>OU611850.1:5005000-10005000 GCA_914767755.1 Agrochola circellaris | reverse complement strand
GTTTATTGTATCTGTAAATGGTACACCACAAACTACCTGCAGTATTGTCTCTCCTTCTCTCCCTTTAATCCATCTAAAGGTTGTCTATAAAAGATCGATTTTTACGACAAGACCCGCGAACAGAAAAAAAGACCGCCCATTATGTCACTCTACTTTTTTATATCTATGGTGTCACTCTATGTAAAATTTAAAGAGTATTCTATTCTATTTTAATAGTATCTAAACTAAAACTGATAGTTTTTGTATGTCATAAATTGTTGAACTGTCAAATTGGTAGGTAGGTACTGTTAGTGTGTTACGCTATTACTCCGCTGAGGACCGAAAGCAGGACCGCTAGCCCGCTAGCCCGCTAATCACTATTTTCTCTTAAAAACCTATCAAATATGTAAAGAAAATAGAAAAATCACCAGTCTACCCCTTACATTTTCATGAATCCACCTCCATTCGTTAGGAGCGGCTCCTTCGATCAAAACTGCTCATAATCTAAAACCGTCACGCATCACGATCACAAAGACGAGGCTATAATTAAAATCATCTCATTAAATTGTACTCAGTCTTATTAACTGACTTTAAAACGAGGTTTAAAATTATTTGGTGTTTATTTCATTTGGCTCTAATATGTAAGTTTGTAATAAGTTTATTTTTATTTGCGTCGAAGTTGTTTGTTGTAGTGTTACTTACACTGTAATATGGTTGTCTTTGGTTTTTTTTTTTTTTTTTTTGTAATAATATTTCTTTATCGCGAGTTGCGGTAAGAGTAAAAAATCGTAAATCATATAAAGAAAAAGCGTTATGCCCGAAAAAGTACGTTTCAAGTGTCAAAAGTTTTTTTAATACAGAGCCATCTAGTTTAAAGAACTTCGTTCCAACCGCGTATCTAACGACACGACACCTCCCGACTTTTTTTATTACCAGTGTGACTTCTTTTTTATTATGTATATATTTTCTTTGTGGTAATTTCAAGAGCAAAGACTTTATAGAACGTGACCCTACTAGACCGTCCATGAATTTAATTTAAAAACATTCTAAGTAGTAGGTAGGTACTTACCTACTTATAATTTTATCAAGCTGGCAGCATCGCTTTCTTTTCTTTTTTTTTTCTTTAAGTTTAGGAAAACATTTTGACGAACCGGCTTAAAATTAAATTAACATTTAGGAAAATGTTAATTTATTTTAAGATGGTTTGTCGCAACGCTATTTCTGTGGGTCGAGTCAAGTCACTTTCGCATTTAAAATTATGATGAGTAGCTTTAAATACTATTTTTAGTAAGTTATTTGAAAATAGAAAACAAAGCGAGCCGCGTTCGTCACTAGCCAGTGACTAGCGCGAGTAAATAAGCAGAGTGCAGTGTTTACTAACTACATAGTCGTGTTAACTGTACTCGGTGCTTTGTTTCTAGGGTCTCGCAATGAAAAGCATACACTGCATCGACTGGGTTACTTACTTGCTGTGTTTCCTTACACAGAAAACGGCTAAGTATATTTAATCTGTACGAACATCGTTATGTCCATGTTAGTTGACTAGCTTATACTTATTTTATGATGCTAAATGAAGTGTTTTCTTAACCCTACCTAAACCCTACCTAATAAAATGTTTACTACTACACACCTTCGGCAAAACTTTCCTTACAAAGCTCAGACCAATAAATTAAAAAGTTGCAAAATATAATACAATACAACTCAACACAACTTATTAAGAGAGTAGATATAAGTTCTCGGCATCCGATGGTATCTGCCACAATCGGGCATCATGATTGCAAGTGCAGATAGACCGGATAAAGTAAGGAACGGGACGACAGTACAGTTATAATAAACTGTAAACGAGGCATATTTTTTTCACGGAACTCTCTTTTTGGATGCACACAAGTTCGAAAATCGAATTGGCGTCTTTGGGGCATTCTTTATACGAATTCGACACAAAGATTGTTAGGTAAAGACAAACGGCTTTTTAAGATACGTTTTTTTTTAAATTATTTGTTGGTTCAAGAAGACGATTGCATTGCATATGTGCTTATTTGGGACCAATAATATTGATTGTGCGAATTTCGATGAACTCAATTGCCAATTATATATAGGTACGCTATACACGTCTGCACATACCTAATTATAACGCGTTTGTCTGTATGCCCGCGTTGTTCTTCTAAAGCACGCAACAGATTTTGATATGATTTTCACTATTATTTAGAGATTCCGGAAGGTTTATGAGTATGAAACATTAATATTAAACTTAGTTATAAGTACCTAAAACAGAAATGTCTATATTTTGTCAAGTCTAGGATTACCATTTCGAAATTTGAAAAAAAACCCTGACATTTGCAAAAATGTCCGGATAGGTACCTATTTAACTTTTTAAGCTTATTTTTTTCAGTCATCATTTATCTTTTTTAAATAAAATCCCCTTAAATCCAAAAGTCCGGACAAATGAGAAAGCCGGACATGGTCCGGATGGGGGGCCAAAAAGCAGGACATTTCTGGACAAATCCGGATGGATGGTAACCTTAGTCAAGTCGTAAAAACCGTGCGAGGCAGGGGCGGGTCGCTAGTGACCACATAAATAACTAGTATGTACATTATGTACCATGTGTATTTCTATGGCAGTCGAAAATTAATACCTACTCGTGTAAAACATTATCTATTGGTCTATGGTTAGTGTTGCTATGCTAATTAGTAGTCTCTGGGCCGCGGACAGATGACGAACCTTGTGGCTTGTATCCTTATAGAAATTACGTATTTCGCGTTACTTCAGGAAGTAAATTAAAGTAGATTTCCAGTTAAAATTGTTATCTATGGTGTCCCACTGATGGAACCCTTCTACCTTATCATCATCGGCCAAGCCTTTTCCCAACTATGTTGAGGTCACCTTCCAGGTTAACTGAAACAGCTGAATACCAGTAATTTACATGGAACAACTGCCTATCTGACCTCCACAACCCAGTTACTGTGTAACACGATACCTTTTGGAACGAAGTTCCTTATCGCGCGTTGTGAAAGGGGGCTAGACGGAAATAATTCTCACGAAAAGTTGTAACGACACTTTTTGCAATAGTAAGCTATTGTAAGCTGTGCGGCGTGCGCATGTTTCTTTGTCTGTCTCTCTCTCTCTTCGAACTTCGTTCCATCCGGGTGTCCCTTGACACCTCTCAAATTTTTCGAGACAGACTGTAAAGTCTGTCAAAGATCTACGAATGACAGTCGAGCCCAACAACTGCTTATCGTGCTTTCCGAGGCACGGAGGGGTCTCAATATGAAATGGATGGTCAGCCATCCACGAACCGACCGCGGCAAGAGTCGCTAAACGTTCGACCGACCCTACTACCTCTTCTACTGAATTTAAATTAATCGTGTTCCAGCTACTTATCAATGAATCTACATAAGAATTTAATTCAAACATTTATATTAGTTCATAGTAACAACTTGCAGGACAGACATACAGACGCGTAAATTCCATTACCCTCCTTTTGTTTGCCAAAGTCGGGTAAGTAATGTGAATTAGTTTCAAACCTTACGTGGTGCGTAGAGCCTTGTAAACATATTTATTATATGAATAAATAGCGACATCAGCTTGGATTTTAAGCCCGTTTTGGTTACCTCGTTTGTCCAGTGGTTCCTAGCGCTACTGCGGAGTATGAGGTTCTGAGTTCAATTACCGAGTCGGGCAAAGTATCATCACTAAATCGTCATCACGTCAACGCCGACTGTCGCTGAAAATCAGCGCTGTGGCTCTGTCTCGCATAGAGTCGCAGCACTATACTGAGCGATGGCCGTTTTGCGTGGAAGTAACGCATATTTTCCCCCAAATTGTTATTTTCGTGTTTTGTTCTTTCTTTGCGTCATGTTTACCGCAAATAAACGTATTTTCTTTCCTTTATCTGGAATTTCTCTGTAGCAGCCGTTGATGGCAACAGGGAAGATGACAAAAAAAAAAAAATTGTCCGTCCTGGAGATTACTTATAAAAAATATTGGACACGTATTTTTTATTTTTTTACTTAATCTAAAGATAACGGCGATACATTGAGTTAAAATGTGCCATGACGTCACGAGTATGTAGATTTTATACTTACTTGTGACGTAGCGACCCCCACTCCCCAACTTAAAATGCATTTCATCTAAGTAATTTTTTATTAATATCCTATAACACAAAATACGTGTCTTAACTGACTGACGGATTTTTTTTTTTTTTTACCCAGGCATCATCCCTCTTGACTCGCCCCCCATAACATTGGGACTGGCGAAATGTGAGTGTACTATGGATACACCTCTGCGTAACCCTTTGGGGAACACAGGCGTGATATTATGTTGTTTATGTATAAGCTTGTGATGAAAAAAAACAGCCGTTCCCTACATTTACTGACGAGATATGCGAACATAAATGTAGGGAACAGCAGATTCTTTTTTCGCGTTTACTGGCTTGGTCCCATAGTAAAAATTGCTCATAATGATGAGTAAAGTCACGTGTTTAAGTATCGATCACTAATTACCAGTCACCCTATAGATCTATTATTATTCACACGAAAATTATGCAGTACTGGAGTTTTTGTTACATAATCAAGCTATGGCCGAATTTGAATAAAGTTTTGCGATACATGGATTAAAAATAGCAGAATATTTAAATAACCTGAGGCGTTGCCAGGTTTGTAGAAGTTTAGTTTCTTTTTTAACCTTTTGTTTCTATTGTACCATCGCGGACACTGGCGGTGAACCACTTTTCAACCTTATTACTAAGAGCATAAGGATGAAAGGTGGCTGAACGCCTTTGGCCGTGGTTGTCAGCGCAATAGCGCCTCGTCATTACTAACACAACAAAAATATGGACAAAAATAGTAAGAAATAAACGAATTTATTTTTTTACCTCGCTTTTATTAACATACTAGTGATGAGCTGTGCCGTGCCAAATACAGCACTAGATAAGTTTTGAATGTTGAAAGTTTTTATTCATTTTAAAACAAAATGAGCTTTTCCATAGAAATAATTTGGAATTTTAGACACTACTCAAGCATGTATATCCAGTACGACTCACAAATCCTTCCGTATCCTAAGGGCACGTCTTCCCTACCATTACCGCGCCCCCTGGTCTTCTCCCTGATATGCAATGGCCTCTGTAGCCCCATATAACATGAGGCTCTTGGGGCTCACTCGATTTATCAAGTTTGGTTAAAGCACGCTGGGATCGGTGCATTTTATTAATTAATTATTTAAAAAAAACATAGCTAATATGTAAGTTACGTTTTTTATTGAAGATCTGGCTGTGCTTGGTTTTGTGCTGGATATAGAAAAACACGTCATTTTCCATGGGAGTCGAGAGTCTACTCTAAAGGATTATACATCATCATTGAAATCAACGGTGAACTAATATGGAATATTATATTAATACAGTCAGCTTGTGTCGCTTCAGGGCAAAGGCCTCTCATACTAAAAAGATGGACATCGGTTCATATCTACACTAATATTAAAAAGCGAGAAGATTTTTGTTTGTAATGAATAAACTCAAAAACCACTACCATCCTATTCTGTAAACATCTCACCGTGAAAACTTGGGTAGAGTAAGCTGTCAATAGTGTCAATCCCTGTGGAATGACAGCTCACTTCACCTAAGTTTTCACGGTGAGATGGTTACAGAATAGCACTGCTGGACTGATTTAAAAATTCTTTCACCAGTAGAATGCTATTTTATCACTGATTAACATAGGCTATAATTTAAAAAGATATCACGCGGGTGAAGCCGCGGGCCTCAACTAGTTACGAAAATAAAGAAACTAAGTATTGGAGTTGTGGTTTGCACTTATTTCCTACTGCGCATCTCCCAAAACAACCTAGTGGATTTGAAAATCTCCAGAGAATATAAAAAGTACTGTCAGGCCGTCGGTCGAGAGAATGCGTTCCTGACACCTGTCAATTGGACAATTTCTAGTAGTAATAAGGATCAAATTCGCAAAACACATATTTATTCGTTAGTATGAAACTGACAGGTGTCAAACGCATTCTCTCGATCGAACCCTGGAGCTCATGTTTAGCAGATCAACGCTTGCGATCACAAGATTAACCGTTTTGTTTTATTTAACTTTTATTTCAAGCGTTAGAATGTTATCATGATCCTCAATCTGTGTTTGTATACAGTAATGTAGCTGCCTACATTTTGACTTTCCTATTTATTTGATTGTAAGTCGATACCTAAATAAAAAAACTTCAACCACCTGTCAATTCTATGTGTGAGCCCAAAAATAATTCATTACAAATTCATAAATAATTCAAATAAAATACTGTCTTTATCGCACGCCTTCAAATTTTAAATGCTAGAAAAGGATAAAACCAATAAAATATTCAACACTGTGTTTGAAGTTTAAATAATCAAGGAATATTCATGTTGAAAAAACGTGATCACAATACTTTAGTCCATTTATTTCCTGTGTTAAATAGTAATAATTAGAATTTAATAGAAATTCTTTACGTCAATGGTCTTTGACGTGAAATTAGTAATTCAGTAAAGGAAAAATCCTTCGACTTTGATTTCTAATTCTATGACAGTTTTATTAAAATTTACTTAACGTGAGTCGCATTTAAGATAGGTAGATACCTGCACCTAGGGTTACCATGATGAAATTCGAAAATTCTTGACAATAAACGTGACATTTGCAACAAAGTCCGGATATGAATCTTATTTTTTTTCAGTAATCATTATCTTTTTTAAAGAAAATCCCCTTAAATCGAAAAATCCGGACAAATGAGAAGGCCGGACATAGTCCGGACGGGGAGCTAAAAACCCGGATATGTCCGGACAAATCCGGACAGAAGGTAAGCCTACCTGCACCCTAATTGCACACACGATCAATCACAATCTGAATCATTTTGAAGAATATTGCTAATTCATTGCTTCGTAATTTCGAAAAATTTGTCTGCTCAACAACTTATAACGCAATGAATGTTCTTGAATTGTCAAAATGAAACAGATTGTGATTGATCAAGTGTCACGCAATTAGGGTGCTGGGTTCGACTCCCAGGTCAGACAAAGTGTTATTGCCAATAACACTAGATAGAACACCCACTAACTTATTGGGTACCTATTTCTATCTGGAGCGTCTCAGTATCAGCCCGGAGGCTGGATTTGTGCCCGGTAGATGGCAATAAGCTCGCAATTACATGGGACTTAAACTTAACTGGCGAAATGTGGGTATACTATTTTTATTTATTTATTTAAATAGAACGGCCGAAGCCAATTACACTATTTAAACATAATTTATTTAACACAGTCATGCATTCTTCTCACAAAAATTCAAATATTCTGACAGCATCATCTTCCATTCATCCGCAAACATATCAATATCTGTGTTTGAGTTCAGGAGAGCGTTAACAGCGGCTAATGTCCGAGGAATAGGTGACTTGGAGTGTGCAACAGTACGGCAAGTTGGAACAGCCAGTAAGCGGTGTTTCCTGCCACGACAGTAATTGTCTGGGACAAATAGATTGCAGATTTCGTTATGCAGATCAGGAACATCAATAAGAACTATATATGTAGACTTCTGCAGTTCTACGCAACCCTTCGGGTTATCAAGGCGTAATGATGTTATGAAATATCCTTCGTTTTCTAATTCTACGACAGTTTTATTAAAATTTTCTTTACGTCGTCGGTCGCATTGGAGGAAAATAATACCTTGTGAAAGTGTCGTAAGCTGAGGCCAAAGGTGGTATTAGGATGGTTTGGAATTAACAAACGATGTGAAACTAAGGTTTGGCGACATGTTTGCTTTGTAAGTGATGGTGTAATCGCATGATTATCATTTTACCCAGTCTGTGGTTATTTATGTACAGTGTATGACAAAAATATACTCCCGTACCCTAATTGCGTAATACACGATCAATTAGCAGCCTAATTACGTAATGCACGATCTGAAAAAAAAAATAATCTGCTCAATTTTTTTTTCGAACTTATGAAGCAATGGACTAGCAATCTGTTTCAATTCATTTCAATTTATTATTGACCGTGCATTACATAATTAGGCTGCTGAATCTGAATCGTTTTGAAACAGATTGCTAATCCAACCAATGAAGCAATCTTCATAAGTTTGAAAAAAAAATCTGCTCAACAACGTAAATAACGCAATGAATGTTGTTGAACTGTCAAAATGAAACAGATTAGTCGTAATCGTTTACGAAAATGTGTTGCGTAATTAGTTAGCCGGACTACTAAATCGAGCCACGCAGCAGAGGTATAAACGCTTAAATCATCAAAATAATTATGAGTCAAAGAAAAAAAAAATGGAGTTTTGTTGCCGACATACTGGCCATCATTTTATTGCCGTCATTATTCCGAATTTGAATTCACGACCATTTAAAAAGTTATACAAAAAATGCTGTGTGGCTCGATTTACGAGCCTAGCACCCTAATTGTGTAATACACGATCAATCACAATCTGAATCCTTTTGAAAGAGATTGCTAATTCGCAATGGATAAGCAATCTCTTTCAAGATGATTCAGATTCATAAATTCGTAGAAAAATACTGCTCAACAACGTAAATAACGCAATGAATGTTGTTGAACTGTCAAAATAAAATAATAAAATAAAAATATACATATAATTAAACATTTCAAGGAGCGACTGCCTGTCTGACCTCCACAACCCAGTTAGTTACTTAGTGGGTAATACGATACCTTCAAGCAAGACTGGTTGTCAGACTTTCGGGCTTCTGACGACCCGTAACAACTGTCAAAGCAATAGATTCTGGTTGAAATGAAAGATGCTGTGACGACTACGAAACCGGCTTCACGTCACTGTTGACAGCGCTACGACTTGGTTTTTTATTTGGTCTGAGGTTTGTAAAGGAAGCGGACGGTGAGCAATGGGTAGCTCGCCGTCCGATAGGGACCAGGCCCGGGTCGACGGCGCGTTGTGTTCCACGCGCGCCTCAAAGAGATGTCAGCACCAAGTGACGGGGTCCGGAAGGGCCAATGCCTGCCGGGGTTGCGGGTTTGTCTGAAAGGGATATCGCGACCTCGGCACACAGGCAACGGAAGGAACACGGGTGGGTTTTAGTCAGTAAAAGTCTGACACGCCCTCCCGCTCCACCCAGAGCGGGAGAAGTTATTTGATAATTTCCCATCCTCAAAAAAAAAAAAAAAAGGTTTGTAAAGGAACGTCTTCGAACTTTTACACATCAATTATATTTTAGAAACTAGATGAGGTCGGCGTTTCCTATCTGACTACTCTGAGAAGGCCGAAATCAACTCAGACGTCACAGTCTCATTTAAAGTCTAGACATAATCTTGGTCATATCATGTGACGATGCAAATTGGTGGACCTATCTAGTGCCTACTAACTTATTTATAGGCTTGCTTCTTTATTCTGTGTTTTTGCATATTTTTGTTTAAAATCAACCTCAGCCTTCTTCGTTTGGATTTTTTATAAGCGAAAATAATATTTTCTTAATTATTTGCATCGTTACGACGCTGTGAAATCCAAATGACGTCACCGAAACTATTTAAATTGAAACACTTGCATTTTAATTGCAAATTATAAGTATCACTTTAGCTAGATTATTCTAGACTCACCTAAAACTAAAAGAATACACGTTTTTGGTGTGTAACTTCTTCCCTCTCGCTTTCCTACAATCTGTGGGAGTGATTTCGTGAAAAGCGACGGAAGTGTGTAACAGGAAGCCGGGGAAGCGCGCGATATTTGATTCGACTAATGTTCCTCTGCGCCTAGCTTCTGAAGGTTATGGGAAATAAAATATTTTGATTTGATT
Source organism: Agrochola circellaris (assembly GCA_914767755.1). Lineage (NCBI taxonomy): Eukaryota > Metazoa > Arthropoda > Insecta > Lepidoptera > Noctuidae > Agrochola > Agrochola circellaris. Next base: position 9,995,261 of record OU611850.1, on the reverse strand, counting down.
TGAATGAGAGCGCGCGGTGCTAGAGTTGGCCGTCAGACGGTACCAACCCATTTACCGAGAGGTTGTAAACAGATAGGATGATGATGATGGTGATGATAGTGATGGCGATGGTGATGGTGAATTTTGTTTATATCATCGTCTGGCAAGATGTCAGATGTTACACACATTATATGCGACAACTGTAAGGCTCGCTCGTTTTTTACCCCTTTTAATTACTTAATAATAGGTAAGTAATTTTCGTATATTATATTATAACCGAGGGGGCGTGAAATTGCAAAAAATCTGCGAGGTAAATGCAACAAACACACTTACAATTTGGCAGTGTCTTTAATTTTGACAACTATCAAAATTCTTTTTTCAAACATAATGCATGAAACAATGGATTATATATTTCCTTCAAAGCCCATGGTTATTACAATTTTTTTTGCATAAAACACGGTAAGTACCTAAAAGGTCCTCTAAATATAAATAAGAATTTTCACATAATATTTTGCTTACTTGTTACGCAATTCGGGTACCGGAATTGCACTTTGTCACACTTGCGCTCGTGAATTGTACAAAATAGTAAAAACATTTTTTTATAAAAAGAGAAGTTTTTTTTTAGAAGTCATTTCTTTTTTTTTTCTAATTTGTTTTTTTGTATTGGTGGTGTTTTGGCCAAAATCTGAAAAGCTATGGACAGAAAACAATATGTTTTATTTATGTGTGGAATTTCTTGCTCGTTCTTCTCCATAGTACCAACTATAGTTTGGATGGGTAACCAGCGGGCATCTTTCTGTAAGACCAACCCCTTGACAAGAGCGTCGCCAGCCGATGGCCCAGGGGGGGCAAGTTGATATACATATACGGATGGACAAAATATTGTAAAACATTTTAAAAGAGTAACGATGGAGCTTCTTGCCCATTCTTCTCCATACGAAATTACATTTTGGAATTGGCGACTTGAATCAATTTTATTGTATATTTTGACGTTCAAAAGTGCCTAAATAAATGATTTGACTTTGACTTTAACAAATATCACCAAATCAAATAAACAACAAGAAATTAACACTTGATCTTGATGTAAAGAAACACTACATCCTGGTTGTAGACAGAAACTAAGTTTACAATGGGAATATAAATCAGAATCTCTATTGTTACTGTCGACCCTCCGTTGACAATGAGTAACATTCTCTTAACCTTTATAAATTATAATTTTTATTAGTTGCCTGTACCCTAATTACGTAATACACGATCAATCAGAATCTGAATCGTTTTGAAACAGATTGCTAATCCATTGCTTCGTACGTTCGAAAAAAAATCTGCTCAACAACGTAAATAACACAATGAATGTTGTTGACCTGTCAAATTGAAACAGATTAGTCGGAATTGTCAACGAAAATGTGTTGCGTAATTAGATAGCTGATTGTTTACCGAAGTGACAAGAAGAAAAGTATCGAGTATGGTTGGTCCTTGATTTTTTACCAAACTGACCGAACTTATATTTTTAGTTTTTTGTTATGTCAAACAGAATATCGCGATATGGTACTGTGCAATTGTACTTTTCAATTTCAAACGAACCAGTGTCCTAATTGCGTAATACACGATCAATCAGAATCTGAATCGGTTTGAAACAGATTGCTGATCGCTTCAAAAGTAAAAAAAAAAATCTTGCTCAACAACGTAAATAACGCAATGAATGTTGTTGAACTGTCAAAATGAAACAGAACATTTTCGTAAACGATTACGACCAAGTAATTGTTTACGAAAATGTGTTACGTAATTAGATAGCTGGGCATCTAGATAAAAAAAAAACCCACGTGTTTATTCATGTCTTCTTCCATCCTGACTAAACTCATCCCAATTAATCTTTCACTAAATAGGCTTTGAAATCGACATTAGGAAGCACCATTTCTCATCATTTTCCTCGTTGATGACGTGTATTTTCGCACAAACGCGATAATCTTGCTAGAGTCAATCAAGCGTCAGTAATGTGGCATAGGAATTCTTGGAACTTGCTCCGATGCTGCCTTCGTAACTTGACAGGTTGTCCCGTTTACTTGTAGTATGCAACTATAACTACAAATTGCCGTTCTCATGACAGCTCCGATGGAATGTCAGTAGACTGTATCTCTTGAGTAGGTAATCGTGTGAGTTCTCTATCCTGAGATATACGCATACATTTTGTAGATTTTTCTTTATAATTATGGTTCATTTTCTTACGACAGTCACGGTTTCCTGTGCTAGAGTTCGTTTTTTAATCTCAGAGACTAATTTGACATTTCAAGTGATTGTTGTTTGTTTTTCAATTTGGAGTTTGACAGTTGCACCTGTCAAATTAGTTTCTGGGTTTAAAAACGAACTGTAGTCTAAACATTTTACGAATTAAAGTCGCTTTTCGTGTCTGTGTTTGTTGCCTTAATTCTTCAAAACTACGCAACGGATTTTGATGCGGTCTTCACCATCATTTAGAGTATTTATTCCGGAAAGTTTATGTGTTTATTACATTAATATTAACCTTGCATATAATAAAGAAATCTCGATAATTTGTCAAGTCGTAAAAACCGTGAGAAGCAGGGGCGGATCGCTAGTCCTGAATAAATACTTTTTAGTTATTGGTTTTGTTTTAAAATTTTGTTTGTAGAGCTAACCAGTCCTCTGTAATTTGAATATGCGTGGGCGCAAGCATGAGCCTAACACGTCGATGACGTTGGCCCTTCGAGTGAATGTAATCGTAAGGCACTTCCGGGTTGGTGTTAAAGACTGTTCGAGATTCTTATTCTCTAGGATCAGCACGAACTTTTCGTGAACTAAATAAATAATAAGAAAATTATTTAAAAAAAAAATACTAATCATTTGTATACCAGTGAATGGTGTCATAGTGAAGACGTTTTCGTATTGCATGAAATGAACATCCTATATACCATGTTTCTGACAAATAAACATCACGCCTGTATTAGCGAAGGGTTAGGCAGAGGTGTACCTATAGTACACCCACATTTCACCCGTTAAGTTTAAGTCCCATGTAATAGGGGGCGAGCCTATTGCCATCAACCGGACACAAATCCAGACTCCGGGCTGCTACTGAGAAATCCCAGATGGAAAAACCCAATAACACTTAGGCCAACCTGGGAATTTAACCCAGGACCTCATGCTCAGGAGTAGCGCTTGCGACCAAGACCTACGAGGCAGACACATAAATTAATTTGACTAAAATACACTTAGGAAGCTCATGCAGTGGAAAAATATAAACCTAAAACTTTGATGGAAGCGGTGCAGACTGATTTCAAAATGGAAATGGTTAACGAACCATATACCTATAAAATAAAATAAATAGTGTTTCATTTCAGGCAAAATACCCTTATACAAAAAAAAAATATATATAAATAAGTGGTAAAAACATAAAAAAATAATCATTAACTTCAAAAACACACAATGTCTTTCGTAATTTTTTATTCTCGTTTAGGTGAACAGAAATCCAGTGCAGGACTTTCACCTACATGCCTACTACAAGTACGTGGCATTGTGGAGTTTTTGCCAGTTCCACGGCATAAAGGATTGCTAGAAATTGGTTCTCCCAATAACCTCTCAAAAACCTTATTTGCGTCATCTCTTCCAAAAGAGTGTCTATAATTAACATAACTAATAATACTAAAATGGTTGATCATGATAACCTTTTTAATTCCGACTGTCATAAAGTTTTAATAAAACAAGAAATTATCAACTTCACAAATGATAAAAACAAAAAATCTAATCAAACGAGTGAGGATTGTGGCAATTGTTTTATCTGTATTTTATCTTTGGTAGAGATAAGTCTTCTGTTTATGACTAAGTACACGCGAATTCGAATAAATAGGAATGTTACATGAATTGTTATGAAATCTTATGTAGCAGAAGTGATGCATATGAAAATGATAAAATAGCAAAAGTAATAGACGGCAAGATTGGCCCAGAAGGAGATGGAGGGATGAACTTGACTATTTTATAGAGATTGGCTTCAAGAGGGAACAGGCTGATCCAGTTGGAGGATAAGTTTCCACTTATCCTCCAACTGGATCAGCCTGTTCCCTGTTGGAGGATAAGTGGAAGGAGGGAAAGAAAGCCTTTGCCCTACTCTGAGACACTAAAGGCTAATCTAACAGCGAATGATGATAGCCAAACAAAATAATTTATTATTAATGTAAGAGGAATTGAAAATGAGAACCATGTTAGCTTAGACAAAATGAATGCTCATGTTAGATTAAAACAAAAATAATATCGCAAAAGACATACTAACATAAAAAAGATAGCCATATAGGTATTAACAAAACAAGGTAACAAACGTAAAAAAATATATAAATAAAAACTTATGGATTCAACAAGTTGCGAAGTAGTGCTCGTAAAGACATTAATATAAGATTGCTAAGCTCAATCGCTCCGAACAAAAAAATCCGGACAACTCAAACTGTTCCAAAACAGACTGTTTCTATTCTACTATGCGAAAACGATGCTCATCCCATGTGTGCAGGGTTGTGCATCTGTCGCAGTAAGATGGTTGAAGCCGTGATATAGTTATATCCCTAGGGATATAGCTATATATCGTAATATAGTTATATGAAAGCAGTTCATAACACTATCTTACTAGGAATATAACTATGATACGAGCCGATTTAGTAATATAACTATTAGGGTATTCCGACCAAATAGGTTAAGTTAGGTCAGAACTGTGACCTGCGAGCCGAGCGAGCGAAGCGAGCTGTACCGCGGCACCGGCCAGCGAGCGCTACGTCGAAATTGACCGCAACAAAATTACTCCGAAAGTAATGAACCGCTTTCATTTAACTATATTACCGTATATATCTATATCCCTAGGGATATAACTGTATCACGACTTCAGCCATCTTACTGCGACACATTGTTTTCGTCGTAGTGCTAGTACCATTGCTGTATGGTTTACATACTGAGCCGAGCAATCGAAGTCTGTGATATGTTTATGCGAAGTATTTTTAATTTATATGTTTTTAATTTAGTAATTTTGCTTCTACTATGATCCTTTGTTGGTCAAAATAAACGGTTTTTATATATTATTTTAGAAGAGTTTATCAGTGTCTATTCAGGTTAGAAAGCCTATTCAAATTAATCTGTTGACAAATTTCAAGCCAAATGATTTGATTGGCTGTCATTTCAACCCACCAACCAGCAACCTGCCGTGCTATTCTGTAAACATCACACCGTGATAACTTGGGTGGAGTGAGCTTGATGTGAGCTGTCATTGCACCTAAAGCTAGGGATTGACACCACTGACAGCTCACTTCACCTAAGTTTTCAGGGTGAGATTTTTACAGAATAGCACTACAGCAGTTGGTAATAACATTTAGCAGCGTTTCATAAAATTGTTGTATAAATGAAACTTACAGACATCGGGTGTTAATTATCAAGTCACTACTGAAGCCGTCTCCATAAATGTTGCATTTAAGATAAACATAGTGTTCACGTCGTGAATTATAGCCATTCGTAGCCACATATATGTCCAACTTACATTTTATTTGCTCAACACGAATCCTGATAAACTTGTTTCTGGTTTGACGCGGTTTTTTGACGTTCTTATAGGGAATTCCTTGGTTTTTATCGATTTGTGCGTAGATACCTACAGAAACTGGATATTAGCTTGTTTTTGTTGCCATCTTTTAATATAGCGAATTTTTAATAATTAAGTTTAATAACGAGTTCTTTAATGTCCTGAGAATCCTGTATATTTTGAGAAATAGATATAGATAAAGCGATAGATATTGCGATATCTTTATTGCCATGATGGCAAACCTATCGTTTCTTATGTACATCTTTGAGGCTATTGAACGATTAGGCTTGGGTAATCTTAGCAATTTGGCATCTTCCAAATATTGCCATCTTTATGATTCCAGTAAATTTGTAAAAAAAACACAGGGCCCAATAATGCTCCTTGCGGCACTCCTTTGTTGAAACGTACTTCAATTTATTGTGTGAATGATTTCAAGTACTAAAACGTCAGGTAAGACAATTATAGAGAAAAACAACACAAAAAAATACTAGGAAATCTCGTCAAGTCTCAATTTTCGCCGTCGCTAATCTGCGTTTTTGCTTTCCGTGTTTTAATGCCATTACAGATATAATGGTATAATTTGTTTCACGTTTGGAGAAATTAAAAGTAAACTTAAAAGTGAATAGTTTTGCTCATCATGTATGAGTAAAAATCATGATATATAATCAAAATGTTGTCAAGAACAACACGGAAAGTGGACCAATGATGATCACTTGCCAGATTTGATCAAAATGAGTTTGAATATAGACGTATACTTTGTACTATTGGTTGATGTTGATAAGTATCTGTATCAACAAAAGGTTTACCTAATCTGTTATACAATTTACGCCGCTCCTATACTGATATCAAGTATAGTATTTGTAACACTTTATATGTTCATTGGTATCTCTTGTGTTAGTATCGTTTGGACTATCCGTGATTGTTGTTATGTCAAAATTGAAGGTTCAAGGACCTTCTTTTTTTTAATAAGTTTGTTCTCTTACCTGATTCGTCAGCACATCTATAACAACATAGGCGAGATACACGACCTCCTCCTCGTCCGAGCCCAGCGCTGCGCCGCCGAGGCCCGCAGTGCGCACGTGCAGAGCGCACACCCAGCCCCCGCTGATCATCGCGCCATGCACTGCCACACCACCTCACAACAACAACCTCCTCAAACAACACTACCAACAACACTCCCGGTTCAACAACTCATCAACAACAATCCAAGTCACACACACTTTCTAACGGGACAAGTGGGCGAACCACCGAAAATTCACGTATACTCCGCTGTATGTTCGTTCACTTTTTAGAAACCTCTGACGGTTACTCAACATGAAACAAGAACTAGCGTGCGGCGCGGACGGCGTTTTACCGCTAGCCGTCTACGTAAGCTGTTTCCGTTGTAGGTGAAAATCTAGAATGAACTCACATCACATAGCCACACCAAATCAAAAGAGTCCAGTCGCTAACTCTATGGAAAGAACAAGCTTTTGAATGGTGTCGTTGAACGTTCCTAATTTGAATACCGTGTTGGACCACAGATTTTAAAGTTTTCACTTCGCGCGCTTTAATAACACTAAAGTACTTATTACGCGTCACTGTATAACTTTAACTTTGATATTTGTGGAATATATTTGATATAAAAATGTAAAGACAGCTCGGGACGAGCGTGTCTGTCGGATCGTTGGATCGACTGCCGCTTGCTCGCTCGTTTGCCCCCCTGTTGACACTGCGCAGGTAGCGCCAGGTGAGCGACGCGACGTTGCCAAACCGACCATTATCAATGATGATGAGATAGCTGCTGCTTCTACCACGTCATTTCGAAATTCACGCACCGTTGCCAACGTAATAAAATGCTGTTTATACTCGAAACATTTTGGAAAAGTTGCATTTTAGAGCGTCGATGGAATGTGCCGTGTAGCAAGTATCGAGATTGAGCGGTCGCTGTCGAATGAAAACGCAGTACTTTATAATTTTTTTGAAAATCTTTCTAGACAGTTTGCCGTGTGAATTTAGCAGGATACATTGCGTGCACAACACGGCGACCTCGTTACCGTAATATTAGAGAAAGTGTAAATAGTGGTTGTGTTATGCGATCGTGTTTTTAGAGTTTACACAAATAAGGCGTACGCGGCAAGGTCGAAGATTAAGCAATTAATTAAATGACTATTTTGAAGGTATTGCTAGTTTTTTGTTTTGAATCATATTTTTGCTCAATTTAATCACCATATTTAATCATAAGTCACTTGACTAAAAGTCTATGCTTGATTTAAATTTAAGAAATCACAAGTAGGTAAATCGATTCATATCGATTATTTTATTCCTGGTATCCAAAATGGCGGATATAATTAAATAGACGTTTAATATGCCTAACGATTGGAAGTCACTGCAGGTCAATCGGTAGTCGACTCATTAAAATCCGTTTAGCTTTGTTGTAAATAAATTGTTTTTGATCGGTAACCATTGAAGTTAAAACTCGAGGATTGTTGACTTAGGTACCTACTATCGACTTATTTTAAATAGTTTTTTTATTTTTTACTCAAAGTATTGGCAAAGGTACTTCCGTGTGCAGGACCAGTTGGGCCTACTTTTCTTAGCAAAAATATTACATATGAACATTATTGAAACTAGAATATAATTTGCTTTAATTATCAGTTATATCCAAGTTTCAATCAATGTACCTAAAGTAGTACTTATCCTAGTTAACCAATGTAAAGGCTTTTGAAACGTGTTGAGGCGGATTGACGCTGTGAAAGACAAATTAAATAATTATAATTTGGCGAAGGGCACTATTCGAGACGACGGACGCCGCGGAGGAAGATAGCGCTATTCAAAAGCTATGTGTTAGAAAGAGAGGAAAGTGGCAATCGGCCACCTGTCAAAATGTGTCCACGCTTAAAAATTGTCTACCTGTAGAATGTGAATTAACAATAAGAAAAATAAAGGTTGTTAATGTTAGACCAGTATTTAGACAATTACTGTGTTTTTATTGCTTCAAGTTTTAGAGTTTACCAAAAGCAATTTTGTGATTAATTTGTGTCCTAAATTAAGTATTATTATTTATCTATGTCGTATCATTTCTTTTTTATCTTTTAAAAAGTGTTATCAAACTAGGACCTGCACCCTAATTACGTAAAACATTTTCGTAAACGATTACGACTAATCTGTTTCATTTTGACAGTTCAACAAGTCATTCCGTTATTTACGTTGTTGAGCAGATTTTTGTTTCGAACTTACGAAGCAATGGATTAGCAATCTGTTTCAAAACGATTCAGATTCTGATTGATCGTGTATTACGCAATTAGGATACTGTTCTGCACATACAAAAATACCTAGTTAGGTTCCCAGCATACAGCATATGGACACAGACCAGCTGTCACTAGGTACTTACCTATATACCTAAAGGTAAATATAGGCAGACGAATAGTGCCATCCTCATTTATATATAATACCTATATTTATTTATAATAATATTGTTTAGGTAAAAAACTAAGTTAAAGGGTTTATGCTTCCATGTAGTCCTGAAACAATACAACTGTTTCAGGTTTTACATCACGCTAAAGTCTGGTAGTAGATACTTACTCCGCTAATTACCTACCTAATCTGCGTTCGCAATTAATTTGCCACACAGGTAAACGAACACGAGTTTGAGGAAAAACAAATGTAATGCCTACACATAAGGTTCAGTTTGCGCTACAACTTCATATTTTTTATGACTTTTTCAACAGTAGGTACTTGTCAGTTTAAAATCAACTTAATTCCACTTGCGTAAAGTTTATGTTTGTCATAGTGGAAAACTCGTTTTTGTTTACATATTTGGCAAATATATTGCGAACGCAGATTAACTAATGGTTTATCTAAGTGCCATTTATGGGCTTTTGACTTTCACGATTGACCTATGTACCTACCTAGCCTACTTACAAGTATTTCTACAAACGCTATAAAACAAGCTTTCATCAATTATACAGTATGTTTTGTCTTCCAAGTAGTTTTCAGTCCGACCGCTAGGGGCGCTGACGTCAGTGTTATGGCTTCCAACACTATTCTGTGAATCTTTCGCCTTTGACTCCACACCATGCTCTTTGGTTTAACATAAAGTTACATTTATAAGGAAAATATTGGACATCCTCTAAAAACTTATTGATCATCTTATGATGGACAAGTTTTTTAATAAGTGAACGCCTTTTGAACTTTCTGGCGTTTTCTCACAGTTGGTCGCAGCTCGCAGTTCGTACTCGCACTAAGTTTGGTTGCCCTGGCAACACCTTCACGGATCGGAGAGGGTTTTTTGACATGTTGTATAATAAACATATCTCTATTATTAGTATAGATGTACTAGGGAAGTATAGATAGGTACATACACTACACCGAAGTAGTTACTGGGCTGGGTCAAGGTAGGGTGAAGGTAGGTTTGCCAACCATACTGTAAACAACAGTATTATACTTTTTTTCACTGTAAAATACTGTTTACTGTTCAACAAAAATAAAATATACTTATGAATATACTGTTTTCACTGACAGAGCTATACCTAAATAAAAAGTTTCATCAACCTGGGCATGACCGCAGTAGGTACTTCAGAAAACCTAAACAGTATGAAACCGAATTTTCGGGATAAAGTAACTCAAACTCAAAGCATTTATTTCAAATAAACCAATTACAGGCACTTTTGAATTGTCAAGGGAGTCGGTCAGTCAGAAAGATGAAGCTAGATGCCCATTCCAAAGCGTAGTAGGTTCCTATGGAGAAGAACGGGCAAGAAACTCCACGGACACTCTTTTAAATCATGATATGGTTACATCATTGATGTTGAAGTTATACATGTGGGAACGATGCAAAACGGGAAAAGCGTCTGTAACAGAAATAAAAAATAAACAATTCGAAATTAAATTAAATTAAAATAAGCCGTGGTAGCTTAGAGAGAACGGGCGCCGTCAGTAGGGACTGGTCGTCCCTACTGACGGCGCGCGTTCACGAACATGACGCATGGATTAGCACCATTCAGCTCAACCATTTTGAATATAGATAGATAATTGTTATCAGAACACCTTTTAAATATTATAGTAGGTCTGCAACCTGAGTATTCACAAAATGAGTTTTTTCAGTGACGATATGCTGATGGGACGACAGAAATAGACCTTCAATACATTCAATAAAAAAATTGCTCCTAGTCTGTTTAGTGACCCTTACGGAGCCTTAAAAATTGGTACTAAATTGATAAGCTGCGCGACCAGCACCAATGAGTTATCTATCTATGTAAATCATTAAAAAAAAAACGTTGTAATACTGTTTATTTTTTCGAGATACAGTTTAATTTCCCGAAACACTGTTTATTTTCCCACTTTGACCAAAATATACTTTATTTCTTGTACAAAAAGTTGTTAACCCTAGGTGAAAGACAAAAACTTATGAACATTTGAACAAGCTTGGTGACTGGTGATCAAAAGAAATTCTCGTTCCTTCTCTAATCATCATCATTCTCGCAACCTGTCTTTATCTTCTATACTTCTCTATTAGTCGTCATCTCGGTAGAAAGGGGGTGACCCTTCCTAGTCATAATTTAATCTTTCACACAGTCCATCGTTTCTTTGGTCTGCCCCTGCTCGTTCCTTCTCTGTGGTGAACTAACGCAGGCCTTAGAGGCCGCGCCACCCCTGAAGTCCGGCGGAAAATTGTGGAACTAATTTTTTTTTTGCAGTTTGATGCACAGACATAGACACTAGCGCCAGACGCACTTGAGTGGTGGCGCGGACTCTAGTTCTACGACACCTGGGTTTGTATGTGCTGTATTTACTTCAAAATTAAATAATTATGTATTATTTATTAACTAGCAACACAAGGCATAGTAATTAGCATTTTTTTCCATGCTTATTATTCTCCCGACGGCGACGCCGACGCGACGGCCCGACCCGTTTCAGCTGAGTTCAAAGTCACGACATTTTTTGTTCTTAACCGACAATTTAGTTGTATTTGAATATTTATATTCAAAGGCATCAACGAAGGTGGAACAAGGACAGAAGAAGAAGAAAAAATGTTTTTCCTGTTGCAAAGGTGGCACGCTACGGTGGCGTGCAAATCCGATTTGAAAAATTACATTTCAGGAAGTTAAAAAGCGAATTCGAACTTTTTCTAATCAATTTTCAAATCCTGATATTTTAAGTATGCCTAAAATGAAAGAAGGTCTTTCTTCAATAATTTTCCTGAACACATTTTAGTACGTACGATCTGTTATCGCAGTTACCTCCCTAGTACAGTACGACACAACTTGGATGTAGCATCGGCAAAATTCGTAAAACCGATCACCATCCGAACTGAGTGCGTCTTCAAAATCACCAATAATTTATTACCTACTGCTTTAGGTGAAAATTATCTTTATGAAAACGCAATAACTTGTAAAGTATAACAAATACATTCGTAAAATTGAGATGAATTAATGAAAATTTTCAAATTTATGATACCTACATCTAAGTTGTGTCAAAACTAAAGTAGTTAACAACCTAAGTACCTACTACGCTTTGGAATGGGTAACTAGCTTCATATTTCTGACTGACCGACCCCTTGACAATTCCAAAGTGCCTACAAATGGTTTAATTGAAATAAACGCTTTGAGTTTGACCTACTACTACTTCATCGTCTGCCTAGCCTTTTTCCAACTCTGTTGGGGTGGGCTTCAAGTCTAACCATATGCAGCTGAATACCTACCACTATTTTACATGGAGCGACTGCCTATCTGACCGTCACAACCCAGTAACTGGGTAGGTAATACGTTACTCCTTGGTAAAACTGGTGTCAGACTTTCAGGCTTCTACCCGTAACGACTGTCAAAGATCTACAAATGACAGCCGGGACCAATGGCGAGCTTTCCGGGGTTCGGAGGGGTCTCAATATGTAATTGATGATCACTCATCCACGAACCGACCGCGAAAAGTGTAGCATCGATCCGTGCGGCTGTTATAACCTTAACTACAAGCTTCTCCACAGTCACGGGTACGACTGTCATAGATCTACAAATGTCAGCCGGGACGGGACCAACGGCTTGACGTGCTTTCCGAGGCATGGATGGGTCTGGATATGTAGCGGATGGTGGTCATCCATCCACGGAACGATCTCGGCAAGCGTACTTTCTATCGAACCATGCGGCTGTACCTAATTTAAAGATTCCTCTCAGATATATCATAAATTCAATGAATGTCACTAAAGATTTTATGTAATCAACATTTTAATGTTTCAAAGTTAGAACTTTTGCATCTGTACAGGGTTTTGAAATATTGAAGTTATGAAGGAATGTGATAGTTTTTACGCTTTTTACTTATTCTACATAAAAATACGCGCGAAAACCTAAGTGTTGCCATACTTAACTTATACCTATTTGAATTTTTTGTGACATTCCGTGTTTTGCCCCTGTACCCTTCAAATAATAGAACGGGTCAATGTAAAACCGTGTAGTAACCATTTCTGAAATGAAAAATATCTGACATTGGAGAACATGTTTAGTATTTTTAAGGCCATATTATCACAATCAACTATTAAAGTATACATTACGTGAGTTTCTCATAGTTATTTGCGGAAGATGTTGCCATTAAGCTTATTATAAATATCTTTTATTCGTCAATCAAAATGAAGGACGAATGCGCTTGTTCGTGGCTCACAAAGTTTCTCTAAAAAAAACTTCAAGTTATATCTTTGTGTAAAATATTATTTGTAAAGCAGGAAATATTTTCGTAAAGACAACATTTTACAGAGTTTTCAATAGGTAGGTAGGTTAGTTAACAAAGTTTTTTGATGAGTACCTAACCTCTCTCCTCTCACTTTCTAAAAATCTGTGGGAGTGATTTAGTGAAAAGCGACGGAAGTGTGTAACAACAGGAAGCCGGGAAAACGCGCGCAGTCAGAAACGACCTTGACGAGGCCCCGCCCCTTTAATATTGCGTATTACCAAGGTGAGATGTCAGATGTTACACATCATATGCGACTTCTGTTAACATAAACCCAAGGGTTTACAGTCTATGAAAGCCGATCTATTCTGTAAAAATCTCACCATGAAAACCTAGTTGAAGGGAGCTTAAAGTGAGCTTTCCATAGTGTCAATCCCTAGCTTTAGGCGCAATGACACTCACACCAAGCTCACTTCACCCAAGTTTTCACGGTGACATATTTACAGAATAGCACGGCTGATACTATGGTTTGAAACTATTGACAGCCCACTTCAAGCTCAAGGTTTCACAAAAGTTTTCACGGTGAGAGTTCTACAGATAAGACTGGCAGGTCTTTACATTAATGTATGGAGGTATCCATACATGGTAATGCCTGGTAGCTATACATCTTGAGTTCTTGACAGTTCGTTCGAACTGTTACACTGTTTGTCCACCGCACCGTGAACGGGACGTCAACGAGAAACGAGATTACGCGGCCATAGTAAATGTGGGTTCTGTCGCTAGTTCGACGTCGTCATTTCGTTCTCGTGAAGTCGAGACTTCACGGTGAGGTGGACAAATGGCCTATGTACGTATTTATTTATTTATTTAGGCAAACCAACTAAATCCACACAAGGACATTCAAAGTATATCATTAACAAAAACAATAGAATTGCATGCATCTAAATTATAGGTAAGCACAGCATTTTAATTAGATCTCACTATACAATAATAATCAATATAGAGATGGATAACAATGCAATTAGAACCATAATATCATTAATCTTTCACAAGTACCTACTTAAAGTTAACTTGAATTGAAATTAAATTGAATTAAAATGAATTGAATTAAATTGAATGAAATGAAATTGAATTGAATTGAATACAGTTACATACAGACAAACACGGTTACATTACAACGGTTATATTACAGTTCAATTACAGAATTATTATTATTATTATCAGTCCTTCGTCTGGGTATAATGTTTATAGCTAAACTGATGAACAATGGCTAATGCAACTACAGATTAACCAAGCTGTTAATGATAAGCCTTTTAGTCGAACAAACATAAAGTGTAGTCGACAGTCGACCTATTTGGCATTTTTTTGGGTTTGTATGATCGTTAGCTAGTCGACAAAGGCCTCCTCCAACCGTTTCCATTCCAGCCTCTCTCTGGTCCAGGCCACTCAACCCCATGTTGTTGTAGCGACCTGTCTGATGTTATCATTCCACCTCTTCTATGTTCTACCTCTCATTGTTCGGCCGTTACTTGAGTGGGTCAGTATTTTGCTCCAGGAGTAAAAAAGCCAAGCTGCAGGTCGCGGATATTCGCTGGTTGCGAGAAGCACAGGACTTGAGTGCTTGACAGGACTGACCGCCGGTCGCTGTGGCGATCATTGGTGATGCAATTAGCTTCGCCAGTGACAGAGGTTTACTGTAATGATGAAAGGTGATCGTGATGGTGATGATCTTTGATTCAGAGGATCTGAAGTGATAAGTAATAGTTAATGAAACTATAAAACCACGATAGTAAATGTATATATTTATTTATTTATATTTGATTTAAACGGTAGGTATAGCACCTACCTACATGAATTAACATAAAAAGGTATGTACCTACTTAGGTACATAATGTTGTAAATTATGATATAATTGTTTAATCAAAAACTAAGATGGAACAGTGGACTTTGCATACTTTTTCTCACAAAATACCAGAAATAATTACGAGTATATACTCGTAATTTTACTCCATTCAGCCGCAATCACATCACAGAGCCGGCAGTCAAAAGGACGTTGAGCATCTATAACAAATGTCTTAAAGACGCCATTTAAATCTCAAGAGACCATAGATTGTGGATTGCCACCACCAAAATCAATTTACCCGCCACCAAAACTCCTGACATCATCTCCATCTAGGATGCAGCCATAAATCATCCACAATTAGGCGAGGAAGCAGCGTTCGCGCCGCCCTCGCAACCGATTGGCGGGCTCATTATAAAAACAAGATGGACGCCGGCCCGCTCCGATTACCGCCACATGTGACGTTTGTAAACAGATTCCCGCCGACGAATGTGACCTATTTACTAACCTTATGTAATCGACTGCTGAGTTACGCCCAGATTTGTGGAAGTAGGTACATTCAATCTCACGTCAGTAGAAAATAATGCACTATTACTGACACATTACTGAGAGAAAAAAAAGAAAGAAAAATTTGTTTATTTGTCACAGAAACACGTGCATACAAAAAGATACTTACCAAATTAACTCGAGTAGAACAATAAAGTAATACACAATAGATTTAAATATAATCACGAGCACAAAACAGAAATAGTCGGCAGCTGCTGGCACGTCATGACTGTGACAAGAAGGCTTCCACTCAGCGTGATGCTGTGCTATGGGGACCCAACAGCACAGCGCTGATTTTCAGTAGTCACAAGGGACTTATGGACGATGAAGCCGACACTACCTTGGGACTGCTGGTCGCCCTCCCGGAAAAAGAGCAAGTTCCCGGATTTGAGGATTATCGAGTCCTCCCCCTCTCTTCGGACTTCAGATAACCCTACTATACCCCATCGTAACCTGCTCAATTCTTCCTCGAGTTCGATGATCTTCTCGTCGGTCCGTAGTGTCGCGTGTTGTATGAAAGGTGCTGAAAGGCTGGTGAAAGGTGAGCACCTCACCTGGAGCATTCGCTTGTAATGTAAAGTTACAGATTCGATTTTGACTGTTGGTTACGTTACAAGACTGCCTTCCTGACTGACGAGTATTCGCTTGTAATGTAACATTTTCATTCAATTTTGAGCATTACGTTACAATCTGCCTCCCTCACTGACGAGCATTCGCCTGTAATGTAACATTTCAGATTATATATTACAGACATCGTGCACTGTAATGCTCGATTCTCCCCCTCACTGATGTAGGTTGTAATGCTCGAATTGTATCATTCAGGTTCGGTTTCAAGATTTTTTTATTTTCATAAAGAACACAAGACAGTTCACTTAATATATGAGATATACAAATAAATCATGCAGTTACAAGGTGACAAAGACTCCGTGAGTCGATATGAGGAAAACAAAAAAAAAACTTTAAAACTAGGCTTCTAAAAATTCCATCCAATAGGTTAATTTAGTTATTTATCATGCAGGCATTTTCTAAATATGTGTTACATTGTTTCTAAAACATAAACATTTATATATGTATATATATATATATATATATATATATTTTTACGTTGCGTTCTGTAATGCTCGGTTCTTCTCCCTCACTGATGTATTGCACTATGACGACGTTACATTACAGGCAAATGCTCCCGGTGAGGGCGCACCTTAAAATCGTCATATTCCCGTCTGGTGAGTCTGTGTCCGGTTGACGGCATTAGGCTCGCTCCCTGTTACATGGTAACTGGTGAAATTTGGGTTTACACTAGATCTACTATACTGCCCTGCTAAGCCGAAAGACGCTATCTCTGAGATACGCCCTTGTTTTTTTTATACCATTCAATAGCTATAACAATTTCGCATCGAATGGTATAAGCCAAATACCGCTATCTTTTTTAAAACATTTAAAAAAACCACTCAGAAGTTTTTTATATCCTTATGTTTCCTTACATTACAATTTACAAAAAATCTATTTTCTCAAAACTTACTCCGATTGAGATAGCGTCTTTCGGCTTAGCTGGGCAATATAGATACACCTCTGCCTTACCCTCCGGGTAAACAAGGCGTGAAGTTATGTTATGTCCTGTTCACCCCTCCAACCTTGTTTTCAAACATATCTTCTCGTAAACAATGAACATGCTGTAATCATTGAGGGACAAGGCCAGAGTCACTTAATTCCTTACAAAAGAAAAGGACAGCATTACATTGTTATTGCAATGTGTAATGACATGGCATGTTTTTTGTTACGTTACACCTGCAGTCTGCACATTACTAGCTTAGTACCTATCTAGACAGAGTGTATTGTACCTACTTTTAATTACGAAAAATAAAACAACCGACTTCCAAAAAAAAACACTACAAAGTGAAAATTAATTTCGGAAGTCGGTGTCTTTGGTTTTGAACCGAACTTCTAAAAAAAAAATTCAAAAGTCATTTATTCAAACTAGGCTGAGAATCAGCACTTTTCGAACGTCAAAATTACATAAGACAGTCCCCCAAAAACGCCCACCCTTCACCACTTCCTAGTGCTTAAGCTGGGAAGAAGAAGTGGCGCAACAAACTCCCCAGCAGCACAGCTGTCTGTTCAGTTAGAAAAACTTGATTCTATATAATAATGCTTTAATGCAAAAATAATTTACATAAGCACACATTGCAATCAACTCATAAAATAAAAACATTTTAATGAGTAGATTATGTCAACAATAAATGAAAACAAAATTTAAAATAAATTGACTTACAGTCAAATAAAATAATCCAAACAATTATATGAGCTCATATAGTATCATGTAGTCTTTGATTCTAAAAACACTTGTTTGTTGCTTGGGGTACATTGGAGTAGCTTAATTAGTCCCAAGCCTTTTTGTCGTCTAAGTAATCTTTAACTTTATAGAAACCTTTTTGACATAGTTTCTGTTTAATAAATGATTTAAATTTATTGAGGCTCAGTTCTTTGACATGGCTTGGGAGTTTGTTGTAAAAACGTATACTTTGGCACTTAAATGAATTACTAATTTTTTGGAGCCTAGTCCTCGGCACAAGAAATAAATCTTTGTTTCTAGTATTTAAGCTATGAATGTCGCTGTGTTTAGAATATAGATTTATATTCTTTTTTACATGAATCAGGTTGGAATCTGGAAGGTGCTCGAATGGCACGTTTCTGCAGCACAAATATAGCCTGAAAGTCGGCCGCATTTCCCCACAACAACTAAACACAACTCTAAATGCCGTACTTAAAAAACGAAATAATCATTTTACTATTATTATCACCATTAATTTGTAATACCTACTCTAGTGCCGCCATTCAACACATAATACCTACATGTTAGAAAGGTTAGTTTATGACTTTAAATTGTAATAACTTTTGACGAGTGGGCTGATTTTAATGAAATAAAGACTTAATGTTAATTCAAGATACGGACTATGACTATATTTCCAATACCTTAATGCACTTGAAAAGAAGACAAAATATCAATATTACATGTGAATTTTAAAATCATCCCCCTTTGTACCCCTTTGGGGGGTGATTTTACAAAAACGCTGAAATGTGTAATTCTTTATTTCTTACCAAAAGCATACATTTGAATTTTCATATCTCTAACTTAAGAAATGATAGATTTCCCCTATAAACTTTCATCCCCTATATCACCCCCCGTTTTTTTTTTTTTTTTTGAGGATGGTAAATTATCAAATAACTTCTCCCGCTCTGGGTGGAGCGGGAGGGCGTGTCAGACTTTTACTGACTAAAACCCACCCGTGTTCCTTCCGTTGCCTGTGTGCCGAGGTCGCGATATCCCTTTCAGACAAACCCGCAACCCCGGCAGGCATTGGCCCTTCCGGACCCCGTCAGTTGGTGCTGACATCTCTTTGAGGCGCGCGTGGAACACAACGCGCCGTCGACCCGGGCCTGGTCCCTATCGGACGGCGAGCTACCCATTGCTCACCGTCCGCAAGCCCGCACCTACGGTGGCCGGAAGTCGGCTCGCGACTCCCGACGCCCGGGGCGTCTCCTGCGGCGACTAGGGGCGCGAGGGGGCACATTTTGCCTCTCCCTCGCGCGCTCCGCCTCCTCCTTCGCGAGCATTACTGCTTCACAGAAGGAGGTGACGGCCTCCCATGCACTCTCGCTCCGGACCATGGCCTGAACCAGGGCCGGACGCGAGAGATCGCCGCCGCCGATCGCCTCCGTGAGGACACGGCGGTGCTCCGCCCAAGCTGGGCAGACCTCCACCGTATGCTCCACCGTGTCCTCCGGGCGATCCACACAGTGGTGACACCCGGGCGTTTCCTCCCGCTTTATCCTGAACAGGAACCTCCCGAAACAACCATGTCCGGTGAGGACCTGTGTCAGGCGGAAGGTGAGGACGCCGTGGCGCCTCTCTAGCCACTCCTCAAAGAGGGGACTTATCGCCACAATTGTGGCGTGCCCAATATCACCCCCCCTAAGATTATTTTTGAGACAAAAAGTACCCTATGTCCTTCTCCAGGATACCATCTATCTCCTTGCCAAATTTTATCGAAATCCGTTCAGTGGTTTAGCCGTGAAAAGGTAACATACAGACAGACAAACAGACAGACAGAGTTACTAATATTAGTATGGACGTATGGATAGTTAGGATTGAGTAAACAATTTAAATTATGTGATTGACGTCATGGGGAACTTAGAGTAGGAAATATGGAATAGGTATAAAGTTCTTCCATTCCAAAAATAGGGACTGGAAATTACCCAGCACCCTAACTGCGTAATACACTTTCAATCACAATCGGTTTTGAAGGAAAGTCCTAATCCATTGCTTCATAGGTTCGAAAAATTCGCCTGCACGGCAACGTAAATAACGCAATAAACGTATAACGGAAATTACAGTCTATCAGCGAAAACGATGAAGTTAACTCTAAAATGTACGGGACTGACGTAAGCTACCGAAGAGCTTTTGACAGTCCTGTTGAAAATCGTTTTAAGAATACGAAACGCTTTGAAAGCGATTGCTTCTTGTCAGGCCCTCTGAACTGTCAAAATGAAAGCCATTGGGATCGATTTCCATTGTATTTGTTTCACGCAATCAAAACCCTGCTGGTCTGAGCTTGTTGTAGTTAGGTAAGTAAAAAAAGTTCCACACATGTTACAATAAGGCGGGTCCACACCAGTGTACGCGCACGAACCGTGCACGCTAGGCGCCTCGAATGGCTATGGACGCGTCACATTCTAAGCGCGCACACATGTAGCGAACCAACTATAAGAATCAACTATATTTTTTTGTAAATTTTGACGTTCAAAAGAGTCTTATATCTAAGGGCCTGTTTGAAATAAACGATATGACTTCGACTTTGACTTCGCGTGCAAGGATCTACACCTGCGCAATTGAAGATCACGCGCACGAATCGTGAAGTGAAGGTGTTCATACTATGTTCCTAAGTTGCACGCGAACCGTACTGTTCGTGTCCGCGAGAGGACATTTCAGCTGCACGCGAACTGCTCGCTAACCGCTAGCGAACATGTCCAAAGGTGTCCATACTATGTTCTAGTAATGGCAATTATTGCTATTTTTCGTTAATTTAATTAGCATGCTAAATTCCACAGCTTAGCATGCTAAGTGCTATTGCTATGCTAATATGAAATTTCATCAAATGTAAGAAGAGAAACAGCGAATAAATTAAATTGCGAAATCGTGAATGCTATGCAAACTATGAAAATTATTATTTTATGAAACATGTAGTTTAATAAATCGTTAGTGTTGTGTTGTGACTTTAATATAAATTTAATTTGAGTTCAATAAAATTGTTTGATGTAGGTATTTAATTTAATTTTACTTAATTAATGAACTTTCCTTCATACTTTTCCAGGCTTAGAATTTTAGCATTCACGAAATTTCGCAACTTCAATTAATTGAATTATTGCTAATGATGAAATCGCATGCTAATTAATATGCTAATGCTAATTATTCCAGTATGTTCCTAAGATACACGCGAATCGCACTGTTCGTGCGCAGGTGTGGATCCGCTTTTACATACATAAAATAATAAACTCATGCCTTCTTCCCATAGATAGGTAGAAACTGCAGAACGTCACCTGCCTGATCCTTACATACTTCTTTTGCCTCGTTTACGTTCATACATCTGGTCATACACGCACGCCGGGTGCGAGCACTACGCACCCGACCTTTCTGAAGAACATCACCATTATGGTCAATATATTATGTCCTTCTAGGACGTCCTCCAAGGTCACGGCGTTGCCACTCACCTCTACCTTGTATAGGCTTTTAATCAATAACAATTTAACCACAGCATTTAGCGAATATTTATAGCCATTCGCACCCCACGTCATTCGACCATTGTATTAACCCAAGATTAGCTGCTACTATTAATTAATAATAGGAAAACCCAGTAATCCAGCAAGGCTTGAAAGACTGGCATGTAACTTAAGATAAAGTCCTTGCGATAATACCCATCTAGGCACCAACCCGAACCCAGGACCTCATGCGGAGCAGCATGACGTATTTTTAAGTTAGTACTTAAAACAACCAGCTAATTAAAGTGACCAGTGACTTGGTAAGTAGCATCGTACCTCAACATATCTAAATATTAATAAAACGAGCGAGCCTTAAAGTAATCGCATAGATGAGTAACATCTGAAATCTCTCCTCGGTAAAAGCAACATTAAAGGGGCGGGACCTCTTCAAGGTCGTTTCTGACGGAAAACTCTAAAACCGCGTGCGCTCATAGGTCAAATCAAATAGCGCGCTTCCCCGGCTTCCTGTTACACATTTCCGTCTGTGCAGATTGCAGGGAAGATGTTTACACATCAAAAAGATGGAATGTGCTCGTAACTAATTACACGAAACTTACGACTGAAGCCACTCACGCAATTTAGCGCCAGTATACGCGATTCAGCGTCACCGACTGACTGGAGTCGAGTATACCCGATTCAGCATCAGTGTTCAGAAAGAGCGCCTAAAGAAGTTTTAACTTAAAAAAAACTTTTTTTAAGACCTCGTATGACGATTAACTTTTCCGCCATCCTCTTTTGCCCTTTACTTCCGTATCACATTAGTACGTGAGCTGCATTTAATAAAAACCATGCATTTCGGTGATGCATGACCTAACCGGTCGGCCGCCCTTCCTAGCTTGATACGCCTCAGGAAATCTACCACAGAACAACACTATATAAAAACTAGCCTAACTTTTTTTGAGTCCATTTCGTAACTTCCAAAGGAATTTCCCCAAGGATTTATAGAAAATCTGCAATGGAAAATTACAACGGAGTTGCGTTGTATCGTGTTAGCAAGTATTACCTTATGTGGCAGAGTTTTTGCTGTAATAAAGTATTGCAGTATTGGAAGTCGCGTTCCATAGCACATTCACATTGGTGAGTATTTAGCCGCCATTTTGCTATTAAAAGCATTTCCCGCCAAATGCGCGGTCCTGTGACGAGATGCGATTTTTTTTTAATTAAAAAAGAATAAGTAGTGCAACGGACCGCACGTGTAGGTATGGTGTAAAGCTTTATTTTTTAATGATTGATGATGAATCAATATTGAGAGGCAATTTATAACCATAACGCCAGTATTGTTAAGGTTAACTCAATTTGATAGGATACAACATAAGTATTTCTTGTGCACAGAAGAAAGAAACAGCAATTTGGAAACAACCTGTAAGTAGCTTAAAAAAATAATAATTTTTAAATGTTTTTTGTATAGGTTGGCTGTAGTAAGTTGTCTGTAGTGCGTTCTCCATGGGGTTCATACTTGGCCCCGTCATGTCTTGATAATGGCTCTTGAAAATAATAACCACATCTTATGTGAGGATAGGAAGCAGTCGCAATTGATTTACATTCCATTAAAATAAAGGAGATAAATGTTTATGTGAAATAAGTAAGTAACAACACACAATATAAACACAAAAGACGAAAAAGCTTTAAAAAAATTGTACTAAAACAAAAAAAAAATGTGCGCTTCACCGCTGCGCCAACTAGGCCCAGCAGAGTGCCAAACAACTTACTAGCATTTTCCACGAAGTATGTATAACCTCAGAATACTCATTCGGTACTTAATTAACTTAAAAAAGTTTAAATCCTTCTTTGACGAAGTCTCAAATAATTTGACAGTAAATAAATTGAACGGATAATAAATTGAAAAGCAGCAAACAAATCAATAAACATGGTCGTGTAAACATGTTCACTGTACCTAATTGGAGGAGAAAGTTGTTCATGTCAGATATAATCGTAAAACCCTCAATTCCCCAGTACCGGTGTTTATTCGCTTTGCTTTACGGCTGTATGAGATAATAAATGAATAAAGACTTCTACAGACAGCGGTAAAACCTTTTTGGTAAAACGATAAGTTTTCATAAAAAATATTTTATTAGAGTCACGTCGCATTGCCTCGTCGCGCCCGTTCCCGGGAACCTTAAATCCTGCCTGTGTTGTCCCACTGCAGGGCACCTCTTCCTTTTTCATTTATCACGATCCTGCGCCCCAAGGACCAATCTCGCCTGTAGGCTTCAAGCTCGTCCCGCCATCTTCGCATGGGCCTTCCTTTTGGCGTAGTCGGGTAAAAACTGTTAATGAGGAAATCAAAGCAAATATTAGGTACCACCTCCACCAGATTAAATATCCATTCAAATCAACTGGCAATAGAACTTATGTCAAATCTTGCACACTAATAGGGATGTCGATAAAAAAAAAAATTGTCCGTCAGGTAGATTACTAAAAAATATTGGACACGTATTTTTTGTTTTTGACGTAATGAAAAGATAACGGCAATACATTGAGTAGGCAATTCGTTAAAATGTAGCGTGACGTCACTGGCGGGTAGATTTTATACTGACTTGTGACGTAGCGAGCCCCCCACTCCCCTGCATTTTATCTAAACCATTTTTATTAATGTAATAAAGCAAAAAATACGTGTCTAATTTAAGTTATTTTTCTCCCAGTCAACATCCCTATTGCGTAACACACGATCAATCACAATCTGTTTCATGTTTACCCGACTACGGCGAAGCAAAAAGGAGGGTTATGATTTTGACCGGTAGGTATGTATGTGAACAAACTTAAATTTGCAGTTTGAAAAACATGATCTCCCATACATTCTGTATGTAAACTTAAATTTGCAGTTTGAAAAACATGATGTGTTTCAACTAAGTACAATGTCAAGTTTGTTCTTGAGATAAATTCATTCCAACTACGGAACCCTTCACTGTGCGTGGCCGATTTTTTTAACTATATGGCCTAGTTCCTGAAAAAGGAATACACGATACAATGAAATTATCTCGATACAACGAAATTGCAAACTTTCATCGATTTTTATGTTTTTTTGGGTATCAAGGCGTCACGCTTATATTATGTGTTATTCAACGGAGTAGGTATTCTTTAAAAACTTAGGAGTAATCGTATCAAGGTTTTTGAAAAAAGAAAGAAATTTCATGACGAATTTTTATGACGGCCGTCGCTTAAGAATCTTTTTTTTTTTTTACCACTTTTTTTAGGTAGACTTGCATTTCTTCATTAATGTTTTCTCCAAGAAGGTATGCTTGTTTATGTTTGTGTTAAGAGTGGGTCGAAAGTAAGTACGTAGAGTTCATTGTTCATAAGATCTCACGTTCTGTCGCTTGAAAGTCCACGTTTTAAAGCTAGCAGTATAGTAGCTAGTACAGCAGTGATAGCCTACTTGTGTGACCGTCGGACCTCTTGCTTTTCTGATTCATGTCCCTATTGTAAAATTATCACCTGCTTCAAAAACGGTGAAGGAAAACATCGTGAGGAAACCGGCATAGATATTTCTCGACGGCATGTGAAGAAAAGTCAGAGGTTCATGGGCGGCGTAAAGACTCTGACACCAGCTATCTAATTACGCAACACATTTTCGTTGACAATTCCGACTAATCTGTTTCAATTTGACAGGTCAACAACATTCATTGTGTTATTTACGTTGTTGAGCAGATGTTATTTCGAACGTACGAAGCAATGGATTAGCAATCTGTTTCAAAACGATTCAGATTTTGATTGATCGTGTATTACGTAATTAGGGTTCTGGTTAGTCACTAACCACACGAAAATGAATAAGAAGAAGCTACTGTTTCCTAAAAGAACGGTGGCCGCCACATAGCGGCTGCAATTTACCAACGAATTACTGTAGCGGTCACATTTATGAAATGAGGTGGGTGTTTTCCTTGAGAGCGTTTTGGGACACAATAAAGCCCGCTGCTATCATTTTCATGACGGCCGTCACTGCGGCAATTATGTGGCGGCCGTTATATAGCGCCGTTATTTACCGGCTGTTATAACAGCCGGTAAATAAAGACAGCTAAATAACGGCCGCGATATCATTAAAAATTGAGAATCAAACAGAAAAAATTATCCTATGACAAAACAAAGAATTCTGAGTCGAATTATGTAAAAGAGTGAATTTCGTAAAAGGTGCAGTTGACTCTATACACTTTGCTGCCCTGCTACCTAATTACGCAACTCATTTTTGTTGACAATTCCGACTAATCTGTTTCAATTTGACAGGTCAACAACATTCATTGTGCTATTTACGTTGTTGAGCAGATTTTTTTTTCGAACGTACGAAGCAATGGATTAGCAATCTGTTTCAAAACGATTCGGATTCTGATTGATCGTGTATTACGTAATTAGGGTACTGGTACTGTCTACACGGAACGTCATTTTTGCCTACTCTTCCGTCGACAAAACGGTGCTCGTGCTAAGCCTGCTGAGAATATACAAGATACCTCTACCAACCTAAATATACCTAACATCATTGAATGAAGAAACAGGTAAGTAAAAACTGTATTTTGCAAGTATTTTTCAAACTGAGTGTCAACAATAATTAGATACATTATAAATTACACAAAAAATAAAATAACTTAGGTATTTATGTTAATGCTATGAAAAATGTCGCTATTATAAAAGCAACCTCTCCATTCAGATATAATCTCACCGTGAACATTTTGGTGAAGTGAGCTTGAAGTGAACTGTCATCCTACTAGGCGCTAGGGTACGCTGGAAATCTAGGGACTGACAGCTCACTTCACCTAAGATTTCACAGAATACATTTTCACCATTCACGCTAAATGCAGCCATGCTATTCTGTAAACATCTCACCGTGAAAACTTGGGTGAAGTGAGCTGTCAATAGTGTCAATCCCTGTGGAATGACAGCTCACTCCACGCTCACTTCACCTAAGTTTTCACGGTGAGATGGTTACAGAATAGCACTGCAGGTCTAGGAAAAACTATACATTAAATGCAATAAGTATGTATCCATCATAACCTACCTTAAATACCTAGATACTTATCTGTAATTATTTATTTATTATTAAATAACGAATATTTGGACTATCATCGTGATCAAACCAAATTTATATTCAAGGGTATATTTTTTGCATGACAC
Source organism: Agrochola circellaris (assembly GCA_914767755.1). Classification (NCBI taxonomy): domain Eukaryota; kingdom Metazoa; phylum Arthropoda; class Insecta; order Lepidoptera; family Noctuidae; genus Agrochola; species Agrochola circellaris. The sequence continues at coordinate 9,968,790 of OU611850.1, read as the reverse complement.
ATCAATATTTAAATGTTTTTGGCAATAAGATTAATTTTTGACATCGCTAGTTCTCTTATTTTATTATTTTAATTAAAGGTAACTAACTACTCATAAGTTTAATTTATATAGTCCCTATTGATTACAATTGCTGATGCGTGGCCTTAACAGGGCGCCCAATGGTACACTAGCGCCACTCTTTTAAAAAATATTATCTCGTGATTGAGAAGGAAATATGAATAACGGCTAGTAAGGACCCTCGGTAAGTGTGTCTACAATTTTCTAATACCTTTTATAAAGTTTCTTAAGAGACACGAAGCAACAAAATGCGATCTAAAGAAAAGCGTACATTCCTCTAGAATCTAGATCAGTCATGTCAAAGATACGCCCCGCGGGCCGAATCCGGCCCTCGGGCCATTTCGATACGGCCCGCGATCACAATACCTATATCACAGATAAATGAATCTTGTAAGAGAAGTCAGGTATCCGAATCCTCGAGCTCAAAATAATTACCCTTTTTCTTACTTTTGGTATGATTTGTAACAACTATTTAAATAACGAAATAAATAAAGATGTTAAAATAATTCAGTATGTTTTAGTTTTTTAATTTGAACCTGGCCCGCCTACACATTCTAAATCTAATATATGGCCCTCTGCAAAATTGAGTTTGACACCCCTGATCTAGATCGTATTTTGTAACTCTGTTACATTTTTGCCTGAACGTTCCGCTATTGCAAAAAAAAACTTTGATTACTATCTTGCGCTAGTACAATATGTTTAATTTTGTTGGATAGCGTATTAAAATATTTAATTAAGTAATTAATGCAAAAAAACTGCTGATAACACTTTTGCTCGAAGAAGAAAGTGTGATATGAATGATTTATAATCCCAAAGGATTATAAAATCATGGTTTCTCTCTTACTTATGGTGGGTGGGTGAACAACTGAACAACCCTATACTTTTGCCTACATTGTTACCGTCCTCAGCGGGGAGCGCCTTAAGGGTGCGTTTCCACTGAAGTGGAGACGAGCGAAGCTGAGCGGAGACGTGCAATCACAATGGTTGAAATCTTCATCGCGTCTCTCGTCTCGTCTGTGATTAGACGATTCCTGCACGTCTGCGCTCAGCTCCGTACGTCTCCGCTTCAGTGGAAACGCACCCTAAGTCGGCACCTCTGTGCAGCTGTGCTGGTCGTCTTCCGCCGGATCTCCACCGGGGAACCGAAGGTCTCGCCTGGCGGAAACAGACCCCGCCGCCGCCGCTCCGGGAAAAAAGCGGTACTGTGGAACAGTGCCGTGGCGCTCCTACCAAATAAATATGCATCCACACACATAGGCTAGTTACGCTAACGCCTCATTTGCCCCAGGTCAGGCCTAGATAAGGCTCCCCAATGAACGTGCCTGTATTGACGGGCAAAATCGCGTTTTTGTTTTTTTTACCTCGTTACTGTCCTGGAAAATATTATTTGAAGAGCAAAATTCATAATTATGATTCAAGAAAAAATTCGCTGATTAGATTTAGTGCAGGGTTCAAAACTAATTTGCCCGGCTTTATTCAAAGCAATACAAACATTTTGGCAACGCGCGAATTTTATAATTCGATGCTGCCACTACATGTTTATTCATTGATTTCAATGAAATGTCAAAATAAAATTAAAATCGACAAATTAACTTTTTCTATTATTTTTGTTTAAATAAAAAAAATATTACAATCAACATATTTTGTTTTCTAAATAACAATTACCAACTCATGTTTAACCGCTAAATTATTTTAGTTGAGGTAAAACTAAGCATCGTCATAAACGAAAGAAAGAAAGAAAGAAAGAAGATTCCTCTTATTTTTTTATTGTATTTTAGAGAAGTTTGTGCATGAATGAATTAGTAGTAATTCCTAAACATTAATTATAACTTAGAAAGATACTGAAATTCCCACGTTTACGGAAAATATTTCAAGTAAAATAATAATAGTAAATATTTGAAACAGGCAACACCGCCACATGACAGGTGTTTACGCGCCAAACAACAATGGTTGCTTGCTAACGTTTAATAAAAGTTTTTTGACGCACGTTTCTTGTTACAATTTACGTGTTTTCTGATTTAAAAACCGCCGTAACTGTTTATCTAACGTTCGTTTACCTAAATTGCATTACAATATGTGGTATCACTGTCGTAAAGTAGGCAAAAAGTTAATCGAGTAGTGAGGCTGGGTCATCGAAACGCTGAGAGTGCAGTGTCCGATTTTATGTTTTATTATTAATTAAGGTCAGTATTTCGGTCGTAGACATGGCCGCGATGACTCCTAGACGTTCCTCGCGGCTTCCTCATACTCACACGCCTAAGATGTCAGAGAGAAAGAAGGGGTTATTTCAATGCGAGGAGATGCCTTCGCGGGAATCCTTGACGACACATCGGAAGCTGCCGGTGGTTGATAGTGAGAGTGACAGCGAGGACTGCGACCTGGGCATCATCAGCACGTTGGACTCGAGCTCTGGAGACGAAAATGACCAGAATGTTCCAAAGACGCCAGAAAGAAGCCTTTGGCGTGAGTATTTTTACTTGTCCTTCTAATTCTACTTTTAAATCCATGTTTTGTATGTAAACAACGACATACACTAATAGTTTCTAGTCAGATATACATGTAGATACATGAAGTACCTTTCCAATGAGTATGAGAGGTTAAAGAGCCTTGAATTTAACTTTATAGCACATACAAGATAACCTTGCAGTTATTACCTGTTCCTGTCTTTGTTGTTTTGTATGCAAGCTGTAATTTCTTTAAAAACATTTCTAGTCATAGGAATGGCTTGATTTTGTATAGTAAGTGCTTATGAATGACTAAACCAGCTTATTTGTACTAAAAACTGTCTTTTAATTCATGTAACAACATGTACCATTCAAAACACAGACTGAATACCTTGTAGAATGTATTTAGTCAATAAGACAACCCACTGACCCAAGTTAAAAAGAAACTTACATATTGCATCATTCATTTTTTACCACAGCATGTGGACAGAAAACAAATAAGTTTAGATACCTTTGTCTTCATCTCAAAATATAAATAAACTACTTTTTTATCATGGAAACATCTGCTGAAACATAAACGTATCTATACTACTGACCATCCCGAGCAATACTCTGAAGGAAAATATAATTATTGCATTAGGAAGCAGATGGTAATCTTATTAAGTATTGTAGCATTGTAGTACTCTGTAGTCTTCTCATCCTGTGACCCTTTAACAAGCATTTTACAGCACACAAGGGGTAATAACAGTAGCAAGTAAAATGGTAGTCTCATTAACTATAGCAGATTAGTACCCAGCTGGCTATCCACATACTGTGATTGTTTATCAGCCTTTCGTAGCACTAGGGAAGAGAAAGAATAGCCTTTTCTTAGCCAGGAATTAGCTAGCTCATGTATATTATTAAACTTGTATGACTGATGGTGTGGTGGTTGGAATGATGATGTGATCTAGTTTTACGTCAATGTTGATGTCATTATTACTGATCGTGTCTGGTCCGCTTTAAAGTATTGTAGCGTAGTGGTACCCTGCTGAACATCCCTGCTCATGCTTTGCTCCTATATAAGGTGGTCGGGACAACAACGCGAAAACTGTTACCATGGATTCAGAACATCATTCTGAATTTTTCGTTGGTTATAAAATAAAAATTGCTGTTCCATACATATTGACCACGTAGGTATTGCACTTTTCTATGAAACAGCAAACATTTTTTTTTTCAGAATCATGTACTGAATCGATGGTAACAGTTTTCGCGTCAATGTTCCCTGTTTATCAGTTTTTACAGCATGCAAGGCAAGAGAACAAATTACCTATTCTTGGTCAGAAACTGGCAAGCTCATGAATATTATTGAACCTTCTAAATGTCTAACAAGTTCCATCCATTATGCCCTCTTATCTCAGGGCAATACTGATATGCTATCACAACAGATGTGCCCTCTAAATAAACTAGACCAAGAACTAATTTTGGACACTATCTACTGCTGATTAGCTTATAACAGTGTCAGAGTGATAAGTCATCCTATGCTCAGTCAGGCGTTGATCTCTATAAGTTTATCAATTTCTAAATGTTTATTGTAAATTTCCTTTTATTTTAAAATAAAGCTATTATTTTTACACTTTAGAATAGAATAGGTACTTTTTATTATGTACTGGCGCTTATTTTGTAGAGGAGCTTGTGGCTAAGTAATAACAGCCGCATGGTTCCATCAGGTTAAGCTACGCTTGCCGGGGCTGGTCCGTGGATCGGTGACCATCTTTACGAACTGAGACTCCTCTGTGCCTCGGAAAGCACGTGAAGCCATTGGCCCTGGCTCTCATTCGTGGATATTTGACAGTTGTTATGGGTCGTCAGAAGACTGAGTCTGACAACCTGTCTTACCAAGGGGTATTGTATTACCCAGTTACGGGTTGTGGAGGTCAGATGTGCAGTTGCTCCATGTAAAATACTGGTATTCAGCAGCATCTGGTTAGACTAGAAGCTGACACGAACATAGTTGGGTAAAGGCTAGGCAGATTGACTCTTTAAGAGGTACACAATACATACAAATTACATATATAAATGTTGAAATTTTACACAGGGTGACATAATGGGCAGAAAAGACAACCTTTGAATGGAATTCCATTGGATTTTGTGTCATGATAAACTTGATTGAGACTAGAAAGGAAGAAGTTGTTCAGTTTATCACTATTTAAGTTTATAAAAAAACTAAGAAATATTAATATGCTGATGTTTAAAAGTAATGCACCACATAAGTATTAACATAGTTAAATAGTACATATTACTGTGGTTATAATGTGTAGCTTTCTAAAAAAATTAATGATTTGCCAAGTGTTAATTTTCTAGAATGCTGATTTGGTATCTTATATAATTACAATCTTTCTAATTTCTAATCATTTTTTAGTTTTACTTACTGTAATATACAATTTTGCCTGCTTTCAAAATTATTATTCAGCGGAAAAGGTTTATTATAGCCATGAGGTTAACTCATATTGTGACTTCACAACCATTCTAAACTACCCCTAGCTATTTAAGCCAACATTCGTCAGAGTGAGCACCCAAGTCTTAGATTAAATATTAATTATTGTTCCATATTTATTCAATTACTGACATTCAAATTGTTTACTGGAACAATTTGAAAATGCAAGTAAATAAAACAATATATTTAAAAAAAAAACAATACACAACCTCATAGCTTCAGCGCAGATTAGAGCCTCGTGCAGACTGACGCGACGCGCGACGCGACTCTAACAAAACAATTTAGTAGAACCACAATCTATACATCTTTTATACTGTGAATCTTTTAGAACTTTCGCGTCGCGCGAGGCTTAATCCGGATGGTTCACTCCTCATTTTAGGTATGAAGCTTCAAGTAGGTAAGCGGCGGACTCGACTTGTCGAATTCAGTGGGCGTAACATAGTCAGAAGTTATAAGAGTTATGCGATAGAAAGAGAGGCAACTTCTAGGTGAATATAACTTTAGGTAATTAGCGGTGTGCGACCTAAATTGCACTTTATTGTGTTGTAGCAAGGGTCGCTTTTTTATTTAAATGATTTTGCGGAGTGAACCATTTGTATTTATCTGTGGCTTCAGTATAAGTTGTATGTCAGTTAGCAAAAACAACTACAAAAGTTTCCAATTTTACAGCATTCATAATATTAATGTTACCACTGTATTTCACATGTTCCATTACCACAAAGCACAAACAAGCATTGTGTGTTAATTTCAGCATATTAATCATTATACTAACTACATCATTAGCATAAGATTTAAATTATACAATTCTATTAAAATCAAAAACGTCTATTTCACAGATGATACCAGAAGTCACACCCGGAAACTTCTAAAAGAATGCAACGATTTGAAGAACTTCATCAAGTCTCCGTTTACATTGAAGAAGTATCAGACAAGATATTGTCCGGACTCAAAATGTTCTGGTTCAGTGTCTACACCAGCCACTCCGCACCTCAACAACCATCCTGGGACCCCATCGTCCACGCACTCCTGTACAAGTGTTCACACAACTTCATCTACCTCAAGCCGTGCCCGCAAAAGTCTGGCCAGTCTCATCGCAGACACGGAAAGCTGCAGCAGCTCTTTAAAAGACCTGAACTTTGACACTGATTCTGGTACAGACTCCAAAGAGAATACCCCAACCAAATCGTTGAGACGTTCAAGTAGGAGGCATAAGTTGACTCCTAAATTCCACAGTTTCAAAGGAGTGTTATTAGAACAGAAGAAAAATGTTTCTCCAAGCAAAAATGCTATAGTTTGCTTGACGAAGATGGATATGAGTAGTATTATATCTCCTACACAAATGCTTAAGACTCCTCATACAACAGACGCGGGTGCTTCGCCCCCTAAGTTGGGACACAACCGTCGTTCTATCGTCGAAATTGGTGAAAGTCCAGAATCTAACTGTGACAGTGAGATAAGCCACAAGAGGCTTCGAAATGACAGTTTGACCGATCATGGTCCAAGTACTAAGTACCCGAGATTGGAAAACGCTCCCAAAGCTCGCCTTTCATTATTCAACAGTGACAGACTGAAGGAAATACTCTCTGCTAAATCTTTCTACGGTAAATCCAACCCTGACTTGAACACAAGCGTTACAGCCAAGATTTCGCACGCTATTGAAGCTACAACTACCAACAGACGTATGAGACATTCCCATTCGCACAGACGCAAGCGAAAGCCTGGTCAGATTAACCTAGGAGTGAGGCATAGGATTAAGAAGCCTAAGCATCTTAAGAATAAGGCTGTTATTGCTGTGAAGCAGAATAATTCATCAGCTAATAGTTCTGTTTTGAATACCACGGTCGTGTCTACTGTTACCATGACTGACGCGTCTATGCTAAGTCAGAATTCTTCACAGGAGCTTGGGAATGGTAAGTGATTTTATGATTAAACTCGCTTGTGCCCGCGACTTCGTCCGTTTACATTACGGCCCTTGACCCACCGCGTCGCCTCGTATCGCCCGCCCGCGCTAATACTTCGTTTTCGCTTAGCATTCTTTCAACGGCGTAGCGTGGGTGTCGGCTCTTATTTAGGTATTTCAAATTCAAAATTCAAATTTTTATTTCAGACCAAGGTATCCATATAGTCTTAGTATAAAGTTAGCCTTTGTTAGTAAACACAAAAATTTAAAATACAATAATTAGGTATAAGAACAGTGATTGGCTACATGAACATGTGCACGCACATGTCTGCTAGCCCAGAGCCTGATAAATGGTCCATCAACCTTGTCCGCCAGTGTATGTGAATGAATGAATGAAATGCACCGATCCCAGCGTGGTTTAACCAGACTCGATAAATCGAATGAACCCCAAGATTTGCACTAGCCCATGAAGCCTCATGTTTCATGGGATTTCAAAGGCTATTGCAAATCGAGGAGTAGACCGGGGAGCGCGGGTAACGGTAGGGAAGAACGTGCCCTTAAGATAAGGAAGGATTTGAGAGCCATACCGGATATGCATCCTGCCATCAACCTTGTCCGCCAGTGTAGCTAAAATACTATTAGGGCTACCCCTGAATCGGCGCCACATCGATGCACACCGTTTGCGCATGATGGCATGAAAGTCGTTTATTTGCGCTTCCGCAAACGTGCCCGATGCACTGCAAAACCGAAGCAGCCCCAACAATATCCTTAGCGCATTATTATACTGCACGCGCAGCGCGTTGTAAGCCTGTAGAAGGCTTACAACGCGCTGCGCGTGCAGTATAATAATGCATACCTAACCCACAAGCTGTACGAGTAAAACGACTGGCAGTAGGGTCTGAAGAGCATCAGTTTTACCTCGTCAGTGCACCGCGCAAACCTGCGGCCAAGCATATTGCATCGGGCTGCCAACGCCCTGCGCTCCCTATTATATCCTCATCTGTGAGAGAACCCGTGACCACATGACCGAGGTATTTAAATTGAGTGACGACTTCTAATCGCAGTTATAATATTAGTTAGGATAAGGATAAACTGCGTCGTTGGTCTAGTGAACGCAAGCACTACTGCTGAGCGTGAACATAAACAAAGCGTGATGTTATGTTGTCGCTTTGTCCAAGCTTCATCATGTCTATGACGCAGATTTTTTGTAATGTACTTAGTTAGTTTTATTATTTACCAGCTAACAATGTAAATAATTAATTATGCAGCACAAACGAAACATGTTTACGTAAGTAATTATATAACTAATTTTAATCAGGTCCCCGAAAAAAATAAACACGTGACTGTACCATAGATGTATTATTTAGTCTATGGACTGTAGAATGACTTTCACACACTCGATACATAACGATAACATTACTCCTGTATTCCTCGACGACGCCGACGTAAGCAGAGGTGTACTAAAAGTACACCCAAATTTAGCCAAGGGCGAGCGTATTGCCAACCGGGCACAAATCTAGACTCCAGGCTACTACTGAAAAATTCCAGATAGAAATACCCAATGACACTGTCCGAGCCGGGCAGAGGCTCGTGACTTAATAATTACAGCCGCACGGGTCGCCTGAAGATTAAGCTATGCTTGCCGAATTTGGTCCTAAGATGGGTGCCCATCCATTACATATCGAGACCCCTCCGTGCCTCGGAAAGCACGTTAAAGCGTTGGCCCCGGCTGTCATTTGTAGATCTATGACAGTCGTTATGGGTAGACAGAAGCCCGTAAGTCTGGCAACCATTCTTGCCAAGGGGCATCGTGTTACCCAGTAACTGAGTTGTGGCGGTCAGATAGGCAGTCGCACCGGTCCCATCATAGTTGGGTAAAGGCTAGGCAGATCATGATTTCAACAAGGGCAGATCTTCTATAAAAAACGAAGAACCATTTAATTTTTATGCTAGGTGTTGCCTGGGACTTCGTGTGTGTGTATTAGTATTTTCTATTTCATAATTTTTAATTAAAAGTACCCTATGCCCTTCTCCAGAGCCCAGGCTACCTATCTGTATGTGTATTATCATAATCTACTCATTACAATGTTTTTTTTTTTATGAGTTGTATTGCAAAATGTGGTTAGCTAACGACTTCGACAATTACTTATATTATTCTTGCTTGCCTGAGCATCCGGCAGCAAGTTCGTCACGGCTTGCGGTAGCGTCGGGGGTCGGGTTGCCTCCTTCCCTCAAATATGGCGAGGGGGTAATGGCTGAATGCGTTGATTTGTCAATTTCATAACGATCGCATCAGATCAGTGGTTTATGTGTGGCAAGGTAACAGACAGACAGACAGAGTAACTTTTACATTTATAATATTAGTATGGATAAAATAATTGAGTACAAAATGTATTAAAGAGGAAATCCTACTGAAACTAAAGTTCAGTTAAATAAAATATAAGAAGATTATCCATTTTCAAAGCTAGAATTCTACAAAAACTGTACAGCATTATCAATTTTCAGGGTTCCGTTACTCAATAGGAAAAACGGATCACTTGGGTTTCTTACAGGGTTCTTTATGACTCTTTAAGAACAGTTACGCGGATTAAGTTACTAAATATACGTCGTCTATTGTATTTTAGGATCACTTCGTTGTCCGTCCGTCCGTTCGTCTGTCAGTATGTCAAGACTTTTCTCAGGAACAGTGGAGGTATCAAGTTGAAATTAATATCAAATGAGTTTGTCTACGGTCCCTTAGAGTACTAAAAAAAAACAATTTTCTAAGTCAACACAATAAAAAAATACGGCCGTTTATCGACATATTTTGACACTCGCAAATAAATTAAAACCTATAGGGCACTTGCTGTTGACCTAGAATCATGTTTGGCAACAAGCAAGGTCTCACAGTACAAGTAAAGGAACAAATTCGAAAATCGTTCATTTGTATTTTATCATTTATATAAAAATATTGTGATTACGAACTTACATTTATAGTTGGAGAATTTACCGTGACGTATATCGATGTATAGAGAACATTTTTTTCAACTACAAAGTTAAGTTTGTTCTTGGGATAAATTCATCCCAACTACGGAACCCTTCATTGTGCTTGGTCCGACACGCACTTATCCGGTCTTATAGAATGTGCTGGTCATGTTAAATCTAAAAATATGCAGTTTTTATCGAATTATTGATTGATTGATCATTAGTGATTATTAGAGTATAATATTATTTTTTCTTTAAACTTATTTCCTGATTTTTTACATACCTATTCATAAATAGTGTATTTTGCACTTTTGCTAGCTTATCTATTGAAGTAAAGTCGAGTTTTACTAAATTGCAATTAATCATCGCAAATTGCAGTCAGAATCGTCAAATAATTTATACCAAAAAGGTTTTTTATGTCAAAAGTTTTCGGTACAGTCTAAAATGTCATAAACGATGAAATGTTAGTGCATGCCTCTATGCCTAAACCTTTAACGGCTAACCAGGCGTTATGTTATCTTAAGTATCATAAATATTTTTCCCAGACAAAGCCGATCCCTTCGACAAAGAACAACAAACAATAGAAGCGTTACTGAGCCAATGGGAAGAAGAAGAAATTCCCGAATCAGAACTATCTCTCTCAAAACCACTGCAAGAACTGCCATGCTTCAACAGCACCGTTATAGAAGAAACCAATCAAATATTCCAGCCAGTGATCGCTGTGCCAGTTAACATGGCAACACTGCCACAGGATTCTGAAGCCATTATAGTAGAGCTGGGTTGCCAGAAACTCGAAATGACGGTGCCAGATAATGTGGCAAGTTTACCACCAACGGTACCATCACCTTTGACGAAGTTGTCACCAGAAGTGGTGGCGTCACCACAGCCCCTGACAACATTGCCACCGCCGGTAGCGAATGACGTGGTCATGACAGACATTGATGGGCATGTAGAAAATCATGGCGATTTGCCGAAGAGTGGACAGTTTCTGCCTGTTGAAGGCGGATATATACTTGTTGAAGAGAATGCGGCTCCAGGTAAATTATTTTTATATTTATTATTGTGTAACTAACTTTTTCAGGCAATTTCACTAACATGCTCACGCCAGTCGCCCTATGTGAGTGACGTCCATCCAAATCCGTTCAGCCGTTCAGGCGTGATAGCGGCAAACATACAAAATGTTACATTTTTGCTGTGAAAACTTTGAGTTAAAAGAATTTTTAGAACAATCGTCTTTTAATCAACATCTATCATTGCACAAGTTCATAACTAAAACGTTTCGTAAAAGCGCATTAATTGCGACTTGAAATTAAATATGTTTGTGTGCATAAAAATCCTAAGTAAAAATATCCCCAACTCATAAAAAATAGTAATTTCAATATACAGGTGGTTACTAAACTACATTCACTGGACAACAAGACCCCTAGTCGCCTTTATTAGTTAGGGGTCAAGTAATATAAGCAGCTGATACATTATTATTCTATTAAGTTCAAGAAACCAGTTTCTTCAGACTGAGGGGTCTGGTATATGTGTAATGACCGTTTTAAATTACCATAGTGGCATCGTTAAGTATAAAAGGGATATTTCTTATTGGAAGCAATTAATTAGTGTCCGACCGATAGCGGATTTTCAGCCGAAAACGAGAAAGAACCTTCGGCTTTAGTCTTATTTTCGGTTATTTTCGGCCGAACACGAAAATGATTTAGACATTATATATTTTTTACACCTAGGGAGAGAAAGAGCAATTAATATAGTCTTTAAAAGAAATAAAATACGATAATTCTATGAGAGGATACAAAATTTCGTGTATTTTCTTGTTAGATTGATTCATCTGATATTGCCGAGCTTTAAGAAGTAGGACGAATGACGCACGAAAATTGACGAATTTATGATTTTCGGCATGGCCGAATCTTTGGCTGGTTTATGGCCGAAAACGTAAATATGACATAATCATGATTTTATTCGCCGAAAATGGCCAAAACCGAAAACGACCCTTCGGTCGATCGGTGCAATTAATCAAATGGAAATTATTATTGCCATTTTAGTTGTGTTAACTACAGAGCGCGATTCTCTTACTGTATTTGTTTCTCTTTGACTAGCTCGTCATAATATTGAACTATCAACAGCAACAAAAATTTACCGTCTCATATTTGGTTATGTTAGTAAGTTTAGTGGCAGGATCCTGGTTTCGATTCTCCGGTTATTTCAAATTTTCTATTAATATAAAACACTTTCTTGTGTTAACATATTTATGTAATATATATCCCATGAAACTGCTATACTGTAGCTTCCTATTAGTGAAATATTTTCGGAATCGCATCAGTAGTTCTAGAGATTACCCCTTAAATACTAACTCACAAATTTCACCTTTTTATAATATTAGTATAGATGTACTAACCATTACCATCTATTAGAGTTGAGTTGTTGGGTGTATGAATAAATATTAAGTGCTTAGATAGATGGAAAGAATATACTCTATTGTATACCAAAATTGTTACACACCTTGCTTATTATGGAATTTTAAGTTGTCTCCAATAAATGGTTTGGTTCACATCCTACTATGTGCAAGTTCTAATAATGTCACAGTCTCGCCATAAGTTTTAAGTATAGTCCGCGCGCGACTGCTAGTCGCCGCCTGAGGTATGTGAGCGGTGAGATGGGGAACGTAGACTAAGGCCAAGCTAACTCAGTCTGCCAATTTTGTCAATGGCGCCCTCCCCTATCTCACCGCTCACATACCTCATGCGGTGACTACCAGTCGCGCACGGACTATAGTACAAGGACATTTTAGTATCACCATTTTACAGCTGAGAAATAAATTCTCCTCACATCTACACTTCTCATCTTAAAATTAAACATTAATATTTTATGTTTCCAGCTCAAGAAGAGCTGCCCGACCTGGACGAGATCGAGCGCGAGCTGAAGATGCTAGACGAGCAAATACTCAAGATGGCGGAGTCTAATAACATTAACGCCGAAGCTGTGCTCGCTTCTACTGAGACTGCTGTTAATGGTAAGTAGATAGACTATATGACAATTTTGATCAGCCTTGGGTTTTTTTAGGAACGCCTGTATTTTCCGAAGGGTTAGGCAGGGGTGTACCACCCCCATTTCGCCAGTTATGTTTAAGTCCCATGTGGTGGCGAGCCTATTGCCATCAACCGGGCACAAATCCAGACTCCGGGCTGCTACTGAGTAATTCCTCATGGAAAACACCAATGACAATTGACGTTATTATTACTATTTATTTATTATTTATTTTTGACATTTATTAGAAATATATTTTGACAATTATTTATTAATGATGACATTTTAATTACTACTAGTGACATTTAATTTAACAAATAAACTTAATTTACCTATACTATTAATTATTTGACATTGTTCATTGTTAGTATTTGCGTTAAAAATATTGTTATTGTTTACTATGAATGATGGTTGCTTGGCTAAGTGTACGATAATGTAATGTGATATAATGAAATATGATGTAGACAAAACATGTAATTTGCATGCCATAAGGTGTAATATGGTTGAACTGTGCTCTATTTTTAACAACTTTATTTTATTACCCATATTAGCAAATAAATAAATTTGAATTTGACAATTTACCTGGGAATTGAACCCGAGCTCATGCTCAACAGTAGCGCTTGCGTCCACAAGAACAACAAAGAATTTTAGGCTGATAATAATAGATGTTCCTTAGAAAATCGAAATAGAACAATAAGTATTAGATCCCAATATAAAAATCTTTTAAGCACGGGTGTTTTTAAGACAACACTTTTAAGAAAAAGTGTTATTTGTATGGCACCACTTGTTTATAATAAGTTACCAAATAATGTCAAGGAACAACCACTAACTAAATTTAAAAAGCATGTTACAGAATTACTTTTGCATAAGTGTTATTATTCAGTACAAGAATTCTTAGAGGATAAGTTTTATTAAATTATTTTAAAATGTAAATTTGCATGCCAGTTAAGGTAGAATGTACAAAGAACCATAAAACTTTGTAACACCTAATAATATGTACCTACATTCATCGCAAATAAAATACTCTATTCTATTCTTAATGAATGTAAGGATTGGCTTCCCCATGACACAGAACGAAATATGATAGCCTCGTTAATCTAGCAATCGAAGGCGCGTTTGCTCGGCTTGGGATCCTGGGTTTGGTCTCCTGGTCAGTCGAAATGTTACGAGTAACACTAGTTCACTCAGTATCAGCAGTAGTAGGAGTTTTAAGCCGGTTAAGTTACACTTCTATACTAATATTATATACAATGTGAAATTTAATTCTTTTGCATCCTCTTAAGGAGTCGATTGTACTCATCATTATGAACAACTTTCACTATGGGGTCAAACCTGAAATCGAGAAAAAAATATTTGCTGTTCCATACATTTATATTCGCATAGCTCGTTATAATGTAGGGAACAGCAGATTTTTTTTTCACGACTTCAGTTTTGGCCCCATAGTGTACTGACTTCCAAAAAAAACAGTACAAAGCGAAAAATAACTTTATTTTCGGAAGTCAGTGTCTTTGGTTTAAAATTTTCGTTTTTTGACACCGACTTCCGAAATTAAAGTTATTTTTCACTTTGTAGTGTTTTTTTTTAAGTCAGTTGTTTTTTTTTTTTGTTTTTTGTAAAGTAAAGTTAGTTAGTTTAAAGTTTGTAAAAAAGTTTTTTGTAATACATACATAATGTTATCTTCATGCAAATTATATTGCCAAAAGATTTGACACTTTATCACATCATAATATTTCAAAACAACTTCAAACACAATAAGTATTATTTCAAAAACAATATGATATGAATCGTGTCAGTAGCTCAAATTATCTCCTACTTTAGAAGATCATTGTTTCCATGTAATATTTCCGACCTTGCATGAAACAATGGTATATTATTGTGAACATTTTCACAAAAGATTTAAATAATATTTTAATTTTGTAACTAGATTTTTAGCTTAATTAGGTCTTGGTAAAGTTGAAGTGATAATATACAGGAATAGTAAGGTAAAAACACATTTGGGTGTCGTAATGAAGCTCAATTATTGGCTGTGTAGCTTCTATTCGAAAACATGTTTAATGTTATTAAGTATCTCCCCTTTTGAGAACAATGTTAACATCGCTCCAAAAATATAAGCAGAGATGTGCAGTTCCTACACTCATATTTATAAGGGTGGATTTCGCGTTCAATTTCATTGGTGAATAGTCCCATGCAGTAGGAGGCGAGCCTTACCATCAGCTGGTTACAAATCCAGATGGGCTACTGAGAAATTCCAATTGGAAAACCCAATAACACTTGGTCTTACCTGGTAATCGAACGCAGGACATCACGCTCAGCTTTCGCGACCTCTTGATCAAAAAGATGGCCCGCAAATTGATTTACATTTTGATGACCTAGTAGTTACCAATTAAAGATTCACAATTAGGCGAATTGCTTATCAAAGGGTTTCCCCCTTGGTAAGACAACCCAGTTACGGTGGGTTGAGGTCAGATAGGCTGCCGCTACGTGTAAAATACTGGTACTCAGCTACATCAGGTTAGACTGGAAGCCTCCTATCTTTTAACGCTATTTTAATAAACAATATTGAGTTGAATTATTCATATATTTTTCAGACCATTTGAATGTTGAAAAGCTTGGTTGTGTTTTACACATAATTAACGTAATTATGTATTGTTATTCAAGATGTTCCCACCACATCGTCGACTGAAAATGCGCTAAAGGATGAAAAACCTAAGATGTTTCCCATCTTCGAGAAACCCAACCCTGGTGTAGCAGTCCCTGGCAACACAAAAGGTAATTGTTATTCTATTAAATAATTATTTTAGCTACATTATTATTACATCCCTAACATAGTTAGGAAAGGGCGAGGGAAGATGATCTGTAACTAATACTAGTTTATTTATTTATTTATATGTATTACAAATATGTTGTGGCGGCATCTACATCGCCACATGCGCCACAATATATTAAGTATGTTCAAACTGTTTGAACTTCCCGTCACTTGCCCCCCTTTTTTTTTTTTTTTTTTTTTTTTGAGGGTGGGAAATTATCAAATAACTTCTCCCGCTCTGGGCGGAGCGGGAGGGCGTGTCAGACTTTTATACTGACTAAAACCCACCCGTGTTCCTTACGTTGCCTATGTGCCGGGGTCGCGATATCCCTTTCGGACAAACTCGCAACCCGTCACTTGCCCCTAAAGGTTCATTAGAAAACCAGCGTCAGACAGCATCTGTCTGGCATTAATGCTAATATGAACTTGGCGCAGCCTTGAGGCACACACTATTGTTGTTAAAACATTATTTTCAATTTTTATTTTGTCATTTGTATTTTGTGTTTCACGAACTGAGTCCAAATAAACTTTATTTTTTCTTTCTTTAATTTCTTTTATCGTATTCTTTAAGGGGTCACAGAGAAGAGTAGCAAGCGCTCTTTGATCAAGACGGGCGACGACCAGTACGTGATAGACGCTGGGCAGAAGAAGTTCGGAGCCACGCAGTGTTCCGAGTGCGGTGCTATTTATCAGGTAAAAACTTACAAACAACTACTTTTAGAGGTATGTGGAACAGGGTGTAAAATTCACTCATCCTCTACAGAAAAGGGAGGATCCTCCGACCAGACGAGTGTCGTGTCTGGCGGGCAACTGCTGCCCAGAGGTTGAAGTCGGGAGCTTGTATATATGTCCATCGCGCGGTAAACTCTAATTGCGCGAAGCAGGATTTGTGTGACGTCAGGTCTTTGATGCGTAGTTCGCATGTGGCGATGTAGATGCCGCCACAGTATTAACATAAATCCTCTGATCATTTTTATTGGTACCGCGGAATAGAGCCAACCATATCCTATTCTATTACTAAATGAGCAATATTTTTATATAATATATATTTCTAAACACGTTCTCGAAAACGGCTGTAACGATTTCGATGAAAGTTGCAATATAGGTGTTTACGGGGGCGAAAAATCGATCTAGCTGGGTCCCATATCTAGCACAATTCGTTTTCTCCGTATTTTCACCCGAGCAGAGCTCGGTCGCTCAAAGTTTGTCACAAGATGGCTATCTTAGAATAATTACATGGCAGCATGGAATTAGTAAGTACCTACTATCATGGCAGCATGGAATTCGTATGAACTATCATATACTAGCATTCTCTATTTTCATCAGAGTAGAGCTCGGTCTCCCAGGTACTTTTTATTATTTCGCACCATCGGTGGAACAAGGGCACAATTAACAAAACATCTGAAAATGAGTTAAGTGTGTTACTAGGGTCATAATTACAAAATTATTAAAATTTTGGTGCAAAGAGGGCCAAACTGCACATCAAAAATATTATTTCTTTAAATTATAGTACAAATAATAAGTATTTTACTCCCGTAAAGTAAATACGTAAATTCGCAAAAGTGTAAGGCTTATTTCACCCAAAAAAAATATAGTACTTAAAATCGATATAAGCAGAAAAACTCTATTTTATTCTACAAAAATCATAAAAAATGTCTCTAGTGGAAAATGTCTAGTGGAAAATAACAAAACGTGCAGTTGTGCCCTTGTTCCACCGATGGTGCGATTTGTTGTCGTAGTGGCAATAGAAATACACAATCTGTGAAAATTCCAACTGTCTACCTATTGCGGTTCATGAGATACAGCCCGCTGACAGGCAGACGGACGGACAGACGGCGGAGACATAGTAACAGGGTTCCGTTTGCCACCCTTCGGCTACGGAACCTTAAAAACAAATTGCAGCTATATTTTATTTTTAAAAAGAAAGAAAAAGTGTTTGTTCTGCACAAACCAAACGCACATTACACAAAAAAAAAAAAAAAAAACAATACCACTTTACAGATGAGCCAAAAGCCTCGTATCCATTATTGACAGAAAAGTTTGACAAATTTTATCACAACTTCCTTCATTTGCAGATCGGCGATCCTCAAGACGAACACGATCACTTGGTGCATCACAATGCTACAGATGTACTGAAATTCAACGTTAGTATTTAAAACTTATTTATTTAACTGTATGTAACTAAACAAGTACACATAGATGATGCCTGAGAGGCTCCGCCAGTCATTCACCCGGCTTAGCTTAAATGTTTACTTTACTTACTTTACTTTACTTTAGCTTTAAACAGGCCTTTACCTTTACTCTTCTTTTAATTCAATATACAGGGTCAATTTAAATTATCTAGCAAAACTTCACAAACGTGATGGGTATCAATCACAGGATAAAAAAAAAATTAAAAAAAATATGTTCCAGAGTTTCAAAGACGAGTGCGTAGTGGACCGGTCTGAAAACTCACGCTGTATCCGCGTGCGAGGAGGCGAGACCGGCTGGAAGAAGGTGGAACAACTCCTCAGCAGGGTCGTGCACCCACACCTCGGCTACGGCAACGACCTGCCCAAGGAACTGATACATACTTATACGGTAAGTGATCGAATATTATGAAGACTACTAATAAAACTTGACATGTTAAACGTTACGAGAATACGAAAACAATAAAATAAAAGACGAAACAGAAATCCAAAGATAAAAATATGTCAAAGCTGTGAACTCGTCGAAAAAAGGAAATTCACGTGGCGCGAGTGTAAGTCGTAGTCGTAGCTGTCACGCATACCAGCACAACAAATTTCTTAAAAAAGCACAGCCACATCACATACATTAAATTTATGCTAGAAATAATAACAAAAGGACTAATGTACCATCGAAGAAGTTCATATCTAACCAGTTTCAAAACAAAATCCCGTGAACACGATGACCACATCTGTTACCAGCCCGGTTCTATAGCCGCCGAGCGCTGCAAGCAAGAATAGTCCTTACGGTGGTTAGATATGAGCTTCTTTGATGGTACATGAAAATTACGGATAGCATTGTTATAAATATCTTGTTGCCTTGCAATAAAGTATACTAAACTAAACTAAAATAAAATAAACTAAAATTGACTAACGTATATAAGACTAGTAACAACAAAAACAAAAAAGTTAAGAAATAAAAATAGAAATTAAGAATAACTTGGCAAGGATAGCGTGATTCTGATGGATTCTTTTGCAGCGCGACACTATCTAGACATATAAATATTCTCATATCTCTTATATTTTTATTATTATATTCTTGATCTTGTTTCATGTTTATATATATATATTCTTTATGTATGTATGTATTTATTGTATAATTATGTAAATGGTACACCACAGTCTACCTGCAGTATTCTCTCTCCTTCTCACTGTAATCCATCCAAAGATTGTCTGTAAAAGATCGCATTTAGCGATAAGACCGCCAATTGTGTCACCCTATGTAAAATTTCTAAATTTATTTCTGTAATTTGTATGGTGTACATAATAAAGAATATTCTTTCATTCAAAGCACAAAACTTACTATGCAGCTGCCATGTTATGAAGTCTCCACCACCCTTGGCTGCCTGAGTCATCCGACTAGGCAGATAAATGAAGATTTGTTCTATCGACATGTTGTTTTTGGTTCCAGATGATAAAAGTTGGTTTTCTTTAACATTTCAGGCGTACCTATACATTGAAAAGAAGCAGATAATGGGGTGTCTGATTGTAGAGCCCAAAGTACGGGCTTACAAGCTGATCCCTGGTGACCCAGACTGCTGCAGTGTAGAAGATTATTCTGTCAAGTGAGTATTACAAACATAATATCGCTCCTGTTTCAACTGAAGAGTAGGCAGCGATGTATAGTACAATCATATAATTGAGTACCACAAAAAAAAAAGCGGCCACGTCTTGTGTCGGGCTACGCACAGTGAAGGGTTCCGTAGTTGGGTGAATTTATCCCAAGAACAAACTTAACATTGTAGTTGAAAAACATGTTCTCCCATATGTTTAAGCTGCAAATGTAAGTTTGTTCGTGCAATATTGCGAGATTTACCATGTTATTTTAAGAAGACCATAGATTTCTTATAGGTTTTCCTGTAATCAATAATTAAAGAACCATTCTCTGTATAATTTTTTCAAAATGTTTGTTCAGTAGTTTCGGATAAGGGGGGGGGGGGGGGGGGAGGAATGGTAAATTTTCATAAATATCTTTAAAGTATTTATTTTAAAATTATTTAGATAAAGACTTGAGGTCCTCGCAACGAACCCTCTCATTTGATATGTCACAAAGTATAGTTAGCAAAACTTTTTTTTTAAATATTCATATTTGCCCCCCAAAAGTGTGAGGTTTTTAATATTAATATTCAAAATTTATTTATTTACATTACACGTCCTTGTTTGGGTCACAAAAATACGTATGTTTACCAAATTTCAACTTAATCGGTGCATTAAATTCGGAGCAAATTGGCTGTGACAGACACAGATACAAGTGATCCTATAAGGGTTCCGTTTTTCTCTTTGACGTATGGATCCCTAAAAACAAAATCTAAAGCTCCTAACCAGCTCCGAACTCTGTAGAAGATCTGGGCCGCATTTCGTTGTTGACTCCAGCAAAATTGTTGATGAATTTTGTAATATCCAACTAACATTGTACTTGAATATAACCCAGGGACCCAGTCTTTATTTGTTCAAGTATTGGTCAGATACACCACGAGTTAAACATTCACCCTACCTAACAAACTGTTTACTTGGTGAGGTGGTTACTTCTCTTGGGTCACCTACTGTACATACTACTTATAAAACTGGCTGGCTTATTGTAAGGCTAGGCTCCTAGTAAATGGTCACTTGCAGACTTATAAAACTGGCTGGCTTATAGAAAGGCCAGGCTCCTAGTAAATGGTCACTTGCAGACTTATAAAACTGGCTGGCTTATAGAAGGGCTAGGCTCCTAGTAAATGGTCACTTGCAGACTTATAAAACATGCTGGCTTATAGAAAGGCTAGGCTCCTAGTAAATGGTCACTTGCAGACTTATAAAACTGGCTGGCTTATAGAAAGGCTAGGCTCCTAGTAAATGGTCACTTGCAGACTTATAAAACTGGCTGGCTTATAGAAAGGCTAGGCTCCTAGTAAATGGTCACTTGCAGAATGCATATCCTTGACTTGGTCATTAAAATATCTCTTTTCCACTTTCAGATGCGGCGTATCCCGGATATGGACGCACATAAACCATCGTCGACGCGGCATCGCGGCTCGCTTGCTAGCGTGCGCGCGAGCCTCCTTCCTTTACGGCGAAGCCCTACGCGTCTCAGACATCGCCTTCAGCGCTCCCACGGCCGCTGGCAAGGCCTTCGCCACCAAATACTGCGGGACACCCAATTTTTATGTGTATTTGGACTGAAGACATTTTAGTACTCGAAATATACGAACTAAGTGTGAAAAAAGGCGTTCTTCTATGAATAGATACACGCGCAAAAATAAGTACTTTAGTGCCCAAAAGTGTGAAAAAATGTTTTTTTTTCTGTGTTCAATTAGTGTTTGTGGACTCTTAAAAATGTTAATATAATATTAATGAAGTGTTTCAAAATGTTGCTCACAACGTAGGATTAATGTTTGGCGATTTGTGGCGCAAGAGCGCGTTGAACAATCGCCTCGCTTATAACTCGCTCGCATATCGCCAGTGTGTTAAAGCCCTAAGTTTTGCTTTTGATTCGGTTTTGTTTCGAATTTATTGCGTATCGCAGTATCGACCGCTTTAAAATTGCAGTGTGGGTGAAGGCAACGGTTTTGCCAAAAAACTACGCTATTTTGCTGCAAATAGTCGTCCTATACAAAAACTCGTAATAATGTGTGTAACTCAGGAATGAAATGGGAAAAAAATATAACCTACCTCAGTGTGAATGTGAAACTGCAATGCATTGTGACTTTTTCAATTAATATTAGTATGTCTGTTTTAACCTTACAAATAAAAAGCATCCGGTTCTTTTGCAAGGCTCAATTGCTGGCTCAAAGTTATTGATTAGCCTTACAAAAACTGTTTGGAGTAGTTACTTACTGCCAGTATGTATTGGATGCATGCTACCTATACTCTGATTTTTAATTTGCTAGACTCAAATTATATTTAGTGTCGACATAAAAATAACCTAATAAATAATCTAGTTACCGAGTGACTCTCACCACGGACCACTGAATAATTTTTTTTAAATATAATAATGGTTTATTTGTATTCTATTATTTATTCTCTGCAGGACCTTCACAGTTGTCGTGTTGTCTCTGTAATTATAATCATTTATTTTAAAAAAAACGAGCAAGACTTACAGTAGTCGCTTAAGATATGTAACATCTGACATCTCACCTTGGTCATACAGGGCGTCGTCAAGGTCGTTTCTGACCGCCAACTCTAACACCGCGCGCGCTTATTGGTCAAATCAAATAGCGAGCACTTCCCCGGCTTCCTGTAATACACTTTTATCACGAAATCACTCTCATAGATTGAAAGAAAAAATGTTACACATCAAAAGGTCGATCGCAGCTGTCGTTCTGCTCCAGTAAATAAAAAATCAGAGTATAGATTTTATTTTGTGTGTGTTTTTATGAACTTGAGTTATTTCTGAGACTGCTACAGTTGATGGAAAGTTGAATTTGTGATGAGGAAACAATTGTTATGGTAGATATAATATATTGTCTTCATAAAATTGTAGTTAAGTTTACACTAACAAAGCATGCAAGAATGATACTGTATTTTTATAAAACACATGTATTTTTATAAAACCTTTATCTGTTACAAACTGCCTTTTTTGAAAAATGTTTTACATATTGCCTGTGAAAATAATGAAGTCTAATTTAAAAATTTCGACATATTTTATTGTTGTACTATATTATTTTTGATACTACTTATTTTCATGTTGGAAAAAATCCATGAAAAAATATTCATAGTGATTATAACTTTGGGACCAATTAGGTATCTGTATTTTTAACATTATAGACAATTTTCAGTAACAGTCGAGAGTTACTGAATAGTTTGAAAGGACTAAGCTGTTTTTAGTCATTATTGTGCATGATTTTAGAAATGGGTATTATTATACCCCCTTTTGTTCTGGGACTGACTTATCTATCATCTATCTATAAGTATATATAAACATCAATTGCCGTGCGTTAGTCTCGCAAAAACTCTAAAATGGCTCGACAGATTTGATTATTTTTTGGGATTTTTTTCTCAATACTTAGTAAGGAAAAAAAAATTGGTAAAAAACAAAAATAGAAAAAGTCACAGGGTGGCAGGGACATCGACGCGAAAACTGATACAATGTGTTCAGTACATTTTTATGAACACCCCTATGTTGAAATGATGTATGTCCCTGACGCCCTGTATACAATGTGAAATTTAATTCGTTTTCATCCTCTTAAGGGGTCATTGTACTTATCATTAAGAACAACTTTCACTATGGGGCCAAACATGAAATCGCGAAAAAAAAATCAGCTGTTCCATACATTTATGTTCGCATAGCTCGTTATAATGTAGGGAACAGCTGATTTTTTTTTTCGCGATTTCGGTGTTGGCCCCATAGTGAAAGTTGTTCGTAATGATGAGTACTTAAGAGGATGCAATAGAATTAAATTTCACATTGTATAATGCCCTTGTCTTTTTATTAAACAACAAAAATAGAAAGTGATTTAGGCCTTAAACGTTGCTTAAAGTTAAAGAGACGTTTAAACGTCAAAAATGTATGGTTAAACAGGCGCTAATCATTACTTAACTTTAAGCAGCGTTTATGAATAAGGGGTAAGTCTTTTACAAGATAAAGTTTAGTGTCGTTTCCACTAGTTTCGAAAATCCTAAACCTCTGTATTTTCTCAGCTAAAAGGTAGCATAGGGAAAGATCTAAAAAGATGTTGTTTAAAGATGTTGAAATAAAAGTGGTTTTCCTTAGGGTCAGTTCATTCCGTGACGTGTGTGACTCTGCGCGCACTTTTGAAGATACAAAATATAATTTTATTTATTACACAAAAAGATACATATTTAATTGACATAATTCGAAAATGATCGCGGCGTAGCGCTGCTGCGCCGGTAGGCGTGGCGTGCAAGAGCGGCGCGCGCAAGCCTCGCGGAGCCGCGTGACGCAGCGCGACGGCGCGGGACGCAGCCTGAAGGTGTCGTGGCGATTTGTTTCTACTATTAGCTAGCGCGGCGATAACTTGCGGCGAACGTAGACATGTTCCGCTGCGCCGCGCTGTGTCTCGTTGCGCAGTGAGGCGTGGCGCTACCAGCGACTTCACGATGCGCCTCGCGACGTTGCGAAACGTCTCGCGACGTTGCGAAACGTCTCGCGAAACCACTGGCCTCTTCAAGCATCGTCGCGTCGCGTCACGTCTCGGTGTGGACTGACCCTTAGGTTTAACATTGTAACAACGAGTACATACAAAAACACAATAATTCGATACACGAAGGGTTAAGAGTATCTCTTGATTACAGCAGCAGAAAAATAGTAATAAGTTAGAAAATAAGGAATGTTTTAACTAAATTGGAATATTCCATTTTATTTATAGGACAGTGCCAATGTCGTTTTTAAAGTCCTTAATTTTAGTATAATGTGCCTCAACATAGGATAAGTTATTTTAATTTTAAGTAATTTTTAACTTTTCGAAGTCTTTTCTTTTTAGAGATTTTTTTCTTGATTGATTCAGTTAAAAAATTTAATGCTAAATAATATAAAATAGTTTTTGAGACTCATGTTTTTGATATGGCTACTGTGAATGGTGCGTCTTATTACGACTTTTCATGTTTATGTCAAGCCATTTTTATAGTATTTTGGAGCCTTTGATAATCAGCATTTGTTTAACTTGAATAAAATAAAAGAAAAGATCTAAATTCCTGATAAATCCTTAGCTAGAATAGAGTTGATTTACTCTTGTACCATTTAATTTTATTGCATTTGGAAGATTATCAAAATAATCTGATTTTCACGATTCTATAATCGTGAAAATCAGATTATTTTGACAAATTGTTACTATTTCTTTTAATCGTAGACCATAAAAAACCTTATCCAAAACATAGAACGCTTATTTTAAAATAATCCACAGTATCCTAAAACATACATACCTCAAGATAATTTTGTTTAAAACGCGGTATTTTACGCTTTTTAACAATTGTCGTTATATCAGGTCAGTACGCTTATTCTTAATTAAAGTTAAAATTAGTTAGAATAATAATGATAATGTTAGCGCCCCGATTGGGCAGACTTTCAAAAGGAATTAATTAATACTCTTAATTTTATGTGAAATTGTGTCATCGAACTTTGGCCTTGTTTTGAAGCTTAGCGCAGATCTCTCTCTAAAAATGTATGGTTCATAAAAGAATAATTATTGTGATAAAAAATTGGTGTGTAAACCTCAGACCAAATAAAAAACCAAGACAGAGCGCTGGCAACAGTAAAATGAAGCCGGTTTCGTAAACATGTCTGCAGTTTGTATGGTGAAGTTTGATTGTAGTGTCATTGTAAAAGGTTGTGAATGTGTGCGTGTGAGCGTGTATGCACAGAGCGGCGGTGTAGTTTTGGCATGCTTCACTGTATTGTTCGCAGCGCTCTGTCTTTGTTTTTTATTTTGTCTGACTTGACCTTGGCGCATCCCCCTTAAGCCAGATTTTTCATGACGTATTGACATTAAGTTGTCAAAAAACGCTCGTTATTTGGACAGCCGTAAAGCCGGGAACAAATTATCGGACGCGTCAGTAAGTCGCGGCTGAGAGTCGCGGCTTATTTGTATCTGGATAGTACATTTAGCACTACACTGTGCAAACTATCGGTCGTAAGTCGCGGACGTGCCCTTGAGCGTTCGGACGTCTGTAGGTCGCGACTGCCAGCCGCGGCTTACGGACGCGTCCGATAATTTGTTCCCAGCTTTGTATGACCGTTCTCCGGTTTCTTGGGGAACCGAAGCCACTATCAAGTGAGCCGCCAGTTGGCTTTACCGTCAAATAACATAAAAAATGCAATATAATATTATTATTTCCTTCTTCAAAACTGCGCTAAGCTTAATAATTTTAAATTGTATACATACTTTCTCGTGTCATTGAATACTAGTCTCTCTATTAATTTATATTACGATCTGAATATGTCAGCCTTCTTTTTTACTGTGGAAATGTTCTCACAGATTTTTTTTATTATGACTGCAATACGGTCGATGAATCACGGCCGGTCTGAACATAGGCTCTCCGAACTTTCGCGCATGTTCTCTCACTCAAACTCGCCTCATGTCACCATTTGGTTCCTAAAAAATATTACTGCGCAGACTTCCGCACACAGTTCAGACCGGCCATGATTGAACGGCCGTGCTGTAATACTTTTAAAACATTTCTCTATCTTTTCCGATTTTTTTATATGCTAAGGGGCAAGCCCAAAGATGTCTCGTACCTTATGTATTGCCATACACGCTGTAAATAATATTTATTTATAATTTTGTTTCGCTGTCTCAGCTTTAGTTTTGACAAAATTCTCGTTACTTTTCGAAGTGCTCTTTTTAAATTACACAGAAATTGTGAATTTTGGTTTTAATAATAATAAAATTGATTTTTATTAAACTGCTGTTTTATTTCATTGAAAGTAGTATTTTTCAAACTCATAGCATTTATTTAAAATAAACCAATTACAGGCACTTTTGAATTGTCAAGGGATCGGTCAGTCAGAAAGATGAAGCTAGATGCCCATTTCAAAGCGTAGTAGGTACCTATGGAAAAGAACGGGCAAGAAACTCCACGGACACTCTTTTAAATCATGATATGGTTACAAAATATTGGTTACATTATTCATGTTGATGACATGTGAGAACGATGCAAAACGTTAAAAGGGTCCGTAACAAATTAAAAAAAAAAAATAAGCCGTGGCAGCTAAGAGATGACCAGTCCCTACTGACGGCGCCTATTCACGAACATGACGCATGGATTAGCACCATTCAGCTCAACCATTTTAAAGGTAGCTAAATGATCCAACACACGTGCCACCGTCAGCGAGACATTAAGAGTGGGCATGACATACTCTCAGCCGTCAGGGCACATTCAAATTAAGGAAAGACATACTCTCAGCCGCCAGGGCACATTCAAGTCAATGAAAGACATACCCAGTACCTAAATGGTAGCTTTATAGTCGGTACATAGTACTCACACATGTGCTATCCAATTATACAATGCTAAGAGATTGAATTTATACTATGCAAAGATAGTTTTTAAAATCTTCAGCAGCTCCAACAGTATTTTCAAATGCATTATTGTTTAGTATGAAGATCGATTACCGTTCAGATTCAGAACCTGAAAGCCTGCTTCATTACGTAGAGGTAACTCAAACTCGATAAATAATTCAAATAAACCGATTATAGGCACTTTTGAATTGTCGGGGTCTTTGAGTGGTAGGTATCGGTAGGTCAGAAAGACTAAGCAAGCTAGTCGCCCATTCGAAAGCGTATGTGGAGAAGAACAGGCAAGAAAGAGGAATGTATAAACTTGCATTAGAGTACTCTTACTGGTCTGGACATATATAGATGTTGAATTGGTGTTACTTGACCCTTGGTGCCTAAGAAATTGTTGTTTCGCTGGCCGCTGCATCTGCAAGCTAGATCGGCTGTAGTGTGATGGGACAGGCCATGTCCAACAGCGGGCTGTGATACGCGTATTTCATTTGCCGTGTTCATTTCGAGATCTGTTGCGTGAAATCACCACACACAGCGGGGCGAGCACGGGCGTACCCAAGACGTTTGTGACAAGTCATGAAAAATTATATCTAACTATTTGTCTTAAAATCTAGCACGGGTCAACCATGTGACAGGCGCGACATGTCTTTCTTGTTGTTGACTTCATAGTGTGACATAATAAAGTTTTTGGAACGAAGTTCTATAGCGCGGCTTCATACTTGCGACTGTCATCTTCTAATTCGATAGAGAGAGAGAGAGAGAAATTGTGAATTTGTTCAAATCCTAGATGGCGGCTGTGAAAATTTTCTCATTTTTTTTCATGGGTGTCGTTTTCATATTTTTCGAGGGTGCTAAAGCCGATGATGATGTCAAAATGAAAAGATGGCAGCTGCGAAAATTGTCACATTTTTTGTCATTGGTGTCGTTTTCATATTTTTCGAGG
Organism: Agrochola circellaris; assembly: GCA_914767755.1. NCBI lineage: Eukaryota > Metazoa > Arthropoda > Insecta > Lepidoptera > Noctuidae > Agrochola > Agrochola circellaris. Next base: position 9,941,009 of record OU611850.1, on the reverse strand, counting down.
GTGCTAAAGCCGATAAGGAGATAAAAAATTAAATTCAAGATGGCGGCTGCGAAAATGTGTGACTTAAGCCATGTCACAGTGCTCGCCGCACAGGTTCATCCCACCATTAGAGATTTGTCACGGGTCTGCAGGCTTATTCGATTCGGGAATCGAACCCGGAAACCAACATGTCCTTCCTATACCAGAGAATGCCATAGAGTTGACATATTTTGATAACAGTGTAACTATTATCCCCAGTTGCGTATACATTGTAATGCAAATTTTTTAATCTGTGATTACAATGTATACACGAATTTTGCGTACTGCTCGGGTATAGTTTGTAACGTGGACGCCAAACTATACTACATCACTTACGCTTGACATAATTTTAAACATAAAACAATAAAATAAATGTGAACTGGGTGAAATTGAACAGACAACAGATAACGGAATATGAAATGGGTTAGGTTAGAACTGTGTCAACGCGCTACTTCCAAGTTGCTCGCAGCCAGTCAGGCTACAGTGACACAACATTACTATTTAAAAATGTATTTATTGCTTTTCGAATTATATTATGAAGGTAAATACCTATGAATGTATACGTTTATAAACATATCTTGCATATACAAAGTAATTTGTGATATATTGCAATTAAATGAAAGACAATTTAATACTCATATTAAAAGCACACTCTGTAAGCATATTACAAATTATAGGATTATATCCAAGATAACAATGCTTGGAAACATGTTGGTCCTGCTCCATAGGACAATCTAGAATCTAGACAAAATCAAACTGTTTGCTAATTTAATTGTATAATTTATTTTATATTATTATATGACATTAATTTTACATTCTGTGATTCCTTCCTCACACACTGACTTATTAGTTGTATAATTTTAGGAAAATCGTCTACTTTTACGATGTTTGTAAATATGTGAGCATCATGTACGAGTATTTAGCGCAAGGTGCATTACCTACGTCGCAAACAAGTTAGATACCAGTTTAGAATTTGACGCAATATATTATTATACACGATTAGTCCGTATACGTACTGGCACTGTATCAGAACTTTTAATCCGGGATTTTTAATAATAGTTTGATATGACCATTGAATGAATATTTTTCGTCGAAAAAGCAATAACATGTCACAGAAATAAATGCATCGAAGTCGCTCGGACTCGCTTATTTATCAACTGAATATACGAGCGCTCGGTCATGCTGTAATCTTCGTCCGTCGTCCGTCGGCCTGGGGTCGGGGGGCGCGGGCGCGGCGGCTGGCGAGCGAGCTTGCTGTTTTCGCGTATTTTGCATGATACAACAAGACCGGCCGCGCAGCGCAGTTTTTTCTAAAACTTAGGTATGGATAATAAGTATATTGTAACTGTAAAGTAAATCTTAACGTAACTCTAGCTTATCTTTTATCGACAACAGTAGGTACTTAGGCATTCAAAATCCATGGGGAGGCAGCTGCCCTCCCCCCCCTGGGTACGTCCATGAGACAGATAATACTTAATTATGTAGTTAATCGCTATCGCTGACTGTTCACACCACCGCCGCCGGCAAGTACTCGTTTGTCGCAGCGACGCGAAGAGCTATCAAAGAGTACCTACTCGTTCAGCGACACTCGCCCGACAGGCAGAACAGAACACTCGCTGAGAGACTCACGCTTGGTACATACGCATACCAGCAGGACTGTAGTGATACTTATCCTTATATTTTTGTATTTACGTCTGCTCCTGCGGTGATTGCATCCAACGATGTGGGCGAGTGTTCTTCCAACTTAGCGACTACTTGTTATATTAAGAGGGTTCACGTCAAGAGTGCAACGGGTTATCGACATCAGGACACCTCTAGCCGCCCGGCGGGCCGCCCGATGGGCTATTGGCGCTAAGCTAGTACAACTGTTTAGCAGTCACTATTGTGGATGAATGGACGTAGATTTTATTGGAAGAAAAGTACATGTGAGAGGGATTCATAAAATGTTGTTATTTTTTTAATTAAATTTATAATTTCGTATTTTTTCTTTTGTGTACATAATTATGTGGCTTAAATTAATTTCTTTAATTGGTTCATTAACTGTTTTAATTAATGACTAAGTAATACATATTTTTTACCCGACTGCCAAGAAGGGTTGTTTTTATGCTGAATAATTTCGACTTGCAACTTATTGACATGAAACCAAATTATAAGGATTGATGAATAATGCGTGTGTGAATATTAATTAGTATTTACTGTATGTAGTATGTATGTAATTAATTATACATAATAAACGTTATGTAAAGGATGTGATGAAAAATGAAATACGACCATTTTAAAACAACATTTATTTTTACATACATTAAGTCGGATTCAAAATGCCTGAAACATACTGATTTTTGTACACATCAGTTATATATTATTATTAATTTCATGGACAGTAAATTATATATTTCTCTTTGCACGAATCTGTGGAGACATAAAACTTATAAGCGTTTGTTATTTAATAATCACCTCGCAGTACACACTACTATACACATAAATATTAAAAATTTCATTTTTATCTTTAGGAATTTCATTAATTAGGTATATTTTTTAAATTAAATTTGTTAAAAATATAGATTTTCAGTATATCATTAAACGTAGGTATTAAGATTAAATACACCATGATCCGCAGTCCGTCTGAACGAACACAATGTTAAGTGCTGATCTCAAATACCGATTCTAAACAAGGTGTGAGTTTGAGCTATGCTATAAAATAGCTATTAAAAAAATTAACTACCCAAAATTGAGAGAAAAATACGTTTTTTTTATTTTTATTTGTGCTACAATGGAAAGAAATCTATGAGCACTAATTAAATGCCTTCATTCATCAGCGAGTTTTGCGAAGAGTTAAAGGTATAATTATTACCAAAAATATTTGCAGCCGATCACTGCACTTTGTGTAAACAAAACGGTACTCGACACGTCCTCACATACATTGTGCGCAAGTACATTCACTTATCAATACTATGAAGATAATATATTAAAAAAGGAGGAATTTTTCAATACTATTTGGTTATTGGCAACGGACGTTACGATACTACGAGTGAAGGATCCGAGCACGCGAAACAAAGTATTAACCTACGTCGATATTGTTTGCGCCCAACACGATTACATGAGAAATATTATGTAAATGAAATATGCCCGAAGGCAAAGACCGAACGGAAAGCCTACATCTCCGACACAGCACGACACCGGCAGTATTTCATCTAAATATTGAAAAACATAGAAAATTATGTTCTAAGCTACCTTTTTACACGTTACAATGACTCACATGTTATTGCGTTCACTTAAATCGTACAGGGGTGAGGGTAGGACAGCAATATACAATGTTTACATACTTGTATTACGTTGACATTTCTTAGGGGATCACTTCCGCACTGTCTTGTGCTCGACACTAACGTCTGACACTCAATCCAAGACTGATGTTACTCCACCACTATTCACAAGTTTCAAAAACAACTTTTTCCCATTACCACCTAGTCTTTAGTTTAAAAACACCTAGTTCAAAAACTCATTTAAATGGACGAAATACCCCTAAAAATGCGCTAACGCCATATATACAATTTATGAGAAAAGATTACCATTCGATGACCCGACTATAGAAGAACTGCACTGCATTCATATAAAAAATTGGAACTAAATTGTTTACGTATAATTTTCAAGTCTTTGAAGTTTAAACAACCGAAAACATTGTGAGCTTAAAACTGGCATTTATTATAAATTAATATGTTTAATATTAGTCAACTAAATAGCTATAGTCAACAACTGAAGCGTAACTAGAATAATAATGAAAATTGTTTTATAATTCAATGTGCTTTTCTATGAAATCGTGATTTTTCTCTAAGTCGTGTACTTTTATATCAAAAGCTTAGCCGGGCGCTGCTTTTACGAGTGCTGAAGTTTACATAACTAGATAATAAATACGAAACTGGAGAAATATGAGTGGCTATAGGTACACCTCTGCCCGACCCGTCGGGGAAACACGGCGTTCTGTTGTTTATGTTATGAAAAATAAAATAATTATTTAAGAAAAGTTGTCGTTCGGATTTAGTTCTACTAAACAACTTTTTTTTTTAATAAGTTGCTCATTAGATTCTTTCTTCATTTTATAAAATAAAAACCAGTCATTAGTTTACAAACAGCAAAAAGCCACCTTTTATCTATTCACTGTAAGCATAAAAAGTTGTCGTTCGGATTTAGTTCTACTAAACAACTTTTTATTTTTTATAAGTTGCTCATTAGATTCTTTCTTCATTTTATAAAATAAAAACGAGTCATTAGTAGTTTACAAACGGCAAAAAGCCACCTTTTATCTATTCACTGTAAGCATTTTCTTATCTTACACTGCGATTTAAATATCCCTCTAGCCAGTTCCTTCAGAGATTACCGCATTCCTTTTAGATTTCACAATCCCATGTATTATTAAATAGTTTCAAATAATGTCTAACGAATTCCCTTTTATTCATATTGTACAGGACAGGTCCACTCAAATCTGTGTGTTTCTTTCCTCGAAAGAACATTTCAGACACTAACCCACATGGTCCTCACATGATCTGACCATGAACGTCTGGATTTTAAAAGAGACTGTGGCCTCTATCCTCTTCTTCTCAGAGTAGTCAGATAGGACGACCTCATCTAGTTTTTCAAATAGGATTGATGTGTTTGTACAAACCTTACAGAAATAAAATCATTTATCAAGTACGTAACTCTGTTTTATCTTTGTTTCTTACATAACTAACTAGTTATATAAACTCACACATAGCACCCGGCCTACAATTGAAATCAGATCAAACTAAACGTGTGCATACTTAAGATCTCGAAATGACAGTATGTTCCCTTTACTGAGTGACGACTTTTACAACTTAAACAGTACCTAGTTAAAAAGTTAATGGTTAAATAAAATATTACAAATATAGGCAGATACGAGTAGAAATGTCGGGAGGAACGTCCTAGGAGGACATTAGTGACCTTATTGGTGATGTTCTTGATAAAGGTCAGATGCATAGTACTTGCAACCGGCGTGGCTGTATGAACTGATCTAAGACCGAGTAATGTGGAACAAAAGGAGTAATTATGGATCTTAGCAGGTGGCGTTCTGTAGTTTTTGCCTCCTCATAAGAGTTAGGTATGAATTTATGTATGTATGTAAAATATAACAAAATATTATATGGACAAATTATCCAGAAGTGTATGTCTCTATATCAGCAATATTGGAGAATATTCTTTGAATTTTAGTTGTCACTCAAATTCTTTTCTTTGAACTTTAGTTGTCACTCAAATTCTTTTATAAATTCTGCAAGACTTATTAAGAGTATTAAATATACTGGATTGACAAAAATATACTCAGAATAAACTCAAGCAATAAAATCTTTGTAAACGTCTTACTGCGATCCGCGGCGATCCGAGATAGTCTCAAACATAAGGGGGAGGTCGAGCCTTGGCCGAAATGTAAAGGGGGACAAGGGGGAGCTTTGAAAAGTCATAAAAGTCGCGACTCAGCCCGAACAGATCCGACTACGATGTAGCACTGCAAGACAGAAGGTACCCCAAACTTTAACAGTCTACAATATCATATTATACCTTTTTTTTGTTACTTTTTGTTACTTTTGCATTCCACTTTATTTTGCGTTACGCTAGTACTTACTTAAATAGCTACCAAATAGTACTTTTTTTTAAATTACATATATAATAAAGAATGCCATGTTAATTTTTAATTACACAATGATTCTAGAGTGATGCCGTTGTTAGGGAGGTCGCCTTATTGCACGATTGTCCGAACGCGGGTGACATCGGTCGAAAAACCCTTTTTTTTGCAATATTTGTAATTTCTGTGTCTTTGGAGAAAAATGCCTATAATATTAAGTCCAGGACGTTCTATAACCTAGATTATAGTAAAAATTATAGATTTATATGAACTCCAATGCAGCCGCGCTCGTCCGACATAATCAAAGTCGTTTTATAATTGACAGGCAGTCAAAACCTGTGGAAACCCCCATACAACGTTATGAATTAACATATCCTTTCAATTAATATTTTAAATGTACGTTATATTCTCTTCTACTTACATTTAAAGTGAAACTTATATAACACAAAAAAGAAAAAAAAAATACAATTTCAATATAGTTATATTTAAAAAAAAATAACGATAGTGTTACGATTAGAAAGCAAAAAATAGCGAATTTTTGTTACTTTACATACGATACGAAGGAAGGAATTATTCAGTTTTTTTAGTATGGTAACATAGGATATGGTGTTTCCGCTGGCAACACTACATTATGGCACATAACACAAACTCCAGCTTAACTTTCTTATATTAAGGACCATTTTATAACAAATTATTTATTAACAATTTTATTATTTTTCCGCATAAGGTATTTCACATTACAACCATGAAAGAAATTGCTTTAAAAGGTAACCAATGACTGAACTAGAAGCCATTTTAAACAAAATAGTGAAAATTTGGTTAATATGTTACAATCAACAGTCGGGCGACAGTGGCGCAACAATCCATCGCAACTACTATGAAAATCGCGTTGATATTTTACAATGTTTCAGTGGAATGAATGCAGTACGATAGTTGCCGACAAACTTTTAGCCATTAAAGCGTACCACTTTAAGTTGCCCAACTGTTGGCCAACAATACCTTAAATGGTAAATAAAATTTCACTAAATCAAAAATATATTAAGATTCATAACGATAGAATAGATCATTTTGTATTTTAAAAATATTTCTTAAAATAGCACAATGTGTAAGTACATAAACCAATTTTAATTTTTTTTATATAAATAATAATGATAATTATATTTAGTAAATTAATGTTAGGATAGGTTAGTAATCTTTGTACTTAAAGGCTAAAATTGTGTCCAACTTATAACAAAAAAAAAATAGTATGTAATAATCTTTGAAAATATTTTTTTAACTCAAATACTGCTATAATGATATTCAGCCGTCCGTATTAAATACGTCGGATCTTTGGACCTTACGTTCCTAAAAGCTCAACATTACAAAAAAAATATTAAAAACTAAGTTAAAATCTACGAAAGCACTTTTATTTGTTACATTTTAGTCAAAAATTGTGCTATGAACGAGTTAGACAAAACGAAATTAAAATTATAAAACCTATAGACAATATTGGAAGACGTACATTTGATAATAAACAATTAAAAATAAAACGATTTTAAACTATTTCGTATAAACTAAATAAAGGGACACTCGTGTGTTAGATTCGTCGCGATTTTTTATTGTGATTTAATTGTACATTTTGGAAAGAAGTTCCATTTTATACTCTTCACACTTGGCGAATGCGATCCAGACCGAAAAACACACATTTGACCTTTATGACACTTGTTACGTAACAGAAGTGTTGTGAAGGTCAAAATGTCACACTTTTTACCTAGCACTCATTCGCCAAGAGTGCAAAAGCGACAGGAACTGTCATCCCACGACACCTGTCTTTTTATGAATATATGTTGTTTAGCTTCCATAACTCGATAGGTTTTTAAATTCATTTTCTTTTTCACGATTTACATCCAAAATTTCAGTTATAAAATACATGCATTCAACTTTGATAGTACAAAAGATACCATAGTAAATAGGTATATTCCTTGATAAGTTATTTTGACTGAGAAACTAACACATCAGTGACCACCCCAAAAAAAACTCCAAAGGAAATAAAATAAAATTAAAAAACTTCTGTAATCAAAAATATACAGATATCTAAATATTCTTCATTAATTTGATCTAGAAAAAAACATGGCTATACTTTCATTGTATAATTTCACTACAAAATTATTATTTTTATTCAGGTTTATCTTTTAAATAAATAAAATAAAAATTTGGCGTAATTTGAGCAGATAATGATTCGCTCGGTAATTTTTGGCTAAGGTAAGTGGACTACACATTTTAAAAAGGAATTAAAAATGTAAAGCAAAATGTCATATACAACGGAAATGAGTTTTGTTAAGGCGAGTTCACTTTTTTTTTTTTTTCCACTTAAAAACTCACTATCACTCTGTTTTATTTTACGATAACTGAGCCTTTATTATTCCAATGCAACAGAAAAATAGCTGTGCAGGATCAACAGCTCAGCCTCGCGTTGAAACAACGGCTTTAACACTACGCAATACGGCCCATTTTACTGTGCATAGTCCACACCTTGTCCAGTTAAGCTTAAATCCTAAAAAGCTTGTGTACTCGAAAGTGAAGTGAATACTATTGAACTAGCCTCAAGGCGTTGCTAAATATCGATGATCCTTAATATAAAACCGTTTAGATCAGCTGCGGAGCGGCGCGAACGACGACGGTAACGTGTGCGGAGTCTTTAACAGTTAAAAATTTGTTAAGTAACGTTCATACTGTGAGCTAACGCCATTTTTTTAAATGGTTAGGTATAAATTAATATTTTTATGTAAGATATACAGCAATATTTCTTAGAAAACCCGAGAAAATCGTTTTTTTTTTCTCAGAAAAAATGGTATAGCGGGTTCCCGTTTTACGATATTTATCGTGTCGGTATCGTACCGTCCCCGTGTCGCCACCGCCGCCCACCCGGGTCGCTCGCACCTTCACACGAACCAGTCTAATCTAGATAGACCAAAATCTAGACTTTCATACTAACTTCAAATCGACTAAAAATACACCCAAAGTACCTTTTTCACATCACTAAATAGTCTGTTTGGCGATTTTACGCAATATTACAAATAACGCTCATGGGAAGTTAGTCGATTCTCCGTTCCCAAATAATTTTAGTCGATTAAAACATTTAATAAAATGTTCTCGACTACATTCTGTCCTAAACCAGCACTTACTGTGAATATCGCAATGATTTTAATGTATAAGTTACAATTAAAAATAAACGTTTTTAAAATCAACAACTATCAATTTATAATAGAATCTTGAAGCAAATAATTATATTAATAAGAATTAAGAACAACTTATAAGTACCATTTTTTGTGTCAACTGAATTAAATATACGTAAATAGACCGATCGATTAATCGATTCATTATAAACATAACTGGCGAATATTCGAAAACTCCGCGCTTCTAATCGAGCAGTCGAATTTAGTCGAATCGCGTCACAACCCAATAGACCCGACAACGTCACAGCACTACGTTTCCGAATTTGGAACATAGTGTTGTGCGTTCACAAAATCGACTACGGTGACAACTTACTAAAGATGAACTAAATAATGTACTTTATAATAATGCCACTAGATCCATTGTACTTTAGTGATTTTTTGTCACACTATAATGTAACAAGGAAAAAGATTTTTAGAATAGAATTAGATACTTCATTGCATATGGCTTCTCACAAGTAATTATGGAAACAAATGGCATTATTCTACAGACTTACAGGCAATTCATGAAGAAATTCACAATAATGTGATTTTTTATACATATTTAGTAAATTCTCACATAAAATCGACTAAAGTTGCCAGCTTTTTGGGAACTCTGACGTTCGGAAACACCATGGGAGCATCGCTAGCCGCGATATATCGATAAACGCTTCGTAATCGATTCATAATCGCCTAGAATATAATCGCTATTAAAAATAAACTTACATTTCCTGCTATTTTTGTTTCAAAATTACTGTATTTCGAGGAAGAAGTTGCTAAAACCCTTTTACTCGAAAATATTCAAGATCTGTAACCAGTACCTGATTTATTTTGTAATTATAAGTTAGTTGCGTTAGACTTCCTCAAAAAAAAAATGGCGACTATTTCTAGCAACTATACATCGATCATGGAAACGTTTCGTCAGTCACGATATGATGATGGAATCGTCACGAAGCGCTATCGTTACGGCGGTAAGTAACGAGGGGACTCACGGCTGTACGTTGTATGTATTGCTGATCGGGACATTTGCGTTGCGGGCCTACCGAGCCTTCGCACGAACTTTATCTGTAATAGAAAACCCCATTTTAATTTTTCTGTACGCACCATTTTTACCTGCCTCGTCGTCGCAAGCGCAGACCACTGCAGACCTTGAGGCAATGGGCTAGTGGCAATAGGCTCGCCCCTTATTACATGGGACTTAAACATAACTGGCGAAATGTGGGTGTATGTACCATCGAAGAAGTTCATATCTAACCACCGTAAGGACTATTCTTGCTTGCAGCGCTCGGCGGCTATAGCACCGGGCCGGTAACAGATGGGATCATCGTGTTCACGGGATTTCGTTTTGAAACTGGTTAGATATGAACTTCTTTGATGGTACATGCTAAGGCACATCTCTGCCTACCCCTTAGGCGAATTACAGGCGTGATGTTATGTTTTTTTTTACAAATTTTACTTTAAATTTTCCACTTACTGCTTATTAACGCATTCAAGGACACTGAACAAGACACAATACTTTATTGTTATATCGCAAAAGGGCGTTTAGTGTCCCCAAAGAGTCAAAATACCACTTACATCATGGTAGCGTTAAATATATTTTTATTTAATGAAAAAAATAAAATAAAATAAGAAATCCGGAGTCTGGATTATTAATTTAAAAATAATTAAACCTGTCGTTTTGGGGTTTGATTTAGACCTAATTTTCGGCATCAGTCCCTTCAAAAACCATTCAAGCAAAACAATGAATAATTCGAATATTTTGGAATCCGCCATATTGGAATTCCATTTTGAATGGCAATACGTTCAAATGTGGCATGACGTCACTCCCCGGTAGATTTTATACTGACTTGTGACGTAGCGAGCCCCCACTCTCCCCAACTTTAATGAGTTTTATCTAAACCATTTTTTATTAATAAGATAAAGAAAAAATACGTGTCTAATATTTTTTATACCATTCCCCCTCTAAAAAGCTTATTTTATTCACTGTTTTCAGTGAATTTTAAATTGAAAATTTATATCGAGGGCCATGAATTACTCGCGTCGCTCAGGATTCTAACACTTGAATCACTCCCTACGGTCGTGATTCAGTCGTTAGAATCCTTCACTTACTCGTGATTCATCTATGGCCCTCGCTTTAAATCCGTCTTTTATTCACTAATTGCATAATATACTATTTATTATCTGGGTGACGGACTAAATCGTTTTGTTTTTCCCCAGACAACATCACTATTCGTTGTAAACAAACCATGTAATTCAAAACCTTTATTTGCATAAATAAATATTTGAAATTTGAAAGTGAGGCCTCGTTACCTATTCGCTCTAGCGTCGGTTAGAGTAGCTCGTACTGCCGGAGGTGCATGCGTTGTATGATGTCGCGACAGTCGTTGAACACGCGCTTGATGTTCTCGGTGTCCACGGCGCACGTGAAGTGCGGGTAGCAGTAGTGCTTGCCGTCGCCGCTTGCTGTACTTATGCGCTGGAATCGAAAGGAAAAATTAATTAGATTTTTGGCAAAAAAATAAAATAAAAAAAATGATTATTTTTCTTCCACAAATAACACTTATTAACTATAACTTAAAAACGGAATTTTTTTTTTATGAAAACAATGAAAAAAAAAAAATATTATTGTAAAAAAAATTGGTTTCCTTGCACGATCTATTACGGTAATAAACCTTTTAAAAATTTTCTTCCTCTAAAAACCTTATTCCGACTATAATGTTCACACAAAAAAATGATTACCAAATCGGTCAAGACATTATCAAGTGATGCGCTTACTTTTGTATTTTTATTTTTTTCAGGTGCATCGCCTTCACATATAATTATGTAATTAATGTGCCTACATATGCAAAATATTTATTTATTTATTAAAACTTTTCACACTCAAAAAAGTACAAAGGCGGTCTTAATGCCTAATATTGTAACACTTTTTAAAAGAGTAACGGTGGAGTTTCTTGCCTATTCTTCTCCATACGAAAACTACGAGTAACTTTGGAAGGGGCGACTAGAATCAATACAATTTTTTGTAAACTTTGACGTTCAAAAGTGCCTTACAAGGGCCTATTTGAAATAAATGATTTGACTTTGACTAACGAACAGCATTTAATTTGCAGCAAAAATTGCAATAATGAGTTAAATATGTAATAACTGTCCTAAAGCAATACAATATTGAGTGGTCATTATTAATTCAAAAGTAAGTTAAAAGTTGACGTTGTAGTAAAAGCCATCTTGTCTAAATCTTGAATTTTTTTTTTTTTTTTTTAATATCAAAGTTTTAAATGCTTCTCCTGAAAAATTGCATTTTTGCATAAGTGACAGTCTCGCACCGGGCGTGATATGATTTTATTAAATCTTTCATTGGTTTTATATTACCAGTTTATTTAAAAGGCCTTCTATAAGGTCATTATGGTGTTCTTAATTCTTTGTAAAAATGTATATATTATGTATTTTGTTGGGCCCCACATACGCAAATAATAACGTACACGCTACAGATATCCAAAGAAAAGTATGCGCTTGGGAAATCATCGTTTATCTTCGGAAATACGAACGCGCAATGTTGAGATCTAATGAAGAGGAGTTGCAACCATGGAAGTAGTTGCCTATTTTGTATAACCACGATTATAAAATGATAGATTAGTCACTCTATGTAATTCAATTACATTTTCAAAATTTTTATGACGTTCTGCGACCGGAGTAGGTAAACTGACAGAGAAAACTTCATGGTAGGTGCACTACTATAGACTGCGACAGGAGAAAAGTTAGAAGCTTTGCCTCCGTGCTACTCTGTACCGTGTACTCCGTGGCGCGATGTACCATCAAAGAAGTTCATATCTAACCAGTTTCAAAACAAAATCCCGTGAACACGATGACCACATCAGCAGTGCTATTCTGTAACCATCTCACCGTGAAAACTTAGGTGAAGTGAGCGTGGAGTGAGCTGTCATTCCACAGGGATTGACACTATTGACAGCTCACTTCACCCAAGTTTTCACGGTGAGATGTTTACAGAATAGCATGGCTGTTACCGACCCGGTATATAGTTGCCGAGCGTTGCAAGCAAGAATAGTCCTTACGGTGGTTAGATATGAACTTCTTCGATGGTACGTGCTAATTCGGAAACATGAAGATTACCGAAGCGCATACCTTGTCTGGTCTAACAGTATTTTTCACTCGTTCCATAGAGCCGTCGTGTTGTACTATTCTGTACCAATAGTTTCCCAACACGTATGGTCAGCTAAACCTTATAATAATAATAATTTATTTCAAATAATCAGATAACAGAGATCCGTAGTGTTAGTAAAGTACCTTATACCTAGTGTTAGTATATACATAAATTAAAATACATTTTGGGTATGAGTCACTTTGTAAAGAAGACGAACCCAGTTTCTCAGCCGGTCATCCTCTCCACAAAATGCCTCCTTAAAGGGGAAAACACATTCTCACTCACTGTTTCCAGAATGCTGTTGCCACTGGCCCGGGTTCTAGCTGCCACCGACGCAATTTTCTTCCGCACAATTGCATGGAAGCCGTCAGTACGGTTCTGCGTAAACATCTCTGACGCACTACAGAACCGGGTTATATTACATGTATACTTACAAGAAACTCGTCTCGTATGAAGTACTTGGCCCTGGCGACGTCGGGATGGTCCCTGGTGTCGGGCGCGGCGTCGGGCGGAGTGCTGTAGTGCGCGAACTCGCCGAAGTACTCCTCCAGGCGCGACTTGCCGGCCAACACCTTCTCGGCCAGCAGGTCCTGCTTGTTGAGGAAGAGGATCACGGATATCGTGCGCAGCCATCTGTAATATTCAATTTTGAGGGTTAAAACATAAAAAAATAATCATAATTTATAGTACTAACTATGAAACACACCAACTCTTTTCTTAAATTCTGATTTGAGGAAATCGTTTCTTTTTTTTTAATTAGATACACGTCTGTTAAGATTCAAACCAGCCAAGTGTGAGTTGGACGCGCGCTGTTTGGGATCTTTACCGCCTTCAGAAGCCAAAAAGTCTGGCAACGTCACCGTTGATAAACCTGTTAAGTATCGTGCTACCCAGTAACTGAGTTGTGTAGGTCAAGTTGGCAGTCGCTCCATGTAATAAACTGGTATTCAACTGCATCCGGTTAGACTTGAAGCCGAAGCCAACATAAGGAGAAGGCTAGGCAGATTCAAAATATTTTATTTCCCAAGGGGACTTAAGAAACGTCAGAAGCTAGGTGCAAGGTTACAATTGATCCCCTAGTTTGCGCCCCTAGTCGCCGCAGGAGACGCCCCGGGCGTCGGGAGTCGAGAACCGACTTCCGGCCACCGTAGGCGCGGGCTTGCGGACGGTGAGCAATGAGTAGCTCGCCGTCCGGTAGGGACCAGGCCCGGGTCGACGGCGCGTTGTGTTCCACGCGCGCCTCAAAGAGATGTCAGCACCAAGTGACGGGGTCCGGAAGGGCCAATGCCTGCCGGGGTTGCGGGTTTGTCTGAAAGGGATATCGCGACCTCGGCACACAGGCAACGGAAGGAACACGGGTGGGTTTTAGTCAGTAAAAGTCTGACACCCCCTCCCGCTCCGCCCAGAGCGGGAGAAGTTATTTGACAATTTCCCAACATCAAAAAAAAAAAAAAAAAATGTTACAATTGATGGTTTCCTTTGGAGGACAACCAACAAGAAACTTCATGGTTACTCTTTTAAAAATGCCAATGGCATGACAGATGCTGATACCTGTTGTTCCATATGCTCTTGAAGAGGTCGAGCGACTCCCGCAGCCGGTTCTGCGTGGGATCCTCGCGCAGCACCATGTTGTAGGAGGAGCAGGCCGTCACGAAGATGATGGCTGTGACGTCGTTGAAGCACTGGATCCACTTGCGTCTCTCGTCGCGTTGGCCGCCTACGTCGAACATGCTGGAAGGGGAGCAGTCATACAATTTGTATGTCTACAATACTTTTACATGTACAGAATGTAAAAAGCAGGGCTCGGTAACGTTATTTAAAATAACTTTTTGTAAACGTTTCTAACAGTTCTCGTTCTTCTTTGTACAAAGTTTTGTTCTGAAGGAAAGCGAAATGAGGACGTTTTGAAAAACCGGTTTAAGGCTCGTACAGACCAGCGCGACGCGACTCGAACAAAACAATTTCTAAGAAAACTTCACGGTATAACAATAGCCGGTGTCGCGTCGCGCTGTCGCCGACAAGCAGGAACTTGTTTAGTTAAATTGTACTTTATTTTCATTTCATTACATCATTGATTCCAATGCGCTTGCCGCTTTCGTATTGATTAGGGTTGTGTTGCGAGTTTCCTATCGATCAACCCAAAAATGGTTAAAAACGTTTTATTAACCGTGAACGATTTAAATTTAGTTTTTCTTCAAAAACGTTTTAATAACGTTCCGTTCGAACGTAACCGAAACAAATCGTTCTTTGGGTTTTTAAGACGAAATCGTTTCGATAAATATACCGATACCCGAGCCCTGGTAAAAAGACCCTGTCACACGAAGCTGTTAGCTACGCATTTTGTACATCAAACGAAGTAACTTTGTGCAAAAATAATTGCTGTTCAGAAATCGCAAAAAAAAATCATTAATACTTTTAATGAAGTTTTTATTTTATATTATAATGAGCAATATTAAGGAAATAAGCAACATTAAAGAAGCGTCAAGGGTAGGTGAGTATTGAGTCAGGTCGTTTCTGACGGCCAACTCTAACACCGGGCGCACTCTTTGGTCAAATCAAATAGCGCGCGCGGTGAAGGAAAATCATCGCTGGGAAACCTGTACCTACAATCAATATAATTCTGCAATCGCCAACCCGTCTTGAGCGAGCGTGGTGATCAATGCTCGTGCCTTCTCTGTATGAGAAGAGGCCTTTGCCCTGCAGTGGGACAGTAATAAGCTGGTATCCTATCCTATACTATTAAATGCAGTATTTGTATACAAGGTGTTAAAGTAATTGCGTGCCATAGCTTCAGGGTGAGTTCAGAGTCGATAAAGGAACCCATAAAAAATAAATACATTTAAAAAAAAAGTGTAAAAAAAAATCGAAAATTATCATAAGATGAACCTAATGTAGTACCTACTAATTAAATAGCAATCGTTTAGAATTGATTAAAAAATTGCTTAAAATACGTTTTTATTTTGTTTAAATGCTAATAAATAATTTCCTAGAGTTATACCTACAACCCGGGCGCAATAACTTGACACCTGGCTCGAAACTCGACTCCCCTCCCGCTAACCCGCGCGAGGCCCCGCTCTCGTCCTTCAGGACGAGAGCGGGGCCTCTACTATCAAACGCAATGAAAGTAAGTAATTAAAGTATTTAAACAAATAAAATAATTTTATGTCTAAACGATTGCTATTTATAGTTAGTAGGTACTAAATTAGATTGATGTTGCAATTTTTTTATTTTATTTTTTCCTGGGATCGTTTACTTTTTTTTAAGATATTAATTTTTTCCTGGGTTCCTTTATCGACTCTGAACTCACCCTGAAGCTATGGCACGCAACTACTTTAGCACCCTGTCTGTATATTTGTAATCACGTTCTCGAAAACGATTTCGATGAAAGTTGCAATATAGGGGTTTACGGGGCTGAAAAAACGATCTAGCTAGGTCTCATATCTGGGAAAATTCCTTTTCTCTATTTTCACAGCCTCGGGAATGTGTTACAACTGGACGTATACTTCACCCGAGCAGCGCTCGCTCGACCAGTGGATCCATTCTGTAACCATCTCATCGTGAAGAGTGAGGTGAAGTGAGCATGAAGTGAGCTGTCCACAGTGTCAACCCCTAGCTTTAGGTGCCATGACAGCTCACATCAAGCTCACTTCACCCAAGTTATCACGGTGAGATGTTTACAGAATAGCACGGCGGGTACTTATCTATATATATAAAAGAAAGTCGTGTTTGTTACAACACTTATAACTCGAGATCTGCTGGACCAATTTTCATGGTTTTTGATTCGTTGGATTTGTCTCCGCCCCGAGTAGCAGAATACATCTTAAAAACAATGAAAAGGTAGGGTAGGTAGGGTAGGAAGGGTAGGTAGGGTAGGTAGGAGAGTAGGTAGGGTAGGCAGGTAGGTGCGCCGTAGATAAGTACTTAGTGCTAGTCGAGCGAAGCCGGGGCGGGCAGCTACTTTATTATAAGTGGAACAACTCACTGGAAATTGACTTTATCGACGACGAACTGCGTCTCGAAGATGCCGGAGGTGAGCACTCGGCAGCGCAGGATGTCCTGCTCCGTGGGCGTGTAGTTCGGCTGCTTTATTATGTGCACCTGGTCCAGGAAACTGGAACGAACAAATAAAACCATGAATTAAGAAAAAAATATTGGAAAATCCAAAAGTGCACGACTCATAATGCTCAATTGATCGTATAAAAACTACTTTGACTAAAACAGCCATTTTCACTAAGTTTCCTCCTCCTTCGGGAGAGACGAATCTATAAAAAAAAAATTACTCAATAAATTGTTTTTTTCGCAAGCTGCAATATTTTCAGGTTTCCACTTGAATGACGGGAAATTTCTTAAAACAATTTTGATGTTTTTTTTTAAATTTCTGCTACATTTAAATCAATTTAGGAAAAATACAGAATTAGTCTCCATTAAATTATCTATACAATGGTATATAAATTTAGTAGGTTCTGTGTACTAGCAGGAGTGTAACAATAAAAACAGTTGCAGAAAGGAGGCAAACTAATTTTTTCGCTCGTAAAGCACTCTCTAATTCTTCGCATTATGAGTCGTGTAATATTTTGCATCGGGGACCGAAATTGGTATTTTTAAAGGTTTTTCAAAATTAAAAACACCCTGTATTAATACCGGTTACCGAAATAAAAATTACCTCTATCTTACGTGCCGTCGGCATTAGTCAAAGGGCGCGCATCGCCTGTGTGTGTAACCGGTATTAAAACGGTAACCTAAATAGAGGAAAAATGTTTCTTCTTCTTGGTGACCCAGATAGCGGTAACCTTAGTCGTAGAAGTAACCAAAATTCTTCGATACCTGTACCGTAATACACTGGTCGGCAGGGACATCCACGCGAAAACTGTTAACATGGATTCAGTACATGATTCTGAACCCCGCTGCATTAAAAATTTTAGTCGGTTATATAATAAAAAAACAGCTGTTCCATACATTACATACATACATACCAACGAACTTCAACGCCCCCAGCGTTAAAGTTTCGTAGGTTATTTAAAAAAAAAATCATCTGTTTCATAGAAAAGTGCAATACGCGTTCAAAATGTATGGAACAGCCATGCTATTCTGTAAACATCTCACCGTGAAAACTTGGGTGGAGTGAGCTGTCAATAGTGTCAATCCCTGTGGAATGACAGCTCACTCCACGCTCACTTCACCTAAGTTTTCACGGTGAGATGGTTACAGAATAGCACTGCAGGTGTTTATTTTTATTTTTAGAAACCAACAAAAAATTTAAATTTAAATTTGGTTCAGAATCATGTACTGAATCCATGGCAACAGTTTTCAGTGCGTCGATGTCCCTGCCGACTTGTATAAAGGTTATTGGTCCCTGCCTGTAATTTTGTAAGTTGTAAGGACTGTTTAGTAAAGCCGGGATTTTGGAAGAGTTTGTAACGGGAGTTTGCCTTTCTATGATTTCGTGTACGTACTACTTGGCACAGTCGATGAGCTGGTACTCGTTGCTGCGCTCGTAGGTGCGCTGCACGCCCAGGTCCTTCCAGAGCGCTTCTGTGTGCTCGTAGAATTCCATTGGGTAGTCGAAGTCGGGCTGAGACGCTACGTCCTGGAAGATGATACATGAAACATTATTTTAAGATGTGCGTTAAAATTTGTTGCGCCACTTCTTCCCAGCTAACGCACTAGGAAGTGGTGAAGGGTGGGCGTTTTGGGGGACTGTCTTATGTAATTTTGACGTTCGAAAAGTGCTGATTCTCAGCCTAGTTTGAATAAATGGCTTTTGAATTTTTGAAATAGTGGCTAACTTCGGCTTAATGGGATCAAATGTGCACGAAGCACATAAAAAAATACGGCTTGAAAAATAAAAATGTTCCATTTACACTTGTATATCTCATACGCCATGCCGCCATACATATTGGAAGTGAACCCTCCGGGAGGGTTATCGGCATTACGTTTGCGCTAAAGTTCACCATCGCGGACGGTCAATGGCATTATGTTTAAAACCGTGTTATAAAACACTGTAAAACGAAGTAAAATTGTGTTTTCAGGGGGTCTTGTTGCTATACGTAGTATCCAACCTTTAAAATTTTTAGTGAATATTTGCAACCGTGTATAAAATCAGTCAGTATAAAATCTACCGGGGAGTGACGTCATGCCACATTTGAACTCAATGTATTGCCGTAATCTTTTGATTACGTAAAAAAAGAAAAATACGTGTCCAATGTTTTTTAATTATCTACTTGACGGACAATTTATTTTATTTTAAATAATTTATTTTTCTCAAAAAAAAAAAACTTTATTTGTGTCAACATCCCTATTAGGTCACTTTATGTAACTAAAGCATACCTGTATATAGTCGACGCGCGCCTTATTCTCAGGCTTTTCAAGCGGTATGGGCGGCGTTAGGGTGCTCATAGCGCCCGTGATTGTCTGAAAATTACACAATAACAAAATTAGTAACATTATCAATGTATGAAGGTATGAAATTCAGTATTGTTGTTGATTTTGTTTTGTTTTTTAGGAGCTCGTGGCTAAGTAATAACAGACGCACGGGTCGATCCATCAGGTTAAACTTCGCTTGCCGGGGTTGGTCCGTGGATCTTTACATACCGAGACTCCTCCGTGCCTCGGCAAGCACGTTAAGCCGTTGGTCCCGGCTGTGATTCGTGGATCATTGAAAGTCGTTAAGAGTCGTCAGAAGCCCGAAAGTCTGACACCAGTCTTACCAAGGGGTATCGTATTACCCAGTTACTGGGTTGTGGAGGTCAGATAGGCAGTCGCTCCAAGTAAAATACTGGTATTCAACTGCATCCGGTTAGACTGGAAGCCGACCTCAACGTAGTTGGGAAAAGGCTGGGCAGATTGATTGATTGTTGTTGATTTTGTATCATAACCTGACGAGCGGTAATCTTCACAAGGTGGCTGGAAATGGACGGATTAAAGTAGGTATGGGCGTTGTTTCACGTTACTAGTTACAATAACTGGCTACTGCCCCGTAGCCACAATAGGGCTAAAAAAGTTGTATATTACTTATGTGTTTGTGTGCGCGCGAGTATCGCGTAAGGAACTTCGTCCCTGACGGGAATCCCCCGACCACAAATGTTTTTTATTTAAATCCGATGTGCTGCGGTTGTAATGTGCGTTTTAGCTTTATGGTGCATTCTAGAAGCGACTAAAAGACTCTTGAAAACGTCCAGGTCCTAAATTCAAGTATTTTCTGGCGAATTCTGGGGAGAATACCAAAATTCTTCTTTTATAATTTTGAAGGGAACTCACAAGTATCGCATCTCGTATGTTCTTCTTGATGTCCTCGATCTTCTCTCGGCGTTCCTTGTCGGAGAAGCCGTTCACGTGCAAGATGCGCATCTGTTTCACTATGGTCGACTTGCCGGACTCGCCCGCGCCCAGTAGCAGCAGCCGGTGCGTCGCGCGATATAGCTGGAATGTTAAAATGGAGCATTTTAGTATTTAAATATAATCATGCAGCACGCTTAGCATGACCACAATAGAAACGGGTTTTGTCGACGGAAGAATAGACAAAATCATTTTGTCTACTCTTCCGTCGACAAAACCCGTAGAAAACCCATTTCCATGATTGTCATGCTACGCGTGCTGGTATTATTTATCATTAACCCCAACGCAAAAAGAGAGGTGTTATAAGTTTGACCGCTATGTGTGTGACTGTCTGTGACACCGTAGCTAAACGGGTGAACCGATTTAAATGCGATTTTTTTTTTGTTTGAATGGTTTTCTAGCGATGATTCTTAGAAATGTTTTATCAAAATCGGTTCAGCCGTTTGAAAATTATCAGCTCTTTTCTAGTTGATGAATGGATGTGGGTGTCTTCCACAGGTCAGATTTATTTTAAATTTGGTATTCTGATACTTCAATGATATTAGAAGAACATAGTAACCTTGAACTGCAGGATTCCCAATTCCCTTACCAACTAACAGCACAGGTGTCGTGTTTGGGCTCATTGGAATAGTCTCAATTAATAGGTTATAGATAGATGATGACCAGGGTCTGGTTATGGAGTAGGAAGAGAAATGAGGAAATTTTTGTGTGTTTTGTTTGTTTGTGTCGGGGGTTTTTCAAATTTCAATATAATTTTACTTGTTGGACACAAAGTTCAAGTTCAAGAGTTTTTTTTAAATCGATACTGTCTCATTGTTTGTCCAAGGTCTCCTCGTCGCTTTCTACATATATCTCTCTGAAGACAGAAACGGAGGATTCTCTGGGAAGACCAAGAATTACGTCTAACTCCTAGTATTACCACACAAAAGCTGTCAAGGAGCATGTCTGATGTGATCAGTATCTTCTGTGCCCACTATATGCACGTCCTGCACGACCACAATAGAAACGGGTTATCTACTGGTTTTGTCGACGGAAGAATAGACAAAATGACAGATTGTGATTGTTTATCTGTCATTTTGTCTATTCTTCCGTCGACAAAACCCATTTCTATGCTATATAAGCGTGCTGGAAAGCCTTTTCCCCAAAGCTTAAGTGATGTGCTAGCATTGAATACCTACGATGACATGAGGTAGAACATATCATCTCGCTTGTATTTTCTGGAGGTGAAAGCAGACGTCCACACAACAAATTTTGCCAGCTATAGTCCCACCTACCCATGTGATAGGGTCGAGCCTAGATAGATAGACAACTCTGAACAGTACGCCATTATAAATAAAAAAATTACAATTAACCAGGCACAAGCTAAGTACTTGTAATTTAGGGGCTTCTGGCTAAGTAATAACAGCCGCACGGGTCGATCGTACAGGTTAAGCTACGCTTGCCGCGGTTGGTTCGTGGATGGGTGACCATCTTTACATACCAAGACCGCTCCGTGCCTCGGAAAGCACGAAGCCGTTGGCCCCGGCTGTCATTTGTAGATCTTTGACAGTCGTTACGAGTCGTCAGAAGCCCAAAAGTCTGACAACCAGTCTTACCAAGGGGTATCGTATTACCCATTTACTGGGTTGTGGCGGTCAGATAGGCAGTCGCTCAGTGTAAAATACTGGTATTCAGCTGCATCCGATTAGACTGGAAGCCGACCCCAACATAGTTGGGAAAGGCTAGGCAGATTGATCGATAGACCATGTGCTCACCTGTTTATCCTTCTGCAGCTGCTTGGTGATGGCATCGCTGCGCCGTTTCTGTTTCTTGGCGTCGTCTTCGCTGCTCTTGCCGCCTGGCGAGCCGAAGCATCCCATTGCCGACCACGCCGCCCACCTGAAGACAAAGAAAATACAATGTTAATGTCTGAACGTTGTGGAGTTGTGAACATAAAAGATACGTCACACCCAATACCCGTCTTGCTAAAAAAGATATATTATGTATGTCAATTTTTATTCATCCACCATATAATATGAAATTAAATTAACAATATTGCAGAACACACACAGTATCCTAAAGCCATATTGTCTAGAACCAACGAAATACAACCTTATTTTGTTCCAAATAAATAATATTGAAGTGTGTTTGTAATGACAAAATAATAGGTAGCTTTTTACTTAATGCATATGAAAGTATATACGGTATATAAGGATAACAATAAAACAATTTAAAAAAAATTGGCTGTCCTGTTTGTTCCGGCTAATCTCACTACGGTACTTTCACTGACAGATAGCCAATGCTATAAGGAAAGTTTATTTTAGAAAAAGAGTTAGGGCCCACGTGGGAGATTCCACGGGCATCAACTAGTTTTCATATAAATAAACATAATATTTTTTTATTTGTTTGCATTTGTTATTTGTGTGAATAAATTGTAGCAATATGGTGGGAGATAGTGGTCACCACTGCCTCCTACTATGAAGACAATCCGATAAAAAAACGTGTACAAAAAATCCTAGATCCTGTGTATTTATCATGTTCAGGAAATGGAAGAACCAGACATTTACAGAACTTCAATGTGCTTAGCAAATAACTATGGAACGTTTATTCTTCCAATTTATAGCCATCATTCATCATTTCAACCGAAAGATGTCCACTGCTGGGCCTCCCCCAAGCACCGCCACTTCGACCAGTTCTGTTTTTCTCGCATCCAGCGGATTCTGCGGCCTTTACCAGGTCATCGGTCCAGCTTGTGGGGGCCTTCCAACGCTACGTCTTCCGGTGCGCAGTCGCCACTCTAGAACTTTTCAGCCCCATCGGCCCTCTGTATTTAAGTTTGGCAATTCTTCGGGCTATGTCGGTTATCTTGGTTTTCCTACGGATCTCTTCAGTCTACCCCCCCTCCCTCCAAAATGACAAGCACAATTTATAGTAGGTATTCATTCACAAAAGTCATACCATTATTGTAGCTTCAATACTTTCACCGAAGCCGTATCGACAGATTGAAAGGCTACATTTTATCGAAACTGAAACGTATCGACATTGGCACTATACTCAGATTAAGCTCTTTCAAGGACATTTTCAATCGGATACATAGAGTAACGATGTCTGAATGCACCCCGAAATAAAACAGTCAACACTAGGGACAAATTTGACGATGCTTCAGAGTGCCGTAACTGTTATTCAGTTCAGTCCCAGATTCGATGCCATCAACTCCATCAAACACCTTGAAAAGTGATCTTGTTCTTCTTCTTTTCGTGTGGTTAGTGACTAACCTGGTGTCAGAGTTGTAAACCCGGCCATGGGCTTCACATGCCGTCGAGATATATCTAGCAACATGAAATGTAGCACATTATCTATGCGAATTAGTTTGATATATATTTACTATGACCATGTAGGCTTGTAGGGTATCAAAATAAGGGCTAGTTGAGGCGATTCCAAAAATACACTGAAAGGTAAAAAAAAAACAACTGCAACAGAAACTAATAACCATCGGACGACGTGCAACATGAAATGTAACACAATAAATATACGAATTTGTTTCAGTGTTACATTTCATGTTACGTTTCATCAATCTGTACTGGGCATTAAAATGCTTCGAGTATAAAGAATACCGTATACAAAGATAAATAGATAAAACATTATCATTATGACATTTTAATAAAAGTTTTTTTTCTACCCATCTCCATCATCCCAATTTAAGCTTTGTGCAGACTAGCGCGACGCGACACCGGTTATTGTTATACCGTCAAGTTTCTTAGAAATTGTATTGTTCGAGTCGCGTCGCGCCGTCGCGTCGCGCTGGTCTGAACGAGCCTTTATTCGTCGTCATCTCGGTAGTCACCTCCTTTCTAGCAATTTTATCGACATATCAGGCAAATTTCGCGACGAAAGAGAAATGTTAAATCCTAATTAATGCTGAAATGAACCTTTTTGGCGCAGCCGTGAGGCACACACTATTATTTTTAAAATATTATTTTCACTTTTTAGTTTTTTGTGTTTCACGAACTGTGTCCAAATAAACATTATTCTTTCTTTCTTTCTAATTACATTCAACCTCACTTCCAGAATAATCTAGAACTGAAGTCTATACGCTATCATTAATAAGCAGTACTTTAGAATCGCTAAGCTAAATGAGGTGCTAAATAATTTCGCCGCGTATCGACGGAGCGTCTAAAATATTAGTCGTGTTCCTATTTTGGAACGCTCTGAGCACGTAATTGTGGACTCTAGAGCTACGGACCGTTTTAGAGTCTAGAAATGAGCGAATGTTTCTAGAAAGTAATAGGAATTGTGTTTCATTATCATTACACGCTAGTTTCTGCCAGCGGCTTCGCCCGCGTGATATGCGGGCACGCCCTTTATGCCTGGAGGCTTTTATTTAGATGTTAAGTTCTGTTTACATTCAATTTTTATTTCTGCCTGAGTATAGTTCTCGATGATTTGTTTTGGTATATTGGCGTGTGCTAGCTGACATATGGCTAATAATTTAAATTATGTTTTGTGTTGCGTAATGTAAATTATTTTGCATACTATTATATAGAATCTTTTTTTTTTAACTGAACAGACAGCTGTGCTGCTGGGGAGTTTGTTGCGCCACTTCTTCTTCCCAGCTAAAGCACTAGGAAGTGCTGAAGGGCGGGCGTTTTTGGGGGACTTTATAATATTATTATTATTATACATGTATGTTAATGTGAAACTGGTGCCTTACTGATGTGGATGTCAAAGTATACAAAAGTTGCGACCAGTCTTAAGAGGGCGCCTAAAGGTCCACTAGCGCCACTCTTTAAAAAAAATATTATCTCGTGACTGAGAAGGAATTATGAATAACGGCTAATAAGGACCCTCAGTAAGTGTGTCTAGAATTTTCTAATACCTTTTATAAAGTTTCATATTGAGACACGGAGCAACAAAATACGATCTAGAGGAATGTGGCCGCTTTTCTTTAGATCGTATTTTGTTGCTTCGTGTCTCAATATAAAGCTTTATAAAAGGTATTAGAAAATTCTAGACACACTTACCGAGGGTCCTTACTAGCCGTTATTCATAATTCCTTCTCAGTCACGAGATAATATTTTTTTTAAAGAGTGGCGTTAGTGGACCTTTAGGCGCCCTCTTAAGACGCAGATATATGCCAGTGACCTTGAGTCATGTCAGTCATAAGCTTGCGTGTTCCGCACTGAGCTCACGCAACGCGTCGTATGTCCAGCCAGTAAATGGACTCGCCCATCAAAGAGCGCTGTCCCAAATTAGACGTATTATTAATTTATTAAACATATAACAAAAGGGATTTTTATAAAACACGTATAAATAAAGATCAATAATAAAATTATCTTTAAAATGGTGAAGGTCTCAGAAAAATACGCTTGATAGATTTGCGTGATTCTCAGCTTTTTAACCGCGTTAGACATAACTTTACAAATTAATTTCACTATGTAATATTAAACATAATCTAAACTATTCATATATTAGGTTATAAAGAAAATGCTCTAATTTAATATATGTTTTTTTCCAAAACATTAAAATTACTCGTTTAGACGTGATCTTCAGTATAAAATCATTAAAAGTCGGTTATCGTTGCCTTAAGTTACTACTTTAGGCAACGATAACAGACTTGTAATGATATTGGGTTCCTGTCCAGTAGTAAGCAGTAACTGGGTTGTGGAGGTCAGATAGATTTATGTGAAATATGATATTTAGATTTTGATTGATAGACAGTCGCTCCATGTAAAATACTGGTATTCAGCTGCATCCGGTTAGACTGAAAGCCGACTCCAACATAGTTGGGAAAAGGCTAGGCAGATGACTGTTTTTATCGATCAGTAGAGTAAGATATTTCCTTATAAATCTGGCCATTTTTAGCAGCATATTTGGCTCTTGCATAAAACAAAGTTATTTTAAAGCCCTTAACAACAGCTTACTAAAAGTAAGCAAGTTATTCTAACGCCGCCGCGCCGATACGAGAAGTCGTACAAAATAAACTTCTACCTACCCTCAACAGGTCGTGTGTTTTCCTTCGCTATAAAGGCTCGTTACACGAGGACAGCTTCTCGACTTGAATAAGCAATTTTTAAAGTTGAAATGAAATGGTTTATTCTGCAAATAGGATATCGGAATCACTTTTACACGTCACGTTAAAAATAAGCTAGATGTGTTCGGCGTTTCCTATCTGACTACTCTGAGAAGAAAGGCCGAAACAAACTCAGAGGTCACACTCTCTTTTAAAGTCCAGACATAGGTCAGGCCATATGAGGACCATGTAGATTAGTGTCTGAAATGGTCTTTTGTGGAAAGACCCACACAGATTTGAGTGGATCTATCCAGTCAGAGCAAGCATTTGTCAGTAATCGTGGAGCTCAACTCTGAACTTAAGAAGTTGACGCGAGTAAACAGTTCAAATTCGTATAATGGTTGCACATACAAATTTTAACTATTTATCTGGCCCGGAAGCTTTTTGTGGAACTGAAGAAATTACTATAAAAATTGGCGTAATTTTTTGTTTACCAACACTGACGCCGTCACCGGGCCTGACGGGATTGCTGCACTATACGACACTCACATCTCGAAAGGTCAAAATCACCTCGCCTTTCAAAATTGACATCATCCGTGTCACCAAAAAATCCAATTTCGAGTTGCAAATGGCCTGGCGAGTCTCGCATGGGGATATTCCCCTCTCGACGGTCGAGGAGCTCTCCGCATGCAAACGAAGCTTAAAGCTTCTCGATTGAGCCCACGAAGCGTAACCGAGGCGTGGGCGACCCTCCTCAGATGAATTATTTCTTTTTTTTTTTGCATATATATATATTTTAATGTTGCTATGTTAAACTGTTCAGGTCAAGTTTCTCAATGTTTTACAAAGTTGTTGTCGTACTGTTTTAGTTTTATGGAGCAGTTAACCGGGAACTATGTTACGTAAATCCGCCAAAATATTAAGAGCGTTTATCCTACAATTTGGCAACGTCGCAAATAACTGTCAAATATATACCTGTTTTGATTAATTTGGCAATATTACTGTATGGAAATATTAAATGTGGCTAACTAGTGAACTAAAATATTGATTATGAAATGCAATAATTAATATCGTAACACCGAATATTTATTTTTACCTAAAACGGTAACAACGTCAAATTCAATGTTATGATTGCAATTCATTATTAACATTCTAGTTCGCTAGTTAGGCACATTTCTTATTTCCATACAGTAATATTGCCAAATTAATCAAAACGAAATATTTGAAGTCTATTTACGACGTCTCCCACTTTCAGAATAAACGCTCTTAAAAGGTAATTTAATAAAGAGAAAGACTATTAGATTTACAAGTCTTTGTTGGGTCTCCAAGTTCATACTCCTGCGCTTATCTTAATTTATTTGTGGTCGGTGCAATATGTCTGGCGTCATCTCAGTAGTTGTAGCTCGCAGTTTGTAAGTGTCCGCCTTTTATCTATTGAAATTCCATATCATCCCTACTTTTATTAGTTCTCCAAATAGAACTTACAATATATATTTTTTTATAAGTATGCCATTTAGGTATTATTGGTGTAAAAACATAAATTGTCTATGGTAAGATCCGTACCTACGGTTATTAATAATATCACAAACATAATGGGGTATCCCAAAAACTCCACAAAACAAATAAAATCTCGTTAACCAATGTTAAGATTCTAACTCCAACACTCCGTTTTAATTAATTAAGCAAACATCACAACATTTAGCCAAACAAGAAAAGCCCATTTTTCCCAGAGACCTACATTTTCCGTTCGTGTTGCCATCAATAAAAATAACGCAATAAGGCGTAGCAGACATCTAATTCATAGCCTGAGGCCTAAATCTAAAAATAACTTCTGTAACGCCGAGTCAAGGCTACAGGAAAACTATTTGTGTATGCGTTTAAGGCTAACAGTCTTATTGGGGTTACCCGGTTCAATATTTTAAGGATGATTAAAAGAGAAACCAGCAAACAACTAGCAAAACTTAGGTGTACTATATACACATTTTATTGTGTAGAATGAAATTTCTTCTAACTGAACAGACAGCTGTGCTGCTGGGGAGTTTGTTGCGCCACTTCTTCTTCCCAGCTAAAGCACTAGGAAGTCGTGAAGAGCAGACGTTTTGGGGGACTGTCTTATGTAATTTTGACGTTCAAAAAGTGCTGATTCTCGAGTTTTAATAAATTACTTTTAATTTTGACACCTCTGCCAACCTCTTCGGGGAATACAGGGCCTGGTTTTTTGTTACCCAACTGCCCCAGTAGGAGGGAAAAGAAGAAGAAAAGATGAGGGAAAGATCGTGAGGAAACCGGCATGTCGAAGCCATGTGACATCTACCAACCCGCACTAGGCCCGCGTGGTGGATTACGGGCCGCTCCCTCTCAAAGGGCGGAGGCAGGCCTCTTTCTGTGAGAGGGAGTGGGCCATATTCCACCACGCGGGCCTAGTGAGGCTTGGCAGTGTGAGTCTGAGTCGGTCAGTCAGTCAGAAAGTTGAAGCTAGGTGCACATTCCAAAACGTAGATCTCTTTTAAATCAAGATATTACAAAATCGTTATGTGTTATTATTAAGCAGTTGTTTAATGTAATAATTCAAATGGTCTTACCCCTGGTTTCTGGAAGTCTGATCGATTCCCTGATCACTAATTCTGCTGAAATAACGAAAGATAAACAAATAAGATGAAGTTAGAAAAGATTTAAACGGCTTTCAAAAACCTAAGGGTAACTTTTTTAGCTAGCATAGGCCTCCGAATCATGGGTAAAATAAGATGAACGGTCATGATAGTGCATCTCTCAGCAAAGGGCTTTTTAATAAGTTTGGTATGATAAGAAAAGGGTCTTGCGCCCTAATTGCGTAACACACGATCAATCACAATCTGTCTAATTTTGACAGTTCAACAACATTCATTGCGTTATTTACGTTGTTGAGCAGTCAAATCGAACATAAATGAAACCATGGATTAGCAATATCCTTAAAAATCATTTAGATATGATTGCTCGTGTGCTTCGCAATTAGGGTGTTGATGTAGGTACCCTGTGGTCAGTACACACGGCGATGACCAGTACGATATTTTAAGGTAAAAGTTGGGTCCACACGTCATGTCATCACATCCCACTGTTTTCTGTTCTGTGGTTCACACTATTAAAAACAAATGCAGTATGAAACTGTCATGTGACCCGAATTTATACAGTAAACATCGTACTGCTCATCGCAGCGTGAACGGGGCCTGTCCTAACATCAACTCTTAGTGCGAATTTCACCAATGAAACTGAACGCGATCAGCACATCCAAACCACGTTCAACACCTGTCAGTGTCAATATTCCACAGAAAATAGTGACACTGACAGCCCTGATCGCGTTCAGTTTCATTGGTGAAATTCATCCTGAGTCGCCTTTTACGATACCTGGGGGGGTTTCATCCACTCTTATAGCAAGCAAGCCAATATTTGGTAAATAGTGTCGAAAAGTCGCGTGTCATGTGAAGTGCCAAGCAATTTTGAACCATGTGCGGTGAACTAATACGGTCATTTTGACCAGGTCTGCGCCCTGCTAACGATTATGGTACGGGCCCTGAAGAACGAAAGAGGTATTTTCTTTACAAAGAAAACGTAGTAGGAATCTCAGACAGTCACAGTGATTATAAAATGACTAACGATTGCTAATGGAGATTGGAAATTATCCCATGGGAACGTACAAGGGGATAAAAAGTCTATCCTTGGTCCCCAGTGCCCTTATTGCGTAATACACGATCAATCAGAAACTGAATCGTTTAGAAACAATCGCCGCTTCAATTTTTAAACTGATTCTAAATTCGCTTGAGTAACCGAATGCAACCAGTTTTTTTTTCTGCCAGCCTGAATGATGTCAGTACCTTAATTGCGTAATACACGATCAATCAGAATCTGAATCGTTTTGAAATAGATTGCTAATCCAATGCATCAGAAGTTCGAAAAAAAATCTGCTCAACAACGTAAATAACGCAATGAATGTTGTTGAACTGTCAAAATGAAACAGATTAGTCGTAATCGTTTACGAAAATATGTTACGTAATTAGATAGCTGGTCATGGTCTATCCTTATGCCCCTATTTCATCCAAATCCTTTCAGCCGTTTAGGCGACAAAAGATAATAAACCGTCAGACAGGTAGAGTTACCTACTTTCGCATGTATAATATTAATCAGTATGGATTCGAAATCTTCCAGAAAGTACCTAAGAAAACACTAAGTTCATTTAACAACGATTAATTTTAAAACCTACAACAATTCGCCACAGCCTAGCAATAAGTAGTCATGGAAAAATCGTTCGGAACATTCGGCCTTACATGTCCATCGCTTGGATCATTCATGCGGCCAATTGTCCGGCTGTAATGCTGCAAATATGCTAATAGTAGCTCATTATGTTCCGACGCCTTTGTCGTCGCGTGTGCGAGTATGCTAAACGATTTTGGTAACCGATTTGATCTCTAAATATTAGGTGGAGTTATGTGAGTAC
The DNA here is from genome assembly GCA_914767755.1 of Agrochola circellaris. Taxonomy (NCBI): domain Eukaryota; kingdom Metazoa; phylum Arthropoda; class Insecta; order Lepidoptera; family Noctuidae; genus Agrochola; species Agrochola circellaris. The sequence continues at coordinate 9,910,220 of OU611850.1, read as the reverse complement.
TGGATGGACTGTATAAGGCTGTGGTTGGGTGACATCATTGATGTTGGGGACACTGTTTTTTGAAGAGTTGGAGGAAGAGAGTAGAGCTTACTGTACCTTGGAATATTATTCATCAAAATGTTATCAATTTAAGTTAACATCAAAGATTGTACAAGTATGTTCGAGTTTATGAAAATAGCTATAGCATCTCAAGTGGACATGACTTTGCAGGTGGAAGACAAAGATAGTTGCTACGCGTTGGCACGGGGGCTTGGCTTGTGTTATTCAGAATTTTGAAAAACTATTCCGATATTTAACTAATAATCACAAAGGTGGTAGCTAAAGTAACAGCAAGTAAAGGTTCCGACATCGATCGAACCATTTCCGAGAAGTTTTATCCTAAAGAAATTGTTCCAGAGTCGCGTCACACGTGTTTGTTTCGAGTGCATTTGTCAATCGGTGAAATTGACAAATTTCTTTAAAGAATTTGGAGATTGATCAGAAGCGTTGAAATCATAAGCCAGATTCTCTAGAATACTAATATCTCCGTTCTGATCAAATTATTGCTAAATGCGAACTCCCTAACAGATTTACACACGTACAGTTCAACAAGTCCAATCTAGATTTTCAGTCCTAATTAAAAGTCAGCGTCAACCACGACCCCCTTAATTAAGTTTCCAATCCTGACTATCAACGTACTAATTGCAACAAGGCTCAAATTTGGTAGTATTTGCAAACTAAATGCAAAGTGAATGCGCACGATTTATTGTATGTAGGGCATGCCATTATGTGCTTTAAAAGGATAATATCCTTTGGTGATAAAAAGTTGAAGTCTTTTGAATCTGAGTATTGAATTAATTTAGATTAAATTACCGTGTTAGATTATTTCTTAATTATTGCAAAAGCTTAGCTTGGAAACGTGACATGGCAATCATTTTAAATATAAAATAAGAGGCAATCAAAGTTCAAGACAGCACTTGTTTTAGGCAAGTTGAGAGTAATGTAGTACCTCAAATGCTTCGCGTTAAGGCTCGTGCAGACTATCGCGACGTGACGGTGCGACACGACTAGAACAATACAATTTCTAAGAAAACTTCACGGTATAACAATAACCGGGGTCGCGTCGCGCTAGTCTGCACGAAGCTTTATGAGGCGTGAAGTGTACCTAAGGCTGACATGCCTTAGCTTATGGCTTAAAGGATAATAGACTAAAAACAAAATCATGGGCTAAGTGCTCTACCAGCTCATACAACTTTAACTGTCAATTTTTCTAGTGCCTTGCAGTATTGTTCCTCTATGTCTGAACAGACAGCTACGCTACCGGGGAGTTTGTTGCGCCATTTCTTCTTCCCAGCTAAAGCACTAGGAAGTGGTGAAGGGCGGGCGTTTTGGGGGACTATCTTATGTAATTTTGACGTTCGAAAAGTGCTGTTTGTCAGCCTAGTTTTAATAAATAACTTTTGATTTTGATTTCTACGCCTGAATGTCAGTTTATTTCACGAGGGCGGAAACTGTCTTGTACCTTGGAGATGGTGCCCTGGTTCTCTGCGCCTGCGTCTGAAGGACCATTTGAAAGCTTGGCGCCAGCCAACAACCCAGCTATCCTAACTGAGTGTTTTAGCAAAGACCTCATTAGAACATCATATTTAACAGCTCCAGAAACAGGTGATGACAAAATTATAAGAGTTTTTGACAAAGAACTAAATAAAAATAAACTAAATGGTGCCCTAATGATGGAGGAGCCGAGTAAGAGTTTTAAGCAACAACGCATTATAAAGTAGATCGCAATAACAACAAACGGTGTTCACTATCGAGTGATCACCGTTTGTTGGATCACTATCGAGTGATTACCTGACTGGAGCTGGCGTTTTTTGGCTTTGATTAGGGAGTAAATGTATCGACATTTACTCCCTAATCAAAGCTTACACCCCAAAAAACGCCATCTCCATTCCACAACCTTACATAACGGAAGATAAAATCACTAGAGAAGGTCACGAACATTGCAACATCTCTACAATAAAACAATAAACAATGGGAGCGTTTACAAACGCCCACTGAAGGCGTATCAATGGCAGTGCTATTTCTGTACAGGATAATACAACAGTTCAAACATGACAAAGGATATTTGGAGATGAACGATTACCTTGACATCTTTTCTTCTTTGAGGTTTTGGGCCAGACGAATTTCCGGTGTCTGGGCGTTAATTTTAGATAGCTATGGCAACAAGGGACTATTTAAACTTAAGTACCTGGGCGACCGAGCTTTGCTCGGGTGAAAATTGAGAAAACGAATTTCGCCCCCGTAAACCCCTATATATTGCAACTTTCATCGAAATCGTAAGAGGCGTCTTCGAGAACGTGATTACAAATAAGTTTATACGAGTACAATGCCGCCCAGAGGTCTGTGACCGCCCGTATTATTCTGAATATTCATTAAATATTCTCGAAAATAAACTTTAAAAAGGGGGGCTCTTTCATATCTTTAATATTTTACGAGTTATTCAAAATTGTTAAAAAAAAAATCTTAGGATTTTATGGACTTACACAAGACTTGTGTTTTTTAAATAAATACTGTTTTGATTTAGAAAAAAATGTCTTCATTTCCGTTTTTGTTTTATAGTCGACAAATTTTAATAAAAACTGTCAGTTAATCCGATAAAATAACTCATAAACTTTTAGAAATAATAAACAGAATCCGAATCGAGCTAATAACATCGGAGATATATCACAAACGAAAATTAAAAAAATTAAAATTTTAACAACAATTTTCGAGTCATTTCACGTTTATATTTTTATTTCACTCATTTTAAAATATAAAATTTCAAATAACTCGAAAATTGTTGACATTTGTGTAGGAGTCAAAAGGGGTAATTTGGTTGTAAATGACCTGAGAATGTAGGAGAACATCCTTTTAATGGATTACCGATATATAACCAATAACCCTACCGATATATAAAATATTGCTAATTGAATAGTATGGGATAGATCTCTAGCTGCCTACAACCCCGCATGGATCGATCGAAGGTTAAGGTACGCTCGCCGAGGTCGGTCCGTCGATGGGTTAAATACTGAGACCCCTCCGTGCATCGGAAAACACGCTAAGCGTCGTGCAGACAGGCGCGACGCGACTCTAACAAAACAACTTCTAAGAAAACTTCACGGTAGAACAATTACCGTTGTCGCGTCGCGCTAGTCAGCACGAGTTTTTAATTCGTCGGACCCAGCTGTCATTCGTAGTTCTTCGACAGTCGTCACGTGTAGTCAGAAGCCCGAAAGTATGACAAACACTCTTATCAAGTAGTATCGTATTACCCAGTAACTAGGTTGTGGAGGTCAGATAGGCAGTCGCTCCATGTAACATACAGAGGGGCAATTCCCGTAATTTTTAAAGACGTTCGCATTCGTATCTCATTCGCAATCTGTCAAAAATACAATCAATTTACCAACAATTTTGACAGATTACGACTTGAATGTGAACGATTTTTTAAGTACGAGAATTGGCCTTCTGGTATTCAGCTGCATTCGTTTAGACTGGAAGCCAACCCCAACATGGTCAGGAAAAGGTTAGGCAGACGATGAGATCTATACTTGCCTGAAGGACGACAAAAGGTAAATTATGATGGGTGAGTGAAGATACTGTCAGTGTCTAAATAAATTGTCTTATTTATTTATACACTGACAGTATCTTAAACTTAATTCAAGGACCAATGAGAAACCTTTGAACGAGGTTCTAAGCAACTTTTCACAAGCTTTTGTTTTACTTGCTTTGTTATTTTGTAGGTTCGGGAGGCATCTTGTTTAGTCTAGGACCCTTCATGATATATGTAGGTAAGTGGTATATATGTTCCTAGACAAAATCAAACTGGTTGCTAATTTAATTATATAATTTGTTATTTTTTTTATAACACTGATTTTACATTCTGTGATTACTTGAACGCACACACTGACTTATTAGTATTGCTTGTTAAAATGTTAGGAATATCGTATAATTTTACAATGTTTGTAAATATGTGAGCACCATGTATTTATCACAGAATGAATTAATCTGTCATTGCTTCATTATTTTTACCTATCGTGGTATAGTAATCTTATACTAGATGCATCATCTTTACGTATAATTATATAATTAATGTGTAACGGTGGAGTTTTTTGCCCATTCTTGTCCATACGAAAACTAAATTTTGGAAGGGACGACTAGAATCAATTCTATTTTTTTGTAAAATTGACGCTCAAAAGTGCCTTTTATGTGCCTACCCGCACTGCTTAAAATTATGCTGTTCCTTGTCCAGAACTACCCACTTCTGATTTGTTTTATTTGTGACAAAACAATTAAGTCAAAGTATAATATAATAATGTTAGTTTTAAGATAATTACGTACTTTGTGTAGCGATATATTTTTTATTTTAAGCTACGTTTTATGGCACATCATTTTGTTTAAATCATGAATGTTTTCTCTATATGTGAATTTGTAATTCTTTTGAGAAATAAATATCTTTAACCCTACATAATTGAAATAAATTGTTTGACTTTAACCGGCTCCACCACCACTTACCACCACCACCACCACCGCCTTACCACTTTCTTCGTAAAAGGGCTTAAAGAATTTAGGCAGTAGTAGTATGTATAGTGGGGGTACCCATGTAAAAACCCTTGGAAAATTTCAAAGCCGGGGCGTTCAGGATCATGTACTGAATCCATGGTAACAGTTTTCGCGTCGATGTCCCTGCCACCCTTTTTTTTTTTTTTTTTTTTGAGGATGGGAAATTATCAAATAACTTCTCCCGCTCTGGGTGGAGCGGGAGGGCGTGTCAGACTTTTACTGACTAAAACCCACCCGTGTTCCTTCCGTTGCCTGTGTGCCGAGGTCGCGATATCCCTTTCAGACAAACCCGCAACCCCGGCAGGCATTGGCCCTTCCGGACCCCGTCAGTTGGTGCTGACATCTCTTTGAGGCGCGCGTGGAACACAACGCGCCGTCGACCCGGGCCTGGTCCCTATCGGACGGCGAGCTACCCATTGCTCACCGTCCGCAAGCCCTGCCACCCTGTATTCAAGTTTCGTGTTGATAAAATCAAGACAAAAATTTAAAAATATCCGCATTATATAATAAAAATACTGCTTATCCCCATGGAAAGAAGCCGTAAGTCTATGTATGTAGTTATGTAATTTACGTACAACTTTCTTAAGATTCGAGACATTCATTCAAAAAGTTAAGTTAAACAATCACTGAAATATGTATTCATTTTCTTGCTCTTCACATAACAACCTCATTCACACATCCATACTACAGGAATCCTTAAAAAAAACCCACTTAAAAAATCATCCCAAAAACATAAGTCGTCAACTTAACAATTACATAAGAGTAACTTAACATAACAAATGTATAGTAACTGATTTAAATTCCTTGTTGCTGACGACGGACAATGGTGACTGTGACGAAACAGTTTCGAGAGATATGAGAACAGCATTCTTTATACGGGAAAGTCGTTTTAACGCGTCCGTTTACGTTTGGTATTTGGGATATATGGTGGTGTTGGGAGGAGCTCGTGGCTAAGTAATAATAGACGCACGGGTCGATCCATCAGTTTAAGCTATGCTTGCCGGAGTTGGTCCGTGATCATCTGCATACCGAGATTCCTCCGTATATCGGAAAGCACGTTAAGCCGTTGGTCCCGGCTGTCGTTCGTGGATCGTGTGACTGTCGTTACGGGTCGTCAGAAGCCCGAAAGTCTGACAACCAGTCTTACCAAGGGGTATTGTGTTACCCAGTAACTGGGTTGTGGAGGTCAGATAGGCAGTTGCTCCTGTAAAATACTGGTATATAGCTGCATCCGGTTAGACTGGAAGCCGACCCCAACATAGTTGGGTAAAGGCTAGGGAGATGGATGGATGGTGTTATAATATGATGGGATGGGAGAAGGCAAGAATAGGAATGAGTGTATGACTTACTTAGAATCTAGGTTTATACACTACACTAGCGACCCGCCCCTGGGGTCTACTCCCGAAGCGAAATCCGTAGTTTCGGCCGAAGCAACGAGAGCTTCGTACTTCGTCTTACTTACGGTATGTCCAGCACGCGGCATGACAACCATAGAAACGGGTTTTCTACGGGTATTGTCGACGGAAGAATAGACAAAATGACAGATTGTGACTGTTTATCTGTCATTTTGTCTATTCTTCCGTCGACAAAACCCGTTTCTATTGCGGTCATGCTAAGCGTGCTGGGAGTAGACCCCCTGCTTCGCAGGGTTTTTGCGACTTATCGAGATCTGTTAATTATCTATACATTTAATATTAACGTATTATACACATAAACCTTCCGGAATTAATTCTCTAAACGATGGTGAAAACCTCATCAAAATCTGTTGCGTGGTTTAGAAGAACAACGCGGACATACAGACAAACGCGAAAAGCGACTTTGTTTTATAATAATTATGTATAGATACATAATATCACGCCTTGTTTACCTGAAGAGGTGGGCAGAGGTGTACCTAAAGTACATCCATATTTCGTCAGCTATGTTGAGGTCGCCGGAGGCGATCCTATTGCCATCATTGTCTATTGCCATGGAGATTATTAAAAAATATTTGTCACGTATTTTTATTTTTTTTACGTAATCTAAAGATTACGGCGATAGGTACATTGAGTTAAAATGTGGCATGACGTCACGAGTATGTAGATTTTATACTTCCTTGTGACGTAGCGGCCCCCACTCCCCAACTTAAAATGCGTTTTATCTAAGTATTTTTTTATTAATATGATAATTGATAAAGCAAAAAATACGTGTCTATTTTTTTTTTATTATCTGACTGTCGGACTAATTAGATTTTCTTTTTTTACCCAGCCATCATCCCTATTAGGCAGAAATACTGCTCTTTTAAATTATCAAAACAAAAAATGCAGTAAAATATTGCACAGAAGACTTAAATTTGCCGTCGTAAGCCATTAGGGTGCAAATTTATCTCTGCCAGAGTTGAAAAAGGTGCCTCGCATCTTGAAACAGATCACTTACGATATTTTTACTTATGAAGTTATAACCAAAGGCATTTTTTGACAATCGACCTTTAGATGATGCAGAGACAAAACATGGTTTTACAAGATGTTTATTATTTTCAGTTACTTACATGTAAGCAATGCTTAAGCTATACATTGCTTACGTTATGAGAAGCACTATTAAGCCTAATCCGAACCCTTTTTAGGGGTCCGTACTTTTTAGGGTTGTTACGTACGTCGGAATGATAAAACGGAACCCTTATAGGATCACTCGTGTGTCTCTGTCTGGCATAGCCGATTTTCTCCGAATCTACTGGAACGATTAAGTTGAAATTTGGTACATATATAAACTTCTGTGACCCAAACACGAACGTGTAACGTAAATAAATAAATTTTGAATAGGTATCACTTTTGGTGAAAAATTCGAAATTTAAAAAGATCTTTGCTAACACTGTGACTGTTTTTTAACTACAATGTTAAGTTTGTTCTTGGGATAAATAAATTCATCCCAACTACGGAACCCTTCACTGTGCGTGGTCCGACACGCACTTGTTTAAAAGGGAAACATTCTTTTGAACAATGCTTTGACTAAGAATCTTTTCAGAGTTTTAGGCCCAAAATAGAACAAAATTACTCTTTGTACACTTGAAGCTTACAAAAGTTTCCAAAGGTTCCACATAAACGTTGTGCAAAGTCTTAAGGCTCCGTGTACGAAGAAAAACGCTTTTTCGTCAATAATTTATCTTATTGTAAGAAAACTTGAAATAATTGAAACAAACAGTCTTTGTAAGTATAAAAGTACAGTTTCCGTGGTGCTAAAACTATTCGTTTTAGTCACAGCACCTGTTAATAGTTGCATCACTTATGCGCTTTCGAAAATATGGTTTATTTCGCCTTTGATTTACTCAATCAAGATATTGTATAAACATAAAATAAAATTTTAATTTTATTTCAAGGATAGCTGAAGACTAATGTGTGATTTTAAAATTCCTTTATATGGTTTGCTAAATAATAGGAAAAAATACTTTTCTGAAAGGATAAAAAAAAAGAGGTATTTTCAACATTATTTTTCTGGTAAATTTTGTATCGACGTTGAAAAAGTGGTTCAGCCAAATGCAAGTAGACCATATAGCGATGTTGTTGATATTTTTAAATATTCCAAATCAAGTAGTTTCTTGTAAAAAAAAGTGATCATACTTCAGTCTTGCGTCATTTCTCGGAAAACTTGTAGCCAATATTTGTGATTTTCCTACTTAACTTATTTGAAAAATCTCTTTCAGCCACATGCAAAACAAAGAACTCGACTTTTCAAATCACAAATAGTTTTGTTTAAATAATTTTTTCCTTTCTCACAACTAATGAAAAAATTTATCGAAATCAGTCAATTTCGTGCACAGCCTCTTAACTCTGTACAAAAGGCTTACTAATATTAAACCGCAAGTCAATTTCTATAAATACCATATAGGTCACAGGTAGGGACATTTTGCACTTGGACTTCTTAACTCGTATTGATTTTTATCATCTGCTTAGCTTCCAGTCTAACCGGATGCAGCTGAATACCAGTATTTTACATGGAGCGACCGCCTATGTGAACCTCAATCAGTACTGGTACGATACCCCTTGTAAGACTGATATGGATTAGTAAGGCTTTTCACTCCTCATAACGACTGTTGAAGATCTACAAATGACAGCCAGGATCAATGGTTTAGCGTGCTTTTCGAGGCACGGAGAGGTCTCGATAAGTAATGTATGGTCACCCATCCACGGACCGACCTCGGCAAGCGTAGCTTAAACTTCGATCGACCCGTGGGGCTGTTACTATTTAGCCACGAGCCCTCAGTATTGATTTTAAAGGACATAATAAAAAGGTGTGTGATAAAATATTAAATGGGTGGACGAATATGGCAACCCGGTTGATTCCCAGGGGTGTCGTTAAAAGCGATTGAGAGTTAGTCCAGACGAAACGGTTAGTAAGTGAAATGGTGCGAGGGAAAACGCTGGGATGTTATGTCAACATTGTTTTATGAACACTAGCTGCCCGCCCCGGCTTCCCTCGAGTAGCACTAAGTACTTATCTACGGCGCACCTACCTGCCTACCCTACCTACCATACTAAAAAGTATCCTATGTCCGTCTCCTGGTTCTAAGATACCTCCCCACCAATTTTCAGCCAAATTGGTTCAGCCGTTCTTGAGTTATAAATGACGACTTTCTTTTATATATTATATAGATATGATGTATTTGAATGAGGTAGTAAGCAATTTAGACCTGACAAGCTTTAGTTCATATGCCTAAAGTCATATCATCACGCCTTGTATCCTCGAAGAGTTAGGCAGAGCTGTATCCATAGTAGGTAGGCAGTTATGTGTAACAGTGGGCGAGCCTATTGCCATCAACCGGCCACAAATCCAACAAGCGTGGTGATCGTGCCTTCTCTGTATGAGAAGAGGCCTTTGCCCTGCAGTGGGACAATAATAGGCTGGTATTATTATTATTATAATTTGTGCATAGTTTATAACTTTTATGCCCCGTCTGGAGGCCTTAATTTATTAATGCATCCACAGGATACCCCGGTTAAGCAGCCGACAATCTCCTATGTTTTATTTTTTTATTTTACTTTATTGGCCAACCAACAATTGTTTACATCGTAAATAGCTGAAGTAATATTATATACCATAATCTAACAATTTCTTACAGGTTAGCACCGCATGCCCCATAAACATATAACTTGTGCCACAAGCACTAAACTATAAAATTAATATAATAACTAAAATGAACAAGTTTGAATTAACATACGTGATGGAATATAAAACTAATATTAAAAGCAAAAGTAAAATTCAATAGAACCAAACAAACAGAGACACAACAAAATAGAAAATAAAAAAAGAATATTATATTAAACATTATTAGTAATTGTTCTGTGAAACTTGGCATATGAGTCTAAATGCACGTCAACAAGATCGCTGATTGATGACTGATGTTGACCTGCAAGATGCGATTCACAACAAAAAAACTGCAGGTAGGATGTACAGAAAACTAGGAAATCCATTTCCGAATCAAATGATTTAACAGTACAATAGTACCAGGGTCAAGAAGGTATTAAAGTGGTCAACAGCATGTCAAATGCCTGATTGGACCTTAAAAAACATGAGGGTTTTTGCTCCACAAACTCAATACTGAGTCAGTGAACCGATCAGATGGAAAAACTGTGAATCCATTTATTAATAGATTGTACTTATAAAGTTTTTTGTTTGTATTATGGACGCGAAAGTTTATGTTTACTTATTGTTAGTTACATACTTTTATTTACTGGAGCTTGTGGCTAAGTAATAACAGCCGCACAGGTCGATCCATCAGGCTTAGCTACGCTTGCCGGGGTTGTCCCGAGACCATCTTTACAAACCGAGACTCCTCCGTGCCTCAGAAAGCACGATAAGCCGTTGGTCCCGGCTGTCATTCATGGATCTTTGACAGTCGTTACGCGTCGTCAGAAGTCCGAAAGTCTGATAACCAGTCTTACCAATGGGTATCGTATTACCCAGTAACTGGGTTGTGGAGGTCAGATAGGCACTCGCTCCATGTAAAATATGTATTCAGCTGCATGCGGTTAGACTGGAAGCCAATCCCAACTTAGTTGGGACAAGGCTAGGCAGATTCAGATGATTTCTCGAGCTGTCGCGTCGCGCCAGTCTGCAGGCTTGGAGCGTCTAAATTGGTATTTACTTTCAATTTCTGGTAAAAGTTTTGTCGCATGTGGAAATGAATGAAGAACCTTTGCCTTTTACCTCTTAAAAGGTTACATACACTATCAACTCGAAGATATCATACCTCAAAGCACACGTACCATCAAAGAAGTTCATATGTAACCAGTTTCAAAACAAAATCCCGTGAACAAGATGACCACATCTGTTATCGGTCTGGTTCTATAGCCGCCGAGCGCTGCAAGCAAGAATAGTCCTTACGGTGGTTAGATATGAACTTCTTCGATGGTACATACCTAAACAGTACCGTTTAGGAGCATCCGCGAAGTTCAAATTTTCCTACGGCTTTTGAAATTTGGCAGTGGAGACTATCTTGATCAAAATATGATTCACGACTATAACAAATATGTATTTACAGAATTCTCAATAATCATTAATACATTTCTCTAAGTTACATTTCTTCTCAAATGTCATGAACCCATGATTTCGTGGGAATTAAACATTCAAACTTCTTCAGGTTTTTCTATTCAAATGGCTTTATTTAGGGGTTACTTATTTATAATACACAGAAATATTCCATTACATAAAGAACATGAAGAAGCTTACGGGGTTTCCCGCGATGACGCAAGTGTCATTGCCATACAAGTTTTTGTGACAAGTCATGCTTTCGCTTACTTAATCAAGGTTTGTAAACAGGATAAGCAGATAGTGAAGTTACCAAATCGTTCTTTGAAATTGTGAAATAATCATACAGTATGATATAAACATGAAACTGATTTCAGACGCTTCGCTCGTGTAAATGTTCATTTTTAGGGTTCCGTACCCGACGTCTGCCAAACGGAACCCTATTACTAAGCCTCCGCTGTCCGTCCGTCTATCAGCGGACTGTATCTCATGAACCGTAACAGATAGACTTTTCACAGATTGCAATGCAGACCCACCGTACCCCAGCCTGTATCGTGGTATGGTGGGTATTTTAAAGTTAAACGATACCAATGGTAATAGTGTTATATCACTAGTTGTGTTGATGCGGTGTTCACCATCATTTAGATTAATTTATTCCAAACGGTTTGCCCAGGAGCGGGACAGAAAAAAAAAAAAAAACCGTTTGCGCGGTACCTTATGAGCAAATCTTTAGGTATGGAAGTAGGTGAAGCGACAGTAGTGCATCGCGGTATGCAAATACTGTTGAAAATGGCGATGCGTTTGATTTTGGTTCAAGCTAGTGTCCGCCAGTAAAATTAAAGATATTTCGCAGCTTCACGTTAATAAAAAAAAATAAAAAAAACATATATATATGTTGAAAAAACATTAATAGTTGTCGCTCAAGACATTGAGCATTTCGAGACGAAAGTTTGTTTGCGGTCTTTTATGCATTTTTTTTTTCAAGCTGCTAGATCATTTGTTTTAAATAATTTTTGTATAAGTCTTTTTTTATACCCTTGACTATACACTGTATTTTTGGGCTTGTAATATGTAGCATTACGGCTAACAGTACGACGAAAAAGTGTACCATCAAAGAAGTTCATATCTAACCAGTTTCAAAACAAAATCCCGTGAACACGATGACCACATCTGTTACCGGCCCGGTGCTATAGCCGCCGAGCGCTGCAAGCAAGAATAGTCCTTACGGCGGTGGTTAGATATGAACTTCTTCGATGGTACGTTTTACGGTGTCTTTGCTTGGGGAGTGCCTTAATATTAAACTGGAAGAAGAAATCTCAATGATTTTTCAAGTCGTAAAAAGCATGCGAAGCAAGGGGCAGGTCACTAGTCTAATAATAAATGACGAAATAACTTGATACAACAACATTGTAAATTATACAATAAACCAAGCGTGTAAACAGAGTATGTTTACAATAGCTCTGGGTTTCCCTGTCCCACTCAATTTTATATGAGAGAATGTTGTATGAATGAATACTGGTAATACCAACATTTGAGCATCGAACATAACAAATACATGAATCAATCTGTGGGTAGATGTAAAATGGGGAGTTTGTTGGTATTTTTTTCTTTATTGATCTTTTTTCATTGGTTTCAAGAAGCTACAATTTGGTAAAATGGTTTGTAATTCGCTGTTAACGAACATTTAGTCAACGCAAAGTATTTGTTACTAGATGTATACATGTGGAAGCTTGTAATTAGCAAATTTTCCTACCTATGAATGATTTTAATTGTGTTATTAGTCTGTAAGGTTTCAGTAAAAAATAAAAATAATGAAAGGGGTCTATGGTTGGGAGCATTTTGTTAAGAGCGTTTACCCTAAAAGTTGGCAACGTAGCAAATAACTGTCAAAAATTTACCGGTTTTGATTAATTTGGCAATATTACTGTATGGAAATAAGAAATTTAGCTAACTAGCGAATTAGAATATTAATAATGAATTGCAATTTTATAACATTGAATTTCATGTTGTACCCGTTTTAGGTGTAAAAAAAGGCATTTGGAAAGTTTCCAAATACATTTTTTACATCTAAAACTAAATATTCCGTGTTACGGTATAAATTATTGTATTTCATTATCAATATTATAGTTCGCTAGTTAACCACATTTCTTATTTCCATACAGGAATAATGTTAAATTAATCAAAACAGCAAAATATTTGACATACATTTGCGACGTTGCCCACTTTCAGAACGCACGCTCTCTCGCAAACATTGACGACTCTTCTCTAAATCGTGTTTCAGAAATTCTGAGAACAAAGAAATTATATTATGGCTGTTACTTTATATTACCATCTTCCTGCCCTGGACCCATGTTACTTGCGGTCTGCGCAACACGTTTTCTTTATCCACTCTCCCCTGTCAATTGTCACGCGTTGGCGTGACAATTGACAGCACACACACCATCAGCACACCATCCATCCATCTTTTCTTTGGTCTTCCTCTTCTGCTCCATCCATCAACATTTATATTCATCACTCTTTTAGGCACATGCGTTTCCTGATCCTAATCAATTGCCCATACCAGGCCAAACGATTTCGTTTCAACTTTTCTGTCACTGGCCACATACCGGTCTACTCCCGCGGTTTGACATTGACGCGCGCTTTACGTCACTTTCGACACTTTAGAATTTTTCCGTGTTACCTGTAATTTTTTGATTATTTTTGGACTAATTGACGAGAATATCCGTAACAGCTCACAGACGATATTAGCCATTATTTAGCAGTAAAAATCTACGTGAGCCGACTGTAACCGATTGGTCACGGAAGGGTATTGTCGGACTGAGTATTAAAAATTATGGCAGTTAATGATTTAATTGTTGTTTGTACACATATGCGACGATATCAATCCCATCGTGCTTTTAACTACAAATAACAATATTACTCCTTAACTAAATGAATTAATCTTAGTCACACAAAACCGAAAGTATATTATGGCAACTTTGCTCCATGAAAAGCATGGAAGAAACTTGGCAATTTTTGATACAAATTCCGTAAATACTGGACGAATTAAGGCTCTCAAAAACAGGCGCGACGCAACAGCGCAACGCGAGTCTAGTAGAACAATTTCTATGGAAATAGTTCTACTGGAATCGTGTCGCACCATCGCGTCACGCCTGTCTGCTTGGCCCTGCTCGAGCATCCTGCCTGATAGTTCAGGTAGGTAGGCCAAAAAATCGACGCAAAATACGTCATTGTTTTTTACAACTTTTCTGTCCTTATGTCGTCAACCGATGAACCAATAATTCAAAATGACGTCGTAGCTTTTGATTAGACGTAAAATACAGAAATTCAACTTGACTATATACGGAAAATTCTTAAATAACAAGAGAAATAACAAGAGATTTGACGTCCATAAAACTTTACAATACATATAGGCAGAATTGCTGTCATCAAATACTTAGATCCATTCCCAAAAAAAAAAAAATTTTCAATAACCATATTACCATTTCCACCACTGTTCGGACATAGGCCACTTCTCTGGGGGCCTACTCTCCAAGTCCGGCCAAGAAGATAGGGGCCCGTCCGAAAGTAGTTCGGGAGTGAAACCTACACCCGATTAATTAACCTTTTCGTACGGGCAAAAACACATCGGAAGTAGGAACTGTCAAATCGTGGTTTCATTCGTTCGGACTTCGAACTAGGACTTTGTTCTGTGTACTTCGTTTTATGTCCGTGTTTTATCTACATCGCCACATGCGAACTACGCATCAAAGACCTGACGTCACACAAATATCCTGACGTCACTCAAATCCTGCATCGCGCAATTAGAGTTTACCGCGCGGTGGACATATATACAAGCTCCCGACTTCAACCTCTGGGAAATTGCCCGCCAAACATGACACCCGTCTGGTCGGAGGATCCTCCCTTTTCTATGGTGGATGATTGAACTTTACAACCTGTTCCTCATACCCCTAAATCTGTATGTGACTCTGACTAGGAATCGCCCGTTACTTCGACCGAAAGTGCGGACGTCGCGCTTATGGAGTTAGACCTCCTGAGACTGAGGGTGGGTGGGCCGTAGGTAATCTTCCGCGCGGGGCCCAATGTGGATTGGTGGATACCACATGTCTTAATGATTTTGCCATTAATTTTGGTTAGTCAGGAAGATATATTTAATAAAAACGATTAACATTTAAATTACAATTAATTATATTACATTCCGAGATATTGCTCAATATTGAAAACAAAAAACCGTCATATTGAAAATCTCCTCCATTACAATATCAGAAAAAAAAAAAATGACAAGACAAAGATATGTGCCATCATAGTTATCAACGCCACAATTCCAGCTAACAGGCTTATTATCAACTAATTACAGTGCAAAATTAACCCAGCTATTATATAGCATTGTTGGACATCCTCTCACGGCAGCCATTATTCTTTTTTTAGGGTTCCGTACGCAAAGGGTGCCGACGGGAACCTATTACTAAGGCTCCGCTGTCCGTCCGTCTGTCACAGGGCCGTAATAGGTAGACACTTGAAATTGTCACAAAGTGTGTACTACTATGGCCGATATATCAACAAATAATAAAAATAAAGAAAAGCTTGTTACTAAAGCATTAAAAAAAAGGGGTGTAGCTGTGTTGTGGACACGGACGTGTGTTTTACGTGAAGACGTTTGCGTTACAAGTTACATTTGCTTTGAGACGAATGCTTTGATTCCTTAGCTATCGAGTGGTGTAATTAAATTTTGGATGTAGATGATAGTTATGTAGCTGCAGCATCAAACTGTATCCCCCGATTTTGTTATCATCAGTGTTTTTTAATTGCCTCCCATTCTTATCATCCTATAATGTTCCCACTGCTGCTCTCTCCGAGAGGAAGTGGGCTGTAATCTACCACGCGAGCCGAGTGCGGGTTGGTAGATGTCACATGTCTTCGAATTTTCGGTTCTAGGATATGTCTGTTTCCTCACGATGTTTTCCTTCACCGTTTTGAGAGCAGCGGTGATGAAATTTTTTACACAAAGTAAAGCGCCTGCCTCGGTTCGAACCCACGACCTACAACTCGTAAGTCGGGGCCGTTAACACTGGGCCACCACTGCTCAGCAGTGGCAGTGTTGGCCCAGTGCCTCCCATTATGAAAACAAAAATAAAGTATTCACGTCAAAAATATGTAGCGTTAAATATTGTACGATAGTACCGAACCCTTCGTGTGTGACTCCAAATCGCACTTGGCCGCTTTTTTTTCTTCTAGCTAATCGGTTTAATTCAATGGGATAATACTATAATACTACTGATTACCTCGACGCGAGCAGGCCAGCTCCTTCATTGGATTAAAAGAGCTAAGAGGTCCCATGGCACTGGAGATTTGTTTCAGAGGGATTTGTGAGTTTCTATGCTATGGGGAGATGCTGCAGCTTTGTTTATGGGAAGGACTTTAAAACCCTGCCTCCTTGGTCAAAGTCAAAGTCAAATCATTTATTTCAAATAGGCCCTTATAAGACACTTTTGAACGTCAAAGTTTACAAAAAATTGAATTGATTCTAGTCGCCCCTTCCAAAAGGTAGTTTTCGTATGGAGAAGAATGGGCAAGAAACTCCACTGTTTGTCTAGTGGTCGCAAGCGCTACTGTTGAGCATGTGGTCCTGGGTTCTATTCCCGGGTCGGGAAAAGTGTTATTGGGTTTTTTCCATCTGGAAATTCTGACACGCGGTTCTCTCTCGTCACGTGGTTTTTTTGTTTACCTCTATTTAACTACCTAAACCAATGGAGTATAGTGTCCTTTAAGTTTTCCTCTAAAAGTACTCGCTGATTTTACGTAGGGGCAAATCTATTTAGGATATTATCACAGCAGGTCAATCAATATGAATCATTAGCAGATTAGATGTTTATCGGATTGTCTAACTATACCACAGATTAAAATACAGATGGGACACTCCGCAAAATCATTTGAATAAAAAGCAACTTTTGCTACGGCACAATAAAGTGCAATTCATTCAGGTCTTTACAAAACAGCGAGATTTCCTTATTATATTATAAGTCAGTATAATATTAATGTATTACACACAAACCTTCCCGAATAAATTCTCTCCAAATGATGCTGAAAACCGCATCAAAGCCGCTGCGTAGTTTAGAAGAACAACGCAGTCACACAGACGGAAACGAAAAGCAACAAGTTAGTGACTAACCTGGTGTCAGAGTTTTAAAGCCGCCCATGGGCCTCTGACTTGGCTTCACAAACCGTCGAGAAATATCTCTCAGCCATGCCGGTTTCCTCACGATATGTTCATTCACCGTTTTTGAAGCAAGTGATAATTATACAATACGCACATGGTTCTGAAAAGTCAGAGGTGCGTGCAATGAGTTCTAACGCGAGACCTATGACTTGACAGTCTGACGGTCACACCACTAGGCTATGTCTGCTCATGCAGCTCATCCTTACATATTATAAAACAAAGTACCCCGCCGTGTCTGTCTGTCTGTCTTAACGCGATAAACTCAAAAACTACCGAACAGATTCTCAAACGGTTTTCACCAATGGACTGAGTGATTCATGCGGAAGGTTTTTGTGATAATTCATTATGGTTTTGTGTAAATTGCCGCGTAAGCCGTTAGAGATACATCAAATTTATATTCTACAGAATTATAGATCTCAAAAAGTTCAACTAAAAAGTCCGCTATAGCTTCATCTTCTAAGGATGACTTACAAAACCATTTTAATCTTTCAGATTTGATAAAAATATCATTATTTCCGAAGCTATTTTGACCGGTATTATAATTATCCTTATCCAATAAAATATGTTATTTAAATTGGGCATTTAATTTAGATTAAAATATGCCTTGACATCATATCATTAAAATGAATACCTTAAAAGATATCACAGATTCAAAATTACGCGTAACAAAATAATTATGGTTGACGACAAAGCGGGCGCAGCGGTAGGAGTCAATGACCTTTTCCTCGGCTATTAGGTATCTAATCCCGGTAGTACCTATACGTTCCCGTGGGATATTTTCCGACATCCACGCGGGCGAAGCTGCGGGCAAAAGCCACTTTATAATATGTATAGAAAAGTAAATAGAGCTTAAATGAAAGAAAAAGAAACTAGTGAAACTACTTACAGATAATAAATATGAGTTGCTTAAGCATAAAAAAACCATGCCGTGACGTGCCGACCTTAATACTTCACTCACATATAGTCGACATGTATTAAATCTGATACAAGGCCACAGCTGTTCGGACTGAAAGTCTACCCCAAAATAGTTTGGAGTGTTTGGAAAATGCCTGACCAATAATACTCCATTATAAATTACTAGCTGACCCGTCAGACGTTGTCCTGTCAAAATTTCAATTTCGATTTTTCGGCTGTTCCTTTGGGATTTCGCAAAAAATATTTTTTAAACCACCCCTGTAATGAGGTGAACAGAACAAAAAAAAAAAAATCGGTCGAGCCCTTTTTGAGTTTTTGCGAGACTATTTTTTTATATTGCCAACTAGCCTGCCTCGTTGGTCTAGTGGTAGCAAGCGCTACCTGCTGAGCATGAGCTCCTGGGTCCGATTCCCAGGTCGGGCAAAGTGTTATTCGGTTTTTCCATCAGGAATTTCTCAGTAGCGGCCTTGACTCTGGATTTGTACCCGGTTGATGGCAATAGGCTCCTCCCCTGTTACATGGGACTAAAACATAACTGGCGAAATGTGGGTGGGTACTATAATTGCACCTCTATGTAACCCTTTGAGAAATACAGGCTGTTATGTATGTATGTTGAAATTGATACCGACAGTTTACTTATTTATCTTAGAAATACATTGAGAGCCCCAAAAGAACTATAAGCGCTCTCTTTAGCACTACTGCACGCGTAGCATGACCTCCGTAGAAACGGATTTTGTCGACGGAAGAATAGACAAACTGACAGTTAAACAATCACAATCTGTCATTTTGTCTATTCTTCCGTCGACAAAACTCGTGGTCATGCTACGCGTGCTGGAGGCGGAACCGAGATGAAACAACACAAGACGTCATCTCTTTTTCGCACTGGCTAGAACTATGAATACTTTGGCCTATCGGCCTATTGCGGGTATTACACTACACTGAATCAGGATCCCTAAATCCTTAATAAGAGAGGTGTAATAAGAGTAAGGGTCCCTAATTAGGTTGTGCTCCCTTATGCGGGTATTACACTACACTGAATCAGGATCCCTAAACCCTTAATAAGAGAGGTGTAATAAGAGTAAGGGTCCCTAATTAGGTTGTGCTCCCTTATGCGGGTATTACACTACACTGAATCAGGATCCCTAAACCCTTAATAAGAGAGGTGTAATAATAGTAAGGGTCCCTAATTAGGTTGTGCTGCCTTAATTCAGGGCCCGGATTCAGTGTAGTGTAATACCCCTTTTAGTGCTCCCTTAATTCAGTGTAGTGTAATAACCGTTTAAATGGCCATTGGTTTTCGAAAAACCGTTCGCTGTTCTAATTTATAAAGAAAAGTAGGTAGGTATTCGAAATCGTTCGGATACCGCTCGGCATGGTTCGGCTGTCAGAAACAGGAGTCGATCGTAATATCGGTCAGTTAGAAAGGTAAACAGCTAAACAAGCGAACGTAACTTTCTATGTAAGTTCGTGTGACACATTACGAGCAAAGCTGAGTTAAGTGCTAATGACTCTGACAATGGAATGTGTTAACTGTCGCTTTTTGATTTAAGGCGATCATAACCGTCTTTTAATGATTTTATACTGAAGATCACGTCTAAACGAGTAGTGTTATTTGCAAAAAATATGTGTTAAATTAAAGCATTTTCTTAATAACCTAATATATAAATATTTTAGATTAAAGTGAAATAGATTGTTAAAGTTATGTCTAACGCAGATAAAAAACTGAGAATCACGCAAAATCTATGAAACCTTCACCATTTTAAAGATAATTTAATTATTGATCTTTTAGTAGTATACGTGTTTTATTAAATAAAATACCTTTTGTTTCATGTATAATAAATAAAAAATGCGTCTAATTGGGGAAGCGCTCCTTGGGCGAGTCCTATTACTTGCTGGACGTACGACGCGTTGCAGGAGCTCTGTACAGAACACGCAAGCTAACCACTTTAGGTCACTGGCATATATCTGCGTCTTAGGGTGCGTTTCCACTGAAGCGGAGACGAGCGAAGCTGAGCGGAGACGTGCAATCACAATGGTTGAAATCTTCATCGCGTCTCTCGTCTCGTCTGTGATTGGACGATTCCTGCACGTCTGCGCTCAGCTCCGTACGTCTCCGCTTCAGTGGAAACGCACCCTTAAGGAGGTTTGAAGACACTGCATTTTAAACAAAATAATTTAGCCACCAGTTGGTACATTATTATTACATAAATGACATAAAATCACACCTTTAATCTCCGAATGGTTAGGCAGAGGTGTACCTACAGTACACCCACATTTCGCCAGTTATATTTAAGCCCCATGTAATAGTAGGCAAGCCTATAGCCATCAACCGGGCACAAATCCGGACTCCGGGCTGCTACTGAGAAATTCCTTATGGGAAAACCCAATAACAATGCCCTAAGTGGGAATCCAACCCAGGACCACATGCTCAGCAGTACCGCTTGCGACCGGTAGACAAAAGCCAGGGCAGGGTCTGGTTGTGGTGGTGGGTGGTAAAGACTGGTGGTGGTTGGACAGTCTGAACCGCTTCGTTACCTATGGTTTGAAGGAGGGGAGATAGACAGGAAATATGTAGTGGCTCTATTGAGGATGCGTTCTGGTCACATCCCATCTATATTAATTATATATATATTGATATTTAATGGGTCAATGTACTTCACCAAACTGTACAGTTTGTGGGGTAGTTGAAGACATTTATCACGTGTTGATGGAATGTGACCGGGACATACAAGAAAGACAATGTCTATTCGGTGTTGGATTTGAGGTGGGGGCATGTAACAGTATCTTAGCGTCCCCGAGGTCGGAGGAGGCTAGGATATTGTGTAGCCTATTATCGGTTATCTACCGGGATGTATAGGCCGTCATGTCATTCGATTGATGATTTAAATCATGATGATGATTTTAATGATAATAACTGTGTATTACTCATTGTGTTAGATTTAAGTTATTGATTGTTTTCCTCAACGGGGGTGGCATTATCACTAAGTAACAAAACCCCTATAAATAGATAAAGAAAAAAAAAGAAGAAAGTCTGGTCCTTAGTAGTCCTAGATAGGAAGAAGTGGAAGGTGAGTCGGGAGGACTCTGCCCTGGCCTTTGGGAGAATATTGGCTTGTAATAATAATGGCTGCCTCGTTGGTCTACCGGTCGCAAGCGCTACTGCTGAGCATGTGGTCCTGGGATAGATTCCCACGTAGGGCAGTGTTATTGGGTTTTTCCATCAGGAATTTCTCAGTAGCGGCCCGGAGTCTGGATTTGTGACCGGTTGATGGCAATAAGCTCGCCCCCTATTACATGGGACTTAAACATAACTGGCGAAATGCGGGTGTACTATTAGATACACTTTCGCCTACCCTTTGGGGATTACAGGCGTGATGTTATGCCATGTATGTAATAATAACATAGGTATGTTTAAATCTCCAATTTGTATGATATAGATGCTTTAGAATAGAATAGAAAGTTTTTATTTCAGACCGGAGTCCATAGGGTTAGTAACAATTTTACTTAAGTTCTAGTGTTAGTAGGTTACAGACATGAGAATATACAATTAAAATTCAGCATGGAGCCGCATCCACCTCCGCAACATCGGGGAGTCCCACCGATCTGCGAATACGCTGAGAATACTGTTGGTGCTGCCGCGAACACGAGTCATCAGGGATGCACATCTATCATCATCTTCATCTATCTATCTGTGCTTTGCACGAGAGTGCGTAAAACTCAAACTGTCTTTCAAGACGGATGATGCGTCGAACGCGTTTTTCTTGCCGTGAAAATTTATTTATTCCCCGTGTGTAGGCACTGTCGTCAGTGTTGTATGGATCACTAAGGAAGCTTGTTGACAGACACGTTTTTTGTTACGGCGCGGGCTACACGCCGCGTACCGTAAAAGCTCGTGCAGACTAGCGCAACGCGACACCGGTAATTGTTCAACCGTGAAGTTTTGTTAGAGTCGTGTCGCGCGACGCGCGAAATGACGCTCGAAGAAACCGTACCATGTACCATCGAAGAAATTGATATCTATACACCGTAAGGACTATTTTTGCTTGCAGCGCTCGGCCGCCATAGAACCGGGGCGGTAAAAAATGTGGTAATGGTGTTCACGGGATTTTGTTTTCAGACTACTTAGATATGAAGTTCTTCGATAGTACATAGGGCCTAAAACAGCATACCCTTCAGAATATAAATCATCAGCATGGCCCGTTGTACTCGGCACGGTACGGCGCGCTAGCCGCACCGCAGAATAATCGTATGAGCTTGTATATGACACGGCAAACCACCGGTTGTATAGTAACAGCTACAGTGCCGTGCCATTGTGCCGCTGTGTCTGGCAACAAGATTCCATAGTGCTCTATACAACACTGACGACCGTGCCTTCACACGGCGGATCAACCGTAGTTTTTCACGGCAAAAAACATGTGTGTACAAGGGGTTTGAAAACATTGTAAAAGCCAATTATTTTTAAAAGAATAACCTTGGAGTGTTACGCCGGCTCTTCTCCATAGAAAAATACCAATTGGAACCGTGCACCTAGCTTCTGACGTTTCATAAGTACCCGTGTAGGTTTATGTAAAAAAAAAAAACGATTTTTGATTTTGGTCTTTAGTTACTAATTCGGTACGCAGAATTGTCATTGATATAAAAATATATTTACCTGTTAAAGTATTTATAGCCACAAGATAACAATCAATTGAGGATTTTCTCCCTTATCAATTTAATACATAATTGCAAGTATCATACATTTGTATTTGTGAGACGCCGGTGTTATTTTTGGAATTATTATTTCCCCTTATATTATGTATTTATCTGATAACGTTATATTTTATACGTAGGTACCTACGTCATTGTATTGTGTAGGCGAGATCAGTTTGTGCATTTCTCTTCATGTCAAGTTCTGTAAGAAGACAAGAAGTTTTGCTGTTTTTTATTTTCAGAGTCTCTAAGGACCAGAATTGCATGGCACAAAATAAGTCGTATCATGAAAATTTCCACAAAAAGGCAACTTATGGTCACAGACATACGGTGAAGAAACAATTTGAAAGTACATTAAATAAACTCGTATTCAGCAAGAATGGTGATCAATTGCTCAGTACTTCTGTTTGACAAGAGGCCTTTGTAATACAGAGGGAATGGCTAACCGCCACAAGCATAAGACGATTTCACAGATTTTCCGGGTCCATAGGGCAGTGGCCGAATACCGGCTACACATCCACAGTTCACGACCACCTCTGGCCACGTTTCTCAAAAGGGAAGTACATCACAAATGGCCTATGACCGCCATAAAGTGTTAAGCAGAGTACCAACCGAAACAAAACATCTTACAACTACATTTGGCAAAAATCCACCTCGACAAGCAGTGTTTAAATTGCAGCCATACAGTGCTTGACAGCCTGCCAATCTACCGGTCGACTATTAGTACAATTATTACGCACAAAAAGTACTTCCCACGTAAGACTAAAGCATGGAGTTGTAATATGCGTATTAACTTTGGCAAAAGTTGAAAGATTATAGTCTTAATATAAGACGCAAAGCTTGAACATGAAGCCAAGAACTTGAAGTTGCACAAATGAAAAGATGCACTAAAGAGGCGGTATTTAAAAACCAACCCCTTGTAAATGGTAGTAGGGCTGACTGGATGGGGAAGGCGGGAAGCAGAGTGTTGTAGTAGAACTTGGAAGAGGCCTATGTTTAGCAGTGGACAGGTGGGGGTACTCCGGTAAGCCACAGTGCGACTGCGGAGCCACATCACAGACGCCTCAACTCTTGTCGTGCTCTGTGTTACAACACCTGCACTATAGAAGACCTTTGTGAGGCCAACGGTAACGCAAAGGTCTTCTATAATATAATGGAATCATCGATACAACGAAGCAGAAGCAGTCGTAAATAAATAAATTGATTGAATTTCCAAAGGGGGGATACACAGCCTAGCTTGCTTGGGAAGGCAATGTTACCAAGTTTTGTCAAGCGCGTGATGTGAAGGTATGCAATTCAGCGGTATGTTTATTTACAATTCAATTCTTACTTAACAATATTTTTCAGTACTAATGATACTAGTGACAGGGGAAAAAAATACGCAATTAAAAATGGAGATATTATAACGCGCAAAACAAGACAGTTTAATAGGGATGTTGACGCGGGAAAAAAAGCTACTTAGCCCATCATTAAAAAAAAAATATTTGACACGTATACTTTATCATATTAATAAAAAATGGTTTATATAAAACGCATTCAAGTTGGGAAGTGGGGGGCTCGCTACTCAATGTATTGCCGTAATCTTTTGATTACTTACTTAAAAAAAGAAAAAATATGTGTCCGATATTATTTAATAATCTACCTGACGGAAAAAAAAGATCAACATCGCTATTGTAGTCACACTTTAAAGCTTTGTGCAGACCAGCGCGACACCGGTTATTATTATACCGTCAAGTTTTCTTAGAAATTGTATTGTTCGAGTCGCATCGCGGCGTCGCGTCGCGCTGGTCTGCACGAAGCTTTAGTCAATCAATCAGTTTTGAGCATATTGTTTTTTTTTTTTTTTCAGCCTCCGTTGTGATGATGATGATGAAGGCATCTTTCTTCTTAGCAAGTTAATTTTAGGAAGCGTTGTGCTGTGAAAGAGGATGGGAGTTTTAAAGATTAAGAAAAGTGTGTTGAGGCAGTTTGGACACACAGAAAGGATTGGCTCTCATAAGAAATCTTAGTCGTTAATATTTGGCTCTATTGACTAATGAGTTCGCCGACCACTAGTATAGGGAAAATATGCAGGATAAAATGTCCTGTTTGCAAAACGAGCTATGTACTACGATTATTTAAGGAAACTATGGAGTCAGTAGCGTCATTGACATGTTTGTGAGGTCACCACCCCGTACAGTTTGCGTCTATGGCTAAAGATGACGACAACTATAGAGGTTTGGAAGGGAAATTGACGTAATAACTCCTGACTAAAAGTATTTTATCTAGACACAATTCTATGTGTCAGTTAAGTGCGGGAAAAGCAAACGAAAATGTTGGTTGGAGGAAATTCTTAGTAGAATAGAATACAACATAATATGATGACTCTATTCCCCGAGGAATTGGGCAGAGATGTACCTACAGTACACCAACATTTCGCCAGTTATGTTTGAGTCCCATGTACGAGCCTATTGCCATCCACCGGGCACAAATCCAGACTCCGGGCTGCTACTAAGAAATTCCAAATGGAAAAACACTGCCTGACCCTGGAGCAGCTCAGCAGTAGCGCTTGAGACCACTAGACCAATCAGGCAGTCTAGTCTTGAAATATGTACTCTTAACACTACTTGGAAATCTGCCATTACTCTTTTTTTGGTATTTCACTCAAATTATTATTATATTTGTAGCAAAAGTTTGACTTGATGTAAATAAAAAAATCAATCAATCTACCTAGCCTTTTCCCAACTATGTTGGAGTCGGCTTCCATTCTAAGCGGATACAGCTGAATACCAGTATTTTACATGAAGCGACACAAACCAGTTATTGGGTAACACGATACCCCTTGGTAAGACTGGTTGTCAGACTTTCGGACTTGTGACGACCCGTAACGACTGTCAAAGATCCACGAATGACAACCGGGACCAACGGCTTAACGTGCTTTCCGAGGCACGGAGGAGTCTCGGTATGTAAAGATGGCCACCCATCCACGGACCAACCCCGGCAAGCGTAGCTTAACCTGATGATTTACGGACATTATGACTACGGACCACGATGTGCAAGAGTAAGCGACATTACGTGAAACAAAAGTAATTTTTACATTTGTGACATTTTCTTTTTTGAATCATATTGTGTGATGCGTGAGTCTGAATGTGGATGACTATACGAGTAGGGGAAGTCCAAAGATGACGAATGGACTGTGTGATAGATGATATAGCTAGAAAGAGGGTGACTGAATACCAAAAAAAAAAAAAAAACATCTATGGTGACTACCGAGATTAAAACATCGTGAGGAAACCGGCGTGCCTGAGATATTTCCCGACGGCATGTGAAGCCAAGTCAGAGGCCCATGGGCGGCTTTAAAACTCTGACACCAGCAGCCTAATTACGTAATGCACGATCAATAATTAATTGAAATGAATTGAAACAGATTGCTAGTCCATTGCTTCATAAGTTCGAAAAAAAAAAATGCACAATTTTTTTTTCGAACTTATGAAGCTATTACGTAATTAGGCTGCTGGTTAGTCACTAACCACACGAAAAGGAGACCGAGATGACGACTAAAGCCTCGTACAGACTGGCGCGACGCGACTCTTAAACTATTTCTAAGAAAATTTCAGGGTAGAACAATTACCGGTCGCGCCAGTCTGCACGAGGCAGGGATAATAGAGAAGTATGGAAGAAAAAGACATGTTTCGCCGCCCCAAATTAATTGGGATAAAACCAGGAGAAGTGTGTGATGCGCAAGATTAAGGCGAAAGCGTCAAGGTAGTCCGCGAAATTCAAATTTTCTTACGATTTTTGCAATTTGCAGGTCAGTATCATGTTCTATGTTGATCTAAATATGATTCGCGGCCGTATCAAATTTTTATTTATAGAATTATAATCATAAAAATAATCACTACAACTTTCTTAGTTCATGTAATCCCATTGAATGACTATTTCATGAAATCATGACATTTGACAATTATGCTAACTTATGGAATTGTATTGCTGATTGTAATGATTATAATTATGTAAAGCCATATTTGTTACGGTCGCGAATCATTTTTTAATAAACATAAAACCTGACACTGACCTGCAAAATGCAAAAAACTCAATAAAATTTGAATCTCGCGCGCCTTAAGTAGATTTTGGATGTGAAAACCAATGTCATACCATACAACCATAATTCTTGCTAGCGCAAGAAGAATGCGCGGGCGCTGCAAGTAGTCACATCCTAATTAATATTACAAATAATAATAAAAAAATATAATAATAAAATTTTATTTGTACATTTGGAAAACATACATAAGTACAAAGGATTAAAAATATATTGTACAATAGAGTCACATGCGAAAGTGAGTTTGTTTGTTTGTTTCACGCTCAAACGGCTGAACGAATTTGGATGACATTTGGCACATGGGTAGACCATGACCTGGTTTAGGACATAGAATACTTTTTATCCCGATATTCCCACGGGATTCAGACTTATGCGGGTGGCACTGCGGGGCGCAGCTAGTAATATTATAAATTCGAAAGTGAGTTCGTTTGTTTGTCACGCTTTCACGCTAAAACGGTTGAACGGATTTGGATGAAATTTGGCACCCGGGTAGACCATGACTTGGGTTAGGACATAGGATACTTGTAATCCCGGTAGTACGTTCCCGGGGATAATTTCCGATCTCCACGATATTTTCCGAACCTGCGGGACACTAGTTTTAATAATAATATGACCATCGATAAAACTGCAGAAACCAACAATAACTCCTGATATACGTCTAAAAAACTTTTCTCATTGTCAATTAAACCGCCGTTAACAACATTCCTCGGTAACTATGTTAATTACTTCGGTTTGCAATTAAGTATTCTTCAACAAATTGACTTATTTGTTGTAAACGCAAGTCTTCGATTTTTTGTTCTTATTTAAACGTACTTTCTGAGTTTAGATGCTTTTCCTTCACCGATATCAGTTATGTCCAAATTACTGATATCGGTGAAGGAAAAACATCATGAGGAAACCAGTACCCTAATTGCGTATTACACGATCAATCAGAATCTGAATCGTTTTGAAACAGATTGCTAATCCATTGCTTCATAAGATCGAAAAAAAAATCTGCTCAACAACGTAAATAACGCAATAAATGTTGTTGAACTGTCAAAATGAAACAGATTAGTCATAATCTTTTACGAAAATAATTTACGTAATTATATAGCTGGACTTGTAGTTAATATAAGTCTGAAATCGCAACCCGTCTTGAGCAAGCGTGGTGATCAATGCTCGTGCCTTTTCTGTATGAGAAGCGGCCTTTGCCCTGAAGTGGGACAGTAATAGGCTTGTATTCATAATATCACGGCCCCTTTTGGGACTTTTCCTGCAAATAGGCGAAGGGGTTTAACTTCTTATGGAGTTCCTTCTTAGCGTGTCAATAGCAATCTAAATGAACTCTGCCCAAAATTCGTCTACGTGTTCGACGCCATCACTAGCGTCCAGCAGTTCCTGTAAAGCTTCGTGCAGACCAGCGCGACGCGACACCGGTTATTGTTATACCGTCAAGTTTTCTTAGAAATTGTATTGTTCGTGTCGCGGCGCGGCGTCGCGTCGCGCTGGTCTGTACGAGCTTTAACGTGCCGTTGACAGGACACGCAGGACATGATGTGGAACAAAGATGTGTGCTTTTTATGCAGTAGCAAAATATAATAGCCAGTCAGGCGGGTAGCACAACTCCGCGGCGAGACCGCAGTAGTTCAATTGAGCTGATTCATCTTCATGTTCCGCTACTCGCATCCGATTCGTCTAGCAGAACATGACGCGAGCCAGTTCAATTGAACTACTGCGGTTTCGCTGCTATGGTTTTACGGCGGAGGTGTATTACAAGGGTCAGCAGGTTGGTAGCGCGGCTAACTGCTCAGGATACGTGGGACAAACATGTCTAGTATCACTAACCTAGGTATACAGGTACATTTAGATTTCTCCAGTTATGTTGATTGGGGGTGAGTCTATTGCTGTGAATCGAACACAAATTTAGACTCCAGCGGGGTAATTGAGTAACACATTAACAATTGCAAAGTCTCTCATTTTGAGAATTCGACAACATTAATTGCGTTATTTACGTTGTCGAACAGACGAATTTTTCAAACATAAGAAGCAATGGATTATGAATGTCTTTCATAATCCGAAGGATTTCAGGTAAATGTGTTGCAATGCAATTGGGGTGCAGGTTGGAAGATACATTAAACATACCTATAGTACATTAAATTTACGACATAATGTGCATCTGCTCTATTCGCGACCTCGCCGTATGACCTGGCTTCAGTAGAGGGCAAAAGTAGTCGGAAAATCCCGATAAAATGCTCGGGAATAAAACAAACATAACATCACGATTATATTCCTCGAAGGCTTAGGTAGAGGTGAATTGTAGGGTATATGGCGATAATAACATTTAAGTCCCATGCAATAGGGGGCGAGCCTAGGGGACACAACTCCAGAAGCCCAGACATTGGGCTGCAAAGACAAATTCCTAGTGCCAAAACCTAAATAAAACTTCGCCCGAGCTAGGTATAGAACCCAGGATCCCGTGTTCAGCAGTCGCTCTTGCGATCACTAGACCTAAACCAACGGTAAAGCCATAAATACCAGATAGTTAATTGACTCAGTCGTGACTTTACGGAAATCCATTATAAAATACAATAGAAGACGTATATTTAGTAAACTAATCCGCTTAACTGTTACTGAACACGACGGACATGACGTGTTGCGCTTGGCGTGGCAACACGCCGTGTCCGGGTTCGCGATAAGTCAATCTTCATCCTGAGGATGCCTCGTTGAGAGGTGAAACACGATTTTTTCTTCAAAATTTTCTTTTTTTTTTTCTAGCTGAACTGACAGCAGTTTTGCTGGGGAGTTTGTTGTGCCACTTCTTCTTCCCAGCTAAAGCACTAGGAAGTTGTGAAGGGTGGGCGTTTTGGGGGACTGTCTTATGTAATTTTGACGTTCGAAAAGTGCTGATTCTCAGCCTAGTTTGAATAAATGGCTTTTGAAATTGAGGGTTCTTTATGACTCTTTAGGAATAGTTAAGCGAATTAGATTACTAAATATACGTCATCAATTGTATTTTGTATGCCATAAATACCCATAAAAATATGAATTTTAGTTACGAAAGTCATTATAGACCTACTTAGTAAGTTCAGAGATTAGCTGGAGTGAACAGAATGACTGGATACTTTGTACGTTGTTGTATTGATACCATTCTAAAAGCTATCTGATAGTGTATTGTATTTTGATATTATCTGAGTGAAATGTCTTGTTTTTGCGGGCCAGCCCCAAATTAGAACAAAAAAAAAAATTCTGCAGTTATAAAATATTGTCCCAGTTTAGTTAATAAATCATTGATTGGTTTACAACTTCTATTATTTTATAGTTAAATATTATTTTCTTAAGTGTATAATTTTTTTTTACCAATCTAATTTTTCTTGTCTTTTACTTTGAGTCCTATGAAAGAAAGAAAGAAATTTTATTTGCTCATAACCTTGTCAAAATCCAAATTCCCAATTATCCTTTTAAGTTTGGTATACTTTTAGTAAATAACTAACATCTTCTTAGATATAAATATAAATGAAATGCTGTTAATTAGTAAGCGTATCACTGGAGCACGGCTGGACCAATTTGGCAAATTTTTATTTAAAAATTGCCGTCCGAATATGGTTTATTGGAAAAGTTACCTGGAAAATTGGAAAGCTCAGGAAAACGGAAAATTCTTTTTTTCTTTGGACAGGACGTCTGTCGGGTCTGCGTCAGTCAGTCTAACATATATCATCAAATAAATAGAATTTAAGTGTCTGTTTGTAATGTCAAAATATCAGCCTTTTACAAAATGCATATAATATATGAAACTATAAACGGTACTTATAAAATAAAAATAAACATTTTTTTTAATGTTGTCTGTCTGTTTGTTCCGGCTAATCTCCGCAACGACTGGACCGATTTTGACGGGACTTTCACTGGCAGATAGCTGATTTTATAAGGAGTAACTTTTGGCTTTTATTTTAGAAAAAGATTTAGGGTCCACGCGGACAAAGCCGCGGCCAGCAGCTAGTTAGGTTCAAAATATAAAAAAAACGTTGCAAACCTGTTCTCATTTAAGTTAAATAAATTGCTTACCCCATTGCCAATAACTGCCACAATATTAAGTTACATTTTATGAAGGATGACCATGAATGTGTGGGAGGAAAAACAGCTGATATTGGTACTCCCACTCAGTTATTTATAGCTTAACAACAGATGAAGTAGTAAATGGAGTAGGTACTATACTAAAGATTTTTCTGTTTATTGGTAAATCCTATTGTTATTGGTCCCTCTAAAATTTAGAGCGACCCAATCACAATTTTGGTTGGTTGTTGCACAATTGATTGCTATATAATTTAGTATATCTATAAATATTACAAAAAATAAAAGTAGCTTTCCCTGTCAATTTGTGTGATGGCGTTGTTCTTCTAAACTACGCAACAGATTTTGATGAGGTTTTCATCATCATTTAGAGAATTTATTCTATAGAAGGTTAAGTGTATTAATATTAAAATGATTAAACTTTATTATGTTAAAGAAACCTCGAGGGGCGGTCGCTAGAATAAGTCTAAACCGATTTAAATCATCTCAACCCTGAGATGATTGAAATAAAGTGATTAAAAAAAAAACATTGAAAAATTACTTTCGGTTGATTTTGTTTTTTTCCCGACATAACGATGGCTGCACATACGAACAATGCTATGTTTATCTACACTGTACGGGTATTCCCCGAAACGTAAACAAGCGACTTGATGTATTTTCGCGCATTCGTGATTGATTCGTGAAAGCGGGAATACAACAAAATGACTGGAAGAAAAAAAGATGCTGTATGGGTTTATTTTGATGAAAAAAGTCTGCTTGCGGAAAGTTTAACAAAGTGGTGTGTAAAAGTTTTAGAACATAAACATCAAAATATGTTATATGTGACTGCAACTGCAGCAACACCCAAACCTCAATTTTAAGTTGTTGATTTTCTTAATTTTTCATTGTTTTTTTTTTTTTGTTTGAATGTTATGTGACTAATATTGATAATTTTAGAAGAACAAATGAAAAAAGATTGGAATATGTAAATAAATTTAAAAAATCCGATTTGAATTAAAAAAAAACATGTCATGTATGTTTTTTTTAATTTTTATTAATGTGATTTTTATCAACCCTGATCTAAACTATTATTATATGTATTATGATTTTTTTTGTATGTATTTTTGTTACGTACAGTTTCACTCTAAAACGGCTGAACGGATTTGGAAGAAATTTGGCATGTGCTTAGGACATAGGATACTATTTATTCTGATATTCCCACGGGATCGAGACTTATGCGGGTGAAACCGAGGGGCGCGGCTAGTATATTATAATTTGAATCTAAATAATAACTACCAATCATAAAACTGGACATTGATTTAACACGAGAAAAACTGAACAGGCTTTGAGAAACCGATGGTATGTTTGTCATAATTTGGTGAAGTTTTTTAGCGTCCTTTTAGTGGTCTGTGATGACGTGCATTTTTATTTTATTTTAACTGTAAAAATAAAATAAAAATGTAAGTCATATATTCCTATTATCTATGACTATATAGGTATCTACTTACACTCTCTTTAATAAGAGAAATAAATGAAAAATATAATATTTTTAAAAAAAATATGTTGCTATGCAACATATTATTATATATTTTTGAAATATTATATTTCTACAGGATTGACTATATTTTGGCGTATCAGTTGTAAAAGGTAGGTACTTAGGTACGTAGAAAGACCAAGCTATTAGTCATTAGACTATCGCCATTGGCGCGTCATTACGCGTCATGATGGCAGACGGTTGTGCGTAAGTTAGCCCTCCACTGTTTACTTATCTGTGTCTAATTCTGACACATCTATAGAAATGATGACAGAACCATCTCATTGATGAAAAAATTATTATCTTTCAGTTTCTAAAAGCAAGCAGAGTAATAGCATAGGAACCTACTACACTTTGGAATGGGCAACTAGCTTTATCTTTCCGACTGACTGACCCCTTGACAATTCAAAAGTACCTGTAATTGTTTTAATCGAAATAAATGCTTTGAGTTGGAGTTTTCATAATTTTTTCTAGTATGGAATTTGATTTTCTGAGTTTTTTTAAAATAATCACTTGCTTCAGTAGTCTTCCATTTTGTTGTTTTTTTTTTTAATACTGACTTAATGTTGCATAATTTAATCTTAGCAAAATGTTACTTAGTAATATAAACAAGCGGCTAGAATGTTTGTGTGATAATGTTTTTATTTATGCATTAGGTTTACATCACAGGCCTACAGTTTAATTGACGGAAAATTCCTT
Organism: Agrochola circellaris; assembly: GCA_914767755.1. NCBI lineage: Eukaryota > Metazoa > Arthropoda > Insecta > Lepidoptera > Noctuidae > Agrochola > Agrochola circellaris. Next base: position 9,876,989 of record OU611850.1, on the reverse strand, counting down.
CTTATAATGCATCTGCATACTGCTAGGGCTGGTTTGAATGATGCTGAAAATAGTACCATTATGAACTTGAAAAATATAGATACTGGCAACATTAAGGTGCCAATGCTTTGAAAGCCATAGGATTTTGAATAAATCTCTTAATCTGTCTCTTAATATATTTGGCATTTTGACTTTAAAATAGCCTGTCCCATGTTAAAAATATAAAGGCAATGAGTAAACTGATAGTAGAGCTGACAGGCCAAGGTTCAGAACATAAAAAAATCACTCTCAAACTCAAATCTAAATAGATGCAACAGGGCATAGTGATGATCAATATTGCCAACAAAATAAATTTAAAAAAATACAAACAACACCAGTTCTACATTTAAATTCCAATTAAAATAATTTAAAAATAAAAATGTGCCATGGTATGCTGTAGAATTATTTTGGCTTTAAATATTGCAATGTCAATTTAGTTGACATTAAATATATAGAGATTGCATGTAAAGTTTACATTACACTGGGGACCTTGGTTTTTAGTATTTGGTGACATTTTTATACAGGCTTTCAATACATAATAAGTTGAGTTCTGAAAACGAAAATAAAATGGGACATCCCTATACTGCCAACTGAATTGTGATAACATGGAATAAATTAATTGTTCATAATCAAATAAATAATTAATAACATTTCCTTAATTAGTAGTAATTTATCATAATTAATTCAAATAAATTTTTGTTCATTATCAATATTTATTGGCCAGAACAAAATGTATTGAACTATAATAAATGATTAATGTTTATGCCCATTGCCCAGCCGCTGGGTACGAGATGCACAACAACCAGTCAAAGTGGCAGTGCTTGGGGGAGGCCTAAGTCCAGTAGTGAACATCTTTAGGCTGAAATGATGATGATGAAGCCTATTGAATTTGTGTTACTCATATTTTTGTACATTGTGTTACATGCTTTATAATAACCCAATAATTTGGGCTACTTTCCAGTCTAGCTCATGCAATTAAATTCAGTTTAAATAAACAATGCAAAAAAAAAAAATTGAATTAGGGCTTGCGTCATCCCTTTAGTTTTTTTTTGTCGTTTTCTGTTTTATGGCATCAGTACAAACTGAAAACAAAATCACCTACGAATTAATCGTTGTTTTAATTTCCTATTCAAACAATAATATTAATGCTATTGGCATGAAAGTTCTATTACAGATTTTACTTAACATTTTTAAAGAGGGATTTTATTAGTGTCTTTTAAAATACTCTGATTTTAAATTTAGAATAGGTTACTGTTCTGCCTAATAAGTTGTCGGCTACAAAATGACACTCAAATCATTTGACATCCATAGTACCGACTTTGATTTATGTACCAGCTCATAGTTATTATTCATTGTCAATGTAAAGGTTATAATTTATTAAATGGTACACTCGATATTTAAGGTATTGTAATTGGTTTTTCCATTAGACTAAAGACGGTGAGATTAGGAGGAAAAATAAGCATTGAAATTGGCGAAAAATAAGCTGGGAATTTGTTTAAGATTTCCCAAGGAGTAAAACTAGCATTGTAAACTAGACTATTTGAGGAAACTGAGTGTTGAAATTAGGGAAAATTGTGACAGTAAATACTTGTACACTGAGAATTGGCACTCAACTATGCTATTGTTTATCTTTCTGTCTAGATATTACAAATATCTATCTGAAGTGCTGCAGAATGAATGAATGACATTAGATCACTTGACTGCCAAGGAGTTGGAGGACCAAGCCTTTTAGGTGTCGGACCTTTTTGGTGGGACAATAGACAAGGAGAACTTACCAGCAGGTGGGTGTGGCGTTGTCCACCGTGTCTTGATTGGGCTGCGAAGGAGACTCGGCTCCCCGCGCGCCGCCCGCCACAGAAGAAGCCGTGGTGTCGCTCTGCCCCCTCACTGCGACCGCATCATCACGTCACCACGTCCACAACACGCACTGCTATTATCTCGACCTCACTGACACTAGTTGCATCTCAACCTGAAAATCACCACACCACAAACTCGTATCACAGTCTCGTAGCAAGTTCCTAGCACCCGCGGCCACCAGAACACCACAGACGTGCACTCACACTGCCCCGGATTCGGACTCAAACCAACTCCGAGCACTGAGATCACGCCCTGATATCACCACACACGATTTATCCCACTAAAAAATGGCAACCTTTCCCACTAATAACCGAGTCGACTCACTACTTCACCATGGAATACTGTAATATTTATAAACTTTCACAAGTTAATTATAGATCAGACGTTACTATTAACGTTTGAACATAAGTAAAAGCTGAGAAAATAATATTTATAAATAGCTTTGGATTATTTTGATACAAATCTATATCGGTGTATCACTTAATACACACCCCTGATTCGGGCGGACTGGATCCTCTTCTTTCTCTTTACGATACGTTTAACATATGAAAATTAGCACGGATTAGTTAATATTACTACAATTATATGACCTACACCCTGATAACTACAAAGACATTTTGTAGCAATGACAGCGATCCCTATCGGCTTCACAGAACCTATAGAAAAAAATCAACATGTCGCCTCCTGTGATATTGCAAGGTGTTTTATCATTGAAACTTCAGTCAAAATCGAGATAAAGGGGCGTGGTCATCGAGAATCGAGAAGATTTTCCATCCATGAACGACAGAGATAAACAATGTTAAGTTGTGCATTTATGAAAAAAGTCAGTCAATCTTTTAGTTTATCATTTGTACATGTTTTAAATGTTAAATTATGTAGAGATTAATAATTTTGAAGGAAAATACTGGCCATATAAAATATGGTCATTAAATTTTATTTTATTCGACTAAAAATGATTTTTTGAAACTTTTTTAAACTTTTCTATAATGTTCTCATTAAATTTTAATCTTCTACAAAACTCTGCTGGTAATTTTTCAATATGTAATCGCAATTAAACAATTAAAATACTTTACTTTTGTAATATTCTATTTCACCGACATTGTGTTTTCTGGAAAATAGTATCTTTCTGGAAAATATTGCATTTCCTCGTCACATCACTGTGATCCCTCTCCCTCCTCTTTTGTCTATGCTAAGAACGAATGAATTAATTTGACAAACCGTGACAGCTGACTGAATGAAACACAAACAAATGTCAAAAATCATTCAAATGGCGCGATTTATTTGTGGATGAATTTGTTAACCCGGGACAGTTTTTTTGTAATAAAATAAGTATTTTAAAGTGTAAAACCAAACAAATCAGTAAAATGGCGACTAATAACAAAACTTTGCATCTGATAGCGTCCAAACTTGGACTTGGCGAGGAAGATAAAGTTCTGAAGTGAGTAAACAAAATCACGTTTAGGGAAAGATCACAATTTAAGTATTAATAAACAAGCTAATGCAATTAATAGACTACTCAAGCCCATTACTATTCTCATAAACCAAAATGAAATGATAAAACATGATTTTTTCGGTTTGCGGATACTAAACATTGTTCTTTTTAGGTTGTTGTGTTACCTACCAAAGTACCAATCTTGTGCATGTTTGTATACATCTTTGAAGCCTGACTTCCACTCAGATAATGCTGCATCATTATGTTTTTCAAATTGGAATTACAATTTTGTACAATATAAGCATTTATTGTATCCAGATCTAATGCTAACTCACGGTGCTTGGAATTTCAGTAAAGCAGCAGAATTGGAACGTCTGCTGCAGACAAAGAGTATGGCAGGCAGCAACATGACCGACACAAGCAAAGTTGTCATATGCTTGGACTTGGCTGCATCTATGCTGGGGGCAGATTTAGATATTGTAAGTACTATTACTGGCTAGAAAGGGGGTGAGGGGTTCACAGATAAACCAACATCTTTCTCTCAATTTCAGAAAACAGCAATAAAATACTCTGGGCTCAAGCCCTCAGCATACACAAACACTAAGAAGGTGGTGCAGAACCTGCTAGAACTGAACAGTGACAAGCTGACCACCACCATGCTGTGTCTGACACTGCAGTGCCCAGGAGTACAGGAACTAGCCGATAGGATCCTTGAGGAGTACCAGCGGCTGGCTAAGATGGTGAGATCTATTTCAACTTAGAAACACTTGTGCCTTTATGTATAAACAATTTTTTTCTTAAATCTTTATTTATTTAACAGGGCTTTATCATTTACTTAGTCATAATGTATTCCCTATTGTAATATTATTTATTTCATTGAAAAGACAGCATAAATGTACTGCAATCACTCATTTGTTTGTAAATCATGGCCCTTTGATTTTTCACTGTTGACATTATTGGGAGATTTTTTATCACATCACAAACTGCTTTACATAGTACAGCAGTTTCTGTATATGTCCAACTGTTACTGCTGCTGGACATTGATTATACATCTTTGTTTAATTTACTTCTCTTAATTTTCAGGTAGTTGACTTGAATCTCCCTCAGTATGTGTGTATGGCTGTATATCAAGCTTGCAGGTGAGTTACCAAATTCTATAATATAAAAAATAAAAAAAAACATTTCTCCTCTCATACCTGCTGCGTGATAAACCTTACCAGAGAGTGACAGTGCAACTTCTTTGAAGTTGAAATAACTCCTACCCCTTTGTTAATATATGCAGAGTAGAGCCCAGTGACATGTGACATCTACCAACCGGCACTGACCCCGCGTTGAAGATTACGGCTCACTCCTTCCCAAATATGGAAGGCGAGTGTCCCAGCATTGTAACATTGTATACAGGCCGGTTATGCTAAAGTTGTTCCAAATTGAAAACTCGAAAAATGTATGAATCTGAACACTCTCTAACTGTACTCCGCATGCATTACATTGTATTATTGCATTGTATACTGTAATGTGAGAGAGATAAGCACAGATCGTCACACACTGGACGCCTGAGGGAGGATATTACCTTCCAGGAAGACCGCAACGAAGGTGGTGTGATGATCTAATCATGCTTGTGGGGCCAACATGGCTAGAGATCGCACAAAATAGAGAGGTTTGGAAGGAAGGGGAGGCCTTTGCACAGGAGTGGGACACTATGTAGGGTAAAACTGTATTGTAATGTTAATGTCCATTCTTGTTTTGTTGTGTAAGCTTGAACTTGCCTTGAACAACATAAATTAAATGCCAAATTAAATCATTTTCAGAATCAACAAAGTAAAAGTACCAAAGAGTAAAATAATTGAGAAATCAAGACTGAAGCCTGCACAGTGGACTAAACTGGACGTAGACTGGACCAAGTTCACTGACCTGCATTTTGCAGCCGCCAAGAAGAAAAAGGGTCGTCCTCCTAAGAATGCTATGGAAAATGGTAATTTATCTTTTTCTAAACTAATATTTTAATAAAGAGAAAAGATTTGATTTTTTGTATGTTTGTTTGTTACGCTTTCACGCTAAAACGGCTGAACGGATTCGGATGAAATTTGGCACATGGGTAGACCATGACCTGGATTGCGACATAGAATACTTTTTATCTCGATATTCCCATGGGACCGAAACTTATGCGGGTGAAACCGCGTGACGCAGCTAGTAAGTTATAAATCAAGAAACACTAATCCTATTTACGTGATTTTTGTTTGAAATCATAGATATGTTCTCTGGCCAGCTATCTAATTACGCAACACATTTTCGTTGACAATTCCGACTAATCTGTTTCAATTTGACAGGTCAACAACATTCATTGTGTTATTTACGTTGTTGAGCAGATTTTTTTTTCGAACGTACGAAGCAATGGATTAGCAATCTGTTTCAAAACGATTCAGATTCTGATTGATCGTGTACTACGTAATTAGGGTACAGGTATGTTCTCAGGCATAGGTATGTTCTTTTTCAAACAAGGGGAGCGTTAAGTACAAATAATAGCGTTATTTGCCAAAAAAAAAGCACTTCATGTTCATTGATGGACAAATTATTAACTTATAGCGCGACGAGGTGATTTTGGCCCGTGGCCAAAATCGGAACTAAAGCCGCCGTCTTGTTTTTTCAATTAATTTCAAGTGACATTTCCCAAATTAATTACATAAAAATTGACCAGTTGACGTCATTCCAGCGCCCATAAAATCCTTGTATCCACGTGATTTTTGTTTCTTTTTTTTTGTAACCCTGATTTTTAATACTTTTTTTCCAGAAATTAAATAGTTATTTTACGTACCTATAAAACATTTAGTAAATTCGACGTTTTATTGTGTAGGCAGCGTGGCCGAGTGGTCTAAGGCGCTGGTTTTAGGCACCAGTCCGAAAGGGCGTGGGTTCGAATCCCACCGCTGTCAAAACTTTTTTTACTTCACATAATTCAACAAAATATTAATTCCTCGAGCCCTCGCCAATTTCGATGCAAATATTTTTAAATATTTTTTTATTTGTATTTTTTTTGTAGTTGATACTGAAGAAAACATGGATATCGACCTACCTAAGCAAGAAGAGCCACAACATGAGCAAATAGAGCTTTACGAAGACTGGAAGAAACGTATGCTAGAAGCGGCCTATAAGGAACTTAAGGAGTTAGAAAAAATCGAGGCTAGGAAAAGTGTGACCCCTAGAAAATCTCCCAGAAAGACCCCACAGAAGTTTTCCCCGTACAAAAGTCCTGCGAAACCGAATGGTGTGAGACTTTTATTTCCTATAAATTTATGATTGTAGTTTATTTTATTTATTTTGAATTTTAGTTTTTATTTTATTTTAATTATGGATTTGACATTTTTATTTAAGATTTTTTTTTAAAATTAAAATTAAGTTTAGAATTTTTTGCTGAGTTTTTTTAAATTTTATTTAATACAACATTAACGCTTAGTAGAATTGGAAACTACAAATTATTTTTTTTTTTCAATTATTTTCTCAAATATTTTTTACGTCGTTAATATTCAAAACGAAAATACGCCTTTAAACCTTCTTCACTCAAAATCGAAACAAACAAAACTATAAGGCCGTGAATCGTGTCTTTTACAACATTTACAATACTTTACATTTTCCTACTATAAACAGTAAAAAACTATGGATGCAGACGGGGACCCCAAGCTGATACTGAACTCGACAGACGAAGTCATGCAGTTTGCTGACCCTAGCAGACCATCACTTGCCTACCCAACGTCTTTAGGATTCCTATTCGTCTTCACTACACTCCTAGTAGGCGTGATCGTAAGGGCTATAATGCTCTGGATCGGAATGTGTATACCTTACCGAGTTATCATGTTTACTCTGGGAGGGTTCGCGGGATTTTGTGCCAACAGATTTCCGAGCATAAAGCCGATTGTTCATATATGTTTTATGGATGTAGATGTGTTACTAATAACTTTCCTACCGCTGTTGATTTTTCGGACATCGTATAATGTTGATGCTCATTCATTTTGGCGAAGCTTCCCTCAAATTTTGCTGGTTGGAGTACCAGGAGCGTTGTTGACTGCTTTAATGGCAGCATTCATGTCCTTTTATTTGATTGAGACGTCATGGGATTTCTCTACTGCTTTACTTTTTGGGATTGTGTGCTCGCCAATATATCCTTTGGAAGTTGTGAAACAATTGAAATCGATGTCGAAAGGAAAGTATATAAGTGTACTATTACTAGGAGAAGGATTGCTGGGCGATGTCACAGTCATGATAGAGTTCACAGCGGTTTTTGGTTACATAGCCAGTGCATTGACAGACGCTTCAGAAATTACGTTATTTTTAATACGATACGCTGGAGGAGGCCTCCTGTTAGGCCTAGTGATGGGAAAGATCACAGACACTTTACTATCGATAACATATTACGATTTACTCTGTGCTGTAACTGTCACTTTGGCTGGGGCGTACTTAACTTATTATATCGGTGAAAAGTTTTTGTACGTCTCTGGATTACTAGGCACAGTGATAACTGGGGTGTTGGTCAGTAATAAGAAGTCGACAATAGCTGGGGATGTGGAGCAGGTGGTGTCCCATTTCTGGATGATATTGGGCCATGCAGCGAATACATTGGTGTTCACTATGGTTGGGGTGGTAATTTTTGAGAAAGTTAGTGATGTTATCAGTGTACGGCAAGTGTCGCTGATTTTTGTGACTTATACTACGGTCTATTGTTCGAGGTGAGTGTTTTTTTGGTTTCATTTTTATTTGACTGGCTTTTGCCCGCGGCATCGCCCACGTTGTGGTCGGAAATTATCCCTCCTGAACTACAAAACTAACGGGTTTCCCATACAAACTTTCAACACCTATTTAACCCCCTTAGGGGATGATTATCTAAAACACGTGTTTTTATTTTTAACTAGATTGCTAATTACTAATTGACGATTTTTCATATAAACTTTCATCCCCTATTTTAGTCCCTTAGGGGTTCAATTAAAAAAAATCGTTCCTTTCTACATTATAAAGGGAAGCTCTGTGCAAAATTTCAGCTTTCTAGGTCCAAGGGTTTGGGCTGGGCGTTGATGAGTCAGTCAGTCTGGACTTTTATTTTCATGTATATAGATAGATTAGGAGCTGATAAATATGTGTAGGTATTCCAAACATGTTGTAGTCGTGTTCCCTTTATTAAAACTAGTGCTCCAGGTTTAACAAAATCACGGTCATTTCATTGTGGTTGAACAATGGCTTACCAAGTTTCTGGATTTACTTAAAACAATATAGCGTCTTGAAATTACTGCTTCGTCTATAGGCGCAGGCGCGACTGCTGTTGTTCTTGGGTTCGATCCCCAGGTTAGGCAAACGAAGAAAGAAAAGAAAGAAATAAATAAAAATAAGTTTATTTGTCACAGACACACGTGCATTAAAAAAAAGATAATTAACTCGAGTAGAACAATAAAATAAAACACAATATAATTTAAATATGATCACGAGCACAAAACAGAAATAGTCGGCAGCTGCTGGCACGTCATGACTGTGACAAGAAGGCTTCCACTCAGCGTGATGCTGTGTTATGGGGACCCATAGCATAGCGCTGATTTTCAGTGGTCACCCGGTGAAAGCGTTATTGCGTTGTCCATGAAGAAATTCAATTACAGCCCAGGGTTTGGGGGCAAGGCCTGTTAATGGCAACCCCATATTTTGCACTGTATGGTGTGTGTGAGGGGCGGGTTGTGAGGCCACTGTCTTCTGTTAGTATCTTATATGATAGTGTTGTTAGGTTGATGGTGTACGCCACAATGACGCCGCTGCTGCGTCACATAGGGTATGGCATGACGTGGCAGCGCTGTATGGCGTGTGTGGGGCGGGTGTGAGGCCACTGCCTCTCTGTTAGTCTCTTATATGATAATGTTGTTAGGTTGATGGTGTACGCCGCAATGACGCCGCTGCTGCGTCACAAAGGGTATGGCATGACGTGGCAGCGCTGTATGGCGTGTGTGGGGCGGGTGTGAGGCCACTGCCTCTCTGTTAGTCTCTTATATGATAATGTTGTTAGGTTGATGGTGTACGCCACAATGACGCCTCTGCTGCGTCACATAGGGTATGGCATGACGTGGCAGCACTGTAAGGCGTGTGTGTGGGGCGGCTGTGAGGCCACTGTCTCTCTGTTAGTCTCTTATATGATAATGTTGTAAGGTTGATGGTGTACGCCACAATGACGCCGCTGCTGCGTCACATAGGGTATGGCATGACGTGGCAGCACTGTATGGCGTGCGTGTGGGATGGGTTGTGAGACCACAGTCTCTCTGTTAGTCTCTTATATGATAATGTTGTAAGGTTGATGGTGTACGCCGCAATGACGCCGCTGTTGCGTCACATAGGGTATGGCATGACGTGGCAGCACTGTATGGCGTGTGTGTGGGGCGGGTGTGAGGCCACTGTATTTCTGTTAGTCTCTTATATGATAGTGTTGTTAGGTTGATGGTGTACGCCACAATGACGCCGCTGCTGCGTCACAAAGGGTATGGCATGACGTGGCAGCACTGTATGGCGTGTGTGTGGGATGGGTTGTGAGGCCACTATCTCTCTGTTAGTCTCTTATATGATAGTGTTGTTAGGTTGATGGTGTACGCCGCAATGACGCCGCTGCTGCGTCACATAGGGTATGGCATGACGTGGCAGCACTGTATGGCGTGTGTGTGGGGCGGACTTAGAGGACCACTGTCTCTCTGTTTGGCGTTGATTGTGCTACAGACGCCGACTGTTTCGAATGCTGGAGAGGTAAGTATCATTTTAATTATTATTTTTTGCTATATTTGAGCATAATCATGCACCTTAACTTGTTGCGAAAGCGTAAAAGTAAGTTTGAGTTTCGAGGTCCTGGGTTTGTCAGGCAAAGTACTTTTTTCATGAGTTCCCTGGTTAACGGTAGAAGCACAGAGAGGCCTCTTATATGTACCAGTACGAACGACCCCTTTTTTTTTTTTTTTTTTTTTAGGATGGGAAATTATCAAATAACTTCTCCCGCTCTGGGTGGAGCGGGAGGGCGTGTCAGACTTTTACTGACTAAAACCCACCCGTTTTCCTTACGTTGCCTATGTGCCGGGGTCGCGATATCCCTTTCGGACAAACTCGCAACCCGTCACTTGCCCCTAAAGGTTCATTAGAAAACCAGCGTCAGACAGCATCTGTCTGGCATTAATGCTAATATGAACTTGGCGCAGCCTTGAGGCACACACTATTGTTGTTAAAACGGAAGGAACACTCCTTCCGTTGCCTGTGTGCCGAGGTCGCGATATCCCTTTCAGACAAACCCGCAACCCCGGCAGGCAGTACGAACGCCCCCCTGCGTTCATTAATTACGTGAGGCGCTTTTGGTGATTTTTCGACTCCCCCTTCCCCCTTGGTGAGATATCGTGAGATTTGGCTCGACTCCCTAATCTCACGTGAACTTTTTCAAAAGCCGGAAATGTTGTGTAGGTTAATATGTACTTAAAAAAAAATGGTTTATTAAAAAAATAAAAATTGTTTAATAATTACTTTAGCCCATTACTTAACCCACTTTTGTCGTTATATGTTGTTTCTTGCGGAAACAAAATTACGTGATATTTGCCGAGTCCCCCCTCTCCCCGACGTGAGATTGGGTGAGTTTCGGCTCGACCCCTTCCCCCGCCCTAAACGCCTCACGTAATTAATGAACGACGCCCAAGTACTTGAAGTCGGTAGTGGAACATGATAATAAGACGATGAATAGCAACAAGCACGACCCTAAATTACATGGAACTTGACATAATAGGTATGATGACAAACATTTCTTTTTTAGTCCGTCTTGGAGATTATTAAAAAATATGGGAAACGTATTTTTTATTTCTTTTACTTAATCTATAGATAACGGCGATACATTGAGTTAAAATGTGCCATGACGTCAGGAGTATGTAGATTTTATACTTGTGTCACCCCCACTTAAACTGCGTTTTATCTAAGTAATTTTTTATTAAATTGATAAAGCAAAAAATACGTGTCTAATATTTTTTATTATCTGACTGACGGGCTAATTAGAATTTCTTTTTTTTACCCAGGCCTCATCCCTATTGGGCGAAAGTGCTCAAACTTAAGATGGTAGGTACAGGCCCGATGTATTTATAATTTCACTCTCTTCCAGATCTTCATTATCCAAACAGCAGGCTTAGTAATTCTGTCCCTCCTAATAAACGCTACCAGTATGACGAAAGTCCTGAAGATCCTAGGTCTGGCGGAGATCTCTCTCGCCAAGAAGGCGAACATGACGAACTGCGTGAAGCGCATCATGATGACTCGCGACCGCTGCATCTCCATGCTGAAGATGGACAAGTTCCTCGCCGATGCTAACTGGGACCTGGTCACTGCAGGTTGGTAGACCCCGTCGAAATTATACGTCGGTTCAACTCAGGGGGGTTCAGAATCACGTACTGAATCCATGGTAACCGGCTTCGCGTCGATGTCCCTGCCACCCTGTATATCAATTATAAAGGGTCAAAATAAATTAATTAGTGAAACTCCGCAGACTTGAGGGGTATCAATATCTGAACACGACAAAAAATTACCACTTGATGATTGTCAACTACCGCTTGTAGTTTGTTACTTAAAGTATGAGTTGGAAAACTGTTTTTGATGTGTAAAATCTTTCCTCCCTTCTCCCCGCTTTCCTGCAATCTACGGGAGTGATTTCGTGAAAAGGGACGGAAGTGTGTAACAGGAAGCGCGCGCTATTTGATTTGACCAATAAGCGCGCCGGTGCTAGAGTTGACCGTCAGATGGTACCAATCCATTTTCCGTGAAGTTGGTACTGACAGTCAAGATATCAGATGATTACACATCATATGCTACTATATATATTATACATATTACTACTGTAATTTAAGGCTCGCGCGTTTTTTTGCTTTATCATGTTGAGATACCGATACCCATCCCGTCTGCGGAGTTTCTCTAGCTAATTTATTTTGACCCTGTATACCTATTTTAAGCGGTTTTAGTTTTCAGTGTAGTGTATTAGATTTAAAACGTAGAAAAGAAATGTTGGATTTGCTTGTCTTAAATCAACCTGAGACATTAAGGAAGCGTGGGCAAAACCTGGATGAGACTGGTACAAGACAAGATAAGCTTATACCCAGCAGTGGGTAAATTGGGCCGTGGACGATGATGGTGATGAGCAATGCTTGTCCCCACTCCGTATGAGAAGAGGCCCTTTACCTGCTGTGAAAATGGGCCTACATCCAAGTACCCATTTTTAAATGGGTCTGCAATTCTATATGGTTTTTTTTTTGGATGTGAACATCTTTCCTCTTGATTTCCTACAATCAAAATCAAAATCGAAATAATCAAATCTGTAGGAGTGATTTCGCGAACAGGGACGGAAGCGTCACAGGAAGCTGGGGAAGCGCGCGCTATTTATTAGATTTGACCAATGAGCGCACGCGGTTACAGAGTTGGCCATCAAAAATGACCTTGACGAGGCTCCGCCCTTTTAATGTTGCTTATTACCAAGGTGAGATGTTAGATGTTACACATCATATGCGAATACTGCAAGCCTCGATCGTTTTTTTTTACCCACAACGTGGAAGCTCTTGGCCTGCATCTCACCTGATGGTAAATGTGGATCAGGCCGAAGGTACAAGCGAGCTTCACCCTGAATCCTCAACCACAGAGGAGCTGGCTATCTTACCTCTAACTGCCGAGACACAACAATGCTGTTAACATTGTTGTTATGGCGACAGACTTAGATAAGATGGTGGTAGCTCGCCAGGCGGAGTTACAACAAGCCCTACTACCAACCAAACCGAGCAGAAAATGTTGCCCCCACTGATTAATTGATGTTGGAAAACCGATTCACGTGAAAAATTCAAAATTGCAACAAATGAACCTGACCTTGAACTAACTTCGGAACTCCTCTGTCCCTCAGGCACTACAATAAAGCATCCATACCAGCTCCAAATGTCAGGTCGCGACGAGGGCAGTGAGGACGACACCTACATGGGGTACCACTACACGACCTGCCCCGACTGCGAGAGGGAGATACCCAACGAACCCACCAAGAAAGAGTTCGCGGAGATGACCAAGTATGCTCTGTTCCAAAAGTATTTGATGAAAGTGTAAACAAATAAACTTGAAATTCAAAATGGCTCGGTGGTTTAAACCTGGGTCTAACTGCTCATATACACGACCGCACGTTGTAGACTGCTGCATTAGCCTCTGCTATTGGCAACGTGTCGCTTGTATATATGAGCAGTAAAGTTAAATCTTGTTTAGTAATAAGGCCGTTAAGGTCTTATATTTGATTGAAAAAATGAGACCTATCACTTGAAAACGTACATACACACATAAACTCACGCCTTCTGGGGGCAGAAACTACAGAACGCCAGCTGCTACGATCCTAGCTTGGTCACTATATGTTCTTTTAGGGTGTCCCCTTCCGGGGTTTCCACACACTTCTGCCTTGTTAATATCTTTTATTAGTCGCCTTGCGTTCATCCTATCAACATGACCCAACCATCTGAGCATATTCCTTAAAATTTTTGTCAAAAAAGATGTATCTTTTAAGCCGCAGGAATGATGAGATAACCCAACGGGTTTTATCACATTATAAGCTTTTGCCCGCGACTTCGTCTATGTGAAATGTCGCCCACAGTCCCACCGTGTCGCACCCCATCGCCGCCCGCGCTATATCTTCGTTTTCACTTAGCGGTCTTTTCTGACTTTTTTCATTTTGCTCGGCTCCTAAGTACGATCCTTATGTAGAGCGTGATGTTAGTATAGCCTATAACCTTCCTCGAAATTGGGATATCAAATATTTCAAATCCGACTGATCGTTCTAGAGATTAGAGCGTTCAAACAAAAAAAATACTGTTCAGCTTTATTATTAATTTAGATCTATAGTACTTGGGCGACCGAGCTCTGCTCTGGTGAAAATAGAGAATGCTCATTTAATAGTTCATAGCAATTCCATGTATAGTACATACTAATTCCATGCTGCCATGATAGTAGGTACTTAAATTCCATGCTGCCATATCATTATTCTAAGGTAGCCATATTGTTCTAAACTTTGGGCGACCGAGCTCTGCTCGGGTGAAAATACGGAGAAAACGGATTTTCCCAGATATGAGACCTAGCTTGATTGATTTTTCTCCCCCGTAAACCCCTATATTGCAACTTTCATCGAAATCCTTAGAGCCGTTTTCGAGAACGTGATTACAAATATATATAAAAATATTGCTAGTATAGGATAGATTAGTATAATTCAAATTTCAAATACAAAATATTTTTGTTAACATAAACCTACAAGAGCTCTTATGAAACGTCAGAAGCTAGGTGCACGGTTCCAATTGGTCGTTTCCTATGGAGAAGAGCCGGCAAGAAACTCCACGGTACAGATTCCTCAGCCTACCATTCATAGTTACCCCACACATGCTTCGCAAGGAACTCATTTCCATAGCATTTATTCTACTTTCATGCATTTTTACCACACCCAACATTCACTTCCATGCACTAAACATTCTTCACAAACCAGGGAAGCCAACCAGCGCGTGTTAAAAGCTCTAAAGATATCCTACTGGCGTCAGTATGAACACGGCAAGATCAGTAAGGACGGCGTCAGAGTCCTGGTTCAAGCTGTAGAAGTGGCGGCTGATTCTGATGACGGTAGGGTCAATCTGGACCAGCTGGGGGCTTTGTGGAAGCCTAAGGTAAGTCTTTGTAGGTTTAGAAGTACTTATACATATATACAGCAAAGCAGCTAAAGCTTCTTTCATTAGCAACAAGGTTAAATCAGCAGACAATAAAATAAAGACAGTTTGGAAAATTATTAACAATGAAACGAACAAGAACAAAAGACATAATACTGATTACACACTTGACACTGCCCGCGGTCTCATTAGCGATAACATCGATGTTGCTCAGGAATTTGCAACTTTCTTTACCAATATTCCAATTAAAACTACAGAAACTTTAAATTCCTCCCCCTTACTTGCTATTGATTTATTAAGAGCGAATGTTTCAGCCTTTCCCGTGGAATTTAAATTTAAACATATAAACCCTGTGGTCGTTGTAAAGACTTTTAAGCAACTTAAGATCAAAATCACCGAAGATCTGTGGGGTATGTCTACTAAAGTTTGTCAATCAATTATTGAGACAATTGCACCCTATTTAGCTTTAGTATTTAATTTGTGTGTAGATCAAGGGGTATTCCCGGATTTAATGAAGTACAGTAAAGTTATTCCACTATTCAAATCCGGGGACAGCAAAGACCTAAATAATTATAGACCCGTATCGGTTTTGCCGGTTTTCAGCAAGGTGTTTGAAAAAGTAATGTTAAATCAAATGCTCCATCATTTTAATCGTAATAATATCCTACACGATCAACAGTATGGTTTCACCAAAGGACGTTGCACAACCGACGCCGGTGTCACCTTATTAAAACACATCTTTAACGCATGGGAAGAGGCACAAGATGCAATAGGCATCTTTTGCGACCTATCCAAGGCATTTGATTGCGTGAATCACGAAACACTGCTCTTGAAACTTGAGCATTACGGACTGGGTAAACTTGCGCTTAGCTTAGTAAAATCATATTTGAATGATAGACTGCAGCAAGTTCAAATAAACGGTGTAAATTCATTGGGTTTACAAGTCAAAATGGGTGTACCACAGGGCTCGATTTTGGGTCCATTCCTCTTTTTAGTATATATAAATGATTTACCGCATTTACTGAAAAACCGACCACAAATGGTGTTATTTGCTGATGACACATCACTGATTTTTAAGGTAAACAGACATGCACAAGAGCTTGACGAAGTAAATAACGCTATGCTTAAGGTCCATAATTGGTTTACTGTAAATAATTTGGTATTAAATGAGAAGAAAACTAAATGCATAAGATTCGCGTTACCAAATGTTAGAAGTAGTGAATGTCATGTTGTACTGAATAGGGAGACACTAGAATTCGTCGAAAAAACGGTTTTCCTGGGGATCACGCTTGACTCAAAACTACAGTGGGGTCCTCACTTAACATCACTTGCAGGGCGGCTAAGTTCAGCCGCTTACGCTGTTTGGAAAATCCGCCAACTAACAGACGTGGATACCGCGAGACTGGTCTATTTTAGTTACTTTCATAGCATCATGTCATACGGTATTTTGCTGTGGGGACGGGCTGCAGATATTAATTCTATCTTTATTCTGCAAAAGAGGGCTGTCAGAGCCATATATAACCTCCGCAGACGCGAATCTCTAAGGGAACTGTTTAAGAAAATTAACATCATGACGGTACCTTGTCAGTATATATATGAAAACATAATGTATGTTCGAAAAAATCGACATCTTTTTAGTAAGATAAGTGACAGGCATAATTTTAACACTAGAAATAGGAACAAATTAGATCAACCACGTTTTAGATTGTCTAAAGTGCACACTTCTTTTATGGGGTACTGTGTAAAATGTTATAATAAAATACCACTCGATATTCTTCAACTGAATGAGAAGAAATTTAAAACATGCATTAAACGCACACTATGTAGACAAGCATATTATAAGTTGGATGATTATATCGATGATAAAAATGCTTGGCTTAATGCTGGTCCTGCTCCACAGCCACTTGGGCTCACTAGTTAAAAAATTTAATGTTTGGAAGAGTTGCTTCCCCTTTTTATTTTTCTGACATTACGAACTTAATGTTTATTTTTTATTTAAACAAGTTTAATTGTTGAATGTTCCAATGGATAATGATTTTCTTTCTTTTTGGTAGTATCATTCTATTAATCTCTCAAATACATTGCATACTATAGTTTTGTATAATTTAGAAGCATTTTTTCAATTTTTGTGAATGTGAGTACCATGGAGCCGTATTTTATGTTATTAAGATGTTTGTTGACTTGAAAGAGCACGGCAGTTGAGAGTTTGTCATGCCCACTTAAATGTCTCGCTGATGGTGGCGAGTGTGTTGGATCATTCGGTTCCCTACAAAATGGTTGAGCTGGATGGTGCTGATCCACGCGTCATGTTCGTGAACGGGCGCCGTCGGTTGTGACTGGTCATCTCTTATCTGCCAGGGCTTATTTTTAATGTTATATTTTGAATTGTTTTAATTTTTTTATTGTAAGTACATTGTTCTCACATATAGAAGCAACAAGAATAATGTACCCAGGATTGTGTAATTTTCTATATTTAAAAGAGTGTCCTTGGAGTTTCTTGCCCGTTCTTCTCCATGAAGATCTACGTTTTGGAACTGGGCAACTAGCTTCAACTTTCTCGACTAACTGACCGACTATTTGACAATTCAAAAGTGCCTGTAAATGGTTTAATTGAAATAAATGCTTTGAGTTTGAGTTTGAGTTTGAGTTTGATACATAACATGCCTGTAATCCCCGGGGGGCTAGGCAGAGGTGCACTTATAGTATTTCCACATTTCGCCGGTTATGTTCAAGTTCCATGTAACAGGGGGCGAGCCTATTGCCATCTACCGGCCACAAATCCAGACTCCGGGCTGCTACTGAGAAATTCAGATGGAAGAACCCAATATCACTTTGCTCGTCCTAGGAATTTAAACCAGGACCTCGTGCTGAGCAGTAGCGCTTGCGGCCACTAGACCAACTAGGAGAAGCTATTGTTCCCAGATATTTAGATGATCTTTTGTTTCTGACCAGAAAGTGGTAGAAGTGCTAGTCCCTGTCCAAAGGTGTGATGACTTGAAGACGACCGTAAACTGAGAAGGCAAAAGCCTCCTAAGCACGGACGATTTTTTATCGCGTACTGAATTTTCAACTCTCAGTGTTGAGCCGAGCATTGAGAATCCAACTGAGTGCATCCCAGCGCGTCGAAAAAGCACACTCTTGGATTTTCAACTCGGCACTGAGCAGTGCGTTCAAAATCCAGTGTCCGATAAAAAATCGCCCGTGGGTATACGAGGGCTAAAACTCGCAGTTTTCATGCATCAACGAGGATGCTACTTGCAACAGAGGAACATTTACATATTTTAAATCCGACTAAATTTTATTCTTTGTTTGGGTGTGAATTACTGAAAAATGTGGGAAACCAAAAATTTCATTGAGGAACAGACATGTCACCACCTAAACCAGGCTAAGGCCCGTAACCTAACTCAAGACTAAAGCATTCATTAAAACCGGTTTCAACCAATCAAAAGGCTTTAAACGAGTTTTAAGTAATGCTTGAGTTTTGAGCGCGATTCTATAATACGGGCTTTATTCCGTATTATATTCTATAACCAGCTTTCTCCCCAAAGACGCACGCAGTATGGCTACGCCGCAAACTAGTAAACATGATGACACCCGAAGCGGCCAACGCACAAGTACCTCGACAAAAATGGCGGCAGCACTGCTACAGAATAGTCACCAACGTCTGGTTCGACTGCTTTATCTACTTCATGATACTATGCAACACGCCCGTCATACTGTGTGAGGTGGCACTACCGATACCCGTGTCTCATACTATCATGCTCACTATCAGAGTGCTCAACTTGTAAGTACAGTGCAGTTTATCTACTTTGTGATACTATACAACACGCCCGTCATACTGTGCGAGGTGGCACTACCGATACCCGTGTCCCAAACTATCATACTCACTATCAGGATGCTCAACTTGTAAGTACCGTGCAGTTTATCTTCTTCATGATACTATGCAACACGCTCGTCATACTCTGCGAGGTGGCACTACCGATACCCGTGTCACAAACCGTCATGCTCACTATCAGGGTGCTCAACTTGTAAGTACAGTGCAGCTTATCTACTTCATGATACTATGCAACACGCTCGTCATACTCTGCGAGGTGGCACTACCGATACCCGTGTCACAAACTGTCATGCTCACTATCAGGGTGCTCAACTTGTGAGTACCGTGCAGCTTATCTACTTCATGATACTATGCAACACGCTCGTCATATTGTGCGAGGTGGCACTACCGATACCCGTGTCCCAAACCGTCAAGCTCACTATCAGGGCGCTCAACTTGTGAGTATACTTACCACAGCATTAAACCTAGAAAAAATCCTTATCAATGTTCCAGCTTCTTACAGAAGGACCTACCCAGGATCCATGATAGTTGTTCTTGCCGCAGGAATTTTAGTCAGGGGATTTCAGGATAAGTCCTGGTCCTGTGGCACAGATGGGACACTCCACAGTTTGGGTATGAAGCTAAAAGTACGCGGCTGGCCCGTCTTGCTGGGCCAATTCAGTGAGTGTAACATAGTCAGAAGATCTAAGAGTCACGCGATAGAAAGAGAGGCAACTTCTAGGTGAATATAACAGTAGATGATTAGCGCTGTGCGACCTGAATTGCACTTTATTGTGTCCTAGCAAGAGTCGCTTTTTATTTAAATAATTTTACGGAGTGTCCCGTCTGTTCTGTATTAATCTGTGTCTGTGGACTAATATTCATGCCCAGGATTCCGATAGACCGATACATTTCACTTTGATATTCCACATTTCCCTGAAAAATATAAGACTAGGAGGCTTAGATAGTAGTCGTAGATTTGCCCTCACTGTACTAAGTCGCACGAAAAATCGTCCATAATGAGAGGAGCGAGCTCACACATTAACGATGGCGTTTCCATGACAACCAAGTCAAGTGTCTGCGACACTGTCTGTCTCAGAGGTGTCAAAACGAAACAGAAGAAACGCGACCATCTTTTGACGCGGAAGGGCAAATCTACGATTGAAATCTTTGCTAGGAGGTGGATGCGGGATATTTCTATACCCATGGTCATTATGCCGATACATCGATAGGTTGTATACCTAAACTCGGCTTTTTTTGCTACTAATGATACTGTGAATTTTAGGGGGAGTTTGGTCTCATAGGTTCTGTTAGACGAAACTTTCATCGGATCAAGCAAAGGCCATGGTCTGTAAATGAAGAGGCCAGAAATTATGCCTCCGTGTGGCTAGTGACTAACCTGTGTCAGAGTTTCAAAGCCACCCATGGGCACCTTGGCTTCACATGCCGTCGAGAAATATCTCTCAGGCATGCCGAATTCCTCACGATGTTTTCCTTCCCCGTTTTTGAAGCAAGTGATAATTATACAATACGCACATGAATCCGAAAAGTCAGAGGTGCGTGCCTTGGGTTCGAACTCGAGACCTATGACTTGGCAGTCTGACGGTCAGACCATTGCTATCACTGCTAACTATGCCTGAAATACTGTCATATTTCAGTTTCTTCTATACTATATACGTGATGGAGATGATAATAAAGATGTGTGCGTTCGGATTCTGTGGCTACTTCAAGTCACATTGGAACAAACTGGATTTCTTCATTATTGTCATGGCTACTAGTGGTAAGACAGTTTTAGTATTTAATCATTGAACGTGACATATTAGGCCCCCTATGAAATCAGCGTTTTGTATGGAGAATTTAAGTTACTTTTTTCATACTAACATTTTATTAATTTATATAACAACCATAAACACTAATGTTTTAAAACTTTTATGCACTAATGTTTAAAATCTAAGATAACGTAATATGCCACTTAGATTAAGCGACAAAAATAAGTTTTGGCTAAGCTAAACAAATTGTGGTCATTTCTGCTAACAAAATGAGGAGTCATTTTTAAGGTATTTTTTATGTTTAGAAAACTATAAGTAATAAGGTTTTTTTTACAATCGGTAGTTGTCTATGATGGTCATTATTCGATATAATACTAAGCAATTGATGAATATTTTAAATCATAGAAGTGACAAGGTTCTCTATTTGTGAGAAAAAAACGCCAATTTCATAGATGGGTACCCAATATTTTCCAAAGGGGGAAGCTGCTGCGTTCGCGTTTTGCTTTCCAAATATGTAAACAAAATTGGGTTTTTGGAAAAGTAATTTGATGACACATATATTTTAGTTTGCCTTACGATTTCAATTTGAATTTAGAATGACGTACGTATTACTTATCATTCTAAATTCAAAATAATTCACAACTGCATAAAGTCGATATTTAATTAAGTGAACAAGGATTTGAAAAGACTAGGTGTGTTGTCAGTTTTTTTCTTTTCATAAATGTTTTCGAGATTTTTCGTAGCGTTGAAAGGCCTCCCTATAAGGTGTACCTATGACCTTGTGAAGGCCGGAGGAATCCCCTGCATACGAGAAGCACAGAACCGGTCGAAGTGGCGGTGCTTGGGGGAGGCCTATGTCCAGCAGTGGACGTCTTTCGGCTGAAATAATGATAATGAGATTTTTCGGGAAATACAAACTTAGGTCAGTGGGTCGTCTTAGGAGCGGATTTTTCCTGTCGATAAAATCAATATTGTGCATTCTAACGTCGAAATCCTTCACTGTGCGTGGCTCGACGCGCAATTGGCTGGTTTATTTTTTAATTTAGATTTTTTGTTATACTGGTTATTCTTTACCAGCACATGTATCAACGTCTCTCCTTTTAGACTTAGTACTGGACGTGTTAGATGCCCTAACTCCTTGGGATAAGTGGAACAGCCTCAACTCCAGCTTTATAACTGCTACTAAACTGTTGAGGATGCTTCGATTCCTGCGACTATGCAAACTGGCCAGGTAAGATTATACTTTTCACATGTCTTATATAGGAAATAAAATAGCCACAACAGTCATGTATGAGAGCAGTGGTGGCCACTGGGCCACCGTCAGCCGTTTCCACTGGGAAACGGTAGCGACTTAAGCTTCGTGCAGACTAGCGCGACGCGACAGCGCAACGTTACTGTTATACCGTGAAGTTTTCTTAGAAATTGTATTGTTTGAGTCGCAGATTTGAACCCAGACAGGCACTTTACTTTGTGTTATAACGCGAACTTAGTTCAAACCGCTCCCGCCACAACCCTCTAGTCGATTAAGAGGCTTACAACAGCTAAAGCGCGGTCACTGTCGGACTGCATAGAAATGAAAGAGAAGCGCGATGACACGACGCAGGTAATTTATTGCAAAATATGAAGCAGTTAGTTTTTCTTTATGTAATGTATAATCTGGTGTACAATAAAGTATATATAAATAAATAAATTAAACTTGCGTTTAGGCACGTTTAGGTCCTGTAGTCCCCTTAAGGTTGTTTTTTTGTTTGACCGGTCATGAGGACATAACCCGGTCAAAAGGGGGAGGATGCGGCGTTCCTTACTTTGTTTGACCAGGCATGGGGTCATAACCTGCTCAAAAGGGGGAGGATATAACGCGAACTTAGTTCAAACCGCTCCCGCCACAATCCGCTCGTCCAATAAGGGTGCAGCTTCTCGCTAGAATGTTCTAGAAGCCGTGTAAAAAAACAGATGACGCGCACCTTTTTTTGACAAGCTTAGTTTGGCATCCGTCAGCTGAGCAGCGCACCAGGAAATAATTTACTAAACCTTTTCTTCGTCTTGTCTTAAAGGGACTACAGGGCCTAAACGTGCCTAAACGCAAGTTTTATAATGCCTAAAAGAATATTATCCACTGCAGTAAACAAAATCATAAAAATATATGATATTCTTCAGAATATATGCTAGTATGATAGTGTGTTGAAAACATAATACAACTAATTTGATACGATAGAAAAAAATCATGAAGATACCTCTAAAATTTTCTTTTAACGATTAAAAATCATATTAATTTACATGCAATCATTCTGATTTTTTGTCAGATTATTCTACAAGCTACATATTAGCATAATAGTGTTTTAATTTTCCAGTCCAATCAATAGATTTTCTGTAAATCGCTAACTGCTTCATATTTTGCAATAAATTACCTGCGTCGTGTCATCGCGCTTCTCTTTCATTTCTATGCAGTCCGACAGTGACCGCGCTTTAGCTGTTGTAAGCCTCTTAATATATTATATTGTGATATATGTATGTGGAGCCGTGGTGGCCTAGTGGTTAAGGCCTCGTCTCTCATGCACGAGGTTGTGGGTTCAAATCCGGGCAAGTACAAATGTGACTTTTTCAATTCATTTGTACTTTCTGAGTTTATCTTGGACATTACTGACATCGGTGAAGGAAAACATCGTGAGGACACCTGGACTCATAGTTAATATAAGTCTGAAATCACCAACCCGTCTTGAGCTAGCGTGGTGATCAATATCGTGCCTTCTCTGTATGAGAAGAGGCCTTTGCCCTGCAGTGGGACAGTAACAGACTCAGACTGGTATTTTTTATTTTATTATTTTATGTATGATAAAGTGTAAATTATTTCATCACCAGGGGCCTTACTATGACGTGTTAAAACCATCACTTTTCCGTTGTGAAATAATGATAGTGCTATTCGTCCTGTATAGCTCCATCTCTCTCACATAGGAACGATGATTGCTTTAACAAGTCATAGTACAGCCCCTGTGCTCTAATATAAAACGGTGATGGGAAATATCGTGAGGAAATCGGCATAACATTTAGATAGATAGATAGTTAAATCGTTTATTTGGTGCACACAAAAGACAGCATAAAATACAAAAACACGATTAAATAATAACTAAATACATGAATATAGCTATAAGGTGCCAATATACAAAAAAATAAATTAAAGAAGAAAATAAAGACATTGTGATGACTAATTGGCTAAGACACTTTAAAATAGTGAAACATACAAAGTGCGGTGTGCGTCTCAAGGTTGCACCAAATGGGAGTCCAACTCAGCATGTGTGTCAGGCAAATATACCTGACGCTGATATTCTGCTGGATAGCTGCAGTGACATACGGACGTCGATGATTTATGATTATTGTTTTTTGTTCCAGGGTATCAGTACCCAAAATAATGGCTTACATAGACCGCATGATCGACATACAACTGGCTTTTGGTTATGATGTTGGAAAGGTGAATACACAATTACATATCTTAAGTGAATTACAACCGGTTTCTTGAACGAAAATTAGCGACGTGTTATAATTAAACTCATGTCAAGTGATCTGATTGGCTGTTGATCTTCTTGATCTACCTTTATTAACCATCGAAAAGGGTCTTGGAAATGCTCTTAGGTGTCATAATCGTGTTAAATAAGATTTTTTGCTATGAAATATAGTTTTTTTAGAATTATCTTGATCATTATATTAAATTAAATTTTATATAACCGTAAAACCGGTAACATTCCGAAAAAGTATTTCCAAACGTTTGATTATAATATGGCGTACCCGTCAATGATAACGTAGCAGGTCTGGATACATTGCAGGTAAGATGGAAATGCTCAAGGTACAAATAGAAAACCATTAAAAATTTTCGTTCGTTTCCGTACGTCCGAATGAAAAATCTGAACCCTTATAGGATCACTCGTGTGTCTGTCTGTCCGTCTGTCACAACCGTTTTACTCCAAGTTGAAATTTGGTACACATATGAATTTGTGTGACCCAAACACATAAATGAATTTTGAATATTGGGTTACCTTTGGTAGATAATTAAGTTTTTTTTTGTGCTTTACAAATTGTTCCGTGTCATATCAAATAAAAGGGCTTATTGTGGCGGTCGCAATGTTTTTTTAAAAATAATTTTAGAATAAAGCTATTTAAGAAAATGTATGAAAATTTACCATTCCCTTATCTCCGAAACAACTGAACCTAAATTTTTGAAAAAATACGAAACTATATTCTAATCTTATAGATAACAAGAAAAAGGTATATCTCTCAATATTGTGCGTACAAAGTTACATTTTTAGGTGGCATGTAGGAGAGAATATGTTTTTCAACTACAATTTTAAGTTTGTTCTTGGGATAAATTCATCCCAACTACGGAACCCTTCATTGTTCGACATATTTTTATCAGTTGCAAAATCAAAAGACATTAATTAAATCTAGCCTGAGAATCAGCACTTTTTGAACGTCAAAATAACATAAGACAGTCCCCCAAAACACCCACCCTTCACCACTTCCTAGTGCTTGAGCTGGAAAGAAGTGGCGCAACAAACTCCCCAGCAGCACTGCTGTCTGTTCAGTGAGGCTTCCTGCAAGGGCCGATCGGGGGGGGGGGGGGGGGCACGTGTCCCTGTGCCCCCCCCCCCGATCCGCAAACGGTGTAAGTAAAATAAAATCGAATCATCTGAATAGACTGGCCTGAATGCATGTCTATCAAGAAATTACTTCAATGATGAACTCTGAAAAAGTAGGACCCTGTATCTTCATAGAAAAATAATTAATCTCAAAAACAGCATAGTGCAATTAAGATAAGGGAGACACGGAGACACTTCTTACCTGTCTGGCCCATGTGGCTCCCAGAAATAAATCCTAGATCCGCCCTTGGCTTCCTGTACATGACGCCGGAGCCGCACCGACATCGGACGGTAAGTTTGTGTATACGAATGAATATCACACATGCGCTGCAGCGCCGCCGCACCAGAACCGCGTGTACACTGGCATTGATGCCGACAACGAGCACAGTTCAGTAAACCATTGCCAACGAAATGCCTACTGCCTATAGGTTCAAAAGTCTTATACTTAAGGAGCTCTCCTGAATAGTTTGATAGTTTTATTGTACTTCTTTCTTTCTCTTCATTCTACTTCGTTGGCCTATTCTATCTTCTTATAATTTAATTTAAACTCGATAGTTAAGTATAACTTATCATTATAGATCTGTATTGTGTAACCTAGTGATTATTTTATTGTTTTTATCCCACAGCTAATCTGTGAACAGCGTTGTGGGCTGCAATATTGTCATAAGTTTTGTATATTCTTTTATTCTATGTTTTATATTGTAGCTGTTAGTTGTTCCTATTGAATAAAAATAAAAATAAACGAAACATGTGGTCCAGCGCTGCTGCGGCTTCGGCCTCATAAGCCTTAGAATAACGAGTGTGCAACTATGAATAACTATTCTCTAGATTTCCGTATCATCTTACTTCTAGGGTTTCGTCACTGGAGCTCAAGAAGTATGCAGTCTCCTGCCACAGTTGGTTGATAACAAGCAGATATATGAAATGTTGACAACGAAATTGGATAGCGACAGGTAACTTAACATCACGCTGTTATTTCGCGAAAGGATACGCAGAGGTATAATGCACGGACGGTGAGCAATGGGTAGCTCGCCGTCCGATAGGGACCAGGCCCGGGTCGACGGCGCGTTGTGTTCCACGCGCGCCTCAAAGAGATGTCAGCACCAACTGACGGGGTCCGGAAGGGACAATGCCTGCCGGGGTTGCGAGTTTGTCCGAAAGGGATATCGCGACCCCGGCACACAGGCAACGGAAGGAACACGGGTGGGTTTTAGTCAGTAAAAGTCTGACACGCCCTCCCGCACCGCTCAGAGCGGGAGAAGTTATTTGAAAATTTCCCAAACTCAAAAAAAAGAAAAAAAAAGAGGTATAATGCAAACGATAAACTATGTTTCAGTGTTAAGGTTTATAATCAAGTTATATACAATCGCGGCCACTTGAGCGATATGGTTTTTGTTCCTAATCTTTAATCTAGTGCTGTTGTTGGTTGAGCTATTTGTTCGGTTATAGATTAGCAGTAACTCGTCAGCTAGGGTTACTCCAACGCGACAGACCCTGGACCGCTATCACGGTGAAGACTCGACAAGCCACCACATCCACACTCAATATCATGATCTTGGATGCTATGCAGCTGAAGGAAGAAGGTAACATCACATTATTAATTTTATTTATTTACTAGCCGTTTTTTTTGTCTGGAAATAAAATTATTTCCTTACATATTATAAAATAAAGTACCCCGCCGCGTCTGTGTTTCTGTCTGAACGCGATAAACTCAAAAACGAACGAACGCGGCGGACTTTTAAACGGTTTTTTCCAAACACTCCAAAGGACGGAGTGATTTTTGCGGCTTTGGTGTATAATTCATTAAGGTTTTGTGTAAATTAGCTGAAATATGACGATCATTGTTGAAGATGTCGGAAAAAATCATGCCGACTGGGAGCTGTACTGGCGTGCGCCGCATTAGCCATAAAAATATATACAAAAATTATGTTCTACAGCATTGTTCATCTCAAAAAGTTCAACAAAAAAGTCTGCGATGGTGGTGGCGTGGTGGTCTATCTTCTAAGGATGACCCACAGTAACCATTATTATCTTTCAGAATTTGATAAAAATTTCATTAATATTTCCGAAGCTATTTTGACCGGTATTATACACATCCAATAAAATATGTTATTTAATTTAGATTAAAATATGCCTTGACATCATACATATCATTTAAATTCCAAAAGAGAGATTTCAAGATTCAAAATTACGCGTAACAAAATAAGGTTGACGGCTACGCGGGCATAGCGGTAAGAGTCAATGACCTTTTCCTCGTTTATTAGGTCTGTAATCCTGGTTGTACGTTCCCGTAGAATATTTTGCAATATCCAAGCGGGCGAAGCCGCGGGTAAAAGCTGGTATCATTATAAACCATACTTGGGCAGCTTTCCGAATTAGAACGTAATCGCTCACAGCGCTGACAGCAATAATTGGCGTCCCGATTTAGATAGCACGATTATGACAACTGAGGGCTGTCAACAATTCGGAACGCTCGTGAACGCGCTCACGGTGCTCGCTCAACGTCAAAACTTGCATACCATATTTCTTTGTGTTTAAACTACAAATTTCTTCTTCTTCGTTGGTAGTTGGTGGTGGCCACGGTAGCCAGAAGCACAATTTCGAACATGCCACGTTAGTCTAAAGTTATGATGCGACTCAAAACAAAACACCACAACTGTCATTTTTGACAGCGCTCACGGTGATATTAATTAAAGGCATGATCGGCGTTATCGCAAGATGGCGCATGTCATGACGTCATCTATGACGTTTGACGATACGTCGTTATCGCGCTCACGCTTATTCGGTACGGGTGTTAGCACGCTCAAATCGATTACAGCGTAACTCGGAATGCCTTCTTCGCTGATTTCAGGTTTTCTGGACGAAATGGAGTACCGACTACTAGTAAACGCGATACAAGAGAAAATCCAACTGTGTCGTCATAAAGGCAGCTTAGTAGCGCCGTCATCGCCTGAGGTAACTTCCTACTAGCTTCTGCCCGCGACTTCGTCCGCTTGAAATTTCTTGTTTTAGCATAAAATATACTCTATGACACTCGGCAATACTGTAGCTTCCCATTAGTGAAAGAATTTTCGGAATTGGATCAGTAGTTCCGTAGATTACCCCTTACATACAAACTCACAATATTTACCACTTTATAATATAATTAGTATAAACAACGCGTTTATATTGAACTAATTACTAATACTAAGTATGCTATTTGTAAACTGTAGGCCTAGCAGGAACGCGCGAAGTAAATGTAACGTAAATTCGATCGATTTTTTTATATGTTCCAAAATATACGGAGCCGTGGAGGTCATTGGTCCGATGAGTTATTCCATACATAAAACCCTAGCCTATGTACTATCGAAGAACTTCATATCTAAGCAGTTTGAAAACAAAATCCCGTCAACACCATTACCACATTTTTTGTTACCGCCCCGGTACTATGGCTGCCGAGCGCTGCAAGCAAAAATAGTCCTTACGGTGTATAGATATGAATTTCTTCGATGGTACTTTATGATTCAAAACAGAAATTATAATAAAATAAAAAACTGTGTTTCTATTTAATTAATATCTTGTGTCCATTTTATTTATTTTCGGATTTTGGGACACCTGATCCAACTATCTTTTAGCATTTTGTTTAAAATGTATGCAACAAGCAGAATAATAGTAGTTATCACTTAAAGATATGAATGAAATCTTCAAACAATTGTATGTGCAAAACAAGTAGGTATTTGACGTAAATTAACGTTACAAATTACTTCGCGCGTCCGTGCTAGTACCACTATTTGCATTTTTATGATTCCTCCAATAATGCAGATAAAGTTACTCTTTAGTTTATATTTGTAGACACAACTGCGCGCTGTTTCCTGGCTGCAAGGAAACGAGAGGATAGCAGACTTCTTTCTGGAACATTCGGAGATTATAAACTTCAATATCAACGATATATTGATATCTAGAGGTACTACTTTAACCCGCGTCCTATATAAAAGCGATCGTCGCGCGAATACACGATCGTTTGAACTTTTTGTTCGGTGAACCTGAACGCGTAGTCGCGCCGACAGAGGGCGCTTTCCGGTTTTCTGAACAAAAACTGACATATGCACGCGACCGAGCGCGTATTCGCGCGACAATGGAAAAAGGAGGTTTTATGTTCGTAGCGTATGTATGTTTTTTTAAATGTATTTCCGTCGATTCCTCCGCCAATTGTGGACCGATTTAAAAAATACATTTTTTGTGTGAAAGGCTGTGCTCTCAAGTTGGTCCTATATAAATTTTATTAACTTTGCTTCGATAGTTTTTGAGTAAGCTTCAGTAATATGTATTTTTCCCACTTAGTATATGTGGGTGATATGATGATAACTTCCTGTCACTGAACTTTTTACAAAAAAACCCAACTGACTTAAAAAATAAACACTACGAACTGAACACTACTTTTTTTTGTAAAAAGTTTTTTATTTCTTCCTCTGTCCGAATGTGGTCAACTAAGATTAAAACTGTATTCTGACACACCATGTACGGCTTATTTTGACGCTGTCGCCAGAATTAATTCTCAGTTAAGAGCGTTAACGTGGCTCCGTGCGCTGTTTTGCTCAAAATCAGTACTTTTCGACCCAGTTAATATACCTACATCAAACATTATTGTAAAACCAAATTAATTACTAACAATTTTAGGAAATATTGTTGTCTAAATACTTAGTTAGGATTTTTTTTAGATTAATAGAGTATTTGTGAATTCTATCAAGATAACTGAACAGAGGTTTCGATAATTTCACTTCGAGCATCAATTTAGAAGCTACAAATATCTTAAATCACTGATCAATCGAACTAAAAATATTTTTTATCTGACTTAAAATATCCTTAGGAAAAAACATAGTTTAAAATATTTAGGTACTTAATTTAAAATATATACCCGTTAATCGCTATATTCATGTATTTAGTTATTATTTTTGTATTTTATGCTGTCTTTTGTGTGCACCAAATAAACGATTTATCTATCTATCTATCTAAAAAAAAAAAAAAACATTTTAGGTTCCCTACATGAGAAATAAAAATCGAAACAAAACGAAATTATAAAGAAATTTTGGTCAATAAAATGTTTTTTTTTACCAATATATCAACATTAATTTAATATAATAACAGGTTACTGTAATAATAATAACAGGTTACTGTGTTCGGGATTTACTATATACTATACGTGTTATTATTAATTTTACACTTTGTATTTTTTTTTTCGGAAGTCTGTTGTTTTTTTTTTTGAGAGGATGTCTTGGCTAAGAGACAAGCTTGTGACTAAGTAATACCTGCCGCACGGGTTGGTCCGTGGATAGGTGACCATCTTTACATACCGAGACTCCTTCGTGCGTCGGACAGCACGTTAAGCCGTTGGTCCCGGCTGTCATTCGTGGATCTTTCACAGTCGTTACGGGTCGTCAGAAGCCCGAAAGTCTGACAACCAGTCTTACCAAGGGGTATCGTATTACCCAGTAACTGGGTTGTGGAGGTCATATAGGCAGTCGCTCCATGTAAAATACTGGTATTCAGCTGCATCCGGTTAGACTGGAAGCCGACACCAATATGGCTGGGAAAAGACTAGGCGGGCAGATTGGTTGTTTCTCTTTTGTAAAAACAAAATCACCTTGTAGGTTTTTTTTTTTTCAAAGAATTTTCCTAATCGGTCTGGGCAACAGCTAGCGGGTGTGTAGTTTGTCGTTGTGCCCAGTTAACGGAAACAGGCTCGCCCCATATTACATGGAACTTAATTTAACTGGCGAAATGTGGGTGTAGTATAGATGTACCATCGAAGCAGTTCATATCTAACCACCGTAAGGACTATTCTTGCTTGCAGCGCTCGGCGGCTATAGCACCGGGCCGGTAACAGATGTGGTCATCGTTTTCACGGGATTTTGTTTTGAAACTGGTTAGATATGAACTTCTTTGATGGTACCTCTGGCTAATCCTTCGGGGAATACACTGCCCTGCTAAGCCAAAAAGCGCTATCTCAATCGGAGTAAGTTTTGAGAAAATTGACCTTTTGTAAATTGTAATTTAAGGAAACGTATGGATAAAAAAATCTTCTTAGTGTTTTTTTTTATGTTTTAGGTTAGATACCGCTATTTGGCTGATACCATTACTTAGATGCGAAATTGTTATAGCTATTGAATGGTATAAAAAAAATAAAAGGCCGTATCTCAGAGATAGCGCCTTTCGGCTTAGCAGGGCAGTACAGAACTGATGTTATGTTATATCTTTTCCCTACCATAAATATATTTTTCAAATTTCCAGGCGACGAGCCCAAAGGCATGTACATCCTAGTATCAGGGCTGCTGGAAGCGACGTACATCCCTCCGGACGATGACATCGACGAAGCGATACCGAACTACGAATTCATGACGGATCTGAAGTTCGGGGAGCCGAGCCAAGATTATATCGTGTCGGGGAACGCAGTGGGGGTGTTGGGGGTAAGAAAGAAAGAAAGAAAAAGTATTTATTGAGACTCGCACAGGAAATCACACATTAAACTAAAAACACACTCAACATAAATAAAAAACAAAGTAACATTAAAATTTAAAGAATGAAGTCCCGTACGAGGCCAAAAGGCTCCTATCTCAGCATGATGCCGCGACATTAAAAAAAATAAAATGTCGCATCGCGGTAAGCATAATCATGCCTTCTACTGGCCAGCGGGGTATTTGAGTTACACGCTTATAATGTCATTTTGACAATTCAACAACATTCATTGCGTCGTCGGTTACGTTTTTGAGCAGACAAAGGAGAATGCCCAAAAATGTATGGGCAAAAAACCCAGAGGAGATAGAAAAAAAACTTGTATGTATTTTTTTTTTTTTAATAATGTATATTGATTTTCTTGCTTTCTTCATGTAAATAAAGTTGGTTAGCAGCATAGTATAATAAAAAGACTCATGTAAAAAAGCCTTTTTTCGGCTCACGCTTGGTACATACGCATATCAGCAGTAGTGGCTCGTCGCCGTCGCGTCGCGCACTCGATGCTCGTTGCTCGCCAACTCGTTTTTAGTTCCTACCTCTACTGGCTTCTCGTTAAGTTAGACAGGTGCCTAAAACTGGTATAGGTACCTGTTACTGGATGGGGTTTCTAGTTGGTAAGACGGGTCGAAACCCTTGAGAAAAGCATACCTTCGATTTTTTTAAAGTAATATAGATGGTGCCATCCACTAACACCATACTATGTAAAACTACATTCTCACAAATAAATAAATTCTGATTCTGAAGACGCGCCTCACTCCGCTCCGCTCTAAATTACAGCTTAGAGTAAAGTCATTACGTACCTGGTACTGGATGGGATTTCTGGATGGTGAGACGGGACGAAAAGCTTGAGAAAAGCATACCTTCGTTTTTTTTAAAACTAATATAAATAGTGCCAACCACGAAGACGCGCCCCACTCCGCTCCGTACTAAAGTATAGCTTACAGTACAGTGATCGCGGAGTGGGGCGCGTCTTCGTGGTTGGCACTATCTATATTAGTTTAAAAAAAAAACGAAGGTTTGCTTTTCTCAAGCTTTTCGTCCCGTCTCAGCTTGTATCAGAAATGTGTGATCATATTTAAAGGTGTGGTACAAACCATCAAAATGACCAACTTTCTCCATGGGACCAACATAATAATCGCGAAAAAATTATCAGCTGTACCATTCGGGTCGAGGAAGTATTGAAGTATTATGTGGGTCTGCTGATTATCTTTTCGCGATTATGATGTAGGTGCCATGTTGGCCGACACTGTAGACTCCGGCGTGGACCATCATGTTCAAGTTACCAGTACCTCTACAGTGTAGAGGGTACTGTAAATTGAACTGCAATACTAATGCTTTTCAGGTATTAACAAATCGTCCATACAGCTACACGGTTCGCTGCGACTCGGCCGTCCAGGCATACTACATCACCATGCCGATCATCAAGGAGGCTTTCAATCTTGCGCCACATCCTATTATAGGGTTAGATATCTATTTAATTAGCTCATAGGTAGATGTCGCTGGTCACAAGCGCTACTGCTGAGCACGAGGTCCCGAGATCGATTCCCAGGTGGAGCAATGTGTTATTGAGTACTTTTGTAAGGAATTTCTCAGTAGCAGACCGGTTGATGGCAATTGGCTTGCTCCCTAGTACCATCAAAGAAGTTCATATCTAACCAATTTCAAAACAAAATCCCGTGAACACGATGACCACATCTGTTACCGGCCCGGTGCTATAGCCGCCGAGCGCTGCAAGCAAGAATAGTCCTTACAGTGGTTAGATATGAACTTCTTCGATGGTACATGGGACTTAAACATAACCGGCGAAATGTGGGTGTACTATATATAGGTTTACCTCTGCCTAAAGGCGCGTCCACACCAGCGCACGTGCACGAATCACATTGTATCACATTGTATGCGCGCGCGCCCATGATGTGAACGGTTTGCGTGCAGGGATTCACACCTACGCAATTGAAGCTTACGCGCACGAACCGTGAAGTGACGGTGTTTATACTATGTTTCTAAGATGCACGCGAACCGCACAGTACGTGCGCGTGCGCAGGTATGTACCCGCCCTTCAGGGAATGTGGGGGTTATGTTGTGATATGTATGCTGTTGTGATGCTCGGCTAGTTTCTGACTCAAAGGGAAACCAAGAGCACTAAAACTCAAAGTGAAAAACCATAATAATCGTTATCTTCTTTTTAGCCTCGAATCATCCATGTGGCGTGAAGTAGGCATCAAGCTATGTATGATGGTGCTACCCACAGTGCCGGCCTACCACGGTTGGCCAGTCGAGCGCCTCAGCATGAGGCTAGAACACGCCTTTGTGCCTTGCCTCAAGGCTTTCAAGGTAATATTGCAACTCTCTAGTGTAGAAACAGCCCTGTGACATATCAAGTACTACCACGGTTGGCCAGTCGAGCGCCTTAGCATGAGGCTAGAACACGCCTTCGTGCCTTGTCTCAAGGCTTTCACGGTGAGATTTACAAATTATTACTCTTATGGTGCTTATAACGCCTCCGTTTTTTGTCTTACGCAATCCTCTAATGAGCTTTTTCATTTCTTCAGGACATATAATTTTTTAAACATAAACACATGGAATTTAAACATACATAACTGGCGTAACTAGGTGCCGTGTGGTGCCGGACGTAAAGAATAGACCATCCCATTTCTTCCCGTGGGCGTCGTAAAAGGCGACTAAGGGACTCACTAGAGAATGGGCAGCAGCGTTCTCTATGCATTTTAACACCATACTGCGATCGCCAACCCTCCTGCCAAGCGTGGCGATTATGGCAAACCCCCCATTTGGGGGAGGCCTATGTCCAGCAGTGGACGTCTTTCGGCTGGAATGAAAATGATGAACTGGCGAAATGTGGGTCTACTGTAGGTACACCTCTGCCTAACACTCAGGGAAACACGGCATGATATTATGTTATAGAATTTTTTGGATTTAGTGTCGTCACGAGGTTTTTTATTTATCAGTTATTAAATTGCAATATACTAGATGTTATTGGGGCGCCAGTGATTATGTTTATTGGTTTTTACCGTGTCAGGGAACGACATTTTTAATGACTTGATATAATACTCGTAGGTCTCTTTACCTATGAAATTGCCGTTTTGTATGAAAAAATTGAAACGAATTTTTTTCATGTATTTTTTATTTGTATTAATCGAAGTAATCACCCATGCAATCAATGCATCTTTGCCAACGCAGTGGCAGTTTATTGATGCCCTTCTTAAAGAAATCAGCTGGACGGGAGGCAACAAATTCTTCAAAGGCATTTTGTACTGCCTCTCGGGTATTGAATTTTTTTCCCGCCAAGAAGTTATCCAAATTCTGGAAAAAGTAGTAGTCTGTAGGCGCAAGGTCTGGTGAGTAGGGCGGATGACGGAGAGCTTCCAACCCCAGTTCTTGCAACTTGGAGACCGTCTGCTGTGCAGTATGAGGTCGCGCGTTGTCGTGCAGTAGCAGCGGAGACGAGCGATTGACCAATGCTGGTTGGAGATGTGCCAGCTTCTCCATCATTGTGTTCAGTTCTTCACAGTACACATCTGCAGTAATGCTCACCCCGTTTGTTAAGAAGCTGTGATGAATCACACCGGCGCTAGACCACCAAACAGTGACCATCACTTTTCTAGGGGTAAGTTTTCGTTTAGGGCATTGTTTAGGTGCTGAACCAGGATCCAACCAACTTGCTGAGCCCTTGCGGTTATCAAACAGAATCCATTTTTCATCGCAGGTAACAATGCGGTTCAAAATTCCTTCATTTGTGTGTCTGTTGAGCAGTGCAAGGCACTTCTCGACGCGTACTTTGCGCTGGCGATCATTGAGTTCGTGGGGCACCCATTTGTTAAGCTTTTTTACCTTGCCAATTTGACGCAAATGGACCAATATTGTTTTGACGCTAACGTCGAAAACAGCTGCTAATTCTGCCGTAGATTGTGTATCATCAGCTTCCACAATCGCCTTTAATTCGTCATTGTCGAGCAAAGTCTTCGGACGACCGCGAGGTTCATTTTTCAGGTCGAAATTTCCAGAACGGAAGCGAGCAAACCAATAACAGGTGGTGCATTGGTTTGTAGTGTTAGCTCCGTAAACGTCGTTGATGTTGCGAACCGCTTGTGCCGCGTTGCTGCCACGACGGTACTCATATTCCATAAATACTCGAATTTTTTACGTATCCATGATGACGAAAAAGATTGAAATGCGATGAAAATGTAACACTAATCAATAAACAAATAATCCATGTTTTTAAAATAAAATTAATTTGAAATTAGAATTCTTAGCCAAACAAAAATTATTTTGATTTGAAATGGCCAGTACTGCAGAACGGCAATTTCATAGGTAAAGATCTAATATTAGGTGGGGACCTATGAAATCAGCGTTTTGTATGGAGAATTTTAAGGAAGTTGAATTTTTCATACTAACATTTTCTTAATTTATATAACAACCATGAACACTAATGTTTTAAAACTTTTATGCACTAATGTTTAAAAACTAAGATAACGTAATATGCCACTTAGATTAAGCGACAAAAATAAGTTTTGGCTAAGTTAAAATAAATAGGTAGTGGTTATTTCTGCTAACAAAATGAGGAGTCATTTTTAAGGTATTTTTTATGTTTAGAAAACTAGAAGTAATAAGGTTTTTTTTACAATCGGTATGTAGTTGTCTATGATGGTCATTATTCGATATAATACCAAGCAATTGATGAATATTTTAAATCATAGAAGTGACAACGATCTCTATTTGTGAGAAAAAAACGCCAATTTCATAGATGGGTACCCAATACAACATTGATTATACGTGCGTACATGTTCGCTCTACTTGAGTGCCAGTAGAACTACTAATATAACGGAATCGCTTTCTTGGGAAACCAAGATTTAGGAGGAAAAGTATAATTGTTTACTAAAGCAATGTTTTAGGTGGTACTGGTCTATTATTGGCAATACAGCTTAATTTGCATTGCTGGCTTAACAAAACGCCATGAATTTATTTTTGCAGGTATTCGTGGTAAACGAGTTGATGGAAGATATCGTGCTGTTGGATGGAATCTGTCAAGACATGGCGTCTAGAGAAGTGTTCCAGCCACCGGCGTATATACCCAGGTACACACAACATAAACGAACGCTTTCTGCGGACTTCTAAAAAACGCCACTGATACCGCGATTGACGTGGCGACCTACTGGGCCCAACTCATGTAAAAAACTAATAACGACTTCATCCGCTTAAAATTTCGGCCCCCAACCCACTCCGTTGCATCGCATAGCCCGCGCTATGACTTTGTTTTCGCTTAGCGTTCTTCCAGAGTTTTTTTTGTTTTGCTCGGCTCCTCAGGGTCGTGATGTTAAATAGCCTATCACTTACCTGAAGAATTGGGCTGTGAAATGCATGTGGGCACTATCAGAATACCAGCGCTGCGGTATTTATTTTTTTAAATATCGCCGCATTATGCTGAGATAGGAGCCTTTTGGCCTCGCACAGGTCGTTATTATTCTGTTTTTAAATGCTCCTTTTTTTTTTTATTATTACTTACTGTTTGTATTTCCTGTGTGTGTCCCAAATACCATATTTTTCTTTCTTTCTTTCATGCAATACGAGTAGTAGCTCCACAGATTAGCGCGTTCAAACAAACAAACAAACAAAAAAACAAACTCTTCAGCTTTATTATTAGTATAGTTTAAAAGATAGATAGATTTATTTACCGTCGGCTCGAATAGAAGTAGAATATATATAAAGTCGAATAATCCTGTAACATCTTGTCGTCAACACTGTTCACGATTGGGGACAAAAAGTTTGGTTCGTTCACAGTGTGGGCGAACGGGACTATTATTTGATTATTCCCGATCAGTAATATGTCCTTAACACTGTACACAATCGGGAAAAAAAACGTTCCTTTCGTTCACAGTGTACGAGTAGCCGCATGCCGAAAAGTCAAAGTTTAGAAAAGTGGAGTTCAACTAAAGATGACACGGATTGAACGGAATACAAGATGGCGGCTGTGCATATTTTAAAATTTATCGATGGATGTACATTTTGACCTCATTATTGGAAACGACACGCATGACGACAAATTTAAAAAATTTCGCAAACGCCATCTTGGATTTACATTCAGACCTAACTATTAGCTTTAGCACCCTCAAAAACTATGAAAACGACATCTATGACGACATATGAAAAATATTGCAGCCGCCATCTTGGATTTTCATTTTGACTTAACTATCGGCTTTTAGCACCCTCGAAAACCATGAAAACGACACCCATGACGACAAATTTGAAAATTTTTGCAGACGCCATCTTGGATTTACATTCAGACCTAACTATTAGCTTTAGCACCCTCGAAAACTATGAAAATGACACCCATGACGAAATGTGAAAAAAATTACAGCCGCCATCTTGGACCTTCATTTAGATTTTCGCGGGACGATTTCTGCCAGTTAACTCCTACCGCAAGCCGCGGTTCCAAAAAGTATTTTTTATTTTGGTGTTAATTTTAGCTTTGAAAGTTGTAAAGCATTTTGAAAATCCGTGTCATCTTTAAGCGGGCATTACATTATCCAATTTGCAGTGCTAGGTGAACTAGTGTGCTAAAATTGGATGTTGTAAAGGCAGTTAGGCGGCTAGTGATCCAATCTAGAGCGATCGTATGGGCTCTGCCACGCTTGCTCATCTAGTGCACGAGCTAGCGCACCAGATTGGATGGTGTAAATAGATCTAGCGTGCTTAACGCTAGCTGTGCAAGGTCAGTCAGTCGGTGCGCGCTCGAACGGGAGGAGAGAAGAGTTAATAAAGAAGAAGATGAGTGCTAATAAATATAACTATGTAAAGCCAGTTTTTCTCAGCAATAAATATTCTTTGACCCAGCATTTCCTGCGTATTTTTTTAATCGTCATTATTAAAGTCGACACCGATGCTAAAGCAATACCAACTTTCTGTTGTTATGATGGCGCCATTTTTGTTTTTAGGCAAGAATGTATTTGTTTAGCGCTCTTCGGAAGGTGCCGTTCGGACGACGATCAGTACCGAAATTAAGAAGTGTCACTAACTAACTTTACTAGCTAGTGTAGTTTAATGAGTAAGCTCTTTTTCATCTCGCACTGCAGCACTAGTCTAGCGCTCTGCAAATTGGATAATGTGGCATTACGCTTTAGTTGAACTCCACTTTTTAAAACTTTACTTTTTTGCATGCGTCAACACTGAATGAACGGTACTTTTTGTCCCGATTGTCAACAGTGTTGACGACAAGATGTTACTGATCAGAAATAATCGAATAATTATGCTCCTGACTCCCAGAACCGCTCACCGCCTGATCTTCCCCAAGTCCTCGCAGCTGATGGTGTCCGGCAGCTGTCCCGAGACCAAGCTGATGATCGTGCCCGCAAAGGATACTGATGAGCTGGATATTATGGAAGATGAACTCGATGACCTGCAGTGTGAACTGGTACACCATCTTCACATACCCACAGCATGTATCAGAAAAACAGTGGTGCAGACCATCAAACTGAACAACTTTCTCCACGGGACCCACATAATAATCGCGAAAAAATTATCAGCTGTACCATTCGGGTCGAGGAAGTATTGAAGTATTGTGTGGATCTCGACTCAAATGTATGGGACGGCTGAATATTTTTTGGGATTACGATATTGCTCCCTTGGTGAAAATTTGGGCTTCACTAACTTTTTCGCGGATTTTTTTAGCATCTCTTTAGGTCATGAGCTATCCGAATGTCAAAAAGTCTTAACGGGAAGGCGTGAAAATTGATTCGTTGTTACAATGTATAATAGATAATGTATATTTAGTAGACATCTTCATCTACCGAGCTCCGAAGTATGTTGGGGTCATGTCCATGAAATCGAGAGCAGCGAAAGAGCGTTC
Source organism: Agrochola circellaris (assembly GCA_914767755.1). Classification (NCBI taxonomy): domain Eukaryota; kingdom Metazoa; phylum Arthropoda; class Insecta; order Lepidoptera; family Noctuidae; genus Agrochola; species Agrochola circellaris. The sequence continues at coordinate 9,837,431 of OU611850.1, read as the reverse complement.
GCCCAGTGGCCTTAGAACTCGCTTAGTTCAAGTTGAATTTCTATAACAATATCTTCGAATCAAATGGCGCAAACGCTTCCGTCACCGCTGTAAAAATACTGGTTTGAACTTGCACAAGACGCCACGCTCGACGCCCGGCTCACCGCAAACAAGCACGCTCCCTCGCCGCGCGGCTCGGCCGCCACTCAGGACACTCGCGAGTGTTTGCAAGTGTTTAACACGTCGCACGCCCCGCTCAGCCGGACGCTCGAGTTGAGCGTGCGCTCAGATCGAACACGAAGACAATTTCAACGTTTTACTTATCCTCCTCAGATCTCCAACGTGTCGTCCCGCTGCCTGTACCACCGCGTGGCGCGGCGCCTGTCGGCCGAGTCCCGCGCGCCCTCCGCGCGCCGCGCCCGCGGCAAGCGGCGCCGCGCGGGCAAGCGGGTCTACTACAGGGAGTCTGTGTGGGGCAAGCAGATCTGTTAGTACTTACATCATCTCGGCCGAGGCCCGCGCGCCCTCCGCGCGCCGCGCCCGCGGCAAGCGGCGCCGCGCGGGCAAGCGGGTCTACTACAGGGAGTCTGTGTGGGGCAAGCAGATCTGTTAGTACTTACATCATCTCGGCCGAGGCCCGCGCGCCCTCCGCGCGCCGCGCCCGCGGCAAGCGGCGCCGCGCGGGCAAGCGGGTCTACTACAGGGAGTCTGTGTGGGGCAAGCAGATCTGTTAGTACTTACATCATCTCGGCCGAGGCCCGCGCGGGCAAGCGGGTCTACTACAGGGAGTCTGTGTGGGGCAAGCAGATCTGTTAGTACTTACATCATCTCGGCCGAGGCCCGCGCGCCCTCCGCGCGCCGCGCCCGCGGCAAGCGGCGCCGCGCGGGCAAGCGGGTCTACTACAGGGAGTCTGTGTGGGGCAAGCAGATCTGTTAGTACTTACATCATCTCGGCCGAGGCCCGCGCGCCCTCCGCGCGCCGCGCCCGCGGCAAGCGGCGCCGCGCGGGCAAGCGGGTCTACTACAGGGAGTCTGTGTGGGGCAAGCAGATCTGTTAGTACTTACATCATCTCGGCCGAGGCCCGCGCGGGCAAGCGGGTCTACTACAGGGAGTCTGTGTGGGGCAAGCAGATCTGTTAGTACTTACATCATCTCGGCCGAGGCCCGCGCGGGCAAGCGGGTCTACTACAGGGAGTCTGTGTGGGGCAAGCAGATCTGTTAGTACTTACATCATCTCGGCCGAGGCCCGCGCGGGCAAGCGGGTCTACTACAGGGAGTCTGTGTGGGGCAAGCAGATCTGTTAGTACTTACATCATCTCGGCCGAGGCCCGCGCGGGCAAGCGGGTCTACTACAGGGAGTCTGTGTGGGGCAAGCAGATCTGTTAGTACTTACATCATCTCGGCCGAGGCCCGCGCGGGCAAGCGGGTCTACTACAGGGAGTCTGTGTGGGGCAAGCAGATCTGTTAGTACTTACATCATCTCGGCCGAGGCCCGCGCGGGCAAGCGGGTCTACTACAGGGAGTCTGTGTGGGGCAAGCAGATCTGTTAGTACTTACATCATCTCGGCCGAGGCCCGCGCGGGCAAGCGGGTCAACTACAGGGAGTCTGTGTGGGGCAAGCAGATCTGTTAGTACTTACATCATCTCGGCCGAGGCCCGCGCGGGCAAGCGGGTCAACTACAGGGAGTCTGTGTGGGGCAAGCAGATCTGTTAGTACTTACATCATCTCGGCCGAGGCCCGCGCGGGCAAGCGGGTCAACTACAGGGAGTCTGTGTGGGGCAAGCAGATCCGTTAGTACTTACATCATCTCGGCCGAGGCCCGCGCGGGCAAGCGGGTCTACTACAGGGAGTCTGTGTGGGGCAAGCAGATCTGTTAGTACTTACATCATCTCGGCCGAGGCCCGCGCGGGCAAGCGGGTCTACTACAGGGAGTCTGTGTGGGGCAAGCAGATCTGTTAGTACTTACATCATCTCGGCCGAGGCCCGCGCGGGCAAGCGGGTCAACTACAGGGAGTCTGTGTGGGGCAAGCAGATCTGTTAGTACTTACATCATCTCGGCCGAGGCCCGCGCGGGCAAGCGGGTCTACTACAGGGAGTCTGTGTGGGGCAAGCAAATCTGTTAGTACTTACATCATCTCGGCCGAGGCCCGCGCGGGCAAGCGGGTCAACTACAGGGAGTCTGTGTGGGGCAAGCAGATCTGTTAGTACTTACATCATCTCGGCCGAGGCCCGCGCGGGCAAGCGGGTCTACTACAGGGAGTCTGTGTGGGGCAAGCAGATCTGTTAGTACTTACATCATCTCGGCCGAGGCCCGCGCGGGCAAGCGGGTCAACTACAGGGAGTCTGTGTGGGGCAAGCAGATCTGTTAGTACTTACATCATCTCGGCCGAGGCCCGCGCGGGCCAGCGGGTCAACTACAGGGAGTCTGTGTGGGGCAAGCAGATCTGTTAGTACTTACATCATCTCGGCCGAGGCCCGCGCGGGCTAGCGGGTCTACTACAGGGAGTCTGTGTGGGGCAAGCAGATCTGTTAGTACTTACATCATCTCGGCCGAGGCCCGCGCGGGCAAGCGGGTCAACTACAGGGAGTCTGTGTGGGGCAAGCAGATCTGTTAGTACTTACATCATCTCGGCCGAGGCCCGCGCGAAAATTTATCTAAATTAAAATTAGCCATGACAGTTAATAGCTGACCAATCCCAACTGACGGCGCCCGTTCACGAACATGACGCATGGATCAACACCATACAGCTCAACCATTTTGAAGGGAACTATGATCCAACACACGCGCCAGCATCAGCAAGACATCTAGTTAGACTGGAAGACGACCCCAACATAGTTGGGAAAAGGCTAGGCGATTGATTGAGTTCTATTATGTTACAGCGTCACAGATCATGGGCGGTGCGAGCGAGAGAGAAATGGGATCGAAGTATTACAAGCCGAGCATCACCGATATAGTGAGTAATAACATCACGCCTGTTCTATTAGGGAGTAGGCAGTAGGCTGAAATGACAACCATAGAAACGGGTTTTCTACGGGTTTTGTCGACGGAAGAATAGACAAAATGACAGATTGTGATTGTTTATCCTTCATTTTGTCTATTCTTCCGTCGACAAAACCCGTTTCTATTGTGGTCATGCTAAGCGTGCAGTTCCAAAAGTATATGATGAAAATGTAAACATGGACCAAATAACATACCTGTGGATACCAATTTGTCGTGCCACTTACAAATTCAGTACTTTAATTTGATTAATTAAATACTTAAATGCGAAATTCGAATGTTTTTCATTGAGGTTAATTTTATAACCGCAATAATCGTCGACGATTATTCAATTACAATTTAATCATGTTATTGAAACAATGACTCTCAAAACGGTGAAGGGAAATTACATGAGGAAACCGGCATGCACTGGAACCAAAAATTCGAAGACACGTGACATCTACCAACCCGCACTGGGCCCGCGAAACTTTGCCACCATTAGGAGTGTGGACATCGCTATTCGTGTTAGTGTCTTATTTTCCCAAATACGACGATGTTAAGTTACTCTCTATATTTGCCTACTTTTCACGTATAAAGCTTCGTGCAGACCAGCGCGACGCGACGTCGCGTCGCGACTCGAACAATACAATTTCTAAGAAAACTTCACGGTATAACAATAGCCGGTGTTGCGCTGCGCTGTCGCGTCGCGCTTGTCTGTACAAAGCTTAAGACGAATACGTAAATACACGAACACTCATAACCGCCGGTTGTCGGTTTTTGGTCACATATCAAAGGATTGCGAATATACCGAATAGGTTCGTTTACCGTCCACACATGGCTTGCTCAGTAGAGTGCGGTATTTTATGTACGCCTAACATGTATTGGTAATTAACACAGAGAAAATAATAAGTCGCTGCTGCCGTCAACACGGCCATTTTTGCGTTCAAATTAGCAAAAAGATAGCAAAAAATAGTCTTGAATGTTCGGCATATTCGCTGTTCATGACGATGTGTGGTCGGTGTGTTCGAGTTATTTATTGAAAGGAGAACCAACAGCTATAACAAATGGATAACAGTTGTATATGAAACATACAGCCAATTACAGGTTCTCACGGCTAAAAACAGAATACCTAAGTATTAGAAATATTAGGATCACTAACAAGCACGATAAAAAAGATAAAATATATATATTATATGTATAAGGTACAATAAGCACTATGCACTTTTAAAGAAGTCAGCGTTCAGTCGAGCGCGTGCAGAATAGGTATTGATGGTAAATGGGTCAAATAAGAACTCTTTACAAAGAATATTAAAGTCCTTACTCGCTCGCACCATGTATGAGTTTTGCCTGTAGTTATTCGGACTTCTACACTATATAGGTAGCCGAATAAAACACAGTAACCAACGCGAGTACCGAATGGCGATGTGATAGTTTTGAAACAGACATTCGCCCTTAAAAAGTTAAAACTACATAATTCAATCTATTTTTATTAATTTGTTACAGCCTGAAAAACTGGAATCTTCAAAGCCAAAAGGTAACTAAGGTAACCGGCGCGTTGTAAGATCTTAAATACCAATTAAATAATATATTTGACTACATCTGTAAAATATGGTAAATTCATGATTACCAATGGGGACGAAAACTCATAACTTTTGCCACGGGTGGCGCTAGTATCTTTTGGCTCGCGTGCAAGCATTAGTTGTGTGAGTTTGATAACTCAGTCTAATTAACGAAAGCATTTTTACTGTGCACTAATCGAATTATTTAGCTTAGGCCCGCACTGAAGTGGGATTATCGCTAAACGCACTTAGTGATTATTTATTGGTGCAAGCAATGACAAACAAAACTTCCAGCCCGATTATATTTTTAGGGTTCCGTACCTCAAAAGGACAAAAAGGAACCCTTATAGTGTCTGTGTGTCTGTCCGTCTGTCACAGCCAGTTTGCTCCGAATCTAATGGACCGATTCATTTGAAAGGATTCACCGCTCATACATTTTTGGGCTAAGTTATGAAAGTTTTTTTGTTTATTCAATTTTGAATATTGGGGTCACTTTTGGGGGCTAATAAGAAATATTTTAAAAGTTTTGCAAAACGTGTGACATATCAAACGAAAGTTGTTGGATCTCAAATTTTTTTTTTTTTAATTTTAACATAGTTAAATACTTATGAAAGATATTTAAGAAAATTAATAATTATCCCTTATCTCTGTAGCTACAATTTAGAAATAAATACAGAGAATGTTTCTTTACTCATAGACTACAGGAAAACCTATAAGAAGTATATGGTCTTAAAATAACATGGTAAATCTCTCAATATTGTGCGTACCTACAAACTTACATTTTCAGTTGGAAACATATTTTTCAACTGCAATGATAAGTTTGTTCTTGGGATAAATTCATCCCAACTACGGAATCCTTTATTGTGCGTGGTCTGACACGCACTTGGCCGGTTTTTCCTACCAAAATCGCTTAGTGGGACAAAGTATGGACATTATTTTTTATTTTTTTCACCAATGGGTTAGACTAGGGGTTGCGGAAGATTCTTTCGTTCCCGCGACCCCCGGCATAGGTGTGAGTCGGAACACCAGGGTGGTTTTTAGTCAGTAAGAGTCTGACAGACCCCTCCGCCCGCCCCAGGGCAGAGGACATCCATGAGGATTTTCCACCCCGGAACAAAAAAAAAAAAAAGGTGAGGTAGAATGCAATAACTCGTTTTTCGCACAGAAGTGAAGAACGTGACATCATCTAACGTCCCGGCAATCATGACGGCGGCAGCTCACGGCACGGCTACCTCGTCCGCACAGAATTCAGAAGAAGAGGTAAGCTGTCACTATAATTATTAGGCAAAACACGTCCAAATCTATTCAAGTCCTTATTTCCAATTAATGTTGAGTTAATTTCAGAAAGAATAAATACCTCAGTACTATTGGAAAAGTCATAAAAAGCTTTTAAGTAGTAGATAGTGCAATCTGAACTTTATGTGTCTGGGTATTAACGTTGTTTTTCAAAAAACATATGTTTGTTTACATGTTTGGAAACTAAATCGCGAATACAGTAGTACATTTACTTAATGTCAATAGGGCGGGTGTATCTAAATTTTGATACTATTTCTCTCTGAAGAAGATCCAATTTTTTGTTAACCTAGAGTACATTTTAGTTAATTTTTTTTTGGTAAATGGGATGATTCGATTAGATATACACCCGCCATTTTGACTCACACGTTGTTATGGCGACAGACTTAGATAAGATACGACCCCAGAGGCGGTTAAGTGTATATCTTGTTTTGATAACAATTCGGGTATTTTGTAATAGATATAGTAATAACAATCCTTATCGGTCACAGAAAATTGGATTAGTCCTATCAGATAGAGACATTATATTAGGTACAAAATTACCTATTATTCATTCAACGCTGTTTTAACAAGATTCACAATTTCTTATATTGTAACTTCTTCTTTTCGTGTGGTTAGTGACTAACCTGTCGGTAGATTCTGTAAAAATATCAACGTGAAACTTAGGTGAAGTGAGCTGTCACTGTCACAAATTGACCGGCAGGATGCTAGGGATTAACACTATTGACAGCTCACTTCACCTAAGTTTCACGGTGATATTTTTACAGAATCGACCGGCTGGTGTCAGATTTTTAAAGCCGCCTATGGGCGTCTGACTTGGCTTCATGTGCCGTCGAGAAATATCTCTCAGGCATGCGGCGTTTCCTTCACCGTTTTTGAAGCAAGTGATAATTTATACAATACGCACATGAATTCGAAAAGTCAGAGGTGCGTGTCTTGGGTTCGCACTCGAGACCTATGACTGGGCAGTCCGATGTTCACGCCAATGCTTACGGCACTTTAGCCGGGCCGAGGCAGCGCCACTATTATGCCACAAATAGCGGCACTCTATACACTTGCGGTCTACCACTGCGGATCCATAGGAATAATATGGCTAGGTAAGCTGACGTGTCACTTAAGTGAAATGGCAGCTGTGCCAACCACAGCTGTTGTCCAAATTAAAATTCATATTATCATTTATTAATTTATTTTACAGTTGTACACTACAATGCTGTCAAAACAAAAAAGATTATCGACAAGCAAGAAAAATACCAAATAGCGAAAACTGACTGACCTAAGTATCATTGATTTTTAGGATTTTTGATGAGTTTTCGATGCGTTTTGAAAGATTTTTTAAAAGAGAATTATTATTTTGTACCTATTGTAATTGCTTTTGATAGTACTTCATTAAGTTTGTGAGTTAATTTGTAACATGTCTTGCTGTAAATAAATATTAATTTAATTGGAGTTGTGTTTTGTTTTAATAGCTAAACACCCTGTGTCAAAATTTACTGGAGCCCTTTTTACGCGACTGCGGCGAAGCTCTTAAGGATGGTACTTACTGCTTTTTTTTAACAAAATAAATAAAATATCACCCTGACTGAGAGTCAAGAAAAAAGCTAAAGCAAAGCTGCCATTGTGACCTTATTAAGAGAATGCAAGAGCGAGCTAGAAAATTAGTAAGCAGTTAGTAGTGTGTAGTAGTGTTGCGTGTTTAGTTTAGATTTTCTGTGTGATTTTAATAAATTAATGCAAGATCTTGAGAAACGCCGAACGGTTTTGGGTGCGGCCCTTGATGGCCTGAAAGCCTAATACGGTAAAATATAAAGATTTACGGGTATCCAAAAAACTAATAATTGGATATTGGATATTACTGCTTGGTCGGTCTCTCGGTGCGTTTTTTTCATTGCAGTGCGCGGTACTGCACATTAAACTGTATGAAAAAAAAAAACTTGTGGTGACGCAACGCTAATTTGCAGCGGCAGGCCCACTGTGAATAAACCGTATGCGTTTTTTCACAAAAACGCACGGCAGTGCGCGCTAGGCCTTAACCTTTTCCCGCGCCATTCGTTGTGACTGACAGATGACATTAGTGACAGCGGCTAGCTCACTACTTGTGTGAATGATACAGTGTTTACATATCTAATAAACAACCTTAGTTTTTGTTTACCCTAAACCTCTTAAGGGGTCATTGTACTCATTATTATGAACAACTTTCACTATGGAACCAATGCCGAAATCGCGAAAAAATTAATCTGCTGTTCCCTACATTTCGACGAGATATACGAACATAAATGTAGGGACCAGCTTACCTTTCTATGATCAATGGATGAGGCTTAAAGCCAGTGCTTGAGAAATAAAAACACATGTTGGTTTTTATACCAATTTATTTTAAAACTAATAAAATAAAAAATAAACATTAGGTACTTAAAAACTTGGCCCAAATGCGAAACAATTGGACCAATGAATAAGAAATAAGAAAACTATAATTAAAATATTTTTTTGTAATTTTTTCAACGGTAATGCAATCATAAACTTAATGTTCAGGAATGTGGAGAAATGCTTTTATTAATTAATTTAACACTTTAATGGCTTAGCACCAAATAAGAATAATATAAACTGCACTATCTAATTTTATTTATTTATTATTTAAGTATATGATTTTATCCACTTTAATTATTGCTTGGGAAAATATCCCCGATAAAATTTCATTAAAAATATAAAAGGTAAATAAGTTAATTGCAATTTTGTCGCAAGGCAAACTGAATATAATTAATTTTACTCCCTGTAATTATTTCAGGGCTCTATTTTTTTATTCATAATTTGAAACTTATCCCTTGGCCCGCAAAATTAGTTTTCAAAAACAGATAAATATATAAAAATATTAGTGAGACCTTTAGTCAACAAAAAAGGTTTCAATAAAATAGTTTTCAAAAAACTGTAAAACAGAAAATTTGTGCAGCACTACATGTGGACATTTAAAATCTTTATAATTATTGAATACAACACTGGTTATCTATGTACTGAATTACCTATACATAATAATCTGCTCTTCATGCCTAAAAATATTATATTCTAAGTTTAAGGTTTGTGCTCACACTCACTACAATAAAAAATATAGATAAAATCTATCTTGAAGATCGATTTTTGCGATTTACGACCATCTATGGTCATTTGCAATACCAGGCATCCCAAGTGTGTGTGAGTGGGAGAGACACAACTGTTATGTCTCATAAACAGTCAAGGAATGAATAGGTTGATTTTTACTTTGACATTATTATTTTTCCGACTACGTACCTATTGCCAAACATTTTGCATGAAAATGAAAGTTTGAGAAGGTGACATGCGCTCGCTCTGTAGGAAAGGAATTTGTCTGAAAATAGATTTACATTTTTGCTCCCTGACCGTCACTGTTTTTTTTTCTGAACAATATACAATAGTTCTATCTTCATAATATGTAGTGTGAGCAACCATTTACCTCTAAGTACAGTAACACACTTTAAACAGTCAACGAATTAAGTTCTAATGCGTTTTTACCCAACAATAATAATTAACTTTAACTGATATATAAAGCTACAAATACATAGAATTACGATATTTTAGTACATGCTGGTGTACTATGGCCAGTCAGAAATTGCTGACTGGTTAATCTCGACACTAGGCATGAGTTATCTCTAAATAGTATTTTTTTATTAAAGTCGTTTTTCGAGTCCCTCTGTGGGTTCGTTTAATTCATCTAAACTCACAATGAATTTTGGTGTGGTTTTCCCTATCCTTTAGAGAATTTATTTTGGAAGGTTTATTTGTAAAATGCATTATTATTTAAATTAGATATAGCACAGAAATCTCGATGCGACATGTCGCCACATCAGTAGATTGCAGTTGTGCGAAGCAGGAAGCGGGGTCGATAGTTGAAAAATATAATATTACAATATCTGTAACTGGTTACTTCCGCTGCATCAAGTTCTAATGTACTTACACCCATAGTTTAATAATATTGATAGATAACTCATTCTATAAATGAAGTGTGTTGTGTTGTTTAACAATTCAGTAAAACCCATTAGGTATGTTACCATCATAGATTCTCTAGTATTTGTAGCTTTATAATATTGTTAGTGCTTTTTTCATCATTTCGATTATTAGCAGACATTTGTAGGAATAACTAGTCGATTCAAATAAGCTCAATTTGTTGTTTTTTACCCTTTGTTGTGGTGATACAATGCTACGTGACGATATTATCGTGGACGTCCACGTAATGGCATCACGATATCACAGGGAAGTAAAATGTATGGACATATAAGAAGACGCTTTTAAATTTCGGTCCACGATAACGTTATCCATACATTTTATGTACTTGTACATGTTTTAGTTTTCCCTATAAATGCATGAATATTTCACAAACTGGTGTTTATAAGCCTTAAGCTGATTAGGTTGTTATAACAAGACGGAAACGGATATAATAAGACGTTATAAATAAATAAAGTGCTTATTTATAATACAAAATATTCTTAATATACCAATCTAATCACTAGGCTGAGTACATGATTCTAACTTGGCAGCATTCAGAAAGGAACAGTGTTATTTTTAAATGCTGGCAACTTTTGTGTAAATAGTTTATCACCAGAATGGTGCGAAGTTAGTACCATGTTTGTTTTGGTTTTGTTTACATTAGGTATTTGAACACAATGAATAGAATTTGTGTGTGTGATTTTAAATGATTATAGAATGTTTTATTTACACATATGTTCTATTCTTCTATTATTGTGAAATGACGTAAATATGTTCCAAATATGGATTGTATCAAAATTGTAGTAGCGAGACTTTCCATTCAAACATAAGAATTTCTTTTAAAAATAACAACATGCATTTAAAAATATCTTGATAAACAAAACAATTTAAAGTTTATTTTTGTTGACTCAAACAACCTTTTCAGAAGTGCAACATTATTGTCATATTATTAGTTATCAGCCAAAAAAAGTAGTTACCCATCTTATCAAAATACGGATAACTTTATCGATACATAAATAGTTACTCAATTGCTGTTACAAATTTAATGTTTGCATTCAAAATTCCCAATGTAAACAAAATGTATGATACAAGTTATCAAGGTAGATAGATAAACTAACAGAAATCTTTCTATTGCGTAACACTAATTTTTAGATATGGTATCACCTTTTGATATTGGCAGTTATGATGTTATTGTGGATGGCAAGACTGATAAGTCTGATGGATTATAAAAACATGCCTCCTTTTCATAAAGGAATGGCTTCTGTATAAAAAAGTTCTGAGAAGTGAGAGTTAAACAATATGAGCTCAGTTTCACAGTCATATCTTGGCTAGACAAGTAATGGGCCACATCATTTTTTATCTCTTTCTAGCAAGACGCGTATTGCATGACATAGCCATTTCAGGTCTCACCATCATAAGGCATTATGTGATTATGTTTTAAGGAGAATGAGCTTTAACAATAACTAAGAAATCTTCCTACAATAACAGTTGATAGTAACTTCATAGTTAAATCTGATATCTTCTGTAGATCTACCTAACAACCTTAATATCTTCACCTGAGATCAGGCCTACTGCTTCCTGGGCTGCTGAATATTCATTTGGGGTTTAAAATTGAGGTGCACTGGAGGCTTAGGGCTATGGGCCACCTGGGCCGCTTCCGGAGTGAAGTCTGCGTTACCTCTGTTTGGTGCTCCGGAGATTGATACAGGATTTGAAGGCACGGGTGATGGTCCGGAAAGACCGGTAAGGTCTTCATTTGCTGGTTCTTTACCGGTCTCTTTTGTGTGCCCGGCCTTGTGTTGGGTGATTCTCATGCCTCCGGCTTTCACTGTAAATGTAAATGATTGAAATTATGTAGCATAATAATTTAGTGAATGTAGGGAATATGTTTGGTTATCATAGTGTGATAAACTGATAATTCAATTTGTTATGCTATTGAGTTGCGCATGGTGGATTGTTGTGTTCAGATTTTTGAGTTTTGATTAGATTCGATTAATTTTCAATTTATGTTAAGTTATTATTGTACTGCATTCATTTTATATTCGAGATTACAGCACGGGAATGCCTATAAAAAAAAACAAAATATAATAAGATTCTATTTTGAAGTAATTATTCATGCATCAAATCTAACAGGAAAATAACTATTTTTTTATATACCTACCTAGATTTGATATAAAAAGTACGTAACGACATAGGGCGTTACGCCGACCGCCTGGCGACCTTGAAGGTAATTCTTTAGTCTTTGTTTAACAACACGCAATGAATCGTAACATGAAACATACACATGACGTCATGATCGAATTCAAGGCGCAAGGCCTATAAACTTGATTGCATTGCGGTTTATAAATAAATCTACTTGTTTACGTCGAAATTCCATTCATTTCTTCAAAGTTTTGCGAATATCTTGAATTTTGGAATTATATTTAACGTAAACAAGCATTTTTGCCGCCATACGATCTTTACCTGTAATTTATAAGAAAGATAAAACTTTTTTTTTAACGTTTGAGTTATACATAAACAAAGGCATTGGAATCTTAAGTTTATACCTGCCGGGGGATGACCAGCCTTAAGTTGAGAAGTTTCTTCAGTAGACGACATGATGAGAACAGTAATATTTGATTGTAAATAGTAAAAATGCCAACGTTGCACTACACAGTTTTAGGTAAATTGTACTTCGTATTCGACGTGTAAGTAATTACGATTCGATGACACGGCAGCGGGCTGCGATACCGATGGCGAATTGTCAAAATTTTAGTGTTGCGCACTACTTTCGCGAAAAGTTCTTAGTCGACTTACTATTACTAAATCTTTTTATAGTCATTATTTGAACTGCAAGATGTAAATTTTTCATGATCCAATTTAGATTTATGCTCCATAGGTTTAGGTAGTGAAATAAAGGTAAACAAAAAAAACTACGTGATGAGACAGCTGTCAAGTAACCAACTAAACGTAATACCTATCAAGTGATAGGTATTACGTTTATTTGGTTAATAGGTTTAGTACGTAATACCTATCACTTGATAGGTATTACGTTTAGTTGGTTACTTGACAGCTGTCTAGTCACGTAGTTGTTTTTGTTTACCTTTATTTCACTACCTAAACCTATGGAGCATAAATCTAAATATCTATTTTGTAATCTGTATAATATAAAGAGCCCAAACTATAAACGTCAACGAAATATAACGCTGCTAAATTGAAAAGTACAACTGTGACGAAGCATGACAACTGAAGTCAGTTGTCATGCTTCGTCACAGTTGTACTTTAAGTAAAGTAAAGTAGTAGTAGTAGTAAAGTTTAAGTAACCAACTAAACGTAATACCTATCACTTGATAGGTATTACGTTTAGTTGGTTACTTGACGGCTGTCTCGTCACGTAGTTTTTTTTGTTTAAAAATTCATTTAACAAACATAACAGCAGTTCCAAACTATTTAAATATTTTAATGTTTGGCGCACAACGTTAAAAGTATATTATAATATGTCAATATTTAGTCGATTTTCCAAAACGAAAATGCGTTTTTCACGTTCTTGTGTCAGTCCCTATCGTCACTATACTTTGCAGAAAATATCGATAGATGGCGTTGTTTCTACTTTTATCACAGAATTAGATACGCAGTTTATCTCTATGTAGTCTGTGGAAGACTCGAAGAGGTATTCTTATCTATAAAATGTACTCTGTGTTGTTATCGTAGACGGATGGAATATTTTTTTTTACCTACAGACAAATTATTACCTACAGATAAAAAGAAGGTAATTTATTTTCACAAAAGAAAATAAAGGTACCTTTTTATATTTTCTTTTGTTAAAATAAAAAGGAAGTGTATAGAGTGCCGCTAGCGGCACTTTATCCCTGTCGGATAAAGTGCCGCTATTTGCGGCATAATAGTGACGCTGCCACGGCCCGGCTAAAGTGCCGTAAGCATTGCTTTGTCATTGTCATTGTCACTGACACTTGTTATTTTGTTTGATTGTTGAGGTTAGTTCGCTGCCCTTTGTAGGTATTGATTGATCGTAATGATCGTATTTGTTTTTGATACCGTGAAACCTGGCAACTTTGTCACTTTACGGTGGGTAAAAAGTTTGGCTGTTCAAAGAAACGTAAATTATCATGATATTAATTAAATAATACTACCTATTAAGAACGTGGTATTAAGATTTGAAATTTTAGCTTAATAAATTATTGTGCCTTGTAAGGCGGTATGTGGCAAATTAAACAACCTTTGGCAAAGTTGCCAGGTCTCACGGTAATTATATCAAAAGAGGAGTTTATTTTTGAGCAGAGGAACTTAAGTTTAACCATAACCCCTTGGCTTAGCAAATGAAAATGGCTGAAAGGTAGGTTAGGTTAGAACTGTGACCACAGAACGCACGACCCGTGCGAGCGGAGCGAGCGGTGCCGCGGCAGCGGCTGGCGAGTGCCAGCCAGGGTCCGTTTAGGCACAAGATAATGTAATGTTTCGGGAATGTGGTTATGTTTAACAGCGAACTAACCTCAATAATCAAACAAAATGTTAACAGTGACTCAGTGACAATGACAATGTAATGCTTACGGCACTTTATTCTCAATGTTTTAGCGGCACTCTATATACTTACTTTCAAATAAAAATACCTTACCTACGGCTTTTTACAATCGTGTCAGTCCAATTATAGACAAGTCCGGCCTGCCCGGCTTTTGGTCACCCCGCCCCGCCAAAAGATGCCCGAATATTGATTGTTTTAATTACATTCCATTTATTGAAGAAGGCTGTTTAATGATCGTTTTTGGTTACTTTCAATGTAAGACCTCTATGTCAATCCAGCCCCCGGTGGGGTAAGACTGAAATATATAAAATTAAAAAAAAACATTTAATATCTTTGGTATTTTGACAGGCAGTTCCGGCAGTTCTGAGTTTTCAGGCCACTTCAAACTATAGACTAGGGGCCATCAACAACGTTAGATATTAATTTGAACGATTTTAGAAACTATTTCGATCTGTCCCCATCGCCGTCTGTTCAGGAGCACCGCAGTCGCATTGAATGTTGGGTGAATCTATTATGTCCCCTTCGCTAATTACTTAGTAGGTAATTTCCTAATTAAAAGGCGTCATTACGCAGGTTATATTTTAGCTATCTCTGTTAAATCAAGGAGAAAACAATCAAAACACAACTTTATTTCCAAGCCTTTATTCTAAACCTTCTCTGAGGCACCACCACATCGGCGTCGTCCCTGCCAGGCTTCATCATGTCCTTCTGCAGTTCGACTATCATCCGCAGCATGAAGTTCACCACCTGGCTGCTGGTGCCATCGCGTAGTCTTTGGAAGTCCTGGAAAGGCAGTAAATTTAATTAAAATATGAAATAAAACCATAATTTTCTTCAGAAAATACAAATACTAAATACAGTAGGTATGATTTTTGCGCCATATTGGATACCAGGCCCGGTCTTTATTTAACAAATCATGTCCTTAATAGGAAAGTGTCAGTCCTAGTAGCTTTGAATCAGTACCTTTACATGCTCTTGGGCAGGCCTGGCTAACTGGCAAGTTCGAATCCACTTTTGTGTCACCAGTTTAGCAGATGTAGCTGGTGGCACCTTTTATTCCACTGGGCTCGTTTGGACTACGACCCATTGCCTTTCACAGAGCGGAGTCCTGAGTCCCAGCATAATCAGGTTATAATGTTCCCACTGCGTGGACTCAGGCTCCTCCTCGTGAGAGTGGGCCGTAATCCACCACGCGGGCTTAGGGCGGGTTGGTAGATGTCACATGTCTACGAATTATTGGTTCTAGGACACGCCGGTTGCCTCACGATGATTCCCAGCAATGGGAGCATATAATATGGTGATACCTTGCGTGTAGGAAGACATCGTCCGTTGACGCTGACCGTCTGATGCGTCAGGGAGGCGAGTAGTCGCTTCAGTATGTCCACTTTCTTGTTGGCAGCGAGGGGACGGAGGCGGGTCACGAAGCGGAGGAGGTACTCTAGGAGCATTATGTCTTCCTGGAAGTAAATGGGAGTTTTACTTGGCAGATGAAATTACTACCTATAGCTATACAACCTTAGTTTTTGTTTACCCTAAACCTCTTAAGGGGTCATTGTACTCATCATTATGAATAAATTTCACTATGGGACTGAGGCTGAAATCGCGAAAAAAAAATCAGCTGTTCCCTACATTTCGACGAGGGAACAAGTAAATGTAGGGAACAGCAGAATTTTTTTTCGCGATTAAATCTTTGAATATTTCAAACTTTTAATATTTTTTTCCCATAGTGAAAGTTGTTCATAATAATGAGTACAATGACCCCTTAAGAGGTTTAGTGTAAACAAAAACTAAGGTTGTATAGGTCCTGCACGCTTAGCATGACCACAATAGAAACGGGTTTTGTCGACGGAAGAATAGACAAAATGACAGATAAACAATCACAATCTGTCATTTTGTCTATTCTTCCGTCGACAAAACCCGTAGAAAACCTTTTTCTATGGTTATCATGCTACGCGTGCTGGAACTCATCATTCTCCTGCCCTTATCCCAATTTATTCGTGGTCGGCGCAACATGTCCCTTTCTTCCATACTTCTCTATTAGTCGTCATCTCGGTAGCCTTTCCCTTTCTAGTCATATCATCTTTCACACAGTCCAACCATCGTTCATAAGTCTTGGTGCTGTTTTAAAAAAATGGGTTATTGGCTTGAAAGAGAGGTACTAATTTAAGATATGTGTCGATGTAAAAGCTAGACGATTTGCAACACTGCCTTCTTTACAATGATACAAATGAATACGTCAGTCATCGAATTCAATCAATCGATCGGCAGCCGATCGATTCTGTATTTTTTTTTACAGAATCGATGAAACTTAGGTGAAGTGAACGTGAAGTGAACTGCCAATAGTGTTAATCTCTAGCATCCTGCCGGTCGATTTGTGAGTGACAGCTCACTTCACGCTCATTTCACCTAAGTTTCACGTTGATCTTTTTACAGAATCGAATACATTTTTGAAAAAAAATAGAATCTCATCGAGAATTGCCTACTGTGTGGTGTGGTCCCCCTAGTGGACCCCCTGACAGCTAAATGGTTGCCTAGTAACCATTTAGCTGTCAGGGGGTCCACTATACTCTAACAAAAATTAGCACTTTAAAGCTTAATATTTCGCTAACGGATCCCTAAATTGAAAAATGGCTTTCACACATCCACATATTCTATATCAATATTTTTGGACGACCTTTGCAACGACAAAAAAAAACATCCCCACTTTAAGTGTAGGGGAGGTACCTACACCAAAAAATTCAATTGATTTTCTTGTTTTTATTTTACCACTTTGTCGGTGTGTTAATATGTATACTCATACCAAATTACAGCTTTCTAGTACTAACCGTCTCTGAGCTAAGCCACGAACAGACAGACAGACAGACGGACATGGCGAAACTATAACGGTTCCTTGTAACTACGGAACCCTAAAAAACAGTCCATAAACGTTACCATTGTCAACGCCAGCACACACGACTCCACATTGTATGCTCTCCCAACGATGAGTGACAGATCTTCTCGGTCCAACACCGGCTGCTTCAGACCTTCGAGCCACTCGAACAGAAGCCCGGTCAGAATTGTAGGGTCGTTCTGCAAATATAATACTTTTATTATATGACGTCACAGATATTCTTTTGTCGTATATTAACAAACCATTTCATGAATAGCTCATGAAGTCATGCTAAGCACTTTCCCAATTATGTTAGGGTCGGCTTCCGGTCTAATCGGATGGAGATGAATACCAGTATTTTACATGGAGCGACTGCCTATCTGACCCCCACAACCCAGTTACTGAGTTGCACGATACCTCTTGCTTGGTAAGACTGGAGAATAAGTCATGACGTAGTCAACATATTGATGACTGTGTGTGTCCAATGTGCGATGGTAGGTCGGTACTACATACCGGGGCACACGACCGACGGGCCCTCTCATACAGATGAGTCCCAGCAGTGGGAACATTATAGGCTGATTACCTATAGGCCTCGTTGGTCTAGTAGTTCCAAGCGCTACTGCTGAGCATGAGGTCCTGTAATCTAATTACGTAATACACGATCAATCAGAATCTGAATCGTTTTGAAACAGATTGCAGATCCATTGTTCATAAATTCGAAAAAAAAATCTGCTCAACAACGTAAATAACGCAATGAATGTTGTTGAACTGTTAAAATGAAACAGATTTGTCGTAATCGTTTACGAAAATATGTTACGTAAAATTAGATAGCTGGGTTTGATTCCCACGTCCGGCAGTGTTATTAAGCTTTCAATCTAGAATTTTTCAGTCGGATTCCTTAGTCTAGATTTGTGCCCGGGTTATAGCAATAAGTTCGCCCCATACATGTGACTTGTGAAATGTGGGTGTACAGCCCGATTCAAACTTAATGGCGGCTCGGAACATGAGACGAGTCGCTGCGCAGTAACGAATTCACGTGTCAGCGGGGGTGAGGTATGGGGTACTGCGCAGCGAATAGCGCACTTTAGACCCGTCATTAAGTTTGAATCGAACTGTACTAACTAACGTATGTCTTTACCTCGGGGAATGCAGGCGTGATGTTATGTGTACTTATAGGTATATAGGTAGGTAATGTGGTGTGCATAATGGTGAATTGGTGACTGCTTACCTCAACATTGATTTTGTCAAACGCTTCTCTTTGTTGGTTAATTTCGTTGCGTAGTGTCTTTAAGTACTTCTGCCTCTCTTCTGGAAGACTGTGATGGTCTACTGTGAATGCCTGAACAATAGAGATAGATTTTTTGAGTTATGCATATGAATAGTTTAAAAAAAAATGGTCTAAATGATTGTGATTGTGAGCAGAGGACGGTCGGACACTGTTATGTAGGATGTGCACCGAGAGCCTTGCCACGGTTCATACGTTCATTTCCCAGCATTTGATTGCCATCATGTCTACACTAAGTTTCTAAGTTCTAAGTTTAGGGGGTTTGGTTTCCGCACTTAGTCCTACAGTGGACCATTGTGCGTGGGCCATAGCGGCCGTTGGTGGTTACTCCAACCAGCCCACCTCCCTCCAGAAGTCTATTAAGTCTCCTGGTCTGTTTAGAACATCTGTGAAAGATCTGGGTTTCCCGAGGGTCTGTGTTCTAATCTGGGTGACGCCTGTGCATTCAAAAAGCACGTGCGTGACGGTTTCCTCAGCCTCCATGCACGCCCTGCACAGAGGACTGTCCGTTATGCCTATTGTGTGAAAGTGTTTGTTCAGCGAGCAGTGGCCCGTGATGGTACCCGTCACCAGGCGCAGGCCGTTCCTATCCAGGCGTAGTAAACGCCGGGTTAGCCCGGTATCCAAGGATGGCATGGCTTCCTTGGACTGCCTGCAGCCCGGTGTCGAGGTCCACCAGTGCTCGGCTTGAGTGTGGGTGAACTTCTGTAGCCACCTGCGTATCTGGTTGAAGAGGATGGGTACGATGGGCCTACACTTTCATGCATCGCAAGGCTAAGAAAGACACGTGCGTAGCTTAGCTGTGGGCCGCTGTGGAGCGGCGCCATTAAGAGGAAACGCGACTACCTACTTATTAACACTTTCGACTTCACTCATTTTTCAAAGAGCTCATACGCCATACATATTGCAAGTTGACTCCAAGAGGGCATTACGTTTGCACTAAACTTAACCCTCGAGGTGCGTCACCGGCATAAGGTTAAAATAAAATCAGTTGTATATTTTAACAAGATTTCAATCTTGTTAAAATATACAACTGATTTTATTTTCACAGTTTATAATGCCGAATTCGCAAAGAAAACCCTACACTTACAATGAGCCCTCCGCGAGGGCTCCCGGCATCCCATATGCGACTTGAGTGAACGGGTGAACGACTAACTATTTCAACTTAAGAAGGTTTCTAGTTCTTATAATAATTAATTTATGGATAAAAACAAAACATAGGAACATGGCAGTGGTAGATATATATATTGAAGAAATGATAAGAAAGTATTGACTCTAGTGACATTATTTAGGGTGGAAGGTATAATATGTATGGACCAAACGCTGCCTTCATTATCTCTTATGCCTCATTTACATTCAGTCCCTGCCGGCCGCTGCTCCTCGCGCTGCCGGCAATAATTCCCTAAATACTGCCGTTGTTTGATCGGGTAATTACGGCGTCAGTAAGAATGATAAGTAGTGCATTTTAATAACTATATTAGCCCAAAAACAGATAATTACAATGAGACGACAACCGATTTGCAGTGAGCACACCAGACACATAATTATTTGACAATTGACAGCTAATCGCGCGGGAATAGGTAGGCGACAATACAAATAGCTGATGTGCCATTATAACAGCTGTATAGTTCGCGTCAAATAACTTTGCCGCTCTGAAGTTAGGTTGAGCATGCGCGCCACTGTTTTATAAGGAAGATTGACTACTGCGCAGTCATTTGTAGCCTACTTCAGAGCGGCAAAGTTATTTGACACGAACTATAGCAGGATCGAGGGAAGTATCGTGTTTACGATCTCGTCCTGCCCACTTCCCTGCTCGCAGTGAGCAGGGAAGTAGGCTGAGTGTAAATGGGGTATATGTAATTATGCCGGTGTTACCTCGTATATCCGCACCGCAGGTATACTGCCGTTGTTGCCTGTGATCTTGCTGACTGACTCCAGGTTTCTCTCGATGTCCTCCTCCACTGGGTCCCGCCATTCCACCATTGGCAGTGGTGCTATATGTTCTGTAATCAATGGTTGGGGCTTTGTGGTGGCAGATTAGCGAGAGAGTACTGTATTTTTACACGACTACGGCGAAGCAAAGAGGAGGGTTATGACTTTGAACGATATGTATGTATGTATGTTCATCTGTTCCCTCAAAACTTCAAAACTACCAATCATAATTTGACAAATGAGGTATCTTGGAAGCGTCTTGATCGTCCGCTGGCTCTGTGACGTCACATTAAATTGAATATGTCGCCCTCTGGTGGACATATGGTCATAAACTAAAAAAAATATACCATGTTGGGTATCAAATGAAAGGGCTTAATTAGCACATTTCAATATAACCCCAACATAATTTTAATAAAAATATAAGTTACAAAATATGATTCATTACCATGTTCAGTAGCCGCTTCCTCAGGAGTGGTAGGATCGGGAGGCTTGCTCTTCCGAAGCTTGTACACCATGAAGGACTTATAGAAGGGCTTGTTCTTGACGCGGAAGTCCAGGCCGACGCTCTGATGACACCCGCATAGCTTCAGGAGACGCTCGCAGAGGCAGTATACTATCTGGAAATTTTGGTGAAAGATGGAGTAAGTTTGTTCAGGTCTTTATTTATGTTCCTTTGGTTTTCTTCTTTGACCTATACCTTTCAGAGTTCTGAGTCAGCGATCAACTATTTACATATTTATCTCTTTTAGTTACACGGGACCTTCAATCTTTTGTAAGTACGTTTCTTGAGCGTCGCTTCCTCGTGGACCGTGTGACAGTTGCCTAGTTGACATTCAACCTTAAGGTGATAAAGCCATTACGAGACCAACTATACAGAGTGGCAGGGACAACGACGCGAAAACTTTTAAAAACTATGGATTCAGTACATGATACTGAATACCCCTGCGTCGAAATGTTTCGTCGGTTATAAAAAAAAATCCGCTGTTCCATCCATTTTGACCGCGTAGGTATTGCACTTTTCTATGAAACAGCCACGGTTGGCATAAAACAAACAAATTGTTTAACACACATGTTTTGCCACCCTGTGTAAATTAATATAGGTACCTAAGTGAATTATTTGTGTTCTTTCTTTCTTAAATTCACTCACTGAAAAACAACGTACAGCCTAAACCGAAGCATAAAATTTTCCGCAAGAGTTCATACAATGGAGATGCAGCATGAAGGACGGATTTTTTATAATTCATAGAGCTTGTTGAAAATGGAAGTTGGTACAGCGCCTAAGTACTTAGTCATCCGTATATTAATAAAACAAAATTGTATCACCATATTTTGGAAACTCATCCCCTAAAGCTCCTAAAAATTTGCTGAAGGGAAACCCCGTTAAGGACACGGACTTGTTAAGAATTGAGTTCCAAGGCAGTTCTGTATTTCCCAGGATCTAGGGGGGGACAAACCCGGGCCCGGGGGGACTAACCGGGGATCTAGGGGGAGACGCGCAGCACATAATAAATAGTGTGTGTCTGGATTGAGGAGCCATGTCTCATATCGGAACGAGGGTACTACCAATATTTAGTAGTAAATTAGCCGATTTTGTAGGCCGGATCCTGGAATTTGTAGTAAAACCCTTAAAAAGTTATACGACGTTAAAGGTGGCTCCTCAATCCTGACGTCTGGATTGAGGAGCCACCTTAGAACCCGAAAACTAGCCAACGAATATTTTTGAAAATTTTGTAGGATTTAGTAGTACTTATGCGTAATCTCTACAAAAAAACTGGGGTTTGTACGGTCGAATTTGAGATAGCTACAACGTTTTGATTTTTCATAAAAAAACATATAAATTTCACCGCGCTGTATCTCGTAAAGTTATCAACCAATTACAATATATTTTTTAGTATGATTTAGTAGTAAATGTGCTCGAATTTGTACAATAAAAATAAAACGGAAAAGCTATATAATTTCGGTCTATAGAAATAATATGTACGTAGCTACTAAAGTAGTTGATCAAATCGGATAACAATAACACCAATATTTAGTAAAAATTTGTACTAAATATTGGCGTAATCCAACATCCTGCGCAATCAGTATTTCAAAAGATATTAATAAAATAAACATTCCTTAACAAATTAGTGAATAGGGTGACCATAAATAATTCAAACTATGATCATAAACAGAGTTTTACTTACACATGAATAATTCTTCACCAATCAGTACTTAAATTATGAACACAATATTAACACCAAGAATAAAAAAAAAAGAAAAAAAAACTAAAAGAGCAATATCCCATAGAATAAATAAACAAACACCAAGAATAAAAAAAGAAATCACAAAGAATTTTCAACGTCAGCACTAACTCCGAGCGACGCTCTAAAGAGATTCCAGCCCAAACTATAACATATCCACTGCCAACCGGCACTTTTTCCTCAAAACAAGCTGGAATAAAGTCTACCCCTGGCCGTCTGTAGACTCTTTGCCGCCCGTCACTTGCACACAGCATAAATCTGGATTCGTCAGAAAACATTACTCTTGCCCATTCTTCGTCATTGCGCGTGTTCGCGGGCGTAACGTAATCTTGCTACCCAATATTCCCTTAAAATTTTGGACCATTTGCGGGTCTATTAGCTTGAAGGAGTTGCCACCTTACAATTTTTTTTTACATTGACAAACATTCAGGGTTACTCACGCAATAAAGAAGAATCTAACGACATATCATTCATGTAAATCGGTTCAGCCGTTTAGTAGTTACGAGGGAACATAGGGACGGACATACATAGATAAACATTCAGGTCAAACACATAACACTCCTTTTTTGGCTTCGCCACAGTTTATACAGGTTATACAAAAAAATAAACTCATTACAATCATTCCTACGACTCAGTTTAAATTGTCCGAATACTTCAACGAAATCATGCCATTTGAGGCCAATTCTAACTTAATGAGTTGAATTGTTGACTCTGGTGATTATACTTCCTGTAAATACATTATTTGATAAGCCGTCAGTCTCTTTGGTACATTATCAGTCGACAGCGATGCGGAATTTTAAGACACATTATTTTAGTTTGTTATAATTTTAGTTAGGTTAAGGCCGGTCGGCGTTAGGCGTCGGCGTAAGGCGTCGGTGTTATAGGCGCCGGTGTTATAGGCGTCGGTGTTATAGGCGTCAGTGTTATAGGCGTCGGTGTTATAGGCGTCGGTGTTATAGGCGTCGGTGTTATAGGCGTCGGTGTTATAGGCGTCGGTGTTATAGGCGTCGGTGTTATAGGCGTCGGTGTTATAGGCGTCGGTGTTATAGGCGTCGGTGTTATAGGCGTCGGTGTTATAGGCGTCGGTGTTATAGGCGTCGGTGTTATAGGCGTCGGTGTTATAGGCGTCGGTGTTATAGGCGTCGGTGTTATAGGCGTCGGCGTAAGGCGTCGGTGTTATAGGCGCCGGTGTTATAGGCGTCGGTGTTATAGGCGTCGGTGTTATAGGCGTCGGTGTTATAGGCGTCGGTGTTATAGGCGTCGGTGTTATAGGCGTCGGTGTTATAGGCGTCGGTGTTATAGGCGTCGGTGTTATAGGCGTCGGTGTTATAGGCGTCGGTGTTATAGGCGTCGGTGTTATAGGCGTCGGTGTTATAGGCGTCGGTGTTATAGGCGTCGGCGTAAGGCGTCGGTGTTTTAGGCGTCGGCGTAAGGCGTCGGTGTTATAGGCGTCGGCGTAAGGCGTCGGTGTTATAGGCGTCGGCGTTAGGCGTCGGCTTAAGGCGTCGGCGTAAGGCGTCGGTGCTATAGGCGTCGGTGTTATAGGCGTCAGTGTTATAGGCGTCGGCGTTAGGCGTCGGCTTAAGGCGTCGGCGTAAGGCGTCGGTGCTATAGGCGTCGGCGTTAGGCGTCGGTGTTATAGGCGTCGGTGTTATAGGCGTCGGCGTTAGGCGTCGGCGTAAGGCGTCGGTGCTATAGGCGTCGGTGTTATAGGCGTCGGCGTAAGGCGTCGGTGCTATAGGCGTCGGTGTTATAGGCGTCGGTGTTAGGTGTCGGCGTAAGGCGTCGGTGTTATAGGCGTCGGTGTTATAGGCGTCGGTGTTATAGGCGTCGGCGTTAGGCGTCGGCGTAAGGCATCGGTGTTATAGGAGTCAGTGTTATAGGCGTCGGTGTTATAGGCGTCGGTGTTACGCGTCGGCGTAAGGCGTCGGTGTTATAGGCGTCGGTGTTATAGGCGTCGGTGTTATAGGCGTCGGTGTTATAGGCGTCGGTGTTATAGGCGTCGGTGTTATAGGCGTCGGTGTTATAGGCGTCGGTGTTATAGGCGTCGGTGTTATAGGCGTCGGCGTAAGGCGTCGGTGTTTTAGGCGTCGGCGTAAGGCGTCGGTGTTATAGGCGTCGGCGTAAGGCGTCGGTGTTATAGGCGTCGGTGTTATAGGCGTCGGCGTTAGGCGTCGGCTTAAGGCGTCGGCGTAAGGCGTCGGTGTTATAGGCGTCGGCGTTAGGCGTCGGCTTAAGGCGTCGGCGTAAGGCGTCGGTGCTATAGGCGTCGGCGTTAGGCGTCGGTGTTATAGGCGTCGGTGTTATAGGCGTCGGCGTTAGGCGTCGGCGTAAGGCGTCGGCGTAAGGCGTCGGTGTTATAGGCGTCGGCGTAAGGCGTCGGTGTTATAGGCGTCGGTGTTATAGGCGTCGGTGTTATAGGCGTCGGCGTTAGGCGTCGGCTTAAGGCGTCGGCGTAAGGCGTCGGTGCTATAGGCGTCGGTGTTATAGGCGTCGGCGTAAGGCGTCGGTGTTATAGGCGTCGGTGTTATAGGCGTCGGCGTTAGGCGTCGGCTTAAGGCGTCGGCGTTATAGGCATCGGCGTTAGGCGTCGGCGTAAGGCGTCGGCGTAAGGCGTCGGTGCTATAGGCGTCGGTGTTATAGGCGTCGGCGTAAGGCGTCGGTGCTATAGGCGTCGGTGTTATAGGCGTCGGTGTTAGGTGTCGGCGTAAGGCGTCGGTGTTATAGGCGTCGGTGTTATAGGCGTCGGTGTTATAGGCGTCGGCGTTAGGCGTCGGCGTAAGGCATCGGTGTTATAGGAGTCAGTGTTATAGGCGTCGGTGTTATAGGCGTCGGTGTTACGCGTCGGCGTAAGGCGTCGGTGTTATAGGCGTCGGTGTTATAGGCGTCGGTGTTATAGGCGTCGGTGTTATAGGCGTCGGTGTTATAGGCGTCGGTGTTATAGGCGTCGGTGTTATAGGCGTCGGTGTTATAGGCGTCGGTGTTATAGGCGTCGGCGTAAGGCGTCGGTGTTTTAGGCGTCGGCGTAAGGCGTCGGTGTTATAGGCGTCGGCGTAAGGCGTCGGTGTTATAGGCGTCGGTGTTATAGGCGTCGGCGTTAGGCGTCGGCTTAAGGCGTCGGCGTAAGGCGTCGGTGTTATAGGCGTCGGCGTTAGGCGTCGGCTTAAGGCGTCGGCGTAAGGCGTCGGTGCTATAGGCGTCGGCGTTAGGCGTCGGTGTTATAGGCGTCGGTGTTATAGGCGTCGGCGTTAGGCGTCGGCGTAAGGCGTCGGCGTAAGGCGTCGGTGCTATAGGCGTCGGTGCTATAGGCGTCGGTGCTATAGGCGTCGGTGTTATAGGCGTCGGCGTAAGGCGTCGGTGCTATAGGCGTCGGTGTTATAGGCGTCGGTGTTAGGTGTCGGCGTAAGGCGTCGGTGTTATAGGCGTCGGTGTTATAGGCGTCGGTGTTATAGGCGTCGGTGTTATAGGCGTCGGCGTTAGGCGTCGGCGTAAGGCATCGGTGTTATAGGAGTCAGTGTTATAGGCGTCGGTGTTATAGGCGTCGGTGTTACGCGTCGGCGTAAGGCGTCGGTGTTATAGGCGTCGGTGTTTTAGGCGTCGGCGTAAGGCGTCGGTGTTATAGGCGTCGGCGTAAGGCGTCGGTGTTATAGGCGTCGGTGTTATAGGCGTCGGTGTTATAGGCGTCGGCGTTAGGCGTCGGCTTAAGGCGTCGGCGTAAGGCGTCGGTGCTATAGGCGTCGGTGTTATAGGCGTCGGCGTAAGGCGTCGGTGTTATAGGCGTCGGTGTTATAGGCGTCGGCGTTAGGCGTCGGCTTAAGGCGTCGGCGTTATAGGCATCGGCGTTAGGCGTCGGCGTAAGGCGTCGGCGTAAGGCGTCGGTGCTATAGGCGTCGGTGTTATAGGCGTCGGCGTAAGGCGTCGGTGCTATAGGCGTCGGTGTTATAGGCGTCGGTGTTATAGGCGTCGGCGTAAGGCGTCGGTGCTATAGGCGTCGGCGTTAGGCGTCGGCGTAAGGCATCGGTGTTATAGGCGTCGGTGTTATAGGCGTCGGTGTTATAGGCGTCGGTGTTATAGGCGTCGGTGTTATAGGCGTCGGTGTTATAGGCGTCGGTGTTATAGGCGTCGGTGTTATAGGCGTCGGTGTTATAGGCGTCGGTGTTATAGGCGTCGGCGTAAGGCGTCGGTGTTTTAGGCGTCGGCGTAAGGCGTCGGTGTTATAGGCGTCGGCGTAAGGCGTCGGTGTTATAGGCGTCGGCGTTAGGCGTCGGCTTAAGGCGTCGGTGCTATAGGCGTCGGTGTTATAGGCGTCGGCGTTAGGCGTCGGTGTTACGCGTCGGCGTAAGGCGTCGGTGTTATAGGCGTCGGTGTTATTGGTGTTATAGGCGTCGGTGTTATAGGCGTCGGCGTAAGGCGTCGGTGTTATAGGCGTCGGTGTTATAGGCGTCGGTGTTATAGGCGTCGGTGTTATAGGCGTCGGTGTTATAGGCGTCGGTGTTATAGGCGTCGGGGTTTTAGGCGTCGGTGTTATAGGCGTCGGTGTTATAGGCGTCGGTGTTATAGGCGTCGGTGTTATAGGCGTCGGTGTTATAGGCGTCGGTGTTATAGGCGTCGGTGTTATAGGCGTCGGTGTTATAGGCGTCGGCGTTAGGCGTCGGCTTAAGGCGTCGGCGTAAGGCGTCGGTGCTATAGGCGTCGGTGTTATAGGCGTCGGCGTAAGGCGTCGGTGTTATAGGCGTCGGTGTTATAGGCGTCGGCGTAAGGCGTCGGTGTAAGGCGTCGGTGCTATAGGCGTCGGTGTTATAGGCGTCGGCGTAAGGCGTCGGTGCTATAGGCGTCGGTGTTATAGGCGTCGGTGTTAGGTGTCGGCGTAAGGCGTCGGTGTTATAGGCGTCGGTGTTATAGGCGTCGGTGTTATAGGCGTCGGCGTTAGGCGTCGGCGTAAGGCATCGGTGTTATAGGCGTCGGTGTTATAGGCGTCGGCGTTAGGCGTCGGTGTTATAGGCGTCGGCGTTAGGCGTCGGCGTAAGGCGTCGGCGTAAGGTGTCGGGGTTATAGGCGTCGGTGTTATAGGCGTCGGTGTTATCGGCATCGGTGTTATAGGCGTCGGCGTAAGGCGTCGGTGTTTTAGGCGTCGGCGTAAGGCGTCGGTGTTATAGGCGTCGGCGTAAGGCGTCGGTGTTATAGGCGTCGGTGTTATAGGCGTCGGCGTTAGGCGTCGGCTTAAGGCGTCGGCGTAAGGCGTCGGTGTTATAGGCGTCGGCTTAAGGCGTCGGCGTAAGGCGTCGGTGCTATAGGCGTCGGTGTTATAGGCGTCGGCGTAAGGCGTCGGTGTTATAGGCGTCGGTGTTATAGGCGTCGGTGTTATAGGCGTCGGTGTTATAGGCGTCGGCGTTAGGCGTCGGCTTAAGGCGTCGGCGTAAGGCGTCGGTGCTATAGGCGTCGGTGTTATAGGCGTCGGCGTAAGGCGTCGGTGTTATAGGCGTCGGTGTTATAGGCGTCGGTGTTATAGGCGTCGGCGTTAGGCGTCGGCTTAAGGCGTCGGCGTTATAGGCATCGCCGTTAGGCGTCGGCGTAAGGCGTCGGCGTAAGGCGTCGGTGCTATAGGCGTCGGTGTTATAGGCGTCGGCGTAAGGCGTCGGTGCTATAGGCGTCGGTGTTATAGGCGTCGGTGTTATAGGCGTCGGCGTAAGGCGTCGGTGCTATAGGCGTCGGCGTTAGGCGTCGGCGTAAGGCATCGGTGTTATAGGCGTCGGTGTTATAGGCGTCGGTGTTACGCGTCGGCGTAAGGCGTCGGTGTTATAGGCGTCGGTGTTATAGGCGTCGGTGTTACGCGTCGGCGTAAGGCGTCGGTGTTATAGGCGTCGGTGTTATTGGCGTCGGTGTTATAGGCGTCGGTGTTTTAGGCGTCGGCGTAAGGCGTCGGTGTTATAGGCGTCGGCGTAAGGCGTCGGTGTTATAGGCGTCGGTGTTATAGGCGTCGGCGTTAGGCGTCGGCTTAAGGAGTCGGCGTAAGGCGTCGGTGCTATAGGCGTCGGTGTTATAGGCGTCGGCGTAAGGCGTCGGTGTTATAGGCGACGGTGTTATAGGCGTCGGCGTTAGGCATCGGCTTAAGGCGTCTGCGTAAGGCGTCGGTGCTATAGGCGTCGGTGTTATAGGCGTCGGCGTTAGGCGTCGGTGTTACGCGTCGGCGTAAGGCGTCGGTGTTATAGGCGTCGGTGTTATTGGTGTTATAGGCGTCGGTGTTATAGGCGTCGGCGTAAGGCGTCGGTGTTATAGGCGTCGGTGTTATAGGCGTCGGTGTTATAGGCGTCGGTGTTATAGGCGTCGGTGTTATAGGCGTCGGTGTTATAGGCGTCGGGGTTTTAGGCGTCGGTGTTATAGGCGTCGGTGTTATAGGCGTCGGTGTTATAGGCGTCGGTGTTATAGGCGTCGGTGTTATAGGCGTCGGTGTTATAGGCGTCGGTGTTATAGGCGTCGGTGTTATAGGCGTCGGCGTTAGGCGTCGGCTTAAGGCGTCGGCGTAAGGCGTCGGTGCTATAGGCGTCGGTGTTATAGGCGTCGGCGTAAGGCGTCGGTGTTATAGGCGTCGGTGTTATAGGCGTCGGCGTAAGGCGTCGGTGTAAGGCGTCGGTGCTATAGGCGTCGGTGTTATAGGCGTCGGCGTAAGGCGTCGGTGCTATAGGCGTCGGTGTTATAGGCGTCGGTGTTAGGTGTCGGCGTAAGGCGTCGGTGTTATAGGCGTCGGTGTTATAGGCGTCGGTGTTATAGGCGTCGGCGTTAGGCGTCGGCGTAAGGCATCGGTGTTATAGGCGTCGGTGTTATAGGCGTCGGCGTTAGGCGTCGGTGTTATAGGCGTCGGCGTTAGGCGTCGGCGTAAGGCGTCGGCGTAAGGTGTCGGGGTTATAGGCGTCGGTGTTATAGGCGTCGGTGTTATCGGCATCGGTGTTATAGGCGTCGGCGTAAGGCGTCGGTGTTATAGGCGTCGGTGTTATAGGCGTCGGTGTTATAGGCGTCGGTGTTATAGGCGTCGGTGTTATCGGCATCGGTGTTATAGGCGTCGGCGTAAGGCGTCGGTGTTATAGGCGTCGGTGTTATAGGCGTCGGTGTTATAGGCGTCGGTGTTATAGGCGTCGGTGTTATAGGCGTCGGTGTTATAGGCGTCGGTGTTATAGGCGTCGGGGTTTTAGGCGTCGGCGTAAGGCGTCGGTGTTATAGGCGTCGGTGTTATAGGCGTCGGTGTTATAGGCGTCGGCGTAAGGCGTCGGTGTTATAGGCGTCGGTGTTATAGGCGTCGGCGTAAGGCGTCGGTGCTATAGGCGTCGGTGTTATAGGCGTCGGCGTTACGCGTCGGCGTAAGGCATCGGCGTAATGCGTCGGCGTAAGGCGTCGGTGCTATAGGCGTCGGTGTTATAGGCGTCGGTGTTATAGGCGTCGGTGTTATAGGCGTCCGTGTTATAGGCGTCGGTGTTATAGGCGTCGGTGTTATAGGCGTCGGTGTTATAGGCGTCGGTGTTATAGGCGTCGGCGTAAGGCTTCGGTGTTATAGGCGTCGGCGTTAGGCGTCGGCGTAAGGCGTCGGTGTTATAGGCGTCGGCGTTAGGCGTCGGCGTTAGGCGTCGGCGTTAGGCGTCGGCGTAAGGCGTCGGTGTTTTAGGCGTTGGCGTAAGGCGTCGGTGTTATAGGCGTCGGCGTAAGGCGTCGGTGTTATAGGCGTCGGTGTTTTAGGCGTCGGCGTAAGGCGTCGGTGTTATAGGCGTCGGTGTTATAGGCGTCGGCGTTAGGCGTCGGCTTAAGGCGTCGGCGTAAGGCGTCGGTGTTATAGGCGTCGGCGTTAGGCGTCGGTGTTATAGGCGTCGGTGTTATAGGCGTCGGTGTTATAGGCGTCGGTGTTATAGGCGTCGGCGTTAGGCGTCGGCGTAAGGCGTCGGTGATAAAGGCGTTGGCGTAAGGCGTCAACGTTATAGGCGACGGCGTTAGGCGTCGGCGTAAGGCGTCGGTGTTATAGGCGTCGGCGTAAGGCGTCGGTGTTATAGGCGTCGGCGTTAGGCATCGGCGTAAGGCGTCGGTGTAAGGCGGGATATATGTATTGTTATTTTATTTATTAATTAGGTATACAACCCGGTTGTAAAATACTCCACGTCGTTCCATGATGTAAAATATAGGTATTCAGCTGCATCCAGTTAGACTGGAAGCCAACCCCAACATAGTTGGGAAGAGGCTAGGCAGATTGATTGATTTTGTTTATAACCCGTTTGTATAGTAGGTACTAAAAAAGTTAGAGGCGCCTGTTATGGTTCCTACACACTATGCCGGCGGCATGGCCGCCGGATTTTCCCGCGCGGCACGTACCCCCGGCTTTTGTGCCTTCATTTCCTTTGCGATCCTTTGTGCGGTTACAATGAATTGTGAATTTTCTATTAAAATACTACTAATAATACAATTTTAATGGAGTTTGTATCATTTATGTCTAACCGATTTATTTTCTAATCTAATGCTTGTCTATTACTTTCTTTACGTTACTATAGCAATAATGTTGTGAAAAATAACAGCGAAACAATAATGAATTTAAAATCATAACGTATGAATAAAACCTTTGACGAAGATAATTTATTTTACTATACAAGAAGAGGTCATGTTTCTGTGGAGGTTCATATCACCGCGATTCAGCGGAGAGTGCTAAATGCACAACGCCATCTATCGATACATCAGGAACTAAAATATTGACTAAATAATCAAACTAAACATAAGTTTGTATAAAATAAGTATCATTAAATTCATCACCGGTTACTGAATTTCAGTTCATTAGGTTCATTACATAAATATCCTAACTATATAATATTATAAATGCGAAAGTGAGTTTGTTTGTTTGTTACGCTATATCGGCCGAGCGGATTTGAATGAAATTTGGCACATGGGTAGAGCATAACCTGGGTAAGGACATAGAATACTTTTCATCCCGCTATTCCCACGGAACTTCGAGACTTATGAAGGTCACGGGGCGCAGCTAGTATTTCAAATAATCTAAAACCACAATTACATAAGTTACACGTAGGTACCTAATCGTACTCGTAGAATGATTTATAAGCAAATAAAACTACTTATTTCAAACAATGGTCTTCTTTGAATTATTTATGGTCACTAATTTGCTAAGGAATGTTTATTTTATTATCTTTTGAAATACTGATTGCGCAGGATGTTGGATTACGCCAATATTTAGTAGAAATTTCTACTAAATATAGGTGTTATTGTTATCCGATTTGATCAACTACTTTAGTAGCTACGTACATATCATTTCTATAGACCAAAATTATATAGCTTTTCCGTTTTATTTTTATTGTACAAATTCGAGCACATTTACTATCAAATCATACTAAAAATATGTTGTAATTGGTTGATAACTTTCCGAGATACAGCGCGGTGAAATTTATGTTTTTTTTATGGAAAATCAAAACGTTGTAGCTATCTCAAATTCGACCGTACAAACCCCATTTTTTTTGTAGAGATTACGCATAAGTACTACTAAATCCTACAAAATTTTCAAAAATATCCGTTGGCTAGTTTTCGGGTTCTAAGGTGGCTCCTCAATCCAGACGTCAGGATTGAGGAGCCACCTTTAACGTCGTATAACTTTTTAAGGGTTTTACTACAAATTCCAGGATCCGGCCTACAAAATCGGCTAATTTACTACTAAATATTGGTACCTAGTAACCTCGTTCCGATATGAGACATGGCTCCTCAATCCAGACACACACAATAAATAATCTTCTGTTTCTTTCATTTTTACAACAGTTTTGGCGCCCTCATTGGATTGGCGCATTACAAATTTGATTAACATGTTGTTCCCTAAAAATTTTAATTACAAGAACTTTTTTATTTTGCGGGTTACCTTAGCGCATCTCCCATGTAGGATTGGCGGGGGGCGGCAACCAATCAGAAAAAAACTAGATCCGGGGCTGGCCAGAACAAAGAGCTGGATTGTAGCAAATGTAGGAGTTTCTTTGACAGATAAACTTTAGAGTAGTAGATTGTACAGGTATCACAAAATTTTGTAAACACGTTTATTTTTCATTCATTTCAGGAATGCATTGTAGACTAAACTTAAAATATATAAAATCTGCGATTGTAGATATAATTTGGCTCAGTTTGATGTGCCAAATGTATTAAAAAAAAAAAAAAATACTTTAGTTCTGTTGTGTAAATTGAAGATTGATTTACTTTAAATAATTTCATGTTTATATTCGACTTTAGTTATAGATAATTTCTTAGTTAAATAAGCCTTACTTAATATTTGCATGCCAAAATATGGCGAAATGTGTCATTGCACAAGAATACATATTTATTAACGACTAAATGACTTTGACTTTTATGTACCTACCTACCTACTTACTTCCTAAGCAAATAAACGTTTTTTATTCCTTTGGCGTACCTTTGGCAATTCTCTAAAAGCGCGTTCTTCTAATCCATGTAGAGTCGCTCGTTGTCGGTACAAGTGCTGTTTTAATGTGAACTCCGACGTTTTTCTGTCTTTCGTCAGATTTAAGGTTTCCCTGAAAGAAATAAGGATGGGTTTTTAAAGAAAAAAATATATTAGTCTTACCATCAGTTTACATGTTACTAATCTTATTTTTCTTCCCTCGTATATCCATTACAGGGTCAAATTAAACTAGCTAACGAAACTCTATTTATCTAAACACTATACACAGTGACATTTAAATCACAGTTTTGCTTTAACAAACTTTTTTCAGACCATGGTTTACTACAATTCTATAGCATCCAATAAAAAAAAAAGTCATTGATTTTTGAAAAAACAATCTGTGATTCAAATATCAACACACACCATGTAAAATAAGAACGATTTATTTTGAATTTTTGATAAACTTTTTAGTGTCAACTTATTGCCTACTTTTGTAGCACTTTTATGCCTGACGGACCCCTGCATTGGTAGATATTGCACAATAAATGAACTCGGGTGAGTTAATTTATTTTGCAAAACATAGAGTAAAAACAAAAATGGCCGCCATATCAAAACAGTAGGGGCAAAATGCCTTATTATGGTGGATTTGTCGATAAAATTGATCATATTGCTTTGCCTTCACGGGTCGGACACCGGTGACGAGACACATTGTACTTATATTAATCCCGGCCACCGAGAAAATGTGTTTCTAACACCTGTCAGTTGGCCAATATTAGGAACGAATAAAGTTTAAATTCGTAAAAAACGTATTCTTTTGTAGGTACTCAGCTGACAGGTGTCAGGAACGCATTCTCTCATTGGCTGGAGTGTAATTAAAATACAATCATATTTTAATCCTGGCATGAATTCGGGAGTATAAAATCTCGTGCCGATGCGAAGAAAATGATGAAGATTTGGTGAAAAAAATGTAACAAATGGTGCCGATTCTCTTGTTACAAATGCCTCTAAACTAGACTAAAAATCACTAAAATTTAGTTTAATCCTGTCAAACGACGACTTCCCATTCTGAAATAGACTAAAGTGACACAAATTATTTATATTTTAGTTTGACTGCACTAAGATAGTACTGAGTTTTTAGTTTAGTGAAAATGGCAATTTTGCTATTCTGAATTTGACGTTTATCACCTAAAATTTTGATTGTAAAGGACCAAACCAGATTAGCTAAACCTAACAATTTTAAATCGCGATTAAAAAGGTGTGGGATAAAATAAGTTGTCATGAACTAAAATTCACACCAACATCTCGACTTCATGTGCAAAAACAGTACTGTATTTATTTTTTCTTTTGCTTATATCTCGAAAATGGTGCGTCCTATCGCAAAAATAATGAAAATTTCGACACCCTTTCTAAAATTCTTAAACCCCTAAAACTCAAGATGTTGGTAATATTTTTTTCATATTTTCCATACAAAAAGTGAAATATGCCATATAAAACACGTCGAGGCTGCACCACACCCCTGCGCGCCTCCGGCTCTAAAAAAAATCGGGTACCACGTGGATTCGCGATTGTCAAATTCCAAAATTATTTTTTAATTTAAAGATTTTTTTTGCAGAATAGCGTTAAGATTCTCATAGCCAAAAGTAAGAAATTTTAGTGATAGTTTAGTTAGTTTAGTTCGGTGTACAAGAGAATCGGCACCATTATTTCACTTTTTTTCGACAACATGTAACTTACTTAGAACTGACAACTTACTTAGAACTTACAATCCCACTTACTTAGAACTGAACACTATAGTCTGTGGCAGCATGTAATGCTCGAACTGCTGCACGCACAGGATCTGTCCCGATGTCTGCACAGACTTGGGCAATATACAGACGAAAATCATCGAGAACTATACTCAGGCAGAAGTAAAAACTAAACGTAAACAGAACTTAATATCTAAATAAAAGCCTCCAGGCATAAAGGGCGTGAGGCGGCGAGCCTCCTTGCCGGACAACCGCCATGGGATCTGGAGGCAAAAGTCCTCGCGCACATGTGGGAGTTGCGCGAGGAGGCGAAACGCCGGGGCGTAACTCCGCTGCCGCGAGAAATCGCGGCACAGCGGACAGAGCTCCGGCGGGATCTCATGGCGGCATGGAGAGTGCGATTGTCGCAACCCAGCGCTGGGCACGCCACAATTGTGGCGATAAGTCCCCTCTTTGAGGAGTGGCTAGAGAGGCGCCACGGCGTCCTCACCTTCCGCCTGACACAGGTCCTCACCGGACATGGTTGTTTCGGGAGGTTCCTGTTCAGGATAAAGCGGGAGGAAACGCCCGGGTGTCACCACTGTGTGGATCGCCCGGAGGACACGGTGGAGCATACGGTGGAGGTCTGCCCAGCTTGGGCGGAGCACCGCCGTGTCCTCACGGAGGCGATCGGCGGCGGCGATCTCTCGCGTCCGGCCCTGGTTCAGGCCATGGTCCGGAGCGAGAGTGCATGGGAGGCCGTCACCTCCTTCTGCGAAGCAGTAATGCTCGCGAAGGAGGAGGCGGAGCGCGCGAGGGAGAGGCAAAATGCGCCCCCTCGCGCCCCTAGTCGCCGCAGGAGACGCCCCGGGCGTCGGGAGTCGCGAGCCGACTTCCGGCCACCGTAGGCGCGGGCTTGCGGACGGTGAGCAATGGGTAGCTCGCCGTCCGATAGGGACCAGGCCCGGGTCGACGGCGCGTTGTGTTCCACGCGCGCCTCAAAGAGATGTCAGCACCAACTGACGGGGTCCGGAAGGGCCAATGCCTGCCGGGGTCGCGGGTTTGTCTGAAAGGGATATCGCGACCTCGGCACACAGGCAACGGAAGGAACACGGGTGGGTTTTAGTCAGTAAAAGTCTGACACGCCCTCCCGCTCCACCCAGAGCGGGAGAAGTTATTTGATAATTTCCCATCCAAAAAAAAAAAAAAAAAAAAAAAAAAACCCC
Organism: Agrochola circellaris; assembly: GCA_914767755.1. Taxonomy (NCBI): domain Eukaryota; kingdom Metazoa; phylum Arthropoda; class Insecta; order Lepidoptera; family Noctuidae; genus Agrochola; species Agrochola circellaris. Next base: position 9,801,426 of record OU611850.1, on the reverse strand, counting down.
TGCGCGCCTCCGGCTCTAAAAAAAATCGGGTACCACGTGGATTCGCGATTGTCAAATTCCAAAATTATTTTTTAATTTAAAGATTTTTTTTGCAGAATAGCGTTAAGATTCTCATAGCCAAAAGTAAGAAATTTTAGTGATAGTTTAGTTAGTTTAGTTCGGTGTACAAGAGAATCGGCACCATTATTTCACTTTTTTTCGACAACATGTAACTTACTTAGAACTGACAACTTACTTAGAACTTACAATCCCACTTACTTAGAACTGAACACTATAGTCTGTGGCAGCATGTAATGCTCGAACTGCTGCACGCACAGGATCTGTCCCGATGTCTGCACAGACTTGGGCCTCTTCTTGCGGACCAGCCGGATGGCATCGTTGGCTCTGATGCGCAGCGAGTAGACCAGGTAACAGGCTATCAGGACACCTGTTCTACCTAGACCTGGGAATGAAAATAAATAACAATCATTTTGTTTTTTCTTTCTTAAATTTTAACGATTTGGGCTGGGACCCAGTAGAGATCACGAATTACAATTTTGTATTTTCTTTCGTTCATATTCAAAAGATGTATCATCAAGTTTTAGATAAAATTAATAATATCATCAGATATCGTACAAACGAGGCGAATGACGGCTTTTTCGCGTTTATTGCATGGCCATGAACCTTTGTCTGGCCAGCTCAACCAATTCCAGACATCGATTAGTGCGATCACTTCCTAGAGACGGATTAAAGTCATACATTATTGCCATAATCAGACGCTGTGTGGATAATTTAAAAAATCCGAATGCAAATTAAGCATTTTTTTTTTACATGACCTTGTCTATTGCAAATGATAGCCATTTGCTTAATGTCATTTTATGGTTGAAACCAGTTCTGAGAAATTATATAATTTACTAGCGATCCGGCCGTGCTTCGCTAGGCTTTACGACTCGACAAAACATCGAGATTTTATTATTATAATGTATAAGGGTAATATTATACATGTCGTGGCCAAATCTTAGAACTGATAATTTCATGAAGTAATAGACCATTTCATGAAATAGTTGTGTTGCGTACCTTCCATCAAGATGCAAGTATGTGGAGTATGCGGTGCAAGCACCGCATACCTTTTAAAGCCATCATCGTTCCAGTGTGAGAGAGAGATGAAGCTATACAGGACGAATAGCACTATCCTTATTTCACAACGGAAAGGTGATGGTTTTAACACGTCATAGTAAGGCCCCTGTGCTCTTGAGGATCTTATGACCGCGTCAGCAAACGGAGTTCGAGTGGTTGAATTTTAGGCTAAACATAATATTTGACTACTTTCACAACAAACTTAAACCATTGATATATTTCAATTAAATAATTTACAGGCACTTTTTAACTGTCAAGTAGTCGGTCAGTCAGAAAGATGAAGCTAGTTGTCAATTCCAAAGCGTACTTAGGTTCCTATGGAGAACAACGGGCAAGAAACTCCACGGACACTCTTTTAAATTATATCTATTGTTACAATTATATCAGTTACAGCATTATTGATGAATTTCTATGTATAGAGAACGATGTAAAAAAAAAGACGAACACAAACGAACAAACAACGAACAAACAAACGAACGAACAATAAACGTATTTTCTTTCTTTTTTTTCTTTAACACGTTAAAAGCGTTCAGAGTGCAGCAAATAGAAACAAAAAACAAAAAATGGTTGCCTGTAAAGTCGGTTTTACGGGCGAAGATTTTACGTGACAACGTCTTTTTATCGGCGGTGACTCATCGTAACAGACGTGAGCGGGCGTTACACTTTTTCATGAGTGACTCCGAGCCGCAACCTAATTTAAGACGTTGTCACGTCAAAAAACACGACCTGCGCGACGTGAATCTAGAAAGATACAACTTTGATGTTATATAAGCGTGTGTCTCTCTCGTCATCTTACTCGGACGTGTCCACAGCGGCAACATGATACTCGAACTAGTTTACTCTTTGATTATACTACCAAACATATTTCTCCTCATTTTATATCTTATAGTAGCGATATACGTGAAACTAAAGCTTGAACTCGTTCGAGGAGTGTGTACATCTAATGTGAGACTTGATGGAAAGATCGCGCTCGTGACAGGCGGGAACCAAGGCATCGGCCTGGAGACTGCCCGCGACCTCGCATCCAGAGGAGCGCAAGTGATCATCGCCTGCAGGGACGCCATAAAAGCTGCAGAAGCTATCGCCGATATAGGTGCTACGACAGGAAACAAACACGTTGAATTCAAACCTTTAGATCTATCGAAATTCAGCAGTGTGCGGAAATTCGCTGAAGACTTCAACAAATCCTATGACCGTCTCGATATTTTGGTGAACAACGCTGGCTGCAGCGGCAACTACCCGAAGCCTACTGAAGATGGAAATGAAGTAGTGATGCAAGTGAACTACTTCGGACCCTTTCTTCTCACAAACCTGCTGCTAGACAAACTGATCGCTTCCAAACCCAGCAGGATCATCATAGTGTCATCTTGTCTCCACTATTTCGCCAGATTACGCGTTGACCACCTACATCAACCTGTATTTACTGGAGCGATAGGCCAGCTCGTGAATTACGGCAGTAGTAAATTATGTCAAATTCTTTGGATGAAGGCATTAGCTAAGAGATTACCTGAAGGGGTGACTGTGAATGCTTTACACCCTGGAATTATTAAAACTGATATATTTAGCACGTTGCCTTTTTATGTGAAAACGATGTTTCACCTGATTGCAGACGCTTTGTTATTTAGAACAGCTAAAGCAGGAGCTCAAACGACGATACATCTGTGTGTTGCTGAAGAAGTGGAGAATGTGCGGGGGAAGTACTTCATGGAGTGTAAGGAAGGAGGATATAGTAGGACCGCTGATGATGATGAGTTAGTGGAGCAAGTGTGGAACAAGAGTTTAAAGGTGACGAGCTCAAGTTAGCTTGGACGTATCTTTGTAGTCATAAACGTCGTAAATAATGGTGTTGTGTATTCTTGATCGGTCTACTGTACGTAATAAGTAATAAACTTGGTGTACCTATCAAGGTGTTGATCGTGTGGTGAAATGGTGATAGGATATCATAAACACAGGGCGACACAAAGCGAATTTTAATGATTTTATACTGAAGATCACGTCTAGACGAGTAGTGTTAATGATTTGGAAAAAATATATGTTAAATTGCAGCATTTTCTTAATTACTTAATCTGTGAATATTTTAGATTATCTTTATATTATATAGTGAAATTAATTTGTAAAGTTATGTCTAACGCGGATAAAAAACTGAGAATCCCGGAAGAACTATCAAGCGTATTTTTCTGAAGCCTTCACCATTTTAAAGATAATTTATTGTGTATCTTTAATATACGTGTTTTATTAGAATACCTTTTGTTTTACGTATAATAAATTAATAATGCGTCTAATTTGGGACAGCGCTCCTTGATGGGCTAGTCCTATTACTGGCTGCACAGAACACGCAAGCTAACTACTCAAGGTCACTGGCATATAGGTCGAATCGCCAAATATTCAGTCACAGCTCACACGTGTAAATATAAATCGAACATATTACGTGTGACCTTGGATTTTAAATTTGTCTTTCTGTGCATGTCTTGTATTTGGGTTTTAGTTTTTATAACTCTTATTTTTATTTAAATTATTAAGGGGTTATAATACAGGTATATATTTTAGAAATGTGCTAATTAAGCCTAAGCATTTCAGACCCAACATGGCGTTTTTTTTAGTTCATGATTTTATGATCTTTATTACCTAGAGGGCGCCATATTATATTTAATGTGACAGTTAATTGATTCAGGCGTGACTATGCGGAAATCCATTATAAAATACAATAGACGATGTATATTTAGTAACTTAATACGCGTAACTGTTCTTAAAGAGTCATAAAGAACCCTGTAAGAAATGGACACGTGTTTCACCTCTCAACGAGGCATCCTCAGGAAGGCGATTGACTTGTTGCGAACTCGGACCCGACGTGTGGACACGTCAAGCGCAACAAGTCAATCGCCTTCCTGAGGATGCCTCGTTGAGAGGTGAAACACGTGTCCATTTCTTACAGGGTTCTTTATGACTCTTTAAGAACAGTTACGCGGATTAAGTTACTAAATATACGTCGTCTATTGTATTTTATTTAATGTGACGTCAAATAACCAGCGGACGATCTATCGCTTCCAACGATACCTCATTTGTCTAATGGAACAGATGAACATACATACCACCCACATATATTCGTACTGCAAGGTCAAAATCAAACAAAATAATAGCCCACCCTCCTTTTTGCTTCGCCATAGTCTGGTAAAAAACAAACTCGTGTATAACATTTATTTGCAATAAATATGTTTAAAAATAAAAATGAAATACTGTTCTTTGAAAAGCGCGTCACTTGAGAACGGCTGGACCGATATGGCTACTTTTTGTTTTAAAAATGTTCGCAATTGTCCGATTAAGGGATTTAGAGAAAAATAAAAAAGTTGCCCGGAATGTTGGAATATTCCGGAAAAACTGAAACTGCTTTCTTCTATGGGGATTGAAGACATCCCGCAGTCTGTCGGGTCAGCAGCAATGATTAAAACGGTAATGGCTTTGACAATTTGCAACAAAAAAAATACTTAGCCCTCTTTAGAGTCGTATCGCGCTGTAGCGTCGCGGAGTTTCGAGCTTCGCGACGCGGCACCGCGATGCTAGTAGAACGATTACGACGCGCGACGACTCTAGTAGAACAATTTCTATGAAAACTCCATAGAAATTGGGTCACCAGAAATGCGCCACACCGCGCGTCGTCGCGTCGCGCCTGAATGCGCCTTCAAAAGGCTATCACAGCACGTGCGACCTGCGATCAAAGACTTCGTGATGAAATTTTTGAAAATCATTTAGTTTTTATTCAGAATAAAAGCAAATAGATTTTCAAAACTTTTTGATTTGCGATGTATCAACAAGTTTTAGTTTAAATTAACAACATCATGTTGTAGAAACGAAGCCGTAAAGCTCTTTCTAACCAGCTCAAGCCAATTCCGCGTCGATAAGTGCTTCGTGAGGGTCGCTTCCTGAGATCGGCAATCCATTAAGAGGAGGGGAGGGCATTTTATATTTTAAAATGTAGAAATAAAAATATAACATCTCAAATTACTTGAAAATGGTTGACATTTGCTTAGGGGTCATAACATAAGGTGGCAATTTCGTTGCAAATGACTTCCCCTACATCCCCTTAAAGTAAATCAATCTTCAATTTACACAACAGAACCAAAGTGGATTGCCAACTGTGTATTACCAATAACCTTGTATAAATACTAACACTACCTATTAAGATAATAATAATATATTATACGTACCTAATTAGAATTAAAAGAAACTCAGTGTCAATGTTTTAATAATTAAAATTGTCTCGCCTTAAATGACTTGTAATTTAAACATACCGTAACTGGCGATTTTTCGTTGTACGGCCCACCGCTGCTCCTACCCCATCGAGGGTTACAAGCGTCATGTTATATTATGATTGCATTTACAGTGCAAAAATGTAATCTTTGTTGACCTTGCCACATTCATTATCTCGAATTACACAACCGTTATTGACCAAGGTAAACCATAAAATGAGGTAGGTACTTAAGGAAAAATACTGTGCATGCATGTCAGGTTACTCAGGTTAAGTTAAATAGGTACGTGCTAAGCATTTCACAGAGACCATATTATGTAGGTATTTATACAGAAAATACGCTTCAAGCAATTCTCTGCGTCAGTTACACAATAAGCCTTGTTTCTATCATGGATTGTATGTTTTGCTGCTAGATTGATTAATGGCTTGCCAAACTGGCGGACGGGACGGCACAGGATTTTAAATTTATCAATTGAATTTAATACTTATCCAATCGAAATACGGTATATATTTCAATGCTCGGTGATCGACCTTGGAGCATCGCAGCGCAGTTTTCTCTGGAGCATCGAAGAGGACGCTGGAGGAGGCGGCGGTGTGCGCCGGAATGCGCTGGAGTCTGCCACACTCTTTCAAAAACAACTTTTTGACTGCGTAGTCGCTAGTAGAATAATCAAATCCCGGCGAGCGGTGGCTACTCGGCGGATGCCGCGGCATACTCGGTGGATGCTCCGGTAAGCTGGCGGAAGTTCGGGGTATCGCAGAGGATTTTTCTTGTCAGTGTGCGGTGGCGGATAGGAATCCTCGTCGATGCTGTCCCCTGCCCGCCAGTGCGCACAGGCACTAGCAGGCAGGTAGTACTTTTGTCTACTTCTACGGTGATCCAACATTTGTTTACCAGAAATATTATGCAATACAGTACCTACCTAATTTGTGGCTTCTTGAGGCGATTCGCACGAATGTAATAAATTTTTGGGCGCATCGACAACTCGAGAAATACGTAGGCAATGGGCATATTTAAAATTGTATGCAATAACGTTAAGAAAAGTACACTAGCGCACAGAAGTGATAAGTACTGGATATACAAACCCTATGTGTATATGAAGTGCTCAGTGGCGGGGCAAGATCTAAATTTTGATCAAAATTTGACGTGGGCGTACGAGTATCACTCCCACGTCAAATTTGCGAGGAGACGAATAAAAAAAAATAAAAAACATTTGAAAATGTTACATTTTTAGGTGGGAACCAATAGGTGGAGATATAGGATAGGCCATTAAAAAATATTGCGGATCTGTGAAAACCATTTTTCGATTCAGAGATCCGTTTGCGTAATATGACGCTTTAAAATACAAATTTTTGTACTTTAGCCCTACCTGCTAAATGGTGGTTTTTTGATATGTGAAAAAAATCACGGCAGAGTATATTATATAACAAAGTTAAAAGAAAAACTATCACAGCTAAGGCTTTACAGGTTAACTAGTAATAGTCGACCAACTTACTTATAGATTGATTGGCTTTCCAGCCGTTCCAGAGCATGAAAAAGCCAAAGCGGATCTAATTTTGTCGATGAGTGGTGGTGAACATCGATATATTAGGGGCTGTACAACTTCGAAAGAGGTTTGGTTGAAATGAGAGTCTATTAAATGCTTCACTTCTAAAGCGATTGGTGAACACAAAATGTCGGAAACAGGTGATGTACGCGATCATTTGAATAATTTTATCAATACTATTGATAAACTAGCACAAATGAGTATACATACGAGTATCAACGATGATTTGCTGCCATTTAGTTTTTCTGGAAAATTTGCAAGTTTTAGAAGTGCTATTGAGTTGAAGAGACGAGTTGCCGAAGCCAAAGGCATTGAATATTTAAATTTTAGAAACGCACGAATCCAGAGATAAGAATAGATCTCAGGATGAAGGCGAGACTGACCGACCCCTTGAGCTTGACAATTCAAAAATGCCTGGTTATTTGAAATAAATGTATTGTGTTTGAATTTAAGTTTTGAGTATACGTTACAGTTGACAATAACAGTAATAGTTTAGTAATGTTGGGATCTATTCAATAATAAGACAAAATCACAACATTTAAAATTTAATTAATACACCGATTTATATTTACACGTGTGAGGTGTGACTCTGGATTTTCGGCGATTCGACCTATATGCCAGTGATTTGAGTGGTTAGCTTGCGTGTTCTGTCCTGAGCTCACGCCAGTAATAGGACACGCTCATCAAGGAGCGGTGGCTCCATTTTGACGCATTATTAATTTATTTTATTAAAATACATTTTGTTTTATGTTTACATAAAACAAAGTATATTTTAATAAAATACGTATACTAAAGATCAATAATTAAATTATCTTTAAAATGGTGAACATTTCAGAAAAATACGCTTGATAGTTTTTCCGGGATTCTCAGTTTTTTATCCGCGTTAGATATAACTTTACAAATTAATTTCACTATGTAATACACATATAATCCAAAATATTAATATATTAAATTATTAAGAAAATGCTCTAATTTAACATATATGTTTTCCAAATCATTAAAACTACTCGTTTAGACGTGATCTTCAGTATAAAATCATTAAAAGTTGGTTCTCGTCGCCTTAATATACAGTAGGCTGATCAAAATGTACCTACTTATGGATTAGTCAACATCTTTAGGTATTTATTTAAAATGTTAATGACCGTCAAAGGTGTTAGTAAACCCGCACGAGACATGTCTAGCTCCATTGATGATCATCAGGTAAGGCAAAAGGATCCATTAAAGGTACTTACACGTAAACAACGAATGAACAATTCCAACCCTAGGACCTAGACAGTGTCAGTCTACCAGCGATACTTATCGATGATATTAAAAGTCAAAAATGTATTGAATTGACTTAGGGTACCGAAAAGCTATGTCAATGCTTTTAGAATGGAAGTTGTTGTAGAAATACGAAACGCTTCGAAAGTAATTCCCACTTGTCTGAGCCCTCCGGACTGCAAATGTACAGCGGTTCCGCAAAACATGGGTGTCGTGTAACTGCAGGTAACAGGAACTTATGGACACTACAGACAATGCACAGCTGCTAAGAGTTATGCGTTGTTTGCAACATCGGACTGACGCAAATTCGACTTCCATCGACACGCCTTATAACGTACGCGATCGAAACATCTTGACGTTGGTCAATTAGTAACTTGTCCTCGTCACCTCTAAACTCTTCTTCCACACTTGCTCAACTAACTGATCATCATCAGCCAACCTGCTATATTCTCCCTCCTTACACTCCATGAAGTACCCCCCTCGTACATTCTCCACTTCATCAGAAACACACAGATGTATCGATGTCTGAGCGCCCCCTTCAGGTCCTCTAAACAATATATCGAAAACAAAATACATCATCTTCTTTACGGCAGCAGGCACCCTTCGAAATATGTCAGTCTTAATAATTCCTGGATGTAAACAATTGACGGTCACCCCTTCAGGTAATCTCTTTGCCAAACCCTTCGTCCAAAGGAGATCACATAGTTTACTATTTGCATAATTTATTAACATTCCCCAAGCTTCCTCTCCGCCTGATTGATGCAAGTCGTCAATGCGTAATCTTGCTAAATTGTGGGCCACGGATGACACTATGATGATCCTGCTGGGTTTGGACGAGATCAGTTTGTCTAGCAGCAGGTTTGTGAGGAGGAATGGTCCGAAGTAGTTGACTTGCATTACTACATCTATTTCATCTTCAGTAAGCTTCGGAATTAGGCCGCCGCAGCCAGCGTTGTTCACCAAAATATCGAGACGGTCATAGGATTTGTTGAAGTCTTCAGCGAATTTCCGCACACTGCTGAATTTCGATAGATCTAATGGTTGGAATTCAACGTGTTTGTTTCCTGTCGTAGCTGCTATATCGGCGATAGCTTCTGCAGCTTTTGTGGCGTCCCGGCAGGCGATGATCACTTGCGCTCCTCTGGATGCGAGGCCCCGGACAGTCTCCAGGCCGATGCCTTGGTTCCCGCCTGTCACGAGCGCGATCTTTCCATCAAGTCTCACATTTGATGTACACACTCCTGGAACGGGTTCCAGTTTTAGTTTCGCATATAGTGAAACCGAAAAAAATAACAGAAATAATGTTAAAAATAAAATGAGCGGTATTGTCAGTAGGTAGTAAACGATAGCGAGTATCATGTTGACACCGTTGACTGGTAAATGCGCCGGTAACTCACTTTGACTGACTGATTAATTTATACATGACTTGGTTGAAAACCGAACTTGTTTATTTTAACTTGATTAAATGAATATTTTAATATTCATAGCCCTATTCACGCATTAGATACGGTCGTTTTACATATTCGATTAATATTTTTTCAGTCCTGGGCGTCTTCAATAAAACAGAGTAGGTACAGTATTGTTATAGCTCAATTTGTCCCTGTCAGCCATTACTCTCTCTTACTTCATGTCATCCCTCACACATTTCATCCTTCCTTTCTTTGGTAAAGTAAATGTTGATGGATGGAGAGGGAGGCCTTCCCCTCCCTCTCCATCCATCAACATTTACTTACGTGCACAGGACCGGAGACATCCGAAATCCCAATTATATTTTTGAAGTGAAAACTTCTTTAGGCGCGATGAGCGATTTTTGGTAGTGGAAAATCTTATAGGTTCACGACGTTCACGTCACCGACATGCTAATGTTAACAGTAAATCTGTAGGCTTGAGTACGACGTGTTACCCTTGGCCAGCAGTAAAAGCATAATATGTACCTATTATGAAAATTACAAATTACTTAATAGAAAATTAAAAAAAAAAAACGCTGTTTCAAAAACAAGTTTTCCCTTCTCTCGGCTGTCTTCATGACGGCCTGTTTTTTTTTGGGCTCCCTGCTCGTCTCGGTACGGATGAGTGTCAGTAGACCTTAATAATAACGTCGTCATTGATTTGATTAACCACTGAATTTAGATTCGTGATGACTCCTTGCAGACAGAATACAATGACATTTTAGGTCATAAGACCTCACCTTTAAAGAAACAATGTTTTGATTAGTTTTTTTTTATTTGATTCGTAATCGAGGCTAATTCGGGAGACAGTTCATTTGGTAGTTCAGTCACTGGCCTGTTATTGGCACGTGTATGAATACATTTAGTTTTGTAAACAGTTCATATCCATAAAATGCTGAAAAAGGTCAATATTCGCTAAAATCATGTGAACATTTGGTAACGAATGAGTCACAAAAATAGATGACATTAACATTTTATAGATAAATTCAATTGGTGTTGTTTAAAAACAAAAATCTAGGTCTTATCTTTTCGTGTGGTTAGTGACTAACGGTGTCAGAGTTTTAAAGCCGCCCATGGACCACTGACTGGGATTCACATACCGTCGAGAAATATCTCTCAGCACGCTTAGCATGACGACAATAGAAACGGGTTTTGTCGACGGAAGAATAGACAAAATGACAGACAAAACCTAGGTATAGTTGGGGACAGTTTTGAGTATTAATTTTGTTCGAGACTGTGCATCTAGGGTTTTTATATATCAATGACCTCTAAAATTCAAAAGTCCTTTATTTATACTAGGCTGAGAATCAGCACTTTTCGAACGTCAAAATTACATAAGACAGTCCCCCAAAACGCCCACCCTTCACCACTTCCTAGTGCGTTAGCTGGGAAGAAGTGGCGCAACAAACTCCCCAGCAGCACAGCTGTCTGTTCAGTTAGAAAGAAAAAAAAAAGATTCTATATAATGTATTCAACATAATTAACCTAATTTAAATTATTATCCATATTATGTTAGCTAGCACATGCCAATATACCAAACAAAATCATCGAGAACCATACTCGGGCAGAAATAAAAACTAAACGTAAACAGAACTTAATAGCTCTGTCTAACCCTTCGGAGAAATGCAGGCGTGATGTTATCTATGATGATGAGATACTTAAAAAAAAAAAAAAACACTTTTGTTTTGGATTCAAGTAATACTTGAATCCAAAACAAAAATGTTTTTTTATGTTTTTTTTTTGCCTAAGCACTTTGGTGGATGTCAAAAAAGTTATATGTCCGACAAATTAGTTATCTTCGAATATTTGGTTGCTAGGGCATGGCGGTTACGACAAAATGTTTCCCTGCAAGGTTTTGCGAGCGGTGATTAAAAATATTCTCAGCTCTATTATGTACACGGCCTACACGACATGAACCATGACAGATATACCTAGTTACATTTGATATTATCTACGCGTGTGTCGCTGTCGTCATCTCAGTTACCCGGAGGTGTCCACCGCGGCAACATGATACTTGTACTAGTTTACTATCTGATTATACTAACACTCATATTTTATCTCACTTTATTTCTACTCTTGCTGATGGCAGCGATATACGTGAAACTAAAGCTTGAACCCGTTCGAGGAGTGTGTACATCTAATGTGAGACTTGATGGAAAGATCGCGCTCGTGACAGGCGGGAACCAAGGCATCGGCCTGGAGACTGCCCGCGACCTCGCATCCAGAGGAGCGCAAGTGATCATCGCCTGCCGAGACGCCACAAAAGCTGCAGAAGCTATCGCCGATATAGCAGCTACGACAGGAAACAAACACGTTGAATTCAAACCTTTAGATCTATCGAAATTCAGCAGTGTGCGGAAATTCGCTGAAGACTTCAACAAATCCTATGACCGTCTCGATATTTTGGTGAACAACGCTGGCTGCATCGGCAACTACCCGAAGCCTACTGAAGATGGAAATGAAGTAGTGATGCAAGTGAACTACTTCGGGCCCTTCCTCCTCACAAACCTGCTGCTAGACAAACTGATTGCTTCCAAACCCAGCAGGATCATCATAGTGTCATCTTGGCTCCACAATTTCGCCAGATTACGTGTTGACAACCTACATCAACCCGTATTTATTGGATTGATAGGCGAGATTGTGAATTACAGCAATAGTAAATTATGTCATATTCTTTGGATGAAGGCATTAGCTATGAGATTACCTGAAGGGGTGACTGTGAATACTTTACACCCTGGAGTTATTAAAACTGATATATTTAGCACGTTGCCTTTTTATGTGAAGACGATGTTTTACGTGATGGCAGATGCTTTGGTATTTAGAACAGCTAAAGCAGGAGCTCAAACGACGATACATCTGTGTGTTGCCGAAGAAGTGGAGAATGTGCGGGGGAAGTACTTCATGGAGTGTAAGGAAGGAGGCTATAGTAGGACTGCTGATGATGATGAGTTAGTGGAGCAAGTGTGGAACAAGAGTTTAAAGGTGACGAGCTCAAGTTAGCTTGGACTTATTTTTATAGTCATAAACGTTAATGGTGCTGTGTATTCTTGATCGGTCTACTGTAAGTAATATTTAAGTGATAAACTTGGGTGCAGGTACTTATCAAGGGCGTGTGTGTACTTATAAGGTCAATAGTTAGGTCGTGTGGTGCTGTGGTGATAGCTTAGCATAAACACAGACGCGAGTGTTAAAGGTCGAATCACAATCTTGGAGTTAGTTTCTAATTAATCTTATCTACAGGATCAAATAATAGCGTTCAAGAAGAAAGTTATACATTTTTTAGCAGATAAAGCTTGTGATAATTAAAAAAAAAAATTTGATGAGAAATATTGACCGTGTTTTACAAATTTATTATTTTTGATGTTATTTTGTAAGATTTGCTTTACAAGTGATACTTAAGAACTTTTTTATACTACATGATGACATAATTATTGTATACCTATTAGGCAGGATACTCGTATAATGGAAATGTAATTTACATAACCACTGTCTGTATTATAACCTATGCCCACGATAAAAATATTTAATTTGATTTGATTTGATATTGTCGTGACATTTTTAATTAGACCCGGACTGAAATTATATCTTATTTTATTAATATTTGCATGCCATTGAAGGCAAAAGTGATGATCTGTTGTTATCTCTACTTTTAACATCTCTTGCATGCTAACAATTTGTGCTGTGTATAGTACTCACTCATGTTTAAGCAAATAAATGATTATCTTATCTCGTATCGTGTTAATGTCTTTCTAGTAAACGGCCAATTTTTCAATCGTCACACAATACCACTTCGTTCGACTGATTTTGACATATGACATATCAGCTGACTTACATCATGAAATTCATAATTTTACATCAATTTTCAGCATTCGAATTTATTGAGAAAAACATGTTACCGCGCCTAAACAACAAGTTTGTGGCAAATATCTTTAATTATATATTAAGGTTGGTCGAAACGCGCCAGTCTACTGTGAAAATTTTATAAAAAAATAGGTACCTATTACTACACCTAACCAAAACGAAGGCAACTTAATTTCGCTGAACATGTGTACACACGGCTACACATCAAGCTATACATTTCCAGGTTAAACTGACCTCGCATTGTACGAAAATCCTTGACAATGCGAAATCAACATAAACTGGAAATGTATACAATGTGAAACTTAATTCGTTTGCATCAAAGTCAAAGTCAAAGTCATTTATTTGCTATAAATGCGGTTACAAAGGTGTTAATAAATATGTATTCTTGTGCGATGACACATTTCGCCATATTTTGGCATGCAAATATTAATGGTTATGCTTATTTAAATAAGCAATTAACTATAACTAAAGTTGAATATATTTACTAAACATGAAATTATTTCTAGTAAATCAATCTTCAATTTACACAACAGAAATAAAGTAATAAAAAAAAATATTAATACATTTGGCACAACAAACTGAACCAAATTATATCTACAATCGCAGATTTTATATATTTTAAGTTTAGTCTACAATGCATTCCTGAAATGATAGGACCGACAAGAAGTTTTTTTTAGAAATTCACCTATTGAATAATAACTTTGTGAAATGAGCCAATTTTTTAGTACTACGCAAAATTTTCTGTAAGGAAGATCAGTTATAAAATTTGGAATTGAACTATAAATAAGTGGCGCCATATATACGCAACTGCGTCGGAATAGTTCGGTCCTAGGGACAGGCATTTTTAATAAATATTGTGTGACTTTACGTTTATTTGTATTATTATTAAGTTCAAAAAGTGAATAATTTGTTTTAACAAACTTATCGATTTCATATATAAGGAACTGTGAGAAGGTTGTGTGATTTATACACTGGCCAGCAGGAATCAGTCCAGTCCAGTATTGAAAATTGCTCGTATGCATTTTTTTTGTGCTAACATAACTCTAGCAATTTCAGAAGAGTTTCCCCAGACAATTATACCATACCGGATGACGGAGCAAACATAGGCGTGACACCATTAAAGCAGTTTCTCTGGATGTCTCATTTTTAACTTTCTTTAATGCAAAGCCCTATTGATTTTCATACATATTTCATCGATATGCTGCTTCCAGGAGAAATGTTCATCAAGTGTTATACCAAGAAATTTTGTTTTATGTAATTGTTCTACTATTTGATCTCTATGCGATACTTTAAAGTGGGTATATTTACTTTTCTGTGTTTTGAAATTGATTACTTTTGTTTTTTCTAAGTTAACTTTTAAAGCGTTTTTATCTAACCAAGTAATAATTTTATTTAAGGTGTTATTTATATCAGACTCGTGTGATTCCCCATTTTTACAATCAAGGATAACAGTTGTGTCATCAGCAAACAATACACAATCCTGTTCTATAGCTTGAGGGAGATCATTAACATATACAAGGAATAGTAGTGGCCCTAAGATGCTTCCTTGTGGAACTCCGAAGTAATTTGGTCGAGGCTGAGAGTTAAAGTCGGTGATAATATTTACTTTGTCATCAAATTTTGTGATTCTCGTGATCTGAGTTCTATTTGATAAATAAGATTTAAACCATTCTAGGGCTGGACCTCTTGTACCCATTTTCCTCAGTTTATCAATGAGAATGGAATTATTTACGTAATCGAAAGCTTTACTAAGATCTAAAAACAGAGCTGAAGTTGTAACTTTCGAGTTGATGTTATTTAGGATCGATTTGACTAAGTTAAACGCTGCCAATGAGGTGGATTTGTTTTTCCTAAAACCATATTGCTGTTTTGCAAGCATATTATACGATTTGTTTTAGAAGATCTGTAGATATATCATCATAGACTTTGTGTTTTTTAATGTTTTTAGGATGCTAAAAATTTCAGCAGGATTAGTAGGTCTTAAAAATATGCTATTATCGTTGCTTTTAACATTTAGATCGTAAGTGTTGTTTTGAAAGGTTGCGTTGTTTTCAACAATATCTACAAAATAATTGTTAAATAGGTTTGCGATATCCAAGCCTGATGTTGCAGTAATATCATCGTCAACTATACTATTAATATATTCTCGAGACCTTTCGTTACCTGTACTGTGTTTAACAATATCCCATGAAGCTTTACCCTTGTTTTTTGAGTATGCAATGTGCTTCAGATTACATAAAGATTGTAAGTTATGAATACATTTTCTTAACATACCTTAAATCTAGTTTTGTTTTCATTGGTTTTGTTTAGATAATATTTAAATCTTAATGTTCGTTTAGTGTTACTACTCTTTTTAACTCCTTTTGTGATCCAATTTAATTTACTATACTTAAATTGTTTTTTAACTTTTATGAGAGGGATACATAATTTATAAAATAAAGTGATTGTGTGATGAAAGTTATCAAAAGCATTATTAGTGTCAGAAATGTTGTAATCATCGGCAAAAGATAATTTACTCATGTGTTCAATGAATTTATTGACATTTTCTTTACTCAGGTCATTTACGGTCATGAAGTAATAGCCTGATATGGGTTTTTGATCATATTCGAATTTAACAACTTGTGCTGTATTATGATCAGATAAACAAACATTATGAGTTTTACCTGTTATATTTGGAATATTACTGATGATGTTATCAATACATGTGTTCAACCGGGTGTCTTCTTGAATGTGGCACCGCATACCGTAGTTTGAGATGAGTTCTTTAAATTTTGTACAATTAGTGTCATAACTTAAAGGTTAATATTAAAATTTCCAGCTATTATTATTTTACTTTTTATTTTGGAGTTTCAGTAAGGTTTTGTTCAAGTTTTCAAAAAAAAATATTTATATTAGATGAGGGGGTCCTGTATATACAAATTATGATCACATGTATAGATTTAATTTCTAATCCACAAATCTCATAGTGTTTGTCAATGGAGAATTCTTTTACTTCTTTTAATTCAGTACTTTGGAGATGATTTTTGCATAGTATGCATGTTCCCCCTCGCCGCTGATCAGGCCGTGAATAAATGGCACCTACATAGAAATTATTAAGTTTTAGGTATTTTTCTTCACCTCTTATAACAAAGTGTTCGCTCAAGCATAAAACGTCTATATTAATATGAGAATCACGCATCTCATTAATAGTTAAATCAATATCTTGTAATTTTTTTAAAGCCCCTGCAATATTTTGATGCAGTACTGAAAAACTACTTCTACTATATTTGAAACTGCTACTTTTATTATGTGTTTTATTAGTTGCGAAAAAAACTTTCTTTACTTACCACAACGTTGTCTGCAGAAGTGTTTATAGGTGACATTTGAGGTTTAGCAGCCTTTGGAAAATAATATGGAATAGTGCCTTTATGTGGTAGATTTACAGTTTCCAACATACAGTCTACCGGACGTGAAATAGTTTTAATATTTTCTTGTATAAACTCTGAACATATTGGTTTTTTCGTTATAACTACGTTATTATTATTATAAAGAAGATATTTGTTGTAGTATTGGACATCGTTAATTTTGTATAAGAGTTGTTCTATAACGCTGTTGTAGCTATTTGCTTCAATGAAGTTGCAGTTGTGATAGTTTTGTGAAAGTAATTTCAATTGATAATTAAGTTTATCCTCATTAAGAAATGCATTGTACTTAACATTTACAATAAATATATTACAGTTCTTCAGTAGCTTAATTGTTGCAGCCATTTCAGCCATAAATTTAATAGGGTTTGAATCATTTCTACCGGTCATTATTATCACGCTGTCATTTTTTGAAAAGTTTTACGCTAATTTATTACAACTTATCAAGACCTTTTCTGTAGTCCCACCTGGTTTCCTAATCCCTGTTATGGCGTATTTATTCTTTTTTTTTTCCTTCTCCAGTAGCCCTTGAACTATACCTTTCCCTTGGTCATCCGACAGAATAAGTAAATTTCCATTTCCAGGTTTGCTGCTTACTGTAGCCGGTGATTTTGGTTCCAATAAGGTCGG
Organism: Agrochola circellaris; assembly: GCA_914767755.1. NCBI lineage: Eukaryota > Metazoa > Arthropoda > Insecta > Lepidoptera > Noctuidae > Agrochola > Agrochola circellaris. Next base: position 9,783,920 of record OU611850.1, on the reverse strand, counting down.
TTCTTGTGTGTTCTCCTCAGTAATTGTAATTAAATCCGTTTCTGTTGAATCTTTAGCATCAGTTTTTTCAGTTTCGTTTTTATTTTCTTTTCTGAGAATATCAGTAACAGTACTGCTGGAAGATGGTTCAGGCGTATGGAAGTCGATGTCTAGGTCTAGTTTTCTAGCGGATACTTTACTTTTATTCGCAAAATATTTTTTGGAGATTTCTGTATTATGTGAACAAGTTGTCCTTTTGGTATTTGTGCTCGTGATGCACATTTTCCTGAAGTGCTCAGTTTTAAGCTTTTCGTCAGCTAATTGTTATTTCAATGAAGCATTCTATAAACCTAGTGTTTCAATTTCAAGATGAAAGCTGATGATCTGCTCCATAAGATTCTCAATTGTATTTTTTAAGTGTAATGTTTCATCACTTTTTAGGTGTGTTGATAGGTCCATCATACTTTTGACGCTTAAGTTTGATGCCAAACTGTCAATGGATTCATCGGACAAACGAGAAAGAGAGCGTCGCATGCGACTTTTCCTTATAGTAACGTAACTGAAGTTTTCCATCTTTTCAGAGAATGTGTATCAAAATATTTATAAAATTTGCAGAAAATAATAATAAAAAACAGAAAAAAATCTTAAAAAGTAGCAAAACAATAAAAAGAACTTTCTAGTCATAAAAAAAAAAAAAACAAAAAGTCGTTAGATTGGATCAGGATTGACCTTGGGACCCATGGTTCATTCACCGTTGACTCAACGTTCGTTGCAATCAGTTATGTCGACATGTATTAGAAACGTCGAAATTGGTGGTTTGTTCATGCGTTTTATTGTACAGAAATAAAAAATTGTTTTTTTTTGTTTTGATTGGTCGAGAATTAAGCGTCACAACTTTTGAATTTAAGAGCCTTACAACAGCTAAAGCGCGGTCACTGTCGGACTGCATAGAAATGAAAGAGAAGCGCGATGACACGACGCAGGTAATTTATTGCAAAATATGAAGCAGTTAGCGATTTACAGAAAATCTATTGATTGGACTGGAAAATTAAAACACTATTATGCTAATATGTAGCTTGTAGAATAATCTGACAAAAAATCAGAATGATTGCATGTAAATTAATATGATTTTTAATCGTTAAAATAAATTTTTAGAGGTGTCTTCATGATTTTTTTCTATCGTATCAAATTAGTTGTATTATGTTTTCAACACACTATCATACTAGCATATATCCTGAAGAATATCATATATTTTTCTGATTTTGTTTACTGCAGTGGATCATATTCTTTTCGGCATTATAAAACTTGCCGTTAGGCACGTTTAGGTCCTGTAGTCCCCTTAAGTTAACGATACAGCAGTGCTATTCTGTAACCATCTCACCGTGAAAACTTAGGTGAAGTGAGCGTGGAGTGAGCTATCATTCTAGAGGGATTGACACTATTAAGTAAGTTAATTATACCCAAGTTTTCACGGTGAGATGTTTACAGAATAGCATGGAAGATATAGCATTTGAAGATTCACTTGGTTTTAGCTTTAAACATTATTGTGTCACTGTTTTTATACTGTAAAATTGTAGGTGTTATTGTTTATCACTCGGTTTAAACACTGTTTATATATTTCAGTGCATACTTTTGTTTGTAAACACTCAGTAAGACTCTGTTCTTTTATCACACTTTTATTCACAAATCACGTTAGATACTCTCTTGCCAACAAAAGACGGTAATCACCACATGTAAAGTGACTGATAAATTATAAAACTAGAGTTAAAAACAGATGTTTAGTATTTTTTATGATATTTTGAATACGGAGCCAATGTTGGTTGTTGTGACAACTAGCGCCACCTCGATTGAGTAATAATATTGAGTAATATTATAACGAGCTATGCGAACATAAATGTATGGAACAGCTTATTTTTTTATCGCGTTTTCAGGGTTGTCCCCATACTGAAAGTTGTTCATAATGATGAGTACAATGACCCCTTAAGAGGATGCAAATGAATTCAATTTCACATTGTATACATTTCCAGTTTATGCTGATTTCGCATTGTCAAGGATTTTCGTACAATACGAGGTCAGCTTAACCTGCTTGATGTGTAGCCGTGTGTTCAGTGAATTTAAGTTGCCTACCTTTTGGTTAGGTGTAGTAATAGGTACCAATTTTATTATACATTTTTCGCAGTAGACTGGCGCGGTTCGACCAACCTTAATATATAATTAAAGATATTTGCCTCAAACTTGTTGTTTAGGCGCGGTAACATATTTTTCTTAATAAATTCGAGTGCTGAAAATTGATGTAAAATCATGAATTTCATGATGTAAGTCAGCTGATATGTCAATATGTCAAAATCAGTTGAACGAAGTGGTATTGTGTGACGATTGAAAAATTGGCGGTTTACTACAAAGACATTCACACGATAGGAGATAAGATGATCATTTATTTGCTTAAACATAAGTGAGTGAATACACAGCACAAATTGTTAGGATGCAAGAGATGTTAAAAGTAGAGATAACAACAGATCATCACTTTTGCCTTCAATGGCATGCAAATATTGATAAAATAAGATATAATTTCAGTCCGGGTCTAATTATTTAAAAATGTCACAACAATATCAAATCAAATCAAATTAAATATGTTTTTCGTGGGCATAGTTTATACAGACGGATGTTAGGAAAAATTACAGTTCCATTATGTCCTGCCTATAAATAGGCATACAATAATTATGTCGTCACACAGTATAAAAAAATTCTTAGGTATCACTTATAAAGCAAATCTTACAAAATAACATCAAACATAATAAATTTGTAAGACACGGTCAATATCTCTCATCTAAAAAATAATTTAAATTATAACAAGCTTTATCTGCAAAAAAAAATCATTACTTTCTTCTTGAACGCTATTATTTTATCCTGTAGATAAGATTAATTAGAAACTAGCTCCAAGATTGTGATTCGACCTTTGACACTCGCGTCTGTGTTTATGATAAGCTATCACCACAGCACCACACGACCTAACTATTGACCTTATAAGTACACACACGCCCTTGATAAGTACCTGCACCCAAGTTTATCACTTAAATATTACTTACAGTAGACCGATCAAGAATACACAGCACCTTTACTACGTTTATGACTACAAAGATAATTCCAAGCTAACTTGAGCTCGTCACCTTTAAACTCTTGTTCCACACTTGTTCCACTAACTCATCATCATCAGCGGTCCTACTATATCCTCCTTCCTTACACTCCATGAAGTACTTCCCTCGCACATTCTCCACTTCTTCAGCAACACACAGATGTATCGTCGTTTGAGCTCCTGCTTTAGCTGTTCTAAATACCAAAGCATCTGCCATCACGTAAAACATCGTCTTCACATAAAAAGGCAACGTGCTAAATATATCAGTTTTAATAACTCCAGGGTGTAAAGTATTCACAGTCACCCCTTCAGGTAATCTCATAGCTAATGCCTTCATCCAAAGAATATGACATAATTTACTATTGCTGTAATTCACAAACTCGCCAATAAATACGGGTTGATGTAGGTTGTCAACACGTAATCTGGCGAAATTGTGGAGCCAAGATGACACTATGATGATCCTGCTGGGTTTGGAAGCGATCAGTTTGTCTAGCAGCAGGTTTGTGAGGAGGAAGGGCCCGAAGTAGTTCACTTGCATCACTACTTCATTTCCATCTTCAGTAGGCTTCGGGTAGTTGCCGCTGCAGCCAGCGTTGTTCACCAAAATGTCGAGACGTTCATAGGATTTGTTGAAGTCTTCAGCGAATTTCCGCACACTGCTGAATTTCGATAGATCTAAAGGTTTGAATTCAACGTGTTTGTTTCCTGTCGTAGCTGCTATATCGGCGATAGCTTCTGCAGCTTTTGTGGCGTCCCGGCAGGCGATGATCACTTGCGCTCCTCTGGATGCGAGGTCGCGGGCAGTCTCCAGGCCGATGCCTTGGTTCCCGCCTGTCAAGAGCGCGATCTTTCCATCAAGTCTCACATTAGATGTACACACTCCTCGAACGGGTTCAAGCTTTAGTTTCACGTATATCGCTGCCATCAGCAAGAGTAGAAATAAAGTGAGATAAAATATGAGTGTTAGTATAATCAGATAGTAAACTAGTACAAGTATCATGTTGCCGCGGTGGACACCTCCGGGTAACTGAGATGACGACAGCGACACACGCGTAGATAATATCAAATGTAACTATGTATTTCATGGTTCATGTCGTGTAGGCCGTGTACATAATAGAGCTGAGAATATTTTTAAACCACCGCTCCAAATTGCTTAGGCAAAAAAAAAAAAAAAACATTTTCACTTTTGTTTTGGATTCAAGTAAGTATCTAATCATCATAGATTAATACATATTTTAATTTAAAACCAATGGTCTAACAATGTGTGTTTTATTCACGAGAATCCTGACTAACAGATATTACTACATTCTCATTGGATAACTGAAAAGATAACACCACGCCTGTATTTCCCCGAAGGGTTAGACAGAGCTATTAAGTTCTGTTTACGTTTAGTTTTTATTTCTGCCCGAGTATAGTTCTCTATGATTTTGTTATGTATATTGGCGTGTGCTAGCTAACATATGGATAATAATTTAAATTACGTTAATTTTGTTGAATACCATTATATTGAATCATATTTTTTTTTCTTTCTAACTGGACAGACAGCTGTGCCGCTGGGGAGTTTGTTGCGCCACTTCTTCTTCCCAGCTAACGCACTAGGAAGTGGTGAAGGGTGGGCGTTTTGGGGGACTGTCTTATGTAATTTTGACGTTCTAAAAGTGCTGATTCTCAGCCTAGTTTAAATAAGTGTCTTTTGAATTTTAGAGGTCTGCTGTACATGTAGTAACTAAAATCCAAACTAAACAATATTTTTGCCTCAAGTGGGTTGCAACGTTTTCTATTTAGAAAAAATATTTCTACTGTATTTTAACTTTCTGCAGTGGCATCTTCATTCACGCCATGAAAATTTTCTGTTAGGGAAATTCACCCAAATAGCGACCGATACATTCGCCCAATGCCTAGAGGCTCATGTGATGCCATATTATGCTGAGCTTGTATAATGCAAGGGCTCACACTGCAAGAGTGTTCGAGAATACCTGCATGATGATGGTATCGCATTAATGGAATGGCCAGTAAGAAGCCCTGATATGATTCCAATAGAACACTTAAGGAATGAGCTAAAGAGGCTTGTTCGAATTAACCAACCAGCTGCAGAAACTATGCAGAACCTGGAAACTGCGATGAAGCATGGGAGAACTTTCCACAACACGTCATAGTGGCATTACCTAACGCAAGACGCCCGTCGTAAATGCTCTTGGAGATAACACAAGTAACTAAATAAATAAATAAACGTTTTTGTTTAACCATTGTTTGCTTCAAAACTTCCACGCTAATTTTGCCCCTGAGAAACACAAAAAGGCGACAAAAGACTTATTGCAAGTAAACAGTTTTTTTTTAAAGTATTTTGATTTCAAGTTTAGAACAATGACAAATGGAAATGATATTGAGTGACTGGCTTCAAAACCATATTTTTTTCTTCTTTGTTCTACCATTATTTAAAAAGATAGAGACCTTTAAACAAAAAACCCGTGTCGTACCACGCACAATGAAAGGTTCCGTAGTTGGGATGAATTTATCCCAAGAACAAACTTAATATTGTAGTTGAAAAACATTTTCTCCCATACGGAATGTATGTGAGAACATGTTTTTGCAACTGGACAATAAAGCTTAATAATTCGCTAACGGATCCCTGAATCCAAAATGCTTTTTTTACAAACACAGAATAATTTTGAACGACCTTTCTAACGACATCATGAGGTAAACGAGAAAAAAAACCATCGCCACTTTACACATAGGGGAGGTAAACAAAATTGTCGTCGTAATTAATATATATAACCATGCCAAATTACAGCTTTTTGGTACTAACAGTCTTTGAGCTAAGCCGCGGACATACGGACAAACAGACAGATGGACATGGCGAAACTATAAGGGTTCCTTGTTGACTATGGAATCCTAAAAACGTGTGCGATCGGAGAACTTCCGTTAGGAATGAAGTTCCTTCTCACGTATGATTTAATACAAAAACAAAATTTTCGCAGCCGCCATCTTGCATTTACATTTAAACGTCGCGATCGGCTTTAGCACCCTCGAAAACTTTGAAAACAACACCCATGACGAAAAACACTTTCCCTCCCTCTCTCTTTCGAATTAGAAGAAGATAGTCGCAAGTATGAATGGTTTTTCCATTCCTAACGCAAGCTGCGATATAGAACTTCGTTCTGGGAGTGTTAGGTACACTCCCAAACACCTGAATCGAGTCACCCTAATAACCTCCAAGGCGACATGACTTCCGTCTTTGTAAAAATCTAGCCAAAATGTACATATTATGCACTGCACATAACTGTCTACTGTTATAAGTTTTTATAATAAAATTATGAGTTCACACGGTTTACCTTAATTACAAAAAGTTGTTTACTAGCTTCGGTGGCTATTGTATAATTTACTTAAGACTTAAAAATTGGCTATAAATATTCACAAAAAGCTCTATAAGCTACTAATGGTTTAAAAAACTAAGTTTTACACAACAAGTACTTTTATCCAAGAAAGTACACTACCAACAACCTATTTTTGCCGTCAAGTAGCGTTGCTGTATTCAGTTTCAAGAGTTTATAATTGAAAGCCGGTATAATAGGCACATGAGACATTCCAGCTTATACAATATGTAAAAAAGCCCCTTTCCGATCCGAAAGGGGCACATAGGTACTGCAATGACATTATCAAAAAGTAATAAAAAAATCTTATTCTTATTGAAAATTAAAAATATATTGCCATTTAAAATTCACATTTTTAGTACCTAAATGACCCCAAATATGTACATTAAAATTAGCAAATTTTCAACAGGGGTCATAAGTTATTACTTGTAGACACCCGCTAAACGACGGCCGCCCGCCGTAACATAACCATCATCTCGCTTGCCGGGGTTGGTCTGTGGATGGGACCATCTTAATATACCGAGACTCCTCCGTGCCTCGGAAAGCACGTTAAGCGTTGGTCCCGGCTGTCATTCGTGGATTTTTCACAGGCGTTACGGGTCGTCAAAAATCCGAAAGTCTGACAACCAATCTTACCAAGAGGTATCGTATTACCCAGTTACTGGGTTGTGGAGGTCAGATAGGCAGTCGCTCCATGTAAAATACGGTATTCAGCTGCATCCGGTTAGACTGGAAGCCGACCCCAACATAGGAAAATGGGAAAAGGCTAGGCAGATTGACTTATACATACATATTGGCCCAGCATTAATTAATGCTTGGCCACGCGGTGTTACTCGCGTGATGCCTCATGTAACGCCCGCGTGGGAATTTCGGAATAAAATGTGTAAATCTGGGTCTCCAGCTATCTACTTAACAAGCTTCATCACAATCGTTTTAGTAGCTTTTTGCATGAAGAAGTAAGATATACCTCGGTTTCGGTTTAAAGAATTTTATTCTCATAAAGAACACAAGACAGTTCACTTAATATATGAGATATACAAATAAATCATGCAGTTATATGGTGTCAAAGACTCCGTGAGTCGATAAGAGGAAAACAAAAATAATATCTTAAAAACTAGGCTTCTAAAAATTCCATCCAATAGGTTAATTTAGTTATTTATCATGCAGGCATTTTCTAAATATGTGTTACATTGTTTCTAAAACATAAACTTTTAACAATTTTTTAAATATATTTAAATTTTTTGCATTTACTATATTATCTGGCAACTTATTGTACAGTACCGCTCCTTCGTATAAAATGTTTTTCTTCCCGTAATTGGTTCTGGGTGGTCTGAGTTCGAGTTTGTTACGATTTCTAGTGTATACCTATACACACACACACTTTCGCAGTTATTATATTAGTCCCTAGGGATAATTAGGTAGGCCGGGACACGTGTAGAAGGCGAAGCACGCTTCAGAAGCTCTACATCTCTATAGAATTAAAGAATCTTTTATATTGTGTAAGTAGGTGCATGCTTATTTGGATACCGTGGCCCCTGGCAATGTACAGGCAACTGAAGGAACACGGGTGGGTTTTAGTCAGTAAGAGTCTGACACGCCCTCCCGCTCCGCCCAGAGCGGGAGCAGTTATAAAAAAAAAAAGTGAATGCTTATTTACACAATTAATTTTATCTTTTTTTTTCTGTATAAAAATTTCCGCGCATGTGTCCCGTTTGTAACCTCACGCCCCTAAGCACGTGGCTAGTTTGCCTTAGGCATAATCCGCCTCTGGGTGGGCCGCTACTTAGTGACATAAAGAAGGAAGTTTGGTATACGCTAAGTTACCTGCATGGCAGTGTATGGCCACCCTGCCTTCCTGCAGAGCGAAGGAGAGCACTTTCGCCATATTGAGGAGTCCGCTCAGGCTTGCCTCGGCGTAGTCCGGCCACGCGAAGTTGTAGTAGTATACTGAAAACGTTACAAAGATAAGAATAAATTTAGAACCTCTATTATCATTATCATCGCTAGCTGACCCGACAGACTTTGTCCTGTCAAAATGTCAATAATTATGGTATTGAATTCATCCAAAAATCCTATAGATAAAAGCACTTTCAGTGTTTTCCGTATTTTCCAATTTTCCAGGCAACTATTCCAATTTTTCTTTTCATTAAAACCTAATTCAGACTTTCAAAACAAAAAATTGCCAAATCGGTGCACACGTTACTGCCATGCTATTCTGTAAACATCACACCGTGAAAACTTGGGTGAAGTGAGCTGTCAATAGTGTCAATCCCTGTGGAATGACAGCTCACTCCACGCTCACTTCACCTAAGTTTTCACGGTGAGATGGTTACAGAATAGCACTGCTGTTGTATTCAATCTAGATTTCAAATATTTGAACGTTTTGCCTTAAACGTTAAGAAAAAGAATTAAGCTTCGTGCAGACCAGCGCGACGCGACGCCGCGACGCGACTCGAACAATACAATTTCTAAGAAAACTTGACGGTATAACAATAACCGGTGTCGCGTCGCGCTGTCGCGTCGTGCTAGTCTGCACGAAGCTTAAATCAGTTTGCGCGTCACGAGTCATGTAATACGCGCGCCATGCCGTATTGATGGGTCGTTTAAAATTACATTAAACATTTACTATTCTAGGTATTTTGTAAACGGTTATGAATAATGCCTAACTAATCCTTACCTATAGTTAATATTCTAAAAAAAACATTTCGTTAGATCGTTCGAGGCGATATTTTTTTTTTGTTTGGACAAATACTTTTGTAATAAGTAATAAACATAATCATCAATCTTGGTTTTAAAATTGGATACGAATTAAGAATAGGTTTTAATAGAGCTCATACGCCATGTCGCCATTCATATTCGAAGTGATCCCTCCGGGAGGGTCACCGGCATTTCGTTTGCGCTAAAGTTAACCCTCGCGGACGTTCAACGGCAGTAGGTTTGAAATCGTGTTATAAAACACTGTCAAACGAAGTAAAATAGTGTTTTCAGTACTGTCGGGGTATTTTCGGAGGGGACGTGAAATGATAAAAAAATATAAAGTAGGTATAATATCTCGCTCTGATCCGGGGCAACCAGACAGCGGTGTCCAACCTTTTAAATTTTTGTGAATATTTGTAATCGTGAAAATGGTTTTCCACACCTGAAATACTGGCCTCATGACACCATTAAAAAAAATGCATGTATTTTAAAACCATGTTTGCTAAAATTAACAAGATTTATTAGTGTATGCGTTGGTTTTAAAATACATGCATTTTTTTTTCATCAGATTTTTTTTATATTTATACATTCGATTTTATTTTCACATTTTGTAATGCTGTATTCGCTAAGAAAAACCTATATTTAAATTGAGCTCTCCGCGAGGGCTCCCGGCATCCCATATACAACTTGAGTATCCTCTCCAGGAGGGCTCCCGGCACTGAATGTAAACCTAAACTCATTTTGAATTGTTAGACACGAATTCTAAGAATTTGTGTCATGATTTACAACAACCGATCAGCAGGTGAGATTTTTACAGAAGAGACGACGTAGGTTGTGTCAAAAAATGTTAGACGTTGTATTTTGTATAAGCGCTAGGCTAAAAGTAAGTACAATGAATAACTTACTATCATTAGCCATAAAGATGGTGGGATCATAAGTGAACCCCGACTTGGTGAGTGGGGGTCCACAACTGGCGTGCTCCCCCGGCGTCTGCAGGTTGATCACTGTGCGGATACCCCAGCTGAAACAGAACATGAAAGTACATTGTAATTGAGTTGAAATAAGAGCTAACACATAATATTCATTTTTATCGGTGTGTGTTTAACCCTGACTAAAATAATTCAGAAATCCCTATTAGTGAAAGTCCTTACCAGAAGATGGGCTTTAGTTAAAAGACTGGACAAAAAAAACTCAGCTACGTCCTGCTACGGCGTAGCGCGTAGCACGGAAGATTGTGAGCTACGAAACTTCAGGATATGTAGGGAACAAAGTCCTATTAAATTGACATTCCTTCCTTTCTTCTAAAACCCTCACTTAAAACTAAACTTGTTCTCAGATTAATGGGTGCCGATTTGCATTATACAGGGTGGCAGGGATATCGACACGAAAACTGTTACCATGGATTCATTACGTGATTCTGAACGCTCCTGGGTAAAAAACTTTCTTCGGTTACAAAAAAAAATGTACTGTTTATTATTGCACTTTTATATGAAACTGCATTTTTTTTTAATAACCTACGAAACATTTCAGGGGGGGTTCAGAATCATGTACTGAATCCATGGTATCCCTGCGTTTTCGCGTCGATGTTCCTGCTACCATATGATTAGTTTTTTCCCAAGTTTAGCCTACTTTCGAGTTTTATGGTTAGACGAGCTTTTCAAGACAAGACCCCTTCATATCTTGATGAGTTTTAGGTACATATTTTCAGTAGCCATGGGCAATAGGCGGTAAGTGCAACCTCTCAAAACCTTTAATGACCTTTGGCTTTGATGCTTAAAAATAGGTAAGATTAAAGAAAATTCGTTAGGCCTGTGATGTGTTACGCCTGTGGTACCAGGCAAACACTTGCTATGAAGATGCCCCAAGACGACTGCGTTCTTACTATTTTCTAACAAACTCAACCACGTCCACGTGTAATTTTGAAACTTTAATAGCGTATACAGAACCACTTACCTATGGAACTGTTGTATAATTTTCCTGGCAGCAATATTGACGGTGCTGGGGCGCGCCATCGCCAGAATGTCGTCGGTAACCCTGTGACAACGTGACGTTAAATTAGGTAAGGTATTCAGTATACAGGCAGACTTATTGATGTAGTCCGAAGGGTTTAAAGGTTTATGGTTTCTGGGTGTTTTGGTTTTGAAGATATCGTTTTTAAGTAACGTAAACAGAATTTAGTAAAATGTGGAATTAAAGAAGCTTTCGACACTCAATGTGAGTGGGGTGCTCCCGACCAGACCGTGGCCCACTTGCTGGAGTGTCGAAAGTGTCCCTACACTTGCACTTTAGAGGACATAAAACGCCACTGATGCCACTACTGGGCCTAATTAATTTGATAAGACGATGAAGAGACAAGAAGTTGAGATTTTTTAAAGAATAGGAATATTTCTCCTAGTTTTCCTTTAGAGAAATACATATAATTCTATTCAATTGTTTTTAATAAAATAAATTCTCAGGAAAGAAAGAGAATATGTTTATTTGACGCAAAGAAAGAACATAGAACAAATACACAAAAATAAAATTTTGGGGGAAAATATGCGTCACATCCACGCAAAACGGCCATCGCTCAGCATAATGTTGCGACCTAATGCGAGAGACAGGGCAGAGCCCCAACCGCCAAGCAGCTAGCCGCTAGAAAAAAGGACAACAGCAAATTCTTTGGCATATGGATAGAGTCAGAGTAATTAATCTTTAAGCATATTGACTATCACCTTAAATTATCTATTGGTATATTCAAATCATAACTTTCGTTCTTGCGGCGGTCTTATCAGCGGCTTCATAATTTTAACGAATTATCGTGCAATAATTCAAGATGGCTCTCCATTATTTCGACAGAGCGTTTACGCAGTCCGGAAACAACAGTGGAAAGGACCAACGCTGGTCCGCCACCCGTGCGATAAGTGATACGCAGCCCGAACAATCAATTATGAAAATTTTATTGAATTTTATTAATCGACGTACGACATTTTTTTATTTTTTTATTATTATTCTGATTTTAATGTAATTTGGATTATTGTAATGATTTAAATAAATATTGCATGCATGATGTTTCGTATATAGGTATTTAGTTATAGAAATTCAGACACGATGTAAATTGTTATTGAATAAATAAATTGAATTGAATTGAATCGCGACGATAACCGGCGTTTTGGGGGACTGTCTTATGTAATTTTGACGTTCGAAAAGTGCTGATTCTCAGCCTAGTTTGAATAAATGACTTTTGAATTTAGACATTTTGATTTTTGAACCGATAATGGTTGGTCACATTTGCGTGTATTGTATTTCTGAGCGAAGCTTCGTCACGATAGACGCAGATGTGGTCTCAGCATAAAAAATTAGACACTTGTTCAACGTGGGTCTAATATCAATCTAACGCCAAACTCCATAAATAGAGTCCGCACCACCACTGAAGTCTTTTTGCCACCACGCTAACAGTGTCTATGTCATTGCATCAAATTGCATTTTTTTTTAAATGGTTCCACAATTTTCCGCTAGACTACAGGGGTGGCGCTGAGTCGACCTAAGTGTTCCAAAGGTGTTTAGCCTAAACAGCTGATAAACACGGTGTTGTGGTACTAAGATAAAGTACCTTCTATGTTACAAAAACGAGGGAAAAAATATTTGCGTCATGAAGGAAAGCAAAGCAAAATATTACCTATTAAAATACATAAATTTAACCGTTAACGTAAAGTTAATAGACCGGAGTTACCTATAGTTACAATAATAAGTTGCTAATCCAAACAATTGCTATAAAAATCACAGCAGGCGCTTTACTACAGCTGTGTGAGCTAAGTGCCTATAAAAATTGGAACCTGTATTAATTTATAAACAAATTATAAAATACCGTTGATTAGCTGGTAAACATGAAAGCAATTAAAGTTATTACATTACTTTGTCGATCGAATATGTAGATAATAAATGTACATTATTATGTACGATATGATTTCTGCATGGTTATTTTATGAAAACACGCATGTAGGAGTTCTTTTGCCATCATATTCGTTACGTGCGTGTATGACCATCGTAACTAATCAGAACCATTCGAGTTCTGGACAGGTTGTCGAATCGAAAATGACACAATTGCAATACTAATTTGCTTTGTCCCCGACAGCAAATAGCTGTCGGAAGAATGGCGGTCATCTAACGTACACATAACATAATCATCCCTCCTCTTATCGAGAGGGCACTCCCTCTACGGACTCCTCGGCTGTACGCTGTAATACCACGCGGGCCTTGTGCGGGTTGGTAGATGTCACATGTCTTCGAATATTTGTTTCTGGGACATGTCGGTTACTCTCGATGTTTACCTTCACCGTTTTGAGAGCAGTGGTGATGAAATTATTTACACAGTGTAAAGCGCCTGCCTGGGTTCGAACCCACGACCACGATCACTCATAGCTCGGGGCCGTTACCACTGGGTCACCACTGCGAAATTTTCAAGATATGGATTTATGAACCGCCTTTAGAGAACTCTTGTGATGACACTGATTGAACTGATGAAACTCAAAGAGATGTCAGCACCAACTGACGGGGTCCGTTAGGGCTAATGCCTGCCAGGGTTGCGAGTTTGTCCGAAAGGGATATCGTGGCCCTGGCACACAGGCAACGGAAGAACTCGGGTGGGTTTTAGTCAGTTAAAGTCTGACATGCCCTCCCGCTCCACCCAGAGCGGGAGAAGTTATTTGATAATTTCCCAACCTCAAAAAAGTTACGAAGCCAAAGGAGAATGTATGGATCTTAGTAGGTGGCGTTTTATAGTTTCTGCCCAACCCCATATGAAGAAGGCTTGAGTTTATGTTTGCATGCTCATTAAATTGTTAGTACATACAATCTAAGGAATATTAATAATTTAATTTAGGTCTAATGTTTAATTGCTTAGGTGTTCTTGACACAGTTTTGAATTAATATTACCTAGCCATGATATGGTGCGTGGTAATTAAGTTGGTATAAGTAATATACTTAGCTGATAGCGTTTGTTTTCGGGGTAAGTAGAGGTCGGGCCGGACTTCTTAATTCTTATAATAGAGCAAAAGTTGTTGAGTTCTTTATATGTAACAACGAAGAAACATCTATAAAAACATTACCTTCATAGATTGATCTTTACGGGATTCCATCTATTTAGCTATTGATTAGTAGTGTTGCAAGGCAACTAATAATATATTCGGCCGGCCGAATACCGATTATTCGACCAGTTTCGTGGCCGAATAGCCGAATATTCGGCTAAATTATTCGAGCTGATTAATGCCCGTTCGAAATTTAGCGTGCACTGACAAGAAGCTCTCTGATTGGCCCACTGTTATAATATTACGCTTCGCCAACTGCGATGCTTGATATTGTTATGTTTTTGTTATAACACGCTTAAGTAACCGAGGTAATAAAAAAAAAAGTTGTTTTACGAGTATTTGTAATACATCAATGAGAGATGGAGTGAGGGAGTCCGAGATTACGTATTTTTTGTTTATTGCATATAAACAAAAAATACGCTATCTCGGACTATCAATGTACTCGTATGATCAGTTACATGATTAATTTACCTACTGTGTTTTTATTATTTTTTACTTCAGTTTTTAAGTATTCGCTATTCGGTCGAATAGTGATTCAATATTCGGGATTCGGCCGAAAATCAAAAAATTACTGAATACACCGAAAAGTAATGGAATATTCGTTGCAAATCTATTAATAATTTTAGTAAATGGCATAACACATTGTGCAAACCTGCACAGTTAAAAATAATGTATGTACCTACAAACAAACAGTAACCACCTAAATCTGACTAACATTTTCCCAACATAGTTGGGAAAAGGCAATCTAACCGGATGCAGCTGAATACCAGTATTTTACATAGAGCGACCCACCTATCTGACCTCCACAAACCAGTAACTGGGTAACACGATACCCCTCGGTTGTCAAAAGACAGGTTGTCAGAATTTTGAGCTTCTGCTGACTACCCGTCACGACTGTCGATTAAGATCTACGAATGACAGTCGGGACCAACGGCTTAACGTGCTTTCCGAGGCACGGAGGAGTCTCGGTATGTAAAGATGGTCACCCATCTAGCGTAGGTGAATCTTCGATCGACCCGTGCGGCTGTTATACTGTGCTGTGCTACGAGCCCCTTTGTATCTCTAAAATAATACTGGTCCTATACTGTACCTTGGAGAACACAATTAAACAGTTACCACCTAATTACTAAAAAAACACGGCCAAGTGCGCAAACGAAGGGTTCGACGTACCGTCGAACGAAGAAAAAATGGCGAAAAAAACACGTTCCTTTAATTATTAAGTTTATTTCATTTTTATTATTTGTCGTTATAGCGGCAATAGAAATACACAACATTTCAAATGTCTACCTATTACGGTTCTTGATATACAACCACTGACAGACGGACGGACGGACAGCGAAGGCTTATTAATAGGGATCCGTTTGGCACCCCTTGGGTATGCAATCCAGGCATGGGGTATATGCGTATATATATGGGTAATTGCGAGTTTGTCCGAAAGGTATACCGTGACCCCGGCACACAGGCAACGGAAGGAACACGGGTGGGTTTTAGTCAGTAAAAGTCTGACACGCCCTCGCCTTTAGTTATTTGATAATTTTACACCCCCAAAAAAAAAAAAAGGGCATGGGGTATAAAGCATAACAAATCGTTCAATATCACAAAAACCATCTACGAAACAGAGAAAATTATATTAAAATAAACCTAAAGCAGTATAAAACGTTAGCATATAAACATAATTAACATTTCAACCTAATCAAATAATGCTTTCGCCTTGCACGAAGGAGTGACATTGAAAACGAAAAACAATGCCTACTATATTAAAGTATTCATAATTTACTTATTTGCAGTCATACATTACTAGTTTGTTTTATTGAGAAATGTCATGTGTAATGTATTATATTACAACTGCAGTGTCATTAGGCGCCCGATACACGATCTACTTTTGGCCAAAGATTTAAATCGTAGATTTGCCCTCACTGTACTAAGTCGCACGAAAAATCGTCCATAATGAGAGGAGCGAGCTCACACATTAACGATGGCGTTTCCATGACAACCAAGTCAAGTCTCTGCGACACTGTCTGTCTCAGAGGTGTCAAAACGAAACAGAAACGCGACCATCTTTTGACGCGGCAGGGCAAATCTACGATTGAAATCTTTGCTTTTGGCAGTATATTTTTGAGCCTGTAATAATTATCTGGGCCGAGCAAATTAAATCCGCGGTTGGAGGTCCTGTTAATGAATGCACCAGACTGTCACCTAACAGAACCAGATGGAGAGAGAGTTACGACTACACCTGCGATTGGACCACGACCGCTCTGTCAAGAGCGAAGAAGAAGAATGCTTCACTATATGTGGTATAAAAATGCAATTCGTTGCTTATTTTACTGTTCGCTGTAGTGAATAGCTTAGACGGGTTCAGTAATATACAGGTGTCACGGACATCGACGCCCAAACTGTAACCATGAATTAAGCACATGATTCTAGGTAGTATTTTGTGTCGGTTATAAAAAAAAATCTGCTGTTTCATAGAAAAGTGCAGTAACTACATATGAAAATGTATGGAACAGCAATTGTTTTTGTTTAATAACCTGTGGAAAATGTTAACGCAGGGTTTCAGAATGATGTACTGAGTGGTAACAGATTGCGCGGCGATATACCTGCCACCCTGTATTACCTGAATTCTTCAGAAATTCTTGTGTTGTCAACTAAGTATCTGTTAGGTTCACAAGTCTAATTGTTAGAACGTTCCGCAATTAAGAATCGTAATGATGCTTCTAAACTCATGCCTAATTGAATCTAGACTACGAGGGCAATAAGAGCCCAAAATGCTTCGCTACATGCAGCCACAACCGTGTACCCCGACCCTTATTTCGTAAGTTCACATTAGTAAGTCGAGTAAAAAAGTATATTATTACAGTAATTTACATAAAATAAAGTGGCCAAGCGGAAGTCACGCGACCCACACATATTATTGTAGGTTCTTTTTTTTTAAAGCCAAGGATAAGTACAGTACATGTGGACATTTGTAAAGGGGTGCTTAATTACTTATATTACTCGTTGTTCTAGTGGTCGTAAGCGCTAATGCTGAGCATGATGTCCTGGGTTTCATTCCCGGGTCGGGCAAAGTGTTATTGGATTTTGCCATCTGGAATTTTTCAGTAGCTGGCCGGGGTCTGTATTTGTGCCCGGTTGATGGCAATAGGCTCGCCCCCTATTACATGGGACTTAAACATAACTGGCGAAATGGGGGTGTACTATAGGTAGGTCACACCTCTGCCTAAACCTTCGTGAATACAGGCGTGATGTCATGTTATGTATGTTTAATTAACGAATAGGAAATTATTGTTAAAAGTTTCAAGCATTTGATAGAGGCTAAGTGCATGTACATGATTTTGACTTTAAAAAAATATAAAATATTATAATTTTTTGGTTATAAAAACAATAATCTGCTGTGTCATACGAAAGTGTAATAATACCTACGCGGTCAAAATGTATGGAACAGCAGATACAAACAAAAATAACCAATGAAAAATTTCTACATTGGGGAGTTCAGAATTATGTACTGAATCCATGGCAACAGGTTTTGCGTCTATGTCTATACCACCCTGTATAGTTGGATATTTACATATAAAGATGGGACTACTGTTTTAGGGGTTCCGTACCCGAGGAGTGCCAAACGGAACCCTATTACTAACCCTTCGCTGTCGGGCCGTCCGTCTGTCTGTCAGCGGGCTGTATCTCATACATCGAAATAGGTAGACAGTTGAAATTTTCACAGATTGTGTATTTCTGTTGCCGATGTAAATAATAAAATAAAACAATATTAAAAATTAAAGGAGGTATGAAGTAGGGAAATTTAAGGGAGGTATGAGGCCATACAAGAAACATTTTTTTTCTACTAAATTATTTAAAAAAAATATGTATTGTTAAACTCAAACTCAAACTCTTCATTGCATTCATGTGTACATTTAGGTGTTACATGTATGTAAGAAAGCATGTGTGAGTGTGTGTGTGTGTGTTTGTGTGTGTGCATTTAGGTGTTACATGTATGTAAGAAAGCATGTGTGAGTGTGTGTGTGTGTGTGTTTGTGTGTGTGCATTTGTGTGTGTGTTTGTGTGTGTGCATTTGTGTGTGTGTTTGTGTGTATGTAGTGATTTGTGTGTGTGTGTGTGTGTGGTGTTAAATATTGTACTGTAGTACGAAATACTTCGTGTGTGAGTTCGAGTCGCACTTGGCCGGGTTTTTATAACTCAACATGTAACCCCACAAATAAAACTGGTGACATAGTAAATACGGCTACTGGAGTGGTGGCAAGCACTATCAGTAGGCGTTGTCGTAGTGTGAACTAAATTATGAACGTGCTGAGCATTTCATTACAGCTACTATAACATGTTCGCAGTAGGTCGAGTGTGGGTGTTTTTGTAAAGGTTAGCGTTATCTATGATTAAATGGTGTTGTAATAATGTATTACACATCAAGGCTTTAATAACTTCACCATAGTGAGTAATATATTTAAATGTTTTGTATGAGTATAATTATTACTATTGAAGTTGGGCTGTAAAAAGCAGCCGTTTAACAAATACGCTACAAATTCTGAATACTTATGCGATGTAAAAAGGAAAAATAGGTATTAAAAACTAATGAAAAAATACAGTTCCCAAAATTACCCGCACAGCACCAAATGTTTTGCTGCAAAATATGCCAGAAAAGGCTCGTTCAGAACAGCGCGACGCGACGGCGCGACGCGACTCGAACAAAACAGTTTCTAAGAAAACTTCACGGTATAACAATAACCGTTGTCGCGTCGCGCTGTCGCGTCGCGCTAGTCTGCACAAAGCTTTAGCCACTCAGAGGAATTTATAGTCTTACCAAAGGGTATCGTGTTAACTAGGAACTGGGTTGTGGAGGTCAGATTGAATGTCGGGTTCAGCTTCCAGTCTAACCGGATATAGCTGAATCTTACCAGAATATTACATAGAGCGACTGTCTATCTGACCTCCACAACCCAGTCACGATACTTGCAATACTACCCGTAACGACTGTCAAAGATCTACGAATGACAGCCGCGACGAACTGCTTATCGTGATTTCCGAGGCACGGAAGAGTTTCGGTATGTAAAAAATTGTCACCCATCTACTAACTGTCCTCGGCAAACGTTGCTTAACCTTGAAGATTGACCTGTGCGGCTGTTATTATTAAAGTAAGCGAAATAAACTAACCAATCAGAATAGAGCCCCTGTATCGCAGTCCCTGACTGCGGCAGCTCGTACCTGCAGCGCTGCCCGCCACAGAACAGCGCACATTGTAAGCCGCGAGGTGTGCTCACGCGCAGCTTCTCACCAACCACGCTGTATAGCGCTGAGGGAGGGTGGTTGATGCGGCGACGGGATTCACGACTCCTAGAAGATGAAAAAAAAAAGCTTGAGTAGGGAAAATCGCTGAAATAAATCAAAGATGAAAATGCATCATGCTTCTCATGTATGTACTGTATTTTAATGCTGACCCTATTCAAGTTACTCGCAGAAACAACGGTTCAAATCACTTGGATATTCGAAACGTAACAACTAAAAGAAAAAGTCGTTATGCAACTGGCTACGCCTTTGCTACGAAAAAGCTACGAGCGTAGCACGTGTAGCGTAGCACGAAGTCCTACGTCACACGAGCCGTATACCCGATAGCACAGATTAGTACAGATGGTTATCTCCTTAAAATCATTTTTAAATAAAAAGCGACTCTTGCTACGTCACAATAAAGTGCAATTCAGGTCGCACAGCGCTAATTACCTACAGTTATATTCACCTAGAAGTTGCCTCTCTTTCTATCGCGTAATTCTTAGATCTCCTAAATACGTTACACACACTGAATTGGCCCGACAAGTCGAGTACGCCGCGTACTTGTAGCTTCATACTTAAAATGCGGAGTGAACTATATTTATTAATCTGTGCTAAAAGGTATTCCCATCGTCAAAAATGACGAACTTCCATACAAACTTTCATCCCTTATTTAATATCATTAGGGGATGAATTAAAAAAAAGTCTTTAATTAGTGTGTGGAAATTTTATGCTTCATCGGTATAGGCTGTGCGTTGTAATGAATTAATTTAGGATTTTTATTAAGTAGATATGTACATAATATTGAAAATATTTGCAAAGATTGCAAAGCAGATTTGCAAAGTGTGACAATAATGTCAAGATAACTTTGTTTGGCTTTTTATACCTGCAGTCTGTGGACCAGATACACGCAAAAAACGTTTAATGCCCCGCGTGTGTAATAAACCAACGCTTTTAGGATTCTGCTGTCGCTGCCACGTTACTGTAGCGCATCAGGGTTATTCGCAGCAGCGCGTACTGATGACTTCTTTGCGATTATTCGCAAAAGAACCGCGCCACTATTGCGTCGGATGCGAGACAGTGATAGCAGTCTCCTGAGCATTGTTGCTAGCAAGACTGAAGGCCGCCTGATGGGGCACCTGTGCGCAGTGCATGTATTGTTGCCGGGTGTCCCCAGAAGATGGCTTAATAGATATAGGTAAGTTTAAGTTGTGTTGTATTATTGTTATTGGTTTTACTTGTTGATGTTTTTCTAACTTAATTAATTATACTAACATACTTTAAGTAATACTAACAAATTATGGGTAATGTACCTGAATTAAAGATGAATAAATAATAAATTTATATACTATTAATCATTTGTTATGCATTGTCGAACTGCCAGTAGGTGGAAATGTCAGTTGCCTAATAGGTATCTGAACTTTTAGTGTACTCGTAGTACTTAATATTCTGAAAGTGGGCAACGTCGCAAATAGATGTCAAATATTTCACTGTTTTGATTAATTTGGCAATATGACTGTATGGAAATAAGAAATATGGCTAACTAGCGAACTAGAATATTAATAATGAATTGCAATTATAACATTGAATTTGATGTTGTACCCGTTTAAGGTGTAAAAAAGGTATTTGGAAAGTTTCCAAATACTTTTTTTTACATTTAATACTAAATATTCGGTGTTACGATATTAATTATTGCATTTCTTATTCAATATTTTAGTTCAATAGTTAGCCACATTTCATATTTCCATACAGTAATATTGCCAAATTAATCAGAACAGGTAAATATTTGACAGCTGTCTGCGACGTTGCCAACTTTTAGGATAAACGCTCTTAAACAATAAACACTTTATGACGACATTATCACTTCACATTAACATATATTTTTCAGATGAATGACATGTAAACAACTCCATTATTCCTGAAAAACACGTTTACCTGTCCAAGAAGTGGAATCTCCGGAAATTAACAAAATTAATGCTGGATTTCCTGCGTTCTTTTTCAAATATTTTCGTGGACATTTTTAGTAAGTAATATATTAAATTGTAACGTTGTTACTTGGTGAGCTGTTCACTGAACACTGTATCGCAGTCAGTGTCACAGTGTCACCCTAAGTATTTTAAAATAAACAAACGGCCGACTGAACATTTAGGACGGTTGGAATAAAAAATACATAGAAATGACTTGTATTTTTTATGTTAATATTTTTTTTAACATAACTGGCGAAATGTGGGTGTTACTACTTATAGTTAAACCTCTGCCTAACCGTTAGGGAATAGGGATGACGCCTGCGTAAAAAAAAATCTAATTAGTCCGTCAGTCAGATAATAAAAAAATATTAGACACGTATTTTTTGCTTTATCATATTAATAAAAAAATACTTAGATAAAACGCATTTTAAATTGGGGAGTGGGGGTCGCTACGTCACAAGTAAGTATAAAATCTATATACTCGTGACGTCATGGCACATTTTAACTCAATGTATTGCCGTCATCTTTAGATTACGTCAAAAAAGGAAAAATACGCGTCCAATATTTCATTTAAATCTCAAAGACGGACAAAAAAAAAATTTTGTCATTATCCCTATTAAAGGCGTGAAGTAATGTTATGTTATTTTTTTTTATTTAAACTTATTTACTTACACTAACTTGTAGCAACTTGAAATAATTGATTAATTATGTATTTATGATTACTAGTGGTCGCCCAGGGGTCGTTATTCGACCATAATTCATTTAAATGACATGATTCTAAGATAGCCATCTTGTGTCAAACGCTGTCAAACGCATGGTAGTGTGGGTATTTTTTTATTTTTTTATTTAATTTATTTCTAATGTATATTATATAAAAATATTAGCTTTCTGCACTCCTTCTCCATATAAACTTTAACTGTGCCAAATTTCATACTCCTCCGTCCGCGTAATTTTCGTAAAAAGAGGTACAAAGTTTTTGCTTCACGTATTAATATAATAATAATAATACTCGATTGCGGAGAAACCAAAAAAGCGAATTATATCTTTAACCTGTATGTTATGTATGTCCGACTCTATGTTCCCTCGTAACTACAAAACGGCTGAAGCGATTTTAATGAATGAAAGATTCGTCAAAACTCTATTTTTGATGATGATTATAATGCTCGTTTTAATCTTTTCAATTATTTTTATGATGTTTTTGCGTGCTCACAAAGTTAACCATTATAGTGCATTGTTGAAGCATGGTCCGTGGTCAAATTCTCATTTGGCTAGGCACGATTTGCTTATTAAAATATGTTACGCTACCACATCACAATTTTAACTTTTTCTCGATAAACCTGTTTAAAAGGATGCTTGTCAAATACAAGTTAGATGACGTGTGAACATTCCAGTAATGTAGATCAATTCATTTGCAAAGTTCGTGATATCATGATTCATTTTCTTTTGGGAGGCCTATAAAACGATGGTGACTCAACTATCGATCAATCTTTTTTAAACACATTATTTCGGTCCTTGCGTGCAGACTGCAGTCTCGTCGACATTCAGAAAAGTCAGACACGCATAGGTACCTCGTTATTAAATCATTCGGGTATCTATAAATATCGTACCGAAAATAGAAAGATATTCTTATTTAATATCCTAACCGTATTTCGCGGCGAAGGTCATATAACTTACATTACTGGTAATTGGACAACCACGGGTAAGGAAGGGCTATGACATTGTAACGACAACAACGCTCCGTTCACAGAAATTTTTGGTCGGTTATTAAAAAAAAAAATCAGCTGTTTTATAGAAAAGTGCAATACCTACGCGGTTAAAATGTATGGAGCAGCTGTTTTTTTTTAAATAACCGACGAAAAATTTCAACGCAGGGGCGTTCAGAATCATGTACTGACCCCATGGTAACCGGCTTCGCGTCGATGTCCCCGACACCCTGTATTCAGAAAGGCTACTTTGTCAACCATTCTTTAAAGCCGGAGGCATGGCCCGCCAGCTTTTGCCGAGCGGCACTCATTTGTTTGGTGGGTCCTTTGTAGTTACGGCAAGCCGGGCGCATCGCGGCTTGCCGTCAAAGCGCCGGGCAGTGCCGGCGGCAAAGCCTGTGTAGGAGCCTTTTTAAATGGTTGAATTTACCAATGGTATATTTGCATAGAGTAAACTATATAAGCAAGTACCCATAGGCTATGGACATTACTTGGTCTCACATAATCGGCCTATAAAATTCTCTCTGCTGGGGCACAGGCCTCCTCTCTTCGACAGAGAATGGATTGTAATCTACCACGCGAGCCCAGTACGGGTTGGTAGATGTCACGTGTCTTCGAATTTTTGGTTCTAGGACATGCCGGTTTCCTCACGATGCTTTCCTTCACCGTTTTGAGAGCAGTGGTGGTCCAGTGGTAACGGTCCCGACTGACTTGGTCTTCTGACCCATAAAGATCATGGAACTCCTGATTAACATAGCATCACGCCTGTAATCCCCGAAGGGTTAGACAGAGGTGTACCTATAGCACACCCACATCTCGCCAGTTATTTTCAAGTCTCATGTAATAGGGGGAGAGCCTATTGCCATCAACCGGGCACAAATCCAGACGCCGAGCTGCTACTGAGAAATTCCTGTTAGAAAAACCCAATAACACTTTCCCGACCGAACCCAGAACCGAGCTCAGTAGCGCTTGCGACCACTAGATCAACAAGGCAGGCGAATTAGTGATTAATGAATAAAGCTATAAACCATATTCTTCAATGTGGACAGAGAAGAACCAACCATAATTTTGGTCAAATAGGTCAAAGAACTGGTACAATAGGTATTCCGAAGATAATCACTTTGATGGCTTTGTTTGATAAGGTATGATTATTTATTAGATCAGATTGTCATACAGTACATTACCTACATGAGTTCAGTCACTTTACCATTTATTTCATTTGAACATAGTGAGTCCATTGTTGTTATTATAACTTTGAATTGAAAGTAATTCGAAATAGCACTATCTATAGGTCATCATCATTAAAAATCAAAATTAATGAAAATCCGGAGTCAGACGTAATTATAACTTTTTAATTTGTCTTTCTGCGACGTCTTGTTTATGCCTTTTTTGTTTTTATATTAGGTCTTTACCTATGAAATTGCCGTTCTGCAGTACTGGCCATTTCAAATCAAAATAATTTTTGTTTGGCTAAGAATTCTAATTTCAAATTAATTTTATTTTAAAAACATGGATTTTTTTTTCCAACAGTAGTCATTTGTGTATTGATTAGTGTTAAATTTTCATCGCTTTTCAATCTTTTTCGTCATCATGGATACGTTAAAAATTCGAGTAATTATGGAATATGAGTACCGTCGTGGCAGCAACGCGGCACAAGCGGCACGCAACATCAACGACGTTTACGGAGCTAACACTACAAACCAACGCACCACCTGTTATTGGTTTGCTCGCTTCCGTTCTGGAAATTTTGACCTGAAAAATGAACCTCGCGGTCGTCCGAAGACTTTGGTCGACAATGACGAATTAAAGGCGATTGTGGAAGCTGATGATACACAATCTACGGCTGAATTAGCAGCAGCTTGCGACGTTAGCGTCAAAACAATATTGGTCCATTTGCGTCAAATTGGCAAGGTAAAAAAGCTTGACTAATGGGTGCCCCACGAAGTCAATGATCGCCAGCGCAAAGTACGCGTCGAGACGTGCCTTGCAGTGCTCAACAGACACACAAATGAAGGAATTTTGAACCGCATTGTTACCTGCGATAAAAAATGGATTCTGTTTGATAACCGCAAGCGCTCAGCAAGTTGGTTGGATCCTGGTTCAGCACCTAAACAATGCCCTAAACGAAAACTTACCCCTAGAAAAGTGATGGTCACTGTTTGTTGGTCTAGCGCCGGTGTGATTCATCACAGCTTCTTAACAAACGGGGTGAGCATTACTGCAGATGTGTACTGTGAAGAACTGAACGCAATGATGGAGAAGCTGGCACATCTCCAACCAGCATTGGTCAATCGCTCGTCTCCGCTGCTACTGCACGACAACGCGCGACCTCATACTGCACAGCAGACGGTCTCCAAGTTGCAAGAACTGGGGTTGGAAGCTCTCCGTCATCCGCCCTACTCACCAGACCTTGCGCCTACAGACTACTACTTTTTCCAGAATTTGAATAACTTCTTGGCGGGAAAAAAATTCAATACCCGAGAGGCAGTACAAAATGCCTTTAAAGAATTTGTTGCCTCCCGTCCAGCTGATTTCTTTAAGAAGGGCATCAATAAACTGCCACTGCGTTGGCAAAGATGCATTGATTGCATGGGTGATTACTTCGATTAATACAAATAAAAAATACATGAAAAAAATTCGTTTAAATTTTTTCATACAAAACGGCAATTTCATAGGTAAAGACCTATTATTATGCCGATAATTGTTTTTCAGTATTTAACACAATTAACTATTTACACTAAGTACTAAATGCAATGACTAAGTAACTGTACGAATAAATACAAAAAACAAACGGACACTTGGGCGTCGAAGTATTCGTCTTCGGCCGCATCGCTGTCATCCGGAAACGTGCCCAGAAGACTGGCAGCATTGCCAGGTTGAATGGCAATGCTAATTCTTTGGCCAAAGAACGAGCCAGCCTCTGGTCACGTGAAGTGTCGACCAGTTGGCGAGTTTAGTTAGTTTCTATTACTTTTATTTTTATTATATTATTTTGGAGTTATAATATATATATTATTGTAATGTGCTAATTAAGACCTTTCATTTGATAACCAACATGGCATTACTACATTTATTTTTATTGATGACTTTCTCTTATACAGGGTGTAAGGGACATCGACACGAAGCCGGTTACCATGGGGTCAGTACATGATTCTGAACACCCATGCATTGAAATTTTACGTCGGTTATTAAAAAAATCTGCTGTTTCATAGAAAAGTGCAATACCTACGCGGTCAAAATGTACGGAGCAGCTGTTTTTTTTTTAATAACCGACGAAAAATTTCAACGCAGAGGTGCTCAGAATCATGTACTGAATCCATGGTAACCGGCTTCGCGTCAATGTCCCTGCCACCCTGTATAGGGTACCATATTCAATTTAATGTGAAGTCGCATAGCCTATAACCAGCGGACGAACAAAACGCTTTCAACGATAACTCATTTGTCAAATTATGATGAGTAGTTTAGAAGTTATGAGTTTATGAGGGACCAGATGAACATACATACATACCGGTCAAATCATAACCCTCCTTTTTACTTTGCCGTAGTCGGGTAATTAGACTGAGAATCAGCACTTTTCGAGCGTCAAAATTATATAAGACAGTCCTCCAAAACGCTCGCCGTTCGCCACTTCCTAATACTTTAGCTGGGAAGTAGAATAGGGATGATGCCTGGGTAAAAAAAAAAATTGTATTTAGTCCGCCAGTCAGATAATAAAAAAATATTAGACACGTATTTTTTGCTTTAACATATTAATAAAAAATGACTTAGATAAAACGCATTATAGTTGGGGAGTAGGGGCCGCTACGTCACAAGTAAGTATAAAATCTATATACAAGTGACGTCATGCCACATTTCAACTCAATAGCGTCGCCTTAGAGTGAAAAGCTCGGGAATGCAACTTTGACTTTTTATTTTATTACATTTTTGGAAAAAAAGAACCTCGCAACACACGTATTTTTATGGCGGCGTCTGTATCGCCACATGCGACCTACGCATCATACTGACGTCACGCAAAATCCTGCATCGCGTAAGCAGATTTTACCGCGCGATCAGCATATAATATATATTCCCAGTTGGCCACCAGTTTTTCGCTTATAAGAGGTTTAAGGCTCTAAGCCGACGATATATCGCCGTAATCTTTTGATTACGTAAAAAAATTTAAAATACGTGTCCAATATTTTTTAATAATCTACATACAGAAAAAATATTTTTAGTCATCCCTATTAGTTTATACAGAGTGTATCAGAAATATGTGAGCCCAACCGATAGTCAGAAATGATCTCAGCAGAAAGAAAGAAAAATAAGTTTATTTGTCACAGAAACACGTGCATAAAAAAAAGATAATAAACTCGAGTAGAAAATAAGAAAATAAAACACAATAGATTTAAATACAATAACGAGCACAAAACAGAAATAATTGGCAGCTGCTGGCACGTCATGACTGTGACAAGAAGGCTTCCACTCATTATGATGCTGTGCTATGGAGACCCACAGCACAGCGCTGATTTTCAGTGGTCACCCGAGAAAGACAACACAACAAAGCAGCTACCTCCTTATTATTAAATGCTAGAACATTATTACATATTTTATATCACCGTTCCGACCTCGCAGGTCGGAAGTCCCATAAAAACAAAAACTAACCTATATTCGGGGGTGCGTGCCCTATGAAATATAGAGGGTAGTTGAGTATCACGGCATGGGAAATGTCACGCGAGTTCTCTTATTATAAGTGTCGAGAGGGGGAGGGGGAGGGAATGTTATTAGTGTGGTTGTTAATAATTAAGGAAGGGGTTGTATTATATGTATATTTAAGTGGTATATTTTGGTAGTAATGGAAAATAATTCTAGATTGTTGTTGGAAAATTATTCTAGATTAATATTATCGATCGGATGAGGCAGTGGCTTCATACTGTGCCAGATCAGGAACCATCATCTACCTATTGCTGAATTTCTTAGGACAGATAGCATTAAAAAGAAGTAAAAAAAAATTGTTGATGTGGAAAATTGTTAAAAGCTTTTATTCTGAAAGTGGGCAACGTCGCAAATGTAGACGTCAAATATTTTACTGTTTTGATCAATTTGGCAATATTACTGTATGGAAATAAGAAATTAGGCTAACTAATGAACCAGAATATTGATTATGAAATGCAATAATTAATATCGTAACACCGAATATTTAGTTTTAGATATAAAAAGTATTTGGAAACTTTCCAAATGCCTTTTTTTACTTAAAACGGGTACAACATCAAATTAAATGTTATTATAATTGCAATTCATTATTAATATTTTAGAAAATAAGAAATGTGGCTAACTAGCGAATAGCCACATTTCTTATTTCCATACACTAATATTGCCAAATTAATCAAACCGGGTACGACGTTGCAACTTTTAGGATAAACGCTCTTAACTTACATTTTTGTATATCGTAAGTTCCTAACATACGCGTTGCGATAGTTAATTGATTCAGGCGTGACATCTTTGCGGAAATCCAATATAAAATACAACAGACAACGTATATTTAGTAACTTAATCCGCGTAACTGTTCTTAATGAGTCATAAAGAACCCTGTAAGAAATCGACACGTGTTTCACCTCTCAACGAGGCATCCTCAGGAAGGCGATTGACTTGTTGCGAACTCAGACCCGACGTGTGGACACGTCAAGCGTCGAGCGCAGTGTGAGCCACTACGCGTTGCGCGAATTGTGACAGACACAATCGCGAATCTATGCGTACTTAATTTCAACAGTTCAACTTAGTCGGTCCATTCGATTCGGAGCAAAAGCTGTGACAGAGGTACAGACAGACACACGAGTGATAATATAAGGGCTCCGTTTTTTAATTGGGACGTACAGAACGCTACAAACTAAGCAAAAAGCTAAGCTAAGTTATTATTATTGGTTTTACTTGTTTATGTTTTTTTTATTAGTTGTACTAACATAGTTTAAGTAATACTAACAAATTATGGGTAATGTACCTGAGTTAAAGATGAATAAATAAATAAATAAATAATAATAAAAGTTCGTTACTGCAACAACATTATCTACTTTGCCGCCGTCATCGCCGCCTTGATCCATTATCATCGACGCAGGTTCTTCAAACAACTAGCATATAAGTTTTTTATTCTTCTGCACGGAAATTCGTGTGTCAGATTACAACTACTTTCCTGCTAAACAACTGCTAAGCTACCGTTAAGTATTAAAGAGTTGGAAACTATTTAGTGTTTATTCATTTTCTAAGTAAAGCTAAACAGTTTTACTACGAAGAAAAAGCTAATAACTTAGGTTTATATATAGTTAATTAAAGGGCTGGTTAGCAGGTAATACATCAAATTGCACAGTGAT
Organism: Agrochola circellaris; assembly: GCA_914767755.1. NCBI lineage: Eukaryota > Metazoa > Arthropoda > Insecta > Lepidoptera > Noctuidae > Agrochola > Agrochola circellaris. Next base: position 9,754,395 of record OU611850.1, on the reverse strand, counting down.
TAGGGTATCGTGTGAAAGTGCTGATAATATCCGGAATTTTAACAATATGGTCACATTATTATTGCGTACTTGGCATTGCGGCTGACAAAATGACAATTTGTAAAGTTCAAATATACTTGTACGTCGAAAATAATAGTATTTTCTAAGTAAATATTGTGTCCCACCCAATTACTGTAGGTCTGCCTAGCCTTTTCCCAACTATGTTGGGGTCGGCTTCCAGTCTAACCGGACGCAGCAGAATATCAGTGTTTTACATGTAGCGACTGCCTATCTGACCTCCACAACCCAGTTACTGGGTAATACCATACCCCTTCGTAAGACTGGTTGTCAGACTTTCGGGCTTCTGACGACCCGTAACGACTGTTAAAGATCCAAGATCACCAACGGCTTAGTGTGGTTTCCAAGGCATGGAGGGGTTTCGGTATATTAAGATGATCACCCATCCACGGACTGACCGCGGCAAGCGTAGCTTAACCTGATCGATCGACCCGTGGGGCTGTGTTACTTAGCCACAAGCCCCTCTTACTGTAGGTACTAGCATGAAATCTAATCCGTTCTAAATTATTAGTTCCGTACTTTAGCCACAAAAAACAAAACAATGTAAAATTAAAATAGAAGTAGAAAATCCTGTGTGAGTACAATAGGCTTATCTCAGCATGATGCTGCGACATTTATTATGTATGTCCTAGGGTTCCGGACATGGTAACCAACAACCCCTTTATGTTGCAGTTTTTAATAATTAGATAGATATAAGATAGAATATTGTTTATTATGTACACCATAAAAATAACAGATATAAATGTAGACATTTTACATAGGGTGTTACAATGGGCGGTCTTATCGCTATAAGCGATCTTTTACAGACAACCTTTGGATGGATTAAAGTGAGAAGGAGAGACAATACTGCAGGTAGACTGTGGTGTACCATTTACATACACAATAAATACATACATATCAATGAATCATATCAATCTATTCTGTTTCTTTTTCTTATTTTTACTCGAGTTTTTCATCTTTTTTTTTTATGCACGTGTTTCTGTGACAAATAAACTTATTTTTCTTTCTTACATTCATAAAGCATATTATATATCCTACTACAGGTTAAACACCCTCATACAAAGAAGAAACGAGCATTGATCATGCACCATGCTTGGTTCTTACGAGTTGGTGTTTTCATTTCGTGTGTCTGTGTGACCGCGTTGTTCTTGTAAACTACGCAACGGATTTTGTTGCGATTTTCACCAACATTTTGAGAATTTATTCCGGAAGGTTTCTGTGTATAATACATTAAAAACTTACATATGTATTGATAGAGAAATTTTGATGTCTTTTCAAGTCGTAAAACAATTCTAATTAGGGGCGAGCCGCTACTCGCTAGTAACTTCTACACATAGGTATAACATAAACTATGCCCAGGTTTCCTCACTATAATTTTCTTCAACATCACTGTTTCATGTGCACTCATATCGTACGTAAAAGTTAGTTTTCTTCCCAGAAACTGTAACAATTATGTAAAATACAACGCTTCGTGCCCCAGTGCGCACAGTGGGCAGACTCACGTCCGGGTCAAAGCCTGTAATATCCGGAATTAAAACAATTTGGACGATAGGAGTCACGACACCTTAGCACGGAACACTGTGCAGTTACTACTGTTTACGTTTGGGTCCTTACACCCGTTTGTTTTGGAAAGGTGGACAGAAATAAAGGCTTGTGGATGTTGAAGAAACGAATCACTCATTGTAAGAGACACGTTAAAACGAAAAATAATGCTCAGAAAAATAACTAACTGGATCGAGATAGAAGAAACCATAATTTTACTTTTCGAGAATCTCTGGCTGAGACTGTACCTTATCTGGAACAAATTTTTTTTCATCATGATCAAAAAATCTTGATTCGGTCATATTTTCGTTTTCAGAAATTTCGGCCAAGCCGAAAATCAGAAGTTCGTGTCGGTCATTCGGCCTACTTTGTAAAGCTCGGCAATATCAGGTGAATCAATACAACAAGAAATACATACACGTTTTGTAATGGAATTATCGTGTTTTATTTCATTAAGCCTACATTTGCTCTTTCTCTCCCTAGGAGTGAAAAAAACCAACAAGATTTCAGTGTACAGGGGAAATATAAAAAAAAAATCTAAAACATTTTTTTTTCGGCTTCGTTTTCGCCCGAAAATTAGCCTAAGGCTGAAGCTATCTTTTTCGGCTGAAAATCCATTTTCGGTCGCACACTACTTTTCTACTGTTTTAGGCGTTACATTGACTATTCGTTGCTATGAGAATTTAGTATATATTTTCGTAGATAGTCAGTTTCATTAATACCGCACACTAGAAAGTTGGTTTTAACACCTTCTGGTTTAGGGATTTTCCTTTTTAAATCTTAATTAAAAATAAAAGTCCTGTCTCACTCACTGACTGACTCATCAACGCAAGGAACGACCCGGGCTTTTTCGAAATTGAATTTCGAAAAAGCCGGTCTCGTTCCTTGTCAACATCATAAGGGAACCTCTGTGCAAAACAGCTTCCGATGATTTAGGTTGGGATAGGAAATAAAATGGATTGCGGACGAAGTCGCTGGCAAAGTGGAGTTTCATGCCGGCTCTTCTCCATAGGAAACGACCAATTGGAAGCGTGCACCTAACTTCTGACGTTTCATAAGTGCCTTTGTAGGTTTATGTGAAATAAAATATTTTGAATTTTGTTTTTTTTTTTTTAAGTGTTATTCTATACAGCTAACAAGTAACAAGAATGTTAGTTCTGCATTACTGTACATTGCATCCAAAAAAAATTGTTTGGGGGGACTGAGAATAAGAAATAAAAGGAATATCTATCGGATTAAATAAAATAAAAAATTGCCTGTCTGTACGTCGTTCAGTGTCTGTTTGTTTGAAAACGCATCTAATCAAAAATGATTTTGAGGAATTGGAAAGAAATTCTTAGGCTGCCTCTGGTGTCCTTTATGAGCTAACTGGTACCCCAGTGTACTCACCGCTAGTATTTTATGATTGTATAAATAATGGCCAATGGTGCTTGCCTTCATAACGCAAACTTTACTGGAGTATAATTTACTTAAGTAGTGAAAAAACGCGTGAGCCGTAAATTATTACAACATAATAATACAACAACAACAAAAAACAAAATAATAACAACAATAATAAAATCAAAAATAAATAATAACAACAATCAAAAAGAAACAAAAAAAAAACTTAATAATATTTACAACATTGAATATTAAACACGAATATTGTGGTTTACAGAATAAGGAAAGTGGGTTAGGTTTATAATGAAATATGAACATATTTTCATTATATTATTGTTATTGTGGCACTTTTAGGAAAGGTTATTGTTTACTGTTATGGGTTGAAGAATTAATATTATTTTGTAAAGAATTGAATAACGTTTTAATTATAAATTTTCGTAATAAATTCTAGGCAGACACAGATACGTAATACTTAAAACAGTTTAATTTTCGGGTCACTTACAATGAATTTACGTTTTTTTCAGTTGTTAATATTTTCATGATTTTCTGCCGACCTATTCTATAAAAATCTCACCGTGATAACTTAGCAAGACAAAAGAAAAGAAAGAACAAGTGAAAATATATTAAAAAACCCCCGACACAAATATTTCCCCATTTCTCTTTCTACTCCATCGCCAGACCCTGTTCATCATCTATCTATAACGATGCCAATGAGTCCAAACCCAGGACCCACAGCACAGCATCATGCTAAAACTTTCACAGAATAGGTAGACCGGCTATTGATCCAAAATACAAAAAAATATACTGGTCCAAAAAGCGACGTCATAAAAAAAAAAGGATTCCTCATGCCCAGGGTATCCGGAAATACCCCATGTATGTTCCGCGATTCTTGAAAGTTATCAAGTTATTAAAAAAAAACACCTCAATTTTATGGAATCCGCTTTAAAAAAAAACTCTTTATTTTTACACGTCTTTTCCACATTATTTTTTTTTAGTTGTCATGGTTATGAAATATTCTTTCTGGCATAAAATAACCATCTTCCTATCATTAATAGGAATAGATGGACCTGTATAATTGCGTAAAAAACTCATCTCTTGCTCACTAAAGTTGCTTTATTAAGAAGGTCAATGTCTAACCTTGATGGCAACCTAGATTGTGTTAAAGATGTTAATAATACTTATAAAAGGCCGCTCCAACCTCACAGGTTGCAAGTGGATGAATGAAAATAAATCAATGAAAGTAACAAACTCAATTTCCATAGGAATATCATCAACTTTAATTAACCAATAAACATATTATAAATGCTAGCAAAGCAGGGGGTACAGTTATTAATGTCAAATGCGTGTATAAAAGCTTTTTTAGAAGTAAATAAAATGTAATAGGAATAATAGCGACCATTAGTACGGGCAATCGAAATAAATCGTAGAAACCATCAGAAATTCTAATTAATGGTGACTTGACGGTCGTGTAGACATGTTTGTTATTTATTTTGGGCATTTTAGATCGGGGAACGCGATAATTTTGTTTATGAAAGGTAGTGGTCTTGATGAAGTCAATTTTCTATAAGTACATACAACAATTACAATTACGGACATCACACAACATCAACCACTGAAGATGGAAATATCTTTGGAAGATTGTCATAGGTAAGGGGTCTCTGTCTGATATGGAGGCTAGTGTGGATCTATAGTTTGACCAGCAGTGCTATTCTGTAACCATCTCACCGTGAAAACTTAGGTGAAGTGAGCGTGGATTGAGCTGTCAATGACCGCTGTTCCGCGCCGCGGCTTATGAATGCGCGGCGAGGTGGCGGCCAGCGTTGACAAATGAGCGGCGGGCGGGACGCCGCGCGCCTTGTGCATTGACGAATGAGCGGCCTGCACTGCCCCCCGTCTCGCCGCGCAGATACCTAAGGCGTGGGGCAACGGTCTCGGTCAAACTATAGATTAGTTTTCAATAGAGATCCAAGATCTTTCAGATTGATCATGATCATACAGGTAGATGAGTGTAAAACTAGATAAAGGGCACTCAACAATGCTAAGACTCAATGCAGACGCGTCTGCACGAATAGCTCTCATTCTTCAATATGTATTGTAAATCTTCTTAGCATTTTGATAAAACTTGCGATTACCTTAGGCTGTGCCTCCACCTAGTTCATAATTTACATAGACCAACTTCCATGGTTCCTGTATTAGAGAACCTGAGTACTTGATGTGGCCAACCCAAATTTCCTTTCTTTGGTATTATTCGCCGATTCGTTGAGCTCCTTAAGTTATGAGTTGAGCTCCATGATTACTGACAAATGCTTGCACTGACTGGACAGGTCCACTCAAATCTGAGTGGTTGTTTCCTCAAAAGACCATTTCAAACGCAAATCTACATGGTCCTCATATGGCCTGACCACGTTTATGTCAGGACTTTAAAAAAGAGACTCACCCCTTTCGCCATTCTTCTCAGAGGTAGTCGGATAGGCTCAGGCTTAGTTTTTTTTTATATGACGCGTCAAAGTGATTCCGATATCCTATCTATAGAATAAACAATGTCATTTCATTTCCTGGACCCATTTTAATGGAAGTAAAGAAAGAAAGAAAAATATTTTATTTGGGACACGCACAGGAAATACAAACAGTAAGTAATAATAAAAATAAAAAACAAAAAAGGAGCAGTTAAAAACAGAATAAAAGGAGGAAGAGGAAGGAGGGGGGGGGGGGGGGTTAAGTGGAAGTGTCACTTCTTGAATTTCCTTACAAACTAGTACATACTAGGTTAAGTTAGGTATAAAGGTGAAGTTACTTACCTGGTACTATTATTTCCATTATGTATAGGTGCGACTCTTGTCCTTCCTCGTCGTCTGCACAACCTGGCGCAAACGCCGCGTGCGCAGCCCAGTCTCTCCCACAAATCACGTCGAGGAGATTCCGATACTACGTCACCATTCATTTTTGTTATCGTCTTTTGTTTAATCACATTTTAATTTTATTGTTTGTTATTAACTGTATGTTGTATACTGTGGCAGGTTCTGATAGGTATGTTTGAGGGAAAAACAATGCTGTAAGATTTTTTTTGTTTATCACATTTTAATTATATTTTATACAACTGCTTGCTGGTATACTGTGGCAGTTTCTTTTAGCTTATTTGTGTTCTGTCTGTCGGAAAAATAAAGCTTTATTTTTTTATGAAAAGATCAAAGTATTATAAGCATAGTTTGGATGGAAGATGATGATAAAAAGAAGCATAATCAACCTGTAATGTTCCCACTGCTGGGACACAGGCCTCCTCAGTGAGAGGGAGTGGGCTGTACTGTAATCCACCACGCGGGCCCAGTGACAGTTGGTAGATGTCACGTCTTCGATTTTTTTGTTTTTGTTTTATGACATATTTGCACCCTTATTGCGTAATACTCGTACACTATCATTCACAATCTGAATCATTTCGAAACAGATTGCTAATCCATTGCTTCATAAGTTCAAAAAAAAATCTGCTGAACAACGTAAATAACCATAGATGTAAATCAATAACGCAATGAATGGTGTTGAACTGTCAAAATGAAACAAGATTAGTCTTAATCATTTACGAAAATGTGTTACGCAATTAGATAGCTGGTTTCCTTCACCGTTTTCGGATAAAAACAGTGGTGATGAAATAATTTATAAAAAGTAAAGCGCTTGTTTAGGTCCGAACCTACGAACTACAACTCATAAGTCGCGGCTGTTAGCACTGTGCCACCACTGCCATGATGATAGAAAGAGAACACAATACATTTAACACGTTGCGGGACGCACTGCATTAGCAGTAGATTTTTTTAAGTTGAAAAATGACAGTACGGGCACCGCCGTACAATTTTAAACTCTTCTGAAGTGAGGTACGGCCATTACAGCGAAATTTTGTATAGAGGAACAAAGAAAACCGTTTTTACTGTCATATCACATGAATCTCTCATAAGTATAGGTAGTAGGTATTGCTCTAGGGCAGTACGGATATAGTAGTGGTCGTAACTTGTATGGGCAATTTTACTGTCATATCGCATAATTTGAAAAAGTCAGTACCGTCCTGCAACGTGTTAAATAATAACGGCAAAAGAAATAAATATCTTGCTCTGTGGGGTGTAAATAACCTACAAAATATGCTACCACGTCATTAAAATTGCATTCTGCCAAAGAAGAGCCCTAATTGCCAGTTTGTTGTTGAAAGTCGTTAGCGTGTGGCTGCAATACTAATTACTGCTTTGAACAAAATATTAATGAAGCCTACAAGTGCGAATATTTAGGCGGGTAACTACTTACGTACGTTTTATCTAAGTTACTAATATATTATAAAGTATAACATTTGTGAGTTTGTATAAAGAAGAAAGAAAGAAAGAAAGAATAAAGTTTATTTGGACACAGTTCGTGAAACACAAAATAAAAAAAAGTGAAAATAATATTTTAACAACAATAGTGTGTGCCTCACGGCTGCGCCAAAAAGGTTCATTTCAGTATTAATGCTAGACAGATGCTGTCTGACGCACGTTTTCTAATGAACCTACATACAACCTTAGTTTTTGTTTACCCTAAACCCCTTAAGGGGTACTCATCATTAAGAATAACTTTAAACGACGAACATAAATGTAGGGAACAGCAGATTTTTTTTCGCCTTTTCAGCGTTGTTCCCATAGTGAAATTTTTTCATAATAATGAGTACAATGACCCCTTAAGAGGTTTAGTGTAAACAAAAACTAAGGTTGTATAAGTAGGGACAACATACCTAATACGTATTTTTTATACTTCTAAATAAATATATAAACTAGTTAGTAATCAAATATAAATTACAAAAATAAGAAACAAAGAAAAATATATGTATACTCCCTACATACAAATTATATATTTTGTATGTAGGGAGTAAAGTTCGGAACTACTGATCCGATTCCAAAATTCTTTCACTTACGAGAATCGACAGTATCGTCGTGTTTCATTGGATCTATTTTATGTTAAAACAAGAAGTTAGATTAGTAGTTAAGTATAGTTACAATATTTGCATTCAGCGAGTCAGATTTCCTCAAGATTGAAGGCTGAATCTAATAATCTATTAAGGTTTTTACCACAATCTTGGGAAATCCGAACACCAAGAGGCATAGTTACTTTCTTCAGAAAGTTAAGTTAGGTACTATTAAAGTATCCAAGAGAAAAATATAAAATCTAATGGAAATCCCTTGAATTCTAATATTATTTCTATACTATTAAATGAGCAAAAACGATTTCGATCAAAGTTGTATGATAGAGGTTTATGGAGGCGAATCGATCTAGCCAAGTCTCATATCTGGGAAAATTCGTTTTCTGTATTTTCACCCGAGCATAGCTTGGTCACCCAGGTACTTTAGAACTTAATTTACTTCAATGTAGCAATGCTTTCAGTCTTCTGGGCACGTTTCCGGATGACAGCGATGGGGACGAATATACTTCGACGCCTAAGTGCTCTTTTAGTTTTGTATTTATTTGTATAGTTAGTTAGTCATTTAATTTAATACAGATGTAAATAGTTAGTTAAGTAAAGTTTAAGTTTATAAAGATTTCTCCTACTTCAATTTCAATATACATAATGTATGAATAATAATCTAATTTTAGTGGGTCTGCATTTGAATTTTGACAGGCATGGCCTATGGCTTGAAAGTTTACTGTGAAAGTTTATGACATTGTATGTTTTAATGGTGTCTACTACGAAATTGTGCTGGGTCACGAAAGCCTACTAAGTAAACTAGGTTTGATGTGGAACTTTAAAAAAGATGTTGTATTATTTTAACTTACAGACCAAAATCTAAATAGGTATCTCGAAGGTTTACGAGACTTTCGTTCGTAGTTATAAAGTCATAACTTCATGTTTTATAACGTTACTGCCAACGGCTCCGCTCGCGTGATATCTTTTTAATTTATAGCCTATGTTACTCAGTGATAAAATAGCATTCTACTGGTGAAAGAATTTTTTAAATCGGTTCAGTAGTTTTTGCGTTTGTTCATTACAAACACAAATACAAATCTTGTCTCTTTATATAATTTGTTTAGACGTAGATAAAACACATGAATAACAGATTTTCAATAGCTACCATCAAAGAAGTTCATATCTAACCAGTTTTAAAACGAAATCCCGTGAACACGATAACCACATCTGCTACCGGCCCGGTTCTATAGTCGCCGAGCGCTGCAAGCAAGAATAGTCCTTACCGTGGTTAGATATGAACTTCTTCGATGGTACCTCTATATTTTTATTAAAGGCTATGTAGGTACAGTCAGTGAGCTTCATAACCTGACCCCTCTTCCCCTCTTTTTATTTGTAAGTCGGGTCAGGTAACGCAGAGTCTGACCGTACCTTATGTCTGATTTCGTCCTATTTGTTATGTGAAATTAGGTAATATTGCTAGCCTGAGTTGCTTTAAGACGCAGATATATGCCAGTGACCTTGAGTGGTTAGCTTGCGTGTTCTGTACTGAGCTCACGCAACGCGTCGTACGTCCAGTCAGTAATAGGACTCACCCATCAAGGAGCGCTGTTCCAAATTAGACGCATTATTAATTTATTGTACATAAAACAAAAGGTATTTTAATAATACACGTTTATTAAGAGATCAATAATTAAATTATCTTTAAAATGCAAAAATATACGCGTGATACATTTTGCGTGATTCTCAGTTTTTTATCCGCGTTAGACATAACTTTACAAATTAATTTCATTATAAACATAATCTAAAATATTCATATATTAAGTTATTAAGAAAATGCTATTATTTAACATATATTTTTTCCAAATCATTAACACTACTCGTTTAGACGTGATCTTCATTACAAAATCATTAAAAGTCGGTTATCATCGCCTTAACTCAGTTTTTTTACAATACCTTTCAACGCTACCCTGTACTGTTGAAATGTATTCTGTAAGCTTCTGGATAGTTCGAGTTTAATACATAAGTACATAAACTCACGCCTACCTCCCGAGTGGGTAGACAGAAACTACAGAACGCCACCAGATATTTATTTTTATTTATTTATTTAAATAGAACGGCCGAAGCCAATTACACTATTTAAACATAATTTATTTAACACAGTCATGCATTCTTCTCACAAAAATTCAAATATTCTGACAGCATCATCTTCCATTCATCCGCAAACATATCAATATCTGTGTTTGAGTTCAGCTATCTAATTACGCAACACATTTTCGTTGACAATTCCGACTAATCTGTTTCAATTTGACAGGTCAACAACATTCATTGTGTTATTTACGTTGTTGAGCAGATTTTTTTTTTCAAACGTACGAAGCAATGGATTAGCAATCTGTTTCAAAACGATTCAGATTCTGATTGATCGTGTATTACGTAATTAGGGTACAGGAGAGCGTTAATAGCGGCTAATGTCCGAGGAATAGGTGACTTGGAGTGTGCAACAGTACGGCAAGTTGGAACAGCCAGTAAGCGGTGTTTCCTGCCACGACAGTATCTGTCTGGGACAAATAGATTGCAGATTTTTACTGAAGACAGTTACGATCCATACATACTTCTTTTGCCTCGTTTACGTTCATACATCGAGTTTCATTTTAGGTATGACACTATAAATGTGTCTATCGCCCGATTTACCCATCACGCAAAAGAGAGAAGACCTTCCTTCAATCATATTGGAAAATTATAGTAGGTCTATACCTACTATAATTTTAACTTAGCTTGGCAAGAATCGTAGATGCGCAGAATTCGTTTTCGCTTGAGACATAAGCAATTTATTTATACCCAAACACGAGTGAAAATTTGTCTTGAAATATGGAAGTTTCGACGCGCATAACTTCCAAAACCTAGTACCTACACCGTCAAACAGACGAGTAATCACCATACTACGTTTGTATGGAAGACTGACCGACTAGCGTACCTTTAACACTGAGTATAATAACAGGCTGTGTCCGATGCATCGGTATATTTTATGATACGGCGGATAGGCAGCTTATGTGAATTATTAGTAGGTTATCGATTGGCAGGCGATGTATCTCGTATTTAGACTGTCGATATCGTACTCGTATCTGTATTACATCGGTATTGTTAAATATTTTAAAGTTTAACCCTAGGTTTAGCTCTAACTCTTGGTGGCTGAAGATTAATTATTGAAATAACCCTGAATATTAGTTGTTAAATCTGAGTTATCGAGACTAGGTTTGTCCAGCGGTTTCGCCCGCGTCTTTATAAATTATAACCTACGTTTCTCAGTGATAATTCGATGGCCCCACCGAATAAACGTGCAAGAGTTCTTAACCAATTTTTTTTTTTTTTTTTGTGAATTTTAGACTCTAAACACGCCTATTATAACACTGAATTTCTTTATTCTAGGGAAATAATTAATTAAAAAATTATAGCATTAATAGTATAAGCTATTATTACATGCTTTTTGAGTCGCTAAGTACACAAGAATAAACATGTAAAAACCTAAAGACTTTTGAGAAGATTTGTGATTGTTTTCGAATTTGGGTTTGTGTCTTCTTACACATTTATTCGTGTAGAAATGTATGCCAATTTTATTAGTAATGTTTTATTCCATCAAATGGAAGTTTGAATATAAATAGGTTATTAAAATTAAAGTATTGCATTGTCTCTTACTAATATAATATACTATAATATAACTATTTTTTTCTTACAATTGTGAATTGAGATTCAAACATTCTTTGCATATTAGTTTAAGTTTATATAACTAGTAACGGTAAATAAACAAATGTTTACGCGATAAATTCTATTGCAATCGTACGTAACATTAGAAAGAGGTACGGGGCGTAAGATGCGAGTGAAATTAGGTGACTAGCTCGGAAGGTCAGTCTTGTTGTGATTCTATGCGCGCTATTACGTAATTTTGTTTCGCTCAATTACATTCGATTATAATTGTTATTGATAGTCAAATTGTTGTTTTTTAATTAAGTATAACAATGAGTAGGTATCGGGGTGCTTCTAGTCGCTGCAAAAGGATATTAGAATTAGCGAACTGTCTACGAAATAAAGGTAAAAACCAACTTTAATATTAGGTAAATATAAATATTATCAAATATTTTAGCTAAGACTGATGTAAAAAGACTGCTGGTCCTAATTTAAAGCTTGTGTGACTGTTCGTAACATTACAGTACGTTTTATTTGTTGTGTATTATTACATGAATAAACGTGTTATGATAGTACTGTGACCTAGTCATGCAAATTTCACAAAAGTAAAAACATTAAATAGTTTTTCATAAATTTCCTGAAACTCGTTGCTGTTATTAAAAAAGTAAATATACAAGTCTATAGTTTATTTTTTTACCTATAATTCGATAATACATTATTTATACGTACTTACAATTAAATGAGCGTTATCGAAGTTTAAACGTTTTTATTTTTTGCTGAAAAGTTGTCATTTTTTTCTTACATGTTTATTCGGTGGGGCCATCGAATTCAGCTTCTAACGTGCACGTCTTGCTATGCTACATTGTTCTCACATGTATATTTTCAACATGAATGATGTAAACAATATTTAGTAACAATTTTTATGTTATTTAAAAGAGTGTCTGTGGAGTTTCTTGCCCGTTCTTCTCCATAGGTACCTACCTACTACGCTTTGGAATGGGTAATAAGCTTCATATTTTTGACTGACCGATTCCTTGACAATTCAAAAGTGCCTGTAAATGGTTTAATTGAAATAAATGCTTTGAGTTTTGAGTTGAGTTCAATATAGCATTCTGCTAGTGAATGAATTTTTAAAATCAGTCCAGTAGTTTTTGAATTTATTCATTACAAACAAAAATAAAAATCTTTTCCCTTCATAATATTAGTGTAGATAATATAAATAAATACTTAATTGCGGTCATTATAGTAGGTTTTGCAGTGAATGTGAGTTCCTGTTTTCCGTACAAGAACAGGGTTTTTCCCGGCAGTGACGAACCTGCTGGTAAAAGGACTTGTCGTAATGTTTATTATAAAATTCATTTATTTATTACATTTTAATAATAGTAAACAGTTGTGTTATTTTAAGATTACGTTTGGTTCGGTTGTTTTAAAATCGTGTTCAATAATAAAGCGTCTTTATTTATTATTTTATTTTATTATGATAAAGTCTGAGATAATGTTGTGAAATATTGTAGCATTTCACAAGGTTTACCCAACAGTTGTCTTCTGATTTTCCTCTATACTGGTAAAGCCACTAAAGATTATTAATTGAGGTCATTATGCTTAGTAAGTTTTGGAATGAATGTGAGTTTCTATATTCCGTATGATAACAGTCCTTTTTTCGGCAGTGACGACCTTACTGGTAAAAGGACTTGTAATGTTTATTATAAAATTTATTTATTTATTATATATACGAGTATATACAGGGTGTCAGGGACATCGACGAAAAACAGCTGTTCCATACATTTTGACCGCGTAGGTATTGCACTTTTCTATGAAACAGCTGTTTTTTTTTAAAATAACCGACGAAAAATTTAAATGCAGGGGGGTTCAGAATCATGTACTGACCCCATGGTAACCGGCTTGCCACCCTGTATTTTAAATTTATTTTATTATGTTAAAGCCTGAGATAATGTTATGAAATATTGTAGCATTTCACAAGGTTTACCCAACAATTGTTTTCTTTTAAGATTTTCCTCTATAAGTACTGGTAAAGCCACTAAAGATTTTACAATGCATTTAGTTATGAGATGAAGGAAACGTCATCGAAAGCAAAAAAAAACGGAATAAACACACAGGTGCACTGAAGAAGTAGCGATTTTAATGAGTTGCTGGGATTTTAGGAGATTGCTAGTAATGACTAGCAATCTCTGATGTATTTACAGAATTATCATCATTAACGTCATTACGTTAATGATTATAATTCTGTAAATATATATTTGTTATGGTCGCGAATCGTATTTTAAATCAAGATACAACCTGACACTGACCTGCAATTTGCAAAAAACGTTACTTATTTCAAAATTTTAATTTCGCGGGATAACTTTACGGATTTTTATTAGGTTATTACTTTTACTCTAAATCCACTTTTTTCAAACCAATTTAAAATCTCCTTAGGTTGTAGATTTTAACCGACTTTAATATTTACATTATAATTTTTTTATCACACAAACACCCATAATATCACATTCGCGTGATCGAATTCAAATTTTTCAATTTAAAATTTGTTCATTTATTTATTTGCTATCGAAAATGTTGTTATCGCGTGTTCGCGCCAATCCGTGCGTGAAATGCCAGCGTGGTATTGCAAGGGAGGCAAAGGAGCTACTAGCACACAGCCAACAGCCCAGAGGTTAGAGGCAAGACGGTATCGACTATACGCGATCTAGGAAACGGAGGGGACTATTATGGAAACCGATATTTTATTTTTTGGGATTTGATTTTTGAAGGTTTTATTTATTTACAAGGTACACCGTTAGCTTTTGTATATGATATACCTATCTAAAGCTTTAAAGCCATAGGTAATAATATCCAAGCAAGATTTTCTGAATTATTCTCCTAAAAAAATATATACATTTATAATTAGAATTATATGTTTTTTATTTCATATTTTAAATATACATTTTATTAACCAATTATTTATCAATAACATATTTTTTTTAATTAAAATTAATTTATATAATATGATAGCCTTTTTTTTGGGTGGTAAATTACCAAATAACTTCTCCCGCTCTGGGTGGAGCGGGTGGGCGTGTCAGACTTTTACTGATTAAAACCCACCCGTGTTCCTTCCGTTGCCTGAGTGCCGGGGCCACGATATCCCTTTCGGACAGCTCGCAACCCTAGCAGGATAATATGATAGCCTAGTGGTGTGTCCGCCGGACAGCCAAGTCATAGGTCTCGAGTTCGGACCCATGGCACGCACCTCTGACTTTTCGGATTCATGTGCGTATTGTATAATTATCACTTGCTTAAAAAACGGTGAAGGAAAACATCGTGAGGACACGCCATGCTTGAGATATATTTCTCGGCGGCATGTGAAGCCAAGTCAGAGGTCAATGGGGAGCTTTAAAACTCTGACACCAGGTTAGTCACACGAAAAGAAGAAGAAGAAGATATTTTGTTTTTTTTTTGTTTTTAGGGTTCTGTACCTCAAAAGTAAAAAAGAACTGAGCCCATATAGGATCACTCGTGTGTCTGTCTGTCAGGCTAGCTGGTGGGCTGTCTGTCTGTCTGTCTGTCTGTCTGTGTCTGTCCGTCTGTCACAGCCAATTTGCTCCGATTCTAATGGACCGATGCAGATGGTACATGAATTTCTATAGCCCAAACACGGATGTGTAACATAAATAAATGAATTTTGAATAAGGGAATAACTAGGAATAACTTTTAGGGGCAACCCCTAAAAGTTATTCCTAGTTATTTCCTTATTAAAAATTCAAGAAAATTAAAAAAAAAAAATGCAAACTGTATCGTGTGACATATCAAATGAAAGGGGTTGTTGTGAGGATCTCAAATATATGTTTTTATAATTTTTAAATAAATACTTTAAAAGATATTTAAGAAAATAGATGAAAATTTTAGTGGGGGGAATCCCTCTTATCTCTGAAACCACTGAGCCAATAATTTTGAACAAAATACAAAGAATGATTTTTTACTCATAGATTACAGAAAAACCTATAAAAAGTCTATGGAGTTAAAATAACATGGTAAATATCTCAATATTGTCCATACAAACTTACATTGGCAGTTGGAATGTATGGGAGACCATGTTTTTCAACTACAATGTTAAGTTTGTTTTTAGGATTAATTCATCCCAACTACGGAACTTGTGCGTGGTCCGACACGCACTCGGCAGGTTTTATATAGATTTTTTTTTGTTTTGTCCTATGTTTGGATGTGTGTTCCTCAAACACGCAAAAAGGTCTGAACGGATTGTGATGAAATTTTATGTTTTTTTGGAAAAAAGGCTTTAAACGCGCAGTGATTATGCAAAGGAAAATAAGAAACGATTGTAATATACCGTTGGAGGAACGCGAAACAACAACATTACCTACTGTCAAGCAGGGTTATGTCTTTTTAATATTATTTTGTGAATCATCAGTACCTACATTAGAGTGAGTACATAATGAACTAACAGGAAACTGGAGACGCATTCTTAAAGTAACCTCTGTCGGGAATAGACGAAAAGTGCAAACATTTGCTTTGTGGTGTAAATTGTTTTCAAAATGGGTAAGTCGACTTTTATATCTATTCACTTTTGTAACACAAAATTGACCATTCTAAAGTGTCCGAAACAATCAATTGCAATTGTCAATGTTTACGTGATTGATACACATTGATGCACGAATTGATTGTCTACCAAATGCAATTGAAGCGATTGACAATATTAATACAATTACAATTGATTACAATTTATGGCATCGGGGACCCTGTACGACAACACCAAAAATTTTTTCAAAGAGAAAGCTGTCAAATTATAAACAACGCCTGAATTTTGAGAATAGGGTCCCAAAGCGGATCACGGATTCGAAAAGTCACTAGGTACGGTTCGTGTTTCGGAGTTGCGTTTTGTATGAAACCCTCCCTTTATCCAACAGAAATATAGATACACAGCACTATTTTCCTATTGTTTATCATTTTCTTTTCTATGATCAATTTCCGCCTCGAAGCCAATATATTTTTCGAAATAAATTTAAAAGGCAATATCGAAATCTAATTTTAACTAAGAATGTTATTATAGCAAAAACTTTGTACCTACCCCTTTTTACAAAAAATACGCGGACGGAGGAGTATGAAATTTGCCACAGTTAAAAAGTTTATATGGAGAAGGAGTGCAGAAAGCTAATATTTTTATACAGGGTGCCAGGGACATCGACGCGAAGCCGGTTACCATGGATTCAGTACATGATTCTGAACCCCCCTGAATTGCAATTTTTCGTCGGTTATTAAAAAACAAATCAGCTGCTTCATGGAAAAGTGTGAATCCATGGAAACCGGCTTCACGTCGATGTCCCTGACAGCCTGTATAATATACATTAGAAATAAATTAAATTAATAAAAAAAAACATTACACACACTACCATGCGTTTGACACAAGATGGCTACCTTAGAATCATGTCATTTAAATGAATTATGGTCGAATTTCGACCTCTGGGCGACCACTACTTCAAATAATTATTCCAACCCTGTAATTAATGTTTTAAATCCATAGAAAATATAAACTTCAAGTGACTTTTGGCGGCCAGAATTCAAGTATTTTACAAGTAAAAACCAGATAACAAATTAATTTATATTACAGATAATTCCTTATCAGTAGGCCAATAAAAACGTTTGAAATTTAAATATTTCAAACTAGGATTTTAACCTGTATTTCCCCGAAGGGTTAGATAGAGTTCCTATAGTACACCCACATTTCGTCAGTTATGTTTAAATCCCATGTAATAGGGGGCGAGCCTATTGCCATCAACCGGGCACAAATCCAGACTCAGGGCTGCTACTGACAAAATCCTAATAGAAAAACCCAATAACACTTTGCCCGACCTGGGAATCGAACCCAGGGCCTCATGGTCAGCAGTAGCGCTTGCGACCACTAAACCATCGAGTCAAGTCAGATGGAATTCTATATCTAATTATCATTGACAACCCTTCTTACATTAGTACCTAAATAGATACTTAGAGCTACGGGTGCTTCGGACCCTCATTCAGATCAGATGCAATGGCTACCCCAACGCTCTTTATAGTTAGAAGATCAATATAATCATTAAGGCCGGCCTAACCCGAACGCAGTAGGCATTCAACGCTTACCCCAGCCCCCGCAACGAGTAGCGATACGAAACAAATTACGATCCGCGGGGGACCCGCGCGCCAGGCGCACCGCTCATAAGTTCATGAACTCGAGTAGGTCACAGAATAGAGCAATGCAGTAGATCAACTTGTATTGATTATTATAAGTTTATTTTTTTATTAAGTATTTTTTAAGGTTGTAGATAGATTAGGTAGGTATTATATAAACTTAAACTTAATGAATAATAATTAAAAATAGGTATAAGTAGGTACTTATAATTTTTGTGAATAAGGTGGATTTAAAATCTGACTGACACGAAGATCATGAATACGGGTACGATTCAAAAGAGCGCGCAGCGCGCTATTCGACTTTCGAACTTCGACTTTGATGCGACATCTTCGTGCTACAGTCTATAAAATCAAGTAGTATTTAGGCACATTTAATTTATGAGAATTGTATTACAATTTTGGAATAACAATATCAAGATTGTATTGGGGTAGGTGGGGCGTGTATTTAATTAATTTATGTATTTTTTATGGTGTTACAATAACGAGTGAGATGATATTTAAAAAACCGGCCAGGTGCATGTCGGAACACGCACAATGAAGGGTTCCGTAGTTGGGATGAATTTATCCCAAGAACAAACTTAACATTGTAGTTGAAAAACATTTTCTCCCATACGGAATGTATGGGGAGATCATGTTTATCAAACTGCAAATTTAAGTTGGTCGGTTATTACTCGTTATATATACTACTGCTGTAATTTTTTTCACAAATCCAAGTACAATCATTTAGCTGGCAGGGACGACGACAGTTGACTCTAACAAAACATTTCAGTTAAAAGCTTAATATTTCGCAAACGGATCCCTTAATCCAAAAATGGTTTTCACAAACTCACAATATTTTTGAACGACCTTTCTAAAAATACCCCATACCATGGGGTAGATGAGAAAAAAAAAATATCCCCACTTTACGTGTAGGGGAGGCACCCTAAAAAATAATATTTTTCTTGATTTTATTTTACCTCTTTGTCTTCGTGTTTAATATGTATACATATGCCAAATTACAGCTTTCTAGTACGAACCGTCTCCGAGCTAAGCCGCGGACAGACAAACGGACGGACAGACAGACAGACAGACAGACGGACATGGTGAAACTATAAGGGTTCCTTGTTTACTTCGGAACACTAAAAACTTACTCGTTATCCACCGAATCATTAGTTGATACATACGCTCTGCCCTTAGCCTGCAACTGCATTGCTCTAAAACATTGAAAACCGACGTAAACATTTCAAGCGAAGTTTAGTTTATTATTCCATGTGTACAACCCCCCCGGTGAAGGAAAAATTTCGGAGCCCCCCCCCCTTTTTGAGATATGTTTTTTTTATATTCTAACCTAAAACTTTCGAATTTTCGGAAGGACTTTTTGTATAAGGGTACATATATTTGTGGAGGGGAGTAGGAGATCCCCCCGTCATGGGGAAGTATAGTTAACGCATTGTTTTTTTTAACTAAATATTTTGTGATCTTATTTTGATGATTTGTTGGAGGAAGCACTGTACTTTATGGCTATCTGAAAGGTTTTTTTTTTTTTTCTCACGCGTATTCGACAGAGCCCCGCTTCGCGGGGCTCCTATTTCTGGGTGGTTTAAAAAACATAACCACGAGAACAAAAACAAAGTGCACGTAATCGTGTATCGGACGGCCGAAATACCTAGATCGAAGTGTGAAATATATCATATGTTTTTTTCAAAATTTTAATCCGTGTTATCTACGAATAAAATACAATATAAAATGACGTTTTTCGGGGTCACCTCGCCTTAAATGGTACGTTATTATATGTCGCAGTAAGATGGTTGAAGCCGTGATATAGTTATATCCCTAGGCTATACACCGTATTACGGATACGAGGCTTTTGGCTAATTTGTAAAGTGGTATTGTTTTTTTTTTTTTTGTAATGTGCGTTTAGTTTGTGCAGAATAAACACTTTTTCTTTCTTTCTTTCTATTATAGTTATATGAAGGCGGTCCATAACTGTCTGAATGCCCGAATTTTGTTACTGCAACCAATTTCGACGTAGTAGGTCACAGTTTTAACCTAACCAATTGGACCGGAGTACCCTAATTAGTTATATTACTAGATCGTGCTCGTATGATAGTTATATTCCTAGTAAGACAGTTATGAACCGCTTTCATATAACTATATTACGGTATATAGCTATATCCCTAGATATCCTTAAGGATATAACTATATAGCGGCTTCTTACTGAGATAGCTACATAAAAGTCTACAAATGTGCCCCTAAGACGTCCCATTGACCGCCATAAGGACTGATCATACAGTATTTGAAGAAATAATGCGGTTTAATTAGGAAACAAAAATTAAGCGCATAGTTTTAAAAATAAATTGCGCCAGCAACAGAACAAGAAAACAACATGTTTTCTTGTTTTAAGACCAATTAATTTTTTGTGTAATTCCCGATGAGTACTCTACCAAACCTTAAGTTTTAAAATGATTAGTTGGTAGGGAGGTAAACACAGTTTCAAAACAAAATACCATGTCCTTAGCTTACTCACAGGCTGCTGGTCAGTTATCAGCCTGACTCATGTACCTACCTATGTCTTTATGTATTATATAAGTAACTATATATTCTTATAATCACGGGGAATTTTTAGCGTCATTTGTAAGGAGTATTCAGTGGTGAGGAGACCTCAGTAGGAGAGAAGCAACTTTGATATTATAACATGAGTGAGTTTTATTTCTGTTTCTTTTTTTTAAAGAAGCTCCTTGTCCCACGTTATACTTTGCGCACTTGGGGAATGAGAACTAGACCGAAAAATGTATGACATTTCGATTGTCACTTTTGCTATTTAATTTGTGTTTACAAGCGTATATCTCAGGGCTAACGGCCCCGACTTACGAGTTGTAAGTTTGTGGGTTCAAACCCAGCCAGGCGTTTTACTTTGTGTAAAATAAATTCATCACCACTGCTCTCAAAACGGTGAAGGAAAACATCGTGAGGAAATCGACATGTCCTAGAAACAAAAATTTGAATGTATGCGACATCTACCAACCCGCACTGGGCCCGCGTGGTAGATTACAGCCCACTCCCTCTCGAAGAGAGCTGTACCCTAATTACGTAATACACGATCAATCAGAATCTGAATCGTTTTGAAACAGATTGCTAATCCATTGCTTCGTACGTTCGAAAAAAGAATCTGCTGCAACGTAAATATAATATCACAATGAATGTTGTTGACCTGTCAAATTGAAACAGATTAGTCGGAATTGTCAACGAAAATATGTTGCGTAATTAGATAGCAGCCATGCGATTCTGTAAACATCTCACCGTGAAAACTTGGGTGAAGTGAGCTGTGTGTCAATCCCTGTGGAATGACAGCTCACTCCACGCTCACTTCACCTAAGTTTTCACGGTGAGATGGTTACAGAATAGCACTGCAGGTCTGTGTCCCAGCAGTGAGAACATTATCAGCTGATTATGCTATGATGAATCTATGATAAATGTGCGGAATGCGCATCAGCATTGACTTTTTTATTTCATTGACTTACTCTCAAACGTTGTTCATTTCTTTCATTGTCACCCAGTTACAGAAACGAACTTTAACTTTTAAAGTTGTCAATTAATATTAATTTTCCATTTACTTGTTACAGAAAGTAACATTAGACTCGGTTGGTGGTTCTTTAATTTTAGTTAACACTTTCCACTCCACCCACTTTTCTTAAAACTCATACGCCATGCCGCCAAACATATTGGAAGTGAACCCTCCGGGAGGGTTGTCGGCATTACGTTTGCGCTAAACTTCACCATCGCGGACGATGAACGGCATTAGGTTTGAAACCGTGTTATAAAACACTGTAAAACGAAGTAAAATTGTGTTTTCAGGGGGTCTTATCGCTATACTGTCCAACCTTTTAAATTATTAGTGAATATTTGTAAAAAAGAACATTTTTTTTTAAACATTTATAATTTGGCTCCCGGCATCCCACCTGCGACTAGGTGAACCCTCCAAGAGGGCTCCCGGCACTGAACGTGTTAATGGAAGTGTCAAACGAGGCAATCTGTCACATTTTATGTTGCAAAAAGCGACATTAGAGCCTAAAGAACATTTAAACTGACATTTCGGGCGCTAAATTCTAATGGGTCAAGTAACGTACATTAGCCCAATATTAATATTGCAATTAGTGGTGTGTATTATTTAATACATAATATGCAGCGAAGGGAATTTCGTTACAACAACGTGCCGCGCACGGCACGTTGTTGATTTTATATTTTTTTTATAAGCGTCGCTCTTGAATTCGATCTTGCCCGATTAAAAGATTAATGAGGTCTTAGACGGAACGAGTGAACCCTGAAAATTTACGAACTATCATCAGACATTCAGACGTCTTTATAACATAAGGTGCAGTTGAAAACCAGCCGGTCGATTCTGTAAAAATATCACCGTGAAACTTAGGTGATGTGAGCGTGAAGTGAGCTGTCAATAGTGTTAATCCCTAGCATCCTGCCGGTCGATTTGTGACAGTGACAGCTCACTTCACCTAAGTTTCACGGTGATATTTTTACAGAATCGACCGACAGTTGAAACATTATAAGTTGTCCGGGATTTATGCTGAACTGGAACATTGATTTTGACGCAGCCGTGAGGCCCACAACAACTACATTTTTTCGGGTTTTGTGTGCCTTAACCAGGGTCGACAAAATTTATTTTATTTCTTTCTGCTTTCCTGTGTGCCTAGATAGTGATAGATTAAAGGGAATGCGCAAAGGTAGCTCGCAAAATTCTAATCTTCTTACATTTTGAAGGTCATTATCAGGTTGAATGTTGAAAAAAAGCCACCTTCTGTGTGAAACGCGGTTTTTCATGGATTTCCCGATTTCATCTCGACGGAATTAACCGCATCCCACGGTTATCATAGAAGAGGGATTGTACCTATAAATATCGGTAGTTATTCAATTATAATGGATAAGTACGTAATTAATTAAAGGAAAGTAATGGAAGGAAAATAATTACTTAATGTAAGGAATATAATAAGTAAAATTAGTAGTAGAAGAGAGAGTGAGTATTAGTAGTAGTAGTTGTGTATTAGTTTTTTTGGTAGTTAATACTGCCCCCGATAGAAAAAAAGACGCATCTAACATTTTTTCCAGATTGATGTAAAAATACAGGCAGATGCGCGTTTTTTTCTGATTCCGGCAATATATATATTATAACTCAAATCTGGAAAAAATGTTAGATGCGTCTTTTTTTCTATCGGGGGCAGAATATTATAAGTAGGCTTAGCTATCGCATTAGGTTTCTAAACCTGTAATGATAGTTTAAGAGTTTTAAATAAATAAATAAATAAATAATATAATATATTTATTTCAAAAAAGTGTGGTGCAGTCGGTTATAATAAATATAGTTTTACAATTACGGATACTCAGAAAAAGAGTAACACTAACAGCACGCTTACCTTATTATAAACAGATTTTGTCGATGGAAGAGTAGACAAAATGACAGATAAACAATCACAATCTGTCATTTTGTCTATTCTTCCGTCAACAAAACCCGTAGACAACCCCATTCTATGGTTACGCGTGCAGGATTGAATCTGGCATCCTAGCTAGGTTACATGGTAACCTGTATTAAGGATGGCCAGCCCAATAACCTATATAATTTATGTTTATTTTCCTGAAGCGATAGCTAAATTGAACTACCCATATAATACGTCTGTCTGAACGCCATAGACACAAAAATTACCCGATATTTTTTATAAAAGAAGCATTCTGTTTTTTATACTGAACGATATTGTTGCTGATAAGAATGTATACTGCAAAGTGATACTTTGTGTAAAACCGAAGGAAGATTTATAAAAATTGCTTAAACTGGCACTCAGTTTAAGCAATTTTTATAAATCTATAGCTAAAATCGAGCAGCTCCTACTTAGAAACGAGGACTGACCGATTCCTTGAAAATTCAAGTTTGAGTTTTCTTTTTCGCCTCACTTGTGATTGTGACATGATCTCTGTAAGACATCTTTCTAAATGTAATGTATTTTTTCCAGTGTCTTTGAGAGCCTTCGTTTTCGTCGTGGCAGCCTTGGTGGTCATCAACTACGTATCAGGTATTTTTTTCTGAAATTTGTCATACTTATGCATTTTTCTAGTTTCCCATGTGTCATAATTAGAATATTTTCACATATGAGAATCTAACAAGATCCCACAGCGAGTTTACTCATAACAGGAAAAAAATAACTGAGGTCAGAGCTAGCTATATGTTATCTTAGTCCGGGCGAGTAGGTACTCTACCTTACGGGTAATATAATAGGTAATACGGGCTGATATCCGCAACTCCACGACTAAGCGCGTATTTTGTGTACGGGTGGGAAAATCGGTTATTCGATCCACCCCAGCTCCTCAAAGAAGGCCAGCAGCGCCTTGGTGTCACTGACAATCTCACGTAGGGTACCTAAAGGGTAATTTTAATTTTGGTTTTAAAACTGCATTGTATTTTTTTTTGTTTTTTTTTTCATTGTATGCTTCAACCGGTTGAAGTCATCACGTCAACGCCGGCTGTCGCTAAAAACAGAGCTGTGGCTCTGTCTCGCATAGGGTCGCAGCATTATGCTGAGCGCTGGCCGTTTTGCGTGGATGTGACGCATATTTTCCCCCAACTTGATCTTTTTTGTTTTTGTGTTCTTTCTTTGCGTTATGTTTACCGCTAATAAACGTATTTCCCTTTTTTTTCTCTGAATAGTGATAGTAATCGTGTGTAGGTCGTTGTTGTATTTCGGATTGAAGGTTGAAATACGGCACTTCAGCTTTATCTGTAACATAGCAACGAACCTACGAACACTTTGACATAGTTAAATAATAATATTTGAGTAAAAATATAATTTAAAAGAAGGAACAGTCCAAGAAACTTCATGGACACCAAGGAGTTTCTTGCCCGTTCTTCTCCATTCTCCATAGATACCTACTACGCTTTGGAATGGGCAACTAGCTTCATATTCCTGACTTACCGAGTCCTTGACAATTAAAAAGTGCCTGTAAATGGTTTATTTGAAATAAAAACTTTGTGTTTAAGATCGCCGATGTCCAAAAGCGGTGATAACTAACCAATTCGCCTGCGTGGTGGGTAACTTAACCCACTCCCTCACATAGAAAAGAGGCCTGAGTCCCAGCAGTGGGAACATCATTGGCTGACTAATGACTATACAGGGTGACTTTGAAAACAATCGACAAATTGAAAGGGGGCGTTTTACCCATCATATATAATATACAAGTTTTACAATGAGACCACCGGAAATCGCAAAAAAATCGACCTTCCCATAACAACAAGGTACATACCCGATTGGACCATTTTGTATAAGGTCGATCTTTTTTGCTAATTCGATTAGGCCCATAGTAAAAGTTGTTTATATTTGATGGGTAGAACACCCCCTTTTTTGTCGATTATTTTCAAAGTCACCATTTGTTAGGCTTTCACGCTAAAACGGCTGAACGGATTAAGATGGAATTTGACACATGGGTAGACCATGATCTGGGTTAGAATATAGGATACTTTTTATCCCGATATTCTTACGGGATCGAGACTTATGCGGGTGAAACCGTGGGGCATAGATAGTGTAGTGATATAGGTGGCAGTGACCACTGATCATCAGGTGGACCACCTGCTTGTTTTCCACCCCATAAAATAACATTACTAATGTGTTTATCCCAATATTTTCTGTCCCTTGTCCAGCAAGTATCGGGCACGGCAACTGTCCCCCTAAAAACAGGGTGTACAACGACAAACCCACCTGTTTCTCTGATGCTGACTGCCAGAAATGGGGCAAGGTGTGCTGCC
The DNA here is from genome assembly GCA_914767755.1 of Agrochola circellaris. NCBI lineage: Eukaryota > Metazoa > Arthropoda > Insecta > Lepidoptera > Noctuidae > Agrochola > Agrochola circellaris. The sequence goes on along the minus strand of OU611850.1, from coordinate 9,728,875 downwards.
CCAACCAGTTCAACACCAAGTCCTGTGTAGACCGAGCGCCCTGGATGAAAAGTGTTGATGAACATGGGAACAAACAGAAATACACCGGTAAGTTGGTTTTTAAAAATTCTGCTGCAGTCCACTGCAGACCATATAGACCTCATTCAAGGTCCACCTGCTCTAACCTGGTTCTCCGCCTTCCGTATCCCGTCGAGGATCGTCTGCTTCATGAGCCATCGGTCTTTCGATAGACATGGCTGGTCTACTTCCTCTTCAGCTTGGAGCAGGTGCAGACGTTCTTGGAGATTACCTTGGTGTAATAATACAGCTGAGGAGTTTGTTTTTTTGTTTGTTTGAACACGGTAATCTCTAGAACTACCAATCGGATTTGCAAAATTGTTTAGTCGATAGGCCAATTCTTGAGGAAGGCTATGGGCTATTTAACATCACGCTTAAGAGCCGAGCAAAACGTAGAAGTCAGAAAGAACGATAAGCGAAAACGAAGTAATTGCGCGGGCAGGCGATGCGATGCCAAGGGATGAGTCGGGGGGACAAGAAATTTTCTCGTGGACGAAATCCCGGGCAGAAGCTAGTTCACTCATAAAATGAAGAGCTATCAGATAAAAAGTACAAGGAACGCATGCCAGATTGATGAGTCAAACTTTTTGTTACGGAGCTCGACCGACAAACATTACCACCTATGTCTGCCACCAAGTATAGCTTTTCTGTGTTCCTGTTGGTATAGATGCTGATGATGCTGGTGTAATTACAGATATAATAGGTAATTATGAGACGTTTTAACTTTGTCCCTGGGATGTCAACCCACCTACGATGTCTGGTACGGTGCAGAGTACTGACTCTGCATTACCTGATCCCTTTTACAAAGAAAAAGAGAAAAGGGGTCGGGTTCTGCTAGCTATAATTGCCGATGTCGAAATTTTGCGTATCGGCAGTCGAATTTATCTTTTTCGAGTGACTTCCCCAGAAAAAGTGTGTGTGTTGTAAGATCTGTGTTTCAAGGCCTGTGTTTTAAGACCTGTGTTTTAAGACATGTGTTTCGATAAAAATATTGTTTCATATTTCCAGGCGGAGGTGGTGGTGGTGTGTACTGTGAAGGAGTCAAATGTAGGCCCTACGAGGTCTGCAAACCTGATCCGATCACCAAGCGGCTGAAATGTCAGCGGGCTTAAGAAAAGACCACTTACTGCAATGCGCCAGGGCTTGCAAATATTCTGCAGCACCTTGCAACACTCTCTAACACATCTTATTTTTAATTAGAATTTATAAAACAATGTTTTAATTGGTGCTAAATATTTTAAGAAGTTTTGAGCACATTCCGAGCCATGCTTCGGCTTGATATGCGCTCATGACTTAATCATCAGTTTTATTAATTCTGTGAATATCATTAAGACAAGGCAATGAAACATAACGGTCACATTATGAATGTCACAATCCAGTTGACCTATTTCGTAAAATTCTCAGCGTGAAAACTTGGGTGAAGACGTTAATTGGGTCAATCCGTAGCATCAGGTGGATTTCTTCTGTGGAAGAAAGTTTAAATGAAGTCTTTCAACTTTCTTCCACAGAAGAAAGAGGATGAGTGAACTTGTTCCTCATACCTCATTAAAGCCTTGTATTAACTGTCACAGATATCGTGCATACCTATATTGCGAGTCGTTGTCTATGCCTATCACTCCGGAATAGTAACTATTCTTTTCTGTCAGTAAAAGAAATGTTGTATCCGGGTCAGCATTTCCATAGATTACCTTTACAAACAAAGATCTTTACCTCTTAGAATATAAGTTTAGATTTAGCAAAATTTCAGGTTCAAAGCCGGGCAAGTACCAATGTGCCTTTTTCAATTCATATGTACTCTCTGAGTTTATCTTGGACATAACTGACATTGGTGAAGGAAAACATCGTCAGGAAACCGTCAGCGGGGTAATTGCGTAACACACTTACAGTAGCAATGGCTTTCATTTTGACAGTTCAACAACAGTCATTGCGTTATTTACGTTGTTGAGCAGACCAATTTTTTGAACATATTAAGCAATGGATTAGCAATATCCTTCAAAATCATTCAGGGGGCCTACTACCACCTCTAAAGCAGTATTATTTTAATATTGCTTTAGTGTGGCTCTTTCTCCCGCTGAAGTAAGATTAAAATAATACTGCTTTAGAGGTCGTAGGCCCCCAGATTGTGATTGCAAATGTGGTACGCTGTTATGATGCTGGAATTGTAGTTAATATTAAGTCCTAAGTCTAAAATCACCAACCTGTCTTGAGCAAGCGTTGTGATCAAGGCTCGTGCGCTCTCTGTATGAAAAGATCTCAAGGCCTTGGCCCAGCAGTGGGACAGTAATAGGCTGGTATTATGTTAATAATTTTTTTATTATTTACTTTGGTATTCTGCTTAGATGCTATACTAATTGAATGCTTTTTGTTTTTGCTAATAAAATGTTCAATTCAGGTCCTATTTTTATTCTCGTCCATCACCCGTTTTAACACCTTCAGAAAAATCTGCTGTTCCATATATTTTGACCGCGTAGGTATTGCACTTCTCTATGAAACAGTAACCGACGAAAAATTTCTACTTACGGCTATACATTGAGTTAAAATGTGGCATGACGTCACACCTTTCTAGATTTTATAATTATTTTTAAAATTTATGCTATATCTAAGTCGTGTCGTACTGTAGTAGTCAGTAGACATTTTCACAGATTGAGTATTTCTATTGTCGCTATAACAACAAATAATAAAGTTAATAATTAAAGAGGGTCCCCATACAAGAATCGACTCGCATTTGGCCGGTTTTTTTTCCTTGTCACCTCGACAATTATAGAAATCTCCATAACAGGCAAAAGACAACCAACATCATAATGAGCAAAAAATTGTTTAATCGGATTAAAAAAAATGATAAAACTTTGCAGCAATTTACTGGACTGTTCAGGCTCGGCTGCACTTATTGCGCTTGGTCTTAGGGTCCATCTTGCAGACTTCGAAGGAGTTGCACTTCACGTTGTCACAGTAGATACCCGCACCAGCTGAAAGATACAAAGGATTCCTATAGGTATCATAACTCTAATAGATTTCTTTAACATCGCATTAATTACTACAGAAGTCTTATTTAGAACCTTGGTTCATCAATTCTACAGTAACCCCGAACAGTCTACCGTGAACGTCCAAAATAAGTACCTAAATAGTCCCGAGTACCTCATAGAAATTTAATCAATGGCTAGAGTTAAGGAAAACAGCAGCAGTACAGCAACTGGTTAGCTGATGAACTTAGCGTTGACAACATGGGAGCAGCAAACCCTGAATGTATTAATTGAATGTATTAAATGAATAAATCAAATTTGCTAGCGAAACGCCTCAGACCTGATGAGTAATTATCGAAATCTAAACACGATAACCCCGGTAGCACACCTGCGCCACGAAACTGTAGCAGCGAAACCACAGCGCAGTACTTCAATTCAACTGGCTCGCGTCATGTTCCGCTACGTGAAATTCGAGTAGCGGTTGAATTGAACTACTGCGGTTTCGCTGTTACGGCGGAGGTGTGTTACTAGCGTCAAATAAAAGATTTGATGTTTTTTTAGGGGCGTCAACGACCTCTGGTAGTGTTGTTACTTGTCTAGGCCCTCTTGGTTCAATCCCAGATAGAATTCTGATATTTTCCATGTGGATATTCTCAGTAGGAAGCAGCAGTGTCTGGAGTAGTCCCTGTTCAACCCCTTATTACATTGGATTTATTACATGATTTGTGGACTATGCACCTCTGACCTCTGGTTAGGGTCCTCGAAGAATACAGGTTTCTTCTAACTTACACTGGCTTTTGCTGGAGCTGCTGGACCCAGAACCGTTAGCAGCCGGTATGGTGCAGGACTTGGCGTTGCAGGCGTTGTTGCAGCACACCTTGCCGTTGCCGCACTCGTAGTCCTGGACGCACTTGGGGCTGCAGCCGTAGACCTTCGAGGGTAGAGGGCAGTTACCAGCTGGAAGGGAAAGGAGACTGTAATTAGTTTAAGTCCTAATCATCGTCTACCTAGCCTTTCCTGAACTATGTTGGGGTTGGCTTACAGTCTACCAGCGGAATACAAGTATTTTTTACATGGACTGACTGCCTTATCTACCGTCCACAGCCCAGTGACTGGGTACTTTGCACGATATCCGTTGGAAAACTGACTTTTATACTTTTGGGCTTCTAACTATTCGTAACGACTGTCAAAAATCTACGAAGTCACAAAAACCAATAAAGTCAGTATGTGGTCAATTAGTATGTAATTCACGTTAGGTGCCGTTCGAGGAATGAAAATAATATTAATAAACAGTTCCACCGAACCGGACATATTTTTTTTAATAATATATACTTAATCATACTCGTCACTGACTGATAATGACATTCACTTTTTGTTTTAAATCATGATGAGTCGTTTTTGTTGGGTCTAACTGTTTTATTATTTATTTATTTCTGTAGATGTACTCCAACGACTTATTCACTAATAACATATCACATAAAAGAACTTATATAACTATTAGTTTGATGAATTTGTCACTTAAAAAAGTGCACAGCTTAGACACAGATAAAAAATACATACCAATTAAGAGATTGAATGTGTTTTAAAATGAACTAATTAATTTTTTGTTACCTTTGTTATTACACCACAATAAAAACTTAAGGTGGCACTTCACATCGCTATTCGTGTTCGCGTATTCATCTTATTTGCCCAATACGATGTGAAGTTACTGTATTCGCTTATATTTGTCTATTTTTCACGATTAAGACGAATACACAAATACACGAACACTTGTATTCGGATGTCGGTTTTTGGTCACATATCAAAGGATTGCGAATATACCGAATAGGTTCGTTTACCGTCTACACATGGCTTGCTCAGTAGAGTGCGGCTCTATACGCATAGCATGTATTCAACACGTCCATCTTTGCGGTCAGATTAGCAAACAGTTAGCAAAAATTCTTGAATGTTCGGCATATTCGCTGTTCGTGACGATGTGTGGACGGTGTGTTCGAGTTATTCGTACTTCTACACTATAATATAGCCGAATAAAACACATAAAAAAACGCGAATAACGATGTGAATTGCCACCAATAAGCAAAGTCTGGAGCCAAACTTCACATTATCTACGTAGTATGTAGTAGGTATAGACGTATGAAATCCAACCCAGTAACGTAGTTACGATACTACTATTATTTATTCTGTGACGTAGCATCGGGCAACCCCACCTGTCGCATAACGTGCTCAGGCTGCAGTGGGAACTGGCACGCATTCTTCGGCGGATCGAGACTCAACGCGTTATGAATAACAGGATTTCCTGCCAACCATTTTATTACTTATGCAGTTATGCAATGGTAATGTGCAAAGCACGGGTATAAGGATAAAATATGCCGTTTATCTAATCTAGTCACTTTATCGCCGGTGTCCTTAAACGGTGCCCTGATTGAATAAATGGCTGGAGCGTACTACGTTACCTATAAGAGCAAGCTGCACAGACCGCACATTGACTTTGCTGTGTTTGAAGGGTTCCAGACGTCCGAATGAAAAAACGGAACTCATATAGCATCACTTGTCCGTCTGTGACAGCCAATTTGCTCCGAATCTACTGGACCGATTAAGTCAAAATTTTGTAATTTTGGCGTACATAGTAATGAATTTTCAAGAAACCCAAACACGAACGTGTACAACGTAAATAAATGAATTTTGAATATGGGGCTCACATCTGGAGAAAAAAAAATAAAAAAAACCTATATGTACCGTGTGACATATAAAATGAAAGGGCTTGTTATGAGTAGTTGTTTTTGTAGTTGTTTTTAATAATTTTATATATATAAATAGTTTTAAAGTTATAAAAGAAAATTGATAAAATTTGACCATTGGCCCACCCAAACCACTGAGCGTAAAATTATGTCAAAAATGAACAGAATAGTTCTATACTTATAGATTACAGGAAACTCTATAAGAAGTCTTAAAATAACATGGTAAATCACTCGATATTGTGCGTACAATCTTACATTTGCAGTTGGAATGTATCGGGGAACATGTTTTTCAACTACAATGTTAAGTTTGTTCTTGGGATACCCATCCCATCCATTGAGTGTGGTTCGACACGCACTTGCCAGTTTTGTTCTTGGTTCTCTGAAAATTTATTTGTCAACTTTGTAAGTCCGACGCGCATTAAAATGGGCGAAATTGGATCGATTATGTGGAAGATACTCACAAGCCTCAGAATAAGCCACCATCAGCACCACAGCCATGATGGACAACAGGATAGTAGCGGAACCTGGAAAGTAATTAATAAAAATGATTAACAATATGCTTTATTAAAAATAATCAGGGGACCTGCCACCACCTCTAAAGCAGTATTATTTTAATATTACTTTAGTGTGGGAAAGAGATGGAGCTCTACAGGACGTATAGCTCCATCTCATTCCCCCAGTGAAGTTAGATTAAAATAATACTGCTTTAAAGGTGGTGGTAGGCCCCCTTTTTTTTGTGGTTGGGATTTTATCAAATAACTTCTCCCGCTCTGGGTGGAGCGGGAGGGCGTGTCAGACTTTTACTGACTAAAACCCACCCGTGTTCCTTCCGTTGCCTGTGTGCCGGGGCCACGATATCCCTTTCGGACAACTCGCAACCCCGGCCCCCTGGTAATTGCGTAACACACTTCCAATCACAATCTGAATGATTTTGAAGGATATTGCTAATCCATTTGCATCACAATTATGTTAAAAAAAAAACCACCACTGTGATACCCATATGGTAGTGATGGTCCATAATTGACTACCCCGTTGGTCTCGTGGTCGCAAGTGCGACTGCTGAGCGTGGGGTCCTACTGGGTTCGATTCCCAGCTATCTAATTACGTAACACATTTTCGTAAACGATTACGACTAATCTGTTTCATTTTGACAGTTCAACAACATTCATTGCGGTATTTACGTTGTTGAGCAAGTTTTTTTTTTCGAACATATGCAGCTTTGGATTAGCAATCTGTTTCAAAATTATTCAGATTCAATATATCATGATCAACATAGTTATTATATGTTAAATTAGAGCATATTCTTAATAATTTAATATAGGAATATTTTAGATCATGTTTATATTACATAGTGAAATTAATTTGGAAAGTTATGTCTAACGCGGATAAAAACTGAGAATCACGCAAAATCTATCTAGCGTATTTTTCTGAAACCTTCATCATTTTAAAGATAATTTAATTAATGATCGTTTAGTGTACGTGTTTTCTTAAAATACGTTTGTTTCATCTATAATAAATTAATAATGCGTCAAATTTGGGACAGCGCTCCTTGATGGGCGAATCCTATTACTGGCTGGACGTACGACGCGTTGCGTGAGCTCAGTACAGAACACGTAAGCTAACCACTCAAGGTCACTGGCATATATCTGCGTCTTAACAAAAACAATGTAACAATTGCCAATATTATCTTGTCCATGGCAATCTAGGCCATAGATAATACACAGATTTAGGCTTTGCGGTCAAATTGATTGGTCAAATTTATACAGACTTTAAATTAAATTGTAAAAAATGCAAATTGTTTTCGACAAAGAAATAAGTACCTATCTACATAAAGGTCGTTGCATATTATATGTCTTCGGTAAATACTGCAAATATAGGCAGAAATATACGTCATCTGCAATTATATTTACGTTAATTACTTTGTACATAGGAGGAAATAATTTATTATCCTCAAGTTCAATTTCTGTTGCTCTAGAATACAAGAAATATTAATAACAACCTTGTTATTCCACCACCGAATGACCGAACATTCCTATAAAGTTCCTTCATTTACGTTTTTGGTGTTCGTCACTATCCTTCTACAAATCTACATGAATGAATGAATGAAATGCACCGACACCAGCGTGGTTTGACCAGACTCGATTAATCGAATGAACCCAAAGATTTGCACAGCCTCATGTTTCATGGTGTTACAGAGACCATTGCAGATCAAGGAGTAGACCGGGTGGCGCGGTAATGGTAGGGAACACGTGCCCTTAGGATATGGCGAGCCGTACTGGATAAATGCATCCTAGAGTAGGCAACGAACTGTGGATTTATGTTTATAGTAAGCGTTTGGCGGCAAAATAAGTTATCATATTGATGTAAATAAAGTTGTATCGATAAACAACACAGCCTCAGGTTAAAGAAAAAAAAAAGTAAAAAAACAACAGTAACAGTGTATGTGTTAAATGTTATGAGTCAAGGGCGAGTTGCCAAGTTTTGCACGACCATCGCATAATTAAATTAAACGAGTTGGTATGATGATCACGCTCGCGAGGATGTGAACAGCTGAGAGATTTATTTGCAACATGCGTTGCTTGTTCAAATGCATTTTCTTGATATGCAACATGCATTGAGGGCTCCTCACATCTTGATATTACTGATTCCCTTGCGTTTTTAGTCAAACTGACACGCGAATTAGGGCGTTTGACCACTTAGGCGTATCGGTTCGTATTCAATGCGTAAAAAAAGACGGATGGGAAATTTCGTCCTAGCGTTTACGCACTAATCCGTATTTGATCCGTTTTGTTTGATATAAGTACTCGGTTTTGATTCGTCAAAAAACTACTCGAAGTTAGAATTTACGAATCGAATACGATGAGAGAGCACAAACGTCCATACAATTACTAGGATGGCCAAGCCAGATGAGAAACGAACATGAATCGAATAGAATCGAATTTGAACCGGATACAGATAAGTGGGCAAACGTCCTTATACATGTGAATTAGGTCAGAAACAATTGAAATAAATGTGTTTTATTTGTCCGCATCATCTGCCTAAAATTGCCTTTTCCCGACTATGTTGGAGTCGGCTTCCAGTCTAACCGGACGCAGCTGTACATCAGTATTTTACATGTAGCGACTGCCTATCTGACCTCTACAATACGCAGTAACTGAGTAACAGGGTTCACTCCCTGGTAAGACTTTCGCGCTTCTGACTCCCCGTAAAGAATGTCAAAGGTCTACAAATGACAGCCGGGACCAACGGTTTAGCGGCTCGATACGGACCGACCTCGGCTAGCGTTGCTTAACCGTGAAGATCGACCTTTGAGGCTGTTATTAGGTATTTAGCCACGAGGTTTATCTTACGTTCTATATCTATAGATAGGTACCTACTAATATTATATTTATTTCCTTCATTTCATTATAAACATATAAATTATATTTTCAAATATTAGATTATAAAAACATTTATAAATATAAAAAATAGTAGCCCAACGGTATCGGGAGCAGGGTTCTAGCTACCGGCTGGCTCAGGGCTCCAGAGAGAGGAACCTCCTAATAATGCGAGCCGTGTCCAGAAGTACCGCTTTCTGAATCAAGCCCTTGATCCAACTGCCTTATTTTTATTATTGTTTTTTTGTATGTAGGGGGTAATCTCCGGAACTACCAGTCAGATTAGAAAAAATATTTTTGCATTGGATAGCCCAACTCTTGATAAAGGTTATAGGTCATGTAACATCACGCTACGACCCTTAGGACCCGAGCAATAAGAAAAAGAAAGTAAAGCTAAGCTGAAAGAACGCTAAGCGAAAACGAAGTAATTGCGCAGGCGAGCGATGGGACGCGAGCGAAATTTCACGCGGACAAAGTCGCGGGCAGAACCTAGTCTAATCATTTCCTCCGACGAGGTTCATGACCTCCTTAGCTTAGTTTTCTCATGGCTCACATTCCAATACACGCGATTTGATGATTTGCGTACCGTACTGTATGCATAGATGTACATGAGTATACCTTGTACAATACCGTACCATCAGGTAGATTGATTTAACAAGTGTGTATTTGTACTTACATACAAATATGTGTTGTATTGCATTATGTGTGACTAATGTCTTGATTAGTCTCAGTAGTGAACAACTGTGGTGACTAAGAACAATGTTATTACATATGAGCACACTTTGAGTTCTGCAGTGCTATTCTGTAACCATCTCACCGTGAAAACTTAGGTGAAGTGAGCGTGGAGTGAGCTGTCATTCCACAGGGATTGACACTATTGGCAGCTCACTTCACCCAAGTTTTCAAGGTGAGATGTTTACAGAATAGCATGGCTGCTCTAGATGTTGATGAAGGTAGAAAAAAAAAAACTTGTTACAAAAAAGTTTCAATTCTTTTTATAAGAAGGAGGAGCCTTCTAAAGCAATGACCCTTGGTTTTTCGCTATAGATTACCATGTAATACTCATGTTAACTCTGTCTCTGTGTCTGTTACCTTATGCATATATGGCACATGGATGTAAAGAAGTCCTCTTTTATCTGTTCTGTGGTAATTACTAACTAGCTTTTGCGCGCGGCTTATCTACCAGAGGTCGGCAATTATCCTACGGGAATGTACCACCAGGACAAAAAATATCCTATGTCTTAATCCTCACCCAGTTCATGGTGTAATAGGTAATACGGGCTGATATCCGCAACTCCACGTCTAAGCGCGTATTTTGCGTACGGGTGGGAAAAATCGGTTATTCGATCCACCCCAGTCCATGTGCCATATATGCATAAGGTAACAGACACAGAGACAGAGTTAATTTCATGAGTATTACATGGTAATCTATAGCGACAAACCAAGGGTCATTGCTTTAGACGGCTCCTCCTTCTTATAAAAAGAATTGAAACTCTTTTGTAACAAGATTTTTTTTTTCTACCTTCATCAACATCTAGAGCAGCCATGCTATTCTGTAAACATCTCACCGTGATTTGGGTGAAGTGAGCTGTCAATAGTGTCAATCCCTGTGGATTGACAGTTCACTCCACGCTCACTTCACATAAGTTTTCACGGTGAGATGGTTACAGAATAGCACTGCAGAACTCAAAGTGTGCTCCGCGGAGCCATTGGAGGCTCCGCAAAAATACTGGTCACAATTAAATAAATTATGACTGACTTTGACCTTCACCTTGACCTTCATCGTTCTTTAGACTAGTATGTCTCTGATTTTGTCTTTTACGTGTGTCGGCGTTGTACGAATTTCCAGTCGGATTTTGATAACATACAATTTTTTTAAAAGGTTTAAATAGATAGATTGACAGAAGAGAGTTGAAGTCGCATGTCAGGTCGGCATCCAGTCTATTACAGTGTTTTGTTTTTATAAATAGCTACATAGATTGTGTTGAGAATCCTGTTTCGCACAGTTTGTAACTCCGCAAATATATACAAATGTTGCTCATTTAATAGTAAGTATAGGATGCACAACCAGGTTTCGATTATTTTGGGACTCCGTCAATATTTCGTTTTTCAAAAGAGATCCTTCGCCAAAAAAGTTTGAGAACCGGTGATCTATAATTATAGTAACGAGATATTTGAGATTAACCAAACCGGCTATCTAATTACGCAACACATTTTCGTTGACAATTCCGACTAATCTGTTTCAATTTGACAGGTCAACAACATTCATTGTGTTATTTACGTTGTTGAGCAGATTTTTTTTTCGAACGTACGAAGCAATGGATTAGCAATCTGTTTCAAAACGATTCAGATTCTGATTGATCGTGTATTACGTAATTAGGGTACAGACCATGACTTAATAGCTAAACCGGTAAGACCTCTACGACGTACCTATTTAAATAAGACCAATACTCAATAAAACCTGTTCTGCTCTTGTGTTATTAGTTGGCAAACAAGGAGGTGGCTAAGCTGATAGAGTTGTCACAGCCTCCTAGAGACCTCTGCAATGTCAGGAGATTCACAGATGCGATGCCATCCCGAAGTCAAAACGGAAATATCTATTATTCTTGTACTTCAACAGTAAGGTTAGACAGACAACCCCCATTTTGCGCCGCGTGCCCTGTAACCTGCACACGTGACGATGAGGACCTAATGACTGCGTCAGCAAACGGTTTTCGCTGTGTTGAATTTTAGGGCAAACGAATTTAAAAAATATATATTTTACGTGTTATTTTGCCTTCGACACGCTTAGAAGAAGAACAGTGAGACTATTTGGCGGCAGAAATAGGTGTGTGGATTGGTACTTAGTAATTCCCCCAATTCTATGAGAGTGTGGTTAGAGAGAGTGCACCTGTGTCTGCGCACATACTTGTCCCCTTTAATTATTATCTCCGGATTCGATGGATAAGTAGACTCCGCTGAGATTGGTCCGTTCACAAAGAACAGTTACTGTAGTACATTTCTAGGATGACCTTTTTATTAGGTAGGTACCATTGCGGAAAGTGCGCAGGCCAGGCACCAGGCACCAGGCCAGGCGCCAGTGTCCGCGATAGTACCTGCACTCAAAAATCAATCTGCCTAGCCTTTTCCCAACTATATTGGGGTCGGCTTTCTAACCGGATGCAGCTGAATACCACTATGTTACATGGAGCGACCATGACCATCCACAATTCAGTTGTTGTATCAGCTGTTGTCAGTGTTTAGGCTTCGACTTCCGTAACGACTGTCAAAGATGTACGAATGACGGCCGGGACCAAAGGCTTTACGTGCTATCCGAGCGGAGGGGTCTCGATAGGTAGTGTAGGTATACTATTGCACCCTTTTTATTGAACATCAGCTCACAATCTTCTCGACTGGCTTTCAAGAACCCTGGTCTAGGACTTTTTGATTTAAAAAAAATAGAGAATCCCTGGTACCTACTTAAGCAGGTAGATTTGACGAGATTCTTAGGTAACTTTGAAGCTGGGTTTTTCCATCTGAAATTTCTCAGTAATAGGCGTCTGGATTTGTGCCCGGTTAATGGCAATAGACTCGCCCCATATTACATGGGAACTGGCGAAATGTACCATGTTCTAGTTCCCTAGTTAAGCTTCTGCCTAACTCCCCGGTGAATACAGGTGTTATCTTATGTGTTATGTACAACTGAAAAACCAGTGAAACAAGTTTGGTTACCCTATACTAGCGTCAATAAACTAAGCATGGAGAGTCAACATTGGAAAATGGTAGTCGAAGTCAAGAGGCAAGTAAACAATGTACGTACCTACAGGCAAATATCTACCTACATATTTGAATTCAATTGGGTAATGGGCCTATAATGGCGTCTCGTTACCGTCGGGATTTTCCACCTGGGAGCTGGGTCGTAGCTAGTAAACAATTTAGTTAAGAACATCATGGTTTCGTAGCATTAGCCTGAATGTGTCGTCATCATCAAACTGAACAACTTTCTCCATAAGATCAACACCGTAAAAAAAAAACTGACGTCTCATACATTTTGTTGTTGAAACTTGTTCAGTTTGATTGCCTGTACCACACCCTTTTATTAAGTTTGAGCACACCTTTCCGATATATGCTGTAGATAAATTTCTGAGGACTATGTTTTCTTGTACCTATATTTATATGACCTAAGAGGTTTTGATGCACGTAGAGTTCATCAATCAAACAAGAATGACAAATAAAATGATTATGAGTATAAATTAAAATGTTGCATGACTAGAAAATAAGTTGACTCCTGTCTGGGATGATAAAGTTTTAAATGATAAATGATTTTTATTTCTGTAAATAGGTTGTACCAAACACTTTTACACGTCAAACATATCATTTTTAAACTAGATGAGGTCGGCGTTTCCTGTCTGACTACTCCGAGAAGAAAGGCCGAAACAAACTCAGAGGTCACAGTCTCTTTTAAAGTCCAGACACAATCTTGGTCAGATCATGTGAAGATCATGTAGATTGGTGTCTAAAAATGGTCTTTTGAGGAAAGAACCACAGAGATTAAGTGGACCTGTCCAGTCAGTGCACGCATTTGTCAGTGACCAACTCAGAATTTAAGGAGCTCAACGATTCGACGAACAATACCGAAGAAAGGACATTTGGGTAGGCCGCATAAATTACTCAAGCTGGCTTAAGTGGGGTCATAATTAATTATAATTTCCTGGACGATACCTAACGAAACATGTTAAAAAAAAAAAAATTGTAATACAGTTGGTCTTATTCCAATTCCAACCCGCAACGCCGCATCTTGGTATTTACCTACTTACGTCTTTTTGCTGACATAGGTGGGTTATCTAATGAAAGAAGTCTGCAGGAAATCAAGTATTCTACGTTTCGTCCAAAATAATATTGAGGCTTTAATTATTCTCTAATTCTTTCATACCTATAGACTGCCTGGATCATCAGGGATTTCTCAGTAATAGCCCTGAGTCCAGAATTGTGCCCGGTTGGTATCAATAGGCTCGCCCCCTATTAAATGGGACTTAAACATAGCTGGCGAAATCTGGGTGGACTATAAGTGCCTCTAACTAAACCTTCGAGGAAAAACAGGCGTGATTTTATGTTATGTAATTCCTTCATCGTACGTACCTAAGTAGGTATCTATCTATATCGTGATTATTGAGCTCTACTAGAACCCTTTTCTTGTGTTCCCACCTATGAAATTTGTGTTTTTTTTCTCAGACAAATAGAGAACCTTGTCACTTCTATGATTTAAAATATTCATCAATTGCTTGGTATTATATCGAATAATGACCATCATAGACAACTACCAATAGTAAAAGAACCTTAATACTTATAGTTTTCTAAACATTAAAAAATACCTTAAAAATTACTCCTCAGTTTGTTAGCAGAAATTACCACTATTCGTTTTAACTTAGCCAAAACTTATTTTTGTCGCTCAATCTAAGTGGCATATTACGTTATCTTAGTTTTTAAACATTAGTGCATATAAGTTTTAAAACATTAGTGTTCATGGTTGTTATATAAATTAAGAAAATGTTAGTATGAAAAATGCAACTTCTTTAAAATTCTCCATACAAAACGCTGATTTCATAAGTGGGGACCTAATATAAGAAATACCTTCTGAAGTGAGGTTCTTGTGTGAACCGTGTGAACTTTACGATTCTGCGTTTTATTATTATCGATTCTTGGCTGAGTAAACATACTTAGGGTTGCCAACCCTACTATATAATAGAGTAGGTATCCTGCTGTACAGGGTGGCAGGGACACCGACGGGAAAACAGTTGCCATGGATTCAGTACGTGATTCTGAACCCACCTGAGTTGAAATTTTTCGTGAGTTATAAAAAAAAAAGAGAGATGTGCAAAAAAAATATCTGCTGTTTCATAGAAAAGTGCAATACCTACGCGGTCAAAATGTATGGAACAGCAGATTTTTTTTAATAACCGACGAATTATTTTAACGCAGGGGTTTATGAGGGTGACATGGTCATACTGATCAAACCAATAAAAAAACATAAAAAAAAACGCAGCGCTATTCAGAATGATGTACAGCAGTGCTATTCTGTAACCATCTCACCGTGAAAACTTAGGTGAAGTGAGCGTGGAGTGTGCTGTCATTCCACAGGGATTGACACTATTGACAGCTCATTTCACCCAAGTTTTCACGGTGAGATGTTGACAGAATAACATGGCTGAATCCATGTTAACCGTTTTCGCGTCGATGTCCCTGCCACCCTGTATAAAAAAAGTTGGCAACCCTAAAACATACTGACATGGCTATGTGGCTAGCTATTGTGCCAAAACAATAGGCGATAGAAGGAAAATCTCTCATTTTCTTATATTCGCTCAGATTTTACGACGTTACGTAGATACTAATCGGAATATTAGTAGAATTATTTTGATAACTTTTATTTTTATTCAAAAGGTGATGCGGTCAGTAAAAAAAATAACCTTTTTCCTACTTCGTATTACTGAAATATCGTTTTTAATGTTTAGTGTTTTTTTTTTAATTTAATTTGCATTGGATCCATCAAAAAGTTCAAAAAATTGTGCTGCCTACGATAAAATAATTTGTCAAAAATGGACATGAGCGTAGTACCCTACGAACAACCTGGACGAAATCTTCTACCAGAGACCCCAGAAAAAGACCTAGAAACGACTTGACACACATGGCAACTTCTTTAAGTGTAAGTATCTATTTAAATCTCAATATTTTCCTATCCCATCTTATTCTATTTGATTATTGCAAGAAAAATTACTCACCCATATTTCTGCCTTGTAATAAATTCACTTTGCGTGCACTCGCAACAAATGCTAATATGAGACTGGTTACTGGTTCCGTAGTCCGCTGAGAAACCTCACATGTTCTTAATTCAATTATGTATGTAGGTAGGTACCTATCTTGATTTGCAATGACCGGCCAACGCCAATAAACCATTCCATTACTGCATTACTTCGTATTTAGATAGAGGATATCCATGATGCCGAGGAATGGATGCGTTGTCGAATGTTGGACGTAGTGTTGTGAATGTTTGTAACCAACATGACGATTTAAGATAATACAGTTTGCCAATCGTATCGGGTCAAGGTCTTGGGTCAAGTTTATTAGTGTGAGACTTTTAATCATATTTACGATCCTTTTTTTAAATTTTTGTTACTGAAATACACGTTACGTTATCAGATTTTCTTTGGTTGGTACAAAAAACATAAGTAGCGATGGACAAACCACTTCTTTTGGTTTCACATGGGGCTAGAAGAACAGTGTCGATGATGCCGTTCCAAATGATACTGAGATTATTTCATTTCATTTCCAAAAATTCCTTTTCTCATTTTCTACCTACAATATATGAGCGTTCATCCAAAAAGTTGGCAACGTCGCAAATAGCTGTCAAATATGGAAATAAGATATATTTTAATTAGTGAACTAGAATATTAATAATGAATTTCAATTATAACACTGAATTTGATGTTGTAACCGGTTTAGGTGTAAAAAAGGCATTTGGACAGTTTCCAAATACTTTTTTTACTTACGATATTAATTGTTGCATTTCATAATCAATATTTTCGTTCACTAGTTAAATTAATCAAAACAGCTATCTAATCACGCAACACATTTTCGTTGACAATTCCGACTAATCTGTTTCAATTTGACAGGTCAACAACATTCATTGTGTTATTTACGTTGTTGAGCAGATTTTTTTTTCGAACGTACGAAGCAATGGATTAGCAATCTGTTTCAAAACGATTCAGATTCTGATTGATCGTGTATTACGTAATTAGGGTACAGTGTAGATGTTAACAGCTATTTGCGACGGTGACCACTTTCTGTATAAACGCTCTTAAGATTTTGTTGGTATGCTGCGCTGATGCCAGCAGCTAAGTGATGCGTATTTCATTAACCTTCTGCTTTCCTTCACTCTATATTCAGGCTGGTACAGTCTTGCCTTCATCCAAACATCCATTCACACGTTTACAATATTCCTAGCGACCCGCCCCTGCTTTTCACAGTTTTTAAAATTGGCACTGAGCAAAATATGGACATTTTCCCTCGGACAATTTGTCCGCGATGATAGAATGTATGAAAATCTATGCAATAACGCACACTTAGGACAAATAGACTGCCAGGATTTCATAATATATGTTATATAATCGAGGACAAATTTTCCATCGCCAAATCATCGAGAGTTCTTTATTATAATTACCTACGTAAGTTTAATATTAATGTATTATACACATAGGATAACCTTCCGGAACAACTCAGAATGATGGTGTAAACCAAATCAAAATCAGTTGCGTAGTTGAGAAGAACAACGCGATCACACAGCCAGACATGAAAACGACTTTTGTTTATAATGGCGGCTGTACACTCTCGCCGAGTCTCAACGAGAGAGGCGAGTACGAGAATGTACATGAGAGCGCTCGGTGTGTCTCGGCGTTCCTCGCTCGCTCTCCGTCCCGTATCGGTTTTTAGTGCACGAGTCAAAGGATCTCGCGGCAGTTGCGAGTACGCTGTACACTCTCCTGTCTACATAGAGCAACGGCGGCAGCTTGTTCAATGTCTGCGTCCATCCTCTCGGGGTTCACAACTTCAACTGAACTATAGTGTGTGTCTGTGATAGATATGGATATAGAAAGAAGTAAACTTACTTAGGTGCTATAGGTAGTACCTAAGTATTCTACTACTTACTTAAGTACCTATGTCTCAGACCAAATAAAAAACCAGTCAGTGTACAATATTCCATAAGAATTTTGACATTGACAGCTCTTGAACGCGTTTTAGAAATGCTGATCGTGTTCAGTTTCATTGTTGAAATCAGCCCTTAAACCCCTCGCCCACAGCGACTTTTTGTAACGATGCTGTCGCGCGTTTTGCAAACGCGCTTCTGTAGCGCTACTATCGCGTTTGCAACGTGGGACAGAAATGATGCAAACGCGCGGCTGTATCGATGCAAACGCGCGACCGTTTCTGACGACATCGGAGGAACGACGGGCGGAGAACGGAGGGAGGGGTGCTGGGGAATGTGCCCTGAAGCGCGACAGCATCGCGATAGTAGCGGTACAGAATCTGGGCGAAGGTACACAGCCGGCGACAGCATCGCTACAAAAAGTCGCCGTGGGCGAGGCCTCATAATGCACATAAAATATGTGTACGAAACCGGCCTCACATCACTGTTAAATCAACACCGCTGTCACCAGTGTTGACAGCGTTAGGTCTGAGACCTATGTCTTTGCTATAGGATTGTAGGCCGTAGTGGTTGATATCATAAATTGCAATCCATCTTCCCCATTTCTCTTGATGTTTCGGTAAACAATCATATTAATCGAATCTAGATGACTCAAACACTCTTGGTTCATTGGTTGCCCTTTATTCGTTGAGTTTATAAACACACCTTATTATGATTATGCGTGTTGTGTTGACGCAGTTTTGAACCTGATAATAATGGAATAGGGATGTAGACTGGAAAAAAAAACTATTTAATCCGTCAGTCAGATAATAAAAACATATTAGACACGTATTTTTTGCTTTATCATATTAATAAAAAATGGTTTATAGATTTAAACGCATTAAAGTTGGGGAGCGGATTGCGGTTGGACGTAGCGAGCCCCCAGCTCGCTACGTCACAAGTCAAGTGAGTGACGTCATGCCACATTTTAACGCAATGCCTACCTAATGTATTGCCATAATCTTTTGATTACGTAAAAAAAGAAAAATACGTGTCCAATATTTTTTAATAATCTACATGACGGTTTTTTTTTTGTATTACAGACGCTGCACGCTGAAAGTAATTTTAATATTAAGTACCTAAATGTTTCGTGAAAAACATTTTTAAACATTCGGTTTGGGCGACTAGTCTCGAGCTTGAACGGAGGTCTTTTTAAGGTTCCGTTTCCGTACCTACCCGAAGGGACCCAAACGGAACCCTATTACCTACTAACCCTCCGCTGTCCATCCGTCTGTCTGTCAGCGAGCTGTAGGTATCTCATGTTCACGGGTCATAGATAGACAGTTGAAATTTTCAGATTGTGTATGTCTATTGCCGCTATAACAAAAAATAATAAAGTTAAAAATTAACGGGCGCCCCATACAAAAAACGGGTTCTTTTTACCGAAGAAGTAAAACAACGAGGCCAATGTTTTCCCCATAAACAGTATAACCACGTGTTTTATTGAACGTTTCCTTCTCATAAGTTATCCTTGTTTCCACAACTTATTGAACTAATGATATTACGAGTATACCACTGACAAGATAAATACCTATCTACTTAATTAGAACCAGTGACCTAATGACCGATTCTAGATACCTACCTTGTTTCGATATCATAATAGATTATTTAGCCTACTTGTTCTACTGTGGAAATACCCCTAGGGTACTACTTGCCTACCTACCTATACCTAACTACGAGCAACTGGTTTGTAAACACAGATAGCACTGACAACCGTCAACACTCAACCGGTATACCTAGTCCCGGTTTTATAATAATACTAGCTTTTGCCCGCGCCTTCGCCAAATATTCCACGGGAACGTACTACCACGATTACATACCTTATAGCCGAGGAAAAGGTCATTGACTCATACCGTTGCGCCTGCGTAGCCGTCAACCATAATCATTTTATTACGCGTAATTTTGAATCTGTGATATCTTTTAGACTATGATATGATTTCACGGTATATTTTAATTTAAATTAAATACCCAACTATTAAACAACATATTTTATTGGATAAGGATTAATATGATACCGGTCAAAATAGCGTCGGAAACAAGAATGTAATTTATATCAAATTCTGAAAGATTATAATGGTTACTATGGGTCATTCTTTATGCCATCACAGACTTTTTTGGTGAACTTTTTAAGATCTTCAATTCTGTAGAACATGATGTATCTTTACCACGTCCGTTTAAAATTCCGCCTAAGGTCCCTATCTCCCCGGAGTTATCTTGTACCTCATGTTTGGCTAGCCTGTATTGACCGGCTGGAGTGAACACTGACGTGGAACAGAGCTCCCACCTCATTCTTGCCTTTATTTCCTTGCCGGCTGGCGTGCAGATTCACAAGAGCAAACGTGCAGCGTACAGCGTGCGGCTGTACTGCAGTCTCTTCAACGGTGCCAGATCGATTATCGGTAGGTACATTGAGGTGTTAAAGTGTCTGTACAAAAACGCAATTTTTTCACTCCGACTCCAGGACCAGACTACCTCCAGAACCTATCCTTCTGCAGCGAGGTGTGAGACAGGGAGACGTTATCTCTCCGAAACTGTTCAACGCTGCACTGGAGGATGTCTTCAAGGTTCTGGACTTGAAGGGCTAGGCATCAACGTTAATGGCGAGTATATCACTAACCTTCGGTTTGCCGACGATATAGTTATCATGGCTGAGACCATGGAGGACCTCAGTACAATGCTCGATGACCTTGGTAGAGCCTCCGAAAGAGTGGGTCTTAAAATGAACATGGACAAGACAAAGGTCATGTCAAATGCCCATGTAACACCCACTCTCATGAAGGTCGGAGACGCTATGCTAGAAGTTGTGGACGAGTATGTTTACTTAGGACAAACTTTCCAGCTAGGTAAGTCCAACTTCGAGAAAGAGGTCAATCGTCGAATCGGACTCGGCTGGGCAGCGTTCGGGAAGCTACGCAATATCTTCTCGTCTCACATACCGCCGTGTCTCAAGACGAAAGTCTTTAACCAGTGCGTGTTACCTGTGATGACTTATGGCACAGAAACTTGGTCGCTCACAATGGGTCTTATCAGAAGGCTAAAAGTCACCCAAAGGGTAATGAAGAGGGCTATGCTTGGAGTTTCCCTACGTGATCGAATCAGAAATGAAGAGATCTGTAGGAGAACCAAGGTAACTGACATAGCCCGAAGAATTACCAATCTTAAGTGGCAATGGGCAGGGCACATTGCTCGTAGAACAGATGGCCGATGGAGCCGAAAGGTTCTGCAGTGGCGACCGCTTACCGGAAGTCGAAGCGTTGGAAGGCCTCCTACAAGATGGACCGATGACTATGACGATGGCTGGATGCGGGTAGCACAGAATCGGTCGAAGTGGCGGTGCTTTGGGGAGGCCTATGTTCAGCAGTAGACGTCTTTTGGCTGAAATGATGATGATAACGATGAATTACTGTAGAGTTTTTTTTTGTAAAATATTGTACAAAAACATTGCAAACATTTTAATAAGGGTGCGGAGAGTGGTTAGGATTTTGCATGGTTGTTTAATTCTTCTTGATATTAGATGGCACAAGCTTCTTGGGTGGCGGTACATAAACATACTACTTCAACCTTACTATGCCTCAATGCTACAACCTCTTTCTTTGTAGGACAAAAATTTATAAGTTTGGGCTACAACAATTTTATTATTGTGCTTGGTTCTGCGAAAACTAAGAAATTAGTTGAATATTTATTGTAAAAGCATTTGAACAGGTTCACCATTTCCGAACGAAAAGTTTTATGAAGCTGCACGGCGCCGACCGGATACAAAGCGAACTAAATTCAAAAATTTCGGTTCAAACGTCAAACTCAAACGTCCAACGATCGGGTGGACCGTGAATGTTTGTGGAAATTGTTTTCTTGTTTGAATTGCAAAAACTAACGTGAAAATCATTATTATCGTGCAAAGTGTACACAAACTATGTCAACTGTGTGATTTGTGATATTAGAGTAACTTTTATAACGTTTTAATTATGGATCCCTTCACCCAGGTATGATTGAGCGATAATTTATTTAACGGTCGCAATCTTTAGAAGGTCATCAAGAATCGCATGTTTTAACATCCAAAAACTTATTTCCAGCGCATGTTAGAGAGAGCGCGCGCCAGACAGGAGAAGATCGATCAAAAACTTGCAAATTCCGGGCAGGCTGTTCCGAAAAGGAAGCCACTTTCAGAAAACATCGCTATAGTGAAATCTGAGGGTTCTCCTGCGAAGTCTCCGAGTAAAATGGCTCGGGAATCTATCACGTCGCCTCGGAGACAGTCAAAGGACTTTACAAAGTCTGAAACTCCTACAAAAGCTGTTACTAAGAGGTCGAGTTTGAAGCCTGATGTCGCGTCTCCACAGCGGGGTCGTAATGACGTTGTAGTAACTAAAAAGGAGTTTAAAAGTTCAAAGAGGGGGAGTATCAACAGACGGAACTCTGATGTGTCTGTTGAGATAAACATTTCCCATAGAAATGACATACAGATTGAGGTTCAGGTTGAGGAAAGGGACGCTCCTATTAGTGTGGTGTATGACTCACAGGAGCGGCCTGGAGGCAATGTTATTATAAAGGAGATTACAGGTAAGGAAACCATACAAAACAACAATGTAATACATACTAACTTAAGTGTATAGGCCTCTACTAATCTGTACAATGCATACTCGGGCACTTAGTATCATATACATCTAGATATCATGATAAATAGTTACAACATGATGCATTATGCAGTAAAAACCACATTACTGTCCCTTCTCTGCACATACCTTTACCTTAAAAGGTCCTACTATGAAGGTATTTATCTAAATAAGGAAGGACACAGGATGACTAACAGAAAGCCAATGACACTTATTATTTTTTAAATGTTTATGTCCTCACAACTTTACAAAGCTTCTTGCTTGTAACTTATTACTCACCTCAAGAAGATAATGGTTCCAATAATTAGTAAATGTTTCTCAAAACTTTAACAAAACATTAGCTTAATGGTTGTAAACAGTTATTAAGATTGTGTAGTCTATGGTTTATTAAACTGTTGTTGTTTTAAATTGTGTTAGACTTGTGGCCAGTGTGGAGTTTGCAATCTTTTTTAAATTTGGAATATGCTGGCAGGTACTGTTAACGTTTTTTATTCTGTTTCTTAAAGAGTAAAGATTTGTATTTTTGTTTGTAATTAATAAACTCAAAAACTACTGGATTGATTTTAAAAATTCTTTCACCAGTAGAATGCTATATTATCACTGAGTAACATAGGCTGTAATTTATCTAGTTAGCACACAGGGGAAGCCGCTGGCGGAAGCTAGTTGTTAATAATGGGGCAAGTTCTTAGTTTGTTGTAAAAATATTGAATAGTTTCTTTGTACTTTTTGGGATCAAAACCAGGACAGGAAAACAGTCAAGATTAACTAAATGTTACATTATATAAAAATAGGTTTGCCTTAATACTTTCCTGTACTCTCCTTCAACTTTGATATGAGAGTATTTGAAAACTTGAGGGGCTCGTGGCTAAATAATAACAGTGGCACGGGTCCATCTTCAAGGTTAAGCAACGCTTGCCGAGGTCGGTCCATGGCTAGGTGACCATACATTACATACCGAGTCCCCTCCGTGCCTCGGACAATACATTAAGCTGTTGGTCCTGGCTGTCATTTGTACATCAGTGACAGACATTACAGGTAGTCGGAAGCCCAAAAGTCTGACAACCAGTCTTACCAAGGGTATTACTCATTTACTGCGTTGTGGAGTTCAGATAGGCAGTCACTCCATGTAAAATACTGGTATTCTGCCACATCCAGTAACGCTGGAAGTCGACTCCAACATAGTTGGGAAAAAGCTAGGCAGATTGATTAGAAATATACTAGAAATATCATATCATTTCATATTTCTAAATCATTTGTTTTGTATTTTGTCTCATTCAAATCATACTTATTCCTATATTATTACATTTACAGATGACACATCCAGTAACCTGGAGAAGGCAACAGAAGATACGTCGGAGAACAAGCGTGCGGGCCTCCGACACAATGTTAAGTCTCGACTTGACCGACTTGGCAATCTCTATTCAGGTATTGTCCTTATGACTTTTTATATACATAAACTTACAGTTACTTCCACAGGGTAGACAGAAACTACATAACACCTCCAGCTACGATCCTCACATACTCCATAATGTTTTTAATATCCTTTTGATCTTTAGTTGTCTTCTATTTCATATTATTTGCTTACTTATACAGACATGAGCGTTGCCCCATTGGGCACGCCACAATTGTGGCGATAAGTCCCCTCTTTGAGGAGTGGCTAGAGAGACGCCACGGCGTCCTCACCTTCCGCCTGACACAGGTCCTCACCGGACATGGTTGTTTCGGGAGGTTCCTGTTCAGGATAAAGCGGGAGGAAACGCCCGGGTGTCACCACTGTGTGGATCGCCCGGAGGACACGGTGGAGCATACGGTGGAGGTCTGCCCAGCTTGGGCGGAGCACCGCCGTGTCCTCACGGAGGCGATCGGCGGCGGCGATCTCTCGCGTCCGGCCCTGGTTCAGGCCATGGTCCGGAGCGAGAGTGCATGGGAGGCCGTCACCTCCTTCTGCGAAGCAGTAATGCTCGCGAAGGAGGAGGCGGAGCGCGCGAGGGAGAGGCAAAATGCGCGCCCTCGCGCCCCTAGTCGCCGCAGGAGACGCCCCGGGCGTCGGGAGTCGAGAGCCGACTTCCGGCCACCGTAGGCGCGGGCTTGCGGACGGTGAGCAATGGGTAGCTCGCCGTCCGATAGGGACCAGGCCCGGGTCGACGGCGCGTTGTGTTCCACGCGCGCCTCAAAGAGATGTCAGCACCAACTGACGGGGTCCGGAAGGGCCAATGCCTGCCGGGGTTGCGGGTTTGTCTGAAAGGGATATCGCGACCTCGGCACACAGGCAACGGAAGGAACACGGGTGGGTTTTAGTCAGTAAAAGTCTGACACGCCCTCCCGCTCCACCCAGAGCGGGAGAAGTTATTTGATAATTTCCCATCCTCAAAAAAAAAAAAAAAAAAGCGTTGCCCCATGACTGCTCTCGCATTAACTAAAATAATGGTAAAACCAGATCAACATTAGAACATTTTGCCTGACCTGGAATGAATTAGGTGTATATTTATAGTTTTTAATAGGTATGTATATCTTTATATTTAAATAAATATTTTATTCCTCAATTCTTGCTATTGCACCTACCACTGTTTGTCTCTGCATCACCCAAAGGTTGACTGGTAGAAAATGCCTATGGCATTAAGTCCGCCTCTGTACATTTGTGCTTGAAGTATTAAATATATAAATCCAGGACCCGATACTCTGGTGTCGCACTTCCAACCACAATTCACCAACAAGCCATAAGGGAGTCATACATAACACTTCTGCCATTTCTGTTTGAAATACCAACCCTACAAAAACATTTCATGTAAAGTAGGTTGCCAAGACTTACATAACGCATTCACTGTTAAAAAGTTATTAGATATAATGTAAGAATGTACGGATTGGCCGTTTCACAGACACTCCTATGGGCTTATTGTAAGAAATTAAATCACTGGTCTTTAATGTTGTGTCATGCAATAGTTTAATGGAACGGCCAAGCCATACATTTTGTTGTTACCAGATAATAATATTTTGGTGTTACTCATTTCACTTGATTCATAGTTTGACTCACACGAAAACAATATCCTGCTTTGATAGTTTATTCAATTACTCCCTAATACACAACAGGATGTGATAAGGACAGGGCTTTGATAATAAATAGATATTGCTTTTGAAGATAGGCTATTATAGAAAACTGTTCATTCAAGGTACAGCTTTGATTGTTAGTATTTCAGTGTATATGTTGCAGTCAAAACTCTTAACCAGTCAAAAGTACTATTGACTAGCAACATCAGTCAAAACTACTTTTGACCGTATGCTTTAGTCAATAATACTTTTGACTAAGTGATTCCGTCGAAAGTGGTTTTGACTGGTTGTATCAGTCAAAACTCTTAAAAAGTTAAGGTGGTCTATAAAAATAACGACAAACGTACATATAAACTTTTATATTACTCATTATTAAGGTTCTCATTATACAATCACGAATTATTAATTATTGTTTTTAATAATAATTGCTTTGATTTTTTTTTAATTCAATTAAATTTAAGTAAAAATTATTTAAGAAAAGCAATTAACGTAATATAGGTACTGTGTTTTTATAACCTGTGAATTTTCTGATTACCTATTTGAATGACAATTTTTAAGAATATGTTTTCTTTGTATTGATTGTAATGCCAAATTTTTCGTAATAAACGATTTCTCATATAATTAATATCTTTTTTATTCACATCTAACGAGTTAATAGTGCTTTTGACTGATGCTTTATTGCAGTTAAAACTACTTTTGACGAAGAGCGTCAGTCAAAAGTACTTTTAACCGCAAATTTGCAGTCAAAAGTACTAATAACCAATAATTTTCACTTTTGACTGATTTTGCTAGTCAATAGTACTTTTGACTGGTTAAGAGTTTTGACTGCAACATATACATTGATAGTTCTCTGTGTCGACATTATTGACGGTTTTGAACCATACTTAGTGCTGGTAATTTTTATTTCATAAACGTTGACTTTAGACTGTGTTGTGTAATCAGTAGGCAGATTTTCCCTAAGGTCCAGTTGGCCCGAGCCTAGGGCGGCCAAATATAAGGGGCGGCCAATCGTGACAAAACTTTTTTTTTTCACTGATGATAAAAAGAAATAACTCAAAGTACCTATATATTCTAAACGTTCGCGCACATTATTAACATAAAACTATTTAAAAATATGTCCAAACTAGCTGCCCGCCCCGGCTTCGCACGGGTAGCACTAAGTACTTATCTACGGCACACCTACCTACCTACACCTACCTACCTACACCTACCTACCTACACCTACCTACCTACACCTACCTACCTACCCTACCTACCCTACCTACCCCGATAAACCTCACGGAGCCCGAGACCTTTCCAACGAATGCAAAACCGTGGAAATTGGTTCGTGCGTTCTGGAGTTATAGCGTCAGGAAGGAAAACCCGACTTATTTTTATATAGTAGATAACCAATTGAAACGCGTTATAGAATTTCGTGGCGCCAACCCGACTATATAATTGACTAAATTTCTGAACCGATTTCGATAAAAATTGGCAATAAAGTAAATTAATTATTTAGTCTTATATGATGAGTGTTGAGAAAGGGGCGGCTGATACTTACTACTACATGGCCTGGGGCCTAGGGCGGCCAAGACTGCAAATCCGTCACTGTGTGTAATTGTGTTTGAAATGCTAACCAATTGTGTTTGAAATGCTAACCATAAATGATACACACTGCCACTATTGATTTAGTTTTGTAAGCCAATGAAAGCTGGGTTCATGTTCAGTTGTAAAGATAAGGATCATATTGAGGCACTCACTTATTGATAGGGCTCATAATTTCCTGCTGGTCGAGCCACAGCTAAACACTACCTGCTTACAATTGCTTGCCCCGTTTCATCTAGACTAGGCAAGGATTAACCCATCGCCATTTAAAGACCTAACCGCATTTCTTTTTACAGATAAACCAACCCTCTCATCGCCAATCAACCGCACGGAGCTAGAGTTCTCCTCAGCAACGCCACCATCAGAGCTGGAACCAAAACAGCCGAAGCAGCGCCCCCAACAAGACGGCAAGAAGAAGTTCGGTAGACTAGCAGCTTTAGCAGACCAGATCAACAACTGGGAAGATGATTTGACTCATCATACTTATGTGAGTATTGAAATTTAGACCTTGTGTGGTTTGTGTATGGTTGATTTTAAGAAGATAGGATAAAAGGAGGAGGATGATGGTAGTACACTTGCAGCTTTAGCAAACCAGATCAATAACTTGGAAGACGATTTAACGCATCATACTTATATGACTGATGAACTATTATTTTTTAACCGACTGCGGTGGACCCAAAAGGACTTTAATCCTAAATAATCCTAATCCTAGATATAAAGCCTAGTGGTGTGACCGTCACACTGCCAAGTCATAGGTCTCGAGTTCGAACCCAAGCCACGCACCTCTTGACTTTTCGGATTTATGTGCGGATTATATAATTACCACTTGCTTCAAAAACGGTGAACGAAAACATCGTGAGGAAACCGGCATGCCTGAGGGATATTTCTCGACGGCATGGGAAATCAAGTCAGAGGCCCATGGGCGGCTGAAAAACTCTGACACCAAGTTAGTCACTAACCATAGGAAAAAAAGGAGAAGATAACTAATTCAATTTGGAAAAATTCGCGTCTTATTCACCTAAAAGTATTGATTGTGATGATCACTACAAGATTTTCCCGAAATTAGTACCAATTAACACACTTACACCCGAATACTGAAACGCCACTCAAAACTTAAGCGTTACTTAAAACTAGTTTCAACCAATCAAAAGGCTTTAAACGAGTCATAAGTAACGCTTAAGTTTTGAGTGGCGTTTCAGTATTCGGGTGTGAGTAAATGTCTCAATCATCAATTTTCTATCAATTCCAGCAACCTGAAAACACAACAAAGAAGACGACGGCTAAACCAGAGCCGAAAAACAACAAACAGACAACAGCAGAGCTGAGAAACTTCAAACAGGACAATAAACAGAAAACACCAGAACCCAGAAACATCAAACAAGACAACAGACAGACTAAAGCAGAAATTAAAAACAACAAGCAGGAGAAACTAGACGCATCCACACTGGATGTATCAGTACATTCCATCAAGGACATCAACAAAGTATTAGATAATACTAGTAAAGCTAAACAGGTTTGTTGCAACCTTTTTGATAAAACATAATGCAGGTGATATTCACATATTGAATGACATTTAAAAACGTGTTGCTATCGAGTTCTTTGCGACCGTTTCACCTTCTCACGTAAAAAACAAAAAAAAAGCTACCCTTCACGAGATGCTATAAATTTTCTAAGCAAAAAACTTCTACTAAGTTATGTAGCGAAACAAATAATCCCAAATTCAATCAACTCAAAGTAACATACGTGTAATACGAAACTAACGAGCAATTTGACTTTGTCGGGTTATATTTTAGCGATATAAATACGTAGCTTAGTAGAAGTTCTTTGTTTACAAAATTTATGCCTTCTCGAGACGTAGTCTCTTTGGCTTAGCTATTAACAATAGCACTAGATTAAGGCTTAGGAACAAAAACACATTGCTCAAGTGGCCTCGATTGCATATAAGTTGATTATAAACCTTAGCACTCAAACATAAAGTTTATTATCGTTTGCAATATATTTACTACTTCGATTGTTTTTTTTTTTTTTTTTTTAAATAACATTAAAAATATTTGTAGAAAAATAAAACGTAATTTGTAAGCAATAAGGTTGAAAAAACTATGTTGCAAAATAAGACCACAAACATTTGGTTTTATTTTTCCGGCCGTTTTTGATGCGTTCATCGGAAATCTAGTTATTGTTGATTGAAGCTCTTTGAGACAGTAATATAATAATAATAATAATAACCCCACCGCCGTATCTCTACGTTGACGTCGTGGTGGGGCTTGCGCGCTCCAAACTGTAGGTCTGTGCCGGTAGAGTTTACTTTACCGGAACAGGTCTAGGATGAGGAGCCAGACCAAGAGAGATACAGAAACCCGCAGGGCAGCTTGTGGCGAGTTGTTGGGCAGTAGCGACCCCACGGACCCTATCTCCCGGGAGAAATCTTGTTCCTCATCTCTGGCTTGCCTTTATTGGCCGGCTGGAGTGAACGCTGACGAGGAACAGAGCTCCCACCTCATTCTTGCCTTAATTGGCTGGCTTGAGTGGGGATTCGCAAGAGCAAACGTGCTCGGAGGAAGGAAGTATTCCAGTAAGTGCTCGTAGGGATCTTGACCATCTTCCGGGCTCTGGGATTGTTCTGAAAGCCGTGGAATACCTCTCCACTCCTCAAGCACCTCAGGACATGTTGCCCCCTTGTCGCTACGTCACAACGTGCTAGCGACAGTTTTCGGGGGCCCATTATTGAGTGTGCAAGTCACCCCCTGCCATTTTATCCGTGTATATCTTAACATTGATCAGGCAGGGGACATAGGCCTTCCATAGTTTTAGGTAACCAATCCACTATAGCCACCCAAACCCATAGCCCAATATTTTTTGTTTCTATGTTCTGCAATAGTCCTGCACCAACCGGGGGTTGTCCTTGGGTGCACTTGCAAGTGCATACAGGGATAATCGTCGGTTGGTGCCTCATTCCTCATTCCATTTAAATTTGTCTAAGGGGCCTCTGCGAGTTGGCTTCGGCCCCTCGTACGCCTTCCAAAGGACCGGGACCCTATGGTCCCGAGATTTGTTGCCAAATAATAATAATAAATTTTATTGTTCAACCAGGACTAGATTACATAGCAAGGTAATAAATAAAGCACAAGCAAAAGGACTTAATCTAGTTAGTGGGTGTCGTACTGTTCTCCTAGATAGGTTATAAAATAACCTGTGTTTAGCAGAAACAGTTCCGATCCCCGTCATAAGTGGTTGTCTTAAAATAGTACGTGTTACATATTATTGTCTGTACAGCTACAAGTTCTGAAAAAATAAGGTTTTCAACAACAACAATAAAAATAAAAAAAAAATAAAAACTAAGAAAAATCCTTAAATCTAAAAAATATAAATTCAGGAAATGGGCAATTTGTAAAAGTAAAAAAGAAAAAGATATATAAATATATATAAAATAATAAATGTTCAGATAGTGTGGTGAGTATTTTGTTAGTGTGGTGATAGTTTTTTGTTAGTTTATGTAGTGTGTGGTGCATGTATGTGTTTTAGTGATCACCTCTTTAGGAATTCTTCGGTTTCGTCGTAGTTTAGGTTTAGAAAGAAGGAGGGAACAGTCTTTTTGCATTCAAAGTTTGTTAAGGCGTAAATCGAAATTTTTGCGTTAATTTTATTGTAGAGTGATGGGCCAAGATAGAGGGCAAACTTTTTTACAAAAGCTGTGCGTGTAG
Source organism: Agrochola circellaris (assembly GCA_914767755.1). Lineage (NCBI taxonomy): Eukaryota > Metazoa > Arthropoda > Insecta > Lepidoptera > Noctuidae > Agrochola > Agrochola circellaris. Next base: position 9,698,087 of record OU611850.1, on the reverse strand, counting down.
GTGGTACTGTGCAGATAAGGTCTTTGCGGCGTTTAGAGATTGTTTTGAAAGGAGTTCGTCGGTGTTGCAGAAGGACTATATGTAAAAAATATTGTTGCCTTACATTGAGTACGCTACAGGATTTGTAGAGTTCGATAGTTGGAAAGAGTATTGGTCTGAACGTAGCTACTTTTAGAATAGCTCTGTGTGCGACCTCCAGAGGCTTAAGTATGGTCTTTGCAGCACCACCCCAGCATGAGATACAGTATATTAGGATGGACTGACAAAGAGCAAAGTACATGTTACCGATGATTACCGAGTTGGCTACGTGTCGCAGGGTTTTGAAAACGTAAATTAATTTTCGTACACGACCAGAAAGAGTGTTAATATGCGATTTGAAATTAAGGTTTTTGTCCAGGACTATGCCAAGATATTTAACCTGCTCTAGTGAAGATAAGGTGGGACATAGACAATTAGACTGGGTTTGGTTGGGACAAGAATGAGCTTTTAGAGAGATTAGGGTTTTTGGCTGGGAAGTATTGGTCATTGAAAACGTGATGAAGTTAGTTTTGTTAGCATTGAGAGTAAGAGTATGAGAGGAAAGCCACTTCAAGGCAGAATTAAAACCGTCTTGTGCAGTAACTTGGAGTTCCGACCAAGAGTTTGCGGTGATTGTGATGGCAGTATCGTCTGCAAAAGAAACTATTGTGGCACTTGGTATTTGGAGATTGCAGAGGTCGTTTATGAACACAAGAAAGAGTGTGGGCCCCAAAATGCTACCTTGGGGTACGCCATACTGAATGGGTAGTTCATCACTCTTGTAATTCTCTATTGTAACAAATTGTGAGCGATCAGTAAGATAACTCTTGAAGAGATCAAGTGAAGACCCTCTGACACCTATACTTTCAAGCTTGATTAGAAGAGTGGAAACCGGAACGGTGTCAAATGCTTTCGCAAGATCTAAAAATATGGTGAGAACTTTCTTGTTACTATTTAAGTTATGTACTATATTGTTAACCAACACATGGACAGCATCACAAGTGGATTTCTTCCTGCGAAAGCCAAACTGCTGGGGTGATAACAGTTTGAAGTGTTCGAGGTAGTGGACTAAACGCGTGTTTATGAGGCGTTCAAGTACCTTAGAGAGTGCACTAAGAACAGCTATTGGGCGATAGTTGTTTGGCAAGGTTCCGTCACCACCCTTGAAGATAGGATGAATAATTGCTCTTTTTAAAGAAGAGGGAAAGATAGCTGATAAAAAGCAAAGGTTGAAAATGTGAGCCAGTATAGGTGCCAAGGTCCGTGCATATCTTTTTAGCCACTTCCTCGTCCCATTTAGCGACGTGGGTGGCCTCGGCGTCCTTGAACTTTTTTTTTATCGCGCGGCACGGTGTCGAGTAACATAAACAAATCTTGTAAACAAAAACTTTCTATGAAGTGATTGTATACTAATGACTGTTTCGGGAAGTGGACAGACCAGACTACACTACATAGCTTGTTTTGTAACTTTAAATGACTTTGTTTTTTTTAAATACGCCAACAAAAACAAAACTCGTATTATTTCAAAATCTAAAGCGATAACCCTATGTTTTTTTTAACCTTATATTTAGCCCAATTCAGTTTGCATCAAATGACATCATAATATTTACCATTGTTCCTACAAAGTTTTGAAATACAAATAATAATAACATGTCGCGAACTAATAATCGCGCACGCCATTGCGCTCACATTATAAAGCCGGTCATTCACGGATTTTCATTATTTATTTATCGTTTCAATGTTTATGATAGAAAGAAAAATATACTGTCACCGTCAAATCTTTAAAATGTAGATTTATTGTGCCGAATGTAAATCAGTGAGCAAAATAAATCATTACAATTAAAATAATTAAATGTACATTGACAATGTTTTCCGCGCATGGCACGCTTTATCACCGTCCCGCGCATGCGCGCGGCGTCCCGCGCAGCCGTCCGCGCTGTTGAATCATGGATATGGCGTAAACTTATATTTTCCCTACTTCGAAATCTTAACTAAATGATACAATAATGGTACCAAATTGTTCGTAAATAAACATGCTATAAGGTTAAATTACAAGGAATTAAGTACAAACTAGCAATATATTAGTTTTTATCAAGTTTTTATCATGTTTTTATAAAATTACGTCAGCAATAAAAAAAAAAAAAATGTTTTCATCCAATTTATGACTCGGAATCCACATGTATTATAGATAAGTCGGTAGAACGTAAAATCACGAACAAAATGGTATATAATATTACGTATAAAACAAATAACAAATTTACGTACCAAGTTTTTATCAAAATGTCCGCTAACAGAGCGCGCACTGTTCACGGCACAGATAAACAAGTGATTTCAACCACTGCTACAATATTTATTATGCCTCTAACAATATAACGCCATCTTACGAAAATGTCAGGAATTTATATGGCTTTCTGTCAGTACAAGAACGAAAGCTGTAGCTCGGTTGAAAAAATTCAAAAAAATAAAAACAGAGTGCGCTGTCATTCAATTTCGCGCGCGAATTTCAAAGCCACTCCCGTGGCATTGGACAATCGAGCGTTTTTGCGTACTGGCAGTTGACTGCCAAGGTCGCGTGAGCGGTTAGGAAGGTTTGAGATATGCCATCCCAACCAGCAGCAGCATTGACCCTAAGCTGGTTAATGGTACTTAAGACTTCATCGGGATCAGTCTGTTCTAAAATGATAGATTTCTCGAACCTTTTACTTGGAGGGGGAGTTACGTGGATTTGGGGGCTCTTCATATTTTCTGCAAGATTTTTCCCAATGTTAACAAAGAATTCGTTTACATCATTGCAAGACTGTCTGGGTGAGTAAGAGTGTGTTAATAGTTGGTTGGAGGGGTTCCTCTTTTTCTGTGTATTGGTGATGGTTTTTATGGTGTCCCATAGTTTTTTAGGGTTGTGTTGTGCCTTATTTATTTCTTCGGAATCAAATTTCCTTTTTATTTTTTTTTAAAGGGTTGTACAAAAGTTTCTGTATCGCTTATATGTGATAATTAGATTTTGGTTGTCTGGTGACTGCTTAACTTTTTTGTGAAGAGAATCTCGGTTCCGAATACAACGCAGCAAGCCTGGAGTAATCCAGGGTTTCAATATCCTTTTACTTGCTGGGACTTTGACAAGAGTCGTACATTCATTTATGGCTGTTTTTGTTATTTCTGTAAGCTTGTCTATAGCGTCGTCTGGGTCTGAGATAAGGAAAAGAGAGGTAAGATCCACGTTTTTCATAGATTCATCAAGTGCAACATAGTCTACCTTCGATATCATTTTCCTGGGGGTTGACTCTGACTTTTTATTTTGATTATTTACACATAAAAGGGAAGAACAATGATCTGTTACTGATGTATCGTAGACTAGAGTAAGAATAGTAGCACTGGATCGAATCATAATATGATCTAGGCAGTTTTTGCCTCTAGTGGGATGGGTATGCGCTGGTAGAAAACCGTGATACGCCATGGTGCTGAGATATTCATGGGATCGCGAATCTTGGGTATCAGGTTTAATATCCAGGTTAATGTCTCCAGTTATGATAACCGATTTGTAGGAACTGAGGGCTGGAATAATGTTATTGAGTGCGGTAAGGAATGAATTAATGTTGTCGTTTGAGGGGGAGCGGTAGATACAAAGTATAGCCACGTCAGAATTGAACTTCAGAAGTAAGCCCGAGGCTGATCCAAGAAAGTTGGGCTCTTCACATATGGTTAAGATATCTGACTTAGCATAGACCACTACCCCATCGCTCTGATTAAGGTGCCTGGTTGTTTTGTATGTGACATAATTATGTAAAATGGGAATGCAGGAGTTACTTGAGCACGGTAGCCAGCATTCAGTAAGAACCAGAAGATCACAGTCAATATTCATACGGTGAATTAGGGTTCGAAGATTAAGGTAATTGCAGTTAATGGACCGAATATTTTGTGTTAATGTTGTAAACCAGGAACTTTCGTTCTTAACGTATGATTTGGTTTCTTCGGGGGCACAAATGTGAGTTTCGGATACAGAAAATTGGTCAAGATCAGACATTATATCATTTATCGTATTAGACATTGTTGTATGAAATTAAGGGTAATAGGGTGTAATAAATAAGGCTGTTGGAATGAGGCAGTAAGAATTTTGCAACGTTTACTATGTGTGATGGTGAGCATTGTGTAGTGTTAACGTGTTTAAACCATATGCATGAAATTGAATTAATTAAATGAAAAATGTATAAAGTGTTTTTGGTTGAAATGTTTGGTGTGCAGTAGTATAGATTTACTAACTTAAATAAAGTGACAGAAAGAGTATTAACATAATAAAAAGTAAATAAAGAAATAGCCGTTAACAGAAAACTTAGGTTTCTTAAAGGATGAACTAGTCATACGTTGTTAGGTGCGGTCGATACAGACATCGTTTGGATTTGTAGTTCACTTTTAATAACAATAGAGGGGCTGTCAGGATTCTTCTTTAACAGTATGCGCCCGTCTGCGGTCCAGCAAAACATGTATTGGTTCATCTTGGCATAGTTACGAGCCAGATAAAAAAGTCGTTTAGAGTAGGGAGTTAATTGTTCCGCAGCGTAAGTTGGCGTTTTTGGTGCTTCTATACCCAGATGAGTTGAGTTTAACTTATTATTTGGATTTGATTTGTTGTGGTCCTTAACAGCTGACAAAAAGTTGGTTTTGGTCAGTGTGTTTGTAAACTCGACTGTTAGGGTAGAATTTGGAGTTTCTTTCTTTGAAGGCTGTCGCGAAACATCTCGTATGTCAGACACTTGCAGTTTTATTTCGAGTTGTTTTGATAGTTCCAGCAAGGCATCATACAACATCTTTTTAGTTTCTTTCGTTCTCTTGGGTACGTTGCGGAGCTCGATGCACGTTTTTACAAGGGAACGGTCGAAAGACTCCGCCTTTTCTTCCAGTGCAGTTAATCTAGTTGCCATAGAATTACGTTCTTTTTCTAAGCTAATAATCTTTAAATCGAGTGAGGTTAACTGGTCAGAAAAAGAGTTCACAGATTTTTCCATTTCCGTAAAAGACTCCTCTATTTTAGAGTTTGATGTTTTTATTTCAATTATATAGCTCTCTAGTTTGTCCAAACGGGTATTTTGTGAAGTATTTAAGTTTTGAATCATATCTCTTATTTCGTTCTTGAAGTCGGTCAAATAGCTGGTAGTATTGTCATCACCTGATGGGCAACGTCGCTTATTTGTTCTTTGGGTAACATTAGTTGTTGTTGACGACTCATCCTTAGCGAACAATTTCGTGATGTCGGACTCGGAGCGTGAGGGAGTATTATGATTTGGTGGCGTTCTAGACGTCGACATTTTTGCTTTTAATTTAGTTTCGATGGTTAGTTTCAAATTCTAACAATTATTAAAATCACAAAAAGTGCGAGTGGTGTCAGTTTCGAACCTGCGACCTGAGGCGTACAGGGCAGGGCTCTTAGCTAATCCGCCAAGTAGACTGTTAACTCGTAGATCAAAATTGTTGATAGCTTTCAAGTCTTGTGATAAAAAGTGAAAGGACGTTGAGTGGGTGACGATAGTCAAGGTCACAAGTTTAAGTCACTGATCGATTGCCACCTTCACTTAGCTTTTGTGTTAACACTTTTATTTTAAAAACTTAAAACACCGATGCAGACTTGCTTACACCCACTTTATTGTTTATACGTGAATTTACTGTTTATTATGGTGATTTATGCAAATTTTGCCGAAGACTTTTAATATATCTCTTCTTTCACACAGTGTTTGTATCATTTGTAATTAAAGTTTAATTTACATGCAGATAGTTTTCACATACCGATTGTCGACTTACCACATTCTAAGTATTGAGAAGTTTTTATATGCCTTTGTAAATCGCATCTTCGAGACTGGAAACTCCTTGAAAATAAGCTTTAAAGGCTGTACATAAAGCGATTTAAACATGGAGGAACATTATCTATACTAATATGTATTATAAAGAGGTAAAGATTGTAAGTTTGTATGTAGGGGGTAATCTCTGGCACTAATCATCAAATTCTAAAATTTTTTTCACTGGTGGAAAGCTACATTATTCATGTAAAGCTACATGTATATTAACGTAGTTATCACATATTTTGTCTAGTAATATTATAAAGCTGTACAGTTCGTTTATTAGGCCGATGCGATGCGTCGAGAGTCGGGACCCGAGCTAGGGAGGTTTATAAAAATGTGGCTGTTATTTAAGTATATTGTGTACCTTACGACCTCCACGAGATCGAAGTCGCGGGCAGAAGCTAGTATCTGATAAAAACAGCAAACAGCAATCAATATTGTCCAAGATTCTGTTCTCAATTTTTTTTATTGACATAGTCGTGTGGCCCAATGGTAATGGGCCCTATAATGTTCCCACTGCTGGGACACAGGCCTGCTCTCTTAACGAGAGTGGGCTGTAATCTACCACGCGGGACCTGTGCGGGTTGGTAGATGTCACATGTCTTCGAATTTTTGGTTCTAGGACATGCCGGTTTCCTCACGATGTTCTACTTTAGCGTTTTGAGAGCAGTGGTGATTAAAATATTTACACAAAAAGCGCCTTCCTGGGTTCGAACCCACGATCTACAACTCTTTAAGTCGGGGCCGTTACCGCTGGGCCACCACTGCTCTGCGCCCAACTTCATACTAACCCCTATTTAACCCATTTAGGGGATGAATTGGACGTAGTTAAACGGAAAGGATCCAACCCACACAAGAGTCAGTTTTGAGATAGGTATTCAAGTTTTAAGACCAGATCGTGTTATGTGATCGTATGACCTGCCATACATACGGGTTGGTAATGTATGGTCATAATGACATGATGCGTTGGGATTGTTTTTGTGATATTAAAGTTTTGACTACAAAGAGTGTTTTGGTATACATAACTCATTTTCGCCCATAGTGTGGGTTGCATCCTTTCTGCTTAACTACGTCCAATTTTCAAAGAGCTCACCTTCGTTATGTAAGGATCTCCTGTGCAAAATTTCAGACGTCTAGATCCAGCGGTATATGCTATGCGTTGTCTGTCAGTGAATTGTATCTTTTTAACCGACTTCCAAAAAGGTATTTTTATCGATTTTTTTGTCAATTGTAGACCGACTTTGATAATTATTTTTTTAATTTGGTAATGAAAGCTTGCGCGGTGGTCCCATATAACCGACCTTTGCTTGGGTAGTTTTTGAGTTAGCTTCAATAATACGTATTTTTCGCACTTAGTCTATGTGGATGTTAAAATAACTTCTTTACATAGCAGGTAGTGGTATTCGAATTTGTGTGAGGTAGGTACCACAACTAAAGTGAACAACAAACACTTTTTCCAACAAAAAAACAACCGAATTTTTGTAATAAGTTATTATTAAGGCGAAAGCGTCAAGGTAGCCCGCGAAATTAAAAATTTCTTACGTTTTTCGCAATTTGCAGGTCAGTATCATGTGCTGTGTTGATCTAAATATGATTCGCGGCCATATAAAATGTTTAATTATAGAATTATAATCATAAAAATGATCAATACAACTCTCAAGTTCATGTAATCTCATTGAATGACTATTTCGTGAAATCATGACATTTGACAATTATGCTAACTTAAGGAGTTGTATTGCTGATTGTAATGATTATAATTATGTAAAGCCATATTTGTTACGGTCGCGAATCATATTTAGATCAACATACAACCTGAAACTGACCTGCAAAATGGAAAAAACTCAAGAAAATTTGAATCTCACGGGCTACCTTATCGCATCCCCCTTAAGTAGAAAGAAAAAGTGTTTATTCTGCACAAACTAAACGCACATAGACAGAACAGAAATAAAGATCGAGAGATCGGGAGTTCGGTAGATCGTGGTTCGGTTCGAGATCGTGATCGATCTGGTAGATTTTTAGCAGTAACATGATTTCCAACCATTGTTCACAGACTACCAAGCAGTTCGACTCCAACACTTTCACGAAGCCGTCAGTGAACGAGTGCCAGAGACTAGGCAGGAGGATTGTAGCCGAATTGGTAAGTACATAGCATGTAAGACTTGCCTAATCATAATACTGTTTATATTTTAGGTGATTGATTTCATTTGTACTATATTTTGGTCGTGTATGTGACTTTCCAAACAGGTTTTATCATTTAATTAATGAATTTGAAGATGTGATGATGAAATTCTAAAATAATTTACTTGAATTTTTGGTATTTTGAAACGAGTGAAGGTAAGCTAGAGTTTTGTTTACTTTTTTATTCCTTGAATTAATCAATATTAACACCGGCTATACGCGGACTGCTTGGGCTGTTGAATTTTAAAAGTGAATAAATTATAAATATAATATTTGCATATGTATTTCTGATCCGCAAGCTAAGAGAGACTCTCTTTGAGCAGTCGTATGTTCACAAAACTACAAAATAAATGTAACAAAAAAAAAACACGTACGGGTTAAGCAGAGGTGTTCCTATATTATACCTACATTTCACCAGTTACGTTTATTTAAATTCATTAATATTGGTTGAGTAGATGACTATCCCAGTTTTCTAGTTCTATATCAATATCTCATGCAGTATAAGTCAACCGAAGCAGTCCGAGTATTACCGAATTCCCCATTCAGGGACCTAATGAAATTCTGATTAAAGGCGGTTACTTGGCGGCTTGGCACGGGAAAGCATTATCTTCTACGGAATACCGCTGTATCCCGCGGTATACTGGAGTCCCTTTTCGACTATACCACCGAAATATGAGTGTTAAGAGTATGAAAATAAGATTCAAAATCATCCCCGCTTATGAAAATTCTTTGCCATACCGTGCCGCCTGGTGAGCCGGCCTTTAGGCCCACGTTCGCACGGACGTAATATCGCGGCGAGATTTTATCGCGCACTGGATTTTCGACTCTCAGTGTTGAACCGAGCGTTGAGAATCCAACGCGCTGGGACGCACTCTCGTCCCAGCGCGTTGAAAAAACACGCTGTTGGATTGTCAACTCTCGGCACTAAGCAGAACGTTGAAAATCAAGTGGAGGAAAAAAAACGCCCGTGGCGCACCTGGGCTAAGTCCCATTTTGCATATAACCTAATTTTTTTTATTGTGTAAATTATAGTTGATTCTAGGCGTCACTAACGTAGTTTTAGTTACTAACCCACCCTCAGTTTCTTATGATTGGTACAATGGTATGCGGGTGCTCGTGTATAAGTATGTTAACAACGGTTTTGGGGTATGATATTGCTAAATTCGTTTAAAAAATTCGGTTCGGTTTGTGGCGAATTCGTAGGTAAACGGCGAAGTTGCATCATTGACGAGTAAACACAACACGACAATTTTTAATTTACACTTATTATAATAGAAAATACAGAAGGATACATACTACTGCAGTGCTATTCTGTAACCATCTCACCGTGAAAACTTAGGTGAAGTGAGCGTGGAGTGAGCTGTCATTCCACAGGGATTGACACTATTGACAGCTCACCTCACCCAAGTTGTCACGGTGAGATGTTTACAGAATAGCATGGCTGTTCTTGTTAACGTTCTTTAAGAGCGTTTATACAGAAAGTTGGCAACGGCGCAAATATATGTCTAATATTTCGCTGTTTTGATTATTTTGGCAATATTACTGTATGGAAATAAGAAATGTGGCTAACTAGCGACCTAGAATATTGATTATGAAATGCAATAATTAATATCGTAACACCGAATTTTTCTTTTTAGATGGTAAAAAAAGTATTTGGAAACTTTCCAAATGCCTTTTTTACACCTAAAACGGTTACAACAGAATTCAGTGTTATAATTGCAATTCATTATTAGTATTCTAGTTCACTAGTTGCCATATTTTTATTTCCATACAGTAATATTGCCAAATTAATCAAAACAGGTAAATATTTGACAACAGCACGTTGCCAACGTTTTGAATGAACGCTTTTAAGAATGGTAAAATGCGCCTTGCCAGATTTAGTATCGGGCTTATGCGTAACGTAGTATTGCTCTGAGATTTATCAAAGGAGTAATAATTTAATCATTTATCTGTAATAGGGTTTTAACCCCCTGTCGTCGACCAAGAGGATATTATTACTACGATATCCCACACTACTTTAATTCTAACCATACTTGATGGTATCTTAATATCGACGGGGCCCTTTGGTCCAGTCAAGGTAAACGTGATGCCAATCACGAACACACCTAATGTAACTTTTATGTAATTGACAGAAGATTTAAATTGCAGCTTGTGGCTAAATAATAACCGCACGGGTCGATCCATCAGGTTAAGCTACGCTTGCCGGGGTTGGTCCGTGGATGGGTCACCATCTTTACATACCGAGACTCCTCCGTGCCTCGGAAAGCACGTTAAGCCGTTGGTTCCGGCTGTCATTTGTGGATCTTTGACAGTCGTTACGGGGCGTCAGAAGCCCGAAAGTCTGACAACCAGTCTTACCAAGGGGTATCGTATTATCGTGTTCTGGAGGTCAGATAAGCAGTCGCTTCATGTAAAATACTGGTATTCAGCGGCATCCGGTTAGACTGGAAGCCGACCCCCAACATAGTTGGGACAGAAGGTTTAAATTGCAATGATTGACTTGCGGTCGTAGATTGTAACTAAATCACAAAAACCGATATCAAACATACCCAAAATTTTATAGGTATGTAAATCAGTTATGATGTCAAATGTTTACAATGGATACCGTAATCCATTTGATTACAATTTAAAATTAATGTGACGCCGCACCGTCAATGGGCAACAGATTTGCGTAGCATTGACTACGATCTTTACTCTGAACAAAGGATAGAGTAGCTGTTCTGACTAAATATTTTTAAGGAGTTCAAGGGAGCTGTATTTGTTGAATATTATGGTTACTGTATAACAGTGTAAAATAGTAACACCGCCTTCAAGCTTATTCTGCACTAAATATTTTAAAATAAGAAAATCTGTCAGATCTACGACTAAATAGGTGATTTACCAAATAAACAATTTTGTCGTCTGATCCTTGTACATTGAAGATCTTACCTTTTTATACTACCATTTCAAAATCAAAAGTCATTTATTGAAACTAAGCTGAGAATCAGCACTTTTCGAACGTCAAAATTACATAAGACGGTGTTCCAAAACGCCCGCCCTTTCACCACTTCCTAGTGCTTAAACTGGGAAAAAGTGGCGCAACAAACTCCCCTGCAGCACAGCTGTCTGTGAGATGCAAAATTATTTGCCATCCTCTTTTGGGTAGTTTTCTGGTTCATTAAAGTATAATTAATTGGTGCATTATTTTTTTCTGTATATATTTTGGTACAGCTCCATAGTTTTCCCTGTTCATACCTAATCAAGGATTAGAGTCGCGCCATGTATCGTCAATTTGACGCGGCGCCCGCATTGAATACTAATAGGAACGATTTTGTTATCTACCGCCCATCTATTCTTCTTTCCATGTCTAGTCATAGGTTCTTCTACTGTTATTACGATCTAATATTTTAGTTTTTAATATCGTTTTATGTGTCTAAAATCACTTTGCGTGTTTGTCTGTATGTACGCGTTGTTCTTCTAAACCACGCATCACATTTTGATGAGGTTTTCACCATCGTTTAGAGAATTTATTCCGGAAGGTTTATCTCCCTCAGCTTTCTGCTTTCCACTTTGTCCAAGATGGCCTTCATCGAGTCCTCCTTCGATCTGGTTGTCAGCTAGTGGATCGATTAGGCAATGACATAATTTCTATAATTACACTTATCTGATAAGTGTATCTGATAAGTCCATTTAAATGACATATCAACGAGATTATTCTCTTCAAAGCTGTTTTAGAAAAGCCGTTTATTCACTACTTTCTGTCTGCTATTGGTGTTCGTAAACGCTTAAACGAAACCGGTGAAAAAATTAAGAAAATACGTTAGGACGCAAAGAAAGAAAAAATACACGAAAATAACAATTTGAGGGAAAATATGCGTCACATCCACGTCAAAGGGCCATCGCTTAGCATAATGCTGCGACCCTATGCGAGATAGATCTCCAGCGCTGTAAATTCGTAATGTGTTTCGAGATATGACAGTACCAAGTCACTTTCCAAAGAAATAAACCTAGAACGCTCAATTCTGGCGACATCCGTGTCTTTTGCTGGATGGTTTTCCCTAAACCACTTCTGAATCATGCATCAATGTTGTATGCAACACATGTAGCGAATACTTCGTCATTTTATCATAATTGGCATCAAAGACTGAAACCGGTATGATCAATACGGGTATTTTTTTTTGTTACACCATTTATATTTTTAGAGGTATTTTTAAAGGTTACCTTAAATTGAGTATAACCATTATAATACTGGTTAGCGAAATAAAAATTACCTCTATCTTACACGTGCCGTCGGCATTAGTCAAAGGGCGCTCATCGCCAGTGTGTATCTAACCGGTATTAAAACTTCTTCTTCTTCTTGGTTACCCAGATAGCGGTAACCTTAGTCGTAGAAGTAACCAACATTCCTCGATACCTGTACCGTCATTTATAAAGGTTTTCGGTCCCTGATTGGCAACCCTGTTCCACTCACTGCTGAGTATGGGCCTCCTACCTCTTATCCATGCTTCCCTGGCCTATCTTTGTTATTTACTTAATCTTTACACTAACATAATATCACGCCTTGTATCCTCGAAGGGTTGGGCAGAGGTGTACCTATAGTACACCCATATTTCGCCAGTTATGTTTAAGTCCCATGTAATAGGGGGCGAGTTTATTGCCATCAACCGGGCACAAATCAAGACTCCGGGCTGCTATTGAGATATTCCAGATAGAAAAACCCAATAACACTTTGCTCGACCTGGGAATCGAACCCACGACCTCATGCTCAGCAATAGCGCTAAACCACTGAACAACGAGGCAGTGACTTTATCATTGTTAGTTTATTATCACAGGCAATAAAATTGTAGTGTTTATGGAACCTTGAAATGGACTACTTGATGACCTTTTGAAAGCTTTTTACATATTTAATTGTCTGGGAGACCGTGTGCTCTTTTTGTGACCTACTCATTAATGGTTTTTAAATTAAAAGTTTGTTTTAAGATGTTCTTTGAAAATAATTTGTTGTATTTAATTTGGCCAAATACTTGCATACATAATAATTTCTTTAAATTTACATAGCTCCAATTACAAATGTCATGGGCGGCTAATAAATGCATTTGATTAAATTTCTTATCTTTAGATTGTCGCTAATCCCGTCTCTTCTACATAGTAATATCCAAATGCAGTATTATAAGATCTTTTGCACGGGAAAATTATTTTAATTTTACTTTACTTTACATTTTTAAATTCAAAATTCTCTCTCTTCTAGACCTGTGTCTTTTCCTCACACTTAAGAAAAACTTCTTCCACTACATTAACAGTAACTGGAACTACTATAATTATGCATTATCAAAACACAGTTCCAACAGCCAGACATATCTATAAATAAACCCCACCATATCTAAGCCGAGCTACCCTTTGTCCCGCTCTGAAGCCCCGGCGAGTTTACGACTTATTTTGATCTTTTACGGCTATATTTAAAGGTTTCGTTATTTCACGACTACGGCCATATGGGTGGGCTTACGACAAAAGGGTTTCTGGGTTCGTGCCGAATTTGTGGTTATAGGGCTGTCTTGAAGAGTCTTTGGGATGAAGTGAAGGTGACCATAAACAAACAATTATCAAATACAATAGTCGACGTATATTTAGTTAGCTAATCCGCTTAACTGTTCATAAAGAGTCATAAAGAACCCTGTAAGAAATTGACACGTGTTTCACCTCTCATCGTGGCAACCTGAGGATGGCGATTGACTTGTTGCTAACCCAGACTCGACGTGTTGCCACGTCAAGCGCCGAACGCAGTGTTCGGCGCTTGACGTGGCAATTGGCAACACGTGGTGTTATTAAATATTATACGTCGTCTATTGTATTTTAGGGTGCGTTTCCACTGAAGCGGAGACGTACGGAGCTGAGCGCAGACGTGCAGGAATCGTCCAATCACAGACGAGACGAGAGACGCGATGAAGATTTCAACCATTGTGATTGCACGTCTGCGCTCAGCTCCGTACGTCTCCGCTTCAGTGGAAACGCACCCTTATAATGGATTTCCGCAAAGTCACGCCTGAGTCAATTAACTACTAAACAATTTTCAATTAAAATAGTTAGCTTTGCGAATCTTTGACAGATATCTAATTTACATAAATACTTGAACTCACCCCTTCTTCCCATAGGGATCGGCAGAAATATTCGAAGGCCACTTGCATCCTAATTCTCAAATTACTTTTTGAAGAAATCTTACTCTCGGGATCTTTATACTCCAACCTGATTGCATTCTAATGTCTAACTTGTATGAATGAATGAATGAAATCCACCGATCCCACCGTGGTTTAACCAGACTCGATAAATCGAATGAACCCCAGGATCTGCACTAGCCCCTGGAGCCTCATGTTGCATGGGGCTAAAGAGGCCATTGCATATCAAGGAGTAGACCAGGGGGCGCGGTAATGGTAAGGATGACGTTCCCTTAGGATATGGAAGGATTTGCGAGCCTTACCGGAGATGCATCCTTGAGTAGGCAATGGACCAGTGTAGTGACGGGTGATATTTATCTATGGATGGGCATCTTTTAACGACGTCGCCCCTTGATTGGGTACTTTATTGAAACTTTTGATACAATGCGGCCGATATAACTTGGCAGTTCTGAACCTCGCGCAGAAGGCTGCGCAATAACATTTTTTAGAGACCAAATGGTGACACGAGGCGAGTGTGAGTGAGAGAACATGCGTGAAAGTTCGCAAAGCCGAACAGACCTGCCAAGTCATATCGGCCGTATTGTACTAATCAGTTATCATAATATTATCCTTACATTATGCAAGCTTGCTTCAAAAGCTGTGCAGCCCTAAACCCAAGGCCAGCGCATAAAATCAGCGCCGGAGCATTCTTTCACCACTCGTTCTCATTTCAGTGCGCATGCGCATAATGGTCGTCGTAATATTATGCGCTGGAGTGTTCACTATTGTTTCGCTTTACACAAATCATATTCTTATTATTTCAAAGACTTTAACCCCCCTCCACTTTTTAAGACCTTTCGAGGAATTGTTTTTCTGATCGTCTTTTGTTTCTTTATGTTTTTTTTTCGAGACAGCCCTGAATGTGTTGACCACAAAAGCTTTTGAATATGCTTTTTTTTAAGTGCCTAATAAAAATATTGTGTATTATTTTTTATTTGATTTTGCATAACTTTTCTATATTTCTGCTTTTACAGTACTGCAGAGTAGCTTAAAAAAATGGCAGCTAGTGTTTTAAATATTGAATCCTAACTAGTGTTTTATATGCGAAAGTGAGTTTGTTTGTTACGGTTTCACGCTAAAACGGCTGAACGGATCTGGATGAAATTTGGCACATGGGTAGACCATGACCTAGAGAAGGACATAGAATACCTTTTATCCCGATATTCCCACGGGATCGAGACTTATGCGGGTGAAACCGCGGGGCAGAGCTAGTTTCTTATAAAATCGAGCGAAAGACAATGTTTTGTTCTTTGCCAACCACTCTCATCAAATATGAAATTAATAGTATTTGCATCATCATCCACATCATTTAGCTCGATTCTCGTCTTTTCTCAGCCTGCTCAGACCAAATAAAAAACCAAGACATACGCTGTTAACAGTGACGTGAGGCCGGTTTCGTAAACATGTGTGCACTTAGTGAGGTGTAGTTTGATTGTAAATGGTGTATGCACGAGAGCGGAGGTGTAGTTTTAGCATGTGAAACTGTATTGTTCGCAGCGCTAAGTCTTGGTTTTTTATTTGGTCTGAGTCCAAATGCTGCCAGTGTTTTTAATTAAACAACAGAACATGCGCTTGTATTCCATGAAGGGGTAGACAGAGATGTACCTATCTATAGTAATAGTACGTACTCCCACATTTCGTCAGTTAAAAGTCCCATGTAACAGAGGGCGAGCCTATTGCCATCAACCGTGAACAAATTCAGACTCCATGCTGTTCCTGAGAAAATCCAGATGGAAAACCCAATAACACTTTGCTCGACCCGGGAATCGAACCCAGGAGCTCATGCTCAGCAGTAGTGCTTGCGACTTAAATTGAGAGGAAATGTAGAGAATAATAAAAAATAGTGATTTTAGCCAAAATTAACTCATTGGTCTAACTAGTGAGTTAGACCAATGAGTTAATTTTGGCTAAAATCACTATTTTTTATTATTCTCTACATTTCCTCTTAAGCTTACAAAAAGGGATAACATTAATGAAAGCAATGTCCTATTCATGTATTAATTTTTTTCACCACGTGTGGTCCTATGACGTCATTTGAGACTATCACACTCATTCATCCTCATAAATAAACACAATATTCGTGCATTATAGAAAATGTACCTTACGAGCGGGTCATATGACTCTTATGCCGTTGCAATAAGATGTAAATTGGAATGATTTACGCGCGTTCCTGAAATTCGAACATCTCTAATACTTGACAGATAAATCTTGACACATCAGGGTGGCGCTGCTTGCCAAGATATTTGTCAATAAGCTGTCAAATTCAGTACATATTACATTTAGTTCCCTGTTTTGCCATGCCAAGATATACTGGGTGGTTCAACTGTTTTGAATTCGGAACACAGGGAAGATAGGTATGTAACAGCTGTTTTCTGTTAAAGATAAAATATAGATTATCTGTATAATTACATAAATTGGGGCGTTTGATGATATTAATAATGTTTTATCTATATAAGAGACGAATTGCGTCAAATGCAATATCAATGCTGAGAAAGTTTCGGTTCTGATTCGCTAGTAAGGAAAGCCTTGTAAGTTCCTGAACAGGTCAGGTTCTTCTAGTACTAATCTACCTAAGTACGTCATTGCATTAAGTATACCCTTTTCAGAGACACAATAACAAAGTTTAAGTTGCCTTAACTGACAGTTCCTGAAAGCTTGATCAAATATTAGCCCAGTAATTACCAATTTCTATAACTAACGGACCTTGGTTAAAAATGAGACTCTTGTGTCTTTATTATTGGTATCCATATTTAAGTAGCTTCTACAGGTAAAACTAGCTTACGAATATATTTATAAGTATGCCCAGTTTGTCAATAAAAAATGCTACCGTTCGTTGGTAAGAAAAGGTTTCGTTTTGACGTGACAACGTCTTAAATTAGGTTGCGGCTCGGAGTCACTCATGAAAAAGTGTAACGCCCGCTCACGTCTGTTACGATGAGTCACCGCCGATAAAAAGACGTTGTCACGTAAAATCTTCGCCCGTAAAACCGACTTTACAGGCAACCATTTTTTGTTTATAGGAACCGAGCATGAATCGGTGTGAAAATGTGAATCTCATATTGAAGGTACAATTCCGTAGCCGACCGCAGGCGGCAACTACAAGCGACGTGTCCCAGCGACACGACTGGTTTCTATGAAATGGGTATCATCCGAAGCTAGTGACACGTCGCCTTCATAGAAATGCATAAGAATACATAGAAACCAGTTGTATCGCGGCGACATGTTGCCTGCAGTTGCCGCCTGCGGTCGGCTACGGAATTGTACCTTTACTATTACAATAGTAAAGGTACAATTCCGTATGATAGATAGATGATCAAAATAACTGCAACCAAATACAAATTTTTAAGTTCCATTTTAGACTAGCTGCCCGCCCCGGCTTCGCTCGAGAAGCACTAAGTACTTATCTACGACGCACCTACCTGCCTACCCTACCTACCCTACCTACCCTACCTACCCTACCTACCCTACCTACCCTACCTACCCTACCTACCCTACCTACCCTACCTACCCTACCTACCCTACCTACCCTACCTACTCTACCTACCCTACCTACCCTACCTTTTCATTGTTTTTATGTATGTATTCTGCTATTCGGGGCGGAGACAAATCCAACGAATCAAAAACCATGAAAATTGGTCCAGCAGATCTCGAGTTATAAGTGTTGTAACAAACACGACTTTCTTTTATATATATAGATTATCCCTGCAGCATCTAGTTAGGTAATACAAACATTTAATCATACTTTGTTTATTTATTAAAATAAACCTACCCATATTTGACCAAAACTCATAACAATAAACTACGACACTCGTTTGCATTGTATGATGATTTTATTTTCATAGACTATTCATGGTAACAGCCTTAAGGGCCGACGCGATATAATAGATCATTTACTTTGTAAA
This sequence comes from Agrochola circellaris, assembly GCA_914767755.1. Classification (NCBI taxonomy): domain Eukaryota; kingdom Metazoa; phylum Arthropoda; class Insecta; order Lepidoptera; family Noctuidae; genus Agrochola; species Agrochola circellaris. The sequence continues at coordinate 9,679,973 of OU611850.1, read as the reverse complement.
TGGGTCCTTGAATGGTGGTAAATTGCTATTGTGCAGGTGATAATCTCACAGCATAGGGGTCCATTTAAGATAAGGTTATTCTAAAATGGAGGTGGACGCATTGAAAAATAATAAGTAAATAAGTAATAATCGATTGAAATTTGACAAAAAAGCGTAAAATATGATCATTTGTGAGAGACTGGAGTCCATACTGATACCCTGTGTGACGGATCAGCAGGCTCTCGCCCCGAATTTAATCTAATCAACATTGCAATGGTCAATTTTCAAATTCTAGACAAATGATCTTCTATATATATAAAAGAAAGTCGTGTTAGTTACACCACTTATAACTCAAGAACGGCTGAACCGATTTGGCTGAAAATTGGTGGGGAGGTAGCTTAGAACCAGGAGACGGACATAGGATACTTTTTAGTAGGGTAGGTAGGGTAGGTAGGGTTGGTAGGGTAGGTAGGGTAGGTAGGGTAGGTAGGGTAGGTAGGGTAGGTAGGGTAGGTAGGGTAGGTAGGGTAGGTAGGGTAGGTAGGGTAGGTAGGGTAGGTAGGGTAGGTAGGGTAGGTAGGGTAGGTAGGGTAGGTAGGGTAGGTAGGGTAGGTAAAGGTAGGGTGGTAGGGTAGGTAGGGTAGGTAGGGTAGGTAGGGTCGGTAGGGTAGGTAGGGTAGGCAGGTAGGTGCGCCGTAGATACGTACTTAGTGCTACTCGAGCGAAGCCGGGGCGGGCAGCTAGTTTAATGATGAAGGGATAATACATAGATATTTTAACGACCTTAAGGTAGGCCTCGTTGGTCTAGTAGTCGCAAGCACTACTGCTGAGCATGACGCATCGATTCCTGGGTCGGGCAAAGTGTTATTGGATTTTTCCATCTGGAATTTCTCAGTAGCAGCCCGGAGTCTGAATTTGTGCCCGATTGATGGCACTATGGTCGCCCCCTATTACATGGGACTTAAGCATAACTAGCGAAATGAGGGTGGACTATAGGTGCACCTCTGCCTAGCCCTTTGGGAAATACAGGCGTGATGTCATCTTAAAGTAGGACATGCTAAGCAAGTACCTTACAAAGGACCAACAGCAAATTTGAATGAGTATTGTATTAAGATAGTTACAAATAGCATTCCTTTGAGTTTAGTACACAATTCAGATCAAGATAATATTTGCGCATTTCAAACACATTTTCAATACTTACAGAGATTAATGATTCGCTCAATCTTATCCTCAACACTTCAACTAAAATATCGATAAATTATAATGCTAACTACTACTAATATATAGTGTTTACTTGCGGAATTATAGCTAAAATATTTTTCTATAACATTTTACCGAAGTTATCGATTTTGCATCTGCGAATTCCATATCGACTCGCGACCTCTTCATCCAATCGTGACTGTAGCGCTGCAAAAAGTCGTTATTTTCCGGGACCCTCATGCCAGACCTTCTTCCTTAAAACCTTTTTTACTTGCCTCCTTTTTTTACAGCACGCTCAAGTAATTGAGCGTGCTGTAAAAAAAGGAGGCAAGTACCTACTTACTGCCTTTCAACCACTTATTGTCACATGCAACTACTCAAATACTTTGAAAAATGTCGGTTATTATTTACACAGAACAGATAAAAGAGTTAAAACCTCTTTTATCTGTTCTGTGATTATTTACCTAGACTTTTATGTTAGACCTTTTCCCTATTTCCAAATCTTTTTCTGTTTTTCCGCATTTTTATTTATTTATATATATGTACTTTATTGTACACCAGATTATACATTACATAAAGAAAAAGTAATACACTATAAAATATACAATGGGCGGCCTTATCGCTTACTGCGATCTCTTCCAGGCAACCTTGGAATGGACAGTGATTTTCTGGACATAAAATGGGGCATAAATCATAATTTGTACTTTGTCTCCTTTTTCCAAGTAAGACAACATATTATCACCCAAATCAGTTTCTCAATCCTCGGAAACATTTCTATTTCTACCTGTGTATCTGTGCTATGCGCAGGAGTTCCGCGTGCAATCTAAATACGCATCTCGCATGGTGTGGCCGCTTAAAATGTCATCATGATCATCGGTTCTAGTTTCCGTATTACTGTTATATGGGTCGCTGTAGTACTTTGTATATTTGTGTTGGGTTTACACAAATAGTGGGTTGTGAAAGATAGATTGTATGTTTAGTTTTCTGGTGAATTTGTTAGGACCATCTTCCGGTTTCAAGAATTTCTTACTCCAAAAAGTACTACTACCATCTTCATGTAATCTCCGCCCGATACCTTGTATGTTTAGTCTCAGAATAGTACAGACAGAACGCGTACTCCGCATTTTAGGTATGAAGCTACAAGTACGCAGCGAGCTCGTCTTGTCGGGCCAATTCAGTGTGCGAAACGTAGTCGGAAGATATAAAGAGTTTCGCGATAGAAAGAGAGGCAACTTCTAGGTGAATATAACTGTAGGTAATTAGTGTGCGCGTATATTTTCCATCGGCAAAAATGACGAACTTTCATACAAATCATCCCTTATTTAACCCCTTTCGGGGAAGAATTTTCAAAAACCCTTCCATAATGCTCACCTTGGTTATTATGGGCTTGGTTATATTACTCTTGTGCGAAATTTCATGCTACTGGTCTGGACCCAGCCGTTTAGTCTGTCTGTGAGTGAATTTAACATTTTTAACCGACTTCCAAAAAGGAAGAGGTTCTATGTTCATAGCGTATTTTTTTTTATTTGCTTCAGTAATACGAATTTTTCCCACTTAGTCTATGTAGATGATATGATGATAAGTTCCTGTCACTTTTATTTACATAGCAGGTAGTGGTATTCGAATTTGTATGGGGTAGGTACCACAACTAAAAACGGAAAAATAGTTGGAGGCAAAAAAAACGAAAATTCAAAAACAAAGACACCGACTTCCGAAATTAAAGTTATCTTTCACTTTGTAGTGTTTTTTTTTTTGAAGACGGTGGTTTTTTTTTTGTAAAATGTTTTTTATTAATCGTCTGACGGACAATGAACGAGACACCATAGAAGGTTTAATGTTAGTGGCCCGTAATGCGTTAGAAGATAGATCATGTCAGTCCGGAAAACAGAAGCCTCCTCGTCCTCCAACTGCTCCTCTTCCTCCTCCTCCTTTTAACGTGTTTGGCAAGCTAGTGTATGAGAGTGCTTTTCTGTCCATTCTCTTGATATAGATAATGCCTGTATCTTTAATCTTGGATATTTCAAAACTCTGCAGAACTTCAGGAGACCTGCTAAACGCAAAAATAGAGTAGTGTACACTACTACGTGTAAACTATCATCGTCGTTTCTCCCCGTTATCAATAATACTTAAAGGTATACTACACCCATAGTTCTTAAACACGTGTTAATTAACCAAAGCCTGCACGAGCTTTCTTATCAGTCAACCGTAATTCAATACTCATAGTTCTGAGAAAAATATTAACTTGCCATTATCTGAGTCAGCGCTTTGTAAGCATTGCTTACAAAGCTTATTGTGCTCATTATTACTGTTATATATTACATTATTTTATGGGGACCATGTGATATGCATATCTTAAGGAGCAATGGTGGCGATTTACTTTTTGGAAATTATTTTATCACCACTGCTCTCAAAACGGTGAAGGAAAACATCGTGAGGAAACCGGCATGTCTTATAACCAAAAATTCGAAGACATGTGACATCTACCAACCCGCATTGGACCCGGAGGATTACGGCCCATTCCCTCTCGCAGAGAGGAGGTATGTGTCCCAGCAGTGGGTACATTATAGGCTGATTATGCTATGCATATCTTAAGGGATGTTGGTGAATCGAAGTCATGTACAGGAAAACTAAAACTTGGCCGCAGAAGGCCTTAAAATTGTGTTAAGTGCACCAGGTCTGCACTTAACACAATTTTGTCCTGTTCACCCTGTGACATTAATAATAATGCCAACCTATTATTGTCCCACTGCCGGCCAAAAGGCTCTTCTCATACAAGGAAGGCACGAGCCTATGACATTCTTGCCATGATAAGTATGATTGAATTCGCCTTTCAAAAACAAGGCACAAGGGGCCTGCCACCACCTCCAAAGCAGTATTATTTTAATCTTACTTCAGTGGGGGAAGATGATGAACTATACGTCCTGTAGAGCTTCATCTCTTTCCCACACTAAAGTAATATTAAAATAATACTGCTTTAGAGGTGGTGGTAGGCCCCCTGGAGAGTGGTGTCTCTTCGAAACCATAAACAGATCGGTTTCACAGCAGACATTGCATAACGCATTGAGGCCTGCCCATCAATACAAAGATTGCCTTTATTTCCCAACAGGGAAGAAATTATCAAACTTTCCAGAAACAGCCATGTGTTATCGTAAACAGTAAAAGGCCCACACACTATAAATCTTGGATGTATTTAACGGTGTGAATTTACTGTCTTTTTACACCCCGATACAGATTAATCGCCACAGCTTTATGTCGTAACGCCTTTTTTATAGAAATTGCATCATTGTTACGACAGCTTCACTTCCCTGCAAACCTGGCCAGATTAAAAATCCATGCTTTGGTAAAGAATCCATAGAAATGAAGGTCTTTTAAAATGGTCGTGGTAGTAGTTTGTTGAACCAAGTTTTTGCGGACCATTTACCGGTCGGGTTGGATCGGACAGTTTTTCTGTAAATGCTTTTATAAGATTGATTTGCTAGGGTGCATCGAACCTCGACTAGACAGTCAGGATTATAGAATCTTGGCTCTATTTGATGGTCTAGATATCGTGAACTTGACTAGGAACGATTACTAGAGAATATATTAAAATACCAAAGGAAATGATTAAGCATTAGTCATTTTGCTACGCTAAAGTGATGTTGGTTCGTAGTAGACGATGTAAAAAGTGTTGTAGGTGCTACAAAAAATATTATTGCTAATTCATGCAGAGTTTCTCGCATACGTAAGTACATACTTACAATACAATGATTAGGAGTTCCGATGAGTGGGTTTCAAATTAGTGTTAAGTAATGAAATAACTCATCAAATCAGTCTAGTGTAGTCCAGTAGTAAACATGACATTTCGGATTTATCATCCGCCTAGCCTTTTCCCAACTATCTTGGGGTCGGTTGCCAGTCCAACTGGATGCAGTTGAATATCTGTATTTTACATGAAGTGACTGTTTATCTGACCTCCACAACCCGTACTGGGTAACACGATACTCCTTGGCTTCAGATTTTCAATCAAAATTCAGTATTCTTCATCCATTGATCACAAATATGCCCTGCGCGTGCGCAGACTGGCGGACGGGACGGGATCGATCTTGGAGCATCGCAGCGCGGTTTTCCGTCGATTACCGAGCACTAAAATATATTCCTTATTTCGATTGGATAAGTATTAAATGCAATCTAGCTGCACGGGTCGATCTGTCTATAAAGTTAAGCTACGCTTGCCGCGGCAAGCTTAAAAATCAAAAATAAAAATTAAATCTTAACATACCACGACCCCACCTTGCCTCGGAAAGCATGTTCAGCCGTTGGTCACGGCTGTCATTCGTGGATCTTTGACAGTCGTTACGGGTCGTCAGAAGCCCGAAAGTCTAACAACCAGTCTTACCAAGGGGTATCGTGTTACCCAGTAACTGGGTAGGTCAGATCGGCAGTCGCTCCATTTAAAATACTGGTATTCAGCCTGGAAGCCGACCCCAACAAAGTTGGGAAAAGGCTAGGCAGATTTAATTTATCAATTGATAAATTTAAAATGCTCTGCCGTCCCGTCCGCCAGTCTGCGCAGGCCCATATCCTCGAAACTAATATTCGAACGAAAACAAACAAAGCGCTCCCCAGTTTACTATAAACAGTTAAATAGTCCTAAATTTGAGTAACACGATCCTCGTCAGTTAAACTAAGCAGCATCTATTAAGCTAACTAAAGCCATTGCCCGTAAGGCGTTAGGGGAACGTCTGTCGATCACAATTCGGCAGCACCCGAGCTTAAGTAAGGGAATTGGTTAATAGGCTGCTACCAATTTAGGAGCGTTGAATTTTATATTTTTGGGATAGGCCACATTTATGGCAGTAGTTAAGTTTTATTTTATTTTAAATTGTGACTTTATGACCACCTAGCTTCTGCCCTCGAAAATGTTTCCTATGACATTCAGCAATACTATATCTTCCCATCAGTGAAAGAATTTTTGAAATCGGATCAGTAGTTCCGAAGATTACCCCCTACATACAAACTCACAAATTTTTCCTCTTTATAATATGTAGATACTAGCTTCTGCCCGCGACTTCGTCCTCGTGCTTATAACCTTCCTCAAGAATTGGGCTATCCAATGCAAAAAAAAAAACAACAAATTCTACTGGTTGTTCCGGAGATTACCCCCTACATACAAACTCACAAAGTTTACCTCTCTATATTATGTACTAGCTTCTGCCGTCGAAAATATTTCCTATGACATTCAGCAATACTATATCTTCCCATCAGTGAAAGAATTTTCGAAATCGGATCAGTAGTTCCGAAGATTACCCCCTACATATAAACTCACAAATTTTACCTCTTTATAATATGTACTAGCTTCTGTCCGTGACTTCGTCCGCGAGTCTATAACCTTCCTCAAGAATTGGGCTATCCAATGCAAATAAAAATAAAAAAAGACGACTGGTAGTGCCCTCGACAAGAAGTCATCTTCATAGTCTGTATAGTAACTAGGCATTGGGGCTTTACCAAGTTCTATAGTTAATTCAAGAAGTACTTGCCTATAATCTGTACTTCTCCTCGCGTCGTATTCCTCATTCATTACCTCGGTAATGAATGAGGAAATCCGACTGGTAGTGCCTGAGATTACCACATACAAACTTAAAACAAATAAACTAACAAATTTTACGTCTTTATAATATAAGTATAGATTAAGCATAGATTTGGTTTGAATCACAAACCTATAATCGGTACGTCTCCTCGCGTCGTATTCCTCATTAATTACCGAGGGTCATGATTCCTTCGACGTGAAGTCATATTCATAGTTTGTATAGTAACTAGGCATTGGGGCTTTACCAAGTTCTATAGTTGATTCAAGAAGTACTTGCCTATAATCTGTACTTTTCCTCGCGTCGTATTCCTCATTCATTACCCAGGGTCATGATTCCATCGACGTGAAGTCATATTCATAGTTTGTATAGTAACTAGGCATTGGGGCTTTACCAAGTTCTATAGTTGATTCAAGAAGTACTTGCCTATAATCTGTACTTTTGCTCGCGTCGTATTCCTCATTCATTACCGAAACGGTCATGATTCCCTCGACGTGAAGTCATATTCATAGTTTATATAGTAACTAGGCATTGGGGCTTTACCAAGTTCCATAGTTGATTCAAGAAGTACTTGCCTATAATCTGTAGTTCTCCTCGCGTCGTATTCCTCATTCATTACCGAGAGGGTCATGATTCCCTCGACGTGAAGTCATATTCATAGTCTGTATAGTAACTAGGCATTGGGGCTTTACCAAGTTCTATAGTTGATTCAAGTCCCGTATTATAGAACCTCACTCAAGACTCAAGCATTACTTAAATTAAAACTAGTTTCAACCAATCAAAAGGGTTTAAACGAGTTTAAAGTAATGCTTGAGTATTGAGTGAGTTTCTGTAATACGGGCCTAAGATCCCAACTTGAAACAAAATCTACCATGTCTATAAGAAACTCGATTAAACTCACTAAGCCCAATTTAAATGGCTGACCGACGATCAATAAAATCTTAATCACATTAAGATACAAGATTACTTGCTTAGTTTTTACAAGCTTTTAATTTTTTGTCTTCCTTTTGATATGGACTTTGCTTCTGCCAGTCATGATTCCTTGTTACTTATCGATGGTATCGATAACTATTTTCCTGTAAGTAGGTACTCTAAACTAGCATAATCAGTCATAAGGTCAAACAGCACCCCAATTGCGTAACACACGATCAATCATTCATTAATTTTTGAAGGATATTGCTCATCCATTGCTTTTTAAGTTCGAAAAATTTGTCTGCTCAGCAACGAAAATAACGTAATGAATATTGTTGAACTGTCAAAATGAAACAGTTGTGATTCATCGTGTGTTAGGCAATTTAGAATGCAGGCTTTGTCTCTGTGAGAGGGAGTAGGCTCTAAACTATCTATTATATTTGTAATCATTAAATCATTCTCCTGCTTATCGTAATTTAATTAGGGTCGGCTCAGTATATTTTCTTCTTCGACAATTACATTACCTCTGACAGATGGTATCTGAGTATTCACTCCTTTTCAAGAATCCATCCATGTTTCTTGAGAGTTTGTTGCACCACTTCTTCCCAGCTAAAGCACTAGGAAGAGGTGAAGGGTGGGCGTTTTGGGGGACTGCATTATGGAATTTTGACGTTCAAAAAGTTTGAATAAACGACTTTCGATTTTGATTTTGGTCTTCCCGACCATATCATGTCCTTCATTCCTTCAAATTAGCTTTGATGTTAAATCTAAGCGAGGTGATATAGGTACCTTGTTATCGTTTCGTAGCGCCTAATTCGACCTAATGCCAATCAGCTTCCTGGTCTATCAACCAGCATCCTGCAAAGTTAATAATGAGTACCTACTTAATACGTTTGAACAAAACCAGGTATTTCCCCGGCCGTGTAGGCCGGGGAAATACCTGGTTTGTTCAAACTGTTTGTTTTGTTCAAGTTGTTTGTAGGCTGTAATGACGAATAATAATCACGTCAAATTTTGAGAGCAGACCGTTAGGGACATCTTTTCCTCAAAAAGTCGTGTTATTTCCGGTCGTCCCAATGTTTCTCTATAAGTAAATTGTCTTGTCATTAGGGCTTCCGGCACGGACTGGTCTTCGGCAAAACTGCTATAGTAGCAACAAACGATTTTTTTTTTGTGTCTACTGTTGATTTTATACAAACTTTATTGGAGTGAGTTGGCCTGATAAGGTTTTCTTGAAGACCGGATGTTGTCCCATCTATGAATGAAACATTTATATATTTTTTCCACTGAATTTAAGGTCATAATTAAATATTAAGTGCCTAAATCCGTTACATTTTAAAACCCTCATTTCGCCATTGAATGCCAAATTGACGCTCTGATGAGCACAGTTCACACACCAGACGCGATTATCAATCCGTACAAAGGTAATATTATAAATCATATCATAATACAGCATGTCATTTACCCGAAATAATGATACACATTTCCTCAATAATTATAATAACACAAAGCGGGCCTTGCATCAAACAACGCGATGCGTCAAAATATAATTATCAGCTGGGCTAACGTGTGCGGCTCTCCGCAGACAGCCAGTCAGTTGGAGCTCGCCACACGGGACTCACGCGCGCACACACGACCCCGCGACCTAACGGACACGACACACACGTTCATTCCACTCCACAAACTATTTATTTACTGCCATAACAATTACAATACATTTCAGTTACGCAACCTAACGCCAGATGTGATGCAACTTCGCCGCGAGCCCTTTAACGCTAACCTAACCCAGTTAAACTAACCGCGCGAACTCAGCCACCGCTATAAAACTTATCAATAAACGAAATGCAAGCACGTGCTCACCCCTCGCGTTACGCGGCCGTTGTCCAATCGTAGGAGGGCGAGGGCTACCGGCGAGTTTCGGCCAGCCAATCGCGGCTCGTCTACAACTTCACCACGAATACCGCCGATCCCGACCGACAGGAGCCGAAGTGCGCATCGACAACCCCCAGTGCCGCTTCAGCCCCCAACATGGCGACAATGGTGGCGCCCTCGCCCGCGAATCCGGCCGTCACAAAAAAACCCTCTATCAAGAAGTACAGAGCACCCACGCCGCCTCGGAATATTATCACGGAAGACGAATGTGAAAGTGAAAAAGACAAAGAGAATGCAGTGCAACTCGACAACGAAAATGACGCAAGTGATGATTGTAAACAAACAAAACCGGAACCGGCGGACGACAAGCCGGCGCCCGAGAAGGCATCGCCGCTAGTGAAAAAGTTGGGTCCAAAAATAAACGGGAGTGTTGACAGGAGTTCTGTGTTGTCTAAGGCGGCGATGTTCGAGACGGGCAGCCCGAAGGCGAAGGACCCGGCCGAAATGTCTCTCAGGGAACGCAAAGCGCTCTTTGAGAAAAACAAGGGCGCAGCGATCGTTCCGAAGGCCCCCTTCGGCCTTGCACCCTCCGCCAAGACCCTGCTAGGGGATAACAAAGGTAAGTTCAATTTTTAATATTTACTGCCAACAATGAAGAACACGCTAACTCCTTGACACACAATATTTCGAATTTATGGTCTGTAACCAATAAACAGTATGTTTTTTTTTTCGCTTCTGTGTTACGCAGTTACCGAGATTTTTCTGTAGCTGTTAATTGATTTAATTGCGGTTTGACGTTTACACGCACCTAAATAGACGATGATAATGTATTGTGCAGCTAATTAGTAGATAACGAACACACTAGAATGAATAATGAGTCTAAAAATACTTGTCCCAAATCTAATTCAGAACGTTTGAACTCCTTTATTCAAACGAAAAGAACAGCAGATTTTCCTTTATTATTCGATAACCTACTTCTTTGCTTATTCATGATAATCTCATAACAATTAACAATGGTTTCATCAATGACAGCGCACACGCACATGCAAAGATTTGTGTTGCAATTTTTCGCGAAGTGAATAAAGAAAAGGAAATAATTCAAATAAAATAATAAAAGTTAATTTAAATGTCATAGTCGTGGATTCGGTAACTACCGTCGTTTTTTGTGCAATATTCAGAAACCGGCTTTTTTTTCCACGACTACCGATCTAAGATAAAAGTTTTTTTATTGGTTGTTCTTCAGTATTGGCATAAAATTTAGATGTTATCAGTAAAATTGGCAAAACTTTAAATGTACTTGGGTTAATTATGTGCCCTAGGGTAAATAGAATCTAATTTATTTGTCGTTCCCGACGACAAAAATTCAATACTTATTACACGTCATAACTATGGTAATAAACTGACATTATTATTTATTATGCAGCATCTTCATTCTTAATTCAAACCTTTGCATTTTGTTCTTTTTTGTATATGCACACTTTATGCATAAATTTATGAATATATTTGTATTCTTTTATAGCAGGAAGCGCCTAATCGTGATAAACGTAAAACAATCGCATTTGTTACAATTTGTCTATTTTTCCACGACCCAAATAGCGTAGCCTACTGCTCTCAGGGTCACTAGGCCGATTCCCGTATAGGAACAATTATTTGAATATCTATGGGTATTTATTTAGGGCAAACGAATTTATTTACTTTGTGTATTGTGGTGCAAAAAATATGGGGAATCCTAGTGGATAAAATTATATGAACAAAAAAAAAATTATGATTACCACTGTACTCATAAGATTTTTTTTTGTTAATATAAAATACACCATTCTGAAACCATAGGTTTGGTTTGTCCTGTCATTTTAATTACAGATTTAATTTGACTAAAACCTTTTAAGCTAAAGCATTTTATTGTTAAAGAGCGTTCATGGTTCCTCAAAAAAATAATCTTCACCCTAAATGTATAACACTTTTTAATAAGACTTTTTTTAACATTTCCTTCAAAGTAAGTACGCTCCGATATATTATGTACTAGCGATCCAGCATTGCTTCGCACAGTTTATACAACTTGAAAAACAGCAAATTTCTTTATTATACGTAAGGTGAATATTAATGTAATATACACGTAAACCTTCCGCGATAAATACTCTAAACGATGCTGACAACCGCATCAAATTCCGTTGCGTAGTTTAGAAGAACAACGCGGGCACACAGACAGACACGAAAAGGGACATTAGTTTATAATAAGTATAGATGATTACTACAACCTGTAGTCAAGGCCCTCAGGTCATGTCAAAGACCTTTGTGTCAGTCAGACTTCAGACAGGTTCTGTTACGTCACACTGCAGCCATAACGATCCCATTGACATTTCTGCATTAATAGTAAAACTAGCTTTAAGAGCGTTCATTCTAAAAGTTACCAACGACCCAAATAGCTGTCTAATATTTCCTATACCTTAATTTGGCAATATTACTGTATGGAAATATGAAATAATATGGCTATCTAGTAATATGAATTTTAAAAGGCATTTTGAAAGATCCAAATATTTTTTTACTTACTTACATCTAAAACTAAATATTCGGTGTTACGATATTAATAATTTCATAATCAATATTTTAGTTCACCCACATATTGCCAAATTAATCAAAACGGTGAAATATTTGCCATATATTTGCAACGATGTCCACTTTCAGAATGCACCCTCTTAATTGACGGTAGGCAATTTTTTTTTTTAAATGTTTATGTCTGAATCCATTTACTTAGAAGGAATAGTGATAACTTTGCAAGGTCGGTTTTCCTTGCGCAATACGTATCATAACACAACAAGCCGTGTGCATAGGGATTTCCCGTCGGCAAAAATTCGACACATTTGCATACAAACTTTCATCATCTACAGGGTCAAATTAAATTAGCCAGCGAAACTCCGCAAACTTGATGTCTGCGGAGTTTCGCTGGCTAATTTAATTTATTTGGGGTATTTATTTAGTTATTAAAATTAAGTGATGGGTATCGATATCTAAACACGATAAAATAAAAATAATTTGATGAGTTTTTTTAATCTACACTAGGGTTGCCGGCTCCAAATTTTGAGAAGCAGGATTAGAAGGTGAAAATACCAGGACAGGATTAAAAACAGGACGCAGTATAAGAGCAGTAGATAATAGCAACACGCAATGAAACTCAATTATGTCTTCTAAAATAAGAAGTCTGTGTCAGGTGCGACACACGATAAAAAAAACCTTACCCCCCCCCCCGCACTTCATATATCTATATAAGGGGTAAGGTTTTTTTTCTATGTTATAGATGGTTTCGATTACTGCAGCTATTGTTGTTGGAAGTAGCCGATTTCTCCCTTTCGACCACTGTGTTTCTAAACGTAAGGTTGAAGGCGCGAAATCTAAAATATAGGACTACCAGGATGCTATAAAAACACAGGGAGTTACTTAAAAACTATTCAGGACACCCCAAAAAGCACGACATGTCCTGGGAAAACAGGACGGTTGGCAACCCTAGTCTAGATAGATGTCATTTCTAAAATATTCGATAAAAGGTCAGTAACATTCAACTAGAAAATATCTCTCTCAAGAAAAATCTAATGTCTTGAAGTTTTTGTTGCCATTTTTAAATCGATTTGAATAACTAGGTACATAATCGACTAAGTAATAGGTGCGAATCGATACAAGTGACTTTTAAGTTTTTTGTTCCGTATACTTTAAAGTGCATTCACCTTAAAGCTTCCGCGGACAGGCGCGACACGACGATGCGAAGCGATTCTGGTAGAACTAATTTCCATGAAGTTTTCATAGAAATTGTTCTAATAGAGTAGCGTCGCACCTGTCTGCAGGAGCCGTTAGTAGTAGATTAGTAATGGATCTATAAAATTTTGTTGCTAATAAATTCACCAGGTATTTTTATCGTAGAAATTAGTTTTACATAATGTGTGAATATGTAGTTGTTGCGAATGCCTAACCGGTCCTGATTTCTTTAAAAAAAATCTAAAGAGTTTTGCATTGTCCGTTTCATTATTTTACTTGCAATAGTAATAAAAAGTTGCATAAGCCTTGTAAGTTTTTGAAGACTGTTTTACTTTTAAAAGAGTAACCGTGGAGTTTCTTGCCGGCTCTTCTCCATAGGAAACGACCAATTGGAACCGTGCACCTAGCTTCTGACGTTTCATAAGTGCCCTTGTAGGTTTATGTGAAATAAAAATAATTTGATTTTGATTTTGATTTTGATTAAGGGACAGAAAACAGTTGGCGTTCTGTAGTCTTTGCATAACCCAATGGGAAGAACTACAATATGTTAAAAAAAACGTGTCCTAAGCGAAAGGGGCACATAGTGCAATAACATTATCTAAAAGTAATAAAAAATCTTATTATTATTATTATTGAAAATAAAAAAGTTATAGCTATTTAAAATTCACATTTTTAATACCAAAATGAGTAGACTGTCAGTACGATACCGATATTCGAAAATTTTACTCATCAATATGGGTAGAATTTCTCACCTCGCAATCTTTACGTACTTTCAAAGACTATTTACGTTTGTTTTGTTGGTTGCTAGGCAACGGAAGAGAGTCGAAGTTAGAAATAGATATAGATATTTTAGCTAGTTTTTTATTAATTATAATTAAACTACTTTGAATAAAAGAGCCATTTTAAATAGGGTTCCTCCTATGGCTGAAACGAATATATTTAAAAAAAACATTACTCAATTAATTGATTTTTTCGCAAGCTACAATGTTTTCAGGTTTCATACTTAATTAACGGGAAAAAAAAATTAAACTATTTTGATGTGTTTTTCGTTTCTGTTGCATTAAATCAATTTTTGAAAAGTACAGAATTCTCCATTAAATTATCTATACAATACAATAGTATATAAATTAAATAGGTTCTGTGTACCTACTAGCAGGAGTGTGACAATAAAAACAGTTGCAGAAAAGAGGCAAAACAAATTTTTCGAGCGCAAAGAACTCTAATGCTTCGCATTATAAGTCGTGCAAAAAAAGACATTTAAATATCACTCTATAGCAATTTTATTCAGACTTCCCGTGGAATTGACCACAGCGTATCATTAAAACCAGGGCCCTAACACACATTGCACAGTGTGATCACCACCTGCAGTGTTGCCATTTAAGTTCTAAGTCCCCATTTGTGATTAACATGCTTTGGCGATTACTGAAATGATGTAGCCTTTTTTATTAGCTGTAAATATATGCTTTAAAAGGTTATGTCACATAGGAACGTGTAATTTTTTTTGCTACTAAGAATTATCGTTCACATAATATAAAATCACGCCCTGTTTCCCCCATGGGTTAGGCAGAGGTGTACCCATAGTACACACACATTTCGCCAGTTATGTTTAAGTCCCATGTAATAGGGGGCGAGCCTGTTGCCACCATTCCAGGATCCGGGCTGCTACTGAGAAATTCCAGATGGAAAAGCCCAATAAACTATGCCCGACCTGGGAATCGAACCTAGGACCTCATGCTCAGCAGTAGCGCTTGCGACCGCTAGACCAACGAGGCCGTCGATCATTATTAATGAAATTACATCAAATTACTACCTACTCAGACTTCCTTTTTATTAATGGTTATTTGGTTTGCCATGTGTTTGCAGAAATCGGTTGATCTCTTAGGACGCATACTCTAAAGATAAATTAAAACAAATTATAAGTTAAAATTAGTATACAATGTGAAATTTAATTCGTTTGCATCCTCTTAAGGGGTCATTGTACTCAACATTATGAAGCGGAAAAAAAAAATCTGCTGTTCCCTTCATTATAACGAACTATGCGAACATAAATGTATGGAACAGCTAATTTTTTTTTCGCGATTTCAGGTTTGGCCCCATAGTGAAAGTTGTTCGTAATGATGAGTACAATGACTTCTTAAGAGGATGCAAACGAATTATTTTTCACATTGTAGGTACAAACGTAACATAACTTTAGGAACCCTAAAATATAATATTTTCTTTATGTTCACTAAATCGTGAAAAGGTTGAAAGCAATTTTTATCAACCATCTACGCAAACAACTAAACAATCCCTTTAGTTAATAAACGATCTGCTTTTTCTTACCTCAACATTTATAAAAGGCTTCTCAACTTGAGAGACCTACGTGACTTCTAGTAGCACAGGATGTGTCATGCAATTTTCCATGAATAAGATTGTGTAATTGTGCTTTGCTAAAATAATGCGTAATTCACAAAATATTCTCAAACCCCCACTACACTACTCGCGTAGTTGCTTCGACGAAGTACTCGTCGAAGTTGACCGAAGTCCGAAGTAAGTAACTACACACTCGTGCGAAGAACTACAAAACGCTTCGAGTTCTTTAGGCACGGCGACTTTTTGTAGCGATGCTGCTGCATCGCGATAGTAGGACTACAGAATCTGGGCGAAGGTACACAGCTAACGACAGCATCGCGGCTGTATCAATACACATGCACGACAGCATCGCTACTGCATCGCTGCAAAAAGTCGCCGTGGGCGCGCGCTCTCTCGGGCGCAAAAACCGACAACGATGGGAAGTCGCCCGAGGCGACCGAACGTTGCACGAAGCGAACCGAAGTGCCCTTCTACACTCTCGTATTCGCTTAACTTCGATCAACTTCGCGAGTAGTGTAGTTCAGGCTTTATACGTATAATTCCATCAGTAATGTACTAGGTACTTACTCGTGCCTACCTACCTGGTTATCAAAAATACGTCGGTTTAACAGGAAAATAATTAACACTTATCATGCGGTTTTTCAGTCAAAAGAACGCGGTTAAACAAAGCCGAACATAAAAATGCTTTTAACTAATTAGTGTATTAATTAATACGCGTACAGAACAGGAACTCATTCATAAAACAAAAAGTTTAATAGGGAAAAATGTCGCCCTTAATTCTGTATGATAAGGCCTTGACTTCTAGCTGAATCACATCGCCTATCCCTAGAGATCCAAATATATGCTTCCTGGATCAGGTAAAACGGAATTTGGATGCGAAGGGTACGGATGCCGGTGAAATTTCAGACTCGTGACACATGTCTTTGTCTCTGGGATGCATGGCAACGCGTCTGGTATTGCAGATGTCCATAGACATCAGTGATCACTTCTTTCTTTTTCGTGTGGTTAGTGACTAACCAGTACCCTAATTGCGTAATACACGTTTAACCAGAATCTGAATCGTTTTAAAAAAGATTGGTAATCCATTGCCTCATATATTCGAAAAAAAATCTGCTCAACAACGTAAATAACGCAATGAATATTATTGATCTGTCAAAATGAAAGAGATTAGTCGTAATCGTTTACGAAAATGTGTTGCGTAATTAGGGTACTGGTGTCAGATTTTATGTCGCCCATGGGCCTCTGGCTTGGTTTCACATGCCGTCGAGAAATATCTCTCAAGCATACCGTTTCCTCACGAAGGTTTTGAGTTTGTGAAAAACTTTAGTTGATGCCAAACTAAAGTTTTTACCCATTTTCTTGATGACTGTATTTTTTTTACAAATCTGTGATTGCAGATCAAAATGTTTCTAAAAGTTAAGGACCTAGTCTCCTAAGACCGTTTTCTTGTAGTGACAACGGGTATATTAATGTACCTTTCCTTACTGCCCCATCTCAAAAATCCACCCTGTATAAGTCTTGGATTTTTGTCCTGATCCTTAGTCTTTTAATGGACAAACTCTCCTTTTAGAGAATCCCTGTTTAGCATAATCAGCCTCAAACATCCCCATTGCTGGGATAAAGGCCTCCTCTCCGTGAGAGGGAGCGGGCCATAATCCACCACGCGGGACCTGTGCGGGTTGGTAGATGTCACATGTCTTCGATTTTCTGGCTCTAGGACATGTCGGTTTTCTCACGATGTTTTCCTTCACCGTTTAAGTTCAGCCTAAAAGAAAGTCTCATTGTCATTAAATAGCTACTTATTCACATAAATAACTATGTCTGTTTGACTATTGACACTATTCAAAATCTGACACTTTCGTTTTTCTGCCATTCCCAATAGAAAACTCCAGAGACAAATTAGGAACACCCAAATATGGAATCATCCGAAAGTCTTTGAAAACATTTAGCACGTCCTAACTACGTCGAGACATTTAACGGTAATAAGCAATACTGTTTTAAACTATAGTTGTCGCGTTTTAGCATGGCATTAGCGGTCATTGCCCTTTCCCTAATATCTCTCCGTAGGAATCGAAACAATGAACTATGTATAGTTTTTCGTTATTAGAACATGTTGAAGATCACTATAGATATTGATTCAGGGCGTTATTTCAGTTTATTGAATAAAATAAAGTTTGTAAATGTAAGTGGGTCAATGACCGCTTTTGCCACGCTAATGTATAGTTTTTCGTTATTAGAACATGTTGAAGATCACTATAGATATTGATTCAGGGCGTTATTTCAGTTTATTGAATAAAATAAAGTTTGTAAATGTAGGTGGGTCAATGACCGCTTTTGCCACGCTAAAACGCGACAACTATAGCATACTTACGATATTTGAACAGTAATTGTGTTACACGGTTTCGCAACAAATATTTAAAATACTGATGTATTTTGTTTGAGTTTGACCCGGTCAATTAAATTAATTCACAAGTCTGTGTAGAAAATGGTAATGTGAACAGGCCCACTGAGGAAAAATCAGCACTTATGACCATGTAGATATAATTTTTTATTAGCTGCGCCCCGCGGTTTCACCAGCATAAGTCTCGATCCCATGGGAATATCCGGATAAAAAGTATCCTTTGTCCTAATCCAGGCCATGGTCTACCCATGTGCCAAATTTCATCCAAATCCGTTCAGCCGTTTTAGCGTGAAAGCGTGATAAATAAACGAAATTACTTTCGCATTTTAATATTACTTAGGATTTTTAGAATATGCTGTCCCACTGAAGGGCGATCCTCTCTCCTTTCCACTCGTCTCTGTCATGAGCTAGTGAGAACCAATCCAATTTGGAGGCGTCAAGCTCATCGCGCCATCTTCTCCTGGGGCTGCCTCGATGTCGCCGGACATGTTCTAGGACCCGCATTGTGGCAGCTTTGGCCCATGACTCCTTCGCCATACATACGGCAAACGTGTCCGGCCCACTTAATCTTGGCTGCTTTTTGGGTGATGTCTGCGCAATAAATATGGCAAAGGAAAATACATCTAAAGATTTTATAAGGGTAATGAATACCTAGTTTTCGTCCTTATTCTGCCATTACTTAAATCATGCTAAGTTGGTTATATGGGCTGTAGCATATGCTTACTTTTGCCCATTACCTAAACCTATAAATTCTACGCAATAAATGTCCCGTTTATATAATTCTGAAATCGCCAACCCGTCTTGAACAAGCGTGGTGATCAATGCTCGTGCCTTCTCTGTATGAGAAGAGGGCCTTTGCCCTGCAGTGGGACAATAATATGCTGGTATTATTAAATGTCCCATAAATACTTCATCTTTATAAATTTTACCATATTTTCCATAATACAGATCACACGTGGTCATAGATTGTGGGAACAATCGATAATACTGTCCAAGAAATATTTCAATCACTGTAATTTGGACTTTGTCTTTATGAAAGGAGAGTGGAGATTTGCTTGCTCTCTTTAAATAACATGTGGTGCTCTAATCATATGCCTGGTTAACATATAATGATAGACAATTAGTTGCTATGCTCAACCGCGAGACTGCATAATGTAATAATAGTTTGTAATGTGATCTCAAGTGCAAAAATTATAGCTGAAAATAACAAGGCGAACATCCAAGAAAATAATATCGACATAAATTTTTCCAAAATTAGGTCAAACAAAATATCTTGAGTAATAAGAATGTTGACTAAAGATTTTTTTTGTCCGTCAGGTAATTTATTAAAAAATATTGGACACGTATTTTTTCTTTTTTTACGTAATCAAAAGATTACAGCAATACATTGGGTTAAAATATGGCATGACGTCACTCCCCGGTAGATTTTATACTGACTTTAGCGAGCCCCTACTCCCCAACTTTAATACATTTTATCTAAACCATTTTTTATTAATATGATAAAGCAAAAAATACGTGTCCCAATATTTTTTTATTATCTGACTGACAGACTAAATAGTTTTTTTCCCCCAGTAACATCCCTATTCTCTACATATACTAGAACATTAAAAAAAAACATTCGAAGACATGTGTGACATCCCGCTCTGGACCCGCGTCACCCGCATTTTGGATAACGGCCCACTCCATCTCGCAGAGAGGTGTCCTAGCAGTGAGAATAACAGACTCAAATAAAATAGACGCAAATACTGTAAATAGGCTATGGGGACAACAGTTAGAAGTCGTCATTTCTACGATTTGCAAGAAGCTTGCTTTTGACCGCAATGTGGCCAGATGGTAACCGCAGCAGCCTAGGTTAGCACGTCTTACTAGAATACTCCATGACTCGGAAATACAAATATACACAAGGTGTTTATTGTGTATCCGAATGTTTTGATAGGTTTCAAGATCTATCAATCGTCAGGTTCTCCCAAATTTTTGCCTACATAGGCTAAGTAGAATGAGACTTGAACCATGCAGCTGTTAAAGCATACCAGTTATTCAAAGATAAGACTTGATGGTCGGAATGACTACATAAAGAAAAGAAAGAAAATACATTTATTTAGCATAGACTAAAAAAAGCACACAATATAATTATACAGCGGATAAAAAATTCTAAATAAAAATATAAAGTGCGATGTAAGAAATTAGCAGGGGAGTGTGCCTCACGGCTGCACCAAAAAGTCCCAGTTAGCAAAAATGCCAGACAACGATAAGTGCCTGACGCTGCACGAGGGAAGATATCTAATTTGCTGATAGCTTACCGATCACAGGCGAAAGACTTCCCATTCAATATATATGTATTGCTAAAGGCTAGCCAGAAACCAAGTCGAGTAACCATAGATTTATAGTCTAGATACAAAAATGTTTTCCTCTACTTTGAATACATATCGAGAAACGGACAAATCTATCGGCTCAGTCCCCCTAGCGATTTGAAAGACAATAACGTCTAATTACAGTTACTTTAAGCCGTTTCACTTCCCATCGGCTCGTAAAGACATATTGGCTATTACTCTGGTCTGGCTTTCCCCTTAGTCTATTGCCAGACGAACAGCTTGTAGTATTGTTAGCCCCACATGTACCACAAATCACTAAATAAGTTTAAGAGCGTTTATTCTGAAAGTGGGCAACGTCGCAAATAGATGTCAAATATTTCGGTGTTTTGATTAATTTGGCAATATTACTCCATGGAAATAAGAAATGTGGCTAACTAGCGAAGTAGAATATTGATTATTTAATGCAATCATTAATATCATAATAGGTACTGAATATTGTGTAAGTGAAAAAGTATTTAGAAATTTCCAAATGCCTTTTTTACACCTTAAACTGGTACAACATCAAATTCAATGCTATAATTGCAATTCATTATTAATATTCTAGTTAGCTACATTTCTTATTTCCATAAAGTAATATTGCTTTATTGATCAAAACAGGTAAATATTTGACAGTTATTTGCGACGTTGCCAACTTTTAGGATAAACCCTCTTAAAAGTTTAAGGCGAATGCGTCAAGTAAGCTCGCGAAATTCTAATTTTCGTACGTTTCTCTCTAAGCTCATATATTACCCTATTGAATGAAATCATGTATATTACCCTATTGAATGAAATCATGACGTTTGAGGCCACTTCTAACTGGAGTTGTATTTTTGATTCTAATTATTATAATTCTGTAAAGCCGTATTTGTTACGGTCGCGAATCATATTTTAATCAACATACAACCTGATACTGACCTGCAAATTGCAAAAAATTTAAGATAATTTTAACCTCGCGGGCTACCTTAGCGCATTCCCCTGGCCTTAAGAGGGATGCGCTAAGGTAGCCCGCACTTCTTTAGAACATATGAAACGATGGCTATTGCTATAGCCTTCAAAATTATTCAGATTGTCACTGAAAGTGTGTTACGCAATTAGGGTGTCGTTCCGTCCAGCTGTCGTCAAGTGATGCGCTTACCAACGAACAGCATTTAATTTTTATTTATTACTTATAGAATATCTGGCATTCCTCTAGCTAAAATTCAACAGCTACAACAGCAAGAGTTAAATGAAAAGCATTCCACCCAGCTATTCAAACTTTTACTACCAATAACGTGGTAGCCTGTTCCGACAGTTGCATAATGCCCTATCGACAATAGTCTATTGAGTATTGAGCTCGGGTTGGCGAACTAACGGAACGAATCGGATCGCAGGGCTGCCAAGAACTCTTCATTCTCTTGCCTTTAACCCAAAAGGGATGATGACAAAAAAAAAATTTGTCCGTCATGGAGATTATTAAAAAATATTGGACACGTATTTTTTCTTTTTTTACGTAATCTAAAGATTACGGCGATACATTGTGTTAAAATGTGCCATGACGTCAGGAGTATGTAGATTTTGTACTTACTTGTGACGTAGCGACCCCCACTCCCCAACTTAAAATGCGTTTTATCTAAGTAATTGTTTATTAATATGATAAAGCAAAAAATATGTTTTAATATATTTCTATATTCTGACTGACGGACTAATTAGATTTTTTTTTTTTACTCAGACATCATCCCTATTCATTTGTGGACGACGCAACATGTCTTTTCTTCCATACTTCTCTATTAGTTGTCATCTCGGTAGTCACCCCCTTCCATCCATATCATCTGTCACACAGTCCGTCCATCGTTTCTTTGGCCTTCCTCTACTCTTATAGCCATCCACATTCAGACTCAAAAACTTTCCTCACGATGTTTTCCTCATTCTGCCAAGAACTGGTAGCCCTACCTATAAATGCTACTGGACTCTCGAATTTTTCAAATATATTCCTAGTTTAAACCGCTGTTACCAATCATAATGGTCTACTGTACCTAAAGAGTCTTTAGGTACTCGACATTGAATTAGTACCATTGCCACAAGTAATAAAAAAAAACAAAACAGAAATCTTAGGGAATTGCTATAGAGACACCAACCAGCAAACGAACGACGGTAGAAGTCCGCCTTTGTACATTTGTGTTAAAAATAAAATAAATGTCAATTGCGGTGAAGCAACTTTGTCAGCAAAACATCTTGAGGAAATATACTTAGGTACCTACTTGAATATGAACTATCTTGGGGCTTACAATGCAAATAACCAGCAAGAGCAGCCTGGTTCTGACTTGTTTAACCCTGTCGATGACAATGGTCTATTGGAACTCAAGCTTGCGGTGTAACGGAACGAAACGCTATCTGTAGGGCTGCTAAGAACTATTTTTTTCAAACGTCATTTATTCAAGATAGGCTTCAGCACTTTTATAACGTCACAATTACATAAGACAGCCCCCCAAAACGCCCGCTCTTCACCACACCCTAGTGCTTTAGCTGGCAAGAAGTTACATGGGTTGAAATAATAAATAATAGAAGTCAATTGATGTAGCAGTGGGTCCCAAACTGTCAAAGTCGGCCCGTATGTTGGTGATCCAGTCACTGGACAATGTAAACCATACCTAATTCATAATTACCAGATATAATTCAAAATGTTTAACAATGTCTTATTTTTTGTTATTCCACAAAAATCTAAATATCTCCTAAACCACACAAGTTAGCTACATGAAGTAAAAAAAACTTGAAAACAGTTTTATTGGTGTTTTTTTATGCGCTATTAAATACACTTGAGTGTTGCTTTTTACTTCAAGAAACTATCTTGCGTGGTTTCGAAAATATTTCATGATAAGTTAGTGGCTTTTTTATATTTCTCGTCAGTGTAGTTAAAAACCTTGCTATAAACGAGATCATCTATTTTGAGTATCGCTAAAATTACCATGCCATAAATACGGGAATTAAATTATATTAAAATTATTTATAAAATAATATTATTTATAATTATTAAAAAATTATCAGCGTGGCACGTATTGGCAGCCCTGCCTGTAACACTTGAATGACCCCAGTCTGTACCGATCCGTCGATACTGGTGACGACAACTGAGAGAAAGTCGAGATGACGCGAAAAACTGTTCTTACTGTTTATTTGTGAGATTTTCGTGTTTCTTGTATGTCACTGAAGTAGAACATACCTATACTCAATAAGTAGAAAGTGTTGGAGCAAACTCTTAAAAGCTTAATTTTTTAGTTCATTCATGTTCGAATTTAGGTGGTATGGTGGATGGAGTCTCATCTGATAAGATGACCATAGACATGCTTGACCAGTCAATCATAAGTAATTGACTAAAAATATCCAAACTATTCACGATAACAAGAAAAAGACCATGCTTAATAACTGTCAGTTTAACAAAGTATGTTGGCCCACGCCTATAACATCGCTTAGATAAGTGCGAATTGTTTATTCAAGCCAAAAGTATAAGGCCGCCACATCATCCGTGTGCCTACCTACTACTTAAAATAACGCAGTGGTAAGCTAATACAAAACTAATGTAGTCGGAGTCACCTTGCTTATTATTATGTCATCATTACGGATGTAATCGGCGCCTGCTAGCACGCACACACAAAAACCATTAAAGCTGCCTTTAAGATATCATCGGATTCTGCGACGTAGATTTGACTAGGGATAAACTTTTGAGAGATGAGTAACTCATCTCTCGGACGGATCTCTGTATATGCAACTGCAACTCATCATGAGTTGCAGTTGGATATACAGAGATCAGCCCCTGTCGTAATCAGCGCCTGCTAGCATGCACACACAAAAACCATTAAAGCTGCCTTTAAGATATCATCGGATTCTGCGACGTAGATTTGACTAGGGACCAACTTTTGAGACATGAGTAACTCATCTCTCGGAGGGATTTCTGTATATGCAACTGTAACTCATGATGAGTTGCAGTTGCATACACAGAGATCCGTCCTAAAATGCCTGTTTCTGTGGACAGATGCAGGTGGTTATTAAAGATCGAAATAATAGCGGATTTGCAGGAATAATAATTTAATCGATGTATATGAGACTGTCTGGTACTCTCACCGTTTCGTAGGTGACTTGTAGGACTACATGTATCTAAATTTTCACAAATAGCGTGTAAGGTAGGTAGGTACTCGTATATTGGGTTCCCACCTATAACATTGGCGTTTTTTTTCTCACATATAGAGAACCTCGCCACTTCTATGATTTAAAATATTCATCAATTGATTGGTATTATATCGAATAATGACCATCATAGACAACTACCAATAGTAAAAAAAACCTTATTACTTATAGTTTATAAACATAAAAAATTTGCTTAAAAATGACTCCTCATTTTGTTAGCAGAAATGACCACTATTTGTTTTAACTTAGCCAAAACTTATTTTTGTCGCTTAATCTAAGTGGCATATTACGTTATCTTAGTTTTTAAACGTTAGTGCATAAAAGTTTTAAAACATTAGTGATCATGGTTGTTACATAAATTAAGAAAATGTTAGTATGACTTCTTTAAAATTCTCCATACAAAACGCTGATTTCATAGGTGGGGACCTAATATAAGGTATGCTCCCGATAAGCGTCAGTTGATAAAGTTAAGATGAATATCATAATAAACACTGCTGATATTAATTTGACGTCTTCCGAGAATGATTTCGTGTAAACGACACTTAAAATACCAAGCCCGAATATCAAAGTATTCCGTTTCTACTCCATTATCCAATAATACCTATTATTGTCCCACTTCAGGGCAAAGACCTCTTCTCATACTGAGAAGGCACGAGCATTGATCACCATGCTAGCTCAAGACGGGTTGGCGATTTCAGATTTACAATTATGTCCAGCTATCTAATTACGCAACACATTTTCGTTGACAGTTCCGACTAATCTGTTTCAATTTGACAGGTCAACAACATTCATTGTGTTATTTACGTCGTTGAGCGGATTTTTTTTCGAAATTATGAAGCAATGGATTAGCAATCTGTTTCAAAACGATTCAGATTCTGATTGATCGTGTATTACGTAATTAGGGTACAGGTTTCCTAACGATGTTTTCCTTCACCGATGTCTTCAATAATGTCCAAGATAAACTCAGAAAGTACATAGGTACGAATTGAAAAAGTCACATTGGTACTTACCCGGACTTGAAGCACAACTTCGTGCATCCATCAATTTTCAAAAACTTTCCCCTATTCACTTACGGTATTGTCATTCAGTTTCTTAGACGAAATATATGTCAATGATATGTTTGCGTACATGCACTGTACAATCAGTTCGGATCATTAGAGGCATAGCCCACAAAATGATGACATGTTATTACCGAAACTGCTAGCGTTCCGGCCGGTGTCATTACTGATTGGGACGGTGTTATTCTGAAAATGTGAATGTTGTAAACGAAACTACTCATTTACTATAGTGAGCTCCATCTGCTTCATTTTGTCTCATATCTGTGACTTTAACAGCGTTTTCGCGGAGGCTCTTGTAATGTACCCTTACAATTGATTGTAATTATAAATGTTATTCGAAAACGCAATCTACTTAATGCGTGATTATGTAGATTCAATAGGGGACCACATGGCTCATAAAGATGATACAACATTATAGACGCTACCGTAAGCAACTTTTTAAGCAGTGATGGCCTAGTGGTGTGACCGTCGGACTGCCAAGTCATAGTAGTCTCGAGTTCGAACCCAAGGCACGTACCTCTGACTTTTCGGATTCATTTGCGTATTATTTAATTACAACTTGCTTTAAAAACGGTGAAGGAAAACATCGTGAGGAAACCGGCATGCCTGAGAGATATTTCTCGACGGCAGAGGCTCATGGGCGGCATAAGAACTCTGACACCAGCTTAGTCACTAACCACACGAGAAAGAAAGATAGACGCAAAACCGTTGAAACCTTGATCACGAATGCCCAGTAAAATTACAAGGCATATTTTCTCAGACTGTCGAGTAAAAACCTCCATAAACCTAAACGGATAAAAAGAAGTCGTTTGATAAATCTATCGTTAAATAAGCTGAGCTTAAAGTACTCAGGAACAAAGAACTCCTTAAAGTTTGTTTTTTTGCTCGAGATTAAAAGCAGGTTCAAGACCGGTTCTTATTATTACTAAGAAGGCCGTACATCCTAATGTTGCATGCTTGTGGGCACTAAAGACATGTGCCAAAATACACATGCTCCTTTACTACTGAGAATTTTCAAAGCGACTAAGATACTTTCTTGAGTATATTACTCATATGGTTAGAATTTTTGTGCTTCCTGCAATTTTGTGGTCAGGGTCAACAGCTCAGGTCCTGATTATGCAGAAGGCTAATTGAGATTCTAGATCATTAGAGGCTCCATAACCTAGAATTTAAATCAGTAATTATGATCAATCATTGAATAAATCGCTTTTTATGATAAGATTTTCCATTTTCCATCAGGATATTTTAAATAAGAAAATTATTCAAAAATCGATGTCAGAATAAAAACCCAAATAGGGCTGTCGAAAGTGCTACTCTATTGTCGAAATTAAGTGATGCTACGTCACTCAATATCAGGTGAACAAGGCTAGCAGGCGCCGTCAACCTTGACTCAGCATATGGTTTACAGGGAAAGAGGCCCTTTTTGACCGCTGTTCGCTTTGTATTTTTATTTTATGATCTCCTTAATGAGAAGTTTAAAGGTTTTTGAGAGTGATTAACTAATGGTGCATAATCCAAATTTTATTTTAACGTTCCCGGAAGGTCGAAGCGACGGAACGCACCGTTGCGTGTTCCATTTACCTCTACGAATTACAGGCAAAATTCATTTATAGTGCGTGCAAGTAGCAACTTTAATAGTATGTGCAAACAGCATGATTTTGATCCTTTCTTAACAAGTGTGGTCTCGGTCAGAAAGTGCCTGAGCCTTGGCTTTTTTAGTTAAGATTTCGTATATCAGGTCTTTATTCTTGTATAAATATAAAATGTGAATTGGTTTAAGCTTGAATGTTATACTGTTTATTTTTCTATTCTTTTTTGGTAGCTGTGTTGTGCTGTTCACATTCTTTCTTGCCAATCTGTTTTTAGAAGTGAAGACTTTTAATTGGCTGTCAGTCTCACATACAATTTTTTATTCTGTTTGTTTTAGCTGTAAGTCATCCATAGTTAATAAATAAATAAATAAAAATAAATAAATTTGCTGAAGATGAAAATGTTTACGTAACACACTTTCAATCGCAATCCGAGAGTTTTTAAGGATATTGGTAATACATTAATGTATAGGTTTAAAAAATTCGTCTGCTGAACAACGTAAATAACGCAATGAACGTGGGTGAACTGTGAAAATGAAACCTAATACGATCTATTGTCATTTTATGTGTTAAGCGATTATGCCGCTGGAAATAAATACAGCGATTGCGAAAGAAAGAAATACACGAAAACAGCGAAAACAGTTATAAAACCCCAGCAGCTGTTTCTGTCGCAGATTCAAACAGTTACAACATTATAAACATTAATTGCATTGATACTGAAAACGACACGCCATCAGACAATTTTCTAGTGAAATTAATAGCTCTTTAACACGACAATCGGCCATCGGAACCGAACAACCGATACGAACCAGTGACGCGTAAAAATGCGACAAAAGATCTTAGTTACAAAAGGTTTAGTGCCACTGTTTTGAGCGTGGGATTCGGAAGCGCACCTCACTAGTTCGAAGTAGTGGTGGACCAACGGTTGGTGATCCGCGTCGCCCATTCTGCCGAGCGCACGCGCAACCGATCGAACTTAGAAAAATATTATAGTTTAACTTTGTCGATTTTCGTGATTCGTGTTTAGTGATCGTGATTGAAGATTTTTTGTGATCACAACTTCATTGGATTTTTATGACAAAAATTGCCAATCGATAGTGCGTTGATCGATTTCCTATTGACAATTGAATTGAGGTAAAGATTTTAATTTGATTTTTTTTAGGAAACTGTACTTTTAACTTAAAAAGTCTTACATAGGATGTTTCTACGAAAAGGTTTATTTTTTAATTTATGTGAAATCAATATTTTTTTCTTTTTTCTTATGCACTTAATGGTTTCGCAAAATAAATAAGACATTACTTCACAAGGTGCCAACGTTTTCGAACAATGTTTAAAAAGCTAAACGACAAACAATGTGGCAGTCATTACGCGGTTTCCGTCATTATAATAATCCTGAGATAACAACTCTGTAGTGATTGTTCCGTAACATCTAGTGGATTTTCTTGACCCCAATGTTTTCTTGGACCAAAAGTGTCTTTAAATGATCGTATGACAGGTCTTCGTTTGTTCACGCCTGAAAGTTTTTCCAATCAAAATTCAAGATATTTCATTTCACATAAACCTACAAGGGCACTAATGAAACGTCAGAAGCTAGGTGCACGGTTCCAATTGGTCGTTTCCTATGGAGAAGAGCCGACACGAAACTCCACGGTTACTCTTTTAAAAGTAAATGGTTTTTACAATGTTTCCAAATTACAGTGTTTAAAGGTATGAGAGGACAGTGTAGGCCCATCAACAAGTACCAGGTACTTAGCAAAATATAAAATGGTCCACAGATCTACAGTCTGTTATGTCTACAACGTTCTCTCATTAACAAAATTTAAAAGAAAATAATCAATATAAAAGATAAATGAAATAATAAAAATAAAAACCTATTTAAACCAAATGACAAGAAATCAATTACAATCAAGATATCATGTACGGTATATGCTAATTAACATAAAATAACACGCCTCACATCATCACGCCTCGTTACCCCGAAGGGTTGGGCAGAGGAGTACCCGTAGTAGGTACACCCACAATCGTCACTTTTGTTTAAGGTCCATGTAATAAGAGGCGAGCCTATTGCCATCAACCGGGTATAAATCCAGACTCCGGGTTGGTACTGAGTAATTCCTAATGGAAAAATCCAATATCACTTTGCCCAACCTGGGAATCAAACCCGAGAGTTTGTCCGAAAGGGATATCGTGGCCCAGGCAACGGGAGGAACACGGGTGGGTTTTAGTCAGTAAAAGTCTGACACGCCCTCCCGCTCCGCCCAGAGCGGGAGAAGTTATTTGATAATTTCACAATCTCAAAAAAAATAAGGGCGTCATGCTCAGCATTAGCGCTTGTGACTACTAGACCAACGAGGCAAAGTATTTCTAAACGGATTATTATTTATTTAATAGTGATACTTATTGACTCCATAAATTCGAAACTCGAAAGCATCTATACATATATTATTATAAAACAAAGTCGCTTTTCGCGTTTCGTCTGTATGTCCGCGTTGTTCTTCTAAACCACGCAACAGATTTCGATGAGGTTTTCACCATCGTTTAGAGAATTTATTCCGGAAGGTATAAGAGTATAATACGTTAATATTAAAGTTAAGGTTATCTAAGAAATCTTGATGTTTTTTCAATTCTTAAAAACCGTGCGGAGCAGGAGCGGGGGTCGTTAATTTATTTATAAAATATAAACTAATCACAGGCACTTTTGAACTGTCAAGAAGTCTGTCAGTAAGAAAGATGAAGCTAGTTGCCCATTCCAAAGCGTAGTAGGTACTCTATGGAGAAGAACGGACAAGAAACTCCACGGATACTCTTTTACTTAAATCAAAATATTGTTTATATTGCAAACACTCGGATAAAGAATATGTCTAAATAGATAACTGTCGAATCGGTAGCCATTGAAAGTTTTTCTGAGGACTACAGTAACCGGGTATTACTAGATAAAACCGTCTTATCAACAACTCAGCTAACACATAAGGAAAAAACTTTTAAAGATTTCAAAGTAAACTACATCATTAAATTACTATAGGTACCTATGGTTGATCTTTACGTAAGAAATGTATTAATATTCCAAGAAACTCAAGAAACAGTATTTCCTCTCAGCCCTATGTTGACCATAGAAAGTTACTTAACTTCAGGAAACATTAAAATGCAAAACGCTTAACCAGTTAACTTAATTATTTAATAACAAGTTTTACCTAAACGTAGTAAATGTCGAGATTTTCTCCTTACTTCCTTCTCTATCTCTGATATGTTAAAATTATTGTCAATTCTCCACATTTAAATAAAAAGATGAAAGAATGTAAATATTACATAAGACATTCCCCCAAAACGCCCGCCTTTCATCAGGTCCTAGGGGTTTAGCTGGGAAGAAAAAGTGGCGTAACAAACTTCCAAGCAGCATCTACTATTCACAATTAAAAGCATTTCATAAACAATATTGCTTTGTGATTTCTTCAGTAAGCCCTTTAATTTACTTTTCTGAGATATTCATTCTTGTTTGTGAAGTGAAAATCGCCCTAATACGTATTTCTATCAACAAAAATTTAATGGTCAATTAAAGTGAATAAAATATCATTTAAGTATCATTTATTGCATGTTTTTCTATCGTTTCAATTGATGCTCTGATACAGATAGTGATCTCACTATGTATCTGTTTTATTAAGTTCTAGAAAAACACGACAATTTTTGAACATTATGCCTCAAAATCACTCATCTAAATGGAACATTAAATTTCCATAACTTCCTTTATTACGTACCAAAACCGTGTAGGTGCTCAAATTTCGTGAATGCTATAACCAATATTGATGGCTTCCGCATAAGATTCTTCTGTAACTCATTCAAAATTTAAAAGTCATTTATTCAAACTAGGCTGAGAATCAGCACTTTTCGAACGTCAAAATTACATAAGACAGTCTCCCAAAACGCCCACCCTTCAACATTTGCTAGTGCTTTAGCTGGGAAGAAGTAGCGCAACAAACTCCCCAGCTAATTCCCATTCTTATTCGTTCCTACTTTCAATCACATGTGTACCTACTACCCGCACCAATATTTTAAAAACAAAAGCTATTATCAATTGAGTTACAATCACTTCTCTTGTTGACTCGATCAGTTTACTTGACCCGTATCGAAGACAGATGTTTCGCCAAGGTTCGCCTCGTTAATCTGAACAATTAAGCCACCTCTGTGACAGTTGGCGATAAACTTACAGGTTTATTTTCACAGTTTTAAGCCATTTGTAAATTGGAATTGGATTGGGCAAGAAAAACGGTGGTACATTTTGTTTTTGGGTTAAATTTTAATGGTTCAAAATCTTGGCACAGTGTTTTTGTGCAGTCGAAAATAAAAAACTATTTTATTTTTCTAAAATAATAGCCTAAGCATCAGCTATCTCCCAGTGAAAGTCCCGTCAAAATCGGTCCGGCCTTTTCGGAGAACAGTTTCGGAAGAAACACACGGGCGGACTAAAATATTAAAAATTGTTTTTTTTTGTTTGTTATAAGTAGGGTATATACCCTCATTATGCATTTAGTAATAAAAAGCTGTTATTTTGACATTACAAACAGACTCAATCTTTTTTATTTGTATTTTTAAGTTACCATAATTTGTGCACATGTCAGCAAGTAAATAAAAAAACTAATTACCATTCAATGTGTCATTGATAGAGCTTCTACAGTTTGAACTATGAAGTCACCCAAGTAACGTTTAACCTACCAAATCACTACTAATGCGAGTTGTGAAATAATGCTAAAGTAACTGTCGGTCTGTTACCTTTTCTCGCCTAACGGCCGACCCATAACCTATATTCAGTAAAAAACAGATCGCTATTGATGATAGACAGTATAACTCTATCTGTCATTGTGACACATTCCATAAGATTCCTGCTATCTAATTACGCAACGCATTTTCGTAAACAATTACGACTAATCTGTTTCATTTTGACAGCTTAACACCATTCATTGCGTTATTTACGTTGTTGAGCAGATTATTTTTTTTTAACTTATGAAGCAATGGATTAAAAATCTGTTTCAAAACGATTCAGATTCTGATCGATCATGCATTACGTAATTAGGGTACGGGTCCCTGACAGATTATTGGGACTTTAAAACCATAGATAGATAGATAGGTTTTTCTATCTCCAGTATGCCAATACTGGTAATAGACAGGTTATGGGGTTCGGCCGTTAACGGATTGAGTGAAATTTGGCCTACGGATAGACCATGACCTGAGTTAGGACATAATACTTTACCCGGTAGTACCTACGATCCCGTATGATAACTTCCGACCGATACCCGGCCGAAACCACGGGCAAAACCTATTACAACATAAAAACCTTATCTTTTTCTACACAACTGCTCCATCAATACATACAATAATCTTGTTAACAAATTCTCAACTTATCGATCACGAAGCATAGAATTCGAACGTGATTTATCTACTTTTTTGCAGCTTACAACACATACATTGTACTCAACACATACTCGAGCAAAAAACCTTCATTGTTGGCACTTAGTACCTACATAGAACTCTGTACCTATGACCTCGCATTTTCACTTGTTTTTTTTTTTCTTTCAGCTAACAAGAAACCATTGGCTCATAATACGACACCTACCAAGCCCAGTTCTTTGGCTAACTCCAGAACGAATTCTAAAGACGATATTCCTGATGATAATATAAGTCAGAGTTCTTTGGGCGGTGGAATCAAAGGAAAGTTAGCGGCGTTGTTCAGTAAGGAACAGACGATTAGTGAGTCGACTATCGCGAATAAGTTTAAACTGGAGAGAGAGAAGGAAATGGAGATGCTGCAGAACAGATTTCATTATAAGGTGAGAGGAACTTTTATTATTTTTAAGATATTGAAGAGCCCTTGTTGTAGAATTTATAAATTGTAGTCGAAAGGGGATGTGTCGACCTAAAAGTGCTCTAAAGGTGAAGTTATACATAGATTTTCAGTTGCAAAATATTTTATTATGTTAAGTCAAAAAAATAATTGTTTATCAAATTTACTACACATTAAAATTATCCGTATATTTGAATCACAACTGTCTTCGATAGTTGTATGAAAGAGTTACAACACGAAACCTTACGACTTGTGACAAATTAACAAACAATTAATTGTCGGGACTGTATATTTATGGCTTTAAACTAATTCGTAGGTATAAACAATAAATAAATTTTAACAGAACGTCGTCAATTGGCAGGCCGAAGGCCATACTGTAGCTTTTATCTAGCGCAATTGAGAGAACCCTATGTCCAGCAGTATCTAGACTTAATAGCTTCATGCTATTTTAATCATTCTATTTAACCCAGACCTCCTTGAAAGAATCCACAGTCCTAGATCAAGTGCGATAAAACTTTTCAACCATTTTTCGAGGCAGAATTTAAAACTACCAAGGAAAAATCTAGCTTCCCTCAACTATACCATAATTCGCCACAAAACGCGACGTCAACTCGCTCCAACTCCTTGTGTATTAGTTCCCGAGCTATTCTCGTCGGGAGCAACAAACCAGAGCTATTTATTTCCTGTTGCTTCCCTAGAAAGGAAATTAAGAACTGTACTCAGTAAGTTATTTCAGAGTAATGTGGGTAGATTTAATGAGAAATGTGAGGAATAGATTATTGTATTTTTTACCTTTTCCGCTTGCGATACGAGTTACTTCTAGAAGATCGCTGCTATCAATCGCCAATGCTCCTATAATTCGACAAAATCAAAAATTATTTATTCAAATTGGGTTTAGAATAAGCTTTTTGAACATCATTTTTAGTTACCTCTTTTGTCTAGTGGTCGCAAACACTACTGCTAAGCATGAGGTTTTGGGTGCGATTCCCGGGTCGGACAAAGTGTTCTTGGGTTTCTCCATCTAGAATTTCTCAGTACCAGCCCGGAGTCTGGATTTGTGCCCGGTTGATGGCAATAGGCTCGCCCCCTATTACATGGGACTCAAACATAACTGGCGAAATCTACCTTACCCTTTTGGATTACAGGCGTGATGTTATGTTATGTTTTAAGTTATAAGCCCAATGACAGGACAGTATAGATTAGGACTTTGTCATGTTATTTTTTTTTTCTCAAAACGTCGGGCCTTGTATTACCCTAAAGAACAGCTTCTTTATCTTTAAACCTATAAACAAAAACAACATGATACATTGTTAGTAGAACTTCCATAATTACAGCTGCACTTCCATTTAAAAGACCTTCGATCGTCATTTTTTTTCCCTCCACTACGTCGACACACCGAAAACTTATGACGTAATCACAAAGTAACGAAAGTGTACAGTAAATACACAATACACGATAATTGACAATACCGTACAAGCGGTACGTACACGCCCTTATCCCTAGAAAGAGGTCATATTGCGAAACGTGGCGAAACATGTACTAATGAGTTGTATGTACTAAGTGAAGCTTTAATGATGGACGAAGGCTGAGAAAAAGAAGCGAAAATGAATACTGCAGTACTGTTTAGGCTAGATGCCAATTACGTTGTAATGAGACTGTTTATTGATCTTTGAGACTCGAAAGATATTAGAGGAGCTCGTGGCTAAGTAACAACAGCCGCACGGGTCGATCCATCAGGTTCAGCTACGCTTGCCGGGGTTGGTCCGTGGATGGGTGACCATCTTTACATACCGAAACTCCTCCGTGCATTAGAAAGCACGCTAAGCCGTTGGTCCCGGCTGTTATTCGTGGATGTTTGACAGTCGTTAAAGAGTCGTCAGAAGCCCTAAAGTCTGACACCAGTCTTACCAAGGGGTATCGTGTTACCCAGTTACTGGGTTGTGGAGGTCAGATAGGCAGTCGCTCCATGTAAAATACTGGTATTCAGCTGCATCCCGTTAGACTGGAAGCCGACCCAACATAGTTGGGGAAAGGGTAGGCAGATTGATTGATCTTTGAGACTCGAAAGATATTGAACTTTGCAAACTGGTGCATAACAATTGAAATAGCAAAAACAGCAGTCTTCTTCTTTCTGTTTCGTGTGGTTAGTGATTAAACTGATGTCAGACTTTTTTATGCCGCCCGCCGAGAAATATCTCTCAGGCATGCCGATTTCCTCACGATGTATTCCTTCGCCGTTTTTGAAAGAAGTGATAAATATATAATACGCACATGAATCCGAAAAGTCAGAGGTCCGTGCCTTGGGTTCGAACTCGAGACCTTTGACTTGGCAGTTCGACGGTCACTCCACTAGGTTATCATTGAGAAAAAAATCAAAGTCAAATTCAAATTAGGTTATGAATCGACTAGACTAGAATTACCTCATTTCAATCAATTCCGTCTAAAATAAGCAATACATTGAGTTTCTTGTTGGTTTCTTTACATATTTTCCTAGGAACTTAATTTATGTTCTTTCTCTAGTCCTAATAACAGCATTTTCAAAATTCACTATTCAAACTTAACTTCTAAAAAAGCTGCTAAATTATATGACGTCATCACTTACATTAGTTTACGACTAATAACGTCTTCAACGAGCTTCTGGCAATTAGAGAAAATAATATACCTGAACACCTTGATTAAAATCTCAAAAAGGTATTGAGTTAAAAGTTTTCACAGGTGGCATGGCCGGCTTAGGAAACTTGCTTACCTTACAAGTTGACGTTTCTATCTTGCCCTTAAAAGGATACTAGATATATAGCTATATATACTTCGAAGTATACTCCCGTATCGGCACGAAGACTATGACTAGATTAGCTTCAGCCCATGACTTCGGAGGCGTGAAATTTCTTGTTTCGCCGACCTACCCGCATTGTTTACCCCGCGCGTTATTACTTCCTACTACTTATGAACTACTACTACTACTTACTTACTTAGTTTTTATTACTTAACGTCATTTCTTACTTTTTTATTTTTCTCGGCTCCTAAGGGCATCATCTCACTGTTAGGCAAAGGTCAGACTTCCATCTCTTTCTTCTAAGGCCTATTTTATTTCTTTGTTGAAAATATCGGTCGTCCGTATCTTTGTAAGCTTTTCTGGACGAATGCCAGTTGGCAATGTCCATATTGGGTCGCATCTCGAACCAGAGCTTAGATGTATCTTGACTGGTTTGGCTGTAACAATGAAAATTTTTGGCTGGATCCGTTAAATTGAGATGTTCGGCTCTGTCTCGCATAGGGTCGCCTCATGACCGTTTTGCGTGGATGTGACGCATATTTTCCCCCAACTTGTCTTTTTTGTGTTTATGTTCTTTTTTTGCGTCATGTTTACCGCAAATAGACGTAATTTCTACCTTTTGTGTTCTTTTAAACAGCGAGGGAATTATTACTATCGCGGCCTTGTTGATAAAAAATCTCACAAACATGTTTGAATCTTGTGTTGAATTTAAATTAGATATTTTTTGTTTACCACAACAATATGCAAATGTTTATGTAGTAAAATACAGAGTTGGTGTGGTCTTCACCAGTCAATGTAAAATGAATATGCTAATAGTTATTCCCTGCGACTTTGTTTGCATACAAACTTCAACCCTTTGACTCACGTAAAATTATTTCTTAGTCAATCCCTTTGTACAGCTTCTATTTAATATAAACTGCCAAATAACGTGTTTCTATTCATAGTGTGTAGTTTGTCTTATGCAAATATTAAACAAGTCAGTTTGAAGTTCCCAAAACGCTGCAATGAATCATTTAGAAGGTAAATGGCGAAACAGCGACCAATTTCGACATTTCCGCACCTCATGGAGTCATGTTAGAACCTTCATTTCACTTTACATTTTACTTTTAGGTTTCTTTTAAATATAGTAAGAAAAAAGAAAACTTGTTTATTGTATACTAGCTGCCCGCCCCGGCTTCGCTCGAGTAGCACTAAGTACGTATCTACGGCGCACCTACCTGCCTACCCTACCTGCCTACCCTACCTACCCTACCTACCCTACCTACCCTACCGACCCTACCGACCCTACCGACCCTACCTACCCTACCTACCCTACCTACCCTACCTACCCTACTAAAAAGTAGTATCCTATGTCCGTCTCCTGGTTCTAAGCTACCTCCCCACCAATTTTCAGCCAAATCGGTTCAGCCGTTCTTGAGTTATAAGTGGTGTAACTAACACGACTTTCTTTTATATATATAGATACACACATAAGAAACACGATTCTATGTAAACACGAAGTTCTATATTTTGAAATATTCTATGAACTGTATTTTTTGTAATGAGGGAACTGCCATATGCGTTGGATTCTTGGGATTGCCTTATGCAATAAGTGGGTAATGTATATGTTTATGCGTAGGTTTCCGTCGTATCCGTGTTATTATGTACTCATTACTGGTGCTAGACCATAATGGCATTATTTGCGACTCGACGCATATCAACGTAACAAATTCGTTACCTTATGATAGTAATAATCTTCGAATCATAATTATATCGCAATCGACTTCGAAATAGTAAAGTTTTCCTTATTAAATAAAAGCTACCAAGGAAAACCCAATAAGTGGGTTTCAAACAAGTTATTGTTAATTTATGCATTAACAAAACAACGTGGAAAATCAGGACCACATTTTTACTTTAATATTAAAAACTGTCTTATAACACCCAAATAACCCAATTCCTTCTCATTTCCAGCCCAAACCACAAAAAGCCGAAAGCCCAAATGACTCAGACGATGACGCAAGCGAGCTGGACCCTTCAGAAAAGGCTCCCCTAATGGGCAGTACTACCAGCCTTACACAAACTACTAAGAAGCCAGAAATCATTGCCAACATACCCAAGGTCACCTTTGATGAGAAGAAGGACCAGCCTAATGATAAGGAAAGGGAGGTTGAGAAGGAGGATAGAGTAATTGGATCACAGCCTGTTAAGCGACGAAGTGAGTATTTATTTATTTATTTGGTTCACCAACAATTGTTTGCACTAACATCTTGATAAAAGTAACGTCTTAAAAAACTTTGAACAGTGTAACAATTACTTAAAGGTAAACACCACATGAACTAAAATTATGGTAATTTGTAAGCCTTGGTACATGTACAGTTTACAAGCCAACTTAAAACTAAAGAAAAAATATGTAGCCTAAATAAAGATTTAAGTAGTTTAGTATGGTCATATTCGCCTACTTTTATATTAGCTACTCTAAGATTTCTCGGCCCCAAAGCCTAACCAAGAAGAATAGATTAGAATATATTTATTCGCGTTAAACATAGTAGAATAATGTCTTAATAATAGGGTTATGAATCTATATGTCTTGCCATTGACTGGCATACAAATATTTTAGGGGAACAAGTTCCTTATGATCATGCACCTAGCATCAATAATAACAGTGTAGGTTGTCATTATACCTACTAAAAAAAATTACTAAAATGTTTAGTAACAGTCAGTTAAATCTAAGCAGTATCTATCTAATTAAATATCAGTAAATCAGTAACAATATTTATCACAAAGAATTCTTTTACACTATAAAAAACGAGTATCGTGTTACCCAGTAACACAGATATAGAGGTCACATAGGCAGTCGCCCCATGTAAAATAATGCTACTCAGCAGCATCGGTAAGACTGGAAGCCGACTCCAAAATAGTTGGGAAAAGGCTAAGCAGATGACGACACTAGTTTTTGAAGTAAAATCTTCTTTAGGCGTGTTGAGCTATTTTTGGTAGGGATAAACTTATGGATTCGCATCACCGACATGCTCGCGCCGTAGTGCTGTACTGAGGCTAGATGGCGCTAATATCAGTTTTAAATGTTCACTTCTGTCAGCAGTCCCCACAATTGCCAATTATTATTTTTTTCATGTAAAGTTATCTAATCATATCCTCAACATCATGCTAGGTAGTCTGTTGAATTGCAATAACATGTTTGATCATTAAACCTGCGCCTGATAATGCCAGTAAATTACCTCATAAAATCAATAAATCATTGAAGCACTAGCTCCTTTTGAAATAATCACGACAATCATGGGAATGATTGAGGATGAGGCAAATAATTCCTATCGTTCAAATACCAACTGTTTTCTAATTTATTTTCTTGAAACATTTTAAACATAATTTATTTCTTGTTCTTGTTCCAGGTTCGCAAGACTCGCCCGTAGTCTTATCAGTATTAGAAGATGTAAAAAGAATAAAAGTAAACAACAGCAAAAAGGACCCACAGACTAACGGAGCGGTCCTCCAACAACCAGCGAGTCTATACCCGCATCTATCAGACATTGAGACAGACACTTCGCATACTCAGGACGAATATTCAGACTGTGGCGGATCAAGGTGTGGGCATTACACTCTCGAATGCGTCTTCTTCTTTCTATGTATTTAAGTTTCAGGACGAAAGTTGCTTGGGATTAAAACTAGATGGCGTTGTACTCAATTTTGGAGTTCAAGATGGCGGTGTTACAGCAACTGTTGTGCGAACGGTTGCTATTTAGTTTTTAAATGACGTTCCTATTAATTTAGGATGTAAAAATATCTACAGACAGTCAAAAACACAAACTTGGAACATTTAATACCAGATCCACAAAGTTGCTGTAACAAAAAACAAAACTAGACTTCGATAACGTATCGATAGATATTTATTAATATTCCTATTCATTCGCTATTTATTATACATTCTTATAGGTGTAGATAGGTTGCCTAGCCAGTTATATAAGTACTAGGTCGTAAGTCTGACGAGAACACGTGACCAGGTGACATTGAACCGATTTTTTAATAGATAATCATACATAGGATTGCAATCATTAAAATGCAAATAGATATTATATCCAAACGATGGTATATATATTAATGACTGTTCTTAGTTGTCAATCGCCTATCGACATAAATCTTTCAAATGACAATATAAAATTTTACTGCAATTTTCAAAAGATACCTTAAAACCATTAGGTTTTACAAATGATAGAAACTAACGAGGTTATCAGCCATTTTGTAATTAATAACCCTTTGCTGATAATGCTTTTATATCGCGTCTTTTAATAATAAAAATTAAAAAAAAGCAATAAAACTTTGAATTAATTTAGAATTGAATTTAAACTCGTGCCTAAATTATAATGGACTGTTTTACAAAAGTTTTTTGATACTGTAGGTATTTATTGTAGTAATGTTTGAAATTGAATGTTTCCGGCTAGTAAAACGTTGCGTAGTCGCATTACGCGGTAATTAACATAACTATAAAATATCGTGTCACCTTAGTAGGAAATTGAATATATCGGAAAATCTTTTTATACCCTAAATTCTAAACTTGGTACCGTTCAAGGCTGATCTTCGCAGTTAATCTAAATATTTGCTGATAATGTAATTGACCATGCGGCTTTGCAACATTGGCAGTCAATATAGGACATGATATCTATCAGCCAGAGTGTGAATTTAAAACCCATGGGTACAATACGACAACTTACACAGCTGCATGGGATTATGCAGCTGTGTAAGTAGGTATACTGTAGGTATTTATTGTAGTAATGTTTGAAGTGAATTTAAAACCCATGGGTACAATACGACAACTTACACAGCTGCATAATCCCGCTCACTAATAATATAAAGAAAAAAGATTTTTTTTTTGTATGTTTGTTTGTTATGCTTTCACGCTTATCGGATTTGTATGAAATTTGGCACATGGGTAGACCATAACCTGGGATAGGACATAGGATACTTTTTATCCTGATATTCTCGAGGTATCGAGACTTATGCGGATGAAACCGCGGGGCGCAGCTAGTAGAGAATATTTTCACGAGACCACCGTGTTTTCTGTAGAGTAATAGTATTTGGTGCTCCATTCTTAAAACCTAGAAATTTCGGCTTAAAAAATACTTGTACTATTTCCCCAATAACATTTACTCAGTCACACTCCTTTGTCCCATAGTTCAGTCACACCGACAATTTCCGAGTGTCAAGTAATTCGATACAGTGTCGGAGGCTCGGTCGTACTTATTTCACAATAATCCGTTACTTTACACAGCGCTGGTTGTGAAATCGTCACGTTCACGATTACTTCTCGTATTACCAAGTCCAAACCTTTGCTGAACTTGGCAGGCACAGTTTGTTAAGCGTGGTTGTATTATTTGCATACCACCCTACCCTTTCCGGGGAACTTTGGCGTGATGATATGTATTGCGAATTAAGTTATAGCGAATCCTGTACCCTAATTGCGTAATACATGATCAATCAGAATCTGAATCGTTTTGAAACAGATTGCTAATCCATTGCTTCATGAGTTAGAAAAAACAATTTGCTCAACAACGTTAATAACGCAATGAATGTTGTTGAACTGTCAAAATTAAACAGATTAGTCGTAATCGTTTACGAAAATATGTTACGTAATTAGATAGCTGAATTACTGAAGTACAATAACTTGTATCGGTTTGCTTTTGTTGGATGCGTAATGTATCCAAAATTAATTAATTTCCTTTTCATAATAGATATTGCAATATGAATCTCTATCTCTCTCTCTCTCTGTCTCTCAATACATTTCACTCTCGAACTATTCGAGTATCAAACTCATTTACTTAAAAAAAATGTGTGTACAATCGAGACAAGCGTTATATTCTTCATAAAATATCTTGATTTACATTGCCTTTTTACAACTCCTCAACGCAAACACTTTTAAAACCACGTTAAATTTATTTTCCAAAAAATCCAACTTTTTCTTTCCGAGTCTTGAACAAATTAAAATAAAAACCAAGACCCCATTAATTACAGTGTGCAAAACTAACTACTATACTTCATTATGTATTCAGCAAATGTTCCACGTTATTGGGTCAAGTCGATTTGCATGGTGGCCGGTCATGGCGGTGAAAAAATACGTTGATTATCTAGCTTACATATCTAAACAGTCTGCGAAATCCTTTTATTATAAACGTGGATCTTTTTAATGCAATTTTTCCCTTTATATTTCTTCGTATTGCGTAGCATTGTAATGTATATAATTTATTGAGAATGCAATGTAAGAAAAATTACGCATTGACAACTTTTTTTTTTTTTTAACTCATGTGCGTTTATTCTAAAAGTTAGCAACGTCGCAAATAGCTGTCAAATATTTACCCGTTTTGATTAATTGGGCAATGTTACCGTATGAAAAATCGCTAACTAGTGAACTAGAATATTTATTATGTATTGCATTACAATTATAACACTGAACTTGATGTTTTAGGTGTAAAAAAGGGTGTAAAAGTCTTCTAGCACACATCTCTATTAGTCGTCATCGCGGTACCCTTTCCAGCTCTATCATCGTTCACACAATCCATCCACCGTTTCTTCGGTGAACCCCTACTCTCATAGCTAATCAATAGCATAATCAGCCTATAATGTTCCTACTGCTGGGACACAGGCCTCCTCTCACTGAGAGTGGGCCGTAACTCACCACGCGGGCCCAGTGCGAGTTGGTAGATGTCACATGTCTTCGCTAATCAATAAGTATGCTAAATTATAAAGGAATCAATAAAAAGTTAAAATATCTAAGACTGTACGTTGCCTATTAGTGTGTAGTGGTTTTACTACATTCTGTTGTATTATAGCTAAGGTTAGATATACACGGTTCTACTTAATTGACGTTTAAGCACAATTATTACGAGTACTATTTATTATTCACGCATAATAAAACTGCAGTACAATTCCATGTTTAAATCTTTACCTAAGTAACAGGCCGGAAATAACCCTAAGTAAAAAAAACTTGAATAAAGTATTTCATTTAAAAATCGAAGCAGAACTGTCAACTAAGTGTATTGTTTCAATGAGTTATTCGCAATCTTCGCTCGAATATTTAAAAGAGAGATACAAGAATCATAGGAAACAAAATTAGTGTCGTTATTTATAGATATCACTGAACAGTTTGCTTTAGAAAAATAGATAGTGCTATTCTGTAAAAATCTCACCGTGAAAACTTAGGTGAAGTGAGCTGTCAATAGTGTCAATCCCTAGCATCAGGCGAAATGACAGCTCACTTTAAGCTCACTTCACTTATGTTTTCACGGTGAGTTTTTTACAGAATCGACCAGCTGGTCTTTTCTATGGTGGAAGACACTTATAAGCATCAATGCACATCTTGTACAAAAAATATTCTTGTTATGTAAAACTTAATATCGTAATATTCTTTAACTAATA
Source organism: Agrochola circellaris (assembly GCA_914767755.1). NCBI lineage: Eukaryota > Metazoa > Arthropoda > Insecta > Lepidoptera > Noctuidae > Agrochola > Agrochola circellaris. Next base: position 9,636,789 of record OU611850.1, on the reverse strand, counting down.
TCATTTCTATCGTGGATGTAAAATGCAGTGTTATTCAAACAGTTTGTTTATAACTATGCATTTTGAAACCAATATTAAGTATCAATATCTTTTTAACTGTGGATTGGTGTTCACAAGTGTATTTTGTCCAGTTACTAAGTACGACTACTTAATTATCGACTAAGTACTATAAAATTAGTAACACGAAAAACGGTAAAAAAGCTACAATTACAAAATCTATCGACGAAGGCTTATCTATAGCAGGATAATTTAGAAATACTAGGTTAAATTATTTGGGCTAATGTCTAGGCATTTTCAGAATAGATTCATGCATAATCAAGTTGTACCGAGCAATTTAAAATAGACTTTATCTCTGTGTTCATTAAGTTGAAATTATCAATACTTGATTAATGTTTGCAATAGTTTAACAGTCGACAGTGGGAATTCTATGAATGCGATCATACGATTTGTCGCATTGAGCTGTTTAGTCGATTTGTCGCAAAACGACAATACAATTATGTGTAATACATACTTAATTTCATGTTATCTATAATAAAACGCAGAACTACAAATTAGACTGCTTCGTTGGTCTAGTCGTCAAGCGCTACTGCTGAGCATGAGGTCCTGGGTTCAATTTCCACGTCGGGGAAAGTGTTATTGGGTTTTTCCGTCAGGCATTCCTCAGTAGCAGCCCAAAATCTGGATTTGTGCCCGTTTTGTTGGCAATAGACTCGACCCCTATAACATGGGACTTAAACAAATCTGGTCATACGTAGGTTTACTATTGGTACACCTCTGCCTAACTCCTCAAGGAACAGGGGTGATGTTATGTGTTACAAAAAGACGTTTCTGACAATGCAACGAATCGTATGTATCTGCATTCATAAAACTGAACAAAATGCCATATTTCAACATCAAGCATTTTCAAAACGAGCCATTTTCTTTTGCGATGACGATTTAATTTAATATAATTTAAATTCGATTAATTTAATAATTATAAGACTCCTTTTCAGGTATTTTATAAATTATGTTGTCTGTGATAATATTAAACTTAATTAGTAAAGTTTTTTTGTAAAATAAAGCTATTGAAACATGTGTTTGGTTATTTTATTCCTTTTGTTTTGCTGTGATACCTTTACCTACTATTATTTTTACTCCTATAATGAAGAATCTCAGTGTGTTGTTTTGTTGCTATTCTTATCTAAAAATCCATAATTTCTAGCCTTGCATAATAAGCCTATAATATCGCCACTGCTGGGACACAGGACTCCTGTCTGTGAGAAAGAGAGGCCCGTCATCCATCTCGCGGGCCCAGTGCGATTTCGTGGATGTCACATGTCTTCGAATGTTTTGTTCTAGGACATGCCGGTTTCCTCACGATCTTTTCCTTCACGGTTTTGAGGGCAGCGGTGATATAATAATTTATATAAAGTAAAGGGCCTGCTTGGGTTCGAACTCACGACCTACAACTCGTAAGTCGCGGCCGCTACCACTGGAACACCTCTTCTCTGGTTTCTGGCCCTGGTTACGACTACTAAATATATGAAATCTCTTCAATTCAAGAGTTTTCACACTTACATAAATCCACGCCATATTCCCACGGGGGTCGGCAGAAACTACAAAAACGCCTGCTACGATCTCTACATACATTTCATATTAAATGGATATGAGGTATTATAAAACACAATATTGTAGTGAAAGTGGTAGCAGTATCTATCTACCATTATGAGCGTTATTACACTGACGATTTGCCAGCGTGTTCTAGTGATCTGTGAACGTCCTCCCCACGGGGTCGAAGCGAGCTAGCCGCGAATTCGCGACGTGTTATCTGCGTTTTCACAATATTTTACTCGCTTGTCTGTCTCTCTCTTGCACACTCACGTCAATCAATCGCGTTCTCGCGCAAACACGGCGTACACGTTGTGCACACGTGGCGTGCTCACTACGCACACGCAGCGAGCGTGAACACTCGCCTCGCTGATAACTCGCACGCAAATCGCCAGTGTGATAAGTCCCTATGTATCCATCCGCCTTAAGGATGTGTTAATTGTTGGTTATATTACAATACATTGGTCAATAAAACAATATAATTTTAATATGCCGTGCTAAATAGCCATCAATATGATGTTAGCTGATTTTTGCCGTCCATACAGATGTCAGATAATAGGACTTTCACTTTGGTCTATCTCCCGTACATTTTCCCGAAAGAAAAGACCTTTTGCACACAATGCACTGTTGCTATTGTACTTTTGAAAGGCACTTAATAAATATCACTAACTGCAATCGCGGACATTTGCGGTGAACCACTTTTCACACTTATGCCCTTAGTAATAAGGTTGAAAAGAGGTCCACCGCCAGTGTCCGCTATGTTACCTAAAACAAAATCGAACTAACTGGGGTCACTTGTAAGTACTCCACGAGCTAGCACAAAAATAATGTAGTTTAGTTATACAACTTTAGTTGTTGTTTTGCTCAGCCTAAACCTGAAAAGGGGTCATAGGGACTAGACTGGACTAGATTATTAAAAAATATTGGACGCGTATTTTTTCTTTTTTTACGTAGTCAAAAGATTACGGCAATACATTGAGTTAGGCAATGCGTTAAAATGTGGCATGACGTCACTGGCCGGTAGATTTTATACTGACTTATGACGGAGCGAGCCCCCACTCCCCACTTTAATGCGTTTTATTTTCACCATTTTTTAAAGCATAAAATACGTGTCTAATATTTTTTTTATTATCTGACTGACGGACTAAATAGTTTTTTTTCCCATTCGACATCCCTACTGGACCTAATCATCATTATGAACAACTTTTACCGGTGGAACCAAACTAGAGGTTAAATGTAAACTAGGGCAGCTATTACAAACTAAAAATGTGTCCCCGTCGTTCTCAAATGTGACAATCGCGGTGTATGCGTATTCAGGTAGTAGACTGTTTGCAGGGGGCCTACTCCCTACGCGAAATACGTAGTTTCGGCCGTAGTTACGGGCGCATCGCACTCTTTCTCACTTACAATATGACCGTAAGTGAGACGGAGAACAAAGCGTCCGTAACAACGGTCGAAACTACGCCGAACCACGCTAAAAAGTAGAATAGGCCCCGGGGTGTCCCGGACAACAACATTTTGCGCAAATATTTTGTTCGCGGTGTCGGCTCTAGTTTACATTGAACCTCAATGGGAACCAACCCTGAAATCGGGAAAAAAATTGCTGATCCATACATTTGTGTTCACATTAATTGCCGAATTTTAGAGTTTGTCCTGTTACCGATGAGTACAATGATCCCTTTTCTGGTTTAAGGTAAACGAAAACTAAGTTGGTATAAGTTAATAATACTAGTGAAGTGTAGCTAACAACAGTAAGAACGCTAATAATGTCTCTCAAAGTTTGAGACCATTATGTAATCGCGGACGCGCATTCTGAACACCGCGGTGTTCAGAATGCGCTCGGCCGCTATAGTAACGCTTATCTACAACAAAAACAGGGGGCGGTAAACAGATGTGGTCCTCGTGTGCACGGGATTTTATTTTCAAAGTTTTTAGATATGCTTGACCGCATATCCTGTAAAACTAAGATAGCATTTATTATGAATCCTTGCAAAATAAACTAAACAAAAACACGAAACAGATGTCAGAAAAGGACACATCTGCCTCTACCGTTGCCCGGGGAGGTAGCCAGATGTGTTCCTGCCTGCCTTTGAATAGCAGTCGATCAACAGACACGCGCGGCAGATGGTAAAATGTCCTTTATAGTAGCTACATCTGATTATTACTTTGAATTCCGAGTTGATAATGAAGATCCCAAGGCATTTAAGTGGTTTCTAAAGCTAATCGTACAGAGGCTCTTTCAGAAGACGTAATACTTACCACATATTTTTGCCGCCTAGCAGCTTTGTGTTATCATATTTAATACATGCATACATAAACTAACGCCTTTTTCCATGAAGTAGGCTGACACTACAGAACGCCACCTGCTATGATTCTTACGTAAAGTATGTGGGGATTTTGCTCCGTTTACGCTCCATATCATATCATAAAATTCAAAATATTTTTATTTCACATAAACCTACAAGGGCACTAATGAAACGTCAGAAGCTAGGTGCACGGATCCAATTCAAATTTAAAAGAAAATAATCTATACAAAAGATAAATGAAATACTTAATAAAAATAAAAACCTATTGAAACCAAATGAACCATAGGCAGTGATAGCCTACTGGTGTGACCGTCTGGCTATCAAGTTATAGTTCTCGAGTTCGAACCCAAGGCACGCACCTCTGACTTTAGGATTCATGTATGTATCGTATAATTATAATATTCTTCAAAAACGGTGAAGGAAAACACCGTGGGGAAACTGATATGCCTGAGAGATATTTCTCGACGGCATGTGAGAGGCCTATGGTCGGCTTTAAAATTCTGACACCAGGTTAGTCAGTAGCCACACTTTACAGTATTTTATGCTAAAGACATGCTACATCAGCACGTGTAGCATGACGCTTTCTATGTCTACGAAGAGTAGATACAGCTCTTTCCATACAAAGTGACATTTTGTTTCTCCATTTTTGACATCGCAACGTAGAAATCCTTCTACAATCTGTCATTTTGTCTTTCGTTTATAACAATCTTTGTCTAGGTCCTTTTTTATGTAGACTATTTCAGAAGAAAGTTTTCTATCCCAAACTGTCAAAATCACACTGACAGCTGACAGTTGTCCTCACGGCCTCAAAGTATAAACGGTTATCTATAAAATCATGATTTTACAGGAGAGAATTTATACACAAAACTGTGATAATTAATAGAAGAACAAAGCTATCTTCTCATATTTTACATCATTTCGTTAATAGGAAATTTTACCAAGGAAACGGTTAAGGCCGATATTACTGAAATATTTTTTTGTTCTAAAATACGGTTCTTCGACACTGAGAAAAATTATTTTAGTTGTCTATATATAAGTGACTTAATATCAGTAAAAATTGAGAATCAAACAGAAAAATAAATCTTATGACAAAACAAAGAAACCTGAGTCGAATTATGTAAAAGAGTGAATTTCGTAAAATGTGCAGTTGACTCTTTCTACTTTGCTACCGTCGCACTGTCTACACGAAACGTCAGTTTTGTCTACTCTTCCGTCGACAAAACGGTGTTCATGCTACGCGTGCAGAACTTGATCTCTAAAGTTGGCACCGCAATTATACATAGAATTGTACGTATCTATAGGCGAAGGGAACCACCAACATCTTTGGCATATTTGTATTTACAAAATATAAGTTTAGAGTAAATTATAAGCTACTTTGATGCAGTGGTGGAAACTTCATGATCTATAAAGTTTCCTGCGATGAAGATGTTGGTACTTATAGCATTAGGTATTAAAGCCGCCAGTCAACCTTTTAATATTTGAAGAGTACAAAGAACGCTAAAGTGGTATTCTTGACGAAAGTACTTACTTTTGATCATCAAGTTCTTTGACCACAGAGTAAAGAAACGGAACAGAGACAAAGATTCGTACAACCGCGATTTGATAGGTCCACAGCATGAGGCGCGTGTGCATTACTGTCGGCTTCGTCTAGTACGAAGAGAAACCAGTTTATACCGGCTCGGCCAGTTGAATCGCTCGGGACTGCGCGGTCAAAGCATTTAAGGTGCTTTGACCATCCATAGTCACAATAATTCAATCTGGCTAGCCTTTTCTCAACTATGTTGGGGTCGGCTGCCAGTTTAACCGGATGCAGCTGAATACCAGTATTTTACATAGAGCGACTGCCCATCTGGCCTTAACAACCCAGTTACTGGGTAACACGATACCCCTTAGTAAGACTGGTTGTCAGACTTTCGGGCTTCTGACGACCCGTAAAGACTGTCAAAAATCCACGAATGACAACCGGGACCAACGGGTTAACGTGCTTTCCTAGGCACGGAGGAGTCTCGGCATGTAAAGATGGTCACCTATCTACGGACTAACCTCGGCAAGCATAGCTTAACCTGATTGATCGACCCATGGGGCTATTACTTAGCCACGAGTTACTTAGTCATAATAATTATAAGATAGAAATCTGAGCCTAAGACGTTTCCACCAGAGATGAGCGAGGATGCGTAGCGTGCGTAGCGTAGGGATGTGTGTAAAACTAACCAATAACATCGCTTCACTGTCATAGATAGCGCTGTAATTGGTTAATTTTACGGACATTCCTCGATACGCATCTTCGCTCATCTCTGGTGAATACGCATCCTAAGTCAGATGTTGTCAACTATCCTCATTGTAATTCATAGTATATAACAAGGTCGTATAGTGTAATAAGTACACTAGAGGTCCATAAAAACCACGGCCACCTGTTACACATAAAAAAATATTACGTACATAAGCATGTTTTGTTAAATGTGTTTAGTCAAGTAAATCGAGACCTTGGCCTGTCAAAGAAGTATCAATGAACTTGAGGTAAATAAAAAAAGTATAAGTTTATTAAAAAATACTAGCTTTTGCTCGCGTGGTTATCGGAAATTATCCCATGGGAATGTACCATCGAAGAACTTCATATCTATACACCGTGAGGACTATTTCTGCTTGTAGCGCTCGGCGGCTATAAAACCGGGGCGGTAACAGATGTGGTCATCGTGTTCACGGGATTTTGTTTTCAAACTGCTTAGATATGAAGTTCTTACTACCGAGATAAAAAGTATCCTATGCCCTAACCCAGGTCATGATCTACCCATGTGCCATTTCATCCAAATACGTTCAGCCGTTTTAGCGTGAAAGCGTGACAAACAAACTATCTCACTTTCGTATTTATGATATTAGTTAGGAAAAAAAAGACATTTAAGTATAAATATAATTAATGCTGGTGGTGAGAAACTACAAGATCACATACATCGAAGTATTTGTTAGGTAGGCGTTATGACCGCAGCTGGTGGCTTTCCGTAATTTCCGACTATCCACCAAAAAAATAAAAATAAGTATCGTTTAGTTTTTATTTATCCTAAACCTGAAAAGGGGTAACGGTACTCATCATTATGAACAACGTTTACTGACCAAAACCTGTAATCTCGAAAAAAAAATCTGCCGTTCCCTCCATTCGTTAATGTATGTAAACAAAAATGAATGAAACATCTTTTGTTTCTTTCTTGCGATTTCGGGTAGGTCCTATTGTAACAGTTGTTCATAATAATGAGTACAGTGACCCCTTTTAAGGTCTAGATAAAACTAAAATCAAGCTTGTATAGTCGAACCATTATCTAATTACGTAACACATTTTTGTAAACGATTACAACTAATCTGTTTCATTTTGACAGTTCCACAACATTCATTGCGTTATTTACGTTGTTGAGCAGATCTTTTTTCATGAAGCAATGGATAAGCAATCTGTTTCAAAACGATTCCAATTCTGATTGATCGAGTATTACGCAATTAGGGTACTACTGGCAAGTAACGTACAAAATGAAATTTTCAAACCAATTAATCAACTGAGCTAGTCAAAGTCAAACTCTGGACACAAAACAAAACACATACTGAGATTTATCACCTTACGTCGCAGCAAAATAAAGGAATTAAATAACCAATACTATATGTATCTATTTCGTATAGAAGTTGTTCATCATTTTATTCTGACATCAATTTTTTCCAGCTGTGAAGACTACGTCCCAAAGAGTGTTCAAGAGAAAATGAACAAATCCGACAACTGGGCCGAGACATCCTTTGGACGAGAAGTTATGAACGTAAGTCTTAATTGAATACTAGCTTTTGCCCGCGGCTTCGCTCGCGTGGGTGCTGGAAATTATCCCACGGGAACGTACTATTGGGATAAAAAGTATCCTTTATCCTTCTCGGGGTCATGGTCTACCCATGTGCCAAATTTTATCGTGGCGCAGGCGAAATCTGAAGGAGCGGTAACGCCCGTGCCACACTGTAGCCACGTCGGCCCACCTCGCCGGTTGTGTATGTCCTGCGCCTAAGTCTTCTGTCAAAATCTCATGTTAAGAAGACCGTCCATTTGAGGACCGCGAACGCGATCATGGTCGCTTCGACCAGCATCTTACACCATACTATATTAAAAATTTAACACCGCATACTATGCGACCAAAACCAATCATTTGAATAACATTATGTTTGCTAAATAATTATTGAAATGAATAGGCTTTTTACTATTAATCTTGCCTCGTCTTCAGAAGCAATTATAGTAAACAATAAAGGAAAAATATGAGGAAAACCACATAATGACACAACAAACAATCTTCACACGATGTCACTTTTATTCTTACAAAACCTACCTAGATAAAACAGTTTAACATTAATTTATTACTCGCCAGTAGTCTTACAGACATTTATGTTTAATACAAAATATTATTGTGTACGTTTCTGATAATAATGATGTTTTTTCGACCGGGGATCGTTAGAATATGAAGCCAGATTTACTCTGTGCGATTTAATTGTCTGTAGCATACCATAGGTTTAAAAAACAATAACAGACGACGCAAGTCATTTGTTGCTTCAATTTTATTGTATGCCTAATTAATTACTATGGTTTTAACTAGATTACGAAGTGGTAGCGGCGAGAACTGCCCGGGTTTACATTTCAAGTGCTTTTTAAATTAATATTGTAACGTGTTTATAATCAGGTGGTAAAGAAAAACAACACGAGTTACAAGAAAGCCGTGCGCGATAGTGACTCCGATAGCAGTGGATTGGACAGCGAACTGGACGATATTCTGGACGAAGCGATTAACGAGCAGAGCGAGGGACCCACGCCTCCTAAAGTTAACAAGGTACACTTTATTACTCAATATGGTGTTAGTTTGACAGTAGCCGGGTGGAAATATGAAACGTTGAGCTGTAAAAGGAAACTCGGATTAAACACACGGATTGATCGACAGAAAGCACCCGATACCCGCATAATTAAACATCTCTTCCGTTTTTGCAAATAAATTTTGAATTTCGCGGGCTACATTGAAGAAATCACCACTAAGTAATGTTATAACCCTTCTTTTTGCTTCGCCGTAGTCGATTAAAATCAGAGTTTGACAAGCTTTCAACTTCAAATTCTCAATTCTGAAACCGGGGTGAGGGTCTGAAAAACCGAAGTATAACTAAAACTCCATGTGACAGAATAACGGTCTGGTACCATCGAAGAAGTTCATATCTAACCACCGTAAGGACTATTCTTGCTTGCAGCGCTCGGCGGCTATAGCACCGGGCCGGTAACAGATGTGGTCATCGTGTTCACGGGATTTTGTTTTGAAACTGGTTAGATATGAACTTCTTTGATGGTACATGCTACTGCATGTGAATCGGTCTCACTAGATTTGGAAAACAATGCAATTACCAAATACTTAATGATTTTGAAATGCGGAATTTTCCGAGGCAGTTAATTCGAAAAATATGTATGTTTTCTACGTCTGTAGGAGCAATCGACCTGAGCAATGGGTTCCTTAAATTATTGCACGCAATAATCGAATAATTAGTTAATATAATATAGACGATACAACGCACAAACAAAACTTTTGTGTTACAACCTGTTACTAATCATTTTATGCGTCGATTTATGTTTTTCTCAGAAAACATGACAAATAAGTAACGTATTCTAATGAAATATAGATCAACACAATAGAGTAGACACTGTTGTACAAATATTCATTGTGTTTTCTTTAGAGTTTCCGCTACAGTACGCAACAGCGGTTGAGTGAATAACTTTTTATTTATAACCGGTAATAATTGATCTAGTGGACTTTAGTAATGTCGGGTTTGTTGAAAAATCTGCTGCCATTTAATAAACAGGTGAAAACATAAAATAATGTGATGTCTTTCAGACGATTCTTTCCAAATATTCGAGAGTACGTACTCCAGTTAATGCATGCTTGCACAGACTATAACCTCAGCTAAAACTATCTTGGTGCTGTCAAAACGGTGAAGGAAACCATGGTGTGGAAGCTGGCATATCATAGAACCCATAGCTACCAACCCGCACTGGCACTGGGCCCGCTTGGTGGGTCCGTGGATTACGGCTTATTGCCCTCTCACAGAGGAGGCCTATGCTGTGTCCCAGCAGTGGGAACTGTATAGGCTGGTAAAAGTGTAAAACTAGTTTACCGTGTTCAGTTAGGGATTTGTGTTGCAAGCGGGCCTTTTCAAACCTTAGCTTGTATATTTCGCTTGACCAACCACTACTGGCGGTTGGTTGCAGCATTCCATCGAGTCCTCATCAAGTTTCGTGTACCAGGAGCGCTCGGCCTTCAAGTCTCCGCTGAAGGTGCAGCCCCACACGCCCAGGGCCGATAAGGGCAGCGAGCTCGTGCACAGTGTCAGCTTCTACAGGCGCATGCAGAACGCGGTAAGTGGACTACATCAAAAATTCCCTTAGTATTTATAAAGATGAGGTTCTCTAGATCGGCTATAAATTTCAAAACCACCTAGCGAATTTAATATACCATTTTTTTTTTGCGGCTTCTTAATTTTTTGAAATATCTAACCTTCAAAATAACAGCCAGCCTGTTAGAGGCATTACGTACATTTCACTTTATTTACTTAGAAGAGAACAAATACATAATATATAACTTTACTAGCTTAAGATTAAGAATCTAGATATACAGGATGGTAAGGACATCGACGCGAAAACTGATATCAAGGATTAAAAAAAAAAACAACTGCTCCATACATTTTGACCGCATAGGTATTGCACTTGTCTATGAATCAGCATTTTTTTTTTTTTACTTAAAATTTCAACGCAAGCGTTTCAAAATCATGTACTGAATCCATGGTATCGGTTTTCGCGTCGATGTCCCTGCCACCCTGTATACAAAGATACATCATGGTTAACAAACATACAATAGCCCAGCAAATGACGCAAAACATAGGCTACCAAACAATCTCGTCCAATATTGCTTAGCCTAGACTTCAGTTTGTGTTAAAACTATTAAACGAACGTGCACACATTGTTCTCACATGTATAATTTCAACATGAGTGGTGACATATTTTTTATTTAAAAGAGTGTTCGTGTGGTTTCTTGCCCGTTCTTCTCCATAGGTACCTACTACGCTTTGGAATGGGCAACTAGCTTCATATTTTTGACTGACCGATTCCTTGACGATTCAAAAGTGCCTGTAATGGTTTAATTGAAATAAATGCATTGAGTTTGAGTTTATTACCCGTTCCGCAGTCATCCACCCCCACAACTCCGTTGCGAGTCATCCGGCACGGGTCGCCGGACCACGAGCTGCCCGCCACGCCGGACGAGCCGGCCTCCTCCGTCACAACCGTGCGCGAGAGAATCAAGGAGCTACAGAACGAGATAGTCAAGCAGCAGACTGTTATATCACAGGTAAATATTGTCAGAATAGGTCAATGTATTAAATAGTTTTTGGTAACACTGTTCGGCCATATTAAAAAAAAAAAGTTCGGCTGGTTAGCAAGAGACTGACTGATGCCAAAGTACCGTTCAGACAGGTAGTACTATAGTTTGAACGATGAAGGGTGAGCGTTTTGGGGGACTGTCTTATGTAATTTTGACGTTCGAAAAGTGCTGATTCTCAGCCTGGTTTGAATAAATGACTTGGAATTTTGATACCGCTGTATCACGCCGCGGCGAGGCGGGGGGCGGGACGCCGTGAGCGTTGACGACTGAGCGGAGCGACGCCGTGAGCGTTGACGACTGAGCGGAGCGACGCCGTGAGCGTTGACAACTGAGCGACCTGCACTACCCCCCGTCTCGCCGCGAGGGTAGTAGAAATGTCGAAGCTTGTACCAATAGTGGTAAAGATGATTTAAGAAATCGATAAAACGTTAAAACAAGGGCCCGTAGTCGAGCACGAGCATGTACGTACACATTTTACGCCGACGCCACACCATTCAGCTGTACCAGTAGTAAGTGATTAACTGCTTAAAATACAGTTGATATATGGTGTGTCCGGGTTCTGAACATGCGATTCTGTGGATTCTGTGGATAAAACTTTCGTTTATTTAGGCCAGTCAAGCTCTGAACCTGTGCGCTGCTACCATTGAATTCAGCGGGTCCACCGAGCAGGCGGAAGGCGAAAGACTGCTGTTATTAGCAAGTAAGTGAATAACATCAATATTAAATTTTAAAAATGGCTAATTGATTAATTGTTCTCACTTGAAGAAACACTTTGGTAACCATTTTATTACTACTTAGCATAATTAGCCTATAATGTTCCCAATGTTGGGACACGGGCCTTCTCTCTGTGAGAGGGAGTGGGCTGTTCTGTAATCCACCACTTGAGCCCAGTGCGGGTTGGTAGATGTCACATGTTTTCGAATTTTTGGTTCTAGGACATGCCGATGTCCTCACAATGTTTTCCTTCACCGTTTTGAACGCAATGGTGATGAAATTATTAAGACAAAGCAAAGCGCCTTTCTGGGTTCGAGCCCACGACCTACACCTCGTTAGTCGGAGCCGTTACCACTGGGCACCACTTATTACTATTACTGGTGGGAAATATGTGCAATATTTTAATCAACAATGTATAATAATCGATAAGTTTATTAATTAGTTGGTTGAATACCATTCATAAAGAGAAAAAACTGGGGTGTATTCCTCCACTAATGACGATACTTGAATATATCTGTCGACCTCGAAATGGATTTTACCATCATTTATGCTTTGTTCCTATAAACATAACGAATTATTTTGCTTAGCAATGGTAAAAAAAATATTGCCATACAGTTCGTATAAATAGATTCGTAAGCAAATTTTACTTGTGATGTGATACTTCCATATGGGAGGACTATGCAAAGCTATGAGGTATTTGCTTCATTATTTGGTAATACAAGAGTCTTAAATTTAACCAATAATGGTCCGTAAATTATAGGAATCGGTCATTAGAGAATTTATTCCGGAAGGTTTATGTGTAGAATACGTTTATATTTAATTTAGATATACAGGGTGGCAGGGACATCGACGTGAAAACTGATACTATGGATTCAGTACATGATTCTGAACCTCCCTGCGTTGAAATCGTTGGATATTGTAAAATGTATGAACAGCAGATTAAAAACAAAATTACCAATGAAAAATTTCAATCCAGGCGTATTTTTCATCGGTTATTAAAACAAAAAAAACTGTTTTTGCGTTGATGTCCTTGCCAGCCTTGACGCCACATCAGTAGATGGCACCTGTGCGAATTAGGGACTTTTATATTAATACGTGTGTTATATATTTCCAGCACACCGTCGCCAGGCGTGCGTGCACGAGCTGCAGCGCCTGCAGGTGGAGGGCGCGGGCGCGGCGCGCGCGCGCGGCGCCGCCACGCTGCGGCTGCACGCGCTGCACGTGCCGCTCAAGCGGGACTACGTGCGACAACTTAATGCTGGCATGTACTTTATGCCTTCATCATGCCCAGATAAAATGGCAATTTGTCAGGACAGTCCTATTTAGAAATAGATCCAGCCATACAATACGTAACTGTCGGTTCAGTTATCATATTATTGCTCATCTTTTCCAATAATTTATAGACTTGCAAGTAAATAGGTTAAAAAGGTAACCTTTTCGTCTTTTCGTTAAGACCTCGGTGAAAAACCTAAGTACTGAGGCGCACGGTTAGCACCGTAAGTAACATTTAAAACTCGAAAATCGTTTAATTTGTTTCGAACTCAAAGCAATTATTTCAAATAAACCAATTACAGGCACTTTTGAATTGTCAAGGGGGTCGGTCAGTCAGAAAGATGAAGCTAGATGCCCATTCCAAAGCGTAGTTAGTACCTATGAAGAAGAACGGGCAAGAAACTCCACGGACACTCTTTTAAATTATGAGTTTTGTGTCTCTCTCTCGATACCCGTCGAGATTTTCTGATTTACAATAATAAGTATGTGCCTATTGCAGACGGCGCCGTGGGTCACCACGCCGTGTGCCTGGTGAAGTGCCGCGACCGCGTGCTCGCGACCTGCATGCGGGAAACTAAACCCACCAGCAACATACTGCACTTCCCCGACGAAATACGTATGATGGGACTTGCTAGCGACTTCAAGGTTAGTTGTGACGCTACTTGTAAATTATTTATTTATTTATTATTTATTAAACGGTTTATGTACACACATATAAACAGACAAGAAAAAAAAAGGAACAGAAAAATACGAAAAAAAATATATATTTATAATAAAAAATAATAATTATATAAAAAATAAACAACATTCAACATTTTCAACATCATCATCAACATCATTCATCTTTTTTTTTTTTTTTTTTTATTTGTTTATATAATTATTGTTATAACTAGCTGTTGCCCGCAACTTTATCTGCTATCCAGGATGAAAAGTAGCTTATCTCCTTCCCCAGGTCATGGTCTACCCATGTGCCAAATTTTATCCGAATCCGTTCAGCCGTTTTAGCGTGAAAGCGTAACAAACAAACTCACTTTCGCTTTTGCATTATTAGTTAGCATTTTGTATTTCTATTTCAGGTAACAGTAGAGGTGTACCTGCTGCAAGCTTCAAAAGAAGTACTATCACACGAGATGAAATATCACATCTCAAACAAAAAGGTAACAACACACAATACGTAAAGATTTTTCATTTAATCGTTTTTTGTTTGTCGGTCTTGTGGTCGCAAGCGCAACTACTCATGAATTCCTGAGTACTATTCCCGGGTCGCGGTCGGGCAAAGTGTTATTAAGTTTCGCATCTGGAATTTCTCAGTAGCAGCCCCGAATCATAGGCTCGCCCCCTGTTACATGGGACTCAAACATAACTGACGAAATGTGGATGTACACCTACCTCTGCCTATCTCTTCGGGGACTACGAGCATGATGGTATGGTACCCGGTTTCTGAAAGGCTGAGCACCAGTCCGGGCTAACAGACTACTCAAACTCATGTTAACCAATATGATTGGCAGACTAAAATAACAGTAGTCAATCAATTCACTTGACAGTCTATAAAATACGTTAGCCTTTTAAAATTGGGTGATTACTAAACTTCTGCCGTTACGTACATTTCACGTCAAATAACTTTGCCGCTCTGAAGTAGGCTACAAATTACTGCGCAGTAGTCAATATTACGTATGAAACAGTGGCGCGCATACGCAATCCAACTTCAGAGCGACAAAGTTATTTGACGCGAACTGTACTAAAATATTATCTATATTCACTGCTATTTTTCGCTTTTACCGACTTTTACCCTATGTAAAATTCTACATTAATATCAATAATTTATTTAGTGTACCATCAAAGAAGTTCATATCTAACCAGTTTCAAAACAAAATCCCTTGAACGTGATGACCACATCTGTTACCGGCCCGGTGCTATAGCCGCCGAGCGCTGCAAACAAGATGAGTCTTTATGGTGGTTAGATATGAACTTCTTCGAAATACATGATAAAGACATATATAGGTACATGATAAAGAGTATTCTATTCTATTTGTTTAGCTATGTGACTCATTTTTAATTTTTTCTCCACAGTCAAGCTCCAAATTATTAACACCAAAATCAAAGATATCCGAACTAAAAGCGCCGCGGATACAAAGCCCAGCAGGACCGCTAGCAGTACGCTCTCCGCAGTTCGCACTGCACGGATACTGCATCTTCGCGCTGCAGCAGTCCACTAGGAACAACTTTACATTGAATAAGGTTAGTAGAGTAACGCTTTTGAAGCCGCAGTCAAAGTGGCCACCTGCTGGGCCAATGTAATCTATACCCGAGTCGCTTTAGCGTGGCAGTTATGGTCATTGACCTACCTACATTTTCAAACAATCTTTATTTAAAAAAAAAAGTCCGTTAACGTCCTAAATCAATATCTATCGTGATCTTCAACATGTTCCAATAACGAAAAACTATACATATTTGTTTACTATACACGTTTGGGTTCCTACGGAGAGATATTAGGGAAAAGACAATGACCTCTACTGCCATGCTAAAGCGACTCTGGTATAGTTAACTAGACGAATGTTGTGTAATCAATTCGAAAAGAAGATGAATAGTAACCAATGACTTTACCATCTTCATAGTTGGTAACCGTAATGTAGCTGAATATCAGTATTTTACATGAAGCGGCTGTCTATCTGACCTCCACAACCTAGTTACTGGGTAACACGATGCCCCTTGGTAAGAGTGGTGGTCAAACTTTTGGGCGGGAACGACAACCTTGATCGACGGCTTAACGTACTTTCCGAGGCAAATAGCTGTTGTTTTACACGCTTCCAAAAAAAATAAAAAAAAATAAGGCCCATAGTGTGTTGGTAGTAGAAGCAGTGATAGGCTAGTGGTGTGACCGTCGGACTCAGACTGCCAAGTTATAGGTCTCGAATTCGAACCCAAGGCACGCACCTCTGACTTTTCGGATTTATGTGCGTTTTATATAATTATCACTTGCTTCAATAACGGTGAAGGAAAACATCGTGAGGAAACCTGCATGCCTGAGAGGTATTTCTAGACGGCATGTGAAGGCAAGTCAGAGGCTTTAGAACTCTGACACCAGGTTAGTCAGTAACTACAAGAAAAGAAGTAGAACAATTAGGCACACACCCATAATAATTAAAAAATATCACAGTCCCATGAAGATTTATCAAGCCCCATGTCTGACGTTGAAGAGAACCCCAGCGTTCTCCTGTGCACATAGCCCAAAGAATTGCCAAACTTAAGTGGCTATGAGCAGGGCACATTGCTCGCAGAAGTGATGGCCGATGGGGCCGCAAGGTTCTGGAGTGGCGACCACGTAGCGTTGGAAGGGCTCCCACAAGGTGTACCGATGACCTGGTGAAGGGTGAAGGAATCTGCTGGATGCGGGGAGGACAGAACCGGTCGAAGTGGCGGTGCTTGGAGGAGGCCTATGTTCAGCAGTGGACGTCTTTCGACTGAAATGATGATGATGATGTCTGACATGCAACTTGATAAATCTATCCATTGCGAGTATTTCCGTAAATAGAAGAATATAATAAAATGGTTTATAATTAATTTTATAAACACAATTTAATGTTCAACACGTATCACGATAGCAGGAAAACAAACAGCAAACCAGTTCATTTCCGAAATTTCAAGACGTAATTACACGCCAAAGTGTTTTCTAGCAACATTCTTAAAACCACTACCAATTCTTACAGGTCCCATGCAGCAGTCCTCTCGAAGGCACCCTCAACCTCGAGATCAAAGCTCGCGTACAAGTCTCTCCTCCATCACCTCACGCGGCCTTCCTCACAGCCTTCGACGACGTGTCAGGCCTGGGCGCGTGGCACAGACGCTGGTTCAGACTGCAGCCTCCCCGTATGGCTTACTGGAAGTACCCTGATGATGTGCAGAGGAAGGTAAGAGCATCGATTAAAATCAACCTTACACTAGGGCGAAAACCTATGTTTTATTTTGTGCAACCACATATTAATTTATGTAGATGGTTCACTCCGCAAAATCATTTAAATAAAAAGCGACTCTTGCTAGGACACAATAAAGTGCAATTCAGGTCGCACAGCGCTAATTACCTACAGTTATATTCACCTAGAAGTTGCCTCTCTTTCTATCGCGTAACTTTTAGATCTTCTGACTACGTTCCGCTCACTGAATTGGCCCGACAAGACGAGCTCGCTGCGTACTTGTAGCTTCATATCTAAAATGTATTCGTCTGTGGTGCAACTTAAATGCAACAAAAAACGAATTTATATAGTTACGCCTGTTAGAGCGAGATAACCCACCAACTTGCGTACCCAAATACAGGTCGCTGCACTGTCATGACGACATTTCTAATTGGACGTAGTTAAGCGGAAAGGATCCAACCCACACTATGCCCATAGTGTGGGTTGGATCCTTTTTGTTAGTAGTGTTTTGGTATACATAACTCATTTTCGCCCGAAAATGAGTTATGTATACCAAAACACTCTTTGTAATTAAAACTTTAATATCACAAAAACAATCTCAACGCATCATGTCATTAGGACCATACGTTACCAACCCGTATGCATGGCAGATCATACGATCGCATAATACGATCTGATCTTAAAACTTGAATATCTCAAAACTAACTCTGTGTGGGTTGGATCCTTTCCGTTTAACTACGTCCAATTTACAGTCTCCAATTGTGTTCAGAGCGGTGACTACAGGTAAAACAATTTGCAAAATCTATGTATAATCTATTTAAATCCTTGTTTCCAATTGATGTTATTTCCACTTAAACAAACATCAACTGTATTTTGGTGTAAATAAAGTTGATTTTACACTTACTAGTACTGTTAAAAAAGTCATAAAAAAATATGAAGTTGTAGCGCAAACTGAACGTTATGTGTAAGTGTTATAGCTGTTTTTTCTAAAACTCGTGTTTGTTTACATGTTTGGCTAATAAATTCGCAGATTATATCTATTTGCCCAACGGTTGGCCGTTTTTAGGGACAACTTCAAACTATCATACAGGTAAACATCTGTTTGTCTGGATTTATGCAAAGATAATTTCAGAAGTAAATTAGAATAAGATTAGTGTGTTACTACTGGAATCCCTAACCAAATCCTCTCTTTCAGATGCCAATCGGCGACATCGACCTATCGACCGTGATTTCCTCGCGCGCCACCAGGGCCCCGCGCGACCTGTGCGCGCGCCCCAACACGATCCTGCTCGAGTCGTCCATCCCCGCCGGCCTCATCGTGCCGGACACCGGCTCCCTCGTGTACGTCCGGCGACCGGACGGCTCCATCGTCCGGCGGCACCTGCTAGCTGCTGATACGCCGAAGGACAGAGATATTTGGCTCGAGTGTCTGAATAAGGCTTTAGAGTATGTCAGGTGCTGTGGTACTAATGATGATTAGAATGGGTGTGAATAAAATCTTGATGAATTGATATAGGTATGTGATATTTTAAATCATGTGAAAGACATAATGCTGTGATTACGAAATTTTTGGTTATTCATTTCTGGTAAAAGTGTTTTGAATTGAATGGGCGATAAGCAATACACTAATAGCCGGTTCTCATTGATTTTTTATTTTTAGACAACTGTATATGAGATATTATTAATGTTTTACCTGTTCTGGTCGCCATATTGTAAAATTATAGCGGATGACAAATATCGTAGGTACAGACCGTTCACTATAATTTGTCCCTTGCCATCATGTTGGTACCATGGCTTGTCAAGCTTAGTTTCAATGCTAATAGAATTTAAAATGGCGACTGACAGAACAGTGCTACCACTCGTGTCACGGGTCAAGTTATAATGTACGCAAGGACGAATAACCTACATCACGACACAATAGATATCAAGTCTTAGAGCCTGTGCACGCGATGCCTTGCGGCGTCGCACCGCAAAGATTTCGCCACACTGGCGGCCACACTAACAACTGAGCGGTGCCGCCCCGGCGTGCCAAGGCGTACCCCCCTCCCCCCCGCCTCGCGGGCTGCAAGTGCGGTGTACGTGCGGCGCGACGCCAGAACGCATCGTGTGTCATACCATGGATATTTGAATGTTAAACGCCGCAGCGACACCACTCCGGCGCCGCGCCGCCACCGCAACGCATCGTGTGCACAAGCTCTTAGTCAGCATAGTTCTTGACAATTATTTTGCATAAAAATATTCAGCTTCTGACTTGTCGCCGTCAATTCAAATCACTAGATGTCAATCCGCCTTACAATCCAGTATTCCATTGGCAGGGCCAAGTAATACTTGTATGTATTATGTCGTATGTATCTGTATGGGACCAATTTTAATACTATTATGTGTATCAATGTAGTAACAGACATATCATGTAGCATGATATATGTATATCTGCAGAAGTAGACTTGTCCATGCAATAAGTCACTAAGTTTATTTTCTAATCGAATCAAAACTGACAGATTTCAGCTCAAAATTTACTCAATTCTTGTTTCAAATCGAGATAACGGGCTAAATAAGACAGTGAAAACATCAAATTACTATTTTGGCCAATCGCGTAAAAATGAGCTGAGTATCTCAACTAATGCGGCTCTTCAAAGCCTATGGCAGCAGACCCCTAGCATTGCCACTAAGCTAATATTTGCCATGACAATATAGACCTTAATTTATAGGTAGTAGATACGATTGTAGCGAAAAAGTTTTTAATAAGTTTGTAGTGTGTATAGTTTTAGTTTGACTGAATCTAGCTTTAATTACTAAAAAAATAACTAACAATGACAATACTTTAAACATTATTTTTTGATGAAAAATAATGTACAGAAAAAGATCAAAACAGATTCTTATACCCACAGACACTAACCTAACTTTTAAGTTTCACGATATTTAACAAAAGCACTGTATGCTAGTTTTCTTAAAGAACATTTTATAATGAATGTAACAAAATGTATAATGAAAACAACACGCTAATTGCGTTACACACTTTCGACCACAACCAGAAGGTTTTGAAGGAAATTCCTAAACCATTTGATCATCTCTCGTCTGCTCAACAACCCAATGGACGTGGGTGAACTGTCAAAATGAGAAGACATTGCGATCAATTGTCAGTTTGTGTGTGTTACGGAATTATCCAGCTGTTTCCATGAATGCTAATCTATTTTTGTATGATAAGTAATGAAGCAGAACAGTACACATATTAACATAGGTATTTGTACTTATAAAAATAACATTTATTATTCCACTTTTAAATAATTCTAAACGAACTTACTAAAGTCTCCGTCACGAGAAACTATAAATTTTGTAAATAAAGAACTTCTAGTAACTTACAATTCAACCATCTGCCTAGCCTTTTCCCAACTATATTGGGGTCGGCTTCCAGTCTAACCGGATGCAGCTGAATACCAGTATTTTACATGGAGCGACTGCCTATCTGACCTCCACAACCTAGTTACTAGGTAACACGATACCCCTTGGTAAGACTGGTTGTTAGACTTCAAAGATCTACAAATGACAGCCAGGACCAACGGTTTAACGTGCTTTCCGAGGCACGGAGGGATCTTGGTATGTAAAGATGGTCACCCATCCACGGACCAACCGCGGCAAGCGTAGCTTAACCTGATCGATCGACCCGTGCGGCTGTTATTACTTGACCACAAGCCCCTCTAAGTTACAATTCAATTAACAACAAACAATTCCAAATTCAATCAACTCAAAGCAACATACGTGAAATACGAAACTAACGAGCAATTTCACTTGGTCGGGTTATATTTTAGCGATATAAAGCGCTGTCATCTTATGTTTTGTAGTACTGGAACTCAGCCACGTTCAGCACCACAAACCATTAGATAAGTATTGGGTCCCCACCTATGAAATTGGCGTTTTTTTCTCACAAATAGAGAACCTTGTCACTTCTATGAATAAAAATATTCATCAATTGCTTGGTATTATATCGAATAATGACCATCATAGACAACTACCAAATAGTAAAAAAAACCTTATTACTTATAGTTTATAAACATAAAATATACATTAAAAATGACTCCTCATTTTGTTAGCAGAAATGACCACTATTTGTTTTAATTTAGCCAAAACTTATTTTTGTCGCTTAATCTAGTGGCATATCACGTTATCTTAGTTTTTAAACATTAGCGCATAAAAGTTTTAAAACATTAGTGTTCATGGTTGTTATATAAATTAAGAAAATGTTAGTATGAAAAAAGCAACTTCTTTAAAATTCTCCATACAAAACGCTGATTTCATATGTGGGGACCCAATATTACACGTATGTCACTTTGAGTTGATTGAATTTGGGATTATTTGTTTCGCTACGTAACTTAGTAGAAGTTCTTTGTTTACAAAATGTAATAGCTTCTCGTGACGGGGACTTTATCTTTAGTTTTAAATCATCATTTCATCTTCCAATATAATACTGTATCACAATATATACCGCATGACTTTTTTTACCGTCTCGAAAAAAATAGGGTATAATAGGTGAACGGAGTAGAAGCCTATGGCATAGAAATTTTAATGTTTTAATTTTTTTTAATAAAAAAATAAATAAAAAAAAGTTCCAAATATCCTTAAAAAAACATGAAAACTATCCATCATATATCATGATAAATTCCGCGCATCTAGTAGGGTGCGTATGAGGGTAGGGTTCTTTTTTATTTTCTATTTTTAATGTTCTGGAATGAAAAGTTCACTTTATATGCTTGGTATTTATCGATAAATCAATTTCATTCTAGGTTCTTGAAAAAAATTAAAACATTAAAATTTCTATGCCATAGGCTTCTACTCCGTTCACCTATTATACCCTATTTTTTTCGAGACGGTAAAAAAAGTTATGCGGTATACTCGCGACATCATAAGTAGAATATTGCATTATAAAAATGCAATAGATTAATTATGTGTTAAGTCATTTATAATCTACCTGTTTTAATTTTTAGATATTACTTTAGATACTATAAATATTTCCTTGATAAAATTAACTATATTTGAACACTGTTTTTACATCATTTGAAAATAGTTTTTTGTACTCGAATGGTTCTAATCGCTGAAGCGTTAGTCACTCATGACGTCCACATCGGGCCAATTCCGGCGAATTCCGAATGCGCAAGAATCGGGTGATGCCGTCGACGCCTTAGCAGTTTTCTAAGTTCAGTTCAAAGGCAGACTCTAAATAGGCACATTTTCTTTTCCTTCATCATCATAAGCAGTCCACTGCTGGACCTAAGCCTCTCCAATTGCACGCCAATCGACTCGCTCTCATCCACCTGCTACCAGCCACCCTGTGAAGATCGTCGCTCCACCTAGCCTGAGAGCGTCCTACCGCACGTTTACCGATTAATTTCCACAGTTATCTGTTTCATTCCCTATCTAGATACAAACCTAGTGCATAAAGTTTTTACTTTGTAAAATATTTTCGTAAAATTATGTGAACGATCTTCCATTTCCATTTGTTAAAACTTTATCTGAACTCAATAGCTGATCTACTAGACATTTTCTTAAGAAAATTTTGCTATTATTTTAAAATTGCTAATACAAAGGGTTTTCCATCATAATCAGCCTATAAAGTTCCCACTCTTGGCAATCAGGCCTCCTCTCTGTGAGAGGGACTGGATGATAATCCATCACGCCACAGAATTGTACAGAAGGCACACTACGCATTTTAGGTATGAAGCTACAAGTACGCAGCGAGCTCGTCTTGTCGGGCCAATTCAGTGAGCGAAACGTAGTCAGAAGATCTAAGAGTTACACGATAGAAAGAGAGGCAACTTCTCGGTGAATATAAATGTAAGTCATTAGCGCTGTGCGACCTAAATTGCACTTAATTGTGTCGTAGCATGAGTCGCTTTTTATTTAAATGATTTTACGGAGTGAAACATCTGTACTAATCTGTGACCACGCGGGCCTAGAGCGGGTTGGTGGACGTCCCGTCTTCAAATTGTTTGATCTAGGATGTCCGTTTACATATTAGTTTTGACATTTATTCACGTACCATCAAAGAAGTTCATATCTAACCACCGTAAGGACTATTCTAGAAGTTCATATCTAACCACTGTAAGGACTATTCTTGCTTGCAGCGCTCGGCGGCTATAGCACCGGGCCGGTAACAGATGTGGTCATCGTGTTCACGGGACTTTGTTTTGAAGCTGGTTAGATATGAACTTCTTTGATGGTGCATTGATATGATAACGATAATCACCTAATAGCAGCCTCTTTGTTTAAAAAGGCAAAAATGTTTTAAATAAATCTAATATCATTTTGTAGAAACATTATTCAGGAACTACGTCGTTTCTAGTACTAGTTATTAGTGTGCACCAAAATTCGGAATTGATTGTATTTTGACATAATTATGCGAGTGTAGTTTTTAATTATATTTTATGTGTAAATAAAATCAATTTATTACAATAATATAACTATTTTAAGTATATTTTGTTGTTTCTTTTTGTTACTTCCTACTTAGATCCCTATCACTGATAATGTCACGGAAAGTTATCAGCAAGATAATATTTTATCAAAATCAGTGCATTCAAAAACTGAAAATGCAATGATTGATTTCTCCGAAATGATGCTCATATCTCTTTCCGAACACAACAACTCAACATTGACTGAAACACTGAGCTGCTGTTACCATCCACATTTTTAGGATTACCAGCGCATCGCAGTTTATTGACGCAGACTGGTGGAGAACTACTGCAGTCTCGACTGAATTCTTATTATATTCTTAATTTTAGTAATTGTTCCAATTCCTCTAATTTTCGTAAAATGGTGACGATATTAGCTGAATCATATCTCATTTCAATTCAAATCTGGGTACAAACAACTTATAACGAATTAATTAATAAAAGTAGCAAAATGATATACTGAATTAAAACTTTTTACAAACTAAAATACATCTATTTAATGTGGATTTTAATTAATTTACTTTTCCTTTTTTCTTCATTAAATGTCTACTTTCGCTTAAATCTTTTATTTCTCGTAGTATAAAGTATAGTATGCAATTCTTGAATATAACGGATTTATATCGAGGACACTCGCATCGGTCAGGATTCTAACACTTGAATCACTCGCTACGCTCGTGATTCTATCATCATGAATCACTCCCTACGGTCATGATTCAGTCGTTAGAATCCTTCACTTGCTCGTGATTCATCTATGTCCCTCGCTTTAAATCCGTCCTTTATTCACTAATTGCATAATATACCTACTATTATCATTATTAGTTCGTGTAAAAAGCGTGTTTTTTAGTTTCTTTCAACTACAATTTTCATTTTTTACTGTTTAGTCAAGTGTATTCTTCATCTAGTTTTAAGTCTTAAGTCAACGAAGTTATGACTTGACCGGTTTACTAGTTAATTAGCCACTAAAGAAATCCACTATCCACCTCCTGGCTCCATCATCAGACCCTCGACATCAAGTGCAATATATTGGACTCGTCAAACCGAAACATATGAGCCCAAACTCGAGGGATTTACTAGTAGCCACTAAACAGTTCCACTATCCACCTCCTGGCTGCATCATCAGACCCTCAACACCAAATGCAACATATTGAAGTCGTCAAACCGAATCATATGAGCCCAAACTCGAGGTGTTTACTAGTAGCCACTGAAGAGTTCCACTGTCCACCTCCTAGTTCCATCATCAGACCTTCGACACCTAGTGCAATTTATTAGACTAGTCAAACCGAAACATATGAGCCCAAACTCGAGGGGTTTACTAGTAGCCACTGAAGAGTTCCACTGTCCACCTCCTAGTTCCATCATCAGACCTTCGACACCTAGTGCAATTTATTAGACTAGTCAAACCGAAACATATGAGCCCAAACTCGAGGGGTCTACTAGTAGCCACTGAAGAGTTCCACTGTCCACCTCCTAGCTCCATTACCAGACCTTCGACACCAAATGCAATATATTAGACTCGTCAAAACAAATCATATGAGCCCAAACTCGAGGTATTTACTAGTAACCACTGAAGAGTACCACTATCCACCTCCTCGCTCCATCATCAGATCAGCTCCAAGATACTAAATTATTGTATCGTCATCGGTCCTTGATACCTAAGTGTTCAAATTTTAAAGTTAATCGAATGTCTTGGAAGTTGGTGAAAATTACATTGAAAGATTCCGTTACATAGATATATATAGATACAGGTCAAGCTAATGTAAGCGTATTAATAAAAAAGCAAACAAGTTTTCAATCTCCTTTAATTTATAATACAATAGAATATACAGAGATTTTCTGTTGCTATACAGTTATGATAATGCCTATCAAAATATCGATCCGCGCCTAATTATCTCGTCGTGCATTTAATTCGCTTAATTTGATACCTAATCATACCTAACTACTTATGTATTACATACTAAAGCATATTGACTAGAGTCGAAAATAGAAGTTAGCTTATATTTTCTTATAATATAGTAGGTTTTAGGAACAATATAGTCATACTTTTTATCTGGAACTAAATAAAAAAGAACGTAATGGTGAATTTGTTTGAATTGTTTTTTTCTCCAAGAGTTTTGGATGTGTTTTCAAAAAGTCATTAAGAGCGTGCATTCTGAAAGTGGGCAACGTCGCAAATAGATGTCAAATATTTCGCTGTTTTGATTAATTTGGCAATATTACTTTAGGGATATATGAAATATGGCGAACTAATGAACTTTATTCTACTAACAATCTATCTAATAAGAATATTGATTATGAAATGCAATAATTGATATCTTAACACCGAATATTTAGTTTTAGATGTAAAAAAAGTATTTGGAAATTTTCCAAATGCCTTTTTTATCTACACCTTAAACGGTAAAAAACTGAAATTCAGTGTTTTTCAATTCATAATTAATATTCTAGTTCACTAGTTAGCCATATTTCATATTTCCATGCAGTAATATTGTAAAATTAATCAAAACAGGTAAATATTTGACAGCTATTTGAGAATGAACGCTCTTAAATACTAAATAATTATAGTCAAAAGAATTCTACTCTTAACATGCAGTAATAATCAATTACTTAAAATGAAATAACAATTCTAATGCAATAAAATGAACGCCTACAGTAATCAACTTAGCAACAGACGCGCCCCAAAATGTTAAAACTTTATGCGTCACGGTACAAGTTTTATGTTTTTCAACTTTTCACGTATTATTGTTCTCCATAAATATCCGACAAGCTAAATTAAATTTAAAATCAGGCTTAATTCAATGATTGTTGGAAACTTTTTGATTACGGAAACCAATTTGGTTACCCAAAGAGTAACTTGTGGTCCACAACAAAATAATGCTAATAAATAATAAATACCTGATTAACAAAGAACCTCTTAACCAAACTAATAACCTTAAGAATTGATTATATTGTTAAGTTAAAATGGAAAAGAACATTGACAAAATCGTCTAAAACATTATTCTAGTTACAATAAACATATAATAGAAATCTGACAACTGAGATTGAAAATTCTACTATAAAAATCCTACTTTCATTGTCCCAAAAACAGAAGGCATAGATCAAGAAACAGTACAGCATATAGATGCTACTTATAGCCTATCCAACCGTTACGGAATCTATCCATCATCAACATGATCTGGCCGTCAGTTCAGGAGTCCCTATCTGCCTATAAAGTGTAGGGAGGTTGCAGCTACTCCTCGTCGTAGAGCGGCGGCTTGTCCAGCTCGCTGTGATGCTTGCTGGCCAGCTCTGACGTCATGGCTTGCTTCAATTCGTGCTGCCAACATGGGAGAAGATATTTTAGATTAGTACGTCATTTCTGCTTTTTATGTTCAAACGGTCACACCGTGTTTCCGGGTTTTCAAGATCTTAGGGCCTATCACCAGCTCTAAAGCAGTATCATTTTAATATTACTTTATTGTGGGAAAGAGATGAAGCTCTACAGGACGTATAGCTCCACCTCTTTCCCCCACTGAAGTAAGATTAAAATAATACTGCTTTAGAGGTGGTGGTAGGCCCCCAGTTTGTTTTACAACTGAACAGACAGCTGTGCTGCTAAGGAGTTTGTTGCGTCACTTTTTACCAGTTAAAGCACTAGGAAGTGGTGAAGCGCGGGCGTTCTGGGTCTGTCTTATGTAATTCTGACGTTCGAAAAGTACTGATTTTCAACCTAGTTTGAATAAATGACTTGATTTTGAGCCTTTGCTAGTTATCAGAGAGCTCACGAAAGGAAAGAAAATTAGTCTGGGTCGTTGTCCGGGCTAAGGCTGCCTTTTCTCCAGAGAAGTGAAACAACCGTAACTTCGGCCGAAACAACGGACTTCGTTCTTCCTTAATCGACCCTCAGAGGCAACTGAGGCAACGAAGGTAAGTGCTCAAATACACGCGGTATTTGAGCACTTACCTTCGTTGAACCCTTTTCCATCAGACCTAATTCAAGGTACGCTATGAAAATCAAACGATCCTTTTGGGTTTATATCAGTCACATCCATCACTACGCAGTTAGTACATCTATCTCTGTTGAAAAGGATGCCTAATTATCATCCTAGCATAGCTACGTTTTGGAAAACAACGTGATCTGAGCCTTTGTCCAATAATAGGACGTTTACATTCACAGCCGAATTTTGATAGTAGATAGACCATATCATTGATATGTTACATCTTTCCTCTCGCTTCCCTGCAATCTGTGGGAGTGATTTCGTGAAAAGGGACGGAAGTGTGTAACAGAAAGCTGGGGAAGCGCGCGCTATTTGATTTGACTAATGAGCGCGCGCGGTGCTAAGGTTAGCTGTCATAAGGTACCCATTTTCCGAGAGGTTGGTACTGTCAGCTGTCAGATGGTACACATCACAAGCGACTACTATAAGGCTCGCCCGTTTTTTAGAAGATCGGATCGAATGTAGCTTTGGTCAGAGGGTCGGGGTATGATTGAATTTGCATAAGGATTAGTCCTAACACGATATTGTTTTCGCTATTGAGAATAACGTCCATATTTATGATTTTCATTTAAATAGTTTTGATGCATGACATCTATAAGCCACTTTGTGTCAGTAACTCCTAGGGTCACGCTAGTGTGTGACCAAAAAGGTCAACCTAAATCTATACGCGCAACTAAGTATGGAAGGTCGAAGTTCTAAAGATTCAAGTTTTACAATTATTCTTTAATCGAAATGCACTTATGAAAAAATACTGCAGTATTTTGCCCTTTAGACAACGTCGGTCAGGGTATTTTTTAATGTAGATCATCTCGTAGCTGACCACTGAGGTCATGACTACTTAACCGGGCTTTTCTTTGGCTACACACAAAGCCTCCAGCCAGTGGCAAAACTATTCTAAGGAGCGCTCGCTAAGGGCACCCCCTGTGGGGTACGAACCTCGGCTTAGGGCGTCGCTGGGGGGATTACAGCAAGATGGAACAGGCTGGATCAATCATATATTATTATTATCAGGGGAATTTAAACCTACAGGGTCAGCATCGACGCGGGCTGGCGCATCGTCGAGCAACGGTCTGGGGGCGTCAGTCAGGGGGCCTGCCACCACCTTTTAAAGCAGTATTCAGTGTGGGAAAGAGATGGAGCGATTAGGGGTGCTAGTAGGACCCCTGTTCCTCTACTGAGCAAGAAAGCTATGTTTAGTGAGACACTAACTACGAAGTGGCGACATAGCCTGGTAAACTGGCCGCAGTCGAGGGCAAGCTGCGGGGCCGCTCGCTTGCCACCGGTCCAGTCGCGGCTGAAGGTGATCTGTGCCGAGACCAGCGCCGCCGCCAGCACGCAGGCCGCTACCACCGCTACACACCTGCTGGAGAAGATGACTATCAATTTTAGGGCATATCAGATACTGCATTTGGGCCTTTTTATTTTTTTTTTGACGGTGGGAAATTATCAAATAACTTCTCCCGCTCTGGGCGGAGTGGGAGGGCGTGTCAGACTTTTACTGACTAAAACCGACCCGTGTTCCTTCCGTTGCCTGTGTGCCGGGGTCGCGATATCCCTTTCGGACAAACTCGCAACCCCGGCAGATACCTACTGCATTTGGGCCTGCTTGCACCAAAAAGCAGTACATACCTAAATACATTTAACGAATTTATAACTATTTTACTATTTGTACTACCTCGTTGGTCCAGTGGTCGCAAGCGCCACTGCTGAGCATGAGGTCCTGGGTTCGATGCCTAGGTCTGGGAAAGTGTCATTAGGAGTCTGGATTTGTGCCCTAGGCTCGCCTCATGGGCGTACCCAGCCTTTGGCCCAGGGGGAGGCAAATCAGAAACTTCCCTTTACGCATGTTTTACATAGTTTGACATTGCTGCTGCGTTCGCGTATTTTTAACCGACGTCGAAAAAAGAGGAGGTTCTATGTCCGTGTGTTTTTTTTTTTTATATGTATGTTCATCGATATTTTCATCAATTGTGGATATATAATGATTTTTTTTTCAAAGGAATAAAGAATTTTCAAGATTGATCCACAACAATTGACGAAAATATCAATGAACATTGAAAACAAAAAAAAAAAAACAGCCGAACATAAAACCTCCTCGTTTTTTAAAGTCAGTTATGCATGATAGGTAGAACATGAAAAGCCGAGCAGGTCGGTTTTTTTTTTTTTTTCTAAAAATTTATTCATGATTATATTTTAATCGTAAAGTAAGTCTTAACGTGACTGTAACATAACTTTTATCGATAACAGTACTTAGTTATACAAAATCCAAGGGGCCAGCTGCCCTCCCCTGCCCCCCTTGGTTACGCCCATGGCTCGCCAATTACATGGGACTTAAACATAGCTGGCGAAATGAGGGTGTACTATAGGTACACCTCTGGCTATCCCTTCGGGTATTACAGGCGTGATGTTATGTCAATCGTTTGAAGATGACATAAACAGAATGATGTTTTTTTTTTATAATATCTTTTTTGTGTAAAAAAAAATTATAAATGTAATTTTGTATGAAAGAGAATAAATAAACGAAATAAAGTTAAAATTTTAAGTGGGTCCACATAAAAGAAACGCAGTTTATCCGGCGTTTAGAAAAAATAAAAGTATTCATAAAAAATATGTGGGTGTTAAATATTGTACGGTGATACGGAAACCTTCGTTTTCGAGTCTGATACGCACTTGGCCGGTTTTTTAAACGAAATCAGCCATCAGCCAACGAAATATGTAAGTGATGAGAGCATAAGCTCGTTCCTTCATAGAACTCATCCATCGCTTTCCATCAGGCGAGATCGAGGTCAACAGCAGGCCCAAGCCGCAATAAAAAATAAAATAAAACTATTTTTAAAGCCAAAGGGCTTTTATATACAACCTTTTCTCACTAATAAACATGACATAACATCACGCCTTGTTACCCCGATGGGTAAGACAGAGGAGTAGCCGTAGTAGGCTACACGGTACACCTACATTTCGCCAGTTATGTATCATAATCATAATCATTTATTTGCTTTGAAAGTAGGTTCATAAATAACGGTTTGTATAAAATGTTGAGATCCCTGTACAATCTACCAATTAGGCATGCAAATTATAGAATTTAAAGCTAATGTGAATAATAATAAAGAAATACAATGTCAATAATTAAATCTAAAGAGTAGGGTCATTTAAAAAAAGCATTATATAAAAGAGCGTTTAAACAGAAAGTGGGCAACCTCGCAAATAGCTGTCAAATATTTCGCTGTTTTGTACAGTATTATGAAACTAACTAGTGAACTAAAATATTGATTATGAAATGAAATCATTAATATAGTCACACCGAATATTTAGTTTCAGATGTAAAAAAAGAGTATTTGGAAACTTTCCGAATGCACTTTTTCACCTAAAACGGTTACAAGATCAAATTCAGTGTTATAATTGCAATTCATTATTAATATTCATTAATTAGTCATATTTCTAATACCATAGTAATATTGTCAAATTAATTAAAACTGGTAAATATTTGACAGCTATTTGCGCCGTTGCCAACTTTTTGGATGTATTATGGGGCGAGCCTATTGCCATCAACCGGGCTCAAATCGAGACGGTTTTTTAGGATATCAATGAGACTCCATGCTGTTACTATAACGAGAAATTCCTGATGGAAAAACTCATTAACACGAACCATTCTCACTAATATTACACTTAAACTATCTCAGCACTGACTGCTTAGTATGTGCGGCCACACGCCGGCAGTTTTAGTCACGGGATCACAAGAGCTCGTGACATTTGCTCACAAACAACAATGAATGCGGCTTATAATGATATGTTACCGGATAACTCGCTGTTCTCCTATATCTTCTTAAGTTACGACAACTTGTTTCTTTCTTATTTATTTCTATAAATAAGAGGCTACTTATAGATATAAAATACTATATAAGAAAAAGAAAAATGAATAGGAAAAAAGACATCAAATTGTTGGAATTGTACCTAAGTATTTCGAGAAAGGCGATTTGGAATTTTTTCTACCGAGCTTCAAAATTTCTTTGCCAAATCTTATAATAGCACACACATACATGTCACACAGAAGGTTATCCCCGAAGGGTTAAGCTTCGTGCAGACTAGCGCGACGCGACTCGAACAATACAATTTCTTAGAAAACTTCTCGGTATAACAATAACCGGTATCGCGTCGCGCTGCCGCGTCGCGCTAGTCTGCACAAAGCTTTAGGCAGAGGTCTACGTGTGTATAGTGCACACGCATTTCGCTAATTATGTTATAAAAGCGTTTATTCTGAAAGTTGGCAACGTCGCAAATAGCTGTCAAATATTTACAAGTTTTGATTAATTTGGCAATATTACTTTAAGGAAATAAGAAATGTGACTAACTAGCGAACTAGAATATTAATAATGAATTGCAATATTGGTAATAAGTAGAACATTGAATTTGGTGTTTTTATCGTTTTAGGTGTAAAAAGGTATTTAGAAAGTTTCTAAATACTATTTTTACCTCGAATGCTTAAAACTTTAAACACTTTTTAGCCTCTTATCATATTTTAAGATCTATTCACAGTTGTATACTTCACAATATCTAGAAATCAGCATTACGATGTAAAAAAGATATTGCAAATCTTTTCGGGAATTATTTTTGTAAGATAAAGGCTTATCTTACGATGTTATCGCATAGGCCCCCCGCGAGGTGAAGACTCGGTGAAGGTCGCGGCAGCTGGATGCTGAGCCTAGATCTTCGTTTCGATACTTAGCTGATAATAGGTACCTACTATCGAGTCAATAAACACTTTACCTACCCTCATTAGCTATATTACAGATTGACCTAAGAATCATAGAAGTTTGACAGGCGAATTCAGTAGGAATGGATGACGAAATTTTATAATAATTATTCTACTACTATAATTATTCTATTATTATGAACGTTCAATGCCGGGGGCCCTCCTGGAGGGTTCACCTAGTCGCACATGGGATGCCGGGAGCCCTCGCGAAGGGCTAATTTTAAATTTCGAAAATCTGATGTATATTTTAACAAGATTTTTTAGAACCTATATGCGTTGGTTTTAAAACCCAAGCATTTTATGTTTTTTTGTTTTTTCACGGTTTCAAATGTTCACAAAATATTTAAACGGTTCGAAACTACGTATAGCGACAAGACCCACTGACAACACTATTTTACTTCGTTTTACAGTGTTTTAACACTATTTTAAACCTAATGCCGTTGACCGTCTGTGATAGTTAACTTTAGCGCAAACGTAATGCCGGCAACCCTCCCGGAGGGTTCACTTCCAATATCTATGGCGGCATGGCGTATGAGTTCTATGAAAAGTGGGTGGAGTCGAAAGTATTAAAGACCTTCCGTGCTTCGGTCCCAGCTTCAATTCCTTGATCTAAACTGTCAGTCTGAAAGTCGTGAAAGTCTGACAACCAGATTTAACAAGGGGGTATCGTGTTCGGTTTACCCAGTAAAGTATTGGTGTTCAGCTGCACCCAGTTATTCTGGAAGCCGACCCCAACATAGTTCAGAAAAGGCTAAGCAGACATCTTATGCAGATGATAAAAGAGCTATGAATGGGCAAATGTTCCCATTGGCCGAGGCTGGAGTTGATATCTTCGGGTAGATGAGGGAGAGTCTAGCTGAAATGTTGAGGATACGAAGGAGACAGCACCGTTCAGAGTGTCGTAACAAGAAAGAGGCCACGCAACAATGCATAAAATACGGGTTGAAATAATCACACAGCCCGTTTTTTGAGACGTAAATAAACACAAAAATTAGCTAACGAATTGTTAAGCGGTTTATTAGTTGATTTAATTATCAACGGCCAATCGGATCACTTGACTTATGCGTTTATTTTGACCCGTCGTCGTTTATTTTCGAAGACAAGCAAAAAAAAAAGAACTTTTTCTCAAACATGCTTGGAAATTCGAGCATTATTTTGACAACCTTCTTCGAGATAAATCGAAAATGCTGTACTGGTCAAATATATGCGAGTAGACGGCCGGCAATGTTACTATCAAAATCCATGTTGTTGTGTTTGGCGGCCGAATAAATTACTATGAAAACTCATCTGTCGTGTAATTCAAAAATGGAACGAACATGGCAACCAAGGAGGTAACTTATCAAAGATTTGATTAAAATTTCGATTTGGCTTGCAAATAGAGCTGTTTTAAAGTAAAGAAGAAAAAAAATTAACATAATGCACGTGAAAAAGTATCCTTATTCGAATCGTCATTGATTCTGGAATTTATAATTAATTTACTAAGTTTGAATTTCCGCGCATTATTTGAGAAAAGTACTAGAAAAGTACTATACAAGCCTTGGCCGCACTCAGGCATTAGTGGGCTCACGTATGTGGGGCGAGGCGAATAAATTCACGTACGTCCATCAATGCCCCTGTTGCAGGCCATGACAGTAATGTACCTACTATAGCTGCCAAGCTGTCGAGAAAAGAGAACTTTGCAAGAAAGGGACATCTGACATCTTACAATACAATGTTTAGGAGAGTTCTTAGTCCAGCATAAGACTGAATAATAAAGAATTTCAGAAAAAAAAAATGGAAATTTACAAAAGAAAATCGTACCTAAGTAAATAGGGACTTCAAAAAGTCTACTGTTACTTGACCAAAGTTATTGCTGCAAATATTGCGCTATAGTAACTTGCACTTTACGCTCCAAAAATAATAAATACCAAAGTCAACTTTGCTAGCCGTAAAAATGTCAACAACGTCTTACTTTCCAGAAATTAACCGAAACTGCAAACTTTTAAAAACAATTTTCACACAAATACTTTCCGAAAACTTTTCCACCAATAATTTCAAGTAGATACTCTTAACACTCCTCAAATAAAAACTTTTTATCAAACTCACCTACAACGCACTGCCGTCATGTCAATGCTTGCCACGGGTCACAACAGTGGCCTGCAGACCCAGCGGCCATCTTTATATACCGTCCCTTTTCCCGCGCATCCTTCCACGCACACGACGTGGGAAAGGATTAAGGAAATCTCTTGAGGATAATACGAGATATTTTAAAAAGGACATTTTCATATTTTTCAATTTCCTTCTACTTATAAAGAAACTCCCCAGTTTCTTTGAGGGTTCTGCAGTATAAGAATATGGTAATGAATATTGCAATTTGCAATTGATGTCTCTAATTATTGAAGTGAAATTTTTAGGCTGCGATTGGATAATTGGACGAGAATTGATGGTGAATTTCAAGGACGCGTCATGTTTAGTCACATTTCGTTACATGAGAGAGAAGAAAGAATCTCTCTGGTAACGCACTCACACACTAACACCCAGTTGCACGAAGAAAAACATTAATGCCTCATTACGTAATGGATCATTAACGCTAATGATTTCATTAATTTCATCAAAGAATAGTCTTTTTTTTTTTTTTTTGAGGGTGGGAAATTATCAAATAACTTCTCTCGCTCTGGGTGGAGCGGGAGGGCGTGTCAGACTTTTACTGACTAAAACCCACCCGTGTTCCTTCCGTTGCCTGTGTGCCGAGGTCGCGATATCCCTTTCAGACAAACCCGCAACCCCGGCAGGCATTGGCCCTTCCGGACCCCGTCAGTTGGTGCTGACATCTCTTTGAGGCGCGCGTGGAACACAACGCGCCGTCGACCCGGGCCTGGTCCCTATCGGACGGCGAGCTACCCATTGCTCACCGTCCGCAAGCCCGCGCCTACGGTGGCCGGAAGTCGGCTCGCGACTCCCGAAGCCCGGGGCGTCTCCTGCGGCGACTAGGGGCGCGAGGGCGCGCATTTTGTCTCTCCCTCGCGCGCTCCACCTCCTCCTTCGCGAGCATTACTGCTTCGCAGAAGGAGGTGACGGCCTCCCATGCACTCTCGCTCCGGACCATGGCCTGAACCAGGGCCGGACGCGAGAGATCGCCGCCGCCGATCGCCTCCGTGAGGACACGGCGGTGCTCCACCCAAGCTGGGCAGACCTCCATCAAAGAATAGTCTAATGTTGCTTTTTGAAACAAGAGACAAGTAAATGGAAGATTAGTATTTAATGACAGCTTTAAAAGTAAAAATTCGTTTCGACATCTCTCTTATTTTTTTTTTTCTAAGAAGTTTTATTTATCAGGTGTACGGTGTTGCATGCGCAATTTTTTTATAATCATTATTATTGACGCCAGTAGCACACATCCGCCGTGAAACCATAGCAGCGAAACCGCAGTAGTTCAATTCAACTGGCTCGCGTCATGTTCATGGCGGAGGTATTCGACGTGAAGCATGGTTGGTGTTCCAATTCTGTAAGTATGTCTTAATGGTTTGGTATTCACGCCCCCAGTAGTACAGCGACGAAGTGTCTGCCACAGCGTTAGATCGCGGATTCAAGTTCTGCCCAAGTTCTACCTAACTTACTTCAGGACCAATTTTAAACTACCATTATTTTTTTAAAGATGAACTTTAGTAAAAAATGCAGAAAAACAGTCCTGATGAACCCAGATTTTAAACACAGAAAATGTCATAATTACATTTTATTGTGGTGCCTAATTTTCAGATTCATAACTTGTAATATATACCCTATTAAGGTAATGGAAGTTACAAAGAGTAGGTACCTACCTACCTTGTGAGCTTATTTATTATTTTTCAGGGAAGTAATTTATAATGGTTTGTCCTTGTGGAATTGTGTCTAGAATGGGTAAAGTTAAGAATATAATACTTAGGACCATAACACACTGACGATCTACCAGCGTGTTACCGGCGAGGCACGCTCGGTTACGTGTCAGTAGCGAGCACGCCAAGTGTGCGCAACGTGTTCGCCGTGTTTTCGGAACGAGAGCAATTGACGTGAGTGTACAAGAGAGAGAGCGACACAAACGAGTGTCCAATATTTTTAAAACGTCGCGTGAACGCGGCTAGCTCGCTTCGCACCCGTGGAGAGCACGTTCACAAATCGCCCCACTGAAAACACGCTGGCAAATCACCAGAGTGATATCGCACTTAAAGACAAAGTAGATAATCTTAACTTATTTCCTCAAATAAGTTGCTAAGTTTTAGTAGCAGGTGCTTCTTGATAGATATTATCTTTTGGAAGGTGGACCCTGGGGCCACCTTTCTGCACCATCTTTTCTTTAGTTTGCCTGATAAACACCCTAAATGCCTATCACAATCCGAAAGCTTTTGAAGGAAAGTCCACTGCATTAATTGCTTCATATAATTGAAAAATTCGTCTCCTCGACAACGTACATAACGCAATGAATTTTGTTGAACTTTCAAAATGAAAGTCATTGCAATTGTCGCTGATCTCAATACAGTCTCTTGAGTATAGTTTTTTAATGAGATCAGAGTTTCATGATCACATTCTTTCACGAAATTTAGCAAGTGCCTAGAGATGACATAGATAAGATCATCTCATCAAAAGACTAAGCAGATGATGATACAATGGTTACCACATTTCCAGAGTCGTAAATTTTCACTAAGAGGAGAGGTAGAGGCAACAGCAGCGTCTGCAGCCGTTGATGCGTGCCGCTCGTGTGACGATCACTTAGTTAAAATTAATGACTCTAGAAATCTGGTAACCT
Organism: Agrochola circellaris; assembly: GCA_914767755.1. Lineage (NCBI taxonomy): Eukaryota > Metazoa > Arthropoda > Insecta > Lepidoptera > Noctuidae > Agrochola > Agrochola circellaris. The sequence goes on along the minus strand of OU611850.1, from coordinate 9,599,658 downwards.
ATCTTTTTTCGTAAAATTGAATTTGTAGATAAACGAAATATTGAAAGAACCCCTTAACAAGCATTCTCAAATACTACTGACACTAATGAGGTAACAATAGTTATCAATGTTATCATTCAACCTAATTTTTAACTTAGTATTTTTATCGCAGTCTCTCTGATAGTTCCTTACGTAAATATCACTATAGCAAATGTTGTTGTACAGCATTTAATTTTGTCAATGGTGTAGCAATAACATTGCAACCCTTGTCGGCTTTTGTCTTGTCATGTCATTGTCTATACATTTAGTCAGACAGAATCCCGAAAGTCTAACAACTTAGTCTTACCAAGGGGTATCATGTTCTCCATCCATGTAAAACACTGGTATTCAGCTTTATCTGGTAAGACTGGAAGCCGACCACAACATAGTTGGGAAGGCTTCAGTTAGCCACTGTAACAGCTAGGGCTTTACAGGTAGGCTGCGTAGGCCGCTAACTGTCAGGTTAATGTTTAGAGATAAAAGAAACAGTAAGGTTCATACATATAATTTCAACAATTTTAGGTTAGGTCGCCGATAACGTCACTCTAAATCGCTGTTATGAGCAGTTTCACACTTTAAATTAAGAAGGGTACTGTCCTTGGTAGCAGAGGACGTATGGAGCTAGCCAGCACCTGCTCACTGCCGGACTGTCCTTGTACGGTGCAACCGCACATTCTGCAATTCAGCAGTTTTTCGCAACACATTCATTTCAACTCATAATACTTAGTTCAGTTCGCGTTGGGCTATCAAGGCAGCCAGGCGTTCTCGTTACAGCCAACAAGGGCTGCGTCACTCATTTCATTTCCACACCATCATCAGTCCATTAGGCTCATTTTACTTTAAGTATCTTTGGAACAATACAATAGTGTCTTGATACTTTACCTTCTTTCATTCCATTCATCCCTCATCTAAAAGTAATGTATGGTCTACAAGGGACCATACAGTCCTTCTCAGGGCCGCAGGTAGCTTGCGGTGATAGCTGGCCGTAGGACGCCGGTAGCGCTCACTCAGCTACGCGTGCGCGCGGTTTGGAGCAGCGAGCAGATCGGAGGAGCGTGCAATCTGAAGATATCCTGACCTCTGGCTGGACGTAGAAAGTGACGATATCGCTGTTTTGAAACACTTAACTCTAGGTAGATTTATGTATTGTACTAGCAGCGCCCCGCAGTTTCACCCGCATAAATCTCCAAGGGCGATGACCCAGGGGGGGGGCAAGTTGATATAGGGAGGATGGGAAAAGTATGATTTGTAGGTACAGTCGAGAGTCAAGATCACATGACGCTTTATACTTGTAGTGCGAATCTTAGCCTTTACGGCGCACAATGGGGCCAAAATCGATGCTGTGCCCTAATTACGTAATACACGATCAATCAGAATCTGAATCGTTTTGAAACAGATTGCTAATCCATTGCATCGTCGTACGTTCGAAAAAAAAATCTTCTCAACAACACAATGAATGTTGTTGACCTGTCAAATTGAAACAGATTAGTCAACGAAAATGTGTTGCGTAATTAGATAGCTGGTCGACATTTGATTTTTGACAAATCGGTTTCAACTCGGTAGTCCCGTAGGAACTGAGAAAAATAATAATTTCTATTTTCAATGTATGGATTGGAAACGGACCTTTCGGGTCATTTTTCCCAAAACTATTCAGAACTGTAGAGCTGAAACCTAATAGATATTATGACTGAGCCTACCACCAACACATAGTTAAAAATGTTGCAACACAAGTTGATATAAGAAAAAAAATCGCTGCTGAACTATTGCGCGCTGGCGAAGCCAGCATTTAGACAATAATCATGATTAGTAGACGCTCGTCCGTTAGGCCTCTCTAACCTCCTGTTTTACTGCAGTTAACACGAACATTCTAAAAGCATTAAAACAAATGAAAATACACCACCCAAATGACGAATAAATACTTACATTATTTTGCTCGTATTTTTTAGGAAGTTGTTAGAGAAATCTCATTCTCAAGCTCTTAGGTCTGATAAACAGGGTTTCTAAAAGGTATATATATGGTAAGTAATACCTAGGCATATATTTTATGTCATACTTATTGTTCCCTAGTTGATAACTGGGAATTCGTATACCGTGGTACTTCAAGTAATGTTAACTCTGAGTATTAAATCCAAGTGCGATGATGACACATGTGTGAACTACTACTGTGAACTCATGAAAAAATACTGTACCACTGCCCGATCCGGAAATCGAACGCGGGACCTCATCCACAGCTTTGCAGTCAACAGTAGCTTACGACCACCATTATCAAAACTTGGTCTGTTCAAAAATTATCTGATAAATTATGTAAGTACACACAATCACTCACTATGGGGCATTACACGAATTACAGTCCGGCCGTCGAAAGAACCCGTGCTTGACATCTGTCAGTTTTTTTACAAACGAATATATGTTTTGCGAATTTTATCCCTATTACAACTAGAAATATTGTCCAACTGACAGGTGTCAGGAACGCATTCTCTCGACGATCGAACTGAAGCACTTAAAACACATTCATATCTATTTTGTATATAAATGTATTCAGAGCCGAAACTACTGGGACTAGGAACCTGAAATTTTGCACATATCTTCCTTTTATAATGTAGGGGAGCACTAAAAAGGGGTTTTTAAAAATTCCACCTTTAAGGGGGTGAAAAGGGGGGGATTTCGTTTGTATGAAATTGCTTGAAGTTCCTTGAGTTAATAAACTTGAAACTCGGCACAAAAAGTACAATAATAGGCTTGCATGAATTCAAGATAGTATTTCAATTATTAGACGTTGTGCACAATTTCTGAGCAGTAACCTAACAAAAAGTACTAGGCTTGCATGAATTCACGATAGTATTCAATCATTATGTTAAGCTACTAATAGGAATTGGATGAGTCAGACAGATGATTATAAAGGATACTTTTTATCCCGGTAGTACCTACGTTGCCATCGGATCATCGAAAGCAAATCCGCCACTGTTGGTCTACACCAACAGTGGTGGATTTGCTTTTGGACCCCACAATTGTCGACTTCCACGCGAGCGAAGCTGCGGGAAAAAGCTAGTGTAGGTATATATCTCTCCAACTTTATACCTTTCCTACAACAGCAATTGTTTGAATAAAATTAGTTAAATGTTCATTGAAAAATCATTGCGAAAATTGAGGATATAAAATTAACCCAAATATTCCAAAAATTCAAAACGTCCGGTGATTTAATAATAGAATTTCGGTTTTAAGTACGACTTATTCAAATAATCAAATCAAAGCACTCAATTTGTAAATGGCACTACAAATTTAAATCACTTTATACCCTGTGTTCACAAAATAAATGAATTTTAAATTTTGAATAAATGAATTTTGAAATCAAATCATTTCAGTTTATTGCAAACATGTTGTACAGAGGTTGAAATAAGAGTATAAGTTTCAAACATGCACCCTGTAAGGACACTGCAAAACAAAACAAAATTAATAAATTACATTACAATACATTACGTTTTTCATTATGTGTCATTTTTACAAAAGTCATGGTTCAAATCTATAGAATAGAATAATTATTGTTTATTGTTGCTATAGCTATCGAATTATGAGTAATAAAGTACCATATAAAGCTTCGTGCAGACTAGCGCGACGCGACACCGGTTATTGTTATACCGTGGAGTTTTCTTAGAACTTGTATTGTTCGAGTCGCGTCGCGCCGTCGCGTCGCGCTGGTCTGCACGAAGCTTTATAAGTAAAATTGATACCCACAGGTACGTTTTCTGATCCATTTGTTTACATTCTCATGAGATAGTTTTGGAATACACTATAGTAGTCTATGAGAAGGTTGTTGATGACTCCTATTTACAGGCTGATACGTAGGATGATTGTAGTTCCAAGATCGGTCAATCTACCTAGTTTTTCCCAACCAGTATTTTACTTGGCGCGACTGTCTATCTGACCTCCACAACCCAGTAACTGGGTAATACGATACCCACTGGTAAGATTGGTTCTCAGACGTTCGTACGACCCGTAACGACTGTCAAAGTTCCATAATGACAGCGGGACCAACGGATTTACGTACTTTCCACGGAAGAGTCTCGGTATGTAAAGATGGTCACCAATCCACGGACCAACCCCGGCAAGGATCGACCCGTGCGACTGTTAAGAGAACAGTCGGCAAATAAGGTTTGATACCTACCATTCTAAATTATTTCTACGCTTTCTCACTACCAACGTGTAACCTCCTACAAAGTTTACACCCGCTTAAGACATTTCTCGACATTCATAAAGGGTCCCGTAAACATGTTTAAGAACATTGTGGAATATGAAATACATTCATATATTCTCTTTGATCCATTGTTAGTCCGATGTGAACTGACAATGCCCGTGCGATCCACCAGGTGGCGCTATACAAAATGTCCGCCATTGTCGCCAGTTATTTATGAATTTCAATACATTCCTTTGGTATTGGAAACTATTGAAAACTACAAACACGTTATGGAATATTAGCAGTTTTCTTAGTATTTCTCTGAAGACGGATCTAAAAGTATAAATATGTGTTTATTTCTGTTTGGATTATTGTCTAAAAAAGTTTGTGAGAATTAAGTAGGTGTTTAACTCCCTATAGTACCTACCTAGGTGCTAAAAAAACTTTCATGGGTACACTGGGAAAAGGTTCGATGCCGTAAAACAATCGGTAGAAGGACGTACAGTTTTATGGAACCGCACATTTACTCGTAACTCAATAACCAACTAAAAATTCTTACTTAACTTAAGTCAAACTAACACACGAATACTGAAACGCCACTCAAGACTTAAGCATTACTTAAAACTAGTGTCAACCAATCAAAGGGCTTTAAACGAGTTTTAAGTAATGCTTAAGTCTTGAGTGGCGTTTCAGTATTCGGGTGTTAGTCAAACTAAATGCAAAATTACGGTCACAAGGTCTTCTTACTCTGGACTTTGATAAGACTGAAAACGTATTAATAAAAATAAAAAAGTGCTTTGATAGGTACTGGTACATACCTTTATTTTTATATTTATTATTCATTATCACAAACATCCATATAATTATATACATCCTCAGGTATAACATTCAGACAAACTTTCAACACCACCATAAGTATCTTCATTCTTACACACACGCAACACACCATTTCACACACACACCATCACAATCACACACAACAAACATACATACTTGGTTATCTACTGTTTTCTTTGTGTATTAGTTTTTATTGTATATTCCTTCTCTAGTAGATTACGTTAGGAAATTTATTTTAATGTACAGTAGCGGTCATAAGTGCAGTAGCAACCTCACAAACGAATAGATTGACACTTCGCTTTAACTTAAGACCTTCTTATAATAAGTCATTTCTATACTATAGACACACACACTCTCATTAGTTTACAAATTATTGTAGTTCATAAATTCAAACATTCTGGTGTATGGCATGATAGCTAATCGGTTATCGAGTTTGGGTTGGCGCGTTCATGTGTAGCGAGTCGCGGGTTCAAATCTCACGCGCGGTGATAGTTTTTTTAGTTTTAAAAATCACTCGTCTAGTTCCTTGTAACGTTCGTCTTGTTCACTTAACTCGTAAAACTTTATGATTATACCCACAGAAACCTAAATAAACAATGATATTAAGGTAGACAGATGCAGTTAACTTACGACTCATTCACCGCGACTAAATAGAACGTTGTTGGTTGGTTGTTATTGTGGGTTAGTGACGTGTATTTAATATATTAGCGGTGTTAAAGTTCATTTCGAAATGCAAGCAAATATAAATATTGAAATGAAAGCGAATATTATTGCGCTGCGTAAAAGCGGACTTAAAATATCACAAATATCTGATGAAACCGGACTGAGTGCGAGTATTATGATTTAATTATTTTATCAAACATCTAATTAAAGTATACCTAACTCCTGATCCTAGTAGTTATTTTTTTTAAACGTTTTAATCTACTAGTATTTTGCTAAATAGCCTAACACTACTCCTTTTTAGTTTTAGAGAAATACTGTGAGTCGGTGGGTGAAAAGACATGAGGAAGAGGGTAGCCTTGCCAGTCGAAAGCGAAGCGGAAGACCCCAGCTCATAAAAGAGGCGCAGCGACAGCACATGGTCAGCGAATATGAAACAAGTGGTTTCATACCGACTAGACGTTTTGCCGAATTATTCGACACGTCTTTACGAACCGTTCGCCGTGTACTCCACGCAGAAGGTTTACATCATCGAAAACCAGCACAAAAACCATATTTGACGGAAAAACATAAACAAGAACGTTTACGTTTTGCCCGCGAATACTTAGACTTCAACTGGGACACGACTATATTTTCAGACGAAAAGACATTTAAATCCAGCCAAAAAGGGAGACTTCATTTATGGCGTAAGAATAATACACGATGGTGTGAAGAAAACATAGTCCCCAATACAGAATCAGGTCGAATCACAGTTAACATGTGGGGGTGGATGAGTGCAGCAGGGCCAGGGGAACTTGAATATATTCCTCCTCGCGCCAACAGCTCGACTTACGTTGACGTATTAAGTGATGTCATGTTACCCACTGTGCGCAACGTTTACCCTGCTGATGAGTTTAAGGAGATAACTTTTGTCCAGGACAATTGCCCAATTTATCGGGCGAGCACTGTGCGTGAGTGGTTTAATAAACACCCGGACATAAAAGTTATTCCTTGGCCAGCACGATCTCCTGACCTCAACCCCATAGAAAACCTATGGGGTTTGATGATACAGCGATGGGAAGCACGGAATGAGCGATCTGATGAGCAGTTGAAGTTGCATTGCATGGAAATATGGGAAAATCTAAGGGGAACAGATATATGCTTCAATATTGTGGGATCCATGCGTCAACGATTACTTAATTGCATTGATAATAAGGTTATACCAAGTATTAAGTTATAAAATACAAATATTGGTTTTAGTAATATTTAAGTTATATTGTGTCTTAACCGTAATAAGAATTATTTTGAGGTTTAGTTTCAATCTTCTTTTCGTAATGAAAATGAATACTTAAGCTATAACTTCAATAAGTCCTTTGTTAACTTTGAAGTTTGAAATAGAACGAACTCACTCGCAGTAGAATAAAAGTAGTATTACTGAGTAATTTAATTGTATTGTGACAACGAGTCCGCACTTGTTATATTTACGTGGGTAGATTTTCTAAATTTGTGGTATGTTACCCACACACAGAGTAATTAAAGCACAATATTATTATATTACTAAGATACAATACCTATTTTAAGCCTATTGTCATATTTCATTGATTAGCTACTTTACTTCAATAAATCAATTGTTCTTTATGAGAAAATGAACTGTTTTAACTAGCAGTTTAATTATTTATACTTCTTATAATTACATCGAATAAACATTTTGTAATCACTCATTGAACATTTTTATTCTTAACCCCATAATTCAATAACAATATAGTAATTATTACATTATTATTTTCGTTTTAATAAACGAGAATAATAATATAATATTAATTATATTTATCTAATAATAAAAGAACAGATGAAGATTATTGTTGAAAAGAAAAATAAAAACCTCATCTCGAGATTGGAACCCCGACCTATGTGTCTCACAATCCGATACGGTACACTATCAGCTATTGGACCTTAATAATTGGTCGTGAATTTTAGCAATCATATTATGAACCTACCAAGGTCACACGTAATTACGAACTCTTGGGTGTGAAAGCGACGGTATGTTTTTTGTTTCGGTCGACGCCAGTTTGTGAACATCACTTAAGCACACAGCTGTAGGTACCGCACACAGACGTAGGTTCGGCCTACGCGTGTTCTAAGCAATGTAATCCTTAGCGTGCTACTGCAATTATGACCGCTTACTGTACATATATTCTATTACATTATAGCAATAAATGTAAACGGAACGAAGGAGCCTGGATCTCACGACACAGGGAATCCTAGTGTGAGTTCCAGGAATCAACGCATTCGAATGTAATTTCTTATACAATAAAATTATTCATATTCTTAACTTCTAAAATAGAAAGAAAACATATTTTCATTTCTCATAATTGGAAAGTAAGCTTGTGATATCAGAGTGACAAAAATAGTAGGTACTTTTCGTTCCTGGGAAACGATTTTCCCTGCTGTCAAAAAATTTAAAAACAATGAACGCCGTGTTCATACCAACTTTTTATACAGCCACTATGATAGATCGCGGCGTAAAATTGTAATTAAAAAATATTATCAACACTTTTGTAACATGACTAGTGTAGAAAATCCGTTTCATTTTGACAGTTCAACGACATTCATTGCGTTATTTACGTTATTGAATAGATTTTTTTTTTACATTACGAAGCAATGGATTTGGAATCTGTTTCAAAACGATTCAGATTCTGATTGATCGTGTATTACGCAATAAGGGTAGGTCCAGGTTTTTACTTACTTTTTTCATAATATTCGAAATTAAAAGCAGTGTTTACCGGGTGAAAGACCGATTTAGGTACTAGAACTATTGGTGGCCTCGCTACGTGCCTAAATAGGTCCCGTTCATCGCTTGTTTAACAATCTAGTATTATTTCGCACATAGTAAAAGGCACACAACATATTCTGCAAAATAAAAATAAAATAAAAAATGTATGTAAGAAACCAGCAGGAAATTAAAGGTTAAGGGTAAGGTTATTGGCAATTATTATGTTTTTATTTTTACCTAACGAAATAATAAACAAACCCTGTGGGTAAGAAAGACACCAGAAATTCGCACCAGCGGGGTAATTGCAGTACACACAGTAGCAATGGCTTTCATTTTGACAGTTCATCAACATTCATTACGTTATTTACGTTGTTCAGTAGACAAATTTTTCGAACATAATAATGAAGCAATTGATTAACAATATCCTTCAAAATCATTCAGATTGTGATTGATAGTGTGTTTCGCAATTAGGGTGTAGGTTTCTGAACAAAACGCAACAACTCAAAAAGCTGACAGTCAAACTTACGTCATTTAATTCGATTGCTTGTTATTATTTCGTTTAGCCAATCACAGCACATGACATGAGGTCGACAGTTCAATAGGTTTTGACTAATTTAGCGTTAATTACCCTGCAAAAACTTACGCAGCAGTGGGTGTATCAGAAAGGGGTGGTCAAATTTGTGGTACAGACCATCAAACTGAATAACTTTTTACATGAGACCACATCGATCGTAATCGCGAAAAAATTCCTACTTGACCCAAAGGTCGGCTGATTCTTTTTTCTCGAATACGATGTTGGTCTGTACCCTAATTGCGTAAAGCTTCGTACAGACTACCGCGACGCGGCACCGGTTATTGTTATACCGTGAAGTTTTCTTAGAAATTGTATTGTTCGAGTCGCGTCGCGCCGTCACGTCGCGCTAGACTGCACAGGGCTTAATACACGACCAATCAGAATCTGAATAGTTTTGAAGCAGCTAAGTATCTAATTACGCAACACATTTTCGTTGACAATTCCGACTAATCTGTTTCAATTTGACAGGTCAACAAACATTCATTGTGTTATTTACGTTGTTGAACAGATTTTTTTTCGAATGTACGATGCAATGGATTAGCAATCTGTTTCAAAACGATTCAGATTCTGATTTATCGTGTATTACGTAATTAGGGTACAGGTTGCTAATTCATTGCTTCTTAAGTTCGAAAAAAATCTGCTCGCCAACGTAATTACCGCAATGAATGTTGTCGAACTGTCAAAATGAAACAGATTAGTCGTAATCGTTTACAAAAATGTGTTGCGTAATTAGATAGCTGGTCCAATGGAGAAAGTTGTTCAGTTTGATGGTTATACTAATGTACTTACCTACCACAAATTTGACCACACTTTTCTGACAGCCTACATAAATTACTATTATTAGTAATTTATGTAGGCTGTCAGAAAAGTGTGGTCAAAATAATTTACAACGTAATTTACACAGCAGTTTGATATTTTATTCACATTACAATGATTAGCTAATAAGCTAATCATTGTAATGTGAATAAAATGTCATCAACCGAGATTTTTTGTTATAAACCCTGCCAAAGTCGGTTAGGATTAAAACCAATTGAGCTAAAAATCAAAGTATGGGTCTGGCGTTGTTTCCATGACATTTTAAATATTAATTAAAAGCAAGAGACCGAGAAACAGATTTATACATAAAACTGGATCATTAACATACTTATCTAGTTACGTATTATAAAAAGTAATACCAATTGAATTAAGGAATATATTTTATATTTATTATTTATCTCTGATTAGGTATATAATGCTTTATATGTTCACATTATCCAGATTGTTTTATTTAATGTTTGGATTTTCCAGTGTCATTATCTAATATTATTCATTCTTTAAGAAGTAACACACTAGATCTGTCGTGGCCATAAGTCATAAGTAATATATTTCATAACAAAATACATTGTTTTGAAAATATTACAGTGATGTAATAATAATAAAAATAAATAAAAAAGCATAAACAATAAATTAAATAAACACCAAAATTCCATTCAACTTTTCAAATTCATTTCGCAGTCAATGAATTTGATAAGTTGAATGCAATAAATAGAAAACAATTATAAACAACAATACAACACACAAATACACAAACATACATAACGAAGACTATAATTACTAAGACCAAATTATAATTATTTCAAAGATTTTCATACATATACTTAGTAAATTCTTCGTCACGATTTATCACATAGATTTTTTATTGATTTTCACCGATTTTTTATTGCATGTCGAAATGGAAAGGACTTCAGTAGTAGGTATTGTTATTTCTCGAATCTACCCAAATATATTATTAACTATTGATTGAAATGAAATAATTGTGTAATATTCTTTAATAAGTAGGTATTTTACAAAAATGTGTGTTTAAATCATGCAAATCAACCATCGACTATAATGTCACCACCTGCGTCCTTGACCTATCTACCTATCTTTACCAACGCTTTAGTTTCGGCAGCCACAATCACAAGACGACGACACATCACTGATAGCGATGCCTGGCAAGTAATTGTACCATCTCGATGTTGTTTACAGCAGTACACTAGTGCGTCGTCCGCATACTACACGTCTTGCGCATTTTTTTTAATTAAAAATCGTTATTATCGTGAAACTGCATCGTGAAGGAGAAATCCGGTTTTCATTCTTGCACCGTTAGCTGAGAAAAAGGTAAGTTATGACTTATGATGAGCCACTGCTTTTTTTTTTTGGTTCGCTCTTTTTTTTGTCGATGGTTGACGTTATTAAGGAAGACTTTCCTCGAGTTTAAATATAGAACATGCATTGTAAATGACGTAAGGTTATCGTGGAAAGGCTATCGTGTTAGAAATAATAATAATCTAGGATGTGATAGTGTTTTCAAAATAAACAACGTTATCACTTTTACTAGGCCGATATGAAACTGATTTCTATTGTGTATTAGAAAATAAGATTGTTTGCGCGTTTATTAGTATTTTTCCGCTTATTCCGCTCCATAAAAACAAACATTTAAAATGCTACAAACTCATTTCTCGCAGAAAAAAACTACTGCAGTGCTATTCTGTAACCATCTAACCGTGAAAACTTAGGTGAAGGAAGCGTGGAGTGAGCTGTCATTCCACAGGGATTGACACTATTGACAGCTCACTTCACCCAAGTTTTCACGGTGAGATGTTTACAGAATAGCATGGCTGTTATATTCGCGAAATGTGTTTTCTTGCGCATTAACGTCAGTGTCACTTGCCTTTTGCTCAAATGTCAGACTAGACGTCAAATCAGTAGTCAACTACCCTACAATAATATTTTGTGTTTGCTTAAAAACATGAATGTAAGTAATCAATAATATTATTATGGCTAGGTGTATACTTCCTGATTGCAACAAATAAAAACCATTACTCATAATAATAACTTATTTATGTATATACTTATACGAACTCGATGCTAATTTGCTTGTCGAGGATCAAGGAACCAGCAAGTTCGCGAATTATTTTAAACTTTTCGATTCTGAAAATATAAACTTTCTGACTCCGTAAATAGAAATATTACGTCAAATTCTTCATAACTTTAATGCGGATTTTCATTGCGTTTACAAATTAAATAGGTACAGCTACGGTATATTTTGAAAGGGGAAGTATTTTATAAATATATGTAGTAGGTACTTGTAATTTGACGCATTCCTTCTAGAAGGTGCCACGATAGTGTGACCCATTCGCGTATTACCAATTACCAATTAAGCATAAAGGCTAGGCGAAAATTCATGGGATTCGGGTAACTTTTATGTATTTTTGAAAATTTGCCTGAATGTTTTGTGCACTAGGCTACCATAACCAAGCACCTACCTACAGTTTTATGAATAAGCGATGACCTTTGTGCATTGTGCTGAATACCTTATTTGAAATTGAAACAGTTTAAAAAAATATTTTGACTGCCGATTATCATGCTTTAGTGTACAAGCGAACCGGATACCTACCAGTGAAAGTAGTAGGTAGCTAGTAATAATCTATTAATTGCCTCCATTCAAAGAATACACAAATATTATCAACTTACAAACAAGACCGAATAAATACACACGGATACACATCAAGCTATACATTTCCAGTATAAGCTGATCTCGCATTGTATAGGATTGCCGTACAATGGGAGGTCAGTTAATACTAATAATAAGTCACTTTAATTCGGATAGATGGCACTAAACAAAATCGCAACTTGTCAAGATTGCGAAGATGGTAATGATGATGATGATGATGCTGCTGATGAATATCGTTTTTTTAGGTACCAGAACTAAAAAGTGAAAAATAAAAACTTTTAACTTACAAAAAAAACAACCTACATCCAAATAAAACACTGCAAGGCGAAAAATAATTTGAATTTCGGAAGTCTGTGTCAAAAACGAACTTCCGAAATTCAAGTTATTTTTCACTTTGTAGTGTTTTTAATGTCGGTAATTTTTTTTAGTTGCTAGCTCTACGGTGCGACAGATACATCCAGTGACAATCAGGTTTTCCAATAGGTCGCGTGATAAACTGCTCAGGCGACGGCGACGGTTAGTACGAGTACCTACCTACCTAACGTAAAGATGTCAAACTGGTAACACGGAGACATTATGGAACTGGTTTCAGATAGTTCCATATAAGATATTAGTAATCTTAAATACAGTATTATACAAGCTATCACTAAAATGTATATGTTAAATACATATTTTGTAAAACAATCATCTTTATTTCAAACTAGCTGCCCGCCCCGGCTTCGCTCGAGTAGCACTAAGTACGTATCTACGGCGCACCTACCTGCCTACCCTACCTACCCTACCGACCCTACCGACCCTACCTACCCTACCTACCCTACCTACCCTACCTACCCTACCTACCCTACCTACCCTACCTACCCTACCTACCCTACCTACCCTACCTACCCTACCTACCCTACCTACCCTACCTACCCTACCTACCCTACTAAAAAGCCTACCTATCCTATGTCCGTCTCCTGGTTCTAAACTACCTCCCCACCAATTTTCAGCCAAATTGGTTCAGCCGTTATTGAGTTATAAATGACGACTTTCTTTTATATATATAGATATACTAGCTGCCCGCCCCGGCTTCGCTCGAGTAACACTAAGTACGTATCTACGGCGCACCTACCTGCCTACCCTACCTACCCTACCGACCCTACCGACCCTACCTACCCTACCTACCCTACCTACCCTACCTACCCTACCTACCCTACCTACCCTACCTACCCTACCAACCCTACCTACCCTACCTACCCTACCTACCCTACCTACCCTACCTACCCTACCTACCCTACCTACCCTACCTACCCTACCTACCCTACCTACCCTACCTACCCTACCTACCCTACCTACCCTACCTACCCTACCTACCCTACCTACCCTACCTACCCTACCTACCCTACCTACCCTACCTACCCTACCTACCCTACCTACCCTACCTACCCTACCTACCCTACCTACCCTACCTACCCTACCTACCCTACCTACCCTACCTACCCTACCTACCCTACCTACCCTACCTACCCTACCTACCCTACCTACCCTACCTACCCTACCTACCCTACCTACCCTACCTACCCTACCTACCCTACCTACCCTACCTACCCTACCTACCCTACCTACCCTACCTACCCTACCTACCCTACCTACCCTACCTACCCTACCTACCCTACCTACCCTACCTACCCTACCTACCCTACCTACCCTACTAAAAAGTATCCTATGTCCGTCTCCTGGTTCTAAGCTACCTCCCCACCAATTTTCAGCCAAATCGGTTCAGCCGTTCTTGAGTTATAAGTGGTGTAACTAACACGACTTTCTTTTATATATATAGAAGATATAAGATATAAGATAAGATATATAAGATAAGATTAATGAAGGATAGAGAGACGTCACCAACCGTCAGCGCGACAGACGTCGTAACCTGGTGGCTAGTATAGGTATATCAGTATATTATGTACAAGTATATAAAAAAATGGGAGAGCTCATCGGGCATCAAAAAATTCGTCCGCTTGGCTGTCAATGAGTGTCCTTTTGGGCTACGCTATTGCATTGTTGCGCGGATGGCAATGTTTCTTTAGCCTAAAAATATGCCAGTCCTCTGGTAACATGAAGGGGCGACCAACTGCTTGGTGATGTTCCGAAATATTCGATGAGCACGCAGACCCCACAGCCTTATATGTTTCAAACTCAAACAGCTGAATGATGTATACCTGTTACTTATTTACTGGAAAGTTTAAAAATATACACGTTAAGAAAAACTGCAAATTAATTTGACGTATCATTTGTCTGAAATAGTTCATTAGAAATATTGTACTTACCTAGTTCTTATTAAAAATGTTTTGATGTAAGTTTTTATTTCCATTATCACACCATACTTAAATAAGTAAGTAAGTAATTTATTTTATTCCTATTTCTTGGTTTACCCTCCAAGACACACCTATTTTTCATACCTAAGCTGAAGTTGATCGCCCCTTGAATGTTAAAAAAAAAAACATTGTTATCTATAGCTTTTATCACAAAGAAACTCACCTCTCTTCACAATTCTGCAATTTTTCCGCAAATATACCCTTTTTTTAATTATCTATATCATCTGCCATTCGCATATTTCATTAGTGATTGTCCGAATAATTTATCTCACAAAACCGTCAATAGATAGTTACAATTTCGCATAACAAAGAAACCTCAACTAATAAGTTAGGTAGGTACACACGACTACAAATCAAGCTATACATTTCCAGTATAAGCTGACCTCGCATTGTACGTAAATCCTATACAATGTGAGATCAACATAAACTGGAAATTTATAGCTTGATGTGTAGCTCCGTGTGTACAATACTTACCTACCAATATTGCACAAAAACAACCCACTGAAATCCATATTATATGTCATTACATTAGTCAATAGGGCGAGCCTCCCAGAGCCCGAGCGCGATCCTAAACACGTTATCACAACAACAGCATGATGTAATTGAGCCGAGAAGCCGCACACTGATAGCACTGGCCGTTGTGACGTAGCAACTTGTTGACATCGCTGCCGCTTCATTATCGATGGGAGTTTTGATTGTGTCTTTGGAATTTGTAGAAAAGTCGTGATGTTGCGTAAGATATTTGAAATTAATTAAAATTACTTAATTCAAAGAAGTATTCACATACTTCTTTGAATTAAGTGAACTCTTTGAATTTCTTGAATACTTCTTTAGACGTACCTAGGTACTTTTTGAACATCGAAAGAAAATGGGGGCCTACTCTCTAAGGCAAGTGCACAAGTGGCGAAAGGCGCGGGCGTGGAGGAACAACGTGGCGCTGAACATACAACGCCCGCCGTTTTTTTTTAATTTTTTTTATATTTTAATACATATATCCTTAATTACTTATATATGTCTAGATATAGTGTCGCGCTGCAAAAGAATTAAAACAAACAAGCAAACTTTGTTATGCTGATGTGCGTGACAGCTACGTTTTGGCGCGCCATGTCATTCTGATTTTCTAGTGTGCGTGCATTTAGCGGCCAACAGTTGGACAACATTTTTTCCGACGAGTTCACAGCTTTGACTGTCTACCTAGAAATATTTATATTCTTGCATAGACCCAATATTTTCATTCTGAATACGTCTCATCAAATTCAAATTCAAAATATTTTATTTCACATAAACCTACAAGGGCACTTATGAAACGTCAGAAGCTAGGTGCACGGTTCCAATTGGTCGTTTCCTATGGAGAATCCATCTACACCTTGACTGTTTTAATACAGTAACATCACAATAGAGCATCTGTATAGTTTTACAAAACATAGTCAATACCTACGTAGATAGTTTATACAAATTAATATTCATTTTATTTATAACAACACGTCGACGTCAACGTCTCGACGTAATATATTTCCATTTATTTTTTATACCGTAGACAACCCACTCTTTATCATCGTGTCTATGACACCTTTTAAAACATTCAAAGTACATTATCCACCGATGCAAAACCCGTGTGTTGGTACTCTCCAGGGTACCATATTATCACTAAAGTACCGGAGAAGTACCAGCCTAGTGGTAGCTGAGTGCTTCTACAGTAAATAGTTCTCTTAGGACTTCGGCTAAGCTCATATATTTTCCAATATTACATGATAAAGTGACAAATCTAGAAATTTTGTAGATTTTTCACCCATTTCTTAGAAATTCTATAAAAATGAGAATATAAAAATAGGAAGAGTAGGATGTTTGTTAGTTTTTTGTTTAATAAATTTCGGGCCAATTTTATTTTAAAAACACGTTTTTCTTAGTTTTTACAACGTACCTAAAGAACAGTAAAGAGGTATTTTGTGAAATCTAAAAAAAATACTTAGGTAGGTCAGGTACACACGGCTACATATCAAGCTACACATTTCCAGTATAAGCTGATCTCGCATTGTATAGGATTTCAGTACAATGGGAGGTCAGCTTATAGGTACTTAGATATGAACTTCCCCCATAGTACCTACAACAGTGATGCCCAAACTTTTTTATGCTGTCGACCACTTGACATATTTTTCGCTTTTGGGTACGTAGACCAACTCAACTTCAAATGTGTTGTTGACAGCTGGTGTAGTGCTTGTAGTGAAGAAAAGTGTGAAAAGCAAAAAAAAAAAAGAAATTCCTACAGCTAAGTTTTTTTTAATTCTATGCACCATAGGTACTGCCCCTAAGCCGAAAGGCGCTATCTCAATCGGAGTAAATTTTGAGAAAGTAGACTTTTTGTAAATTGTAATTTACGGACAAGTTGAGATACCTATAAAAAATATTTTATTGCTTTAAAAAACTGTGTGTATTTATATATTTATAAGAAAGTATTATGGAAGTAAATATGTACGTATTATTTTATTTAAGTATTTTATTTGGTTCACCAACAATTATTGATTACACTGATACAAACACATAATACATTTAAAAAGTAAAATAACAGTGCATCAGTTACTTATAGGTAAACACCACATGCATAAAACAATAAATTAGACAATTTTGCTAACTTACATATAATAAGCGCTAATATAGAAAATTTGGTAACATCAGTAAAAAGTAAAAATATTATAAAATAATAATATATAAATATTAACAAAGTTGAAATATTATAGAATTGGTAAAGGTAAAATTGACATTCTTCGACATTAGTAAAACTAATAAACATTGCATAAAAATTAAATGGTAGAAATTTATATAAATTGATAAAAATTTACAAAAAAATTAATTCATACATTAATAGCAATAAGTAAATTCATAAAAATTATTAATATCGACACACAGATAAAATTCAGATAAATGAAATATGATTAAAAATGACCAGCATTTTTTTTTTAATTTATTGAATTAAATTAAATTGATAACATTGGTAAATATAAAAATAAAATTTATAAGACTATAATAATTTTAAATAGGAAAAGAAAATTACCGACAGCCAGCTCAGCGTTGCTACAGTTTAAGAAATATGGCTACAAGTGAGCTGAAAATGAAATTGGGAAGTCTGTAGACCGCAGTCTCTGAAATTTGACACAAAAATACAATATATGACCATGTCCTTTTAATCTAGGTACTTCAAAAAAGGAGGAGATTCTCAGGACGTCGGAATCTTTTTTTTAATGTATATTCTCCGATTTCTAGAAGACGGGTGGACAGACGTAAAAAAAAAAAAATTGGCTGATGTAGAGGACAAAATACTTGCCTGAAAGTGTGTTCGATATTTTCGGAAAACAAATTATTCAGAATCATTGGTGAAGTAGTAAAGAATATGTACCTGAATATAGTTCATAAATATGTATAGGTATCTACATAATAATGTAAACCATTATCAATAAATAAATCGTTATTTATAAACGTGCCGCCGAGTTTAAAAATAAATCGCAAATATTCCATGAACGCTGATAAGAAAATGCGAGAAAAACTAATTATAATACCTACTGCTAGTTGACTTTATAAAGTTATCTCTTTGTTTAAATCCGGGTGAAAAGGTCCAGTACTTACTAATTTGACAGCTATAATTTTAATTGGTAATTACGAGGGCTGCACTAAAAGTATCGGGAATGGAATATTTCCACTGTTCCTGTCATATTAAAATATTTTTAATTGAAAACTCCTTGGTTTTAAAAATCGAATACCATTTATTTATTTAAAAAAAGATTCTCGGTCTTGTCACAAGGTTTTGTCAAACTTGTTTAGTCGTTGAGACAATGGAATTGACTCGAGAACATTCAAGAGCGATGATTTATTATGACTTTCGAAGTGGTTTAACACAAAAACAGTGTGTTGACCGGATGATTTCTGCATTTGGTGATGAAGCCCCATCCAAAACCACAATTTATCGCTGGTTTGCTGAATTTCAACGTGGACGTGTCAAGCTCAGTGATGATCCCCGTCAAGGTCGTCCAAAAACTGCAGTCACCCAAGAAAACGTTGATGCTGTGCGTAAGCTGATTGAGGAAGATCGACATGTGACATACCGCGAAATTCAGGCAACTTTAGACATTGGCATGAGTCAAATACAAATAATCTTGCATGAACAATTAGGTGTAAAAAAGTTATTATCCCGATGGATACCGCATTCGCTCTGTGAAGAGCAAAAAGCGGCTCGCGTTACTTGGTGCGTCAGAACTCTCGAAAGATTCCACGCAGGATCCTCAAATGCTGTATACAACATTGTATCAGGTGACGAATCCTAGATATATGCGTACGAACCCGAAACAAAAAACCAGTCACGAGTTTGGGTGTTCGAAAATGAGTTAAAGCCAACAAAAATTGTTCGTTCACGGAGTGTTGCAAAAAAAATGGTGGTCACGTTTGTCTCCTAAACCGGCCATGTTACGACTATTCCTCTTGAGGGACAAAGAACGGTTAATGCAGAATGGCATGCTAGCATTTGTTTGCCACAGGTCGTTTCTGAACTCCGTAAAGAGAACTGCAACCGCCGCATCATCCTCCATCACGACAATGCGAGTTCTCACACCGCGCACAGAACAAAAGAGTTTTTAGAGCAAGAAAACATAGAATTATTAGACCATCCGCCGTACAGCCCCGACCTAAGCCCTAATGATTTCTATACTTTCCCTAAAATAAAGAATAAATTGCGTGGACAGAGATTTTCATCACCTGAAGAAGCTGTGGACGCCTACAAAACGGCCATTTTGGAGACCCCAACTTCCGAATGGAATGGTTGCTTCAATGATTGGTTCCATCGTATGGAAAAATGAGTCAAATTTCGCGGAGAATACTTCGAAAAGCAATAAATACATTTTTAAATAGTAATGTTGTGTCACTTCCTTGATTCCCGAAATTTTCAGTGCCGCCCTCGTATAAGAGAGCAACCCAGTCCTGCCTCGCACGGTTTTAAGAATAGACTAAACAATGAGAGTTCTTTATTATATGTAAGTTTAATATCAATGTATAAACCTTCCGGAATAAATTCTCTAAATGGTGGCGAAAATCGCATCAAAATCCGTTGCGTGGTTTAGAAGAACAACGCGATATGTACTAGGCACTAGCTTCTGCACGCAACTTCGGTTGCGTTTACCGGGATAAAAAGTATCTATACAACGTGTAACAAAAACGCTGTTCGATTCGTGAGGGTTGCTAAGAATCGTACTGAGAATCTATTTATGTGGTACTTACCTAATATTCAAGAAAAAATTAAAATAAAATTCACGCCATTTTTTCCAATATGGCATTTTACTGGGTTATTAAATGTGGTGCGTGGCAGTCGTTTAGTTCTACAAGTCATAGCTTATGATCCCTGCTGAAAATTTTCAATTTTTTTATAGAATTGGGATAATTCTGAAATTGAATTTTAAATAGCAATAAGTTTATTTATTACTCTTTGGTAAAGATAGTGCAGCACCTATGAGCCCATTTCGGATCGGACAGGGCTTTTGTAACACATTGTATAACCTAACCTAGGTCATGGTCTAGCCATGTGCTAAATGTCATCGAAATCCTTTCAGCCGTTTTAGCGTGAAATACGCTTTCACGCTAAAACGGCTGAAAAGATTTGGATGAAATAATGTAAGAAATAATACTGAATGGATTTGTGACAATCAAACATACTCACTTTCACTACAGCCGAGCTGTTCTGCAAACATCTCACCGTGATAACTTGGGTGAAGTGAGCTTGATGTGAGCTGTCATTGCCCCTAAAGCTAGGGATTGACACTATGGACAGCTCACTTCATGCTCACTTCACCTCACTGTTCACGGTGAGATGTTTACAGAATCGATCGACAGTTATATTATTAATTAGACTAATATTCCAACTCAAAAGATACACAATATTTTTAGTTTTGAGCCTGCCCCAGAAAATCATGACCATAAGTGACGATTTCTATCATCCGAACTTGTCATCAGATACTTGAAGCATCAAGGTTTAACAATTCCTATTTGTTTCAGATAACATTAAAAAAATGCGTAATTTTTAACTGAAAGTGTAAACAGCTGACTGCTCTGACGTCATAGAATGATAATTTCCTCCTAACGCAAATAATAAGTGAAGAGGCGGAAGAAATATTTTTAAAACGCCATTTTTGATAAGATAAAATATTTGTTAAAAGTGGAGCAAACTGCTAAACATATCTGTGTAACCAATTTTTTTTAGGAAAATAGAATAATGTCAGTTTCATGTCATAATTTTCAATGTTGATCGATGACGGTCAGACGACCGATGAAGGTCGCTGGAATCCCAGGATACGGGAAGCAAACATGGTCGCTGTGGTTAATATAAACATATAAACACACCAATATTCCTCGGAGGGATGGGCAGAGGTGTAGGTATACGTAGTGCCCTCGTTGCGTCAGTTATGTTTCAGAACTCATGAAATTTGGGCAAACCAATATTGGTATTAACCGGGCATAAATCAAAACTCTGGTTTGCTACTGAGAAGTTCTTAAGAAAAACGTAATAATAACACTGCCCTATCGAACCCGGACGCCACAGCTCAGCAGTCCCGCTTATAACCACTAGACCAACAAGGTAGTCAATTTAATAGGTTTAAAGATATTTATTCTAAAAAAAACACTAAGGGCGGATTTCCCCAATTAATCTGAACGCGACCAGCACATCTAAACTGCATTCAAGAGCTGTCAGAGTCAATATTCCATAACAATTTTGACACTGACAGCTCTTAGTGCCAATTTCACGCGATTTAGTTTCATTGGTGAAATTGGCACTAAGTCGCTCACATGAGACAAATTAAAAATAAATTTTAAATTAGTTCGTTATAATCAAGACACTCAGTCAGACTGTACCAATAATTATAATGAATTTGTGTTATACCCATCCAATGCATTTAGTTTTAACATTAGCCAATAATAATAAGTTGGTAATAGGAGTTTTAAAAATAAACGTACCTAACCTTTTGAATGCTGATGACCACTCGTGACATTTTTAACACATAAACATTTCCGCGTTCAAGTTATTAAATTTTTAGTATTCAATATCAGGTTTTTGTTATATTTTGCATCGTAAGCCCCACCCAGACTGGCTTTTTCATCCTCGGCGAATTCTTGTTTCTCTAAGAGATCAACCAGCCGATCTATTACTGTAAAAATCTCTAAGGTGAAGTGATCTGTCATTCCACCTGATGCTAGGGATTGACAGTATTGACAGCTCACTTCACCTAAGGAGTCGTCCATAAATCACGTGAGGCTCGAAAGGGGGGAGCGAGGGGGTTCGGAAAAATCATGAAATATCACAAGGGGTTGTTGTAAGATATCACGTGTATTTATTTTTTCATTTAACGCGTATTTCTAAACCGAAAAACGCCCCCAATTTTTTTTTTTTTTTTTATAAAATTTTCTAAGATACCTACATTGCACCAAAAAAATACACGTGACTTTGGGTTGGGGGGAGGGGTTAGTATTTAACCTCACCAGGGGGCGTATCACGTATCCCCTTGTAAAAGCTGGGGTTAAAAATTTCAAAAAACATCACGTGATTAATGGACGGCCCCTAAGTTTTCACGGTGAGATTTTTACAGAATAGATACAAACAGAGGGCCTAGACAAAGTGCCATACTATCAGCGATGACGATGGTGGAAACGTCAAAATTGTATTTCTACCGAAAAGCTTTCAACGGGATTGTACATGTCGTTGTAGAAATGCGGAAGGCTTTGCAAACGAATGTCACTTGTCTAAGGACGCCGATATATGCCAGCGGCCTTGAGTGGTTAGCTTGCGTGTTCTGTGCTGAGCTCACGCAATGCGTCGTACGTCCAGCCAACAATAGGACTCGCCCATTAAGGAGCGCTGTCCCAAATTAGACGCATTATTAAGTTATTATACATAAATCAAAATGTATTTTAATAAAACACATACGTGTTTTGTTAAAATACGTTACTCAAAGATAAATAATTAAAAAGTCTTTAAAATGGTGAAGGTTTCAGAAAAATACGCTTGTAAGTATTTGCGTGATTCTCAGTTTTTATCTGCGTTAGAAATAACTTTACAAATTAATTACACTATGTAATATACTCGTAAACATAATCTAAATATGCACAGACTAATTTATTAAGCAATTAATGCTCTTATTAAATTTTTGTTTTTTCCAAATCACAACTCGTTTAGACGTGATCTTCAGTATAAAATCATTAAAAGTCACTTAGTGTCGCCTTAAGAGGGCGCCTAAAGGTCCACTAGCGCCACTCTTTAAAAAAAATAGTATCTCGTGACTGAGAAGGAATTATGAATAACGGCTAATAAGGAACCCTCGGTAAGTGTGTCTAGAATTTTCTAATACCTTTTATAAAGCTTTATATTGAGACACGAAGCAACAAAATACGATCTAAAGAAAAGCGGCCACATTCCTCTAGATCGTATTTTGTTGCTCCGTGTCTCAATATGAAACTTTATAAAAGGTATTAGAAAATTCTAGACACACTTACCGAGGGTCCTTACTAGCCGTTATTCATAATTCCTTCTCAGTCACGAGATAATATTTTTTTTAAAGAGTGGCGCTAGTGGACCTTTAGGCGCCCTCTTAATGTAAACTCGATGGAGAAGACGTTGTATTCCAATAGGGATGCTGACAAAAAAAATGTTTTATGTCCGTCCTGTAGGTTATTAAAAAAATATTGGACACGTATTTTTCCTTTTTTACGTAATTAAAAGATTACGGCGATACATTGAGTTAAAATGTGCTATGACGTCACGAGTATGTACATTTTATACTTACTTGTGACGTAGCAACCCCCACTCTCCAACTTTAATGCGCTATATCTCAGTAATTTTTAATAACACGTGTCTAATATTTTTTTATTATCTGACTGACGTACTAAATAGTTTTTTTTTTTTTTTACCCAGGCCTTATCCCTATTCTAGATACTTAAGGTGGATGTATAGACAGGCCTCGCCATACATTTTTCAGGCGTTCTAATCTCCGTAAATAAACGGTTTCTGCAGAATAAAAGCAAGTATAATGAGACTTTATAATGTATTATGTTCGCCTAACGCCAAAATTTTATTAAAAAAACTGTATTTCTAGGAGAATTAGACCCAATAAAAAACGAAAAATCTTTACATGTGTGAGTGACCTGAATCGCGCCATCTAACAGAAATTTAAAGAACCACGGAGAAAGAGTTATTTACATTGTGTTACGAGTTTTCGTTCGGTAAACATTTATAATAGATGGCGCTGGTTCGAAAATTCGAACGTAACGAAGGTTACACGTCGAATGACGCGGCGATGCAACGGGCGACGTTGCCATTCAAGACGCACCCCGCGTTGTTGCCAAATTTCTCCAGTCAGTACATGCGTGATTGTCTTGACAACTTGCTAATCGTTTCCAAAATTGTGTTTCTAGAAAGTTAGCGCCGGCGCGCGGGTTTGCCCGCGGGTTTTACATTTTATGATTGATAAAATGTTTTTTATTAGGGAATGAGAAAGAATGCTAGAAAGTGAAAAAAAATATCTGCGATCTGCATTTGGTTCACACAGATACAATACTAATGTAATTATTGTAATATCTACTTTAAATATAAAGTACCTAAAGATTTAAAAATCTTTCTACTGTATGTAAGTAGGTACTGATAATACATTTTCTGACACGGTTAGGTACTAATTCATTGGTTTGGTTTGAATAAAACCAGAGAATAGAAGTTCATGTAAACTTAGGGTATACCTAAATCAGGCGATCAGCGTAGGCAAATTTACCTATTTTTTTTCTAATTACCTACCTACGCAATGGTGACACGTAGGTACTACTTACATCTATTGATTGAATCATATTTAATTTATGTGAAACCATCAAGATAAGTGAATACACAGACAAACCACATTGATTTTTCATAACAATTGCACATTTTAGTATTATTAGCACACGTCAAAGTGCGTCTAGATAAATTGGTCTTGCCATCTAAGAAGTTTACCAAGAAAAAGGGGAAATAAAACATAGGGCAGTATTTTAGTAGTAAGTTGTAGGATGTTCTGATATTTAAAACGATGAATGATATAGGTACATACATCATTCATTTATGGTTTCGGGGTTTTTAACTGTCAGCGAAATGACGTTCTCAAAATGGTAGCTGTAGTTCCAATTTCGCTCGTCTGAACAGCTAAGTAATGAGTTTTTATTTAAAAGTGAAGTGTTTTTGTGTTTTATTGACGGTAAGTGTTATTTTTATGTCCAAAGGATGCTTTTCTGCTTGAAGGTGATACAGAGTTATATTATAATAGTAATTACCCTTAAAACTTAAAATATTGTAAGATTTAGAAGAGGAAATACAAAATCAAACGTTAGCAACACTCGTTGATTGTCATCACATCACATACCTACCTACTCTAAATTTCAAATATTTCACCCTAATAGGGACGTCAATTATTATTCTCTCTAAAAACTCACTTTGCCTGTCCCAGAGGAACGAAAGGAACCAAAAAAAAACTCTCTGAAAAAGATCCGTTACTGATTTGATTCGAAAGGAAATATGAAAAATCGATTCACAAATAAAGAAATGATTTTCCAAAAATCAATCATTCGTTTTCGATGAAATTCGCAATGTAGGGGTTTACGGGGTGTACGTTACCCTAGCAAGAAAGTGTCTCCTATAGTTATATGAGTGAGTGGAACGTATAGTTGGTGCCTAATCTGCTGTAAATGTGCCCCTACATAAAAAATTGGTGCCCCTTGTCGTTTTGAAAAAAAAAACGAAAAACGATTCCTGCTAGGGTAACGTACACGTTTACGAGGGCGAAAAAACGATCGATGAGCGAAAAGAATTTAACTAGTCTCATATCTGGAAAAAATCCGTATTTTTACGCAAAAGGATTTGCACTGGATATGCTTCGTAATTTTCCCGCCACCACAATTCTTAACAATTCAAACAAACAAAAAACTGATGTTCTAGGGTGAAATATCGATTCCCTGTATCGATTCAGTACTAGATATCGATTTGAAAAAACGTTTTTATTTGTTCCAAAAAATCGATTCTTTGCTCAATCGATCTCAGATTGACATCTCTATTTGGTCTGTTTCTCATGTTCTGTCAGTTGTTTTGCAAATTTTCACACACACACACAGCTTGACAGCTTGATTGATGGTGACAAATGGTGGTGTTATTTCTGACTAATACAAATTTCTTGAAGCATTTCATAATTACGATACTTTTGCTGTTGTGTTTAATTATTCTTTTTGATTACAGATTGAATTGCAACTCTGCCTAAGATGAATCCGACTAATAAACTTGCCTATATACGACATATGTATTCAGGGCCGCGAAAATCGCGGAAAAAAGTGCAAGCAACATTGAAAAGACATCATGACAATTCTTCTAATGATTTTTAGTGAGTAAAGGCTTGTGCAGACCAGCGCGACTTGTCGCGCTACGCGATATTGCGATATTTTATCCGTAGAACAATTTCTATGAAAACGCGCGCGACACTTCACACAGGGGCGACCTGTAGCGCCGCGACACAGATAATTCGCGTCACGTGATGCGAAACCCGAATAAAGCTTCGTGCAGATCAGAGCGACGCGACGCCGCGACGCGACTCGAACAATACAATTTCTAAGAAAACTTGACGGTATAACAATAGCTGGTGTCGCGTCGCGCTGTCGCGTCGCGCTGGTCTGCACGAAGCTTTACAGAGCGGCATCAACAAAGGAGCATATTTCTTAGTATTCGTGGATCTTTGACAGTCGTTACGGGTCGTCAGAAGCCCGAAAGTGACCACCAGTCTTACCAAGGGGTACCTATCGTATTACCCAGTTACTGGGTTGTAGAGGTCAGATAGGCAGTCACTTCATGTATACTGCCGTGCTTATGGAAAACGCATTATCTACGTTTTGACACTTTCGGAGAAAAACGCGTTTAAATATTTTATTCTTATTTTAACTGTAACTCCTAAAGGAAGTAAGGTATTGATGTGAAAATTAGATTAGCAGAAGCAGTAAAGTGTAAGTTACGCTATTTTTATAATTTTATATATTTATATCTTTTAGTTATATTAATAATTAAAAAGAAAACCTTATTGTTAGTAATCAGCAAGGTTTTATTTTATTCATACTAACCATAAACGCATTAAGTATGCTACATAATGCAATTATACTTAGTACAAGATTTTAATGCACTTTTCATTAGTAAAATGTCATCAGACTAGCTTACTCCTACTTGTAATAAATGCATTAACTACTTCTATTAATGCGTTTTTGTTTAGTAAGATCTCTTAATTTACATAAGTTATTCTAATGAAAAGAGAATTAACTGAATAATTGTTTTATGGCGATCTAGATAAATTGATGCTAGTTAGGTTAGTTTGTAGTTTGGCCTTCTTCCTGATGAGGGAATGATTAGAACATACTACTAGATTGGTGGGTCTGATAGAATATAAAAAAAATAATAATGTAAAGTCTTTAATTACTATACTAACAACACAACCACTTATATTTATCTTTTTTTTAAAGCTAATCAATGGTAAATATTGAGATCAAAATTACAATTGGCATAATCAGTCTTAAAGAATTCTGATATTTAGAAAATAAACATAAAATAGACACTTATTCTTAATTATAAGGCACTTGAAAATCACAGTATCAGTTGCTAAAATAAAAATTAAAAATCTTAATAACGTAAAGTTAGTTTACAATCAGTAGGTTATATACCTACTGATTGTAAACTAACTTATCAAAAATAATGAATAATCAAAACACAACATCTTTAATCCAAACCAGAGTCGCTATTAGACACAGGTAAATCTATCCAAAAACGTCGCCTGTTTTCGGGCATCAAAGGCACTAATTTGGATATGATTTCTTCCTTTCTTTCTTTAGTGGTCCCTCGCGGTGACTTCTTATTAGGAAATTCAGGGAAAGTTTTATCTTTCTTTATCTTCACCTGAAGGAAATCTAAAGTTTTCCAATCACCTTCATGACTCTCTTTGTACTTAATTGTGAAATCCCCTTTTTCAGCTTTGATAGACATTATGTCCTTTAGGTATACTCTTGGCTCTAGGTTTTTTAATTTGGCTTGGGATGAGACGTCTTTATAATTGTAAAAATCTGATATCAACATCGTCTTTACTACATTTTTATTCGAATTGGACTTTTTCACCGCGTCTACGAAGTCTTCAAAATCATAGATTTTCTTGTTCTTCATTGACAATTCCACCTGATGATGGAAATGATCAGCTGACATGAACGTGTGTCCTGGTTCAAAATATTTGATTGTGATAGTTTCTGTAGATATCAGCTCGCTATTTACAATGTGAACAAGAAAACACATGAACGCCCAATTCTTGTTTTGAGCCGCACAGTTATCGGCCCAAATAAATATTTCTTTGGCGTCTCGTTTACTAACAAAAAAAGTTCTGAACGCGGATATAATGTCCTCTTGACGACGACCAGAAATAGTTTCGTTCCATAGAACAGCATAGGGCACATTTTCATGGTCTTTCGATTTACCAAGAGGAACAAAACTCTCATTGAATGCTATAATTCTTGGACAGAATATAGCGCTTTTGTATTGATCAATTCGAGGTAACATTATAACCTTTTGTAAATCGACCGAGTAATAAATATGATTTTTATCAATCAAAGATAATTCCACATCTTTTTTGTATTCTATCCTTGTAGTAGTGTAACGAAAATTGTGCTTTTCATGTTGGACACACTTGTCGCAGGGTTCTTGGTTACATTCGGAGCTATCTTTGTGTATCTTATACAGAGCACACTCCTCGCATTCCTCATGGCCTAAGTGGGTAAATGATATATTCATGTTTCGAACTGTTTTGCGATATGTTTCAAATGATATTTTCATATCAGGGTACTTCTCGATCAAGTTTTGGTACATCATTGTAATATTAATATCACTAGGTAAGTAAAATCTATTCGGAGCATGTTCTCGACGATAATGGGATATCATTGGATTATAGTTTTGGATGTGAACCTTAACAATATCTTTATCTACATAACCAACTCCTGTACGTTTATAACTCCCCCGTTTGTCCTTTTGTTCATCCATTTCTTTGTTAAGTGCAGTAATGATTCGTCTATTATTATTAGGATGATAGCCTAGAGTGGTCAAAAAGTATTTTTTACATACCTCAATCCTTGTTCCATTTACTGCAAAATAAAATCTGTGTGAATTGTCTCTGTTAGCTCTCCTCCTTTCATTCGAAACTTTTCTCACGAGTGGAGTATATGTCTCAATCATGCTTTTTATATATATCCCTTTTGATTCGTAGTTTAACTTTATGTATTTGTCATGTATAACCTGTCTCTCCTCGATATTTATCTTAGAAGTACATTTCCTACGACACTTTTCATCGCATGGAGGTTTGATTGAAATTTTTTCTTCATCACTATCTTTCTTCATCTTCAATCGTTCTGACATTGGGACGTCAAATTTACGTCTCTTACGGGGTACACCTGACTTGGTTAAACCTTTGTCATTAGTTGATGATGATGTCGTTGGCTCATTTTCTAAAGTATTATCCGGTCCAGTTTCTTCAGGGACTTCCTCCATATCTAGAATATTGACTAAATGTCTTGAATTGTTTTTAACTGTTTCAGGTACATAGTCTTTGTCCTTTACACTGTCATCGGAGTCACAATTATAAGGATCAACCAAATCAAACTCATTGTCTTCGAATGGCATATTTTCGTAACACAGCAGAGAAGAACGTGTATTATGGATCTGTGGAGCAGTAACATGTGGAACTGTACCACGTGGAGGTGTGACATTTAGACATGTAGGTGGTGTGACATGAGGAGATGCAACATGTGGAGGTGTGACATGGGGAGGTGTGACATAGGAAGGTGTGACATGGGGAGGTATAACATGTGGAGGTGTGATATGTGGAACTGTGATAAGTGGAGGTGTGAAGCTTGATCTGCTTTGTGATGATGTCTCTTGATACATCGAAGTTACTAAGTTTTCTGTAACTCTATCTGTTGATAATGAAGATTCATTCAGGTTATTATTTCGTTCTAAGGCCAAAGCTATGATATGATCTCTCCTGTACATGGCGACCTGAAATAAATAATAAAATATAGCTGAATTGTGAGAGCTTATAGTGGAATCAGGCATATGTTACTATTTGTTCAGCTATTAAAGAAACCATTACGTAATCATTGAAATAAAACTACTTTTTAACGGATCCGACGTCGGATCAATATAAAATAATCGAATCTAAAACCGCGGTATAACCCGTGAAAGTAGTTTTATTTCAGTGAATGATATTCGCGTAAACTTCAATTATATGAAGTTTGTATAGCAAAGAGGGTGCAGAAACTTGGAAAAATTCGGCGCTTTTTGGCAAGCGTGCCGCGGCAGCATCTATGAACGCTGATCTCCTCTATTATTTGTGAATGAATTCAATTACGTCTCTTTAAAGTTCACATACATATTTAATATTAGTCAAACTCTGACTTGACCGTTTTGGATGAGTGCGTTGGATGCCTGTGAGGCAGCTGTGGGGGTGTTCTAGGGGGGGTCTAAAATTTTGTTAGATTTTGACTACGACAAACCGTTTTTGAGATATACGCATTTAAAAAAAAAAAAAATTAATAAATGCCCTGAACAGAACATGCACACTGCCATCCGACTCTAATTATCTAATTATGCATAAACAACTTGTGTAATGGTGATCAGACAAGTAATAAACGTACATTATATATTTCTAAATACATACATAATATAGATAAATAACACCCAGACATAAATTCAAAACTAGTGAAACGTGGACGTATTGTATTCAATACGTGTCTGCTCACCCCTTCGGGGAGTATTCTGTCAAATAAGTCTGTTCAATGAATTGTACTTATTGGACGGGATATGTGCGTGATGATATCTATGTATGTATGCACACAGAACAGACACCCGTGCTCATTACACATATATTTGTCCTGGGTGGGAATCGAACCCACGAACTGTCGTCACTGCAAAAACAAATCGTGAACGACAGTTAACCATGTCGTCATACATGTGAACATCTCCATTTAAATACACAACCGACGACGCTTTAAACGACATTATTCGGTACACATACTACCTACTAATAATAATTAAGAAAAAATAATAATATCTTATCAAAGATGTAAAATTGTTATTAAAATTCGTAATTTACATTAAGTATATATACAATTCTAGTAAGTACTAACTAATTCAAATCAAATATTACAATAAAAACTTACTGTAAGTTTCCCGCTCAGAAGCACGTGAGTCCTGCTCCAAGAATATATCGTTACTGGCGGGACGAGTAGTTTTTTCCCTCCGCGACCCTTTCCTTACCCCGCTTTCATCCCCGCAAGTACCGTTGGCTTAGCATAAACGCATCGACTCGAAGATTTGATGCGTTTTATTTGTTTGTTATAAAGAAATACGTAATGATTTGTTTATCATAAATGCATCATGTAAAGTTAGTGCTATCATTTTTAGTTTAATACTCTATATTACTATACGTAGGTATTTATAATAAACGCACTAACTAAAACATGATGCGGTTATGGTAAGCGGTATATCTTATTCTGGAATTCGAGTCTGCACTAAGTATAGATATAGCGTTTTTGGTTAATATAACATTGATTTATATCGGACTTGATGCGTTTATTAGAAATAAAAAAACGTGTTGTAATGAAAATATTGAAATGGTCCCTATGGGACAGTTATAGAGCTCATTTTTCTGATTCCAAATCTACTATTAACTCAATTTGGCAAAATTTGGTACATAATGCGTTTTTCGTAAGCACGGCAGTATAATACTGGTATTCAGCTGCAGGACACCGACCCCAACACAATTGGGAAAGGGCTAGGCAGACTGACAGACTATTCCAAAGTGAAATAAAATCATAAGCAAAATAGTAAGTCATTGCAATGTGACTCTTTTCTCATTGTTTTAAGGTATAAATCAGGATGATTGACTTCCTTTACAAAAAAATTATCATTTCTCTATTTCCAACTAAAAAACTCCTCGCAAATGTCAATCATTCTAATTTATACCTTATCGCCATTACTTAAGAATTACATTGCACTGACTTACTAATGGTTTTGGCGGCACGCGGCGGCGTGGTCAAAGGACCTTTTGTAGCGGCCGCGCCGCACTCGAGTCGCCACTGCCACCTAGGTACCAGGTACCTATATTATTCGCGGATTTTGACATTATGTTTCTATCTAGCTGGCACACCTGAGTCAAACACATTATGTATGATGCACAGAGCGGCGGTGTAGTTTTGGCATGCTTCACTGTACTGTTCGCAGCGCGTTCCCTACATTCAAGACCTCACGCGCAGTTGTAGGTACCTACTTGTAACCACTAGACCAACGAGGCTGTTTGTTAGTAGTTACCTACTATCCTAACTAATATTATAAATATGATTTGAAAGTGAACTTGTTTGTTACGCCTTCACGATAAAACGGCTGAATGGATTTGGATGAAATTTGGCGCATGGGTAGACCATGAGCTAGACTAGGACATAGGATATATATACGGGATCGAGACTTATGCGGGTGAAACCGCGGGGCGCACCTACTTACATATAATTGGATCACTCATTATCATTAGAAGTTATCATCGAGCATTTCTTAAACATCAGAGTATTTCTTAAACATCACGCCTGTCATCCCAAAGGATTAGGCAGAGGTGTAGGTACATACGGCTACACATGACATCAAGCTTTACATTTCCAGTTTATGCTGATCTCGCATTGTATAGGATTTCCGTACAATGCGAGGTCTGTATAAACTGGAAATGTATAGCTTGATGTGTACCTACCTATAGTACACCCGTATTTCACCAGTTATGCGTATTTATTCATCTGTGGTACCTACCTATTATACTTATTGAACACAATTTTATTAGAGAAGATTCTCGGAGATAGGTAGGTACTTACGGAATTAGTTTGGTAAGTAAATTAAAAGTAAGTAGGTACCTACCTAGGTTAGTTCCAAT
This sequence comes from Agrochola circellaris, assembly GCA_914767755.1. Lineage (NCBI taxonomy): Eukaryota > Metazoa > Arthropoda > Insecta > Lepidoptera > Noctuidae > Agrochola > Agrochola circellaris. The sequence goes on along the minus strand of OU611850.1, from coordinate 9,566,803 downwards.
ACTTCCAATATATCTACCCAAGCGTACCTATACTCCATTTGAAATAAGATTAGACATTTAACTAAACCTTTTTTACTGTTCGTTTAACCGATTTTGACTTCTATTGCGTTGATGGCATGACACGGCAGCTGCAGTAAGCAGTTGGTTTTGTCACCACTGTTTTGCTTTTGAGGCCATCCTTATTCCTACGGTACAGAAGTCAGAATCGGTTGAACGGACTGTAAAAAAGTTTTGTTTAAATGTCTAATCTTATTTCAAATGGTGTATTATGTAGTCAAATTTACGGGTTTGTAAATTAAGATGATTTCAAAATGATAACTACGTAAGCTCCTACCTACTCATAAAAAGGCCATAAAAACGTGTTGCAGCCGAAAGTACACCATGTAGAAATTGTAATTTTTCCGAAATCACATAAATTGGAAACTAAATTTAAAAAATCTTGACTTGTAATTACGTACGTAATAATTCTACGTACATAATTCATTCTAATACTAAATTCAGAATCATAATTATTGTAATATCAAAATATTGAAAAAAGTACTTATGTTATCTTTGTGTGGTGGTACCTACGAGTCGACGGTTCGAATCCAACCAAAAAATATTTAGGTAAATGCAGTGAGAGTAAATAAAACGATATTTGTATGAAAATATTAACCATAGATAAATATTATTAATTTATAGTAAGATACAATAAAACGCTTTACAATTGAATACATAATCTTTTATTTATTTAGTACAGGTCACAATTTATTTACACGTTAGGTACTATTTAGGTTCAGTCACATTACAACAACCTATATAGGTACAATATACTCGTACCTTTATTACCCAAAATAATTTATCTGAATAATTTGTTATGGTGAAAAGGTACCTATCTGATATCGAGCCTAGAAACAAAAGTATGCATATCCCAATAAGTAATTATATTATTAAGAAATAGATTGGAACATAACAATCCTCTAGTAATTTAAAGTATGCTTAATTAGTAAATTAATATTTGTTTTCAGTTTTTGCTATAATGTAAGGATATTCATCTTATAAATAATTTGGTCCTCTTTCTTTAAATTAACGCCATCTGGACATTTTAATTTCCAACCATGTTTTAATAAAACGACATCTAGTGGAGTCGGAAGTTACTACTATTTACTTTGCATGTGTGTGTAAAGAGTAAATTCATGCGGCTAAATCATTAAACTGTTCTAATCTTTGTATGATACCAGTTAACAAGCACAGTGATGATCTAAAAAAATCAAGTTAATGCCCTAGGTTCCGCTTATAATAAAGTTGTTTATTAAAAATTTCTATGTTAGGTGTAAAAATTGAAAATGTTCGAAATTGTGGATGTGTCGCCATCTAGCGACAAAATGGCAGTGAGATCATCTATGCATCCGCCTTAACCTAGATTGATTGCCACTAACCTGCCACAGTTTTTTTAAAACTTACGTCTCTGCCCTCTACAAAAAAAATCCTAAGCCTCACGATCATACCACTGCCCGACCTGGGAAACCATCCCAACCATACATGCACAGAAGACTTAAGCACCCACAAGACAAACGAAATATCGTGTGGCGACATCTACATTCATAAAAATGAGTGTGTGGTACGTATGTCGCGGTATAGATGGCGCCACTGACTTCACCGAATCCTGCATCGCGCTAACAGAGTTTACCGCACGATCTCTTTACAGTATTGTTAATTAACGAAGGGCGTTCCCTTCAACCGGTAAAGTATTACGTTCACACATACCTACAAAAATATAGGTACAACCTTAGTTTTCGTTTACACTAAACCTCTTGAGGGGTCATTGTACTCGTCATTATGAACAACTTTCACTATGGGACCAACGCTGAAATCGCGAAAAGAAAATCAACTGTTCCCTACATTTATGTTCGTATCTCGTCGAAATGTAGGAAACATGTTTTTTTTTTTGAGGTTGTATATTACCGCTCAATAATAAAGTGTTAAATTTTTTTAGTGCTCTGAGTATACGATACGATATTTATATGAAATAACTCAATTTGCAACCTAAATTTCGTTAGGCTTTGGTATTTTACGAATTGACGGGCAGGCGGCGCGACGCGACTCCAACAAAACAATTTCTAAGAAAACTTCACAGTAGAACAATTACCGGTGTCGCGTCGCGCCGATCTGCTCGAGGTGATGTGACCCTGTGACCAATATCTTTTGTCACACAATTTGAAGAAACACCAGACACGGTTGTTTCGGGAGGTTCCTGTATCACCACTGTGTGGATCGCCCGGAGGACACGGTGGAGCATACGGTGGAGGCCTGCCCGGCTTGGGCGGGGCACCGCCCGTGTCCTTGTGGAGGCGATCGGCGGCAGTGATCTCTCACTTCCGGCCCTGGTCCAGGCCATGGTACGGAGCGAGAGGGCGTGGGAAGCCGTTACGTCCTTCTGCGAAGTAGTAATGCTCGCGAAGAAGGAGGCGGAACGCGTGAGGGAGAGGCAAATTTCGCGCCCTCATTCCCCTAGCCGCCGCAGGAGACGCCCTGGGCGTCGGGAATCGCAGGCCGATTCCTGGCCACCGTAGGCACGGACTTGCGGACGGTGAGCAATGGGTAGCTCGCCGGCCGATACGGACCAGACCCGGGTCAACGGCGCGTTGTGTTCCACGCGCGTCTCAAAGAGATGTCAGCACAACTGACGGGGTCCGCTACGACCGATGCCTGCCGGGGTCGCGAGAAAGTACGAATCAGTAAGACACGCCCTCCCGCTCCGCCCAAAGCGGGAGAAGCTATTTGATAAATTCCAACCCAAAAAAAAAAGCCTGCGTCAAAAAGGCCCGATCCAGCAAAAATGCCAGTTAAGGACTATGCGCTAACCTGCAAATTGCAAAAAACGTAAGCAAATTTGAATTTGAATTTTTCGCGGCTTTAGTGCTTGACGCTTTGACACATTGAATCTTTCGCGTTAACCATAGATAGCGTTAACAGATAGGGTCTAGAGAGGCGCGTATTTCCGCTTTTCCTCTACCGGATGTTTGTTCACACCACTTATTAAAAACAATTTCTTTTGTTACAGGAAATCAAACTGTTAGAGAAGTAAACTGCAACGAAATTCAAAATGGTGTTCTTCTTTTCTCGAATAACTAAAAAGTAAGTGGTTTTTACTTGTTAATCTGAATGCAATGATCACGCCAGGCTATTCGATCGGTTGTTTTAATATCAATTAACCTGATCGTCTCATAGTCTTGTTCTGGACTGTTGCAGAACAATAAATGTTACACAATTCACAAACTAAAATATCTGCAGATTCTACAAACGGATTTCTTTCGAATATGCTTTTCTAAAAAACGAATCAACTAAGTACCTACCCAAAAAATAATTTGAATTAAGCATGACCTCCACTATTATTGCCGCCAAGCAGAACAGTCTTTTCTTAAAAGATGTTCAATCTACATTATCTACGATGTGATCAACGTTGTGCCATTCCCACGTGTGTAACCGTCGCAACACTGGCCGACAGTTGCATACATCTACTAGTATAACTGCATAGTTTGTGATGTATGCAATCGGTGGCGGCGTGGTCGCAACTCTTCTATTTTATGAGTCTATTTTCACATCGCGCTCGATCAGTCGTGACGCTGCAGAGTGCCGAGTCCCGGTTGCGTTACACATTGGGCAGGGAGATGGCAGAAGATTAAATTGAATGTAACCGTAGAATATGGTGACATTTCTGTATTTTTTGCAATAAATTACTTTTATTTAGGCTAAGGAACATAAGGAAGTACAGTCACGAGCATTATATTACTATGGACAGCTCGGCAATAATATCTGATTTCATGATTCATCCATTTTATACGACTGCAAAAATATGGGTATGTGATCGTTTGTGGAAGGCATAGTTACACAGACAAGTGGCAGCACAAATATCATCGAAGGAACACCAAAACTGTCTGGCGAGACAAGCGACGCCAAAATAGAGGATGCTGCATCATCTTCAATGTGTCAAAGCAATATTTAACGGACAGTCTTGCGTCACAAATATCTGCCTACTCAGTTAAATTCAGAATAATGTGATACGTTGTGATCGAAAATATCTAGGCTACAAAACTAGGCCCTGCAAAGCCATAAAACAGATTAGTGTCTGCTTTGATGATCATGGAGGTCACACAAATAAAAAAAAGGTTGTTAGCACGACAACATTTACTTTAAATAATGTTCACGAAGACTGATTAACGAGTAGGACCAATGGAATATCTTTTTACGTACTGACGACTGAAATGCTCTCTATACTCAAAAGACACAGCTGTACACACGTTTTTCAGCAAGACACGTACCTAAGTTTCAAGATAACTGATGTAATTATTTGTACGAAAACGTAGTAAAATATTTTTAAAGTCATATCGGTGACATAACAATACATTTATCAGACATTTGTTATAGCCAATGCTATAACCACAATTAACATTGTTTATAATAAAGATTAAGAAAAAAACTTAATAGGTGAACTGATAAAATTATAGACTTTTTTCACGGCTGAAATTCGAAATGCTTTCTGAATTAGTACAACCGGTCGATTCTGTAAAAATATCACCTTGAAAACTTAGGTGAAGTGAGCTGTCAATAGTGTTAATCCCTAGCATCCTGCCGGTCGATTTGTGACAGTGACAGCTCACTTCACGCTCACTTTTTATTATTACAGAATCGACCGACTGGTCTTTGTAATGAAAGAGTTCATCCGTGGAGGTATAATACAATGTGTTAAAATTAACTATTAGGTAGGTACTAATAATAATATACCTTTATAAACAACCTGTGTCAATCTAAATCACGTTCCTCCACCACTTTTTGTCTTAAGGACGGTCAGATCGGTCATCGATATTCGCTCGTTAGTAACAGATAAATATTTCGCTTATTACCCTCGTTATTGGTTTTGTTACTGTATCATTTTATAATTAAGAACTTTTGTTTTGATTGTCTAAATTATGTGGTCGATGATTTTGGTGCACGGTAAAACTGTAATGAATAAACTCATTACAGTTTTACCGTGCACCGTCTGCACCAATGTATGTATGATGTACCTAAGTACTGCATAAATAAATAAATAAATAAATAAATAACATTACTAAAAAGTAATAAAAAACTTATTATTATTGAAAATAAAACGTTATTGCTATTTAAAAATCACGTTTTTAGTACCACAATTTCCCGATTCCATTAAAAAATTCAAAATTTGCACACGGGTCATCATAACTCAAAAGTTACATAAAACTAGATTCAAGCCATTTGATTGGTTGAAACTAGTTTTAAGTAACGCTTGAGTTTTGAGTAACGTTTATTAAAACGACGCTCATAAGTTATGACTTGTAGACACCCGCTAAGCGACTGCCGCCCGCGCCCCACCTAATAACCCGGAAAAATTCCCCATTGAAAAAAATGGAACGATTTTTTTCCTTTTTCCTGAATATATCCACATAAATAGACTCTCAGTACGATTCTTAACAACACCCTCACGGATTGAGTGGGCTTTTGTTACACGTTGTAAGCTACCACCATACTCGTGAGCTCGTGGCTAAGTAATAACAGCCGCACGGGTCGATCCATCAGGTTAAGCTACGCTTGTCGGGGTTGGTCTGTGGATGGGTGACCATCTTTACATACCGAGACTCCTCCGTGTCTCGGATAGCACGTTAAACAGTTGGTCCCGGCTGTCATTCATGGATCTTTGACAGTCCCGAAAGTCTGACAACAGTCTTACCAAGGGGTATCGTGTCACCCAGTACCTAGTACTGGGTTGTGGAGGTCAGATGGGCCGTCGCTCCATGTACTCAGCTGCATCCGGTTAGACTGAAAGCCGACCTCAACATATTTGGGAAAAGGCTAGGCAGATTGCTTAGTTCAGAAATTATTAACGTGCTTTCCGAGGCCGTGCCTCAGAAAGCACGTTAAGCAGTTGGTCCCGGCTGTCATTCGTGGATCTTTCACAGTCTTACCAAGGAGTATCCTATTACCCAGTTACTGGGTTGTGGAACTTGTGGAGGTCAGATAGGCAGTCGCTCCATGTTAAATATGTATTCAGCTGCATCCGGTTAGACTGGAAGCCGACCCCAATATAATTGGGAAAAGGCTAGGCAGATTGATTGCCTAGCACCATACCTATTCTCTGTCTAAATCTGTCGCCAAGTAACTTCGCTGTGTTGAGGTTTGAAGAGAGACGGTAAATTAGTTGATAACCAATTTACCAGAAGGCAAGGCCCCGTTGTTTCCGATTCAATACCACCTAAAACAGCTGGTGCTGCTGGCTGTGACAGACTGGATGCGGGAGGCGTAGGACAGAGCGTTGTGACGCAGCCTGGAAAAGCCCTATGTCCACCAGTGGACTGCAATAGACTGCGTTCATTGATCGATGACCTAAACGAAACACCAGCTCAATTTCAAGAGTCAATAAATGTACAGTACAACTATTTTCTTAATATCTCTCGGCTAACTTCGTGTTTCGTCAGTCTTCGGACAGGTCTGAACCAAGTGCAAAGGGCAACTGATAGAAATCCGACGACTGACGATACATCAACAACAGAATGTCCAATTTTCATTTCATCCAATTTTTTAAATATATTTTTTAATTATTTGTGATGGAAATACCTACTTAGTAACTAAATAAACTCACATTTTTTGCGCATCATTTCATACGGAAGACGTCCACTGCTGGACATAGGCCTCCTCCAAGCACCGCCACTTCGACCGGTTCTGTGCACAATATACGATGCGAAAACTGATACCATGGATTCAGTAGGTACATGATTCTGAGGTCCGTGAGTAGACATTTTTACACGGTTATTCAATAAAAAACAGCTGTTTTAGCTCGTGCAGACCAGCGCGACGCGACGGCGCGACGCGACTCGAACAATACAATTTCTAAGAAAACTTCACGGTATAACAATAGTCGGTGTCGCGTCGCGCTGTCGCGTCGCACTTGTCTGCAAGAAGCGTTTTATAGAAAAGTGCTAATGCCTACGCGGTTTAAACGTGGAACAGCAGATTTTTTTTTAATAACCGACGAAAATGATCAACGCCCCGGGTTCAGAAGCATGTACTGAATCTATGGTAACAGTTTTCGCGGCGATGTCCCTGCCACCCTGTACTATTTCCTGTTTATTTTTATTGTATGCTTTTAAAAGGCACTATTCAAACATTAAACGAACTTAACCTTCTCTAACTTATATATACACGCCATTATTATATACACGCCAGTCGAACACACAAATATTATTGAACAACATACGGAGAACTCCGGATTGATAACAGTGATAAGGAGGTCACGAGATGACCCTCATCTCGGAGGCCTGGCCTCACACCCTCCAACGTAATCTTGGCTATAATAATATTTATATAGCCAATAATAATTGCGAAATTATCGGAGTAGTAACAACTCTTAGGAATATTCGTTGTCAAGCCCACTTTTGTCATATAAATTGAATGTCGCTGAGATGAGATAGCGACAATTTCGAACGTTTTTAATTACGGGATATATTGGCCGAATCGAAGTGTGAAATATATCATATGTTTTTTTCAAAATTTTAATCCGTGTTATCTACGAATAAAATACAATATAAAATGACGTTTTTCGGGGTCACCTCGCCTTAAACTACTGTGATATTATGAAGACGGATGGAAAATTGCATTTTTAATCAAAGTTGTAGACCGTAGTAGTTTAGGGGTTTCAACCTCTGGGCAATTGCCCGCCAGACATGACACCCGTCTGGTCGGAGGATCCTCCCTTTTCTATGGGGGATGAGTGAACTTTACACCCTGTTCCTCATACCCCTAAAGTAGAATATAATAGAATATAATACTGTTTATTATATAGATACTTACATCATGTGGAGTACAGTTAAAAATGTAAAAAAATCACGGTGATACAATGGGTGGTCTTATAGCTAAAAACGATCTTTACTTTACTTGATGCGTTAGAAACTAAAGGGTTTATTTATAAACGTTGCTTAAAGTTAAGTAATGATTAGTAACTGTTTAACCATACACTTTTGACGTTTGAACGTCACTTAACTTTAAGCAACGTATCTATATAAACCCCAATGTGTTCTAGTTTTTTCAGAAAGCTATACTTATTGTTATTCAGAAACTGACATCCCCTAAGTATGGTTAGGGGGCTGTTAGAAGGTTAATGAAAGTTGGGAAGTGAAGATTAATAAGTATATTTTTATTTATTTTTTAAATCTTCTGTCAATGTCACACTTGTCTTTGACGTAAAAAATATCAGTGTTACCATCAGTGAAAATAAACAGTACCGCCAATAACACGGACATGAATTAAAAAAAAATGTTTGGTGGCACGTATAGAGTCTGTCAAGCGAGTCGAGTCCACAACCATTTTACTGATTTCTTATAATGGCAATACTATTATCTGTCAAACAGATTGTCACAATTTCTGTTCTAACCTCGAAGCATTCCGGTTTTTGTTGAATTTTTTAATGTTATAATGCTAAAACCTATTAAAAGTAGTGTCAGGAGCCTGCTGTTTACAATGATTAATAAATATAATCATGTAAAGATTGAATCTGATGACGTGTTAACAGAAAAACGACGACTTTTGGATGAAATTGTTTCAACAACAGGTAGGTTGGCTACAAAATGTTGATACTTTTAGCACAATTGTCTAATTTTGTTTATTTTACTATGATGTGATCACGATTTCGGTTTTGGTTTAGATTCAGACGTCGTATACATGACATTGAATCTCAATGGGGCACCTATAAGTGAAAAGTATTATAAGAGATTGTTGTCATCTTTTTTCAGCCACCTTGGATGATGAATTAATAAAAAGCACAATTGATAATTTAGTTAAGAAAGTCATAGCCATAGATGAGAATAAAAAAATGAAATCTGAAACAGACTATTTGACAAAAATTGCTGCTATGACAGGTTAGTACAGATTTATTTGTTTACATTGTTTGCATTTTCTACAAATATTATCATAAAATTTGTGCGTTTGATACTGAACTGACATATTGAACTTTCAGATTTAAGTGTGAAAACACTGCGAAGAATTAAAAAAGAAGGTGCTATTAACCAAGGCGAGTGGAACACACCGGGGAAAAAACGTCCACGACAGCCAACTGTAGCCAATCTGGATAATTTTGACTTATCAGCCATACGCAATAAAATTAATGAATTTTACTGTGTGAAAAAGCAAGTTCCAACTCTACGAAGTTTGCTTGCAGATTTAAGAGAGTCAATTGGATTTACTGGATGTCATGAAACATTGAGACAATTATTACTCAAAAATGGATTTGAATTCAAAAAAAATAAAAATGAGAGATCTCTTCTTATTGAAAAGTATGAACTAGCTGCATGGCGACATAGGTATCTCAGAGCTATTGATGAAAAGCGGAAACAAGGAAAATTAATAGTTTATCTTGATGAGACCTATGTCCACCAAAATTAAAAAGTTAAAAAATCATGGCAAGGGCCATCAACAAGCGGTGTAATTGACAAAATATCGTCAGGCAAAAGACATATTGTTGTTCATGCTGGATCCGAAAAAGGTTTTGTTCCCAATGCATTATTGGTATTCAGTACTAAATCAAAAATGGCAGATTATCATGATGATATGAACAGAAATAATTTTATGAAATGGTTACGTGAAAAATTAATACCCAATTTAAGTCAGCCCAGTGTCATTGTTATGGACAACGCTAGCTACCATGTAACACAAATAAATAAGCCACCATCTATGAATGATTTAAAGGCTGACATTCAGAAATGGCTAACTGAAAATGGAATTCATTATGAAGAATTCTTTACAAAGGCTGAGCTTATGTGCCTTGTGAATGAACATAAAACAACTCCAATGTATGAAGCTGAAGAATTTTTGAAACAACATGGCCATGAGGTTTTGAAACTTCCGCCATATCATTGTGACCTGAACGCAATTGAACTCATATGGAGTTTGGCTAAAAGAAAAATAGCCAGCAAAAACTTAGGGATTCCAGGTAAAGAAATGGAGAACCTTATAAAAGAATGCTTTAATAGTGTCACAGCCAATGATTGGAAAAAATGCACAGATCACACTATTAGTGTCGAAAATAAGTATAAAGTAAGAGACAGGATATCCGAAACCGAGTTGGAACCCTTCATCATTTCTGTGCGTAATGATTCTACTGACAGTGATTTCTCATTTGAAGGCATTGAATTTCTTGATTCTGATTTTAGTTCTGATGAATAAATACGTACATTGAAATGCTTTTTTTTTAATTTATCCCAAGTAATTTTTTTATCAAAATTCAAGTATCAACAAGTTTTCAGCGTGCTATATCAGTGTTGACACCTGAAAGATTTTTGAATTTGCCGCCTTTTTCATGGGACTAGACTCGCTTGACAGACTCTACTACATCTACCTTAAAAAGGATTAACAGACTCCACTGCTGGTGTAACAGAAACCACCTTCTAACACATGCTTAGGGGATCCCTAAACTTAGGGGATGCCGGAGAGGTGGACCATTAGACCATTTAACGAAATCTTCAAAAAGCCTAAATATACTTAAACCGCCTTCAAATAATTCGTAAGAAAGTATATTATACTAATAGGTTATTTCAAGTGTAAGTTAAGCTTTTATCTCTTGCAAAAGAGATTAGGTACAGTTCGATTCAAACTTAATGACGGCTCTGAAGTGCGCTACTGGCTGCGCAGTACCACACCCCTCACCCCTGCTGACACATGAATTCGTTACTGCGCAGCGACTCGCCTCATGTTCCGAGCCGCCATTGAGTTTGAATCGGGGTGTACCCGTTAAATGGGCTCGACTGTGCTACCGAATCGCGGTATATTCCACTGATAAATTGGTGTGACCTTTACGGTCGGGTTCATACCAAAATAATCTCGTTTCCAACCAAACGTCAAAGTCTTTATCTTGAGTTAATTAACTGACCCGAATTATTGGCGATAGGCACATTGTTACGACATGTCATCAGCCAGTCTGTCAGTCATTAACTCAAATGTCAATGATTTTTACTATTTTAGCAATCATTTCGAATGTTAGCAGCTTATACCAACCTAAATGTGTGTTGGAGTATTAATAATTAAGGATGCTATACCTACCCCACAAGTTTTAGGTACAGTCAGCATCAAAACGATGTATATGTCACCGTAAGATTGTGATAACAGTTCGTTTGTAATCTATCGGTTTTTTTTTTCAGTAAGATAAGTAACTGTCGAAAAATTGTGAACTGGGTGAAATAGGTCAGCTATCTAATTACGCAACATATTTTCGTAAACGATTACGACTGATCTGTTTCATTTTGACAGTTCAACAACATTCATTGCGTTATTTACGTTGTTGAGCCGACTTTTTTTTCGAACTTATGAAGCAATGGTTAAGCAGTCGGCTTCAAAACGATTCAGATTCTGATTGATCGTGAATTACGCAATTAGGGTACTAATTAGTTAGAAATGTAACCAAACGCGCGCAAGCCGAGCGAGCGAGGCGAGCGGGGCCGCGGTAGTGGCCGACGAGCGCTACTTCCAAGTTGCTCATAGCTTACTTCCAAGTTGCTTGCAGCTTACTTCCAAGTAGCTCGCAGCTACGCAGGCTAATTAGCGCAAGGTGTGTTACGTCGCAAGCAAGTTTAATATCGACAAAAATTATGACAGTTTATAATGTAACGGACATAATACCGATGAATATGAACTACTGAAATTCATAATTATACGGTGCCATATTTACAGTCCTCCTTACTTATCGATTTCGATAACAGTGACGTTTAGAAATCAATTCCTTGCGTGTGCCCCAAGATGCCTTGCTAGAACGAATTTATTTTTGAACACCTGTACCCTAATTGCGATACACGAATTTACCCGATCAACTGAATCGTTTTGAAACAGAAAGCTAATACCTTCACAGGTTCTAAAAAAAAAATGTGCTCAACAACGTAAATAACGCAATGAATGTCATCCATTGTTGAACTGTCAAATGAAACAGAGTACTTAGTCTCAATCGTTTATCGAAAATGTTTTACGCAATTGAAAGCAGGTAAAATTCTCCATTAAAAAAAAGCGTTTTTAGGGTTCCGTAGCCAAATGGCCAAAAAAGGAAACCCTTATGGATTCGTCATGTCTGTCTGTCTGTCCGTCCGTATGTCACAGCCACTTTTTTCCGAAACTATAAGAACTATGCTGTTGAAAGGACAATGACAAGAATAGGCTCGAATCATGTAGCGTCCGACAGACTTTCTGTAATAATGATAATTCATAACAGAAAATAGTAACAATTATACAATTTATATAAAATCTGTAGAAGTACACCGCTGAAAACTCATTTTAAAAAGTTATTCAACTAATTGTCAATTTAACAACACATTTCATAGCTACAACAATTTCAAGAAGAAATGTTGCCAATACCAAAATAAAATAATATCGATACGAAATTGCATATGCAAATCGATTACAATACATAATATAAATATGAATAAAGATAAAGTCCTGCCCCTTTTGTGACGTTTTAACTGTCAAGTTACCGTTAGCGTCAACGTACAGGCAAGTGAAGGAACACGGGTGGGTTTTAGTCAGTAAGAGTCTGACACGCCCTTCCGCTCCGCCTAGAGCGGGAGAAGTCATTTGATGAAAAAAACGTAATTTATCATTTTAGATTTTTTTTTATTATTTATCCTTGAATGTCGCATGATACCCCATAGGTGCATAAGAAAAAACGCACATAAGGTGGATAAGTATGAGATTTAACCCGTGTGACTCACCGTCGTCGATTCGGTGGGGTTTGACGGTTTTGGCAAACTGTCTCCGCTTCGGAGACAAAGAGCCTGTGTGTTCTTTTAATAATAAATACCGTTTAGTTATATTTATGAATAATATTATAAAGTGATGTAATAATTTTATTAAAAATAATCCGATGATCGATAATGTTTAGAATAGTTTATTCCTAATACCTTATAATGTTATTATAGTAGTGGCAACACTTGATGTAAAACAACTTGTGTTTTGTATGTGGTCCTTGTCATTGTCAAAAAGTTTGACTTCACTTCATCGGCGTGTTGTTGTGTTTTTTTTTTCATATATTCTAATCTAAGCATGTTTTATGTATATTTTTAATATAAAAACATTTATATACGATGATAATCTGCTAAAAGTCATTCATTTAATTAATCACTTAATAGTTTTTTCATGTTATCGTTAAAATCAGAAGTATTAAGTGGTCAACTTTAAAGCACTATAACATTTTTTGGTGTACTTCCAATATAAATCTAATTATATTATCAAATTCTATAATTATTTTCCCTTTTTATGAAATATAGTTCATCTCTGTCGGTTCTGGCCGAGTCTTGTAGGAAACTTTGGCATTCTCCTTTGGTAAGTAGATGTATTCTGTGAACCGCATTAAGACTTTCACACAAAAATAGAAAAAAAACAATAAATTTTGGGGGTTCCCCATACTTAGAACTCAAACCCAGTAGGAATGTTAGCGTCAGAATGGCTGGTTGTCTATGGCAATCAGCTCTGAAAGTATATTCAAGAATTGCTACACAATTGCTTATATTTGCTATATGTGTTCGATAATTGCTACATATGATACATTCAGAGAAATACGAATATTTTTTTGACCAGCCGTTCTGACGTCTGGATGGATGGTCGCCTCCGTGATCAGCATGAAAAACGCGGAATTTCTAAAAGTATGTAGTATCAATAATTGCTTACTAATTGCTACTTTCACGAATTTAAGTTTGAGCTTCGTACATACATTAGGTAAAAAAATATAGCTTGTATTAAAATTTGTACGAAAAAGCGCCTAATAATTTAGAAAGGCAACAAATTCTTTTTACCAGAGGTGTCTTGTTCAAATCTTGCAGGCGTTCACTTCGACTTTAATGACGTTTGGTGAGTATTTAATAAACGTAGGTACCTGGGTCATTTTCACAAAAAGTGTACATTCCAGTTTGGGTGTGTCCCACAACTTTTGTATTTTTTTTAAAGAATAATATCTACATATAAGAAAAAAAACACTAAAGCTTTGGATCTGTGGTCAGTTTTTAACAATATTGTATAATATTGCTGCTTATAAAAACAGCAATATTATCATAATTTTCAAAAATGAAGATAGAAGGTATCTATTTTAGCGCTGTCCCACTACCATTTTCATTAATATAACGTAACTTTAATGAACTTTGTTGACGTATATATAATAAATTGTTTGATATTTTGGAAAGTATAGTTATGCACGATTTGTTAAACAATTACAGCAATAATCTAATGTCGCTTAAAATATTTTAAATAATTTAATCTCTGTGAGGACACAAACTAGTTCAAATGGAAATTTCCCTTCCGAAACCGCAATTTTTGCGAGATAATGCTATCAAAACTACCGTTTACGCGTATTTATTTTCGATCGGCAACATTCTTAATGCTGTCAACGGGTGAAAACAAGTATTTCGGCCATTTTGACGGCGGCCGGCGGACGAACAACATTACCTCAGGTAGCGGTCCAGTTTTGCTTTTCCGGAGCCGCGACCAATTTCAAAGTAAGTTTACAAGTTTATTTCTTGCAAATTGTTTTGATATCTTCATTAGCTTTCAGTGAACTTAAATTGATACCAAGCTTGTTGATTAGATGTGTTAGTCTTAAATAATTAAAACAAAAGTGTTTAAAGTCAGACTTCCGATACTTCCGTTCCGTAACCAAAACGCAGGTAACGTAGAAATGGAATTGAAAAGTTTCGGAATGGAATTCTTAGGAAGATGATACATTATATTTGTAATATCGATTTTAAATAATAAAAAAAGAGACGACTTCCAAATCTAATTCGTTACGTTCTTACGGTGTCACTTTGTAAAAAATAACAGTCCAGACATAACTCTTACTGAAAATATCAGTTGGGATATGAATTTCACGGACTCTCTAATTGAATCTACCGTATCTGACGTGACAGAAAAAAAGTTCAGCTTACAAGTTACAGATGACCAAAGTTACATGATCCCGGAGGATCAAAAATCTGAAAAGATGTATGCTCCTTTGATAATAATGCCTCATGAAACACAAATCAACAATGAAATAATAGTACATGACAGTCAAATTCATACGAAAAACGCATCTCATCATTCGCGTAAGAGACCACCTTCTACTATTTCTACAAAAAATGTAGCGAAATACATACATTCAGATGGTAAAGAAAACAGCCCTCAAAATAAAAACCCATCTATTAAGACAGTAATATCTCGAAGTTTGGTGTGCTAAGCATGTAAAAAAAAAAAAATCCCGTCGGTAGACGTTTCAAAATGGTTTTGTATCAGATGCAGCGAAGGCAATATGTAATAATAAAGATTTTATTTGTCGAAAATGTTTTGGAGAAGAGTATGCAAAAAAAAAAAAAAACTAAATTAAAAAGCAAAGCAATCGGGTAAAACTTGTAAATTAAAAATAAGGTTATTTAAAAATCATATATTATTTTTAAATACTTAACCTTATTTTATATATTATGTTTATATTTTATAAATTATGTTTATTTTTACCCCCGACGGTAAAATAATTTTTCACTTTGTTCAACATAATAAATTAATACACCACGTTGTTGAACAAGGTGTAAAATTTGAGTTGTGTTCAATTTTATATTAGAATATTTGTAATAATTTGATCTCATTTTCTTGATAATGTGCAATAGTCTTAAGAATTCTATTCCGTTATAGGAACAGTCAATTCCGTGACTGTCCTATTTTATATTTTGTTTTAAATATTATTTTTAGAGCGAAACGCTATTTAATTGTTATCAGCTTTTGTTACCATAGAGTGTAATCATTTGATTTATGTAATTATATAAAGAGTTCCTAAGTTGTATCCTAATTGAGAAACATACCAGAAAGTATTGAACTAATTTGGTCCAAAGAGTAACGTAATGGAAATTAAAATGGTGTTAAGTATGTTTGCTATTGTTGATTTTATGTTTTATCTATTTTGTATTAAAGTAAAAAACATTGTTATCCAATTATACTATTTGATTAAATCCAAACGAGTTTTATTTTATTTCTTTAGCTGAAAGCCATTAGTTTCGGAATGGAGTAAATTTTCTTCCCCAGGGGCAATAAATTAATTGTATTTCAGTAAATAATCTTGATTATGAGGTTTTGTTATAATTTTCATATAGTGAAAAGAATAACAATTGTAAAATAAATTAAAAAAAACGAATTACAATAAATAAATAAATTTCGGCATATTTTTAATAGTGTACACTTTTTCTGAAAATGACCCACCTACCCTCCATAACATAATATTTACTAGTATCAGTTAAACGTTGAAACTGTTCTGACTTTTTTGATAAGTACATCAAAAGAAAAATGTAACAATAGTGAAACTTAGTGCTTACGTCTGTGTTTTGTGATTTACGTTTGGTGACAATGAAAAGAGGAAGAAAGTTTACTGTGCCACTAAATGATCAAAAAAATGCGTTCCTGCAATACAAAAAGTATTTTTCCAATAAATCCCATTTACCATCATCTACCGATCCATGATGATGTTACGATGATCAATCTACAAAGATAACAAAAAGTCCAAAGAAGATGATCCCTCATTGTATTTTATATGTTAAAAAATAGTAATTTGTTGATTTTGTGTACACGTAGAAATAATATTATATAAAGATTTAACGAAGTATTACGATTGTTTTCTTTCATACATTTCCCGTGTTTCATATTTATGCTTTTGTAGGTAGGTATGTACTGCTTGATTAAGCATAAGTTGTGTAGCTGACAATGGCTTATCCACCAATGAACCCTGATGGTGGTCAAACCATTGTCAGCTACACGCATAATATGTTGTCTTTTTGTTTGTCATTAATAATTTCAATTAACTAATTCGATTCCGCGTCAACAGATGGGGTAGGTGACCCATAATTGTGAACGCCTGTACGATTTGAACAAGACGCTGTTGTAGTAAAACATTGCCTTTCCAAATTATTAGGCGCTCTTTCATACAAATTTTAATAAAAGCTATATTTTTTTACCTAATGTATGTACGAAGCTCAAACTTAAATTCGTGAAAGTAGCAATTAGTAAGCAATTATTGATACTACATACTTTTAGAAATTCTGCGTTTTTCATGCTGATCACGGAGGCGACCATCCATCCTGACGTCAGAACGGCTGGTCAAAAAAATATTCGTATTTCTCTGAATGTATCATATGTAGCAATTATCGAACACATATAGCAAATATAAGCAATTGTGTAGCAATTCTTGAATATACTTTCAGAGCTGATTGCCATAGACAACCAGCCATTCTGACGCTAACAGTAGGAATAGGTCTTCAAAAATGATATTGAAATTTCGATTTTTTTTTTTCTAAGCTGAATAATTTGCGCGAGAGACACTTCCAAAATGGTAAAATGTGTCCCCCCCCTGTAACTTCTAAAATAAGAGAATGATAAAACTAAAAAAAATATATGATGTTCATTACCATGTAAACTTCCACCGAAAATTGGTTTGAACGAGATCTTGTAAGTAGTTTTTTTTATAATACGTTTTAACATACATATATCACAATATAATGAAATCACAATATATTATATTAATACATTGGGGTTTCGGGGCGAAGAACTAGGTTTTGTAAATTATACGTTGGTGCGCTTTTACAGCTGACGGATGACAGCTATATCGTCAATAAAAAGGTGCGCGTCGTCTCTTTTTTATGGCTTCTAGCACATTCTAGAAACTGCACCCTTATTGGACGAGCGGATTGTGGCAGGAGCGATTTGAAATAGGATCGCGTTATATCCTCCCCCTTTTGAACAGGTTATGACCCCATGCCTGGTCAAATAAAGTAAGGAACGCCACATCCTCCCCCTTTTGACCGGGTTATGTCCTCATGACCGGTCAAAACGTCATAAATCGTAAACATCGATTAAAGTTACAACGAACTACAAGAATTTCTTGCTGCTACGGAACCCTTCATGGGCGAGTCCGACTCGCACTTGGCCGCTTTTTTTTCTTGTTTCCTTAAAATGACCTTATACATAGACTCTCTGTACGATACTTAACTACACCCTTAGCCTCACGGATCGGGCAGGGTTTTTTACACGTATATAAACATTGTTTACTATCATAAATCTTTAAGACACCTAGTTAGACATAGCACAGGATTTAAAAATTAAACTAATTATAATTACATACTCACATAACCCCTCACTGCAGATTGTAGATTTAATTGTTTACTTTTATTAATAACACTTAATTAATAAACATGTGTACGTTATACTAATTACAGTATCGTTGTTTACTTTCTATCTTCGTAAATACCTAGATGTAAAGTCCATCTTTGAAATATAACGAGTAGACTAGCTGATAGGTTTTTAACAAGCATTTTAGCATACGAAATAGCGAGAACGGGCATAAATCTACACTAATATTATTAAGTGAGATGCGCTAAGGTAGCCCGCGAGATTCAAATTTTCTTTAGTTTTTTGCATTTTGCAGGTCAGTGTCAGGTTTTATGTTTAATAAAATATGATTCGCGACCGTAACAAATATGGCTTTACATAATTATAGTCATTACAATCAGCAATACAACTCCATAAGTTAGCATAATCGGCAAATGTCATGATTTCATGAAATAGTCATTCAATGAGATTACATGAGCTTAGAGAGTTGTATTGATCATTTTTATGATTATAATTCTATAAATAAACATTTGATACGGCCGCGAATCATATTTAGATCAACATAGAACATGATACTGACCTGCTAATTGCAAAAATCGTAACAAAATTATAATTTCGCGGGCTACCTTGACGCTTTCGCCTTAAGAGAAAATATTTGTATTTTTGTTTGTAATGAATAAACTCAAAATCTACCCACCCTAATTGCGTTACACACGATCAATCATAACCTGAATAATTTTGAAGGATATTGCTAATCCATGGCATCTTATGTTCCAAAAATTATTCTGCTCAACAACGCAACGCAATGAATGTTGTTGAACTGTCAAAAAGAAACAGAATGATTATGATTGGTCGTGTGTAACGCAATATTACACGGAAATATAAATTTCGTTATAGTTACGAGAATATCGTACGTGAAAGAAAATACATTTATTTAGCACAGACAAAAAAGCACACAACACAACATACAATAATTATAACACTAGTAAAATAAAGAAACAAAAAATAAAAAGTGTTTTTTTTTTGTTTATCTTGCAACATTATGTGGACCCTGGGTGCTGGTTTTCTCACGATTCTCCTTCACCCCTTCACCGATGCCAGTTATGTCCAAGATAAACTCAGAAAGTACGTATGATTTGAAAACATCACATTGTCACACAGCAAACACGAAAAGCAGCTTTGTTCTGTTCCTATACATAATCTATAGATTAACTTTGGGAGTGCAAAAAATGGGTGTGCAAAATGTACGATAATTACACACATTTTATCGTGATTCGTATGTGTAGTCATTATTATTAATAATGTCTTATCTGTGACCTCTTGAACTTCCATTATTACTGCGTTTAACTTATTCGTGAAGTTTACAGTTAGGTATTTCTAGAACGATTTCCTGCTCACCGGAGTTACCGGTATCAGTATCGATAAACTTCATGATTTCCTTTGATTCATAAGTACTTAATGTTTTTTAACTCGTATATTTGTCAGTGTTAAGATATCTAGAACTAGCTTCCACCAGCGACTTCGCCCGCGTGATATCTTTCAAAATTATAGCCTATGTTGCTCAGTGATAATAAAACATTCTACCTGGTGATAGAATATTTAAAATCCGTCCAGTAGTTTTTGAGTTTATTCATTACAAACAAAAATACAAACTTACAACAAAACAAATATTTTCTCTTTATAATATTACTAGCATAAGTCTCGACCCCGTGGAAATATCGGGATAAAAAGTATCCTATGTCCTAACCGAGGTCATAGTCTACCCATGTGCCAAATTTCATCCAAATCCGTACAGCTGTTATAGCGTGAAAGCGTAACAAACAAACAAACATACAAAAACATTAAATTATTAGTGTAGACTAGTAGAACTTCTCCAGTAATATTTATGGTGGTACCTACATCCATTAAAATATTAAGTTAATAATAAGTTAATCTGTATGTAGCGCAAACTGAACCTTATGTGTAGGCATTACAAATGTTTTTCCTAAAATTCGTGTTTATTTACATGTTTGGCAAATTAATTACGAACGCAGATTAGAATAAGAATTATAATAAACTGTACACTATCGCATTGCTCATTAGAGGTAGGTACAATACAATGAATGTCGTGGTTTATTACCACAATCATGGAAAATACCCTTTTCATAAAACTCACAACACTCCTGCAGGTTTGACCCTCAGATTTCAACTTTCAACAGTATCAGTCAATAAAGCTACCCTTATCTTGAAATTACTCATAAAATCAAGCAAAATTTTCCTTATGCCTATATTTGCAGTGTTTTTGTCACAATAATGTTATTTATTATTTTGTTTTGTTATTTGCTCATTATTGCGGAAAATCCCCCTCATAAGATAACTAGTATATAATTGTACTCTCTTAATTAATAATTAACAGATGTAGGGTCAGACATGAGACTTATTGTTGACTATTCTTAAACGATCATGATCCTATATAATTATACGATCATGAAATACTTAATTATTATTTTGTTTAATAACCCAGTACAGAAGTACCTATAACGTGAATGTAGAATTCCCGGTTTATAAAAGCACTACTTTGCGCCAGCGGCTTCGCCCGCGTGATGTGTTTAAAAATTATAACCTGTGTTACTCAATGATAATTTAACATTCTAGTGGTGAAAGAATTTTCAAAATCGGTCCAGTAGTATTTGAGTTTATTCATTACAAAAAAAAACAAACACAAAATTTCTAATCTTTCTCTTTATTATATCAGTTTTGATTATTTTTTTATTTTTTTTATATTTTGTTGCAAAAACAATGGACACAATTAGTCAAGCGTGAACTTTTAAGATAGGTAGTTGAAAAAAGTGGCAAAAAAAATCCAGGAAATTTAGGCGACGGAAAATAATTTATAATTACAAGAATGTTATTATTAACTACAGAAGATATTCCAATTATGGTATTAATTACTTATTGTAGAGATAATACGTTAAACAGTATTTTATTTAATACTTGGTAGCCCGTATCTTGGTCTGTCCGCTGCAAAAGGTCGGCCTCTTGCATCAGTCAGTGAAGCTTGAAATATTTTTACTGTTGGCCGTGTGATGGTCATAAATCATACCTAGTATACATGCCATAAACACATATACTTACTATGATACTGTTTTGTTTTAACCGTTAAAGGCCTGATAAACAACTAATTAACGTGCTAATTGACGTGCTTGAGGGTCACCCAGGGCTTTACCGGTTAAAATTATTAATTCACCGTACAAGACCACACTATATAATTTTTTTAAGATTTTAAGATAATTCTTTGTTTTTTTTTTACAGTGGACATAAAAATATAAATGCAGACTATTCCTAGTGGAAAATTATATAAATCTTGCAACTGCACACAACCAGTAAGCAGCAGCCATGCTATTCTGTAAACATATCTCCGTGAAAACTTGGGTGAAGTGAGCGTGGAGTGAGCTGTTATTCCACAGGGATTGACACTATTGACAGCTCACTCCACGCTCACTTCACCTAAGTTTTCACGGTGAGATGGTTACAGAATAGCACTGCAGTTGTCACAACACTAAGTATTACGTATATTAAAAGGAATTTTCGTATGTGTTTAAATATTGAAAACTCAGAAAAGGTATCGCAACTACCGAAATATTGAATATATTATTAGCGCCTAACGAAATATAAATAGCTTACGAACAAGATTTACTATTTTTGTAGGCGCTCTCGACAAATGTTCTTTTTTTTTGCGACCTATAATATGTAAGTAAAATAACAAAAGCACTTTCAATTTATGGTTTTATTAAAGATAGATAGAAAATAAAATTTCTAATAGGTACTTAAATATTGAAAAATGGAATTATACTTTTACTGATAAAAAAACAATAAAACCTTTTTTTATACTTAATTTCAATCAAATATAAAAATAAAATTGGCGCGTATTTTTTATTTGCATCTGGCAAACTAACCGAGTTAAACTTCCTAGTTCTGTTGATAGACAAAGGAACCCCATTCTCTTTTTAAGCGCCAAGCCCGCGACCTTCACGACCAGTCTAACAGGTGGTCAGTAGACAAAGAAACGAGGGAATACATTATCTACGAGAAGTTATTCTGGTACACAAAGAGATAGGTGTCTAAAAAGAGTTTGTTATAAAAAATTGTTGTTGTCTATGGTTGACTAGGAAATGATTATTTATTTTATTTATAAGGTGATTGGTTTTGTGTTGGCATCCTCATTCCAACAAAACTTATTAGATTATTTAAGACGCTAAACATAAGACACTTCGTCCAAATGTATATCCTGTGACACTCGGCAATACTGTAGCTTCCCATTAGTGATAGAATTCGGATCAGTCGTTCCGGAGATTACCACATACATACAAACCTAAAATTTTTGCTCTTTATAATTTTAAGTAAGTATTGGTAACAAATCAAGCCTGTCTACCCCAAAGGTATAGGCAGAGGTGTATGGTATCACATCTCACCAGTTATAAGCCCCATGTATTTGGGGTGAGCACAGAACATAAAATCAAACTCAAATAATTTATTTCAAATAGGCACTTATAAGGCACTTTTCAACGTCAAAATTTACAGAAATTAAAATTGATTCTAGTTACCTCTTCCAAAAGGTATCGTATGGAGAAGAATGGGTAAGAAGCGCCACCGTTACTCCTCTT
Organism: Agrochola circellaris; assembly: GCA_914767755.1. Lineage (NCBI taxonomy): Eukaryota > Metazoa > Arthropoda > Insecta > Lepidoptera > Noctuidae > Agrochola > Agrochola circellaris. The sequence goes on along the minus strand of OU611850.1, from coordinate 9,544,031 downwards.
TCAAAAATGATTTACATACTTACAATATTTTGTACTTATACATTTATTTATCTGAAAACGATGAACCTAGAATGAAATTACTAGATCACAGTACGTAAAAAGAAAAGAAAAATAAAGCAATGACGGATGAATTAATTACCGTGGTGCTCACATAATTACAAATATTGTAAAAAAGACGATTTTCCTAAAAAAAAGATATATATAAGTCAGTGTGTGAGGTAATATTACGTTTGGAAGGTAAGCATGTTCTGTGGGCAGTGAGTCTACTGAATTGTAATATTTTAGGACTGATAACGTCATAAAAAAAACCTATGATTAACTGAAAAGTTGCTTGATCGATTCATAGGTGTTATTTTCTATTTATGCTGTTAGATTGTATTCTATTGCATCAAAATCTTACTGAGCCAAGGCAACAGATATGAGATAACCAATCGAATGAGAAGGTTGTCCCTTAAAACCATAGATAAAGACATGTAGGATCTTCGTGAAGGAGCTCATTCAGGAAAGCAGTACACCATAGGTACCTATTTCTGCCGCCAAGTAGTGTTAGGTAAGTACTGTAGCTAAAGGTTGTCTGTAAAAAGGAACCTGCTATCTAATTAAGCAACATATTTTCGTAAACGATTACGACTAATCTGTTTTATTTTGACAGTTCAACAACATTCATTGCGTTATTTACGATGTTGAGCAGACTTTTTTTCGAACTTATGAATCAATGGATTAGCAATTTGTTTCAGAAGGATTCAGATTCTAATTGATCGTGTATTACGCAATTAAGGTATCGGTTATAGGCATCATTCAGGCTGGCAGAAAAAAAAACTGGTTGCATTCGATCACTCAAGCGAATTTAGAATCAGTTTCAAAATGGAATAAATGCGGCAATTTTTTCTAAAAAACAACTGTTAATTATGATTGTGTTAAGCACGTAAAGGTGAACACGTCCTCTTGAAATAAATTGATTAAATTTAGTACAGTACGACACAACTTAGATGTAGCATCGGCAAAATTCGTCAACACCGATCACCATCCGAACTGAGTGCGCCTTCAAAATCACCAATCTTTTGTTACTGCTTTAGGTGAAAATGATCTTTACGAAAACGCAATAACTTGTAAAGTCATATAACCAAATACATTCGTAAAATTGAAATGAACGAATGAAAATTTTCAAATTTATACTTCATCTAAGTTGTGTCGTACTGTTCATTTATGGTTCTTATTATAGATTTTTTCCGATTTGGAGAGTGTGGCTACCGGTGTAATTAGAGGCACTTGAGAACTTTCAACATTTTCGCTCGCGAACTAGGATTGCCAATTTTTTTTATATCAAATATAATATTTTAGAAGCCATTGCCTGTAAAAAATAGACGGCGAAAAAATAATAATTAGTAGGCATGTTTAAAAAAATATATTAGTCTGTAAATGTATATTTTTTGCTACTATAAACTTTTAAAAACGTGTTTTTTTTTAAATGTCTCATAACTATTTTTACACTCCAAATTAAGCTTTGTGCAGACTAGCGCGACGCGACAGCGCGACGCGACAACGGTTATTGTTATTCAAATTCAAATAATTTATTTCAGACATGCGTCCATAGTGTTAGTATACAAGATAACTTAAAGACTATTGTTAGTAAACATGAAAATGAATTAAGTTAGTTTACAAAAGACCGAGACTTATACATACCGTGAAGTTTTCTTAGAAATTGTATTGTTCGAGTCGCGTCGCGCCGTCGTGTCGCGCTGGTCTGTACAAGCCTAGGTCACAAAATACCATTAATTCCGCTTTTATGAGATACTGGTCCTATTGCGATCATTTCGCCATTTTGTATTGAAATAAAAACATGGCAGTCTTGCCTCTAATAAAGCAGGATACTAAAGTATATAGTAGTACCAACCCAGGGTTGCTTGATTATTTCCTACCCAAAAACACCTAAAATAGACTTGAATGTCCATCTCTTTGATCTTTCAAGACAATATATCACATTTTTCATATAAGATTAGATACAATTTCAAGATAATAATAAGATCTGAGACATAATGTCTAGTCATTGTATTGCGTATCACTCTCCAAGGGGCCTGCCGGTATCCTGATAAGTGTTATCGGAGCAAAGGTGTGTCCATTGTTTATCAAAATACTGTTTTTATCAACATTATACTGATTTTATTATTCAGACAGAAGTAGATAATCCACACTGCCCAATACACTACCAATAAATAAAAACTTTATTCAATTCTATAATAGTTTAGTAAGTACATTAAGTGTTGAGGAGCAGCCACACGGGTAGATCGATCTGGTTAAGCTACGCTTGCCGCGGTCAGTTCGTGGATGGGTGACCAACTTAACATACCGATACCCCTCCGTGCCTCGGAAAGCACCCCAAGAATCTTCTTCTTCTTGGGTCTTTGACAGTCGTTACGGGTCCTCAGAAGCCCGAAAGCCTGACAACCAGTTTTACCCAAGGGTATCGTGTTACCCAGTAACTGGGTTTTAGCGGTCCGATAGGCAGTCGCTCCATGTAAAATACTGGTATTCAGCTGCATCCGGTTCCTTTTCCCAATTATGTTGCTTCCAGTCGAATCCGACCTCAACATAGTTGGAAAAAGAGTAGGCACATAGATTGTTGCTGCAGGTAGAAGTAGACCCAACAGTTAAATAATTAACCTGGACCATGTGATTGGGACAGAGAAAGGGATTACATTATCCAAAATTTATTTTTTTGTAAATAAATCGGAAAAAAGCTAAAGGACCATTTATAAATGGTCCTTTAGCTCAATAACTACTAGGTAGGTACTTTGGGTACTTATTCAAAATTTAATATAAATAAATAACAAATACTTGATACATACTAAATACTTAGCTACATTCCATACCATAAAGTGTATAGGCTAGTGACGTCGCAGACACACCCAACCGTCTCGTCGCTCGCTAAATAGGTATCACGGCGACGCGACGACGTTAAAATATTCAAGAGGCAAGTGGGTGTGTCCATACCGGTTTCGATAAATTTTCCACATCATTCTCTTTAAATGTTACGATTCAGGTCAAGTTCGGTTTTTTGTAGTTGTTCTGATAGTTGTTCCTACGCGTATCGAGGATAATCAGGTGATGATATCATTATTGTTGTAAATATCGTTATTGTTGGTAACCCGATTTTAGCTTCATTAATCGGACAAAACACCCAGTAACTGGGTTGTAGAAGTCAGATATGCAGTCGTTCCCTGTAAAATACTGGTATTCAGCTGTATCCGGTTAGACTGGAAGCCGACCCCAAGATAGTTAGGAAAAAGCTAGGCAGATTGATTGACTGGCAATAGTAATACATCAGAGTATTAAAAAGCCCTAAAACTATAATGAATCGTTTAACATTCATGTGTGTGTTTCGAGAAGTCCTACGAGAGAGGATTCCACCATTTTATCTTGGACATGGGCCACCCGGGAAGTATGTATGTTATCTACAGTTCGTTTTTTAATCCCAGAGACTAATTTGACAGGTGCCAATGTCAAACTCCAAATTGAAAAACCAAAAACAATCACTTGAAATGTCAAATTAGTCTATAGGATTAAAAAACGAACTTTAGCGCATATACCTAATGACCTAATCAAGGTCGGAATTGAGTGCTGTGAAAACAATTATGGTTTGCATACCGCCGCCGCCCGCGCCGCTGCACGCAAACAAAACTGTTTTGACTATAGTCTGTGCGTAGCGTTAGTCAAGGAACAATAAGAAATGGCGGCATACAAATACAATACCTATGCATAACTTAAAAAATAAACAATTAATTTATAAAGTTGATACAGTCATTACGGAATATCTTAGTTCTCAAAACATTAAAGAAAGAAATTATAAAATACTTCCAGACGTCTTGCACCCTCACTGCGAACACACTCAATCAATCATAATCTGAATCATTTTGAAGGATATTGCTAATCCATTGCTTCATATGTTCGAAAAATGTGTGTGCTCAGCAACGTAAATAACGCAATGAATATTGTTGAACTGTCCATCGAGGGAAATTGTAGAAAATTGCTCTCGGAAAATATTTAACAGGATTACGATGAACGGGAATACTGATTTTGTTTTTTATGTGGCGGAAATGTTGTAGCATCTCTCTATTGCGTTATTATACAGTATACTGGGAAATCGACGCGCATACCATAATTCAGCAGGTACACAATTCCTGATAATTTACAAAGCTGCTAGGCCAGCTTTGAAAATTTTCTACGGTTCTTAAAAAAAATCTGATGTTCTGTTCCATAAATTTTGAACGTGTAGGTAATGTCACTTTTGTATGAAAAGGAAGTTTAAAAAAAATTAGTGACGTATAAATTTGACTTTTTGCCGGTAGTTTTTATGTTTTGAATATTTGGCTCAACATATTCATCTCATGGTTTTTTGGCCACGCAAATATTTTTTTGTTTGTTTTGGAGATGGCATAATGGCAATGTACACTTCATAACATCCTTTTCTGTTCCATTCTGCCTTTCAAACCCCCCGTTCCCGAAACCTTGGCTTTATAATTCAATCTGTTGTTTAATCTACGTTAAGTGATTTATTCAGCCAAGTAATCACAGGAATAGATTGACAGCCAAAACAAAATAATTCGTTTATTATGACATACAGTCAATCGCACGTCACTTGCACTACCATTATAGCTCTTACTGCTACGACATAAAGGCGCTGTCAATGTCAAATTGTTACCACGAATGTGAATTGACTATACCATACGCTAAGTATTAAAAAAAACGTGTATTTTATCAAAAGTGGCCTCTACAACGTTTGATAAGAGGGCGTAAGGGAAGTTCCGGGAGCCATCTTACGCCAATTATTAGCTATTAATACTTATTTATAATATCTTTAGTAAAGAGATCCGCTGGTTACAAAAATGATTGGGTTTGTGATAATTGGAAGATTTGCTGCCATTTATGACTTCAAGAATATTTATGCGAAATGTGTGTTATTAACACGTTCAGTGCCGGGAGCCCTAACGGAGGGCTCATTTTAAATGTAGGTTTTTCTTATATACATATATTCATACTACAGCATTATAAACCGTGAAGATTAAATCGGATATATATTTTAGCATGATTTATTAGTATATGCGTCGATTTTAAAATCCAAGCATATTTTTTTTTTATAAAAACAAAAGCTTGGATACGTATAGCGTTAGCCCCTCTGAAAACACAATTTTACTTCGTTTTACAGTCTTTTATAACACGGTTTTAAACCTAATGCCGTTGACCCCCGCGATGCACAAACACAATTGCAATTTAGCACAAACGTAATGCCGACAGCCCTCCCGGGGGGTTCACTTCCATTATGCATGGCGTGTGAGTTCTATGAAAAGTGGGTGGAGTCGAAAGTGTACCCGGCCAAAATGTAGGTAACAGCTAATATATTTTTTATAACCGACGAAAAATTTCAAAGCAGACCGTCCAGAATCATGAACGGAATCCATGCTAACAGATTGCGCGTCGATCCCTGTACATTATATTTATAATGTAAATGTATTTATACCTTTGCCTACCCCATCGGATAATACTGGCTTAGGTATTGTTTACATAAACTTTATGTAAAAAATATAACCTTTGTGTCATAAAGGAATTTACAATCTTAATGTAGTATACCAATGGTAGGTATTATTCAGAGGACAATTAGCATTTATTTGATAACAAATACGAGTTTAAAGTGTAAAGCATAATCTTAACACGAGCGCCTACTGGACTTAGGACCATGATCTCCACTTTGATCAACAATTTGATCCATTTAGTTCTAGACCAATAAACTGGGCACACTTGGACTTTGGACTTAGAAGTAAATATGAGCAATACCTAATACTTACAAACTTAATAGGTAACTCATTATAATTATCTGTGTTTACTTATAGAACTACTAGAATTGTGATAACTCGATAACACTGTTTTCATCCTACATCGTTAATTGGTAGGAGTGGCCATGTTATTAACTAATAACAACCGATTAGTGCTAACTAAAGTTTTTACTTACGCGCGCTAACATTATCGGGAATTGGGATAGTGACTATTTTTTTTGTCCGTTTGAAAGATTATTAAAAAATATTGCACACGTATTTTTTCTTTTTTTACGTAATCAAAAGATTACGGCAATACATTGAGCTAAAATGTGCCATGGCGTCACTCCCCGGTAGATTTTATACTGAATTGTAACGTCGCGAGCGCTCCTCCACTTTAATACGTTTATCATTTTTATTAATTTATGATAAAGCATAAAATACGTGTCTAATATTTTGTTCAGTTTGTTTTTTCCCCCAGTCGATATCCCTATGATAAATAAAAAGGCGTATTTAGTAGTAATAAATACAATTCTCGAATAATATTTTTAATAAATTCTAGAATTGCATTTACTTATTTTACATCATGGCAATTGACGCGCGCTGTCATCTCTCCAAGCCAATCCAATCTAATATTGTCTAATCTTCTAATATGGAATGCCATTAATTTATAAAATGCCCGTAGAGGTTGCATTGGGAAGCCATCCAGGCTACAACCTCTACATCAGCAATTTTATGCAGTAGGGCGCCTACTGGATAAAATAAGGCTAACGAAGTGTAAACAACTTAATCTGATATAAACACTTTAAGCAACTGCCTGAACCTACTAGGAACATTAACCTAACGCCAGAAATAACAATTAACAAAATAAGGTACCTACTGTGCAAGAAATGGCTTAAGAGGTTTACAACAGCTAAAGCGCGGTCACTGTCGGACTGCATAGAAATGAAAGAGAAGCGCGATGATACGACGCAGGTAATTTATTGCAAAATATGAAGCAGTTAGCGATTTACAAAAAATCTATTGATTGGACTGGAAAATTAAAACACTATTATGCTAATATGTAGCTTGTAGAATAATCGGACAAAAAATCAGAATTATTGCATGTAAATTAATATGATTTTTATTCGTTAAAATAATTTTTTTGAGGTATCTTCATGATTTTTTTCTATCGTATCAAATTAGTTGTATTATGTTTTCAACACACTATCATACTAGCATATAATCCTGAAGAATATCATATATTTTTCTGATTTTGTTTACTGCAGTGGATCATATTCTTTTAGGCATTATAAAATTTGCGTTTAGGCACGTTTAGGTCCTGTAGTCCACTTAACTCAGGACGGAGGTCTCGCGGTAACCTGACACCACGACAAGAGCCAGTCAAAGTGCCAATGTGCACTCATACAACCTCACGTCGTCACGCTTAAGCCTCGCCACGCCATAACTGGGGGTTAAATAACCCCCTCTGGATACTACAATCTCATACAACAAAGGCTTAACTTCATTGAACGTTATTGAGTCGGAAGGGAAAGACAGAACTGTGTACGATTGATCACAGTTGACTCACTCCACCAAAGGTAAAAATCATCAAATATACTCCAAATATAAAGTAGTTACAAATACAGTCTATATTGTCTGAACTGTGGTTTGTGGGTCCTCAATCATCAGCCGAACAAACTGTGACATTTGACTAAATATCTGCTAGTCATGGGTCTTATGGCACGACTTTATGAATTCTAATTAAAAACTTGATCAACCTACATAATAATAACAAGTCTAGTAAGTATTATTAGACATCCTGGTTGATTCCAAGAATTTGTAGAAGAATAAACTGTGACATTTTCGGCTAATGTGTTGTATTCATAATTAATTATTATTGTGATAAAAATTATCTAGAAACAGCAACAGAACATTTACAGCTTAGGAATTAAAAGCTCAGAATAGGTAAGAGGCTTAACAGGTTTTAAATCTTTTTGTTTACCTCTATGACGGACTTTGGACCGCTGACACACCCGCAGTTTTAGACAAAGAAGATCAAGAGAATAAATTTATAATAAATTAAATAATAATAAGTAATACAGACAAAATGTAATAATAAACTTATAATGTGATAGAAACAATATGCAAATTTTTCAATGTTACTAACTCAGAATTAGGTGGTAGGTAGCTAACTTACTTTGGCAAAAAGACTATGTAATTGTTTTTTTTTTAAATATATGCATTCAAATTACTCTACCTAGGTAAGTACCTACTTACGTAAAAAGATCCTAATGCATAAAGATAATCCCCCAGTGTTTTAGCTGGGAAGAAGAAATGACTCAACGAACTCCTAATTTCACGTTTTTCAACCAAGGTACTAAATCAACAAAAATATTCTTTGGCATAATACAACAAGTTCACAATTCATCTCATAATATGCCCTTGGTTGGTATTGATCATACAGCCACGCATCCCTCCTAAGGATGTATCGTTACAACTACATACCTATATCAGTAAAATAACTGACTAAGTACTAATATTGAAAATGAAAATGAAACTGACTACGAATATTGAAAAATATCTAAGCGGGAAAACGTGGAATTTCGCGCGCTTTTTCTGACGAACTTTTCAATTTGCGTACGATGTGGCACAAAAATAAGCGGCAAAGTGCAGCTCAGATTTTGTTCCTAACCTCTGAGGGAGTGTCTTCTAAGCTAACTCAGAGGATAACTACAAAGAATACGTGTCTAGCTTATCTATGGTTATGAAATATTTGAACTATTCTATCAGCTTAATGTGTGTTTATCATCGAATTAGTAAGTACTAGAAGTATATTTATGATAAAATCAAAATTAGATAACGTCAAAAAAAACGTAGGCATCAAATATTGCGCCCAACTTTGCACTCATCTTCATTTTATCTCAAACTCACACGGCTTGTCATATGACTAGTATTTTTTGTTAACAAAACAACTGATGTAATTGTAAACTATAAACTAAAAAGACTACTATACTTTCAGCTTATCTCTCTGAACTTATGACATATGGGAGTCACGTAATGTAGTAGAATGTATGTTGGTACTAACTAAGGCCGTGGGTAGAGACTTGCATCAGAATTTAATCGTTGGATTCAACAACTTTATTTATAAACTGGCCTTTTAAATTACCGGCCACACTTTAAAACGGTGTAAAAATATACAGGGTGGCAGGGACATCGACGTGAAAACTGTTACAATGGATTCAGTACAAGCGTCGATGTCCCTGCCAGCCTGTATAAAGCTTCGTGCAGACCAGCGCGACGCGACACCGGTTATTGTTATACCGTCAAGTTTTCTTAGAAATTGTATTGTTCGTGTCGCGGCGCGGCGTCGCGTCGCGCTGGTCTGTGCGAGCTTTTATGCTGTATAATGTGTGGGGTTTTTCTACGTCTCGAGTCTTGGGTGCATGGTTTGGATGAAATCCGCCGAGTCTTTTTTAGGGTTTCGTACCTCAAAAGGAAATAACGGAACCCTGTCAAGACCCGTTTTCTCAGGAACTCGCGGAGGTATCAAGTTGAAATTTTAATATCACTTACGTAGATCTGTGTTCCCTTGGAAGTGTAAAAAAATAAAGCTCCTAAGTCAAACCAATTTAAAAATACGGCCAGTTATGTGACATATTTAGATACTATCTAGATACTGACCTAACCTAGCCGTTTCGAATTTGACAAACTGTTTATTGTCTAAAGATTGTTTGCTGTAATAAATCATTTGATTACAGACCAAATGCCTTAATGACATTATTTTTTGTACAAAACAATAAACGTTTGTAAATTATATTAAATGTTTCTATGTCAAGTATCGATTATGTGTGTTACTTATAGAAACTAATGATTATAACACAAATGTTATTATGGAAACTTATTTTATGACAAATATAAGATATGACTAATAAGTTGATGTCAAGCGTTGAAATAAAGATAAGTCGTGCAAGTAAATATTATGAGGGGGGGACGATTATGGAAAATAATAATAGTACAAATTATCAAGACAATACCCTCTATGCTAGTTGAAACGGACGGTTCGTGGAAATCGTGAAAATTCGAACTCTGCATTCCCCTGTTGTAAAGTTCATTTTAATGGTACCTACCTATTTCTATTTAGTTCTATTTAAGTACAGAATGTAGTTTGAATGGTTCAACAAGCTTTTGTTAAAAGTTGAATAATAATACCTACAAATAAAGTATTATTTTCATGAAACCAAAATTCCACAATTTAAATGTGTTTTACGGAGATCAATAATATATAGGTACAAATATAAATATGGACAAACTTACCGTAATGGACAAAATTCACTTCAAACGGGTAATTGGATAAGTACATTGACTTAAACGTCAATATACGTGTATACTTACTTTACAAACGGACGTCGCTTCACTAATTCGCCAAGCGTTTGCACATAAAGCGGTAATCTTTATAATCGTCTCACGTCTATCAAATGAAAATCCTCAGCTTTTTATTGTTTACCGCCTTTTATACGATTCGGACTTTGAAATGTTTTTTATGCTCCCTGTGTTAATAAGTATTGCGGCATGTAGGACTCTATAGGGACGTCTCGTGCGGTGGATTGACATGACAGTTGCTAACATAAAATTAGGGCCAAACCTACGTATAATAAAGGATTATTAGTAGGGCCAAATACTAACAAATGACCATAATATTATGATGACGTAAACAAAATACATTGTAAATAATTAACTATCAATGACTCTGGTAAACAAATCAGATAAAGATAATGAACAGAAAAACTTAAACATTGAATTAGTGACGTCAACTGATGTCAAACGTTAACGGGAAGAGCATGAAATCTGTCATCCACAGTTTTGTCTATGATTTGAGATGAAGAATGGCCCGCGAAATTCTTATATTTGTTTAAAATTTGCAGGTCAATCTCAGGTTGTATGTTGACCAAAATATCATACGCGAACGTAACAAATATATATTTACAGGAGACTCCCTAAGCGAAATCCGTAGTTACGGCCGAAATAACGGGCGCTTCGTTCTCCGCCTCACTTACGGTATGGTGAGACGAAGAACAAAGGCCCCAAAATGTGGTCCACTTCCCTTAAGTAGGCAGATAGAGATACCTATGTACTTGCGTCTTTCGTTCATTGACGACAATTTCCATTTAAGTACGTCATATAAATAAGATCTATTGAGCGAATAAAAATATTGACAGTGCAAAATGTTTATGCCTAGAGCATAATAATATGAAAGATAGGTTCCATAATATTGAATGTTTTTGCGGTCTATATTGCCGCATCTATCAAGAATCAAAGATCTTTTGATCAAAGAGTGCAAAGTCAATAGAAAAACGCTGTCACATCAATTTCCAAATAATCCTTTGTTTCTTGTATCATTTTCCAGTAGGTAAGTACCTACTTTTTTGCAGTAGCCATAAGTTAAAAAAGAGAACGCATAAACAATATATCTACATATACCTAGGCCTATACTATCACACAGGTTTTTATAAAAAAATATTGAATCATCGACAAAGTAAACAAAATGTAGAAGTATTTTGCATTGCAATGAGTATGTGCATGCCGAATACGCCTCCAATGACGAAATTCACCTTGAGATTTACCACTTGCTGACGAAATAAACGCCATCAGTTGCAAATTCTATACAACTTGGCTCTACTAAGTCAAAACCTTCCTTTCCTAAGATCAATGAAATTCAAAAGAACCTATTATTTTTTACTTTTTAATCCTGGCCGTATATTTTGATGATCATCTATCTATTCTAGAGTTGACAAGAAGGTGACATCTATGGATGAAAAAAAAATCAATAAAAAAAGATTTTGACATTCAAATTGGCGGGGAATTATGTACCTATTTTTAGATTTCTGTCCGGCCTTCAACGTTCTAATGATTCTTATCTAATTTTACTATCGGACTACTCGTAACAATGAATTTTGATTAAAAAGTCCCGATATAGCGTCACACATAATTAGCTGATGCAACAAGGCTTCCATCTTGCCTACATAGCACATGGATATTGTTTTTGTTCTGGCCTAAATAAAGTGTACCTACCATTACTACGTGTTACTACCATATTGCACACACGTCGAAGGGAAACTAATTTATTTTACTGAATGAAATGTACCACGGAATTGACCATTGAGAAGTATGGCGTGCTATATATTCAAGTCTCGTAATATTTTGATTAACTTGCATTTAAACAACATTGCAACTAAAAACCGTCATATCACGATTAGTACTTGTACCAATCTCGAAACATCGATAATATTTTCAAAAGTACATAAACATAATCAGCATTACAAAAACAAATCGATGAACGTAGAAAAACAAGTTGTTGCAAACGTTACGTGTGCATACGTCACGACACACCCGCGCTCTCGACCAATCAGAGCGCGCCGTGTGAACACTCCTCCGGTATTAAAGCGTGCGCGCAACATTTTAAAATCACTACGTTTCTGAAGCTCAATCACGCATCTAGTATTAAATGGGTGACAAATTAAACACTATAGCATATTATAGGTGGCTGATATTTCTGTTCAGTTTCAGTAATTTTGATAAAATTTAGCTCGCGATTTTATTATATTTTTGTAATTTAAAGTATTAATTAATTGTATTGTTATTTAGTTTTATTAATATTAAATTAAAAATGTTGCACTTCAACTCTGTTCCTGAAGTCTACGTGAGGAAGACCAACCAGTGAGTATACTATAACATTTTCTTCTTCTACTTTACTTTGTTTTGACTTCTATTATTCTAATTCTAATTCTCAAAGATGTATTTTTGTTATAGAACTGTTTCAATTTCTTACTCCTTTCTGTTATTCTCTTTTCGTCGTTATTCTCTTCAAGTATGTGCTCTATTCGTTTATTAGGTTTAATACTTTAAAAGAATTACTAAGTCAATGATAGTATATTAAAAAAAAACAGAATATAATTAATGAGAATTCTTTATCAACCACTAGTTTGCTATAATTTATTTAAAACCTACATATTTTTAATTATTACCACGGAGGCACAATATACATATGTTTTATCCCTACTTAAAATACGAATAGGTAAAGTACTTACCTACTTATAATTATTCCCTCAAATCAATTGGTAACCTTTTTTGATTTACTATGTTGTCCCACAAAGAGCGAAGGTCCCCCCCCCCATAGTTTACCAATTTTCTTTGTGTGTCTGCTCGGGCCAATTGGTCAGGAAGGAGTCCACGAATTAGTAACTTACAGGTTCTTCTTCAAACCTCACGAGAAATATAACCATACTCACCTACTTAATTACCCAGGTACTCACTTTCCTCATCGGAAAAACTCCGCGTTTTTATGTGAAAATGTTTTTTTTTTGTGCTTATCGGAAAGTTTCAACCTATTATTATTATCTAAGAAAGGGAAAATCCCTTTTGTTACCAATTAACAACAGTACCTACATATTTATTGCGACTGCTAAAGTAAAAAGAAGCAACAAGAATATGTACCTAGGCTTTTGTAATTATCTTGATTTAATAAAGTGTCCTTAGAGTTCCTTGCCAGTTCTTCTCTATTGAGATTATTTGAGATCTACGTTTTGGCAACTAGCTTCAACTGTCTGACCAACTAACCGACTCCTTGACAATTCAAAAGTGCCTGTGTATGGTATATTTAATTGAAAATAATGCATTGACATTGAGTTGAGTTATAGTGTAGGCACAGAAAAAACATGTTTTTTTTTTCAATATTGACCGTCCGCGTTCTACGTTACTTCCAGACAGTTTCAGTAGCGTTTCATATTTCTTCACAACAGCATTGTTTCAAATTGATTCAAATTACCAAGCCACCTACTACATATTGTTCAGTTTTTTATATCGTCAATGAGTTACTAATAAAAATTAATCATTTGGCACACGTCACGCGAGGCGTTGTGGGCCTGGCAGTAACGTTAAACGTATGAATAGTAACCAGTATCTACGTAGGCCATTTATATAGGCATCTACGTAGGCCATTTATGTAGGCAATCAATTTGCACGCATCGCGTTTCAACACATTTTGGCCTCCCATAGTTAGATATAAGTACCTATTATGGTCTGGCGGTCTATGACAGGATGCGAAATGGCAAAATAACCTTTCAATAAACGCACACTGAAAAGTTTTGTGCTTCCTCAGTCTGTACCCAAGATCATACCTAGCTCATACAATCTTCTGTCCCGTATTTTTACCTACAACAAATATGTAAATGAGTTCAAAAATAAATTTTACTGCAGCGTAACGTCCAATTCAAACATTTGACTTGGCTCTAATCATAACCTTCCCTGGCTGGCTATAAAATACGGTTGCATAGCTAATAAATAAATAAACAAATAAAACGAGTGTGGCTGATAAGCAACAGGTACCTACGTCGATTTTTCCACATGCATGTCTTATAGTTCTTATATTTATCGAATATTTCCATGGCCCAGGGCTTCCGACGACGGCGCAACCGAAATCATCTCATGTCTCATATGGCAGCTATTTGCCACTAATGGCCAGTGTCCAAAAAACAATAAAAAAAGTCAAAGACCATGGTGGGACCTAGGTATTCAATATTAGGATGTCTAGTTATGAAATGCAAATTATACCTACTCTTTTTCATGATTCTGGCAGGAAAACCTGTACTTTATGTAAATGTATACCTACGTCAAAGGGAAAATCCAAATAATTGTGAAAAAAAAACCCATACAATATCGCCTATTATATTGCATAATCACGACTTTGGAAAAAAAAAATACCACTTAAAATAATCTAATTATTACTAGGTTAGGCATTTATTTCAATCTAGCTATCATCAGAATAATTTTACTCACAACTTCAAATGATTGTTATTGTTTTAGAAAAATCAGCTATTTCACCATACAACCATTCATAAGGTACTCAATACAATACCTACCTCCTATGTATTTACATTCCACAATGTGAACCTAGGTGGTAGGTTTTATACAAATACATGATCATCGTGGATCCTGTCGGGCACAGCAAAGTGGGAGAGAGGAAGAGGGCTTTAATTTGATGAATTAGTTGGTATATTATTGATATCCCGAGCATTCTCCATCCATTCAACAGTTGTGCAAGATTACTTATATTAATACATCCGTTTATCTAAACACCTAAAAATCACGAAGTAGGAACAAAGTGCAACAAGATAATAATATCTAACCTTTGCTTTATTTATACGACCGACATTATTGTACCCGGTCCAAAGTTTCAAACCTCACCCTGAGGAATGGACTGTGCGGTGCGCAGTAGATAACGATTTTCTTGTTTAGGTATTATTTCATATCAAATGCTTCAACATAGCAATTAATTTGAGGAGTCAAGGAGTCAGATAAAATATATTATAACCATTGACTTATTAACGGTTTTTACTTAAAAAACAAACTCATAAAATAATTATTTCTCTATTTTATGTGTTCGTTTGGTTGAGTATTTTTCAAACCCATACTTAGTCTGTCCTTTCATAGATATTTTACCTCTGATTTTGCATGACTGTCAAATTCACAGTGATCTTTATTGTCAATGGTTGGGTTTCTGTAATTGATAACTCTGTCAAAATCAATGATCTTAATTTTCGTTGCAATAAGGCTGCTATTAAACTTATTTTTCTTTCTTTTCTTTCTTTCTTTCTATTGGGTTGCTGCTGTTAGAGGTAAATTACTGTGAAAGAATGTACTTACTACTCGACTGATATAATAAAATTAGAAATAATTTTTGTTTTTTCCTAATCTAAAATTAAAATTCAACGGTTGACGTCAAAATATGATATTTTAAGAACATTTTCAATATTTGGGTTATAGGTACCTATGCAAATCAAAAATGGCGACGGTTGATGCCAATCTGTTTTAGATATCAATACATTTTCCATAATTATTCGTGTTCCATTTTCTTATGTAAGTTTTCTATTGTCTCCAGGTATGCCCAAGCGGCGCTGGCTTGCGGGCGTGCGGCCCACCAGACCGCTCTCCGTGGGGCCACCAGTCCCAACCCTCAACTCGCTGCATTAACTCCCAAGGTACTTAAATATTTTTCTAGATAAAATATCTGACTTCTCTGAATTAAATATTGGTCAATATTCTGTCTTCCGCAATTGTAATACTTGTGTGTACCTACTGAAATTATTGAAAGGTAATTTTATAAGCATAGACTAGGAACTGAGTATAAATGCAGGAAAAAATCATTGGTTTCTGCTCATTGCGTGTCTAAAATATTCTAAATCGTGCAACTGTGATGAAGAAAACTGCCATAAATTGGCCTATTATGTTTCTGTAGGGCTCCTTACCTATTACACCAAGGGCCTTTGTAATATTAGCACAACTACCTTTAATATGTAGGTAGGTGCGAACCGCCGCGAGAGAGATTTTAACATTTATAGGTTAAGCCCAGAACGACACTTTGTGAACTATTCGTTCGATAACTTTAAATACTTTATACAGACGAAGGTCATTTCTCATGGATCGATGTAAATACATTAACCTTTTCCTTTTGTAGTCTACCAAAAATTTATAAATTTGATCTACCAAAGTAACTTTGTTTTCAATAGGTAACCATTAAGTTTACAAGTCACATCTAAATCTTCTTTGGAGTGCATTAAACAAGACTCCAGTGACCGACAATACATAAGTATGTACGTCGATCGTACCGTGGACGTCAGCCTCTCTACCAATCTTACTATCTGGCCTATTTCATTACGTTAGCTCTAGAATTCCAAATACATACGTAACAGGACCTAAGATAGACCCCTGAGGGATGCCTCAAAGCTCGTGTCAAGAAACCTGCAATTCTCCCAACCAGTCTTGCCAAGGGTTATTGTGTTACTGGGTTGTTGAGGTCAGACAGGCATTCGCTTCATGAAAATACTGGTATTCAGCTGCATCCAGTTAGACTGGAAACTGACATTAAAATAGTTGGGAAAAGGCTAGGCAGATGATGATGATGATGATGATTTTTTTAAACCCCTCAGGTCCGTGCATTCGTGGAGCGAAGCGCTGCTCTCTGCCAGCCGGAACATGTCCACGTCTGCGATGGTTCGGAAGCCGAGGCTGCTGCCTTGTTGCATATCATGCAGCAGCAAGGAACCCTGAAGCGTCTGCACAAGTATAATAACTGGTAAGTACAGCTGGAACTGCTAGTGAACTCTTTTGTTTTTGTGTTGGTAGAAGCTTGAAATTGAAAAAGGTCAAATTCTGTCAAATAAAAGTATTCCAAGCCGTAAGAAAGACACCGATATTGTCTCATAACTATTGTTCTTGTACCTACCTATTAGTCAAAGTGAGATTGTCGTAAAAGTAGAGTCATTGAATTATACATATCCATTCCAACTTTCCAACATCTGAAAATCAAACGCACATATAAATCTCGAAATATCAAAAACTTTTTTCAAAGTAGCGATTACTTTAATCCATTGGCCTTGACGAAAAAAAAAATTGTTCTAACTTCATCAGCGTTCGAGGGCAGCCAATCCAGAAAAAAAATCTCATTGGGTGATTCATTTTGAACACAAAAAAACTGATCAAACTCTTTTCCCACCAGCTGGCTAGCCCGCACAGACCCCGCCGACGTGGCCCGCGTAGAATCACGCACTTTCATCTGCTCCGACAAGGAGAGGGATGTGGTGCCTGTTGCACGCGCGGGGCAGAAGTCTGCGCTTGGCAACTACATCGCTCCCAATGACTACGACAAGGCCATCACTGAGAGGTTCCCAGGATGCATGCGAGGTGAGTCTTGGCTCTTTAGAAAAAGTTTGATGGTTGTTTTATTTTTTTTGTTTTTAAAAATGGATGTAGAGAATAAAAACTTTTTGGTCGTTGTTTTAAATTTGTTGTTGTTACTGAAAAATACAATCTAAATTATGTAGAGGAGGAGAGCAGTAGTCTCTTGAGGTGACAAATTTTTTTCATACTTTTGCGACACTAAACGCCCATATAGGCTTCAATCATCACTTGTTTACCAAGAGCGGTGTTTATATATCAGCCGCCGATTAGAAAGGGCCGTCTGTTCCATCACTGCCAGGGTCGTTTCTAAACAGATATAATAAAAAAGTGTGCCTAGAATAGCAATTTGCATAAAAAAATTGTAAGTAAACTGAATAATTTGCACAAAGAACAAACATGACCTTTATAAGAATGTTCAGCATCTATTAACATGGCTAATTATGCAATATGACATAATAGAGCATTAGAGACTTCTTAATCAAACACGGAAGAAGACTGTTGAAAACCAGTAATTTCAAACCAGCGTCCAACACAGTATCACAGCAAAAACAAATTTCTTTGAAAGTCATGAACAATGTTTCCAAACAACAAAAACAAGTAAACTATTTTGCAGTCGGAAAAACAGAAGAATGTTTGTTCTATTTTCAAACAATGAACACGTGAGTTAATTTCCCAAAATCTGACATGCAATATGACTTATTAGAGACCATAACCAAACGCGGAAGAAAATCGTTAAAACCAGCATGCGTAGCATGACAACCATAGAAACGGGTTTTCTACGGATTTTGTCGACGGAAGAATAGAGAAAATGACAGATTGTGATTGTTTATCTGTTCTGTTAATTTTGTCTATTCTTCCGTCGATAAAACCCGTTTCTATTGTGTTCATGCCAAGTGTGTCTTAACGAAACCACAATATCACAGCAAAATTAAATTTCCTTGAAAGTCATGAACAATGTTTCCAAACAACAAAAAAAAGTAAACTATTTTGCAATACTTCGAAAAAAACAAAACGAGTGTTTATTCCATTTTCAAACAATCAAAAGACTGTTCCAATTTCAAACAATGAGGACTCGAATAAATTTCCCAAAATCTGTGTTTGCCCAACGGATATTGAGTACCGAGTAGCTATTCAAAGGGGTTCATAACATTGCAGACATGTGATGCATACATTGATTGAAATATAACGCTTATATAAAATGGCTGCATTTATGTCTAGCTCTCAGACTCCCCTTAAAATCAATACAGCTACCGGAGGCCCGTCCAATCCGTATTGCTGCAATTAGGATAGGTATGCAGTATACTAGACAAATTAATTATCGATGGAATCTGGACATAGAAGGGGCAAACCAGCATGTTATTTGCATAATTTGAATTGGGAATCATAAAACATTGATAGGCATGATCCCTACTGCTCAGAAATAAAAATGGATGAAACATTTTTTTGCCAACTCATCATAGATTGAAAAAAAGTCCAGATTAACAGTCTTTCCCAATATGTACAAGTACGTAACCAATGAAATATTTTCATGATCACCTAAGTACTAACTAATAAGCTCTAAACAATTAATATTTTGTCCACAGGCCGCACGATGTACGTAATTCCATTCTCCATGGGTCCTGTAGGTTCTCCGCTATCCAAGATCGGCGTAGAGATCACCGACTCTCCTTACGTTGTCTACTCTATGCGCGTCATGACAAGGATGGGTACGTAATGCTTCAAAATATTAATAAATTAATTCAATACGTAGGTTACACATCAAGCTATAAATTTCCAGTATAAGCTGACCTTGCATTGTACTGAAATCCTATACAGTGCGAGATCAGCATAAACTGGTAATGTATAGCTTGATACAAATACAGCATACAGCCAGACAGGCCGATGTAACCAGTATATCTTGATCGTGCAAAGCCAAAAACGTCAAAGAGCAACAGTACGGTTCGTGAAATCCCAGTATGATATTAAAAACTCGTAGGTCAATGTTGCAACGTAGTCTGCAACTCGGCTTTTCGCCTCGTCGGTTGATGGAAAGAGAGGGCGATATGTTTGATCTCCCTCTAGCGGCCAGCCCTATAAGTTGTCTATCAATAAATATTTGGGTATTGATGTTTCGCGGTTTTCAATGGCTTTGTTGGCGCAACTCGCTAATGGCTAGGTCACTTGCAGCCTTATTCCGGAATGCGCTCGCAATGGTATTCATAGAGTTTAGAAGGTGCAGTATATTTCAGAACTGTAACAATGGAACCAATTGCAGCGTGTTTCGGAATAAGACTACGCAGTGTGTCGCCAGCGTATACAAGTACAATCAACAGAAAAAGTTCAAAATATTTCAGCTTGATTTTACTTGAGCTGTTTTTGTTAGGAAATAAGACACAAAATAGAGTTTACAACATTTATTTTTAATTCTAAACACAAATGCATAAATACGCACAGCAATCAATGCCTACACAATAATATACCGTAAGCTACACACGACGATAAAAACAGACTTACGCTATTTTGCACATCATTTTATAACACTCGCTTTTTAATTCTAAAAAAGACAATAATAGTAGGTACCGTAAAGATAAATTCGTAAACATTTCTTAACGAACCTGTACACTATTTCGAGGAGAGTAAACTCAGCGTAATTTTCGCCGTCCAACGTAATTTTCGTCTCAAAGATTCTTGAAGTAAAATCAACTAAGAGTTCGTTGTCACGTGACTTGTGTGTGTGGCTCAAACCAAATTGTAAAATAGGCTAAGTGTTTTGAAAATAAATTAATTATAATAGTAATTCTGCGTGGAGAAAAGTGCGATATTGCAGCAGCGTAATTTCGGTGGCTCACTTTAAGTAGCGTAAATTACGTTTGGTTTAAATTTGAGTTATTTTTAGGCGGTCGCATCGTCTAGGCCTCGTCAAGGTCCTCATGGTCTGTCTCTGGATAAATTATTTCTCCTTCAGTGTTGGTCGGCCTCCCATAATAGGATGGGTATACGGATTCTTTCTCCAAAGCCTCTTGTTCCGGTTCGGGTTCAACAACGTTTTGTTGAGCCAAATTGACAGCACCTTCTACTCCAGGTGGATAAACTAACTCACTCTGAAGAATAGACAACCGTTTCTCCCCCTCAGCGTCTTGAATAACTTTTAAAATTTTCGGCCATGCTGAAAACAGCTGCGCTTGAGTTAATCTATTCAGTAACGGCACTAACATGAGCGCGAAATGCATGTTCGGATTCGGGTCGATCGTTGGCGGTAGTCCTATTTCCGGCATGGGAATGAAGAAAGGCGCCTTTTGGAGTTTGTAAGGCTTCGCGAAGTCGCCGACTTGTGCCGATGTTGGGAGCACCGGCGACTTATTAGGGAGTTTGACTTGGGGTGTCTCTGGGATGTCCATGGGCGTCGCGTTAGCAATATGAGCAGATGCCGAATCGGAGTTAGTATTGAAGGGGTACTTGCCGAAGTTCACGTCGTCGCTAGTAATGGTTGATGGGACCAGAAATGTCATACTATCTTTATTTTGTTTGCTTCTTTTAGTGATAGGGTGCTTTTGAACTCCTTCGTAAGTCTTAAAAAAACTATCCTGCTGGTTCTGCCATTTATTTTGTACTATCTTAACTGAAAATAAAATAAAAATTAATAATTGGATATTGAATTCTCTAAGTCCTTTAGAATTTCTTATTGTACCTAGTTGTTGATATACATTGCGAAGAACAGAAGTAGAAGTACGGGAAGGCCTTAGAATATCCAAGAAGGTATTTGTATTGTTTTGGAAATCTCGAGGATTCGTGGAAGTTTTTAAACTAATTCGGAGTCATTGCCAACCTTATTTTTTTTTAACTTATTCTTGAGTCTGTCAATGGCGATAAAAAATTGTCTGATAACTCGGAACGAATTTTGTCGTACTAAAATTGCCCCTTTGAGTGTTTGAGCCTCTTCGCGAAAACAGTTTCAGTTTTTCCCGATTTTTCCAAATTTCCAGACAACTTGTCTTGTTTTTCTTATCGTAAAAAACAAATTCGAACTATTACGAACGTAAATAGGCAAATCGGTCCAGCCGTTCTCAAATGATGCGCTTACCAACGAACAGCATTACATTATTATTATATAGACAAAGACTTTTCATTTAAAAAAATCCTTTACCGATTTACCTAGAAATCGAACCCCGCCACTGAATCGCTTCCAACGCCCAACTTTGCACCCTAACATTCGAAGTGTGCAGTTGGCTTTGGCTCAACAAATTTTGAATATAGCACAATAATTCTACGAATCACGTAACCATATAAATTACTTTAAAAATTGAAAATAATTGGCATTTATTTCGATAAAAAGTTGAGCGAACAAATAGACAAAAAAAATTACTTACTTTTTTCTCTCTTCTTTTTTGGGGAGAACTCACCCCACTGCTTGAACAGAGATTTACAGACTATAGTCCATTTTTTTGATCTTGCAACCTTCTCAATATATTCTGTGTACGCATTATTGTATAGGATGGGGTGTTTTTTCACTTCCGCAATTAACAATACGTCATCAATAACGGCGGTAGGATCGACGTCGTTAGGGCTGCTGACTGCCTGTTCTGCCGTGGCTGCCGAGGCTAGGTCTGTCATCTCACCGCCACGTTCGGTCATTTTTCTGGCAGAATGCCGCGCGGCAATTCAAGTCGCCGCATCCGTACACAAATGCAATGCCATCTAGGTATGCACTCAAAAAGGGCGCGTTTTTTAAACTCAATTTTCACATCACAAATTTTGATACACCGAAGCTCCAATATTTTTTTTTTGTTCTTTAAAAAAAAAGCAACTGTTTTCGTACCTAATTTGTCCTGTTTCGTTGTTTACGTGTCGTCTCAAAAACGTTGTGATACGGCTGTGGACAATTACGGGGTTCTCATCCTCCACTTGTTGCGTAGGTCGCGGCTCTAGCACGCAGGTTTGTAATTGCCCGTAGTCGGGATCACCAATCAGAGCGCAGATAGGAAAACGGCGCGAACTTTTAGGTTAGGTTATCTGTCAAATATGTATTGTTATGATTCCTTTGTTTAGACATTTACATGAGCTTAAGTCTCACGTGTTATGACAAATAGATTTTATGTGCTATTTCCTTCCAAATTTTCTTTGTAATGTGCTATGCAGCATTAGTAGTCCATCTTGAGTCATTGACGACCTTGTAAATTGTACATCATTTGTTTTTATAATTTGTACTATATCGCACCTGAATGGATTTAAACGGAAAACAACAGAGGAAAGCCATTGAAAACCGCTAGTTTTTACCAGACAAAACTGGCACACATAACTCCTTCACAAAGATACCGCTTATCCCTACAAACATCCACTTGGAACAGCAATTTTCAGTATCCCACGAGTGAAAAAGACGACATATCTCCCTGCACGCGTAGCATGCCAACCATAGAATCGGGTTTACTACGAGTTTTGTCGACGGAAGAATAGACAAAATGACAGATTGTGATTGTTTATCTGTCATTT
Organism: Agrochola circellaris; assembly: GCA_914767755.1. NCBI lineage: Eukaryota > Metazoa > Arthropoda > Insecta > Lepidoptera > Noctuidae > Agrochola > Agrochola circellaris. Next base: position 9,521,043 of record OU611850.1, on the reverse strand, counting down.
TGTCTATTCTTCCGTCGACAAAACCCGTTTCTATTGTGGCCATGCTAAGCGTGCAGGGTACTTTTAACCCCTTTTAGAGAGAGAGGGAAATCTAACAGGTTTTCTCGTCAACAGGTGCTAAAGTGCTGGAGGCTTTGCGTCAAGATGAGCAATTTGTACGTTGTCTGCATGCAGTTGGTAACGGCGGCATTGCAGGCTGGCCCTGCGACCCGCCCCGTACTATCATCCTACACAAACCTGCTGATAATGAGATTGTTAGCTATGGTGGGTACCTATTTCTTTAATTATTTATTTAGAATCTCCAACAAAAGATATACAATACATGTCACATAAATAAAGGGCAATATCAGGTATTAAGTAGGTGTACTCCTTCACTTATAGGAGACCACAGCATGCACACTAAAGTTAACTAAGCTAATAAAGATAAAATATTTCTGAAACTGCTGAAATGCTATGTGGAGCTGGTCTAAACAGTGATAAAACCACGAATCAGCATAAGCCTTCAAAAATTATTGATCCTCATGATAGCCCTTTCATAACAGTTCATTGCAAAAAAGTATTAAGAAAATTAACCAGTGACGCAGTACATTATCTAGGAAATTTTGAGACAAAACTAAATTAAAAGTAACTCAATCTGCCGAGTCTTTTCCCGACTATGGTGGGGTCGGCTTCCAGTCTAACCGGATGCAGCTGAATACCAGTATTTTACATGGAGCGACTGCCTATCTGACCTCCACAACCCAGTGACGATAGTAAGACTGGTTGTAAAAGTAACTATTCAAGAGAATTCTCGACTACTAACGCCATCTAGCGGTGGTTAACAGAAACTTTTCTCTCACACTCAAAATTTGACTGTAGCTCTTTTATACAGCATTCAGAAAAGATTTTAAACTTATCTTACTTTATTATTCTTTTAACAGGCAGTGGTTACGGTGGTAACAGTTTGTTGGGCAAGAAGTGCTTCGCCCTCCGTCTGGGATCAGTTATCGCGCGCCGAGAAGGATGGCTCGCTGAACACATGCTGGTGAGTTTAAATGATTATTTTAATATTGAATATAATGTAGTTACACGTAAACACATTTTGAAGCGAATTATACCAGTTTGTGGTCATGATTTTGAAGAAATAGCGCCTGCAGTAAAATAATAGCAATGTTTTTTAAACGCGTGAATAAAATATTGCTCTTTAGATTTCAGAATACCTTCTTATGATTATAATTTTCACAGGCGATTTAAAGAGGCTAAGAAATCATGCTTACGCATATTAAAAAATACTGTCTTTGAAAGCGTGCTTATTACTCAAGAACAAAATAACCGAATGCAAGATTATTTTTTTCATCCATATATTCTAGCTTCATTTAAAACTATACTTAAAGACCTCGCAAAAAGGGCCATAGTCCCGTGGACATAGTTAGTCTCTTAAACAAACCGGCCAAGTGCGAGTCGGAATCGTACACGAAGGGTTTTCGTACCACCGTACAATTACTTTGCAAAAAACGCCGTAAAAACACGTTTTTTATACCCCCCCTTAGGTTTTAACTCATTTAATTTTTATTATTTCGTGATTTTTTTAATTGTTTGTCTGTTCATAAGATACAGCCGACAGCGGAGGCTTAGTAATAGGGTTCCGTTTGGCACCGTTCGTGTACGGAACCCTAAAAATAACTTACATAAAACCAAATACTAATAAATACTCTATTTTCTCAGATCGTAGGCGTAACCGACCCCAAAGGTCGTAAGCGCTACATCGCAGCCGCCTTCCCCTCGGCGTGTGGCAAGACCAACCTCGCCATGATGACGCCGTCCCTGCCAGGATACAAGGTGGAATGCGTGGGCGATGATATCGCCTGGATGAAGTTCGATAAGAATGGCGTACTAAGGGCTATAAATCCCGAGAATGGATTCTTTGGAGTTGCTCCAGGTAAGGAACAGAAGATAGTAATTATAATGCTTGTTTTATTAGAGAGAAGATAAAGACAATAAAAATCAAGATGAGATATATTTTAACAATTATATGTCTCATGTATTCGGGAGGGTCTATTAGTATTAACAGGGCATAAATCCGGACTCCGGGCTGTTACTAAGAATTTCCTTATATTAGGCAAACCCAATAAAATTTGCCGGAAACGATGACTGAACTCGGGACCCCATGCTCTAGCTCGCTAGCCCAACTAAGCAGATTTTAAATTTAGTCTGATGAAACTTGGGCTCTCTAAGGCCCATCAGTGACTTGTAAAAAAAATATTGACAAAGAATTAATTATATTGTTCGCGTTTTAATCTCGTAGACTAATTTGACAGGTGCAAATGTCAAACTCCAAATTGAAAAAAACAAACACGAATCGTTTGAAATGTCAAATTACTCTACGGGATTAAAAAACGAACTTTAGTTCTGTTATCAAATTCCTAATTATTTTATTTTTTCACAGGAACCTCAGAAGCAACGAACCCAATAGCAATGTCAACAGTATTCCAAAACACGGTATTCACGAACGTAGGCGAGACCCAAGATGGCGGCGTGTGGTGGGAAGGCATGGGCACCAATCCTGAGAAAATTACTGACTGGAAAGGTCAGCAATGGGACTCTAGCAAGAAGACTCCTGCTGCTCATCCTAACTCTAGGTAGGCTGAATGAAAATGTTACTTTGGTCAGATAAAAAGTTAGAGAAATTGTTTATGACCGACAGTGTTGCCAGTATAAGGAATTTTACCCAATTTTAGGCAAAATTCTAACACTATCAAAATATTTTATACTTTATACCTTGGTCAGATACAGAATGAAGGGAGGATAGAGGGAAATTTTACCCAATTTTATGGGAGAAAAAATATTCAAACTTTTGATAGTTGCAGTGATTTTAAGCAAATATTTTTCTCACAGATTCTGCACTCCAGCTGAACAATGCCCAATCATTGATGACGAGTGGGAGAGCGCTGAAGGAGTGCCAATCTCCGCCATCTTGCTCGGCGGGCGCCGACCGGCTGGCGTGCCTTTAGTTGTTGAATCAAGGGACTGGCAACATGGAGTATTCATGGGAGCTTCCATGAGATCTGAATCCACTGCTGCGGCTGAACATGCTGTAAGCATATTTTTTATTTAACAGCAATGACATTTTTTTTTAATGCCTTGGTAATATCAGAGACAATTTTACAAGTTTTTTTTCATAGTTTTAATGCTTTATTATTCAGCACTTGTCGTGAAAATGTGTCACAATATGTAATTTTTTGACAAATATGTCGCATTGTCACATAAACCAACAAATAGGCCGCTGATCCGTATTACATAATTTTGATTCGATTCGATTTTAGTGATTACTACCATAGAATACATAATAATACAAGTACAGAAGATTCACTCCGCAAAATCATTTAAATAAATAGCGACTCTCGCTACGACACAATAAAGTGCAATTCAGGTCGCACAGCGCTAATTACCTACTGTTATATTAACCTAGTAATTGCCTCTTTCTATCGCGTAACTCATATCTCCTGACTACGTTACACTCAGTGAATGGGCCCGACATGTCGAACCCGCCGCTTACTTGTAGCTTCATACCTAAAATGCGGAGTTCGCCTGGCCTGATACTACTTGAACATTGCTCTAACCTCAATATTTCTATTACAGGGTAAAGTAATTATGCACGATCCCTTCGCCATGCGTCCGTTCTTCGGCTACAACTTCGGCGAGTACATCAAGCACTGGCTGTCGATGCCCCAGGCTGGGCGCCAGATGCCCAAGATCTTCCACGTCAACTGGTTCCGTAAGAATGATGAGGTATGTACCATTCACTATCAAATCTTGTTATAGTCCGTGCGCGACTGCTAGTCACCGCCTGGGGTATGAGAGCGATGAGACGGGGGTAGACAAAGGCTAAGTTAACTCATCGTATACCTAAAAACTTTAACATTGCAAAGTCTTAATACTATAGACGTAGAAATATTTAGTAACCTATTCCGCTTAACTATTACTAAAGAGTCATAAAAAACCCTGTAAAAAATCGACACGTAATTCACCTCTCAACGAGGCATCCTCAGGATGACGATTGACTTGTCGCAAACCCGAACTGAGTTCGGGTTCGTTATGGGGGTTTTTTATGATTCTTTAAGAATAGTTAAGCGGAATAGGTTACTAAATTTAACTACGTACTTATATATTATTTTATAGTGGGTTTCTGCAAGGTCACGCCTGAATTAATTAACTATTGCAAGCTCTATTCTAATATTCTATTCTAAATCTAATTTGAAGTCTTTGAGCAAGCTCTAAAAATATCCCAATACTAATCATAATTTCCTCTTATCAGGGTAAATTCCTCTGGCCCGGTTATGGCGAGAACTCCCGCGTTCTCGACTGGATCCTTCGTCGCTGCGACAACGAGCCATGCTTCACTGAAACTCCCCTTGGTAACATCCCCACTGAGGGCGATCTCAACACGCAGAACCTAGGCCCCATCGACATGAAGACCCTCTTCAGTATACCTAAGGACTTCTGGCTACAAGAAGCTGACGCTATCGAGAAGTATTTCAAGGAAGAAGTGGGAGAAGACCTCCCAGCCGCCATGTGGGAAGAATTGAACAAACTCAGGAAAAATGTTCAACAATCTTAATTTTTAAACCAAAGATTCTTAGTTATAAGCTTTAACGTCAGTTTTGGAATGTAAAGATACTACTTATATTTCTTTTTCGTGTATAGTCTTTGCAAACATTCCCGAGATTTTATTGTATTTTTTTATTTAATCGAACGCTGGTCGTAATATTGAGATAAAATGTTGACGAAAGTTCTAAAAAGGATGGTTTCTAAGAACGTTGTTATGAAGAACAAGAAGGCTGTGTTATTTAAAGTAAGATTTATGTGTAATACGATGGTGAATTGCTCATCAAATAATGGATAAATATTTTTGTAATGTAAATTAATTTTTTAAATAAAACGTATTATTCAATGAGTAACTTTGAATTTTATTCATTTGTAACCCACAAAAGTATATCTTCTCTTAACTATAGTTTTACCGAAACCTCTTTACTGCGCCTTAGGCATGCGCGGCAATACGGCAGTGCAGGTCGCTCATTCGTCAACGCTGGCGGCGCGCGGTATAGCGGTCAAACTATAACTTATTTACTATATTCTACTTCCAATTACACACACTATTTCATATGTTTAGCTGAGAACACTCTTAGACCATCCTGTGTCGAAGCTCTGGCGTATTTCGTCAAGAGAGCGTTGACGTTTAATTTTTCTGTTGCGTAGCATCTGAAAAATGCAAATTTATAATAAGGACATGTTTCTCAAGAGCGTGAAAAACATGGTTATAGATAGGTGAAGATCGATGGATGAATATTTTCGTCAGCCCAGCAGCCTAGCCTTTTCCCAACTGTTGGAGTCAGCTTCCTGCCTAACCCGATGCAGCTGAATACCAGTATTTCATATGGAGCGACTGCCTATCTAATCCAGTTACTGGATAACACGATACCCGTTGGTAAGACTGGTTGTCATGCTGTCGGGCTTCTGACTACCCGTAATGACTGTCAAAAATCTATGAATGACAGCCGGGATCAAGGGCCTAACGTGCTATCTGAGGCACGGTGAGACGTTTTTTTGGCGAACATGCTCTAAGACGCTTTACCCTGTGGCCTAACTGAAAGCAACAGTCGTGCGAACACGCGATTATATGATCGTTTACCTGAATAATGACATCTATACGCGACGATCGCGTACTTGCGCGACAATTGCTTTCAGTTGGGACTAAACCTTGGGAGACGCAAAACATAAAGGGTTTATGAATTCTCCGGAAACAATAGTGCTTACTCAATATAAGGTGATATTTGGTCAACAGTCCACTTCGGTTTAGTTTGAAACAATATTTTGAATCGCTCGTTAATTTCTTCAGGTAAATCGCTTTCAGCAAATCCCCATACGACCTGCGGCGTGGTTGATTTGTCCACTAATGCTATTCCTGATAATAGTGATTCCTGAAATAGAAAAACAACACTATAGATGGGACCACCCCTGATGTATCCCCTTTCCAATAAAAAGAGCATAATCGTAATCGGTCGACGTGATAAAAGAATTATCACTGAATATACTTTTAAAAAAACCGACGAATTGAGAACCTCCTGCTTTTTTGAAGTCGGTTCAAAATATAGATTAAGAAGTAGGCAGTAGAGCTCTGTGACGGGCTTGTCCAGTGAGAATGACAGCCGGGACCGACGGCTTACGTGCTTTCCGAGGCATGGAGGGGTCTCGATGTGCAATGAATTGTCGCCCATCGACGAACCGACCGCGGCAGGCGTAGCTTAACCTTGGATTAACCCGCTGTTTAGCCACAAGCCCACAATAAGATGAAAATATTATAGTTAGACACTTACATCTGTAACCATTCCTTCAGGAACAGAGTCTCTCCAGGCTTGCAAAAATTCCGCCAAATTGAATCTCCCGGCGCTCTTCAATAACACTCTGGCCAAAAACCTACACACTTTATCCTGCTTGTACTCATAGAACTGTACGTCATCCTCAAGCATGGACTTCGTAGTATAGAACCTGAATGTTGCCTCCAATATTGGTAAAGGAACAAGCTCTTTGAGACTTTCTATAGTATTTTCCTTAGATATTCTTTCCAAGAGCCAAGAATTCTCATCGATAAGATCCAACATGTAGGAAAGAACACGGAATTCGTAATCAAATTCAAGTAATCTGTAATGTCCTTCAATTTCTATTGCCTGAATCTTCTCCAATTCTTCATTTAGTTCTGCTTTCGATGCCTGTACTTGACTGCATAGTCCGTCATAGTTTAGTAGTTTTTTTTTGTCTATTGCATATTCTAACTCTAACCCTTGGTATCTAGTAGGTTCTAGTAGTTTTCTTAGCTTTGATAATCTTGGTTTGCAAGGTTTTAATTCGTAGTATGTGAAGAAGGTGTGGATAATATCCTTGTGTACAATATTTCTTGGCGGTCTTGCCCCTTCGTCGGATTCAGTAGATTTGTTCAGACTTGCGTTGGACTTATCGAATGAAGAGTCTGATTCTATGGATTCATTTTGTATTGTTTCGTTTAGTCCTGTTGCTGCTGCGAATAGTAGTTCTGGAACTAGTAGGAGGCTATTAGAAGTTTCGGCTTCTTTTACATCGTAAGTTTTATTCTCTGTGCATAGTACTACATTTTCATCAGGATCACCTGGAATTTAGAAATATTTTATCAAGTACGAGCTGACCGTTGTCCAGTTTCCTAGAACTCGATGGCAGCGACAACTACAAAAACTGAGCTCCTAAATTCAAGCAGTTTGTCTTTGACGTATTGAAGCTTAAGGCTACAGTTACAGGACAATCGCCTCGCGACGCCCTGGGGCGTCGCGAGGCGATTGTCCTGTAACTGCACATGCACAGTTTGCACAGTTTGGGAAACCCTGCAATAAGAGATGAGTCCCAAGTAGGTATTCACCGCATTTGTATCCTGTCAGTTTTTCCCTTTATCCTTCCGGTTTTCACAAAGTGACTTGAAAATGTAAAAATGTTCAGTAGCATATGCATTACCGTTTCTATTGATGAGTTGAAAAACTAACTGGAATATATAGCTTGGCAGAAGAGTTTGGAAAAAGTGAGGGCGCCACTATCGCACGTAGGTCACTTCGAATGGGACATGAGTAATCAAATTGTTAAAATAATGCAACAAAAACGCTGCTTGTGGTTGACTCAAACCTACTAGCATTTGTCGGCAAAGTAGTGCCATCATCATAGGTCTGCATTATGTAAAACATTTAGTTTCATTTGTCACCGCGTCATACTCTTTTTTGTCAAGCTGTAAATAATACAAATAAATAAAGAATTGTTACCTTTAAAAAGCAGTTCATTTCCCGCTTCTATTTCCTTCAGGAGGGTGGCATCCAGCAACATGAGCTTCAAGTTATCATTACGTTGGCTGGCATCTGGGAACCTCAATACTTGTGTGATTTCCGTTAACTCCGACTCGTGAAGTTTTGCAGTTTTTATTATTTTTCTCACCTCCTCTGGGGTTCTTAATTCACTGGAATTAATAACAGGATAAAATATTAACACCTATTTAACTTGAAATTAAACGGACATACCTACCTAAAGCTATGTCAAGTAAAATCAGTATTTTTCACCAGTTTTTGTCCAACTAAACCCCGCTGCGTCAAGTGCAGCCACCGCTTTTCTAGGAAACCGTCGTTTTACGGCCGCTGTGACGGCTGTCAGGAAAATTATGGCAGTGGCAAAGATTAAAATCGTTAGATTCGCCCTACCGCACCAAAAGATAGTCGCACTTCTGATTCGTTTAAACACCTCTGACACACAATGACGCAATGAATACACTTGATTGACATGGAAACGCTATTTCATAATGTGTGAGCTCACTCTTCTCAGCATGGACACTTTTTCTTGTGTCTGAGTACGGTGATGGCAAATCTAGCGATTTAAACCCCCAGTTTGCTTTACGGTGTCAACAAAGATCTCTAGGAAAACACATCCAATTTACTTCCATAATCAAAGTTTCTATGACGTCATTCATGGGTAAATTGCGGACGCTACGTGAGCGGTCACCGCTCTTCTAGGAAACCGTAGCTTTAGTGGCGGCCACCGCTCTTCTAGAAAACAGTAGCTTATGCAGAGCGGCCTACAATAAGGTCGGACTACCCGCGTCAAATATTTGGAACGTATCGCTGTCGCTTTTTTAAAACTAGGTTGAATTGAAACAAAAAAATTACAAACTACTAAAACTAAAAATATCTAAGAAATATTCTATAAAAAAAACATCTATAATTTTTTAACTTGTCTATAGCTCTTTGAATTTCGACATTGACAACATTCACATAATTTTTTGTCTATACTTTTCAGGGTCCTTTTGACAATTTGACATTGTGTCTTTGACATTTCAGAATAGTTCGATTTCATAAAATTCACTGCGTGATAGCCAAATCACGTTTTAGTTTTAGATTAGTTAAAATAGTGTAAAAAAACTAGCAAAATGTCCTTGTTCGGCGATATACTATCCATAAATAAGAATGAGGAGAAGGCACAGCAGGCGGGAGCAGGTCTATCCCCTTATCTGAACTTCGATCCCCATATCATACCGAAAATGCAACCAGAGTTCTTGTATCCTGACGACAGTCACATGGCATCTACTGCACGGAGGTCTAATGTAGCGCTACCCATCATTGGAATGTCCTTCATGACCGGATCAGGTAATGGGATGATGAAATTATAACATAACCTCAAAATGGTCGGTAATTTTTACATAACATTGTGTAAGCCGAATAAGTAAACAGTATTTATTTGTTGTAGACAACAAATCACGATTTAAAAAAATCTTAGGCCTAATGAATTGTGAAAAGTGAAGATGCTTTTAATTAGCAAATGTTTCTAATGAGTTAGGTACTAGATATCTCTGTTTATATACATCATGGACACTTAGCCAAGAGAAATTGCAGTAACAGCTGCATACATATACACAATAGATTTACCATCTAATTCATAAATTAACAAAGAAACTAATTAAACCACAAAAAAACAGTGTAATCATTAATAAAACAAAAGCACTGACTATTATCAAAATAGACAAGCTGCATGTTCTGTAGAGCTTGAAATCTAATCTGAATAACTAATAAGAAGTTGTGTTGCCAAATGTTTATGTAGTTCAGTCTAAATAATGTAGTGTTCAAACAACTTATGAAAACACCACACAAAATACTTGTTAATATTATATACTCTCCGCTAATTATTACGTATGGTTGCAGTTGAATATTAATAAGATTCTTGTACCAAATATCTTGTCTGCTTTGACTTATTAAATAAGGAATGTCTTTGCACTAAAGAATCATTTAGAACAACATGATTATTTCTGTAACAGCAGGTGTCATTAGCGACTCAGTATTTTTTGCACTATTACCATATTTCAAGCAGTCTGGGTAATGATAGTTTGAGTCACAGGATGCAGATTCCTTGAGCTACTGCTGCTAAAGGCACGTACTATCTAAATTGCACATATCCCCAATGGATGCTCAATATGTGCCCACTATTGACATTATAAATAGAACTCTAGAAATTGAGTTTTAAGTTAAAAAAAAAATACGTTTTCTAAAGGCATCTTTGGTCTGAACAAAGCTTATATTACTGTCCACAGAATTATAACTATTTTCGGCCAAAAAAATATCTGTTACTAGCTTTATTCTTAAACATGTGTGAACCCTGTTCCAGGCTTAGGTGGTGTGACAGGCTTATACAAAGGACTGAGGGCTACGACACTAGCAGGGCAAACGGGCAAGGTGCGACGAACACAAGTTATCAACTACATAATGAAACAAGGTCAGTTTGTGTCAATACAAATAATCTATTTATAACAATAGAAGTAATCTTTGTATAAGTCCTAGTATACATATTATTTTACTTCATCAAATTGTGCTCGGAGGATATTATTAAATAAGAATTTAATCAGGACACATAAAAATTCAGCATTCACCACTTTTTTTTTTCACGATCACACACAAAATCTGTCAAAATCCTAAATTGAATGCCCAACATTGTAAAGGACTTTATCCAATATAAGCAAATGCATCTGGAAATTAATATTTTATTTGGAACAAGAAGGACCTCTCTCTTAAACATCCTCTTGAACATTTTACTTAGAACAAATGAACTTAAACTGCCTTCAGAATCTGAACTCTAAACCCGACATATTAAATCAAACCATCATTAAAACCTTAACAAAATGTTCCAGGCACAAACACAGGCTGTACCCTCGGAATCATCGCATCATTCTACTCGTGCATCGCGCTGGGCGTTACATGGATACGCGACAAGGAAGACACTGCAAACACTTTCATAGCTGCCACCACCACCGGCATAATCTATAAAAGCACCTCCGGACTTCGCTCCATGGGCCTTGGAGCTGCAGTTGGCCTCACCCTCGCAGGAGTATACACCCTCATAACCGATAATGATAACATATGGAGCAAAGCTAGATACAACAGATTGTGATTCAACCCGCCTATAGTTTGTAAATATTTAATAGACTGTTATGTTTAGTATTTTGTTAAGGACGACGCCAAAGGATCTGCCGGGACGCAGGGACTTATTTGTGCCATGTCCCCCGTACCTGTTTAGATTTATGTATAGTGCTTAACCGGTACCCATAAACTGTGAAATCTATAGGTTGTGTAGCTCTTGCCATCGTTGCAATTGTACTTAATTAATAATGTTCCTGTTGCCTATGTTGTGTGAATATTGAGCTTTTTTTAAGTGTTCTTCTATAACTTGTTATAGAAAGTTTGCCTCTCAATGGGTTTCCTACGCCAAAACTAAAGTGGGTACTTCGTAAATTATTGTGAAGTTAAAAGGTACAAAGAATTGTTCAAAAGTTCAGATTTCTAATCACCCTTCCGAGTTTCTGTCTATAATGAAGGTGGACTAGTGGGTACTTCGTAAGTTATGGTGGAAGTCAAAAGGTGCAAAGAATTGCTCAAATGTTCAGATTTATAATCACACTTCGAGTTTGTCTATAATGAAGGTGGACTATGTTCATATCCATCTATCAGAAGACTGCTAATCCGGCACAACGAAGATATTCTCGAAGTTTTATTTATCTCATTCAAATATTTGCTGTATGCAGCCTTGCATATAACTTTTTTGTTTAAATTACGTACAGTTTATGGATACCTCATCCCCTGTATTACGTACATATTCCCGCCTTGTCGTATCAGGATCGCACAAATATGCATAAGCGTTAATAAATGAGTTCTTTGAAAAATAATGTTTATTTATTTAATTTACGTTGTTTTACACAGTGCAGTTTGTACATTGTTGTATTTACATGTGGCGATTACGATGGGATATGTTATACTAGTGGAGACGGCGATAAATGACGATACATAAATTATATGGATGGGTATTTTAATAACCCATCCTTTTTAGTCCAGTCGAGCGAATGCGAGTCGTGGTCTTGAGAAAACAACAATAACAGGTTCTGGTAATAAGTAGCAGAAAATTTGTGACAAAGAGCCTTATTCAGTATTCCGGTTATGCTGGTTTACCTCGCGTATGGATCTGACCCGCATGCATCGCCTTATCAAAATTCATCAATGACGTTTGTGGAGTTGGTTTTTCTTTAGTGAAACAAGTCGACGCGATGACACATCTGATGGTAAGTGCTCCCCGCCGACTATGGATATATGCACATGCAATACCAGCCAGATGTATCGCAGATGGGTTGCCACTAGCTACCATCCCAGAAACAAAGCTGGAAATGTCTCAAAGAATGATCGAAACTACTGAACTCGCGCATACTGATCAGACCTACACAGGAAGCCATATAAATATACGTTTGGAAGGGCTTTATTAACTTAATTTCTATTAAAACTAGTGGGTCAAACTGCCCCAGTTTAATCCAGTTTGGAACGTCTCCACGAGTAAACTGACGTCGCGTTAGCTCGACCTGACCTTGACATAATAATATCCCTTGGGGTGTGTACATATTGGCGAACGCTTGGAAACCTTGCATCTACTGCGGCTGCGGCAATCTTCACCGAGTAGGGATAGAGCGAAAAAAGGCGGTAGCAAAAGCCTGTTTTTTCACCTACTAGACTTTCAGAACGTGAAATACTGCCCCAATTATTTTTTTGCTCTGACTTGTCCCTAGGCTTTGGAAACAAAATATACCAGCGCATCGGAAGCGATATCGCCAATATGTCTGCACCTTTCATAAACTTAAACTTTCAATCAATTTCATTGAGCAAACAGGCCCTTCATGGAGTATACCATAAAACTAGCTACTTATAAAAATAAAATTACAATGTCATCATTATCATCCAATATTTGAAAATAATACAATTTGGCACCCAATTATTTACAAATATTCGCGTAAAATTAAACATACGGTTGATCCATTGACGTAGTTAACTAAGCCGTAAGCGTTGTAAAATTACGAACATCGATTTCCGGGCAGTCGGTGTTTATGTTTATGTCTGAAATGCATTTTTAACCTTGACTCTCGGTCCACGAGGTTCACCTTACTGGTTTTAATAACACCCGGAATTAGGGCTCCCACACAAAACTGCGAATTCGCATCGCATTGCAAAAATCTGCGAGCGCCTACAAAACAAAGTTCCTCTAAAAACCTGCGTTGCGGCGTCGTATCGCATCGCATCGCAGTTTTGAGTGGGAGTATGTTCGACTTGCTTACTTTGACAGTAAAGCGTGTGTCACACAGTAGGCGGAGGACGGGGGCGTTATTATTGAATGTTCTACTTTTTATAAACCATGCCAGGAAGGAACATAGGAAACCCCGTTCTTTGCCGCCTACAGTCAATTTAGCTGCCATTTTATCAAACACACACTTGACTTTTCTAGAATGAATGCGTTTCACGCAACTCTTAAGCTAATTTCTTCTAATTTAAAATAGACAGCCGATGAATCATGGCCGGTCCGAGCTTTGCGCAGTAGGCTGCGCAATAACATTTTTTAGGAACCAAATGGTGACATGAGGCGAGTGTGAGTGAGAGAACATGCGCGAAAGTTTGGAGAGCCTAAGTTCAGACCAGCTGTGATTTGTCTGCCGTATCCTAATAGATGATCAATTGCTGGTTGTGATTCGAATTGAAGACAATTGACGAGTTTTCGGGCTTTTGATTAATTAGTTAATCGATCTCAATTAATTCAGGAATCCAGTTATAATTATTTTGCCTCGAATACAGACACTTGACTAAAAATACCAACAATCGATCATCTTTTCCAATTTTGCATAACATTGTATGTAAGTATTGGGAATTACTTTTTAATATATTAACAAGCACGGGCCATTTAATATCATATTACATAAAGTGTAGTCTCGATAAAATATCTTTAAAAAAATCGTTTAAGCGATAACAATGTAATTTATCTTAATATTCATTACTTATCTATGTTCAACAATACAACCGTTCATTATTTAGCGGTTCTAAAATAAAGTACAATTGGATGGACTTTTGTGATAGATGAGTTACATATTATGGAAGATTTACACTGTTCGATTGTCGCCGTGCGGCTGGTCGCTTACCAAATCACCTGACAAACCCAATCTACACCCCGATTCAAACTTAATGGCGGCTCGGTACCTACATGAGGCAAGTCGCTGCGCAGCAACGAATTCATGGGACAGCGGGGGTGAGGGGTGGGGTACTGCGCAACGAGTACCGTACTTCCCAGCAGCCATTCAGTTTGAATGGAATTGTACACAGGTCGTTAAAAATCGCAGGTGACTTGTATTTAGCATCAAAATATCGACCAGAACAGTCGCACTGCGTACTGGCATTGAAATTGTTCGACGCGGACGAGAAGCTCATTTCATTGCCTGCGACTGAGTATTTTCACTGTCGATTTAAGTCACCTGCCGCATGCGACCTGTCGCCGTACGACAGAAGTCGAAACCTACTCCACTTTAGACCTTGCGATTTTAGTCAACTTCGGAATTGCAGCTATAGTCACCAGTGTAAAGCCCCCATTAGATAGAGCTGTTCCGATTGTCAGTTATTTCTAATCGTAGAATCTAATCATCTATTGAAATTCTGCATGTTACGTTTACGTGGTACCAACAGTGCAAAATACCCATGAATCTAATCTGGCTCTGTTTTTGCATTTGTATCGTCCGATAACTTGTACAATAAAGCGGAATTTCAAATCGATAAATTGGTTTGGTTAGTATCTATCTATGTATACACATTTATTGACACGGCCTTGTGGGATCACGGCCCTATAGATAATTACAACTGATAATGAAACCGTCCTCTGTGTGATTTGATTTCTATGTAGGACCTCTTCCGGTGTCTTACTGAAAGCTAAGGTGCGATGCAAATCATTTTCGCAGGTGATTTCATCCTGTACGGTAGTAATCTGTTGCAAACAGATTGTTGATCAAACCAAACCCGATAATTTTGGCAAAACGCCCTTACTATCCACCTATCGATTAGGTTAACTTACGAACGATTAGATCCTAATAATAATGTTGATTAGTTACTGTCCCTGACAATCGTAACGTACCGTTTGCGATACATAATTACACAGATGGGACCGATACACATACGATACAGAGATTCTAACCATACATTCTACTAAAATAGTATACGAAAATATACTTCAATGCGAATAACCCCCGAATACTCAAACGATGTTAACTTTTTTGACGTTCTTAAAAGTATTTTTGTCGCACTCTTTAAAGTGACAGGGACAGCATGAGACTTCTCAGAGGATTAAAATTGAGTAGCGTTTGAGTAATTGGCCGTAAGTAACATTATAATATACTTAACTAGACTTAGCACGAACGAGGACAATTACTTAGTTTTAAACTGGAATTGGACTGTTTTCTGTGTTTATAGAAGCTCAAGTTTTAAATCGCAAGTGTAGAATCATTACTTTTAAGTTAAATAGTGATGTTTTGGGCACTTTTGTATGAAAATGGAGGTACCTATTTTATACACTATATGCAGGAGATATTAACTTCCGCGATGGAGAATCCTCCTAATAATATAAATGTGAAAGTTTGTATGTTTGTTTGTCAAGCATAAACGGGTGACCGGATTTGGAAGAAATTGGCACACAGATAGTTTATAACCAGGGGTCTACCAAATTATTTTTTTAGAAACACATCGGGATTAGGGACAACTGCCGAATCGGGCATTTTGTAATTCATTCTTAGTTCGGGCCCCGAACTAATCTTATGTCCGTAAGAAATAAGGAGAACGAAACTTTCGTAACTCAGACTGAAACTACGAATTTCGTGTTTAAAGAGTAGACCCCCGGATTAACACATACATATAATACTTTTGATCCTGGTATTACGTTCCCGTGAGATATTCTCCGACATCCACGCAGGGCAAAACTAGCAGGATATTCTGACATTAATTTTGAAAGAAGTCTTTTACACGAACGATTCACCCATTGAGCTATATTTTTGATTATTCCAATGCAATAAATATGTTCAGTAGATTACTGAATTTATTGGTTTTTCCGCAAGATCTGATAAACGATTAATTTAGATTACCGCTAACCAGAAACACTTCAGCCATAGATAATGTGAGAATATTTTTAATTTTACTGAACAAGACAATGCTCAATGCTCATTCAAACGTATGACACATTGAAATATTTCTCACAGTGATTGAAATGGTTTATTTTCAAACTGTAACTAAGCTACTTGATTCGTATTACTGAGTCAGCGCGGGCGCAGGTTTATTGTGATGACTGGGAACGGTAATTGTACCGTACAGTGATACCTGATAATAGGTATTCGTATTCTGACTTAATATTTTACATTATACGAGGTAATTTTATGCACTAAGTATAAAATTAAAGCTGCTGGAATAAAACATGTTCCTTGCATAGAACCAGTGATTCGGTTTCGTTTAAAAATGCGTTTTAGTATTAATTATATCGCGAAACATAATGTGCCTATATGAAACAAAAACTACGAGTTTTTTATGTGACCTTGCTCACACAGCTAATAAAATAGCAGACTTACAAATGTCTCACAAATTGGATTACAATGTTTTTAACATACGATAATTATCTAAAAACTCCTTCCGACGTTTTCTGTGGTTACTTGATAGATAAAATTATGATTAAGTATTAATTTTATAACTACAATATTTACAACACCTATTTATAATCGACGTGGTTTCATAATAATATCATTATGCCTTATCAGTGCACACACCCCAGCTCTTGGCAAGATTTCAATAGTTAAAAACTGAATTATTATGCAGAAATATGGCTGTTACAATTGTACATCGAATATTTTGGTCACAGTAATATAAAAACAATTTTGAATGCCAATAATGTTTGCATAGGTAAACAATGACTTGGTCGAAAGTATCTTGAATTTATTTGACTTCATTATTGAGTCATTACTAAAGTAAATATAACAATAATATAATACAGGAAAATGCTTTGCCGTAGCGTCGAGAACGTCTTTTGTAGCCATGACAGGACAAATAAACATGGAGAATCGATAATAAAATGATCAATCAATCAAATTAATGTCGAATACCTCCATCAAATTAAATTTCCTGAATGTATTAAAACCCGAAAAGAACCATTAAAACAATGAATAACGAAAGAAAGAAAAATAACAAAAGATTACTATCAATTTTAGTTTGTTTGTATTTTGTGTTTCATGAACTGTGTCCAAATAAACGATTTCTTTCTTTCTTTCGAAATTAACCAAAAATCAGTCAATCCTAACTAACAATAATTACTACTTAATTAACATCAGATACTTAATATCAGAGTAGGTACATAGATGGAAGCAAAGATTCTCAAAACAATTCATAGGTCACATGGAAAACAAATGATTAAACAAGTTAGTAGTACATGTCTGGCTTTATGACGTCTTTGTTTATGTAATTACCTAATTACAATCGTAAGTAAACTACATAATAAAGTAATTTCTGGCCAGAGATGGTAAAATCAAAGAGCGTAAAATTTTAACTGCGAACTCAGTGGCTTATTATTGTTTTTTACACCACATTAGTAACGCAAATTGGTATAATAAAAATATTGCAATGAAACAGTTGATACTCGCAACAGGTTTGCGCAAGCGACCCCTAAACGCGGTACTATTGCAAGTAGATATAAAAACCTTAACATTTCACATGCACACAATAGGGTGACCATGTCTTAACTTCCTGTATTGCGTCTTGCAGTCCTCGCTGCATCCTCTCAAGTTTGAGGCGCAGCAGTGCTTCTGTCACGTGGCTGCATTCAGTATAGACTTCATATCCTCTGGCAGGACACAGTTGAGGTCCTCCAAACGTCGTGCCAACAACGTCCTGGTATTATCCGCGACTGGGGGGTTACTCTTCAATACTTCTCTCAGTTTCAAGACCATATCCACAATCTCAACCTCTTTCTTACCGACTGACCATTTCTTTAAGTCACTCTCAGCCAAAGCTTCGAGCTGCAATGCATGTAATTTATTTGTCAAATTGTTGTGCCTTTCATGGAACCATGCACTGAAGTTGGGTGTCCTAAAGTAGTTCCTGTATAGTCCAATCCAATCGCCTTTGATGCCAGTAGTCAATTGTGGACCTGCTTGTTGTAGAGATGCAAAGAAATCCTCAGGGTTGAACGGATTTGGTACTGGCGGTGCTCTGAACGGAGAAATGTTCTTCTGTAAAGGCATAAGAGATGCCATGTACCTTTCTAAAGGTATCATAAAACTTTGGGTCAGTTCAAGCAAGTGTCGCTTCACCATAGCAGTTTGTACTTCAGATGGGCGATCAGTTCTAATCCCATTATGCAGTTTCTTTATAATAGCTTTATCTTTTTCCAAAAAAGGTTTATACTGGGTATACACACCAGGAGCAGTGTCCAAAAGCTTGAGGTTACCAACTTTCCTTAGTTTAGTTTTTATTGACGTAGCATCACCCAACTTAATGGTGTGCGGCCAATGTTGCAATGTTTTCGTAAAGAATGGATTGGTCACACCTAGTATTACGTAAGGTGGGTTGAATTGTTTCCTTGTAAACTCTTTGAATTCACTGTCATGTATTGTGAAATATGGTCTATATTCTGCCGAATATGGCAATGGCTGTATCAAGTATGTCAGGGCTTGAACTAATGCGGAACATTCTGTTGGAGAACTGGCCATAACCACTATAGGTTCTGCAGTCAACACTAACTCCCATAATAAATGTAGGTGTGAAATAACACTAGATAATACATCAAATACATTCACATCTTGTATCGATGCTAATATATGAGGTACGTTCGGAGAATGCACTTGTTTGGCGATGTCAGATCGAGTGATCTTTCCGGTCTGTTGGTTAGGAATGTATGATTGAAAAACTGTACCGAGCACAGGTAACAACACATTCTGGCCGGCGTCGAGTGAAGGCCACCTGTTAATATCATGACAGGCGGCTTCTAGGCTCCTTTCCCCTTCTTCAAAATGTTTAGGAGCAATCAATTGTATTACTTTGTAGAATAAGTTTATAAAAGGTAATCTAGTAAGTAAAATTATACTTTTCTGGAAGTATCCTCGCGGCAGGGAGGGATCCTTGACTTGTCTAAAGTAGACGAAGCCCCAGTAGTGCGTGGAGTCGGCGCGCAACGTCGGCACGCTGTCGTCGTTGTACGCAAGTTGTAGCCGCGTGAGCCCCGCTCGCGAACGCAGACGAACATGGAACTGGGTGTCTCCCATGCACCCCGAATTAGAGTCAGGAAACGCCAAATAACAAATATTACACTTCTCTTGATCACTTAGCTTCACACCAGGAGGATACACGCTTTCCATAGCCTGTCCGAGCTCCAAGTCGAACGTAACCACACAAATGCAGTGCAACCAGTCGGAAAACCTGCTCCATTTCGCTTGGAACTCAAGTTCTGCGGCGGGCATTTCACTGTCCTCGTAATTTTGCAATCCACAAGCCATGGTATTTTCTGATTACCGAAAACACATCCCGACCAACCAATTTGTGAACGTTTATTTATTAAACACGTTATTTACACTACGTTATCATTGTTTATTACGATGTAATGAGTTTAGACACATTATTTTGTTAATAAAAACGACAAAAACAACGGAGCGCACAGAAGTCGTCCCGCAACAGCTGTTTGACACAATATGGCTGCGGGCGCCAAAACAAAAGTTTATCATGTTTATCGATAAAACTAAACAAAAATCAAAAGATTTACGTATTGTTTTTAGCACATTAACTCACCCGCAATCCATAATTTTCGATTTTGCAGCAATTCACTAAGTTTTTCACATAGATTTTACAAAAATCGGTTGAAAAATACGATTTCTAGGCCAAGCTACTTATTGAATGCGTTCCGTTTCAGGCAGAATTATCTTTTTTTTGTTGTTCTACACATTTCGTTTACACAATCAACATTTATTTTAATAATTTTTTCGATCTTATGCTATATTGTGAGAATAATATGTTAATATTGGCCGTAGTAAAAAAAACCCGATCACTCTGCTTTAGTGGCGTAGCTCTTTGGCCCTCTGTCTCGCGGAGAAACTAAAAGTAATAAACGACTCGTTTAACTACAAAAAACTGTCTTCACTCAGGTTCTCAAGTCTCGCCCAGCGCCCTTTATCCGGTCAGGTCTAAGGGTGCGTTTCCACTGAAGCGGAGACGTACGGAGCTGAGCGCAGACGTGCAGGAATCGTCCAATCACAGACGAGACGAGAGACGCGATGAAGATTTCAACCATTGTGATTGCACGTCTCCGCTCAGCTTCGCTCGTCTCCGCTTCAGTGGAAACGCACCCTTACGCCTGGTCCTAGGGCCAGGCGAAAAACCGGAGCATTTTAGGAATGCCGATGAAGGAATTTTAGGTCAGTTTCTGGTATGACAGTGGTTTCTTGTGCCCTATTTATTACATCACCTTTCTTACTTTATCATTGTCCTGCTTATGAGTTTTGCCATAACATTGGCCACTTTCTCTTTCTACACATAGGCTTGTCTTCCCTTGTAGGACCTCAAAGGGATGTGGCCTATACTATGTCAAGAATCGCCTCAAATTATAGCAGAATAGCTCTTAGGTTCCCCGTATTACAATTTATCCGATAAATTATGGCCGGTCCGAACGATGCGCTGAAGTCTGCGCAATATATTTTTTGAGGAGCCAAATAGTGACATGAGGCGAGTGCGAGTGAGAGAACATGCGCGAAAGTTTGGAGAGCCTATGTTCAGACCGGCAGTGATGCATCGGCCGTACCTATTGTGGATCTGTCCATCCATAATTCATAACAACTAACAGGTGCAGTGTAGGTACATCCTTGAAGATCGAGGACTGCAGTTGGACAAAGTTAAGTAAAAAATATTTCTATTGGCATTATATTTATTTAGGTATGTAAACGAAATACAGGCTCAATCAGGGCTACATTCAGCCAATATGACTAATCGCCCGTTACTTTTACTATATTACATATTCCCTTAATAAAGAATCACATTTTATATTTCAACTAAATACATCAAAAGTGGATTTTATGAATGACGATCTAAAATAATACAGACTATCAGTACAAATCGGGCATTCTATAGTCATCAAAGACACACGGAGAAGTAAAACATGGAGTGCACGTATCGTTTACACGAATGAATGTGCACTTGACATTTTTATGCGTGTGTGTACATCGCGTGGTGCTCTGTCGGCTCTTTTGCACATTATTTACACCTTCACTTCTTGTAATTGTTAATTCGTAGACATTTCACAGAATGGATCTAGAACACAGAGTAGTGAGCAAATGGAGATGGAGAACTCATACAAAATACATGTTTTTTAAGTTTGCGAGGATAGGAATTCCCCGTTTTTGCCGACCTATTCTTCGGACTCACAGTCTCTATTATTTACATCACATTTATAGATATTTTATTAGATATCTATAAAAGTATTATCGACTTCTCGTATCTAGTGACGTGCAAACCGGCCAGTCCTATGAATGATTTCATTTGTTCAATCAAATTGATCGTGTATTGCATTTAATTAATTATGAAAGTATGACGCATGACTTTCGCATTTCTGTGTCCATGCGCGGTGATGAATTTGGCGCGAAACTGACATTTGAATGTGGAGTGATCTAAGAGCGTGCATCCTCAAAGTGGGCAACGTGGCAAATAAATGTCAAATATTTCGCTGTTTAGATTAATTTGGCAATATGACTGTATGGAAATATGAAATATGGCTAACTAGCGAACTAAAATATTGATTATGAAATGCAATAATTAATATCGTAACACTGAATATTTCGTTTTAGATGTAAAAAAAATATCTGGAAACTTTCCAAATGCCTTTTTTACACCTAAAACGGTTACAACATTAAATCCAGTGTTATAACTGCATTGAATTGTTAATATTCTAGTTCACTAGTTAACCATATTTCTTAATTCCATACAATTATATTGCCAGATTAATAAAAAAGGTAAATATTTGACAGCTATTTGCGACGTTGCCAACTTTTAGAATAAACGCTCTTAAACGAAATGAAATCGTACTTTCATAATACATTTAAAGGCCCGAAAAAATACTATGTTTCTCTCAAAATGATACAGAGCAAATTGCTAAAGGATAAGTAACCCTCTTCGCGTTAATTATAGTTAGTAGTGGCTTTTGTGCACATTGTAATAAGGTTTAAATTGCAATGATTGACGTGCGCTCTTAGAATGGATCTCCTATAGTTTGAATTCTCGATCGGTCGCTTTAAATACCTGACAGGTACCTATTGTCTTGCAAGTTGTCATTTTGAAAGAAACTCAGGTTATGACAATTAAAATATACGGGCAAAAAGGTGTTCATTCTATCAAAATATAAATAAATAAATTGACAAATTATTACTGTTGTTTACGCAATACGATATGACCCTGTTCCAAAGGAACGATCCAAAATTTTATGACAAAAGTTTATCGTGCATAGGCAGAATTGACAGTACCCAAATCGAGGTTAGAAAGAGAACTGCCACACGGTATGAGTGACAGAGAAAACGCTCTACAAAGTCGGAGTCTAATACTCGATGGGCTATACAGCGTGTATCAGAAATGTGTGGTCATGATTAAGGGAGTGGTGTGACTTTCTCAATGGGAGCAACATTATATTCGAAAAAGCAATCAGCTGTCCCATACGCACCCTTAAATATGACTACATATTTATGATACAAACATGCTGTATTAATAAACAGGTAGTGCAGTACTACATACTCTTTGTTAACTAAAATTCAAGTAAAAAAAGTAATACTTGTGTAAACCTTGGCAACACCAAAAGAAATGCCTAAGAAATATGGGATGGGAATGGCTTCCTATTTGTAAATAGTTATAATATAGAAACTTTACAATTTAGAGAAAATGGTTATCAGATTTTATTTAACATTTTAACTTCTATAAATAAAAATAATATAAAACGTTGAACACGCACCAATTTTCGAGTTACAAACGTCCCGAAATCTTTTTTTTTATAATTAAATATTTTTTTATAATAATATTATGTATTTTTTTTGTATTTCTACGAATAAATAAAATATAAAAATAAAATATCTGTAAATATTTTTTTGCGCATTTTCAAATATGTTTTTTTAAATATTATTTTGTCGGAATATAACGAATCCGGGACGCCTGCGTTTCGGAAAAAAAATAAAAAATCTACTTAAAATTACAGCGAATTAAAGATCGTTACACAAACACAAATTATTATCTGTGCATAAATATTTAAAATAGTGTTAAAAAAGTGCTAAATTATTCATCAAAGTGTAAACAAATTTAGAATACACAATATATAAATTATTCAATGTAAATAAAAAAACATATTTAGAATATCATTACAGAGGTCAAATTATAAGAATGAGCTTGGTTTGTTATTTCAAGCTGTTTCCAGGCGTTTTTGGCTTTATAACATCAAAATGTTAATTTACTATTCCCTATAATACTTAAAACTTATTGAAATGAACATATAGTTAGTATATTTAGATTACATTGTGCACTAACAATGCCCCATCACTAGAGGGCTGTTTAATTCAGCTTTTGACCATTTAGCCATAACGCACGTACAATGAACACATCTTGAAATAACTAGGTCTTTGCACACATGTCCTCCTATTATTATGTGTAAAAATATGAACGTTATTTTGGGATTTTGAACTCTATTTCACATGTCATTAAGTATAATTCAATATGCTTGAAACTGGCGCTATGTTCAATTCGGCCAAATCTCAGACATACACCCCAGACACTCCAGAATATTGTCAAGTGAATTTCACACTCATTCCGAACCGATTTCGAACTATGCTTTCCAACAATCAGTTTGCAGCGTCAGTACCATAATTTACAAATCAAACGACGCTGTGAACCTTCCCTAACATAAAGTTACAACCGAACATGTATGCATTGACCGTTACAACTTCAGAACAAGTGGAAAACATTGTCTTCAAACAAAAACGGAGTGTAAAGAATCTCTCCACACAATAATTTACTTACAATACGGTCGATGAATCTTGACCGGTCTGAACATAGGCTCTCCAAACTTTCGCGCATGTTCTCTCACTCACACTCGCCTCATTTCACCATTTGGTTCCTAAAAAAATGTATTGCGCAGCCTTCTGCGCAAAGTTCGGACCGGCCATGATTCATCAGCCGTTTTGTACGGTTCCGGATCACGTTGGAATAAGTTCATACAAAACCTCGACCATGATCGAGATAGACCCCATACACACGGCGATGATCAGTACGATAATTCTACTTTATATTTTTAGGGTCACATGGCAGTTCCATACTGCATTTGTATTTTAACCGAATGAACACTGGTATTTTGACGTGTGATCAAAACTTTATAATGTAAAACTAGTACAGAGCAGCGCCGTATAGTATGGAGGAACCTTTTTTTTTTCGATAGCCAAACATTTTTTGCAGTTAATATATACTCATAGGATTTATGGAAATAATACTACTAAGTACCTACTTCACCTTCGCTCCACTTATTCCGAAGCCCCAAGCCTCATAACAGTGTTAGGAGCTGCACACAACAGGCGCGGTGCGGACAGCTTTTGTTTTAATTTATTTTCCTTTTACAGATGAATGGATATAGATATATCTAGGGCCCGTATGAGTAAATCAGTATCATTTGAGTACTAACATTTCAAGAACTATCGTCGAAGCAAGCGGAGTGAGTGTTAGCCGAGTCGAGTGGAGTGTTGTGTTAGGTCTCGAGTTCGAACCCAAGGCACGCACCTCTGACTTTCGGTTTCATGTGCGTATTGTATAATTATCACTTGCTTCAAAAACGGTGATGGAAAACATCGTGAGGAAACCGGTATGCCTGAGAGATATTTCTCGAAGGCATGTGAGGCCAAGTCAGAGGCCCATGGGCGGCATAAAAACTCACGAAGAAGAAAAAATAAAGATCGTTATGGAATTATCGATTTTAATGTGTAGAAGTGTATCATATGCCCAAATATTATTAGCGCGACTTTGAACGCGTTTGGATCAGGCGTTTAACTGTTTATCATTTTTTATAAGGTTCTTATTACTTCTTAAGGCGAAAGCGTCAAGGCAGCCCGCGAAATTCAAATTTTCTTACGTTTTTTGCAATTTGCATTTCTGTTGATCTAAATATGTTTCGCAGCCGTATCAAATGTTTAATTATAGAATTATAATCATAAAAATGATCAATACAACTCTCTAAGTTCATGTAATCCCATTGAATGACTATTTCATGAAATCATGACATTTGACAATTATGCTAACTTATGGAGTTGTATTGTTGATTTTAATGATTATAATTATGTACAGCCATATTTGTTACGGTCGCGAATCATATTTTAATTAACATACAACCTGACACTGACCTGCAAAATGGAAAAAATCTCAAGAAAATTAGAATCTCGCGGGCTACCTTAAGGCATCCCCCTTAAATGCATTTGCTAACGTGTTATTTTCTGTAAAATAAGCCTCCAATAACATGGGAGTATGTATTCAAGAAACCGTGATTATTTTTATGGGAGCCTGGTTACCGCGTTTTAAAAACAATACAACCTCACTAAAACCGCGCCCCGCGTGGTGTGTACAGCCTCCTCAGTTATCTGAGCATTATAAATAGGAACAAACTGCTTAAGAAGCCGATCGAGCCATCGCTCACGCTAACTTATCTACACGTGTTATCAACTCCCGCGCAGATGTACTCAGCTTTAGAGCCATGTAGTGGTGTTAGGAAGACCTATTGTTGAGATCGATTTATTTAAATATTTACTAGTAATTTTGCCTTGGCCCGGTAGAGGAAAAAGTTCAGGATTTGGCGTTTGCGAACCACTCCTCCACATTTGCCCATTAACGCCGAGATCGATACACGTAGCGCTTTGGCTTAGATATGTTCCTCTCTATCTAACACATGTATTTGGACAGTTGTGCGACAGTGACAGGAAATAGTGCTAAGCCAAATTATGTGGGGGCCTATAACGCGTTTTTTAAATCTCGTTCTGCAGTGTTATTTCCAGTGAAGATGATTACTGCCAAAGTCTGTGCTTGAAGAGTGTACCACCCTTTTTAGACACTAAAATTTTATTGTAGATAAGTTTAAAAAAAAAGAACTTCATGAGGTAATAAGTTACTAACTATGGCAAAACTATTTCTATGGCATCAGATATACTAAAAGTTGTAGAAAAATGCTGACGTGAATTTAAATATTTTTTGGCAGTATTAATAAATATTGTTGTAAACAAAACATCACTACATGGCCGCACAAGCTTCCTTACATACAAAATACATCCGCGGTAAATAAAAAAAAAGTCTAAACCAACACATATCTACTGCCATGTCGTGTTGCTAGCAACGTTCGCGTTCGGTTGCGCGAACGTGTTCGGAAAACTCTGTCCTAAGTTCAAACTATTAAACTGTTGCGCCAACGGCTGCTGCGGCTGATTGAAGAACTGATTACTCTGGAACGGTTGACTCTGCAACGGTTGCTGTACCGGACCGCCGAACGGTTGCTGGAACTGGTTAGGCATGGGGAATTGATTGAACTGCATACCGTTTTGTTGCACGGGCTGTTGCACCATGTTGCTGAAACCTTGTTGGTGTTGAAACACGCTGCCGAAAGGGTATGCTGGTTGCACCGGTTGTACGGGTTGCACTGGGTTGAATTGATTCACTAAATTAGTTGCTGGTGCTTGGCTGTACAAAGCTAATATACTGTCCTTTGTTAACTTTGATTTTTCTTTCTCCGTTGGTGCGGCTTGCTTGAAGAAGTTCTCTTCTTCAGTTTTGAGGTCCGGTTTCAAGTCTTCTGGTTTCGTATCTGCTGGTTTTTCTGAGGGTGCGGAGAAGAAGCTGGAGAATATGTCGTCGTTGGCTGGTTTGAGGTCCGGTTTGGTACTCGTGTCGAGGCCGAGGAGGTCTGCGGCTCCGTTTGAAGTCTTGCTGAGGTCAGGCTGTGTGGGCGGAGTATTCCTGCCCAATTTTGGGCTAATTGATGATTTTGGTTTTGGAATGCTCGGGATGACGTCAGATTTCTGAAATCGGAAGATTTTTGAGTTACATTTTGTTGTTGAACGATTTTTCTTTACATACAGAGACATAACTTCACGCCAGTATTCCACGACGGGTTGGGCAGAGGTGTACCTATAGTACACCCACATTTCGCCAGTTATGTTACAGTCCCATGTAATAGTGGGCGAGCCTATTACCATCAACCGGGCACAAATCCAGACTCCAGGCTGCTACTGAGAAATTCCAGATGGAGCAACCCAATTTGCCCGACCCGAGGATCGAACCCAGGACCTCATGCTCAGCAGTAGCGCTTGCGCCCGCTATACCAAAGACGCTGTCACGTATAGTTATATAAGGTGCTATAAAAATATCTGCCACGGCTTTAATGGGAGGTAGTATTGTGTTTAAAGATTACAATAGTAAAGATAAATTATTGATCATATGTCATATTTTTTTTCATACAAAAAATTGTACGTATAAATTTGAATTGATTTATTCGCATAAAACCATCACGTAGACTTATATAAGCTGTTGCCGCACCGCACCGAATACAATTCAATCGTTTCGCAAAACGCCGGCGCCGTTCATTCATACACTGTTGCCATTCTTATCAAACAATGCCGCTGCGCGCCGGCCACTCGGTCGTCAAAGCGCAGCCCCGCGCGCCCCCACCCTCACCCGCACTACCCCTTGCGTCGCGCGCGCTAGCCGACCGACCGCCCGCTCGCCACTACTCGCCAGTCGCCCCGCGCCCGCTCGGAAGTTAGTTTTAGCGGTTAGCGACGGGAAAATCGCTCGCGCTTCCTTTAGAAATGCCTCCTAGACGACGCTATTCCGCATATTGACGCCAACTCATAATTATTATAGAATGTCAAAAGGTGAGAATGCTAGCAGCATTACATTAAATTCATTTTAATAGCCAAATTATAACTAAAATAGAAAACATAAATTTTTAACAATATCAATAAGGGTGAATTTCACCAATGATACTGAACGCGATCACCACTTCTAAATCGCGTTCAAGATCTTCTAAATCGTGTCAGTGTCAAAATTGTTATGGAATATTGACACTGACAGCTCCTGAAATAGGAAGTGTTGATGCGTTCAGTACCATTGGTGAAATCCGCACTGAGTCTTACAACTCCTAAAGCCTTTTCTCAGTCTCTTCATTTACATAGTATAAAAACATGGTAATACTTACGTTATATTTCTTATCACTCGTGGTGGGTGCCGGCAGAGGTCCTAGGCCTGAGGAGTTGGATTTCTTTTTCCTTTTCTGCTTCTCTATTTCTTCATCAATCTCTTTGTCCCTGAAACATAAGTTAAATATGATAATATAACAAAAAAAAATCTACATTAATTTATTTAATACTTCAAGCACAGAAATGTACAGAGGCGGACTTAATGTCAAAGGTATTTTCTACCCGTCAACCTATGGGTGATGCAGAGACAAACAGTGGTAGGTGCAATTACGAAAACAACAGATCCTATTATAAACTATAAATCACACACACACACCCCCATTATTATCCGATTATCCATTAGTCCAACTTTTCCTCATAGATAAACTTTGAATGATTTTAAAATCGGAGTTAATGCTTCAATTACTTAGTGCGAATTTCACCAATGAATGAAACTGACCGCGATCAGCACTTTTAAACAGTTTTAGATGTACTGAACGCGTTCAGTTTCATTGGTGATATTCGCCTTTGGTATGGTAGATGGACATGTGTGGACCTCACAGAAGACCAAACACTAAATGATGAAAAGAGTTGAATTGTCGAATGATAAACCCATCAAAAGTTGTTTTGCACCCGTTCTGCTGCAATTATTATTAGTTTTTATGGCTTAAGCTTCGTGCAGACCAGCGCGACGCGACGGCGCGACGCGAGTCGAACAATGCAATTTCTAAGAAAACTTCACGGAATAACAATAACCGGTGTCGCGTCGTGCTAGTCTGCACGAAGCTTTATCCAAGCAAATGGATTCTATCCAGAATTATACGGCTTTTACGAACTCACTCAATTTTCTGTATTATCAACAAAAAAAAAAGCTATAGTAAACTTACCAGTTAACCTTAGGCAGTGCAGGCGGCACCCACTCCTTAGCAATGTACTTCTTCTGCTCATACTTAGCTCTGATGAACGCCTCGAGCGAGGAGTCGTTCTGCGGCCTTCGGAAGGAATCGGGTAAGTTCGCCTCGTACACTGCGCGGGCGCGCGAGTTTCCCATTTGTTGGAGAGATACCTGGAACGTGATGAGAAAGCATCGTTGAGGAAAAACTGTATGAAACTGTAACATTGTGGATAACTGAACTTGTGCCGCGTGTTATTCGATTAAGGCCTGCAGTGCTATTCTGTAACCATCTCACCGTGACAACTTAGGTGAAGTGAGCGTGGAGTGAGCTGTCATTCAACAGGGATTAACACTATTGACAGCTCACTTCACCCAAGTTTTCACGGTGAGATGTTTACAGAATAGCATGGCTGCTCCCTCTCAAAGAGGTGTGAGTAGAGTAACAGGGACTGAATGGCTTGAACACTCATAAATACATATATATAAAATCACGCCATTTCCCATGGGGGTATGCAGAAACTACAGAACGCCACCTGCTATGATCATACATACTTCTTTTGCCTCGTTTACGTTCATACATCTGGTCATACACGCACGCCGGGTGCGAGCACTACGCACCTGACCTTTCTGAAGAACATCACCAATAAGGTCAATATATGCCCTGCTAGGGCGCCCTTTCCCAGCGTTTCCACTCACACCTGCCTTGTAAATACTTGTAAGTCGCCTTTCAGTCATCCTCTCAACATGACAGTCTGATCAAGTTGAGAGGACGGATCGAAAAAAAAAACTCTTTTAATTTTTTTATCACTACACTTGTTGCCTATCACATCATGTCATTCATAGTTACAACGCACATGCTTCGCAAGGTCCACACTCTTACGCATAACATGCCGTCTTAAATAGGAAAGCCAGGTTACGACTTACCTTGTCTATTGCCACTAGCATAGCTGAACATGGGTCGCTTAGCTAACTAAAAGACTATCATCAATGAATTATTGTAAATTGTGTCGGCATTGATACCAACACCTCATTTCCCCAAGGATCGGGCAGTAGAGGCAGTGGCGGGCCTAGATCTAAATTTGATATGGGCGAGGTACATTTTGCGAGGTGGCGCAAAAACACGAATTAAAAAAATAAAAAACAGTTGGAATAATCTGTTGTCAAATTTGTAGGTATACTAGGGTAGGCCGTTCAAAAATATTGCGTGTCTGTGGAAACCATTTTTCTTGTGGATCCGTTTGTTAATTTTTGTTAGTCTATTGTCCCCCCCCCCCCCCTGCCAGCTAAATGGCTGTCTTTGGATATATGAAAAAGCAACAAAAATCACTACAGTAATATACCCGCTCCGGCCGGGCGGCGGGGAGTCCCCGCGATAGCAACGCAACACCAGCAAATGTTGCTAGACTAAATAAAAATATCAATATAATTACGAGTGATTTTTTTTCGTCGCGTTCATGGCTTAAGTAATGAAAGAAAGAAAATAAATATAATTATTTAGAATACAGTAAACTATAAAGCTTCGAGGTGCAAGACCCCTCGGACCGCGAGGCCGTAGGCGGTGGCCCACGTCGCCCACGCCTTACACCGCCTCTGAGTAGAGGGGTAGTGGAAGTACCGAGTTGCGAGGAGTAGGTACATTCTATTGATCGATAGAGTGAAAGGGATCGGTCAGCAAGGAAGTTGTATAAGCTGACTACATGATTAAATGAAAGGGGGTGTATTTTCGGAACTACGGATGAAAGTCAAATAATTTATTTCAAATAGGCATACAACAGGCACGTTTGAACGTTAAAATTTAGAAGAAAATAGAATTGATTCTAGTTGCCCCTTCCAAAATGTAGTTTCGTATGAAGACGAATGGGCATTAACTCCACCGTTACTCTTTTAAAATGTTTTACAATACTTTGTATAAGTACATTAATTATATTTAAAGACGAATGGATGATTCCATTTTTGGTCATTGAAGTTTTTTCCGATGTAAATATACAAACACAGATATTTGGGTGAATATTTCAGAGAGCCAAAATTTATGTCTCGCTATAATACTCATCAATACTAAAGAAATTCAAAGTCAAACATTTTTATTCCATTACTTAAATAAATGATAAAGATGCTATCGCAGCCATTTTAAGCTTTAAATCACACAAAAAAAAGATATTCAAATATTACTTTAAAAATCGACAATATTTGGCGTGTCGCCTGGGTATAGTTTCCAACATTTCGTGACATAAACAATTCAGTGTATTGAATGTGATACAGTGTGTGAATAAATATTAAACTTAGATAAATAAAGAACGTTTTTCATTACAATAATGTTAGAAAACTTTATTAGAAGTTACTCTAAAATATAGCCAAACAATGTTCAAAAACTAAGCGTCATTATCGGCAACAATGTTGAATGTAATTTTTTTACGTATAACGAAACGTGAACGAAGAGTCAAATGACATTTAAGCGACGCTTCACCCCGCGCCTCAGTCGGCCGACACGCTTTGGAGTGTAAGGACGTCGCGCGATTTGAGCAGTAAGTATTTCATTTTGATTCTCCAAAATTTGTCATCACAATCGTCATTCTTATTTGTGACTGTATCTCAATTATTTCTTCATAATGAAGTGTTTTTATGTAACAAAGTTGAAGTATGCGTGAAACTCTTACTGCATGTGGCACTCTCTCCGACGAATATACCTAATTATTTTGTAAAATGGTGAACTTTCTAGAACTCGTCATTATTGGCAACATCATTTGCAGCAACGTCGCATGAGACGACAATGACACGTGTTGCTAACAATGATATTGTCTTGAGTCAGCAATGACGGTTGTTACCGATAATGATTTTAGTATTCGACCTAATAGTTAAATATCATGTTTTTGTTGGTTTCCGTTAATTTCGGCATAAAGCTTGGTACAATAACATATTTTTTGGCAATTTCGGAAAAATACACTTTTTCTTTTATTTTTTAACAAATTTATATTGAAGCGTTATTTTATTTATTTTATCTGTCTGCATGGCTATTGTTTGTTTCGAGGTTTTTGTTTGCATAACGTTTATTTGAAATTTATTGTCATTTTAGCCGAAAAATGAAGCTGACATATTATGTCTTAGTAATAGACACCAATAGATATAGTGTGAACGTTAATCGGTTCACTAATATTTTAGAAGATTTCGCATGTATAATTGCAACATATCAAGGTGGTGTGTGTGCACTCTGTGAAGACCAGCAAAATTTGAAATTATATAGTAGCTACAATATAAACAATGAGTTTAGATACGAAAGTGTTCAAATTGAACTAGAGGGTAACAGTCCGGTGCAGATACAAAATATGTACCAGTACGTAAAGGATAGTGGGACGATAATAGTTGATAAATGGAATGACAGAAATTTATAAGTAGGTACTGCTGACTCAGTAAGTTTTAAATATGAAAAGAAGTACGAATAGTAGTTAGTTTAATCGTAGTTTTAGTAGTGTAGTTTGCAAGTAGAACTGTTATCCCTTCACTATGTTCCTTTTCCAAAATGTTCCCATGTCCTCATGGCGATCTTTGGTTAGGCAGTGGACGTCTTTCGGCTGAGATGATGATGATTATGACATAATTAGGTAGGTACAGTCAGCAGTAGAAGTAGACGAGCAGTCGTAGAGGTCAAACTTATCTACACCCGTTCTAATCTTGACAATAGAATCGTGTGTATATCGATTTGAGCTCTTCGACTAGACAGTCGAAGAGCTCAAATCGATATACACACGATTGACTGTATCTACATTGCTGATCAATAGAAATTTCCAAAAATTTCAACAATTGCGTAACGTTTTTACATATACCTCAAAACTAGTTTAATGAGTTTTATTGTCTTTACAGATTCTTATGTTAAAATAAATTAAGCCCTACAACCGAAAATGCCCCCTAAATCAAAAAAAAAAGAAGAAGAAGCTCTGTCTAGAAGAAGGCTGGCTCAAAAAATGTGCAAAAGACGGCGGTATATTGATATAAAAAACGACCCAGAATTACTAGAAATAGAAAGAAGAAAGCGAAGAGAACGATACCTAAAACAAAAAGAAACAAAGAAAGAAAAATCGTCTCGCGAACAAAGAGAACAAAGAAAAAAGTGGAGAGAAAATTCTAAAAGGTAAAAATTATTTTGACGTTTTTATTTATTTTCTTTACGTTTACAATTTGATCCTGTATTAAAGTAAGCGTTTTCATAATTATGTAGATGTTGTATTTAAATATAATGTTTAAATTTTCTATAGATATCGTCAAAAGAAAACAGAAAAATCTACCATAGGGAAGGAGCTATTATTTCAAACGATTAATATCCAAGCTGTTGCTGATGACAACGGCTCAAGTATCCTAGATACTGAAGCCAACATTAACAAAGTTGATGATCCTTTGCACCGTTGCCCACACATTCGAGCAGAAGTCAGAAAGGTTCGTTACGCAGAGCTGAAAAAACGAAAAAAAATACTGCGAATCATAGCAGCATACCAAAAAAAACTCAAATCACAACGTAAATATATCCAGAGACTTAAGATAAAATTGAAAAAGATGCAGGCAGAGACCAGCCGTCAAGATTTGAATGAAGAGTCGCAATCAGAGAGTGACAATAGCAATAAATCAGACGAAAAGGAAACTCCTATGATGGAACGCATAATAAAGTTTTACACAGATGACGCAAACAGTGTTATTACCGCTGGTAAAAAGGAATTTATCACACGGAATAAAGTTCGCCAACAAAAAAGATATTTATGCCTACCTCTTAAAGATCTTTATAAAAAATTCTGTTCAGAAACAAAATTAAGAGTAAGTTACTCATTTTTTTGTAAACTGCGACCGTTTTGGGTGCTTTTTCCAAAAAATAATAATAGAGAAACATGTCAGTGTGCTGTCCATGTTAATATGGAATTACTTATAACCAGTTTGAATAAAGCTTTAATAATAAATGAGAAAAACAGCAACCAAGTGCTTTCTAAATTATGCTGTGATTCTAGGAACACCAATTGCTTGCAAAGAAAGTGTGACGCCTGCAGAAGTAATCATCTAGATTACAATAATGCTTTTAAAAATAAAAACGTAACTTATTTTCAATGGGTCAAGGTAACTAAAAATATAATTCTTAAAAACGGCACAACGAAAAAGCAAGTAATTTCGGAGAAAAAGACTGAAACAAGCCGTTTTACGGAAGCTGTTGCAAAGCTGGAGCATGATTTAATAATATTTCTTCAGCACATTTACAAAATTGTTGGCCAATACAAAACTATCAAAAATCTAAAAGAAAACCTGAACATTCAAGAATGTCTGATTCATGTAGACTTCTCCGAAAATTACGCTTTGAAATATGCCGAAGAAGTACAGTCTTTTCACTTCGGTGGCAGCAGACAACAGGTTTCGTTACACACTGCTGTTGCATATGCCCATAATTTTGATACTGGAACTGTAACCCCTACATCAATATGTACAATAAGTGATTGTTTAACGCACAACGCTCCATCGATATGGGCTCATCTGGTGCCTTTAATAGAAGAAGTAATGAGATTGAACCCCTTAATTGACACAATCCATTTTTTGTCGGACTCACCATCATCGCAATATAGAAATAAGACCATGTTCTACATAATCACCCAAATTTATAACGATTTCTCGGAGTTAAATAAAATCACGTGGAACTACTCTGAGGCCGGCCACGGCAAGGGTCCCCCAGATGGTGTTGGAGCTACATTAAAAAGAACAGCGGATCAAATGGTTCTCTACGGTGAAGATATGGGTACATTCGATCAATTCTATAATCTGATTAAGGGACGCGTCGAAAACGAACAGCTCAATATTATTGTTAAAAAAATTGAAGAACAAGATATAATACAAAAAAGTAACTTGATTCCCAATAACATCAAACCCTTTAAGGGCACATTTTCCGTGCACCAGGTGTTGTGGGAGAAATCAACAAAAAAGTTAACCATGAGAACAATGAGTTGCTTTGAATGCTCCGCTTCACAAATCTGTGTTCACGGACATCATCTTGGGCACCATGCCAATTTCAATGCTGCGCCAAAAAATGTAGAAAAAGCTGAAACTCTATTTCAATCAGAACCTTCGACCTCAAGGGTTATGAACAAAAACGTGGTTATATTGTCGGATATTTCACTGAATGTGCTTAACACGCAGAAATCTCCACCGACAGATAAGACGTCCACAAAAAAAACATATAAAATAACAAAATCAAATAATAACCCGAAAAAAATTAAACAACAATGAAGGAAAATTAAGTCTTGTAATTGTTATCATAATCAATAATAGTGTAAGTTTTGATGATTGAATTGTCAGGGCATTGTAGGAGAGGGACATTTCTGAGCAAAATTGGTTTAATTCTTTTGTTAATCATTGCCTTCTTATAAAACTGTTATTAGAATATCGTTTTTAAGATTCAATTGTTTTGTGGTTATCGTTGTTAAATAAGGAGCTTATTATATAAAATTAGTTTAGTTACCTTTTGCTTTAGAAGCTGTTTTTGCCAAATGTTAATTTAAATGTTTTGTAAAAAAAATATTATTGTTAAGATTCTAATAAGGGTTTATCAGAGGATAAAAGTCTGATTAGTTTAGAGACCGTTGAAGTCTTTTAGGAGATTAAATAGCATTTTTAGATACAATCAGGGTTTAGTTTAGTGGCTTCAAACGTATTTAAGTATAATTTATGGTCTCTCTAAGTCTGTTTTTTTTTAATGTTTATGTATAGCGTAAGTCAAGCGTTTTTTATTTCATTAAAATATTTTATCGTCAGAATATCCAATCAGGACACCAAAGAATCAATATTATTAAGAGGATTTAAATTTGTTTGTATATTAAATTTGTATGTATAATACTGTATTTTATTTTCCTTGTTCATATCATAACAAATTAATACCTAAAATAGTATAGTAGTCACATGTAAATTCATCTCCATATTAATAATACGTATTCAGATCATTGTCGGCAACATTGCGTCATTATTTTTTACATTAACGTCATTATTCTCACAATGTGACATTATCAGCAACAACGTTTTTTAATGATTTTGAAAAATATCCAAAATTAATGGTCTGCTTGGGGTCTTCATTACAACATACTATATATTTGATATATCTGTACATCTGGCCTTAAATAGAAGCTCTGCCACGAGGTTTAGAAAATCTTAATTATTTTTGTCAAGAATATTGTTTTGAAGAGATCCGCCCATTTACATCGGAAGAAACTGGAATGGGCCCACCCACAAGGGTTTCTGTGGTAAAAGCAGTACCTACCTTCTTACCAAATGAAACTTTATTTCATACATAAATAAAACTTCATTTATGAGAACTGAACTTCATTTTTTTTTTGTTTTTTTTTTTTTTTTTTTTTTTTTGTTATTTATGAGATAGGGGGCCAATTTCCAAGAAAATAATTACAAGGAAAGAAACCCTAGCACTACAGAATACATTTTTAAGTAAACGACCGCCCACGTGTTTCGTTCATTGACGTCGCGATGTTAAGTCCTTTATTGCTATAAGTCACGCACTCTACGATATAAAGGGTACTTAATAATTTCACACGACACAATACGTCATTCTAACGCGATAACATCGTATCACGGTTACTTGTACAGGTGAACATGGCCAATGACCGGTACTTTATCGGATCATTCATAGCATTGGCTCGGTTAGCAGCAGAATTTGTATCTTTAGTGAGTTTCTTTCAGCAGGTATGAGGCTGCTACCTATCTCTTCAAATATTTATATTTCTAGATAGTGGCCACACGCATGATGGAAGGCTGAAGGAGATAGTGTGGTGACCAATAGCTTGAATTAACGTTTTATGTGGTCGCGATCCTTAGCATAGGAAACGGAATTGAAGGGCGTTTTTGGGGGACTGTCTTATGTAATTTTGACGTTCGAAAAGTGCTGATTCTCAAAGAATAAATGACTTTTGAATTTTGAAGAATTGAGAGCAATTTTCTATAATTTTCCTATTAACTTTGTGACGATTATCGCGTTTACATCTATTGATGCAGAGCAGATATTTTGCCAGGATTTCGAAGCTGGCTATGTAGCCACTGTACGCTGGCGGCTGCCGGTTGTTGTTGAGAACCAGCGCTGTGGCTGTGGCTCTTGCGGGTCTGCCTCGCAGTTTCACAGCATTATGCTGGGCGATGTGTAGTGTTATTTTCCCCCAAGTTGATGTTTTTATGTTTGTGTGCTTTATTGTTTTCTTCATGCGTCACAATATTAGTGCAAATAAAAGTATTTTCTTTTATTTCTATACAATCGCATATATAAGATTCGTTTTTTTCTGATACAGTCGTTAAGGACCAGAAAAATTAAACTTACGACTTGCTCCGGTGTCCATGAGTCGAGATTGACACTCTTCACTTTAGAGATGTGGACGCCCAGGTTACGGTGGATGCCAGCGCACCTGATGCACAGGAATATACCCAGGTTCCATGACGCCCAGCGGGGTCCTATGAAAAAGAGATTACATACTGTTATTTTTTTATATTTCTATAAATGGATCTTTTGATAGACACTTTTGGTCAGTATTTTAATACTAGATGGCGCCGGAATTTCCTAGCTGACTGATACCTGGGAAGAAAAGAGGTCATAGTCTCTTTTAAAGTCCTAACTCTATTAAGATATTTGAGTCTAACAACGCAGGGCCACGGTTGGAAGGGCCTTTTGAAGAGTCATTGCAGCTTTGCGTCGACCTGTTTTGGTAGACGGCATCCATGCATCAGTCTTCGTGTAGCTCAACCTTATTTTAGGTAGCTCAACGACCCAACTCTACCAGATCTGCAGGATATTTGCGTAGGTCACATAAAAGGTACTCAAAACCGCCAGACAGTTATGGTAAAAGCCATAAGTTTGCGATAAAAATACGCCATTGTATA
This sequence comes from Agrochola circellaris, assembly GCA_914767755.1. Taxonomy (NCBI): domain Eukaryota; kingdom Metazoa; phylum Arthropoda; class Insecta; order Lepidoptera; family Noctuidae; genus Agrochola; species Agrochola circellaris. The sequence goes on along the minus strand of OU611850.1, from coordinate 9,483,139 downwards.
GTTCCGCCATTTTACCTTTTTACCGACTTCCGAAATTAAAGTTATTTTTCATTTAGTTGTTTTTTTTTTGAAAAAGTTTAAAAAATATTGGACACGTATTTTCTTTTTTACGTAATCAAACGATTACGGCGATACATCGAGTTAGAATTTGCCATGACGTGACTTGTACGTAGATTTTATATCTCACTTGTGACGTAGCGAGCCCCACTTAGATGTGTTTTATCTACTTAAGTCATTTTTTATTAATATAACAATTATATTATATTTTTTATTAATATTTTAAAGCAAAAATATTCATAATTTTTATTATTGACTGACGGACTAAATAGAATTTCTTTTTTTTAACCAGTCATTATCCCTATTGATTGAACTACACGCAGCAGTAAACACTTTTGAAAATGTGTGTAATAAATAAATAATACAATAATAATTTTCCTTGTATCTTTAAATAGCATATTGCGCCAACTTAAAACATTACGCGAATGACGAATTATTTGAAGTACGTAGCATTAACATTCTAAATAATGTTGATGTTGTAGAAGGTAAAACACAATTGTAAACTTCCTGTTGTCCATTTTTATAATTAATGCAAGGTCACCATTTAATTATTTACTGTTTTATGCAGACAAGGGAAGTTTTATCCGGTAAATTATACTTTTATTAAATAATAAAAGTATAATTTACTGTTTTATTTATTTATTATGTAATGCAATCAAATTGATGACGATGCATATTATAAATTAAAGTCACTTTTCGGGTTTGTGTGACCGCGTTGTTCTTCTAATTCTAAACTAGTTTTCGCCAGTATTTAAAGAATGAATTTCGGAAGGTTTATGTCAATAAACTAGACAATCAAAAAAAAATCTGCTGTATCATAGAAAAGTGCAATACCAACGCGGTCAAAATGTATGGAACAGCAGATTCTTTTTTCAAAATCATGAACTGAATCCATGGTATCAGTTTTTGAATCGATGTCCCTGCCACCCTATATATTTATATTAAACTTGCAACGTGCAAAGCAGGGGCGGGTCGCTAGTAGTATAAATTAATTTTATTTAAGACTAGCTGCCCGCCCCGGCTTTGCTCGAGTAGCACTAAGTACTTATCTACGGCGCACCTACCTGCCTACCCTACCTACCCTACCTTGTCATTGTTTTTAAGATGTATTCTGCTATTCGGGGCGGAGACAAATCCTACGAACTTTATACAATAGCAATAGAGCTCAAATTGACTCAACGTTTTAGTTAGAAAACGTTTGTATGAGAAAAAGAAAAGGGCTGTTTTTACGGGTTTCCCGGCAATTATTCAAATTTTTCTCGCCGTAAAAACCATCCTTGAACTTCAACGAACATTTAAAAAAAAGAATTGGCCAAATTGGTCCAGGCGTTGTTGAGTTATGCGCTTACCAACACATTTATTAAATTTTTTATTATTTTTATATATTATAGAAGATATACATATACAACATAATATATTTAAATAAATCTAAAGAGTAATACAAAAAAAAGTAAAAGCCGGTTAAGTGATAGTTGGGCTCGTACACGAAGGGTCGCGTACCGTATTAAGATCGAGCAAAAAACGCCGAAAACAGCAAGTTTCTAGTAGGGGGCCCCCCTTAATTATACAATTTTTATTATTTGTTGTTATAGCGGCAATAGAGGAGCTCGTGGCTAAGTAATATCAGCCGCCCGGGTCGATCCATCAGGTTAAGCTACGCTTGCCGGGGTTGGTATGTGGATGGGTGACCATCTTTACATACCGAGACTCCTCCGTGCCTCGGAAAGCACGTTAAGCCGTTGGTCCCGGCTGTCATTCGTGGATCTTTGACAGTCGTTACGGGTCGTCAGAAACCCGAAAGTCTGACAACCAGTCTTTCCAAGGGGTATCGTATTACCCAGTAACTGGGTTGTGGAGGTCAAATATGCAGTCGCTCCATGTATAATACTGGTATTCAGCTGCATCCGGTTAGACAGGAAGCTGACCCCAACATAGTTGGAAAAAGGCTAGGCAGATTGATTGATTTATAGCGGCAATAGACATACACAATCTGTGAAAATTTCAACTGTCTACCTATTGCGGTTCGAGATACATATTGCCCGCTGACAGACAGACGGACAGCGAAGACTTAGTAATAGGGTTACGTTTGGCACCCTTTGTCTACGGAATCCTGTAAAAGAGGGAACGAAATTTAATCAACCATGTGTTTATTAGGAGATATGGGGTTGCTCCTATTGTAGGCATCTGCATTTTAAAAACAAAATACTGTTTTTCACTATAAAATAATATTTCCGGTAAATTAGTTTTAACAGTTAATTACGCAATCAACTGAGCTGAAATATTCTAGATAACATATCAGTGTTTGTGATAAAACTATTAGTGTTGGACATCAACCATTAAAAGCCATTTCATAATGATAAGTGGAAATTGGAGGATATTCACGCCATTTCACCTGTTTAATATTTTGTTTAAAAAATATTAAGTCTCATCTTTATGTTGTAAAATATTAATAAATATTTTAAATAAGTTAGTAAGTCAGGGGCGTTAAATTATAAAATTAAATGGTAATAATGGTAGATAGAATTATGTGAGGAAACTCTTCTTCTTTGTCGTTCCCTCAATGCTGAGAATCGCGACCACATACGACGCGTCCCCAAGCTCAACATTATAAATGCGAAAGTGAATTGTTTGTTTGTAACGCTTTCACGCTAAAACAGCTGAACGGATTTGGATGAAATTTGGCACACAGGTAGGCCTTTACATGGAATATGACATAGAATTTTTTATCCCATTAGTACGTTCCCGTGGGATAATTTCCGACATGCACGCGGGCGAAGCCGCTGGCAAAAGCTAGTCTACAATATGCCAGGAGCGTGCCCTCAGCTGTTACGGACATATTATGCGTTCACCTAAGCATGGTCTGGAAAAGCTTATGATACTGGGCCCGGTGGAAGGAAAACGCGCTCAAGGCTGAGCACCGGCAAGGTGGTCAGACGCGATCTGCTGAAGGCAGCATTTACCGAGTGGCCCTCACTGCAGAAGACATAGCTTGGAGACGCGACGTATGTGAGGAAACACATGTGACTAAAAGAGTGATGAATGAATGATGTTGATGGAGAGGAAGGCCAAAGAAAAGATGGATGGATTGTGGGAGGAATGATATGAAAGAGAACGGAGTGAATGACAGCGTGATGTTTGTCAGGGGGGAATGGAAGACGAAAACGTGTTGCGCCGACCACAAGTAACATGGGCAGGAAGATGCTGATGCATCAATCGGCCCAGCCTTTTCCGAACTATGTTGGCATCGGCTTCCAGTCTAACCGGATGCAGCTGAATACCAGTATTTTACATGGAGCGACTGCCTATCTGATCTCCACAACCCAGTAACTGGGTAATACCATACTCCGTGGTTAAGACTGGTTGTCAGGCTTGTAACGACCCCTAACGACTGTCAAAAGACCACGAATGACAGCCGCGACCGACTGCTGAACGTGCTTTCCGAGGCACGGAGGAGTCTCGGTATGTAAATGGTCACCCATCCACGGACCAACACCGGCAAGCGTAGCTTAACCTGATGGATCGACCCATGGGGCTGTTATTACTTAGCCACAAGGTCCTCTGATGATGATGATGATGAAATGGTATAGATCGACTTATCTACCATTGATCATTTTCAGGATTAATTTTTTATGTTGTGCCTCTTGGCTGTGTTTGATATTGTATTTAATAAGTAGGCGTTTTCCGTGCCATTTTCTACCCAGTTTTTTTTTTCTTTTGTCCCTAAAAGTTCATTAGAAAACCTGCGTCAGACAGCATCTGTCTGGTATAAATGCTGAAATGAACCTTTTTGGCGCAGCCGTGAGGCACACATTATTGTTGATAAAACATTATTTACAATTTTTTATTTTGTAATTTGTATATTGTGTTTCACAAACAGTGTCCAAATAAACTTTATTCTTTCTTTTATTTATAAGATTCCTAATGACATACCATGCATATTGTACTGGTCAATACCTGCATTATTTGCAATTGAAAGATATGCTATGTATTATATGCTCAACAGCTTAAGAATAACAACACATTTGTTATAATATATAAACAAGTACAATCCATTAATAGATCTGTATATGATAACGATTACTTTAGAATATTAATATGATTGATTAACAAGGAAGTATAATTACATGGCATTGCAAGCTCCTAATAAGCAATACAGAAAATTGAGTATCATTATCTGCCTAGCCTTTTTCAACTATGTTGGGGTCAGCTTCCAGTCTAACCAGATGCAGCTGAATACCAGGATTTTACATGAACAAAATTAAGTATAATACTTAATATCTGTTAAACATTTGAGTCATTTGCAGTGGAGGTTTTTACTGCCCTACAGTGTGTTTAACCACACTCCTCCACTCTGAAAGATAATTTACATTTTACACAAATCTTAAAATACAATAGACAACGTATATTTAGTAACTTAATCCGCGTAACTGAAACACCAGTTCAGTTACACGGATTAAGTTATTAAATATACGTCGTCTAATGTATTGTATTTTATAATGGATTTCCGTAAAGTCACGCCTGAATCAATTAACTACACAAATCTTATTTGCTAGATAGTGCCTGTTTTGTGAATTAATCCTTTAAAGTTGTCTAGTAAAATAAATCATAATGCAGCTGTTATTTATAAGCATTGTTTTTGCCTAGTTAAAGTGTACAACCTTTTGAACATTGAATCAATTTCTTATGATAAAAAGTGTTGCTGAAATTATGAAAGGAACCAAAGACAAGATTGTAAGTAGGTGAAGTAAAGGCAGTATGTAAGGATCATAGCAGGTGATATTCTGTAGTTTTTTCATACTTCCATGGCTATGTGTGAGTTTGTGTTATGTATGTATGTATGGTCAAAGGAATAATATGTTTATTTCTTTATATATTATAGAAAAATACTGCCAATATACTATACAATACATGTATTGTCAGTTACAGAGTGTATTCAATCATTGCTATTCCAATCACTTTGATGTTTATTTAGCTCCTATAAAATTATACATAAAAGTATAAGTTAATAATATTATCTACAATCATAAATTATAAGTGCTTACTTACAATTATGTGCAGTTTGAAAATAATGTAATACTTAATTCACTTTTTATGGACTAACATAAATCAAACTAGGCAAAGGATTTTTCCAACTATAGAGGTTGACTTTCAGAGGCAGCATAAACAGTAATACTTGGGTCTTTCCATAAAAATGGTTTTGTTAAAAATACATTTTAAAATGTGACGAAATTCTTTGATTACATTAATCATTGAGCAAAGAAAGTGAATGACATGGTAACTAAACAATGATACAGATATTTTCTTAATTTTACTAAGGGTCAACATCTTGAAAAAAGGATTAGGAGAGCTTATTATGTTTGCAATAAATTCCAGCAGCTGTTTGCACTGAATACATTACTATTTTGAAACATTCCTATAAATCATTCAACCAAGAACGAATTGTTTATCAAATACTTGCAGCCTTCGTGATTTACTCTCATTATAAATACTAACAAAGTGAGAGCACGGAAGCAATGAGAATATGAAATAAGAAGCGATAGCAACACAGTTCTTACGAGATATCGTGAGTCATTTGAATAATTTTGATGTTAAAAATTGAGTTCAAGGACCTCAATTATACGCACGAAATTAAACTAAGTTGTGAAGAAACATACATTTAAGATTTTTACGACCTTCTTACAAGTGCATTCCAGAAGATACATCGATAATTTTGCAACTAAAAAAAGAAAAAATCCGCGTACCTTTAGCATCGCAATCAACACAATATTTATTGTCCTCATCCTTCAACATCTGCATCAATATGTTCTGACATCTGTCCTGGATCTGTTTGGCTCGATCTTTTTCACTTTTAGAAGACATTTCTTTGAAATATTATTAGCAAACGATATCAAATTCAATGAAAATGGGTGGAATGCTTGTTTGTTGAAGGAAAGAGAAACCATAGAGCTAAAATGACAGCAGATTTGATGAGTTGTGTTGTCATTTTACTCTATGAATTTTGACAGAATGAGAAAATCATGAACATCACAGGAGTTTTTACTTTTATAACCGAACAAAGTCGATTCAAAGAAGACAAAAAAAATGTTTTTTTCAGTCTGCCTGATCCAAGATTGATAAAATAAGATTTTTATAAACAAAAAGACATCTTTAAAAAAAGAAAAACTAACACATTAGTCCTCATCCTCAATAAGCGTTCTTGAACGCACCATCAGTTGTCAATGCTACGTTTTGATTAACTGGCAGGCACTTGTCAAAAATTGCAAAATTCTGCTTTGTTTTCAATACATACTGTGCACTTTCTCACTAATAAATTAACATATATAAATCGCAGTTATTCTTATAGTTATAAACGTAGAAGATAAACAAGTGCTCTCCAAGATCCCGAAGCTATACCATCCACTGGGTCGAAAATAAATAAGTTATCATTGAGAAGGAAATGTGTTGAACGCTATTTCTTGCAAATTTTAACATTACACAATGGGAAATCAGCTTGTGGGTGTCGCTCCGTCGCAGATATATCCCGTAGAACATTACCTGAGCGACCATGTAGACTTGTCGTTCGATCAGAGGTATGATTCAATTTTATATGTATCACAATGTCAATATTGATAAGTACTTTGATAAAAATAGGTGTACAATATCCACGTCGCATATAATATTATCAAATTCAAACTAAAAACTTTAATAAAACTGTATGGAAAGCCAGAAACATATTTCTTGATATTAAAATAAAATTATGAATCGGAACAAGCCCTAATTATGATTACATTATCTTTACATCTTTGTTTTGGCTGTGACTGTGATCATGCTTGTTATGATAGCAAATATATGACAATATACCGTTATATATTTCATTTAAACATTAAAATGCTTATATACAATATATGATACAACTAACTATTTACCCTAGATACTAAATTAAATGACTTAACTATAGAAATAAATACAAAAACAAAAGGACACCAAACAATATACAGTGTATATTTGCTATCATAAATACAAAGAAAATATTTTTATTCAAAAGGTTTCATAGATTAATTTTACAAATGTTCCTTCCAGCCTTGGCTCAACCCGTTTTCTGAAGGTAGCACGAGCTAGATCGCGTGAAGGTCTAGTAGTTGTCAAGGTGTTTGCAGTCCATGACCCGTCACTGCCACTAGCTGAACATAAAGAAAGGATACTGAAGATCAAAGAGCAGCTGGCTTCGGCATTCAACTGTTTGCCGTTCCAGAGGGTTATTGTATGTATTCGTTGTTCTTACAATGGAAAAATAAGTAGCACAAAGTCGGCCTCTTGTCGTATTCTATTATGCATTTAAAACCCATAACATAAGTTTCCTAATCTCGGAGGCAGTTAGTTCAATGTGTATATTGCTGATTAGTGTAGTATTTTTCAACTCTCAAACTCAAAGCATTTATTTTAATTAAATAAACTATCTACAGGCTTTTCTGAATCATCAAAAACACTGTCAGTTGGTCAGAAAGTTGAAGCTAGTTGCCCATTCCAAAATATAGATCTTTATGGAGAAGAATGGGCAAGAAACTTCAAGGACACTCTATTAAATCAATATATTATAAAATCCTGGGTACATTGTTCTTGTTAATTCAATTTATGAGAACCATATAAAAATTATATAAATATAAAATTTATAAGATTAATAATAAGCCCCTCATGTCCTGCTAGCCATGCTTTTTTGCATTGTTTGTTACTTTACAAGAAATTACGCAACATAAAGAAATAAAAACTTATTTTAGTACCTATAGTTTTGTAGTGGCTGTCTGGTAATTTATAATTTATTACTAAAATAATTATTTTTTATGTAAAATTACTTTGCATGCCCTAAACGGGTAAAATACGGAAATGTGCATAAAAATCAAACTTTTACAACCACAACTTTTATCACCATAGTAAATTATATTTACCAAAATAAAATATTCTTAGTCACAGAAACGGTTGAAGGAACTGTAATCATCTTTTCATCTTCTTCCAGCTCACAGACAAAGCAGGTCTCCTTATGCGCGAGTACTGTAAGTGCAGCGTCTACGACCGCATGTCCACTCGTCCTTTCCTCACCACTCTTGAGAAGAAATGGATCACTTTCCAAGTGCTTTACGCACTGCACCGCATGCATAAACTTGGGATTTGTCATGGTGATATTAAGGTAAGGAGGTTTTTCGGTGTAGAAAGCTTTCAAGGACAAACCTCATTAAACTAAATATACAGGGTGGCGATTTAGACACCTGCATCCATCAAGGGGGTGATTCTACCCGTCATACTAAAAAACATTCACCATTAAACTCATGTCCCATTCATGGGTCTCTAGCTAACATTGTAATTCCGAACCATCATTACTTGCACCTGTTCTAAACATGTTTTAGATTTAGTTTATTTTTAGGCACTATAATTATTGTTTGGGAAATCTTACTTTTGACTAAGTGTATACTTTTTGTAAACGTTTTATTCAATAAATATATATTGTTTTTAAATGAAGGAAAAAAATTCCTATACACCAGTAGACAGACTATTTTGATACAAGTGTGTTTTTTTTTACGAATGTTCTATTCTATTCTATTTTTATTAAATGGCAAGCAAAGCGGATATCGACTATTTTGCCAATGTCTAAAGTGCAATGGAAAAACAAGTGTGCATGATAAAAAAGATTAGTAAATAATTAAATGAAAAAACAAAAACTGAAGACTAAAGTAACATTCTTCGATTGATACAGTTGAACACAATGTAGATCTTGTTGGTTAGTACGGGACTGAAACAAACAAAACATAAATAAATATTGTAATTGTTAGAACATAAAATATATGTATACTACACACACAAAATAATTTATAATAAATGTTATTGTGACGGATAAAACTCCTCAGCTTCACGAGTAGTTCAGGAGAAGAATGTGTTAGTAAGGAGGGAAAGTTTTAATTTAGGGAGACGGCTATAGAGATCTATAGGTGGAACATTGTTAGAGCATTCAAAGAAGATGTGATCCAGAGTGCCCTCCAACCCGCACTCGACTTTACGAATGTTATTCATGTATGTGTTTCATAGCGAAAGTTATTTAGTATGATAGGTAGAATCACCCCCTTGACGGATGCTGGTCACTCAATCGCCACCCTGTATGTCTGGATAAGGAGAGTTTGTCTGCTTGTCATTCTTAGCATATAAGAATAGTGTTCCGGGGAAGCGCGCGCTATTTGATTTGACCAATGAGCACGCGTGATGCGGTTGGTCAAAATTCAAAATTCAAAATATTTTTATTTCACATAAACCTACAAGGGCACTTATGAAACGTCAGAAGCTAGGTGCACGGTTCCAATTGGTCGTTTCCTATGGAGAAGAGCCGGCAAGAAACTCCACGGTTACTCTTTTAAAAGTAAATGGTTTTTACAATGTTTCCAAGTTACAGTGTTAAAAGGTATGAGAGGACAGTGTAGGCCCATCAACAAGTACCAGGTACTTAGCAAAATATTAAATGGTCCACAGATCTACAGTCTGTTATGTCTACAACGTTCTCTCATTCACAAAATTTAAAAGAAAATAATCTATATAAAAGACAAATGAAATTAGGTATTTCATTTGTCTTTTATATATATAAAACCCCTTATAAAATAATAACAAAGCGTAATCATAATCATAATCATAATCATTTCTTTATTTGTGTAACATAGGTAGTGAATACAGTTCTTAAATTAAAGGTATAGGTCGCTATGTTATGCCGAGAGGCGTACAAATATGGTTGCATGCGAAATAAGAACAATAAAATAATTTCTACAGTCATTGCATAAATAAATAATCATAAATTACAATTAGTCACAACATTCAATTAAAAATTGTTTCTACAGTCAAATAAATAAATAAGTCTACTTTAATTTATCATTCAGAAATTCATCAGTCGTATAATAACATTTTTCAATTAATAATAGTTTTAATTTTTTTTTGAATTGTGTTACATTCAAATTTTTTATGACATTTGGTAATTTATTGTAAATGCGCGGTGCCATGCCTAAAACGCTCTTTCTCACTAAGGCAGTCTTACAACGCTGATTGCTTAAAGAGTTTGCGTATTGGCTACGAATCGCAACATCTCGTGACGTTGACACTTTTTCGAATAGTCTCATGTTTGTCTTGACGAAAACACTAATTTCAAAAATATATAACGAGGGTAGAGTAAGTATTTTCAGCGATTTAAAAAATGGTACACAGCTATCATCAACTTTCAGACCACACATTGATCTTATGCACCTTTTTTGTGCCTTAAAAACGATATCTTTATCGGTAGAATTGCCCCAAAAAAACAATACCATATCGCAAAATTGAGGCTACTAAGCCGTGATATGCAACTAGTAGCGCATCCATATTTATTTTTCTAGCAATTTGGAAAAGTGCGTATGCTGATTTATTTATTTTTTTACTTAGGTCATCTATGTGGGCCTTCCAGTTAAGTTGGTTATCAAGGAATAAACCTAAGAATTTTACTACTTTAACGTCTTCAATGTCACAGTTACTATGTCTGATATTTAGTTTTGGTACTTCAGTTCTTTGGTGAAAGTGCATTATTTTGGTTTTCTTTAAGTTTATAATTAAATTATTTTTGTTAAGCCAATTAATTATGTCCGATAGTGTATTATTTATGTCATCTTGATAAATATTGCGATCAATACATTTCACTATGGCAGTACTGTCGTCTGCAAACATCACCATTTGATGTTGAGTCACCTTTGGCAGATCATTTATATAGATTAAGAAAAGAGGTGGCCCAAGGACGCTACCCTGTGGGACACCAAACTTTATTAATCTCGAATGAGATAAAAAACTCTCTTCAAACTTTGTTTCACATACTCTTGCAATCTCTGTACATTGCATTCTGTTGGAGAGATAGGATTCGAGTAGTTTTAAAATGTTACCTCTAATACCATAGCTACGCAGTTTGTCTAATAAGACGTCGTGCTTTACGTAATCGAAGGCTTTAGTCATATCTGTGTAAATAGCACAAATTGGAGCTTTTTGGTCTACTGCTAACAAAATGCTACGTAAAAAATCAAAAATAGCCATGTTGATCGTGGTATTCTTTCTAAAGCCGTTTTGTTCCTTGCATAATAAGTTAAATTTATTGAGATAGCAATACAGAGACTTATAAATAATTTTTTCGAAAATTTTGGAAAATACAGAAATTTTCGCTATGGGCCTATAGTTCTTCATATTGGTTTTGTCATCTTTTTTATGAAGTGGTTTAATAATAACTTTCTTTAAGTCTTCAGGATAAACACCGTCAGCAATGCTAAGGTTCATAATATGCGCTAATACGGGTGCTATAAGTTCATTTACAAATTTAATCACCTTTGTTGACATACCGTCGAATCCTACAGTACTTGTATTTTTAAGTGATCCTATAGCCGAAACAATGTCGGTTGTTAGAACAGGCTGCATAAACATGGATTGCCTTGTCAGATTGTCGAATTTACTGTCGAATTTCATATCAGTTTTTATATTATTCTCAATCTCATCCATAAAATAATTATTAAATGCATTCGCAATGTCAGTAGGTTTTGAAAAGGTCAGGTTACATTGCTTAATGGTCATTATTTGTTCTTTAGGAGAGTTATTTTTAGGTCTATTGACTATTTGCCATGTAGCTTTCGACTTATTCTGCGAAGTTTTTATAAAGTAATCATTTTGAGCTTTTTGTGTTAGTCTTATAACTTTCTTATATTGTAAAGAATATTTTTTTAAATTAGTTTTATTTTTTAATACAGGATTTAGTCTGTATGTCCACAATAGTTTTCTTTGATTTTTACTACAGCTTTTTATGCCGCGCGATACCCATTTTACATTTTTATCAGTATGAATAGTTATAATTTTATCAGGGAAGCAAAGTTTGTAAAATAGGGAGAACATTTCATAAAATCTTGTGTAAGCTGTATTGGCATCGTTACTTTCATATACATCATTAAAAGTCAAACTTCGAATGCATTTTCGGAATTTTTTGAGGTTCTCTGTGGAGTAGTCTTTTCTTAAAATTTTCCAGAATTTTAAGCGGCATGTTCTATTTATGGGAACTCTGAGTATTTGTGACGTGTGATCAGAAAGGATGAGATCCATAATTTCAGCTTTACATCCTCTTCGCATGTTATGCGCGAAATGATCGATACATGTGTTACTGCTAAGCCTGGTAGGTTGATTTATTTCTAATATCAAGTTGTAACTCAGTACAAAATTCTCTAGTTCCAAAGTAGTCCTATTTCTTTTTAACGTATCAATATTTAAATCGCCACATAAAATAATCTTTTTTCCATTTAACAAACATAATCTACCCAAAATAATGTCAAGCTTATTATAAAATGTCAAATAATTGTATTTAGGAATTCTATAAACACAAATTACAATAATAGAATGAGTTGTCAATTCAATTCCACAAATTTCAAAAACGCCTGACACAGAGTGCCTAGCAATATCTGGCAGTTCTTTATATTGATGGCCATTTCTAACTAGAATACAAGTCCCTCCGCGATTTGTTTTGCGACAAAAGAAAGCAGCGGGGTGGAAACCAGGAAGATACAATAAACTTTCATGGCCAGATGCAATAAAATGTTCAGTTATGCAGAGAACGTCTACAATAGTACCTTGATTTTCAAGGTTTTTTAATTGAATAGTCAATAAGTCTAATTTGTTCAGCAAGCCGGCAATATTTTGGTGCAGAATATTGAGAGTATTATAGAAAAAACTGCGAGTTTTTTCCCTCCGTACTAGTCGCAGATGTCGTCTTATACTTATTCAAGTTGTAATTAGGATGCATTTTGTCATTTATGTCAAGTCCACATATTTCATACTCAGTATTGACACTTTGAATATAAATAATCACATTATAAATATCATTAAAAATAGATTTCATTCCGGAGTAATTTATCATGCCTGTGCGTCTATTGAACATGGTATCATCGTATTTTAAATTCCTGTTACTATCCAGAAAATAAGCATGTCCATGAGTAGCTATATCCAGATATAACAAGTTATTAAAAGTCTCCACTCTGGAATTGTATAAATAGTTATTCGTGAAGAATTTGTACGTTGGTGTGCATATAATTATGTTTGTATTTGTAATTTCTTGTAAAACTTGTCTTATTAATAATATACTGTCATAATATTTACATGTGACTTGGAAGTCCTCACCACCTATCAATAAAATGCAGTAGTCCAGCATGGTAAAGTTCGCCAGTTTTTCTTTGATGCCTTTCAGAAGAGCTTGGATATTTCTATGAGGTGTGATGTAGTGGCAAAGTCCACATTTATACATCGTTTTTTCTGCAATGTCAAGCAATTTATTCGTGTTGTCAGTGCTTAAGATGCAAATTTTGCTACGTTTCAAATGACTGGTGTCCGAATGATTAATAATTTGTTTCGTTGGTGTAACAGTATTAGTTGTTTCAGTTTTGCTGTCTTGGTGTATAGAAGTAGTATTGGCAATATTTACATCCGTTTGTGTTTGTTTGCATGCATTTTCCGTTCTCAGTTGTTTACTACTACAGGCTGTCGATGTTTGGATGTTTAATTTTGCTGGCGACTGAGCCACGAGATTACTGGTTTGGGTCTCCTTATTCCAAGTTTGTATTTGGCATGTAGATTTATTTGCAAAAGATTTTTTGATTGGGGTTGATGTTAGATTACTCACTTGGAGTTTCGTGTTTAAAACCTTTCGTTTAGAACCTGGACTGGCACACTTGGCTTCTCCTGCACCCACCTTCTTATATAATTCTATGACACGATTACATTTATCCAGATCTGACTTTAAATTTTTATTCTCACAAAGCAAGTTGTCAACTTCCTGATTCGCGCTTTGCAACTTAATCCTTAAGTCATTGATTTCTTCCTGTAGCGTCACAATGGTTTCATCGTCTCGTAATGAAGTTTCTGGCATACTCATAACTGTTCCATCGAAGAGTGACGTTTCTGAGAACGAGGTAGACTGGATTTGTTTTTTTCTCAGCGTTATGTTTTCATCACCCATGCTAGTAATTTTACGTACAAATACTTAATTATTCCTACGTTGGTAACACTAATAGTAGACTTGGCCCTCTGGCGGCGAGTAGCGTAGTTATTTTAGTTCGCCTAGTCAGCACTTGTGGCCGTTATGGCGCTAGTTGTCGTACAATCTTTAGAGTCCAAAGTCCTTTTTTTTTAAATATTTTCGCAACGGTATTAATTATTTATTGTTTTTTAGTTTTAATCACTTGGGTTCATAAAATTCCCACTCAAGTAATTATTCATACCAAATGTTTGTGTTTTGACGTTGTTACGTTAGCGGGAGCACCAATTGATTGTGTTTAACTCGTTTAGCACTGGTTTTAGTTTTCGTATTACACTATTGTCATAATTGATATTTCACTGATTCAAAATTGTCACTAACACTATAACTAGTGTAAAATACTTATTACGCTTTGTTGTGCCACTAAGATAACATTTAGATATTTATTTTGATTGTTTAGAAATTTAAAAAACGCGAAGATGTAAACAGTGGACTACCTTATAACCCACCATCGTTTTGTCTATCATCGTAGGAAAGACTTAGTTTGTACTATTCCACAAGTACGCACATCATTTGCGAGTAGATTTTGTAACTACCTAGATCCGACTCTTTATAATAAATTTAACAAAATATGCTTGATCTACGGATTATCTAACTTTAAGTGTAAAAAGATTCTACGTTCATTTCTTCAGAATAAAAGCTATGATGAAACAGAAAATTATCTCAGTAAGTGACAGTGACAGATCAAATATTACCTCACACGACTTCAATGAAAACAAACACACACTCTCTTTCACTCTATCACACACACAGGCATATACACACCACCAACACAATACAATCACTCACACACGAACACTCACACACACACGCACATATTCAATTATTTAAACTTTGTTGTAGTATTATAAAATAAAAAATACATAATTGTACTAGTTTATTGTATCTTTTTGTAAGGGATAGGGACTGCTATTCCTTAATACAGGTTATTCTATAACCTAGCTAGGAAAGCAGAACTTCACCCACCAGATTGTGTTTGACATGGTACAAACTTATATGTATACCTAACTATGTAAACTTCATGTACTACAATCTCCTTTTTTATGAAATAAATTTATTATTATTTATTATATAGATTATGATTAAAAATAAAAACCTATTTAAACCAAATGATAATGGTTGCCACTACAGCCGTAACAAATCAAATTTAATGAAAAATATAGAATATTGTAAATATACAATGTCAAATAATAAAAAGATTATGTCATTTGTAAATTAAAATAAAATAAAAAAGTAAATTAAAATAATTATCGTAATTTAGGAGCAGTTAGAGCGGTCGTCAGAACCAACCCATTTTCTGAGAAATTGTAAACAGGCTGAAGATGATGAGATAACGATGACAATTATGATGATAAAATTGTTTATATCATACGGTTACCATAGATTCAGTACATAATTCTGAACGCCCTGGCGGCGGCGGTGAAATTTATCATCGGTTATTTTAAAAAAAATTGCTGTTGCATAGAAAAGTGCAATACCTACACGGTCAAAATGTAAGGAACAGCAGTTTTTTTTAAAATTAACAACGAATAATTTCAACGCAGGGGCGTTCAGAATCATATACCGAATCCATGGTATCAGTTTTCGCCTCGATGTCCCTGCCACCCTGTATACATATCTTATGTGACTACTATAATGCTCGCAAGTTATATTAACTCCTAACTTCTAATTTTCTAGTTAGAAAACGTAATGGTAACCTCTTGGCTGTGGGTGCTGCTCACGGACATAGCGTCGTTCAAGCCGACCTTCCTGCCCGACGACAACCCAGCCGACTTCAGCTACTTCTTCGACACGTCTCGCAGGAGGCTCTGCTATGTCGCGCCTGAGAGATTCGTGAGGGCACCTGACCCGCATAATAGGCCTGCGGTAAGAGAATACTGCTTTTTCTTTTTATTTATTTTATTATTTATGTACACACAGTAAAATACATAGAGAAACGACATAATTATAATTTGAGTACAAAGGTACTGCTTATTTCTTAAGAAATTTCTTCCAGCAGACCTGCGAAAGGAGAAATGAGACAAAAATGTTGACAATAGTGTGTGAGAACAAAAAGAGAAAAATAATATGAATTTGCGAAGTGTTATACTAAAAAAATATAAATACATAAACATACATATTATAGGTATATAAATACTCACAGTTGAGAGAAAAGGTAATGCTCTTTTACTCGATATTTGAGTTGTGCAACAGTTTTTAAATCTTGTTGTCTTTATTCTTTTATACTACTACTTTTATATTAACTTAAAATCACGCCTTTTTTTCCTCAAAGAGTTCGCCCGAGGTGTGGCATGTGTGTGTGTAGTCTGGCTTTGTGCCCAGTTACATGGGTCTTAAACATGACACAGGCTTTAAATATGCTAGATATCAATAACGAATTTTGTAAACAATCTGCTAGGAAACCTACGTTTAGTACGTAGATATATTTAGTAACCTATTCCGCTTAACTATTCCTGAAGAGTCATAAAAATACCCTTTAAGAAATCGACACGTGTTTAACCTCTCAACAAGGCCTCCTCAGGATGACGATTGACCTGTCGGGAACCCGAACACGGCGTGTTTCCACGTCGAGCGCCGGACGCAGAGACCCACGTCACGTCTACGTCTATTGTATTTTATAATGGATTTCCGCAAGGTCACGTCTAGAAGAAAATAAAGAAAGAAAGAAAATACGTTTATTTGCGGTACACATGACGCAAAGAAAGAACAAAACACAAAAATAACAATTTGGGGGAAAATATGCGTCACATCCACGCAAAACGGCCATCGCTCAGCATAATGCTGCAACCGTATGCGAGACAGAGCCCCAACACTGGTTTTCAGCGACAGCCGGCGTTGACGTGATGACGTCAACCGGTGCAGCATATAGTGAAATAAGAATATAAGACAAAAATAAAATGAATAAATACAATACTTAGTCCTAAACGACGTAACGTTACGTCTGAATCAATGAACTAATCGGCTAGGAGACGAAACTAAAACTTATTTATAAAATACAAAGGATTGAATACAAAAATACAACCACATTTTCTCTGATACAGGGTGATGACAGAATGGGTGGCCTGTTGCTGAGTGAATCACCCTGTAAAGTTGGAGAACTTGTACCAAGTATGGACATATTTTCTGCTGGGTAAGTTTTATTACAAAAGTATAATTATTCACATTTTCTTCGACTATTCTTACATTCTTGAATCATGATTGCTAAAGCTGAATAATAATTATTTTTGCCTAATAGTCAAACGTTTGAACACAAAATGAATTAAACGTGTAAAATGTGTTCATTAGTGTACCGATCCAACGATGTTGGATTTCAACAGTCTTTCACTCGTCTACCGAATGATCGAAAAATGAAATGAAAGGAGCAGGTGAACGTTCATTCTTAACCTAATGAACGAGTGAATGGTTCACTTAGGTGAAGAAAGTGAACAATTCACTTGAGTGAAGCTTATGATGTTGGCTTTACACCTTGTACAATCATTTTGTGTATTTCAGTGTACTTTGCTTCTAGTGGTAACATTTATGCCCCCAGCTGCGCCCTCCTAGAACTTTGGAACGACGGCACGCCCGCCCTCGACCTGCCCGGTCTACTGGCCTACAGGAACGGCGAAGACCGGCCGCCCACCATGACGTTGACAACTGAAGAAACGCAGCTGAAGACCTTGCTGCACTCCATGACTGAAAGGAACCCCAGGGATAGGAGGACGGCTGAACTGTATCTCGATGAGGCTAGGGGGAAGTGAGTAGATTAATTTTTAATTTGTCAACTAGCTCACCTGGCAGACGTTGTTCTGTCCAAATTTCAATAATGCAAACAAAAATTCCATAATATTTTTCCATAAAATTCAAATGAGCCGTTGCAGCTAAGAGATGACCAGTCCCCACTGACGCCGCCCGTTCACGAACATGACGCATGGATCAGCACCATTTAGCTCAACCATTGTGAAGGGAACTTAATGATTGATCTAACAAACTCACTTTCGAATATATAATATTAGTTCGGATTTAACCTACTTTAAAACGAATAATTTTGTTCCAGATTATTCCCTGAGTACTTCTACTCATTTCTCCAATCATACATGCTAATATTTTCCGCCCAGCCTATTCTACCTCCCGACGAAAAGATACTCCGCATACACCAAGACATAAAAAACATCATCAAGATCTTCACCCAACCGTCAGACACTAAAAACTACCAAGACTTAGTAGAAGAAACCACAGACCATCAGAACATAGACAATATAGATAAATTAAAAGACAAATTCAAAGTTTTGAACGTCAATACGACAGATTTTGATGAAGACGATGAGAAGGCACCGGAGAGAAAAGATATGGGCCCTGATAGTGAAGGTTTGATACTGATTACGTCATTAGTGACGTCATGTATAAGGGGGCTGCATCATTGTACGTCGAAGTTGTATAGTTTGGAGATTTTGCAGCTGTTGTGCGAGAATTCTAGCTCCGAGACCATTTTGGATCGGATTCTGCCTTATATTGTAAGTTTCTGTTCTTCTTTCTACGTTTATTATTATACCAGAATACCCGCGAAATTTCGTGTTTTCGCTGAACTTTTTAATTAGTCGTTTCATATTTATGGCACCCCATTTTTGTCAAATAATTTATCTCGCTCTGGGCGGAGCGGGAGGGCGTGTCAGACTCTTACTGACTAAAAGCCACCAGTGTTCCTTCAGTTGCCAGGGGCCACGGTATCCCTTTCGGACTTTCCCGCGATTTATGGCACCCCTTCAGGTCATGAGCTATCCGAATAACAAAAAAAATATTTGGCCTAGGTCAAGGGGAGGCGTGAAAATTGACTCGCTGTTACAATGTATAATATGTACTAACTTCGTTCGCGTGGAAGTAAAACACCACAATATACTAAAATACCAGTCACATTTTTATAAAACTTCCCTGTATACTAAGTTTGTAGTTTTGGTCTCAGCAACCAAAATATAAATGAGAGTCAGGACTGGTGACGCGGGAGCCAGCGACGTACAGTTGTCTGTGTGAAGAGCAGCTCGTCCTGAGGTCGACACCCGCAGCCATTTCAGTAGCAATTCCCCATTGCTTAGGTTTTTCGTTTTTAGTGAATTAATGAACGCCTGCGTTCCTGCATGCAGGGTGGCAGGGACATCGACGCGAAGCCTGTAACCATGGATCCAGTACATGATTCTGAACCCCCTTGCGTTGAAATTTTTCGTCGGTTATAAAAAAAAACAGCTTTTCCATACATTTAGACCGCGTGGGTATTGCACTTTTCTATGAAACAGCACATTTTTTTTTTATATCTGACGAACCATTTCATTTCAGAATCATGTACTGAATCCATGTTAACAGTTTTCGCGTCGAAGTCCCTGACATCCTGTATACTACCTACTGGCACAACACTGATACCCTGAGTGATGCATTCATACAGATTATTCCTGACGAACGGCTATCACTAAAACAACATATCAGCCGATTGTAAACTAAAATAAAATATCCTTTCTTTGGTATTGTTCGTCGAGTTGAGCTCCTTCAGTTTTGAGTTGAGATCCACGATTACTGACAAATGCTTGCACAGACTGGACAGGTCCACTCAAATCCGTGTGGTTCTTTCCTCAAAAGACCATATCAGACACTAATCCACATGGTCCTCATATGACTTGACCAAGATTATGTCTGGACCTTAAAAGAGACTACGACCTCTGAGTTTGTTTCGGCCTTTCTTCTCAGAGTAGTCAGATAGGAAACACCGACCTCTCTAGCTTATTTTTAATATTTTTTTTATATGACGTGTAAAAGTGATTCCGATATCCTATTTACAGAATAAACAATTTCATTTCATTTCACACAAGAGATTTGTCATTAACAGTCACCTAACCATAGATATTTATTTTTATCATAACAATATACGACAGAAGAGGCCTAAACTTCACGTTTTATATGTACGTCGCGGATTGAAGCTTAGATAAAACATCTTCTCATTTCGAACTTCAATGAATATTTACCATTTTCAAATTAATGCCTTATTCTTTCCATCAGATCCACCTATCTCACGACAGCGTATCCCGTGTCCGCGCATGCGCAGTAGCGACCTGCGCGCGCGCCGTCGCCCTCGTGCGATCACTGCCCAACGCCGACTGTAATGTGTTCCCGGAATATATCCTGCCGGAACTAGCGCCCCGGGCTACGGATCCTAGTGTGCCAGTACGGATCGCTTATGCTAACAATATAGGTAAGTTGAAATACAGAAACAATTATGAAGGAGAATTTCTCACTAGCATCGGCGGGTTTTGATCTGGGCCCGGTTAATGGCAATGGGGTTGGGGTAAGGGGATGTACCAGAACATCTCTGCCTAACGTGATGCAGGGACTACAAGTGTGATGAAATGAAATTGTTTATTCTGTAAATAGGATATCGGAATCACTTTTATACGTCATATATTTTTTTTATTTTAAATAAGCTTATTGAGGTCGGTGTTTCCTATCTGACTACTCTGAGAAGAAAGGCCGAAACAAACTCAGAGGTCGCGGTCTCTTTTAAAGTCCAGACATAATCTTGGTCAAGCCATATAAGGACCATGTAGATTAGTGTCTGAAATGGGCTTTTGAGGAATGATTCAGATAGATTTGAGTGGACCTGTCCAGTCAGGGCACGCATTGTAAGTAATCGTGGAGCTCAACTCAGAACTTAAGGAGCTCAACTCAACAACAATCTACATGGTCCTCAATTGATCTGACCAAAATTATGTCTGGAGTTTAAAAGAGACTTCGACCCTTGACTTTGTTTCGCCATTCTTCTCAGGGATTCAGATAGGAAATGTCGACTCCATCTAGCCAATTTTTTTTCATAGTACTCGTACAGAATAAGCAATTTCATTTCATTTCATATCAATGAAAAGTTTACGTTGCCTTTACATTGCGTAGCGTAGATGCGCAAACTTAGCGCCCCATCCGCTATTCATTACAGACGCAATTTTTTATCTCTTATTACTTTGACTGTCTTGTCTTGACAGCGAAACTGGCTGAGACTGCGGTACGATTCTTGGATCAAACGCAAAACATGGTGGACAAAGAAGCTGCCAACATTAACTATGAGACTGAGTTGTCTGCGCTGCATGAAATGGTATGTGTACAAATTTATAATTTGCGCTTTGAGACTCAATGACCAGAAACTTTTGCTTCATTCATTATCTTTTGGGTCAGAGAAAGCCGAATGTCGATTATTAAAAACAAAACTGCTGTTCCATACATTTTTACCGCGTAGGTATTGCACTTTTCTATGAAACAGCAGATTTTTTTTAAAATAACCGACGAAAAATTCCCTGACACCCTGTATCGGGTGTAAAAAGACACTTTCCGAAGCCGAAAGCCACATATTCTACCCATTATTTGCATCATTTTTTTCCACTAGACCATACCTGGAAATCCACTGGTTCTGGAGATATTGAAGGTCAAAGTCGCATTTTTTTTTTTTACTTTTTCACGAAAATGAATTCTATGCGATAATACGAAACTTTTTCCAAACACCATCCACATTACCTGAATTTTAGATTTATCTTAACAGATTACGCATTTGAAGTTACAAAAACGCAATGAACAACAAGTACCTACCTACGTAGCGTAGGGGCGGAGCTTAACTAACACCGAATCCGTTCATTCAAGCGTGAGTTCGCGTTACATTGCGCGCAATAAAAACTTGTTTTTTTTTATTAAAAAAAATAAAATTACGGTTCCCAGCAATATTTTTTGCGCAAAGCTACTTAGCTATACGTACAGTATGCGTAGTTTACGGCTTTGTGATGTGTCTTTTTACACCCAGTATATATACTTTGGCTGGGTGGTTTGTACTGAATCCATGGTAACCGGCTTCGCGTCGATGTCCCTGCCACCCTGTATATTAATCTTTCGTATGCCATAATTACAGAAACTTTTAAAAAGCCATTGTGTCTCGCGGGGATCCACGTTCGTACACGAAGTGTCAAGTTCCCTTCGCACGCTCAAAACTAAAGTAATCTTATATCTCGCTAGACAGTTGCAAGATGCAAGCTTTCAATTTATTTTAGAGAGTTTATGTTAGTCCTTATCCTAATGCAGTCTAAAATGGCCTAAATTATTTTCGTCGAGCTTCCATCATAGATGCAGACAAGAGGCTCGTAAAGTCGTAAAGAAAGTCGAGAGTTTCTAGTATTTTTTTTATTTATTGTTTTATGATGTCCAACAAAAGATATACACAATATAATGTCATATAAATAATGAGCAACATCAGGTATACGACGGTACGGTAGGTATATAGGTAGGAAGTTGTACGCCTTCACTTATAGGAGACCACAGCATGCACACTAAAGCTAACAAAGTTAAAATATTAATAGGTAAAATTTGGAAAAAGTTAAAAAATAATATAATTATATTTTTAATTTTTTTTAATTTTTGGACTTATAAAAAAAGAAGAAAATGTAACATTCAGGGATACTTAAAGATTGTAAACAGTAGAGGAAAGCGGGTTGCGAAAAAAAAAGTCATACTAACAAGGGGGTCGCGTCATGAAAACGGTTGAAAAACGCTGCTGTAGCGCATCAGGGATGTTTGCGGAATTGCGTGTTGATTGCTTTTATGCATTAATGCGTAAAAGATGTGCGTATTAAACTAAATCTATTAAACATTTCTTATATTTAGACAGAGATTCGATTCGACCTCCAGGTCGGGCAGTGTTATTGAGTTTTTCTATCTGGAACTGGAATTTCTCAGTAGCCTAAATTTGTGCCCGGTTGATGGCAATAGGCTCACCCCCTATTACGTGGGACTTAAGAGGGCGCCTAAAGGTCCACTAGCGCCACTCTTTAAAAAAAATATTATCTCGTGACTGAGAAGGAATTATGAATAACGGCTAGTAAGGACCCTCGGTAAGTGTGTCTAGAATTTTCTAATACCTTTTATAAAGCTTTATATTGAGACACGAAGTAACAAAATACTATCTAAAGAAAAGCGGCCACATTCCTCTAGATCGTATTTTGTTGCTCCGTGTCTCAATATGAAACTTTATAAAAGGTATTAGAAAATTCTAGACACACTTACCGAGGGTCCTGTCTAGCCATTATTCATAATTCCTTCTCAGTCACGAGATAATATTTTTTTTAAAGAGTGGCGCTAGTGGACCTTTAGGCGCCTTCTTAAACATAACTGGCAAAATGCGGGTGTACTATAGGTACACTTCAGCCTAACCCTTCGGGTAAACTAGGCGTGATATGTGTTCAAAGGTCCTAGTGTGAATTTCTTTTAACCATCTCGAATTTACACATTGACCGCGTTCGGCGCTCCGATTGGCCCTTCACTGGCCTTCACTGGTGAAGGGCCAATCGGAGCACCGAACGCGGTCGGGATGCTTAAAAGAAACTCGCACTAGGGTCTCAGAGTCAGCACCAACTGACGGGGTCCGGAAGGGCCAATGCCTGCCGGGATTGCGAGTTTGTCCGAAAGGGATATCGCGACCCCGGCACACAGGCAACGGAAGAAACACGGGTGGGTTTTAGTCAGTAAAAGTGAAGAGCGGGAGAGGTTATTCGATAACGTCCCCACCCTCAAAAAAAAAAAGGGTCTCAGTTTCAAATGTTACCGATAGTTGTGCAGCCGTCCATATCATTTGTTTTCCTTGCATCAGGTACGGTCCACAGTATCATATCTACTGACTGATTCTCAAGCGGTAGTGAAGCGAGCGCTAGTCGAAAATGGCATCACCAAACTTTGCATATTCTTCGGGAAACAAAAGGGTAAGTAGTACTTTATTTAATTTAGTTTATAATTAAGTTATAAAAAATATGTTTTTTTTTAACCACTATTTCATACGAGTTAAATTATATCTGGAGTTGTTTTTTTTTTCAAAATTACAGAAACTGGTAAGATTTATCATTTGGTCTATTTTCATGATCAGCTATTGTCAAAACTATTCTCATTATCAGCTATTGTCAAAAAATTAATATAGCTTCATTATCTTCTAAGCATTAGATTTATTTCAGCTCGAAAAAAAGCTCTTTCATTTCATCTATTAAAATAATTAAGTTATGTCACAATAAAGCAGAATATTCGCTATAACCGGAGCTTCGTAGTTTTTAAAAGTAATGCTGGCGTCATAGACCATGGAATCGAATTTGAAATACAATGAACACTATTACAGTGCGTTCATTATAACTTGACTCGTGACGCGATTGGTATAGTTTGACCGAGATCGCCTTAGGAATGCGCGGTGAGACGGGGGCCAGCGTTGACGAATGGGTGGCGGGCAGGACTTCACGCGCCCTGAGCGACGATGAATGAGCGGCCTGCATTGCCCCCCGTCTCGCCGCGCACATACCTAAGTCGCGGAACAGCGGTCTCGGTCAAACTATAGCACTGAATTTTGCAGTCTTAATTTCAATAGAGTTCAAAATGGCGACTGACAGAACAGTACTACCAATCACATGATTGCAAAATTCAGTGCTACCAATCGCGTCGCGATCTTAACTTGACTTTGACGCTTGAGGACTACTGTACGGAGAAAATAAAGAATATAAGTTTATTTGCGAAAAATAAACAGCTGACAAAGATTTTTTGGAGCGTGGCCAAATCGAAACTAACGCCGCCATCTTGTTTTCCTCCGCTGTCCGTCCGTCTGTCAGCGGGCTGTATCTCATGAACCGTAATAAGTAGACAGTTGACATTTTCACAGATTGTGTATTTCTAATGCAGCTATAAAAACAAAAAAGTTAATAATTAAAGGTTGTTGGACTAAAAAATTTAAACACTTACGGTACCTACCTAATATGGTGCTTGTAGAATAATCTGACAAAAAAATCTAAATGATGGCATGTAAGTATATTAATCAAAGATTTAAATCATAGATTTGCCCTCATTGTACTAAGTCGCACGAAAAATCGTCCATACGGAGAGGAGCGAGCTCACACATTAACAATGGCGTTTCCATGACAACCAAGTCAAGTGTCTGCGACACTGTCTGTCTCAGAGGTGTCAAAACGAAACAGAAACGCGACCATCTTTTGACGCGGCAGGGCAAATCTACGATCGAATCTATCTTTGATATTAATGTGATTTTTAATCGTTAAAATATATTTTTAGAGGCGTCTTCGTGATTTTTTCTATAGTATAATCTTTTTTGCATTATGTTTCACCACACTATCTTACTAGCATATATCCTGAAGAATATCATATATTTTTCTGATTTTGTTGACTGCAGTGGATCATATTTAGCTAGTTCCCAACACAAGCTAATAATACAAGGTGGTTTTATTTTATTTTTGCAAAAATGACGCGTTGTTCTTTTCCTAAATACTCCGAAATTCGACTCCATCATTTCCCGAGAGACCCTAAAATAATAAGATGGTGGATAACCCTATACTTAGAGATTTTTTTTTAATCAAACAGATTTCGATTTTAGGTTGGAAACATTTTGAAGAAAGGGATTACGAGGAAATTTTTAAGATTTTAAATGCTGACTTTTTCCATGAAAATAATTTGATTTAAAATATTGAAATCACCGTAAATAACGAAATAGTGAAATAAAACCAAACTCATGAATGAACACGAAATGGAATGAATGAACGAAATGTTTAGGGCGTAGGGAGCTAGCTATGATCACGCCATCTACAATTAGCTTTGCCCGACCTTCCCCATTGCCATAATTTAATAAATGATCTCTCTATTACAGCTAACGACGTAATCCTATCCCACATGGTGACGTTTCTGAACGACAAAGAAGAGGCTGCTTTGCGCGGGTGTTTCTTTGAGCGAGTGGTGGGCGTCGCAGCCTATGTGGGGCACCATGCCGCGCCTATACTTGTGCCGCTGTTACAGCAGGTACGAGATACTCGTGTCATTACTTTAGCTAGGACATAAGGAGGAAGCCACCTATGAGGGTGTGTCTTTCAGCGAGTGGTGGGCCTCGCAGCCTATGTAGGGTACCATGCCGCGCCTATACTTGTGCCGCTGTTACAGCAGGTACGAGATACTCGTGTCATTACTATAGCTAGGACATAAGAAGGAAGCCACCTATTAGGGTGTGTCTTTGAGCGTGTGGTGGGCCTCGCAGCCTATGTAGGGCACCATACCGCGCCTATACTTGTGCCGCTGTTACAGCGGGTACGAGATACTGTGTCATTACTTTAGCTAGGACATAAGGAGGAAGCCACCTATGAGGGTGTGTCTTTCAGCGAGTGGTGGGCCTCGCAGCCTATGTAGGGCACCATGCCGCGCCTATACTTGTGCCGCTGTTACAGCAGGTACGAGATACTCGTGTCATTACTTTAGCTAGGACATAAGGAGGAAGCCACCTATGAGGGTGTGTCTTTCAGCGAGTGGTGGGCCTCGCAGCCTATGTAGGGCACCATGCCGCGCCTATACTTGTGCCGCTGTTACAGCAGGTACGAGATTCTCGTGTCATCATTACTTTAGCTAAGAGGAAGCCGCCTATGAGGGTGTTTCTTTGAGCGAGTGGTGGGCCTCACAGCCTATGTAGGGCACCATGCCGCGCCTATACAAGGCTGAAAATGTATTATAAGGCTGTGTCCTATTTAAAAGCGATCGTCGCGCGAATACACGATTGGTCGCGTGCAATTTTGTTCGGAAAACCGGAAAGCGCCCTCTGTCGGCGCGACCACGCGTTCAGGTTCACCGAAAAATAAAAGGTTCGAACGATCGTTTTTAAATAGGACGCGGTTAGACAATAGCAAGAAAGCAAAAACAAACGTTTCTTCCTATAACCGATACAAAAAAACTTCTTACAGATAACGTAGTGTATGGGTTTTCTGGAACATTATTTTTAGTTAACGCGCGTTTAGTTACTAGTTATAAACGAAGGCATCGTTTATAACTAGTATATAGCGCGTTAACTAGTAACTAAGTTATATTCGCGCTCAACTGCAGTCAGTCATGCACTCATGTGTTACCCCGAGTCCTATTCAAAAGCAAGCGTGGCGCGATAACATGATCGTTCAAACTGTTTGTTCGGTGAACCTGAACGCGTCGTCGCGCCGAAAGAGGTCGCTTTTCGGTTTTCCGAACAAAAATGCACGCGACCAATCGTGTATTCGCGCGACGATCGCTTTTAAATAGGACACAGCCTTATAATACATTTATATTTTATTTATAAATATAAGGTGCTATAAAAATATCTGCCACGGCTTTAATGGGAGGTAGTATTGTGTTTAAAGATTACAATAGTGAAGAAATTTTGTACCCCAGAATAGTTAATTTAATTTGAGAAAATAAATTAGTTTAATAAACATTGACTCTATTCTGCATAACGTGGTTCACAAATTACGCGCGATGTGTCGCTTCGTCAATGAAAACAACTGCTATCTCTTTCTATCTGTTCTGTGAATGAAAACTGAAATCAGCTGACTAGTTCGTCACTATCTAACCTACTAGGTACGCAATAATACGCAGGCAAACAAGTGTTTTAAAAGTGCAATTACTTACCAGCTACCGCATTCTTCCAAAAAACTGACGTAAATAAGATGATAAACTTCCCATCACACAACAGGCTTTGGACTGACAAGTTAGTGTAAGAAACGCAATTTTTTCTTATTATTTATAAACAATAGGTATCAAATAACGATAAATTACAGTAACTTGGCGTGTTTAAAAGTTAATTATCTTATTTACAATAATTGCACCGTATTTACAGTTATTTACACACTCCCTAGCTACTTATCTACAAAACTGTTGCACAAGTCCGCCTTCGCGTTGCACACAAATGTAGGCACGCTTACGTACATGTCTGTTCACTTTTTACTTGCCTAAATGCGCGTTTGATGCGCCTTTTTAGTTCTTCCACACTTCTAATGTCATGTCCGGTTTGAACGTACACAAGGTCCTTTACACGACCCCACAAAAAAAAGTCTAGAGGGGTTAAATCCGGTGAGTGAGGAGGCCACGGCACTGGCCCTCCCCGGCCTATCCACCCTTCACCGACGTACCACACACCGTTTAAAAATTCTCGTACGCTGATGGCGAAATGAGGTGGTGCTCCATCATGTTGAAAGTGCAGCCGTCTTATCTCTTCAAGAGGAATACGTTCCAACATTCTTATCACACGGGTTCGTAGTAAGCGCAGATACGTGTCTCCGGTCAGTCTGTCCAAGAACTGTTACACTCGCGGTAGTACAATACCATTTCAAGATATTCTTGATTGGAATAGCGTCGTCTAGGAGGCATTTTTAAAGGAAGCGCGAGCGATTTTCCCGTCGCTAACCGCTAAAACTAACTTCCGAGCGGGCGCGGGGCGACTGGCGAGCGGGCGGTCGGTCGGCTAGCGCGCGCGACGAAAGGGGTAGTGCGGGTGAGGGTGGGGGCGCGCGGGGCTGCGCTTTGACGACCGAGTAGCCGGTGCGCAGCGGCATTGTTTGATAAGAATGGCAACAGTGTATGAACGGCGCCGGCGTTTTGCGAAACGATTGAATTGTACTCGTATTCGGTGCGGTGCGGCAACAGCTTATTAAGTCTACGTGATGGTTTTATGCGAATAAATCAATTCAAATTTATACGTACAATTTTTTGTATGAAAAAAAATATGACAAATAATCAATAATTTATCTTTACTATTGTAATCTATAAACATAATACTACCTCCCATTAAAGCCGTGGCAGATATTTTTATAGCACCTTATATATTTGTTCCCATTTCAAAAATAACGTTCATTTGTTCAGGGTCTTACAGACCAGTCGGAGTGGATAATAGCGAAGGCGTTAAGAGCTACGACCAACTTGGCAGAGCTGGGCTTGTTGCCCAAGCAGGCACTGTGTGACCTTGTGGCCGAGAGCGCAGTGTTCCTTGCACATCCTAACTTATGGGTAAGTTGACTATGTATGTATTTGAGAGAAAGTAAAAAGAAAATCTCCACATGGCTTCAAACACTGGATTATCACCGGACGGAAGACCTAGTACAACAGCAGTACTCATAAGACACAAACCCACACACCATCACCCACTTAAAACATACACCATCACACACACACCATCCCACACACACGCACACACATTTATGCACAGTTATTGCATACCAAAAGAGCTAGCGTGCATCTTTAATTTCTTTTATTTTACCATGTTTTTAAATTAATTGATTGCACAGCTTATATAATATGAAATGTACCTCAAACGCAGGAAGACACTGGCTCCTGTAACACAGGTTGCTACCTAGCTCAGGAGCCAGGGTTTCAAATAAGTATTGTTGTTGTATTTTGTGTCAATAAAGAATTTATTATTATTTAAACAACGGCTTCATTATTTGAATACCCCGCATGCATACGAGTTAGCAAAAGGGGGTAACTAATTAGTAAATAAGTTACCAGAGGTAGTAACAAATCTTTTTAGTTTTAAGTTTGGAATTACCCTACGTGAGCGAATCAGAAATGAAGGGATCCCAGGTGACCGACATAGACCGAAGAATTGCCAAACTTAATACGAAAGCGTCAGGTTAGCCCGCGGAATTAAAAATTTCTAACGTTTTTTGCGATTCAACATAGAAAATGACACTGACCTGCAGTCAGTGTCATTTTCTATGTTGATCTAAATATGATTCGCGGCCGTATCAAATATTTATTTATAAAATTATAATCATAAAAATCATCAATACAGACTGCTTCGTTGGACTAGTGGTCGCAAGCTCTACTGCTGAGCATGAGGTCCTGAGTTCGATTCGCAGCACGCGTAGCACGACCACCGTAGAAACGGGTTTTGTCGTCGGAAGAATAGACAAAATGACAGATTGTGATTGTTTAATTGTCACTATATCTATTCTTCCGTCGACAAAACTCGTTTCTACGGTGGTCATGCTACGCGTGCAGGTCGGACAAAGTGTTATTGAGTTTTTCTATCTGGAATGTCTCAGTAGCAGCCCGGAGTCTTTATTTGTGCCCGGTTGAGGGCCATAGGCTCGCCCCCTGTTACATGGGACTGTAACATAACTGGCGAAATGTGGGTGTACTATAGGTACACCTCTGGCTAACCCTTCAGGGAAGCAAGGCGTGATGTTATGATAATTTTATGTATTAAGATTTTCACACGAAAATAGAAAATAAACATACATTTTTGGGGTTCCCCATACTTAGAACTGAAACTCAAAAAACATTTTCATCAAACCCATACGTATCTATGGATAGGTCTGCAAAAATGATATTGAGGTTTCTGATATCATTTTTTCTAAACTGAATAGTTTTGCGCGAGAGACACTTCCAAAGTGGTAAAATGTGTCCTGTAACTTCTAAAATAAGAGAATGATAAAACAAAAAAAATATATGATGTACATTACCATGTAAACTTCCACCGAAAATTGGTTTGAACGAGATCTAGTGAGTAGTACCATTTATTTCTGTTTTTAGATTCGTCACGAAGTATGCGGCTTGGTATCTTGCGTGTCGAGTCTCCTGAACCCTATCGACGTGAACTGCAAGATATTACCATTAGTATGGCCGCATCTCAAGCACAAACTAATACAGGTATGTGGCAATTATTTGTTTTATTTTCTTGTTAACACCAATGTATAAAACATGTATTCTATTCTACATAATGTGTCTACTAGTTTCGTTTATCGTTTACACCTAAAACAAGTTGTATACAAAACTTGTAGAAAACTTGTCATAAATGTTAAAAAGGTAAACAAAATAGTTATCAATAAACGTCAGAAACAAGGTCAATGCGTGTATTATACACAATTCTTTTTAACAAGTCGAAAAAAAGACTCAATAAGAAGTATCACAACTTGTATAGCTTAGCGCGCCGCGGGGTATAGCTCGGTCAAACTATATGTGG
Organism: Agrochola circellaris; assembly: GCA_914767755.1. Lineage (NCBI taxonomy): Eukaryota > Metazoa > Arthropoda > Insecta > Lepidoptera > Noctuidae > Agrochola > Agrochola circellaris. The sequence continues at coordinate 9,452,219 of OU611850.1, read as the reverse complement.
GTGTGAACCGGGTTAGGAATGGATGCTACGAAGACCGAAAAACTAAACTGACAATGAGAGTTTTCTGAAATGACGTTCACTAGGTGGCAGCACTGAGACGTCAGGTCCCCGGACTTCGTCTGTCAAAAGTGTCAAAGCGCCTATTTTTTTATTTATCGTAACATTAATGATGAACGAATGAATGAAACTTATAATGATTATTATATTCATTGTCGAAATGGAAGACCTCTTGTCAAAGTGGCGCCAACTGGTGGCGAGAATTTTCATGAAACCCTCATGGTAAATCTATCCGTTTCTAGTGTTACCGAGCGCCTGTGGCGACATCTACATCGCCACATGCGAACTACGCATCAAAGACCTGACGTCACACAACATCCTGACGTCACCCAAATCCTGCATCGCGCAATTAGAGTTTACCGCGCGATGGACATATATACAAGCCCCCGACTTCAACCTCTGGGCAGTTGCCCGCCAGACACGACACCCGTCTGGTCGGAGGATCCTCCCTTTTCTATGGTGGATGAGTGAACTTTACACCCTGTTCATACCTCTAAACGCCTACCGTATTTTCTATGATCAAGTTATTGAGTGTCTTTTGTATGGTAAAGTTGTGTAGAAGCCAATGTTTTGTGTCCAGGTGGAAAGGGCAGAACTACTGTTAGAAAGCTTAGCCGAGCCAATCCCACGTAAGGTGCTGGATGCTGTGTTACGTCACGGGGACGTGGACCGGCTTGTTCACACGTTACGAGAGAGGAGAAATACCAGGCTCAAGGTATAGTTGATATTATTCATATTTAATAAACTACTGGAAAGTTTAAAATCCCTACCAAATAACTCAATTTTCTCGAAACAATTGAAATCTCTGTTAATAAAAAAAGGCTACTATACCGTTGAGGAATTGAATACTAACAAATTGTGAATTGATTGACCTTGTAACAATATGCTTGACGTAGTTAAAATGTGAAATAATAAATTACTTTACCGTATTATGCTTACAAATAATGACTAAAATAATGATTTATTTGAAATAAAATGTAATAATTAAATAACCAATCTTTATTAATAATATATTAATATTATATTATATTATGAATCAATATTATATTATGTAATTTAATCATTTGATATGAAACATTTGCAGTGCCCTTACAGGGTGCATGTCTTAATACTGTGTCATGAAATTTAATGCATGCCTACTAACCAGTGTTTTACATGTTAGCAAATAAATAAATATTTATTTTAAGATAGAGGCCTTCGTGAAGAAGAACGTCCGCGGTAGTATTATCACCATACCTATTTCTATAGGCACGCACCTCTGACTTTTCGTATTCATGTGCGTATTGTATAATTATCACTTGCTTCAAAAACGGTGAAGGAAAACATCGTGACGAAACCGGCATGCCTGAGAGATATTTCTCGACGGCATGTGAAGACAAGTCAGAGGCCCATGGGTAGGGTTACCATCTATGTAAGGGAGGACGCCTGTCTAGGATGTATAAAATGCCAGATTTTTCAGAAAAATACCTGTCTTATAATAAATAATACGCAACAGATAGTTTTAATGACTGATTTATTCAAAATGAAAAGTACGTACAATTTATGACCACTAAACTAATTTTGAAAAAGATAACTTACTACAGTGAGTGATATTTTTCCGAAAACATTTAAGTTTTTTTTTTTCAAAAATCTTTTTTTTCTAAAATATAAATATTTAAATTTTCACAAGTAACGTTTTTAAAGTTTTCATGGGTTACTAAAAACGCTTTTACCGACTCTTGAGTCAGGCGATTCCTTTCTTTACTCAACTGTGCATTTATTAGGAAAATTCAAAAATGCCTGTCTCAGCCTAGCGCCGGCCGCACGCCTGTCTTAACCGTAAAATGCCTATCAAATGCGGCAAATGCCTGTCATATGACAACCCTACCCATGGGTGGCTTTAAAATTTAACACAAACCACACGAAAAGAAGGAGAAGATTCCCTTTTTCTATTGCCAAGCAGCGTTGCTGTGTTCCGGTTTGAAGGGTATGATGTAGCGGTGTCATTATAGGCACATGAGACAAACCATTTGACGAGACAGCTGTCAAGTAACCGACTAAACGTAATACCTGTCACTTCAATTGTCATGCTACGTCACAGTTTTACTCGTCAATTTAGCAACGTTATAATTCGTTGACGTTTAAAGTTTGGGCTCTTTCCAATAGACAGATTACAAAATATTATATTAATATCTATATATATAAAAGAAAGTCGTGTTAGTTACACCACTTATAACTCAAGAACGGCTGAACCGATTTGGCTGAAAATTGGTGGGGAGGTAGCTTAGAACCAGGAGACGGACATAGGATACTTTTTACTTATAATACTTTGATATTTTGTGGATACTTTTTAGTAGGGTAGGTAGGGTAGGTAGGGTAGGTAGGGTAGGTAGGGTAGGTAGGGTAGGTAGGGTAGGTAGGGTAGGTAGGGTAGGTAGGGTAGGTAGGGTAGGTAGGGTAGGTAGGGTAGGTAGGGTAGGTAGGGTAGGTAGGGTAGGTAGGGTAGGTAGGGTCGGTAGGGTCGGTAGGGTAGGTAGGGTAGGCAGGTAGGTGCGCCGTAGATACGTACTTAGTGCTACTCGAGCGAAGCCGGGGCGGGCAGCTAGTCTTCTATATATATAAAAGAAAGTCGTGTTGGTTACACCATTTATAACTCAAGAACGGCTGAACCAATTAGGCTGAAAATTGGTGGGGAGGTAGCTTAGAACCTGGAGACGGACATAGGATAGATTTTTAGTAGGGTAGGTAGGTAGGCAGGTAGGTGCGCCGGAGATAAGTACTTAGTGCTACTCGAGCTAAGCCGGGGCGGGCAGCTAGTTATAAATATAACATAAAATTTGTACTCAAGCAGTTACATCTACGAAGAGTAGTTTAAGGAATAAATGATAAAGTTTAACATACATTAATAAAAGAGGAAACTATTGTAAAAATCTAAAATAAATTTAATTTGGCTTTATGGTATTTTTACACAAGAAAGTGTCATCTATAAAATCCCTTTTTACGATTTGTTTACCTTTATTGAACTACCTAAACCTATGGAGTATAGTGATCTTTATTAAAAAACATACCCTGTATGTTATATTGCAGGTAAAACAAGGAACAGTGCCGCAATACTCCGAAATGGGGCAGCAACTTAGAAACTTGTTCAGAAGACTTGCATCTGATGGTGAGTACCATAATGCCCATACAATGACTTTTTTTCTCGGGTGACCACTGAAAATCAGCGCTGTGCTGTGGGTCTCCATAGCACAGCATCATGCTGAGTGGAAGGCTTCTTGTCACAGTCATGACGTGCCAGCAGCTGCCGACTATTTCTGTTTTGTGCTCGTTATTGTATTTAAATCCATATTCGGTTTCATTTTCTTATTTTCTACTCGAGTTTATCATCTTTTTTTTTATGCACGTGTTTCTGTGACAATTAAACTTATTTTTCTTTCTTTTCTTTCTTTTCTTTCTTTTCTATCTTTTCTATCTTTTCTTTCTTTTTCTTTCTTTCTTTTTACTGTGCGTAGATCCTCATTTTCTTTATGGTAATTAAGATTTACTGAACTGATTTCAGGTATGACTGAACATGTGGAGAATCAGCTCTTGGCAATGAGTGCGCATTTAATCAAAATACAAGGATCATCTACACAGGTCAGTAAGTGCCTTTTCATAAGTCCCGGTTGCCGGGGAGCCGGTACGTGTGAAAGATAACGTACATGCCCATAAACTTACCCGCCGGGTACCCGGGGCTTATGAAAAGGCAAGTATACAGCTTGGCAAAGAAGAGCCTGGAAAAAATGAGGGCGCCACTAATGCACTTACGTCAATTCGAATGGGAAATGAATTGTTAAAATAAATGTGCAATAAAAAATGCTGCTTGTGGGTGACTAATCAAAACCTACTAGCACTTGTCAGCAAAGTAGGTCATCATCAGAGGTCTGCATTCAGTAAAATATTTAGTTCCAAATGTCTCCACGTCAGACTCTTTTTTGGCGACAAAAAGAGAGAGATTATTCCCGAGAAAAAACCCACTTTACAATTTAATGAAATTAAAAATTCAAGAGATTTTTTAAATTTAGTTTTTACTAACTGTAGTAACCTAAAAACATTTCTTTAATTTGTTATCTGTTCATCAAGCTGCTTGAGCAATGTAGCTAAAACGAAACTAAGTTTAAGGCTTGCTATCTCGGAACATCTTTTAAAACACTTACCAGTATTATTATTTTTCGTCTTAATGGGCAGCCCGTGCCTTGAGCGATGTAGCTAAAACGAAACTAAGTTAATCTTTAAGGCTTGCTATCTCGGAACGTCTTTTAAAACACTTTCCAATATTTTTTTTAGATTTTCGTCAAATCGGGCAGCTTTAGCCTATAAATTATTATTGTTATTTCCAGCACATAACAGAAGCTCCCGGTCGTTTGAACCTGCAACAAACAGGCATATCGCGCGCCGTACAACTGGACACCGGCGCCACAGACAGCATGCAACATGTCGACAAACTGTACGCCTCCACACAAAATAGGTAAGTCATCAAATACAATATACAGAGTGTAAAACTGCCCTGCTAAGCCGAAAGGCGGTATCTCTGAGATACGCCCTTTTAGCTTTTTTTATACCATTCAATAGCTATAATAATTTCGCATCTAATGGTATAAGCCACATACTGCTATCTAACTTACAACATTTAAAAAACCACTCAGAAGTTCTTTATATCCTTATGTTCCTTTAAATTACAATTTACAAAAAGTCAATTTTCTCAAAACTTACTCCGATTGAGATACCGGCTTTCGGCTTAGCAGGACAGAAAAAGCCCTATACAACCTTGCTTTTTGAAAAAAAAAATCTGATGTTCACTACATTTCGACGGGATATGCGAACATAAATGGAGGGAACAGCTGATTTTTTTTTTCGCGATTTCAGCCTTGGTCGCATAGTGAAAGTTGTTCATAATAATGAGTACAATGACCCCCTTAAGAGGTTTAGGGTAAACAAAAACTACAGTTGTATATAACCTTGACCTTCGATATCTCCGTAACCAGAAGGTTCCCAGGTATGGTCCAGCATTTAAGAGGCTTACAACAGCTAAAGCGCGGTCACTGTCGGACTGCATAGAAATGAAAGAGAAGCGCGATGACACGACGCAGGTAATTTATTGCAAAATATGAAGCAGTTAGCGATTTACAAAAAATCTATTGATTGGACTGGAAAATTAAAACACTATTATGCTAATATGTAGCTTGTAGAATAATCTGACAAAAAATCAGAATGATTGCATGTAAATTAATATGATTTTTAATCGTTAAAAGAAATTTTTAGAGGTATCTTCATGATTTTTTGCTATCGTATCAAATTAGTTGTATTATGTTTTCCACACACTATCATACTAGCATATATCCTGAAGAATATTATAACGGTTTTACATTAAAATAAAACCGATATTATGTGCCGAGAGGGAAAACATACAGCATTGTTTATGAAGAAGCAGTGTATACTTAGCCTTATATGCGCGGTCAATAGTACGGATACTTTAGTTTAACTTTAGAATACTAGATGGCGTAACTGTCGCCGACGTTGTATTTACTCGGTGCCAGCTAGGACGCGGGAACCGCTGTCACTTTCCGAATTCATAGTCTTCACCAGGAAGAACTTCCTACAATGCTGTATGTTTTCCCTCTCGGCACATAATATCGGTTTTATTTTAATGTAAAACCGTTATATTGATGTGCCTCCGGAAAACATACAGCATTGTTTATGAAGACGTGTTTGTTATCTGCTGGTGAAATAATATAGGCAAAACACAACGCTATGATGATTATCAATTTTTATTCTGAGAATTAAGTAATATTTTAATAGTAAGTTTTTATTTTTTATTTAGGTATATTCTATTAGCTAAGACAAAATGATGTATTTTATCTTCCAAATGGAAAACTAAATATCAGCACAGATAAAGGGTAGCGATAATACCGATTTATATGTTTTACGAATATATCAAATTCTCTAGGAATGTATTAAACAGATGATTTTAAGTTGCAGAAAATGTATTGAAAAGTGAATTACGACTGTCTTTATGATGTTCTATTTCGCGACAGTAATTAAAGAAGATTTATTGATTCATTTTCTATACCCCGTGATAGAATATCATCAATCGCTTGATTATCTAACCGATTTAAGGAAGTTACTACTGATCTACAGTTTCGGAGATGCATGAATGCCACTATCTCTGAGAACCATTCATACTCAGTTCTCAAATACAATGCGTGAAGCAGCTTTTGTACAGTGATAAAAAGATTGGTCAAAATTTTAACCCCGGATCTGTTTGTTAGTAGTTAGTTTTTACTATCAAAAGTCTAACTAAAGTGACAGAACATAATTATGCTTTTATCATTAAGTTGTGAAAGTTTCCATGCGAACTGTCGATAATTATTGGTTTTAGATCCAAATGCAGGTATTAACGCATTGAAGGACACTAAACGCCGACAGGCGTAATAACAATAAAAATAAGTAAGCAATAAAACTTCTATCGTGTCTCATTCAGTGTCCATCAACCGATTAAATAGAAATTATCGTCGTCATCCAAGAAGCTGTCATTTAGGATTTTAAGTTAGTTTACGAACCCTACGACCTGATGCCAGCATCAAAACTATACATAATAATGTATCTTTAGCATTTGATACCAGTTAATTTAGTGCGATATGTGGATCCCACGTTAACGATGGCTGTACTGGTTTTTAATTTGGCTACTACTATTTCCTTCAGGGTGTTTTATATAAAAATTTGAAAAGGTTGGATGTTATACCGCATAAGTAAAGATTGCTGATTTATGAGCAAGGATAGAACAATAGGACGAATTCTCGTTTAGAAAGAAAAACATTAAAATGTTTGCGATGTCAGCAGGTTGAGGCTATTTTGGGTTTACTTGAAAGTTGGAGCACCATGTCAAGAGAAACTTTGGGGCCACTCTGGAGCCACTATCAAGTAAATTCCCGATCGATCTCTGCAATCTAGAGATCCGTAGTTTTTTACTACCGCGGTTTCTTGTGTTGCAGACAAGTCCATATCGTTGCCTTAGAGCTAAAAGCTCGGGAATGCAACTTTGACTTTTATTTTATTACATTTTTGGAAAAAGAAACCTTGCAACACACGCAGTTTTGTGGCGGCATCTATATCGCCACATGCGACCTACGCATCATACTGACGGTGACGTCACGCAAAATGCTGCATCGCGTAAACAGATTTTACCGCACGATCAGCATATAATATAACTTCCCAGTTGCCCACCAGTTTTTCGCATATAAGAGGTTTTCACTCTAAGACGACAATATCTGGAAGTCCCCACTACTGAAAGTCTTTCACTGTTGTTCGAGTAGTAGTATCCGCGGGTTGTTTTCCTCATGATAGCCTGTCCCTATTATATTCTGTCTCCCCAGTAGTTAAAGGGCTTACAGGGTTATGTTCACTTTGTCCGCGAGGTGTAATAGTTTAAAAATTTGGGCTAGAAACCCTAACGCTCTGGTTCCTACCTCTTTGCGGATTAAGTATAATCACGGTTTGATTGTCTGACGGATCAGCACATTCAGCACGTGTGACTTCTGCAACGTATGCGCATTCGTTTTGATGCTATTACTGCATATACCAAATTTTTTGATGCAATGCCATCTTCTTTGGTGAGTTGCCCTTACACATGACATTAGATTCCCGTCTATGTGGTCGCCTCAACCCCTATCCAAAGCGTCCCTCGGTCGGCAATGGGTAGCGGGCTTTTTGTGTATAGGCAATGTGTGACTTGTGGCTCCGCGCCACCACATTATGCCTTGGTACACAACTTGAGGCAGCACCTGTCTGACGTAGTCGTGTCTTGTTGATATGTCGCAGGAAGATTAACATTTTGCGACAGTGTAGTCTTCCTTAGGGAACAACAAAGTTGGCGAAATTAACTGAGCCAGCACACTGCAGTTCTCAGAGGTTTATGGGAATTTTCAGCAACAACTGGTCTAATGTGTAGTTAATGATGTTTTGTCTCCTTTTTAATGGTAGGGAAATTATATTTACAGCTGTTTGCCAACGTATGTCAAGACATGACAAATTTTCAGTTAGTACCAAGATAGATTTTTGGCGGTTGATTAGCCCAACAAACCCAGGTGTTCCAAGTGCCTCACGGCTTCCGCAGCCTGAAGACATAACTTGGATTGGTCTTAGCTGACCAAAAAGAGTTGTCTAGGTAGACTAGCACATAACATCCCAACGCACGCAAGGTCTCCGAGACCGAGCATGTTACGGAGGAAAATAGGTGTGGCACTGAAGCCAGCCCAAATGGTCAGCATGTCATCTCGTTTGATCTGCCAGCCCAGGTGTTCCAAGTGCCTCACGGCTTCCGCAGCCTGAAGACATAACTTGGATTGGTCTTGGTTGACCAGATGGTAGTCGTCTAGGTAGACTAGCACGACGTCCCACTGCACGCAAGGTCTCCGCGACCCAGCATGTTACAGAAAGAAATAGGTGTGGCGCTAAAGCCAGCCCCCCGTTGGTCAACATGTCATCTTTGTAACTGTTGTAAGGCCGGTGAGATTTTGCTGCCGGTAGGTGAAAATAAGTATGGGATCTATACTTTTTTGTCATCTGGGACCGAGGCATGAGAAATTAGACGAAAACGTTTCGTTTTGATGAACTTGTTCAATTTTTTGAAGATTTAAAATTGAGCGCTTTGATCCATCACTTTTCTTCCGCAGATAAAGCTTGAAAATAAAACTAGACGTTTTCTTGGAAACCAGGCGCAAAAAAAAAAAAAAAAAAAAACTTGATCCAATTAGATGTCTGATTATTTATTAGAGACATTGCAGGGGATGATCAGCTATCAAATCACGCAACACACCCTCGCAAACGACCACGACCAATCCGCTTCACTTTGACAGTTCAACAGTGAGTCTGTGGATTTCCGTTTCAAAACGATTCAGACCGATCGCGCATTACGCAATCAGGGTACTGGTTGTATATTCCGTCACGATCCTTCTTGTTGGCATTATTAACAAATGAGGTTTTTTGTACCCCTCCCCCTAATTTAGGGAAGCCCCAAATTACTAAAATTATGAATTTGTTTGCACCAAGTGCTTGCCAATTGTGTTGGGTATTTTGTTTTGAGTTGGCCCTTCGCTTTATGAGCGTATGGGGGTGATAACCAGAAATGAAGTCCTCCGAGGAACTGTATAAACGACATACTAAGTTTTGTCTGGTCAAATTAAAACTGAAGAGTATTTATTAGAGGTATCCCTTTTTAAGGCGACCAACTGACCGTATATTTGTATATTTATATATATATAAGCGCAGCTTGAATATTTTTATTTCGCAAATATTTCTTTGTAAATACACAAACAATCATACTACCGCAAGGTGTCGTGACGGTCAAAATGTTAAAATTTTTCGGACTAGTTCTCATTCTTCAAGTGTGAGCCCAATCATTGATAATAATAATAAAAATGCAGTGTTCCTACTGCTCAAATAAATAAAGGTATTTATTTGAACGATGGGTTAATTATTTAACCAGATACGAATAGTTGGTTGTTAAATTCCAAAAGCCCAGAAACGCGAGCATTTCTACCTATGCCTTCTTATAAATTTAGCAGGTTGGTGTACATAACAAAGAGTACTCCATCCATTCCGTCCATCTATATGTTGCCACGAGGGGTGTTAAAATGTGTTGATATTTTCACATTACTATCCGGTACGGATTATTCGTGCATTATAAAGTTTGTAAGAAAACTGACCTGTTTGTATAACGCGTCAATCCGAGGATCGACCGTTACCTGTGAATCCCACTTTTGTTTCTTGCGTGGAGGTATCTCTCGTTCGGCTTCGCTATCCGATGAACTGCTACCGCACGAGCTGACCTTCTTTTCTTGTTCCTTGATCCCTCTCGGAAGTCGGCGAGTTCGAAACGATCGACTGATTGGCCCCTGCGGCGGTGGCCTCATCAGGTTCGTCACTCGGCGTGAGATTCATTACGAAAAAACCGTTATAGGAATGTTTAAGATTGAAAATACAACCAATAATTAATGCACTACTAAATTGTCTAATACTATGATAAATCATTTTTAGAAAAGGTTTAATGATTAACCGATTATTTTTGGATTTCGACCGCACGCGGCGAAAGTACACAACGCTATGAATTCGGAAAGTGACAGCGGTTCCCGCGTCCTAGCTGGCACCGAGTAAATACAACGTCGGCGACAGTTACGCCATCTAGTATTCTAAAGTTAAACTAAAGTATCCGTACTATTGACCGCGCATATAAGGCTAAGTATACACTGCTTCTTCATAAACAATGCTGTATGTTTTCCGGAGGCACATCAACATATATTTTTCTGATTTTGTTTACTGCAGTGGATCATATTCTTTTAGGCATTATAAAACTTGCGTTTAGGCACGTTTAGGTCCTTTAGTCCCCTTAAAAAAATATCAAAATGTTAGGAAGAACAAGTGACTCTCGGCTTCGTTCAGCATCTTTCTACAGTCGTTATTTGTATCCAGTAAGTAAGTATAGTTAAGAGGGAGGCCTTTGCTCGGGAGTCGGATGGTAATACGCATATACCATTGGTGGCTAACCGGTCGATCGCGATTGACCGATCGATCGCGGCTATTAGAAGTTTAATATACATACCTAATTATATTTTTTAAGTAAAAGATGGATAGAACAAACCACGCAACGTAATCACCGATTGCTGCGCGCATCATTTTGTATCATTTTTCAATCGACTTCCACCCAGGTAGTAGCTCAGACGCAATGCTCACGCTACTATAAATAATACATTTTTTTTTTCAATTCAATTTTTATTCAGTAAAAATCTACATTGTGTAACCAACAGAACAGACAAAAAAATCGTATAATACCATGCAAACATACATTATAAAACAATATGTCAAACAAAATCAAAAACAAAAGCAAAATAAACACAAACAAAAATGAAAATAAAAATAAATAGGTAGTTACTAAGAATATTTTTCAATTTAGTTTTTTCCCTCTTATTAAAATAAATAATACTACAATTACATAATTGTATACCGTTTTATCAAAAATTTCAAGAAGAATTTAATTGGTAGCTAGGATTTCGTCAGTAAACAGTAGATCTTGGGTCTAATCAAGTTGGCCACCCCTGGCATATACGATACCTCTGCTATTACAAATCTTAGGTGGCGTACCAAACCATAATTATCTGCCTAGCCTTTTGCTCAAATATGTTGTCGTCGGCTTACAGTCTAACCAGTATTTTACAAGAAGCGACTGACCTCCACAGCCTAGTTACTGGGTAACACTGGTTAAGTGGTGGTCAGACTGGTTGTCAGACTTTCGAGTTTCTGACCATAACAACTAACCACACCACATACCACCATTATATTTATTTATTTATTTCTTCTTTAAGAAGAGGCTCCCTAAATTGCATGTTAATTTGCATTAATATTCTAAAACAGTCACGCATACAATCAAAATGGAACTTTAGTATATCATTTATAAGATCATTTTCTTTCCATGTACAAGACAGTTACGTAATTGTAACATTTTCGCTCGATTCATTTTTATTCGAAAATCATGTCTTTTTTTAATGATTATTTAAATAAAATGAAAATTACTCGGCTTGTATGTCTAATGTAATTATTCTCAGTAAGAAAATATAGTTTATTATCCAGCCACAAGATATTTTTTCTCTAGATCAAATATTACTTTAGTTATAAACGAAATACAAATTGAGACTTACGCCATTTAGTTCTGTGCTCGAACAAAGAGTGCACGCGATATTCAACTTTATTACTGATGTGTTAGCGTTTAGCTCATAGTGGAGTGGCGGGGTGCATAGGGGCGGAGCTTGCGTGGAAATACTGTTTAGAGTGACTGGTCTTAAATAAAATGGTGTTGTATTTACAGACGCACCCATAAGACATCGGTTTCCCACGAACCGCACATGAACACAGAATGGCAACACATGTTCGGACAGTCACATGAGCAACATTCAAGAGGTAATCTAGAAATATATTGTTATTCATTTCTGTATTAAAACTAGGACCTCAAGTAACTCCTATTTTGCATCCCTAAAAATATTATTGAACACTAATATAATGAATGCGCTTTTTGTGAACCTCTTAATAACTCCTACTTTGGGGTCCTATAAATGCTAAATAGCCAAGTTACTGCAACCAACTTGTATATAACGCGGTTGGTCACAGTTCTAACCTAACCTAACTAATTTGGCCGGGTTGCCCTGGCTTCGTTACTGCATACTGATAATTCGACAACATTCATTCCGTTATCTACGGTATCGAGCAGACGAATTTTTGAATGAAGTAAAATGTATTAGGAATTTCCTTCGAATGTAAAAGTGAGTTACGCAATTAACCTTATCTAACTAGTTTCATCAGGGTATCCTAGCTAAGTTACTGCGACCAACTGTGAGAAAAGGCTAAAGGCTATTATTAAAAAATTTAGCATCATTAAAAGTCCCATAAGTTTTTAGGGGTTCATTAATTTTAAAAAACTGTACATCATTAGAAGGTTAATAGATTTTTAAAGGGATCACTTTAATATTTCCCTTAAAACTATCAAGTAAAACTGATTCTACTCGTACACTTGATTTTTGAAGTCATGAGATGATACAGTTATTCCTCTAAATCAAGGAGGATCCGCAGTGGTAGCCCGCGAAATACAAATTTTCTTACGTTTTTTTGAAATTTGCACCTCTATATTGCAAAAACCGTAAGAAAATTTGACCAGACACTGACCTCAGTGTCAGTTATATCTTGATCAAAATATGTCAGATAATTATGGAACAAATCTAACTTAGAGGGATGTATTTATGATTACAATTCTGTAAATACATATTTTTATAGTCGCGAATCATATTTTGATCACGATACAACCTGACCTGCTACCTAATTGCGTCAACATTTTCGGTAAACGATTAAGATTAATCTGTTTCATTTTGACAGTTCAATAACATTCATTGCGTTGTTTACGTTGTTTTTTTTTTCGAATTTATGTAGCATTGGAACAGCAATCTCTTTCAAAACGGTTAAGATTGTGATTAATCGTGTTTTACGTAATTAAAGGGTGCTGCAAATTGCAAAAAAACGTAAGGAAATTTGAATGTACGGATCCTCCTTAAGCCTAAAATTCCTATAAATTCCATTAGCTAAAGAATCTTGAAATAAGAATGCATGCAATGAATATTCAAGACTCAGACTCTGAAGTTTATTTTGGTCGTTTTTTCAGAGGGTGTATCTCAATCACAAGTGGTGTCGGGTAGCGGTGTAGTGTCACAGGCGATGTCAGTGCCTCCACATCATTCTCAACTAGGACACAGCGCTAGCTATGTGCAGTGTATGTATATATAGCAGATGATCATCATACATTAAGCCTTTTTTTTCGTTCATTACATTCTGGTGAGGGGTGCCAGCCATTTTCATGACAGAATGTTGTCTTCTTATCTTATGACACAGATATACGCCAGTGACCTTGAGTGGTTAGCTTGCGTGTTCTGTACTGATCTCACGCAACGCGTCGTACGTCCAGCCTGTAATAGGACTCGCCCATCAAGGAGCGCTGTCCCAAATTAGACGCATTATTAATTTATTATACATAAAACAAAAGGTATTTTAATAAAACACGTATGCTAAAATATCAATGATAAAATTATTTTTAAATGGTGAAGGTTTCAGGAAAATACGCTTGATAGATTTTGCGTGATTCTCGGTTTTTTATCTGCGTTGGACATAACTTTACAAATTAATTTCACTATGTAATATAAACATAATCTAAAATATTCCTATATTAAGTTATTAAAAAAATGCTCTAATTTAACATATATTTTTTCCAAATCATTAACACAACTCGTTTAGACGTGATCTTCAGTGTAAAATAATTAAAAGTCGGTTATCGTCGCCTTAAACTAGCGACCCGCTCTGGCTTCGCCCGAGTGCAATTTACATGTGAAGACGGTATTCTGTTCATGACACGCTGTGCACAAGTTCTAGGTGGTGACCTAACAAAAAGTATTTAAGCATGAAATTAAGATATTATTATTAAGTATTCTTTTTGTATATACATATTTAAATAATATATAGCCTATGTCCATCTTGAATAATAACATAACACACATAACCTCTACTCCCCTGCTAAGCCGAAAGGCGCTATCTTAATCGGAGTAAACTTTGATAAAATTGACTTTTTGTAAATTGTAATTTAAGGAAACATAAGGATAAAAGAAACTTCTTAGTCGTTTTTTTTATATTTTAAATTAGATAGCGCTCTTTGGCTTATATCATTAGATGCGAAATTGGTATAGCTTTTTAATGGTATAAAAAAAAAAACTAAAAGGCCGTATCTCTGAGATAGCGCCTTTCAGCTTAGCAGGCAGTGAAGGGTTAGCCAGAGGTCTACCTATAGTACACCCACATTTCGACAGTTATGTTTAAGTCCCATGTAATAGGGGTGACCCTATCCGGAATAATGTACCTTTCAAACGGGGAAGAAAATTTTCAAATAGGAGCTGTGGTATTTTTGTAAATTGTTCCTTTTTATCTCTTTATTACGGGCGATTTTAACGTGCACGTCTTTCTACATTGTTCTAACATGTATAATTTCAACATGAATGATGTAACCAATATTTTGTAACTATTTTTTATTTAGAAGAGTGTTCGAGTGGTTTCTTGCCCGTTCTTCTACATAGGTACCTACTACGCTTTGGAATGGGCAGCAACTGGCTTCATATTTCTAACTGACCGACTCCTTGACAATTCAAAAGTGCCTGCAAATGGTTTAATTGAAATAAATGCTTTGAGTTTGAGCTTGTAGTTCCGGAGATTACCCTCCACATATTCACAATCTCACAAAATTCGCTCTCTCTCTTTAAAATATTAGTATAGATAGTATGAAACAAAGTCGGTTTTCGTGCTTTTGTGTCTGTGTGTTCGTTTAAGCTCAACGCACACACAAGGCTGATGCGAGTCGGGCGCGTGTCGGGACGGCAATATGGCGGGCTTGTATATATTGTAATTCCTTGTATTATATGGTATCAGCACACACAACGCGTGCGCGGGTCGGGCGCGAAGCGGGTCGGGAGTGGGAGCCACACAGGCGTTATTTGTGCTGACATCCATATTACAATATACAGGGTGGCAGGGACATCGACGCGAAAACTTTAACCATCGATTCAGTACACGATTCTGAAGCTCCCTGAGTTGAAATCCTTCGTCGGTTATTAAAAAAAAAAAACAGCTGTTTCATAGAAAAGTGCAATACGCGGTCAAAATATATGGAACAGCTGTTTTTTTTTTTAAATAAACGACGCATAATTTCAACACAGGGGGGCTCAGAATCATGTACTGAATCCATGGTAACCGGCTTCGCGTCGATGTCCCTGCCACCCTACAGGGACGCGAAGCCGGTATTTTAATATGGATGTCAGCACAAATAACGCCTGCGTGGCTCCCGCTCCCGACCCGCTCCCCGCCCGACCCGCAGTACTGCCGTCCCGACCCGCACCAGCACGCACCCGCCTTGTGTGTGTGTTGAGGTTTAGTTTTTCTTAACTACACAATGTATCGGATGGCTACCATCATATAGCTAACACTATTAGCACCGCATTTTTAGATGGATTGATGATGTAAATAATAACAGGCAGAATGATATTGGTACACATCCACCGGAAGAATTATCATTAAAAAAATTCAAAATTCATAATATTTTATTTCACATAAACCTACAAGGGCACTAATGAAACGTCAGAAGCTAGGTGCACGGTTCCAATTGGTCGTTTCCTATGGAGAAGAGCCGGCAAGAAACTCCACGGTTGCTCTTTTAAAAGTAAATGGTTTTTACAATTTTTCCAAATTACAGTGTTAAAAGCTTCGATCAACTATACAGGTATGAGAGGACAGTGTAGGCCCATCAACATGTACCTACATTATATTTATTTATTTGAAAGGTACACCAACGACTTATTCACTAAAACATTGACATAATAAAAAAATTACATAAGTATTGAGTTATGGTGAATTCGTCACTTATAGGCGTACACAGCACTTACATAAAAAATAGCTTCTTAAATATACGTTTTTACAGGATTTTTTACTCGTAGTCAGAATAGAAAAATTAATTGGTAACAAGAACAAAACATTAATAAATAAAATAGTAACAATGGATCAAGAAAAAACTAAATTATATCGATATTAGAATAAAAAATTATCATTACAATCAATAATATAATTAAAATTAAAACATTGAGATTAAATTAAAAAACAAACAGTAAAATTGATATTAAAATTCAATTGTTCTATTCTTTGCAGACAGCATGGCCCCGTGTCGCGTAGAACTGAGAGATTTGACGTCTCGGATGCAGCAGAAATATCAGAAGTCGTTGAGGTAATATGGCCTTTTAAATACTTTTGTTCCTTATTTCATTGGTGATGTTCTTCAGAAAGGTGGAGCTCGTGGCTAAGTAATAACAGCTGCACGGGTCGATCGATCAGGTTAAGCTACGCTTGCCGGGATTGGTCCGTGGATGGGTGACCATCTTTACATATCGAGATTCCTTCGTGCTTCGGAAAGCACGTTAAGCCGTTGGTCCCGGCTGTCATTCGTGGATCTTTGACAGTCGTTACGGGTCGTCAGAAGCCCGAAAGTCTGACAACCAGTCTTATCAAGGGGTATTGTATTAAACAGTTACTGGGTTGTGGAGGTCAGATAGGCAATCGCTCCATGTTAAATACTGGTATTCAGCTGCATCCGGTTAGGTTGGAAGCCGACCCCAACATAGTTGGGAAAAGGCTAGGCAGATTGGTTGATGTTCTTCAGAACGGTCAGATGCGTAGTGCTCGCACCCGGCGTGCGTGTATGACCAGATGTATGAACGTAAACGAGGCAAAAGAAGTATTTAAGGATCGGGCAGGTGGCGTTCTGTACTTTCTGCATACCCCCGTGTATGTTTTTAAACGATTAAAAATGCAATGTGAGTTTTGAAATGAGTGTAAGTTGCGAAATTAGTGTTATTGTTGATTTGTAACATCTTCCTCCACAATCTGTGGGAGTGATTTCGTGAAAAGGGACGGAAGTGTGTAACAGGAAGCCGGGGAAGCGCGCGCTGTTTGATTTGACTAATGAGCGCTAGAGCTAGAGTTGGCCGTCAGATGGTAGCAACCCATTTTCCGAGAGGTTGGTACTACCAGCCATCACAGACATCATAAGCGACTACTGTAAGGCTAGTTAATTGACTTAGGCGTGACTTTGCAGAAATCCATTATAACATACAATAGATGACGTATATTTAGTAACCTAATCCGCTTAACTGTTCTTAAAGAGTCATATAGAACCTTGTAAGAAATCGACACGTGTTTCACCTCTCAGCGAGGCATCCTCAGGATGACGATTGACTTGTTGCGAATTTGGACACGACGTGTTGCTACGTCAAGCGCCGAACGCATTGTCCACACACTGCAGCAATGCGGTCGGCGCTTGACGTAGCAAGTCGTCTATTGTATTTTTTACCTGTAATGGTGGCTCGATTTTTCAAATATATTTTTCTGCGTTAAAAGTGTGCATATTTCATTTGTGATATGTTTGTTATCAGGAGTCACGACGATCCTTTAGACAACAATGAAGATGTGTTACCTCCACACGGCTGGCGGCCTGGGAATCAACTGCTCGCGTACTTACACGAGCACAAGTAAGTGTTAGAATATCTTCTATTATAATTTTCGTTTAATAAACCCATCCAATATTTTTTTTATTATCAGTTGGTAATTTATTTGGTAACTTGAGATCCAGGATAGACATCACTGTTGGGGCTATAAATATTTTGAACTAGCTGCGCCCCGCGATGTTACCCGTATAAGTCTCGATCACGTGGGAATATCGGGATAAAAACTATCCTTTGTCCTAACCCAGGTCATGGTCTACCCATGTGCCAATTTCATCCAAATCTGTTCAGCCGTTTTAGCGTGAAAGCGTGACAAACAAACTCACTTTCACATTTATAATATTAATTAGGATTTGAGTTTGAAGCCTTCCTGGCTCCAGGCGTGGTAATTAATCTTATCCCACAATATGCCCAGACAATCAGTTTTCTAATGCATCTTCTAAAGTATACACTATCAGTGTATGAGCTCTAAAAGACTTGACCAACAACTGCGGGGATCTGCAGGGTCAAATTAAATTAGCTAGCAAAACTCCGCAGACAGGTATAGTGTTTAGATATAAATACCCATATCACGTCTGCGGAGTTTCCCTACTTAATTTAATTTGAACTTTTAATTTTTCACTAGGTTTTGCCCGCGACTTCGTCCGCGTGAAATTTCGGACCCTGACCCATCGCGTCGCATCCCATCGCCGGCGCACGCTTATACTACGTTTTCGTTTAGCGTTCTTTAAGACTTATGTTCTTTTTGTTCAGCTCGTTAGGTTCGTAGCGTGATGTTACGTAGCCTATAAACTTCCTCAAGAATTGGGCTATCCAATGCGAAAAGATTTGTTTAAATCCGACTGGCAGTTCCGGAGATTACCCCCTACGTACAAACTTACAGATAAACAAATTTTACCTCTTTATAATAAAATTCAAAATTCAAAAGTCATTTATTCAAACTAGGCTGAGAATCAGCACTTTTCGAACGTCAAAATTACATAAGACAGTCCCCCAAAACGCCCCTTCACCACTTCCTAGTGCTTTAGCTGGGAAGAAGAAGTGGCGCAGCAAACTCCCCAGCAGCACAGCTGTCTGTTCAATTAGAAAGAAAAAAAATGATTCTATATAATAGTATTCAACATAATTAACCTAATTTAATTATTATCCATATGTTAGCTAGCACACGCCAATATACCAAACAAAATCATCGAGAACTATACTCGGGCAGAAATAAAAACTAAACGTAAACAAAACTTAACGTCTTAATAAAAGCCTCCAGGCATAAAGGGCGTGCCCGCTTACATAAAGCTGTAACTGGAAGTTATAAATGATAAACTAGGACCATCGAGGTAAAATAAATAAACAGTTAATTACTAATAACAACAATAAATAATATGATCTATTGTCGAGGTCACAAGTTACATATTGCAGTACAACTCATTAAAAAAACATTTTAATGATAGATTAGATTTATTTCAACTTTATTAGATTATGTCAACAATAAATTAAAATAAACAATTACATAAACTTATATAACCTGTCAGTAGGTAAGCTAATTCTGGAGTAGGTAAGCTAATTCTGGTTAAGTTAAGCTAATGCTATATTATAGACATATTTATTTTCATTTCAGTCACAAAGGGACCGTTCATGTAACACTTTTGACTCACAACTCTAACCTCTTTTGTTTCAGAGCTCGTGTGAACCAGCTAGTAACTCTCCCAGCTCACCGGTCATTATTCGGATCGTGTTCAGATGACGGCACGGTCCGCTTGTGGGACGCGGCCAGGCTACACACACAGGCGCATATTAATAGGTAAGATAATTATACATTAATACCGGCCTATTACTGTCTCACTGCAGGGCAAAGGCGTCTTCTCATACAGAGAAGGCACGAGCATTGATCACCACGCTTGCTCAATTCGGGTTGGCGATTTCAGACTTATATTAACTTAGCTTTGACGATTGGCAATATTTACATGAAGAGTCAGGGAAATGTACTGGCAGACTAAGGGGGAGGCTGATGCGGTCCGCCCCCGGCCCTCAGTCCTGGGGGGCTCCCAAGTCTTTAGAAATACTTTTTAATCAAATCCCAAACAAGGCCAAAATATGTTCAGTAAGTTAAAGGCAGTCTTTGTTGGGCCCCGTATGCTAAATATAAATGAAGCTTTCTATAAATTTTCGAGTTCGCTTCGCTCGCTCTAGCATCCTACATTCAACATTTCCGTATAAGGCGACAAAGTATCTCCTATTTCTGTATGAATGGTCAAAAGAAACCCCAACCTTTTCGATTTAGTGTGCTAAAATTTTGAGCTCGCTCTGCTCGCGATTCTATTCTACGTTCTTCTAGTTCTCAAAGTTTTCTGCATACCTGGGCGGGGGCCAAGTTAGTTTGCTGCTCCAGGCCCCCCGATAGGCTTAGTCCACCACTGGGAAAACGGATTCTATTTGTAAAAGTACTGTAATACAGGGTTCTTCAACCATTTTGATTTCAAGCAAGAGCAAGAATACTGTTGCTTTTGGTATTCGCGGGCCGTAATACAAGGGATAACATAATATTTCATTTTTTTTATTATAAAACAAAAACCAAGGTATCGTTAGACCGTAAAGGAAGGAGCTTTTCCTTTAGTACAACAATTTATTAATTTCAACGAATTATTTTTATTTTTGCAGATCAAAATCAATGTACAATAGGAATGCAGGTCCCGTACTATCGATAGCTGCATGTGAAGGCGGGCAATCTCTGGTAGCGGCCACACAGGAGTCTGTCTTTGTATTAAGGTATGTTTGTCTATTGAAATAAGGTTCAATTTAGCTTGTATGTAAGTGATAATTGTACAATATTGAAATCAGATCTGAAATTATGTGAATTTGATTTTTTCTAATCCAATGCCGTATCCGCATTTTACTTTTTATTCTTAAATGCCAAAAAGAAGTATATTTTTCTATTTTTATATTTCAACAGTAACCCGATAAAAAAATTTTGTTCACGTAATTCGTTTGGCATAAAGTAAAGTAAACATTTATTTGCATAGATTGCAGGTACAGTAAATAAGATGTGACAGTTTAGTGGTTGATTCTTGTGCAATCTACATTATAATAGGCATGCAAAATTATTATAAAAATTAGTGAATTAACAATACCCACACACCCCATGTCATACCCCATGTTATTGTCAAACATTGAATTGTATGATCAGTTATCTTGTGCTAAACTTCAATTTTCATTTTCTTTTCAACATAATGGCTTCGTATAGTGCCATTTATATTATTTTTTAACATATTAGAAAAAAAAAAGAAAGAAAATACGTTTATTTACGGTACCCATGACGCAAAGAAAGAACAAAACACGAAAATAAACAACTTGGGGGAAAATATGCGTCACATCCACGCAAAACGGCCATCGCTCAGCATAATGCTGCGACCCTATGCGAGACAGAGCCCCAGCGCTGGTTTTCAGCGACAGCCGGCGTTGACGTGATGACGTCAACCGGTGCAGCATTTAGTGAAATAACAAAATAACACACATAATGGCTTCGACTAGATCCATTAACATGTTCTTTTCAGCCTAATGGCATTGTACAGTCCCGTCTTTCTTGAATTCTGCTTCAGATTATTTAAACTTGCTTTTACCAGTCTCTGCCAAGATGTAAAGTTACCTTCTTCCTTCAGGGTCGACGGCTCGTCGTCCCGTATGAACCTCTCGCAAGGCCGCCAGCTGGAAGGCGACGGCGACGACGCGGTGTGCGTAGCGGCGCCGTCACATGGCGCCGTCATATCCTACGCCACGCTACTCGCCACTATTGTGGGGTGGGACTTGAGGGCACCAGGTACACTTTAGAATAAGAATTATTAAATTGAACAAGACTCATTGGTCTAGTGGTCAAAAGCGCTACTACTGCCCATGAGGACATTTTTTTTTTTTTTGGGGGTGGTATATTATCAAATAACTTCTCCCGCTCTGGGCGGAGCGGGAGGGCGTGTCAGACTTTTACTGACTTTAACCTACCCGTGTTCCTTCCGTTGCCTGTGTGCCGGGGTCGCGATATCCCTTTCGGACATACTCGCAACCCCGGCAGGGACCATGAGGACCTGGGTTTGATTCCCGGGTCGGGCAGTGTTATTGGGTTTTTCCATCTGGGATTTCTCAGTAGCTGCCTGGAGTCTGGATTTGTGCCCGGTTGGTGGCAATAGGCTCGCCCCCTATTATATTATATGGGACTTAAACAAAACTGGCGAAATGTGGGTGTACTATACTGCCCTGCTAAGCCGAAAGGCGGTATCTCAATCGGAGTAAGTTTTGAGAAAATTTACTTTTTGTAAATTGTAATGTAAGGAAATATAAGGATTTCAAAAACTTCTGATGGGATTATTTGAATATCTATCTAACTTAAAAGCTTCATACCTAAACTGCGGAGTGTCCCATCTGTATTCATCTGTGCTTAAGGTTGAAATATCATCAAATAATGGCGATTAGTCGAGTATTTTTAAAGATATTCAATAATAAACCTTATGATCAACGGCTTAAAGTGCAAATTAGATCGTGCCAGCGTGCCCAAGGACGTAATGATTGACACTGATTATAAAGTATACCCACTTTGGGGCCACCCATAATTTCGCATCCAATGGGATGCGAAATTGTTATAGCTATTGAATGGTATAAAAAAAACTAAAACGGCGTATCTCAGAGATAGCGCCTTTCGACTTAGCAGGGCAGTATAGATACCCCTCTGCCTATCCCCTTCGGGGATTACAGGCTTGATATTATATGATATATATAATAAGATATTATAACCTATATCTTAATGTTATTGTACACTTAGTTCGCAATAAAAGTTTTGTTTTTTGACTTTATTTGAGGTCGGCGCAGTGTCTTCTTCAATAAGTCTTTATGAATATTACATTCACCCCTTTACTAGCCATTTTATCTTATATCTAAACATGATAAAACTCAGTCAGGAAGTTCTTGACGCAATATTGCGATAATTAATTAACGCAAAATAAACGACTTATTTAACAATGGTATCAATATCGAGCAATCTTCATTTTTATTTAGTTTTCGATTTAAATACAGTTGTTATTTATAATAAAACAAATTTTTATTAAAAGGTATGCGTTCAGGTAGCCCGCGAAATTCACTTTGGTCAGCTAATAACCTAATACTGACCCACAAATTTTAAAAAACATAAGAAAATTTTGAATTTCATTTCGAGGGCTAGGTCTATAGGCTATTTCTTGGCGCTTTCGTCTTAATATCCAGCCCAAAAGTTCTAATTTTTTACGAAAAAGATCATTATTTTGTGTAATTTAATTTATATGCATTTCTTCCATAGGCAACGCATGGAAACTCCAAGGCGACTTGAAGCAAGGAGTCTACACATGTTTATACGCGGACCCGTGCGGGTACCTCGCAGTGGGCACGTCCAGTGGCGCCATCTGCGTGTGGGACCTGAGGTTCCACCTGCCCATCACGTCTGTGCGCCATCCCAATTGTGAGTAATTTAAAATTAATTACCCGCCATCATATGTCTAGCCTTACACAAGTATGTTTTGATTAGCTTCCAATCCAACTGGATGCAGCTGATTCCAGTATTTTATACGACTGCCTATCTTCAATTCAATGAGGGTTTCTGGCAGCTCTGTCAGGTCCGGGCACCCTTCAAAAGTGTCAAATTTTCTTTAGTCGTGACTGAATGATTTATTTTTATTTATTTTTTTATTTTTTTTACTTTAACATAAAACGGCCAAAGGCCAATTACATTAGTTAAAGACACAACACACTATATTAGTACAAAAAAAAAAAGAATACAGCTACTCGACAGTCATACGCTCATCTCACAATACTCCAGACATGTTGACAAGATCTTCTTCCATGAACGAATGAATAAATCGAATGATGAACGTCATCATATATTTTATATTCATTGTCGAAATAGACGAACTCCTGGCAAACTGGCGCCAACAGGTGGCTTGAATTTTCATGAAACTCTCATTACGATAATTTT
The DNA here is from genome assembly GCA_914767755.1 of Agrochola circellaris. Lineage (NCBI taxonomy): Eukaryota > Metazoa > Arthropoda > Insecta > Lepidoptera > Noctuidae > Agrochola > Agrochola circellaris. Next base: position 9,428,540 of record OU611850.1, on the reverse strand, counting down.
ACGTGCACGTCTTTCTACATTGTTCTCACATGTATAATTTCAACATGAATGATGTAACCAATACTTTGTAACAATTTATTTTATTTAAAAGAGTGTCCGTGGAGTTTCTTGCCCGTTCTTCTCCATAGGTACCTACTACGCTTTGGAATGGGCAACTAGCTTCATATTTTTGACTGACCGATTCCTTGACGATTCAAAAGTGCCTGTAATGGTTTAATTGAAATAAATGCTTTGAGTTTACGTGTCTTTAGTTTAAAAATGAAGGTGAAGCGAATTGTTGTTCCACATCTGTTTGACAAAATTATCGTCTGCTCAAGCCTTGATATAATTATATCACGCGGCGGCATTTGTCGGACGTGGTCGTAGGCTCCCAAAGTGGTTTTAAAAAACAGCTCAACTTAGCGTTCGAAATTTTAGTGTTTACTGTGGCGGCATCTACATTGTCACATCCGAACTACGCATCAAAGACCTAACGTCACACAACATCCTGACGTCACTCAAATCCTGCATCGCGCAATTAGAGTTTACTGCGCGGTGGGCATATATACAAGCTCCCGACTTCACCCTCTGGGCAGTTGCCCGCCAGACACGACACCCGTCTGGTCGGAGGATGGTGTGAACTGAGTGAACTTTACACCCTGTTCACCCTGTGAAAAACTATTTTTTTCTTTTTTCTGCCTTCAGAATTTTAATGATACAGTGCATATTTTTCTTCCGCAGCGGAGCGCGTGCGTCGCATTGTTGGAAGCGGCAGTAGCGGCGGCATATGGGCGGCCGGCGCCAGGGATGCATCCGCCTGGAGCCTGGAGTCTACCCAGAGAACGCACGCACTGTGGCCCAGCACCAACTGTGTGCAACCCCTGCACTATACCCCTGCTGTAAGATTTTTTTAAATTATAATAAAGCTCGCGTAGTATCTGCAGGTGATTGCATAGCATTTTTATGCTGACCTACATCTGTCGCGACAAAGCAATGCATGCCGAAGCTTCGTATGTTTTGCTCGCTAAACAGTTATCGCGCTAATACCGTGGTCACATTAGCGGATTCGCCACATTTATTATGCACCAAAATTCAAAATTCAAAAGTCATTTATTCAAACTAGGCTGAGAATCAGCACTTTTCGAAAGTCAAAATTACATAAGACAGTCCCCCAAAAACGCCCCCCCTTCACCACTTCCTAGTGCGTTAGCTGGGAAGAAGAAGTGGCGCAACAAACTCCCCAGCAGCACAGCTGTCTGTTCAGTTGGAAAAACTTGATTCTATATAATAATGCTTTAAATGCAAAAATAATTTACATTAGCACAAATTGCAATCAACTCATAAAATAAAAACATTTTAATGAGTAGATTATGTCAACAATAAATGAAAACAAAATTTAAAATAAATGGACTTACAGTCAAATAAAATAATTCAAACAATTATATGAGCTTATATAGTATCAATATCGGTAAAGTATCACCGCCCGATCTATCGCGACGATAGCCGATAATGGTGGTCAAATCCGCGTGTATTGTATCACCGTGCGAAGCTCAGTCACGAGACACGCAAATGCGGCCGCAGCATTACAATAGCAATATTACATTTTGACAATAATTTAACAGCATTAATTGCGTTATTTACGTTATAGAGCAGACGAATTTTTCCAACACCCGAAGCAATAATTTAGGAATTTCCTTCAAAATTCTTGGGATTGTGAAGTGTGTGGAATTGGGGTACAGGAACTGCGCCTTTTCTAATCGTCCTGTGTCCACGAACGCGTGTCTGTTTTCGCCGGTTCGCTTCGTGATATAATGCGGCGTGGGAACCCAGCTTAAGAGGGCGCCTCAAGGTCCACTAGCGCCACTCTTTAAAAAAAATATTATCTCGGGACTGAGAAAGAATTATGAATAACGGCTAGTAAGGACCCTCGGTAAGTGTGTCTAGAATTTTCTAATACCTTTTATAAAGTTTCATATTGAGACACGGAGCAACAAAATACGATCTAGAGGAATGTGGCCGCTTTTCTTTAGATCGTATTTTGTTGCTTCGTGTCTCAATATAAAGCTTTATAAAAGGTATTAGAAAATTCTAGACACACTTACCGAGGGTCCTTATTAGCCGTTATTCATAATTCCTTCTCAGTCACGAGATAATATTTTTTTTAAAGAGTGGCGCTAGTGGACCTTTAGGCGCCCTCTTAAAGCAGCAGCACAAATAAATACAGATGGGACACTCCGCAAAATCATTTAAATAAAAAGCGACTCTGCTACTACACAATAAAATGCAATTCAGGTCGCACAGCGCTAATCACTTACAGTTATATTCACCTATAAGTTGCCTCTGTTTCTATCGCGTGACTCTTAGATCTTCTGATTACGTTACACTCACTGAATTGGCCCGACAAGACGGGCCCGCCGCGTACTTGTAGCTTCATACCTAAACTGCGGAATGAACCATCTATATTCATCTGTGCTTAAGGTTGAAATATCATCAAAGAATGACGATTAGTCGAGTATTTTTAAAGAAATTCAATAATAAACCTTATGATCAGCGTGTTAAAGTGCAAATTAGATCGTGCGAGCGTGCCCAAGGACGTAATGATTGACACTAATTGTAAAGTATACCCACTTTGGGGCCTCCCATAATTTACGTCACACGGAGCCATCTTGTCACAAGTGGTGGTCATTTTTGTGAGACTCGTGGTGTGACGTATTTTGCAAAAGTTTTTCGTTAGAGTTATTCTTAAGGTGGATGTATAGACAGGCCTCGCCATACATTTTTCAGGCGTTCTAATCTCCGTAAATAAACGGTTTCTGCAGAATAAGAGCAAGTATAATGAGACTTTATAATGTATTATGTTCGCCTAACGCCAAAATTTTATAAAAAAAACTGTATTTCTAGGAGAATTAGACCCAATAAAAAACGAAAAATCTTTACATGTGTGAGTGACCTGAATCGCGCCATCTAACAGAAATTTAAAGAACCACGGAGAAAGAGTTATTTACATTGTGTTACGAGTTTTCGTTCGGTAAACATTTATAATAGATGGCGCTGGTTCGAAAATTCGAACGTAACGAAGGTTACACGTCGAATGACGCGGCGATGCAACGGGCGACGTTGCCATTCAAGACGCACCCCGCGTTGTTGCCAAATTTCTCCAGTCAGTACATGCGTGATTGTCTTGACAACTTGCTAATCGTTTCCAAAATTGTGTTTCTAGAAAGTTAGCGCCGGCGCGCGGGTTTGCCCGCGGGTTTTACATTTTATGATTGATAAAATGTTTTTTATTAGGGAATGAGAAAGAATGCTAGAAAGTGAAAAAAAATATCTGCGATCTGCATTTGGTTCACACAGATACAATACTAATGTAATTATTGTAATATCTACTTTAAATATAAAGTACCTAAAGATTTAAAAATCTTTCTACTGTATGTAAGTAGGTACTGATAATACATTTTCTGACACGGTTAGGTACTAATTCATTGGTTTGGTTTGAATAAAACCAGAGAATAGAAGTTCATGTAAACTTAGGGTATACCTAAATCAGGCGATCAGCGTAGGCAAATTTACCTATTTTTTTTCTAATTACCTACCTACGCAATGGTGACACGTAGGTACTACTTACATCTATTGATTGAATCATATTTAATTTATGTGAAACCATCAAGATAAGTGAATACACAGACAAACCACATTGATTTTTCATAACAATTGCACATTTTAGTATTATTAGCACACGTCAAAGTGCGTCTAGATAAATTGGTCTTGCCATCTAAGAAGTTTACCAAGAAAAAGGGGAAATAAAACATAGGGCAGTATTTTAGTAGTAAGTTGTAGGATGTTCTGATATTTAAAACGATGAATGATATAGGTACATACATCATTCATTTATGGTTTCGGGGTTTTTAACTGTCAGCGAAATGACGTTCTCAAAATGGTAGCTGTAGTTCCAATTTCGCTCGTCTGAACAGCTAAGTAATGAGTTTTTATTTAAAAGTGAAGTGTTTTTGTGTTTTATTGACGGTAAGTGTTATTTTTATGTCCAAAGGATGCTTTTCTGCTTGAAGGTGATACAGAGTTATATTATAATAGTAATTACCCTTAAAACTTAAAATAGTGTAAGATTTAGAAGAGGAAATACAAAATCAAACGTTAGCAACACTCGTTGATTGTCATCACATCACATACCTACCTACTCTAAATTTCAAATATTTCACCCTAATAGGGACGTCAATTATTATTCTCTCTAAAAACTCACTTTGCCTGTCCCAGAGGAACGAAAGGAACCAAAAAAAAACTCTCTGAAAAAGATCCGTTACTGATTTGATTCGAAAGGAAATATGAAAAATCGATTCACAAATAAAGAAATGATTTTCCAAAAATCAATCATTCGTTTTCGATGAAATTCGCAATGTAGGGGTTTACGGGGTGTACGTTACCCTAGCAAGAAAGTGTCTCCTATAGTTATATGAGTGAGTGGAACGTATAGTTGGTGCCTAATCTGCTGTAAATGTGCCCCTACATAAAAAATTGGTGCCCCTTGTCGTTTTGAAAAAAAAACCGAAAAACGATTCCTGCTAGGGTAACGTACACGTTTACGAGGGCGAAAAAACGATCGATGAGCGAAAAGAATTTAACTAGTCTCATATCTGGAAAAAATCCGTATTTTTACGCAAAAGGATTTGCACTGGATATGCTTCGTAATTTTCCCGCCACCACAATTCTTAACAATTCAAACAAACAAAAAACTGATGTTCTAGGGTGAAATATCGATTCCCTGTATCGATTCAGTACTAGATATCGATTTGAAAAAACGTTTTTATTTGTTCCAAAAAATCGATTCTTTGCTCAATCGATCTCAGATTGACATCTCTATTTGGTCTGTTTCTCATGTTCTGTCAGTTGTTTTGCAAATTTTCACACACACACACAGCTTGACAGCTTGATTGATGGTGACAAATGGTGGTGTTATTTCTGACTAATACAAATTTCTTGAAGCATTTCATAATTACGATACTTTTGCTGTTGTGTTTAATTATTCTTTTTGATTACAGATTGAATTGCAACTCTGCCTAAGATGAATCCGACTAATAAACTTGCCTATATACGACATATGTATTCAGGGCCGCGAAAATCGCGGAAAAAAGTGCAAGCAACATTGAAAAGACATCATGACAATTCTTCTAATGATTTTTTAGTGAGTAAAGGCTTGTGCAGACCAGCGCGACTTGTCGCGCTACGCGATATTGCGATATTTTATCCGTAGAACAATTTCTATGAAAACGCGCGCGACACTTCACACAGGGGCGACCTGTAGCGCCGCGACACAGATAATTCGCGTCACGTGATGCGAAACCCGAATAAAGCTTCGTGCAGATCAGAGCGACGCGACGCCGCGACGCGACTCGAACAATACAATTTCTAAGAAAACTTGACGGTATAACAATAGCTGGTGTCGCGTCGCGCTGTCGCGTCGCGCTGGTCTGCACGAAGCTTTACAGAGCGGCATCAACAAAGGAGCATATTTCTTAGTATTCGTGGATCTTTGACAGTCGTTACGGGTCGTCAGAAGCCCGAAAGTGACCACCAGTCTTACCAAGGGGTACCTATCGTATTACCCAGTTACTGGGTTGTAGAGGTCAGATAGGCAGTCACTTCATGTATAATACTGGTATTCAGCTGCAGGACACCGACCCCAACACAATTGGGAAAGGGCTAGGCAGACTGACAGACTATTCCAAAGTGAAATAAAATCATAAGCAAAATAGTAAGTCATTGCAATGTGACTCTTTTCTCATTGTTTTAAGGTATAAATCAGGATGATTGACTTCCTTTACAAAAAAATTATCATTTCTCTATTTCCAACTAAAAAACTCCTCGCAAATGTCAATCATTCTAATTTATACCTTATCGCCATTACTTAAGAATTACATTGCACTGACTTACTAATGGTTTTGGCGGCACGCGGCGGCGTGGTCAAAGGACCTTTTGTAGCGGCCGCGCCGCACTCGAGTCGCCACTGCCACCTAGGTACCAGGTACCTATATTATTCGCGGATTTTGACATTATGTTTCTATCTAGCTGGCACACCTGAGTCAAACACATTATGTATGATGCACAGAGCGGCGGTGTAGTTTTGGCATGCTTCACTGTACTGTTCGCAGCGCGTTCCCTACATTCAAGACCTCACGCGCAGTTGTAGGTACCTACTTGTAACCACTAGACCAACGAGGCTGTTTGTTAGTAGTTACCTACTATCCTAACTAATATTATAAATATGATTTGAAAGTGAACTTGTTTGTTACGCCTTCACGATAAAACGGCTGAATGGATTTGGATGAAATTTGGCGCATGGGTAGACCATGAGCTAGACTAGGACATAGGATATATATACGGGATCGAGACTTATGCGGGTGAAACCGCGGGGCGCACCTACTTACATATAATTGGATCACTCATTATCATTAGAAGTTATCATCGAGCATTTCTTAAACATCAGAGTATTTCTTAAACATCACGCCTGTCATCCCAAAGGATTAGGCAGAGGTGTAGGTACATACGGCTACACATGACATCAAGCTTTACATTTCCAGTTTATGCTGATCTCGCATTGTATAGGATTTCCGTACAATGCGAGGTCTGTATAAACTGGAAATGTATAGCTTGATGTGTACCTACCTATAGTACACCCGTATTTCACCAGTTATGCGTATTTATTCATCTGTGGTACCTACCTATTATACTTATTGAACACAATTTTATTAGAGAAGATTCTCGGAGATAGGTAGGTACTTACGGAATTAGTTTGGTAAGTAAATTAAAAGTAAGTAGGTACCTACCTAGGTTAGTTCCAATACTTCCAATATATCTACCCAAGCGTACCTATACTCCATTTGAAATAAGATTAGACATTTAACTAAACCTTTTTTACTGTTCGTTTAACCGATTTTGACTTCTATTGCGTTGATGGCATGACACGGCAGCTGCAGTAAGCAGTTGGTTTTGTCACCACTGTTTTGCTTTTGAGGCCATCCTTATTCCTACGGTACAGAAGTCAGAATCGGTTGAACGGACTGTAAAAAAGTTTTGTTTAAATGTCTAATCTTATTTCAAATGGTGTATTATGTAGTCAAATTTACGGGTTTGTAAATTAAGATGATTTCAAAATGATAACTACGTAAGCTCCTACCTACTCATAAAAAGGCCATAAAAACGTGTTGCAGCCGAAAGTACACCATGTAGAAATTGTAATTTTTCCGAAATCACATAAATTGGAAACTAAATTTAAAAAATCTTGACTTGTAATTACGTACGTAATAATTCTACGTACATAATTCATTCTAATACTATATTCAGAATCATAATTATTGTAATATCAAAATATTGAAAAAAGTACTTATGTTATCTTTGTGTGGTGGTACCTACGAGTCGACGGTTCGAATCCAACCAAAAAATATTTAGGTAAATGCAGTGAGAGTAAATAAAACGATATTTGTATGAAAATATTAACCATAGATAAATATTATTAATTTATAGTAAGATACAATAAAACGCTTTACAATTGAATACATAATCTTTTATTTATTTAGTACAGGTCACAATTTATTTACACGTTAGGTACTATTTAGGTTCAGTCACATTACAACAACCTATATAGGTACAATATACTCGTACCTTTATTACCCAAAATAATTTATCTGAATAATTTGTTATGGTGAAAAGGTACCTATCTGATATCGAGCCTAGAAACAAAAGTATGCATATCCCAATAAGTAATTATATTATTAAGAAATAGATTGGAACATAACAATGCTCTAGTAATTTAAAGTATGCTTAATTAGTAAATTAATATTTGTTTTCAGTTTTTGCTATAATGTAAGGATATTCATCTTATAAATAATTTGGTCCTCTTTCTTTAAATTAACGCCATCTGGACATTTTAATTTCCAACCATGTTTTAATAAAACGACATCTAGTGGAGTCGGAAGTTACTACTATTTACTTTGCATGTGTGTGTAAAGAGTAAATTCATGCGGCTAAATCATTAAACTGTTCTAATCTTTGTATGATACCAGTTAACAAGCACAGTGATGATCTAAAAAAATCAAGTTAATGCCCTAGGTTCCGCTTATAATAAAGTTGTTTATTAAAAATTTCTATGTTAGGTGTAAAAATTGAAAATGTTTGAAATTGTGGATGTGTCGCCATCTAGCGACAAAATGGCAGTGAGATCATCTATGCATCCGCCTTAAGCAACAACAATTAGATAAAATAAACAATTAAAAATATTCATAGTTTATTATCACTGAATTTTGCACTTTATTTCACTTAAAATAACGTGCATAATTCTTAACAGTTACTAATAATATTTCCTAATATTCTCCCAGGCCTCCCACTACATAAGCTCAATCTACTGCGGCGCCCGGGAAGGCAACCGGTTCGTAGTGACGGGCGGCTCCGACCTGCGCCTGCGCTACTGGAACCTGGAGCAACCAGAGGACTCGTATGTGCTACTATATGCACACAATGATGCGCTCAGGCATACGCCCAACGCTATTAAGTATAGGTAAGTTCGCCTGACTACCATTCCATTCTTAAGGCGCGGGACATACAAAAGTGACGAATGGCGCGGGCGTGGCGACACTTCGTTGCCATACATTTTGTATGAAATATGAAACGGGCAACGCGCGCGCCACACAGTCGCCACGCCCGTACCACTCGCCACATTTGTAAAGTCAAACAATTTATTTCAATTAGGCACATAAGAGGATTTTTGAACGTCAATTTTACACAAAATGGAATTGATTCTAGTCGCCCCTTCCAAAAGGTAGTTCTCGTATGGAGAAGAATGGGCAAGAAACTCCACCGTTACTTTTTTAAATGTCCCGCGCCTAAGGCTGATTTACATTTGCGTTACTTATAGCTATTTAGGGGTGTGGCCAAAATCGGAACTAACACCGCCATCTTGTTTATCAATACATTACAGTCTGCCTACTAGTTTTTTATTAATGTTGTATAGCATAAAAGGTATTGTATGCTACACAACATTTAAGTAAAACTATAGCGTAACTTAAGTTCTTCGAAATAAACTGTATCATCATCCAAAGGCCGACTTCAACCACCGCTTAAAGGGCATAAATGTACGTAGTTAAGCAGAAAGGATCCAACCCACACTATGGGCGAAAATGAGTTATGTATACCAAAACACTCTTTGTAGTCAAAACTTTAATATCACAAAAACAATCGCCAACGCATCATGTCATTATGACCATACGTTACCAACCCGTATGTATGGCAGGTCATACAATCACATAACACGATCTGATCTTAAATCTTGAATATCTCAAAACTAACTCTGTGTGGGTTGGATCCTTTCTGTTTAACTACGTCCAATTAGGCCTCTTTGTTAGGGTCAATATCCATGCTCTACATTTTCAATACATATTTTCTTGTTATATATTAAAATTACGTTTTCCTCAGGAGCCGTATAATAGACGGAACCACAGTAATCCAAGAATGCTGCAAACTAAACCCTTCTGCGCCCGCGTCGCTAATCGAGGACAACATATACCGCAGCGTGGAGTCGCGCTCGTTCTACCACACGGCGCCCATCACGGACCTGACCATGGTGGAGGGAACCAAGCCGTATCTGGTCAGCGCGGCCGCTGACGGCGTTATTAATGTGTGGAAGTAGGGGTTACATTGCCCGCCCCAGGAATGAAATAATAATACATTTATTTATTAAGGCACCAAGTTCCAACATAAAAATAATAAAGGGTTCCGCTGAAAACAAACTTAACATTGTATTGGTGAAATATGTTCTCCCCAGAAATCGATATACGTCACGGTCAATTCTCAAACAACAAAAAAAATATGTGTTAAAACCACAAATTAACAATTTTCGGAATTTTTCTTTACTTGTGCTGTGAGATCTTGGTTCTTGCCAAACATGATTCTAGGTCATCGGGAAGTACCCATAGGTTTCGATTTATTTGCGAGTATCAAAATATGTCGCATAAATGGCCGTATTTTTTCATTACGTTGACTTTGAAGTTTGATTTTTTAGAGCTCCAAAGTACCGTAGACCTACGTATTTGATATTAATTTCCCCTTGATACCTCCACGAGTTCCTGAGAAAAAGGGTCTTGCCAGACTGACAGACAAGCGGACAACGAAGTAATACTATAAGGGTTCAATTTTTTTCTTTTGAGGTACGGATCCCTAATAAAAATCACAAATACATAATTTCATGAATATCAAGGAGATTCTAAGTTTTCCATTTTAATAAGTAACTTACGTTAGACAAAGGTCACGGTCAAGGTCAATTAAAGGTTATACATGAATCTGTAGACAAACACCCCTAGTGGGGTTTTACACAAGGGGAAGACAAAAAAATTATTAATTTAAACCTAGGACGTTTAGGTTTTGATATTTGAGATTATATTGAAATGCGATGTCCTGCGACTGCATGGTGCAGTATCATGCATGATTATGTAAATACATCATGATAATAAGTTAAAACTGTATACTGGTATATAGTGTGTAGTAATCATAACCGGCGTGCGTACGGGTGCAGCAGAAGTATCAGAAGTCGTTGAGGTAAAATGGCCTTTTATATATTTTTGTTCCTTATTTCATTGGTGATGTTCTTCAGAACGGTCGGGTGCGTAGTGCTCGCACCCGGCGTGCGTGTATGACCAGATTTATGAACGTAAACGAGGCAAAAGAAGTATGAAAGGATAGTAGCAGCTGGCGTTCTGTAGTTTCTGCCTACCCCCATAGAAAGGCATGAGTTTATGTATCACTGTGTGTAAAAGATTATTCAATGTATTTTTTTTAATAAAGATTTAGATCAGCGTTTCCCAACCTATGGGTCGCGACCCACTGGTGGGTCGCGAGTGACTATTGGGTGGGCCTTGAAAATTTTATTTTGAAATACTCAAATAAATTGGACGTAGGTATCAAACATAAGGCGATTAAAAGTAACTAAAATTGAAGTTGATGCTAAAGCTCTAGTGAAAAAAAATAGGAAACAAATACATCCTTCTCATTGAAATAGCACTCCTTGTATTTAATTAAGTATTACAATTTTCGATAGTAACTGAATGTATTTCTTATGTGTACAGTTCTTCATTCACAAATAAATAAGCCTCTTTTTTTTCTCCATGACGGCTAAGAGGTGAGTCCCGAATTTATTAGTTTTTGTAAGGTGGGTCTCGGTTCAGGCAACTTTGGGAACCACTGATTTAGATATATTGAGCAGAATAATGATTTATTTTATTTTGTAATTTGATTAGTTCTCTGGCCCCGGGCAATCAAGCGGTAATATCAAAAATCGAAATTTACAGGAGAAGTAAAAATACATAACTTAGTCGTAAGAGAATTTTCCATGCAATAAAGCTGTTATTGTCATTTATTCTACATAAATATTATTTTAAAAAACTGAATAAAATTGTGATAGATTGGTACTCAGAGAAGCCAACAATCAAATAACATTAAAAAGGGCGTAACTGGTGTTTACCGCTATATTGTCCGGGGCCAGCGAGTTAGTTCCTTATATTTGTGTATCTGTGATCTTTCATACTTTACTCACGTATATTTTATGCTATGCGCATAATATTAAATTATTTTTCACTTGCAGTCAAGAGAGTTATTATAAATGAAACGACTGAATAATAATAAAATTGTATCAAATTTATTTAAAATTTCCTAAATTCATAATTAATATTATTATAATATAACATTCATAATTATGATCTTGTTAGGTATTATTCACGTGCATGAATCGGGTAACGATTTTTTTCGAGCTCGAAACTAGTCTGACTAATCCGAAACACGCATGTGAGTAAAACCTTACGTACATAATCATAACAATTTTAGATAATAAGATTCTATTTTTACATAATACATAATAAAATATTATCAGGATTTTGATGTTTTATTTACAAAATTATTTTCCTTGTACTACTGACATGTCAAAAATGATTGTAAATCCTAAAAAATATATAAAACATATATGTATGTCCTTCTAATTTAGGAATACCTCGATGTAATCCCCTAGTTTAACCCATTTAAGATGGCGACAACATAATATAGCCGGCCAAAGTCAATTGTTAACGGCCTATACTACCTCTAATTGCTTGGCATAATCCTCCGTTATATCAAAAACTGCAGTATTAATTTTGATATAAATATATGTATTATGTTAAATTTGAGGAGTGTTAAGTACTATGTTTGACGAAAACACGATTCCATAAAATTTTCACTATAGAAAAAAAAATCTAAAGTTACCTCCTAACTGAACAATGAACTGCTGGTATTAAAAAAATACGTCAAATTAGATCATGAAACTGCATAATAACTGAAGTAACTACAAATACGAAGGTTTTTTTTTTTTTTTTAAATCTCCATGAATTTCGCCGTAAAAAGAAATTATCTAAACTATTGGCGCCTTGGAGCCCCCAGCACCCCACTTTGTCTCGCTCTCACTCAGTCCGCGAGCAGTATGGTGCGAGCGAGATAAAGATTGAAATTGAGCTGAGCTAGTATGGGCTCTTAAGAATGACTACCAACTAGAATTATCAGTGATATGAAATGTCTATAAACGTATGGTCAATTTGCTTAACAATTAAATTTCCTGGCTACATCTATCTTAAAACAATAACAATCACCCATTATTTTACTCAACACAACAACAATTCAAATAGTTTGTGCTCATAATTTCTCATGTCATAGAACATTGTTCAATATAAACTAGATTAACAGGCATTTACTCAAACGAAAACTGTCGCAAAATTAATGTAACAAAATGTCAAGCGCGCGTACACTTCTGTGATTGGTTGAATGATTAATTAACAGCCAATCATAGTAGATTACGCGCTCTTGACAATTGATCACATAAATATTTCGATAATTTTCGTTTGAGCAACTGGCTGTAACTATCACAGATTATAATAATTTCTAACAATACATAGCAGCGTACTGTTCACTCAATTCCACACTTTCTTACAAACTAGGTACATAATGGCAAAATCTATAAAAATATGATGACAACGTACATAATTATTTTATTTTCTTCATACAAGAAACACAATTTTTTTTTAATGAAAGAAATTCAAGTCAACACTTATTATGCTTAATGGAACAGAAATATTACATCTAAACTAATATTAAATCATGCCTGTTTTTGCTGAAACGTTCGGCAGAGATGTAATTTTATAAAGATTGTTTGTAAAAGGCTGGAAGTCCTCAACCAATTAGAAATCTACATTGCAGAGTGTCAAAAGGATGTACAGGATCTTTCACACAGACCGAAGTTGCGGGCAGAACCTAATGGGACGTAAGCATAAGTACCTACAGTAACTTCAGGCTCCATTAAGGAATGCTATGTGGATTTGCAATTCTTTCATTTCATTTAGAGTATTTTGCATATGAAGAGAAAATGCCGATTGCGTTACCCAGCTTGACTCACAGAGGGGAATCCCGCGCGGAACGCGTCATACAATTTATGACGCCTATGAATGTTGTATAGATAGAGCCACTAATTTATCTAATCCAGTGGATTTAATAAAGGAACTGACGAAATCTCCATGAAAGTTGATAAGGTCTGTAATTTTTTGTTCGTCAACAGCAACCTCATCATCGAGCCTCTTGAGAATGTGCCAACCACACATTTATGGTAACAATTTGACACTGACAACATCGTTAAGTCGTAGCAGTAAGTGCTATTTTCTTAGGCCCGTATTACAGAACCTCACTCAAGACTCAAGCATTACTTAAAACTAGTTTCAACCAATCAAAAGGCTTTAAACGAGTCATAAGTAACGCTTGAGTTTTGAGTGAGGTTCTGTGCTGACTGTACGCCGCATTCCTCATACTGCAATTCGCCTCATACCGTTTAAAGTTTCACATTTTGTTTAGCCTATACAACCTCCCTATTCAAACAGCTAATACTACTTGCTATCAGGCGTATCCGCCAACAGCTTCTCAAGGTCTAAACCTTCAAACTTGGGATCAGCTTTGTTTGCTGCAGTAGCGATGAAGAGCTCCTTCAATAACTCCAGTTCTTTTGTCAGTCTTTTTGTGGTGTCTTCAAGCTGTTGGTTCTCTTCTTTCAGCTTTTTGACGCGTGAGAATGTGTCTTGTGTCTGCTGTTTGGACTTTACTCTGCTTTTTTTGACTGCCTGAAAAGAAAAAAAGAAAAAAATTAGTTAAGGATTAGGCGGAGAGGGGAGGGCATCGCCGTCGTGGTAAACCGCAGGGAAGCTGGTGTGATCATGTTTCGCGGGGCCAACCTGCTATCTAATTACGCAACACATTTTCGTTGACAATTCCGATTAATGTTTCAATTTGACAGGTCAACAACATTCATTGTGTTATTTACGTTGTTGAGCAGTTTTTTTTTTTGAGCGTACGGTACAATGGATTAGCAATCTGTTTCAAAACGATTCAGATTCTGATTGATCGTGTATTACGTACAATACGGCCAACGTAACTTGGCGGGTCTGAACATAGGCACAACGAACTTTCGCGCAAGTTCTCTCACTCACACTCGCCTTATGTCACCATTACGTTCCTAAAAAACGTTATTGCGCAACCTTCTGCGCGAAGTTCTCACCCGCCAAGTTACGTTGGCCGTATTGTAATTAGGGTACAGGTCAGAGATCGCCGAAAACCATGTCTTGGAAGGAAAAAGGGGAGGTATTTGCCCAGAGGGCGACACAATGTACGCTAACAACGTTCGCTCCCTATGAAATAGGATTTCAAATTAAAATAAAGCATTTTGATTCTTCAGAGGCCTATGGGCGACTAACCACACGAAAAGAAGATTAACAAAATGTGATTGTACATACTGTCCTATGCATCCCTACCTACTCTTTCAGAAAACAGGTGCGATTTTTGTTTAATAGGTAACGTATGTAACATGTGCATGCTTTGGTTTTGAAAAAATTGTGATTACAATTTTCTGTTTGTTTATCTGAAAGTAAAAATCCATGTAGTCTTGTTTGAAATTAATCTATACTGCAGTAATATATTATTATTGTTTATTAGAATAGGAATGATCAGTTACCATAATCATAACAATTTCATCATTTCTCATAACAAACAACGATAAGAGAATATTCAGTATTATTTTTATCAAAAAACACAAGTGGAATAGATTTTCATCACCATCAATCCTAAAATACAAATTTAATAGAGTGTGCGTGACTGGGGGATGTAACAACATCTTTGCTGCTCTGCTCCTGCTCTAAGGCAGCCTGGATTGTATGCAGGTTAGAGGTGGGCAAAGTGTATCATTTTTGCGATTGGACCACTGAAATGATCCGAATTATTGATATGTTTCATTTGGATCATTTGAATCATCGACTCACAACGAAAAACTGTGAGAATATGAGTGATACACATCTCAATTGGTATCTCTTTCTGACTTAAATAGATTGTAATGTGTCACCCGCTCATTCGCGACTCACGAGTCAGTTCAGTAGTACTGACTAAAGTAACGTAACTCAGCGTCTCAGTCTTTCTCTCTCGCTCACTGCTGCTCAGTCGCTTCGCAAGCGACGGTCGCGCGGAAAAAGAATGGAGGCAAAGTAATGATTCAGATTCAAATGATGCGTTTGAAACGTTGTTACTGAACCAATCTTTTGGAAAACTCCAATGATCTGGATCAGTAAGTCAGTTCTGTAAAGAGTTACACACTCCTAATGCAGGTTACAAGCCTGTACAGCATCTTGGCTGCTTTCATTGGAATTCATCGTAGAAGTAGTGTAACATAATTTTTTGTTGTGTAGTAGTATGTAAAGCCGATTGTCACAATAATAACCCTCCTTAAATAGAAAATCAATTTTAAAAATGTCCTTAAATACAATTTTAAGTCATGATTTTTAATAAACATTGTCATGGAACATTCAAGTTTACAATATTACAATCATTGCATCATCATTACAAGATGTAAACAATTGCGCAATATTGATGCAACTTGATGCAGCAATAGCTGCTTAGCCTACATATGACTTAAGCCGCGATTCCATTAGGCAAGTCTTGCATACAAGTAACTTGCATAATGGAATCGCGCCTTTATGTCAACCAAAATTGTTCTAATTTGCAGGACCAGTACTTAATAACATCACACAAGATATTATTATATCAAATACAACAAGAGAATGTACAAGAAAATAGTGATATAAGTGTAGCATGACACAAAAACATTTGTTAAGATAACACTATTTTCAATTTCTTGAATGAAAATGAACAACAGATCTTTTTTACATGATTTATTAATAGGAGTTGACTGTGTTTGACTAAATTATACCTCATGCAAAGTATCTGAGATTGAGTTAATAATGTAGAGTGCCTAGCAACATGAGTTTGTCATCATAAGATGGGTGGGCCTGATTAATGAAAGAGAAGCATCCTTACTTCAGCGGTGGCCTATGTTTAGGTCACTTTTTCTATAATTTAACATTTTAATCAAGTAGGTCAAGTACATACCTCATTGTTTCTCTCCCTCTTTTTTCTGTACTCATCGTCTCCCTCATCAGCGTCGCTCGCCCCTCGTCTTCCTCGCTTCACGGGTGGCATATCGAGGAAGTCTTCCAAATCGAATAATGTCATCAAATTACTAACGACTTAACGCCGCGAACTCTTTACAGAAATTAACTGTTAATCACTTTTAACACACTCCTGCAATAAAACAAAAGAAAACGAAAAGTTAGTAAACGAGAAGTTAAAGTTTCCATGAAATTATGACGCAATTTTGTTGTTGAAACACGACATCAATTCTTTTGAAATATACGTACCAAACTAAAGTGTATATAGTGTATCTATGGCTGATGGTTTATATTAATCCCTTTAGCTCACAATAGTTTTGATTTACTGGATTTGTACAAAAATCAAACAATGATAAAATATAGAATATAGAGCAATGCGTGACACTTGTTTGAATGAAAAGGAATGGAATTCGAAATATTCGAATGAATGTATATTTCAGAAGTAGAATACCTACCAAAAAAATATCACGCAATAATGTTGCCATTGTATGTTTTCGGGATCCCAAAACATCTGTGTTTTGTGATGTTACCACAGATGTTACAGTTAACTTTTTCTGAAATCCAACCCACAAATACTTGTTGAAGAGCTTCAGAAATAAATACTATGTTTTGAAACTATTTGTAGCTGAAATTAACTGAGTTTAGACGTAATCAAGCACTTGGCTAATTGGCTTTTAAAAACGTTGCTTCCTCTTGTACCCACCAATGTGGGAACTTCTCTCTGATAGGCAAGACAGCTTTGGATCTGTCAAATAGATATGACGTCATTACTGATAGGGATGGGATGTCCTATATGTATAATTATGTTATCGACAATTGAAAGCTGATATGTAAAGAATCGAGTTAATTGAATGTACTCGATAAAAATTACAGGTACAATTACTATTGAAAGCAAGTTCTTCTCTCTATCTTTGGTCTGACCCAGTGGTTTATTAGCGCTGGCTTCTGTGGTGCTCAAAATCTCCAATAGATGGAGATAGCAACAAAATAAAAAAATTGTGAGACTTCAAGGGAAGGCTGTTTTACCATCTTCCGGATCACAGAGCACTAAATAATACTGTCCGGATAAGGTTGTACATATCTGAAAGATAATTAATTTCAAAAGTTCTAAATCTATTCGGCCGGTGGATACTGCAGGCTGCCGCGCTGTGATTGGACGACTGCCGCATGAACATTCGTCGGTTTATTCCTAACTAGACCGCGGCAGTAACTTTCATAAACTTTCCTGCAAACGCCACGAGTTGCAGCCGCGCTCTTGCCGCTCAATGTTTGAACACACCTTTAGATTTACGGGGTTAATTACAAAATTAAAACGACAGAAATTGTTTTGTAAAATTGTATTTTCTATTTCATTGTTTTTTTTAGTTCAATAAGATTCTTTTACCACAGTTGGCTGATATTTCATTTAAGACTTAAAATAATGTAATGCCGCTAATTCTTATGCATAAACAGATAACTATGCACTATGGAAAAATAAAAATAAAAAATTTATATAAATACCATATCTGTTTAACCGGTAAAGCCCTGGGTGACCCTCAAGCACGTCAATTAGCACGTTAATTAGTTGTTTATCAGGGCTTTACCGGTTAATACAAGCAGTTACACTAAAGAATAAGCTTTGGGCTCAAAATTTCAAGTCGCGCAATGTCATAAACATGCGCGGTTTTTCATAATGTAGATATGAAAACAATAAATGAAACCGTAATGCAAAGAAAAATGTCCCTATATACAATTTTATTGCAGAAGAAATTAAATTTTATATAGGGATTTTTTTTCTAAAAAAAAATATTCTAAAATATCCGTGAGGTATGTAATCAAAAAAAGAAATCCCACTTTTTGGTATTCCTAAATGATATATTTTTCACTGAAAATGCATAGAAAATAAAATATTTTTTTTCTAATTAATTGTTATTATAATTGATCACAGTGTATTTAGTGTAATTGTAGTTTATGAAACTGTTGCATAATGAGGAGTTTTAGTTATATTTATATAGGTTATCACACGAGTGCTTATCTAGTTATGTGCAGTTTCATACACTACTTTATCTACTCTCATACATTTGGATTGAACCTACTAAATAAAAGATCTGAGTTAAAAATCAAGGATGGTATTAACTTCTTCGATTTGCCCTGTACCGTAATGGTAAAAAAAAAAGTTTTATAATATGATTCTATTTTTAAATTTCGGTATTGTGTTTATAAAGTATGTCAATATAAACTCCCTTTACTGTTTATAATTCGAATTATATATATGAGAGTAGATAATAGTAGTTTATGAAACTGTTCCATAATGACGGGTATTAAAATACGAGTGCGTGTTTAATACCTAGTTATGTGCAGTTTCATACACTACTTTATCTACTCCCATACATTGTGATTGTACCTACTAAATAAAAGATCAAAGTTAGAGATCAAGAATAAAAAAATCCCACGAAATTCAGTACAACTTCACGTATGAATGACGCCTGCACCCAGCACATCACCGCGCATGCGCTAGAGCGGTGCTGCTGTCCCGCGCTAACGTTCCATTACAAAAGTTGATGGAAACTCCTTGGTGATATTAACTTCTTGGATTAGCCCTGTATCGTACTAGAAAAAAAAATGTTTTATAGCATTATTTTGTTAAGAGAAAAAGTGTTATGATTCTATTTTTAAATTACGGTATTGTGTTTATAATGTATGTCAATATAAACTCTTTTTGAAGTTTATAATTCGAATATTACGTTATGAGAGTAGATAAAAGTTTTTATTCCACATTGTTTCAAACGTTTTTTTTTTAAATAATGTTGTCTTATGGTAGTGTAAAATATTGCCTCTTTTGTACTAGTGTTTCTTAGGGTAAGGAACTACAATTATTATCAATATTCAGCATTTTGCTCTGCTAAAAGTGCATTTATTGGCAAAAGAACAGTTCTATCAAAGAGATATCACAAACTTTTAAATTAACTAAATCAGTTTTTTCAGAAATACAATATCCAAGCAAGGTAAAAAAATATGTTTATCTTAACCGAAACATGTATGTAGAAACTAAATTATTACATTGATTACAAAGTGCTGTTTGTTTTTATCACAACTCTCAGTTTTTAAATCATATTTGTTCCTATTATAGCATTATAAGTTTATTTTTAGAGCGTGGCCAAAATCGGAACTAAAGCCGCCATTTTGTTTTTTTCAATGCATTTTACAAACCAAAAGTCCTTGTAGCAGTGTATAATCATGTATTTTATAAATGCGCTATTAATAATACAGACTTTGTTATCAATTTATAAATCAGAGGTGTTTTTTTCTAGAATACTATTGTAATGTACTTGTCATCTCACATAAATAAAAATGATAGGCTAAATTATAATTAAATTCAACTCAATTATAATTTAGCCTGTATTAAAGATAAACATAATTTTATAAAGGCAAGCATAATAGTAACTTTTGCTTTTATTTGCTGGTTGGCATTGATGTGATCATAAATTATTTATAATAAGTTTAATTTTTACTACACTATATCTCTAGCGTTCTATGTAAACAAATTTTATTATTAATTGGTAGGTCATTATGTTGAAATATGAACATAAATTAGGTTAATTAATCTTTTCTATAGTCCGAAAAATTCTATTATATTATAAAAAAATGTATACAAATAAAAACGGTACATAGAATGACTCCTTTATGATACAATTTTAATTTAATATACCTCATGGTACAAAATAAGTATCAGTATACATAGTATACAATAATCTTGGTTTATTGCCACTACGCACTTGCGACCTTATCACTGTTGACTGATAAGTTACACAATTCAAATTTGTATGATGTATAAATAGGTATACACACATAGTATAGTCCTCTTGTTTACAGTCGCCAGCACATAACAGCTATTAATTTCTATTAATTGAGCCACAGAACACTGAATATAGCTGTCTCGGTGATCACTTTCACAATATTTTGATATCTCAAACACTTACAGCAAGTTTATAGAATAACATTATTTAAACATCTATTTCTTATCCTCTGGTATCTCTTCTAGCAGTTTGTCCAGGTCTATCCCTTCAAGTTTTGGATTGGATGCGTTTGATGCATGAGCTAAGAACAGTTCTTTAAGAAACTGCAGCTCTTTTGTTAGTGTTTTCACTTTTTCTTCCAACATTTGGTTTTCTTGTTTTAGTTTGGTGACCCTTGAGAAAGTTTCCTGCGTCCGCTGTTTTGTCTTGAATCTGCTCTTTTTTACTGCCTGTAAAGATTATAATGATTGATTATTATCACTTTTAACACTTCGCTGAGCACAGATTTTAATATTATTGCATCACTTGTGGTCTTTGTAAACAAAACTGACTAATGACGTAAAAACAATTAATATTTATAAGTACCATTATTTTTTTATCAGAAAACCTCCACTCTAATAATAACTACTATATCTTATGACACTTATTACAAAAACAACATGGTCACTGTTATTAATTACAGAATTATCACAAAAACTAAATTAAAATTAAAGCAAACTGTGGGATTGAGCAAGCTTTGTAGAGCCATTTTGAAATAAACAATGCTTTGATAGTAACGCAAACAGTTATAGTAGAACTATTGCATAATGATTACGGAACATACACAACAAATTGCACAATATTTTTTACAATCTTTTTATAGGAAATAGTACTAACAACTACTCTATAATCTGTCAGAGATAAGGAGAATATTATAATTAATATTTAAATAAAAATGTCATGGTTTTTCAAATTCTTACACAATAATTATTAATGACAATTTTATGTGCTCATAATTTATGTACATTATTTTCCTTGTTGGTTTCCTTCCAAATATGGTTGGGTAATTCCCAGGAATACTCATTCAGTAAAGAAGTAGACCGGTTTATTTTTGAAATTATGATGAATCATATTCTGTAACTATGGTAACTGTATAAAAACTTAATATGATTTAATGTTTTGTTTTTACTTTGGATAGAATAGTGTCCCATTAAATGAATTTCTATTTAATGAGCCCATTTCTAAACCTAGGTTCAACTCACAGGAAAACACAGTAAGAATATGATTAGCCCAAGAAATCAAAACATAATTCCCAAAGGACTTTGCCTATAGCGATATGCCTGACCTACTTGCAAACAATGATCATGATCTTACTCTACTCAGACAAGACTGTTTTAGCTAGTGGGAGTGTTTTCTTGCTGGTTTTAAGCTTGTATTCTTATTCTACTAAAATAAGTAAAACCTTACCTCGTTATTTCTGTCCCTCTTCCGTCGGTAGTCGTCGTCTTCATCGTCAGCGTCACTGATTCCTCGTCTCCCACGTTTGTTAGGAGCCATGTCAAAGAAATCTTCGAGCTCGTCTAATATCATCAAATTGTTTATACGACAAAAGCCGCGCTTTGCTCACAAATTTTACTAAAAACTAATTTGAACGCGCTTTTAAAGGAATAACAGAGATTTGAGGAACTACAGGACGATTTTGTATTAGTTTTAACGAGAAATTGAGACACTATTGGTGAAATGGATCACTTTTCACAATGCAAGACAGTTTTGGCGTTCGTATGTAAGAAACTCTTTATAGCATTTTATCTTGTTTCACTGGATTTGAAAACACAAACAACAATAACACGTTTGTGTACCGTTCATTTATTGACTCATGTTTCTCAGTTCCTGATGCGTAATAATCGAATGCAAAATATAAATAGCTCAGTAAATGACAGTTGACGTCATAAGAGCAAGTTTTTGACGTCATGACGACACTAGTCGTAGGGATTTCATCATTCGTTTCATGAAAACAATCCTAACGTTTAGATTCTAGAAAGATTTATAACTACATCATTGATGGTCAACATTTTTTTTAAATTTTTCGTTTCGCGGGTCTGCTGGTAGAAATTTCTCAAGTAATGAGCAATATGTTGCAGTTTATTTAGATTATCAATTTAATCGATTCAATAATATCGTCGACATTGGGATCTGATGCGAAATTGCTAGTACATCCCTATCTGACAATTTGTCAAACGTGACTGACATTAGAAAAGCTGCGTTCAGAACTAATCATGTTATACTTAATCATTTAATTTTCAATTTTATTCAAAATATTTCTAAAATCTAAAGTAGATGGGCGGCATAAATTTGAAAAAAAAAACCATAATAATTATATTGTTCACAGTTGTGGTCAACTAAGCTACGGTATCAGGGATGTGATAATTAGTTGATGGAAATAGGACACAATCAATCACAATCTGAATCATTTTGAAGGATATTGCTAATCCATTGCTTCTATGTTCTAAAAATTTGTCTGCTCAGCCACGTAAATAATGGAATGAATGTTGTTGAACTTTCAAAATTAAACAGATTGTGATTGATCGTGTGTTACGCAATTAGAGTGCTGGATCAAGGTATCAGGCTGAACTATTAATATTCTTTATGATAGCAGGAATGACTAGGACGCGAGAAGCTCACCCAAGACCTGGAAAAATAACATGCTATGGATGAGACTTCCTCCAAGCATTAGGTGAATATGAGTTGAAGAAGAGTGACATTCACTAACTCGCAATGATGGATTACGATACGGCCCACTTCTTCTCACTGATAAGAGTTCCGTATCCCAGCAATAGGAAGATTATGCTAAAAGCATAATCTTCCTATTGCTGCTATGAGCTTATGAGGGCGCCCAATGGTTCACTAGCGCCACTCCTTTAAAAAAAATATTATCTTGTGACTGAGAAGGAATTATGAATAACGGCTAGTAAGGACCCTCGGTAAGTGTGTCTAGAGTTTTCTAATACCTTTTATAAAGTTAGATATGGAGTCACGAAGCAACTAAATACGATCTAGAGGAATGTGGCCACTTTTCTTTAGATCCAATTTTGTTGCTTCGTGTCTATAAGCGACACAGGTTTACGGCGAATTAAATAAAACAACAGAATATCAGACCACAATATAATTCTTTCTTCACGATAAACTTCTAACAATTTACGTAAATCTTATTTACACAATTAATGGAAGCATCGAATGCTAAACTTTCTAATACTGTAATGCTAACCATTGTCAATACATTTTAAAACTATACAGAATAATTAAATTGAAGGTAAAATTCCTTAATCGAGAAATTCTTATTCATTCGATTTCATATTTAATTCTAATCAAGATACAAACACAAAGAAATTATTCGTTCACATCACAGAAGAAAACGAGAAAACAAAGTCTTAATCGAATATCGATTAGGAATCGACTATCAATCGGAAACAATCGACTAATCTTTAATTTAAAAAATATTATGTAAATGCGAAATGGAAAGTATAGTTAATTCGGAATCTAGGGTCAATGTATCCCGCTTAGAATAGTGAAACACATTACGGTATCACACCGAGACAAGCCTCTCTCTTTTAGACCGAAAAGTACAATGCAGAAAGCTGCTATTTTGAAAATCAACTGTAGATCAGAAATTAAATTTAGCAAACACTACAACTGACTGTCAAGATATTCTACTCAAGAATTGATCTAAGACAGTAGTTTTATTTCTAGGTAGCTTTAGTAATTAAAATCGGCCGTTAATAGTAGGCAGTAGGTTTTCAAAAGCTAAGTTAGAGTTTTAAATCATTTTATCGGACCTCTCGCTCGCACTTCCGACCCTTATGGAGCAGTGCTAATGTTGAGCGCAACTGAGCTATTGTTATTGAGATAATGATTTATGACTATATCTTTGCGTTTGTTAATCCTAATATAGTTTAACTTCATCAGTAATACAGATCGATTCAAACTTTATGACGGCTCGGAACATGAGGCGAGTCGCTGCGCAGTAACGAATTCTTGTGTCAGCGGGGGTGAGGAGTGGGGTACTGCGCAGCGAGTAGCTCACTTCAGAGCCGCCATAAAGTTTGAATCGGGCTGTAACAGCGCTCATAATAGCCAAATAGGTTCCTTCTGTCTTGGAACGGCAGAGGTTAGTTACAATTTACACAAAAATGCAGTGATTGTCATACAGCAATGTCTACACAAAATCTAGATTCTTCCATCATTATCACAGAACATACAAATTGAAACACAGAATCTCTATCTTTATTGAAGTCGGTTAAAACTGAAACGACAGTCTTTATGAACCAGAAATTCTACAAGGGATTAAAAGTAGCATCAGTAACTGCGTCAATGGGAGAAAAAATAATGAATTCTTATCTTCTATTGTTAACCTATTGAGATTAGACCAATCATATGGTTATTTACATATTATTATGAACGATTAAATACTTTAATTGTTGCGTTATTGGAACTATAGTTAAATATTATCCTTTAAGAGCGTTTATTCTGAAAGTGGGCAACGTCGCAAATAGATGTCGAATATTTCGCCGTTTTGATTAATTTGGCAATATTACTGTATGGAACTAAGAAATGTGGCTAACTAGCGAACTAGAATTTTAATAATGAATTGCAATTATAACACTGCATTTGATGTAGTAACCGGTTTAGGTGTAAAAAAGGCATAAAATTTGGAAAGTTTCCAAATACTTTTTTTTACATATAAAACTAAATATTCGGTGTTACGATATTAATTATCATAATTAATATTTTAGTTTACTATTTAGCCTCATTTCATATTTCCATACAGTAATATTGCCAAATTAATCAAAAGAGGTAAATATTTGACAGCAATTTGCTACGTTGCCAACTTTTAGAATAAAGGCTCAGACAATGTTCTATTGTCTTTAGTCCATGATGTTGAATGTAACAGTTTTTATTTTACGTTCGGCAACTACGATGATTTAGTAAAACATGAGGAGTGAGGTTGATCTAAGCTTAATTGTAAGCCCAGTAGGCCGAGAGGCGGACTGTTGGATTTTCAGAAGTCGGCTCAGCGCCGAGGGTCGAAAATCCAACAGTGCAATAATATTTAGGCATTACCCCCATTTCGATCGGTGTTAGTAAAAACGGGCAGAACAATCAAAGTAGTTGTCAGACATAATGGCAAAATATTGGATGAAGACAAACTTTATATTTAATACTCACTATTGTAGGTAATAGTTTAGGCCTCTGTGGCATTTTACGATGAAATGCAATATAAGGTAATTATGTGTAATTATAGTCAAAGAGTTGTGTAGGCAACAAAAGTTATTAAATTTCATAAAGACATGGTTTAGGGTCCGTACACACGTACCACAAACACACCACATCGCAGCGACAAAATGTGGGCAAGCAGTGGTTGATGTGTGAATCGTGTCTGCTTCTTGCAGTTGCGTTGTCGCCAGTAGTTACGATGTGTGGTTAGTTAGTTAATGTTTGCAGACAGACAGATTGTTGTGGTTGCATTGTGGCCTTGATGTGGTCGATATCGCCCACTTGATTGATTTCGACGACCAAATGTGGTTCGTGTGAATAAACTACTAATTTTCATACAAATTAGCGGCCGTCCACGTGTTGTCGTTGCGGTGTGGTTGTGGTTGTGGTAAGTGTGATCGGGCCCTTAGTCATTCCATCGTGAAACACAGCACAGGTCTTCGGGATAACATACATGACTAATTTGAAATATATAGTTATGTTCACTATTAGCAACTGAACTAAGTCCACTAACACTGTATTTAAGCCAAAACATAATTAAATACATAATTAGGTAAATATTTTTAGCACAAAAATACAGTATCAGATATTTTGATCCATTTTGTGCTCCCAAACCGGGGTAAAGGTAGGTAGGTACATATGTTATGCCTTATATAGCTAGAATAACATTAATATACTTATAAATAATATAGATAAATACAGACTTGAAAATATTTAAGACAAATCCATAACAGGAACATTTTTTTACAAATATTTCGTATTTCATTTGGTTTCTACTGCGCCTGTGAGAATTTATTTTTAGACTAAGCCCGGGTACGCACTGGCGATTTTTTTACGCCCACTGGATTTTCAACTTACGGTATTGAACCGAGCATTGAGAATCCAAGTCGCGAAAAGAAAACATACTGTTGAATTTTCAACTCTTGGCCATGAGGCTGAGCACAGTGTTAAAAATCCAAAAGGGCGAAAAAAATCGCCTGATAAAAATAGGCGCGTGCGAACTTGGGCTTAGATTGTTTTCACCATTTTTAGCCGTCATACTAACAAAAAGTAGCTTACAAAGTAAATTTCAACTATTCAATCAAGTAAAACATGAGTAGAACTTCAACATTACAATAAAAGTATGAAAGCCCAATAGGAAAAGTTAATTTGAATACCTATATATTTACCTAAACAAGTCAACAGAGACAAATAAGAGGCCTTGCAATGGCTTATTGTACATTTAGGCAGTCATAATGCTACGGCTACATTGTCGCGATAAAGCGAACTACACGTCGCGCGTTCTCTCTCGCACATCGCTCTACGTCTCGCTGTACAACAGAGAGCACGCGAAGTGTAGTTCGCTTAATCGCTACAATATAGCCGTAGTATAATCGACAACAAAGACGGTACCCGCACCATATTTGTGTAACACACTTTCAACCATTATCTGAGAGTTTATTGCTAATCCATTGCTTCATGGGTTTAATGAATTCGTCTGCTCAGCAACATAAATAACGCAATGAACGTGGGTGAACTTTCAAAATGAAACACATTGCGATCAATTGTTATTTTATGCGCAATTACTCCGCTGGACCCAATAATTACATTGACTTTAAAAAAAATAACGGCTCTGTAGAGCGTTGTCTCTGTCACGTGCACCTGTGTGACAGTCTCTTCCTAAAGCCCGATGAGTCATATTAACACCTGGGTACTGTAAGCCCACGTTCGCAAAGGCGATTTTTTACCGCGCACTGGATTTTCAACTCTTGGCGCTAAGCAGAGCGTTGAAAATCCAGTGCGCGAAAAAAAATCGCTGTAATAAAAAATCGCCCGTCCGTACCTGGGCTAACATTAGATCGTAATAAGACCTAACAACAAGTAACATTGGTGAAAAAAGAATTTACGCATTTTAAATATAAAATAGGTAAATAAATAACGATTATAACAGTAGAAACCGTAGGATAGTCAAACTATCGAATTAGCAAAGCTATTCACACACAACCATTCGACAGGCTTCCGAGTCGAAAATTACACATTTTCGGTTACCTGATTCGCCTAGTCCCCGACCGCAAATAGCCGATGGTTTATTTTGACAGTTAAAACCACATAGACGACCACTATTAGAATAGTAGTCGTCTATTTGGTTTTCAACAGAAAAAAACAACAACAAACTGTCAAATGTTTCGGATTCCTGACTTTTGAACAGCGTTTAAATGGATTCCTTCGATAACATTGATTGATATTCGATTCGGCACGGAAGCGTATCGAATGGTTGTGAATAGCTATGCAGGTATGTTTTCCGTTCCGAAAATAACTTCTTTCCCGCCTTACTAAGCTCGCGACTTGTACATAGTGGTCGAGACAAAAATACGTTTTACTATTTACAATCAAAACTTTCAACTTTATGGCCTTTTGACCAAAAATATTGAAGATAATTAAACTTTTACGTACTTATTCTTAATTGAAACTAAATAATAACACATGATTGGATTTTCATTAATTAATTAAATCGATTTCGTAACGAGTATGGCTATCAGATAAAAATCGACTAACTAATCGATTAGTAGCAATGACAGTTGACAGCCTACATCACTAAACTGTAACACTCATGATGAAGTTCGATTGGGGTTAGAACTGAAAGCTCGTCATAGGTGGCAGCACTGTTGTAAGTCCAGAAACCGCCATTGTTGTGTATTTAAGTAAAAAGAAGTCGCTTGTTTACAAAAAAAATATGGACAGTGACAGCTAGTTGTCCAATTCTTGGACTAGTAATAGTACCGACATCTGAAGTGAGCAAGCGGCAGTTTTAAATCCCATTATATCGTCATTTTATTGATACACAGCTAATTACAAAAACAAGACTTTGAGAGAAAATTGAGCAAGTTGCATTATAAGCTAAAATACAGACGAAGAATAAAACTGCAAAATGCATTGGGGGTTTTAGTAAGGCCATCCACTACATTAGGCCCAAAGTCTTTTCAAATGCCAACCATGCTATTATTTAGTCTCGTTATTAAAAGGTTTAGACTTTAGAATATTATTATGTCGATGCTTACTCTAAGAACCGTACAGACTAGTGAACTAGTATCGCTTAGTTATTAAATACGAGCAGTCGACGGCGATCGCTCGCCGTGTCACTCGTCCAGATACGCACAGCCGTTTCATATAATAGTTATGCCTGTAATACTAAACGAATGCCTCAATAACAGCGCGCTGATGCATTTTCAACTTTCGACGGTGAGCCGAGCGTTGAAAATCCAATAGTTTGCTTTCGCCTAGTGTTCGTGAAAACTGGCATTAGTAACTTAGTCGCATTGTTCATTTGCTGGTGAGCTATGATCTGCCACGAATAAGTTATGTGTGGAGCTAAATTGAGTGTTTCCTTTGACGTTCAAAAGTGTCTTACTTTGACTTTGACTTAGTCCTACACTCATTTTGCCACAAGTATAGAATATATGGCCACAAACCACAATATTGTACGAAATAGTCATTTCGCTCTCTGGCCGACTTTATATACGTCAAATAGTCGATTTTTTTTCGGTGGTCATACTGCGTCAGCTGGAGGATTTTCTCACTTCCAGTCCCCCTTTTTATATTATTAGAGTGTGTGAAATCTTCGGTGAAATGAGCTGTCAATATCTAGCATTAGATGGAATCATAAGACTTAGAGAATGGACTGAGCGTTCCGTAGACAGTTGTGCAGTGAAGGAGATTATGCGAATTCGCGGCCAGTAGTTGCCTGTTTAGTAGTACTATAGGAATTGGGCGCATAGTCGCTGCCAGAGTGGTCACTTTTGTGAGGCTAAAGCTCAGTCCAATTCTCTATGTCTACGGGTGGACTGACAGCTCACTTCGCATATGCTTTCACGGTGAGATATTTTCGGAAGAGACCCGCAGATTCTTACATTTTAGTCGAGTTTCAGAGCCTGTGTTATCTGGACCAGATCATGTCAATATTAAAACTTATTTATTTATTATCATTGCGAAGACGTTAATTTATAAATGAAGAAGTCATTAAATATCGAAATCTAACTTTTATTAATCGCCTAAATCTAGTCTTAGTTTTAGGAATTAGAATTAAGCGTCATTTACATTGACGTATGAGCAACATTTGGTTCTCTCATTTTTTGTTATAGTAACATTTCGATAGTCGAATATTCAGTTTAGTCGATTGAACTTTTAGTCAAGTAGCTTAATTTAAATTTTAGTCGCTTCCTATTTAGGTACTTCACATATCGATTATGAGGAGTATGAATATCGAATACACGTATGAATCTCGTTTCTGACATTTCATAGTCATTCTTAAATCGATTATTACAAGTCAGTCATTGAGCGTATCTTTAGAAATCGATTTTCGAGTTTCAAATCGATTCTCGAGTATCAATCAAATCAATTTTTCTACATCCTTTATCCCGAAATCTAATTAATAAATATTATAGCATCTTTAGCAGAGTTTACAAACATTTCTACAGCGGGATTATCCTTGCAAAATTTCCTACGACAGGTCGATCTAAGTGTACTAGTGTTGTACCTATCTAAATCTTTCCTTGGGTCGGTGCTATCTATGTGTGCTAGTGATGTTCACTGTGGTGGCGGCATCTGCGTCTTCCGGCATTGACAGAGCCACTTAATTATGCGCGCGTTCCGTTCTACGACGCTAGGGGGCTCTGTGTTGCGGTAGATCGGTTTCTGAACGCCTGGGCCTTGCACCTGGAATATTATCATAAATATAAGTGAGTGGATCAACATTTGGTGAAACTCTGGAAATGTGGAACTTACACACTGCAAGGAAGTAAACTTTTACCAACTTATAAGATTTTTTCCAAGTTTCCTAGAATGGAGCTTTAGAGTTTTTGGCTGTTCCCTAGATTACGCATAGGTACTAGTGGAAAGCTGATCAAAGAAAGCAGGACCTTTGGTCGACTCTCGTGAAAAGAATGCTTATCCAGAATCATCCTATACTATTAAATGAACAATATTTGTATATCTTATACCTACTATTGAATGAGCATTATTTGTATATATTTGTAATCACGTCGAAAACGATTTCGATGACAGTTGCAACATAGGGGCTTACTGGGGCGAAAAACGATCTAGCTAGGTCTCATATCTGAGAAAATTCGTTTTCTCTATTTTCACCCGAGCAGAGCTCGGTCGCCCAAAGTTTAGAACAAGATGGCTACCTTAGAAAAATGACATGGCAGCATGGAAATAGTATGAACTATGAAATAGTATCCTATACTATTAAATGAGCATTCTCTATATTCACCAGAGCTCAGCTCGGTCGCCCAGGTATATATTTTAATAATAAGTTTTCCACTTCAGGGCAAAAGTCTCCCATTCCCCACCTACTCTTTTATATATTCTGATCTACTACGATTTTAGACCAATCCTATTAAGAGTTCAGCTCATCCCGCCATTTCTGACCTGTCGCGTCCAATCAGCATATATATATTTTTTTAATCCACGTATGGGAATGTCTTGGCCTGCATCTAACCTGATGGTAAATGTGGATCAGGCCGAACGTGGAAACGAGCTTCACCCGGAATCCTCAACCACAGAGGAGCTGGCTATCTTACCTCTAACTGCCGAGACACAACAATACTGTTAACATTGTTGTTTTGGCGACAGACTTAGTTAAGATGGTGGTAGCTCGCCAGGCGGACTTACAACAAGCCCTACCACCAACCAAACCCGAGCAGAAAATTTTGCCCCCACTGGGAATCGAATAGGAAAAAGACAGGTCGTCTAACATGATGATGATGATGTCATGCTGAGATAGGAGCCCTTTGGCCTCGTACGGGACTTCATTCTTTAAATTTTAATGTTACTTTGTTTTTTATTTATGTTTAGTGTGTTTTTAGTTTAATGTGTGATTTCCTGTGCGAGTCCCAATAAATACTTTTTCTTTCTTTCTTTCTTTCTTTCTAACTACTAGATCACAGGTGGAATATGTTTTTCAAGTCTATTTCCTCACCGTATAGTCAGCAGTAGCAGCCAACTGGTTGCTGTCCACAGTGGAAGCGGACGAGAAGAACACGGGACTGTCGGGCGGCGCGTCCCGCACCAGCGCGTCGTACTGGCGCGGCTCCAGGCCGAGCCGCTCGAAGAACTCCTGCAGCCGCGACGCCTCCTCCGACGGACTGTCGGGGGAGTCCTCGCCCTCGCACGGGGCGGAGGCCGGGCTGCGCCCGTCTGAGCGGCGGTATCTGTAAGGTGGATTTTGAATGTTAGTATTTTTTTTTTATATTTGCTGCAGTGCTGTCAAATATTTATATATTAAAAATAAAAGTAAAAAAAACAAGTAAAAAAAAAATTCTGTACAAAGGCGAACTTAATGCCTGAGGCATTTTCTACGAGTCAACCTTAGGGTGATGCAGAGACAAAACATGGCAGGTACAACATAAGAGATAGATAACAAATATTCTGCTTCGTATCTATATTTTTATTGGACTGTATTATTGCCTTACGAGAGATGGGTGGCAAACAACCAGGTATGGCTCACCTTGACGAACTCATAATGCTGAGATCTAATAGAGCTGTTACAACCATGGAACCACCAATAACTAACCAATTGTGTATTAGCATGGTTACAAAATTTGAGATTAATCACCATAAACAATCCCAATTGTATTTCAAATAAAGAAAGAAAAATTGTTTATTCTGCACGAACAAAACGCACATTTAAAGAAAAAAAAGACATAAAATACACTCATACAAATGTAGCCAAAAGCCTCGTATTTAATGAATAATTAAAAAAAAAAATGTTTAAGTGACAGATGATAAGGTACGACCGGAGTGCATACTCAACTCAACCCAAAAAAAAGCTTCATACAAACGTGCAATGATAGGTGAGATGCACTATGAAAAAGCGCGGTAGTACAAAACATAGAAGCTTTGCCTCTATGGTGGTTTACTCTGTGCGCGACGCTCGTACCTACTAATTGGGAAACACGAAGATCAGCCGGTCGATTCTGTAAAAATATCACCGTCAAACTTAGATGAAGTGAGCTGTCAATAGTGTTAATCCCTAGCATCCTGCCGGTCGATTTGTGACAGTGACAGCTCACTTGACAGTTTCACGTTGACATTTTTACAGCACTTGATCAGGGCAGAGCGAGATTGTCTTTCGGCGCCCTTTGATCGACGCTTTCACTTCACGTACTACACGTACTTCGGTTTCATGATAAATCTATACATACATAATAAAACAAAGTCGCTTTTCGCGTTTGTCTGTATGTCCGCGTCATCCTTCTAAACCACGCAACTGATTCTGATGAGGTTTTCACCATCGTTTCGAGAATTCTGAATACGTTAACATTAAGTTTAAAACCTAAGAAATCTCGATGTTTTGTCAAGCCGTAAAGACCGTGCGAAGCAGGAGCGGGTAGCCATTTAAAAATAATTCCCAATTTTACAAAAATCTACCTTTTTTTTTTTTTTTTTTTTTTCTTTATTTGTTTATAGAGGGTTTGATCAGTATGACCATGCCACCCTCATAGGGGCATTCTATAACTACCTACGCTTAATACCTAAGTTTACCACTTTGTATAATTTTTTGGCTGTCCTGGACAAGGGAGCAGCCAAGATACAGTTATACATGCCAACATTAATAGAATTGAAATCGTTTTCTATGAAATATTTACTCCTCTCAACCTCGTTCCTGACACATTCCGCTAAAATATGAGTGGTATCTTCTACCTTATCACACTCAGAACAATTGGGTGAATCACTCTTTCTCATTAAAAAGGCGAAGCTATTCAACGGAACATGTCCCGAACGTAGTCTGAAAGCAGTAACAATCTCATTTCGGTGCATATCTGTTCCCACAAACCAAGGAAGACGGGACAGACTGTGCTGAATGGTTTTATACCAAATTCCCTTACTTAGTGACCTCTCATCAAAGAATTCTTTCCATAATTCTAAACCTTGTTCGCGAACTCGATACAAGAGGTCACTAAATAAGGGAACACATTCAACCAATATTCCATCTGTGATAGCCTCTTTTGCCAAGCGATCTACTTCCTCATTTCCATACAATCCAATATGGGATGGTACCCATTGGAGACCAATTCTCTTGTCTTGGATCTTACCAATAGAGTCCAAAATTTCATAGGCTATCGGTGCACCTCGACAATTCGAGGTGCATCGAGCCAGGTGTTGCAGAGCACTTCTAGAATCAGTCAGTATTACATAATTCCCTGATTCGAATGACTCAATGTATGAAATAGCTTCTGAGATCGCTAGTAGTTCAACGTGCATTATTGAAATTTTGGCACATGATCTAAACTTTATAGACGCTTTCGTTTGCGGATCAAAAACAGCCCATCCCGACTCGTTACCTTCCCGTGACCCATCAGTATAGACTGAGTAAAAATGTAAATAATTAGCCTTTAGAAACTGATCACAAATTTCATGGATGTTGTTACATCTATACTGATGTTTCGGTTTGTCTATGACATCTATACAAGGCCTAACTACATTGGATAGGTCCACACTGCTAACCCATGTATTCAAAGAAAATCTTTCCAATTGCTGCGATGAAAGTATAGGGTAGTCAATAAGAAACTCATGTACCGTCACTAATAGTGGTTTCCTTTTCCGCCTCCAATATAAAGTCTGACATGACTCGGCAAGACTGCTTATCAAGGAAAATATTTTACTACCCCGGAACGAATTCACCTTCAACCAATATTTACCGGCTAATAAGTACCTGCGTACATATAAAGGTTGAAGGTGAAGTTCACATTCCATTACGTGTATTGGAGTAGTCCTTACAAAACCTCCAATAACGCGCATACACTGATTTTGTATTCTGTCTAATTTAGCTAAGTTACTCTTGTACCCGTTATCATATAAAAAGTTGCCATAGTCCAATCTCGAACGAATAATAGAAACATATAATAGCCTCAAAAAATATGGATGTACGCCCCACCCAGACCCAGCAAGAACTTGAAAGATTCTCAGAGATTTTAAACATTTTCCGGCTAGTTCCCCAATATGTTTTTTCCACCTAAGCGAGCGATCCAGCCACAACCCTAAGTACTTTATATTATCTACTACTTGAAGCGATGTGTCATTTACTAACAGATTAATACATTCTCTTTTATATCCTCTCTTAAAAACGCATACTTTACTTTTTGAAGATGAAATTTCTAAGCCTATGTTTGAAAGCAATTTAACTAAAATATCTAATGAATTTTGTACCAGATTAACAACTTCTTGTATGTTCTTATTTACTGAATAAAGCACAAAATCGTCCGCGTACTGAGATATCAAAACTCCACTACTCATAATACTTGCACAGATATTTGAAGTTACTATATTAAAAAGCAACGGTGACAAAGGGTCACCTTGTGCTAATCCACGACCAGTAGTTCGACAAATATAAACATTATCTACTAAAACCTTCAACCTTCTTTCTTTTAAAAAATACCATAAATATTGACATATTTTAGATCCCACCCCAATTAGGTCCATTGTTTGCATCAATGAAATGATGTTTACGTTATTATATGCATTATCTATATCTAAAAAACATCCTATTGTCGTCTTATTTTCTGTAAAACCAGTTTGAATATGAGAAACTAAATTAACTAGATTGTCCATTGTAGATCGACTTTTTCTAAACCCCGTAGTATAAGGAGATAAGGTGTTATTTTTTTCGACGAACCATTCTATTCGATTATTCAAAATACTGTGGAATATTTTACACAAACACGACAGCATTGATATAGGTCTGAGTGCCGACTGAGACTGCGGATCGCGCCCAGGCTTAGGTATCGGAACGACTGCGATATCACGCCACTGATTGGGTACAAAACCGGTTGACAGAGAACCATTATACAACGACAACAAAATAGATTTGCCAGTCTCAGGAAGGAATTTAATCATCGAGTACGAAATATTGTCACAACCGGGAGACGTGTCCTTAGAGCGAATACAACAATTAAGTTCGTGTTTCGTGATGGCCGATTCTAATTTTGAATTATGAGAAACAAATGACAGGTCGTTAGGAGGTGCATAATCGGGAGTTAGGCTACGAAGTAGATTATTGGCTCGCTCGCCATCAACATGCTGTCTTGCACTTCTACGTCCTTTAAACCATCTCATTTTATGCCACATCTGACTTTGAGAAGTTGTTCCATCCAATGAAGTGCAGAGATCCTTCCAACCTTTATCCCTTGCTTTGCGCACTAACTTTTGTGACTCACATATCTTTTTATTGAGAAGCGATAGGTTATTCGGTGAAGGATTACGCCTAAAGGTTGCAAGGGCCAATCTACGTTTTGCAACTGATTTGGATAGCTCCGCATTCCAGTAGGGTTTGGGAATAAAGACGTTATCAGGTTCCATGTTAAATTTGATATAAGGAATATGAACGTCTGCAGATAAATTTAAACACTCAATAAAATTATCATAGTCGGCTTGAAGATTGCCTGACTGTTGAAACTTAATAAATAATTTTTCAAGTAAGCTTTTGTAACCATCCCAATCAGCATTTTTAATATTCCGGCGATAAGTATTTCTAGGTAAAACATTGAAATTGGTCGTTATATTAATCATTAAGTGATCACTTCCAAGGGTTTCATTCATAATGTTCCAGTTAAATGTCAAAGCTAAATCAGAGGAGATTAACGTTATATCGGGCGCGGACTGTTGAAGTTGGTTATTAACTAACCTAACACGGGTGGATTTGCCGTCATTCAAGGTTACAAAACCGTTATCTAAAATAGCATCACAGATTTGAGATCCCCTTAAATCGGTCTTGTAAGACCAATTGGTGTGGTGTCCGTTAAAATCCCCCACAACAAGACTTTTTTTGTTGACTAAAGAAAAAACTGAATCCCAATCTTGCTGGCTGGTACGCACAGATGGTGCGCAATACACAGCAAGAATATGTTCGATTTCACTACAATTGACTACTTTAACACACAAAAGTTCAATACCCTGGTTTGTGGCTTGAACGTCACAGATACATGAATGAATCGACCTATGTATA
This sequence comes from Agrochola circellaris, assembly GCA_914767755.1. Classification (NCBI taxonomy): domain Eukaryota; kingdom Metazoa; phylum Arthropoda; class Insecta; order Lepidoptera; family Noctuidae; genus Agrochola; species Agrochola circellaris. Next base: position 9,391,998 of record OU611850.1, on the reverse strand, counting down.
AAGATAGCAACCCCACCATAACCATCATCCCTATCTTTGCGGTAAATATTATAATTTGTCAACTTGAGATGGCTATCAGGTTCCAACCAGGTTTCACTAACGGCGGCAATGTGGACTTTCTCCTGTGACAAAATATTTTCAAATGTGACTAACTTCGGCCTTAAACTCTGCGCGTTCCATTGGAGTATAGTCAATTTTACATTTTTCCTGTTATTATTCATGATTTACGAAAAAAAAAATCTAACGTCTGTTTTATTATAGGCCAATCTGAAATATTATCTACCACAACTAAAATTATCCATTCGACGCAACATTTTATAATACTTGTAACCTTAGTTAAAATAGATGTATTTTTCAAGAATATTATTTCTTTCAGTCTTTTAATTAATTCTCCAAACTTCACTTCTCTTTCTCTCTTTTCTTCAATTTCCTCAATAAACACCTCCGATTTATTGGTATTCTGTGGCTCTGGATTTAGAAAGAAGTCATATTCAGATCGATTAGAGGCAGTTTCCTTACGTTTCCCTTGTTTTTTGTAGGATGATTGTGGTGCTTGTTTGACCTCTTCCCCTTTGTGTATTTGTGCTTTTGTCGATATGATTTCATTGTAAGGTGTATATTCTCGGTGCAATGATGTCGTATTTTCTACAAGTGGAGGTTTAGACACTAACGCAGAGAACGGTTTGCTCGACGATATCTTAGTAGCAACATCTGCTGGTGAACTTGGTGCTACATAAATAGTAAGGGCCTTTCTATATGTGCAATTAAACTCCGCCATAATCTCTCTTAATCTTTTTTCTTTGAGGAATGCTGGGCAACCTTTGTACAAAGCCATGTGTGCACCGTCACAATTAACACATTTAAATGACGTAGTATCACAGTTAGCATGGTTTCCTCCACACTTCGGGCAGATAATTTTGTTTGATGGACACCTTTTAGTTGGATGACCCAACTTCCAGCACTGCGTACACTGTGATACAGGAAAGATGTATGGATCCACTTTAATTCTTAGACCATCCACAGATATATATGGTGGTAAAAAGGAACCCTTAAAGCATAACCGAACGGCTTCACTTCGTGTCCAGCCTTCGTTTGATTTACGTCGGTTTAGTCGAAATATTGACACTAACTTGCCTGGTTTAGGGCACACGATTGTATTTAGTATCTCCTCGTCGGTTACATCTAAATCCACATCTCTTATAACACCATATGATAGACTCTTTTCCATAGCCCGTTGTATACGCCAGCCCTTTTCAAGAAATTGTTTACAATTTTCTAATCTCTCTGCGCCGACTTCATTCTGCATATCGAGGCGGACTTTGAATGGATTAATATATTTCACCCTAAGAATATCCGTAATGCCGTTATCTTTAAACAATCTGGCCAAAGCAAATTGTTTAGGCAATTGTTCACTATATGATATGTATATCTCAATCTTATCTATATCAAGCTTGTACTTCTTTTTTTCCTTTGATTTCACCTCTGTCCATTCGCTATCTTCATCATCTCCTTTCCTCTTCTCCAACCTAGTTTCACCTTCCATTTGCATAATATCTTCTTCTTCGTATTGTGTCTCTTCTAAATCTCGTACTACTAAATCACTCCACGGACTACTGCTCGGCATAATAGTCGCCTCACAAGACGCATACACGTGACTTTCCTTAGTTTCACTCATCGCGTAGAATTAAAAACAAAACAGGCATCGTTAGCGGTTGCGCGCAGTAAGTCAACCCAACGGTATATACATACACGATGGGAATAGCTACCGCGGCTGCGCGCAGGTAATAACAACAACGTAATAGGTGCGCGCGCGGCTTGAGTAATTAGCATACGACCACCTCGCACGAACGCCGTATCGAGACTCGCCAAAAATCTACCTTTACTGCTAATATCAACACTTAATGAATTTAAATTAAATTCAGTAGCTCTAATTAGTATACTCCTGCTTCTTTAACATTAACAAAGCTTTTACTGTTAATGTTTTATAATTAAAAGGCGCCATTAAAATGTAATTTTGCCCTGGTTTCTTTTTTTGCATTTGGGTTTATGGCGCCTCTTGCCATCTGGCGCCTAGAGCGACCGCTCCTCTCACGCTACCCTAGGGTCAGCGCTGTATCTGTTCTGTCTTAACTGCAGGTCTCTTACCTATCAGAGATGTCAGATTTGGAGCGCAGTATAGGTCGGGGTCGCCGCTGCTTGTACCGCAGACATCGCTGTCGCTTGAACGTGCCCAGCGGTGACGTCACCTCTTCTGTTGGCGGGCATATCTAGAAGAGGAAGTTTCTGTTTTTAGTAATCATTCAGTTTGCGTCACAACTTTAAAAAAAATAACGACTTTTTCAATCGTTCTGGCCATTCTGAAATCAACTTAATAAACACTGAAATAAAGTTGACATTTGTCTAAGTGGAAATAAAATCAATCGGAAACTGACTTTTGGATTATGGAATTGTCTAGTTGTCAGTACTGACCTGCGTGGCATTGACGTACTCCTGTTTATCGTCACCTCGTGGTCTCATGCGCAGCTCCTGGTACTGCGGCTGTTTGTTCACTACTTCTGTGCTCGGCTCGTGGTACCTGGAAAATAATTAAATAAATAAAGGTTGGCGTTTAAGGGGGATGCGCTAAGGTAGCCCGCGAGATTCAAATATTCTTCAGTTTTTTTCTATTTTGCAGGTCAGCGTCAGGTTGTATTTTGATTAAAATATAGTTCGCGACACAATCAGCAATACAACTGCATAAGTTAGCATAATTGTCAAATGTCATGATTTCATGAAATAGTCATTCAATGGGATTACATGAACTTATAGAGTTGTATTGATCATTTTTATGATTATAATTCTATAATTAAACATTTGATACGTAAGAAAATTTGAATTTCGCGGGCTACCTTGACGCTTTCGTCTTAAATATCGCTTTTAGCGATACGACATGATGTCGTACTATGTAAAATGTCTACATTTTTAAGGTGCCTATATACCTATTCAAGGGAATTATATTCTATTCTATTGCGTATGATTAGCAATAACTATATGTGTCGTGTCGTACTAGTTACACTTAGAGAAAATACAGGGCTTTTGGTCTCGTTCTCCATATACTAGCTGCGCCCCGTGATTTCACCCGCATAAGTCTCGATCCCGTGGCAATATCGGGATAAAAAGTACCCTATGTCCTAATCCAGGTCATGGTCTACCCATGTGCCAAATTTCATCCAAATCTGGTCAGCCGTTTTAGCGTGAAACCGTGACAAACAAACTCACTTTCGCATATATAATATTAGCTAGGATTTCATATAAGGTAGTCCTAATAGAAAATATCTATAACTCTAGAATACCTACCCAGTTTTTACCTACCAAGTGTTGTCAAAAAGCGAAAATTGTGAGGACCTTATTTTTCAAAGGACAACAAAGGTCTCACAAAGGACCAAAATAAAAAACAAAAGGACCAGACTGACCAGGTAATGCTTTTTAAAATCTATTTACACGAGCTCTACTACTACTACTCGTACTTGTATCTCTACTTTTGATTTTAATCCTGTTTTTAAATTTTATAATTAATTATGTGTAACTCGTAACACTTATTATCCAATGGGGCATGAGGTGCTAACCTATAAGAAATTGTAATACTAACCATAGATATAAGATTTTTTATTTTTAATGTATTAGTATATACAATTGTTGGTTAGCCAGAAACAATAAATAAATAAATAAATAAAGTGTTCAACGGAAGTCACTGGGGTGGTTTGCGCGTGTAAAAAATCTGACTCGCCTTAATAAGTTATCTCCTCAGAAACCAATAAACGCCATCCCCTCAAAAAATAAGGGTTCCCTTATCCCAATTTTACGATGGCACACTTAAAAGTATCTCAGCAAGAAGACCCGATAATTATTGATATTAGTGTGGTTCATATACCTGCTATAATAAGATCAAAAATGAACCATATAGGCTGGTCCTGTGGTCCTTACCTAGTATACTCCCTCGCATACTCCTTGCGGCCCACGTTGAGGCACTTGAGCGGCGTCTTGTACGTGCACTCGTAGTCGCCGTAGTCGTACATGGGGGGCTCGTCCTGGAACTGAGGCGGGGGGGCGCTAGCCTGGAAGGTTAGATGCAATGGATACTTAGTGATATTTCTGACGTCGTGTGATGGGTTTCTAGAAAAGACCATTTTCCAGCTTTAAAAAAAAAAGTATATTGGGTGTCCCACAGGATGAATACAAACTAAATAGAATGACACAAACGTAGAAAATAAAAATAAATAATAACAACAGTCTATAAAAAATAAGAATAAACAAAGTCGTAGGATGAAGGAAATTTTCGGGAATATAACCGGTTCAGATAGTTGGAATCAGAAGCCAGAATATTTCTCTCTGTGTTCTCTGTTAGTTACTTCAAACTTTGAGTTGTGTTACGCAATTAGGGTGCTGTAGCCGTGTTATTTCCCACTTTTGATTATTTTGCCGCTAAATGCATTTAGGCGAACGTTTGGCGGGATTTGTCTTGGTATTTGGAAGTTGACATTTTTATTAGTCTGGGTAACATAAGGACTCCTAAAGGTACCATTCCGGTACCGCATGCGGCAGCAGCAGGCGATGCCTCGCAGCGACACGAATGAATATTTATGAACCCGACGTGTGGCCTACGAAAGGTATTTCATAGAAAATCATAGAAACCAACCATGTCGCGTCGCCTGCTGCTGCCGTCTGCGGTCGGTTACGGAATGATACCTTTAATCTATTATATTTATTACAACATGTTTTTTACACCTAGGTATTACAAACAAAGTTTTGACTTTGACTTTCGATCAATGCATTTTCATTTAAGTCTGTAATACGAATGGAAAAAAAAAAATGAAAATGTAAATCATAGTTACCTGGAAGTGTATCCCAACCCTAGGCGCATGCGCATAATGATGATGATGTGCGTGGTGCTGTGGGGGGGCTGCGGGGGCTGGCGGCGCGGGGGGCTCGGGGGCGCCGTCCTGGAACTGCGGGGGGGCTGACACGTAGCACTCCAGGGACGCGCCGTATTCCGACACGTAGGAGTTGAAGCGGCTGTGGATATAATATGGAGATCGTTTTGTGTATTTAAGGAGGATGCGATAAGGTAGCCTGCGAATTCTATAAATACAGGGTGACAGGGACATCGACGCGAAGCCGGTTACCATGGATTCAGTACATGATTCTGAACCCCCCTGCGTTGAAATTTTTCGTCGGTTATTAAAAAAAAAACAGCTGCTCCATACATTTTGACCGCGTAGGTATTGCACTTTTCTATGAAACAGCAGATTTTTTTTTTTATAACCGACGATAAATTTCAGCTCAGTGGGGTTCAGAATCATGTACTGAATCCATGGTAGCCGGCTTCGCGTCGATGTCCCTGCCACCCTGTATATATTTGATATGGTCGTAAATCATATTTAGATCAACATACAACCTAATACTGACATGCAAATTGCAAAAAATTTAAGAACATTTGAATTTCGTGGGCTACCGTGTCGCTTTCGCCTTATGGGTGCTTATAATTTTATTGAAAGATAAGAAGCCTGTGGCTTATTGGTGAATTAGTGACCCTTTTTAGGTAATGTGCGTTCGCAATTTTTTTGTCAAACATGTAAACAAACACGAGTTTTAGGAAAAACAACTGTAAGGCCTACAGATAAGGTTCAGTTTGCGCGACAACTTCATATTTTTTTATGACTTTTTCAACAGTACTAGTCAGTCTAAAATCAACTTTTTTTACACTTGCATAAAGTTGTTTGTTTAGGTGGGAATAATATCAATTGGAAACAAGGATTTGAATAGACCTTAATAGTACTTAATTGTATTAATAACATTCCGTTGTCCCTACTATCTTCAATCGACTTATTTCACAATAGTAGATTGGGAATCATTTTAAGGATCTTAGCTGTTTCTATCACTTGCTAATTAATTCGTTTTTGGTCCTTCGAGCCGGATTAGCGACAAACCTAGTTACACCTAGTATACGTCTGTGTAATGCTCACCTGGCGTGTTCATGGTCGTGTTGCGTGGAGGAGCCGGAGTCTGTGCGTCTGTGTTGATGCGGCGCGTTGTGTGCGGGAGCGCTGCGTTGCGTGTAGTGACCGCTCGAGCCGCCCGAGTCGCGTGCGAATGATGAGCCGCAACGACTGGGTAGACAACGTATATTTTAATAAAACCATGTTTATTTAAAAAAATGCAGTTGATGATTCCACTCTGATTCTGGAGTCACTTCCCAAAAGGTGGACCAATGACCTGAAGATGGTTGTGGGAATCCACTGGTTATGAGGTTCAGGACCGGCCGTTGTGAAGATACTTGTCCCTGGCACTCGCCGGCCGCTACCGCGGCACCGCTCACTTCGCTCGCTCGGCTCGAGCGTTGGGTGATAACAGTTCTAACCTAACCTAACCAACCTTCCAGCCATTTTCATTTGCTACTTCATTTTTAGCCAAGGGGCTGCACTTCAGTTTAACGGGCTAAAGATGAAATCATTTATCCAAAATGCATATTATGTCGAACATTAGCTTCTCCTTAAAAATTAACTTAAGTTTAGCCGGCTAATGTTAAGTTTATTTCCACATCCGACTTTACCCGTAACATAATAATAATAAAAAATAAATAAAGGCTGATTGTTTTGACCATGTAGGTATTGCACTTTTTTATGGCATAGCAATTTATTTTTAAAATAGACTTAAAAGGGGTGATAGATGCACGAGCAAGTACGCGTATTTATGGCTCGGCGACCTTTCTCGCCCGTGTGTCATGCTAAGTACGCGTACTTTAAAACCGCTGAGTAAGTTTGTCGGCGATCCAACAGGTTTGAAATTTTTCTCCTAGCCTGCAGCTGGTTCGTAGTTTCGTACGTCTGTCATCGCCGCGAGTCTTGAGCCGCCATTTTGTTTCGATATTTGTGTAATGTTTGTTTAAATTGGTTCAGAAAATTCGACATTATCGCGGCACAGTGTGAGCAAGCTTCACGTGTATCACCGACGGCGAGCCGAGTAAATTCGCAAACGATAAAAACCGCGTACTTTAAGTTCGCACCTCTATCACCCACTAAAGAGCGTTTATTCTGAAAGTTGGCAACGTCGTAAATAGCTGTCAAATATTTACCTGTTTTGATTAATTTGGAAATAATACTGTATGGAAATAAGAAATGTGGCTAACTAAGTTACTAGAATATTGATTATGATATGCAATAATTAATATTGTAACACCGAATATTTAGTTTTACGCGTAAAAAAAGCATTTGGAAAGTTTTCAAATGCATTTTTTACGCCTAAAACGGGTACAACATCAAATTCAATGTTACAATTGCATAAGATAATCAATATTCTAGTAACTTAGTTAGCCACATTTCTTATTTCCATACAGTATTATTTCCAAAATAATCAAAACAGGTAAATATTTGACAGCTATTTACGATGTTGCCAACTTTCAGAATAAACGCTCTTAACATTTGTACGCTGGAGCGCGTCGATATCCCTTACACCGTATAATGAACCATATTAACCTGTTATAAGACTGATAGTTGTCCTCGCCCGGCGAGGGATGCTCCGAGAAGGCATCGCACGAGGACATGAGCGACGAGTGGTTGGAGCGCGTGCCCTTGGAGGAGCACGACGCGGTGCGCTGGTGCGTGGAGTGGCGCCGGCGCCGCGGGGAGCGGCCCAGGGTGTCCGTGTGGCCTACGTTGACGCTGGGTTGAGGACAAGATGCGTTAGGAAGTGTTCAAGAAATATCTAGGAAAAGTGCAGGAAACTCTCTCTAGTTACAGATATTTGATAACTTGTACGGAGTAAAACGGTAACTTGTACGGAGTTTTTTTTGCCAAATGCGTGTGTTGTGTAAATTGAAGATTGATTCAAATATGTAGTTTCATGTTTAGTCAATATTTTTAACTTTAGGTATACATAATTGCTTAATTATAATTGCTTAAATATGCATGCCAAAATATGGCGAAATGTGTCATCGCACAAGAATACATATTATTTAATAACACCTTTGTATTACAGCATTTAAAGCAAATAAATGACTTTGACTTTTGACTTTGTAAAATATATGGTAATTTTCAAGCAAAAAAAAATTTTAACAGGTAGGGGGATTTTAGATTGCTCTGAACACATCTGTACGACTAGCATTATTGCTTTTCTCTAACTAATTTGCAATTTGTATGTTATCCTAATTGATTTAATTTAATGACATATCTAACAAACTAACCAAAACCCTGAAAATGTATTTGTACGCCGGAAACGGCAGAATATTATGAACTTTAAGAACTATTAGATTATTTATTATTTTATTTTGACAAATAAATGCACTATCACCATCATCATCATCACCACCAAAAAATCACAATCAACAATCAATCAATTCATCTATTCACCTTAAGGCCAGAAAAATGCAAGAACAAACACCTACATTACAATTTGATGTAAGCACAAAGGACCAAAAAAAACAAACACTAGATTTTATGGACGCCAATGAAATGATAATAACATGAAACTGAGTACCATGGTGCTTGGGGGAGGCCTATGTCCAGCAATGGACGTCTTTTGGCTGAAATGACGATGATGATGAGGAGTACCATAAAAAAAATTGCTCAATTTTACTCATTTTTTATGGACAAGTCGCACTTGACCAAAAAATTAAGACATTCAAAATTGTGTTTTCTTGTTTCTCTTATGGATTCGGATTTCCTCATACGGTTCCAGTTAAAAGAACACTCGGAATACTTTTATTTTTTATTTATCCAGCTTATCATTACTGTTTTTTTTTACCTAAGGCGATGGTGTTGATGGTGTATTTATTTCACGGTTATCGTAACTGATAGCTGAACGTGTTAAGAGGCTTACAACAGCTAAAGCGCGGTCACTGTCGGACTGCATAGAAATGAAAGAGAAGCGCGATGACACGACGCAGGTAATTTATTGCAAAATATGAAGCAGTTAGCGAATTACAAAAAATCTATTGATTGGACTGGAAAATTAAAACACTATTATGCTAATATGTAGCTTGTAGAATAATCTGACAAAAAATCAGAATGATTGCATGTAAATTAATATGATTTTTAATCGGTAAAATAAATTTTTAGAGGTGTCTTCATGATTTTTTTCTATCGTATCAAATTAGCTGTTTTATATTTTCAACACACTATCATACTAGCATATATCCTGAAGAAAATCATATATTTTTCTGATTTTGTTTACTGCAGTGGATCATATACTTTTACGCATTATAAAACTTGCGTTTAGGCACGTTTAGGTCCTGTGGTCCCCTTAAGTTACATTACAAATAATGCATTATTTGTGAATTCACTCAGAGAACAACAGAATAGGTCCGAGTCACTAGGTGTGAGGTTGAGAGTGCGGTGTGCATACGTCAGTGGCGCCTCACTTAAACACTTATCTGCCCTAAAATGTCTGTATTTCAGCACCTTCCCTCTAAGTCCTTTGAATAGTAGATTATTCAACGAGGGGATAAACCAGTGTCTTTTTTAACGGGCTATATTGAATCAATTCAAGCTCTTCCAAGAAGAAGACACCTTTATCCCCAAGGAGACTATTCTACTTTTGACACCTTCTGGCCTTCTCCGAGGTAATAAAAAGTAATTCGATTTTCGAATGTTTTTTTTTTGTAAAAGTTTTTTGTACGAATTTTTTGTTAATGGTTCCAAATTCAAATCGCGTTATTGATCAACGGGTTATAATGAAATTCAGTACAATATTATTGCCCGGCAAAAGTACTTGCTTTAGGTTAGGTTTGCATGACATAATTATAATTGGACGTTATCAAGCAGGTAACAGCGTGACATCACAGTGGGCCCTATCAGAATACCAGCGCTGCGGTATTTATTTTTTAAATATCGCCGCATTATGCTGAGATAGGAGCCTTTTTGGCCTCGCACAGGTCGTTATAATTAGTTTTTTTTTGTTTTTTATTTTGTAATTTTTTTTATTTTTATTTTTATTTTTGTTATTACCTACTTACTGTTTGTATTTCCTGTGCGTGTCCCAAATAAAATATTTTTCTTTCTTTCTTTCTTTCTTTTTCAGGTAGTATGAAAAGTTACTGATACTCACTGTTCAGGATAGCATCTGGTCTGCGTGTGCAGATCCGGCAGAGACTTGTGGCTGTTGATGTTGGGACAGCCGCTGTCTTCCTCTCGCATGCTCGGCTGGGAGTGTGAGTTGGACCTGCACATACAACTGCGCACTTATTAATAAAGAAATACTTCGAATAGTTACAAATAAATACTAAGCAGTAGGAAGTTTATGTTAGAGCTTGTTTTTTCCGCTGTCAAAAACCCAATTCTCGATGTGTTGGGCAAAGTTGGTCACAAAAAATCTGCTGCTCCATACATTTTGACCGTGTAGGTGTTGTACTTTTCTATCCAACAGCAGATGTTTTTTTTAATAACCTACGAAAAATTTCAGCGCAGGGGTTTCAGAATCAAGTACTAAATCCATGGTAACAGTTTTCGCGTCGAGGTCCCTGCCACCCTGGATAGTAAGATGGTTATAGCCGTGTGTCTGAGTGCCCTAATTTTGTTACTGCGACCAATTTCGCCGTAGCGCTCGCCGGCTACTGCCGCGGCACCGCTCGCTTCGATCGCTCGGCTCGCGCGTAGTTGGTCACAGGTCTACAACCATGTACTGAATTCATGGTAACAATTTGCGATGTTCCTTACACCGTGTATTCTGGCTACAATATTGACAGTTTAAAATGAAAAGGTCTTTAGGACCTAAGTTTAGTCCAACCGATACGATTTTAGTTTCCAGGGAGGTCACAATAATGCTGTGTTATGTTAAGACATACCTGATGTACCGCGGCGCCGAGTGTGCGTACTGTGCCGGCGGACTGATGGCGGCCACAGGGTCCGCCGGGGAGCCCGAGCCGCTCACGACAGGCTCAGGGAGCTCCATGTTCTCGGGACTTGAGTGGGAACTCGCTGGAACATCAGAAATATTATTTTAAGATACTGAAATCGCGAAAGAAAATTAGGTGGTCACTACATTTTGTCGATTTATGTGAACACAATCTACGTATGGAGCAGATGATTTTACGGTTGTTCCTTGTTTCCATAGTAAAAGTTGGTCATTAATTATGAGTTAAGATACCTTCTCTGCTTCTATTCATATACAGGGTGTCAGGGACATCGACGCGAAGCCGGTTACCATGAATTCAGGACATGATTCTGAACGCTCCTGCGTTGAAATTTTTTGTCGGTTATAAAAAAAAAAACAGCTGCTCCATACATTTTGACTGCGTAGGTATTGCAGTTTTCTATGAATCAGGTGATTTTTTTTTTAATAACCGACGAAAAATTTCAATTCAGGGGGGTTCAGAATCATGTACTGAATCCATGGTAGCCGGCTTCGCGTCGATTTCCCTGCCACCCTGTATACATATTATAAATTAAAGTCACTTTTCCTGTTTGTCCGTATGTCCGCGTTGTTCTTCTAAACCACGCAACAGATTTTGATGCGGTTTTCACCATCGTTTAGAGAATTTATTCCGGAAGGGTTATGTGTGTCTGACCCTGACAGCGGGGAATAGATCAAATTTGTCAAACTTTTCTGTTGTGAATGATGGATACGAGGCTTTTGGCTCATCTGTAAAGTGGTATTGTTTTGTTTCTTTTTGTAATGTGCGTTTGGTTTGTGCAGAATAAACACTTTTTCTTTCTTCTTTTTTTTCTTTGTATAATACGTTAATATTAAAGTTACGTAAAATTAAGAAATCTCGATGTTTTGTCAAGTCGCAAAAACCGTGCGAAGCAGGAGCGGGTCGCATGATTCAGATTATGATTGAGTGTTACGCAATTAGGGTGCAAGTCGGACAAAATATACTCATCGACACGAGAAGAAGTCGCAATTAGTTTCTTGCATCTATTGAAAGTTCCAAACCCAAGAACCGAAGGACCAAAAACTGTCACAGTAAGTAAGTCCTTCTACCAAAAACCTAAAGGACCAGAATACTTACGCATAGAATATCCACTTTTAATCACCACCTCACTGGGCCTCTGCCGAGGGATCACGAAAGACTCCGGGAAGAACACTCTCGCGTCGCCAAAGCTCAATGGCCTGTTCATCTTCTCTCTATGGTCAGGGTCTGACTTCTGGGCTTTAGACCCTGAGGTTCCGGATGAGGAGGTTCCCGAGAAGGTTCCGGAGAAGGTCCCTGAGTTGTGCTGTGAGCGAGGAATGGTTTCCCGTTCAGGGTAGGAATCCTTCAGCCGTCTTGTGTCAGCGTATACTTTGTGCGCTGAAAGTGTACCTGTTGGGGAAAATGGTTAAGTTTAATAGAAGTTCTTTGTTATCAGAACAGTTTAAAATGTATATTTGATTTTAAGAGCGCTAACACACTGGGGCGCCATGGCGACGTCGCTGATGGCTACGTAGACATGGCTGCCTCTGGCTACCTACCGTAGCCAGTAACACGCGGGCGTACGTCCTGTCGATCAGTTAGCCACTGAGTAAGGGAGGCGTAAATTACTTTTTTACAAAATACTGGCGACTTGGCTACGCGTCGCCAGACTATCCAGTCTCCACGTAGCCACGGGCCGGTCGGTCGTGGCTACGCTTCCAAATTGGCGACGTCGCCAGACTGTAGCCAAGTGAGCTAACTGTCATACATTTCAATACGAATTGCTTTGATACGTAGCCGGCGACGTCGCCATGGCGCCCTAGTGTTAGCACTCTTACAGTAAAGCATAAATGCTTTCACATATTAAATTTTTTTTTGTACCTCAATCAATAGCTAAGGATAATGAGACTTTTAGAACGCCAAAAGTTACAAAAGACCAAAAACTCAAAATAATGGTGGAGTGTTCAAACACCAGGAAGTGTCGACGTGTTTGAGCTGGTAAGAAGTGGTGTAACAATCTTCTCAGCGACACGTCTGTCAGTTTATAGGTACTATACTTACAAACAGCAAAAGGCGGCGAGTAGACATTCTCCCTGCTGTCGGCATGCTCGAGCAGCCGTCTCAGTGTGTTCTGCAGCCCCTCGCCTGCGCTCACGGCGCGGCGGGCGGGGCCCATGCTGCGGGTTGTGGCGTCTGGAAATTATGGGTTGGCTGTTAGAATGCTATTTAACTCTTGGAGCACTGGTTTTTTAAGAAATTAGGGGAACGTATCTGGACTGTCGTTCACATTGGTATCGTGGGATGTGGTAGAACTGGGGCCTGTAAGCAACTCTTGGATATATTTAACACTTTTTTCATCATACATTATCATCATCACATCAGTTGGGAGACGTCCCAATGCTGGACATAAGCATCCAGCGGATGATAATAAGTATTTTCTTTAAGTTTAGCGCAAAGTTAATTAAAGGCTCGTGTAGACCAGCGCGAAGCGACACTGGTTATTGTTATACCGTGAAGTTTTCTTAGAAATGGTATTTTTAGAGTCGCGTGGCGCTGGTCTGCACGAGCTTTAACACAATGAACGCGCACTTGGCCCGCGTGGTGGATTTCGGCCCATTCCCTCTCACTGAGAGGAGGCCTGTGTCCCAGCAGTGGGAACATTATAGGCTGATTATGTTATGTACGTAATTAACTCATTATTTTCTAATAGAGTTTTCATAATCGTTCCAGTCAAAACCGTTTATAACGACTTCACTATTAACGACGTACCGGTTTTAACGACAAAGTTTTGAAGACATTTCTGTTTACTTAACATAGTGTTTGGTTATAACGACTATCGGCTATAACAACCCTAATCCGATGGTCCTCATGATGACAGGATGGTTCGAAGTCGTTATAGATGGTTTTGACTGAAACTGAATATCACTAAATATCATAGACATTATCGGTTATAACTACCTAAAGAACATGTTTAGGATGCTAATAGGCCATAGCCAATAGCTAAGCTGTGTCAGATAATAAATGATGTTTTTCAAACCCATAAAATCGGAAAACACCATCAAATAACAAAAGTAGGTACGATCTCATGCACAAATCTGTTCCGATTCGAATGCGGTTGACACTGATTGATAGTGTAGGTACAAGGCATGAATTAACGATGCCGAGACTTCGCAATTAATCTTAGACGAGATGTCAAAACAAGGCAGTTTTATGCAGTGCGTATCGAAGGAAGATAGATGTCTTTATTGTTATAACATAACATCACGCCCAGTTTCCCCGAAGAGTTAGGCAGAAGTGTACCTGCAGAACACCCACAATTCGCCAATTTGTTATAGTGGGCGAGCCTATTGCCATCAAACGGGCACAAATCTAGACTCACACTACAGTGAAAACCGTTTATAACGGCTTCGGAGGGACCGTCGGATTACGGTTGTTATAGCCGATAGTCGTTATAACCAAAATCTATGTTAAGTAAATAGAAATGCTGGGACCTCAAGATTTCGTCGTAATAACCGGTATGACGCTTTAAGCGAAGTCGTTATAAATGGTTTTCACTGTATATTGTCTTCATAAAAAAACATCACGCCTGCATCTCAGAGCAAATAAAAAACAAAGACAGAGCGCTGTGAACAATACAGTGAAGCATACCAAAACTACACCGCCGCTCCCTGTATACACGCTCACACGCACACATTTACAACCTTTTACAATGACACTACAATCAAAGTACACACAGGTAGTGCTGTAAGTACAGTAGATACACCTATATTTCGCTCGTATGTTTTAATGCTTTAAACCAGGCAGAAACCCAAACTCTACAGGCTGAGAAATTCCTATTACAAACCTAATGACTTCGTGCAGACTAGCGCGACGCGACACCGGTTATATAACAATAACCGGTGTTGTGTCGCGCTGCAGTGAAGTTTTCTTAGAAATTGTATTGTTCGAGTCGCGTCGCGCCGTCGCGTCGCGCAAGCCTGCACGGGGTTTAAACTGACCGGATGAGAAAACCCACGCTCAGCAGACCAACGGTCAACTAATCCACACTAATTTATAATATGTGCGAAAATAAAGCTGCCTGTTTGTATTCTGTAAAATTTTCACTCCTTAAAGGCTCGAGAGCAGTGGTAGCCCAGTGGTAGCGGGCGTGATTTATTTAATCACCACTTTTTTTTTTCAAAACTGTGAAGGCAAACATCGTGAGGACACCGGCATGTCCTAGAACCAAAAATTCGAAGACATCTGACATCCACCAACCCGCACTGGGCCCGCGTGGTGGATTACGGCCTACTCCCTCTCACAGAGAGAAGGCCTACTGTGTCCCAGCAGTGCTGATTATGCTAAAGGCTGAATGGATTTCTATGAAATTTGGCACACAGGTAGGATTTCTCTATCCCGGTAGTACGTTCCCATGGGATAATTTCCGACACCCACGCGGGCGATGCCGCGAGCGAAATCCGGTATGATATACTTACAAGGGTTGCAGCAGGCATCATTGTTCAAAGTGCCGGAGCTGACGAGGTGGCAGCCACCGGCCGCTATCGCCTGCCCCAGACCACTGCTCATCTGTGAAGCAATATGAAACTGGTTGAAGTTCTCGTAGACATTGAGGAGAGTTATAAATATATTTTTTCCAGCAACTGCTTGTCTTTAGTAATCATCTCCATTCTTGACTTTTGATAAGCCAATGTTTGAAAGCCCGTGTTTCAATGTATGTGCAGATCATTCACATTTTGCCATTTTATAATTCTGAGTCTCTTGGGAGTTTATTTCGCAATTAACCGACTCCTGGCTACTATTGAGCTTCCCATTCGAAAACCCTAAAAACAAGGCCCGACCTGGGTATCAAACTGACACTCCATCGACCAGACCAATGATGCAGGCCACTGACAACTTCTCCATAACTCCTTAAAAGCGTCCCAAATCTGACTTCATTAATCAACTCACTCTCAACGGCAACTCCTGCTTCCGATCCAGCACTGTTTCCGACTTCACATAGAAAGCCTTAGTCTCTGCCAGCAGTTCCACAGCAGACTTCCGTTTCTGCTGCTGCGGCTGCGCCAAAGACCGCGGGGCCGCCATGCCGTCCCTCGACTTGCGCGGGAGTTTGAAACTCGCGAATAATGAGTCTGCGAGGCGACGCCTGGGGAGCGATGAGAAACTGTGATCATTTGATTAGTCTGCCTAGATTCCTAGGTAAGTGCTTCTGGGCAAAAAGGAATGGGCGTTTTGAACTGAATGGTATGAAGATTGTGACTAAGGAATTTATCTTTATCTTTTCATTATTCTTTCACTTACAAGGAGTACATATTTTGATTGGCTTTTCCATATTACAAATAGGGGAAAACAGTTATTTATTATATTTATATAAAATTATAATTAAAACGGTACAACACCAATTACATTAAATAACATAGAAACATAATAAAGTATAGCTTGTCCACTCTGAAATGACGCGCCCCACTACCGTATAAAGGTGAACGCACACTTATCCGAGTCGAACGCGTAGAACGAACGGAACGAAACGAATTCAAGGATTCTTTGTATGAAATTCTATGAAACCGAGCACATCTGCATCTGCGAATCGTCCGTATCTGCGAAGACCGTTCCTAGCGTTCCCGTTGACTTCGATTCGTTAGACGTGTTCAGCTCGGGTGAAATGACTTGACCTGGTAGTAGGTCATTACCGAGTGCGTAAATGCGGTAGTAGGTCGCGTCATTCCAGAATGGACAAGTTTTACTATATAATGTTGACAAATACAGCTCAGGACGTTTCATTTTCTTACCTGGGCGGCGACTCAAAGGACCTCGAAAACGCCGGACAATTGGCAGCTCCCTCAAACTTCTTCCTTACTTCCTCGACCTTGGACCAGCCGGCTTCCACGTTGAGCCGGCGGTTTAGCGGTGTGGCTAGCGACGCATGCTTCGCCAGCTCTTCCCGGGTCCTTTTGACCGACACTTCGGGAATGGTGTCACGGGGGCGCAGGCCCCGCGCCTCGTGGCATCTCTCGATGAACTGCTGTCGCCGCAGCGAGAAGTTCACTGCTTGGTGATGGTCTTCGTCGTCGTCTAGACACCTACAAATGGGAAGAAGGTTTTATGCTTACTTATCAGAGTAAAAAGAAGATCTATTTCTATGGTAAAATATGGGCTTCGGAAATCATCGTCTATCTTCGGAAATGACGTTCTGCGACCGGAATAAGTAACCCGATCGAGAGAAAACATCATACAAACGCGCAATGATAGGTGCACTACCACTGATGATTACAGATGGTACTACTGCAAAGCGCGGTAGTACAAAACTTAGAGGCATTGCCTCTGTGGGTTCATATTAAAGGGGCACACGAAGATTACTGAAGCGCATACTACTTCCAAGCTATGCACTTCTTCAACTTAATCTATCAAAGAAATTTACTTGGGCCCAGAAATTGTCACAGGCGATAAAATTGCTCAGTTGACGAAACACGATAACAATTGGCCAGGTAGTTGGATGCCGAAATAATTGCGTTGATCTAGATTTTTTCCACACTGTCACTGGAACTTGGTATTCAAATGCCTAATCTAAGTAAACCAAGTCGTTTTTGTATTCTACGCAGTAAGGCGTGTTAGTGTTGTGTCATGCAGTCACTAAGTACTGCAATCGAATGGCATCCACTGGTTGTGCAGTGTCACATGTCTGCAGCTTAGGCTTGATACTTGAATTACTTTTTTTAAGTGTTTTAATGTAATTTTCTAGAGACAGTCCATAGAAGTGAATGGTCATAATTTAATGAACGCGAGTCAGGTTAATTTCCAGAGGAATTGTTTTATTTTTTATTCACAACGGGGAAGCTCTTGGCCTGCATCTCACCCGATGGTAAGTGATGATCAGCCCAAAGGTGGAAGCGAGCTACACCCGGAATCCTCAACCACAGAGGAACTGGCTATCTTACCTTTAACTGCCGAAACACAGCAATACTGTTAAAAATGGTAGCTAGCGGACTTAGAACAAGAGCCCTACCACCAACCAGAGCGAGCAGATTTGCTCACACTGGGAATTGAATCCGGGACCTCTGGGTCTGAGACAGGTGGTCTAACCACTAGACCACAGAGGTGGTTAAAAATAATTTCTGTTCCTTAGAAGGAACGTTAACTTCAAGGACTAACATAAGAGGACTGAAAAAAGTCTGTGCGGTTGTTGATCGGTTTTACCCTCAAACAGAAGACCAAACGGTTTTGGTCCTTCCAATTTTGTATCCAGGGAGTTGCGAGGTTAAATCTGGTCCTTCGGGAGTTCCAAAGACCATAATATTTTTGGTCCCTCTGAGTCTTACGGCCGGGTTGCGCTAAGGTAGCCCGCGAAATTCAAAATTTCTTACGTTTTCTGCAATCTACCGGTTAGGGTCAGGTTGTATGTTCATTAAAATATTATTCGCGACCGTAACTAAATGGTTCTTCTTCAGTTTTATCGCGGCGGTTGCGCGGTGCAATCTGGTCCTTCGGGTGAACTAACACCCGAAGGAACCAAAGAGTATAACATTTCTGGTCTTCCGAGTCTTACCTAGCAGGCTGTGCGAGGTGCGACCTGCAGGGTTGGTAACAGGAGAGGGCGGCCATGTCTCGGGCGGGGCTGCCGGGGGAGGCGCGGGGTGCAGGGGCCGCCGCCGGCGCCGCTCATCATTCGAACCGCGCACAGTAGTCACCGCCGCTACTATCACTAGCTTCTGAAACAAAGAAGAGGTGATGTTAGAATTTGAAAACTTTTATAAGAAAGAAACAAAGAATAATGTTTATTTGGACACAGTTCGTGAAACACAAAAAAACAAAAAATAAAAAACTGAAAATAATATTTTAACAATAATAGTGTGTGCCTCACGGCTGCGCCAAAATGGTTCAGCATTAATGCCAGCCAGGTGCTGTCTGACGCTGGTTTTCTAATGAACCTATAAGTAGGGACAAGAGAGGATTTCCACAATGAAGAAGAGTCTTTAAGAACAGCAACAGTCTCCATATAAAGTTTGTTTTTGAGGAGTTGTTGCCAACTTTGGAAACAAAGTGAACTACAAATACGTCCTACAATAGCTTGGTATCTTGGAATATAAATTCTGTAGTTTTTTATTTTAGTCAAATATCCAACTTGTTAATCAATTCGTTTTCAAAATAGGTAGAAACCGTAATAACTCCTTTAAAAATTAATTCATCATCATCCATTTGGAAGTCGGTCTAACAATGTTTCCCAAACAAGCAGTTGGTTTTGTAAAAATTTGAAATCAATGTTGTCAATAGGGTTGCCAACCCTACTATTTAATATAGTACCCTAGTATTAGAGGCCTAAATACTATATTTCTAATAAAACAATATAGTAGGCGAAACTACTATAGGTATTTTCGATAAAAATATAATAACATTATTGTTTTAAAATAAGTGTAAAAGGTAACGCACCCGTTATCTGTTTTGGAAGAAACTTAAGTTTCGTTCCAGCAACCAGCAACTTCAGCTTTTACTGAGCGCATATTTTCAGTGATAAATACAAAATGGCAAGATGAGGGCAATAGGGCCAGTATTAATCTAAAAAAAGCTGAATTAATTGTTTTTTGTAACCTTAATTTTAAGTGTAATAATAGTTATGAGAAAACCAAAAAAATGCTGTTAATAAATTTATTAGTGATTTAATATTTTTGTATACCTACTATATTTTTTCGGCATCTACTATATTTTTACAGGCAATGCAAAAAAGTTGGCAACCCTAGTTGTCAATGGCCATAATTATTGATCTTCTATTCGTTTTAAGCATGCATACATTATGATACCTAACCTTATATGCCTACAGAATACAGTTAAGAGGCTTACAACAGCTAAAGCGCGGTCACTGTCGGACTGCATAGAAATGAAAGAGAAGCGCGATGACACGACGCAGGTAATTTATTGCAAAATATGAAGCAGTTAGCGATTTACAAAAAATCTATTGATTGGACTGGAAAATTAAAACACTATTATGCTAATATGTAGCTTGTAGAATAATCTGACAAAAAATCAGAATGATTGCATGTAAATTAATATGATTTTTAATCGTTAAAAGAAATTTTTAGAGGTATCTTCATGATTTTTTTCTATCGTATCAAATTAGTTGTATTATGTTTCCAACACACTATCATACTAGCATATATCCTGAAGAATATCATATATTTTTCTGATTTTGTTTACTGCAGTGGATCATATTCTTTTAGGCATTATAAAACTTGCGTTTAGGCACGTTTAGGTCCTGTAGTCCCCTTAACGATGACGCAATTCTGTTATGTTGATAAAGTGTTGAAGAACGCGTAACTCAGCCTTAAAACATCAAATCACGCTTCAGAACTCTGCTTATACCGTATTACCTGTTAACCGTCATGTTCAAAAACCACTTTACTTTTAATTTGACTCGTTAGTCTTTACATAACCTGCCATCGGATTTTATAAAGTTAAATATTTGAACCCAGTACTTTCACTGAATGACGCGAACGCGACAGTTACTTACCTACAGTTAGGTAATAGTTAAGATTAATACAATAGCAGAGAAAACTAGGTATACTGTGATCTTTAAAAAGTGAAGAGTAACTGATGTTTTATGTTCGTTCGATGACTGTCTGTTTAAAACAGCATGATTTGCGAAATAATGTGAAACTGCTAGCGAATGCTGTCATGTCAAATCGGAGATATCTAATTACCTACCGACGGTATATTGTATTAAATGGCTATGTAGCCAATTATTAGCAAAGTCATTACATATATGAATATAATCACGTCAGTATGGAATTCTATATACTGGGTGGAAAACGACAGATCTATGATCCAGGACTAGGAATTTTGACCGCATAGGTAATGCACTTTTGTATGAAACAGCAACTTTTTTTTTATAATTTTTATTGCCGTTTTTCAACTCAGGAGTATCTTAAAACATGTACCGAACCCATGGTAGCAAGTTGCGCGGCGATGTCTGCCACCCCGTATACAGTCGGGACCATACGTCAACTTACCTGCTAATTGACGATCATTTAACGTTCGACAAAGAGCATTTAACGTTAAGGCCCGGTAAAAAGCAAATCTTTAGGTATGGAAGTAGGTGAAGCGACAGTAGTGCATCGCGGTATGGAAATGGCGATGCGTTTGATTTTGGTTGAATCTCGTGTCCGCCAATAAAATTAAAGATATTTCGCAGTTTAAAGCTTTGTGCAGACAAGCGCGACGCGACACCGGCTATTGTTATACCGTGAAGTTTTCTTAGAAATTGTTTTGTTCGAGTCGCGTCGCGCCGTCGCGTCGCGCTGGTCTGCACGAGCCTTTAAGATAATTAAAAAAAATACACCATATTTATATTGTTAAAACATTCTTACATATTTCTTTAGTTGACTAATTTTCCTTTTTTATACCTAACTAAAAATTAATAGTTGTCGCTCAAAATATTGAGCATTTCGAGACGAAAAAGTTTTTTCGGGGGCGATTTTATTTTCAAACTGCTGGATCGTTTCTATTAAATATCTTTGTATAAGTCTTTTTTTATACTCTTGATTATACACTGTATTTTTTTTGGGCTAACAGTGCGACGAAAGAGTGGACATTTTACGGTGTTTCTGCTTGGGCAGCCCCTTAAGCTTCTGTATGTCTTTGTCCCATGCTGCTTGTGGTCAGCTTAATATGTTTTCGTCTTCCATTCTCCCCTGTCATTCGTCACCTTAACATTATCTCCCGTTTCCTTTACAGTTATCATTTTGTCACATTATTCTTAGGGCCTCTCCCTCTCTCTCTCTTCAACATCATTCCTAGATCATTGTTAAATAGGTTAACCCTTCAGCAAGCCTGAAAAAAGACCTATGCAAACTAAACCCAGGCCTACGAGATTCCATACAGAATTAATTTCCGGGTGGATGTACCACTAAAACAGATAAACACGAGTGCCCCAATTGGCCGGTATTCGGGCCACGTCCCGCAATTCGGGCTGGCCATAATATTGATGAATAGTATCCGCACATATATTAGCTTTATTAAACCGAGTGACAATACTGACCGCTCCATAATGAGGTTATTGTGCGCCATCGCTGGTTGGGTCACGTTAATAATGCAGTTACACTTGCGATTTAATTTTAACGGGTTTTTGTGGATCTGCGAACCATTTCAGTGAGTTCAATCCAATTAACTTTGGCTTCCATTATCAGAGCAGGTTTGATCATTCTCACTCTTTGCTGGTAATATAATGTACCATATTACTCCCTAAAAACATTTGAGATTTAGAACATGTGTAATAAGTGCGGCTAAAAGGACCATTTTAAACAAAAGAGGATGGTCCTATCGTTTCGATTATTTCAGGAGATTGTAATGTACTTCTAGAGCAAAAACATGCGTATTCGGGAGTTCATCGTCTGCATTTGCCACACTATGTTGGGGTGGGCGCCTTGTCTAAGCAAATGCAGCTCGATACCAGCCGGTCGATTCTGTAAAAATATCACCGTGAAACTTAGGTGAAGTGAGCTGTCAATAGTGTTAATCCCTAGCATCCTGCTGGTCGATTTGTGACAGTGACAGCTCACTTTAAGCTCACTTCACCTAAGTTTTTACGGTGAGATTTTTACAGAATCGACCGGCAGTATTTTACTTGGAGCGACTGCCTATCTGACCTCCACAACCTAGTATCTGGGTAATACGATACTTTCTGAGTAGTTGGGTACTGTCAAAGATCTACAAAAGACAGTCCAGACCAACGGGTTAACGTGCTTCGAAAACTCTTGATGCTTATTTTTAATGTCGTTTTGTAATATCATTTTTAGATTCATAAGTTCAGCAGCGAATTTGATTGGTTCTATAAGGCAGGCTGCAATACTGTCAAAAATGTAATCTGAACTAAATACTGATGGCCTCGTTGGTCTAGTGCTCGCAAGCGCTACTGCTGAGCACGAGGTCCTGGGTTCGATGCCGGGCCGGGCAAAGTAATATTTGGTTTTTCCATTAGGAATCTCTCAGTCCCAACCAGGAGTCTGGATTTGAGCCCGGTTGATGGCAATAGGCCCGTCCCCTATTACATGGGACTTAAGAAGCCGATATATGCCAGCGGCCTTGAGTGATTAGCTTGCGTGTTCTGTGCTGAGCTCACGCAACGCATCGTACGTCCAGCCAGTAATAGGACTCGCCCATCAAGGAGTGCTGTCCCAAATTAGACGCATTATTAATGTATTATACATAAATCAAAAGGTATTTTAATAAAACACGTATACCAGAAAATAAATAATTAAATTATCTTTAAAATGGCAAAGGTTTCAGAAAAATAAGCTTGATTGTTTTTGCGTGATTCTCAGTTTTTTATCCGCCTTAGACATTACTATACAAATTAAATACACTATGTAATATAAACAATCTAAAATTTTCACAGACTAAGTTATTAAGAAAATTAACATATATTTTATTCCAAATCAAACTCGTTTAGACGTGATCTTCAGTATAAAATCATTAAAAGTCACCTTAAACATGACTGGCGAAATGTAGGTGTACCTAGTATGGATGGACCTCTGCTCAGCCCACCCTTCACTCACAAAAACAAGACGAGATCTTATGATGAACTAAATACTCATAAAAATAAAGCTGTGTCCCCAACATCATGCAGTATAGAAAGTTGCCAGCAGTCACCAGTACTCACTAGTCACGGGAAAATGAAAGTAGGTACACAGTGTTTATCTAGTTTTTTCCTCACAAATTACCCGCGTTTATGAGAAACTTCTCGGTAAACAAAGGCGGCTAATGCCACGCTTGACTCAATTGAATGAGTTTACACACAGCGGGCGAGATTACAAGTCTTTAGGGCACTCATTATGGAGTAAGTAGTTTTTTGATAATTTTACCTTTTTAAGAGTATTTAGACAAAATCTGTTTGTTTTAAGAAAGTAGAGTAGGAAATTACTGTTATTAAGCTGAGGTTGCACGTAGCAGTGGATGATTGTATTAAGTAGGCTGAATTGATGATTTTCAATTTAAGGAGAACTATACAACCAAGAAGAAGAAATGAAATTGTACGTAAGGATATTGCGATATTTCCTCTAAGGATTGAGAATCCACAATTTGTTCTACTTCCAGAAATAGACCGTACAGGATGATGTACTGTTGTTTCTGGAGCCCACTGCTGGACATAGGCCTCTCCAAGCGCACTTTATTTATCTCGAAGACTTGACCCTCGCGGGTTCTCTACCAGCCAACCTTCCTTAATTCCGTCTAAATAAAATATATTGGATTACGCAAATTGGAATTATCCTCAAAGAAATTACATATAAATTACCTACCTTAGGTACTGTTGGCAGAATAATAAGTACGTACTTTTATACTGGGACGCAAAATAGATAATCTGTACATTGAATTGTTAAAATAGATTAATCGCCCTTTGTATCAGAATAATCTATTCTGTGTTATACTTACAGAGCTCTTTTGTTTTCTCTTAAGCTACTGAACTGTTTTTGATGAATGACGCTTCGTTGATGGTCGGAGAAGTTATACGTTATGTAATAGAGGAAGTACCTATTGATATCACTGTCTTTGAAGAAAGTAACGACTGTCAAGAGGAAGGCAGATAAAGAATAGTGTCGTCGAAGGCTCATGGCATAGTAGATATACAATATGATGGACATTTCTGATTGAATTATTGATGATATACAAAAATGCCCCATGTAAAGTGCATCTTACTTGATTCAAAGATAACATAATATTTCAAACTTCAAGATTCATATTTGAACATCATTACAGATATCATGAGAGTGTACCATCGAAGAAGTTCATATCTAACCACCGTAAGGACTATTCTTGCTTGTAGCACTCGGCGTTTATAGAACCGGGCCGGTAACAGATGTGGTCATCGTGTTCACGGGATTTTGTTTTGAAACTGGTTAGATATGAACTTTTTTTATGGTACCTAAATTATTCTAGGCTGATAAAATGTTAGATGTTAATATTTGTGTTAAGATCGGTTCCCCCTTTATAATAATGTAGTTAGAATAAAAGATAAATAGGTAAGTACAGTGGAATCCGTTTATAATGACATCGAAGGGAATTGACAAAAACGTCATAGTAAGCGGACGTCATACAAAGAATTTTTGTGGGGAAAAAACAACCTTCTTTTTTTTAGGTAAATACTTATTTTAATAGAGAAACATAGAATATTAAATCAAAATAAAAATTGCACGTAATACGTATATTTTTAATTTTTTACTTAATAAATTTATTAAAAATGGGTCATACTATGCGACATGTCACTGTAAGCGAAGTCATGAAGTCATTATATCCGACTTTGTTACAAAGATACAATTTTATATGAAAACCAAACTTCATTGTGTCGTACGTCATAATAGGCGGTTGGTCAATATAGCCGGAGTCATAATAAACGGATTCTACTGTAACTAGATTGTTGGGTGAATGATGAATATGATGATAGATAGGTACAGTACGACACAAATTAGATATAGCATAAATTTGAAAATTTGCATTCATTTATTTCAATTTTACGAATGTATTTGGTTATATGACTTCACAAGTTATTGCGTTTGCGTAAAGATCATTTTCACCTAAATCAGTAATAAATATTGGTGATTTTGAAGGCGCACTCAGTTCGGATGGTGATCGGTTTTACGAATTTTGCCGATGCTACATCTAAGTTGTGTTGTACTGTAAAATGGAACTAAAGGAAGTCAGTGAACACTGAGAAAGAAAACAAAAACTATTTTTTGCGGTAAATATGACGCAAAGAAAGACTTACGCGTAGCATGACAACCATAGAAACGGATTTTCTACGGGTTTTGTCGACGGAAGAATAGACAAAATGACAGATTATGATTATTTATCTGTCATTTTGTCTATTCTTCCGTCGACAAAACCCGTTTCTATTGTGGTCATGCTAAGCGTGCTGAAGTATGCAAGTTGGGGAGTTGGCGGTTGATTGATTTCGATAAGAAAAGCCAGACGTAGGTACTGCGCTGACCCCAAATAAAAAGATTTAAGAGTAGGACTTGTAAGAGGATGACGCCTTATTTTTTCAAGCTGATAAACTAATTTCTAACCAAATAGAGCAATTTTTTCAATCAAGTAATATAGAAAACCGCGGAACGAATCAATAAAATAGCTAACATATCACAGGTGCTGGTCAAGGAAATATAAACAAGCAACAAATTACGTATTCAGCAGATGTGGGCACAAGTTGTTAGATCAGTAGTTTGCGGTGACACCCGAGGCTTGCGCAAGCGCACAGACGTGATGCGAGCGCAACGTCATCTATAACGGTAATCATTATAGCTAATAATTACTGACAGTGACTACTCTGTGCTTCATTTGTTTTTATTAGGTAATTAGCGAATGCAAGCACTTTTTTAATGTATCTAGTATTTTTCGGATTTTGTGTACCTACTTAGATTTACCAATGACTAGCTAGCAGTGTTTTTTAGGGTTCCATATCCGAAGGGTGCCAAACGGAACCCTATTACTACGCCTCCACTGGCCGTTCGTCCGTCCGTCTGTCTGTCAGCGGGCTGTATCTCATAAACCGTAATAGGTAGACAGTTGAAATTTTCACAGATTGTGTATTTCTATTGCCGCTATGACAACAAATAATTAAAAAAAAAATAGAAGGATACAAGAAACGTGTTTTCAAAAAAAATGTTTTACATATTACATTTTTATTTATATTTTTTTTTTTTGTTATTACCTACTTACTGTTTGTATTTCCTGTGCGTGTCCCAAATAAAATATTTTTCTTTCTTTCTTTCTTTCTTTACATATTGTACGACGTACGGTGTACAGTGAGTGGTGGGAACACCCTTCTTATGTGAAATCGCTCACACTTGTTCGATATAAGCTAGAACAGATTCTAAATTCTTGAAGGGTGCTTTTGAAAAAGCTACATCTTTAGATCATCATTCTGGCATTGCTTAGACTTTTCGGCTTCCTATGATTCGGCTTTCATAGTAGGAAAGGATCTACCTACCAACTTACTAATACCAGAAAAACAATTGATGGAAACTCTATTTTCTGGAATAATTTGATTGTCTAATTATAAGTTTAAGCTTGCACAACTCATAGAAAATCTTATGAAGAACTGCTAAAACTTTTCAGTGCTGTATGTACTTACTACCTATGATCAATCAATCTGCCTAGCCTTTTCCCAACTACGTTGGGGTCGGCTTCCAGTCTAGCCAGATGCAGCTGAATACCAGTATTTTACATGGAGCGACTGCCTATCTGACCTCCACAGCTAGTTAACTGGGTAACATGATAGGTACTCTTTGGTAAGACTGGTTGTTAATATTTTTGGCTTCTTACTACCAACAAATACATATATCACAGTATAAAGTAACAGTATTATGTCTCAGCGGTGGTAGCCCAGTGGTAACGGGCGCGACTTACGAGTTGTAGGTCGTAGGTTCGAACCTAGACAGGCGCTTTACTTTGTGTAAACAATTTCATCACCACAGCACTCAAAACGGTGAAAGAATAATCGGCATGTCCTAGAACCAAAAATTCAAAGACATGTGACATCTACCAAGTACCAACACGCACTGGGTCCGCGTGCTAGATTACGGCCCACTCCCTCTCACCCGAGAGGCGGCTTGTATCCCAGCAGTGGGAACATTATAGGCTGATTGAGATTATTTGTCGGCAATGACCTTGAAATAATTACCTACGGCCGCTCGTTAAATAAACCTGCGTCCGTGCGTAACTGCCGTGCATTCGATAGTGTTGCGTACTGATATTTCGAAGCGCGCCGTTTCAGCCGTTTTCTATGAAGAGACAATACTGTTACTTATTTATACTGTGCTTATACTTATCATCAAAATAATGTGTAACATTCGCAATAAATAAATAATAAACGTGAAGATTACCTACTCACATTTTATTCTTTTATCCTTGACCCAAACGCACGTAAATGAGAATTTCAAACAAGATGTCACGAGTTTGAAGGTACAGTCGTAACGAAGTTGTGCAACTTATTGACTTTCATTGTTATGCTAAAATATTACAGACAAAAGATAATAATAATATACTTCTTAAAAGTTTTGGACTTACGGCGAACTAGACCGGCGCGGCGCCGGCGGCGGCGACGACGGCGCATGCGCTACGGTAACCCGCGAAATTTAAATTTTCGTAACTTTTTTGCAATTTGCAGGCCAGTATCAGATTGTATGTTGTTCTAAATACGATTCTCGACTGTAACACATAATTTATTTAAGTTCGGCGCAGTACGTTCGTTCCATCTATCAACACTTCTCAGTATTCACTTCGTTCCTAGACATAAAATCTTTCACAGAATCCATATATCTTGCCACTATCAGACCTAATCGTCGTTGCATAGTTTACACTTACCTAACACAAGTGTCATCCACTTCAACAGTAAATCGTTACAAGATCACCTGTTTCCATAATAAGTGGTGAAGTTATTCATATTGTTTCAAGCAATAAAAACGGAGATTTAAATTCAAAGAAGGGTCTAACGGTCCATATGGTAATAATGTCGGATGTTACTAAATAAATTAGCATAGATAAATAAAAATCTTTAGTGTATGATGTTCGTTATGTGTGGGTTGGGCTTTGAAATAAGCGATTGTGAAAACAGGGATAGGGGATTTTATAAGTAGCCAATTAGTTTCAACAACTGCCAACAGATTCCGCCGAATCTGGAAGGAGGACGCGCGGTCTCGCGAATTGATCTGTCAAAATGAACTGTCAATTATTTTTTTCTCATTACAAATTTTCTTTTGGACTGGAAGTGTTTAAAATCTTCAAAATTGCAAATTCTCTCAGTAGCCCGTAAATGCAGTGGTGGCCCAGTGGTAACGGCCGTGACTTACGAATTGTAGATTGTAGGTTCGAACCCTGACAGCTTCACTTTGAGTACATTATTTCATCACCACTGCTCTCAAAACGGTGAAGGAAAACATCGTGAGGAAACCGGTAAGTCCTAGAACCAAAAATTCGAAGACATGTGACATCTACCGTCTCTTCATCTTTCTTTCTTTCTACCAAAGCCCGCACTGGGCCCGCGTGGTATATCACGGCCCACTCTCACTCACAGAGAGGAGGCCTGTGTCCCAGCAGTGGGAACATTATAGGCTGATTCTGAAAGGTTTTTGCCACAAAAGTACAAAACCATTGGGATGATTGAGTAACCATATAATTTATTTATGAATCTCTATCTACCTATTTATTAGCGAGATAAAGCTATCTTACTTACATCGGATCAGAGGACCAATTACTAGAAACAGCAACGGCAAGATTAGAATTGTACCTAAGTGGATCAACGGCTGTGTTTACCCTATTCATTTTATGTGCTATCTGATTGCCTCTGAGTACGACATCTGTGGAAGGAAACGGGATCTATTCCTATTAGGGATCTATAATATAATCTATCTAGCTTGATTACTTTGGGAAATAGAATCCACGCCATTGTGCGGTAGCCGTTGTTTATATGAAAAGAGGTTTTAGCCAAAAAGCTTTTGGAATAAAGTAATATTCCAAGTACAGTTTGGCTCTTACCTAATGATGAAGATTCGACTTTGAAGTGAAAATGTTCCCATTTTTATCGCCTAACGAGTCATTAACAGACAAAATAACTTTTTGAAGTTGTGTGTTGCCAATTTGCCATTCGTTTTCAAAGGATCATTAGGGAAAAGAAAATTATTTTCTGGAAATTTCTTATTTGATGATAACATTTAAAAGGGATTCACGCATTTAGCAATTTGTGAAAAATATATACAACTTCCAAGATCTAATTTACTAAAAAGTTTAGGGCTCAGGTTTCTTTTTCGTTTCACACCAAAGACAAGACCCAATCAATCTGCCTAGCCTTTTCCCAAGTATGTTGGGGTCGGCTTCCAGTCTAACCGGATCCAGCTGAATACCAGTATTTTACTTGGAGCGACTGACTATCTGACTATCTTCCACAACCTAGTTACTGGGTAACACCCCTTGGTAAAACTGGTTGTCAGACTTTTTGAGCTACCCGTAACGACCGTCAAAGATCTCCGAATGACAGCCGGGAGCAACGGCTTAACGTGGTTTTCCAAAGACAATCCAATTTTAATTCCCGCTCATTCTCCCGCTACCGCGTGTAACTTCGCGCTTAATTTCATAGCCCAACAAGTATGTATGTTTACGTTCACATTATAGCATAATGAAAAGCACTGAGCATCGCAATTGTTATTATTACCTAGTTAGCAAGTGGAGCACTGCACACCATTTTATTAATTTCAAATGTGGAACACGACTTTTTTTAAATTCACGTATGATCGGAACGAATTGTAGAAAGTAGGTGCTTAGTTTTTTTTATTAAAATTTATTTACGTGTTTTTAAAACACATTTCACACTAGTTTTCTATATTTCGATGTAGGTAAATGTAATAAGTAGGTCTGAGACTATTTTCACTTTTTCTATTTTTAGAAGACCAAGAAGATCATTGAGACAACAATCTGCAATCTACAGAAAGATTTAGGCGGGAATGGGGAAGATTTAAAAACTTACATAAATTCCAAATACGTCTATGTTTCCAAGCTCCTTCGACGTTTTCGTAAACAAAAATCACACAATGTTTACCTATGGCATTCGAATTTTAAATAAGAACATCACTGTAGCACTCACAAAGATCCATTATATTTTTTTTTCAATTAATTGTTCTCAAATCACAATTGATTGAATAAGCGCACCGAGAATATCAGTAGATTCTAGCGGGTGCGTTCGCTTCAGACGCAAAAACGTTACTAAATGAATGGTCAATTTGCAATATCAATTTATGTACTGAACAAATAATGCACAAAAGACCGTACAATAATGAGGGTTTCTAAGTACTCTAATTAGGTTCTACCTACTTTACGCAGTTATTAGAACCAATAATTAGCACAACAAAATTCTTCGATGTGTTAAATACTATTAATTCCGGATGCCTAATTACTAGGGACAGGGGTGGTTTACTAAGAAAAAATACCTAAAATAAATACACCAAAATTAACGTCTCTTTCTTATAACCGTTTATTTTAGTTCAAGTTTTATATTTTTATTCATTAGTAAAAGGTTTTCAATTCAGGAATATCGGCTTTTCAATGCTATGACAACTGATAATTATAAGTCGCTTGCTGTTTGAAGTGGTATTGATTTCAGAGCGAAACCGTCGCGATTCCGCGCCTCGTGTGGTGATTTCATGAATTTCGTGAGCGATGTAAAAATTACAGGAGCTTAAAAAAGAAAACTTTATTTTTTAAGCAAGCATTTTCTATTATAAATCATTATAAATTTACTACTTAGTATTACTTAGATAATTTTTACAGAAGCAAAAGATATAACGTGGTCAACGTTGAAAAAGTAAAAAAATCTGTATTCCTATTTCAAAGTGTACTCGCTTAATATTACTTTTTTTTATAATTCACTTTTCATAAAAAATTAACGCCACGCCATCTACGCATGATTTTACTAGGTACCTTTACATAGGATAATGTGAAATGTGGGTGGCTATAGGTACAACTTTGCCTAACCCTTGGAGGATTACAGGCGTGATGTTATGTTATGATAAATAAGGTCACTCTTCATCACTTTTGACAAAAACTTCCAATAAGTTGAAGCTTCACTAAGATTGAAACCATCTGTCACATACTTACAAAAACGGTCCTCACTCTAATTGCATAACACACTTTCAATCATAATCTGAATGATTTTGAACATATTTTGAAGTATATTGCGAATCCATTGCTTCATATGTTCGAAAAAATTTTCTGCTCAGCAACGTGAATAATGCAATGAATGCTGTTGAACTGTCAAAATAAAAAATAAATGTTATTGATCGTGTGTTACGCAATTAGGGTGCTGTTTTATAACATAATTACAAGTAATATTCAAAAGGGTGGTATACCAAATAAGAAGTTGACTTTACCCGACCTAATTATCTTTTATTATTTTTATGGTGTTGATATAAGTTTGAAATCATCGTCTTGAGCAAGCGTGGTGATCAATGCTCGTGCCTTCTGTGTATGAGAAGAGGCCTGTGCCTTGCAGTAGGACAGTAAAAGGCTGGTATTATTTGGTTGGCTTATTTATTATTATTTTAAATATTAATGTAATGTTTTTTTTAATTGTTATTATTTTCTTTATTATCACTGTAATATTTTCAAACACAATGTATTTTGTTATGAAATAAATGACTTATGACTTATTATTTTATTTTTATTAAGATGGCAGGCCTAACTCGGCGTGGGACTTTGACGTCTTCATCGATGATAATCTATGCATTAGTTAATAGGGGCATTGTGTTTGGTTTCCTGTGCCTTTAAATATCAATTGTGAGCGAGGAGCTATTTATAAAACTAAGTAGATGACGGCTGCGTGTGGGACCGGTATTAAATTATTCTATTTATAGCTATCAGAATGATTGTCTTAAAGTGGACCTACACACGTCATTTGTTGTCCTTTGATGGGAATCGATATAAAATATTATTTGATTTTATAATGTTGAAACATGAATTTAGAGTTGATGGCCAAACAAAAGAAGAAAAAGAAACGTTGAAAGCTTCCCCTTTCTCGAATAATAAATTAGATAGAGCATATATTGTCGCGTTTTAGCGTGGCAATTGCGGTAATTGCCCTAATATTTCTCAGTAGGAACCCAAACAATAAACTATGTAGTTTTTCGTTATTGGAACATGTTGAAGATCACGATAGATATTGATTCAGGACGATAACGGACTTTATTTCAGGTTTTGAAACAAAAAATGCTAGAAAATTTAGGTGGGTCAATGACCGGTACTGCCACGCTAAAACGCGACAACTATAATAATATGCTTCATTTACATTCAGCTCCAGCTGATGCTCCTCGCGCTGCCGGCAATAATTCTCTAAGTACTGCCGAAGCTGGATTGATCATTCTATGTTAATCTTTTCGCAATTTGTATATAATCAACCGATATCCGAACCGAATCGAAACAGATGCTGTGGCCTTATTTCTATCTGATCTCTTTCTATAACTACCTTTGCCTGTCCTACTTTTCTAAAACCCCTCTTCTCAGATCTGATTGGTTTCTGTTTAAACTTTATACCAATCCATCCTAAGGTTCGTGATAACTGCGACCCTATGCTTAGCACGAACTACAGAACCTTACGGAAAAAAGAGGGTGTATGCTTTACACGATAGAAGTGAAAACTTACGACTAGAGTCGAGTATACGCGATTTAGCGCCGAGCATACGCGATGTAGCGCGGACCATACGCGATTCAGCGTCCAGTGGAGTCGAGTATACCCGATTCATAGTCACCGACTCGAGCGGGACGCGTCAGTTTCGCTCACTTTTCAGAAAGAGCGCAATGTGCGCCTAAATAAATTTAATTGAAAAAATTTAGCTTCTGCAAAAAAAATCTACACTCACAAAAATAAACAACCCGTAAAACCTAGATAAATTACCTCATGTATCACATCGAGACACAAAATTATATCACACACAGACACACATCACCACAGAGTAACTGTACATTGCAAAATACTGCGCGCGCGCGACCGAGCATGAGATCCACCTAGAATCTAGATACCTACAGCCTATTTGTATGCGACTAGTGCAACAAAATGACGAACGTAGATCAAAATGTATATGTTAATGATTAGTTAGTACTCATGCATGGTTTATTGTTTGTTTAGGAGGACTGTTCAGAAAACTAGCCGAGAAAGGACTAATAAATAAAAAGGTCAATTCATAAATAAAAGCTGACGACAATAAAGATGATACTGCTATTAGAAAACATCGTGAGGAAACATAAACATAACATAGAACCGAAAAATCGATAACATGATGTGACGAGTCTAGTGCAGGTTGGTAGAATGTACCAACCCGCACTGGACCCGTATGGTGGATTACGGCCCACTATCTCTCAGAGAGGACTGTGTCCCGGCAGTGAGAACATTATAGTTGATTATGGCTTAGCATAGATCTACCTATTAGATACAGGGAGTAATGCGGTAGATGATCCAGGAGATTTTGGCGATGGAGGACCTCAAAAACACCCATGGATTCGGCCACTATGTATCACCATTCTCCAGCTCTTACCCCGAATTATTTGAGATCGGCGCAGCATTTCGTCGTCCTTCATACATGCCGACATCTCAGTAGCGATCCCCATTTCTAGCTAAATCAGCCCCTAAATAAATGTATGCTCAGCTATATTTATTTATTTATTAAAACTTCATGCACAAGTAAAAATACTGTACAAAGGCGGACTTAATGCCTGAGGCATTTTCTACCAGTCAACCTTAGGGTGATGCAGAGAAAACATGGCAGGTGCAACATAAGGGATAGATAACTTGAAAATTAATACATACTAATACATAGATACATACATACATATAAACCGAATAAATTTTGTCAGGAGAAATAACGATAGGTAGAGGAGAAAACAAATCCAGCCAATCAGCGCTGCAATGATTCTGCCAACTTTTTACGAATATGTTCACGTGCCTTCACTTTGAAAGATAATCGACTGGTTGCCATCCTGATGTTCAGAGGGAGCGCATTCCAAAGAAAAACCGCCTGGACAAAGAAAGAAGAGTGAATAAAACCAGAACGGTGAGAAGGACATCGTAGAAGACGATTGTTAGTAGAACGAAGATTTTTGCAATGGGCAGAGCATAGGTATTGAACACGGGAAGTCAGGTAAGAAGGAGAAGTGGCATTGTCCAGTATAGAATACAACATAGACATATGTATTCACTGGGTCAAAAGTTATCGTGCAAATCCGATTTTGGACTTAATTTCGTAACGGCGCGAGTCGTCAGGCCCACGGAATAGATAAATTATCTAATCCGTGGTCAGGCCTACAAACTCTATGTACTCCTCCAAAGAGATTGATCTAGGTGTTCTACAATTATTATATGTTCACCTGCCACCACAAACAATAAGTTATTTGATAGTGTACAGGTGACTACGATCTTAGCACTTGCTGTTATCTGTCACCTACATCTAATGTTCGAGTTTGTAACAATAGATACCTGTATTCCAATTTTATTGTTATTTGCGTTACACTTTTGCTCTGAATGAGTTGGTCGAAATATAGAATGGTCTAAAACGGGTTAGTGCGTTATGATTTGTAAGTTAAAGTGGACTCCGTCGACTGTCCGTGACTCGGAAAGCGTTAAGCCGTTGGACCCGGCACCCACCGGTAACACCCATTGGGTCATACCCACTGGGTGTTACCCAGTAACTGAGTTGTAGAGGTCAGATAGGCAGTTACAAGGTCTACTATACCTACTCAGTTAGGTAAAATCACCAATCTCATAACTTACCGTTAATCATTGGAAAGGTTGTCAATTAAAATGTCAAAAGTTCATTCATATCAACAACAAAGTTGTCAAAACATGCAACGAGATGGCAGCACTTCCTATTAATTGAATACTACGTAATGTCATGGTTAGTTTGTACACCATTTACTAGTTTCATGGTGGTTGAATTAGTGGCAAGGTCAAAACCGCGATGATCTTGGTTGATGGACGGCTTTTAATCAATTTTAAAGGGATCTGTGTCGCTTAGTTTACTTTTGACCTTAGAGGAGTTGGTCAATGGAATGGTTACTGGGTTACTCTTGCTCGAAATCAAATAATTAGATCGCCGATTGTTGCGGCTTTCAGCTGGTGCACAATTCTTTTCAGCCTTCCCGGTCTAATCCAAAGCCGCTGTTTGCTATATTATTGACTACCTTCTGCCTACGACTTCCTCGGCCTAAAATTTCTTATTTTAAGACGCACATTATATGCCAATGACCTGGAGTGGTTAGCTTGCGTGTTCTGTACTGAGTTCACGCAACGCGTCACACGTCCAGCCAGTAATAGGATTCACCTATCAAGGAGCGCTGTCCCAAATTAGACGTATTATTCATTTATTATACATTAAACAAAAGGTATTTTTAAAACACCTTACTATACTAAAACTTCAATAATTAAATTATCTCTAAAATGGTGAAGGTTTCAGAACAATACACTCGATAGATTTTGCGTGATTCTCAGTTTTTTATCCGCATTAGACATAACTTTACAAATTACTTAATAATAATATAATATTTATAAAATTATTAAAATAATGCTCTAATTTAACATATATATATTACTTATAATAAATCTGTAGAGAGTTCAATTCTGTACATGATATATATTTTCAAAATAACTATTAGGGGGTAATTAGTGATCGATACTGATGCCAAAAATGCAATCAGTAAAATATTTGTCTGTCTGTCTGTATGTTCCTTATAGAAACAAAAACTACTCGACGGATTTTAACGAAACTTGGTACAATTATTCTTCATACTCCTGGGGAGGTTATAGTATACTTTTCATCACGCTACAATCAATAGGAGCAGAGCAGTGAAGGGAAATGTTGGGAAAACGGGAGAAGTTGCTCCATTTTTTAAGCTTCCGTCGCGTGTGAAGCCTTAATGGTTAAAGCTACATAGAAATCATTTAAGACGAAAATGTTCTACATAAAATTATCTAAAAAAAATCCCATTACAGCATATGTCTATCTTTTATGGTTGACTCACAATAACACGTGTAACTCCCGATAGCTTAGCTGTTCGGAGCTTTCTGATTATATTTGTTTACTCTTACGTTTATAATACTCTCACTCATCCCTAATTAAAAGAAGTTAATATTATTACCTATTCAATAAAAAAAGAATCATAGTAATCGGTATAGAAACACCAAACTTATACATGAAATACAAATAAAATTATATGTGAATACTGAATCATGCCATAAGGATTATTTTTGTGTAACGGTTGCCGCGCTCGACGCGGGTCGTGGCGGTAGGGTATAAAAAGGCGGGAGGTCCGAGCGCGAGCTCGAGCTTCATTCAATATTTGGCTGTTGATGCGTTCAGAGCGTTCGACCTTATTGACAGACAATAAGTCGATGAACAAGAAACCACTAATTACCCGATAGAATTTTTAAATTCTTTAAATGTGCCAGGACTTCCTTCTCATGAAATTTGTTTAAAAATTGGCATTAAGATTATTCTGCTCCGAAATTTAAGACCACCACAACTTTGCAATGGAACTCGGCTAAAAGTAACCCAGTTGCAACTAAATTTAATCGAGGCTCAAATTTTAACAGGCTACGGTGCAGGAGAGACCGTCTTTATTTCCAGAATTCCCATAATACCAAATAATTTTCCATTCCAATTTAAAAGAATGCAATTCCCAGTATCGGTGTGTTATGCAATGACAATTAATAAATAAGGCTCAAGGGCAGACTTTTCGTGTTGCTGGAGTAGATCTCGGTGTCAGTTGTTTCTCGCATGGTCAGTTATATGTCGCTCTTTCCCGGGTTAGCAGTTCTAGAAATCTTTATGTTCACGTGCCGGACGGGTCAACTTTCAACATAGTTTACTCGGAAGCTTTGAGCTGAAGTATTTTCTTTCTATAGGTACTTAAGCCTCATGTGAAAGTGATCTAAACAATATTACCAATACATTAACTTAATAACATACAAGGAGTTACACGCTGACGGAGTCGCGGGCACAGCTATTAATAATAATATTCTGCGGTTCCTTATTGCGATATTTTTCAACAGTGTTGTGGATTGACATATTATATTTCCCTACTAAAATACGAAAGTTAATCTGTCTGTTACATCAAAACCACTGAACCGTGAGGAAGGACATATGGTACTTTTTTTACGAAAGACGACGGAAACGCGGACGAAGTCGCGGGCAAAATCTAGTTTAACATATATTTATTCCAAATCATTAACACTATGTACTCGTTTAGACGTGATCTTCAGTATAAAATAATTAAAAGTCAGTTAAAATATATTCTATGATACAAACTCACAAATGTTACCTCTTTATAATATTATACCGTGTGCATTAGATACATTGATCAGGCAGGGGCCATAGTCCTTCCATAGTTCCAAGTCACCGGTCAACTTAAGGCACTCAAACCCATAGTCCAATATCTTTGCTTCCATATCCTGCAATAGTCCTCCACCGACCGGGGGTTGTCCTTGGGTGCACTTGCATATTGCATACAGGGATAATCGTCGGTTGGTGCCTCATTTCATTAAAACGCCTAACGGGCCTCTGCGAGTTGGCTTCGGCCCCTCATACGCCTTCCAAAGGTCCGGGACCCCAGGGGCCCGAGAAATGTCAAAGACGAAAGAAATAATAATATACTTAATAATAATTATTAGTATATATTTCAGTTCTGGAGAAACACATAGATTTAAATAAATATCTATTCGTTTTTTAGCGACCTCAGCTAAAGTTCATTATCAACTTTCACGGACCATTTAGGTAATAGTTCCAAGCACCTTCTTCACGGACATAACATCAACTTTCATCACACCGTTTATAATTAAACCGTAGTCCCGTTAAATATTACAAGCCGTAGCAAAACCATGAAATAATGTAGTTAAAATCAATAAATCGGTTAAAATATGGTAGTTAAAATTAATAATCAGTTATTCTTAGTATATGACCTTGAAACGACTGTTCATAACAAATTATTATTCTTGTTAACTGCGATATTTTTTCTATATTCAGAAAGTGTTGCGAGGAACCCTAATCGCGTAACACACTTTCAATCACAATCTGAATGATTTTTGAAGGATATTGCTTAATCCATTGCTTCAAATGTTCGAAAAATTTGTCTGCTCAACAACGTAAACAACGCAATGAATGTTGTTGAACTGTCAAAATGAAAGCCATTGCTTCTGTAAGTCTGCTATGCAATTAGCCTGATGGATTAGGATCCATTGGGGGTAATTACGTACCTAGCATTCGAATGGGAGTCGGATCAAACTAAATATGGATTTCCTATGATCAAATCACAGACTGACAACCAGAAAGACCAGCCGTGCTATTCTGTAAATATCTCACCGTGATAACTTGGTTGAAGTGAGCTTGATGTGAGCTGTCATTGCAGCTGAAGCTAAGAATTGACACTATTGACAGCTCACTTCACCTCACTCTTCACGGTGAGATGTTTACAGAATGGATCGACTGACCAGTACCCTAATTGCGTAATACATGATCAATCAGCATCTGAATCGTTTTGAAACAAATT
Source organism: Agrochola circellaris (assembly GCA_914767755.1). Lineage (NCBI taxonomy): Eukaryota > Metazoa > Arthropoda > Insecta > Lepidoptera > Noctuidae > Agrochola > Agrochola circellaris. The sequence goes on along the minus strand of OU611850.1, from coordinate 9,353,078 downwards.
GCTAATCCATTACTCCATAAGTTCGAAAAAAAATCTGCACAACAACGTAAATAACGCAATGAATGCTGTTGAACTGTCAAAATGAAAGAGATTAGTCGTAATCGTTTACGAAAATGTGTAGCGTAATTAGATAGCAGATGAGACCCCAGAAAGTCTCAGACTGGTGGCTTGAAAATTGCGTGTTGTTAGATAGGCGAATAATGTTGAGGGAAATTACTGCATCTTGCGAGATAGTCAAAGGTGTAGGAGAAGTAACATCCACATACGCCACACCATCAGATGACCTCGGTGTGGTTACTGGTGATAAAAATATAATATAGCCGACGAAACAACGACTCTCGCCATATCACACCCTATCTGTAAGTACCTAAGTACTATTATGTACACATGAATGAACTGAAATGCTCCACAAAAGACCACAAAAAAATATACAACCCTTCTTTACAATCGGGTACTTATAGAAAGGAAGAGTGCTTTTGCACGCATCAGTAAACCCTTTTATTCCATCCATTTTGGAAATTGCACAGCACAAGGATTCACAGTTCTAAGCGTGTCGATGGCAAAATAATACGATATTTTATATTATAGCTACCCAAATTTCAGCAAAGCAAACGGTACTCCGTTTGCTGACGCAGCTCACGTGTGCAGGTGGGCATGCGGTGCAAGGGGAGGTAGGCCGCAGCAAGGACAACCTCCACAAGTGGGGGTTCATGGACTGCTCAGATCTCCGGTGCGTATGCGGCGTCTCTCCATATACAATGGCTCTCTTCGAAACTTGCACCACATTCTTCAGTTAGAAAATCACAGCTACAGAACGGTGTGACGGTGTCCACCGTTCTGTAGCTGTGATTTTAAATTGAATGACATGGTTTACCAAATTTTAAAGTTTAAGTATTGAAACAATTGCATACTATATCAAACTCAAACCATTTATTTCAATAAGACTACTTTTGAATTGTCAAGGGGTCGATCAGTCAGAAAGATGAAGCTAGTTGCCCATTCCAAAGCGTAGTAGGTTCCTATAGAGAAGAACGGACAAGAAACTCCACGGACACTCTTTTACATTTTAAAACATCTTTTTTGGAATAGGGCTTTGTCCCAGCTAGGACAAAGGCTCAGTACTGCGATTATCTGGCTGCACAAATGTCTTATGTCTATCAAGAAGTCTGTCCGATCTACATCGCCTCATGTGAACTACGCATCACACTGACGTCACGAAAAATCCTGCATCGCGCAAGTAAAGTTTACCGCGCGACTACCATATATGAAACGTCCCGACATCAATCGTCGGGCAGTAGCCCACCAGACACAACACCCGGGTCGGAGGAACCTCCTTTTTTATGGAGGATGAGTGAAATTTACACCCTGGGTTAAAGGTTGGACACTAAAGGAAAGACCATTCTAAGGATTTCAATAATACGTTTATTATCCTTTTCTTTATATATTGGAAGATGTGTTCTACTGTTACTCATATGTCTATATCTGTATAATATCATGTCTTTAGAAACATTGCAATAAGCCAAACTTTATGTTTGTATTGAATACCGATGAGGATCAAAATGATTACAAACATTATCATTTCTATTATGTATATTGCTCACGGCTCGCTCGTCTGTACTCATGTTTGTGTGTAGAATAGTAATTATTAAACATTGTTTAGTGATCGTGATGTTGCATTAGTTATCAACAAATAATCTGGATTTAATGGACAGCTTATATGTCATAAATCCGCGAATAACTTTTGTAATAAGCTGAAGAGTTGTTTGTTTGAACGCGTAAATCTGAACAACCAGTCAGGATTTGAAAAGTTCTTTTTGCATTTGATAGCTAAAATAAAAACAAATAGAAAAGTTTATACGGTATTTAAATTCACGCTATGATCATTAGAGCAAAAAGAAAAAAAGTCAGAAAGAACGGTAAGCGAAAACGAAGTAAAAGCGCGGGCGTGCGATACGAGTTGCGATAAAAATGTGACTGTCATTTTAATAGGAAACACAAAACACAAACGCCCCACACCACGCCGCCCCACGCCGTGTTGTGGCTGTCACAAATGCCTCTAAACTAGACTAAAAATCACTAAAATTTAGTTTATTCCTGTCAAACGACTATTTCCCGTTCTGAAATAAACTACTTTAGTCTCGGCACAACTTAACTATATTTTAGTTTGACAGCACTAAGACTAAAACTAAGCTAAGTTTAGTGAAAATGGCAATTTTGCTATTCTAAATTTGACGTATTTCACCTAAAATTTTGATTGTAAAAAACCAAACCAGACTAAACGACGACTAACGACTAAGTATCTCATAGCCAAAAGTAAGGAATTTTAGTGATAGTTTAGTTCGGTGTACAAGAGAATCGGTTCCATAGTGTATCTTACGATTTCCACGCGAATGAAGTCGCAGGCAGAAGCTATTTAATTATATAATGATATGTTATGTCTATTTATGAAAAGATTTGGGCGTACTTGGTAGAATTCTCAATTCATCAATTAGTCAAAAAAGGTACAATAGGTATACAAAGGACCATTTCGCGAATGGTTCAATTCGCAAATCGATGTGATCCAAATGGTCCAAAATTCATTCGACAAAGTCCATAAATAGTCTGTATTAGACCTGATATGTCATCTCTACCAATAAGTGTCAAAAAGGACGAAAATCATCCAAGAAATTACGTTGCTTAGCTTTTTTTTATAAAATACCTATTCAAACCTTAACATTTGTACTTACTGTTCTATGACAACCCTATTTTTAGCTCACCCCACAGGCTGCAAATCAGTTTATTAATAAGTTCATTAAATTAAATTATTAATAACATACTCATGAACCATTGATCTGTTTTCAATGGGACAGTCTGTTGCATATAAATCTCAGTGAATTTATTGCTCTTATTTATTTGTGATTACTTCTTGGAAGAAAGATAATAATTTAATAATGTGGGAATATTGTTTATAGTCCTTGATATTCATGTTTATAATCGTAATAAAATTATTCATCTGTAGGCCTGTAGGTTTTAGTTATGAACAAGGGTTGAACATTTATTTCTGTACGACTGTTTTATTTTTAATAATTTTGTCGGTTAAGTCTTACTTCGTATTATCTGGATTGTGGAGGTCAGATAGGCAGTAACTCCATGTAAAATATTGGTATTCAGCTGCATCCGGAAAGACTGGAAGCCGACCCCAACATAGTTGTGTAGAAAGGCTAGGGAAGGATGATAGTTAGGTCCTACTTATATTTACATTTGAGCATTTGTTTCTCTTAAATCTTGACTTCAGTCGAGCTATTTTGCAAAAATCTCACCGTGAAAACTAAGGTGAAGTGAGCTGTCAATAGTGTCAATCTCTAGAATGCTAGAGATTGACACTATTGACAGCTCAATTGGCTCAGGTGGAATGACAGCTCACTTCACGCACACTTCACCCAAGTTTTCACGGTGAGATTTTTACAGAATAGACTGGCAGATCCCCTTTTTGATACCTACCATTCTCTTTTTTAGATACCTACACAAATGGCTATCGAAAACCTTTTGAACCTCATAATAAATAAACCATAACCAAAGTAGTTTTTGCATTATAGTTTCGCAGGCATAAATTGACATTAACAACAGCCACCCTAGCTTTCATAATATAATCGGTAAAGCCCCCAGCTCGAACTCGTTAATTATATCGGAGCAGCACACAGAGGGCTTATCGGAGTTATCGCCGCATGTCGCTCCACAGCCTGACAGACCGATAATGATGTATAAAACAAACTTACATCCCTTTGGCGTGTTTACGTAGGTTTAGAATAGTTGGATATAGGGTAATTATATTTACTGCCGGTTCTCGGGGCTTGTGGCTAAATGATTACAGCCGCATGGGTCGATCGCAGCTCAAGCTACGCTTGCCGCGGTCGGTTCGTAGATGGGTAGCCATCTATTGCATATAGAGCCCTTCGTGCCTCGGAAAGCAGTCCCGGCTGTCATTCGTAGATCTTTGATAGTCGTTATGAGTAGTCAGAAGCCCAAAAAGTCTGACCACCAGTTTTATCAAGGGGTATCGTGCTACCCACTGGGTTGTGGAGATCAGATAGGTAATAGCTCCATGTAAAATACTGGTATACAGCTGCATCCGGTTAGACTGGACGTCGACCTCAACATATTTGGGAAAAGGTTAGAACTGCAAAAGCCTTTGATTATTAATTTAGTCTGCTTCTCTCTCTTATCGGGACCATGTATACAAATTCAAAATTCAAAAGTCATTTATTCAAACTATGGTGAGAATCAGTACTTTTCGAACGACAAAATTACATAAGACAGTCCCCCAAAACCAACCTGTAACTAGATTTTCGAGAGAAGGAAAATTCAATGCGTGACCCTGTATATTTTCGGAAGTAGGAAACAATCCTGTCAAAATGTAATTTGGCTGTAAGAGCCAATTTGCAATACAAAGGCGACCAATTATATTTATCGGTCAGGGTATGCAAAAAAGCGATAAATACTCGTAAATCCCGATCCACAAATATTTAACTAGGGGGCCCTCCTTTAATCACGTGAGGTTTTTTAGGCCACATTTATACCTCCCCTCCCCCCTCCCCCTTGGTGATACGTCGTGAGGTTTTAAACAACCCATTTTCCCCCTCCCAGTATCACGTGTATTTACAGGGTAGATATGGGTATTTGCAAGTTTGCAAACTGAAATATACCGAGGTATAATTTGGGTGTTTCATTCGCTCGTTCGCATTTTTACGTGGTCGCACAATTCAATTCAATGAATGATTAGTAAAAACTATTTATTATACACGTGACACATTTAATTTTTTTAAATCGTCGGACCTTAACATCCACGTGATTGTCACTTTGTACCATCCCCCCGTTTTGATGACCCCCTTCCCCCTGTTCGAACGTCACGTGATTAAACGGCGGCCCCTAGGTAGTAGGTAATTATTTACGTAAAAAAAAACCTTTACAGTCTGCCTCGTTATCAGCTTTTAGCCTTCATTACAGATAATTAACACGGTTATGTACCTACATTAACGTTATAATAGTTAAAACTGTTAACGGTAATCACAGTTTGACTTGTTAGTTTTGTTACCATTTATTTATTTATTTAAACTTTTCACACTCAAAAAAGTACAAAGGCGGACTTAATGCCTTAGGCATTCTCTACCAGTCAACTAAGGGTGGGGGTGGGGGTCAACCATTCGTAAAACTGTTTGTTTATTTTTCGTTTTCATCGTGGTCGCGGTGTACCCCGATACCCCCCGATACTACAGTGGTTCCACAATGTGTGTGGATGCATCCATCGATGATTTCTTTGTAGTTATTGCTGCACAGGAATAGGAAATAGACATATGTAATAGGGATGATGATTAAAAATATATTTTTTATCCGTCAGGTAGATTATTTAAAAAGTATTGGACACCATTTTTTTCTTTATAGGGTTCCGTAGTAAACAAGGAACCCTTATAGTTTCGCCATGTCCGTCTGTCTGTCTGTCCGTCTGTCTACCTGTCTGTCTGTCCCTCTGTCTACCTGTCTGTCTGTCCGCGGCTTAGCTTGGAGACGGTAAGTCTAGAAAGCTGTCATTTGGCATGGGTATAGATATTAATCACGCCGACAAAGTGGTAAAATAAAATCAATAAAAATATTTTTTCTAGGGTAGGTACCTCCCCTACACGTAAAGTGGGGATGTTTTTTTCTCGTATATCCCATAGTGTGGGGTATCGTTCAAAATTATTGTGGATGTGTGAAAATCATTTTTCAATTCAGGAATCCGTGTGCGAAATATTTAAAAAAAGTGAATAAAAAAAGTGTGTGTGTGTGTGTTTTTAAAGTGCATATTTTTGTTAGAGTCAAGTGTCCCCCCCCCAGCCAGCTAAATGGTTGTACTTGAACCCGAAAATTATTGCAGTACCTATTTAGATAACTAACTAAGTACTGCAATAATTAAGGAGATTAGGTAATTGAAATCGCAGAGGTGCATAATACACTGAGTTGACTGTACCCTAAATGATGTATACCAAAGAAATCAATCTTCATTCTCTCCAATCAATCTGCCTAACCTTTTCCCTACTATGTTAGGGTCGACAACTAGTCTAACTGGATGCAGCTGAATGCCATTATTTTACATGGAGCGACTGCCTACTTATCTGACCTCCACAACTCAGTTACTGAATAACACGATACCCCTTAAGAAGACTGGTTGGCAGAATTTTGGACTTCTGAGACCAACGCGGCTTAACGTGTTTCCCGAAGTACGGAGTTGTCTCAATATGAATGGTCACCCATCTACGAATCGACCGCGGCAAACGTAGCTTAACCTTCGATCCTGACTTGTGCAATTGTTATTACTTATCACAAAGCCACGGGCAAATACTGCATTAATTGAGGAGATTAATTTAAATCACAAAAGTACATAACCCCGGTAGCACACCTCCGCCGCGAAACCATAGCAGCGAAACCGCAGTAGTTCAATTCAACTGGCTCGCGTCGTGTTCCGCTACGCGAAATTCAAGTAGACGACGCGAGCCAGTTGAATTGAACTACTGCGGTTTCCCTGCTACGGTTTCGCGGCGGAGGTGTGCTACTGGCGTAATACACCGGATTAGGCCCGTAGTGTTAACTGTGCCCTATATTATGTAGAGCAAAGAAATCGATCTTCATTCTCCCCATCAATCTAAATCGGCGCTGTTAAAAATAGCCCGATTTCCTTCTAGATAATTAAAATATACCTGACAATCTCAATTGCTGGTAAATTCGCCTTAATTACCTGAAAAATAAGAAAATATTTATTTAGACACTTCGCTTTAAAAGTAAGTAGATAATTTAGAAATCACAGAAAAATACAAAGTTGTTTGTACTACGTAACATTATGTAAAAAAAAAAAAAAAAAGTTTTATTCGTGAAATCGATATAGCTACTATAAAAAAGCCGTGGTAATAAAAACTGATTCCAAATCAAAACCAAAAGTCATTTATTTATTCAAAGTAGGCTGAGAATCAGCACTTTTTGAAAGTCAGAATTACATAAGACAGTCCCCCAAAACGCCCACCCTTTACCACTTCCTAGTACTTTAGCTGAGAAGAAGTAGCGCAGCAACACAGCTGACTGTTAAGTTAGAAGAAATTAATTCTATACAATAGTATGCAAAGTAATTAACATGACGAAACAAAAAACATTAAACTAAATGATTTGCTATATGTCAGCTAGCACATGCCAATATACCAACAAAACATAAAAGATTACTCAAACAGAAATAAAATCGTAAACAGAACTTAATACCTAAATAAAAGTCAAAGATTATGAAATAATCAAACTTTCAATTACTTATGTCATGCCAAAAGTACTAACGACTAAAACAAGCATTTGGCATGTGTCTTGCAAACACTTCCAACCCATCCCTTCCTAAACAGACTATCGTACGAGTACTAGCACATTTAATGCAAGCCAGAGGCAGTAACATAAGTGTAGCGTGTAATACAAATCACGACAAACGTCATAATAACTACATATTATCTGTGACATCACAACACGGAAGCTGCAGGATGTAATCGATACTATTTCTGAGCAGTTATCGGTGCTAGCCCGGTCATCCGCGGGGTGAATGGGAGACCATAATGCACAGCAGTAATGGGACGGTTCCTAGTTACATATATATTTTGTTGGGCTTTGGTTCGCGTTGGGAGTATGGGAGTGGATTTTTGAGACTGTAAAGCTGTTGATATCATCTGGCATACAACATATTATTTAGTACCTATTGGCACAGATTATAGAGTTAGTACTGAAGAGAGAGTAGACAGAATTATAAAAAAGCAAAATAGGGCTACGCCACGACGCCACTAGCGCCGTGGATTGACCCGTCCAATATTACATGGGAAAATGGTCAACGCTAAAAAACGATAGGAAAAAAACAATGCAATGCTAATGCTGACGATAGGTATCAAACTACGAACAAAGCTGAAAAACGAAGGTAAAGACAATGACGCAAGTGGGTGAAATTAAAATGAAGAAAAGACAATAGAGCATAAGGGCAAGCCGGTAGTCAAGTCCTTGCAGTCTTATAGATACTGTACAAGTTGTTATTGTTACCGAGCCGATGATAAAGATGTATTGATCTTTTCGCAGAGCTGCATCCAAAACATAGAAACTTGAGAGGAAGAACAAGTTCTTCGAAAAATTCGCAAGAAATCTATTCCAAGCAAAATCCTAAAAATTCACATCCCCATGGTGTTCACAAACTATGACACAGATGTACGTTATATCTGGACGTGTATAACAGGCGACACGACGCCACACTGCGGCGCTTTTATTAGTTTTATTACCTACAGTTTGTATGTATCAAAATAACACCACATGGGATTCTTTGAGAACTTGTGGAGTTGTGACAGTTTGTGCTGCATCTTGGTTAAATAAATTTTACTATTGTATAGAATCAAACTCTTCTAACTGAACAGACAGCTGCGCTGCTGGGGAGTTTGTTGCATCGCTTCTTCTCAGCTAAAGCACTAGGAAGTGGTGATGAGCGGGCGTTCTTGGGGACTGTCTTATGTAATTTTGACGTTCAAAAGTGCTGATTTTCAGCCTAGTTTGAATAAATTACTTTTGATTTTGAAGGTTTGTAGTGTTACAATAAAACCCTGGGACAGAGAGATGACGATACTATGCACGCTGATTAGCTTGGTAATTAAAGAGAGTGAGGCAGCCTAACATCAAAACTTAAGATTAACTTCAAAGGGCCCACGCTAGAACTTCTTCCAAATTGTAAGACCTCACCCATGACTGCCCATACAGCGAGTGATAATATCTACATGAAGAAGTACATAATGGGCCACCTTTATTAATTTCATAATCGGCCCATATTTTTAAAACACCATGAGCTTACCCTGAGCTGTGAACATTTTCAAAACCAAAGTCTACGACTCTAGATTGCAACTTGATAAAAAACCTTTTTCAAGAAGTCTATGGTCTCGAAAACCATAGACGAGACTACAAAGGTGTTCCAAAATTAAATCATCACAACAATCGACCGGTCCATCGCTCTCGCTTGACCCCAGAAGACATTTAAAAAGTTTTTTTGTCGCCCGTTGCGAACGTGACCGAAATCAGTCGCGGAGCTTTTGACAAGCAGTGAGTTACGACATAAAGTACCGTTCTGATATTCTCACTGTGTGATGCAGTAGCTTGAGATATTGAAATTGTATAATGTGGAGACGGAAATACGATAAATGAAACCACTAAGTACTAGCAATAAAAGAAGTATTTTGAAACTATCAAATAAATTCTAACATAGAAGTAAATAGTGATTGTTTCAAATAAGTTAAATAGTAGTGATGGGCCGATTATAAGTTTTGCCAATTTTTAATTAGATACTGACTAAACTATTGGATATATTTGGTTGTATTTTTGTATGTAGACTGGAACGTCATTAGATATAAGAAGTTTAATTTATTGTCGTATTGTCGTTATATTTATAACAAAAACCAGAATATAAAATAAAACTCGTAAAAATCAACTCTTACATAATTATACCAATATGAAATTGATTTTGTTGCCAAAACAGCTTTGATTTGAAAATTTCTGTCTTACCTATTTCTCAGAAATTTATGGTAGGTACTTATTTGAATTTAATATACCTAATAATCCTTTCATAAATCCGTAAAATACCTAGTAGTTTAGCTTAATGTCAAAATAAGCACCTGTCTTGCTTACAAAGTTAAATAAATATGACATCACTGTAGGCTGATCAAATCTTTGATACTAAACCGGTACCTATGCTATCTATCCACATCCACACTACGATGTTAATAAATTATTAAGCAGTTGACAGTTTTAATTTTTAACGAAGCTTTTCACATAAAATATTCGATATTCGTAATATATAGGTATTTTTTAAAAAGTTAGCTTTTAATCCCAGAGACTAATTTGACATTTCAAGTGATTGTGTTTTTTTTTTTCAATTTGGAGTTTGACATTTGCACCTGTCAAATTAGTCTCTGGATTTAAAAAAACGAACTTTAGGTGTCATCAAAATCATCAAGCTAAATAACATCAATCCCCTTCCCTTAACCCAAGTTATTTGTGGTCGGCGCGACATGTCTTTTTCTCCCATACTTTTCTATTAGCCGTCATCTCGTTAGTCACCACTTTTCTAGCCATATCATCAAGATAAATAAAATAAGTTAAATGTGACTTAAAAAGTTAACCTACTGTTCCCCCTACACAATATAACGCATGGTATGCACTCATTAATTCAGTGTAAAGTGTAAAAAGATACAAATAACAGACGAACAAAGAGAAATCCTTACTCCAAGTGTGTTTTAAGTTATAACTTTAAAAGAAACATACACTTGTGGTTACCGACCGACAATCTTTCTTGTGGACTTCTAACGATATTCCTGTTTAGTTTATTTTAATGTTGTGTGGTCCTATGTTGAAAACGGTACAGTGTGGATAATGTTTAAGATGTCCTTTGATGTAGTGTCATAGAAGGAGTGACTGTGGGGTTGTTTTCTTTGATTTCCCGTCTTCATGAGTCATGAGATCTGGGTAGGTGTCGTTAGAAACTGGCAGGAATCCTGCTATATGCCTGATATTAGGTACCTAGGTTACCAATGAAATCAGCGTTTTGTATGGAGAATTTTAAAGAAGTTGAATTTTTCATACTAACATTTTCTTAATTTACTTACATAACAACCAAGTTTTAAAACATTAATGTTTAAATACTGAGATAACGTAATATGCCACTTAGATTAAGCGACAAAAATAAGTTTTGGCTAAGTGGTCATTTCTGCTAACAAAATGAGGAGTCATTTTTAAGGTATTATTTTAAGCTATTGCATAGCTTTTATCGGAGACTCTGAGCGCGGCGACCGAATGTAGAAATTCCGTAACGAAAAAAAAACCTGACACCGACAGTTTGTGAGGATGGATGGATGGATGTTTGTTACTCTTTCACGCAAAAACTACCGAACGGATTTTAATGAAACTTTACAGTAATGTGGCTTATATATCAGAATAACACATAGGCTACAATTTATAAAGATTTTATGTGATTTAGCCATAATATAACGATAAGTATCCAGTAAGTCGGAAAAAATCCTGCCCTCTGAGATCTATCTTTGCGTGCGCTGCCTAAACCGCTGGAGTTACATGAAAAGAATGTATTGTGGGGTTGTTTGTCTTAAAGAGTTCTAAATAAAAGTCCGCGACAGCATATATCTACCTTTTATGTGGAAGCCATTATAGCCAAAATAGTGAGCTATAAATACATTTAAATTGAATACTTTTTTTAAGTTGCATATTTTAGAGTATTTAGTTAATTCGTATCAAAATAAATACCTTCATCGCTTTCGGTATTTAATGTTGATAAAATTTGTCTTTTACACTAAGTAATTTGGACTAATATTTTAAAAGTTAGAACGATAAGAATGACCTGCGATGAGTCGACGGCGGGCGCGCAGAACGAGGGTGGAGGGGCGGGATAGGCAATGACGCGCGATCGCCGAGTGCGCGACCCGAACGCGGGCAGACGTCATTGACGGTTGTGTAAATTCTGCGATTTAGGGGTATTTTTTTAAAAAAATATTTTAAATCAACAATATTATCTTCTTATTTTTGAATATATGCTATGCAATAGCTTTACCGCGGCAGTCCTCGAGTGCCACACGTATTTTTTGTTTAGAAAACTGTTTTTTACTATTGGTAGTTGTCTATGATGGTCATTATTCGATATAATACCAAGCAATTGATGAATATTTGAAATCATAGAAGTGACGAGGTTCTCTATTTGTGAGAAAAAAAACGCCAATTTCATAGGTGGGAACCCAATATATTTACTGAATAATGCACAGTTCTGGTTACAATTAGTGCAGGCTCTAAGATTTGCATTTCGTGCAACTGCACTCTGTATCTGCTGAAAAATTAATGACTTTTCCTAGACTACAGCCTTCCCAGCAGGTCAAGGACCTTTTAAAGGTATAAAACTTGCCAAAAAGCAAACAACAACAACACACAAAAAAAACAACAACGCAACACTAAATGAACAACTTTTTTGGCTCATCACACTAGAACGTTTAACGACCCATCAGGCCAACACCTCAAACGTGTCAAATTTATTTCCAGTCTCAGACGACTATTTCTAAGACTATTTACAAATCCTTTTTCCTCCGATTCATTTGTCATAAGCTGATAACAATCAGCTGTACTAACGTACGCTGCGTATGAGTGTACACGGAGTGCATTATTTATTCACTGCGACGCCTCTCCGTTCGTTCACATCGCGACAAACATTGTGTACTCGGCTTTACATGATAACTGCGACAATACATCTGTTTTACATATGACACTACTTAGGCGACTCGTTTTAAGTATCTACTGGGTTTAGATTTACATTATTTTACCCCCAAATAGTGAGTAGTCGACTTCTTGATTGCTATCACACTAACGTTGAATATTCCTTGTCATTTTAAGACGTGCAAGTGATTGCATGCCCTATTACGACAAGGAATATTTGTCTGTGACTGTTAGACATTTTCAACCTTATTGAAGTTTATATTTTCTGGAATTGTTGTCTAAAGTACTGAAGGTAAATTACGAGTTAGAATATAACTTCTGCACTTAGATTTACATTATTTTGAGGGAGGTGCTCGTGGCTGAGTAATAACACCCGTACGGCTCGAGCAGTCAGGTTAAGCTACGCTTGCCGCGGTTGGTCCTCGGATGTGTGACCATCTTTACATACCAAGACCCCTTCGTGCCTCGGAAAGCACGTTAACCCGTTGGTCCCGGCTGTCATTTGCAGATCTTTGACAGTTGTTACGGGTCGTCAAAAGCCCGAACGCCTGACAACCAATCTTACTAAAGGGTATCGTGTTATCCAGTATTAACTGAGTTGTGGAGGCCCAACATAGATGGGAAAAGGCTAGGCAGATGATGACGTCGATTTACATTATTTTACTCCCAAAATCGTGAGTACAAATAGCTATCAGTATTGACATTGCACGGAATATGAAAACAATACTGCATTGTTTATTTATACTAAGGTTAAATGAGAGAGATATTTTTAATCAACAAGTAAATGAAGTTATCTGAACCAGACATTCATGGAATGACAATATTTACTTCGTTGTCCAGCAATTTGCTCGGAAACATTTAAGCCTTATGCAGACTGGCGCGCTTCGACTCTAACAAAACAATTTCTAAGAAAACTTCAAGGTAGAACAATGAACGGTGTCTCGTCGCACCTGTCTGCTCAACGCTTTATTGTAAAAATGTTGACTTCATTTTTAAATCTTTACAAAATTTTCTTGCTTTGTGTTTGCCTCTTTAAATCTACCTAATTAAAATCGCTTTTTGTGTCTGTTTGTGTGACCGCGTTGTTCTTCTACACTACGCAACGGATTTTGACACGGTTATCACCATAATTTAGAGAATTTATTCCGGAATTATACACATACACCATGTATAATACATTAATTTCAAACGAATACATATAGGTATCATAACGAAATTTCTATGTTTTAACAATTCGCAAAAACCGTATGAAGCAGGTATACCGCCAAGTTCCCTATAAATCCTCATTTCGCAATCCTTTAAGTAGGTAATTCTTCAGTCTTGATAAACATCTCGAAGCCCGCATGCCCGCTTGAATGCGCGGGCGCCCGCGCCGCCATTCGGTAGCCATTGTCTCTCAAGTGACAGCGGAATGCATTCAGAGCTGAATATGTCACATAGTTTCGAACTGTGCTCGAGGTTACTGGCACTCTGGCATTTGAAGATGACAGACGTTTTTAACCGACTTTTCAAAGGGGGCTCCCTATTGTCATGTGTCTATTATGCGTACACACTACTCACACACAAATTAAGTACCTAAATTTTATTGATCACTAGCTAATGTCTGCGTTGCAATACCTTTTAATTTTTTTTTTGTTCTGTACCTTCTCCGGCGCGCACATAACAACTTACCAAAGTTTCATCACAATTGGTCGAGCTATTTTCGAGTTTTTGAGAGACTAATGCACGGCAATTGATTTTATATAGATTTTTGGAAAGAAGGGCGGTGCCCTTTTCATTTTCTCAAGTCTCTCTATATGCTGTTGTGAACTTCTACTATGTGGATATAAGAGCTTTTTGGTAAATTCTAGAAATTCTACAACTTGACGGCATGGCATTAATTTAATGAGTTTCACTTCCACGGTAGAACATGAAATGATAATGGGAAATATCATTATGTAGGTAATAAAAGTCATGGAATGAGATGACCTAGATTGGTAACAGTCGGTGCAGCCGCGGTGGAGTGAATACCTACCTATTTACAGAAAGACCTAAGGGCCATATCACTCTGGCGATCTATCTACGGGGCGATCGTTTGACGCTGCGTGTGCGTAGTGAGCACGCCACGTGTGCGCAACGTTTTCGCTGTGTTTGAGGAACGAGAGCGATTGACGTGAGTGTACAAGAGAGAGCAAGATAAGCGAGCGTATAATATTGTAATAAAAACGCGGAAAACATATCGCGTGGTCGCTGCTGGCTCGCTGCGCACCCGCGGAGAGCAAGTTCGCAAATCGCCTCGTTGCAAACACGACGACAATCGTTGTCGTAGTGTGAAAACGCTCTAAGCAAAGCTTTAAAAAGTTTTTTCGCGAAAATTTGTGAGACAAAGCTCACTTTGTTGAGCACTTTTTTAAGTGAAGCAACGAAATAAGCTTACTTTTGCGACGTTGGTGCATAATTTAAAAATAAACCTCTCTTAGAAGGTAGGTTATTGACATCTTCTTTCTTTTTCGTGTGGTTAGTGACTAACCTGGTATCAGAGTTTTTATGCCGCCCATGGGCCCCTGACTTGGCTTCACATGCCGTCGAGAAATATCTCTCAGGCATGCCGGTTTCCTCACGATGATTTCCTTCACCGTTATTGAAGCAAGTGATAATTATACAATACGCACATGAATCCGAAAAGGGACTAAAGTGGCCAAGATAGAATTTGTGCCAAACCGCATTGTCTAAAAACATTCGTTTCGTTAGTTGAGATTCTGTTTTTCTAGAAATAGGGTAGCCAAAAGATACAAAACATAATCAATCATTGCTTTGTTGTTTTCGCTGTGCTCAGATGTTTTTGTAACAGTCTGGCCAAAACTGTTTAGAAGAATAATGGCAATTCGTAAATTTTTCTTGATGTGATTTGAACTGCCAGAAACCAGTGTCCAGTTTTTTCAACGTTCAATGATGGGTTTTTGCTTTATGATCCTGAGGACCAATTCTCCTACGGTATTCTCAAACGTTCAAATTCAGTCAGTGCCGGATTAAGCAAGCGCGGGGCCCGTAGCAAATTTTATAGACGGGCCCTTGATCTGCTATGGGTTCTTATGTATAAAGTGGTAAAACAAAAACAATACTCAATACGTCTATTTGCAATGAACTTTTAGAAATTGTATTACCCATATTCTGACGTCTTAGTCGGCAAAGGTAGTACGTATCACGTTTTTGAGACATCAAGTAAATTCATATACCACTTCTTAATAAGTTTCACTCAAAAAATTATGCGCAGGCGGAGGTGGGGCCCGGGTTTGAATACGCGGGGCCCCCTTTAGCGCGAGGCCCGTAGCAATTGCTACTCTTGCTACGTGGTTAATCCGGCACTGCGTACAGTGCGTTTCATCAAATAGTTCCTATCCCGTAATGTTGGTTTCTACTGTTGTAGGACAAACACGAATACCTACACTACAGCGCTACCTAATAGGTCCGTTGTTAAAGTTTAACTGTGGACCCAACATTACGGCAAAGGAACTATTTGATGGACCGCACTAAAACGCATCTCAATGTCAAAAACTTGTCAAACATTTAGGTAGATTACAGGGTTTTTAGAAAGATTGAGATTGACATTTGACATGAAAGAACGTAGGTAGTAAGTACGCATTCTCATTTCTAGTGCCGGTTTCTCAAAGCTCCTTAGGAAATAAGATTAGACATTTAAACAAACCTTTTTAATTTACAGTCTGTTCAACCGATTCTGACTTCTATACCGTAGGCATAAGGATGGCATTAAAAGCAAAAAAGTGGTTACAATACCAACTGTTTACTGCAACTGCCATTTGTCATGCCACCAACGCAATAGAAGTCAAATTCGGTTGAACGGAGTGTAAAAAAGGTTTAGTTAAATGTCTAATCTTATTTCGAATGAAGTATATATAGGGTGCTGTTATAAACACAGCAGCAAACATGACATTTGACAGCCGTTTTACTTATCGGAGAATTTACCAGGTTTCCAAAAACCAAGAATAAAATAATAGATCTCCATAATTCACATTCTCCATCAAACGCACCACAAATTGTAACAATCCATCGACAATGGCCGACAAATGACATCAAACAATCAAAGTGTCAACTGTCAAGTATGGCCGACGCCGCCATTGCCATCCTTCGAAGGCCACAAAACAATGCCATTACCGTTTCAAATGGCTCCCGGTGAGTAATCGAAGGGGAATCATAGATGGATCGCCGGATGTCCGCTTAGACGATGCGCATTAAAAGTAATGATAGTAAGGAAATTAAGTATTCTTTTTGCTATAAATCCTTTTAATAATACCAGCCTATTATTGTTCCGCTGCAGGGCAGAGGCCTATTCTCATACAGAGAAGGCACGAGCATTGATCACCACGCTTGCTCAAGACGGGTAGGCGATTACAGTTATATATGTATAAGGTAAACTCGGAAAGTAGGTAGGTAAATATCAGGGATGTTACCGAGCTTCGGTTTCAATTCCGAAAGGTCGGAACTTCCGACTTCGGTTCCGATAATTTTGAATCGGAGTTATACCGAATTTCGAAACGCAGCGATGCACGTGACTAGAGAGTGTACAAACAAGTTTTAATTCGTATCCTGGGTAAAGTTTGTTTATTTTATACACGCTCGCGCTCGAAGTCTTTAGTTTATTGTTTTGTTTGTGGATGGTACGAGTATCGGTAATATTTGACTGATTAAAGAGACTGAATTATATTTATATTATTTCATGAAGCCTTCCCTTAACACATCTTTCTTCTGCTTCCGCCTCCGACTCCAGTTCCGGTTCCAGTTTCGGTTCCGGTAAAACGACTTCCGTAACATCCCTGGTACACATGCATTGAAAAATGTCACTTTGACACTTGCCCAGGTTTAAACCCACAAACAACCACGTGCTATACTAATCCTTTTATAGTGTGACAAAAACATAGTAAATATGTTAAGTTTAACGTATTTTGGTTTGGTTAGTTATACAGGCTAACATTGTAGTCATTAGCATCCTCGAAGGTGGTGGAAGTACTCCTGAATATGAACAACCTATAATAGAGAACCAAGAAAAAAAACCTATCGAAAAGAATCCACTGTTTCATACGAAAATGCTTTTGATGACGTCCATCTTTACTAAAATATTTTAAAGTGGGTGAGTTGGTTTGTAGGGCGTAATTTCCGAAACTACTGAACCGATTTCAAAAATTCTTTCACTGATAGACAGCTACACTATTGACGAGTGAAATAGAATGTGTTTTAGTAGGTTATAGTTGACAACCATGCGGAGGAAGTCGCGGGGAGAAGCTAGTCAATCATAAACAAACAACGGGGTGGATAAACATTTTTATAAATAAAACACGCTCCTAAATACGAATAGAGATAGTTAGATACAACCAACATAACCATGCTTGTAAATACGAATAGAAATATTATACTTTTATAAAAACCAGCATAGATATCAGAGGCAATAGATGAATGACCGGACTTCCGGCTAGCGGCTAGGCAAATAATACATGACGAGATATAGAATAGCAAAAAAATCTTTTATTTATTCTATAAACTCATGTTTAAAGCTTTGAGCAGACTAGCGCGACGCGACAGCGCGACGCGACACCGGTTATCGTTAAGCTATATGCAGACTAGCGCGACGCGACACCGGTTATTGTTACACCGTGAAGTTTTCTTAGAAATCGTATTGGTCGAGTCGCGTCGCGCTGGTCTGCACGAGCCTTTATATACCGTCAAGTTTTCTTAGAAATTGTATTGTTCGAGTTGCATCGCGCCGTCGCGTCGCGTTGGTGCGTACGAGCCCTTATGTTAACTCTTTGAATACGGGAAAAGAGGATTTTAAAAAAAGCGGCCAAGTGCGAGTCGCATACGAAGGGCTTTGTACCACCGTACAATATTTTACATTATCGAGTAAAAAACACCGAATAAAACACGTTTTTTGTATGACCCCCTTTAATTTTTCCCTTTATTTTATTTTTATCATTTGTTGTTATAGACACTCAGTGAAAATTTCAAATGTCTACCTATTACGGTTCAAAAGATACAGCCCTGTGACAGACGGACGGACAGCGGAGTCTTAGTAATAGGGTCCCGTTGGCATCTTTTGGGTACGGAATCCTAAAAAGAAGTCTGCAATACCAAAAAGGATTTAAAAAATCATGAAAAGGAAAACAAATTAAAAAAGCTCTGTTGAGTAAAAACGCGAAAAAGTTCATATTTAAATTACGAATGTATTTTTATTTAACGGACTTTAAAGTCAATATGATGCAAACGAGTTGTTGGAGACAAGTTAAAAGCTTTTGTAGCAAAATCCGGTTATTTGGGGACACTCCAATGTTTATTCCGATTTTCCGAATGGGGTTGGTTCTAGAAGGGCTAATGATAATACAACTACATGCTATTTAGCTTCTGTAATATTTTGATGCAGAAACTTCACGGAAATTTATCAACCGATGTCGCGTCGTGACTGTCCCTCCTTTATTTATTAAGGAGCATGCGCTGAGGAAGCCCGCGAAATTCAATTCAGGTATATGATTCACGACCGTTACAAATATGTATTTACAGATTACTCTATTGAATGACTATTTCATTAAATCATAACATTTTAGGTCTTACTTAGAGGGTTCTATCGATGAGTTTAATTATTGACACTGACCTACAAATTGCAAAAAAACGTAAGAAAATTTTAATTTCGCGGGCTACCTCAGCGCATGCGCCTTAATAAATAAAGGCGGACAGTCGCGACGCGACAGCGGTAGAAAAATTTCCGTGAAGTTTTCATTAGAAATTGTTCCTAATGAGTCGCGTCGCGCCTGTCAGCTGGAGCTATAAGGGATTTTTTCGAAAATTGAGCATAATTCAACAGCACCATAGGGTGAGAGGATCATAGAAGGTTGAACTCTTATCTTCATAGTTACCCTTCCCTTAACAAAACTAATAATATCAGCCGATATTCTATATACTTGTCCCACTGCAGCAAAGATTTTTTCACCGCAGAGTAGAATAGAGCATTCATCATTACTATAGGTCTGAGTCGGTATCGGTAATTTCAGACCATTAAATCCCAGATTCATTACGATCCATTTCTTTACCTCCTTTTCTGCCTGCTCTTATTACCACAGGCAAAATATATTTCTCCCTTCGGATTTCCCCCTTTAGCTGTCACGTTTTTATCCACCCCATTCTCATTCATATCAACCCTTACAAAATCCATCTATGTTTGCTTTGGTCTCTCTCTTCCCTTCCATCAATGTTGTTTTAATTTCTATTAGTGTTAAAATTGATAGCCAATTATTCAAAGTAAGGTGCTTAGCAACAAAATTATTCGTAAAAAGCTTTAATACCTCATAAACGTCAAATGAGTTAAGTACAGAGAATTTAAATTTATTAGCATAGACTATAAAGATTTACCGTTATTTATATGCTTGTTGAAAGACAAAAGCTCTACCGGATATGATACCCTTATACGTCTGCGTAGCTGTCGTTCTATGCTAATTAAGGTATTATATTATTTACTAGCTTCTGCCCTTTTTCTTCATGTATCTTCACATATAATTAAAGTATACAAAATATTGTAAAACATTTTTAAAAGAGTAACGGTGGAGTTTCTTGCCCATTCTTCTCAATACGATTACCTTTTGGAAAGGGCGACTAGAATCAATTATATTTTTCTGTAAAATTTGACGTCCAATAGTACATTTTATGTGCCTATTTGAAAATAAATGATTTGACTTTGAATTCGGCGTGTAAGTTTTAGTTTTAACATAAAATTTATCCTATGACACTCGGCAATAATGTAACTTTATATCAAAGAAAGATTTTTTTGTAATTGGATCAGTACTTTCAGAGACAAAAGGCATTTTATAAACATGTAACAAAACAATTTTAGCTGAGAAGAAGAAGTGGCGCAACAAACTCCCCAGCAGCACAGCTGTCTGTTCAGTTAGAAAAACTTGATTATTATACAATAGTATGCAAAATAATTTACATTACGCAATACAAAACACGCCAATATACCAACAAGTTATCAGACGTTCGGTCAACTTCGGTCTACCAAAGTCAAAGTCAAATCATTTATTTCAAATATACCCTTTTATAAGGTACTTTTGAACGAAAATCGGTAACTATAATCATCGTCACTTGAATGTTCTTTTTAAAAAAGCAAAAGAGCCTTCATAATCCTGCCTCTTATAGATAGCTTTGCTGACATTTATTTAATCCGTTATATAATCTGTGCATATCCAATAAGGGCAGGAAATCTGGCTTACATCCACACCACTTGAGTTCATACGGCTTCATTCATATCTTACTTGTAACGTGATAACTCCAAGGAGTCTCATTCATTTTAAAACTGGTTTTTATTCTTGTCTTTAAAATTATAATCTTATTTTTAACTTCAAGCTTACGTCTGTTACGGAGAGAAAAGGATGCTGTTATCATGATGGTGCATATTTGTCGTCTTTTTGTTTAAGAAATCTAATCACGAGAAAGACTCTTTGCTTGAGAAAGTATAGTTGAATACAGCTAACTTAGGTGTACAGGTAAGTAACCTAATCTTGTCATCTAGTGTACTGCTGGCCCGTAGGCGGCATAAAAAACTCTGACACTAGGTTAGTCACTAACCACACGAAAAATAAAGAAGAAGTGTACAACCCGGGCGCAATAGCTCAAAATTACATTACCGCAGTGTAACTTCTTAGTTCGAATTTCAACAATGAAACTGAACGCGATCAGGACATTTAAACCGCGCTCAAGAGCTGTCAGTGTCAATATTCCGCAGAAAATTATGACACTGGCAGCCCTACGTGGCAAATGTGCTAATCGTGTTCAGTTTCTTTGGTGAAATTCGTCCTTAGAGTGCTATAATGATCCTTATAGCACTCTAAGTCACATACGCAGTCTTAGTAAAGATTTTGTAAAGACCTTTGTGAAACTGCACAGTGAGAAAAGTCGAAAAAATTTGGCATTAATTGAGAAATGTCTAACTAATCTCAATAACATCATTGCAACTAGTGATCCATCCTTTCTATATCAATGTAGAGTACTGAATTAATTTTATTAGAGTGAATAGAATATTCTTCCTAGGATTTTACAAGGAAGAGTTATTGTTGGCGTTAGAGCAGATTCTGATATTTTCTAGTTCCTTTATAAAAAAAAAAAAAATCGTTTCCATATACCTATTTGTTTAGGGTTTGGATAATTATTTGGTGGCTTTAATTGAAAAACAACGGAGTGATTCGACCCTAGCCTTGCAAAAACAACTTCAATACACAGCAGACTAAGGCCCGCTTGCACCACCGATCACTATGTGTTTAGCGCTAAACGTACCTGTTTGAAAATTACTCTGGGTCTGTCATCTTATAACGATTGACAGAAATGGAATAATGATTTAAATTCACATAACATCACGCCTGTAATCCCCGAAAGCATAGGCAGAGGTGTACTTAAAGATAAGTATACATTTCGCCAGTTATGTTGAAGCCCCATGTGATAGGGGGTGAGCCTATTGTCGTCAACAGGGTAAAAGGCCAGACTCCAAGCTGCTACTGAGAAATCTCGGAAGGAAAAACACAATAACACTCTGCCTGACCTGGGATTTCAATTTGTTTAGCGCGACCTTTTACTGACTAAAACCCACCCGTGTTCCTTCCGTTGCCTGTATGCCGGGGTCGCGATATCCCTTTCGGACAAACTGGTATTTAAATTTGTTTAGCGCAAAATGCATTTAGGGATTTGTGGTGCAAGTGGGCGAATAATTACAAACATTTCGCACCGCCGCCATTGGTCGAGAATGGCGTCGTTACATTCACACTGGGCTGGTGACTGGGATAGGACAGGCATGCAAACTGCTTGCCTGACCAGATATATTATAACGTATACCGTGGGAACCGGTCGCACTGCCTGCAACTGTCCTAGAGGGTTACTATGGAACTGTGAATTTGGTTTGTTTGAATTAACTGATATGTAAGGATATTTGAAGACTGGCTGGAAACTTGTACGAGTAGGAATAAGTGAGGTCACAAAGAAGAACAGATGGGTACTAACATACTCAACTCATATCATCATAAATTATATGGTTTGATTTTGGAAGAGGAAGAGCCCGAGCCCATAATGCATGATTTGTTTAAACATGAGCCAAAATTGCAAAATAGTTGTCTCTTATTTTCAGCCTACCTTTTGAGTTTTGTCATTTTATCTCTATTACATCTTCTGAAACGAATCGAGTGTTTCCGCGAAATCGGTCAGCGATCAATCTAGGTAGTTTGACCTGCCATTCGTAATCGCAAAGAAGAAAATTTGCGTGAAAATACAAGTCACAGTTCTCGAATGAAACGTTTCACGCCTTTTACGAGTTTCAAACAAAAAAACATTACGAATTGTTTATGCAATGCTTAGATCATCGAAGGGAATGACCGATCAGATTAACTGTCATTCTTCTAAAATCAAGTGTTTTCTTATCTGAATTATAAGCATTTTAATATTTTTTTAAAGGAGTGGCGCTAGTGGACTATTGAGCGCCCTCTTAAGTCGGAATCGAATTGCTTCGCATAGGTATAGTGTTCTTTGAGACAGGAGGTAGACTGCTTTGAACAGTTTGAAATCCGGGTCTGGTAAGGAGAGTGGCCGAGAATCGAGTT
The DNA here is from genome assembly GCA_914767755.1 of Agrochola circellaris. Classification (NCBI taxonomy): domain Eukaryota; kingdom Metazoa; phylum Arthropoda; class Insecta; order Lepidoptera; family Noctuidae; genus Agrochola; species Agrochola circellaris. The sequence continues at coordinate 9,330,189 of OU611850.1, read as the reverse complement.
CAGGGGCGTGCAATTTCGGACAGCATTTTGACTGGCTTGTATTTTGACGGAGGATGAAAATAAAGTAGTAACAGTAAATTTTTATGACTACAAAATGAGTAGGTTGCAGTAGTAGGTAATCAATACAGTATACCCTAAGCAAATCTCGATTGAGAACTAAACCGTGGCATTTTTTGTTCTAATGTTCTACCTTTTCCATTTCCTAAAACTCATAGTAGACCTCAAGATATCGAGTTTGTTGTCGGAACAGACACACGGTTTACGTAAATACTGCTCCGGTGCACTCTATTGCTCGCTGTCACCGGCTAATCGGCGATATAACGTGGTTTCTACTGATTTTAATGTATTAGAAGGCAATTAAAGGCTTTGCACCAAGGTGTTTTAGGGCTTATAGAAAGTGGGAGCAATTACCAGGTTAAAAGGAAACTGTAGGACCAAATGAGTTATACTGCGTTCGCGATTTCGTTTCCAATCATGTAAACTAATATACTTACTACTTACTTACTTATATACTTTTTGTATTTTTTTTTTTTTTGTATATGATTTTTTGGCAAAACAATTTTAACACCCACACATGAAGTTTGCACACAACTTATACTACTAGTAATTCTGAAATAAATTTCATTTACAATAACATTAAGTTGATCCACGTTTAAGTGGAAAAAAACATCAATTAGAATCAAGGATTAGAATAGACTGTAAGAAAAGAACGATATAATTTCTATTTAAAAGACATCAATCAGTAAAATGTCGCTTTTTCTTACTTGTTCGTAATTGATTTTTCCTTGAGTTAATACAAGATGTCAGAGACCTTTTTGTAATTAACGTGGGTAGAGAAAACGAGAATGACATCCGATATAGCCTTAGAAAAATGTATGAAGTCGATATCTAGGTAGGTATTAAAAATGCTAATTTATTTGAACTTTACGCAGAAATAACTGATACATAGGGGGACCTAAAGGCTATCTGCAATATTGATGTCAATTGCCTAATAAACTTATCAAAGCTAAGCGTAATGTTTTTATCCTTTACCAACTTAAAGGTAAAGTTACCTCCGGAAACTTTTGAAATAACAAGTTAGCGATTTCAAAACATTAATCATTTTCACATAACAGAACATCACGCCTTCTTTACCCAAATGGTTGGGCGGAGGTGTACCTAGAGTAGGTAAACCCACAATTCGCCAGTTATTATTAAGTCACTTGTAATAGGAGGCGATCCTATTGCCATCAACTGGGCAAAATTGTACTGCTACTGAGAAATTCCAGATAGAAAAACCAAATCACACTTTGCCCGACCTGGACATCGTATCCAGGATCTCATGCTCAGCAGAAGCGCAATAAGCAGGGCCAATATCATCAAGTATTTATTAGCAGAACATAGGTAGGAAAATGTAACAAAAACAAAAAAACTAACTGATCAAGTGGATGGACTGTGTGAAAGATGATATGGCTAGAAAAGGGGTGACTACCGAGATGACGACTCATAGAGAAGTATGGAAGAAAACGACATGTTGCGACGACCACTAATACATAGAAATAGGGCTGGAGAATGATGATGAAGATGATGTTGATCAACGCTACGATTGGTAAGATTAACGACCTGTTTTTGGGTATTAGGAACCGCGCATAAGGGAAAGCATAGGCAGCAATATGCCAACTTTGCCCTAAAGGTAGAATCGACTACATAATCCGATGTAATGTGAGACCTGTCGCAGATCGAAAGTGAAAGTTTATGACGTATACGAGGAAAATCACGGGAAATAAACAAAATATCTACATAGGCACTTAATTATTTACATAATAGTGAATATTAATGGTGGCCAACAGAAGCGTAGTCATAGTATGTTTTCTTTGACAGAAGTGAGGCAGCCTTTGGAACCGTTAAGTCGATAAGGTGACATACTGAAGATCGTGACGACCCTGGGTAAAACTGTAGGTATCTTAGGACCAGTACCCTAATTACGTAATACACGATCAATCAGAATCTGAATCGTTTTGAAACAGATTGCTAATCCATTGCTTCGTACGTTCGAAAAAAAAAATCTGCTTAACAACGTAAATAACACAATGAATGTTGTTGACCTGTCAAATTGAAACAGATTAGTCGGAATTGTCAACGAAAATGTGTTGCGTAATTAGTTAGCAGATATGCATATTAATTGTATCAACGATGTGAAGATAAAATGAGATTATTGTGAAGATATAGACGCAAAATGTACGCTTCAGTAAATGAATAACTTTACAACAAAGAAAAGTAAAGTAGATATGACTAATCTCAATATTCTAACTAAGATCCGTTGATAATGATAAAAAGATATTTCAGAATATTTCAGTTCCACAAATCCACCTTAGCCCCAGAGGATACGTGGACTGTGGACCCAACATTGATTAAAATTTAATTAAAAACTTTTAACAAGCTTTAACAAAAGTTTTTTTCTCCAAAATGAACAGCCATTTTGGCGGGCTGGGTTTAAAGCACGCTATTTTACAAAGCAAAAATCAACATTTAACAAGCTTATTTTCGAAATCCCAAAAGTTTCTGTCCATATTTTTTTTGTTCTTATATTTTTATCGGAGTCGGATCGTAATACGGAAGAATTAGACAAACAGTTTTAGGCTCAGAAGTCACATGGATCTAATGAAAGAAGAACGCTGCCCGTACGATTGGGCGAGTATGACTTCGCACACAGTTCTACGATAAAAAACAAAATCTAATAGTCTATACAGGGTGTCAGGGACATCGACGCGAAGCCGGTTACCATGGGGTCAGTACATGATTCTGAAACCCCTGGGTCGAAATTTTTCGTCGGTTATAAAAAAAAAATTGCTGTTTCAGAGAAAAGTGTAATACCTACCTACGCGGACAAAATGTATTGAACAGCTGTTTTTTTTTTTAATAATCGACGAAAATTTTCAACGCAATGGGGCTCAGAATCATGTACTGAATCCATGGTAACCGGCTTCGCGTCGATGTCCCTGGCACCCTGTATAATTAAAATTAAATAGATAAACCCAGCTATCTAATTACGTAACACATTTTCGTAATCGATTACGACTAATCTGTTTAATTTTGACAGTTCAACAACATTCATTGCGTTATTTAATTTTTACCAGCGCTGAATACCAGCGCTGCGACATTTTAATTTTTTTAATGTCGCGGCATCATGCTGAGATAGGAGCCTTTTGGCCTCGTACGGGACTTCATTCTAATTTTGTTACTTTGGTTTTTATTTATGTTTAGTGTGTTTTAGTTTAATGTGTGATTTCCTGTGCGAGTCTCAATAAATACTTTTTCTTTCTTTCTTTCTTTCTTTATTTACTTTGTTAAGCAGATTTTTTTTTCGAGCTTATGAAGATTGCTTCATAAGTCAGGATTAGCAATCTGTTTAAAAAACGATTCAGATTCTGATTGATCGTGTATTACGCAATTAGGGTACAGGAGTCCAGGACCTGATATTATTTGTGTTTAATGATAACTATTGAAGATTAAAAGGGGAATCTGTGTCTACTCGTATCTACCGGAAAATGAACGATGACTTTCATTATAACATTTCATCGCTATGCTCCTGACCTAAATTTATTTGGGACTGGTTCAGCAGCGTTTTTTATTCCTAACATGTTCTCTATCAATCGTCACCACAAGATCTGTGGTTCCATGTCCTCTTTCAAACATTCATCGTTCCGTCCTTTCTTAGATCTGCCTATTTTCGTAATTTCGATTTAAACATTCCCAGTTCCAAATCTAACTACCACTTAGTTAACCAAATACGGTTACTAACTAACCCAATAAATAACGGCGCCCTTGATAACCGACAGTACAAGATTCGGTTAGATTACTTCAAACAGGCCTGCCCACACACGCCCACTTGGTGTCGAAACTTGATGTTAACTTAGTATCTCATTCGAAATTATCAAGCATTTTGTTTTCAATGTTATTTTATCAAAATTAGATGAGTGAGGTGGTATTGAATGGAAATTGTGAGGGAAATGGTGGAGATTACAATGATGAGAGTTAAAATGTAAATGAGATCTAATTTTGTTAATGTATTTTACAGTTAAGAAGCCTGTTCTGTTAGTAAAAAGATATCTTTTATCTACTATAACTAATTCTGGGGGGATAAAGGCGATTTGAGACCTGGAAATGAAAAGAAGAAGAGGGAAATATTGTGTGATAAAATAATTAATGTGTCGCATGTCAGTGTTAATAGGTAATAAATGAAATAAGCAATTAAAATCGAATCACAGAACTAATAGCGGGAAAGAACGAGTATACCCAAGATTCAGTACAAGAATTAAACAAAGATAGATTAGGTCAACGGTCAAGACGACGCTGACGGAATGAGATCTATCATATTTCCAATCTTAAAAGACAGTTCCGAAGATAGAAACTTATCCCTAGACTGCCCTAGAGGGTGTAGAGATGCACTAAGAAATGATTGCAAAACCCAACTCCCTGGTCTAACGGGATTTAAAGTTTGTATGCAAAGGAAGTCGTCTTCAACAGTTAGTTTCTTCCATAATTTATTCCACAATTGATCCCAGCCTCAATGAAAGTCGCTGGGATGCAGAGTTGTTTACTCAGTATCGATCTGTCGGACGGTTGCTATAGCAACTCGTCGCTCGATACTTATGTACACCACGTTGATTCGAACGAATAATCTGATGCCATTCAAGCGGCTTTTATCTTTTTATATTGGTTTTTGGATTGGTTATGTGAGCGGTTTTGCCTTAACGCTGTGTAAAGGCTTATTTTCAGCACATTTGGAATAAATACTTCTTACATGTAGATTGAAATGTGTTTTTCGTATGTAAGAGCCTACTTACATAAACTAACCATCTCAGAGCAAAACTTGCTTTCATTTAAAGTTATGCCGAAATTTGATCAAGTTACTTATATACCCTCGACAGAAGATCTTGCCTTGCCCGTTTGAAGTGTGCAGTTGTGCGTTGTGAACCAAAGGACCGGAAAGCAGGAATAAAAAAAGTCATAGAAGCCATCACGGCCATGATGGGCAGTGGTTACCACCACTATTGTCACTTGCAACACGAATAGACCGCAGAACAAAATATTGTAAAACGTTTTAAAAGAGTAATCTATGAATTTTGTTGCCTTCTTCTCCACATGAAACTACCCTTTGGAAGGGACAACTAGAAACAAATTTATTTTCTTGTAAATGTTGAAATTCAAAAGAGCCTTATGTGTGCTTAATTGAAATAATTGGTTATTCTTTGACCGAGACAAAATCTAAGTCTCAATTTTGACATGTCATTTCACGAGAACCATACAAAACGATCTAGCAATACTTGGCGACAGATTGTCGGGATGTTGCTCCCATTTTTCCGATAGTCGGACACTACACCCACGCAGAAAACAAATGGGGCGGTATATTACAAAGCAAAAATAGCGGCTTCCGTCCAAGTACAGTTAGAATTAATTCCCGAATCGATGTGAGACAGTTTGTTCACCGCTCATGTCAATAAATCAAAACGATATCATCTGTTACGAAAATAGGAACCGTATTTATATTTAATTTATTGCCTTTTGGTGTTATGTCAAGTCATATTGTTATTTGCATAACCGAAGATGGGTATTTATCTAAATAGGAAGTCAGTATAGGTACTTTGATGAAATCTTTTAATAGTGTTAAACTTTTAGTAGAGAGGACCGTCAGACTGCCAAGTCATTGGTCTCGAGTTCGAACCCAAGGCAAGCACCTCTGACTTTTCGGATTCATGTGCGTATTGTATAATTATCACTTGCTTCAAAACCGGTGAAGGAAAACATCGTGAGGAAACCGGCATGCCTGAGAGATATTTCTCGACGGCATGTAAAAATAAGTCAGAGGCCCATGGGCGGCTTTAGAACTCTGACACCAGGTTAGTCACTAACCACACGAAAACAAGAAGTAGAGGTATTAAAATTGTCATTGAGAATTTCTCAATTTATGAAAGTAATTGATAATTCTCTTAACTTTTTAACACCTCTGAAGCTCTAAAGTACCTTCTAATAATGCGATAAGCTAAAAATGATGAATACTTACTAATATTCTCTATGTAATTAACAGGCAAGCAGGACCTGATAGAATTTTCCAATTTGAAAATTGCAATTGTAAAATCTCACCGTAAAAAAAATAAAGTGAGCTGTCAATAGTGTGAAGTGAGCTGTCATTCCACCTGAGAATGACAGCTCACTTCACATACATTTCTACGGTGAGATATTTACAGAATAAATAGGTGGTTATCAATCTACCAATCACTCATCCCTTAGCGCCAAACTTTCCTATTAACCCTATCAATAAACCGAACAGTACCATTTTAGTTCACAATCCAACATGAACTCTCTCCAATCAATTCAGCTCGTCGGTCACTGACCCACCCTAAGCAATGGCCGCCGTAAACCGAACTAAAACATTTAACTATCAGTTTACTATCAACAGAAGCCTGATCGTAAATAGCTTTGTTTCAGCTTATTTAGATTGGAAATACCGATGGGTAACGTAGTAATCACAACACATTAAATTCTTGGTCAAAATTCGAATCAAAATTACCAAGTAAAGGGTCAATACAAATGACCTTAAAGATTTTAATTACCTATTGTGAGGACTATGCGGGTATTTTTTTTTTCTTTCTCAGTTTTAATAATTATTAATGATGGTCTGGCAGTTTTGAGTACTTTATGCGGCCTACCCAAATCTCCTTTCTTTGGTATTATTCGTCGAGTCGTTGAGCTCGTTGAGCTAGACGATTACTGAAAAATGCGTGCACTGACTGGACAGGTCCATTCAAATCTGTGAGGTTCTTTCCTCAAAAGACCATTTCAGACACTAATCTACATGGTCCTCATATGGCCTGACCAAGATTATATTTGGACATTAAAGAGACTGTGACCTCTGAGACTGTTTCGGTCTTTCTTCTCAGAGTAGTCAGATAGGTAATACTGAACTCATCTAATTTTGAAGTATAAGAAATGTTTGACGGATAAAAATGTTTTTTTTTTTTTCACAAATTTACAGAAATAAATATATTTTTTCATTTACCAACGACCAAACAACATAGTTGGGAAAAGGCTGGGCAGATAATGAAAGGGTAAAATATCCTGGGATTGAATACTGATGCTATATTTACGACTAATCATGATGCCTTGTCAGTTTTTGATGCTCATTTGTTTGACAGTCTAAACATAAATGATGGATAGACAGACAATGGCTAAACAAGTCAGCTCTACTGCCGACGGCCGCATTCATGTAGAACGCTGGTAACCGGCGCCGATATGCCAGCGCTTGTCGGCGCCGGCAAGTTCTGGTTGTTCACGCTGGTCGTCGCAGGCAGTTTTCATACTTTTTGCCGAATCAGCGCGAACCGGCGCTGACTAGTCATATAGGAACTTGTCGATCCTTATCGGCGGATACCAGCGCTTATCGGTGCCGACAAATGCTGGCATATAAGCGCCGGGTACCAGTGTTCTAAATGATTGCGGCAGTGGCTCCCGAAATTTTAATTGCCTGCTCAATTGATTCTAATTGATTGTCAATAGGTTCTGATTGCTTTTTAGAACAACAAATGACATCTGAGTTTTGACAACAGTTTTCACTACTCTATCAAAAATCAGAAGTAGAGGGGTATAGATAAGCTTTTTCAGGTTAAGATTTTAATCCTCTTATTGAATCATCAAGGTACTTCATGGTTTCGTTGCCTTTATTCCACACGATCCCAATATTATACAATCCGATACTCGCATTTTTTTTTTTTTTTTTAAGTATGTTAGTATATCTTATCTACTTATAACTACAATTGTTACAGGACAAACAATTATAGCACACAGCAGAAGGTATTGTTTTGTGTTACTTTTACAAAACCGCAGGAAAGCAGCATTGACGTAAAGAGTCACCATAAAAAGCTATAATGAGAACACTTCTTGGAAAAATAACAGGAAAATGATATATTGGGGCAACACGCGTTGTAAACTTGAAGTTGTAGTGTATACCTAAATAAATAGTTAATATGATTTTCGTGTCTGTACAACTTTCAGTGACGTCATTGTTTTGTTCGGTATAATGATGCACTCGACATACCTAGATAGTGGTTCAATATTTCGCAGAAGACGATGATAATACAAAGACGATTTCATGCAGAATGTTAAAATGTTGAATTATATTTTCTCCCTGGCAATGTTACAACAAAAAGTAACATAATGTCAGAAAAGTACGGAATCGTGATAATATTTTAACATTTTAACTTTCTATTAATACTCGTATCTACCACTTTTTTTAATAAAAATAAAAGCTTTGCTTTTGAAGAACTACTTACATTTTGATTTGCCTAAATTACCGACAATATGCCTCGACATTTGATAGTAAAAACATAACCTCAAAAATATTTACCCGCCTTTTTGCCGCCATTATTGATTTCCACGACAAGCGACGTCCATTTTGTATATTTTTTGCGATTAGCGGCAGTCACGTTTGGTGCACCCACGAGTTGGAAGCTTTTTGTAAAAACTTCGTTACGCCTCCGGGCTTTGATTCGCTCTGTGATTAGGGCTGGTAAATTGCAGTCCAAATTTATAGGACAGGGGCAGGAAAGGAATCCTAAAAAACGACAAAAGCTTTTGAACTTACATGTAGTAAGTTTATTTTTTAATAAAACTCGAGGTAGTTGTTTTATTCAAAAACGTTACATAGGTACTGGACTAAATTCAAACTATCACCGAAAAATCTGTATCTACCTGGTATGTATTGAGCCCTACTACTTTAGTTAAAACTCCTATACTTTATTTACAGACCCCACAATACCCAGCCGTAAAGCTAAAGCCACATAATCAAACAGAAAACTTTACCTGAAGTCCTGAATTTCGATAAAACGACAAAATTAATAAGATTCCGCTGCACTCAAACAAATCACATTTAAACCGGATAATCCGGTTCAAACCGGATCAGAGCCAGCCCTATTCGTGATTGAAGCCTCGTATTGCCACAGTTTGGTAAAAAAATATCGTTTAATGGCTGTGATTCACTGAGTACACACGGAAGGTAACTGCCATTCGCGACTTTCTACCATAGTTATATCGAGCTGTATGGACTTTGGACCAATCGGAAGGCACTCAATAAATTGTCATTGTTATGGGCAGATGACTTAAACGATGCAACTTATCTTTATTGTGATGAATTAGAAGCAAAGTTCAATATGTTGCAGGAGACAGTTCAGAAGGACGAGAGAATTGATAGGTTTTTGATTTGTAGTTACAGTATATTTGGTATAGACTGGGAATAAAAAATTAAAACAGTGCATTTAATCAAACGGGTAGGTTATCCTTAAAGGGACTGATTTTTTTTACTACAGAGTACTGGCTGGTAAAGAAAGATGAAATGTTTATGTAACACAGTATTTTCTATGATGATACTACTGCAGTAGCCTACTACTTACTGCAGACAAAGTCCATATTACTCTACTGCAGACGGCAGTTCTTTGCTGTTTTAAATCAGAGATTATTAGTAACAACATTGCGGACGAGTCAACATAGAGATAACTAAACACCAGCTAATGGTACAAATGTTCGTTGTAACGAAAAATAAAAAACTTTTTACAAACAAAAACAACCGACTTAAAAAAAAAAACTACAAAGTGAAAAATGACTTTAATTTCGGAAGTCGATGTCTTTGGTTTAGAATTTTCGTGTTTTGCCACCGACTTCCTAAATTAAAGTAATTTTTCACTTTGTAATGTTTTTTTTGGAATTCGGTTGTTTTTTTTTAATAAAAAGTTTTCATTTTTCACTTTTTAGTTGTGGTACTTACCCCACACAAACACGACTTGCTATGGAAATATCAGGATGTTATTATAACATCATCCACATAGGCTTAGTGCAAAAAATACGTATTATTGAAGCTAACTCAAAAACTACCCCAGCAAAGTTAATACAAATTATATGGCACCACAGCGAAATCTTCCTCTACCAAATGAAATAAGTATTTTTTTTATTGGTCCACAATTGACGATAATATCGTAGACATAACAAAAAAAAACACAGATGAACATAGAACCTCCTTTTAAAAAAGCAAACTCTAGCAATAGACGCATGGCCTCAGGCGTGATACTATGAAAACGAGTAAAGTAAAAATATAGTCTTTTCTGCACAACCGCCGACAATGTCCTTCTAAAAGCACATTTTAAAGCAACTTTATATTACCTACTCTATTCTCTTAACACTATGAGGCAACCTCATTTTAAATACTAAACCATTCCTCTGAAATAGTCTTGCGTAGCCTCAACGGACAAAACAACAGCGGAGAATTGCCACGTTAACCTACAATTTGGATCATCTTAAAACAACGCAGAGCAATTACTGGTATCGCTTCAATAATATTCTACAATATTTTGACACTGGCCACAAATTACGTCATTTAAAGTAAGTACCTCAGTGTCTAATAGGTACTTACACTGGCAACTTTAACAGTCACTACATTCGAAAAATAAAATAGAACAGTTGAAGTTTGAATTCGAAATAGGAACTACTTTTTGACCTCATTACGCTAGTGGTCGTTGGTTCGGAACGTCGGACTTTATCGGACGTGATTTTCAGTTCGGGTTTAATCAGTTGCTTTAATTGTATCTAGTCTATCTATTTTATTGAACCTATTTTCTGATGCACAGGGAAGAGACAGTTAGTAACTCAGTGATTAATGTCAGCTAGTCTGCGAAGTCCCTAATTCGCTTTACAAATTGTCTTGTTCTACATAACGACGTCTATTCAGAGTAAAAGACAATGCTCGCTGAATGACATCTAAATGTGGGTTAACTAACACAATGAAATCAATGACAAACAACGATTCTTTGAATGGAATACCTCTTTGGGAATGTCAGTGCGGCTTCACATTCCGGCAGTGGGCAAAGGAATGGTTGTGACATTTCGAAAATAGGTGAGACAGCATTAATATCAGGGATATCAACCTGACAAAGTTTTCTAGGGGTGTTAAAGGGCATTCATCAATGAAAAAAGGGGAGACAAAAAACGCGCGGCATTTTTCGCCCTTAATTGGCCATGTCGCGTTTCTAGTATCAGTTATTGTTTTACTTTTACTTTTACCCCAATAATCGAAAGGGTAAATAAATATTCGTTTTTTTTTCTACAATTAAGGTGGATCCGCAGTTGAAGCCTGCGAAATTCAAAATTTCTTACGTTTTTTACAATTAGCAGGTCAGTGTCAAGTTGTATCTTGATCAAAACATGACCATGGCAGTGGTAGATATAGGTAGGTACTTTATATCGTGAAAAAATATTTGGAATACGACACGGACCTCTCTTCGAAAGGGAGTGGTCTGTAATCTAACCACGAGAACCCAGGGGGTTGGGTGTCACATATCTTAGAAATTTTGGTTCTAGGACATGCCGGTTTCCTCACGATGTTTCCCTTCACCGTTTTGAGAGCAGTGGTGATGAAATTATTTACACAAAGTAAAGCGCTTGGGTCCGGAGTCGGACCCACGACGCACAACTCGTATACCTAAGACGGGGCCGGTACATTGGGCCACCACTGCTCAGTATCATCAGGGAGACAACAAAGGAATACGTTAGAATGGAATGAACGCCAACGACTACATGACCGCGTTTCCTCTACGTAACCTCCAAGCTCAGATTGTAATGGTGGCTTTAATTTTACTGTTATTTTTTACAAAAGTTTTGTCTGACTAAAATCGGTTAAGCATGCAAATTCATCTTTCAAGGATCTTACTTCCACGACAATAATGCCACAATACATTTGTCAACTTTCCAGAACTCCTTTACCAAAAAATCATTCAAAGTCAACTATTCTTTACCAGCTTCTACCCGCGACTTCTTCCGCGTGCTAGTTTCCCCGACCCACTGCGTCGCATCGCATCGCCCGCCTGCGCTGTTATTTCGTCGTCTTCGCTTATCGTTCGTGATGTTAAATAGTCTATAATCTTCCTTAAAAATTGGGCTAACTCATGCAAAACTACCAGTCGGATTAGAAAAAGATTTCCTCAACTCCGACTGGTAGGTTCCAGAGATTAAGATTTGTATTCAAACAAACAAACTCTTCAGCTTTATTATACATATTAGTTTATTAAAGATAAAAGATTCAGTCTTACGGCGCAAAATGGCCGACTGACGACGGCCGACAGCTAAGGGTCAGCCAGACTCTGTTGTCTTAACATTAATTGACAAGGACAGCATTGGAAGATTCTGTTACGGATAGATTGAGATTATGTAGACGACTATGTAAACGGAACGTGATATATTGTCTTAGGACGAAGGTTGGAGTCTGGCTAGGCTGGAAGTTTTGCCTACCTGTTTACAATGTTACCTATGCTTATGTTTATTTTGTATGTTAATTACTGATAGTCCCCAAAGAGGCTTTATCGTGGTCCTTGGATACAAATTTGAACTAATTTGGTCCTATGTCATACCTAGGGTAGCTGCATCAGAAAATCTCTCAAAAATAATGACAGCGAACTTGCAAATCTTCGAAGATTCTAAGGCTTTCATACACAATTAAAAACTATGCATTTATCTATGTATTTTGTCGTTATCTAATCTCAGATTTCCCAAGTACTGGCCTTAAAAACAAAAAGAACTTAATAATGACAAGCAATTAAGCCAATCAGACGTCAATTTTCATGCTTTGGTAATCAAGTAAATTAAGATTAGCGGCCGTCACGCAGCGGCAATTCTCCGTGCTTTATGAACCGCTAGAACGGTGTGCATAGCTAAGCAAGAGTAGGTACTATATTTACTATATTATGATCACGTTGAAGACAAGGAAGTTTGGCAATAATTCCTTCTGCACATGTGGCTTCCCTGGTGCCTCGTTAACGGTATAACTATGTAAATGTCTATTAACTGCTCCCAAATTACGATAATTATTTTAATTTACTTTTTATTTTTATTTTAATTTACAAATTTCCTTGACATAATATTTTTATTATTTGACATTGTATACTTACAATATTCTATATTTTTATTAAATTTGATTTGTTACAGCTGTAGTGTCAACCATTGTCATTTGGTTTAAATAGGTTTTTATTTTATTATTTCATTTATCTTTTAGATATATTATTTTCTTATTTGTGATATAGATTATTTTGTTTTTTCTATTATGTGAGAACGTTGTAGACATAACAGACTGTAGATCTGTGGACCATTTTATATTTTGCTAAGTACTTGATACATGTTGATGGGCCTACACTGTCCTCTCATACCTGTATAGTTGATCGAAGCTTTTAACACTGTAATTTGGAAAAATTGTAAAAACCATTTACTTTTAAAAGAGTAACCGTGGAGTTTTTTGCCGGCTCTTCTCCATAGGAAACGACCAATTGGAACCGTGCACCTAGCTTCTGACGTTTCATAAGTGCCCTTATAGGTTTATGTGAAATAAAATATTTTGAATTGAATTGATTTGTAAAAATTTGTTAGGAGGGTACTGACTCAGGGGTATTTCAAACTGGTTTCTTATCTTTGTTAGTGCATCCTGACAACACGTCGTGTTCGGGTTCGCAACAAGTCAATGGTCATCCTGAGGATGCCTCGTTGCTAGGTAATATACCAACGTGTCGATTTCTTTATGAATCTTTAAGAACAGTTAAGCGGATTAGGTTACTTAACATACGTCGTCTCTTGTATTTTAGTGTGGTTGATAAAAGAGTTGCGATTATCAGAGCCGGCTGATCTTAAAGGACAATTTTTTTTATAAGTTGGTACTTATAGGTATACAAAAAATCATTGTGTTATCTCCTGATTTTATAGAGGAGAGGAAGCTTTAGGGATCCAAGGACCAATTCCTTTAATACCACTTTTAGAATAAGACAAAAGGCCTTATTTCGCCAGTGAATCAAAGCTTTTGTTACTTTTGGAAGTTAAAAGCACCGCCTCCAAGCATGACTCACAACCGACATAAATCAATGTACCTATAATTATGGCAATATTCATACAACTAAATTGACCTAACACTCTTTAGAGAGAAGCAATCTGTAGAACGACCAACGTTCCCTGGGCCACTGAACCGATTTCCATGCGGTGTTCTCATGGCTGTCAACACTGATTGTATTACAATACGTGCCAATAACACTGAATAAGTGGCAACAATTTGCGTTGTAACCTCTAGAGATACGTGTTAACTGCTTCCGAAAGGAGATCAATGGAACTGGCCTTAATGGCTGGGGAAGACAATTGAAAATCGAAAAAAAAAAGTAGTGTGCTATGATGTGCTCATGTGAAGTGTCTGCGATCAATACACATAGCTATGTATGTGGTAAATGTAGCGTGTTCTAAACCAGGTAAATCACCACAGCATACAAGTGGAAGCTTACGACTGGAGCCGAATATATGCGATTCAGCGCCGAGTATGCGCGATTCAGCGTCAGCGACCGACTGGAGCCGAGTAGACCCGATTCATCACCACCGACCCGAGCGTGACGGTTCAGTTTCATTCATTAATCAGGCAGAGCGCAAAGTGCGCCTAAACAACTGTTCACTTCAAAAATGCCCTGCAATAAAAGTTGTTTAGTATTGTGACTCACAATGCACGTGCGTTATCACACACATCTCATATGCACAGATGAAGATTTGTGAGGAATTTGGGATCTCGCGCACTAGGCGGCCACGACTCTGGCCAGTCGTGGCCGTCTACGTTGCGGCCAAGTGCGCGATTCATATCGGTTTCTATACTTTACCTGGTCGCGTTCGTGGCCGTCAAGTGCGAGAGATACCTTAAAGGTGGAAGGTGTATATTGTATAGTCAGTACACGTATATGTCGTCAGTCTTACCAAGGGGTAAGTATCGTGTTACACAGTAAAAGTCAGATAGGAAGTCGCTCCATGTAAAATACTGGAATTCAGCTGCATCCGGTTAGACTGGAAGCGGACCATAACATAGTTTAGAGGGCAAGAAGGGCAGAAGAACGATAATAATGATGAAGAGCACGACGAGGACGTCGAGGACGAATGATAACAAATCCAGACTGCTACTGAGAAAATAAAATTCTAAGTAACTGAATATGTATGATGGCGGGTAAAAAGTAGCAATTCTAATGAACCTAGACAGAAATATTAAAGTGAATAAAAAACTACTACAAAGCGTACGCCAGACGGAAGGGAAGGGGCGATCGGCGACTGGACGGCTCAGTAGCAGACTACTTTTTTCTCTTTTCATGAATTTCTCTGAAATAAGTGCTTACTTCACTTCAGAGTCAGACGGAGCTAGATCGCTGCAAAAAATGTTGAACTTTTGAATTGTGAGAATAAAGTGGACTCGAAAATTGAGACCTGTTTCGGAATCGTACTTTATCGTTTCTCAGTTTACGTTCTGACTATTGAAATGAAATGAAATTGTTTATTCTGTAAATAGGATATGGCTTTCACACGTCAAATAAAAAAAAAACTAGATGGAGTCGACATTTCCTATCTGACTACCTCTGAGAAGAAATGGCGAAACAAACTCGGGTGTCAAAGTCTGTTTTAAAGTCCAGACATTATCTTGGTCAGACCATGTAGATTTAGGAATTACTTTAAGGAGCTCAAAAGACTATAAGGCTAGTTAAACTTCAGTGTTTTGTAAATGGGAATAGGGATACTCCACAATACTTATCATATAAATCATGACTGACAACTCGTGAGCTATATGTGGTGTTCCGCCTTAGTAAGTGTTTGAGTCGCGGTTTCCGGCGCCGGCGCCGTTCTTAACGCTATAACAAGGAAGAGAAAGGAAGAGGGGAAGAGACTCCTAGAATCTTCTACTTAACCATACTTAATATATAACATCACGCCTGCTTTTCCCCCAAGGCTTAGGCAGGCTTAATACACCCAAATTTATGTTTAAGTTCCATGTTATAGAGGGCGAGCTTATTGCCATCCCCGGTCACAAATCCAGACCCCGAGTGGCTATTGAGAAATTCCTGATGGAAAACCCAATAACACTTTGCCCGACCCAAGCTAATCCAGGACCTCATGCTCAGCAGTAGGACTTGAGACCACAAGTCCAAAGAGGTAGTCGTAACCATAACCTTTTTTGTTACACCTGCTGAATCTCAACACCATTCACTATATTCTCGAACACACTCTTTCTATACTTATGTATACTATATAGTACCAAACAAAAAGATAATAAGTCACAAACTCTCACCGATGAAACAAACGGGCAGTTTCTATCACGAATAGGTCTATAGACACTACTACTAGACAACTTTTTTCGCTGAGCCGAGTGTTCAAAATCCTTCATCGCATTTAGGCATGAGTGTCGAAAATCACGCAATCACTGCGAATTTAATCTGCTGGTACAATAAGCTTGGTGGTACATGATTGAAAATTGACGCAGTTTGCAAAAAACGTAGTGGATGGAGTGCATCGATTGAGGAAGCTTTTGTGATAGATTTATGCCCGTTATGAATGCCTAATATAAAAGCGCGCTATCGGATTCTCAACTTTCTGTGCTCGAACGTTGAAACTCCATTCATCGCTTTTTTATTTAGGCATTCAATTAGATGTCACCTAGTGTTGGTAAAAACGGATATTAAATGTCTTGGATGATCGCGATGGGTCATTTTAAGGAGTATTCGTGATGTGTCTCTCTTAGATTTTCAAGATCTGTACCAGAGAAGCTGGTAAACGACATTATTGAGAAAGTGTTAACTCTCAAAATGGGCCGAAATAAAATAAAAATTTAATGTCATATTTTTACCAAAGTTCAAGCTGTTCTAGGACTGCAGCAACGTTTAAATTATGTATAAGTAACTATGTAGGTATAACATGATTTATATAAAAGAAGTACGTATTTGCAGTATTTTGATATCGTCGTTGGTTAGGAAATTTGATAGACCAACTGTCTAGTGCTAATAAGCTGTCAGCAATTTACTTCAAGAGATTTGCACGTCATACAAAATGCAATGTCTGCCTGCTCTAAAAAATATAACAATTTTGCAACAAATGAAGTAACAAAGAAATAAATGTAACACCTAAACATAAAATTGCCGATTTTGCTAATTGAATTTCATAATTATTCAAAACTAAGTATTGTGAAATCGATTGTGATGCGTGAAACGGACAGTTATGGCTGTGTAATGATGTAATCATGTTTTTGTGCTAATAAACTGTAATTTGTCAGGTTTCTAATCAATATCTTTCTAAGTAAATACATTTGCATCACGCCTGTATTCTCCACATTTCGCCAGATATGTTGAAGTCCTATGTAATTGGTGGCGAGCCTATTGCTATCAACCGGGCACAAATCCAGACTCCGGGCTGCTACTGAACAATTCCTGATTAAAAACACAATGATACTTTACATCATGATCCTGCAGTAGCACATGCGACCACTAAGTTCACCGAGGCAGCTGCATAATTGCTTATAATCTCGTTTTATATTAAACGGAAAACGGAAATTGGCGCCAATAAAAACTGTTTCAAATGGTAGCAGCTAGTTCACTTCCTTGTGAAAAGTTGAAATTGGAATTGTCATTGCCAACCTAACAAAGCTAAATCAAATGTTTGGAGGTCAATCAATCTGCTAAGACGGTCTTTTCTATGTAAGGTTCGGCTTCCATTCTAACCGGACGCAGCTGAATACCAGTATTTTACATGGACCTCCACAACTCAGTTACTGGGTAACACGATACCCCTTGGTAAGACAGGTTGACTTTTTTGGGCTTCTGTCTGACTACTCGTAACGATGTCAAAGATCTAGTAGGTACTAATGCCAGCCGGGAAAAACGCGATCGGCTGAATGTGCTTTCAAATGTTTGGAGGTCTAACCTCAAATTATTACCAGAACCAGGAAATTAACCATTTAGCATAAAAATATTACAACAAAATACAGTTAGGTCAACTGCCTTTAAAAACTAGCGTGCTGAATTATTTCGACCAATTTATTAGAGTTATACTATTTTATCGCGGGTTGTCACGCCAGCCATTTTGAATTTCTATCCAGTACGAATATCACGCTATGAAACAAATACCAATGTTACCATAGACGTGACAATCAGGCGATTTATAGAAAAACCTAGCAATAGTGTTTCTTTTTATACATAAATACCAATTTTTGAAATAAAAATCTGTTTTGTATTAATTAACCAAAATAGGCAGCGTTTTAGTAAGTCAATTTCGCAGCTTCCATGGACCTTTTTAAATTAATATTTCATAGAACTAAAATATGTATGGACATAGATAAGAGAAAGTAAAAAAAAAAAATTGGTATGTGACCCTTCAGCCTAGTCGTCTCTAGGGCACAATACCAGCATGTTTTGCTTGCCGATTGGTTTTAGAAAAATAATATCTGCGGGTAAAACCTGCCTCATGGGGACTTATTGTATATTACATTAGCAAAATTTACGACTAGTTGCTGGTAAGAGGAACCAGCCAACTTAACGACAGTCGTCTAAAATGATACGGTGGTCTTCTGTCAGCAAAAGACGACCACAGCCATAGTAAATCAACGAACACTTAAATTTACTGTATGTCCCGGAAGGAGTTAAACGTAAACAAACCGTTTTATTGCACTAACATCTTTTCAAACTGTAAACATTGGAAGTTAGTCCACTAACCATCAATCAATAAAGCACATAACATATTTGTAACACTCCGCACCACATGACGCAAACATTCTGCCAATAAGCTCGAGTGCTGTGGCGTCGGGTGTCACAAGTGTGTCTTAAGTCTATGATGATTCATCGTGTAGACTAATCTCTATGCTCGTCCAGAGAACACGCGCCAATTCGACTGTGGCTAATCGTCTAACGTTGTTTGAAATGGAGCATTGGAGAGCCTAGCGGAGTATACGAAGTGTATAATTGAATCCAAGCACGATAGAGGTTTATTAACCAGTGGCATGATTTTGAAGCAAGGTTAATAAGAAGGGACGTTTTCAACTTATGCTTTGGTTTAATAAGAAAGCGGTGAAGGGTCACACAATAACGGCTGTACAAATTCAGAGCGTTTTTTGACACTTGACAAAAAAGTATCAATCATATTCCTAGGAAACCATAGCTTTATCAATAATAACAAAAAAAGAGACGCAAAATGAGATTAGTATTGGTAAAACCCAGTTTAGCACCAAAAAAACTTAATAAATGAAATGTAACATGCTCTGCTTTCCTATTATTATTAGGTACCTACCATTGTTTTCTCAAATTATATAACTTAAGGCACTTTATGTTTACATAACAGCAACTTTACGTATTTTCAAGTTACAATAACGTTTACTAAACAATAGTTACTTAGCACAGCTTTAAAACTCTCTGCAACAATATTGTACAATGGCAACACTATTTGTAATACATCTTCTTCTGCCTTCAAACGTGATCAGCAACCGTGAAGGGTTTATGCAACTACTCAAAAGTAGGTACCTACATTATGTATCTTAACCACAAGCCAAGAAATATTAATGACTTCTAAAATAACATTAGCATTTAACATCATTTTGTAATGTTGGTCAAATTACTGCATCAGGTAGGTACCTACCATTAAGAAAATGCCTGCCGACTAAAGTACCAATTTAAAAATCGAATGTTGGATTTTGATTACCAGAAAACTCTCAATTATACTTAACACTGAACATTTTCAAAATTTTCCAGTTTTAAAATACCTAACGGATCAAAAAAATAAATTAGATCAAGAGAGCCATTTAATTATTATTTTTAATGCAGCGCGTATCTTCGCGCTCTGCCCATAGACATTCAGTCACCGTGAAGGGTTTGTGCAACCGCACCGCTCATAAGAAATACGGCGACCACACTTAAGGGTCCAAGAAAGATAAATATAATTTTAAATAAATTATGAAGCATACTTAATTACTTTTTGTACCTAAATGGATATTTTCTACTAAGGTAAGGAAATAGTGAAAAAGTATTTACATATCTATATTGAAAAACCAATTTATTGGCAAAAATGTTACCTGTAAAGCCTATGAAGTAACGGGTCGATTTACTTGATAAACGGGCTGAAGTTTTGCAAATACCTACCTACCTTCCTTCAGTTATTTTTTTCATCTTCCTATAGTCTCCTAAAGGTCTCCCCATAGCTCTCCACTCCTCCCCGTGTAACCTTTCTGTTAAAAACGTAAAAAATCTATAAATAAGTAAATATGACAGCGCTGCAAGTGGCGCCGCCTATTTTTGTTACGAAAAGGGACACTGGTTGATGACAGTCACTCTAGCAGAGCGTCGCATCTATGGTTACGTGGCGGCTGTCTTCTGATGACAGAGTTGAGGTTAGGGGAGCCACTGTCGTACCACGTCCACGACGAACTGCTGTATTCTCTCACAATCCTGATGCCTGATGATATTGAAGCTGTTGAACCACTAATACGATGACCACTTCTGGTAAGGGCTATCCTGCACCGTTAAATATAATAAGTTTGCTAGTCAATTTACGAAGCAAAACAATCGAAGTAATTGATCTAGGTACAAAATCCTTGACATTACTGTACTCTTCACGGTTTGAACGGTCACGAACACAGAGTCAATATCAATAAGGTAAAGAAAACCTATTAGGTGTAATTAAACAGGTTTTTTGCTCGCTCGGTAGGCTTTATAAAAACAATTATTTAGTGGCCTGTTGTCTGGAGCGATGAGCAAGACAAGTTTGGAACGAAACCAATAAAAACTGGAAATTATCAAAACCTGATTTGGAATTTCACAGTGGCAGTAATGCTATTACTAATTGACTGAGGGTATCGTGGCTAAATGATAACTGCCTGCTGTCGAACGGAGGTTAAGCTACGTTTGCCGCGGTCAGTTCGTGGATGGGTGACCATCCATTACATATCGAGACCCCTCCGTGCCTCGGAAAGCACGTTAACCCGTTAGTCCCGGCTGTCATTCGTAGATCTCTGACAGTCGTGACAGGCCAGTACAGCCATAATACGGGGTATCGTGTTACCCAATAACTGGGTTGTGGAGATCAGATAGGCAGTCACTTCATGTCAAATACTGTTATTCGGCTGCATCCGGTTAGACTAGAAGCAGACCCCAACGAAGACCCAGAAAAGGCTAGGCATATTGATATTGGGACTAACTTGACTAACATAACTGGCGAATTGAGCCTGTACCAAACGACCTTTGCCTAATTCTTCGGGGAACACAAGCGTAATGATATGTTAAAACCTGAATTGTAAATATTTAAATAGGTAAGTGTTAGATCATGTTAAATTGTCGATACACCGACGGTAAAATCTAGGATATATACACAAATCAGTATTCAAAAGGCCTTGGTAATCCAAAAGTTCGACAATAAGCATTTAATAAAAACAATTGTCTAGACTGAGATATATTTACCTAACTACAATGCAGGAAATTCAAATATATGCTTTTCGACTATTTTTTTTGCTCAAACATTTGCAAAACAAATACTTGTGTAGTTCTTAAATAATTATTAATATTAATGTAAAAGAAATGCACTAACTACAAAACTGCGCTAAACATTATTAAAAAGGCCGTTTTGTGAGTCTGAAACACGCAAAACGGCTTTTTCAATTACTATATCAAAATCAAAATTTATTTACTCAAACTAGACAGAGAATCAGCACTTTTTGAACGTCAAAATTACATAAGACAGTCGCCCAAAACGCCCGCCCTTCACCACTTCCTGATGCTTTAGCTGTTAGGACATATTTTTCTAATGATATTTAGTCGGCCACCGAGCAAATCCAAAATCAATCTTGCCAACTATTAATGAACCCAACGAAAAAGGTGTCCACAGACTTTCAAAAAGATGGCGGCCCTACTGTCCACGGTCGGTTGCGCGTCAGTTGAACGCGTTGCTGACACCTGGCCGCCACACGTCGATTCATTCACTGGGGTATATTCTGAATTAACTGCCATATTGCACATTTACAAAGCTGGATTCGAAGACATTGTTATCCAACTTCAGTAATAAAAACTGCACCCGAATAATTGCGTACCTAATACACGATCAATCACAATCTGAATCATTTTGAATCCATTCCTACACAAGTTCGAAAAAAAAATCTGCTCAACAACGTAAATAACGCAATAAATGTTGATGATGTTGTTGTTGTTGTGTGTGAATGAATGTTGTTGAACTGTCAAAATGAAACAGATTAGTCGTAATCATTTCCCGAAAATGTGTAACGCAGAGTCTAGTTCTAGAGCCTAGAAGAGTATATGGTCTAGAATCTAGACTATGTCTGTTGATAGGTACCAGTGTTATTGCCCGTGGTCAAGGAATTCTGACTAAGTAAGTTTTTTCACCAATAAGATATAATATAGGCTCTCATCGACATAGTAGTATCAGTAGTCTTGGCAAAAGCAACTCGGGAGAGAGTAGAAAGAAAACTTTGGAGGAGACTTGCCTAGCAGTAGAACAGTACAGTACAGAACCTTTAGGTAAAGTCGCCTACACCAACATTTTAAACACACTTCAAAATGTATATGTGTGTGTTTAATTGAAAGAAGGCTACCTGTCCACTGGAGCGGAGAAAAGAGGAGACGAGTGGAGCTGTGCCTGTATTAACCAATAGAATATATTGGCACAGCTCCGCTCCTCATCTCACTTTTCCGCTCCAGTGGACAGACAGCCTTACCGGGTTACGTAAGATAAGATACCGTATTAACTACATACTTACATATCTAGTTAAAATCATCCTTTTCGTTCTCGCAACAGTCGAGAGAAAACAATGACAACAATACAAATTGCACCCAATCTTGCACCTATTTGTCGAGACTCATTGTTTTGACTCAAAAGGTAATCTCTGAATAAGGCAAATAGTTTTTTGGTCTTTTTGGGCTTACGTCGTAGGTGTTACTTTAGTAGAACATGCTTAAATTCCGTAAAGGTTTTCAAAGGACCATATAGGATATAACGAAAAAGGAATTGCATTGTCTGTAAGTAGCAACCAAGAAAAACGTCGCTATATACCTTTTTTATACCTACTCACGGTATTTTTTTGCTACATTGTGAGCCAAATTAAAGCTTTATACACCTGGCGTACATATAATAACGGTGCATGCAGTGTAAAATTAACCATTTTCTGCTCTTGACGTTTTTCGACATTAATACACAAAATGCCGCTGGCCATTAAAAATTTCATACGAGTATCCATAAAAAATGAAATACGCAACAGACTAAAAAATATATTGCCAGATTAAAAAATACGTCACTGCTTTTATTTATTTAAAGAAGAGGACTTTTATAAACAGTTGAATGAGATAGTAGTCTAACGGCTTCAAGAGCGGAAGGACGCTCTGCGATGTGGTCAGGAAGTTGCCAGTTACCGCGTCCTGCTTTCAGAGCTCTTTGGAGAGCCTTCCAACTTATCTAAAGCCCTACGTTGAGGTTTGAATAGATTTCCAAGTGGTATTCTAGTGGTGGTAGTGGTAGCGGTGTACTAATTTTAGTTGAACACTATTAATAATTCCATCCTAATTCTATTTTAATTTAATTTTGTATAGTTCTATTTTATTTGTTTAATCCTATTTAATTTTGTATAATTCTATTTAATTTTGTATAATTACGGGTAAATCTACTTTTGTCTTGTTTAAATTTCATGACTGTCTCTTATTAGCCTATAACTTGTATGTTTGGTCTCTTACTACTGTTAGTGCAAGTTATATAATAAATAAATCAATTAATAAATTCGTGGTTTAAAGTTCACTGAACGTGGCAGTTACAATTCGTACAAATCGAGGAGTAAATTTTATTATGGATGTTTATTGACTGCTTTACCTGCCCCCGACTTCTTCCGCGACAAATTACTTCTTAAAACATCAAATATTATATGCTATGACACTCGGTAATTCTATAGCTTCCTATTAGTCAAAGAATTTTCGGAATCGGTTCAGTAGTTCTGCAGATTACGCCCTACATACAAACTTACAAATACGTCTATATAATACAAGCTGCGCCTCGCGGTTTCACCCGCTTAAGTCTCGATCCCGTAGTAATATTGCGATAAAAAGTATCCTGTGTTCTCACCCAGGTCATGGTCTACCCATGTAGCAGATTTCAACCAAATCCATTCAGCCGTTTTAGCGTGAAAGCGAAACAAACAAACATACAAAAAATCTAATCTTTTCTCTTTACAATATTAAGTTTAGCTTAGATTAATAAGTACAGATGAACCAAAGCTTTTTTTTAGAAACACAGGTCAATGCATGCTTTTGATTCTAAATTATGAGCCAATAATCATTTCAATGTCATAAAAAACAACAAGTTACGAATATTGCTAATTTGAAATCAGTGTGTTGACATTAAAATACACTAGACGCAGCGGGATATAAGTTCAATGCACTCCGAATTGAACTAGTAATTGCTCTAACTAACAATTTCCCTTACTTATATATACAACCTTAGTTTTTGTTAAGCCTAAACCTCTTAAGGGGACATTGTACTCATCATTATGAATAACTTTCACTATGGGACCGACGCAGAAATCGCGAAAAAAAATCAGCTGTTCCCTACATTTATGTTCATATTTCTCGTCGAAATGTAGAGAACAGCAGATTTTTTTCAGCGTTGGTCCCACAGTGAACGTTGTTCATAATAATGAGTACAATAACCCCTTAAGAGGTTAAGGGTAAATATAAACTAAGGTTGTATAATTAATATATATAACATAACATTACTTACGTACGCCTGTAATACCCGAAGAGTACACCCATATTTAGGCTATTTTATATTAAAGTCCCATGAAATAGGGGGCGAGCCTACTGCCATCAACCGGGCACAAGTCCAAACTACGGGCTGCTACTGACAAATTCCTAATAGAAAAACCCAATATCACTTTGCCGGACTTGGGAATCGAACCCGGGACCTCATGCTCAAGCAGTACCGCTTGCGACCACTAGACCAACGAGGCAGTCACGCAATCTGCCTAGCCTTTTCTCAACTATGTTGAGGCAAGCTTCCAGTCTAACCGGATGCAGCTGGATACCAGTATTTTACATGGAGCGACCGCCTATCTGACCTCCACAACCCAGTACTTGGGTAATACGATACCCCTTGGTAAGACTGGTTGTCAGACTTTAGGGCCTCTGACGACCCGTAACGACTGTCAAAGATCCACGAATGACAGCCGACAACGAGGCAGCCACTCTTACTAATAATTTCCCAGAAAGTAATTTCTTTAACTATCATTCAACATTTTCTACATTCGATCAAATTGCAAGAAAACAACTGACCTAAATTGACAAACCTCCACAAAATCTCTTACACCTTCAGGTCATGAGATGTGACCTCTGTCTTTGATTTCATGCGCAACGATCGCTTAAAAGGCAGGTACGGTCAGCAGTAGATTAGCACTTTTGCATCGTTTACGTTCCTACATGGTCTGTACTCTAATTGCGTAATACACGATCAATCAGAATCTGAATCGTTTTGAAACAGATTGCTAATCCATTGCTTCATAAGTTCGAAAAAAAATTTGCTCGACAACTTAACGTAATGACTGTTGTTGAACTGTCAAAATGAAACAGATTAGTCGGAATTGTCAACGAAAATGTGTTGCGTGCCACCGATTGCCAGTGCTGCGCACCGGACCTTTCTGAAGAATATAGTCGTTAAGGTTGTTACCTACTTTAACATTCGATCTAAATTAATTAATAGACTCAAAATTATTAATATTGTACAATCGGAATTTAACATCTCAGTCCCAAGTTTTCTTTGACATTTGCTCAAAAATGTTGTTTGGAAAACTGAAGTGATAATCGACTTTTGTTGCTGACCGTAGCTATCGAAACATTATCGTGACCGTTAAGACCCAATACTGCTTTCATATGAAACGTATTAGAGCATCACAATGCCGGGCATGTTCCTATCATTAGCGGGTATATAAGAAATTTATAATTTCACGCCGTTCGTTGCGCCAACGCACGTAGGTACTCAGCTAACACCGTTTTGGCGCAGTTTTCTTGATGTAATGGAAGAGAAGAGATCGATAATGTGTCGTAAATGTAAGTCTTATTAGTAACCGTTTTCATCGAAGTGTGATCATGTCGTGAACTGGAGATCTTACGTGGTTTTTTGAATCACCAATGGTGAGGACATAAGTACATAGATGCTGCTTGAATTGGAGAGAAAACCAACCCTAAAGATGCTATTGAAATGGTGCTAAATACCATTGTTCTTCAGGGGACTTGGGAGAAGGATGATGCCGTGATTTCTGCAATAGGAGACTTAATTTTGAATTTTTTACGTAAGAAAACCTCGGCTTAAACCACTGACATTTACCTAACCTGACTAATCACTTACTTTTGAAACACCCACTTTATGTTACACCATTTCAAATACTACCCACATTAGAATCAACACCGTTGCTGAAGATAGCTGCGAGTCCATTTATAGCAAATCTGTGACAGGTAATAAGTCCATCAAGCCAGATGGTCGCTCAGTCGTGTCTAGATCTTTAAACACTGCACCATTACCTGTGCACGATGCTAGAAGTGGGTTAGCTTTGCGGATTCTTGAGGG
Organism: Agrochola circellaris; assembly: GCA_914767755.1. Classification (NCBI taxonomy): domain Eukaryota; kingdom Metazoa; phylum Arthropoda; class Insecta; order Lepidoptera; family Noctuidae; genus Agrochola; species Agrochola circellaris. The sequence continues at coordinate 9,303,753 of OU611850.1, read as the reverse complement.
AGAACGTTAGGTTTATGTACCTATTGACGAGAATTTTTCTCTTCGATGGTTTTGACTATTTTGACTTCAACTGCATTTTGTTCTCGGTATCCGACAATCTGAATTCTAAACACTTTTATTTAGCACCATTGAGTTAATTAATAGAGTGCTACAAGGATTTTTTGGCGCTTAAATCACATTAACCACACCCCGTTAACGTAACATATTTTCGTAAACGATTACGACTAATCTGTTTCATTTTGACAGTTCAACAACATTCATTGCGTTATTTACTTTGTTGAGCAGATTTTTTATGAAGCAATGGATTAGCAATCTGTTTCAAAACGATTCAGATTCTGATTGATCGTGTATTACGCACATAGTACTGGGGTGATTCAGGCGCCAAAAAATCCTTCCGTCCATCCATGGTTGGTAAACAATTGTGAAATTGTCACAGAAATTGTATTGACAAAACAAGATGGCGGCGTTTGTTCTGATTAAGAACACGCGCCAAAAGAATCTTGTAACGTCGTATACATTGGTTGTAAATGCTGTCAGTCATTTGTCAAGGTGGATTTTTAATTCTTCGTAAAGAGTTGGCTGGATTTTCGGAGCCCTGTCTTTAAAAAGCACTTATTTTCCATTTTCGGGTATGAATGCGTGTGATTGGGACTTGGGAGCCACCTAAAGCCAGTTTGGAAATAGTGGGTACCTACGCAGTTTTGAAACGACATGGTCAAGTATTGTTACACTTGGGTAACAATTAAACTTTGAACCCTATGTGTGTTTTGTCAGGGTTCAAAGTAATCCTTTAAAAATTATGTGACAATAGGCCTTTAACGCAATAAATAACATCACACCTGTCAATCCCCGAAGTGTTAGGCAGAGGTGTATCTAAGTACACCCACATTTCGCCAGTCATATTTAAGTCCAATGTAATACGGGGCGAGCCTATTGCCATCAACCGGGCAACAAATCCAGACTCCGAGTTGCTATTGAAAAGTGAAGTGAATCGAACCTTTAGGACCTTATGCTCAGCAGTAGTACTTGCGACCAGACCAACGAGGCAACCACCCGTAATATATGTAATTGTAGGTATGTAAGAAGCACGTGTATCTACTGCTATCGCGTCGCATGTGCAGAACTACTTTAGAAAACATGTCGCAACAATGTCTGGCGTGCATATGTATAGGTCATACTTAGGGCTGCCAACCGTACTCTTATTTCGATAATTGAACTCTATTTCGCGTAGGCGTACTTTATAATCTACAAAAGCAATAGAGTACGCTAAAAATCTCTATTTATATTGACTCTCACTTTTCGGTTAGGGCCGTCTTTTCCTTTGGCCACTCTGGGCAAGTGCCAAAAAGCTAACCTACGAGGAGGTGGTAATAGGTTTAGAGACGGCCTAGTTTTCGGTCAAGATTGCAAAGTGGCGGGAAGACAGAAAAAGGGCTTCGTTGAAATTGATAATAACTGAGTACCTCATCAATTTGAACTTGGAATTAGTAGTCTAGACTCTTACAGTCGTACAATTCTTAAACATTATATAAATACAGGTTGGCAGGGACATCGACGCGAAAACTGATACCATGGATTCAGTATTATGATTGTATGTTGTTAGTTTTTTTTAAACCGCCGAAAAGTTTCAACGAAGGCGTGTTCAGATACATGTACTGAATCCATGGTATCAGTTTTCGCGTCGATATCTCTACCACTCTGTATTATTATTAAAAAGTGAATATATAAAATGCTGTTTTAAAAATAACATAAAGCTATACTCTTTCTTAAATATCTGTACTCCATAATTACCCTCTCTGAAATCAGAAATACTTTATTTATTCTAAATAAAGTTGGCAACCCTAGTGATACTGTATGCAGAAAAATATTGCTGACATTCATGATTATATCAGACCATAAGGCGCTACGAATAAAATTCTGAATGGTTGGTCGGACATAATTACTGTCACAGTTAACAGTGTTTGTAGACGAATTGTCGATAGCAGTTTAGGGTTTTTTATTTTATGATCCAGAAGAATCAAGCATCTGAATGAAGCTTAAAAATGGAGGAGGTGCAATCAGCATGTTGTTGGCTAATGGCTTCTGCTGTTGTATAGACCACTACCAAGTCAACCGATATTTTTATCACCATATTTAGCAAACGGGCTGATTACCTAACAATATGTAGAGGATAGCGTACCTACTCAACATTTCACACACTCACACACACACATACAAGATACAGACCTGAAATCACCACTCTAGTCTCCACGGAATTCGTTCCTCGAGCCCCAAGATACAGACTTAGCCCAGGTTCGTATGAGCTTTTTTCCCGCGGCGATTTTTTGTCGTGCACTGGATTCTCAACGCTCGGCTGAGTTGAAAATCCAGTGCGCGATAAAATCCCGCCGCGATATTATTACGTCCGTGCGAACGTGGTCTTACTGTCTATTTCGGGGCTCACTGGTAAATTATTTACTTTGTAAGTTTTGTAACCTAGCTGAAGGCTGAGTGTGTTACACTTGGCTAACTAATGTTATAAATTAGGCGAAAGTGATTTTGTTTGTTTGTTCGGCTTTCACGCTAAAACCGCTGTACGGATTTGGATGAAATTTGGCAAATGGGTAGATTATACCCTGGATTAGGACATAGGATACTTTTTATCCCGATATTCTTACGGGATCGAGACTTATGCTGATGAAACTGCGGGGCTTGTATTTTATAAGCTACTTACTCATCAATCTGAACCTGCTGTGAACCTGCTTACTGCTATTTTGACCTGCTTATTGCTAATTACTAGGACAATAAACTATTTTCTATTAAAAAAATCCTAGATATTAGTAACACGTGTTCTGCGTCCCGGGCAGCCAGTAATTTATACAGAAGTAGGTACTGTGGTCTTGAATATTATAACTGTTACTTTACATGGAAGTTGATGTTGATATGTGTTCAACATAACCTTTGTGTACAGAATTAATAACAGTTGAAATTTATTTCGTATTCAACCACTGTTGGACTACTAAATGAGCTTCTTGGAGAAATAGGATTTATAACGTATGGTTGGCATGTCGGAGAGGTTGACACTATAACATATAGTAAACATGACAGTTCAATTAATGGCCTGCTTAATGGGGAATACCAACAGATGGTGTATTATATTATTAGTGCCTACCTGGGCGACCGAGCTCGGTGAAAATAGAGAAAGCTCATTTAAAAGTATAGGATAGTTCATACTAATTCCATGAATAGTACATATCCATGCTGCAATGATAGTAAGTACTTACTAATTCTATGCTGCCATGTCATTATTCTAAGGTAGCCATCTTGTTCTAAACTTTGGGCGACCGAGCTCTGCTCGGGTGAGAATACGGAGTAAACGAATCTTCCCAGATATTAGAACTAGCTAGATCGATTTTTCGCCCCCGTATACCCCTATATTGCAACTTTCACCGAAATCGTTAGAGCTGTTTTCGAGAACGTGATTTCAAATATATTATGTATTACTCATTTGATTTGAGAAAAGATTCCCTATACGACAAAATAATAAACATAATTAAAATAAAATACAATGGACGACGTATATTTAGTAACCTAATCCGCTTAACTGTTCTTAAAGAGTCGTAAAGAACCCTGTAAGAAATCGACACGTGTTTCACCTCTCAACGAGGCATCCTCAGGATGACGATTGACTTGTTGCGAACCCGAACACGACGTGTTGCCACGTCAAGCGCTGAACGCAGTGTGACACGCTTGAGTCAATTAACTATAATTAAAATATTTTACTTTATACCAACCTACCTTAGGCATTAAAAGGTATCTCTCTATGAAGATATCAGATGGATAGAGCCAAGGTAATGATCAACTAATCAAACTACTGTCATCTAACTTGATATTTTAACTTGAAATATAAGATCCAAAGCTTCCAATAGCTCTCATTAATCACTGCTAAAGTGCAAAGTCGATAATATCGACAGTTCCAATTTTAAAACTGCCACCGAGCAATATTCCGAACGAATCATTGTGAAGCAATGGAACGATCTACTAATTAAAAAGTCTCATTTTGAGAGAGATGGTAAAAGGCAATTATTTATATTATATGGGAATTATTTTAAGGAGATAGTAGACACCTATAACTTAAGAAAGTGCATGTGGATAAAATAGAGCCTGGAATACACAAGCTACGTAGTCCAAAAGCATGCTAGTTTCGAGCAGATGCTAGTAATAGTAGCACACAATTAGCGTGTGTATACGAAAAGAGTATGATCATTTTACACATACGGACAGCATGCTATAAAGCGTGGCAGGGACATCGACGCACCACCTGTTACCATGGATTCAGAACATTATTTAATGCATGCGTATAAGCATGCTACTTACTAGCAAAAAAGCATGCTTTTAATAGCATGGGTATTTCAGGCTTATAGGTATAGTAGGTGAGCTCGGTAGACGGTTCTTCCTATGAAATTAATGATTTCTTAGAACGATTTATCAAGAGAGGAGATCTAGACTTTCATTCTAATGGTTATCAATCAATCGGCAGACAGACAAATCCTCGGAAAAACGGACCAGTTTTGTGAAAAGTAATCAACCGTTATTAAAGTTTCAAACGAGGAAATAAGGAGGAGCAGGCTTCAAAAGATAAATCTAATCTAACTAGCTTGTAGTGTCCTACTGCAGCACGCGTAGCATGATAACCATAGAAACAAGTTTTCTACGGGTTTTGATGACGGAAGAATAGACAAAATGACAGATTGTGATTGTTTATCTATTCTTCCGTCGACAAAACCCGTTTCTATTGTGGTTATGCTAAGCGTGCAGGGCAAAGGCCTCCCTTTAATAAGAAGTGGACGATTTACAAATTGATTGTGTGTGATGATGAACAAACGTCAAAAACAAACATAATTAAACCCGTTCATACACAAAACACTCGAATTTGCCCCAACCTCACGATTTTTCCAAAAGAAGGATATACAACTTTGCAACGACACTTCGTAATTTAACCGCCACCACTAAGTAAATGCCAAGAGGCACTATTGAAAGAGCGATTTCAAGGCCTCTCTCGGACGCTTCCGGAGAAGACCACCAGTATCTATTGTCGATGGAGACAATACCATAATTGTGTGGAAAGCACTGAAAGGCACTGACGAGGCGATTGTTTAGGAGCGAGAGGCGTTCTATAGCTTCTGCTTATACGCATTCGTCATAGGAAGTATTATGCGGTCTCTCCACTCTTCTAGGAATCAAACCAAAATTTTTGCGGCAATTATCAGTTCGGGATCTTCAAAAATTTCAACAAAATTCGTCGATATTTCATTCCCAAAAGGGTTTAGAGAAGTTTGTTTTCTCGGCTTACATTTTTTCTTACTTAAAATAGTTTGTTTCAGAGAGAGTGAAAAAGTTAATCATATATATTCCCAGACATAAATATTGAATTTTAAATGAGTGAGTCATTAAAAATAAGTCACGTTAGCACAAAACAGATTCAAGTTTTAGAAACTAATTCTAACGAATAAATCCTATAAATAAGCCTCGACCAATAGGTATCCATCCGACAATCCTATCAAATTAATTTAAAAAAAACAAAAGTCCAATTATTAAAACATCTGTGAATGTTTGCGGTCGCTACTCAACGAACTCTCGCTCAGTGCAACTGAACTAATAATACAGTTTCTACCCCACATGCTATCCATTCAATGACAAACAATGAAACATATGTTTGCTATGCTTTTGTATGCATCATTGTTTTTATCTTTCAAGAATCCGTATTTTTGCAAGCTGTGCCATTCAAATTGATTCTATAAAACAGAACTGTTCCTGTACATGGAGAATTCAAGAAACTCTGTATTGTGATTATGAAAAGAAGGCTATGGCGAACAGCTAGATATACGCTATACGGCGAAAATTATCCTAAACTTTTAAATAGAGAAGTTAATTTATTACGTAGCTAAATATAAATAACTAGCTGATCTAACAAACATTATCCTATATATTCAAATACTCATTCATACAAAATCTCATAGAAAAAAGGACGTTACGGTTTTCTCGATTTTCCGGGCAAATTTTCCAATTTTTCCTTCCCTAAAAACCAATATCGGACTATTGCGAACATTAAATAGCCTAATCGGTCCAGTTAGCCGTTCCCAAGTGATGCGCTTACCAACGAAAATTTCATTTTTATTTATTTAAATTATGTAATCAATGAATTATCTTTAAAACACACTTTTATTCACTGAGAAAGTTGTAAGATGCGGTTCTGCAAGAAATTCTTGCAAATGTTTTAATCCTCTTCATAAAATACATGAATTATGACTTTCTTCAATTATACCAAATGGCTAAAAGAAAAGCTAGCAAGTATCCAATTCCAATTAACGATGATCTGTTTAATATTTCCGTCGAGGTTTTCAGATCAAATTCAGTTCAGTAATTAATATGGTTGGGCAGGACACTTGGCTAGTCGTAGTGATGGCAAGTGGAGCATAGCCCTAACGGAATGGTTGTCGACAAACGGTAGAAGAAGAGCAGACCAATAGCCAGGTGGGTGGACGACCTACAGAAGGTCGCTGGGAAGACCTGGATGAGACTCGCACAGACCAGGGAAGCCTTGCCCAAAAGGGAGAAGAACTATACTCAGCTGTGGGTGGAACAAGGCTGCCAATGATAATGATGATGATGCAGAATTGATAGGTTGATTGATTTCGAGGGAATGAGAAACTGAAGAACTACCGTATTTAGATCCTTTAACTAAAATAGTAATTAATGAAAAACCACCATTCGGACAGAAGTTTTGGTATTCTTTTATGAAAGCGAAGCGATTATGCGAGTATAGCAACGGATTCAAATAATTATTTCTGTTTATTTTTTTGTGGTTGATGGTTTATGTATGTTGATATACCTAGGTGAATAGACAGCATGATGAATAGATGATGATACCCAATACAGGTGTATACCGCGGTTATACTAGCGATAATGACAATCATCCTACCAAAATTGACTGTCGAAATGTTTACTATATTATTACATCCAACGACGCCGTTAATAGTCAAGAACTCTTGCCGTTCCTCTCTCTTTTTTTTTTCCAATAAAATCTTTCTCACTCTCTCTAACTTTGTTTAATTTCATTTCATTTCATATCTCATCAAAACACAATGTCATGTTTCCCTATAGTCACAATCTAGTTTAAAAATACAAGTTCCTTCCCTAACTTCAAAGCAATAGGACTCAGAATCGTATTCAATCGATATAATTCTAGTGAATAATGTATAGTGAATCAGTAGGTTATGGGAATATGTTGGGAACGCGTGGGAGAGTGAATTAAGTATCTAGTTACCGTAGCATGCTGTACCGTTTCGTATTGTGACGTTGGAGTCGAGTAAGGTTAGATTATCTTGGATACATGGATTTTCTTAGAACGTTTCTTGAAACTTAACAATTATTTGAATAACTAATTTGTACCTAGCTTTTGAGCTAAGGACGAACAAAATCTGGTAGGTACAGTCGAAAATGAGACAGTAAAAATTATCTTGATGTTGGACGATAACAACAGTTTAAGTGTAAAAAACAGTTAAAAGTTTTCTAAAATAATGCAACGGTGGGAAAAAAAAAGGAATCATCTATTGTTAGCACAAAACCACACAGCAAACAGCAAATTCAACATTACTTTATGATAAAACACATAAAACATATCACTTAAAAGTAAAACCATCCCAGCTTAAGAACCATAATAATAATTTTCATGCAGCCACTATTAATAAATTTATGATAAGTACTCCGCTAACAGCTGAAAGAGCGTTGGAAGACTAAAATAAGCATCGAGTCCATAACGCGAGCACATTCAAGAGGGCAAGTAAAATAAACATTGAAAAACAATGGACCAGCCGACTGTTTACTGCACAGAAGTGGCTCCTCGGTACTTCGGTAGTCCTAGTAGTTTTATTGGAAAAGTTTCCAGCACGACTGGATTTACGGTTGAAAGTTTCGAGATGCAGAATACAGTTGCAAGAGGCAATTTAAAATTTGGTTCGTACGCTGCAGGTCTGCTATTAACTTTTTGAATGTAAAAACTTTTTTTTTGAGCCAGGTACGCCTGATGGTAAGTGCTCACTACCGCCTATGGTCATCTCCAATACCAGTGACAAAGTAGGAGCATTGGCACCCCAGAGACAAAGTTTAAATGCTTGTAATTACACTGACATCCATACTTTTCAAACTAGAATACAAGTACCACTGCTTGGCGGCAGAAATAGCTGTGGTAAGTCCTTTTTTCAAAACCCATAATTTTAGACCTGACATCTTTTGGAGCACCCTTCAGAACCACCGACGCATATAATTATACAAGGGCTCACGCTAACACAATGTGCATACTGTGCATAGTTGCAATGACAACCGGATGACAATAAAGTATTTATTTATCATTCTCTTTAACTGAGTAAGCATTGCTATCATATTCAACGTCCAACATATCTGTTATGTCTGGATCGGTAGCACTAGCTTGTTAATATAAACACTCTGAGGAAGTAAGGTCGAATTATCGCATTTTATTAACACTGCAAAGAAAATTATTACGCACGTTATGCGAAACGTAGTTTCAAGGTCTCGGATGTACATTGTATGCATTACTGACGGCATCACACTTTGATGCGATCAGCACAACCTCCTATTCTTTGTAGTCTTTGACTTCCTAGTTCCTTTGGCGAAAACTATTGTTATTTTGTTATAATTTTTCAAAGGCTACCAATAGGTATAATAATGTGTTGTTTTTCGTGCTAGCAAGCAGATTCACGTCGATAGTGCATCGTGTTGGGTTTAATTTCGAAAGTTGCAGTCTGATATGGTCAAATAAGCCATTTTCTTTTTCGTTAAAGCGGGCATGACTGTTAAGAAGTTCATCATCATCTTTATTTGATTGTTTTAAGAAATGTATGGGACAAAATTGTTTATAATAATCCATTTTCTATTCCCATTTCTTAACAAAGACTTTTATCTTCAGTTCCATGTATAAAAGATTCATACAGCAGCTTTATCTAGCCACTTTAATCTCAAATACCCTCCCTCTATGGGCATTGAGCCAACACTGCCTCACTACTCATTAGGCCAACTTGAATATCTCTAATGTCTTCAAATATGTTTGCTTACATTATTTGCCTACTCTTTGACCTCATTATAGGAAACAAATACGTGATATATCTTGATATTGATTTAGATATTATAGTTAACCTTTAAGAACTCACTCATGCAGCAAAGATTCTGTAGTAACTAATCAATGTTGTTAATTATTATGAGCTCAGCGCTGCGTATGCAACCGACTAGTAAGCTAATCACCTATCGCCATTCAACGCTGCGTATGATGTAATTCTATGTGGCACAGTAATTTTCGCTTCATATTAGACGATAGTTATATCGCCTCACTATTGTTGTTAACTTATTTTAGTTCGTTCTTATAAACCATTAAAGGGATTACTTTGCCAACAATATTGTCCATCTCTATTTACAGATAGCTATATAATAGCCTCCTTTCTTTTTGTTATATCTTTTGCCAGTATCAGAATAGAGCTTTGTGAAACAATTCTTATTTATGATTATCTTTATCGTCGTCAGCCTACTGGCTCTCCTACAGAGCCTAATTATATCAGGCACGATCGTCGACCTTTGCATCATAATGGCCTGATAAAAAATCAAATATTGCAATATCCGACACACTCCCAACGATTTTAAACTCTGTATTATCTACATAAACACCATAATTCTTTTCATCCGGCGAATGAAAAATTAACCTAAGTAGGTCAGCAATAAACAGTGGTAGTATCTACGCGAATCAACCATGCTATGGGTGTCATAAAATCGACGGTTTGTTCAATACTGCTTTTATGAGGCTTCTCATTACGCAACTTTTTATGAGAATTTTAATTAGTCTGTAACTGACGGTAGCCGGTTCTTTGAACGAAGCAATGTGATTAAGAGAATTAATAGTCTTGGCAATCTCATCTGTAATGCCATCTATGAGGGGCTTGGATAAATAATAACAGCCGCACGGGTCGATCAGAGGTTATGCTACGCTAGCCACGGTCGGTTCGTGGATGGGTGACTATCCACTGTATGTATATCGAGACCCCTTCGTGCCTCGGAAAGCACGCACGTTCAGTGCCTTCCTTCCTTCCTTTCCTGGTATTCAGCTGTACCCAATTAGACTGGAAGACTTAACATAGTTGGGAAAAGCCAAGGCAGATTGATTATGTTTGACAGGCCCGAAACTAAGGAGTGAAAGTTCATCAAGGCACTATTTTAAGTCCATTATTTACGGAGTTCTATAAGTAGGTGATTTCAACAGTTACAAATCTTCACGCTAGGTAAGTTATGTAATGGGCTGTAATCATAACAGATTATGCAATGTTAGGAAAAAAAAAATATAAAAAACAGTTCATGATGCTTGAAAAAATGAAGTCTTAATTACTACTTAAAACATAATACAAGCTGTTTATAATTAATACTGAAGTAACACACATGCCAAGAATGCAAACATGCAACTCTCGTGTACCATGCAAATTGCAAAGGTAAGGAAAAATCTTGAAACATTGCACAGTATAATTTTCTCTCATCCCGATAAAACTATTGCCTGGGTTACACGAGGTTAGTTTTTCAAGCTAGGATAACAAGATAAAGTAAGGTAGCCAGCTAGTCATACAGAAATATCCTGATTTTTAAGCTAGTAAACTAGTGATAGAGGTGGTAAGGTAGTGCGATAGTTTAATAGAATGGGGTTCTATTTTAAAAACACTACATCACATACAGTTTTGACTGATGTTACTATCCTTGGTTGTGGAATATCCTCGTGTGGCCAGTGAAGACAGTATCCAATCCGATCATTTTATTTTACGCAATGTTATTGGCTTAAAATTTACTAGCATCGTGTAAACAGCTCTAGCATGTGCCAAGCCAGGATGATTAACAAGCATTTTAGTTGCTTGCTATCTTAGCTTAGAAAACTAGCCTCGTGTAACCCATATCGATTCAAAACCTAGTGCACGCGTTTAACCCTCTCAGAAAACATACACGCTTGCCCTCAGTTACATCTAAAGAATAATTTATCTAAATGAAAAGATCCTAGCGGGTAGCTCCCCAAAATGGGGCAAGGTCGAAAACAGTCGGGACTAAGGCCCTTTAAACACGGCACGGTTTCTTTACGGCATAGCGTATAAACCGCGCCGTAGAAAAAACGTGTCGTCAACAAGCTTCCATAGTGATACAAACAACACTGACGACCGTGCCTACACACGGCGAATAAACCGTAGTTTTTCACGGCAAAAAAACATGTGTGTACAAAGGGCCTTATACTGCATGCCAGACGTAACAGACGCAACGAAAAAATTGGGGAGTCATATTGATACATATTCATTTAGCCTCGTATGAAAAACTCGGTGAGTACGGACGAGGGTAGGTAAATAGTGCAATAAAATATCAGGGACAAGATTGGGTGTGCTAAGAACGTTTGTAAAGATGTAGTTTGAAATGTGGGCTACAGATAAGCAAATGTTCTCAAAATGGTCACTCGATTTTCTAATAACTGCATTCGATTATGGATGCAGTGCATTTAGCAGTGGTTTTTAAGCATATTTTTTCATTGAGTGAAGTTTTTTGATGGAATACACATAGTTCGACTGAATAGTATAAAAGGTTTCGCTTCAACGGTCGTTGTTAGTGCTTTTAAGTACGATAAAGTAGGGCAATACCCTTTTGTCAGATAAAGATGTCCCAAAATTTTCATACACCCATTTCTTTTGGTGAAATTATGCCGCATAGAGAATTCAGCTTTATTACATCCTCCGAAATATACCAAGGCTGTCCTTAGAGATGGCTTGGATTGGGAAATGGGGCCAAGGCCAGGCCTGCGGCCTGGCAGTGTTTAGGGGATCTAGCACGAGATGATACACAGTAATGTAATGTTTGGACGGCTGCTTACATCATATTATACGCCGAGGTACGTAATCTTGTGGCAAACAATATGTGGACCCTTTTTACGGATAACAAAGAGTAGGTAAACAGTCAGAGCTCTCTGTAAGTGAGGATTTATGCAGAACGGTAGGGTAGTTTTAGTTAATTAGCTCCTTATTTTACATGTTTGTGTTTGTACTCGTATACGTACAGACAAATTATTAGTTATTGCAATGTGAAAATTATGAATGGGAGTGAAATTTCGGAAAGCTAAGGAAATGATCACAACAAAATCTTAGTTATGTTTATTAAGCCAATACAGGTATCCATTTTAGTTACACAACATGCAGCCAATAAGCCAAACATATGGAAGCACTAGTAAAGGATTCAAAAATCTGTTTCAACACTCAAATGAACACATTATTTTTTATCAAGTATGTGCAACCGATTTCTAAGGTTCTAATAAAAAATTGAATAAACCAGATAGTCTCCATTCAAACGCAAAACTTTTATTTCAAATAAATCAATTACAGACACTTTTGAATTGTCAAGGGGTCGGTCAGTTAGAAAGATGAAGCTAGTTGCCCATTCCAAACCGTAGTAGGTATGGAGAAGAACGGGCAAGAAACTCCACGAACACTCTTTTAAATCAAAATATAGTTACAAAATATTGGTTACATCAATCAACTGCAAAGCAAGTCTGGTCGAATTCAAGTTCACGCTTTTTGATCTTCGAAGTGGTGTTCAAAGATTTTGCTCGATCATTTTATTTTAACTCATAAGAAGGAACACTATTTGTCGTGACCCAATTCAATCAGACACAAAAATTTGTGCAGTTAGCAATGAGTTACAAAGCAAGCAAGTTAATAAAGAAGCAAGCATTAATTAGTGTGATGAAATTATCGCCAATTCAAGCCAAGTCAATTGTCAGCCCTCAACCAACCTGAACAAAACAAAACAAAATTAATGACAGTAAAACAGATAAAAAAATGGTACACAGTCGCATCTGGTTAGACTGGAATTTGCAGCCAGGATAGTTGGGATGGTAAAGATTAAAGAGGGAGACAGGGAAATATTGATTCAATCTTTATAGGAGGAGTATCATGAATAATTGGAATAATAAACTACAATACATGAATAGATACAGAAGAGTAGTAGCTATGATAGATGTGTTGGAACACTACGATATGCGAAAGTAACTCCGTCCGTATGTTACCTTTTCACGCCTCAAGAACTGAACGGATTTCGATAAAATTTGGCACACAGGCACACCATGACTTAGGCTAGGATATGAAATACTTTATAACCCGGTAGGACGTTCCTGTGGGATAAAATCTGACATCCACGCGAAGCGAACAAAAGCTAGTATAATATGAACCATCGAAGCGTTAGTTTCAGTCATCCTACCCTCAGACTTCACTTATTTCCTCATCATCATTACTAATTTATTTGTCTTCTACTTCCATACTTCTCTATCAGTCGTCATCTCGTAGTCACCCCCTTTCTAGCCATATCATCTTTCACACAGTTCATCTATCGTTTTTTGTTGGTGTTCCCCTAAAGTTCACTAGTTTTCAATCTAAATAAAAACATGGGTGCATATAGGTATACAACTAAGTACCTACATATAAATGTTTAAGGAATAATGATGAAATAAACCAAAACCTCTTCAAAGCGTATCTTATCAAATAAATCAGATTGATAAACTGTGCTATTAACCTACATAACAAATAATGAATAATGTATGGTCGATCATCTATTGTAATGTTACTAATAACAATTTGCATACAAGAGCTAAACAAGATTATTATGTAAATAAACATCAGTAATAGTAAGTAGGTATAGATAATAATACTAAGCAAGTGTTCTAATATTATCGTAAATCAAAATCATTACTTTTTTTTCAGAAATTCCTTTGTGTAAATCAAAAAGATGATTTTGAATTGATTAATTGATAAAATAACCATAGGTCCACTAACCCTATTGCAATGCACAACTGAACTTGGTCAAAGAATAGATATCCCAATCAATCGTGAAACAATACAAATGATTTAATTGTTTTAGTGTGGGTACAGTAGAACAATAATAAGTGTTCTGAATACTTAGATAGATACGATAAATATTAGGAATGCTTCTACTTTAGAAGGGACAGTTACTCGAACAAAAGTAACAGGTACAAGTACATCCACATGGTACAGGTAGATAGTTCACGTCACTTGATGAAACGGACTGAACTCAAACAAGTACAAAACTGAGCGCACTTTCCAGTGACGTTACTTGCATAACCAGTGTTATAGCACAAATATAACGAGCAATACAGGATCATCACTCACCGTGCAGAGGTGGCGAGATGACGGCTCAGCAGTGACCACTTGCACCCGATTGCAGCATCACAAACGGACACGACACACCACACTCACTCGCAAAATATATATACCACAAACAAATATACATAAACAAAAAACCCAACGGTCCCGAAACCCGTTCTTAGCACGACTAGCCGGGCTCACACTTGTTGCAAAACTAAAGTCGTATAACACACAGAAATATTAACGAAAATACGATCTGTCGTTTGTAATCGATTTTTTTTAACTCTTCTTTCTCCGATTGTTCACAATACAAACTTGATTATGCCAATACTTTGTAACACTTTTTGTAATAAAAGCCCAAGTTTGTTTAATTGATTAGGTTTATTATTTATATTTAATAAAATAAATTATAATTATTTAACTGATCTGTCAATGTTCATTCAGCCACCTCAGCTGTGCGCGCTTGCGCGTTTCGACCGTGAGGACAATGCCACCTGGCTGCGCAAGCCAAACTGACATAACGGGTGACGGGCGGGCGCTGGCGGGCGGGACCGCTTATGTTGCATGCTGGGAAAAAACGTACGCCATAAACAGTATGTTGCCACATGAAAACAAAAGAAAGATGTTCAGTTCAAGTAAGCCGCACTAATATATAGAAAACTCTAATCTAAATTGTATGCGCACATTGTAAATGGGCTGTTGAAATAGTTGTAGAGCAATTTAACTTAAAATAATGTAAAGTGAAAGCTTCCACCATAAAGCTACAAATAAAAACTGCTTACGGACATCCGGCCAAGCCAATGCGATGACAATTTCTTTAATTTCATTTGGTACGAAATTCGAAAAGCGATTTAAAATAAAAGAAAAAAATATATCATGTATCTATCAAAAAAGAGGAAAATTTTGTTATTGTAGATTTAACCACCAATGTCTTTCAAATTCTCTTCGTTTTTATGAATTGTTTTACCGTTAATTTTTCTCTTAAAATTTAGTGACTATTTATTATATTAGTTCGTTTCTTATTCTAAAGATAATTAATTGTATGTGTGAAATGTCACATTGAATGAGCTTCGAAGTGGATCGGTACTCGTCTGCGTGGGCACATATCGCCCTTTGTGCGGATCTCACATGGGCTACGGAACCTCCCGATGAATTCATTATAGCTAATCAGGTACCCCTAACGGAAAATTCCGAATATTTCTGATTTTTGGGACAAAACTTCTCCTGACGTAAGTATTTCCTTCTGGTTTGATGTTTCTTCGTTTTCAGCGTCTCTGGACACAACATTGTCGTGTCTCCCAAGTTCTGCAAGACACATCATTGGAATCACAAAGTTTGCAAACGAATAATCAATGCGAATTAACAGGTCAGAACTTAGAATAGCAACTAGGATATCGTCGCCGTGCAGTGAAAACCTCGTGAAGGAAAATTAATTGCTTTTCTTTTTATTTATTTGTTGTGTAGAAAACCTCGTTATGCATGCTTATTAGAACAAAATACAGCCAGTGAGATGTAAGATGCTTCTAATGCCTTCTATCGTTGATAACGAGAACATCAGCGAACGTCAATGACGACTATTCTTCAGACAGTTATTATCTTCCCTGTAAAATAACGTTTATTGCAATCACGAGGTTTTCACTGCACGGCGACGATATAGAGAACGAATTTATGTAGAGTTCTTAGCGTGTCTGTTAATGGAACTGATTTATCTTGGTGGTTTGTAGTGGATGCATCCAAATAGAAGATTGTTTCTCAACCTATTGGCTTATATCTGGGGTTTTCATTCCTCAGCCTATTCCAAATGAAATGAAAAAGCCCCTGTTCCTTCTTTATCCTCCTATTTGATCTGATTAAGCTCTGCAAGTCCTACGGTAGAACACGAAACACCCATCCATACCCACTTCCTCGTCCCATTTAGCGACGTGGGTGGCCTCGGCGTCCTTGAACTTTTTTTTTATCGCGCGGCACGGTGTCGAGTAACATAAACAAATCTTGTAAACAAAAACTTTCTATGAAGTGATTGTATACTAATGACTGTTTCGGGAAGTGGACAGACCAGACTACACTACATAGCTTGTTTTGTAACTTTAAATGACTTTGTTTTTTTTAAATACGCCAACAAAAACAAAACTCGTATTATTTCAAAATCTAAAGCGATAACCCTATGTTTTTTTTAACCTTATATTTAGCCCAATTCAGTTTGCATCAAATGACATCATAATATTTACCATTGTTCCTACAAAGTTTTGAAATACAAATAATAATAACATGTCGCGAACTAATAATCGCGCACGCCATTGCGCTCACATTATAAAGCCGGTCATTCACGGATTTTCATTATTTATTTATCGTTTCAATGTTTATGATAGAAAGAAAAATATACTGTCACCGTCAAATCTTTAAAATGTAGATTTATTGTGCCGAATGTAAATCAGTGAGCAAAATAAATCATTACAATTAAAATAATTAAATGTACATTGACAATGTTTTCCGCGCATGGCACGCTTTATCACCGTCCCGCGCATGCGCGCGGCGTCCCGCGCAGCCGTCCGCGCTGTTGAATCATGGATATGGCGTAAACTTATATTTTCCCTACTTCGAAATCTTAACTAAATGATACAATAATGGTACCAAATTGTTCGTAAATAAACAGGCTATACGGTTAAATTACAAGGAATTAAGTACAAACTAGCAATATATTAGTTTTTATCAAGTTTTTATCATGTTTTTATAAAATTACGTCAGCAATAAAAAAAAAAAAAATGTTTTCATCCAATTTATGACTCGGAATCCACATGTATTATAGATAAGTCGGTAGAACGTAAAATCACGAACAAAATGGTATATAATATTACGTATAAAACAAATAACAAATTTACGTACCAAGTTTTTATCAAAATGTCCGCTAACAGAGCGCGCACTGTTCACGGCACAGATAAACAAGTGATTTCAACCACTGCTACAATATTTATTATGCCTCTAACAATATAACGCCATCTTACGAAAATGTCAGGAATTTATATGGCTTTCTGTCAGTACAAGAACGAAAGCTGTAGCTCGGTTGAAAAAATTCAAAAAAATAAAAACAGAGTGCGCTGTCATTCAATTTCGCGCGCGAATTTCAAAGCCACTCCCGTGGCATTGGACAATCGAGCGTTTTTGCGTACTGGCAGTTGACTGCCAAGGTCGCGTGAGCGGCTAAAAACAACTTAGCCTTTTCGAAGAGACATAAAAGAATCCCATACGCTGCTAGTCCTTTGCTCATAAAGCAGAATGAAGCAGTCTGATCCGGAAACAGAGTCATCATCGTCTTCCTGCCCTTATGTTATTTGCGGTTGGCGTAACCCGTTTTTTTTCTTCTATTCTTCCCTGTCGGCCGTCATTTTATCATTCACTCCACTTTCTTTCGTATCATCCCTCACACAATGCATCTCTTCTTTGGTCTTCCTCTCTATCTATCATCACTCTATAGTTACATGCTTTTCATCCCTACTCATTACATGCCCATACCAAGATTTGTAACTGGCGCCACTTTTAAACTTCGTCTAATGCCCCAGCCGCATCTGCGTTTATCGTGACAGAGCAATGCATGCCGAAGCTTCGTAAAAAAGTTATCGCACTAATGCGGTGTCACATTAGCGGCTTTATAATTTTAAAGAATTATCGTGCAATAATCCAAGATGGCTCTTCATTATTTGTATTCAAATGACCAACACTAGTCCGACCACGCGCCACGCTTATTATGTACCGCCACCCGCGCGATAAGGGCTACGCAGCCCGAATTATCGCGACGATAACCGATAATAGTTGGTCACACCTGCGTGTATTGTATACTCATTTCTTACTTTATCTAGTCATGTCATTTCACGCATTTATCTCAACATCAGTCTCATCTCCACAACATCTTTCATCATCTTTTCTCATCCGTCTTCTTTACGGCCCACCATTCCGACCCATACAGTACGATAGGTTTCGGAAACAGAGTAGACTCTTACGTAAATCCAGGGGCGGCAGTCTAGACATAGATAGCGATCGCTATACGACCGAATTCGGTCGCAAACTCCTAATGGCATTACTAGAAAGCTCGTGATTTTTTCGCGCTTGTCAAGCAATTTTGACCGTCGAGAGACGCCATTAGGACTTTGCGACCGAATTCGGTCGTATAGTGATCGCTATCTATGGCGAGACTGCCCCAGCTGTCAGTCCTACATCAACGAGCTATAGGTACTCTATTGCCACCATAGGCTGTTGTCGAACGATGGACTCGCTACCTCTGCATCTATCGATAACATGAAAAGCGACTTTGTTTTATATCTTGTTCAGTGCAGAACAAAATATAAAACAAACTCGCTTTTCGTGTCTGTCTGTGTCAGCTTAGATCTTCTAAACTACACAATGGATTTTGATGCTGTTTTCATCATTAGTTAGAACATTCATTCCAGAAGGCTGTGTCTGTGTATAAAATTGATTAATATTTAACTTGGATGAAGCACAGAAATATTGATATATTAACATATCCACCATTGCCATAGATGAATACAGATGGGACACTCCGCAAAATCATTCAAATAAAAAGCGACTCTTGTTTCAACAGAATAAAGTGCAATTCAGGTCGCACAGCGCTAATTACCTACAGTTATACTGTCGTGACAGCAATGCATGCCGAAGCTTCGTATATTTTGCTCGTTTATTATGTACCGCCACCCGGGCTATAAGTGCTACGCAGCCCGAACTATCGCGACAATAACCGATTATGGTTGGTTACATCTGCGTGTATCGTATCACTGTGCGAACCTTCGTCACGATAGATGCAGATGCGGCCGCAGCATTATATTCACCTAGAAGTTGCCTCTCTTTCTATCGCGCAACTCTTATATCTTCTGACTACGTTACACTCACTGAATTGGCCCGACCAGACGAGCCCGCCGCTTACTCGGTTCATACCTAAAATACGGAGTGAACTATCTGTATTCATTTGTGCCATTGCTCCCGTGAGAAGCAAGAGTGAGTCGTTAGACAATCAAAGATCATGATTGCTGTATGATATGATCCATGTAAAAATATAAGATCTAATAATGAATAACATCGATTGTAGATAATAAGCGCGCAATATCAAGCCAAAGCCAAGAAAATGGAAGCAGTAGTGGCAGAAGAAGTGTGAAAGACGTGATACCAGAGTCCAGATTGGCACAATTCTATGGAAATTTTTATTACGACGAAGTCAGGTAGTCCATTAATATTATGTCGTTTTTTAGGTTCCGTAGTCAATAAGGAACCCTTATAGTTTCGCCATTTCCGTCTGTCTGTCTGTCCGCGGCTTAGCTCTAGACGCCTAGTACTAGAAAGCTGTAATTTGGCAAAAACCATGGCGTAATTAATTATGAATACCCATAGTTACATAATTAATTACGCCAAAAAAGTGGTTTTTGTACGTAAAGTGGGGATATTTTCTTTTCCCAGCTATCCCATTGTGTGGGGTGTTGTTCTTATTGGACAGGTAGCTTAAAAATATTGTGTGTGTGAAAACCATTTTTGGATTCAGGGATCCGTTTGCGAAATATTAAGCTTTAAAGTGCTAATTGTTGAGTCAAGTGTGTCCCCCCCTGCCAGCTAAATGGTTGGTTGTAGATATGTGAAAAAAAAAACGGCAGTAGTATATATAACGAAATTAAAAGAAAAACTATCACAGCTAAGTAGGCTGGACAAGTTAATGAGTAATAATCGACCAACTTACATTTACAGTTGCAAAAACATATTATCCCATAAATTCCGTATGGGAGAACATGTTTTTTAACTACAATGTTAAGTTTGTTCTCGAGATAAATTCATCCCAACTACGGAACCCTTTATTGTGCGCGATCCGACGCACTTGGCCGGTTTTTTCAGATGAGAAATAAGCCGATGTAGTGGCACAGTTATCTTTCCATTAACCATTTTAAACCTGCATACTACTTGCTTCCATCAACTCATCACATGTTTAACATGGCTGACCTTCCAGGAAGAGAATCTACTAGCAACTAGAATTGACAAACGAATCTTAAAGCCTTTATCAGACTGGATTTGGTTGTCAGAGCCAAGATAAAGAGGCAACGCAACAAAACAATTCATAGTTCACTCCAAAAACGTTATTTTCAAACTGAAAAGCAGGGCACTCACTGCTTTTCGCGGGAAAACTTTTTTGAAAAATGACCGAAGTAGCTAATCAAAATTACGTCATGAAATCATTTCCGTCTGCCTACTTTTTATTTGAATTTTACCGCGTATTTTATCTAGAATGTTTTCTATTTCAAGAGAGAAATGTTATACAAGTACGAACGAAAGAACAAACTTGCGAGGGTACAACGGACAGGGCTGCGAAAACTCTGACCTCACGGAATGCTGGATGCTGCCTGAGGTAATCATTTGTGTAAAGAGCTTATAACTTAACTTACCGGTACTTATAGAAGGCTTCTCTTCAAAAGGAGTACTGGACTTCATGGTAATTCAGACCTCTTAATCAACGTCGCTGTTATGACTGGTCTTTATTATTTATGTTTTCAAAATGGGTGCCTATCCCGACTTCAGCATTCGCTGCTTTAAGCCGGTTCATGTAAAACACTTTGAACTTGCGTGATGGACGACTACACAACGGACTTATGGCGATGTGGTCGCCTAACCTGTTTTGGCACCATTGCGCTCATAATGACCATCCAGATAGGCGTGTAGCCGAGATACTTGGGGTGCTGCGTTCTATTGTGGAGTTACGCGTTAACTGGTCAGGCATATGGCCAGTTGCTGGTGAACATTTATCGCAGTCGTGGCTGCACCACCCAACCCTAAGTACCGGACATTTTTGAATCCACAGGTTATACTATTTTATATCCGAGGTTTTAAACGCATATGTACTTTGTGTGTGCAGGTGGAGTACTGGTTTCGCAAGCTGGTAGACGAGTCAGCAGAGCGCAGCATGTTCCCGCGCCGGCGTCGTCAGTACAGAATGCTGCCCGACGAGGATTTGTGCGTCCATCTTATCTTACTAACTTAGTTAATATGTTAATTTAGTCAGTCAGTACAATGCCTTTCTTCTAGGTCGGCAAGTTGAGACTCTGACGATAGTAGGCCTCGGTAGGACACCTGGCAGACCAGGAGCATATAATACTCACTGTGACTTTGTCCAGCGAGCAGGTTCTTGAGCAATAAAACCATTTCTCTTGATTAGATGACGCGGTTGGGTGTCTCCGGCCTCGTTTTTAGCAAAAAAGGGTTTTTTTACTATCTTAAATTTGGTCATCAGAACATTGTTGATTCTTTAAATTTCTTAATAAGCGCTGCAGACATATAACTCTCTCTGACGAGACTGAGGTTAAGTTTTGGCTAAATCTTATGAGTAGAGGAATTAGTAGCCTAAGTTTAGCGAGTAGAGGAATTAATTGGCACCAATCGGCAGCTAGCGAGCGCTGGGGCCCGAGTGGGGCGCGAGCCGCAGGCGAAGAAGCGGCGCTGGCGGCGCGGGTGCTCAGCGTGCGGGCACTATGGGCCCCTCCCCAGACGTCGAGGGGCGCCTCGCATACGCAGAGGCCTCGAACACCCAGCCCTCCGGCCGTCTCGCGCAAGATGCGGGCCAGACGTCGTCAGCCGAGGCGGTTGACAGCACTTGCTCCTCCGCCGCCCGCGTATTGCCTCGACATGCCTGCGCAACTCTTCTGCGACCCGACGTGCAAAGTAAGTTTTATTGGTAGTTTGAGTGATTTAAGTGGGGAATAGAGATGGCGCTATGCGTTCTGTACCTGTAGCTCTATCTCGTTTTCGAACTGGAACAATGACGATTTTTACATTTTCCTTTTCGGCCCTAGCAGTGCTATGGCGAGTTACGAGAATACCAGAACTGATGGTTTCATAGTAGTCCAGCACAGCTATTCACAACCGCTCGATTCGCTATCGGATTAGATTTTTGAAGTTCGTTATTAATGTGTAAAATACTCAGTAGCACTGTTACGAAATACCTACTAATTATTATTTATTTATCATTTACAACTTTTCTACCATACGAGTAACCATTTTGTAGCGTTCTTCCTAAACGACCCTTTATAATCCAATTCTATAGCCAATCGAGCGGTTGTGAATAGCTGTGCAGTAGCCCGGTACTGAGTCGAGCTACGAGCATACCTGTACCGAATGGTCTCATAGTAGTCGTGTGTCAGTTTCAGTTCGATCCACCGCGGCCTCCTCAGCTGACGGAGTGTCAGCGCGCCATGGGGCGGCTGTCGGCTAGCGTGCAAGCAGTGATGCGCGCGTCGGCAGCACGGTGCCCCCCATACCGCGGCACCAACGTGAGCCGCTACGCGCCCACTGCCCCGCGGCCCACGCGCTGTCCCGAGCGGCGCTACGGCGTGTGGTGGCCGCGGGACCATCCCTCCCCGCGCCTCGACCACAGGTTCCACCTCACGCACGTCCAGGCCCCCGCCCCCGCCACCCCCGCCGCTACCAAGGCACCCGACCGGACGGAAACAGAAGAGGACAAGAAGGTAGACATTCCCGAGGAGAAGGAAAGCAGCAGCACTACTATCGAACTGGCTGTGGTTCCTGTGACCGAACCACAGACCTCACAAAGTGATAAGCCAGAAAGTCCGAACACACAAGATAAAATCGTGACTGATGGCCAGCTACCGTCCACTAGCGCAGCCGCCATGGACACCGGACTGAGGAAGAAGCGCCTGTACAGCACAGTGCTCAGCATGAGCGCGCCCTCGCCGATAGGACTCACTCCGGTCGTGAGACTGGCGCAGAAATTAGTGACGCCTGGCCTCCTGAAACTGAATCCAAAGATGGTGCTCCCTGGATCGAGGGTGCGGCCACCGACTGTTGATCACAAATTCGAGGAACTGGAGAAAGAAGCGTTAGAGCAGTACAAAGCTTCCGATGAGAGTATAGACACCAAGTTTCGAGAACTAGAAAAGCAAGCTGTTGAGCAATACAGTACCAGCAACAGTAACACTAGTTGCAGCAGCGGCACCTCGGCAGAGAAACGAGCCTCCAGCTCACCCTCAGAGAGCGACACGAAAAGCAAGCAGCCGGCAAAATTTCATAAAGAGAAACCGGTAGACAGCGTCGTGATATACTCCCAGAATTTTCCCGACCTTAATTCCAAGGGACAGACGTCCAGTGTAATGAATTTAAAAAACTTCCACACCCCCCCGAGGGGGGAAAAAAAGGAGCAAACCCACAGACCGAGTAAGAACTTGCGGAGTTTAAAAAGTGAGTCCCAGCGAGCGGCCTCCGATACGGACTACGAAGCTCGGGAGAATTTAAAGGGCAACCACAAGGCCCCCGTGCGGTGGACATTGCACGTCGTGCCGCCGAAGAAGCGGCACCTGACGCTGTGCGTGACGGACTTCTCGTCCGACGAGGACATCGAGGACGGCAGCGTGTCCATGAAGGACGCCGGGCCGTGCATCAAAAACCACGTCGCGGGGAAGGTCAAGATGTCGGCGCACGGCGGCGGCGACCTGCACCCGATCATGAGGAAGACGTAGCAGAGTAAACGAGACGCCGCCATCCCGCGGCGTCCAGCTAACCCTACACGATTGCTACTCATATATTTTTACACTTTACACGCACTCCCGCCACTGACAGTTGAAGAGCAGTGGAAAATTGTGAATTGCGGCACCCGCGGCCGGCCACTGACGAAGCTTCCCCAGTGCTAGTTGTCGTATTAGTAAATTCCTTGTGTTTGTGGCGTACAGATATATTTTTGACTGTTTTATATGATACGTCCGTCAACTCTTAGTGGTCGGAGTCAGTTTTTGATATATAATTATTGCTGTGAATGGAGTTTTTGTGGGATCCCCCGTAAACCTGTATCGAACTATGTCGCGAACAGCGTGAACCGTGTTGTTCCGATAGAGCTGTTTTAGCAATGTGCTTATTTTTACTAGTCATAAATGCTTTGTATATATATTTTTGTATTTTTGACTTTATTATTGAATAAGAAAAATAATTTCAGTTAAAAAAAAAGGTTAACAGTACATAAATTGAATTCTTTAGGTATTAACATTAAAATAAATTGTATATGAATTGTTCAAACTTCAGGGTTTTGATTTTGATAGCATATAGCACGGATAAACAAAAGCTTAAGCAAAATGTAGATTGAAAAGCATAGTCCTAGGTATTTTGATTGATTTCTAAAAAGCATTCGACACCCGTCGTGAATTGCTACTCACAAAACTAGAAACCATCAATATTACCGGCAGTGTATTAAAATGTTCGATTCTTTCCTATCTAAAAAACAGGTTGCAATCAGAACGGATAATAATTATCAAATTGGCGAATTACCTATAACGTGTGGAGTTCCCGAGGGATCAATTTTAGGGCCACTGCCCCCTTTTTAATGTACATAAATAATATTCAGGAAATTAAACTAACTGGCCATCTTACTTACGCAGATGACACTTGCTGATTTTATTTCGGATATTATTATGATTATTATTCATGATTTATAGTTTCCCAGGCTCAAGATGATTTAAACACCAACGGGTGTGCCATGGTTTCAATATAACTTGTTAACGATAAATATTTTTAAAACATGCTATATCTTGTTTATAGCAAAAATAAAATGATAAAACCTTGTGAAAAATATCTTGGCTTAAGAATGAATAGTTCTCTATCGTGGACTGTTCACTTGGATCATATAAAAACAAAGCTTACGTCACTACTTGGATCCGTCCGAAACATAGTTCGACGTATTTCACGTAGATTACGTCACACTATAACGCTTTAGTAAAACCACATGTATCTGGTTGAAAGGGGCAGTGCGGACAAGACGAAGCTAGCAAGTCTCCAAGTTCCACAAAACAAAATAATAAAAATTATTATTCACTAGGTACACATATTTAACATCAACATGCACAATATACGAAGAAACTAATATTATGAACGATAGTTATGTATTTCCATCCATAACGCATTTTTTTTTAATCCACAATGTGTAGCTTTTGGCCTATCTCACCTGATGGTAAGTGGTGATCAGGCCAAAGATGGCAGCGAGCTTTACCCAGAATCCTCAACTACAGAGGAGCTGGCTTACCTCTAACTGCCGAAACACAAAAATGCTGTTTACATTGTTGTTATATCGACAGTCTTAGATAAGATGGTAGCCAGGCGGAACGAAACCCTTCATTGTGCGTGGGCCGACACGCACTTGGCTGGTTTTTTTTGGGCCAAGTTTCATTTTTTTGTTGACATAGGAGCAGTATCACGAATAAAAAGTAAAGCGCCTAGTTGTAGTTCCACTGTATCCTGCATAGACACGTGATTAAGAAAAACCGCCAATTCTAAAATTTGTTCTTGAGGAGGCTGGGCTCCGCAAAGCCTCCGCGAAAATACTGGTCACAATGAATCAGTATCTTTTTGGAGCCCAGGGGCTCCGAGGAGCACACTGAGTAACACTGGACGACCAAAGAATCGGTTAACAAAAGTATACAGACTAATTTATCGTTTACTAAAGTAAAACCAAGTTACCCAACTTAACACTGGCCCAGCTGGTTTTCCGATTTTATCAAAGATGAGAACTAAGTTTGGCAAAAAATCTGTTAGCTTTTGTAGGAACACAAATTATACAACAAAATACCCTCTTGTATAAAAAAAGTTCACTCAATGGATTCAAGACTCAAGCTGAATATTTAATCGCAAATGACACTCTTCCTAAAAACAGTAAAGACTGTGACGAACTTTATATAGGGTTCCCCGACCTATGAAATTGGCGTTTTTTTTTCTCACAAATAGAGAACCTCGTCACTTCTATGATTTAAAAAAAATAATCAATTGCTTGGTATTATATCGAATAATGACCATCATAGACAACTACCAATAGTAAAAAAACCTTATTACTTATAGTTTTCTAAACATAAAAAAATACCTTAAAAATGACTCCTCATTTTGTTAGCAGAAATGACCACTATTTGTTTTAACTTAGCCATAACTTATTTTTGTCGCTTAATCTAAGTGGCATATTACATTATCTTAGTTTTTAGACATTAGTGCATAAAAGTTTTAAAACATTAGTGTTCATGGTTGTTATATAAATTAAGAAAATGTTTGTATGAAAAATGCAACTTCTTTAAAATTCTCCATACAAAAAGCTGATTTCATAGGTAGGCCTAATATTTATAATTTAGTTTAGAAGCATTGTTCACATGTATATATATGACTTTGTTTCATAAATATCTTACCTATATACCAAACACTACCTACTTTGTAAACATTTTCTAAATTATATATCCATTACGTTGCCATTCCATTTATGAACCCTAAGGTGGATACTCGGAAACGTATGTCCGAGAATCCACCTTAAGCTTATAAATTCCGTTTATCCAACTAGGCCTAGGGTGGATTCTCGGACCAGGCCTAGGGTGGATTCTCCACCTTAAGCACAGATTATAATAGGACCGCTACGACACGGCAAATAACTTGTCATTCTAGTTAGGATTTTTAAAGTTATTTGCCGTGTCGGAGTGGTGCTGTTATAATGAGCGATGTCCTTTAGGGTGGATTTTTTAGAGTGGATAAACGGAATAACACCAAACAGTGATTAAAAAAAATTAAAAAACCATAGTAAAATATTCAACAATATTATATTAACTTTGGAATATAAAATAGAATGCATAAGTCTTAATTGTACAAGCTCTGATATCACTATACCGTTGCCCCCCACCGCGAGACCGATCACATCAACTGTCGAGGAATTTCTCCAGATCCGTGCCGTCGTCATCAAGTTGGATTTGTTCTAGGGTTATTTTTGGTGTTGTAGGCTGACCTGGAACAGGAGAAAAAAGTACACATTATTTGTAACCTTTGTAGGGTTCCATTCCCGAAGGATGCCAAACGGAACGTCTGCCAGCGGGCTGTATCTCATGTATTTTTATAACCACAAAAATAATAAAAATAAAATAAAGTTAAAAATTAAACGGGTTCCCCATGCAAGATACGTATTTTTTTCGGCGTTTTTTGCTAAATATTGTACGTTGGTACGGAACCCTTCGTGTGCGAGTGCGACTCGCACTTGGCAGGTTTTTTTAAATTGACAATCATATTTTCTAGGTATTTGGGGTCGGCTTCCAGTCTAACCGGTTGCATCTGACTTTTACATGTTGCGACTGTCTATCTGACCTCCACAACCCAGTAACTGGGTAATAAGATACCTCTTGGTAAGACTGGTTGTTATACTTTCGTGCTTCTGGCTCTATGTACGCGTGTACATAAGGTTTAATAGACAGATTTTTACCTTTAGGTACCTACGTAGTTACCGGGAATAAAGTGATCAACTAATAATTAGTTGATCACTTTATTCCTTAACTGGTGGCCTTATTAAATTAGTTACTAATTAATAAAGACCGGTATAGGTCTTTGAACAGCTGCCGCGTCACAAAACATGCGCAAGTACATTACCGAAGACCTTATCCAGATAAAGGCCGCGTCCTAAATAATAGAGATTTTTTTTTTTGAGGGTGGGAAATTATCAAATAATTTCTCCGGCTCTGGGTGGAGCGGGAGGGCGTGTCAGACTTTTACTGACTAAAACCCAACCGTGTTCCTTCCGTTGCCTGTGTGCACGTTGACTGCAGGCACCCCTGCGGCAATGATTAGTGCTAGGATTAAAGAAATTATAAAAATGAAAGTGACAATAAAGTTAACAACTTACTGGTGGACACTGCACCGCTAGCTAAGTACTTGGCGACATCTTGCTGGAATGCATTAGAACTCTGCTCTCTTCTCGCTTGGTACTCTGCCAGTTGTTGTCTCTCTCTCTCATAGTTCCGCTGGCTGTTCTCCTTTGCTAGCTTGTTGCGGACTTCTTCTAGTGCCACTGGAATTGACAATTTATAATTATGCAAGATGGCTTATGGCCTATTTCACCACCTTCAGATAAGTTTCCCTCAATTTATCTAGATAGTGGCTATAGGAAGACAAAATCATCATCGTTCTCTGCTGAATTTAAGATTGTATATAATACTGATTATAATGTTGAGACTAGATAAAAATTCAGAAACAGTAACATTTCGGGATCGTCAAAGACTGTCATAGTTATTCAATTACATTGCTAGGAAATAGACACCTTCCTTAAATAAATAAATAAACTATGCTAATTCGTCAGGAATACGGATGAATTTTTCGATGCCATATTTTAGTTTTTGAATACCTTTAGTTATGGTAGTATATAAGTTTGTTATTTAATTAATTAATTAGTTGTAAGTTGTTATTGCCACTATATTTTTAATGTCAAGCAGGCAAATTGCACCACATTTAAACTTACAGATGTCTTTTAAAACTTTACATTAATATTTGATACAACTAAAGCCAGTACAAGGCCAAATCCTTATCTAAATTCATCTTCACTTCACTTCAAGTAGGTCAGAGGAAAATAATATGATAAAAAATATCAGACTATTTCCTGTTAACTTGGTCACATGTTAGTAACATCTAGGAGTTTTGTATTACATACCCATTTTCTTCTCCTTATATACAGTAAGATGGTAGTGATGGTCTAGCTTCCAATTTTCCATCTTGCTCCTCTCAACAATATCCTCAAATTCCACTAGCTCCTCCTCAACAGACTTCAGCAGCACCTGAACATTCTTCAGACTATCCATACATTGCGCCACGGAAGCAGTTAAATTAGGAATAAACGACAAATTATGCGCCAACTCATTCGCACTTTGTAAACGTTTTTTTGCCACTTCGTGTAACTCTACAATTAATGTATCTACTTCATCAGCTTTCTTAGCGTTTGTGTCAGCATTTTCATGTATTTTAGCCCAATCTTCTTGATATTTCTCCAGTAAAGCACCACCAGCGCCGTAATTAACTTTGCTTTCGTGTTCGTGAGAAACTTTTTGCCTTTCTTTAAATATGTTTGTCACCCTCTGCACTTCTTGTAGCGTTAGCCTTATATTGTTGTTAGATGTTATCCCATCTTGCACAACAGAAATAAAGTCCTTAAGGTTACCTAGCATTATTTAAAATTAATAAAAATATTGGGAAAAGAACATCAACATTGTATACTTTGACAATTTCAGACAATTTGACATTAAATGACGTCTACATTTTCATGACAGTTATCAATTTTTTATTACCTACATTATTTCCGTCTCATGCATGGAATTAGTATATACGATATGCGGCAATAAGTAGAACTAATAATTATTTATAGTTAGCAATTTATCTAGAGTCCGCGCAACCACTGAAGTCCGATAAAGGTGTGATAGATGTGCAAGCATGTACGCGTATTTATGACTCGGCGACCTTTCTAGCCCATGTGTCATTCTAAGTACTATAAAACCACTGAGTAAGTTCATCGGCGATCCAACAGGTTTAAAATTTTGCGTCTGTCTTCGCCGCGAGTCGCAAGCTGTCATTTTGTTTCGACATTTGTGTAATGTTTGTTTAGTTTCGTTAAGAAAATTCGACAACATCGCGATACAGTGTGAGCAAGCTTCACAGATGGCGAGCCGAGTAAGTTCGCAAACTTAAAAACCACGCGCTTTAGGTTCACACGTCTATTCTATTCTACACTTTAGACGCAGCGCTAGTTTCTATAACATTGCATCAAATTGCAATAGGTTTTTTTTCTTTTTGAGGGTGGGAAATTATCAAATAACTTCTCCCGCTCTGGGCGGAGCGGGAGGGCGTGTCAGACTTTTACTGACTAAAACCCACCCGTGTTCCTTCCGTTGCCTGTGTGCCGGGGTCGCGATATCTCTTTCGGACAAACCCGCAACCCCGGCAGGCATTGACCCTTCCGGACCCGTCAGTTGGTGCTGACATCTCTGAGGCGCGCGTGGAACACAATGCGCCGTCGACCCGGGCCTGGTCCCTATCGGACGGCGAGCTACCCATTGCTCACCGTCCGCAAGCCCGCGCCTACGGTGGCCGGAAGTCGGCTCTCGACTCCCGACGCCCGGGGCGTCTCCTGCGGCGACTAGGGGCGCGAGGGCGCGAATCTTGCCTGTCCCTCGCGCGCTCCGCCTCATCCTTCGCGAGCATTACTGCTTCGCAATTGCAATACGTGACTTTGCTATTTAGTCAGTTTTTGAGATATTTTCGTTTGCAACCGAAGAACTAACTTGGTTTTTCATCGTTTGGTTGAGTTGTCGGGACCGAACTGTCCGGGTCTAGTTGTCCTAGGGTTGAATTTTATTGTCACGGAGTCGAGTTGTCCCGGTCAACATGTCGTGTCGACTTGTCGTGATACCCTTATACTTAATTATATTTTATTTTAAATTGATATGTTTAACAGCATAATTTTGTAATAAATGTTTTTGTTTGCAGACAATTTAGAAATCTAAGTAAATTCAATCAAATGATTTATTGCTACTACACTACTACACATTGTATACCACATGTAGTTTTTTTTTAATTTGCCGGTCTTTTTAAAGACTTTATGAAAATTCGTCTGCTCTTATCGAAAATAACGCAATGAAATATTTTTCATGTTTTTTGTGTGATGCGCTATAAAATACAATTCGGCTACGGTGACAGTTTCTAATGTGTGTGGCGCCTTTACTCCTAACGAGAATATCAGTTTAAATTTTGAATTGGCCAGTTTAATTCATAGAGTATAGATTGTAATTTGTCAATGGATAAACTGTCATCTGTCACAACAATGTTAAATTTGAATTCTCGTCTGTTGCTTGTTGTTGCTATTTGTTAATAGTCTGCAAAATAGCATTTTTTTTACCCTAGGAAACGTTATTTGACTAAAATGAATGAAGAAAAATTGAGCGGTGATAAAGTGCCCGAAAAGTTCGCAGAATGGCTTCTGTCTATGGGGTGTCCGCCGGATCAAGTGCCTTCCGTAGATAAACTTGCTGAGTGAGTCTCTTTCAACCTCTTTGCAATTTCGGTCAGTGGGTCGTCTTAGATTAAATATTGTTGGAAACCTTTGAATACTAATTGAAAGATATTAATTACGATTTTGTTAGGTATTGGTCATGTTTTCTGACGCTCTAGGCATTGAACTCAAAATTCGCGTTGTCTCTCATATCCCGTATGGTCTAGTGGCTAGGATACCTGGCTTTCACCCAGGAGGCTCGGGTTCGATTCCCGGTACGGGAAAATCTTTTTTTGAGTTTTGGGTCTATACCAAATTTACTTTGTTTGTGTACTTGGATGAAAATGATCAATTTTCCTTTAGAAAATCAAAATATAATAAATAATAGTAGTTTCAGTATGTACCTAGAATTCTACGAAAATAAGTGGAAACTTTGATTGAAGAGTTCACATCAATAGTGTATAATTCAGCAATACTTGAATTTGAAATTGAAAAATACAATGTTAGCTAAATGGTAGCAGTAAAAAAAATAATCTCAGATACTATTATTTGTAACTTAAATAGCTTGGCTTAAAATAAACCTCTTTTTTTAAACTTACACACTTGGAAGTGGCCCAATGGTTAAGGCCTCGCCTCTCATGCACGAGGTTGTGGGTTCAAATCTAGGCAAGTACCAATGTGGCTTTTTCAACTCACGTGTACTTTCTGAGTTTATCTTGGACATTACTGACATTGCTGAAGGAAAACTTCGTGAGGAAACCTGGACTTATAGTTAATATAATATAAGTCTGAAATCGCCAACCCGTCTTGAGCGAGCGTGGTGATCAATGCTCGTGCCTTCTCTGTATGAGAAAAGGCCTTTGCCCTGCAGTGGGACAATAATAGGCTGGTATTAAAATTAAAACTTGGAAGAAGAAATTCTTCTTAAATAATAATACACTACTGTTGTAAAACCTCAATTTTGCTATTTATTAAAAGCAGGCTCATAACCATTTATCTATCATTTGTGTTACCTATTAACTACCTATAATATTATGTTATATGAAATTTGACGGCTCTACATTTTTCGCTGAAGTTAAAGGCCATCACAGACCTATTCTGTACCATATTTTATGCAAAATAAAGAAATTCTAATTCTTCTAATTCACTAGCATCAGGGAACCCACTAAATTCATGTATTTTTATTCATGCTTACACAGAAACCAACACTGTTTACCTTTGCAATACACAGACCTAGGCACACAAGGCCTGGACTAGGGGTAAAATAGGTTCAAGAGGGGAAAAGGGAGATTTTAAAATTCACATATAATTGACATTTTTGTGTCACTCTTTTCAATACGTTTAAGGGATTGGAAATATAGTCTTAGTCGTATCTTGAGGTGACATTTAGAAAGAAAGAAAGAAAGAAAAAGTATTTATTGAGACTCGCACAGGAAATCACACATTAAACTAAAACACACTAAACATAAATAAAAACCAAAGTAACAAAATACACACAGTGTGTGTGTGTGTGTGTGTGTTTTAGTCACATTAATATCTATTTTTTCGGGATTTTCCAGTCAATGTACAATTTTTCTTTCTGTATCGATACAAAGATAAAAATAGTGCATTTATATTTTCAAAATTTCCAAAATGGCTTCGGAATGGGGAATCCTCAAATGTCAAAGTGCCTAGTGCCTAGGGGCCTTGGGTGTCTAAGTCCAGGCCTGCAAAATGCAGCATCATTTGTTACCAATATTGTTGAGCTCCTTCACCTTCAGCTCCTTCAGTTTTGAGTTGAGCTCCACGATTACTGACAAATGCTTGCACTGACTGGACAGGTCCACTCAAATCTGTGTGGTTCTTTCCTCAAAAGACCATTTCAGACACTGATCCACATGGTCCTCATATGACTTGACCAAGATTATGTCTGGACTTTAAAAGAGACTACGACCTCTGAGTTTGTTTCGGCCTTTCTTCTCAGAGTAGTCACATAGGAAACACCGACCTCATCTAGCTTATTTTTTTTTTTTTTTTTTTATATGACGTGTAAAAGTGATTCCGATATCCTATTTACAGAATAAACAATTTCATTTCATTTCAATAGCAGGTG
Source organism: Agrochola circellaris (assembly GCA_914767755.1). Taxonomy (NCBI): domain Eukaryota; kingdom Metazoa; phylum Arthropoda; class Insecta; order Lepidoptera; family Noctuidae; genus Agrochola; species Agrochola circellaris. Next base: position 9,270,644 of record OU611850.1, on the reverse strand, counting down.
ACAACTATGGTACATCAGCTCTATAACTGTAAATCCTAAGAACATACTCCTCTGCTACACAAACATACATAACTCACTCATTTTTCCCATAGCGGTATGCAGTAACTGCAGAACACCATCAGCTAAGATCCTTACATACTCCGCTTGCTTCGTCTACATTCACACATCATACATCTACATATAATGTATGTATTTATCTCAATATTTTTTACAGGATATGCCGTGGCCAATACTACATGGTGTGGCGCAGTTTGATGGAACATGTGGAACCTAAGGAGACCATCAGACAGAAGAGGATGCAAGTCTTTAACAATGATGTGCAACGCTGCCAAAAGAGGAATGCTTTTTGCAAGGTTCGTGCAAGAATTTTAACCCCATATTTAAATCATAAAAGGCTGAGTCTGTGTTCCAAGTGAGATGACCAAGTCTTAATAACAGTGATGTGAGTGAGCCTAGTGGTGTGACAGCCGGACTGCCAAGTCATAGGTCTCGAGATCGAACCCAACGCACGCACCTCTGACTTTTCGGATTCATGTGCATATTGTATAATTATCACTTGCTTCAAAAACGGTGAAGGAAAACATCGTGAGGAAACCGGCATGACTGAGAGATATTTCTCGACAGCATTGAATCTAAGTCAGAGGCCCATGGGCGGCTTAAAAACTCCGACACCAGGTTAGGCATTAACCACACAAAAAAGATAGAAGACCAAGATCTTGGGTAATAGTTCTGGGGTAATGAACGTTCTCTATGCATCAATCAGACAACTGAGACAGTTATGCTCAGTTTCAATATTTTACCAAGAGTTATATAAAGGAGGTACACTCACATTAACATCAGTAACTAACTGTTAAAAAACAGTAATAATAAATTCTCCCATTTGAACCAATTTCAGCTTAAACTGTAGCCTTTATTTACATATCGTCGCCTTAGAGTGAAAAGCTCGGGAAGGCAACTTTGACTTTTTATTTTATTACATTTTTGGAAAAAAAAAACCTCGTAACACACGCAGTTTTGTGGCGGCATCTATATCGCCACATACGACCTACGCATCATACTGACGTCACGCAAAATCCTGTATCGCGTAATCAGATTTTACCGCGCGATCAGCATATAATATAACTTCCCAGTTGCCCACCAGTTTTTTGCATATAAGAGGTTTTCACTCTAAGACGACGATAACAGATTTATTTATTTTCTGTTCAAGATTTGCAGCTAATCAAAACAAACAGTTTTTAATACCTATTCTTGATAACCCAAACTTCCATTTCACGTTTGCAGCCCGACCCAAGTGTGGTGGTGCCTGAAGAGCTGACACGATGGAAGCAACAGACTGCGCTAAGAGAGAGAGTACAAGATGCAGAGGCAAGAGTACTGCAAGCCAGGCAGGAGTTGAACCAGCTGGTGGATAAAGTTTCTAGCAGACGTGAGTAGAAATAAAAGTGCTTGTTAATTATCATTCTGCTCTCTAAAGTACTTTTAAGTTACACCCTGGAGGTTTGTAGGGATACTTTTTTGACAATAAACAATATAGTCTACCCCAGGGCTTCCCTAACTGTGCGTCTCGACGCCCTGGGGCGTCGCGAGGCGATTGTTCTGTGACTCCAGACGCTCCAATACGACAACAGCTTGAATTTTTGAGCTCTTTTTCTCATGATCGTGCCGTCATGCAGCATTGAGGGCTCTATTAACATTTGCGACATCGTACTTGTACGAAACAGGCTTTTCTGCAGTTGCAGCAATAAAGAACAAGTAGTTGCAAATATCGCACCTTTAAAGTAAAACCGTTACTACCGTTCAACCGTTACCACAAAAGTAACTGTTTTTTGTCAATAAAATCTGAGTGCAGGTCTTTAATGTTTTAAAGAACCCTGCACTCAGATTTTATTGACAAAAAACAGTGACTTTTTCTAATATTGGCTCTCCTGTAAAATTTAATCATTTCGTTTAGTAACAGTTTTACTTTAAAGTTGCGAAATGTTATTTGGAGTTAAGTAACTTGTCACTAGGCTAGAACTACACACTGGTTGGCTAAAGGATGGTGGTCGCAAAAAAATGGTAAACTCCCAAGGGCGTCACAGTAAAAATAAGTTTGGGAAGCCCTGGTCTACCCTATTCTAAAATATTAAACCATTCCAACCCTGCAGTATCCCACCGCAACCTGTCCCGCGGTCGCGTGCAGAACGCACAGCGTCGCGCTTGGCTCCTGCAGCAGCTAGCCGAAGAGTTGCGTTCCAAGAAGTACAACCTGGGAGAGGCTCGGAGTATAGCTGACGCGCTGTGCAGCGTCGAGGATTGTGAGGATGTTGAGGTTAGTGTACCTTCATACGAGGAAGACTGACCTAACGTGATACAGTTTTTACTAGTACGGAGGTCAGTGTGAATTACTCTCTAACAACCATAATATTTGTACGCACGACATGAGACGTTATGTTTTGTATTTTATTTTTTCTTTATAAGTATTTGTTATTCTTATGGTTGTTATTGCGATGCTGGAAATAAAGTTTATTTTATTTTATTTTTTTATTATTTATACATTATCTGATTTTTGGTACTGCAGCAGCTTGATGAGTTGCGAGGAGTATAGCTGACGCGCTATCCTAAGTGATATTATAAATGCAAAAGTGTGTTTGTTTGTTTGTTACGTTTTCACGCTTAAACGGCTGAACGGATTTGAATGAAAGACTCATGGTAGATATCATGACCTGGAGATAAACATAGGCTACTTTTCATCCTAGATCTCAGGCTAAGTCGCGGGCAACAGCTAATGGTGTCATAAATCATCATAAAAAAGAGCTCAATAAATGCTTGAATTTTTTCAGGTTCTATTTTTAATTTATTTGTTTTTTTTTTTATTGTTATGAGTCTGTTATGTCCCACTGCAGGGCCTGCCTTCCATTTTTCTCTGTCTTTTGCAATTTCAGCTCAATTCTTCTGGGCCTTTGTAAATTTATTTTCCTTCTGCAATCCACTCGACCAAGATATACAAATGTATAGTTAACGCAGCCGTTTACGTACATTTTTGTTTTTCTTTCAATTTTAGATCAAGTTGGACAAGGTGACATCTCGTCGTCAGAACAGTCGGCCGCCTGCCGCTCTCTCTGTGAGTGTCGCTCCTCTGGCGAACTCGTCCGCCGCCTCTAGCAATGGAGACCTTAATGATTCTGGTAAGTTCCCTTATCTTATATCACAGATTAATACAGATATCATTCAAATAAAAAGCGACTCTTTTTACATCATAATAAAGTGCAATTCAGGTCGCTCAGCGCTAATCGCCTTCAGTTATATTCACCTAGAAGTTGCCTCTCTTTCTATCGCGTAACTCTTAGATCTTCTGACTATGTTACACTCACTGAATTGGCCCAGCAAGACGGGCCCGCCGCGTACTTGTAGCTTCATACCTAAACTGCGGAGTGTCCCGTCTGTATTCATCTGTGCTACTGGGTCCAATAAAATTATCTAACAAAACTCCGTAGACGTGATATGTATTGTATCTTATAGGGATAAAAATGTTAATTTGTTTCGGGCAGTCAACGACCTCAAGTAGTGTTGTTACTTGAAGTAAACTAGTCGTCAGTAAAGTTTAAACAAAAAAAAAAAACAGATTTTCTCAACTCTTCTCTCAAAGTTTGGCAAAGTATTCATTTCCAATTTATGCTGACCTCTCATTGTACGTAAAGCCTATTATTATGTACGACCAAAATCTGGTTTTCCCTTGTGCGTGTTTTATTTAGAGTTCATACACACGAGCGGCACGCGTCAACGGCAGAAGCAACTGCAGCCGTCGACAACGTGCCGCACGTGTATTTGAGTACGGTACTCAAATACACGTGCGGCACGTTGTCGGTCGAGCGCAGTAAACCTCACTTTTTGTAATATTGAAGAAAACAGTAAAATGTAAATAACTAACTGACTACGACATCTGCATTTTGGTTTAATTGTGTCATATTATGCTAGAGTTACAGTCAATCTGATGTACCAAATGGCTGATAAAAATGATAAGAATCTTAGCAAATAGTTTGAAATGAAATTTGGAAATGTGAGGTTTTGATTAAATATTTTTGGAAAAGTGTGGTTTTGATCAAGACTAGTGGAAAAGCGAGGTTTTGATGTTTACCAAAAAAAAAGGAGTGGTTTTGAAAATGACTGAAAAGATAACCAATACAATGACAACTTGAAAAGTAAGCGTCAAACGTCAAATAGCTGAAAAAATGTTGCCACACGTATGAAAAATAAAAATTACCGTAAACTATTTAGCAAAAAGACCAGACATAGATGTTTAGCACCTTTAATCTAAACTCAATTGTTTTTATGTGGTTTTGATGAAGTCTTAATGATACCGTTAAATTGTACTCCAATAAAGTGAGCTTTTGAAAAGTATCGAGGGCGACTGTTTTTTTTTTAGTCTAAAGTGTGGTTTTCTTCGAAACTCTCTATTTGAAATGAAAATTTTTATAAGAAAAGATGTGTTTTAGATAAGGTTTTACTTATTTGCTTTAACATTTTTTTGCACATAGACTAAAAAAAGTTATTTAAAACAAAAATGGAAAAGTGAGGTTTTGTTCTTCACCTCCTCATATGGAGGATGGGAAAAGTATAATTTGTAGGTACAGACAAGAGTCAAGAGCATATGAAGCTTTACACTTGTAGTGCGAGTCTCACCTCTACGGCGCACAATGAGGTCGAAATCGACGCTGGTGGACATTTGATTTTGAGAAATCAGTTTCAACTCGGTAGTCCCGATAGGACTGAGAAAAATTATAATTTCCGGTTTCAATGTTTGGATTGGAAACGGACCTTTCGGGTCGATTTTCCCAAAATTATTCAGAACTGTAGAGCTGAAACATAAGAGGTATTATGACTGGGCCTACCACCAACACATAGATACGAATTACGTATCCGGATTTCGGATTAGACCCCGTTTAGGAGATATGGAACTTAAAGTTATAGTCACAAAGAGCATTTTGCATGCGGTGTTTGCCTGTTATTGGTTGTGCAGTTAGATTTAAGACACTGTTACTTATACGTTCCTATCTGTTTATTATCTGTAACAACTGTTGTATGAACCTTAATTAAATAAATAAACTTTAAAAAACCAAATAAAAATCTTCCAAATAAACAAAATTGGCTTTATAGATATGTACTTTCTTTACATACAATTTTTTTTAAATCATATACAAAAAACTGAATCTAGGGGGGGGTGGTCTTTTTGGATAGACTTGCGACCACACCAAGGAAGCCTTGGTGTCGCAAGCGCTACTACTGAGCACGAGGTCCTGGGTTCGATTCCACGGTCGGATAAAGTGTTATTGGATTTTTCCATCTGGAATTTGTCAGTGGCAGACCTGAGTCTGGATTTGTGCCCAGTTGATGGCAAAATTGGCTCGCCCCCTATTACATGGGACTTAAACATAACTAGCGATACGTGGATGTACTACTGATGATTTTTATCATCTCCGCTCTGCTTCGATGGGCGCTTATTATGTTCTTCTGTTACTAAACTTCTGAGGTCTTCACTATAAAGAATATTTTTTTTTGTCACTACAGAAGACCAGATGTTGTTATCTTCCCTGGTAAAATGCGGCAGGTCGCTGTGGCCGCAACTATGTGACCGTCGCGCCGCGCTCACCGCCGCGCTCGCCGCGCCCTCTGTACATGACACCACTGAAACTAACAGGTATGATATTGGTTAATTACAGTCCGGCTGCTGACAAGAATGCGTTCCTGACACCTGTCAGTTGGACAATTTCTAGTTGTAATAAGGATCAAATTTGCAAAACACATATTCATTAGAAGAATTCGTCTGAAAGCACGTTAAGCCGTTGGTCCCGGCTGTCATTCGTGGATCTTTGACAATCGTTCTTGGTCGCCAGAAGCCCGAAAGTCTGACAACCAGTCTTATCAAGGGGTCATGTTAACCAGTAACTGGGTAGTGGGGGTCAGATAGGCAGTCACTCCATGTAAAATATTGGTATTTAGCTACATCCGGTTAGACTGGAAGCCGACCCCAACATAGTTGGGAAAAGGCTCGGCAGATTGATATAATGTTTGTATATTATTGTACAGGATAACTCCACAATGGGTACTGTCCCACACGGCGTCACTGCACTGCTCGCTGGCTCTCAACGCGATCAAGAACAAAGTACACACCAAACAAACACAGAAAAAGCTGGCGTTCACACTCGCACAGCTTAACGTGAGTACTTATTATACAATAATATGTAACAAAAAACCATGTCCGATCCAAAAGGGGCACATATGTAGTGCAATAACCTTACCAAAAACCGGCCAAGTGCGTGTTGGACCACGCACAGTGAAGGGGTCCGTAGTTGGGATGAATAAAATACTGCAAATGTAGGTTTGTACGCTCAATATTGAGTGATTTACCACGTTATTTTAAGACCATAGACTTCTTATAGGTTTTCCTGTAATCTATAAGCATAGAACTATTCTCTGTATTTTTTTCGTCGGATCAGTCGTTTACCCCAATATTCAAAATTTATTTATTTATGTTACACGTCCGTGTTTGGTTCACAGAAATACATAATTATGTGTACCAAATTTCAACTTAATCGGTCTATTAGATTCGGAGCAAATAGGCTGTGACAGACAGACAGACAGACACACGAGTGATCCTATAAGGGTTTCAGTTTTTTCCCTTTGAGGTACGGAACCCTAAAAAAAACATAATTGTGTATTTATTACTGTTATTCATTTGAAACTTCTACTCTTAAATTATGAATCACGTTTTGTTCATTACTTTTTAGGGTTCCCCTAAAAAGTATTTTAAAAAAATATTATTATTTAAAATAAAAAGTTATTGCTATTTAAAATTGGATAGTATTTAAAACGCAAATAAAAAAAATACTTTTTGTATCCAAAAATAATCCCAATTCCAATCAAAATTACTGATTGCACAGCAAAATACGCAACTCAAAATATAACTAAATAAGCAACAATATATATCCTAGTGTAGTGGGGCTCACAGTTCTAACCTAACCTTTTTTTGCGAGTAAAAATATTTAATCTAATCTAACTAGTGCGGTTCCGGGTACTCAGTACTTGAGTTTTGAGGTGCTTATTAATATTGGGTCCCCACCTATGAAATTGGCGTTTTTTTCTCACAAATAGAGAACCTTGTCACTTCTATGAATTAAAATATTCATCAATTGCTTGGTATTATATCGAATAATGACCATCATAGACAACTACCAATAGTAAAAAAAAAACCTTATTACTTATAGTTTATAAACATAAAAAATACCTTAAAAATTACTCCTCATTTTGTTAGCAGAAATGACCACTATTTGTTTTAATTTAGCCAAAACTTATTTTTGTCGCTTAATCTAGTGGCATATTACGTTATCTTAGTTTTTAAACATTAGCTCATAAAAGTTTTAAAATATTAGTGTCCATGGTTGTTATATAAATGAAGAAACTGTTAGTATGAAAAAAGCAACTTCTTTAAAATTCTCCATACAAAACGCTGATTTCATAGGTGGGGACCTAATATATACGGATAGTTATTTCGCTATGAGTGTAAGCATTATGTGTGTACGCTTTGGTAAATATCGTATTGATATGTGATTATTTATTTGATGTTCAATTAATAATATCCTTTAAAATTCACCTTTTTAGTACCAAAATTGCCCCAAATCCACAAAAAAAAAAAAAATTTTTTTCAACAGGGGTCATATGTTAGGACTTGTAGACACCGGCTAAACGAAGAAGTGTACTAATACGGTAACATTCCCCGTTGAAAAAAAAACTGGCGATTTTCTTTTTCCTTTTTTTTTTAAATATTAACACATAAATAGACTCTCAGTACGATACCTAACAACACCCTCGCGGATCGGCCAGGTTTTTTTTAAAACTTATGTACTCTGCCGGACATAGGTAACCCATCATCAGCCTATATTAATCCACTGCTGGACATCTCTCATCCATCCGCCACCCTTTTTTTTTTTTTTTTTTGAGGGTGGGAAATTATCAAATAACTTCTCCCGCTCTGGGTGGAGCGGGAGGGCGTGTCAGACTTTTACTGACTAAAACCCACCCGTGTTCCTTCCGTTGCCTGTGTGCCGAGGTCGCGATATCCCTTTCAGACAAACCCGCAACCCCGGCAGGCATTGGCCCTTCCGGACCCCGTCAGTTGGGCCATCCATCCGCCACCCTGCGAAGATCATCGCTCCACCTAGCCTGAGGGCGTACTACCTTACGTTTGTCGATTCGCGGTCACCTCTCAAGAACACGTCTACCCCAACGGTCATCAGTTCTACTGCTAATATGGCCGGCCCATTGCCACTTGAACTTACTTATGCTGCCGAATCGCGTAGATACAAAAGCGGATGCAACACAGACAGTAGCTGTTCTGTAACGCAGCCGCGTCTGTATGAAGAAAGTTTTACAAACACGATTACACCACAGAAATTTGAAAACTGTCTACAATGTGGTCGGCTCCGAAAGACATTGTTTTAACAAAAACGACTGCAATACTGCTTATACGTACTCGCTCTGTCTACACTGCAGGTATCAAAATTGCTGGCGACGTAAAGCACCTTACGCTTCCTACGCCCGTCCTTCTGATGCACCTTGCAGGTCGCATCTTAGAAACCTCCTTAAATCCCCTCCCCACTCAACCGACTCCTACTCGTACTCCTTCAGCGTACACGCGGTTCGGTTGTGGAATTCACTTCGGCCTGACATTAGGGACTGCCAAATTGTTGCAGTTTTTAAAAGAAGAGTGAAAGAACACTATCTTACCACTTCGTCATAGTTGCATTTTTGTATTTATTATTTTATACTAAGTACATTATAATTAAGTATATATTATGTTTAAGTGATATTTATTTTAGAAGTATGTATGTAGTATATTCTCATATTGTACCTATGTTTATAGTTAAATTAGTGAATTCGCGCCGATTGTGTCAAGTAACATAAATATGGCGGTGTTCAAACTGGGGCGAAGAGTCGTATGCCTTCCTAATAATTAAAACTAACGACGCGCGCAGTCGCGTGTGGCCCGAGCTTTACTGAAGAGTATGTTTCCTTTAAGAGGCTTACAACAGCTAAAGCGCGGTCACTGTCGGACTGCATAGAAGTGAAAGAGAAGCGCGATGACACGACGCAGGTAATTTATTGAAAAATATGAAGCTATTAGCGATTTACAAAAAATCTATTGATTGGACTGGAAAATTAAAACACTATTATGCTAATATGTAGCTTGCAGAATAATCTGACAAAAAAACAGAATGATTGCATGTAAATTAATATGATTTTTAATCGTTAAAAGAAATTTTTAGAGGTATCTTCATGATTTTTTTCTATCGTATCAAATTTGTTGTATTATGTTTTCAACACACTATTATACTAGCATATATCCTGAAGAATATCATATATTTTTCTGATTTTGTTTACTGCAGTGGATCATATTCTTTTACGCATTATAAAACTTGCGCTTAGGCACGTTTAGGTCCTGTAGTCCCCTTAAGCTGTGGTTTCCTAAGAATGCGGTGGTCGCTACATAGCGTCCGCAATATACCGTCGAATGACGTCGTCACTGAAACGTTATTCATAAAAATAAAAAACACATTTAATCCAGGCAAATACCATATTACATGAAATAAAATTTCACAATAGAATAACACATAAAATCTCAATGCGATTAAAATAGGTACAAATTATAAAGGTCACAGAATCAAAATTAAAAAAAATATTAGACACGTATTTTTTTACTTTATCATATTTATAAAAAATAACTTAAATAAAACGTATTTTAAGTTGGGGAGTGGGGGTCGCTAATCACTAGTATGTATAAAATCTACATACTCGTGACGTCATGGCACATTTTACCTAAATGTATCGCCGTAATCTTTAGATTACGTAAAAAAAGAAAAAAATATTGTTGTCCAATAATTTTAATAATCACAAACAAAAAAAAAATTTTTTGTCATCATCCTTATTATAAGGGACACAGAATTTAAATTAAATTAAAAATTATAATTTCGTCAAACAAGTAATTTTAAATATAGGGCAGTGTCAATCAGATTCAGTGCCCTGGCTATACATGTGTGTTACAGCATTGTCGTATGTAGGGGCAGTCCGCTGCCCGCTATGTCGCTCAGCGATCATTTAAAAAATACTGTCATCCATCAGTCTGATCTGATGGATCGCAATCCGTATTCATGACCTACTATAAAATTTCAATATAAATAAAAGTTTTATTTAGGTGTCGCAGGATCCAGTCTCTTTCGACAGGAAATAATTTTATTTTTAAATTAGGTTTACAAATGCACCGGTTTTAGTAAGATAATAAATCAAACTTATGAAATTTATTTATTTGCCAGAATATGGGTACTTATATAATAACATGGTAAAATAATTTTAGTCTCACTATATTCGACTTATTAGCCGTGAAATATAACTAGTATTATATATTTACTAGTACATGCTTTAATAATTATCATAAAATGACATCAATGTCATTAGTCACACACATCATATTCAAAATAAAAACAGTCTATAATAACATTAATTAGGCACATTAACATTATAAAATATATTAAATTAGTTTATTAGATTATATCTCAAGACAGTTCATTTATTGTTTAGATTTATTTATAAATAATGTCAATATGTAATTATAATTTAAATAAGTATTCGTATATTTATAGTCATGTCTGTTTAAAATTTAAATAATCATCTATTGAATAAAAACATCTGTCACAAGGACTTAAAGGTGACCAAATGTACATGTGTATGTGAATGTGAATGTAATGAGTGTAATATTGTAGCGTGTTTCGTATCGTTCATTCATACGACATAATTATACACTTACTATAAAGATCGTGCCATCCACGAAGACGCGCCCCACAATTTTTATGTCGCGGAAGCCGCGGAGTGTGGGGACTGGGGAAATTGATCCGCGCGTCAGTCGCGAGCCGTCAGCGGTTCGATGCACACGAGTATCCTATCCCACGTCGCGTAAATGCAGACTTGGCACGAAAGCTGCTCTACTTAATATTTTTAAAATGTCTAGAAAATCTCAGCGTGTTGTACTTAAAAGTCAGGTATGTAATATAATAATTTTATATTGTTTAGAACTAGCAATATATAAAGACATTAAAAAAATTGGCTTTATTTGTACGAGTAGCTTACTTTTTTTGATTTATTGTACTTTTTCTATTCTAGGCCAGAGAGATTATTTCTAAAGTGTATGATTTTATGAAAAAAGAAGCAAATAATAATTATGCAGAAAAACTTACCGACGCACGTTGGAGAACTGCACAGGCTGCTGGAGTATCTGAAAGCACAGTGACTAGAATACTAAGCGAAAGAAAGGCACATGCACTAAAGAAAAGTAAAGTACCTGCTGTAGAATCGACTACCAAAGCGGTGAATACAATAGAGCCAACTTCGGAAGCGGATATTGAGTCTGAAAATGAAGCAAGTACGTCACTTTTGAATTCGACGAGCGCTGCCGTTTCTAGGTCACCTATGAAGAAGAGAAAATTGATCGAGTAAATAAAGATGTCTGGTTCCATACTTATCAGCACGTAGAAAAAAATAGAAGACGAGAACCTAAGACACTGTGATCTTGATTTCAGTTTTATTATAAAGTAGCTTTTGCCCGCGACTTCGTCTGCGATCCCGGATGAAAAGTAGCCTATATCCTTCTCCAGGTCAAGGTCTACCCCTGTGCCAAATTTTATCCAAATCCGTTCAGCCGTTTTAGAGTGAAAACGTAACAACAAACAAACACTCACTTTTGCATTTATAATATTAGGATATCGTTGATACGTTGGACTCCGAATCACACATTTTTGAAATTAATGAAGATTCATATTAATGTAATTTCTCAATATAGTTGAATAAAACTTTTTTTTGTATTTTATTAATGTTTTTAATTACTCCCTATTAAAATGGTATATACTAATAATAACATATAATACCCACACCGGACTACAACAAAAAATATAAAATTGAAGTAGAGCATCTTCCTAGTTGACCGTAACGCCCTCTCGTGAGTCTATTCATCGTAGTGTGCGTGCGTACTCATAGACAATTCATACGTATCGAAGGCACTACAACACTAGCGAAAGGATTTTTTTTTAAACATTTTTTCGAAAAAAAAAACCCTGAGCCACGTCACAAAAGTCAACTAAAAAGGTATAAACAAATTAAAAATCGGGAGTCACACGTAATGCGGCGCCATGTTCAATTTAATGAGACGTCACATAGCCAGCGCAGCGTACGATCAAGACGCTTCCAACGATACCTCTTTTGTCAAATTATGATGAGTTTAGAAGTTATGAGGTAACGGATGAACACGCATACTATACCGATCAAAATCATAACCCTCCTTTTTGCTTCGCCGTAGCCGGGTAAAAAGAGTGGGGCGCGTCTTCGTGGATGGCGCTATTTATACAATGTGAAATTTAATTCGTTTGCATCCTCTTAAGGGGTCATTGTACTCATCATTACGAACAACTTTCACTATGGGGCCAAACCTGAAATCGCGAAAAAAAAATCTGCTGTTCCCTACATTATAACGAGCTATGCGAACATAAATGTATGGAACAGCTGATTTTTTTTCGATATTATTACATACGAGTAGATTTGTTTTTTTTAAATTGTTTATTAATACTGCTGTATGGATTGACTGTGGTCTGATAACAAAGGTCACCCAAATCTGAGACATCATTGACAAGTAATTGATCTATGCTCTTCGAGATTGCATAAAGGTAAGTTAAGTCTTCATGTGCCTAGCCTTTTTCCAACTATTTTGGGGTTGGCTTCCAATCTAACCGGATGCAGCTGAATTCGTTTATTTTACATGGAGCGACTGCCTATCTGACCTCCACAACCCAATTACTGGGTTATAACCTTGGTAAGAGTGTTGTCAGACCAACGGGCTTTTAACTATATTCCGCGCGCGACTGCTAGTCACAGCCTGAGGTATGTGAGCAGTGAGACGGGGGAGGTAGACAAAGGCCAAGCTAACTCAGTCTGCCAATTTTGTCAATGGCGCCTTCCCCATCTCAGCGCTCACAACCCTCATGCGGTGACTACCAGTCGCGCGCGGACTATTCCTGTAACAATCCATGAACAGATTATAAAGCCATAAAACAAATCAAATCATGAATAACCGCAATTTCCACTGACCCCCACAACCCAGTTACACGATAAATTAATTAAAACTCATATTTTAATAAAATAATATTTATTGATATAACCACAAAACTGCACTTATATTAGTCACAGTTATTTATCTGAAGAAGATGGTGTTGGTCGGCAAACTGAATAAACAGCAGATAGCTTGGGGGTTTCAGTTTGATCACTGGAATTAATGAGTACAGAGTTCCTCCCTAAATTTCCAAGTTCAGCTTCTAATAAAATTTCATTAATGTATTTTTCTGCATACAATCTTTGTGTGCGATTTAAATTATCCAATTTATGACTCCAATACAATGCTGTTGGGGTTAATGTATGAACGGTTGATGGTGCGTTCACAGATTGAGATAAAAATGACTGTGGTTGTTCTAATGCTGCATTGACAGGTTGAGGTAAGAATGAAGGTGTTTGATCTACTGGTGCATTCACTGAGTGAGGTGAGAATGAACTAAATGTTTTGTCCTCTAGTTCATTTTGTTCTGTTATTGACTGTTTCCATCGTTTTGGAGGCGGCGGGAGCGAAGTAAAAGTTCCAAGTCTTTCTCGGTGTTGCCCTTCTGATTCCGTGTCGTCTGATCCTGTAGAAGTCCGCTAAAAATACAAATAAATACGGTTTAAGTATTTCGTTTTATTTATATTTGGGGTGAGGTTGTCTAATTTAAAATTGCACGCCTCTTCACTGCTTGTTGCATACACATTAATTCAAATGATTATTTGTATAGAAATTTTAGTGGAGGGGCGTGCAGTTTTATATTAGACGATCGCTGCATTTGCCGTGTCATTCCAGCCTGTACAAAAGAAGTAATTGAAATAACTAAAAACTTAAAAGTGGCCATACGATCGACGATCGCAATCAAAGGTCCCCAAATCCGCTCGGCTGAACTAAGCTAAAGAGTACAACATTCACGGTCAAATATGAATGACGTAAAACCATTAGTAAGTTGACGTAATACCACTGCAAATGTAACTCTTATATCAATGTAACAAAGTATGTTAGAATTATTGCCCTGAGTTTGATAAAACTCTCGACAATCATTCTAATGTATGCCTTACCATACCGAGATAAGAGTTACATTACAATGACTTACTAATAGTTTTACGTCGATCGTGAATGTGCTACTTTTAAGTGAATTCTGGGGTCAACAAACCCTAGACAGCGGCTGGCCGACGGCCGCCTCCCTGCATTTATTGCCATTTAATTTAATTTATTATTATTTTGATATGGGGTATTTTTTTTAAAATTATTCTCTGAATTAAAAACATGAAATAGGTAATGAATTATAATCACAAATGCAATTTGAAAAATTATGCCGCCGAATACCCGCGCAAGTACTCTTGTTTGGAGCAGCAGTGCTATTCTGTAACCATCTCACCGTGAAAACTTAGGTGAAGTGAGCGTGGAGTGAGCCGTCATTCCACAGGGATTGACACTAATGACAGCTCACTTCACCCAAGTTTTCACGGTGAGATTTTTACAGAATCGCATTGCTGGTCTCTACCTCTGATTTGTATGGATTGTCGCTCCCGCGCGCCAAAGGCCGCATTTAGGCAGCAGTTTGTAGCTGAATACGGCCATACATTACGCCCCTCAAATGACCCCGTTTTATTGTTTTTCGAGGATTTTAAAGTTATTTGTAACCGATAAGTAAAACAACAAAAAATACAATAGACCATAGACACTCACCCGAGGCAATAGTTGGCCTTTCTTTTTTAAAAATGTTAATAAATGGAACGCCCATGATCTAGGCTTGTACACAACACCGGTGCGACCTCGCGATCGTTTAGATGCCTCCAGCTTATTCCATTCTCTTCTAAAGTTTGACCTTATACTGTTAATTTTCTTTTTTACATCGTCAACGGTCGCGTCACTTTTTATTTTTTTATAAATTTTCAGTAACTTGCTCAACGCTACTCCTCTTCTAATTGAGTTTTGATAATGTAGTGAGAAATTATCCCAGAGCTCGGGCAGTGCTTCATACTTTAAAATGAACTCTTTTAAAACTATTTTCTCCATTGTAGCCGGTTCGATATCCGAGACCTCCGGCGACGGCGTGCGTTCCGGTTCCGTGCTTTCAATTTTAAAAACGGTGTTCTCCATTGCTATCAATTTGCAATCAATCAATCACGAGGGTTTTGTTAGTTTTTTTTAAATTAATTTTCCACTCAGTTCTTGTCAAACCACCGTTATTTTCTTACTATATCTCAGATTAAAATGAATTTATGTAAACCTTTCTTATTTAAATTATCGTGAAAGTCGCAATAAAATCAATTGGATAGTTTAGTTAGAAGAACTAAGCGCACACGCAAAGCAAACTTTGTTTTTCATAAACTATTTAGAGATTGAAATATAGAAGTCCATCACTTTCTGTTTATTCTTCTTTTTACCAATTGCTAACACAATACAAGCTTAAACTTTTGTCTCTGTATCTATTTTAACACGTGTGCACGTTATGAAGCACGACGCCATACTGACGCAACACGAATGAAGCGCGATCAATATTGAATGAACGTACACGAACGAACCAAACAGATTGTGATCAGACGGATTACTTTGATGGATCGCAGTAAAGATTGAACGTAAGGCGAGGCGTACACTTTCAATAAATACTGATCAGTATTTTTCGTAGTTGGGTTATCATCCCAAAATTGTAATTCTGTAATAAATAAATATTGAAAAAATACTGAAAACCCGTCAATACTTAAAAAATATCACAAAATATTTTTTTGTAAATATCTGTGAACCACAGTAATTATTGAACGTCTTGCCTTCGCCTCACGCCTGACCGCCTGACCACAGTATAAAGACGACCAGCATGGGCGTACCCAGGGGGGGCAGGGGGGGCAGCTGGATTTTGTATGCCTCTCTAAGTAGTGTTGTCGATAAAAGTTATGTCACAGTCACGTTAAGACTTACTTTACAATTACAGTGCAGTATAGTATATTATGTATTAATTTTAGTAAAAATCACTCTGCGCGGCCTTTCATGTTGTACCTTTCATATATAACCGACTTTAAAAAGGAGAAGGTTCTATGCTTGGTTGTTTTTCTTATGTTTACAATGTTCATTGATATTTTCATCAATTTTGGACCATTTTTGAAAATTCTTTTTTCATTTGAAAAAATAATGATAGGTATATCGATACACATAATTATTAAAAAAAAAAAAAATACAGACGAACATAGGTTCTATGTTCGTCTGTATGTCTTTTTTTGCAAAAAAGAAAAATGCTAATTCGGTCCACAATTGACGAAAACAACGATGAGAAAAAATATTTAAAAAAAGAAGTCTAGGCGGATATAGAATCTCCTTCTTTTTTTTAATTCGGTTAAAAATACGCGAACACAGCAGCAATATCAATCTATGTAAAACATGTGCGGGGGATTTTTTTTAATTGGGCCCTTGGGCCAAAAGCTGGGTACGCCCATTACGTATCTTACCTAGGCCTTTTTGTGAAACCAAACAAGGGTGATAAGTGATAAGGTTGCCAACTTAACATTTTATAATAGGTACTGAACATTTTATTATTGCATAGATTTGCTAACAGTAAATGCAAAGGCGGCTATGCACGACTTCGCCCGCATAGCCGCCATTTTGCACGTTTTGGTTACTGAACCGATGGCTTTCAAAATCTATAAAAGAGTCCGCGCGTATTCCAAACTCGAATCTGTTTTCAAAACTGATGATCAGAGCAAGAAATTTCGTTTGTATATGATCAAACAATGGATTAGACCGCATGATGCTGAGTTTAGAAAAATATGGTCTGTTTTTAATGAACGTCATCGTACTACAAACTTTCTGGAAGGCTGGCACCATGGATTAAATAATGCAATTGGAAAAAAAAATCCCAACTTAAATATGCTTTTAGTTATTCTAGAAAAGGATGCAGCTTTTTATAGAGTCATATCACAACAGATCCAAAACCAATTACCTCCGACGTCAAATTGTCGCACAAAGAGAAATATTATGAAAGACGAATATATACATAATTGTCAAATGCAGTTTGTAGGTGGTGAAATTACTATTGGTCATTTGTTGGAGAAGTTGCGATAGATAATTATTTATACATATATTATTCTTACGACCTTTGGAAAAGTTTTAAAATTCGTTATACTAGTGATTTTCGTTTATTTATGTTTTGAGATTATTTACAACTTTAAGTTTATTATTATTTAAAAGTTTTCATTTGTAAAGTCCTTTGATTTGACTTCATATAGCCTAATATGAAGTCAAATCAGAAGACTGATTGTAATATGTACAATACCTACTGTGATTTATCGGACTGTGACTGATTCTATCAATCAATAACAAAACAAAATATTCTTATTATTAGTATATTTTTTATTGTAATTAAGTTGAATTAAGTCAAATCAGAAGACTGATTGTAATTGTATCTACTACATATACGTACTGTGATTTATGGGACTGTGGCTGATTAATAGAAAAACAAAAGAAATATTTGTAACTTATTTAACCGTTAAAGGCCTGATAAACAACTAATTAACGTGCTAATTGACGTGCTTGAGGGTCACCCAGGGCTTTACCGGTTAAATACAGATGATTATAAACCTAAACCACTAGTCTTTAATTTAATGTAATGTTGCAGTATGTGTGGCATTAGTTTTAAGAATTAATATATTAAATTCTGTGGGGGACAAACAGGAATAAAAAGTTTCATCTGTCCCCCTGTCAGTGATAGGGGGACAGATGAAACCGTTAAGGAGTGAATAAAGTTCGAACTGTCCCCTCATTGCCAACAGGGGGACAGATCAAACTTTTTTTTCCTATCTTGACAGATAGGAAAAAAAAGTTTGATCTGTCCCCCGCTTTGTCCCCTTAGGGTGACCCCTAAGGGGACAAAGCGGGGTGACAGATCGGAATAATTCTTATTCTTCATCTTTTCCTTCCTTTTTGCGCGGATGTGACTCAAGTTTGTTTTTCTTTTTATGCAATATTTTTACGTTTATGCCTCATATTAATTAAGTATGACGAGCGGGGCCCCGCTGGAGCGCGGCGCACCGCGTCGTGGCGGATGCGGCGGCGGCCGACAGCGTCCGCCCGGGGCGAATGCGCGCGCATCCGCCGGTACGCTATCATGACTAATGACTAGAGCGATAGAACCGTTTACGCGTCGCATTCAACGGCGACTACACCCGAGCACACATGTGGTTGTAACCGAACGCAGCCGACCGGCTAGCGACACATGCGCCTGGATCCAACTGGGTTCCGAGCTTTTACACAATTCCATGGAATTATGACATTGTAACTACTTCATAAACGATTAAATATTCTTTAATACGCTACGATGTGGCCCGACGTGCGCCTGCCGGTGTATATCATACATTAGGCGCAAATAATAATGTTCTTTCTTTTCTTTAGGAGTACATAACAGGCCCATCCTGCGAGCTCCTAGTGGTCCGCTGCGAGCGTGCCCGAGCTGAAGCACGCGTGCTCGCGCTACGTGCACTGCACGACGAGATGACGTCACGGCGCGGCGTGTTCGAGGCGCCCGGGGGCAGTGCGGGGGATAGGCAGGCTGGCAAGCTGATTGGAATTGTTGATAAGGCTATTGTTAGTAACTTCTACAAATTTTGTTTAAAATCCACAGAGCTGAGATCTGTTCTGGACGCACAGAAAGCCCAAAAAAGATATATAAGGTGCTATAAAAATATCTGCCACGGCTTTAATGGGAGGTAGTATTGTGTTTAAAGATTACAATAGTGAAGAAATTTTGTACCCCAGAATAGTTAATTTAATTTGAGAAAATAAATTAGTTTAATAAACATTGACTCTATTCTGCATAACGTGGTTCACAAATTACGCGCGATGTGTCGCTTCGTCAATGAAAACAACTGCTATCTCTTTCTATCTGTTCTGTGAATGAAAACTGAAATCAGCTGACTAGTTCGTCACTATCTAACCTACTAGGTACGCAATAATACGCAGGCAAACAAGTGTTTTAAAAGTGCAATTACTTACCAGCTACCGCATTCTTCCAAAAAACTGACGTAAATAAGATGATAAACTTCCCATCACACAACAGGCTTTGGACTGACAAGTTAGTGTAAGAAACGCAATCTTTTTCTTATTATTTATAAACAATAGGTATCAAATAACGATAAATTACAGTAACTTGGCGTGTTTAAAAGTTAATTATCTTATTTACAATAATTGCACCGTATTTACAGTTATTTACACACTCCCTAGCTACTTATCTACAAAACTGTTGCACAAGTCCGCCTTCGCGTTGCACACAAATGTAGGCACGCTTACGTACATGTCTGTTCACTTTTTACTTGCCTAAATGCGCGTTTGATGCGCCTTTTTAGTTCTTCCACACTTCTAATGTCATGTCCGGTTTGAACGTACACAAGGTCCTTTACACGACCCCACAAAAAAAAGTCTAGAGGGGTTAAATCCGGTGAGCGAGGAGGCCACGGCACTGGCCCTCCCCGGCCTATCCACCCTTCACCGACGTACCACACACCGTTTAAAAATTCTCGTACGCTGATGGCGAAATGAGGTGGTGCTCCATCATGTTGAAAGTGCAGCCGTCTTATCTCTTCAAGAGGAATACGTTCCAACATTCTTATCACACGGGTTCGTAGTAAGCGCAGATACGTGTCTCCGGTCAGTCTGTCCAAGAACTGTTACACTCGCGGTAGTACAATACCATTTAAAGATATTCTTGATTGGAATAGCGTCGTCTAGGAGGCATTTTTAAAGGACGCGCGAGCGATTTTCCCGTCGCTAACCGCTAAAACTAACTTCCGAGCGGGCGCGGGGCGACTGGCGAGCGGGCGGTCGGTCGGCTAGCGCGCGCGACGAAAGGGGTAGTGCGGGTGAGGGTGGGGGCGCGCGGGGCTGCGCTTTGACGACCGAGTAGCCGGCGCGCAGCGGCATTGTTTGATAAGAATGGCAACAGTGTATGAACGGCGCCGGCGTTTTGCGAAACGATTGAATTGTACTCGTATTCGGTGCGGTGCGGCAACAGCTTATTAAGTCTACGTGATGGTTTTATGCGAATAAATCAATTCAAATTTATACGTACAATTTTTTGTATGAAAAAAAATATGACAAATAATCAATAATTTATCTTTACTATTGTAATCTATAAACATAATACTACCTCCCATTAAAGCCGTGGCAGATATTTTTATAGCACCTTATATATGATATTCTCTATCTTCTGATGTATAAATAAATATTCCCAAATCGAAATGCGAACCCAAATCGGGGACAGCCAGACAGAGGAAGTGGTGAAGAGTGGACGTTTGGGGACTGTGTTATGTAACTTTGACGTTCAAATGCAGCTGATTTTAAGCTATATTTGTATACAGTATGCTTTTTTATTTTAATTAAAGAGGCTTACCTAATAATATACCAATGATTATTTACAGGAAAATAAGCGCGAAGAGCTAAAGCGTCTGATAACGTCTCTCGCTATAACGGAGCGCAAGATACAGAACGTGCGAGAGTGTCTCATCACTGTGTTCAACAGCTTCCATAGTGATGCCTGGTATACGGAGAACGATCGGTTTGGAGGTATGTGCTACAGCTAGTACCTATAGTTTACAAGTATACGACTCTCCCTATAACAGCGCAAGATACAGAACGTGCGAAAGTGTCTCATCACTGTGTTCAACAGCTTCCATAGTGATATCTAGTATACGGAGAACGACCGGTTCGGAAGTATGTGCAGCTAGTAAGTACCTATAGTTTACTCGTATACGACTCTCCCTATAACAGCGCAAGATACAAAACGTGCGAGAGTGTTCTCATTGCTGTGTTCAATAGCGTTCATAGTGATGCCTGGTATACGGAGAACGATCGGTTTGGAGGTATGTGCTACAGCTAGTACCTATAGTTTACTGGTATACGACTCTCGCTATAACAGCGCAAGATACAAAACGTGCGAGGGTGTCTCATTGCTGTGTTCAATAGCGTTCATAGTGATGCCTGGTATACGGAGAACGATCGGTTTGGAGGTATGTGCTACAGCTAGTACCTATAGTTTACTGGTATACGACACTCGCTATAACAGCGCAAGATACAGAACCTGCCAGAGTGTGTCACCACTGTTTTCGACAGCTTCCATAATGATGCCTACTATACATGAGATATTGCCACTATAATTAGCACATAGTATAATCTTTCCTTCCATCTCACGCAAGTTGGACAATTATTTTCATAAAACTAAGATTACCTCATCATTATCATGACCATCTGCCTAGCTTTTTCCCCAACTAAGTTTAAGTCAGCTTGCAGTCCGACCGGATGCAGCTGAATAACAGTATTTTACATGGAGCGACTGCCTATCCGACCTCCACAACCCAGTTATTGGGTAACAGGAACCACTTGGTAAGGTTCGTTATCAGACTTACGGATGTAATAAAGGAAGATTCATTATCTTCTCAAAAGTATTAGATTGGTTATCCCAATTTTTTTTTGTAAAGAAAATTAATATTGTTCGATAATGGTGTGGTGGATAATAGCCGTCAACCGCTTTGCCATGTTCTTTTTATTTGTTCAGGTCAATTATCGCTTCCACAAGATTCAGTATCGACTCTTCGTCGGTTCTACGAGGAGACACGAGAGAGGAATCGAAACAAAGTCAACCTGAGTATGGACCTAGATACTTCAGAGAACTGCTCATATGATGCTGCAGGTAAAGACTATAATACCATAAAAATTCTAGATCATAATGTCATCACCATCATCATTTCAGCCGAAAGAAGTCCCCTGCTGGACATAGGCCTCCTCCAAATGGGGGGGTTTGCCATAATCGCCCCGCTTGGCAGGCGGGTTGGCGATCGCAGTATGGTGTTAAAATGCATAGAGAACGCTGCTGCCAATTCTCTAGTGAGTCCCTTAGTCGCCTTTTACGACACCCACGGGAAGAAATGGGATGGTTATATCCTTTACGTCCGGCACCACATGGATGCAACCGATCAGAATGTAAAGGAAAGTAAAATAAAGATAGATTTTTGCAAACTACGTTTTGTCAATGCCGCTTGGCCTCATAGACTTCTTCGTGTCGCACGACAGATGTTCAGATTTCGTCGGCCCAAAACTTCGCCACTTCCACGGTGTTGTCGGTGTCATCAGAATGTCTTTATTTTTTTTTTTTGTATATTGGCACTTTATAGCTATATTCATGTATTTAGCTATTATTTAATCGTGTTTTTGTCTTTTGTGCTGTCTTTTGTGTGCACCAAATAAACGATTTATCTATCTATCAGGGGTCACTGAGTGCTTGTTGCGGGGCACAGTGGGCAGGATTTAGGAGGTCTAACATAATTGCCTAGCATTTCCAAACTATATTGACTTCGGCTTCCAATCTATTTTACATGACCGGTAACACGATACCCCTTGGCATATTGAGTCAAAAACTTTGAATACGCGTTGCCATGAAGTTAATATTGATTTTTCAGAAAATGCGAATCCAACATTCATTGACGAGCTGAAAATCTACTTGAAGAAATTCAAATTGGAGAAGAACAGAAAATTGGTGTTGGATAGGTAAGCAATATAAAGTATTAGGTGCGCCCCGCGATTTCACCCACATAAGTCTCGATCCCGAGAGAATATCGGGATAAAAAGGTCATGATCTACCCATGTGTCAAATTTCATCCAAATCCGTTCAGCCGTTTTAGCAGGAAAGCGTAACAAATAAACTCCATGCGCATAACACCACAAATCCCTCTTAGCATTCTCAACTCAGCTGCATGCAATTGCCTTTCATTCATCCCTTTTGTGGCCCAACATTCATATAGTTACCAATCATCTTTTCTTATCACAGTGGCGAAAAAATCTGGATATTCGAAACGCTTCAATCCTCGATCGACCGTTTACACTCGAGCTGGCAACGCGATGACGTCACGTGTTCGCTAGTCTGTCCGTCCGTCAGTCTGTCGCGCAATATGCTGCGGCTCATACAGATGGTGGAGAAGAAGGAACATATGGAGGGGATTTTGAAGGCCTTGGAGGGTAGTCAGAGAAAGGACGTGGCTATAGGTGAGATTTTTTTAAAGATTTATTTTTTTTCCTTCTTTACTATTAGAATAGGGTTCGATTACGCTTTTTTCAATTGTCTATCTAGTCCAATTCAGAAATTTCAGAATATTCAACGATATTCGGTGGAACTCACTGGTCCAGTCAGCAACAAAAGCCGATTAACACTGTTATTTTTAAATATGTATTACAGTACAACTATTTTCTTAATGTTCCTCGGCATACTTCGTGTTTCGTCAGTCTTCGGATTTCTATCAGTTGCTCTTTGCACTTGGTGCTTGTACGTATTGACTCCTACCGGTGCACCCGCGTTGCCGTCAACCATAATTACTAAGTGCAAAGGGCAACTGATAGAAATCCGACGACTGACGAAACACGAAGTTTGCCGAGGGACATTAAGAAAATAGTTGTACTTTAGATGTATTGCTAAAACTTTTATATCAGTACAGATTTTTTATAAATTTTTTACTCAATAATATAGATTTAAAAAAACTGAAGTTTTAATCGAGTTTTGTTGCTGGCCGCGTGCAACTCTTTTGTAACGTGCACTCGTAGCAGGAAAACAGTGGTTTCCTTTCAAATTATCGCGGTGAGTGGCAACCCGCGACTCAAGCTAATCGGTCTTCCTTAAATATATTATAAAACAAAGTCGCTTTTAGCGTTTCTCTATATGTCCGCGTTGTTCTTCTAAACCACGCAACAGATTTGATGAGGTTTTGACCATCGTTTAGAGAATTTATTACGGAAGGTTTATGTGTATAATACGTTAATATTAAAGTTACGTTTACCTAAGAAATCTCGATGTTTTATCAAGTCAAAAAACTGTGCGAAGCAGGGAGCGAGTCGCTAGTTTTATTATAAAAGAATATGCATCTTACTCTACTAGTTAACCCCTTCAACTTTTGATCAAAAATACACCCTTCAACTAAGCTTAAAAGCTTATAATAACATCATCAAACTACTTCAAAAATTCTACAAGCAAAGTTAATAACATTTATATAGGATTACCGCGCAAGCTTCCTTTACCAAATGAAAAAAGAATTACGTACATCAGCCCAGTAATTACGGAGAAATTGATGAACATACATACATTAAAAAAAAAATACAGAAGAACTTAAAATCTACTCCATTTTGGTATCAAAAGTGCCACTAATGGCTATCAAATTGACGACTGGCCTCGACCCATAAATTTCCCTTACACTTCCTAATTTCAAACCATAATTTCAGACATATCGTCAGAAACAGAAGAAGAACAAAGAACCCTGGACAAAATGAAGAAACAACTAAACGAGAACCTTATCAGCCTTCAAAAGACCACAAAAACGTTAGACGTAGCCCACGAGCATCTCCAACTATGGGCTGACAATGACATGAAGAAATATATCTCTTGTAACAGAACCGTTGATGGGAAAAGTTATAAAGAATATGAAGGCTACTATTTGGAGACCTTGAATCTTAATATTTAAGAGAAGAAATGATGTTGAATGTATTGGATCTGTTTAATAAAATGATTATATTAACGATTTGGGTTGCTTTGTTTTAAAAGTTGTTTTTCCTTCTTAGCTTATCGATGGCAAAAAGTTCAAACATGTTCGGCCTAAAATTCAGATGCGCGAACTCCGCTCACTGATGCAGTCATCCTCAAAGGGATTGTTCCCGTAATTTTAAGAACGTTCACAGTCTGATCTCAGTCTCAATCTGTCAAAAATATCTCTAATTTGTGACAAGTTTCTGTCGTGAGATTGCGAGTGAACTTTGATTATTTATCTACATAGTGTCGCGCTGCAAAAGAACTATAAACATTTTAGTTAAAAAAATTGTAACCCGACTACGGAGAAATAATACTGATCTTAAAATTACGAAACAAGAAAATATTTTAGACAGTATACATGTGGGTGCCTGGAACACCTACAAAATTATAATGGCATACGACCACGGCTTTACCTTGACCATTTTTGTACCTATGTCTTGATTTCTGTCTGAAATATTTTCTTGTTTCAAGAAAACATCTGCTGTTCCATACATTTATGTTCGCATAGCTCGTTATAATGTAGGGAACAGCAGATTTTAATTTCGCGATTTCTTTGTTGGCCCCATAGTGAAAGTTGTTCATAATGATGAGTACAATGACCCCTTAAGAGGATGCAAACGAATTAAATTTCACATTGTATACAGGGTGTTAGGGACATCGACGCGAAGCCGGTTACCATGGATTCAGTACATGATTCTGAAGCCCCTGCGTTGAAAAATTTCGTTGGTTATTGAAAAAAAAACAGCTGTTTCATAGAAAAGTGCAATACCTACGCGGTCAAAATGTATGGAACAGCTTTGTTTTTTTTCAGCTTCGCGTCGGTCTCTGACACTCTGTATGTACAAATCTTGCTCATTTATTTTTATAGGATAGGATAGGACATAGATAATGCTTCGGGAAGTACCTGTGTCGCATAAACAGGGAGCCAGATGCCCGGTGTCACCACTGCGTCGACTGCCGGGAGGACACGGCGCGGCACACGCTGGCAGAGTGTGCCGCTTGGGAGGAGCCGCGCCGTGCCCTCATCTCAGAAGTAGGCAGTGACTTGTCGCTGCCGGCCGTAGTGAACGCTATGGTCGGCGGCGCCGAGTCCTGGGACGCGGTGGTCGCCTTCTGCGAGACGGTCGTCTCGCAGAAGGAGGCTGCGGAAAGGGAGAGGGAGATCTCGTCCACTCACCCGGCCCGCAGCAGGCGCACCGGGCGTCGGCGGAGGGCGGACAACGCCCTCTTCCGGCCCCTCTAAATGGGTCCAGGGGCGACGGACTCGGGGACGTCCGTCGCCCCCCACTCATCAGGACCCGAGGTGGCGGCGCGTAGTGTTCCACGCGCGCCCCTCTGAGACGTCGCGGGGGGAGTCAAACACCTCACTCCCCCCCCTGGCCCGAGAGGAGGCCCGCGGTGGCGGGCCGGCACCGGCCGGGGGTTGCGGAAGATTCTTTCGTTCCCGCGACCCCCGGCGTAGGTGTGAGTCGGAACACCGGGGTGGTTTTTAGTCAGTAAGAGTCTGACAGACCCCTCCGCCCGCCCCAGGGCGGAGGACATCCATGAGGATTTTCCACCCCGGAACAAAAAAAAAAAAAAAAAAAAAAGGACAGATAATACACTTGGGATAGGATAGGATATTCTCAATAGATTTTATAATATGACAGTGACAAACAGTCTGTCAGACATGCCATGATGAAAAAGAAGTAAATGTAAGTCGAAACAAAGAGGCAACATAAAAAGCACCTCTGTCCCAAATCGTCTAGTTGTCAAGTTCCAAAGGGTCTTTCGGTTTTACTGTTCCTCTCTTGGTAATCGTTACTATTTACGTTAGTATCATCTACTATATAAAAATAAGTCGGGTTTTCCTTCCTGACGCTATAACTCCAGAACGCACGGACCGATTTCCACGGTTTTGCATTCGTTGGAAAGGTCTCGGGCTCCGTGAGGTTTATAGCCAAGAAAATTAGGTAGGGTAGGTAGCGTAGGTAGGGTAGGCAGGTAGGTGCGCCGTAGATAAGTACTTAGTGCTACTCGAGCGAAGCCGGGACGGGCAGCTAGTTTATTATATTTAATCACGCTTCTTATTGTTGTATAATAAGTATTAATTTTACAGCCGAGCCGTACGTAGCGCAGTCTCACTTTTGCTTGTTTTTAGTTTAACAATTCAAATATATTTAGGTACTTAAGACATTAAGATAATATATACCTACATATTTTATTTGTAATGTGCTTAAGACCTTTCTTTGATACCAATTATGGCATGATTATCTTTTTTTTTTCTCTAAGTCAGGGATTTACGTGTACCTAAAGTCCACTGTACAAAAATTTGGGAGAATTTATATGGCCTATGTCACCCGGACCATTACTACGAAACTATTGATTCCTCATTCATCAAAATCGGTTCAGTAGTTTAGGCGCTACAGTGGAACACACGTAAAAGCAAACATACATACATATAGACGGCTAAAATCATAACCCTTCGTAGCTTTGCTGTAGTCGGGTAAAAACAAACAGCCAACTATTTTATGCTGGTGTGCGTGACAGCTATCGCGCCGTCGCACGATGCCTTGCGGTCTGCGGTTGACTGCGGTCCGACCCTCCGTCGAGTGAAGTGCGGTAACGTTTCACGGGATGTATACCTAAGCTACCTACCTACATATTATACTAATATCTGCTACGACTAGTGTTGTGAAAGTTTATTAAGGCAAAAGCGTCACGGCAGCCCGCGTAATTCAAGTTTTCCTACGGTTTTTGCAGGCCAGTATCATGTTCTGTGTTGATCTAAATATGATTTGCGGCCGTATCAAATGTTTATTTATAGAATTATAATCATAAAAATGATCAATTCATCTCTCTAAGTTCATGTAATCCCATTGAATGACTATTTCATGAAATCATGACATTTGTCAAAATTATGCTAACTTATGGAGTTGTATTGCTGATTGTAATGATTATAATTATGTAAAGCCATATTTGTTACGGTCGCGAATCATATTTTAATCAACATACAACCTGACACTGACCTGCAAAATGGAAAAAAAACTCAAGAAAATTTGAATCTCGCGGGCTACCTTAGCGCATCCCCCTTAATTCGGTCTCATAACGCAACTAATACCACCAACCTACTAATACCTACCCTTCTAGGACGAGCAACAGAAGAAACGACTGACTGGCGCAAGCGTGTAATGCTCGTTCCTTCTCTGTATATAAAGACGTTTTTGAACTACCTACACCACAATACAGTAGATATAGATAAACCAACTGGGTATTTGCGTAACTCACTAACAATGGTAATGCTTGTATTTTATTTATACATGTAGATTAATTATTGTATATTTATTTTATTTTTATATCTCATTTTATGCTGCACCGGTCGACGTCATAAGGTTAACGCCGGCTGTCGCTAAAAACCAGCGCTGGGGCTCTGTCTCGCATAGGGTCGCAGCATCATGCTGAGCAATGGCCGTTTTGCGTGGATGTGACGCATCTTGTTCCTTTTTTTGTTTTGTGTTCTTTCTTTGCGTCATGTTTACCACAAATAAACGTATTTTTCTTTGTTTCTATTTTTCTTTAATGGCTTTCATTTTGAAAATTCAACAACATTCATTGCGTTATTTACGTAGTTGAGCAGACGATTTTTTCAATACATATGAAGCAAAGGATTAGCAATTTACTTCACAATCTTTCGGAATTGTGATTATAAGTAGTAGTATATTGGGTAAGGATGAGTCGATTAGCTAACGATCGATTGTTTCAACCTCACAGATTATCGCGGTCAAGAGACTTTAGTGCAACTACGATACGTGCTCAGAATGCCTTTTCGTAGGGTTTACTAATCTGAATCTGCCTAGCCTTTTCCCAACTATGTTGGGGTCTGCTTCCAGTCTAAATACCAGTATTTTACATGGAGCGACTGCCTATCGACCTCCACAACGCAGTTACAAGGTAATACGATACCCCTTGGTAAGACTGGTTGACAGACTTTCAGACATCTGACGACCCGTAACGACTGTCAAAGATCCACGAATGACAACTGGGACCATCGGCTTAACATGGTTTCCGAGGCACGGAGGAGTCTCGGTTTGTAAAGATGGTCACCCATCCACGGACCAACCCCGGCAAGCGTAGCTTAACCTGATGGATCGACCCGTGCGTCTGGGATTACTTAGCCACGACCTCCTCCAGGCCTACCAGACCTTTTTGATACATGCTTTACTTATACCTACATACCATCAAACTGAACAAATTTCTCCACGGCACCAGCATCTTTATTTATTCAGTTTGATGGTTTCAGACCATCAAACTGAATCACTGAATCACCACACCCTTTAAATATAATACACGCTGTATACCTACCTATTATAATCACAAACGCGACTCAGGAAATATTGTTTTTTTTTTAAGAAATATTTCAATTCCTACATCATACAATTTTAATCACGATGTAGAACGTGGAGTTTGTTATCAGGTTTCATTTCAAAATAATTCAAAAGTCAGGCAGTTGACCCATTTAATTTTATTATCGTACATACAGGCAATCATTATATACGACAATATAAAACTGCAATATATATACTGATGTTTTAAGATGAGCTGACCTCAAAAGTGTGATAGACCTGTTGTTCTGCGATATTTGCGATATCAGGTAACTCAAAACCGGTCTTCGTGGTGCTGCTTGGGAGGGGCCTATAACCAGCAGTCCCAGCAGACCAGCAGTGCACGTGTTTCAGCTAAGATGATGGCTTGGACCCCGTTCCAATAATAAGAGCCTGCATGAATCTATAAAGGTACATAAATATAAAATGTTGTGATGATCTAGTGGTTAAGACCTCACCCCTCATGCACGTACGGTTGTGGATTAAAATCGAGGCAAGTAGGTACCATCGCATCGCGGTCACGCATATCTGACCACTTTGAAAACAAAAGCCCGTGCATACAACCCTTTTTTTCGTAGGTAAGCGTTACTATAGTGGCCGAGCAAGCAAGCTAGAATAGTCCTTACGGTGTTCAGGGGGCCTAAAACGGCCACTTTAACTATTCTGCTAAAAGCGATTCATTTGCTCCAAGCAATGTGGTAATATTTACACCAAATATGATTCAGATTTGAATTGAATTGAGATATTATTTAGCTAATATGTGTCACCATTTCACGAAAATTAGAGGAATTGCTAATGAATTGCTGGGAATTCAGGAAATTTATCGCTTTTAGCAGAATTGCTAAAGTAGCCGTTTTAGGCGTCCAGATATGCATGTCCGCGATAGTACCAATGTGACTTTTTTAACTCATATGTACTTTCTGAGTTCATTTTGGACATTACTGCCGTTGGTGAAGAAAAACAGGAAACCATAACTATATTTAAGTTTGAAATCGCCAACCCGGCTTGAGCAAGCTAGGTGATGATCAATGCTCGTGCCTTCTCTGTATGAGAAGAGGCCTTTGCCCTGCAGTGGGACAATAATAGGCTGGTATTATTGTATAAAAAATAATGTTTGTTAATCCCGTATGCGTTCCTAAACCATTCATTCGATTGCGGTGAAAATTTGATAAGTTGTTGTGCGCACACCCGCGAAGGTTCTAAGTACCGCAGGAATAGGGTTGCCAGATGTCCGGTTTTAGCCGGACATGTCCGGCTTTTTACAATCGTGTCCGGCCTAATATATAAAAGTCCGGCCTGTCCGGTTTTTGTTAGGCTTATGGTCAACCTCGCCCCGCCAAAAGATGCCGAACTAAAGCGGGCGAGCGACTCCCGCGGACACGCATGCCCTGACTCGTGATAGTAAGAATAAAATGAGATTCATTATAACATAATTATAATTAAATCAATTGAATAACAGTAATAAATACACATATAAAAATACCAACTTTGTTTTTTCTTTTAAAAACCTTTGTGTCAGGCTTTCAAGGCAAAATGTCGGGTTAAATAGTTTAAATATGAAATTGCTGTTTTGTACTGAAAAATTCAAACAAATTTTTTTCTAAGGTAAAATATGTAGTTACTTATATTTATTTAATCAAAATATTTTTCCTCATTGTTTATACATTTTTGTAGTAGAACTCCGAGGACCTGTCGGTCGATTCTGTAAAAATATCAACGTGAAAGTGAGCGTGAAGTGAGCTGTCACTGTTAGAAATCGACCGGCAGGATGCTAGGGATTAGCACTATTGACAGCTCACTTCACCTAAGTTTCACAGTGATATTTTTACAGAATCGACCGGCTGGACTCAACGAACTGTGTGAAGGCATTTTGTATATCTGTCTGGAAAGAGCACCCATTTTTGAAGCTTTTTTATCTTACCGATTTGATGCAAATGGGTCAACATTGTGGGTAGTATGCTAACATCAAACCATGCCGCTAATTCCTTGGTAGTTTGATACGGATCGGCTTCCACCATCGCATTCAATTCATCGTTCTTTACCTAAGTGGCTGGTCTCCCTTGGGGTTAATTCTTCAAGTCGAAGTTTCGATTAGGTACGAAAGCGGTTAAACCAAAAACGTGCGGTACGTTCATTACCCGTATCCTCTCCAAACACTACATTGATATTGCGAGCTGCTTCCACTACGTTAGTTCCACGTCGGAACTCGTATTCAAAAGTTACTCTAATTTTCAATATAACCATCTTTACTTTAGAAGCTGAATGAAAAAACAATTGAAACTCAAACAATCGAATGTTGTACATTTTTCAAATTTAGAATAGTTATAGTAACATGGGAAAAAAGTTTAATTCCGGAATCTCACACCATGCAGGTTTAGTTTTATTAATTCAAAGTGTCCAGTTAGTAAAAACGGCGATTTCATATTTAAACCCCTATTATGAATCTGTCTGGTCTTTGCTATTTTTGGGCCTGGCAACCCTACGCGGGAACGAAATCGCGGGCATCGTCTAGAAAACAGTTACATGGTTACATGGCATGGGTCTTTGATATCAATGTATACTTGGAACGTTATCTGGAGTTTTCTAGCTTATTTTCCTCAACTTGACTGCCTCGTTGGTGTAGCTGTCGCAAGCGCTACTGCTGAGCATGAGGTCCTAGGCTCGATTCCTAGGTCAGGCCAAGTATTATTGGTTTTTACATTAGGAATTTATTAGAAGCAGGATCGCCCCCTATTACATAACTGGTGAAAAGTAGGTGTCTCCGCCTAAAAACGTTGCTAAATGAGGGCTAAAAATTACCACCGCAATTATTTCACGGGTCGAATATTTTATTTTAACAGACGGGGTACTTCTGAAGGCTCAGAACTGGGCTGAGACAAAGAAAAAAAATAAAGAAAAGATACATCGGAGCGTTTTACAAAGGGACTCTTAACGCTTTTTGGTGCCGTGTTTGGCTGATACGATGAACGCCTGGAAAGTGGCTTGTCCGGATACGGAGAAGCCGCTCTTCTGGTTGGTACGGAATTACCTCATTAATAGGTAGCTGACATACGGCTAATTATTTAAATTATGTTTTGTGTTGCGTAATGTAAATTATTTTGCATACTATTATATAGAATCATTTTCTTTTCTAACTGAATAGACAGCTGTGCTGCTGGGGAGTTTGTTGCGCCACTTCTTCTTCCCAGCTAACGCACTAGGAAGTGGTGAAGGGCGGGTGTTTTGGGGGCGCGGTTTTAATTTTGACGTTCGAAAAGTGCTGATTCTCAGCCTAGTTTGAATAAATGACTTTTGAATTTTGAACGGAATGACCATTATGCCTTGAAAGTTGGCCTTTGGTGTGGGATGCAACCTGTGTCGACACCCTTTGCGCCATAGCTAGCTATAGGTCTTCATATTTGTGCCGTTCGAGTCCCTCTCTGCACTCTGGATTCAAAGGAACACTCTCGCCTTTAAAATAGTTGTTTGCTCCCTAGGCAAACAATCTACTATTAGAAAATCCTTTCAACTCATCGAAAATCCGTTCGAACTTAGCCGAACGCACCTTAATTATAAATTAGTAATTAGTAATATTAGTACTTAATTAGTATTAGTACATATGTGGCGTGAAGGGGTCGAAACACTGCAAATCAGCTACTTTAACAACAATTTGAAGAGTTTTTACCATCAATCTGTTTTTTTTTTTTTTTTTTGGTAGATTTCCGTAGTAAAAAAACGCCTTGTGCATAGGCCCTTATTCCATTGAAATTCCATACTACGCCAGGCCAGCTCAAGGTCAAAGTGTTAGGTATCACTAACGTGGGGTCGAGTAGGTACGTGCATCGACGACTTTATTCTGAATATTCATGGCTCAAGTTGTTGAGTCATTGAGATGAGTCGTCGCTCAACAAGATGGTACAATGGGAAGCCGCGTCGCATGCAGTGAGCGCAGAGTGCAATGCCCTCCTGCGGAAGGCCGGGGACTTACGTTATATACCTACTTATGTAGATAGGTATAAAAACGTACCTTTTCTGCGATATGGCAGCGCCGTCGTATTATAGGCATAGCAGGTAGCCTTGACCCGAGGCTGCCTTTATTAAAGGCGTTGCCTCAACCTGAGGCACGCTTGCCTTGCATGCCTTGAGGTAAACTTGCCTGAAGACGAGTCATAGGTACCTACCTAATTGTCGGTTTTTTGTCGAGCTTCGCTTGAATCAGCCTCATTCAGAGCCGTGCGAATACACACATCAAAAGTGTCAAAAGGAAAAAGGGAAAGCGATCAAGTACGTTTTAGAGTATCGCCGCAATTGAGGATGTTAATTAATTTAATTAAATGTTAACCTTTTTTTTTACTTTTTTGGATCGTTATTGATTCTTTTTAGTGAATTTCACTATTTGAATAAAGAATTTTCTTTAAATCATTAAAAATAGAGAATCAATTGCCAATCAGGATTCCTATAAAAGTATCTTATAGCGTTTCTACAATACCTTTATAATTTCTGCATCGGAACTGAAAAAAATTGCATCGATATGGAGCGACGACATCATTTGACACGAGAAGAGATGATGAGAGCCGTCGGAATGTTGCAAGCTGGTTCCAGGCAACGTACTGTAGCTGTCGCTCTTGGCACTACACAGAGCAGCGTGATCGAGCGACATGGAGATCGATCTCGCATCACCACTCGCAGACAGAACCGGGACATCCAAAATACTGCTCGACGGAATCGTACCATGACCGCCATGATGTTGGCTACGAGGCTCCACAGCTCTTCAGGCTTGCTGATAAGCGACCAAACCATCCAAAATCGTGTACGTGAAGTGGGTCTGCGTTCGCGAAGGCCGCTGAGAGTTCCACCTATAGCACCCCACAATCTTAGTGCCCGTTTAAAATGGGCTCGTAAACACAGAAATTGGGAGGAAGAAGACTGGCGTTGTGTACGCTTTTCCGATGAATCTCATTTCGGTATGAGGCCGGATACAAGACGTGCTCGAGTTTGGAGGACCTTTGGACGTTAAAAACGTTTGAAATTTTGTCAGGAAAATCATTCATATGGAGGGGGAACAATAATGGTTTGGGCCGGTTTTTGGATCAGGGGCAATCTCAATGCTCAGATTTATGCGGAGAGGATTGTTTCAGACGTGATCATCCCTTTGCGAAGCCGGTTGGGTGTTTCGTTTCGACTAATGCACGACAATGCACGTCCACACACGGTTAGAGTCATAACAGGCACTCTTGCCGATGCTCGCCTCAATGTTCTGCCATGTCCTGCTCAATCGCCAGACCTCAACACAATTGAGCACGCATGGGATATGCTCCAAAGAAGAGATGCCGTGCATACCCCAAAACTTTTTGACTTGTTAGAACATTCCTCAATGTGATTTTGATGAACTGATTTTAAGCATGCCAAATCACTTTGCTTGCGTGGCTCGTGTCTGCGGTGGGAACACAGATTATATTTTTTTTTATCGTTACAATTTCATTTTTAATTCTTAATTTTGCCGTAGTTTGCCAATTAATTGACATTACATTAGATTAATTTCCCACAATTTGCAAAAATTGCAGTTTTCTTAATTTTTACAAAATATCTATAACAAAGTGTTAACTTAAACATAGGAATAATTAAAGTCAGAAGCCAGTCTGGAAGACTGGATTAAGTAATTATTAATTGTATGTTTTTTTATAGTCGTATTAGCAGTACCTACACGATATATTACTTTTATTTAATTTACAACTAACTATTATATATATTATGTACAATAATGTAACGAAAAAAATAAGAAAATAAAACAAAGGGAAGAAAAACAAACAATGCTCATAGGGCATCAAAAAATTCGTGCGCATCGCTGTCAGCGGGAAAAGTGCCCAAAAGGCTGCCAGCATTGCCACGTTGGATGCTGATTCTTTTGCCTAAGAATTGACCTGCCCTCTGGTCATGTGAAGAGTCGATATATTTTTTATAGTTAAAAATGCTTGATCCCTAGATACTTTTGATATGTGTAGTAATTAGTTTTGAATCCAAATGACCTTGGCATAGCCTAGGGGCTGCTCCAGACACTGGCCAGTCGATATGTCCCAGTAAGATTGTCGAAGCCGTGATATACCCGTAACCATTAGGCTACGGGTATGTAAATACCTACTGCATTCACATGGGACATGGCACACAAGCACGATTTCATTCTTCACATTTTTATAAGTTTGCGTCAGTAATTCATAAGATGTCATTTTTTACAGCTATTCTGCGGGGTTTTTGCGTAACAGACATAAATAGACGATTGATCGCAATGGGTTTCATTTTGACAGTTCACCCACGTCCATTGAGTTATTTACAGGAATGGATTAGAAATATCCTTCAAAATTCTCGGATGGTGATTCAAACTGTGTTAGGTAAGCCATTAGAGTGCTGGGAAAAATTATGAAAAAATACCCCAAAAAACGTCGGAGTTGTGGAGCCATTTTGAGATCTAAGATGACATAACTGTAAATCTACCGCAAGCCATGATCAACTTTTAACTCTATAGCATAAAGTTTATTTTCAGTTGTCGTCTACTTTGTTATGAAACATTTTATAGTAAGATATTTTATTTTATTTTGAAGAGTTTGGCACAGCGCGGAACTAGTTTTCTGTAGATACTTTTAGGCACGTATTACAGAACGTCACTCAAGGCTCAAGCATTACTTAAAACTAGTTTCAACCAATCAAAGGACTTTAAACGAGTTTTAAGTAATGCTTGAGTTTTGAGTACTTTTGAGTGAGGTTCTGTAATATGTGTATTATGCAACGCTTAGATCCTTACTCGCTGAGTAGACTACCTTGTGATACATTGCAATTAAATTACTTAAAGAAAATTTATAACTCATAATAAAAATATACTTTGTAAATATAAATTTAATAATATAAGTAAGTACTAATATTACAAATTAGGATTAAGTAGATAAGATTGTTTCACTTTTAATAATTTTTATCTTTGTGGTATAGTATTTTTATTCTAGTTACATCGTCTTCACAAAATATTGTAAAATTTTAAAAGAGTACCTACCGTGAAACATGCCAACTTTGCCCACTTTTTTCGAATAATTACAATTTTAATACGATTTTTCTATGGAGGCGTAAAGTATTTTCTTTCATCAGTTACAACTGTAAGATCATGTATTGTGCATGTGTTCAATTCAATATTAATTTGTTCGATTTTGTTGGCGGGCAAAGATATGTGGACTTTTAGCCAACTTTGCCCACATTGATTTTTTACGCAAATATGACCTTTATGCAGATGACAGAAAAACCAGTACAAGAAGTTTGGTAAACATGGCGTTTACCTTAGGAATTTAAACGACACTATGAAAAGTTTACAAAGTACTAAAATGACTGGGCAATAAAATTTGCCCGCAAAAGACCCACCTCATTCGACGAGTTCCAACAAGCTACATAGCAATTAGCAAAGTTAGCAACTAACACAATAGTCAGTATTGCCATACCTATGACCTATTTTCCACCTAAGTCAATCAATGTTGCTAATATTAATATATTTGCACTTCAAAGATACTTATAAATGGTTCTTTGAGCGAAGTTTCTCTTGGGGATAATGTTGGCACATTTCACGGTAACGGCGGAGTTACTTGCCCATTCTTCTCCTTATGAAACTACCTTTTGGAAGGAGCAATTAAATTCAATTCTATTTTCTTTGAAATTTTGACGTTCAAAAGTGCCGCCATCTTTTTAAGTCAATACATTTTTGGACACAGTTTCACACTTATCCTAACTAATATTATAAGTGCGATAGTAAGTTTGTTTGTTTGTTACGGTTTTACGCTAAAACGGATGAACAGATTTGGATGAAATTTGGCACATGGGTAGACATGATTAGGACTTTGACTCATGACTTGGATTAGGACTTTTTATGGGTTTTTATGGGTACTTTTTATCCCAATATTCCCCCGAGATCGAGACTTACGCGGATGAAACCGCGGGGCACACCTAGTAACTTATCTTTTACCAACAACGCCCTGTCAGACAATGTCATACAGGTGCCAAAACATCATTTGTAACACTTTAAAGAATAAATTTATACTAGGACACAAATAACCACAGACATCTAAAAGTGCAAATGACGTAGGATAGACGAGTTTGAAGACAAGTCACTACTTCTGTCACGGACCCGTGACAGAAGTACTGACTTAAAAAATGCTGTACGCTCAACAAACTTTCGGCACAGTATAAAATAAGCAACAGAATTATATCTCGGGAGTGACCTTGAAATAATTACCTACGGCCACTCGGTAAATAAACCTTCCGTACACTGAGATTTCGAAGCGCGTCGTTTCAGCCGTTATCAATGAAGACATAATACTGTTACTTATTTATACTGTGCTTTCAGCGTCTCGAATTTAGTTACTAAGTAATCTCTCTCGAATTTAGTTACTCCAATGTCATCTCTAGACGCTGCTAGCGCGCGGCGGCGACCTGTCAACGACCAATCGCAACAATCAAGGAATTGATAAGTCCCGGCCGCGCATGACTCATGGATGACTCAACGCCGCGGGCCGGCTACCTTTTTTTTTTGGTTATGACGTTATCAAATAACTTCTCCCGCTCTGGGCGGAGCGGGAGGACGTGTTTCTGTGTATGCAAAGGCCTGTACTTTGCCAGGGGCCACGGTATCCCTTTCCGACTTTCCCGCGACCCCGGCAGGCATCTTTCCAAGCGGACCGAAACCACGAAAGGGGGTCGTGTTCCAGTGTTATATTAAAATATAAATATAATAAGGATAATATATTGTACTTATTGTTATTAAAAGTGACCTATTGTTTAATACCGGTACTTTAATTGTACTACCTAAAGACCAATTCTTCACAAAAGTTTTTAATCACCATTTTATAACAGTGAACTTAAAAGTAATCCTACAATAATCACCAACTTAAAACGGTAGTAGATTTCAACTGTGTCACCACTTAAGAACCGTTTACATTGATTTCGTCATAATAACGAGTCAAACAAAATTAAAAAATTAAAAAGTTAGTCTTCATAACATTCATAATTCGATTAATTTGAAATTTTTTATACAGCACGAAATTGCATTTTTTTATAATGTTCAAAATGCAATTTCGTGCTGTATATAAAAATAGCGCTACGTATCATTTCATTCGAGTGATCAATCAAACAAAACTCACCAACTGGGGATTATTATTATTAACGCCGAGTCTGGGGTGTTGGGGGAACGCCACCCTCCCCTATTTGACTCCCACCCTTGGCTGTCAGCTGTTCTACCCCGGGGGTGGCGGTACTATCGGCGCATGTCTCCCACCCTCGCTTCTCTTCTTCAGAATGCTGATTTTGCTCTTATTCGATCTACAGAAGGCCGAATATACGTTGTAGTTTAAGTTTGAGCTTGTCTTGATCCTGTGACGATTTGTTTTGTTATGTGGTTCAATGCGGGTTGGTGGATATTTGTGGATTACTGGTATACCCGTTACTGGGTTCGAGATTAGCAAAAAGTGTAAAAATCAATACTGTCTCTGCCTGGGAGTCTGCAACTTAATATAATTGTCTTATAGTTTGGCCTTTGAAGGCTGCCGCAGACAAGCATGACTCGACAAAATACATAACATCACGCCTTGTTTCCCCGAACGGTTGGGGTTCTTATCTACGGTGCATTTACCTACCTGCCCTACCTACCCTACCTGCCCTACCCGCCCTACCAACCCACCCGCCCTACCTACCCTACCCGCCCTACCGGCCCTACCCGCACTATCTACCCAACCTGCCCTACTGCCCTACCGGACCTACCCACCCTACCGGCCCTACCTACCCTATTTGCCCTACCTACCTACCTGCCCTACCTACCTACATACCTACCTACCTATTCCGTACATACCTACCCTTCCTTCACCTACATCATATAAATCTTGTCCTGGGAATAGCAGCCGTTCTCAAGTTAAGGCGTGACCAGAAAAAGGATTCTTTTTGTTATACATTTATAGATGTTACCCAGTGACTGATAATATAGCATACTAATGGTGAAAGAATTTCAAATATCGGTTCTGTAGTTTTTCAGTTTAGGACAAACAAAAATACAAATCTTTTTTCTCTTTACAATATTAGTGAAGAACTGTATATAATTATCAGTCATTGTCTCGGCCACAGCTTTAATTATTGTTGCCAAGCTGAATCAATAATAATTATTACCTACTTACTTTTGCAAGAAAAAATGACACGTTATGAAGGTCAAAAAGATAAACAGAGACTCACAGACTG
The DNA here is from genome assembly GCA_914767755.1 of Agrochola circellaris. NCBI lineage: Eukaryota > Metazoa > Arthropoda > Insecta > Lepidoptera > Noctuidae > Agrochola > Agrochola circellaris. The sequence continues at coordinate 9,231,337 of OU611850.1, read as the reverse complement.
CGCGTGTAAGTAATATGATAAGTTTTTATCTTTGGTGTCCAAGTAAGATAAGGATTTTATCTAAATACCCTACTACTTAAGTGTGTTTCCTTATCTTTTATGAACATTCTCCACTCAGAGATAAGAGGGAAGAAGAAGAAGAAGATAAACACTTATGTACAGTAACTGCGATGTTCTTTACTATTGGACACGCAATAGTATTTTACACATAATGGAGCTACGTGTGGCAAAGTAATAACAGCCGCACGGGTCGAGGATGGGTGATCATCTTTACATACCAAGACTCTTCCGTGCCTCGGAAAGCACGTTAAGCCGTTGGTCCCGGCTGTCATTTGTGGATCTTCGGCAGTCGTTATACTGGTGGTTGGGCTGGTTGAATTTATAACCTATGTCACTCGGGATGATGTAAGGATTCTAACGATACCCCATAAATCGAAATTTGTTCAGGCATTTAAAAGTTATGGTGGAATAAAGAAATTCACGTACATACATGAACCCTGAAAACATTACACTCCTTTTTGGCCAGTCGTGTAAAAATAGCTGGTGATAGAAGAGAAGCATTGAAATAAAAATGCTTTCAAAACTCCGTGATGCCCGCCGCTCCTAACATAAAGTAGGTATGTTATATATAGACCTATAACACAGACGGGGTGGAAGTGTGGTGTGGTGGGCAGTGGGAGGGGATGGCCCACCCCAGTCCTGTGGTAAAGATTCCCGCACAAAGTCTAGCACCCCCAGGGATCAGGAACTAACTCTGGTAGGTTGTTTTTTTTCTCCACTTTTTTTATTTTGTAATTTGTGTTTCACGAACTGTGTCCAAATAAACATTATTCTTTCTTTCTTTCTTTATAGAAAAATATACTCTGGAACTTTGTCTGGACAAGTATTTCGTAATACCTTTTTTCTGTAGAAAATAGACTACTTAGATTTAAAAAAAATGTGGTTCGAGTAAATTAGGGCAAGCAGAACTACAGGTCCATTTTAAAATTAGTGTAGCTATATTTTAGATTATACATATATTTTAGAAAATACCATTTTTGTGTTGTTTGATATTACTTACTCATATGTTTGGTATTTAAAAGATAATTACTTAATACTTGAATAGGCAAAATATTTTTGATTTACGGAATTTAACTACATGCACACACACAATTAACTAAATACCTACCTAAAAAGGGACAATTCTAATGTTAATCACCATCGTAAAATGAGTTCTATTAATCACCACCGCGTTTTGCGTCTCAATTAATAGGTATTGGATATAGATTTCATTAATAAGCACTTTAAAATGTGTTTCATTAATAACCACTTTTAATTTATTTTGTTCTAATAACACATATTTTTTATAGCCTATTTAATATTTACTGAAAAATTATTTGTTACCTAATTCTGAAAATTTATTCAGTAATAAAAAGACAACGTGGCTGTGAACAATACAATGCTTAAACATTTACATCTGAATTGAATAAAGGTAAAACCATTAAAACAGATTTTTTTTTTGCTTTTTTCTGGTATAGAACCGGTACCTATGCAGTCTTGTGACCTTAGGTCTTATGACATTATAGTCTGGCATATAACTTATCTCAAGCTATTATATCCGCGTTTTATCCTACCACATTTTGTGTATAATAAACCAATATTGCATTTTAAGTTTGTTCAAAACCTCATAGGGAACGCGTCACCCTATTCGTTTCACTGTTAATAATAATACGCTCAAACCCACATGGCCATATACAAGGCCTCCCCCTGTAGTTCCGGGGTCGCCCTCGCGTGGGTGCTCACACAGCACACAGTCTCACGCATGCACACAAAATCATACAACACATACACACACAAAAACTCGGGTGTAGTTCGGCCTCGGAACCACAGATTATAAAAAAATTAGTTTAACAGAGAGTCAGACTTCACGCACTTGCTTGCTTATTTAAATTTGTTTTAGTTAGTATGGTAGGTACTAATGTTATAATAACTGTACAGCCCCTTGTATAAGATAGGTAGTTATCAATTTACAAATTAAGATCCAGAATTTTTAGGACAAAATTCTATGAGAATTTAGTGGACGTGTCCTACCTAATTACGGTTTGAATTTTATACAGGGTGGCAGGACGGATACTGTACGAAAGATTTCAACGCAGGGCCGTTCAGAATCATGTACATGATTCTGAACGGCCCTGCGCCGAAATCTTTGCTTATTAAAATATAGTTGCCACGAATATAAATTGTTGCTTATTTAGTTATATTTTGAGTTGTGTATTTTGCTGTGCAATCAGTAATTTTGATTGGAATTCGGATTATTATATTCTACCCATTATTAAACCTAGGCACGGTAAGCTGCAACTCATTGTTAATAAATTGAAACTTTGTACTGCGCTAGGCCAGTTTAAGTTCAAAGTGTTACTAACCACTGACATGTGGTCAACTGTACCTACTGGTAATTTAAATTAATTTTACAAAATAGAAAAATAAAGAAAAAGTGTTTATTCTGCACAAACTAAACGCACATTACAAAAAAAAAAAAACAAAACACAATACCACTTTACAATTCATTATTAATAGTTAATCTAGTTTTCTGGTTAGCCACATTTCTTATTTCCATACAGTAATATTACCAAATTAACCAAAACCAGTAAATTTTTAACAGATATTTGCGACGTTGCCAATTTTTAGGATAAACGCTCGTATAGCAAAACTCATCTTAAGTAAAATATTGACAAAAAAATCAATTAAGCACCACTTTAACTGTTTACGTATTAACTTCAATTATGAGTACGACAATTCGGACTCGATGTGAAACACGAAACGGCGTACTCATTAATATCCGTCCCTTTTTGGCTGTTGCTTTGTCGTGCGTAGGGAAGGGACTAGCGACTTTGTCCTTGGGGCTTTTCCCGAAAAAGGGCGAGAAGGGTGGATTGTGTTGTTTCCGTGGGCTGAGGGCTCCCGAGCCCAAAACTCCCAAGAAAACTCCCAATCCCCTTCCCATCTCCCCTTTTTGTTCATATCTACTTACAGACTGAATATCAGCCACGGGTTGGTATGTGTGTGATATTTATATTCTCCTTTTTTTCTATTTTTCTGTTTCTTCTATTCGTATGTAATTACACACGGCTACATATCAAGCTATACATTTCTAGTATAAGCTGATCTCGCACTGTATAGGCTTTCCGTACAATGAGAGGTCAGCTTATACTGAAAATTTATAGCTTGATATGTAGCCCTGCGTAGGTGTACGTCAGTGGTAACCAAACTTGTAGGTATAAAAATTGCACCCTAATTGCGAAACACACTTTCAATCACAATCCGACCGTTTTGAAGGATATTGCTAATCCATTAATTTATAGGTTTGAAAAATTCGTCTGCTCAGCAACGTACATAACGGAATGAACGTGGGTGAACTGTCAAAATGAAACATATTTCGATCAATTGTTATTATATGCGTCGCCAGCCAGCGCCAGACACAGCAACAACATTTGAGTGTGTATCAGAATGGCGGGTGTAATTTCCAGATTTGCCTAAATTTATTACAGTTATTTGGTACCTTCTGTGTACCTTTACGTACCTCTCTTGAAAATCTGTGTACCTACACCCGTATGATGATATTTTAAAAATTAGGTACACCCGCCATCCTGATGTCAGAACCGCGGGTGTACTGCTAACCAATATATGTAGCCAAGCGTACTGTTTATGTAAATTTGGTACCTCTTGTGTACCTGCAGATAAAAGTATTAAATAAACGAAATACTGCAAGGTTGCTGCGAAAAAACAAGATAGAAACAATTAAAAATAAAGGAATGTTTCCTTTAAGTAAAATAAGCTAACTTAAGGATTTAAGGTACTTTGCCTTCAACGCCCGACTTATCTTTCCACCCTGTATACTAGTCCAATTTTTATTACATTGATTATAGTTTTGTAACAAATTATAAGGCCGAGTTAAATGCACATGGAATCAGTGCGTTATTCATATATTAATCCTTTCTTATTTCGTTATCGTGAAAATTAATTAATATATCCTTTAAAACTGTCTCTTGTTTCATTTTGATTCTGGAAACACTGACAGACAAACATCCTAATTCTATAAATCCTTCACAATTCTAAAATGGGCAATATGTTGTTTTTGTAATTATGTATACATATAGTTTTTTTTAATATTTAAGATAAGTTATCAATACGTAGATTGTTATTTTAAAAGATACGTTTTACGAGAAATTATTTATTTTTAGTTTTGCAGCAACCTTGCAGTATTTCGTTTATTTAATACTTTTATCTGCAGGTACACAAGAGGTACCAAATTTACATAAACAGTACGCTTGGCTACATATATTGGTTAGCAGTACACCCGCGGTTCTGACATCAGGATGGCGGGTGTACCTAATTTTTAAAATATCATCATACGGGTGTAGGTACACAGATTTTCAAGAGAGGTACGTAAAGGTACACAGAAGGTACCAAATAACTGTAATAAATTTAGACAAATCTGGAAATTACACCCGCCATTCTGATACACACACATTTGAACACTTGTTTGAACAGTTGTGACGCACGGGAATTTGGGTACTTGTTCAAAGTTTGATCACATATTTCAACTTTGCCATTTGGTGTCGGTTTTTCGAGCGCACATCAAAGTGTTCAAAGTTCAAATGTGTGCGTAGCCTACTACACTTGCTCTTGCACAAAGTCCAGTTGCTCGTAAATCAGTGAGCGGAACGGTCGCTTTGTTCAGTCACAAGATGGACTGCAGCAACGAAAGTGTCCTGGAATTTCTTGAGTTGCTTGAAGGAGAACCATGCATATGGAAACCTAAAAGTAAATAAATTTAAAAAAAAAAGGTCAATGACGCCTGGATCAGGATTACTAATAATTTGTCAGTACATTGTTCTATATAAATATCAATTAAAAACATAGACAATTTCATTAATTAAATAAGTACGTTATTGAACCAAAACAGGGATTTAAAAGATACATACGGCGGCGCGTGGTGCGAGACCATGGTGTCAACTCACACCTCGTCCAGTTCTTATCATCGTAAGACGAAGGTGTCAGTCACACACACCTCGTCTAACTCTCAAGATAACGGTGGTCTTTGTTAGCCCTTAGAGCATATTGATATTAAATAATGAATAATTGTTTCCGATATGAAAGGTGACGACGTAAATCTTATTGCGTCGAACGTGGCCGGAGGTCGGCTTGTATTTCTCGTGGGAACGTTTTAAGACGATAAGAGTTTAGCATCAGAGGTACCTGGATCAGGCAGTCAGTTCCATTCGGACCACGAGATCGATTGAGCGCGACCTGCAGACTTGTTACGCCTTTCTAAATTCATTTAAGAAAAGCGTAGATTATAAGTTTAAGTAACTAGTGATTATATTTACCTCGCGCGTTTCCTTTGCCCACGAAGTAGACAGACATTTAAATAATGAACGATTTAATCGATAATTACCCTTCTGACGATGATTGTGAGCCTGGCGCTCCGACATATATATTATAACCCCAAAATAATACAAATAAAAGTTATAAAACTAAAACCCAACTACGACAAAATAGTCATCTAAAAAGGTATAAACAAGACATCACAAACAGACAAATTAAAAATCCGGAATCACACGTGTTAAGACATAAACCGAACAGATTACGTGCGACTCCGGATTTTTAATTTGTCTTATTTATACCTTTTTAGATGACTTTTTTGTCGTAGTTTGGTTTTAGTTTTATAACTTTTTTTTTTATAATGTTAACTTTTAGGGTTCCATATACATGGTTCTCCTTCAAGAAACTCAATAAATTCCAGGAAACTTTCGTTTCTCCAGTCCATCTTGCAACTGAACAAAGCGACCGTGCCGCTCAGTGATTTACGAGACATTAGACTTGCAGGCTACGCACACATTTGAATTTTGAACGCTTTGATATGTGCTACGCACTCATTTGTATACTTAAAACGCTTTGATATGTGCTACGCACTCATTTGTATACTTAGAACGCTTTGATGTGCTTTCGAAAACCGACACTGAATGGAAAAGTTGAAATAAGTGATCACACTATGATCAAATACCCAAACGTCCGTGCCTCACATGTGTTCAAACAAGTGTTCAAATATTGTTGCTATGTCTGGCGCCGGTTTTAATGTGCGCTCGAAAAACCGACACCGAATAGCAAAGATGAAATAAGTGATCAAACCTTGATCAAATACCCGTGCCTCACATGTGTTCAACTTTACCTGCCAGACATGCTTTGCAGCACGTTCGCTTCACAGTTCTTAAATAGACAACAAAAAGGATGGACGGCGATTTTGTGGACGCGGTATACCTTTCGTATTTAAGAGTATGTAATTATTAATTACATATGCAAATAAATAAACCAAAAATCCGAGAAGGCGTGAGTGAATAACCGTAATGTATCGTACGTAATAGACCAAGGTACGTACTTATTTAATGAATGAAATTGTCTATGTTTTTAATTGATATTTATATAGAACAATGTACTGACAATTTATTAGTAATCCTGATCCACGCGTCATTGACCAATTTTTTAAATTTACTTTTAGGGTTCCATATGCATGGTTCTCCTTCAAGCAACTCAAGAAATTCCAGAACACTTTCGTTGCTGCAGACCATCTTGTGACTGAACAATGCGACCGTTCCGCTCACTGATTTACGAGCAACTGGACTTTGTGCAAGAGCAAGTGTAAGTAGTAGGCTACGCACACATTTGAACTTTGAACGCTTTGATGTGCGCTCGAAAAACCGACACCAAATGGCAAAGTTGAAATATGTGATCAAACTTTGAACAAGTACCCAAATACCCGTGCGTCACAACTGTTCAAACAAGTGTTCGAATGTTGTTGCTGTGTCTGGCGCTGGCTGGCGACGCATATAATAACAATTGTTCGAAATATGTTTCATTTTGACAGTTCACCCACGTTCATTCCGTTATGTACGTTGCTGAGCAGACGAATTTTTCAAACCTATAAATTAATGGATTAGCAATATCCTTCAAAACAGTCGGATTATGATTGAAAGTGTGTTTCGCAATTAAGGCTCGTGCAGACCAGCGCGACGCGACGACGCGACGCGACGGCGCGACGCGACTCGAACAATACAATTTCTAAGAAAACTTCACGGTATAACAATAAACGTTGTCGCGTCGCGCTGTCGCGTCACGCTAGTCTGAACAAAGCTTTTAATGGCTTATTTAATAAGTACCTACATACAAATTACTCTACCCAACAAAAGATAAAGACTGCTGTTAAACATAGGAAGGTAACCTACGGGGGCATATAGGAATCACAAGTCACAACACAACAAACTACGACATATTATGTAAATGCAAACCGTGCGATACAAACCCGAAACGTTTCCTTTTCCCTACTTTCCAAGAACGCATGCGTTTCGGGCTACCTAACCCTAAAACGCCAACTCGCAAATCGGTACGAGTTGTCGTACTTCATTTACATTCCTAAAGGCCACGTCAGCGTTAGCAACACGTCAAGGTCAGGCTACATTGCAAAATAGGTACTCTGATAAACCCATTGAGGATAAGCCACATGATAAAGGCCATAGGTACTTATGTACCTAGCTAGAACAACAATGTAATTATAAAATATGGGCTGCCAACAAATAGATTGACTGCTTTCCTAGAGTTTTATTATTACATAAATTCTATTTCACTGCGCCGATAGGGCATAAAACACAACGTTAAGGCATAAAAGATTTCAATAATAATACTAAGATCGTTATTGCCTCCTTGCTAGAGAGAGATAGTAATAGAATATTCGCTTGACTGCTCGTGAACCGGTTTGAACCAGACTAGGTACAGTGCCGTGGCCGACCGATGCATGCTGCGGTGGGAGGACCGCCCGACAACGACAAACTACGAAACAAAACAAAACGAAGAGAACCCTTTTTTTTCTTTTCTCGTATTGTTCGAGAATCAAAAAATTACATTCTTTTCCAGGCAAAATTTGAAAATTACATTTGAATAATTAACATGTATTTATCATGGTTATGAAGTTAGATATTATTCAAAATAATGCAAATTATTGTTATTGCATATGTAGGTATATATACCTAGGCATCATTATCATAGGGTGCCTAAATGTGTTTTGCCTAGGTAGATAAATACCGAAGTAGATTCTATTCCATTAAGTTATCGGAAGGAAAATAAAGGTAAAATCTTAAACCTAAGCTTAGGCATGATACTTAAAGCCAAATTAGCACAGACTGTGCAATTAGCATTGAAGAAGCAAGAAATCATAATTCAATTTGATTTACATTTCGGTTATTCGATCAATCAATGTAATCGTGGAGCATAGCGGAGCGTATTATGGTTCGGCTTAGCCCACTTGGCTCAATTTATACATTCCGTGACTCAACGTTTCGGTTCAATCCGCAACCAGTATTATTATTACTTTCGACGTAGCGTTCTGCGTTGTTTGCCACTCGAGCTATGAGCACGAGCCGAGCGAGCGAGCGAGGTCATTACGGACAAAATGGGGGCGAACCATTCCGATAATATACCACTATGTCGCCCGGAGTTATTTATACCTATGTTGAATGTCGTCGCTTACGAACCGAGCAACAGAGACAGATATATCGACTGTGGTCCCCACCTACCTTGTTAGACAGAGATAGGACACGCTACTGCCGACAACCGCTAGGAATTTGCCAGCCGACCAATACTGGCAGTCCGCCATACTGGCATTGGCAACCGCGTCTCTCCGCGTCTGCCTGTGAGTGAAAGGAACAGAGTTTTGGTCTGCCTCGGCAAACTGAGAGTGCGTTTCGAATTTTCGATCGAAAGACGTAGGTCAGCCACTTTGCTCAGCTAATTTAACCTGAACATAATAATAGTATAATTTACATAATTGGTTTACAGTAATTGTAAACTTAACCTGTTTGACGCAAGATGTCAGAGACAAACGCTGATTGCGTGCAGTGCCTACGCCGGGGTTATCGGTACATTTGATTGACTTTTTTGACAGCGCTCGTTTATTTGGCCGGCCATTTTGTATTTTCCTGCAGAAGCGAAGTGAGTGACAGAAGTTCGTGGAAAAGAAATAATTTGTATTTTCCCAGTGTTTGTGAATTTGTGATAGTTTTCTCAAGGTTATCATATAACAGTGAAAACCGGGAAAGCGGTCGAATATGTTGTTGTTTTGGTTGCGGCTTGAAGAAGACTGAGTGTTGAAATTGGATTGTAAAGTAACGTACACGATTGTGCCGGATTTAAGTGTTGATTGTGTGGATATGAACCAAAATAAACCGATGTACCTACTTGTAAGAATCGGCTAAAATTTCATCAAAAACTATATTATGATCGTGAGTATAATAAGATTTACTTCTATAGTTTTGCGGCATGAATGTCTGTCTACTTATGTACAATTTTGTGTTGTGTTTCTTGATATAATTCATCAATGTTTATGAAGTTGAGAGAGATTTATTTGAACATGACAATGTTCAAATTCAACATAATAATTTTGAATAGGTACTTACAATAAAAGTTAATAATAGTCAAATTATTAACTTTTGTTGCTTACCGACTTAAATTCTTTTAAATTTGGTGTACAGTTCAACTTATCAACATCAACCTCAACTACAAACAAAACACCTTCATTTCACAAAGCTTATCAGTTTAATTGTTTAGAAATTGTAATGTTTTGAAACTATTATAGTGTCTGTGATTGATATTGCTGTTTACTTACTAACAAAAACTATCTGTGAATGAGTTTATAACATTATTTATATCCATATACCTACCAATACCAAACCAAAATTCCAACACAAGTAACAGCAGCATACAAAGAAGTTTCCAACTAGGCTGTATGATGACTTACCTTGTGCAAATGCACACCCAAATAAATAAAAGGATACCTATGTCACGATGATGAAAAATGCTAAGCACAAAATCGTAGACTGTGAAAGCTATTTCTGTCTCTGCCCAAATACAAAATAATTATTGTCCAAAGAGATGCATAAGGATGATATTATAACTTGTTCACAGGTATCGTAGATGATGGCTACTAAGCATGAGCCTGTTATTTCCTCACCGCCTACGAACAATGAATCAGGTTAGTTTTTAAGGTTTTCTGTTTTAATGTAATGCCTTTAGGCCAGGTCTAGTTGAAAACCAGTGTCAGGCACTAGCTGTCTGGCATTTTTGCTGAACTAGGCCTATTTGGCGCAGCCGAAAGGCACACTTTCCTGCTAATTAATATCTTACAATGCACTTTTCACTTTTTATTGGTTTTCTTTCTTTTTTAATTTGGTTTTTACTACACAACAAAACACGGTTTTTGTACAATATGTTGTGTTGTGTGCCTTTTAGTCTGTGCTAAATAAATGCATTTTCTTTCTTTCTTTAAAGATGCTTTTCTTTTAAATTTATAGTGTGCTTTGTCTTCGAGAAATATAGGCCGGTACTACAGAACCTCACTCAAAACTCAAGCATTACTTAAAACTCGTTTAAAGCCCTTTGATTGGTTGAAACTACTTTTAAATAATGCTTGAGTCTTGAGTGACGTTCTGTAATACGTGCCATAGAGTTTGTCATGCTAGTAACCATGCTTATCATTTTTGGCTTACTTCTAAAATTGTTAAAAGAAATTGGCCATGGGCTAATTGATGACTGTAGACAGCTTGCAACTATATACAGGGTTGATTTTTGAGACGTGCAGTAATTGTTGGGAAAGTTTTTTTGCAATTTATAACTTTTCTAGTACTCTAAACCTTAGTTGGTCTAGAAGTCTTCTAATGCTTATACGAAACTGGAACTGCAGTGATTGGCATCATAAAAATAAATCATGAGAAACAGTGTTTTTCTAGCTGACTGTACCATTTACTTGAAATCTGTCATCTGAAAAATCCACTCTGTATTTATTGCCACAATGTCCTGCCCTGCACCTGACCTTGACCAACAGTTTGGCGATAGATGTTGATGACCATGACAAAATATTGCTTTTAAAAGTGTTGATTTAGAACCAATTATTTAAGAACTTGAGTACTTGAAATGATTTTAGTAAGTAGTTTAGTACACTAAATATATTTTAGTTAGTAGTTTAGTGAACTAAATATATTTTAGTAAGTAGTTTAGTGCACTAAATATATTTTAGTAAGTAGTTTAGTGCATTCAATATATTTTAGTTAGTAGTTTAGTGCACTAAATATATTTTAGTAAGTAGTTTAGTGCATTCAATATATTTTAGTTAGTAGTTTAGTGCACTAAATATATTTTAGTAAGTAGTTTAGTGCACTAAATGTATTAAAGGTAGTTGTTGAGCGCACTAAATGTATTTTAGTTAGAAGTTGAGTTGCACTAAATTATTTAGTATGTGGTTGAGTGCTCTCAATGATTTTTAGTCAGTGGTTAAATGCATTAAATGATTTTTAGTAAGTAGTTAAATGCATTAAAAATGTTACCATTTAAGTATAGTTGAATTAAGGCATCAAATTATTTATAATAAATTTTTAAGTGTATGAAACAATTTTTAGCTAAGTAGCCATCAACTAGATGGCTACTTACTTACAGTTCTTCTGAATATTGTTACTACAAGTACTCAGTGAAATACTAGTTTAAGCTTTAGTGATTAAAAAACGATAGTGAGTTAGTTAGGAACGTGTTAGTACTCCAGTGGTTCAGGCCATCAGTCATTCTGGAATGCGTAAATAAGGTTATTTTAATTATTGAATATAGATGTATCAGTAGTAAGTCGATGTTTAATTAAATAACACATTTATTTTAATGCGTTGAGACTTGTTAACTGACACATGAATGCGTCTAGATGTTTAATTGATACTTGAATGCGTCAGACGATGGTTAATGGATACTTATATAAGTACTTATCTACAGCGCAACTACCTACGTACCAAATTCAATTCAATTGTCATTTATTCAAACTAGGCTGCGAATCAGCTCTATTCGAACGTCAAAATTACATAAGACAGTCCCCCAAAACGCCCATCCTTCACCACTTCCTAGTGCGTTAGTTGGGAAGAAGAAGTGGCGTAACAAACTCCCCAGCGGCACAGCTGTATGTTCAGTTAGAAAAAAAAAAGATTCTGTATAATAGTATGCAAAATAAATTACATTACGCAACACAAAACATAATTTAAATTATTTTCCATATGTCAGCTAGCACACGCCAATATACAGACGAAAATCATCGAGAACTATACTCAGGCAGAAGTAAAAACTAAACGTAAACAGAACTTAATATCTAAATAAAAGCCTCCAGGCATAAAGGGCGTGCCCGCTTACTTATAGATATATAGTGTAACTGGAAGTTATAAATGATAAACTAGGACCATCGAGGTAAAATAAATAAACAGTAAATTACTAATACCAATAACAAAACCATGATCAGCAATACTACCAGTCACCCCGACGCTAACTCACGCAGTGACATCTAAGGGATCATGACGAACTTGCTGCCGGTACGAACTTATATAACTTGTCAGTAGGTAAGCAAATTCTGGAGAACGAACATAAACATTGTTTTGAGTTAATCACAGCGACAAACTATTCTTATCATTAAAGTAGTCGTTGATAGAATAGTATGCCTTTGAACAAAGGTTGGATTTTACTTTCGTTTTAAAGGCAAATCTAGCAAAGAAGAGGGTAGCTTATACCAAGCCCAGTTATGAACCTTATGTAGCCGGTGAAAGGGAGCTCGTAGTTTGCCCTTATTTCTAGTGTTAACATTGTGAAATTCACTGTTTTTAGTGTATAAGTGTATATTTTGCCTAATACATGTATAAGATGTTGGCGAAGATGAATTGAGAATTGCCACTGTGAGGATACCATGTCTTTGAAAAAATCTCTCAGTGAAACTGGCACCTAGCTTGTAAATTGCTCGAACAGCTCGTTTTTGAAGGTCAAATATATTTTGAATATCAGCAGCTTTGTCCCACAGCAGAAGACCGTGGGACATAACGCTATGAAAATAACTAAAATAGACTAACCGAGCTGTATCGACGTCAGTGTATTGTCTAACTTTCCTGACGGCATAGGCGGTAGAAATGAGCCTTCCCGCTAGGCTCGATATATGTGGGGCCCCACTGAAGTTTGGCATCTACTGTTATCCCCAGAAAAACTGCCGAGTTTACAGATTCAAGCACCTCTTTATCTAAGACGATGCTGGGTCTTAGATTTCTAACATTTGATAGGGCGAACTTTACGCATTTCGTTTTCACACAACTTTACACATGTCATTTGGCATTGAGAACTAGGTTATTTGTCGTAAACCAATCCGTAACCATTAAGAGCGCACTGTTTACATCGTCAAAATCTTGTCTATTCCTGTCTACTTAAAAAATAAGAGAGGTATGTTGGTATGTTTGTATCATCTGCAAACAGCACAACTTCACAGATACCCTTTAAATAGAATGAAAAGTCATTGATATACACTAAGAACAAGAATGGACTCAGTATTGAGCCTTGAGGTACACCTTACTGAACTGGTAGCCTGGAAGATTTCACACCATTAACATCTACAGATTGGAACCTATTATGTAAATGAGAATTTATAACATTGAGAGCTTCGTTTTGCACACCGTAATGACGCAGTTTACCCAAAAGCGTGTCATGGAGCACGCAATCAAAGGCTTTGGAGAGATCACAAAAAACCCCAAAAACCCTACTCTACCTACCCTACCAACCCTACCCAACCTACCCTACCTAATCTACCCTAAAAATGGTTTTCGTCCTATTCTCAGACCTGCTGAATATACACAGAATTTCACAAGAATCGTTCAAGTCGTTTCGGAGGAGTTTTGTTACAAACACTGTGACACGAGAATTTTATATATTAAGAAGATAGATAGTAGCAAGAAGTATAAAATAACTATCGTCTGACGCATTGTCAGACGATAGTTAATTCATACTTATTGCGTCAGACAATAGTTAATTTATTCTTGAATCTGTCAGACAGAAATTAATTAACTGATTCTTGGGTACGTCAAACGATCCTTGATTCGTGCTTGCCTTATTTGATGATAATTCATTAACATTGAACCTTGTATGTGTCAGACTATAATTAATTGGTACTTGATTGCGTCAGACGATAGTTAATTAATAATTGAATGTGTTAGATGATTGTTCATTGATTCTTGAATTAGTCAGAATATAGTTAATTGATTCTTGAATATTACAGACGATAGTTAATTGGTCATTGATTGCGCCTGACGATAGTTAATCGATACTTGAACGTGTCAGACGTTAGTTAATCGATACTTGAACGTGTCAGACGTTAGTTAATTCGTAATTGATTGCGCTAGACAATAATTAATTGATACTTGAATTTGTCAGATGATTGTTCATTGGTAATTGATTGCGTCAGACGATAGTTAACCGATACTTTAATGTGTCAGATGATAGTTAATTGATTCGTGAATATTTCAGACGATAGATAGTACTTTATTTCGTCTCACAATGTGAAATTGATACTTGAATGCATCAGACGATTTTAAATTGGTACCTATGTCAAACGATGGTTAATGAAACTAATAATTAATGTTCTCTTACTTTATTCTTATAATATTATCGAAATTGAACACGGACTGTAAGTATTTTACCATAACTATCAAAAAATACTTAAATCAAAAAATAAATTTACTATGTTAGGTATGTTACAAACGTTAATATCTGACACGTGCCAGCGCTTTGCTAACAATAGACCTATCTTTAAATCATAAAATTAAGTATTTTTTTGTCTGTGTAGGTAAACACTATCTCTATGAATCACAGATGTGCATATCAGTTAGTTTACACGCGTTTGGCTAGACATACGACATTATATTATAAATTATAACTCACGTCAGACCGACCATTTTAATTCTGAAACTTTTTACAAATGGTCCACTTTTTATTATAAAAATAATTATGGAGAAGCAAAACTGCTTCCGGTGTTCAAAAACTCAGCTCAGACCGGAACATGTTGTGAGATCCCTGTGTAGTGATTGGCTTCTTTAGTTAGATTTTCATTCATCTTTATCTAGCATTCTAGCCAAACCAACAGTACCCAGTTCAACGAAATTGATTTGGTTTGATTGCACGCGCAGAAATGAAGGGTAAGACCCACATTGAATGATTCTCTTTTATTAACCGACTTCCAAAAGGAGGCGGTTATCAAATATGTTTTTTTTTTAATGTATGTTCGGGCATAACTCCGTCATATTAGCAAAATTCTTTTTGTTTTTTATACTTCCTAGGTGGTCCCATGGTCATCAGGTCAGAATCTGATGATGGGATCCTCGAGAAATCGAGGGAACTCTTCAAATATTATAGGCACACCTATATATAATGCTCTCTCTAAAATTGTGCATTGGTTTAGTGTTAATAATTTACTTTTGAACGAGAAAAAGACTAAATGTATTAGATTTCTGACACCTAACGTTAAGCAGGTGAAAACCAATGTACTAGTAAATGGGACAGAATTGGATCTTGTGGACACCACTGTGTTCTTAGGTATTACTGTGGATTCGAAGCTTCAGTGGGGCCCACATATAACCAAATTGTCGAAGCGGCTAAGCTCTGCAGCCTACGCGGTGTATATAAAATCCGTCATTTGACTGATGTAGAAACAGCTCGATTAGTATACTTTAGTTATTTCCATAGTGTAATGTCGTATGGAATTTTGTTGTGGGGAAATGCGGCCGACTTTCAGGCCATATTTGTGCTGCAGAAACGTGCCATTCGACCAATTTATAACCTAAGTTGTAGGTATTCACTGAGGGATAAATTTAAGGAAATAAACATAATGACGGTCGCGTGTCAATATGTATATGAGAACCTGTACCCTAATTACGTAATACACGATCAATCAGAATCTGAATCGTTTTGAAACAGATTGCTAATCCATTTCTTCGTACGTTCGAAAAAAAAATCTGCTCAACAACGTAAATAACACAATGAATGTTGTTGACATGTCAAATTGAAACAGATTAATCGGAATTGTCAACGAAAATGTGTTGCGTAATTAGCTATCTGATTCATGTAAAAAGGAATATAAATCTATATTCTAAACACAGCGACATTCATAGCTTAAATACTAGAAACAAAGATTTATTTATTGTGCCGAGGACTAGGCTCCAAAAAATTAGTAATTCATTTAAGTGCCAAAGTACAAACTCCCAAGCCATGTCAAAGAACTGAGCCTCAATAAATTTAAATCGTTTATTAAACAGAAACTATGTCAAAAAGGTTTCTATAAAGTTAAAGATTACTTAGACGACAAAAAGGCTTGGGACTAATTAAGCTACTCCAATGTACCCCCCCCCCCAAGCAACAAACAAGTGTTTTTGGAATCAAAGATTGCATGATGCTATATGAGCTCATATAGTTGTTTGGATTATTTTATTTAACTGTAAGTCAATTTATTTAAAATTTTATTTCATTTATTGTTGACATTGGTGCCGATTCTCTTGTCACAAATGCCTCTAAACTAAACTAAAAATCACTAAAATTTAGTTTATTCCTGTCAAACGACGATTTCCTATTCTGAAATAGACTAAAGTGACACAACTTAACAATATTTTAGTTTGACAGCGCTAAGATAGTACTGAGATTTTAGTTTAGTGAAAATGGCAATTTTGCTATTCTGAATATGACGTTTTTCACCTAAAATTTTGGTTGTAAAAGACCAAATCAGACTAAACCTGACAAATTTTAATCGCGATTAAAATGGTGTGGTATAAAATAAGTTGTTATGAACTAAAATTCACACCAACATCTCGACTTCACGTGCAAAAACAGTACTGTATTTATTTTTTCTTTTGCTTATATCTCGAAAATGGTGCGTCCTATCGCAAAAATAATGAAAATTTCGACCCCCTTTATAAAACCTTAAACACCTAACACTCAACACGTAGGTAATATATTTTCATATTTTCCATACAAAAAAATAAAAATTCCATATAAAGCACGTCGAGGCTACACCACATACGCACCTCCGGCTCTAAAAAAATCACCGGTTAGGGCAAACCACGGGTACCACGTGGATTCACGATTGTCAAATTCTATTTTAGTTGTGTCAAAATTATTTTTTAGTTTAGAGAATTTTATTTGCAGAATAGCTCTAAGATTCTCATAGCCAAAAGTAAGTAATTTTAGTCTTAGTTTAAGTTAGTTTAGTTCGGTGTACAAGAGAATCGGCACCATAATCTACTCATTAAAATGTTTTTATTTTATGAGTTGATTGCAATTTGTGCTAATGTAAATTATTTTTGCATTAATGCATTATTATTATTTATTATATAGAATCAAGTTTTTCCAACTCAAATGACAGCTGTGCCGCTGGGGAGTTTGTTGCTCCACTTCTTCTTCTCAGCTAACGCACTAGGAAGTGGTGAAGGGACGTTTTGGGAGACTGTCTTATGTAATTTTGACGTTCGAAAAGTGCTGATTCTCAGCCTAGTTCGAATAAATGACTTTTGAATTATAGCGATTTGGGTATTTTTTATAGTAACTCGTGCAGTTGCTCTGGGAAAGCACCATTCGGTGAAGTGGAACTGATGATGAAGACCACATATTATGCTCACCAGAACTACTCAGTAATAAGTATATCACGGGTTGCGATTCGATTACTTTAATATGGTTGCCAAGCAATTTATATTCGTCAGAATGCATATGGACTTATGGGGAAGTGGAGCTGATGTTGAAGTACCAGGAGAACTCCTCAACGAGTAACGTCCCTGCATTAGGCTATTGTAACTTAGATACATTACAAACTGACTCACTAAAAAGCGAGAAGTAAAAACCTTTTTACAACAAAAACAACCGACTTCCAAATAAACACTACGAAGTAAAAATAATTTAAATTTCGGAAGTCGGTGGTAAATAACGAAAATACAATTCAAAGACAAAGACATCCACTAAAAAAATGTTAAATGTTAATACATTTTTTTTATTTAAAAAAACGAGTCACCAAAAAGGTTTCTCCGAAACGGGTAAACATCTACCCTTACTACCTTTAGTTATATCAAAACCAAAATGGTATCATTTTAAAGCCCTTACATTCTCCAGGATTCATTTAATTATTTTTTTCGATATTTCTTTTCGTTTTTGAAAACCAAGATTATTTGAAAAAAGTCCCAAAAGAAACGGCAAAAATTGAAAAAGACGGTAAAAATTGGCGTTTTTTCTCAAAAAAAAAAAAAAATATGCAGTATTGTAATTGTAACGCATCTTTTGATACCATTTTCATTTCTCTATATTAATAATTGAGGATGCCATTCCGGGTCGCACTTTTCTTGAAAACGGGTACCGTACTGAGGCAATCGAAATAGTTAGTAATTGTTTGCCTAAGGAGCAAACAACCAACAAGGCGAAAGTGTTTTCTTTGAATCCAGAGCGGAGCGAAGGATCCTAGAGTTTAGAATCCTGAGCGCAGCGAGGCATTCAAAGTACATCATTCGAGCTTAAAAATTGTGTTGCTCCCGTGGTGAACAACCTACTTTTTATCACCCTCTATTAGAAAAGAAAACGAGTGCGGGTCCTGACGGGAGTCACCCCGTCAGGAACGAAGTTCCTTCTCACGTATTATTTAAAACAAACACCAAATTTTCGTAGCCATCTTGGATTTACATTTTGTCGCCACTATCGGCTTTAGCACCCTCGAAAACTATGAAAACGACAACCATTACGAAGAATAAGAAAATGTTTGCTGCCGCCATCTTGGATTTATATTTTGATCTCACTATCGGCTTTAGCATCCTCGAACACTATGAAAACGACACCCATGTTGAAAAATGTGAAAATTTTCGCCGCCGTTATCTTGAATTAACATTGTGATTTCAATATCGGATTTAGCACGCTCGAAAACTATGAAAACGACAACCATTACGAAGAATAAGAAAATGTTTGCTGCCGCCATCTTGGATTTATATTTTGATCTCACTATCGGCTTTAGCATCCTCGAACACTATGAAAACGACACCCATGTTGAAAAATGTGAAAATTTTCGCCGCCGTTATCTTGAATTAACATTGTGATTTCAATATCGGATTTAGCACGCTCGAAAACTATGAAAACGACAACCACGACGATTTTTTTTTTAAATTTCGCCATCTTGGATTTTCATTATGACCTCACTTTTGGCCTTACCACCTTTGAAAACCATGAAAACGATAAGTACCCATGGTGATAAATTTGACAATTTTCAGAGCCGCCATCTTGGATTTTCATTTTGACCGAATTCACACTTGCCAGCCTGTTAGTTGTTCATGTGTTCAATGTTCGTGATTCATCTCTTTGGTTATTGGAACTTTTGCTAACAATATCCACATTCAAAGTACCAGCTTGGTGCTCTTGACTCGGTGGAATGCAGAGCCATAAAGCAGACGACGAGGCGCTGGAGGCTAGGCTCCACAGCCTAGCTAATCGCCGTAATGTTGCCTGCCTGTCGATCTTCTACAGACTGTACTTTACTTCTACTTTGGAGAGTTTCTGCCTTCAAAGCAAGAGTGAACAGGCATCTACTGGGCTTGCGCGTTCCATCATTGTCCTCATCCATCAGGCGAGATCGAGTTCAAGAGCAAACCCATATTGCATAATATAAAAAAAGTTTGACCGACACTTACCTAGTATTTGTTTAATGTTTCTTTTTCGTTTATTTTGCCAATTTTTTTACATATATTATTTGTCAAATATTTATTATAACACAGTCTTTGCTATTATAAAACACGAATTAAGTAGCGGCCGCACGACACTTGTATGAAAGATGCGAACCCAATTTTCTCTGAGGCGAACTACGAAAGAAAACAAAACAAACAAGTAAGCGCGTGAGAATGTGACAAACGGCGGCGGGCGTGCGTCTGAGTAAAACCGGTTTATTCAGGTTAGGGTGAGATTTAAAATTCTATTCTCTGTAATAATCGGAACCCAAAATTATTTCGGTTTAGTCGAAACCGTTTTTGTAATTAACCGGTTAATCGATGAACGGTATTTTACCGGTTTTATGAACAATATTAACCGGTATTTCTTAACCTTTATTTAAACGATTATTTGAATGATATGTGGAGTATCGCAACAAATATTTCTTGCTAGCCTCCTCAATTATTAAGATAGAGAAATTAAAATGGTAACAAAAGATGCGTTAGTGAAAGGGCTACAATACTGCATAAAAAATATTTGTAAAATGTTTATAATTTCATTATATTTTAACCCAAGGCACGCCTTGGGCTCGAACTCGAGACCTATGCCTTGGCAGTCCGATGGTCACACCTCTAGGCTATCGCTGCTCCTAACATACACATTATACTCCTAATATAACATCACAATTTATAGTATAATTTAAAAAACAAAATCCCACCTCGACTTTAAAAATTATTTCAGT
The DNA here is from genome assembly GCA_914767755.1 of Agrochola circellaris. Lineage (NCBI taxonomy): Eukaryota > Metazoa > Arthropoda > Insecta > Lepidoptera > Noctuidae > Agrochola > Agrochola circellaris. The sequence goes on along the minus strand of OU611850.1, from coordinate 9,211,017 downwards.
CTTACAAAAGTCTGAGGTCAAAACCCCCAGGCACTCCACTAAGGGTTTTTTCTTTTCCGACATACGTATGAGCGAATCATCAGATACCTCTCCCAAGTTTATTGAATGCCCGCAGGACCAAAAATCTCCGTTTTTGTACAATCATTAATATTGTTTAAGAATCCCCCTTTTACGCCACCTTCTCTCCATACTTTATCATTAGCAGAGGGCTTAAATTCCCGCCTTACCGCGTCATATAATTCCATCTTTCGTCTTGCTAGAATTGATTTTTATAAGAAATATAAGAATTTCTGGCTTATTTTTTGGGGTACCACAAGTTTTTTACAGTTTATTTATGTAAATTCGTTGTTTATCTGGCTCTCCTAAAATTTTATAATAAAAGGACATGTATTTCACGACGTTACTGGTCCTGAGGTCCTTTTATTAAGTGATGTTCGTTACTTCTTCATCGCTATGCGGTCTGAGGTGCGAACCGGTCGGTTCATTTATTCTTTATTTCGTCTGACTTTTTCACCCGCACTACCTTGCGCAATATTATGAGCCTTTTCAAACAGGGGAGCGCAAAATATTATTTTGAATGTTGAGAGTAGACCTTCTGAAAATGTTGACCAGCAGTTATACAACTGCTGACTAAATAGGTACTTACCACAGTTGAAACAAACATGGCTGAGCTCATAATTACATCGTGCAAGTTCTTATCGCCTACTTGTTACTTCACCGTTACTTATGAAACCATAGGTATATCCCACTTAAATTATGTACCTTTAAGCAGATACTAGACGCTCGCAGTGAAACATCTGAACACAAAATTAATCAAAAGTGTAAAATGCATTCATTGGGTGTGCCGAAAACCAAAATCGGTTTTCGGCACTCGGCATATTTCACACGCCAACCTTTTTTTTTTTTTTTTGAGGTTGGGAAATGATCAAATAACTTTTCCCGCTCTGGGCGGAGCGGGAGGGTGTGTCAGACATTTACTAACTAAAACCCACCCGTTTTCCTTCCGTTGCCTGTGTGCCGGGGTCGCGATATCCCTTTCGGACAAACTCGCAACGCTGGCAGGCATTGGCCTTTCCGGACCCCGTCAGTTGGTGCTGACATCTCTTTGAGGCGCGCGTGGAACACAACGCGCCGTCGACCCGGGCCTTGTCCCTATCGGACGGCGAGCTACCCATTGCTCACCGTCCGTCACACGCCAACCTGACAATCGAAAAATGAAATTTCATTTTGTCGTTGTCGTGTCGTGTGAAACCGGAAAAAAACAAAATTAACATTATTTTCTGGAGCGAACCGTCTTTACTTAATTATAACTGGCCAGTATACCTCCTCTTATCTTGGTGAACAGGAAACAAACAGAAATATCGCTCACATTAGGATAAACTAGTTGGCCGTAATAAGTGTGTCGTTAGATTTCAAATTGAAGTGAGTCCAAAATGATTTAATTCATAAAAAGCGGTTTTTTTTCTGTTCGAGTAAGGCTTTTTATTATCTCATTTTGAAGGTGGTGTGACTATCAAAAATCTGATTCTCTATCATCCCTTCTATCATTGTTTCTATGAAATGTTTCTAGATTACGAGAAAAACGAATTTCTAATTTGGATTTAGGTTTATTTTGTCAAAATGAACCAAGTCCTTCATAATCATAATCATTTATTCATTTGTAAACATAGGTTTAACATAGATGGTATTAAAATAAAAAAATAATAGTAGCTCTATGTTTTGCTTCATTGGCATACAAATGTTTTTTGTTGACAACTTAATAACTAGATTCACATGCTTAGATAATATTAGTACAATAACTTCGGACTTAGCTTCATTTGATCTAACAGAATACTGGACTTAGTGCAGTTTGAATCAAAATATAACATAAATTGCCATTTTGAACGATCGCGTCGCTCTGATTGGCTCAATGCGACTTGCTGCATTTTGATATAACATGTCAAATGGACTTGGTTCAATTTGAAAAAAGGGATGTGTTTTAAACTTATTTTGCTTGAAAACTACAGGGACTTGGTTCAATTCGGTAAAATATTGTAAAAGATACATCCCCTGCCTTTTAAATAAGAATAAAAGCTAACTTTATGTCAAAAGTGGACTTGATGCGATTTGAAATCTAACGACACAAGTATTCAACGAGGTCAAACAGCAATTTAATGTCATGTCAAATGTGTCATGTGTCACATCAAATGTCAAAGTCAAGTCATTTATTTCAAGTACCAAGGTCATTAAAAGGTGTTTATGAATGTCAAAATTTACATGAAAAAAAAAACTGACTTCCGAAAAAAAAAAATACTACAAAGTGAAAAGTTACAGTTAAAGTCTTTGGTTTTGAATTTTCGTTCTTTACCACCGCCTTCCGAAATTAATAGTACTTTACTGTCGCGGCCTGCAACAGAGGCATTGAGGGACAATCGTGAAAGTGTGGGCCGAGGCGAAGCCAAGGCACACATACGTGAATTAAATAATGCGCGGAAATTGAAAGTAAGTAAATTAATTATAAATTCCAGAATCAATGACGAACAACGATAATTTTTCACGTGCCAATATGTTCATCTGTTTCTTCTCTACTTTAAACAGCTCTATTTGCAAGCCAAATCGAAATTTAAATAATATCTTTGATAAGTTACCTCATTGGTTGCCATTTGTGTTGAAGTAAAAAGTTCGTTCCATTTTTAAATAACACGACAGATATTAGTTTTCATAGTAGGTAATTTATTTGACCGCTAAACAAGGCAAGAATTTTCATACAAACATTGCCGGCCAGGCGCCCGCATGTAGTCGGCTAGTACAGCAATTTCGATTTATCTCGAAAAAGGTTTCAAAATAATGCTCGAATTTCCAAGCATGTTTGAGAAAACAAATTTTTCACTTTGTAGTGGTTTTTTTGGAATTCTGTTCTTTCTTTTTGTAAAAAGTTAATAAAATTTATATAGGATCACCTCTGAAATGCCAACCAAACGACGAACTACCAAACAAAAAGAATCATCAAAATCAATTCATAATTGGCGGAGTAATCGCATAAATTACATTTGAAAAAAAAAACGTACAGTCGAATTGAGAACCTCCACCTTTTTGAAGTCGGTTAAAATTGAATAGATTCTAGGCCCTTTCCAAAAGGCAGTTTCGTATGGAGAAGAATGGGCAAGAAACTCTAGTTACTCTTTTAAAATGTTTTTCAATATTTTGTATCTACGTGGTCCGATCGTAGAAATGGCCATATCGTAATTTGCCTGGCCATTTCACGATACGCCATTTGATGATTTGACCACCTTATATCCGCCATTTCGTTCAACGCTTAACTTTCGACTATTTGCCCAGCGGTGCTTGGGCATATTGAGCCAGAAAGGCGTTAAAACATAACCTTGTCTTTGCTGCCGCGCAGTCGGGTAATAATTCCTATTCGACATTATTCCCAGTAATGGACTAAGCCTGTCGGGGACCCGGGACGGCAAAACTAAATGGCCTCCGCTAGAGAATGAACATGGAAATATATATCACGTTGTCTCGAAAAGCTTTGGTTTTGTTTTGACTACACAAATAGGAGTAAAGCTAGAGCATCAGACGAAAAGAGGATGGTAGAGCGAACGAAACGAGCTCGAAATTTTTTGCAACTGCGTTGATTAAATTTTCTTTTGAACATTTATAAAGCAATAAGAATTACTTTGCCAACCTACCCAGAAAAGTTTGAAAATATAGAATGCAAGAGCGAGCTAAGCGAGCTCGAAAATTTGAGCACACCCCGAATAGCGTTCGCCGGCTGCTGCCGCGGCACCGCTCACTGCGCTCTTTCGGCTCACTCGCGCTTGGTCACAGCTCCAACCTAACCAGCATAACAGTATACTGTGAAATGGGTGTGCGCCTTTGGTCAGGGTGCCACTAGGGACGTAAAATGCAACTACTTTGCGATATGCCCAGTGGTCAGCTGGGAATATCGATAAATAGGTTGCTTTCGTCGATCCGCCCGTCTTTCGAGTAGGCGCATCGTGGTATAACCGGCCAAATCATGAAATGTCGGCGTATCGTGAAATGGCCGGGGTCATAGGAATATGGCCATTTCGAGCCATTGAATGACTTTCATGAAATCATGACATTTGAGAACAAATCTAACTTAGAGAGATGTATTAATGATTCAAGATATAACCTGTCACTGAACTGAAATTTCGCGGGCTACCTGTGCGGATGGATCCACCTTAAATAAAAATAATTAATCTACAGAATATTAAATTTATGCAATTTTATCAAAAACGTGCACCCAGAAAACTAAATATCATCTAAAGGACAATATGTATTGAAGAAGTAAACAGTACAACATTTTTAGGCTTGAATATAGATAACACACAAACTCATGTAGAAAGATAGTATAGTGATCATACAGATAACACAAGTAAAATGGTAGGCAAATCAGCGGAAGTGTGTAACAGGAATCCTTTATATTGTCAAAAGCTGACCGCTTTTGATACCGTTCTAACTGCATCTGCATATCATGGTCTCGTAGCATCTGTAAAAATACCTGCTGAATACAAAAACTCATGGGTGATAGAATAATTCTACCTATGCCAATATTTAAGGCATAATAGCTGCCATTGGCAACAACATTTATAAATCTCTGGTCAACATTCTTTGAGTAAGAAACAGATAACTATGTGTAATCTGGAGCGACGTAACCCCAGCTTATACATGTTGTATTAACGGAACTTTAGATGTATGAGTAACAGGGTGTCAATTTCACTCATCCTCTATAGAAAAGGGAGGATCCTCCGATCAGACGGGTGTCGTGTCTGGCGGGCAACTGCCAGATAGTTGATGTCGGATAGTCTTATTTATGTCGTTCGCGCGGTAAACTCTAATTTCGCGATGCAGAATTTGTTTAACGTCAGGTCTTTGATGCGTTGTTCGCATGTGGAGATGTAGATGCCGCCACAGAACTATCAAACGTAGTTTCAATTTAAAGGTCAAAATTTAAGGCATAATAGCTACCAAAGACAGCAAAATTTTCAAATCTCTAAGCCTCGTAGGGACTCCCCAAGGCAGTGCTCGATCGACTACGCCTTATTATTGCTTGGAAACAAGTTTTGACTCGCCACGTGATCTTCCCACCCTTAATACTTCCACTATCCCACCAATCCCGAAAGAAACTGAACATTTTTTCTCGTCACCTATGGTTTTGTGCACTTGGGGGTTTCAAGAATACACTAAAAAGGGTCTATTCTAACCAAAACAAAATATATAATATAAACCGTTGTTTCTATTGTATTGTTTTAAAAAGTTTTTATTTTTGTGACCCATATAATTTGTACTACTCATTCATTTATTTTAATTGCATTAGACATTTTATTTTAATTCTGTGACCTTTAGAATTTGTACCTACTCATTCGTTTATTTTAATTGCATTGACATTTTATTCTATTCTGTTGCAGTATTGTGAAATGTAATCAAATTTAGTTTTATGTAATACTACGTTTGCCCGAAATTTTTATCAAGTTCTGATAAATGGTTACTGTGGTTATCCTTAGAAGATAGACAATATGCTATCGCCGACTGTTTTTTTTGTTGAACTTTATTACTTTTATGTATCACTTCCGGTGTACGCAGCGCGCGCCAGTAAAGCTCCAAGTCAGCATGATTTTTACCGATATCTTCAACAATCATCGCCATATTTCAGCCACTTTACATAAATCCTTAATGAATTATACACCTAAACGTTCCTCATGAATCACTCCGTCCATTGGTGAAAACGGTTTGGAAATCCGTTCGGCAGTTTTTGAGTTTATCGCGTTCAGACAGACGCGGCGGGGGACTTTGTTTTATAAAATGTAAGGATGGGTTTTGTCTGAATTACTGTTACTGTTAGCCTGTATCATCCCACAGCTGGGCAAAGGCCTCCACATGACATCCAGTGCTAACGTGGACCACTGGGCGTTTGTGTTGTCCTTCTACGGGGTGTGCCGTGACGCCTTCTAGCTCAGGGCCCCACAAAGTGGTTATTTTGGCCCACAGCTGATTGGAATTGCGGCAGACGTGGCCAGCCGAGTCCCACTTCAACTTTGCGGGTTTTTTTAAGCAACGTCAATAATCTGTGTTTTGGAGCACAGTGTGGTGTTTATTATGGTCTGTTAATTGGACGCATAGAATACTGCGCTCCATCACATGTTGGGAAGCCTTGAGTTTGGGTTTTTGCATGTCCTAGTCTGAGATCCATAGGTTAAAATGGGGAGAATGCACATGCCCATAATTTTTCGCTTGAGTGACAAAGGAAAGTTTTCTTCCATAAACTCATGGACCAGTAGGTCCTCTAGGCGTCTGCGGTTCATCTTAAGACTTCCTTGTCTTGTCTGGACTGGAACGAGAAAAACTGACCCAAGTAGATGCATTGATGGACATATTGTTTCCTCACCTTTCACTCTGGTCCTATGTTTAGTGGTGTTAACTGGTGTTTGACATTAGCTTGTTCTTCGACAGGTCCATCGCCAGTCGAACCTCAAGGCTTGCATCACTTGTATTAAAGACACTCACTCGAAACTCAAGGATTAGGTTGAAACTAGTTTTAAGTAATGGTTGAGGCTTGAGTAATGTTCTGTAAAACGGGTCTTAGTTGGTTTAACATTCGCTTTAGTTCTGCCGCCTTGCAGGAGAATACGAAAATGTCCTCAGCGAAGCGGAGGACAGTTAACCGCACCCCTCCGACTTCAATACCGCTTCTCTCCCAACGTGCTGTTAGCTTTGTAAATACTTCTTCAAGTGCGCTATTAAAAAGTTTGGGTGCCAGCGGTTTTCCTTATTTTACGCCAAATAAACGATTTTTCCTTAGCAGAAGTAGCAATAGTCTTGAATGAATTACGTAGTCAAATATGAAACCGCACTGTTCAGGAGTACTAGACCAAACCGGTTATGAGATCTTGAGGCACAGCGATGAGGCTAACTATCTGGTTTTGCCGAGATGCTATAATAGAATAGCTATAACAACTTCGCTGTAAGTACAGAAGGCCTTTGGCTCCACGTTAGTGGTAACATAACCAGGATTAGCTGGCCTTTAGGGTCAATTCACACCCAGACGTGACACAACGCGACGCAGCGCGCACTTTTTAAGATACCGACACAATATCTAACTTATTTTTTACACGAAAAGATCACTTCTGCGAGAGCTTGAAGGCGTTTCAAATTACCGTGAGAGGCGACTTGCTGCGCAATGCATATAGGTGCCTTATTGTGTAATAAAGAAGTTCGATTTTGTATCGCCATCTTAAAACGAGATCGAGACCGACACCGAGACGTGACGCGTACAGCATCACGTCGCGTCACGTCTCGGTGTGAGTTGACCTTATTCTATTGAATCTCCGTACTACCACAGTATAAATAAATAAATAAAGTATTATATCTCAGCAGTGACCTTGAAATAATTACCTTCGGCCGCTCGGTAGATATCCTTCCGCGCGCGCTCGATACTGTTGCATACTGATATACACTTAGATTTTGAAGCGCGTCGTTTCGACCGTTTTCTATGTTATACAGGGTGATTGGAAGATGGGTGCAAAGCTTTAAGGCGAAGATAGTACAGACAATTTAGAACCATTTAAGCCATGGTTGTCTTAGACGAAGTCTTACCAAATATTTTTAACCAAATTTTTAAGTTTTTTTTCGGAAATTCTCAAAATTTAATGTAAACTGCATAATTATGGGCAAAATGAATGATAAATGAATTCATTTTTTATTTATTTAATTAAAGTAATGTGTAAGCAATCAAGCAAAACATGTTTTTGGCTTCTGTGTCATTAGACATTTTTTTTACAGACATTTAAAGCTCAGAAAAAATAAAAAAATTGTACAATACGTCATATAAACCTTATTAAAAAAAAAAAAAAAATGGTTAGACTTCGTCTAAGACAACCATGGCTTAAATGGTTCTAAATTGTCTATACTATCTTCACCTTAAAGCTTTGCACCCATCTTCCAATCACCCTGTATACTCTACTAATACTACTAATAACTACTAATACTGTAGTCGATATCCTTCCGCGCGCGCTCGATACTGTTGCATACTGATATACACTGAGATTTTGAAGCGCGTCGTTTCGACCGTTTTCTATGTTTTATACTTTACTAATACTACTAATACTGTTACTTATTCACACTCTGGGACTATGCTAGACTAGCTTAAGGTCAAAATGTTACTTACCACTGACGTGCGTTCTTGTGTACGAAGTTTACAAAAACGAAAAGAATATTTTGTAGCCTGCACATAAATATTGGTTCGATCGGAGTGCGACACTCCCAAAGTTAGTCTGATTATGTTCTTGTATTTGTGGCTTTTCAATAGATGGGTTGAGATTGAAGCCATTCATGGTACGGATTGATTGGTTATCCCCTTTTCTAAATGTACAGTTAAGTGAGGACCCAATTAGCTTTGAATTTGATTCAGGTCTCTATTTTGAATAAGAACCAGCTGAGTCTGCGACTCCGAAAATTACGTAGTTTCTGAAGTTATTACCATTTTTATAAATCACAAATTGTTCCGTCGCCACCGTTGGTCACCGCGCGGTCGGTGAGTTGGGCCTACGTAAAGTTGGGATCGTCGGTTTGAATTATAAGCTCGAAAAACTTATTTCCGAGAGTGGGCGTTAAGCCACATTTGGCCAATAAGTTTTTGCCGCCCGATACGATCTATCTAGTGGGAGACTCGAAAGGGGTTTGCGGTGATGGCGCTAGAAACGTGGACGTTGGCGACATCAGCTTCGCGAGGCCTCTTTCAATTCCCAGACCAAAGAAAAAGGTTAAATTTAATTAGCTGAATTATACACTAATGTTCGAGTATATGAGTTGTATTGCTAATCATATATTATGATGTCAAAAATTATATAAATTAAAATAGACGAACTTTTCGGCTATTGTCGTCACTGAATTTTTTCAAGATTATAATATGTATCAAAGCTAACAGCAGCCGCTATTTCTAATGCAGAAAAGTAGGATGAAGAGCGAGCGGAGCGAGTTAGATTTTAGCACGTCCCACAGATGGTTCAAATAAGGTTGTATTTTTACTATTTTTACCATAATAGGAGATCTTTTGTTAAGTTATACAGAAAATATTGAGAATTAGGAGAATGCAAACATTTTAGCACATCGCCTCGGAAAGGTAAGGTTTTGTTTTTACCATACCTACATACATAATTAAGAGATACCTTGTCGTTGTTGACTTAAGCAAAAAGGTTTAAGAAGATTATGAGAAGATTATAGGATGGTAGAGCGAGTTCGAAAATTTTAGCACTCGGTCTCAGATAGGTACGTAAAATTGTCTTTTGAACATTTGTACATAAATGGGACTTATTTTGTCGACATATGCAGAAAAGTTTGAAAACTAAGAAAATGTACGATGAAAAAGCGAGCGTAGTGAGCATCCTACGTAACCTCCAACGTCTCTAACAACAAACTGTCTCTTTATACTGAACATATTTTGGCCTTCTTTGGGATTTGATGAAAAATAGTACTTGAACCGGTTGCCGGGGGGGGGGGGGGGGAATAAATACGAATAACCGAACTTTTAATAACTTGCGAGGCGGGGGGAGGCCTCGGTCGCCACTCCGTCGTCGCCGACGCTTAACGCCCGCAGCCACCGGGGGTTTGTAAGGGCTGTTCGAAACTAACCGGAGATCTTTTGAGAGATTTTTGTTTACCGTAGCCTGGGTATCTGAGAACAATTTTTTTTCCGGGATAAGGACTATCGTTAATGTTGTATTGGTTACAAGCTACAACAGTTTTTATCGTGATATGGTAACAGACAGGTAGATCTCAGAAGGACTGAACCTACACGTACAATATTATATCAATTATAGCTTACTACTAAAGCAGGGCTAACCGCATGAACTTTAAAAAATAAAGTGCGGCAATGTATTTCAAGAAACGAAAGAACATAATGGAGTTGAAACCTGTTACGTAATGTTTTATTTCCGCTTGCAAAGCAGACATAGATAAAATGTAGTAGGTACTAATTTCATGTTTCCAACAAAGGCGTTTGTTACTCCATATTCTAGGATAACTTTGCTATCTCCCCAAGCTTTTCCCCTATGACTAAACCCAGTACGAAAATTCAAACTCACAAAATGCCACCAGCTCCTCTCGTAAGTGCAGACTTATGTAACGCTGTGAGCCAGTCAATGTCTTTTATAGATCCCCTCGGTTTTTGTACGTTAGATCAGGCTGGCGACATGACTAAAATAACATAAAATTGGTATTAACCTATTATTAAAATGCGATTGGATGCATTTTTATGTGCCGAAGAGTTTTCGCACCTCTTAACAATGTTGACATCATAAAATTTACGACTCAATTTCGAACCAAATGCACCTATTCTCAGGAAGAAAAGTCGCCGCGTCGGATTTGAGTTTTGGCAGTTCAAAATAATTCCGTACTTACTAGTAGTAGTTTTTTTTCGAGGGTCAAATCTAACGCAGGTCTTCATTGGTTTTAGGGTTCCAAAATGCAGATAAAATTTCCGTGTCTCACATTTCGAGCCTCTCCAAGGAGTTCGTTGTAAGTACTTGACCCAACTGTCTCTCGTGAAGTAGAGGCACACACGGACACGGAAGGCCTTATCTTATCGATTAGATCGTTTGCCACGACGACGGTTATTCAGGACAGGGTCTACGTTGCTAAGACCAGAGCCCTATTATAACAAAAAATACGACACACACAGTTGTCAAAAAATTACAAGATTGGCAAATTTCTACGATAGGTGCTGTTTATTTAAAAAAGCTGAAAATGAATGACACGTTTAAATTGTCGGATTATCGCCTGTCACCTGACGCCTGTTACCTGTCAGTTGTCACCTGTCGCATGTTGGTTTTTTGAAATAGGGCCCAGATCTTTGCTTTCTTCACCGTATTCAACTAACAGATTTTCGTTTTGCCCATCTTGATTTAGATATCTGGTTTTTTTGGTAGCTGCATGTTTTTACGTTTTTTTACGTTCCAAAAGAGCTGATTCTGTGCCCATTCTATCTAAAAAAGGTTTTAATTTTATTTCACCGCGTTCTAATCGGTTAAAGTCCATAATGTGTCCACAAAAAGTACATCAGTCATGTCAGTGACGATAGATCGATCTTGGTATCGACAAGCTTGGCATAACCATTTGCGAGAACTACTTCGGGCGTATTCTAAGAAAATACAAAAATAAATATTATACTTTCTACGTTGAACGAAACTTTAAATGATGATGAACCTTGAAAGTGAAGCATGCATTGTTTAAGTGGCACTGGAGAATAGTAAAGTTTTTTGTAAAGTCCCGAGCATAAAAATATATAACTATAGACAGCTCGGCAAAAATATCTGATTACTTGGTTCATCCATTAATATCTGTCGTCAAGATGACTGTCAGATAGTTTTGGTGTTCCTTTGATGTCACATATTTGTGCTGCCACTTGTATATGCCTTGCCGTGCACAAATTAATAACCACATGTATCATCGTCATCTCGAAGACAGATATTAATGGATGAATCTTGAAATCAGATATTATTGCTGAGCTGTACATAGGTAATTTATCTATGCTCGGGACTGTACAATACTAAGCTACCATTATTTTCTTTGGAATATTGACACTGACAACTCGCTGCGACTCGGTTTAGATGTGCTGATCGCGTTCAGTTTCTTTGGTGCAATTCGCACTAAATTTGGGTAAAAAAAGACACAACTGCGTGTCTTTTTTCTGTTCTATAAATAGATCCTGATCACGTCATATGCTTTTGTAGCATATCTAGCTTTGACCATTTCGTTACGTCTTAAATCTAGTCTTCACCGCTACGGACAACCTTGACCACAGGTTTCTATACAGGCAGAGACTTAACGACTCTGACATTATCTTTTATTTAAATTATATATCGTGATCTTTTTCAAAGAAGTTGTGAAGTAGGTGCCTAGTTGTTTCTTTTAGACGCCGCACATAGGAGTATTTGTACTAAAAACCTGGCCAATATTATTTCGTGACATTTGTGACGTGGAAACTATTAAATAAATAAAGTAAGATAGTTTTCAAACATTTATTTATTAATATTAATAGTTAATATAATAAAACAAAAAAAAACAATCATCGAAATCAGATTCATCGTTTTCATCTGTTGCTGTTGTATTGTGTTCTTCGTCACTGCTTTCTATTGTTGCATTTTCAGCGTCAGGGAGCAAAAGACTTATGGTTTCCGAACAGAATGGGTTACTTTTCTTCCGTGGTGTTTTTCTAGTGCTACTTAAAAATGGGTCTGACGTTAGTAACAGTCGATTTAAAATGTCCCTATTACATTTTATTCCGTCAAATTTTCGCGAGAAGTTTTGCCTGTAGAGCCTGAAGTGCTTATTTCTAGCTTCTTTTCTTCTTCAGTACAGCTGTATATTACGTTCTGTCAAGTCTCTGTAACTCTCATTGATTGTTCCACTGGATAGCAATCGGTTTTTGCTTTTTTTATCAAAGAATAGCAAGGGTATATATATTTTTATTTGCGCTGTGTAAAATTTCCCACTGTCTTCTACTAAACTCTCCTTCGACGAAAATAGCTAAGGCTTCAGATGGTGAATGCTTTTTTATTTTACTTTGATTCTTTGAAGAAATTACTTTTCGAAACTTTGTAGCTCTTGTTGGAGTCAAAGTGATGTCTTTTATTATTTTTGATGCATCCTTATTTCCTCCGGCACGTTGACTCATTTGAGCAGCATAAGTCAACTCATCTGTCGATACAGTATCTCGTAGACCTTTTGTTTTTCTTCGCTTGCATCTATCACTGGATTCCCCGAATTCCTTTGAAGGACGACTCGGTTTTCCTATAGTCCAGAGGGCGAATTTGAGAGTATTTTGAAGCCAAAGTTCATTTTTTTTTAGAAAGCGGTCGTGCTTTGTAGTTTGCTGCTACCCATTTTCGTTTAAATTCACATTTGAAATGGCTCAACGTATGTTTTAATGTCTCCAGCTCAATTTCTGGACATTTTGTTATCTGTATAAATTTTTTTTCCAAAAAGAGCATCTTTGCATCAATTTTCTTGTCAGGGCTTTTCTTGCACGATATCATATAATTGCTTATTTGACATGTTCTTGAAATTCCCAATGGAATCTAAAAATAAAAAGAGAATTTACTGTAAATAATCTTGTTTTAAATTAATTTTCCATTTTGTTTGAATGTGTGCTAAACAAAATGGCGGAACAAAGCGGAATATTTTCTTTCACGATTCTCTTTAGGAAAGTCTAAACTTGATTTAAAATAATAGTTCATTACTCGGAAATGCTCGGAACACATACAAAACCGCTTCTGATTTTTTTTTTTTTAATAGACTAAGAGATTATTTTAGTATCCTTTGCGAAATAAAAAAAAAAACATTTATGAGTCTATAACTTAAATGAAATGATATTATTTATGTTGTTACATACCTTGAACTTCCATATTCGTCGTGTTTATCCCACCAACTACTAACATAACGACTAAAACAGCAAATGTTAGGAGCACAAAAAATAAGGTTATCGAGAAAACAATGGACCGCACTGGACGACGACTGAGTTCCGACTACCCGTGTGCCGCGCGGTGAAGGGATAAGGGAGCGGGGGGTGCGGTACGTTATGAACAGGTTATTTAGCTGTCAGAAAGTGATGGTTGTATTGAGTTAAGCCACACTTTGAATATTCGACTTATGGCCAGGTTTTTAATGCCAATACTCGTATGTGCCGTCGCCACGGACGAGAGAATCGTGATAGTCACGTGGGCTTTCAAATTATCGCCGCTATGATATCGCCGTGTGGAGTTTGATTGACAGAGTTTATTTCTATTGAATTTGATGGCACGGCGAGACTATCTCCGCGATATTCTCGCTCGTGGAGATGGCGCCTTAGGGCTAAAGCAGATATGATAATAGTGATTAATGCCCGCTTGCACCGCTTATGATTAAATGCGTTTAGTTCTAAACATAAAATTGATTTGTGGTGCAAGCCTTGGTCGCTATTCGGAAGCTCGAACCAAAAATTCGAAGACATGTGACATTTACCAACCCGCACTGGGCCCGTGTGGTGGATTACTACCTCTTAGTGAGAGGAGGCCTGTGTCCCAGCAGTGGGAACATTATAGGGTGTATATGATGCAATACACCAACTGTAAGCTACACTATACAGATATTCACAGCCAGTCAATTCCGCTGCTGCTGTTTGTTGAAGTCGCCTAAACGCGATGCAGCATTTATGAAGTTGCAAAATCGCTGATCGACGATGCTGGAAAGTAAACATCCGTCTGCTAAGGCTTTATGGCTAGAATTGAGATTCTAATAAGTCGATAAGTACAATCTACGAGCTTACTCGTATATCCAACACCTTAAATCAACAATAAGTGATAAATTTTATACTATGATTTTATTTCTGTAAGTAGGTTTGTAGAAACAGTTTTAAACGTAAATCATATTTTAAAAACTACTACCTACTATTTATGGCCGGAATAAGGACCCAGAACAGATCTGTAATTTCCGGGATCAAATGTCAGGCATCCCATTCTCAGAATATTATTTCCGGGGTGGCCTCTACGCTCTACCCACGGTCACTCGTGGGCTTCATAAGTTACTCTGGGATTATGCCCGGGGCCTTAGCAGCGGCATCTACCTGTGTAATAATATTTACCCAACCGCCTAGCGCTTTAATTTTGGCTATTTTCCGTAATGGATCATTACGGCTATATTATGTAGCCTATAGTATAGCCTTTTAGTCCATGCCCGGATAGGGGGCTAATCGATTTCATTTACACAAACTTCCTAAACCCTGAGCTACGTTGGGCTTATGCCCAGGGGCTGGGAAGCGGCATCTATCTGTGTCATAAAGAGACTACATATTATAGTCAGACTTTTTGTATGTTGTTGTTAATGCAGATGTTGAATTAATGAATAAAATAAATATTTAAGGGGTATTACCGCACCGCCCAGCGCTTTAATTTTGTCTATTTTCCGGAATTGATCGTTACGGCTATTGTAGCCTTACGGCATTACCTTTTCGTCCATGGGCTACATGTGTCGTCTGTCGCTAAATCCTTGTTTCCAATTGATGTTATTTCCACTAAAACAAACATCAACTTTATGCAGTGTAAACTGACTAGTACTTACTGTTGAAAAAGTCATAAAACAATATGAAGCGCGAACTGAACCTTATGAATAAGCATTACAGTTGTTTTTCTAAAACTCGTGTTTGTTTAGATATTTGGCAAATAAATTGCGAACGCAGATTAGCTACGGAAGGAATTTCATAGAAATTCATAGAAACCAGTCGTGTCGCGGCGACACGTCGCCTTCAGTTGCCTCCTGCGGTCGGGTGCGGAATAGTACCAGTATCATATTTTTTCCATAACTTCTAAAAATTTGTTTTTGCAAAGAAAATCTTACTTATTAATTTAGCCTATACATAAGCATACTTACCATGATTGATCAAATGTAACGCCTTTGAACAATGACGTCTGTTGTCTCAACAATGGAACTGTGTGCTTGGAACTAAACAATATGACATATTGTTTTTTTTCGAACCTCCTACACTACAGTACAGTATCCATTGAAAGTTGTTTAATGACTCATCGTTCAGGTGGTTTCCTAAGTAATGAACAATATTAATAACTACAAGTTGTACGGCACCTACTTTACTTGATCAACGCATAACGTGAATGAGAATCCCTATATAACCACTACTTGATTAACTATCAACATCTAAGGTATCCATTTGTCCCACGAGTATCCATTTTGGTACACCAGTATTTTTGTCTACGGTCTGCGCGTACAAAGTCGTGAGGATCGATAACAATTTTGCTATACGTTGTAAGTACTAGACTCAATTATGTCCATTTTGACCCTCACTGTTGTACAAAAGTTGCATTTAGTTAATATTAGAACCTGGTGCTCAGGTGATAAAGTTCAATGTTCTATTTGCGTTTTTAGGGCTGCGCTCAATGGGTCTCAGCGGAATCCTTTTGTGTTCCCCTGTCGGTTCTTCCTTCCCGTCTGTCAGGGGCTTATACCTACCCTTTTCGGTACATATCTGTCGTTTAACGCTACCAAAAACTGTTTTTGGTGAAAACGGTTGGTTGAGAACTTTATATTTAACACAGGAGCACTTTAAACGATTTCATCTCTTAGTTTCAATGCAAGTAGACACCCAATTGAATTAAAGGTTGAATTGAAATGATCCATTAAATCATTAAACGCTATTCAATAATAACGTTTAACATACAGATATCACAATATAATATATTTAAGATACACAAATTACGATATAGATGAAAACATAGGGTTTCGGGGCGAGGAAAAAGTTTCGTAAATTATATCTTGGTGCGCTGCTCAGCTCATGGATGACAGACCAAGCTTGTCCAAAAAGGTGTCGTCTGTTTTTCACACGGCTTCTAGAACATTCTAGCTAGAAGCTGCACCCTTATTGGACGAGCGGATTGTGGCGGGAGCGGTTCGAAATAAGTTCGCGTTATTTCCTCCCCGTTTTGAGCTGGATATGAGCCTGGTCTTAGGTTTTAGCAAATAAATTATATTTCTATTTCAAACAAAGTAAGGAACGCACTTATCAGTTCGAAATAAGTTTACGTTATAAACATTAAATCAATTGACGGCATTTGCTGTAGATCTAACTAATTAAATTAATTTATTCGTTATTCGAGTAGTGTCTAAATAAGTTAAATGCTTATATTAAGTTTTCCCTTATCTGTCTCCTACCTCCAATTAGACAAAGTTCTTCCGAATTTACCTTCATGAACATTAAAATATATTAAACTTATAAATTAATGTATATTTTATCTGCTTTTCAGACGAGGAGGCCGCTGACTCAGCAGGCTCCGAACAAGAGGAAGAACGCATAAAGTCAGAAGCTAGCAATGTTGCGAGTATTCTGAAAAGACTCCAGTCTACTGGTGCTCTAATCAAAAAGCCCAAACAAGAGTATCGTTGCTTCACGTGCGACGAAGATTTCCGAGATTGGGAAGAACTAGAGAACCACTTGATTCAGCACGTTTCCCTGCCGTCCGTGGTAGTCGACAAGCTGCCTTCCGACGACGAGGACGCCCCTCCATCCGGAGATGAAAACTGGTCGGATGAAGATGAAGAGCCAGCCCCGCCTCAGACCCCCCAGAAAGCCACACCGACTAAAATTGACATATCACAACTATTAAAAAAGACTGGCATCTCCCTGAAAAAACCCGCTGAAAATGACAATAAGGACTCTGATTCAGCCCTGAACAAACTAAGTGGATTAGGGTTCACTATAAAGAAGAGTAATACGCCAATCAAGAATGAACCAGAACCAGAAAAAAACACCAACGATGTGATGCAAAAACTGGGCAAACTCGGCGGAATCAAACTGAAATTAAAATCAGATGGGAATAATGCCAACTCTTTCAAAGTGATCAATGGGCTAAAAGATTTTGGTGCGTCTGATGATGAGGATGAGGGAAGCGGGAATGACGAGAGTAGAGAAGACCCAGAAGATGATGACGATCCAGACAAATCAGGAAATGATTCCGAGGGAGAAACTGAACGAACTCCGCCCAATACTCGTAAAACATCCGAGAGCGATGACTCTGGGAAGTCTCCAATATCTAAACAGAGTCCACTGAAAAACTTGCAGGGGATGTCTATCGTTCAAAAGACGACTGTTACGCCAGTTAAAGTTCCTGATCAGCAACTAAAGCCGCCTGTGAGGCCGGCTGTCAAACAAACTCCAAAGAGAGGAGCGAATCTGCCAATCCCTCCCAAAGATACTTCGCTGATTACTCTGCAGGAGCGGGAAGCTCCATTGAAGCCTACTACTCCAACCAAAGCTCCAACCCCTGAAAGGCGTGAATCACGCACAAGCTTGGAAAACGTTGTAGTAAAACAAGAAGTAGAGACTGTCGAAACGCAGTCTTCCAACGTTCCTATATTCTCCTCACAGATTAAGTCTGAAAGGGCTTCTCCAACACCGAACGATGGGGCATCTACTCCAATACTTGCCACTGTTAAATCGGAACCAGACGCCTTAGCATCACACCAGAGCGCACCGCCCAGTGCTCTAGCTTTACATCTAACGTCTAATACTACGCCACTTCTCCCAGTTACCAAAAAGGAAGAACCAGGAGTAGTAACGGTTATAGAAATAAACGGAGATTCGAATGACGAAGATGATGATTGTTGTGTGGTGTCAGCGACTCCGGCACCGGATATTAAACCCGTAGTAGTTCCTAAAACCGAAAATCCGCCTGTAACGTACCCTCCACCTGCATACCCGACAACGCAGCCAAGCTTCAGTTCCTCAGGAATGCTCGGCACACGCCTAACCGCCCCGTGCTTGGAAAAACAACACAACTTCAACTGGAATGCCCCAGATTCCAAACCACCCTTGGATATGCTCGAAAAAAGCGCAGATGACATATTCGAGAGCCTACTATCGAATTCCACAAAAAAAGAAAGCATGTCTATATCAGATGCGAGTGAATACATATCCTTAGATACTTTAGGGCCACAACATTCGTGTGATATATGCAATACCAGATTCACTGACATATCCTTGCTGGATGACCACAGAAGGATGACGGGTCATACAAAAACGCTAGTTCTTCCATCATCGTCAACACTTATGCCGTACAATTCTTCTAATATTTCTTCTAATATTCTCTCTAGTTTACTGCCTGTGAAACTAGCTGATCAAGTTGGAAAGTTATCTACTATCGGAGGAACAGGCCCAGGGTTTACGCATCAGCAAAATGTTATGATCAATATCCAAGCTTATCCTGGAGCCAGTGGCATGATGATGAATCCACAAGGGTACAACAGTTATCAGCCTGGACAAAATCACACACAGCCTGATTATGGCAATAATATGTATGGTCAGCAACAACCCATGCCCGGGCATCCATATCCAGGACAGGCTTATATGGGTCAACCAGGTTATGGGCAGTTCCAACAGCCTAAACCTCAGGGCTATCCTGGAGGTATGTCGCAGGGTCAGTTTCCGCCATCCTCTTCTTACTCCGTAGCTTCTCCACTTCAGGGTATGCAGCAAGCGGTATATGGACAAGCTCCTACCGGTGGAATAAACTCACAGCTGGGACAAGCCTTAGGTCAAATGGGTCCACCCGGATCATCTTACGTACCTTCCTCAAGCCCGGGCGGGGCTATGAAACCACCTACAGGTGGTATTAAGATCCAAAACGTACAAACCTTCCCAGCCGGGCAGGCGATAGGCATGCCTGGACCAGACCAGATGGGTGGACAAGTACCGGCACCCGGACAAATGGTAGGCGGACAAATGCCTACACCGAACCAAATCAGAATGGCTCCCGGCGCGAATATTACAGGAACAAGACCACGCATGGCCAATCCTAGAGGTCCTCGACCTGGAATAAGGCCAGGCATCCAAGTACATGCTCAAGTTCGGCAACAGAAACCAGGAGTGCGAATGCCCATGAAGAGACCAGCGCCTATGGCCGGTGGACCTGGCCAGAAACGACGAACAGACATGTTACTACCAGGCAAGCATGACAACGAAGACTGTCAGGTCATGGCGATGCAGAAGCAGAGGGAAGGTTTACCGATGATCCAGAGTGTGCAAGGCGCGAAAGACAAACTTAATCTAGGCAGCCAAATATCTATTACGAAGAAGAAAGTGAATACAGAAGCTAATGCTATGGCTAACGTGTTAGCATCGCGAGGTATCAGCGTCAAACAGAAGCAGAAGAGTCGGTCCCCGACTCCGGAGCGCCCCATCCCTCATATTCCGAACCTAGGCGCCGGTATGAGCATCAAACACACGTCGAAATCAAGCAACTTCTCCATTCCAGAGGCTAAAGTCGGCGGTGGCATGCTAGCCTGTAAGATATGCAAGAAAATGTTTATGAACCACAACTCTCTCTCCGTTCACATGTCAAACGCACATCCTCAGAGCAAAATACCAGTCTTCAAGTGTGACGAGTGTCCGGCTTCCTATCCAAAATCATTACAATTACAACATCATAAACGGGTATTCCACAATGTGACCGGACCCAACAGGGAACTCGGATTGCCCGTTGTGGACCTATCACAAGAAGAAAACCTCAAACGGTTGAGTAGTTTAGGCATATATAGTTTTATACCCCTAGCGAATAGGGAGCAAGCGGGCGGATGCTTCGGTATACCAGTAATCTCAGTACATAATGTACAAAACGGTATGACAAACAGTTTGCAAGCTTTAGGAGCTGATGGACTACTAAGTTTAGGGCCTCTTAAACCTTTACCTAACTCATAGACTGTATATATAAACAGCAGGTGTTGAAAAAAGTGTGAAAGTGGCTAACTGTGATTAATTAATTTTTGTGTAGACATTTGAAACGAGGTCACAAACATTTTGTAAAAGACTTTTATTTTGTTAAGTGAACTCGAAATATTTAAATGTGTTTCTAATAGTGAAATTATTCATATTTGACTTAATCATTATTATTCACTTAAGTACATACTAATTGTGAAGTTCATTAAATCGGAGTATGTTTGAATTCAAATAACTTGTTTGAATGAAATACAATTTTATTTGCAATTCAGAGTCATATCCATAGCCAGGAGAGTAATTGCATAACACACTTAAGAGTAACAATGGCATTCATTTTGACAGTTCAAAAACATTAATTGCATTATTTACGTTGGTGAGCAGACAAATTTTTGGAACATATGCAGCAATGGATTAGCAATATCCTTCAAAATCATTCAGATTGTAAGTGTGCTACGTCATATTATACATAATGCATTCTAAACGCTTCAGGTAATAAATGAAAGTTTTGAAATACAAAAATAGAATTAATTGTAGAAAAATATCCAATATTGAATTGTGTTTGAATATTGTCTTGTCATATTTCTCTCAAAAGATTTAAGCAAGATATTCATAAAAATTATAACAATCTTGAAAATTACAAGGAAAACGCTGCTATGAATATTATTATTAGTAAGTATGGTACCTTTGTTATTTTACATGCTAATCCAACAAATAAAATCCTTAATGTAGGAAAAATGCCTCTTGTAATTAGACGACGGAAACGAGGAAATTTACTAAGCAGGAAAAATTATGTTTTACTATTATCTGTTAATATTTGATATAGATATGGCATGGCTTGTATTAGTGTAAAGACAAAAATTCAGTCCTGTATTGTAAAGATAAACACACGCACAATAATAACATGTATCACTTATATTATGTCATTTTTGTAAGTAATCTCAAAAGTTGTGTCATGGCAAGGAAAAGCAAAACTAGCTCCGATTTAAACTACACTACCAGACACCTGAATTGAGCCACCCTGCATTTATTTTGAAAGGTCTGTAACTTTTTAGATGTTCGTGAGTTCAAGTTTGGAACAATTGTGACACTAAAATGACGACCAGGGGGCCTAAAACGGCCACTGTAGCAATTCTGCTAAAAGCGATTCATTTCCTCCAATATGGCAATATTTACACCAAATATGATTCAGATATAAATGGTGACACATATTAGCTGAATAATATCTCAATTCAATTCATATCTGAATCATATTTGGTGTAAATATTGCTGTATTGGAGGAAATGAATCGCTTTTAGCAGAATTGCTACAGTGGCCGTTTTAGGCCCCGAGTGCTTTCAAAAAAGCATTTTTTTGTCTTATAGTTATTTTGATCTTTTAGACCTTTATATATGCTCGGTGGCTGGATTTAGGAGTCCAGGAGTGTGTTACGGGTCTCAGCCGAGCCGAGTATGTTTTACATGGACTATACTATGTTCATTTTATGGTGATTGCGATGAAATGTAATAAACTAATGATATGACAGAGCTGTGGCATACCATATCCTATCTGATCATCTGAAATATGTATATGAATACTACATTGCCATTGTACTGTTCTATTTAGTACGATAACATCAATAGCGATATTATCACTGATAGTGGCGGCAAACCTTGAACAAGCAGGAATAATAAATGAAGGATCATACATAAACTCATGCCTGTTTCCCAAGGGGGTATGCAGGAACTACAGAACGCCACCTACTACGATCCATACATACTTCTTTTGCCTCGTTTACGTTCATACATCTGGTCATACACGCACGCCGGGTGCGAGCACTACGCACCCGACCTTTAGTCTTGTGATAACGTAGGTCATACGTAGATGGGTGTTTTGTTATCAATCATCATAAAAACAAGATTACTCCAGCACGCGTAGCATGAGCACTGTAGAAACGGGTTTTGTCTACGGAAGAATAGACAAAATGACAGCTAAACAATCACAATCTGTCATTTTGTCTATTCTTCCGTAGACAAAACCCGTTTCTACGGTGGTCATGCTACGCGTGCAAGTCATGTTCTATCAAAGAAGTTCATAACTAACAACCGTAAGGACTATTCCTGCTTGCAGTGCTAGGCGGCTATAGAACCGGGCCGGTAACAGATGTTGTCCAGATGTGGTCATCGTGTTCACGTGATTTTGTTTTCAAACTGGTTAGATATGAACTTCTTTGATGGTACATGTTTGGGACGATTTCCTGCCTCACCCTATATCTATGATTTGTTGCCCGCTCAGACTCAACCTTGGCTCTTAAATTTATTCATGGGTATATTTTTTTTAAATAGGCAGCTTATCTTTATCTCGGAGACTCAACTGACATTTCATGAGGTTATCAGTTTTTGTGATATTTTAAATAATTATGCCACAATAGATAAAAATTAAAAATAGATTTATATGAACAGATTTTTTTTTAAACGTTGGTTTGATGAATAATAATGATGCATTCTGTTCGAGATTAGATAAATGCTTCGGTCATCGGTCTCAATGTGAGCTATTCTAATTTCTAACGTGACGTTTTATTATCGTCGTCCACGTCCATAAAATGTATAAAAATACGTGCACGTTATCGTGGACAGAAAAAAAAGCGTCTTCATATATTTTCATACATTTTATTTCCATATGTTATCGTGTTGCCGTAACGTGGACGTCCACGATAATATCACCACGTTAGGAATTATAAAAGGGCACAATAGCTTTTAATTCAATCAGGTTAGAACTTAAACGCAATGTCTAAACTCCGTTTAAGAATTCCTTTGAAACGATATTAAGCTACGCTGCGCTGCGCTGTGCGGTTTTTAGCTATGCTTACGTTCTCATGCTATGTTCTGCAAACAACTTTGAGCTTTGCGAGGTGAGCTGCGTCAGTTCTTTTCGTCATTACATACAATTTAAGAAAAGCAAATTAGCCAAATAGAGCATAGTTCAGCATAGCACAGCGCAGCAAAACTTGATGCTAGTTACCCACAGACAAGTTGCTTCAGTCTCCGAGATAAAAAAAAAAACTTAAGTTTCATTGCGTACTCCCTTCAGTTCCTCACAATGTTGCCAGTATGACTGCTAACATTAATTTAAATATAAGTAGTGAACTTAAAATGTAAGGAGTAGTAAAAACAAACTTATTACAAAATGTAATTGATTGAAATATTCCATAAGTAACAGAGAATACGATTTGAACAAGGCGTGTTTTTGTATTTCATTTTGTCAAATTATTTAGTAAATACTTTTCAACTTTAACTTTTTTTAAATAAACTGGCTACGAAATAATGCGTAAATAATTATTATAAGTATAATATTCAACAGAGTTTTTCCAAATAAATTGACCTCCAACATAAAAACCAAACCGCCTTGTTTAAATTCATTCATGTACTCACACATACTTCAAAATGGCTGATAAGCAGCGGTAATCATTTACATAATTATTTTTATACTTATTAGTAAATGTAATGTAACTTGTAAGTTAATATACTTACTGATAATTTCAGACAACTAATAATACACTTCTACTTGAATTGAGCCACCCAGCATTTTCTTGTCCTGTCTTTTCTGAAACGGGAACTTTTAAATGTTCGTGAATTCAAATTTAGAACAAATATAACACCAAAATGATGGCCAGTATGTCGGCATCAAAACTGCATAACAACTTTTTCTTTGACTCATCATTATTTTAATGTTTTAGGCCTTTATAGCTCATATGGTATTGCACGGTGGCTCGATTTTTAGGAGTCCGGGAGTGTAATAATATATTCTTATATTATGTTCAAACTTGAAGTAGCGTAGATAATGTAATGTTGCAATAATTTGTCAAAAATGAATCATAGTTCTTTATAATGTCGAGAACATGTTTAGTAGGTATACGTTATATGGTGTTTTTTAGGTAGGAATAAGCTTTACAAGGTCAAATAAATTACTTTGCGAAACTACACAGACGTGATCGGAATCGATATTTCTGTATTACAGGATCATATTTTATTTTTTTACTGAAAACTTTTTCAGGCGAATTTTGCGCCCTTTCTGAACAGTGAACGAAACGAACCGTCCCGTTCGGGTCGGTGACGCTGAATCGGGTATACTCGGCTCCAGACGTCATCAGATTTTAAAATTAGAAAATCATTTAAGTTTTCACTTCTATTATCGTGTGGTCATACTTTTTTTACTGTATATTTTTGAGATCACATTTTCATATTGCATTTGTTTTCAACCGGATAAACATGTGAAGTGATCCCAACTTTGTACTGTGACATCAAGATAATGATAATAAAACTAAGAAAAATATAATAAGTAAAGTGACTATGACGTCTGAAGTTTCGCTAGTTAATTTAAGCACATCACAATGCTTATGTAGAAACCATCGTTCAAGAGTAAGCCAGGATCTATCTTATTTATATCACCACATTTTGCTTTCATACTCTGTGGTAAATCTTTTGGCGTTGAGAATTTTAGCCCAGGTACGTACAGGTAATTCAGTACAGGGATTTTTATCGCGCACAGGATTTTCTACTCTCGGTATTGAGCCGAGCGTTGATGATCCAACAGAGCGCATCGAGAAAACATAATATTGGATTTTCAACTCTATGCGCTAATCTCAGTGTTGAAAATCCAGTAGTCAAAAAAATCGCCCGTGTTACCTGGGCTTAAGGAACGTATTCTGGAACGATACCGAAACAAGAATTTCGATTTGAAAATAGATTTGTAATAAAACTTTAAGTTTTCAAGTTAAGATTCATGTCTCAGCTCGATTTCCGGAATGTCAGCCTAAGTTATAAACTTTGGGCCGCTACTGAATCTACTTATCCTCACAAAAATTCGAAATACTGTGTTTATTTTAAAACTTACAAATTAATATTTTAAAAGTTTATTTGGCACGGACTGCAACGTGTAAATATCAGATATATTTTTATAAGTAAAGTTATAAGTTTCTATATTTTGTTTTGCATTAACTGAACTTAATGCATACTGCCACTTATGTACTTATATTTAGTCCTATAACGTATACGGAACTGAAAACCTAATTGTGTAAATACGTTTGTACTGGCTCGAATGTAGCTTCTACGGCTTCTACTTCCAATATCGTCCAAAGTTTTTTGGGCCCTTGTCGCACGCTATACTCTGTGCGAAAAAAGTGTAACATTTTGACCGTGGTTGATCGAACAAATTGTAACATTTTGACCATCGCGACAGTTTTTTTCTGTTACAAAAGTTTGCAAAAGCGAAGTGAACTTTTTTTTTTAAATAATATTCTACTGAGCATCTGAAAATACAGTAAAACTATTTCTTAATGTCCCTCGGCATACTTCGTGTTTCGTCAGTTGTCGGATTTCTATCAGTTGCCCTTTGCACTTGGTAATTATGGTTGATGGCAACGCGGGCGCAGCGGTAGGAGTCAATACGTACAAGCACCAAGTGCAAAGGGCAACTGATAGAAATCCGACGACCGACGAAACACGAAGTTTGCCGAGGGACATTAAGAAAATAGTTGTACTGTACTAGTCTGGGAGGGTATGGCGTCAAATAACAGGCTTTATGTGGTTTAAATTGCGGTTTTGATTATTTAGAAGTACTTCAGCGCTATATTTTACATTTTAAAGGGTACGGTCGATGAAACAGGCTTTCCGAACTTTCGCGCATGTTCTCACTCATAAATTACTCGTCATAATGTCACCATTTGATTTACTTATACAAAAATTTGTTGCGCAAGCGTCTGCGCATAGATCGAACCGGTCATGATTTATCAGCCGTATTGTATTCTAAAACCCACGAATAATTATCACGGTACGATTATATTATATTTTTGTTTGTAAGATTTAATGAGTTCCCATGTGGAATGTACTTACTACAAACACGTTTTGTGATAGTGATAAGTAATGCTAACAGGGTCAAATTAAATTATCCAGCGAAACTCCGCAGACATTATGGACATTATCGATAAACATGATAAAAAAGAAATTAATGTGATGAGTTTTTTTTTGGGGTCATCAACCGCAGGTATTGATTGTAGTCACTTGAAATATCAGTTTAAAAAAAATAAAAAATTGTGTAAATTTCATAGACCCTCCAAAAAAAACCATCAAATCTTTTTTATTTTTATTTTATAGTGTTTTTTTTTTACGATTTGTTTACCTTTATTTAACTACTTAAACCTATGGAGTATACCCATGACGTCTGCGTAGTTTCACTAGCTAATTTAATATGACCCTGTATATCGCGTCTGTGACGATGACGATATAATTCGTTTTTAGTGAAGCTACATTTTGAACCTAAAACATTTTTTTAAATTAGTAGATGGCCTTATGATTTCGAGATTCGAAAGTTGTGCAATCAACGATATTTTATAGTCGAATACGGTTGTATTCACAGTCTTAGATAATCATCTAGTTTTAGAACAACCAACTCAATTTCGTACAAGACAAAGTTGAAATTCCATTGTAGGAAAAAATTGGAAATGGTCACTCAAAAATCATGTTTGACTACATGACGCTAAATTAGATAATTGAGTAAGTGGCAATAAATGTAAATTATCAAAGATTCTGAATTCAAGTATTGTTTTATTTTTAGTTTTTAAGTATACTGTGTACTGTCTACACAAGAAAAATATAATAAAATAATAGTTATTGGTTGGCTTTGTAAAAAATGCGCGTTCTTAGTGCATTAAATAACTTTAGTATAAGAAGAGATTATTTTTTAAGTTTAATTAAAAACGAGTTATTGTAAGTTTTGTATTTGAGTTCTATTTACATGTACCTATCTAATATAAGAGAAAAGTTGAGATACATAGGAAAACGATTAAAATTACATTTATGAATAACTACGGCTGCTTTTTTATTCATTATTCCCAACCAACATTATTACACACGTTTCACTTCACACTTTATACTAGTTTAGGGGTATGAGGAACAGGGTGTAAAGTTCCCTCATCCACCATAGGAAAGGGACGATTCTCCAACCAGACGGGTGTCGTGTCTGGCGGGTAGCTGCCTAGAGGTTGAAGTCGTGAGCTTGTATATATGTCCACGGCGCGGTAAACTCTAATTGCGCGATGCAGGATTTGAGTGACGTCAGGATGTTGTGTGACGTCAGGTCTTTGATGCGTAGTTCGCATGTGGTGATGTAGATGCCGCCACACTAGGTATGTCCAGTCAACCGCATCAGTGGGAACCATAGATATAAGAAAGAAGGAGATATGCCCGGTAGTTGAAAATGTATTGAAACCCAATGTCTGCACTAGATCCCCTCTGCACTAGACTTTGCCACAACTACACATGCAGATCAGTAAACTCAAATAAAATACCGAGGTCGCGCTCACACTTGCAATTTATAAATCAGAACGTACTACACAATCAATTATAAACCTTATCCCAACAAACACAGCGTGCATTTACCATGCACCGTAGAACTCACTCACACGACAACATCGATCGCTATCATTGTGCTGTGCAAAGCCATTTATTTTACATATAAGTACGCTAGTGATTGACTAAATCAGAAAGTTATCGATTCTCCCATTTATTATTGTAAGTATTAAAAATTTTGGGAGTTCCTGAAAAAATAATAAATAAAACAAGATATACATAATTATAATAAGATGATATAAATAAACAAAATGTGCCAAAAAATAAAATATAAATCAATAAATTCAACATTATAAGAAAATCTAAATGAGTATAAAACAAGATTTCACATCGGTCTTCCAATCAGGCTATAAATTGAAGCATAAACTATAATAGTAATATAAATTCATACGACAATTGACATTGTTGTCGATAGCCTACGTTAGAGGATCTGCACAACCACATCACTAACTCGTCGCAAGACACAGCGGCTGTACCACGCGATGCAACCGCTTAAAGAAAATATCGTTTCGTGATTTTTACATTGCTTGTCCAGTCACTTAGCAACACACTTAGGTAGTGGTAAAGAAGCAATGTATTTACTGCAATAATAGAACAGTCGCTGTGGTATATTAAAATTAAAATAACGTAGTAAAGACAAAAAATATTTTACGATTTGTTGTTTCTCATGATTTTCAACACAAATATAGCGATCGCGTTCGAAAGTGCACTAGTTAGCGCAGACGGCCATTTGCCTGAAGCATGAGCATTGTGAGCATTACGCGCACACAGACACGCCCCCATGCCACTTCTGTTATTTATATTTTTAAGGTGGGAACACTAGCAGTACGAATATCACCCATACTGCTACGACATAAAGACGCTGTCAATGTCAAATTGTTACCAGCACCACAGACTAGTACAGATGGTTCACTCTGCAATATCATTTAAATAAAAACTGACTCTTGCTACGACTCAATAAAGTGCAATTCTGTTCGCACGGCGCTAATTACCCACCGTTATATTTACCTAGAAGTAGCCTCTCTATCGCGTGACTTTTATATCTTCTGTGGCGGCATCTACATCACCACATGCGAACTACGCATCAAAGACCTGACGTCACACAACATCCTGACGTTACTCAAATCCTGCATCGCGCAATTAGAGTTTACCGCGCGGTGGATATATATACAAGCTCACGACTTCAACCTCTGGGCAATTGCCCGCCAGACATGACACACGTCTGGTCGGAGGATCCTCCCTTTTCTATGGGGGATGAGTCAACTTTACTCCCTGTCCCCTCATACCTCTAAATCTTCTCACTACGTTACGCCCACTAAATTCGACAAGTCGAGCCCACCGCGTACCTACTTGTAGCTTCATACCATTTGAACAAATTTAACATTGTAGTTGAAAAACATGTTCTCCCATACGGAATGTATGGGAGATAATGTTTTTCAAACTGCAAATTTAAGTTGGTCGTCTCTTTAACTTGTAAAGCCTACTTATCTGTGATAGTTTTCCTTTTGATTTTGTTATAAGTATATGTATACTACGGCTGTGAATTTTTTCATAAATCCGCCACTGTTGGTCTAAATTTAGACCAAAAGTGGCGAATTTGCTTTTGGACCCCACACTTGACTCTAACAAAAATTTGCATTTAAAAGCTTAATATTTCGCAAACGGATCCCTGAATCCAAAAATGGTCATCACAAACTCACAATATTATTGAACGACCTTTCTTACGATACCCCACACCATGGACTAGATGAGAAAAAAAAAGAACACCCCCACTTTACACGTAGGGGAGGTACCCTAAAAAGAATCTTTTTCTTGATTTTATTTTACCACTTTGTCGACGTGATTAATATTTATACCCATACCAACTTACAGCTTTCTAGTACTAACTGTCTCTGAGCTAAGCCGCGGACAGACAGTCGGACAGAACCCCAGTGTTCCGCGGACCACCTTTTGGGGACCGCTGAACTAGTGAACTAAAATATTGATTATGAAATGCAATAATTAATATTGTAACACCGAATATTAAGTTTGCTGAATAATTAGTTTTTTTTAGATGTAAAAAAAGTATTTGGAAAGTTTCTTTCGAAATGCGTTTTTTACACCTAAAACGGTTACAACATCAAATTCAATGTTATAATTGCAATTCATTATTAATATTCTAGTTCGCTAGCTAGCCACATTTCTTATTTCCATATTGTAATATTGCCAAATTAATCAAAACTGCGAAATATTGGACATCTATTTGCGAAGTTGCCCACTTTCAGAATAAACGCTCGAGATGCTTTAGTTTAGATCATCGAACTGAATAACTTTTTTTTTAAATCTGCTGTTCCATAGTAAAGTTTAATACGTAGGTACTGTAGAACAGTACGTATTAAACTGGTGGTTTTTTTCGCGATTTAATAGTCCCATAGTAAAAGTTATTTAGTTAGATGGTTTAAACTAAAGCCTCCTATAGTTTCTAAAGTATTTTTTGTAACACTTAGGTAATTATAACATCCGCAAATACAAAAATAAGCTGGAGATAAAGCAAATAATAACAAAAAACAAAAAACCCGACCACAAAAACACATACCTAACTGAAAAGAGAAAAACAAGTTTATTGAACTTTGTTTTTTGTAAGCGATGATATTGGTTTGTCCCCGGCCTGCGTATTGCAGGCCGGGGACAAACCAATATCATCGCTTCACTGTCATAGCTTGAGCTAAGCTAGCGTTGTTATTGGTTAATTTCACACACATCCCTTGCTACGCATCCTCGCTCATATCTGGTGGAAACGTAGCCTAATTATTGCCTAACATACGATCAATCACAATCTGTTTCATTTTGACAGTTCAACAACATTCATTGCGTTATTTACGTTATTGAGCAGACAATTTTTTTCAACATATAAAGCAATGGATTAGCAATATCCTTCAAAATGATTCAGATTATGATTGATCGTGTGTTTGGCAATTAGGGTGCAGGTTAACTCTTGCGCAAGAATCACTCACTATAGGAAATTAGTAACATATTCATCTGTACTTAGAAGGTTTCAACACTCCCAAACTTTTTGGAATAATATTAAATTGTAATTGAAAACTCATCAAAGATTTTTTTTAAACCTCTAAGTAAGTATAGTCAAATGCAAAAATATCTAGGTGAATCTTACAAATTATGTTAATTATGGTGAAGAGGGGAGACATTTCGTAACCTCTATTGGGATGTTGGTAAATAAATTTTCTAGTGTCTCAGCAACTTTCAACTTATCTGAAATGGTTTCATTACCAATTTTTAATGACAATTCATTCTGATCTCGTTGTTTTATGTTTCCAGTTTCTTTGTTAATTACCTGCCACACAGCTTTTATTTTATTTTTAGAAATACTAATTTTGTTACTTATTAATTTAGATTTAGCTTGGGCGCAGACTCGTTTGTAGGTATATCTTAGAATAATTTCTGACATAATTATGAAGGGCTTGATTAGAAGTCAATGATTTCTCGTTATACAAATTATATAAAATATCTCTGCTTTTTCTAATGCCAGCAGTGGCCCAATCATTAAATTTTGGTTTAGTATTAATTGTTACTCTTTTTACAGGACACGCTTTATTGAATTCATGGCATACTGTAGAAAATAATGTATTGTAGTTTATATTGGGGTCTTGTGAATTAAAACTAGCAGTTGAGAGATTGCTAAGAACATTATTATTAAATTTTTTCAATTTATTTTTAGTAAGAGATCTTAATTCAATGGTTTTATCTAAGTGAAACTTTTTATCTAAGTCAATTGATACAAATTGACCAGTATGGTCAGACCTGACGCCACTAATTAATGATGAGTCTTGTACTTTACAATTAGTAAGTAAATATATTAGTCAGGTTACTGCATAGCCAGGCCGACCCCTCTTTTTCTTTTTAAGAGGGGTCAAGTAATGCAGAGTACTGACCGTACATACAAGCAACTACATATTTAACAGTCAATGAAATTGTTTATTATGAAAATAGGATATCGGAATCACTTTTATACGTCATATAAAAAATAAGCTAAGTAGATGAGGTGAGGTGTATGATGACGGTGTTTCCTATCTGACTACTCTGAGAAGAAAGGCCGAAACAAACTCAGAGGTCGCGGTCTCTTTTAAAGTCCAGGCAGGTGTTAACACGTTCAGTGCCGGGAGCCCTCCTGGAGGGTTCACCTAGTCGTATATGGGATGCCGGCAGCCTTCGCGGGGGGCTCATTTTAAATGTAGGTTTTTCTTAGCGATACAGCATTATAAACCGAGAAAATAATTTCTGACGTATATTTTAACAAGATTTATAAGTTTGTTTTAAAATCCAAGCATTTTTTTCACGTTTTTTTGTTCACGTTTATTCGCAAAAAAAATATAAGGTTGGAAACTACGTATAGCGACTAGAACCCCTGAAAACACTATTTTACTTCGTTTTACAGTGTTTTAAATCTCCGTTGACCGTCCGCGATGGTTAAATTTTGCGCAAACGTAATGCCGGCAACCCTCCCGGAGGGTTCACTTCCAATATGTATGGCGGCATGGCGTATGAGTTCTATGAAAAGTGGGTGGAGTCGAAAGTGTTAAAGTTACAGTCGCTAATCATTACTTAACTTTAACCAACGTTTATAAATAAACCCCAATGTCATTAAATTGGGTCTTAGATAATAACAACTTGTGTAAGAACCTGGGCCGGGTTTAAAGGTGTGGAGGTCCTGCGGCAACCAAGAAGTGGAGGCACCGATTATAATTTGGACCAGACATCGTTTTCAATAATTTATGTAATAGGTACTAAAAATATACAAAAGAAAAAAAGATAAATCTTAGGCGAATGGAACTTTGTGAGCTTTTTTCGTCGAAAAATCATTGATGATTTGCTAATAGAAGATTTCCATAAATTTATCTTTTTGATAATCGTTTTTATACAAAATGGTAAATTTAGGACCAACTTAACTTTTTTTTTACAAAAAAAAAAAAACAAATTGTGGAGGCCCCTATTTTGTGGAGGCCCGGGGCCATGGCCCCTGCTGCCCTGCCTTAAATCCGGCCCTGGTAAGAACTAAGAATGCAACACTCTCACTGTCCGCGAAACAGACACAAACAATTGCTATAAATCCTAATTATGCTGCCATCACCGTACAAGACAGGGTGTAAAGGTCAACGTGGACCTTCGATATGTTAGTTAAGATGAGGCTCCCTAAATTGGATAATGTTAATGTTGTTGTTGTTAATGTTGTTTGTTGTTATTGTTGTTGTTGTTGTTGTTAATTTGCATTAATATTCTGAAACAGTCACTCATACAATCAAAATGGAACTTAATTATATGAGTTATTGGATCTTTTATTTCCATATACAAGACAGTTACAGTACGATACAACTTAGTAGCATATATTTGAAAATTTGCATTCATTCATTTCAATTTAGCGAATGTATGTGGTTATATGACTTCACAAGTTATTGCGTTTGCGTAAAGATCATTTTCACTAAATCTAATAAATATTGGTGATTTTGAAGGCGCACTCAGTTCAGATGGTGGTCGGCTTTACGAATTTTGGCAGTCTATATCTATGTCGTTATGTACGTAATTGTAACATTTTCACTCGATTAATTTTTATTCGAAAATCATGTCTTTTTTAAAGATTATTAAAAAAAAAGAAAAAAAAAAAAGAAAAAAATCAAGAAAAATCAAGATTACTCGGCTTTCATGTTTAAAATAAGTATTCACAGTAAGAAAATATAGTTTATTATCCAGCCACAAGTCATATCATATTGTTTAGACATTAATTTAATCTTAGAGATTACTTAGAAGATATTTTTGAATCCTTATATTTCTTAAAAATACTCGCTCTTGAGACATTCGAAGGCTGCGGATGGACGGAGGAGAATCTTTGTTTTGAGAGATTCTACCTCAACAAAAAGTTAATCTAAACACTAAAACCAATTAGATTAAATTCTTCAAAAACGAACAAAGAACTTAACTTCTGACAAGTTAGTTACTCAAAATGGCTTATATTCCCATTCAAAATCAAACATTGCAACCGAAAACTCAAAAGCACCATTAAAAATAATTAAGGTAGGTACATAATTAAAGCTGGTCTCAACCAGCGATTTAATGGCTGAATAAAATGATAAAGAAAACTTTTGCATTTGAATTTCCAATGGCGCTTGAAGTGCCGACGTGAAGTTGCATGTTATTGATAAATTGCTTCCCTGTTTTCCCAGGACCTACAACCAAGCTAAAAATAGGATCTGGGGGTGGCAGAGAGGTGCTGCGCATAACAGCAATTGGTCATACACCTATCGATCGAAATAAGCGCATGCGATATTTAGTTGGCCGCGGATCCCATCGGGTGCAACGTTCTTGCTCAGAAAAATTCAAAAATGCCTCTTTGTTCCGTCATAACGTGTAAGTGCAGCCAGGAAGGTCATAATGGACCAGCAGAAGGCATTTCTTTTCATTTGTAAGTACAAAATCTTTCATTTAACTTAAAAAATTAGACCTGAAAACTGCAATTCACCTGTTCCAGCGACCGTTAATCTGTTGCATTGCGAAAGATATACATTGCTGTTGATGTTGGCTGTCAATGTTCGTTGCGTTATCACAAAGGCCAGTGTATCACGCCGCGACTGATAACGACGTGAACTCGGGACGCGTTTCATGGTGAGGGTCGAAGGCTAGAGGTGCCCCGATTATTTATTTATGAAGGAAATATCGATAAAGATAGTGTATCGAGATTTATTAGAAGTGTTTCTTGTGATTTGTGCTGTGCTTTTAGTGTAGGATGTGCGAATTTCGGAAGTAATGGATACCCACGCAAAAGTTTCTGGACGTCAAGTTGTGCAATATTTTCAGATTTCAATGAGTAAAGTAATTGAATTTTAAATATTAATTTGGTTAATATCGTTAAAAAACTTAATTATTTCTAACCAGTGTAATTTTTTTTTTTTTTTTATAATTCTTCTGTACCTACCTGTATTTGTCACCTAACTCCTCCAAAACGGCTGGATCGATTTGTATGAAATTTTGTGTGTATATTTGTGGGGTTTAAAAATACAATTGGACCCGGTAGCTGGCGATGTTCGGACAGGACAACGTCTGTCAGGTCTACTAGTATAAGTGTCAATATATAGTGAAAAATAAATTGCTGCGTAAATTAACGGTCACGTGGTTCAAAAAGTGTCTTTTCTTTGTTTAAAACGTGTTCACGATAGTTGTTTTGTGCTATGTTTCGAGAAACTGTGTAAGTAACCAAAAAAAGAGATCACGTAGGTATACTTTTAGACAAATCTGACGACATCGGCTCGAACTAAAAAAGAAGGGATTTTATTGATTGAAATCTATTTAAGTACTTAAAGAAAAAAAATAACAGAAATAAATTACTTATATTATTCTGTTCTATTTTAAAACTATTTTAGCTCTTCGTAAAATCAGATTTCTAAGTCATTATTATCAGTAGGCAAATCGATGCGCCTACATTTTTTGGCAAAAATTATAATATTATTTTATGGGTGAGTTATATTCTATAAAATATAGTACCTACCGATCGTAATGGTACCTGCGACGCCTCGTAGCAGCTTGCTGCGTAGTGCGTAGTCTTCGTAGCGTAGCGTCGTAGACTCGTTGTGGAAGGCCTACGAGGCTACGACGACGCTACGTCATAAGAAAACTGATCCGCGAGCACAGAATAGATTAAAATAAGCGTAGGTACCTACGAATCAAAATTCTATTCTAGCCTATAAATTACATAACCAAACAAAAATAACGATTGGTAGGTTATAGCAACCACCTACGATTGGTAACTATAACGATTTGTTCGTAAATAGGCACCGCATGTTCAGAAGGGAACTTGGTTACATAATTTATTTTATGAGATTTCATAACCTGCCACTGGCACACTGAGGTTGCTTCTCCACAAACCATAAATAAAATAACTGTCGTTGATGACTGTGAGGTGAAGATAACATTTATTTGTTACAGGTTCCCCGCTAACGCGGAGATCAGGGCAAAATGGGTGGATATGACAGGGCGAGATGGCTGGGCGCCGACAGCCAAAGACTTCATTTGTTCGCGTCATTTCCGTGACAACGATTACTTCATCAAGCGATCGGGTAAACGGTACCTAAAGACCTCGGCCATCCCCTGCGAGTATGTGGTGTACCGCGATCTCTACGTAAGTATTTCAAGTTTATATTAATTAATAATTAGGAAATTCTTGGAGGTAGCCCCTATAATGTAACTGGTGAAATATAGGTGTATGTTACATCTCTACTCAACCCCTTAAGGAGTTCTGGTTTAATTATATACAGGCGTGAAGTTTTTCATAGATGAAGAATTCAAGTAATTTTAACTGATGACATTTTCAAGGTCAGGTGAGGTTATCTGTCAGTTTAAAAAAAAAAAAAAAATTATATGCTTCCAGGGAAAATGGGCTGTCATCAATTAGCTTTCAGATACATCTGGATTTTTATAATGAGTCAGGCAGGGTAAAAACCACACAGTGACACAACTGCAGAGCGTAGTTTGTAATGTTAGTTCATTTGTGAAGAATATGCATTGTTAGGCGTTATTTTAGTTTCAAACTATTTATAATTGTATATTAATAAATTTATTAGATAGGTAGGTAAGTACTTCTCTTAGAATTATTGATTTCGAATACTTTCCATATTTCATTTAAAAAAACATAATTCCCACCTTTTCCTTACGAGATCGCCAACCTTTTGCAAAATCTCAACGCAAATCATCGCAAAAGTAAAATTCTGTTAGTAATTTAACATCCCACGCCGCGAAGGGTACACCTCTACCGCCAGACTCCGATAAATCCACCTCTATGTGCGTATAATAGATGTGGCTCCTGTCTGGACACTCCCTCGGAATCCCAAGCACTGTGTGTCAATTGTAAAATGATGTATTACGGGTTAATCCTCTTTATGTAGGTATGTACTTATTCTTTTCTTTGGGGTTAATAGGTTCACGGAAATATTGCTACCTTGTATGTATACTTACTTTACTAGATTTTTCCTTTTAATTGTTTTCGGTGTTGGGGACAATGGTTAGTGAAGTTTGTGGTAGTTTGTTGGTGAAGTTTTAGTCAGTCAGTTGTATAATGTGTTAAAAATATTTAGTGTTGATGTAAATGGAAAAACCTGTTCCGGAAAAATCTGCGATTTCTTTTAAATCAATCAGTCATCTGCCTACCGTTTTCTCAACAATGTTGGGGTCAGCTTCCAATCTAACCGGA
The DNA here is from genome assembly GCA_914767755.1 of Agrochola circellaris. Taxonomy (NCBI): domain Eukaryota; kingdom Metazoa; phylum Arthropoda; class Insecta; order Lepidoptera; family Noctuidae; genus Agrochola; species Agrochola circellaris. The sequence continues at coordinate 9,174,146 of OU611850.1, read as the reverse complement.
TCAATTCAATCTAAACGCGCTACCGTCACCCAACATAGGCACTATGCTGGGTGACACTACTTTCCGGCTCGCTATTTGTCTACGTCTAGGCGCTCCTTGTGTGGCCCCGCATCGCTGCCAATGCGGTGAAGCAGTCGACTGTCTCGGACACCATGGTCTATCCTGCAGCAAGAGCGCAGGCCGGAGAGCACGGCACGCCAGCATCAATGACATCATCCGTCGTGCTCTTGTCACCGCCGGGGTGCCAGCTGTTCTAGAACCCAACGGCTTGGCACGCGACGATGGGAAGAGACCAGACGGAATGTCCATAATGCCGTGGAAGTTAGGTAGACCTTTGGTGTGGGATGCAACGTGCGTCGACACCCTTGCGCCATCCCATCTTCCTAGCACGGCGGGCTGTGCTGGGGCTGCCGCTGCAGGTGCGGAAAACCTCAAACGGCGCAAATATTCCAATCTTATTGGGACTTATATGTTTGAGCCGTTTGGGGTTGAAACACTAGGGCCATGGGGTCCGAGTGCCCACTTAGTTTTTCAAGACATCGCAAAGCGGTTGGTCGACTCTTCATGTGACCAGAAGGCTGGCCTATTCTTCGGCCAGAGAATCAGCATTGCCATACAGCGTGGCAATGCTGCCAGCCTTTTGGGCACTTTTCCTGTTGACAGCGATGTGGACGAATTTTTTGATGCCCTATGATTGTCTTCCCCCTTTATATTTGTATACTTAGTTAGTTAATAGTTTATATATATTTTAGTGTTAGCTTGTATATTATAATTAAAATTATGTATTGAATTTGAAACAAAAAAATCTAAACGGGTATTAGTTACTATCGATTCTCTTTTATTTATACACTAGCTGCCCGCCCCGGTTTCGCTCGAGTAACACTAAGTACTTATCTACGGCGCACCTACCTGCCTACCCTACCTACCTACCCTACCTACCCTACCTACCCTACCTACCCTACCTACCCTACCTACCCTACCTACCCTACCTACCCTACCTACCCTACCTACCCTACCTACCCTACCTACCCTACCTACCCTACCTACCCTACCTACCCTACCTACCCTACCTACCCTACCTACCCTACCTACCCTACCTACCCTACCTACCCTACCTACCCTACCTACCCTACCTACCCTACCTACCCTACCTACCCTACCTACCCTACCTACCCTACCTACCCTACCTACCCTACCTACCCTACCTACCCTACCTACCCTACCTACCCTACCTACCCTACCTACCCTACCTACCCTACCTACACTACCTACCCTACCTACCCTACCTTTTCATTGTTTTTAAGATGTATTCTGCTATTCGGGGCGGAGACAAATCCAACGAATCAAAAACCATGAACATTGGTCCAGCACATCTCGAGTTATAAGTGTTGTAACAAACACGACTTTCTTTTATATATATAGATAATATTAAAACAAGTCTCCGATCCTGTCACATGGGTGCTGGGAGAAATTTTATTTCCTCATATTTATTACCATTGTTTTTTGCGTGTACTTAAAAGTACCTATAACTAAAAAAAACGAGCAATATATCACTACTTTCTTTAAAAATCTGGTCTGTCCATGTTGTAATATTTAATTGAAAAAATCCAGTTAGCAATCCAGCTTAAACCAAGGATGATACAAAAATTCAATAAAGCGCCTTCAACTCCTTTTTTTAGTTCGATGAAGATGTGGAGGTAAAATTTGAGGTGAATGAAGCTGAAGCAAGTGTGCCCGTTGAGGATATCGCAGTGGAACCCGAGGTCCTGATACCTGATCAAGAACCAGAAGACAATATTGAAGCGGCTGAGCGATCTGGGACACGCCGAGCATTCGCGCCATTCAATTTGCCAACACCCGCCAATCAAGATCCAGATATAGATAGTACCATTGGCACTATATATGACATGAACGAAAATGGTACCGGAGATTGGGAGCGATTCCGGGTAAATATAAAAAAATATATAAGAATTTAGTTTAAGGGGCATGCGCTAAGGTAGCCCGCGAGATTCAAATTTTCTTTAGTTTTTTGCATTTTGCAGGTCAGTGTCAGGTTTTATGTTTATTAAAATATGATTCGCGACCGTAACAAATATGGCTTTACATAATTATTGTAATCATTACAACTCCATAAGTTAGCATAATTGTCAAATGTCATGATTTCATGAAATAGTCATTCAATGGGATTACATGAGCTTAGAGAGTTGTATTGATATTTTTTATGATTATAATTCTATAAATAAACATTTGATACGACCGCGAATCATATTTAGATCAACATAGAACATGATACTGACCTGCAAATTGCAAAAATCGTAAAAAGAATTGAATTTCGCGGGCTACCTTGACGCTTTCGCCTTAATTGAGCATTTTGCCGCGCGCGTTTTGTAATTAAGATTTTATTTATATGTAAAGTTTATATATATTTTTTTACAAAAGTTGAATAGTTAAACTCTTTAAAGTACCTATTCAAATTTTGTATCCAACTGTAGCCATTAAAATTATTTCTTTCTTTTTCATTTTGTTCCGAATCTACCATGGGGATGCCTTAGTTTTGTATGTCATCGATTGATAGAACATTTTATCCGATTTACTGTAGTACAAAGTATTTTCAGTCTGAGTTGAAGAAAACTAAATTTTTTATATATATTTGGCTACCATAAGCAACATAGATAGACTGTACATAGGTAGATACATAGATATATTGGTAGTAGCAATAATATACATTAGGTAAAACTATTTATCTTTGTTTGTAGCCTGAACGTTACTTCGGCCAACGACTGCCAGTCTCTATCTTCGAAGACAACTCCCAAGAGGTTGGTTCCTCGGGTTTCGATGAGCGCTATCGTCGAGATGTTGGGGTAAGTCTAAGTGGATAATCTATTGATGTCGTTGAACTACCTAGGTAAGGTAGGTACCAGCCGGGGATGCGGCGAATGTACAAGTATCAGTGGAGGTCAGATAGACAGTCGCTCCATGCAAAATACTGGTATTCAGCTGCATCCGGTTAGACTGGAAGCCGACTCCAACATAGTTGGGAAAAGGCTATGCAGATTGACACATAAACAGTAGTTACCACTTCCATAATATGCCATCATTACCATTTGTTACCATTTAATTTACAGTCGTCAATGAATTCATACCCACTGGACTTACGCCCACACTTGGACTTACGTCCACACTTGGAGCGGCTACCTCCACCTAGAACACCTGAACCGGTAACGCAAAGCATCGTGCAAGAACACATCCCTGGTGCTGAGGATGACATTCCGGAACCTGCTTCTTCGACTGTGGTAAAAAGCCAGCGCGGACCACAGAAACTCGAGAATATCAAGAGGATAATGACAAGGAGGAAGTCAAGCAAAAAGGTCAGTTAATCTTATTTAGGTATAAGAAACTTACTGCAGCTACAGCACTGAGTTCTCTCATCGCAACTTTATTGTGCTAAAAGGTTATTTTGGTGCGTGGTCAAAATCGGAACGAATGCCGCCGCCATCTTATTTTTTGAATGCATGTCAAGTGACATTTCACGAAATAAACATTGCAAATGTTTTTTACCAAAAGCGGTTCCCTGTCAACGTCATTTGAGTGCCAATACAGACTGTTCACTATAAATTGTCCCTTGCGACATGTTGGCACCATTGCTTTGCAGCAATGGTGCCAAAATGGCGGCAAACTTAGTTTCAATACAAATAGGGTTTAAAATGGCAATTGACAGAACAGTGCTACCAATCGCGTCACGGGACAAGTTATAATGAACGCACTGTAGATCCTTGTAGCAGTGTAATAGTGGCACTCAGAAGCTAAGTCAGAGGTCCATGGGCGGCATAAAAACTGACACCTGGGGGCCTATTCCTTAAGCGAAATCCGTAGTTTCGGCCGTTGTTACGGGCGCTTCGTTCTCCGTCTCACTTACAGACATACCGTAAGTGAGACGGAGAACGAATCGCCCGTAGACCAAGACAGTAACCGCACGAAAAAGAAGAAGAAGCGGCACTGTGTGATGGCTTGTGACGTTTGCATGTTTTCATGATAGTGTGTTTAACTACTAACGTACTCATCGCGCGCGCGTGCTCTAGTTAAGACTATTGTGCAGACGCATCATAACACCGTCGTCACGGTGTACGTCGTTATATCGGGACCACCGCGATGACCTTGTGACAAGTGCGGAAATCGTCATGAAGTGTTTAATATAATAGTTTAGGTATCACGCCTTAAAACTAAATAATGGCTGCAAATCAGTCTATTAAAATAAAAACTGATCTGGAAAAACAGTTGTATGACTGATACATCCAGGAGAAAATGGACAGGGAAAACCTGCAGCAAATGGTACGTCAACTGAACGGTACACACACATACAAAGATTAAGAGGAACAGGTACCAGATTTTCAAGGACAATTAAAATGCCTCAAGGCACAAGAAAAAGAAGAGCCCTCAGATAAACAGGTGCGTGAGATCATAACACGTGCTCAGCCTACTAAAAGTGACGTTGAGTACTGCACGGATGAGGATGAACAAAAAGACTGGGTGGATTAGGGCGAAAAACAGGAAGAAAAGGAAGTTGAACACCTCCTTTACTCCACCACCACTACCACAAGCTGGAACTCGCGCTCAGCAGCAGCAAATAAACTTTAGAGATAGCGCTATCTTAAGATTTGCACAATACTTAGAAAAAACCTTCCAGCCAAATGACGAGTCTGAAGACAACCTACAATTTCCCAATATTCTGCACGATCAAGGAATTAGGCTTTAATAAGCCATCGTTATGCTTACTAGGCTTATCAATGCTGCATTCGTGCTAAAGTGCTCAGGCTCAATATTAACTCGCATTCAGTGATCATCGGCACTGCATACAGGCCGCCGTGGCTAGATGTCAATGTCTTCCTGGATGCGGTTACTGACTCTCTCTCCTCCTTTGCTAACGCAGACAAGGTTGTCTTGCTTGGCGACTTCAATATTAATGTTTTAAATCAAACTGACAACAAATCTAAACTTTTAAACAATTTTATTCATTGCTGCAAGCTTAGACAAATCGTCACTGAACCAACGCATTTCACAGATCATAGCGAAACTCTAATTGATGTTGTGTGCACTGATGCCCGTGTGTGTGGGTTCTCTGTATCGCACATACCGGAGCTCGGTCACCATGCAATTATATCTGTCGAACTATATTTTAAATTAGAGAAACCTTCCCCTCATTGGATTACATATAGGCCACTTAAAGACATCCTCCCCGAACTTTTTAATAACGACTTAAATAAAATGGACTGGGAACATATTGAAAGTCTGGAAGATGTGAACTCCATGGTTGCAATGTTTAATCAATACTTTTTGACATTATTTGATTTGCATGCTCCTCTTAAAAGAGTCCTGATTAAGGAGAAATCATATCCCTGGATAACTGACACTGTCAGGGAAATGATGAGGCTGCGCGACAGGTGTCACTTGAAGTCCAAAACGACAAAATCCGACCATCATATTAAATCCTACAAAGAGTTAAAATACCTTGTTAGAGCTGCTTTTGATAGTGAGAAGTGCGCATATTTTAAAACGTATATTAATAATAATATTAAACAACCTAAGAAGTTATGGAGTCATATCAAATCAACTATAGCCACCTCAAAAAAACCAGAGCATAGTCTGCCACATTTCTGTAATGACCCAGAATCTATAAATCAACACTTTTTGGATGTTCCGGGCAGTGGTAAGGTCACTGCTGCAGATTTAACTTATTTTGGGCACCATAGACACGGTAACAGTCATTTCCAGCTTGACCCCGTCCAGCAGGATGTGGTGCTGAGGATCTTGCGTAGTCTTAAGTCCAATGCGCAGGGTGCTGACCATATTTCTCTGGAGATGCTGATGTTGACACTTCCTCGAACACTTGCAGTTATCACAGCAATCATCAACAGATCCATAGTCACCTCTTCTTTTCCGGATCTGTGGAAAATGGCAATAGTTAGACCAATCCCTAAAGTGTCTAACCCCACTAGCGTGAATGACCTCCGTCCGATAAGCCTACTGCCATGTCTCTCCAAGATTTTAGAAAGGGTTGTCTCTGACCAGCTTAGGGCATATCTCGAGCAACATAGTATTTTGCCACTAGCTCAGTCCGGATTTCGCAGGGACCACAGCACAGCAACAGCACTCCTGGATGTATTCGGCAACATAATCGAAGCCAGAGACCAGGGCATGGGGACCCTACTTGTCCTACTAGATTTTTCACGTGCTTTCGATTCTATAAATACTTCACTTCTTCTCTCCAAGCTGACTTACTATGGCTGTGATGTCAAAGCGGTTAATTGGTTTGAGAGTTACCTCAGTAATCGTTCACAGTTTGTCCAGGTGACTTGCGACAGGAATGGAGATACCAAGTCTTCTGGTCCAAAGCACGTGGACAGGGGCGTTCCTCAGGGATCAATCCTTGGCCCACTGCTCTTCATCCTGTACAGTGCCGACATCGCCAACTGCCTGATTAACACCAAGTTCCACCTTTACGCCGATGATCTGCAGTTGTACCTCTCCTTCCGCTCCCAGGATACTGCTGTAGCTGTAAGAAAAATAAATGAGGATTTAGAACGGATCTCCTGCTGGTCCAGAAGAAACTCCTTGGTCCTGAACCCTAGTAAGTCTAAGTACATTCTGATGGGATCTAGGGATTTCCTGAACAAAATGCTTGCTTGCAACCTGGACCTCAGGATTGATGGTTGTGGTGTGGAAAGGGTTCTGGAGGCTCGTAATCTTGGGGTAGTATTTGACGGGCAGCTGCATTTCGAAACTCACATAATGGAGGCCGTGCGCAACTGCTTCTACCGACTCAAGCTCTTGTATAGTGTCCGTCCCTACATAAGTGTGGATATGCGTGTCTTGCTGTGTGAGTCACTTGTTCTATCCAAGCTGAACTACGCTGACACTGTGTATGGGGCGTGCATTCTCGGTAGAAGCGAAAAACTTATCCAACGGGTGCAGAATGCTTGCGCAAGATTCTGCTACAATGTCCCACCACGATCCCACATCACTCCTTTTTTAAATAAGGGTAATTTGATGAGAATGTCAGCACGCAGAAAGCTTCACCTGGCTACCCTACTCTTTGGTACTATTCTCACAAAGAAACCAGACTATTTATACAAGAAACTGTCCTGGTCGCGCGATGTTAACAAAATTAAAACTAGAGCATCCTCATACCTCATGTTGGCCTCATCGCACAGAACTGCTGCTTTCCGTGGTAGTTTCAAATTCGCTGCCTCTCGTTGTTGGAACGACCTGCCACCTCCGTTTCGTGCTATAAAGACAGTTGGTACTTTCAGATTAAAATTTAAACAGCACTTACTACAGCTTCAAAAGGATACCACACATTAAACTTACCCCTTATCTGCACGCGTCTGGCGATGGTGGCGAGCGTTTGGCGGCGATTGTTAACTAACTACAAACACAGTAGTTCTTCCGCATTTTGTTTTGTTTTATTATTATTATTATTTTCTTTTTCTATTGCACTGTTTGTCATTGGTAAAATTTTAAACTCATAACCAACTCAACAACACTAACAACATTACAACACAACTCTATTTAACAACATTTAATTATCTGTATTTCTCCAAATGCCGTTAGCTGACTACCACCAAACACTTTTCATTCTACTTTTCACTATATTATTGTAGCAATATACAGCCGTAATGAAAATAACTATTTTTTGCCGGTGTCGGCGTCTGCGTCTCTTTACTTGTCAAAACGATGCCATACAGTACCACAGATACTAAAGGCATAGACAAGTAACTGATGTTACGTCGGATGCAGACACACGCGGATTATTATAGGATATATTTTTACACTTCACTGTATTTCACACACCTATTTATTTTTATTTTTTATTATATTTATTTAATTCTGTATAAACTATCCGTGACATCACTGTGGGCCCTATCAGAATACCAGCGCTGCGACATTTTAACATGTCGCGGCATCATGCTGAGATAGGAGCCTTTTGGCCTCGTACGGGACTTCATTCTTTAAATTTTAATGTTACTTTTTTATTTATGTTTAGTGTGTTTTAAGTTTAATGTGTGATTTCCTGTGCGAGTCTCAATAAATACTTTTTCTTTCTTTCTTTCTTTCTTTCTAAAGCGTGTTCCTGAGCCATGGAAAGTTGCTGAAGTGATTATAATTGCACAGCCCGGTAAACCACCTCACGAAGCTTCATCATTCAGGCCCATTTTCCTGTTGCCTATACTTTCAAAGCTGTTTGATAAATTGTTCTTAAAACGCCTAAAGCCTATCATGAACGAGAGAAACCTGATCCCTGACCAACAAGCTTTTGATAGAGTTTGGCATAAGGATTTGATATACCTACAAGCTAAGGCTGTTGCTGCCACATGATTTTGCCGATATCTTGCTATCATACATTACAGATAGAATGTTTCGAGTACGGCACAAGGATGCCTTTTCAGAGTTAAAGATTATTAAAGCTGGCGTGCCTCAAGGAAGTCTGCTGGGTCCAGTCCTCTACCTGTTGTACACGTATGAATACCAGAGCTGAAAAATAATACTGTTGTAACCTTTGCGGACGTAAACCATTCATAGGTACTTTTGAATTGTCAAGGTTTATTGTCAAGTTAGAAATATGAAGTTACCCATCTCAAAGCGTAGTAGGTACTTATGAAGAGGAATGGGTAAGAAACTCCATGGACACTATTTTAAATTATATTGGTACAAAAATATTAGTTAGGTACATAATGTTGAATTTAGAATTATTTGTGAGAAAAAAAAAAAAAAAGAGACGAAACAAAAAAAAGAAATGAAGAAAAGAAAAAAGACTTTCACGTTAAAAGCGCCCAGAAGACAGCAGTAATAGAAAAAAAAAATTACAATTAAAAAATAAGCCATAGTAGCTAAGAGATGTCCAAGTGACGGCACCCGTTCACGAGCATCACGCACGGATCAGCACCATTCAGCTCAACCATTTTGAAGGGAGCTAAATGATCCAACACACGCGCCACCATCAGCGAGACATCTGAGTGAGCATGAAATACTCTCACCCGCCAGGGCATTGAAGTGACGAGAGAAATGAAGGACATATTATCCGGTAAATGGTAGCTCTATAGTACATAGTACTCACACCTGTGCTATGCAATTATATAATACAAAATTCGTAGAATACAAAGGAGATTCAGTTTATACAATTGAATGATGGTATCAGCAGCTCCAAAAGTATTTTCAAATGCTAATCAATTACACAGAAAAGTTACTGGTTGTTTTAAGTTAAATATTATTTTTAATTAAGTACTGTCCTATCATTAGTCTGTTAAGTTACTCACTATTTATGTCTACCATCAATTTTAGAATTTTTTAATGTAATTTTGCACTTATGACACCTGGTTTATCCTAGTTCAGGTCGAACCATTATTATATACCTACCATTTTACTATAAGGCTTAATATTGTAAATATGCATTATTTAATTAAATAAATAAATAAATGGAAATTGAAATTGACAATATAACGAGCTATGCGAACATGAATGTATGTATGTATGGAATTAGTTGTGGTTTTGGAACAGGACGTTGTACGGGCGCAATAATGGCGCAATAATGACGGTAGGTAGATAGCTACTTGGAACTATAATTATCAAATGGATTAGCTATATTTTTGTAATTTGTAAGCTGGGAACAGCGTCATCATACAGTGCCGGTTGTTAGTGACTGAAGGACATTAAAAAAAAAAAAAAACTAGAAAAAAAAAATGGTAAGTAATTAAAAATTTTGAATCATAATTTTATTATGGGTTTGTGGGCAATTTTATTTAAAATTGTTTATAATAAATAGTTTATAATTTAAATATGTGTGTGTAAAACTATGGACTAATATTATGTCCGAATATAAAAATAAAAATAAAATATATAAAACGTATTTCACTTAAATTTTTTTAACAATTTTGTATAGGAATATTTTCAGTGATATTAAGTACTTACGCCATGCGTTTTTTTCTAGTTATTTTGATATAAAGAACTGTCTGGACTTTGTGTGCCACCAATAAATTTGACAGTAAGTTATTTTTAGATTCTTTTTTAGATAAGATTTAATATTTTATCGACCAGTCTTGCGCTTCCTGCATCCAGCGGATTCCCGCGCTTCCTTGTCGTCCTGGCGATGCTTGGGGGAGGCCCATGTCCAGCAGTTTACATCTTTTAGCTAAATGATGATGATATTTAAGAGGTTCATTCAACAATACAAAACAAAAAACATTTTTTTTTCATCATAAAACCTTATCTAACTTACTTTGAATTCATTGGCAGTGCCTGTCATCACGAACATTCGAGAAAAATCAAAACATCTCCAAATAATGTTTATTTATAACGCATCCCTCGTTCTTCCCCATTTGATCCCCTAGCGACGCCCCATGTCTGGACCCTCAAGGGCACCACACCTGTCCAATTATTGTTATTTATACTCATATTTTATTACACGTGTTGACGTGTATCAATAATTATGTATGGACATTTAAATACGTAAAAGGTGTAAAACTCGTTCAAACCGAGGATCCCTTATAAATACACCGAGGCATTTAGAATTTTTTTTTGTACTGGACTATACGGTCGTGAATCTTATATCGATAAAAATATAACCTAATATTGACCTGCAAACTTCAAAAAGGCTTAAGAAAAATTGAATTTCGCGGGCTACCTTGGCGTACATGCATGATTACATGAGCATCTCATCATCATCGGCCCAGCCTTTTTCCCAACTATGTTGAGGTCAGCTTCCAGTCAAACTGGATGCAGCTGAATACCGGTACCTATTTTACATGGAGCGACTGCCTATCGGACCTCCACAACTCAGTATTCTGGGTAATACGATTCTTTCTGAGTAGCTGGGTACTGTCAAAGATCTACGAATGACAGTCGGGACCAAATGCTTAACTTGCTTTCCGAAACACGCACGGGTCTCGGTATGCACTCATCCAAGGACCAACCTCGGCAAGTGTTGCTTAACTTTGAAGATCAACCGTGCGGCTGTTAATCATGAGCACTTCTCACCACAATTTTCACAGGAACAAGACAAGGAGCCGCGGGCATCACGCTGCCGGTCTCGCGGGTCACCTGGGCAACGTACCCGTGAGTGCTTGTCCTCAGCCCCATCGAACAAATTTCACAAGAGCGCTTTTTACAAAATTTCTAAAGCAAAGACAGCGAAAAAAAGGCATCTTTTAAAGCAATCAGACCATATTTTCCATATATTTTTTAATTTTAGTCTAGTCTCAATCTGTCAAATCTTAACCCTCTTTTTTGCTTCGCCGTAGTCGGGTAAAAAGGACCTAATTTACCTACTTACGACATTGATTGTCGCTGAGATGAGATTGCAACTTAAATTTGAACGTTTTAAGTATGAGTATTGGCCTTCAGCTCTCTATTGGTATACTCTTTGCAATGAAAAGCGCTCGTGTGAATCAAACCTTTTTTTGCGAGAACTCTCACTCGGGTGACCACGGAGTAGTAAGCAAATGGAGTGAGCACAAGTTAAGGTGCTCTGAGGCGGGCTATTTTGTTTGGCCAAATGACAATATCTAACTAATACCTAATGCAGTACCTAATCTAACGAGTGATCTAGACAGACTTAAGTGATTTATTAATAACTTTAATACCCCGTGTCAGTGCACCTTTCTGTCGTTCATCAATATAGTTTTATCCACCCCACGCACGTCACGAACTCGGTGAGATCGAACCTTCGTATAAATACAAGCAACAGCACTCCCTTCCCTTACTATTCCAATTTATGTATCTTTGCCCAACATTATCATTGCTTCTTATTTTTTAATATTGTTGTAGGCAATCGAAGCAACACTCGCTGAAGTTAGAGAGGCCCAAAAGATAAAAATTCTACTGCAATCAGGACAAATGACGGAATATGACAAGGCAGCTGCAATAATCACAATTCAAAATAGACAGATTGTGAAACTAAACATTAAACACAGAAGACTAAAAAATACATTAAAACGGATTTCTGCTGTTTTACGTAATGTAGAGATCAGTTTTTTTTAAATGAATTTGTACTACTTATTAGATAATGCACACGGCAGTCAATCCTACCACGGAGTAGTAAGCAGAGTTGCCTGTGAATTGCTTTAGTTTCTCTAATTTCTCAGGAATCAAAGTCATTTTAATATTTATGTGAGTTGCGTGGGAGGGGAATGATCGCAAGTGGGATGACAGTTCACTACAAGCTCACTTTACCTCAATATTCACGGCGAGATTTTTAAAGAATAGCACCGCAGTTGATGCTTTACCGAGATACGACTAATAGCGAAGTGTGGAAGAAAGGGACATGTTGCGCCGAACCCAAATAAATTGGGTTAAGGGCAGGAGAATGGTGATGATGTTGATGGTTTTATCGTGTTTTAATTCAGGGTTGCCACTAGCAGATGAACAGAGCATACTAATCATGCCGGCGGCGTAGGGGATTATAATTCAACTTCTAGTATCTTACCAGCCCTATGCCAACTGGTTTTGCATTTGAACAACCTAGTTACAGCCCCGAATTAAATGCGGGATTAGCATCAACTACTTAAGAGGAAACGTGGCCAATGACGTTCAGTCCATACATACGTATTCCTCTGTTTCCTACTTGGGTAATGAATGACACTAGAGCAAATATTTTTTTGCTGAACAATCTATCTACCACGGCCATGTTCGAAGGTATCTTTGGTTTTGTTTTTCCACATTTATTTTCTAAAATTAATTTAAGTAGGTACGCCAAAAAAGAAATCATTAGGACATGGTAGTAGTAGATATACGCTAAATCGTAAAAAATTATATTTGGACTACTATCATTAACCAGGAAGAACAGTATGGAATGAACGCCAACGACCACGCGACCGCGGTTCCTTTTAAGATTCGTATTATTTTTTGCGATCACCATCAAGCTATCCTTCCATTTGCTTACTTCTCCGTGTTATGTTTTTAAGACGTTATTTTTGTGATTATTCAAATAATTTTTCGCTAGAACTAAGTATACGAAGTGTTCCTGCGGATTTGGGTACTGCATAAAAAAATTGAGCCGTTGATTTCCGCAACTTTACGGAATCCAAGCTCACATCGTACACTTTTAGGACGTATGGCTTTGTACAAAATGGCTCTCTTTATTACCCATAGGTATTATTAAGATAGATAGGTACTAAAGAACAAAAACAAACACAAAACAATATCAACAACATCGTGAGGAAACCGGCATGCCTGAGAGATATTTCTCGATATGTGAAGCCTAGACAGAGGCTCATGGGCGGCTTTAAAACTCTGACACCAGGTTAGTCTCGAACAGAAGAAGAAGAAAGAGATAGGTACTTGATATTTTTTATTTATCGTCTAAATGACTTTCTATTCATTTTATCAATAAAAAAAGACAAGATCGAATTATTTTTCACATAAAATCTACTGGAGGAGTCAAAAAATCTTGGAAGGAGTTGAAAGAATATACAAATCGGATACCAGAAATGAATAAACAGAAAGACCAAAAGAATAAAACGAAAAGATCCGAAATATAATATTAGAAGCAGCAACAGATTTCTATCGAAACCTTTACAACGACGACGAAGAAACCATATAAATACAAAGACAAAGACAAAGACATTTATTCGACAAAGATAAAGAAATTAATATACAGTCTCCTTCAATTACAGCAGGACAGCTAGTCGAATTATAAAAGAATTAAAACAATTATAAAAGAAAACAAAAAATAAATCAATTATAAAAGTGATCGTAATGAAATTATGAGCTATTTTGTACATATAAAAGCCGAAAGGATTGGTGCAAGCAGTCTAGCTGTTAGTGCATTATCTGCTAGAAGACAACGCCATCGTCTCCCAACGGGTGTCGATGTTTTAGAGGGGTCGAAGAACATTTGACCACTTATAAAACCAGCCGTTGAAGCTTACTCACACTAACTTTAACGGTTCCCGAAACGATCATCATTATCATCATTTCAGCCGATATACGTCCACTGCTGGATATAGGCCTCCCCCAAGCACTGCAACTTCGACCGGTTCTGTGCTTCTCGCATCCAGCGGATTCCTGCGGCCATCACCAGGTCATCGGTCCACCTCGTGGGGGGCCTTCTAATGCTACGTTTTCCGGTACGCGATCGCCACTCCAGAAAATTTCTGCCCCATCGGTTATCTGTTCTGTAGCAATGTGCCCACTGCTACTTAAGTTTGGCAATTCCGAAACATCAATATAACAATTGCAATTGTAGTAATATTTTCAATCGTTTCAATTGCATTTGGTGGACGACCAATTTGCGCATCAATCTGTATCAATCACGTAAAAATTTACAATTGCAATTGATCGTTTCGGGGTTTCACTGAAGCACAAAGTTTTAGTTTTTCCTTAATTAATTGTGTTTTTTTTTATTTATTTCCATCAAGCATTTTGTACGTTGTATGATTAATAAAAATTTAAAAACCAGCATCAAATAAGTGCTTCGTTAAATTCGGTCGCGACACTATAATTGTTGGGAGACGATTGCCAATAATTTGTGTCGTTCCCTTTACCCTTAACTTAGGTACTTATTACTTATTTTAGAGGTACAACACTAACGCTTATTCTCTCTGTTCTAGGCGGAGTAAGCTCCTCCAGCGACTAAACGAACTGGTGGAGTATTAGCTTTAAGTTCTCTGTCTTTTCTCCGTTACCACTTCTTTGCTCAAATAGGAGTATTGGATGTTTCACGATGCTCGTGTTCCTTTCGGTCTAAGCGACCACGCTGTCACTTTCTTGTACTTATTATATTAATAAGAGTAGATGTTCAGAATGATTATAATATCTAATGTATACGAGCAGAAACTACCGTATTTGTTGTTGTGAAACCCCGCATTCCCTAAAGCAGTTGACGGGGCATGCAAAACCTGGCTCAGTGGATAATTCCGAGAAATGATGGAAAAATACTTATTTATGCCTGTGTTTCATATTAGACGTGCTAACGGAGAACCGGGCTTACCTGAATAAAACCAAACAAGTACAAATATCCATACCTAAATAAGACTACAATAGTTGGCTTTAGTTTGAAGTTACGATGTTTCGGGGAACAGGGAAATACCGAAGATTTGATTATTATTACTGAGCATAGGAATATATTCATAGCCCTGAAACTGTGGATTTAGAATACAGGTCGCTATATATTTACCTGTTGTAAGTTTACACTGCATATACCTGCATGTACCTACTGGCTAAGTCTAGTGACTGAGGAAAATCTGTCAAATACAATGAAGGAAAAGCTGTGGAAGATGCTGAAGAACTACGAAATGAACATGTAAGAAAAATACAGCCATGAGTGGTACGATTTACGAAGAAGACTTGATCTTAGAAACAACATATCGTACTTATTAATGCTTTTGATGTTAACTATTACATAATAAATCAGAATAAGAAGATGGCCGACTCGCATTAGGCTGAGCGCCATTTAAAATAAATCGATGTTTTTAAATATAAAGAATGACGACAAAGCGAGATGAAAGCGTCCTATTACGTATTTCTATTTGTCTATTAGAAGATTGGAAGTATATTTTTATAAACAGATAGTTAAGAAGATGTTATTGGAAGGTGGAAGAGATCAGTTACGAGATGAAAGATCGTGGATTTTGCAGACAATTAAAAAGATGATGGACTACGTATGAACGAATTAACACTCTTTCAGGTAAATATTCACAATAGTAGGTAGGTACGCACGAGGACATATTGTCAAGTTATAGGTACATTTTTAGTAAACACAGCGGGGTATTTGCGTAACACACATAATATACAACCTTAGTTTTTGTTTACCCTAAACCTCTTATGGGGTCATTGTACTCATTATTATGAACAACTTTCACTATTGTGACCAACGCTGAAATCGCGAAAAAAAATCAGCTGTTCCCTACATTTATGTTCGTATATCTCGTCGAAATGTAGGGAACAATAATGGGTTAAAAAATAATATAGTTAATGGGTTTTATTTTGACAGTTTAGCTATGTATGTAGGTACATTGCGCCATTTACGTTGTTCAGCAGATGCATTTTTCTAACATATGAAGCAATGGATCAGGAATTTCCTTTGAAACCCTCGGTTTGTAATTCCTTCTTTTTCTTATTTATGTGCATATTGTATAATTATCACTTGCTTAAAAAACGGTGAAGGAAAACATCGTGAGGAAACCGGCATGCCTGAGAGATATTTCTCGACGGCATGTGAAGCCAAGTCAGAGGCCCATGGGCGGCATAAAAACTTTGTCACCAGGTTAGTCACTAACCGAGGGTAGATCCAGGGGGAGGGGCACAGGGGCACGTGCCCCCCCCCCCCCCCCCCCCGAACGGGTTTAGTAAAATAAAATCGAATAGTCTGAACGGACCGGCCTGAATGCATATCTCAACATATTGTTTCAATGATGAACGGTGAAGAAGTAGACTACTTTATAAGGTCCCATTGAAATAGATGGACAAACTTTTAGAAATCATTCAGACTACCAAAATAAGGACAATGGTAATAAAATAAAAACGCATTAGATAGGTACAAAAAAAAAAAATCAGCTAACGAAAATACACAAAAAAATGTTGGTTACCCAATGCCATTTATTATTTTAGGTCAAAATAAAATCACTTTAATCAGTCTTTTTTTGGCTTGGATATCTTTGGGCAGATGTACTGAATGCTGTATTAAAATTTGTCTGTCTATTTTAATGGGACCTAATATATCTAAATAGAAAAAAAAAAAAAAAAACAAAAACAGCATAGTAGGTACAATATAAGGTATGGGAGAAACTTCTTATCAGTCTGGCTCATGTGCCCCTCCCAAAAATTAATCCTGGTTCCGCCCTTGTCACTAACCACACGAAAAATAAAACAAAGGGCGCTGGTGTTTTTGCTTAGCGCCAAAAAACTTACTATAACTTACTTATAAATCAAAATGTTATTTCTTTTGCAGGAATATAAGTGTCTATATTAAGTGGCAATGTAAGAAAGGACATCTTTACGGAAAGAATCCATCCAGAGCGGATAATTCAGAACAAGGTCTCGCAAAGTTGTCTCGCTAAACGACGGACTAAGCTAGCGACCTAACTTTTACAACCTACAATACAATTAATTGTTGAATGTATTAGTGAGTTATTAATTACATAAGTATTACTACCTGACTGCTAAGGCGGGCTATTTTTGATCTCGTAAATTAATGTTAATATTTATTGTCGTATTAAAATGTGTGAAAATGTCAGTCGTGTTAATTTATTCGTTATTTACCTAAAGGTTCCCCAAAAAGTAAAACATCAACACCAACCACACTTTTATAACGACCACAACTAGCAAACGCGCCAAGACATGGCAAAGACAACAACTTCTGCATTGAAATGTAATCTTTTATTGACTAGATAAAAATCCAGCTTTCAATCGGTACCTACACAAAAAGATAACGTAATAAACATACAATGCTATAAATATTACACATTCACATTACGTACCTAATTCTCGGCCCCAAAGGGAGCGATTTAGGTATCCGATTGAAATTTTAGAGCGTGTTCTTGCTGCCACCTTATACCTATTGACTGAGGATCCATTCTCGTATCGCTACCACCAAAGAATTCGCCGATCGATATAAGGCGGTGCGTGCAGCGGCCGACCAGCTCCTCAGCAGCGCCTGCCGGCGGAGAACATGGCGCTCGCGCTGCATTACCGAGCATTGATTGGGCAAGTACTTACCAACCGCGGAAAATTGCGCTCCAAACTCTAGGTCTGTGCCGGTAGAGTTTACTTTGCCGGAACAGGTCTAGGATGAGGAGCCAGACCAAGAGAGATACAGAAACCCGCAGGGCAGCTTATGGCGTGCTGTTGGGCAGTAGCGACCCCACGGACCCTATGTCCCGGGAGAAGTCTTGTTCCTCATCTCTGGCTTGCCTTTATAGGCCGGCTGGAGTGAACACTGACCAGGAACAGAGGTCCCACCTCATTCTTGCCTTAATTGGCCGGCTTGAGTGGAGATTCGCAACAGCAAACATGCTGGGAGGAAGGAAGTATTCCAGTAAGTGCTCGTAGGGATCTTGACCATTTTCCGGGCTCTGGGATTTTTCTGAAAGCCGTGGAATACCTCTCCACTCCTCAAGCACCTCAGGACATGTTGCCCCCTTGTCACTATGTGCTAGCGACAGTTTTCGGGGGCCCATTATTGAGTGTGCAAGTCACCCCCTGCCATTTTATCAGTGTATGTCTTAATTGATCAGGCAGGGGACATAGGCCTTCCATAGTTTTAGGTAACCAACCGACTATAGCCACCCACACCCATAGCCCAATATTTTTTGTTTCCATGTTCTGCAATAGTCCTGCACCAACCGGGGGTTGTCCTTGGGTGCACTTGCATAGTGCATACAGGGATAATCGTCGGTTGGTGCCTCATTCTATTTAAAATTGTCTAAGGGGCCTCTGCGAGTTGACTTCGGCCCTTCGTACGGGGGTCCCGGTCCTTCCAAAGGACCGGGACCCCATGGTTCCGAGATATGTAAACACATATCGCACCTTTGGTAGAACAAGGGCATAATTGTCATAAATTGCCAAACGAATGTCTTTGTCCCTCCAGTTCAAAGCGCCTTTTTAAAGCATTTCTGCATATTTAAGTCATTTTGGCAATTTATGACAATTATGCCCTTGTTCTACCAAAGGTGCGATATACAATAATAATAATACCATTTATTTCGACACAGGGCCATAGAACAATACCTTCAAATCTAAACATAGGTACATATTTTAAATAAACAAAACTTGTGTTAATAAATAGCTTAAAACTATGTTAGTACCACTTCACTTCACTAGCTTATCCTTGTGCTGTCCTGTGGTACTTATCAACCTTCAAAGCAGGAGTCTCAACAGAGAGCGCTATTCTGAGTCTGAAGCGAACTGTCACGTACCTACCTACTACATAGTGAGGAGGACGCGTACTTAAAGAGTTTCCTCGACTTGTCAAAAGCATTTGATCTGGTTGCATATGACGTACTGCGGGACAAGTTGAGGGATGCGGGTGTGTTGGCGGTGAGGTGGGTGGGTACTCTGTCTGACAAGTACAGGCTGGAATGCGGAATTAGACAGGGGAGGTTACACTGACTGAGCGGTACACATGTCGGCTGCCACATTGACGGAATGTCAACATTATAATCTATGCAGACGATTTGGTGCTTCTGTCCCTCGATAGGTGGGTTGAAGGAGTTGTTATCGACCTGTGAGGCCTATGCCGAGGAGCATGGCTTAATATACAACTCGAAGAAGAGTGAGCTTCTTGTATTTAAAGCACCTAAGCGCAGCCATGTAGTGTTCCGCCCACAAGTCTCAACGGCGTAGCACTGAACATTGTTGATAGTTTTAGGTATGTTGGCCACATTCACACGAGCGACCTACGCTATGACGTAGTTAGAGATGGAGCGCAGGGCGTTGTCTGTGAGGAGCAATATGCTTGCCCGCAGCGCAGGTTCGCTCGTTGTAGTAGTACCTAACCCTGTTTAAGGCGTTCTGTCAATCCTTTTACACGAGGGGCGTGTGGGTGTCACATACGCGCCGAGCCTACCAATTAAATTATGCTCTTAGGATGCTGTTCGGACTGCCATGGCGTTGTAGCGCTTCGGGAATGTTCGCGGAGTCTCGCACAGATGGTTTCCATGCCATCGCCATCATGCGAAAGAAAGCGGTCTCCTTACTATAGCTTCTGCATGGTAGTGGCAGCATTCTGAAAATGGCCGCTGCTAGACCGGACTGGGTGGGGACAGTCATAGGTCTACATAAATAAATAATTCGTGAAAACGCAAAAAGCGCTTAAAGCACCATTGGTACTAACACCAGGTCCGCCGCTGGCCGCTTCAGCGCCCGCGTGCAGAACCTACAATGCCGCCCAGGGTTGGGCTGGAATCCTTTTTTCAAGGGATGTTTTATACGAAAACGCCACTTTGGTAGTCTGACTACAGGACCAGATCTTAAAACCTATGTTTCTATATGCCTCCCTCCCCTCGCACCGGCAGGATTATTTTCAGGGAATTGCGGCTTCAGTAAGAATAGAATAGAGACGAAAATTCAATGTTTTTAAACAGACGTTCTTTTCCTCGTACCTACTCCTTAACACGCAAATTACTTGAACCACATTACTTTCTTCAAACAACATCAATTAAGTATTACTTTTGTAAAAGCCTGCATGATCGATCGATTTTTCGCATGGCTGGTGCGGCTGTGGATTAAACGTTGTTTCTGCCAAGAGAATCTAAGGTAAGAGCGAGCGAAGCGAGCTTGAAAATTTCGCCACCACGGATAGATTAGGGTTTATTTTGACGATTTATACAGACATAGGAGTTACTTCTTACACATAAGTCTACAGACCTCGGAGGGGTTAGATTGTTTTTGACCATTCATACATAATAATCCGTTGTACCTACCGGTGGTAGGTACCCATAGGTACCTACCATAATTTGTATTTTTGTAAGTCCCAAGCGCGGGGCCTGTAATCATTTGCCTGCTGCGTGGCTAATCCGGCCATGCCGTTCACTTAGAAATAGGCGTTATTTTGTCGGAGATGCAAAAGTGAGCTAATCAAGCTCCAACAATTTTGCACCCCGTCTAGGCTAGGTTAGATTTTCTTTTCAGTTAAGTACTTACAATAGACGTCACTTAGTCATATGCATAAAAGTTTATTAGGTAAGAATTGAGAGAACGTAGGCTGTAAGAAAGAGCGAGCGGAGCGATTTTGTTTTTTTTTATATTCCGATAGTTTAAAATGATGAAACAATAACAAAAAAGTGCAGCATGTCAAATCGTAAACTTTTGCGCCCCCTGACTGTGGGCGCCCTCGTGCGGCGCACGCATCGCACGCCCGCACGCGGCGGGCCTGACTAACACCAAATACTAACAAAATTATGGACCTTTGTTTGAAATAAAGTTTTATTAAATTTTAAAAGGCTAGATCGAGCAATTCCGCTAAAAGCGATTAATTTCCCGAATTCCCTTAGCAATTCCTCTAATATTCATAAAAATGGTGACACATTAGCTGAATCATAGGATACTAATCAATTTTATATCAGAATCATGTGGTGTAGCCGCATGAAAAAAAATAAAGACTAATTTTATCTTTTTGTTCGTGTGAATAAGCATGCTAATTGCTATCTAGCAAACGTGTTTCTACAGTTGAAGAGCATGTTATTTATATCCATGTTAGTACATTACTCGATATTTATAACCGATTTCAATAACGGTTGCTTTTGTCTGTTTTCGCCTTTTCAGTTCGGCCTCTCCAAGGTAGACTGAAGAATGAATGAATACACACACATTCTTAAAACATTTCGCAGTAGTACAGGCCGTGCCATTAAAGTTGAGATTTGACGCACCACGTGACTTGCGCAGTAGACGATTTACGGGACGGGGAAAAGAGTGGCGGGAAACGCGATCACTTCCCGCCACTCTTTTCGCCGTCCCGATGACGTCCGGCGGGGACCACATACCGCTAAAGACACCCATAAATCGTCTACTGTGCAAGTCAAACCACGTGGTGCGTCGTCTCAATTTTAATAGCACGACTTGTAATTAGGTGTTGAAATATACAAATAAAATATAAAATTTCCACAATAAGTTTATTCATCTTAGTTAATAAGATAAAGCTATCATTGAAATCACCTTTACCTACCACACATTCAGAATAAGAGACCACTCAAGTTAGTACAACTTGTGCATACAATATATACAGTTTTGGGCTTAAGCATCGACACTTCTCATATTTTGGCCTTATTCTATCATGATCTTACACATCTCCATCATATTTGTGATTAAAGAGTGTTAAGACTTCTAAATGTGACTAATAAGACAATATTGCACGATTCTAGCAATCCAAATGCATAAGGAATGTCGTATGAGCTAAGGGTTGTCCACTGAGTCACAATATATCTAATTGGAAAGAAAGAATACATCAATATTTTGCTTTAGATTTGAATATTTTGACAGCCCCATGAATGTGAAGAGTAAACAAGTAATGCGCAATGTAATTGACGTTAATTAAGTGTAAAATTCTATTTGTAAATAATCTTGAAGATGTTATTTCATGAAATAGTTGCATAAAATATTAAACACGTTTTGACACAAGCTTTTATTGTGCAGCATGTATGATAAATTATCGTAAAAAATTACGTGTAACTCCTCTTCGAATACAAGCTAAGTAAATTCATATAACTGGGGAGATTTGACATTTGATCTTGGCAGTTTGAAGAGTGGTTGTCTCAGACATATTCTATGTACCCACGTATTAAAGTTTTTATTATTATTAGTTAAAAAAATTGCATGTTGAAATAGATAATTACTAATGTTAATTATAAGTAGGTGGTTGCATTAAGGTTTTATTCGAGGCGCAAGAGTTCCACATCGAAGACGAGGGTGGAGTTGGGAGGGATGACCCCAGGGTGGCCTTGTTGACCGTAAGCGAAGTCGGGGGTGCAGGTCAGCTTGGCGCGTTCGCCCACTGACATCTGTAAAGGAAAAAAGAATACTGTTAAATAAAATGTATATGGATGAACCAAATAGACCAAATAAAAAACCAAGACAGCACTGTTAACAGTGAAGTGAGGCCGGTTTTGTAAACGTGTGCACTTTGTGTGGTGTAGTTTGATTATAGTGTCATTGTAAAAGGTTGTAAATGTGTGCCTGTGAGCGTGTATGCACAGAGCGGCGGTGTAGTTTTGGCATGTTTCACTGTATTGTTTGCAGTGCTCTGTCTTGGTTTTGCCCACCGTGCACATGAGTGCTATTTTAACGTGACGATTTTTCACGGCTAATCAGTAAGCTTTTTAAATGAGCTAGGATGCGCTCTGTTGGATTCTTAGATATCGGCTCAACATAGAGTTGCCTTGCATCCAGTGCCCGGTAAAAAAGGCTGGTTAAAAAACGCCCGTGCGATCGTGGACTAACTCATCCTAGTCTACATAAATCCTATTGTTTCTTTCCTCATACACTTATATGAGACTCATACAACCAACATGTGACACAATGACACTAGTTTATAAAACAATGCACTTAAGGCATTGTGAGTGGACATTGCAGTCAACATTTTTTATTTGAAAACATTACAAGTTCTGAATGTGTTATCTACAATGCTTGACTAAGCCTTATACTTAGATAATATTTAAGTTAGACATGTAAATAAAATCAAATCATGAGATAAAAGCGATTATCATAATTAAAAATACAACATTGCTTAAAAATTTGTACAGCAATTTTTTTCCTGATTCAGACATAATATGATGACCTACATTAGACTTTCAAATAAAAGCCCTTTTAATATAAAAAGGCAACACAACATTGAGAATAATAAAAATAATAATTTTAAGCTGGTCCACAGTAAATAAACTACATGGAGGAGGGCTGGCTCCATATAGAAATAGACACAATATCTTCATTGTGGGAGTGGCTTAAACATGTCCAGCCTTGAAAATTATAGGTGCAGCCTCTGAGTAATAATATGATTTGCCTTGCTCACTTTTAAGCCATAAATTCTTGTGTTACATGTAAGATTACCATCTAAGTGGATTTGTCCAGAAATGTCCAGGTTTTTGGCTCCCTGTCTGGTCTTTCCGGCTTTCTAATTTGTCTAGAATTATCGACTTAATAAAATTAAAATGATGTCCTGTGACTTAAGTTTTGAAATGGTTACCCTAGTTACAAGAGGAAGACTTCTCGGTCCTTTCAAAACTACTTCTTACCTTGGCAACACCCTCATCCCAACCTCGGATGACCTCTCCCTTGCCAATGCGGAACTTGAAAGGTTTGCCACGGTCGCGGGAGGAGTCAAACTTCTTGCCGTTGGTCAGCGTGCCTGTGTAGTGTACTACCACCGTCTGGCCAGACTTGGGGTAGGTAGACTCTGTCGAAGATATGATAGGTAATGTTTAAAGTGGTGAAATATTACTCCTGTAGGTAGCTTTATACTTTTTTAACATTTAAGTAGTAAAATTTTGTTTTTTGTTGTAATTACTTAGTTTTTTCTTTAAGACATAATATCACTCTTTTTTTCCCCGAAGGGTTAGGCAAATGTGTACCTAAAGTATACACACATTTTGCCAGTTATGTCTAAATCTCGTGGAACGGGGGCGAGCCTATTGCTATCATCCGGGCACAAATTCAGACTCCGGGCTGCTACTGAGAAATTCAATTGTTTTATAAGAATTTTGGGATGTTTTAAGTTAGTTGCTTGTAAAGAAACTTAGGTATGCAAGTGATCAAATAGACAGACTTATTAACAAACCCAATTTTCTTATATCACCAAGGGGAAATGACTGATAAGGCAAACAAACCATCTGCATAATGTTCTAACATGTACATGATGTTTATTTTGTTATCTATTTACATTACATAGGTACTTATCACGACTTATATAAATTAGATAACAGCATAATAAAATTATTACTAGAGGATTTTTTTTTCTTTCTAAATAGGTCATATACATAATTGGAGGAAAAAAATATTAGCATAATGCAGTAGTACCGCACGTGGTACCCACGCATTTTATATAGATGCCGGGAGGAGCCCTGTCCTTCCAGGAATTGAATCTGGCGTGCTACTACGAGAATTCACACGACATTAATGTTTACTAGCGACTAATGGCGAAAGTAAATATTGAAACGAGTACTTAATCGAAAACAGATTAGTCATTGTTTGTGCAAATTACCTGACGATCGTAATGATATGAACGAGGCGTCAGTCCAGTGACCGCAGGAAAAAAATCGTGGTAAAACTACGGTACTTGTTTTAACACTTATGCGCAGGAATTGACTTTAAATTTAGCTAATGACATTTTCTTGAGAATGATGAGTTAAAAATGGGTATAAATATGCAGGAAAAGCAAAAAAACTGATAGAAAAAAAAACATTCAACATGACATTTACCATCCAGTAAAACTGGAAATTGTATATAAACTTACCGTCTCCGGGAGAAACAGTTTCCACGTTTACACCCATGGTGGTTTAGTTAATATATTTACACAATTTATTAAATTCAATACCACGCGTTGCGGCTACCAATACGCCGATTTTCTCTAATGATGATGGCGGATCTGTAGTGCTGCCAACACTAAAATATTTCCGCGTTGTCTATGGACAATTTTTTTTCAGATATGAAATGGAAGTTGGCGTCGGGTTTAATAAGTGTAGTACAACATGCATCAAAAGTGACAATAATGAATTGATAAAACATAATTGCATGAGTGCTGTTCGGATGTACAAATCATGATTATAGGATTAAAGTGAGATATTTTCGCATTTGAATGACATTGACTGGGGGGCGCCGCTCGCGTTGATTTTAGGAACTTGTTTAGAGTCCATCTCACGAGAGAAGTTCCGCGGCAATAGATGGAACTAATTATTCATAATAGTTAGCTACATTCCTACAACAACCAGGACGTAGGAACCTCGGACCGCTTTCTCTATATATTATGATTGTGCATTTAAAGTCTGAGAGTAAAATATGATGTTTGGTGAAATAACTAAATAAAGATTTATGATTCTGTCGCATGTCAGTGGCGTCGCGTCCGCGAGACTTTTTTCGCAAGACGGACTTTATCGTTTTTGTATTGAAAAAACTTGATGACGGCGTTAGTTCCAATCTTGGCCACGTGCAAAAAATGCACAGCAAAAGTCCGTTGTATATAACTAATAAAAATAGCTCTGTAGATAACTAATAAACATTTTATTTACTGTTTGTGATGATGGCGCCATCTATAGATCTCGTTTTACGTATATTGTCACATTCCTAAGAAAATTGTTTTTCACCGCCTGCGAAAATATTCTGGGCAATTAGTGGTAAAGGAACAAAATGAAGCAGGTTACTAAAGGAAGCGATAACGAAAGACATAGGACCGGTCGATGTGGCAACGCTTAAGAGAGGCCTATGTCCAGCAGTAGACAATAATAGTGAACTTGCGGCTGAAATGACGATGATACACCGGAATGGCTTTTTACAATATCTTCTTCTTCTTTTCATGTGGTTACATGAAAAGAAGAAATACTTAAATTTTTGGAACGGATAACTATTTTTCTCATTACCATATTTAACCGACAAGCCTAACTGAAATAAATGCCTAGTCTTGTCTTTCTGTGCTTTTCTTCATAAAATCCTCTCCCTAGACATCATTTTCTAAGGTACTTTCATACACAGTAAATAACTCAATTCAACCCATTTTGACACACTAAGCTTGCTAATTAAGGGAATATACACAAACAAATAGTTTTCGTTCCACTTTCTGACACATGTATCCAGAAGCACTATGTTCCCATCGCTGGGCAATGGTATTATTTGTTTTGTGGTTAGTGACTAACCTGGTGTCAGAGTTTTTTAAAGCCACCTATAGGTCTCTGACTTGGCTTCACATGCCGTCGACAAATATCTCTCAGGCATGCCGGTTTTTTTAGCAAATGATAATTTTACAATACGCACATGAATCCGAAAAAGCAGAGGTTCGTGCCTTGGGATCGAACTTGAGACCTATGACTTGGCAGTCTGACGGTCACACCACTAGGCTTTCACTGCTTAATTATATAAATATTATATATTTTATATTATAAATAAACATAACTTTATTATTGTGACTGTTTGTACGACTACTACTAAGTGTCCAGTACTTAAAAAGCACACTGAACTACCCTTAGATCACGATTTACCAACATTAAATAGTCGATCAACAAAATGTTTGTTCAATCATCCGTTATAACACTAGTTTCGCCCAAAAGTTTTTCTGTTTTCTTGGCACTTGTCTTTATAATTCAATTATTTAAAAGATATCTATCTACACTAATACAAAAGCTATTTAAAAGAAAATTACGTTTTTGGCTATTAAACCTGCTATCTAATTACGCAACACATTTTCGATGACAATTCCGACTAATCTGTTTCAATTTGACAGGTCAACAACATTCATTGTGTTATTTACGTTGTTGAGCAGATTTTTTTTTTGAACGTACAAAGCAATGGATTAGCAATCTGTTTCAAAACGATTCAGATTTTGATTGATCGTGTATTACGTAATTAGGGTACTGGACTACATTGCCACTGAAAATTTATTAAAACCAATGTCTTAACACCCACACATTTACACTCACACACCTACACTTACAAACATTCAATATAAGTACACAACATTTCCCCATTTCCATTCTTCATTTTTTGTTATGCTCAATAATATTTTATTTTCTTATTCAGATACCTAAGTATGTATTACTGAATAATAATAGGTACGTAATGTACCAAAATAATATCTATATTTATTTGTACTTTATGTTTACTTGCTTTTCTTTGATTTTGTTTTAATTTTGTTAGTCTTTCAAACTTTTGCTATACCAATAATATCTTGACTCTAGTGTTTTGTAAATTAACATGTCCTATCTAAGAGAGCCGGGTGATCTGTAACTCAGGATCCTCCTACCTCAGACACCTTTCTCTATTTAAGATTGTGCATTTTATTAACCAGTGCCTGTAATATGATGTTGAGATAAATAAAGATTTATGATTATGATTACTGTTGTACCTAAAATCTGATCACGTGTGATCAGGCCATAAGTATAAAAGTGCCACACCAGATCGCAGCGAGAAAATGTGGGCAAACAGTGATGACGTGTGAATAATGGTGCCGATTCTCTTGTCACAAATACCTCTAAACTAAACTAAAAATCACTAAAATTTAGTTTATTCCTGTCAAACGACGATTTCCCATTCCGAAATAATCTAAAGTGACACAACTTAACTATATTTTAGTTTGACAGCACTAAGATAGTACCTACTGAGTTTTTAATTTAGTGAAAATGGCAATTTTGCTATTCTGAATTTGACGTTTTCATCTAAAACTTTGATTGTAAAATACCAAACCAGACTAAACTTGACAATCGCGATTAAAAAGGTGTGGGGTAAAATAAGTTGTCATGAACTAAAATTCACGCCAACATCTCGACTTCACGTGCAAAAACAGTACTGCCATGCTATTCTGTAAACATCTCACCGTGAAAACTTGGGTGAAGTGAGCTGTCAATAGTGTCAATCCCTGTGGAGTGACAGCTCACTCCACGCTCACTTCACCTAAGTTTTCACCGTGAGATGGTTACAGAATAGCACTGCTGTATTTATTTTTTCTTTTGGTTATATCTCGAAAATGGTGCGTCCTATCGCAAAAATAATGAAAATATCGACCCCTTTTATAAAACGCCTAAACACCTAACACTCACACATGTAGGTAATATTTTTTCATATTTTCCATACAAAAAATGAAATATTCCATAAAAAACACGTCGAGTGTCTGTACACTCGACGTGTTTTTTATGGAATATTCGCCTCCGGCTCTAAAAAAATCACAGGTTAGGGCAAACCACGGGTACCACGTGGATTCGCGATTGTAAAATTCGATTTTAGTTGTGTCAAAATTATTTTTAAATTTAGAGAATTTTATTTGCAGAATAGCTCTAAGATTCTCATAGCGAAAAGTAAGTAATTTTAGTCTTAGTTTAGTTAGTTTAGTTCGGTGTACAAGAGAATCGGCGGCACCATTGTCGCTGTAGCTTCTTGCAGTTGCGTTGTGGTAACTACAAAATTTTCTATGCGGTTGCGTTGTTGCTTGTAGTTGCGATTTAGTTACGTTGTGGATATCACAACTCAGAATTAATGAAAGGGGCAGGCGCAGTCGGGACTCGTGCGCACAGTGTCGACGCGTCGACGCAAGGTTGTGTTTTGCGATGTGGCCGGCCGCTTGTGTGCGGTGTCGCTGGTGGTTACGTTGTGACTGCGACGTAGCCTTGATATAGTCGGTATTGCCCACACTGTCGATTTTGACGGCAAAATGTGGTCCGTGTGAATAAACTAGGTACTTATTCATAGAAATTGGCGCCCGTCCACGAGTGTTCGTTGTGGTATGGTTGTGGTGTAGTTTTGGTACGTGTAGGTAATCGGGGCCTTAAGGCTGTAGGTAGGTATTTAGGTGCGCCTTGAAGGCGCTACCACCACAGTGATACTTACGACTATGCCTTTTGGCCTAATTCAATATTTATCTACTATTCTTTAGTCTGCCCCTTTTCTCATAGGTAGACAGCCACATTCATAACTAATACTTTTCTTGTCTTTATTCGTTTATACCTAGATTACAGAGCACAGAGATGCCTTTGTGGCCTGTGACCTAGTATCATAGGCAGTGTACTTAGTGTAGTGGGTAATCGGTCGACTGGGGGTGACAAAAATGAAACGGCAGATTTACAAATATAAACATTTTATAACAAACACCATCGTATTCCAATCTTACATTTAACACTTAGTGCCAGGCGAAGAAATTAATAGGTAGCCATTTGTATCATCTAGTTCCATTTTTTAGCTCATAGTTCGAAATGAAAACTGTCAAGTGACATTACTGATAGATCTCAAATCAGTGGTCCATGATTTTAAAGTTACAAAAAGTGTTCAGACAAGTTCAATAAAAATTGACTTGATGTTGTCCAAATTAAATTGATTTACTCAAAAGTATAATGAACACGACCACTGCTTATATGAGAATAGATAACCATTTTTGAAAACATTGATTATATTGTTATGCAAGCTAGTAGCTACACACGCAGCGACTTTATTCACCGGCGACTCGCTGACGACATCGTTAGTTTGCCCTAACTAGATAATGTAGGATGTAGTACCCATCTACAATGAAACATCAAATAACATAATCGCAACGGGCAAGAAGAAAATGAACAAGAAAATGTAGTTTATCATATAAAAAAAATAACAATCAAATTGTCTATAATTTTTCATTTTGGCGCCAAGAAGTAGGGAATAAGTACTTGAGCGATGTTTCATTGTGCGTAAGACATTTAACTCATTTGTAGATATTTAAAGCTAGACGTTATACCATCACAACACATACTTATGTTTTGTTAATATAAAATATACGTTAGTACAAACGGCGAAAGAGTTAAGCATGCAAGTAGGTACCTAATCAATGAGCAAAAATGTATGCACTGTTCAGGAAAGTGTTTTTATTATTGTATAGCTTTGGTTTTTAAGTGGTTAGAAAATCTGTAATTTTCACCTATAAGAATTTGACATGAAGGTGTCAAAAAACGCTCTTTAGCCAGCCGTTATTGTTACCGCCTTGGTAACCGTTCAACGCTTTAAGACCAGCTATCCTATTACGCAACACATTTTCGTTGACAATTCCGACTAATCTATTTCAATTTGACAGGTCAACAACATTCATTGTCTTATTTACGTTATTGAGCAGATTTTTTTTTCGAACGTACGAAGCAATGGATTAGCAATCTGTTTCAAAACGATTCAGATTCTGATTGATCGTGTATTACGTAATTAGGGTACAGGGTAAGATCGTTAGTTACCTTTACCTACCATAATGGTATCATAGTTACCTTACCTACTTAACTCTTTTATTCACCGTCCGTAGATTTAACACTTTTTTTTAAATAATAGGTACACAGAAGGCCGCTACACACAATCAGGTTATTTTAACAATTACTACGTTATACTCATTTATATTTAACATCGATTTAAGCTCGGGCTAGAAAAATTAAAAACAAAACTTGATACTGGCAAGACTATTCTTTTGTCATCATCGCTTTGTATAAGTTTTATTTTTTAGCTTCCTAGTTAACAAGTCATTTTTATACAAAATACTAATTAACATCACATTATTATCCGTTACAAAACAATACTTATGTGAAACATCAAGTTATATTTTATTTTATTTTACCTACATTTATTATACAAAAAATACAATAAAAATATTCAACTCATGTGACTTATTTTGATTATAAATACGATAATTCAAAAACAGCGTAAAAAAAGTTGCTCAAAAAAAGATTGCATGCAAAAAACTTGTTTAATGTTGCCAGGTTTTTTTTAATATTTGCAACTTCATTAATTTTGTTGAATACAAGCGAATGTTACACCGAGATGTTTTTAAGTTTTTTTATTATCACATTTTATTATTAGCTGCCTATCTACAAGGATCATCAAGCGAAGAAATTTAGAGAAAATACTAAGGGGATATTTTAAAGCTACACCGATTATTCTAATGATTTGCAGACATTTTTTAGGTCATAGTGTAATACGTTTGTTTTTTTTTTGTACAATGAATGGACGAAGGATAAGGTAAGTATAGATTAGGTATAGAATAGAGAGATAAAAGGGAAAATACTATTTTCTTAATAATTAGGCCATATTAATTTTAAATTTGTGAAATATTTTAGTTGAATTTCGATTATAATGTATAAAATCAGGTATCACCATAGTGTTTTGTAGGATATTTTCATCTTGTGATCTTTATTATCATAACATCAAGCCTATATTCTCCGAAGGGTTAAGCAGAGGTGTACCCACACACCCACACACACACATTTCACAAGTCCCATGTAATATTTGTACGATTTAAAAAAAGAGTTTGTAAGAGATATTTAACGTGGGTACATTTTTTTTTGTCGTAAATTTATCTTGCTCTTTACGCCCTTGGTGATATCTGTTACGATTTCCAAACCTTTGGACGTTTTAGGTATTTATTGGAAGGTGAAAGCATGCCCTAAGGCTCCTTCCTACACATCGACATGGCCACTGGACGTGCCATCCTGCTTTGCGGCAACTGGCCGAGCGGTAGGTAAACTAAGCTTGCCGCATAAACGAGCCGCTTAAGCATAGCAGGTATGACGTCGATAATAAAGACGATAATGTGGTTGAAAGCCACACTGCAAAATAATGAATAAAAATATTGTGTAGGCGCCTTTTGATATATAATTACTTTGAGTGCCTACCGTAGATTAATGGGATTGCGTCATCACAACTTTTTATGTATAAAACTTATTGGGTAAGGTCTAAAAAAGAATTTGTTAGGGGAAATACGTAGATTTTGTTACTAATGTACAGTTGGGAGATTCATATTTAAAAGAATTCCTAGCGAATTTTGTGTCAAAGATTTTCTCAATGAACTTTGTTTGTTTGATCGTTCGATCGATTGATGAACGTTGTTTATTTCAGATTTTTGATACTTGTAGTTAAAAAAAAAAAAATAGAAAAATTATAAATCACGAAAATAAAAAGAAAACATTAACGATAGCATACCTAGTGCTATCGTTAATGTTTTCTTTTTATTTTCGTGATTTATAATTTTTACTTTGTCGCATTTAGGTCGCTACGACTTAACAGACTTCGAGCTACGGCGTAGCTCGAAGTTTGCTACGTCGTAGATCGCATTTTTGGTAGTCCAATATTAAATCCCATTGCTGCCATTACTACTTTTTGGAAAAATAACGTTCATAATGAAACAGGATTTATCCAAAATAGTGTGCCAATGCCAAGTGATTTGGAATGATATGTACGGTTCAGAAAACTTTATACACGATGTAACTTTTAGCTACTTCTTTCATTAAAAATGGTTTATGAAAATAGTACCAAAGGATCTCTTGGTAAAAATGAAAAAGAGTAAGACTTTTTTTTGTAAATAATTAAGCGAGGTTATAATACATTCTTAAATATTTGATTAAAGGCGGGAGACGCTGTAGCTAGATAGCCTGTTCGTTTCTAATAAACGATATTTTTTAGCTCTTAAGCCTATAGATGGGAATATGCCTAATCTTGTATAAATTGACTTGCAAGAAGACTTTTTAAATGATGTAAAGTTGAATCGACTAAAGTTTTAAATCGATTTTAACACCTCACCTCTATTGTACCTACATATTCCAATTTTAAAATACTTCTACCCTTATAGGACGGGGCAATATCTTATTCTCATTTAAACCAAGAGTCGATCAAATTACTAGGATTAAGTATTTGGCATATGATTTGGCTTTGTAGATGATCATGTATATAATATTCTATATAATTAATATTTGCACTCTATTTTACGTGTCTTAATTTAAATGTTAATGCAAAACACGGTCTTTAAAAATAAGAAAAAAAATAAGGTTTTTTTTTAAGCTCCTTATTAGAGATACGATAAATAGTTGAGCCGAATCGTTTAGTCGAATTGTAGCATTGCCATATAACGGGTGTAAAAAGACGCTCAGCGAAGCCAAGAGTCACTTATTCTTTCCGCCGGGTTTTGTCGACGGAAGAATAGACAAAATGACAGTTATGATCACAAACATCATAACTGTCATTTTGTAATAATAATAGAACACACACATAGACATTTTTAATAAGAATAGACAAAAAGATCTGTCATTTTGTCTATTCTTCCGTCGACAAAACCCGTAGAAAAACCGTTATTATGGTTGTCATGCTACGCGTGCTGGGAACTTTCTGGATACAGAGATATTGAAGGTCAAAGTTCCAACTTTATTTGACGTTACCTTTACGAAAGAGAGTTTTAAATATTATAACTTAACTTTAAACACCCCCAAGATTCCTGTACCGTTGCATGCACCCTTAAGCACAATGTTTTGTAGACAAAGAATTTTTACACCAAAAATGAAAGTTGTTTCCCAGTAATTATTTTTGCACAAAGTAACTTAGTTTGATGGCTTCGTAATGGGTCTTTTTACACCCGGTATTTACACCGAATAGCTTTGTGATAACATTATTACACGGTTCAACCACTCATTTAAAAAAGGCTCAGAAATCAAGGGTATGGCCGATATAATATAAACTGTTTATACTTATTCACTTTTGTTGTCAGCGTGGTGATCAATGCTCATGCCTCCTCCAGTAATAGGCTGGTATTATTTATGTTTACAAGATTCCATTTGATTGATTTACTACAATTCTAATTGAAAAGTGAACCGTGTAATATTCTCGTAATAATATTAAAAAATAAATACAAAAGTGTTTTAGTTTAAAAATTACGTTTTGGTGTTATGAAATTGTGAGTAATAAGTGTTTTATAAAAGGTACTTATAGTGTTAAGAGATTGTGGTCTCTTTTTTTCTCGAAACGACTTCGTAAAGATAAAAAAAAAACGTGTTAAAATTACAGAAACTTCTATCTGATTCCCTTTACAACTAATTTGTGCTTCATTTTCGACTAAATTAGGTGTATTTGATTTCAAGTAAAAATAAATCTTAGGCATGCTACACACTCTTTCGGGACGGTATGATTTGACACAGCTCGATTCGCCGAATAATGCCGACCCGAACATATGTGTAGCACCCCTTAGCCACAATCTCAAACCATGGAACTAACTATTTCATATTAAAAACATAACATAGTTGACCAATACATACACTATAATATTACAACTATTTATCCCAGCCCTTAAAAAATTGTTTCGACACATTCAACGCCATACAAAGTTCTCGAAAAAAATAATCGTTAGTGTTTTGTTTGAAAAAATCACTTTGTCTTTATAGGAAGAAAACTATAAGAGCGAAACCAGTCAGTCAATGAATCTGCCTAACCTTTTCCCAACTATGTTGTGGTCGGCTTCCAGTCTAACCAGATGCAGCTGAACACCAGTATTTTACATAGAGCGACTGCCTATTTGACCTGCACAACCCACTTACTGGGTAACACGATACCTCTTGGTAAGACAGGTTGTCAGACGTTTTTTGGGCTTCTGACTACCCGTAACGACTGTCAAAGGTCTACGAATGACAGCCGGGACCAACGGATGTCCGAGGCACGGAGGGGTCTCGATATTTAATGGATAGTCCCATTCACGAACCGACCGCGTCACCTAGAAGTCGCTTCTCTTTCTATCGCGTAACTCTTAGATCTTCTGACGACGTTACACTCACTGAATTGGCCCAGCAAGACGGGCTCGCCGCGTACTTGAGCTTCATACCTAAACTGGGGAGTGTCCCATCTGTATTCATCTGTGACATTATTCAATTGATCGTTCAACCCATCGGAAAGAAAGTAGGTACGTATCCATTTCCATTGATTGATATAACCTTACTACTACAAACGTCGGAATCCGATAAGGATGTGCGCTGCTCAGATCAAGTCGATTATTCAAACCTTTGACTAAAGACGTGGTTGTTATCTTACGAACAAGATGAATTATGGGAAATTCTAACATCATGGGAGAGATTTTATAGAAAGTACACTTTAATGTAATATTTTCTTGAATCTAATTTTTGAAGTGAAAACCTCTTTAGGCGCGTTGAGTGATTTCTGGTAGGTAGCGGAAAATCTTATGGGTTCGCGTCACCGACATGCATGTTTATAGTATATCTGTAGCTATGAGTATGATGTGTTGCGCTTGGCCAGCTGTGAAAGCGTATTTAATTTAATGAAACATTTTAATTTGTCATTTTAATTTACAAATTATGACATTTTGATGTTTGTATTATAATTAATTTGAAAATTCAAAATACCACTGTTATTTCAGTTTTAAGTTTTCACTTCTGTTGGCAGTACAACTGTAACTGCCTGTTTTTTGTTATTATTTATGACTAAACTGACTGAAAACTGACTTATTTCATGGTTATAGTTTTGCTCTGTTTTCTGAACAACATCGTAATACGAAAAACTTTAACTAAAACCTCAATAGAACGATAATTTATAAAAGTTCACTATTTGAAAATCAAATTTACAATGCCAAAATGGCGCCGAATGTGTCAAAAACTCGCGACGCTAGAAATTCGTTCGGATAGTGGGACGGAGTGGTGGTTGCGTTCGGAAACAATTATGGAGTAGCTGGTTCTTCTTCTTGATGGTGTTTGGCGAGGGCAAGGAGTATCATTGTCAGTTGTTTTCTGCTTATCTTGCCTTCGCTGCTGTATTCGACGCCTTGGAGAATGGTTTCTTCGAACTCTAGTAGGTCTTGAGCGTCGTAATCCTGGAAAATATAGATGCATGCTTTATATTTTGGAAATATATTATCTATAGAAAAATGGATGTGATGACGGGAAAACCTCGGAAGAGAGAATGCTGGAAATAGGTTTGCCACCGATTTTCTCATTTTTATTTTTAGAAATTTATATAAATTTTTATCTTATTAAGTATCTCTAGGGAGTTTATGAAAAACCACATAGATTAATGTGCAGTTAACTAAAAGCCACTGATCCATAGCCCCAAGTACAGTAGCGATTATAGTCCAGGGGCAAACCGATTATGAAATCCCGAATTGAAGAAAAATTCTTAGCAGTATGTGGTTGGTCGGAAAATTTTGCATAAATTATAAGTAAATGAAAAAAAATTAAGAGAACTCGGTAAGTTTGTTTGGTATTACATAAACCTTACTCTTTTGCATTAATTTAAACCAGCATATCGTCGTTGCGCGTGCAATAGTCGCTATGTTTTATTTCGTGATTTTCGGTTTTTTATGCAGTTTGAATCGTTATTTCAATACACACATACTGTAAAAACAGCTATGTGATAAATGCAATATTTAAAGAGTTATGGAATGTAGCTATGTGACATTCATACATCGAAAGTTCCATATAAACACGCTAAATATGTATTAAAGTAAAAGTAAATTATTTGAATACTCTGGGTATTTTTTGAGAAAATCTGTTTTTTGCGTCTCCTGTAAAGTGTGTAAAAAACACATAGCGATTATGGAAAGCGCAGCTACGTCATAAAAGAAAAATCATAGCATTTATTGAATAATTGAGCTTGAAGATATTATTTTGTTTGGTTTCTCTCGTATTAAACAATATTTTTTTTTAATCTTCGTTATTTTGAGGTTTCAAAGAACAAAATGAGCACGGGTAAAGTTGAAAAATCAAAATTTTAATAACCAAATTTTTGGTCGCAAAATTCGCCTTTTTTCAATTTGAGGTTACGTTGGAAATTGGTATAAACAAAACTTGAAGATATTTTGATTATCAACAACTTTTACATTTAACTTTTTCCGATAGGAGGTGTAGCTTAGCCGCAAATCGTAAAAATCATTATTCACCCCCCAAAACGACTATTTCCCTACCTACCCCTCTTCCGGAACTTTCACCGAGTTATTTTTTTTCACATACTTATAATTTATGCTAAATTCCGCTACATACTGCTAAGAATTTCTTTTCTCTCAAATTTTTTGGCCCTGGAACTATTACATAAAAGTTATAATATTGTATAGTTTTTTTTTTAGTTTTTCGTAACAATTTTCCCTTTATTATATTCTTCGATTCGAAAGTTTAAAACGAATGCTTTATTATTATTATATATATATTATTTTACAATTCAAAGTTATAATAAAAAGTTTGTAACAAAAACACTAACCTTTTTAACTAATTCTAATAAATCCTTGAGAAATCCACGGAGTTCCTCGTTCTCGATAGAGCCATTGTTATCCTGGAACAGTTTGAATGGATTCGTTAGATAACTTAAATTGAGTTAGTTTCTTTAAAGGACTTTCTTTTTACGATTTATGGGTTAAAAATACGACTTTTTAAAAGTTTCCTGTAAAAAAATGTAGAAGGGAATCGTGATCTTTTTAAGAGTCCAGTCACGAACATACATACCTTACAAGCACAGGCTTCAAAAGCGGTTTTCTCTTGAAGTATTGGTAGATATTTTATGGTGTTAGGAACGTTGTATTATCGAATCCATACTATAACGAAATAGATATTTTTTCAATTTTCAATTTTCGTTTCGAAAAAAACAGTTTTTGAATTTTGCGTATGCTTGTGACTGTACCAAAAGATAGTTTTTCTCAACACAAGTAATTCATTATTTAAATTAATAGGTCATGGATTACTTGGATATTGCTAAATTGAGTTTACAAACTATGCTGATCTGGCACATGCATTAGGTACATTGTTTAGGTAAAAGTTAAATACCTGCGAGATTTCTTCACAGTTATCCCTTTTCCCAATATAAATAACAACCCCCGGAAATGCCTTCAACTTTTCTATTTTCGAACCCATATTTTTGGCATACTATCCTTTTATAAAAAGTGTTCTATAAAAAGGATTGTGTCCCAAAAATACCCATATAAAAGAATAACAAAACATCTTACCCTATCGTATAAAGAGAAGACCCTTTCAATATCATCCTTCGTAAGTTTTGTTGCGCCCTGATAGCAAAAAGAATATTTGTATTAGTGTCAAACCGTATAAAAAATAACTTAAGACTAGTCCCATGTTGGGCGCCAACTTTTTTTAATCCATTTTTTTTACTTTTTAAAGAAAAAGCGGATATTATAATTAAGTACAAATGTAATATAATATTATTTATGTGGAAATAGAATCAAAGTAAAACCAAATAATTAAACTTTATACAATTTATAAGTTCTATAGCATTTCGCAGTGCAATAATACTAAATAAATAAGAAACTTCTTAAAAAAACTAAAGTTTTAGATAAACTGTTTTATAAAAGCAGACAATCACAATTCATTTTTGTGTAACTTTTAAGAAAAATAAGTGACGTCGCATTAAAACGTTGGCCAACCAACATAGCTTAAAAATGTATGAAATAATGCCCTCTGCTCCAGATTGATGTTCACTCAATATTTATGGGAAAATCATTCAAATACATAGGTTC
Organism: Agrochola circellaris; assembly: GCA_914767755.1. Classification (NCBI taxonomy): domain Eukaryota; kingdom Metazoa; phylum Arthropoda; class Insecta; order Lepidoptera; family Noctuidae; genus Agrochola; species Agrochola circellaris. Next base: position 9,135,751 of record OU611850.1, on the reverse strand, counting down.
TTATGAAACAATGGCAGTTGTGTAGAGCCAGTGTGGGCCAACGTGTAAACGCAGCGTGAGGACTCACCTCTATGCCCTCCTAGGAGTGCAGAGTGCAGACATAAGCGTTAGTGTTAGGATAGACAGAGAGACAGACAGGCAAACCAATCATAGTAACGTGCTCATTTAAATTATTTATAATTTTTACGTTTAACCTTTATTACAGACAGTGAGTATTCTTCTTTTGAAAATACTTTTTTTTTTAATTGATTTGAAGTTAGGTGCATATTGTTTTGAATTATGAAAGTCATTTGTTGTCAGAAAAGATGGAATTGTTAAGTAAATTGTTGAAAATTCGTACATGAGCTTCTTGCATCTGATAAGTTTAGAGAAAAAAAGTGGAATGTAAATCTAAACTTTTAGGTAGACATATCTTCTTAAACATAATATCCTGTCAGTTTAATTCTATGTCTACGTGGCAAAAAGTTATTATTTGTAGTCTATGTACGTGTATGATGATAATTATAATGTATGTGTGTTAATGTAATGAGCGTTATGAAAATGTAATGTCTGGAAATTACAATTATATTATTTTAGCAGTTTTATGTTTTTTTTAATTAAAAGCAAAACTAAATAATAATAATAATAATAATAATAACCCCACCGCCGTATCTCTACGTTGACGTCGTGGTGGGGCTTGCGCGCTCCAAACTCTAGGTCTGTGCCGGTAGAGTTTACTTTACCGGAACAGGACTATGTTGAGGAGCCAGACCAAGAGAGATACAAAAACCCGCAGGGCAGCATGTGGCGAGCTGTTGGGCAGTAGCGACCCCACGGACCCTATCTCCCGGGAGAAATCTTGTTCCTCATCTCTGGCTTGCCTTTATTGGCCGGCTGGAGTGAACACTGACGAGGAACAGAGCTCCCACCTCATTCTTGCCTTAATTGGCCGGCTTGAGTGGAGATTCGCAAGAGCAAACGTGCTCGGAGGAAGGAAGTATTCCAGTAAGTGCTCGTAGGGATCTTGACCATCTTCCGGGCTCTGGGATTGTTCTGAAAGCCGTGGAATACCTCTCCACTCCTCAAGCACCTCAGGACATGTTGCCCCCTTGTCGCTACGTCACTATGTGCTAGCAACAGTTTTCGGGGGCCCATTATTGAGTGTGCAAGTCACCCCCTGCCATTTTATCCGTGTACATATAAAACATTAATCAGGCAGGGGCCATAGTCCTTCCATAGTTCCAGGTCACCAGTCAACTTTAGCCACCCAAACCCATAGTCCAATATCTTTGTTTCCATACTCTGCAATAGTCCTGCACCAACCGGGGGTTGTCCTTGGGTGCACTTCCATAGTACATACAGGGATAATCGTCGGTTGGTGCCTCAATTCATTAAAAACGCCTAACGGGCCTCTGCGAGTTGGCTTCGGCTCCTCGTATGCCTTCCAAAGGTCCGGGACCCCAGGGTCCCGAGATTTGTCAAAGACATTTAAATAATAATAATAATAATAAATTTTATTGTTCAACCAGGACTAGATTACATAGCAAGGTAATAAATAAAGCACAAGCAAAAGGACTTAATCTAGTTAGTGGGTGTCGTACTGTTCTCCTAGATAGGTTATAAAATAACCTGTGTTTAGCAGAAACAGTTCCGATCCCCGTCATAAGTGGTTGTCTTAAAATAGTACGTGTTACATATTATTGTCTGTACAGCTACAAGTTCTGAAAAAATAAGGTTTTCAACAAAAACAATAAAAAAAAAAAAAAAAACTAAAAACTAAGAAAAATCCTTAAATCTAAAAAATATAAATTCAGGAAATGGGCAATTTGTAAAAGTAAAAAAGAAAAAGATATATAAATATATATAAAATAATAAATGTTCAGATAGTGTGGTGAGTATTTTGTTAGTGTGGTGATAGTTTTTTGTTAGTTTATGTAGTGTGTGGTGCATGTATGTGTTTTAGTGATCACCTCTTTAGGAATTCTTCGGTTTCGTCGTAGTTTAGGTTTAGAAAGAAGGAGCGAACAGTCTTTTTGCATTCAAAGTTTGTTAAGGCGTAAATCGAAATTTTTGCGTTAATTTTATTGTAGAGTGATGGGCCAAGATAGAGGGCAAACTTTTTTATAAAAGCTGTGCGTGTAGGTGGTACTGTGCAGATAAGGTCTTTGCGGCGTTTAGAGATTGTTTTGAAAGGAGTTCGTCGGTGTTGCAGAAGGACTATATGTAAAAAATATTGTTGCCTTACATTGAGTACGCTACAGGATTTGTAGAAAGTAAATAGAAAGGAAATGAGTGCATAAAACGATGATAATATGACTATCTACTTAAATTCTATCGAAGGGATGCTTGAGAACATAATAAAACTATAGTAGGTATATACCATTAGATTTCGTGTGGAAATTGAGAAAATTCTAGAGGTGTTGAAACTAAAAAGAAGAAAATAATAATTTTGATTGAATGTAAACTTTTGATTATGTTCGGCATTAAGCATGAAGTACGAGATGAACCTCTAATTTATTTTATTTATTAAATGAACTTATTTTTACATTATTTAACCCCATAGCGTACAAACAAAATATAATGTAAATTGACTCTAACCAAAAGGAGATTGACCAGACTTAGTATCGCTTGAGTTTATATTATTGATAATTCCTGTTTTTAAATATAATGATTTGATCTTGTAATGCGAATCCTTAAATTAGCCCCACAAAAAATCCTTTTTTTATTTTTTTTTCGATTCCCGATTTTACCATCCATAGTTTTTTTTTTTCACGCGAGTCATCTTATCTCATTCAAAGAGCATGTAAAGACTAAAACCTTTTTCTTGACTTAAGTACGCAAAATTAAATTACGCATCAGAATATTAAAATTATAGTTGAATAATTAGTAACAACAAGATAACAGAATGTTATAGCAATATAATAATTATAATTAATAATTATTACAAACCAAATATTTTGGTTATCATCAGATCTTTGCCTGTTTGATTCATCATTTTATACTCCTTAAAAACAGAACAAACGCGCGCCATAAGATTCCATGAGCGCGCATCTCGAGCAGAATAAATGCTGACGACCGTACGGAGTTCTCTTTCTAACATATTATTTGCACATCTCATTCGTTTTGTTTCGAACGGTATTTATTCTTATTCTTAGTTTATTATCATTATATGTATAATGACAATTGAATAATTTAAATCATATGTTTCGTTTTAATGTATAGCTAGCTACCTAGCAGGCCATTATTATTTTGCAATTTGGATTTGATTTATTTAACTAATTAAGTTTACATGTTTGTATGTCACATATTATATTAAGTTAGGTTACGAGTTTTCACTTACTTCTAGAGCATCTGAGCCACATGAAACTTTATCTGTCGGAATTGACGAGTATTGAAAATCATCAAACGTCATTTTGACTAATTCGTATTTTGAGTTTACCAGCATTATATTACTTTGTGACAAAAATCACTAAAAGATTTGATTCTAAACATAGATTTTGAGACCTAATTGCCGTGTAATGCTGAGAATTATGATAAAATGGGAAATTACATTTAAAAGCCCTAAAAGCCCTAAAATGAGTGTTTCATATCGATACCAGGTTTTTTAATCACTTGGTCAATCTCCTTTAATAAAAATAATATTCCTTTTTATTCTCTACCTCTATTTTCTATTTACTCTGTGGTTTCATCTATGCGTAGCGGCAATATGGTGTCTGGGTGAACAATGGCGGGAAATGAAACGTCACTCACCTTGAAGACTTGTCGACAGAGGAAATTCTCTTTGACGGGCAGCAGTCTGCAACATGTGATCGTAATATTAGTAACTGTGTGATATATTTTTATTAAAAGTCGCTTTTCGTGTATGTCTGTGTGACCGCGTTGTTCTTATAAACTTCGTTTTCACCATCATTTAGACAATTAATTTCGAAAGGTTTATGTGTATAATAAATTAATATTTAACTTAGATATAGCAGGAAATCTCTATGACTACTACTACACTACACCCGTACGAAGCAGGGGCGGGTCGCTAGTATTTTAGTAAATACAAGCTGTACCTTCTACAAAAAAAAACAAATAATTATCGAAGATTGTAGACATTGGCTTTACACTATCGAAGTTATTTAATGCAATATCTTAATTAATGAATAACCACTCTTACATCTATATATTTATAAAAATCAACAGCCGTCTCGCAAAAACTCGAATAATGCTCCACCAATTTGATCTGTTTCCAAGGAACAGCCGAAAAATCGAAAAAATCTAAATTTTGTTTCACGTGGTATGAAGTTCACCGGGTCATCTAGTTATTAATAGACTTCCTGAGCTATTTTCGTTTTCAAGCACATTTTGCACAAAAGTGTATACTTATACAGGATGGATTTAGTTAAACCGAGTGGAAAAAGCTTTTTTAAATTTCTGGCTTTTCTAGTACTCAAACCTCAGTTGCTCCAATAGAGTTTTTTGATCCTATATGAAACAGGATCCATAAGCAAAAAAAAAGTTTTTGTGAAAACTGCCTATATATTCTTGATAAGTGTTTTTTTTTTAAATCTGTGAATGCAGATCAAAATGTTCCAAAAAGTTAAGGACAGTCTCATAAAACGATTTTCCTGTAGCCACAACGAGGATTTGCTAATCCATAAATGGACGTACTTACCCGGGTGACCAAGTTTTGAGCGGCTTAAGTACAATACTTAAGCTCAAAACACACGAAAAGCGTGCGGCGTGCGCGGGTCGGGCACGTAGCGGGTCGGGAGCGGGAGCTGCGCACGCTTTTCGTGTGCTGACATATATATAATACAAGGAATTACAATGTATAGACGCCCGCCGTACTCCCGTCCCGACCCGTGCGACACGTACCCGTTACGTGTGTGTTTTGAGCTTTAAAGCTCGGGAGCCTTCCATTATCTACGTTTAGAGCTGCATGACACAAAGGAGGCTTGTCTCTTTGAATAAGGCTGTTATATGTGGATATATATATATTACTATCTTTACACAATTCGATATTTTTGCATTTACTTGACAAAATACATACGAGATGTAGTGTTGGCGAAGAATGATTCTCATACCATGGACCGCCAAGAGAACGAACAAATCTATCCTCGAACAACACACATAAGAAATAGACTATCCACGATCTGTTACCCAAGGATGTTCGGTTAATTTGGTCATATTACCCGTCGGGCACCAGATAACCTTGAAAAGTTGGTGGTGATGGGCAAAGGTCAGACCAAGTAACCGCCCTCACTGGACTCCCTGTTACGACCGCCCTGAGAGTACTCGAGAACCGAACGAAGTGGAAGAAGTCCATGAATAAAGCCACAAAGGCCTTACAGGATCCACGATCCTCAGTAAAGAAGCGCGACCAAAAAAAGGACAAAATACGTAAATCCGCCTCAGAACATTTCTGTGCTTGATATATAAAAGAAATAAATTGTACTAATGTATGGTAGTAATACACATTTCAGAACATTATTCTCGTCAGTAAGGGGGGGGGGGGGGGGTTAGTAGGGTTCACTCTCGTTCGTATCGGCACATTCGATTCGCCAGTAAGTATTTGTTGAACAACAAAGCCGACCCGAAGTTAATACTACACATCGGCATGTGGCTCATTGCCGATCGGCACTCCGTTTGCAATCTACCCTCGCTGAATCACGTTAGGGTTAGCTCGGCGCAGTTCGAGTTAAGCTGAGCTTTTTCCCAAACAATTATGTAAACATAGGTATATTCTATTTTTCTGCCCGGCTGTGTCGAATCATGCCGTGCAGAATAATTTGACATTTCAAATGATTGTTGTTTGTTTTTTCAATTAGGAGTTTGACATTAGCACCTGTTAAATTAGTCTCTGGTATTAAAAAACAAACTGTCGTCTGAATTTATGAAGTGCGGATGGTAAAAATCTTCACCTCAATTACATTGAGTTGGGCATAAACATAACGGACGAAATGATAAACATAATTATACCCAGGGGTCTAATTATTTTTATTCCATATCCTATCCTTCGGGGAATACAGACGAGTAATAAAGTCTATCTAATTGCCACATACATAAGTAATTTTAAAGCAATTGATATTTGATTAAAACTTGCAAACGATTCGACGTTTGTAAGGTCGGAGTAGGTACCTACCTACTACCCACACGATAAAGTTATTTCTGAACATGTCGACAGTTCAGAATTTGGAATCAATATCGGATCAACCATTTAATTTGTGCGGGATGGACAAAGCTTCGGTTAATTAAATTTATTTTAAACTTTTGGGGCATGGATCCGTTCGGCCACGAATGACCGGGATAGCCTATGATCGTACTCGGATTGTGTTTAGAACGGGCCTGAAGAGCCTTTGCTGCGGTCTTATTGGCTTAGTCTGATGAACCGAGCAATTTTCTATGTTAATAGTAATTGATGGTTGATAGCAGGTAATTGATTGCCGTCCAAAAGCGCTCTGAGCTATCGATATTTAGCAGTGGGTGATTCCTGGCTAAAATGATGATGATTTTTACGGTTTTTTTTTTCTGGAAAGACTTTTAGGGTACTAAGGGATAGTGTCAAGATGGCTGAACTATAGTCATGGCCTTAAAAACAGAATGAATAGGTCATTAAAAGCACCAATACGGTTCAGTATTAACAAGGAGCTCTGATAATTTCTTTGATGAAACTTCACAATAATTATTTATACATCCAACAAACAGTTTATCTATCATGTTAACATTTAAATTGTAGATTCTAAATGTTTTTTTTTATGTCTCTTAATACATCTCTCGAAGTTACATTTGTTCTCAAATGTCATGATTTCATGAAAAAGTCATTCAACAACAACCAAAATCTTAAAGAGATATATGAATGATTTTAATGATTATAATTTTGTAAATACGTCATATTTGTTATGGTGGCGAATCATATTTTATCAAGATACACGCTGACTGCAAATTGCAAAAAACTTGTGTAAATTTGAATTTCGCGGGCTACCTTTGCAGATACACCTTAAACACTGACTTTGAAAGACCCTGGTGGATCTTTTGTGGTCTACACAAAGTGACATTCTATCAGCAATATCGATGATGCAAATGTCGAAAATTTATCGGATTGATATTAGCTACCGGAAACCTTGTCAATCTTATTGAAAGTTTTTGTAGAAATACGAAATGCTTTGAAAGGTACTCTCTTAATTAAAGACCATTAGGTCAGTCGGTATTCCTTCTACTATCTTATCAATAAATTGATCCTATTATTATTGACAGATTAATATTAATTACTTTTTAATCTCTTTAGATACGACGCGATTACGCATCCTTAATTGTTATTCCCCTGCAGCATGGCCTTGATTATGTCACGATTAATTACAATTTTATCTGTTTGTTTTTTTTATCTTTAATACGAAAAAGTTCGATAAGAGATATAAACAAAACACAAACGTAAAAGTGTCGAATTTAGAACATTGTCATTCTTTTTACGAAGTTTTAAAACAAAGAAGGTATGAAAGGAATATACTCACTTCGCCATTTCTGATAATTGTAGCCTGCCGTCCTTATTGGAGTCAAATACTTGGAGCTGTAGATCAAAATAAAATTAGGATCAACGTTGGAAAATATTTAGAAATCTATGTAGTTCTTCATTCTAAATAGAAATATCTTGTAGTACGAGTATGAGCTTCATATTGCGCGCGGTGACTGGTGGACAATATTCACACTACTGGGACTCAGGTCTCATCTCTGTGATTGGGAATACGCCCTAAACAACTTCACGTGCCCAGTGTGGTTTAGCGAATCATCACAGCGTTTCATTAATACCTTTGTAGCAAACAATAATAACTTCTAGACAATGGAACTCTATGTCTAAAGATGAAATAATAATTAAATTGTTGTTATTGAGGATATCTCAGGTTCTGCCCCAGCGTTGACTACGATTAGGCGGCTAGATTACTAAAGATAACCCGTTCTTGTCATTAATCAGCAAGTATCAGTTACTATCTAGCTTTTAAACCTTTTTAAGGCACTTGCCGCACCGCCGACAAGGAAACGAGTAGGTAGGTATCAACGATTTTCTCGCTCAAGAAACGTACACAAGATTGTAGGTCCCGTGTAAGTAAAAGAGATACATGTCGGAAATACGTCACTGATTCGACAAATCGAAGCGCCGCCTAGCGGCTCTCAACAGACTCTACGACATAAGGCTCGGACCGGCCGGAGCTAAGCAGAGTTCGTGGGTGACACCACCCACGAACTCTGCTTAGCTCAATCAGTGAAGACGTTAAGAAACTGTCTCGTGTTCAGAATAGTTGTGTCGTGTGCCTACAGTGTATAAATTCCTAGTGTGATTGATTTGGTCGTGAATTATAATTTGATGTGAACTGCAAACGGTTTTTCTATTGCGCAATAACCAACACTACCCACAGTACGCCCATAGCAGTAAAAATATGCTTGATAAAATCGAGAGACGCATACCCTCCTCTATTATACATATATTAATAGTTGACGGGCAGAACACTCGCTGAGAGACCCACGCTTGGTACATACAAATACTAGCGAGTAATCGCTCGTCGACGTTGCGCACTCGCTGACCATTATTAGTTGCTAGATCTATTTATTCACTTCTCGTTAATAGCCGGCTGTGGGACAGGCGGGAGCTCGTGGAGGAGTAGCTCGTGGAGGAAGAGCTCGTGGACGAAGAGCTCGTGGCTTAGTAATAACAGCCGCACGGTTCGATCCATCAGGTTAAGCTACGCTTGCCGGGGTTGATATGTGGATGGCTGACCATCTTAACATACCTAGACTCCTCCTTGCCTCGGAAAGCACGTTAAGCCGTTGTTCCCGGCTGTAATTCGTGGATCTTTGACAGTCGTTACGGGTCGTCAGAAGCCCGAAAGTCTGACAACCAGTCTTACCAAGGGGTATCGTATTACCCAGTTATTGGGTTGTGGAGGTCAGATAGGCAGTCGCTCCATGTAAAATACGGTATTCAGCTGCATCCAGTTAGACTGAAAGCCGACCCCAAGATAGTTGGGAAAAGGCTACGCAGATTGCTGTAGGTTAGTAAACCCTACGAAAAGGCATTCTGAGCACGTATCGTAGTTGCACTAAAGTCTCTTGACCGCGATAATCTGTGAGGTTGAAACAATCGATCATTAGCTAATCGACTCATCCTTACCCAATATACTACTACTTACAATCACAATTCCGAAAAATTTTGAAGTAAATTGGTCATCTTTTGCTTCATATGTATTGAAAAACATAAAAGGCTAGGCGGATTGATTGGTGGGACAGCCGGGACGGATGCCTAGACAGGAATTGGGCATACGGAAACCTATATTGTGTACATATACTGTCTATTGCCCTTTTGGCTATATTTGGCCTTTAAAGAAGTCGATCGTGTAGCATAGAAATGTACGTGTTATGGCTCTAGTTAAGAAACCGACACGTTCTAGAACCAAACGACGACATGTAACATCCACCAACCCGCACTAGGCCCGCGTGCTGGATTCCGGCCCGGTCCAATCACAGAGAGGAGACCTGTGTCCCAGCAGTAGGAACATTATAGGCTGATTATGCTGCCCTAGTAACAGAGATCTTGTAGCTTTGTTGTGCTTGTAAAATAGGCTTTCATGGCTTTTACTTTAGGATTATTTTGACCTGCTCTCTCTGTGGTGAGAATTGTAGTGAAAATGATATTGATAAGATACCATTGTGTCGGTGTATTCGATGAGTTTATCTTCTGACACGTCGTTTATCTTCTTTGCTTCCTTCAGAAGATCTCGGAGGAAATTCTGGAAAAGAAAAATTTGTCGTGAATAACTTTGCTAACTAATTACAAATGTAACAATCATAAATCATACATCATTTATTACTTTGCAAACTCCATATTCCACCGTCACATGGGCATGCAAATCATATTTAATTTACACAAATTTAAAGAAATAACAATTAGGAAATTATAACAATACATTTTAAAAATTATTATCAAATCGTTCGAATTACAGTAAATATCAAATTAATTAAAAAATGTCAACAAGGTCGCAGTAATAAAATAAAAAATTACAAAAGGATTATTTGCACGTCAGTCAAAATAAAATAAAATGTCAAATGGATTATTAGCATGTCAATCAGTCAGTTCTTCATCATTAAGGAAGTCGTCAATTGTGTAATAACTTTTTCAATTAATATTTCGATTAGTGTCCTTTTGAATTTGAAAACAGTCATATTTTTAATAGCATTAGGTACTTTATTATCAAACTTGATTGGGTCGACCACCAACACCAATCAAGTTTGATTATTATTTTTGACTGCTTGGTTCAAACTCAAACTCAATGAATTTCATACTATTTTATATAGGTACCTATATATATATTTTTTTTTCTAGTCTTCGCAAGTGCTACTGCTGATCACGAGGTCCTAGGTTTGTTTATCTGTCGTTGCTTCATTTTTAATTATATTTACCTATTGTGGTATAGTAATTTTATTCTAGGTGTAACGCCTTCACATATAATAATGTGCTTATACTAAATATTGTAAAACACGTAAAAAGAGTAACGGTGGTGGATTACAGGCGTGATGTTCTGTATGCATGTATTTTTAAAAAGCCTGGCAATTTTTTTTCGTAGTAATAAATCAAATTACGAGAAAGAAAATAACATTTTAAATTGCAATGCTCCGCCGTCAAGGTCAATGCTCACACACAGACTCACAACGAACTCAAAACAGCCATCTAGTACTAAAAACACTAAAATATTTACACATGAAGTCCCAGACTAATTGCAAAGTGAATCCACGCGGCGATAAAATTTTGAACAGAGTGCATTCTAGACTAAAATTACAAAATATTCTGCAAAAAAGCCACGAAACGTGTCTTTGGTTTTTGATAAGCCTTACAGATACCTGTCAAATAAGCCGACTTTGCTATATTAATAAAAAAAGAAGTAATCTATCAAATCCCATCAACTGAAATCAATTCGTTTCGCCTTTTTATTACATGCCTGCACTGTCCTACTGCTGGGCAAAGTCACAGTATCATAAAGTAACAGCATTACGTGTTGGTAGTGACCTTGAAATAATTACTTACGACTACTACTACTACTCACGGACGCGCACTCGAGACTTTTGCCTACTGATATACACTCGGATTTCGAAGCGTTTCGGCCTTGTTCTATGAAAACATACGTCCTCCCACCATTTTTACGTTTACCTACTGTTGTTTTCTGTTTTAGCATGAAAAATCTATACTAATATTATTAATACGAAATACTGTGTTCCTTTTTCATTTTGATTGGCGCACGGATAGACCATCAATTATGTTAGGACATACGATAACTTATCCCAGAAGTATGTTCCCGAGGGATAAATTTCGAACACCACACAGATAAAGCCGCGGGCAAAAGCTAGTGAAAAATAAATCTAAAAGTTTCTTTACTTTGCAAACACAATTTCTATTGTGTAAAACTTTCTTTGAGTCAGCAAATCTGTGGACCAAGGAGACAGTTGTGCACCATTTCGTTGCCTAGTTTGAAACCGTCTTTATTTACCTTCAGTTCATCGGCCTCTATGTACCCGCTGCCGTCGGTGTCGTATTCTCGCCATATCTGAAAAACAAACATTAGTGATGTTTGTCACAACGGCCACAAAAACAAATGAAAGCTAACATTAAGTCAAAAACACGAGTCGACAGGCGTTAAGAGTAGACATATATTGGGTTCCCACCTATGAAATTGGCGTTTTTTTTCTCACAAATAGAGAACCTCGTTACTTCTATGATTTAAAATATTCATCAATTGCTTTGGTATTATATCGAATAATGACCATGATAGACAACTACCAATAGTAAAAAAAATCTTATTACTTATAGTTTTCTAAACATAATTTTTATTATGTTTAGTGAACTGAGAAAAACTAAAATAAACACTAAAAAAAACACACAACTGAAAAAAACTATTAAACACACTACTACTACTATTATTACTATTAAACTGAAATGAGGAGTAATTTTTAAGGTTTTTACCTTAAAAATTACTCCTCATTTTGTTAGCAGAAATGACCACTATTTGTTTTAACTTAGCCAAAACTTATTTTTGTCTCATACATAGCATTTATCTTGTTTTAAGCATTAAGGTTCAATTTAAACTAGAGCAGACACCGCGAACATAAAATTTTGCGCAACATTTTGTTGTCCAGCACGCGTAGCATGAACACCGTTTTGTCGACGGAAGAGTAGACAAAACTGACGTTCCGTGTAGACAGTGCGACGGTAGCAAAGTAGAAAGAGTCAACTGCACATTTTACGAAATTCACTCTTTTACATAATTTTATTCGACTCAGGTTTCTTTGTTTTGTCATAAGATTTATTTTTCTGTTTGATTCTCAATTTTTACTGATATTAATTAATGTATATATAGACAACTACAAAAAAAAAACCCAGTGTCGAAGAACCGTATTTTAGAACAAAAAAATATTTCAGTAATATTGGCCTTAACCGTTTCCTTGGTAATATTTCTTATTAACGAAATGATGTAAAATATGAGAAGATAGCTTTGTTCTTCTATTAATTATCACAGTTTTGTGTTTAAATGCTCTCCTGTAAAATCATGATTTTGTAGATAACCGTATATACTTTGTGGCCATGGAGACAACTGTCAGTTGTCAGTGTGATTTTGACAGTTTGGAATAGAAAACTTTTTTCTCAAATAGTCTACATAGAAAAGGACCTAGACAAAGATTGTTATAAACGAAAGACAAAATGACAGATTGTAGAAGGATTTCTACGGTGCAATGTCAAAAATGGAGAAACAAAATGTCACTTTGTATAGAAAGAGCTATGTCTATTCTTCGTAGACATAGAAAGCGTCATGCTACGTGTGCTGGACAACAAACGTCTTAGTCGAACGACGTCGTCGACGTCGTCTTCGTCGTCGTCTCGAGTTTATCATCTTTTTTTTTATGCCCGTGTTTCTGTGACAAATAAACTTATTTTTCTTTCTTTCTTTTCTTTTAGTCATGAATATGCATACACCGCCACAGTACAGTTGTCACTTTTGACATCCGCGGGGACACATCTTCTGTTTGTAATAGCTTCTCTAGTTTACATTGAACCTCAATGGTTTAAATACTATACTCATGGTGCTTGTCGGATAAAACTAAAATGCTAAAGGATAGTTGATTTTTCGAATAGAATAGTTGTTAATTCGAATTTACGTTACGATACGTCGCGCGTCACGATTGCGTCACATAAATGTCACTAGGGCCTGTGGGTTGGACTGGACTTACCTTCATAAACTCCACACTGGACTCCAAAGGATTGTCGAACCTGAATAGTAGAAGGAAGTTCTCCTCCATCGGAAGCAGCTGTGCTAACTGTAACAATAGATGGCGATGGTAAATATATTGTATAGTTGAACAAGGAATCAAACGCATACTCTATAGTAAAAATATTTCTCATACATTTGACGTGTACAAGTTTGAAAAAACCTATTGACAAAAATAAACATAGTTTTACCTCTGGCCAAACTGAAGCGAACGAGCGAGCGGAATGCGGAACGAAATTCGCTCGCGCCGATTGTGTCAAGTAACTTGTGTGGAGGTTTAGGATTCAGCTGTTCAAGCTGGCGCGAAAAGTCGCATGACTCTTAGTCATTAAGCTAAAATTACATTATGAAATTAGGTGACATAAAATTATAACGCGGAATCGCCTGGCTTAAGCGTCAGTTGCTCGCCCGCGTGAATCATAGGACTGTCACCAACGAAAAAGTTGCCCCATAATTTTATTTTATTTCATGTCATTTTCGTAATTTTTTGGCTTAAAACAATCGCAGAATCTTAGAGTCCCGCTCCCCCGCGAGCGTGACGGTTTAGAAAGAGCGCAAAGTGCACCTAAACAAGTTTTCACTTCAAATATGGGCTATTGACATCTTGAAAGTAAATCTTGACTATGTTTCGTATTCTGCTATCAGAGAAAGTGTAAAAACAATTTCGATTGATGCTTGAAAATAGAATAATTTTGAATATAAGTACATAAATGGGTACTTATTCTAAAATAAAACTTAAAATCTAAGTAGCCTTATTTTTCGGGTTTTTGAGGCGCTAATTCTGATTCTAGTGTTGAAGTCTATTACTTTCTACAATTAAAATGATGATTTAAGATTAGGTACCTCTCGTATGTCAATCTTGCCATCCTGATTGTCGTCGTAAGCTTCCATGAAGCATGCCTTCAGCTCGACCAGCATTTCATCCGACACCGCCTGTGAAAGAAGAGAAACGAGATTTTAGTTATGTTACTAGATTAGGGTTGCCATCCGTCCCGGTACACCGGGACATGTCACCGGCCTAGAACTTCTGTCCCGGTCGTCCCGGTTAATCTACAAAATGTCCCGGTAATTCAATTTAAATAACGTGTAATATACGCGCACAGCGCTGGCGGCGCGCGGCGGCGTGGTGCCTGCCACCGCGGCGGGCGCTGCCGCCTCCGCGCCGCCGCCCCACCCCGTCCGCGCCGCCGCCAAGCCGCTGCCCAGTTCGGGCGTATAATTGCTTGCGTTGTGTTGTGTCGCTTATTTGTTGTGCATTCAATAAAAATCTAATCGTCGGCGACTGATAGGAAAACAGGAAACGAAAGTTTAAAATGCCAAAACGTAAGTGCCATTTCTCAGATGATTACACAAAAGAGTGGTCTTATATAAAGAAAGGCAGAAATGAATTCGAAGCGCACTGCAAAATATGTAATTTATTTATTTCCGTGAGCCATAGTGGTAAGACTTCTATACAGGACCACATTAAATCTAATGGACATAAATCTAAGATATCGATAGCTTCTACTTCACGAGATATTTCATCATTTATGGTGAGAGAAAACACGCCAGAAGATACTTTAGTGTGTGCAGCAGAATTAACAACGGCTTACAAAGTTATTAACCACCATCAGTCTTTTAATTCATTGGACTGCAACACTAAATTGAACGCTACCCTGTATCCTGATTCAAAAATTGCCGCAAAACAGTCAACTGCGCGAACCAAAGCTACAGCAATAATAAAAAACATTTTGGCACCACATTCTGTGCAAAAGACTAAACAAGAACTAGAGAAAATTCCTTTTTACGGGATTTTAACCGATGCAAGTAATCATAACGCTGAAAAGTTGTTTCCCCTTCTTATTCAGTATTTCTCGGAAACCGATGGTATGCAGCTGAAATTGATAAAATTGGACTCTTTGGAAAACGAAACGTCAGAAACTATTGTTTCTTTCTGCATAAATACACTGAATAACTTAAATATTTCATTGGAAAAGTTAATCGCGTACAGCGCGGATAATACTAACACAAATTTTGGAGGACGAGAGAGGCATGGGACGAACAACGTTCATTTCAAACTTAAATCGAAGCTCTCGAAAGATATTGAAGGCATTGGGTGTCCTGCCCACATCCTACATAATACAGCATCGACATCTGCTGACGTACTTTCAGTTGATGTGGAATCAGTGGTACTCAAGATTTACAAATATTTTTCGATATTTACAGTACGCAATGAACGTCTTAAATCTTTTTGTGAGGCAGCTGATGTCATTCATGCTAATTTACAATCCCACTCAAGAACTAGGTGGTTATCATTATTGCCGGCGATAGAACGTATTCTGAAACTGTGGGAACCATTGAGAGATTTTTTTTGGCTGAAACCCGACCGCCGAAAGCGATAGTCGATTTCTTTAACCACCCGTTGGCACAAGTTTATTTTCTGTTTTTACATAGCCAATCGTTTTTATTTGAGAAACAAATTTAAAAAATAGAAAAATCCAATATAAGCATTATTGAAGTTAAAGAACTTATTAACAATCTTGAAAAAACACTGTCAGAACGTGCTGCAGCAAAATTTTTGGGGATTCAAACTAAAACTGAATATGACAAAATAGCAAAAAATCCTCAGCATTCAAATTTAATAAAGTCATTTGACAAAGAAATTGATAATTACTACAAAACGTCTTTGGAATATTTACAACAGTGGAGTTGTCCACTCACAAAATATGATATATTTTCATGGATGAATCTTGCTGCCCCACCGCAGTGGCAGGATGTTGTAAAGACAATAAATTATTTACAAGAAAAGGGTATAATTATTGTCGACAGCGCATTTGAAGAAATATCATATCTCAAAGATTTTATAGAACAAAGAAGAGGTAACGAATCTTGGGACGAAAAAGACATGCACCAAAAATGGTTAAGTTTTTTCCAAGAGACGGATATATTCGAAAGGAAACAGACTCTAATTTTGATGTGCCAATACTTATACGCCATCCCTGGTCATAACGCCAATGTGGAAAGAATATTTTCTTTAGTAGCTGCACAGTGGACCAAAGAACGTAATCGCCTTCACGTAGACACGGTCGAAAGCATAATTCAATGCAAGTTCAATTTCAAAATGACATGTTCAGAATTTCATAAGTATGTTATGGGCAAACCGGACCTGCTAAATAAGGTGAAGAAATCTGAAAAATATAGTAACAATTAGTGTTTCATGCAGAATCGTATTGTTAATCATTTTAAGCTGATTTGTTAAGAACATGAAGGTAATAAAATTAAATGGTAATAAATATGTTTTTTTTTTTCTTTTACTTGGATATTTTCAGTCACTTACTGCTAATGTCCCGGTCAGTACTTAAGCTTCTATCTAGATACTTCTTTGTTTTAGAACTAATTGAACCGTTTGGTTATTGCAATGTCGCACCTGCAATGTGTTGAAAAATATAGTACATACTAATTCCATGGTTGAAAACAAGGAGCTTAATGTTCTATATAGTACATCCTAATTCCATGGTTGAAAATTAAACTCATTCCATAATACCACAAAACCGTGTTTTTCAGTTGTTTATGTACACCTTTTGAACACGACATTTTTATATGATGGAGTTTGACATAAGACTGGCATTAGACACACTTTGATTATGTGTGTCAAAGTTTTTGTACTAAGATCCACGGAGTTTAAAAATGAGATTATTATACTTTTGTGAATAAAATAAATCAATAAATAAATAATTTCTTAATGCTAGGTATATTTCCAAGGTGAAAATCATTCTAATTCTAAATAGTATAGTTGAATTCCATTGCTTTCCAGCATAAAGACTTATTTACAAAACTTTCTCAACAAGCCAGCTAATATATTATCGCCATTTGAATGTGAAAACCACGGAAATAACCCCAATACAGTACAAAAGAGTAACAGTGTAAAAGTCAACCACTAAATCCTGGACCTCTGTTATATAAATGTAGGTTTTGCTTCCGTAGTTTCCGTTTACGTTGCAGCGGCCATTGTTCAGGGAGCCTGAATGGGAAGCAATTTTAAACTTAGAACGCCCGTCCGCGTCGCCCAGTTCTGCCTGGATTTCGAATTAAATTCAGAATTTCCCATTTTAAAATATGAATTTCGCGCTTTGTTAAAATGAATACTGGCTGAATTACTTTTGTGCTTTGGTCTACTCATGTTGTTGTAACAATGTAATAATTTTTAGTCTGTGGGAAAGAATGGCGGGAGAATAAAATCATAGAATTATGCACTTTTAAATTGTGCGATAAACTATTACTTAAAAGTTACTAACGAGTTTTGTTATAGTAATTATTTTGTGAGTAGCAATAGTCATCGGTGGAGTGAAGTAAACAGAAAGTTTTGTAGTTTCATGGTATTGAGAGCAACGTTCGGTAGGTACTTAAGTGATAATACATAATTATTTATTCGTAGGTAGGTACAAGTTATTAAAACAAAGAAAAAACTACAACGGTACGTAAAAATTTCAATTGTTTTTACTCAGACGACCGCCAAAGTAGATTGATTGCCGCCATGTAGGCAGAAAATCGTATCATGATTAGGTACTTATTAAATATAGATGATATCAAACTTTTTATGAAGAGTTGCAATCGATATGTATCGGTATATACTAGATAATTAACGTAATTTTGTCAGCTTTTTCGGCATCGTGATTGCAATCAACTGCAATCTTTTATGTTTATAAAGTATTGAGCCCTTCGAGTCACCGTCATCAACATACTCAAACGTTAGAATGATCTGTAATTAGGGATAAAAATAAATAATATCAATCGTTTGGCAGATGCATTCATTTGTGATCGTTGTAGATGATATTTCATTTCTGTAAATTAGTTTTGCAAAACAGTTTTACATCAAAAAGATATGGTCGGTGATGAGGTTGTTAAATGTAAAGGTTCCAGTACACGTTGGGCGAGTGCCGTCGGACAAATACACACAAATCAAACGGCCGAACGCGCTCGGCCAACGGGCTCTCCCAACGTGTCCTGGGGGCTTAAGTCGACACATCTGCCTGGTTCTCTTGACCTCCGGGCAGCATTTAGAAGTTATGTCGCTTGAAAAAACCTTTCCAAGTACCGCCGATCTCCGAACAGATAACTCATTCCTCGAAATGAAAGTTGTTACAGGTTTGCGATAAATGTTGTATCTATAATATAATATCAGGAACAAAACCTACTGTAGGTATGTTATCAATGCAACATGAATTTCCTCTTTATTATTAACAAAAACAATAGTTATCAATTATAAGATTTTTCCAGAAACTTCAATTATTTGTTTTTTTATACAACAATACAACTATTTTATTCTCCTGGGTCGATTTCTTTGGTATGAATTTGAATGCCATGTTATATAAATACACATGAGCGGCCGGCCCCTGCTTCGCACGGTTTTTATGAGAAACCATCGAGATTTATTTATTTTATTTAAGTTTGTTATGGTTACCCTTATTATACACAAAAATCTTCCTAAATAAATTATCTAAATTAAAAAGGTAAAATCCGCATCAAGATCCATTGAGTAATTTAGAACAACTAATCGGTCACACAGACGCGAAAAGCGACTTCATTTTATAAATATAATAAAAAATGAACTTCCTACCGGAAAATAGTGTATGTGGTGTTACTGCTCATTTGCCAAAAGATTTTCATTACATTATGCACTAATTAATCACCGATAACAATACCCCAGGGATCCAATGCTTTGATCGCATTTGCTTGTTTTATCTAGTAGGTTTATTTTTCTAGGCTATTTTTTGAACTCTTACGGTGTTCGTCTACCGTAGCCGTCACCGGGATGTCGCGCGTCGCCGAGAAACGTAATATTCGAACCGAATTTGACGTCCCGGTGATGGCGATCGTGTGTCTACCGCAACCAAACTCGGCGGTTCACTACGTTATGATATACAAAACAGTGTGTGGACAGAACTAACGTTTTGTATTGCCAGTACATCGACCCGTCACAATCCCGGGCCGAGTTCAAGCGGTCGCGCTTAACTACTAGAAAATTCGGCGGTAGGGATGACGGCGCTCGGGTGACGGGCTTGCGGTGGTCACGAGGCCATAGTAAATGTATCGCTACTTCGGCGCCGTCATTTTGTTCTCGGTGACTGACGTCCCGGTCACGGCGGTGATGGACAAACGCGCGGAAGCTTTTAAATGTAGGGTAAATTCGGGGAATGACTTTTATCTATAATCATGCCTATATTGATACTGATCATTTTACCAATTTTAAAATAAAAATGATGAAAATACAGAATAACTGGCTGATAAGACAATGATAAGAATGTAGTAGTTTTGTGAGTAAATTACCTGTGATTATTTATTAAGGGGATTACAGAAATATTGATAAGTAAGTATGTAGATTGATTAGTGTTATCGTCGGTTTGTCGTTCATAATTAGGGAACTCGGTAACCTACTTAAGATCTTCTTTTTCGAATCGATGATAGGTATGTTATCTGAATTACTTTGGCCCAGCAGTCGCCACGCTAATCGCAGCATCAGTGGCGTTCTTAATGTCCTCAAATGTGCAGAAGTAGGGAACTCTTTGGCCACTCCAACAAGTGGGCCGTCGTCTGGTCAGGAGCATTGCACTCGCACGGGGTGTCAAAGTGGTCAATCGATAATTTGCTATTTTATCAAGGCGTGGTTTTGCAGAGGCTTACTACTGATTACTACTTACGTTAGAAATAGTCCACAGCGTGTTTTTTTTTTAATAAACAAAAGGGACAGGGCTAAAAATATAACATTCATGGCTCAGCTTGAGTTCTAAGTCTAACCTACATATATAGTCCTCCAGACCGTATTTCGGACATGGCGGCCAATCTCAACGGAGATTAGCCTTCAGCACGGGAGATATTATAGTGCAGGCGCGTGTGCGCAGACACAGGTGCACTCTCTCTTCCCTCACTCTCATAGTCCGATGGGACGGCAATCCGACACGACCGGAGAGAGATCAGGCGCTGGACTAACGGCTTAACGTGCTATCCGAGGCACGGGGGTATCACACCGCTCCAAACTCCGGGCTGTTACTAAGAAATTCCTAATAGAAAAACCCAATTTGCAACCACGAGAGCAACGAGGCAGCTAATTCGCTAACCTACAACTAAGGGCTCGTAACCACTGAGCCACCATAGCTCCACTCTTCATAAATGTTTGTTTCAATCTTAATTCCTTTTATTTGCTAGTGTTGACACCTTGAAACTGACTTGTCCTTGAGTTAACAAATGCATCCGAAATACATTCGTCAAGTTTCCAGCATGTTCCATGATTAAAATAAGTCAAATTATCACAGCTGAAAAGTCTCATGATATGTGAAAATACAGGGGATTGAGGTATTAATTGCGTTGATCTATCTACAATAAATAAAACTTAAATATTGTTCGTTGGTAAGCGCATCACTTCAGAACGGCTGAACCGATTTGCCAAATTTTGTTTCAAAATGTTCGAAATAGTCTGAATCTGGTTTTTATTGAAAGGAAAAATTTAAAAACTTGCCGGGAAAAATGGAAAATTGTTTTTTTTTTACTTTATTTTAATGTAATTTACTTCTTCTAGATTGTTTTACAAATTAAACCTAGGCTAGTTTTTTAGCCATTAACATTAATTTTTACAAGACAATTAACAGTAGTGTTGTTTTACACATAATGATTTATTATATTTTATTTATTTATAATAATGTGTAGAGTATGAATGTGTATGAATGCGTGACCTCTCATTGTGTGGAATGAAGTGTGAGTGTGTGAATTGAGAGAGGGTGTGTGGGGGTGTGTGTAAGTGTGTGCATTCCATAAGAAATTAAATATTTGTATGTTTATGCGTGTGATCTATGTGAATTTTGAAAGTATCAATCAAACAAGTAAATGCATTTTCTATGAGAATTTTGTATGAATTCATGAAACGAACTGTACTTGTATGAATTGGACAGGACAACGTTATGAATTATATCAGCACGCAGTTGGCCCGTTTTTCGAACGTTGCACACGTAAGAAGTTTAGGGTAACGTCAATGGCCTTGAAGATAAATACATTTCAGGCCGATTTACGAGGCTAGCCCCTAGTAAAACTAATTTTATTTATTTATTTAACGGTTTATATACACACATATAAACAGACAAGAAAAAAAGGAACAGAAAAATACGTACAAAGGTGATGCTTATTTCTAAAGAAATCTCTTCCAGCATACCTGCTATAGGAAAGTAGACAAGTAGAGATGTAGACAACGTGTGTAAGAGTAGAAGAGAAAATAAAAACACCTAATTATTCACTAATTTAACTATAATACTTATTAACTATAAACATACATTATAATAAACTTACATACAAACTTCTAAAATAAATATCACTAAAATATATTTACTTAATTATAATGTACTTAGTATAAAATAATAAATACAAAAAAAATGCAACTATGACGAAGTGGAAAGATAGTGTTCTGACACTCTTCTTTTAAAAACTGCAACAGTTTGGCAGTCCCTAATGTCAGGCGGAAGTGAATTCCACAATCGAACCGCGTGCACGCTGAAGGAGTAGGAGTAGAAGTCGGTTGATTGGGGAGGGGATTTAAGGAGAAAATAAGTTAATTTTAGATGAGCTATAACATTTATTTCACAGTTATTATACCTGTAACAGGAACCATATATAGCAACGAGAATAAAGATCTCTGTCGCGCAAAATCAGAGGAAATGCACTATAAATTATTAACTACGTTTATCGTTATGAGCTTTTATTCTGAAAGTGGGCAACATCGCAAATAGATGTCAAATATTTCACTGTTTTGATTTTATTTGGCAATATATAAAATATCGAGTAAACTAAAATATTGATAATGCAAAAATTTATATCGTAACACCGAATATTTAGTTTTAGATGTAAAAAAAGTATTTGGAAACTTTTTACACCTTTTTACACCGGTTACAAAATCAAATTCAGTGTTATATTGCAATTAATTATTAATATTTTAGGTTAACGATATTTAATATTTCCGTACAGTAATATTGCCATATTAAGCAAAAGGGTTTTAAATATTTGACAGCTATTTGCGACGTTGCCAACTTTTACAATTCACGCTCTTAAAAATATTTAAAACATTATTCTGTCTCTATAATTTGACAGAAACAGAGCGATGTTTTAAATACGTTTAGCGGTAAACGTACCTATTTAGTGATCTGTGGTGCAGTCGGGCCTTAATGTAATGTTTTGAGCGAAGGCTTTGAGGCTAACTTAAGTAGAAGCCATTGACAACGTCTGTTGTGGAACGATCTCATTTCTACAGTCGGGGAGATTATTTACACTAAGCCAAATTGATACCTTACATTAATTTGTCGAGTAATAGCCATTTCATACAACTGTCAACGAATGACATCTATGATTTGAATATACGGACGATTTGTGTTGGTAGCCAATTTGCTTTTATTAACAATGAACTTTCCTGACTTTACGTCAGCGCTCTGTATGTACAGTCTGTAACTTTAAGAGTCCTATTACATTTTTTACGCAAATTCATGATTTTTGACGCTGTCATTTTCAGAAACAGTAAGATATTTTTATATTATGAATAACGATAGTGCCATTCTCTTTCTTGTAAGTTGGAGTTATATATTCTTTTCGTGTAATTTGCTGAATTGACGCGGAATATAATATAGTTCTTTAATTTTATTTATTATAATAATAATATTATGAAGATACTTCGTAGCTACGCCGTAGCATACCGTAGCTGGTCACGTAGCGCGTAGCGTTACGTAATGCGGCAGCTAGTCGGACTTCTCTACTAGGTTGAGTCGAAAATTACGACACCCATGGCTGTAATATTAATAGTAATTATTTGACATCACGGTATTGGGGACCCATTTGAATATTTTATTATTATTTCTCATTTAAAATTGTTATTGATTTTATCGCATGAGTAAGAGTCAGTGATTAGTTGTCATATTATGAGAATGTAATTAACCGAAATGTAGGTCAGATTTTATCTTATCATTGTGGTTGCTCTCTAATTTCACTATAAATACTGGCTCCTTCAGAATACAACTTATAGTCACACTGTCCTCAAAGGAGTTAACTTTAGTATTTTGTGGATCAAGTCAAAGTAAAATTTTTAAAGGTAAGTCTCTTTTTTTGCAATTTTGGCCTAGGAATGGACTACACTCCCAGTATCTAGATAGGTACTGGGAGTGTAGTTCTTAAGTTACAAGTTACTTAAGACCAATTGTGAAGGTCTTATACGCAGTCAATAATAAGGGGCAGTAAAACCTTTGTCTTGCTGTGGAAGAGTAAAGACCACCATTACAATTTAAGTTTGGTGTAGCTTTTCGAAAGGAGATAAACTCTTGAACGTGGTGATAATTATTTTGGCATTTATCAAAAGCAATAAAATAATTCCAGATGAAGAGCCTACTCCTCGTCGTGTTGTTAGCAGTGGCAGCAACAGCTGCAGTAGTCAGCAATGAAGTGCCTGACATGGTGGAGGTGCTTGACGTGGCTGACGGAGACAAAGTGGCTGATGAGGACCTGAACGAGGTACCAGAGGTGGTTGTAACTGACGTGGATGAGCTGACCAAAGTGGCTGAGTTGACCGAAGACGCTGACGCGCCGGCGCAAACAGCAGTAGCCACTCGGCGTAACCTGAACTTGGGATCCATCGCTTCTGGGGACGTATTGGTGTACAAGTGAGTAACCATAAACAGAACATACACACCCATAATATTTGGAATGGTCAATTATTGTGAGAGAATATTTTCAATATCAGAGCTACTCACTACTCAGCAATCGGATGGGGCTCAACGAATGAAATAACCCGCCGATACCTTAAAATAATTACATTTCTCCGTGTGACATTTACCTGACTTAACCTTTCTAATTATATGTAGATAGATAGATAGAATATTCTTTATTATGTACACCATAAAAATTACAGATATAAATGTAGAAGAAAAAAAAAGACATAAATGGAGAATAAGAGCGTTTACGATCTATTTTGCCTTAGGACTGAATTGGAGTTTGGCTTAGGTCGCGATGCCAACTAGGAATTGGACATGAACTGCATGTTTCATGACCATTATCATTTTTTCTGTTTACAGTACCGAGATCAGGGCGAACGGTGTCGCGAATCATTTCCACGTAAGAGATATAACGATCCGCACGAACCGGCGCGTGAGTGCAATCCGGGTGAACCGCGTGGGGGTCTCGCAGAACGCAACCCCATCCATTTTGAATGGAGGAATTGGCAGCTCCTTTGTCACAATCAGGATACGATCAGCTACAGGCCGCGGCTACCATTATAGAATTCAAGTCTATGTTAGATAATTTGCTCAAAAGAGTTTTGGGCAAATTCAGTTAAAACTCGTTTTTTTTTTGTACAAGATATTTTTTTTTTTTAAATAGACGTGCACTGTGTAGTATATGTTTTAACATTTTTTAAATATATAATTAATACTTATGGTCTTGTTTTTGTTTACTAGCATTACATTTTTCAGATAAGACGTGAGATGAAAAGAATCAAACCTATTTTAGATATAGTAAAATCTATATCTTAACTTATTTATTCGTGTGGTAGCAAAATAATCCACGATTTTTATGTATTAACATTATTACTTTTTCAATTAAATAGTTCAGTTCTTAAGTTAACTCATCAAAATAGTTCTTAAATACCTATTTTATTTTCTTGAGAAATATGAGAAACTTAAGTTTTGCTGTTTGTAAGCCATGAACTTATATATTATAACACCTTGCATTTACTGTATTGTATGTACACATATGTTTGAGCAAATAAAGTTTCTGAATCTGAATCTGTGTGTCCTGTAATAGCAAAAGGATAAAAACGTCAAAATTATCCTCTTGTCTCAAAGGACCAGACAATTTTTCACATGATGTAGCGTTGTGAGGGTTCTCAGCTGCAAGTAGTCGAGTGATAATTTATCGAATTTAGTAATTATCATGTCACAACACTAAAAACAGGGAACGTCACTGGCTAACCGGTGACGTTCTGTCATTTCATCTCCACTTGCAGAGCTGATGAGAAGTATCTCCTGACCCTCAGGATTCTATGTGCCCCGACCTAGGGTGAGTTCCACATTAGCTTGGTATTTATACCAGATCCTTAGCGCTGGATGATCTATATTGATTAAATAACCTATATGATATCTGAGCTCGTGTGTGTCAATGTCGGACACGCGGCTACAAGTCATCCAGCGCAAAGGAGATTGAAATATGTATGTATTGCTACTGCATCGGAATGGTGTAGTGCCTCACTGTGTTATTCTTAGTGAGCCATCTGCCATGGCCACGCCTACTTTGTGATTTATGCTCGCGTGTTCACATATTAGCACCCGCTTTTGTGCCACGCTACATTTATACTCTTGCCTGTAAACCGCTGCGATGTGCTGAGCTTTCACCTAGCCTACTTCCCATACCGCTCCTTGGTCGCTAAATGGGGAAGAAGCTGGCACATCGCATGCGGCCTGCCGCTATTCGCACTGCATCTGACATGCGCTCTCTAACGCGCCTTCCAGGGTTCTCCGTACGGGCTGAGGGCAGGACCCCATACAATATCCAGCATGCCACCTACGCACGCTTGCTAAGGCGTGCCTACCTGCGGCCTACCGCCGCAAACTACCTGCAGCCTACCGCCTCAAGCTACCTGCAGCCTACGGCCTCCAGCTACCTGCGTGAGCCTGAGCTGAACAGGCCCCCACGTCTACCACGTGCTACCAAGGACGGTACCCTACCTACCTATCCACTAAGTGTGCGAGTGCTCAAGTCTAGTGTCAGTGTACAGGACCTTACCCGCGACCTAGCCGTGTTACTCTAGTACTAGTACCTACTATCTAAATATATATCTATTAACCTATCTTGCTTTTTTAATTAGGTAGGTACCTATCTTCTATCTACCTACCTACCTGCTAACGGCCTGCGCAGCCTACCCTGCGCAGCCCTAGCCGTTACAGTGGCGCCCAACTCTTATCTATCCTACCAAACCTAACACGCTGACCTGACTGAGCCCTCGCACACACTTCTCGCTACACATCGTAGCGGTATAGTTCTAAGTTATTTTAGCTATTGTGTAAACTTAACAACTTATGTGTACAACTTATGTGTATCTAATCCTAACTGTGTACATAATGGGAACTCACCTGATGTGTAACTAAATTTAAAAACTTTATCTCTGTGCTGGCAGCGGTGAAATGCATTTTTCTAAATAATGACTAGTGACTTCTACACTAACTATTGATAGCTGTCAAACCATAAATAACCTAAAACTGTGATAATATTCTACTACAAACATATTGTGAATACAAAAATAATGACCTAACTTAACTTAAAACTTTGCTAAAACAAACAAACTCAACTTGATATACCTGCATACATCATTTAAATGCAACAAAACTCCATGATTACAATCTAAATAACTTATCCACTGGCTCACATAAACTAAATTTATATAACTACTGTGGCCAAAATTAAACACTAAAGACTGCTATCACTTTAAACTAACTAAGTACCAAATAAATTGAACTACATTGCTAATTACTACTGTTTATCTAATCACAATATGATAAAATAATAACTATTACTAATAAAATAACACTACCCACCTAATTGGTAACAAAATTCATAAAATGAAACTACCTATTTATCAAAAACAAAAAATAAAAACAAGTAAAAAAAACTAAAATTGTGTTCTTGTCTATTCACTAAAAGAACCAATACACAACTAACTACTTATATGATTAGCAATCAAAAACAATACTGAATACTGCAATAGGTATGTACTACTATTACATGCAAACAATCAAATAACTAAAAACATAATTGGCACTGCTTAACAATACAATAATAATAAAAACTACCTACTCATATCCAAAAAATAAAACTTATGCCTAAACGGGTATGAACACTAACCAACTATACCTACTACTATTTCCTATTCATATACACACATTCATACATGCAAATCAAAACTAACATTTTCGAACACTATTAATAAATTGTTGGCAAAACAAAACAAAAAAAAACAACAACAATTACTAATAAAACTAAACAAAACTAAATTCAACTATCAACTAAACGTATGTTAAGAAATAAACAACTGACTACCAGTAAATAAACAACCTACCCCCACTAACCAAATCAATCCAACCCTACAAACTACAACAAATTGCACACACCCACTACTACCAGTCTGTCTAAATATAACCAATAATTATCATAATATCTACACTTCGACTATATGGAAAATCCAAACAGTTCTATAGGATGATGGCCCTACCCCATACATCTTATACTTCTCCATGACTATTGGCCCTACAGCCATAGTTGTGATTGATGATGGCCCTACCCCATTCATCACCTACCTTCTATAACTATCGGCCTAACAGCCTAGTTGTAATGATCATGATGGTCTACCCCATCGATCAGTGGTTTTGCTTTATCAATTGGCCCTACACCATTGGTAATCTAAGCAACCAAATATATCTACATATATGTACTATCTATAACATTCTAAAGAGCGGTGTAACTCTATAAACAAGCCTTTACAGCAGCGGACGGTTACTGCCTAAATAAGCCTAAACCAAAACTATCTATCTATTACATATGTATATTCTAAGGAGCGAATGGTTACTCCCTAAATAAGTCTAAACCAAAACTATCTATTTATGTAAACTGTCTATCTATGTAATTGTTGGTATTCCTATGCATTTAGGAAATTATGTACTGAATAAAACTTACATACTCTTACTTGGACTATGGAATTACTATTCTTGTGTGTGCATTATACTATTGGGACTTGATTGGTTGAAACTACAACAGTAATCTATTTAATGAAAACTGATCTGTTGTTAGCATATCTATTCTATTATCTATGATAATATCAAATGATATTATGAAAACACTAATGACTATTAAAAATTAAAAAAAAAAACAATTAAAATTCAAATAAAACTTATACTATTATCTATACATCACTGGAAAAAATAAAATACTACTACTTTGTACTGTGGACTACACCCTAATTTTTAGTCATGTGTGTGTATTATACTATTGGGACTTAGGTTCAAACTACAACAGTAATCTACTCACTGAAATCAGATCAGTTGCAGGCATAACTATTCTATTATCTGTGATATTATATAATGATATGGAGGGAAAGCTGATGACTATCAAATATATGAATAAAATAAAACTATTATCTAAAATTAAAAATAAACTATAACTACTACCAAAAACTATCCTTAACATATGCTGCACTGGCGCTATTTTAGGGAATGCTGTTGATCCCAAGGGATGACTATTTATTATTGCATAGCAGGTCACTATTATAACTACCCTTAGCTTTTGTGTTTGTCTATCTGTTAACTAAATGCCCCAAAGTACATACTAAAATTAAATCAAATAATGACTTTGGCAATCTAACTACATGTGCATACATACCTACCTATCCGTTAACGGCCTGTGCAGCCTACCCTGCGCAGCCCTAGCCGTTATCGTGCCTAACCTAACATAACTACACCTACAAGTACTGAACTCACTTACCTATACTTACCTAAAGCCAGTTAAAAAACTAAATATCTAATACTATACATGTCTATTCACATGTAGGAATACCACTAAACACACTGGTTCCAGCTTCTAATAGAACACTACTGAATGAGATACACTTGCTCTCACACTTTGTGTATTTCTTTGCTTGCTGTCTGAAAATCTTGAGTGATCTATAACTACCAAGTATCACTCATGGCTGTTGAGAATGGTTCCAGTCTTTGCTGTAATTGGACTGGATTCAGACTTGTGCTAATGATTAGACAGCAAGTGGAAAGTGGTAGTTCTAGCGGATTTTGTATAGGTAAAATCCTCTCTCTGCAGCCGGGGTACTGTAGCGTTGTGAGGGTTCTCAGCTGCAAGTAGTCGAGTGATAATTTATCGAATTTAGTAATTATCATGTCACAACACTAAAAACAGGGAACGTCACTGGCTAACCGGTGACGTTCTGTCATTTCATCTCCACTTGCAGAGCTGATGAGAAGTATCTCCTGACCCTCAGGATTCTATGTGCCCCGACCTAGGGTGAGTTCCACATTAGCTTGGTATTTATACCAGATCCTTAGCGCTGGATGATCTATATTGATTAAATAACCTATATGATATCTGAGCTCGTGTGTGTCAATGTCGGACACGCGGCTACAAGTCATCCAGCGCAAAGGAGATTGAAATATGTATGTATTGCTACTGCATCGGAATGGTGTAGTGCCTCACTGTGTTATTCTTAGTGAGCCATCTGCCATGGCCACGCCTACTTTGTGATTTATGCTCGCGTGTTCACATATTAGCACCCGCTTTTGTGCCACGCTACATTTATACTCTTGCCTGTAAACCGCTGCGATGTGCTGAGCTTTCACCTAGCCTACTTCCCATACCGCTCCTTGGTCGCTAAATGGGGAAGAAGCTGGCACATCGCATGCGGCCTGCCGCTATTCGCACTGCATCTGACATGCGCTCTCTAACGCGCCTTCCAGGGTTCTCCGTACGGGCTGAGGGCAGGACCCCATACAATATCCAGCATGCCACCTACGCACGCTTGCTAAGGCGTGCCTACCTGCGGCCTACCGCCGCAAACTACCTGCAGCCTACCGCCTCAAGCTACCTGCAGCCTACGGCCTCCAGCTACCTGCGTGAGCCTGAGCTGAACAGGCCCCCACGTCTACCACGTGCTACCAAGGACGGTACCCTACCTACCTATCCACTAAGTGTGCGAGTGCTCAAGTCTAGTGTCAGTGTATAGGACCTTACCCGCGACCTAGCCGTATACAACTATCTAATTATATATCTTTTATCCTACCCTAGCTTTTTAATTACCTATCTTCTCCTATCTACCTACCTACCTGCTAACGGCCTGCGCAGCCTACCCTGCGCAGCCCTAGCCGTTACAATGACATAACCTATCAGGTTACATGACACACATGACATAGGCTGACTAGGTTTCCGTGTAACCTAGCAAATGAAATATTAATTTGTTGTGAAATAGGTGTTTAAAAAAAATGCAAAAAATACCTATTATAAGGGATTTAAGGATTGATTATGGAGTTAGAGGCTGAAACGAGGAAGCTTCTTTTTTGGAAAAAATCACAAGTATAATTTATGTTTTTCATTTTTGATTTTGTCAAAATAATATACAGTCTGAGGTTTTGATATGGAAATTCAAACCCACCCGTGTTCTTTCCGTTGTACACAGGCAACGGAACGAACACGGGTAGGTTTTAGTCAGTAAAAGTCGGATCCAAAAATTGAAGACATGTGACATCCAACAAAGCATATCCGCGTTGTGGATTTCGGTCCCCTCCCTCTCATAGGGAAGAGGCCTGTGTCCTAGTAGTGGGCAAGTTATAGGCTGATTGTGAAATAAAGAAACAAAGTACCAAAGAAACAAAGTACCAAAGAAACAAAGTACCAAAGAAACAAAGTACCAAAGAAACAAAGTACCAAAGAAACAAAGTACCAAAGAAACAAAGTACCAAAGAAACACAGTACCAAAGAAACAAAGTACCAAAGAAACAAAGTACCAAAGAAACAAAGTACCAAAGAAACAAAGTACGAAAGAAACAAAGTACCAAAGAAACCCTTGAACCTAACCAGAGCGTTGTCTATTATTTCTGCACTATTTTAAATACACTCGAGAGCAATGAATCCGGGTCACTTAAAGAATGTTAAAAATCTCGGAAACTAAAAATGATAGGTTAATGCAATAAATTGTATTTAATAGACAATGTAATACTCCTTAAATGAAAGTAAAAAAAATATGAGTCACCATACATTTTCACAAAATTACTTAAAGAAAAAAACTGCTGATCTCTCCTTAAAACAAAAATAGGAAACATGAAATTTTTGAACTTTATTACGATTTTCTTGAATTTTAATACTTCGTATTGCCTCCTCGTGCTTCCATTACTGCGTTTACGCGGTTTGGCATGCTGTACACCAAGTTCCTTATACGATTTTGGGGAATATTCTCCCATTCCTCTGTGAGAGCAATTTTGAGCTCACGAAGCGTGATTGGGGGAGGGTTTCGTTGTTTTACGCATCTGCCTAGCTCGTCCCAAGTATGCTCGATCGGGTTGATATCCGGGCTGCGCGCTGGCCACTCCATACGAGTAATGTTCATCTCTTGAAGGTAGTCATTCACAATCCTACCTGTATGAGGTCGGGCATTGTCATGCATAAATATAGCATCCTCACCTAAATTGACCATAAATGGACCAACGTGATCATTGAGGATTTCTTCCACATATCTTACGCTAGTTAAAGAGCCGTTTTCTATGATCACCAGCTCTGTGCGACTTTCAGAAGAAATTCCGGCCCACACAAGTACAGACCCACCACCGTAGGCTACTTTTTCTTCGATGCATGCTTGCTTGAATCTTTCCCCTGGTCTTCGATACACTCTGTGTCTTCCATCGTGCTTGTAGAGCATAAATTTTGATTCGTCGGAGAACATAACTTTTGACCAATCTTCAATACTCCAATTTACGTGGCTCTGGGCATATCTTAGTCTTGAAATACGATGCCCACGCTCCAGTTTAGGGCCGTTTGCAGGTCTAAGGGGTTTTAAGTTAGATTCAGCAAGCCGACGTCTTACTGTCCATGCACTTGGGTTACTTCCTCCGAGGCGTCGAAACTGATTCTGTTCCTGTGAGAAAGCGATTTCGAAGCATGATGTTCACCAAGTATCGGTCTTCTCGTGCTGTGGTACACCTGGTTCTGCCCGTTCCTGGTCTGCGTAGGTTAGAACCAGTTTCTTCGTAACGTCGGAGAACTCTTTGTACTGTTGACAGCGACACACCGACAGTCCTGGCTGTATCGCGCTGACTCCGGCCGGTTTCCAGCATTGTAAGTATTCTGGTGCATTCTTCAGGCGTAAGCGACATAATTTCAGCTTGAATAATGAATATAGAGCACTATCAACATGGTTTATGTACCCACATAAATGACAGATTACAAACAAAAGCAAAACCAAATGCTGTAATTTCGTAGTTCCATCTTCGAAAGTGGCCCTTTTTCAAATTTGATTTTTTTATGATATAACTTTACAATAACTAAGAAGTTTTAATACCTTCATTTAAGGAGTATTACATTGTCTATTAAATACAATTTATTGCATTAACCTAGCATTTTTAGTTTCCGAGATTTTTAGGATTCTTTAAGTGACCCGGATTCATTGCTCTCGAGTGTATTTAACAATTTCCGCAATCAAAATGGTAATTATCTTTAGTTATCCTGACATCCATTAATATTATCGCGTAGAGATAAGTATCTATCAATGCTAATTTACAACCGCTGTATAAATCATAGATATTTTTAAATAATCAGTCGGTGTCATTACTTATTGTTGTTATTTACTAGATAATTGATATAATCTTCTTATCATGAATGCATTTCTACTATAAATACTGTTTCCTTCAGAACGCAGGTAGAGTAACTGTGAACTCAAAGTAGTCAGCTGAAGAGTTTTCAGAATCAAGTCGTTGTCACATTGCAAGGTAAGTTCATTTTTATATTTTAAAACTTAAACACCATTAAAAAAAAAGTGTTCATTTTTGATTTCGTCAAAATAATATACAGTCTGAGGTTCTGATATGGAAATTCAAACCCACCCGTGTTCCTTCCGTTGCACACGGGCAATGGAAGGACCACGGGTGGGTTTAGTCAGTAATAGTCTGACACGCCCTCCCGCTCCGCCCAGAGCGGGAGAAGTTATTTGATAATTACCCACCCTCAAAAAAAAAATGGGCTGAATCTGAAACTATGAGAAGAAGATCTAAGTTGTCAAAGAAGGCTTTATTATACACAAAAACAAAACTGCCAAAATTAAACAACGACTTATGATTACAGATGAAGAGCCTAGTTCTCGTGGTGTTGTTAGCAGCGGCGGCGACAGCAGCATTTGTCAGCCATGACGTGGTGGAGTCACCCGAGATGATAGTGACGCATGAGGAGGTCGACATGAGCGACGTGGCCGAGCTGCCGCCGCTGGCTGCGGTCGCTTCTCGGAACAACCTGAGCGTGGGCACCATCGGCACAAGCAGGCTGCTCGCCAGGTGGGCACACACTCAATATAACCCCATGGTGGTCGATTGATAAACACGACAATTTTTATGAGTCGCTATATTATAACGAGCAGCAGTGACCTAATAGTAACAGCCATGACTTACGTGGGTTTGAACCCAGGCAGGCACTTTACTTTATCATTTATAATCATCACCACTGCTCTCAAAAACGGAGAAGGCAAAAATTGCGAGGAAAATAGTATGTCCTGGAACCAAAAATTCTAAGACATGTGACATCAAACAAAGCATATCCGCGATGTGGATTTCGGCCCCCTCCCTCTCACAGGGAAGAGGCCTGCGTCCTAGTAGTGGGAAAGTTATAAGCTGATTGTGAAACATTATGGCGATGGACTGCAAATAATTTATCTTTTCATGAGCATTTAATGTTTTCAGAACCGGTCACATCAGGGGAGCTGCTAACAACGTGATTCACGTTCAAGATATCACTTTCCGTACAAACTCCCTCCGAATAACCGCGATCCGGGTGAGGCACGTGGGGACCATACAGGGGTCCAGCTCATCCATCAGGGCTGGAGGAGTTGGAAGTAACGTCGTCACAATCAGGCTTCAGTCAGCTAGAAGCCGCGGCTATAACTACCAGATCGAAGTATATGGACGTTAAACTGCGCGATGCAGTGGTCTACTGGGCTAAGATTTTTTGTTGGTGCTATTAATTGTAAGGTTTAAATCTAAACCTGTCAAGTTTCAATAAAAGTAAAAGCTAAGAAAATAACGTAGTTTTTCTTTGAACATTACCACGTTACAGTTATCACTGGTTACTGATACCAGCCATGCTATTCTGTAAACATCTCACCGTGAAAACTTGGGTGAAGTGAGCTGTCAATAGTGTCAATCCCTGTGGAATGACAGCTCACTCCACGCTCACTTCACCTAAGTTTTCACGATGAGATGGTTACAGAATAGCACTGCAGCTCATTAACAGTACGTTCCGGAGTTTACGCCACCTTTTCCTAACTTACGATATCTGAGAAGAAAAGCCTATAATTTTTGAAGTACAAACTTTACTGTATTAAGCTCTTGACAATGTATGTTGCTAATTCTGTTGTTCACCAACTAATCGGATTAAGGTTATTCCTATCATCAGTAAAACAATAAAGTAAAGGTAAATAAGAGCTGTGAAGTTTAGTTAAACAATTTCTAAAGCGACACCATTGCACAAATGAGGACTAATCAGAATAGCGGTGGTAGGCCTGCCTTTGATATAAGAAAAAGTTGGAACCGTAACCAAGCACTGTTTATGACATAATTAGTACCTAATAACATTGATTAGCAAGCAGCGAATTATGACATTTCAACTATTTTTACCATTCTTTTTGAAAATTCGTTTGCCACCCCAACATAATAGTTTTATAGAATCTTTGTTTTACTTTGACCTGCCAAGTTACTGAATATGATCAGAAGTCCAAGTATGTTTTACAGTTAGTGAATAATCTCACAGATAAACGACATTATCTAAATAGATAATTCATTCTTCGAAATGGATTTTGCTTGCATTAAGTTACTACAGGTATGCGATAAATATTAATCTTGAAAGAAACCTACTGTATGTTATCAATGCAACATGAATACCATCTTTATTTCTAACAAAAAAAACAGATATCCATATCGATTAAAACCGGCCGCGTGTCAGACCACGCACAATGAAGGGTTCCGAAGTTGGGATGAATTTATCCCAAAAATAAATTTTACAATGTTAAGTTTATTTTTGTTGAAAAACATGTGATCCCATAAATCGATATAAATCACGCTCAAATTTCTTTCACTGTCAATACTAGATTAGCAATACCTTAATGCATCATTCGGCACTTATGGTTCGAAAAAAAATTTCTTTTGATGGTCACAAACGCGACTTGACATCCAGGCGTACCAAACTAGAATGAGCGACTTTTGCCCACTAGGTCAAATGTATCGGATTAAGATTTTGTTCTTTCTGTCCCGTCTATTGTAAGTAAATAATTTTATGTCTTTGCCCAGTGGTAACAGAATTGACTTACAAGTGGTTCGAACCCATAGACAGGCACTCTACATTGTGCAATTAATTGATGTTAATTACACAAAGTGAAGTGCCTGCCTGGGCACCATCATCAATTCACCGTTTCAAAACGGCGAAGGAAAACATCGTGAGGAAATCAGCATGTCCTTGAACCAAAAATTCGAAGTTATGTGACATCTACCACCAACCCGTCCACTCCGTTTCACATAGAGGAGCCTTGTGTCTCAGCAGTGGGATAGTGTTAAGCTGATTACGCTACATTAAGGCTGCAAATATTTCTCAATTTTTTTTTTCAGATCGACTCACATCAGTGGAGCTGGTAACAACGTGATTCATGTTCAAGAAATCACGCACACTATACACTAATCACCGCACCTAAATAATACCTACCTATCAACAGTCGACCAATTATTATCAGCTTAATTATTGCAGACAATAAATGACATGAAATTGTTTATTCTGTAAATAGGATATCGGAATTACTTTTACACGTTAAAAAAGAAAGCTAGCTGGAGTCGACATTTCCTATCTGAGAAGAAATGGTGAAACAAAGTCTCTTTTAAAGTCCAGACATAATCTTGGTCAGATCATGTGAGGACCATGTAGATTCGTGTATAAAATGGTTTTTTGAAGAAAGTACCACACAGATTTGAATGGACCTGTCCAGTGAAGATAGTGTTTCAATCATTAACCGTTGTGCACAATTTCTGAGCAGTAACCTGACAAAAAGTACTAGGCACGCATGAATTCATGATAGTATTCAACCATTACGCTATGCTACTAATAGGATTTGGATGAAGCAGTTTATAACCTAGATTAACACATAGGATACATTTTATCCCCATTATACGTTTCCATGGGATAATTTCCGACTTCGACGCGAGTTAAAAGCACAACAATGCAATAACAATGTGATACAAGTACGACTATTATAAAAAATTAGCTTGTTAAGTAAAATGTCTTTTAACTCCGTTTTGTATCCGATATATCATTTCTATTTTCATTAAGTTTTATATTCCATGGCTTTGCTGGCAACGACCTCAAAAAAAATTGTATTTGCCTCTAATTTGTTTCATACTTATGGAACCGAGCATGCGCTCGATGACCCTTCGGTACCGGGTATACCGAGCAAGCTGATCCCGCGCCGCTGACGTACCGACCAATAAGGAAAGGGCCTTAACATGCTTTCCGAGGCACGGAGGTGTCTCGATATGTAATGGATAGTCACCCATCTTTGAACCGACCGTGGTAAGCGAATCTTAACCTTCCCTCGACCCATGCGGCTGTTATTATTTAGCCACGAGCCCCTCAATTATAGAAATAATTATGATAATAAAAATACTTACCTTACAATTTCACGGTTATTTGATGTAGCAAATGATAGCTCTAGAGTGCTGATACGGATAATAAAAGACCAATGTCATTTGTCATTAAAAAGGGGGAAAACAATAAGGTAACAATCTCATGTTTTTATCATATAATATACTAAATTACTTTTACGAGGCCTTTCAACTACGTAAACAAAATGTACAGACAGCGAAAACTGACAATTTTTTTTTCAGATTTTTATTAATTAATCTTTATATAAATAAATTAAAAGCTGTTTGTTGGTAAGCGCATCTCTTGAAAACGGCGGGACCAATTTGGCTGTTTTTTTGTTTTAAAATGTTGAATGAGTTTTTTACGGAAAGAAAAATTGGAAAAGCTTCCTGAAAAATTGGAAAAATAGGAAATTTTTGCATGAACTCTGATTTGGACACGATAACATCTGTTGGGTCAGGTAGGACATTATAATTACTAGACTATTATCAGCCTTATTTTATTTACAAGATATTTTTACTCTTGACATTAAATAACGTTAAACGATGGTATGTATAGTAAATAATTGTAAATTCATGTAGATAGTCATAATTTTCTTCTCTATTTTCAAAAAAAGAACGAGGTTAATCAAAACAGCTTAGTTCGTCGGAATCTTATTTTTTAAATAAAAAATAATCTTCAAATTTTTTAGGTTTTTAGTGTATGGCATTTCGACACAATGTGAAAATCCTTAATGACAAAATGAAATGAAATATAATTACTTATAGGAGCGTGCACAGGTGACAGATTTTTTTTGTGGAAATCGGCTTTGAATGGCGATTGTGACAGAAATTCTGTACTCAACACACTTTCGGCGCTTAAGATTTTAGTAGTACCTACTGCCATCTCTAGAGGCTACCGGCGAAGCGATTTCGTGTTCTGTGATTTTAATACAGTTTTATTCGGTAACAACCGCGAGGATCAATAAATCTGCAAGGTTAAGCTGCGCTTGCCGCCGCAAGTCCACGGATGGGTGACCGTTTTCTTAACATACCGAGACCCCTCCATGCCTCAGAGACCACGTACAGCCATTAGTCTTGGGACTAATTTCTCCCCGGTCGTGTCGGATCACCGTCTCATTGGACTATGAGTGTTAACGAACAGAGAGTGCATCTGTGTTTTTCGCACGCACTAATTGTGTTCTATAATATCTCCTGAGTTTTAGATTGATTTTTGACTGTTTTCGCTGTCTGTACATTTTGTTTTTGCAGTTATAGTTAAAATTAAATAGGGCATGAAAGTAATTAATTAATTTAGATGTTATGATAACAACACAAGATTATTTTTATTATCTTATCATGCTTTCATCGATTGTAATACAATATAAATACTGTCTTCTTCAGAAGTATTTTTATAACATTAATTAACTGCACTCCGATTCAGTCATAGTACAATTGGAAAGGTAAGATATTTTTTTTTTGTTGTACTAATTTCAGTCGTTTCCAATTCAGAACTGCCGCGTCCAAAATTGATCTATATATTTCCAATTTATTTTATGCCTCGATAGTGATCTTAAGAGCGTGCATCCTGAAAGTGGGCAACGTCGCAAATAGATGTCAATTATTTCGCTGTTTTGATTAATTTGGCAATATGAAAATAAGAAATGTGGCTAGCTAACGAAATAGAATATTGATTATGAAATGCAATAATTAATATCGTAACACCGAATATTTAGTTTTAGATGTAAAAAAGTATTTGGAAACTTTCCAAATGCCTTTTTTACACCTAAAATGGGTACAACATCAAATTCAATGTTATAATTGCAATTCATTATTAATATTCTAGTTCGCTAGTTAGCCACACTTCTTATTTCTATACAGTAATATCGCCAAATTATTCAAAACAGGTAAATTTTTGACAGCTTCTTGCGACGTTGCCAACTTTTAGGATAAACGCTCTTAACTGCTGTGCTCACAAGGCCCAGGGTTT
Organism: Agrochola circellaris; assembly: GCA_914767755.1. Taxonomy (NCBI): domain Eukaryota; kingdom Metazoa; phylum Arthropoda; class Insecta; order Lepidoptera; family Noctuidae; genus Agrochola; species Agrochola circellaris. Next base: position 9,097,094 of record OU611850.1, on the reverse strand, counting down.
GATTTCCGGAGATTACCCCCTGCATATAAACTTACAAACAAACAAATTTTACCTCTTTATAATAATTATTAATATTAATAATAATAATACCAGCCTATTGTTTTCTTTTCATATCTTATTTTATTATTGTAGTAATAGGATCGCTTCGCAATATCTTCTCATCCCACATACCGCAGTGTCTCAAGACGAAAGTCTTTGACCAGTGCGTGTTGCCAGTGATGACTTATGGCACAGAAACGTGGTCGCTCACAATGGGCCTTATCAGAAGGCTAAAAGTTACCCAAAGAGCAATGGAGTGAGCTATGCTTGGAGTTTCCATACGTGATCGAATCAGAAATGAACAGATCCGTAAGAGAACCAAGGTAACCGACATAGCCCGAAGAATTTCCAAACTTAAGTGGCAAAGGGCAGGGCACATTGCTCGTAGAACAGATGGCCGATGGGGCCGAAAGGTTCTGGAGTGGCGACCGCGTACCGGAAGACGAAGCGTTGGAAGGTCTCCCACAAGATGTACCGATGACCTTGTGAAGGCCGCAGGAATCTGCTGGATGCGGGAAGCACAGAATCGGTCGAAGTGGCGGTGCTGGGGGGGGGGGGTTATGTTCAGCAGTGGACGTCTGTTGGCTGAAATTATGGAGATGAAGATGATAGTATATAGAATAGATAGTTCGTGCTGTTACGAGGTTATAATTACCATTTTTTTATTCCAGATGAATAGCTTACTTCTCTTCGCGTTATTAGCAACGGCAGCAGCAGCATCAGTCAGCAATCAGGTACCTGAAGTGCCAGAGAAGACTGAAGTGGCTAAAGTGGCTGAAGTACCAGAGTTAGCTAAGGTGGCTGAGGTGGCTGAACTGGCTGAGGATGACGAAATTGAATATGACGAGGACGGCGTGCCAATGCGGACTCTACCAGCCTCTCGACAAAGTCTCACCGTGGGAGTCGTCGGCCCTGATGATAGACTAGTGTCTAGGTTGGTACCATTAATTTGAAAATAGGCCATCACTATTCCTTCTTCTCTCATAACAACGTAATACTTTATTAAATTCACGGTGGAGGGACATCATAATCAGCTTATAATGTTCCCACTGCTTGGACACAGTCCTCTCTGCGAGAGTGAATGGGTTACAATCTACCGCGCGAGCCCAGTGCGGGTTAGTAGATGTCACATGTTTTTGAATGTTTGGTTCTAGGACATGCCGGTTTCCTCACGATGTTTTCCTTCACCGTTTTGGAACACTGGTGGTGAAATTATTAAAGCGTCTGCTTGGGTTCGAACACACTACTTACAACCAGTGCCGGATTAAGCAAGCGCGGGGCCCGTAGCAAATTTTATAGACGGGCCCTTGATCTGCTATGGGTTCTTATTGTATAAAGTGGTAAAAAAAAAACAATACTCAATACGTCTATTTGCAATCAACTTTTAGAAATTGTATTACCCATATTCTGACGTCTTAGTCGGCAAAGGTAGTACGTATCACGTTTTTGAGACATCAAGTAAATTCAATATACCACTTCTTAATAAGTTTCACTCAAAAAATTATGCTCAGGCGGAGGTGGGGCCCGGGTTTGAATACGCGGGGCCCCCTTTAGCGCGGGGCCCGTAGCAATTGTTACTCTTGCTACGTGGTTAATCCGGCACGGCTTACAACTCGTTTGTCGGGGCGGTTTCCACTTGGCCAACACTGCTCATCACTGAATGGATATTGTAACGAAATGCCATGGATTGAGAAGATGGTTCTAAACCTCCTGTAATGAAACTTTTCGTCGCTTTAAAAAAAGCTACTGTGCCACACATTTTGATAGTGTGCGCGATATTCACCAACCCGCGCTTACGGCCCAAAATTGATGAAATATTGCCATCACCGCTGCGTAACAACTGGCAATGGACTTCAAATTCTCTAAATATGAAATTTTATGCTTTTCCAGAATCACACACAACGTTGCAGCTGCCGCGTTCATAATTCATGATCAAGATGTAACCTTCCGCGGAGCACATCATACCAATATAACTTCGATCCAGGTAGCTCGAGTCGGGACCACTATGCATGCTATCCCGACTATCAAATCTGGAGGACTTGGTCAGAGCTTTGTCGTCATCAACATTCTAGGAGTTAGAGGAAGTGCCTTCTCGTACACGATTAGCATCTATGCATCAATAGGTTGCGCCAATAGTTAGGGAGATGATTATGACGTATGGTTATCTTTGTGTGATTGTCTTAAGACATAGTATTTACTGCTACAAGGATCATTTGGCGCTCGAATGACATTGACAGGGGGCGTTGTTGGTAAACATTTTTGAAATTGTTTTGAGTAATTGCATTGAACAAACATGATCCAGATTTAGATCCAGCGTTAGTTCCGATTTTTACCACGGGCCAAATAATCCTTGTGCGGTCATACTTTGATCTATTTCTACTTCCACTAAAATAAACCATATTGTAAGGTTTTCTAAATAAATACGTACATTAAATTATTCATGTAGTTATTTTATTGACGAGTAAGTGAGCTGTAATGCTTGTGATGATGATGCCATTTCAGCCTAGGGCTTCTCCAATCGCACGCCATTTAACTCAATCTATCAGCCTCCATCTGCAAAAATCGTCGCACCACCTAACTTGGCGCGTTCAATCTTTTATTCGTCGAATCGCCGTTTCGATTAAAACCAAAAAAGTCATTGCTGTTGAAAAATGGTACAATTAAATTTAATCTAGAGTTTTTTTTTAATAGCCTCTATTCTTCCGGAATAAAGTCGTAAAAACAAAGAGATTATTTTTTATGAGAAGTAGTTTTAATGCGTTATACACAAACTTTTCAAAAAAAATCTCTAAAAAAACGTGAAAAGCGTATCAAATCGGTTACGCGGTCATGCCAACAGTACGAAAGCTGACTTTACTTTAATTAATATATAATAATAAAATATATTTATTGATAGGTTAATTATGGATAAGAGATTCCGGCCTCCAAAGGAAAACAGAATGATTTACAAGATTACTTAATTTAATAACCCGATTGCGCGACAATAAATACAGGGTTATTTATTGTTCGTCTTTAACAGAGATTTTTCTAGAGATCTATGCAACTTAGGAATTTGAATTTTAAATCATGTTAGGTCTGAAATAAAGCGCTCACAGATAACCAGTCAAAGAATAAAATAATTAGATTTATTTTGGGACTCAGTTTGACCCAAGAAAATAAGTTTAAATAAATGTATATGTTAGGTATGAAATGTAACAATATTATATGTGTCCTTTGTTTTTATAGTTTGAAAGAATTTATGGACAAAAAACATTGACATTATATTCTAACATTTAATGTACTTAATTATAATTAAGTGTCATTAAATTTTTGCATGCTATGTTTTATCATAGTTAAACATGTTTGTGCCACTCTGACCTAGGCTAAACACCAAAAAAATAATACGACTTCCACGCGAAAGAAGTTGCGGGCAGAAGCTAATGTATTATAAAAGCGTTATATTGTAAGCAAACTTGTTTTAAGAATTAACGTACTATTCTCACGCACTATTGTCTACATTTCTTTCTCATTTCTCCTTTCTCATGTCTGCTGGAAGAAATTTATTGAGAAATAAGCAGTAACTTTGTACTCATAATTATGTGTGTACATAAATAATAAAATTAATTAATATAATTCCGAAAAATGCTGCACGCGGCAATGCTGCCGCGTCACTACTGTTGTGTGAAGCATCAGTACTGGGGGCCTAAAACAGCCATATTAAGGAATTCCTCTAAAAGCATTTCATCTTCTGAATTCCCAGTAATTTCTCTATGGTGAAATATATCTTAGCAGAATTATTTTCAATTCAATTCATATTAGAATCATATTTGGTGTAAATATTGCTGCATGAAAAAAATTAAGACCGTAATTTTACCGGATAATTTTTCTTTACAGTTTTTATTAATCAAATGAGCTTTTTATTTTTTATCTTTACAGTTTAAATGTTATTTCATTATAATATAAAACTGTCAAACAGATGAATTGCGTAATATGAATTGAACGCAGATAATATTATGAATTGTCAGTTTGTGACAGTTTCTGCCAAAGTGGCTGTTTTAATCCCCCTGGTCCCCATACATTTTCTATGGGTTTACATTTTGAGCACGGCAGCAATGTGACGCAGCAATGTCGCGCAGTGTTTGATAGATTTTTTATTATGTATTTTTGTGTATACAATAAATAAATATAAATATTAAAATATTAAAAATTATCGCAGCAAAATCAGAGCAACTTGCTCTATCACGATAATGCTAATTCAATTAATCAGGTACTTATTACATACAAGTTTTTGTCAAATCACAACACACAAAATCAGGTTGCTCGAAAAATTTAAGCCTAAATAAGTAACATTATTATTTTACTTAATATAAAAAAATCAAGGCGTACAAATATTATTCACTTTAAAATCATGGGCTTGAATTTAATCGTACGAAGCAACCGTGGGGAGAGATCAAGCGATCGTAGCTCAGAACTACGCCGTAGCATGGTGCGTAGCGCTACGAGATTCATGCTACGGCATACCTCGGGCATCAGTGTGAGAAATTGATGATTATAAATCTATACATATAATAAAACAGGGTCAATAATTTTTACAACTGTTATTTTATCATTAGGGAGCAAATTGGCTGTGACAGACGGACAGACAGACAGACAGACAGACACACGAGTGATCCTATAAGGGTTCCGTTTTTTCCTTTAAAGGTACGGAACCCTAAAAAGAACTGAGTGAAATGGCTTATGTTAGGTTAGGTTAGAACTGTGACCAAACGCACGCGAGCCGAGCGAGCGAAGCGACCGTCGCCACGTCAGCGGCCGGCGAGCGGTAATTCCAAGTTACTCGCAGCCTGGCAGGCTATTTAGTACCTATTAGCGCAAGGTGCATTATGTCGCAAAAGTATGTTGGATAACAGTTCACAGTTTGTCGCAATCTATACACGATTAGTCCGTATACGTACTGGCACTATATATTATGGAATAAGGTAGTTAATTAGATCACTACGAAGTATATGCGAGTACATTTTTCCGTACTACTTTTGTATAGGAAGACCTTAGTAAAATAGTGATTTCCAATCTATAAGCAATTAGTTTCACACCCTGGCGTTCTGGCCTTGTATAGAATGGAGAGACGCGGCAGAGGTACACCTAGACACATTGTGTATGGTATACGAAGGGTTTTTTTTTTTGAGGATGGGATTTTATCAAATAACTTCTCCCGCTCTGGGCGGAGCGGGAGGGCGTGTCAGACTTTCACTGATTAAAACCCACCCGTGTTCCTTCAGTTGCCTGTACATTGCAGGGGCCACGGTATCCCTTTCGGGCTTTCCCGCGACCCCGGCAGGCATCGGTCATACGAAGCATGCGAAGGGATGTCTTTCGCTACACATTTTGGGATTTGATTGAAACAAATAATTCAATCAAAAAAATGTAAAGAAAAATACACACACATATATTTAAATTCATGATTTTTTCCCATGCTTGTAGGCAGGAACTACAGAACGCCACTTGCTACAATCCTTAGATACTCCTTTTGCTTTGTTTACGTTCATACATCTAGTCATACACGTATTCCAGTTGCGAGTACTACGCAACTGACCTTTCTGGAGAACATCACCAACAAATAAAAAACTTTGACCAAAACAATACACATTTAATGCAATTTATCTTCCGTAAGAATAACAATATACTTTAAATTACGTTATAAAAAAGGTCGGTACACAACAGCGATACTTCTTCTTGCTATAAAGTTTAAAATTGTGGCAGCCAACGCTGGCAGCAGGCCAATGACTGACAAATCACACGCCTTTGTAGGGAAACCAGATGGTTTGTATCATGGACGTATAGGCTTATTTTAAGTGTCAGTTTTACTTAGATATATGGCAGAATTTTCTTAAGTAATAGATGAGGAGAACATTAGGTGGAGTTACTTAGGTGAGAAAAAAAGGCGGCATTCTGTATTTTCAGCTCACCTCCCCGTGGGAAAAAGGCGTAAAATACGGCTGAAAAGAAAAGTACGAATATTGTTGGGAATCGTACCCAACACAACAGGCATCGTGATCAGCGCGTCTTCGGTATAGCTGAGGTGCAGTGCGACGGCGACACGGCTCGGCCCGACGACCACTCAACGGACTTCCACGGACTCCACCGCGACGGACGATTCTCCTATCTTAAACTTATAATAAATTGTTTGTCCGTAAAGTTATAATTTGTAATAAGCACGGCATTAAACTATTGCCTATTTCATACAGTCCACTTCTTTTATTGCTCCCCGCGCTTACAAATATGTGTGCAATTTTGAGTCCATATTTGTGTGTGTGTTTTATCTTTTTATTACGGACGCTTTTAATGTGCACGTTTTTCTATTATATTCTGTTCTCACATGAATAATTTCAACATGAATGATGTAACTGTAAAAATATTTTGATTTAAAAGAGTGTCCGTGGAGTTTCTTGCTCGTTCTTCTCCATAGGAGCCTACTACGCTTTGGAATGGGCATCTAGCTTCATCTTTCTGACTGGCCGACTCCTTGACAATTCAATAGTGCCTGTAATTGTTTTATTGGAAAATGCTTTGAGTTTGAGTGCTTTAAGTTTTGTGCTCAAGTAGTAGTAAAAATAATAATTAGTTCCATGGCTGTGCCACACTGAAGCGACAATCAGAACTACTCATAGCAGCGGATTGATGGGGGTGTTGGTGCTTCGACATTTTCAATAGGCGATAAAAAAAGTTCTCGACATGATTGAACGTGATCCATAATCATCATACTATGGAATCGGAATAAAATAGGAGAGGAGAGAATAATTTTATTTACTTTAAAATCAATTATACCATACTTATTAACTTAAGTGTAAATATATGGCCACATGCAAAAACACAACAAGCTGTCTCAAAAACAAAAAAAGTTATTAAGTTTTTGTGTCCCCTGAAAAGTAACGGTTTTGTGGATACGCCATTATAGTTTGAGACCCGCGATATATTCTACGTCAAAATCCCTTTTGTCCCTTTTATTAACACTTTCGACTCCTCCCACTTTTCATGGAACTCATACGCCATGCCACCATATATATTGGAAGTGAACCCTCCGGGAGGGTTGCCGGCATTACGTTTGCGCTAAAGTTAACCATCGCGGACGGTCAACGGCATTAGGTTTAAAACCGTGTTATAAAACACTGTAAAACGAAGTATAATTGTGTTTTTAGGGGGTCTTGTCGCTATGCGTAGCTTCCAACCTTTTAGTTTTTTAGTGAATATTTGTAACCGTGAACAAAAAATAAATAAAAAAAATGCTTGGATTTTCAAACCAATGCATATAATATATATAAATCTTGTTAAAATATACATCAGATTTTATTTTAGCGGTTTAGTATTCGCTAAGAAAAACCTACATTTAAAATGAGCCCACCGCGAGGGATATTGCCGGAAAGTGTTACGTGATTTCAACTTTTCCCAGCTGCGATACGAGACGGTTTTAAAGCGCAAACAACTATTTATTTGCGGTGAATTTAACGATAGCTTTATTTCACAATTTATTTTTGTTTTGTTCCTGTTTCTTTGTGTGTCAAGGTAAGACATAAGAAGTAAAGATATAAGGAAAGAAAAGAAAGAAGAAAGAAAAAGTGTTTATTCTGCACAAACTAAACGCACAATACAAAACAATACCACTTTACAAATACAAATACAACACAGAAAAGTTTGACAAATTGTATCTATTGCTTGTTGTCAGGGTCAGAGGCTAAATACAATTGACTATAATTACATAATGTGTTGCGACATTTACAAAATGAAAACAGACAATCAAACCTACAAAATGCTGATTGCAAAGTGGAAAAATAACAGTTTGTGTAACAAGTACCTAACAACAATAACGAGAACTATTAAACTGTGCGTCGTATCTGTGCAAGAATAGGTCATAGGTATTGGGACTTGAGACTCGCACAGAAAATCACAAACATAAACAAACAGTATTAAAATATCAATTTGCTTGAAATTGTTGTCAAAAGTGATAAAAAACTACGAGATGGACCTCTCTATTATGGAGTTACTGCAATTGGTAGGTACTCGCAAACTTAAAACAAATTATAATTGAAATCTACAAGTATCTGATAAGATGATAACAATAAAACAACTATTGTGCCTTGTTTACTGCCCCGTAAGATATTTTAAGTTGAGTGCTCCTTGTGAAGGAGGTCACCCGGGGAACAACCTACATACAGGGTGGTACGGACATCAATGCGCAATCGCGTTGAAATTTTTCGAGACTTATCAAAAAACAAAAATACAGTTTCATAGAAAAGGGTATACATACCTACGCGGTCAAAATGTATGGAATAGCAAATTTTTTTTTTGTAAACCGCCGAATTTAACGCGCGGTAGGTTCAGAATCATCAATCGGTAGGTTCACTCAAATTCATGATAACAGATTGCGCGTCGATATCCGATGCTTTTTTAAGTAGAAGCACATGAGACAATTCGGTTTTATCTCTAAGATGGTTAGTCCTCCAGGGGCGGCAGTCTCGACATAGATGTCGATCGCTATACGACCGAATTCGGTCGCAAAGTACTAGTGGCGGCACTAGACGCGCGCGCCGTGCTTCACAAGCACGTGATTTTTTCGTGCTTGTCAAGCAATTTTGACCGTCGAGCGACGCCATTAGAAATTTGCGACCGAATTCGGTCATATAGCGATCGCTATCTATGTAGAGTGCCGCCCAGACATAATTTCGGCCATGGCGGCCAATCTTCGCGGAGACTAGCCTTCGATCATATTATATAATCGATAATAACGGGAATTGGCCTTCAGCAACCCTTGTCTGCATTCTTAATCCAGTAAGGGGGTGACAGAAACAGTTCATCAACCTATTATGATTTGGGACGAGTTTCACCAATGAAACCTGTTAAACGCGACCAGCACATCTAAACCGCGTTCAAGAACTGTCATTGTAGGCTAGGCAGATTGATTGTTGTGGAATGTTGACAATGGTGCCGATTCTCTTATCACAAACCCCTCTAAACTAGACTAAAAATCACCAAAATTTAGTTTATTCCCGATTTTAGTTGTGTCAAAATTATTTCTTAATTTAGAGAATTTTATTTGCAGCTCTAAGATTCTCATAGCCAAAAGTAAGGAATTTTATTGATAGTTTAGTTCGGTGTACAAGAGAATCGGCACCACTGACAGCTTTTGAACGTGGTTTAGGTGTGCTGATTAGTTCAGTTTCATTGGTCGAATTCGTCCTTAGGCGGAAAATAAATCGATTTCGTTAGTCGATAGTCACATTTTCTTGTGTCGGTTTCCCGATTTTTAATTGGACTTTGTTCTTAAAAGACACTTACACCGCTGAACATACCTCATAATGTTATCTGTGTTAATGGATTGCTAATACAACATAACATCAGCAATAATAAAATGATAATGTAAATTTTACCAAAATAGACTATATCAGGTAAGCTGTAGATAATATTATTATATATGTAGATATCTTCGGAAATAACAGAAGTGACTAATTCTTATGCAATAGTAGGAAAATGTTTTGCTATAAGTTTATTTGATATTCTAATTGTTGATATAAAGAATGAGTAAAAACTATTGGATTAAAAACATGTTTTGGACTGTTCAAATTGAGGCGAATCCCGCGGGATGCGACTGCGCGCGTCGTTTGTTTAAACATTAGAAAGTCACAGTTAGTTGACACTTGACACCATCGCCATCGGTGCGAACGGATTTGGTCCTACATTCTGCGAAAAGTTTGATCGAGAAGTTCTGGCCAAACTGAGACCAATTTGGCCAGAACTTCTCGATCATACTTTGAGAGTGGGGGGAAAGATTGTCAAAGGAGCTCGATTTTGGGTAAAATTAAAACGGAACTTTTATTATTTGTGTAATCGCCTATATACCAGACGATTATACTTACATCCTGAATTGTTTTCACTCATTTTTGAAGGAGTTTTTAAATACTATGAAAATTTTCGTGGAGTGGCGAGAAAAAGACTACCTTGGCTTTTTCTCGCCATTCCACGAACATTTTGGGTAAATTACATTTGTGGTTACGCAACACCATCACAATCCAAAGGATTTTGAAGGCAATTCATAATCCATTCCTTTATTTATGTTTGAATGTCTACTCGAGAACTTAAATAAAGTAATAAATAGGTATTGTTGAATTGTCTAAATTCACCATGTATTGGAATTGTGAGTGTGTTAATAATCCCGCAGAGTACTTACGAAAATTGTTTTGTTCTAAATGCAGATGTAATTCCCATACGTGTGTAGATAACGTATAAATAAATAACGGTTTAAAAAAGAAATCACCTTGTGAGTGCTGTTTAAGGAAAATATCCATTTAAACAAAAAACGGTTACATCGTGATATAAAAAATACGATGACAAAGTTTTTATTATGTTGATAATAATATGAAAATAATCAGATTTTCATGAGTCACTTTATTTATGATTATAATAGATAGTTAGTGAATGGGCTCTTATCTCTTTTAATCTGATAAAATACAGAAGCGTCAATTACTTCATTATTTTATTGCGTTTATCCGATTGGAGATTGCCGTTTGAAGGAAATTTTGGGATGTATAAAGTATACTTAGGGCAAATTTCACTGATGAAACTGAACGCGATCAGCACATTTAAGCAGAGTTCAAGAGCTGTCAGTGTAAATATTCTATAGCAAAGATGACACTGACAGCTCTTGAACGCGGTTTAGATGTGCTCATTTAGATGAACCAGATGCCGCTGAATACCAGTACTTTACATGGAGCAACTGCCTATCTGACCCCCACAACTCAGTTACTGGGTAATACGATACCACCTGGTAAGACAATACCCTAATTGCGTACGATCGAATCACAATCTGAATAGTTTTGAAACAGATTGCTAATCCATTGCTTAAAAAGTTCGAAAAAAAAAATCTGCTCGACAACGTAAATAACGCAAGGAATGTTGTTGAACTGTCAAAATGGAACAGATTAGTCTTAATCATTTATGGAAATGTGTTATGCAATTAGATATCTGGTAGTCAGATTTTCGGGTGGCTTAACGTGCTTTCCGAGGCTCGGAGGAGTCTCAATATGTGAAGATGGTTCAACCCCGGCAAACGTAACTTAACCTGATGGATCGAACCGTGCGGCTGTTATTACTTATCCACGAGGTCCTCTAACCGAATATACGTACCTACCCGAATATGCGTAAAATATCATAGCTTAATTTTCGCAGCTGTGGCTAATGCTAATCGCTTGGTTAGATAAGTCCATTACATAAAGAGAATTGATTCAGTCACGTTGTGAAATTATTTCACGGTGTATTTATGATGGTGTTCAACAATGCATTGTTATTTTAGGTACTGCTTCTCGAGGACTAATGCCGATTTTAATGATATATTAGTAATGAGAAGTAACCACAAGTTCAAGAGAAGACTGAATAAAAATAATTATTATAAAATAATACCAGCCTATTATTGTCCCACTGCAGGGCAAAGGCCTCTTCTCATACAGAGAAGGCACAAGCATCGATTGATGATTCAGAACGTGGTCTTTTAATTCACATAGACAACAGGGTCGAATGGTAGGGACCATCACGAAACACAAGTGAACGTTCACAGATATCCACACTCATCCCTGATTTACACCAATAGGTTTGTGGTAGATTTCTAGTGGTTGCCAGCGCTACTAACTGCTGAGCATGAAGTTCTGGGGTCGATTCCAAGGTTGAGTAAAATGTTATTGGGGTTTTCCATCAGGAATTTCTCAGTAGCAGCGTCTGGAATAATGTACACGGTTGGTGCCAATAGGATCGCCCCCTATTACATGGGACTTAAACATAACTGGCGAAATATGAGTGTTCTATAGGTACACCTCTGTTTAAACCTTCGGAGAACACAGGCGTGATATTTGTTATAAAATCGTCCAATAAAATCGTTCACCAATATTCTGTTTACAATAATAACATTAATTCATGTTCGAATTTCGCAATAAAAACCCCGGAAAATATTATCAGCGATGGTTATCGTTACAATATAGTTAAATTGTAAAGTGTGGAGGCAAAAGCTGGCAGCGGGCCAACGACTGACAAATCATACACCTTTGTAGGAACACCAGATGGTTTATTAACATAGCTGCGCCCCTAGGTTTCACCCGCATACCCCGGGTCAGTGTTTAACACGTTGAAGAGTTTCCATGGAGTTTCTTGCCCTTTCTTCTCCATAGGAACCTATTCCTTTTAGAATGGGCAACTAGCTTCAACTTTCTGACTATCCGGCTCGTTGACAATAATTCAAAAGCGCGTGTAATTGGTTTAAATGAAACAAATGATTTAGTTACACTTTTCTGTATAGTATTTCTGTAGTCTGAATAGTTTTCAATGTTTTTGTTCGTATATGGGCGCGTGCTAGCTGCGACATATGGCAAATAAATAAATTTAATTTTGAGTGTTTCGTAATGTTAATTACTTTGCATATTATTGTATAGAATTAAGTTCTTGTAACTGAACAGACAGCTGTGCTGCTGGGGAGTTTGTTGCGCCTCTTCTTCCCAGCTAAAGCACTGGGAAGCCGTGACGGGCGTTTTGGGGAACTGTCTTATATAATGTTGACGTTCAAAGACTGGTGATTATTAGCCTAGTTTGAATATATGACTTTTGTTTTATTTCATTATCTCTGTAACGCGCAAATATTGATGTTTATCTGACTCATCATTAATTTGCAAGTATAATTATTTTACTCATAATAAGTTTTCCTTTAATCAACAAAGATATTGGTACTATTGAGATAAAGATTTCTATGAAACCGCGGCACGACCACTTGTTGTTCATGAGTCAGTGATAGTATTATCTTATCGGAATGTATCTGTGAACTATATATACTATCTCCTTTAGACGTTAACGTATTATCACACAGTACTCTTAGGAGATAGCTACTGTGGTTACTAAAGAACAGCAAATGTAAGTACCTACCATTTTTAATTGTATTTCTTAGCTTTCTCGTGTGTGTATCAGAAAGTTGTGGTCAAAATTAAGGGTGTGGTACAGACCGTCAAATTGAACAACTATCTCCATGGGACCAACTTAGTAAACGGAAAAAAATTATCAGTCGTCCCATACAAAAGTTCAATACCTACTCGACCCAAATGTAGCACACCTTTTTGATATTGGCTGTTTATGTTATGCTTGACAACTATTGTTTATAAAGATATGTTGTAAGAAAGATAATTTTGAAACATAGTGTAGTAAATACAAATATTTAGGCCGCCCTTTGTTAAATGATTTTATTTCTGTAAGTAGGTTTATCGAAATTCACCAATAAAACTGAATGCGATCAGCACATCTAAACCACGTTCAAGAGCTGTCAGTGTCAATATTGTTATGGAATATTGACACTGACAGCTCTTGATCAAGTGTTAGACGTGCTGATCGCGTTCAGTTTCATTGGTGAAATTCGCCCTTATTCAAACACTTTTGCACGTCAATAATATTTTTTAAAGCTAGATAAGGTCGAAACAGTAGTATTAAAAAAACTTTAGTACATATTAGAAAAAATATGATTAAATTACTACCAAATACTTGTCGTATTAGTATATATTTTACTATGTGTACATAAATAATAAAATAAAATAAATAAATAGCATTGTTCAATCGACCAGTCCACATTTAGGCCAGGATCGCAAGAGCTGGAAGTCATGGAGAGGTTTTTGGCCGGCAGTAGAGTATATATATAGCATAATATAGACTAACAGTAATGTTCAACAAAAAAGCCAACAAATTCTGAAAAAAAAAAAAACAATTGAAATCAGAAGGACTTTCCGACTTTCGAGCCATCACTAAATTGGTAATAACGTTTATTTACAGATGAAGTGCCTGATCCTTATCGCTGTGCTCGCAGCACTTGTCGCCTGCAATGACGCGGCTGCAATCCAAAATGCCACGCTCAGGACCAACATGTACCAGGGAGCTGTCAGGCCAGGAGATTATTTACTTCACAGGTTCGTACCTAGGCTATTAAACTAAGGTCCGCTTGCACCACAAATCATTAAACGTGTTTAAAACATAATTCTTTCTCTGTTATTTATTATTTAGTCAACAGCCAGGGTCGCAGTGAAAGCTTTATTATTCCTCCTTTAAATTACCCGCTAAAACCCCACGCGGCATTCCGGAATGCCGCGAGCCGCCCGTCCGTCAAGCCCCACTGGCATATGTGTATTTCACATCGTTCATGCGGCTTAAATCTCTATTGTTACTGCTAAATAAGGGCTAATATCATCTGTGGGTAATTTCACTCTATAGCCTGACGGATATTCTCGTCAAATAAATCATTTAAAATCTAAAATATCGATAGGCAAAATAATATTAGTGAGATAGAAAGGACTTATAAAGGAAAGAATGGGTAGACCACATAGTGTCGTCGTATAGTCTTGTGTCCTTGATAGGACGGTAGCGGTAACCAGCCTCTATTGGATTATTGCATTTGATTGAAAGAAAATATTGTCGGAGTCATCCGGGAATAGTGGAATCCTTGAATTAAGTCACAAACTGGATATTAACAACATCATCGATATTATGTAAAGATAATATCAGACAAGTAATATTATCTGTGTGCTTATATTATAAACAAGCTCGACAACCACTCGAGTCAACTATCTTACTTTCGTCTTTCAGTTACTTTCCTATGTTATAGTAAAATTGATAATAAAGCAAGGAATACACACGCCAGTTACTTGCACAAAAGTATGTGAGTAGCTTGCATCCGGCATGAATAAACAACTTCTGAGGGGCAATTCCCGAATATTTAAGAACGTTCGCATTCAAATCTCAGTATCAATCTGTCAAAAATACCTGTAATAGCCCAACATTTTTGACAAATTTTTGACATTGATGGTCGTTGAGATCAGAGCGCCAATTCTCGTACATAAAAAACGTTCACATTCAAGTCGCCATCTGTCAAACTTGTCAAAAATGTTGGTAAAATGATTGTATTTTGACAGTTTGCGAATGCGAACGTTCTTAAACATTACGGGAATTGATCCTTTGATTGCGACTAGATTTAGAAGGTTTTTAATAACGGGAGTTGGCCTTCTGAATAGTCCAAATATGACTATGTCACAATGGCATGCAAGGTACGCAGAGCCTACTTGCATACTTTACTTTTGTGCAAACTACCTAATTGTTATTGTGTATCCCTGCACGCTAATTGCGTAACAAACGATCAATCATAATCTGAATCATTTTTGAAGGAAATTGCTAATCGATTGCTTCATATGTTCGAAAAAAAATCCTACTTAACAACATAAATAACGCAATGAATGTTGTTGAACTGCCAAAATGAAATAGATTGTAATTGATCGCGTGTTACGCAATTAGGATGCAGGTTCAATTTTACTAATGAGTCATATTATTGTGATAGGTAAGTAATTACTATGTAGATATGCATCTGGGGACTTAGCGGATTTATTGGCCTGCGATGGGATAATTAATACCTACCTATCACATGTCTTTCGGACTTATTATGTCTCATCGCTATATTAATGCTGTATCATTCAGTCGATTTTATTAATCAGAAGAGCCGATAAGTTCAATGGATTTTCCAACTTCATGATTTGTATTGATTGTAATTGTTTTCTTCCTTCCTTCCCTTCCTTCTTTTTCCCCCCAGTTATGTTGTGAGTCCCATGTAATAGGGGGCGAGCTTATTGCCATCAACCGGGCACAAATCCAGACCGGAGACTGCTAATGAGAAATTCCTGATGGGCAAAATGTTCTTGGGTTTTCACCCAATAACAGTTCTCCCGAACTGAGAATCGAACTCGAAGATCAAAAAGGCAGTCCTGGATATATATTTTTTAAATTGTTATCTGTTTTACTATCTCCTATGTTTCGGGTTTGTCCATCAAGATTTGAACTCGAACAGAGACCTTTTAGGGTTCATCTAGTTACGAGGTCACAAGACGAGGAACTTTGGTCTCGAAAATGCTAAAATTAATCATCTTTGTTGTTTCAGAAACTACTACTACAAGTCACCTATTGCGAACGCGGTACAGTACCAGGACATCACTTACAGAGGAGCCACCAACGTTCGTATCTCATACATCGCGGCGATAGAGGTTGGAGGTACCCAGTGGGGAATGCCCTCCCTCAGGGCTGGAGGCGTTGGCTGGAACAACGTGACCATCAGGCTGACATCCTCAAGAGGCTACGGATACTACTACATGGTCGAAATCTGGGGCCGATAAGCATTCAGATAAATGAACAACTTTTACGATGAATACACAACTTTTACGGCGAATGGATTTTTTTAATGAAGGGGTTCAATATTGGCATCTGGGGGTTTAATACCAAAAGTATTAACTTATTTTTTTAAATTCTGATTAGAATAAATTATTTTTAAATTTATTTATCTTTCTTTATTTCTTTTCCTTGCCCTAATGAGCTTTAGAATTTGAAAAATTGGTCCCTAAATTGGGACATGAACTAACGACTTTTCCCAGAAACGTAGGTATACAGTACAGAACTTCACGAGCTACGATGCCAGCATACACTGTTTGCTTCGTCCATGTCCATTCATCTCTTAAGGATAGATAGGTAATGTTAAGCTACATTACCTATCTATCCTTAAGAGATGAATGGACATGGACCCCCTTTAAGCCAAATTACCTATCTTCAATTAGATTTTTCATGAAATTGATAGGACAATAAAATTAAAATAATGAATATATGAGTAAATACAAGTTATTTCAAATTTTTTGTGGAACAGAAACACAAAAATTAAAAAATTCTCGATAACAAAACATCACGAAGTTACCTCTAATTTTACATTTAATTGACCACCATATTAGACACAAAAACGAAATAGGATGTCAGGTCAGCAGTACGGCTTAATTAAGATTAGACTTTTATATACGGTTGTAAAAAGACCTATCACATAGCCATCTCCTACGGATTCTGTATATCGAACTAATAGTCCAATCATCGAGGATATTTATTGTGTGACTACCGAAAAATTCCCCCACCAATGAAATTTGGCTTAAGACGAAGTTAGGTACAGATTACAAAATTACGAGAAGTTAGGTATTTTTACCTAAACATGAAAATCGCTTATAACTCTCAGTGAATATTTCCTCAGACTGACATAGGCCTCGACTTCGAACCCAAGCCACCTCAGACTTTTCAGATTCTTCTGTATAATTATCACTTGCTTACAAAAATGTTGAAGGAAAACATCGTGACGAAACCGGCATGCCTGAGAGATATTTCTCGATGTGAAGCCAAGTCAGAGGCCCACGGGCGGCATAAAAACTTTGACACCTGTTTAGTCACTAACCACAAAACAAATAATACCGTTGCCCAGCGATGGGAACATAGTGCTTCTGGATACATGTGTCAGAAAGTGGAACGAAAACTATTTGTTTGTTTAAATTCCCTTAATTAGCAAGCTTTGTGTGTCAAAATGGGTTGAATTGAGTTATTTACTGTGTATGAAAGTACCTTAGAAAATGGTGTTTAGGGAGAGGATTTTATGAAGAAAAGCACAGAAAGACAAGACTAAGCATTTATTTCAGTTAGGCTTGTCGGTTAAATACGGTAATGAGAAAACTAGTTATCCGTTCCAAAATGTAGGTTCTTGGATTTGTTGATAAAATTGATCAGAATCAGAATTGTCAGAATTGTTTATTTGTAAACATAGGTCAAATTACAACAGTGTGCGAGATGTTACAGATTGGTAGATTCTCTATGTTTTGCCCAGAGCCGAAAAATAGGTATACAAAAAAAAATAAAAATACAAAAAGTTTATTGCAGTAACATGTACAACTTTTACAGTAAATCTTACATAGGGATAGGGATATTTAATTAACATTGTAAAATTTTTACTTTTTAACACAAATTTAACTTTTAAGATACCTATCGTAAAGTGGTAGAGTTATGATCATATTGCTTAGCCTTAACAGATATCCACCTACTCAGTGTAGAGCTTATACATCGAAATAGCATATAAAATCAAGGAAATATTTTATGTACAACTTTGTACAGACTTTTGGGCTTCTGACTACTCATAACGACTGTCAAAGATCTACGAATGACAGCCGGGACCAACGGTTTATCGTGATTTCCGAGGCATGGAGGGTTCTCGATGTGTAATGGATAGTTACCCATCCACAAACCGACTGTGGCAAGCGTAGCTTTACCTTTGATCGACCCGTACAGTTGTTATTATTTTGCTACGAATTCATCTCTTCACCTGACTTACGACCGCACATTCCTGAAGGGCGCGCGCCGTCATATTGGGCCTTACTCTGATCGACCCGCCGCAAGTTTCTGAAGTCGATTCTAAGCAAACTAGTTAATTGACGCAGGCGTCACTTTGCGGAAATCCATTGTAAAATACAATAGCCGACGTATATTTAGTAACCTAATCCGCTTAACTGTTCTTAAAGAGTCATAAAGAACCCTGTAAGAAATCGACACGTGTTTCACCTCTCAACGAGGCATCTTCAGGATGACGATTGACTTGTTGCGAGCCCGGACACGACGTGTTGCTACGTCAAGCGTAGAGCGCAGTGTACAAACAAACTACTCTCAGAACTTTATTCGGATATTTCAAAACGTAATAATCCATACTGTCGGGAAAGTTGGAATCAGTGTAATTAGAGTTTTGTGTAGCTGTATTCCCGGAAAAGTGGGCTGAGTCTTGAACGTAGTCTGCTCATCACACACTTGCAGCGGCAAATTTGCGGTAGTTCACCACTTGACTTGTTAAGAGCAGTGATAGCCTAGTGGTGTGACCGTCAGACTGCCAAGTAATAGTCTCAAGTTCGAACCCAAGGCACGCACCTCTGACTTTTCGGATTCATGTGCGTAATGAATAATTATCATTTGCTTCTAAAACGGTGAAGAAAAACATCGTAGGGAAACCGGTATGCCTG
Source organism: Agrochola circellaris (assembly GCA_914767755.1). Classification (NCBI taxonomy): domain Eukaryota; kingdom Metazoa; phylum Arthropoda; class Insecta; order Lepidoptera; family Noctuidae; genus Agrochola; species Agrochola circellaris. The sequence continues at coordinate 9,078,168 of OU611850.1, read as the reverse complement.
AGAGATATTTCTGAAGCCAAGTCTTCGTAAAGCCAAGTCAGAGGCCCATGGGCGGCTTTAAAACTCTGACACCGGCCGTGCTATTCTGTAACCATCTCACCGTGAAAACTTAGGTGAAGTGAGCGTGGAGTGAGCTGTCATTCCACTATTATTGACACTATTGACAGCTCACTTCACCCAAGTTTTCACGGTGAGATGTTTACAGAATCGCATGGCTGGTTAGTCACTAACCACACGAAAAGAAGAAGAGAAAACCACTTGATGAGACTTATGCCCAAAATGGTAGCGTGCACCCTTAAAGAATGTGCGGTCGCAGGACAAGTGAAGGCACGATGATGAGGCCCACTGGCATCATGACGGGCATGGATACTTGTCAGCGGCGTGGAATATGTGCTAGTACATCCCACGGTTAGTCCGCATGATGTGAGGAACTACTAGCAGCAGTTTTTCGACACTCCGCAGAAGAAGAGCATCCTTAAGGGATCCCCACGAAATAAGTTTTCCTCATTAACAAAACTTTTGTTACAAAACCGATTGTATTAAGATAACGAGCTATTTTTATGAAACGCCGTCACTACTTAGCGCCTGTTGTGAATCTAATGAATTAGTCATTGATAAATACTTAATATTATCTTATCATTTGGTGTCTGAATACTATAAATACTATCCCCTGCAGGTAGTTACTTATACTCACTCTGTACTCTAAGGAGATAGCTGCTGTAATATTTTACGGGACTACCTAATAAAAAAACTGAAAATGTGAGTATTTATTTATTTAACAATGTTTTTTTTGCTTTAAATCAATATTATATTATACTGTGTTATTTATGAACGTTCGTGTGTAGAGGAGCTCGTAGCTAAGAAATAACAGCCACCCGGTTCGATCCAACGGGTTAAGCTGTGCTTGCCGGGGTTGGTCCGTGGATGGGTGACCATATTTACATACCGAGACTCTTCCGTGCCTCGGAAAGCACGTTAAGCCGTTGGTCCCGGCTGTCACTCGTGGATCTTTGACAGTCGTTACGGGTCGTCAGAAGCCCGAAAGTCTGACAACCAGTCTTACCAAGGGGTATCGTATTATCCAGTTACTGAGTTGTGGAGGTCAGATAGGCAGTCGCTCCAGTTAAAATACCGGTACTAAGCTGCATCCGGCTAGACTGGAAGCCGACAACAACATAGTTGGGAAAAGGCTAAGCAGATTGATTTTTTATTTAAGAATGTTCATTCTGTATAGAACATTCTTTTTCACATCATTCAATCCCTTTTTAAATTGGTAACTATGTGGCATTTCAGATGAAGACTTGCTTGTTCCTCATCGCTGTGCTCGCAGCACTTGTCACCTGCAATGACGCGGCTGCAGTCAAAAATGCCGCCACCAGGACCAACATGTACCAAGGGACTTACTTGCCAGGAGATAGACTGCTTCACAGGTGTGTATCTATATGAAAACTAAGTCTTCCCTCGATATGACACCAGAATATTGCAATACTGCTGTGTGTTACAGATCAGGTATAACTACCTGACCACCTGTCTTCTTAAAAGAACGGACCCGGTAACTTTTTATTCGATGAGCTGATGACTTCTTTCTGTATCTTTTAACCGAAAGATTAATATTTTCTGACTGATATTGGTAGTGCTTAAGCCCTTAGAAATTTTATAAAAATAAAACTATTTGTGCGATAAGATACGAACTACGATTCGACGACGAGGAGAAATTCACATCACGTCTCTGGTCTCGTCTGTATTTGGGCGATTTTTACACGTCTCGGCTACAATAGAAACGCCTTTTTAGTCATGATTCCCCAAGAATTGACAGTCTTCGACGTTTTATAAGTTTAAATAAAGAATCTCACAAATATTTTACATCACCTTGACATTGTTTCAGTGCCTACTACTCCAGGAACGCTGTTGCGAACGCAGTACAGTACCAAGACATTACTTACCGCGGAGCCAACAACGTGCGCATCACGTACCTGGAGGCGGTAGAGGTGGGATGGACCCAGTGGGGACAACCCTCCCTCAGGGCCGGAGGCGTTGGCTTTAACCAAGCGACCATCAGACTGACAACAGCCAGAGGCTTCGGATACTACTACTTGGTCCGAATCTACGGCCGCTAAACATTTAACAGACAAATGGACTACTTTAACGGCGACCGATTTTTTTACGACAGGGTTTAATATTTGCGTCCGGGGTTTATTACAATAGGTATTAATTTATTTTTTAAAGTTCTGATTAGAATAAATGTTTTTTTAATTTATTTATTATTCTTTCTTCTGCTTTTCCTAAATGAGGTTGAGTTTGAATATTTGATCCCTAAATTGTCACATGAACTTACGCCTTTTCCCACAAACGTAGGTCTATTTCTGAATGCCACAGAACGCCACACGCTACATTCCATAATACCGTGAGCTGCTATGTTCATTCATCTGCTAGGTATATTCAAACAATTAACTATTAACCTAACCTAACCAATTAACATTGGTTACATCCCAAAACGAGGTACAAAATAGGATAGGATTTTCTCCTGCACACTTTATTTGTTTACTAGCAACGCCCGTTGTTTCACCTGCATAAGTCTCGATCCCGCGAGAATATCACGATAAAAAGTATCTTATATCCTTCTTCAGGCCATGGTCTACCCATGTGCCATATTTCATCCAAATCCGGTCAGCCGTTTTAGCGTGAAAGCGTTTTATCCCGATATTCCCATGGAATCGAGACTTATGCGGGTGAAACCGCGGGGCGCAACTAATGAAATTTGGCTTAAGGCGAATTTAGTTACAGATTACAAAATTACGAGAAGTAACGAGTAGGTATTTCACCTAAACATGAAAATCGCATTGAACTCTCAGTGAATATTTCCTCAGACTGACATAGGTCTCGACTTCGACCTCAGACTTTTCAGATCCATGAGCGTATTGTATAATTATCACTTGCTTAAAAAAATGTTGAAGGAAAACATCGTGACGAAACCGGCATGCCGGAGAGATATTTCTCGACGCATGTGAAGCCAAGTCAGAGGCCCACAGGCGGCATAAAAACTTTGACACCTGGTTAGTCACTAACCACAAAGCAAATAATACCGTTGTCCAGCGATGGGAACATAGTGCTTCTGGATGCATGTGTCAGAAAGTGGAACGAAAACTATTTGTTTGTGTATATTCCCTTAATTAGCAAGCTTTGTGTGTCAAAATGGGTTGAAATGAGTTATTTACTGTGTATGAAAGTACCTTAGAAAATGGTGTTTAGGGAGAGGATTTTATGAAGAAAAGCACAGAAAGACAAGACTAGGCATTTATTTCAGTTAGGCTTGTCGGTTAAATACGGTAGTGAGAAAAATAGTTATCCGTTCCAAAATGTAGGTTCTTGGATTTGTTGATAAAATTGATCAGAATCAGAATCAGATTTGTTTATTTGTAAACATAGGTCAAATTACAACAGTGTGTGAGATGTTACAGATTGGTAGATTCTCTATGTTTTGCCCAGAGCCGTAAAAATATGTATACAAAAAAAAAAAAAAAGAAGTTTATTGCAGTAACATGTACAACTTTTACAGTAAATCTTACATAGGGATAGGGATATTTAATTAACATTGTCAAATTTTTTACTTTTTAACACAAATTTAACTTTTAAGATACCTATCGTAAGGTGGTAGAGTTATGATCATATTGCTTAGCCTTAACAGATACCCACCTACTCAGTATAGAGCTTATACATCGAAATAGCATATAAAATCAAGGAAATATTTTATGTACAACTTTGTACAGACTTTTGGGCTTCTGATGACCCATAACGACTCTCAAAGATCTACGAATGACAGCCGGGACCAACGGCTTATCGTGATTTCCCAGGCACGGAGGATTCTCGATATGTAATGGATAGTCACCCATCCACAAACCGACTGTGGCAAGCGTAGCTTTACCTTTGATCGACCCGTACAGTTGTTATTATCTTGCTACGAATTCATCTCTTCACCTGACTTACGACCGCACATTCCTGAAGGGCGCGCGCCGTCATATTGGGCCTTACTCTGATCGACCCGCCGCAAGTTTCTGAAGTCGATTCTAAGCAAACTAGTTAATTGACGCAGGCGTCACTTTGCGGAAATCCATTGTAAAATACAATAGCCGACGTATATTTAGTAACCTAATCCGCTTAACTGTTCTTAAAGAGTCATATAGAACCTTGTAAGAAATCGACACGTGTTTCACCTCTCAACGAGGCATCTTCAGGATGACGATTGACTTGTTGCAAGCCCGGACACGACGTGTTGCTACGTCAAGCGTAGAACGCAGTGTACAAACAAACTACTCTCAGAACTTTATTCGGATATTTCAAAACGTAATAATCCATCCTGTCGGGAATGTTGGAATCAGTGTAATTAGAGTTTTGTGTAGCTGTATTCCCAGAAAAGTGGTCTGAGTCTTGAACGTAGTCTGCTCATCACACACTTGCAGCGGCAAATTTGCGGTAGTTCACCACTTGACTTGTTAAGAGCAGTGATAGCCTAGTGGTGTGATCGTCAGACTGCCAAGTAATAGTCTCAAGTTCAAACACAAGACACGCACCTCTGACTTTTCGGATTCATGTGCGTAATGAATAATTATCATTTGCTTCTAAAACGGTGAAGAAAAACATCGTAAGGAAACCGGTATGCCTGAGAGATATTTCTTGAAGCCAAGTCAGAGGCCCATGGGCGGCTTTAAAACTCTGACACCAGCCGTGATATCCTGTAAACATCTCACCGTGATAACTTGGGTGAAGTGAGCTTGATGTGAGCTGTCGTTGCACCTACAGCTAGGGATTGACACTATGGACAGCTCACTTCATGCTCACTTCACCTCACTCTTCACGGTGAGATTTTTACAGAGTGGATCGACAGGTTAGTCACTAACCACACGAAAAGAAGAAGAGACCACTTGATGAGATTTATGCCCACGATGGTAGCGTGCACCCTTAAAGAATGTGCGGTCGCAGGACAAGTGAAGGCACGATGATGAGGCCCACTGGCATCATGACGGGCATGGATACTTATCAGCGGCGTGGAATATGTGCTAGTACATCCCACGGTTAGTCCGCATGATGTGAGGAACTACTAGCAGCAGTTTGTCGACACTCCGCAGAAGAAGAGCATCCTTAAGGGATCCCCACGAAATAAGTTTTCCTCATTAACAAAACTTTTGTTACAAAGCCGATTGAATTAAGATAACGAGCTATTTTTATGAAACGCCGTCACTACATATCGCTTGTTGTGAATCTAATGAATTAGTCATTGATAAATACTTAATATTATCTTATCATTTGGTGTCTGAATACTATAAATACTATCCCCTGCAGGTAGTTACTTATACTCACTCTGTACTCTAAGGAGATAGCTGCTGTAATATTTTACGGGACTACCTAATTAAAAAACTGAAAATGTAAGTACCTACTTATTTATTTATTAATGTTTTTTTTGCTTTAAATCAATATTATATTATACTGTGTTATTTATGAATGTTCGTGAGTAGAGGAGCTCGTGGCTAAGAAATAACAGCCGCCCGGTTCGATCCAACGGGTTAAGCTGTGCTTGCCGGGGTTGGTCCGTGGATGGGTGACCATATTTACATACCGAGACTCTTCCGTGCCTCGGAAAGCACGTTAAGCCGTTGGTCCCGGCTGTCACTCGTGGATCTTTGACAGTCGTTACGGGTCGTCAGAAGCCCGAAAGTCTGACAACCAGTCTTACCAGGGGGTATCGTATTATCCAGTTACTGAGTTGTGGAGGTCAGATAGGCAGTCGCTCCATGTAAAATACCGGTACTAAGCTACAGCCGCAGCCGGTTAGACTGGAAGCCGACAACAACATTGTTGGGAAAAGGCTAGGCAGATTGCTTTGTTATTTATGAATGTTCATTTTGTATAAAACATCCTTTTTCACATCATTCAATCCCTTTTTAAATTGGTAACTATGTTGCATTTCAGATGAAGACTTGCTTGTTCCTCATCGCTGTGCTCGCAGCATTTGTCGCCTGCAATGACGCGGCTGCAGTAAAAAATGCCGCCACCAGGACCAACATGTACCAAGGGACTTACTTGCCAGGAGATAGACTGCTTCACAGGTGTGTATCTATATGAAAACTTAGTCTTCTTCTTCCCTCGATATGACACCAGAATATTGCAATACTGCTGTGTGTTACAGATCAGGTAGTTAGACTTCTTAAAAGAAAGGAACAGGTATCTTTTTATTCGATGAGCTGATGACTTCTTTCTGTATCTTTTGATCGAAAGATTAATATTTTCTGACTGATATTGGCAGTTTAGTACGTAAGCCGTTAAAAATTTAATAAAAATAAAAATATTCAATTGGGGGTTTGTGGGATTTTTGATTTATACACGTAGTTTGAGCGACAAGATACGAACAACGATGCGAAGACGAGAGAACCGTGCACGTCCAAGAAACGTAATTGGTCGTTTCCTCACCACCACAGGTTGAAATTTACATCTGGTCTCTGGTTTCGTCTGTATTTGGGCAATGCCTACACATCCCCACTACAATAGAAACACACTTTTAGTCCTGATTCTCTTCGAATCGAGAGTGTTTGACGTGTTGTATGTAAAAATAACGAATCTCACAAATATTTTACATCACCTTGATATTGTTTCAGTGCCTACTACTCCAGGAACGCTGTTGCGAACGCAGTACAGTACCAGGACATTACTTACCAAGGAGCCAACAACGTACGTATCACGTACCTGGAGGCGGTAGAGGTGGGAAGTACCCAGTGGGGACAACCCTCCCTCAGGGCCGGAGGCGTTGGGTTTAGCCAAACGACCATCAGGCTGACAACAGCCAGAGGCTTCGGATACTACTACTTGGTCCGAATCTACGGCCGTTAAACAATTAAAAGAAATGGACAACTTTTACGATATATAGACAAATTTTACGAGAAATGGATTTGTTTTCGATGTCATTTGCGGGGAAATTTTGTTAGAAAAATGTTGACTGAATAATTTAAATTCTGATTACAATAAACTAAATTTAAGGTATGTTTTCTTTTCCTATATAAAGTTAGTCATGAGATCCAATTTTCCCTAAATTGAGTCAATGAGACAGGAATACAAGGTAGCATCGGTTTTCTTGCAACATATTCGAAAATCCTGTGTTCAAAAATAAGCTGTATTTAAGATTTTCAGACAAAAAAAATGATAATACGACAGGTTACCTCTACTGCGATTTTGTATCATAATCAGCACACTAGCTGCAAAGGAAATTCCTAATCCATGGCATAGGTTCGAAAAATTCGTCTGTGTCTCAATGAACGCGACTGAACTGTCAAAATGACATTGCATCAATTGTCATTTTATGTGTGTTACGCAAATAACCGACAGTTTGACATTGGTCACTTGTCGAAATGTCCAAATATCAATAATAACGTTATTTTAAAATAGGCTAGTTGACAGTTTTTAAGAAACCAATATTGGTAATGTTCTTTGTGGTTTTTTTTTTTAACGTATTAAAATTTCAGCGAAATATTATTATAACCTTAATAAAATACATTTTACATTTTTATATCGCAATTTAATTTTGATAGTCAAAACGGGGCTTATCTACTTCTGTCATGTCGGCTCGAGGTCGAGTGTCTCTATACCTTTTCCTCTGTTTTTTTCAGTGTTGTCTGCACACAAACTTCATTCATTACTTATTTCGGAATATTATAATATCGGGTAGTCATAAATAACAACGTTTATTAGTATAAAAAAAAAAAAAATCAAAGCAGACAAATAATTATTTGTGTTAATGTTTACATTGACTGTCTTATGTTAGAGACGATTGTAACCATTTTCATAGATTTTAATGTAGTTACCTGAAAATGAGACTGAATATTACTAATTTAGTAGCTTAATAAACAGCGCCCCATTGTTCTTGAGGGATACACTACCAATCAAGTGTCGTTCATTTCAAGACCAACAATCTGTCATTTTGTCTTTCGTTTCTAACAATCTTTGTCTAGGTACTTTTATATGTAGACTATTTCAGAAGAAAGTTTTCTATCCCAAACTGTCAAAATCACACTGACAACTGACAGTTGTTTCCACGGCCACAAAGTATAAACAGTTATCTACAAAATCATGATTTTACAGGAGAGCATTTAAACACAAAACTGTGATAATTAATAGAAGAACAAAGCTATTTTCGCATATTTTACATCATTTCGTTAATAGGGAATATTACCAAGGAAACGGTTAATATTACTGAAATATTTTTTTGTTCTAAAATACGGTTCTTCGACGCTGAGAAAAATTGTTTTAGTTGTCTATACATACGTGACTTAATATCAGTAAAAATTGAGAATCAAACAGAAAAATAAATCCTATGACAAAACAAAGAAACCTGAGTCGAATTATGTAAAAGAGTGAATTTCGTAAAAAGTGCAGTTGACTCTTTCTACTTTGCTGACGTCGTACTGTCTGCACACTGTCAGTTTAGTCTTCTCTTCCGTCGACAAAACGGTGTTCATGCTACGCGTGCTGGAGGCGCCACCGTTAAAATATTCTTTTTTCATAAAATATGGAACTAAATCGATGCCGAATATTTTTCGTACACGGGCACTAGTAGTAAGCTATGTATTACTTATAAATTTTGTTGCTATTTACAAGTTGACTGCCTGACAGCAATGAAATGGGATATCTGTTTGCGTCAGTATTTCCCAAATATAATATAAATAAAATAAATAAAAACAGTTTTGATATTTTAGCTCAGAACACCGAACAAAATTCAGATGGATTTTTTTTTACTGTCAACTAGCCTAGGTATTGCTTCACCACTTTTAAGTTTTCTGCTAGTGCTGTGCACTTCTGTAAGTGACGAATTCACAATACCTAAAACTGTATGTGATTTTTGTATGTGTATGTTTTAGTGAGTAAGTCGTTGAGGTGCCTTACCAATAAATAAATAAAAATAAAAAAAATAAAACAATTTCTTAACCTTCACGTGATCAGCTAAGTTCCGATCATACAAATATTAAATACGAAATAAAAAAACACATTCTCTGAGAGACCAAGCAAAGCACTACTAGGTTTAGAAGCATGGTATTTTTCACAAGAATTTCTTATTTAGGTAAGACTAGCTGCGCCCCGCGGTTTCACCCGCATAAGTCTTGACCCCGTGGGTATATCGGGATAAAAAGTATCCTATGTCCTCAGGTCATGGTCTATCCATGTGCCAAATTTTATCCAAATCTGTTCAACCGTTTTAGCGTGAAAGCGTAACAAACAAACAAAGTCACTTTCGCATTTATAATATTAGTTATTAAGTTAGGATGTATTAACGAAAGTGACACCAATTACGAACTATTGAAAATACATCCCCTGAAGGGATTAAATAGGGGCGAAAGATTGTGGGGAAGCTCTTTATATTTGCTGATGGATATCTCATCGGGCTCACGGCTTGTAAGAAATAAACGATGATGATAAATAATGTTAGAGCTAAGTGATCTGCCACGATATTGCTAATTTAATAAGTCAGGTGCGTAGTGGGTGCTTGATTAATATTACGTGAGTAGGTACAGTGGGCTCCAGAGAAACCTCACCCCCTAACAATGTAGAAAGCAATGCAAGGGGGTGAGGTTTCTTTGGAGCCCCCTGTACTAACCACAACTACCTATCTCTTCAGGATATAAATCTATAGCCCCACTAATAATTTATTGTAAGTTCGGAGTGAACAAACAATCAACTTAGCTTATCGCAGTCTACTGCTGGACATGGCCTCTCCCAGGCTGCGGCACAACACCCTGACTTCCACCTTCCGCATCTACCACATACGTGTCCAAGCCACCTACTTATGGGTGTTCGCCCATGCATAATTGTATATGCCCATCTCATTTCTGAGCCATCTCTATAAAATACTAACGAAAATAAACCGTGGTTAAGTCCAGTCATTTCATCAGTACCCAGGTTTTTAATACCATAATGTACAATTCTGCATATTTTCTTCGAAAATAAATTTTCTTCGAAAATAGATTTTCTTTTTCACACAATGCCACCTGTCATAGGGGGCGTATCACAAGAGACAACTCAACTGAGTGAGATGTGACCTCTACCGAGTAGATTTTGATTGATGTAGTTCACTTTTTCCCGTCTATCGTAAATATATTTAAATGCCTTTGATATCTTACCATCCTCAGACCACATAAAAAACCAAGACATAGCGCTGAGAAAAATAAAGTGAAGCATGAGAAAGCTATATCTCGTTCTGTACATACACGCTCACACGCACACGTTTACAATCAATTTACAACCAAACTACGCCTCATCGCACAGTAAAGTAAGTGCACACATGTCTGGGAACTGGCCTCACGACACTGTTGACAGCGCTTTTTTTTGAGCGTGGGAAATTATCAAATAACTTCTCTGGGCGGAGCGGGAGGGCGTGTCAGACTCTTACTGACTAATACTCATCCATGTTCCTTCAGTTGCCTGTACATTGCCAGGAGCCACTGGGGACTTTGACCCCGGCAGGCATCGGTCCTAGCGGACCACTTCCGTTGTGCTGACATCTCAATGAGGCGCGCGTGGAACACAACGCGCCGTCGACCCGGGCCTGGTCCTTACTGTTGACAGCGCTGTGTCTTGCTTTTTTATGTGGTCTGAGTTACCATCCTACCTAATTATTTGTATAACTAGCTTTTGCCCGCGACTTCGTCCGCGTTTCCGTCGTTTTTCGTAAAAAAGTACCATATATGTCCTTCCTCACGGTTCAGTGGTTGTGATGTAACAGACAGATTAACTTTCGTATTTTAGTAGGGAAATATAATATGTCAATCCACAATACTGTTGAAAAATATCTTGAACATAAATTAGCCAAAACTTACCTATCGGTATCTAAAAATCTATGCGTAGGTACTACTTCTACTTCTACTACTACTTCACCTAAAAAGAAATAAAATGCAAACTATTAATAATTTGTAATTTTAACGAATATTTAAACACTACCAAAACAACTAATACCTATTTTATAAAATAACAACAAAAGAAATTCAAATAAACTATTTAAATACTAAAAGTCGCGCTGATAAGCACGGTTTGTTAATATCAATTATTGTCTGTCAATAAGGTCGAACGCTCTGAACGCATCAACAGCCAAATATTGAATGAAGCTCGCGCTCACGCGCTCGGACCTCCCGCCTTTTTATGGGACCGCCACGACCCGCGTCGAGCGCGGCAACCGTTGCACAAAAATAATCCTTATGGCATGATTCAGTATTCACGCGCGACGGCGCGATGGCTTATTAGCGTATTTCATGTATAAGTTTGGTGTTTCTATACCGATTACTATGATTCTTTTTTTATTGAATAGGTAATAATATTAACTTCTTTACATTAGGGATGAGTGAGAGTATTATAAACGTAAGAGTAAACAAATATAATCAGAAAGCTCCGAACTGCTAAGCTATCGGGAGTTACACGTGTTATTGTGAGTCAACCATAAAAGATAGACATATGCTGTTGTGGGATATTTTTTAGATAATTTTATGTAGAACATTTTTGTCATAAATAATTTCTATGTAGCTTTAACCATTAAGGCTTCACACGCGACGGAAGCTTAAAAAATGGAGCAACTTCTCCCGTTTTCCTAACGTTTCCCTTCACTGCTCTGCTCCTATTGATTGTAGCGTGATGAAAGTATACTATAACCTCCCCAGGAGTATGAAGAATAATTATACCAAGTTTCGTTAAAATACGTAGAGTAGTTTTTGTTTCTATAAGGAACATACAGACAGACAGACAAAAATTTTACTGATTGCATTTTTGGCATCAGTATCGATCACTAATTACCCCCTGATAGTTATTTTGAAAATATATATCATGTACAGAATTGACCTCTCTACAGATTTATTATAAGTATAGATGTCACATATATATCACAGTAAGGTTTAGGTACTGTAAGGGATCGTGAAGCTCTAAGCTACTTGAGAACTTAACTTGTATTTGATATGTAGGTAATTATGATAATTTTTATTCTTATAAAAAACCAAAGATTTAAATCGCAGATTTGCTCTCACTTTACTAGGTCACGCGAAGTATTGTCCATAGTGAGAAGAGTGAGCGCAGTAATAATGGCGTTTCCATGACAATCAAGTCAAGTTCTGCGAAATTGTGTGTGTCAGAGGTGTCAAAATGTAACAGAAACGCGACCATCTTTTGATGCGGCTGGGCTAAACTACGATTAAAATCTTTGTAAAAAATCCTTTTCAGAATTAACACGAGCACGTGTCAGCTATTGCCGTTGTGTTCCACGTGCGCCTCAAAGAGATGTCAGCACAACTGATGGGGTCCGCTAGGACCGATGCCTACCGGGGTCTCGGGAAAGTCCGAAAGGGATACCGTGGCCCCTGGCAACGTACAGGCAACTGAAGGAACACGGGTGGGTTTTGGTCAGTAAGAGTCTTACACGTAGAGTGGGAGAAGTTATTTGATAATATATCACAAAAAAAAAAAAAAAACTTTCCGAGCTGAATGCCAATTTTTGCATTAAATTAAAAAAAAATGGTTTTTCTCTTAATAGTATGCCATTAACTTCAAAATTATTCGTGGAGGTCGGATGAGAAAGCCATCCACGTTAAAACCTCCATAGTACTTAGCTTTAACGGCCCGACTGCCATAGTGGACTGTTGAGACTTACCTGAAAAAAAGAAAAAAAAAATCATTAAGTGTGACATATATAAAATTATTATTCTTATTATCACTCATTATTATTACATACAAATGTCCTTAATTAATTTACAATAAATTCACCAACAATTCACCATTAATCAATGAGAAAAAAAAAACTGGAAGGAGGACGCACGGGCTCGCGAACGATGGAAGGAGTGGAGGGAGGCCTTTGCCCAGGAGTGGGACAGCGAAGGCTAGTAAAAAAAAAAAAGTTTGAAATTACTCATTAATGTTCTGAACAATAAAAAAAAGTCATTTAAAAATTAAAAAACCTGACTGTAAAAACACAACTGAATAGAGAATAACAGCATAAAATAATTTTTAGAACATAAAAATATTTGTTAGTTGGTGAATTTATTGTAAATTAATTAAGGACATTTGTATGTAATAATAATGAGTGATAATAATGTAATAAGAATAATAATTTTATAATATTGTAAGTACTAATAATAGAATCTGCTTAATAATTATTATGACTTCTAAATATAAATAATTTGCACGTTTGCTTGCAGGCAGAATACAATGACTTTAAGGCTGTAAGATCTTCCCTTGTAATCCTTGTATTTTCTTGCAAATAAAAAAATTGAATTTGAATAAAAACAAGCATAATATTCTATAGAATTTTTGTATTGCAGGCGCGACAAACACCAAACATATTATATTTTTATAATTTTTAATTCCAAATTAAGTACATTTAAAATATTTTGTTTATATTTTTGTAATCATCTTTCAAAACCCTTCATTTTGATACCCCACTCGATAGGGTAGAGTTTTTTTTTATTAAACTTGGGCATCTCACCGTCAGCTTCTTGACTTTAGGCTGCTAATAAGAATTTCAAGACAGTTGAACCCAATAACTTTTATTTTAGCCCGACCCGGGATTCAAACGCAGGTCCTTGTGTACCGCAGCCACTATGCTAGCCACTAGACCAAGTCGATCTAACCAAACCCTTTGCCATGGCCATTAATTTATTACAATACTTGAGTTTTTTCTTTACTGACGTTGTAGGATGAAATAACCGACCAATTTACTTTTATTTACCGTTCATGTTTTACTGTCACATTAATTTATCAACCGCCGAAATATAAAATGACTGCCCGTTAATTTTTAGGGTTTCGTACCTCAACAGGAAAAAAATGGAACCCTTATAGGATGACTCGTGTGTCTGTCTGTCTGGCTGGCTGGCTGTCCGTCTGTCACAGCTAATTTACTCCGAATCTACTGGACCAGTTTAGGTAAAATTTCTGTGACCCAAACACGGACATGTAACGTAGATAAATGAATTTTGAATACAGGGGTCACTTTTGGGGGCAAATAAGAAAATATGTGTGACATATCAAATGAAAGGGCTTGTTGTCAGAATTAAAAAGATTTTCTTAACTACATTTAAAGATATTTTAAGAAAATATATGAAAATTCCCCCCCCGACCTTATCTCCGAAACTACTGAGTCTAAAGTAAAAATAAAATACAGAGAAAGGTTCTTTACTCATCACAGGAAAATCTATAAGAAGTCTATGGTCTTAAAAGAACATGGTAAATATCTTAATATTGTCCGAACAAACTTACATGTTAAGTTTGTACTTGGGATAAATTCATCCCAACTACGGAACCCTTCATTGTGCGTGGTCCGACACGCACTTGTTTCAACTGATCAAAATAACCTGTGTTTAAATAACAGTTGTAACAATTATTACCCATTCTTTATTAAACAAGGCGTAAAAAAACAATGTCATTTAAAACTGTCTGAATTTTAAATATTTAATTTGATATTTTAAAAAACTCTTACAATATACTACAGTTACAAAAATATTTCTTCGTATACACTTTTCATAGCCAGTCAGTGTAGCGACCGAAAAATTGAACCGTGGTGCGAATTCCTGCGCCCGACGCTGACGTTAGCCTGACCAGGGCGTGGGTCCAATAATTTCCAATGAATGTGTGTGAGGGAACGCTGGATACCACGATACGGTTTATCTGGGTGGTTGAATTGCCACGGTACGATACTTCCCGAACCTGTACCGTGTTCGGGATACCTGCCACGTTGACGAATTCTCTGAAATAATGAAAATATTTATTATTACTCGTTACTACCTGTACCAGATTTTGTTCTTTCTTAGTGCGGTATACACGAGCGGTTCGTTGTCGACTTGAGTCGCCGACGCATCGACGGCTGTAGTTGCTTCTGTCGACGGCAGCTGGCAACGCGTCGGCGGCTGCTGTCGACGAGTGTCGATGGCTGCAGTTTTATCTGCCGTTGGTGCGTCACTCGTGTATATGTACTTACATGTCTGAAAGCCACAAAAAGGAAAATGCGCTGTTTTCTGTTTGAAGAATTATCTGTTCGAGTTTACCTCATTCGGGTAATATACTTAATTATTATTATCTTTCAATAAATTAGTCGATAGAGGTCAGATGTTTACTTTTTGGATTCACCAAAGTATAAATATCGACAAAAAAAAAATCAAGAACAAATCTTCTAAACTCTCGTTATTTTAACGAAAACTTCGAATGAATGCCAAATAATAATGAAATAATAAAAATAATTAGTTTTTTTTATAATTATTTGTGAATATTTTTTTCTGAAGCATTGTTTATTTATTTTATTTTCACTAGAAATATTCTGATAGGCCATTTAACCTCAATTTCAATTTTAAAACATGCGTGAAGTCGAAAACCACTATTTCTTCTGTTAAGTTTCTATTTCATTCCTATTTAAGAGAGTAAACAATTTTTTTTTATCTGACTGACCGACTAAATCGTTTTTTTTCCCAGTCAACATCCCTATTGCTACGAGGTGTGGGAACGAGTTTGATGCCGAAAATGTAGTTTTTAGAATTTTTGTCCGTGTGTCTGTTGGTCTGGATGTATGTTCCGGATTGGCGCAAAAACGGCTGAACGGATTTGGATGAAATTTGGCACACAGATTGACACAAAGGTGCTTTTAATCCCGGTAGTAAGTTTCCATGGGATATTTTCCGACATCCTCACGGTCGAAGCCGCGGGCACATACTAAAAACATAATAAAAAAAAGGTACACACTCATGAAACAGGATCAAGTCATCGTCGTTAAATAATCTGGCAGTAGCTCCGTCTAGATTGTAATCTTTTTGGTACACTTGACCACTTTCTTGGAACAGAACGACATCTTCTTGACCAGGAGCGACTTCGTTTGAGATGGAAGCCGCGTCATTGCAGACTGTAAGTGCTGCTAGCACCGCGATGAGGATGAAACTCTTCATCTGAAAGGATACAGCATTGACAATAAACTACGGCTCGAGTGTCGCAGTTGCTGAGCGATCGTCTAAATCATATTAGATATCAAAAGCTGATAGTAGATCGCAGATCGATCGATGGTTAATCGATTAATTTAATTTAAATTGATGATCACAACCATTTTGATGTCATCAAACGTCCTCAATAAACCGCAATCAGGTTGCATCTTTAGTTACGTTTTATTTTAAAAGAAAAACCTTGTTCCTACTTGTGTCTTAAAAATGGAAATACCTATTTGAATCATTTAATTTAATCCAATTTCCAACTAGTTTTTATTATTAGGTATTTTTTGTTTTTTTACAACATTAATGTATTTATTTAAATTATCATTAAGAAAGTAAATAAAATGTCACGTCCATGACTTGTCTAACGTCCACTTTGTCTAATTTGACAAAAAAAAAATCTAATAAATCATGTTAATATTTTTTTACTAAGTATTACAGACCAATTAATATTTTGGAAAAATATTAATGAGTTTAACAGAAGTAAAATAATGAATTAGAACTATTTCTTAATAACAGAATATTGCACAGAATAAACACGAAACAATATAAAAATAAAAAAAAACACTTACATTTTCGATTTCTCACTTAAAGTACTTGTAAGAATCACAGTATCTCCTTAGAGTACAGAGTGATTATATATAGATATTTTGTAGTGCATAGGATATTTATTACCGGATCTATAATGATAAGATAGTACTAGGATAATTATTACACGGGTCTTCAATAATAAGATAGTACTATCAAAAGCACAGTCAGATTCAATGTGTGTCAGGCACCTGTCACACCGCAGGCGATTAACGATAAACGAGTTGGCGAGCAATTTGCAGCGAATGCGCGACGGTGACGAGCGATTACTCGCTGGTATGCTGTACCCTGCGTGTCACGAAGCGAGTGTTCTACCCGCTAAGCGAGCATCGTTGAGCGAGTCTTTTCGCTAAGACAAACGAGTACAGATTAACCTACGTGTAACTTTACAGTGCGAGTGTGGGTGTCTTACCGCCGACGAGGAAGCAACTAGCAATCAACGATTTACTTGCTCAAGAAACATACAAAACATTGTAGGTCCCGTGTAAATAAAAGAAATACATAATTATATTAATAATTGATCGGTGACTATTCACACCGCTGGCGAGTTTTTTTAAATTGTTTATTGCAGCGACAAGAGCTATCAAAGAGAGCTCGCTTGGGGGCCAGACCACTCGCAGAGAGACTCACTCACAAGTAATCGCTTGTCGCCCGTCACGCACTCGCCGCTCGTTGCTCGTCAACTCGGTTATCGTTACTAACTCTACTGACTGCTCGTTAATCGCCTGCGGTGGGACAGGTGCCTGACTCACACTGTAAAGTTACACGTAGGTTAATCTGTACTTGTTTATCTTAGCGAAAAGACTCGCTCAACGACGCTCGCTTAGCGGGCAGAACACTCGCTGCGTGACACGCTGGGTACAGCATACCAGCGAGTAATCGCTCGTCACCGTCGCGCATTCGCTGCAAGTTGCTCGCCAACTCGTTTATTCTTAATCGCCTGCGGTGTGACAGGTGCCTGACTCACATTGAATCTGACTGTGCTTTTGATAGTACTATCTTATTATTGAAGACCCGTGTAATGATTATCCTAGTACTATCTTATCATTATAGATCCGGTAATAAATATACTACGCACTACAAAATATCTATATATAGTCACTGCACTCTAAGGAGATAGCTACTGTGCTTTACTGGACTAAGTGAGAAATTGATAATGTAAGTTTTTTTAGTTCATTATTGTTTCATGTTTATTCTATGCAATATTTTGTTATATTGAAATAGTTCTTATTTATTATTTTACTTCTACCTAATAGAGTTTTTTAGAGAGATTATTTGATTTTTATAGTAGGTACAAAAATATTAACTTGATTAAATAGGTTTTTTTGGTCATATTCCACAACGTGGACCTTGTTTAAAACACGGAAGTGACATATTCGACACTTTCATAAATATAACAAAAAAAAATACATTTCAAATTTTCTTCTTTTTCATTTCTTAAGAAATAAGCAGTACATTTGTATTCAATACTTATATGTCGTATCTGTATCTATTTTACTGTGTGTACATAAATAATATAATAAATAAACTTGTAACAAACATAAAAAAGCCCTGGGGCGCTTTTTAGCTGCGTATACTTTTAATTAATTTAAACAAAGCGCTCCACGCTTTTTGATTTAATCATTGGATATAAAAGAAGTGACAAGCTGGATTGATACCTACTTATATCGTAACTAGTACAAGTCAATTCAATTATTTTATCAATTTTAGTTCGTATAAAATGCGTGTTTTTTTGTTTTTTTTACGTAAACTACAATTTTTATACATGCACAATTTTTCTGTTAAAATAAAACGTAAAGCTGCAACCTGACTGGTTTTTTGATAATATCAACATGGTTGTATTAAAATTAAATTAATCACCGATCGATTGGCGATCTACTATCAGATATTGATATGGAATATAGAATATGATTTTAGCCGATCGCTCAGCAACTGCGTCACTCGAGCCGTCGTTTTTAGTTATTGATGTGTCTTTTCAGATGAAGAGCCTCATCCTCGTCGCGGTGCTAGCAGCACTTACAGTCTGTAATGACGCGGCTTCCATCCCAAACGAAGTCGTTCCTGGTCAAGAAGATGTCGTTCTGTTCCAAGAAAGTGGCCAAGTGTACCAAAAAGATTACAATCTAGAAGGAGCTACTGCCAGATTATTTAACGACGATGACTTGATCCTGTTTTACGAGTGTGTAATTTTTAATTATTTTATTTATGGCAAATAACCCAAAGGCCAACTTAAGGTTGTAATTTTGAGGTATGATGATCACGTCGGGTTCACCAATTTAGAGGTGGAGGAGGAATAGGGTGTAAGGTTCTCTCATCCTCTATAGAAAAGGGGGATCCTCCGACCAGACGGCTGTCGTGTGTGGCGGGCAACTGCCCAATGATTGATGTCGAAGTTATACAGGGTGTCAGGGACATCGACGCGAAGCCGGTTACCATGGATTCGGTTTACATGATTCTGAGACCCCCTGCGTTGAAATTTTTCGTCGATTATAAAAAAAAAAATCTGCTGTTGCATACATTTTAACCGCGTAGGTATTGCACTTTTCTATGAAACAGAAGACTTTTTTTTAAATAACCGACGAAAAATTTTAACTCAGGGGGGTTCTGAATGATGTAGGGTAGGGCGGGGCTAGTTGAGCAATTTTTCACTTGATCGGTCATAGCTCCTTAACGATAGGTCTAAATGGCTTGTAATACATACTGATAGGTAGGTAATTTATCCCTTTCCAAAGTGTCTATAATGTTTATTTTCTAACAAATCGCATTAGGGAGCAACAGCCGTTTAAGTGAACAAAGTCAGAGTTGCTCAATGTACCCCATAGGTGAGGCAAGTTGAGCAAGGGTATGGGGCAAATTGATCAGTTACAAATTAAAGGCAAAGTTGGGTTCAATGTTTACTAGACATGAAATAAAACTTCTATTTGACAATCAACTTTTTATTTATAGTCTTAAAATGGCATAACAGTGAAACTTAAAGTAATTTTCTGTTAATATTAAATAAAAAATAGAATCAACAAAAACTCAACAATTATTAATCTTAATTTTTGGATTACAGTAAGCCTTTCTACTTAAAATCAGTCGTAAAAATGTATGCAATCATCAATAATGTTTATATTAATAAAGAATATAATAATGAGATCTTTGATACCAAATTCCTTGGCGGCGGAATTCACACTTTTTCCTTCATTATTGACACATTTAGAAAGAAGAAAGAAAGAAAAAGTGTTTATTCTGCACAAACCAAACGCACATTACAAAAAAAAAAAACAAAACAATACCACTTTACAGATGAGCCAAAAGCCTCGTATCCATTATTTACAACAGAAAAGTTTGACAAATTTGATCTATTCCCTGCTGTCAGGGTCAGAGGCCAAAGACATTTAGCAGCATCATTTAGGTCTTGAGTTGTGTAAGAACCTCATGAAGTTTTCCTTTTATAATTCCGCATTCTGTAATAAAAATCAAATATTACTTACATTCGAAATCGCGGGGTAAGTTGAGCAATAGTTGCTCAACTTACCCCAACACGACTAATGTAAACAAAAATGAGGTTATGAAAAAAAATTGTTAGAATTATATCCAAAACCTTAATACATATCGTAAATACATTAAATTTATAAAAGATAAACACTTACTTGATTGCAATTGGATAATATTTGACTCGTACAGAAGAAATATTCCCACTAACTATATTTTTACTTTTTGGTCGCAAAATAAACAAAGCGCGCGTGTCCCTCACTCGATTGCAAACGCGTCACTGGGGATCGCGTGATGTATTCCCCTCCCGCTCCCGCTTCTTTCCGCCATTTGATGCTTTAGTGTGCGTTGCATAGTTTCTGAGATATTTCGATTGCCCAACTTACCCCTATGCTCAACTAGCCCCGCCCTACCCTACTGAATCCATGGTAACCGGCTTCGCGCCGATGTCCCTGCCACCCGGTATAAATACTGTTCGCGCGGTAAACTCTAATTGAGCAATACAGGATTTGTGTGACGTCAGGTCTTTGATGCGTAGTTCGCATGTGGCGATGGAGATGCCGCCGCAATGTTAACTTAATAACTGATCAAAAAAGTAAATATCTGATCTTTATCGATTAATTGTACGAAAGATAAATAATAATTAAGATATAAATATTGTAACGATGTCAAAACTGTACGTAG
The DNA here is from genome assembly GCA_914767755.1 of Agrochola circellaris. NCBI lineage: Eukaryota > Metazoa > Arthropoda > Insecta > Lepidoptera > Noctuidae > Agrochola > Agrochola circellaris. Next base: position 9,057,445 of record OU611850.1, on the reverse strand, counting down.
AAAAAAAAAGTGGTTTCTGAGGTAAAGTCATGCACATAATTCTTCAAACAGAAAACAGCGCATGTCCTGTTTATGGTTTTCAGACGTGTTAGAAAGAAGTAAATCTGTTAAATGGTTAACGAGTAATAATAATGGTGGTGGTGGTTAATAGGTATATGTATATCCTTATATTTAAATAAATATTTATTCCACAATTTTCGAAATTGCACCTACCACTGTTTATCTCTGCATCACCCAAAGGTTGACTGGTAGAAAATCCCTATGGCATTAAGTCAGGCTGACTTAATGCCATAGGGATTTTCCGTACATATTTTTTTGATTTTCTGTACATTTTTGTGCTTAAAGTGTTAAATAAATAAATAAATAAATATTTTCATTATTTCAGAGAATTCGTCAACGTGGCAGGTATCCCGAACACGGTACAGGTTCGGGAAGTATCGTACCGTGGCAATTCAACCACCCAGATAAACCGTATCGTGGTAGCCAACGTTCCCCCACACACATTCGTTGGAAATTATTGGACCCACGCCCTGGTCAGGCTAACGTCAGCGTCGGGCGCAGGAATTCGCACCACGGTTCAATTTTTCGGTCGCTACACTGACTGGCTCTGAACATAATAACACTATGGAATACTGCACACGTGTCTCCATGTCGAAGAGCGTGTGAAAATAGCGCAGAGGTTGTTGTGGTATCTGGAGAAGAACAAGAAGATAACGACTTGACTTTGACGAAGAAATATTTTTACAACTCTGAAGTTTATAATTTTATATGATTTAAAAAAAATCTAATTAAATATAATAAAATCAGACACGTGTCACACGTTTTATTTTACGCCATTACTATGAAAATAAATAGGGTAAACACGAAACAATATCTAAAATACAGTGGGTTAAATATACTTGAACGTTGAACCGCTTAAGTGTCGGTCCCGTAGGAATAACGGAATAAAAAGTATTTTATGGCCTACCCATGTGCCAAATTTCATCCAAATCTGTTGAGCCGTTTTAGCGTGAAAGCGTAACAAACAAACACACAAACTCACTTCCGCATTTATAATATTAATAATATACAAAATATATGTCGGAAATACGTTACTGAGTTGACTAATCGTGACGCCAGCGCTGCCTAGCGGGTCTCGCAGAGTCTATAACATAACGCTCGGACCGGCCGGAGCTGAGCAGAGTTCATCGGTGGCGTTCAAGCCGTGAACAAGTTTAAAAACGATCGCGCATTTCGAATATTTATGTCATGGACTACAGTGTGTGAATTGCTAGTGTGATTAATTTGATAGTAAATTATAATTTGATCTGAACTGTTAACGGTTTTTCTATTGCGCAATTACCAACACTACCCATAGTACGCCCACAGTACCTAGTTAAATAAAATATGGCTGATTGTAACGAAAGAGAAAAATACCCTCCTCCGTCATAATATGTACAACCTTAGTTTTTGTTGAAATGTAGGGAACAGCTGATTTTTTTTTCGCGATTTCAGCGTTGGTCCCATAGTGAAAGTTGTTCATAATGATGAGTACAATGACCCCATATGAGGTTTAGGGTAAACAAAAACTAAGGTTGTATATATAGTTAGGATTGAAAGTCATTCAGGCTGGCATAGCATATTTCCTGAAGATTAGTTGCCTTTAAAAAAATATAGTGATATACATATTATGAATCCCAATTTTCCGGGTACTGTAAGTGGGCACACAAGGATGTGTGTCACCTAATGATAAGCTAACACCACCAATACGAGCAGCAACACGGGAGTGGCTGAGACTTTGCTGACTTTGAATGATGACCCACTATATTGTAAAATAAGACCTCCCCAAATAGGTAATGTTTAAAATTAATGACTCCTTTCAGCTATTTTCTCTGGGATTACAACGGATATGCAATGACTATGGTATTGCAATGTCCATAGGCGACAGTGACCACACTGACAACTTGACATCTGCCGACGTATTCTGTATACCAAAAACTTACCGTGAAAACTTAGGTGAAGTGAGCTGTCAATAGTGTCAATCTCTAGCATTAGGTGGAATGACAGCTCACTTCACCTAAGTTTTCACGGTGAGATGGTTACAGAATAGCACTACAGGTAGACGAGAGTCGGTTCGTTCGCCATTCAATAAAATAAAAAGGTCAGCTGTTCCCTACATTTAAGTTCGTAATCTCGTCCAAATGTAGGGAACAGCAGATTTTTTTTTCGCGATGTCATCTTTGGTCCCATAGTGAAAGTTGTTCATAATAATGAGTACAATGACCACTTGAGAGGTTTAGGGTAAACAAAAACTAACGTTGTATAATGATAAGATAGTAACTACTATCAAATGCGAATGTCGAGTCACGCTTATGGTCCGGTTGTACACGGAGAACCTAAAATTGCACAATTTTTTGCAATTTCTGAGAGCTGTGGTGGCCTGACTAACGAACAGGAGAGTTTGATTACAGGCAGACACTTTATTTCCTGTAATTTGTCCATCACCACAACTCTCAAAACGGTGAAGGAAAATACGTGAGACAACCGGCATGTCCTAGAATCAAAAACATCGAAAACAGGTGACTAGTTATCCACCACTGGGCCCGCGAGTTGGATGACGGCTCGCTCTCTCTCTCTCTCTCTCAGAAACGATACCTGTGACCCAGCAATCGGAACGTTATAGCTTTAGTGTAGCAGCAGCGGTGAGGTTTGTGAAAACTTAAGGTGGTTTCTATATTGTGTTGAGGATTTTCAATGAATAACGTGTTTTGTTTTTACGATCAATTCTGTATATTAGCCATTTTGGTTTTTACAACATTCAAGGAGAGGGGCGTGGGAACAATATTTTAAAAGAAACCCAATCACAGTCGAGCGATAGGTATGACGTAGCGTATGGTATAATTTCTTGCCTCGAGATGTCACTATTAGTCCTTGATGTTCGTTAATGAAGTAGGAGTCCACAACACTTAGCAATTTCCATATACTTGGCATCACTGAAAATTTACGAATCCTCATATTTAACCACAGTTGTCAAGAAATTGTGGAATTTAGTTGCCCGTTTATGCGTTTATATCATAATCAATTAAGAGGCTTACAACAGCTAAAGCGCGGTCACTGTCGGACTGCATAGAAATGAAAGAGAAGCGCGATGACACGACGCAGGTAATTTATTGCAAAATATGAAGCAGTTAGCGATTTACAAAAAATCTATTGATTGGACTGGAAAATTAAAACACTATTATGCTAATACGAGTATGTAGCTTGTAGAATAATCTGACAAAAAAACAGAATGATTGCATGTAAATTAATATGATTTTTAATCGGTAAAATATTTTTTTAGAGGTTTCTTCATGATTTTTTTCTATCGTATCAAATTAGCTGTTTTATGTTTTCAACACAGTATCTTACAGCAAAAGTTCAGTTCAGTTCAGTTTCTTACTAGCATATTATCCTGAAGAATATCATATATTTTTCTGATTTTGTTTACTGCAGTGGATCATATACTTTTACGCATTATAAAACTTGCGTTTAGGCACGTTTAGGTCCTGTGGTCCCCTTAACTTTAACTTGTTCAGGAGTACAAGCGTGATATTACCATCGGGAACCGACCCTTCCGGGCGCCACTGGGACTTTACGTGGATCACAGTATCACTGAAACCCAATTCGAATGAAGCCCGCTGGGGTTCATTTTATATTCATGAAGGTATGCTAAAATAAAACGGTACAATTATTACTGATACTAAATAAACAGTGGCTCGTGGCTAACAGCCGCACGGTCAAGGTTAAGCTACGCTTGCCGCGGTCGGTTCGTGGATGGGTGACCATCCATTACATATCGAGACCCCTCCGTGCCTCGGAAAGCACTTCAAGCCGTTGGTCCCGGCTGTCATTCGTAGATCTTTGACAGTCGTTACGGGTCGTCAGAAGCCTAAAAGTCTGAAAACCCGTATACTGGTATTCAGCTGCATCCGGTTAGACTGGAAGCCGACCCTAACAGAGTTGGGAAAAGACTAGCCAGAACTATATCAATTACAGGAAACGTGGTTCAGCGGCAGGCTCATGCGTGTGTACAAGGTTAATGTTAAAGATAATTTAATGGAGATTATCTTAAATTAATAACAAAAATTGTAATCAGCCAGTGATAATAACTATCTTATCACTAATTTTTATAATATAAATAGATTCGTGATATGAAATTACAATAATACTTGACTCTAAGGCTTGCAGACCTATGCAGAAAAAAGGAAGAATTGAAAATGTGAGTACTTTTGACTTTGTACTAAAAAAAATCGTTTATCTATTTATTCAAATGACGAAATATAAAATTTTAACCGACTTTAAACAAAGATTCTATGTTCGTCTATATGTATTTTTTTAAATATATTTTCATCGATATTTTCATCAATTGAAGACCGACTTAAATTTTTTTTTTATTGAAATGGTAACTACTCCTGAGTGTATGGTCCCATAAAAAATTGGTCAAGTTCTGAGTGTTTTTTGAGTTGGCAGCAATAATATGTATTTAATCAACTTTGTGTTTGTTAGTGATGTTATTTTAGTTCCTTTCACTGCTGTTTGTAGCAAATAATGGTACTTATATGAATTTGTGTGGGGTATACCTCCCCCAAAGCTAAAAAGTGAAAAAGATTTTTTTTTTTACAAAAGTAACTATCACTAACCACAAAAATACTAAATGTGAAAAATTTCTTTAATTTCGGAAGTCGGTGCCGTAGTTTTTTTTTGGAAGTTACTTTTACTTTTTGTATTTTTTTTTGTTCACGAGAAAAAAATTGTGTCCAGTAAACAAACTAAGTGATCAAAATTAACAATAAGCCTACGTAGGTATAGCCTTTGATTTACATACACCTGAGCCCTAATTGCGTAACACACGGTCAATCATAATCTGAATAATTTTGAAGAAACTTGCTAACCCAATGCTTCATATGTTCGAAAAATTTGTCTGCTCAACAACGTAAATAATGCAATGAATGTTGTTGAACTGTCAAAATGAAACAGATTGTGATTGATCGTGTGTTACTGAATTAGGGTGCTGGTTGCATATAAAAAATCGTGTTATAGATACAATATAAATTCGTTACGTATGGGAATCTGACAGTAGCGTAGTATTCAATCGCTCAGCTACTGCATCACTCGAGCTGTCATTTATCGTCAATGTTGTATCCTTTCAGATGAAGAGTCTCATCCTCATCGCGGTGCTAACAGCACTTACAGTCTGCAATGACGCGGCTTCTATCCCAAATGAAGCCACTCTGTACCAAGAAGAGGGCTTCGTGTACCGGGAAGATATCAATATGTACCAAAAAGGAGATGTCAGAGTAGGAGATATTATGTTCCACCAGTAAGTACAAACATATAATGGATTATTCCAGTTGGCCCCCATGGAACGCATGTCCGAGAATCCCTTCTAGGTCAAGGGGGCCTACGGGACTAAGGATATTAAACTTCTGGCTTGCCCCTTTCCCCGTGTACAGTCATATCAACTATTAATGCATCATGTCATGGCATTTATTATATACTAGCTGTGCCCCGTGGTTTTACCCTCATAAGTCTTGATCCCGTGGAAATATCGGGATAAAAAGTATCCTATGTCGTAATCCAGGTCATGGTCTACTTATGTGCCAAATTTGATCCAATTCTGTTAGCCGTTTTAGTGAGAAAGCGTAACAAACAAATTCAATTTCTCATTTATAATATTATACAATGTGAAATTTCATTCGTTTGCATCGTCTTAGAGGTCATTGTACTTATCATTATGAACAACTTTCACTATGGGGCCAACCCGGAAATCGCGAAAAAAAATCTGCTGCTCCCTACATTATAACGAGCTATGCGAACATTTATTTATTTATTTATAACAACATAGATGTATGGAGGAGCTCGTTAAGGCGCGAGTTTATGTACTATCGCGGACACTAACGCCTGACCACTTTTAAACCTTATTGCTTAGGTGATAAGGTCGGAAAGTGGTCAGGCGTGGCATGGTATGTAAGGTATATAGCTCCTAACAAATTTTGTTCTTTCCAGACACGCATGCAACTTGCCAGGGATCCCGCACACAGTGCGCATTGAAGATATATCATACCGTGGCAATTCCACCACCAGAATAACCGGTCTCCTTATGACCAGGCTCCCGCCCGTGCCCGGACACACTCATATTGGAGCACTTGGCACTACGCACATCACTATCAGAGTCACATCAGCGCCTGGTGAGGGACTTTTCACAACCGTGCAAATGTGGGGTCACTACACTGATTGGGTCTGAATAACATCATGTAAAATTGTGACAATTTTATTTTTCGAACCTGTGCTAATTTTATTAGCTAGAAATGTTGGAAATTCTTTGTAATAATAAATGATGCTGTTGATCAATTTTGCCTTTGTTTTCTTCCTAGTTATAAAGAAAGAAGTCATCGATGAAGGACTGTTATTAAATGACATAACTTTTTGGCACCTGTTAAAGTTGGTTGGGATAAAATTGATTGTATTAATTCCACGTTAAACCTATTTAAGTCTAATTCTCTCAAAAGTGACTATCCCTCGTGCCTGTTGCAGACGCAATCCATCAGCAAATGCTGCACGTCCTCAATCTGGTTACATTCTCGGCAATCCGGTGAATCAGTTTTTTCATAAGGAATGAATTAGTATGGGAATATGGGGTTATAGGATGTATTAGTTATATACGAAAAAAAACCTATTGCTTGCTCATATAACTTTAATGGAATTGTCAATAATAAAGTCAAGATAGTTCGGGATTTAGGAGTTATGTTTGACAATAAATTAACATTCTCAAATTATAAAGACTTTGTTAGTATAAAAGCTTATAAGAACTTAGGCTTTGTTATTAGGTCATGTAAGGTATTTAAGAACATCGATCGGTGTATTTTGCATATGTGCGCAGCGTCTTAGAATATGCGTGCCCAATCTGGTCCCCCCAATACATTATTTATAAGCCAAGTATAACGGGTTCAAAGAAAATTTATTAACCATCTTAACTGCCTCCGTAAACCTCCGATAGCTTATCAAAATAGCTGTCTAACACATGGTCTGCTAACACTCGATGAAAGGCGCAAGACTATGGATATGTGTTTGGTTTAAGGCTCGTACAGACCAGCGCGACGCGACGGCGCGACGCGACTCGAACAATACAATTTCTAAGAAAACTTCACGGTATAACAATAACCGGTGTCGCGTCGCGCTTTCGCGTCACTCTAGTCTGCACGAAGCTTAATGAATACTTAATGGACGCCTCGATTGCCCGGAGGTGGTCACACAGGTAACTTTTAATACTCCCCTACGGCCCCTACGGCCAAAAATTGTGTATTGACCCGTATTGCTCGAATTTATAACACAGATTTCTCTCAAGTCGATATATTTAATGTACTTAATTCAAAATTCAAAAGTCATTTATTCAAATTAGGCTGATAATCAGCACTTTTCGAACGTCAAAATTACATAAGACAGTCCCCCAAAACGCCCACCCTTCACCACTTCCTAGTGCGTTAGCTGGGAAGAAGAAGTGGCGCAACAAACTCCCCAAAATAAGTAAGTAATAAAACTACATTCAAAAATCTAATAATAAAAATCATAAACGAAGGCAAATGATAAACTATTAATCTCTTAATTTTTAAACTTTTGCTTTTTGAAATCTACAAACTTTTTTGTTTTTCCTTAAAATTTAAACTTAACTATAATTATGTAATATACCTAAAATTGCACTTTTGGAATTTATACATTTCTAAGTAGTCCGTTCACATGTTTTATACGTATCCTAGTTATACAGGGAAACCCATTATTAGCCATACAATAATGTAACACATATACTCTGTAACATACTATATGTATCGCTGTTGGTTGCCTAAATAAAGAAAATAAATAAAATGCAAACTTCACTTTTGGATAGTGCCCAGAGCGAGGTCTTAAAATTATTTAACATAATTCCGACTAAGTAGATCGACATCGAACCAAGGCACACGAGTAGGCTCGCCTTGTATGCTCCTATACTACACTCGAGAGCAATGAATCCGGGTCACTTAAAGAATGTTAAAAATCTCGGAAACTAAAAATGATAGGTTAATGCAATAAATTGTATTTAATAGACAATGTAATACTCCTTAAATGAAAGTAAAAAAAATATGAGTCACCATACATTTTATTAACACAAAATTACATAAAGAAAAAAACTGCTGATCTCTCCTTAAAACAAAAATAGGAAACATGAAATTTTTGAACTTTATTACGATTTTCTTGAATTTTAATACTTCGTATTGCCTCCTCGTGCTTCCATTACTGCGTTTACGCGGTTTGGCATGCTGTACACCAAGTTCCTTATACGATTTTGGGGAATATTCTCCCATTCCTCTGTGAGAGCAATTTTGAGCTCACGAAGCGTGATTGGGGGAGGGTTTCGTTGTTTTACGCATCTGCCTAGCTCGTCCCAAGCATGCTCGATCGGGTTGATATCCGGGCTGCGCGCTGGCCACTCTATACGAGTAATGTTCATTTCTTGAAGGTAGTCATTCACAATCCTACCTGTATGAGGTCGGGCATTGTCATGCATAAATATAGCATCCTCACCTAAATTGACCATAAATGGACCAACGTGATCATTGAGGATTTCTTCCACATATCTTACGCTAGTTAAAGAGCCGTTTTCTATGATCACCAGCTCTGTGCGACTTTCAGAAGAAATTCCGGCCCACACAAGTACCTACAGACCCACCACCGTAGGCTACTTTTTCTTCGATGCATGCTTGCTTGAATCTTTCCCCTGGTCTTCGATACACTCTGTGTCTTCCATCGTGCTTGTAGAGCATAAATTTTGATTCGTCGGAGAACATAACTTTTGACCAATCTTCAATACTCCAATTTACGTGGCTCTGGGCATATCTTAGTCTTGAAATACGATGCCCACGCTCCAGTTTAGGGCCGTTTGCAGGTCTAAGGGGTTTTAAGTTAGATTCAGCAAGCCGACGTCTTACTGTCCATGCACTTGGGTTACTTCCTCCGAGGTGTCGAAACTGATTTGTGAGTTCAGTTCCTGTGAGAAAGCGATTTCGAAGCATGGTGTTCACCAAGTATCGGTCTTCTCGTGCTGTGGTACACCTGGTTCTGCCCGTTCCTGGTCTGCGTAGGTTAGAACCAGTTTCTTCGTAACGTCGGAGAACTCTTTGTACTGTTGACAGCGACACACCGACAGTCCTGGCTGTATCGCGCTGACTCCGGCCGGTTTCCAGCATTGTAAGTATTCTGGTGCATTCTTCAGGCGTAAGCGACATAATTTCAGCTTGAATAATGAATATAGAGCACTATCAACATGGTTTATGTACCCACATAAATGACAGATTACAAAGTAGTAGTAGATTCGTAGTTCCATCTTCGAAAGTGGCCCTTTTTCAAATTTGATTTTTTTATGATATAACTTTACAATAACTAAGAAGTTTTAATACCTTCATTTAAGGAGTATTACATTGTCTATTAAATACAATTTATTGCATTAACCTAGCATTTTTAGTTTTCGAGATTTTTAGGATTCTTTAAGTGACCCGGATTCATTGCTCTCGAGTGTATAATATACCTTTTTGCTGACTAATACTATTGAGAGGGAAAATAAATCTCAGAGTGTCGATATATGTATTTGAGACAAAACATTTGTGTATTTGATAGAAAAACTAGTTTTTCTATTTTTCAGAAAGTTACTTATTTAATGAACGCTTGAGAAATTTTCCTACTGAAAAGGTGAGTTTATACTTAGGTACTTTCATTATGATTTCCGATTGAATGGGCATTTTGTATGTTATTCTTTAAGTCTTTGAGAAGTTCACCTTCCCCAAGGAACCGCCACTTCGACCGGTTCTGTGCTTCCCGCATCCAGCGGAATCCTGCCGCCTTCACCAGGTCATCGGTCCATCTTGTGGGAGGCCTTCCGACGCTACGTCTTCCGGTACGCGGTCGCCACTCCAGAACTTTTCAGCCCCATCAGCCATCTGTTCTGCGAGCAATTTGCCCTGCCCATTGCAAGTTAAGTTTGGCAATTCTTTGAGCTATGTCAATTACCCTCGTTCTCCTGTGGATCTCTTCATTTCTGATTCGATCACGTAAGGATAACCCAAGCAAAAAATTAAAAAAAAAAAAAAAAAAAAACTAGGCTGAGCATCAGAACATTCGAACGTCAAAATTACATAAGACATTCCCCCAAAAACGCCCTCCGTACACCACTTCCTAGTGCTTTAGCTGGGAAGAAGAAGCGACGAAAAAAGCTCCCCAGCAGCACAGCTGTCTGTTCAGTTAGAAAAACTTGATTCTATACAATAGCACTTATGCAAAATAATTTACATAAAGCAACACACAACATTAAATCAAATTATTTGCTATATGTCAGCTAGCACACGCCAATATACCAATAAAAATCATCGCAATCTATACTCAAGCGAAAATAAAAACTAAAAAGTAAACAGAACTTAATCAAATCAAATTATTTATCATAGATCATACAATCCAATTTGTTAGTTAGTTACATACACATCTTAAACACTAGTGTTAGTACAGAATAATATTCGGCAAATTTTGGTCATAATTACTAGCAATGTCAAAACCATCAATAATAATGTCAAAATCACAACTATAATGTCAAAATCATCATTAATAATAATGTCAAAATCATCATCAATAATAATAATGTCAAAATCATAAGTATAATGTCAAAATCACGATCAATAATGTCAAAATCACTAACAAGACAATAACCACCTAAGCAATAATTAACAAAGCATTACTTCAAGACACGATTTCTAATTCAAATTAAAAATATTTTATTTCATAAAACCTACAAGGGCACTTATGAAACGTCAGAAGCTAGGTGCACGGTTCCATTTGGTCGTTTCCTATGGAGAAGAGCCGAAAGAGAAAGTAAATGGTTTTTACAATATTTCCAAATTACAGTGTTAAAAGGTATGAGAGGACAGTGTAGGCCCATCAACAATTACCAGGTACTTAGTAAAATATAAAAAGGTCCACAGATCTACAGTCTCTTAGGTGTACAACGTTCTCACATTCACAAAGTTTAAAAGAAAATAATCTATATAAAAGATAAATAAAATAATAAAAATAAAAACCTATTTAAACCAAATGACAATGGTTGCCACTACAGCTGTAACAAATCAAATTTAATAAAAAATATAGAATATTGTAAGTATACAATGTTAAACAAATGTGATTTGAAGGTAATACCTGTGTGCTGGTCCAGTGCTTGAGTGTTATACCTAATACCCGAACGAAAACCTCCAGGCATAAAGGGTGTGCTCGTTTACATATAGGTATTAAAGCTGTAACTCGAAGTCACTAATGATAAACTAGGACCATCGAAGTAAAAATAAGTAAACAGTTAATTACTTTGAACGCACTATGTGAGTCATACCTACACTGAAAAATGTTGTCCAAAATGCGGATATACAAAAAATAAAACAACAATCTTATTAAGTAGGCTCCTAATCTAAGAACAATAGCTACAAACGTGACAAATTTCTATAATATTCAATAATCACAATTCTTTTATGATTGATTACTATTACCTAGATGTGGCGACATCCCGGAACCACGATAGTCTGATTCATTGGTTCCAGCTATCATATTGGTTTTATTACTGTCGAATAGAGAAGCATGGAAGATAAATAAATGTTACGCCAACCCTAAATAAATTGGGATAGGGGCAAGAAAATGATTTCTGTCGCATACCAGGAATGATTAAAAGTAACTGACGCGAAATTGATGAAAGGAGCCGTCATTCTCGTCGGACATTCAAGTCCACATGCCAGTTTATATGCACAGCTTGTGCATATAAGCGCACGATGTATGTCGCTTGCACAATGACGTGCAGGCGACTTGCATTCTTTTGTGTAGTGTCAGCATGTATATTTTAGGCTTTAAACCAGCTGTGTAGGGGTCTGGATTTATAGTTTTAGGGTACGTTTTAGGCAAGGAACAGTTATTGGCTTTTGCTTCATGGGTATGAAGTTTTTGCGAATTCAGGGTATATAGGTATTATACCTACTTATCTCTCACTGAAAAAACCCGGAGATAATATACTTAATCTGCGTTCGCAATTAATTTGCCAAACATGTAAACAAACACGAGTTTTAGGAAAAATAACTGTAATGCCTACACACAAGGTTCAGTTTGCGCTACAACTTTATGATTTTGTTAACAGTACTAGTCAGTCTAAAATCAACTTTATTTACACTGTCATAAAGTTGATGTTTGTTTAAGTAAGTAACATAAATTGGAAACAAGAATTTAAATAGACTTTACTTACCGATTTTGATGAATTTATCACTGATATGACGAAAATCCATTAGAAGATAAAATAAGTGATAACACTTTAGATTAGATTACATTATAGTATTTATTTGTTGACTGTTTTTTAATCTGTGAATGTAGTAGCGATTAAGAACTTTAGATACCTATTTTGTTACGAGCGGATTTAAAACAATTAGTCACACGTCACGTCAATTCAGCAATATTCATTGCGTGTTTTACGTTGCCGAGCATCAGCAGACAAATTTTTCTAACATACCTATCTATGAAGCAATGGATTAAGAATTTCCTTTAAAATCCGTAGAATTGTAATTAAAAGTGTGATACGCAAGGATCTGATTCGATTACATAAATTCTTTCACTGATAGAAAGGCGAAAGCTAGACTAGCATTGAGCGTCTTAGGAAAAACAAGATATTTCACGTGGACAAAGTTGCCACACAAGCCACGCCTCTATTGATTGCTAATTTGTTCAAGTTTGTCAAATCAATTAACCTGAAAAATATGCAATATAGTACAAAGCATGGATTTTGAGCAATAAATACCAATTCTCGAATTGTTGATACATTTATTATCTTATCTATATGCTTTCGAATAATATAAAAACTGTGTCCTGAAGAATTTACGTATTCTCATATTGTACTCAAAGGAGATAGGTAGGTACTGTGATAAGTTCGAAATTGATAATGTAAGTAGTTTTTGAACATTGAAACTTTTTACAGCTTGGCAGCTATCTTGTTTTTGTAGGAATCTCGAAAGTTAAAATCTACTAGATGGCCAGTAAATGATCGTATCTACCTATTTTAAAATGTAGGCACTATTCTATAGTCTGTTTTAAAAGTATCTAATTAAAATGTAAACAAGGATCAGAAAATGTACCTGTGGATGCCAATTTGTAATGACACTTACAAATTGAGTGTTTTGATTTGATTATTTGAAAACATATAGCCAAAATTCTAATTTTAAATAACTTAAAGATATTTTACAATTGACAATTGAGGTTAATTTTATATCCACAATTTTGTCCATGATTTCTCAATAACATATAATTATTACTGTAAAAACAAAGAGGGATCTAAGGTTAAAAACTTTTAAACACAGATGAATGTGTTACTAATTAATTCCATTGTAGTGTGTGATTGCCTACATACCATATTTCCGATTTAATATATATTATTATTTCCATATTTCAACGTGAATCAGTGTCAACAGTTAAGTCGCGCGCACTTTGGATGCGTTTTCGTACGAATTTCACTGGTGCGTACACGTACGAACATGGTCGTACGAATTGAGTGCGCACACTGGATACGTTTTTATCCGTCAAATAGAAGAAATCCCAACAAGTTCGGATTGTTTTCGGACAGCGGAACAATACGGACGTACCTATACGTACGACTAAGTCACACTGTCACACCCAGTCTGCGCGCCCCCTTTGTACTTGGAAGGCCGGGATCATTCGTGCGTATTCGTACGTGTACGCACGAGTGAAATTCGTACGCAAACGTATCCAACGTGCGCGCGGCCTTATACTAACATACGGTAAAAAGTTAAAGATCAAAAGTGATAGTATATTTACCTATTAAAATATTTAATAACGGTCTTTAATATTAAAATGTGTCCTTTCAGATGAAGAGTCTCATCCTCATCGCCGTGCTAGCAGCACTCACAGTCTGCAATGACGCGGCTTCCATCCCAAATGAAGCCGATCTGTACCAAGAAGAAGGCTTTGTGTACCGAGAAGATATCGATATGTACCAAAGAGGAGACGTTAGATTAGGAGATGTCATGTTCCTCGAGTAAGTACCAGAATAAAACTAAATTATTAAAGAGAAGGCTTGCCCGAGGTAGCACTATTAAGTATACCAAAAAGAGTGTGTTTATCTGTATAGGTATTTGTTTGATTTCAAAATGTCATGTCGCAGAAGGAAGCAAATAATGCCCTCTTCCAGTTGTAACATTGTCCTTCGATATCTTCGTAGTCAGACAGTTCCTATGTATGGACCCGAAAACCCTCTGGTTACGGATATTTTTTTGTTAGTGACCACAATGTCGCAGAGTGCATGTAACGTTCGGCTTCGATAAGCATCTTTTAACACCCGTTATATTGGCATCCACTCATAGTTAGATAGGGCATTTCATCATGTCAGCCGCAAGACGTCCACTGCTGGACATAGGCCTCCCCCAAGCACCGCCACTTCGACCGATTCTGTGCTTCCCGCATCCAGCGGCTTCCTGCGACCTTCACAAGGTCATAGGTAGTGCATTTAATTCTAAGAATATTTTTACTTTTCAGACAGACATGCAACTTGCCAGGGATTCCGCACACAGTGCAGCGTGAAGATGTAAGATACCGTGGCAATTCCACCACCAAAATAACCGGTCTCCGGATGATAAGGCCTCCACTCCCGCCCGGACACATAGACGTGAAACCATTCCTCAATACGCACATGACTGTCAGGTTGACAGCAGCGCCTGGCGAGGGACTCTTCACAACCGTTCAAATCTGGGGACAATACACTGCTGGAGTCTGAATAATACCATGTGTCATTGCGACAATTTTTTTTTGGCGTCGTGAATTTTCGGCACATTTGGTAATTTTATTGACTATTTTGGAAATTCTTGTTGTAATAAATTATTTTGATGTTTTTTTATTCGTTTTGTTTCTTCTTCTTGGTGTTGATTTAATTGAACGTTGAGAGAAACAAAAATTTCTCTTGGAATGAACACTGGATCCCACTAGTGCTTCTGTGTTAACGAGTAACGTTTCCGAGCCCTGAATGAAAGCTCGTAAATGTAAGATTCCGACTGAACGGGCACTTAGAGAGCAATAAGGTTGGTTTATTATTATTATGTCGATTAGATAGTAAGTGAATATCAGATGAACATCATTTCATTTTTATTATATAGAAGATTCTGCACAGCCTTGCTTTTTGTTTTGTTTTAGACCTAAGTCAACGTTGTTTTTTTGCTGATGATTTTATTTTATTTTCCATTGTAATTATATGTAATTTAAAAAGGTTGCTTTGTTGTATGTAAATGTCGTGTACACCTGTAATTGGTATATATATAAGAGCCCATATCTGTTAACTTTAATATTTAATGTACAATATATATGCTGTTGAGGTATCTATTATAAATAAATAAATAAATAAGATTAGACGAAGTTAAGGCTTTGAAAAACGAACAACTGCCGTACGTAACGGTGTTCACATTCTACCAATGCAACCACCCATGCTTCCGTTGATACAGCACCCTGTTTACGTGTGCAGGGGGAGGGAGGGGGCTTGCGTCTTCATGGTCGAATCATGACTGGTCCAAACTTTGCACAGAAGACTGCGCAAAAACTATTTTTTAGGAACCAAATGGTGACATGAGGCGAGGTGAGTGAGGGAACATGCGCGGAATTTCGTAGTGCCTATCTTCAGACCGGCCACATCGGTTGTACTGTACGGCACTCACACACACACACTCACACACACACACACACACACAAGGACACCTTCTATTATCGTATCGAGATTTTTTTACGCGATCTATGCAATAAAATAACATTGTTATTTTTGGCTACGAGTAATTACAAAACATGATACATAACAACATATCTCATGTAAACAACATGACATCGACATGTAAATAATGTCCAATGATTGTTGACATAACGGAAAAGAATAATTTCGCACGGCACTCGCTCCATGTAAAATACTGGTACCTATTAATACTGGTATATACATGATTGAACAGCTGTAAGCCGACCCCAACAAAGTTGGGAAAATGCTAGATAGATGATCAACGGACAATGCCAACTACTTGGACAAGATCCTATGAGGCCTAAGTAGCTAGCTGGATCAAGGGTCTAAATTCAGAAGGCCTTAATTTGGGTTCTATGTGTTCTGTTCTACGAAATTGCACACATTGTGACGAAGTTCCTTACCTACCAATACGAACATTTATGTAAAAATGGTGAAGGACAACATCGTGAGAAAACCGGAATGTTCTAGAACCAAAAATTCGAAGATATGTGACATCTACTAACAGAGGGGTGGCTTGTTAGTGTTGTTAGTGTCCCTGCAGTGGGAACATTATAGGATGATTATACATGTAAGCAATATTCAATATGCGTTCAGATTACTACTCATACCATCGATAAAAATTATAATAATTTTATGGAACAACCTTTTTACTATGCCATCGTAAAGTTTTCCGTCAGCCAATCATATCGTAGTCTACGCAGACTGTTGTCCAATGACAAGCGTTGGTGCGCTAGCGTTTACCTTCTGACGACTACGCGCCCGCCCCTTGACCACGTGCGTCACATTGCGCTTACTATACAAACAGGCTGGTTCTTAATTAACCGAATTTGTTGGTACCTTACCATACGAAAACCAAAGCCTTGAGTTTATTTTTAAATTGTTGAAGGGTAGGGTGTCACTTTTTATGCTATCCTGTAGTTTATTAATTATTATTGGTCCCATGCAGAAAACACTTTTTCTTATTAGTGCTGTTTTATAGCCACCGACAATTAAGAGGGTTTTGTATAGACTTCTCACGAGACCTTTCTTGGTGTCCGAGACGTTAAACGTGAATAATCCTATATTACCTGGGCAGCCACATCTAACGATAACACAATTATTTAAATATGTCAACGAAGGAATCAACCCGAACAAACCTACATTATGTACGTAACGTTTTTATGTAGCTATACGAGGAAAAATCAAACATTTTCGATCATCATACCAGTTGAATGACTATGATGTCATTGTGTAAAAATCGGTTGTCATAGTATAGACATGTCATTGTGATGCGGAGGAATGAGGAAAATGTCGTGATGAAAGTTTTGAGTATGAATCTGAATGGCCATATGAGTAGGGGGAGACCGAAGAAGCCATGAATGGACAGTGTGAAAATCATGCTGCAGAAGAAGACAATCGCGCCGAACCCAAATAAATTAGGTAAGGGCAAGAAATGGAAGATACCAGTTGAATGACGTGTACTGCAGGCCAAAGGCGGGGGGGGGGGGGGATTGCAATATTTACCATGTAGTTGAAATGTTCTGATTCAACCTCAACGCAAAGGAGAACCGGTCCTATAAAAATCAAATGCTCTGACAGTGAACACCATTCGTGATTATATCGGTCGTTGATCAAGATGAAGATATATTTACTGTGTATTTTATTCGTATATTTGAAACAAGTTTCATCTTTGCCAACAAATAGAAAAGTGATATCAACCGGTCTTGATATTCAAGATAATAAAGTTGTGATTAATGGTGCCGAAGATGCTGTCGAGGCAACAAAATTAAACGACGGTTTTAATGTTGTTCTGGAATATGAAAGTGATTACGATATGCAAGGAGTGAATAACCCTCATAAAGTGCTTAAGCGTTGGCTCACTTCACTGGTCTTTGGAGGCGGATGTCCCAAAGGAACAGGGAGGTACGGATCGACTTGTCAAAGTTTTGACGATTAATCTGCACTCGATCGTCAACATCTGCCCTATTACTGGGGTCGGCGTCCAGTCTAACGAATGCAGCTGAATTCCAATATTTAACATTGACATGATGCCTATCAGACCTCCACAACTCAGTTACTGGGTAACACGATAAATCAGAAAATGATGACAGTGAGACAACAGTAAGAAGATTTAAAATAGAATATTCTAAAAATATAAAATGACTATTGAAGAAAAGAATCATTCGAGAATAATTCGTTTGTTGGAGCAAAAATGATGTTACATCTTTGGTTTAAAAGCAGTGTCTTTGCCTTATGTCTGGACTAGCCCAAACATACTGAACCATTTATTTGAGACAACCAACCAGTGATAAATGAAGGTTTTGGAGATAAAAGAGTTGCTAAAGTGATGACATAAAAGAAGTGTAGAATCATAAGGCCGCGCGCAATTTGGACACGATTTTTATCGTACGTAAACGTGTGATCGTAATCGTACGACGTAATTGAGTGCGCACACTGAATACTTTTTTCTCCGTCAAATAGGTAGTGTTCCGGTGATATCGCATTGAACGCACGAAAAACCCGGAAAAAGTTCGGATTGTTTTCGGACGTCGGAACTGTACGTACGACTAATTTGCACTCAGTTTGCGCTTCTTTAGTACTTGGAAGGTCTGGATCGTTCGTGCGTGTTCGTATTTGTCCACACGAGTAAAATTCGTACGAAAACGCGTCCGAAGTGCGCACGGCCTTAAAACCCTTTGAAAAGTATTGTGTACGTGGACAAATACGAGGAAGAAGAGTGGGGCGCGTCTTCGTGGATGGCACGCGCAGTTATAAGTAAAAATAGCATGGATGCCTTTGCTGGTAGATGTTCTACTTTTAACGAAAAGGTCAGATATCTGTGCGCACCAGTACCTATAGACGACTCAATAATTTTGGAAATAGCACTTTAAGGTGAAGTATGGAAGTGTGAAGTGTATGTGTCTGTGGCAAAAATATCGTTGTACCTTAAAAAAATCTCAGTAAATATTATTTACTTATTTAAAGTCTTCTCATGCTAATCCATGTAACCGGAGAAACCTCGACCCCTATCATCAGGATGTCCTGGTTCATGGGTCGAGAGTTCGAGACCTTATTGATGTAGCTGAAGTTTTGGAAATAAATTACTTACTATTTCCTTTATTTCATTTAAATACATACAAATAGCATATTGTAAAAACATAAAAAAATATATATATATATATATCCACCGGTATCGGGAACAGGGTCCAAGCTACTGGTCGTCAGGGTTCCTAAGAGAGGAACCTTCTAACTATACGCACCGTGTCTACAAGTACTGCTTTCTGGTTCAAGACCTTGATCCAGGTACTTAAAAAGAGCCATTATACCATTGGTCGTCACGAGTATCTGCACAATGACTGCTGTATCCACATCCCACATGTAGACAACCTCGCGAGCCAAGTCAAGATACTTAATTTGCATATATTTTTCAGCTTTTATGAGGTTCTCGTCATGCCGGCTTATATCAACAGTCATTGTGCGACGCTCTAATCGATCTATCACCAGTATGTCTGGCTTATTGGCAACAATGGTCCTGTGAGTGATGATAGATCGATCCCAATACAACGTGATATTGCCATTTTCGAGAACTGAGTCGTGCACAGGTATAGTACGGTACTTCCGATTCCACAAGACTTATTTCAGAGTAAGTTGCTGAAGGATAGTCCTGGCTGCAAGGTTGTGCCTATGCAAATATTCTCCGTTAACCAGACGAAAACAGAAATAAATAATGTGTCGGACTGATAACCTCGGACGCGAACGATGGCATCCCCAACAGATGTCAACTGTGCCGCCCTTCGTAATATATTTCCGGAAGACTTTACTATTACTAATATTGCAAAAGACTTATAATAAAGTTTAATAATAATTGTTTTGTTTTCAATAGTGGGAAGACCGTACTTTTTTATTACCACATAATTATTGCTTAACTTCTTAGTTGTGTTTTGATGTGCCACGCCCTGTATAGACGTACCTATAGGCACACAGTATAAATATGGACAGTACAGAAACTACGTTGTAAACTTTCGAAACGTCAAACTCACACAGAACCGCTCATTGACGAGACCCCAAGCGATTGTCGCGGTGCTGTCAGTTCTGGGAGCCGTGTCGAGAAAAGTGGTCACCGCGATCTTTTTAAAAATGGAGCGCGGGTAATTATTTCAACAAATAGGCCTAGTTTCCATACTGTGCATATTTATATTGTGCTATAGGTGTACAAGGATCTCTTGGCGCGTGGCCAAAATTGGAACAAAAGCCGCCATCTTGTTCTTTCAATACATTTCAAACAAATGTTTACCAACAGGGCTCAACGTCATTCGGGCGCCTTAAAATCCTTCTCTCAGCTTCGGTCTCCTATTTTATGCTATATTATGCGACGTCTGACTTTAGCGTCAACGTTCCAATTGACGTCTGAACGCAACAAGACGCCGACGTCGACGTGTGAAAGAGACCACAACAATACATTTGTATAGTAAGCGACGTGACGTACAGCGTGACGCTAAGCGGCCGACGGCGTTTATAGGAGACCATAATCTTACGTGCTTACATATGACGCAATGAGCTTGTTTAACTAGTTGAACTTGACAGCTGTTGTTTACTTCCGCAATTCGAGTGGCAATTCTTATTTTATCTACGTCGCAGTCATCTGTATTATCTACAAAACCGGTCAGTTCAACTAAACCTAGGCCATTGCTCTTTTTAGGGTTCCGTATGTCCGAATGCAAAAACAAAACCCTTACAGGATCATTCGTGTGTATGTCTATTGCACACTGTATCGTTTCACATATCAAATGAAAGGGTTACTGTGAGAGTCTCAAGTAGATTTATTTTAAAATATATTTTTTTAAATATATTCGATACAATTCATGAAAATTTTCCATTCTCCCATGCCATTTGAAAAACGTACAAGAAATAGTTCTATACTTACGCGCCCCACTACGCGCATTGCCATGTGCGTAAATGCGGTACGGCGCGTCATTTCAGAGTGGAAAAGCTATACAGGAAAACCTATGGTCTTAAAATAACATGGTAAATCTCCTAATATTTTGCGTACAAACTTACATTTGCAGTTGGAATGTATGGGAGAATATGTTTTTCAACTACAATGTTAAGTTCGTTCTTGGGATAAATTCATCCCAACTACGGAACCCTTCATTATGCGTGGTCTGGCATGCACTTGACCGGTTTTTATCGTTTAATTTACTCACTTAACTTTATTCAAATCAGTTTTTTAGGAGTACAAAAAACAAAATTGTCTTAATCAGGTTTGCTTATAAAATAACAAATAAACTTGTTACTGGTAACCCTGAGGCTATATTAGCGGGATAGATTTTTGGTAAATGCATCATCTGCTTAGCTTTTTTCCAACTATGTTGGGATCGACTTCCAGTCCACCCGGATGCAGCTGAATACCAGTATTTTACATGGAGCACCTGCCTATCTGACCTCCGCAACCCGCAGATACTGGGTAACACGACATGCTCCCACTTGTAGAATCCCGTTTATCCCATATTTAAGCTGAATAATATCACTACACTGGCTCATTACCACACCGAGCCTCTCATGCAGGCACCGCCTGCTTCCCGCCATTCCTGGTGAATTGACAGTTGACATAAGTGACAGCGATCTCACTGCTGATGTGCATAAGATAGTGTTTACATATCTATTAAATAGATACACTACACTACCCTTAGTTAGGGACTGGCAGTTCAACTCTTGGGCTTTCCATTACCCGTAACGACTGTCTATGAATGACAGCCAGGACCAACAACATAAAGTGCTTCGCGAAGCACGAAGAATACGGTGAACATAAACCGAGCTTATGTGGCTGCAGCGTTAAGCATCGAATAAATAAGTAATAATTTATTCTAAGCGATAAGGAAAAAGGATATTACTATAAAAAGCAGTGTTTCTCTTCTAGAAACCATTTCCCCCCGACTCTTGCTCGACGATGCGCCCGCCCGCGTGGGCAAAACTTTCCACCACCACACAGGGAAAAAACTAAAGGCTTTGAGTGTAGAAACTTAAGGCAGCCACAGGAAAATCCGGTTAAGCAGCCACGACCTTAGTGGTCACAGGGACATCGACGCGAAAACTGATACCATGGATTCAGTACATGATTCTGAACACCCCTGCGTGTCAAAATGTATGGAACAGCAGATTTTTTTTGTGTAGTATTACTTCGTGAACTATTGCAGCAAACAGTTGACATGAAGCATATATACGTGGCTTTATTCCTTTTTTATACTATACACGTTTAGTGCATACTGGATCCCTAAAGACGATGACTTGGGATCTCTCACAACTAGACGCCCAGTAACAATGCCGCGAGGTAGGTAATTCCTCAACCAAACACCCAAGTGCCGCGAGGTGGGTCCAGATTTTTTTTTGAAAGACAGTAGTTCGTGCCGTTTCTTACTGTATCTAAATAATAACTGTGTTCTGATTAAATTATTTGAAATTGTTTGAGTCTATTATTGTTTTGTTTCTGGAACGGTACGTAATTTCTCCAGCAGTAATGCTCGTTCACCCAAACAGTCTACTTTTATTAACACGCTTTTATTAGGTCGACCTGTATGTATGTAACTATGTAATCAAATCTAAGAAAACTAATTTAACCATCTTCTAAAGATCGTAGCGTTATGAAAATTGGCAGTTGTGTGTGATTTTGATGACAATACAATAACATGGTACTGTCGAGCTGATCTGATGATGGAGCCGGAAGATATGAACTGGAACTTCATGATGGATGATCGTATCATAGCCGAGTTTGGACTTGTTAGAAAGGTCTTGTAATGAACGTTGACCATGATTAGGTTTCAAGGTCTGATGATGAAGCCGGAAGATAGGCACTAGCTTTCCATGATGAAATATCGTATCATAGCCGTGTTTGGACTTGTTAGAAAGGTCTTGTAAAGGTGCACGTGAAAGCGTGTTTTTTAGTTTTTTTAAAACTAATAATTTATTTATTAAGATAATTATTAAGTTCTGTTGACGTTTAGTTTTTATTTCTGCCCGAGTATAGTTCTCGATGATTTTGTTTGGTATATTGGCGTGTGCTAGATAACAAATGGATAATAATTTAAATTAGGTTAATTATGTTAAATACCATTTTATAGAATCATTTTTTTTTCTTTCTAACTGAACAGACAGCTGTGCTGTTGGGGAGTTTGTTGCCCCACTTCTTCTTCCCAGCTAACGCATTATGAAGTGGTGAAGGGTGGGCGTTTTGGGGGACTGTCTTATGTAATTTTGACGTTCGAAAAGTGCTGATTCTCAGCCTAGTTTGAATAAATGACTTTTGAATTGTGAAATCAACTTAATTTACACTTACATGAAGTTGATATGCGTTTATGTGGAAATAACATCAATTGTAAACAAGTCTTTGAATAGATTTTACATGATTATTGCTGGCTGTTCTTTATGTGTACTTAATTAACGAAATAAAACTAAAAATCAGTGCATATTTAAAAAAAAAGTAATTTTTGAATTTTGATTAATCACACAGTCTGGCCCCTGGAATATTTTTGCTAAACCACTCGCGACGTAGTTTCTAATGAACTTTTCATCCAATAAACAGATGTGTGAAGGTCGTTCCTAGGTCGTATCCTCTACTAACAGTTGTTATTCACTTTACGGTATTTTTTTCTTGTTTTATCTGCGTTATCTTGTGCGGTTTTTAACAATATTGTTTAACAAAAACATAAGATATTTAAACGAGTTTTCCTCCTACATTTAGGTATAATTTTCCTGTGCAGAATCACTCACCTATACTCAATACTTTATTTGCATTTCACAATATGTACGTAGGTGGTAAATTTAAAGTTATAACATTATGGACCCTGTCGGGCACAGCTAAATAGTAGGAGAGAGGAAGCTTTGAAAGAATTTAGCTTATGAGTCTTCTAAACTAAATCTAATATTATTATATAAAGTTATTTTTTACCTAAATACTTTACTGTTTAATAAAATATAAATAAAAACCTAGTCATGCGATATCACAACAACTAAAAATGAGTGCATATGTAAAAAAAAAGTAATTTTTAAATTTTTGATTAATGACAGTCTGGCCTGTGGAATATTTTTGCCAAACCACTCGCGACATAGTTTCTAATATACTTTTCATCCAATAAACAGATGTGTAAAGATCGTTCCTAGGTCGCATCCTCTACTAACAGTTATTATTCACTTCACGGTATTTTTATCTTGTTTTATCTGCGCCTTTTTATTAATAACATAATATGTAGGTGTTTCTCTTCTTATAAAATGCTGTATTTTTCATTATAGAAACAATTCTATCGTGCAGAAAACATTAGATTATTATTCAGACAGTCTCCGAAATTCCCGCCCTTCACCACTTCTCTGGTCTTTAGCTGGGAAGAAGAAGTAACGCAACAAGGTCCCCAGTAGCACAGCTGTCTGTTCAGTTAGAAATGATTGCTAATAAAAAGGCTATTATTATTGAAATTAAAACTTATGACCCGGTACTTCGTACCACGTGGGTCGAAATTTCGTTTTTTCGATTTTTCGGCTGTTCCTTTGAGTTTTTCTAATTCTCAAAGGCGAACAAAAAAACAAAAAAACGGTCGAGCCATTTGGATGCGGGTTTTCATCATTAGAGCATTATTCCAGAAGGTTTATGTGCACAAATTTATAATATTTAACTTGAATATAAAATTGTAATCTCGATGTTTTGACATGTCACTATTGCACCCGTGCGAAGCAGGGGGTTACTTAGTAGTTTTTTAAAATAAATGATTTGAGATTTGGGAGGAGGTCGTGGTTAAGTAATAACAGCCGCACGGGTTGATCCAACAGGTTAAGCTACGCTTGCCGGGGTTGGTCCGTGGAAGGGTGACCATCTTTACATACCGAGACTCCTTCGTTCCTCGGAAAGCATATGAAGCCGTTGGTTGTCGGCTGCCTTTCGTGGATCATTGACAGTCGTTACGGGTCGTCAGAAGCCCGAAAGTCTGACAACCAGTCTTACTAAGGGGTATCGTATTATCGTATTACAGTTACTGGGTTGTGGAGGTCAGATAGGCAGTAGCTCCATGTAAAATACTGGTATTCCGCTGCATCCGGTTAGACTGGAAGCCGACCCCAACATAGGAGGGAAAAGGCTAGGCAGATTGATGCTATAATTGATTAGATAAGGATAAATTTTTACCTTACCTTACTTAAATAAATCGAAATCAGGTTTTGATTGGGTTTTTATTGGTTCAAGTAAAGGAGCTAGAAAACTATATAATGCTATATTTATTAATTAAAAATTCAGTACATTGTGAACTAGTGCAGGCAACGGCCAACATGAAGTACTTATACGTAGTGTTGTTAGTGTGTTTGTTCTTGAATCTTGTCATTGGCGCCTGTGATGGGCCCGGAGCTACAATTAACAGGGGTAAGTATTAACAAGCGAGTTTCTCTAAAACTATACACACTACACCTACAGCGCGTGCTTTAATAAGCCGACTAGATCACGCCTAGAGTTGTAAAAAAACGATTTTTTTTCTGAGGTGAAAAAAAACGTTTAAAAAAAACATGAAAAAAAACTGTTTTTTTTCTGAAGCAGGTTTTTTTTCATGA
Source organism: Agrochola circellaris (assembly GCA_914767755.1). Lineage (NCBI taxonomy): Eukaryota > Metazoa > Arthropoda > Insecta > Lepidoptera > Noctuidae > Agrochola > Agrochola circellaris. The sequence goes on along the minus strand of OU611850.1, from coordinate 9,032,046 downwards.
GTAGGAAAATAAAAATATGGTAAGGCGGTTATCGTATATGAGTTGATATTATTATTTTATTTTGTTCAATAAGTACAATCATCAACAATATTAACACAAGCAGAAGGTAATAGAGTCCCTGATAGTGAAAACTATTTTTTTTTATTATTTTAAACTTAAAAGATAGTAGTTATAGTCGTTGATTCAGAATCAGATGAAACAAATACAGACACAGAACATTATTCCGATGCTGATAAAACAAGCGTAGCCGTAGCTACTGATACTGATAAAGATGATTGTAACACATTAAGTATTTTTTAAGTTCATAATAATAGTTACCCATTGATTTAAACATAATTTGGCTTGAATAAAAACAAAACAATCAAATTTAGTGTTTTATTCCACTTTAGTTATAGTGTTTCACTTTTTCTGAAATAAAAACCAAATTTAGAAAAAAAACAACGGTGCCAAGATTTTTTTCATGTTTTTTTTCAAGATTGTGAAAAAAAACATTTTGTTTTTTTTCAATTTACATCTCTGATCACGCCGCATGGCTCTGGATTGGTCAGCTGCGGTCCGCGCGTCATGCGAATGATTTGTGTGCTGGACGAAATTTTTACGTAGTTTACGAACATTTTCAACTTAACAATTTTTTTATTTATACGGTAAATATACGGTGTTATGATTATATTTTTTATTTCACTAGAAGCTTATTTTAGAAGAAAGGGAAGAAAAATATTTTATTTGGGATACGCACATTAAATACAAACATTACCTAATATAAAATAAAACTAAAATAAACATTTACAACTAACAAATATTAACATATTTTTGGAATATACGATAACAAACATAATAGTAACGACTTATGCGAGCCCAAAAAGGCCCATATCTCAGCATAATGCTGCGTTATTTAAAAAATAGATACCGCCGCTGGTAAAAATGTAAAAAAAAACACACGAAATATTGATTAAAAAATCTCTTCGAAAATTTGGCAATGTCCTGCGCTCCTAAGAATACCCAAGCTGGAAGATCGACCGACACAAAATTTTAAAGTTTTCTATTTTTCAATAATTCGTGGCGTTTTTTTACATCATCTCATGGTTTACAACTAGAGCAACAATTTCTTTTCAGAAAATATTTTCATCCGAGCTACCATTTTGGAAAAAAAGAGCGTTTAAAAAAAAAATCGAGTAATTAAAAACCTCCTTATTTGAAAACGGTGCCTCGTAAGGCCATACTTTTCAGAACCTAAAAGATTTTTATGGTCAAGGTTAACCCGGTATTAAAATAAAATTGGAAGATATATGAAAAAAAAAAAAAAAAAACTAAGTCCCAAAAATAATGTAAAGTATTGTTGTGTGTATGACTGACTGTGTTGTGTTGTGTAAATCAGAAGAAAGAGATTCAATCACCGAGCAAAACTAAGCGATTCAAGCAAAATCACGCTGCTAGGAACATACGATTCCGCTAGGGTCATCAATAACAACTGCGTGCAGTCCCTGGGTGAGTTTAGAAACTGGTTTCCTTCTGTACTCGTATCAAATGTTGCTTATTTTTAGTACTATAAGTTCCAACTGTTTTTATAGCACGAAAAGGCAGGTCGTTCCAGCTGCAAGAGGCTGCGAATTTAAAGCTTCCTTTAAATGCAGGAGTAATGTGCGTTGAAGCCAACAGAAGGTAAGAAGATGGCCTTGGTCTTGTTTTAACTTTATTTATGTCACGTGACCAAGTCAATTTCCTATAAAGATAATCTGATTTTTTCTGAGAATGGTGTCAAAGAGGGGTAGCCAGATGAAGTTTTCTGCGATCTGACATTCTCAACAAATTACCTATAATTAAAATGGAGTTATGTGAGACTGGGGATTGGTTGGCATTGAAACAAAATCTCGCACAAACATTCTGCACTCACTGGATCAATTTTTCGTTTCTACCGAGAATGCACGCAACATATTACACAGAGTCAGCGTAGCTCAGCTTGGACAAAACAAATGACTCACACAGCATGACCCGTATATCCACACTTATGTAGGGCTGTACACAGTACAAAATGGTTTAAACGGTCAAAATAGTTGCGTACAGCCTCCATGATGTATGTCTCAAAATGCAGATGCTCGTCAAACACCACCTCAAGATTATGGGCTTCTTGCACCTTATCAATAGAACACCCGTCAATCTTCAAGTCCAGATTGTACGCCTTTTTTTTTGGGTGGGAAGTTATCAAATAACTTCTCCCGCTCTGGGCGGAGCGGGAGGGCGTGTCAGACTCTTACTGACTAAAACCCACCCGTGTTCCTTCAGTGTTGCCTGTACGTTGCCAGGGGCCACGGTATCCCTTTAGGACTTTCCCGCGACTCTGGCAGGCATCGGTCCTAGCAGAACCCTTCAGTTGTGCTGACATCTCTTTGAGGCACGCGTTGAACACAACGCGTCGTCGACTCGGGCCTGGTCCTTATCGGACGGTGAGCTACCCATTGCTCACCGTCCGCAAGCCCCCGCCTACGGTGGCCGGGAATCGACCTGCGATTCCCAACGCCCAGGGCGCCGGAACCGGTAGCTGGACCATCGGACAAGCGGAAAAATATTTGTGATTTCTTGGTCGAAACCATAAGACCTCTGCCAAAAGCTCCACCATGAGCTCAGTCTAATCGTAAACGTGCTAAAAAACCTGCCATTCTCACCGATACTCCAGAAAACAATGCTTTAGAAAAAGATAAAGGAAAGGGTAGAGGCATGGCTAAAGGAGATAGAAAAATAAATAAGGACGATCAAGTAGAAAAGGTGAAGCGACTACATCTTAAGGGCACCCCCGGAGGTGTACGGGCAATTGCTTAGGTCGTCACTAGGACCCCCCCAGGTAATCATTACACCATCAGTACATTTTGAACTTAGCAGAAAGACATCGAAATGAAGAACCTAACAGTGTTATTATTTTGCGTCGCACTCTTTACAATAAGGAATAGCCCCTGTGACTGTACCCAAATTACCCCAGGCTGATAAAATTTTCGTTTTTCCTAACTGTGTTAATATTAGTGTTTAAGTCGGTTCCCCCCTTAGGGGGAGGGGCCGCACTCCACCCCGTACGGCCCTGTACAGCTTGTCTCCGGACTGGACACTCTCCCACCAGATATGAATTCCCATAAGAAGAAGTCCGATACCTTGTCCAATTATTAAGGCAAGGAAAGGATTGAATGAGATTGTAAATAAGGCTTAAGAATTCATAGTTGTGAAATCACATTGGATGTGGTTTTAGAAATCTAATAAATGATTGAGGGATGCAAAGTATATTATTATATAAACCTGTGAGTAACCCTTACGTTAGCGTAACAGGTATTTGGTCAGTCATTACTCACACGATATCTCACATCTGCACTCGAAATACTCAGAGCAACACTTCCATAAGTGACGCATTGCGTCGGCATCATGCTCTTTTGGAGACATGGTCCCTAGCAGTTCTTTCGAACTATGCATTAGAAATAAATTTAATTAATTGAAAGAAAGAAAGAAAGAAAAATAAATTTATTTGTCACAGAAACACGTGCATAAAAAAAAAAAGATGAAAAACTCGAGTAAAAATAAACAAAAGAAAAATACAATAACGAGCACAAAACAGAAATAGTCGGCAGCTGCTGGCACGTCATGACTGTGACAAGAAGGCTTCCACTCAGCATGATGCTGTGCTATGGAGACCCACAGCACAGCGCTGATTTTCAGTGGTCACCCGAAAGAGACGTACGGAGACCAAGTCAGTAATGAATTTTCAATAAATATACAATAAAACAAATAGATCATATAAATAATTATCCGAAGGCAACACTGTGCGTGCATAATACATAAAACATAATACACCTAAAACACCATTATAACAATACCTACCTAATTAATAAAACATTACGCACACTACCATGCGTTTGACACAAGATAGAAAATGACATGGCAGCACGGAATTAGTATGTACAACTTAAATATACAACTTAAAATTTAAATGAATAGGGATGATTCCTGGGTAAAACAAATGAAATTCTAATTAGTCCGTCAGTCAGATAATAAAAAAATATTAGACACGTATTTTTTGCTTTCTCATATAAATAAAAAATACTTAGATAAAACGCATTTTAAGTTGGGGAGTGGGGGACCCTACGTCACTAGTATGTATAAAATCTACATACTCGTGACGTCATGGCACTTTTTACTTTTTTAATTCAATGTAGGATAGCCGTAATCTTTAGATTACGTAAAAAAAAGAAAAAATACGTGTCCAATATTTTTTTTATAATCTGAGAGACGGACTAAAAAATAATTTTTAGTCATCATCCCTATTATCGTCGAATTTCGACCACTGGGCGACCACTAGTTCTTATAAATACGAAAGTAATTCTGTCTGTCTGTCTGTTAGCTTTTAAGGCCTTAAACGCTGAACATATTTCGATATACACAGAGGTTCCCGACCTCCACGCGGCAAGCCGCAGGCAAAAGCTAGCCAGACAATAATTCTCAGTTTAAAGTTTGGAGGCTCTGTGTAACCTTACGGGCTATGGATGTGTGTTGTCACGTTAAGTTAGCACGCGTTAACAACCTCAAAAATAAACTTGACACTTCTAATCTGCTTGTTAAACTGAGAGCCATACTTTTCAAACAGGTTCACAGCAATGAGGCGATTTAGAATGATAGTTATTCAAATCACGTCAGCAGCAGATGCGCTTCTGACGTGATTTGTGTAATTATCACTCTAAATCGCCAAACAAACAAGAACAATGGCGCCGATTCACTTGTACACCGAACTAAACTAACTAAATGATCACTAAAATTCCTTACTTTTGGCTATGAGAATTTTAAACCTATTCTGCAAAAACAAATCTCTACATTTAAAAATAATTTTGACTCCACGTGGTACCCGTGGCTTCCCCTACCGTTTTTTTTAGAGCCGGAGGCAAGCATGGGGTGCAGCCTCGACGTGTTTTATATGGATTTTTTCACGTTTTGTATGGAAAATATGAAAAAATATTACCAACATGTTGAATTTTAGGGGTTGATGGATTTTATAAGGCGGGTCGAAATTTTCCATTTTCGAGATATAAGCAAAAGAAAAGAAAAAATAAATACAGTACTGTTTTTGCACGTGAAGAGAGATGTTGGTGTGAATTTTAAGTTCATGACAACTTATTTACCCACGCCTTTTTTAATCGCGATTAAAAATTGTCAGGTTTAGTCCGGTTTGGTTTTTTACAATCAAAATTTTAGGTGAAAAACGTCAAATTCGAAACGAATAGAAAAATTGCCATTTTTACTAAATTAATAACTCAGTGCCATCTTAGTGCTGTTAAACTAAAATATGGTTAAATTGTGTCACTTTAGTCTTTTTCAGAATGGGAAATCGTTGTTTGACAGGAATTAATTAAATTTTGTGTGATTTTTTGTCTAGTTTAGAGGTATTTGTGACAAGAGAATCGGCACCAATGTAATTTAGGAGCTAGCTAGTACACGTGATATTATTGAAGATGAATGAACAAATACCTAAAAAACTATATAAGTAGTTGGTAACCATTAGACCATTAGTACGTTTTGAACTTACAAGGAAAAGAGTCAAAATGAAGAACCTTACTGTATTTTTATTTTGTGTTCTTTTATTAAAAATAACGAGTAGTCACCCAAGTGCTAAAGTGTCTACAGAAAAGTTGGAAGTGTATGAAGTGACCACAGAAGTCACCACAGAAGTGACTAATAATTCTAAATTTATTCACCCTGCTTCCTTGAAAGTGGACTTTTGTCCCGATGGTACTAGTAGGCTAGGTTCCGAGTGTGTTCAAAAAGATTAAACAGTTTTTAATTTTTTATGGTTTTATTATTATTTTTATCTGCCAAATCTTAGAGGTTTTTAATTTATTTGTTATGTTATTGATCGATTTATAGAACACGAGCTTTAGCGTGCGACTTCATCTGGGTTTATTTTTTGGGTGTCGTACGTCCAAATGAAAGAACCGAACCCTTAATAGGATCACTCGTATGTCTGTTTGTCTGTTTGTCCGTCTGTCACAGACAATTTGCTCCGAATCTAATGGATCGATTAAGTTGAAATTTGGTACACATATGAATTTGTGTGACCCAAACACGGACGTGTAACGTAAATGAATTAATTTTGTATATGGGGGTCACTTATGGAAGGCAAAATAAATAAAAAAGTTTTGCAAACTGTACAGTGTGACATATCAAATGGGCTTACTGTGAGGGTCTCAAACATGTTCTTTTTATAATCAAAAAAGGTAAAAAAAAAATAGTTTTATAGTTATTTAAGAAAATAGATATAAATTGACCATGTCCCCATTATCTTTGAAACTGAAGAGCCTAATATTATGAAAAAAATATTAAGAATAATTTTGTACTTATAGATTACAGGAAAACTAAAATAAGTCTATGGTTTTAAAATAAATGGCAAATCTGTCAATATTGTGCTTACATTTGTAGTTAGAATCAATGGGAGAACATGTTTTTCAACTAAAATGTTAATTTTGTTCTTGGGATAAATTCATCCCAACTACGGAACCCTTCATTGTGCGTGGTCAGACTCTTGGCCGGTTTAAAAAAATCTTAGACCTTTCCTTTTTATCCAAACTCAAGCTCAAACTCTAAGCATTTATTTCAAATAAACCGGTCGGTGTAACTCGGTCAGTCAGAAAGATGAAGCTAGTTGCCCATTCCAAAGCGTAGTAGGTACCTATGGAGAAGAACGGGCAAGAAACTCCACGGACACTCTTTTAAATCAAAATATTCTTACAAAATAATGGTTACATCATTCATGTTTAAATTATACATGTGAGAACAATGTAGAAAGACGTGCACGTTAAAAGCGGCCGCAATGAAAAGATAATAAACAAATTCAAAAATTAAAATACATTAAAATAAGCCATGGAAGCTAAGAGATGACCAGTCCCTACTGACGGCGCCCGTTCACGAACATGACGCATGGATCAGCACCATTCAGCTCAACCATTTTGAAGGGAACTTAATGATCCAACACACACGCCACCACCAGCGAGACATTTGAGTGAGCATGACATAGTCTCAGCAGCCAGGGCTCATTCAAGTCAATGAAAGACTTACCCAGTAAATGTTAATGGTCACAGTGCTCACACATGTGCCTGTGTATCCTCTTGGTGGACGACTCACCGAAAGTAGTCCATGAATCAACTTGTCTACTCTTTGCTGATGAGGTAAAGCTGATTCATGTAGTGAAGGATAATTAGAATATTATTTACAGTAAAGAAAATATCTAAGGTATTTTGGAATCATTGGATCACTTTATGTAAGTTGTCCGTGCGCAACTTAGTGCAAGCAAACAAGACGAGGTCAAAAGCAAATTACCCAACAGGAAATAAAATCATCTTCTATAAGTTATTAAAAATTAAAAGTCGTATTTCGCGTCTGTCTGTGTGACCGCGTTAATTTAAAAAATGAATAAAATAAAATATAAAATATTTTATAAACGACGCAATGGATGGTAATGCAGTTTTCACCATTATGTAGAGGATTTATTTCGGAGGGTACTAGTATAGGTAACATTAATCTGCCTAGCCGTTTCCCAACTATGTTGGGGTCGGCTTCCAGTCTAACCGGATGCAGCTGAATATCAGTATCTCACATGGAGCGACTGCCTATCTAATCTCTATTATCCAGTAACTGGCTAAATCGATACCCCTTGGTAAGGCTGGTTGTCAAACTTTTTGGCTTCTGACGACCCGTAACAAAGATCCACGAATGACGGCCGGAACCAACGGCTTAACATGCTTTCCGAGGCACGGAGGAGTTTCGGTATGTAAAGACGGTCACTCATCCACGGACCAACCCCGGCAAGCGTAACTTAACCTGATGGATCGATATCTGCAGTGCTATTCTGTAATCATCTCACCGTGAAAACTTTGGTGAAATGAGCGTGGAGTGAGCTGTCATTCCACAGGGATTGACACTATTGACAGCTCACTTCACCCAAGTTTTCACGGTGAGATGTTTACAGAATAGCATGGCAGGTCTCGACGCATGACACGTAACTTACGTGTCAAGCGTCGAGAGCAGAGACTCTTCACCCATCCACAGACTGCTCTCGACGCTTGATGTGTCAACACGTCGGGTCCGGGCTCGCAACAAGTCAATCGTCATCCTGAGGATGTCTCGTTGAGAGGTGGTACACGTGTCGATTTCTTACAGGGTTCTTTATGACTCCTTAAGAACAGTAAAGCGGTTACTAAGGTTACTAAATATACGTCGTCTATAGTATTTTATTAAACTTACGCATAATAAACAAATCTCCATGTTTTGTTAAGCCGTAAAAACCGTACGAAGCAGGAACGCGTCGCTAGTCTATAAAAAATATATAAAATTTTACCGTGAACTTCAATATTTTCCAAGGCTAACTACTTTGGAGCTATTAACTGGTTTTGCTTGCTTGGCTTCATTTGAAAATAAACTAACTACTTGAATTTTAAAAAAACGCGGAGAATATTACACATATATATTTTTAGAACTTATCACACTTTGACTTTACCGTGGCAAGTAAAGTTAGCGATTCATATGAATAGGAACCTAATTGTTAGTAAATAATGTTCATATTTGTATTAATAGATATACGAATGTGAGCAAGCGTACTAATATGAAGCTTAAATTCTTGAAAAGAAGGTTCTTATTTGTATGAAAATTTAACTGAGCTATGAAAAGTCAATATGCGATCTGTGAATCTTGCCCTCAATCTTGATCTACAGTATGCTTAGGTATTTTTTTTTGCAGTAATCTTTTATGTCTGCCTGTGCGCAGCGTTGTGGGCTATCAGCAAACAGTTATATAATAAGAACAAGTTTAACAAAACCAAAGTGATATTTAACCTTGATTTTGTTAAAATAATTATTTTTATTATATAACTGTTTGATGTTCCTTTCAATCCTAACTCCCTAACTAACTACGAATTATTTGTTTCGCTTTCACGCAGAAACGGCTAAAAACAGATTTGGATGAACTTTGGCTATGTAACGTGTTTGGTTATAATATGTCAAAATTACGGGTTTTATTATCTCAAATACCACTTTGCTATCACTTCAGGGTTTCGTAGACAAATAGCAAAAATGGAATCGTTATAATTTCGTTACCGTCTGTCAGTCTGTCCGTCCGTCCGAATCTTACACAGCCATTTCACTCGGGGATGACTGAAAAATGACAATGAAAATTGAAAGGAAGATGTATTCTGTGCACCGCAAAACAATGATGAAATTACGACCAAACAACTAGGGGTAGCTCTCCCCATACACGTAACCAAGGGACGATTTTTTTTTTTACGGTGGATAAAATCAACACTGTGGAAGTGTGCATGAGTAAACATTCATCCCAACTACGGAACCCTTCACTGCTCGTGGTACGATAAATACTTGGCCGGCTTTATATCGGGTGTAAAAAGACACTTTCCGAAGCCGAAAGCCACATATTCTACCCATTATTTGCATCATGTTTTTCCACTAGACCATACCTGGGAATCCACTGGTTCTGGAGATATTGAAGGTCAAAGTCGCATTTTTTTTTTTTACTTTTTCACGAAAATGAATTCTATGCGATAATACGAAACTTTTTTCCAAACAAACATTACCTGAATTTTAGATTTATCTTAACAGATTACGCATTTGAAGTTACAAAAACGCAATGAATAACAAGTACCTACCTACGTAGCGTAGGGGCGGAGCTTAACTAACACTGAATCCGTTCATTCAAGCGTGGGTTCGCGTTACATTGCGCGCAATAAAAACTTGCTTTTTTTTATTAAAAAAAAAAAAAATTACGGTTCCCAGCAATAATTTTTGCGCAAAGCTACTTAGCTATACGTACAGTATGCGTAGTTTACGGCTTTGTGATGTGTCTTTTTACACCCTGTATATAGAGCAGTAAAATTAGACATTGAAATACCCGGTTTTTAGAATCAAAATCAACTTCATTCGTGGAAACATCTTCTTTATAAACAGTCATGAGGCTGTCTTTGTTATTTGTTTTAATATTGACTTTAAAAATTATGACAACAACGTCACACTTTGCCTATCGAACTGCACTAAGTTGCGATGACTGGATCTGCGAGTTCGTCGACATTGTTGAAGATAACTTTATTGGGAACCCACTGCCGAATCAAAATGTAAAAACAAACGTTACTGAAGTGAAGAAGCCAGGAGATATGGAGGAATCAGATGAAGAAGATGATATTCAAGTTAAGTTTCCGAAAGACGAGGTGCCTAGTGATGAAGCTGATACAACCGAGTCGCCTGGAAATTCCCTTAAAGCTGATGTTTGTATCAATAAAACTCGAGTTGGTGAAACCTGCGTAAATGAAGATTAATATGAAAAAGAAGAGAGAGAGAAAGAGAGAAGGAAAGAAGAAAGAGATATTGATGAAACAAAATGTGACCGTGCTCTTAATAAAAGATTTTAGAAGATATTGAATCTTTTATTTTCTTATTTCTTTCCTATGAATAAATTGAAAGGTTAATGTAATTTATTATTAACTAATGTGCTGTCTCAGAAAAATAAGTACCTATATAAATACCTATTTAAAGTGACTGACAGAATATAAAGAAGTGAATGTATATATTTACGTATTAAATCATAACTGACTTGGCAGGAGAATATAATTATTGAAATACTTATACTATTATTTAAAGTAAACGCGTCGGTTATTCAGTGCAGAGTGACTTTATTATAAATATACCTTCACATGTCGTACATTCAGAATGAACTAAAAGGTTCACATTCACATACACACATTCTATAACATAGATGTCGGTAGTAGGTACATTTTGATATAAATTACAACATTATTTTCTTTATTGAATTTTTTAACATGTAAATTACATTTTTAAATATTTCTTAAAAAAAATATAAAAAACATTTAAAAATATGAACAATTGTGTTCCGCCGGTGTCTGGAGCAGGGTCCAAGCTACCGGTGGTTAGGGCTGCAGAGACAGGAACCTCCTGACAATGCGAGCCGTATCAAGGAGTACTGCCTTCTGAATCAGGCCCTTGATCCAACCGCCTAGCGAGAGCCTCGAGAGATGTTAGTCGAGGCTTTTGGCCATCGGGCCATTGGCCGTTACGACAATCGGCACAATGATGGCTGAGCTCAAATTCCACATGTTGACAACCTCATGTGCTAAGTCGAGATATTTTATTATTTTTCCTTTATTAAATCTAAAATACTTATAAATTACATTTTTAAATATTTCTTAAAAAAAAATATAAAAAACATTTAAAAATATAAAAAATTGTAGCCCACCGGTATCGGGAGCAGGGTCCAAGCTACCGGCGGTCAGGGCCCCAGAGAGAGAAACCTCCTGACAATGCGAGCCGTGTCTAGGAGTACCGCTTTCTGGATCAAGCCCTTGATCCAGCCGCCCAACGAGAGCCTCCTTAGGTGTTGGTCGAGGCTCTTGGCAATTAAGCCTTTGGCTGATACGACTATCGGCACAATGATCGCTGAGTCCACATCCCACATGTCGACAACCTCGCGAGCCAAGTCAAGATACTTGATTTGTTTATCTTTCTCGGCTTTCACGAGGTTCTCGTCATGCGGGACCGCTATATCAATAATCATTGTGCGACGCTCTAATCGATCTATCACCACTATGTCTGCCTTATTGGCAACAATGGTCCTGTGAGTGATGATAGATCGATCCCAATACAACGTGATATTGTCATTTTCGAGAACTGGGTCGGGCATATACCTATAGTACGGTACTTCCGATTCCACAAGGCTGTATTTCAGTGCAAGTTGCTGGTGGATAATCCTGGCTGCAAGGTTGTGCCTATGCAAGTAGTCTCCGTTAGCCAGACGAGAACAGCCAGAAATTTATTTTATAATTTTTATTTTTAATATTATTCTGTGCCCGGTTGAGAGCAATAGGCTCGCCCCCTATTACATGGGACTTAAACATACCTGGCGAAATGTGGGTGTACTATAGGTACACCTCTGCCCAACCCTTCGAGGATACAAGATGTTATGTGATATGTTATTATTATTTTATGACCAGCTCAGTAACAGCTTATACAATTTTTTTTACATTTTTGTTTGCTTATCTGTTTGTCTGAATAGGTTCCAGCATCAAGCGAATACTACCGGATAGTTTCTGTTCAAATTTTGTATAGATTATTTCCTATAACTCTAACTCAATTTTTTTTTGTAATTATAATTTATATTATAACTAGCTGCCCGCTCCGGCTTCGCACGGGTAGCACTATGTACTTATCGACGGCGCACCTACCTACCAACCCTACTACCCTACCTACATACCCTACCTTCCTACCAACCTACCTACCTACATACCTACCAACCTACCCTACTCTGCTAAATTCACATTCATCAAATGCGTTAACTGTCCAACGCGCGAAGTTAAAATAGTTGTTAAGTTTTCAAAATTTTCCATTTTTCTGCGGAATTTTCTTAATTTTTCTTTCTGTATGAACCTTCTCCTTACAATAACAAACAAAACAAAAAAATAATTAGCGATATTGGTCCAGCCGTTGACGCGTGATGCCGTGACCAAGGGGAATAGGGATTCATTCTTATATATATAGATTATTTTATAGCCTACAGACTGACCAATTGAGTTTGATTGATGACTGAACATAATTAAAGAATACAGAATATTTAAGGTAACATCTAAATTTAAGGTGACCCTGATAACGCTCGGGAGTCGAGTGTCAGCTCTGCCAAATGTAGAATTTTATTTAAGATTTACGAGTCTTCGTTTTAGTTAGCAATACGCAGATAATGTCAAATAAACTTGATCTTCTACACAGGTTAGATACGTGATTTTAAAAGAGCAGTATTTAAAAATGGGTTTTAGTCGAAGATGCAATCTGTAATGAAACAGTCATGAAGCTCAATTTATTTTGTTTTATATTATTTCCATTAAATATATTGACAATAACGACAAGTACACTTAGTCATGTAAATGATGTAGAAGTATTAAAATCCCATGCGACAGTGAAAAGGAATATTATTCAAGAGGAAGAAAAAGATAGAGACGAATTGCCTGGAGGTGAGTCTAAAAATAGTAAAACACCATTATTATGTAAAGGATCTCCGCAATTTTCCAAGCTCGAATTGTTTGCTGAACACAGGATTCCATTCTTTGTTTCTGTTTATTAATTAAGGAACAAAACAAAATATAAACAGAAACATTATAAAAATCCCAAATAAGTTTGTCCGGATGCTGAAACACTTTTAAGCAATCTTAATAACGAAATATAATTATAATTTATGGTTATAACATAGTTTATATAACATTTTGAGGTAGTTTGTAATAATAACAAAAACAGTACAAGAACGACGACGGCGCGGATCAGAAAACCCGTCGATGCTAATTACTGCTTGAATGAGATTTAAACAGGTTGATACAGAAACGAACTTTGACTTTTAAAGGCTCAATAAGAAAACTTCACGGTATAACAATAACCGGTGTCGCGTCGCGCTAGTCTGCACGAAGCTTTAAGCTGTCATGAAATACTAATCTTCTATTAACTTGTTGCAGAAAGCAACATTAGACTCGGTTTTAATGGTTCCTTGATAAAATGAGTGAAATCATTAGCGTAAATGATCCATTACGTAATGGGGCATTAATGTTTGTCTTCGTGCAACTGGGTGTTAATGTAATAAAAAACGAATTTAATTGTTAACGTCAAGTTTTTATTACGATAGTATCGATTGTAACTCAATCATAAGTCAAGATAATTATGATCAATTTTATGTCGAAAAGATGAGCCACATAGTATCAGTAAAAAAATCGTCGTTGAAATCGTCATCATACATATTATAAATTAAGTAGCTTTTCGTTTCTGTCTGCTGTCCTTCTTAACTGCGCAACAGATTTTGATGCGGTTTTCAAAAGCATTTAGAGAATTTCAATCAATAATAAACTTATACAATAAAATTGAAAAATCTCGATGTATTGTCATAAAAACCGTACGTGGGTCGCTACTCGCTAGTTACCAATATGAAAAGCTTAGATCTAGATACTCACATCAGGGCTGATATCCGTGAAGTTGGCACTGGATACGAACTCCTTGAGAAAGCCATCCAGCTCTGTTCCCTCGATGTAGCCATTACCTAAAACAAAGAAAGAAAAAAATAATACTTTCTGTCTAAGGATGAATTTCACGTTCAAAGATGTACCAGCCATGATTCATCGGCCGTATTGTAGATCTGCTTGTAGATTGCATATAAGTTCAGAATTCGGTTGGATTTCAAAACGTGGTTAGTAACTTTAACAGTCATTACACAAAGCCTGTATAAACAGATGAACTAAGGGGCAAGGCGTTAGATTGTCACATCCGAGACCTTTTTAGATTAAGAAAGTAGATCATTAAGAGCGTTTATTCTGAAAGTGGGCAACGTCGCAAATAGGTGTCATATTGCTAAATTAGTAAAAACAGATAAATGTTTTATCTGTTTTTACTAATTTAGCAATATTACTGCATGGAAATAAGAAATGTGTCTAACTGGTGAACTAGAATATTGATTATGAAATGCAATAATAAATATCCTAACACCGAATATTTATTTTTAGATGTAAAAAAAAGTATTTGGAAACGTTCCAAATACCTTTTTTACCTAAAACGGGTACAACATCAAACTCAATGTTATAATTGCAAGTTAGACACATTTCTTATGTCCAAACAGGAATATTGCCAAATTAATCAAATCAGGTAAATTTTTGACAGCTATTTGCGACGTTGCCAACTTTTAGGATAATGGCTCTTTACTCAAATGTTATGATTTCAGTCACCTCTACGGCAAACTTACGAATCTGCAAAAAATGCATTTTACAGGGGAGCGTTTTGAAAGAAAACTTTTTTTTTGTCAATAAAGGTACCGCGGTACATTTGGTTTTCAAAATGGTACTTGTTTTTGATATTATCAACGGATAGTCAATATTTTACAATGATCAGAAATAAAAACACATTCGTAACTTTACATCATCATACGAGTCATTGCTTTGCGCAGGTAAACGTAACTTAAAAAGATAAAAATATAAAATAATATTGATTGTTTGCCAAGGGAACAAACACCAATTTTTAAGGCGAGAGTGTTTCTTTGAATCCAGAGCGGAGCGAAGGATTCTAAAGTAGAATCCTGAGTGCAGCGAGAGATTCAAAGTACGTCACTCGAGCTTAAAATAGTGTTGCTCCCGAGGTGAACACTCTACTTTTTATCACCTATGAGAAAGTTTAACGGGTTTACTACGGGTGTATTAACAGATAACGCAGATTCGAACAATCTGAATTCTGTAACCGTCAGAGATAAAAAATCGTAAATTTTCCACGGTGTGTAGGTAGCAAGTACATTAGGTACAGTTTTTCATCAAAATGTCGATTTCACTAAAACTGCAGATTCGTAAGTTTGCCGTGGAGGTGACGTAAATCTAACTTCACACACCCAAAGATCAACACTGTTGATCTTGGGCTCGGCCCCTATTACATGGGACTTGATTATAGTTGGCAAAATGTGGGTACTCTATGTAGGTACCTACATCTCTGCCAAACCGTTCGGGGAAAAACAGACGTGATGTTATAATGTTATTGAAGATGCAGGTTCTGAACACAAACACGCTTGCTCATTACTTAGCAACTAGCTTCTGCCGCTACTTCATCCGCGTTGAAGCCAAATATACCATAAAATATATTCTATGGCAGTCGGCAACAGTATAGCTTTGTATCAGAGAAATAATGTTTGAAAAGGGATTAGATACATAATAACAATTAGTTCAAAATTTGGCGAAATGTCAAAAAGAGGTTAGAGACTTTAACAGTACCTAAATACACAAACGCAGTATAAAAAGATGTACTGAGGAGCAAGGCGTTAGATTGTTGCGTCCGAGATCCTTTTAGATTAAATGGATGAGAAACGTTTAAGATGGATATTTTTGAAAAATATGAGACTTCACAACAGCAATTAAGTGACCGCTTGCTTGAGGCCGGCGAACTACTTGACTTGGTGAAGTGCAATGCTGAGATGTATGAGTCTCTGACAAAGAACCTCTCATGCAGCTGTGCCAACCAACCACTACTCCCTCAGCCTCAGCCTAACTTGCCCCCTCCAGTGTTGGCTCTTCCAACAGAGACTTGTGTTAATTCACAGAAAAATAAATCAATATTTTTTTGTGACGAATTAGGTTCAGGCTTTGGAAAAAATTTACTCAACTACCTTAGCCATAGTTTTACCAATCATAGCTATCATAACATAAGTTTTAAACAAATGATTAAAAGAATTGCAAATACAAACCTAAATAATTATTCCACAATGGTTTTATTATTAGGTAATAGTACTGGTATTACCAAAAAGGACATAGTGGATGGTGTGGACACCTTATTAAAATTGAATATAGGAAAACTGATGTTGTGTGCTTTTCCTTATTCTGATACTTTATCGTATGATGAAAATAACTACATTTATAAGTTGAATAATACTATTCACAGGCTGACATGTTGTCATAGTGACAAATTATTGTATTTTGACACTAACAAGTTTGTTAGTGGTTTTAAGTTAACTCAGAGAACTTTATCTCTGTCTTGGGAATGTAGACATCTGATTGCTATGTTAATAGCATATAATATTAATGAGGTTATAGCTAATATAACAAAGTGTAGTATTAGTGACGAGTCTATGTTGTCTAGTTATACTAACAACATAGTGAGTAATTATGTATTAACATGTTGTACGAAGGAGGATCCACCTACAGTACCAACTTACTTGGAGGCCACTACCAGTCAGATAGGGTATTCTCTTCCTGCTGGAACTCATACAGGCATTTTAGACTCTTCTCTTGTAGTTGTGGATGTTGCTCCGGATAATTCTTTAAACTAGGCAGTAAGACAACAGAAGTTACCCCTTCAATTAAAGAATTATTATTAGAGAATAATAAAAAGGTATCTTCTGGCAATTAAATGAAATGAAATTGTTTATTCTGTAAATAGGATATCGGAATCACTTTTACACGTCATATAAAAAAATATTAAAAATAAGCTAGATGAGGTCGGTGTTTCCTATCTGACTACTCTGAGAAGAAAGGCCGAAACAAACTCAGAGGTCGTAGTCTCTTTTAAAGTCCAGACATAATCTTGGTCAAGTCATATGAGGACCATGTGGATCAGTGTCTGAAATGGTCTTTTGAGGAAAGAACCACACAGATTTGAGTGGACCTGTCCAGTCAGTGCAAGCATTTGTCAGTAATCGTGGAGCTCAACTCAAAACTGAAGGAGCTCAACTCGACGAACAATACCAAAGAAAGGATATTTGTTTGTTTGTTTATTTGTTTATTTGTAATATAACTCAACATAAATCAAAGGGAGTGCAACATACTTTAAAATTATTTAATCAAAATATCCAAGGTTGCTCTTCCAAATTACTGGAAATAGAATTGTTTTTGGAAAATACCAAGTTTGATGTCATTTGTTTAACAGAGCATTGGTTAAAAGATCATCAAGTGATCTCAATTAATTATGACAATTATTGTGTAGTTAGCCATTTCAGCCGAAAACGGATGATACATGGTGGGTCGTTAATATTAATAAAAAATTCTATTAAATCGAAAGAAAGAAAAGACATCATCGGACTATCTGTTGAACATAATATTGAATTGTCCTGTGTTGAGCTTGATAAGCATGTTATAGTATGCGTATACAGACCTCCAAGTTACCAGAATCTATCCGTGTTTGATTCTGTAATGGAAGATGTATTAAAGAAACTTAGTACTAGTAGTAAGTCAATAATCATATGTGGTGATTTTAATATTAACTTATTAGAAAATAACTCGAATACTGTCAGATTATTAAGCCTTTTTAAGTCATTTGATTTGTCAAATGTTTTTATTGAACCAACCCGAGTGACAGCTTCCTCTGCCACCTGTATAGATAATATTTTTTGTAATTGTGATTACTTACACAAACAAATTGTAAACAAGTTGCCATCAGATCACAGTGGACAAACAATAACATTTTGCTCCTACATACCTTTACAAAAAATTCAAATAAGGTTTAGGTCAATTACATGTAAAAGTTTAGAGAAATTAAATAATTCTTTGGCCAGTAAATTATGTGTTCAGAGTTTTAATAATATAGGTGACCCAAATGAGTTCTACGCCCAGTTCTTTTCACTATTAAACAAGCAATTTAATGACACTTTTCCACTAAAGACTAAAAGTATTTACACCAAGTTCTTTTAGTGATTGGGCGACTCCAGGTATTCGTAAAAGCAGGGAAAAACTATTTGAACTTTATGGCCTAAAGCAACATATGAATAATACAAGCTTTCATAAGTATGTTGCAAAATATTCAAAAACTTTTAAAAGTGTGTGCAAAATAGCCAAAGCTCTTTATATTAGCAATAAAATAAAATCAGCTGATGATAAAATAAAAACTACCTGGCAAATAATAAATAATGAAACAGGTAGGAAAAAACAGCGAAATACTGAATTCAATTTAGAAACTGCTCATGGCCCTATCAACACAGATGTAGAAATAGCTCAGGAATTTGAAAACTTTTTTGCTAATATTCCCATTAAAACTACTGAAGCTTTAAATTCCTCACCCGCGCTTTCTGCTTCCTTACTTAGACAGAATGTGAAGGCATGCCCTTTGGAGTTTAGGTTTCAGCATACAAACCCCCAAGCTGTTATAAAAGCTTTTAAAGATCTTAAAATTAAATCAACAGAAGATCTCTGGGGAATGTCTGTAAAAGTCTGTAGATGTATTATCGAAACCATTGCGCCCTATTTAGCTTTCATATTTAACACCAGTGTAGACCAAGGAGTCTTTCCGGATCTCATGAAACACAGTAAGCTAGTTCCATTGTTCAAATCCGGTGATAGTAAAGAACCCAACAATTATAGGCCTGTGTCAATTCTACCAGTTCTCAGTAAGGTGTTTGAAAAGTTGATGCTCAATCAAATGTTACGTCACTTTAATAAAAATTCCATCTTTCATGAACAACAGTACGGTTTCACCAAAGGGCGTTGTACCACTGACGCTGGTGTCACCCTAATAAAGAACATTTTTAATGCCTGGGAAGAAGCACAAGATGCCATTGGAATCTTTTGCGACCTCTCGAAGGCGTTCGATTGCGTAGACCATGAGACACTTCTGCTGAAACTGGAGCACTATGGGATTAGGAATACAGCTCTTGATTTACTAAGATCATACCTGAAAGATAGAAAGGTTAAAGTTCAAGTAAACGGCGTAAACTCATTAGGGTCTGAAATGGCAATGGGCGTTCCTCAAGGTTCGATATTGGGTCCATTCCTCTTTTTAGTTTACATTAATGATTTACCCCAATTACTCCAAAATCAACCGAAGATGGTGTTATTTGCAGATGACACATCATTGATCTTTAAAATCAACCGACGGTCACAAAATCTTGACGACGTGAATACCTCTATTCTTCAGGTCCAAGATTGGTTTACGGTAAATAATTTGGTACTAAATAAAAAAAAAACCAAATGCATTAGATTTAAATTACCTAATGTTAGAAGTAGCGAATGTGACATCTTATTGAATGGAGAAAAGCTAGAATGTATTAATCAAACAGTTTTCCTAGGAATCACGCTAGACGAGAAATTACAATGGGGACCTCATATAACATCTCTTGCGGGGCGGTTAAGCTCTGCCGCTTTTGCTGTTAGAAAGATAAGACAGTTAACAGATGTAGAAACCGCGCGTTTGGTCTATTTTAGCTACTTCCACAGTATCATGTCGTATGGCATTTTACTGTGGGGTCGGGCTGCTGACATTGAATCTATATTTATTTTACAAAAGAGAGCTGTCAGAGCCATTTATAATCTACATCGTCGCGAATCTCTCAGGGAACTATTTAAAAGGATTAATATTATGACAGTACCTTGCCAATTCATTTATGAAAATATTATGTATGTAAGAAAAAATCTACATATTTTTAATAAAATAAGCGATAGACATAATTTTAATACTAGAAATAAAGATAAAATAGATCAACCATTTTTCAGATTATCTAAAGTATCTTCATCTTTTATGGGGTACTGTGTTAAATGTTACAATAAAATACCTTGTGATATATTACAATTAAATGAAAGAAAATTTAAAACTCATATTAAAAGTACACTTTGTAAACAAGCATATTACAAATTAGAGGATTATATCCAAGATAAGAATGCTTGGAAACATGCTGGTCCTGCTCCATAGGATAATCTAGAATCTAGACAAAATCAAACTGGTTGCTAATTTAAGTTGTATGAATTATTATTTTTAGTATATGACATTGATTTTAGTACATTCTGTGATTACTTCCTCACACCCTGACTTATTAATTGTAAAATTTTAAGAAAACCGTCTACTTTTACAATGTTTGTTAATATGTGAGAACCATGCATCTATCACATAAGTAATTAATTTATCTTTCGTTGCTTCATTTTTATTAATTCTTCTTTTTACCTATTGTGGTAACGTATTTTTTTTTATTTTTTTTAGTTGCATCGTCTTCACATATAATTATGTAACTAATGTACGTGCATATGCAAAATATTGTAACACATTTTAAAAGAGTAACGGTGGAGTTTCTTGCCCATTCTTCTCCATACGAAAACTACCTTTTGGAAGGGGCGACTAGAATCAATTCAATTTTTTTGTAAACTTTGACGTTCAAAGGTGCCTTACAGGGGCCTATTTGAAATAAATGATTTGACTTTGACTTTGACTTTGTTTAGAAAGTGGCCACGAAACCAGCGGCGATGATGACATCGCCGCTGGTTTCGTGGCCACTTTCTAAATGTTTGCAGATAATTTCCTGCTAGATATGAACCACCCTCAAAAAAAAAAAAAAAAAAAGATATGAATCTAGGAGGAAATTATCTGCTGGTGTTTGAATTGAGAACTTGATAAAGTTAAGGTTTACAGTTTCTCAATTCAAAAACCGGGTAAGTGTCAGCGCAAACTGTGTCTTTTCGCTGCGTCTAGTCGCAGAGCTGTCGTTTGTGTCTCCGTGTAGTAGTCACGACAGGAGTCGTGCAGGAAGCGATCATTTTCTTTGAATATTCGAGAGAGACGATCGTGTTCTTCATCTTGTGTGTGAGTAGATATTGAGCCTCTAGTTGCACTTGCCTTGGTGCTTATCATGCGAAAGCGAAGTGCATTCGACCGTCGTCAGGTGTGCGAGCACCGTGCCTTTAATCGTTGCAACTCTGCAACTTGACGCCAAGTGTGCGGAGCTTCGAACAAAATATATGAAAATTAACTCTATATTTATTTTATTAAACATTCAATATTTTTCAGTGTATTTTCCGAGAGAAATATTTGAAGTAGAACATGAAGATCCGTGCATACTATCACCATGTGGAAGGAATTTTTGGCATTGGGCAGAATTCGAATATGGCTTCATTCGCCGCATTTGTCTTCCGAATTACGTCAGATCTCCGCCGAAATGCACAAACTGTTGGAACAAGTGTCCAGGTAATTAATTATAGTTATCATTTTTATCTTGCTTGTGCTAGTATTTTTGTCTTAAATGTATTTTCTATACATACATATAATTTTATTTTTATTTTCTTTATTTAGGTAACCAACAGAGATACAAATAGTATGGTACATAATATGTGTGTTACAGTATTGTATGGCTAATAATCGGTTTCTCTGTAATACGATAAGCATAAAAAATGCGAACGAACTACTTAGAAATATTTAAATTAAAAAAAGCGCAATTTTTATTATATTACTTAAAGAACTTTAAAGAAAAAAAATGCAAAGGTGAGATGCAAATTATTAAGAGAAAAAGGTGGAAAATTAAGATATTAGTAGTTCGTCATTTGCCTTCATATATGGTTTTTATTATTTGTTTTTTGTATGTAGGTTTATTACAATTATATTTACATTTATATTAAGTAATACTCGTATATCGACTTGAGAGAAATCGGTGTTATAAATTCGAGCAATACGGGTCAATACACAATTTTTGGCGTAATTAGTCGAGGTCCGATGCACGTGTATTAGAATCAGAATCAGAATTTAGTTATTTGTAAAAATGTAGTTTTACATAGTATGGTGTTCATCTGCCGGGGTTGTGAGTTGTCCGAAAGGGATATCGCGACCCCGGCACACAGGTAACGGTAGGAACACGGGTGGGTTTTAGTCAGTAAAAAGTCTGACACGCCCTCCCGCTCCGCCCAGAGCGGGAGAAGTTATTTGATAATTTCCCAAAGTCAAACAAAAAAAAATGTGTTCATATTTTTGTTAGTTCTATACATTCTACCACAAATTACATGGTGTACAAATATTCAATTGTCGTTCTGAACTGAGTACAATATTAATTTTAAGATTTGTGATTTTCATGAGTCCAATAAATTAGTATTATTATAATCCTTACTTTAAAATGTCAAAATTAAGTCCATGTCATTTAGAACTTTTACAATATTCCATATACAATGTGAAATTTAATTTGTTTGCATCATCTTAAGGGGTTGTACTCATCATTATGAACAACTTTCACTATGGGGCCAACACGGAAATCGCAAAAAAAAAATCATCTGTTCCCTACATTATAACGAGCTATGTGGACATAAATGTATGGAACAGCAGAATTTTTCTGAGTTTTCTGAGTATGATTAAAAACATGACAAAATTTTGACAGCCGCCATCTTGGATTTACATTATGACCTCACAATCGACTTTAGCACCCTCGAAAACTATGAAAACGAAACCCATGACGATAAATTTCAAAATTTTCTGAGTCGCCATCTTGGATTTACATTTCGACCTCACTATCAGCTTCAGCACCCTCGAAAACTATGAAAACGACAACAATGACAAAAAAAATGATAATTTACGCAGCCGCCATCTTGCATTTTCATTTTGACCAAATTCACACTTTCTCTCTTGCCAGCTTGTTACTTGTTAATACAATGTTCGTGATTAATCTCTTTGGTAATTGGAACTTTTACTAGCAATATCCAAATTCCAAATTCAAATCACTTTTAGTCCCTAGGAAAAAAAAAAAAAAAAAAATATTAGGTTAACTAGTTCAAAAATCTTTTAGTTCCTTTTCTATATTTACGTAAGCCGGTACCTACTCGAGGATTTCACTTAAAAATAATCAATGACTAACTTTAATTGACAACCCAAGATTTAAATCGTTAGATGTGCCTTCACCGTAACGCAAAATGGTCCATACTGAGAAGAGTGACCTCACATTATAATAATGTTGTTTCCATGATAATCATGTCAAGTTTCTGACACATTGTGTGTGTCAGACAGAGATGTCAAAACAAAACAGAAACCAAATCATTTGACGATCTTTCGATTTAATACATAAACCTCTTGTTTTTTTTATATTTTTACAGCTAAGAAACGGCCAAAAAAAGACATTGCCAGTCAACGACATAATACTTCAACTATACTACTGTCGAGGATGAATTTTTGTTTTTTTTTTTCATTTCGTAACTCTCAAACGTTGTTATTGTAATTTATTTCGTTATACCTGCCTTATATAATACATAATACACAGCGAAAGGAACTTCCTTCCATCCGGGTGTCCCACGACAGTTCTTGACTTTTTAAATATTATTTACAGGTGATCCCGAAATAGTAAGTTGCTGGGACTCACGTTGCGGTCCTCACAGTGAGTGCAGAGAAGAGAACTCAGAAGCAATATGTCGTTGCCAGAAAGAGTTTATAGGCACACCACCGAACTGTCGACGGGAATGTACAATAAACAGTGAATGCGCTAGTGACAAAGCCTGCTTAAACCGCAAATGTGTAGACCCATGCGTTTATCAATGTGCTAGAAATGCAAACTGCACAGTAATTGCTCACAACCCTATATGTTCATGTCAGGATGGATTCGCCGGTGATCCATTTACTAATTGTAGTAAGTACTCATTACATTCCAAAACATTTTATTCTTGTCACCAACTCTATATTTCTTTTACTAAATATTCAATATTTTTCAGTGCCACTATCAATTCCGATACAACGACCAGCAATAAATCCGTGCATACCATTTCCATGTGGTCCGTATTCCCAATGCCAAGAGTTCAATGGCCACGCTCGCTGCACTTGTCTTCCGAATTACAGCAGCTCTCCGCCGAGATGCAGACTGGAGTGTACTATTGACTCTCATTGCAACGCAGACATGGCGTGCATCAACAATAGGTGCAGCGACCCATGCCCCAGGGGTTGCGGCAAGTATGCGCAGTGTATCGTCAAAAACCACATGCCGTACTGCACGTGCTTGCCTGATAGCTGTCAAGGTAATTAATTGTAGTTATCATTTTTAGGGTTCCGTACCTCAAACGGAAAAATCGGAACCCTTATAGGATCACTTTGTTGTCCGTCTGTCTGTCTGTCTGTCTGTCTGTCAAGACCCTTTTTCTCATGAACGCGAAGAGGTATTAAATTGAAATTCATATCAAATACTCAAGTCATACCCTTAAGCTGTAAGTAAATAAAACTTCTATGTCAACGCAATCAAAAGAAACAGCAATTTAAGCCGCATATTTTGAAACTCGCAACTACTCGCAAGGGAATCAAAACCTAAAGGATACTTTCAGTCTTCCTAGAATCTTGAAATTTGGCATGAAGCAACGTTTTATAGCACACATAAAGGAAAAATTTCTATAACCTTAAATTTTTTGTTACATCACATAATATATATTTTTTAAATAATTATAACCTTATTACCCTTTTCCTCATGACCGCGTAGAGGTATCAAGTTGAAATGTATATCGAATACTTAGGTCTAATTAATTGCCTTTAAGCTGTAAAAAAAAAACAAATTTCTAAGTCAACGCAAAAACGCACAGGTACAACCATTTATACCGCATATTTTGAAACTCGCAACTATTCGCAAGGGAATCAAATACATCCCGTTGACATAGAATCTTGAAATTTGGAACCAGATTTCTAAATAGTGACTAAAAGAACTTTTGCAAGGCTGCTACAAGGCTAGTGTAGGTATTTCAGTTATATTATAAAATAAATGATATGTGTTAATATAAAATAAAGGATTACTGAAACGATAAAGAGACCTTTGTTTTAAATTTCTGCTCCTCCAGCTTTCCATATTTTAATGATATGGATTTAATACCATAACTTTTACTTATATACCTACAGGTTTGTATGGAACCCTCGGTGCGCGAGTCCGACTCGCACTTGGCCGGTTTTTTATCAGAATCATGCTAGTATTTATGCCTTAAAATAATTTTGGAATAGACCATAGAGCTTAGAAGTTAGCAATTGCATGCACAAATGCTCTTGAACAACTTCGCAACACGCAAATGTATATTAGTATCAGTATCGCCAATGAGGTCAATCACTTTATTTACATAAGAATTTAGCTAAAAGGCATAAAATATTAAACCCTT
The DNA here is from genome assembly GCA_914767755.1 of Agrochola circellaris. NCBI lineage: Eukaryota > Metazoa > Arthropoda > Insecta > Lepidoptera > Noctuidae > Agrochola > Agrochola circellaris. The sequence goes on along the minus strand of OU611850.1, from coordinate 9,006,671 downwards.
ACAGAATTTCAATTCATTTCATAACTACACCGCGCGTGCAACAATCAATACTTATGAATTATTTTGTTGTGGTTTTGTGTGTTCTAGCATTGGATCAAACACATCACTTCCCACGATACCCGAAAGAAGAAGCAGTGTTGGATATGGAATCACGATCAAAGGAAACAGAAGTTAGTCTGGAACCTCCTTGTGACCTGTTTTGTGGAGGAGATTCATTCTATCGGGGTGGCTGTCCTTCGGGGACAGAGAGAGTCGCAGATTTTTGTGTTGAAATTGATGAGGAGAATGACAGCAATTAAACAACATTCTTACTTAACAGTTTTTTTTTTGCTCCCCTACTTCGATCGACAATTTTGGTATTGTTGATCGAAGCTGGTATCACCTTGGCATGTTGACCAGTTACCAAAAATAGTCTTCAAGAACCTTCTACATAATTTCGACCTGATTATTAAACACCGGAATCATTCATTGATGATACAATGAAACAACTATAAAATATTGTTATACTTACAACATTTTAATTCAACATTATAAAATGAATTATTTCGTGACATTTTTGTGTGTTCCGGTATTGGATGAAACGTTTGGCTACAACTTGTCCCGCTGGAAGGCAAAGGCCTCTCTCATACAGAGAAGGCACGAGTATTTATCACCTGGTGGTGAAAAAATAAAATAAATACTAAATAATTACTCGTGCCAATCGCGTATGAGACAATACGCAATCAGTAACCGTGGTCGGTTACTCATTGTGTATTGTTGCGTTTCCTGTGCGTGTCCCAAATAAAATATGTTTCTTTCTTTCTTTCTTTCTTTCCATACTGACAATAATTACTTAGCATAACATCACGTCTGAATTCCTCGAAGGGTTAGGCAGAGGTGTGCCTATAGTACACCCACATTTCGCCAGTTATGTTTAAGACCCTATTGCCATCACCCGGGCACAAATCAAGACTCCGGGCTGCTGCTGAGAAATTCCTGATGGAAAAACCCAATAACACTTTACCCGACCTGGCAATCGAACCTCATTTTCAGCAGTAGCGCTTGCGGCCACTAGACTCACAAGGCAGCAAAGGTGCAGAGGACGTAGCTAAGGTTGGAAGTGGGGTTATATTACGAGTTAACATAATTACAGCAGACCAGCGACCGTTCCACTGACTGCTCAGTGTAGTTTAGATTGAAACCTTGATTGTTAACCTGGGAATCGAACCCAGGAGTAGTGATTTCTCTCACAAACAGTACTCGACGCCATTTTTCTTGTTTTGATTAGCAGCGAATACGCGTGGTAAGAAATAGAATTAAGTACTTCAATTTGCAGCGGCATTTTGTAAACGGCGTTTGAATTTTCCATCAAATGTTGTGGTTATGTATATAGTGACATGAAAATTTACATTTTGCCGTCGGTATTTTACGTGATTGCGAGCTTTTGTAAACGGACGGCGCCGTTTGTATAATCAGCCAGCGAATCAGAAAATTCGCCAGCGACACCCGTCTCTAAAAATCACACCTTTTACTTACGATTGTTGAGCATAAGGTTTTGAAAACATGTTGCCGTCACAAGTACGAGTAAAGTCGTACATCTCTTGGCGCGTGGCCACATTCGAAACTAATGCCCCCATCTTGTTTTTTGAAGTAAAATCTTCTTTAGGCGCGTTGACCAATTTTTGGTAGGGGATAAACTTATGGATTCGGGTCACCGACATGCTCACACCGTAGATCAGACTGTTGATTCTAGATGGCGCTAATACCAGCAGTGCTATTCTGTAACCATCTCACAGTGAAAACTTAGGTGAAGTGAGCGTGGAGTGAGCTGTCATTCCACAGGGATTGACACTATTGACAGCTCACTTCACCCAAGTTTTCACGGTGAGATGTTTACAGAATCGCATGGCAGTTCTAAGTTTCCACTATTTTTTTTTTTAAATTCAGTTTCTAATATAGTTTCACACTTGTTCACACCAGCAGCGCCCTTCTGACAATATTATTAAAGCGCAAATCCTACTTCCTACTAATATTATAAGCGCGAAAGTTTGTGAGGATGGATGGATGTTTGTTACTCTTTCACGCAAAATCTACTGAACGGATTTAAATGAAATTTGGCATACAGATAGTTTATAAACTGGATTAACAAATAGGATAATTTGTATCCCGATATTCCCACGGGATCGAGACTTATGCGAGTGAAACCGCGGGGCGCAGCTAGTACAATATATAATCCTTGTAGCACTGTAAGGTAACCGCTTGCCCAATGTTAATAATTAGCCATTAGCCGTGGGCTTCTTGTAATACATATTGATGTGCCTCCGGAAAACATACAGCATTGTTTATGAAGAAGCAGTGTATACTTAGCCTTATATGCGCGGTTAATAGTACGGATACTTTAGTTTAACTTAAGAATACTAGATGGCGTAACTATCGCCAACGTTGTATTTACTCTGTACCAGCTAGGACGCGGGAACCGCTGTCACTTTCCGAATTCATAGCGTTGTGTACTTTCGCCGCGTGCGGTCGAAATCCAAAAATATTTGGTTAATCGTTTAACCTTTAAAAAAAATTATTCATCATAGTGTTAGACAATTTTGTTGTGCATTCATTATTGATTTTATTTTTAATCTTAACATTTAAAAACCGGTTTTTTTTTTTCGTTATGAATCTCGCGCCGAGTGACGAACCCGATGAGGCCACCGCCGGGGCCAATCGGTCGATCATTTCGAACTCGCCGACTTCGGAGAGGGATCAAGCACAAGAAAAGGAGGACTCCACGTGCGCTAGCAGTTCATCAGACAGCGAAGCTGAACGAGGGGAACCTCCACGCAAAAAACAAAAGCGGGATTCACAGGTAACGGTCGATCCTCGGATCGACGCGTTATACAACCAGGTCAGTTTTCTTACAAATTTTATAATGCACCAACAATACGTACCGAGTACTACTGTAAACACAGGTGACGTAATCGAACAAGCGGATATTAACAACAAGGATTTTTTGACTAATCCATCAACTGAAACGTCTAGGGCGTTAGATTTGGGCGCCTGTAAAACAAGTTTTGATGAGAAAAAAAATCTTAAACCAGCCGATGAAAAACGGTTACTCCAGTTAATAAATTTGCAGCATTTTAACACCCCCATGTGGCAACATATCCGTTATAAGAAAGCATTGGTAGAAATGCTCGCGTTTCCGGGCTTTTGCAATTTGAAAATTAACGATGAACTGTGTTGTCTGAATAAAGGAAAAGATTTCTTGGCCTCAACGGAAGAAATCATGGCTGCAACAACCAACGCCTTGTTACATCAAAGGGAACTTTTGCAATCCGGTTTACAGGGTATCATTGATTGGGCTCACAATAAGGGTTGCTGAGTTAAAATCCGATAATCTTTTTAATAAAATTTATGAAACATTCGGTAATGAGTCGTCGTCTTATACATTGTCTGAACAAACCTTACAAATAATTTGCGGTAAAAGGGCCGAATGTATTGAAACTAGACGTAAAAGAATTGTTAGCGAAATTTCGGATAAAAGTATTCAAGCTGCGCTTAGTAATATACCCCCAAGTGAAGAATTTTTATTTGACAGAACAAAACTTATGTCTCTTATCCAGTCCCTCGGAGGGCCGCATGTCTGGTTATCACCACCACAAGGTCACAAAACTAAAGACCAACTCAAAACAAAATACAAGGAACCAACACCGTCTACCTCCAAATACAGACCCCAGACACAAAATCTTAAAAATAATAATTTTCGGGATACCTACAAAAAACATCAAACGAAACAAACGTACAAAGGGAAAAGCGACGGTTTCAAACAAACAAAAAATTATTCATTTCGAAACAAAGACGGAAAAAAGTGACTACCCAGCACATTTCAGGGGAGGTTGTTTAACTATGTTCAAAAACCGATGGCAAGCACTTGGTGCAAACAAATTCATCATTTCAGCAATTTCGGGGTTTCGAATACCCCTTTACAAGAAACCTCCTCTGTTAATGCCAACAAGAAGGACCATGATGCAATATTCAACCAAGCCATCCCCTGGAATGTCCCGGATAATCAAAGATCTATTAGATCAAAGTGTTTTGCGACTAGTTTCCAAGAAAACTCCCAGTTTTATCTCCAAGCTTTTTCTGCGGAAGAAAAGCGACGGATCGATGCGCCCAATTTTCGATCTCCGAGAATTAAACAGGTTCGTCAAAACGAAACGTTTTCATCTGATCTCTCACGCCTCAGTCCCAGATTTTCTTCAACCTGGAGACTGGATGATAAAAATAGATATATCCCAAGCTTATTTTCACCTACGGGCAGCTCAATCTCACCGGCCTTTCTTAAGAATCAGTTACAAAGACCAGTTATACGAGATGACATGTTTACCGTTCGGGCTGGCTTCAGCGCCACACCTATTTTCCTCTGTAACATGCTGGGTCGCGGAGACCTTGCGTGCAAAGGGATGTCGAGTGCTAGTCTACCTAGACGACTTCCTTCTGGTCAACCAAGACAAATTCAAGTTATGTCTTCAGGCTGCGGAAGCCGTGAGGCACTTGGAACATCTGGGCTGGCAAATCAACCGCCAAAAATCTGTCTTGGTACCAACTCAGGATTTGGAATACCTTGGCATTCGTTGGCAAACAGCTTTAAATACAATGTCCCTACCAATAAAAAGGAGACAAAGCATAAACTATACACTAGACCGGTCGTTGTTGAAATGTCACATCAACCTCCGGGAACTGCAAAGTCTGCTGGGTCAGTTAAATTTCGCCAACTTTGTTGTTCCCCGAGGAAGACTACACTGTCGCAAAATACAAATCTTCCTGCGACACTTCAACAAAACACGGCCACGTCAAAAACAACTGTTGCCTCAAGTTGTATATCAAGAAATAATGTGGTGGCGCGGAGCTACAAGTCACACATTGCCTGTGCACAAAAAGCCTGCTACCCATTTCCTTGCGACGGACGCTTCGGATTGGGGTTGGGGTGCCCACATAGATGGGAATCTAATGTCAGGTGCATGGGCAACTCACCAAAAAAGATGGCACTGCAACAAAAAGGAGCTATATGCAGTAATAGCGGCAATCAAAACGAATGCGAAGACGTTGCAAAAGTCACACGTACTGATCCAATCAGACAATCGAACCCTGATTGCATATATCCGAAAGGAGGGAGGAACCAGATCGTTAGGGCTACTAGCCCTAACCTTCAAACTATTACATCTGACAGACAAGTTCAACATAACCCTATCAGCCCATTATCTACCGGGGAGATACAATATAATAGCGGACAGGCTTTCACGAGGAAAACCACTCGCGGAATGGCATCTTCTACCTCGAGCAACAGCGGAAGTTTTTCGGAAGTGGGGACTTCCAGAAATGGACTTGTTTGCGACAAAAGAAACCGCGGTAGTGAAAAACTACGTATCTCTAGACTGCAGAGATCGATCGGCAAACTATATAGATGCCTTCAGCAGACCATGGAACCAGGGTCTAGCGTGGGTATTTCCTCCTCCCAGCTTGCTGCCCAGAGTTCTGGCACATCTGAACAATGCTACGGGAATTTACTTGGTTGTGGCTCCAGAGTGGCCTCGAGCTTTCTGGCTTCAAGATCTGAAATCCAGAGCTCTAGACCACCCACACGAACTTCTGAATCTGTCGGAGACCATGATAGATGTTACAACATCACAGCCTCCCCCACAAGTACAGACATTGACCCTGATAGTTTGGAAAATTGGGGGTGGGGTGCCCAAATAAAAGACTGGTCCACACAGGAAAAAGAACTACTAAAAAAGAGCTGGCGGCGCTCAACGTTGTCAACCTATTTGTCACCACTCAGACGGTGGTTGAGATGGTGCTCCAACTCTCAAGTAAATCCAAAATGTCCACAACCTGCTGACATCGCTAAATTTTTAATGTTTCTCTTTCTAAAAGAGAAATTGTCTTATAATACGATCCTTGTCCACAAATCGGCAGTCTTAACTTTCTGTGGCCCTCATGTGGAACAACAAAGCTTTTCTAATTTTATTATAAAACATACCCTTAAGGCAATAGGAGTAGCCAAACCAAAAGAAGTACGGCCATCGTTCACGTGGGATCCACGTATCGTACTAAATTGGCTGTCATCAAATGCGCCTAAAGACACATTGTTTGATTTAGCACGTAGAACAGCCATAGTTTTATTACTGGCATCAGGCCGTAGGGTTCACGACCTAACTTTACTGAAAATCTCTAATGACAGCTTCTTAGATGACGGCGATAATATATATTTAATACCTGCATTTGGCTCTAAAACCGATACACACTATTATCGTCAGTCCGCATGGAAACTTTCACAACATAATGATAAAAACATATGCCCTGTCACTTTAGTTAGGCTTTTAATAGAAAAAACTGTAACAAAGAGATCTGAAGTTAACAATTTGAACAATCTTTTTATCACTATATTTAGTAACACAAAAGCTGCCTCACGCACTGTTATTGGGAACTGGGTACGCACAGTTCTCAGAGATAGCGGCATTGATGCATCTCCGGGAAGCTGTAGGTCAGCAGTAGCCTCCTTAAATTGGTTAGATAATCAACCAATTGACGATATTTTATTACGGGGTAATTGGAAATCATCTAATACCTTCTTTAATCATTACTGTCGCGAAATAGAACTCCATAAGGACGATCGTAATCCATTTTTCAATACATTTACTTCTACATAAATTACAAGAAAACATTGTTTGAATATTTTGTAAACGATCATTATTTAATCAACAATCGGTAATACATTCCTAAAGAATTTGATTAATTTATAGGACATCGGAATCGTGATTGTCGTTACCTTTATAATTATTTCAAAAACATTATGTTATAAGTTTATAACTCTATGAATGTAAATAGATAAATAAATGATTACAGCTGTATCTACTTAATTCTCAGAATAATATTTGATACCTAATCATCATAGCGTTGTGTTTTACCTATAATATTTCACCAGCAGATAACAAACACGTCTTCATAAACAATGCTGTATGTTTTCCGGAGGCACATCAATATAGCGGTTTTACATAAAAATAAAACCGATATTATGTGCCGAGAGGGAAAACATACAGCATTGTAGGAAGTTCTTCCTGGTGAAGACTATGAATTCGGAAAGTGACAGCGGTTCCCGCGTCCTAGCTGGTACAGAGTAAATACAACGTTGGCGATAGTTACGCCATCTAGTATTCTTAAGTTAAACTAAAGTATCCGTACTATTAACCGCGCATATAAGGCTAAGTATACACTGCTTCTTCATAAACAATGCTGTATGTTTTCCCTCTCGGCACATAATATCGGTTTTATTTTTATGTAAAACCGCTATATTATTGACGAAAGCATAGTTCTTGAAAGTATACTGCCAAGTGCCTTGTGTATCTTTTGTTTCGACTGTTCTTGTCCATCTAAATGTAGCAACATATCTTCCAAAATAACGCGAACGAAAGTATTGACGCTTGCAATGCTTTTTAAATTACCTATGATTTTCGGTTGGTGTGTCACTACGCTAGATCCATCAGCTCAATCAACTTTACTGACAGTTTTTTTTTTCTACTTCGTATAACCTACGTCACTCCCCTACATAGTTCAAATCGAACGACCATGCAGAAACGGCTACGTTGACAAGACTGGGCAACCGACGCGCGACGTTGGGGGCACCTGCTTCAGTGTCACAATTGTATCTCAGTGTCCGTTGACTTTGCTTTCATGTAAAATTAAATAGACTCGCTCTGTACTGCCGAGAACTGAGTTAAGTCATTCGCATAATGAAGCCTAATTTATAAATGATTTTTATTTCTATAAGTATGTAGGTAGAAGTACAGACAAGAAAAATAAAAATAATTGTGATTCGGAGTCGAAAAACAGAAAAATCTTTAAAACAGTACCTATTGTCTACGCCTCATAGGCCCAGTTCAGCATATATGCCAGACAACCAGTGCCTGGCGCTGGTTTTCGACTGGGTTCCTAACCATCAAAACTAAAAGCCCCTTACTAATAAACGCGGAGTAAAATTGTGCCTCGGTATAGTAAATCTGAAGGTTAATCTAAAGCTTTGTGCAGACTAGCGCGACGCGACACCGGTTGTTGTTAAACCGTGAAGTTTTCTTAGAAATTGTATTGTTCGAGTCGCGTCGCGCCGTCGCGTTTCGAAAACGGGACAAATTTACTAAACCTACACTGGTAGGCTTAGTAAATTTGCCCCGTCTTCACACTTTGGGTACGAAACCACAACAACCAACATGTATATTGTCCCACTGCAGAGCAAAAGGCTCTTTTCAAACAGAGAAGGCACCAACATTGGTCACTAAACTTGCTCATTATGCGTTGCTAATGCGACAAAAATATGTTAAATACCTATTAGTACTTAGGAACGAGTTACTAATTCATTTTACAATGAAAAAAATAAAAATTAAAGGAACTGAGTAAGTACTGTCAAATTTGTTTACCCCTTGAACTTTTTAATAGAATAGAATATTATTTCCTTTATTTCATTTATATAATTTACATTTTAAATATTTTCATTTATATACATATAATTTACATTTTTAAATATTTTTATAAAAACAAAAGAGAAAACAAAAACATTTAAAATATAAAAAATAGTAGCCCACCAGTATCGCGAACAGGGTCCAAGCTACCGGTGTCCAGGTGTGTTGTGTTGCACGAAAATGGCATCCATTTATGACGCTTTGGTATTAGTTGGCCTAATAATCGCTGCAAAAAAACAGAAAAGGCGTAAAATAAACCGAACCATATGGTGTAAAAGAAAAACATAAAAATTGTTACTGTGGGTCATCCTTAGAAGCTAGACATATGTTACTGCAGACTTTTCTTTTGAACTTTTTAAGGTTTACAATCCTGTAGAACATAAATTTTAAGTATCTCTTACGGTTACCTGTACTACTGTCTAATGGCAGTAGCAACGGCATCCTGCAGATGATTGTATCTCCTGCAGATTGCCCTATCCAAAACAAATGGATGCGCATTGTTTTGGGCGCTCATTAACACATCGTGTACGTCATATACTAACATAATTTTGATTTTATTGTAAATGATTTAATTTAATGTAATATTAGTATTGTGTAAATTGATTTTAATTTAATTTACAGTCGTTTGGCACGGCACGTAAGCATTAATGACATCATCCGTCGGGCTCTTGTCACCGCCGGGGTGCCAGCTGTTTTAGAACCCAATGGCTTGGCACGCGACGATGGGAAGAGGCCAGACGGAATGACCATAATGCCTTGGAAGATGGGTAGGCCCTTGGTGTGGGACGCAACCTGTGTCGACACCCTCACGCCATCCCATCTTCCTAGCACGGCGGGCTGTGCTGGGGCGGCTGCTGCAGGTGCAGAAAACCTCAAACGTCGCAAATATAGCAACCTTATTGGTAGCTATATTTTTGAGCCGTTTGGGGTTGAAACACTAGGGCCATGGGGTCCGAGTGCTCATCGAGTATTTCGAGACATCGCCAAGCGGTTGATCGTTTACCGCGCGGTGGACATATATACAAGCTCACGACTTCAACCTCTGGGCAATTGCCCGCCAGACATGACACTCGTCTGGTCGGAGGATCCTCCCTTTTCTATGGTGGATGAGTGAACTTTACACCCTGTTCCTCATACCCCTAAATACATATTATGCTTTTGATGGGATTTCTTTTACTAATAATATTCAATATTTTTCAGTACCGCTATCAATTTCGACGCAACCACCAGAAGTAAATCCATGTATACCTTCACCATGTGGTCCGAATTGCCGATGCCAAGAGTTCAATGGCAACGCAAGCTGTACTTGTCTTCCAAATTACATCACTTTTCCGCCGCGATGCAACCGGATGCAATACTATCAACTCTGAGTGTAATGAAGACATGGCGTGCATCAACAATTGGTGCACCGACCCGTGCACCTTGGCTTGCGGCAAGTATGCGGAGTGTTTCGTCGAAAACCACGTACCGTACTGCACGTGCTTGCCTGATAGCTGTCAAGGTAATTAATTATATAGACCAGACGGGTGCTGTGTCTGGTGGGCTACTGCCCCACGATTGAGGTCGAGACGTTGCGTTGTTTATATGTTAGGCGCGTGGTAAACTCTGCTTGTGTCCTACAGGCTTTTGCGTGACGTCTGTGCGATTCGTAGTTCGCATGTGGCGATTTAGATGCCGCCACAAAGTCTCTAAGGTCTGTTTTCATCAAAACTTAGGTTTTTCCTACTGGAACAGAACAATGACAGTTGCTTAGTGGCAGAAAAATGTTTATGGGTACTGAATACTGTCTTAGTAGAACTAAGCTTAACTTTGAAAAAGCATTGCTTACAATTGTTAAATTGATATTATTGGAAAACAAACAAGCGGTAGGTAAAACAAAAAAACGGCCAAGTACATGTCGGACCAAGCACAATGAAGGGTTCCGTAGTTGGGACGAATTTATCCCAAGAACAAACTTGACATCGTCGTAGAAAAACATAACTTCATACATTCCAACTGAAAATGTAAGTTTGTACGCACAATATTAGGAGATTTACCACGTTATTTTAAGATCACATACACCCGAATACTGAAACGCCACTCAAAACTTAAGCGTTACTTAAAACTAGTTTCAACCAATCAAAAGGCTTTAAACATAAGTAACGCTTAAGTTTTGAGTGGCGTTTCAGTATTCGGGTGATAGACTTCTTATGGGTTTTCTAAATTTTATTAATTGAATTTTTGTGAACTGGGTGAAATGGAACAGATACCAGATAACGGTAAATTAAATGGGCTAGGCTATGTTAGAACTGTGACCAATCGCGCGCGAGCCGAGCGAGCGAAGCGAGCGGTACCGCGGCAGCGGCCGGCGAGCGCTACTTCCAATTTGCTCGCAGCCAGACAAGCTATTTAGCGCAAGGTGCATTACGTCGCAAACAAATTGTATACCAGTTCACAATTTGTCGCAATCTATACACGATTAGTCCGTATGCGTACTGGCATTGTATATTTTGGAATAAGGTAGTTAATTAGGTCACTACGAAGTATACGCGAGTATTTGCGTACTACGAGTATCCTTGTATAGATTGGAAGACCTTAGTAAAAAAGTGATTCCCAATCAATACGCGATTACTTTCACACCCTTACGTTCTGGCCTTGTATAGAATGCAAAGATGAATGCTTGTATAGAATGTGTTTTTGTGTTTTCTAGCGTTGGATCAATCATTTGGCTTCCCACAATACCCAGTATGGGGTCACAAGTTTGGCTTCCCAAAAGAAGAACCAGTGTTGGATAAGGAATCGCGACCAAAGGAAACTGGAGGTAGTGTGAAAACTACTTCATTGACTGGAAGGCGTTACGGTATCCCTCCATATTGTGTTGTGGACTGTGACTTATCTTCATTCGTGGTACCTGACTGTCCTTCAATTTCAGCGAGTGGATTTGTGTTGAAACTGTATGATTATCATGAAAACAATTAAACAACATACTTACTTTACAGTTTTTTTTTGCTCACCTATCACCTTGATATGTTGACCAGTTACCAAAAACAATTACCTTCTACATAATTAAGTTGCGACTTGGTTGTATACACCGGAACTTTTAATTGATGATACAATTAAACAACTATAAAATATTGATAAACTTAAACATTTCAATTCATTTTATACTAAACCCGGGAATGCTCCAGTTAAAATGAATTATTTTGTGACATTTTTGTTTGCTCCGGTATTGGATCAAACGTTCGGCCACAATTTGTCCCACTGCAAGGCAAAGGCTTGCGTGATAGATTACAAACCACGTGTGTCCCAGCAGTGGGAACATTATAGGCTGATAATGAGATAATTTTATATGAAACCAATGTCAACGCAATTTTATATAAAAGCAATGTCAGGCAAATGGTGCTGTGATACAATTGTGTCACTGAAGCAGATGCCCCGCCGTCGCCCAGTCTTGACAACGTTCCCGCCTCTGCGTTGTCGTTCAAACTATGTAGGGGTGTGACGTAGGTTATACGAAATAGAAAACAAACTGTTGGTAAAGTTGGTTGAACTTATGCAATCTTAGCGTAGCGACAAACCAACCGAAACTCATACGTAATTTAAAAAACATTGCAAGCTAACAACACATGAAACGAAATCTTCTCAATCATCTATAAAGCTGGGGGATTACACCGTTGATAATAATGCTTGGCTCCACGCTGGTCCAGCTCCACAAGGGCGCATAAACTACTTGATTAGCATTCGAAAATATTGTTGGAGCTGCTGAAGATTGCAAAATGTATCTTTGCATTGTTTAAATTAAATCTCTATTATATAATTTCATAGCACATGTGTAGCATTGTGATTACCTTCTACAAAACTATCATATTTACTGGGTATGTCTTTCATTGACTCGAATGTGCCCTAGCGGATGAGAGTATGTTATGCTCAGTCAAATATCTCGCTGGTGGTGGCGTTTGTGTTGGATCCTTAAGTTCCATTCAAAATGGTTGAACTGAATGGTGCTGATCCATGCGTCATATTCGTGAACGTGCGCCGTCAGTGGGGACTGGTCGTCTCTTAGCTGCCACGGCTTTTTTGAATCTATTTAATTTTTTTAATTGTTTTTGTTTTTTATTACGGACGCGTCTTCTACATTGTTCTCACATGTACAACATGAATGATGTAACCAATATTTTGTAAAAATATTCGGATTTAAGAGTGTGTCCGTGGAGTTTCTTGCCCGTTCTTCTCCATAGGAACCTACTACGCGTTGGAATGGGCCACTAGCTTCATCTTTCTGACTGACCGATCCATTGACAATTCAAAAGTTCCTGTAATTGGTTTATTTGAAATCAAACTCAAAGCATTTATTTAAAATAAACCAATTACAGGCACTTAAGAATGATGAAGGGGTCGGCAAGGTAAACTCAAACTCAAACTCAAAGCAAATGCTTTGAGTTTGAGTTGGTCGGCCAGTCAATTCAAACTCAAACTCAAAGCATATGCTGCCTTCATCCTTCTTAAGTGCCTGTAATTGGTTTACTTTAAATAAATGCTTTGAGTTTGAGTTTGACACCGTCATGTGATTTTTTTTCTGTAAATAGGTTTGTACAAACACTTTTACACGTCAATTATATTTTAAAAACTAGATGAAGTCAGCGTTTCCTATCCGACTACTCTGAATAGAAAGGCCGGAACAAACTCTTTTAAAGTAACAGAGAGTGGTTAAGTTCCGATATCATTTGGCCAAATTGCTTTAAGGAAAATGTTGTTCACACTGAAGAAGCTGACAATGATGCAGAAGAGGTAATCAGTCCATCAAAATCGGATGCATCAACTTCAACATATAAATCCATATATTTCCTTAAAGAAATTTGGCCAAATAATATAGGAACTTAACCGCTCTCTGTTCTTGTCCATGAACTTGTCGACTGTCCTTCTTGATTGCACCCATTTGGAGTAAATTCGATAGCAAAATCTTCGACACCTGGATCCGACACATCATTTTCACTTAACTGGACGTTACTATTCGACTTAAATGTGTTAAATAAATTTTCATAGTCACGAAGATCTTTATGATTACGAAGAGCAGCATAAAGATCTAGATAAGTAGAAAACCCATGGAAAGCCATAATGACAACACTTGGTACTCGTAGAAGTTATAATTACAACTGAATTATATTTGCAAAACACACTAAAATATATGGGGCAGCAAGTTGGCAACTAGCAATGAATTATTTGATAAGCTAATGATGATATGGGCCAATCACAATGCAGAGCTTAAGGGCTGTTAACATCCTGCCAGGGTTGCGAGTTTGTACGAAAGGGATATCGAGGCTCCGGCACACAGGCAACGGAAGGAACTCGGGTGGGTTTTAGTCAGCAAAAGTCTGATACGAACTCTTGCTCCGCCCAGAGCGGGAGAAGTTATTTGATTATTTTCCAAAAAAAAAGGGCTGTTATCATAGTAATTACAATAAATAATTAGATTAAGCAAATACTACTTGTAGTCGTTACTTAATGACTCATTAACAGAAGCGTTCATAAGTCATTAAAGTACTCACATATGCACCTGTTATTTAAGGAACTACACTCGAGAGCAATGAATCCGGGTCACTTAAAGAATCCTAAAAATCTCGGAAACTAAAACTGCTAGGTTAATGCAATAAATTGTATTTAATAGACAATGTAATACTCCTTAAATGAAGGTATTAAAACTTCTTAGTTATTGTAAAGTTATATCATAAAAAAATCAAATTTGAAAAAGGGCCACTTTCGAAGATGGAACTACGAAATTACAGCATTTGGTTTTGCTTTTGTTTGTAATCTGTCATTTATGTGGGTACATAAACCATGTTGATAGTGCTTTATATTCATTATTCAAGCTGATATTATGTCGCTTACGCCTGAAGAATGCACCAGAATACTTACAATGCTGGAAACCGGCCGGAGTCAGCGCGATACAGCCAGGACTGTCGGTGTGTCGCTGTCAACAGTACAAAGAGTTCTCCGACGTTACGAAGAAACTGGTTCTAACCTACGCAGACCAGGAACGGGCAGAACCAGGTGTACCACAGCACGAGAAGACCGATACTTGGTGAACACCATGCTTCGAAATCGCTTTCTCACAGGAACTGAACTCACAAATCAGTTTCGACGCCTCGGAGGAAGTAACCCAAGTGCATGGACAGTAAGACGTCGGCTTGCTGAATCTAACTTAAAACCCCTTAGACCTGCAAACGGCCCTAAACTGGAGCGTGGGCATCGTATTTCAAGACTAAGATATGCCCAGAGCCACGTAAATTGGAGTATTGAAGATTGGTCAAAAGTTATGTTCTCCGACGAATCAAAATTTATGCTCTACAAGCACGATGGAAGACACAGAGTGTATCGAAGACCAGGGGAAAGATTCAAGCAAGCATGCATCGAAGAAAAAGTAGCCTACGGTGGTGGGTCTGTACTTGTGTGGGCCGGAATTTCTTCTGAAAGTCGCACAGAGCTGGTGATCATAGAAAACGGCTCTTTAACTAGCGTAAGATATGTGGAAGAAATCCTCAATGATCACGTTGGTCCATTTATGGTCAATTTAGGTGAGGATGCTATATTTATGCATGACAATGCCCGACCTCATACAGGTAGGATTGTGAATGACTACCTTCAAGAGATGAACATTACTCGTATGGAGTGGCCAGCGCGCAGCCCGGATATCAACCCGATCGAGCATGCTTGGGACGAGCTAGGCAGATGCGTAAAACAACGAAACCCTCCCCCAATCACGCTTCGTGAGCTCAAAATTGCTCTCACAGAGGAATGGGAGAATTTTCCCCAAAATCGTATAAGGAACTTGGTGTACAGCATGCCAAACCGCGTAAACGCAGTAATGGAAGCACGAGGAGGCAATACGAAGTATTAAAATTCAAGAAAATCGTAATAAAGTTCAAAAATTTCATGTTTCCTATTTTTGTTTTAAGGAGAGATCAGCAGTTTTTTTCTTTATGTAATTTTGTGTTAATAAAATGTATGGTGACTCATATTTTTTTTACTTTCATTTAAGGAGTATTACATTGTCTATTAAATACAATTTATTGCATTAACCTATCATTTTTAGTTTCCGAGATTTTTAACATTCTTTAAGTGACCCGGATTCATTGCTCTCGAGTGTACTTAGTGATGACTATTTCTCAGTAATAAGTATACTAAATGTACCTCCATTCCATCAGTAATACAATAACAAAGATAATTACTATAGGCAAAATATCTCGGAATGGGGTACTCTGGGGGCACAATGTGTTCTTGTAGAAAATGTGGCATAAAATAGGTAAATAACAGTAGTGAAAACCGCAAATCGAAACAAGGAGGGAATCATGTGATACAGACATTTTTGTGTTCGTTTCCATATAAAAATAACAGTTTTCATCGAATCGCTCCTAAAGTGCTAGTCAAATAAAAAAGCGTACCTAGTAACAATTTTTGTAGTTCTTTAATAGAGGAATGCAACCTTGTATGTGGACGATCCACTGTGCGTCGCCGGGACAGTTAGGAGTCTGGCCTTGATTTTGATTAATAATGGGACGGTGGCGACGACTCGACGGCATCGTGAGAAAATGAGTGCAGTTCAATGGTTTTGGAACCCTACTTAAACTGTTAGGAGGAGATCAATTTTTATCGATGTTCCACAAGTTTCATAGGTACTTCTTTATCATCATCTGATCAAACTTGAAGTTGGAAACTTGTTAGAGTTGAGTTTGACAGGTTCTCAACTTCAAATTTTCAATTCAGTAAGTGTCAGCGCTATCTGTCGACTTTTCGCTGCGGCTAGACGCTGTAACAACACGGAGAGTTGTCGTTTACATCTGAGTCTTGTTGCTGCCACTAGACGTAGAGCGGTCGTTTGCGTCTGCATCTAGTCGTCACAACAGGCGTTGGCAGGAAGCGATTTTTTCTTTGAATTATCGAGAGAGCCGATCGTGTTGTTCACCTTGTGAGTGAATATTGAGCCTCTAGTTCCATTTGCCTTGGTGCTCATCATGCGAAGGCGAAGCGGATCCGAATTTCGTCAGGAGTGCGCCTAGTCGTTGCGTCTCTGCAACTTGACGTCAAGTGTACGAACAAATATATGTTTTTTTTTTGTCGATGCGTATTGTATATGAGTTACCTTGGCTGTCGCAATCGCATGTCACATTGTGTGCGTGTGCGCCATGTCGAATTAGTTATATGTTTCGTCGAGGACAAAGACACTTGACTGGCTTATTTTTCAGCCAAAGATAACATTGCCAGTCAACGAGGCAATACTGCCAAGTTGTTGTCAACAGTGATGTGGATGTTTTTTTTTGTTTCATTTAGTCACTCTTAAACGTTGTTAATTTATTTCGTTATGCCTGCCTCATTGAATACATAATACACAGCGATAGGAACTTCATTCCAACCGGGTGTCCCACGACAGTTCTTGACTTGTTTTGTATTTTTACAGATGTTGTCAAGCCAACACCCTTGCTCGCCATCACCGTGCGGTCCTCACAGTCAGTGCAGAGAAGTGGACTCACAAGCAATATGTCGTTGCCAGATCGATTTTATGGGGACACCACCCAAATGTCGACCGGAATGTACAATAAGCAGTGAATGCGCTAGTGGCAAAGCCTGCTTAAACCGCAAATGTGTAGACCCATGCGTTAATCAATGTGCTAGAAATGCAAACTGCAGAGTAATTGCTCACAACCCTTTTTTTCATGTCAGGATGGATTCACCGGTGATCCATTTACTAACTGTAGTAAGTACTCATTACATTCCAAATAATGTTACACTTGTCACCAATTTCTTTTAAAAAACATTCATTATTTTTCAGTGCCACTATCAATCCTGAAGCAACGACCGGAAGTAAATCCATGCATACCAGCACCATGTGGTTCGTATTCCCAATGCCAAGAGTTCAATGGCCACGCACGCTGCACTGGTCTTCCGAATTACAGCTGCTCTCCGCCGAGATGCAGACCGGAGTGTACTATCAACTCTGAGTGCAACGCGTTCATGGCGTGCATCAACAACCGGTGCAGCGACCCGTGCCCCGGGGCTTGTGGCAGCAACGCGTTGTGTAAAGTCAACAACCACCTACCGATCTGCTCATGCAGCCTTGGTTTCACCGGCGATCCGTTCAGCAGTTGTCGAGTGATGGATTCAGGTAATCAATTATAGTTATCATTTTTGTCTGACTTGTGCAAGTATGTTTACCTTAAAAGTATAGATACATAATAAGGCCATCATGCATATTTTTTTCTAAAAATAGAAATATTACTCAAGCAATGCTCTCGAATCTTGTTATAAACCGACTGGAAAACAACATGATTTGATCCGATCAGTAACCAAATAAAAATTAGCAAAATCATTCCACTTATATTCATTCCATATTTTTCATTCGACTTGTAGGTCTAAGGTCGCTTAGCACATCACCTAGACAGATAATTTGACCTGACGTAGAGGGTAAACGTTTGGTCTCTCGGTATGTACTAGTTTAAAAATCTTTTAATCTTTTGTTGGATTATTAATTATTTATCAATTTAAAGTAACGGCCCCCAGTGCGTAATAGTATATGCATAAGTGTCAGATGGTTTATAGATTTCAAGCGGTCCATCTATCAATGAAATCCACTGCTGGATATAAGCCTCTCCCAAGCTGCGCCACAACACCCGCACAACCCGACGGATTTGAAGAAAATTGTTAATCTTTTTCTTTTTGGTTGAAAAATTCGTCTGCTCGACGACGAAAATCACGCAATGAATGTTGTCGAATAGTCTAAATGAAAGGGATTGCCATTGCAAGTATGTTACGCAATTACTCCACCAGTCCTCCGCCTTCCGCATCCAATACGTCCCAGCCAACTTTTTAAGGTCGTCAGTAAATCTATACTCCATTTGAAATAATATTAGACATTTAAATAAACCTTTTTTACAGTCCGTTCAACCGAATTTGACTTCTATTGCGCTGGTGGCATGACAAATGGCAGCTGCAATAAACATTTGGTATTGTAACCACATTTTTGCTTTTAATGCCATCCTTATGCCTACGGTATAGAAGTAATAAAATAGGTTTATTTAAATCTTTAATCTTATTTTAAATGGAGATATACTCCATTTGAAATAAGAATCTTATATCAAATGGAGATATAACTCCATTTGAAGTAAACATAACTGTTAGAAAGAAAGAAAGAAAGAAAGAAAGAAAGAAAGAAAGAAAGAAAGAAAGAAAGAAAGAAAAATATTTTATTTGTTACGGTAACTTTTCCATGATAAAATTGATTGCTGCAATAGGGGTTTTCAGAAATGATGTTCACTAGGTGACAGCACTGAGACGTCGGGTCATGCCGAAATTTTTTAAGAGATGGTTCGATAATTCGACGAGAATTGAGAGTGAAATATCAATTACACGTGACGTTTAGGCTCATTTCATTTCGTTACATGAGAAAAAAGAAAGATATTTTTTTTTTTCTTATTTACACTTCAAAGTCACAAATATCTGTGTAGCCCTGGCTCTTGTACTAAGAGTTCCTGTATCACAAGAGCCAGACCTCCGAATTTACAGGGAATATGGTACAGAAGCGATAGACTAAATAGATATAACTCTGTCTCTCATACTAATTCTCTTTTATTATCTTTTTAGCAGTTGCATTCGAGGCTGGCTGTCTTTCGGGTTTTGAGAGATTCAACGAAAAGTGTGTGAAAATTGATGATGATCATGACACATTTAAATAACGTACACATCTGAACAGATTTTTTCCTATCTATATCTTCATGTTTATAATAATCCAATAACCTTACCTTCTACATATTAAGTTCCAACATGATTGTTAAAAATCAGAACTACTAATTCATGAAAATTAAAATACTATACAATTTTGAAAAACTTACAACAACATTTAAATCTATAATAATAAAATAAAGCTGAAGAGTTTGTTTTTTTGTTTATTTGTTTGAACGCGCTAATCTCAGGAACTGCCCGTCGGATTTAAAAAAAATCTTTTTGCATTTCATAGCCCAATTTTTGGGGAAAGCTATTGGATATTTAACATCACGCTCAGATCCTAAGGAGTCGAGCAAAAAGAAAATAAGTTAAGTAAGTGAAAACAAAGTATAATAGAGCGAGCAGGTTATGCGACGGGGTGGGTCGGGAACAAGAAATTTCACGCGAGCGAAGTCTCGGGGATATGCTAGTTCATTATAAACTAAACCAGTGAGTGCTCTAGGTAAAAAGTACCTACGTTAAATTTTTTAGAGCATGATTTTTCAGTAGTCGGGTTTTCGTTTTTGAACTTATGAGCCGTGGTCGCTTGCCTGAACACCTACAAAATTATAATGGCATGCGACCACGGCTTTACCTTGACCATTTTTGTACCTATGTCTGGATTTCTGTCTGAAATATATTCTTGTTTTATACTATTTAGAGCATGATTTTTCTTAGGTACTTACTTTTTAAGTAAATTTATTTTGAGGTTATAATTCCGTGATACTTAAAGTATATTTTGCAGAGCCGCTTAATTTTTTTTCTGCTTATGTTTTATTGTGTAATAGGTATTAATTTTACAGCCGCGCCGTACGTAGCACATTCTCACTTTTGCTTGTTTTTAACAATTTAAACATATCTAATTACTTAGACAATATGATATATTTAAAACATATTTGTAATGTGCTCGTCAAGCCCTTTCATTTGATAACCAACATGGCATAATCAATATTTCATCACTTTATTAATTCTAGAGGGTGCCATATTGAATGTAATGTGAGTGACGTCACATTACATTCAATATGGCACCCTCTAGAATTAATAAAGTATTAGCCTCTAACCGGCGGACGATCAAGACGGTTCCGACGATATCTCATTTAGCAAATTATGATCAGTTGTTTAGAAGTTATGAGGTAACAGATGAACATATATACATACATACCTACCGGGTAAAATCATAACCCTCTTTTCTGCTTCGCCGTAGTCCGGTAAAAATGATTTATTTCGTGACATTTTTGTGTGTTCCGATATTGGATCAAACGTTTGGCTACAATTATCGAACCGCAGGGCCTCTTCTCATACAGGGAATGCCATCACCACTGTTGATTTATTACTGTTAAAGTATTATTACATAATAAAGAGTTACTTATTAATCTTACAATTTATTTGTTTGATTGATTTTATAAGTAACTGGTTATCCAATTGTAGGTAATAATCAATCCAAGGGTAAGATCTGACAAACATTAAAAAACACTGTAAGGTGAAAAATATATTAATTTAATTATCAATACCGATACATATTCCGTTAAATCTGGTTGAACCCGGAGCACACTCAGATCCCGTGAATGCTGACCTTAAAACCGCGGGAAGCGTAGTCGACGAAGTAGTAGTCACAATTCCTCCAGATTCCTTTGGTCCTGATTCCGTGTCCAACGCTGGTGCTCCTTTTGGGTAGCCAAACGTTTGACCCAATACCAGAACATACAAAAATAGAACTAAATAATTCATAGTGGCTGCTGCACTCGCCGGTTACTTTTAAAATGAAATGAGAATGTTGTAAAGCATCATTATTTTATTAGTACTGAACCAGTTTCTAATTAATATTGTAATTAAACAAATTAATTGTTTTAGTAGTAACTCGTTCCTAAGTAGGAACTAATAGGTTCTTAACAGTGTTAACAGGGTTCCGTACCTCTAAAGGAATAAACGGAATCCTTATAGTATCACTTCGTTGTCCGTCCGTCTGTCAGTCTGTTAAGACCCATTTTCTCCGGAACGCGTGGAGGTATCAAGTTCAAATTAATATCAGATACGTAGATCTATGGTCCATTGGAGCTCTAAAAAAATCAAGCTTCTAAGTCTAGGCAATACAAAGTACGGCTATTTATGTGACATATTTTGATACTCGCAAATAAATTAATCCCGTAGACCTAGTATCATGACATTTGGCAGGAAGCAAGATCTCACAGCACAAGTGAAGGAAAAAGTCCGAAATTGCTAATTTGTAATTTTAACACAAAAAAATTACAGTGTAGGTAATTTTTGAGAATCTACCGTGACATATATCGATGCATGGGAGAACATGTTTCTCAACTACAAAGTTAAGTTTGTTTTTGGGATAAATTCATGTCAACTACGGAATCCTTCTTTGTGCGTGGTCCGATACGCACTTGGCCGGTTTTTTTGTATTGCCAACGCGTAATGATCAAGTTTAGTGACCAATGCTCGTGTCTTCTCTGTATGGAAATAGCCTTTTGCTCTGCAGTGGGACGATTTACAGGTTGGTTTTTAAGGTTTCATACCCAAAGAGAAAATGGGACCCATTGCTGAAGACTCCGTCTTCCGTATCTAATACACTCGACATCCGGTCGACGGTCGAGTAAATAACTTAAGTAATAATGTAGCTCACAGCGCTGTTCCCAGATTAACAGTAATAATAAAACCTTAAAGTCACTAGGACGTGAACTGTTCATGCATGCCGGTTACACTAATAATTATATTATATTTTATATAAACATGTAGATTATTTATTGTATACTTATTTTATTTTTATATCTCATTGTATGCTGCACCTGTCGACGTCATAACGTCAACGCCGGCTGTTGCTGAAAACCAGCGCTGGGGCTTTGTCTCGCATAGGGTTGCAGCATTATGCTGAGCGATGGCCGTTTTGCCATATTTTTCCTCAACTTATTTATTTTTTAATTTTGTGTTCTTTCTTTGCGTCGTGTTTACCGCAAATAAACGTATTTTCATTATTTCTTCTTTCTTACATCTATGACTCCAGCATGACCGCCATAGAAACGGGTTTTGTCGTCGGAAGAATAGACAAAATGACAGATTGTGATTATTTATCTGTCATTTTGTCTATTCTTCCGTCGACAAAACCCGTTTCTACGGTGGTCATGCTACGCGTGCTGGTAGTAATGTTGTTTGTAAAGGAAGTATTGATCCAAAAAAAATCAGGAGTTCCTTCAAAAGAACCGCTGAAGGAATTATCTAGTCTCAGTAGTTCCTTTAGCTTTTACAAAGGCAAATCCTACACGGCCGTCTGTGCGTCTATTTGTGTATCAGAGGACTACAATTATTTAATCGTAATAGGTCACATCACGGCAAAATAATAAGAAGAATGTAAACTGTTACCATCTTATTAATTAACGCGGAAAAGTAACAACTGTTAAGTTAAAAGTTTATAACCTTCAGATTTACCGTACATTTGCCCAGGATTAAGTTTGGCACCACTTTACTCGTGTTTATTAGTAAGATGGTTTTAGTTTTGGTGGTAAGGAACCCTAAACCCAGTTGAAAACCAGCGGCAGGCACTAGTGGTCTGGCATAATCATTATGCTGAATCGGGTCTATTTGGTGCAGCCGTGAGGCTCACAATACTGTTTCAACGATTTTTCTGTCCGATCCATTTTCGCGTATGATTCACAATGTTTTCTGTATGTCTACCTACATAAAAGAAATTATAATTAAAATCATTTATCATTATTAGGCTTCATTATGGGAATGACTTTACCCAGTTCTCCAAAATACAGAGAGAGTCTATTTCATTTTATATATGAGAGCAATGTCAACGGGCGCTGTGATGCAATTGTGTCACTGAAGCCGGTGTCCCGCCGGGCGACGGACGTCGCGTCGGCCAGTCTTGTCAACGTTCGAGCCTCTTCGTTGTCATTCAAACTATGTAGGGGTGTGAAGTAAATTATACGAAGTAGGAAAACAAACGGTTGGTAAAGTTGGTTGAACTGTTGTAACCTTAGCGTAGCAACACACCAACTGAAAAGAATACGCAATTAATTTAAAGAGCAAGCGTCAATACGCTAACTTTCAGTAGCGTTATTTCGGCAGATAGGTTGCTACACTAAGATGGAAATGAAAAGTCTGTGGCGGCATCTACATCGCCACATACGAACTACGCATCAAAGACCTGACGTCACACAACATCCTGACGTCACACAAATCTTGCATCGCACAATTAGAGTTTACCGCGCGATGGACATATAAGAAGAAAGAAAATACGTTTATTTGCGGTACACATGACGCAAAGAAAGAACAAAACACAAAAATAAACAATTTGGGGGAAAATATGCGTCACATCCACGCAAAACGGCCATCGCTCAGCTTAATGCTGCGACCCTATGCGAGACAGAGCCCCAACGCTGGTTTTCAGCGACAGCCGGCGTTGACGTGATGACGTCAACCGGCACCGGGGGGGTCATATATTAAAGCTCTCGACTTCAACCTCTGAGCAGTTGCCCGCCAGACACGACACCCGTCTGGTCGGGGGATCCTCCCTTTTCTATGGGGGATGAGTGAACTTTACACCCTGTTCCTCATGCCCCTAAAAGTCAAAACAAATGATACTTAAGGTACTTGGCAGTATAGTTTCAAGAACTATGCATACCTCAATAATATTACAATAAGATTGGACAAGCGGGTCAGCCACTTCCGATGCTACAAGGATCTTTTGGTGCTTGAATGACATAGACAGGAGGGCGCTGCTGTTGTGAACAAGTGTGAAATTGTCTAAGAAACTGTATTAAAAAAACAAGATGGCGGCATTAGTTCACGTTATGACCACGCGCCAAAAGATAAAAAACTTTACTTGTGAGGGCAACTTATTTTCAGATCGAAATCTTATGCTCTAAATTCGTACTTGCTAGCACTAAGATAAAACCAATGAAGTAGCCAAGAATATTTTTGGAAATTAGTATAATACAAGAATCTACCCGCGACTTTGTCCGCGTGAAATTTCTTGTTTTAACATAAAATAGCCTCTGATACTCGGCAATACTGTAGCTTCCCATTAGTGAAATAATTTTCGGAATAGCTTCGGTAGATCCGAAGATTACCCCCTACATACAAACTTACAAATTTTACCTCTTTATAATATTAATATTATTATTCCTATAAACAGGTATTGACAAAAATAATTAATTTGAACAAGCCTTAAATCCGAGCAAATACAAAAGTGACTTTTTCAATTCGTACGCACTTTCTGAGTTTATCTTGGGCATTACTGACATCAGTGAAGGAAAAAATCGTCCTGCCGTGGAACAATAATAGGTTAGTATTATTTTGATCAGTGACCAGGTTAGTCACTAACCACACGAAAAGAAGGAGAAGATTTTGATTTATTTATAAGAAACTGGAAAAAAAAAATACGTCGTGTCCGGTTTAACAACAAGTCAATCGTCATCCTGAGAACGCCTCGTTGAGAGGTGAAACACGTGTCGATTTCTTACAAGGTTCTTTATGACTCTTTAAGAACTGAATACTGAATGTACGTCGTCTATTGTATTTTATCATGGATTTCCGCAAAGTCACGCCTAAGTCAAAGATACTGGACTAAACAACACGTAGCCTGTGTTCCCAGAAGAATTAGGCTGAATTAAAACCCTGGACATATCGCCAATCCACCTTAAGCAAGCGTGGTGATGCAATGCTCATGCCTTTTCTGTATAAGACGCCTTTGTTCTGCAGTGGGGCAATAATAGGCTGGTATTATTACTATAAAATTTACGTAAACTTAAAACTTAATACTCAATACTCAATTATTTATTGCATTCCATATGTATTACATAGATGGTTTAATAAGTAAGAGATCAATATGGACCCTGTCGGGCACAGCAAAATAGGGAGAGAGGAAGAAGGCTAAGCAGTAATTCAATATTATTATAAATTATTAGATGTTTATAATTGGGTGTATAATTATGTATATATTGTATATTATATTATTAGGTTTGTGTATATAGGTGTAGTATATTACAGCGCTAGCCCTATGCTACACGTGTACTCTGTAAACAATAGCTTCCAAATGTGAGAGCGACGAGGCTCGACATGCTGCGGACAACACCTGAAAGGTACTCGTAATATTCTAATGAAAATGTGCGATGCTTTCCAAGCTTAGAGGGTTAAAGAAACAGTGTTAACTTTATTAGCTGCTTATACATGTGTGTTCAGCCGTCATCATCATCTGCATAGCCTTTTTCCAACTGTGTTGGGTTCGGCTTCCAGGCCGAATGCAGCTTAATAGTCACTCCATGTAGACTGCCTATCTTGCCTTCACAACCCAGTAACTGGGTAATCACGACACCCTTGGTATGAATGGTTGTCAGACTTGTGACCTTTCGACTACCCGTAACGACTGTGAAAGATAAGATATTATGTTCAATATTTTTCTCAAATCTATAATTATTATAGTTTTAAACAGAAATCTCTAAAACTCTACCTACGAATTTGTATGTACAGTACCTACTAACAAAAAGGAAAAAAAAACGTAATTACACCGCAGAGGTTCACTAAACACATTACAATACTTAGCCTAGCTATTAGATGGGCACGCCACAATTGTGGCGATAAGTCCCCTCTTTGAGGAGTGGCTAGAGAGGCGCCACGGCGCCCTCACCTTCCGCCTGACGCAGGTCCTCACCGGACATGGTTGTTTCGGGAGGTTCCTGTTCAGGATAAAGCGGGAGGAAACGCCCGGGTGTCACCACTGTGTGGATCGCCCGGAGGACACGGTGGAGCATACGGTAGAGGTCTGCCCAGCTTGGGCGGAGCACCGCCGTGTCCTCACGGAGGCGATCGGCGGCGGCGATCTCTCGTGTACGGCCCTGGTTCAGGCCATGGGCCGGAGCGAGAGTGCATGGGAGGCCGTCACCTCCTTCTGCGAAGCAGTAATGCTCGCGAAGGAGGAGGTGGAGCGCGCGAGGGAGAGGCAAGATTCGCACCCTCGCGCCCCTAGTTGCCGCAGGAGACGCCCCGGGCGTCGGGAGTCGCGAGCCGACTTCCGGCCACCGTAGGCGCAGGCTTGCGGACGGTGAGTAATGGGTAGCTCGCCGTCCGATAGGGACCAGGCCCGGGTCGACGGCGCGTCGTGTTCCACGCGCGCCTCAAAGAGATGTCAGCACCAACTGACGGGGTCCGGAAGGGCCAATGCCTGCCGGGGTTGCGGGTTTGTCCGAAAGGGATATCGCGACCCCGGCACACAGGCAACGGAAGGAACACGGGTGGGTTTTAGTCAGTAAAAGTCTGACACGCCCTCCCGCTCCACCCAGAGCGGGAGCAGTTATTTGATAATTTCCCACCCTCAAAAAAAAAAAAAGCCTAGCTATTAGAGCGCTGACACAATTACAACAACATGAATTGAAGTGTCCCCACTCAGCCCCCGAGCGGTAAGGTAAGTGGGGGTCGCACGTACCTACATAACTAAGTAGAAAAAACGAAAACTGCCTACAAGTATCAGAAGAAACATTAAATTGCACCATACCAGGCACGGATTCACAATACTTAGCCCAACTATTAGTGCGCTAACACAATTACGACAACTCGGAGGGTTATGTGACTCCGTGTAGGCGGGCTTAATTTAAGTGTCCCCACTCAGGCCCTAGCGGTAAGGTAAGTGGTAAGACAGTGGGACGCGAGCTACGTGTCACAACACAGTGGTTTATTTCTGACAAGAGCAGACCATATGAATAATTTACTTAGAATACAAACTATTTTACGTGTATTTTTTGAGACTTATGTATTTATGAAAACGCACTTTAACCAATATAAATTAAATTATCTTTTTAAGAGAAAAACAATTGCAAAACAGTAATTATAATACTCCAGCTAAAATTACTCACTGTACTTATTTTTGAGTCTAGAATCAGCAGATGTTACGAATCAAATACAATTTTAGCAATTTAATTTAAAAACTTTTACACAGAGTGCAATCAAAAACTAACGAATCATATTAAAAACCCTAAGAAAAGAAAAGATCTGTTAAATACGAAAAGTTCTTGTCAAAGAAAAATAGTGAGGGGTTACCGAATACAATTAGTAAGTTATCGATGTGTACACGTTTACGTTTTAGTTCCATTGTGCTGTGTGATTAACTTAAGAATTATATTTATTCTTCTCAAGAATTTTAATTTAAAATTAAACGCACAAAAGAGATTCGTGCAACAAGATTCCTAAAATAGACAATTTAAAATATTTTTAATGGATTATTTTTTAATTCGCCTATCTTGGTGAATGATGAGTCCCGCTTGACGATGCCTCCGCCAGGCAATTTTAATTTATGAATATTCAACGGATCTTGTCAATTCACAAAATTATGTTCGGTCTGCCCCTTTGAGAGTGAAAAGGTCATAGAATAAAAATTAACTAGATATTTTTTACAATTTAAAACAGTTTGAGTTTTCCAATTATTCCGGAAAGTTTATACCACAGATATGTAAAATACTGCAATTCAGCTTCATCCGGTTAGACTGGAAGCAGACCCCAGCATAGTTAGGAGAAGACTAGGCAGATATGTATTCCGGAATGTATGTACTACAGATAGAAATCACACGGCACCCGTGCAAAGCAGGGGCGGGTTGCTAGTTTAGGTATACCTAAGATTTGAATCATAGCTTCGCTCTACCGCGTCAAAACACGGTCGCGTCTCTGTTTTGCTTTGTCGCGCCTGACAAACACATTGTCGCAGAGACTTAACTTCATTGTCATGGAAACGATATTATTATTTTGTGACCTAACACTTCTCAGTAACTAAGTCTCTTCAAAGTAACGCCCCGGCACCCCCTCGAAAAATCTAGTCGCCAACGCGCAGTAAGCAAGGTGACCGTTAGTCGCCAACGCGCAGTAAGCAAGGTGACCGCTAGTCGCCAACGCGCCGTCAGCAAGGCGACCGGTCGTTGCCGGCACACCACCGGTGAGCTGACAGATTGTTGTTCATGCGAGGTGTCACCGCGCGGCTGGTAAGGCGTCACCGCACGGCCGGTAAGGCGTCACCGCGCGGCCCGTGGAGCGGGCTCCTCGCTTGAAGCGTGCTGTCGGCGCGACGTGTGACGCGCTAGCGGATGGCTCGCGGGCCGCTCAATGCCCGCTATTCTGTATAGCCATCGTAAAATAGACTTTAATGCAATTGATTTAAAATCTTAACTTGAATGACAAGTTATTTGCCGTGTCGGAGCGGTGTTGCTATAATGAGCGATGTCTATTATACTCCATTTGAAATTAGATTAGACATACTGCAGCTGCCATTTGTCATACCACCAACGCAATAGAAATCAAAATTGGTTGAACGGACTGTAAAAAAGGTTTATTTAAATGTCTAATCTTATTTCATATGAAGGCAGAGGTGTGGGCAAATCTAGCGATTTAAATCTATGGTTAATACTACAAAATCATTCTAAAGAGAATTTAATAACTTCAGAATTTGAATAAGTAGGTACCTATCTTGTTAACAATTTAAATATTCAATTGTCTACAACAGCCTACACTTAACGCAATAAGAAACTTTGAAAGTCCTAACTTGAAAGTTTTCAATGAAAACGTTTTGTTATTTCAACCAAAATGGGAACAATTACGTACTGTTACTGGCTTGTTTGTTGAGCTATTATTAACTTCAGAATGAGTAGGTACCTATTGATTTTCTGACGAAACTAGAGGCAGTTCTACGATGGGCACGTCCAAGAAATTAAAAGTTTATAACCGTAGCGAAATCTATGCCAATTTTATATTCAAAGTAGGTAGGCTCCTACTCTAAGTTTTAAGATTTTTGCGTACTGGATTCTGCGTTACATATGCATAAGTAGGTAACAATTTGGAATCAACAGAAATGGAAAAAAAAAAAAAACTTTTTGAGTAGAAACTTGTGATTATTTCTTTATTAGCCTTTTCCCGCAGCTTCGCTCGCGTGGAGGTCGGAAATTATCCCATGGAAACGTATTACTAGGATAAAAAGTATCCTATGTATTAATCCAGGTTATAATCCTATTAGTAGCATAACATAATGATTGAATACTATCGTGAATTCATGCAAGCCTAGTACTTTTTGTTAGGTTACTACTCAGAAATTGTGCACAACGTCTAATGATTGAACTGTCTTGAATTCTTGCAAGCCAAGTACCGTTTGTGCCAAGTTTCAAGTTTAATTAACTCAAGGAATAAGATTTTTCATACAAACGTAATCCCCCCTTTTCGCCCCCTTAAAGGTGGAATTTACAAAAACCCCTTCTTAGTGCCCCCTTCATTATAAAAGGAAGCTGTGTGCAAAATTTCACGTTCCTAGTCCCAGTAGTTAGTTTCGGCTCTGCGTTGATATGTCAGTCAGTCAGTCAGTCTCTCCTTTTATATTGTATATAGATTGTTGTTCTTGTTGTAGTTCCCTTGACTTATTTCAAAGATAGAAAGCTTAGGAGTGCGTGGAGTAACTCTCAAATTATTTAAAGACTACCTCAGTGATAGATACTACCTCATGATGTAAATCTGTGGACCAATTTATATTTTGCTATAGTCCAGTTACATGTTGATGGGCCTACACTGTCCTCTAACACCTTTTAACACTGTAAGAACTATTTACTTTTAAAAGAGTAACCGTGGAGTTTCTTGCCGGCTCTTCTCCATAGGAAACGACCAATTGGAACCTAGCTTTGACGTTTCATAAGTGCCCTTGTAGGTTTATGTGAAATAAAATATTTAGAATTTAGAATTTAGAATTTTTAGAATTTTGAATAGATCCCAGTATGTCCTCATTGATTCAGTCACCAGTTTATATGAAAAGCTCACCTATGGCATCCCACAAGGTAGTATATTAGTACCGATACTTTTCCAAATATACATCAATGATCTATACAAGCTCTCCACCTCTAATTGCGAAATTTTCTCTTATTCTGCATAACGATACGGTATGGTGATGCGATACGGCACTTCTAGTGTCTGGCAAAAACTGGGAGCAAGCCAGAGTTAGAGCAGAATACTGGCTCCGGTTAATAATGGAATGGCTGTCAACTAACTTGCTGACGTTGAATTTAGATAAGACGAAACTAATCAGGTTCTACCGCCCACAATCAATAACTCCATCCTCTTTCTCTCATAAAATTAAAGCTCACCCTTGCCCCCTCTTCAGTCTGTAAGTTGTAACTGTCTTGCTCTCAGCACAGTCCCCAATATCTGGGAGTGATTATTGATGAAAAACTTAACTCGCACGCGCATATAGAGGCACTCTGCACTAAAATCAGAAGACTACTATATATTTTTAAAGAACTCAGGCACTCCACCAATTCGGAAACTCTGACTCTTGTGTACTGCCTTTGTCAGTCCATCATTATGTACTGCATTCCGTTGTGGGGCGGTAATTACAAAATCGCAACGGTCCCTGCAGAACGTGCACAACGAGTGGTTCTTAAAGTGATGCTTTTTAAACGTAGAGACTACCCTACTGATCAGTTATTTTCTGAGGCCGAAGTTCTCACAGTAAGGCAACTATATGTTCTTCGTTCAGTCCTGCGGAGACCCGCTAACCTTCCATTAGATAAAACTCTGCTTCTAAGACACCACGGTGTTCCTGTCGTTTTGCATTTACAAGTCGACAATTGTTGGTTCAAAGTTCACGCATGTATACTAAATAAAATAAAATTATTCCGTTGTATAGGTACATATAACTTACATGAAATTAAAAATAAATTTAGAAAATGGCTCTTATATTTAACTTATGATGGAACAGAAAATATATTGGCTACAGAATCATAACTTAAACTTACCCTGCAAGAAAGCTTATCATACACACACAAACTACACTAATATAAACACTCCTAGATACACAACCATAATCATAAACTCCATGTGCTATGTTAACAACCACTGTAGGAACTAAGGAAATAAACATAATGACGGTCGCGTCTCAATATGTATATGAGAACCTGATTCATGTAAAAAAGAATATAAATCTATATTCTAAACACAGCGACATTCATAGCTTAAATACTAGAAACAAAGATTTATTTATTGTGCCGAGGACTAGGCTCCAAAAAATTTGTAATTCATTTAAGTGCCAAAGTAACTGAGCCTCAATAAATTTAAATCATTTATAAACAGAAACTATGTCAAAAAGGTTTCTTTAAAGTCAAAGATTACTTAGACGACAAAAAGGCTTGGGACTATTTAGGCTACTCCAATGTAAAAAAGCAACAAACAAGTGTTTTTAGAATCAAAGATTACATGATGCTGTGTGAGCTCATGTAGTTGTTTGGATTATTTTATTTGACTGTAAGTCAATTTATTTTAAATTTTGTTTTCATTTATTGTTGACATAATCTACTCATTAAAATGTTTTTATTTTATGAGTTGATTGCAATTTGTGCTAATGTAAATTATTTTTGCATTAAAGCATTATTATATAGAATCAAGTTTTTCCAACTGAACAGACAGCTGTGCTGCTGGGGAGTTTGTTGTGCCACTTCTTCCCAGCTTAAGCACTAGGAAGTGGTGAAGGGTGGGCGTTTTTGGGGGACTGTCTTATGTAATTTTGACGTTCGAAAAGTGCTGATTCTCAGCCTAGTTTGAATAAATGACTTTTGAATTTTGAATTTTGTAAACAAACAGAAAAGTCACGGTTGTATTGTATTTATAAATTGAAGCTGCAAAATCGCCGACTCCTAAGATACAGGTCTGCGTACCTAGTTTAGGAGCCCGGAAACCTGACAATAATTTTAAACTTGGTAGAACAACCCTGTTTCCATATGCTATGTACTGTGTTGCTGTTTTTATGTACTAATAAACTTATATTATATTAGTACAATTTTACTACTTCCTGCGCCCTAACAGGGTCACTCATTACACTCGGGGGTACCTAATCATAAGTTTAGCACATTTACATTTATTTATTAATAGCTTTTGCCCGCGGCTTCGCCCGCGTGGATGTCGCATCATATCCCACGGGAAAATACTACCGGGATTACACACCTTAGGCCCCTCGTCCATGGCGACTTTTTGTAGCGATGCTACCGCGCGTTTTGTAAACGCGCTTCTGCATCGCTAGTATCTCGCGTCAGTCGCGTTTGCAACGTGCGACAGAAACGATGCAAACGCGCGGCTGTGTCAATGCAAACGCGCGACCGTTTCTGACGACATCGGGTGAACGAATGGTGGAGAACGGAGGGAGCGCGACAGTAGCGATACAGAATCTGAGCGCTACCTGCGCTCAGATTCTGTATCGCTCAGCACAGCCAGCGACAGTACTGCGGCTGTATCGATATACATGCGCGACAGTCGCCGTGGTCGAGTCCTCTAATAGCCGAGGAAAAGGTCATTGAATCCTATCGCTGTGCCCGCGTAGCCGTAAACCATAATTATTTTGCTACTCGTAATTTAGAATCTGTGATATCTTTTAAAGTACTAATTTTAATTATATGATGTCAAGCCATATTTAAATCTAAATTAAATGCCCAATTTTAATAACATATTTTATTGGATAAGGATTAATATAAAACGGGTCAAAATTGCTTCGGAAATAACAATGAAATTTTTATCAAATTCTGAGAGATTATAATGGTTACTGTGGGTCATTTTTAGAAGATAGACATGTGCCATCCAGAACTTTTTTGTTGAACTTTTTAAGATAAACCATTCTGTAGAACATAATTTGTATGTATCTTTTACGGTTTACGCGGCGCACGCCAGTAAAGCTCGGCATGGTTTTTTCCGGCATCTTCATCAATAACCGACATATTTCAGCTAATTTACACAATACCTAAATGAATTATACACCAAAACCTTCTGCATGAATACCACCGTCCATAAGTGAAAACCGTTTGAAAATCCGTTTTATGTTTATCGCCTTCATTCAGACAGACAGACAGTTTCAGTGGGGGACTTTGTTTTATAATATGTGAGGACATTGTGCAAATATTATATTCCTTAATCTATTAGAGCCTTCCAAGATCGAATTCAAATCCAAAGCAGTAGGTACCTACCTACTTCCTCTAGTTGACTCAATACAGAAATAAGTTAACGCCTGGTTTATACGATGGCAGTGACTGGACCCAGTGACTCGGAATTTCAGGCCCAGTCAGTGGGTTCATGTAGACGAGATAGGTAAGTCAGTAAGTCAGACGGGGGAAGCTATACTGGTCCCGAAAATAGACGGGTAGCTTAGTCAAATGGACTGACTTGAAGGCGCGAGGTCAGCACTGGACTTGAAACTAGTGTCTACTCGAGCCCTTTAATTTGTATTTCTTTTTATTTAAAGGGCTTTGTCGCTTAGCGACCACATCGCCCAGTACAGAAAAACACAAAATTGTTGGTAACTATCTACCTTATGTTACTGTAGAAAGAACAATCCATGTCTCTAATACATTTGTCTCATTTGACAAATGATTGACATTCATAAAATTTAATAACGTAATGTATGTTCCAATTTTTTATTTAATTAATGTCATTTTGCATGCTAGTTTTAGCGAATTGTTTTAGAAACTGCTAACCCCACCAACGGTAATGTACCTACTACAATTCTTGCAAAAATAAATTTCCTATCATTTCATTTCTACTACACACATATAACCTTTTTTTTTAACATGAACGCCTCTATATCTGTATTTATTCTGACCTTTATGTAACTATGAGTTTCTTTGGAACATGACCTCTTTTCAGCTCACAGAATCACATAAGAAGCATAAATAAAGTTTCCACCAAAGTTTGGTACGAAAATGTCTGTATTATTCACGACACACTTTTTCAAAGTACCCTATAATATAATTTTTATATTGGGATATAGGTCTGTATATTGCCCCTGAGACACTATGCAGGTATCCGAGAGGAAATAAATTATATTTTTTGCTGAATAATATATACCTACAGTAGCTGAAGTGTGGCTAAGTAATAACAGCCGCAATGGTCGATCGATCAGGTTAAGTTACGCTTGCCGTGGTTTGTTCGTGCCTCGGAAAGCACGTTAAGCCGCTGGTCCCGGCTGTCATTTACAAATCTTTGACAGTCTTTACAGGTAGTCAGAAGCCCGAAAATCTGACAACCAGTCTTACCGAGGGGTATCGTATTACCCAGTAACTGGGTTGTGGAGGTCAGATCTCCAGAGCTCTCAGAGCTCCATGTAAAATATTGGTATTCAGCTGCATATGGTTAGACTGGAAGACGACCTCAAAAATAGTTGGGAAAAGACTAGGCAAATGATGAGTAGCTGAAGTAAAGCTATGACTACACTATTTATCTAGAAACAAGGATCTTCATTCTTAAAGTGCTAAACATAATGTTTCTTAAAGATAAACGATAAATGATTTTAGGTACTTGAGTTTACTTTTGTTACTATCTCATTGCTCTAGTGATCACAAGCTGTACTGCTACAGAAATAAAATCATAAAGGATGAACATAACTTTAGGCCTGTATTCATCAAAGCGTTAGGCAGAGGTGTACCTCATAGTACTCCCATGTAACAGATGGCGAGCTTATTTCCGTCAACCGGACACAAATCTGAGAAATTCCAGATCGAAAAACCCAATAACACTTAGCCCGACCCGAGAATCGAACCCAGGACCTCATTTTCAGCAGTTGCGCTTGCGGCCACTAGACTCACAAGGCAGCAAAGGTGCAGAGGACGCAGCTAAGGTTGGAAGTGGGGTTATATTACGCAAGTTGACATAATTTCAGCAGACCAGCGACTGACTGCTCAGTGTAGTTTAGATTGAAACTTTGATTGTGAACCTGGGAATCAGTAAGCAGTAGTGCTTGCGACGAGCAGCGGGAGGTAAAAACACTGCTTTGTGTTTTCAGCTGCGCGCACAGACTGCATCAAGTCTGCGGCGCGTGAGTCGCCGACGACGGTACGAAATGTTACCATTTTAAATATTATATTTTATATAAACATTTAGGACTAAGTATTGTATTTATTCATTTTATTTTGTTATTTCACTATATGCTGCACCGGTCGACGTCATCACGACAACGCCGGCTGTCGCTGAAAACCAGCGCTGGGGCTCTGTCTCGCATAGGGTCGTAGTATTATGCTGAGCGATGGCCGTTTTGCGTGGATGTGACGCATATTTTCACCCAAATTGTTTATTTTCGTGTTTTGTTCTTTCCTTGCGTCATGTGTACCGCAAATAAACGTATTTTCTTTCTTTTTTTTTTCCCGACCAGTATAAGTATAGTAATGACAGTTATGTTAGTCCATCCAACAAAATCCATAACTATCTAGGCCATTCAGAATCTGTCTTTCTATCATACCTCCTCTAAAATCTTCCTAAGTGTAAATTGGACATCAATTTGAGGCGTCGTCGAGACAGTTAGGAGTCTGGCGTTGATTTTGATTAATAACGGGACGGTGGCGACGACTCGACGTCGTCGTCGTGAGAAAATGAGTGCGGTTCAACGGTTTTAGAACCTTACTTAAACTGTTATGAGGAAATCAGTTTTTATCGATATTCTACAAGTTTTATACTTTTTTTAAATGTTGTGTAACATTTGCAGCAAAATTAAATAATTCTCTATTTTATTATATTATTTTTGTTTTTTTAAGACTCCCAGCTACGTTGCTCTGTGCGGTGTGATCTTGTTTGAAGATAAACAATTTTTTTTTTTTAATACAAAGTTTATAGGTAGGTACTGAATTTCTACATTCAACAAAATGGTCCCCCTTCCAGGCGGGTAGGTATAAACTTATTGGAAGAAAAATAAATAGTATAAAAAAATGTGGTTTAAATTATTAAGCATAACTTCACAGATGGTGTATCGATCAAATATTATATCATAAACAAAAACAAACAAAGTACTATATTACGAATTGAAAAAGCACTGGGCTATCACTTTCTGACTGTACTGTTTGACATGTACTTTTAGAGTTTATCTTGAACATGTCTGTCATTGGCGAAGAAAAATCATCGTGAAGAAACCTGGATTTATAATCAATATAAGTCAGACATCGCCAACTCGTCTTGAGCAAGTGTGGTGATCAATGCTCTTGCCTTTTCTGTGTGTTAAGAGGCCTTTTTCCTATGTGCGACAATAATAAGCTTGGTATCCTATACTATTAAAAGATAAATAATTGTATATACTTGACGGCGGCGCGTCGACGTCGAAATAGAAATGTCAACGTCAAGAGTGGCTTTATGATCGCTGTCAAAGCCACTCTAGCGGAGCGTCGTGTCGATGGTAGCAGGGCGGCCATCTTTCAACACACATTGGTTGAATGAAATGGCGCCAGTGCACCATGTCTGCGACGAATCGCTTTCCATTGCCGCAATCAAAGTGATTTTAACACGCTTTTATTAGGTCGACCTGTATGTATGTAACTATATAATCAAATCTAAGAAAACTAATTTAACCATCTTCTAAAGATCGTAGCGTTATGAAAATTGGCAGTTGTATGTGATTTTGATGACAATATAATAACATGGTACTGTCAAGCTGATCTGATGATGGAGCCGGAAGATATGAACTGGAACTTCATGATGGATGATTGTATCATAGCCGTGTTTGGACTTGTTAGAAAGGTCTTGTAATGAACGTTGACCATGATTAGGTTTCAAGGTCTGATGATGAAGCCGGAAGATAGGCACTAGCATTCCATGATGAAATATCGTATCATAGCCGTGTTTGGACTTGTTAGAAAGGTCTTGTAAAGGTGCACGTAAAAGCGTGTTTTTTAGTTTTTTTGAAACTATTAATTTATTTAATAAGTTTTGTGAAGATTTAAAGACTAGAGACTATTGTTTTATTATTAGAAGTTTAATTTTAGTTATATTGTGTTATTGGAGAAAAACATTGTAACATTTGATTTTCAAGGGTATTCGGTTTTATTCACCGCCTTATATCCACGCCCTGCAAGATGAGTTCTGATGAATGCCCTCCTGCTCCTTCATACTTATATATTTGTAATCATGTTCTCGAAAACAGCTCTAACGATTTGGATGAAAGTTGCAGTATTAAAGCCTATTCAGACCTAAGCGGTATTCGCTACCATCTGCGGCAGAGAAAACCCAGTGGGTATGCGGTAATATTACTGTTCAGACGTACTTGATACTAAATACCTGAGCGAAACCCGCGCGGCATGTACCTCTACCCACAGCGGCAGCGAATATCGCTCAGGTTTGAATAGGCCTTAAGGGTTTACGGGGCGAAAAATCGATCTAGCTAGGTCTCATATTTGGGAAGATTCGTTTTCTCCGTATTTTCACCCGAGCAGAGTTCGGTCGCCCTAAGTTTAAAACAAGATGGCTACCTTAGAATAACATGACATAGCAGCATGGAATTATTAAGTACCTACTATCATGGCAGCATGGAATTAGTAAGTACCTACTATCATGGCAGCATGGAATTAGTAAGTACCTACTATCATGGCAGCATGGAATTAGTAAGTACCTACTTTCATATACTATTAAATGAGCTTTCTCTATTTTCAAGAGACCAGAGCTGGGTCACCCAGGTACTAATATTATAATAGGAGGGAAGAAAACTGTTGATTATACATACAAGGTCAAGTTTAGTAAGTTAGCGAAAGTCAACGGACTTGGGTCTCTCGCTTGGAGTTTTTTTTTATCATTTTTAGCGTTCCCAACGCATCTAAAAATGATAAAACAAAAACTAAATTGTTTTGATGATTTTTTTTTTCGGTTTATCGACCTCACCTAGTGTAATTACTTGAAATATCAGTAAAAAAATCAGTTTATTGTTTTTAAACTTCACATACGTTATCGGTACACACGATAAAACAAAAAAAGACATATTTTCAACTCATTATTTAAGTATCTACACTCCCGGGGGTCGTTGATCTCCAAAAAATCATCAAATCTTTTTTGTTTTGTTCCAACATGTTTAGATGTACCCATTACGTCTTCGGAATTTCGCTAGCTAATTTAAATTGACCCTATATAGAATAAATATTCAAAAGTGTCACTATTCAAGTGTGACCACAGTCTAAACCTAATCCATTCCAAGACATTAACTTATTTTCGTCCCTTTTTCCGTGAACTGAAATAAACCGTACGGGGTAGAAGGCTACCCACAACAGTATGTAAAGAAATAATCAAAAACCGACCAAGTGCGTGTCAGACCACGCACAATGAAGGGTTCCGTAGTTGAAATTAATTTATCCCACGAACAAACTTAACATTGTTGTTGAAAAACATGTTCTCCCTTACGGAATGTATGGGTCATCATGTTTTTCAAACTGCAAATTTAAGTTGGTTGATTATTACTCGTTAACCTGTACAGCCTACTTAGCTCTGATAGTATTCCTTTTAATTTCGTTATACATATATACTACTGCTGTGAATTTTTTCACAAATCCAAGTACAACCATTTAGCTGGCAGGGACACACATTTGAATCTAACCAAAAAATTTCGAACGACCTTTCTAATGATACCCCACACCATGGGGCAGATGAGAAAAAAAACCTCCCCACTTTACGTGTAGGGGAGGTAAGCTAAAAAAAAAAAAACTTGATTTTATTTAACCACGGACGGCGTGATTAATATGTATACATATGCCAAATTACAGCTTTCTAGTACTAACCGTCTCTGAGCTAAACCGCGAACAGACAGACAGATGGACATGGCGAAACTATAAGGGTTCCTTGTTTACTACGGAACCCTAAAAATGTTCGCTGGCCGTAAATATCGACGTGAAATGTATTGGAGTGAATTTATTCGCTTCACGTAGTCAGCCAGTCTGGTCCTGTGAGTATTATAAGAAGTGAATGGGGTCTTCATCTTCCGTAATGGTTAGGTATTATATTAGGTCTTTACCTATGAAATTGCCGTTCTGCAGTACTGGCCATTTCAAATCAAAATAATTTTTGTTTGGCTAAGAATTTTAATTTCAAATTAATTTTATTTTAAAAACATGGTTATTTTTTTCCAAAAGTAGTCATTTGTTTATTGATTAGTGTTACATTTTCATCGCATTTCAATCTTTTTCGTCATCATGGATACGTTAAAAATTCGAGTAATTATGGAATATGAGTACCGTCGTGGCAGCAACGCGGCACAAGCGGCACGCAACATCAACGACGTTTACGGAGCTAACACTACAAACCAACGCACCACCTGCTATTGGTTTGCTCGCTTCCGTTCTGGAAATTTCGACCTGAAAAATGAACCTCGCGGTCGTCCGAAGACTGGTCGACAATGACGAATTAAAGGCGATTGTGGAAGTTGATGATACACAATCTACGGCTGAATTAGCAGCAGCTTTCGACGTTAGCGTCAAAACAATATTGGTCCATTTGCGTCAAATTGGCAAGGTAAAAAAGCTTGACAAATGGGTGCCCCACGAACTCAATGATCGCCAGCGCAAAGTACGCGTCGAGACGTGCCTTGCACTGCTCAACAGACACACAAATGAAGGAATTTTGAACCGCATCGTTACCTGCGATGAAAAATGGATTTCTGAGTTGTGGTTTTCAGAAGCTCGGAAGTCTGACAATCAGTCTTACCAAGGGATATCATGTTGCCATGTGGGTAACTAAGTTGTGGAAATCAGATAGGCAGTCGCTCCATGGAAAATATTGGTATTCAGCCTCTGCATCCGGTTAGACTGGAAGCCGACCCCAACACGGGTGGGATAAGGTTAGGCAAATAATGACTATGCCAGCGCCACAGACGGTGTTCGCTTATCGCCATAGAAATTCAAATTAAGTTTACTGTTAAGGATATAGGTATAGTTAAATTATTTCAAAATTAAGACTTCAATGTGAAAATCTAGTAAAAATCATTATAAATCAGATATAGTACCTTATAAAAGCTCGTACAGACCAGCACGACGCGACGCCGCGCCGCGACACGAACAATACAATTTCTAAGAAAACTTGACAGTAAAACAATAACCGGTGCCGCGTCGCTCTGTCGCGTCGCGCTGGTCTGCACGAAGCTTAATTCTATGGCTCGATGCAATGTAAGTACATACTAATTCCATGGTTGGATGATAAAATTGTTACCTACTGTCATACTAAACTTTTCTAAACTTAGTAGTAATAAAAAATGAAAATCTTCTTCCTTTTTTTTTTAAGGAAAAATATTTTCGTTTAATATTATTACTAAGTTTAGAAAAGTTGTTTTAAACAAAAACTAGGTACTGGACTGATTTAAAAAATTATTTCACTAGTACAATGCTGTATTATTACTGAGTAACAGACAGGCTATAATTTATAAAAATATCACGCGGGCGCAGCCGCTGGCGGAAACAAGGTGTCTTTTAAATGTCATCCGAAATTGTCTACTTTGCTAAGTGCGTTTTGCTGTCACCAGAACTTTATATTCAAGGATTCAATAATACCTCAAGGTTTGTTTGTCAATGGATGTTCAAAACAACTTTATGTACGTACCTAAGGGTTGGATTAAGTTCCTCGTTTTAGAAAGTACTAGCTGCTGCGGATTCGCCCGCGGGGCCCCCAATTATTTTTCTAAAATAAAAGTACATTAGTATGAACTTTTATTTTAGAAGTGTTCTATTTGTGAAAGTCCCGTCAAAATGGGTCCAGCAGTTTCGGAGATTAGCCGGAACAAACAGATAGACAGACAGAGCGACAAAAATTTTAAAAATTGATTTTTTTGTGATAAGTAGGTACCTTATAAACATACTTTCATATGCATTTAGTGTATAGCAATTATTTTGACATAACAAATAGACACTTTTTTTTTTGGGTGGGAAATGATCAAATAACTTCTCCCGCTCTTGGTGGAGCGGGAGGGCGTTTCAGACTCTTACTATCTACCACCCGTGTTCCTTCAGTTGCCTGTACGTTGCCAGGGTATCCCTTTTGGACTGCCTTCTCCTTCGCGAGCATTGCTGCTTCGCAGAAGGAGGTGACGGCCTCCCATACCCTCT
Source organism: Agrochola circellaris (assembly GCA_914767755.1). Lineage (NCBI taxonomy): Eukaryota > Metazoa > Arthropoda > Insecta > Lepidoptera > Noctuidae > Agrochola > Agrochola circellaris. The sequence goes on along the minus strand of OU611850.1, from coordinate 8,965,624 downwards.
CGTTCCGTACCATAGCTAGTTTTTATTTTAAAAGCTTGCAAGGAGTAATATTGGCATTCACGAGCACTAATATGTATACGGCTAGCAACCTTCAAAAGTGTTTTTTCCTACAGTTTTGATTGTAATTTTCATCTCAAAGTTGCAGTCAATATTCCACGAGGAAATCGCTTTTGAATTTTACTAAGTAGATACATATTAGCGCTCATGACTGTACACCTAACCATTTTATAATCTAACTAACATTTTTAGATAGTCATTGGGTCCAAAAAAAAACTTAATTAAACATTTTGCAGTAGCAAAAATGTTTTATAAATTCAGACTGATGTCACGAAAATTGTCTCTAACTGTCAAAACGTTTGACATACGCAGGCTGTTTGTCTTAAGACCCTTTACCTAATTAAAGTAAAATGAAAAATCTAAATTCAAAAGGTAAACTTACCGTCCCTGTCGTAATGGCTCCAAACCTCCATGAACTGGTTCGCTGATAGTTTCTTCAACTCACGAGAGTCAGGATCACGAAACTGCCTCATAAAGTTAGTGGCCCTCTCTAAATTAAGCCTTTTGGCAGACGAATTCGAATCGATACTCATTTTAGAAAAATAATTCGACTGAAATATCACTTCAAATCTAAAAATCGGTATTATCGATAAAAAAATATAACTTGATTTCAAACACTAATTTGAATTTTAAAATATTTTATCCGTTCTATATTTAAAAGGAAATATGAAAATTATTTCATTTTTTAAATAGAATTTACTTGATCTATGATTTGGCCTGGTTTATTGTCAATGTGTTTATTAAAAATATTTATTTATTTATTTTTTCGTATATATTTAGATTTAATAACACTATTTTTGTTTACACGGGCTTTTCATTACATCTGAAACAAAAAGAAAAATTGTTAGTTGTTGAAGAGTTAGGTAGAGGTAGGTGTACCTATAGTACACCCACATTTCGCCAGTTATGTTTAAGTCCCATGTAATAGGGCAAGCCTCTTGCCACCAACCGGGCACAATCCGAACTCCGGACTACTACCGAGAAATTCTAGAGGGAAAAACCCAATAACACTTTGCGCCACTCGGGAATCGAACCCAGGACCTCATGTTCAGCTGTAGTGCTTGAGGCCACTAGACCAAAGAGGCAATCAAGAGCCAGGAATATATCAATAATATTTTGTTTTTATTATTGACGGTTTTTTACCTACTGAAAAACAATTTCACTTAAGATTTTCTCATATCTTTAATAAATACAAGCTGCTTTACGATACATTTAATTGACCTTCACAACTCCATTTATTTTAACACGTGAAAAGCTCCCAATCCTACATAATTTATCTCCATTTAAAATTAATTCGATCAACAGGAAAACGGCTAACAAAGATTGACAGGGGATCGACAACGTATATGTCAACTGTCGACTCCCGATCAATACCTACTCCGAACATAAAATAACGCCCGTATTCCGTGTAGGGGTGTATTCACGTAGAAAGCTGGTAACCACAGCCGATATGCCAGCGTTTGTTGGCGTTGAAAAGCGGTGGTTGTCAATACTGGTCGGCGCAGGCGGTTTTCATATTTTTTGCCGAATCAGCGCGAACTAGTCCAAACCGGCGCACAGTGGGCCCATACTGAAAATTAGTGGACTTAGGCAACAAAGTTCCAATATCGATGCGATTTTTTTTTATATGACGTGTTATGATATTCCTGATAACTTTTATCCCTGTAAAATTTCTTCTAAAGTTGATAGTTTGTCTGAAAAAATTATAATTAGATTTTTTTGTATGGAGCGAAGCACGTTTATTTTTTTTTCTCCAATTGTGCTAATATGTTGGGTTTGTGGCGTGAGTATATGATAGCTAGGGTCATTTTCTATCCACGAAAAAAAAAATCACCGCCGGCCATCCGCGGCAGCGCGAGTAATCATTCGGTAAAAAAAAAAAGTTTTGTAAGATTTTTTTTGCCATTTAAAATAAATTCAAAGTATATTTTTTGTCTCATTTGGCTATTTTGACCTTCTTTTTAGTTAAATATATAGTTTTAATAGCGCATAGGTACTTATAACTAGTAATTCTGGTAGAGATTTAGTTGTTATTGCATGTTATCGGTAGCACCTGCATTGTGATTGATAACTCATTGGTTTTTGCATTGCGCTCGGCTAAGCGCATAACTAATAAGTCGTCGAAAAATGCTCGTCTCTGATTGGCTGAATAATTTTCACTCACTGGTATGTCCACTACTTGAGTAATTAACACTGACTATAAAACTACTAACTATAACATTCATTAAGTCCATCTAGTTTCGCTCTTGTCGCTTTTTTGTGAACACAGTGAAATACTTTTATTTTTATATTTACATTAGAACTATGGCTGGATTTTGTACCAACCTAGATCTTTTTGTGAAATTAAGAAGTGTAAGTAAGAAACATATGATTTTCAGATCACCGTGATCTGAAAATCATATGTTTCTATATGAAAGTATCATTTCTGTCTTGACTACCGAAGTTTCTGAAGAAGACAAGAACCGAATCAAGGAGTTCTGTCGACTTTTTTGTGTAAATTTAAATAAAAAGTGGATAGAGTCAAGTAGAAATCAAAAAACTTTTATGAATCGTGTAAGTAATCGCAAATGGTTGGAAAAAAATATCAACTGGCCTGTTTGCGACAGTGTTGACCTGAGAAGTGAGATGGGCTTTTCGGACGCAGCCTTATCGGAGCCTGTGGATATAGATTCCCATGTTCCTACTCTTGCAGTATGTACTGAGGAAGCGGGAACATCTACAGAAAAGGAGCACAGAAAACCGTTGAAAGAGTTAAGTAATAAGCAAAAAAAAGACGTTCTACTTAAAGTAGTAGTAGAAGAAAATTTCGAGGAAGAGTTGCAGCACTGGTACATAACAAAATTGAAAGACAACGGCAAAACGAATCTGGCAAAAGTGGTCGAATACCTTTCCAGTAATCCAGATGCGCTATCCAAAGTAGACGAGCAACTATTCAAAAAGCAGAGTTTAAGAACTGTCTCTCAAGATAAGTGTTTAGCTCATTATACATCAGTTGCGCTTTCGAAATGGAAGTACGTAGCCCTTCGACAATTTCTGAAAGAAGAACTGTGCTGCCTTTCCATCTTGGCAGCACAGTTTTCTTCTTTCAGAAATTGTCGAAGGGCTACGTACTTCCATTTCGAGAGCGCAACTGATGTATAATGAGCTAAAGCCGAGCGCAATACAAAAACAAATGAGTCATCAATTACAATGCAGGTGCTACCGATAACATGCAATAATAACTAAATCTCTACCAGAATTACTAGTTATAAGTAACTATGCGCTATTAAAACTATATATTTAACTAAAAAGAAGGTCAAAACAGCCAAATGAGACAAAAAATATACTTTGAATTTATTTTAAATGGCAAAAAAAATCTTACAAAACATATTTTTTTTACCGAATGATTACGCGCGCTGCCGCGGATGGCCGGCGCAGATTTTTTTTTCGTAGATAGAGAATGACCCTAGCTATCATATACTCACGCCACACACCCAACATATTAGCGCAATTGAAGAAAAAAAACTAAACGTGATTCGCTCCATACAAAAAAATCGAATAACTTTTTTTTCAGACAAATTATCAACTTTAGAAGAAATCGTATAGGGATAAAAGATATCAGGAATATCATAACACGTCATATAAAAAAAAATCACATCGATATTGGAACTTTGTTGCCTAAGTCCACTAATTTTCAGTATGGGCCCACTGTGCGGCGCCGACTAATGCAGCTAGGAATGCTGGTACCAGCTTTCTACGTGAATACACCCTTGGCGTCGACAGAATACACTTACATTTAAATAAAGAACGAAGGAACAACATTTATGCACCAATAGCTTGGGAAACAACAAATATCAAAAATATTTGTAAATTCACCAGTTTTGTTTAAGTCGCATTTAGGGGTGAGTTCGTTGCTGGGATTAGCCCGTACGAATCAATGTATTCTGCGCCATTTTATTCTGTCCCGACGATCGGGGTTAATGTTATCAGCATTAAAAAAAAAAAGCCAAATTAGACGGGAATTTGATTCGTACGGTCTTATCCCAGTGCCGAATTTACATCAAGATACTCTTATAAGCGTCGAAGCTATTACCACGAGCATAAATCCAGACTGACTGCTCCGAGTTTGTTTTGGCATTTTTTCTCAGGGAGCTAGGAAATCCCGGCGCCATCTATTTTTAAAATATTGACCAAAAATTTACGTGACTTACAGAAATAAACATATTTTCATCGAGAAAATTCAATACTCGAACTTGCAAAATAAAATGCAGCTTTTCACAAAATAGTCTAGAATGTTGCAAACCCTGCAATGCTAACGTTGCAGATTTAGTTCTGAACAAGGTCTTTTGAACGGATACCGCGATGCATACAGATATTTTGAGTGGGTTGCGTCACTATTAGTAGTCATGAACGTCAGTGCTGAAGTTAGGTTGTAATGTTGAAGATCAGAGTATGCGGATTTGAGTACACATAATGATATTGCTGGTCCACTACCTATCTCTGTTACGTATAATGATACTGCTGCCGATCCATTTTCCATATCATAATATTTTTTTATTTTTTATTTGAACAGAACACAGTTAAGTCCCATTTACACGATGCCGATCTTTACATATATTTTTATTTACAACTCCTGTTTTTTACACCCACCTATGTTTTTACAAATAAATACCTTAAATTGAGCTTATTTAAAAACTGGGAGTTACTGAAGTGGGGCTAATAATAGGTAAGTATAACAATTCTATTTTTTATTTCGAAGATATCTGTTGCCAGTAGAATACCCAAGAGAATAAGCCGATAAGTGAAAGGATTATCGGCGTCTTTATTATTATTTAGTATCAGCTAACCTCTCAGAAAGAAATTAAAAGAAAGAAAGGGAAAAACTGACAAAAAAATATGCAATACATTTCAATCATTTGTTGATAACTAGCGTCGCGCCCCTGTTTCGCACGCCTTGACGAAACATCGAGATTTCTTTATTAAGTTTATGTAAGTTGTTGTTGTTGTGTTGGTGTTGTTATAGTGTATGTTATGTTGTTGTGTATGTGAGTAGTGTATGCATGTTGTTGTTTATTGTGAAATAGCTTTCGCCCGCGGCTTCGTCCGCGTGGAGGTCCAAAATTATCCCATGGGAACGTATTACCGGGATAAAAAGTATACCTTACGTTAATCCACACTATAAACTATCTGTGTGCCGAATTTAATCCAATTCCGTTCTGCCGTTTTTACGTGATTGAGTAACAAACATCCGAAAATACAAACTTTCGGATTCACATTTATAATATTATACCGCATGACTTTTTTTACCGTCTCGAAAAAAATAGGGTATAATAGGTGAACGGAGTAGAAGCCTATGGCATAGAAATTTTAATGTTTTAATTTTTTTCAATAAAAAAAATAAAAAAAAAGTTCCAAATATCCTTAACCGGTAAAGCCCTGGGTGACCCTCAAGCACGTCAATTAGCACGTTAATTAGTTGTTTATCAGGCCTTTAACGGTTAAAAAAACATGAAAACTATCCATCATAAATTCCGCGCATCTAGTAGGGTGCGTATGAGGGTAGGGTTCTTTTTTATTTTCTATTTTTAATGTTCTGGAATGAAAAGTTCACTTTATATGCTTGGTATTTATCGATAAATCAATTTCATTCTAGGTTATTGAAAAAAATTAAAACATATAAATTTCTATGCCATAGGCTTCTACTCCGTTCACCTATTATACCCTATTTTTTTCGAGACGGTAAAAAAAGTCATGCGGTATATATAGTTAGGATTAGTATATATAAGTTTAATATTAATGTATTATACACATAAACCTTCCGGAAAAAATCTCTAAATTATGGTGAAGAACGAAAGGTTTAGAAGAACACTACAACAGACACGAAAAGCGACTTTAATCTACACTAATATTTTAAGAGAAAATATTACTATTTTTGTATGTTTTTATTTTTCTTTGTAATGAATAAACACAAAAACTACTGGACCGAATTTTAAAATTCTTTCATCAGTAAAATGCTATACTATTACTGAGTAAGATAGGTTATAATTTATTAAGATATCACGCGGGCGAAGTCGCTGGCGGATGCTAGTTTTTTACCTACGAGCTACAAAGCTGTTGGCCATAGCGAGATTTTTACTTATATTCAGAGAGTGGTAAGTGTTACAAAAAAAAAAATGTTCATTGCATACCTAATGATGCAAGCTTTCATCTATTGTGATATTTTTCCGAGCAGATCTACGGTCGTTAAGTGAAATTATTTTGCTATTGTTAACTTCATAATGCATTTTAACCCCTATTTTACGAAATATTTTTGTTATATCTCCTTTGTCAACTCTTGGGAATTACACCAGAATCACCGTTCTAGCTGAACACGTTTTTCCACTACAATAATTGGAACTTCGACATATAGTAAAAAATTGTTGGTCGCGCGCATGCGCCTGCCCTCGTGATGTGACGTCATAGGCAAATTATTTCCTGCCTCAAAATTGTTATAAATATGACCTATCTTTTGCGTGCTCAACCATTACTCTAGCATTAAAAGTCTTGAAGTTATTAGCGATTGAAATCCTACATGTTTTTGACATCAGAAATATTGAACTTACTACCAGCACTCACACAGCAGAGCAAAAAGACGTTTTCACGTCAAAAGAGTAAGTTGGAGGAAAACATGCGTCACATCCACGCAAAGGCCATCGCTCAGTATAATGCTGTGACCCAGCTCCCAAGGTCTTTATGAACTCTTCTCGCATGGCTCACACCAACACGAATGCAGCAATAGTTTCAGTCTAGCTCCAATATAACCTTCATAACTTCGAGCACATTTGCCAAAAATTTGCCAGCCAGCATTCTTGGCAGCAGGTGGCCATCGTTATGGCAACTGGCGAATTTTGCCAATAACGTTTTATTGGTTCGCGTTTTGCTCTCATATTATGTTTTCCCTTACGTTACAATATTTTATGCTTTGTTCGAAAATCGTATTTGTTTTATTGTTGCCAGATTAAATAAAGGTGGTACTCAAAAGCGGTTGTTAGTTAGAACCTTTTTTCTTCTGTGGCAAATTGTAGGAACAGATCGATTTACCGTTGTTTCTTGCCAGTTTTAGTAAGTAAAGCTCGTGGCCACTGCTTTTCTAGTAAACCGTTTACAAGAAGAGCGGTGGCCGCCACAAAGCGTCTGCAATTTAACGGAGAATGACGTCACTAAAACGTTATTTAAGAAAATAAGTTGGTGTGTTTTCCAAGAGAGCGTTTTTTGACACCGTAACGTCAAACCCCGCTGCCAACGTTTTCTTGTCAGCCGTCACCGCGACCGTTTGTGGCGTAGATTCTACGCTTGGTAATCAACTCTATGACTAACAGTCTTCAAAACAATAATTCAAGTACGTAAATGATCGAAATGAAATAAACACTTTGATTTTGTATCTTCATAGCTTCCTTATTTTATCCTTCCCGGAAAGGTGGCATTCTGACTTCTAGCTATTAAAACCACACTGGTTAACTTTATTTTTAATTTTTTTTTGAGGGTGTGAAATTATCAAATAACTTCTCCCGCTTTGGGTGGAGCGGGAGAAGTTTTTCAGTCCTTTTTTGTCAGACTTTTACTGACTAAAACCCACCCGTGTTCTTTCCGTTGCCTGTGTGCCAGGGCCACGATATCCCTTTCACCACATCTACCCACAGTCTTTGCAAAATAAATGATTTCTGATTTCAGACAAATTTGCAACCCTGGTAGGCATTGACCCTAACGGACCCCGTCAGTTGGTGCTGACATCTCTTTGAGGTGCGCGTGGAATACAACGCGCCGTCGACCCGGGCCTGGTCCTTATCGGACGGCAAGCTACCCATCGCTCACTGTCCGCAAGCCCGCGCCTACGGTGGCCTCGCTGGTTAACTAAAGTCGTATGTCAAAAGGGTTAAAGGATCACCGATGTACTGTATGAGGTACTTTGTTTCGGGGGATTCATAGTAATCTACGTCAATCAATCTGCCTAGCCTTTTACCAACTATGTTGGGGTCGGCTTCCAGTCTAACCGGATGCAGCTGAATATCTGTATTTTACATGGAGCGACTGTCTATCTGACCTCCACAACCTATAAACTCGGTAATAATCTATGTATACTAATAATATTTTTATATTTATAATGTTTTTTTTTTGTTTCTTTATATATTTAAAAATAATATGTAGATATGTATATAGAAGAAACAAAGGAAACAATATTATTATTAGCATACTTATTTTATATATATTTTAATGTTTATTTTTTATTTTTATTAAAACATTTAAAAATGTAAATTATATGTACTACATGGATGAAATAAAGGAAATAATATTATAAAGACGTAAAATATGTAAGTTTGTATGTAGGGGGTAATCTTTAGAACTACCAATGCGGTTCCGAATATTATTTCACTTATGGGAAGCTACAGTATTGCCAAGTGTTTTAAGGTGGGTATATTTAGTGTTAAAACAAATTTCACGCGGACGAAGTCGCGGTCAGAAGCTAGTTTTTTATGAAACTCCTGCGTTCATCCTACATTCTGATACCGTGATGACGTACGAGTATCTAGAGTGATCTTTCTTTTGCACACTTAACTGCTGCAAAAGAGACTCTACACAATTTAACGTTAAAGAATAGTATACAGAATAAATAGGCGCAAGTTTAAAATAAGTTATCTAAATTAAGTGTCAAAAACCGGCCAAGTGCGTGTCGGACCACTCACAATGCAGGGTTCCGTAGTTGGGATGAATTTATCCCAAGAACAAACTTAACATTGTAGATGAAAAACATGTTCTCCCTTAAGGAATGTATGGGAGATCTGTCTTTCAAACTGCAAATTTAAGTTGGTCAATTATTACTCGTTAACCTGTAAAGCCTGCTTAGCTGTGATAGTTTTACTTTTAAATTCGTTATATATACTACTGCTGTGAATTTTTTCACAAATCCAAGTACAACCATTTAGCTGGCAGGGGGGGAAGACATTTGACTCTAACAAAAAATAGCACTTTAGAACCTAATATTTCGCAAACGGATTCCTAAATTGAAAAATGATTTTCACACACACACAATATTTTTTTAAACGACCTTTCCAACAATACCCCACACTTTGGGATAGGCGAGAAAAAAAAACATCCCCTCTTTACGTATAGGGGAGGTACCCTAAGAAAAAATATTTTTCTTGATTTTATTTTACCACTTTGTCGGCATTAATAATATGTATAGCTATACCAAATTACAGCTTTCTACTACTAACCGGCTCTGAGCTAAGCCTCGGACAGACAGACGGACAGAAAGACAGACAGACGGACATGGCGGAACTATATGGGTTCCTTGTTTACTACGGAACCCTAAAAAATAACAACAACCGGCGTGCGTGTATGACCAGATGTATGAACGTAAACGAAGCAAAGAGAGTATGTAAGGATAGTAGCATGTGACATTCTGTAGTTTCTGCATACCCTGTGGGTGAGTTTATATATCGCACCATCGGTGGAACAAGGGCACAACTAACAAAACATCTGAAAATGAGTTAAGTGTTTTACTAGGGTCATAATTACAAAATTATTTAAATTTTGGTGCAATTTCTTTAAATTATAGTACAAATAATAAGTATTTTAGTCCCATAAAGTAAATACGTAAATTCGCAAAAGTGTAAGGCTTATTTCACCCCAAAAAAATATAGTATTAAAATCGATATAAGCAGAAAAACTCTATTTTATTCTACAAAAATCATAAAAAATGTCTCTAGTGGAAAATAACAAAACGTGCAGTTGTGCCCTTGTTCCACCGATGGTGCGATATGTATAAATAAAGAAAAAGTAAATACTTTTTCTTTATTTCATTATATTTTTTTTTTTCTGTAATTTGTTACTTCATGTGCGAGTCTCAATAAATATTGAAAAACAAAAAAAAACTAAGTAATTCAACATACGCACACACTGACATTCAAATAAAACATGACGCACACCAAAGAAAAATAAACTGTGAAGTGTGATCGAACCAGTGATAAGGGTGCCGTACCTCGCTTCTAATACTGCCATTATTTACAACAACTTTCCCAGTATTTCGTACCTGTGAAGGAACATTTACATAGGAGTGATATCTGTCTATTTGTCAAAGGAATGTTTATATAAGACAGTTCGACATTGGTTTTGTTCAAGTATTGGCTGAGTTCCAAATGTCGCGATGCTGGAAATAGAAAGTTTTAAGCCAAAATGGGATATCTAAACTTATCTAACACTGGACATTGAATAACGGTTTTGTTTTGTAACATATCCGCAAAAACTATATGATTCTTCTCATTGAAGGTTAAGCTACGCTTGCCGAGGTTGGTCCGTACATGGGTAAATATTTCAGTCATTACGGGTAGTCGAAAGCTCGAAAATCTAACAACCAAGGGGTATCGTATTATCCAGTTGCTAGTACCCTAAATTGACACACACAATTTCAATCACAATTCGAGAGTTTGGAGGATATTGCTAATCCATTGCTTCAAATGTTAGAAAAATTCGTCTGCTCAACAACGCAAATAACGCAATGATCAATTAACTGTCAATTAATGTGTGTTACGCAATTACACGTTTGGTTGTGGAGGTCAGATAGGCAGTCCGGGAGTCGCTGTATGTAAAATACTGATATTCAACTGCAGCCAGTTAGACTGGAAGCCGAATCCAAGATTGTTAAGAAAAGTCCCGCTAGGCGGATGATGGTTCTTCTGTCATATCGCCACAAACTACAGTGCCCTTCAAAAGTTAGTTGTCATTTTTTCATCACATTATGATACCCACAAATGAATGTATGTATTAAAAACAAAACAGGTAATCCCACATATGTAGGTACCCCGTTGAATATTAGTCAATAAAAAAGTTACTGTGTACAGCAGTGCTATTCTGTTACCATCTCACCGTGAAATCTTAGGTGAAGTGAGCGTGGAGTGAGCTGTCATTCCACCTAATGCTGGAGATTGACACTATTGACAGCTCACTTCACCTACATTTTCACGGTGAGATTTTTACAGAATAGCACTACAGTTCAAGCATTTGAAACTAGAATTTTAAATCATAATGTGGGATTCGGTTCAGCTGAATCGCAGCAATGTCAACTATCTTTTGGAGGGTCTATGAGAAAAGTTTTGGCTGTGGTTAAAGTATTTGCCAGCAAGCAAGGTAGTACCAGAGCGAACTGATTGCCTACGGTGTGCCGGGTATGAATTCAGTAAGGTTTTTTTTTAATATCAACTTTTTCTGTTGGACCTCTCCCGGGCTGAGCCAGAACACCCTGTCCTCTGCCTACCGCAGCCAGTCTGTACCAGTCACTTTCTTAAGATTCGTCTAGCTGGGGGGCGTCCCACACTACGTTTGAAGATACGCCGTCTCCACTTCAGGACTCTTTGGAATCAGGTCAATAGTTCCAACGATTACCCCCTACTCATAAACTCACAAATATAGATAAGCCCGCATCGATTGAATTGATCATTTAAAAAAAATATACAAATTAACCAAATTAAACCAATGGATGGTCCATTGAAATGTAGGATTTATAATTTACAGTTAATTTTTAGGTATAAGGGATTCGGTACAGCTGAATTGTAACATACGACGCCAATTTTGTTACGAATTTCTCAGGTAAAAATCTCCAATATTATATTTACTCGGAGTGTAGGCGTCTTAAGAGCACGGATTACGTCTGGAGAATGAACAGCAGTATTCAGTTACGAAGGTAAATGCGTATTAACAAGATATGTGAGCAATAGCGATCATAATCCTATCAAACGTCGCGATTATGGTATTATTAATCCCTACGGAACGATAAAGCGTTTCAATATTATAAGCAGATCATGAGACACAATACAGGATAGTATACCTAAGTGCCTTTAAAAACTACGGGCTATGTTGGTATCCTAACTTAAAATTGTTTAAAAATTCGAATGTGATTTTGTTTGTTTTAACTTTCATGGCTAAACGGCTGAACTGAAATTGATGAAAGTTGGTATGGAGATAGTTTGAACCCTGGGGAAGGATATCGGCTACTTTTTATCGACAAACCGCACGGGCGAAGCCGCGGGTGGAAGTTAGTAGGTCATAAATTTGGTTGAGTTACTTGAAAGAATGATTACTGAACATTAACAATATTAATACTTTCATTCTTGTTCATTTATTTTTGATAGTTTAAAAGGTCAATGCTGAGTTTCCTGCAAAATTACTCCATACAATATAATAGTGTTATAATAAAAAATACGGCTACAAAAAAAAAGTGAAAAAATTATCAAAAATAACCGAAAATTATCCACTGCGGGCATAAAACCTAAACGCTCCGAAAATATTTGACTAACCTTTAATTACGGAACCCCAAAAAAGCAAGGATTTACGAATCTTTGCATAAAAAGAACTTTTGCGCCTATATCCCTTAAGTGGGCAATAAATTGTAATTTATAAGATCTTTATTTCAGCCCTGGGATCCCTTTGAAGACAGATTCTGGTCACGAAGAAAACTTATATTTTATTTGTTAACAGCGTATGTTCACGTTTTATAGATACAATATGCGTAGTTTATGTAAATGGAGCAATTATTTTCGAATATTAATTAATTAAAACATAAATTTGGTAAAAGAAAACATTGAAGAACGGAACGGTGAAGGAAAACATCGTGAGGAAACCGGTATTCCTGAGAGATATTTCTCGACGGCATGTGAAGCCAAGTCAGAGGCCGATGGGCGGCCTTAAACTCTCAATACTCAATACTCAATTCTGTATTTTCTGACACCAGGTTAGTCACTAACCAAACAAAAAGAAGAAGAAGGTAAATGAAAAAAAGCGGCCAAGTGCGAGTTGGACTCGCCCATGAAGGGTTCCTTGCGGTTTACGATTTATGACTTTAAAAAAAATAACTACTTACTAGATCTCGTTCAAACCAATTTTCGGTGGAAGTTTACATGGTAATGTACATCATATATTTTTTTTAGTTTTATCATTCTCTTATTTTAGAAGTTACAGAGGGGGACACACATTTTACCACTTTGGAAGTGTCTCTCGCGCAAACTATTCAGTTTAGAAAAAAAAAAAATTAGTAACCTCAATATCATTTTTGAAGATCTATCCATAGATACCACACAAGTATGGGTTTGATGAAAAAAAAAATTGAGTTTCAGTTCTAAGTATGGGGAACCTCCAAATTTTTTTGTTTTTTTCTATTTTTGTGTGAAAATCTTATGCAGTTCACAGAATACATCTACTTACCAAGTTTCAACAGCATAGTTCTTATAGTTTCGGAAAAAAGTGGCTGTGACATACGGACGGACAGATAGACAGACATGACGAATCCATAAGGGTTCCGTTTTATGCCATTTGGCTACGGAACCCTAAAAATGAGTGAGCCTTTTAGTCGCATATGATGTAACATCTGACATGTTGGCTGATAGTACCAACCTCTCGGAAAATGGGTTTGTACCATCTGATGGCCATCTCTAGCACCGCGCGCGCTCATTGGTCAAATCAAATAGCGCTCGCTTTCCTGGCTTACTGTTACACACTTCCGTCCCTTTTCACGAAATCACTCCCATAGATTTTACACATGACAATGTCTAGCCAAATGAGGAATGGTCTGATGAAGAAAGATGATCAAAATTATTACAACAGCATTTGATTTTCTTCGCGTATCAATCAGGTCATTGGGTTCTACTGAACTGAAGGTTCCTTTCTCAGACACAGTAAATTACCATAAACTTTAATCGTTGTAAATGGCCGTAATAAGTGGCTATTACCCATTTTAAGCGAGGGCACGATATTTCAAGTTGCTGTTCGTGTCTGTCTGTCACTGTATTAGAATATGAACATAAACCTTTAATAGTGTGTTTTCTCAACGACCACGGTCTGCTAGCGGTTAACCTTTTTGCCTAGTCATTTATATAAATATTCTGTTGTTGTAACTAGTCTAATAAACTTGTTCTAAATACTTTATACCTTTCTGTTTTATTAAATTACACCGCTTTGTTCTTCTGAACTACACAACGAATTTTGATGTGGTTTTCACCATCAATTAAAGAATTGATTCCGACAGATTTATCATATACTATTAAATGAGCAATATTTGTATAAGTATATATATATATTATGTATATTTTTAATCACGTTCTAGAAAACGGCTGTAAAGATTTCGATGAGAGTTGCAATAAAGGGGTTTACGGGGCGAATAAAAGAACGAGCTAGGTCTCATATCTGGGATAATTCGTTTTCTCCGTATTTTCACCCGAGCAGAGCTCGGTCGCCCAAAATTTAGAACAAGATGGCTACCTTAGAATAATGACATGGGAGCATGGAATTAGTATGTACTATATATTTATATACTTTAATATACACCACAAAAAAAATAACTTTTTTTTTATTATTAAACACTACAAAATATACAATGGGCGGCCTTATCGCTTTCCGCGATCTCTTCCAGGCAACCTTGACTAACAACCTCGACAACCTTGTACTATCATGGCAGCATGGAATTATTTTATTTTATTGTTTACAGAAAGCTTACAGATAATAACACAATTAAAATCATTCATAGGTAGGAAAATTTGCTAATTACAAGCTTCCACATGTATAATGAATTAGTATGAACTTTCCTATACTATCAAATGAGCTTTCTCTATTTTCACCAGAGCAGACTTCGGTCGCCCTGGTACTATATATGATACGTACATTAATATTAAATTTACACATAATAAAGAAATCTCAATTTTTGGCAAGTTACAAAAACCTGCGAATTTTCCGGAAACGTTTCTCGAACATTTTGGTGATCACTATATTTAAAACTGGCGATTCGATTATATTGATCAACATGTCGGAATAGTCGGGAGTACCTATTGTTCAACAATGCCTTTAAACTTATGCTTCTTCTTCCCTTGCCTTGACAGGGTCCCAGAATAGTACAGAAGGCGCACTCCACGTTTTACGTATGAACATGAAGCTGCAAGTACGCGCCGAGCTCATCTTGTCGGGCCAATTCAGTGAGCGTTACGTAGTCAGAAGATATAAGAGTTACGCGATAGAAAGGGAGGCAACTTCTAGGTGAATATAACTGTAGCTTATTAGCTCTGTGCGACCTGAGTTGCACTTTATTGCATCGAAGGAAGAGTCGCTTTTTAGGGTTCCGTAGTAAACAAGGAACCCTTATAGTTTCGCCATGTCCGTCTGTCTGTCCGCGGCTTAGCTGGGAGACGGTTAGTACTGGAAAGCTGTAATTTGGCATATGTATACATATTAATTACGCCGACAAAGTGGTAAAATAAAATCTAGAAAAATAAAAAAAATTACGGTACCTCCCCTACATGTAAAGTGGGGATTTTTTTTTCCTCATCTACCCCATAGTATTGGATATCGTTAGAAAGGTCGTTCAAAAATATTGTAAGTTTGTGAAAACCATTTTTGGATTAAGAGATCCGTTTGCGAAATATTAAGCTTTTAATTGTTTTTTTTTGTTATAGTCAAGTGTGTCCCCCTGCCAGCTAAATTGTTGTACTTGGATTTGTGAAAAAAATCATAGCAGTAGTATATATAACGAAATTAAAAGAAAAACTATCACAGCTAAGTAGGCTTTACAAGTTAACGAGTAATAATCGACCAACTTAAATTTGCAGTTTGATAAACATGATCTCCCCATACATTCCGTATGGGAGAAAATGTTTTTCAACTACAATGTTAAGTTTGTTCTTGGGATAAATTCATCCCAACTACGGAACCCTTCACTGTGCGTGGTCCGACATGCACTTGGCTGGTATTATTTAAATGATTTTGCGGAGAGAATCTTCTGTACTATTCTGAGACAGGGTGTAAGTTTATCTAGAATAGTACATTCTGTATACAAAACGTTAGGCGTGGTACAAATTTCTTCGGGTCGGCATGATTCGGCACAACCCGTCGCAAAATCATCACAAAGTAGTTAGCCTGATAGCAGGGTTGGTTGGAAATACTGAAACTTTTCAAACTCCATTCGCGGACGCTTTATGAATGCTAATAGAATTGGAACCGTCAGAGTCACGATAAATATAAGGCAGCAAGGCCTGTAGCTGTCCCGTCTAATAAGTTATTCACGAGTTTCCAGGCTTGACATTATGTTCGAGGTAATTATTGGAGATTCGGGGAATCGATCGGCCTTTTGTGTATTAAGGTGCTTCCTCACCGGGAGCATTCGCCTGTAATGTAACGTTCAGAGTCGAGCATTACATCAGTGAGGGAGGAGAACCAAGCATTACATGGCAGTGCGCCATGTCTGTAATATTTAATCAGAAATGTTACATTACAGGCGAATGCTCGTCTGTCAGGGAGGCAGTATTGTAACGTAATGCTCAAAATCGAATGTGTTACGTTCCATTACAGGCGAATGCTCGTGGCGAGGGAGCACCTCTATGTGGTATCTTTTATTTGAACAATTTATTTCTTTTTGTTTCTGAATAAAAGAAAAGTAAATTAAAGGGGAATATTGTCGTGATTAATTTCTCGCTTAAATACAATATTATTTTACTTTCATGATATTGCACAATGAAAAACACATTGTATTTTGATTTCCCAAAGGTATAAAATAAAGTAAGCAAAAAACTTTTGCGTCACTTATAAAAATAGCTTGTCTCTAATAACTAAACAGCGTGACGGTTGGGTACTAATTAACGCATAATTGATTATAACTTGGCAAATCAGAGGGTGAATACACTTAACTTGAATTAGATTTAATTAGCATAACAGCACATTATTACAAGCTAAGTATGGTCTCTGCTAAGACCTGCAAGTTTACTTTGAACTTGATTAGTCAACGTCATAAATAGGTACTGCCCGATGCAAACTTCATGGCGGCTCGGAACATGACGCGAGGCGCTGCGCAGTAATAAATTCACTCGGTCGATTCTGTAAAAATATCAACATGAAAGTGAGTTACAGATTAACACTATTGACAGCTCACTTCACGCTCACTTCACCTAAGTTTCACGGTAATATTTTTACAGAATCGACCGGCACGTCTGACGTCTCAACTGTAGTGCGCAGTGAGTAGCGCACTTCAGAGCCGCCATATAGACGCTTACTTTAGGTACAACGTGAAGGGTTTGAACTCGAGACCTCTTCGGCGCTGTAGCTTTGGTAATAGCCTCTTTTTATGTTACTTGATTTGTATGAAAAAATAAATATTGGTTCCTTAATAAGATTTGAAACGTTGATAACAAAATGCTACAGATCTTATTTTATTGCATTTTTTCAACCTTAGCCTTAGGTACTCCTTTAATTACGATGTGTAAATAAATAAACAGTCTAAGTAAGACTGGTCGGGTAAAAAGAATGAATAAATTCAAATTTGAATTTGAATTTCAATGAATATTAGTTTTAAGCAGAGGTCTACCTATACAAGGTGGCAGGGACTATTTCAATGCAGGGTAGTTCAGAATCATGTACTGAATCCATGGTATCAGTTTTCGCGTCGATTTCCCTGCCACACTGTATAGTACGCCCACACATCGCCGCTTATTTTTAAGTCTCATGTAATAGAAGGGGGGGCTATTGCCATCAACCGGGCACAGATTCAGACTTCGGGCTGCTACTGAGAAATTCCTGATGAAAAATACCCAATAACACTGCTCGGCCCGGGTACCGAACTCAGCGCCTCATGCTCAGTAGTAGCCCGACCACTAGACCAACGAGGTATTACAATAAAAAACGACTTTTATATACACTCGAGAGCAATGAATCCGGGTCACTTAAAGAATGTTAAAAATCTCGGAAACTAAAAATGATAGGTTAATGCAATAAATTGTATTTAATAGACAATGTAATACTCCTTAAATGAAAGTAAAAAAAATATGAGTCACCATACATTTCATTAACACAAAATTACATAAAGAAAAAAACTGCTGATCTCTCCTTAAAACAAAAATAGGAAACATGAAATTTTTGAACTTTATTACGATTTTCTTGAATTTTAATACTTCATATTGCCTCCTCGTGCTTCCATTACTGCGTTTACGCGGTTTGGCATGCTGTACACCAAGTTCCTTATACGATTTTGGGGAATATTCTCCCATTCCTCTGTGAGAGCAATTTTGAGCTCACGAAGCGTGATTGGGGGAGGGTTTCGTTGTTTTACGCATCTGCCAGGCTCGTCCCAAGCATGCTCGATCGGGTTGATATCCGGGCTGCGCGCTGGCCACTCCATACGAGTAATGTTCATCTCTTGAAGGTAGTCATTCACAATCCTACCTGTATGAGGTCGGGCATTGTCATGCATAAATATAGCATCCTCACCTAAATTGACCATAAATGGACCAACGTGATCATTGAGGATTTCTTCCACATATCTTACGCTAGTTAAAGAGCCGTTTTCTATGATCACCAGCTCTGTGCGACTTTCAGAAGAAATTCTGGCCCACACAAGTACAGACCCACCACCGTAGGCTACTTTTTCTTCGATGCATGCTTGCTTGAATCTTTCCCCTGGTCTTCGATACACTCTGTGTCTTCCATCGTGCTTGTAGAGCATAAATTTTGATTCGTCAGAGAACATAACTTTTGACCAATCTTCAATACTCCAATTTACGTGGCTCTGGGCATATCTTAGTCTTGAAATACGATGCCCACGCTCCAGTTTAGGGCCGTTTGCAGGTCTAAGGGGTTTTAAGTTAGATTCAGCAAGCCGACGTCTTACTGTCCATGCACTTGGGTTACTTCCTCCGAGGCGTCGAAACTGATTTGTGAGTTCAGTTCCTGTGAGAAAGCGATTTCGAAGCATGGTGTTCACCAAGTATCGGTCTTCTCGTGCTGTGGTACACCTGGTTCTGCCCGTTCCTGGTCTGCGTAGGTTAGAACCAGTTCTTCGTAACATCGGAGAACTCTTTGTACTGTTGACAGCGACACACCGACAGTCCTGGCTGTATCGCGCTGACTCCGGCCGGTTTCCAGCATTGTAAGTATTCTGGTGCAATCTTCAGGCGTAAGCGACATAATTTCAGCTTGAATAATGAATATAGAGCACTATCAACATGGTTTATGTACCCACATAAATGACAGATTACAAACAAAAGCAAAACCAAATGCTGTAATTTCGTAGTTCCATCTTCGAAAGTGGCCCTTTTCAAATTTGATTTTTTTATGATATAACTTTACAATAACTTAGAAGTTTTAATACCTTCATTTAAGGAGTATTACATTGTCTATTAAATACAATTTATTGCATTAACCTAGCATATTTAGTTTCCGAGATTTTTAGGATTCTTTAAGTGACCCGGATTCATTGCTCTCGAGTGTATATTATACCTATAGTTCCCTAAAATTACACCACTTTCATCATCCAAGCTTCTAAAAACAAAGCGAGCGCCGTCAAGCAGAAAATCGCTGGGATAAAAAAAAAGAAAATCATTACCGCCGTCAGCCTGTCATACTAGGTCACCCCAGTGCCGAGGGAATAGTAATTAATTCATATCACGCAAATAATTTATGGTTGTCAATGATTCCCGATTTCGTATTGCATTTAATTAATATTTGGTTTATTATTGTAACGCTTTGTAAATAATGTTTGGTTTATTTTATAAATTTAATTGATTTTCTATACTGTATATTTTCTGCCAGTCTTCAGTCTGACATTTATATAAATACAGGGCCCCAAAACATTTTTGATTTATCTGTTTTTTTTTATATATTTCTATTATTTTCTCCTAATGGAACTGTTTATATTAGACTAAGGACCTGCCCTTGCTTCGCGCGTTTTTTAGGACTTGACTAAACATCGAGATTTCTTTACCTTATTTTCGTGTGGTTAGTGACTAACCTGGTGTCAGAGTTTTAAAGCCACCTAAGGGCCTCGTACTTGGCTTCACATGCCGTCGAGAAATATCTCTCAGGCATGACGGTTTCCTCACGATATTTTCCTTCACCGTTTTTGAAGCAAGTGATAATTATACAATACCTGCCCTTCCTTCGCACGGTTTTTACGACTTGAAAAAATATCGAGATTTTTTTATTATTTGTAAGTTTAATATAAATGTACACACAAGTTAAATAAGTAAGTGTAGTTCTCTAAATAATGGTGAAATCCGCATCAACATCCGTTGCGTAGTTTAGAAGAACAACGCGGTCACACAGACAGACACGAAAAGCGACTTTATTTTAATTATGTTAATGATATGTTAATGTTATGTTGATAATTATGTTGTAGATACATGCCAAGATTAACGCTCCGGCATATCTGGCCAACATACCTACCACCTAATTGATTACTTTCTGTATCCGCAGATGAGCGCAAAAGTATTCACTAAGACAAAGGACGGAATAAAAACGAAAAAATTGGACCGAAATTCTCAGCTGAATCCGCAAAAGCTTTTGCGTTCCGGAATAAATGTGTCTCCAACATTAGTTATAATTTGTGCCCGCGTTGCCTTTCCCAGTCTTATTGTATGACATATGGGTGGAAAAATAAGGGCAAATATATGAGAATATTGTGTGAAGTTGGATATAAACAAAGACATACATCAAGGAAATTTGGATAGGTTATAGATTCTTATCTTGTTTATTTTTACCTGGAATTTATGAACCTCAAAGCCGTGTGTCTGATTGGGTTTTCTATCGGCAGAAATACTCTCATATAAACTAAAGGAAGTTCGTATGGAAGTACCCCCTTTAAAATGAACAATGTAAATTTTCAAAAATCGTTCCTTAGACCTTTTCACAAGACTACTATATATAGGTACCGAAAGATATTTCGATATATGATTATGTTGTCTGTCAGTGAATTTAAGATTTTTAATGCGGACGAATTTTTTGATCCCCTATGATTGTTCCCCCCCACCCATTCCTTATATACTTGTACATATTCACAATTTAAATGTAATTGTTTAATTTAATTTGATGAATAAATGATTTTCTCATCTTAATATGCTTTACTAGCTAAAAAAGATTTTACTATCCTTTTAAATGCTTCTACGCTTAGCTCTTTCCAGCCATTGGGAAACTTATTGTAGATTTTTAATAAATAAGAAGATTGAAATAATATTATTATGTATAGAGGTGATGATCTGATGTGTGACGGTGTGTGGTGTGTGATGTGTGGTGTTTGTGTAATGTGTTTAATGTATATTTCGAGTTATGAGGAACAGGAAGTAAAGTTCACTCATATTCTATTGAGGGAAGATCCTCCGACCAGACTGGTGTCATACCTGGCGGGCAACTGTTCAACGATTGATGTCGGATAGTCTCATGTATATGTCGTTCGCGCGGTAAACTCTAATTGCGCGATGCGGGAATTGTGTGACGTCAGATTTTTTGTGTGACGTCAGGTCTTTGGTCTTTGCGTAATTCGCATGTGGCGATGTAGATGCCGCCACATGTATGTCAAAATATAAGCCAGTACATAATATGAAGGCCAGCCCGATCTGAATGGTGTCTAAGTGTTTGGCGGTAGTCAGGGAAATTATTCTCATCAAATTGACATACTACATTAATTTGCTGTGTTATACTCATTTCATCCAACTGTCAAAGAATAACAGCTTTTATGCGATTATAGTAGCAATTTAAGTTGGTAGACAGTTCTCCCAATTGTGACACATGCAGAACGGTTGAAGATGTTCACCATCTTCTTATGACGTGTACTAAGACTGAAGAAAAGAGAGACACTGTTGAGCAGAATAAGAAGAAGAAGTAAACGAATATGATATTGGTCCTCATGTTAAAATTTTAACGCAGCCTTTGCCTGAGATAGCAAGCCTTGCTACTCATTTATTTAGACATTAATCATGTATATTGTATTTGTAGTTTAGAATAGTTTAAGTTATGATGAGGCTGAAATGCTACTGTGGATAAAAGCTTCTTATAAAAAAAAGAAAAAAAAAGTTACTTTTTCAATTCATATGTACTTTATGAGTTTATCTTGGACATTACTGACATCGGTGAAGGAAAACACTGTGAGGAAACCTGAACTTATAGATAAAATAAGTCTAAAATCGCCAGCCCGTCTTAAGCAAGCGTGGTGATCAATGCTCGTGCCTTCTCTGTATGAGAAGAGGACTTTGTCCTGCAGTGGGACAGTAACAGGCTGGTATTATGACGGCCAACATTTTTTTTAATATTCTACATATAGGCTGAAATTCTAAATTCGTTGGCTCATACCATTATAACTTGTAAGTAACAAAAAATACTGGTTGCTTCAGGTGCCATATATTATGCGCTCAGACCATAAGGCTTTATCATTCACACAATCTATGGAATTTGAAGAGATAAAGCCAATTTAAAGAACGTACTGATCGCGCCTGCAAATTCTTCAAACAGTATTCCAGACCTCACGTCAACTAAAACCCTGAGTTGTAACTGCTAATACACAAGGGAAGCTCGATAATGGGTGAAACGGAACAGCTCAACAGCTTACAGCAACATATTGAAAGCCAAGATTACAGAGAAGTTTCGCGCCGCAACCTTCAGAGCTATTAAATCAATTTGCCGTGAACATCGACTTATGCTGCCTTCAAACTGGGATAAATAACTAATACCGCTTACTGAGAAAGAGATTAATAAACTACGGGGTAACTTCGTAACACAATACCTTTCATTTTGTCAGTTTAACAACATTTATTACGTTATTTACATATAGTTTGACCGAATCCGCTGTACCGCGCCTTAGGTATGCGCGCGGCGAGACGGTGCAGTGCAGGCCGCTCATTCGTCAACTCTCACGGCGGCGTCCCGCCCCCCGCCTCGCCGCGCACTCCTTAGGCGCGGTACAGTGGTTTCGGTCAAACTATAGTCAATCAGACGAAATTTTCAAACAAATGAAGCAATAGATTAGCAATATCCTTTAAATCTTTTGAATTGTTATTGAAAGTGGGTTTCAATAGGTTTCAGGTTTCTTCATGTCTTGCTTTTCAGGTCATGGCTACGCTCAGTTTCAGCACATGTATGCATCCATACATTTTGAACTGGCATGTTTTATGAAAACTTTCACAGTAATTATGCCATGCTATGTTTTTTCTTAATAAAAATAAATTCAATACTTGGTAATGGTTTTTCTGAACCTACTCACCCTATACAATATATGTATTTACTAAGAATTACATTACACAAAAATTACGATCGCAATAGTATACCTAAAGTGTTTAAGTTTAGATAATACAACTTAAATCCTACTCAAAAATACAATAAGTACTACTTTTCCACTCTGCTAGTCTCCAATGAAGCTTATAGACAGCCAGCGATATAAACGAGGCAAGCCTGAAAGGCGGATGCCTCAATAGCAAACAGACAGCACTAGATGTATCTGAGTAGTTTGCTTCGCTTTTTAAAAAAGCCAGCGTGTAACATTGGAAAGTTATTTGACTTTATTGAGATTTTCTCAACTTTCAGAACACGATAAAGTGAAAATGCCTCCTTTATAAAAACAATCGAGAGGAGTTGCGGGAGACCACGTTGGAACTTTTTTTTGTTAATTTTTTTAGGTAACAAAAGTGTCGTGACGATTAAAACTTTACACTTTTTTCGGTCTAGCACTCATTTGCCAAGTGTGCAGTTTTCATATTTTATACACATACATAAACTATGACGACTAACTGTCAACTACTACTAGAATACTACTACTCGACAAATTTTATGTGTATGTGCTTTTTTTTTAAACTGGGTTGGTTCAATATGTTCTATTGGACCAGCAAACAGTATGTGCCCAGCAGTCAATTCAAAAATTCAAAATATTTTATTTCACATAAACCTACACGGGCACTTATGAAACATCAGAAGCTAGGCGGACGGTTCCAATTGGTCGTTACCTATGGAGAAGAGCCGGCAATAAACTCCACGGTTACTCTTTAAAAAATAATTGGCCTTTACAATATTTTCAAATAACAGTATTAATAGGTATGGGAGGACAGTGTAGGTCTTTCCACAAGTACCAGGTACTTAACAAATTAGAAGATGGTCAATAAATCTACAGTCCACTAAGCCTACAGCGTTCCCCAGCCAGGGTTGCGAGTTTGTCCGAAAGGGATATCACGACCCCGGCACACAGGCAACGGAAGGAACACGGGTGGGTTTTAGTCAATAAAAGTCTGACACACCCTCCCGCTCCGCCCAGAGTGGGAGAAGTTATTTGATAATTGCCCACCCGCAAAAAAAAAAAGCCTACAGCGTTCTCACGTTCACAAAATAGAAAAGAATCTATATAAAATAAATTAATAAAAATAAAAATATTTTTTTTAAACGAAATGACATGATTGCTATTACCTGTAACAAATCTGAATAATTAGCATTTATACAAAAGCCACTAATAAAGTGTTGAAATTAAATTGTACGTGTATAAAGTAGGACCATAGGACAACTTGAACTCAAAAAATAAGATTATTATTAGTGTTTCTTCAGCCCGCGTGAAATTTCTTGTTTTAACATAAAATATATCCTGTGACACTCGGCAATACTGTAGCTTCCCATTAGTGACAGTATTTTCGTAATCGTATCAGTAGTTGCAAAAATTACCCACACATATAAACTCACAAATTACTTCTTTATAATAAAATATTACCTCTTTTCGAAAATTTGTAGATATAGGCTTATTTATCCCTATATCAATTTATAAGGAGAAAACAATACAAACAAAATAATGTATTGTATAATTACATACATGTCAATGACAAAACAATTTGGTGACTTGACGAGTCGACGCGTAGCAGATTATTTATGTATGCTACGAGAGCGTAGCCGGCGTAGCGGTAACATCAACGTGACGGCTACGGCGTAGCACCAATACAATAATTTTATTCTCGCTGCGTACTGAAGATTTACAATGCGTTTATGTGTGCCTCTTCTGAAAATTGTTCTTTTGGGTCTGATAAATATTCGTCTGATATTTTTCCAGTTTAACAGATCCTCTTAAAACTTATTGACCTTCTAATGATGATTTTTTTTTAAATAATTGAGCCTCTTTTTAACTTTCTGGCCTTTTCTCACAGTTGGTCAAACTAACTTAGGACACCCCGACCAAATGGGTTAGGTTAGATCCGTGCCTATATACAGGATGGCAGGAACATCGACTCGAAAACTGTTACCATGAATTCAGTACATGATTCTGAACCACTCTACGTTGAAATTTTTCGTTGGTCATAAAAAAAACTGCTGTTCCATACATTTTCAACGCGCTTTTGTATGAAACAGCAGTTCTTTTTTTAAATATCCAACTAGAAATTTCAACGCCGGGGCTCAGGATCATGTACTGAATCCATGGTAACAGTTTTCAAGTCGATGTCCCCTGCCATCCTGTATATTACTTCAAACTCAAACTCAAACTCAAAGCATTTATTTCAATTAAACCATTTACAGGCACTTTTGAATTGTCAAATAGTCGGTCAGTTAGTCAGAAAGTTGAAGCTAAGTTCCAAAACGTAGATCTTCATGGAGAAGAACGGGCAAGAAACTCCAAGGACACTCTTTTAAATATAGAAAATTACACAATCCTGGGTACATTATTCTTGTTGCTTCTATATGTGAGAACAATGTACAATAAAAAAATTAAAACAATTCAAAATATAACATTAAAAAT
This sequence comes from Agrochola circellaris, assembly GCA_914767755.1. NCBI lineage: Eukaryota > Metazoa > Arthropoda > Insecta > Lepidoptera > Noctuidae > Agrochola > Agrochola circellaris. The sequence goes on along the minus strand of OU611850.1, from coordinate 8,940,060 downwards.
AAGCCCTGGCAGATAAGAGATGACCAGTCACAACTGACGGCGCCCGTTCACGAACATGACGCGTGGATCAGCACCATCCAGCTCAACCATTTTGTACTTAATATTATAAACAGTTTGTGAGTTTGTATGTAAAGTATATCTTCGGAACTACTTATCCAATTCCGAAAACTGTTTCACTAATGGTAAGCTACAGTATTGCCGAGTGTCAAAGTAATGATTTAATGTAAAAACAAGAAATTTCAAAAACATACGGACGAAATCGCGGTCAGAAGCTAGTAAATAATAGAAAAAGGTTTATTCATAAAAGCCTTATAAATAAAAAGGTATAAGGGCCTAGTGCATTGCCCTGACTCTTTATTGACATTGAAATTACGAGGACACGTAGAAGTTGTTAAACATTTATAGCTTAACTTTATGAATAGGGGCGCCTAGAATCAATTCTATTTTCTTGAAAATTTTGACGGTCAAATTGCCTATTAATGGCCTACTTGAAATAAATGATTTGACTTTGAATGTAATGGACTAACTACTAACCCTATTGACGGCTGATTCCCTTTCACAAATGATTTCGGTCGCCACAATTAATCATCAAATCGTCACTAGAGAACAATGGCTCCTCCTCACTTATTTTTTATTTAGGTGCATCGTCTTCACATATAATTATATAACCTACCTACATATACAAAATATTGTAAAACTTTTTACAAGAGTAACGGTGGAGTTTCTTGCCCATTTTTCTCCATACGAAAACTACCTTTTGGAAGGGGCGACTAGAATCTATTAATTTTTTTTTTAATTTTGACGTTCGAACGTGCCTTACAAGGGCCTATTTGAAATAAATGATTCGACTTTGACTCATATTAATTACATCATTACCTGTGCCTGGACTCATGGCTATGATAACCGCCGCATGGTTCGATTGAAAGTTAATCTACGCTTGCCACGGCCGGTTGGTGGATGGGTGACCATCCATTACAACATATTGACACCCTTCCGTGCCTTGGAGAGCACTTTTAAAAGGTTAAAGATGTTTTGTATTTTGGTCCATTTTTATTTCTGTAATTGTCCAACAAAAAAATCCTCATTTATTTAAAGGGAGGGGCTCGTGGCTAAATAATAACAACTGCACGGATGGATCTTTAAGGTTAAGCAATGCTTGCCAAGGTCGGTCCGTGGATGGGTGACCATTCATAGCATACCGAGATCTCTCCGTACCTCGGAAGCACGTTAAGCCGCTGGTCCCTGCTGTCATGACAGACGTTACGGGAACTCAGAAGACCAAAAGTCTGACAACCAGTCTTACCAAGCGGTATCATGCTACCCAGTGACTGGGTTGTGTAGGTCAGATAGGCATTCGCTCCATGTAAAATACTGGTATTCAGCTGCATCCGGTTAAACTGGAAGCTGACCCCAACGTAGTTGGGAAAAGGCTAGGGAGATTGAATTGACAAATAAAAAACCGTCCATAATTATTTAAATGTGGACAAGGGACATCATTGAACGACCGATCGCCTTTCAACACACAATGTGCAAAATAACTGCAGAACTGAAATAAAAATAATGATTCTGTAGCAAAGTAATTTAAATACTTATGAGCTTTTCTAGCTTGAAGGGGGGTTTAGCATAAATAAAACATTACATCAATGTCAGGCTGCCTCCACGACTGGCATTCAATTACGTTGCTTCTGAGAATCGAGTTTGGATGGAAATAAATGTAGTCGGGGTCCGGCTTCATATGCCTTACCTACAACTTGGAAACAGTTTATTATCAAGTCTAGTCAGGTAAACTAATTGTTAATCAAATTATTGACTTTTAACTTAAATTGTCCGTTTATACAAATAACAACTATTATTCAATGATAGTTGTATGAAATGGCTATGACACGGCAAATTGTAGTGTGTCAATTTTGGTTAATATTTAATATCCCTGACTTTCCTTATGAAAGGACCTTATTTTTTGAACGCTAATCAAGCACAACCAGCCAATAATTTTCCCACTGCTGGGACACAGGCCTCCTCTCTGTTAGAGAGAGTGGGCTGTAATCTACCACGCGGGCCCAGTGCGGATTGGTGGATGTCACGTCTTCGAATTTTTGGTTCTAAGACATGCCGGTTTCCTCACAATATTTTCCTTCACCATTTTGAGAGTAGTGGTGATGAAATAATTTATAAAGTAAAGCGCCGGTCTGGGTTCGAACCTATGATCTACAACTATTAAGTCGCGGCGGCTACCACTGGTCCATCACTGCTCTTATAATATATAATGCTGTTGTATAATTAACTTCAATACAAGCACATAAAGCCAAGCATTAAATTCTCGTAACGATCAATTCCGCGGAAGTCATTGAAAGCCTTTGGAAGCGTTCAACACGTCGGTAAACTGAACTAAACGACTGCTATTGGTTCGATCGTTTTCTCGGAGTTACTGCTATTAAAGGTTAGGTAAATGTGTATTTATTGACGTGTAGAGTATAATGGGTGATTTATTTGAGGGGTGGATTGAAATGTTGGTCCTGTTTCAGATAGTAACATGTTTTATGTCTGTTGGTTCGCAATTTGCTAAACAAACGTTAGTGAAGCTTCGTTTTCCTAGGAGAGCGCTGGCCGCCACTTATCGTCTACAATTTAGCGGCGAATGAACGATGTATGCGCAGAGCGTTTTTAGGTTTCCTGCAAAGCGTTTTTAGGTTTCCATAGTCAACAAGAAACCCTTATAGTTTCGCCATGTCCGTCCATCTGTCTGTCTGCGGCTTAGGTCAGAGACTATTAATACCAGAAGACTGTAATTTACTACAATTGCTGTAATTTAGACATGGGTATACATATTAATCACGCCGACTAAGTGGCGTAAATAAACCAAGTTTATTTTTTTATTTTACCTCCCCTACACGAAAGTGGGGATGTTTTTTTTTCCATCTATCTCGTTGTGGGGTTGTAATTTAAAAATATTTTTAGTTTCTGAAAACCAGTTTTGGATTCAGGAATCCGTTTGAGAAATATTATGTTGTATATTAAGTTGAAAAAACTTTCAACAACAATGTTAAGTTTGTTCTTGGGATAAATTCATCCCATCTACGGAACTCTTCTTTGTGCGTGGTCCGATACGCACTTGGCTGGTATTTTTGATACCAATAAGTCAAACCCCAATCCCATCATTTGCATGACAGTCACTGCGACCACTTCTTCTTCCCAGCTTAAGCACTAGGAAGTGGTGAAGGGCGGGCGTTAATGGGGGACTGTCTTATGTAATTTTGACGTTCGAAAAGTGCTGATTCTCAGCCTAGTTTGAATAAATGACTTTTGAATTTGAATTTTTTGAATTTTGACCGTTATGTGGCGGCCGTCGCTCTTCTAGGAAACCGCAGCCTTCAAGATTTTTAAATTGAAAATTCGAACAATATATTGATTTAGTTTTAAGGTTTTATTCATATCTATGGGTGTTACGTACCTATTTTGCTTGCTGCAAAACGTTAACCCAATATGCTTTAGGATAATTGTATTTTTGATTCAAAAATCGTTCGAATTTACATCGGTCATGCTTTCGTGCCTCAATGCCTTATGAGAAAACTATCCAACACAACGTGTGGACAAGCCTACAAAGGCCCGTCCTTTTGTATGTACTGAAACATATTCCAAATAAATTCCACAAGAGGATTCGATGAGGTCCTAGCTTCCACTGCCGGGATCGGGCAAAGTGTTATAGGGTTTTTCCATCTGGAATTTCTCAGTAGCAGTCCGGTTAATGGCAATAGGTTCGCCCCCTATTACATGGGACTTAAACAAAACTGGCGAAATGTGGGTGTACTATACTGCCCTGCTAAGCCGAAAGGCGGTATCTCAATCGCAGTAAGTTTTGAGAAAATTGACTTTTTGTAAATTGTAATTTAAGGAAACATAAGGATATAAAGAACTTCTGAGTGGTTTTTTTTAATGTTTTAAGTTAGATAGCAGTATGTGGCTTATAATACCATTAGATGGGAAATTATTATAGCTATTGAATGGTATAAAAAAAAACTAAAAGGGCGTATCTCAGAGATACCGCCTTTCGGCTTAGCAGGGCAGTATAGGTACACCTCTGGAATACAGGAGTTATGTGAATACAAACCAAACTCCAAAATTTGTAAGAAGAACGAAAGAAAATACCTTTATTTCCCCTAAACTTTACTCAAAGACGATCCCTGATAATAAATAGATTCTGAACACCAAATATACAATCGCAATCCATTTCAATATCTTCGAAATAGCGAGATATTACCCAATACTATCGAGAAAGCCATACATTTATTGTAACGCCGGCAACAGTCGCTAGTCCCAACATTGACCGCAACGCCACTCGTCCAACTTGTTGGTCGAAAAAGGCCCAAACTTTGCCCTTTTTTCTTCACACTCGAACGTGTTGGGGCCAACGTTTGTGACCAACGTGTGGAGCCAGTGTAATAAAGATAATATTTCTTGACTAAACGGATTCTGTTTGTTTCGCGGTAGATACATATTGATGTATGTATATGACGGTACTGAACAATTGTTAGACGGGCTTGGATTACGGCCTACGGGGGAATTGTTGTTGTGTTGTAGTTTGTTGTTGTTGTTGTTGTGTTGTTGTGTTGTTGTTGTTATGGAATCTCCTGATATATTTATTAAATTGGCATAAATGAGGTTGTAGGTTCAAACATGGTCAGTACCAAGTGTGTTTTTAATTCATAATGCGCAAGGATATATGAGTATTGGTGGCCCAGTGGTCACGGCCTCGACTTGTTGTAGGTCTCTCGAACTCAGACTGGCGCATTACTTTGTGTAATTTATTTCATCACCGCTCTCAAAAGGAATAGGAAAACATCGTGAGGAAACCGGCATGTCCTAGAATTAAAAATTCGAAGACATGTGACATCTACCAACCCGCACTGGGCCCGCGTGTTGGCTTACGACCCACACCCTCTCACAGAGGAGGCCTGTGGGCCAGTAGTGGGAACGTTATCAATTTTAACTGTTAAAAGCGAATCTTATACATCGGTAAAGAAAAAATCTGGATTACTTATTTAATAAAAAACAAGATCACTTCGCAAAAAAAGATTCCTTTTCATCAGTAGCAGTACCAGCAGCTGCTTTGAACATTTTAGTGATCCTGTTTGAACATTTTAGTTACAGTCCGGTTTCTTGAATTTTTCAATTTGTTTTTTATACCTGAGTTATATTTTTGTTCTCGTCTCCTCGACCCCTTTTATTTTGATATCCTTCTTAGACGGTGATTCGATAATTGGACGATAAGAGAGTCGAGAGTGATATTTCAAGGACGCGTCACGTTTAGGCACATTTCGTTACATGAGGGAGAAGAAAGATGTAACTCTCTCTGTCTCTCACACTACATCTCCCTTAGGCTGCGATTCCACCATGGGATGTGTGTGAATCTAACCAATAACATCGCTTCACTGTCATGGTTTGAGCTAAGCTAGCGTTGTTATTGGTTAGTTTTACGGACATTCCTCGTCACGCATCCTACTTATTTATTTATTTATTTATTTGCTAACATGTACAACACTGGTTAGTAGGCATGCATTAAAATTTCATGACACAGTATTAAGACATGCACCCTGTAAGGGCACTGCAAATGTTTCATATCAAATCCAGCGCTCCTCGCTCATCTCTGGTGGATACGCAGCCTATTTCTATTTTATCTTTAAGTTAGCTGCACATTTTTTTTTTTGTTTTTTTACTTTTTGTTATTGACGTGAAAAATCCATAATTTATTTTAAATAAAAACGAAGCCTTATAACCTTCGCACGACTAAGACGAGTCAATGGACACCTCATGTCCCATCCATCCAGCCGTTACGATGTTTTATTATAAAGAATCTCACATACTTAGATACGCATGAAAAACAGAACCCTGTCTTTGCTATGGCGCAATCGAGTAATATATAAAAGCTTGAAGAACAATACTATTTTCTTTTGTCTAAAAGACCTTTAAACATCTACCCATTAAAACTATTCTCTGACCTGCACTGCAGAGTGTTTCTCTTATAAAAAAGTATAGCAAGTTTTATTCATTTTATATATAAAAAAATCTGACCTTTATCGTGAGAAAAACAGACGCTATTGCCTTGCTATACATCAGGTCAGTAGCAAGGACACCAGGCGCGCAGTCCAGCTGGACGCAAGCAATTCAGAATATTTTATTTCTAAAGAAGAAATATATATGAGACACATTTATGTTGAAATAGCGCCCCGCCTGCTTCACACGGGTTTACGTCTTGACAAAACATCGAGATTCTTTATTATATGTAAGTTTAATATTAATGTATTATACACAAAACCTTCCGGAATAAATTCCCTAAATAATAGTGTCAACTACATCAATATCCGTTGCATAGTTAATAAGAACAAGAGACATACGAAAAACGACTTTAATTTATAATATGTAAGTATTGATTTCGGAGTATGGATTTGTGCCCGGTTAATGGCAATAGGGATGTCGACTGGAATTTTTTTTGCTTTATCAAATTAATAGAAAATGGTTTAGATAAAACGCATTAAAGTCGGAGTCCCCGCTCGCTACGTCACAAGTCAGTATAAAATCTACCGGCCAGTGACGTCATGCTACATTTTAACGCATTGTCTACTCAATGTATTGCCGTAATCCTTTAATTACCTACGTAAAAAATACGTGTCCAATATTTTTTTATAATTTACCTGACGGACATTTTTTTTTTTAAATCAACATCCATGTAGGGTCGCCCCCTATTATATGGGACTCATACATAACGGGTGGAATTTAGGTTAAGCAGAGGTTCCCACCTCTGCTTAACCTTGCGGGAAAACAAAGCGTGATGATGTAGTGTGTGTTGCCCGTATGTATAATTTATTTGGGCTCTACGCAACATGTAGGTACATTATGTTTATTAATTACCATCATGTCTATTTAACTGACTTCGAAAAGATTCTCAATTCGACTGATCGTTATATTTTTTTGTGTGTTTGTACGAGTTCATTCGCCAATTATGAATTGATTTTGATGTTTCTTTTTTTTTTGGTAGGTCATAGGCTTCAGAGGTGGTCCCATATGTTTTTTAAACTTTTCTCGGGTAGTTTTTGGGTTAGCTTCAATAATACGTATTTTTCGCACTAAGCCTATGTGGATGATGTCATGATAAGTTCCTGTCACTGTTATTTACATAGCACGTAGTGTTATTCGAATTTGTGTGGGGTAGGTACTGTAATGTAATCAAAGACAAGTCTGGATGACAACTGTTTTAATGTCATAAGCAATAGACAATCCACAACACCTTCCCCTTAATTAAGATAAAATAATAATAAAAAACAAACTTAATATCATTAATTCCAACTTAAAATAATAATTAATTCTACGTTCTAAAATAAATTACGTTTACACTTTGCTAAATCTTACTACGGGTATGAGGTGGCGAGTAAGATGACGATACATTAATTTTGGTACTTGGCACATAATCATCATCCCGATCATCCCCCGAAAAATACTCGTCATCAATATCAGACAAAATATTGTCGGCAGGATCCTTTGCTGGTCTTATCAAATGTCGACGATTACGGCGATAAATACCTTTTTTGTTTTTAACATAATAAGAACGTGGAGTTAAGTCACCCACATTCAACTCAGGTAATGATTTACAATTCTGATCATAGTAATTTTTAATTTTTATTTGTTTTTCCAATACTTTTTTATGTTGTAAGTTATCACAATTTGTTTGTTTTAATAAATTTGGATGGACTGGTAGTCTACAATTTAAACGCCGGCCCATCATTAACTGTGCAGGAGAATTAAAGTTTTCCCGCGGTGTATTTCTGTAACTTAGCAAATTTAAATAAAAATCGGATTGACTGTCTACTGATTTTTTCAATATATTTTTAATAGTTTGAACTGCCCTTTCGCTCTTACCATTCGATTGAGCATAATACGGAGATGATGTGACGTGTTTAAAACCCCATTCTAAAGCAAATTTAATAAAATTACGACAAGAATATTGTGGACCATTGTCACTGATGACAGTATCCGGTATACCATACCGTGCAAAATTTTCTTTCATTTTAAATATTACTGAGTTTGAGGAAGTGTCTCTCAAATATGCGACCTCAATAAAACCAGAATAATAATCAATTAATATTAAATAACTTTGCTTTCCATACTCAAATATATCTGTTCCAATTTTATTCCATGGTGATTCTGGTATAGCTACCGGAATCATAGGTTCCCTACACGGTTTGTTAGCTGTTTCTTGACATATTTTACATCTTCTCACATAATCCTCAATATCTCTTGTTATACCCGGCCAAAATATTACTTCACGAGCACGTCTCTTACAACGATCAATCCCTAAATGCCCTTCGTGAATAAGCTTTAACATGTCCATATGCATAGAACGTGGTATCAAAACTTGTTTGTCTTTATATATGACACCATCTACACAGTACAGTTCATCTCTTATAGACCAGTAGTGTCTTAAATCATTGTGTATGTTAAACCTAGCGGGCCACCCTTGATTAATATATTTTTGCAACAATTTTAAACACTCATCCTTACTAGTTTCCCGCTTCACGAGAGTAAACTTATTCTGAGACATGGGTAAGACCAGACCCTTATGAATTCTTTGAACTAATCCTAAAGTTAGACAAGCTTGCAACCCCAGCACACTCTGACAATCACTAACCGCAATTGCAAATTTTAATTCATACGAAACATCCTTACACCACCATTTTAATTTGCAAATACCTTTTATAGGAATAAAATCACCACTATAAGATTGCAATCTAACATCTTGTTTGCTACTAATTAGATTACTGTCATAGCCTAACAATAAAAATCGATTATACGATAAAACATTAATGTCTGCTCCCGTATCTAATTTAAATTTTTCGGAACCGCACTTCCCTTGAAGTGTTTCATACCAATCCTCTGACGAAGAGTTAATCTCTGAGACATTATACAAAACTGATATAAAAAATGACTCACAATTATCTTCTTCTTTGCCTTTTGCTTCAGTTAAACCTATATCGTACATTTTCTTAACTCCTTTTTTCAACTTGCACATTCTAGCAAAATGTCCATGATTTTCGCACAGATAACACTGCACAGAAATAGCCGGACATAGACTGGGTTCATTGCATTGGCCTCCGCATCTGAGACAATTTCCGGTCTCGCTCGAATGAAAAAGTCTTCGGGCTGTGTTGGAACCAGCAGTAACACTGGCCACACCACACCCTTGTCGACGTCCGCTGCCGCGCCAGCCGCCGCGCCCACCACGGCCGCCTACACCACGCACGCCAACTGCATCGACCTGTACCAATCCAGAAGTACCAGCACCACGCGTCTCTAATAAACGTCGATTATCTATTGAAATTTGGTCAACCTGGACAATTTTAATAGCTTTTTCCAACGTCAGGTCCTCTGCTCTCAATAAACGATCTCTTGCTCCAGTACTCTGTATCCCACAAACAATACGGTCGCGAATCAACTCCTCTTCCAAATTTTTGAAGTTACAATTTTTGCTCAGTAATCGCAATGCCGTAACATACTGATCTATGGATTCTCCTATTTCCTGACCCCTTGTAAAAAAGTTGTACCTTGCTAATGTTATATTTTGCTTGACTCCAAAATATTCATCAAATTTCCTAAGCAATAGTTTGACATCATCCCTATCGCTCTCCTTGTCAAAAGAAAATGTCTCAAAGACTTCAAACCCCTCAGATCCGATTAAATTTATCATTAAGCTGGCTTGAATACCAGGTTCTTCTTTTTGCACCCCCGATGCTTTTAAAAATAGTATAAATTGCGACCTCCAACGACGCCATGCGTCAGCCCGGCTGACGGAGTTGCCCTCCAAACACAATTCTGTTGGTGGTCGCGCATGTTCCATAGCGCTCTTGTACCGTCCCCGACGTTTTTAAAATCCACAACGAGCCTTTATTAGCGACCTAAACCATTTAAATCGAATAATTGTTCACCGCTGCCACCATGTAATGTAATCAAAGACAAGTCTGGATGACAACTGTTTTAATGTCATAAGCAATAGACAATCCACAACAGGTACCACGACTAAAAAGAGAAAAACAAAAAGATTTTACAAAAAAAAAACGTCTTCCAAAAAGCGGAAATAACTTTAATTTCGAAAGCCGATAGCAAAATACGAAAATTCAAAACCGAAGATATCGACTTTCGAAATTAAAGTTATTTTTCACTTTATAGTGTTTTTTTGGAAGTCGGTTTTTTATTTTGTATTATTCGTCATCTTGGTAGTCACTCCCTTTCTCTTTACCTACCCATAGTAGGTACTCGACAGGTAGGGGGGGGTTGGTAGGGGTCGATGTTGACATATTTATGTATAGTGGTAAATTTATGTTAAATGTTTGTATGAAGTTTTTTACCTAAATGTTGTTGTTGGCTTGCTGCGCGCTTTGATTTTTACTGTAAGTGCAGCAAGCAATTGTTATATAAATAAATAAATAATACTCCCACATTTCGCCACTAATTATGTTTAACATCCATGTGGCGAGCCTATTGCCATCACCCGGGCACAAATCCAGACTCCGGGCTGAGAAATTCCTGATGGAAAAACCCAATAACACTTCGCCCGATCTGACCACTAGACCAGCAAGACCGTACTATTAACTATCATTTAATAGCCATCTAGGTGCCTTTATAGGCAATAAGCAAGATATTTATCGTTGTCTACGAGGCCTTACCAATGTGTGCTACTTCATATTTAAGCATACACTGCATTGTGGACGAAACAAAATTGTCGCGTGCTGAGCGATCTTAAAAGTCGCTGTTGTTTACGGTTGTCTCGGAGTAAACCGGTGAAATGGCAGGAAAAGGATGGAGAAAATAGCTTGCTTCTTTGTTTTCGATTGTAAGTGGGAAAGTGCAGAAACGTAGCTATGCTGCCCTGCTAAGCCAAAAGGCGCTATCTGAGAGATAGGTACGCCCATTTAGTTTTTTTTATATCATTCAATAGCTATAACAATTTCGCATCTAATGGTATAAGCCAAATATCACTATCTAACTTAATACATTTAAAAAAACCACTCAGAAGTTTTTTATATCCATATGTTTCCTTAAATTACAATGTACAAAAACTAAATTTTCTCAAAACTTACTCCGATTGAGATAGCGCCTTTCGGCTTAGCAGGGCAGTGTGAATTTCATTGCCTTGCATTGTTAGACTCACATGAAATCTTATTATTATAATATTTGGAATTTAAAAGAGACTATGATCTCTAACGGCCAGTTTCTTCATCAACAGCTAAAGTAATCAGTAAAAGTATTGACTTTTACTTGACCTTTACTGATACTACGGCAAATGTGTTTCTTCATTCAAGTAACAGCTAAAGTCAAAGTCAAAAGAGTTGCCATTACACAAACGTCAAAATTTCCCCAAAAAATCGTGGGGAGCTTTTTTTTACATATGACAGAACCACAATTTTACTGTCGTGTCAGCTTTGTAAATCCGAACGTCTGTACAACGCAACGCAACGTAAGCAATAATAACCTTTATTTTCGAGCAACACTGTTGTTATTATTTAAATTTTCCCATGGCGTCTAGTGAGACGAGTGCTCAAAATCAAATATTAATAGATGTTATGAGAGCTGTAATTTAAACTTTGAACTTTCTGAAATAAGGCTTAATATCGCGTTGAAGTTTCTATTGAAATTGGATTGATTTTAATTTTATAATATTAATTTTTGGTGACCGGTGTTTTGAATACCACATGCTAGATGTTTGGTATAATTTTATAATGCATTAAAAGCTCGTACAGACCAGCGCGACGCGACGCCGCGCCGCGACACGAACAATACAATTTCTAAGAAAACTTGACGGTATTATAATAATCGGTGTCGCGTCGCGCTGGTCTGCACGAAGCTTGAAACACCGGTCACCTAAAATTAATATTATAAAATTAAAATCTTTTCTTATAGTTATATTTGTTACAAAAGATCCCTAAAATTATTTTTATTTTAGTAGCTTTATGTAGATACCTACTGGTTACTTAAAGCTTCATGCAGACCAGCGCGACGCGACACCGGTTATTGTTATACCGTCCAGTTTTCTTAGAAATTGTATTGTTCGTGTCGCGGCGCGGCGTCGCCTCGCGCTGGTCTGTACGAGCTTTAAAAGTGTTTGGCGTAGGTCTTGCAACAATAAACTGAGGTATGTAACTGTTGCCTTTGGCATTCTGTATCGGAGCAGAAAATCAGCCTCGTCGCATAAAAAATAATCCTTGCGAATATTAAATCTCTTACGCCTACACGTTAAGAGGGCGCCTAAAGGTCCACTAGCGCCACTCTTTAAAAAAAATATTATCTCGTGACTGAGAAGGAATTATGAATAACGGCTAATAAGGACCCTCGGTAAGTGTGTCTAGAATTTTCTAATACCTTTTATAAAGCTTTATATTGAGACACGGAGCAACAAAATACGATCTAGAGGAATGTGGCCGCTTTTCTTTAGATCGTATTTTGTTGCTTCGTTAAATAACGTACGATAAGTTCATCGTCTGATGAACTTATCGTGCGACATTTTCACTAGATGATCTTGATGCCATTTTATTTTTTTATTTATTAAATAAAATCTAGGTTATTACCTACTGATTATCTTATTATACAGTGATTTATGTTAGCTAACAGCTCAAACAGGTGTTGAATATAGTCTAACCTACAACAGTACAACTAACTAAATGACCATTACTTTAGCTTTCACAGCAGCTTAATGAGCAGTAAAGGTTAGAGGTAAAAGTAACAGTTAAAGCAACAGCTAAAAGTGTGAAGAAACTAATTTAACCGTTACTTTGGCTGTTACTTTTTATGAAGAAACTGGCCGTAAGTAGCCTCTGAGTTTGTTTCTTAATTTTTTCTCAGGGATCAGTCAGCTGGGAAAGTTGGCGCCATCTTGTTTTAAAATATCGACCAAAAAAATTACGTGTAAAAGTGGCTTAAAAGATCTACTTACTGAAATAAACATTTTTGTAAAGCTTTCTTTTCAGTGTAAATTCATGGAAATATATCGTTTATAAAATTAACTACCAACTTCAATTGTCCGTTTATTCAAATCACAACTGTATTTTTTGACAAACACGGCAAATTGACGTAGTGTGTTATGATAAATCAATTAGTTTTCCTGACTGTATCTTTTTGTCTTGAAAGTCTGAAATTAAGTCAAATTCCCAGAATCATATCTTCAATTCGTTTACTGGATAAATTATTCGTATTCCGTATTCCGTATTGGTGATGTTCTCCAGAAAGGTCAGGTGCGTAGGACTCGCAACCGGCGTGCGCGTACAACCAGATGTATGAACGTAAACGAGGAAAAAGTGAAGTAAGGATAGTAGCTGGTGGGGTTCTGTAGTTTCTGTCTACCCCAATGGGAAGTAGACTTTATGTATGTGTTTATTTAACAATTAATATGAAGTTTTTTGTTTTATAAAGCATCGTTATTTCAGTTTTGAAACCAATCCAGACACATGATTATTTACGGCTTCTATCCAAAACTGCTTTCGCAAACTATCTCCTACTCAATATCTAGAAACAGTATGTGATGATGGTAAAAACATCACCCTTCGTTCAAGTCCCGTCACGGTCGGGTAAAAATACTTATTTACTAACATCTAAACAAATTCGCCACTACGTAAACAACTTACTTCGCGAACAAGCAATAATAACCTTTATTGTCGAGCAACACTGTTGTTATTATTTAAATTTTCCCTTGACGCCTAGTGAGACGAGTGCTGAAAATCAAATGTAAATAGATGTTATGAGAGTTGTAATTTAAACTTTGAGCTTTCTGAAATAAGGTTTAGTATCACGTTGATGTTTTAGATGAAATTCAGTGAAGAGATATCGTTTTGCAGCGAGGTGTCTATTTCGTTGCGTGTTTAGAATATTATTACGCTCTCCGTTTTGTTAGAGAATTGTTAATAATGCCACGTAAACAACGTTTGTACTGCGTTCTCTATGAAAATGAAAGAATAAACGTCGTCAGCTGTTTGTTTATTTACAAGACGGTCTTTACAGGATAATTGGAATTTCAAGGGCTTTAGAAACATAAACTTGACGCCTTTACCCCCATTGGTGTAGGTAGAAATAGCTTTGTTATTTTGAATTTAGAAAGAAAGAAAGAAAGAAAAAGTGTTTATTCTGCACAAACCAAACGCACATTACAAAAAAAAAAACAAAACAATACCACTTTACAGATGTGCCAAAAGCCTCGTATCCATTATTTATAACAGAAAAGTTTGACAAATTTGATCTATTCCCCGCTGTCAGGGTCAGAGGCCAAAGATAGCCAATTTAGATAGAAGATAGAATTTAGATACCATATTTGCAACCGTTGGGTCACAGGCCTCCTCTCTTCGAGAGGGAGCGGGTCGTAATCCACCACGCGGGCCCAGTGCGGGTTGGTGGATGTCACATGCCTTCGAATTTTCGGTTCTAGGACATGTCGGTTTCCTCAGGATGTTTTTCATCACCGCTTTGAGAGCAGTGGTGATTAAATTACTTACACAAAATAAAGCGCCTGTCGGGGTTTGAACCCACGACCCTCTTAAGTCGTTACCAAGGGGCCACCACTGGCCTCCTAAATAAAGTTGCTTAAAAAGCCGCTAAGCTAAAGTGGGAGCGTCTGTCGTATAATCAGCTGTTGGCCAAAATATCCACTATTTGGACGCCTGTCACAGCCAGAAGGCGTAGCGGCAGACCCCGTAGAAGATGGCGGGATGAGCTGGCGAAAACAAACGACGAGTGGTCCACATTAGCTCTCAATGGAAAGGGCTGGAAATCATGTGGAGAGGCCTTTTTCCAGCTGTGAGATGATGCAGGCTAACAGTAACTGAATTTAAATAAATACATTTGGAAAACCCTATTTTCATTCATCACGACAGATTTCCAACACCTATAGTGAACTTAATAACGTCGATATATCTTTGCCTTCGTACCGCAAATCCTTTCATCATTTATGTAGTAGCGTTAAACATTTAGCAAACATTTAGTAATTTACAATTGTTAGGCAAATTGGTCTGTATTTGAGTTATGCTAAACGTGTGTACCTATATTCTATTGTGGGTGTTGGAAGCTGTACCATTTCATTTTTATACACCGAATTTGTCTTTTTATAATTGTATGTTTTTTTATAAGATGATATTACGATATACTGCCACTGCCGAAGTCAACTTATATAACTTGTGGATATAAACTTGTCTTATATAACCTAACAGTGGGTCAACGCTAGCGTTTTTGCAGAGCAATCGTTAATTGTGGAGATAGCTGGGCGCAAAAGGCGGAGCTTATGTCCCAAACCAAACCACTACACTGCATTTCAGGACACAATTTAGACTATATAATTTTTGACATTTCTGAAGTCCTGTCAAATGAATGGGCGATAAACCGCTGTTAAACCCTGGCCACACTGAGGCGAATCGCGCGCGGGACGCGAGACGTACCCGCATCGATTGTTCTAATCATTAGGAAATCACAAGACTGTTCGCGCCAGTTTGAACACCTCCATATAAGTTAGTTGAAACAACCGGCGCGAGCGAATTTTGGCCCATATCCCACGGGATTCGCTTCAGTTTGGCTAGAGCTTTTATAGAAAATTTACACTGTGATATTACCATACATGTATAGTTACTACGAATTGCTGTAGGTACAATCGCTAATGTGAATCTTATCAGTTATCACACCTTGCCAGCAGACAATAGGCCCGGATGTACCGGACGTAGATATCGAGCCGGATAACCTAGTTGTCGACCAGTACACCCACATAATTATGTAATTCATTGGCTTATATTTTGCACGACTTAGCAGAGAGAAATTCGTGACGTTTTGTTTTTGTTTTCTCAAATTCTATCGATAGATGAATAACAATGCTTGTCCATGGATAACGGAGGGGTATTTATTTATATCATGCTATGGAATCAATGTTGTACCTAGTAGTAGTTTTATTTAAAACTAAGTCAATATACCACGGCCGCGTACCGGAAAATGTAGCGTTGAAAGGCCTCCTACAAGGTGGACCAATGACCTGGTGGAGGTCACAGGAATCCACTGGACGCAAAAAGCACAGAACCGGTCGAAGTGGCGGCGCTTGGGGAGGACTATGTCCAGCAGACGACGTCTTATGGATATATTAGTATTTCCAATTTTAAATTGTTGGAATTTATTTACATAACTCCGCGCGTTCGTGCTAGTCCCGGGGAGGACTATGTCCAGCAGTTGACGTCTTTCGACTATATTGTGCGAAAGAGTATTTCCAATTTTACATTGTTGGAATTTATTTACATTACTCCGCGCGTTCGTGCTAGTCCCAAAGGTCTGTCGTTCTAACTAACGTCTGTTTATCAAAATAGCGAAACAACAACTATTTATCGCGGTCGAGGACATAAAACATGTCGCTATCTGAAACAGGACTTAAATTTCAATCAGGGTGGAATGAAATGTCAAAGTAATTTAGTTTTAGTTTAAATTGTATAACCAGAATTAAATGTTATTTATGTTATAAAAGGGGTATTCATTAGAGTAGCCTCTATTTTAGAGTGGCAATACCTACTTATTTCAATCAATCAATCAATCAATCAATCAATCAATCAGTTTATTTGTGAAACATAGGTATTACATAGGTGTTACATAAATAGGTGGTGCGCTATGTTTTGTCATAATTAAGACATACAAATTTATAAGTGACCCATTAGGTGTCATTACACTATGTCATTAAAAAAAATATAAAAATAAAATAATCAAATACAATAAAATTAATAAATAGTCATAGTATGTACTTCTTATCAAAAGGTACAAAATGCATTATTTTAATAATTGGTCGTTCAAAAATTCGTCTACATTATAATAACATTTGTCAATTAATAATTTGATAAGAGCTTTTTTAAACTTATTTAATGTCATGTTTTTTATGTCATCAGGAATTTTATTAAACACTTTAGGTGCCATACCAAAAAAACTTTTCCGCATCAATGCGGTCTTACATTTTAGATGACATAGTTTATTTACGTATTGGGCACGCAATGGAGTTTTTTTACAAGAAGATATTTTTTCAAATAATTGCGTGTTGTATTTATGTCTGTAGTCTGGAATACCAATCGATACGAGCGATACAAGAGAATAAATTATCGAAAAATATTTCAGCATAGCAATAATTGTAACTACTGCCGTACCGTCCACTCTGCAAAATCATTTAAATAAAAAGCGACTCTTGCTACGACAAAATGAAGTGCAATTCAGGTCGCACAGCGCTAATTACCTACAGTTATATTCACCTAAAAGTTGCCTCTCTTTCTGTTGCGTAACTCTTAGATCTTCTGACTTCGTTACGCTCACTGAATTGGCCCGATAAGACGAGCCCGTCGCATACCTGTAGCTTCATCAAACCTAGAATACGAAGTGCGTCTTCTGTATTCTTCTGTGGTAGCAGCCCGGGGTCTGAATTTATGCCCGGTAGAGATGCCAATTGGCTTACTTACACATAACTCGGGAAATCTTGGTGAACTATTGATTAACCTCTGTCTAATTGGACATTTTAATTTTTGGAAATTTTTCGTATTGGACGTTTATAATTTATGACATTATTATAGTAACCCTTTTTTTTTTTTTTTTTTTTGGGTGGGAAATTATCAAATAACTTCTCCCGCTCTGGGTGGAGCGGGAGGGCGTGTCAGACTTTTACTGACTAAAACCCACCCGTGTTCCTTCCGTTGCCTGTGTGCCGAGGTCGCGATATCCCTTTCAGACAAACCCGCAACCCCGGCAGGCATTGGCCCTTCCGGACCCCGTCAGTTGGTGCTGACATCTCTTTGAGGCGCGCGTGGAACACAACGCGCCGTCGACCCGGGCCTGGTCCCTGTCGGACGGCGAGCTACCCATTGCTCACCGTCCGCAAGCCCGCGCCTACGGTGGCCGGAAGTCGGCTCGCGACTCCCGACGCCCGGGGCGTCTCCTGCGGCGACTAGGGGCGCGAGGGGGCGCATTTTGCCTCTCCCTCGCGCGCTCCGCCTCCTCCTTCGCGAGCATTACTGCTTCGCAGAAGGAGGTGACGGCCTCCCATGCACTCTCGCTCCGGACCATGGCCTGAACCAGGGCCGGACGCGAGAGATCGCCGCCGCCGATCGCCTCCGTGAGGACACGGCGGTGCTCCGCCCAAGCTGGGCAGACCTCCACCGTATGCTCCACCGTGTCCTCCGGGCGATCCACACAGTGGTGACACCCGGGCGTTTCCTCCCGCTTTATCCTGAACAGGAACCTCCCGAAACAACCATGTCCGGTGAGGACCTGCGTCAGGTGGAAGGTGAGGACGCCGTGGCGCCTCTCTAGCCACTCCTCAAAGAGGGGACTTATCGCCACAATTGTGGCGTGCCCAGCGCTGGGTTGCGACAATCGCACTCTCCATGCCGCCATGAGATCCCGCCGGAGCTCTGTCCGCTGTGCCGCGATTTCTCGCGGCAGCGGAGTTACGCCCCGGCGTTTCGCCTCCTCGCGCAACTCCCACATGTGCGCGAGGACTTTTGCCTCCAGATCCCATGGCGGTAGTCCGGCAAGGAGGCTCGCCGCCTCACGGGAGACCGTGCGGTATCCTCGTACCAGCCTGATGGCCATGACCCTTTGGGACGCGTTCAACCGCTGGGCTGGTCGCAGCCTCAATGAACGCGCCCACACCGGTGCCCCGTAAAGGGCCATGGACCGCACGATCCCCGCATAGAGCCTCCGGCAGGAGGCGTTTGGACCCCCTAGATTGGGCAGAAGCCGCTTCAAAGCAGCCCCTGCCCTCTGCAGTTTGGGAGCCAAACGTCGGAAGTGCTCCACGAAGTTCCACCGGCTGTCGAGGACGAGTCCCAGGTACTTCATCGTCGACTCGACACCGATGTGAACCCCTCCTGCCGTTATCCGGGAACCCGACAGTGGCGCGTTCCGAGGACCATAAAAACACATGGCCTCGGACTTGTGCAAGGCCACCTCGAGTCCCAATTGCCGGATCCTATCAACGATTATCGCAACCCAGCGTGTCGCCAGTTCGGCCGCCGCCTCATGCGACCTCCCCTGCGCCAGGACCAGCGTGTCGTCAGCGTAGCACACTACGCTGACGCCACTAGGGAGGTCGGCGCGCAGCACCCAGTCGTAACCGATGTCCCACAGATGCGGCCCCAGGACCGATCCCTGTGGGACACCGCACGACATCTCTCGCCGGTTCCACTCTCCGTGGTGACCGGGGTAGATGACGGCCCTGTCCGTCAAATAGGCCTCGACCACTCGACAGAGGTAGGTCGGCATCCGGTGATACCGGAGTGCCTCCCTAATGCAACTCCAGGGCAGGGTATTGAAGGCATTGGCGATGTCAAGAGACACCGCCAAGACGACCCCACCCCGGGCAACAGCATCCCCCGTCGTGAGGGCTCGATCGCGCATGATGGCATCCACCGTAGAGCGCCCCTTGCGGAAACCAAACTGGCTCTCCGCCAAATCCGGTCCCACTCGCTCCAGCCGCCCGACGAGGCGGCCTGCAATCACTCTTTCAAAGAGCTTGCCCACCTCGTCGAGCAGCACGATGGGCCGGTAAGCGGACGGAGAGTCCGCCGGGCGCCCCGGATTATAGTAACCCTTAGAAGCGTTATATTATGTTATAACTGTAACTAGATGTCCTGTGCCTAAAATATTTTCTAAAATAAATCGTTCACTATAATCACAAGTCGTGCCTACTTGCACCCTGCCTGAACTCAAAGCTTCATAAATATCGGTCAACGTTTGTTGACCACTGTCTGCTCTTACGTGATATTCATTTGTTTTCGTCGCGTTTAATGTAGGCGGGGTTTTTATAGGCCATGTCTGGAGTTCTGTGATAATGACGCTAAAACTGTGTGGGTTTAGGATTTTGCTTGAGTAAAATTAATGGTAAGAATTTGGCGAGGGGTATTGATTGCCCTGGTTTGCTAAGACTATTTGCCAACATTAAATTAATAACCTATTGGTAGGTTAGGTATTCTTCTTTTCGTGTGGTTAGTGAGTAAATTGGTGTCAGAGTTTTAATGCCGCCCATGGGCGTCTGACGTGGCTTCACATGCCGTCGAGAAATATCTATCAGGCATGCCGGTTGCCTCATGATGTTTTCCTTCACCGTTTTTGAAACAGATGATAATTATACAATACGCACTCGAATCCGAAAAGTCAGGGGTCCGAACTCGAGACCACTTACTAAACTTAGCAGGTCACACCACTAGGTCGGTTCGTGGTTAAATAATACCAGCACGGGGCGATCGAAAGTTAAGCTTGTTTGCTATGGTCGGTTCTTGGATGGGTAACCATCCATTACATACCGAGACCCCTCCGTTTCTCGGAAAGCACGTTATGCTATTGATCCTGGCTGCAGTCAGAAGCCCAAAAGTCAGACAACCAGTCTTGCCAAGGGGTGGGGGGGGTGTTACCCAGTAACTGGATTGTGGAGGACAGATAGACAGTCGCTCCATGTAAAATACAGGTATTCAGCTGCACCGATTGGACAGAAAGCCGGCACTTAACATAGTTGGGTAAAGGCTAGGCAGATTGATAATGGTAGGTTCCTTGTGGTGCCGGACGTAAAGAATAGTACCAACCCATTTCTTCCCGTGGGTGTCGTAAAAGGCGACTAAGGGACCGACTAGAGAATGGGCCAGCAGATGGACGTCTTTCGGCTGAAATGATGAAGTATTAAAAATACAAAAAAATCTACAAAATATTGAAGAAATTTTTGCAGTCGGCAAGTGTGACTTTCAGTTGTAACGAAAAACTTGCTACTAATTGGTAAAAAAATTATACAGAAATATGCATCATTGTTTCTATTGCAGAGGTTGGGATTTAATCCAATATTAATGTTATTTTACCCTCATCCACACTTTTCTATTCAAAATATTTCACAGCTTCGTTGTTCTAGTGGTCGCAAACATTACTGCTGAGCATGAGGTCTTGGGTTCGATTCCCAGATCGGGAAAAATGTCATTGGGTTTTCCCATTTGGAAAATCTCAGCAGCACCCCGGAGGTTGGATTTGTGCCCGGTTGATGCCAATAGGATCGCCCCCTATTACATGGGACTTAAACATAACTGGCGAACTGTGGATGTTCCTACTACCACACCTCTGCCTTACCATCGGGGAAACAAGGCGTGATGGTATGTTTATGTATGTAACTATTTGAAGTAATCTGTATTTCCAACAATTTCCTTCAAACTTGTTAATTTTCTTCATGAATATTCCTTTATTAATTCGAGCCCTATTACTCTCATGTAACATAATCAGTGTAACCGCACTAAGCCTTAATAAATTAAGGCTTAAGCGCCATTAACCATAACAGACGAGGCGGGTAATCCCGATAGTTGCCTAGACCCGGGTATAACCGGGTCTTTTCACTCGGTATAACATGTGAAATATGACGCTGCTGGCTAAATTTTAGGGTAAAATCGTGTAGTGTTTGTTGGGGCTAATGAAAACTAGAATATAACCGGTTCTGAGACTCTTGAGAGAGGTTTTATTACAAATAGTCTGTGTTCTATGTTACATTATGTAACAAATATAATTATACTAAATTCTAGCTATATTTGTCGCGGTTTAGCATGGCAATAGGCGTCATTAACCTTTCCCTAATAACTCTCCGTAGGAACCCAAACAATAAACTTTTTACTTGTGTTTTAGGTGGTACTGCGGATAATTATTTTTATGTTATTTAATCATTTTATTCACATTATTGGTTGTACTCGTATTGTAGCATTATTTTAAAAGTACTATTTATTTTATATATAATTCATGAAACCTGACTTGGTTTTCGCACGTCATTTTCGGGTGAACACTGAAAAATATTTTAATTTGGGGGTCGCTTTTCCGTTAAGAAATGCGCGTTAAACGAAAAAATAAATACACGTGATATCTCACTACACCCCGTTGTGACATTTCGTGATTTTTTCCGATCGCCCTCCCCCCTTTCGAGCCTCACGTGATTTATGGCCGACCCCTTGACCCCCTCATGAGTGAAAGGAAGATCATGTAACGTCTTCTTTTCGAGTAAGAAACGCAGTATGTGTGGAAATTGAAATCATTTGATCAAAAGCAAACAACACAAAGGAACAACGATGTTTGGAAGTTCATCATTATGTCCTAGAACACTCTCTAACACAATCCGAAAAATATTCAAGGAAATGTTTGAAAAATTGCTCTGCTCGACAACGTTAATAACACAATGAATGTTGTTCAACTGTCAAAATGAAAGCCATTGCCATTGCAAGTGTGTTACGCAAGACCCCCGTTTCACTGTCTAGAACTTTAGTCTCAATACAGCCCTTTAAATCTTGTCTTAAATTATTTCTGGAGCGAGTTATTTAGGAACTTGCAGGGCATTATATAAAATGCTCAAAACAGTTACCTACTGAAAATTACAGAATAACATCGTTTCAGGTGATGATACGACACAAATCAAGCATAATCAGCCTATAATGTTCCCACTGCTGGGACACAGGCCTCCTCTCAATGAGAAGGAGTAGGCCGTTATCTATCACGCGGGCCCAGTGCGGGTTGGTAGATGTCACATGTCTTAGAATTTTTGGTTCTAAGACATGCCGGTTTCCTCACAATGATTTCCTTCACCGTTTTGAGAGATAGAGTAAAGATTAGATGCGATGTGGAGCTAGAAATGAGACCAGCGGTGTCAAGCCTTATCCCACGCCTTGAAATAATGTTTGGACATCACCAAGCTCACGCCTCACATTGAGTAAATTGCCATTGTATTTTATTTCCTATTTTTATTAAATAATAAATGTATTATTGTGTCAATATAAATATGAAAACTCAGCTTCATATCGTGGATGTTTTAATTTTCGTGCCTATCTACCCTATTTCGACTAGAAAGGGCGCCAAGATAAAATATTAAACTTTCAAGTGCGCCGCGAACTGTAAAAGTTTGGGAACCTTTGCTATAAGGGTTTAGTTATTTCATTACGTAATACGAAATCCTAGAAAAAAAGCATAACACTAAGTATAGCAAACCATAATTCTCAAATTATCCACTGATCCCCAAATTGCTTTGGGTTACTTTGTGAAGTGGGCAAAAGTGCCGGATAGCCGGGATTACTCGCACCACCCAGTTTATCCGCTCATCCTCTCATCCGCAATCAGACGCCGAGATCTTACATTTAAACAATTGAATTTTATGAGATTTAAGAATGACCCTCACTGATCCCTCGAGGATTTCATGTTGATATTGCTTTGAACTTTAGAAATAAAATGCTCGAATCTTTTCTCTTTAAAGACTTTCGATTTAGCAGGCTTCAATCGCTCTTTGTTCGTAAAGATCGATCTTTGATTCCCAACAAAGTCTTTGGTCGTTTTTTCTCTTCGAAACACTTTGGCTTTTACTTTGTCAGCATCAAGCTTTTGACGAGCTTAAAAAAGGTAGCGTTTCTATATTAATATTCGATACATAGTACCTGTAGAGGAGCTCGTGGCTAAATAATAACAGCCGCACGGATCGATCCATTGGGTGAAGCTACGCTTGCCGGGGTTGTTCCGTGGATGGGTGATCATCTTTACACTTTACATACCAAGACTCCTCCGTGCCTCGGAAAGCACGTTAAGCCGTTGGTCCCAACTGTCATTCGTGGATCTTTGACAGTCGTTACGCGTCGTCAGTAGCCTGAAAGTCTGACAAACAGTCCTACCAAGGGGTATCGTGTTACCCAGTTACTGGCTTGTGGAGGTCAGATAGGCAGTCGCTCCATATAAAATACTGGTAGTCAGCTGCATCTGGTTTGACTGGAAACCGACCCCAACATAGTTGGGAAAAGGTAGGCAGATTGATTTTGACATAGGTCCTGTGAACATAGTAGGTACTCATTATTTACTCTTAGCTTACTTGTTTTTCATCGTTTTGCATGCATTTGATTCAATTTCTTTTAAAATACCAATTTAATGATAAATTAAATTCCGAAAGTTCGGCGGCATTAGCAAATTATGACAAAAACCGGCTAACTGCGAGTAGGTACTTAGTCCGTAGGTACTTGCACATGAAGGGTCCGTACCGTATTAAGATCGAGCAAAATACGCCGAAAAATACACATGTCTTGTAAGGACCCCTTTTAATTATTAACTTCATATTTTTTTTATTAATTTTTGATAAAGCGGGCATAAAAATACACAATCTATAATTTCAACTGTCTACCTATTTGTAGTTCATGAGATACAGCCCGCTTACAGACAGACGGACGGATGGACGGACGGACAGCGGAGGCTAAGTAATAGGGTTCCGTTTGGCATCCTTCAGGTACGGAACGCAAAAATCAAAACTAGTTATAGTACATTCTTAAAAATGTCTAAATGGATTGTAAAACGACTGTAACGATGACTGCTATATAAAACTATTATTTATTGGTACATTTGACACTCGTAATATTGGGTCCCCACCTATGCAATTGGCGTTTTTTTCTCACAAATAGAGAACCTTGTCACTTCTATGAATTAAAATATTCATCAATTGCTTGATATTACATCGAATAATGACCATCATATACAACTACCAATAGTAAAAAAAACCTTATTACTTGTAGTTTATAAACATAAAAAATACCTTAAAAATGACTCCTCATTTTGTTAGCAGAAATGACCACTATTTGTTTTAACTTAGCCAAAACTTATTTTTGTCGCTTAATCTAGTGGCATATTACGTTATCTTAGTTTTTAAACATTAGTGCATAAAAGTTTTAAAACATAAGTGTTCATGGTTGTTATATAAATTTTAAAAAATGTTAGTATGAATAAAGCAACTTCTTTAAAATTCTCCATACAAAACGCTGATTTCATAGGTCCACCTAATAATTAATGAAATCACTAATCTATCAAACGCCGTCAAAACGCAGGGTTCCTACCAGTTACTACGTAACTACGTCACTATTTATTTAGTAAGTACTCGACTCATATTTGCACTCCCTGCCGTCAAAACCACTGCAAATATAAATCACACGCCCAAACAGTTGGGAAGCGGAACAAATGTTTGTAAGCTGTACGTGTACCGTGTAGCCAAGTGAATTCTAAAAGAGACAGGACCTTTTTGCTTAAGTATCATAAATCCATGACACCCTTTGATTGATGACCAATTATTTAAAAAAAAAGTGTGCGTCATTAGAAGCGCAAAACGTTTTTAGAGATTCATTAATTTAAACAAGTGTCCATCATAAGTTTTTAGAGGTTCAGTTAGATACTGCCCTTTATATAATCATTTCAAAAGTAAACTCCTTCAATATAGCAAGCCACTTCATTGAATACAACGCACCATTTGATTTTATCGTGAAGCATTAACGAAACGTGCTATCCTTTCGAATTGCAGTCTTCTTGGGATTAGATATCGGTACTCGGCAATCTTATGAACTTTAGAGCGTTTGTTTACAGCAGGCGTCACCGGAACGTGACCGAGAAACGGGATTATTCGAACCGAATATGACGTCCCGGTGACGGTGATCATGTGTCCATCGCGACCGAATTCGGTGGTTCAGTATGTTAGACAAAACAATAGCTGGACAGCCGGACAGCCGGACAGCCGGCAGTGTGTAGACAAGTTCAAACGTGTTCTGTATTGCCGGCACATCGTCCCGTCACAATCTAGGACAGACTTCTAGCGGTCGTGTTGAACTACTCGAAACTTCGGCGGCCGGGATGACGGCGGCGCCCGAGTGACGGACCTACATAGAACACGCGGCCATAGTAAATATAAGTATCGCTACTTCGGCGCCGTATCATCTCGTTCTTGGTAACATTTCAGTGACGGCTTCGGTGTACAACCGCATTAACGACCTTAGTACTCTGCAATCTTGCCGGGATCTTAACGGTACTCAGCAATCTTGCAGAATTATCTAAAGCGAAAGACTTAATTAAATGAAAATTACTATTGCCTTTCCAAATGTTAATTTTGTTATGTAATTCTGTTTGACTTATCAGAATTTTGCTTCAGGCCAAAATTAGGAGCTCAAAGTGTATTAATTTTATCGTTTGGCGGCTAGTCGATGTTTTCGCTGTATTGATTTCTTAATTAAGGCGAATAGGTTAGAAGCCAGCGTCTCATTGTCTAGGTATTGCAAAAAGCTACTTAATGATTCGGTACTCAAAATGGATTTTAGTTAAGACGTCTGCAGTTATCAAAGTTCAGGGGTCAAAATCTATTTTCTAAGCACGTTAAATATCTACAATTTATTTGGAATACAGTAAAAACCATTTATAATGACTTCGAAGGGTCCGGACCGGATTACGGTTGTTATAGCCAATAGTAGTTATAACCAAAAACTATGTTAAGTAAACAGAAATTCTGCTCAAAATTTCGTCATAATAACCGGTACATCGTTTTTAGTGATGTCGTTATAAACAGTTTTGAGTGCAATAATAATAAGGAACCTTTTTATACCGTAAAGTAATTTAGCTGTAATTACATTTGGGATGCACTTTAAATTTGATGAAAACACCAATAAAATGATATATCACCACTTTAAAATAATAATACATCTACTTATAATTAAATATTATCACTTTAATAAACATGAACCATTTTTACAAAATAAATATACACAATAAAGTAATAATTTCATAAACAACATAAATAAAATACCTACAAAAATAATGGTTTGCAGTATAACTGTGTCGAAAACCAACTCCAAAACCGAAAAGTATATTTTTTTCTACATATTGTAGTCGTTTTTTGCGAGTTCAATTTATTGTTCATAGTTCATTCAATTAATTTTAAAGCTAAGCATATTTATAGTGGAAACCATTATTTTTATAGTTCATTAAATTAATTTTAAAGCTAAACATTTTAAAGTGTATATTTTTCAAGTGCGTTTATATATTCCCATTACATTTCAACGCAACCTCTTTGAATGTGTTGTATACATTAAGTTGTAACCTCGTACCCACTTTGGTCGGGTGCACCCTGAATATATATAATATATGTCACGGTATCAACCAGCCAATATTTTTACTACCACTTGAGAAATTTTCGACCTCTGTTTTTATTTTTTACAATGTTTTCACAACATCATATTGAATGGAATGTGAAACTTTTCGACATATTGGCTCGTTCATAGATTATTTATCGAGCACGCTTGAGCGGCCTCGTGAATAAAGATTTTTTATATTTATACAGCTCAATATATTTTGATATTTACAAAATAAAACGTTTGCGATGAAAAAATTTAACCTTTTTGGTATATATCTTAGTTACATTAATTACTGGTACTCATGTCAATCAATCAATCTGCCTAGGCTTTTACCAACTACGTTGGAGTTGGCTTCCAGTCTAACCGGATGCGGTTGAATGCCTTTTTGGCGCAGCCGTGAGGCACACTCCCTTGCTAATTTCTTACATCGCATTTTACACTTCTTTTTTTCATCTGCTTTTTTTTTATTTTATTTGTTGATTGTGTGCTTTTTAGTCCGTGTTAAATAAATGTAATTTCTTTCTTTCTAAATACCAATATTTAACATGGAGCGAATGATTCACTCATGCACATGAATTACCGACCATTTATTCCGGGAGCTGGTATTTTCATTCTCAAGCCCTATTCAGATATAAGCGATATCACCGCGGTATCGCTGTCGCGCACGGTAGCAATTGACTAACTAGAAGGCGGACCAGTATCGCTACCGAGGGCAACAGCCATATCGGTTATATCTGAATAGGCATTCAAGTAGGTATATAGTATTATTTACCTATCTGTATTATTAAAGTAATAAAAAGAATTCAATAAAAATAAAAACAAGATTAATTTCTTTTCATGCACACACCAGACTGGAATAACCTACGCAATTACGCATTCAATTAAACCCCTTAAAATATTACGCACTATTTTTTGTAAAGCTCTGGCCAAACTGAGACGAATCCCGCGCGTGATACCGGACAAAGTTTGCTCGCGCTCGCCAACTGTTTTATACGATGGCAGTGACTGGACCCAGTTACTCGGAATTTCGGACCCAGTCAGTGGGTTCCTGTAAACGAAATCGGCAGTAAGTCAGACGGGAGAAGCTACTACTCCCGAAAATGGACGGGTAGGATAGTCAACTGGACTGACTTCAGGGCTTGAAGTCAGCACTGGACTGAGTTGAAACTTGTTTCTACACGAGCCCAGTTGCAAGTCAGCGCTGACTTACTGTACTGTCACATTACTGGGCTCGTATAAACCGGCCTTGCCAAGGAGGCACTCCCTACAATTGATGGCCGCCTCACGAAACAGGTTCTCCGCAAGGCGCAAGGCGTTGTTGGTCTTCTTTGAGGACCAGCCCGTATTACCTATTACCTACCTATTCCTGCCTTGAAATCATCGACACGCGCAATCGCGTCCTGCATCCTGCACAGGATTCGTCTCAGTTTGGCCAGAGTTTTAAACCCTGCATCTAACATAACATCACGCCTATAATCTTCGAAGGGTTAAGCAGAGGCCTACCTTTAATACACCCACATTTCACCAGTTATGTTTTAAGTCCCATGTAATAGGGGGGGGTGAGCCTATTGCCATCAACCGGGCACAAATCTAGACTTCGGGCTGCTACTGAAAAATGTCTAATTGAAAAACCTAATAACACTACCTGACTCATGCTAAACAGTACCGCTTGCGACCAGCGAGGTAGTTAATAAATCTAGTCTACCTCTACATGAATGTTTATCAAAACAAAGTATAAATTAACGATATAATATGCGTACCTACCGACAGGTGGGATTTGGATTCAAACATCATGAATAGTAGATCCCTGCGGCCTAATCACAAGCATACAATATTACCATGTTACTGGAATTGGGCTCCAATTTACGCTATAAAATTGTTAATAATACCTACTAAATTGTAAGTAATTCATGTGTATCATGTTAAATTATACCTGAAACCTAGTTTATTACTTGCAAGCAATCGACTTATACAATTCGGTTCTGTGTAGTAGGGTATGCAGTAATGGCCTAGTGGTGTGACAGTCGAACTGCCAAGACCTCTGACTTTTCGGATTCTTGTGCGTATTATATAATCATCACTTGCTTCAAAAACGGTGAAGAAAAACATCGTGAGGAAAGGGCGCGGGGCGCCTAGAATCAATTCTATTTTCTTGTAAATGTTGACGTTCGAATTGCCTTTTAATGGCTTACTTGAAATAAATTATTTGACTTCGACTTTGCATTTAAATGTGCCATATTGAACGAACTACTAACCCTATTCACAGGTGATTCTCTTTCACAAATTATTTCGGTCGCCACACTTAATCATCAAATCGTCACTAGAGAACAATGGCTCCTCATATTTCAGTATTCCTGTGCCTGTGCTCGGCGCTAAATGATAACCACCGCACGGGTCGGTCGAAGCTACACTTGCCACGGCCAGTTCGTAGATGGGTGATCCAATACTTACCTTACGACTCTTCCGTGAAGAGCACTTTAAGCCGTTGGTCCCGGCTGTCTTTTGTAGATCTTTGACAGTCGTTACGGGTAGACAGAAACCCTAAAGTCTGACATACCCGGTAACAGGCTTGTTGAGGTCAGATGGGCAGTCGCTCCATGCTAAATATTGGGATTCAGCTACATCCGGTTAGACTGGAAGCCAACCGCAACATAGATGGGAAAATGTTTAATTTTCGATCGACCCATGCGGCTGTTATTATGTAGCCACAAACCCCTTTGAATTAGTATGTACTTCGTATATACAAAGCGTATTCGCCATTGAAGTAGATCAAAGAAATAAAATGGCGCATCTCACATGACAAAAGTACGACGTAACTTCCGTTTCCTGCCAAAGGTTGTTAAAGTTACCTTTGATGTAAAATGGAACGTCACACGAAACGGTCTTCTTGAAAGAAGTCGAATCCAATTACGTTTGGAAAACTTTTAATGGGCAAAGTGGGAACCGGAGTATACTAAGTTGTTGAGAATTTAATAACTTTCCAGTCCGTAAGTAACAACAGAGATGGCTAATAGTGACGTACCCAGATGCCTGATTAAGAGAATCCGCTACCTAGTTGTTATTTTTTAATCTATGATTATATTATTTGTCGTAAATAATCTAAGCAAATTGATACGGAATACGTAAGAGTATTTTGAGAGAATGATGGGTCAGCATTCTTCTTATTGATAGCTAGCTCTATTTAAACAGCAGAATATACCAATCTAATAAAAATTTATTTAGCACTAGAGCCAAAACCGCGAAAAAACATCGAGATTTCGGTTTTATATGTAAGTTCAATATTAACGAATGGCATGTATTTAACGCGGCGAAAAATTAATCTGAATTTGGGATTAAAACATGATTAAAGCGGGTACAAGTAAAAATAGTAGGTTGGCAGCTTCAATGAAAGAAAGAAAGAAAGAAAGAAAGAAAGAAAGAAAGAAGAAAGAATTATGTTTATTTGGACACAGTTCGTGAAACACAAAATACAAAGTAAAAAAAGTGAAGAAAAAAAAAATAAAGGATAATTTAAGTAGAAAATAGCAGCTTAATAATCAGTTGTTAGCTTTGTTTTAATTCAAACTGACATCGAGTTTTTGTTTTGGTAACTGAATTTTTTTAAGCGTTTACTTGACACAGGTCACAGTTCTAACCTAACCTAATCTACCTCTCACCCATTTCCATTTACTACTTCATTAATATAATGTTTGTTATCCCACTGTTAATATTACTCGCCATGCCATTATTTATAGTACCTCGCCTATAATTTCAATTGGCCCTGTTTAATATGTTTGCTACTTTAAAGTAGCAACCATTATTTAGTTTTTATAATTCCTTGCATTTTAAAGATCATCGAATACTCGTATAATTATTGCCAATTATTTTTTAAAGAGTAACCGTGGAATGTCTTTGCGGCGGCTCTTCTCCATAGGAAACGACCAATTGGAACCGTGGGTGTATGTGAAATAAAAGATTTTTCTCAGTTACTTTTAATCAGCATCTGGCATTTTTTAAGTAGTTTAAGCGGCCTATCCTTTCTTTGGTATTGTTTGTGGAATCGTTGATCTCCTTAAGTTCTGAGTTGAGCTGTACGATTACTGACAGGACAGATGCACTCAATCTGTGTGGTTCTTTCCTCAAAAGATCTTCAGACACCAATCTAAAATGGTCGTCACATGATCTCACCAAGATTATCTCTGGACTTTGAAAGAGACTGTGACCTCTGAGTTTATTTCGGCCTTACTCCTCAGAGAAGTCAGATAGGAAACGCCGACTCCAGTTTAAAAAAATATGGTTGAAGTGTAAAAGTGTTAGTAGATAAAAACCTACTTAACTTAGGTACAGAAATAAAATCATCTATCAATATATTGCTTCACAAATCAATACACATAAAACCATCAGTCTCAAGGAATAAGCTACTGTGCGTGATCATGCATATACCCTGTTTTATGAAACTCCAGCCTAACAAGGGCACCCCAGCTTTAATAGGGCTCAAGCACAAAAGATCCGCTATTCACCGTGAGGCAGCGATCTTCCACCAAGATTAAGACACGCGACAGTTCAAGAATATAAGCTTTAAATGTATGTGAGACTGTAAGTATTGTCGATGTTAGGCAGCTTTTACACACCTACAATATTATAGCGTGATATCACGAATTGCGTAATGTTTTTAGTACTAACCCTTTAGGTTAAATCAATAGGATAAAATCCGGAAAAGAACCGGAGTTACGGACATAGCTTGGAGAGTAAGCAAACTGAAGTGACAGTGGGCTGGTCATGTTTGTCGAAGGACCGATGGCCGGTGGAGCAGATGAGTCCTTTTTTTTTTTTTGAGGGTTTGAAATTATCAAATAACTTCTCCCGCTCTGGGCGGAGCGGGAGGGTGTGTCAGACTTTTATTGACTAAAACCCACCCGTGTTCCTTCCGTTGCCTGTGTGCCGGGATCGCGATATCCCTTTCGGACAAACTCGCAACCCTGGCAGGCATTTGCCCTTCCGGACTCCGTCAGTTGGTGCTGACATCTCTTTGAGGAACTCGTGGAACACAACGCGCCGTCGACCCGGGCCTGGTCCCTATCGGACGGCGAGCTACCCATTGCTCACCGGAGCGGACGAGTCCTGGAGTGGATACCGCGTATCGGCAAGCCTAGCGTGAGATGTCCCCAGCTAGATGGACCGAGGACCTTAAGAAAGTTGCTGAGACAATTGGATACTGAAGTTGGAGGACAAAGAGAGAGGGAGAGGCCTTTGGCCAGCAGTAGACTGCGATAGGTTCAATCTGCCTAGCCTTTCCCAACTATGAGCGAGCCGGTTTCCAGTCTAATCGGGTGCAGTTGAATACCAGTATTGTATATGTAGCGATGGCTTATCTGACCTCCATGATCCAGTTACTGGGCAACCCGATACCCCTGGTAAGAATGGTTGTCAGACTTAGTTAATGATTTTGCGCAATCAAAATATTGCGGAGTTTAATGTGGAGGGGCCGCCTTAATTTTCTTTTTACGAATATAATGTCGGTACATGCATGCGATAACAAAGATATGTTTAGCGGTACCTAGAATTTTAATAAAACTTGAATTTTGTTACTTTCGGTAGAAGGTCGCAATTTTGTGGAGGACGGTAATAAAATATAACCCAAAAATACGAGTAGTAAGTAACTAATATAAATTCTTTTGTTCAAGAGAGGGTCTCTTAAACAAAAGAATTTATATTATTTAGAAGGGTTGACATATAAAATACTAGGGATTTTTAGAAAACATAGTGATATTCACAGAACTTATTTTAAAAAAGAAAACTACTACCTACGGAAAAATTAATCTTTACAAAATGAGCACAAAACCAAAATCTACCGGTCCATTCTGCAAAATCTCAACGCGAAAACTTAATAAAATTTTATTTTTTGTTACTCGCACAGAATGATCGCAAACTAAACTAAACACACAATGAACCGTATAAAAAACAAAATTATACAGGTTGGAAGTTTTGAACCTTACCTGGAGGGAAAGTACTCTAAATACTGGAGATAGCAAATTTTACTCAAAGGGAACATTCCTTTATTTTTTAAAGAAACAAATCCGCATTCAAAGATTTTCGAAAATTCGTTTCCCACACTCGGGAATCCAACCGGCTAAAATACGAAAAAATAGAATACTCTGTACTTTTATTGCATCAATCGATAGGGTCAATCTCTCTAACAAACATGATAAATTAAATGAAAGGAAACCCATCAAATCTTAACTTAAATTAATTGAACGAAAAAAAAAGGGTAAACTAACTAAACCGGGAATATTTCACCAACTATTCGCGGTGACATTTTTACATAATGGTTTGGCCTATCCTTCCAGCCACACCAGCAAGAATATCAAAACCGATAAATAAATCTACATAAAGCTCATAACCGAATCAAAACCAGCTCGCATGTTTACGAGTTATAAAAGCACAGACAAACAAAAACATAAACCTAGCCGTCGAGTCACAAACATAGGAATAAATCGTCTGTATGTACGACTACTTGACCTCGTGTTACTTCTTAATTTTCTGCTAGTTACTAGGTAAACAGAATTGTAAATCATCTGTGTTGTGTGCGTCACAAAAGGTTAGCCCGACTTTATATGCGAATTTGGAGGTGACCGTGGTAAGTATTGTCTAACATATCGTGAAAAAAACAAAAATAAGATGTTCTATCATTATCTTATTATCTATGGTTTAGTTAATCCGTGAGGGATGTGTCTATGATTGATTTTGGAAACAGTTTATAAAACAGTGAGGTAATGCTCAAAAAGCCTTAAATTGAACAGACACTAATGACCGCTTACAATAATACTAGTCGACTCCTAAATGACGCTCAGCTTAATTTTTCTTATTATTTGTTACAAAAGTAGTAACTCTGCAATCAACATTTTGTTTTTGTTGTCATTTGCTAATGTCGCAAGAGTAATTACACAATATTGTTTTTGGTCCGTGGCTTTGACATCAACCACAACATTGTCAATTTTTTTTCCATTTTTTTTTATTGGTTGAATACGACGCATTTGTATGTGTGTATCTTATGTCTTTTTGTTTTTAAATGTGCGTTTTGTTTGTGCAGAATAAACAATTTTTCATTCGTTTTCTTTAAATGAAAGCATTAATAAAAACGCTGATAGAATTCCCACGCTCAGCTCCGCGCGGAAAGTTGAATACAACAGCGTGTTTTTATTTAGGCATTCATTTAAGGGTCGTCACTTAATTTTAGTGAAAACGGGAAATAATATAAATAAAATAAAATGTTATTTATTTATCAATTTGTATTTACTTTTTCATAAGATTGTATCTTCGTTCGAAAGACAGACATACACACATTACATTTGACCGACTATTATTTTCCTTGAATTTTTAAGACTTGGCTTACAAGGCATTTTTTTTTACTCTAACGATCACCTCTACCACCCACTATAGATAAATCCTGTAAAAAATCTCCGTACAAAAGGGAGCAAAAATCCCGGACATAAAATAAGTTGTGCGCTTAAAGTTAGTGCTTCAAATAAAAAACTTTCAGGATTAAGGATCCATTGTTACTGTGATCGGGAAAGTTCAAGTGAAGGAAATAGTTATTGAGAGCCTTGGAGACAAAGGACTGGGGACTGGCTTGATGGATTTTATACCTAGTGGTCGAAAAAAAGAGTTAGTTTTTTTTTTTTCAATACATAGTTTAGGTACGGTCAGGTCCGGACCATCCTTTGGATGTCGCATGTCGCGTAGCTTTCCTGCGAGAAATGCTCGAATCGATATGGCGCAAAGTACGAATCGAGCGACAATAACGAATGTGAGATGCGCCGGAATTGCTTTGCAGGTGAGCAACAAGAAAGAAAGAAAGAAAGAAAAGAAAGAAAATACGTTTATTTGCGGTACACATGACGCAAAGAAAGAACAAAACACAAAAATAAACAATTTGGGGGAAAATATGCGTCACATCCACGCAAAACGGCCATCGCTCAGCTTAATGCTGCGACCCTATGCGAGACAGAGCCCCAACGCTGGTCGCTGGACGCTCAACAAAAGTTGATAAAGACTGTAAGTTTTACACAATAATAATAATAATACCAGCCTGTTACTGTCCCACTGCAGGGCAAAGGTAAAGCTTTTCAAATACAGAGAAGGCACGAGCATTGATCAACACGCTTGCTCAAGACGGGTTGGTGATTTCAGACTTATATTAACTATCCTCCATAAGTCCAGGTTTCCTCACGGTCGCGCACGGTAATATAAGCTCATCGCCCATTATAACAGCACGGTAACGCCCAGGCAGCGCCCCGAAAAATCTAGTGGCTATCGCGCCGTAAGCAAGGCGACACATAACAGCAGCTCTAACGACTTCGATTAAAGTTGTAATTTAAGGGTTTACGAGAAATCGATCTAACTAGGTCTGATATCAGGGAAAATTAGTTTTCTCCGTATTTTCACTCGAGCAGAGCTCGGTCGCCCAAAGTTTAGAACAAGAATAATGACACGAATCATGATAGAATCGTAACTTTATTAATTTCACTCGAAGGACGGAAATAAAATTGTAGGGTAAATACACATGTTACGCGCGACATCAATAAACTGTATTGACAAAATAATTGCCGTGCATTGATACCATTATCGTTTGGAGCCGGAGCGTATTAATAGCTAGGTTGATGTTTATAGTCATCAATTTATGTGACGACTAAATAATGGATGTTTCATAGAGAGTTATAAAAAGATATAAAGATTTATGGCGAATGAACGTTTATTTTTGAAGTGAATCTTTCCTCTCACTTTCCTGCAATCTGTGGGAGTGCTTTCGTGAAAAGGGACGGAAGTGTGTAACAGGAAACCAGGGAAGCGCGCGCTTACTGTTTTGACCAATGAGCGCGCGCGGTGCTAGAGTTTGCCGTCAGATGGTACCAACCCATTTTCTGAGAGATTGTAAACAGGATGAAGACGATGACGAGGATGATGAAGATGGTGATTGGTACTGTCAGTCAAGATGTCAGATGTTCCACATCATCTACTGTAAGACAAGTCACAGGTCTCGATTTCGAACCCAAGGCACGCACCTCTGACTTTTCGGATTCATGTTCGTATTGTATGATTATCACTTGCTTCAAAAACGGTGAAGAAAAACATCGTGAGGGAACCGGCATGCCTGAGAGATATTTCTTGACGGCATCTGACGTCAGAGGCCCATGGGCGGCTTTAAAACTCTGACACAAGGTTAATCACTAACCACACGAAAAGTAGAATACTGTAAGACTAGCTCATTTTTTTCTTTAGCTTATGATAACGGTTTCTGACCTAAATGATAATGCGTAATTAATTACAATCTTTAAAATTTAACTAGCAACCCACGGCATCCCACGGGTAGCAGAGCATAATAAATCAAATTATTTATTTACAGATCATACAATCCAATTTGTTAGTTACATACACATCTTAAACACTAGTGTAAGTACATAACAATATTCGGCAAATTTTGGTCATAATTACTAGCAATGTCAAAACCATCAATAATAATGTCAAAATCACAACTATAATGACAAAATCATCATCAATAATAATAATGTCAAAATCATAACTATAATGTCAAAATCACGATCAATAATGTCAAAATTACTAACAACACATAATATACTACACTACGATACGTAATATGACACTACGACGGTAAAAAAATGTGGCCATTTTTTTACCGTCGTAGTGTCGTATCTGCCTGTTGCATCTAGCATGTGGGTTAGATTAAATTGGAGCTGATGTTCATCCTACTTGGAATATTTTTAATGTATTTCTTTTCCAATCCTGCATGAAAAAGTAAAGAACAGTCTTACATATTATTATTGCTTTCATATAACTCTGTTGGTTTACGCGACGCACGCCAGTAAAGCTCCCAGTTGGCATGATTTTTTTGAACATCTTCAACAGACATCATCATATTTCTGGCAATGTACACAACACCTTAATGAATTATACACCTAATTAAGCCTTCCTCATGAATCACTCCATACATTGGTGAAATCCGTATGATTTTGTCGCGTTCAGCCAGACAGACAGACGCAGCGGCCAGACTTTGTTTCATAATATGTAGTGAAGTGATATTTTCGGCCCATTTCGCGCAGGCAGTGAAATATAATGGTATGAAATTGTCCATTTTGTAAATAGGATATCGGCATCACTTTTACAGGACAATTTAATTGAAAAGCTATATGAGGTCGACATTTCCTATCTGACTACCTCTGAGAAGAAATGGCGAAACAAACTCAGGGGTGTCTTTTGACCAAGGGGAGATCCTGCGGTGTCCTGGGCGTCGGGAATCGCAGGCCGATTCCCGGCCACCTTAAGCGCGGGCTTGCGGACGGTGAGCAATGGGTAGCTCGCCGTCCGATGAGGACCAGGCCGGGGTCGACGGCGCGTTGTGTTCCACGCGCGCCTCAAGGAGATATCAGCACAACAGAAGGGGTCTACTAGGACCGATGCCTGCCGGGGACTCGGGAAAGTCCAAAAGGGATACCGTGGCTCCTGGCAACGTACAGGCAACTGAAGGAACACGGGTGGGTTTAGTCAGTAAGAGTCTGACACGCCCTCCCGCTCCGCCCTGATCGGGAGAAGTTATTTGAAAATTTCCCACCCAAAAAATAAAAAGGGGTGCTGTCTTTTGAAGTCCAAACATAATGTTGGTCAGATCATGTAATAACCATATAGAAGTGTCGGAAATGGTCTTTTGAGGAATAAAAACCGGATATATTTCAGAGGACATTAGACATGTCCTCTGAAATCTATCTGGTTTTTTATTTAGGTACGATTAAAGTAATGAATAAGTGTATGATCTATACGTACATAACTAAGTATACTTAGGACGAACTTCTGTCCGGTCTACCCTTTTAAAGCGCTAATCGTTAAGAATGTAACTAAATAATACAAAAATGGAGCTCTTAGCAAGATGTTCAAAAGTTTTTCATACTTTGAAAGTTTAAATGAAAATTCGCCTATAAATCACTTTCCTTGGGGCTCCAGCTCAGACAGTTTTGATTTATCTTGTGGGAAGAATTATTACTTCGAAGTTATATTACTTCAGCGTTTTACCTTACGTTTAATTAGTGAACCATCTGTTCGGATTCATTAGTTTTAAATTGAGGTTATACCACAGTATAATAAAGTAACAGAATTATATCATCAGATAACTTGAAGCTTAAAATGCCTATGCATTCCACAACTTTCCTCGACAAATCTTTCACCGTCCAGGCCGCTCGTTTGTGGAATGCACTGCCAGTTGAAATAAAGCGCGCGCAATCGTTACATGTGTTTAAGAGACTCGTGAAGGAACATTACTTGTCGTTGTGATCTTGTTCTCGTAACTGTAATTATCTATAGTCTTCATTTATTTTCGTTGCTTATATATTTTGTATGTATGTATTTATGTATCTATTATTTAGGATATGTATCTGTGTATATATTCTAGTATATTATTTGCACCAACGACAGCCCCATTTTATGTCCAGGCAAATCACTGTCCATTCTAAGGTTGCCTGGAAGAGATCGCAGAAAGCGATAAGGTCGCCCATTGTATATTTTGTAGTGCTTAATTATTATTTCTTGTTATGTATTTTTGTGGTGTACAATAAAGTATATATATAAATATATCTTCATAGAAAACGGTCGAAACGACGCGCTTCGGAATCTCAGTGTGTATCAGCGCCTACGCAACAGTATCGAGTGCGCGGCAGTTACGCACGGACGCGGAAGGTTTATCTACCGAGCAGCCGTAGATAATTATTTCAAAGTCACTACCGAGATACAATACTAAAGAAAGAAAGAAAAAGAAAAATAAGTTTATTTGTCACAGAAACACGTGCATAAAAAAAAAAGATGATAAACTCGAGTAAAAATAAGCAAAAGAAACAATAGATTTAAATACAATAACGAGCACAAAACAGAAATAGTCGGCAGCTGCTGGCACGTCAGAAGAAGGCCTCCACTCAGCTTGATGCTGTGCTATGGAGACCCACAGCACAGCGCTGATTTTCAGTCGTCACCCGAAAGAGACGTACGGAGACCAAGTCAGGTTTAAGGTTTTATACTGTGGCTATACTCTCTTATATATTGGGCTATTTTGTTAAATTTGACAGTTCTTTCGATTTCATTCTTGAAACATCATTCAACGATAATTTTTTGGTGTGATAATTGCTATCTATCCTATATGCGGGATCGCGGATAAGGTAAGTTGCCCTATAAGCCTCAATGGATAACTTTATTTGATCTAAATAATGCTGTCTTATCAGATATCTATACATTATAGTCGCATTTCGTGTCTGACCGCGTTGTCCTTCTAAACTACGCAAAGGATTTTGATGCGTTTTTCACTATCATTTAGTACATTTATTCCGGAAGGTTTCTGTGTATAAAACAATATATTAAACTTACGGATAATAAAAAAATCTTCATTATTTATCAAGTCGTAAAAACCTTGCGAAGCAGGGACGGGTCGATAGTTATTTAAATAAAATACATTATACATTTTTTTGTATAAAACTCTGAAAACACAAAAAAAAAATGAAAAATTACGAAGAGCAGTGGAATTATAAGAGGATATTTATATTGAAGAAGAAGACGATAAATGGGATTGACGACTGTCAAATTAGCGTTTCAAACGTAAACAATAACGTAACGTAAAAAATAAAATAAAATAAACAATATACGTACGAAAATTAATTACGATGATAATGTAGGCATACACAGCTGGAGACTTTATTAATTACTGCCTGTCTATAAATATCTGTGTATCACCCGTAAAACTCTAGTATAACATAACTAAAAATAAAATTTATCAAAGGAATTTTTCTACTGGTGGGCGTGAAGTAGAAAATTATTTATTTATCGCCGATATCGATTGGACGACAACATGGCTGGCTACCCTACGTGAACAAGTATACACGGTAACTTGGAATAGTTTCTTATATTACGGTTGCTTATGTCATTTTTCTACGGAGGAAATATTTGCCTAGGAAAGACAGGTAGAAAAAGTATTTATTGGTACTAACTTTAGACGAAATATTGGGTACCCACCTATAAAATCTGCGTTTTGTATGGAGAATTTTAAAGAAGTTGCATTTTTCATACTAACATTTTCTTAATTTATATACCATACCTCATATTAAAACCTAAACGAAAACAGAAAGTCTCCTATTTTTCTATAGCTATGTTAGAATTTGATAGCTTTCTGTAAAAATTACATGAACAAAGTGAAATATGAGATAGTGCAACAAACTGTAAATCTATGTAAAAAACATCATTGCGCGTAGCAGCATGCTACGGCGTAGCAGGATGCTACGGCATAGCAATGTGGCTACGACGTAGCTCGCACTGCTACAATTGTGCCTTAAAATAAAATGTTCTTTGTGATTACAAGCTACATGTTTTCATTTAAATTATTTCTAAACCACTAACCTCAATCTATCATTGCTCTAAATCCACTTGACATTCCAAATTACTCTCTCTTAGTCTGCCTACAAGTATGTTTTAATTATAAGTATTAAGACCAAATTAGGCGTAACTGTTTAGATCTCTGCACTCGAGTGTTCCAGACGAAGATCAATCTCTTTGCAGCCTTCACCTCAAAGGGACAAGTAGGGGTATATTAGTATACGAGTACATCTCTTAAAATACATTTTGAGGTCTTTTGTTGTCTTGTATTCAAATAAATTGTAAAACACCCATTAGATACGTATTTTGTTTAAAAGTCTTAATATTTTTTTATCCATAATGTATTTTTTATCCATAAATATTTATTTTGTTGACTTCACTATTAACTATTTACACTAGGGACTAAATACTAAATATACAAATAAATACAAAAAACAAACGGACTCTTAGGCGACGAAGTATTCGTCCGCATCGCTTTCATTGCCACGTTGAATGGCAATGCTAATTCTTTGGCCAAGGAACGAGTCAGCCCGTTATATATATTAGTTTCTTTAATAAAGTTATAGGTTTTTACCCCAAGACAGTACTAAGGACCTGAGAGCCTGAACAAAATGACATTCTATGAGCGAAAAATAGAAATAAAAAATTCAAATTTTCAAAAAAAAAAAATTCACATAAACCTACAAGGGCACTTATGAAACGTCAGAAGCTAGGTGCACGGTTCCAATTGGTCGTTTCCTATGGAGAAGAGCCGGCAA
Organism: Agrochola circellaris; assembly: GCA_914767755.1. NCBI lineage: Eukaryota > Metazoa > Arthropoda > Insecta > Lepidoptera > Noctuidae > Agrochola > Agrochola circellaris. The sequence goes on along the minus strand of OU611850.1, from coordinate 8,898,953 downwards.
GAAACTCCACGGTTACTCTTTTAAAAGTAAATGGTATTTACAATGTTTCCAAATTACAGTGTTAAAAGGTATGAGAGGACAGTGTAGGCCCATCAACAAGTACCAGGTACTTAGCAAAATATAAAATGGTCCACAGATCAGATCTACAGTTATGTCTACAACGTTCTCTCATTCACAAAGTTTTAAAGAAAATGATCTATATAAAAGATAAATGAAATAATAAAAATAAAAACCAATTTAAACCAAATGACAATGGTTGCCACTACAGCTGTAACAAATCAAAAAGAAACTGAAACATAAATAGCACAGGCTTGTTGTTGAAGGTATGTAAGGGAAATTTTATTTTCCGTTTGAAAAATTCCAACTATAAAACTGTAGTTGAGTTTGCAGTTCGGGATTTGAATTGCATTGGGACAGTCATTCCCGTTTTATTCACTTGGGCACTTAAATAAGGTACTGTGTGAAGAATTGTATGAATGCATAAAGAACTTGGAACACAGGAAAAGTGCTTTTACCTTCGCCAACAAGGTTTTCAAAGAAAATGTAATAAAACGTACAAATCAATCAGCCTAGCCTTTTCCCAACTTTGTTAGGGTCAGCTTCCAGTCTAACCTGATGCAGCTGAATACCAGTATTTTATATGAAACGACTGCTTATATAACCTCCATAACCCAGTTACTGGTTTTAGCCACCTTTTTTTACCCTTTGGGTTTCTGACGACCCGTAAAGACTGTCAAAGATCTACGAATGACAGCCGAGACCAACGGCTTACTTGATTTATGTTATACCCGAATCGCTTTAGCATTGCAATAGAGGTCATTGACTCACCTACATTTTATAGCCTTTTTAAATTCAAAAACTGAAATGAAGTCCGTTAACGTCCTGAATCCAATATCTATCGTGATATCTTCAACATGTTTCAATGAAGAAAAACCATACATAGTTTATTGGTTGGGTTCCTACGGAGAGATATTAGGGAAAGGGCAATGAACGCTAATACCACGCTAAAGCGATTTGGGTATACCTATAGACCGTGCCGGGCGCGAGCCGTGTCAAACTTCTTGAACATTTATATGACTTAAGTTCATGTTACACCGAGCAGCGTCCTTGTCCCGTCCGAGTTTTACGCCCTACAAATTGAGCAGACACTGACGCGGCGCGCGCCCTTGACGGTCTACCAAAAACCATCCCTTAACGTGCTTTCCAAGGGACGGAGGGCTCTCGATATGTAATGCATGGTCACCCATCCACAAACCGACCGCGGCAAGCGTAGCTTAACTTTCGATCGACCCGGCTGTTATCATTTAGCTACGAGCCCTTCAGTAACATTCTTAGAAAATTAACCTGTGGCTCTACAGCCTTAAGATTATCCCTCGTAAAATAAAACACGAGCTTAAATGAAGCTGAACCCGGCATTTATTAGCCGACTTTATGCGACAGCGACAAAAAGGAATGAACGTAATTTAAAACCACATTTTAGGTACATTGCGGCGGACAGAGCAAAAATCTGCAGTTTGCGTTATTATTCCTCAATGTACTGTCTGTACAGTCGAACAAGCTATTCGGTTTGGTATACGAATTACGGGCAAAAATATTCATCTTTCCACTACACAGCCAATATTGTTTTTTGTTGTGTGCGTAATAACTTTTCAAGTTTATGACATACTTAAGAGAGTGATCAATATAAAAGAATTGACTACTCAGCAAACTCACCACATTGTTTATTGCGTTCACTATATAAACAATTTATCTTCGATAAAAAATACAGGATCAAACTTCACGAGGATCGCCGATGCGAGGGTTTGCGCCCCGCAGAACTACGGATCTTCACTGATGGATCCAAAACAGGTAGTGGCACCGGTGCTGGAATCTTCTCTGAGGACTTCAACATACATATAGCCACACCATTGGGGGTCCACAACACAGTATTCCAGGCCGAATGCATGGGTATATCCCTTGCCGCTTTAGCTATCACGGCCAGGGATGTTAAGGACCACTCGATACGTATACTCTCAGACAGCATGGCTGTTCTGCAAGCGCTAAGCAGCCACACGGTTGACTCTGGGCTGATATACGAGTGCCACCAGCGCCTTAACCAGGTGGGTAGCCTCAATGATATTACCATCCAATGGATCAAAGGACACAGCGGTTCGCGGGGCAACGACGCAGCCGACGAACTGGCCAGAAGGGGGTCGAGCATGGCACCAGTGGGGCCTGAACCCATTGTGCCACTCCCCTTCGGTTATCTACGCACTCTGGTAAGGAAACGAACCAGGGACAAACATCACAAACTATGGTTGGACCACGGTGAGTGCAGGCAGGCCAAGGAGGCACTCCCTACAATTGATGGCCGCCTCACGAAACAGGTTCTCCGACTAACGAAACAACAGCTGCGTACAGTCACTGCAGCTGTAACTGGCCATGGGTCATTTAATAAACACCTCTTTGTCATAGGAGTCACAGACAGTCCGCTATGCAGAGCCTGCATGGAGGACGACGAGACAGCAGCGCATGTGCTGTTATACTGCCCGGTGGTCGCCACATACAGGGCAAAGTACTTCGGTAACCCAGGTACCCTACGTGAGATTGTCAGTGACACCAAGGCGTTGCTGGCCTTCTTTGAGGAGCTGGGGTGGATCGAATAACCGAATTTCCCACCCGTACGCAAAATACGCGCTTTGACGTGGAGTTGCGGATACCAGCCCGTATTACCTATTACCTATTATTATTGCGTTCACTCTAAAAGCTGGCTACACCGCAAATAACTGTCAAAAGTTTACCTGTTTATATTTATTTAAAAAAACTGTTTGGAATTATATGAAATATCGCTCCATAGTGCACTAAAATATTAATTATGAATGGTAATAATAACACTGAATTAGGTGTTGTAACTATTTTAGGTGTAAAAAAGGCATTCGGAAAGTTTCCAAATGCTTTTTCTACATCTATGACTAACTATTCAGTGTTACAATATTAATAATTGCAGTTCTTCATCAATAGTTTTTATGCACTTTAGAGCGATATTTTAAATTTCCATACAGTAATATTGACAAATGAATCAACACAGATAAGTATTTGACAGTTATTTACGACGTTGCCACCTTTCAGAATGCACAGCCATACAAGTAGTTGCAACTGAGCTGCCTATATATCACATAGCTAGTTCGATTGTACATGGAATTTGCAATGAGCATAGTATGCACGTTCAGGTATTAAAACTGCAGTGAAGCTTGTCTTTTGTTTTTCATTGTGAGTCGTATCTGCTTTTTATTGCAAACAGTTAGATACTCCAGTTTCGGAAATCTTTGTTTACTGCATATTACAATAATGAATATCGACACACAGAATATTTAAATTTAGGTATAAAAAACTTTGTTCACACTTAAAACTGTTACAACACCTAATTCAGTATTATTATGTATTGCATTTAATAATGAATAACACACAACAGAGCGATATTTTATTATTTATGTAATTTTTTTTTTAATCATAGCATCGAAATATTTGACAGCTATTTGCGACGTTGCCAGCTTTTAAATGCACTCTTTAGTAATAATATTATTACATAGTTAAATACCGTTACGTTGACCACATTTAGTCAAAACCGAATAAATTGGATTAGCGACGGATTTTCCGCGACCGACAGAGCTAACCGCACGTCATTAATTATGCGCAGCACAGCTGGATTTAGTGCTAAACCTTATTACAAATATTACGTCATCCCACATATTCCTAGGATTACGGGAGTCATATACAATTTTGGTAATCCACCCAATTATTTTACGTCATCTGTTCAATAGTCTAAAATTATCAACCAATCGACTCAGCCCATCGCAGTCTACTGCTGGAAATAGGCCTCTCCCAGGCTGCACCATAACACTCTATCCTCCGGCTTGCGAATTCAGTTTGTCCCAGCGGTTAAATAGATGGGGGGCGTCCCACACGAACGCTTGTCGACACGCGGTCTCCACTCCGACACAAGACTCATCCGCTCCACCGGCCATCGGTCCTTTGACAAACATGGCCAGCCCACAGCTACTTAAGTTTGCTTGTTCTGCAAGCTATGTCGGTAACTCCGGAACGAAACTCTAGTAATCTTTTCACACTTTCTTCATGAAAGTCACTGACGGATGGGTTGCCACCCCCTATTATTATTTAGTTAAACACGATACAATGGCAAGTCACAAGGTGTGTCGTGAGGAAAAATTTGGGAGTTTATATGTAGGGGGTATTCTTCAGAACTACTAATCCAATTCCGAAAATTCTTTCACTAATGGAAAGCGCGAGCTGGAGGCTGGGTCGCGGCAGACCACGTAGGAGATGGCGGGACGAGCTGGATAGGTTCCGTCAAAACTGGAAGGTGGACGCGCGGGCTCACGAACGATGGAAGGAGTGGAGGGAGGCCTTTGCCCAGGAGTGGGACAGCGTAGGCTAGTAAAAAAAAAATGGAAAAATAGGATATCCAATTTTATGTAAAAAACAAGAAATTTCACATGAAAAAAGTCGCGGGCAGAGCTTCAAAGCTGCACATAGCTAAATTTTATAAACTCTCTCCTCAAATTAAACTTTGTCATTTTATTTTAAAGATTTTGCGAAATGTTTCGTTCAGTACCTATATCATAAGTTGCTGTTGCGACATCGTTTACCTGAAACGTTACGACCCGTTTGACCTCCTGAAGGAAAAAGTTTTAAAAATCCTTTCTTAGTTTGCACTTAAAAGTTGAGACATATTTTTGTATATTTGTTTTGTTTGATGACTTAATGAACTATGTAAGTAGTTGTATTTGACTTTAATATCAAAGAAGCGTCTTCAGTAAGTAGAAGACGTTTGCTACAGTAGCTTTATTGAACGATTAAATTGTGAGTAACCATTATTAACAACGGGTATCCAGTACACTGCTGCTATAAAAAATCAGTCCACTGCTGAACAAAGGACTATATCATCAGTATTGTTTCACCTAAATAGTAAAATGATTACCTTTATCATAAGTGTAAGTTACACCTATTCAGCAAAATGTGGTGTGTACATTTAGGGACATCAATCAATCTGCCTAGCCTTTTCCCAACTATGTTGGGGTCAGCTTCCAGTCTAACCGGATGCAGCTGACTAGAGTACCAGTATTTTACATGGAGCGACTGCCTATCTGACCTCCACAACCCAGTTACCGGTTAACACAATACCCCTTGGTAAGACTGGTTGTCAGACTTTCAGGCTTCTGACGACCCGTAACGACTGTCAAAGATCCACGAATGACAGCCGGGACCAACGGCTTAACGTGCTTTCCGAGGCACGGAGGAGTCTCTGTATGTAAAGATGGTCAGCCATCTACGGTCCAACGCCGGCAAGCGTAGCTTAACCTGATGGATCGACCCGTGCGACTGTTATTACTTAGCCACGACCTCCTCCATTAACATTTAGGGACATATTAGAATCTAATCTACCCTATACAACAAATTATAACATGAGTACTATAGGTGTACCTCTGCCTAACCCTTAGTGAATACAGGCGTGATATTAGGTCATGTTATAACAAGATTAAATTTTCACACCTTCCCAGTCGTTCAAACAAAGAATCTTTTCGTCCTTAAACTAAGATTACAACACAGTTCTATTAACTTAGTCGTAAATCAGATTTCCGGGAGGTCAAACGGCATAAAAACGCAAATATAACAAGTGGTGACGGTCAAGGTTCTAGAGACACGCACTCTCGACATGCTAACTTGGCATGCTTGAGCCAAGTTTACCATTGAGGGCTTATAAAATTATTAACCTTGGTTCAAATCTCTACGTACCACGCACTTGGAGACAATATCAGGGTTACTAAGTTGCGTCTTGGTTGTCATAGTTGTTACGACGCATTTATATAGAACACTACCACAATTATATACAACAATACTATATATAGAGCACCCCACGATTTCACCCGCATAAGTCTCGATCCCGTAAGAATATCGGAATAAAAAGTATTTTGTGTTTTAATCCAACTATCTGTGTGCCAAATTTCATCAAAATCCGTTCAGTGGTTTTTGCGTGAAAGAGTAACAAACATCCATCCATCCTCACAAACTTTCGCGTTCATAATATTAGTAGTATAGTAGTAAAAGGCATGTATCGGAAAGGGATGGTATCTTTTAAGGCTATGGTTCAGACCATCAGACTAAAAACTTTCTCCATAATCGTGAAAATTTTATCAGCCGTCCCATAAATTTGGGTTGAGTAGGTATTAAAGTTTTGTTGTTCAGTTCAGTTCAGTTCAGTTCAGTTCAGTTGATAATTTTTCCACAGTCCCGTGTAAAAATTTGTTCAGTTTACTGGTCTATAGCCCATACCCTTAAATATAACCATCCCATTCCATCCATTTAAGGGGGTGGTACACCACACCCTTAAACGCGGTCAATATAACCACATTTTTCTGCTACTTGCTGTAGTAGGGTATCCCAGACTGAGGTCCAAGGCCGACTATCTAAAACTTACGCTTTCAAATTATGATTAATTAATTTCTAGAATTCACGTCAAATACGCACTCATTTTGACAGATCGAGGCGTAAGTTTCGTCTCTGTATCGTAACCCAAGAGCATGTTCTAGGGCGTCTGCGCAAAATATCAGAAAAATGTCTCTAGGTATCTGATAAGGGTTTTCGCAAAAGCCCGTGCGTTAAGGCCTAAGGTCGTAGAAGTCTATCACTACCGGGCATGCGAACGACTGACCAAGCAATATCTAAGGTCGACAAAGAATAAGGAGCGTTTAAGTCAGAAGGGATTTTAAAGAGTTTTCCATGAAAATTCACGCCACCAGTTGGCGCCACTTTGAAAAGTGATCTTTTATTTCGACAATGCAACGAAAATATATGATCACGTTCATCATTCGTTTCAGTCATTCGTTCATCATTCAGTTACGACTAAAGAAAATATTGGCGGGTTACAACTTTTGACACATGCCCGGATCTGTCGTCTCAGTGCTGCCACCTAGTGAACGTTATTTCAGAAAACCTTAATTTGATATTCCCCCGTGGGATAAAAATCCTTCTTTGCAGCGAAAAAGACCTATTACAGTAATGTAGGTACTACGAAGTTGATAGGTCGCCCCTACACACTCTGCAATATTAACCCGTAGTCCCGTATTTAAATCATAACACATTAGGTATAAAGTACACCTAATCTAGCTAAAAGCACTTTCTCGTACAGCTCATTTTCATAAAATACAAAATAAACATACTTTTTCCTCCATTCTCTGGATATTATCATAATAATGATAAAAATTTACAGCGCCGGCTGAAATTGAAAGTGTTGAATGAGCGAGGTAGGTACTGCGGCAAGCTGAGCGAGGAATGACCGAGGTTATGTGATCCTCGTTTAGATTTATTTGTTTTTTTTTCTTTCAATTTTGTACTAGAATAGATTTTTTTACTAACTGCGCCCCGCGGTTTCACCCGCATAAGTCTTTATCCCGTAGGAATATTGGGATAAAAAGTATCCTATGTCCTAATCCAGGTCACGGTCTACTTATGTGCCAAATTTCATCCAAGTTTGTTAAGCCGTTTTAGCGTAAAAGCGTAACAAACAAATTCACTTTCGCATTTACAACATTAGTATGGATTGTTGTTGTTAGTTTAGTCCGGTCAATTTAGACCAAAAAATGAGAGTGAAGTTACATAAAGTCCCAACAAGCTGAATTTCAGTGAAATTGTTCAAAATATAATTATAAACAATTTCTAGAAGTTCCCCATCATTCCCCTGTAAGGAAAAAATTTAATTCAAGGTCAAAGGTCAAAAAAATGAGTTTTTCGCGATTTTCAGCAAAACGGTAAGTTTTATCATAAAAGTACCTCAGACAAAAATTGTAAATCATAAAATTATCTATAAAAAATGTATCAATACATTTTTCTTACGAGCCACCGTTTCTGAGATATAACGATTCAAAAAGTTATAAAAGTTGTTATCGTCATAATATGCATGAGTACGCCACGTATATACATCTAGAGTTGTAATATTTTATATAATATTTATAATATATATATATATATATATACATAATATATATATATATATATTATATATTAAATGTTTAAATATTTTTCTATCGGTCATTGTAACTTATACTTACAATATAAAATATACATAAGTTTTAACTACAAGAATATCAGGTAAAATGAAACCCAGTCCCTTAATCTTTAAGCCAGTGTAACTTCGAGACATCTGTCTCTTGTTCTATTGTGTGCGTGGCTAGGGTCTTATACCTGCTATAATAAATGAAATACTGTTAGTCTTGAGCGTCACTCTGTAGTGAAAACACGTGTTTATCCAAACCTACACTCGAGAGCAATGAATCCGGGTCACTTAAAGAATCCTAAAAATCTCGGAAACTAAAAATGCTAGGTTAATGCAATAAATTGTATTTAATAGACAATGTAATACTCCTTAAATGAAAGTAAAAAAAAGATGAGTCACCATACATTTTATTAACACAAAATTACATAAAGAAAAAACTGCTGATCTCTCCTTAAAACAAAAATAGGAAACATGAAATTTTTGAACTTTCTGATTTTAGATTTCTGATTTTTGAGATATTCCGAAAAATCATCAGCTCTTTCGATACTTGCATTAATTAATGTCTTCATACCACGTTCAACAGTAACAACTTCACTTTCAGTTAAAAGTTTAGCACAAATAAAACAATATTCAGACATTTTTAATATAAAACTCAAAACAGCACAAGCTGTTTTGAGTTTTATAAATTAAAAATTTATATTAAAGAGCTGATGATTTTTCGGAATATCTCAAAAATCAGAAATCTGTGACAATACATGAAAATTGCCGTAAAAATTATACTCGAAAGTCTTCTATTGCTGCAGCTAATAAAAGACAACGTGAAGAACAAGAACCCAGTACATCCACAGCAAGTCCTCCTCGTACTAGAAGAAAGAAAGAAAGAACTATGCTTATTTTGTGGCGAGAAATTAAATGAAGAGAGTGAAAGAAGAAAATCCTCAGATTTTCGGCGTCGAATCAGCCAAGTACACTTCAATTTAAAGATTCAATTCTGGAAACAGCTCGGGCTCGTGACGATGCTTTAGCAAAAGCTGTTCTTGCTCGAGTCGAATTTGAATATGATTTAGTTGCTGCTGAAGCTAAGTATCATCGAGATTGCTATGCAAATTTTTTAAAACCTTCCACTGGAGCTAGGAGTAGGCCTACTGGGGAAACCACGTTAAAAAAAACGCGTTAAGTACACTACCTCACAGGTGGCGTGGAAACGTGTGCATATTATGACGATAACAATTTTAATAACTTTTTGAATCGTTATATCTCAGAAACGGTGGCTCGTAAGAAAGAAAAAAAGTATTGATACATTTTTTATAGATAATTTTATGATCTACAATTTTTGTCTGAGGTACTTTTATGATAAAACTTACCGTTTTGCTGAAAATCGCGAAAAACTCATTTTTTTGACCTTTGACCTTGAATAAAATTTTTTCCTTACAGGGGAATGATGGGGAACTTCTAGACATTGTTTATAATTATGTTTTGAACAACTTCACAGAAATTCAGCTTGTTGGGACTTTATGTAACTTCGAATGTCTAAATTGACCGGACTAAGTTGTTACCAAATAAACTTGGTCAAAATTAAAAAGTATCCCTACAACATACCTCTACGGTGGGCTCAAACTAAATTAACTATTCACAAAAACCTGTTACTTAGAACCAATTTAGAGCATTACATTATTTACAACCCGACTTTAGTTAAGTGCTAAGTATACCTAAAGTCTTAATTAAATAAACTGGTAAGTAGCTGTATACGAAACACGTATTTTTTACGAAAGCTTGAAGATTTTAACCGAAATATAGTAATAACGTGGAGACAGTAAACACGCAACAAATCAATTTGTTCAAGATGAACTTTCTTGTTACGTAATAAGAAACATTTTTGTATGACAAAGTTTAGTAAAAAGAATAGGTGCCACTGCTCAGCTTCATGCATGTTACGATATAGAGTAGATAAACAGATTATGGGCGATTTTTTCCAATAAAACTGAACGCGACCAGCACATTTAAACCGCATTCAAGAGCTGTCAATTCCCGTATCATTGATGACACTGACAGCAGTTGAACGCGGTTTGGATGTGCAGATCGCGTTCGATTCCATTGGTGAAATCAGGGCGGATTTCACCAATGAATCTGAACGCGATCTCCAATTCAAACGAATACGCATTTGGTTATAAGAATATGTGAAACATTTAATTCTTTCAGTAACTTAGAAGCTTTCAAAACTCTCAGAATTACAAATCTAGACTACGCTTCAACGTCGACACCGCACTAGGAGCCTCAGGCGCCCCGCCGAAGTCTGAATACTCGTACATTCGAAGCCGTCACAAAAGAAGTCATTAACTGAGCAAACTGGGGCTCTGTGTACCCCTGGGATATGACGGCACTGACAAATTATAAGTACTTCGTTTGTTTATTCTTCGAAGTACGTTTTGAAGGGAGCGATGAGGTAGATCAGTGTTAATTTCGTTTCAACTGAGTTAATAAGTAAGTACTTTGTGCTCATATAGAGAGGTTTATAATACCTCGCATTTATGCGATTGCGACAGCGCCAGGACAAGTTGCTGACCTCATCATCAGGTGTGCGCGTGCACCGTGACTCTAGACGCTGAGACAGCGTGCGACTCCCCCTAGCCTGTCTTTGAACCTTTGAACAAAATAATAATATGAAAACTGTCGTTACCTCTAGTCGCTGAGCTGTCGCTGGGTTGTCTTCTAAAAAACAAATCATGAAGCAAACGTTTTATTAATTATTTTCTGTCTACTCTTATTTTTGTAGATAGTACCTGGAGTCCTAGAACATACATAAACATCAAGCCTGTGTTCCCAGACGGGTTTGGTAGAAGAGTTCAGTACCTACACCTATATTTCGCCAGTTATGTTTACGTCCCTTATTATAGGGAGGGGCGAGTCTATTGCTATAGTAACCATTGACAATTACGAACGAGAAATTTATTAATAAATCCTCATTAAACTTGGAAACCAGAATTTAAAGAAAACATATTGGAATACACAAAAACGTTACCTGTTTTTAAACACACACGAGCAGCCGGTCGGTCTCATACACGCGCAGAAAGTACAACGCCTTGCAAGTGTAATATGCAGGGTCAAATCAAATTAGCTAGCAAAACTCCGCAGATGTGATGGGTATCGACCATGATCAAACAGAAAATAAATTAATTTGATGATTTTTTTGGGCTCATCAACCGCAGATAGTATTTTCGCTCGAAATATCAATTTAAAAAATATATTTTTTTGTGTAAACTTCACAGACGTGATGAATATCGAACAAAAAAATGGTTTTCTCAACTAATACTTCAAGTAACAAAAACAACAGCGGTTGTTTACCCCAAAAAAAAACATAAAATAATAATTTCTCGTGTTTAGTAATTTCGGAACTTTGAATCTTCTGTATATTATGTATCATATGCTGAATTAAATCAACAAAAAATAAAAACGCCGATTCATAAAATATTTTAGTTAAATATGGGCGATTTCAAACAAATTTCGCTAGCAAATTTTATTTGACCCTGTATAACAATACATTCGTGCTGATGCTTCTGCCCCGTTCTACAATATAGTTATTTTTTTTTTTTAACTGAACAATCTGCTGTGCCGCTGGGGAGTTTGTTGCGCCACTTCTTCTTCCCAGCTAACGCACTAGGAAGTGGTGAAGGGTGGGCGTTTTTGGGGGACTGTGTTATGTAATTTTGACGTTCGAAAACTGCTGATTCTCAACTTAGTTTGAATACATGACTTTTGAATACTGTGCGCAAACGCGTCACACATCCTTGGTGCACAGGGTTCGGATTAGCACCAGCCGCATCCTGAGAGCATTCGTACGATGTTCGATTGTCAGTACGTGTCACCATCGAAGTTTGTAAGTCTTTTTAATTGTATGTTTTTAAATCGTGTCTACTATGATCCTTGGTTGGTTGAATTAAACGTTTAACTTATATTTAAACCCTGTAGAGTTAATTAACAACATAGCCTTCGATTAATAAACAATACGAAGTACGTGAAAGGACCCCTTTGAAGGACATAGCCTGACCTTACGTTATAGACCTTAAATTTTGTTGGATACGACGCGCTTCTCGCCACAGACGCCACAGAGCATAGAGAAGCCTCGGGGGTCGCTGATAGAAATGGCATTTCTATTGCTCAGGCGCTTCACTCGAGTGACTGTTCATTTTTGTTTCATTCCATGTTTACACGACAAACAATTGCAAGGAAATGAACGTTCATCTGGTGGTTCATCATTTCATTTTTCGATTATTCAGAGCGCGGGTGAACGATGCCGAATGCCGATATCTAACTTCGGATTGGTTCACTAATGAATTAGTTTTTAATGTTGTTTCATTCGAATAAAAGAAGCCGAATGAAAGACATTTAATGAAAAAAAGTGAAGCGTATCATATTAGTTTTTTTTTTCATGACATGCAAATCTGTGCGAATAGAAAGTGACGACTTGTGACAGCCGTATTTTGCGCTCAACGAAAATTGCTCGGCACGAATATTAAACGAGATACATAAATAAAAAGGAAAAAATAATCTTAGATCCTAGATATAGGTACTACAATTATTAATAATAATAAAAAAACAAACATAACAAACTTAGTCATTAGCACTGTCGTCTCTTGCGCAGCCAGCGGTCACACTATGTTGCTCTGTGGTGCTCACAATCGACACGCATTGGATTCAAATATGCATGAATGCGGAAAACGAAAAACTAAAGATAGATACAGTTAGCGTTACGACTTTGGCCCCGAGAGCTTGCTAAATATTCTATTTATTTGTTTACGGGTTGAAACACAGTGAATACAGAAATCTTATTAACATTCATCATAAATGATCCTAGTCATTATCTGCCTTGCCTTTTCCCAACTATGTTGACGTCAGCTTCCAGTCTAATGCAGCTGAATACCAGTATTTTACATGGAGCGACTGCCTATCGGACCTCCACAACCCAGCTTACTGGGTAACACGGTATCCTTGGCAAGATTGCTTGTGAGATTTGCGGAGTCTCTCCATATTAGGAGAGACTTCGTAACCCGGTTACTCGGTAACACGATATTTACCCTAACAAATAATCTAAGTACGTATCGAAATTATTCGCGCTCTGAAACTGAGAGTTCTGATAAAGGTTTGTTGCAAAGATATAAATATGTCTAGATAAACTGACAGTCAAAGCTGTGAACTCGTCGTAAAAATTGCCTCCAACTGTCAGGCTAAGTGTTGAGACGCAAGTGACGTAGCACAGCACAGATTTTGCAGGGTAGAGCAGGTGAGACAGACATAGGCCGCGAGCGTATGCTGCGACGCAGCTACACAGACACATTCGCGTCCTAGCTAGTACAAACAATCTGTCATTGAAACTAAATTATGAATCAGTGGTTAAAAACAAGTGACGACCTCCCGCAGAAATCTGTGCCGGCACTAAAACGAGACGCCGAGCAGTACAGACACATATCTGCGTCACACGTGCCTGCGCCGCAGCGTACGTAGCTATCAGTACGTTCATGCATTACAAAACGTGCTCTGCCCTGCGCTGCGTGGACCTGCGTCACCTGCATCTCAGCATACGCTTAACCTTAGTCGCTAAATGCAAGCACACTAGAAAAGTACAATGACAGCACAAGGACGTGGTGCGAGTGTAAGTTGTAGCTACCACGCACACCGACATAAAAAAATGGCTTGTTTATTTTAGTTCTTTTGCAACGCGACACTATCTAGACAAATAAATAATCAAACAGAAAACCCAGGCTCACTGGTACAATGCTTATTTCTTCGCTAGAGTCCAAAACTAAACGAACACTCCTCGAAAATGCTATAAATAAACAAAAATAACCGTACCTACATAATTTTGCCTCATATTAATAATTCGCAGGTAAGTTCAAGCATTAACTTGAACTACGAATTAAATGCGCCGTCAATGTCAAATTATTACCACCAGCGTGTGGTTGACTGTACAGTCAAAGGCATAAATATGTCAGATATTTTTTTTTCACAACGAGGTATCACATTCTTCTGAATTTAACTGAGTAAACAGATATTTACAACGCAAGACATGTCCAATATTACTGCATTCCAAGAGGTGACACATCTTTTTCGTTTTTCATCAAGTCGATGCAGCATTCTATATTTTGGCGTCGCATGTCTCGTCAAATAGTTTTAGTGTTCCTTCGATGTCACATATTTGTGCTGCCACTTGTTTATGCCTTCCACAAATGATCACATATATTTGCCGTTATCTTCACGACAAATAATAATGGATGACTCATGAAATCAGATATTATTGCCGAGCTATCCATTATCATATATTTATGCTCGTGACTGTACCTATTTAATTATGAAAATCCGTTATTGTTCTTTACTGTACAATATAAGTACACAGTAGGCTTAACATAACTCAAAAATTATGTTTCAACATGTAATTTTATTAAACGATAACCTTTAAGTTTAACGTTCGTTAACATTTAACCCTACTTTTTTATACGGATCATAAGTTCGATGTATGCCGTAATAGACTCGAAAGGGTAGAATAGGGTTTCGATAAAATAAGGCATTCAATGTCGATATCGACTTCGACGGTAAAGTTATTCGCGTTTTATTTATGGCAAACTATATTTTATTTATTATTTCGAGTAAGTTTACGGGTTTCGAGTTAGTCGAAGGGTTTGCGGATCCATTTTGATTAAATGTAGGTAAGTAACTGTATTTTGTAACATATCTATAAGGTATAGCATAATCAGCCTATAATGTTGGGAACTGCTGGGACGCAGGCCTCGTCTCGGTGAGAGAGAGTGGCCAGTAATCCACCACGCGGGCCCAGTGCGGGTTGGTAGATGTCACATGTGTTCGAATTTTTGGTTCTTGGATATGCCGGCTTCCTCACGATGTTTTCGTGTCAGGGTTCGAACCTACGACCTTAATTTCGTAAGTCGCTGCATTTAGCACTGGGTCACCACTGCTCCTACTATAACGTATAATTATAATAATAACATAAAGAGGTAAAATTTGTGAATAAGTATGTAGGGGTAATCTCTGGAACTACTGACCCGATACTGATAATTTTTAATTCTAAGACGTGTAATTTATTCTTTTGTTATTAATTTATTGTTTCATGACATCTTTAATGTAATTTGTATTTATTGTCATTGTATGTGTTTTAATTATTTTAAATTCTATGACGTGTAATTAATTATTTTGAATCTATTTTATTATTAATGATATCTTTTTTGCACTCAATTTAGCGTTTTTTGAATTATTGATTCTTTTTTTATTTTTTTATTTTTATTTACCTTGTTTAATGAATTTATAATTTTATTTTTATTTTTTGCATCTGTACTTATGATTATTATTATTATTTAAAATGTGTAAATTCAGATACAAATAATTGTTCATGAATAAATGACTATGACTATGATATTTTTTTCAGTAATGGTAAGCTACTGTATTATCGAGTGCCATAGAATATATTTTAAGAGCGTTTATTCTGAAAGTGGGCAACGTCGCAAATAGATGTCAAATATTTCGCTGTTTTGATTAATTTGGCAATATCGAAATAGGAAATGTGGCTAACTAGCGAACTAGAATATTAATAATGAATTGAAATTAGAACATTGAATTTGATGTTGTAACCGTTTTTGGTGTAAAAAAAGGCATTTGGAAAGTTTCCAAATACTTTTTTTACATCTAAAACTAAATATTCGGTGTTACGATATAAATTTTTGCGTTTCATAATCAATATTTTAGTTCGCTAGTTAGTCACAATTCATATGTCCATACAGTAATATTGGCAAATTAATCAAAACAGATAAATATTTGACAGCTGTTTGCGAGGTTGTCAACTTTTAGGATAAACGCTCTTAAAACAAGAAATTTCACAAAGACGAAGTCATAGGCAGCAGCTTGTAATAGATTAAAAGTGGTACCTATGGATTACCTGCTGATTTCTTAAAATTCTAAGACACAGATAGTAACTAAATGCGCTTGTTAGCCTTCTGCGCTAATAAGCTATTGATTTTCAGTGGGACAGTATAATAATTAGGTATCTCAAATCTTGTAAACGGGGACTTAATAAGAACCAACTAATCACTAAGTGGATGCCTATCGTCATGAACAATACACAATTTTAAAAAAAATGTTTATTCTCCACAGACAAAATGCACATTACAAAAAAAAGACACATACATAGCAAAGAGCCTCGTAGTCAAGCAATAAAAGTTTGTCAAATTTGTCTATTGCTTGATGTCAGGACTAAAGACAATTTACATTGCATTCTAGATTCCACGCCACCACACTCTCCGACGGAAATTTTTTGAACTACATTTGTTTTAATGCAATTTGTTGCAATGCCATAGACACTAGCGCCGCTTCAAAAGGACTTAAGTTCTGGCACGGACTCTAGTTATTATTTAAAAGTTTACTAAAGACAGCAGACATCTGCTAATAAAAAAACATAATCTTTATCTCAACATCATAATTATAGGCTACATCATAATTTGTGGTCAATAAAATGCACAATCCTAAATAGAGAATGGTGTCTGAGGTAAGTGGGTGATGCTCATGAGTTACAGATCACCCGGCTCTCAAAAGGACACGTTAATTTACAAAATGGTTAGAGTCAAGATAATAACTTTAACCATACTATAAAATACAAGTCTGAATTCCCAATTAGGTAAAAGCATGACCACAAATTTAAAAAATCTTAATCCATTATAGACTTAAGATACACAACTTAAGGTGACAATGATGAGGTTCTTGTATAGAATTCAACTAGGACCATGCCAATAATGCAGCACAGAACGTGTATCTACCACTTACGAAGCCCCCTTTTGAAGCTGCCCACCATTTGGTTCTAGTATGTAAGAGTCAGACGCAATGCCAACATTTTGTTTACTATTATTGTCTTGGTAAGCAAAATGGTCCTGTATGATAATGTAGGACTCGTAACCGACTCGAGACAAATGAAAAGGCTAGGCAGCGTAGGCTTTTCCCAACTATGTTGGGTTCGACTTCCAGTCTAACAAATTGCAGCTGAATACCAGTAATTTACATGGAGCGACTGCCTATCTGACCTCCACAACCAAGTTAAGGGTCCCCGAATCGATCAATCGCTTCAATTGCATTTTTTTGACGATTATTACGCATCAATATGTAGGTATCAATCACGTAAAAATTTACAATTGCTATTGTTCGGGGACCCTTTATACGATATCCCTTGGTAAGACTTTCCAAAGTAATAATCGTAAAAGCAATGTTTTCAAAAATGTACTAGGTATCGACCTTTTATGTCAAGAGTCCGGCCGACGGCAGATATGTCACCGACACACTGACGAGTTGTATTTCTCATTAATCTTTAAGGGCAGCGTGACAGACGAACTGCTTTCGACAGAAATAAGTATTTGTCCTTATTACCACGCGATAATTTAGAAAGGCAGCTACTTAGGTATTTACTCATTAATAACATAAATAGGTATTCGTATTTGATGAAAAGTAGAAGAAAAAAATTAATCATTATATAATAATGTTCAATAGCTTTCGCTCGCGGTTTCGCCCGCATGGAGGTCGGAAACTATCCTACGGGAACGTACTATCGAGATAAAAGGTATCCTATATAATAATCCAGGTTATAAACTATCTGTGTGCCAAATTCCATCCAAATCCGTTCAGCCGTTATTGCGTGATTGAGTAACAAACATCCAAACTCTCACATTTATAATATTAGTTGGATTTTTACTGGTAAAGAAATACCAGTGAATTAAAGTTTATTTCCATGAATAGCATAAGATGTTACCAAATCCACACTGCGATTTACAGGTTATAAACCAGATAGTACCTCCCATTTAAACTATCCGATCACCGATTATCCGACAATAATTAATTTCAGTAATACCTACACAAATAAATGAAGGTCTTGAGTAGGTACTATCAAGAAAGTATTGTATAAAAATGAAGATACGTAAATATCCACGGTATTTAATAAAAAATTGTTAATATATATTTTCAATGTAAGTCGTGATTAAAGAGAAAATTTTGGTACCCATTTATGGTAAATCGTTTAATATCCTTTGCGGTAAATTGTCATTATTATACTATATGTTTTGCTGTCAGTATTGGACCGAAATGTCTCGAATCAAAAGATAAACAATGTACGTAGCCCCCAAATATTTTGGAAAAAATCGCCCCCATATTTTCGATAAAAATTCACAGCAACGTCTTAGTATAAAGCAACGAGTACATTCTCACTCAACAATTTTGTCACAAGCAAAACACGTCGGAAAATTCCGAAATACGACTCAAAAGATACAGTACCATCCAACCTGTTTTCAAAGACACCCGTTCACGACAATAAACCCACAATGTCAACCGTTTTTATAATCAAAATAATAACCTAACGTGACCCAAAAACCACACAGCACTTACCTTAAATTGGGATGAACCTCGAAATGGCGAATTGGCGATCAACAATTGTTTATTATTTTTCCACGTAAACTCGCGCGTACTTATCGTCACGGACACCCGACGCGGGCGAGCCTCGCTTGAGGAATGAACATAGATAATATAATAGGAATGAATGAAACAGGGGTTGCGACGGTGGGCGGGGCTGCTCTGAACCGCCGCACCCAGCCGAATTGAAAAGTCGCGCCTGCCCTCCACATCAATACGAGAAACGACCTTCTTAAATACCCAACCTCGTGGAAAACTCGAAGTGATTCTGTGAACAACCTACTCATTTGAGAAGTTATTTGTTTTTTGAATGTTCGTTTATTACGATGTGCTTCTGAATTGGGTCGGTTGTTTTATATTTATTGTGAGGGAGTTGTCTATTGAAATAATTCGCAGAATCATGTCGACATATGGGCGCAATGTCTGTCTTATAGCGTTGTCTGCATTCTTGGGCTCTACATGAGATTATTAAAACGTATCTTGCGATGTTCTCTGTGTTAGTACTGAAATACATTCTGGAGAGAAAATGACAGAACTTTGGTTGTGAATGAAACACGTTTCTGTAACTTAGTTTTATCGACACACAATTACATATTCATGCTATAGGATAACAAAACACTATCGAGGAACATATTAGAGCAAAAATTGCCTTATAATAATTAATTGCTAAAGCATTCTACGAGATGACGTATTTTAGCTAGGCTATGCCAGATTAATCGAAGAGTTTTGCATAGAAATAGCCTCCACGGCTAACGATAGGAACGTAGGTATACTCGTACCTACTTGATTACGTCTGACGCACCCTAGGCAATCAGTTCTGCTACAAACCTTACTGACTAGACTAGATATAATCTAACATCAAGGAATTTTTCTTTTCATAAATATGGGGGTAGATGAAACTCAGAAGATCGCGGGTAGGACCAGAGGGACAATTTTTGGGTTTCGTACCAAACGGAACCCTATTACTAAGGCTCCGCTGTCCGTCTGTCTGTCAGCGGGCTGTATCTCATGTACCGTATGATAGTAGACAGTTGAAATTTGCACAGATTGTGTTTTAGGGGTATGAGGAACAGGGTGTAAAGTTCACTCATCCACCATAGAAAAGGGAGGATCTTCCGAGTCGGAATTCCGACCAGACGGGTGTCGTGTCTGGCGGGCAACTGCCCAGAGGTTGAAGTCGGGATCTTGTATCCACCGCCCGGTAAACTCTAATTGCGCGATGCAGGATTTTGAGTGACGTCAGGATGTTGTGTGACGTCAGGTCTTTGATGCGTAGTTCGCATGTGGCGATGTAGATGCCGCCACAGTGTATTACTATTGCTGCTATGATAACAAATAATACAAATTATATAAAGTTAATAATTAAACGGGGTCCAAACAAGAAGCTTGTTTTTTTCTGAGTTTTTTTCTGAGTTTTTAGATTTCATTGATGAAATCTGATGTATATTTTAACAAGATTTATAAGTATATGTGTTGGTTTTAAAATCGAAGCATTCAATTTTTTGATGTTCGGAAATTATCAAATAACTTCTCCCGCTCTGGGCGGAGCGGGAGGGGTGTCAGACTCTTGCTGACTAAAACCCACCCGTCTTCCTTCAGTTGCCTGTACGTTGCCAGGGGCCACGGTATCCCTATCGGATTTTCCCGTGACCCCGGCAGGCATCGGTTCTAGCAGACCCCTTCCGTTGTGCTGAGATCTCTTTGAGGCGCGCGTGGAACACAACGCGCCGTCGACCTGGGCCTGGTCCTTATCGGACGGCGAGATACCCATTGCTCACCGTCCACAAAAAAAAAACAACTGTTCCCTATATTATAACGAGCTATGTGAACATAAATGTATGGAACAGCAGATTTTTTTTTTCGCGTTTTCTTGTTTGGTCCCATAGTGAAAGTTGTTCGTAACGATGAGTACAATGACCCCTTAAGAGGATGCAAGCGAATTAAATTTCACATTGTATATAACACTTTAGTAGGCTTAAAGAACTTCAGTACTTGCTTGTAAATTATTCAACGACCCAAATGGAAATTGCAACTATGATCACTTTGGTTTAGAAAAATTATTATAAAATGATATTTAGTAAACGTGATTTTTCCAAAAGAATCTAAATATTAAATGAAAATGTATAAATGATTAAATATCATGCAAAGCTGAATAAATGTTTGTAAAGCGAGTTTTAATAAAATAAAACATTTGCGGAATAAGTTGTTTGTGAAAGAAATAGTATACGAAACGTTGGTTGTAGAGTGAAAAATTGTCAATGGTGTTTTGGTGAAACGTTAGTGAACCACTGTATGTACCTATATCAATTTCAATGTCAGACGACTTAGAAGGAGACAGAAGATTAAAAAATAAATATAAATGAGACTGCTTCAAACTTCAGGCTGGCAGTACATTTAGTATAGTGTCACTTCTCAGCTACATAAAATTCACTGGCAGCGTTAAACACGCAGTAAACTTTTAACTTATCGCGGTCTTTAACATTTATACCGCCCCCTGTGTAGTTAATGTCTTGACTCTGTTCGTAACGCGTTGGGCGAACTTTGACCTGACGTGAATCAATGGGACGAGGTTTTTATTCGCAGTCTCCATCGATATACTGTTATTGCTTTCTTCTTCTTTTCGTGTGGTTTGTGACTAACCTGGTGTCAGAGTTTTAAAGCCCCCTCTGACTTGGGCTGTTTGCTCACGACGTTTTCCTCTGACTCACGATGTTTTCCTTCACCGTTTTATAAAAAAGTGATAATTATACAATACGCACATGAATCTGTAAAGTCAGAGGTGCGTGCCTTGGGTTCGAACTCGAGACCTATGACTTGGCAGTCTGACGGTCAGACCACTAGGCTGTCATTGTGAAAAAGTAATATATTGTTTCCACAAATAGATCAAAAGTAGGGAAAGGT
Organism: Agrochola circellaris; assembly: GCA_914767755.1. Classification (NCBI taxonomy): domain Eukaryota; kingdom Metazoa; phylum Arthropoda; class Insecta; order Lepidoptera; family Noctuidae; genus Agrochola; species Agrochola circellaris. The sequence continues at coordinate 8,877,556 of OU611850.1, read as the reverse complement.
AATTTTCGTTTTTAAGAAATAGGTGTGACACATGCAAAATTTACTAATTAGTGCAAAATGTTGTGTTTTTTATACTTTGCCACAAAATTTTGAAGCAACCTATTTTAAATGCAACAATCCCGTTACGTAGGTAACTAAAGAAGTGCCTCTCGGGCACCATTCATCAATAAGTTACCACAGGATGAAGTCTTTAGATGGATACGCTCATTTCCATAGGCAGCTACTGAATGTTATTTAGCAAGAAAGTCCCGTCGACGTCATAGAGATTTTAGTAGCAACAAAATACCCTAGATTTGCTAATGCAGCTATACAAAGCCTCCACAGTAAACAGTGTAGATGCTGAAAGATATTTTAGTATCTCTATCTATAGTATTGTTATAAATGACCAAAGACTGAGGCTAAACGATGCTGAGACGCAGTTGGCGCAGCACAGCACAGTATAGATTTTGCAGGGTAGGACAGGCGACGAAGAAATAGGCCGTGAGCGCATGCTGCGACGCCGTTTCACAGGGACATTTGCGTCCTAGCTAGTACAAGCAATCTGTTATTATAACAAAATTATGAATCACTGGCAAAAACAAGTGACGACCTGCATGCGTCGCGCAGAAATCTGTGTCGGCTCTATAACGAGACGCAGAGCAGGACAGACACATGTGACCTGCGTCACACATGCCTGCGCCGCAGCATACGTAGCTGTCAGTACGTTCATGCATTACAAAACCTGCTCTGCCCAGCGCTGCGTGAGCCTGCTCCACCTGCGTCTCAGCATACGCTTAGCCTTAAGCAGGAAAACAGAAATAACCACAATGTTAGCTTTTAACAAAAAAATAACAATAGATTCATTGATCTCTTAGGGGTATGAGGAACAGGGTGTAAAGTTCTCTCATCCACCATAGAAAAGGGAGGATCCTCCGACCAGACGGGTGTCGTGTCTGGCGGGCAACTGCCCAGAGGTTGAAGTCGGGAGCTTGTATATATGTCCACCGCCCGGTAAACTCTAATTGCGCATGCAGGATTTGAGTGACGTCAGGATGTTGTGTGACGTCAGGTCTTTGATGCGTAGTTCGCATGTGGCGATTTAGATGCCGCCACAATATACAATTTTTTTTTTTAATTTTTCATTTTGTCTTTTTATTTGCGAAATATACGTAACCCTAATCACAAGTTAAAAGTATGAGTTTGATTATAGATCCCGGGGGTAAAAGTAGACTAAAAGGTTTGTTCATATTATCTTTTTTTGTGTTTTAGCCCCCGAAGGAAAAATAGGGGTGTTATAAGTTTAACTTGTGTATCTGTGTATCTGTCTGCTCCATCGTAGCTCCTAAACGGCAGAACCGATTGTGATTTTGTTTTTTTTTTGTTTGAAAGGTGACTTGATCGAGAGTGTTCTTAGCTATGATTCAAGAAAATCGGTTCAACCGTTTGAAGATTTTCAGCTCTTTTCTATTTGAAGTATGGATGTGAGCGTCACCTAAGTCAGATCGATTTGAAATTTGGTATTCTGTTACTATAATGATATTTGAAGAACATAGTAACCTTGCTGCAGCATCACCAACTTCCAGTACAGGTATCGTGTTTGGGCTCATTGGAATGGTCTCAATGAATAGGTTATATATAGATGAACAGGGTCTGGTGATCAGAAATGAGGAAATGCTTGTGTCGAGCGTTTTTTAAATATTTAATTTATGCTTGTATTTTATTGTGTTTATATATCGATACGTCTGCGGCGTTTTATTAACTAATTTATATATTTATTTTATATAATTTGTACATTTGACTCTGTAGGATGAAAACTCAAGCAAATCTGTAGGCACTTTGATATCATATAACTCAAACTATAAAAGAAAATCCCAGCTCACACGCACAAATTTACAACCATTAACAATCAAACTACACCTCACTAAGTGCATACGTGTTTACAAAACTGGTTTCACGTCACTGTTGACAGCGCTGTCTTGGTTTTTTATTTGGTCTGGGGCCTTATGGTCTACACTTTACCGATGGGATCCAGCTGCCGTGGCGCATTCCAGGGGAACGTGACGAGATAGAAGTAAACACAAGGCTTAACGGGTTCTATTGCCGCCCACACAAACGAGCTAGCGCCAGTGCGGTCCAATTATAAAATTGCCGAAACAAAGTTTGGAATACTGTACGGATTATATAGGAAAACTGAATTTTAATCGTTAATTTATTAATTAGTATTCGGTGAAGCTTTTACCGGATTATGACTTTGGTTAATTTATTAAATGCAGCCTTTGTTGCAAGTTTTCTTCAGTTATATTTTCACTTACTTTTTAATCCCCAATCTTGTTGCTGGGACTATACTAGAATTTCTGGTTTCTGGACTTATTTCATTTCTCGAGTCTCGAGATTTCTCGATTAGGAATACCCGGGAATTCTCGCTTTGAAAAGTCTCGACCAGAAACCCAAGCCTAAATCTTTATCTTAAGGGGCTGGTTTTGAAGCCAGAAAGTTGTCCATAGTCAGCACATTGAGCCAATTAGATTGGAGATCTCAAGTCCACTCAGCTTGCGGCTGATTTAATTCCTCTCATTCAGAAATGAAAGGCAATTTAGAAGGAACAATCTGTTTCTTATTCGAATTAAATTGCTCCTTTTTCCAAATTACCCTCATTAGGCCGGGTTTATATAAAGACGGTCAGTTTCAGACATCTGGACCAAGACTTTTGTCCTTGCGACCTCACAATTGTACGAGAATCTTCGACGTGGAGACGTTTGACGAATTTTGATGTGATTAGATCATTGCTTTCCCGTATTATATGATACCTACATACATAGTTACGTCATATTTGTTTCATTTTATTAGAAAAACTTACAGGTTACAACAAATAATGGTTCAGTATATTTTATTACGTACTAGCGGTCTACCCCAGCTTCGCACGGGTGCAGTTTACATGTGAAGACGACGGTGTTCTGTTCACGACACGTTACACACGTTCTAAGTAACCTAACAAAAAGTACTAGGCTTGCATGAATTCAAGATAGTATTTCATTAGTATTATTAAGTACTTCTTTTTGCATAGATTTTCATAATACAATGTGAAATTTAATACGTTTGCATCCTCTTAAGGGGTCATTTATACTCATCATTATGAACAACTTTCTCAATGGGGCCAAAAAAATCTGCTTTTTCCTACATAATAAAACGAGCTATGCGAACATAAATGTATGGAACAGCTGATTTTTTTTTCGCGATTTCACGGTTGGCCCCATAGTGATTTTTTTTCATAATTATGAGTACAATGACCCCTTAAGAGGATGCAAACGAATTAAATTTCACATTGTATATGGCCTATGTCCATCTGGAATAATGTACCTTTCAAAAGGTGAAATATTTTTTTCAAATAGGAGCGGTTCCGGAGATTACACTCCACATATACACAAACTCGCTCTCTATCTTTATAATAATGGTATAGATATGGTCTAATGACAACGTGAAAAACTTATTTACTTTAGAAATACATCAGTTATTGCGTGGTGTGTCTTCAGTTTATTACATTGAACATTTTTGCTATTTAAATCTTCTGTTCAATGCCGGACATCGGTCTCTCGAAAATATTCAATACAGTTTATCTTCCCAAGTATTTGAAACAATAGTAATCCTATTGTGAGGCAAGACTCGGCCAACTGAATCTATTTTAGTCCGACTTCCAGGAAAGCTTCTACAATATTGAACCATGAAAATTGGTTAGATAACAGTCGCTTAGTCAAATATCGATCTCGGTAACCCCCGGCCATACAGTGACAGACAGTAAAACAATATTACATACATAACATCAGGCCGGTATTCTTGCCTACCCCGGGCAAAAGTGTCAAATAAACTTGATAGCTGCCCTATAATATACCTAATCTGCATTTGCAATGTATTTGCCAAACATATAAACAAACACGAGTTTTCCACTTAGACAAACATCAACTTTATGCTAGTGTAAATAAAGTTCATTTCAGACTGACTAGTACTGTTGAAAAAATCGTAAAAAAATACGAAGTTGTACCGTAAAACTGTACAACTTTGCCCAGATTTGTTGTATATTTTTTATTCTACTTTAAATATTTTTTTAAATAATAATACTTTCAATTTGTGATTGTGCTACATCATTTACAAATGTAGTTTTCTTTACATACAATATATGATATTAACAAGACAATGAATGTTTATGTGCTAAAAACTTCAATTTGTACAGCGGGCCAAATATCTAGTACTTTTTACAAGTTTGCCCATTTTGCAGAAACCTCCGTAACTTCGGTATTTTCTACCTTAAGAACATACGATTTAGAGATCATTCTAGGAAAATAATCAATCTATCATAGGTCCTTATTACTAAACGTTCAAACGTTCATAGTACCTGTCAAATTAGAGTGGGCAAAGTTGTATTTTTTTTTTTTAATTTTTCATTCAAATAAAACGTTGAACTAGGGTTGTCACTTTTTATTGTTAATCAGTTCGGTGTACGCAGGTACGTTAGGATCACGTGACTCGCTCTTAAACATGTATCTAAAAATATTTTAACAATCATCAAATTAGGAGTATTTTAAAACGAATGCTTACTAGGTTTTAAACAAACAATATATTAATGACTCTTAATATACATAATAGGAACATTGACTTTATAGACATACAAGAGACACAAGTAAAATAAATCGAAACCTATTCAAAATAAAGCTTTTAAAAACAAACGGTATAATACTATAGACTAACAGCAACTCTTAACATATCTAAGCAATAGGAAACATTTTTTAGGCTCATAAAAAATAAATTAAATATAACGTAATTGTAAGACGCTACCATTAACATGAACAATGCAAAGTAAAACAAATAAAACAAACTAAAAAAAAAACAACAATAATCATTAGGGTAGGTACTTCTTGAGGTTGATTATTCTTAAATTTAATAATATGGGAACATTATTTCCTGAAATTATCAAATTGCAGGTAGAATTTGAGATCACGTGTTGGCGATTCCTTTATATAAATCAAAACATTTTATTATTGTATGTTGTAGGAAGGATTAAAGGTAATATCAAACATTATTTGGCCTCGTCTAGAAATATTTGGTGGGGGTAATATTATTTCCACATCATCACGATTTACTTCACACACGTCCTCCACGTTCGGGTATGTGAAAATCACTTTACCATCTTTTGCATTTTTCACTCTTCTTGCAAATTTTACAGTAGGAATACTGTTTTTCATATTTAAAACACGACCGACAAAGTGCTTTATGCTTTTTTTTGTCGCAAATTTTACAACAACCCAGTCCTCTTCTTTTAAATCTACATCGCTTGTAAAATAGCTGATGTCACTGAACCCAAATGAAGCAGTGAAGTTTTGTTCTGGCTCACAGTTTTCCTTATTATCTATATCTATATAATCTTGTAAACATGTTGATAGATATTCATCAAATGTCTCATATTCAGAATCATCTGTGTTTGCAATACTCTGAATATCCGATTCAGAACTCGTTTCACTATAATATGATCTCAATTTCTTCCGTTTCGCAACCTTTGTTTTTCTTCTAGTAGTAAAATTTTCCCGTTTTCTATTTTTTTTTTCATATAACTCGTTTCCATTATCACTGTCCACTTTCTTTGTAATAATTTTCATCTGTAAAGCAGATTTTCCGATGACTTCGGTACCTAATTTTATATTTTTCTTGAAGTCCTTCATTTCCTTAGGGGTTACTTTAACATCTGAGGTTATTATAACTTTAGATTTAGATGAACTGTTCGTGATTGATCGTAAACACCCTGGAGTATCATTTTCATCATGAGCTACAAATGGCCGATTCTGGCTATCACTTTTCATTTTTTTATTTAATACCCAGACGTCGGGAAGTTGAGCATTAGTATCGTGCGGTGGTGAAGCTAAATGCATGTTGATAACTTTGATACTAAGTGCGTCAAGTCTGTCTGGATTATAGACCATCGGTGAAAATTGGGGTCGTAGTGCTGGTTTTCCGCAACCGATGATTCCAGATGAGGTCGACGGCATATCGAATTCAATCGTTTCCTCCCATCCTATCACTTCACCTGTAACCTCATCTAAGTAGTATATCTCATTTTCTGTGTCCCACGACGCAATAGTCTCTTCTGTCTCTCTTTCTTGGTTAGCCTTTATAGTTTCCTCATTAGTATTTTTTCTTTCAGATGGCTTTTTTCGTGCTATTAGATGACTATTTACCGTCGAGATTTGGGGCCGTAGTGCTGATTTTCTGCAACCGATGATTCCAGATGAGGTCGACGGCATATCGTATTCAATCGTTTCCTCCTCTCCTATAACTTCACCAGTAATTTCATCTAAGTAGTATATCTCATTTTCTGTGTCACACGACACAATAATCTCTTCTGTCTCTCTTTCTTGGTTAGTCTTAATTGTTTCCTCCTTAGTATTTTTTCTTACAGATGGCTTTTTTCGTGCTGTTAGACTATTTATTGTCGAGATATCGTCAGCACATACTGACTTGCCGGGTTCGGTGCGTAATTTCTTATTTCTTTTTACTTGCATTGGCTTAGGAGCCCTTGATTCTTTGAGATAATCCAATAAAGTCATATCGATTCCATAATCTGAATTGTCGAAATATTCAGGGATTCTCTTAAAAACATTTCGTGGATTTACAGGCCATATTCCTGTAGCTCGGAAGCCACTTATTATGTTATTGCTTTCCTTATGTTTCATATTTTCAAGTAATTGAGCCAAAAGTTTTGGAAAGTGTTTTTTATTCAAGGTGGTTTGTCCTGGATTCTTTAACTTGTAATCTAACAGGATCTTTTTCCATTCTCTTTTTAATGGGCCAAAGTACGCTACGTCCAGCGGTTGTGTGAGGTGAGTGGAGTTTGGTGGTAAAAATACCAACCTTATATTGTATTTTCGAGACAACTCTACAACTTCAATATTTATGTGGGAAGATAAATTATCACCAATTATTACTTTTGGCCCGGGAATTTGTTTCGCCCACTCAACCACTATAGTTTTAAAATAATCTTCGAATGAAGCCGTATCAAACCAACCGGATTTGGAACAATTGTATCTAGTCCCAGCTGGGCCTCCTTCAAGCCACTCGGAATATAAATTTGAGGATTTATAAACCACATATGTTGGTAGACATGTCCCAGCTGCGCTTGCAGTGAACATGATGGAAATGCAACTCTTTGTGCTATTTAGAATTCTTTCAGGATGTTTGACGCCCCTTCTAAAAACACATTTTGAAGTACCTGGATTGTCGGCCAAGTTAGTCTCGTCGTAGTTCAGTATGTTCATCGGTGGTACATCTCTTAGTGATTCACTTAAATTAGCATAAAATTGCTCCATTTCTTCTAATCCTTTCTCTGCCCGTATCTTTTTAATATTTTGAGTCGTTCTGATGGTCAATTTTGAACGATGTCTGTTTAAAAATCCTTCCACCCACGTATCACTGGGTAATTTGCAATCGAACAAATCAGTCCGTGAATTTTTTTCGACATATTTATAGACTAACATTTTTACGTCCATTTTCGTCATGGGGCTGCCGTAATCAGCTGAAGCTAACAACACGTTTGCCAGTTTTTCTTCCTCTTCGTCAGTGAGTTTCTTTTGTCCTCCAGCTGGTTTTAAGTGAATTTTTTTAACTTTGTTCAATATCGTCCGTCGAGGGATCCCGAACCTCTTTTCTGCCTCCCGACTTGACATTCTGTTATTTTCTACCATGTCAACCGCTAAGTCTAACATTTCCTCTGAATAATTTCTGTATGCTCTCGATCCTAATATTCTTCTGTTTTTTTTTGTGTTTTTATTCATCCTGAAATTATGAGAAAAAAAATGACCTCAGCAAGATTAACAAATACGCTTAACCAAAACAAAGTGAATGAGCTCCCAAGAAACCACTATGTATACAGTGTGAGAAAAAACAATTTTTCGGTATAATAGCATCAATAATAAATACAAGTAACATAATGCGAGACTTAGTTTACTGCTCAACCTTTAAGAGATAGCATAATAATATTTAATATATTTCTCAGACCTTTTAATAAGACTAAAACGAAAATTTCATGGAGACTTGTGCACCTACAAAAATACAAAGAAATCAACAAACAGACCAAAAATCTTAAAAAAGTAATAGAAATGAACTTTATTGCTCATTCTTAGTCTTCGTAGATTGCAAATACATTCAATGTAACTTTTACAACCAAATTTAGGTTTTTTTTTAAATTATTTTCGTCCTTTCAAATTCAAAAAATTCAAATTCATTTATTTGTATACCCTCTCATTCTATCAGCATTAATTACCTACCAAAATGAATGTTAATTAAACGCAAAGTATCTACTTATCTCAGATCTAATTTAACAATGAGGTGACAACCCTAACGATAATGTTTTGGTGGGCAAAGTCGTAACAACTGCTATAGAAAAACGAATTTGAGATTGCCCACCATCATATTTTCGAATTTAAGAGAGATTTCGCTTTAGATATTCGATCTTTCTTTTATAAGTATTACAAACTAACAGTGGTAAAAAACTTACTTACCTGCTGTAATCACAAACCAAGTTTTGAAAAAAGTTTTTTGCACGACTTTTGGCCCACAAAATACACTACCCACTTCGACACAGTTTGACAGCCGACTGAAGTGACATTCAATAAAATCAGCTACGTAGTGTTACCAGAGATATATTCAAATTTCTTCTTTCTTCCAAAAAATCAACGCAAAAAGAAAAAGTTGCCGGTTTTTTAAATATTTGTGAAAAGTACCTTGCTGGGCAAACTCAGATTATTTGGGCAATCTTGTAAGGTTTTACGGTACCGCAAACTGAACCTTATGTGTAGGCATTACATTTGTTTTTCCTAAAACTCGTGTTTGTTTTACATGTTGGGCAAATGAACTGCGATCGAAGATTAGCAAGTTGGCTGTTACTGAGAATTTTGTATTGCAATCTCAGAAAAAAAACTTCCCTATCCTGCAATGGAACTCACCCATGCTCAGCAGTAGATAACGCTTGTGACCACTACACCAACAACGGATTCATAATATATAGTAACTTTTAATTTCTTATCCTCTATAATATCACTTCTTAATATAATTAGCACTTAATTTGCGTTATGTCTGTGTTTTTTTTCTTTTGTTTATGTTTAAATCTATATAACGTGTTCCTTTTGATGTCCCACAACCCTAATGAATGTCTTAAACCTTCGATAAGCTTTTTTATTAATAAGACCGTAGGGTTATAATTATGCTACTTATAGTAAAAATAACACAAATAATAAAAATAGTAAATAATGAAAAATAATTCATGTGCCAGTTGATTCTTTGACATGGTCTTATTAATGCCCTAGAGTTATGGGATATCATCCAGTTTTGTCCATTCATAGTAACATAATCAGCCTAAAATGTTCACAATTCTGGGACACAGTCCTCCTCTCTGTGAGAGAGATTGAACCGTAATCCACCACGAGCACAATACGCATCGTTGGCACTTATATAATACCTAATATTTTCTTTGATAAATAAATGGTCCCATCCCAAACCGCTGAATCATTTTATTAGATTGGTGTATTATCTGAAATTGATTTGGTCTGTAAGTGAATTAGGTGTGCTTCATAAAATTGTGATTAGATTCTTTCTTCTTCTCAATAAATCTCTATTTCCTTTACATTTGGAACAGTTGTATTGTTTCATCTTTTATTGATCGCTGAGCCTTTTCCATTCGTGAGAAATTGTTGTAGCCAAGAGGGGGTTTTTATAATCTTAATTCTGTCAAAGGGGAGTGGTAATTATTTATGATCGGTTCCTGTAAGCAATAACGAATCGTTTTGTTTACCAATGGTAGTTTTTTTTGTATAGTTAATTGAGTCAGGCGTGACTTTGCGAAAATCCATTATAAAATACAATAGACGACGTATATTTAGTAACCGTTTTGAAACAGATTGCTAATACATTGATTCATAAGTTCGAAAAAAAATTTGCTCAGCAACTTATAATAGGTACCTAACGCAATTAATTTTGTTGAACTGTCAAAATGAAACAGATTAGTCGTAATCGTTTACGAAAATATGTTACGTAATTAGATAGTTGTTCTTTAAGAGTCATAACCGCGTAGCCGGGCTCGCAAAAAGTCAATCGTCATCCTGAGGATGCCTCGTTGAGAGGTGAAACACTTGTCGATTTCTTACAGGGTTCTTTATGACTCTTTAAGAACTGTTAAGCGGATTAGGTTCCTAAATATACGTTGTTCACTGTATTTTTTTACGTTTTGTTGATTGCTAAACTGGGCTTAAAATAAATTCGGAAGCGAATTTTACCTGTGATAATTACGTATGGGAGGGTCTACTAGAAAGAAAGAAAAATAAGTTTATTTGTCACAGAAACACGTGCATAAAAAAAAAGATGATAAACTCGAGTGGAAAATAAGAAAATGAAACACAATAGATTTAAAAATACAATAACGAGCACAAAACAGAAATAGTCGGCAGCTGCTGGCACATCATGACTCTGACAAGAAGGCTTCCACTCAGCATGATGCTGTGCTATGGAGACCTACAGCACAGCGCTGATTTTCAGTGGTCACCCGAGCGGTCATGCTATGCAAAGCTATGAAATCTTTGCTTCATTATTGATAGATACAAGAGTTTTAAGTAATTGTAACCAATAACGATCCGTAAATTATAGGAGTCGGGTATTAGTTATTCAAAAACCTGCCAAGTGCGTGTCGGACCACGCACAAAGATGGGTTCCGCAGTTGGGGTGTTTTTATTTACCCCAAGAATACACATAGTTTACATAGTATTAGATTGTATATAGTATATAAGATTTATACGTAAATAAATACCTTTATAAACTTAGTAATTGAGAAACTTGTTCTCCCTTACGGTCACGGTTAATTCTCCAACTGCAAATGATAGATTGTAAATTCAAAAAAAAAAAAAATACAAATGATAAATTTTAGGCCTTTTTCCTTAACTAGTTCTGTGAGATCTTGCTTCTTGCCCAATTTCATGATTCTAGGTTAAAGGGAAGTACCCTGTAGGTTTTGATTTATTTGGGAGTATCAAAATATGTCACATAATAGGCCGTACTTTTTTATTGCGTTGACTTAAAAACTTGTTTTTTTTAGAGCTCTAAAGAGACATAGATCTACGTATTTGATATTAATTTCAACTTAATACATCCACGCATTCCTTAGTAACTGGGTCTTGACAGCCTGACGGACGGACCGCGAAGTTATCCTATAACGGTTCCGTTTTTTCCTCTTGATGTACGGAACCCTGAAAACTACTACAGTAAACCAAAAGGAGGTATATGGAAGATGCATAGGACGCTCGATAAATTCGATATTTTCGATCGCCTACTTTTTTAGGGTTACCGCTACAGCACCCCAACCTTAAGAATCCAATCTGCCCCAGACGCCTTTTTGATGTAGTCTGATTTGCTAGCCAAATATGTAGGTGTAGGAAATGTATTGATGACCAGTATGCTATAAAAAGCGCAAATAGGACTCTAGGACTCTGGGTCTTTAGGACTCTTCTTTGTCGGTGCACTCTTGACAGAGCGGTCCTGGTCATCACGTTGCAGTGAGATTTCGGACAGCCTTGATTAGCCTCATGATGCGATGCCATCCTTCTCTGTCAACTGTAACATGTGGGCGACAGGGCTCTACCGTTATCCATACCCTAGACGACTTCATCACCATTTAAGACGCCAATGAAAAGTGATCATCAGCATTATCATCTGGCTGGGCAGCGGACCCCAACATAGTTCAATATAAACTACGGTCGGCTCCCTGTCTAACCAGATGCAGCTGAATACAAGTATTTTACATGGAGCGAATGCGTATCTAACCTCCACAATCCTGTTACGGGGCAACACGATACCTACGGAAATAAATAGACTAACTTATAATTTACCACAGTATAATAAAGTAACAGTATTATGTCTAGGCGGTGACCTTAAATAATTACCTACGCGCTCGGTAAATAAACCATTCGTGCGTAACTGCCGCACACTCAAGACTGTTGCGTACTGGTTGGTACACTGAGGTTTCGAAGCGCGTCGTCGTTTCGGCTGTATTCTATAAGACATACCTACTGTTACTTATTTATACTGTGCCTTTACTGAGAATTAACACATTAGATTCTATCTATTTTTACGTACATTGCTCAGAGCTCGTATCTCGTAGGGCGCCGATCGATATAATCAATCTAATAGGACTACACGACTCACAGATGTCGAGTCCATAAATAGAGTTCTTTGATGCAATCACCTTTGATATTTGTCGCTAGAAAAACAGTTTGGAGGACAGATTACATACGTGTTGTGTTTTTACATAAATATTATGTAAACACTATAAAAAATTGTTTTACAAGAGTTGCGAATTTGGCTGGTTTTAAAGACCTGCTATCTAATTACGCAACACATTTTGACAATTCCGACTAATCTGTTTCAATTTGACAGGTCAACAACATTCATTGTGTTATTTACGTTATTGAGCAGATTGTTTTTGGAACGTACGAAGCAATGGATTAGCAATCTGTTTCAAAACGATTCAGATTCTGATTGATCGTGTATTACGTAATTAGGGTACAGATTTCCTTAAATCCCTAACAAAAATTTGGTCTGTAAGACCAAATTTGTTTGCAAACCTGCTTGTCACAATCAGTGACAGTCAGAATAGAATAGGCCCCCCCCCCCTCCTCCTCTTCTTTATTATGGAAGATTTAAGATATAGTTTCAGACCAAATAAAAAACCAAGACAGCGTTGCGAGCAATACAGTGAAGCATACTAAAACTACACCGCCGCTCTGTGCATACACGCTCACACGCACACATTTACAACCTTTTACAATGACACTACACCACACAAAGTGCACACATGTTTACGAAACCGGCTTCACTTCACTGTTGACAGCGCTCTGTATTGGTTTTTTATTTGGTCTGAGGTTACAATGTAGAAATTTTACAGGTCTGGTCAAGTTCTGTACAGAAGGGGTTGTAAGTACAAGATAATAGAGTGACACAAGCGATTATGAAAATGATGAAGAAAGTCATAATTTTGATGAATGCTTGTCAATCCATGGTTGGTTGACAAGAAGTGATGGCTAAGCTGCACCCAGACCGCCAGGTGAAAAGAGTCAAAGATTAAGAAAAAACTTTCAAGTTAAAAAAAAATGTTTTTGTATGTAGGATAGATCAAATAGACGACGTATATTTAGTAACCTAATATTCTTAACTGTTCTTAAAGATTCATAAAGAACCCTATAAGAAATCGACACGTGTTTCACCTCTCAACGAGGCATCCTCAGGATGACGATTGACTTGTCGCGAACCCGGATACGACGTGCTGAGACGACAAGCGACAACTTAAAGCAACACTTTAAAAATTTAACACACATGTGATAAAGGTTTCAGAATGTTATAACGAGTTTAGAAATTGCACAAAATAATACAAAATTACTTACCCTTTTGTACGAATTAAATACGAGTATTCCAAGGTCACCTTTGCTGCGATTGTTCGCCCCTTATCGCGCTGATATCGATCCTAGCCGAAGTGGACCGAGCAGTAATCCTATATAAGTGGGGTTGTCGGGCGGTGTGGCTCACTCTGCGTTCGGTGCTTAGCGTGGCAACACACCAATCGTCATCCTGAGGATGCCTCATTGAGAGGTGAAACACGCGTCGATTTCTTGCAGGGAAACTTTCTTCTTTATGACTCTAAGAACAGTTAAGTGGATTAGGTTACTAAATATACGTCGTCTTGTATTTTATAATGGATTTCCGAAAAGTCACGCCTGAGTCAATTAAATAAGATAGATCAATACTAAGTATGGCGCCTTTTATACCTGGGTATATTTACTATCGATCTATCCTACATACAACTAGGCTCGAAAAAGTAAGTATTACAATTTACTCACGTTTACTCACCGTCACTACCCTGTAATACCCAAAGATTTAAATCGTAGATTTGCCCTCACTGTACTAAGTCGCACGAAAAATCGTTCATAATGAGATGGGCGAGCCCACACATTAACAATTGCGTTTCCATGACAACCAAGTCAAGTCTCTGCGACACTGTCCGTCTCAGAGGTGTCAAAACTAAACAGAAACGCGACCATCTTTTGAGGCGGAAGGGCACATCTACGATTGATATCTTTGGTAATACCTGAATGACCGCAATCAACAAATTATTCACTAAAACAAACACAGCAGCAGTAATGAAAGTAAATTGTGTATTTTAGTAAAAGGCGAGAGATTTTAATCTGAACTACAAGTTAATTTGCCGGCGCGGCAGGGGTCAGCAATCACGAACCGCACAACCACAGGAACGTTTTATAGTAATTACTTTTCACGCGCCAGTTCACCGTTACTGGCAGTGGTTTAGGGTTGAGTCAATGGCATCTATTAAGTCATTCGCCTACACTTTTATTTAGGAAGTGTATAGAGTGCCGCTAGCGGCCCTATCGGATAAAGTACCGCTATTTGGGGCATAATAATGGCGCTGCCTCTCGGCCCGGCTAAAGTGCCGTAAGCATTGCATTGTCCTTGTCACTGTCACTTGTTATTTTGTTTGATTATTGAGATTAGTTCGCCGCCCTTTGTTTTGTTTTAGAGAATTATATCAAAAGTCACTGCAATTACTGAATTTACGAAAAATTAAGTAGCACATGAAAATGGCTGAAAGGTAGGTTAGATTATATTCGAACTTATGTATGTAGCAATGGATTAGCAATCTATTTCAAAACGATTCAGATTCTGATTGATCGTATATTTCGCAATTAGGGTATAGGGCGCAGGCAGTCAAACGAGGCAATTGAATAATTATTATGTTGGAAACTGTAAACATCATCATTAACTCTATGAGAATCTTTATCAGCTCTCTCTCTATCTCTATTTCTAGCCATATAATCTATCACACATGAGGATATTGACTGACAATAATACTGCCCTGCTTAGCCGAAAGGCGGTATCTCTGAGATACGCCCTTTTAGTTTTTTTTATACCATTCAATAGCTATAATAATTTCGCATCTAATGGTATAAGCCACATACCGCTATCTAACTTAAAACATTTAAAAAACCACTCAGAAGTTCTTTATATCCTTATGTTTCCTTAAATTACAATGTAACATATTGATTTAACACAGGGTTTATAATAAATGAAATTCAAACAGCCTCAGTAAATTATTTTAATTAGTTATCTATAAAAATCACAGCAACTTATTTAAACTAAAATCCGTTATAATCTATTCACACGAAAAGCAAATTAACAATCACTAATTACTACAATATAAATCAAAAGATTAGTTATACTTATCGGGTTTTAATATTGTCAGCACTAACAGCAATACAAAATGGAATTAAAATAGTAAGTTGACGGAGGTTCGACCTGGTCAGTTGTTCTTGTGGAAAAAGGGACGAGAATGACGTGCAAGCTTATTTATGCACGCATTTCCCGTCATGGCGTCTTGAAGTGCGTGGAGGGGCTTGACAGTGGTGAGGGCACGCCGATAGTGTTGCCAGCGTCTTAGCGGGCTAGTATAGATGTAACAGCTCGGCCGTCCTGAAACAAAGTGTCCACACGATGTGCATTAGTTAACTTTCTAATAGATCTATAAGATCTTCTGTATCTAATTGACTGTCAGCATCATCACTATCAGAACCAACAACAGCTACATACGGCCTCAAAGAATCAACAGCCACCACTGTACAAAATTTCTTGTACCCTCTAAATCCTTTTACGCTGTGTATCATATACCGGTCATGACCAAGTGCCTTAGTTATTCTATACGGCCCGGCATACGTTGCATCAAGTTTCGTATTTACTCCAGACTGACCACAGCCCTTTGGATTACGCCATAAGACCAAGTCCCCTTTTTTGTAGATACGACCCTCTTTACGTTTCTTATCGAACTGATGTTTCATTAATTGTTGTTTACGTTTAATGTTAACAGTGGCTTTTGCTCTTCTATTGTCTATATTTAAATTGCTTTCGCTATTTTCTAAATTTGACACTTTACTCGTATGTTTGAACATTAAATTAAAGGGGGCTTGACCTGTGGTTTCATGGCACGTGTTGTTAACACCGAAAACTACATCAGGCAGGCAACAGTCCCAGTTACTTTCCTCACTGCTAGTTCTTAAACCATTTAAAATTGTTCTATTGACCCTCTCAACCTGACCGTTAGCTCTTGGTGTTGCAACTGATGTCAGCACATGTTTTATAAAGTGTTTAACAGCAAAGTCTTTAAAATAACGGCTACAAAACGCAAGACCACGATCGGATACTATGGTGGAAGGGAAACCAAATAATGAAAATACGTCATGTAAAATATGAATAGTTTCAGCTGAACTTAAGGTGCGTGTTACTCTGGCAATAACAAATTTTGAAAAGGAACATGTAATTACTAAAATATATTGATTGTGTTTACTAGTTTTCGGAAAAGGCCCTAAGTGGTCAATATGCAGAGTATCCATTGGCACCTCAGGTTTTGGTATAGGATTTAATTTTCCCTCCAGTTTTCCATAATGTCCTTTCCGAAAAGCACAATCCAGACACGAAGTGACATATTTTTTTATGAACTTGGTCATTTTAGGGAACCAAAATTTTTCTTTTATAGCGTTATCGCATTTTTTTAACCCACTATGCCCCATATTATCGTGATATTTTTGCAATAGCTTCCAACGAGCATTACAAGGAACTAACAAACGATCCCCATATAAAGTTTTCTTATACAAACGTTCATTAACTATTTTGTAATTATTCAATATGTCTGGATTGGCATTAGCTCCACGCAATTGGTTGATAATGTTACATAGCTTAGGATCCTGCATTTGAACAGTAAGAAACCAATCATCAGCAGACAGAGCATAAACGTGGGCATCTACTGGGTTACGGCTCAGCGCATCAACGTGTCTCATTTTGTCTCCAGCCCTATATTCTATTTCTAAATCGAACTCTTGAATTTGCAGCCACCAGCGTGCAATTCTCGGAACTAAATCTTTTTTAACAAATGTGTGACGAATAGCAACACAGTCCGTTAATATTTTTACCTTAATACCTAACAAATAAACTTTGAACCTTTTTAACGACTCAACAACTGCTAATGTCTCCAATTCGTAACTATGATAATTCTGTTCTTCACGGGTAGTTGTGCGACTAAAGTACATTACAGGTTTTAAAGAGTTATCTACTTGACGTTGAAGCAAAATTCCTGCCACACCAAACTTACTTGCATCCGTATGGAGTTCTGTGTGCAAATGTCTATCATAGATTGCTAAAACTGGTTGCGAGACTAAACTAGACTTAAGATCTTTAAAAGCTTTATCTTGGGCTTCTCCCCATGACCAGGTCATATTTTTCTTTGTAAGGTCTGTAAGGGGTTTAGCAATAAGGGAAAAATTACGTATAAACTTTCTAAAAAATGAACACAGTCCAACGAATTGCCTGACTTGGTGGACATTAGATGGTGCAGGAAAATCACGAACAGATTTTATTTTATGTTCACCTGGCTTAATGCCATCCTTGGAAACGTAATGACCGAGATAATTTAATTCGGTTTGAAGAAAAGAACACTTTTTCATATTAAGTTTAAGATTAGCCTCACGTAATACTTTTAGGAGAAGCTCTAGTAGCTCTAAACCTCGGGGAATATCGCTGCTTGGTAATAAAATATCATCCATGAATGCCAGAATATGATCACCATCAGCCATTTTTTTAACCATATTAATAATTTTATTCATTAAACGTTGAAAAACCGCAGGTGAATTAGCTAAACCAAACGGGACCCTAACGTATTCATATTGCCCGTCCGGTGTAATGAAGGCAGTTTTGTGAATCGAGTTTTCGGATACCGGTAATTGATGATAAGATTGTGACAAATCTAAGCTAGTGAAGAAGTTTTTACCTGTTAGTTTAGAAATTTCGTCATCAATTATAGGCAAAGGAAATCTATCTTTTATAGTAACTGCATTCAAGGCCCGATAATCTACGCATAGCCTTATGTCTCCATTTTTCTTTTTGACTAATACAACGGGTGATGCAAAATCTGAATTCGATTCCCTAATAATGCCGGCTTCTAAAAGATCTTTAACTTTTTCACGAACTATTGAAAGTTCTGGTAATGAAAGTCTATACGGGCGATGATAGACAGGCTTATCAGTGCTCAATTTGATTTCCATCTCCGCTAGGCCTGTGAGTCCCAATTCCAACGTTTTAGACGCAAAACACGAACTATATCGAGACAAAATAGTAAACAAACGTAGCTTATCGCCATCGCTTATATTACCCACGTTTATGTTTGCCAAATTAACACCACCAATACACATATCAGCACATAAACCATCATCAACTAACAGTATATCCTCGTGGTCCAATTTTGTCACATCAGCATCAGCAAAATTCGGTACGAAACCACCAACAGTAATATTATTTTGGCTTTGAAGCCCAGAGTCAGAATTGGACCAGCAACAAAGAAAGATTTGACTCACCAAACCAGCTTCAGCTTGTAATATTTCGGCACAGCATTGCCCTCTTGCCACCACCTGGCCAGCTGCAAACTCCACAGCTTTCGAACCCAGGTTGTAAACTCTGAGCAAACCCTCGGAGCCCTCCACCACAGACGCCGGGATAATGTACTCTTGATCTGCGAGGTTGAAATAACGAGGATTAGTATTTACAACTCCCTTTGATCCACCATTAATTAGCACTGGAACCATTGCTGCTTCGTTAGGTAGGATAGTCAAACTATTTTTGGAAACGAGGTCTATTCGTTGTTCAGTATTCTCTACGACTATGCCTTGTATATTATTGTGATTTTGGGAAAGGATTACAGAATTACCGTTTATTACAAGGGATATATCATCTCTATTAATGACAGGCTGCCCTAACAATATATCGACTTTCCCCAGGTCGACATGAGTAACTAAAGCACTCGTTTTTACAGATAAACCATCCAAGGAAACATTGATTTTTATTTCGCCCAGTGCGGGTATTGGAATACCAGTAAAACCTTTTAAAATTTTATCACTTGGTTCGATGATACATTGTAATAATTTCGCGAAACTGTAACTTATGACATTACTTTGTGCTCCTGTATCCAAGTATGCAATAGCCTTTAACCCATTAACCGTTATATCTTTAAAGTATAAATCGTTAAAGCTTTCTATAACTTTTACTTCTTTTATTTTATTCGAGTCAGTATGAACATTCTGCCTACAAAATCTTGCAATATGCCCAGTCTTCCCACAGTTTTTACATAACCGAGTGTCAGGGTTAGTGCAATCCCTAACCAAATGGCCTTCAGTATTACAGCGGTAGCATTTAATAGGACTGGAAGGAGACTGGTATGATTTTTTTTCAGCCGGCTTCAAAGTATTGATTGCATTAGAAGAATATCTCAAAGCACGTTGATCGTTCTCTCGAAATCGCGGTGAATGAGACTGGTAATTTTCCATTGATACCAAAAACTGACAGTATAATTCTTCTGGGTTTGTACTTTTCAAAGCTTTAGCGCTAGCTTGTAATTCAGAGGGTAGGCCGCGCACAATACACGAGACCGCGGCACTGTCATCAAACCTACATCTACGGCACATGGCTAATTTATCGTAAAAGTATTTACTCATCGTCTCTTTCGGTTCTTTCTTACGACCGACCAACTCTTCAATTAATTCCGCAAATTCAAACATCCTAGGAAACGTACGTTTCAAAAGTTCCTGCCACTCGCACCACGTAAGATCGTAATTATCTAGCCTATTATACCAACGTCGAGCTGAGCCATCTAATCTAGTCTGCATGTAATACGAGCGCTTTGCCTCATCCCAGCCATAAATATCACCCAACTGGTTGATTTTCTTCAGCCAAACAAATACGTTATTATCTTTATCATCCGGGTCAAATAACGGAATTATTATATCGCCTTTAACACTGTCACTTCGATTTTCACGCGTTCTGCTAAAGAATTTGTTCATCATACCTTCAACTTTTTCATTTACCAACTTTTCTAGCTTACTGCTCGATGATTCTTCGTAGGTAGACGGTACTGCCCGCTTTGCTGCGGCTTGCACATCAGAATCATCAGATTCACTGCTACTGCATCTAGCTCGCTGCCTCTTCATGATGAGCGGAGTAATCCCACTTCTGAAACTGTAACATATTGATTTAACACAGGGTTTATAATAAATGAAATTCAAACAGCCTCAGTAAATTATTTTAATTAGTTATCTATAAAAATCACAGCAACTTATTTAAACTAAAATCCGTTATAATCTATTCACACGAAAAGCAAATTAACAATCACTAATTACTACAATATAAATCAAAAGATTAGTTATACTTATCGGGTTTTAATATTGTCAGCACTAACAGCAATACAAAATGGAATTAAAATAGTAAGTTGACGGAGGTTCGACCTGGTCAGTTGTTCTTGTGGAAAAAGGGACGAGAATGACGTGCAAGCTTATTTATGCACGCATTTCCCGTCATGGCGTCTTGAAGTGCGTGGAGGGGCTTGACAGTGGTGAGGGCACGCCGATAGTGTTGCCAGCGTCTTAGCGGGCTAGTATAGATGTAACAACAATTTACAAAAAGACAATTTTCTCAAAACTTACTCCGATTCAGATACCACCTTTAGTAGGGCCGAATAGGTATCCATCAAATTCCACATTCACCCCTATCTAACAACATATATATAGTTCCACCCCTATCTAGCATCATGTGCAGTTCGCGAGCACATTCGTAAGAAGCTGGCAGTATCATCACAACGTCCCATTGTTGGTTTTATTTGATTTAGTATATTCATGTATTTATGTATATTTATTTGTGCTTATTTTCATATAAATATTATATTTATAGTTTGTAATAGGTGTATATGTGTATATTTATTTTTTTATTCCTCAAGTTTTCATAATTGCACCTACCACTGTTTGTCTCTGCATCACCCAAAGGTTGACTGGTAGAAAATGCCTATGGCATTAAGTCCGCCTCTGTACATTTCTGTACTTGAAGTAATAAATAATAAATAAGTAATGAATAAATAAATAAATAACAAATAAAAAACAAATAAATAGCAAATAAATAATAAATAAATAACAAATAAATAACAAATAATAACAAATAAATAACAAATAAATAACAAATAAATAACAAATAAATAACAAATAAATAACAAATAAATAATAAATAAATAAATACGTTCACTGTACCGTTCAGTTCAGTTCCGAAGCTAACAGTTAACTAGATCTGTACACTAACAACGTTACGTTGGACTCCCGGCAACTTGTGACTACGGCGTAATTGAAATCTTTGTTAGTTAACTACTTCCAGCGTCCATAGCGACGGAGCATAGTTGCAGATGAGTTTTTCTTGCATACAAGAAGTTTGTGTTAGAATTGTACAGTAATGAATTGAAGAGACTTTTTCTTGCCAAGAGGTATCTTGTTACCCAGTAACTGGGTTGTGGAGGTCAGATAGGCATGGCGTTCCATGTAAAACACTGGTATTCAGGTGCAACCGGTTAGACTGGAAGACGAGCCCAACATGTTGGGATAACGCTAGGCAGATTTTATTTTGTATAAGAGAGATTTTTTTAAAGATGGCCCCTATTTACATGACAGTAGATTGGTATAAGTGCAGGAGCGTTTGCCCTACTGTAGAATACCCAAGGCTATGAGTATGGGGTGCTTGGACAGGAAACCTCCCCGTGTGCCTGGGGGCTGGAGTTCCCTTATGGATGCGTCCGGGGGGAAGGCCAGTCTCCGGGACGGTGCACCCTGGGGTGCGGGCAATGTCTCCCCATTAGGTACTGCGTGCCTAAGGGGTCTCGTTGCCCGTATGCCAATATCCTGTCGGAGGACCGAGCGCTCTAACGTGTACTCGTTGAGAGTACACGTTGAGCAGCGTTCGAGTGGGAGCGGGCTCGACGTGCACTAACCCTGCCGTCGGGCAGGCAGGAGGAAGTCTTTTCTCCTGCCACCGTTGGTCTCGTAGCCCCGAAGAGTGTCAAGGTCATGTCTCTGGCATTTGACGGGGGTCGAGGGTCTTGGCTTAACCGCCCGGGCCGCGAGGTAGAAAACCTCTATAAAAAATCACCCCAAACCTCCAAGCGGCGGCGCACCGTGAGGGAGGTTGATAGCTTGACTAATGGGTAGCTTAATTAGTCACTAGTGCGAACCACTATTTTTTTTGGTTGGTTGGTTGGAAATATTTTTACTCGTGGGATCAAATATGGAATTAAATTCGAAACAAAACCCCAAACATGATGACGTGCCAATAATATTGGCGGAGGAACCGCTTGCCGGCGACGGCAACAAGAGTCGAGGAGACTCCAGTCCCTCAGGGGACAAAGCGAAGTCCGACCAGGACACGGGACGCTTGCGTTCCAAGTTCTGGAGGAAACGCTCGCGCGACGAAAAGACGGGCCGCGAAGGATCGGCAGGGCTATCCTCGAGCGAGGAAAGCCTGCCGCTCGCCAAAGTATCGACGGTGAGGAGAGGCCGAGGTCGCGCGGTGGCGGTGACCTCCAAACCAGGGCGGGGCAATCGGGGTCGCACCAAGCGGCCTGATACCCCCTCAGGAATTGGCGGGGAGAGCGACGCTGAGGTCTCGTCAGAGGCCTCGACCGAGGAGTCGGAGGGGGTCGCCGTCACCGTCCCTCAAAGAAAGACCCCCGTCCAGGACCGGGAGCGGCCGATGGAGGGGCGCCACCCTGTTGGTGGTGGGCCAGCCGCCGCCGGGGCCTCCAATTCGGAGCGAGCGGCCGGGTTTGCGGAGGTCGTAGTGGCCGCAATTAGGAGTGTGGCCTTGAAGAGACTCCAGTCCTCCAAGGACAAGGCCATATCCGCGGCCACGGCCTCCATTATGGCGGCAGCGGAGGCCTTTCTCGGGTCTCCGTCGGACGGTATGTCCGAGATGCGGGCGGAGGTCGCCCGCTTGACAGCCGCCATGGAGCTTCTCCGAAAGGAGAATGAGGAGCTCCGAGCAGACCTGGCAGGGTTCCGTGGAGCCGGCGCCCGCGTTGTGTTACAACGTGGAGCGGTGCAAGGGCAAGGCCCGCCCTTGCAGGCGGAGGACCGGGTTCTGACCCTGGTGCGGAAGGAGCTGGCTGCCTTCAACAGCCGGTTCTCCGTACTGGAGGGCATGGTCCTTCGCCCTCCTTTAGCGGCGAGCCAGCCGGCCTCGGGCCAGCGGAAGGCGGCATCGTATGCCGCCGCCGCAGCTGCCGCGGCCAAACCAGGCCCGTCAGGGCAGACCAGGGGTGGGGCTGCTACACGGGCAGCGAGGGCCCCGGCCAAGGCGGTGGGGGCCCCGGCTCCGGCTCCGGCCCTGGCAGTGGGAGCTCCGACTCCGGTGGCAAAACGGACGCCCCTGCCAGCTACTAAATCTCCTCAGGCTGATGCCGAGTGGCAAATCGCCGGGGAGAGGAAGAAGGCGGGCAAGGCGCAAAGGGCGGCCAAGAAGAAGGCGAGGCGGCAGCGGCGCAAGGAGCAGAGTGTCGCGGCTAGGCTCCGCGCCCCGAAGTCCGCAGCTGTAGTAATTACACTACAGCCGGAAGCGGAGAAGAAGGGCGTGTCCTACCGCGACTTGCTCTCCAAGGTCGGGGCGGCGGTGGACCTCAACGAGATCGGCGCCGCTCAGGGCATCCGGGTCAGGGTCACAGCGACAGGGGCCCGGATGCTGGAGGTCCCCGGAGCGGCCAGTGGCCCGGCCGCTGACGCCCTGGCTGAAAAGCTTAGGGCGTCCATAAATGCGGACGAGGCCCGAGTGTCCAGGCCCACCAAGTGCGTAGACATGCGCATCTCGGGCCTGGACGACTCTGTGGTGGAGGCACAGGTGGTGGCCGCTGTCGTCAGGACTGGGGGGTGCTCTGCCGAGCAGGTTAGGGCTGGCACCATCCGTCCTGACTTCAAGGGGATGCGAGCCGTAACGGTGAGCTGCCCCGTGTCGGCGGCCAGAAAAATCGCCGGGGAGGGCCAAAGGTTATTGGTGGGCTGGGTATCCGCGCAGGTCAAACTGCTGGAACCCAAACCTCTGAGGTGCTTCCGCTGCCTTGTGGGTAACCACGTTGGAGCGAAATGCACCTCGGAGGTGGACCGCAGCGATCACTGCTATCGCTGTGGTCAGCCCGGTCACAAGGCCGGCTCGTGTGAAGCCACGCCGCACTGCGCCGTATGTGCGGCGGCTGGCAGGCCGGCCGAGCACCGGATTGGGAGCAAGGCCTGCGCCCAACCCGCCAA
Source organism: Agrochola circellaris (assembly GCA_914767755.1). Lineage (NCBI taxonomy): Eukaryota > Metazoa > Arthropoda > Insecta > Lepidoptera > Noctuidae > Agrochola > Agrochola circellaris. Next base: position 8,853,347 of record OU611850.1, on the reverse strand, counting down.
AGCCAAAGCCAGGGGCAAGCCCTCCGCCACCGCCGTCACCGCCGCAACCGCCGCCGCTACTACTGTCGCCGCCGCTGCCGCCTCCACAGTCGTCGCCGCCGCCGCCGTTGCCGCTGTGGCGGGGCCCTCACGCGGGGCTCGGGGGGAGGCGAGAATGGACTGCCAATAGTGGCCCCATTACGCCTCCTCCAGGCGAACATCAACCACTGCGCCGCAGCTCAGGATCTGTTGCTCCAGAGCATGGCGCAGTGGTCGATTAACATCGCCGTGGTCGCTGAGCCGTACTTTGTCCCGCCCAGGGATGACTGGGTGGAGGACCTGAGCGGCTCAGTGACCATTATATCGTCGGCCGCCGCCGGTACCCCGTCCCTCGAGGCCGTCAAGAGGGGACAGGGTTGCGTGGCAGCACGGTTCGGGGAGATTGTCGTGGTGGGAGCGTACTTCTCCCCGAACCGAACTCTCGCCGAGTTCCACAACTCCCTTGGGGAGTTGAGAGTCGTCGTCGTCGGGTACCATCCCCTCCCCGTGGTCGTCCTCGGGGACTTCAATGCCAAGAACGTGGCTTGGGGTTCCCGGTATACGGACACACGGGGCAGGATGGTGGAGGACTGGGCCCTGGAGACAGGCCTGGTCGTCCTGAACCGGGGTTCTGTCCCCACGTGTGTGCGGATGCGGGGTGAATCAGTGGTGGACATCTCGTTCGCCAGCCCCGCTCTGTCGCCGCGTGTCATTGACTGGCGCGTCATGGAGGGGGTGGAGACCTATTCCGATCACCGGTACATCCGGTTTGACGTCTCCGCCCAGACCTCGGGCGCGTCGGTCCGACAGACCCCGAGTGGTCCGCGGTGGGCGCTGAAGCAGCTGGACCGGGAGCTCCTCCTGGAAGCCTCGATCGTGCAGGCCTGGGTGTCATCACCGGACAGGCCTGCCGACATCAATGTCGAGGCGGAGTGGTTCCGGGAGGCCATGTCCGAGATATGTGACGTGGCAATGCCCCGGGTCCAGCCCGGACGTGCTCGGCGCCAGGTGTGCTGGTGGTCGCGTGAGCTGACCGCTTTACGCGCGGCATGCGTTGCTGCGCGCCACCGGTACTCCAGGCACCGCAGGCTCCGTATCCGCCCTCCGGATACGGAAGCCATTGAGGCGGAGCTGTACGACGGGTACAGAGCGGCGAAGACCGCCCTCCGAGCGGAGATCGAGCGGGCCAGAGGACTGGCCCGCGAGGAGTCGCTGGAGACTCTGAACAGAGATCCGTGGGGACGCCCATACAAATGGGCGAGAGACAAACTCCGCCCATGGGCTCCCCCGCTGACGCAGAGTCTCCGGCCCCAGCTCGTGGAGGACGTGGTGAGCGCTCTGTTCCCTTCGCGGGGGGAATATACTCCCCCGCCCATGGCTCCGCCTTCTGCGGTGCCCAATGCGGACCACTATAGTGACGACGACGACGATACTCCGGAGGTGACCGAGGTAGATTTGAGAGTGGCGGTACGTAGGCTGAATGCCAAGAATACCGCCCCAGGACCCGACGGCTTACCTGGAAAAGCCTGGGTTCTGGCCTTGGAGGCTCTCGGGCCTCGACTAAGGGGGCTCCTAAGCGCATGCTTGGAAAGGGGCCAGTTCCCGCTTCGTTGGAAGACGGGGAAACTGGTCCTCATCAAAAAGCCGGGGCGCCCGGCGGACTCTCCGTCCGCTTACCGGCCCATTGTGCTGCTCGACGAGGTGGGCAAGCTCTTTGAAAGAGTGATTGCAGACCGCCTTGTCGGGCGGCTGGTGCGAGTGGGACCGGACTTGGCGGAGAGCCAGTTTGGTTTCCGCAAGGGGCGCTCTACGGTGGATGCCATCATGCGCGTTCGAGCCCTCACGACGGGGGATGCTATTGCCCGGGGTGGGGTCGTCTTGGCGGTGTCTCTTGACATCGCCAATGCCTTCAATACCCTGCCCTGGAGTTGCATTAGGGAGGCACTCCGGTATCACCGGATGCCGACCTACCTCTGTCGAGTGGTCGAGGCCTATTTGACGGACAGGGCCGTCATCTACCCCGGTCACCACGGAGAGTGGAACCGGCGAGAGATGTCGTGCGGTGTCCCACAGGGATCGGTCCTGGGGCCGCATCTGTGGGACATCGGCTACGACTGGGTGCTGCGCGCCGACCTCCCTAGTGGCGTCAGCGTAGTGTGCTACGCTGACGACACGCTGGTCCTGGCGCAGGGGAGGTCGCACGAGGCGGCGGCCGAACTGGCGACACGCGGGGTTGCGACAATCGTCGATAGGATCCGGCAATTGGGACTCGAGGTGGCCTTGCACAAGTCCGAGGCCATGTGTTTTTATGGTCCTCGGAACGCGCCACTGTCGGGTTCCCGGATAACGGCAGGAGGGGTTCACATCGGTGTCGAGTCGACGATGAAGTACCTGGGACTCGTCCTCGACAGCCGGTGGAACTTCGTGGAGCACTTCCGACGTTTGGCTCCCAAACTGCAGAGGGCAGGGGCTGCTTTGAAGCGGCTTCTGCCCAATCTAGGGGGTCCAAACGCCTCCTGCCGGAGGCTCTATGCGGGGATCGTGCGGTCCATGGCCCTTTACGGGGCACCGGTGTGGGCGCGTTCATTGAGGCTGCGACCAGCCCAGCGGTTGAACGCGTCCCAAAGGGTCATGGCGATCAGGCTGGTACGAGGATACCGCACGGTCTCCCGTGAGGCGGCGAGCCTCCTTGCCGGACTACCGCCATGGGATCTGGAGGCAAAAGTCCTCGCGCACATGTGGGAGTTGCGCGAGGAGGCGAAACGCCGGGGCGTAACTCCGCTGCCGCGAGAAATCGCGGCACAGCGGACAGAGCTCCGGCGGGATCTCATGGCGGCATGGAGAGTGCGATTGTCGCAACCCAGCGCTGGGCACGCCACAATTGTGGCGATAAGTCCCCTCTTTGAGGAGTGGCTAGAGAGGCGCCACGGCGTCCTCACCTTCCGCCTGACACAGGTCCTCACCGGACATGGTTGTTTCGGGAGGTTCCTGTTCAGAATAAAGCGGGAGGAAACGCCCGGGTGTCACCACTGTGTGGATCGCCCGGAGGACACGGTGGAGCATACGGTGGAGGTCTGCCCAGCTTGGGCGGAGCACCGCCGTGTCCTCACGGAGGCGATCGGCGGCGGCGATCTCTCGCGTCCGGCCCTGGTTCAGGCCATGGTCCGGAGCGAGAGTGCATGGGAGGCCGTCACCTCCTTCTGCGAAGCAGTAATGCTCGCGAAGGAGGAGGCGGAGCGCGCGAGGGAGAGGCAAAATGCGCCCCCTCGCGCCCCTAGTCGCCGCAGGAGACGCCCCGGGCGTCGGGAGTCGAGAGCCGACTTCCGGCCACCGTAGGCGCGGGCTTGCGGACGGTGAGCAATGGGTAGCTCGCCGTCCGATAGGGACCAGGCCCGGGTCGACGGCGCGTTGTGTTCCACGCGCGCCTCAAAGAGATGTCAGCACCAACTGACGGGGTCCGGAAGGGCCAATGCCTGCTGGGGTTGCGGGTTTGTCTGAAAGGGATATCGCGACCTCGGCACACAGGCAACGGAAGGAACACGGGTGGGTTTTAGTCAGTAAAAGTCGGACACGCCCTCCCGCTCCACCCAGAGCGGGAGAAGTTATTTGATAATTTCCCATCCAAAAAAAAAAAAAAAAAAAAAGGCTATGAGTATAAATTAACCTAAAGATTATAAACTTGATAAGGAACTGCTTTCCTAGAGAACAAAAAAATCATTTATTTTGAGAACACTCTCGTCAAATAATGTGTATCCCCGACCCCACGCACATATATGACAGTGACGTTGAGTGGTTAGCTTGCGTGTTCTGTACTGAGCTCACGCAACGCGTCGTACGTCCAGCCAGTAATAGAACTCGCCCATCAAGGAGCGCTGCACCAAATTAGACACATTATTAATTTATTATACATAAAACAAAAGGTATTTTTATAAAAAACGTATACTAAAAGATAAATAATTAAATTATCTTTAAAATGGTGAAGGTTTAAGAAAAATATGCTTGTTAGATTTTGCATGATTCTCAGTTTTTTATCCACGTTAGACATAACTTTACAAATTAATTTCACGATGTAATATAAACATTATCTAAAATATTACTATATTAATTTATTTAAAAAATACTCTAATTTAACATATATTTTTTTTTAAATCATTAACACTACTCGTTTAGACGTGATCTTCAGTATAAAATCATTAACAGTCGGTTATCGTCGCCTTAATTGACAGTTCTTTCTATAACTCTGCCTAACTCTTTGAGGTGTACAGGTGTGATGTTAGGTTAAGTTATGTTTTTTCTAATCATTTGCCAGAAGTGGTAATAACAGCAATTTTATCCCTGACTTTTCATTTTAGCTGTCACTGGAAAGGCCTGCGCTGCGCTGCGGGATTTGTTTTTTTTTTCAAATATCGTAGCATCATGCTGAGATAGGACCTTTTTTGGCTTCGCACAGTTTTTTTTTCCACTTATTATTTAGTTATAATGTTCTACTTTATTTATTGTTGTATTTCATATGCGTGTCCCAAATAAGATATTAATCTTTCTACCTTTCTGTGTTTACGAAAAATATTAGGAATAGATGAAAAAGCTTTAAAAAACATGTTTCCAGGTCCAAGTACAAGTAGGGAATCATATATCTTTGGGTTGTATTCTAGTACAGTTTCACACATAAACATTTAACCTATTTGATTATCTGTGTAATCAAATTAGCAAGTGATTCTGAAGCACCGATACGTGCCGATGTTAGCTCCCTAGGTTCCTAGCTAACAACATTACGCCCCAACTCCGGACAACTTACGTCTAGTTAATTGAAATCTTTGTTTTGTACAACAAGTTCCAACTTGCAGCAGTGATGCTCCCCCCTACTTTTTAGCACTGGGAGTGTTTGTGCAAGAATTTCAAATGCAAAAGTTTAAATTTTGTGTTGGAAAACTAATGCAGTTTCTGAACTATGTTTGAAATATGAACATTGCTTGCAGAGTCATAAATTATAATTGGTCGCTGCACAACGGGGAAAGTTCGTAAATTAATGTTGTTTTTTGACTGATATGATAATGAATGGCTGGCTCGCTGGTGTAGTGGTCTCAAGCGTGCTGAGCATGAGGTCCTGGGTCCGATTCCCGGATCGGGCAAAGTGTTATTGAGTTTTCCATCTGGAATTTCTTAGTAGCAACCCGGAGTCTTTATTTGTGCCTGGTATATGGCAATAGGCTCGCCCCCTATTACATGTCACTATTTATTTTCAAGATAGGGTTTTGAACATAATTGGCGAAATGTGTGTGTACTTTAGATACACTCTGCCTTAACCTTCGGGGTATACAGGCGTGATGTTATTGTTGGCGACCAGCAACTAACCTTTTTTATAATAATATTTTTGTTTCCTTTTTTATTACTTTATGCTTTTGTTTTGGTCTTATATGTCAGTTGTGAAAAATAAACGGCTCACCAAATTCATACAAGAAATCTTTGTGTTTCCATTGTATCTCCAAGCCCATCTTCATCTTCAACAGTTATCTTATAATAATGAATATACCGTGTTTTATATAGAGTTATTAACTATGAAATTTCATGCCCATTCTTTTCCATATACCTAAAACTACCTTTTGGAAGGGACAACAGCTTCAATTCTTCTTTTTCTTGTAAATGTTGACATTCAAAAGTGCTATATATGTAGGCTGGTTTCACAGTTGTGCGGGAGACCCGCACGGGCCGCCCGTACACAGGAGACCCGTACAGGTAGCGCCCCCAATCCTCTGAAACGATTATTACGATACGTTGTACGGGCTCAACCCGGAGCGGGTCGCGTACGGACCATCCGCGTCGCTGTGAAAATGTTCCAGCGCTTCACGTGTGTCTTCTTTCCGGGAGCCCGTACGGGGCTCCCGTACAGCTGTGAAACCAGCCTTAATGGTCAAACAAACGATTTGTATTTTGGAACGAAGTACACTTGGCTGAATGAGACTTTTCGGTCTAGCTCTCATTCGCCAAGTGTACTTCTCTTTACTGTAAGATTTAGACAGCCACGACACTTTTTTTTAAATCTTTTAATACTAAAATTATTTTATTTTATTATTTATTTATATATACTTTATTGTACACCAGATTATACATTACATAAAGAAAAAGTAATACACTATAAAATATACAATGGGCGGCCTTATCGCTTACTGCGATCTCTTCCAGGCAACCTTGGAATGGACAGTGATTTTCTGGACATAAAATGGGATTTATTGTGCCTATTATTTAATACATATTACACACCGAAAGGAATTTCGATACATTGGCTGTCACACGACACCTCTCGACTTTAAAATCCAACATTGAGCAGACAACGCGCCCTTCTAAAAACAACAACGGTTGACAATTTCTTTTTTGTCCGTCACATACTTAGATTATAAAAAAATAGTGGACACGTTTTTTTCTTTTTTTACGTAATTTAAAGATTATGGCAATACATTGAACATGCATGACGTCATTCTCCGGTAGATTTTATAATGAATTGTGACGTAGCGAGCCCTCAGTCTTTTACCTAATTATTTTTTTTATTAAAGCAAAAAATACGTGTGTAATATTTTTTTTATTATCTGACTGACGGACTAAACCGTTGTTTTTTCCACAGTCAACATCCTTATTAGTCGTAATATGTATTCTTTGGCACATGTTTAGAAGACTCAATAGAATAAAACTGCAATTCAAAGACGCTTCTAATTTTATAGGCGTTTTTTTATCGATACAAATAAAGGTAAAATAATTTGTCATGCGCATAGTTATGGCTGTCGAGCATTAGTAGCCCATGGTAACAGTCCTGACTAACGAGTTGTGTTGAATAAATGATATAATCACCGCTGCTCTCAAAACGGTGCAGGAAAACATCGTGAAGACACTAGAACGAAAAACATAAAAAAAACACACATCTTAGAACCAAAAATTCGAAGACATGTGACATCCACCAATCCCCACTGGGCTGCGTGGTGGATTACGCCCGTTCCTTCTCACAGAAAGGAGTCTTGTGTCCCAGCAATGGGAACGTTATAGGCTGATTATGATGCTCTTAAAATGATTACAAAGAATATTTTCATTTCAATATAGAAATGATCGACTCAATAATAGAATCGTAATCAGTCATTCGTGACCTTCACCGTCAAACGAAAGACAATCAGCATAAAAGCTACGAAAAGAAGTCGTCGACTTAAACAAACATATTTAATTACTAAGTAAACAACATTAGGCGGTTCTCGTAAACAAATGAGTGATTATCGACTTTATTCCCGGGTTGCGAGGCTAGTTTTTACCCGAGTGCCCCAGAAAGAGGGTAATGTTTTTCAAGCTAGGAAATCAAAGCTAGCAAGTGTCTAAACAGTACGGATACTGTAGGCGAGTAAGCTAATGAGAAAGATAGTGTGCTAGTGTGATAGTTTAATAGGATGGAGTTCTATTTTTGAGCTAGTAGCGCCCTCCACTGATTTTACTATCCTGGCTTTTGTAATAGAGAGGGACCGGCAAAGCTAGTATCCAATCGGATAATTTTACTCGGATCAAGTCAATAAAACAGCTCTAGCATATTCCAAGCCAGGCTAGTAAGCCAGGATATTACTTGCCTGCTATCCTAGCTTCAAAAAAAAATACAAAACTTAACTGTACTTAAAGAGGCATAAAGAACCCTGTAAGAAATCGACACGTGTTTCACTTCTCAACGAGGCATTCTCAGGATGACGATTGACTTGTTGCGAACCCGGACACGGCGTGTTGCCACGTCAAGCGCCGAGCGCAATGTGAGCCACATCGCCCGGCAACCCCAGTTATATAGGATTATTGCTCGGTCCACCTCGGATAGGATCGTCAACGCGATTAGGGGCTGCGAACAATCACAACAAAGGTGACCTTGGAATACTCGTATTTAATTCTTTCAACAGTGTAACGTTCCCGTATAGTTTTTTGCAATTTCTAAACTCTCTAGTACTGATATTCCATCCTAGCTTCAAAAACTAGGCTCGGGTAACCCGGGTATTATTGTCACCTTGGTAACCTAGCTCTTTGGAACCTCATGAAAATTTATGAAAATTTGCGTATGAGTCCGTATTTGTCACAATACTGAGTAATTGTGCCCTATTTGTCACATCGAGGTCTCGGGTCCGGCTGAATAAATAGATGAGATAGTGAGGTGCCCTAGCTTTTGTAATGGTATCAAAAAAATCGGTACCAGATTTGATTCCTAAATGAAGAGCGTTTTGCAACTATTCGCTAAAAACGTTATTAAAGGGCAACTAAGTGATTTATTGAATTGCTCTTTAGAACTGTACATTATGCTACAATCTATAATTCAGGCAATGGTACGTAAAACTTATGGTATTCTGGGAATCCATTTAACCTCGGCAAATTCAAGGCAATTTAATTCAAATTTAAAATCATTTATTTTGGGACAGCTAGTTCCAAAGGTTAGTTTATAAAGACTTAGAAACTATTGTTAGTACTTAAATACAATTACAAAGGACCCAGTGCTATACACAAATGCCCCAGTGCTGAGAGACCCCGCCCCGTCAAGATAACCAATAGGGAGATAGCTCCCTAAAAGATCACCAGACGATCTTTAGCTATAAAATAGATGGACAAATTTTAACACAGCGTTCAGTACGTCTTACCGAAGATATCCAAGCAAAAAAAATACCGGTTAAAGTGATTTTATTTTGACCTAAAATAATAAATGGCATTGGGTATCCAAAAGTAGTGTATTTTCGTTAGCTGATTTATTTTTCTTGTAAGTATCTAATGCGTTTTCCTAATATTTTTTTTTTACCATTATCCGTATTTTAGTGGTCTGAATGATTTCTAAAAGTTTGTCCATCTATTTTAATGGGACCTTATAGTTTTCAGGATGCTGTTTTGACTCCCCCGCACCCTCCTCATAAGTTAGTTGGTTCAATGAAAAGCTTAATTATTTCTGAACACTGGCCCCCTAATTAAAATAGCTTCTTCAATAAAACAACGACAGTATGACTCGAAAAATAAAGCTGCGACAGAGAAACTTGCTATTAGGTCCCCATCTATGAAATCAGTGTTTTTAATGGAGAATTTTAAAGAAGTTGCGTTTTTCATACTAACATTTTCTTAATTTATATAACAACCATGAACACTAATGCTTAAAACTTTCATGCACTAATGTATAAAAAATAAGATAACGTAATATGCCACTTAGATTAAGCAACAAAAATAAGTTTTGGCTAAGTTAAAACAAATAGTGGTCATTTCTGCTAACAAAATGTGGAGTCATTTTTAAGGTATTTTTTATGTTTAGAAAACTATAAGTAATAAGGTTTTTTTACTATGGGTAGTTGTCTATGATGGTCATTATTCGATATAATACCAAGCAATTAATTAATATTTTAAATCATAGAAGTGACGAGGTTCTCTATTTGTGAGAAAAAAACGCCAATTTCATAGGTGGGAACCCAATATTTGTTTTAAATGTTTTAATTAAACGTCCTTCTATCGTGAACTATTTTTACAGAAAACCTCATTCCCGCTTTTTCCCAGTGATCTAGAGAACACATATCAATCGGAAACATTCCGGTCATATGACGAAATAGGGGGAATCATGGCAATGGTTATTATCACTGCCTGTGACAGGCGAACGAGTGACCGCGTTGATGTTATCAGTTAACAGATGACTGACTATATTGTTACTGATTTTACACATTGTTTTATCTTTTACACTAAATTGCACAAATGATAATGTTTTTTTAAAACCCACCTGTTTTCATTCGAAAAAGATTCAAAAGCCACATGTATAGTGCGCTGAAGTAAGTTTTTTTTATCCCACTACGGCAAAGCCAAAAGTAGGGTTATGTTTTAGCTGTCTATGTATGTACATATATACACGTACTTGTATTTAAGTAATCACCGTAGCGCCTAAACTACTCGTCCGATTTTGATCAATGAGATGTCAATCGATTCGTTATAATGGTCCGGGTGACATACGCTGTCATTTGACGTAATCTACCTATACGAAATCCAAAAAAAAAACATCAATGTCTTGTTTAAACCTTTTAATTGGCGTTTTAGTTGACAGTTTTTTTTTTACTGCCTTTTTTCGTACTGAAAATATAGATTTGGTTAATGACCATTTCGCAGTTATCAATGTACCTAGCTTCCCAACCGTAAGTCACCATCGTAAAATAAATAAAAAACCGACTCCAATACCAATACCATTCGGTCTTCATCAAACTTAGCCACATCACTACGAAAGGACATCCGACAGTAGCAATAATTTCTAGTCTAGCAGACAGGGCGACAATAAACGTGTTTACAGGATAGTAGTGGTTTTATTGGTACAATTTATTATTACTATAAACTATTGGTGATTGGACCCTGAGCTATTTTTTTAGGACGAAACGCTACGAATAATAAAAGTAACGAAACGGCTATTGTGGCTAGATTCATTGTTGCATTAAGGCGACGATAACCGACTTTTAATGATTTTATACTGAAGTCACTCACGTCTAAACAAGTGTTATTGATTTGGAAAAAATATAATATGATAAATAAGAGCATTTTTAATAACTTAATATATAAATATTTTAGATTATATTTATATTACATAGTAAAACAAATTTGTTAAGTAATGTCTAACGTGGATAAAAAACTGAGAATCACGTAAAATTTTTCAAGCGTGTTTTTCTGAAGCCTTCACCATTTTAAAGATAATTCAATTATTGATCTTTTAGTATACTTTTTTTATTTAAATACCTTTTGTTTTATGTATAATAAATTAATAATGCGTCTAATTTGCGCCAGCGCTCGTGGATGGGCGAGTCCTATAATTACTGGCGTACGACGCGTTGCCTGAACTCAGTACAGAACACAAAAGCTAACCACTCAAGGTCACTGGGGCATACATCTGCGCCTTAAGAGGTCATATAAAAACAAAGAAATTCGAAAGAAATTAACACATTTTCAACAGAGGTCATTCTTCTAGTTTCAACTCAGACGTAGATGATAATGATAAATGATATTTATTTCTGTACATAGGTTTAAAAAAACAATTTTACACGTCAAATATACCTTATGTTTTAAAGGTACACTAGTTCGGTGTTTCCTTTAAGTATAGCTATTCTGAGAAGAAAGACTGAAACAAACTCAGGAGGTCGCAGTGCCGGACTACCGCCATGGGATCTGGAGGCAAAAGTCCTCGCGCACATGTGGGAGTTGCGCGAGGAGGCGAAACGCCGGGGCATAACTCCGCTGCCGCGAGAAATCGCGGCACAGCGGACAGAGCTCCGGCGGGATCTCATGGCGGCATGGAGAGTGCGATTGTCGCAACCCAGCGCTGGGCACGCCACAATTGTGGCGATAAGTCCCCTCTTTGAGGAGTGGCTAGAGAGGCGCCACGGCGTCCTCACCTTCCGCCTGACACAGGTCCTCACCGGACATGGTTGTTTCGGGAGGTTCCTGTTCAGAATAAAGCGGGAGGAAACGCCCGGGTGTCACCACTGTGTGGATCGCCCGGAGGACACGGTGGAGCATACGGTGGAGGTCTGCCCAGCTTGGGCGGGGCACCGCCGTGTCCTCACGGAGGCGATCGGCGGCGGCGATCTCTCGCGTCCGGCCCTGGTTCAGGCCATGGTCCGGAGCGAGAGTGCATGGGAGGCCGTCACCTCCTTCTGCGAAGCAGTAATACTCGCGAAGGAGGAGGCGGAGCGCGCGAGGGAGAGGCAAAATGCGCCCCCTCGCGCCCCTAGTCGCCGCAGGAGACGCCCCGGGCGTCGGGAGTCGCGAGCCGACTTCCGGCCACCGTAGGCGCGGGCTTGCGGACGGTGAGCAATGGGTAGCTCGCCGTCCGATAGGGACCAGGCCCGGGTCGACGGCGCGTTGTGTTCCACGCGCGCCTCAAAGAGATGTCAGCACCAACTGACGGGGTCCGGAAGGGCCAATGCCTGCCGGGGTCGCGGGTTTGTCTGAAAGGGATATCACGACCTCGGCACACAGGCAACGGAAGGAACACGGGTGGGTTTTAGTCAGTAAAAGTCTGACACGCCCTCCCGCTCCACCCAGAGCGGGAGAAGTTATTTGATAATTTCCCATCCTCAAAAAAAAAAAAAAAAAAGGAGGTCGCAGTGTCTTTTAAAGTCGAGACATCGTAGTGGAATAATGTAACTTGTGGAGGCTCTTTTAAAGCATAGTTGGTGTTGTAGGTCGGTATTATGTCCTATGTGAAACTCTATAGATACGTTACAAAGAGGAATATATGCACATAATTGGACCAGTCTCTATTTCCTAGGAGCGGCCTGCTCCCAAAACGGTGAAGTAAAACATCGTGAGGAAATCGGCATGTCAACACGCACTGTGTCAGCGTGGTGGATGTCATTGGCCTACTCTCTGTAAGAGGGAGTGAGCAGTATTCACTCCACAGAGAGTAGGCCAGTGTTCCAGTAATGGGATCATTATTGGTTGGCTAGCTATTTTCCAGAAGTAATTAAACCATGCTTGAAGATTACCAAGTTTTTCGTTCGGGAAACATGGACTCCGACTAGGGATTCCGTTTCAAGAGATAAACACATTTGACGTATACCAAAAATTCACGGGAAAAAGGGGTTTTCCCAGCCAGCTAATCCATTCCGTCAATCTTATAATCGTGTATTAAGACACGAAGGTAACAAGATTATATCGCCGTTACCCGAGATTAACGGCACCCTTATAAGATTAATTTATCAACCATATACATTTAAGACGCAGATATATGCCAGTGACCTTGAGTGTTTAGCTTGCGTGTTCTGTACTGAGCTCACGCAACGCGTCGTAGGTCCAGCCAGTAATAGGACTCACCCATCAAGGAGCGGTGTTCCAAATTAGACACATTATTAATTTATTATACATAGAACAAAAGATATTTTTATAAAACACGTATACTAAAAGATCAATAATTAAATTACCTTTAAAATGTTGATGGTTTCAGAAAAATACGCTTGATAGATTTTGCAAGATTCTCAGTTTTTTATCCGCGTTAGATATGACTGTACAAATTAATTTCACTATGTAATATAAACATAACCTTAAATATGCCTATCTTAAGTTATTAAGAAAATGCTCTAATTTAACATATCTTTTTTTCAAATCATTAACACTTCTCGTTTAGATGTGATTTCGATTATCGTCGCCTTAATAATTAACAGGCCGCAATCTGCCATGTGTATATGTGTGATAAACTTTATTATGTAGATAAGTACAAAAGGCCTATTTGGGTATTGTCTCACTGCAGGGCATCGTCGCATACAGAGAAGGCATGAGCATTGATCACCACGATCGCTAAAGATGGGTTGACGATTTCAATGTGGCAATAGCTGACGATATTTACTGCCTTGATATGATAAGATAAGATCATTATTTGTCCAAAACTTTCATGATATATCCAAGATGTTACAGTGGACCTTTTTCTTTGAGATGATCAAATGCAGCCTTCTATACCTACTTTTTCAGACGTTTTTTTTCACAGTATTTAGTCGATCAAAGAAGTCATGTATCGTTCACGGCACTCTCGATCAGCACTTTCCCGTTGCCTTGCACAAATTATAGTGCAACGCGACAGTACACAATTAGCGTTCATAGTCAGCTGTAATTATACGGGAAGAGAACTTACTTTGTCGGAAAGAAAAGCTTAAACTCGTTTTACAGCCGTTTTGGTTTTGAAATCTCGCCTTAACCCGAACGAAGTGGTGCCCAAATCCCTGAGCTTGCTTAACAGCTTCGATCAGCTAACTGTTGATCGAAGCTTAACAGGCTATTTTTCATATATGCCCATCGGGGTCATTGTGGCTCACCTACAGTTTTTAGTTAATAAAAAAGGCACGTAAAACATTCAAGCTATCGGCAGCTTTAATGATTTTGGGGGGGGCATGACCCCCAGGACCCCGCCTGGCTGTACCTCATTCGTACAAAATGTATAGCATTAGTTACATGGTAGTTAATACTATTCAATAACCCATCATCTTTGGCTATCCGTGACTTATCATTTCAATCTAACATCCAAGGTGTGAGCAGGGTCAGCAGCGCATACAGAAGCAATATTTCAATTAGTGAGTGTTTTTAATCGCATGATATATACCTAAGCCTATTGGACACTGACAAGTTCGGATTAAGTTCAAACTTATCAATTATGTGTCTTTGGAAAAATAACTTTAATAAAAAAAAATACTGAAGTCATTCTGAAATCAACTTATTTACGCTAATATACAATTTATATTTGTTTAAGTAGAAATTTAATTAATTGGATAAAAAGGATTTCAACAATAAAAAATTGTTTCAGAATTTGTTATAAATTGTGTAGGTATGTGCTAGCAGAGTTTCAAATTCTGACCCACTTGTTTGTTGTTATTTTTGCCTACCCTTTGAATCAGGCCCTGAACCATCTGTATTTCTATATTTAGTGGTCATAACAGTACGGTGCAACATGATTGTCATATCTGAGTATTTGAACAATAAAGCGAACCGCCATCGCCAGTTCACTTGAATTAATTCTGCGTTGCCAACCTGAATGGTATTTTAGTAACCGTAAACATGGCACAACGAGTAAAGTGTGAGCTTGTCTATTATGAGGGTTTGAATAAAGCATGTGTTTAATCAAACCTCAAATATTTTCCATGTTGCACTCCTAAAAATATAATTGGATAACCAATTTGTATGTGGCGTTGGCCGGCCGTTGCCGTGGCATTGCTCGCTAAGCTCACTCGACTCGCGCACCTTTGGTCATTGGCATCTCTTCGGAGATCAACTGAATTCATACCTCTAAAGTTGCGTTGCAGGAGAAAAAATACAATAGACGACGTATATTTAGTAACCTAATCCGCTTAACTGTTCTTAAAGAGTCATAAATTCGCCCACCTGAGGCAAAACTTAAAATTCTCCTGCTGATAGTTAATTGATTCAGGCGTGTCTTTGCGGAAGTCTATTATAAAGAGTCATAAAGAACCCTGTAAGAATTAACAGAATTTACAGGGTTCTGAATCAATTAACTATCTGCAGGAGAATTTTAAGTTTTGCCTTAGGTGGGCGAATTTTGTAGGAGAGGAATAATACAGTGTGCGTCTGGATTGAGGAGCCACTTTTAACGTCGTATAACTTTTTAAGGGTTTTACTACAAATTCCAGGATCCGGCCTACAAAATCGGCTAATTTACTACTAAATATTGGTAGTATCCTCGTTCAGATATGAGACATGGCTCCTCAATCCAGACGGACACATAGATCGTGGTAGGAAAACATGCCAGCGGGGCATTGACCATGCTTACTGACATCTTGAGGAGAGGAAACAATGAGAAGGTCCAAAAGTGAGGGATTACAGTTTGGCAAATGGTGACGACTGAGCTTTTGATCTTTCGATCGCCCAGTCGTCGAATTTATGAATCTTCGAAGAGAAGAAGACCGGGAAAAGTTCAAAGTTACAACAAAATGTAGTAACCTTGATGCGTTTGCGCTCGGTGCGAAACGCAGCGTACTGCGCGCGCGCTTCGGGCGCTTGTTATATGTAACTAGTCCCTTACATTCGACCCGGCTTCACCTCAATCTGAACAAAAGAGCAGTCACTTTCGAAAAGTCGTCGGGCGACGCGGTTGATGTTTAAGTTTGGTTCACGGGTCGATCGATCGGATTTAGCTACGCTTGCCGTAGTTTGTCCGTGGATGGGTGACTACACACCAAGACCCCTCAGTGCCTCGGACAGCACGTTAAGCCTTTGGTCCCGGCTGTCGTTTGCATGACAATCGTTACGGGTCGTCAGAAGCCCGAAAGCCTGACAACCAGCCAAAGGGTACCGTAGTATCCAGTACCTGGGTTGTGGAGGTCAGGACTGGACTGGACTGGTATTCACGTGCATCCGATTATACTGGAAGCCGACCACAATGGTACTCGTAGTTGGGAAAAGGCTAGGTAGATGATGACGAATATACCTAGATGGAGATCGATTCGCAGTATAAACTCTTTGTTTACTCACAGAAACAATGCTAGATAAACGTTAAAATACAATGTAAATAAAACCTCTTCGCAAATCAAACTGCACGAAGCGCAAACTCCCGGCGATCGACATCGTAGGTACACAACGTACACAACGCTCCCCAAAGGAAATAAACACGAGTTTGGCGAGTAAACATCGATTAAAGCGAGTCCGATGCATGAATCGATTTGTTGGACTCGATTATATTTAGATTGTAGTGCTTACCCAACCGACTGGCGACTGGCCGTTAATATTACGACTTGTTTCGGGAACGAGAAATTGGATTGAAGTTACTTGGAAGAGTTGGAAGTGATGCGACAGGTAAATAAACATAACCAGCACGCGTAGCATGAGCACCTTAGAAACGAGTTTTGTCGACGGAAGAATAGACAAAGTGACAGTTAAACAATCACAATCTGTCATTTTGTCTATTCTGCCGTCTACAAAACCCGTTTCTACGGTGTTCATGCTACGCGTGCTGTGGTCACAAATGTATCGACAGTTCAAAGATAACAATTTTGAATGAGTACTAACTACTACTACGCACCTACCTGGGTATATAGGGTCACAAGCGGCGTGCGTATGATAAATGAACATAAACGAAACAAAAGGAATAAATATGGATCGTAGCAGGTTGCGTTCTGTAGTTTCTGTCTACCCCATGGGAAGAAGGCTTGAGTTTATGTATGTATGTACCTACACATGTTTTTAAATTCAGGTTAACACCAATGAAATCGTGATCCATCTAACCACCACGCATTTTATACGCGCGCCCCATGTAACACGCGTCAACTATGCGTCGATAGCGCGTTTTCTGCCGTGTCACAGATAAATACAGAAAAATCATTTAAATAATAAAAAGCGACTTTTACTACGACACAGTAAAGTGCAATTCACGTCGCACAGCGCTACTTACCTACTGTTATATTCACCTAGAAGCTGCCTCTCTTTCTATCGCGTAACTCTTATAACTTCTAACTACGTTACACTCACTGAATTGGCCCGACAAGACGAGCCCACCTTGTACTTGTACCTTCATACCTAAGATGCGGAATGAACCATCTGTATTCATCTGTGACCGTTTAAAATCAGCACCATTTGCATTTGCAGTCAGTGCGAGTTGGTAGTCGTTATGTATTTAGCTAGGTATGCCAAAGATTTCTCCGGTTGGACCGATGGGCGGAAATAAATGATTCGTGGAACCAGTAAACCACAATCAATCGTAGCTATAGTTTGACCGAGACCGCTGAACCGCGCCTTAGGTTAGGCACGGCGTAACGGGAGGACAGTGGAGGCTGCTCATTTGTCAACGCCGGCCCCCGCCTCGCCGCGCATTCCTTAACGCGGTACATTGATTTCGATCAAACTATACCAATAAATCATTAAATAATGCCAGTCAGCTTTTACGACAACTACTCACGGGAA
Source organism: Agrochola circellaris (assembly GCA_914767755.1). Taxonomy (NCBI): domain Eukaryota; kingdom Metazoa; phylum Arthropoda; class Insecta; order Lepidoptera; family Noctuidae; genus Agrochola; species Agrochola circellaris. The sequence goes on along the minus strand of OU611850.1, from coordinate 8,835,929 downwards.
ACCAAGGTTACATCCAGATAACAGGAAATAATAACTATTCTACCAAGAACAGTAACAAAACAATTCTATTTGAATATTTCCTGATAATTTCGCAGTGACAGATAGTTTACATAATAACTTCCAAATACACTAATACAGCAGGTATTAATGATTTCAGGAACTTTAGTAAGTCCGTCTGGTTTGTGTACGGCTATTATGAAGTGTACACGTGGCTATTCACGTGCATTCCTATTTAAATGGCGAAGGGCTATTCTCGTAACATAATATAACTTCGTGTGTTTTCGCTGATAGGAGTGGGTAGCCGTCTTAGTTCCCTTCCATTTATATAAATCGAGAGCATTCAAAACAAGAGTGCTACAGGCTACTTCTGGGCACGCTTATTCCATCGACGACCTCATCCATCGCTTTCAATCAGGCGAGATCGAGGTCCCATTCGCAATTTATAGGGGCAAAAATACACCCATCTTCCGACAGTTGTATTTAAAGCCTGTATTATTGGGCGAGCCTAAAGCCACTAACCAGGCTGCTTCTGAGAATTTCTTAATTTAAAAATCCAAAAATAATTTCTGGAATGGTCTAGAAAGGATCCTGGGAGTTAACAATATAATAATTCGCAAAGGTTTTATGACTTAACTAAACATCCAGATTTCTTTTTTTATTCTAATTTTGTTTAATGTTAATGTAATCCCTAAATAGTGGTGAAAACTGCATCAATGTCTGTTGCGTAGTTTAGAAGAACGACACGGTCACACAGACAAACACGAAAAGCGACTTTTATTTATAATATGTATAGATGTAGATCATATTGATATTGAAGATGTCTTAAAAAAAGTATTTTTGTTGCAGTCCGACACAACTTCGATGTAGCATCGGTAAAATTCGTAAAACCGATCACCATCCGAACTGAGTGCGTCTTCAAAATCACACACACACAATCAATCAGCGTCGATCAATCAATATTTATTACTGCTTTAGGTGAGAATGATCTTTACGCAAACGCAATAATAACTTGTGAAGTCATATAACTTAAGGGGACTACAGGACCTAAACGTGCCTTTTTTTTTTTTTTTGGGTGGGATATTATCAAATAACTTCTCCCGCTCTGGGTGGAGCGGGAGGGCGTGTCAGACTTTTACTGACTAAAACCCACCCGTGTTCCTTCCGTTGCCTGTGTGCCGAGGTCGCGATATCCCTTTCAGACAAACCCGCGACCCCGGCAGGCATTGGCCCTTCCGGACCCCGTCAGTTGGTGCTGACATCTCTTTGAGGCGCGCGTGGAACACAACGCGCCGTCGACCCCGGCCTGGTCCCTATCGGACGGCGAGCTACCCATTGCTCACCGTCCGCAAGCCCGCGCCTACGGTGGCCGGAAGTCGGCTCGCGACTCCCGACGCCCGGGGCGTCTCCTGCGGCGACTAGGGGCGCGAGGGGGCGCATTTTGCCTCTCCCTCGCGCGCTCCGCCTCCTCCTTCGCGAGCATTACTGCTTCGCAGAAGGAGGTGACGGCCTCCCATGCACTCTCGCTCCGGACCATGGCCTGAACCAGGGCCGGACGCGAGAGATCGCCGCCGCCGATCGCCTCCGTGAGGACACGGCGGTGCTCCGCCCAAGCTGGGCAGACCTCCACCGTATGCTCCACCGTGTCCTCCGGGCGATCCACACAGTGGTGACACCCGGGCGTTTCCTCCCGCTTTATCCTGAACAGGAACCTCCCGAAACAACCATGTCCGGTGAGGACCTGCGTCAGGCGGAACCTAAACGTGCCTAAACGCAAGTTTTATAATGCGTAAAAGAATATGATCCACTGCAGTTAACAAAATCAGAAAAATATATGATATTCTTCAGGATATATGCTAGTATGATAGTGTGTTGAAAACATAATACAACTAATTTGATACGATAGAAAAAAATCATGAAGATACCTCTAAAAAATTCTATTAACGATTAAAAATCATATTAATTTACATGCAATCATTCTGATTTTTTGTCAGATTATTCTACAAGCTACATATTAGCATAATAGTGTTTTAATTTTCCAGTCCAATCAATAGATTTTCTGTAAATCGCTAACTGCTTCATATTTTGCAATAAATTACCTGCGTCGTGTCATCACGCTTCTCTTTCATTTCTATACAGTCCGACAGTGACCGCGCTTTAGCTGTTGTAAGCACCTTAAGATACATTCGTACAATTGAAATGACGGAATGCAAATTTTCAAATTAATGCTACATCTAAGGCCGTTTGTATACGTCCGTTTTTTTCACCGGACAACGGAACGTTTTCTTTGCCGGATTCGCGGTGGTATATGGTTTATAAGGAATGTGTGTACATGCACCGGACGCCGGAACGGTGGCCAACTCATACAAATATGAAAAACACGGTCCGTGGTCCGATGGAAAAAACGTGCGTCTAGAAGGGGCCTCAGTTGCGTTGTACTGGAGTGCTATTCTGTAACCATCTCACCGTGAAAACTTAGGTGAAGTGAGCGTGGAGTGAGCTGTCAATAGTGTCAATCCCTGTGGAATGACAGCTCACTCCACACTCACTTCACCCAAGTTTTCACGGTGAGATGTTTACAGAATAGCATGGCTGTACTTACCTTTGAAATTAATATGATTAAATGTGTATTGTGGTATAAAAATCAAATACTATGGCTGTACTTACCTTTGAAATTAATATGATTAAATGTGTATTGTGGTATAAAAATCAAATACTATGGCTGTACTTACCTTTGAAATTAATATGATTAAATGTGTATTGTGGTATAAAAATCAAATACTCGCTCGCTCGCTCTGGCGAATAGCCAGCGATGTAAAGTATGTAAACATTGAAATTCCACCCTAGGATTTACCCCAAACATGTAAATATTTTAGAAGTGTGTCTTGAACAATACCATTATGATAAAAGGTGCTGATAGACTTAGGCCCGGCGCCCATTATCGGCATCGGCAAGGAAAAGGATATTTATGCGACGAATAGAAATATAACTTATTTGTTTGACAATAAAATTGAAATTTCAATGATGATGCCTAAAGACGTCGCGGCATGCCGCGGCATGCCAAAGGATACTGCGGCATCGCTGGTTTCAATTTTATTGACATACAAATAAGTTATATTTCTATTCGTCGCATAAATATCCTTTTCCTTGCCGATGCCGATAATGGGCGCCGGGCCTTAAGCATTCACTTGTATTTTAGCGAAAGTTACATTACAGAAAAATTTACGGCAACGTTTTAGCCAGCATTCTAGCAAACGTTCTAGCGAGCATTCTAGCGAAAGGACAGAAAAGCTTCACAATATTTTTTTAACGAGCATTGTCTAGAGCGTTCGCTAGAATGATCGTGAAAATGTTCGTAGCGATGCTTGGCTCTATGCTTAGCTCTGTTCGTTGTTCAGTTTGACAGCGGATTCTCGATGTTCTGTTACAAGTCACGAAGAGTTAGGTAGATATACAGGGTGTTAAAGTAATTGCGTGCCATAGCTTCAGGGTGAGTTCAGAGTCGATAAAGGAACCCTTAAAAAATAAAAAATAAATACCTTTAAAAAAAGTTTTGAAATAACCGAAAATTATCATAAGATGAACCTAATGTACCTACTAATTAAATAGCAATCGTTTAGAATTGATTAATAAATTGCTTATAATAAGTTTTTATTTTGTTTTAATGCTAATGAATAATTTCCTAGAGTCACCTACCTACTATCGAACGCAATGAAAGTAAGTAATTAAAGCATATAAACAAATAAAATAATTTTAATTCTAAAGGATTGCTATTTTAAGTTAGTAGGTACTATTTTTTTTTCTGGGTTCCTTTATCGATACTAAACCTACCCCTAACCTATGGCACGCAATTTCTTTAACATTCACATCTTATGTCAATTTTCGTTTTTATTAAACTTTTTTAAAGATATTTATTTTTTATTTTTACGGGTTCCTTAATCGACTCTGAACTCACCCTGAAGCTATGGCACGCAATTACTTTAACACCCTGTATATCAGACTCTCATTTTACCAGTTATGTTTTAGTCCCATGTAATAAGGGATGAGCCTCGAGGGATCCGTTTGGCACCCTTCGGCTACATTGTAGACATAACAGACTGTAGATCTGTGGACAATTTTATATATTGCTAAGTACCTGGTACATGTTGATGCTACACTGCGGGCCTACACTCTGTCCTGCTAAGCCAAAAGGCGCTATCTCTGAGATACGCCCTTTTAGTTTTTTTATACCATTCAATAGCTATAATAATTTCGCATCTAATGGTATAAGACAGTATGAAATGAAATGTAAAGTAATGTATGTATGTAATGTATGTATGTGTGTGGAATGGTAGTATTGACTCTCCGGTTATTAAAGGTTTTGTGAGAAGGACAATCACAGAACATTAATCTGGGGATGCCCTTTTCACAATACTATTAGTTACTCTGCCTTTTATAATGTAACTCAGCTACTAACACTAGAAATAAGTTATTTTTGTATTGCTTACTAACACAATGGATTATTGTTGTCCGATAAATAAAGTTTATTATTATTATAAGCCAAATATCGCTATCTAACATAAAACATTTAAAAAAACCACGCAGAAGTTTTTTATATCCATATGTTTCCTTAAATTACAATGAACAAAAACTCAATTTTCTCAAAACTTACTCCGATTGAGATACCGCCTTTCGCCTTAGCAGGGCAGCACTGTCCTCTCATACCTTTTAACATTGTAATCTGGAAACATTGTAAAAACCATTTACTTTTAAAAGAGTAACCGTGGAGTTTCTTGCCGGCTCTTCTCCATAGGAAACGGCCAATTGGAACCGTGCACCTAGCTTCTGACGTTTCATAAGTGCCCTTGTAGGTTTATGTGAAATAAAATATTTTGAATTTTGAATTTTACGGAACCCTAAAAAGTAGGTAAATAAAAGAAAAGTCGGGATATAATTTTAGAATCTTTTGTATTTTGTGAGGAGTTCTAGTCGTGGTGAACGTTGACTTCTTAAGTATCAAACACATAACATATCACGCCTGTCGTTCCCGAAGGGTTAAGCAGAAGTATACCTACAGTACACCCACTTTTTAGGGTTCCGTAGCCAAATGGCAAAAAACGGAACCCTTATGGATTCGTCATGTCTGTCCGTCCGTATGTCACAGCCACTTTTGTCCGAAACTATAAGAACTATGCTGTTGAAACTTGGTAAGTAGATGTATTCTGTGAACCGCATTAAGATTTTCACACAAAAATAGAAAAAAACTATAAATTTTGGGGGTTCCCCATACTTAGAACTGAAACTCAAATTTTTTTTTTCATCAAATCCATTCGTGTGGGTTATCTATGGATGGGTTTTCAAAAATGATATTGAGGGTTCTAACATTTTTTTTTTCTAAACTGAATAGTTTGCACGAGAGACACTTCCAAAGTGGTAAAATGTGTTACGGGGGGGGACCCCCTGTAACTTCTAAAATAAGAGAATGATAAAACTAAAAAAAATATATGATGTACTTTACCATGTAAACTTCCACCGCAAATTGGTTTGAACGAGATCTAGTAAGTAGTTTTTTTAATACGTCATAAATCGTAAACATCGATCAAAGTTACACCGAACTACAAGAACTTTTATATTATGTTACTTGCTGCTACGGAACCCTTCATGGGCGAGTCCGACTCGCACTTGGCCGCTTTTTTTCCTGTTATGTTTAAGTACCATGTAACAGTGCGAGAGCCATAACCGGGCACAGATCCAGATTTCCGGGCTGGTACAACTTGGCAGTTCCGAACTTCGCGCAGAACGCTGCGCAATAAAACTTTTTAGGAAACAAATGGTGACATGAGGCGAGTGTGAGTGAGAGAACATGCGTGAAAGTTCCTAGTGCCTATGTTTAGACCTGCCAAGTTATATCGGCCGTATTGTACTAAGAAATTCTGAATTCTTTAGCATCATGTTTCAAAGCCAAACATTTCCTGTACATCAAAATGTGACAGGTATCATTCAATTTTCGAAAACATCGCTATTCTCCTATTTTTTGTCAAATGACTTCATAAAACCTTATGCTTAGTTGATCAAGGTGGCTTCTAAAGTAATCTTCCAATAATAACAGTTGCCGATAGGAGCCAATAAGCCAGTCTGAGCCAAGTGAACAATGCTATCAAATTGCTCTGTAGTTCCGCAGACACAATAGCCCCGGCTTGATTGTTCGATTCGGAGGTAATTTACTGGGAATTTGCTGGTTCTAGACTTTGATTAGACGTCCTTGTTATTACTGAGGGTGTTATGGTTAAGTTAGAGGCTACATGTGTGGCACATTTTCCAAAGCATAGTGTAAGCAGAAACTAATTTATTTTTCACACAGGTACAGTCCGACACAACTTAGATGTAGAATCGGTAAAATTCGTAAAACCGATCACCATCTGAACTGAGTACGCTTCAAAATCACCAATATTTATTACTGCAGTGCTATTCTGTAACCATCTCACCGTGAAAACTTAGGTGAAGTGAGCGTGGAGTGAGCTGTCATTCCACAGGGATTGACACTATTGACAGCTCACTTCACCCAAGTTTTCACGGTGAGATGTTTACAGAATAGCATAGCTCAGCTTTAGGTGAAAATGATCTTTACGCAAACGCAATAACTTGTTAAGTCATATAAATATAATCGTAAAATTGAAACGAATGAATGCAAATTTTCAAATTTATGCTACATAAATATATGTTCAATCGTAATGTACCTACTTATACAACATTTAATAAAAAAGTAATTTAAAAAAATTAAACCGATTTCGAAAGAAATTAACTCAAAATTATGAAATAATATTTTTATATCTACACGAAATTAACCAACAAAACGAAATCAAAAGTAGGTACGAAACAAAATACTGTATTTTCACTTTCAAAATCAAATCCATACTAGAATTTTAATCCGGTAATGTTCTTCTGCTTTTTCGTGTGATTAGTGACTAACCTGGTGTCAGATTTATTATGTCTGCATACCTGAACATTTTTAAACAAGTCCATAAAAAAAAAATCAAAACAGTAGTAGCCCCGTCGCGCGTTGGTATCGAGATCCGTATTACCTAGAGTCATATTTCTTAAGCATACATTGCCTGTTGCACTAAGGAGCTATTGTACTTATGACCTGTCCATCCAACGACCGGTCGACCAATGACTTGTCGCAAAAACGACCTGTCTGTACTGAAAGGTCCGGAATCCGGACATGGCGTAAACAAGTTCAAACAAAATGTACACAAGGAAACTTTTTCCCGTCCCTGACCAATCACTGTGCCCTGACCGTCTCTGATATTTGGTGGACTAACCCTTAGGGTAACATCATTCCAGGGCGTCGGGACTCGCAAGCCAATTTCCGGCCACCGTAGGCGCGGGCTTGCGGACGGTGAACGATGGGTAGATCGCCGTCCGATAAGGACCAGGCCCGAGTCATGGGCGCGGTGTGTTCCACGCGTGCCTCAAAGAGATGTCAGCACCAACTGACGGGGTCCGTTAGGGCCAATGCCTGCCAGGATTGCGAGTTTGTCCGAAAGGGATATCGTGGCCCCGGCACACAGGCAACGGAAGAAACACGGGTGGGTTTTAGTCAGTAAAAGTCTGACACGCCCTCCCGCTCCGCCCAGAGCGGTAATTTCCCACCCAAAAAAAGGGTAACATCAGGAGCCAGATGGCGCCTAAATCAATCGGCCGAGCCTTTTCCCAACTATCTTGGGGTCGGCTTACATTCTTACCATAGTAGTAGTAGATACAGCTGAATATACTGGTATTCACGGTATTTTATATGGAGTGACTGCCTATCTGACCGCCACAACCCAGTAACTGGCTAACACGATACCCCTTGGTAAGACTGGTTGTCAGACTTTTGGCTTCTATACCCGTAACAACTGTCTACGAATGATCTACAAATGGCGCGTCAATTTGTCTCCAAAAAACGACAAAACTTAAACACTTGACAAAATAAACATGAAACTTGCTAAAACATCTCACTCGAGTGATATAAACAAATGCTGTGACCTCGACCCACAGTCAGCTCTTGTTTGCAATAACAAAGAATTTAGAAGGTTCCCATTTCCTAACTTTTCACTGATTTTGTTACAAAGTTTTCAGTGTGAAGGAAAACAAAGCTTTCTAAGAAATTAGATTTTGTCTAAACTTTGGATCACTACGCTTGGACATGGCATACGTACCAAAATTTATTTATTTATTATTATTTTTTTTTTTTTTTTTTTTATTTATCTTGCATATATCGATTACTTACAGGTACTAGGTACTATTATGTAATCGATTAGTGCATGTTATTTTAAATGTTATCTGATGAAATTATCATCATCATCATCATCATTTCAGCCAAAAGACGTCCACTGCTGGACATAGGCCTCCCCCAAGCACCGCCACTTCGACTGATTCTGTGCTTCCAGCATCCAGCGGATTCCTGCGGCCTTCACAAGGTCATCGGTCATGGACCGATGAAATTATAAATGCATTCAATAGGGATGATGATAACTAATATTTTTTTTCCGTCTTTTATTTTATTAATAAATATTGGATACGTATATTTTTCTTGATATCTGAGGACTATGTGGTTTTTTTTAAATTTATTTTTTCTCTTTCATTTATATTATCTTTCCCAGTTAGTTTTAATGATGGACTGGCGGTTTGAGTAGTTGGTGCGGCCTACCCAAATATATTTTCTTTGGTATTGTTCGTTGAGTTGAGCTCCACGATTACTGACAAATGCTTGCACTGACTGGATAGGTCCACTCAAAGCTGTGTGGTTCTTTCCTCAAAAGTCCATTTCAGACACTAATCTACATGGTCCACATCTGGCTTGACCAAGATTATGTCTGGACTTTAAAAGAGACTGCGACCTCTGAGTTTGTGTCGGCCTTTCTTCTCAGAAAACTCATCTAGCTTATTTTTAATATTTTTTTATATGACGTGTAAAAGTGATTCTGATATCCTATTTACAGAATAAACAATTTCATTTCGTTTCATTGCTAAATACTAAAACTATCTTCGCATTATTGCCTTTCAAATGAAACCGATTTGGGGCACTTCTGTTGGATGGTTTCAGTCTATAACGGACATAGGTAGAAACATTTTTTGTGTTTTATATAAATAGATAGATTGTGACGTAGCGAGCCCCCACCCCCAATTTTAATGCGTTTTATCCAACCCTATTTTTATTAATATTAATAAAAATATAGTTGGATAAAAATATTAGACATGTTTTTTTTATTAACTGACTGACGGATTAATCTCGCGGCAATCTAAGAAGCCCGATTTGACACCTATCAATAATATATTATGCAATTAGTGAATAAAGGACGGATTTGAAGCGAGGGCCATAGATGAATCACGAGCAAGTGAAGGATTCTAACGACTGAATCACGACCGTAGGGAGTGATTCAAGTGTTAGAATCCTGAGCGACGCGAGTAATTCATGGCCCTCGATATAAATCCGTTTTATTCAAGAGTTGCATACTATACTTTATACCATGACTATGAGAAAAAGAAAGATTTAAGCGAAAACAGACATTTAAAGAAGAAAAAAGGAAGGTTGAATTAATTAAAATGCACATTAAAATTGGAAATAATTTTCTTATAACAATCAACTACTCATAATCAACTAATAATAATCAACTTGTAAAGCGATATTTATTTCCTGTGTATCGAGTATGTTTTCGCAAGGAGGTTGTATAGCATTGAGATGGAGGTTGCATATATATATGTGTTCTAAATTCAAACACCAAAATTGTGATTAAAAGTGCTTTTTATTCACTGAAAACAAAATTAGCTTTTTAGAGGGGGAATGGTATAATAGTATATTATGCAATTAGTGAATAAAAGACGGATTTAAAGCGAGGGCCATAGATGAATCACGAGCAAGTGAAGGATTCTAACGACTGAATCACGACCGTAGGGAGTGATTCATGACGATTGAATCACGAGCGTAGCGAGTGATTCAAGTTTTAGAATCCTGAGCGACGCGAGTAATTCATGGCCCTCGATATAAATCCGTTTTATTCAAGAGTTGCATACTATACTTTATACCATGACTACGAGAAAAAGAAAGATTTAAGCGAAAATAGACATTTATTGAAGAAAAAAGGAAGGTTGAATTAAGCTTCATGCAGACTGGTGCGACGCGACAGCGCGACGCGATTCTAACAAAACAATTTCAAAGAAAACTTCACGGTATAACATTGACCGGTGTCGTCGCGCTGTCGCGTCGCGCTACTCTGCAAGGGGCTTTAATTAAAATGCACATTAAAATTGGAACAATTACTAAAATCAAAAGTAATTTTCTTATTATTACTAATAACAATCAACTTGTGAAACGATATTTATTTCCTGTGTATAGAGTATGTTTTCGCAAGGAGGTTGTATAGCATTGAGATGGAGGTCGCATATATAGATGTGTTCTAAATTCAAACACCAAAACAGTGATTAAAAGAGCTTTTTATTCACTGTTTTCAGTGAATAAAATAAGCTTTTTAGAGGGGGAATGGTATAAAATACTTTGTGTAGTAATGGGACAAAAATATGGGTGCTTTAAAAACCGATTACACATATCGATATATCATACATAGAGTTTGTAATCGACAATTTATTTACATTGCTTGGAACGGATTCTCGAGGCATATCGTTTTATTACACGTCATCATCATCAGCCTACTACAGTCCATTGCTGGACATAGGCCTCACCAAAAACGATTCTCGGCATCTCTCAAGCTTGTCCTCTCCGAAATGACGCATTTACGCACACGGTAATGTGGTAGTGGGACACGTCATTTCAGAATTGACAAGCTATTATATTAACCCATTGAATATCAAATTAAAGCTAAAACGATATGTCATCAGATTTTGTTTTTATAGGTTTTAACATTTAATAATACAGTAATTATACGTTTAACTTGATCGATCGAACCATGCGGCTGTTTGTACTTAGACACAAGCCCCTCCAATAGTTTAGTCACTATAGCGGTCCGCCCATCACTACTATTTAGTTTGTTTAAAAAATAACTTTTTTTAATTCGATGTTAGGACTTATTTGATAGTCTTAAAATACTCAGTCCCTATGCATTAGTATTCTCAGTGCTTTCATTTATTGTCCTATTGTCTTCTCCATATTGTACAACACTCTGCAATGAATAATTTGGCTTAAGATTGAATAAAAATTAAATTACCATAAATAATTAATTATTGTCTAAATAGAATGGAATAGAAATAATTTATTTTGCTTATAATGTAGGTATACAGATGAGATGCAACTGAGACTATGAGACTCCCTCATGGTTTAGGTTATATCTTATCTGTAACTCTGTATTTATCTGTGGGGGCTTGTAATTAGCAATTTAGTTAAATATTATTGTTACAATAATGTTATTAGTCTGTAAGCCTTCCGAAAACAAATAAATAAATGTTCAATACTGTACCTTAACCTAACTATATCCAGTTACCTACATCGAAACAGACAAACAGACCCAGTGACCTTGACCTCTCTTCACACAGTGAACTCCGGGCAATATTACTCCGCTGCTGGTACAGTACGCTTTATTGCTCGCCCAACATGTTTATTGCGCGCTGACGTCACCGTGTTCTAGCTTGGTCGGGGGAATATGAGGGATTTTACATGCACTTAATATTACTGTCTGTTCAAAAAGTCTGATTAAAGACTAAAAAAACCCTGTTCAGTTTAAATTCTTATTCAATCAATGGTAATTAGTAACACGTTGATCTGTATTTAGGTTTCAACTCTACAATCTCACCACTTTTTCAAACAATGATTTTTCGAATGTCATTATTAAATTGTAATTGGAAAATCATCGATGAAAATTAACCTCAATTGTCAAATGAAACATTGTAAAGGTGTTGTTCGTTTGGTAGAGGATGCGAAGCTAGCGAGGACTGTTTGTATTTTTTTAAATGTATTTTCATCGATTTCTCCGTGATTTTTTATTCATTTCGTAGAGGAAGCTCGCGAAGGTGTCCTATATAAATTTTATTAACTTCGCTCGGGTTATTTTTCAATTAGCTTCAATAAGACGTATTTTAGCCACTTTGTGTATGTTGATGATGTTATAATAACTTCCTGTCACTATTATTTACTGACTAAGTAGTAGTATAATTTAACACAAATAAAATCCTTCATGATCAACAGTATGGTTTCACCAAAGGACGTTGTACGACCGACGCCGGTGTAACCTTATTAAGACACATTTTTAACGCGTGGGAAGAGGCCCAAGACGCCATAGGAATCTTTTGTGACCTCTCCAAGGCATTTGATTGCGTCGATCACGAAACCTTACTCTTGAAACTTGAGCATTACGGACTTGGAAAACTTGCACTCAATTTAGTAAAATCTTATTTAAATAATAGACAACAGCAAGTCCAAATAAACGGTATCAATTCACTAGGTATAAAAGTAAAAATAGGTGTGCCACAAGGCTCGATATTGGGTCCATTCCTCTTTTTAGTGTATATCAATGATCTACTCCATTTATTAAAAAATCAACCACAAATGGTGTTATTTGCTGACGATACTTCCTTAATTTTTAAGGTAGATAGACGTGCAACAAATTTTGACGACGTAAATAACGCCCTATTGCAGGTCCAAAATTGGTTCACTGCTAATAATTTAGTATTAAATGGAAAAAAAACTAAGTGTATAAAATTTTCTTTACCAAATGTCAAAAGTAGTGATTGTGAGATAGTATTGAATCAAGAGAAACTAGAATTCGTCGATAAAACTGTTTTCCTAGGGATCACGCTAGACTCAAGGCTACAATGGGGTCCTCATTTAACATCTCTCGCAGGACGGCTAAGTTCAGCAGCATATGCTGTCAGAAAAATCCGTCAATTTACTGATGTAGATACCGCGAGGCTGGTCTATTTTAGTTACTTTCATAGTATCATGTCTTACGGTATTTTACTGTGGGGACGGGCTGCAGACATCGAGTCTATTTTTATTCTGCAGAAAAGAGCGATTAGAGCCATGTACTATCTCCGCAGGCGTGACTCTCTAAGGGAACTGTTTAAGGATATTAACATCATGACGGTACCTTGTCAATATATCTATGAAAACATCATGTACGTAAGAAAAAACTTACATCTTTTTAGTAAAAGAGGTGATAGACATAATTATACTACAAGAAATAGGGACCTATTAGTTCAACCAGGTTTCAGACTGGCTAAAGTGGACTCATCTTTCATGGGGTACTGTTTAAAATGTTACAATAAAATTCCTCCCCACATACTTCAACTGAATGAGACGAAATTCAAGTCTTGTATAAAACGCACACTATGCAGGCAGGCATATTATAAGTTGGGGGATTACATCACTGATAAAAATGCTTGGCTCAATGCTGGTCCTGCTCCACAACCACAACTAATTGATTAACATCTGAAAATACTGTTGGAGCTGCTGAAGATTTTAAGACCATCTTTGCATTGTATAAAGTCAATCTCCTTTGTATTATATAATTCCAGAGCACAGGTGTGAGTACTATGTACTAAAGAGCTACCATTTACGGGTAATACTTTTTTTTATTGACTTGAATGTGCCCTGGCGGCTGTGAGTATGTCATGCTCACTCAAATGTCTCGCTGATGGTGGCGCGTGTGTTGGATCATTTAGCTCCCTTCAAAATGGTTGAGCTGAATGGTGCTGATCCATACGTCATGTTCGTGAACGGGCGCCGTCAGTTGGGACTGGTCAACTCTTAGCGGCCATGGCTGATTTTTAATTTTTTAATTGTTCTTTGTTTTTATCGTTGTATTACGGACGCTTCTAACGTGCACGTCTTTCTACATTGTTCTCACATGTATAATTTCAACATGAATGATGTAACCAATACTTTGTAACAATTTATTTTATTTAAAAGAGTGTCCGTGGAGTTTCTTGCCCGTTCTTCTCCATAGGTACCTACTACGCTTTGGAATGGGCAACTAGCTTCAAATTTTTGACTGACCGATTCCTTGACAATTCAAAAGTGCCTGTAATGGTTTAATTGAAATAAATGATTTGAGTTTATACGAATTTGTGTGACGTAATTACCACAAATAAAAAGTGAAAATAAAATCTTTTTTTTAAACAACCGAATTCCAAAAAAAAACACAATTAACAAACCTTTCAATTCGAAACACTGTGTTCTACAAAAAAATACACAACAAAGTAAAAAATTACTTTAATTTTGAAAGTCGGTGTCTTTGGTTTTTATATTCTCGTATTTAATTTGCCATCGGTTTCCGAAATTAAACTTATTTTTCACGTTGTTTTATATTTTTGGAAATCGGTTGTTTTGTTGTAGAACACAGTGATCCGAGTTGTAGGGTATGGTTACCGGTAACCTTACAAGAGCGCTTAGATACTTCAACCTTTTCTCAAATCTTGTATATATAAGTACGTTTTTTGGCAGGTACCCTACAGGTAACCACTTACAATGTGTTCCATTGTGACCTATATTTTTGTTTTCAACCATACAAAGATTATTTTGTATTATAATATATTCAATGGAGTAGAAAATTCGAGAAGTATGAAATATTAAAAGCTTCTTCCCTTCATATCAAGCAGGCAACAGATCAGACCAATAAAACAAAACAATATATCTTCAAAAAGGGTCTCGTCGCAATACCATCACGACAAATTACCGGGGCCCTAAACAAAGTGAAATAGCCCGAAATAATAGCGTGAGTTGTGACTGTGATAGCGTTCCAGCCCATAGCCCCCCAGCCCATACCCCGGCCGGCCACGCGGCACTTTCACAGGCCATTAAAATTTACAGGCCAGGCTATTAGCACGTGGAAAAATGTTTATTGTTTATTAAAAAATGTTTATTTGGTTATGTTGCTTTTTATTTTGTTCCAGCTGTGGCTTATGTTACGTAATAATAGGTTTCGCACAAGACTTGGCATTAATTTACTACACTCACGACAGTCACGACAATGAAGTCCGATTGAGTCTGGTGATCTGTAATACAGGCTTTACCTACAACAGACACCAGTCTCTATTAAGGTGTTACTTTGACATTGTACTGTGTTTTTGATTACGAGAGAACAATAAAATTATTATTTTGAAAAAAAAATTATTCTGAAAAAAAAATAAAAAAAATACGTTTCGTACTCGTACGTGTAATAAAACGATATATGCCTCGAGACTCAATTTTAAGCATTGTAGATAAAACGTCGATTACAAAAGTATGATATATCGATATGTCTCGAGAATCGGTTTTTAAAGCAACCGATTTTTTTCTCCAACACTACACAAAGTATTTTTATAGCTATCAAATCGGACTTCTTAGTGCGGATTTCACCTATGAAATTGAACGCGTTCAAGAGCTGTCAGTGTACAATATTCCATAACAATTTTGACACTGACAGCTCTTGAACGCGTTTTTGAAATGCTGATCACGTTCACTTTCATTGGTGAAATCAGCCCTCAGATTGTCGCGAGTTTAAAATAAATTAACCAACTAGCTTACCTTTCAATCCAACTACCTTTTCTCATCTATGTTGGATTCGGCTTCCAGTCTAACCGGATGCAGCTGAATACTAGTATTTAACATAAAACGACTGCCTATCTGATAACCACAACCCAGTAACTGGGTAACACAATACCCCTTGGTAAAACGCTTAATGCACTTGTATCTACATAACTAAATATTTATTTTTGTTTGTTATGTAGGACCACGAAGTAATACTCCGTGGTTATTAAGTATGTATGTAAGTTTAAGTACCTACAACATTAAACAATGTATTCTTTATTTATATGTACTTTATTGTACTATCGAAGAATTTCATATCTAAGCAGTTTGAAAACAAAATCCCGTGAACACGATGACCACATTTGTTACCGGTCCGGTTCTATAGCGGCCGAGCGCTGCAAGCAAGAATAGCCCTTACGGTGATTAGTCATGAACTTCTTTGATGGTACACCAGAAAATACATAGCAAATAATAAATTCAACACTACAAAACATACAATGGGCGGCCTTTTCGCTTTCTGCGATCTATTCCAGGCAACCTTATACTCTGCGTCCTTAATGCTTGTAACTAAAACTATTAAGAGAATCGCGTACATTTTAACATACAAACAAAAATTTTATAGAACACACCGACTTACTTATTTATAAAAACCGCAATAATTTTCTAGTAAGAAAACTATAAAACAGCAGTTTATATGCGCATTTAGATAGAAAAATATACCTTCACATGGGACCCTGAGAAAACCATAAATAACACGACGGGTTCCAGCCAAAATAATGAAGGGACTGTAAGGCCCAATGTAAAATCCTGGTCGCAAAAAATAGATAGATACAGAAGGTCGGCTTCATACACGACGATTTTAGCGAGTTTTAACGAAAATCGTCGTGTACCGCTTTGTGAGATGTCGATTTGCCTCGACCTCTTGCCCTGAGATCGACTATCACCGCACGTGAGATTTTTCAAAATGCGTATTTTTAGTATAAATAAGTACGTTAATCCATGCTAGATTGCGGTGGATTGATTTAAAAAAACAAAAAAGTATATAATAATAATAATTTATTTCAAATACTCAGATAACAGAGATCCGTAGTGTTAGTAAAGTACCTTATACCTAGTGTTAGTATATACATAAATTAAAATACATTTTTGGTATGAGTCACTTTGTAAAGAAGACGAACCCAGTTTCTCAACCGGTCATCCTCTCCACAAAATGCCTCCTAAAAGGGGAAAACACATTCTCACTCACTGTTTCTAGAATGCTGTTGCCACTGGCCCGGGTTCTAGCTGCCACCGACGCTATTTTCTTCCGCACAATTGCATGGAAGCCGTCAGTACGGTTCTGCGTAAACATCTCTGACGCACTACAGAACCGGGGCAGTCTCAAGAGCATTCTAAAAACATTGTTGTACTGGACGCGCAGGACATCTAGCGACCTTTTGGTGTAGTTGATCCACAAACCACCCGTGTACAGACCCTGGCAATACGCTTTGAAAAGCGTTATTTTTACCTGGTCCGTGCAGCGAGCGAATCTACGAGCCAACATATTACCGCGGACCGCCAAAGCCCTGCGCTCCCTCTCAATATCCACATTGTCCTTCAGGTCGTCGGTAAGCATATGTCCCAGATATTTGAATTGCTTAACTCTTCTTATGCTCAAGCCATTTAGGGTAAAGTTAGGTGAATAATCTGTACACCCACCGGCGACCCCAAAGACCATGTACTCACATTTCTTCACGTTATACACGAGCCCATGCCTAGCCGCGTAGTCCTCGCAAACTTTCAACATCTCTCCAATAGAACCTGCAGTCGGGCCCAGCAGCACCATGTCGTCTGCATAGCTGATGCTGTTAATATTAACACCACCCACCCGACAGCCAACACGCATACTGCTAAGCTCGACCATAAGGTCATTCACAAATAGGTTGAAGAGCCTGGGTGAGGTCAACCCTCCCTGCTTCACCCCGCACTCCAACCCATAAGCCTCAGAGAGACTGTTGGACCACTTCACATGATTCGTTTGGTTAGCATACCAAAATTGCAGAACCTTACGAACTTCCGCCGGTACATTCCTGTCCCCCAACTTCCTCCAGAGCACATCATATGACACAAGGTCAAAAGCCCTGGAAAGATCCAGGAAACAGGCATACACCGGCGTTTTACGATCTGTATAATATTGGACAGTATTCTTGAGACTTAGGATTGCACTTTCAGTGGACAGCCCAGGTTGAAACCCAAACTGTGAGTCGTGCAGGTCTAGATGTTTTTCCAAGCACGAATCAAGCATACTGTCCAATATTTTAGCAATGGTAGTTGCAAGAGAGATTGGCCGGTAGTTTCCCTTGTCCGAGATATCCCCTGTCCTGTTTTTGACAATCGGTACCACAATCGTTCTCATTAGCTCTGTCGGTAGGTACGAGTGACTAATGCACATTGAATAAAACAGAGACAGGACTCTCGGCAGGTGAATACCAGCATACTTAAAATGCTCGATGCTGAGTCCATCGTGTCCGGGTGATTTACCTCTACTCATGTTTTTCACTACCGCCCTGACCTGTTTTGTCGAGAAATACATTACCGGTTCCACTCCCTCACGGAAGGACCCAAATACCAACAATATAATACCTACTTATTTTTTATTATAATCACAAATCTCCTAGTCTTCTCGGAATTTTAGACAGTTTCGAGCGAAAATAAAAATTACGCGATATTTGCCCACGTGAGATTGGGTGAGATTCGGCGCAACCCCATAAACGCTTCACGTAAATAATGGACGCCCCCCAACGAGCGAAAAGACACGCAGTCATAGACAGTGCAAGCATACTCGCGACTGACATTTTTTAACGGGTGTAAAAATACGCTTAACGAAGCCAAGTCATTTATACTCCCCTACATCGTGATTTTCCTTTGTCATCAACCATACTTGGGAACCTTGTGGTAACGGAGATACTGAAGGTCAAAGTTTCAACTTTTTTTCACGAATACAAGTTTTAAATGTTATAATCTCACAACTCCTGTACCGTTGCATACACCCAACAGCACAATGTTTTGTGTGCGCTAAAGTCGCATAAAATTAAATATATTTTTATTGCCCGTGATACCCCATCTCAAACATAAACATTGCAATATGCCATAAAAAAAAACATTTAAAAACTGAAGTGTTGCTTGACAAATAAAAAAATACAAATAAATTGTTTTCCCACTTCATACGAGATTTTTCAATAAAAAACACTGGAAGAATTTAGAAAATAAAAGTCGTTTTCTAGTAATAATTTTTGCTCAATGTTACTTGTTTTGATGCTCAGAATGCGTAGATAACGGTTATGTGATGGGTACCACGCTGTATAGTTTGAGATTAACATACGGGATCGGTCGCGTGCATATGTCACTTTTTTTTCGATAACCGGAAAGCGCCCTCTGTCGGCGCGACCATGCGTTCAGGTTCACCGAACAAAAACTTCGACCGATCGTGTATTTTCGTGTAAGTTCGTGAGCTTGGCGTGAGACTAGGTACGCTAATCGTATGGAGCCGGCCTTCTGTACCTATCTATTCTGTGGCCTCGTTTAGGCCCGTCCCGGACGGTTCACAGGCTATTAAAATTAATAGGCCATCCGGTAAAAGAAATGTTTATTTTTTTAACTGCTATCCGATTGTTTGAATTGGCGATTATCAAAGAGATTTAAAACGTATTATTATTTGATTATGTGTAATGTACTTAACCTGTTTTAATCTACCCCTCATGGATTCTTATGCCTTACGAAAAAGGTTGTAAAACAATCAAATCATTTGGTACGGTACAGTAAGCTTTTGGTACAAGCTTCACAAACTCAAACATTTACAGGGTGGCAGGGACATAGACGCGAAAATTGATACCATGGATTCAGTACAAGATTCTGAAACTCCTGCGTAAAAAATTCTCGTCGGTTATTAAAATTAAAAATCTGCTCTTTCATAGAAAAGTGCAATACCTACGCGGTTAAAATGTATGGAACAGCTGATTTATTTTTGGAGTTCTTCTGTATTGTGATTCTTTCTGTGTGGAGTAGGTACCACAACTAAAAAGTGAAAAAGATTTTTTTTTACAAAAAAAAAAATCTGAAGTCAGTGGCAAAAAACAAAAATTCAAAACGAAAGACACTGACTTCCGAAAATAAAGTTATTTTTCACTTTGAACCTAGTGTTTTTTTTTTTGGAAGTAGCTTGTTTTTTTTTTTGTAAAAAGTTTTTTATACTATTTGTTGTTATAGCGGCCACAGTAGTGTCTTCTTAGCCGGAACCTTAGTAATAGGGTCCCGTTTGCACCCTTTGGGTACGGAACCTCCAAAAGCAAGCTAGATGATGAATAGATCATTGTATCTATAGTAAATTTTTTTATTAAGTTCAGTTCCGAATCACATCTTTTTGGATCGAAAAATCCTGGACTATTTTGTGAAATGCTGCATTTTATTTTGCAAGTTAGAGTATTGAATTTTTTCAATGAAATGAGATGAAATTATGTTTATAATTATGGCACTTTTACACGTACATTTTTTGGTCAATATTTTAAAAGTAGATGGCGTCGAGATTTCCTTGCTGACGAGCATAAATTCAGACTGACTCAGGGATCACCCTGAGTCAGTCTGAATTTATGCTCTTATTTATAGGTTCGCCACTTAAGGGTGGTGGTCTAGGGTTAAATTCGGCACTGGGATAAGACCGTACGAATCAAAGTCCCGGCTAATATGCTATGTTTTTTGAGTGCTAATAAAATTGACCTGTATAATCTACTAATTTTTACATCTATTAAAAAAGAGCTAGTTTATTCTTCGCAAACAGGGACTAACATAACTTTTTAATCCAGGACTAAAAGTGATTTGAATTTGGAATGTGATTTTTTTGTAGTAAATGTTCCAATCACCAAAGAGATCAATCAAGAATATCGTATGAACAAGTAACAGGCAATCAAAATGTAAACCCAAGATGTTAACTTCGAAACTTTTCACATTTTTCGTCATTTTCATAGTTTTCGAGGGTGCAAAGCTGATAGTGAGGTCAAAATATGAATCCAAGATGGTACATAGCTGTTTTGTTTTAAATCATACCTACGTGAGAAGGACCTTCGTTCCGGACGGAGATCGGCCCGCACACTTTTTTTTTTCTCATAGCCCTCTATATATAATGATAAAAAGTAGTGTTCACCTCGGGAACAACACAATTTTAAGCTCGTGTGACGTACTTTGAATCCCTCGCTGCGCTCTAGATTCAATGAAACACGCCTTAAAAATAGTTGTTTGTTTCTTAGGCAAACATTCTACTATTTATTTTGTAACCACTTACCTCATAATCACCTTAAACAAATAAACAACCAAATTCACGGACAACAATAAAAGATTATTGACGAAAAATAAAACCCAACAAAAACAAAATAAACTTATTTAATAATCAATCGCTACACAGATCCCGTTGAATCTCGCTGAACCCGAAGCACAGTCAGATCCCACGAGTACTGAAAATTCTTCCATTGGAAGCATTGTAGTCGACGAAGTAGTAGTCAGACTTCCTCCTAATTCCTTTGGTCGTGGTTCCATGTCCAAGACTGGTGCTATTTTTGGGTAGCCAAACGTTTGACCTAACGCCAGAACACACAAAAATAGAACTAAATAGTTCATAGTCGCTACTGCACTCGCAGATTGAATACAAATAGAATTGAAAATGTTGTAATTAATCATTATTTTATTAGTACTTAGGAACCAGTTACTGACTAATAAATTTTACAATCAAACAAATTAATTGTAAAGTTAATTAGTATCACGTTCTTAAGTAATACTTAACAGTAATTATTGTGACGGTGTGTGGACTGCTTCGTGGGTCTGTCTAGTGGTCGCGATCGTTACTGCTGAGCATGAGGTCCTGGGTTTAATTTCCAGGTCAGGCAAAGTGTTATTGGGTTTTTCCATCAGAAATTTCTCAGTAGCAGCCCGGAGTTAGGATTTGTGGCTGGTTGATGGCAATAGGCTCACCGCCTATTACATGGGATGGGAATTAAGGCGATGACAAACGACTTTTAATTGATTTTATACTGAAGATCACGTCTAAACGAGTAGTATGAAAAAATATATCTTAAATTAGAGCATCTTTTCAATAACTTTACATAGGAATATTTTAGATTATGTTTATATTACATAGTGAAATTAATTTGTAAAGTTATGTCTAAAGCGGATAAAAACTGAGAATCACGCAAAATCTATCAAGCGTATTTTCTTTTAAACCGTCACCATTTTAAATATATATTTTAATTATTGATCTTTTATTATACGTATTTATTAAAATACCTTTTGTTTTATGTATAATAAATTAATAATGTGTCTAATTTGAGACAGCGCTCCTTGATGGGTGAGTCTTATTACTAGTTAGACGTACGACGCATTGCGTGAGCTCAGTACAGAACACGCAAGCTCCACTCAAGGTTACTGGCATATATCTGCGTCTTAAAGAAACTGGTGAAATGTGCACACACCTCTGTTTAACCCGTCAAGGAGTACAGGCGTCATGTTATGTTATTTTAGGGGTATGAGGAACAGGGAGTAAAGTTCACTCATCCCCCATAGAAAAGGGAGGATCATCCGACCAGACGGGTGTCGTGTCTGGCGGGCAACTGCCCGGAGGTTGAAGTCGGGAGCTTGTATATATATCCACCGCGCGGTAAACTTTAATTGCGCGATGCAGGATTTGAGTGACGTCACGATGTTGTGTGACGTCAGGTTTTTGATGCGTAGTTCGTATGTGGCGGTGTAGATTCTGAGAAGGGCAGTTTCTGAGAATAGGCTTCGTACACAGCCCGCCAACAATACGTATGGCGAGCGAACTACCGGTTTTATTATACCGAGACTTATAAACAGTCTACCCTCAGAAATAAATAAATGTATTACACCTAAAAATATAAAATGTAAACTTAGGCAATATTACTTAAGTATTTTAAAGGAATGATTGTAACCACTTAATGACCTAAAGATTTTATTAATAGTATATTATGATAATGAGATAGACTCACGATAGTATAAGTTTAAACCTTAGTGGTTTTTGATTGCTATCTATTATCTAATCCTGTGTTCTTTGTATATATGATAATTAAAAAAAAAAAAAAAAAAAAAAAAAAATGCCACCACATTATTATTGTCTGTATAAAAAATACGCAATGAGCAACCGTGGTGGTGATAAATGCTCGTCCCCTCTCTGTATGAGAGAAGCCTTTGCCTTCCAGTGGGACAAGTTGTAGCCAAACATTTGATCCAATACCGGAATTCACTAAAATGGCACGAAATAATTCATTTTAACTAGAGCACTCGCTGGTTTAGTATTAAATTAATTAAAATATTGTAAGTTTATCAATATTGTATTGTTGATTGATTGTATCATCAATTAGTAGTTCCGGTGTTCAATAAACTTAATTATGTAGATGTTAACTGGTCAGCATACCAAGGTGACAGGGGAGCAAAAAAAAAACTGTTAAGTAAGAATGTTGTTTAATTGTTGTTATGGTTCTAGTCAATTTCAATACAAAGGTTGTTGATTCTCGCTGTACCCGGAGAACAGCCAACCTCGAATAAATCATGAATACAGGAGCCGGAACAAGGAGGTTTCACACTACCTCTTGATTCCTTTGGTCGTGATTCCATATCCAACACTGCTTCTTCTTTTAGGCCAAACTTCTGACCCAATTCTAGGTATCGTGGGAAGTCAAATGTTTAATCCAAGACTAGAACACACAAAAGCACAGCAAAATAATTCATAAGTACTGACTGTCGCACGTGCAGTAAGGGTTTTAATATTTTATGCCAACTGATTCTTGTAAACAAAGTGATTGATTGGTAATGGGGGGCAATTGGCATAGGGTATACTGATAGGTAATGCAATATTGTGTGTTGCGAAGTGGTTCAAGGGCATTTTGTGCAAGAGTTAACTTTGCTGTATAGTCTGTTTCAAAAGTATCTGATGAAAGTGTAAACAAACCCTGTTCAGGTCACGCACAATGGTCCAGTGTAGGACTAAGTGCGGAAACCAAACCCCACAACATAGAACATAGAACCCAGTCCAGGTTAAATTCTCACGCAATTACCAAAAGGGACTTAATACATTAGTCTTTATTCAGAAGGTTTCAACTCTATAACTGACCAGTTTTTCCAAAAATTATTGTTTGAATAACATTATTAAATTATGAAATCATCGACGAAGATTGAGGTTATAAAATTACCTAAATTAGAATTAGAATTTTGGGTACCTTCAAAATAATCAAATCTTAGCAGTCTATTTTGTAAGAGGCACTACAAATTGGCGTCCACGTGGTTTTGTTGTTTTAAGCTTACATTTAATACATCGCCATGTCATCGATACGAAGAAGCAGAAGAAGACACAAGACGAATAACACAAGATCAACACATATTATTTAATTGCACACTTCTTTATTTTAATATTTCACCACATGTTAGAATGCCTACTAGGAAAAATACTAGTATAGACCAAATAGCCAGTAATATTCCCGCACTTGAATTGAAATGCAGTACACATAATTTAGCTCTCTCCGATCATGATACAGGTCAATCATTAACTTTTTACCTTCAAGAGACGAATAATAAATCAAAACCTTTAAAATTCTGGTACGATAAGAAGAGGGATTATAATAAGGACAACATACAAAAAATTTTAAATTGCTTAGCACCATTAAGTTTTGCTGAAATTTACGAAGTGACACACTGCAATGAGGCTTTCAATACATTCCATGACCTATTCGTGCTCTTCTATAAATTATGTTTTCCTGAAATCCTCGTTAAAAAGAGCAATAAACCCATAAAAAACAAATGGCTTAGTAGGGGTTTAAAAATATCATGCATTAAAAAGAGAGCTTTATATTACGAATATCAACATGATGCTATAAGTAAAGGTTATCACAAGAAAAAATACCTCAATTATACTAAGATCTTAAAAAAATGCATCTCAAAGTCACAACAGATAAACAACAACAATTTTTTAAATAATTCTAAAAATAAATGTAAAGCTACATGGTCAATCATAAAAAATCATTTAAATAAACCTAATAATAGCAATTATATAAAACAATTAATAATCCTTGATAAAAAAATCAATAATCCAAATGACATATGTAACCAATTTAACAATTATTTCATTGAGTTGACACAAAAATCCAACAATAATAATCATGACGTACACAATATTAACATTGACAATAATATAAATACTTTATTTCTGACTCCAGTCAATGAAATTGACGTTATTAAAATAATTAATTCATTAAATAATACAAATTCTACCGGATATGACGAAGTAACCACTACAATAATCAAATTAAGCGCGAAAATTATAGCACCCCCACTTAGCTACCTAATAAACCTCTCTTTTGAAGAAGGTGTTTTCCCATCTAGACTAAAAGAGTCTATAATTAAACCACTATTCAAAAAGGGCAAATGTACTGATATGGGCAATTATAGGCCCATTACACTGATCCCAATCTTTGCAAAAATTTTTGAAAAGGCAATGCATGATAAAATAAATAGTTTTGTAACTAAATACAATTTAATTGTGGAAAGTCAGTTTGGTTTTAGGAAAAACAGTTCAACGACTCTGGCCTGTTTTTCATTAGTGAAACTTATTACTGAAGCTCTTAATAAAAAAATGTCTACTTTGTCGGTATTTTTAGATATGAGCAAAGCATTCGATTTCGTATCACACGAACGACTACTCTACAAGCTAGAGAAATATGGCATAAGAGGCAAAGCGCATGATTGGCTTAAAAGTTACTTATCTAATCGCCAACAGAGAACTGTTATCTCTAGGATAGAAAATGATACTAGGACGACATATTGCTCAGAGCTAAAAATAAATGGTTCTGGCGTCCCGCAGGGAAGTGTATTGGGTCCGCCACTATTTCTATTATATATTAATGACCTCAAAAAATGTTTAAAATATGAATGTATACAATTTGCTGACGATACTACTTTGACGATAAAATGTTCCAACAAAACTGACATAGAAATTGATACTAATAATGAATTAATTAATGTAATAAAATGGCTGGGAGATAATAATCTTAATGTTAATATTGAAAAGACTAAAATAGTTCAATTTCAAACATGTAACTTGTCAGTAATACCAACAGCGATTAGATATAATAATGCAATTCTGCAACCAGGACCATCATCTTTATTTTTAGGTATAGTCATTGATAACAAATTGAACTGGAAGGAACATGTAGAAAGAGTATGCAGTAAGCTTGATAAGTTTGTATATGCTCTTCGCAAGTTAAGACTAGTATCCAGTAAAACAGCAGTCCTAAATGCTTATCATGGGTATGTTTCATCGGTATTGCGTTACGGCCTAGTGATATGGGGTAACTCAGTGGATGTGGAAAGGGCATTCATAGTCCAAAAAAAATGTATCAGAGCCATGAGTGGAGCGGAATATTTGGACCATTGCAGGCCATTATTTAAGGAATTAAGAATTCTCCCGCTCCCATGTCTCTATATTTTTGAAGTTTGTCTATTTGTAAAAAAATACCCTCATTTATTTTTATTAAATGAACAAGTCTCTGAAAGACTGAACAAAAAAAATGCCGGGAAATTACTAGTTCCTGCTCAGAGATTGCAATTATACAGTAGAAATGCCAGTTGTATGACAATTAAAATTTATAATAAATTACCACCTGGCCTGAGAATGTTACCAATGAATAAGTTTAAATGTATAATGTTTGATTGGCTCTTAGACATGTGTTTTTATTCCGTCAATGAATTTTTAAACCATACTTTTTGATAATGTAATTAAAGATCTTAAAATGACATTAGTACTTTGACATTATTATGAATTCTCTCTAATTTTTTTTTTTTTTTGACATTTTGATTTATATTTTGACATTATGGTTTATTCTTTGACATTATGGTTTATATTTTCGACATTATGATTTATATTTTTGATTTAGCTATTGATATTTGACATTATATATAATGCATTTTGATGAAACTCATAAAATTAATTCAGGATTTCATAATTTTATATAATATTCTTATAATGTACCTAGTTCTGATTTGCATGTACCTACTTAATAATTATTAACTTATGATTTAATATTTCTACACCAGCAATGGTAGTATGTGTGAAACAGTGTTTAATGTAAGATCTCAATGTACCATATACTCAGAAATAAATAACATTCATTCTTTTACCTACTTATTTCTACCCGACTACGTTGAAGCAAAAAGGTGGGTTATAATTTTGACCAGTATGTATGATATTCATCTGTTCCCTCATAACTTCTAAACTACTCATCGTAATTTGACAAATAAGGTATCGTTGGAAGCGTCTTGTTTGCCCGTTGGTTATAGTAATGTCACATTAATATGGGGCCCTCTAGAAGATATAAAGTAATGAAATATATATAGATAGACAGATTCATTTATTTGCCTGAAATATGGTATTTTACAGATTTTATAACAGATACACAATAGTAATAGTAGTATTATGTATATAAGTATATAATTATATGAAGCCGTTAAGGGTATCAAATGATACGGCTTAATTAGCACATTTCAAATATATATATATATATATTATAACACCAAAATAATTTAAATAAAAATAAAAGTTATAAAACTAAAGACCAACTACACGTGTCGACTCCGGATTTTTAATTTGTCTATCTGAAGTGTCTTGTTTATAGCTTTTTAGATCACTTTTTTGATGTAGTTAAGTTTTACTTTTATTTTATTTTTTTCTTGCATCAACAACATAAATTTCTTACAAAAATGCCAGCCTAGGATCTCAAACGACTTTTAAAATGGCCGCGAGTAGAGAGAACGGATGCAAGTTTAAAATAATGACGGGTATTTGACCTTGATGCGGCGGGCCACGAAACACGAGATTTGAAAAACTCTTAAGAATATTATTATGCTGAACTAAAGCTCTATTGGCATTATTAAAAAAAAAAACTGTTGTTTTTTACTTGTTTGTTTACCATTCATATGAATTTAACTATTGTAAATGCTTTTTCAAAGTTAAAATTGCATTTCATGAGGTTCCCGTCATGCGAGACCGTTATGTCAGAAATCATTGCGCACCGCTGCGGCAACAATAGTCCTGTCAGTGATGTTGGATCGATCCCAGTACAATGTGATATTTCTATTTTCGAGAACTGGGTCGGGCACATACCTGTAGTACGGCACTTCCAATTCTACAAGGTTATTTCAGAGCAAGTTGCTGATGGATAATCTCGACTACAAATTTATGTCTATGCAAGTACTATTCGTAAGCTAGACGCGAACACCCGGAGATAAAATGTCGGATGGCAGAGCCGGTGGCATGCCCGACAGATGACAACCTTGCCGTCCTTCACAATAAATCTCCGGTAATATTGTTCGTCATCATAATTAGATCCATAATTGCACAAACACAACCTTCCGTTTCCCCAAAGAGGTGACCAAAACGCAGCCAGGCTACGGATGCTAGCTAATCTACATCGGGTCAATTTAGGCCCCGGAATAAGCGCCCGTGAAGCTCCTTACTCTGATATACCTCCCTGATCGCCAGTGTCAACCACTATACACTTGCGCCAGTTGTCTTTAGCCAAGGAGAGCGGGGTGAGGCCCTTGTCCTCTGCGACCACATCTCCATGCATCCCCATGTCGGCTTCAAGGAAATATTCCCTGACACATATCTCGCGATTGTGAAGAGTCTTACCTCGCGACGCTTGAGTAATATCAATTTTACATCACTTATTATAGTAAAAATCTAACACGGCCATGACATGTCTATAAAAAATACTTTTAAGGCAAAAATACTAGCATAAGTCAGATAAAAATGAAAACTATAATTTAATTACCTTGACAGCTATCAGGCAAACACGTGCAGTACGGTACGTGCTCTTTGACGATACACTGCGCATAGTTGCCGCAATCCCTGGGGCATGGGTCGCTGCACCTATTGTTGATGCACACCTTGTCTGTGTTGCACTCAGAGTCGATAGTACACTCCAGTCTGCATCTCGGCGGAGAGCTGCTGTAATTCGGAAGACAAGTGCAGCGTGCGCTGCCATTGAACTCTTGGCATTGGGAATACAGACCACATGGTGATGGTATGCATGGATTTACTTCTGGTCGTTGCGTTGGAGTTGATAGTGGCACTGAAAAACATTAAATATTTAGTAAAAGAAATATAGGTAGACAATTGACAATTGACAATTGTGTTTTTTTTTAATGTAAAGAGTACTTACTACAGTTAGTAAATGGATCACCGGCGAATCGATCCTGACATGAACATATAGGGTTGTGAGAAATAACTGTGCAGTTTGCATTTCTAGCACATTTATAAACGCATGGGTCTACGCATTTGCGGTTTAAGCAGGCTTTGTCACTAGCGCATTCACTGTTTATTGTACATTCCCGTCGACAGTTGGGTGGTGTGCCTATGAAACCGCTCTGGCAACGACATACCTCTCTATAATTCACTTCTCTGCATTGACTGTGAGGACCGCACGGTGATCGCAAGCAAGG
Organism: Agrochola circellaris; assembly: GCA_914767755.1. Classification (NCBI taxonomy): domain Eukaryota; kingdom Metazoa; phylum Arthropoda; class Insecta; order Lepidoptera; family Noctuidae; genus Agrochola; species Agrochola circellaris. Next base: position 8,806,924 of record OU611850.1, on the reverse strand, counting down.
TGTTGGCTTAGGATGAGCTGTAAAAATTTTAAAAAAATCAAGCGGTGTCGTGGGTCACCCGGTTGGGACGAAGTTCCTTTCGCTGTGTTTTATGTATACTTAACTTAATTATCATGGAAACGACATTATTATTGTGAGAGGTCAGATCTCTTCTCAGTATGGACCATTTTTATGCCACTCGGTACTGTGAAAGCACATCTAACGATATAAATATTTGGTTGTAATTGACAACCAAATATTTATATCGTTAGATGTCCTTTCATAGTACCGAGTGTTGATTTTGAATTTGATGACTGACTATTTTTAAAGCTGGGAACAAATTATCGGACGCGTCCGTAAGCCACGGCTGACAGTCCCAACTAACAGACGTCCGAACGACAGGCCACGTCCGCGACTTACGACCGATAGTTTGCACAGTGTAGTGCTAATTAATGTACTATCCAGATACAAATAAGCCGCGACTCTCAGCCGCGGCTTACGGACGCGTCCGATAATTTGTGCCCAGCTTAAGTGTAATCCTTGAGTAGGTAACTTACTGAAATAAAGAAAACGAACTAAAAGATTTTTGAACTAGTAAACTAGATCAAAGCAAGATATCCAGACGTTTATAACAAGATTCATAGCATTGCTTGAGTAATATAATATCACAATCTAAGCGACTAAGATAATATGTATCAGTATATGTATAAATAATACTTTTTAAGGCATAAATATTAGCACAATGTAGATAAAAATAATAACTATAATTAATTACCTGGACACCACTGCGGACAATCTGGAGTGCATTTCGGCGGAGATCTGACGTAATTCGGAAGACAAATGCGGCGTTGGTTGCCATTGAACAAATTACCCCAATGCCAAAACATCCTACCACATGGTGATGGTATGCACGGATCTTCATGTTCTACTTCAAATACTTTGCTCGGAAATTGCGCTGAAAAATATTGAATATTTAGTCAAAGAAATATAGAGCTGTGGTGACAGGTGTGAAATTATTTGGAATGTAATAAGTACTTACTGGGTACAAAATTAGTAAATGGATCACCAGTGAATTGACCCTGACATGAACGTATATGGTCTAAGATTCGCAGAGGAATGACCTTCGCCCATCTGTTGGAATTAATGAAAGTATTTTATATTTGTAAGTGGGTACGTTATAAAATATATCGCGAGTGTGTTAGCTAAAAAAATCCTGGCCAGACTATGATTAATTAAAAACTATGACTTTTTTTCAAAAATTGCATTCATTCGTTTAACGATTAATTCGTTTTAGTAACATATGTCTCTCTAACAGCACTATCCATTGATATATCACTTATGGCTATTGGGCGCCAAGAACATTCCTAAGCTTAGGTGGCCAAGTAGTCACCTATTTAGGTCATTAACTCTGAATTGACTAACAATTGGCAAAAGTCGACTTAGTAGCAAAGGTTCTCCTTGAAAAGCTCTTTGAATTGGTGTATAATCTTACAAAAAGGTAATTTTTGATTTTTGAATAATCATAGTCTGGCCGGGAATTTCGTACCCAACCCACTCGCGATATATTTTCTAACATACTAAATTTGATAAATACTTTTCATCGATTAATGGGTGAAGTTCGTTCCTCTGCGGATCCGTTGTGAGCAACAACTCTGCAGTTTACATATCCCCGCTGGTTTCGTGGCTACTTTCTAAACATTTGTCATCCACCACTTTTCCCTTTAATATAAAAGGATCTAGAACGCGACAATCTAACGCCTTGCCCTTTAGAACATCTGTTTATACTGGGTTTGTGTATTTCGTTTCAGTCAGTTGGATTATGTGGGGGGGTATTTTATTGTAACATTTTAAACAGTACCCCATGAAGGATGAGTCTACTTTAGTCAGTCTGAAACCCGGTTGAACTAATTGGTCCCTATTTGTAGTCCTATAATTGTGTCTATCACAGAATCTTTTAAATTATGTCTATCTCTTTTACAGAAAAGACTAACGTACATGTTTTCATAGATATATTGACAAGCCGTCATGAAGTTAATATCTTTAAACAGTTCCCTTAGAGAATCGCGTCTGCGGAGGTCATATATTGCTCTGATGGCATTCTGCAGAATAAAAATAGACTCGGTATCTGCAGCCTCGCTAGCTACCGTAAGACATGATACTATGAAAGTAACTGAAATAGACTAGCCTCGCGGTATCTACATCAGTAAATTGACGGATTTTTCTCACAGCATATGCTGCTGAACTTAGGCATCCTGCAAGAGATGTTAAATGAGGACCCCATTGCAGCCTTGAGTCGAGCGTGATCCCCAAGAAAACAGTTTTATCGACGAATCCTAATTTCTCCCTATTCAATACTATGTCGCAATCACTACTTTTAACATTCTGCAAAGCAAATCTTATGCATTTCGTTTTTTTCCCATTAATACTAAATTATTAGCAGTGAACCATTTTTAACCTGCAGTAGGGCGTTATTTACTTCGTCAAGATTTTATGCACGTCTATTTATCTTAAAAATTTTAGAAGTATCGTCATTTGTGGTTGGTTTTTTAATAAATAGGGTAGATCATTAATATATACCAAAAAGACCCACAAGACCCCAAGACTAATATGACCATGTATCTAGCTATAGGTCTGAGCTCAAATGGATGTCCATTCGCCAAAGGAGAAGTGTACTCGCTTTGAGCACGCTTTTCTCCCTACTCAACTCTCCCGCTCCTCCTTCTTAGCTTGTGTCTCACTTCCATTATCTATGTTCTTCACATACAAAAAATTTGCGTTCTTCCAACAATCTTCTCCTACTCTGTCCTTCTCATACTTTGACTTTGTTCATTCTTCCTTTCATATTCAGTCCATCCTTCTTTGGAATGCGCTTCCTCTTAATATCAGGACGGCCACCAGTCGGTATGCATTTAAGTCGGAAATTGCGAAATTAATTTCAAAATAAATAGAGTAGAGTCATCTCAACACCTCTTTCCCTTGAATTCGTATATATGTTTATATTATAGTAAATATTTATGTATGTGTATGTAGTTTGTAACCTATTTATGTACTGTTGTACCTATTTTAGTTATAATTCATAAGAATTTTATTTTTTATTTTTTTATATGTTCTTCTCAAATAGAGCACCTGCCATCTAATCTTTTCACCACCCTTGATTGACTGGTAGAGAATGCCTAAGGCATTAAGTCCGCCTTTGTACTTGTTTTTGAGTGTGAAAAGTTTAAATAAATAAAGAGGAAAGGACCCAATATCGAACCTTGTAGAACACCCATTGTTACTTTTAGTAACCTCTTTTAGTGTCTCGCAATGAGTAACCGTGGTGGTGATAAATTGTCGTGCCTTCTCTGTATGAGAGAGGCCTTTGCCTTCCAGTGGGAGCCAAACGTTTGATCCAATACCGGAGCACACAAAGTCATGAAATAATTCATTTTAGGTAGTGTATAGAGTGCCGCTTGCGGCATAACAGTGGCGCTGCCTCGGCCCGGCTAAAGTGCCGTTAGCATTGCATTGTCATTGTAACAGTCACTGAGGCACTGTCACTTGTTATGTTGTTTGATTGTTGAAGTTAGTTCGCTGTAAAACAAACATTACATTCTCTTGTGCCTAAACGGACCCTGGCCCGTTGTATGGTCACAGTTCTAACCTAACCTACCTTTCAGCCATTTTCATTTGCTACTTCATTTTTCGTAAATTCAGTCATTGTAGTGACTTTTGATATAATTATCTAAAACAAGTATGATCAATCAACACAAAGGGCAGCGAACTATCCTACAATGACAATGGAATGCTTACGGCACTTTAGCCGGACCGTGACAGAGCCAGACTGTCACAAATCGACCAGCAGGATGCTAGGGATTAACACTATTGACAGCTCACTACACGCTCACTTCACCTAAGTTTCACATTGATATTTTTACAGAATCGACCGGCTGGTCAACATAATCAAGGTGAGCGGTGAGAAAAAAAAACCTTTAAGTAAGTATGTTGTTTAATTGTTGTCATGATCATCATCAGCTTCAACACAAATCCCGTTGAGTCTCGCTGAACTCGAAGGACAGTCAGGTGCCACCAATAACGATAGCTGGGTGCCACAGTTCACATAACAGTTTTTAGGAATTTCGTAAGGCCATTCAATCAATGAAGTAGTGTTCACACCACCTCCAGTTTCCTTTGGTCGTGATTTTTTAACCAACCCTGATTCTTCTTTTGGGAAGCCAAACTTGTGACCCCTTACTGGGTACTGTAGGAAGCCAAATGATTGATCCAACGCTAGAACACACAAAAACACAACAAAATAATTCATAAGTACTGACTGTTGCACGCGCAGTGTTTATTAAATTTGACTTTTTCTAAAAAGATTCAAACAGATGTTGTTAGGTTCCTACCTACTTATGTACATATCTTTATCGCCTGTAATAAATATTCCTAAAAGTTCACAAAAATAAAATTCACGCGGATGAAGTGGCATAAAGCCGGCGCGCCGCACCGCGCGGCTGCTGGGGAACAGCCAGTCTATTCTGTAAAAACCTCATCGTGAAAATGTAGGTTAAGTGTGATTGAAACTATTGACAGCTCACTTCAAGCTCACTTCACCTTAGTTTTCACGGTGTGATTTTTGCAGAATAGCTCGTCAGTTCGTTCACGGCTTTCTATGAGAGTGGTGTCGTTTCGTTGTTCGTTGTATAGTGTGCAAAATCAGTGATTTCCATGGGACGACTGAGCAGTATTGTTATTATTAGAACAATTTCGTCAATTTTTGTCTCCCGGTCGATTCTGTAAAAATATCACCGTGAAACTTAGGTGAAGTGAGCTGTCAATAGTGTTAATCCCTAGCATCCTGCCGGTCGATTTGTGACAGTGACAGCTCCCTTCACGCTCACTTCACCTAAGTTTCACGTTGATATTTTTACAGAATCGACCGACAGTACCTATCTACGTACAACTCACTTCACCGAAACTCACAAGATATAACTCTCTCTCACCCGAATACTGAAACGCCACTCATGACTTAATCATTACTTAAAACTCGTTTAAAGCCCTTTGATTAGTTAACACTAGTTTTAAGTAATGCTTAAGTCTTGAGTTGCGTTTCAGTATTCGGGTGTCTATCTCTCACACTAAATGTCTCTTATTATTTATTTTTTAAGAATTTACATAGGAGAAGGCCCGAAACTGACAGGCTCCATCCATAATTATAGGAAATGGTATGAGGCACCATAATCCCATCAATTTTAATGATTCGACAGCCATTGTGATAGATAACAAAACGTACTTATTCTTTTATGTTTAATTAAGTCGGGGTAAAGAAAATATTAGCATAAAATTTTGGCAAGTTTGAAAACAGGATTGCGATGAAAACAGGAAGCACAGTTTTTAAAAGATAGTTTTGCACATAAAAGTACAGTTCAGTTGTATCGTAAATGAACGCGGCGCTTGTACTAAACCCATTTGAAAGCAACTTTAAAGCTTAAATAATTACAAAAACATAACAGGACGCCTGTTATCCCCAATGGGTTAGGCACAGGTGTACTTATGGTACACCCATATTTCGCCAGTTATAATAATAATAACAATAATAACTCAACTTTAGCCACCCAAACCCATAGTCCATTATCTTTGTTTCCATATCCTGCAATAGTCCTACACCAACCGGGGGTTATCCTTGGGTGCACTTGCATAGTGCATACAGGGATAACCGTCGGTTGGTGCCTCATTTAATTAAAACGCCTAACGGGCCTCTGCAAGTTGGCTTCGGCCCCTCGTACGCCTTCCAAAGGTCCGGGACCCCAGGGTCCCGAGAAATGTCAAAGATAACAATAATAATATCTTTTTTTTCTTTTTTTTTGTTATGCTTGCCTAAATAATTACAGGTACGGAAATAAGGAAAATATAAATATTATTACTCATTTGATCCATTAAAGTTCTGAGTTCTGTTCTGTTTCTGTTCTGAGTTCTGTGTTGTGTGTTCTTTGAATTACTAAAGTGTCTTTGGTGATGGCTAAAGTTGGGCTGAACGACTATGGGTTTCCCATTGGAACTTTCATTCCCAATTTTACACTCTTAAGGGTGATTTTTGCTGCTACACATAATTATTAATTACCACCCAAAAGGTTAAATACCGATTTTCATGGTTTAAACTACAACCCCTTTGGGGTTGAATTTCGAAAATTAATTCCTAGTTTCTTGTCTACATTATAAAATTTCAGCTTTCTAAGTCCAAGGGTTTGAGCGAGGCGTTGATGATTCAGTCAGTCAGTCAGGACTTTTCTTTTTAGTTATATAGACAGATAGAAGATAGATTACCTTGACAGCTATCAGGCAAGCACGTGCAGTACGGTACGTGGTATTTGACAAAACACTCCGCATAGTTGCCGCAAGCCACGGGGCACGGGTCACTGCACCAATTGTCGATGCACGCCATGTCTTCGTTGCACTCAGAGTTGATAGTACACTCTGGTCTGCATCTCGGCGGAGAGCTGATGTAATTCGGCAGACAAGTGCAGCTTGCGTTGCCATTGAACTCTTGGCATCGGGAATTTGGACCACATGGTGATGGTATGCACGGATTTACTTCTGGTCGTTGCGTCGGAATTGATGTTACTGAAAAATATTGAATATTATTAGTTAAACAAATATGGAGTTGGTGACAAGTGTGATGTTATTTGGAATGTAATAAGTACTTACTGGGTACACAATTAGTAAATGGATCTCCGGTGAATCCATCCTGACATGAACATATAGGGTTGTGAGCAATTACTGTGCAGTTTGCATTTCTAGCACATTTATAAACGCATGGGTCTACACATTTGCGATTTAAGCAGGCTTTGTCACTAGCGCATTCACTGTTTATTATACATTCCGGTCGACATTTGGGTGGTATCCCCTTAGAATTGATCTGACAACGACATATTGCTTGTGAGTCCACTTCTCTGCACTCACTGTGAGGGCCGCACGGTGATGGCAAGCAAGATAGGCTGGGAGGAGCTGTAAGAAAATTATTAAAAAAGTCAGGTCGGAGAAGCAGACCGATTCCCGGCCGCCGTAGGCGCGGCCTTGCGGACGGTGAGCGATGGGTAGTCGCCGTCCGATAAGGACCAGGCCGGGTCGACGGCGCATTGTGTTCCACGCGCGCCTCAAACAGATGTCAGCACAACTGACGGGGTTCCCTAGGACGGATGCCTGCCGGGGTCGCGGGAAAGTCTGAAAGGGATACCGAGGCCCTTGGCAACGAAAAGGCAACTGAAGGAACACGGGTGGGTTTTAGTCAGTAAGAGTCTAACACGCCTCTCGCTCCGCCCAGAGCAGAAAAAGTTATTTGATAATTTCCCACACAAAAAAAAGACACTAGAATTTCTTATATTTTGTTCGACGCCCGCACACTTGGCGTGAAGTTGCAGAGTTGACTAGACGCTCGGTGCTCGCGCACACCCGACGAAAGTCGGATGCGCTTCGCCTTCGCATGATAAGCACCAAGGCAAGTACAACTAGAGGCTCAATATTCACTCACAACAGAATAACACGATTATCTCTCTAAAATATTCAAATAAAATGATCACTACCTGCATTACGCCTGTCATGTTGACTAGACGCAGACGTAAACGACAGCTCTGAGTCTAGTTGCAGCAACAAGACGCAGTTACAAACGTCAACCGTGTGTCACCACTGCTCTCAAAACGGTGAAGGAAATCATCTTGAGGGAACCGGCATGTCCTAGAACCAAAATCGAAGACATGTGACATCTACCAACCCGCACTGGGTCCGCGTGGTAGATTACAGCCCAGTCCCCCTCACAGAGAGGAGGCCGTGTCCCAGCAGTAGGAACATTATAGGCTGATTATGATGAATAAGGGTTTTCATGAAATTTCTCGCCACCAGTTGGCGCCACTGTGACAAGAGGTCTTCCATTTCGACAATGAATATAAAATAAATGATGATGTTCATCATTCGTTTCATTCATTCGTTCATCATTCAGTCACGACTAAAGAAATTAAAGGCGCGTTGACACTTTTGACAGGTGCCCGTAGTTCAGCGTGACGTTCGAGTGATGCGTATACCTCTATAACTTTACAACCAAACGTTGGATTCTAGATTTTAACTACAAGTTATTGAAGAAATCTGTTTTATCATAACACACTAAGCCCTTGCGCGCACAGCGGTTCGGTGACTTGCGATGCGTTTTTCTCGCCGCAACGAATGAAGTCCTGCTTTGTTTTCGTATGCGTTTTTTTCCCGCAGTGCGCGCGCTTCAACTGTTTCATACTTCACAGATTTTGCGGTAGCAAAACGCACTGGAGTGCACGCTAATCTTTACATAATGCCTTTCATTTTGACAATTCTACAACATTCATTGCGTGATTTACGTCGTCGAGTAGACGAATTTTTCAAACATATAAAATAATGGATTTAAAGTGTGTTACGTAATTGGGGTGCGTGTGCTGTGGCGCAGCTTGGAGCTTAGACGCCTATGTCCAGCAGTGGACTTCATTGATAGGTGGACCGCATGAAATCTATAAACCACTCAAATATATCCAGTTACGCACTGGGAGTCGATACTTTAAATAAATCAATAATTAAATCATAAATTTAGGATCTACTCGGTGATCAACAGGTTCCCAAACAGCGGCAGGGATCACAAACTTGTCCGGGACTCTCTGAATGTCAACTTCCAGCTCTAGCCAACCCGTTTGATGAAGTCTAGGCTCCGTCCAAACATGGTCCAAACTATACTAGGATCTGAAGCGTTCCAGACCTGAAGAACCGATTTGGTGCCGCGGAAAACACAAATGACGTTGATCAGGCGCTCGACCAAATGTCGGAAATCCTCAGGGAGGAAGGCACGCGAATTTGCAAAAGTACGAGCAGGAGGTCAAAAGTTTCCGAAGAGACTATGGAACTTATGTCGGAACGACGTAAAACCCCACCTACCACTTCATCGGAACATCGGGCAGTAAACAAAAATATTAGAACACTGGTACATACATCGTACATCCTCTACGTCAGGTCAAAGTATCTGTCTAGGTGATGTGCTAAGCGACCTTTGACCTATAAGTCGAATCAAATAATCTAACAGCTGATGTTATTGGTCACAACTTTGCTAATTTTAATTTGTTGTGTGACTGGATCAAAACATGTTATTTTCAAGCCGGTTTATAACAAGATTCATAACATTGTATGAGTGAATAAATAAAAAACGAACGAGCCTAACAGTAGTCGCATACTATGATGTGTGACATCTGACATCTTACCTTGGTAATAAGCAACATTAAAGGGGTGGGGCCTCGTCAAGGTCGTTTCTGACCAACTCTAGTACAGCGTGCGCTCATTAGTCAAATCAAACAGTCCGCGCTTCCCCGGCTTCCTGTTACCTACACACTTCCGTCCCTTTTCACGAAATCACTTCCACAGATTTGATTATTTTGATTTTAATTGCAGGTAGCCGAGCGGAAAGATGTTACACATTAATATTCCTATTTATAGTAAACAATATGCATAATAAAATCTAACACCGCCATGATTTGTATCTACATGTATAAAAAATACTTTTAAAGCAAAAATACTAGCACAAAACAAGTCAGATAAAAATTATAACTATTATTAATTACCTTGAAGCATGCTGTAACAGCCTTTCCACGGCTGGCCGGTGAAACCAGGCCAGCACGAGCAGTGCGGCCGATGGCCGTCGACGTAACAATGCGCATTGTTACTGCAACGCCCGAAGCACGGGTCCCTGCAGCGGTTGAAGATGCATGTTTTGGCCAGGATGCACTCAGAGTCGATAGTACACTCTGGTATACATTTAGGCGGAGATCTGACGTAATCCGGAAGGCAAATGCAGCGTGCATTGCCATTGAATTCTTCGCACCAATGCCAAAATCCCCACCTACATGGTGATGGTATGCACGGATCTTCTGGTAGGTGCGTCGTAATTGATAGATGCCCTGAAAAATATTGAATATTTTGTAAAAAGATACGAGTTGGTGACAAGTGTGAAATTATTTGGAATGTAATGAGTACTTACTGGGTACAAAATTAGTAAATGGATCTCCGGTGAATAGATCCTGCCATGAATATAATTATAGAGTTGTGGGCAACAACTCGTACGTCGTTAATATTTGCAGTTTAAGCTGGTTTTGTCACTAGCGCATTCACTGTTTATTTGTACTTTACGATTGACAGTTGGGTGCTGTCCCCATGAAATCGATTTGGCCACTAGATTTCGAAGCTCCGCACACTGGGCGTCAAGTTGCAAAGTCGCAACGACTAGACTCACGGTGCGCACACTCGACGAAAGTCGGTTTCGCCAGGCAAGGCAAGTACAAATAGAGGCCCAATATTCACTCACACACAAGATGAACAACACGATCGTCTCTCACGACTATTCGAAGACAGCTCTGCGACAGACGCGACAATCTAATGCCTTGCCCCTTGCGTGTTTGCGTTGCCTTGCGTGCATGGAGGCTGAAGAAACCGTCACACACGTGCTTTTTGAATGCACGGTCGTCACCCAGATTAGAACACAGACCCTCGTGACACCCAGATCCTTCACAAATGTTCTGAACAGACCAGGAGATTTAATTAACTTCTGGAGGGAGGTGGGCTGGTTGGAGTAACCACCAACGGCCGCTTTGGCCCACGCACAATGGTCCACTGAAGGAATAAGTGCGGAAACCAAACCCCATAACATAGAACATAGAACATGCCTTGCCCCTTAGTTCATATGTTTATACTGAGTTTGTGTTACTGATAAAGGTACTAACCACGTTTTGAAATCTACCCGAATTCCGAATTTATTGATATTATGCTGTCTCCACTACAAGCACATCTACAATATGGCCAATGAATCTGGCTGGTCCGAACAACCTAAAAATGGTAGCTGGAGACGAGTGTGAGTGAGAGGATGACGAGGGGTCATGTTACAAAGATAAAAGAATTTTAAGGATGCAAAAGATATAACAAGATTATAATACGACGCCAAAATTTTATGGACTGAAGAAAATTTCGACAAGCTAATAACCAAGGTTACCAAAGCAGACCACTCTCTCCATAAATCCTACAACAGAAAAAAATACACTGATAACAATAACTATATCACAATAAAATCACACGTCTCATACAGCGAGGAAACACACGCGAAGCTCTAAATTGGCTATTGACAAAAGATACAAGCAAAATCCTGAAGAGCGTTCATTCTGAAATTGTATTGTTCGAGTCGCGTCCCGCTAGTCTGCACGAAGCTTTACGTGGAAAGTTATTGACCTATGTAGTACGGTGACACGTTTGTTATGATTTGAATTTAAGAATTGATACCAAAATTTGGGTTTCAAAACCGAAAATTTGGTATCAATTCTTAGAGTAGGTATTTTATATTCAGTTGAAACTACGTATAGTGACTCTATACCAGCTCTTATCTTTAGTGCTTAAGGATAGCAATAGGAAAGAAAAAAAGAAAGAATAATGTTTATTTGGACACAGTTCGTGTAACACCATTTACTAAATAAAAAAAGTGAAGAAAAAAAACAATTTTTTAACAACAATAGTGTGTGCCTCACGGCTGCTCCAAAAAGGGAAAAAAGGGTAGGCTCCAATAGGGTTTCTGTTACACCCTAAACTAACTGACTGACTGACTGGGTGATATAGCAACACACAGCCCAAACCGCTGGTCCTAGAGACATGAAACGTGTGTGGCATGGAGGGTGTGTTCTTTGTCAAGAGTAAGTATCCATTAAGAAAGGATTTTTGCGAATTCCACCCCTAAAGGGGTAAAATAGGGGATGGAAGTTTATATGAAAGTCCGTCAGTTTCGAAGTTAGGATCTAAGAGGCATTTCAGTGTCAATAAATATGTAAAAAAAATGAACAATAATGAATAAATGTCAATTTCAAAATGTAATGTCAAGCTATTTGTTATAAAAGAGAGATCACAATTAGATTAAGATGTCACAGTATCATTCAAAAAGTCGTTCAAATTATAATAACACTTTTTCCTTTTTAAACCCATTTAAATTTAACTGTTTAATTTGCTTTGGGATTTTGTTAAAAACTTGCGGGGCTAAACAAAATATGCTTTTCCACATTAAAGCTGTTTTTTGCTCTACGTCCACGCAACATATCATTTCGCCTGTTACGTTTTACTGTATCTGATAGGTTGGGAAACTTGTGTGAATTCAGCTTAACAAATAAGGCAGTTTCATAAATGTACATAGACGGAAGTGTTAAAATTTTGTATTCTTTCAAAAATGGTTCACAACTGTCCGTTACTTGTAGTCTGAACATGGCTCTGATGGATCGCTTTTGCGCTTTAAAAGCGTTTTCTCTATTTGTGGAGTTACCCCAAAATATAATACCATATCTTAGCACAGATGCTACATTTAGTATTACTATTTAGTCTAACGATTGAAAATTAATTTACACGTGTTTCAGCGTTTTTGATAATTCCACCCCCGAAGGGTTAAAAAAGGGGATGAAGTTGAAAAGACGTTAATTTTCGAAAAAAAATCACTAAATTTACTATCTAGGCTCATGATTGGAAGCTAACGCAAAGGTATTATTAGAATTTCAACCCTTAAGGGGGTGAAAAGGGCGATGAAGTTTTGTATTGAAGTTGTTCATTAGCTAAATTTTGTATTCAAGTAAAAATAATATAAGTACACGTGTACTGTTTCTAAATTTACAGTATTTTACATGGAGCGACTGCCTATCTGACCTCCACAACGCAGTTACTGGGTAATACGACACCCCTTGGTAAGAATGGTTGTCAGACTTTCGGGCTTCTGACTTTCCGTAACGACTGTCAAAGATCCACGAATGACAGCCAGGACAACAGCTTAACGTGCTTTCCGAGCCACGGACGGGTCTCTTTACGTAAAGATGGTCACCCATCCACAGACCAACCGCGTCAAGTGTAGCTTAACCTGATCGATAGACCCAAGCGGCTGTTATTATTTAGCCACGGGCCTCTCCCCCGGAGAACCCCCCCCCATCCCCTTCTCCGGGAGAATCGATATAGATATAGATTAGGATAGTTGGAATAATTCATAAAAAAAGAATTTACATAATATGCTCTACGCAGACGAAGTGAAATAAAATAGTAACGAAGTCAAACCTTACATTGAATATTCGAGTCTGATGCCGAAAATATAGTTTTTAGAATTTTGGTCTGTTTTTTTGTATGTATGTTCCAGTTTGCACAAAAACGGATGAACAGATTTGGATGATATTGGGCACACAGATAGTTTATAACCTGGATTAACCTATAGGTTATTTTTTAATCGCGGAAGTACGTTCCCGTCGGATAGTTTTCGACATCCACGCGGGCGCAGCCGCGGGCAAAAGCTAGTTCATAACATGTATAGATGACGATTTGAACTACGATTTTTTTACTGATTATAAATACTTGGCTCATCTTCGCGAAATAAAATGGTTCTTTTATCTTGACTTATGATTGCGTCGAACGATCGATAATCGTAATAAAAATTTTACGGAAACAATGAAATTAGTTTTTTTACAAAAGAAGAAAAACCTGTATTCGGCGAACGATTCGAGTTTGGAAAGGTGTGGAGATCGTTTACATTACATAATAATGATGTTTTTAAATTTTTATACTCACCTCCATACAATACAAAGCGTTCTGCCGCGTCTTCATATTCATATTCTTCAGAATCTGGCTTTTCATAATTTGGGTCTTCATGATCTGACTCTTGATTATCTGACTCTTCAGAATCTAGCTCTTCATTATCTGGCTCTTCGTAATCTGGCTCTTGATAATCTGGCACTTGAGTAATATTCCTTTTCACTGTCACATCGGCTTTTACTTCTACATCATTATCATAACTAAGCGCACTCGGATAAACGATGTTGTTCGTTATCGTCAATATATTTAGTGAAAATATTATGAAACAGAATAAATTGAGCTTCATGACTGTTTCACTAAAGATTGTCTCCTCGAATGACTAAAATTCTAAATGGGTGTGACTTTTAAAGTCTGCATATTAAAACCCACTTTTAAATTCAGCTCGCTAAAAGTCATATTACCTGTTTCGAAGATCAAGTTTAAGTGTTACGTATGCGTATTGTTAACTAAAACTTATCCTCGTAACTCTTGCACAAAATTCTAAATTTGGTGGAACTGACACTCGTCTACCGAGTGTTATCGGGTTCACTTAAATGCCGACTATATCGCACCTTTAAAACGACAATGACGTAAGTGCAAAAATTGACCTTTTAATGGGAAACGATTTAAATACTATTAAAGTTTTGTGTGCGACGTCGACTTTTAAGTAATAGCAATATTTGGCGCTAGAGGGAAGTCGCGTCGTTGTGTAATTGGAGAAGGAATTTAAATCAAAAACGACCCATTGGTCAGTTACCCGCGGGGAGGATATTGAAGAGTTGATTTAAGTAATGATTTAGCACCAAACTAAAAATTATTTTTTATATTAAGGCTAATGTTCTGCATTTACGTCATTGTTCTTTGAGGATTCTTGAAATTAATATACAATTTATTTTGAACAACGACGCAACTGTAGGCACCCCCCGAAAATAATATAAATAGCAACTAGAATAATCAAAAATATTTTACAAGTAAACCTATATCCTTATTTATGTATTTTTGTAAAAAATACAATAATAAATATCATTTAAAAGAAAATATTTCTGATTAAGTAAAAAAATAAATTCAAAAGCGTTTTTCTCTAAAATTATGTTTTCGCACTTACGTCATTGTCGTTATAAAGGTGCGATATTCTGTATTCTAAAAATATACTCCGTCATAAATCGAATTCAAACTCAAAGCATTTTTTCAATAAAACAATTTACTGGCACTTTCGAATTGTCAAGGAGTTGGTCAGTCAGAAATATTAAGCTAGTTGCCCGTTCCGAAGCGTAGTAGGTACCTACAGAGGATTAAAAAAAAAAATTGTTACAAAAAATTTGTTACATCATTAATGTTGAATTTGTAATTATACTAGCTTTTGTCCGCGTGGATGTCGAAAAATATCCCACGTGATACGTTCACGTGGGATATTTTTCGACATCTACCGGGATCAAAAGGACGGGAAGCAATGATCGCATACCTAATAACCGAGGAAAAGGTCATTGACTAGCACTGCGCCCGCGTTACCATCGACCATAATTATTTTGATACGCGTAATTTTGAATCTGTGATATCTTTTAAAGTATTCATTTAAATGATAACAAGACATATTTTAATTTCAATTAAATGCCCAATTTAAATAACATATTATATTAATCCTTGTTCTTCGGAAATTACAATGAGATTTTTATCAAATGTAAAAATGAAAGGTTACTGTGGGTCATCCCTAGCAGATAGACATATGCCATTGCAGACATTTTGTTGAACTTTTTAAGATGTACTATCCTGTAGAACATTAATTTTATGTATCTCTTACCGTTTACACGGCGCACGCCGGTAAAGCTTCCAGTCGGCATGATTTTTTCTGATATTTTCAACAATAATCGTCATAGTTCAGCCAATTTACACAAAACCTTAATGAGTTGTTAATACACTTAACCCTTCCTCATGAATCACTTTGTTCATTGGTGAAAACCCTTTGAATGTCCGTCCTTCGGTAGTTTTATTATTTATCGCGAACAGACAGACAGATGCGGCGGGGGAGTTTGTTTTATAATATGTAAAGATATGTGAGAACGATTTAAAAAAAACTGTATATTTTACTGAGTACTTTTCTACAATACTTTTCTATTTTTTTGTAACTGTTACATTCAATAAGCCCAGTACAATGGCAAGTGAGTTAGCACAGTTCTAATATTTTGTCTGTCGTTGCAAATGCAGGAGGTTGGTGGTTAACTACTGGCTCGTGGGAGGAACGTATTAATCTAGTCGTAATAGGATCACGCACGGAGACACTAATGTCGCATCTAGTTTCTCCTTTAATCTTTGTCCAAGAAACAAACTGCATTAGTTCAAGTTTGGTATTTTAAGCAATTCTAAGATACAAAAACATGAGATAAAACATTGTTCCGAAGTGGTCGACCTTGGAGATGAGTCTAAAAGGTTATTTTAACCAGTATTATATCAATGACCGCGTATTTCAACCGATGTCAATATTATGTTTTATAATGTTTTGTCGTCGACGTAAGACGACAAAAAGGTTTATTCTAATAATGTGTGAGTGCAGTCGGTCGATTCTGTAAAAAGATCAACGTGAAACGTAGGTGAAGTGAGCGTGAAGTGAGTTGTCACTGTCACAAATCGACCGGCAGGATGCTAGGGATTAACACTATTGACAGCTCACATCACGCTCACTTCACCTAAGTTTCACGGTGATATCTTTACAGAATCGATCGGCTAAGAAAAGCGGCCACATTCCTCTAGATCGTATTTTGTTGCTTCGTGTCTCAATATGAATATTATAAAAGCTATTAGACATATAGACACACTTACCGAGGGTCCTTACTAGCACGTAATTTCTTCTCAGTCACGAGATAATATTTTAATAAAGGAGTGGCACTAGTGGACCATTGGGCGACCTCAAAGATTTATTTTTTTGTATGTTACGGTTTCACGCCAAAACGGCTGGATGGATGATGGATCTCATTTTGGTGGAGAATTTTGTTTCTGAATTTTTAATAATATAAGTTGTTTATATGCTACAAATACACGTATTCATTCAATTACATAAAATGAATTTGTTTCTAATATATTGTGGACACCAGAATCGGTAAGACACTAAAATAGTTTTAATACACCAAATTATAAATAAAATAACAATTTTAAAAAAACATTGTCGGTTCGACGACTGCTCGCAAACCTGCGGTTGAGTCCAACTATTGGTATTTTTGGGCAGTTCCACTGTGCTCCAGGAATACATTCCACTGCGCTCCAAGTTTTTATTACCGATATTATTTAAAAAATGATAAGTACCAAAATGGTTCCACAACGCTCAAAAATAAAATAAGTAGATTCAGCTTATAAGGCAAACCATAAGTTGTTTGTTATACACAAATGGAAATATCGGTAGTATTTTTTTACCGTGGATTCATCTCAAAAGCCAAGGCCAAGGCCATTTCGCACTTTATGGTGCTCCCGTAGCATGATGTTGCATGATAACGCGAGAAATCGCGCACGCCGATATAGAAGTAAAGTAAAGTAAAGTAAACATTTATTTGCATAGATTGCAGGTACGGTAAAACAGTACAGCACACAGCGCAGCGCAGCGCGGTACAGTAGAGCTGAAAAGATGTTTGCCTGATTGGAACCCAGTAAAGATGATCATAGACTTCAAGACGATCAAGCTGTTATAATCGCTATTGTCACACACATGTCTTCCTTCAACTTCCATCAAACGGTGTATTTCCTACTTTCGACAGGCACTGGCAAAATAATGTGTTGCACTGAATATTACTTCAAAGGAAGAAGAAGATCACGTGGCAAAACGTGCTGCTTTGGCGCATTTACCTCATGATTTAATTGATAATGCGCGGTTGATAATCATGGCAGAAGCACCACAAATTAATAATATTTCCAAGTTTAATGGTTAGATTGTTGATCAATGGTTAGACGATGGAAATTTATATACAGAAATTTGGAATTGTTAGGGATAAAGACACCGAACAAACAACTTAGTAGAATCATGGCATCGTAGGCATAATAACCAGTTACCAAAGAAACCACGATTATTGGAGCTCTTGTTTAAACTTAAAGAAGAAGCTTTGTATTAGAAAAAGTATCGTCAACCAAAAAAACCGAAAGCCGCACTCCATCAAGAGAGACACAGAATTTAAAAGTATTATACTCAATTATCGCACAGCTAAATGCAATTTATGTCAAACTACAAAAATGATCTTATAAAAATAATTTTTGAAATATATTTTAATATTTTTATTTTATTGTGTTGTGATTTGTGTTGTGTTTTAAAAAACTTTCTAATCTGAAGCTGTGATTGTTATTTGTTTATTTACTTTAAATTATAAGAAAAACTTATTATTTTTTCGTAACGTTTAGTTTAATATAGAGTATTACTTACTTTGGTATTTGTGTTGTAGTTTTAAGAATGCTTTCTAAGCTGAAACTGTGTTTTTTTCTTTGTCCTTTACTTTATTTTTAAGAATAACGTATTTTTAGATGTGAGGTTGTGATTAAGACTGAATCGATAAAATATTTAAAAAAACATTTACAATAAGTATTTTGTAATTTGTATTCTAGATTTAAGAAAACTTTTATAAGTCGAAGCTGTGATTTTTTTCGTTGTTTTTAAGAAAAAATATTGTTAGATGTGACGTTGTGTTTATGACTCAATAAACATATTTGATATGCATTTTTTGTGATATTTAATATAATGTTCCATCCAAAATATTTTTTTTTGCTAACTCTACTCAAAATTTCTTGGAGCGCGGTGGACTAAAATATTGAAATATTTTATTGCTAAAAAATTTTGGTACGCAATGGAAACAAATGTATGAACATTACAACTATGAGAACAATAGGTTTTGGAGCGCAGTGGAACTACCCGTATTTTTTATATGATTCTTTTTTTACATTTTGTTATACTATAATTCTGTTCTAAGTAATGTGTTGTGCCTATAAAATACTAGCTGTCTTGATCAGGCCGTTAATATTAGTAAAAAACATTTTAGTAGTTAGAAAAATTAAAAATATTTAGCAATATTCTAAGTTCGTTTCACAATCTTTTTTTCTGGGAATTAGCACCGTTTAAACGAAACTACACTAGTTTACTAGAAATGACTAATTTGATTTAAATTCGTTTTTTCGGTTACAGTCCAACAAAACATTACAAGAATGGCGATCTGACATCGATTGATAATGATGATGATGGTGCAGTTAAATTGTAGGCATTTGTTTAGTAGATAATCATACCGATGTTGTTTTTTTTTGGGTATTACCTAGAAAGAAAAATAAATTCAAGAAAAAACGTTTATTTGCGTTAAAAATTACGCGAGGAAAGAATAAAACACGAAAATAATAATTTGGGGGGAAATTTGCGTCATCAAAATAAACGGCCATCGCTCACCCAAAAATAAAATAAATACAATACTTAGTCCTAAATGTTTATATAAATATAATAATATAAGATTAGATTGATTATTAAAATTATAGATTGATTATTATAATATGCACATTAATTATGATTGGCCGTTTCAAAGTCCACCATGATCTGGCTGTTGCACCCAGGATTATCTCCAAACGAGGGAACTCCTAAACGGTCAACAGTGCAGTCACGAAATATGATATACGCATTCATACACCACGAACTGTCTGCTGCGCCCAGGATTGGCTCCACAGGAGAGATGTCCTCAGCAGTCAACAGCATAGGAACGAAAATTTCAAGTGCACTAGATACCTCCGTCGTGTTTCGTTTCATTGGATATGTATTGATAAGTGCTATTACACTAGATGGTGTTAAGGGTCTGATTATAGAGCCGGAAGATGGCCATAAAACTAAAAAAAAAGAGATAGCATCATCTACTTTGGGTTCGTTGCCTTTGTCTTGACAATTACTATAGCTCAAAGTAGTATCCACGGTCTGATAATGAAGCCGGAAGGTGATCATATGAAGCTTATCTTTAAGTGTAAGAAGGACGTTCACGCCTCAAGTTTCTAAGAAAATATTAAAGTTCTATGTTTACGTGAGTTTTATTTAGTACTTTTTAGTTCAATAAAGGTTGTTTAAAAAAAAAAACCAGTTGCATCTCGCTAAACCCGAAGCACAGTCAGATTCAGTCAGAGGCATTGTAGTCGACGAAGTTGTCATACTTCCTCCAGATTCCTTTGGGTGTGTTTCCCAAAAATTAAATCATTTTAATTAGGACAAATAAGAGACCCATAAATTGTTAGTAAAAAGGTTTGCACTTAAAACACTATTGTTAGTAGCTTAAACTAAAGATGAATTAATGAGAAGACTAGACAACGAGAAATGAAAACTAGGGTATAAGTCTTCTCACAAATTTCCCTATCATGGCGGAGGAAGTATCTGGCGCCACAGGATGCTATTGTTGCTGCCCTTTTTTCTGCTCAGGAGTGAAACCGTTTTTTTCATAAGGCATGAAATGCATCGATACGGTTTACCGCGAACATTTCTGGGGCACTGCAATGCCGAGGCAGTCACAACAACATCCTTAAAACATTGTTGTATTGAAGTGTAGAACATCCAGCGACCTATTCGAGTAGTTGACCCAAAGATTACTGGTGTAAAAAATCTGACAAAAATAATAATAAATTTTGGGGGTATGAGGAACAAGGTGTAACGTTCACTCATGCACCATAGAAAAGGAAGGTTCCTCCGACCAGACGAGTGTCATGTCTGGCGGGCAATTGCCCAGAGGTTGAAATCGTCAGCTTGTATAGATGTCTACCGCGCGGTAAACTCTAATTGCGCGATGCAGGATTTGAGTGACGTCTGGATGTTGTGTGACGTCAAGTCTTTGATGCGTAGTTTGCATGTGGCGGTGTAGATGCCGCCACAAAATAATGTATTCTTTAATTCGGACTACACATACAAGTACACACAATCCATATAGTATTAGTAACAATGACTTAAAAACTATGTTAGTAAACTTTTACAAACTAAAAACTATTAAAATTGACGTGGCCCAACACACGTTGGCACGTGCCTCCGTACCCAGTGCCTCATAAAAGGACTGTCCACTTTGTCTAAGAATTTGAACTAGTCACTCTACGTATTGGCGTACCTTTTATGGCAAGTTCGAATAGACTTTCCCGGCACTTAACGGCGACCCCAAAAACCATGTATTCACAGTTTTTTGCATTATAGACCAACCAATATGCAGCAGCGTAGGTCTTACATACATTTAGCAACTCCACGATCCCCCCGGTGACAGGCCCAGCAGCACCATGTCATCCGCATAACTGATGTTAATGCAAGTAACACCATTTACCCTGCATCCGACACGCATGCTGCTGAGCTCGGTAGTGAGGTCATTAACATATAGATTGAAGAGCTGGGGAGACGAAAAATCACCCTGCCGCACCCCGAGTTCAATCCATAAGATTCCGATACCGCATTAGGCCATTTAACACGGTTTGTCTGGCTACGATACCAAAACTACAATACACTGAGCAGGTCCTCCGGTATACCCCTACTGCTCAATTTACTCCAAAGCACGTCATAAGAAACGAGATCAAAAGCCTTGGAGAGATCAAGGAAGCAGGCGTACACCGGTGTCTTACGGTCAGTGTAGTATTTGACAGTACTGTATCATTATTTTATTATTACTGACGAACCAAATGTTTACTAATAAATTTTACAATTTAACAAATTATGTATGGACAATACGCGATGAACAACCGTGGTGGTGATAAATGCTCGAGCCTTCTCTGTATGAGAAGAGGCCTATGTCTTGCAGTGGGACAAACTGTAGCCAAACGTTTCATCCAATACCGGAACACACAACAATGTCACGAAATAATTCATTTAACTGGATCACTCGCTTGTTTAGTATAAAATGAATTAAAACTTTGTAAGTTCATCAATATGTTATAGTTGTTTAATTGTATCATCAATTAATAGTTGCGATGTATCACAATCAGGTCGCAACTTAATTATGTAGAAGGTAAATTTTTTGGTAACTGGTTAATATAATTATCAAGGTGATAGGTGAGCAAAAAAAAAGTTAGTATGTAGGTTGTTTAATGGTTGTCATCTAGTCAGCATCAATTTCAACACAAAAGTCGTCGAGTGCCACTGTACCCGAGGGACAGCCACTGTAGGGACTACCAAAATCATATACACAGCCGCTTCCCGAATAACATCTCTTACGCATCACTCTTTTTTTTTTTGGGTAGCCAACGTTGTAACCCAATTCTGGGTATCGTGGGAAGTCAAATGTTTGATCCAACGCTAGAACATACAAAAGCACAACAAAATAATTAATAAGTACTCACTGTTACACGCGCAGGGTAAATACATATGAAATGAATTGAAATTCTGTAAGGGTATTTTATGCCTTATAACTGATTCTTATGATCTTAACAAAGAAGTTGACCTCATTGGTGATACTCGTACTGATAGGTATAATATGCAATTGTATGTTGCGTAGTGGTGCAAGGGCGTGTGCAAGAATTAAACATTAATTTGAGTTAGATCCCTACCAGCACTTACTGGAATACTTCCTTCCTCCGAGCACGTTTACACTCGCGAATATCCACTCAAACCGGCCAATAAAGACAAAAATGATGTGGGAGCTCTGTTCCTCGTCCGTGTTCACTACAGCTGGTCAATAAAGGCAAGGCAGACGACGAACAAGATTTCTCCCGGGAGATAGGGTCCGTCGCTACTGCCCAACAGCTCGCCACATGCGGCCCTGCGGGTTTCTGTATCTCTCTTGCTCCTCAGCCTAGACCTGTTCCGGCAAAGTAAACTCTACCGGCATAGACCTAGAGTTCGGAGCGCGCAAGCCCTACCACGACTTCAACGTAGAAATACGACAGACCAGTATCGGGAATAGGGTCCAAGCTACCGGGGCCAGAGAGAGGAACCTCCTTACAAAGCGAACCTTGTCCAGAAGTACCGCTTTCTGAATCAAGCCCTTAATCAAACTGCCCAACTTGAGCCTCCTTAGGTGTTGGTCGAGGCTCTTGGGAATTAAACCATTGGCTGATACGACTATCGGCACAATGATTGCTAAAATACACATGCCACATGTCAAAAACCTCCTGAGCCAAGACAAGATGCTTCATTTGTTTATCTTTTTTGGCCTTCATGAGGTTCCCGTCATGCGGGAACGTTATGTCAATAATCATTGCACGCAGTTCTATTCAATCCACCACCATTATATCAGTTTATTGGCAACGATAGTCCTGTCAGTGATGATGGATCGATCTCAGTACTGCTGCATTTTAAAGCAAGTTGCTGATGGATAATCCTAGCTACAACGTTGTGTCTGTGCAAGTGCTACTCTTCGTAAGCTAGACGACAACACCCGGAGATAATGTGTTGGATTAATTCTCTCAGACAGTGGCATGCCCGACAGATGTCAACCGATCTTCATAATAAATCTCCGTCAATTGTTCGTTCTAATAACTTCGTCGATAATTGCACAGACAAAACCTTCTGTTTCCCCAAAGAGGTGCCCGAAACGACAAATCTACATCGGGTCCATGTAGGGCCCAGAAAAAGCATCCGTGAAGCTCGTTACTCTGCCAAACCTCCTCGCGATCGTTAATGTCAAGCACAGGCTTCCGCCAGTACTCTTTAGCCAAGGAGAGCGGGGTGAGGCCATTGTCCTCCGTGCATCTCAATGCATCCCCACGTCTGCTTCTAGGAAATATTCCCTGAGACTACATATCTCGCGATTGTGGAGGGACTTACGATGCGTTGTATTTAAAAGTGATTATCGCTCGCATATATTACTTTTTGTTTGCAAACCGGAAAACGCCCTCTAACAACGCGACTACGCGTTCAGGTTCACCGAACAAAAAGTACACACGCGACCATCGCGTAATCACTTTTAAATAGGAGGGGCCTTATCGTTTAAAAAGCCTAGACCTCGAAACTTTCGCGGGATACAGTCTCACTACCGATGACCGTGGGTGAAGCATTCAATATGCAGTCAGCCGCATACTGATTAATAATATTATTAAATATATTTTAATAAGATTCACCCTACCGCGTCAGAAGATTTGGTTTATTTTGTTTTGACACACCTGACAAACACAATATCGTCGAAATTACATTATTATTGTGTGAGGTCACTCTTCTCAGCATGGAATATTTTTCCTGCCACTCGGTACGGTGAGGGCACATCTAACGATTTAAATCTTTGGTTGTCAATCAAAGTTAATTATTAATACCGGCTTACTCAAATAAAGAAAAGGACTAAAAGATTGTGGAACTAGTAAACTAGATCATACCGAGAGATCCAAACGTTTGCCCTCTACGTCAAGTTAAACTATCTTTTAGGTAATGTGCTAAGGGAACTCTGACCTAAAAGTCGAATCAAATGATCTTAACAGCTGATTGTATTGGTCATAATTTTAATTTGTTTACTGAGCGGATCAAAACATGTTATTTTCAAGCCAGTTTATAACAAGATTCAAAGCATTGCTTAATACCTTTTTTAATAGTAAAAAATATGCATAATACAATTTAACACGACCATGATATGTATCTACGAGTACATATATAATAAGCAGTTCAAGGCAAAAATACTAGCATAAGATAAAAATGATAACTATAATTAATTACCTTGACAGCTTTCAGGCAGACACGTGCAGTACGGTACGTGGTCTTTGACGATACACTGCGCATAGTTGCCGCAATCCCTGGGGCATGGGTCGCTGCACCTATTGTTGATGCACACCTTGTCTGTGTTGCACTCAGAGTCGATAGTACACTCCAGTCTGCATCTCGGCGGAGAGCTGCTGTAATTCGGAAGACAAGTGCAGCGTGCGTGGCCATTGAACTCTTGGCATTGGGAATACAGACCACATGGTGATGGTTTGCACGGATTTACTTCTGGTCGTTGTGTTGGAGTTGATAGGGGCACTAAAAAATATTTTATATTTAGTAAAAGAAATATAGAGTTGGTGATAAGTGTGATATTTTTTGGGTACTTACTACAATTAGTAAATGGATCACCGGCGAATCGATCCTGACATGAACATATAGGGTTGTGAGCAATTACTGTGCAGTTTGCATTTCTAGCACATTGATAAACGCATGGGTCTACACATTTGCGATTTAAGCAGGCTTTGTCACTAGCGCATTCACTGTTTATTGTACATTCCCGTCGACAGTTGGGTGGAGTGCCTATGAAATCGCTTTGGCAACGACATATTGCTCTTGTGTTCATTTCTCTGCACTGACTGTGAGGACCGCATGGTGATGGCGAGCAAGGTGTTGGGTTGGGATAAACTGTAAAAAATAAAAATAAATTCAAGAGGTGTCGTGGGTCACCCGGTTGGAACGAAGTTCTTTTCGCTGTGTATTGTGTATTAAATAACAGCGACAATGATATAAATTAACAACGTTTGAAAGTAACTAAATAAATTTTAAAAAACTAAAAATATTTTTATTTTTATTTTTATTTTTATATTTTATATTATTTTTATTTTTATTTTTTATTTGAATTTTTATTTTTATTTTGTACTAGCTTTTGCCCGCGACTTCGTCCGCGTTTCCGTCGTTTTTCGTAATAAAGTACCATATTATGTCCTTCCTCACGGTTCAGTGGTTTTGATGTAACAGACAGATTAACTTTCGTATTTTAGTAGGGAAATATAATAACTATGTCAATCCACAATACTGTTGAAAAATATCGCAATAAGGAACCGCAGAATATTATTATTAATAGCTGTGCCCGCGACTCCGTCAGCGTGTAACTCCTTGTATGTTATTAAGTTAATGTATTGGTAATATTGTTTAGATCACTTTCACATGAGGCTTAAGTACCTATAGAACGAAAATAGTTCAGCGCGAACGAATATTTAAACATTACCAAAACAACTAATACCTATTTTATAAAATAACAACAAAAGAAATTCAAATAAACTATTTAAAGACTAAAAGTCGCGCTGATAAGCACGGTTTGTTAATATCAATTATTGTCTGTCAATAAGGTCGAACGCTCTGAACGCATCAACAGCCAAATATTGAATGAAACTCAAACTCGCGCTCGGACCTCCCGCCTTTTTATACCCTACCGCCACGACCCGTGTCGAGCGCGGCAACCGTTATACAAAAATAATCCTTATGGCATGATTCAGTATTCAGTGGCTTATTAGCGTATTTCATGTATAAGTTTGGTGTTTCTATACCGATTACTATGATTCTTTTTTTATTGAATAGGTAATAATATTAACTTCTTTTAATTAGGGATGAGTGAGAGTATTATAAACGTAAGAGTAAACAAATATACACATACATATGCTGTTGTGGGATATTTTTTAGATAATTTTATGTAGAACATTTCCGTCATAAATGATTTCTATGTAGCTTTAACCATTAAGGCTTCAAACGCGACGGAAGCTTAAAAAATGGAGCAACTTCTCCCGTTTTCCCAACATTTCCCTTCACTGCTCTGCTCCTATTGATTGTAGCGTGATGAAAAGTATACTATAACCTCCCCAGGAGTATGAAGAATAATTGTACCAAGTTTCGTTAAAATCCGTCGAGTAGTTTTTGTTTCTATAAGGAACATACAGACAGACAGACAGACAGACAGACAGACAGACAGACAAAAATTTTACAGATTGCATTTTTGGCATCAGTATCGATCACTAATTACCCCTGATAGTTATTTTGAAAATATACATCATGTACAGAATTGACCTCTCTACAGATTTATTATAAGTATAGATATAGATTGCCTCGTTAACTGGTAATGCTTTCTTTTGCCGAAAAATAAGCCAGTGAAGGGTCTTTGTCGTCGACGAAACATATTTATACCTAGTTAGACATGGCGCACACTATGTGACATGCGACTGCAACTGCAGCGACTAGACGTATCGATAGGTTGCGGCCAAACATTCATATTATATACTTATAATATTATAAATTCGAAAGTAACTCTGTCTGGCTGTCTGTCTGTATGTTACTTTTTCACGGCTAAACCACTAAACGGATTCCGATCAAATATAGCAAGGAGATAGATTGTATCCTGGAGAAGGACATACGGTACTTTTTGTCT
Source organism: Agrochola circellaris (assembly GCA_914767755.1). Classification (NCBI taxonomy): domain Eukaryota; kingdom Metazoa; phylum Arthropoda; class Insecta; order Lepidoptera; family Noctuidae; genus Agrochola; species Agrochola circellaris. The sequence continues at coordinate 8,780,300 of OU611850.1, read as the reverse complement.
CAAAAATAATCTTAGGGGGGGTGATATAGGGGATGAAAGTTTGTATGGGAAACCCAGTATTTCTTAAGTTAGAGATGTGAAAATTCAAAGGAGATCCGCCAAATTTGACCCAGGCCCGGCGCGAATGAAATGTATCTCACATTTTAGAGTAATAATAGTAGAAATATTGTAAAGAATCGCTATTGCCAAATTCGGTGGCTAACATAGTTTTTTTGCCCGGAGAAGTTTCATAGGCGCTAGATGTAAAAATTACGCTTTTATGGAAAAACTTCATCCTCTTGTATATAACAACATGCAACAGTGCATGTATGTGGTGTATAATACCCTTTATTATCGATCATACTGCAGCGAACACACGAAAAGAACTGGTGTATATGAGATTGAGGTTTATAGACACTCTGAACAAATCGACATAGTAAACGATCAAGTCATTAGGTCACAGTCGCAATCAAATAATGTCTTGATTCGCTGCAGAATAAATTCACGCCACGTAAGATCAAAAATGTACCATACCTACTTATTGAATGAATGAATGAAATGCACCGACCCCAGCGTGGTCTAACCAGACTCGATAAATCGAATGAACCCCAAGATTTGCACTAGCCCATGAAGCCTCATGTTTCATGGGACTTCAAAGGCTATTGCATATCAAGGAGTAGACCGGGGGGCGCGGGTTAATGGTAGGGAAGACGTGCCTTTAGGATAAGGAAGGATTTACGAGCCGTACCGGATATGCATCCTAGAGTAAGCAATGGAATAGTGGAGAAACGGGTTATTTTTATCTAAGGATGGGCATCTTTTTACGACGGCGCCGTTGGTTCAGGTGCATGTCCAGCTTCATCGGTGCATCTGCTCTGTGCTGTTTCCAAGGTCATCGTCTGAGGTTCTTGCTGCTGTTTCAGGTTTCTTGTAAATCTCGCTAACAGTCTTCTTAAACTTATCTCGGTCTTCAGTCGTGTCCATCCAAAAAATATTTCCTTGTCGAAGTAAGTCATGTGCTGTTCGAAGTTGGCATAACATGCGTAAATAAGTCGTCCGGCTTTCTTGGATTTGGTCTTGTTCTGCATGCTTCGGGTGTGGTTTGCGGCGCCTGTGCGAGTTGGCACATTCTTGCTGGTTTTGGTTACGGTTTTTCCGTCTAACATTATTTTCATATTTTTTCTTTCGGCTTGGTTTATTCCTAGCGTGATTAATCAAGTCTCATATGATAACTCTCTCCGCCAGGTTCGTTCAAGTCCAGCTTCACAAGTGAATCTGTTGGCGCTCCTCGTTGTTTAACTCCAGTTCTGACGCGGAACAACTTCGAGCTCGTCGTTGTTCACCTCAGGTTGCCGCGATTGTATTATAGTTCTAAATTATGCACACAAAAAATCCCGACCCGTGTCGCCCGAATGCTTGTTTTTATGTTCGTACTATCGCAGGCGCGGACATCTGTGGACACCGTAACGACCATTCCTGCTTGCAGCGCTCGGCCGCTATTGTAACGCTTCCTACGATCATTAACCAATATCATCAGCTTTTTACTGAGGCTCTTGTTTTTGTAAATGAAACAATAAAAAGACCTTAAAAATCATCAGAGTTGGTGCGTTTTTCATTGAAAATAATTATCAATATCTTCGTCCTGTTGTCGTTCGAGCAGGGATGGGGTAAGGCCATAGATCTTTTTTTTATATTTATGAATACGTTTTCTATGCTATCAGAAAAGTATAAAAATAGCGTCCAGGGTTGAGTGGATTTCTCACATTAGCAGTTTTTGGGTGAGACACGGAAAATTTCCACAAAACTTTAAAAAGCGTACAATGTCGATAACCACCCGTCATATTTGTTTTAAATTAACGAATATAACGAATATTCGAATATAACTATATAACCCCTTTTCAAAGTATGCACCTACTTAACCATCATAGGTACAGAACCTAGACATCAGTTTGGGTAAATAATAAATAAAAATAGTAAATTATAAAAGCAAATTATTATAGTATCAGAGTATAATATTTAACACAATCTACATTTACGCTTTCAATGTCAGATTATATAGCGCATTTACTGAGATACCCCGTTATGGCATTCTATAATATACACAAATAGTGAGCATCATAAAAGTTAAATGACCAATTGCTATGCGCCCTAAGGGCCGGCGCGGTGGCGGCGTGGGCGCACATCTGGCGCGAAAGGGGCTGCAAATTGCAGATGTGGTCATCGGGTCCACGGAATTCCGTTTTCAAGTTGTTAGGTATACGCCCCCGTGTTCGTAAAAACACCACGCAAAACTCAAAAAACAAGGCACACCGCAAAATATTATTATAAGTATCACACATGCATTGTATCTAAAGTTTGGACAAAATAAAACCCGTAGGGACAAAATAAACTATTGACTTAAAATTACGAAACTAAGGCGGTCTAGCAGAAGTTTTATTGGAAAATAGTTTTGTATGAAATCTAAAGCGATAATGTAGCGAGTTTGTTAGAATCATGTTTTATATAATTTATCTTGCCATTATATATGTATGCTCATAATATGATCTTATAACCTTTGCTTAGAAACTTCGCCACTGAAAATACGCGGTCGCGTGTTTTCACTTAATCTATTAAATAAAATACCGATTTTGCAGAGGGAAGGTATGCCCTAAACTATATGGAAAGATTTCACCGGATTAGCTTGGGTTCCTTGTTTGCTCTGGAACGCTCGCCTGAGATCAGCAACGCACTTAGGTAGGCACTTATTAACACTCACGCACACTCACTCACGCTGTCACTTTAGCACAATTTTAATCTATTTATTTGGCGACTGCGATTTTTATTTAGTCGCAGCAGTATCAAAATAAAAATAAAAACACCAGTATCAACGCGCTGTTCAAATTCGCCGGCAAGCGACGATCTTGCCATAATGTGCAGAGCTCGGTGCGCCAAACGCATCAAAAAAATTTTGGGTCGGAGCTCGCTCCCGAAACGACTGCACCGTTCGAGGACCAACGTTGATCTATATCAAATGTACCATACCTACTTATTTGTTAATTAACACTGCGATTTCTGGAATCGATGCAATTAAAGAACATTACTGTTCTTGCTATCAAGGTAAAAGAACACTTGGAAGCTGCGCCCATATAATAAGTGTTAACACACAGAGTGAGTGAGTGAGTGTTGTGTGTTGTGTTACCTTGGTTGGGCTAGAAACAATGAACATGATCTGGATCACCCAGCTATAGGTTTAGAGTCTATTTTAATAGATTTGGATGACTGAAGTACTCAACTGAGACAACTCTTGTAACAATGTATAAACGAAACTTAATAGAATAAACATAAATCTACATAAAATGCCGTGGGTTTATTGTAATCTATATACTTATTTCTATACAGGGTTTCAAAAAATGCTTTTCGAAAAAAACCCAGATGTTCCCACCCAGCTCAGCCTATTCTATTCTAAATAGACATATATATGCAAAAACTGTAAAACAAGTAATGCATAGGTACACTTAAGCCACATAGAAAAAATACATACTTTAGTTGTCAATATTAGTAAGTTAAGCACAGAATTCAGAAAGATGTAGGTAGTTTTTCCTTATGAAAGTATTTTTTACATCAAGCGCGTATGAAACTTCTCCGGGCAAAAAAAAACTATGTTAGCCACCGAATTTGCTAATAGCAATACTGCACAATATTTCTATTATTCTAAAATCTGAGATATATTTATTTTGCGCCGGGCGTGGGTTTTTTTTTGTATGGGATTTGGCGGATCTCCTTTATGCTTTTGGTAAGAAATAAAGAATTACACCTTTCAGCGTTTCTGTAAAATCATTCCCCAAAGGGGTAAAAAAGGAGATGACGTTAAAATTCACATGTTAATGTAGCTCCTTAGTACCGCGGGACGCATTCCTACATCCATTTCGAGAGGCAGACATAATCGAGTTATTATCAATGTGTGTGTTAATTTTCGCTCTCAATCATAGATGTAAGAAGTATATAAACTATAAACTAACTAACTAACTATAAACTGTCGACAAACATGTGATCGGTCTATAATTCTTGGGTTCCGCGGGAGTGCCTGACTTATGGAGCAGGTGGGTAATGCCTGTTCTTAGAAACTGTGGTAGCGACCTAAACGCTAAGGCTGACTGGAACTGAGATGCCAGGCAAGTTTGTGAACTAATTAGCCATTTACCCAAAAGTTGTGCAGTCCGTCCGGTCCCGGTGATTTCCAATTCGGTAACGGACAGACTGCTCTGACTACATATAATGGCGAGATTTCATATTTTTCCATTTCTGGTATAGTTTGACACACTCGCGCGACAATTCGACATCCTGCATATTATTTTTATTATTAATCGTGTTTTTTATGGATCATGTCGTCTGCAATAATATTTTTTATGTATAGATTTTTATTTATTTATTAATAATATTTAAATTGAATATCATGGAAACGAAATTATTATTGTGTGAGGTCACTCTTCTCAGTATGGACAATTTTTAGTGCCACTCGGTACTGTGTGGCACATCTAACGATTTAAATCTTTGGTTGTCAATTAAAGTTAATGATTAATTATTTTTAAGTGAAATCCTTGAGTAGGTACCGGCTTACTCAAATAAAGACAAGGAGATAAAGATTTTTACTTTAGACTAAGAGATTAACTTGATCGACATGAAGAGATCCAGACGATTTTCAAGTCGGTTTATAAAAAAAATCATAGCATTGCTTGAGTAATACAAATGTCTCTATTTATAGTACAAAAAAAAATGGTTGCCGGTAAAGTCGGTTTTACGGGCGAAGATTTTACGTGACAACGTCTTTTTATCGGCGGTGACTCATCGTAACAGACGTGAGCGGGCGTTACACTTTTTCATGAGTGACTCCGAGCCGCAACCTAATTTAAGACGTTGTCACGTCAAAATGCATAATACAATCTAAGAAGGCTATGATATGTATCTATATCTATAAAATCTACTTTTAAGGCAATAATACTAGCAGAAGTTAGATAGAAATGACAACTTTAATTAATTACCTATACACCACATCGGACACTCCCGGTTGCATTTCGGCGGCGATTTGACGTAATTCGGAAGACAAATGCGGCGTCTGTTGCCTTGGAATGTATCGTCCCAATGGTAATAATTCCTCCTTCCACATGGTGATGGTAGGCATGGATCTTCATATATAATTTTAGATAGTTCGTTCGGAAAATGCACTTAAAAAAAAAAAAAAAAAATTGTAAAAGAAATATACAGTTGATGAGAAGTGTGAAATTATTTGGAATGTAATGACTACTTACTGGGTACACAATTTTATAATACTTTTTCAAGATAATATTTTACATAATTCAAATAATAATCTGTACAAGTATATAAAAAAGGGAGGGGAGATAACCATAGAGCATCAAAAAATTCATCACATTCAAAAGGCTGGTAGCATTGCCACGTTGCATGGCAATGCTGATGCTTTGGTAAAAAAATTGGCCAGCCCTCTGATCACGTGAAGAGTCGAATACGGCTCGAACATATAAGTCCCAAAAAGATTGGAGTATGTGCCGTTTGAGGTTTTCCGCACCTGCAGCAGCCGCCCCAGCACAGCCCGCCGTGCTAGGAAGATGGAATGGCGCAAGGGTGTCGACACACGTTGCATCCCACTCCAAAAGCCTACTTACCTTCCAAGGCATTATGGTCATTCCGTCTAGTCTCTTCCCATCGTCGCGTGCCAAGCCATTGGGTTCTAAAATAGCTGGCACACCGGGGAACAGGACTACAACGTATGATATCATTGATGCTACTGGTACACAATAAGAAATTGGATCACTGCTGAATCGATCCTGACATGAAGATAATTATAAGGTTGTCAGCAACAATTCGTACGTAGATTATATTTGCGGTTTAACCAGGATTTGTCACTAGCGCATTCACTGTTTATTTGTACTTTACGATTGGCAAATAAATATGGTTTGTTTGTTTGTTTTTGAGTAAATTTTTATATATTTTATTCGAAGCTTACTTACTTAACGCCTTGTGCGGCACTTGGCGTTAAGTTGCAGAGTCGCAATGACTAGGCGCACGGTGCTCGCGCACAGCTGACGAAACTCGGATGCGCTTTGCCTTCGCATAATAAACACCAAGGCAAATGGAACTAGAGGCTCGATATTCACTTACAAGATGGACAACACAATCGCCTCTTTTGAATATTCAAAGACAATGATCGCTTCCGCGCGAGTCAACTCTGCGTCTTGTTGCAACGTCTAGACGCACAGTTTGCGCTGACACTTACCTGTGAATTGAGAATTTGAAGATGAGAATCTGACAAATTCAACTTTAATTAGTTCGATTTCCGGAGCGGAGCGATGGCTAAAAATCAAACCTTAGGACTCGTTCAACTAAGAGTTTATTTTGTTTATTTAGTTGAGATAGAGCTGGTATAAAAATAATCTAATACTGACAACTTTTACAGCTCGCCATTTCATAACTTTTAAAGATAAAAAAAAAAATACATTTGTTCTTTACTCGCTGAGCTCTATACAATGACAACCCGCATGCCAGGGATAGATTTTTTTTAACAAAATCAAAAGTTTAATACAAAAAAGAATAAAAAATAATAAAAATCAAATAAAATTAATTTTAATTTAATTAAAAAGAAATATAATTTTATTAAAATTTTATAATTTTTTCTTATAGCGGCAATTGAAATGCATAATCTGTAAAATTTTCAACTGTCTACCTATTACGGTTCATGAGATACAGCTCTCTGACAAACAGATGGACAGACGGACAGCGGAGGCTTAGTTCCGGGTTCCGTTTGGCACCCTTCGGGTACGGAACCCTAAAAAACGACCCGAGCTTACAAAGTTTGTAATAAGACTGAATATTCTATCTAGCTTAATACATACGTAGAATTTACAACTAAGCTGGTGGTCACTGGCGCTTTCCCATCACGCCATGTCTGACTTATAAGTGGTAGACCGTATCGAACCCACCTTGATTCGGTGAATGAAACTCCTCCCCCTTTAGACCGAAGTTATCGGAAAAACAGGGATTTTCCGAGAGCTTCGCAAGATAATAAAATAGACAATTACAAAATTTAAGTTATTATAACTATAATTATGTACCTAATTTAAGAGGATTAATCATACATTGAAAATTACATATAGAGTTAAGACACTAATAAAACAGGTATCTGAATTACGCTATTTTCCTCCTATTGAGTAGGATTGTCTTCAACACCATTCGAACGACGATCCTGCCCTTTTTTTTGCCCATTTTCCTCATAACTTAATTATATATAATTTTACAGCTAGTAACAATAAAAAGACGATCGCGTACAGAGAGTAAAGAGCGACAGTGACACTTGTTCTTCTTTTCGTGCGGTTAGTGACTAACCTGTCGATCCATTCTGTAGACATCTCACGGTGAAGAGTGCGGTGAAGTGAGCATGGAGTGACCTGTCAATAGTGTCTATCCCTGTGCAATGACAGCTCACTCCACGCTCACTTCACCTAAGTTTTTACGGTGAGATGGTTACAGAATAGCACTGCTGGTGTCAGAGTTTTAAAGCCGCCTTGGCTTCACATGCCGTCGAGAAACAATCTCCCAGGCATGCCGGTTTCCTCACGATGTTTTCCTTCACCGTTTTTGAAGCAAGTGATAATTATACAATACGCACATGAATCCGAAAGTCAGAGGTGCGTGTTCGAGACCTATGACTTGGCAGTCTGACGGTCACACCAGGCTATCACTGCTCTAAACAACACTGACAGTATCACCGTTGCTTTCACTGATTTCACTATTCGCACTGTTCTTGTTCGACAACGTAACTACGTTGGAAACAGAAAAGTATTATAAAAGCGTCGCGTTCTAAGATTTATCATATGTATAGATGACGATCTTAACGACGATTTTTTCAACTGATTATAAATTTGTGGCTCATCTTCGCGAGATAAAATTGATCATAATTATCTTGACTTATGATTGCGTCGAACATAATAATATGATAATCGCAATAAAAATTTGACGTTAGCGATTAAATTAGTTATTTATTTCATTTAGAAAGGAGAAAACCCAGTATTTGGCGAACAACTTGGACTTGGAAAATTGTGGATATCTTTTACATAATATTTTACTATATTCTGTAGACTCACCTTTAGTCATAGTCAAGTCGTCTCCAGGAAACTTGACTTGAATATCAAAGTCTTGCTCTTCCCCTTTTTTTTGTCCTTCAAAATCTGTCTGTTTCACTTGAGTAATATTCCTATTCACCGTCGCGTTGGTTTCTATTACTTCTACATCGTTATCATAATTAAGCGCACTCGGATAAACGAAGTTTGACATTAGTGAAAATATTATAAAACAAAATAAATTGAGCTTCATGACTGTTTCACTAAAGATTGTCTCCTCGAATGACTCAAATTCTAAATGGGTGTGACTTTTAAAACCTGCATTTTAAAACCCACTTTTATATATTCAGCACTTCACATGACCTGTTTCGAAGATCAAGTTTAGTTGGTGCGTTTAATGCGTATTGTTAACTAAAACTAGTTCTCGTAAAGCTTACATAAAATTCTATATTTGACAGAACTGACACTGGTCCCCCGACCGTTATCGGAGTCACTTTAAATGCCGACTATTTCTGTATTCTAGAAATATACTCCGTCATAACTCAAACTCAAAGCATTTTTAGGCTTCCGTACCTAAAAAGGAAAAAAAGGAACCCTTATAGAACCACTCGTGTGTCTGTCTGTCTGTACGTCTGTCACAGCCAATTTGCTCCGAATCTAATAGACCGATTTAGTTGAAATTTGGTACACGTGTATTTTCTGTAACCCAAACACGGACGTTTAACGTAGGTAAATAAATGAATTTTGAATATGGGGGTCACTTTTGGGGGGCAAATAAGATAATTTAAAAAAAAGTTTTGCTACCTGAACCATGTGACATATTAAATTAAAGGGCTTATTGCAAGGATCTCAAATTCCTTTTATATTATATTTTTAAAATAAACCCATTTATTTAAAAATATTTAAGAAAATAAATTAAAATTGACCATTCCCCCCTTATCTCCAAAAAATACAGAGAATAGTTCTATGCTTATAGATTACAGGAAAACCTATAAAAAGTCTATGTTCTTAAAATAACGTGGTCCAACACACACTTGTTTCAATTAAACCATTTACTGGCACTTTTGAATTGTCAAGAAGTCATTCAGAAATATGAAGCTAGTTGCCCGTTCTAAAGCGTAGTAAGTACTATTGTATTTTTTTCTGATATATTACATTCAATGGGGCCAGTACAATGGTAAGTCAGTTACAGCTGCGAGGGTGGGTTTCTAATATTTTGGATGCGATCGCTGACGTCTGTCGTTGCGAATGCAGGAGGTCGGTGGTTAACTACTGGCTCGTGGGAGGAACGTATTAATCTAGTCGTAATAGGGTCACGCACGGAGACACTAATGTCGCATCTACTGTCTTCTTTAATCGTTGTCCAAGAAGCAAACTGCATTAGTTCAACTTTGGTATTTTTAAGCAATTCTTAGATATTCGTACAAAAACATGAGATAAAATAGTTCCGATGTGGTCGACCTTGGAGATGAGTCTAAAAGGTTATTTTAATTACTGGTTGAATATTGTTGTTACCAGTGGTCGCAGTATTTCAACCGATATCATTATTACGTTTTATCATGTTAAAGATTACTTGGACGACAAAAAGGTTTGGGATTAATTAATCTAATCCTATGTGGGTATAATGAATCCCAAGCATCAAACTATTTTATACTAAGTCATCATCTACCTAGCCTTTTCCCAACCGAATGCAGCTGAATACCAGTATTTTATATGGAGCGACTGCCTATCTGACCTCCACAACCCAGTAACTTGGTAATACGATACCCCTTTGTAACACTGGTTGTCAGACTTTCGGGCTTATGACTACTCGTAACGGGGTGCGCCAAAGTTCACCTAAATTTTCAACTCCGATAATTGGAAATCCGAAAATGTTCTTCCTAACATTTTTCATCCTAACAATCACAATTCCTAACTACTCTGTCTCTAATGTTCATAATTCCGAAGCATTCAACTTCATAATGTCTTCATAGCAATAAACATCTATTATACTTTTATTTGTTTCCCTATATTTTCTCAACATAACCATCTTTTATACTATTATTCAAAGTCATATCTTTTTTGTTTAGATTTCTTTTTATTCATAATAATCAGTATTATATACATTAATTTTGCGAACTTTATTTTCACATAACATATAACGTTTAACAATAATAGTACCATGGTACAAGTAGTTAAATACATGTTGTCTTAAACTCATTTCAATTAAATTAGTTTAATATTAGCGGCTATAGCTTTCAAATAATCACTTTTATTGGTGTATTTTGCTTTAAAATTCAATATATATTTAATTCTATTATATTTGTCATTGTATTTTCTTTTCTTGGCGGCAGGGGGAGCCCCGTTAAGATGTTTTTGGATTTCTGCAGCCTGATGTTGTAATTCTAGAATAATTTTCTTAGATAACAAATAAAATCCTGCGTGGTGCTGATCTACGAACTGTTGAAAACGATTATGCCATGATTCAGCACTATTTTGAGTACGTGGTACGTTTTCCTCGTTTAAAACATACGTGCTCCATAAGCATGGTTCATATTTAGGTGGTGAAGAACTGGTACCCCATATATAATTTTCACCAAACCATTCTGCTATCACTTTTGCTTCGGGAGAGATATTTTGCTGCCATTCGTCAAAATATGTGGGAATTTCTTCTGCTGGTAGGTATGCAAGTGCTAAAATGCATTTGATTTCTGATGAAAACGATTCGCTTGATCCATATAGTTTTTGGAAACCTCGACTTTGCACTTGTCTATATAAAATTTGGCCCAAGTGAAAATAACAACCCTTTAACACTGCGTTTTCAAAATTATACTTGGCACTTAACTGTGACGCCTTTTCGAAATCCATTAATATGTATTTTGGCGATAAAATCAAATTTAATGATTGACAATACTCGATCAAAGATGAGAACAATTTGTCGTATGTGCTTTTGTCTTTATTTGTACACAATGCTATAACTAAAGGAAACGTTTTCGTGTTTATACAGCCGTGTATTGTGTAAACTTGCTGAAATAATTTTGGGGCGACTTTAAATGTTCCGTCCATTATTAAATAAGTGGAAGCACATAAAAAAGTAAGAAATTGTTTAGTTGTATATAATACTATTCACTTTGTTTCATGCCATTTTTCATCAATTAAGATCATATCGTGGTCCAATTGTAGAATATTATGATTTATTTCAAAGTTAATAGTATCAGGTTCTGTAATTTTTTCTTTTTTGTTTCTTTGACGATATATTACTTGTCTCAAGTTCAAGTTTGTTGGCATATTAGCACGTACACTTGAGGAAGTGCTTGCTTCGCACTCACTAATTATATGAATTGGTTTCTTGTTTTTATTAATTAAAGCGTCTTTTTTAATTTTATTTATAGCGGTGTGTACCTGCAAAGATATCCATAGGTTAGGTTAGGTTAGAACTGTGACCAACTACGCGCGAGCCGAGCGAGCGAAGCGAGCGGTGCCGCGGCAGCGGCCGGCGAGCGCTACATCGAAATTGGTCGCTTAATTTTTCTAAGTATTTTTTTCTTAGTGCCCCCAAGAAACGAATCGTTGCAAAATCGACTCCACGTAGTCTTGTTTGCCCTACCCCTAGAGTGTTATTTAAAATTGCGAAGGCGCGGAGGGGCGAGGCGGCCCGCGAGCTGAGGAGCAGGTGGTTTTAACGCCCGCCGCCGAGGCTGAGGCTGGCCGGCTAGTAGCCGGCCAGCAAGCCGAAGCTACGGTGGTGAGCGTTAAACACATCTGCGACGAGCAGCTCGCGTGGGATCGCCGGAGCCCCACAGCGCCGGAGCCGTGACAGAAACCATGCCTGCTGCATGTTGCATGCTGCATGCTTGCTTGCATGCATGGTCATGATCATTATGCGTAAACAAATTTATGCTTTAGAATTTGATTAAGTTATGCGTACATATAATTAGGATAAACAAAATTATGCCATGTTATATTATGTCTAAAGTTTTTATGCAAATGGATAGGGAACCGTTTTGTAATCACAAGAAATAGTTTAAAAACAAACCTTTTCCTTTAAAGCATCTGGTTCATGATTATGTTCTTGGTGCGGACCTTCCAGCAATTTATACTTATTGACTTCCTTATCGAAAGTAGTGATTAATCTCGCCTTACACTTATACTTTTTGTTGCTTCTTAATTCACACGCCCAATATTGTTTATCCACTGTTATTCGGTTTTTTTCATATATAAATCCATGTACGTCTAATTTTAATCCTCCGCGACTGGTTTTAAATGATTTTAAATAATTTTCCTCCATATTAATAAAGCATTAACACAAACATGCACGTAATAATGATAATACACCGACATGAACTTAGCAATAGACACAACACAGTACTACGTTATGTAAAGCATACCCCCAAATAATAAATAATCAAACCCTCAAATTAAAACTATAAATATCATCTTCTACCCACATATATTTTTTATAACACTTGGTAAATGTTTCTTTCTGAGTATGAGTGAAAATATTATGGTAATTATGTTTAGGGATAAAAGCGTTATGATAAAAAACAGTAGGAGTTTAAATATATTTACATTAATGATATTATTAATTACAATTTTCGGAAACATGAGTGTTATGAACATCGCCGGTAGCACTACAAATAGTATGAATGAAAACTTTAGGATGAAAAATTGTAGGAAGAGTGATCATTCGGATTACAAATCGTTAGGAAGAACAATTTCGGGTAAAGAACTTTAGTTGAGCCAATATGGACCCCTCGTAACGACTGTCAAAGATCCAAGAATGACAGCCGGGACCAACGGCTTAACGTGCTTTCCGAAGCACGGAGGAATCTCGATATCTAAAGATGGTCACCCATCCACGAAACACCGGGGTTGCTCTGTGGGTGGGTGACCATCTTTACATATACGAATGACAGCCCGGACCAACGGCTTAACGTGATTTCTATATATAAAGGTGGTCACCCATCCTCTGACCAACCGCGGCAAGCGTAGCTGATCGATCGACCCGTGAAGCTGTTATAACGTAGCCACTACCTCCTTTATTTCTCTCATTTATTTATTTATTTAAAACGTATATTACATTATCTATATTACAGATATTAAGGGGGATGCGCTAAGGTAGCTCGCGAGATTCAAATTTTCTTCAGTTTTTTGCATTTTTCAGGTCAGTGTCAGGTTTTCAGTTCAAGTTAAAGAGTATTTTCTCTTATTTTTAGTTTTCCAACCGGCCTTTTTGCTCATGGTTCCTACCGCGTTCCTTTTCGATCAAATTGACGTAAAGTTTTTGACAGTTACCTACCATATGATTTTGAAATATATTTTATTTTGCAAATAATTTTGTTCTTTGAAAACTTTGCGATACTATCTTAAATTCCACTTAGAATTTATTCAAGTTCTTCTTGTTGATGCAGGCAATAGAGTTTTTTCGTAACTTTATTTTTGTGTTGTGAAATATTGGTACCTTCTGGACTTCTGGTTATAACTTGAACAAAATCTTAATTAAATTCGTTTTGAATGCAGAGAGTGCATGAAATGAGTTAAGAGTATTTTCTAGAAAGCATTCGCGAGTTGAGCTAACTAGCAAAGAACGTACAAACTTCTAATAAAACCCACAACCATAATAGAGACATGCAAACTAAGATTTGAGATCTAGCAACGTAGAACAAACAGTGTTACCTTGTCGAAGAATTTGCGTAAAGCAAGAGCAACCTGGGCACCTCCAGCTGCACAATCCAGGTGCCATCGCACCAAGTCAAAATTGCTGACCAACGGACAAGTTCTAAAAAACACCGACCTCTCCCCATGATGAACGTACTAAGGTTTATACAATTCTACAACTCGACCAAGCTAAGTTTGCACCTCGCGTCGATTACGACACACTGACTCATTAGGGATGATGACTAACATGTTTTTTAATCCGTCATAGAGATTATTAAAAAATATTGGACACGTATTTTTTATTTTTTTACGTAATCTACATAGATTACGGTAATACATTGAGTCAAAATGTGCCATGACGTCACGAGTATGTAGATTTTATACTTGTGACGTAGCGACCCTCACTCCCCAACTTAAAATGCGTTTTATCTAAGTATTTTTTTATTAATAGGTATGATAAAGCAAAAAATACGTGTCTAATATTTTTTTATTAATTTTTATAATTAGAATTTAATTGTTTTACCCAGGCATCATCCCCATTATTTTAAAAAGAATAACCGTGAAGTTTCTTGTCGGCTCTTCTCCATAGGAAACGACCAATTGGAACCGTGCACCTAACTTCTGACGTTTCTTTAGTGCTAAGTGTCCATGTATGTAGATTCATGTGTACTCAAATATTTTGAATTTAAAGGTCTATGTTTGGGGTCTGCAGCGGGTCGGCAGAGAAAGGCGAGGTTCATGACACGATCAGAAGGGTCTTCGGGAATGATATGGTAATAAAAGACAATACGGATAGACATAATCAGTTAGTATTTTTATTTATTATACATATTTTAGTACCCGTTCATACACGGCCGCGCGGTTGCCGCGGATCTCATTTACATCAACATCTACATATTCATTCAGATGTAACCACGTGGTGATCGCGCGGATTCCGCGCGGTTTTTATACTGTGACTTAACGGGTAAAAAACCATTAGAAACTTTAAGTAGTTATATTGTTATTTATTTATTTAAAAGGCACTTCAACGACTTATTAAAACATATCGCCAAAAATCACATACAGTCTTAGGTTTTGTGAATTTTTAAGAAAAGTGCACTGCACCACTAGGAGAGAACTTAATGATTTTTAGTTGCGGTGGATGGGATGACCCATCGGAGAAGCCTTTAATTCCTTGTCTATATTAATGGGTTTTATAAACACGGTTTTGTTTTTGATAATTTTTTAGACTTTATAGTGCCTAGAACTTGGAAGACTCAATAACCACTACATTATAGGCAGGTATTTTTTATTGTTATTACTTCTTCTTTTATTTGTGTTAAGCAAATTGTTTTAACTCTTACTTAGTTATTTATTTTTGTTATGCATATCGTTTAACTTCGACTCTTGCACGGTAATCTGTAAAAGCTAATTCTTACCGTGGTTCTAGGCCTGGTTTCCTGTAACACAGGTTTTTTCCAAAAACCTTTAACAGGCAAGTCTCTCACAAAAGTAGAATACAGCTGAGACATTTTTTGTACACAATAACTTTATGTCAGCTTTGTGAAGAGAGAGTAAATGATTAATTGATTGATTGATTGATGAGACTGATACTGGAACAAGGAGATTGGCACAAGCAAAGAGAGGTTCTATGCCAAGCATTCAAATCTACCACCACCAATCACATCGGTTGAAATCCACATCGCGGCCAAAAACAAAGAAAGGAAAGAAAATAAAAAAATATTATTCTGCATAAATAGGACCTATATTATTACGTCTATGTCTCGTTTGTGATTGGTCGATTTCTGCACATCTCCACCTCAGTGTAAACGCACCCTGAAATATCGAAAAAATATACTGTTTTAAAAGACTATGACGTTCCAAAAATAGAGCTTTACTGTTTATGAGCGTTTATTCCAAAGTAGGCAACGTCGCAAATTGTTGTCAAATATTTCGCTGTTTTGATAAATTTGGCAATATTACTGTATGGAAATAAGAAATGTGACTAACTAGCGAACTAGAATATTAATAAATCATTTATTTGGACCAAACACTTGCTTACATTTTATAAGCCTGCCAGATTGCGTGACAGTTTGTCGGCAATTGCAATTATAACATTGAATTTGATGTTGTAAACAGTTGTTTTAAGTGTAAAAAAGGCATTTGGAAAGTTTCAAAATACTTTTTTTACATATAAAACTAAGTATTCGGTGCTACTATTTTAATTATTTCATTTCATAATCAATATTTTATTTCACTAGTTAGCCACATTTCATATTTCTATACAGTAATATTGCCAAATTAATCAAAACAGGTAATCAATATTTGACAGCAATTTGCGACGTTGCCAACTTTTAGGATAAACGCTCTTAAAAAAGACAATGACTACTAAAACATGAAATTTTCAGAAGGAGTAAGTACGTGACTCACATCCGTGAGAACCTGCCCAAGATGCTGGACGCAAAAGTGTTGAACGCCAAGACGAAGACCAAGAAACACGCCGCACCTGTCCCAGACGTAAGAATATCTAAAACATCTAAATATATATCTACAGCTAAATATTATTGCTTTTATAAGAGACTAGGTTCTGCCCGCGACTTCGTGCGCGTGAATTTTCTTGTTTGAACATCCAATGACACTCGGCAATAATGCTGGGGAGTTTGTTGCGCCACTTCTTCTTCCCAGCTAACGCACTAGGAAGTGGGGAAGGGTGGGCGTTTTGGGGGACTGTCTTATGTAATTTTGACGTTCGAAAAGTGCTGATTCTCAGCCTAGTTTGAATAAATGACTTTTGAATTTGAATACTGTAACTTTCCATTAGTGAAAGAATGTTAGGAATCGGATCAGTAGCTCTGGAGATTACCCCCTATATACATACAAACTCTCAAATTTTACCTCTATATACTGTACAGTATACAG
This sequence comes from Agrochola circellaris, assembly GCA_914767755.1. Classification (NCBI taxonomy): domain Eukaryota; kingdom Metazoa; phylum Arthropoda; class Insecta; order Lepidoptera; family Noctuidae; genus Agrochola; species Agrochola circellaris. The sequence goes on along the minus strand of OU611850.1, from coordinate 8,763,678 downwards.
GCGATTGAACATACGAAAATTGCGGATTCGTGGGGCCGTCTGCTACGTGTTAACGCCCAATAAATGACATTTAGAATTTTTATTCGAAATTCGTCGTTGCACAAACTTCAAACGTCAATAATTTCATTTAAAAATAACAAAACTGGCAATTTTTTTTATTGTTTTCATCTAGAATAACTGTCGAATCTTATAATTTTTTCTTTTGCGTATGTTGAACCGTCTGCCTAACACCCTGTATATCTCTATACATATAGTATATATAGATGATTGCTTTTTGAATGATCTGATCCCATAATACTTCAACTTAGGTAAACTCGTAAACACATGAAAAATTAATCTATGATATTTTCTTGTAATTTCTTCGAATATCTAAGTATTCGATCTTCTCCGTTTTATGATAATTATTTTGGTTTGTTGAATCGATGATCGACAGAAAATAAGACATCGATCGACAGTTTTTACTTGAAGATTCAATCTTGCTGTTGACAATAGGTTCGTCCGAAGTCACGGCATTCAGCTGAGCAATGACCTATTCTTGCACAGATACGACGCACAGTTTAATTGTTCTTGTTATTGTTGTTACTTGTTACACAAACTGTTATTTTTCCACTTTGCAATCAGCATTTTGTAGGTATGATTGTTTGTTGTTTGTTTTCATTTTGTAAATGTCGTAACACATTATGTAATTATAGTAAATTGTCTTTGGCCTCTGACCATGACAGCAAGCAATAGATAAAATTTGTCAAACTTTTCTGTGTTAATAATGGATACGAGGCTTTTGGCTAATTTGTTAAGTGGTATTGTAATGTTTTTTTTTTTTTTGTAGTGTGCGTTAATTTGAGCAGAATAAACACTTTTTCTTTCTTTCTTTCTCTTTCTACTAGTTGTACCCTGTCATATCTTGTTATAGTCCGCGTGCGAGTGCTAGTCACCGTCTGAGGTGAGCGGTGAGTCAGGGGAGGGTGGTATTGAAAAAATTGACAGACTGAGTTACCTTGGCCTTTGTCTAGCTCCCCTGTCTCACCGCTCACATACCCCAGGCGGTGACTAGCAGTCGCGCGTAGATTATATATATTACCCATGTAACTGCAAGTTAGATAGTTAGTTGTTTCATATAAAATACTGGTATGCAGTCCAACATTGTTGGGAAATAGCTAATAGGCAGGTGATGATCCTGTTGATCTACTGAGCGTCAGTAAAGTAGGTGTGAGAACAGCCTTATTGTAGAAAAAGATTCATACATTTTAAAGTTACATGAGCCCATTTTCAGTAACGCTTAGTGGAAACGATTATTTTAGACAAACCTTTGTTCTTTTTTGTCCCACTGCTGAGCAAAGGCCTCCCCCAAATACTTCCAGGCATCTTTTTCCAGAGCCAACTCGATCCAACCATTACGGTACGCGTCTAGATCGTCCAGTCTGGGCTGGCCTCAGCGGCGCCGTCCATCCTCAGGCGCCCACCGTGTGGAGACTGTTGCCCAGCGGTCACTTTGCATGCAGTTGACGTGACCCGGTTAGGACCCGTTCACATGGATCACAACTACACCAGATCGAAGCGACAATATGTGGGCGAGCACTGGTTACGTGTGAAAGTGTCGCTGCAACTTCTTGCAGTTGCGTTGTGGTTGCGTTGTTGTTAGTAGTTGCGATATGGTTACGTTGTGGCTAGTGTTTGCAGACGGCGGCGCAGCGTTGTTGTTGCGTTATGGCTGCGACGTTGCCTTGATGTGGTCGGTATCGCCCACACGGTTGATTTTGACAGCCCAATGTGGTCAGTGTTAATAGACTATTAATTTTCATACAAATTAGCGCCCGTCCACGTGATGTCTTTGTGGTGTGGTTGTGGTACGTGTGAGCGTGCCCTTATTAACTTTTGTAATTTTAGATATCAGATAATACTGATGACAGATTCGGGAGAGTAGGACCGAAGATCGTTGTATTCGACGCATCTACAGGTTAGCTTACCTTCAAAGTTGAGTTGTGTAAATGTAGTGATTGCTTCTGTCCCCGTCACGAGAAGCTATAAATTTTGTAAACAAAGAACTTCTACTAAGTTACGTAGCGAAACAAATAATCCCAAATTCATTCAACTCAAAGTAACTTACTCTGGAACTCAGACGCGTTCAGTACCACAAAACATTAGACGACAGCGTTTTATATCGCTAAAATATAACCCGACCAAGTGAAATTGCTCGTTAGTTCCGTATTACACGTATGTTACTTTGAGTTGATTGAATTTGGGATTATTTGTTGTTGATTGAATTGTCGCTACTTAACTTAGTAGAAGTTCTTTGTTTACAAATTTTATAGCTTCTCGTGACGGGAACTTTAGGTATATTTATTGCATTTTACGAAAGCTTATCAATTGTGGTTGCAATTTAAACCTTGTTGGTCTAGTGGTCGCAAGCGCTACTGCCGAGCACGAGGTCTTGGGTTCGATGTCCAAGTCGGGCAAAGAGTAACTAGTCATTCCATAACTAATTTCTCAAAAGCAGCCCGCAGTCTGGATTTGCGCCGGTTGAAGGCAATAGGCTCGCCCGTAACCCTTCTGGGAAAACAGGTGTAATCGTATGCTATGTGTTCACGAAAGCATACCAATAATGATCGCAATTTAAACCTCATTCAAAAAGACTAATGCAATAACTGCGCTTCCTCTGGAATGTGCTTCCTCTTGATATCAGGACGGCCACCAGTCGGTATGCATTTAAACAGAAATTGCGGAGTTATTTTCAAAATAAATAGAGTAGAGTCATCTCAACTCTCTCTCCCTTGAATTTGTATATATGTATATATATAATATAGGTATATATTATAGTAAATATGTATGTATGTGTATGTAGTTTGTAACCTATTTATGTATTGTTATACCTATTTTAGTTATAATGCATTAGAATGTATTTTTTTTATTTTTTCTTTGTTCCTCTCAAATATGATGGGGAAGGTGAAGAGGGGGGGGAAGGTGAAGAGATTACATGGCAGGTGCTCCTGCCATGTAATCTCTTCACCACCCTTGGTTGACTGGTAGAGAATGCCTAAGGCATTAAGTCCGCCTTTGTACTTTTTGAGTGTGAAAAGTTTAAATAAATAAATAACTATATATAAGCGGTATCGTGTTACAAGTGACTTAATTATTTTATACTAGCTTTTGCCAGCGGCTACGGGAACGTACTACCGGGATGAAAGTATCCTATATCCTAATTATGGTTATTGTCTACCCGTATGCGAAATTTCATCTAAATCCGTTCAGCCGGTTTAGCGTGAAAGGGTAACAAACAAACACACTTTCGCATTTATAATATTATACAAGCTGCGCCCCGCGGTTTTACCCGCATTAGTCTCGATTCCGTGGGAATATTAGTATAAAAGGTATCTTATGTCCTTTTCCATGTCATGATCTATCCATGTGCCAAATTTCATCCAAATCCATTAAGCCGTTTTATCGTGAAAGCGTAACAAACAAACCAACTTACTTTCGCGAAAAAGTTTCATTCGGAAACAAAACGATCTATTTTTAGTCCTCTGTAACAGAGAGGTTCGTTTCCACAAAATGTTCGTCGTTTAGACTCAATGCTGTGCAGAAGTGACATCAAAACCACGTTAACATCTATTACGTCACAGACGTCTGCTGTCACTGAGCGGAGCCGGAATAATTATCGTAATTAGCACTGTACCGCGCTAGCCAGACAAATTGTAGTTAAATGTTTTGCGCTTGACGATTTATTTCACCATTTAAGATGTTGTTTAAGCCTTAAAATATAGCTTTTCATTCGACAATATAGGGCCAAAACACGGCCGAAATTCCACGAATGCGTTTGCATTTCTTAAGCCTTTTTTACCACATAATACAGACGTGCTGCAAAACATACCCCAAAGGGTAGTCATTGGGGCACGTATAGTAATCCCTCATTTCGCCAGAATATTAAAAGCCCCATGTAATGTATTGCCATAAACCGAAAACAAATCGACACTCCGGAGAAATTCTATAATGAAAAACCCAAATAAACTTTGCCCGAAACAGACCTCCATGTTCAGCAGTAGGTAACGCTTATAACCACTAATACAAGTCAAAGACTAGTGCCTGACATACCTTTAATTTACAGGGTAGTTCCTGATATACCTATACTCCATTTGAAATAAGATTAGACATTTAAATAAACCTTTTTTACAGTTCGTTCGACCGATTTTGTCTTCTATTGCGTTAGTGGCATGACAAATGGCAACTGCAGTAAACAATTGGTATTGTAACCACTTTTTTGCTTTTAATGCCATCCTTATGCCTACGGTATAGAAGTCAAAATCGGTTGAGCGGATTGTAAAAAAGGTTTATTTCAATGTATAATCTTATTTCAAATGGAGTATAGATTTGGCAGAATCTGACATAATCCACCGTTTTTCCTAAGGTAAAGAAGCATGCTCATGTTTTATTGTGTCTCCAGGTACAGGCCGCTTGGTCCTGGTGGGAGACGAGAGAGTGAGTGTGCAGGGTCTCTCCAGCTTCGCCACCATCAGGGCCACGGCGTGCGTGTTCGGAAACAAATGGATGTACGAGGTGCAGCTCGGTACTAAGGGGATTATGCAGGTAAGGATAGTTCTTAAGAGGGCGCCCAATGATCCACTAGCGCCATCCTTTAAAAAAATATTATCTCTTGACTGAGAAGACATCATGAATAACGGCTAGTAAGGACCCTCGGTAAGTGTGTCTCACCCTTTAACCTTTAAAAAAATATTATCTCTTGACTGAGAAGACGTCATGAATAACGGCTAGTAAGGACCCTCGGTAAGTGTGTCTCACCCTTTAAAAAAATATTATCTCTTGACTGAGAAGACATCATGAATAACGGCTAGTAAGGACCCTCGATAAGTGTGTCTCAATATTTAACTTTATATGGTTAAAGGTTTAGCTCCCTTCAAAAGGTTGAGCTGAATTTCAATCGGTTATATTATTTAATAAGTTGCCTCTAGATATAAAATGCGCTATCTACTCAAGCTTTTTTAAAAATCAATTTAAAAGTTTCCTGTTGAATAAGTGTATTTATGCTGTTGAAGATCTATATCGAAATTCCTTTATAAGTTGTATTTATGCATTATTGTAATATTTAACGTGTTTTTTACTTATGTAATTTTATTTTATTGAACTATACTATGTCATTTCAAATACAATTTAAGCGTCGTGCAGACTAGCGCGACGCGACAATGCGACGCGACACTGTTATTGTTATACCGTGAAATTTTCTTAGAAATTGTATTGTTCAAGTCGCGTCGCGCCGTCGCGTCGCGCTGGTCTGCACGAGCCTTTATTGTCCATGAATAAACAAAAAAAACAAACAAATGGTGCTAATTCATGCGTCAGGTTCGTGAACGCCGCTTTCAGTAGGGATTGGTCATCTCTTAACTGCCACAGATTATTTTTTATTTTTATTTATTTTTTTACTTTATTACGGACGCTTTTAACGTTCTGCATCGTTCTCAAATGTATGATTTTAACACAAATGATGTAAAGTGTCCGTGGAGTTTCTTGCCTGTTCTTCTCCATAGGAACCTACTACGCTTTGGAATGGGCAACGATCTTCATCTTTCTGACTGACCGACCCCTTGGCAATTTAAATTTGATTTGGTACAGCTGTAGTGGCAACCATTATCATTTGGTTTAAATAGGTTTTTATTTTTATTATTTCATTTATCTTTTAGATAGATTATTTCTCTTTTAAATTTTGTGAATGAGAGAACGTTGTAGGCATAACAGACTGTAGATCTGTGGACCATTTAATATTTTGCTAAGTACCTGGTACTTGTTGATGGGCCTACACTGTCCTCTCATACCTTTTAACACTGTACGAGTAATTTGGAAACATTGTAAATACCATTTACTTTTAAAAGAGTAACCGTGGAGTTTCTTGCCGGCTCTTCTCCATAGGAAACGACCAATTGGAACCGTGCACCTAGCTTCTGACGTTTCATAAGTGCCCTTGTAGGTTTATTTGAAATAAAATATTTTGAATTTTTTTAAAAGTGCCTGTGATTGTTTTATGTGAAATAGATGCTTTGAGGTTGAGTTAATTTGGTTTGGATGGTACCTACTACACTTGTGCCTTAAATACGGATACGGTATTCACTAGTTCATGGATAGACTCAATACGTGGGATTCCATCAGATAGGTACCGGTCAACTGCCCTAACTTCGACTGGCGTCCTATGTTTGCCTATAAGGAAAAAGATGTAATATCTTTTTAATTTTACTTGTATAGCAATCCAAACTTAAAGCTCTCTATGAAAACTCAAAGTTTCGATTTCCATACAAGTAAAATATAAAAGATATTACATATTTTTCACTATAGGCAAACATAGGACGCCAGGCGAAGTTAGGGCAGTTGACGGTACTATAAGAATAAAATAATTTATTTTCTCAATTCAATTCTCAATTCTTTATTGCGTACCATAATGTATACAGTTGGTAGGTTAATAATTATATTAGTCACAATTATGGACTCTGTCGGGCACAGCATAGATCAAGTAGGAGAGGGGAGGAAGAGCACTGGGTGTTTTTAAAATTTGATACGTTTTATTATTAGTTAAATAGTAAGTTATACTCTTTTAGTAAAGCAGAATTTAATTTAAGAATTATAATGATTGTTTTATAAATTACTTATATACGTTTATATATTTAGTAACTTTATAGAAACCTTTAATATTATTCATGTCAATGCAGATACCTCCTAAATCAATGAAATTAATTACTCGTGATACCACACTTTTTATTTATGATACTTGTTATTTAATATTTACCCATGTACACACAAAACACTTAAGAGGCTTACAACAGCTAAACTGCGGTCACTGTCGGACTGCATAGAAATGAAAGAGAAGCGCGATGACACGACGCAGGTAATTTATTGCAAAATATGAAGCAGTTAGCGATTTACAAAAAATCTATTGATTGGACTGGAAAATTAAAACACTTTTATGCTAATATGTAGCTTGTAGAATAATCTGACAAAAAACCAGAATGATTGCATGTAAATTAATATGATTTTTAATCGTTAAAAGAAATTTTTAGAGGTATCTTCATGATTTTTTTCTATCGTATCAAATTAGTTGTATTATGTTTTCAACACACTATCATACTAGCATATATCCTGAAGAATATCATATATTTTTCTGATTTTGTTTACTGCAGTGGATCATATACTTTTACGCATTATAAAACTTGCGTTTAGGCACGTTTAGGCCCTGTAGTCCCCTTAATAAAGAAAAAACATAAAGATAGGAGAGCTCTAATGTACTGTTTTTTTATAATATTGCTCGTATAGCCTAACCTAAAATTTTCTGGATTCTAAAACTTTTTCTCCGTGGGCCAATTTTATAATGGGAAACCAAAATCCTACATTCATGAACATTTTCAATTTACATTGGCTAGGTTTCATCAGCCGACGCCATTTGGACCAATTCCGACCTTTAACCACATATACTGACGATTTTTTTTTTCATTGTTCCTCTCAAAACAGAGCACCTCCAACTTAATCTTTACATGGTTGACTGGTAGAGAATGCCTAAGGCATCAAGTCCACTTTTGTACCTTTTTTGTATGCGAAAACTTTCCAAAGTATATCCCCCATAAGAAATTTCAGTAGGGTTTAGCGTATACTTCTACTTTGGTGGGATTGTCCTATGTTGCGACCCAGTACGTACTCGTAAGCGTACGTACTACAAACTACGTGGATAGGGCAAAGTTCGGGTCCAGACTTGACCTACCATAATTATTTTTTGGAAACCTGATATCATTAGTTTTATGTTTTATTTACTAACACTACTATATGGCCTCTCCGTGGTCTTAAAAATGTCTGCCTCCACCAGATTGGCTGGTGCACGTCTTCCTGCGGCTTTTCCATGGATACAGGAGTGGGAGACACAGCCCACTCTTACGCCTACGACGGTGGTAGGGTGAGGAAGTGGAACGTGGCCACCTCGCAGTACGGCCAGGCATGGCTACCCGGTGACGTCATCGGATCCTGCATCGATCTAGATAAAGGAACTCTGGAGTATTATAGGTGGGAACTCTAACTCAATTTTCTTACTTCAGTCACTGAGGACTGAACGTTGACGTATGAAAATTGGATATTATCTCACAATGACTTCTGACTTATGACCCACTATGAAAGTGAAAACTTACGATTGGAGCCAAGTATACGGGATTCAGCGTCACCGACCGACTGGAGCCGAGTATACCCGATTCAGCGTTCCGACCCGGTGACGGTTTAGTCTGGTTCACACTTCATAAAGAGCGCAAACCGCGCCTAAAAAAGTTTGTACTTAAAAAAAACATTGTTTCGGCAATAATATAATTCGAATGACAGCCGGGACCAAAGGCTTAACGTGCTTTCCGAGGCACGGAGAGGTCTTCGATCGACCCGCGCGACAGTTATGTCTTAGCCACGAGCCCCTCCTTAGCCAAAAGCTCCTGCTTAAAAATCATAGCACATAAAATCTATCGTCGTGGCAATCGGATGCTTACAATCGACTCGTTCTACATGTTATGGCAATTTCCTGCAGTAAATCATTCACTCACTCACTCACTCATTCAATAATAGGATAAATCAAAAAGGAAATTCATGTTCGCTCCAACGATGCAATCTCGAATATCAGAATCGATTTGATCTACTTTTACCAACTCGAATACAAGGGCATGAAGGCTTGTAGTTCGGGCCTGTTCCAGTGTTGCTAACCCTACTGTTTAGAGTGTACAGTAGATCTACTGTTTTTTCAATGGCATCCCTGTTTTCTGTTTTAGTCCATATTTTTACTGTTTTTTTTGTACTTTCCTTTTCGTTTGGGTACAAACAAGATCTATCGTCTTATTTGTAACTGATGAAGGTATGCATTTTCGGATTTTCAAACTATTTTATTCTTTAACGTATGCTACAGTTTAGCAAGCATACATGATTATTGTTTCGTATGGTAACTTTGTTTGATTTGATTTAGCAACATAAATTAAATGGTGGGCTGGTTACCAGGCACGTCAGGCCCGCTCTTGCGGGCTGGATTGGTGGAGCTCGCGGGCCGTAGTTTGGAGATCCCTGTGCTACACAGTAGAATGACTGTTCAGAAATGACTATATTTTACTGTTTTCTACTGTCTTTTATGGTTGATTTGGTTTGTTTTTAGTTTGGTAGGGTTGGTAACACAGCTCGACAGATCACGATTTCGCATCGATAATGTATGGCGTCGGTGGGTTTCAGATTGATTTTGTGATTCCGGTTCTGAAGTTTTTGCTTGAGGCTTATCGTGGATTGGCAAACGCTATTTAGGTACTCATCAAGTAAGCAGTACTTAGAATATTATTTCAAAATAACAGCAGTCGTAATCATCCTTATCCTTACATATTATAAAACCAAGTCCCCCGACGCGTCTGTCTGTCTGTTCGCGATGAACTCAAAAACTTCCGAACTGGTTCTCAAACGGTTTTCAGTAACAGAGTGATTCATAAGGAAGGTTTAAGTGTATAATTCGTTAAGGTTTTGTGTAAATTGGCTGAAATATGACGATTATTATTGAAGATGTTGGAAAAAGTCATGCCGACTGGGAGCCTTACTGGCGTGCGCCGCGTAAACCGTAAGAGACACATAACATTAATGTTGTACAGGTTTGTACATCTTAAAAAGTTCAACAAAAAAGTCCGCGATTGCATATCTCTTCTATCTTCTAAGGATAACCACAGTAACAACTTTTGTCTTTCAGAATTTGATAAATATTTAATTGTTATTTCTGAAGCTATTTTGACCGGTATTATATTAATCCTTACCCAATAAAATATGTTATTCAAATTTAATATTTAATTTAGATTAAAATATGCCTTGACATCATACCATTTAAATGAAGACTTTAAAAGATATCACAGATTCCAATTGCGGTGGCGATGAAGACTTTAAAAGATATCACAGATTCCAATTGCGGTGGCGAGCGGAATCAATGACCTTTTCCTCGACTATTAAGTTTGTACTCCCGGTAGTACGTTCCCGTGAGATATTTTCCGACATCTACGCGGGCGAAGCCGCGGGCTAAGTAACTAATTACAGCGTACTGACATAACTAAAGCAGTATTTAGTAAGCAACATATTAACTAAATAAATAAATATTATTTAGTTAATATGTTGCTTACAACATATTAACTAAATATTAACAACGGATTTGGATGAATTAAATTTGTCATACGAATAGACCATGGCTTGGATTAGGACATAGGATAGGATACTTCATATTCCGGTAGTACATTCCACGTGGGTGAAGCCACGGGCAAAAGCTAGTCAATCATAAATTCTGGCAACACATAAAACATGTAAATAAAACCCTGTCTGATCTGCGAAGGTGTTGTTAGGTATCGTACTGAGAGTCTATTTATGTGGTAATTATCAGGAAAAAAGAAAAAAAAAATCGTTTTTTTTTTTTTAATGGGGAATTTTACCGGTTATTTTACAATCATAATTTATGACCCCTGTTGACAATTTGCAAATTTTTCAGGTTTTTTGGGTACTAAAAATGTGATTTTTAAATAGCAACAACTTTATATTTTCTTTTTTGTTTTTTATTTTATAATTTATTTTTTATTTTTATTGTTACTTGCTGTTGTTTGTATTTCCTGTGGGTGTCCCGAATAAAATATTTTTCTTTCTTTCTTTATTTTCAATAATAATAAGATTATTTATTACTTTTAGGTAATGTTATTGCAGTACCTATGTGCCCATTTCGGATCGGACATGGTTTTTTTACATATTGTATATATATCAAAGAAAGAAAAAAGAAAGAAAAATAAGTTTATTTGTCACAGAAACACGTGCATAAAAAAAAAGATGATTAACTCGAGTAAAAAATAAGACAAAGAAACAGAATAGATTTAAATACAATAACGAGCACAAAACAGAAATAGTCGGCAGCTGCTGGCACGTCATGACTGTGACAAGAAGGCTTCCACTCAGCATGATGCTCTGCTATGGAGACCCACAGCACAGCGCTGATTTTCAGTGGTCACCCGAAAGAGACGACCATACACACACACACAAGTCACAAGTCACAAGTTTATCACAAGTCTAAGTGTTTAGTACCCACAATTAAAGCTTTCTTCCTCCAACAGGAACGGTATATCAATGGGTCTGGCGTTCGACAAGGTGACCCACGGAGCTGGCCTCGCATACTTCCCCGCAGTGTCACTGGCGATGCAAGAACATCTGTATGCTAACTTTGGACATGTACCGTTCGTGTGAGTATAGCTTCACTTTTTAGCCCACGTTCCCACGAACGTAAAAATATCGCGGTGGGATTTTATCGCGCACTGGATTTTTAACTCTCGGTGTTGAGCCGAGCGTTGAGAATCCATGTTTTAATGCAAATGCAAGCCTTTAGAAAGATACATGCAAAATTAATGACCATTAATCACAGTTTCCCAGTGGCAGGATACGCAGCTCTGCAAGCACCTCCCAGCCGAGAGTGCGCACGCGCTGTGTTGCTGTTCAAGTCTCTGGAGGCTCTGCTGGATGAACTGGTTCGACCTACGGACATTAAGGCTTCACTAACTGCTAAGAGCAGCAAGGTATATCATAAAGGTACCATTCCGTACTCGACCGCAAGCGGGAACTGCAGGCGACGTGTCGCGGCGTCATGATTCCGAACCCGACCGCAGGCGGCAGCAGTCCGTATTTCAATCGGTAGATCGGATAGAAGATAGAAAAACGTGTTATCGCTCGAGCGTTGGCGGCACTACTGGTCTGCGGTCGGGCTGCACGTGTCGGCTGTCGCTCGCCCGTAGCTGTCAACGACTTGTCGCTAGCTACGGAAGGTATTTCATAGAAAATCATAGACACCAGTCATGTCGCCTGCAGTTGCCGCTTGCGGTCGGGTACGGAATGGTACCTTAAGCATAGGCTTTACGAGGTGAAGCTACACTATTATACAAGGATTCCCGCTTTAGGTCACTAGTGAGCAGGGTACAGGGTACCTATCATAAAATATGGTTGTGGCAGCATCTACATCTCCACATGCAAACTACGCATTACTATGACGCCACGCAAAAATCCTGCATCGCGCAAGCAGTGTTTAGCGCACGACCTAGCATATGCAACGTCCCGATTTCAATCGTCGGGCAGTTGCCCACCAGACACCACAGCCGTCAGATCGGAGGATCCTCCCTTTTCTATGGAGGATGAGTGAACTTTACACCCTGTTCCTCATGCCCTTATATTGTCAAGGCATATCATCATATTGCGATCATCAATCATATGTTATCATATGTTTTTTTGTATATTAGGTTAGGTGAATAAATATCATGTGTAAAAATACGCTTAAGAGGCTTACAACAGCTAAAGCGCGGTCACTGTCGGACTGCATAGAAATGAAAAAGAAGCGCGATGACACGACGCAGGTAATTTATTGCAAAATATGAAGCAATTAGCGATTTACAGAAAATCTATTGATTGGACTGGAAAATTAAAACACTATTATGCTAATATGTAGCTTGTAGAATAATCTGACAAAAAATCAGAATGATTGCATGTAAATGAATATGATTTTTAATCGTTAAAAGAAATTTTTAGAGGTATCTTCATGATTGTTTCTATCGTATCAAATTAGTTGTATTATGTTTTCAACACACTATCATACTAGCATATATCCTGAAGAATATCATATATTTTTCTGATTTTGTTTACTGCAGTGGATCATATTCTTTTAGGCATTATAAAACTTGCGTTTAGGCATGTTTAGGTCCTGTAGTCCCCTTAATGAAGCCGAGAGACACTTATAACACCACTGTCATTGGGATATTTTTTTTGTACTGGACTATACCGTCCGGTTTTGTAGATACTAGAAGTCAAAGTTTCAAAAACGAAACCTTTTTTTTTTAATTTCACAAATGTATAATTTAACTTTAATAAATAGACCCATAACTCCTGTACCGATGCAACCAACCATTAATACAATGTTTTGCGTTGCGCGCTGCCGTAAACAGCTATTTTTTTACACAAAAAAAATAAGTTGCCGAGCAATAATTTTTGCTCAATATTACTTAGTTTTATGTATAGAATGCGTAGATAATTAACGGTTTCTTTACACTCTGTATATGAAGATACGGGAAAGTAGAAAAGGCGTGCATGATCAAAAATAGCAACACTAGTGGACTAACTCATAATTTTCTAAACCAGTCGAAGTCAGAGTCATCGAAAGGACCTGAGGAGGAGGTAGCGTTACGGATCCACAGCTCAGGATCTGTGTATAGTCCACGGCCATCTCCACACACTATCATGGATGCCCAGAACACAGAGGTTAAGAAGATGTCCAAAAAGGTACCCTAATGCCTAGAAAATACGATTCAAAGGCTTTTTGAGCAGTATTTAGTGAAAATAATAAGTTACTGCTTAGTGGTTTCGTAACAATTAAGAAGCTTTAGCTCGAGCATATTATCTTAAGAGGGGGGTGCATTTCAAAAGTTGGCAACGTCACATACAGCTGTCAAGTATTTCGCTGGTTTGATTAATTTGTTAAATTAAATTATAAAATATTTCTTTGTAGTGCGCTAAAATATTAATTACTAGTTTTGCCAGCAGCTTTGCCCGCGTGGATGTCGGAAAATATCCCACGGCAACGTACTAATGGGATTAAAAGTACTCTATGTGTTAATCTAGGTTATAAACTATGTGTGCGCCAAATTTCATCCAAGTCCCGTTTTTTCACCAATCCGGAACATACCTACAGCAAGACAAACAGACAGATGGACAAGTTTTTTTAAAACTATGTTTTTGGGCATCAGACTCGTTCCAAATGGGAACTCTTTCCAAAGCAGGCTAGCTCAAATGAGACGGATCATTATGGGTTATGACCACCACAGCATGGGTTCCTGAAAACTTCCAATGGCATCGTGGAAGACCCAGGCGTATATGGCGGGACGAACTTGACCATAAGGGAGGGATTGGTTCATATTGCCTCAGGATTGAGTTTAGTAGAAAAAGGAAAGGGCGGCCTTTGCCCAGCAGTACGACAATTATTATTAAAAAAAAACACTACAAAGTGAAAAATAACTTTAATTTCGGAAGTCGGTGGCAAAAAAAGACACCGACGACGTAGTGTTTTTTTGGAAGACGGTTGTTTTTTTTTTTTTTTTTGTGAAAAGTTTTTATGTTAAGAGGCTTACAACAGCTAAAGCGCGGTCACTGTCGGACTGCATAGAAATGAAAGAGAAGCGCGATGACGCGACGCAGGTAATTTATTGCAAAATATGAAGCAGTTAGCGATTTACAAAAAATCTATTGATTGGACTGGAAAATTAAAACACTATTATGCTAATATATAGCTTGTAGAATAATCTGACAAAAAATCAGAATTATTGCATGTAAATTAATATGATTTTTATTCGTTAAAAGAAATTTTTAGAGGTATCTTCATGATTTTTTTCTATCGTATCAAATTAGTTGTATTATGTTTTCAACACACTATCATACTAGCATATATCCTGAAGAATATCATATATTTTTCTGATTTTGTTTACTGCAGTGGATCATATTCTTTTAGGCATTATAAAACTTGCGTTTAGGCACGTTTAGGTCCGGTAGTCCCCTTAAGACTCCTCTTATTCTAATAGCTTCCGCTATGACCTCATTTCATTCATCCTGTCCAGGCTTTCCTAATGTCTCTATCCCGGCTGGTGGTGGTAGAACTGGGAGGTGTTCTCCGCCTCTCGTACGTGGTGGTGGCAGAACTGTTGCCACGACTACGAGGTCTCTTCGGGTTGAAGAACAGAAGCTCACACACCGACCTACTCGCCGCAGACTTCTTTATGAAATGCAGGGATGAGAATTTTGTAAGTAACCCTTTTTATTTTAGGTAACCTTTTTATCGGCTGTTTTGATAAAATCAATGCTAAATTGAAAATGCTAGATTGTGCACTTGGATCTACAAGATTTACTTGCTTTATTAACTTTTTTTTTTTCTTGTTTTGTGTTTCGATATTGTCATTATGTATAATATTAAATAAATAAATCTGACCTGTGTTTAATAATAATATGTAAATTTTTATTCTTAATTACTTTGACTCTTGACTTTTGTTTTATTATACATTTCGATGACGAGTTAATGACACTATTCTGTAGTATTATTATTATAATTTGATTGATGCAGTTTTAATTTGTTATGTTAATTGCTTTGAATAATGGACAAAATAAATAAGTATTTGAGGATTATATCCTATTAATAAAAGTAACCTATCTGTTTATATTTGTACGTCGTAATAATTTAATGTAACATCTGGCATGCAATGTGTGTATACTTATGTTTTGAACAAATAAATCTTATCTTATCTTAACTTACAATTTGGAAAAAATCCCTGTCCCATCAGTGTTTGTTAAGAGTATCGTGCTAAGAGTCGTTGCTCATTTATAATGAAATTGATGTAATTTTGGTAAGTACTAAAAATGTGTATTTTAAACAGCAATAACTTTAGAGGTCTACCAAAATCGTCTGGAAGAGAAAACGTAATTGTTTAAAACGGTTTGATTTGTCCAGATGGGTTTTACACCGGTCCGTTGCACTTGTGCTGCCGATTCTGGGGACCGGGGTACTATTTCAGAATCGAGCTGAATTATTAATCCTTGACCCGGAATAAATTCGTAATTGGGTCAAAAGTAAGATCTGAATTCTACATTTCTTGCTCTCGATGTCCTTATGTGCAACTTTGTTCAAGGGTAGTTTACTAAATGCATGTGTTATAACACCCACAAGGGAAATCCCTACTTCCTGGGGAAATCTGTCCGCATATAAATGATGTATTCAGTTGATGTAATTAACGGGCCGGCCTAGACCCAAATACATGAAAATATCTATTCTGAATGAAAAAAATGTTGTACCATCACTACAGAGATCCTATACGTATGTTTTTTTCTGGCTGATGATAAACAGTTATATGGATGCCATAGAAACATTTTTAAAAAAAATACAGCTTCATGAGCTGTCAATTTTATTTTTTTTATGTCGAAATTAATAAAAATACTTTCATTTACTTACCAATTTCCTTGTTTTCATAAATAAAGAGGCCAATTATCTGATTTAATAACAGAATAACGGTTTATTATTCTCTAAAGGTTAAAATTTGTTTCTAAATCAGTCTCTACTCTACCCTTTGAGTTCCGCTGACCTTTCGGCTCGGGTTAAAAATATTCTTCGATTTGGGCCAGCGTCGAAAAGTGGCACTTATTATTTAAAATTAACCAGTCTACTTTCGTAGAGTGTTTCGTGGAAAACCCTAAGAGCAGGTTAACTCAATTTGTGAGCCTTCAAGAGCAAAGTCTAACGAGCGAAATGTCATTAGTTTGATCCCTACCCGTGGTACCACCTCCTCATGTGAACCCGCCCCTACATCAAATTCAAGTCAATTAGACACCTCTCAGTCAAGATCCGCAAATATTTGATGAATTTGAACGGTATGACTTGCGGGATCTGAGCCGATTACCGGGATACTCGTAGTGAGCCGCATTCCACCCATTGACGTTATTGTCTCGGTCCGCATAAACAAACTTAGTTTTTGTTTACCCTAAACCTCTTAAGAGGTCATTGTACTCATCATTATGAACAACTTTCACTATGGGACCAATGGGACGAGATATACGAACATAAATGTAGAGAACAGCTGATTTTTTTTCGCGATTTCAGCGTTTTTCCCATAGTGAAAGTTGTTCATAATAATGAGTACAATGACCCCTTAAGAGGTTTAGGGTAAACAAAAACTAAGGTTGTATACTAGTCAGAAAGAAATTAAAAGAAAATACATAAATTGCAAGTGAATTTATAGGTCTAACAACGAAAACAGTATATTTTTTCATTTTGAAAAAAAAAACTGTTTTTAGTAGCCGGTTTAGGGGTACGAGGAACAGGGTGTAAAGTTCACTCATCCCCCATAGAAAAGGGAGGATCCTCCGACCAGACGGGTGTCATGTCTGGCGGGCAATTGCCCAGAGGTTGAAGTCGTGAGCTTGTATAGGGGAGACCTGTACAAAACCGTATACTGGGGTAAAACAGTACAGCATGTCTATTCTTGTCAATAATTCAAAGTTCCCGCGCGCAAACTGCTCAGCGGCGTCGACCAATGGGAGCTATCTGTCAACAAACACTTGTCGCTGCAGGCACGCGCGTTATCAAAATATTCGATTTTATTCTTTTTCGGCGTACTTGATCTTAGTTTTGTGAAAATTCAATCAATCATAGTGAAATTTACATATATTACAGGTAAGTGTCCAATCAACTATGTTAAAGTGTGTGTATTTACTCGTAATTAACAACTGTTTGAGTAGGCAAAATTGGTTTGCGTATGTAGTAGTGAGTGATATATTTATACATTGAGCCTTGGGTCAAAACCGTACGGGGCAATTCCGGCCACTATACGATTTTGACCCGCACGAATGAATATAAACTAACTAATTTTATTTTATTTTAGGTGCAGTTAAAATGCCGCGTAATTATAAAAGGACTACTTCTAGACAAGAATGGGATCCGGATAGCATGAAAAAAGCCGTTCAAACCGTATTTGATGGCACCATGGGTTACTTGAAAGCGGCCAAAACTTTTGAGGTACCAAAATCAACATTACAAGATCGAGTAAACCGATTTAAACAGAACAATGATCTGGACGGTTCCACACGCAAAGGCTTGGGACGATTTAAGCCCATTTTTTCGACTTCTCAAGAACAAAGTCTAGTTGAACATGTCTTGATCATGGAAAAACGATTATTTGGTCTCACGTATAAAGATCTTCGACGCTTAGCGTATCAGTTCGCAGAAGCAAACCGTATTGACCATTGTTTCAATAAGGTTTATAAACTAGCGGGAGAAGATTGGTTAGCTGGGTTCATGAAGCGACACCCACAATTATCACTGCGTGCTGCCGAGCCAACGTCGGTGGCGAGAGCGATGGGATTTAACATGGTCAGTGTCAACAAATTTTTTGATTTGCTAGAAGGAGTTATAGATCAATATAAATTTCTGCCTACACACATTTACAATGTGGATGAAACGGGCCTGACAACGGTACCAAAAAGACAAAGCAGAATAATCGCTTTAAAAGGAAGAAAACAGGTCGGTCTGGCTAGTTCAGCGGAAAGAGGCCAGCTGACTACTGCTGTCCTGTGTGTGTCTGCTTCTGGAAATTATATTCCTCCGCTGCTAATATTTCCACGAGTTCGGATGAAGGCTGAACTTCTAGATGGTGCTCCACCAGGGACAGTTTCGGTTTGCCATCCAAGTGGCTGGATACAAAGTGATATTTTTGTTGAGTGGTTGAATCACTTCATATCATCAGTAAAGCCCAAAAAAGAAGATCCTGTCCTTCTTTTACTCGATGGACACTCTACCCACACAAAAAATCTCCCACTGATCGAAAAAGCTAGGGATAATGGAGTTATAATTTTAAGTTTCCCCCCTCATTGCACCCACAGACTTCAACCGCTAGACGTGAGTATCATGGGTCCATTGAGCACATATTACACCCAAGAAGTAAACGCGTGGCTACGGAATAATCCGGGTAGAGTAGTGACACAATTCCAGCTGGCAAGACTTTTTGGAGCAGCATACTGTAAAGCGGCTACTATACAGAACGCCGTGTCTGGCTTTACTAAAACAGGCATATTCCCAACGAACAGGACAGTATTCGGTGAAGCAGATTTTGCCGCTGCTGAAACAACGGAAATACCTTCTACGACACCATCAACTTCCGCTGATGCATATGTCAACCCGACACCGTCAACTTCTTCTGCGCCGCTCGTTCACTCAATATCATCAATTTCTCCGCTACTGCCGCCAGTTCCTACTACGTTGAATCTGACAGTGTCTCCGGCGGATATAATGCCAATTCCTAAAATAAGTGTGGACCGAAAAAGAGCAAGCGATCACCGAAGAGGAAAAACTGCTGTTATCACTTCCTCCCCCTATAAAAATGAGTTGATAACCATCTCACAAAATAAAACTCCTAAGCTTAATTTGAATCAACCGCCTAAGACCAAAAAACCAAAACAAAAAATAATAAATGATAACATTTGCTTGTACTGCCTCGAAGAATACGGTTCAAGCCGTGTGGATGAAGGTTGGGTGCAATGTACGGAGTGTACAGGTTGGGCTCATGAAGGCTGTACAGGTTATGACTCAGAGGATTTAGATAATTTTGTATGTATGGGATGCGTTGCTTCTAGATAATTTCTGGGGCAGTATCGTATATAATATACGGTTTTGCCCATGTGTCGGGGCAAAATCGTAATTAGAAGAAGTTTAATAATTTTTGGTTTTTATTGTTTAATATTTTAATTATTCCAAATATGTGCAAGTGATTATGTTCCTTAAGAGACTGACTAATTATAATTGTTTAGTAAATAAATTTCTGTTTTGAGATTAAAGACCTACAACCCTAAACCCTTAGCTATACGATTTGGACCCGGTCTCCCCTATATGTCCACCGCGCGGTAAACTCTAATTGCGCGATGCAGGATTTGAGTGACGTCAGGATGTTGTGTGACGTCAAGTCTTTGATGCGTAGTTCGCATGTGGCGGTGTAGATGCCGCCACACCGGTAATTTATCATTATCTATGGTTAAAATGCAAGTATTCTTTTGTCTCTAGATGGGCCTTGCAGCCAAGCTCCTAGCACAGCCTTCGCCTCGTCTCAGTACCATGCTGGACTTACTGTGGACCTTCCTGGACGAGTCCGCGCTGTGTGATGTCTTAGAACATTGTGTGGTTCGGGAATGTCTACTCTTTGACTTAGTGTCACAGGTAACATGGTATCAATTTTCTTTGTTTTAAAAGGCAGGTTTATACGAGCCCAGTAATATGGCAATACAGTAAGTCAGTCCAGCGGTTGCTCGTTTAGACACTAGTTTCAATTTCAACCCAGTCCAGTGCTGACTTCGCACCCTCAATTCAGTGCAGTTGACTTACTTACCCGTCTATTTTCGGGCCTTTAAGCCTTTTAAAAAGTAAATAAATTAGAAACAGTAACTTTTTCGACTAATTATAGATAGAGAGATAAATCGTTTATTTAGTGCACAAAAACGACAGCACAACATACAAAAGCACGATTAAATAATAACTAATTAACTGTTAGGAAATAGCTCCAAGGTGCCAAACTACCCGTCCGATAAGGACCAGGCCCGGGTCGACGGAACGTTGTGTTCCACGCTCGCCTCAAAGAGATGTCAGCACAACTGACTGGGTCCGCTAGAGGACCGATGCCTGTTGGGGCCGCGGGAAAGTCTGAAAGGGATACTGTGGCCCCTGGCAACGTACAGGCAACTGAAGGAACACGGGTGGGTTTTAGTCAGTAAGAGTCTGACACGCCCTCCCTCTCCGCTTAGAGCGGGAGAAGATATTCGAAAATATCCAAGGCAAAAAAAAAAAATGTTGCCAGTATACAAACATACAAAAAAAAATAAGACATTGTGATGACACTGACAATTAAGGTTGGTTAAGTGAAAAAATGGGCGCGGATTCCTAAAAATCCTTTTCAATCAAACGGTGCTGTTCATAAAAACGGTCTTTGAAATGTAAGCTCGTTAAAAGACGATGATTTATTCTTACTTGTTTTAAATTAAAACTCCAATGAGAGAGAGAAAATGTATGTTCAGTTGTTTTCAATTTAAGCAAAAATACTTTTACTATTTTGAAGCACCCTGATCAGTCAGCCACACTACCAAGTGTGGCAAGACGAAAAAAAAACCGGAAGTCACGTCAGTTAATGCTAAAATAATTGTATTTATTTACAGGACATGTACTTCAATCAGCAAATCGAAGGTGTGTACGTGTTATGTGGATTAATGCAACACCGGGAGACCAGGCACCACCTCGTCAAATACGTGTTCTTCAATAAAATCACGTCAGTACAATATTCTTACGTAAAACAATCTTCTTCATCATTTCCAGGTTTAAAAGACACTGTTACAAAGCATACACTGCTACTGTTCGTTCATTATAACTTGACCCGTGACGCGATCGGTAATACTGTTCTGTCAGTCGCCATTTTGAACTGTATTGGTATTGAAACTAAGCTTGACAAGCAATGGTGCCAACATGACAGCAAGGGACAAGTCATAGTGAGCGGTCTGTAAACTTCGTTTTTTTATCCCAGAGACTAATTTGAAATTTCAAGTGATTGTTATTTGTTTTTTCAATTCGGAGTCTGACATTTGCACCTGTCATATTAGTCTCTGGGATTAAAAACCGAACTTTAGATGTTTTGGCACTCATGACGTTGACAGGAGGGCGTTGTTGGTAACCATTTGTTAAATTCTTAGAAAAGGTAAGGTTAAATTGCTCTATGAAATGTATTGTACCAAAATGGCGGCGGTAGTTCCGATTTAGGCCACGCGCCAATAGATTCATGAGTACAGCTTTAAGAATAACAGAGACGACGATGTTTTTCCAGCAGTATTTTTTCTAATGAGACATGCAGTGATCTTCACCATCATCATCCACAGTCCAACTTCACACACTGCTGACCATAGGCCTCGGTTTTCTTGTGTTAATCCTTACGCTCCTGCGCCAGCTTCATCCAGGTTCTTCCCGGGATGGTAGCAATACCATCCGGGCATTTCGCCGCCAGACGACCGACACTTCATTTCCCAGTCCATGGACGCCACTTGGTAAATGCCTTAAAAAATAAAATATTGACATCAAACAATTTTTTAAGATCAAGGTAAGAATTCTCTAACTCCTGCGATAATAATGATCCAGTGTCCTCCCGTCACATTTTACACGTCACATAAAAAAGAGACTTTTGACTTTTAAGGAAATTCAATCAAGAATTATACAAAAAAAATTGTTAAAAGAAAATAAACAAAAAATAAAAAAATAAATATATATAACCCTACCTGTCATTTCAAACTCTCACGTCTTTAGACAGATTTTTACAGCCGATTTGTTGCTAGCTGTCAAAATCGAGTGTGGACGTTGGTTTTTTAAATCGCCACACAAAGTCGCGTGTGTTGATATGACAGTATCAACTGCCAGGTATACATATTTTACCCGTTAATTAAACTCCTTTTACCTCCATTTCAACTTTCAGCTTCGACAATTTCCTTAACATCAAGTGTCCAGACGATGCAGTGCTACGGACAGTGATCAGGAAGCCGTGGTGGCAGCGACCTACTGCTGTGCAAGGAGAGACAGACCCTAGGATAGCTGGTAACAACACTGAGTGCGGATTTTACCAATGAAATTGAACGCGTTCAGCACATCTAAACGCGTTCAAGAGCTGTCAGTGTACCAATTTGACACTGACAGCTCTTGAACGCGTTTTAGAAATGTTGATCGCGTTCAGTTTCTTTGGGGAAATTAGCCCTTTGATGATGTGAGATAATGTAGCGATAAACTCATATAACTGTTTGTGTTTTGGGGTCGTATACGTGACCACAGGGCCAGTAAGTCACTTAGTGCGGATTTCACCAATGAAATTGAACGCATTCAGCACATCTAAACGCGATCAAGAGGTGTCAGTGTACAATATTCCATAACAATTTTGACACTGACAACTCTTGAACGCGTTTTAGAAATGCTGATCGCGTTTAGTTTCATTGCTGAAATCAGCCCTTAGTTAACCTATTCCGCTTAACTATTCCTAAAGATTCATAAAAAACCCTTTAAGAAATCGACACGTGTTTCACCTCCCTACAAGGCATTCTCTGGATGACGATCCTGAGGATGTCTGAATAGTTAAGCGGAATAGGTTACTAAATATTTTATTTATTTAATTAATTACAACGGCTTGCGCCAATGACAGTAATTAACAGGTAATTAATAGGTAAAAACTAATCTTATAACTAAACATATCACATAAATAAACATAATATATATTTATATATATATATTTACATAATATATATATATTTACGCGTATTATATTTTATAATGGATTTCCGCGAGGTCACGCCTGAATTAACTATTATGTTGCCAACATTGATTCTAAGCCAATGTTGGATATTGGATCGGATCGGTCACTATTTCGACTTTAATTTATTCTACAATCTATTTGGTCCAATCGTGGACACAAAAATGTGGACACAACGTGTGACCACACACAATCAATCTGCTTAGCCGTTTCCCAACTATGTTAGACGGCTTCCAGTCTAACCAGATGCAGCTGAATACCAGTATTTTACATGGACCGGCTGCCTATCTGACCTCCACAACCCAGTTACTGGGTAACACGATACCCCTTGGTAAGACTGGTGATCTGACTGTGTGACCACACAAATAAGCATAGTTTTATTATGGCCAGGAATTCGTGTGTTATAAGAATCAGACTTCTAAAAATAACACACGTTACACATTTCAATAGGTAGTAAACGCCATTCGCAGAATAGCTGGGGTAACACAAATATTATTTATTTACAGAAATGGCTGAGAAGGGGACCATTAACCGTTCACCATTCGCGCCTACCGACACAGGTATAATTTTATTTATTCAGACATATTATTATTTATCGCCAGCCTGGTGGGATAGTTAGTTATACATTTTAAGCTGGTTACACAGCTGTCCGGGAGAACCGTACGGGCTCCCGGAACGGAGACACACGTGAGGCGCTAGAACATTGTTTCACAGCGACGCGGATTGGTCCGTACGCTTCCCGCTCCGGGTAGACCCGTACAACGTATCGTACTACTCCCTCGTTTCAGAGCACTGCGGGCGCTACCCGTATGGGTCTCCCGTGTACAGACAGCCCGTACGGGTCTCCCGGACAGCTGTGAAACCAGCCCTATTGTTTACTTAAGGTCCGCACAACATAGGTTGGTGGTCCGGACCCGGACCGCGGTCCGCCATTTGGTGACACCTGTCGGTCGATTCTGTAAAAATATCAACGTGAAACTTAGGTGAAGTGAGCTGTCATTATCACAAATCAACCGGCAGGATGCTAGGGATTAACACTATTGACAGCTCACTTCACGCTCACTTCACCTAAGTTTCACGGTGATATTTTTACAGAATCGACCGGCAAGTCTAGTGTATGAGCATGAGGTCCTGGGTTCGATTCCCAGATCAAGAAAAGTTTTATTGGGTTTTCCTATCTGGAACTTCTCAGTAGCAGCCCGGACTCTAGATTTGTGCCCGGTTGATGGCAATAGGCTCGCCTCCTATTGCATGTGGGTGTACTGTAAGTACACCTCTCTGCACAACCCTTCATGAAAACAAAGCGTGATGTTACATTATGTTAATATTTATCGTCTGTATTACTTAAAATAATTAGGATTTTTTTTTATTTTGTTTATTTTAGGTCTGCTTGCACCACAAATCGCACATGACAGTTCAACAGAACGATGTGTTGGAATCCCAACACTAAATGTTACTAAATACTAAATAATACGAACATCACTAGCGTGCGCTATCGGCAGCCATCTTTATTTGAATGTTCGTTCAATTTCCTCACGGGTAAGTCCGCGACAGGTCAACATTTCGACAACGTGCTCTTGCCTAGTCCTACTTGATTGATGGTGATTGGAATTATATATCTCCTTAAAAATACAGGCTGTTTTTATTTACTGGAAATACCTACAACCATAACACATACCCCACACGATGTATAAAATTCGTTTAGCGCTAAACGTATTTAGTCGTTTGTGATGCAAGTGGGACCAAATTCGGGATATCAAGGACGCTACTACTAAAAATTAAAGCATTTTTTTACTTTAACTTAGAATTTATTCTGTAGAGGTCGTCTTATTTAAAACTACACCTCCTCTGCCCCTCCTCTAAAATCTCTATAAAAACATATGAAATGTATACATATGCAACAAATAGTGGACGAGTGTGCAATTTGCTTGTAAGTAGGTGCTTAACAAAAACGTAAAGCAAAATAAAAAATGGTCACCAAATCGAAGCTTCTATGAGAGTATAAGGCCTACGACGTTCTGACATTCACAAAATAGAAAAGAAACGAAATGTGAGTGTGTTATAGGTGCACCTCTGCCTAACCCTTTAGTAATTACAGGTATGATGTTAAAATATAAGATAAAACATCGTTGTCTTTGACGACTAAAAGTGTCTTAAAAGATCACCAAGTCAATATAATTTCATAACTAACACACTATTAGGAATGATATGAAATTATATTTTTGATTATTATATAGTCCATGCGCGACTGCTTGTCACCGCGTGAGTGTGCGTCCTGAGTGTCGGCGCACCGCGCAGGCGGAATGAACGGCGCATTAAACAAATGTTCGACACGTTTGAACTTGTCCAGAGTGCGAGCAGGCGCGCATGTTTCACGGCGTATTGTGTAAACGCGCTCCGGAATCCGCAATACGCGGTGCGCCGTCACTCAGGACGCACACTGAGGTATGTGAACGGTGAGAAAGGGGAGGTAGACAAAGGCCAAGTAAACTCAGTCTACCAATTTTGTCAATGGCGCCCTCCCTCGTCTCACCGCTCACATCCCTCAGGCGGTGACTAGCAGTCGCGCATGGTCTATAGCAAACTTTTGATAATTTCAGACAAGATATCAAAATTGATGGCGTCAGCGCAAGACGATGCCGCTATCGAGGCGCAGTACCGGAAGGACTGCAATAAGATCACGAAGGCGGTCGCACCCTTGGAACAAGTGCAGGTGAGCAAGTTGTTTTAACCGCCAAAGGACCAACGGCCGAATCGGTGGCAGCGCCCACAACCGTCAAGCCCCGCTGGCACCGAAATTGATACGCATAGTGGCACCTTTTCGGTGCCAGCGGTCCTTGACGGTTGGGGCGCAGCTCTGCACTATGTTACCTAACAAAACACATACGGATGAAATCAGGTCAAATACGGAGAAATAGCCAGGGAACACATTATTATTATTATAAAAATCGCACACGACTTTCGTACCACCGCAACAATATTTAGCAAAAAACGCCGAAAAAAAACATGTTTATTGTATCAATTTTAACTTAATTCTATTTTTTGTTATAGCGGCAATAGAAATACACAATCTTTGAACATTTTAATTGTACCATCGAAGGAGTTCATGTCTAACCACCGTAAGGACTATTTTGGCTTGCAGTGCTCGGCGACTATAGAACCGGGCCGGTAACAGATGTGGTCATCGTGTTCACGGGATTTTGTTTTGAAACAGGTTAGATATGAACTTCTTTGATGGTACATACAGCCCGCTGACAGACAGGCGGACGGACGAATAGCGGAGTAATAGGGATCTGTTTGGTATGCTCCGGTTCGGAACCCTAAAAGGAACAGTTAAATCGATGAGTAGTTCGAGTTATAAGCGCCCCAACTGGCGGACAGAGAGAAACGCTTAATGGTTTATTATAATTTAAATGTATGAATAAGGATAACAATGCAGCTGAATACCAGTATTTTACTTACTGGTATTCAGCTTGGTTACACTGGAAGCCGATCCCAACATAGTTGAGAAAACACCAGGCAAATGATGAATATAGATAACAGTTACGCTTGTTTACACAATAGCCTCCGTCAAAATCTATGGTCATCGTGTTACTATGGAAGTTTGTTGACACAAATGGAGCATAGATTTCGACAGCAAAAAACCTGTGTGGACTAAGTGACCTTATGGCAGTTTCTTTTATTTTTTTCGTCTGGTTAGTGACTAACCTGGTGTCACTGGCTTCACATGCCGTCGAAAAATATTTCTCAGGTTTCCCCACAATGTTTTCCTTCACCATTTTTGAACCAAGTTATAATTATACAATACGCACATGAATCGAGGTGCGTGCCGGGTTCGAACTCGAGACTTGTGATTTGGTAGTCTAACGGTCACGCCACTAGGATATCACTTCTGTGATATGGCACTAACAGAGTAACTAGAAATTAAATTGCTCTTGCGAAGAGATCTTACAATATGTTTCCTATTCATATTCTTAGTTATGTAAGAAGAGCAACGCAAATAAACAGAAATGTAAAATGTTATAAAATAAGTGCAGCCCTCTCACTTGGACCAGGTCCAAATGATGACTTATGAAGTCCAAAATTTTGGACAGTACATTGTCAGAGATAAATGTTTTGAGAAACTGTTTCATGTTTTGGCATCTCAAATATTTCTCCATTTCGTAGTGCTGAGTAATAGACTGATGGACATCCATCATTGCCTGATAATATGTAAGTGTAAAATGCTTAAGAATTAAGCCGGATATACAACACGAAACTTGTTACGCAAACTTTGTTATTCATTGATAGTTTCACGTGTAAATAGATCAGTCTTTACCCGTGAAACTATCAATGAATCAATCAATCTGCCTAGCCTTTTCCCAACTATGTTGGGTTGGGGTCGGCTTCCAGTCTAACCGAATGCAGCTGAATACCAGTATTTTACATGGAGCAACTGCCTATCCGACCTTATAGAGGTCGGATAGGCAGTTGCTCCATGTACCCAGCAATTGGGTAACACGATACCCCTTGGTTAGACTGGTTGTCAGACTTTCGGGCTTCTGACGACACGCATATAGAATATACATATTTACAAGTGGGTACAAACAACTTATAACTAATTAATTAATAAAAGTAGCAAAATTATATAAGTACTAAATTAACTAAGACTACTCGTATTTACAAACTAAAATATAGCATCGAAATATTCATCCGCATCGCTGTCGACTGGTAATGTACCCAACTGGCCGCATTGCCACGTTGTATGGCAATGCTTAGCCTCTGCCCAAGGTAAAAACCAGCCCTTGGGTCACGGGAAGTGTCAAATTGCCGTTTGGAGATTTCTTTAAAGAGGCCGTAAGCACTCGGACCCCACGGCCCGAGAGTTTCAACCCCAAACGGCTCGAAAATATACTTACCAGTGAGGTTATTATACTTACGCCGCTTGAGGTTTTTAGGATAAATTCATCCCAACTACGGAACCCTTCTTTGTGCGTGGTCCGACACGCACTTGGCCGGTTTTTTTTATACACAAACGCTGTTTAATCACAAAGCATACACATCAGATCTCATATCAAAAACTAACGTGCGTCATCGCCATTGTAATAATTATCATACTTTCGTCTGTAGGTAAATAAGTAAATGCTGAAATAATATCACACTTTTCGTTTTTTAACTTTCATCCACCAAAAAAATGTTGACCTGCTGCCAGTAAATTACCAGCCTTAAGCTTGTAGGCACGTGCCAAACCCTCGACCCTGAGCGAGGCCTGAAGCATAAAGTTCACGGTCCAATACCTAGGTCACGAGGCACATTCGTTTTTTGGCACCACTCCCACTTTGACCGCGGTTGTTATGCAAAATAACTGCCAGAAGTAGCTATTGCACCGATAACTTCCTGTGCCTTGGGCCACGTTCAAGGGCAGTGACTGAGGCGGTAGCGGGCGCGGTCCCGTGTGCGATTAGGTGGCCATAGTGCATCGCGAAACGATTTAGCGGGCAGTAGAGGCTAGAGGTGTTTCTACAAGGTAAAATATTAGACGGTCGCTCGCTAGCTATATTCGAAATCATAATTTTGTATAATGTTCTGGGAAACAAAAGAAAAAAAAAAATTGTCACAGAAACACGTGCTTTTTTAGGGCCTCACGGTACATTACATTCAAAATTTTAGCCTTACTACCTATTATTGATCGAAGCTTACTACTGACGGTAAATCAAAAATCAATTTAGAATATATGACGCATAGGTAATACCAATTCAAATGTATTGCTACTACTCAACTATTTACAGTTTTATTGCTACTAATAAACTATTTACAGTTTTATTGCTACTAATCAACTTTTTACAGTTTTATTGCTACTAATCAACTATTTACATTTTTATTGCGTAGTAAGATACTACTATTTACGATTAATTTCATGTATGATTGGGTTCTTCTGTCGCGCTTGGCGCCCACCATAGTCACTGCACTATGATTTCAAACATTCGATTTACTTCGTGCCCGCCTTAACACCCGCGGTATCTCCTCACCTTAAAAGAGGTTTTAGTGTGAACTGTTGCTCACGAAACTGGAGACGGCATTATGTCGACGTTTTCAAACTAATTTGGCAAGAAAAATACTCATTTTTCTTCAATCTAGAATATATTTAAAGAGATTTATGGGATTCTTTCAAGGGTGGAAATCTGGAGAATGTTATATAGTTTCTGTATGGGCAACGGTGTTCATGTCTGTTTAATGACACTGTTGTATTCTGTGAAAGTCAGATTTTTATCGTGAAGGGCGGGAAAATACAGACATCCCAAGAAAAGTTTGCGTTTCGGGAATCATCGTCTATCACCGACCGACCAACTCCGAACTCCGAACGTACGATGATAAGATCTGTTACTGTTACAACCATGGAAGTACTTGCCGATTTTGTATTACTATGTTTACAAAAGTAAAATAAACAACTCTATGCAATTCCAAAAAACTTTTGAGTGACAAACGACTATCTGCAATCGGAATAGCTAACACGACAGAGAGAAAACTTCATACAAACCCGCAATGATAGGTGCACTAATATAAAACGCGGCATTACAAAACTCAGAAGCTTTGCCTCTGTGGGGCGTTACTCTGGGACGCGACATTCGTGCTAATTCGAAAACACGAAGATTACCGAAGCGCACACCTTTTCTTGTTTAACTGTATTTGTTTTTCTATTCTAGCTATTTAATGCAATCTCTATCAAAAATATTTTTTTCCTCGACAGGTCGAGTTCCTTCTTCTACTTTTGGACAACACAGATGGCACAAATATGGTACCTTCAACACGGAAGATTTTCCTAGAAAAGTTCCGGAGATACATCATGGACAACTGCATCCTCGACATGGTAAATATCGACTCTTTGTTTAAGCAAAACGCGCGGAATAAACGTACAGGAAATTCGAACGAATATTTACTTTTTTTAAGAGTCTTATTCATATGTAAGAGTGCGCTCCATGCTTCAGAAAGCAGGGACCACCTGCTTAACGAAGCAGGTAGTCCCGGCTGTCATTCGTAGATCTTTGACAGTCGTTAAGGCAGAGGTAGTCAGAGGCTCCAAAAGTCTGACAACCAGTCTTACCAAGGGGTATCGTGTTACCCAATCACTGGGTTGTGGAGGTCATATAGACAGTCGATCCATGTAAAATAATGGTATTCAGCTGCATCCGGTTAGACTGGAAGCCGACCCCAACATAGTTGGGAAAATTCCCAACTATGTTGGACTGAATACCAGTATTCGGATTTTTTTTATCAAAATGTTAAAGGATAGTTGTATTTCCGATTCAAAAATGGTTCAGTTTACGTTACGTTTTCGTCGTTAGATGACAGACGAGTCTTTTGTAGTTTTGACAGCTGTCAAATAAGAAGCTCTCTTTGAAAAGGTTTAAGGGTTTTTGGAAATTTAAATCGGGGTTATTCAAGAGTATCACTTGCACAGTCTGAGATACTTTTCAGACCCTAAAAACATCTCTAGATAATCACATAAAAAAGATTGCGAATAATTCCAGTCATACCAAGTTGTTCTAACGTGTCGTTTTATCAGTAGAATTGCGCGATAAAAAAGTGTCAGGAGGCCATATTTCAGAGACTGTTCAATATTTCGCGCACCTCCCCGGCCATCTCGTGGTGCTGCCACGCCAGGCTGCTCACCGCTGTGCTGAAGCTCTGGAACGAAAACCCCATCGGAGTCACGTGAGTATTGAAAACAATTTCATTTATCGATGACCAGTCAGTTTTTACTAGTGAAAGATCTTTTAGTTACCCGACTGGACCAGAAAGAAGGTAATGTTTTTCGAGAATATGTATATATGGCTTGATGGATTTTAACATAAGAGGTGCCGTTAGATTCGTCTTAATTGTGGGAGTGACATAGGCTATACAGGGTGATTGGAAGATGGGTGCAAAGCTTTAAGGCGAAGATAGTACAGACAATTTAGAACCATTTAAGCCATGGTTGTCTTAGACGAAGTCTTACCAAATATTTTTAACCAAATTTTTAAGTTTTTTTTCGGAAATTCTCAAAATTTAATGTAAACTGCATAATTATGGCCAAATTGAATGATAAATGAATTCATTTTTTATTTATTTAATTAAAGTAATGTGTAAGCAATCAAGCAAAACATGTTTTAGGCTTCTGTGTCATTAGACATTTTTTTTACAGACATTTAAAGCTCAGAAAAAATAAAATTTTTGTACAATACGTCTTTTAAACCTTATTAAAAAAAAAAAAATTGGTTAGACTTCGTCTAAGACAACCATGGCTTAAATGGTTCTAAATTGTCTATACTATCTTCACCTTAAAGCTTTGCACCCATCTTCCAATCACCCTGTATAATATTTATACAGTATGTTAACTAACAGAGGGCGTAGAAATATTAAATTGATACGTAAAAGAGGAGCTCGTGGCTAAGCAATAACAGCCGCACGGTTCGATCCATCAGGTGAAGCTACGCTTGCCGGGGTTGGTCTGTGGATGGGTGACCATCTTAACATATCGAGACTCCTACGTACCTCGGAAAGCATGTTAAGCCGTTGGTCCCGGCTGTCATTCGTGGATCTTTGAAAGTCGTTACGGGTCGTCAGAAGCCCTAAAGTCTGACAACCAGTCTTACCAAGGGGTATCATATTACCCAGTTACTGGATTGTGGAGGTCAGATAGGTAGTCGCTCCGCTGTAAAATACGGTATTCAGCTGCATCCGATTAGACTGGAAGCCGACCCCAACATAGTTGGGAAAAGGCTGGACAGATTGACGTAAATGAAACACTCTGCACACGCGCACTTAGACAAGTCACTACATTAGACCGACTGCCGACTGCCTTAGACTTGTCATTCCACGTTGAAAGACTTCAACGTGGATTGACAGGTGCCACAGGTACGCGTGTACAGTGTTTCTTCATTTTTTATGAATATTTTGTTAATAAAAAACTTCTTTCTTTTTCGTTGTTAATATTTGTTTTAGTATGTATGGACGACCTATGTTAGTTTTTTTTTTTTGTGTTTTTATATGCAACCTCTGTTTTTTTTTTTGTGTTTGCAGATGCAACGAGAACGACCTCTGTTAGTTAACATACTGTATACAGTATAAGTAGGAGGGAAGATTTTTTTTAAATAAATTGCAACATGTGATATCTACAAAAAACAAAGTTCAATGTGTGTTTTTCTCTTTTTAGTTAATTTGTTTTTGCAGTCGGTATTTTGTTTTTTTTTTTAATAATAAGCTTTTTTCTCCTTCTCTTCGTGCCCATGTCTACATTTTGTCCGACTGGACCAAATATGGACCCTGTCATTTGACTCAATTAAGTCCTGGTTAACGTGTTCAGGACCACGTTAAATTTAATAAAAGTTACTTATAACGGTTTTAGTTAATTTTATAATTTAAGTAACATTGACGGTGGTCACTCTTGGAGTTGAGAACCCATTCTTAACCAAATGAAGAATTAAAAAGTACTAAGGCCTATCCCCTATTGTACAAATCGTTGTTCACAGCAAATTGTGAAAAAACTGTGCGCATAAGCATTTAAAGCAAGACGAGAAATCAAAATTTACTCGCTCTATTTCTGCATAGAAATACTTTTTTTTGGAACATTGCATGTCGAATACTAACTACAAAAATGCCCCTAAAATATTTTCAATTCAAAATAAAGTATTTCGCCGACAGGAAATAGAAAATACTAAAACTAAATTCAATTTCCGTACACCCACTAAGAAGACAGGCATGCAATATACATAATATAACAATCAATTTGAATAAAACTGCACCCTCGTATACCAAAGCACGTCTGATAAGGGTAGCTCTTATCTTTAAATAGAAATTCACACTTCGCCTCTGTATACCGAGCCAACAATAATGTCATATTCATGGAACTTTTTCTATTACTTGTTTTGTTAAGCATTCGTGCGACGCATTTTGTTACAATAGATTATAAAATACAATAGACGACGAATAAGTCAATCGTCATCCTGAGGATGCCTCGTTGAGAGGTGAAACACGTGTCGATTTCTTACAGGGTTCTTTATGACTCTTTAAGAACAGTTAAGCGGGTTAGGTTACTAAATATACGTCGTTTATTGTATTTTTTTATGGATTTCCGCAAAGTTACGCCTGAGTCAATTAAGTATTTGCAAATTATATGTTAATAATGAAAAAAATATTTCACAATTACAAAACTGAAAAGGTGTTGTAGGATTGTGGTCTCACTTATTTGACAGCAAAATGACAAGCACAGAATATACATTTTTAGGTTTCGATTATTTATGTGGGTGCATGTATAATTATTAAGTAATGGTGCATTATAGGAATCGCCTAGGTGGATACTTAATTCAATCATATGCCATTTTTTTATTTTCCCAAACCTTTGAAACTTCCAAGTAGTCACCTAATACAACTTAAAATAAACACAAGTAGGTATTAGACTACTCGAAAAATTACAGTTAAACCTTGCTGTCATATAATTTACCGGAAATTATCGCTATCCGTTTCGAGAAGTTGGTATTTTTCATCCTATAATCCTTAAGACCATAATGATATCAGCTTTCTTTCTGCAGTCACGGAACTCCCCACTTACCAGCTCGAACGTATATTGATGGAGAACTGGACTTCTACAACGTGGACCGCCTTGGTGGAGTACTGCCGTTCCTCGTCAGAACATTGAGGTACTCGTAAAAGTCTGAGTCCAAAGTACCAAGTGTGTGTCTCTCAGAGAGTGTTCTGCCCGCCAAGCGAGCGGCGCTGAGCGACTATACTCTTTGGTATCTCTTCTTGTTGCGACAAACAAGTACTAGACGGCGGCGGCACGCAGCAGTGTGCACAGTCAGCGATCATCTATTAATATCTATTTTACCTAGACGGGACCTATAGCGGAGCCTTGATAAACAACAATACAATTCTTAAATTCATTCATTCATTCAATCACTTCCCGCTTGGTCTAGAAGCATGAAATTTTGCACAAAATTTTCATAAACAGATGATCCAAACGAAGAAGTAATTTAAAAAAAATGTGATTCCTCATGCCTAGGGGTATCCGAAAATACCCCCATGTTTGTTTCGCGATTCTTGATAGTTATAAAGTTTTTTTTTTAATTCTTGAAAAAATCCTATCTTTATTTTTACACGGCTTCTTCACATAACTTTTTTTTTTGCAATTTTCATTGTTATGAAATATTCTTTCAGACATAAAATAATCATCTTCATTATCATTAATTCAAGATACAAAAATTTTGATCGAAAAGGAAGAATTTACGTTCGTGTGATACAGGTTCAAGTTTTGGTTGTAAGCGTTTGCACTGCCAACAGTATTTGGAAGTTCATAGGTTTCGTCAATCGGTAGCAGGACACAGAGAGACCATAAAGACCCCTTTAATAAATAATTACATAGCATAAAAGCTCGTACAGACCATTGCGACGCGACGCCGCGCCGCGACACGAACAATACAATTTCTAAGAAAACTTGACGGTATAACAATAACCGAAGTCGCGTCGCGCTGGTCTGCACGAAGCTTAACATCACGCCTGTTTCCCCGAGGCAGTGGTTTACCTATGGTACACCCACATTTTGCTAGTTATGTTAAGTCATGCAATAGAGCTCGAGTCTTTTGCCATGGATTTGTACCCAGTTGGTACAAATCCAGATTGGACTGCTACTGAGGAATTTCAGATTAAAAAACTCAATATTGAAATGAACCCAAGACGTCATGCTCAGTAGTAGCGCTTACCAACAAGTTAGTTGAATGAATAAGTATTACAATGTTATCTACAGACAAGACCTCGTCGGTGTATTGGGCGAAGACAACCCTTTCATACAAAGTTTCGAGCCGAACTACAATCGAGCGGGAGGAGTTGACACAGGTACCTACTACTAGTGGTAGTGTACTATTTTTTCATATTATTTGCATAGTTTGTATTTGCTGTATTACTATGAAATGTTAAAGTAAAACACTTGTCTTAAAAACAAACAACTTTTTGAAAACCTTGTCGAGTTCTAGATCAGTTCAATACGCATACTTTTTTTTGGAGATCTGTACACGGGGTACAGATCTCTGAGGAAAATTATGCGCTTCGAATAT
Organism: Agrochola circellaris; assembly: GCA_914767755.1. Taxonomy (NCBI): domain Eukaryota; kingdom Metazoa; phylum Arthropoda; class Insecta; order Lepidoptera; family Noctuidae; genus Agrochola; species Agrochola circellaris. Next base: position 8,728,721 of record OU611850.1, on the reverse strand, counting down.
CATCGTTTGTCTTCGGAAATACGATCGTGCGATGATGAGTTCTAATATAGAGCTGTAACAACGATGGAAGCACTCACCTGTTTTATATTACTATGATCGTAAAATTATTGATTAAAAACTGTTTGTAATTCCAATAATCTTTACTAGGCGTTTGGGGTGTGGGATATTATGACGATATGCGACCGGAGTAGGTAATCTGACAGAGAGAAAGTTTACAAACAACCAATGTTTACTATTACATAGGTGCACTTTTACAAAGGGAGGCTAGACAAAAGTTAGAAGCTTTGCCTGTGGAGGGTAAAGAACATCGCTCATTATAGCAGCACGGCTTCGACACGGCTAATAACTTGTCATTCAAGTTATGATTATAAGTCAAATATATTTAAGTCAATTTTACGATGACTATACAGAATAGTGGACGGCCCGCGAGCCGTCACACATTGCGCCAACAGCACGCTCCAAGCGAGGAGCCTGCTCGCCTGCAGGCAGTATGACTCGCCGTTCGCGCGATGACGCCTCGCCGGCCGCGCGGTAACGCCTCGCCGTCCGCGCGGTGACGCCTCGCTTGTGAATGAACAACAAGCTGTCACCTCACCGGTGGCGTGCCCGCAGCGATCGGTCGGTAGATTTTTCGAGGCGGTGTCGGGGCGTTACTGCGCTGGAGCGGTGCTATTATAATGAGCGATGGACTTTACTCTGTGGCGCGTTCGTGCTAACTCGGAAATACGAAGATTACCGAAGCGCATATTTTTATTGGGATATTTGTAAGTGTTTTATTGTTGTGATTTATTGGCTACAATAACATCAACCCATAATATTACATGAGTTGTTTAGGCTTTCAAGAACCGGGTTATTCATAATTTATTAGCCTTGGCCTAAGACGAAAGTAACAAGTTAGTGCTTACACGAAGAACCCTTGTGTTTTTTCATTTTTTTCTTTAAATAATTTTAGCAATTTGTTTATTTATGATATAAAGGCGTGCCCAGACTGGCCGATCAGGCTCGCTTGGTTCGCGCGCGACTGTCGCGGTCTGTCCATCACAACTCGCCTCGCGGTTGGTCACCCGACACACGATATTATTCAGGATCTCTGAGTTAGAATAAAGTGTCACACACACCTGCCGAAATTACGCGATAAAATTTGCGTGTTTACGCCTGTATTTATTTTAATTACCAGCAACACATTAGCATTACTTCTTTGACACATAATTTCCTCATGGTGTATCATAGCGACTGAATACGTCAAAGTTTCGTAATTTTCGCAAGAGTGTCACAATACTTAGATAGATAATTTTTTCATAGTTCCAGTTGTATGAGAACTGGGGTTATATGGGAATCTGTTAAAAAGTAATCACTGTCCTATTCAGGACGAACAGCGTCATATCTTCTAGCAGCCAGGCCACACGATGCTTTGCAGCGCACTGCACTGTAATGAATAAATAATATCAGTGGCAGCGACTCTGCTCAGGCACCGCACCGCAGACATGTCGCATCGTGTCGCTTCTCTTTAACTTCCAACACAGCCCCTAACTTTGCACAAAGATGACCTATGACCTCGGTCATAAGAGGCCCTAAAGCGACAAGAAGTAGGACGGGAGGGAATAGAAGCTTAGGTCCTGCGATTTCAGTAACGTGTCCTCCATTCAAGTACAGTCTATCCGCTCAAATAGTGACGATACACTCAAACGGCATGGCAGGAATTTAATACAATAGAAACATTTATGTAATAATCAATCTTTCACTTTGATCCACCGATATCAGAGGGCCTACCGCGAGTTTCTATACATACTCGATCAAGTTAACGAAGCGTTCACTTACATCAATTTGTATGGAATTACTGGGATTCCCCTTTTAATGCCCAGATTGAAAATAAGCGCCTTATTCAATTCTAGTACAAATTGTAGTTTACGCTACGGCGACCGAATATATATAAAAACTCGCACTAAGGCCATAGATGACAATACTACTCATGAGTGAACGTCGGTGGCGGCATGTTCGTTAGCGCTGCACTATTTAAGCGGATAGGCTTTACAACATCTTTGACCCGAAATGTTAACATCCTCTAATACTCTTCCAAGCCACCGTCAGTGACTACACTTGGAACTTGCCAGGTGTGAGCGATATGGCAGCCGGCTCACCGGGGCTGGCGACTCTGCCGCAGGTCATATCCTCGATGGCCAGATTCATGCATCCGCCCATGCCGCCGATGCCTAACAGGTAATCTTTGTTATTAATTTTACTTTATTGGGACATACAGCGCCTGTTCCACCGCCGACGAAGAAGCGACTAGCTTTCAACGATTTTCTAACTCAACAAACGTACAAAAGGTCGCGCCCCACTCTTCTTTCTAATCGCTTTCAGTAAAGCTTACAGTACAGTAATCGCCTAAAAATCGAATTTACTACGAAATTCAAATATTGGGGATTCCCCGGTTCTCGAACGCGGGCACTAGGGTAGGCTTGAACGATCAAAAATAAAAAACAATTAAGAATCTAGCTCCGCTGTATTGTTCTGCATTCGTTAATGAGGACTCTCATTAGCATTATTTTCGCCTTACCGTCCGCAACTCATTACTAATTAATACCTCGTCTTTACAATGGTTTGCTAATGAGGGCTAATGGTTTATGAGTCATCCACAATATAAACATACTTCTTAGGACCGACGCTGAAATCGCGAAAATAAAATCAGCTGTTCCCTACATTTCGACGAGATATACGAACATAAATGTAGGGCACAGCTGATTATTTTTTCGCGATTTCAACTTTGGTCCCATAGTGAAAGTTGTTCATAATAATGAGTACAATGACCCCTTAAGAGGTTTAGGGTAAACATAAACTAAGGTTGTATATCTTATATCTTATATAGATATATATAAAAATGAATCCCTATTTCCCTTGGTAACGCCATCACGCGTGAACGGCTGGACCGATTTCACTAATTTTTTTTTGTTGTTTTCGTTATTATCAGGAGAGGAATCTTACGGAAAGAAAAATTAAGAAAATTGCGCAGAAAAATGGAAAATTTCAGAAAACTTAACGACTATTTTAACTTCGCGCGTTGGACAGTTAACGCATTTGATGAATGTGAATTTAGCAGAGTAGGGTAGGTTGGTAGATAGGTAGGGTAAGTGTTAGGTAGGGTAGGGTAAGTAGTGTAGGTAGGGTAGGTAGGTAAGTGCGCCGTAGATAAGTACATAGTGCTACCCGTGCGAAGCCGGGACGGGCAGCTAGTTATTAAATAAAACGTCCTGTGTAATATCATTAAGACCTCCTTCGCTGTTGCGATGCGATGCGAGCTTTATTTGTAAAAATAAAAGTAAGTTTGAAATGTATTTAGAGCAGTTCGTTAAAACTCACTTCGACTACAGTTGAATTCTCATACTAACGGCTTAGTTCACAAACAACTTAATTTTAAGTTGCTGTTAATTCATACCTATACTGTCTCAGCATATGACTTGAGCGTATGAAGAGCATTTATGACTTATAAACCTTGTACCGAGACAGGTTTTTCTTAAAGCTGTCATTTGATAATTAGGAGGCAAATGTGTGTTTTAGCACCATTTATTTGAAGTACCAGCCTGATCTCACTAATAAGAGACAAAAAGTGACATGGAGCACAAATACTTGAAGTCTACTAAAATTATAACACAAATTGCTACGTCGTAGCAGCAGCTACGCCTGCTACGGCGTAGCACCACTAATCATAATGATTTTCACTTCAAGTTTTATTTTGGTTATCTAGTCTGATTCCCCGTGTTCACCACGTCCAGGAATACAGGAGAAACGGCGCTGGCTCTCAAAGGCACCAGGTCCATGATGCCGGGTGCGGGGTCCATTGACATCAGGTCTGCGTATCTTTTACTCGTGGACGGACTCCTAGCGTTGTACCACGGAGCTGCCATCAAACACGCAGAGAAGGTATGCTGATATGAATGTACTATAAAGCCAAGCGCATATTACAGCTGCAACAGGCCGCAGCACCACACATTTTGATACAAAAGGTGCGGTGGGGCCCGCTTCTAGGGTGCGTTGGTTCATAGTTTGCAATGCGTTGCGTTGCGGTGCGGCCCGCCCTAATCTGCTTTACTATATACTCTTTTCGTGACAGCAATCTATACAAGAATCGATCGTGTTTTGTTTAAAGTTGAGCCAGTCAATCAGTTTTTATTTTGTTTGTTTGTACGTAGGGGATAATCTCCGGAACTGCCAGTCGGATTAGAAAAGTTCTTTTTTCATTGGATAGCCCAATTATTAAGGAAGGTTATAGGCTATGTAACGTCATGCTACGACCTTCAGGAACTGAGCAAAAAGAAAAAATGTCAGAAAGAACGCTAAGCGAAATCGAATTAAGAGCGCGAACGGGCGTTGGGATGCGACGCAGTGGGTCGGGGCCGAAATTTCACGTGGACGAAGTCGCGGGTAGAATCTTGATACCGGGACTTATATAGTTTAACAACTTCTCTTCTTTATATAATACTAGCGAGCCATCCCTGCTTCACAGAGGTGCAAGCTTCTGGTATGGCGACATGTCAAAACATCGAGATTTCTGTGCTACTTGACAACATAGCTACAAGACTTACAAGGTAACGTATTATACCTATAAACGTTCTGTAGTGCTCTCATGATGAAAACTGCGCCAAAAAAGATTGTAAAGTTTAGTAGAACTACCGCTTAGTTCCGACAAACAGACAGGCACGAAAAGCGACTGTGTTGTATACTATGTACGCAGATCTCGATAGAGCCACCCACAAAGACGCGCCCCACTCTTCCTCCTAAACGCGATTATTTACCTACTAAAAGCTATGGCGATCCAACGAATTATCTATGGTTCCCACTGTTTTGAATCTGAATGTAAAAATATATTAGCTCAATATTATAACGAGACTCTGTGTAACGTGTAATTATCAAGTTTATCATCCCGTGTTCGTGTATACATGTAATCTTCCGCTGTCACTTGGATACTCTGCTGTGTGGTAGATAATACATATACAATGTGTAATTTAAGTTGTTTGCATTCTCTTAAGGGGCCATTGTACTCATCATTATGAACAACTTTCATTATGGGACCAACCCTGAAATCGCAAAAAAATAATCAGCTGTTCCATACAAGATACAAGATATTTATTTTGTAAAACATGAGTGTAGAATAACAACAATACATACACACCATACTCACTACTCCATACTTCTTGTATCTTGTATCTTGTCCATACATTTATGTTCGCATAGCTCGCTGGCCCCATAGTGAAAGTTGTTCATAATGATGAGTACAATGACCCCTTTAGAGGATGCAAACGAATTAAATTTCACATTGTCTAATACAACTGAATCGAGTTTCATTCAAAGGGCGCCATAACGCACCTAAAAAGCGATTAGGAAGGAGAGTGGGGCGCGACTTCGTGGATGGCACTGTCTATATCGATAGACAGATATGCAAACATGAACAGACCCTGTTTTTTTAACAAAGTCCATTAAATTGACGAATGTGTATTTTTGCAATGTAGCGTGACTATTGACACTAAGCTTCGTTTTCATATCTCGACTGCACGAAATGGAACATAAATCAAACAGAGTCGTAACTTATTTATCGATACATTTTGCTCAACTCCAATGACTGGTTTTATTACATAGATATAATATGCTTCACTATTCGCAGATGCATCGTAAAGGTTTGCGCAGATTGGGTCGGACTGCGCCGCAACGCAACGCATAAATCCTCCTTAATCACTTTCTTACATTTTCTATGGAACAACGCACACTAAAGGCAGCCGCACCGTAGTTTTTTGTATGAAAATGCGTTGCACTGCGGCCCATTGCGGCTGTTTATGTACGCTTGGTTTAAAACTCACGTAATGGATAAGGTTTATCAAGAGTAACTAAGCCAGCATTCGGCCTGCGAATAAAAATAAACACCGATCACTAATCTAGATGGATTGCAACACTTTACAGTCTGAAGTTATTTTTATTTTTTATTCTGTTCTCGCTCTCTCTCTGTCTCTCACTCTCTCTCTCTCTCTCTCTCTCTCTCTGTCTCTCACTCTCTCTCTCTCTCTCTCTCTCTCTCTCTCTCTTTCCTCGCTCTTCTCTCTCTGTTTATTAAGTCTCTTATTTCTCTCTTCTTTCTCTGTTCTCTCTCACTTCTCTCTTGCTGGCTCGCGAAATACCTGACATGATTTTATGTTAAGACAGTAGCTACAACTTTTGAATTCTATTCCTTGAAATGTTATTTTATTTTCAGTTATGTGAGCTGAGGGACAATCAGCTAGACATGGCAGACTGTCTCCACGATATTGAGTATCGAATATACACCGTCACCACTGAGTTGAAGGCTTCGGATGGTTGGTTAAAACTATCTTGTTCCTCATTTATTAATATGAATTTTTATCTACAACTGCACCCTGATTACGTAACACGTTTCAATCACTATCCGAAGGATTTTGAAGTAAATTGATAATCCATTGCTTCTTATGTTTGAAAAACGATTCCGTTCAACAACGTAAATAGCGCAATGTATGTTGTTGGAATGTTAAAATGAATGGCATTCCCATTGTAAGTGTGTTACGTCATTGCAGTGTCCTTTTGTAACGTTTGTAGGAAACAAACAATTTTATTTTATTTTTTATAATTTGATCAGAGATAATTTTGAGAGTAGTGGTATGCCCAGTGATAACGGTCGCAACTAACCAGTCCTGGAGTCGAACCCAGTCAGATGCCTTACTTTTTGTAAATCATTTCATCACGACTGCTCTCAAAGCGGTAAAGGAAAATATCGTGAGGAAACCAGCATGACCTACAAACTAAAATTCCCAGCCGCGTGGGACATTACAGCCCACTCACTCTCGAAGAGAGAAGGCCTGTGTCCTAGCAGTGGGGACATGATAGGCTGATTATGCTATTTGTCCAGATAAGGAGTAAATTATTAAAAAGAAACACTATTTGTTTGCCTCAAGATGGCGTACCGAACGTATATGACTCTAGGAAAGTGGTCGACAAACCCAGTAGTCAACAGAGCTAAATATCAATACTATAACGACTAAGATTTCTTATGAGAGCCAATCCTTTCTGTGTGTCCAAACTGTCTCAAAACACTTTTCTTAATCCTTAAAACTCCCATCCTCTTTCACTCCACAACGCTTCCTAAAATCAACTTGCTAAGAAGTAAGCGTGGAAAACGTTGAAAGGTACAGTAAATTTTTGGTGAAAATGCGTCGGAAATAAATTTTTGAAATATAATTTGAATTTGGAATAAAACTTGATATCTTGCTTAATGACCGAACCCCGACTCCCGCGAGTATCTACGCTCGCTCTCATCGACATTTGTACAGAGCCACATTCTATAGCCCAAAGAGCCGCATGCGGCTCGCGAGCCGTGGTTTGCGGACCACTGCTCTAGGACGAAAACTTCAGATTTTCATTAAGATGAATATACACTAGAGCATTTTGTCGAGCATTTCCATGTCATGTAACGTTCTTACGAATGGTACAATACAAGCAAAAGCTCAATTTAAAAAAGCATTTCTATGTAATCTTACGTTCCTGCGAATGCTCGATGCTGCGTTTGACGTAATGCTCACGGTGAGTGAGTTGTGAGCATTTACCTGTAAAATTTCTTTCTACCTTGCGTTCATTGTAACGACCTGCCCTCGGCCCCAAGCTCACTCCGCGTGGCCCGCGCTTGTGCTTTTGCTCGATAAATGTTACACCAATACACTCGTTGGTTTTTAACAAAACACTGAGCGTCGTGTTCGAAGTGCGCTTTAATAAAATTTATAAAACAGTGAATGCTCAATGTTCTGTTACAAGTTCTAGTCAAGCTCTAGTCTATATTCACCTTTAGCTCACCCGTTAACATACTTTAGAACTAACTAACCTTTTGCGACGTTAAAGTACCTAACCCCGGACTACAAGACCTCTATAAAGCTTTTTGTACCTAAAACGTCTTAGAGTAAGTAACCTACGTGGAATTCTAAGGGCAAAAATCATCAATGAAACTGTACGCGTTCAGTCTATCTAAACCGCTTTCAAGAACTGTCAGTGTCAAAACTGTTCTGAATATTGACATTGACAGCTCTTGAACGCGGTTTAGTGCTGACGGCGGGCAGTTTCGTTGGTGAAATCTGAACTAACTGTTAAAAAAAAATCTACTCAATATGTCTGTACCTGGTCGTGTTATGAAGTATGTGTATTCTGGTGCTGCTATTCAAATGAGTGATTGTTCAGAAAAATTGGATCAGAAACCAATTCTCGTATTTAAAAATCGCGTTCAAAAAATCGTATAACAAATATTCCCATCTCAGCGACAATCTATGTAGTTTTTGTAAAAAAAAACTTGTCAAAAATGTAGGTAAATTAGAGGAGATTTTTTTGACAATTTGGTACTGATATTAAATTGCGAACGTTCTTAAAAATACGGGAAATTGCCCCTTAGGTACTGCTGACAAACAAACAGAACAAGATAATATTAAGAAACAACTTATGGAGAACATGATCAAAGAATTGGAGAGATCCAAATGTGTTTATGAGGTGAGTATCGCCACTTATTACGTACCGTAATGTAGGCATTAAAAGTAGCTACCGACTCTGCGTTCGCAATTTATTTGCTAAACATGTAAACAAACACGAGTTTTAGGAAAAACAATTGTAATGCCTACACATAAGGTTCAGTTTGCGCTACAACTTCATATTTTTGTCATACCAAATACCGAAGTTCTTAATAAATTGGTTCATGAACCGAGTTTTGTACGTGTCATCCAAACGCCCTTTGTGCACCGCAGACGTCATCGGGACGTCACTGAGAACGAGATGACGGCGTAGAAGTAGCGATACATATATTTACTATAAGGCCGCGTATCCACCGCACGTACTATCGAAGAACTTCATATCTAAGCAGTTTGAAAACAAAATCCTGTGAACGCGATGACCACATCTGTTACCGCCCCGATTCAAGGGCGGCCGAGCGCTGCAAGCAGAAATAGTCCTTACGGTGTATAGATAGGAACTTCTTCAATGGTATATCACCCGAGCCCCGTCATCCCGGCCGTTGAAGTGTCAAGAAGTTCGGCGCGGCTGCTAGAACTCGGCCCGAGATTGTGACGAGCCGATGTGCCAGCAATACAAAACACATTTGATCTTGTCTATGGCCTGCCGTCGCACCGGCGCCGTTCACCCGGCTTTTTGTTTTGTTTATCATAACATACTGAACCGCCGAGTTCAGTTGCGGTGGGCAAACGATCGCCGTCACCGGGACGTTTCCTGGTCACGGTTGCGGCGGACAAATTTCAACATAGAACATGATGCATAGTGTGTGTATTTTCCAGGAGAAATTACAAGCAGGTGCATTGCAAATGGGGTGGGTAATAGGTGCTATCTGGACCGAACAGAGGCAGTTAGACCTTGCGAAGCACTTCTCGGGAATACTGCACTCTTTGAGGCTGTCATCAGACCCTGATTATGTGACACATGTCCAAGTAAGTTTATTGTTCATGTAATGATTTTTTTGCGTTGGTATTACTTGGCTTTTTTTGTTGGTACACATGACGCAAACAAAGAACAAAACACGAAAATAAACAATTTGGAGGAAAATATGCGTCACATCCACGCAAAACGGCCATTGCTCAGCATAATGCTGCGACCCTATGCGAGACAGAGCCCCAACGCTGGTTTTCAGCGACAGCCGGCGTTGACGTGATAAACATGTGTTGATGTAAAACTTACATACATAAACTCACGCGTTCTTCCCATGGGTGTAGGTAGAACTACAGAACGCCATCTGCTACGAACCTTACATATTTACACGAATACTCGTACTGTTTGTAAAACTTAGATATAGTATACCTATTTATTTTTACTTAATATCACTTGGTTTTATTGTTTTATGCTACAAACCAGAGTGCTTTTAAATAGTACATTAGTGTCGCGGCCTGCAACAAGGGCATTGATGGACGTTCGTGAAAATGTGGGCCGAGGCCAAATAGAGGCACACATACGTGAGTCCATCAATTCCTGGTTGCGGCCAAGGCTTGTATACTACTTTTCTCAAATAATGCGTGGAAATTTTAACTAAGTAAATGAGTTATAAACTCTAGAATCAATGACGAACAACGATAATTTTTAACGCGCCATTATGTTCATTTGTTTCTTTTTTTACTTATTTGCAAGCCAAATCGAAATTTTAATAAAATTTTGATAATTTACCTCCTTTGTTGCCATGTGTTGAAGTCAAAAGTTCGTTCCATTTTTAAATAACACGACAGATATGGATTTTCATACAAATATTGCCGGCCGGGCACTCGCATATACTCGACTAGTACATCATTTTCGATTTATCTCGAAGAAGGTTGTCAAAATAATGCTCGAATTTCCAAGCATGTTTGAGAAATAAATATTTTACTTACCTGAAGGTAAGTAAAATATTTACCCGACGAAAAATTTCAACACTCACAGAAACATGTTCTGAATCCATGGTAACCGGATTCGCGTCGATGTCCCTGACACCCTGTATATTGTAACCATTTTGTAATTGCTCCTAGAGGTATTTAGTGTCGGGTACATTGAGTGGCCCTGGTGGACTAAAATGTAGTGATGTATATCTTTTTTTTTTAATGAATGTTTAATAATCATTGGATACATGCAGTGGGCTGCTATTGTAAGACGACTAAAAACTCACAAAATTCGCTCTCTCTCTTTATAATATTAGTATAGATTAATATTCCTTCATAGAGCTTTTTGTACCAACGAAATAATGTGAATAATTTATGTTAATGTGAACGGATATTAATAAAATGTTGTTCAGTACGCGCAGGTGGCAAGCAAAGAGATCCTCCCCGGCAAGAGCTCGATACTTGGAGGTACCAGCTACGCCTCGTTACAGTTAGAATATACTTCCAGTTCAGATCAAAGGTATGTGCTCCTTTTAAGCTCTGGCCAAGAGAATCCCGCGCGGGATGCGGGATGAGGGATGAAATTCGCTCGCGTCGATTGTTTCAACTAACTTGTATAGAACTGTTCAAACTGGCCCGGATAGCCGCGTGAGTTCGTAATCATCCTCGCGTCTATTTAAAAGGGATTGTCCGAATACACGATTGTCCGAACTTTTTGTTCGGTGAACCTGAACGCGTGGTCGCGCCAACAGAGGGCGCTTTTCGGTTTTCCGAACAAAAAGTGACATATGCACGCGACCGATCGCGTATACGGGTGACGATAGCTTTTAAATAGGATGTGGCGCAAATGACGCGTGCGCAATCGGGGCATGCGTCTCGCGAGCCATTCGCCTTAGTGTTGCCAGAGCTTCCGTAGGTACTAATGGCGGAGTAACTATATTTGAACGAAAATAAAGTTTTAGACGGAGCAAAATGCTCGAGCGGTTCTTCATTGATATTAAACCTCTAAATTGGTGACCGCGACGTTATCATTATACCTCTAAATTGGTGACCCCGACGTGATCATCATACCTCTAAATTGGTGACCCCGACGTGATCATCATACCTCTAAATTGGTGACCCCGACATGATCATCATACCTCTAAATTGGTGACCCCGACGTGATCATCATACCTCTAAATTGGTGACCCCGACGTGATCATCATACCTCTAAATTGGTGACCCCGACGTGATCATCATACCTCTAAATTGGTGACCCCGACGTGATCATCATACCTCTAAATTGGTGACCCCGACGTGATCATCATACCTCTAAATTGGTGACCCCGACGTGATCATCATACCTCTAAATTGGTGACCCCGTGTATGAATGTCAGCGCAGCTTTCGTGCAAATACTTCAGAGTGAAATTTCATCAAACTTTTCCAATTACGTTTCTTATAGGCTTTTGTTTTGTTTTTCGTGCAGTGTTGCCGACCTATCACCTTTCTCAGTCCTCAGAGTCAACCTTCAAGAGCGCCGACCCCGCGGACGGGATCCAATTCACATATAGGAACATCGAACCGTGAGTGACATAGTGACACTCTTTGCCATCAATTCATGGACTGGCACAGTATTTCCAAAGAATAGCATAACAGTAAATTATAATAAAGTAATTTAGCAACAAATAATAAGGTTAGAATAGACTTTCTGAAACTGAATTCCATATATTTTTTGATAAAACAAAGAAGGTATTTAGAAAATCTTGCTAGACTATCCTCGAAAGTTAACATAGCTACTTAAATATAACGCCCTTACGGCTTAGATCGTACAGGTGGCACAGAATTTGCAGAGTCTCTATTCGCGTTCGTTCCGGAGTATCACGTGGACGCCATGCTGGAGCTGTGCAACACTTTGAGGCTGTACATGCATCCCACCATACCCGTGCACCAGATACCAGGTGAGAGGTGCAAATTTTTATATTCATTATTATTATTTATTTATTTATTTTTAGCCTGTATTGTACCACTGCCCAGGGCGAAGGCAGGCAATCGCTTTATATGAAGAAACTGGATTGTTTTTCGGTTGATACGCATTAATATATTTTATATTATTTTGTCGTGTACGGCAACCACTGATATGATCAGTCTTAAAATATTTTTGCGTGATCGCAGTAAATTGCACTCTAGGCAGGCATATTAGTACAGAAAAAAAAAGATAGTTGCTCATCCTTTTGATTACCAACTTAATTTGTTAGCCACGTTTGACCTGTCAATAATCATCAATTCTTTTGAAATTGCTACAGAAATTGAACTGACAAAACAAGATGGTGGCGCTAGTTCCAATTTTGGCCACTGGCCAAAAAAATCTTGTAGCGTTGTACATTGAGTTTGTCTTATGAAACGGCAAAAACTGGATCAGGGAGAATCGTTCAAACTTGTTCCACTTTTTGTACGTCGTCTTCATTAATTTCAACACAAAATAAATTCCTATTTACCTCAGAATGGGACGAACTAGTGGTGTCCTGTGCTGCGTTCCTGTGCTCGGAGTTTGCAGACCAGCGGATAGTGCTGGCCAGTACGAGAGAGTCTCTGGTCCAGACTCTCGCTTCGTTCGCCACGCAGCCAACCACTATGAGGGCGATTGAGAGAGTACCCATAAAACAGTGAATATACTTATAGTAACAATACAATCAAAAGTACAAACCTTTTTTCGAGACGGAACAAAATTTAGCGCTGGTCAAACTGACCGCTGTTGATCACGATTCGCCTCAGTCTGGCCAAAACTTCATTCTTTTCTCTAAAATTCACCTTCTGACCACATTTTAAATATTTCACTTTTGTAGGCATGTAGTTTCTATGGTTTTGCCTCGCTATGTTTTCACCTGAACTACTAATGCTTTGGTTTGCTAAGAAAGCGGTGAACATTCACACATTATCGGCTGGCCATATACCTTTTGTGACATACTAATGTCAAATACTGGTAAAAATCACAGATTTCCATGACTTTATAATATGACCGCTCTTGTAGGAAACCGTAACTTTAGAGCAGGGGTCTTCAACCTTTTTGAATTCAAGGGAGAGAACACTTTGATTTTTAGTTCGGCGCACTGAGGATCGAAAAAAGGCTCTCAAAGACATTGGAGCTTATATTTTAAAGTGTAGATTTTTTGCTTGAAATTGCTTCTAATAGCCAATCTTATGCATAAATATATCATAGGATACAATCTGGTAGGTAACTTATATTTTTTTTGCAAAAAAATGCATGCAGCTAATTTTTCTATCTCCGGTACGAAGAGAATAGCCGTTATACGGTGATGGAACTATTATTTATGATTTTTTGACATACTTCATATAACGAGATTCGGTGTTTTTTTCCGATCTTAAACTGAAAAAATCAAGTATGTCAAAAATCATAAATCAACCACTGCTATTTTACACTACATTTTCATAATATCGTTTGTGTCAAGAGTAACTAAATCAGCACAATGGTACTTATTTTCACTACAATAACATCCAGAGCCATTATTTTGCTCCAGACAGATGTCCATGGTAGAAGAGCTGGTGCGTCCGTATCAGAACCGTGCGTGGGCGCAGTCCAACTGGGTGCTCGTCCGGTTCTGGCACGGTTCCGGCTTCGGCTTTCGACACCGGCAGTGGCCACATTTAGCTGCCAGGTAAGCACACAATTTTAAAAACAAAAACAGACGGGATTTGCAGTATTGGCTAAAATGTTGGTGGTTTGTTTCGATAGGGTTGTCTCTTAATGTAATCAGTTATTGCAGAATTAAAAAATAGTAGGTTTATATCAAGTTACAAGGGATGAAATTCACCTTTCACCCGAGGTAAACACTCTGTTTTTCATTTCGAATATGAGGAAAGTAAATAAAAACCTAATTAGTTAAATCCGTATCTGAATCTGAGGAACTCATTTTATACAAATATTAATAGCTCAACACTACAACTGAAGATCAAATTGCCAGTTTCCCGCCTTTTTTATGTTTATTTTTCTGTGGCATTTAGCCAGTATTTTTTATCATTTATGATGGTAAATATTTCGCTCAAATCTATGTAAATTATAAGTATAAAGTCATGTTACAAAATTGATGTTCATATTTTTTTATTACAATTTTACGCCGCGATTTAACAGAGTGACTGTTTAAAATCGTTTCCCCGGGTCGAAAGGTACTGTTTTTATCCCTCTGATCAGGTATCTTCAAGCGTACTTTCCAAGTATGAGAAATGAAATAGTAGCTTGTGTGCGGAGCAAACAACTATTTTAAAGGCAAGTGTTTCTTTGAAAACCGGAGCGAAGGATTCTAGAGTAGAATCCCGAGCGTAGCAAGGGATTCTAAAGTAGAATCCTGAGCCCAGCGAGGGATTCAAAGTACGTCACTCGAGCTTAAAATAGTGTTCTGCCCGAGGTGGACACTCTACTTTTTATCTACTCTATGAAAAAAAATAAGTGCAACTATGTTCTCTGGAGTTAATATAATACTTTCATTCTCACCAGTTCACTACTTGAGGAAGACACACAATTTTTTTATAATACTAAATAATATCCGAATTTGAGTAAACAATTTATGAACGAAGGCAAAATACATTTCGGATGTTTTCAACTTTTTCACAAACTCGTAAACGATATTTTTACGAAAATGCGATTTTAATCGTAAACGATATATAACTAGTTGTAAGTATCGCTTCATAAAAATCGCATTTAGATATGATTGGCTGTTATTACTTCGTTTAAACAATCACAGCAGTTGGCGTGAGATTTAACAGTTAGCTGTCTTTCAAGAACCGCGTCTAAGGATGACAAAATAACCCACAAATTCACAAAACAAAAAAATACACATTCCTATTTCTAGGAAAGTTTTAAAGCAGGAAAGTGCTCCCAACACAATGGCACTTTTACTAGAACTCTTGATAAAACACTTTCAAACTATTTTCCTTAAACACTGCGACTTGTTTCACTTTAGAAACACAATGAACGCTCACAACTTTACTTACAGAGGTTCCTTGAATCAGGATTTACGTTGGAAAAGGTTGTCAGGAAAGAAAGTGATGTTTTAAATCGATGAAAAGGGTAAGGACCATTCAAAAAGGGGCCACATTCGCTCACGATCTGATAATAGCACATTATAATATTTTACAATAAACAATAAAAATATTTACGCAATACCTTATATCGTCTCTTCTTGCAATAAACACAAAATTGAATAATAAGTACTTATTTCGACAAATCGAGGTGGTGAAACGAGCAATTTTTATTTGCCCCCAGTTAATTTATATCTGTATGCAATCAATCGGAAACAGTACGCCAGTACCCATCCCATTATCATAGTTCCTTGGTCCTTTTTCCAACACTTTCGTATTTTAAAATGCCAAATATAAAGTAAAGTATAGTTTGTGTACCTAGTGATGATATATTTCCAGGAATCATATAATCGAATTCTTATCTACACAGAAATCACCACACGAACAATATCTGCCGGTATACGAGTAACTCATGAGCGATCCATAATATTACGTAGTCAAATATATAGCCGCTATATCATTGAGATTTATCGGCGCAATATCCAAATGGGACCTATTGAACTGTGCAGTGTGCTGCATGACATACCTAAATATACATTGCAGAAAGGTAGATCAAATCGGTTTGTTTCCAAGAATAGTTTAAATTCAGATGTCCATAAGGTTGATCGTCCGACAATTCACCCTAGGCCTAGTTAGATAAACGGAATTCATAGGCTTAGGGTGGATTACGGACATACATTTCCACCCTGGAGTGGATTTTTGGGGATAAACGCAATAACCCGGTTGATCGGTTGACCAGATTAATGTGGTTCAAAATTTTATATTCCAAAATGTACTCCGCAA
Source organism: Agrochola circellaris (assembly GCA_914767755.1). NCBI lineage: Eukaryota > Metazoa > Arthropoda > Insecta > Lepidoptera > Noctuidae > Agrochola > Agrochola circellaris. The sequence goes on along the minus strand of OU611850.1, from coordinate 8,712,485 downwards.
ATAATATTATATGTTAATATGTATTTATTATTGTATGTTATTTATATGTAAGTAATTAATTCTATCTATCCACTGGTGAATGAAATGGTCCGGATTTTTTTAAAGATATATTTTGCCGATGTAAGGATAAGGACCAACAGCGAATATAAAAATGTTGTGTTTGATGAACCATAGTAAGCCTATAATGTTCCCACTGCTGGGACACAGGTCTCCACTTTCTGTGAGAGGGAGTGGGCCGTAGTCCACCACGCGGGCCCAGTGCGCGTTGGTAGATGTCACAAATCTTCGAATTGTTGGTTCTAGGACATGCCGGTTGATGGTGATGAAATAATTTACACAAAGCAAAGTGCCTGCTTTCTCAGCAGCATCATAATATTATGATGAATTAAACACAACATTTTACTACCTATGTAAGTTCTTTTGAAGTACTCGAAAATAACAACTTTCCTGTATTAATCGAACCTACTGCCAGACTTTTTCTTTTGGTGCCTGCCCACCGATCAAATCTGATAGCAGATATTGATAATGACGTATATCATAACGCAGGTACGGTGATAGGGAGCCGACAGTCAACAACCTCGGGGCCAAAGTCGACGCCGGTCTTATGAGCCAGTGTTTTGGTGAGTTACTCAAATATCATTTTATAGACATATTGAAAAGAGTAAGAAAGCAGTGTTAATTTGTTCAATTAGGACTAACACTTGGAGGCCACGTGAGAACAAGGGGATTTATGCTGCATAATTGTATGTCTGTAGACTAGTTTTTGAAGCTGAAGCTGAGTTTTACAATTAGGGTTTCATATATAAAGTCATAGGGCCCTTTTATATGTGTTCCCCCCACTGGAGAAACTTAATTGGGAGCAGTTTTTAGTTGCTATCTGATATGTCACGTGTAAACCATTTTGTGCGGTGGTCCACCATATGAAATAGTTTGGTGAAATGTGTATGGTTAACATTACTTAACAAAAAAATTTATTGAATCAATGATGGTGTCTCAAAATCAGATTTAAAGTACTATGAATTTGAGACACCAACATCGATAAAATTATTTTTATTTTATTTATTTTAGCAATTTTTGAGGTTTATCTTTCAGATACTATGTTAAGATAGGCTTTTAAGAAAGCGGTTGTTACTGCCTCAAGGTCCCTGCCCCTCGGAGGTGATCCAGAGCCGCATAAAGGAGTACCTCGCGGCACACCCAACCAACGCGGCTGCTTACCTCAACTCCTTGCTTAGTCAGCTCAACTGGGCCTTCTCAGAGTTCATCACTATGATGCAGGAGGTAACAGCACCAAAATTGTTGCTTATAGAGTAGGAAGTAAGCCCTTGTCCGCAAGGGCGATTTATTTTTATAGCGCAAAATTTATTTTTATTTTTAGAGCGCTTTTTTAACGCGCTGGGATGTGCTCTGTTGGATTCTCAATGCTCGGCACAATACCAAGAGTTGAAAATCCAGTCGTCACAAAAAATCATTGCGTCAATAAATCACCCGAGCTTTTAAGCGCTAAGAGTATATTTGATTTATCCAGGCTAGGTGAGAAAGAGACTGTGATCGTGTAGAGCTATTGAATATATATGTGTAATTATTACCCTAATTAATCGCTCTAAGTTATGAACCGTACATACAATAAGAAACATTGTAATTTTAATGCAAAAAAAAGCGTAATACGGGACCATACGGGGCGATGTAATAACTTTGAGATTTTTTAACAGTACAGTACAGATTTTTTTACTGCAGCAACAATATTTAAAAGTAAATATTGTTGCTGCAGTTAAAGCAGCAACAATATTTACTTTCGTTTAATATACCTACTTCCCTTATTTTATAGTAGGTAAGCCTTTAGGGTTTCACAGAAGAGCAAACGCCTCGCTGCTCGTCTTCCATTTATCTCTGTCCCTGAGCTTTTCCTTGAGCGATTTTTTGAGAAAAGAGTCAACTTTGACCCGCCATCTCAATCAAAAGCTTAAAAAAATTAAGTAAAGTGCCAACAAAATATTCGTTTTGTCTAGATGGACCGTGTCAGCGTAGATTCTCACCTAGAATCGCGTCAGATCAAGCTGTGCGCGACGTGTTTCGACCTGTACCACGGCCTGGCCAGAGCTCTAGAGATGACGCTACACCTGGCCCCCTTGTTGCTCACCAAACCAGAGGCCTGTGACAACCAGAACGAATTACTGCTTGGCAGGACTTGTCAGGTATGTATCGAGAAAGACAAATGCCTTGGATCTCTCAGGCAAAATAATAAACATATACACCAAAACAAAATTATGTCCATACCACCAACACCAGAAATAAGCATAAACTATATCGATAAGTAATATCTACCGACCTCATAAGATCATCTGGTTAGTTTTAGGCCCAGGCCCTATTATGAGAAAAGGGCTTTCTACGGGTTTCGTCGACGGTAGAATAGACAAAATGGCAGATTGTGATTGTCTATCTGTCATTTTGTCTATTCTTCCGTCGACAAAACCCGTTTGTATTGTGGTCATGCTAAGCGTGCTGGTACCTATTCCGATTCATATTTTATCACCTATTTATCTAACCTCGTAACTAGTTTATATGTTTTTTTTAAACGCCATCCTTTGTCAATTTCATGTCAACCCTATACTAAAATAATGCTGAACTACACCCAACATAAACATGACTTCCATTCTAGATCCTAATGGCAGTAGTGTCCCGGGTCTGCATCCGCGGCGGTGGGGGCGCCAGTTTCGCTCGTCTGGTCGCCCGAGGTCTACCGGACACAGATCGGGTGCACTACTACGTGGCTCTAGCGCCCGTGGCAGGGTGCCTCATCAGAATGCTGGAGCCTAAGCTACCTCCTGAAGTAAGTATAACCGGCATCAGATTATAATTTACATAGATAAAGACGGACACAGAGACATAAAGGCTAACTGTAGTCTAAAATAGACACTTAGAAAAATTTTTTTTGTCCGTCTTTGAGATTATAAAAAAATATTGGACACGTATTTTTTCTTTTTTTACGTAATCTAAAGATAACGGCGATACATTGCGGTAAAACGTGCCGTGACGCCACGAGTATGTAGATTCTATACATACTAGTGACGTAGCGACCCCCACTCCCCAACTTAAAATGCGTTTTATCTAAGTATTTTTTAATTAATATGCTAAAGCAAAAAATACGTGTCTAATATTTTTTTATTATCTGATTGACGGACTAATTAGAATTTCATTTTTTTTACCCAGGCATCATCCCTATCGACAACGATTCGAAAAATAATAATAATTCGGTATTTTGCGTGATAGTTATTTAAGACTATTAGCTATCAGTTTTATAATTGGACGTAAGCAGAAAGGATCCAACCCACACTATGGGCGAAAATGAGTTATGTATACCAAAACACTATTTGTAATATTATTGTAAAGTTGTATTTGATTTAATTTAATTTGACATTTATTATTTATAATCTTATTGTATTTGAATTCTCAATTGACTATTAGTGTTTTTATTTATTGACATTTCTAAATATTTTAATCTGATTTAATTATAATGTTTTATGTTATGTAATTTTAATCTGATTTCACTGTAATTCTTTATATTTTGTTATTATTGTAATTTTAATGTAATTTAATTGCCAATTGCCATGTACTGTTTTATATTTTCAACGTTTTTGATGTATTTTAATGAATTTTGATCCGTATTAATTGTTATTTTTAATTTAATTTCATTGCAATTTGTTATTTTTATATTATTTTCAACACAATGTTTCCATATTGTTATGAAATAAATGACTTATGACTTATGACTTCCTAGATGTAGTTAAAACTTTAATATCACAAAAACAATCCCAACGCATCATGTCATTAAGTAAGTAAATTTTATTTGTTTAAACATGGTGTTCATGATACATTGAATGCAGGATAATAATAGGATACGAAAAGTTCTAACATGTTCAGCCGGATATCGTGGCGTAGGTACAAAGCACAGACCGCGCGCGGCGTGGTGTACAGCGTGGCGTGTGGTATTATGACGATACATTACCAACCCGTATGTATGGCAGGTCATACAATCGTTTGGATCCTTTCTGTTTAACTACGTCCAATTGTGGTTACTAAGATGACTGTAATGTTTTTACAAAGAAGAAATTCTAATCCGACCTCAAAAAAATGAGCTAAGTGCAGGTGGGTGATGATCTACGTTCTCTCGCGATGCTTTCCTTCGTGAATATTATAAATGGCCGTTTGTGGGAACTGTGCGTGTGTTTAAAGACGTAGGCTTTTCAAAACTCATTACTTTTTTATTGTTTTAGCATCTAGACCGAGTGACTAAAGCGTTGGTGACGGAACCGCTGTTCAGAATGGATGGACTCGAGCTCATGCTTGGCAAGTCAAAGAACCACAAAATATTCTCATTTTACAAATGTAAGTTCTTACTATGAACATATGTTACAAGACCTTATAGGAATGTGGCTGGACTAACCGTAACGCATCGTGGTAGCCAGTAAGTTGGTTGATAGCCAGTACTGGTATTCAGTTGCATCCGGATAGACTGGAAGCCGACCCCAACATAGTTAGAAAAAGACTACACAGATGATGAGGAATGTGGCTGGAGGGGTTGTATCCGAATTACTGGGTGGCCTGCGTCCAGGTCCAACTCTCAAAATGGTAAATGAAAACATTGGGAAGAAACCGGCACGTCCTAAAAACTAAAATTCGAAAACATGTGACATCTACCAACCCGCATTGGACCCGCGTGGTAGATTACAGCCCACTCCCACTCGAAGAGAGGAGGCCTGTGTCCCAGCAGTGGCAACATTATAGGCTGATAATGCTGCGGCCAGGTGACGACCACGAGAGTAGACAGCATAACTTGATGGCGGCTTATTATCTTGGAATCAGTGCAAACACAAGGCAATTAACTTTTTTGTCCAAATGTTCTATTTGGCACACACAACAGAGTTAATTAAGTACTTTGTACTTGTTGACAGGCCTACACTGTCTTCCCGATACCTATAAACGCTGTACATAATTTAGATATATTGTAAAAGCCAATTAGTTTTAAAACAGTAACCGTGTAATTTCTTGCCGGCGCTTCTCCATAGGAAACGATCAATTGGAACCTTAGCTTCTGACGTTTCAAAAGTGCCCAAATAGGCTTATGTGAAATAAAATATTTTGATTGGATTTTGCCATTTTTGGGTATTTCAGATCAAGAGGACGTAACAATGGAAGAATTAAAAGCTCTAGAGATAGTAGCAGATCGACTACGCATAGCTCGGGACACTATCGTGACGGCGAAGTCCCCGGGCTCCAGCGGGGGGCAGTCCGACCTGTTATGCACCATCTGCTACGCTAGACCCGCGGACACCGCTTTTATGCCTTGTGGACATCATTCTTGCAGGTTCGCTGCATGATTGAGATACAAAATTCTCAAGTTCTTAGTCCTTGCACAGTTATTTCAGCTCTGATTTTGACAAATATCAGTGATCTTTATTTTGCTGTCAATAAGGTCGCTATTGGTTTGCTGATGTCAGAGGTAAAATAACTGTGAGAGGACAGTTAGCTACATTTGGAATGGATAAAGCTAAAATTAATATTATTTGTTCTAGAGCTTGTATAATGCAACACCTTTTAAACAGTAAGCAATGTTTCTTCTGCAAGGCAGACATCGACTCAGTCCGTGAAATAGAACCCGCTAACAACTGACGCCATCTTATTACGTCATCAACAGTAATGGCGGCTGTACTTCGAGTGACATTTAATTAAATCTATGTAAATCATAGCCATCCTACATTGTTTTTATAAAATAAAGTATGGAGATAATTTCTTGTATTTAGTGACGATAATATTTTGGTATATTTTTATTAAATTATTTTTTTATCTAATAAGTTGTATCTTTTTCTTCCACTGAAAACAAATACTAGAAAAACTTTCAATGAAAAAATTAGAAGTAGGTTTTCAATGTTTTATTAAGTACACAAGTTTTTCTAGTAATATATTCGTCAGGGCCCCTTGTTAAGACCTTGTGGTGAGTACGCGTAGTATGTCAGAGGACACTCGCAAGTCCCTCGAAGTCCTGGGTGGCCGCGGGGGCCTGTAGGACCTGAAAACAATTGAAATAATAAAGCATTTAGAAAAATTGATTTTGAGTGACCTTGATATCGATTCATTTCATTTTCATTTTCAAATATCTTTATTTCACATCAGTACAATGAACAAAAATGCACTTAACCTAAGCCACATTAACTCACTATAATTATGTTCACTTTATGAGGCTAGCGATACACCTTTCAAAGCTTTTAAGGGATATTTTTATGACTGTTAACAACTTAAACATAACACACAATAATCATGGGCACATGATGACAGTTACGCAAATTATTTAGTTAGTTATAATTTACTGATTGCATGTAGGTATGACAAGAAAAAATAATAATTTTAAGTAAACTAGCTGGTCACACGGTGTACCGTATGTACATACTAGCAACCGTGCGACCAGTCAATGATCAGCGGACAGAGCCTCCCTGCCGCCCGCGCTCCGGCGTATCTACCGCCGGGACCGGGGCGGCAGGAAGCCTCTCAGGGCTCAAGCTACTGGTCACTCGGACCTCGGGTGGTGGGAACAAAAGATAGTGATGCGGTAGGCGGTAAGTGCCGTATCTATCGATATAAGGTAATTTGTCTAAGGTTGATGAACATAGATTTGAAATTAGTGGGTTAGTAGTATTCATTTTGTTTTTATTATAAAATCTTGATGTTATTTTAATTACGTGATTAAATAATAGGGGAAGTTTAATTTTTTTATGTAATTTCTTAATGTTTGTTTTAAATTTGGTTTTATAGGATATTTTTACTGCTTTATTTTGGACAACTTGCAGAAGTTGATGGTTAGAAATACATGTGCTACTCCAAACAGGACAGGCGTACGTTATACACGGACGGACAAGCGTAGTATAAATTCTTAGTTTAGTAATGCTACTTAATTTACTTTTACGATTCATTATAGGGTTTAAAGCACCAAGGGCTTGGACGCCCTTCAAACGCAAGTCAGCTATATGTTTGGACCAATTTAGACGACTATCCATTTTGATCCCAAGATAGCGCACATAGGGTTTCCATGGCACTGTAAGCCCTGCTATTTTTAAAGTTCTTAAGGGGGGTTGCCTAGCACGGGAGAAAAATATTGCTTCCGTCTTTTCCTCATTTATTTTGAGTTTCCATTTCTTAAAGTAGTCCAGAAGCAAACCGATAGAATATTGTAGGCGACCGATGATTAAATCGGTATCATCCGAAGAGGTATAAGAGGCAGTATCGTCAGCAAAGCAAGCCAATTTGGTTCGAGGTTGAATGGGGATGTCATTTAAGAACAGGAGAAATAAATAGGGTCCAACAATCGAGCCCTGAGGAACGCCAGCGGGGACATTTTGAGGTGATGAAGTGGTGTTTCCAATGTAAACCTGGAATTTACGATCCGCAAGGTACGATTGTACGAGTTTGATGAGAAGCATAGGCACACCTAGAGTGAGCAACTTGTGTAGCAGGCCTTCGTGCCACACGGTATCAAATGCTTTTTCGATATCCAGCAGAAACATACCTGTGGACTGTTTGAGATTTAGGTGATGGGTTATGTGCTCTGTCACCCTGGCTAGCTGTTGGGTAGTTGAATGAGTGGCACGAAACCCAAACTGCTCTTGGATCAGAAACTGCCCAGTGGCACGTAATAGTCTTGTATAAATTACAGACTCAAAAAGTTTACCAGCAGAAGGTAGCAGACTTATGGGGCGGTAGCTTATGGGTAAAGTACTGTCTTTTCCAGGTTTTTTAAGAGGTATTGTTTTAGCATTTTTCCAGATGTTTGGGAAATAGCCCAGACCAAAACAGGCATTGAAAATTTTTGTTACGTAGACTATCGCTTTCTGTGGCAAGTTCTTTAAAAGTAAGTTATGGATTCCATCATGACTTACAGATTTACGGGATTTGAGCCTAGTCAAAATTTTACGAATCTCAAATGGCCTAACCAACTTTACAAAATCAGAAGCGAGATTATGACTGTTAATGACAGACATAGAGTTCGAAACCTTATCCTTGAGATCGGAGTCACAAGCCCAGTTAGTGGTAAGGCTCATATTGTCACAAAAGGCACCTGCTAGAGCGTTGCATTGATCAGCCGTGCCCGCGGTCAGGGACCCATCCGAAAGTTTAAGGGGAGGAATATTAGCGGACCTAGGCTTGAGAGATTTTGTCACACGCCAGATATCTTGACTGGGGTTATCAACTTTTGCCAGTTTAGCATTCCAAACGTTATCGAGGTAATTTCGGATATTTGTGTTAATCTGTGTTTGTAAAATGTTTATATTACTACGATTGACCCTTCTAAGGTAACCACTGGGCAGCTTCTGTTCATTACGACGCAAATAGTTTTTGTAGCGGATTAAATTTTTAACATACCGAGGAAGCTTGGTAGGGTTATCGCTAAACACAGCAGCCGAGGATGGTATGGAGGAGTCTCTAGCATCGATAATAGTTTGCTGCAAATGAACAATGGCAGTATCAATGTCATTTTCGGTTTTAAACGTCTTGGAACTAAGCATAATGTTTTTATTGAGGTGAGAACGATATTCATGCCAGTTGGCGCAGTTAAATTTAAAGAACTGAGCCTTAGCCTTGCGACAAAGTGAGCCTCCAATGGTAAAGAATATAGGGTAATGGTTAGAAGACAATGCTATTATCGTTTCGACATCACTAATGCAGCTTACATTTAGGGACAGCACCAAGTCCGGGCTAGTTGGTTTGCGATTGGGACAATAGTTGACTTGCGTAGGTAAGCTTGGACTATGTATGACGTACTCGGATTCAAGCATGTGGTTGAAAAGAGTCCTGCCTCGCGTATTTGTGTAGCTACTGAGCCAGTGTGAGTGGTTGGCATTAAAGTCTCCCATGATAACAACATGGGAGCCCAAGCCAAACAATAGCTCAAGGTCACTACGAAGCATTGGCAGATTGGGTGACTGGTAAATGGATAAAACAATGTGATCTATACCTGATATTTTGACAGTTATACCGACAACCTCAATGTTTTTAGTGTTTGGAACTGCTAAAGCCGAATGATCAAAATCATTTCTTACAAGAATAGCAACCCCTTGCCCGCGGCCGGTTTGATGTTTATCTTCGCGATAGCAAGTAAAGCCAGGTGTAACTAAAGTTGAGTTTGGGGTTAGTCTAGTTTCACAAATACCAATAATATCAACAGACAAAACGCTTACCGCCAAATCGAGTAGTTCGTGAATTTTTAAACGCACTCCATCGGAGTTCCAGGATAACAGGCGGAGTTTCGAATCAAACATATTTACCAAGATGAGAAAGTACCAGCATGACCTTGTCCAACCAAGACGTGCAAGCAGCAAATTGGGATTTTATGTTTCTTAATACTAGAAGAATTTCAAACATCTCCTTTGTGGACTCGTCATTGGGACCAGGCGTAAGGTGATCAATGGGAACTTGATTTTTCATCGATGTCATGTCACTGGTTCCTACAGTAGGCCAGGATCTGTAGTTTAAAGTCGGTGTCGGTTGAGACATCGGATAAATAATTTTTGGTGGAATCGCCGTAGATGTTAATTTCGGCGGCATCATTGAAGGTATGGGTTTACGCTCTAAGGCTTTCTTTTTCTCGATGCTGTCCAGATATGCCATTCGAACAGTGCACTTCCTGTAGTTTGCTGGGTGAGCTTCATTGCAATTACAGCAATGAGCAGGCTCAGTGCGGTCAGACTTGGAACACGAGGCAGTTGCGTGAGGAGCAACACACTTCACGCAGCGTGGGGCCTTGTTGCAGTTGTGGGATGCGTGGCCAAACTCTTGACAGCGAAAGCATTGGGTGCCATGAGCTCGGTTTGGCTTAAATTTGCTGATAGTAACCGCACAACTACACAGGTACCTTATTTGTCGGAATTTTGTGATTTCAGCTCCTGCTGGTAGCTGTACCAAAAAGGGAGGACAAGGATTGACCAAACCACTGCGAGACTTAAAGGGTTTTACTGAGGCTCCAGCGAAGCCAAGTTTCTCCAGCTCCTCTGGTAGTTCTTCTTCAACATATGACGGAAGTCCGCGAATCACTGATTTAGGCACCTTTTCGTCCTTCCGGGTGAAAGTAACAAAGGAGGCATTTTGAAGACGAAGACCATCCTTAACCGCCTGGTGACCGTCAGCTGTGTGACATATAATGGCAACTTTGCCTCCATTTCTGTATTGCAGATGGTAACGTTTTGTAAACTGAGAAATTTTATCCTTCAAGTCCTCATGGGTCCAGTCGGTCTTCATGTCCAGGATAATAGGAGGAATGTGACCGGTCTTCTTGACTTTGACGGTCGCTTTGAGATAGAATTCATTTCCAGAAGTTTTGGCGACACCATCTACTGGAAGGTTTTGAAAATTGTTATGGGTTGGAATGTCACGGGCGCCATCAAACTTTGCGTGCTTTGCGACAGCTGGCCGTTTTGGCGTGCGCCAATCGTCCACATTTTCGGTTGCTGGTCTCTTAGAGTTGAGACTACCGCTTGAGTCCGATCGTTGCAGGTATCTTTCCATTAGTACCAAGGGCTAACGTTGTTACACATTTTATCGATAACTATTTGTCGAATCTTGGAAACACTATTCTGAGTTGAATAAATACGAGAGCTTATTAGTACGAGCGTGCACACGAGACAAGCGCGAGACGCGAATTGATATCGATTAAACGTACTTAAATCGTTACGGGTACGCCCGAAAGTCTGACAACCAGTGTTACCAAGGTTTATCGTGGTACCCAGTAACTGGGTTGTGGAGCCGATAGGCAGTCGCTCCATCCGGTTAGACTGAAAGCCGACCCCAACATAGTTGGGAAGAAGCTAAGCAGATGATGAGGTGTGATATATATTTTACCTTCTCGTCCTGAGTCTCCTCTGTCCCCGCTTCTGCCTGGATGACCCGATGGACCCATTGGACCTGAAAACAGCGATGAATGAATTGTTTATTTTTACAAATTATTTGCTTCTATTGACTCTAGAATAAATAAAGAAAGAAAAGAAAGAAAGAAAGAAAAATTGTTTATTCTGCACAAACAAAACGTACATATAAAGACATAAAATACACATGTACAAAAGTTGCCAAAGGCCTCGTATTCGACCAATAGATTTAAAAAAAAACAAAGTTGTAAATAAGTACCTACTCGTTTATGCAAGCTTTTGTTCACAAAAATAATAGGGACGTAGAAAAAAATGTTTTTTCGACGTCCGTATTATTTCGTCCGTCAGGAAAATAATTTAAAATATTGGACACGTATTTTTTTTTTTACGTAATCAAAAGATTAGGGCAATACATTGAGTAGGCAATGCGTTAAAATGTGTCATGACGTCACTGGCCGATAGATTTTATACTGACTTGTGACGTAGCGAGCCCCCACTCCCCAACTTCTATGCGTTTAATCTAAAACATTTTTTATTTATATGATAATGCATAAAATACGTGTCTAATATTTTTTTATTATTGACGGACTAAATAGTTTTGAATTTTTTTTCCCAGTCAACATCCCCTTTACAACCAACAAATCTTAATTATTATACATAGACGACTAAAACAATTGAATAGCCTTTCAAAAGCCGTTCATCTTGTCGAATACATTACCTATTTGTCCCCTGGGTCCCTCGGGCCCCTGCACGCCGACGCCCTCGGGCCCCCTCTCGCCCTTGTCGCCCTTCTCCCCTGCAGGGCCGGGGCTGCCAGTCTTGCCTGTATCCCCTGTCTCCCCAGGGTAACCTCGCGGGCCTGACTCGCCGGAGTCACCTTGAATTCCTTGAAGTTAAAATATTAGAATGAATTAAAAAAAGCATAAGTTTAGTGTGTCATGGGGATGTGGCGGCATCTGCACCGCCACATGCGAACTACACATCAAAGACCTGACGTCACACAACATCCTGACGTCACTCAAATCCTGCATCGCGCAATTAGAGTTTACCGCGCGGTGGACATATATACAAGCTCACGACTTCAACCTCTGGGCAGTTGCCCGCCAGACATGACACCCGTCTGGTCGGAGGATCCTCCCTTTTCTATGGGGGATGAGTGAACTTTACACCCTGTTCCTCATGCCCCTAAAATGGTGACCCCGAGTATGAACGTCAACGCAGCCTTCGTGCAACTACTTCAGCGTGACGTCATCATCATCACTCCCGCAAGCTTTCGTGAGGCGAGTCACACAGCTAGCCAGCACCCACGGCTTCAACGGGCATCCAGACCACCAGCATGCAGCGAACGCGCATTCCTCAGCCACAACCCAGCGCTGTACCACATCCGACTCACTGGATCAAGACGCAGCGCCACCCCGACTCACTGGGGAATCGCCGCAAGCACCGCAGACAGTTCCGACTCACCGCGAACTATGCGGCAGACAGTTCCGACTCACCGCGAACTATGCGGCACCCGGTTCCGACTCACTGGAACCACAGCTCGTACCTACTGTGAAGCATCGCAAGATACAAGACTCAGCCCACTATCGACCTCCAAAATCCAAATCCAAAATCCAAAAAAAAAAAACCAAATCTATCCTCCTCCTAGGTTAATAAAACAAGGCCAGACGCCTTCCAGGAGTGACACATGCTTACGTCACTGTCCAGTTGCCAGTTTATTGCAACAAAACACGAATTAAGGAAACATTTTCAGCCACCATTCTGTTAAAAAATATATACAAAGCATTTAACTTGTCGTTTCGTTTGTCTAATCAAACGAAATAATTCAATTTAAGCATACAATAACCAACATAATTGTTAATTAAAAACTCATTGTTTTATCGGATTCGCACGGTAATAAATGTGGTTACGGAGTTTTTATTACAAACTTCTGGTAACACAGAGGTGATGACGTAGACTTGTGTCACCCACGTGACCACAGTGTCTCGGAATGCTATCCCTGGCGAAGTATATTATTATACCATGATGTGTGTCAAGTCGTTTGTGTGAGAATTTCGTTCAGCCGTTTAGGTGTGAAAAGGTACCAGACAGACAAACAGAGTTACTTTCGCATTCATACTCAATACTCAATACTTAATCTTACTTAATCTTCTTTATTTCTTCATTATTATTATGGTACTTACCTGGTGGTCCAGGGGGCCCCGGTCTGCCCGGATGTCCTCGCTTGCCCACGATAGTGCTTGTCTGCACTATTTGATTTAGAGCCAGCTCTCCTAGACGAACTGTGGAGAAAAAGTATATTGTTTAATAACTTTTGTGTTACGTAGGTTTTGATGAAATCGGGAATTTGGAAGATGGCACGAAATAATTATATACATAAACTCAGACCTTCTTCCCACGGGTGTAGGCAGAAACTACAAAACGTCATCTGCTACTATCCTTACATACTCTTTTTGCCTCGTTTACGTTCATACATCTGCCGTGCTTTTCTGTAAACATCTCACCGTGATAGCACCGTGAAGTGAGCATGAAGTGAGCTGTCCATAGTGTCAATCCCTAGCTTTAGGGGCAATGACAGCTCACATCAAGCTCACTTCACCCAAGTTATCACGGTGAGATGTTTGCAGAATAGCACGGCTGGTCATACACGCACGCCGCACTGTGGATCGAAAAATAACTTTTTTCTGCTGGGGAGTCTGTTGCGCCACTTCTTCTTCTCAGCTAACGCACTAGGAAGTGGGGAAGGGTGGGCGTTTTGGGGGACTGTCTTATGTAATTTTGACGTTCGAAAAGTGCCGATTCTCAGCCTAGTTTGAATAAATGACTTTTGAATTTAATTTTTTTTTGCTCTCGATGACATTGAAGCTTAGATTTTAAAGTGTCGGTTTTTTGCTCGAAATGGCTTCTAATAGCTAATATTATGCATACATATATCATAGGATACAATCTAGTAGGCAAATTAGCAAATTATATTATCTTTTTGCAAAAAAAAATGTATGAAGCTAATGCTTATGTTTCCGGAACGGAGAGAATAACCGTTATGTCCTTGCACACTGTAATGTAACTATTTATTTACGAGTTTCATATGACGAGATTAAGAGTGGATTTTTGAAAAAACCCTAATCTGAAAAAAAAACAAAACGACAGTTAAAAATTTAAGCTCCAATATCTTCGAGAGCTGTTAGTCGATCCACACCGGAACTTTCTGAAAAACATCACCAACAAGGTCAGTATATTATGGCTCCTCCTAGGGCGCCCCCTCCCGGCGATTTCACTCACATTAATCTTTTGTTAGTCGCCTTTTATTCATCCTCTCAACATGACCAAACCATCTACGCATGCTCCTTTAAACTTTTGTCACTACAACTTCTGAATAATTAAATAATCAGAGACGTTTTTTGCCATTCAATGAAAAAGAATAGGTACAAACCTTTAATGATACCTTCACAAATGTTTCTTATTTCAGCTTCGGAGATTGAAGGTGCCTGAAAAAAAATATTTTTACAGAGTAACACACATGAACACAACAAAAAGTTGTAAACAAACCATTAAGGACGTAGTTAAACAGAAAGGATCCAACCCACACAGAGTTAGTTTTGAGATAATCAAGTTTTAAGATATCGTGTTATGTGATCGTATGACCTGCCATACATACGGGTTGGTAACGTATGGTCATAATGACATGATGCGTTGGCGATTGTTTTTGTGATATTAAAATTTTGACTACAAAGAGTGTTTTGGTATACATAACTCATTTTCGCCCATAGTGTGGGTTGGATCCTGTCTGCTTAACTACGTCCAATTTTGGGAGTGCATATGTGAATGAAAAAAATAAAATCCTTTATACAATTCTTAGCCAGTCAGCAAGTTGTTTGCGGGATGGACTATTAGGGATTCGCAGCCACTTGTGGAAGCTATTTTACATTTTTCATACTTAGAAAGTACGCTTGAAGTCACCTGATCAGAGGGATGAAAACAGAACTTTTCGTCCTGGGGAAACAATTGCTGTCAAAAAATGTCAAACTCTTGCATAGTAAATTTTATACAGTCACTCTGTTAAATCGCGGCGTAAAATTGTAATGAAAAAATACTAACAACAATTTTGTAACATGACTTTAAACTTATAATTTACTTTGCACTAAATTATTATTTAATTTACATAGATTTGAGCTAAATATTTACCATCATCAATGATAAAATATACTGGCTGGTAGAATGCTACAGAAAAAAAAACATAAAAAGGCGGGAAAGCGGCAATTCGATCATCAGTCGTTTTATCGAGTGTTAATTATTATCGTATGTATATCGGGTGTAAAAAGACACTTTCCGAAGCCGAAAGCCACATATTCTACCCATTATTTGCATCATTTTTTTCCACTAGACCATACCTGGGAATCCCCTGGTTCTGGAGATATTGAAGGTCAAAGTTGCATTTTTTTTTTTTACTTTTTCACGAAAATGAATTCTATGCGATAATACGAAACTTTTTTCCAAACAAACATTACCTGAATTTTAGATTTATCTTAACAGATTACGCATTTGAAGTTACAAAAACGCAATGAACAACAAGTACCTACCTACGTAGCGTAGGGGCGGAGCTTAACTAACACTGAATCCGTTCATTCAAGCGTGGGTTCGCGTTACATTGCGCGCAATAAAAACTTGTTTTTTTTTATTAAAAAAAAAAAAAAATTGTTTAATTTAAATAGTTTAGGCTTTTATTTACTTTCCTTATATTCGAAATGAAAAGCAGAGTGTTTACCTCGGGTGAAAGACCTATTTAGGCACTCGAACTATTGGCGCTCTCACTGCGCTCGTGCGCCTTAACATCTCGTGCCTAAATAGGTCCCTTTAATCCCTTGTATAACAATCTACTATTACTGCATACCTCTTGTACATAGTGGGTAGGTGCCGGTAATCCAGGCAATCCTGCTAATCCTCTCTCTCCGGGAGTGCCCGGGAGTCCGTCCATGCCGCGCATTCCAGGTAGTCCTGGGTAACCTGCCTCGCCTTTCTGGAAACATATTGATACATCACGACTACCTATTTTTTATAAGTGACTAGCTGCACCTGCATTGTAATCCCACTTTTTTTTTTTTTTTTTTTTTCGGTGCAGCCCTTTCGTAGTCCATAGAGGACAAACAAACAAACAAACATTTTGCTTTATTTATACAACATGTAAAAAAACCCTGTCCGATTCGCGAGGGAGTTGTTAGGTATTCTTCTGAGAATCTACGAGTATTTATATGGTAATATATAAATTATATATAATAAAATCTAAAGAAAATCGAAAAAAAAAATCCTCGATTTTTTTTTCAATGGGGAATTTTACCTTATTATTACATTGGGCGCGAGCGGCTGTCATTTAGCGGGTGTCTACAAGTCATAGCTTTTGACCCCTGTTGGAAATTTGCAAATTATTAATGAAATTGGGGATTTTTTTTTTTATAAATGCGTGTTAGTTTTTTACGCTTTCACGCTAAAATGGCTGAATGGATTTGGATGAAATTTGGCACATGGGTAGACCTGGAATAGGACATAGGATACCTTTTAACCCGATATTCCCACGGGATCGAGACTTATGTGGGTGAAACCGCGGGGCGCAGCTAGTTTAGACTAAGTGCTGTACCTTGATCATAATCTGATAGTTACCTGTCCCATTGATCCCTGAGGCCCCGGTGGTCCAGGGATGGAGATGTGCTGTGAAGATGCAGTTGCAGACCCTGGCTGACCAGGGGGACCCGGCAGACCCGTTGGACCTTCTGGTCCCTGAGGGAATTGAAGTGAAATAAGTAATAGTGTTTATAATCATTTTTTTTGGCAGTATTGCGTGCGTTAATTAAAGTTTTACACATAAAAATAAAATACAAACATTTTTATTTATTTAAAAATCATATTTACTCAAGGGCAAACGTTGTATAAAATACTTCTGGCACCTATTGTGGAATAAAATAGTTGTTGTTTAATGAATAATTATGAAATTATTTTATTACATACAATGGAGCTTTGGACTGCAGAGACTGACCACATACATAGATATAAATAATACATCTATGGGTCGCATAGATAAAAGCAACGAATATACTTAGGTAAAGTGACAGATACGCTCTACCATAGATACTAGGTCTACAACGCCGAGTCTTTTAAAAATAAAATTGATGGCTGTATTTGGCATCACAAAACACAGAAGGGCCATTGTTCCAATTTTTTTAAACACGTACATTAAAATTAATTCAACTTCTAACTCTGATATTGTAAAATAAATACATTCGTAGATTTTCGTCAGTCGTTACGGTTAGTCAGAAGTCTGACAACCAGTCTTATTGGTAAGACTGGTATCATGTTACCCAAACTGATTGTGGAGGACAGAAAGTCAGGCTTATGGCTCCATGTAAAATACTGGTATTCAGGGGCATGTGGTTAGACTGGAAGCCGACCTCAATATAATAGGGAAAGGATGATGCTGATGAATGTAAGATAAATACCGGTAGTCCGTCGAAGCCTCTCTTTCCCTCTGGACCCGGGAGGCCCGGTGGACCCAGGTTACCGGGTATGCCTTGTGTTCCTACAAAGCCTTGAGGTCCTGGTTGACCCTGCGAAAGATGAAAAATTATGAATATGTATGTTCAGGCACAGTATAAATAAGTAACAGTGTTATATCTTTATAGAAAACGGCCGAAACGACGTGCTTCGAAATCTCAGTGTGTATCAGTGCCTACGCAACAGTATCGAGTGCGCGGCAGTTACGCACGGACGCGGTAGGTTTATCTACCGAACGACCGTAGGTAATTATTTCAAGGTCACTGCCAAGATATAGTACTGCTAGTTTATTATACTGTGGTTCAGGTAAGGTCAAAATATGTTATTTCTTCATTCTGTAGTGCACATACATTTATACATTTTAGATGATTCAAACGTAAACTCGTTGGAGTTTTACCGTGCACCATAATCATCGACTACCTTCATAATTCAGAGAATAAAACCACAACCCAACAAAATACATAATTAAATTATTATTTAACGATATCTAATTAAATTATTTTTTTTTTTTAAAACGAAACTATTTAATTAATTTTTTTTTTTTTTTTAAACGAAACTATTTAATTAAATTATTATTTAAAAAAAACGAAACTATTTAATTAATTTATTCTTTTGTTACACCGACCATGTTCCGTCTCTGCATCACCTGAAGAAAACGCCTAATGCATAAAATCCATCTTCGTACAGTTTTAACTTTTACATAAAGCATGATTTAAAGAAATTATTGCACATGTAACATTACCACAGCACCGTCGCGTCCGGGTGTTCCTCGGAGGCCTATGTCACCAGGTCTACCGTCCCGCCCCGGAGCACCCCTCTCACCTTTAGCACCTTCATAAACATAAGAAAGCTTCAGAATACATTACATTGTGACCGCCGAGAAAGTGCGTTCCTGACACCTGTCAGTTGGATAATTTCTATTAGTAACACAGATTACTGATGGTTCACTCCACATTTTAGGTATGAAGCTACAAGTACGCGGCGGGCCCGTCTTGTCGGGCCAATTCAGTGAGTGTAACGTAGTTAGAAGTTATAAGAGTTACGTGATAGAAAGAGAGGCAGCTTCTATGTGAATATAAATGAATTAGCGCTGTGCAGCCTGAATTGCCTAGAAGAGTCGCTTCTTATTTAAATGATTTTTCGGAGTGAATTATCTGTAATAATCTATGGTATTACTACTAGAAATTGTAGGAATTAAAATTGTAATGATCAAATTTGCAAAACACATACCTTATTATCATAAAACTGTGTTTATCAGTTGTTTAGGCTAAACTAGGGTTGCCATAACCCAAAATTTGAATACCAGGCTTAGAAGGTGAAAATAGCAGGACATTTACACAAAATTGTTAGTCGCATAAGAGCAATAGTTAATAGCAACACGCAATGAAAACAAGTTCAATTAAACTAAATTTTACTCAATAAGTATTGCACAATAGTCACTTGTCAATAACATAACCCACAGCCAAGGCTCTCCGATAGAAAAGAAACATAGAAATCGATCCACATGGTACAAAATGATCGCTGAACATGCATATACAACAGCGGGCCTTATCAGAATACCAGCGCTGCAGTATTTATTTTTTAAATATCGCAGCATATGCTGAGATAGGAGCCTTTTTAGCCTCACACGGGTCATTAAAAGTATTAATTTTTTTCTTTTCGTTTATTCGAATTCTTTTTTTTATTTATAAATATTTCCTATCCTTTCCTTCGTATTTCCTGTGCGTATCCCAAATAAAAAATTTTTCTTTCTTTCAAAAAAGATTTAGAACCTCCTTAGGAGAAGATCACGGAAATTTTACTCCAATAGAAAATAAATAAGATGCGTAATTTGATGAGTGACCTTACCATGTATTA
Organism: Agrochola circellaris; assembly: GCA_914767755.1. Taxonomy (NCBI): domain Eukaryota; kingdom Metazoa; phylum Arthropoda; class Insecta; order Lepidoptera; family Noctuidae; genus Agrochola; species Agrochola circellaris. Next base: position 8,693,181 of record OU611850.1, on the reverse strand, counting down.
GGGAGGCATTGATGTTACTGGCGGGTCCCGGGGGCCCAGGAAAACCACGATCTCCAGGGGGTCCCACGGGCCCTGGTGGTCCAGGAAAACCCTGAGGACAGAATTTTACTTTAACAATACACATAATGAAGTACGTACATAGTACCGTTTATAATTGCAGGTGATTATAAAACTAGCCTGTTAAAAGTAATCCACAGTTTTAACTACTTATATCAATTTGATAGATTATGTATTTAATCGAACCTCTAATAATTAACATTTTGCGCTCCTAAAAATATTACTGAACACTCTCATGTACTGATTGCGCTTCTTTTTGTAAATAATAATTCCTATTTTGGGGTTCTAAAAATACTAAATAAATAGGCAAATAATTGCTACTAAGTTGGATGTAACGCTCACCGGCCGCTGCCGCGGCACCCCGCTCGCTTAGCTCGCTCGGCTCGCGCACGGTTGTACAGTCACGAGCACCAACATGTATACACTTAGTAACTTTTAAAAGTGATTTGCTCCCACTATGTTGATTGTTATTTTAATTTGTTAAGAATATAGTATTTTGGAACCCAAATTAATATGAAATGGCTTTATCTCAAAGTTGCAGTCAATATTCCACGAGAAAATCTAAGCTAAGTGGATACATATTAGACTCGTGACTCGAAACAGTTCCAACCTAACCTGACCCGTTTGGTCGGAGTACCCTAGCTTAGTTACTGCGACCAACTGTGAGAAAAGGTCAGAAAGTAAAAAAGAGGCTGAATTATTTAAAAAAGTGTACATGAATAGAAGCCCAAAAAGTTTTTAGCGGACCATTTAAATATTTCCCATTTGATAGCAAGCCACTCACATCTGTTCCATTAAATCCTTGAGGTCCTGCGAAACCAATCAAGCCGGGTTCTCCTTGATCACCTAAATAATAAAATTACAAAAAAAACTTTTAAAAAGTTCGCCTATTACTATGGGTTTCAAATTTTTTATTAGTCATAAGTCATTTATTCATTCATTGTTTAACATAAATACAACAATAATGGTATCTACTATACATTGTAACAGCGAATCAATTTTCCTTGACCAAATATTTTTTGATATTCGGATAGGTCATGACCTAAAAGAGGTGCCAAAAGAATATGAATGAAAAATCTCGAGTAATTAAAAAGTTATGCAACAAGGCGAAATTTATTAATAATTAAATAAAATAAGCCTTGATAGATTACAAAAAAAACACATATTTCATAACAAAAAATAATTAATAATAAATAGCAATTCAAATCAATGAGGGATTGAAATGAAAATTGAAAAAATGACAATAAAAAAGAGCTAAAAAAATTCGATACGGTACAATTTTTTTTATTTTTTTATTATGTAGGATATGATGCATTTACCTTTTTGTCCCACATCTCCTTTCTCACCCTTTGGTCCGCGTCGTCCCTGTTCACCTGGAGGTCCAACATACCCTGGACCAGATGCCTTTAAATATAATAAAAATAAATTATGATTATTTACTATTTTTGTATTTTTTAAAAAGTCTATCAATCGAAATCAATTAATATAATTTCAAGAAAGAACAATTTTCAAAAAAAAAAATCTGTATCTCATGGATTTCATCATTGCCAGTTACACTATTTTAATAATTTATTATACTCATTAATTAGGATAGGTATTGTTGCTATCGATGCTAATAGATTTTTGGGGTTTTCGTCCATACAAATCAGAGTTGGCATAAAACAAACAAGTTATTTTAAACAATGTATAAGACAGTTTGAAATAAAAAAAATGATTTTATTTAGTGTTTAAAATCACAGTTTAAAACAAGTTCCAAACAATGTTTGAAACATTTTATAAACATGATTTTGGATCAAATTTTAATAGCGAATGAATGGAAATAAATGAAAAGTTATACATTTTTATGACTTGTAATAGCTCGAAAAGAAATTACTTCGTCGCTGGTAAAGTCCCGTTCTATCACTTGTCGAAAAGAGTTAATTACTCGCAATTATTTTGGGGACTTTCCTTATATAACACTTTTAGGTAAGGTAATTCCCGGCTAAGAACGGAACATTGGAATTCGAAATTTGGAACAGGGTGTATGTTAGTGAAGTGGTTCAGTATCTGTGTTACATACTTAGATTGATTACAAAAAAAAGTAATTATATACAGATATAACTAACTAAGTACAACTAGTATGTTCAGATCGATTTTTTGTAAATATTGCTTCAGGTTTATTTTAAAACAGTCTAGAAAGGAATTATATTAGACCTGATCGTATTGTTAATTTAGATAATTAAGTGAAAAGAAAAAAAACTCTTGTTTAAAACATTTTGAACTGTATGTTTTACAACATATTAAAAAACTTTTTTTTTTAACCCTTATACAAATTCAGCATTATTCTTAGCCTACGCTACTGAAGCAGCTTTAAAATAAGTACTTACATTGACAATGGCCCCTGGGGGTCCGGGTTCTCCCTTGTCCCCTGTGAAGCCAGGTTGACCTGACATTCCCACATCTCCCTTTGTACCTCGTACACCCTTAAAGAGATCGTTATTTATGAGCAACCAGGATTATTCAAACAATGATGCTCGTTAACAAAGGAATGGCAGACAATTCGTAGATAACATAACATCACCCCCATAACCCCCTCCTCGAAGGGTAAGGCAGAGGTGTACCTATAGTACACCCACATTTTGTCAGTTATATTTAAGTCTCATGTAATCTCATCAACCGGGCACAAATCCTGACTCCGGGCTGCTACTGAAAAATTACTCATGGAAAAACCCAATAACACTTTGCACGACCTAGGAATCGAACCCAGGACCTCATGCTCAGCAGTAGCGCTTGCGACCACTAGACCAACTGGGGAGTCAATTCGTAGATAGTGGTAATAAAATCTTTTCTTCAAACTCAAACTCAAAGAATTTACAGAAGCTCGTGGCGTAGTAATAACAGCCGCACGAGTCGATCTATCAGGTTAAGCTACGCTTGGTGAGGTTGGTCCGTGGATGGGTGACCATCCATTACATACCGAGACCCCTCCATGTCTCGGAAACCACGTTAAGCTGTTGGTCCCGGCTGTCATTCGTGGATCTTTGACAGTCGTTACTAAAGACCGAAAGTCTGACAGCCAGTCTTACCAAGGGGTATCGTATTACCCAGTTGCTGGGTTGTGGAGGTTAGACTAGAAGCCGACCCCAACTTAGTTGAGAAGAAGCAGCATAGTTGGGCAGATTGAAACCATTTACAGGTTTGAGTTGTCAAAGAGTCGGTCAGTTAGTCAGAAAGTTGAAGCTAGTTGCTTCAACTAAGTAGAGCTTTAATACCAATGATATTTAAATATTCCTTACCGGTAGACCAGTAAATCCTCTCAGTCCTTGGTCTCCTTTAGGACCACGTGGTCCTTCGGGGCCCTGAAACATAAACAAAAAATATAATCTTATTGTAAAAAAAAAAAATGCCACAGTGCTTTCATTATTACTTGACCCGTGACGTGATTGGTAGCACTGTTCTGTCAGTCGCCATTTTGAACTCTATTTGTATTGAAACTAAGCTTGACAAGCAATGATGACAACATGACGGGAAGGGACAAGTTATAGTGAACGGTCTGTACATCTATGAATAAAATAGGTCTCTATAAAATAGTGCTATTAACTCACTGCCGGACATGTGGTGTTACAGACACCCACCAAAGGTTCGGCTAATAACGACGGGTCCACGTCGTACTGCAAACAAAAAGACAAACAGACACGTCACATAATTATTTATAGGTACACTTAAGCATTTATTAAACTGATACCTAAATCAATTCTGCTGGGGAGTTTGTGGCGCCACTTCTTCCCAGCTAACGCACTAGGAAGTGGTGAAGGGTGGGCGTTTTGGGGGACTGTCTTATGTAATTTTGACGTTCGAAAAGTGCTGATTCTCAGCCTAGTTTGAATAAATGACTTTTGAATTTTGAATTCATCCCGATTAATACAGGGTGAAAGGGACATCAACGCAAACTGTATCCATGAATTCAGCACATGATTCTATACTCCATCGGTTTACGTATAAATGTAAACAAATCGTAAAAAGGGTTTTTATAGATGACACTTTCTTGTTTAAAAATACTATAAAACCAAATTAAATTTATTTTAGAATTTTACAATAGATTCCCCTTTTTATTAATGTATGTTAAACTTTATCATTTATTCTTAAACTACTCTTCGTAGATGTAAAAGCAGTTACATCTACGAAGAGTAGTTTAAGAATAAATGAGCACAATATATTTATTAGATTTATAATATTATTAAAATATGTTGTAATCTGTCTATTGTAAAGAGCCCAAACTCTAAACGTCAACGAATTATAATGTTGCTAAATTGAAGAGTACAACTGTGACGTAGCATGACAACTGAAGTGACGGGTATTACGTTTAGTCGGTTACTTGACAGCTGTCTCGTCACATTGTTTATTTTTATGTTTTATTTTTTTAACTACCTACCTAAACCGTTGAAGTATGAACCCCCGAGCGTAGAAATTTGTCATTGGTTATATTTAAAAAAACTCTGCTGTTTCATAGAAAATTGCAATACCCACACGGTCGTCTTCTTCTTTTTGTATGGTTAGTGACTAACCTGGTGTCAGACTTTTAAAGCCACCCATGGGCCTCTGACTTGGCTGCACATGCCATCGAGAAATATCTCTCATGCCGGTTTCCTCACGAGATATTTTCCTTCACCGTTTTTGGAGCAAGTTTTAATTCTACAAAACGCACATGAATCCGAAGTCCAAATTGTTCTTATGTGTTGTTTTACATTACTATTTCCTACAATATACTTTGTGTTCTTCACCTGGATACTGCGTTTGACCTATGTCGTGCCGGGTTTGACTCCCGGGTGACCTTTCACTCAAGTGTAGCAGAAATACATCTTGCTACAGTATGTATGTAAGGTCTATTCAAATCATCGTTTCCAATTTGATGTTCTTTCCACTTAAACAAACGTCAACTTTATGTAGGTGTAAATAAAGTTGATTTTAGACTGAATAATACTGTTGAAAAAGTCATAAAAAATATGAAGTTTTAGCGCGTGTTGTGTTTGTTTACATGTTTGGCAAATAAATTGCAAACGCAGTATATATTATGTATTTAATACGTATTTTCAGGTACACTTACCATTGGCGGGGATGTCGATATCAAATATTGAGGTGCATTCTGAAATTTATAAAATTATTATTTCAGATTTTTTTGCCTTCATTTATACAAAACCAAAAAATAAACATCTTATATTATAGCTTACGATTTCTTCACAGCTGTCTCGCCTTAAGTTGTACCGGTCGCAACTCAATGACAGCCATTGAAGATCTATCTGAAAAGAATACAGTATATTCCTATAAACGTCACTCTACATGCTGTATAAAAAAAAACGTTTTTAATGATCTTCTCAAAAATCAATATTGTGTTAAAGAAAATGCGTCCTTCAGGGTGAGTTCAGAGTCAATAAAGGAACCCGTAAAAAATAAATAATAAATACCTTTAAAAAATGTTTTTAAAAAAACCGAAAATTATCATAAGATGAACCTAATGTAGTACCTACTAATTAAATAGCAATTGTTTAGAATTGATTAAAAAATTTCTTATAATAAATTTTTATTTTGTTTAAATGCTAATTAATAATTTCCTAATAAGTTACCTACCTACTAGCGAACTCACTAAAAGTAAGTAATTAAAGCATTTAAACAAATAAAATCATTTTAATTCTAAACTATTGCTATTTTAAGTCAGTAGGTACTAAATTAGGTTGATCTAGCAATTATTTCTTTTTGTGTTTTTTTTTCTTTTTTTTTCCTATGTTCCTTTATCGATACTGAACCTAAGCTATGGCACGCAATTTCTTTAACAGCCTGTATATAGCTAAAAGATTGGTGATACCCAAGTCAACAAGACAAGTATAACTATGTATACAAGGTGTTCTTATTGATATCCCATAACTTTAGGGTAAATGAGACCATTATCAAAGAATCAACTAGATTACGAACTATATTTTTTTTTCATTTTCCATTCTAAATAATTCGACAAATTCACGATTATTTATGTAAAACAGCCTTATGAGAAAAAAAAAATTTGTACATAAAAAAAATATGACAGCGGTGCATTTTCTTAACTTTAAATATGAATGATTGTTTTAAATGAAAATTGTTTACTCATACGTATCAATGAAACTCAAACTCAAAGCATTTATTTCAAAGAAACCAATTACAGGCACTTTTGAATTGTCAAGGGGTCGGTCAGTCAGAAAGATGAAGCTAGTTGCCCATTCCAAAGCGTAGTAGGTTCCTATGGAGAAGAACGGGCAAGAAACTCCACGGACACTCTTTTCAATCAAAATATTCTTACAAAATATTGGTTACATCATTCATGTTGAACTCATACATGTGAGAACAATGTAGAAAGACGTGCACGTTAAAAGCGTCCGCAATGAAAAGATAATAAACAAATTCAAAAATTAAAATACATTAAAATAAGCCATGGAATCTAAGAGATGACCAGTCCCTACTGACGGCGCCCCGTTCACGAACATGACGCATGGATCAGCACCATTCAGCTCAACCATTTTGAAGGGAACTTAATGATCCAACACACGCCACCACCAGCGAGACATTTAAGTGAGAATGGAACTTAGATACACACGAGAGTCTAGTGTTATGTTATCTTCGAAACTCTGTATTTTTGGAACACGTTTTCTAGGACTTTTTGTATTATTTTTACTTATAGCATATATAACCTTAGAGTCATAGGACATCAAAAGGAACACGTTCTATAAACATTTAACAACGGATGCTTAAGACTAATAAAAATAATCGTCCAGAACAAAAATAGGTACCTATCTCCTCCTGAAGCTTTCACCAAGTATACCGACATAGGAATACAATAAAACAATAATAAAATGCAACACAAAAGTATCTCACGAACATAATATCGGGACGTATTCGGTTACAAATTCTCAGTCGTCAAAAGAAGGTAATACCCGGGTCGCCACATCCAGCCCATGACCCGGATATAACGTAATATTACCCGGATTTACGCAAATCCGTGCAAATGAACCGTGCGATCCACAAGATTGTTATGTGAGGTTGAAATTATGAGCTGTCAATTCGGGAATATTTTATGAGGCTGGTTGAGTAAAATGGTGGAATTATTAAGCTACATTTATTTTGTCGTCTCCATGTACTCGTACAATACTGATATTCAGTTGCATCCGGTTAGACTGGAAGCCGACCCTAACATAGTTGGAAAAAGGATACGCAGATGAATTATGTGTTCTCTACAATTTCATTACGGGCCCTACATAACAAAACAGTATTTTAAGGGTATTACAAAAAATCATACATGGTGTGTGTTAAAAGAGGTGATTTAGCCTATTTTAAATTGCTGCATTACACCGCCACACTTGAATGCCAAATGCAACAATTTCTAGGCGGAAAAAACGTATTTTTTATTTTATTTATTAGGTTATCTCATAGCTGACCTCTGAGGTCATGACTACTTAACCGGGCTATCCGCTACTAACTTAAAACCTCCAGCCAGAGGCGTCAAATAGCTTATATACTAGGGCACCCCCAGTGGGGTACAAACATCGGCTTAGGGCGTCGCTGGGGGGAGGACACCAAGATGGGACAGGCTGGATCAAACGTGGGTAATTATTATATTAATACGTGAAGCAAAAACTTTGTACCCCTTTTTACGAAAATTACGCGGACGGAGGAGTATGAAATTTGCCACAATTAAAGTTTATATGGAGAAGGAATGCAGAAAGCTAATATTTTTATATAATATACATTAGAAATAAATCAAATTAATAAAAAAAACATAACACACACTACCATGCGTTTGACAGCATTTGACACAAGATGGCTACCTTAGAATCATGACATTTAAATGAATTGTGGTCGAATTTCGACCTCTGGGTGACCACTAGTTATTATTATCAAGGGAATTTAAAGCTGCAGGCTCAGCTTCGACGCGGGCTGGCGCATCGTCGAACAAGGGTCGGGGGGAGTATTATTTACTCGGGACCGCGATCGCGGAGGACCTCGGCGGCGAGGTCGGAATGAGTATGAGGTGGTAAAACTTCCCTTCTTGAATCAGTTGAAGGACACTAAAGGAGACACAATAGAAGTTTTACTGTTATTACGTCTGGGGTGTTTATGTCCAAATGCGCTAGAAAGAACTACTACATAAAGATTCAACTTACAGGTGCAGAGGTCCCGTCGTCATTCGACACGATGGTAACAGAGGTTGCGTTCGCGAAATTGCCGACACTGATCTTCTCTGGCATCAACTGAAATCCAATTATACATTTTTTTCTTTATATTTAACAACTGTTAGCGAAAGGAATAAAGGAACCCAAAACCTGTGGACTGTAAACGTCCACAAAGTGCAAGAACGCGCGTTAGTGTAGGGCATCTGCCCCACCCGCGATTATCGAGAAGCGGGAAGAGATATCGCGCACTCGCTGCTCGTCAACTCGTTTAACTTTTTTAGTTGCTAGAACTAAAAAATTTAAACGAGTTGACGAGCAGCGAGTGCACGACGGCGACGGTATGTGTATGTATCAAATGTGAGTCTCTTAGCGAGTGCCGAGTTTCGAGTGAGACTTCTACCTGCGAGCGTTGCTGAGCGAATATCTTTGATAGCTCTTGTCGCTGCGACAAACGAATACTCTCCAGCGCGATGTGAACAGTCAGCGATTAAACTATTCATGTATGCATCTCTTTTATTTACACGGAACCTATAAAGTTTTGTACGTTTCTTGAGGAACAAAATCGTTGATAGTCGCTTCCTCGTCGGCGGTGGGACAGGTGTCTTAAGAGTAATTAAGTTTTCTGATATTTTCATCGTTTTTGGCTGAGATGATGATGAAAAGTCTTAGTTGTAGTACATTTTCTTACCTCAACACAGTCGACAGCAATATGCACCGTGTTGTTGGAAATCGAAGCATGTATCTTGTGCCAACCAGGAGAGAATATCTGCAAACGAAATCATGGTGAGTTTATCATTTGAATTTTTATTTTTTATTTTTATACCATCGTACGGGTAAATGCAACGCTTGCATACCGCACGAAAGATAATCAAGTATATAATTACTTCAATCTAACTTCAGAAATAAAATTTTACCAAATGCGAGTCAGCACAAATGCAAGGAGAGTCTTGTAAGCGTGCAAGCCTAAGATAGAAGCGATTTTTTTCCTAGAAAGCATGTCTCCTCTATGTATGCTAAAGTATTATGAAAGGTAGACTGTGGCAATCCAACAGAACACAAATACAAAGGTTTCGAATGTAAGACATAATTGGACACAAGAGGAAAAAACGTAAATTCACTGTCAGACCACACACAGCCTAAACCGCTGAATCGAAGAACGAAATTTTGCACAAGAGTTCTTTTGACACACGGGAAGGAAGGATTATTGAAAATTCTTCCCCTAAAGGGGTTAAATAGGTGATGAAAGTTTATATGGAAGTTCGTCACTTTTGCCGACGGGAAATCCCATGCAGGCTTCATCATTTTGAGCCGAAAGACGTGCACTGCTGGACGGCTCCTTTGAGTCCTTAAGGTGGAACTAGTTCATATTTTTTCCATACAATTTTTGGGGGGTTTTACTCCACTGTTTGACATAGTACACCCAAAGTTATACAAGATATCGTTTTGTCTCATTATTAATTTCGTCTGCGGAAACAGAATAGTTAAATAATAAGCCTTTAAAAATATAGGAGCCAACAAAGATTCCTTTTTTTTGCTAATTTTAACGCAACTTTGGGCGTAAATAAGTAATAAAAGAAGTGTTAAATCTCCAAAACAAAGTCGGCACCGATAAAGCTCAATTATAGAACGAATAATTCAATAAACTTTATTTATAATAGATTTATGCAGTAGTTTTTTCATAAAACTCGATTTTCCAAAAGACTTTTCGTAATTTCTTAGGCGCTCGTTTTACTAAAATAGTTCGTAACGGTGTTTGGGTGCGTGCAAACTAGACGTTTTGCATGTAATCAGCAGTGCTATTCTGTAACCATCTCACCGTGAAAACTTAGGTGAAGTGAGCCTGGAGTGAGCTGTCAATAGTGTCAATCTCTAGCATTAGGTGGAATGACAGCTCACTCCACGCTCACTTCACCTAAGTTTTCACGGTGAGATGGTTACAGAATAGCAATTTTAGACCAGCGTCTAACTGCTCGTCACTGATACTATCTCTGTCAGACACGATGCCAGGTGAGATAGCGTACTTTTTGGCCATGCCCACCAGTGAGTTCGAACCCGCGACTAGTTCAACCTTAAGTTCTGAGTTGAGCTACACGATTACAGACATAATTATACTCACTGACTGGACAGGTTCACTCAAATCTGTGTGGTTCTTTCCTCAAAAGACCATTTCAGACACTAATCTACATGGCTCATATGGCCTGACCAAGATTTAGTCTGGACTTGAAAAGAGACTGCGACCTCTGAGTTTGTTTCAGCTTTTCTTCTCATAGCAGCAAGATAGGAAACGCCTTATTTTTAATATGACGTGTAAAAGTTATTCCGATATCCTATTTACAGAATATTCTGTGCTTCTTGCATCCAGCGGATTATTGCGGCCTTCACCAGGCCACCGGTCCACCTTGTGGGAGGCCTTCCAACATGCAAGCTTGTTCGATTAGTAAATATAAACAGTTTCAGTTACCTCCCAACTAGTAAACATGACCCTGGACCCTCCAATGAAGACAGCGATCTTCTTGGAGACGGGCAGCATGGTGAGCGAGAACTGCAGGCTCGAAGGGGAGCGCGCGCGCACCAGGCTCCACGGCCGGCGCTGACCGCGGGCGTTGAATGTACCCACTACCGTGAAGTGGGGAGGTAGGCCGGTGGGGAATACGTCGCTAAGAGTAGAAGGTTAAAAGTGATTTTAATGACTAATACATATATTATTTAAAAAGTAAATTGTAGAGATTTTTTTCGTGTGTGTGTTTTGTATACGGTATTTCGTGAGCAAAACTGAAAGTATGCGGTATATATGATTTAAATACCAAAAGAACTAAAATTATTAAATAATCATAACTCATAGAGATTGGACATAATTTTTATGACATTAATGATTTCTTTAACTTGAAAATATAAAATGTGTATTAATGAAAATGTTTGTGATGTATGATCTGAATGACTATTAATTGTATTTCCAATTAATCTGCGAAATTCTATAGCTCACCTTTACCTCGTTATTAATTATTTTGCATGCAATTGATACAATATTCTGTATAGCTAAACATGTGGACATTACCTATATCAAAACCTGACTGTAGCAACTTTATACCATGTTTAAGGCAAATAAAGACTTATCTTATTTTATACATTTTTTAAATTATGTGTTTTAATTCAGTTCCATCCATAGTGGTATTAAAGAAATTATGGTTTGGTTTTAAATTGTATACCACTCTGTGCTTACTTCTGCAGTTAATCATTTTAAATGAAACACGGTTCTCAATTTTTTCTCCATGCCATACTTACTGCAAAGGGAGAGTCAAATTGACATCGATCCCAATCCTATAAGCCCTCTGCAGATCCTGCGACCCCTGCACCAGAGTGATGCCCTTAGTGCCAGGCTGATCCATCTTGTACACTGCGATCAGGTCCACTGTTTGGAAGTCCACATGTGATATGTTGGAGGAACAGGGACCTGCCATGTCCGCCAGGGCACGCTCTGTCGTGGTGGAATCTGAAATTGAATTGAGTCAAGTCAAGCAATTGTCTGCATTCGTCCAGAGGGTGATTCTATGTCATACTAAACAACTTTCGCTATGAAATCCATATACAATAAGTAAAAAAAACGAGCTAACCTTGCAGTAGTCGCGTAATGATGTGTAACATCTGACATCTTAAGCTTCGTGCAGACCAGCGCGACGCGACGCCGCGACGCGACTCGAACAATACAATTTCTAAGAAAACTTGACGGTATAACAATAACCGGTGTCGCGTCGCGCGACAAGTCGCGCTGGTCTGCACAAAGCTTTACACACATAGATAAGCAACGTTAAGGTAATAAGCAACAATTAAAGGGGCGGGGCCCGTCAAGGTCGTTTCTAACCAACTGTAGCACTATGCGAGCTCATTGGTCAAATCAAATAGCACGCGCTTCCCCGGCTTCCTGTTACACAATTCCGTCCCTTTTCACAAAATCTCTCCCACAGATTTGATTGTTAGATTTTTTAGATTTAAATTTAAATTGCAGGTGCGAGCGGAAACATGTTACACATCAAAAAACTTTTCATACATGCATCGAAATATTCTGTATATCTACTGTTGAATAGGTTTTTTTTAAGAATTGGATTTGATTACAAAAAGCCTTTATTTGCTTAAAAGGTGGTTCCAATCACTAGTTAACGTATTTACTTAAATCAATCTGCCTAGCCCCCCAACTATGTTGGGGTCGGCTTCTAATCTAACCGGATGCAGCTGAATACCAGTGTTTTACATGGAGTCACTCCACAACCCACCGACTGGGTAACACGATACGCCTTGATGAGGTATTTACTTGTTAAAATAATAAACCTTTTTTTTTTTCATTTTCAAAAGCCACCAGTCCCGTACGTTGTATTTAGTAATCTAACACGCTTAAACCATCAAAGAAATACTGTTTAGTGGCTAAAATTGATATGATTTTTAAACAACCTTTGTTTAAACATACGTACGGACCTAATAAAAAATTATCTTAAATCAGTGTATCAAAATGTGAATTGGAAACCATTTGGTATTGACAGAATTGGTTCAGACCAATTTGGTCAATTCTGTCAATCTAAAGTGTTTTTAATGTAGCTTTAGATATGGCACATACAATGGTGCCGATTCTCTTATCACAACTGCCTCTAAACTAGACTACAAATCACCAAAATTTTGTTTATTCCTGTCAAACGACGATTTCCCATTCTGAAATAGACTTTAAGTGACACAACTTAACTATATTTTAGTTTGTTATGCACTGAGTTATTAATTTAGTGAAAATAGCAATTTAGCTATTCTCAATTTGACGTTTTTCACCTAAAAATGTTGATTCTCTAACTAAATCTGACCAATTTTAAATCGCGATTAATATGGTGTGGAGTAAAATTTGTTGTCATGAACTAAAATTCACACCTCGACTTCAGGTGCAAAAACAGACATGTATCTTTTTTTTCTTTTCGAGTGCATATATCTCGAAAATGGTGTGTCCTATCGCAAAAATAATGAAAATTTGACCCCCTTAATTAAACAAATTTATTGATTTTTTCCATTCAAAAAGTGAAAAATTCCATATAAAACACATCGAGGCTGCCACCCACGCGCGCTTACAGCTCTACAAAAAAATTCACATGATAGGGCAAACAAGTACCACGTGGAGTCGCGATTGTCAGATTCGATTTAGTTGTATCAATATTATTTTTAAATTTAGAGATTTTTTTTGGCAGAATTGCTTTATAATTCTCATAGCCAAAAGTAAGGAATTTTAGTGATAGTTTAGTTAGTTTAGTTCAGTGTACCTACAAGAGAATCGGCACCATTATCAATGATTTATATGTTTTGGGAGAAGACAACAGATAGCTAATTTGGTTCTTTTTTACTTTCTACCTTCTAAGATTATTACACATAACATAAACATAATATCATGCCTTTATCCTCAAAAGATTAGGCAAAGATATATAGTAAGTACACCCACATTTGCCCGACCGATTCCTAAATCGAACCCAGGACCTCACGCTCCGTAGTAGCGCTTACGGCCACTAGACTGACGAGGCAGTCTTAAGATCTACATCACAATTTCATTTCATATTATGTATGAAATGAAATAGTGGTAAACGGTTTCAAAAGGGACGTCATTTTTCTATCATATTTTTTTGTGATTTTTACATTTACCTTTTGCCTCACCTGTTTGTCCATTGCTGGTCGGGTATGATGATATCACGATTATGAAAAAAGTAAACCTGAAACGAAATAAAATAACTTTAAATAGCTGATAAAAATTGCGATAAAATAAGACTTATTTTTCTAAACCATGGTATATTTATGAACATGGAGGACCTCATGGCTAAGTAATAACAGCCGCATGGGTCGATCCATCAGGTTAATCTACGCTTGCCGGGGTTGGTCTGTGGATGGGTGACCATCTTTACATACCGAAACTCCTCCGTGCTTCTGAAAGCATGTAAAGCTGTCCCGTGGTCCCGGCTGTCATTCGTGTATCTTTGACAGTCGTTACGAGTCGTCAGAAGCCCGAAAGTCTGACAACCAGTCTTACCCAGGGGTATAGTACTCGTATTACCAAGTTACTGGTTTGTGGAAGTCAGATAGGCAGCCGCTCCATGTAAAATACTGGTATCCGGTTAGACTGGAAGCCGACCCCAACATAATTGGAAAAAGGCTAGGCAGATTGATTTTTGGTATATATTAACAAGATTATCCTATGTAAAAAAAATGTATGGCTATTTAGCGCTCGACTTGAGTATGGCTCGTGCCGACATGAAAAATGATAAACCCTTCAGTGTCAAGTTGTGCAAAACAAGATGACTTCAATCGGGTAATATAGTACCTTTGTACTCAAGACTATGTCGTCTCTTTATGTATTTTACTGTGTGTACATAAATAATAAAATAAATAAATAATATGAACGAGGAGAGTTGTGTTGGTGATTGTAATGATTATAAGTTTGTAAATACATATTTGTTACAGTCGTGAATCATATTTTTTTCAACACAGAACCTGACACTGAATTTAACTTCGCGAGCTGCCCTGGCGCTTTCCCCTTAAGGGCAGAGGGCGTTCGGAAAAAATTACGAAATATCACAAGGGAGAAGAGGGGGGTGTACTGAGATAGCACGTGTATTTTTTTTTTCGTTTAACGTGCAATTCAGAACCGAAAAGCGGGCCCCCAGATAAAATATAATTTAATTTTTTAAGATTACCTACTTTGCATCAAAAGATGTAGGTACGTAACTTTGGGTAGGGGGGGGTTAGTCTAAAACCTCACCACGTATCACCAGGGAGAAGGGGGAGTAAAAAAGTTGCTAAAAAACATCACGTGATTAATGGATGACCCCTAAGGTCAGGAATAACCTAGATATTTCTACCATCTTCCCGGCCTAACATTGACCCTTCACCCTGCCGCCAAACTGACGATGCCTTGAATAAATTAGACCATCAGCCGTGTCCTACTTTGGGCATCGAATCTCGATACACTCAGGTCAACAAATAATTGAACTGTGTCCACAGCCACTTGATTTGACCTTCAACAGTCAATGAGTGGTCAGCGAGCCAATTTGATGGGTTCCTTAACGGTAATGTGACGTCAAGACTCTTGAATGGGCCAATGTAACGAAACATTATTGGCTTGTGTAGAAAATGTGCAAACTTTTTGGCGTCTTCGCCCGTAGGTAAATGAAATAGTTTCGCGACTGCCTGGGCCATATTTAATAAACCTTACAAATTGTAAACGGTATATTGTAGATGACAGGCTACAATTCCACAAGTTTCTGTTTAGTAAAAATTACAGGTTACTGGTTAAATTACGGTGGATCATGGTGAAAAATTTACAAAATTGAAAAATTGTACCTACAATTTTACAATATCGCACAGCTTAAGCTACTCAAGATCGAAACATGAAAAACTGGAATGTATTTTCGTATAGGATTTTAGACTTTCACGGTGATAAAAGGATGTTTCAAAACTCTCAACCCAGGTCCAGGTAGTTAATACGAGTATCTATAGGAAGGTACTTAGATCATTAGACTTGCAATTAGTATTTACAAAGAAATTGATAAATCACTGGTTCTGAGAAGAATGTGGGACATGAGCTCATGGATAATAAAGTGCCGATGCTTATAAACTGACAGAAACATATAACGAAGTCAGCAGAGATAACGGTGGCGATGTTATTGTAGTTGAGATATCAGCGAGGCGATTGTTCAATGCGCTCGCTGCGTGAACGTAGTGAGCACGCCACGTGTACGCAACGTGTTCGCCGCGTTTGCGTAAAGGTGTGTCCAAACATTGAGCGGCAATCGTGCGCAAAAACCGCGCGTGATCTGTCGTGCTGTGCTTGGACGACTGCCGTGCGAACATTCGTCGGTTTAGTCCTAACTAGAGCGCTGTAGAAATGTATCCTGCAAACGCTACGTGTTGCTGCTGCGTTCTTGCCACTCAATGTTTGGACACACCTTTACGAGAGTGATTGACGTGAATTTACAAAAGAGAGCGAGACAAATCAGTGTACACTGTACAAGATTGTGAAAACGCGGACAACACGTTGCTTAGGCGCGGCTAGCTCGCTTCGCACCCGCAGAGAGCACGTTCACAGATCGCCTCGCTAGAAATCGCTGGCAAATCGTCAGTGTGACGCTCTAAGTAGAAGGACAAAAATTGTGACTTAGTCGGTAATATTGCAAGCCAAGCTAATAAATTACTTACGGTAATGGTGAATTCGGTTGTAACATACAATCATTCAGTAAAGTGTAAAATACCTAAACCACGCTTGACGCAAAATTAGTTGGGTCAAATCACACTTAGACGGGACGCAAATTACGCTCTAAAGTCTAATAATGTAAGTTAAAGTATGTACGTAGTATTGATACTGAATTCAATACAACGTACATAATTTTAAAAGAATCTTGGTAAAATCAAAACTAACACAATAAAAAGATACAGTCGTTGACCTGAGGCCCTAATGAAAACAAATGAACCATAATGAACGAATGAAAGCTTGCGATCATGGTAGTCACCCTAGAAACAAGCGATTTAACCAAGAAAAGAAAATAAAGTTTCAACTCTTGAATGAAATAAGAATAGGTTCCACATAATGATCGTGTTTCTCTTTCCATAGAGGTTGGGAGAGGTCAGAGAGGTGTATTAATCCCGGTTACACCAACTAAGTAGAATTAATAGATAATGGACTGTTAAAAACGTATGTACGGTCTGTAGATGCCAATTTGTAGTGCCATTTACAAATTGAGTGCTTTGATTTGATTAATTGAATAATTAAATCCGAAATTCTAATTTTAAATCACCATAAAGATGTTTGACATTTGACAATTATTGGCGTCAATTTTATAACCCCAATTTTCGTCGTTGATTTTTCAATTAAGTACAATTTAATCATGTTATTCAAACAATAATTGTTGGAAAAAGTGGTGAAATATAAAGGTGAAACCTTCTAACTACAGATGAATGTGTTTCTAATTACCTTTAGTTAGTGATTGCGTAAGAATTTAACCTGAACAGGGTTTGTTTACGGTTTCAGGAGCTACTTTATAAACAGGCATTAGGTCCCATGTAATAGGGGGTTATTACCAAATCTTACAAAACCAGTGACTCTGGGCTGCTACCCTTAGAAAAACCCAATAACACTTGGCCGATCTGGGAATCCCAGTCTCGGAAACAACCAAAGAACCTATCCGTATACCTACATTACCTACATAAGTAATTTTAAACAAAGTCGATTTTTGTGTCAATACAATTTGCGCTTTTATAATTTCTAAAGTTACGATATTATCGTGGACGTCCACGACACGGCATCACGATAGCACAAGGAAGTAAAATGAATGGAAAAATATGAACAAGCTACCGTCCACAATAACGTTATAACGTGCATTTATTTCCATACCTACATGTTATGGACATGGATGTCCACAATGATATCGTCGCGTTAGAAATTATGAAAGCACACATGAATTTTGATGTGATTTTCACCAGCATTTAGAGCATGTATTTCGAAAGGTCCATAATATAATCATACTTATTATATATTGTGGTAACGTATTTTTTTTTGCATCGTCTTCACATATAATTATGTAACTAATGTACGTGCATATGCAAAATATTGTAACACATTTTAAAAGAGTAACGGTGGAGTTTCTTGCCCATTCTTCTCCATACGAAAACTACCTTTTGGAAGGGGCGACTAGAATCAATTCAATTTTTTTGTAAAAAAGTGCCTTAAATAAATGATTTGACTTTGACTTTGACTTATTCAACTCAGATTATATCACGGAAATATCGCTGATTTGACATGTCCTCGGTGCACCCGAGCGAAGCAGGGGCGTGTCGCTATGTCGCTAACGTAACTGGGTATACCTAAAGTAAAGATGGCCAATAACCAACATTGTAGTGAATGAAACAGTAAAATGAACGACTGCACCGAATAGCTGAAGCTTGTCCAGAGATTTATTTTACCATCGTTACAGTGAGATCACGGAACATTAATAGTACATTACTGACGCGGTCAGCAATTAGGGCATTGATGGATGATCGCGAAAATGTGGGCCGAGGCGAAGCCGAGGCACACATACGTGAGTCCATCAATGCCTGGTTGCGGCCAAGGCTTGTATAGTACTTATCTCAAACAATGCGCGGAAATTCAAACTAAGTAAATTTATAAATTCCAGAATCAATGACGAACAAAGAAAATTTTTCACGCGCCTATATGTTCATTTGTTTCTTCTTTTCTTTAAACAGCTCTATATGCTAAGCCAGTTCGAAATTTAAATAAAATCTTTGATGAGTTACCTCTTTGGATGCTATGGGTCGAAGTAAAAAGTTAGTTCCATTTTTAAATACCTAACACGTCAGATATGAGTTTTCATAGTACCTAATTTATTTAGCCGCTAAACACGACAGATAATTATGATTTCATAGTAACATTGCCAGCCGGGCGCTCTCTTGTTTTTGGCCAGTACAGCAATTTCGATTTATATCGAAGAAGGTTATTAAATACATAATGTTCGAATTTCCAAGCATGTGTTGTTTCTGTTCTCCTGCTGGCTAATTGACTTTGTTATTGAACGTGGGCTACAGCTGGTAGTACATGGTACATGTGATTAAGCTATAACCATAGTGCTACTATAGCAGTGGTGGCCCAGTGGCCGTGACTTACGAGTTGTAGGTCGTGGGTTCGTACCCAGGCGCTTTACTTTGTGTAAATAATTTCATCACCACTGCTCTCAAAATGGTGAAGGAAAACATCGTGAGGAAACTGGCATGTCCTAGAACCAAAAATTCGAAGACATGTGACATCTACCAACCCGCACTGCGCCCGCGTAGTAGATAGAATAGAACAGCCCACTCCCTCTCAACGAGACTTTGTCCCAGCAGTGGGAACATTATAGGCTGATTATGCATAGGAGGTATCTACAGTAGGTACATTCCTGACATAAGACCTTTATATATATATATATATAAGTATACATAGCAAGAATAAATACCAACGAAAAGCTCAATAGAGATCTAGGCTACGGCTTGCTCATACGCGACTAGATTTTATTCGACAAACCTTCAACCATCTTACGAATAATATTAGCAGACTTACTTAATTGGCTAGTAGAGTCTCTTTCATGAAACTAAAATTCCCTAAAAGTGCATACAGTGTACCCCAAGGAGCTGATGATTATATTCTATTCTTTTTGTTATATGGCAAGCAAAGCCGATGTCGATCATTCTGCCAATGTCTGAAGTGAATTGGAAAACAAAGTGCTCTATAAAAAAAAATGGAACACTAAAAATCTTCGATGATAGTCACCGCTGCTTGATATTACCCAAGAAAATGATTGTCAGAATCGAGACAGAAGACTTAATTGGGACTAGGGACTAGGCAGGCACAACCAAGAGGTGATCTGGTAATATTGTCAAGAAATCGGCATGTGATGCGGAGGAACGAGAAAAATGTCGAGAGTTTTGAGTATGAATGTCGAAAGCTATAAGAGTAGGGGAAGACCAAAGAAACGAGGGATGGACTGTGTGGAAGATGCTATTACTAGAAAAGATTACCGAGACGACGACTAATAGAGCAGTATGAAAGAAAGGGACATGTTACGCCGACCACAAATAAATTTGGATATTGGCAGGAGAAAGGATGAACCAAGAATGATCTTTTGAAAAAACACACGTTTTACAAGTCCTCTGTTGAACAGATCACCCTATCATGCAAAACCACAGCCGAATATCACGGTCCCTATTAATTAATACGGGGGCTATTGACTAGTTGATTGGTTTGTGTGTGAGAACTGCCCAAAAACAAGAATCATGATGACAAGGCATCTTGATTAATCTTGACCACACGTCTGTCAAAGACGAATTACTCATAAACATTTGAAATGCAAACGTTACTATAATTGTATGTACATTGTATTTTTACGAGCGCTTGATTCGGCGATGTGATACGATCATTTAATTAATTTGTTTCGTTTAGCGGAGTGTGCCGCTAACGACATTCGTCATCGAATTAGGTTCCTTGTAAGTTTGTCTAAAAGAGCTGTCATGTGTTCGGCTGTTTCAAATGCAGTTTTATTAGGAAAAGATTCCTAGCTGGAAAGAAAGATGTCCTGATATTCGGCCG
Source organism: Agrochola circellaris (assembly GCA_914767755.1). NCBI lineage: Eukaryota > Metazoa > Arthropoda > Insecta > Lepidoptera > Noctuidae > Agrochola > Agrochola circellaris. The sequence continues at coordinate 8,672,826 of OU611850.1, read as the reverse complement.
CATTCTGAAAGAGGATATCGAATATTTTTGGAAGCCAAGAAAAATATAACTTTCTGTGATGAATTCTGAATCAAGATCTATTCAGAACCTTGATCCACAATCCGTCAAAAAGTTGCTGGTAAACGCGGTTTGAAGTACGAGCTTTAATTTTTACAGGACACAATCCAAGATCCACAGGATATAAATTATTCCCCCTAAAACATGATGCTAAGAGCGCTAGATTGTAGAGCAATGTTGTGTTTGTTGTTAACAGTTTCGTGGTCATTAAAGATATAACCAGAAACTGGTCCACGGTCAGGACTTTTTCCTTCAATATGATGCAGTTATAGATTTTCATAATAATTATTTAATGTTGAGAGGACGTTTTCGTGCAGAATATTTACTTAAAGGAAATTGTAGGAAATGAATATATCTAAATCTAATCATAAAAATATCAGCACACACGTATAGTACGAAATACGAATCCTTTAGAAAATAGGATAAACATTATTTGAAAAGTTGGTTAAAACTGGGAATTTTCGTGGTAAAAAAAATATTGCTAGGAATTTACACCAACTCTTTGGGACCCAACTGACCCTCACAATAAACCTTAGACGTTTTTTATTAATAACAAGAAAAGCTTACCTAAAAACCGCCATATTACTTAAAACAACGAACTTTCACACATTCCGAGCGCGCGCGCCGATCCGCGCGACCCAACCGCTACGTCTTATCGAGTTCTTACTGACTGAACTGCCGAGCACGGCTGAGATTTGACAGCGCACGATGATATATCAATTAATTTGCTCCTGACAGCAATTTAAGGAACCGCAATTGACTATAAATGCATAACTTCACGATTCTACAATGTATGGCCAAAATTGATTCAGTCCTCATAGATGACAGATGTGATAAGTACCTACACTTCATACAAAAGCATTTTTTTTTCCGGCATTTACGCTGGTTTCAACTATTCTGCCAGCGTCACCAAAAGCAATTTACTTATCTTACTACTTACCTACCTATCATATCAGCATAGTAACTTTATAACCCGGAAACTGCTATAACACGGTAATCAAAACCAAAAAAAAACAATAAAAATAAAAAGCAAATGACACCCCGCCAATTTTTTCAGCTGTCAAAATTTTCGTTTTTTTTTTTACCTTTTTTTCGATTGCCAGTGCTAACAATATCAAATCCAGCCTGGATTTAGAAACGTTACCAAAATATTGAACCTCCTAATGATGGCCACATCTGAGACCAGCTCTGATTTGGATCGACTGAACGGACTTACGAATATAAAATGTGGAATTATTATCTTCACAAAACCGTTTAATTTATTTTATTCGGCTGTTGTATTATCAACATCATCATTTCAGCCAAAAGACGTCCACTGCTGAACATAGGCCTCCCCCAAGCACCGCCAGTTCGACCGATTCTGTGCTTCCCGCATCCAGCGGATTCCTGCGGCCTTCACAATGTCATTGGTCCATCTTGTGGGAGGCCTTCCAAGGCTTCGTCTTCCGATACGCGGTCACCACTCCAAAACTTTTCGGCCCCATAGGCCATCTGTTCTACGACCAATGTGCGCAGGGCACTTTGCCACTTAAGTTTGGCAATTTTTCGGGCTATGTCGGTAACCTTGGTTCTCCTACAGATCTCTTCATTTCTGATTCGATCACGTAGGGAAACTGCAAGCATAGCCCTCTCCATTGCCCTTTGGGTGACTTTTAGCCTTCTGATAAGGCCCATTGTGAGCGACCACGTTTCTGTGCCATAAGTCATCACTGGCAACACGCACTGGTCAAAGACTTTCGTCTTGAGATACTGCGGTACGTGGGACGAGAAGATATTGCGTAGCTTCCCGAACGCTGCCCTGCCGAGTCGGATTCGACGATTGACCTCAAATGTCTTCTAAGCTCAATCAATCTGCATTCATTAAAATTCTGTTCATAAATAAAAATGCACCAGTTGGTCAAACAGGACGTCCTTGCAACCTCAACGGTCAGGTTTTAATGAAGACTTACTACTCATGGCGCCTGTAAATCAATCCTTTCTTTGTTTCCACACGATTTTAAGAGCTCGTAACTTTATTAAACTAATGAACTGCTGTTTGTTTAAATCAGTACAGTCAGGGCAAAGAATTCTACTTAGGAACTAACATTTCAAAGTGACACCGCTATTTGTTTGCGTATAGACTCTAAATTCTAGATAACACAACTTAATTGGTTCTAGACTCTTTTGGGAGGCTAAAATAATAAATCATTGATGTCCACACATATATTTTCCATTCTAACAAAATATGTTGTTTTCTTTTTAATACTATGTTGTAGGTGTGTAGGTAATCCTTATCAAAGAAAAATCCAAAAATGTATGCTGGCTGGGTCCCACTAAATTTTGAGCTTCAGGAAAAGACCACTTCAGGAGTTTTTGAAATCTTAAAAAAGAAAGTTGAAGTAGTAGTGGGCTGGGCTGACCATGTTTGTCGAAAGACCGATGGCATGTGGAGCAGACGAGTCCTGGAGTGGAGACCGCGTATCGGCAAGGGTAGTGTGGGCCCCCCAGCTAGATGGACTGACGACTTTTAAAAGGTGGCTGGGACAGACTGATGCAGAAGGCGGAAGACAGGATGTTGTGGCGCAGCCTGGGAGAGGCCTATCTCCAGCAGTGAACTGCGATGGGCTGAGTCGATTGACTTCTGAATATTGCTAGTTATCCAATACCCAGCAGAACCCATTCATGAAAAATCCGTCTGTGACAAAGCGATGACACAATAATGCATTAATTATCTCAATTAAATCACACTGTCAAGGCTCTGAGAATCTTTAAATAGGCCATCTTCCTGGAACGAGTGCATGCCAACCAGGAATGCGATAGATTTCATTCGTTAATAGGTTTTAATGGGCAGAAAGATAAACGCACGCCACACCACCAGTGTATAATTAACGAATAAATAAGTTGCTGACAAATCATTACAACTAGGAACTGCATGGAAGAATGATATAAGTAATATAGGTATCGTAGATATTAATTAATATCATGTTGATTTGTTGCCTTACAACTTTGGTTAAACCAATAATATATATGTATACCTACTTACATAGATACGTGCCTACTGCCTACCAAAAAAACTTCGAAAATCGTAATCTCAAGAATTATTTATTAAATATAAATTCAAATAAAGAGGTATTGCATAAATTAGGTAAATTATAAATACTTCAGGCTGATATCCTCAAAAAAAATATGGATAATGCCATTAAATTCACAAAAAAAAATAACTTTAAAAATAAACACTAATGGCATTCCTAAAGTTTTCGATCGCAACTAGCCAGTTTCTTCGAGTTCAGTTGAGAAAGAAGGTTTGATGCCGTAAAAAAACCTGATTCCTTTGAAGGTTTAGAACATCAAAAACTCGATTGTGCCAGATTGCAGTAGCTGACTCAATCATGCTGTGCTTAGTGGTGTGCTTTTGAATGTGGCAAATTAATTAGCTACAGTTAGCCAAAAGTTTAGAATAGTATCTGATATGTAGCCCAAACCAATTTTACAGGGCAAAGATATAGGCCAGGGTCACCATTGTTCACTTTAATGTCCGCCCTCCTTATGGTTGATTACTGGATCGACCTAGTTTAATTATTATAATGTCAATAGTAACCAAACCCTCTAATGTATGGTGTTACTCATAATTATATCAAATACATGGTACTTTTTAGGAGCTAAACGTGTGCCTATGTAATGAATATCTAAAGTCACTCAGTTTCTTGAGTATTCTAGCGCGACGCATATCCACCGATTTATTTGCTTAAATTTATTACAAGTCTTCGCAAAGTGGTCGATTTTAAACTTTCCAGCGGCTTATTAGCAGTCTAGCACTCGGCTCTTCGGCTACAAAACGCTAGATATCCCGCCATCTGTCGGTTGCTACCACTAGATACACCCAAAGTTTTAGGGCGACCGCAGACTTACAATAATTATGGTAAGTCATTATAAGTTAGCCGACTAAACCGCAGAATATACCAATAGGTATTAGTTTCATATGCTAGCCAGCACATCTTGTCCAACTAAATCTGTATCTGTATCTTAGTAAGTTACTATAGTTAGCCAACTTACAATATTGTATGGCTGCGGGAGCTCTTAGCTCCTACTAAACACACACTACACGCGCGGCACTGCTAGTTTTGGTTTTTCACACCCAGAATTATACTCCGCGTTATAATTAATTATATTGTTGGTAGACATAATATAATTTATTATTTTTTGTGTTAGGAGGAAAATTAAGAATTTATTGGCCATAAATTATTCAACCTATTTCGAGACAGGCAACATTCACTACATTCCATTACGCATAAAGATTTGCTTCTTCTATTTTTATCATTACTTTAAAACTATACACTTTTAAAATAACCATGCCAAATAATGCTCGATTTACAATATTTCAAAAGTTTGCACTGTTTCTAACTAAAATTGTTATTAATGTTGTAACTTTGTCATCGTATAAAACCGAGTCTTTTGCTTGTCAAAACGGAACGTAAAAGTTGTCTTCAGTCGTCAACGTGAACAAGTGCTGTATTTCATCATTCTTTTAGTTATTTCCCAAAATTATTAACAGAATAACTAATAAAACACAAACAAGGTATCAAAATAAGCCGACTGAAGCTTTCATGTTGTGAGAATCAGATAAAAAATGGAATGTATAGGTTATGAATTAAAAAATCGTTTCAGATGCCTCTTTCGTGTCGGTTTTACCAAGAAAAGTATCCGGAGGTGGAAGATGTGGTGATGGTGAACGTGAGGTCCATCGCGGAGATGGGCGCGTACGTCCACCTGCTGGAGTACAACAACATTGAGGGCATGATCTTGTTGTCTGAGTTGTCCAGACGTCGTATCAGATCCATCAACAAATTGATCAGAGTCGGCAAGACAGAGCCCGTCGTCGTCATCAGGGTGGACAAAGAAAAAGGTACCGCTTTATTTATACATTAAATGAATAGTCATAATGTCAAATATATGAATACATGGCAAACTTTTAAAGTTAGGTTACTTACAGAGCAATATTGTCCTGTTTTGTCAAGAGTATAGGTTTGTATGGTCCAATGCTTTTGAAGCAACAAATTCATTTCAAAGTTACTTATTTATTAGTTTATTAACTGCCACACAAACTTCTTATCATTGCTATTTAAACTATCAATAATTGATTTCATTAAAATAATTTCAACATTTTATCATTTGTTATTGGACATGGTCATTTTATTAACTTACTGAATGCTTCCCCAGTTCTCCTGTGTCCAGTGATTGAATCTTCAATTGATTACTTTTGTAAAATCATAGTTTTGATCCAAAAAATAAATCATTACTTTAATCCTACATTCTCATTTTCCAGGTTACATAGACTTGTCAAAACGTCGTGTATCTGCGGAGGACATAGACAAATGTACCGAGAGGTACGCTAAAGCGAAAGCAGTGAACTCTATCCTGCGTCACGTGGCTGAACTCCTGCACTACGAGAGCTCCGAGCAGTTGGAGGAGCTTTACAAGAGGACCGCGTGGCTGTTTGAAGAGAAATACAAGAAGAAGGCTTCGGCTTATGACTTCTTTAAACAGGCGGCAGTGTGAGTAAATTATAGAATATCTTACTTATCTAACAATTTTCCTCATTGAGAATATTAAATCAATGCTATTTTCTGAATTTCTACATAATTATGATCTGGAGGCCTAAAGCTGCTAATTTAGAAATTATGCTAAAAGCGTGACACATATTAGCTGAATAATATCTCAATTCAATTAATATCTGAATCATATTTGGTGTAAATATTGCCATATTGAAGGAAATTAATCGCTTTTAGCAGAATTGCTAAAGTGGCCATTTTAGGCCCCCTGATTAACTTTAAAATACTTTTTTTTTTAATGAAAACAGAATAAGTAAAGTATTCAAATTATAAGGCCATGATTTAAAGAGACATTCAATATTTTTTTCACAATAAATAACATAACATCAGACCTGTAATTCCCAAACCTAGCTTCCTAGCTTCCTTTGCACCTAGCTTCTGACGTTTCATAAGTGCCCTTGTAGGTTTATGTGAAATAAAAAAAAAATGCATTTTTTTTTTTGAAAGGCTTAGGCAGAGTTTTACCTATAATAGTACACCAGTCAGATCAGTCATATCTTTTTTAATTTGTTGGCTTTCCCCTATCTAAACTGTTACCTCAAAGAAAACAAATTATTTACTTGTCATCTGCAACTTACATACTGTACACCGTTGGACAGTAGTTCACCAGATAAAACACCCGTCTGGACATTTTCAAACATACTAAATAGTAGTGATGAACAAACTATGGATTTTGCCGATCTGTCAACTAGCTATAGTGACTAAACTATTGGATAAATCTGATTGAATTTTTGTATGCAAACTAGGAACGTCTTGAGATATACGCAGTGTAATTTATTGTTGTCTCCGTATTTTATACTAGAAATTGAAATAAAATAAAAAATTCTCAATAAATTTTCCAGCGATCCCTCAGTGCTAAACGAGTGTGGTCTCGATGAGAACACAAAGGAGGTCCTCCTAGCGAACATCAAGCGGAAGTTGACGTCACAAGCGGTGAAGATCCGCGCGGACATAGAGTGTGCGTGCTATGGCTATGAAGGCATAGACGCCGTACGCGCTGCGTTGAAAGCTGGGCTTGCACTCTCGACTGTGGACCTGCCTATCAAGATTAATCTTATTGCGCCGCCTTTGTATGGTAAGTTGCGAAAACCATTATTGCTTTTATATCTTGTACTCCAGAGGTACATTGAACTTTAGAAATAAACTCATACAGGTACTGAGTGAGTGATAGAGGTGACCAAATCCGACCGAAGCTCAAAATGTAGAACTTCTTTTAAACTTGATGTGCAATTTTAAACTAAAATCATAACTAACTGTACTAATATCATAATAAGTGAGACTTACAAACTAAACAAACTGCACTTTGCTGGATGTCGTGAAAGGTAACTTAAGGTACCATTCCGTTAGTGACCGCAAGCGTCGCTACAGTCACTAATATTAGTTAAGATTCCGTTAGCCAATGCACCAACCTAACAGGTGGCTTGCCTTTTGCAATATACGTTCATAGGCTCAAGATTATAGTTTCTTAAATACATTGAAAATCATTCATTTGATTGATTTTACCATTTTTTCATCCACAATTTGCAGTAATGACCACATCAACGCCTGAGAAAACAGACGGTCTCAAAGCGTTGCAAGATGCCATCGACAAAATTAAGGAGACGATAGACGCCGCGGGAGGAGTATTCAATGTGCAGATGGCGGTGAGTAGAATGCATAATAATAACAGTCGCATGACATAAATAAAGGACATCAGATCCTACATAATCCTCCCTACATGAATAATAAGTAAAAAATTTTTTGTGAGTTTTGTTATATTTTGCACATGTGAGCAAGATAAGCTAAGGGCTGATTTCACCAATGAAACTGAATGTGATCAGCATTTCTAAAACGCATTCAAAAGCTGTCAATGTCAAAATTGTTATTGAATATTGTACACTGACAGCTCTTAACGCGTTTAGATGTGCTGAACGCGTTCAGTTTCATTGGTGAAGTGAAATCCGCACTTAGTCATAATAATATGTCTGGTATAAAAGTTCACTATAAAAGTCTGCTCTCAAATATTGTATTAGCTTATTTCCAATACAAAAACACTAGCTGCAACCCTGCGGTTTCACTCGCATAAGTCTCGATCCCGTGGAAATATAGGAATAAAATGTATCCTATGTCCTAATCCAGGTCATGGTCTACCCATGTGCCAAATTTCATCCAATTCTGTTAAGCCGTTTTAGCGTGAAATCGTAACAAACAAACATCTCATTTATAATATTAAGTTAGGATTGGCCAGTCAGACTGACTAAGGACTCGGTGCACTCCAACGATTTCAGTAACTAAATAGATCGTAGAAAGCTAATTATCATTGCTAGACCTTGTTTAGGATTTACTTATAATTAAAATCAAAACTACCATTAATGTATTCGGTGTGTATTACAGCCTAAGGTCGTGACAGCGACGGACGAGGCCGAGCTCGCGCGGCAGATGGAGCGCGCGGAGGCCGAGAACGCAGAGGTGGCCGGCGACTCCGCAGAGGAGGATGAGGACCAGGGTATGTACTCTGTTCCTGTTTGTCTAGACAAGCAATAAATAATACATACATAAACTCATGCCTTCTGCTAATGGAGGTAGGCAGAAACTACAGAACGCCACCTGCAACGATCCTTTGATTCTTAACAAAAAAATAAAATAAAAAACGAGCAAGCCGACAGAGATACTGGGTTGGTACCATCTGACGGCCAACTCTAGCACCGCGTGCGCATTGGTCAAATCAAATAGCGCGCGCTTCCTGTTACACACTTCCGTCCCTTTTCACGACATCACTCCCACAGATAGCAGGAAAGAGAGGGGAAAGATGTTACACATTAAAAACAATAAATATGTATTTAAAAAAACTATAAATAATTCCAGCTTGTTACTGTCCTACTGCAGGGCAAAGGCCTCTTCTCATACAGAGAAGACCCGAGCATTGGTCACCACGCTTCCTCAAGACGGGTTGGCGATTTCAAAATTAGATTACTTAAAAATAAAAATATAAGGAGCATTTCAGATTGGGCGCATTTTCGAAGCGTATAGGCTCGTTTTACACCTGTGCCGTTACTAACGATTTCGTATGACAGAAGTCGCACGAACTTCTTTGGCTGCGTTCCGACTAACACTTTAAATGATTTGAGCTCGATAACAATGTGCCGTGAATCGTCATAGATGACGTCATGACATGCGCCATCTTGCGATAACGCCTACCATGCCTTTTACTAATCTAAACAACTGTCAAAAATGACAGTTGTGCTGTTTTGTTTTGAGTCGCATCTTAACTCTATACTAACGTGACATTTTCGAAATTGTGCATCTGGCTACCATTCGCCACCTAACCAAAGAAGAAGAAATTTGTGGTGTATACACAAACAAATTATGCTATGCAAGTTTTGACGTTGAGCGAGCACTGTGAGCGCGTTCACGACCGTTCCGAATAGTTGACAGCCCTCAGCTGTCATAATGGTGATATCTAAATCGGTACGCAAGTTATTGATGTCAGCGCTGTGAGCGAATATGTTCTAAATCGGAAAGCGGCCTATGTATACGCGCAAACATGCTTGATTTCGTGTGTGCTCGCTCATAGTAGTTGTAGGGGTAATTTTACTTTTTTAAAGTAATGAAAATGTGGATAATAAAATAGTGTGACTGCCTCATCGTTCCAGTGGTCGCAAGCACGACTTGTGGTTGGGTTCAATCCTCAGGTCAGACAGTGTTGATTGGGTTTCCTAATTTTACTTTTTTTAAGTAATGAAAATGTGGATAATAAAATAGTGTGACTGCCTCATCGTTCCAGTGGTCGCAAGCACGACTTGTGGTGGGTTCAATCCTCAGGTCAGACAGTCAGTACCGTCTTTACCATAAGGGCACAAGGGGCCAGTGCCCAGGGCCCCCATCCTCAGAGGGCCCCGAAGGGCTGACAATTTCTCTCACATTTAATCTCAAAATACTCATTACACTTTTCTCAATGCCCGAATATCGATTATTTTCAGATTTATTCGAATTAATATATTTATATGAATTTGAGTGACATCAAGCCTACAGGGTCTCGGTTGTGTGCGGTATATAGACACGGTAGCTTCTTGCTTAATTTAAACTTAGTGCGCTTTTTGGCTGTACTAAAGGGCTGTTTTTGGTCTGATATAACTTACCAGACATTTACTTGAGTTTATAAATTTTATAATCTAGAGTCTATAATGTCTATTTTCAAGTTACATATCATTTGATTTTTTATTCAGTAATTTAAAAGTATTTCTGAACGCCTACCTAATTTACTAAGAACACCATCTAGCGATCATCCATGCAAACCGCTCCAATGCCAAATTCAAGCGACCATAAAAAGTGTCGACTTTGTCTATGGTTGGGGCTTGGGGGAATCCCCGGATAAATTATGAAAAACTTTCAGTCGGAACTTTTTACATAAAGTTATTACTTATTATATCACTTATTTTCACAGAAGTGTCGTGATTTAATTTTGTTTAATGTAATTTGGGTAAAATTAATAGAACTATTGATTTGTTCGTTTAAATATTATTTCATTATGTCGAAAAGAACATATCTAAGTGGTTCACAAAAGAGAAAAAAAGTTTTAGCTCAAAAAGAAATCACGGAAAAACTTCCAAAGCTTACGTAATTTTTTACGGTGGAAGAAACAAATAAGTCGGGGAGTTGTTCATCATCATCACCTCAAGATAAAAATACCTCTGAGAATAACTAGGAAAAAGAGGTTATTACGTGTAACGAAAATGACAAACACACATCAATCGCTGAACTCTCGACTTCGAGCAACTGTGAGTTAATAATTGCAAACTTGGAGAATGTATCTGTATCTAATGACCCTGGTCAGTACTGTGATGACATTTTAACGGAAGAAGTCCGTAATATTTGGATTCGAAAAGGGCCAGAGTTTTTCCAAAATAAACATTGCGATTTCTCCGAAACTTCTACAAGTTTTCCAGATTCAAGCGGTAAAACCAAAACTAGATACTTGACAAAAAATGTTTTTACTCGTAAATTGAAGAATGGTGAGTCTGGACAGAAAATGGCTTCTTTATTCTCCAACAAAGAAATCTGTGTACTGTTATTGCTGCCGTCTCTTTAATACCACTATTGGTAATAATTTGAGTTCTCCAAATGGATATAAGGATTGGAAGCATATAAGTAACTTATTGATGGAGCATGAGAACAGTTTGCAACACAGGCAATCTATGATGAATTATGTCACAAGAATGAAAATTACTGGACGAATTGATAGTGAGTTGTTGTCCCAATATAATACAGAAATTAGCTATTGGAAAAATGTCCTTAGGAGGGTTGTTGCAGTAGTACATTTTTTAGCTTCAAGAGGTCTTGCTTTTCGTGGTGATAATGAGATACTTAGATCGCAAAATAATGGAAATTATTTGGGATGCTTAGAACTGATTAGTGAATTTGATCCTATTCTTGCTAATCACATACAAAACTGCGGAAATCGTGGAAAAGGAAGTGTATCATATTTATCTGCAAATATTTGTAACGAATTTATTAATTTAATGGGACAGCGAGTTTTAAAAACAATAGTCAACGAACTGAAATCAGCGAAATATTACTCTATTAGCGTAGATTCTACGCCTGATCTGTCCCATGTTGACCAGCTCACTTTCATCGTTAGATACGTAAAAGATGGACAGCCTATTGAGAGATTTTTGCAATTTTTGCCTATGGATGGACATGATGCGCAATATATAGCAGATACCATTTTAACCGGTAAAGCCCTGGGTGACCCTCAAGCACGTCAATTAGCACGTTAATTAGTTGTTTATCAGGCCTTTAACGGTTAAACTTTTTTGAAAGCCTTGATATCCCCATAAAAGATTGCCGCGGACAGAGCTACGACAATGCGTCAAATATGTCTGGAAAGTACTCTGGTGTCCAGTCTAGAATAAAAGAAGTATGCGAATATGCAATTTACGTTCCATGTGCGGCACATTCGCTTAATTTAGTGGGTGTTCAAGCTGTTGAATGTATTACTGAAGCAGTAGCATTCTTTCAATTTGTTCAAAAATTGTATAATTTTTTCTCAGCTTCGACCAAACGCTGGCAAATTTTGACAGAGCATTTAGGTGTAAATAGAGTTCTGAAGTCCCTTTCGCAAACCAGATGGTCCGCACATGCCAATGCTATTAATGCTTTGCAAAATGGTTATTTAAATATTTCTGAAGCATTATCCTTCATCGCAAGTGACATCAATCAACCAGGAGACACTAGAAACGAAGCCCAAAGCTTAGTAAAAAAAATGGAAAAATTTGAGACTGCTCTACTGACGGAAATATGGAATGATATTTTGGGAATTATGAATAAAACAAGTCTAAGTTTACAGAATAGCACTATGACTATGGACGTTGTGTCAAAACTTTACGAATCTCTGATGTTATGTCAATAACGCACGCAACAATTTTGATCATTATGAAACGGCTGCTAAAGAAAAAAATCCAGGTGCTGATTACAAAGATAAATTTGAAAGAAAAAGAATTCGCAGCTCACGCCTCACTTTTTTTGAAGGACCATCATCATCAGAGACTCCAGTTGAGAGGCAAGGAAAAGTTTCGTGTAGATACTTTCATTCCCATAATTGACACATTAATTACACATTTAAAAAAACGTTCGGCAGCATACAAAGAAATTGATAATCGATTTAGTTTTCTTTGTCAGTTAACAACAATCGAATCTGACGAATTGACCAAAAAATGCAACGAATTTGCAGAATTTTATCACGAAGACATTAATGCATATGAGCTCAAAACAGAATGTTTTCATTTAAGCCAATATTTAAAAAATATAGCAAAGCCATCAGCGGATTTAAATATCTCAGTCTTACTTACCTTAATAAAGACTGATAAATTAGAAGAAACTTTTCCAAATGTTGAAGTTGCTACAAGAATATTCCTTTGCCTAATGGTTACCAATTGTAGTGGGGAGCGCTCATTTTCGCAGCTTAAGAGAATTAAAAATGAATTGCGAACATCAATGCTACAAGAACGACTAAATAATTTGTCAATTATGAGCATAGAAAGTGATATTCTTCAGGAAACTGAGTTCGAGGATTTAATAGAAGATTTTGCTCAACAGAAATCTCGAAAGAAACTATTACCGTAATTTCGCATCATACTAATATCATTAATTATATTAGATTAGATTACCCATAATAAAACAGATCACAGTAAAAAAATGTATTTCACTTTCTTTACATTCCAAAAGGGCCCCAAATTCTTGTGTGCCCAAGGGCCCCAGCACAGTCTAAGACGGCCCTGCAGACAGTGTTGATTGGGTTTCCATTGGGGAATTCTCAGTAGCAGCCCAGAGTCTACATTTGGGTCCTGTTACTGGAAGTAGGGTCGCCCCTTCTTCTTTTCGTGTCGTTAGTGACTGTCAGAGTTTCAAAGCCGCCCATGGGCCTCTGACTTGGCTTCACATGCCGTCGAGAAATATCTCTCAAACATCACAATCAGTATCCTCACGATGTTTTCCTTCACCGTTTTTGAAGGAAGTGATAATTATACAATACGCACATGATTCCGAAAAGTCTGAGGTTCCGAAAAGCCTTGGGTTCGAACTCGATACCTATGACTTACTTATTTATTTATTGGCTAACATGTACAACACTGGTTAGTAGGCATGCATTAAAATTTCATGACAAAGTATTAAGACATGCACCCTGTAAGGGCACTGCAAATGTTTCATATCAAATGATTAAATTACATAATATAATATTGATTCTAATTATTACAATACATTACTTGGCAGTCTGACGGTCACACCACTAGGCTATCACTGCCCCTTTCTACAAAGGACTAAAACATAACTGACGAACGTGGGCGAACTATACACCTGTGAACTCTGCCTACCCTTTAAAGGGAATAAAGTGGAGATATAATGTTAAAATCCCTGTGCCACCCGCAACGAGGTTGTAAGACTGGTGAATACGAATCAATCTGCCTAGCCTTTTCCCAACTGTGTTGGGGTCGGCTTCTCGTCTAACCAGCTGAATACAAGTATTTTACATGTCTTCTCTTCTTCAATCGGTCCCTCATTACTGAGGATCGTGGTCTCTGGACCCCTTTAAACGGACAATCGGCCTCCATCGGTTCCGGTCGAAAGTTGACATCGCCACCTGCTGATGTTTGCTTGAGGGTGTAGCTTCTTTTACTTGGTCGGACCATCGTGTTGGCGACCGGCCTCGTGCTCTCTTTTCTTCGGTATTGCCAACAATGACCACCTTTTCAAGGCTGCTATCTCCTCTTCGCATTATGTGGCCGATATAGGTCAAAATACGCTGTAGGCAAACTGTAGACGATCGGGTCTTGATGTCGAGTTGGGAAAGGATGGACATATTTGTGCGTTTGGCTGTCCATGGAATTCGGAGCATCCGCCTCCAGCACCACATTTCGAATGCGTCCATCCTCTGTCTTTCTCTTGCTCGGATTTTACATGTAGCGACTGCCTTTTTGACCTCCACAACCCAAGTCTTATCAGTTTTACCGATGTTATATTGTCGAATAATGTCAATTTTACCAATTTGATAAATTTTAGATGTCACTTTTTACCGATGTTACCAAATTTTCAACATTAGCGCTTATTACTAAGTAAGTTAGCTTATTATTTGTCTGATTCATTGTCTTATGCATGTGGTGTTTACCTATAAGTAACTGATGCACTGTTATTTTACTTTTTTAAATGTATTGTGTATCAGTGTAATCAATTGTTGGTGAACGTAACAAAATAAATAAAAAATAAACTTACTGGGTAACACGATACTCCTTGGTAATACTGGTTATCAGAATTTCGGGCTTATGATGACTCGTAACGACTGTCAATGATCTACGAATGACAGCCGGGACCAACGGCTTGACGTGCTTTCCGAGGCATAGAAGGGTCTCTATGTAAAGGATGGTCATCCATCCACGAACCGACCGCGACAAGGGTAGCTTGACTTTCGATCGACTCATTACTCTCGTACTCATTTAGCCACAAATGATAATAATTAATGCTTTTATTTTCCCAGGTATGGGCGACGTACGCGTGGATGACGAACCACAACAGAACGGCGCGTCGGACGAAGAAGAAGACTAACCTCGAGATATGTCCCTCTATACATTACTATGATAGTACCGTCATGTTACTACCTAATATACACACGTTTTATACATGCCTACGTTTCATTTTGTTCCAACCTTAAGATAGCCCATGGATGGCTAGAGTACCCGTTCTACTATAGTACTTTTTGGGCTAAAGTCAAGTTTTTTAATCTCGTAGACTAATTTGACAGGTGCAAATGTCAAACTCCTTTAGAGGTATAAGGAACAGGGTGTAAAGTTCACTCATAATCCATAAAAAAGGGAGGATCCTCTGGCCAGACGGGTGTCGTGTCTGGCGGGCAACTGCCAGATGGTTGATGTCGGATAGTCTTATATATGTCGTTCGCACGGTGAACTCTAATTGCGCGATGCAGGATTTGTGTGACTGTGACGTCAGGTCTTTGATGTGTAGTTCGCATGTGGCGATGTAGATGCCGCCACACCCCAAACTGAACAACAAACAACAATCACTTGAAATGTTAAATTAGTCTCCGAGATTAAAAAACAAGGCTTTTCCTAATTATGTTGGGGTCGACTTCCAGTCTAACCGGATGCAGCTGAATACCAGTATTTTACATGGGGGCGACTGCCTATCTGACCTCCACAACCCAGTTACTGGATAATATGATTATACTCCTTGGATAAGACTGTTTCTCAGACTTTACTTAGTAGGTACCTAAAACTCGTCAAAAACAAAATTGCATCAAAATCGGACCATCCGTTTGCGAGTTACGATGCCGTAAAAAGAATTCTACGAATACGAGAAACAGAAAATGCATTTAGGACATTATGAAATCATCCCAAATCGATGTGTGATTAATTGTATACAGGAAAAAATTACTTTCATCGTCTTGTAATCTTTTCGTTCTAGAGCAGCGTTTCCCAAACTATGGGTCGCGACCCATTGGTAGGTCGCGAGTGACTATTGGGTGGGTCTTGAAAATTTTATTTTGAAATACTCAAATAAATTGGACGTAGGTATCAAACATAAGGCGATTAAAAGTAACTAAAATTGAAGTTGATGCTAAAGCTCTAGTGAAAAAAAATAGGAAACAAATACATCCTTCTCATTGAAATAGCACTCCTTGTATTTAATTAAGTATTACAATTTTCGATAGTAACTGAATGTATTTCTTATGTGTACAGTTCTTCATTCACAAATAAATAAGCCTCTTTTTTTTCTCCATGACGGCTAAGAGGTGAGTCCCGAATTTATTAGTTTTTGTAAGGTGGGTCTCGGTTCAGGCAACTTTGGGAACCACTGTTCTAGAGACATTTGCAGACAGTATTGTTGTTTCCTAGTCTTTGCATGAAAATTAAATCGTATTTGGAAATACGTTTTCTCGAAAACTACATCAGCGGCATCACTAGTGTTCGCAAGCGGTACTGCTGAGCATCAGGTTCGATTCCCGAGTTGGGCAGTGTTATTGACTTTTTCCATCTGGAATTTCTCAGTAGCAGTCTGGAGTCTGGATTTGTGCCCGGTTGATGGCAATAGGCTCGCCCCCAATTACGTGGGAATTACAACATTACTTGCGTAATGTGGGTATACACGTCTGCCTAACGCGTAATGTTATGTGTATTTATTAAGTCACAAAAAATTAAAACAAGGAAATAACATTCATAACTATATAATTTATTTACAATAACAACTATTTACAAATTCATCACAATTAACTTAATAAATCTGAAATCACATTTGAAACGAAATTCATAAAATATATTCTACAATCAAATAACATTTTAAAATAAAATTTACGCTTTTTTACCGTTTATTCTATTCAATTTACTTCTATGTACCTTGTCGAAGAATAACAGACCTGCTGCCTTTTCTATTGACTCTGGCGGTACCTGTAACAAAAATAAGAATATGCAACTCTAGATTTGTTCGAATTAATTAATTAATATTTTTCTTATTACAGTCTGTCCTTCGAAAGAATGCGTTTCTGACACCTGTCAGTTAGACAATTGCTAGTAGTAATATGGATCAAATTCGCAAAACACAAATATTCGTTAGTATGAAACTGACAAGTAAGTGTCAAGGACGCTCGGCCAGACTGTACCTTGATTGATACCGGACCGGTACCGGTTCTTGGTTTTGTTCTGTTTCTTGTTTGGTATGATATCAATCAAGATACAATCCGGCCGCCTAAAGAATGCGTTCTTGTCACCTGTGTTTTGCCTAAGAACCTTTATGTTTAACTGTGACAAACCCCGTGATTTAAGTTACTATGCAACAGCAGATCCATAAATTTACTAGAAATGGTCCAACTGACAGGTGTCAGGAACGCATTCCCTCGACGGGCGGACTGTAGCATCAAATATACACAATAATATCACGGAACCGGTGACGTACCATAAACGCCGCCACAGGCGTCTCATCAGGTATTTTCTGGTTGGGCATGACGTAGGCCTCCATATCAAGGGACCCATCCTTCGCCTCCCCAACCACGACTTTGTAGAAATGTGTGGGAACCGCCACAGTGTTGGCGCCGATCACTTGGTAGCGGACGTAACTCTTGCCGTCGGATTCTTTCCTGGAAAAAGAGTAGCGACACTGTTTCAAAATATGTATACTTTGGATAGGCTTTCCGCTTTTTCCTTCCATAATATCACGCCTGTAGTCTTTGAAGGATTAGGCAGAGGTGTACCTATAATACACCCATATTTCTCCATTTATATTTAACTCCCATGTAATAGGGGGCGAGCCTATTGCCATCAACCGGGCACAAAACCAGTTTTTCCTTCCATTCTTCACTTTTATGGAAAGAAAATTTTAGAATTGAATTATCCATTTTGATTCTGACACCTCCGTTTGTGCAGTGCGTTATATTTATAATTGGTGCGCCAGGCGACACAGATACAGAATTTGTATGATGCCCTAGAAATGCCCTAGAGTCTTTCAATAACCAAATCACCTGGGTAAGTATAGTGGTCCGGTGCAGCAGTACACATTGTTGTAAACTTTGGTAAGTTTGCGCACATGCCTCTCCAAATTATTCCACGCATGTCTGTTGAAGCCTTCACCTACCTGTGAACAATAACAACGTAATTAGTAACTATGTAGATGTTCATAATCTATAGTTACTAACATAGCTTAAGGAAGCTTTGCTGAAAACGATTGCCCAGCAATGGGGCTATTTACACGTTGAAAACGACCCAACATATTAGAAATTAAAGTCGCTTTTCGTGTCTGTCTTTTGCCGTGTTGTTCTTTCAAACTGTGCAACGGATTTTTATGCGGGTTGGACCATCATTTAGAGAATTTATTCCGTAAGGTTTACCTATGTGTTTTGTACATTAATTTTAAACTTACTTATAATAAAGAAATTTCGATGTTTTGTCAAGTCGTAAAAACCATGCGAAGCATGAACAGGTTAGTAATTTACCTGAGGAGCCATGTTGGTGAGAAAAAAAGTCTGATCAACATGTTTCTGAGAAAGGCGGTGGTTACCAGCGGCGGCCATGTGGCCGCGGTCGAACCCTGAACCTTTGTAATCTGTGTTCTGTGATCTGGAATTCATTCAAAACCAATGTTGAAACAAAAAAAAGCACAATCAAGCTCCTACACACTATACCACCAGCATGACCATGCCCACTCGTATACCGCTGTCATAAACGGGCCGCCAGTGCTGGCACATTATGTAGAAGCTGCGGAGCATCTTTTCAATTTGTAAACATAAGCTCAGCAGACATGCTCGCAACGTGTAGCAGAGTGTGTAAGAAGACTGCTGCAATATTGCTGAACTAAAAAATAATTTTGTTTACCTAAGTAATCATGTTTAGATCAGTATTCTAAACACAATTACTCCAGTAAGCAACACAATTTCTCGGTTTGTAAATAGTGACAATCACAACAGCAATTAGAGTAGATAACATGGCAGTTTCTTACCTAAAGAATGGATGTATACTCTCATCAGGTTTAAAATCACATTTGCTTCGATCTACCTGGTCGTTCTTAGCAATGTGTTGTTGAGTGATATGCTCAAACACCCAGTTTGGCACTCTGTTGCGGCGGTCGTAAGATAGTATGAAGTCATCGAAAGAACGAACATTATCCAAACTGGGGAAGCCATATTTCATTATTTGTGATACCTAGAAATTTTTAAGTTATATTGTTAATGTTTATAAAAAAAATGTGTTAAGAGCGTTTATTCTGAAAGTGGGCAACGTCGCCAATAGATGTCAAATATTTCACTGTTTTGATAATATTATTGTATAGAAATAAGTAATGTGGCTAACTAGCAAACTAGAATATTGATTGTGAAATGCAATAAATAATATCGTAACAACGAATATTTAGTTTTAGATGTAAAAAAAGTATTTGGAAACTTTCCAAATGCCTTTTTTACACTTAAAACGGGTACAACATCAAATTCAATGTTATAATTGCAATTCATTATTAATATTCTAGTTCTCTAGTTAGCCACATTTCTTATTTCCATACAGTAATATTGCCGAATTAATCAAAACAAGTAAATTTTTGACAGCTATTTGCGACGTTGCCAACTTTTAGGATAAACGCTCTTAAAAACTTTAAAAGTTTAATGATTATATATGTGCTTGCTTGCTTAGCAAGCCTTTTATGAGGACATAGGTAGAAGCCCTAGGAGCTATGGCTCTGTGTAAATGTAACACAGCCAAGGGGTATTTTGCACACTTTTCTTAATTTTGGTACTGTAGATTATATTCCATTACTTAATTTTTTTAAATACTGAAATCTAGCAGTGTCTGGTTCGATTGCAAGCTGACGCTAAAATACTCTTACTTCGTAAGTTTGAGTGCTAAAATAACACACAAAGATTTTCCAAAACGAATCTTACCCGATCTTTAGCGCCACCGGTTTCCGTGTATGGAGTGGCAGCCGACACTGTGCCAAAGACTGGCAGGCCTGGCATGTTCTTCAGGCGTTTACCATCAACAATAATTGAGTCATCCCAAAGAAAGTTACTAAATTTTTCTGTATTTTGTCCCACATAAAATCCGGTCAGACCTATAGCACTTAACTGAGCGATATGTAAGAACCTCTTACGAAACATTTTGTAATAAGGTTGATACTAATAAAGAAATGAGATTTCGTTCTTTAAAAATACGTATTTATGTCAATATTCATAAAATTACTGTGTTTCAAAGCACGTAAGAAATAAGCCTAGATTTAGGTTATGTAAAATGACACTGACAGTTTGACAGTTGACACTGTAGGTTTTTTCTTTATTCAAAAAAAGAAAAAACCTACAGGCTATAATATACATTTGAAATTCTATTGTATTTTTTATTTTTAACTATTATTATTCTAATTATTGAATTGATGTCTGTAAATTTTATGGTGTACATAATAAAGAATATTCTATCTATCTACACTATTCAAAATTTACTTATTCGACTTATCATAAAGTTAACTTTGCACGGAGAACACGTTCAGTCCAATTTCACTAAGTATCACAGCATGTAACTTTACTGTCTACACTATTATTATAAAGAAGAAAGATTTGTATTCTTGTGTGTATGTTTGTAATGAATAAACTCAAAAACTACTGTGCCGATTTCAAAAATTCTTCTCTCTGCTACATTCACCCTGAGTAACATAGGTTATATTTATTGCTAGAAAAGATTAGGGATCCTTACTAAAACTTTAGTAACCCAAGGTGTAAAAAAAAAAGCCATAAAACATCTTTCGTCGCATGCGCTGCGGAAACTATTGATGATAGAACAAAAGTATGTTCTACAATATTAAAGAACATATCAATAACTACAAAAAACTTCTCGATACTATATGTCCAACTATTATCGTTATGTCACACTTTTTATATTTTAAAAGTTGATAGAAATACCGAACAAAATTAGACTATGTTATTCATACTTCTGTTTAAATCCTTATCCAAATAAATCATATTGATTTCAAGACTGTTTCAATAAATGTAGATTACTTTTTGAATTGTTCAAATCGGCTATTCCATTCAATAGATATTACGAATTTAAAAAGTCATAGGTAGCCGCGCGGCTCATTCGCGCGGTCGGCTCCCTGCGCAGCGGACGTAATCCAGTATAAACTCTCGTATAGCTTTGTACACGACGAAGCCTGTTCTAACCCCGCGTCTTATTTAAAAGGGACCGACGCGCGAATACACGATCGGTCGAACTTTTGTGTTTGGTGAACCTGAACGCGTGGTCCCGCCGACAGAGGGCGCTTTCCGGTTTTCCGAACAAAAAGTGTCATATACACGCGATCGATCGCGTATTCGTGCGGCAATCGCTTTTAAATAGTACGCGGCCTAACACAGATGCTCTACGAAATATGTCTCTTTGATGAGGAACAGTATAATCTTCACCGACCTAGTTCAGTTTTACTATGTGAAATTACCATATGTATTAACCTATCCTGCGGGTTATAATGATCTCTCAAATACTACCTATCAGTTAACGGGCTGCGCAGCCTACCTGCGCAGCCTACCTGCGCAGCCCTAGCCGTTACATCGCAATCGCTACTGCTAAACGTGTGGTCGGTTTGATTCCCTAGTCGGGCAAAGTATAATTAGGTTTTTCCTCCAAGAATTTCTCAGTAGCAGCCCGGAGTCTGGATTTGTGTACGTTTGATGGCAATAGGCTCGCCCCCTATTACACGGGACTTAAACATAACTGGCGAAATGTGGGTGTAGGAGGCTCACCTCTGCCTAATCCTCTGGGGAATACTTACAGGCGTGATGTTGTGAATTTACTGTCTGTATGGACAACACGCAATGAGCAACCGTGTGGTGATAAATGCTCGTGCCTTCTCTGTATGAGAGAGGCCTTTGCCTTGCAGTGGGACAAACTGTAGCCAAACGTTTGATCCAATACCGGAATACACAAAAATGTCACGAAACAATTCATTTTACCTGGAGCACTCGCTGGTTTAGTTGTAAGTTTATCAATATTTTATAGTTGTTTAATTTTATCATTATTAGTACCTACATAGTTCCGTTGTTTAACAATCAGGTTATGTACCATCGAAGAACTTCATATCTAACCACCTAAAGGACTATTCTTGCTTGCAGCGCTCGTCGGCTATAGAACTGGGCCGGTAACAGATGTGGTCATCGTGCTGACGGGATTTTGTTTTGAAACTGGTTGGATATGAACTTCTTTGATGGTACATGGTAACTGTTTGTGGTAATTGGTAACATACCAAGGTGAAAGGGGAGCAAAAAAAACTATTAGGTAAGTAATTATGTTGTTTAATTATCAAGATCATCAAGGTTAACACAAAAAGTGTTGATTCTCGCTGTACCCGGTGGACAGAGAGCTACGAACGCACTACACACAGCGATACAAGGCTTAAATTCAGTTTCCTTTGGTCGTGATTCCATATTGTGATCCAATTCTGGATATCGTGGGAAGTCAAATGTTTGATCCAACGCTAGAACACACAAAATGAATTGAAATTCTGTAAAGGTTTTAATATTTTATAAGAATTAACTGATTCTTATGTAAACAAAGTGGCCATACTGATAGGTATCTTGCGAGGTAGTTCAAGGGCATGGGTGCAAAAGTTAACTTTGCTGTATGGTCTGTTCCAAAAGTATCTGATAAAAGTGTAAACAGACCCTACATTTTTTTTACGCTGGCAGTACTTGCAACAACCTTTTTTTTAAATTATTTAATAATTGAGTTTATTTTGTCTTAAATCTATTGTTTATCTTGGAATCTAAGTATAATTTTTTTTTTTTACAATGTTTTTGTGACGTGTTTTTACCCGACTGCGGCATAGCTAAGACAGAAAGGTTATGTGTTCGATATCCGTGGTTTGACCGGTATGTATGTATTTCCGTCTCTATGTTCCCTCGTAACTAGGTACTAAACGGCTGAACCGATTTAAATTAATGATATATCGTTAGATTCATCTTTATTGCACGAGTGTCACTGAACGTCACAAACACTGTGTGTCATTTCTATTGTCTCAATTAAAAAAGCATTCAAAATTCTTAACTTCCTGGGAGGAACGTCCTAACAATGCGAGCCGTGTCCAGAAGTACCGCTTTCTGAATCAAGCTGCCCAACGAAAGCCTCCTTAGGTATTGGTTCGAGGCTCTTGGCAAAGATCGCCGAGTACACATCCCAAATCTCGACAACCTCGCGAACCAAGTCAAAATACTTGATTTATTTATCTTTCTTGGCTTTCACGAGGTTAACATCATGCGGGGCCGTTAAATCAATAATCATTGTGCTCCGCTCTATTTGATCCACCACCACTACTATATCAGCAGTGCTATTCTGTAACCATCTCACCGTGAAAACTTAGGTGAAGTGAGCATGGAGTGAGCTGTCATTCCACAGGGATTGACACTATTGACAGCTCACTTCACCCAAGTTTTCACGGTGAGATATTTACAGAATAGCATGGCTGGCTTATTGACAACATTAGTCCTGTCAGTGACGATGGATCGATCCCAGATTTTCAGTACAATGTGATATTTCCATTTTCGAGAACTGGGTCGGACATATACCTATAAGTACGGCACTTCCTATTCCACAAGGCTGTATTTCAAAGCAAGTTACTGCTGGATAATCCTGGCTACAAGGTTGTGTCTATGCAAGTACTCTTCGTTAGCTAGACGAGAACACCCGGATATAATGTGTCGGATTGATTCTCCCGGACGGTGGCATGCCCGACAGATGTCACCCCAATCATCGTCTCACCAACAATTACCGTTCTTCCGTCCTTCACAATAAATCTCCTGTAATTGTTCGTCATGAACATTTCCGTCATTAACTTCGTCAATATTTGCAGAAAAAATAAAAATAATTGCGGAAAAATCCTTCGGTTTCCCCAAAGAGGTCACCGAAAGCAGCCAGGCTACCCGGACGCTAGCAAATCTACATCGGGTCCATGGTTCGGAAAAAGCGTCCGTGAAGCTCCTTACTCTGTTATACCTCCCTGCGATCGTTAGTGTCAAGCACTACAGGCTTGCGCCAGTTATCTTTAGCCAGGGAGAGCGGGGTGAGGCCCCTATCCTCCGCGACCACATCTCG
This sequence comes from Agrochola circellaris, assembly GCA_914767755.1. Lineage (NCBI taxonomy): Eukaryota > Metazoa > Arthropoda > Insecta > Lepidoptera > Noctuidae > Agrochola > Agrochola circellaris. The sequence goes on along the minus strand of OU611850.1, from coordinate 8,649,092 downwards.
ATGCATCCCCACGTCGGCTTCTTAGCCCACTTAATAACAACATCAAACATCGCAAACGTGCATGTAACTACGATTCTTTTATGTTTTTAGGCGATTAGTTTATACCCAAGTTTACAACATTGTGCTACTCACATGGTGCTCGAAAAACAGCGAAATTCTGGCACTTATTTCAGTTATTTTTAATGTCTGCGTCTGGATTGAGGAGCCATGTCTCATATTTGAACGAGGGTACTACCAATATTTAGTAGTAAATTAGCCGATTTTGTAGACCGGATCCTGGAATTTGTAGTAAAACCCTTAAAAAGTTATACGACGTTAAAGGTGGCTCCTCAATCCTGACGTCTGGATTGAGGAGCCACCTTAGAACTCGAAAACTAGCCAACAGATATTTGAAAATTTTGTAGGATTTAGTAGTACTTATACGTAGCCTGTACAAAAAAAATGGGTTTTGTAGGGCTGAATTTGAAATGGCTACAATGCTTTGATTTTTCATAAAAATCCATAAATTTCACCGCGCTGTTTCTCGGAAACTAATCAACCAATTACAACAGATTTTTTGTATAATTTAGTAGCAAATGTGTTTTAATTTGTACAGTAAAAATAAAATGGAAAAACTATATAATTTCGCTGATACAACCCATTTTATGTGGCTCCTGAAAATATGTACGAGTACGTAGCTACTAAACTAGTTGATCAAATCGGATAACAATAGCACCAGTATTTAGTAGAAATTTCTACTAAATATTGGCATAATCCAACATCCTACACATTCAGTATTTCAAAAGAACTGAATAAAATAAACATTCCTTAACAATTTAGTGTGGTACGAGAGCCCACGACCAAAACCTCGTTCAAATATGAGACATACATGCTCCTCAATCCAGACGCAGACTCTACATGTAAATCAAAACAATTTCAAGGGAATAATACTAGCACAAGTCAGATAAAAATGATTACTATAATTAATTACCTTGACAGCTATCAGGCAAGCACGTGCAGTACGGTACGTGGTCTTTGACGAAACACTGCGCATAGTTGCCGCAAGCCATGGGGCATGGGTCGGTGCACTTATTGTTGATGCACACCTTGTCTGCGTTGCACTGAAAGTCGATACTACACTCCAGTCTGCATCTCGGCGGAGAGCTGCTGTAATTCGGTAGACAAGTGCAGCGTGCGTGGCCATTGACCTCTTGACATTGGGAATACGGACCACATAGTGATGGTATGCACGGATTTACTGCTGGTCGTTGCGTCGGAATTGATAGTGGCACTGAAAAATATTGAATATTTAGTATATTTAGAAATATAGAGTTGATGACAATTGTGAAATTATTTGGAATGTAATGAGGGTTTAGAAACATGCCACCTCGGTAGGGGGGGAGATGGGGAGAGGATTAGTAAACCCCCCACTCCCCCTCCCCCGCCGGAGATAAATATGTCGGAAATACGTCAATGATTTGACTAATCGGAGCGCCAGCGCCGCCTAGTGGCGTTCGACAGAGTCTACAACATAACGCTCGGACCAACCGCTAAGAAGGACTTCATGGGTTGCGGTCAAGCACTGAAGACGTTTAGAAACTGCCTTGCGTTCCGAATAGTTGTGTCGTGTACCTACAGTGTGTGTATCGCTAATGTGATTGATTTGATTGTGAATTATAATTTGATGTGAACTGCAAACGGTTTTTCTATTGCACAATAATCAACACTACCCATAGTAAATAAAATATGGCTGATAATAACGAAAGAGACACATAACCTCCTTCGTTAAATAATTTTTTTAAACCATTTTTTAATATGACATAAATCTCATAGAAAATGGTGATAAATGAAATGTAGAGGGAGGTGAAAGGGAGAGAGGAACAGGGCAAGTTATTCCCACCCACCACGGGGCTCCTATTTCTGTCTGCAGGAAACTAACACGAAGGAGACGACGGGAGCTCGTGCGCTCGCTTTGCTCGCTCACTTGAGCCACGTCATCCCCTTCGAACCTAACCGGTCCGAGTCGGGGTGCCCCAACTGCCGAATTTAGAACTCTTTGGTAACCAGATGATACTTATTGAATTCATCTGTTATTTATTCCTATAAATTGGTGGCAATTTGAAAGAGCGTGTAGCGCGTCAAAATGTATTTAACTTGAGAAAATTTCCGCTCCATGACTTATTACGACTTTCATTGCAGTCTTAGTCAACAACGAAGTCATGTAAACTTCGATTAGCCTTTCATGATGAAGCCACGTCACGTGCCACTGTTTACAACTAATTCAATGAGTTTTAAGCGTGATCCTAGGCATCTTACTGATGACCTGCGTGAAGGGATGTCCTGCAACGCGACAACTGACAATAACATCATTACTGAGCAGCGCATAATAGAGGCTGATTAGAGACTGACCTACCAACAGATTCGGATAAGCTTAAACATTGGTATGAGTCAGGTGCAAAAAATCTTACATGAGCATTTACGCGTCAGGAAGCTATGTACTAGATGGATACCCCATAATTTCACCGAAAACCAAAGTGAACGTTTGGTCCTAAGTCAGTGTTTGAGAATATTTCGAAAAACAGTACCTAAAGGTAACTTAATATTTAATTCAGGATTTTATTTTCGAAGTTATTTCAGTGTATCCCACGTATACGCAAAAGCTTCTCTCGCGCGGTCCATAAAGTACAGCGGAGCCAATATTTACGTTCCAAGCCTAAAACATAACACTTTTCTTTTTTGTGCGCCTCTGGAAAAACAAAATTGTTGTGGAGGGTTCAGGAGACCCTCTAGAATAGCCTCACATTCTTTCTAGCGAGGCGGCACGTTTCTAAACCCAACCCGTAATGAGTACTTACTACAATTCGTAAATGGATCTCCGGTGAATCCATCCTGACATGAACATATAGGGTTGTGAGCAATTACTGTGCAGTTTGCATTTCTAGCACATTGATAAACGCATGGGTCTACACATTTGCGGTTTAAGCAGGCTTTGTCACTAGCGCATTCACTGTTTATTGTACAGACGCCAGCAGGTCAAGCTACCCGAAACTGTCAAATTTTCCCAATCAACCTTGAACCTTATACAATAGGAATAAAGTTCAAAATCTATTGAAGAAATCTGACAGATTGTAGTAGCTTGATGTGCTGGCGTCTGTACATTCCGGTCGACAGTTAGGTGGAGTGCCTATGAAATCTCTCTGGCAACGACATATTGCGTCTGAGTACCACTCATTGTACCACACTTCTCTGCACTCACTGTGAGGACCGCACGGTGATGGCGAACAAGATGGTTTGGGCGGGCCTGTAAAAAATATAAAAAGTCTAGAGGTGTCGTGGGTTGGAATGAAGTTCCTTTCTCTGTGTATTATAAATAAAATGTAACTAAATGGAAAAAAATTACAAAAATTCATCCACATCACTGTTGGCAAGTTTACGTATTGCCTCGTTGACTGGCAATGGTTTCTTTGGTCGAAAAATAAACCAGTCTTTGTCATCGACGAAACTTATACCTACTTAGGCACATATTACACTATCAATTATCTCGGATCCTATATAGGATCCTATCTTTGATCCTACATATTTGACGTCTAGGATCATATCTGTGTATTACATTATCAATTATCTAGGATCCAATTTTTTTGACATTATGTGGTTGCAATCGTCGATTAAAACAAAATACTGAAGCCTTTCGGCAAACAATATAACAAATAGAACTTAGAACACTAATGAAGCCACAAAACAATGAAATGAATTCCCGGCTGCCCGGCAGCAGTTTGATTTGTTTTTAGTACAGCAGTGTTGCCAACAAATAATTTTAGAATTCCAAAGCGTATTGTGAACTTAGGCCAAAATTTCGTTGTGCTTACTTTTTATCCGTTAATAAAACCGTCAACTTAGAATGTGGCAGTAGCAAAACTGAAAAGGCAAAATCACATAATTTTATGGACGGATTTTGTATCAGGAAATTATGAAAATAAATGTGAAAATTCAGTACATAATATTCAATATGGCAAGACCTGTTTCTGTGATCCTATCTAACAACAAATGTCAAAAATCTTTGATCAAAGACGATTTGAGTCATATGTTTGTATTACATTATCATTTAAATGACTCAGAGATCTAGGATCCGAGATAATTGATAGTGTAATATGTGCCTTAGACATGGCGCACACTATGTGACATGCGACGTATTTTTTTATAGACTAAAATATACAGTTTTTTTTTTGTTTTTTTTTTATTTATTTTTTTATGTTTCACGTAACGGTGTTTTACATAAATAATCGTGACTTTATCTAATTATTTTGAGTGAAAAATGAAAACGAAAAAATATAATTAAGTATTGAAATATAATTCATGGTCTGTTGGGGTTGTATTGCCCAACAGTGAAAATGTTATGTTGATGTTATGTTGAACGAGTAAACAACCGATTGGTATAAAGGTATTATTGCTACTAAAAATAACATGTTATAAAGTAATAATATTGGATTAAACAAACTGCAACGTTTCACTGTAAGTAGGTCAAGTTAGTTGCATGTACAGCTTAGCTCGTACATGGTCTCGTACACTTTTAAGGCAAAAATACTAGCACAAGTCAAATAAAAATGATAACCATTATTAATTACCATGACAGGAATAAGCATTCTGAACTGGACACGCTGGATTGCATTTCGGCGGAGATCTGACGTAATTCGGAAGACAAATGTGACGTACGTTGCCATTGAACACATCTCTCCAATGCCAGTAATTAATTCCACATGGTGATGGTTTGCACGGGTCATCATATTCTACTTTAAATAGTTCTCTCGGAAATTGCACTGAAAAATATTAAATATTTAGTATAGAGCTGGTGACAAGTGTGAATTATTTGGAATGTAATGAGTACCTACTATACTTACTGGGTACCTACACAATTTTATTTACTTTTTTCAAGATAATATTTACATTTAAAAAGTTAAGACTTAAAATAATAATATGATAAGTATAATTATATAAAAGGCAGGGTACCAAAAAAATTCGTCCTCATCGCTGTCAACAGGAAAACTGCCCAAAAGGCTGGCAAAATTGCACGTTGTATGGCAATGCTGATTCTTTGCACAAAAAAATAGGCCTGCAGCCTAATTACGTAATGCACGATCAATAATAAATTGAAACAGATTGCTAGTCCATTGATTTATAAGTTCGAAAAAAAAATTGAGCAGATTTTTTTTTCGAACTTATGAAGCAATGGACTAGCAATCTGTTTCAATTTATTATTGATCGTGCATTACGTAATTAGGCTGCAGCTCTGTTCTCGTGAAGAGTCAACCAACCGCCTGGCGATGTCTCGAAAAACTAAGTGGGGACTGGGACCATGGTCTTAGTGTTTCAACCAAATAAGCACAAAGTCCAGTCAAGTGCGTTTTTCTTCAATTTTTTGCAGCAGTCTCGGAAAGATATTATCTGGATGTAATTCGATTCGGAATAGCATGTAGAAGATTTTTTTTTAAATAAAGTTCCGCTCGCAAAAAATATAAACAATTTACTGAAAAAAAACTGGGTTTGGTTTTTCGCAAATATCTCAAAAACGATTTAATCTTTTTTTAAATATAGAAGAAAATCTCAACTCCCGGAATTGTAGGACCAATATTTATAATTTTCCGAGAGGGGTGAAAATACGGCCGAAAACGAGTAGGTTAGGCTTGCGCGAGCCACGCGCGACTTCGGAAAAATAAAATTTAAAAATTTAGGCACTTACTGGATAGATGAATGAACAATAATTCGCAGACAAAATATTTTATCGCGATTTTTCAATTATTTATTTTTTGCTGCTTGAACAATTTTCATTGCGTATTTAATAACTCTCTAATAACTGTTTATCTACTTAATGTAACAAAAATAAGAACAAAAACAACCATGAGTTGCTTTTGGGTTTTTTTTTTTATAAATTAGTATTATTCCCAAAAACCAACTACCTACTAATCTGTTTCATTTTGACAGTTCAACAACATTCATTGCGTTATTTACGTAGTTGAGCAGATATTTTTTTCGAACTTATGAATCATTGTATTATTAGTAAACATCAACGTTTGAAAACGATTCAGATTCTGATTGATCGTGTATTACGCAATTAGGGTACAGCCGGTCGATTCTGTAAAAATCTCACCGTGAAAACTTAGGTGAAGTGAGCTTAAAGTGAGCTGTCAATGCTAGATATTGACACTATTGACAGCTCACTTCACCTAAGTTTTCACGGTGAGATTTTTACAGAATAGCACTACTGTACCTATTCGGCGAACGATTCGAGGTTGGAAAATTGTGGAGATCTATTACATATATTATTATAATGATGGTGTTTTACTATTTCTAGACTCACCTCCAGGCAATTCGTCTGTATCTTTTTCTTCTTCTTCGTCATATTCATGTTCTTCATAATCTGGCTCTTGAGAAATATTCCTTCTCACTGTCACATTGACTTCTATTACTCCTACATCATTATCATAACTAAGCGTAGTTGGATAAACAAGGTTTGACGTTATCGTCAATGTATTTTGTGAAAATATTATTAAACAAAATACATTGAGCTTCATGACTGTTTCACTAAAGATTGTCTCTTCCAATGACTATAATTTTTTAATGAGTGTGACTTTTAAAAGTCACATTACCTGTTTCGAAGATCAAGGTTAGTTGCTAGATACGTATGCGTATCTTTATCTAAAACGAATTCTCGTAAATCTTACGTCTACCGACCGTTCTCGGGGTCACTTTATATGCCGACTATATTCTGAATTCTATAAAATACTCCGCCATTAATTAAACACAAACTCAATTATTTTCGATTAAACCATTTAAGTAGCCCACGTTCGCACGGACGACAAAATATCGCGCACTGGATTTTCAACTCTCGGCGTTAAGCCGAGCGTTGAGAATCTAACGCGCTGGGACGCACTTTCGCCCCAGCGCGTTGAATAAACACTTGGATTTTCACTTTTGAATTATCAATCCGTCGCACTGTGGATCGAAAAAAGGCTCTCAAAGAAATAGAGGCTTAAATTTTAAAGTGTCGGTTTTTTGCTTAAAATGGCTTCTAATATCCAATATTATGCATAAATATATCATAGGCTTAGAGTATAGGTATAACACTGGAGAAGCCTTACGAACCATTGCCCTCTGTAAAAGTACAAGAACAAATGTTATAATACGTTCATAAAAACTACTTTCAAATCGATTCTAATGCACTTCGTTAATCGTTTTAAAGGCGCGCGGAGCTCCGTGAAAATGCCTAGCTGTGCTGTTAAATTCTGTAAAGAACGTTCAAATACGTCAACCTTACGTATAGAACTGAATAACCTTCCTTAAGTTGACATTTTTTTATAATATTTATTCATGTTTTTATTGAAATTCAAAATCATAATACATTTCGATTTTTCCTTCGATTCAACCATAATTCAATATAAAACGTAGCATGAATCGAGTATTTTCTTCACATTGCTTCTGTGAAGTCACCGAGTCTCGCTTCCCTACATTTATGTTCGTATATCTCGTCGAAATGTAGGGAACAGCAGATTTTTTTTCGCGATTTTAGCGTCGGTCCCATAGTGAAAGTTATTCATAATTATGAGTACAATGACCCCTTAAGAGGTTTAGGGTACCTAAACAAAAACTAAGGTTGTATAACAACTATAAACACTAATTTTTTTAAACTTTTATGCACTAATTTTTTTAAACTAAGATAACGTAATGTGCCACTTAGATTAATATAATACCGGTCAAAATAGCTTCGGAAATAACAATGATGTTTTTATCCAATTCTGTAAGATAAAAATGGTTACTGTGGGTCAACCCTAGAAGAATAGACATATGCCATCAAGGATTTTTTTGTTGAAGTTTTTAAGATGTAGGTACAATCCTGTAGAACATGAATGTCATGTATCTCTTACGGTTTACCCGGCGCACGCCAGTAAAGCTCCCAGTCGAGATTATTTTTATTTACATACACCTAAACCTTCCTCATGAACCACTCCGTCCATTTGTGAGAACCGTTTGAAAATCCGGTCAGTAGTTTTGAGACTACCTATCGCGAACAGAAAGACAGACAGACGCGGCAGGCGACTTTGTTTTATAATATGTATGTGTGTAAGGTCATGCGAGAACGATTTTAAAAAAACCAACGAGGCTTACCTTCGCATAATGTTGTGTAACATCTGCCATGCGATTCTGTAAATATCTCACCGTGAAAACTTGGGTGAAGTGAGCTGTCAATAGTGTCAATCCCTGTAGAATGACAGCTCACTCCACGCTCACTTCACCTAAATTTTCACGGTGAGATGGTTACAGAATAGCACTGCTGCAGTGCTATTCTGTAACCATCTAACCTTACATCTTGACTGACGTAAGTATATATGATACTAGCTTTTGACCGCGACTTCGCCCGCGTGGATGTCGGAAAATATCTCTCGGGAACATACTACCGGGATTAAAGTATCCTAAGTATGTGTTAATCCAGGATATAGACTTCGTTTACATTTTCACTCTTTATGAAATGACTCGCGCGCCAACTATAATGTAATCCGGTAACTGAGGGTAAAATTACTCACATTATAATTCACAGAGGGGTTTGGGTTTTCACATATAGTACTACTACATTCAAATTCTGCCCCCAGGTGCTAACCCAACCAGGCTGCTAGATGAGCTCACTCTCGAGCTGACCACGTGAAACAGCCGTGCGAGAAGTGCAGTCCCCTCTAAGAACAATTCCCGCTGTTTTCAGTGAATGACCCTGAGAGTTATTAATCGTCATTGCGAAACATACCTTAAGAATCCGTGCCCAAAATTCACTCGACAGAGTTAAGGCAAATTCATTGCGATGCTATGTTTGTGTACACCGTTCACGCACACACGCCTAATCGTTACCACCTCGAGTCAACTCGGTCGATCGAACGGTCGTGATCTACCTACAACTTGGTCGCGGAGGTGAGTGGGCCGCTGCTGAGCCGTCGCGAACTCGCGAGTCGCGACGGCTCAGCTCGCTGACTTGCTCACGTCGTCGCTTCGCATCCCACGAACTGCCGTCGGTCGATTCTGTAAAAATATCACCGTGAAACTTAGGTGCAGTGAGCTGTCAATAGTGTTAATCCCTAGCATCCTGCCGGTCGATTTGTGACAGTGACAGCTCACTTCATCTAAGTTTCACGTTGATATTTTTACAGAATCGACTGGACGATGGGTAGTAGTGACATGACATCTCAATCTGGCGTTGTTATTAATACGGCAATTACCGTATTGTATGGCATTCGACGATTTTTGTTCAGAAAACACGGCATACTGTCTATAGGTGAAACGAAACGTTTTTCATTAAAATAGTGAAGGAAACGAAAATATTTGTAACGCTGCGCTGCGGCTGCGTGCATGTGTGCTACAATACTTTTTCGGCAATGTTGCCCAGAAATTACCAAAAAAAACCTATTTAGCATCAATGACAACTGCAGTGCTATTCTGTAACCATCTCACCGTGAAAACTTAGGTAAAGTGAGCATGGAGTGAGCTGTCATTCCACAGGGATTGACAATATTGACAGCTCACTTCACCCAAGTTTTCACGGTGAGATGTTTACAGAATAGCATGGCTGATTCAAAATCAAGGATATTGTACCAAGTTGCACTACATGTGCGAGAAAATGAGTTAGCAAGGACAAGTACACATTAGATAAATATGAATCTAAATTAATAGAAACGTTAAGAAACCTTTATGGAGAAGAAACAAATGAGGAATAGACATTTTTTAAATAAATACGGCAATTTAGTATTTTTTTTCCCATAAATACGGCAAACCAAACTGACATACGGCAGCTCAGATTTTTACGATAATAACAACACTGAATACTGATCTGAAGTGAGCAAGTGGCAGTTTTTATCCACAATTCTCCTTCAATTATAATTTCTTATTTATAAAGTATAAACTTCGATTGCGTGTAATAATTTCACAATAGTGACGAATGAAATCTTTATCACGATTTCTATAGTTTAAGTTATTTTCTAGCAAGTTATCACAAGAATCATGACAAAATTATTTATAAAAACAAACCGCACTCTTTCAGCGGTTTTATCGAAATATAAATACAGTACAGCTGCGAAATCTGTTGCTTCAGTGCAAATAAAAAGCAAAGAATTCAGAACTGACGATTACACTAATGTTACTCCTAAAATTATATCATATTTGGGTAAGAATCTGCACTTGCAAAAAAATAACCCACTATCAATCGTAAGGCAAAGAATTGTGAATTATTTTTACTCCTCGTTCACTCATAGAGGGCACCCAGCATTTAGCATTTACGACAACTTGGGTCCTATTGTCACAACGAAGCAAAACTTTGATGATTTGTTGATTCCCTCTGATCACCCGAGTAGGGCTAAGTCTGACTGCTACTACATCAATAGGGGCAATCTTCTTAGGGCTCACATGACTGCCCACCAAAGTGAACTATTACGGTCTGGTCTGGACAATTTCCTGATGATTGGAGATGTTTATAGGAGGGATGAAATTGATTCTACGCATTTTCCTGTGTTTCACCAAGTAAGTTATGCAGTATACGATTTTTTCATAGAAGATTTTTATTCATGAAATAATGTTGGAATGCTTGAATGTCTTAGCAGTTCTGAGAGGGCTTTAAGAATAAGTATCTTCGTTATTGTTAGTAGCAACTTCTGAACTAATAATGGCTCTATTGAGAATTTCTACTTTTAAATGCTGCTAATTAGTTTATAAGAAGCTCATGCACAGACACATTTATAAAGAAAGAAAGAAAGAATAATGTTTATTTGGACACAGTTCGTGAAACACAATAAACAAAATAAAAAAAGTGAAAATAATATTTTACGATAATAGTGTGTCCCTCACGGCTGCACCAAATAGGTTCATTTCAGCATTATTGCCAGACAGGCATTTATCAGCATGAATTACAAAAAACCATCCCATAGAGCAGGCTACATTACTGTTGCACTAACAAACTTTTTAGTAAATAATCATCTTTTTCTATTTCAGGTAGATGCAGTACGATCTCAACGTAAAGAGGAACTGTTCCCTGGGCAACCAGATCTAGAAATATTTGAGCCAAAATATGATAAAAACAATCCTTGTGCCTTCACCAACTCCATTGATGACCCGATGAAACAGAGCTGCCATACTTTAGAAGCTACGAAATTAATGGAGACACAATTGAAAACCCACCTCATTGGTCTAACAAAAGTGTTATTCGGTGACACCATAAAATACCGCTGGGTCGAAGAATACTTCCCTTTCACTCATCCGTCATGGGAGCTTGAAATATTCTATGATAACAAATGGATGGAAATCTTAGGCTGTGGTATAGTTCGAAATGAGATTCTAATCAATGCAGGACCATCAAACACCATAGCATACGCATTCGGTCTTGGGTTAGAGAGACTGGCAATGGCATTATACAAAATTCCTGATATTCGTTTAATGTGGAGTACAGACTCAGGGTTTTTGACACAATTTGAGAATGTTGACTTAAACGCAAGGATTGTGTATAAGCCTGTATCGTCGTATCCTCAGTGTACAAATGACATGTCATTTTGGTTGCCTGAGAACTTGACAATAGACACATTCATGAGCAATGATTTCTATGATCTAGTCAGAGATATTGGAGGCGACATTATTGAGCAGGTTTGTTATTATTTATACCCCTCACCCTTGTAATCTAAATAGACATCTATGTAGAGTTAACACTGTTTCTAGGGGCAAAAACTGATAATTTATGTTTGTATTACTTCATTAATTTCCAAATAAGATAAGGAAAAGAAAGAAAAATATTTAAATTGGGACATGCATAGGAAATACAAACAATAAAAAATGGAACATTAAAAACCAACAAATTAATAATCTAGAAAAAAATATTTGAGAATTTTTTTTAACTTGTTTTTGTAGAAACAATGCTTTTAAGGTATCTTAAAAAGCATTTTTTCTCTAAAAAAATATTAGTGCATGGATTCGGTTTTGACTACTTACTTGCCTCTTTTGTTGACTGAACATAAGCATGATGGACAGCGGTCTGCCAATGACTGTTACGACCTATGGTTAACCCGTGATTGAACTAGCATATGGAATCGTCTAACATACAACTGCATGCCTCCCCACAAAAATTTCTATACAAACATTTAAAATGTGTATGCAACAGGAGATGAGGCGTGTGCAAATTTTAATTTAGATGATCTACCCATCCATGGTGCCCAAGTGCCCATACTCAAAGTGTCCTTTAGTCACCATTTAAGATACCCATAGGCTGCTCCTTGTATTCCTAGAGCTGCCCCGACTGCCCCGTTGGTCTTGTGGTCGTAAGCACGACAGCTGACCGTGGTTCGCTTTCCCAGGTCAGGCAAAGGTGTTTTCCATTAAGAATTTCTTAGTAACAGCCCGGAGTATGGCTGTGTGATACCCCCGTGCCTCAGAAAGTATGGTAAGCCGTTGGTCCTTCGCCTGATCTCTCCGGTCGTGTCGGATTGCCGTCCCATCGGACTATCAGAGTGCGGGAAGAGAGCATGCATCTGGGTCTGCGCACACACTAGTCCACTATAATATGTCCTGTATAGAACTAGTCTCCGTTGTGATTGGCCGCCATGATTGTAATACGGTCTGGAGGACTATTATTATTCCAAGAGCTATTTAACTTCATACAAATGATTGCACTCAGAAGCCCTACTGAATCCATATTTTTTTTTAAATAAAATATGGCCTCCTTTAAAAAAGTATTTTTTATTTATTTTTCAGGTGAGACTTAAGGACAAGTTTGTTCACCCCAAGTCAAAGAAGCAGAGTCTGTGTTACAGCATAGTATACAGGCATTTAGAGCGAACACTCACTCAAGCAGAGGTCAATCAAGTCCACAAGGAGATTGAGAAGGCTGTGGTCGACACCTTCGGTGTAGCTATGAGATAAAGTATTTATTTATTAAATATAGTATGTTGAGTTTTATGTGGCCTTTTTAATTTCCTACGGAGAATAAAGGAGAAGGTCCCGGGAATTCGTTGGACGCGAGAGGTACAGGATCGGCTGATGTGATGACGTACAACACAAGGTGACATTAAATTAGCTAGCGAAACTCCGCAGACGTGATTGGATATATTGATTATTGGATGATATCTAAACATGATGAGTTTTTTTTGAGGTCATCGTCCGCAGGGAGTGTTGTCACTTGAAATATTAGTTTAAAAATCAGTTTTCTGTTGTGTAAACTTCATAGGCGTGATCGATATCTTAACACAATAAAACAAAAACAAACAGTTTTTCTCAACTTATACTTCAAGTAACAGCACTACCAGCGCCCATTGACCCCAAAAAAATCATTTTTTTTCCTATATCATGTTTAGTTATGGATACCAATCACGTATGTGAAGTTTCGCTAGCTAATTTAATTGGACCCTGTATAATGGTGAGTTAAATGTCCAGCAGTGGACGTTTTTCGTCTTAAATAATGATGATGAAACTATAAAATAAGGGTTTATATGATTGAACTGTACTACTAGCTTACATAATATGTAAGCCAGCCAGCCTTGTGTATGTATGTCTGGACATATGTCCAGAGAAGTCACTACATATATGACTGTATTAAAGTCACAGTCTGGCGATTTTGAGTATTTTTATGTGGCCTACGAAAATGTCTTGTAAATCTACAAAACATACGTAGGCCATGTAGGTAGCGTCGTGTGACGGGTCGTTGAGCTCCCAAAAATTTTCCTCCCTTTAATAGTATGTGTAAACAGCATGATTTTGATCCTTTCTTGCCAGGTGTGGTCTCGGTCAGAAAGTGCCTAAGCCTTGGCTTTTTTAATTAAGATTTCGTATGTTCAGGTCTTTATTCTTGTATAAATATAAAATGTGAATTGGTTTAAGGGGACTACAGGACCTAAACGTGCCTAAACGCAAGTTTTATAATGCATAAAAGAATATGATCCACTGCAGTAAACAAAATCAGAAAAATATATGATATTCTTCAGGATATATGCTAGTATGATAGTGTGTTGAAAACATAATACAACTAATTTGATACGATAGAAAAAAATCATGAAGATACCTCTAAAAATTTCTTTTAACGATTAAAAATCATATTAATTTACATGCAATCATTCTGATTTTTTGTCAGATTATTCTACAAGCTACATATCGCACCTTTGGTAGAACAAGGGCATAATTGTCATAAATTGCCAAACGAATGTCTTTGTCCCTCCAGTTCAAAGGGCCTTTTTAAAGCATTTCTTCATATTTAAGTCATTTTGGCAATTTATGACAATTATGCCCTTGTTCTACCAAAGGTGCGATATTAGCATAATAGTGTTTTAATTTTCCAGTCCAATCAATAGATTTTCTGTAAATCGCTAACTGCTTCATATTTTGCAATAAATTACCTGCGTCGTGTCATCGCGCTTCTCTTTCATTTCTATGCAGTCCGACAGTGACCGCGCTTTAGCTGTTGTAAGCCTCTTAAGCTTGAATGTTATACTGTTTATTTTTCTCTTCTTTTTTGGTACATAGCTGTGTTGAGCTGTTCACATTCTTTCTTGCCAATCTGTTTTTTAGAAGTGAAGACTTTTAGTTGGCTGTCAGTCTCACATACAATTTTTTATTCTGTTTGTTTTAGCTTTAAGTCATCCATAGTTAATAAATAAATAGGGTTGAGCTACACGATGACTGATGCTTGCATGCCGTCAGTCGGGACAGATCAGCTCGAAGCTGCAGTGGCTCTTTCTTCAAAAGGCCCTGACATGCATTGTTAGACTCACATAATAACTTAAAAATATAACATTACATCACGCCTGTAATCCCCGCATGGTTGGGCAGAGGTGTATCTAATAGTACACCCACATTTCGCCAGTTATATTTAAATCCCATGTAATAGGGGGCGAGCCTATTGCCATCAACCGGGCACAAATCCAGACTCCGGGCTGCTACTGAGAAATTCCAGACGGAAAAACCCAATAACACCGTGCCCGACCTGGGAATCGAACCCAGGACCTCTTGCTCAGCAGTAGCCCTTGCAACCACTACACCAACGAGGCTGTTCTTGGCGGGTGAAAAATATGTTTGGACTTTAAAAGGGACTACGACCTCTGCGTTTGTTTCGGCATTTCTTCTAAGGGATCAGTCAGATAGTAAAGCCGCTATATCGTTTAAAAAAAATGTGTCTGAAATAAACATAATTTTATTCACCACCATACTTACTTCTTCCACCAAACACCATTGCTGTGTTGCAGTTTGAAGAGCGCCAGTACAACTACGGGTACCCGCGACGCCTCGACGACCTAAAAGGTCCTAGAGGCGTCGCGGGTACCCGGCCATCTATCTGTATAAATTAAAAAAACCGGCCAAGAACATGTGCCCTTGTGCCTCCGCCCTTGGTGTCGGACCACGCACAATGAAGGGTTCCGTAGTTGGGACGAATTTAACCCAAGAACAAACAAGCAAAACATGTTCTCCCATACGGAATGTATGGGAGAAGATGTTTTTTCAACTGCAAATGTTAGGGCCCTCGCCCACGGCGACTTTTTGTAGCGATGCTGTCGCGCGTTTCGTAAACGCGCAACAGCATCGCTACTAACGCGTGTTAGTCGCATTTGCAACGCGCTACAGCATCGCGAATGTATCGAAACAAACGCGCGACCGTGTCGGACGACATCGGGGAGAGAACGGAGGGAGGGTGGCGCGTGAGTTGAGAACCGAGCATCAGTGCAACACAGACAGGTCGAGAGTGCTGTTGTCCGTCACATGCAAAATGGAGTCGTTCGACAGAAGCGCGACAGTATCGCGTTTGCATCGCGACTGAATCTGGGCCCGTGGGCGAGGGCACACAGCTAGCGACCGCTTCGCGACTGTATCGATGCGGACGCGCGACAGCATCGCTACAAAAAGTCGCCGTGGGCGAGGGCCCTAACTTGGTTGATTATTACTCGTTAACTTGTAGAGCCTACTTAGCTGTGATAGCTTTCCCTTTAATTTCGTTATACAGGGTGTCAGGGACATCGACGCGAAGTCGGTTACCATGGGGTCAGTACATGATTCTGAACACCCCTGCGTTGAAAATTTTCGTCAGCTAATAAAAAAAATCAGCTGTTTCATAGAAAAGTGCAATACCTACGCGGTCAAAATGTATGGAGCAGCTGTTTTTTTTTAATAACCGACGAAAAATTTCAACTCAGGGGGACTCAAGTACAACCAGTTTACCATTTATTACCATTTTTTAGATGGCGGGGGGGACTGGGACTTGACTCTAACAAAAATGTGCACTTAATATTTCGATAACGAATCCCTGAATCCAAAAATGGCATTCACAAACTCGACTAGGTACTGTTCGTTGGTAAGCGCATCACTCGAGTACGGCTGGACCGATTTGGCTATTTTTTGTTTTAAAATAGGTTTTTATGGAAAGGAAAATTGAAGTTTAAAAAAAAAACATTTTTCCTATGGGATTTTTGTAGATAGAGACAGAACAACGTCTGTCGTGTCAGCTTGTATAAAATAGAATTCAAGGAAATGGACTAAAACACAGATATTACTTCTATAATTATTTATTAACACATAAAATTAACACCAATTTAGAGACATTTAATAAATCGTTGGATTAAATTGTGATGCAGTAAATATCAGGCCTGCCTGTTTTAATTAGCGATGCTCGACCTTTTTTCTTTTCTGGCCCTTCATTTATTTACTATATAATATCTATCCTGCAAGTAAAAATACAAAGCATAAACTTGCTACTTTCCCGTTTGGTAACTACACTATTAAATGGAAAAATAACTTGGAACTCGCGTAGAATCTTAACGCCTTGAAGGGTCGACTACGCGGACCCAAGGCTGAGTATCGCTGAACAATTCTTACATTTAAAAGTCACGACAGTGCAGACTATTTAATAATTATACACCGAAAAACCAAGAATCAAATTAACACAGATTTGCCAGAAGAAAATATCAGGTTTCAACAATATCGCATGACGCCGCGTCCCAATAGAAAGCTAACTCGTGGCCGCGCCGATAGAGGGCGCCTTCCGGCCTTTGATAAGGACGCCCACCCTAAAGTTAATTCCCACACTGAGCAATCGACAAGAATATTTATTTCAAAGTTGAGGTTCAAAACACCTTATATTATAACATTTAGTACTATACCTATCCTAAAATAATATCACAGAAGATCCATGGATTACATCGCACAGATCTGACATCAGGATAAAATTGATATTCAGAAAAGTCTAAATATACAATACTGTTTAATTAATTATTAATAACTATAAACATTAATAGAATTTAAAAAATTCACCTCGTTCTAAAGGACTAAGTATGACCGAACATTTACAAGAAACAGCTTTTTAACTTAACTAATTCTAAATTCTAGTCAATTTACATTAAATTGTGATTTTTAATTAAATACACAGACTACTGTTATAACGGTCTATCGGTTGAAAATGCGTCAAAAAACTAGAGGTTTTGGCTTTCACAGCCAGCACAAGTTAGCATAATTATTCCTTAACATCTGAGTGTTAAACGGGCAACTAAATTACGCCATTCTTGCCAATTGTGACTTATGACATCTCGGCAACACCAAGCAATTGTCAGCAATTTCAAGATTGTATACAGGGTGTCAGGGACATCGACGCGAAGCCTTTGACTATGGATTCAGTACATGATTCTGAACCCCCTGCGTTGAAATTTTTAGTCGGTAATTTAAAAAAAGAAAAACAGCTGTTCCATACATTTTACCCGCGTAGTTATTGCACTTTTCTATGAAACAGCAGATATTTTTTTTAATAACCGACAAGAAAATCAGCGCAGGGGTGTTCAGAATCATGTACTGACCCCATGGTAACCGACTTCGCGTCGATGTCCCTGACACCCTGTATAAATTGCGAAGAATTGCCCAGTTTTAGTTGCTTGTAGAACCGTGCCATTACTCTGGGCTGAAATTTTGCGTGATAGATGTCAACAGGTTCTCTATTAAATTAATCGAACTATACATTAGGAACTGAGTCGTCGGGCCATAAATCATTGTTATTAGTCTGTCTCGTTCGCACTTATGGAGCAGATATCAAACTATCGATAAGACTCAAGGCGTTGCACATTTTTATGGGCAGACGACCCAGTTCATAACGCGAGTACTATAACATCTTCATTGGACAACTACGTTTCCGGTGTACCTACTACACAAACAGCAATAATATTAATTTTAGCCAATGTTTAATAGCGCAGGCCTCAAACTAAAAACTCGCTCTTATACAAGTCATTTTTATCACATTATTTACTTAGGTTTTTTTAAAGATTGGATGAGTACAAAGTAATGTCTTACCTAGTTAAGCAATATCATACACACTGTAATGTTTCATTTCAATGACCAAGAAGACTGCAATATTTTCATAGAAAATATGCACAGGAAAGAATTATAGGTACCTTCTTAAATATTAATATTGTAAGTAATAACATACATACTTATTCTACTATTAACATTCGGTTTCTGAAAAGGTTATCACACACCTGACTATTGTGTTAATCCTTTCAGAAACCTTGTGATCTTACATTAATTTCCATGTCTAAGTATAAATATTTTTAGCTTTATTAAAAAAAAAATATGCGGACTGTTTCTTAAAATATAATTATATAATTAATTAATAACATATTTATTCTACTATTAAAGCTCGGTTTCTGAAAAGCCTTTCAGAAACCGACATTTATTTCCATATCAAAGTAAAAATATTTTTAGCTTTATTTTAAAAAGTGGTGTAGTCTGCTTCTTAAAATATATGTGATGATTGTGATGAAGTATTTAAGGCTTAGTTTAAGATTTTAATTTAAAAAACGTGGAAGCTTTGAACAGAAATACTTAACAAAAATACGGTAACAAAAAAGTCATGTATCGTAAAAGAACTATAACATATCCAATTTCAAAATAAAATACTCATTCACCTACATTATTGTTTACTATAAACGGAACTGAAATAGTTTTATTCTTAAAAACACATGAACAGATGAAGACATGAAACACTATCCTACATTCAATTAATAAAATCACTAACCAATTAAATACGCCAGGTTTATATCACTAAATAGATCAAGATTATTTTTGTCATAGGCTGGGCACGCTATCATGTTATATTTTATTTTGTCACTAGCTTTTGCCCGCGACTTAGCCCTCGTGGAGGTCGAAAATTATCCCAAGGGGACGAACGATAATTTCGACGACGACTACCGCGAAAAGTATCCGTGTTAATCCTGGTTATAAACTATATGTGTGCCAAAAAACGGCTGATCGAATTTGGCACACAGATGACTCATGATACTTTTAATCGTGGTAGGACGTTCCCGCGGGATAATTTGCGGTATGCACGCGGGCGAAGCCGCTGGCAAAAACTTCTTTATAATATTAAGTAGGATACCGCCATAGGCAAGCTGTGGCTTAAAAAATACTTTGCCCAATTTAGGGTGCAAGACTAACAATCACACACCTAATATACAACAATCCTCATCCTCTTCGTTACTCTCAAATCCAAATGTCGCTTCTAGGTCTATTGATTCATTGTCATCGTCACTCATATAAAAAGTTTCAAAGTCAGACGCTGGCAATTCCGATTCAACTTGCTTTTGAACAGGCGCTTCCGGTTCTACTACATCATTGTTATCGTCGCCCGTAAAAACTTGTTCTACGCCAGGCGCTGCTGATTCGGATTCATTTTGCTTTTCAACAGGCGCTTCCGGTTGTACGTCAGCCGCTTGTAATTTTTGTTTAGTATACTTTTTTACCGATTCGGACGCATTCTTGGTTTCTTCGGGCGCATTCAAGTTTTCATGTTTCCGTTTCGCTATCTTGGCTAGCGGTTCATCGTCAGAAGAATTACCATCAGACAAAGTAGTAGCAAATTCTTTGTAGGGTTCTGTACCTGATTTCGTTGGAGTCGGGTCGTCTGCTTCATCCGTAACTTTTAACATATTGATAGAATTTCGCTTCACCTTCATTTTCTTAACGTATCGCCTCACAGGCACAGGGCCACCGGCTTCTACGTAGTCTAAAACAGCGTCTGAGTCAGCATTCATATTAATTTTCCTCAAAAATTGTTTCCGCTTTATGCCGTGGTCTAAGCCAGCCTTATGCAACAAAGGATTCTTACTTTTTAGATGAATTCTATTTCGGTTTAATTGTTGTAAAATACTAGGTTTCAGAGCTTTGAACATTTTCACCGGTTTAACTGGGCCATTAAAATCGTCAGTAGGTAAATGATTGACGCGTAAGAGTGACCTTTTGCTGGGCGAAGTAACTGATTCTGTATTTTTTTGTTCCGGTTTTTCATCATCCTCAGTTAGATCGATTACTGATTTCGGGTTAATGTTCAGTGCTGTTGTTCCCGTTGGCGGTTGCAATGATTTTTGTACTGGTTTCATGCAAACATTTATGGGTACAAGGTATCCACTTTCGAAATCCAATTTAAAGAATACTCCTTTATTATCGCACGCATATTTCAGTTCGTACAACGAAGTGATTGGTGATAGCTCGCCAAGAGGTGATCGTAATTTCGGAGCTATAGGACTGGCACTATTGTAGTTTGCTGGTATCAAAATTGGTCGCGTTATAGTTGTCCCTTCGGAGATGGGCGCCAATTCAAGTGGTTCTTCAACCTCTAGTGCTGGTAAAGGTGCCACCGAGAAGGCTTGCGGCAATACAACCTGTTCAGCTGGGTGTGCAGCATGTATTTCTGCCGGTTGTGTTTCTTCTATTTCAGATGTCATGTCTTCATCAAATATACCGGACATTTCCATCAAGTCCGATAGTATATTTTTAGTTTTAGGTCTACTGGGCTCACTTGTGCTTTCTTCGGGTGTTTCAGAACTAAAGTTTTGTGTTGCTGTTTCTTTGATACTAAAGTTCTGACTTGATGGTTCAGACTGATCTTGGGCTTGTTCTGATAATACTTCATATACATCAATACTTCCAGTCTGGCTTGGGGGTTTAGATTGATCGTCTTTTTCAGCGCTTACTGTCTGACCTGTTGGGTCAGAATGATTTTGTGCTTGTTCTGATAATACTTCGTGTATATCAGTACTTCCCGTCTGGCTTGAGGGTTTAGGCTGGTCATCTTTTTCAGCACTTACTGCCTGACTTGTTGGGTCAGACTGATTTTGTGCTTGTTCTGATGATACTTCATGTAAATCAGTACTTCCAGTCTGGCTTGGGGGTTTAGATTGATCGTCTTTTTCAGCGATTATTGACTGACTTGTCGGGTCACACTGATTGTGTGCTTGTTCTGATGATACTTCATGTACATCAGTACTTCCAGTCTGGCAGGGTTTAGGCTGATCATCTTTTTCAACACTTACTGTCTGACTTGTTGGATCAGACTGATTTTGTGGTTGTTCTGATGATACTTCGTGTACATCAGTACTTCCAGTCTGGCTTGGGGGTTTAGATTGATCGTCTTTTTCAGCGGTTACTGACTGACTTGTCGGGTCACACTGATTGTGTGCTTGTTCTAATGATACTTCATATACATCAGTACTTCCAGTCTGGCAAGGTTTAGGCTGATCATCTTTTTCAACACTTACTGTCTGAGTTGCTGGGTCAGGCTGATCTTGTACTTGTTCACTTGATGCTGAAAGCGTTTCATTATAACTTGACTCTTGGACGTTCTCTTGAATTTTAGTAACGATATATTGGTCGACACTCTCGCTTTGATTACTTTCTGTCTCTATGATATTACTGTTGATATTTGAATCAGTGCGATTTTCTTCTGTTTCATTAGACGTATTCATTTCAGAATTACTAACATCAGAAGAGTCGTTACTATTTGTTGTTACAGTTTCCTCAGTAGTTTGAACTTCGGTCACTAGTGGGGTTTCGTTATTTTCACTATCGTTAACATTACGTGCAGATTCATCGTCCTCGTCAATAAGATCAACAACTTCGCTTTCCTTGACACCTTTTTGTTTCTTCAGTGTTTCGTCCTGTGCGGCGTGTCTGTCCATGTGTGCCTGTATGGCTGCAATGATCGCTGGCATCTCCGCCAGCTCCTTTGCGTTTACCGCCATATTTTGGTCTATTTTGTACGCCATTGACCCATTAGACAATAATATTAAACGCACACCGTTCGGTAATTTAAGCGACAAGCGTAAAGCTAATTTCGCCTCTTCGAATAATTTCAAATTAGGCGGAAACTTTATCGTGGTCAGCAATATTTTGTTCTTCCCCAAAAATACCGGACTTTTTGACGGCTTTTCGGAAATTTGTTTGCTGTTTAAGAATATCATCTTTTCTTTGAAATGTTTTGGTGGCACGAAAGGCTTACTCGAGATTGGCGGCAGAGGCAAATTTGTTTTAAATCTATTGGGCGCCTTAAACTTTTTAGCCGCCAAAAATTTCTTAAAACTAGGCGGAGAAGTGATAGTTTGAGTAATCACTGTACTGGGAGTCTTTATCGCATTAAATATAACACCTCCAGATTGATTGTCAGAACTAATACAATGTGTGTATCGATACGCCGATTTACTTACTTCTGGTGTCACACATGATACATCGTTGTGATTTTTTAAAATTGGAACAGCCACCAATCTACGCTTTGGAATTATGTTGACGGGAGCCTCTAGTTCCCGCGCCGCCAGATTCTCCACTTCTGCAGTAGTTGTAACAGATACTTCACAAGCCGGTACAGGAACATCCACTTGTGTATCCATAGCCTCAATATCTATAGGTTCATATTCAGTAGTAGTATTAGTAGTCGATACAGTATTAATGGCATCTACATCTATAACTGATGTATCTTCAGGAACTCTGACTGTTACCGCACCAGAACCTTGGACTGTTTCTACATCAGAATCGTAGACTGTTTCTACATCAGGAACTTGAGCTTGAATTTCCATAGGAGTTTGAACAGGATTTTCGACGCCAGCTTCAAAAGGTTCAGAGCTAATAGTCCGTTCACTTACCGCACTTACTTCATCTAGACCTGATATATTATATGTTGCTTTGATTAATTCCAATTCTGGGTTTTTTACTTTCTCGTCATGCAAAACATAATCTTTTAACAAATTGCTACAGCAACACGCACATAATTTCCGACAACCGTGCGGCGGTATATTTTCCCTACAAAATAATAACTGTAGCATTCTCTGTCGAGCCCAACAACAATATTTAATCTTCTTTATAGGCTGTTCAGTTCCTGCAACAGTTTTATCTTTGTCAGGTGGATAGTTCGTTGCGGATTTTATATTAAATTTGGGCTTCTGACATTTTGATGAAGTTTCCGAAGAGTTATTTAGCTCGTCATCTGCTTCATCTGCTTTTCCAAGGATTACCACGTAACGGGAGTCATTAGGATTTATCTTCGGCCGTCCTCGTTGTCTCGTCTGCTGACCGCTGTTTTTGCGTTTCCGTCTAGGCTTCGGCTTTTTCGCAGCAACTGCTTCCGGTTCGAGTTTATCAGTTAATAGAAATAACATTTTGTTGAGAGCATCTAAAGTTAAGAGTGTGTCCTCCAACTTTTTGGAATTAATGTTTGCATCGTAATTTTTAGTGAGCCAGGGTATTTCAGGTCTGAATTGCCTCGGCTTCCATATCACCGGTTTGGGCGGAATAAGTCTTTTCCCATTCATCATTCTCGGTGGTCGGCCAGGTAGTGGGAGCCGAGGTCTGAAGCCATCATCATATTTTCCAGAATAATATTCAGTGGTATTTTTAGCAGGCGCGTCGTCTGTAATGTCAAGTAATTTAGGAGGACCTCGAGCATCGGTCGCTTCTGATACTATCGATCGTAAATCTGTGTCAGTTTCCTCAATCGTTATGGTTTTTTGAGCAGGGTAAATCGGATTGTTAGAAGATGTTACGATAGTGACTGGTACTTGTGGCTGATTATTTTGAACTTGGATAGGTGTGACTTCCGCAGTAAGAAGTCGTTGGTTGATACGACGTATCTCTGTGATATCTGGTAGGTTTATTATTTTATTTCTCTCACTCATTGGACCTACATCTCCAGGCTGTTTTGAGGCTTCCAAACATCGTTGTAACATAGGAAGAATATCTGCGACTTTCGAGTTATCTATAAGGCTTTGAGCGGGCATGGCCGAGGGGACTACTGAAACGTTGTGGCTTTCTGTATCATCTATAAGTTCCGTTACAACGTTGTGGTCAACGGGTTTAAGATATAGCGTTCCGGAGACAAGTTTTGACTCGAAAGTTTTACTTAGGTCAATAGTCAAGGGCTTGCAAGATTTGATCAGTACCCGGTTACGCGGTGAGCCAAAGAACCCTACGCTTAACCTCTTTAGTCTAGTGTTAAAGTCAGGGTTTTTACACAACTGGATAGGATGGTATCTGCGACTTCGCGGTTTTTGTAATAAGTAACTAGTTGGTTTAACTTTTTGACTTTCATCTATTACATTTTCTTCCCAGTCATCGTCATCAGATGTTACGTTATTATCATTTTCTGGTTTATATTCAACAGGTACAACATTATCTTTTGGTACATCTTCAATTGGTACAATATTATCTTTTGGGACATCTTCAATTGTTTCACTTTTAACATTTTCCGGTTCTTTTTTAATTAAAATAATACTATCTTTGACTAAAACATTTTCATCGACAATTTTTTGGACATATTCAATTGATTTCTTACTATCATTTACTGTTACACTTTCAATGTTTTCACCACTATAATTTACCGTTACATTTTCAATTGTTTCCTTGCTATCATTTTCTGGTTCCTTTTTAATTGGTTTGCTTTTCTCAGTAATGGCGTCTAATAAATGTTTGTCATTAATGTGTATGTGATCGGCCTGTGTGTGGAACAAGCCCATATCATCTAACCTGGTTGTGTATATGATGGGGCACATCAGCAGCTTTGCATCAATTTTTGGAGTGTCCTCGTCTTCGTCTTCTTCTTCGCCTTTGATTTTTGTTTCTGTAATAATGATAACAAGTTTGTTAACATCAAAAATTGGTTAGCTCCTAGCCACCATCGCGACAAATTAATTTTATCTTCGACAGATTATACGAAAAAAATTACACTAAAATAAAAAGATATTAAAGAAGATATATAAAAGATATATATGGAGATATTAAAGATATTTTATTTTTTTATTTTTTATTTTTAAAATTATCGCGGAAGATGGTTAGCAGGGATGTTGACTGGGGAAAAAAACTATTTAGTCCGTCGTCAGTCAGATAAAAAAAAATTATTAGACACGTATTTTTTGCTTTATCATATTAATTTTAAAAAACCGGCCAAGTGCGTGTCGGAACACGCACAATGAAGGGTTCCGTAGTTGGGATGAATTTATCCCAAGAACAAACTTAACATTGTAGTTGAAAAACATGTTCTCCCATACGGAATGGATCATGTTTTTCAAACTGCAAAATTAAGTTGGTCGATTATTACTCGTTAACCTGTAAAGCCTACTTAGCTGTGATAGTTTTCCTTTTAAATTCGTTATATACTACTGCTGTGAATTTTTTCACAAATTCAAGTACAACCATTTAGCTGGGACACACACTTGACTCTAACAAAAATTAGCACTTTAAAGCTTAACATTTCGCAAACGGATTCCTGAATTGAAAAATGATTTTCACACACCCACACTACTTTTGAACGACCTTTCCAACGATACCCCACACTATGGGATAGGCGAGAAAAAAAACATCCCACTTTACGTGTAGGAGAGGAACCCTAAAAAAATATCTTTGTCTTGATTTTATTTTACCACTTTGTCGGCGTTATTAATATGTATACCCATGCCAAAAATACAGCTTTCTAGTACTAACCGTCTCTGAACTAAGCCGCCGACAGACAGACAGACAGCCAGACGGACGTGGCGAAAAGGGTTCCTTGTTTACTACGGAACCCTAAAAATGGTTTAGATAAAACGCATTAAAGTTGTTGATGTTGCAGTGGAGGCTCGCTACTTCACAAGTCAGTATAAAATCTACCGGCCAGTGACATCATGACACATTTTAACGCATTGCCTACTCAATGTACTGCCGTAATCTTTTGACTACGTAAAAAAAGAAAAAATACGTGGCCAATATTTTTTAATCTATACGACGCGCGACGGACAAAAAATAAAATTTTGTCAACATCCCTATTGTGGCTGTTTCTTCTAGACACGAAACTTTTGGAAGCGTCCTAACCAAAACCATCGCCGCGCGAATACGCGACCATCGCGTTCATATGTTATAAATTATGTTTATAAATTACAAAAAATGGGAAAACCTTTTTTTCTACTTTTTCCTATAGAATTTTTGTAGGAACTACTGTTTGGACAGGACGTCTGTCGGGTCAACTAGTTTTAAATAATAAAAAGCTACTCACCAGTATAACGATCTTCATCAACATAAACAATGCCATCGTCAACGAACTCAATCCCTTCATCTGCAAAACTAATATCATTGGACAGTTCCCCGAACTTGAAACTTTTTATATCCGGTTTAATATCTATCTCCACTTTCTTCTCAACACTATTTTCAGCGTTTTCAACATCTTCAATTCCGCTTTTTACTTTTAAAGGCTCACTATTTGAAATTTCTAAAACTTCAGGAGTTGCATCTACATCCATTGGTTGGTCTTTAGTATCTTTAGGTACGATCATATCATCTTCAGTACTTTTAGGGACGGTCTTATTAATAACGAGGTCATCTACAATATTATCATCGTCTTCGTCTGAATCAGTAATTACAACTGGATCTGAAATAGTTTCAATTATTTCTATGTCTTTAACTTCCTCTGCTGTATTGGTAACTGTAGGATTAGAAACTTTAGCATTTAAAGCGGCAAAGATTGCGGGAAAAGCGGTTTCAGCATTTACAAGTTCACTTGTGTCTTCGACGTTAGCGGTTACACTGGCTTCGTCATCATTACCGATAACTTCGACGTTACCGCTTACACTAATCTCAACTGCGGTACTGACAACTTTCGCCTCACTGGTTACATTGGTTTCATCTATGTCACCAATAACTTCGTCGGTACCAGTTACACTGGTTTTAAATACGTTACAGGCAACATTACCAAAAACATTACTTTCGTCAAGGTTACCGGTTATGCTGGTTTCATTAACGTTACCGGTTACACTGGTTTCGTCAACATTACGGATATCATTGGTAGCAGCATCAACATTACCAGTAATATCGTCATCATCACTGATTTCGTTGATCTCATCAGATACAACACAATCCGAACTTGTTCCACCAACATTCTCGCTGACATTTTCGACATTATCACAAATATCGGCTTCTTTATCGTCGCTACTGACTTCGATAACTGCATCGTTATTTCGGGTACTATTTTCGTCAATATTATCACAAGCACCGCTTTCTTTTTTATTACCGCGCGCGCTGTCATCGTCAACAATATCGCAATCATCTGGGTCTTTATTGCTACCGCGGACACTATCCTCAACATCATCAAGTACAATTGTCTCTCTAGCACCGGGATTTTTATCTTTACAGACATTACCATCGTCAACGTTAACTACACTTAGATCGTCAACAGTACCACGGACTTCTGTATTTTCAGCGTTACCATAGATTCTATTCTCGTCTATGTTAGCAAGTACGCTGGTATCACTGACATTACCGAACACGCTAGCTATTTGTGGCAACACTGATTCTTCCTCGTCTCTGACTGTGTCATCAGTTTCTTCAACTTCTTCATCATTTTCAAGGTCAAAGTCTCCAGCATCCATGCTGTCCAATTGTTCGTTTTCTAAAGCCGTTGATTCTAAAACCACTTCGTATATAGATTTCTTTGGAGGTTTTATCTGCGTTTCCTCAACTTCCATGTCATCTTGAGGTTCCTGCTTTATCCTTACTAAGGGTGATACCACTGCTTCTACTTCTTCTTCTTCTTCTTGATTATTATCTTCTGTCGCGTTGTCGTCTAGTTCAAGCCTGAGATCTATTGTTTCTATATTTGGCTCTATCATCACTAAATCTGGTACATCTGAGGATTAAAAATAGGGAATTCAGGGATGAATGAATGAACTATACTTAAAAATGTAACTGGAAGGCATATTACTATATTAATGTTCGGCCAAACTGAATCGAATCATGCGCGGATTGCGGGACGAAATTCGCTCGCGCCGATTATGTCAACTAACTTGTATGGAGGTGTTCAAACTGGTGCGAATAGCCCCGTACCTTCATAATAATTAAACCGACCGAAGCGCGCGGGATTGACTTCAGTGTGGCCAGAGTTTCATAGGCGTATTTAAAAAAAAAAGATAATGTTTTGGAATAAATCCTAGTTTTAGTGATTCAAATTGCGCTAGTTTCGTGATTATATTTAAATTCCACTCACCTTCAGTTGGTTTCGGTACAGGTCTCCTAAGAGCAGCCCTTTCCTTCATTTTCCTTTCCTGAAATATATTAACAATGCTTTATACTGCAGAACAATCTTTATAATGAGAAAATCTCATTCACGAATCCATTTTTTTATGAAGGTGCATAAAAACGAAGGCGAATTAGCGTAAAAAAGGATATACCTGTACCCTTATTACGTAATACATCATCAATCAGAATCTGAATCGTTTTGAAACCAATTGCTAATTCATTGCTCCATAAGTTCGAAAAAAAAATCTGCTCAACATCGTAAATAAGCCTCTAGCGCTGTTGGAAGCAGACGTGTTAGTGGATTAACTAAAAATATAATAATTTTACTAAAATCGTAACTCCCAAAAGTCAGTCTTGTGAATGTGGTGTTAAAGTCAAATTTACTACTAAGTGCATAATAAATAAAAACCTGGCGTTGGTACACGACGTCATACATCGACGAGTGCGCAGCACCGCTCACCCCCGCGAGTAAAGAGAACCGTTGCTATTTTTCGTCTTACTCTCACGCATACGCAATGCACAGAACTCCACCAACGCCTAATGTGATGTTGATAAGCGGAAGCGAAAGCGCCAGCGGGTCTGTACCAAACTTATCCACCTACGGCGAACATAGTGACTTCTACACAAATGTAAACCTAAGAAAAAGAAAGGAGCGTGCTGAAGACATGGACTACAAAAAGGACTTTGATGACTTCCGTAAAGATATGATGAATTTCTTGGAGAAGTTTGCTGAAACTCAAAACCAAAACCTAAACCGCATACAAGAGGAAATATCAGAGATTAAAACTGAAATAAAGACAATAAAATCAACAGCAGAGAATTTTGCATCAAGATTTGAACAAATAAACAACGAAATAGAACATATTAAAAGCAAAAATAGCGAAAACGAAAACAAAATACAAATAATAGAAAGTGAGATATCTCAGCTTAAAAATCAAAATCAACAACACATAAAAAGTACATTAACAGAACCGCCCGTCTTATGTCACCAAGACCTCATCCTTGAACTCAAGGACAGATGTGAACGCGAAAAAAATATTGTACTGGTGGGTATATTGGAAAAAAACAACAAAGATTTCAACTCAAGGAGAAATTACGATAACGATGAAGTCACGAAAGTATTGTTAACACTTTATGAGGAATGTCCCAAGCCGATTAAAACCATTAGACTGGGAAAATATGTACCAGATAGAAACAGGCCTATAAAAGTATGCTTCAGCGACTCAGAAACTCCGAGATACCTACTAAAGAATAAGAAAAAGTTACCTGAGAATATAAACATTTACTCTGACCAAACCCCAACACAAAAACGATATTTACAGTCCTTAAAGGAAGAATTTAACAAACGTGTAGCAGACGGCGAAAATAACATTGTTATTAAATATATTAAAGGAACACCAACCATCATTGAAAACAAAACCTACCAAAAAAACCAGTAACTGCACAAATACTAAATACAAAACATACGAGTAGACTAAGCCATCATTTAGCAAAAAAATACGAAGACATTGCACTTCACCCGTCCTCGTTACGATTCTTCTATGCCAATTTACGTAGCATCCGGAAAACTGGCAAACTAGATGAGATTAGGTGCATAGTGAAATCGATCCCACGGGCCGTACATCTATTAATATTCACCGAGACATGGATTACTTCAGAAAACGACGCAAAATTATATCAATTACCTAACTATAGCCATGTTTACAACTACAGGCGAAATCGCAAAGGTGGAGGCGTTTCCATATACGTGCACAACAGTATAGTTTATGAAACAACAGCAGACTTATGTGAAAATGGAAACCACTACTTATGGATATACATAGAGAAATTGTCGCTGAACGTAGGAGCAATATATAAGCCCGGTGAGTCAAATATAAATAACTTTTTAGAAACGTACACACTGCAATTAGAACAAAGAAGAAGAGCGATAGTGTTTGGCGACTTCAATATAGACCTTCTGAACAAGGACACTCAAAGCACAAAATACCTAAATGAAATTAAAGAAACTGGCTACGAAGTATTAAATAATATAAATAAACTATATAGTACTCGTGAAACCGATACAACAAATACTATACTAGACCACATATGTACAAATATAAGCAACCATTCATTCAGTATGTCAATAGTGGAATCGAGCCTATCAGATCATAAACAAATATTTCTGGAAATAGGCAGCTTGGAGCCGCAAATAAACAAGAAAAAACATTATAAAGCACTGGACTACACAAAGTTATATAGTTGCGCTCTGACAGCTGCCTACAGCAATGAAGATAATGACTATAATTATCTAGAGAGATTTATTTCGGAACAAGTCAATGAGAGCAAAATAGACAAAACTAAAATATTAAACCTACCACAAAAAGACTGGATAAACCGAGATATTATCGATTCAATAAACTCACGAAACATATTATGGCAACAAACAAAATCACATCCAAAAAACGATGATCTAAAGAAAAACTTCAACGAAGAACAACACAAAGTAATAAATCTAATCAAGACACAAAAGAAGAAGTACTACCTTAACTTATTTAAAATTAATTTCAATCAACCGAAGAAAATGTGGAACCTTATTAATAATTTAGCTTTGAATAAAATTAAGGACAACAGCCGTGCACCTCCTAAACTGATGTCGAACTCAGGCCTGGTTACAGAAGGTAATGCAATATGTGACTCATTTAACTCATTTTTTTCATCAATAGGCGCAGACCTAGCTAACAAAATCCCCATCACATACCACGTAAACACCGATAATATTTTTATGTACGACCATAATTACACACATAGCATAACACTACCTGAGCTTTCCCCATGTAGCACAGATGAAATATCTAGAATTATTGACGACCTTGACAGCAACACAAGCACAGGCCTAGATGGCGTCAGCACTAAGGCGATCAAATGTTTAAAACATATAATAATTAGGAGATTAACTGACTGTATAAACGTGTGCTTATCTCGAGGTATTTTTCCCGATACGCTTAAGATTGCTAGGGTCAGCCCTATTTATAAATCCGGAAGTAGAACTGACCCGAGTAACTATAGGCCGGTGTCTGTCTTGCCAGTGCTATCAAAGATATTCGAACGAGTTCTATATAATCGGCTAAGTAAATACCTAAATGACAAGAATTTCTTGATAGATCAACAGTATGGCTTTCGAGCTAAGTCAAGTACCCTAACAGCTGCAGTAGACTTAATAACAAAAATAAAAACAAATATTGATAAAAAAAATGTGGTTTTAGGGATATTTATTGATTTAAAAAAAGCATTCGACACAGTAAGCCATCAAAAGCTCATCCAGAAACTAAATAATATAGGTATCACAGGCAGCGCACTCGATATGTTCACATCATACCTACAGAATAGGCGCCAAGTAGTTAAATTAGACAATTTCACTAGCTCTGTTCAAAACATTACGTATGGCTGTCCCCAGGGCTCCGTTATTAGCTCACTACTCTTCCTAATCTATATTAATAATATTAATAACATAGGACTTAGAGGCCACTTAACTCTATACGCAGATGACACATGTCTATTCTATTTCAATAAATCTATTCATGATATTATAACGGACGCACAAACCGACCTTAACCTGCTGAACGAATGGCTAAAATGTAATTTACTTACTATCAACGCCGCAAAAACATCTTTCATGATTTTTTGCGCCAAAAACAAACCGTTACCAGAGTTCACACCACTCACAATAGATAAAGAAGTTCTCAAACGGTCAACCTATGAAAAATACCTAGGATTACATGTAGACGACAAACTAACTTGGAAACATCACATCAACCATATCAAAACAAAATTGATGTCATTACTGGCAGCACTGCGTAAAGTTTCAAACTGCATTCCAAAAAAAGTACGTAAAATAATATATAACTCTCTGGTTAAATCTCATCTTGAATATTTAGTTGAGCTATGGGGGTCAGCTGCGAAAACTTACCTAGACCCACTACAAAGAACACAAAACAAAATTATAAAAACATTATTTCACTATCACTATTTAACTCCGACAAGAATACTATACAAAAAAACCAAACTCCTAAATATAACTCATCTTTATAAATACTACACATGTATTCTTATTAAAAAAATCATCACCAAATCTGTTCAATCAAACATACAACTACATATGAAAAACATAACTTATAACGTAAGGAATAAAAACAAAATCCAGATAAAACCAGCGCACGCTCGCACTAATTATGGTAAAAAAACGATATTGGTTGAAGGCGCACAGCTGTTCAATAGTTTACCGGAGGATTTGAAAAAATGTGACAATATAAACACATTCAAACGCAGATTGGGGCAATACATCGCGGCATCCGAGATGAACTGAAAGTTTTAGTTTATTCTGGGTGTTGCGGTGTGTTGCCATAATCTGTGTCTTAGAATGCAAACATCCGATTCCTTTTTTTTTTTTTTTTAGAAGTCAATTAATAATAATATGTCTCCAACACCCTAGAAGTAACTAATATTAATGGTACCTACTAGTTATAATCACTGATATAATGTCTCCAACACCCTAGAGGTAACTAACTAATGTAATTAGATCACTAAGTATCTCATTGTAAGCGAACTGTTAAGTTCTTATGAGAAATAAAGTTCTTTAAACCTAAATAACGCAATGAATGTTGTTGAACTGTCAAAATGAAACAGATTAGTCGTAATCGTTTACGAAAATGTGTTGCGTAATTAGATAGCTGGTTTTTCTACATTTATTTTAAAGACTATTTTCTCGTAATCAAATCAGAATTAAAATAATTTGTAAGTACATACATTACTTTGATTCTTGGCTTATTTAAGACTATATAAGATTTATATACATATATTTATATATGTATATATTTACATTTTTGGTCGATATATTCGCGTGCCAGGCACAGTCAACGAAAGAGATAAGTAACCACTGAATTAATTATTATTGCATGCATTATAACTTTTTAGATACACAATGATGAACTATTTCAAAGGTTTAAGAGCGTTTATTCTGAAACAACAACGTCGCAAATAGATGTCAAATATTTCGCTGTTTTGATTAATTTGGCAATATTACTGTATGGAAATATGAAATGTGGCTAACTAGCGAACGAGAATATTAATAATGAATTGCAATTATAACTGAATTTGATGTTGTAACCGTTTTAGGTGTAAAAAAGGCATTTGGAAAGTTTCCAAATACTTTTTTTACATCTACAACTAAATATTGTGGTGTTACGATATTAATAATTGCATTTCATAATCGATACTTTAGTTCACTAGTTAGTAGCCACATTTCATATTTCCATACAGTAATATTACCAAATTAATCAAAACAGGTAAATATTTGACAGCTATTTGCGACGTTGCCAACTTTTAGGATAAACGCTCTTAAAAAAAACGTTGTCTGTTTTGCTGATGGTACATTATCTGTCGGTACAGAACCCAAGATCACGATTCCCACCAGGTAAGATCACTTGGCCTGGTCGAAAGATTCTTCTTTTTCAATGGTGGAGTGGTACCTACACCTTCTCTAAGCGACACATTATTGCTATCCGCCATCCAGGCGAACGAAGTCACGGGCACAGCTAGTTATAAATCATTTATCACTAAATCATCATTAATCATTTATATATTTTTTTATTTTTACTTACAAATTCGTCGGGCAGCGTGACCAGTCTCCGTTTTATTAATTCTTCCCATTCGAGGAAGGGCTGAGTAACGAGATGTTTGAAACTGAAAAGTAATGATTTAAATTACAACATTGATTTAGGTTTAATTGGAGATGTTGGTATTTTAGAACATTATTGTAGATATACAGCGTGTATATAAAAAAGCGTGTAAATTAGAGGATTATATCCAAGATAAGAATGCTTGGAAACATGCTGGTCCTGCTCCATAGGACAATCTAGAATCTAGACAAAATCAAACTGGTTGCTAATTTAATTGTATAAATTATTTTTTATTATATAACATCGGTTTTACATTCTGTGATTACTTCCTCACTTATGTAAAATTTTAGGAAAATCGTTTGCTTTTTCAATGTTTGTAAATATGTGAGCACCATGTATCTATCACATAATTAATTTATCTGTCGTTGCTTCGTTTTAAATAATTTTTATCTATTTTGGTATAGTAATTTTATTCTAGGTGCATCGTCTTCACATATAATTATACAGGGTAGCGACATCAACACGAAAACTGTAACCAAGGATTTCAGTACATGAATCTGAACCCCGTGCGTTGAAATTTTTCGTCGGTTATTTTTTTTTAAATCTGCTGTTCCATCATTTTGACCGCGAAGGTATTGCACTTTTCTATGAAACACCAGATTCTTTTGGGTTCAGAATCATATAATGAATCCATGGTAACAGTTTTTGCGTCGATGGCCCTGCCACCCTGTATAGCTAATGTACCTATACAAAATATTTTAAAAGAGTAACGTCGGAGTTTCTTGCCCATTCTTCTCCATACGAAAACTACCTTTTGGAAGGGGCGACTAGAATCAATTCATTTTTTTTTTGTAAATTTTGACTTTCTAAAGTGCCTTACAAGGGCCAATTTGAAATAAATGATTTGACTTTGACTGACAATAAAATGCGTTATATTTTAGAGTGTGGTATGGTACAGACTGAATTGAACAACTTTCTCGATGGAACCAATATCGTAATCGCAAAAAAATTATCAGTTATCCCTTACAAAACTTCAATACCGACTCGACTCAAGTGTATGACAGATAGCTGATAATTTAATCAAGTCAATACCTATTCAAAATAATCAAAAATATTCAAAATATTTTATTTCACATAAACCTACATGGGCGGGCACTCATGAAACGACAGAAGCTGGTGCACTGTTCCAATTGGTCGTTTCCTATGGAAAAGAGCCGGCAAGAAACTCAAACCCACGGTTACTCTTTTAAAAATAATTGGTTTCTACAATATTTTCAAATAACAGTGTTAATAGTTATGGGAGGACAGTGTAGGCCTTTCAACAATTACCAGGTACTTAACAAAATAGAAAATAGTCAACAAATCTCCAGTCCACTAAGCCTACAGCGTTCTCACATTCACAAAATAGAAAATAATCTATATAAAAGATAAATAAATTAATAAAAATAAAAACCCTTTTATTAAATGAAATGACATGATTGGTTGATAGCAAACATGTCATTTCGACATGATATTTTGATATTATCATGTACACAAAAGCCACTAATAAAGAGTTGAAATTAAATTGTAGGTATATAATGTCAAATAATATGATGATTATGTCAAGGAATAATGTAAAAAAATAAACATGTGCAGTCAATAGACTTTTACATAATTTGCCGTTAATGAGGTACCAGGGAAGCCACATGTGCAGAAGGAATTATTGCCAAACTTCCTTGTCTTCAATATAGTCTTTAATTTTATAATATGGTTTCTTGATCAGGAATCGAATATAAAATCTGCCTAGCCTTTTGCCAACTATGTTGGTGTACTGAACACCAGTATTTTACATGGAGCTGCTGCCTACTTGACCTCCATAACCCAGTTACTGGATAACACGATCCTGATGGTCATCCATCCAGGAACCGACAGCGGGAAGCGTAGCGTTACTTTCAATAGACCCGTGCATTTACCGACAAGTCCCTCGTACAAGTCAAAGATAATGTAGACAAAATCATACATACGTTTTAGCAATATCAGTTTGCAAGAGTGACGGCTTGTACGGCTCAGCAAAGTGGATCCTCGTGAGGTTCCCGCGGTACGCGTACCAGAAGTCGTAGAACTTGAACCTGGTGACCTCCTTCAGCTGGTACCAACGACGCTGCAGCAGCATCGGCGAGCAGTGGTGCCCTCTACGAAATAAATTAATAACAATATTTTTTTCAAACTGGCACTATTTTTTGCTGTTTAATCGTTACATCTACAAAAATTTACAATATCTTTTTTTTCATTTTTTTTTAAACTGGTATTTAAATACATATTTAAAGTCTGCCAAAATGTTGTTCTCGTCTAACGAAGAATTACAAATTTCGAAAATGAATGTGCTAGTATAGCTAATTGATGCTAAATAAACTATAATAAATAAACCCACAGTCGATATCAAAAATGGCATTTTCGCTTTCGCATCAACATCTAAAACTTGGTTTGCACAAAAAAAGAGAAAAGTTTAAAACTAGCTGCGCGCCGCGGTTTCACCCGCTTAAGTCTCGATCCAGTAGGAATATCGGGATGAAAAGTCCTATGTCCTTACCCAGGTCATTGTCTACCCATGTGCCAAATTTCATCCAAATCCGTTCAGCCGTTTTGCGTGAAAACGATCTCTTTATAATACTTGTTTAGATAAAACTTACTTCTTATTATAATACAAGGTAGCCAATGACCAGGCGTCAGCCAGCTCCTCACCCCTCAGAAACTCGAGCTTGTACATCTTTACGAGCTCGAATAGTTCTACCAACACTGGACGATCTTCCTTATCTTTTGCATTATTCTGAAATTTAACAAGACATACTTAATAAAAAATACAAAGCTTCAATTTTCGTTAATTAGGAAACTTATCAGAGATTACTGAACTATAACTTATAAATTAAATTAGGTATTTTTATTCGGACTAATTAATTTGTCCATAGTTATTAATTACAAAGTTAAAACTATGTAAGTTTTACATCATTCCAAATTCAAATAATAAAATAAATCATGTCAAAAATCATTATATCATCTCGTCTGATGAGGCTGGATAAATCTCCACAGCACTGCAGACTCTGGCCTCTCAGAGATCAACTAAGCCTTGTGAAAACCATAAAACTTGACATTTTAATTATTCATCACAATGAACCAGTTTTATAGTGATACACATAGACATTGTTGAAAATTATATACAAAATGACACGATTACTTTGTAAAGTATTATATTATTTTAATTATTGTGAATGTGAGGACTACCTATGTGGATATTTTTATTTATTTATTTTTTCTCTTTCGTTTATTTTTTCTTTCTCAGTTAGTTTTAATGATGGTCTGGCAGTTTGAGTAGTTGATGCGGCCTACCCAAATATACTTTCTTTGGTATTGTTCGTCGAGTTGAGCTCCATGATTACCAACTGACAAATGCTTGCACTGACTGGACAGGTTCACTCAAATCTGTGTGGTTCTTTCCTCAAAAGACCATTTCAGACACTAATCTACATGGTCCTCATATCTTTATTGCAATCCATAATGTACACATACAGGTGGTAGGAATAAATAAAATGAAACAATTATGGACCCTGTCGGGCACAGCAAAATTTTAAATAAGTAGGAGAGAGGAAGCTTATTACTAAATATTTAAATTATATCCTATCCGTCTATTTATTTTTAATTTTTTGCAACAGTATTAGTTATTATATTTATTTATTTTATTACTCATTTATTTATTCTCTGATTATAATAAGTTTAGGTCAATCTATTTATTTATTGATGTGAAACATCTATAGCCGCACGTAAAACCGATTCCTGACGTGGCGACGCATGCCGTGGCGACGCGTCGCCACGCTATATGATGGTATATATATACAGTCTATGAGTACTCTATCTATTGTGTTCATTCAATATAGTCATCATAAATGTTTATTCAATAAATAGTCATCGTTATCTGGAAAAAATCGTAATATTTTATTTTATCATTATGACATATTTAGTTCCTATCACAATCTGTTCTTTTCTGCATATTACTTTTACAAAATAATGTCGATGTTTCACATCTGCCAGGCGTCCCGTGACGGCTCACATTTATTTTTGTATTAAGTTATATATTTTTATTGATTATTTAATTATCAGCTTGACCAAGATTATGTCTGGACTTTAAAAGAGACTGTGACCTCAAAAACAAATACCTTTTCTTTCATTTTCTTTGTTTCTTTCTCTGAGTTTTTTTTCGGCCTTTCTTCTTAGAGTAGTCAGATAGGAAACGCCGACCTCACCTAGCTTATTTTAACTTTTTTTTTATATGACGTGTAAAAGTGATTCCGTTAACCTATTCACAGAATAAACAATTTCATTTCAGTTCATTACATCATCCTTATAACAAAGCAATATAATTTAAGTATCCGTAGTATTATCCGTTCTAAACTACTAATTCTACTACTATTATAAACAACAACACAAACAACATTCACATAAC
The DNA here is from genome assembly GCA_914767755.1 of Agrochola circellaris. Taxonomy (NCBI): domain Eukaryota; kingdom Metazoa; phylum Arthropoda; class Insecta; order Lepidoptera; family Noctuidae; genus Agrochola; species Agrochola circellaris. The sequence goes on along the minus strand of OU611850.1, from coordinate 8,610,650 downwards.
AACATTAACATTTCGGCTGTCGCTGAAAACCAGCGTTGGGGCTCTGTCTCGCATAGGGTCGCAGCATTACGCCGTTTTGCGTGGATGTGACGCATATTTTCCCCCAAATTGTTTATTTTCGTGTTTTGTTCTTTCTTTGCGTCATGTACCGCAAATAAACGTTTAATCTTTCTTTTCTTGTTTCTTAAACATAATTGTATTTTGTACTTGCTAATAATGCCTAATAGCATAGGTTGCAAAGCCTTTTTAATGGACTTCCAAAAAGGAGGAGGTTGCATCGTGTTTTTGTATTTTGTGCTGTCTTTTGTGTGCACCAAATAAACAATTTATCCGTCTATCTATATGTTCGACGCGTATGTGCCTTTTTTATGTATGTCCACAGATTTCTCCGTCAATTGGGGGCCAATTTTGTTTGTATGAAAGGGTATGCTCCCAAGTTGGTCCCATATAAATTTTATTAACTTTGCTTGGATAGTTTTTGAGTAAGCTTCAATAATACGTATTTTTAATTCCCACTTAATTTATGTCGATGATATGATGATAACTTCCTGTCACTGTTATTTACATAGCAAGTAGTGGTTTTCGAATTTGTGTGGGGTAGGTACCACAACTAAAAAGTGAAAAATATAAACTTTTTACAAAAAAGAAATCAACCGGAATCGGATGTCGTAGACAGAAAACGAAAATTCAAAACCAAAGACCGACCGACATCCGACATTAAAGTTATTTTTCACTTTGTAGTGGTTTTTTTTGGAAGTCGGTTGTTTTTTTTTTCATTTTTTTTTTTAAGGTTTCTCCGGCACGCACATAACAACACAACACCAGATATAGTATAGATATAGAAAAAGAAGATCCAATCACACGACAAATGACACTATGAAAACAGTTTTGTGAGGCATACCTAAGTGTAAAATTACTTTAAACTTTTTAAACAATATTAAAAGCTGGTTCGTTTGAAAACTGCACTTGCAATGACAAGAACAAGAAAATAGTTAAAATTTTTGTTTACATTAAAATTGAAATGCGATAGATATTCTTCACATACCAAGAATAATATTTAAACTAGCTGCGCCCCGCGGTTTCGCCCGCATTAGTCTCGATCCTGTGAAAATATGGGGATAAAAGAATCCTTGTCCTAACCCTAAACTTAGGTGAAGTGAGCGTGAAGTGAGCTGTCAATTGTGTTAATCCCTAGAATCCTGCCGGTCGATATGTGAAAGTGACAGCTCACTTCACCTAATTTTCACGTTGATCTTTTTACAGAATCGACCGACTGGAGTATCTAGAGACTAAAGAATTCTCTCCTTCTTTTCATACAATGATGAACATAATTACCTGGCCAATAAGGTCTATTTTCTGGTGGACGAGCACCAGGTCGAATAGCAGCCAATCCGTGAGCGACATCCGGGCTGCTTTGGGTACGGAATCCATGCAGTCGTCGGCTGCTAAGAGACGTTCCAGCTTCTTTAATGTTAGGGCTCGCATTCGCGTCCTGAGTACAAAATATATGGTACAGGTATTGTTTTATGAGATAATAGGGATGATATCTGGGTAAAAAAAATGAAATTGTATTTAGTTCGTCAGTCAGATAATAAAAAAATATTAGACACGTATTTTTTGCTATTAAGGGGACTACAGGACCTAAACGTGCCTAAACGCAAGTTTTATAATGCCTAAAAGAATATGATCCACTGCAGTAAACAAAATCAGAAAAATATGATATTCTTCAGGATATATGCTAGTATGATAGTGTGTTGAAAACATAATACAACTAATTTGATACGATAGAAAAAAATCATGAAGATACCTCTAAAAATTTCTTTTAACGATTAAAAATCATATTAAATGCAATCATTCTGATTTTTTGTCAGATTATTCTACAAGCTACATATTAGCATAATAGTGTTTTAATTTTCCAGTCCAATCAATAGATTTTTTGTAAATCGCTAAATGCTTCATATTTTGCAATAAATTACCTGCGTCGTGTCATCGCGCTTCTCTTTCATTTCTATGCAGTCCGACAGTGACCGCGCTTTAGCTGTTGTAAGCCTCTTAATAAAAAAATACTTAAGTAGATAAAACGCATTTTAAGTTGGGGAGTGGGGGTCGCTACGTCACAAGTAAGTATAAAATCTACATACTCGTGCCATCATGGCCCATTTTAACTCAATGTATCGTCGTAATCTTGATATTACGTAAAAAAAGAAAAAATACGTGTCCAATATTTTTTAATAATAACCACGACGGACTGAGAAAAAAATTTAGTCATCATCCCTAATGTTGAATAAAAACAAACAATTATTAGCCAGTGTGCACTAATGCACTCTGGGGCATCTGGGTGACTATGCCAGCCTCATTGGCTCAAACATATCACAATTATGACAATTAAATTAATAGTATGCAGCGTGCAATGGCAGCCAGCATGCTAGTACTGCTGAGGGTTTTCTGAAATAGCGTTCACTAGGTGGCAGCACTGAGACGTCAATTCTAGGCACCTGTCAAGTGTCAAAACGCATCATTTTTTTTTGTCGTGACTCAATGATGAACTAATGATAGAAACGAATGATGAACGTCATCATACATTTTATATTCATCGTCGAAATGGAAGACCTCTTGTCAAAGTGGTGCCAAATGGTGGCGTGAATTTTCATGAAAACCCTGTTTGCACCTAGCACTCACTCATATCTATTTTAATCTCCTTTTAAATAATATTATGCTTCTCTCCCTCAGATACTCTCATTTATTTGTGTCATACATAGTTTCAGGCTTTCAGGACATTATAAATAAATACTCTTGCACTCTTCAGACAAAGGTTGGCTAATGTGCAGTTAATATTTGGTACCTAATAATATTTTTGTTTCTCAGGTCTCGCTACTCATACTGACGTCAAAATAAGTAAAATGATTCTTAAAATTAATCGTAGGTAATTTAAAATTATAAACAAGTATTTTTTTCGTGAAATGATTTTCTAGTCGGATTAAGATCGTAGTTGGGCAGACAAGACGGTATATTAGCGTGTGGTAACTCAGCAAAACTTACCATAATAACTGGCAGTCGCAACCAGTTTCCTTCCTCAATTCTTTCCATATTTCGTCCTCTGGTTTCTTTTCGTGTAGTAACAAACGCGCGACGGCTCGGATCAGACGTCTCTTGAACTTATCTAATTCTACCCCAGCCTTACTGCGGACAGGTTTCTCTGTAAAGAAAGAAGGGGCATGCATTCTTATAATTGGTGTGGCGTAGTATTGGCAAAGAACTGACGACCTCTAACACGAATAAAGATATAACTTCGGCCATTTTTAAGCCTTGAAAAAATTAATATTCATGTCTTTATTTGCGTTCCTAATGGTAGCCAGACACGTTACGATATACTTGCGCAAGTTTAGACCCTAATTGCGTTTTAAAACAGATTGCTAATACATTGCTTTGTAAGTTCAAAAACAAATCTGCCCAACAACGTAAATAACGCAATGAATTTTGTTGAACTGTCAAAATATAACAGATAAGTCGTAATCATTTACGAAAATGTGTTGCGTAATTAGATAGCTGCACAAGCCTGCGTTACACCGAGTGGCTCGGATACTTGTGCTAATTCATTCCACACACGTTATTATATACTTGTGCAAGTCCAATTTTGTGCAAGTACTATATATAAAGTGTTCCTTCTGATATCCCATAACTCTAGGGTATTAATGAGACCATGCCAAAGAATCAACTGGCATATTGATTTTGTTTTATCATTTTTTTAAATTTTTATTTAAAATAATTCGACAGTCACGATTATTTATGTAAAACACCCTTATGTGAAATAAAGGAACCACTGTACTTTTACACCCGTCGATTTTTTATAGTAGCTATTTTTTTTTAGATAGAATAGACCCTTTGTAGTGTATAATTGAAATCCCCAAAGTGCGCAAAACGAGAAAAAAGTCGCCCCAAAGTTTATTTCGGTATGGGAGGGATACTGAGAGTATTACGGGCGGGGAAGATCACATTGCGGGTCTAAATTTGTTTCCAAGCATAAAGCGTAGTCGACGGAGCCCGCTTCGCGGGCTCCTATTTCTGAATATTTAAAAAAAAATTACCACGAAGAGGATAGAGGGGTCTTTGTGCGCTCGCTTCGCTCGCTCACTAGACCCCGCCATCCCCTTCTAATCTAACCTGTCCGAGTCGGGGTGCCCCAAGTCCCGAGCGAAGCGAGCTCGGGACTTGGGGCGCCCCGATTCGTACAATATCCGTGGTAAATTGTAGTTTTTTTTAAACTTTAGGATTTTTTTTTCTCAAACACTAGGCGTTTGCGCAATGTGAAATTTTGCGAAAGTGTTTTACATGAAGACTTCTATACCCAAAAAAAATTTGAAGCTTCGCACGCGCGTGTGTAAAAGTACAGTGGAGCCGAAATAAAAAATAAATGACAACGTCGCATTTTCTTAGCTTTAAATATGAATTTATAATGATGTTATTATGTTATATTGATTTGAATTAAAATGATTTAGTCGTAATTATCAATGAAACTTAGATACACACATCGAGTCTATTGTTATGTTACGTTAAAAGAAAAAAAAAGGAAAAAATATTTGATCCGAATCTAATGGACCGATTAAAATTTGGTACACAAATGTATTTCTGTGACCCAAACACGGAGGTGTAACGTAAATAAATGAATTTTTAATATGGGCATCACTTTTAGGGGCCAAAGATTTTTTTTTTTTTTTAGTTTTGCAGACTGTACCGTGTGACATATCAAACAAAAGGGCTTATTGCGAGGGTCTCAAATATATTATTTTTATAATTTTAAAATAAATACTTGTAAAGGTATTTAAGAAAATAGATGAAAATTTACCATTCCTCGCACCACCTTATCTCCGAAACTACTGAGCCTAAAATTAAAAAAAAAATACAGAGAATAGTTCTCTGTTTAAAAATTACAGGAAAACCTATAAGTCTAGTCTTAAAATAACATGGTAAACGATTCAATATTGTGCGTACAAACTTACATTTGCAGTTGGAATGTATGGGGGAACATTATTTTCAACTACAATGTTAAGTTTGTTCTTGGGATAAACTATTCATACCAACTACGGAACCGTTCATTGTGCGTGGTCTGACACCATCTATGCGTGTCCGCCTACGTCTGTCTGTCAGTCTGTCAAGAACCTTTTTCCTCAGGAACGCGTGGAGGTATCAAGTTGAAATTAATATCAAATACGTAGGTCTATGATCCATTGAAACTCTAATCAAGCTTCTAAGGCAAGGCAATAGAAAAATACGGCCATTTATGCGACATATTTTGATACTTCCCGTTGACCTAGAATCATGAAATTTGGCAGGAAGCAAGGTCTCACAGCTCAAGTAAAGGAAAGGGTCCGAAGTTCGTTAATTTGTAGTTACATCACATAAAAAAATTAAATTTTGCGATAACAAACTTACATTTGCAGTTGGAAAAAAGTACAGTTCAAGATAGTGTCCAAGAGATGATTATCTGTATCGTATGTGCGTATGTGTTTTTAACTCAAAACTTGACAGCAACACAAAACATGCTGGAGCATGCTCGTGCATATTACTGCTCTATCTCTGCGTTGGCCCTAAGACGACGACGCGACGGGCGTTTCTATTCAAACGCTGTTTTAATACACATACACCTATACATAAACTCTAAACTCTCTCTCTCACCCTTTCTCTCTCTCTCCCTCTCTCTCTCTCACCCTTTGTCTCTCCCTCTCTCTCTCTCACCCTTTCTCTCTACCTCTCTCTCTCCCTCTCTCTCTCTCTCTCTCACCCTTTCTCTCTACCTCTCTCTCTCTCTCTCTCTCTCCCTCTCTGTCTCTCCCTCTCTCTCTCTCTCTCTCTCTCTCTCCCTCTCTCTCTCTCTACTCTGCCTTAATAATGACAAAAAAACAAGCAGACTGGTGAGGAAAATTGCTCAAAAAAGATTTTTTTTGGTAGGGTGTGAGGGTTATAATATAATTTAAATTAAACTTGGGGTTAAGAAGTACTTCCCCATGTAGACGCTAGACGTATGTTACGTAGGTACGACTGCAAAAAGAAGTTTGTATTTCACAGTATCCCTCGAAAAAACGATGAAAAACCAAGTTATCACTGCGGTTGTAACAGAAAAGACCTCGATAAGTATTGACTATAAAAACCGATGTTTTTCAGAAGTCAGATGCGTAATACTCGCAATCGCAGTGCATGTATGACCAAAATTCAAAATTCATTTATTCAAACTAGGCTGAGAATCAGCACAACGTCAAAATTACATTTAATAAGACAGTCCCCCAAAACGCCCACCCTTCACCACTTCCTAGTGCGTTAGCTGGGAAGAAGAAGTGGCGCAACAAACTCCCCAGAGGCACAGCTGTCTGTTCAGTTAGAAAAAAAATGATTCTATATAATAGTATGCAAAATAAATTACATTACGCAACACAAAACATAATCTAAATTATTAGCCATATGTCAGCTAGCACACGCCAATATACCATCCAAAATCATCGAGAAGAACTTACGCAGAACCTTACGCAAAACCTTAATGAATTGTATATACCTTCCGCACGAATTACTCCGTCCATTGGTGAAAGTGAAAACCATTTGAAAATCCTTTCGATAGTTTTTGAGTTTATCGCGTTCAGACATACAGACAGACGCGGCTGGGGCCTTTGTTTTATAATATGTATGGATGGATATTTCGCAAACGGATCCCTGAATCCAAAAATGGTTCTGAAAAACTCACAACATTTTTGAACGACCTTTCCAACCACACCATGGGATTATGACATAGACGAGAAAAAAAAACCATCACATTTTTTTTCTCGTGATTTTATATGTATGACCATGCCAAATTACAGCTTTCTAGTAGTACAGACAGACATGGCGAAACTATAAGGGTTCCTTGATGACCCTAAAGCTTTGTGCAGACTAGCGCGACGCAACAGCGCGACGCGATACCGGTTATTGTTATACCGTACAGTTTTCTTAGAAATTGCATTGTTCGAGTCGCGTCGCGCCGTCCCGTCGTGCTGTACCCTAATTACGCAATACACGATCAATCAGAATCTGAATCGTTTTGAAACAGATTGCTAATCCATTGCTTTATACGTTCGAAAAAAAAATCTGCTCAACAACGTAAATATCACAATGAATGTTGTTGACCTGTCAAATTGAAACAGATTAGTCAGAATTTTATTGTCAACGAAAATGTGTTGCGTAATTAGATAGCTGCCATAGCGGGTCTGCACGAGCCTTAAAAAGTAACTAGGAAACACATAATCTTTTTAATCAGGGGATCCAACGATAACCGCGTATGTGTAATGTTTTTTTTTGTTTTTTTCCTCGGTTAAATGTATGAGGAGAGCCGCCCGTAATTGTTTTTCTCGGGGCTTCACTACACCATTGTTTAGCGATGCGCTTATTACACCTTAAAAAAAAAACATCGAAATAATGCAAATAGTCTCTGTGTAACATCCGGATGGACGGACGGACGGACGGACAAGACGTAATTAGAAAAAAGGATTCCGTTTTTGCCATTTGGCTACGGAACCTTAAAAATTGTGATGAACTTGAATAAATTCGCCGATTGATACGACAACCAACTGATTTTACATCGAAGATCACGTATAAACAAGTAACGTTAACGATTTGGAAAAAATATATGTTAAAATAGAGCATTTTCTTAATAACTTAATATAGGTATATTTTAGATTATGTTTATACTACATAGTGAAATTAATTTGTAAATTATGTCTAACGCGGATAAAAAACTGTAAATCGCGCAAAATCTATCAAGCGTATTTTTCTGAAACCTTCACCATTTTAAAGATAATTTAATTATTAATCTTTTAGTATACGCATTTTATTAAAATAACTTTTTGTTTTATGTAGGTATAATAAATTAATAATGCGCCTAATTTGGGAAAGCGCTCCTTCATGGGTGAGTCCTATTACTGGCTGGACGTACGACGCGTTGCGCGAGCTCAGTACAGAACACGCAAGCTAACCACTGGTCCAGGTCACTGGCATACGGTGAGCAATGGGTAGCTCCCGTCCGATAAGGACCAGGCCCCTGGCAACTGAAGGAACACGGGTGGGTGTTAGTCAGTAAGAGTCTGACACGCCCTCCCGCTCCGCCCAGAGCGGGAGAAGTTATTGGATAATTTCCCACGAAAAAAAAAAACTCACTAGCATATATCTGCGTCTTAAATTAGGCCGCGAATATAATTTTTGTCATCACTTTAATATGTGTGGGTAAAGACGTTTGACCTCGCCTAGAGATTTGAGCAGAGAATAATTTTAAAATACCTTATATAACGAATTTTGGTAAACAAATATGGAAGTTTAAGTAATTATTATTTGATTTATATTTTCTATTTACATTATTCCCTATTATGGGTAGGTACTTAAGAACTTAATAACTTATAACTAATCTAAAGTACAACAAAACCGGCCAGCTGCGTGTCGAACCACGCACAATGAAGGGTTCCGTAGTTGGGATGAATTTATACTGGGAACAAACTTAACTTTGTAGTTGAAAAACAGGATCTCCCATACGGAATGTATGTGACAACATGTTTTTGCAACTAAAAATATAAGTTAGTGGATTATTACTCGTTCACCTGTAAAGACTACTTAGCTGTGATAGTTTTCCTTTTAATTTCGTTATAATACTACTGCCGTGAATTTTTTCACATTTCCAAAACCAACCATTTAGCTGGCAGGGCACTTGACTCTAACAAAAATTTGCACTTAAAAGCTTAATTAATATTTCACAAATGGATCTCTGCATCCAAAAATAGTTTTCACAAACTCAATATTTTTGAACGACCTTTCCAACGATACCCTACACCATGGGATAGATGAGAAAAAAAAAACACCCCCACTCTACGTGCAGGGGAGGAACACTAAAAAGAATTAGGTGATTAATATGTCAAATTACAGCTTTCTAGTACTTAGAGTCTCAGAGCTAAGCCGCGGACAGACAGATAGACAGACAGGCAGACAGACGGACATGGCGAAACTATAAGTGTTCCGCCATGTTTGTGTTGTTTACTACGGAACCCTAAAAGAGAGAAAAGATTTGATTTTTTGTATGTTTGTTGTATCACTGAGTAGCCTAGGCTATAATTTATAAAGAAATCACGCGGGCGAAACCGCTAGCGGAAGCTAGTTAATTAATAAAAATAACAAAATGATATAATAAAACTATTCACAAACTAAAATATGGCGTCGAAAAATTCATCCGTATCGCTGTCCTAGAAAGAAAAGAAAGAAAGAAAAAGTGTTTATTCTAAACAAATTAAACGCACATTACAAAAAAAAAAAAAATAACACTGTGCTCAGATGTATGGTCATATACCTACCTAAGATTGAAGTATTTTCCTGTTTTAAGATTCATATTATTAAAATAATGTACCGTGGATTGTATTTAATACACATGCATCAAGTGTTTGAAGAATGTCCATGGATTTTATTTATTGCGTTTCATAGATTTTTTCTATTCTTTTTTTTTACTTTTCAAATATCAACATTGAATGATTTTTCTAGTAGTGTCAAAAATCAAGTTGTGACCGATTTTTGTTTTAAAATAATTATCAAATAGTGCGTGAAATGGAATATTGCACTCAGCATCACACACGCTTGACATGGTTTCATATTTAGGACAGCGCCATCTATGACGAATAAATTTTACACTACAAAATTTGACGTATTTTTTTTTCATTTTATTCAATGGAATCTAATTTACAGTTTTTATCAAATATTTTTGCTGAGTAGGTATACTGCTTTTAGTTTCAAGGTACTTTTACTAGGTAGGTACAGCTTTTTCCTTTTATTCCACGTGTGAATATTTTAAGACACGATGTTTTTGGTTCATACGCCAATGAAATTGGTCCCGCAACCCGGAACGCGGTATACATGCGCGAGTATTGTTTGATTTGTGATTGTTTAATGAATATCAGAGCGCTACACAAACTTTTTTTTTTTAATCATTTTTTCAGCTGGCAGCACGACCGTGCCACTTGGCTGAACCAGAAACACTTAAATAATAATTTAAAATGATTACGTTATTGGTGTAAGAAGTGTATTACTTAAATTAAATAATTTCTCAGGTTCTGATGGGTTCTTGACTTGTGTTGATAATTGCATTAATTAGGTGGGTGCTCGAAATATTGTTTTATTCGGTTAAAAAAATCACGCTAGTTCTAGTTCCAAAAACTTTTTTTTTTTTTTTTTTAATTTTTGTTTCTTTTTATTTGGTCACTTTGATTGACCGCTTCATTTTTGTAAAATAATTTTTAATTTTCTTGTCTATGACCAATGATCGGCCTAGATTTTATACTCACGGCTATTTTAACGTAAGTTTTTATTTTTTTAATAAAATAAATATCACTAGTCCAATTAAACGTAATGAAGTAATTGAATATCATAAAGAATGCCAGCAGAAGTCCGGTAAAACGACTTTATGATATTATCAGCGGATGACACGTCTGCATAGTTCTAATGCAACTACGCAAATGAACGTCCTAGAGCAAACTACCTAGACGTTAGAAACATCAAAATATAAATTACCCATTGAGTACAGGAAACCCGGAACACAAGTTATTAATCACATTAAAATCAATTAGAACACATTCACTAATATAATATCAAGCTAGAGTTTCCTTTCACAGTCCACATTTTTTTACACTTGCGAACACGTCAACGTTTCAAAACAAAATGGCGAAAACGTGCATCGTTCAATAAAGACCGACTGCGCCGAATCCACGGGAAGCGTGTTCAACATGTGCGACACAAATAGACTGTCGTTCTATCCTTGTCGCGCATTATAGCGGGATTTTGAGACAAGGGAGTTGCGTGAGCGAGATAACAACATTTCGAAATCACGAGGCACTTTGAATGTGGACTTCAAACGAGTTGGACGTATGTATGACTGCGGAGTGCCGGAAAATTATAAAGTGAACCGCGTTAAAACAAGCATTATTAATTTATTGTTGTACTAATGCACAGTGGCTTTTAATTTTAACTGAGATCTTGGAAGTAGGTATTGTTTGTCTGCTTACTCCGTTAGTAAAATAATGAAGGCGTGAAGAAATTACTGCGAAAGTAGGTTACCGTAGTTATGTCTTGTCTTCAATAGAATATAAAACGATTTGCAGAGAGAAACGTGTTTAGATAGTGTTTAGTTAAATTTTTTGTTGCGAAGAGAGAAGACTATTGACCACTACATCACAGAAATTAACAGGTAAACCTGGATTCGCCCAGGTAGACGTGTATATTTTTCTCAAGCGTTTCAAAAGGCTCCGAATGCTAACATGATTTGAAACTCGTAATCATGGCAGATATGAACCCCTACTATGAACCTTCATATTTAGTGAGAATTAAACTAGACTCAAACCTCCAGAAGATTAATAAGTAGGTAGGTAGGTAGGGACTCCCTAGATCGATTATGAACCGATTAGAGTTTAGGACAAGAAAGGTCAGGAAAATAAAATTTCCACTAATAAAATACCTATTCAATGATATCAACGAAAGTTTTAGTATCATAGTTCCTAATCAAAAATAATCATTCAACACTAACGTGCTGTTTGGATAGAACTTCGATATTAAAACATGACTGGGTTTCGATCAAAACTCGATTGAGAATTTTGGGCTCATAGTACGGGCTGACAAGAAAAAATCGAGCGAGTGGCGGCCAAGTTAGCTTGTTTCCATTGTCATGAGTCAAGCCTTCCTGTCAATTAATTAATTTATTGCATCTCCAACAGAGCCTACAAAATAACATGCATGTTAACATAAACAGGGACAAATACAAGTGTGCGCTTCCAATTATAGGAGACCACATCATTTATCATAATTAATTTATGGATTTACATTTGAAAGTTAAATTTATTCATGCATTTAGAATTGCCTATAATGTTTTTACCTTGTTAATTACATACTTACCATTTATCATCACGCCCGTTGTCCCCTTAGAGTTAGGTGGAGTTTTATCTATAGTACCTACTAACGCCCACATTTTACGTTATTAAGATACTTAGATTATACACATTTTCATATTTTCGAAAACTTCAATGCCTACATGGTGCACAAATAAATAGGTACATATCTGAAAATATTTATACCAGCAAATATTGGATTCACAAAAAGTGGGTGTTTATTGTTGATGATTTGTCATCCTTTGATACTGACCAAACACATGTTTTTTTTTGTTTGATTATAATATCGTATCGCACGAGTCTTGTTAATGAAACCGTACCCGCCAGCTGTAACTTATTCTAGGGGCGATAGTGTGTTTCTGTGCACACGATTATAAGCTTTATACATTTACGATAAAGTTTACTTTAACATGTACGTGTGCTTTTGTACTTACATTCTTTGACCTTCGTGCAGCAAATTATCCAACGGTTATTCTTATGTTTGTGACGTTATTTCTGTACATAGTATCTTCATTATTCAAGCACGTTTTTATCATCGGCTGAGTTGCCTTGGCAACTTCCCCAAAAATTTATTAGCTAACCCGTGGCGCTACCTGTGTTTACGAATGAAATGTTTTTTCAATGATCTAGGATTTTTTTGGTAGGTACCTATTTGATTGACATCGGAATATTTAATTTATATACCTACATAATTAATTAGCCTAATTAATTAGCCTAATTAATTAGGTACCTAGGTACTTATACATATTATACCATCAAATCAAAATATGTTAGAATTTTTGTTGCTTTTGATTTGGCGGCGTTTATTCAGCCACCCACGAGCCTGGGGCTCGTCGTGGGTGGCTAAATAAACGCCGCCTTGTTGCGGTCGTGGATGGGTGACCATCCTTATTATATCGAGACCCCTTCTTGTGGCCCCGGCTGTCATTCGTAGATTTTTGACAGTCGCTACGGAGAGTCAGAAGCCCAAAAACTCTGACAACCAATCTTACCAAGTGGTATCGTGTTACCCAATAGTAACTGGGTTGTGAAGGTCAGATAGGCAGTCGCTCCATGTAAAATACTGATATTCAGCTGCATCCGGTTAGACTGGAAGCCGACTCTAAAATAGTTGGGAAAAGGCTAGGTGGATTGATTTTATTTCATAAACCATAAAACCTAAATCAGTTAGAATTTTTGTAGCTTTTGACAGAGACAGGTGCCCATAGATCTAGGCGATCGCCGTTTTCGATATTTTAATCTTGGAATTCCGCAGGGTAGTATTCTGGGTCCAACTCTATGAACTCTGTAGAAAATAATTAATAATTCATAAGGTTGCATGTTTATGTAGAAGAAATACCTAGACGAATTAGTAATTTCTCATCGTTAGGTTAGGGGCAACGCACTACGCAGGCAGTCTTTTGGGGCATTAAATCTGCGACGACCAAAAAATCAATTTGTTACGAACAAAAGGAATGAATTGAATTGAACCAACCACAACATAAAAACTTTTTACAAAAACAAAACAACCGACTTCCAAAATAAACATTACAAAGTGAAAAATAACTTTAATTTCGTAGGCCGGTGTCTTCGGTTTTGAATTTTCTTTTTTTGCCTGCGACTTCCGAAATCCGAATTAAAGCTATTTTTCACATCATCCTAATAGACTAAGTGGAACAAATACGTATTATTGAAGCTAACTCAAAACATACCCAAGCAAAGTTTATAAAATTTATACGGAACCACCTCGTGAGTGTAGCCTAGAAAACAAAAAAAGAATTTTCAAAATCGGTCCACAATTGACGGAGTAATAGGTGGACATAAATAAAAAAAAAAATACATACCTACGCTACGAACATAGAACCTCCTCCTTTTTAGGAAGTCGGTTAAAAACGCAGACCTCACACATATCTTGCCCTGACTCGATCGCGCTAGAAATCTGCGTAGCTCCTTAGTTATTCATCTTCAAAGGATACCTTACATTTAAAAACTAGTTTATAGGAATTTGGTCTTAAAACTGGTGCAAGGTTGCTATGCTATCTAATAGGCTGTTGGTTTCACGACGTAGACTTTATGTAGCCCAGTCAACAAATACGATATTAAAATAAAATCAAGAAAATCAAATTGCCTAGCCTTTTCCCAACTATTTTGGGGTCGGCTTCCAGTCTAACCGGATGCAGCTGAATACGACCAGTATTTTACATGGAGCGAATACCTTTGACCTCCATAACCCTGCAGTTACTGGGTAATAGTAATACGATACCCATTCCTTGGTAAGACTAGTTGTCAGACTTTCGGTCTTAGAGTACCTACATAAGTCGGGGTTCTGACGACCCGTAACAACTGTTAAAGATCCACGAATGACAGCCGGGACCAACAGCCACGGAGGAGTCTCATCTCGGTTTGAAAAGATGGTCACCCACGGACCAAGCATAGCTTAAACTGATAGATCGTCCCATGCAGCTGTTATTACATAACCAAGGCATTTATTTAAATTAGGCTGAGGATCATCACTACACCACTTCCTAGTGGTTTAGCTGGGAAGAAGTGATGCAAGAAACTCCCCAGCAGCACAGCTGTCTGTTATGTAAGAGGATTCTTTACAATAGTTATACTAAGTAAAGTCACCGTCACGAAAAGCTATCAATATTGTAAACAAAGAACTTCTACTAAGTTACGTAGCGAAACATATAATCCTAAATTCAATCAACTCAAACGCGCTATGTACCACAAAACATTAGATGACAGCGCTTTATATCGCTAAAATATAACCCGACCGAGTGAAATTGCTCGTTAGTTTCGTCCGTATTATATTATCTGTGGTTTCGTATTACACTTATGTTACTTTGAGTTGATTGAATTTGGGATTATTTAATCGTTGATTGAATTGTTGCTACGTAACTTAGTAGAAGTTCTTTGTTTACAAAATGTATAGCTTTTCGTGACGGGGACTAGTACCTATACTATTTTATAGAACATAGATCATATTATTGTACCTAAGTACTTAGGTAGGTACACTTGTTTAGGTGTAGCTACGACCTAAGTTGTAACCCTAGCAGGGTTACAACCAGTTAAACTTCAGATTTACCGTACATTTACTTCCTCTCTGGTCTAGTGGGCGCAAGCACTACTGCTGAGCATGAGGTAGTTCCATTCCCAGGGCGGGTAAAGTTTTATTTGAGTTTTCAATCAGGAATTTCTCAATAGCGGCCCGGATTCTGGATTTATGCCCGGTTGATGGCGATAGGTTAGCGCCCTTAGTATCCATTACCTATGTGGTACTTAAACTTAACTGGCGAAATGTGGGTGTACTATTATTTATAGATACCAATCCAATGGGCTGTATTGGATTTTTGTACTTTTAAGTAAGCCTACTGGCTACTTAAAGAGGTAAGTAGGTAGGTACCTACTGGGACATTTTAATTTTAAAAATGGTTCTTACGGCAAAAAAATACAGGTATAGACAGACATCATTATTATCATAGGTAGGTATTGCATAATGGATCCGCAAAGATAGCCCGCGAAATTGAAATTTTCTTACGTTTTTTGCAATATCGAGGTCAGTGTCAAGTTGTATCTTGATTAAAATAAGATTATTTACAGAATCAAAATCTATCAAAATCATTAGAAACATTTTTAAAACATCATTCTCTAATGTTGGATTAGTTCTTAAATGTCACGATTTCATGAAAAAGTCATTCTGATGATGATTATAATTCTGTAACTACATAATTGTTATGGTCGCGAATCATATTTTGATTAAGATACAACCTAACAGAGACCCTGCAAACTGCAAAAAAAAACGTAAGGAATTTCGCGAGCTACCTTTGCGGGTCCACCTTGAGTATCTAACCTTATTTATAGCATTTTATAGAGTCATTCTAAATGATAAAGTTGAAAGGAACTCAAATTCTTTGAAATAGCTTTCGTTACAGACTATAAGCCCAACTTTGCACGGACGATTTTTTTCCGTTCTGGATTTTCAACGCTCCGCTTTGCGCCAAAGGTTGGAGATCCAACAGTGTGCTTTTTCAACGCGCTGGGACGAGAGTGCGTCCTAGCGCGTTGTAGTCTCAACGCTCGGCTCAACACCGAAAGTTGTAAATCCAGTGCGCGATAAAATCCCGCCCCGATTGTTTTACGTCCGTGCAAACGTGGGCTAACAGAGACAGAGAAGACCGCCGCCGCTGCGCCGACCGCTGCCGCTGCTAGCAAAAGAGAAGTACTTAAGTACCATCGAAGAACTTCATATCTATACACCGTATGGACTATTTCTGCTTGCAGCGCTCGGCGGCTATAAAACCGGGGCGGTAACAGATATGGTCATCGTGTTCACGGGATTTTCTTTTCAAACTGCTTAGATATGAAGTTCTTCGATAGTACCTACCAATATTTTGTTCTGCGGCTTGGTTCTAGTTAGAGGTAGAGACAGATGGCATCACAGTAAGTGTCCCACGTCCCCCCCCCATATTCAACACTTTCTATCTGAATTCTGTGCTTTCAATACAAACCAATCGTGTCATGCCTCCTGCTTGGCCTGTACCCTAATTACGTAATACACGATCAATCAGAATCTGAATCGTTTTGAAACAGATTGCTAATCCATTGCTTCTTACGTTCGAAAAAAAAATCTGCTCAACAACGTAAATAACACAATGAATGTTGTTGACCTGTCAAATTGAAACAGATTAGTCGGAATTGTCAACGAAAATGTGTTGCGTAATTAGATAGCTGCTTCTGTCATCCGCAAAGTGATGCGGTACAAGTCGATATTTTCATACTAGATTTCAAAATAAAAGTAGCTATAAGGTCAAACCATGTTTTGTTATTACCAAAATCAATTCTCATTAGCTCGTGCCCTATTATATGAGACTTAAACATAACTGGTGAGATGTGGGTGTAGTAGGTACACCTCTGCCTAACTCTTAGGGGAATACAGGCGTGATGTTATGTTGTGTTAATTCTCAGTTTATGTGGGTCCAAAAATATGGGCAGGTATATAGGTACTTACATCACCGTTTACATTTAGTACGTTTTTTCTTTTGAGGGTTGGAAATTATCAAATAACTTCTCCCGCTCTGGGCGGAGCGGGAGGGCGTGTCAGACTTTTACTGACTAAAACCCACCCGTGTTCCTTCCGTTGCCTGTGTGCCGGGGTCGCGATATCCCTTTCGGACAAACTCGCAACCCCGGCAGGCATTAGCCCTTCCGGACCCCGTCAGTTGGTGACATCTCTTTGAAGCGCGCGTGGAACACAACGCGCCGTCGACCCGGGCTATCCTGTAACCACCTCACCGTGAAAACTTAGGTGAAGTGAGCGTGGAGTGAGCTGTCATTCTACAGGGATTGACACCATTGACAGCTCACTTCACCCAAGTTTTCACGGTGAGATGTTTACAGAATAGCATGGCTGGTCCCTATCGGACGGCGAGCTACCCATTGCTCACCGTCCGCAAGCCCGCGCCTACGGTGGCCGGAAGTCGGTTCGCGACTCCCGACGCCCGGGGCGTCTCCTGCGGCGACTAGGGGACATTTAGTAGGTTAAGAGTACCTACTTAGTTCATGAAGCAAGGCCGCATTCACTGCCTCGGGTGATGTGATTTGCGACACGCGGGCGTTTCCGTTCTTTCACTCTATCTCATCCTTATAGAGCAGATGGAGAGCAAAGGTTTATGGGAAATGTAATTAAAGCTTTGCGAAGACTATTATTATGTAGAAACTAGACAGAGCGTTAAGATAAAGAGTTACATCATTTCCGAGGAATTTATTACAGACGGAGTTCCACAAGGCAGTTTGTTCGCGCCTACTCTATTTTTATTAATTTATAAATGTATTTTAACAGACTTCTAAAAGAGGAGGTTCTCAATTCGGATGTTTGTAGATATATTTTTTAACGTATGTTCGGGCCATAGATATAAGAAAGAATATATTTCTATGGTTCGGGCATAAACAGCGCGCCCTGGGGTAGAGCAGTAGAAGCGGTCGCTCTAGGCGCCAGAATGCAAAGGGCGCGAAAAAGCCAAATGCGTAAAACAAATTCGAGCGCAAAATAAAATTTTGATGACGCCTTTTGAGAGGCGCGGGAGCAGTGTAGACAGATCAGATTTTTTTAAATCTGTAACTAAAGAAGCAGGAGTATACTAATTGGAGCTACTTAGTTTAATTTAAATTCAATAAGTGATATTTGCAATAAACTTGATATTTGAAAATTTACTAGCTGATGCCCACGACTTTTTCTGTGGACTAGGATGAAAGGTACTAATGTCCTTTTCCAGGTCATGGTCTAACCATGTGCCAAATTTCATCCGAATCCGTTCAGCTGTTTTAGCGTGAAAGCGTATCAAACAAACAAACTCACTTTCACATTTATAATATTATATATTAAATATTTAACATGAAACTTAAGTAGAATTTACGTGAAGTGAAAGCGGCGCCGAAATACAATCTTGCTCTACCCTGATCAAGGGCTAGGGCCGGCGGCGAGCATAACTCCGTCATATACAGGGTGGCAGGGACATCCGACGCGAAAACTGATACCATTTCAGGATTCAGTACATGATTTTTTACTAAATACTACAAAGTGAAATAACTTTATTTCGGAAGTCGGTGGCAAAAAACTGAAATTCAAAACCAAAGACACCGACTTTCGAAATTAAGTTATTTTTCACTTCGTAGTGTTTTTTTTTTTGGATGTCGGTTGTTTTTTTTTTGTTTTTAAAGTTAAAGTTAAGTTAAAAGTTTTTATTTTTCACATCGGTTAAAAGAAGATTTCACATCGGTCTTCCAAACAGGCTATAACTCAATTCATACGACAATCGACATTGTTGTCGATAGCTAGCCTACGTAAGTGGATCGTCTGCACAAGCACTATCACTAACTCGTCGCAAGACACAGCGGCCGTACTACGCGATGCAATCGCATGTATGAAGTATCGTTTTGTGACTTTTAAATTGCTTGTCCAATCACTTAGCGACATACATAAGTAATGGTTAAGAAGCAATGTATTTACTGCCAAAATAGTACAGTCGCTCTGATATATGAAAACAAAAATAACGTAGTAAAAGCAAGTATTTTTCGATTTGTTGTTTTTCATGATTTACAACATAAATATTGTAAAATACTTGTGCTGGTATATGGTGGTTCTATGATTTATAAAGTTTCTAGTTTGGCTTCGATTTTTACAAGAAACCACGTAACAACACTGCATTCTTAAATGTTGTCAGAATCGCGATCGAAAGCGCACTAGTTCGCGGAGACGGCCATTTGTCTATGACATGAGCATCCCGATCGCGACGCGCGGACAAAGACACGCCCATGCCACTTCTCCTGTTATCATATTTCTATTGTAAGCACTCACTGGGACGCCATGGCGCCACAGCAGTCAGCGCGCGCTGTCAATAAAATGTCCGTGACTACCGCCGGACCACCAACGCCAATCGCTTCTATATTTGGTAAATAATTAGTACTCAATTGGTGCTAATTAGTACTCGAATAACAAAAATTTTACCCTAGTAGTTTTAGAGAAAATCATCTTTGAAGGTGCTCCGACGCATTGTCACGTTCTCTTCAGCAGGACCACCATGATCGCAGAAAAAGGAAGCATGATACAGCTATTCTTAGTATACAAATAATTAGTACCTACCCATGAATGTGATTCATTTCGTAAAAAAAACAGAACTGAAACAT
This sequence comes from Agrochola circellaris, assembly GCA_914767755.1. Classification (NCBI taxonomy): domain Eukaryota; kingdom Metazoa; phylum Arthropoda; class Insecta; order Lepidoptera; family Noctuidae; genus Agrochola; species Agrochola circellaris. The sequence goes on along the minus strand of OU611850.1, from coordinate 8,591,058 downwards.
TTGTATTTTCCGAGAAATCAACGATGAACACTTTCGCGCGCTCATTCACAGATTTCCATTAATACTCAAGAAGAGACCACAACTTTGAATGTTGATTCCAAGTTTGAGGAGCTTGTCGCTTTCCTCAAACCTAGGTACATAGAAAATTTGTACCATGCAAGATAAAAGTGCCCAAAATTCAAAATTTGTACCGCAGTAGTTTACGATATACCATGCCACCATTGCAGGGGTGTAGTCACAGTGTAAAATTTACATTTCAAGATTTTCCTGTAAAAAAGCTCTGTGATTTCTTCCCACAAAAATTAGTGCTCATAAAGAAGTTATAGTGACCCAAAATTCAGATTCCTAAGTGTTGTATTCTAACAGAAATTTGCGTTCATTACGTACGTTTCCATACTAATTCTCCGCGTATAACCCGACCAAATTAAGTCGTCAATAGTATTGAGTTGTTTACATGTAGACACGGCTACACATCAAGCTATACATTTCCAGTATAAACTGACCTCGCACTGTACGGAAATTCTATACAATGCGAGATCAGCATTAACTGGAAATGCATAGCTTGTAGCCGTGTGTACACTCGTGGACATCATAAATTGATGGATGTCGGAATAGTAATAACAACAGTTCAATATCTATAAGCTATACTTAGAGTAGCTGTAGCAGCAGGGCTGAGCAGGGTCTATGTTGCGTAGGTACCTCTACCTCACTTGGCATTCGCTTGGTCACGCCTGCAGCCAACCATACATTTTTTCGTTGCCATTGCGTCTCAGTGAGGTACAGTCCTTAATCTCAAAAATGAACTTTTTAGCTTAAAAGTTCATTTTTATGCCTTATTAAATAAGGCTTTACTTTTAAACTCTAATACCTAAATAAAACACAAATTCAGCGGTCAATTGTATTCCGAAGATACATAATTTCTATTCTACTGCAGCAACTTAAACATACGGTTTTGATGACTAGAAAAAATACAAATCATGTTCTTATGATTAACTTAAAAAACTAAACGTTTTGGGAATGTTTTTATAATATAAGATACATAACACTCTAAAAGCCCCCAGTCTATTCATTTTCCCTGTATTCTTGTTGTTATCACTTAGACATTTCTTTTAGAGATCCAGCCTCTCGGTGTTAAAGAGACTCCCATATTCTGCAATACTTAGGTAAGAAATGGAAAGAACCTGCAATTCCGTTGATTATAGGACTTAACCAAACATCTTAGCTGCCATTCGGTTGTCTAACCATAATACCCATTTAACTTTCAAATATATATTATTACTTATATAAATACACAAATACAGTCAGCATAAAGAAGGTCAGACTTCGTTGAGATTACAAAGTGGCACTACAGAAGGTAACTGTAGGAACAGTCGTATAACTAATATATAGTCGTTAAATATTGACAGTACATCATTATTATGGTTATATAATAGGTACTGATAATGATAATGTCATAAAATTGTTTTTTTTATGCATCTATTTGCATGTGGTACAAGTCTTTGGTATCATATTCTGAAACAAAAAATTATTATATGTTAGTTCAATCAGAATCAAAAGGAAATGATCACTGAAAGGGCAAATATTGTTAAGAAGAAAACTGTTCAATTACAATAATTTTATCAAAGATGTCACAAGGATTAAAGGACGTTCATCATTTCAGCCGAAAGATGTCCTTGCTGGACATAGGCCTCTCCCCAGCACCGCCACACTGAACTGTTCTGTGCTTCTCGCATCCAGAGGATTCCTGCGGCCCTTTTTATCACTATCATAATCAATCTATAACGTTCTCACTGCTGGGATACAGGCCTCCTCTCGGTGAGAGGGGGTGGGCAGTAATCCACCACGTGGTGCCAGTATTCAAATTTTTGGTTCTAGAACATGCTGTTTACCGCACAATGTTTCCAGGTAGCTAAACCACCTTTTTTCCTGTCTTTTGGACACATATCATTAGTGTAAAAATAAAGAGAATTATAAAAATAAATTACCTTTCTCCTCAATACCGTTCTTCTTGTCCAATGCCTTCTTCAGTGTAGCAATGGTGGCGGACAAGTTATGCACCCCCATCATCAGGTCCCATGCCTGCACAAAGTTGTTGTTGCTCTCTAGAAGAGAAACAAATAGCTTGAAGGTATGCAAATCCATAGGGTATATCGCACCCCCGGTGCGAGACTGTCACTTATGCAAAAATGCAATTTTTCAGGAGAAGCATTTAAAACTTTGGCATTTAAAAAAATTATTATATTTCAAGATTTAGACAAGATGAATAGCTTTTACTACAACATCAACTTTTAACTTACATTTGAATTAATAATGACCACTCAATATTGTATTGCTTTAGGACAGTTATTACATATTTAACTCATTTTTGCATAAGTGACAGTCTCGCACCGGGGGTGCGATATGGTATCCCTTTATTGCTTCTTAGTGCATTCGCACATGGCATTCTTTTTGTAGGTCCTTTAATCAATCAGTATTTGTTTTTGTATGAGCTATACTTTTTAGAATGTGTGCATTAATACATTTGATCTCGATCGTCGATTTTTTGTACCTAAATGAAACAGTTGAGATCAAAATAATGATCTCAACTGTTTCATTTAGCATAACATTTCACAAAAAATCGTATGCCATCTGCAAACGCTCTTAAAAAAAAAAAGTACTTACCTATAACTCATACTACAACAAGCATATAGGTATATAAATAAAAGTTTATTTAGAATAGTTTTAGGTATACACATTAACAAAAGAATATAAGTACCGTATAATCTATGGATTTGCAGAGTGGAAAAAGAAAAGGGATTCGTTTGCCCTACAGTGCGACGACACCGGCTGAACTAATAAACCCTAAGGCAGGCAATTATAAAATTGCATTCAAACCGAAGAAACATAGAGTAGTTTTCGATGCGAGTAAAACCGCGAGCAACATCTAGTAATAACATAATCACAGCTAGATAATATTAATATGTGTGAGTAAACTTACTGTCGTGAATAAGATGTTCATAGTAATTGGTCGCTAAGACTGGGCTCAGCTTGGACATTTTGAACGGTCCGATGTATGTAGGTTCTCCTTCTTTAACAGTCATTTTCCTTGAAGTCCGATAACTAATTTTTCAAATATAAAATTGCACAGAAACAACTACGCTGACTGCGGCGTAGAAATCGCAGTCGCAAACTCGCAAACAATGGAAAAATGAATATTGACAATGATCGACTCCAGTGTTGCCAAAAGTTTCGAATAATGTATTGATTTTTTAAAGTTAAAAGTTTTCTAGCGTTGTATCTGATTTGCTCAAATAGAATCGAATATCGTAATTGCATTATCTTTCTTCCGGAACATGAGTTAGAAAGAGTCTTGATTACATTTTTCCGTTTCATTGATAATTTTGGTCAGAGATGCTTGATTTTAGTATTGTTGTGAGCTTGGAACCAACCTTACGTATATTAGGTTGAATATATATTATGGCTTGAACGGTCTGTTTCTGCAATAAATACTCAACGGTACATATTATTTTGTTTTTCATATTTTTGTGACCAAAATAAAACAAAGTTGCCATTTGAAATCGATAAATAACTACCAATGTTACTCCGTAAATGTTTTGGATAATATAATTAATGACTTTATGATCTAAATCTGCTTTATTTTGTCGCGACTTTCTTGTATAAAGTTGACTTAGAGTTATTGATACTCACAGTGATGATAGAAAATAAGGTTTTTGGGGTTAGCTAGCTACGATAGGGAACCCTTACTATACTTATAATGTATCCTACTATATTATAGGCCTAAATACTTAATTTCTAAACAAAAAATATAGTAGGCGAAACTACTATATTTTTAATTCAATACAAAATAGCGAAGCTCGGACCCCGACGAACCCCGGCAAGCGTAGCATACGCTGGCCGGGGTTCGTCTGTGGTTGGGTGACCATCTTTACATACCGACACTCCTCCGTGTCTCGGAAAGCACGTTAATTAAGCCGTTGGTCCCGGTTGTCATTCGTGGATCTTTGACAGTCGTTACGGGTCATCAGAAACCCGAACGTCTGACAACCAGTCTTACCAAGGGGGATCATATTACCCAGTTACTGGGTTGTGGAGGTCAGATAGGCAGTCGCTCCATATAAAATACCGGTATTCAGCTGCAGCTGGTTAGACTGGAAGCCGACCCCATTAAAGTTGGGAAAAGGCTAGGCAGATTGATTTTTTTTAATATCTTTTGAAACTCACTACGAGTCCGAGGTAAGTAGGCAGCAGGAAAACCTAAACCGTGGACTGTGGAAGGAGGTAATAAATTATGAAATAATAAAACAAAATCTAAAGAAAGATAGAGCTTTATTTATAAAAAAACATCCATTCATTCCAATTGTTAACTCCGTATTAGAAGTGTTAATTAAGTTAGTACCTACTTTAAAAGAAAAAAAAATAACAAAAACATGCTTTTCTTACTTATTTGTTCGGGCCAAAGGCTTTAGGCCATAGGCTTTAACTTAATTAAGAACTTTAACCAAATAATCTAGACGTGGTTGCGGAAAGCGCAGCGTGGGTAAGCCAACACAAGATGGACCGACGACGCTGGTTAAGGTAATTTGATGTGAGAAGCGCAAGACCAGTCGCTGTTGAAATTCTTTGGGAAAACCTTCAGTCCAGCAGAGGACGTCTGAAAACTAACTTGATAACGATGATCACAAGTATTTGAAGCAGTAACTATACATCAGTTATATTCAGATTCAAACAAAAAAAAATATATACTTATATGTATCACAGTGAGCGTCGTCTTAGATCTAAAGTACCTAACTAACAAACAAGAATAACATTGAATTGTTCACATTTTTGTTGTGGTTGAAATCCAGTGTAGTTAATATTAGCATTCACATTATATTATGAAGAGGTGCCAGGCTATGGACAAAATTTTAACGGAAAAATACACGCGTAACTTCATCGTAGATAGTATTAAATGTTCCGAATTCCGAATGTACTACTTTAGGGGATTTCGGCAACATGGCTCCCATAATTAGCCTAGTCAAAAAAGACACAAAAAAAGGCAAACGTCGAACAAAGATACCTAAACACACGTCCAAAAGGTATATTTTTCAAAAGAACTGAAACAAGTGCCAGAATTTCGCAGTTTTTCGAGCACCATGGAAGTAGCACAAAGTTTTCAGGGTTGCAAACTTGGGTATAAACTAGGTACTCTCAGGGGACAACATATAAAAAAATCGTAGTTACATGCGCGTTTGCGATGTTTGATGTTGTTATTGACTGGACTAAAATGTTCACCACAGATACGCGCTTTAGTCCCTCTGTCTGACTAACGACAGCTGATGTCCTGACGACCGACCGGGGGGATTAACCATCCAATAAGTTAACCCACCTCCCAAACATCCAAACAAAACCGACGTAGAATCTTTGCTATAATGATGAGATCATCATAATTGCGGAGGCGCAGCACACTGACGGAATGCTATACAGTCTATTTTTTTTTATACATAAATCTTTTCGAGTTTGGTCACCCACGTTAAATGCTCAGGCCTGTCGTGTAGGCTTAAATGAATGAACTCATTAGACCCTAAGTCAAAGTGAAGCAGTTAACCACTGCAATATTTACTTACCCCTTTTTCCTTTTCCTTTTCTTGGAATTACTTTACTTTTTATTTTCTTTTCATTTGCGTTAGCCTTAGACTCTGCTAATGTTGTGTTGGTTGACTCTAGACTCTTCTCAGCGTCTAACCACACACTTATATTTCTCATTTGGGGCAACGGCAAAATATTTTTGTCAAGGTGGGCTCTTAAAGAAGGCAGGAAACGTTTGCTCTTTAAATCAGTTGCAACACTTAATTGTGCATTTAATAATAAAGGATATATTGTGTGATAATTACAGCTTGAATCATTTTTCCACCCTCGATAATTTTTATTATATTTCTCTTCCTTGGATAGTCCTAGGGTTTTATTCACAGCGCAAAAAATTGTATCCAACATTTTCAGTTCCTTTGTGGAAAAATTCTTTAACCGGTCGTGGTGGTGGTGGGTACATTCAATAACAGTTTTGTGTTTAGGTGTTTTTTCTACAAGCACGCGCACGGAACTATGTTTTTTTTCAAGTACATCACTTTCGGGTATTATTGAATCAATAACATAGGGTTCAGTTCTACCCTTTGATATCATTTCTAATGCCGATAGGGAGACATTAAATGAAACGACATTATTTTTATTTCTGGTGTAAACAGGTTTCTCTGCGTCTCCTGAAAATCTTACTTTGATATTAACTTTTTTGGTGACCAAATCATTAGTGTGCCTTGCAGATTTATATTTAAGTGTAAGTTTGGGTTTCTCAGAATTTGAAGGCTTGCAACAGCAACTGCAATTTGTCGGAGAACATGGGTGGGCACTCCTTATAAAGTTTACAGTGTTGGGTATAGCGCCAAGTGCTAGCAAACGACCAGCAAATTCTTCTCGTTTATACCAACAACAAATATTACCCACAATATTGTTTGCTGTTTTCAATTTTAGATTTGAAAGTTTCTGTTGGTCGTTTCCAGTGTTTTTTAAATATAATTTAATCTGGCCATCTGCTCCGATTGCATAATATTCTCCTCCAAAATCAATATTTGTTGAATGTAAAAATGGCAGTGTGTCTTCAATCTTTATCACAGGATTCGCAGGATTAATATCTTTTTCGAGTTTAGGAACGGCATTCATCGATTTCGAAAGTAATGTTTGTTTTGATTTATCTGAAAGTGGCAGTGATGCATTCACTTCAGTCATTCTGTTTAACCAAATGCTGTGTGATTCTAAAGGCTTCAGTGAACTTGGCGTTACTGGTGATGTTTTTTGTATGTTTGTTTTGTTTGTACAGCAGCAACGGCAAAGATTAATTGGACATTTGTGTGGTTTTCTCATGAACCTCAGTGTTTCATGAGGAGTGAGCGGTAACATCGCTAAACTCTTTTCTCTGTTATACCAGCAGCAGCAGGAAACATGCAAAACATTCTTATCCTTTTTTAGTGATCGGTAAATATTAGAATTAGTTTTATCAATACGAAACTTCGCATATTCCTTAATGAAATAGGATTTATCTAGTGAATACATGTCGGCTTCTTTATGTTGCAGATCATATATTATTCTACTTTGAAGCTTGCGTGATTGGATGTATGTCGTTAATGGTTTTGTATCACTGAATATAGGATATACTTTTTCCTCAATTTGTGAATTCCTGCATTCGGTACTTTGTGTACGTAGTAAAGTATATTTAATGTCTTCAAGCACTACTTTCACGGGTTTGCACAGGGATAACAGATTGTTGTTATCTTCAGCTATTCGGGCGACTTTTCTATTGAAAGTATTTATATAACAAGATAAATCTTCGTATGGATACTGAGAATGTATTGTGTGAGTACATTTTCTTTTGCAATTTAATTTTGGTTTACTCTCTTTGATAATTGAATTGATGATGGTGTCTACGCCCATGTCTGTTGTATCGTCCTTGAATATTTTCATTTCATCTAGTTTCGTCGTATACACAATCGGAAGGCGTATTTCATGATGAAATTTTAGTTTCGGTTTCTCTTCGTCGAAGCATCCCGTAACCCCATCGCTGAAGTCCATTATTACCTAAAACAGAAAAAATGTAAGTACCGTACTAATTGATAATTATAAATTGTACCTGCGCTACAATTATGATTATAATTCGATTGAGACCCGAAAATGTATTACAGATCGCGGCACAGTTGAACTATGACCTTGAATGCGCAGTAACACATTTTCGGGTCTATAGTCATGATTGTACCTGCGCGGACGACCGTCATTTTGGTTCAACTCCACGATTTGTACCTAATATAAATATAATAGGCATCCTACTACATTAGTAGGATATCTAGTAAAAAAGAAGTATGCGTGTTAATGCAGACCAAGTGAGCGGGTGGCGGGAAGGGAAAAAGTGTTTTGTCAACATTAGAATGATTTAAACTATTTTCAATAAATAAATAAAGGAACTCATACGATGGAGAGAGAGATCCACTTCTGCGTTTTGTAACTCTTTATATATATTTAGAAGTTGGCAACATTTCGACGCACGACTAAGCGCCGCCCGCGTTTATGGAGGAACGTCTATGCTGGAAAGTACAATATATTTATATACTGGGCGTACTGTAGTGTACTGTGTTATGTATGTATGCTTATTTTTGGGTAAGGTTTAGATAACTTCTTGTTATACACACCTAAATATTTTAATAAAGTTTTTACGTGGTATTTATGAATATTTGGATTACAATTTTTATAACTATGTACGTTTATGGCTATAGCTACGTAGACATGTACGAATGTGAAGAAAATAGACCTAACAATACAATACCTACCGTATCCGCATCCATTACAAAATATTGACTTTTCTGACACTTCTACAGTCACTCAGGAATAGAAGACATGAAACTAGGTACCATTTATCACAAAATATTACGAAAGTCTGGAATGATTTGCTAAATTCCGCACTATGACAACATGCGTGACAACACGACTCCCGTTTAAAAGTGTATTTATTATCTATGAACTCGAATACGCGAGGCCCGCGGGGACTGGGTGAGGTGCGGGCGTGGGCGCGGCGGGGCGGGGCTGTGCCGCCGTCACTCACGTTCGTTGTCGTTCCGAACTTCCGAATAGTTCCGATCCGATACTCGTCGAGTTGTCGCTTAGCAGAGGGGTAAGAAGAGGAGGGGGGACTTCCTGGCGAGTTGAATGCATTGAAATGAGGTGTGCGGTGCGGGGGGGGGGAAGTAAACCGTGCCAAAGAGTACGGTTGTACTTACTAAGTATTTACTTGAGATTCTAATGATTAGGTTGTAAGTACATCATACACAAATGTAAGATGAGAGGTTACAATTTTATACGCACCTACCCACTACCGTTTTCTTACACTCTCCATAAAGGCTCTTGCTAACTTTTATAACCAGGTAATGTTATTGTAAAATGTAAAAAAATTACATTTTATGATGAAAACTAGGTAAGAGGTACCTACCTATTAAAACTTTACGCTTTCCTTTGCGGGGTAGGCAGAGATGATCGAGAGGTATATAAGCGTAACGGGTATTGTTTGATCCCATAATTAATAAAAAATAAAAATAAACTTGAATAAATATCTCTTCGTTTTTAGTGGATATATTTTCGGTTCCAACCCCAGAAATACCTTTGTTTCTTATTTAGTTAAAATAAAAATAATTTTATGAGGTCGATGAAAACAATACTGCGCATGCGTAAATAAATTTTCATCTCAACTGCGGAACCCTGACTGTGCGTGGTCCGACACGCACATGTCCGTTTTTTGAGCAGGCAGCCATGTTGGCGTTGCCATGACGACGGCGATTGTTTATTTCCCGAAATTACTGTACCGGGAGTTTTAGTTCTAATGAAATTATTATTGAGCTGAGTTTATTATTAAAAATTATTAAAACACAAAAAAAGAACTTTACAACATAATAAATTATCAGATTATTATTAGACGTGTGAAGTGTGTAAATTGAGTAACCAGTGGTGTTGTGTTGTAACTTTTTTGTCATCATTTTGGACAAACACAAATCTAATAAATTCTTTTGTTTCAAAATAAGTCCTATTCGAACTCTACAGAAACTTTTTACTGGAAGTTTTATTACGAATAAAGGGGGAAAAAAGTACTTAGGTATTTAATTTGACCTAATTATGTTGACCCCACGCCACGAGTCGCGACCCGCAACAATGGGGTCAAAATCGAAATGAACTAAGTGTTTTGTGCTTCGATACGGAAATAAGATGGTGAACAGTGACCTCTAAAATCATCTACTTAATTAATTAACTCAACTATGGTTAATTTACGGACAGAAAGTGCAATAGTGAATACTAAATGTATTGTATTGACTTTCAAATTATGAAAAAAGTTAGTAGAATTATCAATATTATCATCCTTGTATTTTTTATCAAGTAAGTACCAACCTGAACGTAGAAATATTATGTTGATGATCAAATTAAAAGTTATAAATCTCAGACCAAATAAAAAACCAAGACTACGTTGCGCTGCGAACAATACTTACAGTGATGCATGCCAAAACTACACCGCCGCCGCCGCTGTGTGCATACACGCTCACACGCACACATTTACAATCAAATTACAATCAAACTACACCGCACAAGTGCACATATGCATACGAAACCGGCCTCATGTAACTGTTGACAGCGCTAGTCTTGGTTTTTTATTTGGTCTGAATTATAAATATAATAAACAACACATTTCTTAATGGGACCAACATCGAAAGAATCGCGAAAAAAAATCTGCTGTCCCATACAAAACTTCAATACCGACTTAACCAAATGCATGGGAAAGCTGATAGTTTTTTCACGATTACGATATTAGTACCATGGTGAAAGTTGTTCAGTTTGATGATTTGTATGTACCATCGAAGAAGTTCATATCTAACCACCGTAAGGACTATTCTTGCTTGCAGCGCTCGGCGACTGTAGAACCGGGCCGGTAACAGATGTGGTTATCGTGTTCACGGGATTTTGTTTTGAAATTGGTTAGATATGAACTTCTCTGATGGTACCTTAAATAAGACCACACATCTTTGATACATGCAGTAGGTATTTATCATATTATGTATGACCTTTTTAACCTAGCTTACGGTCATCACGTCATGTTTATTTATCGATATTATGGTTTGGGAAGTCTCAAAAATTTCAAAGTCTCGGAACACGAGAGAACCCACGATCAAAGTCCTGGGACGACCTGGGACTTCGAGACTGTTCAGAATAAAATTAGAGTCGAGTCAATTTTAGTTTTTGGCCAGAAGTATCATTAAAAAAATCCATTTTAGTAAAATCTACAGATTTTTTGTAATAATGCCACCGGACAAGGATAATTTTAACACTCGTTTTCAACAGATGTCGGTTTTATTTTGTTTAAAAGCTTTCCAAAGTATGATTTTTGAAGCCTTGATTTTTTTTGCAAGAATTTCGGTTATATTTTCTTCGTTTTTTTTGATTGCCTGTTCCATTTGACTTTGTAATAACTGGGGGTGTTAATGACAGAGTGGGGGAAGCTAATAAAGTTTATTTTGACCTTTTGAAATTAAAATGATTATAATAAGTACATCCGTATGTCGAGTCTCACGAAAGTCTCGGGACCCGAGACTAGAAAATTTACAAAAAGTCCCGAGACGTCCTGGAACCCAAACCCTAATCGATACCCATTACGACGTGCGAAGTTTCGCTAGCTAATTTAATTGAATACGGTATAATAATTATCTACAATAAGATTTATAACTCCGAAAACTACAATTTTTAAGGAATGAAACCCTGAACATAAATTATTATTTTAAGGCGACTTTTAATGATTTTATACTGAAGATCACGTCTAAACGAGTAGTGTTAATGATTTGGAAAAATATAATATGATAAATAAGAGCATTTTCTTAATAACTTAGACTGTGAATATTTTAGATTATGTTTAGATTACATAGTGTAATTAATTTGTAAATTTATGTCCAACGCGGATAAAAAACTGAGAATCACGCAACAACTAGCAAGCGTATTTTTCTGAAACCTTCACCATTTTAAAGATAATTTAATTATTTATCTTTTAGTGGACGTGTTTTATTACAATACCTTTTGATTTATGTATAATAAATTAATAATGCGTCCAATTTGGGAGAGCGCTCATTGATGGGCGAGTCCTATTACTGGCTGGACGTACGACGCGTTGCGTGAGCTCAGCACAGAATACCCAAGCAAACCACTCAAGGCCGCTGGTATATATCGACGTCTTAAAATTATTCTGTACGATTAGTTTGTAAATGAGGTAATTATATAAATTTCAAGGAATTAGATAATGGGGGAAGCGCTCAGTAAACTGATATCGGCGGGAGGCGTGCAGGCCGGGGGTTCAGTCCTCGACAGAGTCATATCACAGCCCAGCAGCGAAGACCATACAGTGCTTTACAAACTTGCAGATTATAAAAAGGGTAAGTATTTTATCGACGATATCGCGTTACTTTTGTTGTTTTTAGGGTCCCGTACCCGAAGGGTGCCAAATGAAACCTATGCCTATGGGTGCCTATTATTAAGCCTCCGCTGTCTGTCAGTCTGCATGTCTGTCAGCGGACTGTATCTCATGAACCGTAATAGGTAGACAGTTGAAGTTTTCACAGATTGTGTAGGTATTTCTATTTTCGCTATAATAACAAATAATATACAAAAATAACCCCCTTTTTTATGTATTAATTCCGTAATCATATAACTCTATTGGTTTACGCGGCGCCGCGCACGCCAGTAAAGCTCCCAGTCAGCATGTTTTTTTCCGAAATCTTCAATAATAATCTTCATATTTCAGCCGATTTACACAAAACCTTAATGAATTATACACCAAAACCATCCTCATGAATCACTCCGTCCATTGGTGAAAACCGTTCGGTAGTTTTTGATTTTATCGCGTTCAGACAGACAGACAGACGCAGCAAAGGGACTTTGTTTTATAATTATGTAGTGAAACTTTCCCCACGACATGTAACAACTTCTATAACCCTACAAAATATCAACGACCGACCTACGAGTACACAGGATTTATTGATTTTTATTAATCCGACAATTAATTTATTGAAATCTATCAATCAATCATTTATTCTCTCTTCACAAAGCTGACTTAAAATTAATGTGTACAAAAAATAATAATTAAAGAAATCTTAGTACCTACTCTACAGTTTCATTGTTTGTCAGCATTGATATACTAAAAAACCCTATATCAATGTTTGTCAAGCTAATCGGTACATTTTCCTTGCGATATAAAATTTTAACCCTTTTCTACTCAAGGCGGTCTCCTGCTCGAGGCGTCCACTAAAGGCGGAATGCTGGCGGCCGAGAAATTGATCAGGGACGAGTTCGCGGCATATATGTATGCGGGCGGGAGGGGCAGGGTCATTAACCGCGCCGAGTACCTACGGTGGAAGTTCAGGGACCAGGAACAGGTCTGTGATGTCACACTGTATAATTTAACGAACTTTACTGTACTAGGTACTGACTTTAAAATATATTTATTTGCAGGCCATTCCACTGCTTGTTGCATACACATTAAAATTTTTGTAAATAAATTTTTGTGAAGCGGTGCTGTTTCAAATTAGACGATCTCTACTAAATGAAATGACTAAGAAATAATAAGATTAGGCGTAGTTATTAGACACAGAAAAAAGAAAACTTCATCTATTAATAGGTATTATTTTTGTAGTCGGCACTAAATGGCAACGCGATAACTTTGATTACAATGATTACAATACCGGTTTAGAGGCCGATGATAATGAAGCACGCTTATCGATATTTTATCGTTTTCAATTCTTTCAAACTTCGGACCAGACTCTTATTTAGAAATATCATTTTTTACTGCATGTGGGACTTAACTATCACGTTAGTGTCAATTGACTGGGCTGACTTTTAAACCACATGGCCTCATAATTATGAGGACGTTTCACCTCGTCATTCTTTTAGCAACCATTGCAAATCACAAATGGTCCGGGGCTACCATTCTTAATCATTTGCAGGGTTATGTGCAGGGCACGTCGCTTGACACTTCAGTCCACATAACAACACGCCGACACGCGTAGTGTACTATCGCGGACACACAAATCTAAACACCGTAAGGACTATTCGTGGTTGCAGCGGTCGGCCGCTATAGTAACGCGTCGCTTACTTACAAAAAAAAGTGGCGCTAAACACATTTCATCGTGTGCACGGGATTTAGTTTTCAAAGTGGTTAGATATGATATGCGTGACCGCGATGGTACCTGTAGTAGGTACATCCTTTATGTACAAGTCCCATGTTAAAAGGTGCGAGCCTATTGCCGTCAACCGGGCACAAATCCAGGATCCGGGCTGCTACTAAGAAATTCCTGATGGATAAAATCAATAACACTTTGCCCGACCCCAGGACGAACGGAACCCAGGACCTCATGCTCAGCAGTAACGCTTGCGACCACTAGTCCAACGAGTCCTCCCTCTAATATTGGCTTTATGGGTGTATGGAAACCCCCAGGTGGTGTTACCAATAGAAGCCTCGCTATCTCCTCACGACCCGCTCGCTAAATGGGAGGACCACACCGCGTGCTGGCAGATGTGCTACAGAGGCGCTCTGGGAGAGTCGCTACTTCATGTGCTCATTATTTGTGATACTAAGGTAAGACTGCTTTAGATCCTATCTTCATAGGTCGATGGACGGTCGTTCCTTTCATGCGAGGGTGCAAGGAAGGACTGTCGGCTATCGCAGTCCTGGCGATAACGTACGTCATGCCAGAATTCCTCGAAGGGGCAGAGTTATATACTTAGTACACCACAGTATACCACCTTTCGCTATCTAGTTATATTATAACTGAGCTTCATCAATTCATTATCCCATGTAATAAGCGGCGAGCCTATTGACATTCAACTCAACTGGGCAAATTCGACTCCGGGCTGCTATTACTAATACTTTTCTAAAAGAAAAGCCTCTCCACCTTTAGTGCTCAAATATATGTGTATATTCACGAGTGGCACGCTGCCAACGGCAGAGGCAACTGCAACCGTCGACAGTCGTCGGCGGCAGTCGTAGATGCGTCGACGGCTGCACTTAGTTCCGCTTGCGACCATAGTCTTTTATCTACTGTTGAATCGTATTTGGGGGTAGGTTAGCTGCCTAGTTGAGTAATTAACTAGTTCACTAGTTAACAGAGCTTTATTGAACATAGAAAATATGCCAGGTTGTATTGGCTAAAGTAGATGTCCTACGCTACGCTTTACGCCTTACAAGAATATTGAGTAGGTACCTACTAACGGTAACAATTGTTCTTTAATTCCAGATTCACACAAGACTAGCAAGAACACTAGTGAAATGCTTTCCGAAACTGTCACTGGATGTCGTGGAAGGGGAAGAGTATCTGGGCAAGTAAATTAATATTAGTGTCATAGCTCGCTGGCATCTTATTCTAATGAAATTATGTTTGGTAGGAATACATTAAAAATTATTTGCACGATGTAGTGCCAGATTAGGTCTCCCACAAGGTGGATCCATGACCTTGTAAAGGCCGCAGGAATCCACTGGATGAGAGAAATACAGTCTATGTGACGACGCTTGGAGGAGGCACATCACCAACAGTGGACATCTTTCAGCTGAAGTTATGATGAGTGCGATATTGCCAACATTTCAACTTTAACCAATAGTGAAATATTGTTTATCTTTATGTTGAAGGGGCCAGTTCTCTACACCTGGCCATAGCGTACAGCAACAACGAGCTGGTCCAAGACTTAGTGGAAGCGGGCGCCGACGTCAACCAGAGAGCTATCGGTAAGTACCAATAAGATACCAGGGTAATTGCACAACACAACACACTTACAAAGGCCATGCCTTTTATTCAACAACATTCATTGCGTTATTTACGTTGTCGAGCAGATGAATTTTTCAAACATATAAAGTACTTAATGGATTAGGAATTTCCTTCGAAATCCTAGGGGTGCTGACTCAATAAGATAAGATTTATTTCTCACCACAATATAAAGTACATTTTATAAATAATCATAATTATGACAATACATAATAGTTTTATTTATACTGTGGGAGACTGGTGCCTAAGCTAGGCGTAAGGCCTGTATTTCAGGACACCAGGTCTCCACCCCTAGCCTTTTTCCATTTATGTTGGGGTCGGCTTCCAGTGTAACTGGATGCAGCTGAATACCAGTATTTTACATGGAGCGACCGCCTATCAGACCTCCACAACCCAGTTATATACCGGGTAACACCATACCAATTAGGGTGCTGACTATTTTTTTTATTGTTTAACTTCTTTATTTTTAAGAAATTCAGAATATCCTACGTTTTCATACTGGACTTTTTAATAAAGTGTTCTAGGTAGAGCGGACAGAGTTGCGGTCATATGCTGTCCACAACTATCTGCCCGCACTATAACTGTGCCACACAGCTAGTCTATTTTTATTACATGCTCTGCCAACAGGCAGTTTCTTCCTCCCCCGCGACCAACAACGCGTGCCTCCAGCGAGGCAGACGAACTACGAAGGTCTGGCGTACTTAGGCGAGAGCCCATTAGCGTGGGCAGCTTGCTGTGCCAACGAGGGAGTGTACAACCTCCTTTGTGACTCCGGAGCCGACCCGGATGCGCAGGACTCGTTTGGGAACATGATACTGCATATGGTTGTTGTTTGTGATAAACTGGTGAGCGTTAGTTTTGGTTGCAGTGTTGTGTAGTTTTAGTGTAAGTATCTATTCGAATGAGGCCACTGAGCATTTTTTTTTGCCCATTTCTTTAGGGAAAACAGGCGTGATAGAATGTTATGTAATTTGTTGATTTTAATTTACAACTTTACTATGAAAAATTAACAAAACAATAACGTTATACTCACCGTGTCCCCAAACAAGGACATGTTCGGCTACGCACTCCGGCACCCGAAGGTCCCAGCCAGCAACGGTCGAATGAACCTAGCGGGTTTCACGCCACTAACACTGGCCTGCCAGCTGGGCCGAGCGTCCGTCTTCCGGGAGATGTTGGAACTGTCTGCAAAGGAGTTCTGGCGGTACTCCAATATCACCTGCTCTGCCTACCCGCTGAATGCTCTGGATACCTTGCTGCCTGATGGAAGGACAAGTGAGTTTATTTTTTATTTTTCTTGGTATGAAGCATTAAGATATTCAAATATACAACAATATAAATATCCTTATCCTTATATCTATGTCTACAATATTATACGATATTATTTGAAATTTAACGTAACTTTCGACATTTAAAGCAATTATAAAAACCCGAATAAAAATTTCATGAAAAACAACTGGTAAATACCTACATCTAGGTAGGTACCTACATCGCCATCTTTAATTTGTGAACCACCAAACTCTGTAAGTAGTATAAAACTTAACTATTTGATCAAATCATCTTCGAAATGAGTAAGTGAAAGCCCTGAAACTATGTCCCACGCTGCAGTTTGGCAGCTTGCAACTATGGGACATTAAGCTCCGCCCCCACTTCCGCCCGCAACCCTCCCCCCGATTATTCTGCGAAAACGCTAGCGTTGACCGACTGGTAGATTCGTAGCACAGTTGACAGAATAGTTATCGTAGCTAGACTGTGATAGTATTTAAATGCGGTGACGGCGGGCGGTGCGCCGTGCGGGGAGCGGGGGGAGTATCGAGTTCCGAGCCAGGCGGTTTGTAAGTAGGTAACTACACTATGATAAACAATAAACCGTAAGTTGTTATTTGAACAAAAAGTACAAATTCAAAACATGATAGACTTACCTAGGTTCCTGAAATTAGGAAAAGCAATAGGTTCCTTGCTCAAAACAACGTTATTCTAAAATAATAGAGCGTGTTTGGTGAGAGACACCGCGCCTCGCGGCGCAGACTGTGCACGTGCGTGCAGTGAAGAGCGGGGGAAACGTGAGGCATGCGCTGGCTAGCCGATGTCAGGCGACGGAGGGGGATCGTGGGGAGCGGGGGAACCGCCAACCGAATCGTTTCGTTTTCGTCGACCGCTCTCCCCGTGGGCTAGTATCAAGAGTGTTTGCACGTTTCACTTTATTACTCCACCCACGTCCAGGGTACCTAAATTAAAGCCGCTATTAATTTAATATATCATTTACTTTATATATCTAAATCATTTAATTTGACCTTGTAAAACTTTGAAAAAGGCTATTTACATTCTTTGCATTCTTTTATCGGCATCTATTTACATTGTATGCCGATAAAAGAAGCCTGTACCTGCATACCTACACATGAAAGATGAAGCATGGCAGCTGCACTTTGCGACCCTGTCGGACCCACCCTTTGCCCTACCTGCGTCACGGGGTTGCAAGCACTATCTACAAAAGAATTACGCGCAAACAGGCCCCAAACTAAATCAAGATTTTGGTGAATCCGAGCTCAGGCGATAATTAAAAAACCTATTTATAAAGGGTGCCGCAAACAGGCGCGATGCGACTTCGCGACGCGACTCTAGTAGAACAATTTTTATGAAAACTTCATGGAAATTGTTCTAACAGAATTGCGCCGCACCGTCGACGAGTCGCGCCTGTTTGTAGAAGCCATTATAGCAACCAATATGGGTAGATAAGTATTATTGGTGCCCTATATCCACACATTGTTGGTAGGTAGACTATTAGTTAGAACGTATGTGTAGCGACTCATTAAATAATTGCAGACGCCAGAAACGCCCGGTTACGTAATATTTTGTTCCGTACAAATTAAACATTTTGATAACCTTTTTTGTGCTTCGAAAAGGGCAGCGCACAGAATAAATAATAGGCCAGCGTAGCGGTGGGTAGATAGAGATACCTACTTTGAAAAAAAAAGATAATATGTATAAGTAAAACATCGAATCTAACACGCTGCGCGCTGGTACGCTGTCCGCCTTGGTATAATGAATAAGACCGATACCCTGTTTTGACTCCCTAAAGTCTTTAGTACCTACCGAAATGTGTTCTTTTAGATTGGAACTCCGCGTTGTTCATAATCCTGAATGGTACGAAACAAGAGCATCTCAACATGTTGGACGGCGGCATCATTCAGAGGCTACTCGAAGAAAAGTGGAAGACGTTTGCTCGAGTACGTATATTATGTCCTTGTAATAGTACAATCTAATGTAATCTAACTAGCCTGAATTGTTGGTAAATGCAGGGCCTCTTACAATGCATATTTTAATTTTTAACCGACTTCCAAAAAGGATGAGGTTCTATGTTCGTAGCGTATGTGTCCACCGATTTCTTAAAATTCAAAACCAAAGACACCGACTTCCGAAATTAAACTTATTTTCTCGGCTCGTGCAGATCAGCGCGATGCGACGACAACGGCACGACGCGATTCAAACAATACAATTTCTAAGAAAACTTCACGGTATAACAATATCCGGTGTCGCGTCGTGCTAGTGCACAAACTTTATTTAATCAAAATGGACTTACTGGTCTTGTCATTACAGAACAAATTCCTGAAACGTCTCCTCATCCTAATGCTACATCTCCTTCTCCTGTCCCTTTCCGTATACCTTCGTCACAGCAGTGCCGAGGCCGATGCTCATCCCGACTGGGGTCTCGAGATCGCTGATGCGAGGAGTGGCATCCGGTTGGCAAGTGAACTGGGCACTTTGGCCAGTACCCTGTGCTATATTATATTGCAGCAGGGAGATGAGTTGAAGAATCAGGGACTGGTGGCTTATTTTAAACAGTTGGTGAGTTTTTTTTGTTCTTAGCTCATAATGTCCTAACGTATCTGTATGAATTATTAAGGCGCGGTAATAAGCAAATCTTTAGGTATGGAACGAGGTCACGGTATGCAAAATACGGTTGAAAATGGCGATGCGTTTGAATTTGGTTGAATCGCGTGGCCGCCAATAAAATGAAAGATATTTCGGTATTAAGATACAGTGGGTTGCCATATTATTAGGGACAGTCACGAAAATGTTGTATTTGTGAAGTAAGAGTCTTAAATTAATTAGGAAAACACATTTTTTTAAAGATAAAAGCTTTAATTATACAAAACTGTTATTAAGGAAGTAAAATAAGAGCAAAATAACAATAAATAATAATAATTAAGTACATAAATAGGCGAAAATTAATGTTACTTAGTAGTAATCAGTACTTTGTGACATTTCCTTTCGCCTCAATTAGTGCTTCTATACGCCTGGGCATGCTTTCTATGCACTGTTTGGCACTTTCTTTTATCTAAGGGTTGTGATGCCAAACATTAATAAGCTTTTCTATCAGCTTGACCTTGGTGGTTATTTCTTTGGCAATTTAGGCCTTGGTAATCTCCCATAAATTTTATATGGGGTTCATGTCAGGAGAATTACCAGGTCAAGATAAAAACTGGAATGTTGTGGTCTGCCAAGAACTTGGTAAAGCTTCTGGCTTTATGGCATGGCGCTGAATCAGGCATAAACATAAATTCCTCAGCATCAGGGAACCATTCTTCAAGTATCGGTACCAGGCGAGTTTGTAAAACTTGTCAGTACTAGTCTTGTTTCATGGTTCAGTGGACAATGTACAGGCGCTCAACCCCCTTTGCGCTTATAACAGATCACACCATTATTTCAACAGGGTGTTTTACCCTCTCCACGATGCAGTCAGGGTGGTATTTTTCTCGTGGACGTTCCCTGACGATGCCTCTCTTGTCGGCTAGAATCTCGAATGTTAACTCATCCGCGTCACACACCTGAAAAAAAAAGAAAGTGGTTTATTATTTTGAAAATAATTATTTTAAGTGGTGTAAAATACCAGTAATAATGCGAACTGACCTTATTCCAGTCCTTAACCATCTTTTGGTGGTGTTTCCGAGCCCAGGCAAGGCGTTTCTTCTTCATTGCATCAGTCAACCGTGGTTTTTTCACAGGACGATGGCATGTGATGCCTTCCTCTGTCAATCTACGCTGCACAGTTCTCTTGGAGACTGGTATTCCCGACTCCTGGACTAACTAAGTTAACAGTAAAGCACTTTTATTTCTGCTTTGCAAACAGATATCTCAAATTTTCCTATCCGAACATGGGGTAGTGATGCGGTTTCTGCCGCCATTGCCTTTTTTCTTAGGCGAAATTGGCTGATTTAGGTCCAATTTAATTTTTATTTTAGTGACTGCCGACTTAGAAACACTAGTAATGTCTGCTATTTTCCTTTGGGAATGACTGGTGTACAGAGGTAGGATTTTATTCGTTGTTTTTTTTTTTTGGGTAATTTCGCACCCCAGACCCATACTGAAAGCAAAAAAAATTAAAATAAATATTATTTTTACCATCATAATAATAAAAAATTGAATTTTATAATAACATAATAACAATACTTACATTTAATCAAAATTTTGTAGCACAAATATAAAAATAACTTTGTTATAATATTCAAATTCATCTTTCACAGATTAGCGTCTTAAGTGCACTACGGCTATCACGTAACTTAAAAAATTGTAGTAATTAAATATACCCTTTAAATCTCAACGTCCACTTAAAATTTGAGTTACAAAGACATAACGAAAATAAATAATACCTACATTCCTGGAATGCTTGTACCACTTAAAACTGCAGTCAAGTGCGCCCAAAGTAAGAAATTGATAAAAAATGTGACTGTCCCTATTAATTTGGCAACCCACTGTAATTTAAAAAAAAAACACCAATCAGGTAAAAACATTTTTACATATTTCTTTAGTTGACTAATTTTCTTTTTATAAAGTTAGTTACAATTACAAAAAAAAAGAATAGTTGTTGCTTAAAATATTGAGCATTTCGAGACGAAATAGTTTTTCGGGGTCTTTTTTGGGATTTTTTTTTCAAGCTGCTAGATCATATCGCACACCTAGATAAAGAGTAGCACAACTCAAAATACCTCTTTTTTTCAGGAACAGCAAAAAACGGATTAATTAACAGCAATAATCCGTTTTTTGCTGTTCCTGAAAAAAAGAGGTATTTTGAGTTGTGCTACTCTTTATCTAGGTGTGCGATATCTTTTTATACTTAAGTCTTTTTTTATACCTTTGCTTGACTATACTTACACTGTATTTTTTGGGCTTGTAATATGTAGCATTACGACTAACAGTGCGATGAAAAATTGGACGTTTTACGGTGTCTCCGCTTGGGTAGCGCCAGGCGCCGCTCTACAACAGCCCTCAGATACGCACGTGTACCTACTTTAGCTTCCCCTTGTATGAAAAAATGTAGGCGGGATTATCCACGGACCCACGGCCACGCTACGTAGCCGTACCTACGGATGCGCGGCTGGCAAACAAATTAACCGTGCACTGCCCAGCTGCCCCCCTGGATTTTGTATGCCTAAGTACTTAATTAAGGCTCGTGCAGACCAGTGCGACGCGACGGCGCGACGCGACCTGAAGAATACAATTACTGAGAAAACTTCACGGTATAACAATAGCCAGTGTCGCGTCGTTATGTCGCGTCGCGCTAGTCTGCACGAAGCTTTATGCATTAATTTTAGAAAAAACCGCTCTGCGCGGCCCTTCGAGTTGTACCTATTAAATAGTAATTTGACGCGAACTGTATATAGTTTGATATTGCTGCTTGCTGCTGCGTTCGCGTATTTTTAACCGACTTTAAAAAATAAAGATGTGCTATGTTCGTCTGTTTTTTGTTTTTCGTTTACAATGTTCATCGAAATTTTCGTCAATTGTGGACCAATTTTGAAATTTATGTTTTATTTGAAAAAAAATATTTCAACAGCGGTCCATAATTGACGAAAATATCGATGAACATACTTACATACAAAAAAAAAATAGACGACCATAGAACCTCCTACTTTTTTTAAGTCGGTCAATAATCAGAAATTTCACCCCGCACATGTTTTACAGTTCGCGTAAAATAACTTTGCCCCTCTGAAGTTAGGTTGCGCATGCGCGCTACGGAAGATTGACTACGGCGAAGTCATTTGTAGCCTACTTCAGAGCGGCAAAGTTATTTGACGCGAACTGACTGTAAAACACGTGCGGGGTGAAATTTCTGATTTGGGCCAAAAGCTGGGTGCACCCATGCGTTCGTCTAACGTGGCAAACCTCACTGTGCAGTGCACGTCTTATACTTAGCTCTAGCTGTGGACGATAATTACTGTCGATTGCTGGATAAATACAAACCTGCCTCAATTTTATGACGATTTATATTTTCCTCGGTTGGTTATGAACTACCTACCGTTGGTCAAGTGGTCAAAGTCAAAGTCAAATCATTTATTTCAAAAGTGCCTTACAAGGGTACTTTTGAACGTCAAAGTTTACAAAAAATTGAATTGATTCTAGTCGCCCCTTCCAAAAGGTAGTTTTCGTATGGAGAAGAATGGGCAAGAAACTCCACCGTTACTCTTTTAAAAAGTGTTATGTTATTTTGTTTATGTAGGTACATTAGTTACATAATTATAGCCGCATATTATAAGGTCGCAAGCGCTACTGCTGAGCAAGAGGTCTTGGGTTCGATTCCCATGTCGGGCAAGGAGATATTGGATTTTTTCATCTGGAATTTCTCAGTAACAGCCCAGAATCTGGATTGTGCCGGTTGATGCAATAGGCTCGCCACCTATTAGACTTAAACATAACTGGCGAAATGTGGGTGTACTATAGGCACACCTCTGCCCAACCCTTCGGGGAAACAAAGCGTGATGATATGTTATGTTATACTGTTCCCTTCCTGCCAGGGTTGCGAGTTTGTCCGAAAGGGATATCGCGACCCCGGCACACAGGCAAAGGAAGGAACACGGGTGGATTTCAGTCAGTAAAAGTCTGACACGCCCTCCCGCTCCGCCCAGAGCGGGAGAAGTTATTTGATAATTTCTCACCGCAGATCCACGAACCAGCGAAGTTCATCTTCCTAATTTCAAACCTGCTCCTGCTGGCATGCATACCAGCGCGGCTGATGCGACAACCGATGCTAGAGGAAGCGCTTCTGATCTTTCTACTGCCAGGCTTCTGGTTTCTGCTAATGTTCTTCGCTGGGTAAGTCCTACCTAACATTGTTATTATATAACGCATCATCTGTCTGTCCGTTAGTATGCTTATAAAGCCTCGTGCAGATTAGCGCGACGCGACAACGTTGACACGTGACTCGAACAATACAATTTCTAAGAAAACTTCACGGTATAACAATAAGCGGTGTCGCGTCGCGCTAGTCTGCACGAAGCTTAAATCAGGAATCGTTGATTGTATTTACCTACCGTGTGATTTTTCTGCAGGTAATTTATGCACTAAAGTAGGTAGGTATTTTATGACCAGTATCCTAATTGCATCACACACGATCAATCACAATCTGTTTCATTTCGACAGTTCAACAACATTCATTGCGTTATTTACGTTGTTGAGCAGATACATTTTTCGAACATATTATGAAGCAATTAGCAATATCCTTCAAAATATTTCATTGTGATTGATCGTGTGTTATGCAATTAGGGTGATTTATGAACATAAACGAAGCAAACCCGTTGCGATCAATTGTCATTTTATTGCTATTACCTGGCAAGTATAAACAAGCATGTTACCTACGTGTTTTGTCGGCAGAGCGGTAAAGCTGACGGGTCCGTTCGTGACGATGATCTACAGCATGATCACGGGCGACATGTTCACCTTCGGCATCATCTATTCCATCGTGCTGTTCGGGTTCTCGCAGTCATTCTACTTTTTATACAAAGGTAAATAACATTCTCTGCACTCGTAGCATGCCCACAATAGAAACGGGTTTTGTCGACAGAAGAATAGACAAAATGACAGATAAACAATCACAATCTGCCATTTTGTCTATTCTTCCGTGGACTAAACCCGTTTCTACGGTGATTATGCTACGCGTGCTGGTCGAGACTGTGATTTCGGATGACATGTGCGTCTAGTCTTGGGTGCAATCAATTACACAACGCCATTGCTTTTATTGTGCTTTTAAAAGAACAAAATTATTATGCTTCTGCAAGCAACCCTGGAAATTATAGTAGGTAAGTACTTATCAAATCTTTTACATTACCATTACGTATTTTGTCGCAGGATTTCCGAACGTGCAATCCACATTATTTTCAAGCTATCCCAGCACTTGGATGGCACTGTTCCAGATTACGTTGGGAGATTACAGTGTGAGTTAAATTAATAAATGTTTATGATTTGATGATTGTCTCGCCATTTTAGTCTTAACAACAATAATGTTTTTCAGTACACAGACCTCAGTATGACAACGTACCCGAATCTATCAAAGACAGTGTTTGCGATATTCATGGTGTTTGTTCCGATCCTACTGTTAAATATGTTGATCGCTATGATGGGCAACACTTACGCGCACGTCATCGAACAGTCGGAGAAAGAATGGGTGAAACAGGTAAAATCATTGAGCTGTAGGTAAAATTATGAGTACTTAAGTAGTATGTGGGTATTGTTATTAGATTTGAAACTAGACGAAGCAATATTGCACTTACAAATAAAAACAAAAATCTGCCTAGCCTTTTCCCAACTATATTGGAGTCGGCTTCCAGTCTAACCGGATGCAGCTGAATACCAGTATTTTACACGGAGAGACTGCCTATCTGACCTTCACAAACCAGTAACTGGGTAATACGATACCCCTTGGTATAAGACTGGTTGTCAGACTTTCGGACTTCTGATGACCCGTAACGACTGTCAAAGATCCACGAATGACAGCCGTGACCAACGGCATAACGTGCTTTCCGAGGCACGGAGGAGTCTCGGTATGTAAAGATGGTCAGCCATCCACGGACCAATCCCGGCAAGCGTAGCTTAACCTGATGGATCGACCAGTGCGGCTGTTATTACTAAACCATGAGCTCCTCAACTCCTCCTCCTCCTCTTCTCTCTCATGTAACGAAATGTGCCTACAAGTGACACGTCCTCGAAATTTCACTCTCAATTTTTCGTCCAATTATCGAAACGCGCATAAACTTTAAAAAGGGTACAAAAAATAAGTGTCCTATAAAAAGGTCACTTGTAATTTCCACTAGCAATAGGGGGTCGAACCGGTCAGACATCTACTCCTTTTGATTTTGAAGGACATTATCACTCTATCATAGAGTGGTCCCTCATGTCGGCTGTATCGGTAGTGCTCACGACAATCAAGACTGGGTTTTCTAGAATGTTCACTAACTATGTACCTTCATAAAAAATAGGAATGCAGTACCAATAAAATATTTTATTTCAGAGCAAGTAAATAATTTAATGTCTTTGCAGTGGGCAAAAATTGTCGTATCGCTAGAGCGTTCAGTGGCCCAAGAAGACGCTCACAAATACCTACAAGAGTACTCGATAGGTCTGGGACCATCTGACGACCCTAGATACGAGGTCAGAGCCGTCATGGTCATCAAGAGTGCGGCCAAGACGAGGGCTAAGCAGAGGAAGGGCGCGCTAACTAATTGGAAGGTGAGAATGTTGGAAGTTTTTTTTCTGAGCCCCCGATCCGATCCTATCACCTGTTGTATTCATTTATGCCCTTCCTATAAAAAAATATGACATCATTATGTTTAATACTATTTTATTAACTGCGAAACAATAGACAAGTAAATTTTTGCGACATTTGTAGAGCAGACTAGCGCGCCGCGACTCCGGTAATTGTTCTACCGTGAAATTTTCTTAGAAATTGTTTTGTTAGAGTCGCATCGCGCCAGTCTGCACGAGGCTTTATTCTTTACCGAAAGGGCAGAAGCTCGGAAGAACAGAAATATAAATCTATAAAATATCTGAGTACTCAGTCATTTCCTTAATGTAGGTACCTATTTGAATTTTTTATTATTACAAACATTTTTAATTATATAAAATAGCGATGCGAATGTTTCAACAATCCACGTCATCAGTTTTTTTACTGATAGTCTGATCTGAACTGTTCGCATTTTAGAATGTAATCTATAATAATACGAGAATTAATAATTATGATTAGGTAGGGAAATAGGGATATTATGTATAACTGTCAATAAATAATTAATTTATTAATTAATATTTGTCGAAGGATAACATTGGCTCAAATCTGAGTATAAAAAAAACTCATTAATTAATTAAGTACCTTTCCTTTTCCTGAGTCTGGGAGAATATAATAATTTAAGGCGAAAGCGCCAGGGTATACTGCGAAATTCTATATATTCTAAATTTATTCATATAATTTAATATATTTATTCGAAAATTGAATTTCGTGGGCTACCTTAGGTAAACACTTATTGTATTGTACTTATTTACCTGCTTGCGACAGCGCGTCGGCAAGGTGACAATAGCCGAACTGCGTCGCCGCGGCATCAGCGGTGAAGAGTTACGTCGACTGATGTGGGGCAGAGTGTCCATATCTACGCCGACCAAAGCACCACTGGGGTAAGGATAACCAAATTACTGTCTTTAAATTGATAAAATAACAAAATGGGACGTTAGTACGTCGCACACTACACTAACAACCCGTACAAGTATTACATTATTATATATTACTAGCTGCCCGTCCCGGCTTCGCACGGGTACTTATCTACGACGCACTTACCTACCTACCCTACCCTACCTACCCTACCCTACCTACCCTACCTACCCTACCTACCCTACCTACCCTACCTACCCTACCTACCCTACCTACCCTACCTACCCTACCTACCCTACCTACCCTACCTACCCTACCTACCCTACCTACCCTACCTACCCTACCTACCCTACCTACCCTACCTACCCTACCCTACCTACCCTACCCTACCTACCCTACCTACCCTACCCTACCTACCCTACCTACCCTACCTACCCTACCCTACCCTACCCTACCCTACCCTACCCTACCTACCCTACCTACCCTACCCTACCTATTTAGGGGGATGAAAAATAGATGTTGGCCGATTCTCATAGATACTGGATAAGCACAAAAAATTTCATCAAAATCGGTCAAGCCGTTTCGGAGGAGTATGGAGACTAACATTGTGACACAAGAATTTTATATATAAGAAGTATATATTACATATTATAATAAATAATATCTGTAATATTATAAAGAGGTAAAATTTATTTGTTTGTTCGTAAATTTGTATGTACTTATATCGTTTATAAGTCGCGGGCAGAAGCTACTTAGTAATAAATAAATGTGAATAAAACACCGTGTTTGAAAGAGAGGAAGGCGTATCGGCAAGGGCGTCGCCAAAGGGGGGCAAAGGGGACAGCTGCCTCCCCCTACAAATTATTTTTTTGTCAAATACAAGGCATTTTGATTTAAAGAAACTTCCTTATCTATAAAGCCACTTTTGTTCATTTGGACGAATTTTATTTGGTGTTTTAAAGTTCCATACCTCCTAAACGCTCCTAAACGGGGTCTAATCCGGAGTCCAGAAACGTAATATTCGTATCTATGTCTTGGTGGTAGGTCCAGTCATAAGTAATACTTTCAGCCCTGCAATTATTCTGAATGGTTTTGGGAATAACGACCCGAAAGGTCCGTTTCCAATCCATACATTGAAAATGGAAATTATTTTTTTCTCAATTCCTTTCTGGACTACCGAGTTGAAACTGATTTTTTAAAAAATCAAATGTCCACCAGCGTCGATTTTGGTCCCATTGTGCGCCGTAGGGGTAAGACTCGCACTACAAGTACCTGTAGCAGAGTTTCATGTGCTCGTAACTCTTGACTGTACCTACAAATCATAATTTTCCCTCAATATATCAACTTGCCCCCCCCCTGGGCCATCATCTGGTGACAGTGGCGACGCCCTTGCGTATCGGTGTGTGATGTGAAAATAAATTATAAGATTAGGGAGCAAGTGAGTCTGTATATTTGGAGACTCAGCCTGCAAGGGATGGAAAGATTGATGAAGAACGGACAGGAAATGCGGGAAATATAGTGAATGGTGCTATACATGGGATTGTGACCAACCATTGCAGTCGATGTCCAAAAAAGCTCGACTGGCTGTTCACAATGGTGTGCTGGTGCCCACGCTTATGTATGGAAGTGAATGCTGGGCGTGGCAAAAAAATCACGAAAGTAGAATAAATGCTGTGGAAATGGCGTTCCTTGCAAAGCAAGTGTGTTCTGACTTTGAATGATATGCTGAGAAATAATGTGATAAGGCAACGGTGCGGTAAGATGTAGTGACAATTTTTTTAAAGAGTATACTTAGTTGGTTTGTTTGTCATGTTGAGAGGATGAATGAAAGGTGACTAACAAAAGGTAGGTATTTACCAGGCAGGTGTGTGTGGAATTGCCGGGAGGACGTCCTCGTGACCTAATTGGTGATGTTCTTCAGAAAGGTCAGGTGCGTAATACTCGCAGCCTGCGGCGTGCGTTTATAACCAGCGGCCCTAGTGTGAGTTTCTATTAACCTTCTCGACTTTACGCATCAAATTGACCGCGCTCGGCGCTGAAGGGTCAGTCGGAGAGCCGAACGCCGTCGATGGGTAAAGTCGATATGGTTTAAGGGGTATACGCAAAGGTAGGCCGCAAGATTCAAATTTTCTTGAGTTTTTTCCATTTTGCAGGTCAGCGTCAGGTTGTATGTTGATTAAAATATGATTCGCGATCGTAAAAAATATGGCTTTACATCATTATAATCATTACAATCAGCAATACAACTCCGTAAGTTAGCATAATTGTCAAATGTCATGATTTCATGAAATAGTCATTCAATGGGATTACATGGACTTAGAGAGTTGTATTGATCATTTTTATGATTATAATTCTATAAATAAACATTTGATACGGCCGCGAATTTTATTTATATCTATGTATCCGTACCCCTACAGTAGTCGTCGGACCGCGGCGCCACCTCCGGACTGCGTGACGTCAGCGAGTGGCGCTCTAGTGCCACAGGTAGGAGGTGAGGGCGGTGGAGTAGCCCCTGCACTGTCTTCAGCCCTCAACGTCATGGCATTCACACAGGAAATGAACCTGGGGACTACTGGAACTACCGGTACGAATGAATTTCAACTGGGGACCTACCACCACCTCTAAAGCAGTATTATTTTAATATTACTTTTGGTTGGGAAAGAGATGAAGCTCTACAGGACGTATAACTCCATCGCTTTCTCGCACTGAAGTAAGATTAAAATAATACTGCTTTAGAGGTGGTGGAAGGCTCCCTGGAATGTCAACAAGAACATTGTAGGTATTCATTGAACATACCAGTTACATAATGCGTTCTTTTTGTCATAGGTCAAGAATATAAGCAGCCAACTCCAGATTTGCTAGTCAACGGAAAGTCGCCGCTAATACCAACCTCTGTGATTTCAACTCAGCCGTTACTCTCAACTCCTAACCAACTCAGTGTGCCTCCATCTTTTCCTGCAAACAAGACAAGTTTAGAAACTTCAGTTGTTGGTACAACGCCGGCAATGCCAATCGGTGCTTTACCAACTACTGCCCAGATGCCAGTCACTGGTGCCCAAATGGTCATGGGAACTCAAGTATCATACTCTGGCGTCCAATCGCAACTACCCGGTTCTCAAATGCCATTACCAGGTGCCCAAATGCCTTACGCTAATAGCCAGATGCCACTGCCAGGTGGCCAAATGCCTTACGCTACTAGCCAAGTACCACTACCAAGTGGTCAAATACCATACGTTAGTAGCCAAATGCCACTACCAGGAGGCCAAATACCTCACGCAGGTAATCAAATACCGCTACCAGGTGGCCAAATGCCATTTACTGGTGCCCAAATACCACTGCCAGGCGGCCAGATGCCTTACGTTGGTACCCAAATGCCACTACCAGGTGGCCAGATGCCTTACGCTGGTACCCAAATGCCACTACCAGGAGGGCCAGTCCCATACACGTGTGCCCAAATGCCACTAACGGGTCCGGGTGGCCAAATCCCAATGGGGAGTGGCCAAATGCAGCAATTTGGTGGACAAATGCAAATTCCTGGTGGTCAAATGCCAGTAATCTCAATGCAAGGATCGATGGCATACGGTCAGCCGGGATTAATGTATCCGATATACGGACAGATGTATAGCCCAGGGATGCAGCAAATGATTGAAATACAAATTCAGAAGCCGGGTAAGTATCTTGATACCTTTAAGCTCGTAAACGTTCAAAAAAGTCGAACGTCAAATAAAACGCTAATCTTCTGCGCCTTTAGTTTCCGACGAGGTGTTCCGTGACTATTTGTTCGAGCTGATCAAGCTGGCTGCAGACCCGACGCCGGACAAATCCGAACTCAAGGCTCTCGCCGAGAAAGCTGCCGATTTGGACGACGTGCCCGAGATCGATATCAATATTTCTGTGCGTTTTTAAATCACTATAATTTGTTTTGTAGTCAGCCAGATTTTCGTCTGGCGTCTGTACCCTCAAATAACACGACTTATCTACTGATAGCTTTCACTTGTAGGGGTTATTTATAGGGGATATTACTTCTTCTTTTCGAGTGGTTAGTGACTAACCTGGTGTCAGAGTTTTAAAGCCGCCCATGAGCCTCTGACTAGGCTTCAGATGCCGTCGAGAAATATCTCTCAGGCGTGCCGGTTTCCTCACGATGTTTTCCTTCACCGTTTTTTAAGCAAGTGATAAATATACAATACGCACATGAATCCGAAAAGTCAGAGGCCTTGGGTCCGTGTAGTCTGACGGTCACACCACTTGGCTATCACTGCCTGCGCTACTTAGGGTATAACTCGGAAAGGATTCGTCACCGTATCGCCGCGGTTCGTGAGCTTGTCCCGAGGCGAGGCGATTACGTTACGATTCCGATTACTTAGTGTGCGTTGTAGTAAGGAGTTTCAAACAAAGAATACTGAAGGCCGAATGGCTCGAGTTGATACGGTGACGATCCCTTTCCGAGTTGATATGTGTGCTATTTCCTTTAGCGTTAAAAGTGATTCACCGCAAATATCCGCGGTTGTACACAATTGTATCTGTCATTGATCGTGTATTACGAAATTAGGGTACTGGGGGCCTACCACCACCTCTAAAGCAGTATTATTTGAATCTTACTTCAGTGTGGGAAAGAGATGGAGCTATACGTCCTGTAGAGCTGCATCTCTTTCCCACACGATCAATCAGACTCGGAATCGTTTTGAAACAGATTGATCCATTGCTTCATAAGTGCGAAAAATCTACTCAAACAACGTAAATAACGCAATAAATGTTGTCGAACTGTCAAAATGAAACATCAGTCGTAATCGTTTACGAAAATATGTTACGATATTAGATAGCAGCTTGACAAGCACGTAAATTTTTCGTGCTTGTCAAGCAATTTTGACCGTCGAGGGACGCCATTAGGACTTTGCGACCGAATTCGGTCGTATAGCGATCGCTATCTATGTTGAGACTGCCGCCCCAAGTCTGCTGCAAGAAATGTATAATGAAATAAGCAGTACCTTAGTGTATTTTTTATCAGTAACTGCGTTTCAGGCGTTAGTTGTAGTGAAATTGATGGTCATTACGTGTTGTCTTGTCAGACGGCAGCGCGGTCAGCGCGGCGCGTGGTCGCCGGCGCTGTGTCGGGACTGTTCGGAGTGGCAGCCGACGCACCCACGACCACCACCGACACCGCTTGGAAACGCGAGAGGAACGAGAACAGCGACAGTGATCCTATATCAGGTCAGATACAACTCATCAAGCAAGTAAAAAAACCGGCCAGGTGCGTGTCGGACCACGCACAATGAAAGGTTCCGTCCGTAGTGAGGATGAATTTATCTCAAAAACAAACTTAACATTTTAGTTGAAAAACATGTTCTCCCATACATCGATATACGTAAGTTTGTTTATGAGATAAAACTACAAATTAACGATCTTCGGTCTTTTTCCTTTACTTGTGCTGTGAGTTGTGACACCTTGCTTGTTGCCAAAGGATTAATTTCGTAGGTACCAAAAAATGAAAGTGTCGATGCCAGAAAAAAAAAAAGCTATTTTCTTATAGGAAATAACACCTTGAATATTTTTTAATACTACAACGAGTCTACAATTAAATGTATAGTCTCGTTGTAATAGTAAAAAATGTTGAGGATATATTACTTTCCATAAGAAAACCGTGTTTTTTTTTCTGGGTACAAAACTTTAGTTTTTGGGTACAAAATGTTCGAAAGTTGAATGAAGTCCTTTCATGAGTAGTATTTATTTGCGAGTAAGTATCAAAATAAGTCGCATAATTAATAGCCGTATTTTTTCGCGTGATATTGTAATCTATCTAACTAGTAGGTATGTGTTATTTTTGTACTTATCTTTTTTAGTTCATTTCTTTTTTTAATCTTTGTAATTTCTTGTAGACAAATAAATGTCTTTAATCATCAATAAGTTCTCACTAAATTAATACTATGTGTCGTGACAGAATCAGTGTTGCTGGGTCGCGCGTCGCGAGCTCGCCGCGCTCGGTCCGCATCCCGCCGCGCCCCTCCGCCACCACCTCACCTTTACGTACCTGCCAGGTACTGGACACATAACCTATAGCTTTTGCACTTTTTTGTTAAGGCGAAAGCACCGGGGTAACCAGGGCAACCTGACACTGCCCTGCAAATTGTTCAAAACGTAAGAAAATTTGAATTTCGCGGGCTAACCTAGCGCTTCCCAGGGTAATGGGAGGCGTAAAGTGGTGGGCCACCTGATGGTAAAAGTCGTGTCATGACATTATTGGTTATCTGCAAAACAAGATAGGAACCATACTGGGGTTTCTGATAGGCTGCGGCCGCATCAGAGTCTATCGTGACAAAGCTTCGCACGGTGATACGATAACGCAGATGTGATCAACCATTATCGTCGCGATAGTTCGGGCTGCGTAGCACTTATCGCCCGGGTGGCAATACATAATAAACGTGGCGAAGCTGCTAATGTTGCCACCGCCTTAGTGCGATAACTTTTTAGCTGGCAAAACATACGAAGCTTCGGCACGCATTGCTTTGTCACGATAGACTCAGATGCGGACGCAGTAATAGGATAATTAACACAAAAATTTGCTAATATCCTGTGAACTGCTGTGATTGGCTCATAGCTGGCTAAAATATATGAAAAAAAGTAAAAGCCAATTAAATCACTTGACATGAATTTAATTTTGAGGCATTGTTGTTGTGGCCATTAAGACCAGGTATAATATACCTAAATGTTTCTAGGTCCATTAATGAGTTAAGTTGTAAATGTGTGTTTATGGCCTATCTTTTGCAGGTCTATGTACTTGGTGGCGTCTGAAAGCAGTGCTGTGGAGAGTGACGCGCCTTGGGAAGATCACCCTAGTTCTGGGAATAACTCGTAAGTTTTAGCACATTATTAAATTCTTGTGGTTTTAGTCTAATCAACTAGGAACCTTCCTACTTACTTATTATTAAAATGAATTAATAAAAGCTAACTACTCGCTGTGTCTGTTTAGGTAGGTATTAAAATATGGTAAACCTAGTTTGTTCATGGGCGTACGTACCCAGCTTCTGGCCCAGGGGGGGCAAATCAGATATTTCCCCCCGCACATGTTTTCCTACATAATTTTGATATTGCAGCTGCGTTCGCGTATTTTTTACCGACTTCAAAAAACGAAGGTATTCTATATTCGTCTAGACGTTTTTTTTTAATAAGTACTATTTAGCATTTTTCTTTTTTGCAAATTAAAAAAGAGCTTTCAAAATTGGACCGCAATTGACGAAAATATCGACGAACAATGTTAACAAAAAAAAACAGCCGGACATAGGAACTCCTCCTTTTTTAAAGTCGGTTATGCATGATGGGTACAACATGAAAGGCCGCGAAGCGCGGTTTTTTTCTAAAATTAATGCATAATATATTGTAATTGTAAAGTAAGACTTAATGTGACTAAAATAACTTTTCAGTGGGTACTTAGGCATACAAAATCCAGGGGGGGCAGCTGCCCTCCCCACCCCCCCCTGGCCCATGAGTTTGATTACATTTGTGTTAATCATACTACTTATAAAATATTTGTTGATAAAAAATTATAATTAGGTAGGTATTGACAATAATAGGTAACTGTAGTAAAAAAAAAATATGGACTATGGTCTATACACATCAGTCAAATCTGTATCATCAGACAAATTGTTCTTCAAGCCAGTTATAAGAACTTTGTTTATCAACAGTTCAGCATGATATCTTTGCAGTGAATCCATTCTCTTTAGCTTACAAGTCACATTAGCTCCAATAGCTTCCAGTTCTCTGTCTAATAAATTATCGCTTGGTTCATAATAATCATCATCTACTTCGACCTTCACAAACTTGTTACTCTTTTTGGCTTTAAATCTCTTTTTTGGTGGTTCATCTTCAGATAACGATGCGAAGACATCAGCGTGAGATAAAGGCTCCCCGTTTTCTGACGTTGACTCGTTACCGGATTCATCCTATAAAAAAAAACAGTTTGTTGGATCAGTCGTCGCATAATGCCATCACATCAAGTCAAATCAAAATCAAGTTGGTCCAATTAATATGGACCGAATTATGTCAAGGTCAAATACGTGTGCAATGGATAGAAATCTTACTTCAAAGTTATTGTCATCCATATTAATTTCACTGATTTCAGCTATATCGTTGTTATCACCATTTTTTTCAAGAAATTTCAGTGCGTGGAATTTCCAATTTCTAGGTTCATATTCGTAAATTACTTCACCATTCGGCCCAATACATTTAGATGCTAAATATTTTCGCCTGTCTTTCCTATAAGTGGACCTTAGTATGTTTATTTTCTGTCGCACATTCATGCGAGTCGCGGATGGATTCCATCTTTTTATTATTCGTAACAGGACGTCTAGCGCTTCATTTCGTTTGTATTTATTTGTGTTATGTTTATGGTCTGTGTCCCAAAGTACAGGTAAATTCTTATAATTTTTAATAAAGTCTTCTTCTATGGCTCGAGTCTCACGGCTGAGGGATACACTACTAGCAGTCGATGTTGAACCTTCCTCCTTCATGATCACTTGATCAGTTTTGCAAAATTATTTACTGACCAGAAAAACTGATTTGACAACTTGAAGTATATAATGCTTGTTGGCATGGCTTGACAAGAACAACTTTTATTGATCGACTTTAACCACAGATTATGTAGTACTACTTTGATATTGACAGTTTAGGTTCCGGTTCAATTTAGGGTTGCTAGTTGTAATTTATAAAAAAGAATATAAATCTATATTCTAAACACAGCGACATTCATAGCTTAAATACTAGAAACAAAGATTTATTTCTTGTCCCGAGGACTAGGCTCCAAAAAATTAGTAATTCATTTAAGTGCCAAAGTATACGTTTTTACAACAAACTCCCAAGCCATGTCAAAGAACTGAGCCTCAATAAATTTAAATCATTTATTAAACAGAAACTATGTCAAAAAGGTTTTTATAAAGTTAAAGATTACTTAGACGACAAAAAGGCTTGGGACTAATTAAGCTACTCCAATGTACCCCAAGCAACAAACAAGTGTTTTTTGAATCAAAGACTACATGATACTATATGAGCTCATATAATTGTTTGGATTATTTTATTTGACTGTAAGTCAATTTATTTTAAATTTTGTTTACATTTATTGTTGACATAATCTACTCATTAAAATGTTTTTATTTTATGAGTTGATTGCAATTTGTGCTTATGTAAATTATTTTTGCATTAAAGAATTATTATATAGAATCAAGTTTTTCTAACTGAACAGACAGCTGTGCTGCTGGGGAGTTTGTTGCGCCACTTCTTCTTCCCAGCTTAAGCACTAGGAAGTGGTGAAGGGTGGGCGTTTTTGGGGGACTGTCTTATGTAATTTTGACGTTCGAAAAGTGCTGATTCTCAGCCTAGTTTGACATGAATTGACAAATAACATTGGTTCTTGAAATCAAATAACATTGGTTCTTGAAATCAAATAACATTGGTTCTTGAAATCCAAATCCACATCGTGATTCATGTCACATCAGTGATGATTGATTCTTGCTATGTAGTTTTACCTACCTATTGTATCATGAGCTATAGGTACTATTTATTGGATTGGATCTGTTGTATGTTATATTTATTTTTAAGTACCTAGGCTTTAGGTACCTACTTCAACGATTATTTCCGATGTCCACTAGTTATGTAGGTACCAGATTTCAAGTCAACTAACAAGTTCTTTGTTTACCAGAGCGATTGCAGACGTTGCTCGAATCAGAGCAGCACGGCCGCTTTGCATCCTGTCTGCCACCGGGTTACCGGCGCCAGGCCATGTGGAGCATTCAATGTTTGTAGTTGGTACGTACCTAACTTGCAGCAGCCAAGAAGCATATTATGGCAAGCTTTGCCACCAGTAGGTAACACGTGTACCTACTTGCTTAAAAGAAAGATGTGCAGTTCATAACTTAGGTAGATACATTTAACTTGTTTTTGCCAATGTCGTATCACAATCCAATTGGCGTATGGACATCCTCAAATGGTCTAGGCCGGAAATTTTTAACATCCCTTCGGCGCCATATATAGGTATATTTGGTTCGTTACCGAAAAGATCTAAATCAACGGCATTACTTTAAAAGGGGACTTAAGGACCTAAACGTGCCTAAACGCAAGTTTTATAATGCCTAAAAGAATATGATCCACTGCAGTAAACAAAATCAGAAAAATATATATGATATTCTTCAGGATATAGGTATGCTAGTATGATAGTGTGTTGAAAACATAATACAACTAATTTGATACGATAGAAAAAAATCATGAAGACACCTCTAAAAATTTCTTTTAACGATTAA
This sequence comes from Agrochola circellaris, assembly GCA_914767755.1. Taxonomy (NCBI): domain Eukaryota; kingdom Metazoa; phylum Arthropoda; class Insecta; order Lepidoptera; family Noctuidae; genus Agrochola; species Agrochola circellaris. Next base: position 8,554,012 of record OU611850.1, on the reverse strand, counting down.
AAATCATATTAATTTACATGCAATCATTCAGATTTTTTGTCAGATTATTCTACAAGCTACATATTAGCATAATAGTGTTTTAATTTTCCAGTCCAATCAATAGATTTTCTGTAAATCGCTAACTGCTTCATATTTTGCAATAAATTACCTGCGTCGTGTCATCGCGCTTCTCTTTCATTTCTATCCAGTCCGACAGTGACCGCGCATTAGCTGTTGTAAGCCTCTTAACTTATTTTGTTTACCGAGCTCATCTGATTATTTCACAATAGGGGCTGGCAGTGGAGTTGACGTTGAAAGTGCTGCGCCAGTTCAAGCATCGAACAAACACGTGAAGACTCGAAGACCGAAAACAGCTCGTCACAGACGAAATAGGTACATACCTATGTTATCATCGAAATGAAGTAGACCCATTCTATTTTATGTACAGACAGGACTAGCATACATGTAGAGATGATTCTACGCTATCAGATCGCCAAGAGTCGTTAGGTAGACGAATTGATACGGCAAAACAACTGATCGCCCAAGTTTGTCTAACCCTTTATACTTAGGAATAAAATTTCAGTAAGCTAAGCCGTTGTAATCGGAGCTTCTCTAATGCTCACAAAGATAGCTTCGATCGATATCGATATATGGACCGTCTGTTCCGAACAGTGCAAATAGCGAGTTGACAAGGGGAAAGATAAAACTTTTATTGTCCGGATGTGTTCTCAAAGCCTACTTCTTCCCAGGATATCACCTTCGCCAGTCATCGAGGCAGGTAGTCCACTCCAACCCTGGGCCACAGCGTCGCTATCTCGGCTCTCGCAGCTCATCAGAACTTCCAGTGCATCAACAGCATCGCTCAACTCGTGCACGTCGGGTGATGAGACTGACAACAATCAGCGGCAGAGGTACTGACGTATTTTATAATAGGTCGATGAACTATTGATACTTACACTGCCATCTTCAAGATTTTAGCATTACATATAATATAGTTGAATATAAAAATAAATGATCATTCAAATCAAAGCTGTCGTTTGTATATATATGTATTATTCGAAGTAGGTATAGAACTTGAATAAGAGGTGTATCTATTTAAATAAATCTAGTCAAAATTGTACTATTTATTAAATAATTATATTAAGTAATGTGATGTAGGTATGTGTATCCGTAAATAATTAGACTTTCATAGTGGATTACCTTCTAGCTTTAACTTAAAACAGTGATAATAGGTACATTAAAAGATTAATTTAATATCTATGTATAATCAGTATCTAGTGAATGCAAGGCAGGTCCTAATAATAACTATGTTCTCTGATATCTATTGTGAAATAAAACAAAACATAGTTTTAATATAATTTATTGTATCACCCCTAACTCGCCGCTGTGAAAACCAATATAACGTAATCAAATTCAAAGATATTTAAGTAAAGAAGATGTAACATGGAAATAAAAATAATTTGGAATAAACTGTTGTTTTATTACGGTGGCTACGAAGCTAAAATGCAAAATGAAATGGTTGAACATAGATACAACTAATATAAAATTTAAAAAATCATCGATTGTGACTAGACACGATTTGTCCAAAACGTAAAGCGGTGAACGCACTTTATCATTCGACCAATACAACTACTGTTTCTAATTTATATGGTAATCGTCTTTGGATTGTTTGTTAATGTTATAAAATGGCTAAAACGTATTCGCATCGTTAAGTGCGTTCAAACGCTTTATAAATAATTCAACTGCACACCTATTTGCCCGGTTTTTGAGGTCTTCAGATAATCTTTCGGGTTATTCCGTTTATCCATCCCAAAAAATACGCCCTAAGGCCGCTTGTTTACCGCACCGTGAACCGGGCGTCAACGTGAAGACGTCGCCGAATTAGCGATAGTACGTTTACTATGGCCGCGCAAAGATTTCAATCGTAGATTTGCCCTTCCGCGTCAAAAGATGGTCGCGTTTCTGCTCGTTTTGACACCTCTGAGACAGACAGTCTCGCAGAGACTTGACTTGGTTGTCATAGAAAAGCCATTGTTAATGTGTGAGCTCGCTCCTCTCATTATGGACGATTTTTCGTGCGACTTAGTACAGTGAGGGCAAATCTACGATTTAAATCTTTGTGGCCGCGTAATCCCGTTTCTCGTTGACGCACCGTTCACGTTGCGGTGGACAGTGTAAGGTGGATACTCGGAAACGTATGTCCGAGAATTCACCCTAGCCCTAGTTGGATAAACGGAATTTATAGGCTTAGGGTGGATAAACGGAACAACCAACTTTCAATAGCTGTTGATTCGTCAAAGTTACCGAATTTGTCCGAGTGATCACACGAGATTTTGAACCAAAGCACTATCAAATAGAAAAACTACTGATGAAATACCTCATAAAGCGAGCATTAGCCAGCTATCTACAGTGTGCAGAGTAAATTTCAATCAATACACATAATTGTATGTAGGTATGGTATGAATACACCGTGTTCAAATGTTTATGTAGAACGAATTTCTTAAGCCCAATAGAAAATTTTGACAAAGATTTTTTCGTAGTCGAAAGTGACCCTAAGCCAATTGTTGATGTTACTTTGTACTTTCCTTGGAAATCGCACTCGCCAGACAGAACTAAACCCTTTCTTTCAATGTATCAGAGATCATTAATATTTGTCATTAAGACACTAAAACACATCAAAATATTTATGCAGTTTTCATAGTGGGGTTACCCTCAGTACGTGATACTATAACAAGATGTTCCATGGACATTGTCTTCATGGATCTGCTGTGTATTAGTTTCAATATTTTCGTCTACTCTAACTGTGATTGGCATGACGTTTGAGAGTAACCAGATAATCAGTTAATTTCATCCTTTCATCTATAGTAAAACTTACCAAGAAAATCTCAGTAATACCACCTTTATCTCAGCATTCGTGCTCGTTCCGCCATATTCCAACATTATTTGTATCATTTTTGTGTCAGTTTCAATGATATTAACGAGTGGCAGTACTTCTCCCACCTTTAACAGATCGACAACAATGAGGGTAGTGAGGCAATCACATGATGAGATGCAAATACAGCATACACACAAGATAATAATCAAAATCAACATAGCAAGTACACAGCGATGTAAAAATACAAGTATAAGATAGAGGGCATATAGAGACACATGGAAATGTTACAATACGTAACGCAAAAACATTATCAATGTTTAAAAATATTGGTTAGCATGTCAAAGATGTCCCTCCTTTGTGGTGAAGTATGCTCGTCAGTATTTGTAAGAAAAGTGATGTCATATCTCTGGATATGCGATTCTGTGAAAAGCACATTTAAAATATGCAAACATCATAAAACGAATACGATAAAACAGTGAACCATGAGATTAGTAACTACGAGATGTCAACGTAAGAATTACACCTAGTAAAATAGGAAATAACATGATAACTCAAGTACACGCCTGTAGAGCAATTGGATGTTTGACGTGTGGCAAACATTCAGAAAGGCCAATTTCACTCTCCTCGTTATAAATTATAAGATGCAGTTTTTTCGACGTCAATTCGAAAGAATCGAACATATGTAACGTTTCACCATACGCCAAATATCGTGCGACTGTAAAAATAGTAAATCAGGGATTCTAATATAATTACTACACACCTTCACGAAAAATATATCAGAAATAATAAAATTCACCAATTAAAACAATCGACACGTAAAAACCTCAGATTAACGTGAGAAAGAGTAAAAAGCACAACGATTTATATTGTTAGAGTTAGGGTCACTTACCTCCAGGGACTGTGGACAGAAACCATGATTATAAATAAAATGAACACACTAGTGAATCAATATACACTTTATATGCTTAAAAATTAATACAAGTCTGAGGGGGCGTGCGCCCTCGGTGCCGAGTCGAGCGTGAGCCGCGTCGAACCATAAGTGAACAGTGTCGAGAGGAATGTAGATAGTATTACATTACCTTTATCTCATTTATTTCTCATATAGACTAACACCTAATTAAACCGAGGCTATATAACGTACATCACTGATACCAGCATTACAACCTACGAGCTGTCCAGAGAGATGTGGCGCCAAACATTAAAACCTAACGTATGCTAAACATAGTTCATTACATGAATTGGGAGTTCTATTCTCATGATTTCATAATGATTTTGTGAAAAATAAATTGGTGATCTCCAAATTCACGTGGGTATTACACAAGTATTTATAAGACAGTTTGCGTGTCAACTAGTCACTCAGCACAGTGCATTTACCTCGGCTCCTCGCGGCGTGGTGTCCGCTTTGGTTCATTCTCTCTATAGCCCCGTGGTAGGTCGGATCATTCTGTTACATCTTTTAAGGCAGTGTGGCTTTTTAACTTATACCTGGACAGACTGGCATGTCAAATGATCAATATTGGCACATAAACAATCATAACAATTCAGTATAAATAGAACATGATATAACACAGTTCAAAGTATAAACCACACAGCCGTTCGTAAGTTTAAATAATATAGTGTTCGTAAAAAATAATCTCATCATATACGTTTTGTTGACAATGTTCAAGTGTTAGTTACCCACAAGAAATAAATATGTGATATGCGCCTATGTACTGTCTGTTCAGGGCGACGACTCTAGATGTGAGTGGAAGTCTAAATGGGTGCCATGTGGTCAATTTATCTGTTTGTATTTATTTACAATCATAAATAACAATTAAAAGCTTTAAAGTAATAATCAGATCATACAGTTTGAACATGTGACTCGAGGTCGAGAGCTGTATGTGTGGAGAGAGGTCGACTCAGATCTAGAGACGCGCGCTAACTGCAAGTTATTTATTGTAGGTATTTAGAAGCTAGGCGTTGCAGTAGTTGTATGATGCGTTCATTTCCCAAGATAATAACTATTTCGTTAGAATGTACAACGGGGGAGTCAGGCGGCGACTGGTCTCCTGGCCCTCCGTCGGCGCTCTGCAATCACACAAACAAACGAACATGGCAACACTTGCTACGTAACAATTTGTCGATTTAGCGCTCACGAGCAGGCAACCCCGGAACTGGCCTACATCTGCAACACTACACACACTAAATAGTTGGTGTTCAACACATCTCACAGATAACTACTAGACACGTCAATATAGCATATTATAAATTTACATTATCATTGTATGACATGCAAACTGAAATAGAATATATCATAAATTAAGACATGCATTTCGTCAATATGTTTGTGATATATAACGGAAAATGCCTGTAAAATAAAGATTAATTTGCAATGTAAAAGTAAACCAATCACCTATAGAAGTACACAAAATATACCATAACATGCAGGATGTAATACTGAGGGTCTAGTGTGAGTTTTGTTCAACCATCTCGATTTTACGCATCGACCGCGTTCGGCGCTCTGATTGGCCCTTTACTGGCCTTCACTGGTGATGGGCCAATCAGAGCGCCGAACGCGGTCGATGCGTAAAATCAAGATGGTTAAACGAAACTCACACTAGACCCTCAGATCAAATGAAAATAACACGTCAATATCATACATTTCAGGGTTATTGTGACAATAGGAACAACTTAAATAAATTGCTAACATGTTGTTTCACTTGTCTACAGTAAAACGCCAATCGATGGTAAGCAATAACAAGCTACATAAAATAAATGCATTGTAGGTAAGTACATAATTCACATTACTTTAATTCATCATAATATATCGATTGTCTTGCAATTTTATTCGTCCAAATATAAATGATAATTAATGAGGTTTCATTTACGGCATTTTCAGTATTATGTAAATGTTGCTTTTAAGAATAAACAAACAATACATAACATGGCTTATATCAAAAACGAAGAAAAAAATCGGGTCCATTAAAATATAATCAAAGCAGTTGAGAGCATACGACATGTCATAGAATAAAACAAAAATAATAATAATAATAAAAAACAGGCAAATATGAACATAATCACGTATCATGTAGTATCATAAGAACAAGTTATCCTAAGCACACAACTTAAAGTATACAACTACTAAAATAGTACACAGAACGGGTAGTAGTATCGTACATGAAACACTTCGACAGCTGGCATCATACATAAGTATGTGGAGCGACACACCATCCGAATTTACGCGACAGAAAGTCTGCGTGCTTATGTCTTGTATGCAAATTACGCGACGTACAGACGGCGTTGCTTTCGGAAAACCAAAAATGAAGACGTTGATATCGTCTTTTTTAAAAGTTTTAGCTCTATTATTTTGGCTGTATACATCAGGCGTTCTAACCAAAAGCTATCGTCGCGTTATTTTTCGTGTTTGTTTTTCATAGTTCATACAAACGATCATATTATAGGAAATGGCAGGTGTAAGCACGTCGAACTTTCCGTCGCGTATTTTCCGTAGTTGTGTCATTGGAGTAAGCACGGTAATTCTACTTGTGTGGGTGTGTGGGCTTCCAGTCTTACCAAGAGGTATTATCGTGTTACCTAGTAACTGGGTTTTGGAGGACAGATAGGCAGGCGCTCCATGTAAAATACTGGTATTTAGCTGCATCCGGTTAGACTGGCTAGCCCAACATAGTTGGGAAAAGGCTGGGTAGATGATGATAATGCGGGTGATTTTCCGTGGATGTGCCATTGGAGTAAGCACGGTAAGTCTGCGTGTGTGGGGCGGTACTTACGGCCTATTGGTGGTGTTCGGCGTTGGGCTGTCCCGGGTAGGGGTAGGGCTGGTAGGCGGGGTAGACCTGCGGCGCGTACACGCCGTACTGCGCGTACTGGGCGCCCGCGCCGCCCGGCGCCGCGCCCGGCCCGCCCGCGCCCGGCGTGGAGCTGCCGCCGCCGCCGCCGCCCGTCGTCTGCACCACACGACAATGTTACAGTTTCGACCACTAATATGGTTTACATTGACCAACTTTTTTCTTTTATTGTATTTGTAATTTTATGTTGTTACGAACATAGCATCTATTTTGGAACCCATACTACTGGCATAGGTTTTATTTCAAAGTTGCAATTGTTATTTCACGAAGAAATCCTTTTTGAATTTTGCTACGTGTATACATATTAGTGTTCGTGATTGTAAATGTCAAATTGACAAATTATAATACAAACATCGGATTTACGGTAGCAGAAGGAGTTATCAAAGGAAAAACTTATTATAAACGCACTAGGAAGTGGTGAAGGGTGGGCGTTTTGGGGGACTGTCTTATGTAATTTTGACGTTCGAAAAGTGCTGATTATCAGCCTAGTTTGAATAAATGACTTTTGAATTTTGAATAGGAAAAATTGGTCAGCTGATGAAGTTTTAGAAAAAAACTGGAGAATGTTGCTGCTGTCACTATGTAAGAATTGTTACTTTTTTTCTAGTTTCTTCTTTGTTATTGACCTTATTTATTTAACACTAAGCACACAAATGTACAGAGGCGGACTTAATGTAATAGGCATTTTCTACCAGTCAACCTTTGGGTGATGCTTATTGGTGATGTTTCTCAGAAAGGTCAGATGCGTAGTACTCGCAACCAGCGTGCGTGTATGACCAGATGTATGAACGTAAACGAGGCAAAAGGAATATGGATTATAGTTTCTGCCGAGCCTATAGGAAAAAGGAGTGAGCTTATACAAATATTCTTTCTAGATAAAAAAAAATAGTAACCTTGAGTTTGATCTGCGCTTCGATAGCCTCGGCCTCCTTGAGCTTGCCGATGCTGCGGTAGTACTCGGCCCACGGCGCGCTGTAGTCGGGCTGCGCGGCCGAGGGGGGAGGCGCGGGCGCGGCGCCCGGGCCCGCGCCGCCGCCCGGGGGCGCGCCCACTGCGGGGGGCGTGCCGCCGCCGCCGCCGCCGCCGCCGCTACCTAAGGACACAGATGGAACATTTGAAGACCCTTGAGATCAAGCAAGTCTAAAGATCGAAAAAGTTATGTAGCTTCGACCTCCGTCGAATATCAATCTCGCACGGACTATGATGCTAAATCGTACGCGAAGTAACGAAGTCTATGTGTTATAGTCAAAGTCCGATACACAGTCTCTTCGCGGAAGGACTGGTTTATCCTAGGTTTGGCCAGAGCCATCAGGCAATCCCCGAAATACATTTCAATTTCGCCCTTTGCCTGAAGTATTTTTAGTCAAACCCAGGAGCTCCTAACTTTTCAGTCAAACGTCGAAAGTAAATTATTCTGTTTCGGTTTTGGCCTAGTCAATCCTAGAAGCGACTGCAAAACTCGGTCAAACGTTGATCTGAACATGTTTAAACAGGTTCATAATGTCTCTCGCGGTGTTCCGACCGATTGTTTTGTCATTTCATGTTCGTTCATTGAGCGTGCGGGCGTGTAATTGTGTAAAATTGAAGATGAGTGAATCAAACGGTGTTGTTGTTACTAAAAACGTGGATAAAGAAGCTTTAAAAGTAAAGTTTAAAGAGAAAATTTCTAATTTGAATAAAAATAAGTGTTCATTTCACATAAAAAACAAACAGTTGTATGAGCAGATTATCAGTGAGGTAGAATCCGCTAAAGTAGCTGAAAAGAAAACGTCTTTGCAGAATCGCCGTCTCAAACGCTACGACGTTGTTTGTTTTGGGGACGAAAAAAAATTGATTAAGCCATTGTCAGATACAAAAAATATACAATACTACGTTGATTAATTTTCCATCTTAATTACTTAAGAAATTATTAAAACAATAAACATCAAAATTTTAAAAATGTTATTTTTTTATACCTAATCTTACAAACTAACCTCCGTATATTCCAAAGCATTTATTTATTTATTTTATACTTTATTGCACATCGTACAAAAGGCGGGCCTAATGCCACACGGCATTCTCTCAAAGCATCTCAAATATAAAAGTGAAAATCACGTAAGCTGACCAATCAGGTGTCAGAACTGGCAGAGTTAAGCGGTTCTTAAGACTTGAAAGCTGCTTAAATGATAAAATGCTTCCAAATATACGAAGATAAGACACTTCATACCTATATCGGAGTTTGACTCGTCAAACCCCGATTTAATAAAATTGTGTTTTGACGTTTGCCTGACCAAATTAGTCTCTCCCAGGTTTGACGAAAATTGTTTAGTCAAAGGCCGAAAATTTACATTAGTTTGGGCTTTGACTAAGTCATTCAGTCTGACCTGAGGATTGACCAGTCCAACCTAGGAGCGCCGGAGCTTCGGAGTTTGCCTATAACATATGCACTATGCGTCTATGTTTGTGTACTATTGTATGAATCAGCGTTCCGACTCGCGAATGTATGAATTTAATTAATGATCGGAATAATTTCACAAGATGTACGTCAAAACTAAATCCACTCAAATAAGGATCACTAAAAACAAATCGCAACAAGTTCTTCAACTTTTACGACAAACTTATTTAACCATTTACACAAAAGTGCACACATACACAAATATTTTTAAATCATTTCAACTCATTAACCATAAAAGGTGCTAAATCCTCACTATAAATAAGAAGTACTTTATTTTTACTTTTTTTTCTTTGCTACATAACAGCAGTACATTAATATCTACATACATATTAAAAAGTCGCTTTTCGTGTGTCCGCGTTGTTCTTCTAATCTAAACTACGAAACGAATTTTGATGCGATTTTCACTATCAATTAGAGAATTTATTCTGGAACATTTATGTGTACAAATAATAATATTAAACTTACATAATATTAATAATAAAACGTTTATTGATTCATAAACAAACGTTACAATATTTAGGTACATATCACAAAGAAATCTCGATGTTTTGAAAGGTCGTACGTAACAACCGTGCGAAGTAGGGGCGGGTGACTAGTAGCTAGTAAATCAGAAGGATTGCTCACCATCCATGCCCTGCACCTGCACCTTGGCCTGTGCCTCTATGGCGTCGGCCTCGCGCATCAGTCCCAAGGAGCGGTAGTAGTCGATCCACTGTTGAGAGTAGTCTGGCTGTCCGGTCGCTGGGTTGATCTGCACTTGTTGCTACAAGACAAACAAGTAAAGTATGCTTTAAAATAATATCAAAACTAGCCAAAATGCAATCTTTCTTAGGTTTAAAGAACGAATTCTATGTTAACTGTACACTTGAAATTGCTTTACGCTGATTTTGTTCATTCTTCAGATGAAGACAAAATGAAAAAGGTTAGCAGTAGAAACCATTATCTTTTGGACTCAAACCAGTTTTTATTTAACTTTTCTTGCATTCCATGAGCAATTGAAATAAAGTGTTTTATTGGCTTAGTACCATTTTACCCTGCATGAATCAATCAATCCGCCTAGCCTTTTCCCAACCATGTTGGGGTCGGCTTCCACTCTAACCAGATGCAGCTGAATACTGTATTTTACATGGAGCAACTGCCTAAATGACCTCCACAACCCAGTAACTGGGTAATACGATACCCCTTACCAACCCTGCATCAATATAAAGCAAAATATCCAACAGTTGACTTGGTATTCCTAAAAAACTGGTAAGAGTCGCTGTCATATTCAGGAGAATTATTTATTTATTAATAAAGGTACACCAACAGCTTCTGTATATAAAATATCGAATAAAGTAGTAATAAGTATTAGGCTTATACAGTTGCCAATAACAGGTGAACCAACATTCAGGATTGTGTAATTTTCTATATTTAAAAGAGTGTCCTTGGAGTTTCTTGCCCGTTCTTCTCCATGAAGATCTACGTTTTGGAACTGGGCAACTAGCTTCAACTTTCTGACTAACTGACCGACTATTTGACAATTCAAGTGCCTGTAAATGGTTTAATTGAAATAAATGCTTTGAGTTTGAGTTCAAACATAATAGTGAATTAAATCAGTAAGAGGGCGAAAAATGTAAAGCTCGATAATGAAGCAGTTATTTACCTGCGGGCCCTGCTGCTGCTGCGGCTGGTGCCAGTGCGGGTTGTAGCCCCAGGCCGGCGGCCCGGCGCCGCCGCCCGCGCCGCCGCCGTAGTACTCGCCGCCGTTGCCACCGTTGCCGTTCCCGTTGCCATTGCCGCCGTTTCCTCCGCTGCCTTCGTTAATGAAGTTGACTGGCTAGAGAGACGAGAGCTTACGATAAGTAATCACAAGTATTTTCAGCCACGTAACCAGGCAAAGCGTAATTTGAATTTTTCAAATTCACATTTGTTATTGGACATCACATACAATGAACGAAAAAATCCTTAAAAGTCCTAAATCGTCAATACGCCTTAAGCAAATGTCTATGTCGTCTCTATATCACAAGAGACAAGACAACACTACTCTTTATCCTGCAATGGGACCACGAAGTAAAAATACAGAATTGGACAAAAGTTTTGGTGATGTAAACTTGAATACCCAATCTTAGATAATTTACATGTCATTGTGTTGCCACCTAATCGGTTGCAATAGTACTACAATGAATTTTTGTTCCCAGATCTCTGTACTTATCTCAGATTCTGTATTCAAATATAGCTGTACATACCATGCCAACTTTCTCCATGATAATCCGCTTGCAGTGCTCCACGGCCTCGGGGTGTCCTCGTATGTAGAAGGTACGGTTGTTGCGATCCGAGCCTTGCGCGCGTCTGTCCAGCTCGCAGTGCGCGCCAGACGCTGCGTTGATCTGCTTTATTACCTCGCCGCCTGGACAAAGTAAGTGATCACAACAGTGCAACTATTCATACATGCTTTGAAATTGTCAATTTTAGGTTGTAAGCTGATCTTTCCGCCTGCGCAGTAGTTATTGGCACTCAATCAGTCATACAATTCAACGCGGAACACATCAACGCTTTTTCCTGTACAACCGCCTTTACAAAGACCTCTTTTACAGCTATCGTTTACAAAGGAACAAATATAAATTCTTCTATTTTGGTAGAAGAAATACAAAACTCAAATGTATAATTGGTGTTTCCCTGGAAGAACTCCTTCACACCATGAAGGAGTTCTTCCAGGGAAACTGCACATGCACTTCACTGCCAGGCACTTCACATCGCTATTCGTGTTCGCGTTTTCGTCTTATTTGCCCAAATACGACGATGTGAAGTTACTCTAGTCGCTTATATTTGCCTATTTTTCACGATTATAACGAATACGCAAATACACGATCACTGGTATCCGCCGGCTGTCGGTTTTTGGTCACATATCAAAGAATTGCGAATATACCAAATAAGTTCGTTTACCGTCCACACATGGCTTGCTCAGTAGAGTGCGGTGTTTTATGTACCGCATAACATGTATTGGTAATTAACTCAGAGGATAAGTCGCTGCTGCCGTCAACACGTCCATCTTTGCGTTCTGATTAGCAAAATGATAGCAAAAAATGATATTGTTGAATGTTCGGCATATTCGCTGTTCATGACGATGTGTGGACGGTGTGTTCGAGTTATTCGGACTTCTAAACTATATAGCCGAATAAAACACAGTAAAAAACGCAAATACCGAATAGCGATGTGAAGTGCCACCATCACAAAGATTTGTAGTACATGTGACGTACCTCTGCCGATGATAAGTCCGCACTTGACGTTGGACACGGTGAAGGTGACCCTGATCTCCTGCGCGTCCTGCCACTGCGAGTAGTCCCCGCCGCCGCCGCGCTCCCCGTTGCGTTGTCCCGAGCCGCCGCGCCCGCGCCCCGTCCGCACTTCCTGCTCACGTCTCTGTATATTATCACAGTATTACATGCTTACATAGCTGATCAGCCTTTCAGAAACTCCTATCGTAGTGCACTGCTGGACATAGGTATTAGCTCTCAAGTTGCAACACCCGGCTCTCCGCCTCCTGCACCCAGTCTGTCCTAGCCTTCAGTCCATCTAGCTGGGCAGTTTCCCATGCGTTACTACGCCTACCGTTTTCGAGAATCCACTCAAGGACAAATATGCAAACCTGGTTGGTATGAAATATTCGAATGCAGGCCCAACTAATTATGCTAATATCAGGAAAAAAACATTCATCCATACTGAGGTTATTGTAGTTAACTGCTAGACATAGGCTTCTCCCAAGTTACCAGTTGCAAGTCTGAATGCAATTTACCACAAACTTGAACTTTATCAGCTTGCTTTAATGCAGCTATGACCGCTAAAATCTAACAGCTTTTAGCACTTGACTTACAATATTTCAATCATGTTTTTAACAGAAAATTTCGATCATTAATTTACTAGTTTCTTCATAAAATCACACCAGTGTATACTCACATTTACACTTGAGATAAGGTCCTCAATCATTTGCCTGGCTTGCTCCACCTGGTGCGGCTTGCCTTGCAGGTAACATCTGTATCACATGCGTATATTTAACGAAACCCTCGTATTATCGAGATGCGTGGGGTGTACGGTCTCCTTAACCATACTTAGAACATTGTCTTATACAATACAAATTGTGACGTTGACAAGTAACAATCTTAATTTGACGAGATCCAAAAGTGCTCAATGTTTTCGTAAGGTGACGCCTAACCTTCAGGATATTCAGGCCTGATGAGTATAAATACCATCGATTATGCACAAACAGAAGATATACTTGCTGTGTGCAAATAGAACCGCTAACATATTTAACTAAGTTTTAAATTTTTTTTTTTTACTTTATACTCGTTATTATTAATTTGTTACATTTAGTATTTATGCATTTTCGAGAGACCGAAGCACAGGTTTAACCTAGTTCAGGCAAATAAGCAACTGTACTCTATTAAATGTGGCCCTTTTTGTAAATAAACGATTTTATTACTAAATACATTACCTCTTGTCCCCGGGGCCGTCGTCTCTCTCCTGGTGGAACTGCACCCTGCATCCGGTCTCAGCCTGGATCTTCTTGATCATGTCTCCGCCGCGACCAATCACGATGCCTACGGCTACTTTTGGTACTAGTACCTGATAACAATAAGACGTTTTGTTATTGTTACTGCTTATTTAACTGTACAAAAGTTTGTCTCATGAATTTTTGTCATGTTTATGTTAAAAAAAATTACAAAAAACATTTCAATCTGACACAGAATCATAGCAGGATTTCCGAACAACTTGACAGGAAGAGCTGATTGTTATTGTCTATGCATCATAGAGATCTTAAGCGTCGCCTCTGTATGGACAAAATACATTGCTTTGTATTTCAGTTTTAATTATTTAAAATACGAAAACGAAAAAAAAAAACTTGCTCCGTTTGCCTTTTTGAATAGTTCTTGATTAGCAATTCACTATGATAACATCTTTTCATCACTTTTCCGGCCTAAGTTGACCCCTCTTACCTCAGTGGAGTTAGTAGCGAGTCCGTTGCCCTGGTCGTGTCCCTGGTACTGGTCGTCGTACTGCGGCTGCCTGGGCCCGCCACCCTGTTGCATGTCCTTGTCCGCTAATAGCTCGTACACTAGCTGCTTGGCGTGCTCCACTTTAGCTGGGTCGCCTGATATGCGCAGCGGCTTTTCCTGAATACATTTTTATTTTGTTAAATTTGTTTTATGATTACTACAAAAGGCGCGATTTGATGCTGTAATAATTGCATGATTCGATGGAAATGTGGTCGAGAGAAAACTCGTTCTTTTCGTTTATACTTCTAAAAAACTAACCAAAAAACTTATGCCGTACTGTTATTTTAGGGCATATGACACCCAACAACCCACACTGGGCCGGCGTGGTGGATTAAAGCCGGCTTCCTATCATAGAGAGGAACTTAGTGCCCCAGCAATGGGAATATTATTGGCTGATCAGTATACCGACTGTTAGTAAGAAATAATCTTCCCCAGATTTTTTTTTAAACCAGCAGAATAATAAATTATCTCTCTTTACTTACATATTCTGTGTTAGGTCCATCCTGAATGACCACCATCTTAGCTCCAGACTGTTCCTGTAGCTGTTTGATCGTCTTGCCGTTCTTGCCGATGATCAGGCCCACTTTGGGACCCGGCAGCATTATTTCCTCCTGCTGTAGAATTAAATAGTAAGTGCCAATTCCTCTGTGACCCGATAGGGAGCAGATAAATTCTAAAGATTATATGTCCGATACGTTTTTGCTATTGATGTGCATGTGCAATGAAAATACAATATCGTCGTTGCGCGTGCAAAAGTCGCTTCGCTATGTGTTATTTCGTGATTTTCGGTTTATTATGCAGTTTGAATCGTTATTTCAATACACACATACTGTAAAAACAGCTAGGTGATAAATGCAATATTTAAAGAGTTACGAATACAAACACAATACATCGAAAGTTCCATACAAACACGCTAAATATGTATTAAAGTAAAAGTAATTTATTTGAATAGTCTGGGTATTTTTTGAGAAAATCAGTGTTTTGCGTCTCCTGTAAAGTGTGTAAAAAACACAGCGATTATGGAAAGCGCAGCGACGATATGTACAAATATTTCATTAAAAAAATGGTGAATAACATCAGTGTATCTAGTGCATTATATTATTCTACTGCTAAATATTTGTGGTATCTTATTTGCAACTTGTCTTAACTTGTTTTTAGCAAACTGATGTAATTTTCAAAATTTCCTAATACTATGACAAGTTTCTTTTTTTTTTCAAAAACAATTATTACAATACGAAAAACACATTTATGCATTAACAAATACAGAATACGTTTAAAAAACATGCGCATTTGACATTTAACTACAAAATTATGGTGATAACTTTTTTGCTACAGCGACTTCATTACTCAGGTGATTTATAAAATGAATAATGAAATATTAATATTGTTAAAATGGATACTTACATCACAATTTTGCACCCAGTCCGATCGTCCGATGGGTAGGTTGCCCTGTGGATTCAGATAAGTTGGAATAACTACTTTCTGTGAAGGGTACATCCTACCGGACGGCCATACACTTTTCCATACAGTAGGACATCGCCTTAACACATTCAGTTTCAAGATGCCTGATCAAGCCTCTGACTTGTTGCTTTTTTTTTTTTTTTTAATGGTGGTACTGAAGTCGGGCTCAATGCCATAAGGCATTTTCTACCAGTCAACCTTATAATGTGTGAGAAGTTTCGCTAGTCAGCAAGGCGTCGTGCAGTCTGCATAGGGGCACTGGAAGTAACTACGGTAGTCGCTCCGTAATCCAGCACTCATTTTTTTCGCCTATTTTTCGTTTAGAAACACCGCATTATTGCATTTCTATAGGAACTGTCGGCTAGTAATAAATAATATAAATACAGATTTGTAAAGTAAAAAAATCTTTATTAGTATACGTAATAATATCTACTCTTAGAATCGGACCGGACTGCAGAACGACAACAATCAATGCGCGCGCTCTGTAATCCGGCAATTTTGTATTAAACCTGTCGGATTACAGAGTAGGAGACGGATATCTATGGTAGGAGAGCTAAGTTAGAAAACGCCGGACTATTGGACGTGTGGGATAAGTGAGCGCCGGATTACTGTACTTTAAAAACCAATATTTTCTTATAAGATAGTTGAAGAGACTTCTAGTAATTGTGAGAAAGACGATGAAGAGACTTTTCCCATAACCAGCCCATCATTTACAAAGATACTTCATAATAAAAATCATCTTGACTAACGTTGATACAAAAAGTTGCTAATATTCAGACTGCTATTATAAGTCGCGACTTCCCATTTATGGTAAAGGTAAGTACAATGACCTACTGAAATGAAGTACTGTACAAAATGATAGTATGAGTCGACCCAGCACATTGGTTGTGAAGTCGTGACAAATGTACAGAATACATACATGAATCACGCTTTTATCGACGAGAAGTGTTATAATATTTGATATTAGCTGCTGAAAACTTGTTAGTAAATGTTACTATGTTTTAATACATAAGATTTTTATTGAGAGTTGTACCCATTTTCTAGTCTAGTAAGTCAGCATTTCACATATTTATATGATTACATTACTAACCATGATGTATAAAATAGACATACCAGCACCAATAGGCAGTCACTCCGATCCCTATCTACTAAATTCAATCTCGTATTTAGAACATTGCCTAATTAACGTTGATAAGCTCATCCTAACGTAAAAATGACCAGGAACCCTGGTTTTTAGCTTAAAAACTGTAAATTCTCGGTGTGGAATAATGTGGACTGTAAAACGGTAGTTCTGTCTTAGTATATTAGTATGGTACATACCGTGATGGAGCCTCCCCCGCCGCCGCCGCCGCCGCGCGGCATGGGCGGCATGCCGCCGCCGGGCTGGCTGTCGCCGGGGTGCTGGGGCGCGTTCTCGCGGCCTCGGTGGTTCACTATCTGGTTCACGAGCTCCCTACGTCAGAAAGATAAAGCACGTTCACAGTTATTTTACCTATAACAGCCACTTTAGGGTTGACTCATAAAATCGTTAAAATATGCCTCATGTCAAACGGCGAAAGCATGAACATTGATCATCACACCAGCTCGATCTCGAATAAGTCGCATGCTTAATGGAATACTGACTCAAAAAAGACGATTTTTGGGACATCGCAAAAGAAGATCTTGCTATGAGGAATTATCATACTTGTTGATGCAAAAAAATAAAACTGATTAAAATTAATCATTAATGCTTGTATTTGAACGTCTAATAGACGTTTAGTTAGTAGGATAAGTCCTCATAGCAGGATCTTCTTTTGCGATTTCCCAAAAATCGTCTTTCAAAAACATTATCTTCAGGATCCAACACTTAGTGTTAGATCCTGAAGATAATGAAGAAGATGTTTTTGAAAACGTGACATATTGTTCCCTGTATCCATAATCAATGAGATCTGTGAGATTCAGTGTGCTGACTAAATGTTTATGAAGGTTTCGAGTTGTCTATGTATGTTCAAGGTCACCTTTCTCTTAAGCAAAATCTAATCCTAATTCCTTTTGTCAGACTGTACGATACCTTTCGAAATATCAATTATTCATCTAAAAGTGGACTGTGTCCTGCAGAGCGTCTGAAAGCTCGTGTTACGATTAAAACCTCATTTAAGAGGTCTTGTAACGTTTTTTGATTTATTTACTGTTCTTTTATTCTTTTTTTTTTTGTGACAGTTGATGTCAAATTGATAAGAATGTAAAAAAAATATGTTTTTTTGGAATAAAACAAGCATTGTTTTAAAAAAAAAAACATTTCTGTATAAACCTGACTGACCCCTAAAAATTTGTTCGCAGCGATAGTAAAAACATAACCCTGTCATTACTGTCACATAGTCGGTTATAAAGGAGATTGTGGGATCAGGTCATCTACAGTACGGGGCCATTAAGAAGGGAAATGGACATGTTCACATGTCTGAGAGACAACCCTCTACAAAGCCGAACTTTTCTAAAAATTCACTGTATTCTTAATGGCCACGTACTGTAGCTAGTATTAGTCCTTACTTGGCCCTCGAGATAGCCTCCCGCGACCCCGTGAGGGTGCACAGTCTGTCAGGCTGGCCGCCCGAGTCGGGCGCCATCTGTATCTTGCAGCCTGACTCCGCTTGCAGGCGCGTGATCTGCTCTCCACCGCGACCTATTACTGTGGACAAAGCACATGGCATTTAATTTTGGCATTAAATATTTATAAACTTTTATTTAAGTTAAGTAATGGTCTGCTCAACCATCATTATTTCCTCTATTTGCAAGAGTCCAACTTTTATAATATCCATACAAGCCTTTGCATGAGTCCAACTTTTATTTTTTATGTACTTTTATTAGTACTATTCCAACTGGACAGTACAATTATGCACAAACATTTCTTTAAGCGACATTTAAAAAATGGGGGTTATTTATTTATTCGAACACATCTTTAGTCTGGTGGTGTCAAGCACAACTGCTTTAGTGAGTGTTTTTAGTATTTCCCTTAAGAATTTCTCAGTGGTAGCATTTCTCAGGACTTGAGCCGTTTTTATGGGAATAGAGTCGCCCACTATTACATTGGACTTAAATATATAACTGGCGAAGTCAAGGTGTCATGTACACCACTCCCTATCTCTTTGTAGTACAGAGACGTGATCTTTCATGTAATGTTTGCCATTTTTATTCCATTCTACACAATGTTATGCTCCACTGCAGCTAAAGGGTGTGACTACATGACAATGGGCCTAACACAGGTTTCGGCTGAAAATCAGTGCTGCCATGTAACATTATGCTGAACTGGAGCCTTTTAGGCATTAGCAATTACTTTTATTTGTCTATGATTTAAGGTTTGTGGATATTTACGCAATTTATTTCTTCCATCTTCCTTTTTAACACGCTTTTATTAGGTCGACCTGTATGTATGTAACTATGTAATCAAATCTAAGAAAACTAATTTAACCATCTTCTAAAGATCGTAGCGTTATGAAAATTGCCAGTTGTATGTGATTTTGGTGACAATACAATAACATGGTACTGTCGAGCTGATCTGATGATGGAGCCGGAAGATATGAACTGGAACTTCATGATGGATGATCGTATCATAGCCGTGTTTGAACTTGTTAGAAAGGTCTTGTAATGAACGTTGACCATGATTAGGTTTCAAGGTCTGATGATGAAGCCGGAAGATAGTCACTAGCATTCCATGATGAAATATCGTATCATAGCCGTGTTTGGACTTGTTAGAAAGGTCTAGTAAAGGTGCACGTAAAAGCGTGTTTTTTAGTTTTTTTTAAACTATTAATTTTTTATTGCTCATAAGTCGTGGTGTCGATACTTACTAAGTCCGACCATCTTGTCGGGCACCCGAATGTACTCGTTGAGCGTCTGGTCGGGCATGAGGTTGGCGGGCGCGCTCGGGGGTGGGGGCGGCGCCGGGGCGGGTGCAGGTGGGGCGGCGCGGCTCGCGGCCGGGGCGGCACTCGGTCCACTACGAACAAACGAAGTATTAAGGGGGATGCACTAAGTTAGCCCACGACATTCAAATTGTCATACTTTTTTGCAATTTGCAGGTTGTAAATTACAATAAATATGCAAATTACGAAAAACGTAAGGAAAAGAATTTTCTGGGGTACTCTGGCTCATTCGCCTTAATTTATAGAAAACTTCGCCACCACGAGTTTGGTATGTAGATCATTTAAATATTAAGGTATAAAGGAAGTAATAATAATAAAAATATAGAAGGGACTACATAAATTGATCGATTTATTTCTTCAGTACCTACATTCTGGAAAGGTTTTGACGATTTGGTCTAGCTGCAATTTGTCGGAGTTCTTTCGAATTCATTTCTTTTTACAAGACTGCCCAAAAACAAAGAGTGTTATGTGTTTGTATTTCAAAACATGGTTTAAAAAAATACATAAAAAAAACTAAGTTCATTTTTGGTATGCATGACAAAACCGGCGTCGCGCTACACTATGCTATTAAAAAAAAAAAGATAACCTAATAAAATAAGTAGAGTGGCAGAGTACTCTACATAAAAACCTTCAAACGTTTTTATGAGTGCGAGTGACATGTCTCTGACGTAATATGACGCGCGCGAATCGTAAAAACACGTGTTTTTTGTGTATGTGACACGAGACACGAGGCCGGGTTGTCACACGCGTTTTGCGAAAAAATAGCAAGAGAAGAAAAAATAAAAATAGCCACCAACTTACATTCATAATAATTCATTATAATTTCAGGAAAATTTTACCGAAATTGTAAGTTCTAGGAATTTATCAATTTCTTAAGTTTAGTCGACAAAATACTTAGAAAATTCATGTTGCCAAATATGGCGAAATACAACCTTTTATCTCTAATTAAATAACTTAATATTTTTCCTAAAATAATGACAAGTAAATTTACATAGAGAGTCTGCATAAGTAGAGTTTATTAATTTAATTTTGCTCTTTTTTCATGAGAAGAGTTTAATAAAGCGACATTTAAAAAGAATTCTACCATAAGTTGTATCAACAAAGCATTTAAAGTTTTCATTCATACAACACTTTTGAAACTGCAGTCATCATCTACTTTCTATGTTGACTGTACAAGTACATCTTTAAAATTGTGTGGTTCATGTTCTTTATTAAAAAACCTCTGCATTGCACTCCCAAAATATTTTTCCCGTTTTTTAAATTATTAAACCACGATCAATCAAAGAAAAGAGATTTTGTTACATTTATATAGCAGAAACCATTTTAATGTGTTTTTTTCTCGGTATTGATTTACATCAGACCTTTCATCAAAGGAATATCTTATCTTACCTCATTTGTGGTTGTGGTTGTTGATACGGTACTTCTACTGAAGCCAATTTCTTCGCATTCGGTTCTGGACCCTCCTCCAATGGCCTCTTGCTTCCGCCTCCTTCGAGCTTAGCAGCAACCTGTAGGGAATATTGATGAATGTAACCTTTTTAATTGTTTGAAAACTTACTTTTAACTTCACCATTTCTTTTCTCATTTTATTCCACAGACAACATTCTAGATCCACGTAATTATATGAAATCTAAGCCACTTGTTCTAAGTTTGTGGTTTTGACGAGCTCCACAAAACAAGTTTTAATCTACAAAGTTTTAATTGATTTTAATTAGAACAATATTCCTGTAATAAAGTTTATTGCAATTTTAATTCGAAAAATACCCATGTGACGGCTGAACAAGGAGGAAATAATTATGTAAAACATCTATGTATCTACTTTACCCATGTTTGCAAAGGAATAAATGATTTGATTTGAAGTAGTTTGTAAACTAGTGGTGTGAGTCATTATCAACTTTACTATCAGTTAAACAATTAATAATTAGTCAATTACTAAGTGATCATGAACTTACAAAGAAACTGTTGAAACTTGTCCATAACAAAGCATCTTCTTGTTTAATAAAATTTTATGGCTCATAGTAACTTTGATTTCAACAATTACTGACAAGAAGAACATTATTGACGGTTATGTTTGTTACAAAATTAGGTTTTTAATTGGTAATTTAGTATGATAGTGACCAAGTGTCATGTTGAGTTAATCATTTCAAACACTTCTGTTTAGTCTGGAATGGTTACTTACTTTACTGTATCAAAGTTTGTATGAGCCACTATATGAAGTTAAGTATCCAAGAATTTATGAAAGTGGCTAACTGTAGCGAGGTCAAAGTAATTGTTTATTTTAATTGTATCAATTGTTTTTCTCCAATACTTAAGCAAAAAAGATAAACGTGACCCATTTTAAATTAAATTCTTGCATTCACCAACCAGCCATAACTTATGTTGATCCGCCCCTAAGACGTTCCTCTGACTGATTATTTATAAACATTTACACTTTATGGTTATAATATTTGAGTTTGGTAGGGAAAACATACTGAAACATCTAGAATATTCCTATAGATAATATGCATAGTGAGGAAGCAGTAACATTATTGATTTGTAATTGTCTTTGTTACTAAACATTGTATTGATCCAAACTGCTAGAGACAATATTTTAAGATAAGGTTATTAATTGAACATTGATATTGTGGAATGGTCCAAATCAAAAGCCTATTTGATGAATCACTCAGAGCATGTGCATAATTTAGTTTGTTGTCTGATGCATAATTCGCGCCTATAATGTGCCACAACGCAATATTGCCGCGAGAGAACCGCTTGGCTTGTACGCCAGCCAGAATCATCCGCGCAACAAGGGCAGACATCAAAACTTATCAGCTGCATTGTATTTGCTTAAAGTACTCATTTATCACCACGAAAAATTACAATCAATAAGTAGGTTAGGTAAAAGCATCTTACCAATGATCCTTCATGGAACATCAATGGTATGAAGAGAAAAGGGCGGGTTGGAATAAAAACTACCTCTAATGAATGATAATTTCCATGTTGAAGGTATAAACACAAAATTTTAACGGTAAATAACACGCAAATGTCAATAGACGCGATTTTTGTAAAGAGAAGATGCGCTTACCAATCTAGCACGTTGTACAGCAGCCGCAAATCCCGCCGTTTGGCTATTGTTTTGAAGCGTAGCCATAGAAGAATAATCACTCATATTTGAACCCAATTTCACATTCAACCGCGTAATACCGCAGCCATTAAAAAGGATCAAAATGACCCAAAAACTTTATGAAAGGTTTCTCTCGCAACGCAAGTTCGTTGCGAGAAAGACGCGGACCATAGACAAAATGAGAGATGTTTTAAATGTCGCTTACCAATTTTATTTCTTTTTGTATTTAGTGTATTTATCTACCAACTTGAATGATCTAATGAGTTCCCAAATTTATCTGAAACATAACGAGCTAAAATAGAACAGCGATTGTGCTATTTTTCATTCTGAATTATTCACAGAAATAATAAAGTTGAGTTTTTAGAAAAGTCAAAATTGTTGTCTTTGGTTTAAAATGAAAATGCGTTTGGTTATTGCTATTTTGCTAAAACATGATTAGAAAGAGGATTTATAGAAATAGAGAAAAATAAATCTGTAACCGCTAACAATCTTTTCAAGTTATTTTTCATATAAACGTTATTCCATCAAGTACATGCTAAAGTTTAAAGTAATATTTCCTTTACAAATACAATATTATTTTAATATTTTTAATTCATAATCTAATAGTGGGTCTACTAGCAAAACTATTTCCAGATAAATTAAACAATCTTATTTTTGTATTATTCTGGTTAAAAATACCTTTGTATAACTTTTCTTGAAATACATGAGGAAACATCGATAAAATTTTAAGATGTAACTTCTGTATTTTTAAGACAATTATAAAACAGAATCAAAACAGAACAATAATTTTAAAAAATCTTTAATAATTTAGCCCAATTTATGGCTAAAATAATCCTTTTTCGGGATTATACAAATAAGTAAAGGCCGATGCACCGAAAATAACAAAACGTTCTAACTTTTTTTTCTATGTTATGGGTGCGTGCATTTGTGTTGTCCGGTGTTTGAAGACGCTTGGAATTCGCTTTCAATTTCTTCGTAGGAAAAATGTCGGGTGATACCGATAAAGCGAAAATCAGTGATAATCAGGTATAGTTGTGAAATATGTCTTTGTTTTAATTTTCTCTGTAATAGTGCGCGTCTATTAAGATGGATTTGAGTTGTGTAGTGGTGTTATTTCCGTGTTATATCACTAATGTTTGCCTGCGTCTCAACATGGCTGACAGAACGATTGCTTCCCGCTAAAAGCGGGAACTACGCCACGGAGGGTTGTGATACGAGTCAATATTTCGCAATAAAAACTGTGAATGCCATCTTGATCAGTTATCGAAACTGATTCTAATGGGATATTTTTCAGGATTTCGCATATTTTGGCCACCCCCGCCCCTTTGCATTTCGTTGCAGGGCCTTTGTTAATGTGCACGATGTTATATGACATTGATATGAAATCCGCATGACCTTGATATTTCGTTTCTTGCGATTATTCAATTTTAGAGGCAGCGTGATATGTTGTTGTTCCACTGAGCCGCGGCCTCGCGACTCATTATTTACGCTCGGAACTCGGCCGGCGATGTAAATAAAACATAAGTATCCTTTCGGGGGCCTTTATTGCTGACCTCTTTCGTTTTTTTTCCGGTACATTTTTTGTGATAGTACACGTTTATGGCGCGAACGCAAATAAGTTATCATGAAATTCTTGAAATGTGCATCGGATTTGACTGGAGAGATGTAGAATATTCCTCATAATGGTACTAGTAATCCATACATAGCTATTGTATGTACACAGCTGTATACGTCTTACTGTAGTGCTAGAAGAGAAGCATTGAAATTTGTGACTTGCGTCTATTAGCATAAGGTTGATAATTGAGTGATGGCGCGCGGAAGTGACGCCGACTTCACCAATAGAATGGTGTTCAACATGCAGATTTTGCAATGCATGGTTGCAATATTTTTTATTTTGTATTTAAAATTTTGTTATTTTAAACAAAAATACATGTTGCACAGGGTAGAGTAAAAATTGTCACAATCTGTACATTGATTTTGTGCAAAATGTCATGTAGTTTCACAATACAGTACCTGAAATGTTAATTATTTTGGAATTAATTAGTTTCGTTAATAGAAGTAAAGGAGGAGAATGATGCATAGAGCAGTTTTATAAAGTTGGATGAATGTATTGAAGTCATGCTCACACATAAAGCTGTCCGTCTAGGTATTATGAAAATGTTCACTAGAGTACTTGGTTGTCCGTTGCTGTATTTGCTCAGACAATCTTAGCACACTGTTGCCAGAACATGCAATGGCTATGCGATGTAATCTAAATATTTTTGTTTTGACTCATTATTATTGTCAATTTGTGAAAATGTATGTATTTACTTGTATTGTGAAGTAAATGATATATAACTGTTATTGAACATTACTAAATCAGGTATTATTAAAGTCATTAACTAACTGCATAGTAATTATTGAGTAACTAAATTGCTATACACTCGGACACTAAGTGATACAACCAATTTATTACTAGGAATAACTAACAGCAGGTATATTTGTATGAGAAGTGATCAGTAATGTACAGTAAAAATGGTTACAGATTTTTCACAACATTTAAAATAAGATATATTGACGAAAAATTTTGTTTGTGTATTGACTACATAATCATTTTACATTAAAAAAAGAGTACATTTTGAGTCATACTTACTACTTGTAATTTCCCAAATGTATTGAAAATATTTAAAAATAAACTATGAAATTCAACATCAACATATTTGTGTGCAGGATGAAGACAAGAAGTCAGGGACAGGCGACGGTCAAACAACAGAAGATGAGTCCTCCCAGGACTCAAAGGGTGAGTCGCAGGCGTCTGTGGACCCTGCCCCAGCCCAAGGTAACGCCGATGTAGATCAACCAGACACCAAAGAGGAAGATAAGCTACCTAGTATAGAAGGTCAGGTTCTTTCACCAGTCTCCCCCAGTCTGGTCAATGTTTTCACAAGTCGGTGTTCATCTACATGGCAACTAACCTTATTCTGGGCTGATTTCACGATCTTTTGCTTGTTCACTCTGTGAAAAATAGTTCCGCAAAATCCCGCGACAATGGCGGTAGTGGACTTCTAAGTGTTGACAATGAAAAAAAAAAATTCAGTAAAATTGTAATATTTTAGATTTATAACTGTTTATTTTAGTAACAGTACTTATTTTATTATTTTTGAATATAATTATGTTAACATCCAAAAGATTGTTTTGGACATCACATTATACAAATACATTTTCATAATTTCATACACTACACCACATTATTATTAAAACACACAATCATTACTCAAATAAGTCAATTCATTATACTACTTGATGGTTTTAACGAAAATAACTACTAAGGTATACTTATATTTTTACGTACAATACAACCAATGTTAACTATAGGAGAATTACTCTATAGTATAGCGTTAAAAAACATTTCCATTCTCTTGGGTTCGGTCGCAGTCTAAAAAAAATTGGTGCACTCAGGGTGACATTATTGAACGGCAAAGTCGATCAAGTCGATCGACTTTGCCATTCAATAATGTCGCCCTCCTAAAAAAAATATAACAGAATTTTATCGTGCTTAAAAGTTTTCTTACAATATTCTAGTTTTCTTATTATTAAATCGAACCAATCGATAAAATGTAGGACCTGGCATTTATAAATAGGTAGACACTCATAACATTGCAAGTTGCTCTAATACTCCACACCAGACTGATAATCATTTTCTATTTCATTTTGTTTGTCAATAATTGGTGTGTATTTCGTTGTCATATTGTAATTGTACATCGCAAAACTCTCAACTATCTCCTCATTAATATATCTCGGAGTACCATCAGGTAAGTGTCGGTTGGTAAAAAAATAGGTATTGAAAAGTTGATTTCTTAGGTTTATATCAGGTGCATAACGAGATACTATTAAAATTCTAAAGAGAAATTTACAGGTTCTTATTGATCAAGACTCTTTAATATCATATTGTCATGGGAAAAGAAACCATCGCCTCTACTGGATTTTATTGTGGCCTCGAAAGCAAATCAAAGACAAATCAGTTAAGAAATATAAGCAGATGGAACCCTTACAAATCAATGATGAAAACATATTGCGCCTTGTTCACTTCTGTATGCATGAATAAATTAGCAGCTTTTACGAAATCTTATCGTGTCGACCCTCTTTATCCCAGTTTGAGAAACTGTAAGAACCCACTTTCCACCAGCCTTCGGTTAGGATGATGATTTCCGCAGGAAGCGAGCGCGTTGGCCTAAAAAAAAGTTATCATAAAAGTTTGTAGATCTAGTATTTTGATTGTTATTGCTATACTGTAATTAAATCATACCACCTATACCTTGGATTCTGGCTGTATTTTCGTTGAGATAAACTGCCGAGAAAACGCTATAGTCAGCGCATACCCTAAGCATTAATGGCCAAAAGTGATACAAAAAAAAATAAAAATACATCGCCTACTTATCACACGAAACGAGTGATTATATCTAGAAACTGAATAGTTTGTCAAAAGCGTTGCTACTAATAAACTTGCAACCTTGTCACTCGTCATTATCGATTTCCGTGCATAGCACTTACTGTGGCTTGAATGGCGCCGTTCCTTGTGCGTACATCACCTCGGGTTTTTGCCAGGTATTTGAGGCATATTGGACGACTATTTAATGAATTGTATAACTAATAAGCTCAAAATAAATCTATCAATACATGCGCCAATTACTTCTGCCCACATTGTTAGACAAAAAGCCCTGATTCGTCAGTGAAAAGGAACTCTGGTTCTGAAACTGGTTTTAATAAATCTAGGCACTACTATTTGAATTCCTAACGTGTCCGTATGTTTATTTATGAAATAAACATGGCTTTCCCGCGCAATGCTAACCTGCTGTGTAATGGCCGCTCTCCTAGACAGATTTTTTTCTGTACAAAGGGTTTGTGATATGCAGACTGGGATAAAAACTTATTTATCAACTGAAAACTTTGATAACTTAACAAATTATGTAAGTACCCTGAAGAATCTATAATTTGGATATTCAAATATGAAAATGTTAAGTTGTTTGCTATTACCTCAATCAAAGCATGCACATGCACTCGAAGACGTGAAATAAGAGAAAGTATAAATTACACAGAACCGTTACCTTCTTTAATTCTTAACACACACTTGAGAGCCTAAAAAAGCAAGTCATGCAAATAGAATTTCAAAATTTCTGAAACAATAAGCCAATTCAACAATTAAAGGGTTTCTCTGTCTGCGAAGTTGCGCATATTAATACTTTTCCTTCCCTGACAAAAATTTAAAGAATTGATACTGTTGAAACCGGTACCCGGTAGTATTACTACATAAGATAAATTCTTCGCTATTATGCTAGCCGATGATATTTGTAATTACGGATTCAGGCTGGGTAGATAGTCTGAGTCACACTCGCCTACAAAATATGTTGACCTCCTTGACTGTTTCGATGTTGGGAAATCAGAGGTCTTCTAAAATCGGTTTTATGATTATTCCGGCCAGATTTTTAATGCATACCGGTTTAGAACAGAATTATTTGTAGCGTGTTGCTACTTTCAAGTTTTTGACGTTGCTAATTTTAGTCGTCTGTGACTAGTCTCGGACCAAAATCAGTGCACTTCAGACTAGATGCTACGTAAAAACAAACCCTATGACATAGAACATAACATGCCAACATATGGGGCATGGTTTGGCCAGGAGCAAAGCAGGCCTAAAAGGCCTAAAGTCCAGTAATGGCCGTTTCTAAACCAGGAACATTTTTGTCCTTTAATTTTTGACCTTTAATAGTGTCCAAAACATATCAAATTAATATTGCACGTTTCACTCATAAAGCCCAAAAACATTATACACTCGAGAGCAATGAATCCGGGTCACTTAAAGAATGTTAAAAATCTCGGAAACTAAAAATGATAGGTTAATGCAATAAATTGTATTTAATAGACAATGTAATACTCCTTAAATGAAAGTAAAAAAAATATGAGTCACCATACATTTTATTAACACAAAATTACATAAAGAAAAAAACTGCTGATCTCTCCTTAAAACAAAAATAGGAAACATGAAATTTTTGAACTTTATTACGATTTTCTTGAATTTTAATACTTCGTATTGCCTCCTCGTGCTTCCATTACTGCGTTTACGCGGTTTGGCATGCTGTACACCAAGTTCCTTATACGATTTTGGGGAATATTCTCCCATTCCTCTGTGAGAGCAATTTTGAGCTCACGAAGCGTGATTGGGGGAGGGTTTCGTTGTTTTACGCATCTGCCTAGCTCGTCCCAAGCATGCTCGATCGGGTTGATATCCGGGCTGCGCGCTGGCCACTCCATACGAGTTATGTTCATCTGTTGAAGGTAGTCATTCACAATCCTACCTGTATGAGGTCGGGCATTGTCATGCATAAATATAGCATCCTCACCTAAATTGACCATAAATGGACCAACGTGATCATTGAGGATTTCTTCCACATATCTTACGCTAGTTAAAGAGTCGTTTTCTATGATCACCAGCTCTGTGCGACTTTCAGAAGAAATTCCGGCCCACACAAGTACAGACCCACCACCGTAGGCTACTTTTTCTTCGATGCATGCTTGCTTGAATCTTTCCCCTGGTCTTCGATACACTCTGTGTCTTCCATCGTGCTTGTAGAGCATAAATTTTGATTCGTCGGAGAACATAACTTTTGACCAATCTTCAATACTCCAATTTACGTGGCTCTGGGCATATCTTAGTCTTGAAATACGATGCCCACGCTCCAGTTTAGGGCCGTTTGCAGGTCTAAGGGGTTTTAAGTTAGATTCAGCAAGCCGACGTCTTACTGTCCATGCACTTGGGTTACTTCCTCCGGGGCGTCGAAACTGATTTGTGAGTTCAGTTCCTGTGAGAAAGCGATTTCGAAGCATGGTGTTCACCAAGTATCGGTCTTCTCGTGCTGTGGTACACCTGGTTCTGCCCGTTCCTGGTCTGCGTAGGTTAGAACCAGTTTCTTCGTAACGTCGGAGAACTCTTTGTACTGTTGACAGCGACACACCGACAGTCCTGGCTGTATCGCGCTGACTCCGGCCGGTTTCCAGCATTGTAAGTATTCTGGTGCATTCTTCAGGCGTAAGCGACATAATTTCAGCTTGAATAATGAATATAGAGCACTATCAACATGGTTTATGTACCCACATAAATGACAGATTACAAACAAAAGCAAAACCAAATGCTGTAATTTCGTAGTTCCATCTTCGAAAGTGGCCCTTTTTCAAATTTGATTTTTTTATGATATAACTTTACAATAACTAAGAAGTTTTAATACCTTCATTTAAGGAGTATTACATTGTCTATTAAATACAATTTATTGCATTAACCTAGCATTTTTAGTTTCCGAGATTTTTAGGATTCTTTAAGTGACCCGGATTCATTGCTCTCGAGTGTAGTACCAGAACCGCTTCATAATAATCTCCACACCTCATGAACGTTCACATGTAACTAACTATATCTCAGCATCGTAAGTACT
The DNA here is from genome assembly GCA_914767755.1 of Agrochola circellaris. NCBI lineage: Eukaryota > Metazoa > Arthropoda > Insecta > Lepidoptera > Noctuidae > Agrochola > Agrochola circellaris. The sequence continues at coordinate 8,523,929 of OU611850.1, read as the reverse complement.
AACCGCTTACTTTTATCCGGCGAGATTCAGTTAGCATCCAGAGCAATTTAGCCAATCGTGTAGGAGCCGAGAAACGACTAATAAGTGCACTTTCAAGCGTTAAGTTGCACTTGGAATAATAAATTTTCGGAGTATTAGGCAGTTTGAATTTTTAGATGGAATGAAGGAGTAAATTTTTAGCTTTTGTCGTGGGTTCTACCTACACACATCAGTAACAAATATTTGCAAAAAGTATGTAATAAATGAATTTTGGGTCAAATGTAGGAATCATACTCAGCTCGAGGAAATATTAGAACATTTCGCCAATCCATCTTAGAAAATCTATTTGACGATCGACATTTTTAAAGTTCAACATGTTTCCGTGATTTCTCGTAGGCGAAATGTTATCAATGAGCTATTTATTCAGTGTTGAGGTAGTACACGTTATGATAAATTGCGCAATTTACTGCGCAAAGTGGTCGTTACAGTTTAGGGGGACGATCAAACAGGCGCGACGCGGACGCGGGAGAGATGGAAGATATTACGAAGCCAAAGATTAACAGAGTAACAAAGCTTAGCAAATAAAACACGTAAAAAAGTATTATACATGTTTTCCTAAACAAATTGCTTGCAACTAGCTTTTGCCCGCAACTTCGCCTGCTTGGAAGTTGGAAAATATCGCACGGGAACGTAGGAACTACAGGGATTAAAAGTATGTGTTAATCCAGGTTATAAACAATCTGTGTTACATTTCATCCAAATCCGTTCTGCCGTTTTTGTTCCAATCCGGAACATAAATCCAGCCAAACGGACAATTTTTTTTTTTAAACCTTATTTTCAGACTCGAGCAATTACTTTTTTTCAAAAATGTTCAATCTACAGTTTTGATTTCGTTATTTTTATTTTATTAATGTATTACCTCAGTAGGCTATTAGCATGTATCACCTTTCTCAATTCACGTTAAGTAAAGGTAAATAAAACATGAGGAGAGGAACTATTGTATCAAAAGCCGCTACGTACGAATACGACATCTTGTGCGCAACAGTCTGGCCTATACCTATGCATGAGAGAAATGGATCACTCATTCATAATTCAATGACCGCAAAGATCGGTTTGCACAGTCAAATCGATTTGTTGTGAGTTTAGAACCAAAGGGCATTGACACGCCTGTTAAACTTGTTGTTATAACGCTATGATTTTTCCTAAAATGGTAAAAAAAATTAGGACTGTCGATCGTCATTCACTTATCGACCCATGCCTTTTAGAACGGTGTGTAACAAGAAATCTATACTAATATAATAAAGCTGAAGAGTTTGTTTAATCTCTGGAACTACCAGTTGGAATTGCCCAATTCTTGAGGAAGGTTGTAGGCTGTTTAACATCACCCTACGACCCTTAGGAGCCAAGAAAAAGAAAAAAAAGTCAGGAAGAACGGTAAGCGAAAACGAAGTGATTGCACGGGCGGGACATGTGTCTGCTATTTTACTATATTGTGGTGGTCTCGACTTCCACGCGAACGAAGTCGCGGGCAGAAGCTAGTAATTAATATAATACAAAGTCGACCCGCAAAGGACAGTCGCCCCAATCTGCCACTTTGTTGCATTGAATGAAATCTTGGAACTAAGCTTTCTTTTACATTCACTAAGGCAGTGATAACATCTAATATGTTCGGTAATCAGTTTCATTCATCGCTCATCGGCGAGATTATGTAGATTATGTCATTAATGTATACCCTGGGGATCGCTTCTTGCAATGTATCCACCGCGTCGCCACCCCGCTATATTCCTTGTATATGACCGTTATCTTTGTGTGTTTGCAACAGGCAAACATTAACCCCACAAAATCTCGTATGACCCAGCGATTGTTCATATGAAAAATGCACTCGAAACGACAATAATTTTCATCGTGAAAACCGTGAGCTCTTACATGCAAACGACTTCTATTAGTAGGCGATCGTATCCACTATGCGCACCAACTGCTCCGCGCATGTCTGCTTCGTTGTGGTGACCGTTTTAAGGCTCGTGCAGACCAGCGCGACGCAACTCGAACAATACAATTTCTAAGAAAACTTCACGGTATAACAATAACCGGTGTCGCGTCGCGCTAGTCTGTACGAAGCTTTATGCGAACACTAAGGAGATACACGGTGCAGTGCCCAGCTTAAGAAGCTACTGTTTCTATGGGCGGTTATTCGCAATCTCATTATCTCAACTCAACTAGTATTAGTTGTGTAAATTGTAATAAGTATTATATAAATAAAATCGATAGCGTTTATCGTTGGCAGTTTATCACATTTGCAATTCGTTGGTCTATTTGAATTTGGACTCTAAATTTGGCGAGAGAAAGTGCATTTTAATTTAAAAAATAAACTGTGTTGGTAAATTAAAATGAATTGGAGTTCGGTGATTATGGTCCGCTCCGACCAAATAAAAAGATATGACTATTAATAAAATTTTGGCTAAGTGATGGTCACGACTCTGACTCTAGACTTAGAGGAAAATTGAATAAGATTTAAAGTCAGTGCTCGTTGGGTTATGGGAAGTCCGGAAATTAATAAGTCTCTTATGCAATGGTTCGTTATCATCGTTAGAGTTATCGCTTGGTAAAAATTTACAAACAGCAATGTCACTGAACGATAAGTATCGTTGTGTTATCATTGCTCAATTATCAAATGGATCGTTTCCTAATTGTAGCTATGATTAAAAACAAAAAAAAAAAAAATTGGGCGAAATTAGGTTTATTGCAATAAATCCCAATAATAATACACGAACAGTGCGCGGTTAGTCCAATGGCTCGCGCTATGCCGCTCCCTATTTCTCTGAAATCTGACTAAAGCTTCAAAACCCAGGAACTGTCGTAGATTATGGTAATCAAATTGATTCCAGAATCAGATCTGTATCTGAAGCTCTCGAAGCTTCATACAGATCCTATAAATACCTCAATTATCGAGGAGTTTGTATAACAATTTATTTTTGTTGCGTATAGGCGACTCAAAATCAACAACGGCTAACGGCAAGGACGACGATGGCGCAGGAGATGTCGCTAAGGATGACAAGAGGGATGTGAAGGCTGATGCAGATTCTAAAAAGGTCAGTGAAATAAATAACAATTAATTGAGCTATGAATTTATCTTGGACATTACTGATATCCGTGAAGGAAAACATCGTGAGGAAACCTGGACTTATAGTTAATATAAGTCTGAAATCACCAACCCGTCTTGAGCAAGCGTGGTGATCAATTTTCGTGGCTTGTCTGTATGAAAAGATGCTTTTACCATGCAGTCGGACAGTAACAGGCTGGTATTATTAATAGAGCTTTAAGTATGAGCGGTTGATGTGGCGATGCCTAGGGGTGCCCATGTTCAGCAGTGGGCGCCTTTCGACTGAATGATGACGCTAGTCACCAAAGGCACCAACAAGCTCCGTGCTGGTACTTCACTCATCTATGTTTTATAGTTAGAGTTTTGACCACTTTTGAGCCTAACAAGGACGCCAGGAGTAAGGGAGCTCGCGCACTAGACGGCCACGACTACGACCAGTGGTCGCAGAGATCAGGTAAACTAGAAACCGATAAGAATCGCGCTTTTGGTCGCAACGGCCAACTAGCCGCAGACAGGACCACGACTGGCAGCCGGTCGTGGCCGCCTAGTGCGCGAGATCCCTAAACGTAACGTAAATAGGAACAATTTTAAAATTTGAAATACTCGCTTTGCACATAATATTTGCTTAGTTTAAAACCTTTATTCATATCAATGGGTGATACCAATAGGGATGATGCCTGGGTAAAAAAAAAAAATCTAATTAATGCGCAAGTAAAATTTAAAAAAAAAAATGACCCGTATTGTTTGCTTTATCATATTAATAAAAAAATAGTTACATAAAACGCATTTTAAGTTGGGGAGTGGGGGTCGCTACGTCAGAAGTAAGTATAAAATCTACATACTCGTGACGTTATGGGACATTTTAACTCAATGTATCGCCGTTATCTTTAGATTACGTAAAAAAAGAAAAAATACGTGTCCAATATTTTCAAATAAACTCCATGACGGACTAAAAAAAAATTGTCATTATCCCTATTATGTTTGCAGCAAAATTTGTAATTCTTGTATTTTCCATTCAAAATTCGTTTGAATTTAGCCTCTTATCTGCAAATCTGAAATCGCAGATTTTTTTACTAAAGTTAGTAGAACTAAACAGTCGGTAATTTGACCATACAATAATATGTCAGTTGGTTGGTAAACAGTTCCTATCGTTTGTCCAGTGCACGAAAAACAACAAACAGGCTAAAAGAACTGAATAACACCGAGGTTAGGTCAAGGTCTTTGTAAGTGCATTAATGTATGCAAATAGGGGTCGCCCCACTATATCTCACTACGAATCTGGGGTTGAAATGCGTAGCCATTGTACATGAAACTGGATAGATCTCTATTTCATAGATGTACAGTACATTACGATCTAAGAAAGATAAGAATGTCCTGAAAGTTTAGAATCGAATCCCCTCTTGCTAAGAGCATTATCATATCACACTGGCGATTTGTGAGCGTTTCCTTCCAGCGAGGCATCGTTCATTATAAATTATATTATATATATTCTGTCATATTGGCATAATTGCTGTAGGCTGACGATAATGATGATCGCTGCATGATTGAGTAAAAAATATCAAACAAAGTTAATGAGTGTGAGAAGTATTTTAATGAGTGTGAGCTCGCTCGTGGCTAAGTAATAACTGCCGCACGGGTCGATCCATAAGGAAAAGCTACGCTTGCCGGTGTTGGTCAGTGGATGGGTGACTATTTTTACATACCAAGACTCATCCGTGCCTCGGAAAGCACGTTAAGCCGTTGGTCCTGGTTGTCATTCGTGATCTTTGACAGTCGTTACGGATCGTCAGAAGCCCGAAAATCTGACAACCAGTCTTACCAAGGGGTTCGTATTACCCAGTTACTGGGTTGTGGAGGTCAGATAGGCAGTTGCTCTATGTAAAATACTGGTAGTCAGCTGCATCCAGTTAGACTGGAAGCCGACCCCAATATAGTTGGGAAAAGGACAGGCAGATTGATTGAGAAGTATTTTTCGAGGTAAACGTTGTGATTGAGTTCTTGCAAGTTTTGAGACTTCCACAAGCTGTTATTATGAATAGGTGAACGCATCTCGCGTGCTGCTTACCCAGTTAACGACGAGAGCGTGACGAACACGGACGTCGTGATTTAATTACGTAAAGTAATTTCTTCTATTCTGATAAAGTAATTAATTAAAGATGACCTAATATATGCTTTATGGCCTTGGAATTCGAATATTTTAAGAAATAAACGCGCGACGATATATATGCTAACCTGGCCAGTTTAGCAAGTAGACAAATTGCGTCTTTGAATTGGAACCACGTGTTTTAATAGTAAGTTCAATTGTCATTCAATCTGCATAGCCTTTTCCCAACTGGGTAATGCGATACCTCTTGGTAAGACTGGTTGTCAGATTTTCGGGCTTCTGACGACCCGTAACGACTGTCAAAGATCCACGAATGACAGCCGGGACCAACGTCTTAACGTGCTTTCCGATGCACGTAGGAGTCTCGGTATGTAAAGATGCTCACTGATCCACGGACCAACCCCAGTAAGCGTAGCTTAACCTGATACATCGACCCGTGCGGCTGATAATTCTTAGCCACGAGCTCCTCCTCTAAATGTGCCACTGAGTGTAGTTTTTAAAAGCCTATGTTTTTATTATGATATTTTGGCGAAATAATAGTCATTTCACGAACGTAGGTATAACTCAGTAGGCTGAACCACTACTTGTCGTTCATGGCCGCGGTCAAAAGTTCACGACGATTACATTACCTAATGTAATAGCAACGAAAAATGTATGAAATTCGTTTATGTTTATACCATACGAAAATAGGTCGCATGTGATGAACTGGTCAACAACTTATGATTTTAAGAATGACATGAGTACCTAATATTTAAACTCAATAAACCCTTATCATTTCAATCTATTTAATGCGATACATTAATTAAATATTACACAGTACACTGAGTACAATATAAGAGTGACAAGCGTGTTTAAAAAAAACTGGTACTTACGATTATAATGATAGCCTGACTAGATTTTTTTTCGTATGTTGCTGATATTAATAACTTAACGCCTTTTAAAAATGCGAGGAAAACTAGTTTGGCATGATAAATTGATATGAAGGAATTCACCAAGGAACGTGAATGATCACGGTCCTTGGTTTTACCTATTAATTGGAATACCGACTTAACTTATGTAATTATCACGCAAAAGATATGTTCTTGACTAAGGTGTTTAAAATTTTTGCTACAACTCTATCGCAGTCTATTACTGGACATATCCCTAGCCAGTCGCACTAGAACATGCGGGATTTCTCTTTCAGCACGATTCACAATTCAGTTGATTGCAATTATTGTCAATACTCAAGGAGAAAGTCGCAACACATTGTAACATCTATTTCAGAATCGTATCTGTGAGGCTAAAAATAACGCGACCTCGGAAGTCAAGGACGCGTCCCTCACAAAAAGGTTTATTTTGAGATAAATATCATCGATTTTCATTAGTCACGAGAGGTGGTAATTATAGGTTGAATTCAGAGAGGATTTGTTTTCATTATTTATAGATTCCTTCGTATTTTCTTTGCACCTGTGACACAGAAGTACGTTTTTGTAATTGTATTCAAGGTGCAAGTGTAACTGGTACTGCCCAACGTTTTATTTAAAGAAGAAAATTGTTTTGTAAGCCCTACTTGATGCTTATGCAAGCAAACAGGTTTGCGGGTAGATTTATTTTAAATGCAAAGTCGAAAATCAAATTTAAATCATTTATCTCAAACACGGCGCTTGTAAGGCACTTTTGAACGTCAAAGTTTACAAAAAATTGAATTGATTCTAGTCGCCCCTTCCAAAAGGTAGTTTTCGTATGGAGAAGAACGGGCAAGAAACTCCACCGTTACTGTTTTAAAAAGTTTTACAATATTTTGTATATGTAGGTACATTAGTGCACGGTACATTAATGCACGTTTTGTTTTAGGAAGAAAATGGCGAGGCGCATGACGAAGATGAAAAAGAAGATGTAAAGACTAACGACAAAGGTGCTAAGAAGGCCGCTCCTAAAAAGAAACCTAAGAAAGAGGTAAGAACAAAATAAAGATTTTCAAATTCGTCCAAAACTACCTATGTCGAGATTTGTTAATATTATTCCGCCAAACAGTAATAAAATAAATCATAATCGCAACAAAATCTAGTTATCTGGATCCGTATGTCAAATCTGAAGTGTCCAAGTCATAATAATTGTTCCAAAGCGAAAAAGAGATGAAACTATACAGCACGTATAGCGGGTTCGACTCATCATATACAGTCCCTTTACCGAAAGTTTTCGTTAATTTCTGAATACACTTTCGTGTACAAATTATGATTTATTTTGAGATCTTTTTAGTAACGAAGTCAAAACTCAAAACAATCTTTTCTTTTTCTATATTTTTTTTATCCATAGGATACTGAAGAGGAAGATGAGGAGGATGAGGACGAGGAAGAAGAGGAGGAGGAGGAAGAAGGAGACGAGGGCGACGAGGAGGAAGCAAAGAAGCCAACTAAAGAAAAGTACGTTCCTTTTTATTAGTTTTTTTTTCTTGAGGTTACGATTAAACAACGAAAAGAAACAACTGTAAACGAAGAAAAAAATTGTTTGTCGATAGGTTTTTGTTTTGTAAAAAGTATAAAATAAGTAAAAGAAATTCAGTACATAATATGTCACTCTCTTTTATCCATAAAGAAACGCTTAAATTTAAATTTCACGAACTTTCCGCAATCTTTGTTTTCGGCCAAATATTTTTTTTTTTTCGTTCCTAGCCTATAAAAGAACCCACATATCAATACTTAAATACTTTTATTCAGAGTAAATCCATAGTTAAATGGTTAAAAGATGGACCCTGTATTTTTATTACTTTTATTTCATTATCAATCAATCATTTCGTTTTCGGCCCACTTTCGGTCGGTCTCTAATGTCGATACAAAAAGTCTTCATTACGTCAGTTACACGATGAAACATTCCGCTTTGAATAGGCATTTATTGAAAGGAAATCAAAGAGTCAAAAGCAGAAATCGCTTCGCCATTCAAAATTTACACCGACGTATTTCTAGTTGTCGATATCGGTTCCAGAATTATTTTTGGCGAGTCTCTTATCATATCACTAATCGAATTAGTTTTTGTTTGTCGCTTGATTATTAACACATGAACACGATAATTGCTGCTAGTCGAGACTCTTAATCGAAACTCGAGTGTAGACGAGCCTTTACTCATTTTGGAAGTTTCATCATTTTCTTGCCCTTATCCCAATTTATTTGTGGTCAGCGCAACAAGTCTTCTTCCATACCTGTCTTATCAGTCGTCATATCGGTAGCAGCCTCAGATCTAGATATTTTTTGAGGCAGCGGAAAAAAAGGCCGTCTGACGCCCCCCGCCAATCCTTTGGGATGCGCTAAGGTAGCCAGCGAAATTCAAACATTTATCGAAATGAAAACTTTGATAACAGCATATTAATAAAATTTTAATCTATCGAACAATCGAACAGGGGCGCCAACACTGTTGTAAAAAAAGAAATAGAAAGATATGTGCTGCGCGTCTCATTTGTTGCAAAGTTGCGGTGTGCTGGGTGGTGCACTTGTCTGCTATGCTTGAATTTGTTGCCCCCTGGTGTTGGCGCCCGGGGCACGGGCCCAGGTCCCCCCCCCCCCCCCTCCCTAGTTCCGGGGCTCGGCAGTCTGCCCTTTTCTAGCTATATCATCTTTCACACAGTCCATCTAAGGTATATTTGGTATTTTCCTACTCATTCACATTCATGCTCAATACTTTTGGAAGATTGTAACGTGTAAATCATTACAGAGTAAAGAAGCCAGCGAAGAAAGCTAAGGATGATGACGATGGCGAGGACGAGGAGGAGGGGGACGAAGAAGAGGAGGAGGAGGAAGAAGAGGAAGAGGAGGAGGCACCCAAACCTAAGCCTAAGAAAGAGGTACGATTATTATATTTTCATATTTGTTTTATGCATTTCGGACTACAACAGTTATATTTTACAAACATGGCCGCAGCGTCGTACAGCCTGCCCTAAAAACTGTGTCTCGGTCGTGGTTTGCCAAGCAATTGGGAAAGGGTTAAGCAGCAGCTAAGTATTATCTTATTCCCTCTGGACTTGATGATGAAAAGGATCTAAGAAAAATTGCATTTTTTCTGAATGTCTTTGGCGAGGAAGGAGTACAAATCTATAATAATTTTTTTTTCGACAAGCTTATTGATGCCAACGGGAAAAAAAAAGGCGACGACATTTGATGACGTATTGAAGTCGTTCGATGAGTATAGTAAACTCAAGAACAATGTACTGTTTTCAAGATTTTTATTCTATATGCGCTCTCAGCAACCGGGTGAGCTATTTGAAGTATATTTCGCGAACGTTAAAAGTATTGCTAGAAATTGTGAGTTCACAAATGACAATGATCCGCGATAGAATAATTTTTGGCACTACCAATAAATCCGAACGGGAGAATTTGTTGAGCATTGGAGATGTGGACTTAGATAAAACTGTAAAGAGGCTTCGTCTCTCAGAGGTGGCAAAGTCACGAATCAAAGAAGTGCAATGTGACTCAGCAGAAGTTGGGGACGTTCACAAGGACGTTTGCAAGTGAAAAATCTCACTATACCGTGCAATTGGTGTGGTGGCCAACATGAACGGGACATCAACAAATGCCTTGCAAGAGGAACAAAATGTGCAAAATGTGGAAAATATTAGGTCTTTACCTATGAAATTGCTGTTCTGCAGTACTGGCCATTTCAAATCAAAATAATTTTTGTTTGGCTAAGAATTCTAATTTCAAATTAATTTTATTTTAAAAACATGGTTTTTTTTTTCCAAAAGTAGTCATTTGTTTAATGATTAGTGTTACATTTTCATCGCATTTCAATCTTTTTCGTCATCATGGATACGTTAAAAATTCGAGTAATTATGGAATATGAGTACCGTCGTGGCAGCAACGCGGCACAAGCGGCACGCAACATCAACGACGTTTACGGAGCTAACACTACAAACCAACGCACCACCTGTTATTGGTTTGCTCGCTTCCGTTCTGGAAATTTCGACCTGAAAAATGAACCTCACGGTCGTCCGAAGACTTTGGTCGACAATGACGAATTAAAGGCGATTGTGGAAGCTGATGATACACAATCTACGGCTGAATTAGCAGCAGCTTTCGACGTTAGCGTCAAAAAAATATTGGTCCATTTGCGTCAAATTGGCAAGGTAAAAAAGCTTGACAAATGGGTGCCCCACGAACTCAATAATCGCCAGCGCAAAGTACGCGTCAAGACGTGCCTTGCACTGCTCAACAGACACACAAATGAAGGAATTTTGAACCGCATTGTTACCTGCGATGAAAAATGGATTCTGTTTGATAACCGCAAGCGCTCAGCAAGTTGGTTGGATCCTGGTTCAGCACCTAAACAATGCCATAAACGAAAACTTACCCCTAGAAAAGTGATGGTCACTGTTTGGTGGTCTAGCGCCGGTGTGATTCATCACAGCGTCTTAACAAACGGGGTAAGCATTACTGCAGATGTGTACTGTGAAGAACTGAACACAATGATTTAGAAGCTGGCACATCTCCAACCAGCATTGGTCAATCGCTCGTCTCCGCTGCTACTGCACGACAACGCGCGACCTCATACTGCACAGCAGACGGTCTCCAAGTTGCAAGAACTGGGGTTGGAAGCTCTCCGTCATCCGCCCTACTCACCAGACCTTGCGCCTACAGACTACTACTTTTTCCAGAATTTGGATAACTTCTTGGCGGGAAAAAAATTCAATACCCGAGAGGCAGTACAAAATGCCTTTGAAGAATTTGTTGCCTCCCGTCCAGCTGATTTCTTTAAGAAGGGCATCAATAAACTGCCACTGCGTTGGCAAAGATGCATTGATTGCATGGGTGATTACTTCGATTAATACAAATAAAAAATATATGAAAAAAAATCGTTTAAATTTTTTCATACAAAACGACAATTTCATAGGTAAAGACCTATTATAACCACTTTGCAAAAGTGTGCCTGCCGCACCAAAAAAGCACGATTCGTATTCGAGGATCAAAACGACAAAGACGAACTTTTTTGTGAATCGGTAGGTCAAGTACATAATGATGAGTGTTGAGAGCAGAACCTAATCATTGACAATGTCATAAATTGTAACTTCAAACTGGAAACTGGTTCTGATGTTAACTTAATACCTATCTCGTTGTTAGAGGATAATCAAAATAAAATTCCAAGGAACAAGCTTAATAATATTAAACTTAGGCACACAACTGACCAAAAACTAATACTACTGTTTTATTGGAAACAAAATTAAAGTATTTATTGGATTTTGTTGTTACTAGTTCTGGATATCAGCCGTTAGCGAAGGATTCAAGTTTGTTATTAGGCACTGTTGAAATAAAATTTATAAACAGTAACAAAAATAAGCTATCAAATAAACAAATACTGATGCATTGGTATAAAGATGTTTTCTCATGAACAGGCCAATTTCCAAAAAAAAAAAAAAAAAAATATTAAAAGAACCTCTATTCCAGTTTGGGTGGTTTTGGGTAGTCTTGTTTTCACATTATTGGGCCCAATAAACTTATATTATTCCCAAAGTTTGGTGCCATGATAAACGGTGAACGTGTGACGTGATTTGGATGTTTTGTCTCTAGCCAACAGAGCCGCCTGTGCCGCTGCCGGCCGGTAAGGGCATCCCGCTGGGCCACATCAGCAACGTGGAGGTATCACTGTCGCGGTTCAAGACGCAGGACCAGAAGCTGCTGCATCAGTACTTGTATGGGGTGAGTTAGCACTCAAAACACCTGCTTTTAATCCTAGGGCTGTTTTAAGATCACAACAACACGCCAATAATCCCCGAAGGTTTAAGGCGGTAACTATAGTACACTCACATTTTACCTGTTATGTAAGTCCCATTTAATTGGGGGTGAGCCTATTGCCACCAATCGGGCACAAATCCAGACTCCAGCCTGCTACTGATAAATTCCTGAAGGAAAACCCCATACACTTACTACATTTGTACCCATGTTTGCAAATAAATAAATGATTTATGACTTAGCCCAACCTGTGTATTGAACCCAAGACCTCATGGTCAGTAGTGTCCACTACTAGACCAACGAGGCAGTGTTATATTTACTCAATTTTTTATTTAAAGGTTTTTATCTAATTTGGTCTAAAATAATTTTTGTCTACGAAGAAAACAAATACATATATGCATCTTACGGGAAATAATGACATGAATATAAAAAAAAATGGTGTTTCTATTATGTCGTGATGGCAAAATGGTGTCGTTACGTGTAAATTATAAAATCGCCAACTGGCGTTCAATTGTTTAATCATTGCCTCATGGAGATTATTATACATTTTGGTTTTTTTGAGACAGGCATTCTTAACATGTTAACAATAATATACTAATGTTATTTTTTTGTCTGTCAGCAATTATGTTTGGACCGCAACGTAAAGCGCAACGTCAAGAAGTTCAAGGGGTATGAGTGGTCCATTGGCTCGTCAGAATACAAAGCCAAGTTGGAGGAGACCACCAAGATGGAACCCAAGCAGCTGCGGACCATGTGCGAGATGCTGGATCTTGATAAGAAAGGTAAGAAAAAAGATCTATAATATTAACATGCCTGTATTGTCGCAACTATCGCTTTTAATAGGACACGGGGTTATGGCGCAATTTCATTGGTCGTTAACCCGTTCGGTATACAGCATACGGGGAGTCCCCGCAGGCGAGGTATCAACCAATGAAAGTCGATACGTGTACACCGCCTGCAGGGATTCCCCACATGCTATTATACCGACCGTGATATCGACCAATGAAATTAATCGGTCGATATACAGCTTGCGGGTCGTGAGTCAAATACTTTTTCATTATTCAATTTCATTAGTGAGTGCTTGTTGGATTAGAAAGACGCTGCGCAAAATGGCTGATCGCTTTACGGATTCGCAAATGTTAAAACTTGTGGAAATCTATCGAGATTACGATTGTTTATGGAATGTGACTAGTACGTTATATAGAAACCGAGATGCAAGAGAAAGTGCGTATAAACAAATTGCGGAAAGGCTAAATATTACAGGCATCTCAAATAAAGAAAAACTAAAAAAAAGAAAAAGGAGGTTCTCCTACATGCGGACCCTATCGACTAATGAAAACGGTTCCCCGAATGCGGGCCCTGTGGCACGCGTTCCAGAAATCTCTCGCACCCCGCATGCGGGCCCTATCGACTAATGAAAACGGTTCCCCGCATGCGGGCCCTGTGGCACTCGTTCCAGAAATCTCTCGCACCCCGCATGCGAGCCCTATCGACTAATGAAATTGCGCCATTAGTCTCGTGAGGCTCCGTGTGGCCAGGTGCTCAGGTTTTTTTTTTTTACATTTTTAACGTATGTATGTGTGGCCCAGGTGCCGCGTCGGAGCTGTCTGCGCGGCTAGTGGGCTTCCTGCAGCAGCCGGGCCCCAACAGCCCGCACGCGCGCGGCGTGGCGCGCGCGCCGCCCGCCGCGCCGCCCGCCACGCCCGGCGGCCGGCCGCGCCGCTCCGCCGCCGTCAAGGTGCACAACAGAGGTAACAGCCACAGCACGTCGCCCTCCAGATAAAACGCCTCCAAAGCCGGACTAGTGGACATAGCCCTCCCCCGATCGTCGCCGCAACGATCGATCCTGTGCCTCGGGCATCCAGCGAATTCCGGCACGCTTCACCATGTCCTCGGATGTACTCATACTGCCCCTGTTATCACCCACAGTTGTCGGCAAATAACTTAACGCCGACTTTTGCTCAAGCATTGTTAAGATCAGTAAATTTTTCGTGTTATTAGTAAACGCAAATTTGTTGTTAAAAAAAATGAATTTTGTCCCCGACCCACCGCGTCGCATCCTATCGCCCGTCCGCACTATTACTTCGTTTTCGCTTAGCGTTCTTTCTGATTTTTTTCTTATTGTTCGGCTCCTAAGGATCGTAGCGTGATGTTAAATAACCTATAACCTTCCTCAAGAATTTATTGGACTTACAAACAAACAAATTTTACCTCTTTATAATATTCATATAGATGGTATGAGCCCAGTAATTGGCCACGTTAATTGCGGCATCAGTGGCAGTCTTTAGGTCATCCGAGGTTCATGTGAATGGGCAGTAACTAAAAAAAGGAAAACCGGTAATTTTATTGATATTAATGTTTTTTTTAAATGTTCATAGGCTACTCTGAGGAAGAATATGAAACTGACCAAGAAACAAAAGTAAAGGGACCGAAGCCAGCCAAAGATGGCTCAGAAGATTCAGATGTAAGTAAATCATACACAAGGATTTAAATAATTATTATCAAGCCAATAGTAGTAATTCAGGCTGTGTTGCTTATTCTTGTGCTCATCTCGTCCGCCTTTTAAGTATTAGAATTATTTATTAAAGTCCATATTTTCTAATATACAATTAAATTATAGCGTTGAGTGGTATTTCTCAGAGAAATCATTTAATCAGGGATACGAACAATTGCCTAGACTCGGTACTGTGAACTGAAAACCAACGTGTTTCCGGTTGACATAAGCTTAGACAGTTCCTATGTTAGACCGAGTGACACATTGTATGTATTGCGCAGGGGTCATTCAACCCGAGCGGGTCGGAAGAAGCGGACTCAGACTTCGACCCGGAGGCGGGCGAGAGCGCGGCCGGGCCGGGCCGCAAGCGCAAGTCGTCCGGCCGCCGCCGCTCGTCCGGCAAGCCGGCCGGCGGCAAGCGCGGCCGCAAGCCCAAGGGCAAGAAGGGACGGGTACGTACACACGCGCAGACTTAACTGCTCATATTTTACTGAAACACTTATACATCCAAAAATAAATTAGGCTGTAACCGTCAGATTTAGATTCCAATAAAAAATAAAAAAAATGTGCTCAAGTCAAGTCCTCATCAACCCCCTTCTCCAGGACTTTATAGCAAAGACACACTTGCATAAATATTGCAAAAGTGCATCGACAGTAATGAGTACTTCGATAAATTAAAATCTAAAATAAAACTAACTAACCCTAAGTTACTCCTTATAACATGAGCTATCTGCCAAAGTCCCATCAAAATCGGTCGAGCCGTGTCGGAGATTAGAGCGGAACAAAGAGACAAACAAAAAGTTTAAGTCTTTTTTTTTTTTTTGTTATAAGTACCTACCGTAAATATGCATTTAGTAAAAGGCTGTTATTGACATTACAAACAGGCACTTCAATTTTATTAATTTGTATGTATAGATTACAGTCGCTTTATGTCGTGTCTGTGTGACCGCGTTGTTCTTCTAAACTCCGAAACGGATTTTGATGCGATTTTCACCATCATTTAGAAAATTTATTCCGGAAGGTTTATGTATACATTAATATTTAAACTAACAGTAAATAAATAAATCTTGAGGGTTTGTCATTTTCTAAAAAACCGTGCGAAGCAGGGGAGCGTCGCTAGTATTCTACGTATAAAACGTCAATATAAGAGAACTAATAAATGATGGTTATCATTCTTTTGTGCAGCCAAGTAAACCAAGTCGCGGCCGACGAGCAAAGTCTGACAGTGAAGAGGAAAGTGAAAAGTCAGAGAGTGAGAGCGAGAACGAGTCGGGAAGCGAGGGGGAGGAGTCTGATGTAAGTATCAAGTGTTAAGAATGCGTCAACTTTACATTATGGCAATATGTTAAGCCATTTTCTATAATAGAATAAAAGGAATGTTGACTGGAAAAAAAAACTATTTAGTCCGTCAGTCAGATAATAAAAAATATTAGACACGTATGTTTTGCTTTATCATATTAATAAAAAATGATTGAGATAAACTAACTATTTATGGACTTAGGTCTGAAATAAAGATATTTTATTTTTTATTTTATTTTTATAAAACACATTAAATTAAAGTTGGGGAGTGGGGACTCGCTACGTCACAAATCGGTATAAAATCTACCGGAGAGTGACGTCATGCCACATTTTAACTCTCAATGTATTGCCGTAATATTTTTAATACGTTAAAAAAAGATACTTGTACAATATTTTTTAATAATCATCTGACGGACGAAAAACATTTTTTTAGTCAACATCCATAATGTGCATGGATTCCAAATCCTTTCTTCAAAATTTATAGGTACCTCGGTTGTCCCTTTCTGCTTATAATTTTGATAGAACAGTCCTCAACAGATGATATACATCGACACAAATTAATTTAATTGTCTACAATCTTTGTTCCATAGTATTTTATCAATCCACAAAACATATAACATTTTGGGTACTTAATTGTATCTACACATTGATACAGCATCAAAAGCATAAGAATAATCAGCCTTATAATGTTCCCACTGCTGGACCACAGGCCTCCTCTCTGTGAGAGTGGGCCGTCAATCCACCACGCGGGCCCAGTGCGGGTTGGTATTATGACAAACAAATTGTAGACAATCAAATGAATTGTTGTTGATCTTCAAACATAATTTACACATGTAAAGTTGATATTGTTTTAAATAACTTTAAAATATACATTTTGTGTGTAGCAGGAGCCCAAGTCCAAGCGCGGTAGGCCAGTGGCGCCGGTCGCTAAGGGCCGCAAAGGAGCCGTGGCCAAGAACGCCGCCGCTAAAGCCACGCCCGTCAAGCGGAAAGCACCCACGCCACCCGGTAGGTTACACGCGTACTGAGGGAGCTGCATGTGCTGGTCCATGCGTTATGCTCGTGAACGGGCCCGTCAGTGGGACTGGTCATCTGTTACCTTTCTTTTTCCTTATGCTTTTACTCTGAACGCTTTTAACGTGCACGTCTTTTACGTCGTGCTCACATATTTTTCAATTATAAATTCAACATTAATGAAGTAAATAATATTTTGTAGCAATACAATTTAAAAGAGTGTCCATGGAGTTTCTTACCTGTTCTTCACCAAAGGAACTTAATCCGCTTTAAAATTGGCAGCTAGATTCATGTTTCTGCCCGACCGACATGACAATTCTAAAGTGCCTGAAATAAACGTTTTGAGTTTGTGGGCACGAATTCGAGAATACATAGCCTTTAAAAACATTTTCCTGTCAGCAAAGTTGGTAGGTTAGTCAGAGCGCGACTGCTAGTCACCGCCAGGGGTATGTGAGCGGTGAGACGAGGAAAAACACTATTGGCAAAATTGGCAGACTGCGTTTGCTTGACCCTTTTCTAACTCCCTCGTCTCACCGCTCTCATACCTCAGGCAGTGACTACCAGTCGCGCGCGGACTATAACAGCCTAGGGTATGTCAGTCAATTACTTGATACCGTCATTCATGGAAGCACTTTTATAGCATTGTCAATCCAAAATCATGATCGCTTTTTCTCGGTGACCATTTTTGACTGTCTTCTTTGTTAAAATATTGAATGTTATTTTCTATTCTCACCTATGTTTCACGGTAATTTGCGATTTCCCTAATTCTACATTCATTCTCACAGCTAAGAAGAAGGCACCGGCTGGCAAGGCTGCAGGCCGACCAGCCAAGAAGGGCAAGAAGGCGTCATCAGACGAGGAATCTGGCGAGGGGAGTGAGGAGGAGGATGAGGACGAGGCCAGTGATGAGGAGGAGGAGAGCGGTGATGAGTCCGACACGCCCGCAGACAAGAAGGCTAAGCGGCCGCCCACTGTGAGTATTTATCACGTATTATACACATTGAATACTATGTCAAAATGGCCATGGTGACGATGAAAGAGGAAGATTTTGAAATAAAACGGCCACATAGCATGGCACTCTGCTTAACCTCTGTAACTCATATGAGTTACAACACAATACTCAGAGTTAGACATATGTCTAACTCTAAAACTCTGATTATAGAGTCATCGAGTTTCAACCACACTTCCGTGGCAAACAAGCATCGTTTACGTGTTGGGTGCGCAAGCGCCTGGCGATACCCGCCAACGACTACCAGTCTCGCATGAACATTCGCGTCTCGATGGTCGAGAGAATCTCCTTTTTTAACGAGGCTTAAGAGAATAAGGTTTTTTAATCAATGACAGCTGCTCATTTGTAAGCAATAGCCTCGCACAAACCTCCATGTTCCAGTTATTTGCATTATCTACAAACTCCCTTACAAGCAGAACTAAATATGAACATGTACCCTAATTCACACCTCCCTATGCATTAGGATGACGAGATCAAGAAGTACGTGAAGCAGATTCTGGAGGGCGCTAACCTGGAGCAGATAACGATGAAGACGGTGTGCAAGCAGGTGTACAGCCACTACCCAGACTTCGACCTCGCGCACAAGAAGGACTTCATCAAGGCCACAGTCAAGTCGGTCAGTACCAGCTAATTATCTCAACGGTGCACGGTTTCACGGATGTCAAAGCGACTTTACACCATATTGTCAACTTCATAAAGATCGAAATCGCAGGATGAACCACCCATGAACCTTCAATTTTGAACTTTGCTCTCTAACAAGAGAAATACGGTGTAAAATCGTTTGTGAATGTGCATGTTCGTCCGTAAAATTACGCTCTGTGAAGCCACGTTAACTGTTTTCAAGGCTGTTCCAAGTGTTAACTGATTTCAGAGATTTTTAAGAGCACTACACGTATCTTAACTATGGACATCTTCATAGATTTTCTTTTATTCCCTGAGATCTTCTAGATTATGGCAACTGCATGCCGACCTGTTTTTAGGGTTGTGTGCGTCAATCGATTTTATTTTGCTACTCATTTTAGCAGTCGTTTTTGCTTTGTTTACAGGAATTTCAGTTTCTGTATAGTTACATAGTTATATTCCATTGCATGATCTTAATCTTTCTTCAACACTTTATTTGCGAAAGCATGACATCAGCATTATTTTTAATTTATTTTTATTATTTTTCTTTGTTCCAGTGTATTTAAGATGATAGGAGTTAAGAGCGGAGTGTAGATGTCTACATAGTATACCTATAGTTTATAAAAGGACATAGCTATATATTATTACAATAATAATATATTATGAATAATAAAAAAATAATATGAAATGAAGTGGAACGGATAAACACCCGCTTTACTTTACAAGGTAGATTTTTTTGCTTATTTTTTTTTTGTTTTTGCATGTGATTTTTATGTTTGAATGTATGTAACATGGTTAAAAATATTATTTCTACTCAAAGCAAGCCCCTTCATAGGTAATATTGGTCATATTTAGTGTGTTGTATGTATTTTATTAAGGTTTTCGCCTGAACGTAAACCGCCAACTAGCACTGATTTTCATGATGAGACGTTCTATTCCTGTTTTTTTTATTACTGATTAGTAAAACGTGTTACATCCATTTGACATTATCATTGACTGTGTGTTTTATTTGCTGTTATTATTTTCCCATGATCATTTCCATTTAAACATTAGTTAATTTGAACCACAAATAAAATAAATGCATCCGAATTTATACGACATTTTGTGTGCGCGACTTGGTAAAGGATGTTTGAACGTCTAACTTACCGTTTGATAACTCAGTTGTGACTGCTCGGCGGACATGACAGCCATCTCGAGGTCTTGCACGCTTTTGAGCAAATCAGCTTTCATTTCATAAGTGTTACTAACACGCATACTTTGTTTGCAGCTCATATCATCGTGAGCAGGTGACTATTCGGCCGCAAACACATACATAGTCGAGTAAGCACCACTTAAACATACTTAGACTAATGCCCCCAGCTCGCCAGGCTGTACACCGCACCCCGCAGACACCCTTCTGTTACTCCAAGTAGATACATTTGTTTGTTTCGCCGGCGACGCTGCGTGGGCCTATGTAATTTTATGTTGTAGGAATAATTCCCATTAGAGTAAGGATAACCCAAGTAAAACAGCTCTAGGATTTGTAAGTCGTTTTATTTTTACTGTGCCTGTATTAGTAATTACGATCACGATTGTTGATTACGTTATGATGAAGAATGCGGCTCGGTGTTAGCTGGTAACTGCTGTATTTCCATTATTCTCTAGAATTATTCTATTATAAGTTATAGTTTGATAATAAACTGCATATTTTTTTCTCATAATCAGTTACATAAGTGAATGATTTTATAATGTAACATCAAGCTGTAGCACGACCGTTAGCTTTTCAATTAATAAGTTAATATTTTAATATTATGTTGTTTTTATTTTTCATATTGTGACTTGTGTTATTTTTGCTTTGAAGCAATGCAGCTGACAGTCGGACAACAGCTTTATGTAAGGTTCGATTATAAAGCGGACGGCGAGTTATATAAGCACAGATTTTTAAAGTTCTAGGTTTTAAAGTACATTTATGTAAGTTTATTCCTAACGCTCGAGCCGTGTTCAGTTACGCTGAGAAGTCGCGTTAATCCCTTTTCTAATGATTTATGTACAAAGTTCAGGAACATTGGCACCATGTGTTGATTGATTTACGTTACAAAATTCCAAAATTAATTCATTATAGTGATATCACTTGTAATAATCCGCATATTATATTAAGGATTTATATACTAGTGTGGAAAATCCAAAATTATTTTTTTATTGGGATCGGGGACGACATTGCCTTTGGCGTTAATTAACTTGAGTTATAGTAATGTATTGGTACATTGTCGCAAATAAATTAGGTACGCTGTAATGAGAGGTAAATTACTGTTTCCTAATTTTTTAAATCGTAAACTATTTCTTTCACAAGGTGTTTCGGGGAAGTCAGTTTATTTTTTTAACGCGGACGTAGTTGGTAAAAGTTTTCTCGCAGTTTGGCACTATCGCAAAATAAAACTATTCGTTTTAGGGTCGGTTAAGTGTACTTTAAGAAGTGTAAATATTACACAGGATTTTTGGGGATGATGCGTGTGAAATGTTTGGCATGTTATTATAATACACGGAGTTATAGTAGTCGCATTGTTACTATGATTCTCATATATTAATTAAAGAAACTACGTGTACTGAAATAACTCCATGTATGGGCGTGGTCTCACTGTGTGCGTGTGTGCCCGCGCGTCCCGCGTTGTATATTAATTTGTTCCGATAAGTTAGCGTAACGTTCAGTACATAAATGTGTTCATGTACGCGGCCAGGTGCAGTTGTTTGGCGAGATAATCACGACACACGCCCCGCTGTTGTGTCCCGACACACAACACTCCCAACCCAGTCTGATCCCCTTAGTGCAATAATCGTAACGCGTAACAAATATATTAATCATTGACGTTTTTGAAATCATATCAATGTTTCTTGTGTCAATCCGAGCTTAGCTTACATGTAGACAGGCATTTCTCTCGTTACACGGAAATAGTGTATAAGTTAATGTTTTTTTGTCGAAGGATCAACCGCTTCTTATAAGTTTAGGTGCTGCTATAGCATTTGGTATTGTTTGAATGTAACTTGTGGCCGATGTCGCCAAGTCCCGTGGGTGAAGCTAACGTAGGTGTGGGTTCGGCCGAGCGGCGACGCGGCGCAATGCGTTCACTCATAGAGGTGACCTGTTTTTGTCTATATTCGATAATCTCTATTCGTAAACCGCATTGGCGATGAGCAACCCTAGACCTTAAACAGCATTTTATTGCGTAGGGTTGTGCGATGTCCTATGTTCAGTTCCCTTCTGTGGTCGCCGTCTCCCCGCGCGCTCGAGCCTCTTACTTATAAGTTAGGATAATCAACATTAAATGTGTATTTGTGAATTTTTAACCTTATTTCGGTTGATGTTTCTTTATAAATGTGTAAATGGCTGAGATCTGTAGCGAAGTAGTGACATGGAGTGATAGCGAGTGAATGGTTCCCCCTTTTACAATTGGATAATAGATAATAAAGTAAATAAAAGTTTGACATGTATTGTTTTATTTCCACTTGCCCTTCTGCAGTCCATTCTGTTTATAACTAATCACCATGGAATTTTTATTCACACACACATACACACACACAAACAAACATACCAGTCCCAGACACCACCGGATCCAAGCCCTGGTGCTTGGATCCGGTACTAAGAGTACCGGTCCTGTATCGGTACTTAGCTGTTTTTGTCATTTCGGTACCTGAGTATCGGTACTTTACCTAACAAGTACCGGTACCAAATTCAGGTGGCCCGGCGCGTACCACAAATCACATATTTGTACGAGGAACCTGGGAAAGTTATTTTTCTAATGCCTACAAAATTCTAGTTGCAAAAAACGTAAGAAAATTTGATTTTCGCGGGCTACCTTCTAGATCGTTTATTCTGAAAGTAGGCAACGTCGCAAACGTCAACGTCGCGTAGTATTTCGCTGTTTTGATTAATTTGGCACTATGAAATATGACTATTTAGATTGTAGTTAACTAAAATATTGATTGTGAAATGCAATATTTTTACTTATTATATCGTAACACCGAATATTTTGTAGATTTAAAAAAAGTAATTGGAGACTTCCAAAAGCCTTTTTTTTTACACCTAAACCGGTTACAACGTTAAATTCAGTATGTATGTAGTTGCAATTCATTATTAGTATTCTACTTCACTAGATCTACCGATATTTCATAATTCCATAGATTTTTTTTTAAATCAAAACAGGTAAATATTTGACAGGTATTTACGACGTTGCCAACTTTTAGGATGAACGCTGACATGACAACGATAGCAAAATAATCTTTGTGATCAAACAACAGTAGGCTAGCACGGTGCACGCTCAACGCACGATTAGATCAAAATGTCCCTGCAAACTTGCAAAGTGTAGACTATGGCTGGGAATACACGTCAGATTTTGTTTCCAATTGTCTGATCAGACTATCTGATCGTATTTACTCGATACACACCGATTTATGCGTCAGATTTTTTCTCAGTCCAACAACTCAGTCGTTCCCGAGATATCATACATACTATCATAGATAATACACTATATTATAATAGGAACACTATGTAGTCTATGTATCATACCAAATCCTGTGACCACGTGCTTGCGTACGCGTACGGAGCACAAAGAAAAGATGGACGACCAATTACTGTTACATATTGCATACTTGCTTGTGTCACGTAATACTACGCTGGTTTTGACGCGAAAGAAGAAAAAACGTTGCTATTGGATTCACCTACATAATGAATTTGACAAGACTTCACAAGCCAAATCTTTTCTTTTTGTTTGTCGTGGTACTCTTCACTGCCTGAGTGAGTCCCACAGGCAAACACGTTTTCCAACGGCTACGCTACGCTAGAATCAACCGGCAAGTCGGAGGGAGGAATCGGGCGTCTATTTTAAATTTTGACTCCGTCCGGAAGTATGCAGACCGCGCCTTCAGACAATCGGATCGACAGAAAAATCGTAAACGCCTCGCGCCAATTTCCGACTCGGACGTCCGATCCAACTATCGTATCGGACGTGTGTTGAATGTTCAAACAAAATAAAATAATGGCTGGGCGGATCTCTTCAAAACAATATTCTTGACAAAAATAATTAAGATTTTCTAAACCTCGTGGCAGAGCTTCTATTTAAGGCCAGATGTACAGATATATCAAATATATAGTATGTTGTAATGAAGGCACCCCAAGCAGACCATTAATTTTGGATATTTTTCAAAATCATTAAAAAACGTTGTTGCTGATAATGTCACATTGTGAGAATAATGACGTTAATGTAAAAAATAATGACGCAATGTTGCCGACAATGATCTGAATACGTATTATTAATATGGAGATGAATTTACATGTGACTACTATACTATTTTAGGTATTAATTTGTTATGATATGAACAAGGAAAATAAAATACAGTATTATACATACAAATTTAATATACAAACAAATTTAAATCCTCTTAATAATATTGATTCTTTGGTGTCCTGATTGGATATTCTGACGATAAAATATTTTAATGAAATAAAAAACGCTTGACTTACGCTATACACAAACATTAAAAAAAAACAGACTTAGAGAGACCATAAATTATACTTAAATACGTTTGAAGCCACTAAACTAAACCCTGATTGTATCTAAAAATGCTATTTAATCTCCTAAAAGACTTCAACGGTCTCTAAACTAATCAGACTTTTATCCTCTGATAAACCCTTATTAGAATCTTAACAATAATATTTTTTTTACAAAACATTTAAATTAACATTTGGCAAAAACAGCTTCTAAAGCAAAAGGTAACTAAAATAATTTTATATAATAAGCTCCTTATTTAACAACGATAACCACAAAACAATTGAATCTTAAAAACGATATTCTAATAACAGTTTTATAAGAAGGCAATGATTAACAAAAGAATTAAACCAATTTTGCTCAGAAATGTCCCTCTCCTACAATGCCCTGACAATTCAATCATCAAAACTTACACTATTATTGATTATGATAACAATTACAAGACTTAATTTTCCTTCATTGTTGTTTAATTTTTTTCGGGTTATTATTTGATTTTGTTATTTTATATGTTTTTTTTGTGGACGTCTTATCTGTCGGTGGAGATTTCTGCGTGTTAAGCACATTCAGTGAAATATCCGACAATATAACCACGTTTTTGTTCATAACCCTTGAGGTCGAAGGTTCTGATTGAAATAGAGTTTCAGCTTTTTCTACATTTTTTGGCGCAGCATTGAAATTGGCATGGTGCCCAAGATGATGTCCGTGAACACAGATTTGTGAAGCGGAGCATTCAAAGCAACTCATTGTTCTCATGGTTAACTTTTTTGTTGATTTCTCCCACAACACCTGGTGCACGGAAAATGTGCCCTTAAAGGGTTTGATGTTATTGGGAATCAAGTTACTTTTTTGTATTATATCTTGTTCTTCAATTTTTTTAACAATAATATTGAGCTGTTCGTTTTCGACGCGTCCCTTAATCAGATTATAGAATTGATCGAATGTACCCATATCTTCACCGTAGAGAACCATTTGATCCGCTGTTCTTTTTAATGTAGCTCCAACACCATCTGGGGGACCCTTGCCGTGGCCGGCCTCAGAGTAGTTCCACGTGATTTTATTTAACTCCGAGAAATCGTTATAAATTTGGGTGATTATGTAGAACATGGTCTTATTTCTATATTGCGATGATGGTGAGTCCGACAAAAAATGGATTGTGTCAATTAAGGGGTTCAATCTCATTACTTCTTCTATTAAAGGCACCAGATGAGCCCATATCGATGGAGCGTTGTGCGTTAAACAATCACTTATTGTACATATTGATGTAGGGGTTACAGTTCCAGTATCAAAATTATGGGCATATGCAACAGCAGTGTGTAACGAAACCTGTTGTCTGCTGCCACCGAAGTGAAAAGACTGTACTTCTTCGGCATATTTCAAAGCGTAATTTTCGGAGAAGTCTACATGAATCAGACATTCTTGAATGTTCAGGTTTTCTTTTAGATTTTTGATAGTTTTGTATTGGCCAACAATTTTGTAAATGTGCTGAAGAAATATTATTAAATCATGCTCCAGCTTTGCAACAGCTTCCGTAAAACGGCTTGTTTCAGTCTTTTTCTCCGAAATTACTTGCTTTTTCGTTGTGCCGTTTTTAAGAATTATATTTTTAGTTACCTTGACCCATTGAAAATAAGTTACGTTTTTATTTTTAAAAGCATTATTGTAATCTAGATGATTACTTCTGCAGGCGTCACACTTTCTTTGCAAGCAATTGGTGTTCCTAGAATCACAGCATAATTTAGAAAGCACCTGGTTGCTGTTTTTCTCATTTATTATTAAAGCTTTATTCAAACTGGTTATAAGTAATTCCATATTAACATGGACAGCACACTGACATGTTTCTCTATTATTATTTTTTGGAAAAAGCACCCAAAACGGTCGCAGTTTACAAAAAAATGAGTAACTTAATCTTAATTTTGTTTCTGAACAGAATTTTTTATAAAGATCTTTTAGAGGTAGGCATAAATATCTTTTTTGTTGGCGAACTTTATTCCGTGTGATAAATTCCTTTTTACCAGCGGTAATAACACTGTTTGCGTCATCTGTGTAAAACTTTATTATGCGTTCCATCATAGGAGTTTCCTTTTCGTCTGATTTATTGCTATTGTCACTCTCTGATTGCGACTCTTCATTCAAATCTTGACTGCTGGTCTCTGCCTGCATCTTTTTCAATTTTATCTTAAGTCTCTGGATATATTTACGTTGTGATTTGAGTTTTTTTTGGTATGCTGCTATGATTCGCAGTATTTTTTTTCGTATTTTCAGCTCTGCGTAACGAACCTTTCTGACTTCTGCTCGAATGTGTGGGCAACGGTGCAAAGGATCATCAACTTTATTAATGTTGGCTTCAGTATCTAGGATACTTGAGCCGTTGTCATCAGCAACAGCTTGGATATTAATCGTTTGAAATAATAGCTCCTTCCCTATGGTAGATTTTTCTGTTTTCTTTTGACGATATCTATAGAAAATTTAAACATATATTTAAATACAACATCTACATAATTATGAAAACGCTTACTTTAATACAGGATCAAATTGTAAACGTAAAGAAAATAAATAAAAACGTCAAAATAATTTTTACCTTTTAGAATTTTCTCTCCACTTTTTTCTTTGTTCTCTTTGTTCGCGAGACGATTTTTCTTTCTTTGTTTCTTTTTGTTTTAGGTATCGTTCTCTTCGCTTTCTTCTTTCTATTTCTAGTAATTCTGGGTCGTTTTTTATATCAATATACCGCCGTCTTTTGCACATTTTTTGAGCCAGCCTTCTTCTAGACAGAGCTTCTTCTTCTTTTTTTTTTGATTTAGGGGGCATTTTCGGTTGTAGGACTTAATTTATTTTAACATAAGAATCTGTAAAGACAATAAAACTCATTAAACTAGTTTTGAGGTATATGTAAAAACGTTACGCAATTGTTGAAATTTTTGGAAATTTCTATTGATCAGCAATGTAGATACAGTCAATCGTGTGTATATCGATTTGAGCTCTTCGACTGTCTAGTCGAAGAGCTCAAATCGATATACACACGATTCTATTGTCAAGATTAGAACGGGTGTAGATAAGTTTGACCTCTACGACTGCTCGTCTACTTCTACTGCTGACTGTACCTACCTAATTATGTCATAATCATCATCATCTCAGCCGAAAGACGTCCACTGCCTAACCAAAGATCGCCATGAGGACATGGGAACATTTTGGAAAAGGAACATAGTGAAGGGATAACAGTTCTACTTGCAAACTACACTACTAAAACTACGATTAAACTAACTACTATTCGTACTTCTTTTCATATTTAAAACTTACTGAGTCAGCAGTACCTACTTATAAATTTCTGTCATTCCATTTATCAACTATTATCGTCCCACTATCCTTTACGTACTGGTACATATTTTGTATCTGCACCGGACTGTTACCCTCTAGTTCAATTTGAACACTTTCGTATCTAAACTCATTGTTTATATTGTAGCTACTATATAATTTCAAATTTTGCTGGTCTTCACAGAGTGCCTTACACACACCACCTTGATATGTTGCAATTATACATGCGAAATCTTCTAAAATATTAGTGAACCGATTAACGTTCACACTATATCTATTGGTGTCTATTACTAAGACATAATATGTCAGCTTCATTTTTCGGCTAAAATGACAATAAATTTCAAATAAACGTTATGCAAACAAAAACCTCGAAACAAACAATAGCCATGCAGACAGATAAAATAAATAAAATAACGCTTCAATATAAATTTGTTAAAAAATAAAAGAAAAAGTGTATTTTTCCGAAATTGCCAAAAAATATGTTATTGTACCAAGCTTTATGCCGAAATTAACGGAAACCAACAAAAACATGATATTTAACTATTAGGTCGAATACTAAAATCATTATCGGTAACAACCGTCATTGCTGACTCAAGACAATATCATTGTTAGCAACACGTGTCATTGTCGTCTCATGCGACGTTGCTGCAAATGATGTTGCCAATAATGACGAGTTCTAGAAAGTTCACCATTTTACAAAATAATTAGGTATATTCGTCGGAGAGAGTGCCACATGCAGTAAGAGTTTCACGCATACTTCAACTTTGTTACATAAAAACACTTCATTATGAAGAAATAATTGAGATACAGTCACAAATAAGAATGACGATTGTGATGACAAATTTTGGAGAATCAAAATGAAATACTTACTGCTCAAATCGCGCGACGTCCTTACACTCCAAAGCGTGTCGGCCGACTGAGGCGCGGGGTGAAGCGTCGCTTAAATGTCATTTGACTCTTCGTTCACGTTTCGTTATACGTAAAAAAATTACATTCAACATTGTTGCCGATAATGACGCTTAGTTTTTGAACATTGTTTGGCTATATTTTAGAGTAACTTCTAATAAAGTTTTCTAACATTATTGTAATGAAAAACGTTCTTTATTTATCTAAGTTTAATATTTATTCACACACTGTATCACATTCAATACACTGAATTGTTTATGTCACGAAATGTTGGAAACTATACCCAGGCGACACGCCAAATATTGTCGATTTTTAAAGTAATATTTGAATATCTTTTTTTTGTGTGATTTAAAGCTTAAAATGGCTGCGATAGCATCTTTATCATTTATTTAAGTAATGGAATAAAAATGTTTGACTTTGAATTTCTTTAGTATTGATGAGTATTATAGCGAGACATAAATTTTGGCTCTCTGAAATATTCACCCGGCTCCAACGCCTTCCGATAGCCGGATCAGATTATCGGATCCGACTATCTGATGAAAAAATCGGACGTGTTTCCCAGCCTAAGTACATAAAGGGGTCCCCATCCCGTTACGACGGCCGAAACTATGGATTTCGCTTAGGGAGTAGGCCCCCCTCAGAACAATAAGGCCCCCTGACTCGATCCGTCCGACTAGGTTACGATACACACATGACCGTACACAGGTTCGGTTTAAGTTGACCTCGCATTGTACGGAAATTTTATACAATGCGAGATCAGTTTAGACTGGAAACGGATAGTTACGCTTTATTATGTTGGTAGCAGTGTGTGCAATGTGTGCATACTCTTTGGTCTCTCTCTGTGCCTGTTCTTTGTCTGTGGTCGATACTCGATAGCGAAAACAAAAACAAAACTGCGACATCTTAGCTGGATCTTACCGTTTTAAATAATTATTATTTGTTATTTTTAAATAAAACGAACACTCAAAACAATTAAATCAATACAGCATCACAGTTCTACTGCTTCATAAACAAAAAGCGTAGGCTGGGCTACGCTTCAAGACTCCAGAAACTGCTGGCCGCAGTGTAGCTGCGTTTTCCACAACAACCGGTAAGTTGTATAGACTATGCTAAAAGCTAAGATTAATTAAAAGAAAATGAAACAAGAAACTTCCAGTTTCGTAAATGAAGGGCTTTTGAAAAGTTTATTCGAATTCGTGCTTGTTGTGGGGGGCAAGGGAATTTATAATGCCCGCAAGTAGGTATTTAGTTTTGCTAAGATTAGAATAATAATTAGAATACCATGGGTAACAGTCCACATCACACACAGAGTATGTATTACAGCTAAAATATTTTAGTTTTCTGTAGAATTTACAAAAGAGCAATTTCCAAAATGTTTAGCACTCAGCTAGGCCTGCATGAAGTTGGTTGGGGTTACCTAGGTACCTAGTTATTCCGCCAAAATGAAAGCCTTCTAGGGAAAGCAGGTGTATTTTATTCTCAAAAATGGGGTGATTAGCAATGTAGACAATGGGGGCAAAACTCTGATAGAGATTTTTATGTCCAATTTGTTTAATTTGTTGCCAAAAAGAGTCAAAATGTTAATAATTATTATAATTTAGAGTTTTTATTGTACTAAACTAGTGAGTAAAGAATGAGTCGTTGGTGGCTACAATCAACTATTTCAAAGTGAAAATCGATTTCAAAGTGAAAATCTATTTCAAAGTGAAAATCTATTTCAAAGTGAAAATCTATTTCAAAGTGAAAATCTATTTCAAAGTGAAAATCTATTTCAAAGTGAAAATCTATTTCAAAGTGAAAATCGATTTCAAAGTGAAAACCTATTTAAAATTTAAAATCAATTTCAAAGTGAAAATCAATTTCTTATTGAAAATCTATTTCAAAGTTTGTCTCTATTCAGGCTGGTCACCTGATTTTACCAGGCCATCATTTATGTTCATGTTATGTCACATGCATAGCTAAGAAAGTAAGAAGGCATCCGTCGGCTAAGCAGCGGGTCTACTAGCTGGGACGGAGCATTGAGAAGTCTAACGAGTGCATCATCAAACATGAGTGACAGGCAGCCACCCACTGTACGTATATGAATTATACTATTGATATTGTCAGTAACAAAATAATTACCATGCAAAAAAGACAGGACATAATTATAACAGTAATTCTGTTTGGGTTAAAAATATGTTATTGGTTTTTTTCAAAATACTGATGTTGATTGTTGTATAGTTATTAAATGTTTTGTTAGCACCAGAATTTAGCCCATTATGATCATTCAGCACACCTCGCGCATCTAGGGTTACAGGTCTGGCATTTTGCCTCTCCCCCCCCCGCCCTGTCCAGACTTTTCTACTTGAAGAGGTTTTTTTTGTTTAAATAAATGTTCAATATCGTTCTTAAAAAAGAGATTCAAACGTATACCCCTCCACGTACCTCAAATTATTAGTTGAAGCACGAGAAACTTAGCTAGACATAGCACAGCACAGCATAGCTTAATATCGATTAGTCATCCTGAACATATTGTGGCACAGAAAACAGGTTACAAACATGTTGTTTTGGTTGGACAGTTATAGAACAGTCTGGTTCCCACCAGATGTTACATAACAATAATTAATAACAAAGATTTTTCTTTTGCATGTGCCAATACTTTACAGTCTTGGTATGGCAAATCCTAATTCTAACTTAATATTATAAATGCGAAAGTAACTTTGTTTGCTTGTTACGCTTTCACGCTAAAACGGGTAAACAGATTTCGATGAAATTTGGCACATGGGTAGACCATGACCTGGATTACTGGTCGAAGCTTATGCGGGTGAAACCACGGGGCGCAGCTATTAAAATTATATAATTAACTAGCTTTTGCCCGCGACTTCGTCCGCGTTTCCGTCGTTTTTCGTAAAAAACTACCATATGTCCTTCCTCACGGTTCAGTGGTTTTGATGTAGACCTCCCGCCTTTTTATACCCTACCGCCACCGCGCCACGACGCGCGTCGAGCGCGGCAACCGTTACACAAAAATAATCCTTATGGCATGATTCAGTATTCACGCGCGACGGCGCGTTGGCTTATTAGCGTATTTCATGTATAAGTTTGATGTTTCTATACCGATTACTATGATTCTTTTTTTATTGAATAGGTAATAATATTAACTTCTTTTAATTAGGGATGAGTGAGAGTATTATAAACGTAAGAGTAAACAAATATAATCAGAAAGCTCCGAACTGCTAAGCTATCGGGAGTTACACGTGTTATTGTGAGTCAACCATAAAAGATAGACATATGCTGTTGTGGGATATTTTTTAGATAATTTTATGTAGAATATTTCCGTCATAAATGATTTCTATGTAGCTTTAACCATTAAGGCTTCACACGCGACGGAAGCTTAAAAAATGGAGCAACTTCTCCCGTTTTCCCAACATTTCCCTTCACTGCTCTGCTCCTATTGATTGTAGCGTGATGAAAAGTATACTATAACCTCCCCAGGAGTATGAAGAATAATTGTACCAAGTTTCGTTAAAATCCGTCGAGTAGTTTTTGTTTCTATAAGGAACATACAGACAGACAGACAAAATTTTTACTGATTGCATTTTTGGCATCAGTATCGATCACTAATTACCCCCTGATAGTTATTTAAAAAATATATATCATGTACAGAATTGACCTCTCTACAGATTTATTATAAGTGTAGATAAAGGAGACTGTTCAAATCTGTATGGGAAGTGGTCTATGAATCAATAGCGATACGGTTTTGATATTTGTGTAGGGATACTTCATGTATACCCTTGTGCAAAGGGACATCAACATCTGACCCGGCAATTTCGAGAAAAGTATACTTTTAGAATTTAATTTTCAATGGGTACCTGACCTTAACCATTGTACCATTGTAGCTACAGGAAACCGTTCTTAGGAGACTGCCCTTAACTTTTTAAGTACCTAATTGTTAACTGCATTCACAGATTTTGTAACAATGGTACAGTCAGCAAAAAATAAGACAATCCTTACGTTTATTTTTTTTTAGGCGCCCATTGAAGCAGTTTCGTGTAAGAATTAAAATACTCTTCATTATCTACTGAGATTAGAGTGCTAGAAAAGTCGCAAAAAAAAAAAAAAAATCGTGCCTGAAGATACAAAAAGTAGTTTGAATACCTACATACTATTGATTGTTTAAAAATACTGACCTCTAGGACCACTTCATATAGACGCAACTTAAAACCCCTTGACTCTTCATTACTTAAAAAAAAAAAATGAAAAAAAAATTGATTAGTAGGTATTTACAATAAGATAACGTTCCTTTTTGAAAATTAATGCATACGGTATAAAAATCGTGGATAGTGTGATTGATCACTACGAACCGCTTTTGGGAAAAGTTTTGCCATTTTGATATTTCTAATTCTCTACACTAGGTTCGTCCTATTGAGTTTTTCGATCTTTAAGAGAAACAGGATCGATTGGCAACAAAAAAAAGTTATTTTGTAAATTGGCCATATTCTCGCTGACTTTTCTTTTCAAAGTCTGTAAATTTAGATCGAAATGTTTAAAAAAGTTAAAAACAGTCTTCTTAGAATGTATTCCTGTTTTTTTTTCTTAGTTAGAATTTTGACAGGCGTACATATCGTACATCATATGATTATGAACTTTTGTTGTGTGTACCCATATTCAACCAAATAAATGATTTGATTTGATTTGAAAATGGGCGAATATTTTTAAACGCAGAGTGTTTATATTACATGTATTATATTAAGCGTCCATGTTGTGTGTAGAACGATGAGATCAAGGAGTACGTGGAGCAGATCTTGCACGGCGCCGATCTGGAGAAGCTAACGATGAAGATGGTGCACAATCAGGTGTACAGCCACTACCCAGACTTTGACCTCGTGCACAAGAAGGGCTTCATCAATTCCATAGTCAAGTCGGTCAGTACAAGATCTACATTTTTATTAATAACTGTTTTCGGGATTTTTAATTTATTAATTTGGGGAAACCATACACAACATAACAAACATAAATCCAAGTTATTGCACAGTTAAAATTCAATAAAAGCATTTATACAATAAGAAATAATAGAACTGTTTTGCATTAAAACAAAACAGTTATTATGTTATGAACAACATAACATTTGATTTGAAGAAAGCTGTCTTAAATTTTACCGATAATAAGAATAAAATGTACTTACGGGTGCCAAAAGTTACCTGTGGACCTTTCACTCAAGCAGGACTCGCGGCTGCGAGCTCGATCTGTCACTCATGACAAGTGTCAATCATAGCGTCTAAAAATTTTGCCGCCGAAACGTACGGAACATTTTTCTTTCGTTTTTGCATGCATGAAAATCATTACTTAAGTAACGATTTTCATGCATGCAAATCATATTGTATTAAATTTTTGTGCCCCACACGTTCACAAGGAGCCTCCATGTGGACTTTGTATCTATTATTAAGATCTTGTACACACATGAGATATGCAATAAAGATTTGAAATGAATTGAGCAAAGAATCAAATAATATTGGCACAAAAAAACTCATACCCGACAAACGTCTATGCTTCTCGCGGCAAACAAACCACACTCCTGTGTCTCTGCTCGCAATGCTGAATGTCAGTACAGCATTCAGCATTGCGAGCGCGCGAATGGGGTTGTCTTTGCTTCTCATGCATGTGTCTATCTTTTACATTGAGAAAATACCCTCTATTTCTCTGGGTTCAAGCATAGCAAGTCAGGAGAAAACAATAGTTTCTCCCAAGAACCTAGATATGAGCATAACGGGCTTATGTTCGCTACTCGACATCTAAAGCTAGGGTTTCCTAAGACCGTGAACGCATCCTAGCGTCCGCAGTTTGTTATCCTAGTCCATCATTTTCATGACGCGGCCGTTATGTGGCGGCCATCGCTGTCGTAAGAAACCCAAGCTCACATCTTACAACCATTAGGCACACCGTAAAGCCGTTCGGCCACCGCCACGTTAACGGGACGCCAACAAGAACAAGATGACGTCGCAGCAGTAGCAATACCTACGGAGTGATCACGCGTTACAGCGTTTGTCCACCGCAATTCCGTCAACGGAATGTCACGTTCGTTTCGAATAATCTCGTTTCTCGTTGACGGTGGCTGTGAACCAGGCAACAAATTAAGGTACCTTTAAATTTTGGTATGACGTCATACCGTTAAATAAGGGTTACCAAAATATTTCGATACCTTTCTTTTTTTCAGTAGCGGGATTTTGAGGTTGGTAATGCATACCGGTATATTTCGGTAGAAATATCGGTTACCTTTATAAATGTATCGGTAGCAGTGCCTAAACCTTCATAAATACACAAGTTCTAACGTGTTCGAACTTCTCGCGCACCCGCGCCGCGCAGTCTCACATATTTTTCGGTACCGAAATCGTATAAAGGTTAAATAACGGTTTAGCCCAACCTTTATTTAAAAAGGTATCGATATAGCTTAACCCTTATTTTAAACCGGTACCGGTATATTTTTGAGGTATCTTAACCTTTAACCGTAACCGCTTTCAGTCCCTGCTGTGAACAAACGCTGTAATGTAACGCGTGATCACTCCGTACTGCCTTGGCGGATAGCACACCGGCGGATCATAGGGCTGAGGATTTAAAATGTATCAATGTATATTAAAGGTATAACACATAGGCAGAGAAGTTCTGCGTCTGTTTTCTATATATAAACGAATTTATGCTAGATCGGCCAGGCCCATGCACCATTTTTGTTTTTCCGTTGGTGTTCCGTAAAGGTAAGCGTCGGTTTATTATGTGTAAAAGTTTGTAATACGGTGACTGTACTTTCAGACCATAAACTTGGAGCCAACCAATGCGCAGATGGAAAAGTTGGTGAATTTTATAGAGGAAAATCCGGAGATAGCTAAAAGGTCAGATCAGGCGAATAATGCGCAAGAAAGCTTTCAGAAGACCCAGAAATGGGAAGCTGTAGCAAAAGAACTAAATTTGATGGGAGGCGCAAATAGGTCCGCCAACTGTTGGGCAAAAGTAAGTATGCTATCCGAACAAACAATATTGTTCGTCCTTGTTTCACTAAAATTATAATTTTATCATTTACTTGCTGAATCCGCCGTACTACGCAGCGCCACCTTTTTGAAAATTGATCTAACTATATCTTTCCAGTGTGTCTAGTTCTGTACTGTGCTAAGTTGAGCTAACTTTCTGCTGCTATGTATTTTGTACAAATCGCTGAGCTGTGCCGTTTTCTATTTAGCCAACAAAATAAACGTGTTGTGCTATGCTTTATTTAGTACACCTCGGGTAGCTCAGCGGTTTAACTTTGCACGCATAGCTCAGCGCAGCATAGCTATTGTTGATGAGTTACCTTATGTGCTTTATTGATCGAAAGGGGTTCGAGTGACAAACAGTTTAACATTGATGTTAGTATAATAGACCATACATATAAGAAAGAAGATGTGCCCGGTACTTGAAAATGTATTGAAACCCAATGTCTCCACTAGATCCCCTCTACCTTGCCACAACTACACATGGAGATCAGTAAACACAATCAATTAGAAACCTTATCCCATCAAACACAGCGTGCATTTACCATGCACCGTATAACTCACTCACACAAAAACATCGATCGCTATCGTTGTGCCGTGCAAAAGCCATTTATTTTACATATATGTTAGTGATTGACTAAATCGGAAAGTTATCGATTCTCCCGTTTATTATTGTAAGTATTAAAATTTTTGGGAGTTCCTGAAAAAATACAAAATTATATACATATATTAAGATGATATAAATAAACAATAGGTAATCAAAAAATTTCAACATGATGAGAAAATCTAAATGACCATAAAACAAGTTTCACATCGGTCTTCCAATCAGGCTATAACTGTTGACAAATTGAAGAATAAACTTTAGTACTAATATAAATTCATACGACAACCGACATTGTTGTCGATAGTCTACGTTAGTGGATCTGCACAACCACATCACTAATTCGTCGCAAGACACAGCGGCCGTACTACGCGATGCAACCGCTTAAAGAAAATATCGTTTTGTGATTTTTACGTTGCTTGTCCAGTCACTTAGCAACATACTTAGGTAGTGGTAAAGAAGCAATGTATTTATTGCAATAATAGTGCAGTCGCTGTGATATATGAAAACGAAAATAACGTAGTAAAGGCAAAATATATTTTACGATTTGTTGTTTTTCTTGATTTTCAACACAAATATAGGAAAATACTTGTGCTGTTATAATTATGATAAGTGGTTCTATGATTTATAAAGTTTATATTTTGGCTTCGATTTTTACAAGAAACCATTGAACAACACGGTATTCTTAAATGTTATCACGATCGCGTTCGAAAGCGCAGTAGTTAGCGGAGACGGCCATTTGCCTGAGACATGAGCATTGTGAGCACGACGCGCGGACACAGACACGCCCCCATGCCACTTCTCCTGTTATTTATATTTTTATGATGTAGACCATTACGATAAAGTTTTGTCAGTATGTTTGTTTTCTCAGGTATGGGATGATTCGAGAACTACTATCAATCGCATTATAGCCGATAGGAAATCTGCAACTGGCGCTCGCGACGAAATCAACCAACCGTATACACCAGAGATGATGGAAAGAATGATTATTTTATTGGAAGGACTTGGAGTAGAAGAAATCCCAGCTGACTCGCCTTCGGTAAGTTTTTGTTTTATTAGGCTGGTTGTACATGGCGCGGTTTCTTTGCGCTAGCAACACCGCAGAATAATCGTGTGACGATAATATGACGCGGCAGATCATGCACTTATTTAAATCCCAAGGCATTGCAATAAAACACTGATGTAAAACACGCCGTGAGAAAAAGGCTCGCCGACGTGGAGCAGAGTGCACACGGCGCCGTAATCATGCTCTTTTGCCGCCGTTTCTATCAAAAAAATCGGTTGTCTGTAAAGTCGATTTACTGACGATAGTTGAACGTGACAACGTCTTAAGAAAATACTGATGGAATTTATCGTTGCTATAAACAATTGACACCACATTCACTTTTCACTGCACTTGATACTCGACCAAAACATGTAAATGTACTATAGTATAGCAGCTGTCCACGCAGACGCATCGCTCACTCAAGTAGGAGAGAGACGGATGTCGAACGCTGCCGAACGCGAAGGCCGATTGTGCCTCTTTGTCGCTCGTTCCGCGCTCTCGCTTGCACTTCAAGCCTTACATGGAACGCCTCAGAGCGAGGTAACGCCGCATGATTCATGTTTCGGCTCAGTCGAATTATAAGACGTTGTCACGCCAAAAACTTCCATAGTGGCTAATATAACACTTAACTGCCGGCAAGGCAAGGCTGCGGGCCGACCAGACAAGAAGGGCAAGAAGGCGTCCTCAGATGAGGAGTCCGGCGAGGAGGAAGGCGAGGATGAGGCCGGTGATGAGAAGGAGGAGAGTGGTGCTGAATCCGACATGCCCGCAGCCAAAGGTAAAGCTGCCGCCCACTGTAAGTATTTATTCAATAAACACGTCGGTAGATAGACAAATTGTTAATTCGTTACACACAAAAGAAATAGCACAACACACAATTACATGATAACAAATTACATGAATATTAAGAAAATACCTACAAGGTGCCAATTCAGACATAGATCCAAGTTATTGCACAGTTAAAACTCTTTAAAAACAGACATTATTTTAAATATAAGTAGTACATAAAATTATAAATAACCAAATAATGTTGGCACAAATATAAAAAATAGTTTCGTTCATCATCTCACAGAATCACAATCATGCACGACATACGACTATCCATCTCGCGGCAAGCAAATCACACACCAGTGTCGATGTCAGTAGAGCAATAGTTGGGTCCACACCAGACGGTCCAAATTTGGATCGGCGGTCCACAATCCACGATCATGGACTGCCGATCGTGGATCGGAGATTCTTTTGCACGATTCGTTTTAGCGCCCTGCCACGGGATCCGCAAGAACGGCAGCATCGTTAGACTGCAGCGGCAGCTGTAACTTATATTCTTCTTATTAAATACTAGCTTTTGCTCGCGGCTTCGCTCGTGTGGATGTCGGAAAATATCCCATAGGAACGTGCTACCGGGATTCAGAGTATCCTATGTGCTAACCCAGGTCTGCCTTTCATCCAAGTCCGTTCAGCCGTTACGGCATGAAAAGGTAACAGGCAGATCATAAATCTCTTTTAGGGTTCCTTACTTCAAAATGAAAAATTTAAACCCTTAAAGGATGGGTTCGTTGTCTGTCGAGACCCTTTTTCTCAGGAAACCGAGGCATCAAGTTGAAATAGATATCAAAGACTTAGGTCTACGGTCTCATGACTTCGAAGTCCTGACAGACAGACAGACGGACAGCGGAGGCTTAGTAATAGGGTTCGGTTTGGCACTCCTTGGGTACGGAACCCAAAAACTGATACTGACCACTGAAACTGGTTCATGTTAATTGTAGATGATACAAATAAGGCCTCGACACATTTTGGGGTGTTTTAGTGTTTCCTCTTTTAGAAGCAAAATATAAAGCCCGAAAGAATTAATTGTACACATACATAAACTCACGCCATTTTCCCGTGGGGGTTAGGTAGAACCTATAGACCGCCGCTAGCTACAATCCTCTCTCTCTCTCTTTTTCTCTCTCACTTTCTCCCTCTCTCTCTCCCTCTCGTTCTCCTTTTCTCTTTCTCTCACACTCTTGCTCCCTCTCTCCCTTTCTCTTTCTCCCTCTCTCTTTATCCCACTATATCTCTTTCTCCCTTTCTCCCTCTATCTCTTTCTCCCTCTCTCTCTTTTTCTCCCTCTCTTTTTCTCCTTTTCTCTATCGCATTAGAAGAAGAAACTTACAAAGTGTGAATGCTTTTCCGCGTGCTTTCACAATTCTCCCTATCTTCCACTCTCTCTATCTTTCCTTCTCCCTCTCTCTTTCTATCTTTCCTTCTCCCTCTCTCTTTCTTTCTCCCTCTCCCTCTTTCTCAGTCCGTTTCTTGGTGTTGACAATAAATTAATAAATATGGTTATTTATGCCGCATATTTTGACACTCGCAAATAAACCAGTCTATTTGGTATTTCCTGTTGGCCCAGCAGCATGAAGTTTAACGGGAAGCAAGGTCAACTAAAGAGGAAAATCAGAAAATTGGTAATTTATATATGAACTGCAAAGTTAAGTTTGTTCTTCAATCTAGTATCTCCTTGCCATTTTTTATCGAAATCCGTTCAGTGGTTTAGCCGTTAAAACGTGTATCACGCTACCCCGGACAGAGAAGTTCTGCGTCTGTTTTCTGTATAATATAAACGAATTTTGCTAGATTGGGCAGTCCCATGCACCATTTATGATTTCCATCGGTGTTCCGTAAAGGTAAGTGTTGGCTTATCATGCGTAAAAGTTTGTAATACAGTGACTGTACTTTCAGACTAAAAACTTGGAGCCAACCATAGCCCAGATGGAAAAGTTGGTGAATTTTCTAGAGGAAAATCCAGAGCTAGCTACAAGGACAGATCAGACGAATAATGCCCAAGAAAGCTTTCAGACGACCCAGAAATGGGAAGCTGTAGCAAATGAATTAAATTCGATGGGAGGCGCAAATAGAAGCGGCGATTCTTGGGCAGAAGTAAGTATGCTATCCAAACGAACAATGTTGTTTGCCCTCGTTTCAATAAAATTATAATGCATCATTGATTAGCTGAACCCTGACGCGCTACCCAGCGCCATGTTTTTGAAAATTACTCAAACTACTTATATATTTTCAGTGTCTAGTAATGTGCTATACTGCGCTGTACTGTGCTAAGCTAAGCTAACTTTCTCGTGCAACGTATTTTGTACAAACCGGTGAGCTGCGCGAGGTGTGCTGTGCGAGTTAGCACGTATCGCGTGACCCCTGCTGTTTTCTAAAGAAAGCACAGC
Source organism: Agrochola circellaris (assembly GCA_914767755.1). Lineage (NCBI taxonomy): Eukaryota > Metazoa > Arthropoda > Insecta > Lepidoptera > Noctuidae > Agrochola > Agrochola circellaris. Next base: position 8,484,024 of record OU611850.1, on the reverse strand, counting down.
ACGTTTTTTTTGTTAGCGAAATAGTAAACGGCACAGCTCGGCGTAGCATAGCTTAATGTTGATGAGTTACCTTATGTTCTTAATCAATCGAATGGCATTTGAACGACAAACAGATTAAAATTGATGTATATATAGTATAGATGATATACATTACAATAAAGTTTTGACAAAATATTTATTTTTGTTCAGTTATGGGATGTATCGAGAAGTCATGTCAATGACATTATAGCCGATAGGAAATCTGCAACTGGCGCTCGCGACGAAATCAACCAACCGTATACACCAGAGATGATGGAAAGAATGATTATTTTATTGGAAGGACTTGGAATAGAAGAAATCCCAGCTGACTCGCCTTCGGTAAGTTTTTGTTTTATTAGGCTGGTTGTACATGGCGCGGTTTCTTTGCGCTAGCAACACCGCAGAATAATCGTGTGACGATAATATAACGCGGCAAACCATGCACTAATTTAAATCCCTATAGACTACAATACAACCGGCGCGCCAAGGGAGCGCAAAGTGCACACGGCGCCGTAATCGTGCTGTTTTTTCGCCGTTTCTATCAACAAAATTCCATAGTGGTTAATACAACACTTAACTGCCGGCAAGGCAAGGCCGCGGGCCGACAAGACAAGGAGAGCAAGAACGCGTCCTCAGACCAGAGACGAGGATGAGGCCAGCGATGAGGAGGAGGAGCGTGGTGATGAGTTCGACATGTGCGCAGACAAAGCGGCCGTCCACTGGGAGTATTTATTACGTAATAAACACGTCGTTAGATAGATAAATCGTTTATTTGGTATACACAAAAAAAACAGCACAACAGACAATGAAATGATAACTAATTACATGAATTTTAAGAAAATACCTACAAGGTGCTAAAATACAAAAAAAAAGGAAATAAAATACATACTTTGAAGGCATAGAATACTACGATCATGGTGACGTTGAAAGACGAAGTTTTAGAAAAACTCTGGCCATGTAGCTTCGCCTCCTCATACTTGTGTGACTGCCTATTTCTCAAACTCGGATGTGTCGAGTCGTCGAGTTTCAACCACACTTCGGTTGTAAACAAGCCCCGTTTAACCGATGAGTGTAAACGAAACGATCCGCCTACCAGTATCGCATGGACATTGGCCTCTTGACGTTCGAAAATCTCCTATCTCAGTTAGTTGTAAGCCTTAGCCCACTTTGACCCCTTTATTTATAAACGTGGCTGAAATTTCAGGGATTTTTAAACGTCAAAAATGTATGGTTAGACAGTCGCTATTCATAACTTAACTTTAAGCAATTTTTATAAATAAATGTTCCCTGTGTTCCAGTTATTTGCACTATCTACAAACTCCCTAACAAGGAGAGCTATACCCTAATAATTCACACTTCCCTTTGTCTTAGGATGACGACATCAAGAAGTACGTGAAGCAGATCCTGAAGGGGGCCAACCTGGAGCAGATAACGATGAAGATGGTGTGCCAGCAGGTTTTCAGCCACTACCCAGACTTCGACCTCGCGCACAAGAGGGACTTCATCAAGGCCACAGTCAAGTCGGTCAGTACCAGCTAATTATCTACAACTCTGTAAAGCCGGCTCTTCCAACGGTGCACGGTTTCACGGATGTTGATGCGACTTAACACCATATTACCAACATAATAAAGATTGAAATTGCTGGCTTTACACCGAAGTCTCCCATGAACCTTCAATTATGAACTTTGCTTTGTTAGAAATACGGTGTAAAATCACGCTCTGTACTTTAGCCACGTTGACTGTTTTCAGGGCTATTTAAGAGTACTACACGCATCTTTTTTAACTGTGGTTATCTTCATAGATTTTCTTTCATTCCCTGAGATCTTCTAGATTGTGGCAACTGTATGCCATCCCGTTTTTTTTTTTAGGTTGTGTGCGTCAATCGATTTGAATTTGCTACTCATTTTAGCAGTCGTTTTTGCTTTGTTTACAGGAATTTCAGTTTCTGTATAGTTACATAGTTATATTCCATTGCATGATTGACCTTTCTTGAACACTTTATTTGCGAAAGCATGACATCACCATAAAAAAACCATATTCCATATTATTTTTAATGTATTATTTTTCTTTGTTCCAGTGTATTTAAGATGATAGGAGTTAAGAGCGGAGTGTAGATGATGTCTACATAGTATACCTATAGTTTATAAAAGGACATAGCTATATATTATTACAATAAGAATATATTATGAATAATAAAAATAATATTAAGATTGAAGTGGAAAGGATAAACACCCGCTTTAGTTTACAATGTAGACTAGTTACATGTAGACAGGCATTTCTTTCGTTAGAAGCAAATAGTGTATAAGTTAATGTTTTTTGTCGAAGGATCAACCGCTTCTTATAAGTTTAGGTGCTGCTATAGCATTTGGTATTGTTTGAATGTAACTTGTGGCCGATGTCGCCAAGTCCCGTGGGTGAAGCTAACGTAGGTGTGGGTTCGGCCGAGCGGCGACGCGGCGCAATGCGTTCACTCATAGAGGTGACCTGTTTTTGTCTATATTCGATAATCTCTATTCGTAAACCGCATTGGCGATGAGCAACCCTAGACCTTAAACAGCATTTTATTGCGTAGGGTTGTGCGATGTCCTATGTTCAGTTCCCTTCTGTGGTCGCCGTCTCCCCGCGCGCTCGAGCCTCTTACTTATAAGTTAGGATAATCAACATTAAATGTGTATTTGTGAATTTTTAACCTTATTTCGGTTGATGTTTCTTTATAAATGTGTAAATGGCTGAGATCTGTAGCGAAGTAGTGACATGGAGTGTAGCGAGTGAATGGTTCTTTTACAGTAGAAATGATGCCTGGGTAAAAAAAAAGAAATTCTATTTAGTCCGTCAGCCAGATAGTAAAAAAATATTAGACACGTATTTTTTGCTTTATCATATTAATACCTTACTTGTAATATAGTTTTAATCCACACTTAATGTGATTTTCTTGATATAATGTGTAGAGACATGACACAGTGATTATAAAATTATATGATTGTTCCACCGCTTACTTTAAGATAATAAATATATATATTATGTATGGCTATCCGTAATTAATAAAACACAAAAATGATTGATTGTATTGTTTTATTTCCACTCTCCCTGCAGTCTATTAGTTTAATATACACTATCATACAATAATACAAGGTATGTTACATTTAAATTAAACTTAACATACAATGTTTACAATTACATGAGAATTATTAACTTATGAACTAACATAGAGATCCATAACGGACGGATTATTACAAAAGTTAGTATGTACAATATTTGACTATTTGAATATACAAAATATTATTTTTTTGTTAGTACACACTACTAAATATTTCTTGCCTAATGTTTTAGGCTTATTACATTTTTAGTGTTCTTCACCACACAAACTTCACCCTTGAAAACTTCATGAGAATCAATTTCGAGAACGCCAAAAAATAGTCAAGAAATGATTCTGAAGTTATTTATAGCTGTAAGTTGGTGAGGCTTGTCGAGTGAACGTCTCCACACAATCCTCACCTCTAGTGCAAGCAAGGCTGGAAGTATCAGATTGGTTTTAATTCCAAAAAAAATATCAGTATTTAGTCTTAACGCTATGCCAAATCTCGAAAATTGTCCTATGGATTCCAACTAAATGATGAATTTTTTTGCGTGCTCAAAATTGATCGTCATGAAGTTTTCAAAGTTGAGGATTGTGTGGTGAAGGACACCATTTTTATCAGTTCTATTTCTTCAGTAAAAAATATTATAACCATACAATGTTGATTTAAAAATTTCAAAACTGCTGCATACAAGAAATGTAAATAAGAGAATCCTCATTGAGGTCACATGGTCAGATATGCTCTCTGTTTGTATTGACAAGCACCAATGTGCATTGATAGCCTACTTAGCTGGATGATCAGATTAGCTGCCGCAGCCAATCTCTAAACTTTCAGCATTTCAGAAGGCTTCTTCTAACCTTTGATTTTGGCTACCTGCAGGCTTAGCATGACCACAACAGAAACGGGTTTTGTCTACGGAAGAATAGACGAAATGACAGATTGTGATTATTTATCTCATTTTGTCTACGGAAGAATAGACAAAATGACAGATAAATAATCACAATCTGTCATTTTGTCTATTCTTCCGTCGACAAAACCCGTAGAAAAAACTCGGTTCTATGGTTGTCATGCTACGCGGGCAGGTACCTGGCTATGCTAGTTTGGTCTCTGGATATACTACAGTTTGGTCTCAGGCTTGGCGGGTTGCTTACGGAAGGCGTGTATGCGGCGCGGGCGGCGGTCTGCGCAGGAGTACATGTCGGGGCGGTAGTACTCGCACGTACTCTGCAGCTGTGAGGCCGCGGAGCAGTTGGAGCGGTGCGAGCTGTCGTTGTCGTCTGCGCTGTCTACGTCACCTGGGGAGTTGGAAGTTTGTGTTGTCATTTTTTCTACGTTTTATGGTTAGCAACTTATGTCTGTTTCAAAAGTATCTGATGAAAATGTAAACAAACCCTGTTCAGGTTAAATTCTTACGCAATCATTCACTAAAGGAAATTAATAAAACATTCATCTGTATTTAAATGGTTTCATCAACTTTATATCTCACCAGTTTTTCCCGCAATTATTGTTTCAATAACATTATTCAATTGTAATTTTAAAATTATTAACGAAAATTTAGATTATAAATTAAAATTACTCTCAATTGTCAAATGAAAACATCTTGGGCTATTGATTTCGGGTTAAAATATTCAAATTTATTAAACATTAACATATTTTTTTAAACATTAAGGGATCTCGCGCACTAGATGGCCACGACTCCGGCCAGTCGTCGTAGTGTGCGATTGGTATCGGTTCCCATAGTTTACCTGGTACACTAAGAGATTACTTCGATGTATCAGATCAAACGACTACATCATATTTTGGCTCCACTCAGAAAGTAACCTATAAAGCCATAGCCCAAACAATCAACTCGGCCTATCGCAGTCCCCTGCTGGACATAGGCCTCTCGTAAATTGAGACCCAATTCGTTATCCAATATTGCACGCCCCCGGGGAGTCACGCGCTTAATTTAATAATCTGTACTCTTTCAATTCCGGACTGAGTTAGTGACTTCAGTTTGGTTAGGTTACACTACTCAACTGGTGTGACTTGAGTCTAAAACTAAAGTCACACCAGTTGAGAAATGTTGCCTTTTTCCTCAAAACTATTGAACCGATTTCGATGTGGTCACAAGGCCTTTTTGGATAGATTTGATACTTACTGCATTTACAGCGCTCTAGATAATTAATGACAAAACGAGACATGACGATCACGTCATGGAATCTATAACAGAGATCACTCTGTTATAGATTCCAAAGCTGTTAATAATGCAATGTGTCTGTGTGTGTGAATGTTAGAGTGAAAAGTTCCTCACCATCGCTGCTGTTATTGCTGGGCACATGCGCGTCTCGTAGTCGCGGTCGTCGGCGCCAGTAGCGGAACTCGCGCGGCAGCGTGTACGAGCGAGGCAGCGATATCTGCACATAAACATTAAATCGTTGACAAAAAATATAACAACATGACATCACGCCTATATTCTCCGGAGTAGTAGGCAGAGACTAAAGAGAGGCTACTTATAGTCTGCTTCACATCTGATGAAAGTGTAAACAAATCAGGTTAAATTCTGCCATGCGATTCTGTAAACATCTCACCGTGAAAACTTGGGTGAAGTGAGCTGTCAATAGTGTCAATCCCTGTGGAATGACAGCTCACTCCACGCTCACTTCACCTAAGTTTTCACGGTGAGATGGTTACAGAATAGCACTGCTGTTCCGTTCTTATTCTGTGTTCTGATGTTTTCGGTTAATTTTGTTTATTTGCGTGTTTTGTTCTTTCCTTGCGTCATGTGTACCGCAAATAAACGTATTTTCTTTCTAATCACTAGTGAATTAAAACTTTATTTCCTGTACTCATAAACGTTGTTTAAATCCAATATTATGGAACATAAATTGAAGACAATCAAATAAATTCTTGTCGATGTATACTTTTTTTGTGAGGCTCACTGTGCCACAAGAAGTTCTTAAGAATATTAAAAAAACAAATACATAAGACGTGGCTATCAATATCCGCAGGTGTTCTAAGCGTTTCCCGCGCGGTTCCGTCAGGACAGAACTCTTCGCCACTGCTTACATGCCTTTGTCCTTCTTTATTATATGTTATTTACTATGAACTACATTATAGATAGATAGATAGATCGATAAATCGTTTATTTGGTGCACACAAAAGACAGCATAAAATACAAAAACACGATTTAATAATAACTAAATACATGAATATAGCTATAAGTAGCCAATATACAAAAAAATTAAATAAAAGACATTGTGATGACTATTGGCTAAGACACTTTAAAATAGTGAAACATACAAAGTGCGGTGTGCGTCTCAAGGTTGCACCAAATGGGAGTCCAACTCAGCATATGTCAGGCAAATATACCTGACGCTGATATTCTGCTGGATCCCTGCAAAGCTAAGCATATAAGCTATCTTTCACCTGGCTATCAATATCGCTGGGTGGCCTGGGCGTCTCGCGCGCGGCTCCGTCGGGACACGACTCTTCGCCACTGCTTGCGCCGCCTTCCTCCTTCTTTCTGTTGCTAGACAAACGAGCTTTTATCAATCACTGTTGGTCACAAACAATGTAGAGCCGATAACGGAAACTTCACTTATCGTTCATCTTGCCTTCATTCTCATTCGAAGTGAAACTTCTGAACACGAAAATTCAAAAGCAAAGACACCGACTTCCAAAATTAAAGTTTTTTTTCACTTTGTAGTGTTTTTTTTTTTTAAGTTGGTTAATGAATCTGTGAAAAATTTATTCGTTAGTGACCCGAGTCAACGTTGTGGAATTTCGGCTCTCTCGTCACTAGAATAATCGAAAATTTTAATGAAAGGAGCGGATGAACTGTTCATTCCTATATGTGTACTGGGTTGTGTAGGTCAGATAGGCAGTCGTTCCATGTAAAATACTGGTATTCAGCTGCATCCGGTTAGACTGGAAGCCGACCCCAACATAGTTGGGAAAAGGCTAGGCAGATTGATTGTACTCTATTACCTCAGACCAAATAATATAAACAATCCATTTAGATGCTTTTACTTAGCAGTGGGAATGGTATATGGGGCTTAAAAATGTATCAAGTAAAACTGACACCATTAGAAACTGACCGTTTTATAAAGTGTTTGTAAATGAAACTCACGTGTAAGGCGCTCCCCAGTGGCAGCACACCTGTCTATTACAGCCCTCTAGATAATGCGGCGCCAGCAGTATCTCAGGTGTCCTACACCGCTGCATCTTCCTCATATTCTCCGCCTTCTTCCCCATCGGGTACTGAAACCTCTCACAATTCTGGTTGTATCCACAACCAACTTCATTGTAGTTATTCCTAATATTCTCTATGCTCTGAACATTTAAAGCATTGTGTACATTATGTAACGCTGACACATACTCATCTTTACTTTCATATTTCGGGTATTGACTACCTTCGCAGTACCCCGAATACTCCCCCATTTGTCTATGGTCTTCTGAATAAATAGAGTTCTGAGCTATCCTAGGCTTATCTAACCCAGTTTCATAGTTATTACTAACATCAGGCATGTAATTCCTAGGACTATTATTCAGTACATTCCTAGGACTGCCACAGTTAGCTTCATAATTTCTGGTTTCTAAATAATTCGGTGATCGTAAAGGAGTTCGTGTGACATCGTTCCTTATGTTCGCTGGGTTCTCGTAAAACGTTCGAGTATTGTCGTATCTGTTCGGGAGCCTTCGGATTTTTAACGGATCGTTTAAATCGGTAGGGTTGTTCGAATCGTTGTTTTGAAAAGTTATATTGATGTTGAAGTCTGGTTTTATTTCTGTGTATGTTGGGTATATGTTGCATATGGGGTAATTTTGGTAGGAATGTGTCATTTCAATGCTGGGCCATGCTGGTGGCTCCGCATGTGTCTTGGCCCGCGGTATGGGCTGTCGTTGTAAGCTGCTGTATATTTCCTCGGCCGCCACAGGCGTAGTCTTGGCTAGTTTGCCTTGCTTGATCTCTTCCTCTATGACGCGTAACTCCGCGAGTTGCTTTTGTTTCTTCTCTTGTAATTTCTGCTGGATGTTGACGCGGGACCCGACGCTTGAGCCCTCGTTTTCTGATGAGCCGCCCTGAAATAATATCATGATGTTTATCTATCTATACAACGTGTAACGGAAAGGGTATATACATACCAAGGGCACGGCTTCTTTGGATGATATTAAACGATATTGGAAGGGTTTTTTAATCCTATCTCTACATGTTTGGAAGTTATGAGACTTTTTGACACATTGATACCAGAAACCGAAGTTTTAAAATTGAAATAAACACATCACTAGCACTAAGTCAGCTGATCGGTGTCAGCGAACTATTTGTAAGTAAAAATAAACCTCTTACTCCTGGTATTTCTGAATAAAAGGTTCCGCATGTTTATTTTTTGTTTACAAAATATTATTACTGACTTTTCCTAAACTTTCATTATGTCTGTGAACTAGTTACAATACAATTCATAAAATTGGTCTAGGTATCAAAATGTAACGAAATAATATTTAGATACATTCATTACACACTTGTTGGTTTTTTACGTAGTTGTCCTTTAGAAGATTACTTTGTAGATAATTATTATCTACATAGTATAATCTTCCACCCACCACCCACCTTACCATCTGCATCGTAACTACAACACAGTAAATACCTACCTAATTCAAAAACAATATTCCTGTAAAGAAAAGTGTGCAGAGAAATTAAAAAGTCTCGGCATATGTATGTAATTGATCTTGTTTTAAATAGATAAACCTACCTATTCGCTGTTTATGATTGTCAGCACAATACTTTGGGCAAATATGAACTTGAACTATTATGAGCCCATATCATAATATTGTTTACACATACGATCCAGGAGTTTCGATTCACCTTACTATTGAATTCCTAATTCTTGAAGATCGCATTAAAACGAATTGTTTCGAAAAATCGTCAGCTCGTACCATTGCATTGACCATAAAAATCGAATCCTTACGTGCATCCTACCAGGAATTAATTGCTTAAATAAACATTATTATTTGCCATTAGAACTTACGTAGAATAGAAAAAGGATTTAGTAACGATTTATGTCCAACTGAACCCAAAACATAATTTCAATTCATTTCCTTGCAACTTATCCTACTCCTAGTACAAATAAAATCACAGTGGGTTCCGTTCATAATTGTTAAAATATGTTTTTTTTTTTATAATTGTCAATAAACTATTATCAACAAGGTAATAGTTTTGTTTTATTACAAAATAATAGCTCGAACGCATAATTTTTGTCTGTAGGACTAACCGAAAGAATTATCGGAAGTTCACGGTCTGTCGGTGCTGTTTGAAGTGGTACATGGGTTCTATTGGTTTGTGCACGTTTAGTCTTTATAATTCAAATGAAGTCAATAAATAATAAAAAATGTCGCAAAACTGCATCTAAATGTAGAAAGAAATTAATAAAAGTACTAGGACCGCATGAGTAACAGGAATTGTTATTGCCGAATTGAAAATCGTTTGCTCACAGATCCCTGATTACGTCGTTACACACACAATGAGAGCATCATAATGTGTGTAAACCTATTGGGTTGGACAGGACAACTTCTGCCGAGTTAGGTAGTTATTGAAATAATAATAACTGTAGTCACATGATGGTTGTGCGCGGCGGGGAGCGGCCGCCTCCAGAAGGCGGCGGCGGGCGCGGCGGGCGCGGCGCGCGCGCCGGGCGGCGGCGGCGGCACGAACGACGTCGGCTTCTTCTTCTTGCGGCCCGGCGCGGCGCTGCGCCACGGGCAGGGCACAGGACAGCAAACATTAGTCATTTAAAAAATAAAACTTTACATACTCAGTATTTTACCTATATTGGAGTTATTGGAGTTTACTCCGAATCGATTTTCATATATGGAAATTTTATGAGGAGTGAAAATTATACAAGCGTGGGTAAGGTTTTTTTTAAGAAATGCGACATCTACCCTCTTTGCCTATTGCATATTCAAAGACAATCGTATTAAGGAGTAAACTCCACTGCTGCGTGGGAGCTGACACACACAACTTTTTAGTTACATCAGACTACTTGTTTTGAACTTTTTGGTTGCAGTTGGTTTTTTTATTTCAATCTTTCAGTAAGTATGTTACATTTTTGAAATTATCTCCTCAAGCCCTTTATTTTGATATCCCACATAGTCAAGGTACTAATATTTTTTCCAAGACTACTTATTGATGTCTAAAATCCGCCATTTTGATTTTATTAAAACAAAAGCATACAACCATCGCGCGAGCCAGACAAGCTGATAAAGTCATCATGTACATAGATGTATTTCTTTCCCTGGCTTTAGTGTCGCGCAGTCGGGTAAAAACATAATCAATAAGTATTCACCTATTACTGACTGGATTGGAGAACCGACAGTTGAACACTCCCGGTATCGTTGGATTGTCTGCTTGGTTCGACTGTTTGCCTGGAAATGATATATAGTACAACATCAATGTAACATCACGCCTGTATGCCATGAAGGGGTAGGCAGCGCTGAATACACTAGTTATATTATTGATCAACTGGTATATTATTGACGACGCTGGTATATTATTCACCAACTACATAGCTTCTTGTATTGAAAAGGGCGAACACGTCCTGGCAGTTTTCCTTGACCTAGCCAAGGCGTTTGACACAATATCGGTAGATCTAGTCCTGTTAAAACTAAAGGGTATTGGAATACGTGGAAACGCGCTAGACTGGTTTCGAAGCTATTTAACAAATCGCCGGCAAATAGTAAAAGTAGGTGACTACTCTAGTGGATTACTACCAATCAAGTTTGGAATTCCTCAAGGTAGTACTGTCGGTCCGACTCTTTTTGCTTTCTATATGAATGACATCCTTGATGCAACATAAAATAAGCAAGCGCTGTAATACTAAAGGTCTTAACACCCACTCGTTTAAAATAATGATAAAAAATTTGGCTTCTCTCCCTGTCATACAACGACACGGAGGATATCGTGAGTTAACACCAAAATATACAAGCAAGTCTTTCACACAAAACTCACACCTGCAACTCACCACCACACCCACACTCGCACACAAACTAACACACACACATTAATTAGAATAATTTAATTTTTTCAATTTTTTTTTGTTTTGGTAATACGCTACCCTTATTAATTAACTATTCTGTCCATTTTCAAACATCCTGAAATAAAATTTAAGCTAACGCAAACATGTTTCGAATTAAAAGTTAAGATCACGCAACTCAGGCCCCCAAGATACAGGCGCTGCCTAGTTTGGGGACCACTGTTCTAATACTATGTTAAATATTCTAGTTACAGTAAGTATACAATATCATTAGTTATTTTGTAACAATGGACTAATAAATTATTCTTATTCTTATATAATTAAGATAAGGTTTTAGAAAAGTTGTACGTGAACATACCATCTTTATTCTGTGATGACGTGTTAGTGCTATTTGTTCCTTGTTGATGTTCACCTAACATATAACCTAATCTTCTTACGTGGAAATATCTGTGGAAAACAAACATTATATTAATATATGAACTGTATACCATGCACACGTTGCGTTGCGGCCCGCACTTCTACTTACTAACCTGTAGTATATCAACATGAAGGCGATGCCAGCACAAAAGGCCGCACCGGCCGCCGCGGCCAGCGGGGCGGGCCGCACGGCCCGGCCCGACCACCACCACGCCGTCACCAGCAACCAGTTCTCGACGCACATCACGCAGTAGAACGTCACCTATGAGCCAATAGAGGCAGAATTATAGTAGAGTTGGCAAAAAATCTGGAATGAGGGTTTTCTGATATTTCAGAAAACCCTCATTGACGATCATGATACCACCTGACGTCTCCGTGCGTCAGTTCACTAGGTGGCAGCACGGAGACGTCAGGTCCGGGTCCGGGCACCTGGCAAAAGTTTCAAAGCGCCTAAATTTTCTTTAATCGTCATCATATTTTTTTTCTCCCTCTTGTCAAAGTGTTGCAACTGGTGGCATGAGTTTTCACGAAAACCCTCTTTGTAGGCTCAACGCATGAATACTCATGGGAGACAAACTACAGTATTGCAGATAGGGGATATAATTTACACTTTCTGATTTCGAATGTCTTTGAAATAATTTTGACGATAGAAATTGGTCTACAAAATTAAAGATTAAGTTGAAAATTAAGTTGGTATTAAAACCTAAGATCGCTAATCAGGGGGTAAGTACCACTTTCATGATTTTCAGGGGTGCTGAATGCTGATGCCTAAAATAGGGTCAAAATCAAAACGAAAAATGGCGCCCCCCAAAATATGGAAAATCCGCTTCAAACACCGTGGACTGTAAAATTATGCGTCCATACTTGGGCCGGCTGACTTTATTTCTATCTTTAAATTCAGACATCCTCCATCCTCCTTATCGATTTCGATAACGGTGACCCTTTGAAATTATTTTTTTCTAGCGTGTGCTCTAATATGACCTGTCAGATACGCAAGGAGAGACCTAAGCACTCCTATAACTCTGCCGGCCAACTCTACTGCACTAGTTGTGATCGGGCATTTAAAACTGACATGAGACATGGAGTGCGCGGCACGAAAGAATGCCGGCAGAAAATTGTGGAACTAATTTTTTTATTATGATGCCGTCGTCTTAGAGTGAAAACCTCTTATATGCGAAAAACTGGTGGGTAACTGGGAAGTTATATTATATGCTGATCGCGCGGTAAAATCTGCTTACGCGATGCAGGATTTTGCGTGACGTCAGTATGATGCGTAGGTCGCATGTGGCGATATAGATGCCGCCACAAAACTGCGTGTGTTGCGAGGTTTTTTTTCGAAAAATGTAATAAAATAAAAAGTACAAGGCGACGATACACGCGCTATGAGCGCCGCATCAAATGGACTTCAGAGGTGTCGCGGAATCTACTAACAACACTAATACCTACCATCTTCTGCCTATGGTTGAGCTCCTGCAGGTTGACATACGCGAACACGTACACGAACGCGATGAGCGCAGACAGGTACGCCTTGCGCGGCCGACTGATGCGCTCGCCGTGGAACACGTTCTTAGGAGATATCAGCCATAGGAACATTGATAGCCAGTGGAGACCTGGGGTAAGAGGGTAAAACTTATATGATGGGTAAGGTTAAGCCACAGGAACATTATTAGGAATTAGAAACCTCTGGTAAAGACGGTAAAAGTTTAATGATGGTGGAATATTGCGGGGCAAGGCCTAAGGGTAATAATTGAAAATATGATTTTGTGTCATTGTGTTAGGATTGAATATTGATTATTTGAAATCGGTATTCGAGCTGTCAATTCATATTAATTTTTTTAATTTTTATTAATCACATAAACATCTTAATAACTGCAGAATTTCTTAAACCTTTTGTCTTGTTTCAGGCACATTACTAATCCTCTCAGTACTAAAGCGACGGTTACGTTAAGCTCTGTTTGTCTGTTTATGGATGGGTTAATAACGTGTTTTGACGAGTCCTATATCACCTCCAAAAGTTGTCAGGCATATAGTTTGATCGAGACCGCTGTACCGCGCCCTAGGAATGCGCGGCGAGGCGGGAGACAGCGTTGACGAATGAGCGGCGGGGGGGGGACCGCGAGTGTTGACGAATGAGCGGCCTGCACTGCCCCCCGTGAACCGTGCACAATGCACATACCTTAGGCGCGGCTCCATATTAACCGCGTATTGTGCGAGTTTATATGCGTGTAGTGTGAAAGTTTTTACAATACATTTCACAAGTATAATTCATATTAGTTGTGGTAGACTGGTACTTACCTATAACTAAGAAGACCCAGTACTCGTAGACTAGAGCGTACACAGTGAGTGCGCAGATCCGCGCCGATATCGTGCCCAGCCGCCACAGGAACTGTACACAACGCAATAATTTTATATACAAGGTCAAATAAAATTAGCTGGCGAAACTTGACAGACTTGATGGGTCAATATTTTATAAAGATAAAACGAGCGAGCCTTACAGTAGTCGCATATGATATGTATCATCTGACATCTCACCTTGGTAATAAGAAACATTAAAGGGGCGGGGCTTCGTCAATGTCGTTTCTGACAGCCAAATTGAACACCGCGCGCGCTCATTGGTCAAAACGAATAGCGCGCGCTTCCCCGGCTTCCTGTGACACAGTTCCGTCCCTTTTCACAAAATTAGTCCTACAGATTTGATTAATTAGATGTTTTTAGATTTGGAAAGCGAAAAGAAAGATGCCACACAAAAAAAATGCGCGTACCGTACACGTGATAGAAGTGAAACTTAAAAAAAAATTAAGAATAAGAGAGATTTAGTGTGAGAGACAGAGAAAGTTATATCTGTCTTCTCTCTCATGTAATGAAACGTGCATAAACGTGAGGCGTCCTTGAAATTTCACTCAAAATTCTCGAATCGGCGCCTAAGAAGTTTCACTTCAGAAAGATTTTACATAACTTCTAATAATGTATTATCGAAGAACTTCATATCCAAGCAGTTTAAAAACAAAATCCCGTGAACACGATGACCACATCTTTTATCGCCCCGGTTCTATAGCCGCCGAGCGCTGCAAGCAGAAATAGTCCTTACGGTGTATAGATATGAAGTTCATCGATGGTACGCACATACACGCTGTGAATGTGTGTGTAAGTGCAGGAGCTCTCTCAGTACCGTTCGAGACACGTGCGAAGTCGGAAATGTGTCTGTGTGTGTTATGTGCTGTTGGTACTCGTCTTCACGCACGCATTCTCAGCGTGTTAGAACACTTGGTTACCACAAGTAAAGCGCGCGTCGCTTCGTGAGATAAAAATACCGCAACTATAGCTGATTACGGGGTCAACGGCTGCAACATCATGAAGACACTACCCTCATGATATTTACCTTCACCGAACATCAGTGACGAAGAAAAATACAAATAATCTAAGAGTGTCGTCATCATCATTTCAGCCGAAAGACGTCCACTGCTGGACATAGGCCTCTTCAAAGCGTCGCCACATCGACCGGTTACGAGCTTCCCACATCCAGCAGATTCCTGGCTCACAAGGTATAAAAGTGTAATTTACCTGAAAGATAACGCCGAGCCAGGTGAGCACGAGCCGGTGCACGTTCTGCAGCCGCACGTTCTTGCTGAAGCTCGCGAGCGCCCAGCACACGGAGAACAGAGACAGTGACGCAGATATCACGTTCAGTTCCGCAAATGCTTTGTTTTCTGGTAATGAATATAGTAATTTGTTGTTTGTTATTAAGATTCTATAATGGCTAGCTAAGCTAGGTATTATAGCTCATACACACTATGGCCGCCGGCTTTTACCACGCGGCACGTATCCCCGGCTTTTGCGCCTTAATTTCCTTTGCGATCCTTTGTGGGGCAGGGCCGGGCGCACCGCGGCTTGCCTGGCGGCAGTGCCGGCGGCCATCTCGCCGGCATAGTGTGTAGGAGCTATAATACCTAGCTTAGCAAGATCCTCCGTTATATCGAAACTACTGCAGCATTAACTTTGAAATAAATGTAGGGTAAAGTTGAGCATTAATGTTTCACGAAAACACGATTCTATAAGATTTTCTGTATAGAAAATAACATCCAAAGTTACCTCCAAATAGATCAAAAAACCGCTGGTATTAAAAAAATACTTCAAATTAGATCATAAAACTTTGAATAATAACTAAACTAACTATAAAACAGATAGGAACTAAGTTTTTTTTATTGCAATTATTTTCTCTGTAAAAAGAAATGACCTACCTACACTATTGGCGTCTTGGAGCTTTCTCTCCGCGCCGCTCAGTCTCGTTCTTACTCAGTTCGCGCACAGTATTGTGCGAGCGAGATAAGGAGCGAAAATACTCAATACTCAATTCTTTATTGCATTCCACAATGTAGGCTTAGGTGGTAAACATTTATTTGGTAGGTAACAATCGTGGACCCTGTCGGGCACAGCAAAAGATATAATAAATAAATGTGGAGAGGACTTATCATTTAAGTATCTTATTACAATACAACTTATTCTAAAAACATAGACATAACATTAACATTAGAATTAAAATTGCAGTTTTCATACATACAGGAGCCAATGTCCTGTATGTATGAAAACTGCCTGTGCTTATCCGTCGCGGATAAATTCCTATCTGATGAGACGGCGCCGGCGCCGGTTCGCGTTGATTTGAAAAAAAGGTATGAAACTGCCTGCGCCGATTATCGTTTACAACCAGCGCCGCCAAACGCTGGCATATCGGCTCTGGTCACCAGCTTTCTACATGAATACACCTGTATGTATTAGAAGTATATATTGTTTGCCTTGTTCTATACCTGAAGGTTCATCGATGCTGGGCTCCGGCGTGACGGCGAGGTCGCTGGCCGGTTCTCTGTTAGTATCCTTGAACAATATGTGTAGTTGTAACAGCAACATCGGCGCCGCCTCGCAGAACGCGTGGACCAGTCTGAGCATACCTGTGAAATGAGAATATTTGATAGTTTGTGGCATTTATTCTATTTATAGGAATTCACTGGTCCCTTGATAGTTTTGGGGAACTGACAAGACTGTTTATAAAAATCCATAGCAACTATAGTTTAAGGAGATTATGCTCGTGATATGCAACCTCCAACAGATTCCCCCTCATCACTAGCATGATCGTTATATCAAACCAAGTGAGGATCTCAACCCATTAAGCCTTGGTCCAGGTAAACTCTTAGTCAGCATATCTGCCTCCATGTGAACACTCGGACGGTATTCTATTTGAACTTCTTTCAATTGTCTTATGAAATGTAGTTTCGTATCAATATGCTTTGTCTTAGAGCCAATCATAGGATTTTTCGTCAATTGGTAGCAGAGCGTGGTTAGTTCGAGGAACGATGTCGTTGTCGTATCGTATAGAACCACTTAGTAAAACTAACTATGATACCTGGTGTGTTCAGGCTGAAGCCATCCTAATAAAAAATGAGCTATGGGAATACGCAAGCGGAGCCACAAAATTATCCGTAAATGCGACTACCGAAGAGGCAGAGAAGTTCCAGAAAAAGGATACGATGGCTCGTGCTGAGATCATGCTATTGATGTCTCCACCTCAGCTTAAACAGGTGACTGGCTGTAAAACTTCCAAAGAGGTTTGGGACAAGCTAAAGTCTATTCATCAAAGTTCGGGACCCGCACGAAAAGCAACTTTGCTTAAACAGCTTGTTCTGAAGAAAATGGCTGAAAAAGACGATGTGCAGGATCACTTAAGCAATTTTATCGATGTGGTTGATAAACTGGCAACAATGGGTGTGGAAATACATCCAGAACTATTAAGCATTATGATGCTGTATAGCCTGCCACACAGTTTCGAAAATTTCAGAATTGCCATCGAAACTAGAGACAGATTGCCAAGTCCAGATAATTTAAAGATTAAGATTATTGAGGAAAGTGAAGCCCGAAAAAACAGCAACAATAGAGAAAATACGGAAGATGCTTTTTATAGCAAAAATAAAAGACAAGGAAGTAATAATAACAGCGGACATTTCAAGTTCAGATGCAATAAATGCAAAAGAAAGGGACATAAGGCTTCTGAATGCCAAGCAAGAGCCGGATATAGTGAAAATAATTCAAATCACGGAAGTTTCAGTGTGCATCCAATTTGCCTAACGACTGCGAAGCATTTAAAGAAAAATATTTGGTGCCTCGACAGCGGATGTACATCTCACATGTGCGGCGATGAGGAGAAATTTGACACACTAAACAATGAGTCCGGAACGTTGAAACTAGCTTCCGATCAGTATGTCACTCAAGTAAATGGAAAAGGAAAAATCACGGTAAGAGTGAAGGATGGACACTATGATATAAATAATGCTCTATATGTACCAGAATTGTCCATGAATTTGATGTCGGTTGGAAAAATCACTGATAATGGATACACTGTAGTATTCCAGAAAGGTCAAGCATTAATAAAAAACAGCAGCGGCAAGATCATTCTCAAGGCAAATAGAGAGAATGATTTGTATTACATGAGATTTGATGAAGTAGAAAAGGCCAACTCAGTAGAAGAAGATACAAATATTATGAAGTGGCACAAGAAACTCGGACATTTAAATGAATCTGACCTGAAAGCAGCATCCAAGAAAGAACTAATAAAAGGATTAGAAATTAAAGAAAAGGAAAAGTTGGGAGACTGTGAAACATGTCTGAAAGGAAAGATGACGAGCTTACCATTTAATACCTCAGACGGTATAAAGACAAGAGAGCCACTGGAAATAATACATACTGACGTGTGTGGACCTATGCAAGTTGAAACTCATGCTGGATCAAGATACTTCGTGACTTTTATTGATGATTTCACCAGATATTGCTGCGTATATTTCATGAAAAATAAAAGCGAAGTATTCCAGATATTCACAGAATATAAAAACATGGCCGAAAATGCATTAAAGCATAAAATAAAATATCTACAATCGGATAACGGGACCGAATACATCAACAAAAACTTTAATGATTATTTAATGCAACATGGAATACAACGCAGATTATCTACGCCCTACACTCCCCAAAGTAATGGAATTGCAGAGCGCAAAAATAGGACATTAGTAGAGAAAGCGAGATGCTTAATGATCGAATCTAATGTCCCAGAGGAGCTATGGGCCAATGCAATTCATACAGCAAATTATATAACAAATAGATGCCCTACTAAAGTTTTAATGGGACAGACGCCTTTTCAAAGATGGATGGGCCGCGAACCATCGGCAAGGCACCTACATGTATTCGGACAGAAAACGTTTGTCCTAAGGAAAGGACCTAAAAGAGGATGGAAATTTGCTCCTCGAGCTACCGAAGGCGTATTTGTTGGATACGCAAAATGTGCCAGAGGGTACCGAATCTTCGTTCCTGATTCAAAAGAATTTATAATAAGCAGAGACGTAAAATTTGTAAATACCATGTTTTACGGAAAAGACTGCAAATTTTGAAGAAACAAAGGAAAATAGAAGAGATATTAATAAAAGAAATACTGATCAGACAGTAAAACCAAAAAGGCAAAAAGAAGAAGAAGCAATCGAGAAAATAAAAATCGACGTAAAAATGAAACATAAATCGTCAAAACCTGACGCAGTACCCAGTTCTTCGACGCAGTATGAAATCCCATCATTGACACCACTTGATTCTCCAACACACGATGTTTTCGGAGACACGTTCAATGATGCACTTGATGAATTTAATGAAAATATTGATGAAGCAGTAGTCGAACATCATGCAGAACATGAAGCAACCGAAGGCGAAACAGTTCATGATGATGCCAATAACAGAAGACAATCTCAAAGAAAAAGACAATTGCCAATATGGTTTAAGGATTATGAGATGGAAGGCAGAAATGACGAGGAAATGGCTAATAAAATGTATCTATGCGAAGAAGAAGAAGAAGGAAATGAAAGGTACTGGCATGATGCCATAAAAGCAGAAATTAGAGCACACATAAAGAACGGTACGTGGCATATCGCAAAACGAGAGAAAGAAATGAACCTTGTAGATTTCAAAATGATCTTAAAAAAGAAAATAGGTCCGAAAAACACGGAGATAAAGAAAGCGAGACTAGTTGCAAGAGGATTTAGACAAAGACCCGGAGTTGACTATGATGAGACATACTCCCCCGTTGCAAAGCTAAGTTCAATTAGAAGCGTCATCGCTATATCTGTGGAAGAGGAATTGAAACTTAACCAAATGGATGTCACGACAGCTTACCTAAATGGCGTGCTAGATAAGAAAATAGCAATGGAGATGCCAGACTACTTGGAAGAATATGTGGCAGAAATAATGGTGGAAGAAAGTGGTAACAATAATTTAACACTATTCCATAAAGCTAAGAAAATGTTAGAGGACTTGAAAAACATAAAAGGAGAAAAAGTATGCCATCTTGAAAAAGCACTCTACGGTCTGAAGCAATCAGGTCGACAATGGTACCTAAAACTGAGTAGCGAGCTAGAAAAAATGGGGTTTATCCCATCAGAAGCAGATCCTTGCGTATATATGTTAGAGAAAGGTGGAACTAAAATGATGATAGCAATATATGTAGATGATTTGTTAATAGCTTACTCCTGCGACACAAAATTAAAAGAAATAAAAAAGATGTTAAATGAAAAATTCGAAATGAAGGATCTAGGAGAACCTGAACAACTTCTAGGAATACAGATTAAAAGGCAAGGAGGAAACGAAATAAAGTTATATCAAGAACGATATATTGAAAAAGTGTTGAAGAAATTTCACATGGAAGACTGCAAGCCAACAACTACACCAATGGAACTTAATCTGAAATTACAGAAAAAAGAAAAATGTGATGAAAAATTACCATACCAACAATTGATTGGAACACTGATGTATTTAGCCGTGGCCACCAGGCCTGATATAATGTTCAGTGTGAGCTATTTGTCACAATTCAACAGTTGTTTTGGAGAGGAACATTTTAGGAGCGCGAAGCGCGTTCTACGTTATTTAAAAGGGACTAAAGATATCGGCCCGTGCTACAAGAAAACCAAAATGGAGTTGTATGGTCAAGCTGATGCAGATTTTGCATCTTGCGCAATAGATCGAAGATCGTACAGTGGCTATTGTTTTAAACTCGCCGGTGCTCCCGTTAGCTGGGAAAGCAAAAAACAAAAGAGTGTTGCCTTATCAACGGCAGAAGCAGAGTACGCGTGTGTGGCCGAAGCTGCTAAGGAAGCAATCCACCTAAGACGTTTAATAAACGACTTATCAGAACGGAGGCAACCCATCGTCAAAATATATAATGATAACCAGGCTGCCATACAATTGATAGTTTGTGGCATTTATTCTATTTATAGGAATTCACTGGTCCCTTGATAGTTTTGGGGAACTGACAAGACTGTTTATAAAAATCCATAGCAACTATAGTTTAAGGAGATTATGCTCGTGATATGCAACCTCCAACAATATTACATACAAGTTACGATTATACTGTCTGGAGTTATATAAATCTAGCTATTGCCTGCGACTTCGTCTGCGATTCAGGATAAAGCATCCTATGTCCTACCTCAGTTCATGGTCTACCCATGTGCCAAATTTCGTCCAAACCCGTTCAGCCGTTTTAGCGTGAAAGCGTTACAAACAAAAAAAAACTCACTTTTGTATTTATAATATTGGTTAGGATTAATTAATAATGTTAGAATTATGATTAATCAGCTCGACGGCTGGGTTGTTAGTTACGAGTTGGGGTTAGCACTGGCGCAGACCTGTGCCTGTAAATTCGAACGATTTTTGAAAATATTATTTATATTTATCTATACAAATAAATTAAATTGAACTGTCTCTTTGTAATGTCAAAATAACAGCTTTTTACGAATGCACGTGGGTTTATACGGTACTTATAATAAAAAATATATTTTTTATATTTTTATCTGTCTGTCTGTTTGTTCCGGCTAATCTCCGAAACGGCTGGACCGATTTTGACGGGACTTTCACTGGCAGATAGCTGATGTTATAGCCTAAGTTACTCCTTATAACATCAGCTTGCCTTATAGCATCAACTCTTATGTTAGAAAAAGAATTAGCTTTTATGATGAATTATGCTTGTCGCAAAAATTCAACCAATATGCTATAGTTAGAATATATTTTCGATGTAAAACCGTTCGAATTTATGATGTTTACGTCGTGCGTTCGCAGCGCAGCGCAGCGTAACATAGTTTGACTAACAAAAACTGAAGTCCGTTTCGCCAGACCAGAGGCCGTACTCTGGTCTGGCGAAACGCACTTCAGTTTTTGTTAGTCAAACTATGTTACGCTGCGCTAGGAATGTGCAAGTCAACCTTACTTCCGAAAATGGGAGAGGTCATTGTTCAGTAATGAACATCATACGGCTAGCGTGATGAGGAGTTCAGTGTTAAATGATGTTGATTACTCACATAAGTCTCGCACTTGATGCTTCACGCGTCTCAACTCGACCGGTACCAACAGCCTCGCATACCGCCACAGTACGCCGAGCTGCAGACAGTGCAGTACTATGGGCAGCCATGGCGGCCGCCCTTTACGACCTTCTCCCGCCCACCAGACGTGGAGGTACCAGCGGAGAGATAGCACCTGGAAAGAAGAAATGGAGAGATATTTATTTTACAGAGTCAAGACTCTATTGGCAGCTGTGGATGTGGACTTTTAGTGACGTTACTGAAACGTTGATTATGAAAGTACGTTGGTGTGGTTTCTAATAGAGCGTTGTTGACATCGTAAAGCAAACCCCGTCCCCCAAAGATTTAAATCTTTAGATTCGCCCTCACCGTACTCAGTCACAAGAAAAAGTGTCCGTACTGAGAAGACTGAGCTGACTCATTATTAAATAGCGTTTCAATGACAAACAAGTGTAGTCACTGCGTCATTGTGTGTCAGAGGCGACAAGACGAAACAGAAACTCGACTATCTTTTGTCGCGGTAGGGCGATCTAACGATTGAAATCTTTGCCGCTGTCGTCATTTTCATGACAGCCGTCATTGCGTCCGTTAAGTGCGGTCAACGCTTTTCTAGGAAACCGTAGCTTAACAGTATACATACCTGAGATATAAGTAGTGAAGTGATAACAATAGATATAGCGGCTGCGAAAGTGCCTTTATATCCTCGTTCGAGCAACGCGTAGCCCATGACGACGTCGAACACCACGTCGCAGAAGTACCCAGCGAGCGAGATCACGTTGAATAGCACGTCGCACAGCGGCAGGAACTCCGCCATTTCCGAACATTTCTTTCAACTACTAATTTTTGATAAAATGTTTTTAATTTGTTCCAGAATTTTCGTCATTTGCTGCAAAAGAAAATATTTTTTGAAATTAATAATATTATAATGCAAAATGGAACGGCGAGCCATGTTCCGTGGAACGGAACGTTTCCGTCGAACGTTTCGTTTCAAGAAGCTACATAATCTGTGGTTTCAAGTTACTGTTGACTTTTTTGAGGTTATTACAGGTTATTTCCTACGTTAACGAGATAACTCAACTAATTTAATTTTAAAATTACAGTTTATTTATTTTATAAATAACATTCGTCTTATTTTTATTAGGGACTTGCTTATTATTTTTCAAAACAAAATTTTGTGACGCACAACCCTAACGTTACTAAGTGCTACAGGCCTAGAGAAAACGGAACGACATTGTTTGTTGACGTTTCACGTCTCGAGTTGAGTTTATTGTTGGTTACTTTACATTCTAGTATTTTCTTCGCCTTTTCTGCACAATTATGTCTAATTATACAGATTTAGTTAATAAATTCGGCAAGGAAACGTCTCGGGCTGCGTGTAAAAAGTGTGGCTATGCTGGACACCTTACGTTCCAATGTAGAAACTTTATCAAGGTAAATGAACTTTAATTGAACTTCAGTTTGTTATTAAATTAGCCTGGACATAAGAATAATCTTATCTGTGCCCTATAAAATTAAGCAGGATATATGTATACTATATACTTCGTTTTTTAAATTTGTTTTTCAATTAATC
This sequence comes from Agrochola circellaris, assembly GCA_914767755.1. Classification (NCBI taxonomy): domain Eukaryota; kingdom Metazoa; phylum Arthropoda; class Insecta; order Lepidoptera; family Noctuidae; genus Agrochola; species Agrochola circellaris. Next base: position 8,460,563 of record OU611850.1, on the reverse strand, counting down.
ATGAGTATTTTCATAGTCTAAGTTATATATTATTTTCAATACCTTTACCCTTTTAGATCACAAAGGTAACCAATAATAAATCTAAGTACTTCAATGTGTTTTTTAGGTGCTTAGGATATATTTAAATGCTTAATTAGTAGAGTAGGCTACCACTCTTGAGACCATAATAGCCACTCACTGTACCATCAAAGCTGTTCATATCTAACCAGTTTCAAAACAAAATCCCGTATACACGATGACCACATCTTTTACAGGCCTGGTTCTATAGCCGCCAAGTGCTGCAAACAAGAATAGTTCTTACGGTGGTTAGATATGAACTTCTTCGATGGTACCTATGGGTTTTGGTATGGAGTCAGAACTGGTCATGTAGAAGAAAGTGATGCCATAATATTTAAACCTATACTTCCAGGTGGACCCCAACAAGGAGATAGTACTGGATGTCAGCAGTACAAGCAGTGATACTGAAGAGGAGTATGCAACACCACTGCAGAGGCTCCGGGAAGCAGAACTTAGGCAGAAGCTGCAGGAGAAACTACAGAAGGCCAAGGAGAAGAAGAAGAGTAAGAAGAGAAAGAGGTCTAGGTAGGTGTGAAGCAAATAATAGCTGATTATGTATCTCTTAATGTATCATAGTCATAATTTATTTATTTATTCACTCCAAACATACAAATATCCTTACAGGCCAATCCCAATGCGATATCGTAGTACACTTAAAAATTAACTAATTCCACTGCTCGTACAATAACAAATTCTATAGGTAGCTATTCTTTCAAATTCACCCAGAGCGCAACAAAATATGTCGATGTCATCAGCAATGACCCATGATAATAGATAGTTGTCATATTTTTATAGTTCAATAGACTACAAGGTTTATATTATTTGAGTCCTACTCCTATCTATACCCTAGGTGACATTCCCATCCAAAAATTATAAAAAAGCTGCAGTTTTTAAATAAAAGCTAGTCTGGCTAGTTGTATCTTCCAATTTATCAACATTCATGTGATAGTACATATCATTGTAATTTTTCCTTAATAACAACTAATATTACCCAGTTACTGGGTTGTGGAGGTCAGATAGGCAGTTGCGCCATGTAAAATACTTGTATTCAGCTACATCCGGTTAGACTGGAAGCTGACCCCAACATAGTGGGAAAAGGCTACGCAGATGATGATGATCTCCTAATAACTTTCTGAATATACTTTGTTTTACAGATCATCAAGCACATCATCAACAAGCAGTTCCTCATCATCAACATCCTCCAGCAGTGAATCAGACAGAGACAAGAAGAGGAAACATAAGAAGAAGTCCAAAAAGTCTAAATCTAAGAAGTCTCATAGTGATGGGAAAAAAAGTAGGAAATAACATTTGTGGTTGCGTCTTAGTTTATATTCTGTGTTTCTGATAATTAGTTAACTTGTTTATGGATTCCTGACACGTGTAGGTTGGCAGATACATTCTGTTTGGTTATTAATATATGAATGGGAGAATAATGGTTTATTACCCATGTTTGCAAAGTAAATATGTAAATGATTATGATATGAATAAAATGTAGATATCTACTATTATATTACAGTACTTTACCTAATTCCATTGATCTGTATTGACATGTAACTCTATGTCTTATTTGATATTTATTATGGGATAATCTACAGACAGGATTTACTAAACTGTGAACTAAGTGTAAAAAAAAGTATGTATGGACTTTGCTCAATTTGCAGCAAATAAATTGAAGTTAATACAGAATTCAGAAGGATATTAATTTTCTTTAGAACTTATTATTTAATTTACAACTAGAATAAATACATACAACTAATTGTTGTAATTGGACCAGTATAACCTTTTTTAAGTTAAATACATATAACGCATTGATTCCCTGATGAGTTAGGCAGAGGTGTACCTAAGTACACCCACATTTCGCCAGTTATGTTTAAGTCCCATGAAATATGGGGGCAAGCCTTTTGCCATCAACCGGGCAAAAATCCAGATTCAAGGCTGCTACTGAGTAATTCCAGATAGAATTACCCAATAACACATTGCCCAACCTAGGAATCGGACCCAGGACCTCATGCTCAGCAGTGCGCTTGCAAGCAACGAGGCAGGAAAGTTAAATATTACCCCAATTATACTTCCATAGTTAAGTAGTAAGTGCAATACTTACAATTAAACTAAGGCTGATTATTGTAATTTTTAAGGAATTTAGATTAATAAGTTTTAATTAGTGCAAATATTATTTAGTTAAAACCATGGATTGTAACTTTGAATCTATTAAAGAAATTGGTAATTTTACAGTTTTTTTACTTTTTGTTTCAATAAAGTTGACGTCCTAATGTTGGGGATTTTGCTAAGAGATACTTTTTTTGGTACAAACTTCCGTATCACACTATACTCTGCATGCTTGGCAAATGAGAGCTAGACTGAAAAAGTGTAATATATTGACCATCACAACTGTTTTGCTATATTACTGTAGTATATTATTGTACTGTTTAAATATTATTATAATAATAAATAATAATATGTTTATTTTTATCATTAAAAGAATACTTTCATAATTTTTTATTTTTTGTAATCTTACATTAAAATTTTTCATTTAAATACTTTGAAACGTTGTTAAATTATTCCATTGTGCCTGTTAATTTAATACATAATACTAGGAAAGGAACTTCGTCCCAACCAAGTGTCCCATGACATCTTGTTTTTCATACATAACGTATATGGTTTTTTCCCCCTATGTTTTACAGATAGATAAAGGTGTTTAATATATAAGAACTACAAAATATATATAAATGGAAAATAAAGGATAATAAATGGAAATGTTGCTACACTACTTTTGCAAACAGCTATACAAAATCTATTGTCATAAAGTTATCCATTCACTAGACATTCTTCGTACTTACTATATACCTAATAAAACGTTCATCTTTACAAGGTAGTTGACCATCACGTCTCAGAAAAGTATTTGTTAAAAGTCTCATGAGCAAGTGCATTTCTCACACAGTCCAGTCGACTTAAGAATACTATCATCTTCATAACTCTATCTAATCTATATAGAGTCAGCCCAGAAGCTGGCTACGTGCTTTAGAATAATGTTAATTCTCCGGGACAGACAGAAGCTCAGACCCCAGTTTCAGAAAGTTGATTTTAACCAATTGATCAAGCGATTTGATTAGCTATTATTATTTCAGCCAGTCAATCACAGTGCTTAACTTTAGTTGATGAACTTACCTACAGCATATTTTTGTGTTGAACAGCCAGAACCCAGTGTGCAAAACTATCACTCAAGTTATTACTACTAACAAGTTACCAAGCCAAACTCTGTTTTACTTTTTACTAATGATGCCAGAATGGTAAAATAAGTTCCTCTTATTAAAAAATATATATTTATGATGTTGTTTTCTGTGACAGAAAATGACCAAGATTTGTTAAGTAGGTACTTACACTCAAATAATAATACTTGTGTGTTGTTTACGTAGGTGATACTTAAATGTAATAAATAACAGATAATGCTAAGTTATGTACAAGTAACACCAAACAAGTTCACAAAACTGTAGAACAAATGCTATAAATGTGGCATATATTGGCAACAATTAGTATCTTTACATGGGAATTTAAAAGTTAAAGGTTCTATGATGTTGGTCATTTGAGGAAAAAGATAATATCAACGTGTAATAAGTAAGTTGTTACTAAGTTGATACGCGCGAGAAAGTGGGCTAATATGACTTTCGCCTACTGGTAATTGATAAAATTAACTTTATGCCTACGATTACTGATAAATATTGAGTTGAATTAACTCAGGTCCTTTAAAAATAATGCTTAATCTATTAGTAAATAACACAACATACCTTTCCCTAAGGATTTGTTCAAAGTTTTAGAAGGAGGAACCAGGATGTAGTATTCTACGATTTAAACACACATGCGCATTTGTCACGCATTGTAATATAAATGTTGTTATTTAGATATATATTCCCACGATTATCACTATTCACATCACATAAAAAGCTTAGAATATTTTGGTTAAGTTATTCTAAGTTTCAATCAAGTTCACGTCAAAAGTTCATTGATACTAGCGACATCTAGCGTATGGCACGCGGAGTACGGCAAAGCTCGATCGATCGTAGTGGGTGCGTTCGTTGGCGATGAATGCTAGGAATGCATCCAGTTTACCAGCGTTGCATTCTTGTATCCTTACACATATTTGTCATTTAAAAGTTGTAAGTAGTTTTTGCTTGTAAGGAAATGTCTTACGACTAGTTCTTGATCTGTCATTTGACGTAGCCTTGGACGATGGTCGGGTGGAACCGGCCTGCAAAATTACCGTTATGTTTAAAATTAACTATAGAATTTATTTGTGTCGGGCGAATGTTTACCTAATCTTACTTACTTATTGCAATGAACGATACATCCACCGAGTAGTCTTAAAAAGGCTGGCAATGCGAAATCCAACGTAGCTTCGTCCATAGCCAGTATTTTAATTAGTTGTATGGGGTTTGTCTTCATGGATGTCAAGTTGCATATTTTACCCTGTAACGTTAGAAAATAAAGATGTATTGTTCTGAAGAGGTGCTTAGGAGTACCGAGAGGAGGGAGGTGGTAGGTGAGGTAGAGGAAAAGATGTATATAACTGATGTAAATACCTCTGTCAAAGCGATAACTTCCTCTTCCTGGCGTTCAAGCGACTGAACTAATCCCTTGGTGACGGTAACAAACTTCTTGTTGACTTGTTTCACACATAGCTTATACGATCTTTTACCTATGCCGTGACATTTCTTTTCCACTGCCACCGTAGCTGTTGTAGCCTGTAAACGAGTATAACCTAGAACTGTACCTACTCAGTCAACTGCACATCATTGGTAACATTTGCACTACTAAAATTGCCCTTAATATTACGACTTAAAAGCGCTGTCAATGCCAAATTGTTACCTGAGTGTGATGTGCGTTTGACTGTACTAAATGACAGGTTTTGCGCAAGGGCCAAAGAACAAATTTATTGATAACTTGATGCATAAAATAATTATTTTTTGAAGATCAACATTACGGTCTGCTTAGCCAACATAACAAACACTAGTCTGGGGAGCAAAAAGTTGAGAGTTTATAAGCTATCAACCTCTTTTATATCTTTAAGTAAGAGCAGTGTCTTTTCATGGTAGCTGTTGAACATGCTCAGCAGGGTTCTCTGCGTGAAGAGGACCAGGTCTCGCTGCGTCGGTATCTCATAAGCGCCGATGCTTGACGGCAACTCGTTCTCCGGGCATTTCATGTTGAATTGCTTCACATTGATTTTTGGTTTCCTTTGCTTCGCTTTTGGTGAGGTCGGGTACTGTTGAAAATGAGTTTATTTTTTATTTTCCGTGAGTTGATACGGTGGATAAAATGACGTATATTCTTCACTTTTAATGGGTTCCAAAGGAAGGCATAATGTTTTTCTTCTAGGGGCTGATATGAAGTAGGTACTATTAAACTCAAACTTCAAATAAAATAAAATATAACTCGTAAGTCGCGGCCGTTACCACTGGCAGTGGTACGCTGCGCCACCACATCTCTCATAAGTAGGTATTCCAGTTCATAGTACCCTTCAAAAATTTTCTAAACTTTCATAGGTATTGGCGAAAAAACGGCACAGTCAAGTACCTAGTTAAGTACCCACTTACAAAATTATATTCACTCGTAAAATTTATTGCTTTGGTTTTACTGATGACTGTGGTGGGAACTGTGGGTTTAGTTTCATCACTATCCGTGGTACTGATAGGCTTCCGTTTCGCTGTGGTATTCCCGTCGCCTCGCACATGATGCCACCGAAGCGTTTTCAAGGTAACCGGTGTATGTTCAAACCCTTGGAACAGGTCGTAGTTTACGTAGCAGACACCGAGGGCCAGGTTTATTGAGAGTACAGTCAGATCTGTGGGTTTAAAATAAAAATAGGATCATCACTTGAGAACACTTCCACTAAAACGCAACCAACGCTGAGTCAGATGGCATTCGCAAACAAAATTATATACCCACATAAATATTTATTTCCGAACATTGTGAAATATTTAAGAAAAAATGCAACAACGTCGTTCACATAATGTAAGCAATTGTAACGGTTTTAAGCACGATATTGTCGACGTAAACCCAGTCGTCTATGGTTATAGTTTACTGTTTTGTTAGTAGGTAGGAACTGAATGGAAGTAGGTACCTACCTAGAACAGTAGTTTAATCGCTTATGTTTATAGAATGCTGACGACTTAGCTTCGATAATGTTGTCGGCCGATCGTGTTTTGTCTTAATGTTGCATTTGATATTTGTTAAGGCTACTAGGAAAACACCCGCGATGAATTGGGAGTGGGCTGGCCACATCGCACGAATGCACCCGAAAAGCTGGGCAAAGTTCAGTGCTTACTGGACGCCCGAGGGAAGACATCGCCGTGATCGGATCATGTTTGCGGGGCTGACATAGCCAGCGATAGCACAACATAGAGAGGTTTGGAAGGAAAAAGGGGAGGCCTTTGTCCAGCATGATGAAAAAAATGAATGCTAAAAAAATTTGTCACAGGTGACTGCGACACAAAGATAATGCTGCGTCAGCTGTAGTCTGAATCCAGGGAAAATTTACGAATATAATAGGGAAGAAGAAGCCCAGAAACAATAGTTTAAAAACTTAATAAGTAATCAAATCTAAACTAACGTCTAAGTATATCAGTATACATAACACAAATGCAAAAATATTTTTTGAAATTCGACTGCTAGTTTCACGGATGTTGATTGATCTCCAAAAAATCTGCCATGTGCGAGTCGGACTCGCACATGAAGGATTCCGTACCGTATAAACGAGCAAAAACGCCGATTTTTTTTTTCTTGTATACTATTGTGGCGGCATCTACATCGCCACATGCGAACTACGCATCAAAGACCTGACGTCACACAGAATCCTGACGTCACTCAAATCCTGCATCGCGCAATTAGAGGTTACTGTGCGAACGACATTTATATATGACTATCCGACATCGTTGGGCAGTTGCCCGCCAGACACGACACTCCTCTGGTCGGAGGATCCTCCCTTTTCTATAGAGGATAAGTTATCTTTACAGCCTGTTCCTCATACCTCTAAATTAAAGGGGGCCATTAATTACTAACTTTATTTTACTTTTCTTATTTATTGTTAAAGCTGCAATAGTTTTTTTTTTTTTAACGTCAACTGTCTACATACGGTTCATGAGATATAGCCCGCTGAAAGACAGACGGACGGACAGCGGAGGCTTGGTAATAGGGTTCCGTTTGGCACCCTTCGGGTACGGAACCCTAAAAACAAACAAACTCTTCAGCTTTATTATATTCGTATCATTAAAATATGTTTACATATTACCAAGTTATGATTGTGTTATCAAAGTGCAGCTACATACTGTACAACAGTACAATTTTCTTAATGTCCTTCGGCATACTTCGTGTTTCGTCAGTCTAGCAGCATTCCTCCCATTTTTACGGTTCCGTAGTCAACAAGGAACCTTTGTAGTTTCGCCATGTCCGTCTTTCTGACTGTTTGTCTGTCCGTGGCTTAGCTCAGAGACTCTTAGTACTAGAAAGCTGTAATTTGGCATGGGTGTATTAATCATGCCGAAAAAGTGGTAAACTAAACCCATGAAAAAAAATTACCTGCCCTACATTTAAGTGGAGACGTTTTTTTTTCTCGTCTGTCCCATGTTGTGGGGTGTCGTTGGATAGGTCGTTCAAAAATTTGTGAGTATGTCGAAATCATTTTTGGATTCAGGGATTCGTTTGCGAAATATTAAACTTTAAAGTGTTTTTCTTGTTAGAATCAAGTGTCCCTCCCCGTTGCCAGCTAAATGGTTGGTTCTGGATATATGAAAAAATTCAGCGCAGCAGTATATATAACGAAATTAAAAACTATCACAGCTAAGTAGGCTCTACAAGTTAACGAGTAATCGACCAACTTACATTTTCAGTTGCAAAAACATGTTTTTCAACTACAATTTTAAGTTTGTTCTTTGGATAACTTAATTCCAACTACGGAACCTTACATTGTGCGTGGTCCGACATGCACTTGGCTGGTTTTTAAAATAAATTACATTAAGTTGAAAGAGCATTAACAACTCTATACGCTTCCAAGTCGATTGAGAGCGTCCGGTCTGCACTAAGTGCAAACGGCAACTGATAGAAATCTCACGACTGACGAAACTCGAAGTTTGCCGAGGGAAATTACGAAAATAGTTGTACTGTACGTACGTCGCGTCGCCTAGTCACGGGGACTACAATCCACCGTTTGATTTCTTGGTCACGTGTTGCTCTGTAAGTTTGTTACTTAATTTCTAACACTCGATCGATGCTTATGCCTAGTATTAGAACATAAAATCTCGCCTATAAGCCCCGAAGGCCGAAGCTATTAGGTCCAACCTATGAAATCAGCGTTTTGTATGGAGAAGTTGCATTTCTCATACTAACATTTTCTTAATTTATATAACAACCATGAACACTAATGTTTTAAAACTTTTATGCACTAATGTTTAAAAACTAAGAAAACGTAATATGCCACTTAGATTAAGCGACAAAAATAATTTTTGGCTAAGTTAAAACAAATAGTGGTCATTTCTGCTAACAAAATGAGGAGTCATTTTTAAGGTATCTTTTATGTTTAGAAAACTATAAGTAGGTAATAAGGTTTAAGGTCGATAAAATACCAAGCAATTGATGAATATTTTAAATCATAGAAGTGACAAGGTTCTCTATTCGTGAGAAAAAAACGCCAATTTGATAGGTGGGAACCCAATATTATTTTGACGTTACAAACAGACAGTTCAATTTAATTCTTTGGAATGTATGTATGACCAGGTTTATGTAGATGTAATAACAAAGTGCAGGCCTATCAACAACTAGCACGCATAGGTTCTGCATCGTTTATTAGACACGTATTTTTTGCTTTATCATATTAATAAAAAAAAGGGTTTAGATAAAACGCATTAAAGTTGGGGAGTGGGGGCTCGCTACGTCACAGTTCAGTCTAAACTCTACTGGAGAATGACGCCATGCCACATTCAAAACGATTCAGATTCTGATTGTTCGTGTATTACGGAATTAGGGTACTGGTGACGGCGACGGCTAAGTGGTGGACAAACGCCCTCCGGCGGCGTTCGTTCTAATTTTGGCCACGTGTCAAAATAACTAAACTTAGTTTCCATGGAGATTACCGATTTATCAATCGAAGGTTTAAAATGAGAATGCCATTTCCAATAAAGAAAACAAACTGTTTTCTGAAATGAACTGAAATCTCAAAACGGCTTTTCGCCACTTCCCATGACCCAAGGGCTGGTTTTCAATACTCAATACGTTTATTGCATTCCACAATGTGAACTTAGGTGGTAGGTACATAAAGACATACATTCGTTTTGGAGCATTGTGGGCCCTGTCGGGCATAACAACATAAAAATTAGGAAGAGGGCTATTATAGATATTTGTTAACAATTTTAATATTAATCTACTCTTTCGTTTTGTGTAGGTAGGTAGGCTGATAACTAATTGTGTACATATAATTTTTACCACTCATATATGCTGCGCGCTCATGTACCTATGCTGTTGTTTTTACCTTGGGCAGACGCTAAGAATTGCCATCATAGATAATACACGATTGTCATTCAACGTGGCAAAGCGGCCAGTCTCTTGGATACATTACCAGTCGACAGCGACGGAAATGAATTTTTAGATGCTATATTTTAGTTTTAGATAAGTTAGTATATAATTTTGCTATTTTTGTTAATTAATTAGTTATAAGTTGATTATGTACCCACTTGTAAATATTAAAATGTCAATGCAATTAAAAACAAAATAATTGTTTCCATGGCAACCATTTGATATGTCAATATTTCTGACATCGACGTCGTGCAAGAAAGGCAACGCGCAAAACGATATCCAGGGAAATAGATTCTTTCGAGGAGTTGCAAGATACCGAGCTATCTTCAGTTTCCAAAATGGACAAGCCACTAAATCAAGATGATTTTACCGCCATGGAAAGTCAGTTGAAAGTTTCTGTGGAACAGGACAGGCGGTACTGGAAGGTAAACGACGTCAAGTGTGATGCCATCCACACTGCCAAGACTTATGAAGAATTTGCGTGAGTACCTAAGCTTATTAAGTTTGTCTCTGGAGACTGGCATAAGCATAAAGCATAATCGGCCTATAATGTACCCACTGCTGGGACACAGGACGCCTCTTTCTACGAGAGGGACTGGGCCATAATCCACCACGCGGGACCAGTACGGGTTGGTGGATGTCACATGTCTTCGTGGAGTTTCGCAAGCCCTGGAACACAATTTTTGTCCGTAAAAGTAGCAGTAAAACTATTCGTTATCTGTTCTTTATTGTTAATAATTTTGGTTTGGTTCCAGGGACCGCGTGGCCGCAGCTCACTTGAATCCCCTACATAATAGTGACTTCAAGAAGAAATGTGCCCGCAAATGGAACCAGTATGCCACCGAAGAGAAGAAATCTGATGAATAAATAAACAATAGCTGTAGAACTTAAACTGCGTTTTTTTGTACTTGTTTTATGCACATTAGCAAAGGTGGCTTCAAAACGGTGCAAGAAAACATTGTGAGGAAACCGTTATGTCCTAGAATTCAAAATTCGAAGACATTTGACATCTACCAACCGGCACTGGGGCCTGAGGGTGGGAAATTATCAAATAACTTCTCCCGCTCTGGGCGGAGTGGGAGGGCGTGTCAGACTTTTACCGACTAAAACCCACCCGTGTTCCTTCCGTTGCCTGTGTGCCGGGGTCGCCATAGGGCTGGTGGGATTACGGCCCACTACCTCTTACAGAGAGGAGGCTCAGCAGTGTTAACATTATAGGCTGGTTATGACTATAGGTATTATCAGACCTTGCAAACTTTGCTTACCTTCTCTTGCCCAGACGAAGATCGGCACTGGGTTTACTCATCCAAACGGGCGCAACCGTTTGATTTAGAATAGGTTACTTCTAGACAAACCTGTACCTTCGTTTCTTATCTTCGTTTCTGCACCAGGGTGAACACAACAACGAACAAGTCGCGGGCAGAAACTAGTTCAGCCGTGCTATTCTGTAAACATCTCACCGTGATAACTTGGGTGAAGTGAGCTTGATGTGAGCTGTCATTACACCTAAAGCTAGGGATTGACACTATGGACAGCTCACTTCATGCTCACTTCACCTCACTCTTCACGGTGAGATGTTTACAGAATGGATCGACAGAAGTTATGTGAACAATGCCACATTTTGCGAGAGTGACTCAGATTAGTGTTCTCCTTTTCAATACCGTTCTTTCTGTTCTTGGTATTGGTATTGGTAATGCAAAAGAACCTTTAGGTCCATCTATTTACAATACAAAAGGCAGAAAGCAGTTCAGAATCAGCTAAAGTCTTTGGGTTATTTATTGGCCACAGGAGCCCACATATAACTAAAACGCGAATAGAAAAACGTTTTGTTCCATAGTTATATTGCGAATCTGGTATTTACAGTATCTGGTATTCTGAGATACAGCCTTAAATTTTGATTGTTTTTGGTAGAAAGTGTTTTAATAATTAGTCTATAATTTTTCGGTGATTAAAACACATTTAATTTTTTAAAGCATCTCTAGATCATCAGTTCTAATTAAAACAAAATTAAATTAAGTTTAATAGCCTTATAACAATTTGGGCAAACTATTCATGCATAGGTAATGTAATGAAACAAAACATTAGAAGGAAAAGATTTTGACCACTTTTTTTTTGGACCTCATAAAAGAAATCAAAAACACAAACAGTACAGGTTATGATGACATCAAGACCAGTGTGATCAAATCAGTAGGACCTATTATCGCACCAGTGTTATGTGAAATAATAAATGCTTGTATACACAATGGAGTTTTCCCAGAAGCTCTAAAAATATCGATTATCAAGCCATTACACAAAAAAGATGATAAAACAAAAATGTGCAATTATAGACCTATAGCGTTAATTCCTATATTTTCAAAAATTCTTGAGAAAGTAATTTATATTAGACTCAACAAATATTTTGAAAAAAACAACATTTTTTGTAAGGAACAAATGGGATTCAGGCAAAATAAAACTATTACCATGGCAGTGTACAATTTCCTTAAAAAGATACACCACAACATGGACAACAGAAAGCCGGTTGTAGCAATGTACATGGACATTTTTTTTTTTTTTTTTTTTTTTTGAGGATGGGAAATTATCAAATAACTTCTCCCGCTCTGGGTGGAGCGGGAGGGCGTGTCAGACTTTTACTGACTAAAACCCACCCGTGTTCCTTCCGTTGCCTGTGTGCCGAGGTCGCGATATCCCTTTCAGACAAACCCGCGACCCCGGCAGGCATTGGCCCTTCCGGACCCCGTCAGTTGGTGCTGACATCTCTTTGAGGCGCGCGTGGAACACAACGCGCCGTCGACCCGGGCCTGGTCCCTATCGGACGGCGAGCTACCCATTGCTCACCGTCCGCAAGCCCGCGCCTACGGTGGCCGGAAGTCGGCTCGCGACTCCCGACGCCCGGGGCGTCTCCTGCGGCGACTAGGGGCGCGAGGGGGCGCATTTTGCCTCTCCCTCGCGCGCTCCGCCTCCTCCTTCGCGAGCATTACTGCTTCGCAGAAGGAGGTGACGGCCTCCCATGCACTCTCGCTCCGGACCATGGCCTGAACCAGGGCCGGACGCGAGAGATCGCCGCCGCCGATCGCCTCCGTGAGGACACGGCGGTGCTCCGCCCAAGCTGGGCAGACCTCCACCGTATGCTCCACCGTGTCCTCCGGGCGATCCACACAGTGGTGACACCCGGGCGTTTCCTCCCGCTTTATCCTGAACAGGAACCTCCCGAAACAACCATGTCCGGTGAGGACCTGCGTCAGGCGGAAGGTGAGGACGCCGTGGCGCCTCTCTAGCCACTCCTCAAAGAGGGGACTTATCGCCACAATTGTGGCGTGCCCAGCGCTGGGTTGCGACAATCGCACTCTCCATGCCGCCATGAGATCCCGCCGGAGCTCTGTCCGCTGTGCCGCGATTTCTCGCGGCAGCGGAGTTACGCCCCGGCGTTTCGCCTCCTCGCGCAACTCCCACATGTGCGCGAGGACTTTTGCCTCCAGATCCCATGGCGGTAGTCCGGCAAGGAGGCTCGCCGCCTCACGGGAGACCGTGCGGTATCCTCGTACCAGCCTGATGGCCATGACCCTTTGGGACGCGTTCAACCGCTGGGCTGGTCGCAGCCTCAATGAACGCGCCCACACCGGTGCCCCGTAAAGGGCCATGGACCGCACGATCCCCGCATAGAGCCTCCGGCAGGAGGCGTTTGGACCCCCTAGATTGGGCACAAGCCGCTTCAAAGCAGCCCCTGCCCTCTGCAGTTTGGGAGCCAAACGTCGGAAGTGCTCCACGAAGTTCCACCGGCTGTCGAGGACGAGTCCCAGGTACTTCATCGTCGACTCGACACCGATGTGAACCCCTCCTGCCGTTATCCGGGAACCCGACAGTGGCGCGTTCCGAGGACCATAAAAACACATGGCCTCGGACTTGTGCAAGGCCACCTCGAGTCCCAATTGCCGGATCCTATCAACGATTATCGCAACCCAGCGTGTCGCCAGTTCGGCCGCCGCCTCGTGCGACCTCCCCTGCGCCAGGACCAGCGTGTCGTCAGCGTAGCACACTACGCTGACGCCACTAGGGAGGTCGGCGCGCAGCACCCAGTCGTAGCCGATGTCCCACAGATGCGGCCCCAGGACCGATCCCTGTGGGACACCGCACGACATCTCTCGCCGGTTCCACTCTCCGTGGTGACCGGGGTAGATGACGGCCCTGTCCGTCAAATAGGCCTCGACCACTCGACAGAGGTAGGTCGGCATCCGGTGATACCGGAGTGCCTCCCTAATGCAACTCCAGGGCAGGGTATTGAAGGCATTGGCGATGTCAAGAGACACCGCCAAGACGACCCCACCCCGGGCAACAGCATCCCCCGTCGTGAGGGCTCGAACGCGCATGATGGCATCCACCGTAGAGCGCCCCTTGCGGAAACCAAACTGGCTCTCCGCCAAGTCCGGTCCCACTCGCACCAGCCGCCCGACAAGGCGGTCTGCAATCACTCTTTCAAAGAGCTTGCCCACCTCGTCGAGCAGCACAATGGGCCGGTAAGCGGACGGAGAGTCCGCCGGGCGCCCCGGCTTTTTGATGAGGACCAGTTTCCCCGTCTTCCAACGAAGCGGGAACTGGCCCCTTTCCAAGCATGCGCTTAGGAGCCCCCTTAGTCGAGGCCCGAGAGCCTCCAAGGCCAGAACCCAGGCTTTTCCAGGTAAGCCGTCGGGTCCTGGGGCGGTATTTTTGGCGTTCAGCCTACGTACCGCCACTCTCAAATCTACCTCGGTCACCTCCGGAGTGTCGTCGTCGTCGTCACTAATGTGGTCCGCATTGGGCACCGCAGGAGGCGGAGCCATGGGCGGGGGAGTATGTTCCCCTCGCGAAGGGAACAGAGCGCTCACCACGTCCTCCACGAGCTGGGGCCGGAGACTCTGAGTCAGCGGGGGAGCCCATGGGCGGAGTTTATCTCTCACCCATTTGTATGGGCGTCCCCACGGATCTCTGTTCAGAGTCTCCAGCGACTCCTCACGGGCCAGTCCTCTGGCCCGCTCGATCTCCGCTCGGAGGGCGGTCTTCGCCGCTCTGTACCCGTCGTACAGCTCCGCCTCAATGGCTTCCGTATCCGGAGGGCGGATACGGAGCCTGCGGTGCCTGGAGTACCGGTGGCGCGCAGCAACGCATGCCGCGCGTAAAGCGGTCAGCTCACGCGACCACCAGCACACCTGGCGCCGAGCACGTCCGGGCTGGACCCGGGGCATTGCCACGTCACATATTTCGGACATGGCCTCCCGGAACCACTCCGCCTCGACATTGATGTCGGCAGGCCTGTCCGGTGATGACACCCAGGCCTGCACGATCGAGGCTTCCAGGAGGAGCTCCCGGTCCAGCTGCTTCAGCGCCCACCGCGGACCACTCAGGGTCTGTCGGACCGGCGCGCCCGAGGTCTGGGCGGAGACGTCAAACCGGATGTACCGATGATCGGAATAGGTCTCCACCCCCTCCATGACGCGCCAGTCAATGACACGTGGCGACAGAGCGGGGCTGGCGAACGAGATGTCCACCACTGATTCACCCCGCATCCGCACACACGTGGGGACAGAACCCCGGTTTAGGACGACCAGGCCTGTCTCCAGGGCCCAGTCCTCCACCATCCTGCCCCGTGTGTCCGTACACCGGGAACCCCAAGCCACGTTCTTGGCATTGAAGTCCCCGAGGACGACCACGGGGAGGGGATGATACCCGACGACGACGACTCTCAACTCCCCAAGGGAGTTGTGGAACTCGGCGAGAGTTCGGTTCGGGGAGAAGTACGCTCCCACCACGACAATCTCCCCGAACCGTGCTGCCACGCAACCCCGTCCCCTCTTGACGGCCTCGAGGGACGGGGTACCGGCAGCGGCCGACGATATAATGGTCACTGAGCCGCTCAGGTCCTCCACCCAGTCATCCCTGGGCGGGACAAAGTACGGCTCAGCGACCACGGCGATGTTAATCGACCACTGCGCCATGCTCTGGAGCAACAAATCCTGAGCTGCGGCGCAGTGGTTGATGTTCGCCTGGAGGAGGCGTAATGGGGCCACTATTGACAGTCCATTCTAGCCTCCCCCCGAGCCCCGCGTGAGGGCCCCGCCGCAGCGGCAACGGCGGCGGCGGCAACGACGGTGGAGGCGGCAGCGGCGGCGGCAGTAGTAGCGGCGGCGGCTGCGGCGGTGACGGCGGTGGCGGAGGGCTTGCCCCTGGCTTTCGCTTTGGCGGGTTGGGCGCAGGCCTTGCTCCCAATCCGGTGCTCGGCCGGCTTGCCAGCCGCCGCACATACGGCGCAGTGCGGCGTGGCTTCACACGAGCCGGCCTTGTGACCGGGCTGACCACAGCGATAGCAGTGATCGCTGCGGTCCACCTCCGAGGTGCATTTCGCTCCAACGTGGTTACCCACAAGGCAGCGGAAGCACCTCAGAGGTTTGGGTTCCAGCAGTTTGACCTGCGCGGATACCCAGCCCACCAATAGCCTATGGCCCTCCCCGGCGATTTTTCTGGCCGCCGACACGGGGCAGCTCACCGTTACGGCTCGCATCCCCTTGAAGTCAGGACGGATGGTGCCTTTTTTTTTTTTTTTTTTTTTTCCCGGGGTGGAAAATCCTCATGGATGTCCTCCGCCCTGGGGCGGGCGGAGGGGTCTGTCAGACTCTTACTGACTAAAAACCACCCCGGTGTTCCGACTCACACCTACGCCGGGGGTCGCGGGAACGAAAGAATCTTCCGCAACCACCGGCCGGTGCCGGCCCGCCACTGCGGGCCTCCTCTCGGGTCAGGGGGGGGAGTGAGGTGTTTGACTCCCCCCGCGACGTCTCAGAGGGGCGCGCGTGGAACACTACGCGCCGCCACCTCGGGTCCTGATGTGTGGGGGGCGACGGACGTCCCCGAGTCCGTCGCCCCTGGACCCATTTAGGGGGGCCGGAAGAGGGCGTTGTCCGCCCTCCGCCGACGCCCGGTGCGCCTGCTGCGGGCAGGGTGAGTGGACGAGATCTCCCTCTCCCTTTCCGCAGCCTCCTTCTGCGAGACGACCGTCTCGCAGAAGGCGACCACCGCGTCCCAGGACTCGGCGCCGCCGACCATAGCGTTCACTACGGCCGGCAGCGACAAGTCACTGCCTACTTCTGAGATGAGGGCACGGCGCGGCTCCTCCCAAGCGGCACACTCTGCCAGCGTGTGCCGCGCCGTGTCCTCCCGGCAGTCGACGCAGTGGTGACACCGGGCGTCCGGCTCCCTGTTTATGCGACACAGGTACTTCCCGAAGCAACCATGCCCCGAGAGCACCTGCGTCACCCGAAACGACAGGGAGCCGTGCCTCCTCCCGAGCCAGCGGTCGAGCACCGGCCGGACCGCCTCGACGACGTCGAGGCCGGCGGTAGGGCGCGAAAGCCTGTCCCGCCATTCCGCCACCAGGACCTCGCGAAGCTGAGACCGATGCAGCTCCAAGTGTCGCTGCATCGGTCGCTCGCCTCGCGCCCGCGCTTCCTCGCGCCACCGATACGATGACGCGAGTACTTTCGCCTCCAGGTCCCAGGGCGGGGATCCGGCCAGTGCACAAGCCGCCTCGTAGGAGATCGTGCGATATCCCCGGATGACTCTGACGGCCATCGCCCTCTGCGGTCTCCGCATGACGGCGATGCTCCCGGCCGTCAGGTCAGCCGCCCAGATCGGGGCCCCGTAAAGGGCCATCGATCGCACGATCCCCACGTAGAGCCGCCTACAAGCGGCGCTCGGGCCCCCCAGATTGGGAAGCAGCGTTGAGAGCGCTCCAGCAGCGCCCAGCAACTTGGGCGCCAGCCGTCGGAAGTGGGGCCCGAAGTCCCACCGGCTGTCGAGGACCAATCCTAGGTACTTCATGGTACCCTCGACAGCGATCCGAGCCCCCCCGACCACGATGTGTGAGCCGGGTGACGGCGCCCGCCGGGGGCCATGGAACACCATGGCCTCCGACTTGCTGAGGGCCACCTCCAGGCCTAGGCGACGTATGCGGCTCACCACCTGTGAGACCGCAGCCGTCGCCAGCAACGCTGCTTCCCTGTGCGAGCTCCCCCGGGCAGTGACCAGCGTGTCGTCCGCATAACACGTCAGGTCTACCCCCGGCCTGAGCTCGCCCCTCAGCACCCAGTCGTACCCGATGTTCCACAGGAGCGGCCCTAAGACCGAGCCCTGTGGAACACCGCACGACATGCGGCGCTGGTTTCCGCCATCACGTCCCACGTAGGTGACACACCTCCCAGACAGATAAGCCCCAACGATGCGGCGGAGGTAGGGAGGCACACCATGATAGCGCAGTGCCTCCCGAATACAACTCCAGGGCAGGGTGTTGAAGGCGTTGGATATGTCCAAGGACACCGCCAACATCACCCCGCCCCGAGACACCGCTTCCTCCGCCAGGACTCTAACCCGCGACACAGCGTGTATCGTGGAGCGCCCATGCCGAAACCCAAACTGACTGTCGTCCAGGTCCGGCCCCTCTCTGCACAAGTGGCCGACGAGGCGGGCTGCGATTACTCGCTCGAACAGCTTGCCCACCTCGTCTAGCAGCACTATGGGCCGGTACGCGGACGACGAGTCCGCCGGGCGCCCCGCCTTCCTGAGCAGGACCAGACGACCAGATTTCCACAAAGTGGGAAACTGGCCCTGCTCAAGACACGCTGTGTAGAGTCCTCTCAGTTGGGGCTCGAGCTCCTTCAGAGCGAGGGCCAACACGCAGCCGTGGATCCCGTCGGGCCCCGGAGCCACGTTCTTGGCCCGGAGCCGCATCACGGCTGCCCTCATCTCTGCCTGTGTCACCCCTGGGACGCTGATGGCGTTCACCTCCTCTTCTTCTGCAGACTCTGCGGCCGTGGGCAAAGCCATCGGCGGCGGAGTGTGCTCCGCTCTGGCCGGGAAGAGGGCTGCAACCACCTCCTCCAGCAGCTCGGGTTGGAGACTCTCCGTAAGCGGAGGCGCCGCGGCTCGAAGTTTCCCTCGAACCGCGCGATAAGGGCGCCCCCACGGATCCCCGTCTAGAGTCTCCAACATCTCTTCCCTGGCTCGCGTCCTCGACTCGCCGATGGCCAGCCCCAGAGTCTGCTTGGCCGCGCGGTACACCTCATACAGCGCGGCCTCTTCGTCAGGGACCCGACGACGTCTCCTTCGGTATCGGGTGTACCGGCGTCTGACCGCCACGCACGCGACGCGCAGCTGCGCGATCTCGGCGGTCCACCAGTACACCTGGCGCCTTGCGGACTGTGCGTGGACCCGGGGCATGGACGCGTCGCTGATATGAGGACGGATGGTGCCTGCCCTAACCTGCTCAGCAGAGCACCCCCCAGTCCTGACGACAGCGGCCACCACCTGTGCCTCCTCCACGGAGTCGTCCAGGCCCGAGATACGCATGTCCACGCACTTGGTGGGCCTGGACACTCGGGCCTCGTCCGCATTTAGGGACGCCCTAAGCTTTTCAGCCAGGGCGTCAGCGGCCGGGCCACTGGCCGCTCCGGGGACCTCTAGCATCCGGGCCCCTGTCGCTGTGACCCTTACCCGGATGCCCTGAGCGGCGCCGATCTCTTTTAGGTCCACCGCCGTCCCAACCTTGGTAAGCAAGTCGCGGTAGGACACGCCCTTCTTCTCCGCTTCCGGCTGTAGTGTTATCACTACAGCTGCGGACTTCGGGGCGCGGAGCCTTGCCGCGACGCTTTGCTCCTTGCGCCGCTGCCGCCTCGCCTTCTTTTTGGCCGTCCTCTTCGCCTTGCCCGCCTTCTGCCTCTCCCCGGCTATTTGCCACTCGGCGTGAGGAGATTTAGGCAGGGGCGGCCGTTTCGCCACCGGGGTCGGAGTCGGAGCTCCCGCTGCCAGGGCCGTGGCCGTGGCCGGGGCCCTCACCACCTTTGCCGGGGCCCTCGCTGCCTGTGTCGCAGCCCCACCCCTGCTCTGCCCTGACGGGCCTGGTTTGGCCGTGGCAGCTGCGGTGGCGGCATACGATGCCGCCTTCCGCGGGCCCGAGGCCGGCTGGCTCGCCGCTAAAGGAGGGCGAAGGACCATGCCCTCCAGTACGGAGAACCGGCTGTTGAAGGCAGCCAGCTCCTTCCGCACCAGGGTCAGAACCCGGTCCTCCGCCTGCAAGGGCGGGCCTTGCCCTTGCACCGCTCCACGTTGTAAGACAACGCGGGCGCCGGCTCCACGGAGCCCTGCCAGGTCTGCTCGGAGCTCCTTATTCTCCTTTCGGTAATGTACATGGACATGACGCGCGCTTTTGATTATGTTGACCATAAAATACTATTACAAAAGCTCTTTAGCTTTAGCTTTTGATGAATCGTCCGGTGTACCTTGTGCGAAGTGGACGTGTGTCGATCATCTTAAGAAATTTACCGTCTAAATTCTGTGATTGGTTGAAGTTAGTTAAATCCAATTCCTTGTCACTCTTTAAGTGTTTTTACCTGCCGGCTACTCCCACTGGGCGGTCCTAGAAGGGGACGCAACTATTTTTTGTAATTGCTGCTCGAAATATAATCCCAAAAGTGATTGAGAATTGGCTGGATTTGAACCGTCGACGCCCCGGCGCAGTGGAGACCAAGACTAGCGCGTAACCAACGCGCCACCGAGTAAGTTGCGACAGGCTCTCAAATACCGGTGCGCTACGCGCTACTGACGTCACGCTCGCCTACGACCGACGGTTAGTAGTGCTACGAGCCTACGAGTTTGCCTACGAACACTGCATCGGCTACGAGTGCTACGACACTTGTCCTGTGCGTGCTACAAAGATTGAAGTGGATAGTTTACCGGTTGCCTTGTGGGCCAGGTGATTGAATTATCATAAATTTTATTGGCAGCCACCTATTATGGCTGGAGTACAGCATTCACCTCCTAATATGCCTAAATCACAAGTCAATACTCCGGGCCTGACTCAGACCCAATCCGAACCTGACATTAACTCGGCCGTCAAGATTAGCGATTATGTAAATGTTAATAGGAACAAGCGGCCACGCCAAGGGAATTCCCCACAAGGTGGGATTGAGTTTAGCCCGCTAGATGCAGACAAGAATAATCAAGATATATCGTGTACGTTGGCTGAACAGACTACCCTAATGGCCACATTATTGAAAGATGTCGCTGAAATTAAGGGCCAAAATAATCAAATTAAGGCGTCCAATGCTCAAATTCGAGTGACTAATGAAGAGATCATGAAATCAATGTCCTTTATGAACTCACAATTCGAAGATATGAAAAAAGAGATCGAGGAATTAAGAAAAGATCGCCGGATTCAACAAAATTACACTGAGAATCTGGAAAAGAAAATACTAGACCTACAACATAGGTCACGCTCGTCTGCGATTGAAATCCGAAATATCCCGCAGGACAATTCCGAAACCTTTACCAGCCTGATAAAAACGGTGGGTAAGATTGGAAACGTGGTTGGGCTACCTATCCCGGAATCAGATATTCGTGATATTTATCGGCTTCCTGGTAAATCTACCAGTCCTACCGTTCCGCGCCCAATTATTGCGGAGTTCACAAAGGTGCAAACAAAACAGGCAATTATATCTGCTACTCGATCGTTTAATAAAGTAAAAGGGAAGGAAGAAAAATTAAACACCGCACTCATCGGTATACCAGGTGAGCCCCAGCCGTTTTACATCGCCGAACAACTCCCCGCTACGACTAAAAAGCTGTTTTATCAAGCTCGAGAGTTTGCTAAAAGTAAAGTCTACAAATACTGCTGGATATCCAACGGTAATATCTTCCTGCGCAAACAAGAAGGAGACAAACAAATTATAATCCATTCGGACAAATGTCTTCAAGATCTTGGAAACACAAACATTTGACTATTTTTATTGTATTTTTCAGTAATGTATAGTTTTAAAATAATTATCTTTCTCTACTTTATACATATAAGAGATCACCAATTCTCACCTCACATTCTTTCAGCCATACTCCACAAAAAAACACGAAACCCAAAACACAATAATAATATACTTCTTCACTGTGACACACTCACAACGACACATCTAATCTCCATAGAGCGATGCACCATTCATTTAGGCTCCAAACATGTCCCAACTATTCACATACATATATCTATTCCACTTTTTGGTTATGCTGCTAAGTCCAAATGGCTATTATAAATAATATAAATGACGAGCTTGATCAAATAAATTTTAATTCTTTTGTCTGTAGTCCAGAGGAATGTTTGAAATATTTCAATATTTCCAATGGCAATATTACCCTGTTACACATAAATATACGTAGTGTGAACAAAAACTTTAGCCAGCTCCAAGTACTACTAACTTCGACTAAAATTGACTTTGACATTGTCGTCTTAACCGAATGTTGGCTTAGCAAAACTACTTATCTACCAGCATTGGATGGTTTTGTATTGCACTCGACAGGTATCAATGCAAATCAAAATGATGGCGTCATGATTTACACGAAACTAAGCCTACATAGCTACGTATGGGAACCGGAATTCAAGGGTGGAAATTGTCTCGTATGTCAAATAGACAAAAACCTTGCCGTGGTTGCTGTGTACCGTTCTCCATCATTCAATTCAAAGGACAATTTCGACAATTTCATAACTAGCCTGAATAATGTCTATGACGGCCTATCTTCATGCCCTAATATCGCCATTGTAGGTGATTTAAATATTGATATTAGACCAGAAAACAGGGATGTCCGTAGTTTTGACTACTTAACTCTAAATGCTACTCACGGGCTCATGCCAACCCATCTTTTTCCCACTAGGTTAGAACATTGTTTAGACCACATACTGCTAAAGTCTAACCTTTCATCAACTACAATTGTTTTGGATTCGTTTATAACAGATCATAAAGCCGTCCTACTTAATATTGCAAAAGCCAACCCACAACGGAAAACCTGTTACTACAACACTCGCATAAATCACGAAGCTGTTATGTTGGAGTTAGAAGAGGTCGATTTTGCAAGTATATACCAAATAGATGACGTTAATGCATGCATGAATGAATTCATAAATATAATAAAATCAGCCATATCGAAACATTCGCAGATAATAAAAATTCCACGAAAAAAAAGGATTATTAAACCATGGATAACACCTGGTTTGCTAAAATGTATACAAAATCGTGACAAGATGCACATGAACTCAAAAAAGACACCAGACAACCTGATTTTTAAAACTACCTACGTTCGGTACCGAAATTTTTGTAATGATTTACTTAAAAAATTAAAAAATTCATATGAGCAGAGCGAATTACAAAAAGCTAGTAAGAACCCGAAAAATTTGTGGAAAACAATAAAACAAATAACTAACACATGTAAAACGCACGTCAGTCCTTCTGAGCTGTTGGAAATACGAGACAATCCGAAATCCTCCGTAAACGAAGTGTGTCACTTTTTTGGTACAATGGGGGAAAACCTGGCAGCAGACATAATATCACAGAACCTAGGTCCGTCATCCCCAGCTAGTAGTATGGCCCCCTTTATCGGGAACACCCCTCAACACTCCACATTAAATTCTCCTGCCGTTCTGGACGTCGACGAAGCTGAGGTAGAATCAATTATCCTTCAATTACGGAATGACTGTGCAGTGGGTTGGGATGGAATACCATCTTCTATTCTAAAAAGCTGCCGACATGTATTGCTACAACCACTAACCTACCTCTGCAACCGCTGCCTGAAGATTGGAGTTTTTCCCGATGCCCTAAAAAAGGCAATCGTTCATCCTATTTACAAGGGGGGAAGTAGAAACTGTGTCAATAATTACAGGCCAATATCTGTTCTGCCAGCGCTATCGAAAATTCTTGAGAAGATTCTCAATAAGTGTTTACGCAGCTTCCTTAACAAAAACCAGATCATTGCTGACAACCAGTATGGATTCCGTCCTGGGCTGTCAACAGAAGATGCTGTACTGGATTTCACGCAAACGGTTGCTAAATGTTTGGATCAAAAGATAAAATGCCTAGGTATTTTCCTAGACCTTTCCAAAGCATTTGACACAGTTTCTATTCCCTTACTTACCTCTAAGTTGGAGCTTCTCGGTGTACGTGGCATATTACTAGATATTTTTAAAGATTACCTCAGAAATCGTACTCAATGTGTCAAAATTGATACGTACCTTAGCGACGAGGAATTAGTGTCATATGGCGTTCCTCAAGGAAGTATCCTGGGTCCAACATTATTCCTTATTTACGTCAACGATCTGTGCAGAATGAGTCTCCCAGACTGTAATATATATGCGTATGCAGATGACACTGCTATTCTCGTGCAGGGACTTACGTGGGATATAGTCAAAACAAAAGCAGAAATGGTTCTGGCTCAAGTAATGGAATGGCTCAACTCAAATCTACTTACACTTAACCTACAAAAAACCACCTACATTCCTTTTGCAATACGTCGTAACACTGCACCGACAAATACCTTTAATTTAACTGCTCACACATGCTCAAGCTCCTTAGGACCCTGTACTTGCCCTACACTCACTAGAACTGACAGTGTAAAGTATTTGGGAGTGCAGATAGACGACGGTTTACGGTGGGATAAACAAATTGATGCCCTCACTACCAGAACAATGCGCCTGATACACATTTTCAAGTCTCTCAGACAGTCGGCTAATGCTGACACTTTGGAAATCGTGTACTACGCTCTATGTCAATCGGTCATTGGCTATTGTATCGCTGTTTGGGGCGGTGCAGCAAAGACTATCCTTCTGAGAGTTGAGAGAGCACAGAGAGCTATTCTAAAAGTCATGACAAAAAAACCCTATAGATACCCAACTACTGAACTCTACTCTGATTGCAAAGTTCTTTCGGTTCGTCAACTCTTTGTGCTTAAATCGACTCTTAGAAAACACAGCAGTCTTCCTAAGTCCGACCCAAACAAACGAACATTTGTTATCCCGGGTACTCAGCACAAAACTTCTTTCGCTAAACGCCAGTTTTATACCCTAAGTGGGCACATTTACGAGAAAGTTCATAAACATATAAAAATTATAGATTTAAATTCACACACATTAAAAAAAACATTAACAGAGTGGCTACTACAGAAGGACTACACATACACGGAGTCTTTACTCACTTACATCGCCTAAATGAAAAAACGCACACTTACAAACATATTCACACATACATCCACACACATTCACCCTATATTCATTCACACATACAAACCCACAACAAGCACATAACACATCACACCACTACACATCCCCTCCACATTTTACTCATACACGCACAACTATTACTGCTGTCAAGTTTAAAAGGTAGATCGACACTGTCCACTGTTGTATAAAAATGGTGAATTTATAAGCTAGACACTGTCTCTTAAAATACAGGATAGCCTAGTTTAAGAGGCAGGGTTACATATAATTATGTACAGAATTTTTTGCAACACACTGTAATGCCTAGAATAAGTCTACCCACTTGTTATATCTACTTGTGTACATTCTGTAACTATTTTGGTAAATAAACTTTATTATTATTATTATTATTATTATTATAGCTACGGCATTAGAGGTAATGTGCTGGACCTCATACAATCGTATTTAGAAGGTAGAAAACAGTGTACTCAGATTAGCCAAGTCAACATTAAGTCAAAAACTGAAACAATATACTCCTCAAGTACGAGAACAATTTCGTATGGTGTTCCACAGGGGACTGTGTTAGGTCCTTTATTTTTTATCTGCTATATAAATTACTTCCCCAATGTAACTAGTCATCAGATGTGCTTATTTGCAGACGATAGCACTATTGTTTTCGACAAGGGTAACTTTAAAGATATTGAATTAGATATAAACACTGAACTGGTGTCAATCATAGAATGGTTAAATGCCAACAACCTTAAAATTAATTTAACAAAAACTAAAATAATGGACTTTAAACTTCGACAAAGAAAACCAACACAATACCAAATCGGGTACAAAGGAGACGCAGTACTAGAAACGAACACTACAAAGTTTTTAGGATTGCACATTGACAATGACATGACATGGAAAACTCAAATTGATAGTGTCTGTTTAAGACTTTACCGGTTTTCTTATGCCCTATATATGTTAGGTAAAGTTGCAAACAAAACGGCCCTCCTAACGGCATACCACGGGTATGTAGCCTCCACATTAAGGTATGGACTCATATTTTGGGGTAATGCTACAAATATATCCACCGAACTTTTGGCACAAAAAAGATGCATCCGAGCCATCTGCAAATTAAGAACAACAGATACATGTAAGCCACACTTTAGGGATTTAAATATTCTGACAGTACCGTCGCTGTATATCTATGAGGTTTTGATGTTTGTAAAAACCAATATACACTTGTTTAATCATGTAGAAAGTCAACGTCGCTCAGATAAGTTAGAAACAATAATGACCAGAACTGCTTTTGCTTATAAAAGTGTCTATGCAATGGCACCAAAATTGTATAACAAATTACCTTGTCATATTAGAAATAGTAAGAATTATAATGAATTCAAAAGTAACCTTTTTAAGCTACTAAATGACAAGGTATATTATTCGGTCAAGGGGTATTTGGATGACAAATTTTAATCAATTTTTATAATTTATATATATATTTTTTTTAAATGTAATTTTGAGTTTGTGTTTTTTGCAATCTTCTGGCATTGTGTATGTTTATCTTTTCCTATTTTCATGACATTTTCCCTTTATTATTATGACAACTTTATAATTTGACATTTTTGTGTAACTTTGACATTGTTCATATTCTAATTTTGTATGCCTATCGGCGGGACATGGTTTGTACAATAGATTTATATTGAAAAACACCTGTAATCACCTATGATTCACAAAATAAATAAATGAAATGAAAAATGAAATGAAATGTTAATCAATTCCAAATAATAAGAGTGGGGAATTTCCTACATTTTGGGCTCGCATGCTACAAGAGAATCTGTTAAGCTTCGTGCAGACTAGCGCGACGCGACGACGACCCGCGACACTGGTTATTGTTATACCGTGAAGTTTTCTTAGAAATTGTATTGTTCGAGTCACATCGCGCCGTCGCGTCGCGCTGGTCTGCAGGAGCCTTTACGCAATCAGCATGCTAGTTGCAGGCCACCAATTGTGGAGTATTTTTTTTCCTTGGAAGTTCATAAATCACGTGAGGCTTGAAAGGGGGGGTGTGTTCGGAAAACATCTCGAAATATCACAAGGGGGAGGGGGGTGTAGTAGAGATATCACGTGTATTTTTTTTTTGTTTAACGCTCATTTCTATATCGAAAAGTGGTTTTTCTTTCTTTCTATCAAAAGATAAAATAAAAGTTGCTAAAAAACACCACGTGATTCATAAATAACCCTAATTAATCACGGGGTCGTCCATTGACGACCCCTTGATTAATTAGGGTTTATCACTTATCAGGCTTAAAAACAAAGATATAGGTTTTCGTTATAAAAATGAATTTATTGATTGCATTTCTGCGTTTATGTATTTGCGTAACAAAAATAAAGTGTGTTATAAAAATTTCAAAAAACAAATCTTCTATTAAATAAAAATGAAATGCTGTTCGTTGTTACGGGCATCACTGGCAGGACCGATTCGGTTAATTTTGTTTTTAAATGTTCGTTAATAGCCCGAATAAGGATTTTAAGGGAAACAAAAATTGGAAAACTTGCCCGCTTTGCCTGTAATGAAGGTAAACTCGAGCGTGCCCTGAGAATGCCTGTTTACTCTTGCTTTGAAGGCTGGTGGGTTACGTGCAAGGGAACACAGACGTCCCTAAATTCATTTTTCCTTTTTATTCCTGGGATTGCACATAAGTATGACGACTTCGATCTTCGTGTTTTGGCTTTCCACTTGAGGGTAGTAGAACCGATTGTCGTTGCGATTCATCGGCACCAGTGGCTTGCCATACCAGCCGTAACTGAAACAAGAATTGGAATGAAAATTAATAGTTTCAAAACACTAAAAAACACGCTTTCCAGTTCATTTCTTCCGGCTCCATCATCAGATCAGCTCGACAGTACCATATTATTGTATTCAGACCTTGAAACGTAATCATGGTCAACGTTCATTACAAGACCTTTCTAACAAGTCCAAACACGGCTATGATACGATCATCCATCATGAAGTTCCAGTTCATATCTTCCAGCTCCATCATCAGATCAGCTCGACAGTACCATGTTATTGTATTGTCATCAAAATAAAATACAACTGCCAATTTTCATAACGCTACAATCTTTAGAAGATGGTTAAATTAGTTTTCTTAGATTTGATTACATAGTTACATATATACAGGTCGACCTAATAAAAGCATGTTAAAAAATACATTGATTCTGAATTTAAATATTGCTTTTGCCCGCGGTTTTGCCCGCGTGGAGGCCGGAACATACACATGAGGCGAGGCGTGGGCGAGGCGACGGTGCGGCGCGGGCGTTGTGTGTATGTTCCGCGCCAAGTCGTTCCTATACATTTTGTATGACATATGAAACGGACGGCGGCGCAATGCCCGCGCCACACCGTCACCACGCCCGCGCCGCTTGCCAATTCTGTATGTCCCAGGCACTTAGGTACCCCCAGGTACCGAAGTGCCTCGGGCTAGAGATTAAAAAAGAACTACAATATTAATTGGCTAGAATATGGTTCAGTCAGCTGCAGACAAAACTCACCCCCTTTTGGTTCCTGAATCTATATAAACGTAAGGCAACTCATGCCCAGGTGGGAAATTTTCAGTAAGTAGAACGAATGGTTTGGGTTACTGCTCTACTAAAAAGCAATATTTATTAGGTATTTCATTTATCTTTTATATAGATTATTTTCTTTTAAATTTTGTGAATGAGAGAACGTTGTAGACATAATAGACTGTAGATCTGTGGACCATTTAATATTTTGCTAAGTACCTGGTACTTGTTGATGGGCCTACACTGTCCTCTCATACCTTTTAACACTGTAACTTGGAAACATTGTAAAAACCATTTACTTTTAAAAGAGTAACCGTGGAGTTTCTTGCCGGCTCTTCTCCATAGGAAACGACCAATTGGAACCGTGCACCTAGCTTCTGACGTTTCATAAGTGCCCTTGTAGGTTTATGTGAAATATTTTTTTTTTTTTTTTTTTTGACTACTACCAACTTACACTTGGTTCTCTGTAGCAGGCGAATCATACTTGCTGCGCGGGCCTTTGGCTCTGGTCTGCGCCACGTTGTCGTGGTAGTCCTCCACCTTCTTTGTTTCTTCCTTACTCTCCGCCTTCAACTGGTCGTGGGCTGCGTAGAACTTGCCGGTCACGGGGATGGCTGCAGAAGAGGACAACATAACATTCGGGTGACCACTGAAAATCAGCGCTGTGCTGTGGGTCTCCATAGCACAGCATCATGCTGAGTGGAAGCCTTCTTGTTACAGTCATGACGTGCCAGCAGCTGCCAACTATTTTGTGTTCGTTATTGTATTTAAATCTATTCTGTTTCATTTTCCTTATTATTTACTCGAGTTTATCATCTTTTTTTTTATGCACGTGTTTCTGTGACAAATAAACTTATTTTTCTTTCTTTCTTAACATGTTGGTGGATTTCACATGCCTTGGAATTTTTGGTTCTAGGACATGCCGGTTTCCACACGATGATTTCCTTCACTGTTTTGAGAGCAGAGGTGATGAAATAAAACCTGCATTAAATAACGTGTAATTCAGCATAACATAACACCACGCCTGTATTCCTCGAAGGTTTAAGCAGAGGTTTACCTATAGTGCACTCATATTTCACCAGATCCGTCAAGTCCCATGTAATAGGGGTGACGCTATTGCCATCAACCGTGCCTAAATCGGACTCCGGGCTGCTACTGAGAAATCAGATGGAAAAACCCCTTGAATATACAATGTCGCTCATGGGCATGTGATCACTCGTATTTTTTTGAATATTCATGAAACCTTTAACTTTAAAAGTGGCCGTTCTTCAATCTTTAATATTTTTCACGTTATCCAATTTTTTAAGCTATTGCATAGCTTTTATCGGAGACTCTGAGCGCGGCGACCGAATGTAGAAATTCCGTAACGAAAAAAAAAACCTGACGCGAAAGTTTGTGAGGATGGATGGATGGATGTTTGTTACTCTTTCACGCAAAAACTACCGAACGGATTTTAATGAAACTTTACAGTAATGTGGCTTATATATCAGAATAACACATAGGCTACAATTTATAAAGATTTTATGTGATTTAGCCATAATATAACGATAAGTATCCAGTAAGTCGGAAAAAATCCTGCCCTCTGAGATCTATCTTTGCGTGCGCTGCCTAAACCGCTGGAGTTACATGAAAAGAATGTATTGTGGGGTTGTTTGTCTTAAAGAGTTCTAAATAAAAGTCCGCGACAGCATATATCTACCTTTTATGTGGAAGCCATTATAGCCAAAATAGTGAGCTATAAATACATTTAAATTGAATACTTTTTTTAAGTTGCATATTTTAGAGTATTTAGTTAATTCGTATCAAAATAAATACCTTCATCGCTTTCGGTATTTAATGTAGATAAAATTTGTCTTTTACACTAAGTAATTTGGACTAATATTTTAAAAGTTAGAACGATAAGAATGACCTGCGATGAGTCGACGGCGGGCGCGCAGAACGAGGGTGGAGGGGCGGGATAGTCAATGACGCGCGATCGCCGAGTGCGCGACCCGAACACGGGCAGACGCGTGAGGGCAGACGTCATTGACGGTTGTGTAAATTCTGCGATTTAGGGGGGGGGTATAGGGGTATTTTTTTAAAAAAATATTTTAAATCAACAATATTATCTTCTTATTTTTGAATATATGCTATGCAATAGCTTTACCGCGGCAGTCCTCGAGTGCCACACGTATTTTTTTATTTTTTGAGTAGCTTTTGCCATATCTCCTATGTTATTGGCCCCATTTGGATTCTGTTTATTATTTCTAATAAAAATTGTCGACTATCAAAAAAAATAATAGAAGTGAAGACATTTAAAAAAAAAAAAAAACAGTATTTATTTAAAAAAACACAAGTGTAGGGGGAAATTGAAAAAATAGAAAATAATAAGAAAAATGAAGATAGACCCCTTTTTAAAGTTAATTTTCGATCATTTGTCATGAATATTCAGAAAAATACTGGCGGGCACATGCCCGTGGGCGTCATTGTTTACATATATTATAAAGAGAGAGCGAATTTTGTGAGCTTGTGTATATTTGGAGGGTAATCTCCTGAACCACAGCTAGAATTCGCACAATTATTTCACTATTCCAAATGTACATTATTCCAGATGGAAATAGGCTACATAATTATTATGTAAATATTAAAAAAAGTACTTAGTAATACTAATCGAATACTATCTTCAATTCATGCAAAACATGTCGTGAACAGAATACCTCTTCACATGTAAATTGCAACCGGTGCGATGCCGGGGCAGGTGGCTAGTATTAACAGGCAGGGAAATACTCCTGCGTTGAAAATCTTCGTCGGTTCGAAAAAAAAAATGTTTTGTTCCATACATTTTGACCGCGTAGGTGTTGCACTTTTCTATGAAACACCAGTTTTTTTTAAAATAATGGACGAAAAATTTCAACGCTTGGGGGTTCAGAATCATGTACTGAATTCATGGTATCAGTTTTTGCGTCGATGTCCCTGCCACCCTGTATTATAGTTCTAAATGATGCACACTATTCGGCACAAATAATTAATAAGACCCCGACAAAAATCCCAACCGCGTCACCCAAATTTTTGTTTTTTTGTTCGTACTATCTGAACTCCGTAAGGACTATTCCTGCTTGCAGCGCTCGACCGCTACAGTAACGCTTACCTACGATCATCAACCAATAGCATTGCAGCATCAGATTTTTGCTGAGGCCCTTGTTATTGTAAGTGAAAAAGAGAAAGAAAAAAAATTCGTCGCTGCGAGGTTCAGAATCATGTTCTGAATCCATGGTAACAGTTTTCCCGTCGATGTCCCTGCCACCCTGTATACTATGATTGGATAAAACACTTTACCTGACAGACCCTAATGCTAAGCTGCTCAGCAAATTTAGACTGAAATACCTTTATTATTTTATACTCACATCCAAAGTTAGGCCTGTAAATCTTGTAGTTTCTAAAATGCTTGACTTCTCTGTAGATGATTTCGTTGAGCATGTGTATGTCAATGGGCGCGCGCGTGCCGAACGTGCACTTGGCTTCCGTCATCCTGTCTGGGACACAAGTACATCAGCGTAATCAGCCTATAATGTTCCCACTGCTGGGACATAGGCTATCCGGGAAGTGGGCCGTAATCCACCACGCGGTCCCAGTGCGGGTTGGTAGATGTTCGAATTTTTGGTTCTAGGACATGCCGGTTTCCTCACGATGTTTTCCTTCATTGTTTTGAGAGCTGTAGTGATTAAAAAATTTACACAAAGTAAAGTGCCTGTCAGGGTTCAAACCTACGACCTATAACTCGTAAGTCGCGGCCGTTACCACTGGCCATAACTGCTTTCTGGACACAAGTACGAATGGCGTTTTTTATAGAAGTTGAAAGATGTTGTAGTAAAGAGAGGCTCGTGGCTAAATAATAACTGCTGCATGCGACAAGGTTAAGGCTGATTTCACAGCTGTCCGGGAGACCCGTACGGGCCGTCCGTACACGGGAGACCCGTACGGGTAGCGCCCGCAGTGCTCTGAAACGAGGGAGTAGTACAATACGTTGTACGGGCTGTACCTGTAGCGGGTCGCGTACGAACCAATCCGCGTCGTTGTGAAACAATGCTCTAGCGCCTCACGTGTGTCTCCGTTCCGGGTCTCCCGGACAGCTGTGAAATCAGCCTTAGCTACGCTTGCCGCGGTCGGTTTGTGGGTGAGTGACGATCTATTACATATCGAGACCCCTTCGTGCCCCGGAAAGCACGTTATGTCGTTGGGCCCGGCTGTCATTCGTAGATCTTTGACAGTTGTTACAGGTAGTCAGAAGTCCAAGTTTTTTTTTGAAAACCCGTCTTACCAAAGGATATCGTGTTACCCAGTAACTGGGTTGTGGAGATCAATAGGCAGTCTCTCCATGTAAAGTACTGGTATGTACCTGCATGTGGTTAGACTGGAAGCTGACTCTCACATACAGAGTTGGGACAGGTTAGCAGATTGATAGAAAGATGCTGTAGGAGAAGAAATCTATGGTAACTGTCTCATGGTGGTCGAGACTATGGACTAGATGCGGAAGAGGGAGAGTGTTGGGGTGTAGCTAGGGAGGCCTATGTCCAGCAATAGCCTGAGTTGTCTATAGGTTGTTGAATCTTCTTCTTATTTTAGTGCTGATGATTTGGATGATTATTATAATATTATTTGAGCCTAGAAAGTGGCCCCGTTGATTGCAGCATCAGTGGTATTCTTTAGGTCTTCAGAGGTTCAAGTGAACGGGCACTTAGGATACTCCAGCAGGAGAGAGATGGTTTGATCAGATGCACCGTACTTGCACTGGGTGTTGGATGGGTCAATATGCTGAGTAGTGGCCTTAGGCCTTCCTACTCTTCTTCCGTCTCGTCCTCACCCTCCGCTGATTTATTGATTGAATTGATTTATATAAACATAGAGCAGTGGAGACCCAGTGGTAACGGCTCCGACTTACAAGGTAGTAGTAGGAGAGTAGGTCGTGAGTTCGAACCCAGGTAGGCGCTTCACTTTGTGTAAATATTTTCATCATCACTGCTCTCAAAACGGTGGAGGAAAACATGATGAGGTTGATCATGCTATCGTACTATATAAATATCGAAACAGGGTAGGTAATGCACGGTTACTGTTAAGTGGGAACACATTTTGAATGTGGTTTATTTAAAAAAATCTGTAGGTAAACTGACTAAAGAATATAGTTCCCTGGTTTGAAAGAAGAAGAAATTCCTGGAAGAACTAAACTTTAACAGATATAGGGATGGTCCACATGGTTTTGTGGAAGGTAAACAGAGCCTTGGGGTGAAGTTGAATGGCTGAATACACAGAAATAATTATAGAAGAGCTCGTACATCGCATTAAGCATACTATGTAGGTAGGCTAGAAATATATAGAAAACTGTGAGATACCTGTTTTTTTTTTATAAAAACGAGTAAAAATAAATAATAAAATACCACTTTTTGTTGTGGTTTTGTAAAGTTGTCACTGGACGTTTTGATTGACTGACATTGTCAACATTGGTGGTCATAGATTTAATAACGAAGGTTTCCGAAAAAGTTTGTATGTGAAAACAAAATATATTTTCAATCCTACTCAATAGACTGTCCATTAAGGGCTGATTTTTCAATAGTCAGATATGTTTTATCTAAAGAATAATTACGATAGTTTGACACATTTTCTATACAAAATCTTTCAAACCACAATATAAAAAAAAAAAAGATAATTTATTTGTCATAATTTTTTTTGTATTCCTCAGATAAAAGTTATAGGACTATTTAAAGTTAGCCTTGACTATGTAAAAAACTTATTATCTTGAGAGGTCAAAATTTCGACCCCTCGCCCAGGAATCACTCTTTTGACCACTTTATCAACGAAGGAGTCGTGACGGGTACATTTTGTTGAGAAATTCTTTCTTTCTTTGAAGTCGGGATTTGTACCTGATAAATGGTAGATAATAGGCTCGCCTTTGCGGCGGCATCTACAACACCACATGCGAACTACGCATCAAAGATCTGACGTCACACAAATCCTGCATCATGCAAACTGAGTTTACCGCGCGATCAGCATATATGTAATAACTTTCTAGCATCAATGGTCGGAAAGAAAAATTGTAAAAAAAAAAAAATCGTCGGTTATTAAAAAAAAAAACAGCTGGTCCATACATTTTGACCGCGTAGGTATTGCACTTTTCTATGAAACAGCAGATTTTTTTTTAAATAAACGACGAAAAATTTCAACGCAATGGTGTTCTGAATCATGTACTGACCCCATGGTAACCGGCTTCGCGTCGATGTCCCAGACACCCTGTATAAGAACATTTCTAAGTGAATAAATGATCCAGTATTATTGATTATAATAAAAAATTACCTTTTTTTAGTTCAAATAAGAAAAGGAGTTTGCGACCACCAGACACAACACTTGTCAAGTCTGGTCGGAGGATTCTCCCTTTTTAATAGAGGATGAGTGAACTTGTACACCCTGTTCCTTATACCTCTATACTCTAATTACATGGCGACATTTATTTATTTATTTATTTATTTTCATACATACATGTATCTATCTTTACAGTTTCCCCAATGCGATAGAGTAGTGAATTACACAATCGATAAAAAATTATAACAATAAACATAAAACATTAATAACACTAAACTAAACTTAATAACACCTTTTAATACTTAAACAATAATCTCGATTCTCTATAGATAACATATTCTGAATGACGTATAAAGTCACTCTTGTAAATGTGTAAATGTATGACATGTTAATGTACCTCACACATATTCCTAACTCTTCATGGAATTCAGACGAAATGCTACGTTTTGTTTAGGTATAGCTGACTATACCTAAACAAAACGTGGCATTTCCTCTTTCCTCAAAAATATGTCAAAAAAACAAAAACTAATTTAATTGTCTACAAATGCCTACCGGGCTGTAGTACTGGGTTCAATTCCCAGGTCGGGCAAAGTGTTATTAACAGCCCGGAGTCTGGATTTGTGCCCGGTTGATGGCAATAAGCTCGCCCCCCATTACATGGGACTTAAACATACCTAGCGAAATGTGGGTGGGTGTTCTATAAGTACACCTGTACGCAACCCTTAGAAGACGTGAGGTTAGTGACTAGCCTGTACCCTAATTACGTAACAGAATTTTATAAACAATTACGACTAATCTGTTTCATTTTGACAGTTCAACAATATTCCTTGCGTTATTTACGTTCATAAGCAGTATTTTTTTTCGAACATATGAAGCAATGGATGAGACGTCTGTTTCAAAACGATTCAGATTCTGATTGATCGCGTATTACGTAATTAGGGTACTGGTGTCAGAGTTTTAAAGCCGCCCATGGGCCTCTGACTTGGCTTCTCATGCCGTCGAGAAATATCTCTCAGGCGTGCTGGTTTCCTCACGTTGTTTTCCTTCACCGTTTTAGAAGCAATTGATAATTACACAATACGCACATGAATCCGAAAAGTCACAGGTGCGTGCGTTGTAAAGAATCAAGTTTTTTTTTTCTCTCTGAACAGACAGCAATGCTGCTGGGGAGTTTGTTGCGCCACTTCTTCTTCCCAGCTAAAGCACTAGGAAGTGGTGAAGGGTGGGCGTTTTGGGGGACTGTCTTATGTAATTTTGACGTTCGAAAAGTGCTGATTCTCAGCCTAGTTTGAATAAATGACTTTTGAATTTTGAATTCTTGGGTTCGAACTCGACACTTGGCAGTCCGACGGTCACACCACTAGGCTATCACTGATGCACTGACAGGAGTGAGGTTATGTTATGCTAATCTTTTTCCCATAGTATGGTATCAATGTGTATCCCCAAAATATATTATACATTCGGTACTTTATTGTAACTTCTCATTCATACAGAGTATTATGGAACAAAAATTGTAGACAAATCAATTCTTGTCGATGTAAGACGTAAGCATACAATTTCTTGAGGCTGAAGAACTAAACCTTTGCTAGTGGTTGTAATCAACAGGTCCCCATGTTAATTTTAATGGGTCGGTTAACGATGTTAGTGCCGGCTTCCCGGCTTAATCTTAAACCGGGTAGATTGCTACCGGCGGCGACGCTGGCACCGGCCGACATGTATTTGGTATTACTCCGGTATATGACTCACTTTAGGTTAAATTTAATTGTAGATGCCATCATGATTTCATGATCTTGGATGTAGCCAAATAAGTTTAGTGTGAAGATGTTAGCTTTCCTCTATGAATATAGAAATTGTATTATACTCCTTCTTTTTGTAATATTTGACAAGCAACCTGTTGCTGTGCGATAGGATTTTGTCAAGTGATACTTGAAAACACAGCTGCAGTTATCTTATAGGCATATCTTCCACCGTGTGGGTTCCGATCATGAAATATTTCACCTCATAAATTCGTAATTAAAGACGTACACTAAAATATTATTCGTGGCAAAATATGGCTCGTGGCTATGTAATGCTGGCATGCGTGGCTGGCCGTGGTCAGTCCGTAGGTGGGTGACTATCTTTACATACCGAGTTTCCTCCGTGCCTCGGAAAGCACAGTAAGCCGTTGATCCTAACTGTCATTCTTGGATCTTTGACAGTCGTTACGGGTTATCAGAAGCCCGAAAGTCTGACAACCAGTCTTACCAAGGGGTATCGTGTTACTCAGTAACTAAGTTGTGGAAGTCAGATAGGCAGTCGCTTCATGTAAAATACTGGTATTTAGCTGCATCCGGTTAGACTGGAAGCCGACTTCAGCATAATTGGGAAAGGGCTAGGCAGCTGCACTAGCTACCCTATAGGCCATCTTTGGTTTCGCATGCAGAAAACTATAATATATTATGGTGATCCATGATAGTGTCTGCATCGTCTGACGATCTCCAACATAAAGAGCTTTAAGCATTGAAAAAAAAAAGAAAATAAAATGCGTTTATTGGCATTACAGTAAAAAACTAAACACAAGCCAGCATTGCCTAAGTACTCAATCTGCGTAGCCTTTTCCCAACTGTGTTGGGGTTGGCTTCCGGACTAACCCGATGCAGCTGAATACCAGTATTCTACCTACCTGCCTACGTACTAAACTCCTAAAACATTTTCCCCCGCCAGCCGCATTTCATTTACAAAAACTCTACCATCCAAATAATCCCCAATCAATAGGACAGATAATTTTCAAAAGAAATACCAATAAGAAATGAAAAATTCTAATAAATGGGACGTCCTTCCGCTAAGCGTCCATGGACTGAATTTAAAAAGCTGTTCGTCCCGTTATATCTCTCATTCTTCGCAGTGGCGCGTGAGGAGCCTTCGGTGGCTGCCTCAGTTGTTAGCGGAGCGGTAGCGGGAAGTGGTGGAGCGTTTTTAAGGCGACCTGAAAACGAAAAACAGAACCTTTATAAGACCTTTATAGGAGCTTTTTCTTGCTTGGGGTTCTTGTAGATTGTGCATAATTATTATTTAACAATTACTTACAAAAACTCCTACTAATTATTACTTAAATATATGAAATGTAAATATAACAAAACTAAAATAGGAATACTAATACTACAAATAAGAAACTGTTTTATAAAATAAGTTACTTGAAATAGATAGGTAAAGATACTGCTACTGTTATACAGGGTGATTGGAAGATGGGTGCAAAGCTTTAAGGTGAAGATAGTATAGACAATTTAGAACCATTTAAGCCATGGTTGTCTTACACGAAGTCTTACCAATTTTTTTTTTTTTTAATAAGGTTTAAAAGACGTATTGTACAATTTTTTTATTTTTTCTGAGCTTTAAATGTCTGTAAAAAAAATGTCTAATGACACAGAAGCCTAAAACATGTTTTGCTTGATTGCTTACACATTACTTTAATTAAATAAATAAAAAATGAATTCATTTATCATTCAATTTGGCCATAATTATGCAGTTTACATTAAATTTTGAGAATTTCCGAAAAAAAACTTAAAAATACGGTTAAAAATATTTGGTAAGACTTCGTCTAAGACAACCATGGCTTAAATGGTTCCAAATTGTCTGTACTATCTTCGCCTTAAAGCTTTGCACCCATCTTCCAATCACCCTGTATTAGATTAGATAGACAATAGAGATTTATATTAAGTAGAATAATATGTAGAAACTGTATAATCCACAAGAAATAAAAGGCTTTTTTATTTATTATTTTATTTTATTTGAGCTTTTTCTCGAGATTTTTGACCAACCCCGCATTGGGCCCGCGCGGTGGGTTACGGTCGACTCCCTCTCGCAGAGAGGAGGCCTGTGTCCCAGCAGTGGGTAATATTATAGGCTGATTATGCTATGCAAGAATCGGAATTTTGGCATAATGTTAGGTCTCGATGACGCGCACACGGATCGCCAGTAAAAGACCATTTTTCTTTTGTTTTTTTAGATCTATTTTGTGTTATGAGTGTAGCTCAAAGTATACTAACTAAATACACACCTCAATAAGTGACGAATACTTTAATGGCGGAACTTAGCTTTGCTACAACTTTGCTGATCAGGTATTGTCCTATTCGGATGCTAAGTGTAAATTAACCGAACTTTTTTGCACTTAATGGTGACCACTTGATTTTACGAAAAGTTCTGCAATTTACTGTAATGAAAAAATCTCTTAATAGGTACTAAGAACAGGAACTTTTGAAGTGTGATGTGAGTACCACGACATACTGCCGAAGTCCTTGCCAGAACAAAACCACGATGTTTTCTTGAAGAAATCATCCCAAAAGAGACTACTTGTTCTCCTTCACACGACACACTGGTCTTCAGCATCCACTACCAGTCATCCCAACAAAAAAAAAAAGATGGCGTGTGATTATGACCACACAATAGGTGTGAAAACTAACGAGTCGAGTATACGCGATTCCGCGTCACCGTCCGACTGGAGCCGATTATACCCGATTCAGCTTTACCGACCCGAGAGCACGAAGAGGGCAAAATAAAAAATAAAAAATAAATTATTTATTTTTAAGACAACAAAGATCCATTTATCGTTAGTTAGTTACAAAAAAAAATCTTAAAAGCTATGTTAGTGTGTTATTATAAGTAGGTACTAAGCTCACAGAAGAACAATATGAAGCAAAGCTAAGTGCAAAGCAAGTGCAAAGTGTGCCTAAAGAAGTTTTCACTTCAAAAATAATCTTGATAATCCGCTCCGCTTATAACACACTGAGCATTCCAACAAAAATTCCAATCGGCCATCGCATCGGCGCGATATTGCGAGCACAGGCGAAAGAGACACCGTCCCCGCTATTTCATAAGACGTATAATTGGAATAGCCGTAAAATACCCGCGGTCGCACCCGCCAGTACCCGCCGGCACCCGCCAGCACCCGCCAGCTCCCGCCGGCACCCGCCGCCCTAAGGTACGCGCCTGATTGGCGGTTCGGAAGCAGCGTTTAATTTTTATTGGCGTTTGAAATGGTAGATTTGGAGTTAAAGGAGTTTTACTGGTGTAGACATCTGTGCTTCTCTCTTAATTACTGCAGTCACATTATAATTTGTCAAAGTCTATGGTTATAGTACTTGAATATTTTTAGTGTGGCTTATTTAGAGAATTTCATATTTTGGGATATGAAGACCGACCAACTATATAATATTTAGATTCATGTGGATGAGCCATTGGGCGCATACCAAGAATGACTATTAATGAATAAAAACACAAAAGAATCTGAATTTCAACAGATGGAAAGATTGAATAAGAAATAGGGAAAAAAATAATTGGGAATGCTTACCATATTTTGGGAGTGCTTACGTATTTTGGGAATGCTTTCCATATTTTGGGAATGCTTACTATATTTTGGGAATGATTACTATATTTTCGGAATGCTTACTTATTTTAGGAATGCTTACCATATTTTGGGAATGCTTACTATATTTTGGGAATGCTTACCATATTTTGGGAATGCTTACTTATTTTGAGAATACTTACCATATTTAGGAATTGCATATGGGAACAAAGGTGTTAAATTACGCTGTTTGATGTTTTGAAATTGATAAAGTGGGCCATTTAATTATTGCCAATCTGATCTTTTACCACGTTCGCCAATTCTATTCGCACTTTTGGTAACTAAGTATTCCTCTTTGTATTTTTGTATAGTAAAACATATTTATATGTTACACAATTTGCCTATATACCTAAACCTATTTACACTAAATACTAAATACAAATAAAATATACAAAAACAAAATTACACTTCAGTCAGCGTCAAAGTACTTGTCCGCATCGCTGTCATCTGGAAACGTGTCCAGAAAACTGACAGCATTGCCACGTTGAATGGCAATGCCAATTCTTTGGCCGAGCCAGCCCATTCGCATTATTTGAACAGCCATGCTATTCTGTAAACATCTCACCGTGAAAACTTGGGTGAAGTGAGCTGTCAATAGTGTCAAT
This sequence comes from Agrochola circellaris, assembly GCA_914767755.1. Lineage (NCBI taxonomy): Eukaryota > Metazoa > Arthropoda > Insecta > Lepidoptera > Noctuidae > Agrochola > Agrochola circellaris. Next base: position 8,420,059 of record OU611850.1, on the reverse strand, counting down.
CCCTGTGGAATGACAGCTCACTCCACGCTTACTTCACCTATGTTTTCACGGTGATATGGTTACAGAATAGCATGACTGGTACTTCATTCTTTTGAAAAGGTTTAAAATCACAAAAAAAAACAAGTTTGAAAGAAACAACGACCCAATCAAAAGTTTTTCATGTTTTTCGTAATGAGCCACCATTAACAGTGTAATGGAAAAGCTGGATTGACAAAATGACGTTAATTAACAATGAATTCTTGCCGGTAATTTTAGAAGGAGTTCTGCCTGAACAAAGAAGAGATATCAGTATTTTATATGGAGAGACATTTTTCGCAGAGTGGCTGGTAGTGTGCGGCGAATGTACATATATATGTCCCATACCCCTGACTCATGGTGGTAGAAGAAACAGTTTTAGTCGGTAGGAGTTCGACATAAACCAACCCTTGATCTCTCCAGATGGAGGGCATCCATGAGGATAAAAAAAATTGGGTGGCTAATAGCAGAGGTTCGAGTCAAATACAGTGCGATATCTTTTATTATTTCTTTACCTAAACTAATGAAGACGTACAGTGACCGCCATCCATGAAGACATTGTAAGAGTTATCCACTTTTGTCTGTCTTTTAGAACCAATTTTTTGATTAACGTGATTATTTGTGGCCACTTAGGCTTTTCTTTTTTTTAGGTGGGAAATTATCAAATAAATTATCTCGCTCTGGGTGGAGCGGGAGGGCGTGTCAGACTCTTACTGACTGAAACTCACCCGTGTTCCTTCAGTTGCCTGTATGTTGCCAGGGGCCACGGTATCCCTTTTGGACTTTGCCGCGACCCCGGCAGTGGCCGGTTAGGCTGCGTTTCCACCAGAGATGAGCGAGGATGCGTAGCGAGGGATGTGTGTGAAACTAACCAATTGAATCGCTTCACTGTCATAGTTTGAGCTAAGCTAGCGTTGTTAATGGTTAGTTTCACACATCGCTCGCTACGCATTCTCGCTCATCTCTGGTGGAAACGCAGCCTTATGCTACGGAGTTTCCTAGAAGAGCGGTGGCCATACAACAGTCTCAGTGACGGCTGTCATATAAAATTATGGCAGCGGGGTTTGATGTTACGGTGTCAAAAAGCCTTCTGAGAAAACACACCAACTTACTTTCATAAAAACACTTCAGTGACGTCATTCGCCGGTAAATTGCGGACACTCTATGACGGCCACCGCTCTTCTCGGAAACCGTACCTTTAGTAGAACTATGCTCGTCGGATTTATAACTGGCGAAATCTTGTTGTTCTAGACACTACAAACTATCTTTTCAAGTAAAGAGGAAGGCCGGCGGGATTAGCGGAAATAATAATAAAAAGAGAGTGTGCGCTTGTCCACAAGATAGAAGTGAAAACTTACGACTGGAGTCGAGCATACGCGATTCAGCGCCGAGTATACGCGATTCAGCGTCACTGACCCGAGCGTGATGGATCAGAAAGAACCCAAAGTGAGCCTATAAAGATAACTTCAAAAACGCAGCGTTCGGGTCGCCCGCTCACACACGTAATTCGAGCCCGCGGATGAATTCCCAAGATGTCTGCGGCGCGTGACAATAGTCCCCGTGTAATGACGGGCCCGACGGGAGCTGCCGCAATCTGATAGCTTACTGTAAACTGGAAACTAATCCACCAAGAGGTGTAACTATCTATACTAAAATTATAAAAAGGTAAAATTTGTAAGTTTGTATTTAGGGTATACAGGGAGGATTTTTGAGATGGGGCAGTAAGGACCTACAGGAAAACGGTCTTAGGAGACTGTCCTTAAATTTTTGAGAACTTTTCATCTGCGTTCATAGATTTTGAAAAAAAATTGGTACGGTCAGCAAGAAAATAAGCAGTTTTCACAAAAAAAAAAATTGATGCCATTCGATCCTGTTTCTTACGGAAAGGATCCAACCCACACAAAGTAGTTTTGAGATATTCAAGTTTTAAGATCAGATCGTGTTATGTGATCGTATGACCTGCCATACATACGGGTTGGTAACGTATGGTCATAATGACATGATGCGTTGGGATTGTTTTTGTGATAATAAAATTTTAACTACAAAGAGTGTTTTGGTATACATAACTCATTTTTGTCCATAGTGTGGGTTGGATCCTTTCCGCTTAACTACGTCCACTGAGGTTTGAGTCCTAGAAAAGTCAGAAATCGCACCTCAAAGGGTTGTAGTGTGATGTTAAATAATCTATAAAGATCCTTAACAATTGGGCTTTAAAATGCAAAAAGAATTCAATTCCGACTGGTTGCAGAGATTAGCGAGTTCAAACAAACAAACTCTTCAGCTTTATTATATTAGTGAGATTAGAGAGAAGATAAGATGAGAAAAACAGCAAAGTATTTTCCAGATCTTCTTTGTTACATCCTGATTGTAAAGAGATTGCTTGTTTGTTTGTTACGCTTTCACGCTAAAACGTTGAACGGAGTTGGATGAAATTTGGCACATGGGTAGACCATGATCTGGAGAAGGACATAAGCTACTTTTCATCCTGGATCGCAGACAAAGTCGCGGGCAACAGGTAGTCTTCAATAATTACAGGTGTCCAGGTGCTTCGGCTGCAATTCTGAGCTTTATTTAGTTAGTTCCAATACAAAATGAAGGTGTGCTCGGATGAACGAGGAGGATTAATCTGAAATCCATTAAAAGCTATGTGGTGGATTTGTTTTAAATCCTGCGTTGTTGTTGTAATTTAGCTATTGATTGTTGTGATTTCAGGATACAAGCCGATCGATTCTGTAAAAATATCACAGTGAAACTTAGGTGAAGTGAGCGTGGAGTGAGCTGTCACTGTCACAAATCGACCGGCAGGATGCTAGGGATTAACACAATTGACAGCTCACTTCACGGTCACTTCACGCTCACTTCACCTAAGTTTCGCGTTGATCTTTTTACAGAATCGACCGACTGTTGCTGTAAATTGTAAAGTTCGTGTTTATAATTTTATTGACTAGCTGTGCCCACTAAAACCTAGTCAGACAACACGGAATACAGAAAAGATTCATCTATTCTATGTCAGAGAAAAATAAATAGGAAAAAAAAAAACAAGTGAATCGGATGCGACAACATGCGACACGCAGTAAATTATGAATTTCACTTAACATAACATCAAGCCTGGAATCCCCGATAGTTTAGGCAGAGGTAGGGTTGCCAACTTTTTTAATATCAAATATAGTATTTTTGAAGCCATTGCCTGTAAAGTAGACTGCGAAAAAAATAATTTTTGTTTTGTCTCATAAATACATTATTTTTTAAATGCATATTTTTTATGCTTTGAGCCTTTATTAATAGGTTTTTTTTAATGTCCTATATCTATAATTACACTTTACACTAAAATACCATTAATTCAGCTTTTATGAGATTAATAAAAGGTATGCTGTTAATGTTAACTCTCAAATATTTAAACCTAGATTTAAGTTAAATATAATAATACTTGCTGCTCCCTAACAGGGTCATGTACTCATAACTTTTAGCCTAGCCTGTAACTGAGTGTACATTATGCAATAATAAATAAATACATAAATAAATAATAAATTAATACTGGCTCTATTGCGCTCATTTCGCCATTTTGTATTGACATGAAAATATAGTAGTTATATTATATAGTAGGGTTGGCAACTCTAAGCAGAGGTGTACCTATAGTACACCCACATTTGGCCAGTTATGTTTGAGTCCCATGGTATAGGGGGCGAGCCTATTGCCATCAATCGGGCACAAATCTAGACTCCGGGGACCGGGCTTCTGCTGAAAAATACCTGATGGAAAACCCTGCCCAACCTGGGAATCGAACCCAGGGCCTCATGCTCAGCAATAGCGCTTGCGACCGCTAGACCAAAGAGGCATTCAAATGATTAATTTCATGTAGGTATAGTATGTAAAATGTATGATAGATCGTTCTGCTTTCCCTGTGTCCGTACACGAGCTATAAAATAACTCTCCTTCTATAAAATAACGGCTCCTGCCGTGCCTTGGCCACAGATGAATACAGAAGGGACACTCCGCAGTTTAGGTATGAAGCTACAAGTACGCGGCGGGCCCGTCTTGCTGGGCCAATTCAGTGAGTGTAACGTAGTCAGAAGATCTAAGAGTCACGCGATATGTAGTGAGGCAACTTCTAGGCTTTTTGACACTTCCCGTGACTCAAGGGCTGGTTTTTACCTTGGGCAGAGGCTAAGCATTGCCATACAACGTGGCAATGCGGCCAGTCTCTTGGGTACATTACCAGTCGACAGCGATGCGGATGAATTTTTCGATGCTATATTTTAGTTTGTAAATAGTTTTAGTTAAGTTAGTATATAATTTTGCTACTTTTATTAATTAATTAGTTATAAGTTGTTTGTACCCACTTGTAAATATGTATATTCTTTTCATGAGTTCGATCTATTAAAGTCTTACTTCTAGGTGAATATAACTGTAGTTGATTAGCGCTGTGCTGTGAATTGCACTTTATTGTGTCGTAGCAAGAGTAAGAAAAGAAAAGAAAGAAAAGACGTTTATTTTTGCGGTAAACATGACGCAAAGAAAGAACAAAACACAAAAATAAACAATTTGGGGGAAAATATGCGTCACATCCACGCAAAACGACCATCGCTCAGCATAATGCTGCGACCCTACGCGAGACAGAGCCCCAACGCTGGTTTTCAGCGACAGCCGGCGTTGACGTGATGACGTCAACCAGTGCAGAATATAGTGAAATAACAAAATAGGACAAAAATAAAATGAATAAATACAATACTTAGTCCTAAATGTTTATATAAAATATAATATTTAAAATGGTAACATTTCATACCGTCGCGCGTCGGCGAGTCGCTTTTTATTTAAATAATGTTGCGGTGTCCCATCTGTATTAATCTGTGCCGTGGTTAAAACTTTTGATGGTTAAATTGAGTGCGCCGCATAAACATATATAATTTCATTTTATAGGAGCACCCATTGCCAATTATTGGTAAAACTCCTCACAACGTGCGCTTTTATACTCTCTAATGTGACGCTATTATCGTGGACGTCCACGGTATCACGATAACACGGGGAAGTAAAATCTATGGAAATATTTATATATTTATTAAAACTTCATGCACAAGTAAAAAATACTGTACAAAGACTTCATGCCTGAGGCATTTTCTACCAGTCAACCTTAGGGTGATGCAGAGACAAAACATGGCAGGTGCAACATAAAGGATAGATAACTTGAAAATTAATACATACTAATACATCGATACATACATACATACATATATGCTGAATAAACTTTGTCAGGAGAAATAACGATAGCTAGAGGAGAAAACAAATCCAGCAAATCAGCGCTGCAATGATTCTGCCAAATTTTTATGAATATGTTCACGTGCCTTCACTTTGAAAGGCCGACTAGTTGCCATCCTGATGTACATATTATATGAAGACGATTTTTTTCCATCTCGATAACATCATAACGGGCAAGTATTTCCATATATATTATGGACGTGAACGTACACGATAATATCGTGGTTAGAAATTATAAAAGTGCACAACGCCTGGTGCTAAAAAATACAGCCCGAATAAAAAAAAAAACTGTTAAACCGTTTTTGAAAAACCAGCTAAACTAATAACAAAAATACACATCCCAAAAATTCAAGAAAATGAAACTTTTATTCAAATATGGTGGTGATTAAGACCGGTGATTATCGCGAACGGTGCCGGCACCCTACGGACATTCGTCTAGAGATGCGCATTAATCACGCGCACCTCTATTGTCTCTGGTAATCGTCTATCCAATGAGAATCGAGGCGATTTATGGTCAGATCTGTTCAAGCTTTTCACTGAACAGCTTTTGAAATGTTTTATTAATTATGGCTTACGAGCCAAGATGTTGAAACGATTAGAAGATTTTTTAATTGCTGTATTGGTCTTTTGGCTTTTGCATGGTCGGTAGTTGAGCTTAAGAATTAGGTTTCATGCCCGAGTCAGACAAAGCTTTAATTGATTTCTTCTTAAGTCATTTTAACGATGCGCGTTGAAGGGAACCATTTACAGCAATACTAAGTCACTACTTACATCCAGTTAGTTAGACCATTTAAATCCAGTTAGTTAGACCACTTAAATCCAGTTAGTTAGACCACTTAAATCCAGTTAGTTAGACCACTTACATCCAGTTAGTTAGACCACTTACATCCAGTTAGCTAGACCACTTACATCCAGGTAGTTAGACGACTTACATCCAGTTAGTTAGACCACTTACATCCATACTCAGCCTAGAACGTTCCCACTGCTGGGACACAGGCCTCCTGTCTGTGAGAAGAAGTGGGCCATATTCCACCACGCGGGCCCAGTGCGTGTTGGTGGATGTCACATGCCTCGGAATTTTTGGTTCTAGGACATGCCGGTTTCCACACGATGATTTCCTTCACTGTTTTGAGAGCAGTGGTGATGAAATAAATACTGCATTAAATAACGTGTAATTCAGCATAACATAACGCCTGTTTTCCTCGAAGGGTTAGGCAGTGGTATACTTATACCTAGTACAACCAGATTACGCCAGTTATGTTTAAGTCCCATGTAAGGGGGTGAGATTATTGCCATCAACCGGGCACAAATCTAGACTCCGGGCTGCTACTGAGAAATTCCTGATGGAAAAACCCAATAACACTTTGCCCGACCCGGGAATCGAACCCAGGACCTCATGCTCTGTGGTAGCGCTTGCGACTACTAGACGAACGAGGCAATCATTTACAGGCAAAGCAGAAGTGATTGAAAAATAATCCCCTTTAATCCAAATATGGCCTCAACTATTTTTTACTGGAAAAAAACTGAGTTTTTGCATTAAATATTGGTGAAGCATTCCCAATAGGCTTATGGTAAAATAAAATAACAGCAAAATATTAAACCTTTGGCAGCCATTTTAATATTCCTTTTGTAGCAAAAGCCAGTGGCCCGTGAAGGGTTATATATTACAAATTGTTTTGATTTAATTCATCTTGCTTATGAAGCAAAATTGTAGGTGAGTAAGATTCCATATAGATAGCTTTTATGATTAATAGATAATTAAACATAATAATTGGTCTAGTGGTTGCAAGCAGTACTGCTTTTTTTTTTTTTTGAGTGTGGGAAATTATCAATAACTTCTCCCGCTCTGGGCGGAGCGGGAGGGCGTGTCAGACTCTTACTGACTAAAACCCACCCGTGTTACTTCAGTTGCCTGTAAATTGCCAGGGGCCATGGTATCCCTTTCGGACTTTCCCGCGACCCGGCAGGCATCGGTCCTAGCGGACCCCTTCCGTTGTGCTGACATGTCTTTGAGGCGCGCGTGGAACACAACGCCGCGCCGTCGACCCGGGCCTGGTCTTTATCGGACGGCGAGCTACCCATTGCTCACCGTCCACAAGCCCGCGCCTACGGTGGCCGGGAATCGGCCTGCGATTCCCGATGCCAAAAGCGTCTCCTGCGGTGGCAAGGGGCGTGAGGGCGTGACATTTGCCTCTCCCTCACGCACTCCGTCTCCTCCTTCGCGAGCATTACTGCTTCGCAGAAGGAGGTGACGGCTTCCCACGCCCTCTCGCTCCGTACCATGGCCTGTAACAGGGCTGGACGCGAAAGCAGTACTGCTGAGCATAGGTTACTGGGTTCGATTCCCGGGTTGGGAAAAGTGTTATTGGGTTTTCCATTTAGAATTTCTCAGTAGCAGCCCGGAGTCAGGATGTGTGCCCGTTTGATGGCAAAAGACTAGCCCCCTATTACATGGGACTTAAACATTACTGACGAAATGTGGGTGTACGGTAGAGCTCTGTCTAATATTCCGATATTAGACAGAGCTCATAGTTTCCTACACTAACTTCCACTAGAGCCAAACTAAAATAATAACTTTTAGAGGACTGTAGATTTGTTGACCATCTTCTATTTTGTTAAGTACCTGGTACTTGTTGAAAGATCTACACTGTCCTCACATAACACTGTTATTTGAAAATATTGTAAAGGCCAATTATTTTTTAAAGAGTAACCATGGACTTTCTTGCCGGCTCTTCCCCATAGGAAACGACCTATTGGAACCGTGCACCTAGCTTCTGACGTTTCTTATGTATGTGCCCATGCAAGTTTATGTGAAATAAAATATTTTGAAATTTGAAACTAACAACAATAATATGTACCCTTTGGATTTACTCCTAGTACGTACTCGTAAAACCCTATCACAGTAAGTGATAGTTGTAACATGATCGCCGGCGTCTTCTGACGGCTGGTCGTGATTTATCGCCCTTTGATTAGTACTCTGTGGTCACGTGGTCATCGGTCGCTTCACACTGTGTTTATTATAATGTAATACCTAATTTATTTAGGCATATAAAGGTTTTGTAGTTCACTTACAAAGTATGCATTGTTAATTACATTGTGTATACACGAATTGTTGGGCGAAGCGCTGCTCTCCTAGCTAGATCACTGAGTAATCTGTATTTAGGAGAGACAGTATCGACTCCCTATGAGTATCAATGATCATGTTTTTATGCTTTTGGAACTTACATTACAAAACAAAACACAAAAGGTAAAAGCTTAAAATAAAATAAAATAAAATAAATTAGAATGAGGAGTGCTAGTGTGGTGAGTCGAGTCTCAGAAGGAGGTGATGCCTTGCCACTCCCTCTCGCTCCATACCATGGCCTGGACGCGAGAGATCACTGCCGCCGATCCACAAGGACACGGCGGTGCCCAGCGCGCCTCTCTAGCCACTCCTCAAAGAGGGGACTTATCGCCGCAACTGAAGCTGGCCCACCATAACTGCCATGCTATTCTGTAAACATCTCACCGTGAAAACTTGGGTGAAGTGAGCTGTCAATAGTGTCAATCCCTGTGGAATGACAGCTCACTCCACGCTCACTTCACCTAAGTTTTCACGGTGAGATGGTTACAGAATAGCACTGCTGTTGCCTGCGATTGCATTCGGAAACAATTTTTAGCACCCCGTTTCAAAGAAATGTCATGAATACAATACAATAAATACAAGCATTAACTTGATAATCAATTATAATGACGTCTGTTTTTTTTTTTTTTAATTATGTAAAGAAATCAGTTTAAGTATTTTCATCTAGAATTTTTCAGTAGCAGCCCGGAGTCAGGATGTGTGCCCGTTTGATGGCAAAAGACTCGCCCCCATCTACTTAGCTCGCATTTAATTAATAAGCTCATCATATTATAGGCAAAGAGCATATTTTCCAGTTACTTACCATATACAGTCTATTACTTATCCCTATAAGTTATGTTTGCCTTCATAAGTTCTAATTAGCAGACTAAAACGGAGGAAGTACGAGCAGATGGTGCATCCTTAATTTGAACTTTGACATAAGAACTATTGAGACGCCAAAACCATGCACTATAGTCAACTAATTGAGCCAACTAGTTCGATTAAGTGCCTCGGACTGAATGCCACAGACTATATGTAGTAACAGAGGTACCAACACAATGAATGAATGAATAACGAATGAATGAACCTTTAATATGCATACATAACAGTACTTTTATTATGATATTGCTCCGTTTTAATTCTTTGTATGTACGTTGTTGGTGTACCAAAATAAATAAATAAAGAAATACAATATAGTGGCCTGCGCACACAATATAACAACACGTTACGGGTGTTGATGGGGCCTGCCGCGTTTTTGTAGTGCGTCCGGTTTGTTGTTATGTTTAATCATCATGTTTGCCGACGCGGACGTTCATAGTTTTCGGCCATCATGCACAAAAGATGCGCATCTCTGCTACTGCGTGTTCGCGACAGCCCCAACATCATTCTTAGAGCGTTCGCTGATTGGTGGGACTCTCCGATCTTGGGGCCGAAAGACTGCACGCAGTCAAGTAAGCATTCCCCGGGTTCGTCGTGCCTCACGCAGCTTAGAATAAATGCTACTAACATTAGTTTATAAGTTTACATTGTTTGTAACAAATATGGAAGTGATACTGAAATAAACGTTTTTATTTATTTATGGTACGTTTTTGGAACTAACTTCGAAGTTATCATACGTTATGCTCTGCACACTTGGCGAATGAGACCTAGACCGCAAAAAGTGTCACATTTTGACCGTGACGACAATTTTTTTTCATTTAATTACTCTGAAACGTTGTTAATGTATTTAATTGTACCGGTTATGGAATACATACAGCAACAGGAACTTCGTTTCGACTAGGTGTTTTTTATTAACTATACAAATGAGATTTTAAGGAAAACAAGAATATAAGAAAGACTGAGTGACTGAGAAAGGTACTGCTGATTTCTTAAGGATTTTGTGCAACTTGTATTATATTTTTTTAGTAATACTTGGAAAGTGTAAGGTTTATTTAATAACGCGTAAAAAAAATTGCAAGTTCACCAATCTAGAATAGTAGTGCGTCACGCGGAAAGTAAAAAAGTGCACCTCTATCAAATTTTTCTGCTGGCTGATTTTCTATAATATTATGGGATGATTTTCTCTGAAGTGGTGAGGTGTACTCGCATTTCGCATGTTATATTATAGGTAAAATTCATGTTACAGGGGGCGAATATTGTCATTGTTTAGTTCACAAATCTAAACTCTGCTGCTTAGATTTTTCTAAAAGGTACTTAAAAAGAATAATATCTGTGGACGTGGGCTATAATATAGAGATGAGTAGAAAAAAGCTTGTTTTATTGCGCTACAAGAACGAGCATTTATGTAACCATATCCGATCTGTGTGTGATGATAACTTGCCATGATACAGAAGAAGTCCCAGTAAAGCGGTACCTTTTGACGATACAAACTTTTTTGGTAACAACTTCATTTTCAATCATAATTATCACTTGAGCTACTGTAATATCTCTATATACTGTGACTATGTCGCAGCATTCACGGACTTGAAGTAAATTAATTGAATACTTAGGTTTTCAAACTTCCACAAACACTGAACCAACGCGGTCTCTAAACGAAAATCCGTTTCTACATCTGATTAAACAACTGTTAAGAAATAAATACTGTGAGTCAATATTATCTTAGCTCATAGTCAAATAGTTTGCAAATCGGCAAATGTTAGTGTAGCCACACTGCTGAAATTACGCGACGGAAAGTTGATCCGCCGGCGTATTTACGCCTGTAGAGCTTTATAAATTACCTTCAACTTATCAGTCCGAAATTACGTCGCATAATTCCAAAAGGAAGCACTTGCAAGCACGCCGAATCTTTGTCAAACTCAAACTCAAACTCAAAGCATTTATTTCAAATAAACCAATTACAGGCACTTTTGAATTGTCAAGGGGGTCGTTCAGTCAGAAAGATGAAGCTAGATGCCCATTCCAAAGCGTAGTAGGTAGGTACCTATGGAGAAGAACGGGCAAGAAACTCCACGGACACTCTTTTAAATTTCTCTGGGTTGAATAATTTTTCTGGGTAAAATCAGATGGGTCGCCAGTTTTAGATAGGCTACGCCTAGGTCGATTGACAGTCTTCGTAGGGTGGCTGGGAGCAGCTGGATGAAACTAGCTGAGGATCGTATTGTGTGATTAGAGTTCTATAGGTCCAGCTGATGATGATAAGTTAAAGGCAATTCAGAGGGCATAGTCGTTAGACAACTGGCTAACACTTCCAAAGCGTTTCGTGTTACTACAACGATTTGCAACAGGATTGACATAAGCTTTACAGTAACTTATGTTAATTGTCAGTCCTATACATTTTTGAGTTTTCTCATCATAGCGATAAGCTGATAGAATGCCACTTCGTCTAGGCCAGGAGTCACCAATTGGCGGACCGCGGTCCCGGTCCGGATCGCCGATCCATTTTGTGTTTAATCTTGCTTGCTAGTAATCGTCTTCCGAACGGACCGCGACAGTCATATTAGTTTCAAAAACAGATCCTCAATTAATCTAATTGGTGATCCCTGGTCTGGGCTGTCAGCACCCTAATTGCGTAACACAGTTTCAATCACAATCTGTTTTGAAACACATTTCTAATATCTTGTTTCATAGGTTTAATAAATTGGTCTGCTCAACAATGTAAATAACGCAATAAACGTGGCTGAACTGTCAAAATAATAATAAAATACGTAACGTATAATTATCACTTGCTTCAAAAACGGTGAAGGAAAACATCGTGAGGAAACCGGCATGCCTGAGAGATATTTCTCGACGGCATGTGAAGCCAAGTCAGAGACCCAATGGGTGGCTTTAAAACTCTTACACCAGGTTCGTCACTAACCACACGAAAAAAAGAAGAACTGTCAAAATTAAAGAAAATGCGAATAATTGTTATTTTATATGTGGTACGCTATTATCCCGCAGATTTCCCCACGAAGTTTACCTTCTCCGTATGTTAGTAGGGTATGTGGTAACATTTCTGCTCACCACAAAAACTAAGACAGGTTTGTGTACATAAGGTAACAAACAACTCAACCACCAAACCATTCGCAAAGCGTTTAGTAAAATATCAACTTCTATCAAACAATTTTTGACTGTAACTTGACAGGAATAGAGTGGTGATTTAGTTGTTGCTAGCCTTCTAAAATTTTGCAATTGAAAATAACGATTGTTTCTCAAATAATACTGTAAGCCGATTAACGTTAGATAAATAATATTGAGAAATTATTGAAAGCACTTTTAATTTAAGTTTACTTAGGAATACTGGGAATTGACTTAGTATTGGAGGAACAGCTATTTACTAGAAGAAACTTGCTAACGAACTGAATAAGTACAAACTATTTAGTACTAATAACAAATTCCTGCTATTGTCTTAATGCTCGTCAAAGATCTCTGCTCCCAATACCTACTGAATAGAAAGGACGAAGGACGTTTGATAGATCATTATAAAAAATTTAATTTATATAAGTCAGTTTGTTTGATCAGTCAAATATCAAATGTGACCGCAAAATCTTCTGGGCCTATGTGAAAAGTATCACCAAAGGTAGCCTGCTCATTATTTTGAACAGGCTACCTTTCGTGACGCGTTTTCAAAATATTTTTGCAAGTTTTCTTATCAAAGTTACCATCATTAGATCCCGAGCATGCTATCGCAACGGCGACTGCTTCTCCTAATAATATGTTCCATCCTCATAATATTGATTACGTTCACGAATCTGAAGTTCACGGCGCTATGGCTTGCCTTCCTCCTAAATCTACTCAAGGCCCAGATGGAATACCAAAATATTTGGTTAAGGACGGCGAAATTTGCGAATTGCCCTTGCAATTTATCTTCAACCTGTCTATTACGACGAACATATATCCAACGGAGTGGAAAACATTGAAAATACTCCCGGTAAATTAAAGCGGCCCAAAAAGTGACATTAAAATTACAGGCCAATAGTTTTATCCATATTCGGCAAAGTATTCGTATCGGTACAATCAAAAAAATATTTAATATACTGCAACAGTGGTTCGCGGAAGAGCAGCTCGGATTCCTTCCAAATTGCGCAACCACGTCTAATATATTTAACATTACTCCACTCTTAGCCAAAAATGTTAACAACAAAAAGCAGATCGATGTAGCCTATTTTGACTTTCAGAAGGCCTTTGACCGGATTGACAACGACATACTTCTATGTAAACTGGCATTGGCAGGTTTATCTGTGACATCGCTTAAATTCTTCGCAAAGTATCTGCGCGACCGCAAGCTATTTGTAACATACAAAAATGCCAATTCGGAGCGCTACTCGGTCAGTTCTGGCATAGGGCAGGGCACTAACCTCGGGCCCCTCCTTTTCCAAATAGTAGTTAACGATCTTCCTACATATGTAAAACACTCCACAGTCATAATGTACGATGATGATGTCAAAGTTGCTCTTCCAGTAGCTAACGCTAGTGATACGGCCACACTTCAACTCGACATCGTCAACATTTACACTTGGAGCACTATAAACAACTTCAAGCTAATCATTAGTAAATGTGCGGTCATGACCTACTCAAACGCCACACAACCCATACATAACATCTAGACTATGAACAATGAGCCCCTGAAACGCGTTTTAACAGTACGCGATCTGGGAGCTCAGATATAAATGTAAGATGCGGATCAAGCCGCATCTTACATTTAACCAGCACATACTACAGACCTGCAACAAGTCCCGCAAAAACTTAGGTTTTGTCTTGTGTCAGGCCAACATTTTTACTAATCGTCAAGCCAATGGTCATGCTGTACAACTCCTTCATCCACTGTTTGCTAGAGACTAACTGTGCAATCTGGAACCTCCATGAAAAAGTGTATACACTGGCCATCAAAAAGGTTCAGAAGTCTTTTGTCCGCTACCTCTAATTAAAACTATATGGATATTACCCGTACCCAACACCATTTGTCCTAGGTATGGTGGGCTATCAAAGTATAGAAGTAAGGAAAATCAAATATTTCATCCGCCTAATTCAATTCCTTTTTACTACAGCACATCTCCTTTAACATCCCACTACCAGGCACACACTTCACCCTTGCCAGCGTCCTCTATTCTCAATACCTCAAACCAGTACCATAACCCTCAAGGCCAGTCCAATGTACCTAGCCCTCACCCATATTAACAACGTTTTGCTGTATGACGAATCCTCAGATGTCATCGCGAGAACAGAACTAAGAGTCCTGAACACTGCTACTAGATACTTGAAATCCTTTGACACTCCCAGTACAATCTCCTTGGAGTGAATAAATTAATTAAGTTTCTTGTTATCAATAATTTTATTCCAATTTTTATCCCGATTATATCAAATTTTATCAAATTTTGCCTAACCTTGACTAATTTAATTTAATTTCAACAATTTTTGTCTACTTTTATGTAATTTAATCTAATTTTATGATTGTATGTGTAATTACTACTAGATATTGACCTATAACTTGTATGTGCATTTAGGCTACATATATTTTTTTTTTCTTTAGTTTTAAGTTGGCTTGTAAACTGTACATGTACCTAGGCTTACAAATTACTATAATTTTAGTTCATGTGGTGTTTACCTTTAAGTAATTGTTACACTGTTTAAAGTTTTTTTAAGACGTTATTATTATCAAGATGTTAGTGTAAACAATTGTTGGTGAACCAAATAAATAAATGTGTGGTGCAAACTGATAATATAAGTTGGTTTTTTAAATAAGCAAATAAAAAATATAAGTATGCAACAGTCAAAACTGTTAATCGGTTAAAACCAGTTTTGATTCCTTTCAGTCGAAACCGTTATTACGAAAACAAGCGTGTTCTCTACAAAAAAAAACAGTTTTTACAGAACGCCTTAGTTATCTAGAAACACTACAAAAAGAAAGGGTCACTAAAACCACCTACCTACCTTCCCAAAAGCCTTACCAGACAAAACTGGTTTTGACCGTATAATATAACAGTTTAGACTGTGACATAATATGTACATAAGGCGTTATCACTTTTAAATTCTTCGATATTCGACAATCGAAGTCAATCGTAAGAGACACCATTATCGTTCGTATGGTCACAAAACTCCTGATATTATGTTACAAAATGTACTTTTACAATGTACTAAAGGATAATAGCTAATAAAATATAATAAAAGGTACCTTTCGCATAAAACATTATTATTATTCATTACGATACTACGCTTAACTTTTACTACGGCGCTCGTAGACATCGTAGCTTCGTAGAGGTGTCGTAGACGCCTTACTACGCCGTAGCAAGTGAGGGCTTGTATGAACTCTAACAGAGATTTTTCTGTTGATTGACTGTTTTTTCAAAAGTATGTTATGGCATGGTGTAAGATATGAAATGTATGAAGTGTGCTCTTAATTTGATATGTAGAGTTTAATAGATACTTCTTGCTTCATTTTCAAATACTTAAACTGCATAATCAAACAATTCTCCACTCAAACAGGTGTTTTGTAAATGAAAATTTAGTTTTTACAGAACTTAAAGCAAACCTAATCGATATAATCTGACGTAAAAGTATTTTCAGACTTCAAAACCCATCATTTAACACAACTTCCCTTCCAAATAAACTCAAAATTCGAACAGCAAGCGTAAAGCGAACACAACAACGCAATCACAATATTCCAAAACCATAGACCACTATATTTTTCATTTTCAGTAATAATTACATCGAAACACCTGTCCTTGCCAGCCAGTACACGGTGTATACCAGCCAGGATTCAGTTGCGATCGGGCGGTCGACCACGACCCACGTCTCGCGTCGCGCTCCGAAAAACTTCGTCGACGTAAGTTTACCAGTCGAGTGAATAAACACTTTTCATCGAGTGCCCTTTAACTTCTGAAACGAATAAATCGGAACTTATTAAAGATTTATGGCAGGTAAGTCCTTTTTGAGTAGTTTGGTATTTTGTATTTCGTTTTACTGGAAGGATAGGAACTTTGGAATTGTTAATAGGATTGTTGGTAATATTTTATTCGATAATTTTATGAAATCGACTTTGGATATTTAATTTAATGTGCTTTGGTTTGGGAGAGCTGGATCATCATATATTTGATTAAATCTAGGTTATTTTAATAAATTGGAAACCTATAAACACAACGCGGTGAAATCATCAATCACTATTTGTTTAATTTATTTTAACAAATCGAAATACAATGTACAACATTCTTAAACAAATAACATTAAAATATACACTTATATTCTGTACAAGTATAAAAAAGGAAGGATAGGGAAGAGCTCATTGGGCATCTGTTACTTAAACTCGTGAATCTGGTTTTGTTTGATCTCGTCAATGAAGATATTCAACCGTACATATAAGTACCTTTTAAAGCAGATGTCAAATCAAAAAGTCTTGAGTTCGAACCCAAGGCACTTCTGACTTTTCGGATTCATGTGCGTATTGTATAATTATCACTTGCTTCAAAAACGGTGAAGGAAAACATCGTGAGGAAACCGGCATGCCTGGGAGATATTTCTCGACGGCATGTGAAGCCAAGGCAGATGCCCATGGGCACCTTTAAAACTCTGACACCAGGTTAGTCACTAACCACACGAAAAGAAGAAGCAGATGTTAAAACCATCAAAACTGTAGAATATAAAATGCACTGCCCACAGTCATTCGAACTTGCGAAATCGCCATCACGAGTTGACCTTCCGATAATATTCTTTTCAAATCGAATACTAGAGATATAGTGGAGCATTGGGATTAGATCATTCAATTATTACATTACTTTAATTACTGTGAATGTGAGGACTGTGTGGGTGATTTCTTTTTCATATATTTTTTTCATTTTCAGTTAGTTTTATTGATGGTCTGGTAGTTCGAGTACTTGATGCGGGCTACCTAAATGTCCTTTCTTTGGTATTGTTCGTTGAGTCGTTGAGCTTCTTATATGTTCTGAGTTGGCTGCACGATTACTGACAAATGCTTGCACTGACTGGACAGGTCCACTCAAATCTGTGTAGTTCGTTCCTCGACTTTTTCAGACACTTATAAATCTGACCATTCTGAACATCCATCCATTCTGATCTTCTGAATCTGATCTGTGATCTTTGTCTCTGGACTTTAAAAGAGACTGACTTCACCATTTCTTCTCAGGAGTAGTCAGAGATAGGAAATGTCGACTCCACCTAACTTATTTTTTTTTATATGACTTATAAATTTGATTCCGATATCCTATTTACATAACAGAATAGACAATTTCATTCAATAATTTATTTGTTTAATCAAGGCATTTATTTAATAAATTCCTCTATTCGTGTTCAAAATATAGAGACAATGCGGCATCGGCAAAAATTACAAATCCATGATTTAAAGTATTGAAGCAATCACTTAATCAGACGTACCTGTACCTTTATAGGTTGCTTGATCCCAATTAGGGTGAGGAAGATGTTTCGAAAATATAACACAAGTAAGTGAGTTTCTTGTGCCGTAATTGCGTCGCGTTGATTTATTTTTCAGTCTATACTTTTCACCTAGAAATGCGTCTTTTCGTGGTACCTGCCGTCTTAAGCAATGTCCGACGTTTCAAAATTAGTTTACTAGTTGACTTAAACTAAAACTTAATTTCATTATACTTATCATGTCGTGATGGCCCAGTGGTTAAGGCCTCACCTCTCATGCACGAGTTCAAATTCGGGCAAATATCAATGTGACTTTTTCAATTCATATGTACTTTCTGATTTTATTTTGGATATTACTGACATCGGTGAAGGAAACCTGGACTTATAGTTAATATAGGTCTGAAATCACCAACCCATCTTGAGCAAGCGTGGTGATCAATGATTGTGCCTTCTCTGTATGTGAAGAGGCCTTTGCCCTGCAGTGGGACAGTAACAGGCTGGTATTATTATATTATTTATCATTTTCGTAGGTAATTTACAGATAGAATAATCATCGAAATTTTTGACTGCATAGTAAGAACGTTGAAAAGACAAATTGACGTCCTTGGCAGTTTTAATCATATCACTGACCTCACGCGTTAGTAAACATAATCAAATAGTGAACCAATTAGTTCATAATTAGTTTAAAAATGTCACTCAACTGGGAGTGGTGATTAGCAGTTAACACTTCATTCTTATAATTCGTCGTCAAGGGAACTCTAATCCGTCCCTACATAATGTACTATATTACTTTCGTAATAATTATAATTGTTCGTCAGGGTACAGTATCACTTAGTAAGATACAAATTTTGAACTACCTACGTACATAATGTGTGCGTTCTAGAAACTCATAATGATAATGCAGAATCAGTCAGAGTCAGAATTCGTAGATAAAACTGTGTTTCTGGGGATTACGCTCGACTCCAGGCTACAATGGGGTCCTCATTTAACATCTCTTGCAGGACGGCTAAGTTCAGCAGCATATGCTGTAAGAAAAATCCGTCAATTTACTGATGTAGATACCGCGAGGCTAGTCTATTTCAGTTACTTTCATAGTATCATGTCTTACGGTATTTTACTATGGGGACGAGCTGCAGACATCGACTCTATTTTTATTCTGCAGAAAAGAGCCATCAGAGCAATATATGGCCTTCGCAGGTGCAGTTCTCTTAGGGAACTGTTCATCATGTAAGTAAGGAAAAATCTTAATATTTTCAGTAAAAGAGGTGCAAGACACAATTATAGTACTAGAAATAGGGACCAATTAGTTCAACCTGATTTCAGACTGGCTAAAGTAGACTCATCCTTCATGGGGTACTGTTTAAAATGTTACAATAAAATACTTCCCCACATACTCGAATTAAATGAAACTAAATTTAAATCTTGTATAAAACGCCCACTATGCTGCCAAGCATATTATAGGTGGGGGGATTACATCACTGACAAAAATGCTTGGCTCAACGCTGGTCCAGCTCCACAAGGGCGCATAAACTACTTGATTAGCATTGAAAATATTGTTGGAGCTGCTGAAGATTGCGAAAACTATCTTTGCATTGTATAAATTCAATCTCTTAGTATTGTATAATTGCATAGCACATGTGTGAGCACTGTGACCATTACCTTCTACAAAACTACCATTTACTGGGTAAGTCTTTCATTGACTTGAATGAGCCCTGGCGGCTGAGAGTATGTCATGCTCACTCAAATGTCTCGCTGGTGGTGGCGTGTGTGTTGGATCATTTAGTTCCCTTCAAAATGGTTGAGCTGAATGGTGCTGATCCATGCGTCATGTTCGTGAACGGGTGCCGTCAGTAGGGACTGGTCATCTCTTAGCTGCCATGGCTTATTTTAATTTTTGAATTGTTTTTATCTTTTCATTACGGACGCTTTTAACGTGCACGTCTTTCTACATTGTTCTCACATGTATTATTTCAACATGAATGATGTTATTTAGCGGCCGTTATGTTATAAACAATGGCACAGTAGCACAGAGCCTACAAAAAAATAAAAATTACAAAGTTAAGTTTGTTCTTGGGATAAATTCATCCCTACAACGGAACCCTTCATTGTGTGTGGCACACGTACTTGGCCGATAAATATACATAAAAGATTAAATAATATTTTTTAATTTACTAGAGTTTTATAATTTATAAATATTTTTGTTGATAATAAAATATTTTGTATTATTTGTCTACTCCATAGTTCGCTATGTGCAAAAATTTCATAGACCGAGATAAATTAACGTTATCTAGCACGCACTTTTTTCTTAGATATGTTTCGGTCTTTATCTTGCACTTTTAGTTTGACAGTAGTGCGACAGTGACAAGAATAAAGCTCAGCCAAAGTCCATGCTAAGTAAGTAACGTTTTTAAATTTCGGTCGGTGATTTCGTTAGTTCGACTTTTGGCCACTGGTTCAGATAAGTTTGTGGCGGCGACGTAGCGGCTGCACGCCCATCAAGTTACCATTTATTTTCAAGGTAGGGCCTTAACTAATACCGCCGTATAACTGCAGCCTATATTTATTGGTAAATAGCTTCTGACCGCGACTTTGTCCGGGTGAAATTTCTTGTTTATACATAAAATATATTCTACGACTCTCGTAAATACTGTAGCTTCCCATTTGTGGAACATTTTTTGCAATCGGATCTTACTACCCCTACATACAAACTCACAAAACCTCTTAATAACAAAAAAGTATATATTAAAGTTACAATGGCGGGACTGTATAAATATGAAGGCTTGTGACGTTTGCACGTTTTTATGAATTTCCGTTAATATTGACGGCTAAATGTGAGGAAATAACAGAATACTTATTAACATTGTTGTCCGGGCCGCTATAATAATGTACCGCTCATTAATTAATTGTATGGATATGCTGTATTTGTAATACACACACAGCTGTCACAGGCGCCATCATACAGTGCCGCTATGAAGCAGTACACTCGACCTTTAATCCAACTGGTACTGCGGTTTGTGATCCTTGCAAGGGCTACTTTGCGTAGATAGGGCCAAGGGGCACTTTGCCACTTAGCCTCCCACACTACGGCAACTGTCCCACTGCCGACGATTAACGAGCTGAAGCGAGTAGAGCTGGCTACTAAAAACGAGTTGACGAGCTCTCAGCGAGTGTTCTGCCCACCAAGCGAGTATTCGCTTTGATAGTTCTTGTCGCTGCGATACTCGCGCACTCGTCGGATGTGTGAGCAGTCAGCGATGAACTATTAATATATGTAACCAGCGACCCGCTCCCACTTCACACGGTTTTTACGATTTGACAAAACATCGAAAGTTCTTAGGTAAACGTAACTTTCATAATAACGTATTATACACATAAACCTTCCGGAATAAATTCTCTAAACGATAGTGAAAACTTCATCAAAATCTGTTGCGTGGTTTAGAAGAACAACGCGGACATACAGGCAAACGTGAAAAGCGACTTTGTTTTATAATATTTACAGATTATATCTTTTATTTACACGGGACCTGGAATCTTTTGTACGTTTCTTAAGCGAGAAAATAGTTGATAACTTCTTCGTCTTGGGCTTCTTCGTCAGCGGTGTGGCAGGTGCCTACGTTTGTCGATTCGTGGTCTCCACTCAAAAATACGTTTGCTCCAACGACCATTGATTCTAATTGCCGACAATGCCTCTTCAGCTTTCTCCGGTTCGACGAAATGTACTTACTGTCATGTTTAAACTTTTTTCCAAAAACTGTAAACATACATTACATCTCGCTTGTAATCCGAGAAGGGTTCGGCAGAGGTGTACCTATAGTACACCCATATTTCGCCAGTTAAGTTTTGAAGTCCCATGTAATAGGGGGCGACTATGGCCATCAACCGGGCACAAATCCAGACTCAACACAAACAACACTAACGGTTAACGGTTTCTCACATTAACGGTTTCTTCCTATAAGTACGTATGCGTACTGAATGTTTTTAGATACGGCATAGTGACAAATGACCAAAGATTTCAATCGTAGATTTGCCCTTCCGCGTCAAAAGATGGTCGCGTTTCTGTTTCGTTTTGACACCTCTGAGACAGACAGTGTCGCAGAGACTTGACTTGGTTGTCATGGAAACGCCATTGTTAATGTGTGAGCTCGCTCCTCTCATTATGGACGATTTTTCGTGCGACTTAGTACAGTGAGGGCAAATCTACGATTTAAATTTTTGCAAATGACTTGTGAATTCGCCCAGTCTGTCTATCGTCGATGTAAACACATTCTTTCCCACATAGCGGGCGAATGTAACCCGAAACCTTTTCGAACTGTCATTGTCATTAAAAAAGTTGACAATACATACGTAAATTCAAATTCAAATTATTGCGCAACAGTACATTATCATACATTTCTAGATGTCAAGCGAATGCGCAGTCCACTGTGTTTCACCAATTAAGGCATGCAAAATTATAGTTAAAATTATACCATGTCATGAATTCCAATTAATACATAACATCACGCGTGTAGTCCCCGAAGGGTTAGGCAGTGGTGTACCTATAATACGCCCACATTTGGCCAGTTATGTTTAAGCCCCATATAATAGGGGGCGAGCCTATTGATATCAACCGGGCCCAAATCCAGACTCCGGGCTGTTACTGGAAACCCCGAATAACACTTTGCCCGACCTGAAAACGAAGCTCAGGATCTCCTGCTCAACAGTAGCGCTTGCGTCCACAAGATCAATGAGGCAGTGTTGACAATACTGTCTGAAAAATTATTAAGTGCAAGTAAAACTTAACCATACGGTGCTTTACACATTTATTCCTTGTCTGAATGATAAAAGATGTACGGATTGATCGAAGGTTAAGCTACGCTTGCCGCGATCGGTTCGTGGATGGGTGACCATCTATAAAATATTCGATTATCGAGAGCCCTCCGTGCCTCGGATAGCGTTAAGCCGTAGGTCCCGACTGTCATTCGTAGATTTTCGACAGTCGTTACGGGTAGTCAAAAGCAGTGTTACCAATAATACATGCACTGCGCACAGGTCCCCATCAGCTGGGAACAATGCTCAGGAGTCTGTTGTTGCTGTCCGACGCAGTAGTGCTGACACGGATCTTCTACGCATAATCGCAAATAAGTCATCTGTACGCGCTGGTACCAACATCCCTGCCGTGTTACAGACCGTGGCAGCGACAGCAGTATAGGTACTAAAAACTTTTGAATTATCAAGGAGTCGGTCAGTCAGAAAGTTGAAGATGTCCGTTCCAAAACGTAGGTTCATAAAATCAGACTTTTAAAATTACTTATGGAAAGGGTGTGTCTTCATCAATTGCCTACTTATTATAGCATCTTACCAGCTTACTTAGTATGTAAGTCTTAAGTAGGTAGATATTTGGAGTAGTTCGCAAAAGTTCTGCGTTGGAACCAAGTGTGTAAGTGTCGAGTCAAAAAATCAATCGATCTGCCTAGCTAGCGTTCTCCCAGATATTTTGGGACCAGCTAATCAGTTGCAACTGAATACCAGCCATGCTATTCTGTAAACATCTCACCGTGAAAACTTGGGTGAAGTGAGCTGTCAATAGTGTCAATCCCTGTGGAATGACAGCTCACTCCACGCTCACTTCACCTAAGTTTTCACGGTGAGATGGTTACAGAATAGCACTGCAGTACTTCACATGGAGCGACTGCTTCTCGGTCTCGGACCTGCATAACCCAGTTACTGGGTAGCACGATACCCTTTGGTATGACTGGTTTTCAGACTTTCGGGCTTCTGACTACTCGTAACGACTGTTAAAGCTGGGACCAATGGCTTAACGTGCTTTCCAAGGCACGGAGAGGTCTCGGTAAGTAATGGGTGGTCACCCATCCACGGACCGATCTCGGCAAGTGTTGCTTAAGCGTGAAGATCAACCCGTGCGGCTGTTGTCATTTCGCCACGAGCCCCTCGGACATAATAAAGAGTATTCTATTCTTAAATACCCATTCGCAATTTTATTCAAACTCAAACTAAAAGCATTTATTTCATCAAACCAATTACAGGCAATTTTGAATTGTCAAGGGGTCGGTCACTCAGAGGAATGAAGATGATTGCTCATTCCAAAGTGTATTAGGTAAAGTCAAAGTCAAATAATTTATTTGAATTAGGCACATAAAAGATACTTTTGAACGTCAATATACATATACAAAAAAAAACATTCTAGTCGCCCCGTCCAAAAGGTAGTTTTCGTATGGAGAAGAATGGGCAAGAAACTCCACCGTTACTCTTTTAAAATATTTTGTATACATTAATTATATAATTATATGTGAAGACGATGCACCTAGAATAAAATTACTATACCACAATAGGTAAAAAAAATGAAGCAATGACACATAAACTAATGTGAAAGATACTGGTGCTCACATATTTACAAACATTGTAGAAGTATACGATATTAATAAAAAAAATAACAAGTAATACTAATAAGTCAGTGTGTGAGTTAACTAATCACAGAATGTAAAATCAATGTCATAAAAATAATAAATTACACAATTAAATTAGCAACAAGTTTGATTTTGTCTAGACTCTAGATTGTCCTATGGAGCAGGACCAGCATATTTCTAAGCATTCTTATCTTGGATATAATCCTCTAATTTGTTGGTGCTTCTTAACAAAGTGAACTTTTAATATGAGTTCAAAATTTTCTTTAATTTTATTGCAATATATCACAAGGTATTTTGTTGTAACATCATCAGTATCCCATAAAAGATGTACGTACTTTAGATAATCTGGTTGATGTATTTTACCTTTATTTCTAGTATTAAAATTATGTCTATCCCTTATTTTATAAAACAGATGTAGAACGTAGGTAGGTACATATGATATGGAGAAGAACGGAACAGAAACACACATATGTTATGGAGAATAACAGCACAGCACTGTAGAAGATTACCTAATTCCCTTGTTGGTAAGATCCGTCAGTATCTTGTTACTGATCGTTCTCAATTAATCTTACTTATATTCCTCACTAAGTGCAGTACTTAATCGGTAGTATTGTCAATGGTACTTGATATATGGACTTGTTTACATTGTACTGTGAGTGCAATCTAAGTAAAGGTACGGTACGGCCAAGTAGACGCGGAGATACCGAGTGATTTAGTTCCAATCTTTAAACTAGATGGCGCTGTACATTTACGTCACGTTTCTGAATCGCGGTGTCAAGATTCTCCGCCGTTGAACGACCCTCGCGAATTTCTGTACAATAATCATACTTACCTGGCATAGGGGATACCGTGATCAATAAGGCGGTTCCCCCAGGGCGAGGCTTTCCCATTGCACTGCGGTTGGGTTGACCCCTGCGATTATCCCTAATGTGGATAACTCGGATGCGTTATTTTTGGTAGTGGGGACTGCGTACGCGCCGTCCCCCTCAGAATTCCCTTATCAATAAACAGCTGTCGCTGTAGACGTTAAAGTATTCGTCTTGTCGTTACATTTACGTCGGAAACATTTACCAGAGGGTCATTTCCCGTATTTTGACGTTCGCATTCTAATGTCCTGGTTGGTAATATGCTTCTATTTTCCTATATTTTTGACATTGATTGTCATTGAGATTAGATGTGATTTGATTTTGAACGTTTCTAATTACGAGAACTGACTTGATTACTAGTGCAGAATCAACATTGGCCAATATTGCAAACGCATATCGGTGAATCACGATCGATCGGTTTTTGTCTTATCCGGTCCTACGAGTATACCAGCCTCATTACGATGACGATGATTTTATTTTTTTAGTTTTCAATATAAAACTGGTCGTGATGGCCGGTGGCCCAGTGGTCAGGCAAGGCCTCGCCTCTCATGCACGAGGTTCAAATCCGGGCAAATATCAATGTGACTTTTGAAGTTTTGGACATTACTGACATCGGTGAAGTAAAACAACGTGAGGAAACCTGGACTTATAGTCGTTAAAAGTCTGAAATCTCCAACCCCTCTTGAGCAAGCGTGGTGATCAATGCTTGTGGCTTCTCTGTATAAGCAGAGGCCTTTGCCCTGCAGTGGGACAGTAACAGGCTGGTATTATTATTAAATAAATCAGAGCTACAATAAAACCAGACAAAAACTAATTTATGCTAAAACGCGGTTAAACCAACAGCAGTTGGATTTAAGGCAGAGATAACGGTGGGCGAGCAAATAAACAGAACAGGTGCACTCTGCTGCATTACTGCGGGCAAATCTAATAGCAGACCGGGCGTGCCTTTATTAAATGTTTTATTATTATAATATTGCGTTTAGAGGACATCTTTGTTGTACTGCTTTTAAAATAATTGAGTTATTCAATAAGGATAATGTCGTTGTGTATTTTTACTACAAAAAGGAGGAGGTTCTCAATTCGACTGAATGTTGCTTTTTTTTTGTATGTTTGGAACGCGATTACTCCACCAATTGTGAATTGATTTTGATGATATTTTTTTTTTTGGCCGCTAAGGGTTGACCAGTCCCAACTGACGGCGCCCGTTCACGAACATGACGCATGGATCAGCATCATTCAGCTCAACCATTTTGAAGGGAGCTTAATGATGACATCTGAGTGAGCATAACATACTCACAGCCGCCAGGGCACATTCAAGTCAATAAAAAAAGTATTACCCGGTAAATGGTAGCTCTTTAGTACATAGTACTCACACCTGTGCTCTGGAATTATATAATACAAAGGAGATTGATTTTATACAATGCAAAGATGGTCTTAAAATCTTCAGCAGCTCCAATAGTATTTTCAGATGTTAATCAATTAGTTGATTAACATCGTTGGTTGTGGAGCAGGACAGGCATTGAACCAAGCATTTTTATCAGTGATGTAATCCCCCATCTTATAATATGCCTGCCTGCATAGTGTGCGTTTTATACAAGACTTGAATTTCGTCTCATTCAGTTGAAGTATGTGGGGAGGAATTTTATTATAACATTTTAAACAGTACCCCATGAAAGATGATTTTATATAGTACACAGTACTTTCTATAGTCTTCGATAGTACCTACACACTCAAGAGGCTCGGCCGCGCGGCTTGGCCTCACGGAGCCGCGCGGCCCTAGTGCGGACGCGGCTTTATGTAGGTCCCTGCAATTTATTTAGTAAACTATCAGCATCATTCTCTGTTGGCGGATCACTGAACAAGTTCAGTCAGCCGTAGCTAAATAAATAGAGATTGCGTGTATTTGTTTAATTCTTTAAAGTGCATTGCAGGCTTGTTCAGTAACAGCGATAGGTACAATCAATGTTATTGTTGTAGTAGGCCGCGCGTTAGAGGTAAATAACCAGTGTAAGCATAATCAGTATACAATGCTCCCACTGCTGGGACACAGTTAACACCCTACCAAATTTTAACCAATTTTCATTTTTATTATTTGTTTTTATAGCGGCAATAGAAATACACAAGCCACACATCACAGACAGAGGGACAGACGAACATCGGAAGCTTAGTTTTAGGGTTCCGTTTGGCACCCTACCTTTACAGAACCCAAAAAAATTGAAGAATCAATGTATGTACTTATACCCAAAAAACAACAAACAAGTTCAGACTCATATTGCACACAGTTCAAAGTCAAAGTCAAAGGCAAATCATTTATTTCAAACAGGCCCTTGTAAGGCACTTTTGAACGTCAAAATCCAAGTCCATCAATAAGGGCGAATATCACCGATGAAACTGAATGCTATCAGCACATCTAAACCAAGACCCAAGACCTTCTACGCAAGGTCTTGAACGCGGTTTAGATGTGCTGATAGCGTTAACAATCAATAAACAATCGCCTTGCGGGAAACACTCACAAATCGCCAGTGTGATAAGGACTAATAATGATACCAACAAGTGTAATTTTTAAGTTTTTAACGCGCTCGCCGCGGTTTCGTAACGAGAGCGATTGACGTGAGTGTACAAGAGAGAGCAAAACAAGCGAGTGTATAAAATTACGAAAACGCGGAGAACACATTGCGTAGTCGCGACTACTTCGCTTCGCACCCGCAGAGAGCATGTTCACAAATCGCTTCGATGGAAACACGCAGGCAAATCGTCAGTGTGGTAACGCTCTTAGTTTACTCTCAGATTTTATACCACCAACTGCATCAGACTGGTTCAAAAAACCAGTTCAATCAATATAAAAACATTGTATATTTACAAATATATATTTTTTTCGCGTACTAAGTCTACATCTATCTTATAATCTATGGCCAGCCAGTCAACGCACGCCGTTAATTTCCGTTTCAGCATTTTATTTCTCACGAATTTCTCGATATCGATACTTTCGATTAGCTAATCTGTCTATCGATAGAATGTCATTGATGTATTTGACGTAAACGTGCAATCTTTAGAATTTGGAAACTAATTATTAAAATAAAAAGACTCGAAAAGATGAAAACGAAAACGTAGGTAAAGGTTTTAGGATTTTCGTTTATTATTTTTTATTTTTGTTATTAATCAAATTCAATGTAAATGTAAAGTTTATGTAAAAAAAGCGTAAGTCCACTAAATACATATTATGTATATTTTTCACATGCGAATTTCTCTAAAAATTATAATTGACATAACAATTGAAAATTGGCACAAAGATGGAGCGTGATGGCCGTTATTAACTAATAATATTACACCTAATTTAAAAGTGTCATCTATTTATATTACCTAATCAAATTAATGTAATGTAAAATGTATGCACGGTTAAGGGACACATTCTTTTTTCACAGCGGGTTCGAACTGTGATTTTCAAATTCAAAATCGGAACTAACACCGCCATCTTGTTTTCAATACATTTCACAAAACAATTTGCACAAATGCATGAACTATCTACCAACAACGCCCCCATGTCAACATTACCTGAGCGCCAAAAGATCGTTGTAGCACTGGAACAATTTGAAATTGGCACAAAAGCTGAGTGTGATAGCTATTATTAACCATTAGCTTCCACCAGCGGCTTTGCCCGCGTGATATTTTTATAAATTAGAGCCTATGTTACTCAGTGATGATAATAATATAGCATTCTACTGGTGCAAGAGTTTTTTAAATTGGTCCAGTAGTTTTTGAGTTTATTCATTACAAACTAAAAAATAAATCTCTTTATAATATTATAAGGAGAAGGGAGCTCGTGGCTAAGTAATAACAGCCGCACGGGTCGATCCATCAGGTTAAGCTACACTTTTCGGGATTGGTCTGTGGATGGGTGACCATCTTTACAGAACGAGACTCCTCCGTGCCTCGGAAAGCACGTTGAGCGGTTGGTCCCGGCTGTCATTCGTGGAATTTTAGGTAATATTTTGACAGTCGTTACGGGTCGTCAGAAGCCCGAAAGTCTGACAACCAATCTTACCAAGGGGTATCGTAATACCCAGTTACTGGGTTGTGGATGTCATATAGGCAGTCGCTCCATGTAAAATACTGGTATTCAGCTGCACCCGGTTAGACAGGAAGGCGACCCCAATATAGTTGGGAAAAGGCTACGCAGATTGAATATTAGAAGGAGATTTTTTTTTTTAAGTTTACTCTAATATTAGTGTCTATAGACATATACCGCAATTTATAAGTGCCATATTACGTAAACTGTTTTAGAAAAATCTGTAGGTACTGTAAAGAACCCATGTGGGCATTACCCGTGGAGGCTTATCGCTCCTGGTAACCGGACGGCGCGGCTTGTGATGTTCGAGCCTTGAAAGCTTATGAGATAAGGGCTTCTTTCTTATGCTAATGTGGCAGCCAAACTCCTTATAAGACGGTACCTATTGATAGTTTAAACGAGACTCGTGTAATTAAAATTTAGAGTGATAGTTGAACACAGCAGAAGTCAAGTCAATTGATGCGTTATATTATAAAGCTTTAATATGTAGATGTATGTGATAAGAGTAGGAAAACCAAAGAAACGATGGATGATAGAGGTACAATTTGTGAGTTTGTATGTAGGAGGTAATTTTCAGAACTACTGATACGATTCTGAAAATTCTTTCACTAATGGGAAGTCACAGTATTGCCGAATGTCTTAGAATATACATATTTTAGGTATGTTAAAACACGCCGATGAACGGATAAACACACGGGCAGAATTATTTATACTTGGAACGATTTTGACTCACTCAACTTAATCACGATGACGATTCACCCCTTCGTCACTTTGCTGAACAGAATGAAATCCAAACAGTGTATCTTCCACTTGCATATTACAGCACAGTTCAGACACCCCTTACAAGTTCAACTTTAACATTATCTCAGTAATTGTACAAAGGGAATACTCACATGTAGGTATAGATGTTTAACTTAACAGTATCTACACTTAGTAGAGTCGACGAAAGCGTTAGGTGTGCAGGCAAGAAATAAACCTTTGCATTTTTATAAAATGCTTGTTAAAATGTCTCGTAATACCTATTATACCTAAAAATTGAACTTGATTGGCAGATAAAATAATATTGCCCTGGATGAAAAGTATTTGATGAAATACTGGAATACTATGAAAGAAAGAAAGAAAATGTATTTATTGAGACTCGCTCAGGAAATCACAAATAAAATTAAAGACACACTAAACATAAATAAAAAGAAAAACAATAAAAAATAAAAGTAAAATTAAAAATTAAAGAAGAAGTCCTGTACGAGGCCAAAAGGCTCCTATCTCAGTATGATGCTGTGACATTTAATTTAAAAAAAAAAGCTGCAGCGCTTGTATTCTGAATGTCTGACTACCTTTCGGAAGTACAGGCGTGATATATTTTTATAACTAGCTTTTGTCCGCAGTTATTACCGCGTGTAGGTCGGAACGTACTATCGCGATAAAAAGTACCCTATGACCTAAACTCCTTACCCAGGTCATGGTCTATCCGTGTGTCAAATTTAATTCAAATCTGTTCAGCCGTTAAGGCGTGAAAAGGTCAAGACAAGGACAGACATACAGACAGAGTACCTTTCGCATTTAAAATATTATATCGGTACTTATATTTAAAAA
This sequence comes from Agrochola circellaris, assembly GCA_914767755.1. Lineage (NCBI taxonomy): Eukaryota > Metazoa > Arthropoda > Insecta > Lepidoptera > Noctuidae > Agrochola > Agrochola circellaris. The sequence goes on along the minus strand of OU611850.1, from coordinate 8,389,459 downwards.
ATATGATTAAAATATTATATACTAATTAATATTATTATGGATATAATATATTTCTAAACATAAGATGCACTACTACGGATAAACGATTTAAAAGATTCGCAAGATCTTATACACAGCTTTAATAAAAAGTTGTTGTATTTAGCAGCCTGCTTACTTATCTGTTTTGTTGACTGTGCTCAAGTATGTATAACAGTCGTTATTCAGTGATGTGTTGCTTTACTAACTTAAAGAGCGTCTATTAGATAAACTATAGACTGTTTATGTGAAACTTTGAGCTTTGACGTTTTTATATTTATGCAGTGAATGGAATAATGGGGAATTTGTGATGGACCCAGATTTTTTTACAGAAAAATCGAGTTTTTAAATCTAGGCAAACGACGGGCTCGTGACTAATTAATAAAAGCACGAGTCGTTCTAAGGTTAAGCTACGCTTGCCGCGGTCGAGTCGTCGACGGGTGACCATCCATTACATATCAAGATGTCTCTGTACCTCGGAAAGCAAGTAAAAGTCCCGCGAAAAAAATATCTGATGTTCCCTACATTTTGACGAGATATAAGAACATTCATGTAGGGAAAAGCAGATTTGTTTTTCGTGATTTCAGTTTTGGTCCCATAGTGACAGTTGTTCGTAATGATGAGTATAATGACCCCTTAAGAGGATGCCCATGAATTCCATTTCACCTTAAAGGATTAATTTATTTTCTTCTTAATAAAGGTTACTAATGTGAAAGACGTTATCCCTTTTACATAAGTTACTTTTTACGTTAATTAAAATATATAACACTATAAAATAATTCAGCAAAAAAAAAACATCTCTGATAAAAACTCAGTCGCATTGTAGTACAAATTATCCTTTAAAAAAATTACGTAGTCTTCTCTTAAACAGTACTGTTGTCAAGTCTTTCCGACCACTTCGTAATTTATTGTAAATAATTGGGGCCATACAGTAGACACTTCTGCGCACCAAAGTATTTTGACACGGTAATTGACATAATTTCAATTACCGTGTTATCTGACTCTTAAATAATCATCATCATTATCATCTGACTAACCAGATGCAGCTGTTTATCAGTATTTTGTATGGAGCGAACTGCCTAAAGCTACGGTCTCCTAGAAGGCCGTAGTGACGGCTGTCAAGACAATTATGGCAGCAGGGTTTGCGTTTACGGTGTCAAAAAAAGTTTTCTAGGAAAAAAAAACAACTTACTTAATAAATAACGTTCGACGTTATATGGCGGCCACCGATCTGTCAGGAAATCGTAGTGTAACTGACCTCTACAGCCTAGCCAGCCTGATTGTCCGACTTTTGGGATTCTGACTTCCCATAACCTCTTAGATAAATATATATAGATAAAACATCGTAAATTTTATTTACCTCCAGATTAAGGCGGAAGGATTACACATACTGTACTCCGCTCCCCAAAGCAGTGGTTTTGTCACGTATCACTCTTAAGTGACACTTGTCACGGCTCTAAGGAGCCTTGTCGCTACGTGTGGAGGCAAATACGTCGAGTCGCTCATTGAAATCGGTATTGCGGTCTTCTTTTGCACTGTTAATACTTGCTTTATTTTTTGGTCCTGTTGGGCCAATAATTTACTGTTTATTTAAGAATTGTTGGTACTTTATAATGTAGTTCTATTAGATCAACTCTCTGTTCTTAATCTCGTAACCGTAATTTTTCAAGTAATAATTTGCACCCCGATTGCGTAACACATTTTCTCTATACGAAATATTTTGAACGAAAATTGCGTGTTTATGGATTCATATTTATTTTAAATCTTCTGCTCAACCACGTAAATAACGCAATGAATGTTGTTGCATTACCTCGCTGTTTTACCTGTCGCACTACAATTTTTATCATTGACCTACACCACTCGCGCATCGCATTCACAATTAATTTAAGTGATTTACCGCTCTTTGACGGTTAATGCTTTCAACACTTTTCAACACTAAGAATAAAACCGTTAGTTACAGAGTTTTTATCTAATGTTTTGAAACATTCGATTTAATTGTACAGCTAGATACTCATAATCTAAAACAGTCCACAAGAAATATATTCTAATATTAAGTCATTATACACAGCCACTCACCACAGTCACCCACTGCTGGGCATAGGTCTCTTTTTCTTGTGTCAATCCTTACGCACCTGTGCTAGCCTCATCCAGGTTTTAAGTACATGAAGTACCGTGTTTCAATTCACCTCTGCGATTGAATCGCTCAATAAAGCTTGCTAGATGTGGGTAGTTGGAGATATGTTTACAGTTGAGCTGTCAGTCCGCCACTCGCAACCATGACCGTACGGGAGACGCACTAATTGTGTGTGCTCTGTCCTTGACACACGCTCACTGCAATGTCTGCATTAATATATGTCTGTCTGTTTGTAATTGATTTGTTTGTGTAGTACTATGATTTGGACAGCTGTGTTAATTGAATATATTGCGGAAATACTGTGCAAGAAGTGTTGTAAGTTCTTGTAAATAGATCTTACATGTTTTGGCGCCCAACGCGGGGCGTAATTTAATGATAAAGAAAAGTACTCATTTTACTTTGGATTTCGTTTCTCTATCTATGTTTTCTACAAGGTTATTTTTCCAGTCTCAAAACATACAGAAATTGTATTAGTGTCTTATTAAATTTTCTCACCTATTTTGGCGCCCAACGTGGGGCACAATTGTAATAACAAAGACCATTTTTCCATTAACTTTGGATCATGTTTCTCAGTCTATGTTAATAAAGCGTTTATTTCACCAGTCTCAGAGGTACAGAAACTGTAAAAGAACCTTATATTAATCTTATCAATAAAATTGTTTTGGCGCCCAGTGCGGGGCACAATTTTTTCTCATCGTTCTCCAGAAATTATGGTGAAAACACAGAAAGAATTTAATGTTAATGCAGAATATTGTTCCTAAAGGTTCAATAAGTATATACGATTCTTCCCAAAGATTGTCAATAGTTAGGTCTTATCACATTACTATTTAAATAAAAAAAGGTTTCAAATGCCCGTGATAGGTTTAAAATTGTATTCCATTTAAGTTTTACCCCAGACATTTTACAAATGTCTAGTACCTCGCCATTTTGTATCCAACTGAATGTTTTGTCACTTACAGACTTACAAAAAATTGCTATTGTTACCAATAATACACTAGTCACGTTCGTTATTTTGGTCACGTGAACGTTTAGTTATCGTCTCTTCCTAGTTGCTTAAACCCTAACTTGGGTTGGAGATGGTTGTGGACAATTATGGTGAAGTTAATTAGGTACCTTTCAGGCTTCAGACGTGGTTGATTTATGTTTTGTAGTATCTGATTATACTTTTACAACGGTGGTGTTATCTTGCTCTTAAAAACACGTAAGGGTATCAACTAAATTGTCTCGTAGATTTTCAAAAAGGGTCACCTTAACTTAACGTCTGATCTGCAAAGTTGGCAACGAACAATTTCAAATAAGTCACGTGTTTTGAACACGTGACTTATTTGAAATTGTTCGTATACAAGATAAAAACAAATTGACAAAGTTGCCAATGAAAATAGCTCACAGATGCACAAAACGTCAGGTGAAATCGTTAGCATCGAGTTTGCAATAACCATGAGTAAAGTTCGTTTGTTACATAGTTCCCAGACTGAGCTGGGACAAGTTGAAACAACTTAGTCGAGGTGCGGTTACTTGAACTTAACACACCGACACACTGGGCGATGAAGCTGCGAATATAATATCTTTTACTTTCTAGCTTATAAGCATTGATGAAAATGACGTCCAGCACTTTAATTGCATAACACAATTTATGGCTTCAAATGTTAGAAAAATTTATCTGCTCGCGAACGTTAATAAATTCCATGAATATTGTTGAATTTTTAATATAAAAGGGATTCTCACTGAAAGTGTGTTACGCAATTAGGTTGCAGGTTCTATTCCCTATTTGAAACTGGGTCAGTCTTCAAAATTGCCAGGATTAACAGGAACATAACAGGGACCTAGTAAATTCATATTACCACCTTTAAAAACATCACCAAGGTCTTCTGCTAAACCAAAAAGTTCTAATATCATGTTTACTACCTTACTTATAAAAACATTTTATTTAGTTAAAATAATCAGGATCATCTAACAAAACTAATTTATATAAAATACTAACTGCACCCCGCGGTTTCACCCCCATAAGTCTCGATCCCGTAAGAATATTACTACAAAAAGTACCCTATTTCCTAACCCAGGTCATAGTCTACCCATGTGCTAAATTTCATTCAAATCTGTTCAGCCGTTTTAGCATGAAAGCGTAACAAATAAACATACAATAAATTGAATCTTTTCTCTTTATAATATTATAATTTAGATTCGTTTGGAAAACAGAACCTTCCCATACCATATTCTTTAATATAAAAGCGTCATGCTATGCCACATCTTGTAGTGGATAGCTTTCCCAATACAAAATATTATAAGCAGATTGTATGTAAGCAGTCAAAGGGCCCTGTTTAATGAGCTGCTCATATTAAGTGGACCATTCATAAAACTGTCATTTCAGTCCTCGTAACGTAAAACAGAGCTGACTTAGCTCCCCAGTCCAATTGGCGAGCGATTCAATTTAAAGGTTCGCTGGTGCTCGGGAGGCGGGTTACATTTTAGTCATGTTTTGATTTTTATTGCTGTTCTGGGGAAATTGTTTTTGTGAAATATAATAAGCAGATGCCTGTATTCCAAGAAGGAGCATATCAAAGGTACGAAAATACTAATTACTTTGAACCACATTTAGCCTGTGATCATTTGATATAGGACGTACTTAACCCTCTCATCCCAAAAAGTTTATTTGTTTGTTATGCTCTCACGGTAAAACTACTGAATGGATTTGGATGAAATTTGACACATGGGTGACACATGACCTGGAGAAGGATATAGGCTACTTTTCATTCCGGATCGCAGACGAAGTCGCAGGCAACAGTAATATAATAAACCTGAATTTATGAATGTCAACCATTGTCGTTTGGTTTAAATAGGTTTTTATTATTTTATTTATCTTTTATATAGATTATTTTCTTTTAAATTTTGTGAATGTGAGAACGTTGTAGATATAACAGACTGTAGATCTGTGGCCCATTTTATATTTTGCTAAGTACCTGGTACATGTTGATGGGCCTACACTGTCCTCTCATACCTGTATAGTTGATCAAAGCTTTTAACATTGTAATTTGGACCTAGGTACTGAAGTTTCATAAGTGCCCTTGTAGGTTTATGTGAAATAAAATATTTTGAATTTGAATTTGAAGAGTGTGTTTGGTTGCATGCGCCAATCTCTGGAACTACTGGTCGGATATTTTTTTTTTTAAGGTGCTTATAACCTTATATTTAAAATCTCACTAGGAGCCGAACAAAAAGAAAATAAGTCAGAAAGAAACCTACGCTAAAACTAAGTAAGCAGGCGCAGGCGAGCGATGCAAGGCTATACAAATTTCACGCGGACGAGAATAAGATCAAAGCCTAGTATCATATAATCAACATCGATAATTTTCAGTTACCCCTATTTTGCTATGACTTTATCATCATCACTAGACGGATGAGAAGTCGACATCACACATTACAAATGAAATTCAATTCTCGTCTCACTTACGATATCGAAAACCGATACAGTTTAGATGCGACGGTTTTTTTTCTAATTCATGCATGAAGTGAAACTGTTTCTGTGCTTCTTTTTTTCAGTTTTATTCGTGTTAGAATCTAGCTCGTGGTGATCAGTAGTTTAATTTTAACGTCGAAAATGTTCGTCATTTTCATCGCTCAAAATGAGGTGAGATTATTTTTGAATTCGTTTCGTCTCATTTAGCTGTTTACGAAAATAAACATTTTCTATTCTAGCATTTCTCATTATTATCATCATTGGCAGCTTTGTTCCATCCACTGCTGAGTATGGGTGTCCTTTTGTGCCATGCTTCCCTGCTCTGTTCGGGTCTCATCCAGGTATGGGCGTACCCGGGGGGCGGGGGAGGGCAGCTGCCCCCACCTTTTTTTAATTTGGGTAATTATCAAATACCTTTTCCCGCTCTGGGCGGAGCGGGAGGGTGTGTCAGGGTTTTACTTACTAAAACCCATCCGTGTTCCTTCCGTTGCCTGTGTGCCGGGGTCGCTATATCCTTTTCGGACAAACTCGCAACCCTGGCAGCCCCCCCACCCCCCCCTGGATTTTGTATGCCTAAGTACCTACTGTTGTCGATAAAGTTATCGTAGAGTCACGTTAAGACTTACTATACAATTGTATATATTATACATTAATTTTAGAAAAAACCGCATTGCGCGGCCATTGTAAATTTTATTAGCCATGCCTGATTCTACGGCTACAATTGAATGGTCATTCAGTACACTCAGACGCGTAAAAACTTGGCTGAGATCAACAGTGGTCCAAGACAGGTTAAACGCGTATTGCTCTGTCAGTCATTGGTCAGTGTTATGTTGTATCTTGATCAAAATATGATTCTCGATCATAACAAAATACATATTTGTTACGGTGGCGAATCATATTTTAATCGAGATACAATCTGACACTGACTTGCCAAAAATATAAGAAAATTTGAATTTCGCGGGCTTCCTTTGCGGATCGACCTTAAGAAATTTCTGATTCGGCCCCGCTGGGCCAAAAGCTGGGTACGCCCATTCATCCAGGTGTTCCCCGCGAACTTCTGTAGTAGTCCACCCACTGGCTATTGCTCTGCCAACGCTCCTACATTTTCTTGACAACCATTCTGTTAGGGCTCTGCTCTACCATGTATAGCCAAGTGTCCTGTCCACCTCCATTTCAGAGCACCCACTAGCATACCTTCTATGGCTCAAATCACATTAAAGTCCAATACAAAAACGCAGCATAATTTCGGCGACTCACTTTGAGAGGAGTAAATAACACCTCGTTGCTTGCAGACTTCAAATACAATATGATATTTCTCAGAATACGTTCACTTTCATATTAGTTTCTGTTAAGTGGAAAACACTTTGCTTGAACAATTGTTTCGTTTATTATTTACCGATACAGAAATGGAGATATCATCTTAATTGACTTTGAAGGCCATTTTAATATTTGGCCAAAAACGTGTTACACAAAAACAGAAACCTATTAGAAATTACGATCCGGGCATAGACATCAAATGATCAAAGGTAAGATCTCGATTAGATTACTTACCTACTTCTTGACAGACATTGAAAGAACCTTTATAATTTTTGTGTTCATCATGTCTTTTGAAATCTCTTTAGTATTAAATTAGATTCAATTTGAGGTATAGCTCCACGAGTTCTACGACGTAGTGCAATATTAGCCGTTTTTATCATTTCTGCTTTCGGACGCTACTCCTATCGATTTGACGGTCGATGATTTCGAAAAAGACAGACTGTAGGTTAGTTTGGGAACAAATAAAACTCCATTCATTTAGATTGAACACATTCGAAACATTTTTTTTTTAACCACATCACGGAAGCTCTTGACCTTCCCCTGATGGTAAGTGATGATCAGGCCAAAGGTGGAAGCGAGCGTCACCCGGAATCTTCAACCACAGAGGAACTGGCTATCTTCTCTCGAAACACAACAATGCCGTTAATATTGTTGCTATGGTGACGAACTTAGATTAGATGGTGGTAGCTAGCCAGGCGGATTTAGAACAAGCCCTACCACCAACTAAACCCAGTAAAAAATATTGCCCCTGCTGGGAATTGAACCCGGGACCTCTGGGTCTGTGACAGATGGTCTGACCACAGAGGCGGTTATTCAATTATTGGTATTTACTTACGCATTTAAATAATACGTGCTTTTTAAGTTTTGAACATTTTTAAAGCGTTATTAATAAATATAATAAAATAAGTCATAGTCTAAGGCACCTGTCTCACCACCGACAAGGTCACGACTAGCTATCAAACGTTTTCTCACTCAAAAAACGTAAAAGAGGTACATATATTCATAGTTGATCGCTGACTGTTCACACCGCCGGCGAGTACTTTACTTGCTTGTACTTTTGTCGCAGCGACAAGAGCTATCAAAGAGAGTACACGCCCAGTGATGCTCGCTTGGCGGACAGAACACTCGCTGAGGGACTTGATACAGCGCATATCAGGGAGTAATCGCTCGTCGCTGTCGCACACTCGCTTCTCCTATATCGCGAAAGTTGCCTTTTAAGATGGCGCCCAATGGTCCACTAGCGCCACTCCTTTAAAAAAAGTTTTAGCTTGTGACTCGAAGCAACAAAATACGATATAGAGGAATGTGGCCGCTTTTCTTTAGATCGTATTTTGTTGCTTCGTGTCTCAATATGAAACTTTATAAAAGGTATTAGAAAATTCTAGACACACTTACCGAGGGTGCTTACTAGCCGTTATCCATGATTCCTTCTCAGTCACGATATAATATTTTTTTTAAGGAGTGGCGCTAGTGAACCATTGGGCGCCCCCTTAAGGAGAAAATATGACCTCGTTTGTTACATACCATAATCATCTCTCTTTGTTTTTTTTTACGGATAGAGGTGACGCACTGTGATTGAGGTGGCTCAATTGCCGGGCACAGCATTAAAATCCATCAAGCAAGCTCAGCACTAACTGGGCAGTTTACGAGTAGACAAATGACTGACATCTCACAAGTAACATGTGCTGATGACGCACTATGAACTCAACCAATGGAAATGATTACATCGTTGCTACATAGTATACGCTCATGAGTTTATGACCACGCTGTTTGTGCAGAGAACTAAGTCTAAAATGGTGTTCACTAAAGAATTTTCTTGAATTTGGCTAAGCCCAATAAAAAAGATACTGCTATTTATGGCTTCCAGATACAAAGGAGCCGTTTGAGGCTGGCTCAGAGGCTACTGAAAGTGTTCTAAATAGATTTTATTAAAGTATATTAAGTTTTTAATATTTTTATTACTTTAAAATATTTTAAACTTTTCAATTCAGATTTTCGTTCAATCAGAATCGTTAAGAAATTTTGATTATGGCAGGTCTTGCGACCTGGATGAAGCTATGCTAAATTCACAGGTAATACCCACAGCACGCTTGGTGGCTAGGGTGACTGATCGCTGGTGCGCTTGTCGTTGAGTATGACGTCACTTGTAAATAAGGTAAGTTTTAAATAATACATATATGAGCTATATACGAGTACTATTTCGTTTGAAAACTTATGACAAAAACTCGAACATTTTCAAAAAGTCCGGACATTGAACTTTTCATCGTTCTCTTTTAATTATTCAATTCATAAAAATAAAAATATACCAGCCTGTTACCGTCCCACTGCAGGGCAAAGGCCTCTCCTTATATAGAGAAGGCACGAGCATTGATCACCACGCTTGCTCAAGACGGGTTGGTGATTTCAGACTTATACATATAAGTCCAGGTTTCCTCACGATGTTTTCCTTCACCGATGTTTTCCTTCACCGATGTTAGTAATATCCAAGATAAACTCTGAAAGTACATATTATTTGAAAAAGTCACATTGGTACTTGCCCGGATTTGAACCCTCATGCATGAGAGGCCAGGCCTTAACCACTGGAAAACTCCGTACAACGGACAAGACCGGACATAGTCCGGACGGCATGCCAAGAAGCTAGGCTTGTCAATACAAATCCGGACGGGTGGTAACCCTACACGTGAAGGCTATTCCAGTTAATTACAGCTTTATGTCATACGATATTAAGTATATATGTAATATCGTAGTAACGATGTGATACTCTCAAGACATTTCACCATGTCTATAAGCAGAGACTACAGATCACCGAGTATCATCCAACCTGATATTTAGCCCGTTTTTTTTTTTTTTTTTTTTTGAGTATGGGAAATTATCAAATAACTTCTCCCGCTCTGGGCGGAGCGGGAGGGCGTGTCAGACTTTTACTGACTAAAACCCACCCGTGTTCCTTCCGTTGCCTGTGTGCCGGGGTCGCGATATCCCTTTCGGACAAACCTGCAACCCCGGCAGGTGATATTTAGCCCCTAATAAACGTTCCGCGCAAAAATGAAAAGTTAACAAAAGTGTATATTTTCCACGCCATCAGTCGCGTTACTAAGGTCAGGCGTAGCGTGGTTAATGTAGCATGGTTCTAATTTACACGCTATGTACCGCTGATAAAGTCATACAAAACGGTTGGGGCCACGAGAGTGAAGCCTCGTGCAGACTAGCGCGACGCGACTCGAACAATACAATTTCTTAGAAAATTTCACGGTATAACAATAACCGGTGTCGCGTCGCGCTAGTCTGCACGAGGCTTGAAGTGGTGATGAGCGCTCAGAGATAGACCGAGGATGTAACCTGTCATTTTGATGTTGCTTCACATTTTATCTGTCTGTTGAAATGTGTATGTAATAGACAAAATATACAGCTAATTCTCAATTCTCATCTCTAAAAATAGCACATAGTAGAATGCACCCTGGGCAGTCATGCGTCAGGCGATATGAAAATAGTATCTGAAATTACATTTTAGCAACCGTAAAAGCCATTTTAATGTCGAATTAATTTTCTGAAGGGCCACGAATTCCAAGTATTTTACGTGCAACTGGTAACTCTAATCACCACATACTTGCATGATTTATTTACCAGTAATATGGTAAACAAAAACCCAATGGAAATTAAAAAATCACATACAAAAGTAGAATTACGCAAACACCTAGGAGTGACTTCGTGGCCCACATCTATACGGCTATAAAGCCGAGGTGAGGCTAGCAGAAAGCAGTGGCTCGCTCGTTGATAAGGGACGCTTTTGTCCTGCAGTGGGCACCACGCCTAATTGTGTGTGAAGTGAGCCCCTCTGTGACCTCTCTTCCAGTTGAAAATGGAACGTAAGATTTGTTTTGAAAATCAAAACAAATCTTACGTTCCATTTTCAAAATTTTCAATTGTTATTTTGATTAATCTTATTGATTCAATTGCTTTTTGTTTACGAAGGTGGATGATGGCACGAGTTAGGTAAATGAGAAAAACTTATATGTTGTGGTGAAAACATTAGCTAATAGTTAGCAATATGGTTAGCGGTGCTGAAAGTCCAGCGCAAGCCGGACGTAGTTAGGTACCTATTTATCTATCGTCAAACGATTGATACGGGGGATAGTTTTAAAAACATAAAAAAACTCCCTTAGATTTCCCTTGTCTTTATATTGAATGTAAGTACATTTTACTCAAAGGAAAAATTCCTGACTTCTAAAAGTTAAAAAGTACCTACTTTAATCCTGTGTTCAGTCGGCTTCAAAACCCAGTGTTTTACTTATGTTTGCGCAATCTTTTCCGCATAGTTTTCAGTGTTGATGAATTTACGTACTTTTGCCGCGCCATATTTACGTAGGCATAGATAATACCTACCTATTTAGCGCTGTTGGGAAGCGTGTTATGTCACTATTAGCACACATATCACTTTGTTAAACTTACCAAAGCTTTTTAGAGCGTAATTTCACTCTACAAAAAAACACGGACAGCGACAAATCACAAACAAAACCTTTAATTAAATTATTGTAATAAGATTCGCAATATTTTAATATTAAATGAATGAGACTTTTGATGAGAGAGGTTGTTTAGATCCGTTGGGATGGGCGAAAAGCGAATATCCGCATCGATGTATTAATTAAAAGAAATTAATTTTATCTTCTCCATTCGGTTGTATTTTTGTAAAATGTTTTTTACCTAAGAAATCCGTCATTTATAAACCGATTATATATAAATAAAATAAAATATTTAAAAAATATTTTTTAAGTATTTGAAAGATTTTTTTATATTTTTATTATTTGTTTTTTTTTGACTTCCAGATTGTTCTCATATAAATTTGGTCAAGTTCTGATGAGTGGTTGACGTTTTAATAACTTCCTGTCACTGTTATTCACATTGCAAGTAGTGGTACGAATTTATGGTGAAAAATAAAAAAGTATATTTACAAACAAAAAAAACCGAGGTAGTCGTTTTTTTTTTTTACTTTTTTTGTACTATTAGGAACGAGAATCGAATTGAACTGAAAAGTCAGCCTGTATAATAACAATTAGTACAAAATTAAACGTAATATAAAGGCTTGCTATCCATATTACGCCACACCTTACATTCAAACGTGATTTATTTACCTAAACCTATACAAATTCATGTATTTGACACCGTTTCGGTTTAAAGCGAACGCACTGGACTGTTAACCGATACACGAATCACCCTGTACTTGCTTTGTGTTCGATTATCTTATACAGGGTGTTTATTACCAGCGGAAGACTGAGAGAAGCGACTATCTGATTCTGGGAGCTAAAGCTATAAAATTCTTTGAGTTTTAAATCGGTGAAGTCAAATACAAAGTCGTGTTCTTTATAAAGAGTAAGTCGTGTTCTTAATAGACTTTATTGGGAGCAAATGTTTGAGCCGTTTGGGGTTGAAACGCTAGGACCGTGAGGTCCGAGTGCACATCGAGTATTTCCGGACATCGCCGAGCGGTTGGTCGACTCTTCACGTGACCAGAGGGCTGGCCTATTTTTAGGCAATGCTGATTATTGCCTTCTAACGTGGCAACGCTGCCAGCCTTTTGGGCACTTTTCCCACTGACAGAAATGCGAACGAATTTTTTTATGCCCAATGTGCTCTTGCCCCTTTTTTTAAATACTGGTACGTAATATGAATATTTTAGTGTTAGATTGTATATTGTATTTAAACCAGAATACCCGCGAAATTTGATGTTCTTTTTTTTTAATTCAGTTTCTTTGCAGCTCCTCGTAGGTCATGAGCTACAAGAATATCAAAATATATTTGAACTGGATAGATCTTAAGGCGAAAGCGTCAAGGTAGCCCGCGAAATTCAAATTTTCTTACGTTTTTTGCAATTTGCAGGTCAGTATCATGGTCTATGTTGATCTAAATATGATTCGCGGCCGTATCAAATGTTTAATTATAGAATTATGATCATAAAAATGATCAATACAACTCTCTCTAAGTTCATGTAATCTCATTGAATGATTATTGAAAAATGTCATAATTGTCAAATGCCATGAAATCATGACATTTGACAATTATGCTAACTTATAGAGTTGTATTGCTGATTGTAACGATTATAATTATGTAAAGCCATATAACCATAGCGCATCCCCCTTAACGGGGAGGCATGAGAATTGATTCGCTGTTACAATTAATGTATAGTAAATACATGGAAATAAAGAAGAGTATATTGAATCAAGTGCAGCTCGCCCAACTTATCTGTGCTGGCGGAAAAAGACAGAATTAAAAATTAATGTACCGAATTTGTCATGCTGTTGCATTGTTCCTTGACAAGTAGTGCCTCCGTGAACTGCAAACTTAAACTGGTCATGCAGTAGTAATCTGCTTAAGAGCGTTTATTCTGAAAGACGGCAACGTCGCAAATAGGTGTCAAATATTTCGCTGTTGTGATTAATTTGGCAATATTACTGTATGAATAAGAAATGTGGCTAGCAAGCCCACTAGAATATTAATAATGAATTGCAATTATAACATTGAATTTGATGTTGTAACCGTTTTAGGTGTAAAAAAGGCATTTGGGAAGTTTCCAAATACCTTTTTTACATCTAAAACGAAATATTCGGTGTTTATGATAGTAATTATTGCATTTCATAATCAATATTTTAGTTCACTAGTTAGTCACATTTAATATTTCCATACAGTAACATTTCCAAATTAATCAAAGCAGGTAAATGTATGACAGGTATTTGCGACGTTGCCAACTTTTAGGATAAACGCTCTCAACAAGAGAGAACTTTTTTTTTTCATATTTATGTACACACAGTAAAATAGATTCAGATACGACATAATCATAATTATGATTACAAAGGTACTGCTTATTATGACGCCTGTATTTACTGAAGAGCTCGGCACGGAAGAAGAGATAATATTCGATTTAATTATCTTTTGTATGCGCGTGTTTCTGTGACGAAATCATACGTTTAATGGTTAAAATAACTTGATTGACCTCAAAACATCCAAATCCTAAGGGTTCTTAGAACGTAAAATCTGAAGGTCATTGACGTTTGTAAATCGGCTTATCTTCGCTAATACCAAAAGAAAAAATATGGCTCTGTGTGAGTAAAACTACCTTATCAAAGGTTCCGTATCTTCTGATCTATATAATATATTAAATAAGAGTGGACTTATGGACTAGAATTAATTTTTTTTTTTTTTATTTAGAAAGAAATTTTCTTGTTTGTGAGTTGCTTCCCGTTTGACAATCACAGGCCGGCAGAAATGGAGTATGATCAATTTAAAAAGTCTTGATTCACCACCTCGGGATGAGTTTTAGTTAACTTAGGCAGGCAGGTTAAGTAAGTGATTTTTTTTTTTAAAAACATAAGTGTAAGTCCATAAAATCATAGAGGGATTTTGAAAAAAAAAAATATTTAAGAAAAAAATGAAAAAAAAAGATAGACCACCCCTTTTAAAGTTAATTTTCGATAATTTTTCATGAATATTCAGAAAAATACGGGCATGGCTTAATTACAAAAGTTAAAAAATTGCGAGTTGCCAGCCTTCTGGACACGTACAGGATTGGATATACTCCGGTATATTCAATCCGGTGTCTAATGCTCTTGGATTACCTACTGCCCGCAGCTTCGCCCTCCAGGACCCTTATTCTTTTTTCTAAAATAAAAGTAGCCTAAGGTATTCCTTATAACATCAAATATCTACCAGTAAAAATCCCGTCAAAATCGGTCTAGCCGTTTCGGAGACTAGCCGGAACAAACAGACAGACAAAATAAAAAATGTTATAAGTACCGTATATACTTTCATATGCATTTATTTTGACATTACAAACAGACACTTCAATCTTATTTATTTGTATGTATATTCAATTACATGGAGCTTGATTATTATCATTAACTCTATCGCGATCCGTGTGTATTCCATAAGATTTGTACTCAGGTCGATACAAATATTAGTGAAGAAGAGGAGTCGATTATTTCAGAACAGCCGTGCTATTTTGTAACCATCTCACCGTGAAAACTTAGGTGAAGTGAGCGTGGAGTGAGCTGTCATTCCACAGGGATTGACACTATTGACAGCTCACTTCACCCAAGTTTTCACGGTGAGATGTTTACAGAATCGCATGGCTGAACCCTAAAAAATCTCCGTAAAGCTAAAGACGAATATTTGAAACAGAGAGTGGCTCTCAAAGTTTGAAGGTTGGTTCTTGTGATAATTCTTATATCTTATTATGTGGAAGTTAATGGAGGCGCTGGCTATGAGATGTCTTAAGCGGATAGAGAGGGATCTGTCAGGATGCCATTAAAATTCAGCATGTATTCGGTTACTTCTGTTTCGCACGGTTTTTACGACTTGACAAAACATCGAGATTTATTTATCATGTGTAATTTTAATATAAATGTATTATGCATATAAACCTTCCGGAATAAATTCTCTTAATGATGGTGAAAACCGTATCAAAATCCGTTGCGTAGTTTAGAAGAAAAACGTGGTCACACAGACAGACATGGTAAACGACTTTACTTTATGATATTTGGAAGAAGATGGCTTTGATTAATGGTTTTAAAGTACGGGTTTTCGAAATACTTATGCCAGGGATGATGATTGTCTACCAGGGTTGCGAGTTTGTCCGAAAGGGATATCGCGACCCCGGCACACAGGCAACGGAAGGAACACGGGTGGGTTTTAGTCAGTAAAAGTCTGACACACCCTCCCGCTCCGCCCAGAGCGGGAGAAGTTATTTAATAATTTCCCACGATCAAAAAAAAAAAAAAAAAAGGGATGATGATTGTAAATTAAAGTCGCTGTATGGCAGTCGTTTGGGTTCGGATATATCCTAATAGGTTTCTTAGAGATTATGAAAAGAAAAAGTTATGGGTTCGAGTATTATGTATGTAGGATATGCCAATAAGAACAAGCTGCAGTCACCAATCCTTCTTATATTTAGTGCTCATACACTCGTGCGGCAGGCGTCAACGTCAGAAGCAACTGCGTTGACGCGCGACGGCTGCAGTTGCCTATGCCGTTGACTCTTGCCGCTCGAGTGTATGAGCACTTAGAGATTATGGCATTCCGTTTTTTATTATTAAACCGATGTTAAGTAGATAATAATTTTAATGACGTCTAAAATATTTTTTTCCATCGAAACTCATGAATACTAGGAATTTGCTAAAACAGATACAGATACTTAGCTACTTACGTATATATTCCAGTAAAAATAGGAACTGCATCGTTACCTAAGCATTGGTACCACAATCTAGAGATATTCTCGAATTGGAAATTCTTGTAAGAAATCTGAAGTCAACTAAATAAACAAACTTAATAAAAACATTGGATATTTCCGATAATTGAGTTTTATCAGGAAGAGATCTTAGGTCCCGTTCACACATAGCACAACCACACCACATCGCTGCGACAAAATGTGGGCAAGCCGTGGTTACGTGGGAATAGTGTCGCTGTAGCTTCTTGCAGTTGCGTTGTCGCTAGGAGCAGAGATGTGGTTACGTTGCTTGTGGCTAGTGTTTGCAGACAGACAGATCGTTGAGTTTGCGATGTGACCGGCCGCTAGTGCACGGTCTCTCTGGTGGTTGCGACATGGCCTTGATGTGGTCGGTATCGCCCACATGTTTTCTTTTGACGGCCAAATGTGGTCTGTGCGAATAAACTATTGATTTTCATGACAAATTAGCGCCCGTCCACGCGTTTTCGTTGTGGTGTGGTTCGTGGTTGTGGTTTGGGTGTTGTACGTGTATTCGGGCTTTTGTTGAAATGTCACGAGGCGAACAACGTCTTGTGTCTCTCTCTAACAGTATTGAAGCGCAGTGCCTGTTCTTTGAGTTAATTGAACAAAATGTGCGAGTATCGGATATCGAGTTGTTATTTTAATAAAGTGTTTATAAATAGACTTGCGGCAAATAGTTATTTTAATAACATGTCTATTTATTTACCTACGCAGAAAATATTTAGTACACTATTTTGACGAAAAATGTCGATTGAATTTTCTAAACTGAATACTTTGCGCGAGATACACTTCCAAAGTGGTAAAATGTGTGTAACAGTTACAGGGGGGGGCCTGTAACTTCTAAAATAAGAGAATGATAAAACAAAAAAAAAATATATGATGTACATTACCATGTAAACTTCCACGGAAAATTGGTTTGAACGAGATCTAGTAACTAGTTTTTTTTTAATACGTCATAAATCGTAAACATCGATCAAAGTTACAACGAACTACAAGAACTTTTATATTATGTTACTTGCTGCTACGGAACCCTTCATGGGCGAGTCCGACTCACACTTGGCCGCTTTTTTTATAGTTCGTTCGGTCACCGCAAATGGACTGCGATTGAATACGGTTAACCGAATTACAGTTGGTGACCGAAAATGGCCGACCTATGTAAACAGATCTAATGTATACGCGCCATTAGGATCGATTTCTAGGAAGGACAAAGTTTGCTAGTGATAACAGCAAGTCTGTTTGTTTATAGACAAAACATTATTTCATAGAAATATTACAGTACCTATATACCCTAAAATATAACAAACAAGCCTATTATTTTGATACCTACCTACCTGTCAACGGATTGTACACGTCCACCTGCGTACTCAGAATTTACATAGACCGTTAATACACATATAATAATATTTTATAAATGTGTTTATCATGAAAATACTCGACCAAACACCTAGATTATTCTAGTCATTTTAGCACTGTTTATAATTGGACGTAGTTAAACAGAAAGGATCCAACCCACACAGAGTTAGTTTTGAGATATTCAAGTTTTAAGATCAGATCGTGTTATGTGATTGTATGACCTGCCATACATACGGGTTGGTAATGTATGGTCATAATGACATGAGCGTTAGGATTGTTTTTGTGATATTAAAGTTTTGACTACAAAGAGTGTTTTGGTATACATAACTCATTTTCGCCCATAGTGTGGGTTGGATCCTTTCTGCTTAACTACGTCCAATTGTAAATCAGACATAGCAGACTACGGAATAATGTAAATTATGGTGTACTTATTTATAGAAGAGATAGGTGAAAGGTAGTTTTCATTTGTTTTTGTCCATGCGAAGTTAGGATGTTAAGAGTGTTTATTCTGAAAGTGGGCAACGTCGCAAAGACATGTCAAATATTTCGCTGTTTTGATTAGGTCATTTGGCAATATTACTGTATGGAAATAAGAAATGTGGCTAACTAGCGAACTAGAATATTGATTATGAAATGCAATAATTAATATCGTAACATCGAATATTTAGTTTTAGATGTAAAAAAAGTATTTTGAAACTTTCCAAATGCCTATTTTCCACCTAAAACGGGTACAACAGCAAATTCAATGTTATAATTGCAATTCATTATTAATATTCTAGTTCCCTAGTTAGCCACATTTCTTATTTCCATACAGTAATATTGCTAAATTATTCAAAACAGGTAATTTTTTGACAGCTATTTGCGACGTTGCCAACACGACGTCGCAAATACATGTCAAATATTTCGCTGTATTTTTTTGCGTCATGACAGACCGCAAAATATAAACGTATTTTCTTACTCCGAGCACTAATATTATAATAACCAAAGCTACAAACTAGAGTTAGTAACCCTTCACGTAACTAAACCTGCACCTAACTACTGCCGAAACCTAAGTACAGTACAGACTATTGTCAGTATCAATAAACTTCCCTGCCAGCGCCGTCTGTCGGTAACAACTAATGCAAAGTAACATGGTGTGGACAGACAGCAGTAACAGTGTTATCGTCTAATGTACCGCCTTCGAATGCACTTGGTTACAGGCGAGTATGTGACATAGGCGCTTGTTTTATAGCATAAGATCCGCAGAGGATTGACCTGCCCCCATCTGTTTAATGGATAAAAAGAATTTTATCTACTCTCATATCGTAATATTCGAATTATAAACTTCAAAACGAGTTTATATTTATATTGACATACTTTATAAACGCAATACCGAAATTTAAAAATAGAATCATATTTATTTTAAAAAAATCTCTTAGAAAATAATGCTATAAAACATTTTTTTTTATTGCGATGTAGGGCAAATCGAAGAAGTTAATATCACCAAGGAGTTTATATCAACCTTTGTAATGGAACGTTACGGGGGACAGCAGGATCGCTCTAGCGCATGCGCGGTGATGTGCTGGGTGCGGGCGCCATTCATACGTGAAGTTGTACTGAATTTCGTGGGATTTTTTTATTCTTGATCTTTTATTTAGTAGGTTCAATTCCAATGTATGTGAGTAGATAACGTAGTGTATGAAACTGCACATAACTAGGTATTAAAACACTCGTGTGAAACGCACACTCGTATTTTAATAGGTACCCCTCATTATGCAACATTTTCTTAAATTACTATTAAATCAAATTTAGTATATTAGAAAATACGAGTATATCGCGAGTGGGTTGGCGAAAAAAATCCTGACCAGTTTAAGTTTAAGTCAAGTCAGGATTTTTTTGCGAGCCTATTGCCATCAACCGGGCACAAATCCAGACTCCGGGCAACTACTGAGAAATTCCTGATGGGAAAACCTGTGGCGGCATCTACCTCGCCACATGCGAACTACGCATCAAAGACCTGCCGTCATACAAAATCCTGACGTCACACGAATCCTGCATCGCGCAATTAGAGTTTACCGCGCGAACGACAATTATATAAGATTATATGACTTCAACCGTTGGGCAGTTGCCCGTCGGACACGACAACGACGGTCTGGTCGGAGGATCCTCCCTTTTTTAAAGAGGATGAGTGAACTTTACACTCTCTAAAAATCATACCTTCATACTTCTAAAAACCTAATAACACTTTTCCCGATCTGAATCGAATCCAGTCGATCCATTCTGTAGACATCTCACGGTGAGGTGAAGTGAGCATGGAGTGAGCTGTCCATAGTGTCAATCCCTAGCTTTAGGTACAATGACAGTTCACATCTAGCTCACTTCACCCAAGTTGTCACGGTGAGATGTTTACAGAACAGCACGACAGGACCTCATGCTCAACAGTAGCGTTTCCGACCACAAGACCAACGAAGCAGTCTGGAGTCTCTTTTAACGCACCTCAAAAACAACAATATCTACCAAAACAGTAAAACCCAAAATTAATCAATAACACGTAATTTTTATTTGCCATAAAATACCGTCTGTTATAGTTATAAACCTCCGACAGATCTCTCGTAAAACGTCCGGCGTATAGTGACGGACGAAATCTGGGGCGTCCACCCTAACTGACGGCTGTGCTCGAGGGGAGCAGTGTAGCCGACGGGCTTGACACCCTGACGTGGATACTGTACTGTACAGTGAGCCTTGTTTCTGAATCCGAAGTAGCAAGCGGAGTAAGTAATTGATGATTATGATATTGGTGTTTTTTGGATACAATGAATAGTTTTTACAAAAAAAATGTATTTACAAGGCAGGTGTGGACGCCCTAGATTGAAGGGCGTCTACTTCCGGCGTTTCCAATCATCATCATCATCATCATTTCAGCCGAAAGACGTCCACTGCTGGACATAGGACTCCCAAAGGCCTAGGGGGTGTGCCATAATCGCCACGCTTGGCAGGCGGGTTGGTGATCGCAGTATGGCGTTAAAAATGCGTAGAGAACGCTGCTGCCCATTTTCAAGTGAGTCCCTTAGTCGCCTTTTACGACACCCACGGGCAGAAATGGGATGGCACTTTTCTTTACGTCCGGCACCACACGGAACGCGTTTCCAATAAGGTCACTATATTATGTTCTTCTAGAAGGACATAATATACTGACCCAGCAGTGATAACCCAGTGTTGTGACCGACAGACTGCCAAGTCATAGGTCTCGAGTTCGAACCCAAGGCACGCACCACTGACTTTTCGGATTCATGTGCGTATTGTATAATTATCACTTGCTTCAAAAACGATGAAGGAAAACATCGTGAGGAAGCCTGAGAGATATTTGTCACATGGCATGTAAAGCCAAGTCAGAGGCCCATGGGCGGCTTTAAAACTCTGACACCAGGTTAGTCACTAACCACACGAAAAGAAGATTGGAACTTGTTCTTCAGAAAAGGTGCGTAGTACTCGCAACCGGCGTGCGTGTATGACCAGCCATGCTATTCTGTAAACATCTCACCGTGAAAACTTGGGTGAAGTGGGCTGTCAATAGTGTCAATCCCTGTGGAATGACAGCTCACTCCACGCTCACTTCACCTAAGTTTTCACGGTGAGATGGTTTCAGAATAGCACTGCAGATGTATGAACGTAATCGAACCAAAAGGAGTATGTACGTTTGCATTATTTTATTTGGCTGTAAGTCAATTTATTTTAATTTTGTTTTCATTTATTGATCACATCATCTACTCATTAAAATGTTTTTATTTTATGAGTTGTATGGCAATTCGTGGTAATGTAAATTATTTTTGCATAAACACTATTATATAGAATCAAGTTTTTCCCACTGAACAGACAGCTGTGCTGCTGGGGAGTTTGTTGCGCCACTTCTTCTTCCCAGCTTAAGCACTAGGAAGTGGTGAAGGGTGGGCGTTTTTGGGGGACTGTCTTATGTAATTTTGACGTTCGAAAAGTGCTGATTCTCAGCCTAGTTTGAATAAATAACTTTTGAATTTTGAGTAGAAGATGGCATTCTATACTTTCTGCCTTTCCCAGTAGGAAGAAGGCGTGGGTTATGTATGTGTTTGTGTGTGTGTGTGTGTGTGTGTGATTAGGTTGATATGACACATGTCCTGACACAGTGTATCACATATGTTTAAGTGGCAGGCACGACCCTCTATTTTATTAACCCACGATACAAAAAGAGGGAAAGAGGTGGTTAGAGGGTGTTATAAGTTTGACCGCTATGCGTGTGTGTGTTTTTCTGTCTGTGGCACCGTAGCTCATAAACGGGTGAACCGATTTGAATGCGGTTTTTTTTATTGGAACGCAGGTTTTCTAGCGATGGTTCTTAAACTGTTGTGTTATGTATGTTTTATCAAATTTAGCCTGTTTAAGGTCATCATCTCTTTTGTGTTAGCTGCGGTAGGGATCTTAGATGCATAATGGGTATTTACTTTACTTTAAAACATGTGTGACCCAAAATTTTAAAGACCATGTATACTATATAACTGTGGAAGATTATGGAATTTATGCTGCAGCAAGGATAAACAGTACACAACAGCAACACAGTGAAAAAAAAAATGGAAATTTGTCGTGTTTGGATTTATTTAATTATACATACAATGCAATGGTGGCAACACGATGAGCTGATGCTGCAGCCAGGATATCTAGCACACTGTACTAGTGTACTCTTGAAAAAAAACTATAACAGAAAAAATATACCTATAGCAGATTTTGACTTTTTATTCGCTTTTATTTTCTGCGTTGGGGGTTTTTTAATATGAGTATTAAATAGTTATAAAACTCTGTGAGCCCTTTAAAAGCGGGGTAGATATTGCAAATGATTTCTTAATATTAATTACTAGCTGCGCCCCGCGGTTTCACCCGCATAAGTCTTGATCATATGAGAATATTGGGATAAAAAGTATCCTCATAAGTATCACGGCATGGTCAATGCATGTGCCAAATTTCATCCAGATCAGTTCAGCCATTTTATCTTGAAAGCGTAACAAACAAACAAACACACAAAAAATCGAATCTTTTCTCTTTATAATATTAGTTTAGACTAGCTTGTGCCCGCGATTTCGTCCGCGTGAAACTTTTTATTTTAACATGAAATATATCCTACTATGACACTCGGCAGTACTGTATCTTCCCATTAATGAAAGAATTTTCAGAATCGGATCAGTAGTTCTGAAGATTTGCCCCTACATACAAACTCACAAATACCTCTTTATAATATTATTACTAGCTGTATCCCGCGGTTTCACCCGTATAAATCTCGATGCCACGGCAATATCGGGATTAAAGATATACTGTGTCCTTCTCCAAGTCATGGTCTACCCATGTGCCTAATTTCATCCAAATCCGTTCAGCCGTTTTAGCGTGAAAGCGTAACAAACAAACTCACTTTTCATTTTCAATATTAAGTTAAGATTAGGATTATATTATTATAAAATTATATTATTAGTATAGATTCGTAATCATCATGCTTGAAAATATAGAGGATTTCAGCCTATACATATATTTTGATAATGATGCAAGCGATTTCTTCTACCTTAAATTGTAAGTACCTTAAGTTAACTCATGACTTTGACCTTTTAATTTTTACTGAAAAATATCAATGAAATAGTGTATCATATTAAGTAAATGCGTAATATAAATACCGTTGCGTCACGCACTTCGTGGGAGGTAAATTTTTAATTTTATTTAATTGACTGCCTGCACGGTATACTTTGTGAATCAGGGCTGGCACGCGTCCACATACCAACGTTTTGCTAACATACTTATTAATTGAAATAACCAAAAACCTC
Source organism: Agrochola circellaris (assembly GCA_914767755.1). NCBI lineage: Eukaryota > Metazoa > Arthropoda > Insecta > Lepidoptera > Noctuidae > Agrochola > Agrochola circellaris. The sequence continues at coordinate 8,366,138 of OU611850.1, read as the reverse complement.
TTATGGGGTCATTGTACTCATCACTATAAACAACTTTTGGTGTTTACGGGATCAACCATAAAATATCGAAAAAAACCTGCTGTTCTGTTCCCTACATTTTGCCGAGTAATGAATTTCACATATTTCAATTACAACTTAAATAAAGCCCCATTTACATGGTGCAATTTTCTGGAACGTTCAAGAGCAATAATCGCATGCCATAAAGCACGTTCAATTATTGCCATTCAAGAATTGCATGCAAGTGTTTTACACGTGTGCGATATCCATACAATAATAGAATGCAACTTTTGTCGTTCAATAATTACATGCGACTTCTGCTTACACCAAGGCAATTATTGCATGCAAGTTTTGCCTCGTCTAAACACAGAGTTGCACGTCCTTGTACAATTGATTTAAGTATTCCCCGTATTTGCGCTGATAAATATTTCATTCAATTTTATTGAACGTCTTCTCAAGATTTTGTTAACTTGTTTCGTTTGCTCATGATTGAATGATAGAAAAATTTCATGACAGGATTGAATGCGATGTTCTTGTACGTGCAATTGTATTGTATGTACGTGCTTTTTTCACCTGTACCGGTTTTGAACCTAACTAACTTGTCCGGATCGTGCAACCATTGTACGTGCTGTTTAGCACCACCATAAAATTGTAGCAACAATTGACTGGCACCCTGCCTGCTTCAATTTTATGGTAGGCTACTGGGAAAAATTGCATCGTGTAATGGGGCTTTACTGTACACATATACTGGCTGGCTTGGTAATCATTCAGGGGAAATTGTACTCGTGAATATAAACTACGTGTGCTATGATACCAACTTTGAAATAATAGAAACGCATGGAGTGTCCTAATACAGGCATTTACTTGCTTAAAGGGACACTTCTATCACTAGTATGTAGTACAAGTTTGTTAAAGAAAATAAACTATTTGTATTTGTATTTGTATGATGCTTTATTTTATTTCTATATCTTATATAAATCTCATTCTATACTGCACCGGTCGACGTCATAACGTCAACGCCGGCTGTCACTGAAAATCAGCGCTCGGGCTTTGTCTCACATAGGGTCGCAGCATTATGCTGAGCGATGGCCGTTTTGCGTGAATGTTCTCCAACATGTTCTTTTTTTGTTTTGTGTTCTTTCTTTGTGTAAATAATAAACGTATTTTCTTTCTTTTCATTTTGTATTTTGTATATCAGTAGTGTAGTCCAGTATTTTTTGTTTTCTTTGTGTTAAAAGTTTCTAACTTGCAACAACCGTTGCCATAACCTTTCCAGAAATCAACTTAAGTTCCAATCTCTAGTAAATTGAAATAGATCTAAGCCTGGAGCTAACCCAGTTGTAGATTCAAGGTGAGGAAAGGACAGTTCTTGTTAGTAGGTATCTGCTTTACAATTGATTCTCTTTTGTAAGTATAGAGCAAGAGGTAAATGTAATGACGACGTAAACAAGGTGGCCCGGTGGTAACTGCCCCGACTTGCGGTCGTGGGTTCGAACCCATGCAGGGGCTTTACTGTGCGTAATTAATTTCATCACTACTGCTCTCAAAACGGTGAAAGAAAACCTCGTGAGGAAACCGGCATGTCCTAGACCCAAAAATTCAAAGATAAGTGACATCTACCAACTGGCACCGGGCCCGCGTGGTAGATTATAGCCCACTCCCTCTCTAACAGAGGAGACCTGTATCCCAGCAGTGGGGACTATGGGCTGATTATGTATGTATGTAAACAATGCTCTCTCAATGGTCACGGGTTGGTTTACGACAAATAATTAAAAAGAAATGTATAAAGTTCGCCTTACCGAATGTTAGAAATCTAGGACCCAACATGTGAAACAAGTACAATAGATAAAGAGGTGCTTGAAACTGTAGACTCGGCAATTTTTCAGGGCATAACTGTACCAAACTTCAACGGAGCCCACATATATCAAGCCTAGCGGGAAGGTTAAATTCAGAAATTTATAACTAACCAATGTGCTTTCTATATTAATTATGGCAACGTACAATTTCATTGGGTGCGTTACAATCTTCTTCTTCAATCGGCCCCTCATTACTGAAGATTGTGGTCACTTACAGGACCCCTTTAAGCGGAGAATCTGCCTTCATCGACTCCGGTCCAAAGTTGACATCACCACCTGCTGAAATTTGCTTGAGGGTGTAGCTTCTTTTACTTCGTCACACCATCGTGTTGGCGACCGGCCTCGTGCTCTCTTTCCTTCGGTATTGCCAACAATGACCAGCTTTTCAAGGCTGCTATCTCCCCTTCGCATTATGTAACCGAAATAGGTCAAAATGCGTTACAATAGCCTCCACGATTGGCATCTCACGTAAATGAATGTCCGGAGTACCCAGGGTATAGTCAACCCATCTACCTCTTTGCTGATATTTTGACCACGGCTTGAGCTATTAATATGCAACGTTACATATACAAGGTGTTTTTTTTTATATCCCTAGGGTATGAAAAAAATCAACTGGCATGTTTGTTTTTTTTTTTTGTTTAATCTTTCCAAATAATGCAACAAAGTCACGATTATTTATGTAAAAAACACTTAGGGGAAATATAAAAAATAAAAATAAATAAAAAATCTGACAATATTTGTTCATAAAAACAAAATAAGACAACGTCGCATTTTCTTAGCTTTAAATATGAATTGAGATTGGTTTCAATGAAAATGATTTACTCGTATTTATCAATAAAACTTAGATACACACATCGAAAGCCTAGTGTAAAAAAGAAATCTTAAAAAAAAATGTATATGCTAGTTGATTCTTTGACATGGTCTCATTAATACCCTAAAGTTATGTGATATTAAAAAGAACACGTTGTATAGGAGATAGAAATAAGTATGACGTGCTTTTTAAGATATTTTAAACATCCAATTTATCCATCTTCCAAAACAAATGAATAGTACAACCACCTTCCTGCAATGTCTCAAGTCACAGCCCTACAAATCGACAGGGTGTGAACATAATTAATTACTCGTCTAAGTGAGAGTACGCGAGGGTTGTCACATAGCTGTAGATTCGCTCGCAGTGTGACGTAATTGTCATCGCAGGGACCTTCAACCCTACGTCATACGTGTGTAAATATATCTTTATTATTCTATTGAATTAACAGGGGTAATTTCCTGCTGTACAAATATGCGCTGTATGTTCAAATTCAAAGCACTTAATCCAAAAACATATATTTTTAAATAGTTACTTTCAATATAGCTTTTGGTTGAGACTCCGCCCACTTTTCATAGAACTCATACGCCATGCTGCCACATATTGTACGATCCGGGAGGGTTGCCGGAATTACGTTTGCGCTAAAGTTAACCATCGCGGACGGTCAACGGCATTAGGTTTGAAACTTTGTTATAAAACACTGCAAAACGAGGTAAAATAGTGTTTTCAGGGGATCTTGTCGCTATACGCAGTTTCCAACCTTAATTTTTTTTTGTGAATATTTGTAACCATGAACAAAAAATAAATTAAAATGCTTGGACTTTAAAACCAACGCTTATATTAAGTATATAAATATTGTTAAAATATACATCAGATTTTATTTTCACAATTATAATGCTGTATTCGCTAAGAAAAATCCTCATTTAAAATGAGCCCTACGCAAAGGCTCCCAGCATCCCATATGTACGTTTAAAAGGGCCTATTTGAAATAAATGATTTGATTTGACTTGACTTGACTCACATGATCTGACCAAGATTATTTCTGGACTTGAACAGAGACGGTGACCTTTGAGTTAGTTTCGGGCTTTTTCCTCAGAGATGTCGGATAGGATACTCCGAGCTTATCTAGATTAACAATTAGTAAATAATACTAAACTAAATATACTCACAGAAATAAAAGGATTTATCATTTTATCATTACCATTGCCTGAAAAGTGCGATCGCGTTTATCTCTTCCCTACGGATACCTAAACGTTCAACATTTTAATGTTAAAACATACAACAGAACTAGTTAAGATGAATTTACTAGGCCTTTACTGAGACCTATACGATCATTAGCATTTTCAAAAAAGAACTTAACACGTAACATATATTTAGTAATTAAGTCTCATTCTACGAATAAGCTACGGTCGTAGCTGCGTAGCGATTAGCTACGACGCTACGGTGCTACGGTGCTACGACTCGCCATTAAAAAGTATTAGAAGTTTATGCAAATTATCGCTGCAAGTATTTGCTTGAGAAACCAATTAATTATTTCTTATTACATCTTAAAGACGTTACTTTTACTTGGTAAGCAAATGTACCTCTGACGACATATTATAAAACAAATCCCTCCGCCACCGTCAATCTGTCTGTCTGAACGCGATAAACTCAAAAACTACCTTTTACTACTACTGATTTATATGCGCTATTCACTATCATTCAGATAATTTGTTCCTGAAGGTTTATGTGTATGATACATTAACATTAAACTTGCTTATAATCGATGTTCGCTCAAGTTCTAAAAACCGTGCGAAGTAGGGATGGGTGGCTAGTCTTTGTGAAAAAGGAAAGGAAGTGTATAGAGTGCCGCTAGCGGTATTTTATCCCAATCGGATAAAGTACCGTTATTTGCGGCATTATAGTGACGCTGCCTCGGTTAAAGTGCCGTAAGCATTGCATTGTCATTGTCACTGTAACTTGTTATTTTGTTTGATTGTTGAGGTTGGTTTGCCGCCCTTTGTATTGATTGATCGTATTTGTTTTAGATAATTATATCAAAAGTCTGAATAATGACTGAATTTCCGGAAAAAGGAAGTAGCAAATGAAAATGGCTGAAAGGTAAGTTAAGAACTATGACCACACAACGCACGAGCCGAGCGAGCGAAGCGAGCGGTGTCGCGCTAGCGGCCGGCGAGTGCCAGGGTCCGTTTAGGCACAATGTTGTGGGAATGTGGTGTTCAGCGAACAACAATCAAACAAAATAACAAGTGACAGTGACAATGACAATGCAATGCTTACGGCATTTTAACCGTACCGAGGCCGTGCTACTATTATGCCGGTAGTGGCACTTTACCCGATTTGGACAATTGCCGCAAGTGGCACTATACACTGCCAAAAGGAAAGGTGTTTTGGCCCAAATGAGGAAAATCGTTTGTCCAGCAGTAGACTACAATAGGTAGATCTCATATATAGGTAATTATTCTACATGAAATATTCCAGCTTTTAGTTAGCAAATAGTTTTGGTCGGCATTGAAATGGAAATTCATTACCACAGTTGAATAACTATCAAACTATGCAACAGGTAAAAATTACAAAATGTTTTGCTAGATTCCGTTTAATAATTACGTAATAAAGTTAGCAAACTAAGTTGTAATGGTTATGACTTTTATATTTTTTTGTTGAATATTTTTCCTGGATTTGTTTTATTCTATTTCAGTATTAAATCGATAGACAACTCTTACAGACTCAAAGTCAATATGCTTAGCCTTTTCCCAACTATGTTGGGGTCGGCCTCCAATCTAACCAGATGCAGCTGAAAACCAGTATTTTACATCGAGCGACTGCCCATCTGACCTCCATAACCCAGTAACTGGGTAATCGACGACGGCTTAATGTGCTTCCCGAGGCACGGAGGAGTCTCGGTATGTAAAGATGGTCACCCATATATTGGATGACCAACCACGGCAAGCGTAGCTTAACCTGATGGATCGACCCGTGCGGCTGTTATTTCTAAGCCATCTAACGATGATGCTTAATTGTTGTGAAAGCGTCTTTTTTTTTTATTTTTTTTAATTTGGTCTGGTAGTTTGAGTACTTTTGTGCGGCCTACCCAAATGTCCTTTCTTTGGTATTGTTTGTCGAGTCGTTGAGCTCCTTAAGTTCTGAGTTCTCGTCCACTCAAAGCTGTGTGGTTCTTTCTTCAAAAGACCTTTTCAGACACTGATCTCCAAGGTCCGGACAAAGATTATATTTGGACTTAAAAAAAAAAACGGTGACTTCTGAGTTGATTTCGGGATTTCTTCTCTGAGTAGTCGGTAACACCAAACTCATTTTTAAAACATCATTTATTTATGACGTGTAAAATTGTTTGTACAAACCTAGTTACAGAAATAAAATCATTTATGTTCAAACAAAGAATTTCAAAACTGAATACAGTATCATCTCCTCAATTGATACTTAGCCAGGTCGATCTTTATTTAGCTCAGTTGGTGTAGTGGGACAACGATTGGCTTCAAATAAGTATCAGGGTGCGAATAAGCTTCAGGGTTTCAAATAAGCATTGTTACACCTGTATTTTGTGTCAATAAAGAATTTATTATTATTTATTTATTATTATTGGCTGCTGTGTTACGGGGGTTTAATTCCCGCACGAATCAAATATTTATATGGCCTACAGATAGATGAGTCGGGTGTTATTTAATGTCACGTTAGATTTTCGTTTGTAAATGGGCGCGTTTACCAGGTGAAATTCCCAGTGCGAGGCAAAGTATTTTTAAAGAGTAAAGTACGATTAGTGGTACTTTCCTTCAGATTTTTTTTGATTATCTAATATACCTAGCAGTGTATCTCTTTGTTTCAGACGATGACATGGAGGAGTGGGTAGCGTAGCAGGCGGCATGGCGGGCATGCCCGGGCTGGGGAACAGCGTCGGCGCAGGAGAGCTGCGAGATAACAGCCGCGGTGAGTCATGTAACCTTTACAAGTCAAGCCAAATAATTTATTTCAAATAGGCCCTTATAAGGCACTTTTAAACGTCAAAATTTACAAAAAAAATTAATTGATTCTAGTCGCCCCTTCCAAAAGGTAGTTTTCGTATGGAAAAGAATGGGCAAGGAACTAAACCGTTATTCATTAATTTTTTTTACAATATTTTGTATAGGCCCATTAGTTATATAATTATATGTGAAGACGATGCACCAAGAATAAAATTACTATACCACAATAAGTAAAAAGAATTTAAAATTAAGTAACGACAGGTAAATTAATTATGTTGTGTTTAAGTAGTTGAAAAAGGGTAACAACTGCTGCTGTCGACCCCCTGCGTCAGCTTGGATTCCTACTTGGTGTGGTCATTTTGTTTAAATAGGTTTTTATTTTTATTATTTTATTTATCTTTTATATAGATTATTTTCTTTTAAATTTTGTGAATGTGAGAACGTTGTGGACGTAACAGACTGTAGATCTGTGGACCATTTTATATTTTGCTAAGTACCTGGTACATGTTGATGGGCCTACACTGTCCTCTCATAAATTTTAACACTGTCATTTGGAAACATTGTAAAAACCATTTACTTTTAAAAGAGTAACCGTGCAGTTTCTTGCCGGCTCTACTCCATAGGAAACGACCAATTGGAACCGTGCACCTAGCTTCTGACGTTTCATAAGTGCCCTTGCGTAAAATAAAATATTTTGAATTTTGTTTTCTTTTATTTTTAATTTTACTGACTGAAATCCCACGGTACATTCGCTATTCGTCATAAAGTTAAATGTTCAGTTCTACCTTGAGATTCGTCTGATCTGAACCAAAACCCGTACCGTGTGTGGCTTCAAGATCGATCGCCTACATACAATGGCCTTAATTTAGGACGCATATCTTTGGAAGTAAACAGTCTGATCGTTGCCTCATGTGCATGTATCCTGTTAGACCCCCTGGTCTAACGGGATACATCCCCTTTCTAATTTTCTTTTAAAATCACTACGTATAGCTATCTATATATATATATATATATATAGCTATCTATATATGTAGCTATAGCATATATACGTAACTATACGTAGTATAGTTACTTTGTCGAATAATGCAAAAAAGCTTAAGCTTAATAATGTAAGATCGAGCGAAAGCGGGTTCGAAAATTTTACTAAATGTACTTATGTAGAATTAAGATGATGAAGAATGCAAGAGCGAACGAAGCGAGCTAGAAAATTTTAAAAGTCCCGCCTCGAGTACGTTCGGACATACAGAACGAACAGTTCGGACATACTTTTGACCATACAGAATTATAGGAAAATTTATTTTGTGTGAAAAGTTTTTTTGAGTGTGGGAATAAAAACAGTACCTAAGTATTATTAAACGTTAGTGTTTTGGAATCTAGCCTTAACTTTTTGATACATATTATAGTTTATTTTTGGAACCGTCGCGCTTCCTCATCGGTCACTCTACGTCCCCCAAGGGGGGCACCCAACCGTTAGAACGATCTGTCACAGATTCCTCTGTTCAGATTGATCTCTTGTACTCATACATGGTAGCATTAAAAATCTGCTAGGTTTTAGTCGTTTCGTTGGCACGATTACCCATGAAAAATAAACTGCAATTTAAATTCATTCATACCGCGCATTCAATCAACAGTCGTTATATTTACCAATATGTCCAAAACGTATACTAATATTGCAATCCGGGCGATGCCGTCCCGCACCAGTATCTGTTTTATTATCATTTTATTTACACGGAAGATTTTTCATCAATTTCATACGTATTATATTTCACGTGGGCTGCTTTTAAATATTTTCAATTACGAAAAGCATTGAATTTTTTGGGTATGTGATAACCAGAAAGGCATAACGCAGTCAATGAATTGTTGAATGTAGATATCCTGTTATTTCCAGTTAACTACTTCTCGGGAGGAAAACGTTTTTCATAAAAATGTAGGTTTATAGGGGTTTGAACTTTTAAGTCATGGGTTGCGTCATTGAGCTACAGAACCATATTGACTCAATAGGTACGTAATGGTTTGTTTGCTAATTACTTTACACACGTGACTGGGTTTCTTAAGTGGAACGAGCTAGACAATACATTGAAAATAAAGCTAACTTTTCTTACTTAAATCTCACCTTGTAGAGTCAGAGTGGTCTTAAAATTGAGGTGAAGTTCAAGAACCAAGTTTAAAATAATGAGGCTTAATTTTTTCAAGCACCTCTGCAGTGCTTAGCCTTTGCGTTAATAATGTTCGAAATTAAGATTTCTCGCAGAAAATCACGGAGTTTATTAATAAACCGAAATGAAATATTTTAAACCGAATGCATTTAAAGTACAATTATCATAGTTTAAGTCTATCTTTGATAAACAGAGCTACTATTCAGACTATTTTTTTCGGATATTTTTTTACGCAAATGAAACAATTGGAGTATGTAGGGATCGTAATAGGTGGCGTTCTGTAGTTTGTACCATGGGAAAGGAGGGAGTTTATATATGTATATATATCGTAGCCTACCGGAAACCGGCCACCGGCCGGCCTGCCTATGATATAATTAATTTAATGTTTCTATGTATAAGAATTTAAATTTTAACAATTTTATGTAACAAAAATGTTTGCATGCCGAATGGTAAAATATGGCAGAACTCAAGAAAACCTACTACCTACTTATGTATAACCCATATTTGCAAATAAATGCTATTCTATTCTATTCTATTCTATTCTATTCCGGCTTATACAGGGTGGCAGGAACATAGAAAAGTGCAATACCTACGTCCTACGCAGTCAAAATGTATGGAACAACAGATTTTTTTTTAAATAACCGACGAAAAATTACCGACCCAGGGGGGTTCAGAATGATGTACCGAATCCATGGTATCAGTTTTCGCGTTGATGTCCCATGCCATCCTGTGTAGTCTTTCAGTTACTAAACGGCGCCGTTCAACTAGCAGCCTGAATGATATTCAATAAAGGTTTGGTTGGAACTGTGACCAACCACGCGCAGGCCGAATAGGGATAGTGACAATTTTTTCCGTCATGTAGAATATGAAAAAATATTGGACACGTATTTTTTCTTTTTTTACATTATCAAAAGATTACAGCGATACATTGAATTAAAATGTGGCATGACGTAACGCCGTGCTAGATTTTATACTGAATTGTGACGAAGCGACTACCGAGCCCCCACTCCCCAACTTTAATGCGTTTTATCTAAGTTATTTTTTATTAATATAATAAAGCAAAAACTAACTACTTTTTTTTATTATCTGACTGACGGACTATAATACAATTTCTTTTTTTTTACACAGGCGTCATCCCTATTGGTCGCGGTAAATAAGCCGGCGCACCCCGTCCAAATGGGTTAGGTTAGAAGCATGACAAAAAACGCGCGAGCCGAGCGAGCGAAGCGAGCGGTGCCGGGGTAGAGGCCGCGAACGCTACTTCCAAAGCCTAGACTGAAAGGTTACGACATATACACTGCGACAAGAATCTTTTGGCGCTCAAATGACATTGACATAGGGGCGCTGTTGGTTAAAGAAATGTTTAAACAAAACATGATGGCGACGTTAGTTTCGATTTTGGCCACGCGCAAAATAGTTATTTGTTATACAAGAGTGCAAAGTTGCTTTTTAACCTTCGATTTTTTTGGTTGATGACCAGATGAGGCTCTTTTTAAAAATGCCACTAATTTAGGATAGGTATCGATATGTTTGTCTTTTTTCATCTTTATTGTTGCTTTTAGCATCGAATACGTACTCCATAGAGTGCTTGCTTTCTTGTTCTCGGATAATTCTATAAAATATGCCAGCAAAACGTTTTCTGAGAAAGTTTTGGCTCCTTTTGCTAGTCGCCACGTGTTGAACATATCGTACTGTTTTAAATACTTCTCGCGTGATTGTTGAGGGAGAAAGCTCATTTGCGCATTATTAACAGTTTCAGTCAATTCTGTTGGCGTCAAGCAAACTTCCTCGTCGCTAGAATCACTCATTTTAGTTTTTTCACTTGTTTTCAAGTTTCTTGTTTTTAATATAAGGTTTAACAATGACGTGAAAAAATGCCGCGTAAAGAACCGCGTACAAAGCAAATTGAAAAAAGAACACCACGAAGGTTCCGAGTCTGAGTTTTTAAGCTACCTAACCAACTTGTACGTACCATATCCGACGAATAAATGTCTTTGTCTTTGTCTTTAACAAATTAAAAAAAAGTTGTATGATATATTCGGCACCATAGAGGTAGCAGTAAATAGGTTTAATGTTTTTTTTAATTCACAAACTTAGTGCACACGATGTTCTAAATTCAATTTACTTTATCCTTTAGAGAATAAAAACGGCTTTTCCACTCAGATATTGAAGATTAAAAATACTCTTTCCGAGATGGTGGGATGAAAAGATCTTTGTAGGTACTTACAGCTATGTGTGCTACTAAAAAAAAAAAAAAATCACGCAAGTTGGAAAATGTTCACGGATATAATAATTTCTGTGAGTTCACTATTTGTTTTTAATATTGATGTTGAACAAACTTGGCGATTCGATGCGAACTTTCGACAACAAGTGGTGTCAAGGACGAGTCGCTGCAACTGACTGCTTTTGAAAACGTTCGCTGGGATGCTAAATAAATTATGTTGTTTTTTAAAGGTCATTTCATCACGCCTGGTTCAGCCGAAGAGGTAGACAGAGTAGTACTCATAATACTATATAAAACCACGTCGTAAGTTATGATAAAAGTTTTATTTAATAGGAGCGACTCTATTCATATTAAAAAGGTCACAAATCCACATTTGATGATCACGATTTTGTGTCCGTTATTGATTGACCGATTTATAAAAAAAACATTAAAATATATACAGGGTGGCAGGGACATCGACGCGAAAACTGATACCATGGATTCAGTGCATTATTCTGAACCCCCCTATGTTAAAAATTTTCTTCGGCATGCCTGATTTTTCGACGGTATGTGAAGCCATGGGCGGCTCTAAAATTCTGACACCAGGTTAGTCAATAACCATACGAAAAGAAGAAGAAGACCTAATCTTAACACTTTCTTTACCCGAGGATTGAATCAAGCGGGATTTTTGCGAAACACACATAAAATTACATTTTGGCATCCATTGCTTCATACGGTTGAAAAAATCGTCTGCTCAACATCGTAAATAACGCAATGAACGTGGCTGAACTGTCAAAATGAAAGGCATTGAGATTGATGGCCATTTTATGTGTAGCATCATCAGCCTATAATGTTCCCACTGCTGGGACACAGGCCTCCTCGAGAGGGAGTGGGCTGTAATCCACCACGCGGGCCCAGTGCGGTTAGTTGATGTCACATGTCTTCGAATTTTTGGTTCTAGGACATGCCAGTTTCCTCTCGATGTTTTCCTGCACCGTTTTGAGAGCAGTGGCGATGAAATTATTTACACAAAGTAAAGCAGTTGCTTGGGTTCGAACCCACGACCAACAACTCGTAAGTCGAAGCCGTTACCACTTGGGCCACCACAAATTTTATACGTGGTACGGAATTACACAAAATAACTCTCAGAAGTCACACTTGCGACCACGATATCAACGAATCGAAACATTTATCCATATCTCAATTACTTGTGTATTAACATACATAAACTCACTACTACACAACTGACTACTTCCCGTGGGATAGGCAAAGACTATAGAACGCCACGTGCTACGCTACTTACACACAAACAAAAGGTAAACTCAAACGCAAAGCATTTATTTCAATTAAACCATTACAGGCACTTTTGAATTGTTAAGGAATCGGTCAGTCAAAAATATGAAGCTAGTTGCCCATTCCAAAGCGTAGTAGGTACCTATGGAGAAGAACGGGCAAGAAACTCCACGGACACTCTTTTAAATAAAATAAATTGTTACAAAGTATTGGTTACATCATTCATGATGAAATTATACATGTGAGAATAATGTAGAAAGACGTGCACGTTAGAAGCGTCCGTAAAACAAAGATAAAACAAAGAACAATTCAAAAATTAAAATCAGCCATGGCCGCTAAGCGTTGACCAGTCCCAACTGACGGCGCCCGTTCACGAACATGACGCATGGATCAGCACCATTCAGCTCAACCATTTTGAAGGGAGCTAAATGATCCAACACATGCGCCACCATCAGCGGTATTTACAAGGCAGATCTGAGCGGAAACGCCGAGAGGGGACGCCCTAGGAGTACATAATACCTTACCTTATTGGTGATGTTCTTCAGAAAAGTCTGGTGCGTAGTACTCGCAACCGGCGTGCGTGTATGGCCAGATGTATGAACGTAAACGAAGCAAAAGGAGTTGTGTAATAAATACTTTTTAATTTTTCATCAACTCTCAGAATAGTTACTTACTACTTGCTTTCCTGTTGGCATTTTTCCGTCCTTTAGTAGTAAATCGATGCTCTTATAGGAAATTCACGTTCGAATTGTAAACACACGAGTATTTGTTTAGGCGCTATAATACTACCGAACTACAAGTTTTTCTTTATTAATTGATGTTGTCGCTACCTAGGTTTATGTTGGTTTTAGAGGTATGAGGAAAAGGGAATAAAGTTCACTCATCCTCTTTAGAAAAGGAAGGATCCTCCGACCAGACGGGTGTCGTGTCTGGCGGGCAACTGCCCAACGATTGATGTCGGGGAAATTATACAGGATGTAAGGGACAGTCCTCCGCAGACTGATTGGGTGAATTCAGTTTAATATACTAAGATGACCGGTACATGATATTATTTTAAGAATGTTATGGGAATCCAATAAATCTGATTTGTTTTATTACCTCACACGCAATGTATCGTTACCATGGCAAAACCCACGTAGCGTTCGCAGCGCAGCGAGCCTACGGCCGCACTACCCGCCACGGGGTGGCGGGAACAGCTGATTTCACGCGTCGTTCGTTTGAGTATTTCAACATCCATTGCTGGTTTTCTGTTTTAGCTGTTTTGTTTACTTAAATGGAGTGCTGTCTAGATAATGTAATTTTACTTTGAAATAAAGGAATGATAACAAAAAAAAAAAGCTTGACATCTCTTTATTCTGAATCATATCAGAATAAAGAGTTGAATGCATCCTGTTAATTTGCGGAGGGCTGTCCCTTACACCCTGTATATATGCTGTTCGCGCGGTAAACTCTAATTGCGCGATGCAGGATTTGTGTGACGTCAGGTCTTTGATGCGTAGTTCGCATGTGGCGATGTAGATGCCACATTGGGATAGGTTTTATAAGATTCCTACTCAATATAGAGCGCTTTTATACGTCCGTTTGTTCATCGTTTACAAGCGGACATATAGTTTTGTTTTTCATTTGTAATTAATGACGCTGTTACCTAGAATTGTGTGGGATTTTACCGGGACACTCAATTATAGATAATAATATTCGAATAAGACTTGAAAATAAATGGGTTAGAACCATGCCCTCTAAAAAGTCGATAAAAATTGTTAGGGAAGTTAGTTTAAAAGAATTTTAGTTCTTCGAAAACCATTTTTATTTGACGTAATTCATATTTTGTTTTCTATATTCCCTATAGCCTTAGCCCTGTGTTCCCTCACCAATCGTTCCAATTGAAATCGCTGTATCGAAATAGTTAGTAATTGTTTGTATTGTTTGTTTGTGTGTGCAGAGGCCAGCAACAGGTCGTCGAGTAGCGGCTCCCGACGCGGCTCCTCCCCGCAACACGCACAGGTAAACGTTTGTTGGAAGTGTTTGTAAACATGTTACTAGCTTGGGGAAGGGGCAGTGATTAGAAACATAATGATTTAGAAATACAAATCAATTAAAAAACAGAAGGCTGAATATTGTGTTTATCTGTCTATTTATAACTTATTTATTTAATTTATTCACTTCTGAAATACTGCACTTTCAATGTGGGTGTCGAAATTAAAGTCACAAAATACCAATTTTTTTAAAGACTGATTCGGTCATATTTCTACACTGATATTATAAAAAAGAAAATAATACTAGCTAACTAATATTATAAATCCGAAAGTGTGTTTGTTACGCTTTTACGCTGAAACGGCTGAACGGATTTGGATGAAATTTGGCACATGGGTAGACCATGACCTGGAAAAGAACATAGAATAATTTTATCTCGATATTCCCACGGGATCGAAACTTATGCGGGTGAAACCACGAGTCGCAGCTAGTAACCAAATAAAACAATATGAATTAATTAAATACATTCACCAAAGCCATACATAGCCAGATTAAAAGTCAAATTTATTCAATGATTTTAGGTGATATTAAAGCAGTAATAGGCTACCAATTAGGTGGTACCAGAACCAACCATTATCAGTAACATCTAAAGCAAATTATAATCACATTCATTTGTTTAGGAGCATGAGACGTGCGACGCGACGGTGCACAAGTCTGACCTGACGCGGACGCGCCCCCCCAGCTATGAGCGAGAGTACCACGACAAGGTGCCCACCGTGGTGAGTACCTTCAAGTGAAATAGTATTAACTGTAGAAGAACTCTTCCTGGAAAGTTTTACCCCCATCAGGCAACATAAATCCGATTTCAAGAGTATACGTATAAAGGACAGAACAGGGTGTAAAGTTCACTCATCCTCCATAGAACAGGGAATCCTCCCTTTTCTCCGACCAGACGGGTGTTGTGTCTGGTGGGCTACTGCCCGACGATTGTTGTCAGGACGTTGTATATATGCCAGGCGAGCGATAAACCCTGCTTGCGCGATGCAGGATATTGCGAGATGTCAGTGTGATGCGTAGTTCGCATGTGGTGACGTAGATGCTGCCACAATTACATACACGGTGAAGGGACATTGACGTGCAAACTGTTACGATGAATTCAGCACATGATTCTAGAATTCTAGGCATAGACAAATTTAACGGCTATTAAAAAAAAAACAGCTGTTTCATACGAGAGTGCAATACCTTCACGGTCAAAATGTATGGACAGCTGATTTTTTTTTGTGTACTTTTTACATGTACCTACTGAATTCACCGTGTACACAAATTAGACTTTTGAGCTGTTGTCCTAAGGATCAGAATATAACGCAGACACACTTATGAAGCAACCAAATCATTGCTCTAATTGCATTGCACCTATTGGTTTTATTCCACTAAATATTATCTCTTAAGATATAGGCTAGACCTAGTTTAAGGGATAGAGACAATGTGTGACAAATGTAAATTTAATCTACAATGTTTACAGTGCAATGTGTTTCTGGTTTTTATGAAATAAATATTTTTATTATTATTTTTTATCTGTCAACAAATCTCGGGACCATAGGGTCCCGGTCCTTTGGAAGGCGTATGAGGGGCCGAAGCCAACTCGCAGAGGCCCCCTAGTCAATTTTAAATGGAATGAGGAATGAGGCACAAACCTATTATTATTATTATTAATAGTTCAGGGTAAAAATATTCTTTTAATTAAATTATTTTAATTTTAATAGGACTGTATACAAATAAAATTCAATTGCCTCATGTATGAAAGATTATCATCACTTGAGAACGGCTCGACCGATTTATCAGCTTTTTTTTTGTTGTGTTCGTAATTATCAGGACAAGGTTTTTATGAATGAAAATTGGAGATAAAGACATGAAATTCAGCCGAGCGACGCCGGGCACGAATAGCTAGTATGCAATATAAAAAAATACGTATCTATAAATAATTTGACATTTGATCTCGTACATTCGCGATTATACAGCAAATGCTATTCTTATCGACAACCTTTAATCCAATATCCACATCACAAGTTAGTCCCGATGATCGTGTTATAATAACCGAAACCTGTCAAGTTACAAGTCGACCGCAGTAACTTGATTGTCGGTAAACTTTAAAGGTTAATCACGCTGTTACTCAACTTAGCGGGGGCGACGATAATATAGCTCAACTGCTCAAGCTACGTAAGTAATTGGTTGAGTAATCGGTGTTTATGAGGTAGGAAGCCTAGGAATTTTATGAGCCTCAGCTGGTTTATTTTGAAGTATGTTTTGAATTAAGCCGGTTTTGGCTTGTGGTAGACGGTTCTATCCGATTTCGATTCGGTTTTCCGTCTCTTGCTGTGAAATTATATTTAATAGGCAAAGAGACAGCCAGATTTTTATCGGTTTTCATTTTGTCAAAATACAAAATAATATAATCTAGGCATAAAAGTAAAAGTTCAGTGCATTCAATTAAGACATTGTTATTTTCGCGGTTTTGTTTTGTACCCAAAATTTACGTGGCCTGAATGATAGCTATAAATAAGTTTCAATTTTATTTATTATCAGAGTTTCCTCGCTTCCCTCCATCTACTTATCCCTATCTACTGCTGTAGAGGCCGATTTAAAAAAAAGAGTCGATTCAAATTTAGAATGCTTTATTTCTCAACAGGCTACGCTCAGCGGCGCCGGTGTGGTGACTCATACAGCGCCATCTTACGAGGAACAGCGCGCTAACCCAGCGCTGTTGAGTCGCGGTGCCAGTGGCACTCCGGGTGGGCGAAGTGTGAGGGACGATGGGTACTGCTCAGCAAGCAGCACGCCACGGGCTTTCGGTATGTTGCTGTTATACTTGTTGTAATTTTATAAGCGCGCTAACCCTACGCTGTTGAGTCGCGGCACCAGTGGTACTCTGGATGAACGAAGTGTGAGGGATGATGGCTACGGCTCAGAAAATAGCACACCACTGACGCCACGGGCTTTCGGTATGTTACTGTAGTAGGTACTTGTAAGATGATGTAGTGTTATAAGCGCGCTAACCCTACGCTGTTGAGTCGCAGCTCCAGTGGCACTTCGGGCGGTCGAAGCGTGAGGGACGATAGGTACTGCTCAGGAAGCTACATGCCACGGGTATTCGGTTTGTTATTTTATAGGAAATTCATTGAGCCTCAAAAAAATCGCAAAGAATGTGTGCAATTTGCATGGAGTTATGGAACCATAGAGAAGTGTCTCTCCCTGCATGACAGCTTGAGCGTGCGTGACCCATCGCCTCCAGTTCAATGACCACTGCACACAGGATGGATGGAAAGCAGCACATGAAGTAATTTTTTTCTCCGTTGGTGTAATTATGTTGTATAGTTGCGGAATAAATAAATAAATAGGTACTTTTAAGATGATGTAGCAGATTTAACCCCACGCTGTTGAAACATAGTGCTAGTCTGTAAACGAAACGTGAGGGATGATGGGAACTGGTCAGCAAGCGCACACCAAGAACATTCGGTATGTCACTATATCTACCCAGCATTATAAAGATGTATTATAGTGTTTGCAGCCCACTAATACTGCTCCCTACTCGAGCAAGTCCACAGTGCAGTGGTCGAAACTTGAGGTGATCAAAGCTAGCATTGGACACAAATAAAAAAAGAAAGCTTCCAAAAAGTATTTTATTCTCACCATGTGTTGAAGACACGTCACATGATTAGGTCCATTTAACTCCAATCTACTTATTATAGTAAAAACGTTACAATAATAACTTAGCTCTGCAAAAAAAGAATAACAAACAGAAAAACGAATAATAATAAATAATCTATCAATATATCAATGATCACAAAGAAACAAGGTGAACAAGAAAAATTTATAGTAAAAAACTACTACGAAAACAATGTACTTATAGTAAAAAGGTGACAATATCTTGTCTCCAACGAAGGTAACAACGAACTTATCAATAATTTTCAGTCCAATATTTCTCCATTAAACAACTAAGTACTTAGACTAGAACTCATTTCATTATACTGCAATAAATACAGTATCGACTCAACTGAAAAACAAGGCACTACTAGAGAAGGAAAATATATTAAAAACTCTAAGGCCGCCAGGTGGCGCCAGTGGCACTTGAGTAGAAACTTATTGCCACTTCACTATTTATTCCGCCACTCTTGTTTGACTTGGCGGAAAACTTTGTGTAGCGGGCTCCTTGACTAACCGGTGAATTAATTTTATTGGAAAATTGTAATATTTTTAATAGACTTTTGATGAAGTTTCTGAAAACTCTTTCTGGTTACTCGCATTATTTCTTTGGCTTTAAAATCAGCGTGTGAAAGTGTATACCAAAAAATCATGAATTCTATATTTACTTGATGATTTCATGACTCATTAATCAAAAAACCTTAGCTTCATATTGAAAATAAAAAATAATATAAAATAATAAAGAATATTTCTAAGCCCTGTCAAGTACAAAATCCTTTTTAAAAATAAAGATTTTTTTTAACATTCGCATATAACGAAAAATATTCTTAAAACAGTTGCAGAAAAATAATATTCTTTTCAACGTTAAAGATCAAATAAAACCGTGGAATTGGTAATCTGAATGCGGTCAAACGGAAGATGTCTCCTGAGACCAACATCTTTTAGCTTTTGATTACTTAAATATTTAAAACTTCTCAAGGTTCGTAAACACGCAGAGACGTAGCTGTTATTGCAATTGTTTGTAAGTGTTAAAAAAATGGTGGGTTTATTTTCAAGTCTAAAAAAGTAAATTATTATGTATTTACATTAATTTTAAAAGCAGAAGGGACAAAACACACAAAAAAACTTAACATAACTTAATATTTTATTGTTAAAATATTATTTTCAGTTTTTTTTATTTTTCATTTTGTGTTTCACGAACTGTGTCCAAATACACTCGAGAGCAATGAATCCGGGTCACTTAAAGAATGTTAAAAATCTCGGAAACTAAAAATGATAGGTTAATGCAATAAATTGTATTTAATAGACAATGTAATACTCCTTAAATGAAAGTAAAAAAAATATGAGTCACCATACATTTTATTAACACAAAATTACATAAAGAAAAAAACTGCTGATCTCTCCTTAAAACAAAAATAGGAAACATGAAATTTTTGAACTTTATTACGATTTTCTTGAATTTTAATACTTCGTATTGCCTCCTCGTGCTTCCATTACTGCGTTTACGCGGTTTGGCATGCTGTACACCAAGTTCCTTATACGATTTTGGGGAATATTCTCCCATTCCTCAGTGAGAGCAATTTTGAGCTCACGAAGCGTGATTGGGGGAGGGTTTCGTTGTTTTACGCATCTGCCTAGCTCGTCCCAAGCATGCTCGATCGGGTTGATATCCGGGCTGCGCGCTGGCCACTCCATACGAGTAATGTTCATCTCTTGAAGGTAGTCATTCACAATCTGTACCTGTATGAGGTCGGGCATTGTCATGCATAAATATCTAATAATGCATAATATATATATCCTCACCTAAATTGACCATAAATGGACCAACGTGATCATTGAGGATTTCTTCCACATATCTTACGCTAGTTAAAGAGCCGTTTTCTATGATCACCAGCTCTGTGCGACTTTCAGAAGAAATTCCGGCCCACACAAGTACAGACCCACCACCGTAGGCTACTTTTTCTTCGATGCATGCTTGCTTGAATCTTTCCCCTGGTCTTCGATACACTCTGTGTCTTCTATCGTGCTTGTAGAGCATAAATTTTGATTCGTCGGAGAACATAACTTTTGACCAATCTTCAATACTCCAATTTACGTGGCTCTGGGCATATCTTAGTCTTGAAATACGATGCCCACGCTCCAGTTTAGGGCCGTTTGCAGGTCTAAGGGGTTTTAAGTTAGATTCAGCAAGCCGACGTCTTACTGTCCATGCACTTGGGTTACTTCCTCCGAGGCGTCGAAACTGATTTGTGAGTTCAGTTCCTGTGAGAAAGCGATTTCGAAGCATGGTGTTCACCAAGTATCGGTCTTCTCGTGCTGTGGTACACCTGGTTCTGCCCGTTCCTGGTCTGCGTAGGTTAGAACCAGTTTCTTCGTAACGTCGGAGAACTCTTTGTACTGTTGACAGCGACACACCGACAGTCCTGGCTGTATCGCGCTGACTCCGGCCGGTTTCCAGCATTGTAATTATTCTGGTGCATTCTTCAGGCGTAAGCGACATAATTTCAGCTTGAATAATGAATATAGAGCACTATCAACATGGTTTATGTACCCACATAAATGACAGATTACAAACAAAAGCAAAACCAAATGCTGTAATTTCGTAGTTCCATCTTCGAAAGTGGCCCTTTTTCAAATTTGATTTTTTTATGATATAACTTTACAATAACTAAGAAGTTTTAATACCTTCATTTAAGGAGTATTACATTGTCTATTAAATACAATTTATTGCATTAACCTAGCATTTTTAGTTTCCGAGATTTTTAGGATTCTTTAAGTGACCCGGATTCATTGCTCTCGAGTGTAGACACTATTCTTTCTTTCTTTCTTTAACATGAAACGGATATACCTTGTGCTATTTCCAATATTTCTGCACTGTGGTAAGTGCCATATTCCCAGTAAACAAAAACAATGCAATAGTCTTAGTTACCATGTCAGTTTAGGAACTTCATCAACATCGGCCTATAGCGGCCAACTGTTAAACAAAGGTGTCTCCAATTGCACATCATTCAACTCGATCCTCGGTAACATCCATCCACCTGACCAGACATCTTTCGAAGATCGTTGATCCAAGTAGCCTGACACCTAACATTCTTAAAAAAAAAAAAAAGCAAACCACTACCAAAAAATTTTTTTTTTTTTTGTAAAACAGTTTTTCTTTTTTCATTTTTTTTGTTGTACCTACCCTATTCAAATTCGTATACCACTACTTCATATGTAAACAACAGTAACATGAAGTTTTATAACATCATCAACATACACCAAGTTGATAAAACACGTATTATTGAAGCTAAGTAACTCAGAAACGACTCATCAGAACTTGACCAAATTTATATGGGACCACCTCGGAAAAATACTCTTTCGAACAAAAAGAACCATTGAAATCAGTTTACAATGGTGAAGATATCGCTAAACATACATACAAAACAAAAAACATTCTCCTTTATTAAAAAGGACATTAAGTCGGTTAAAAATAATCCAGCACGTATCACGTTGCATTTAATTTACTAACAAGTTTTAATGAAACCTAGAGTCGTGTAAAGACTCTAGATTTAATCAAAGTATAAGTTTTCAAAGAAGGTTTCACTTGATTAGACTCTGTCTGTATGCATGTTATTGCGTTTTCTGTTGAATGGGGTTTTCAAACTTTGCCTTTTGTAAACTTATTCTTTTATGTGGCTGAGTTTTGATGTTAGATTAAAACATGATATGAGGTCCTGGGCTAAACAATAATAGCCTCACGGGTCGATCGACGGTTAAGCTACACTTGCCGCGGTCGGTTTGTGGACGGGTGACCATCCATTACATATCAAGACCCCTCAGTGCTTGGGAAAGCACGGTAAGCCGTTGGTCCCGGCTGTCGTTACGGGTAGACAGAAGATCTACCAATGGCAACCAGTCTTACCAAGGGGTATCGTGTTACCTAGTAACTGGACTGTGGCGGTCAGATAGGTCGCTCCATGTAAAATACAGGTATTAAGCTGCATCTGGTTAGAATGGAACAAGACCCCAACATAGTTGGGAATAGGCTGGAACGATTGAATGATTTGGGGGGTGTGTATAATGGTTACATGCGCTTAGAAGCGGGCCTATAGCTAAAGCGCTGGGCTAGCGAAGGAGGGGTCGGTTGTGAGTTCGATTACCAACCGTTTGACTAACACGATATACTAGAATTGTTTTCTGGTACAGGACTATTCGAGCATATTTGAGGAGCTATTAAGAATTTTATAGTTCTTCTTTTCGTGTGGTTAGTGACTAACCAGCCGGTCGATTCCGTAAAAATATCACCTCGAAACAAAGGTGATGTGAGGGTGAAGTGAGCTGTCAATAGTGTTAATCCCTAGCATCAGCCGGTCGATTCTGTGACAGTGACAGCTTACTTGACCTAAGTTTCAGGGTGATATTTTTACAGAATCGATCGACTGGTGTCAGAGTTTTAAAGCCACCCATGGGCCTCTGACTTGGCTTCTCATGCCGTAGATAAATGTAGTAGTAGTTTATAGTTCTTATTGTGCTATTCTGTGCAACCCTTAGTATTAAAACCCATGAACAACAGATCAGATTTCATCTTAATTCACATAAAACATTACCAACTACTTACACGATACACGTGGCATCAACCTTGACACCTGAAAACAACAAACAATTCGCGCCACATTTCCGATTAATTAAAATCACGCATCACGCCGAAGCGAAGTCAATAACAGCAAAAAATACCGATGCATATACCGACATACTTCAATAATATGAAATACCGACCCACTCCGTGCCAACATTAACGTACCGTTTTTGAATTCCAATGGAATCGCACCTCAGGATTATTGCGGCATTTTTCCACATCGGCATGCTATTATGGCGTCCCCGATCGGATGCCAGTGACGTTATTAAGATCCCGAGGTAGGTGTAAGAATGAACGGTATTAGGGACAGTTAGGGCTCATTTATATGCACGGGTTTAAGGACTATTCGCATATTGATCAGGTGGATTAATGTAGGAGAGTTTTGGTTGCAAGCCGAGGTGGTTTGTGATTGTCTACGGATTTGGAAATAATGGACCATGCTGGTGCATTTTTCTGGATGAACGACGAATCATAGATTAGTTAATGTGTGTTATTAGGTACTTTGCTTTTCAGGGCATTGAAAGACATTGGTCTTACAATGCCCTGAAAAGTAAAGTACCTATTATAAAATCGTTTTATGTAATAGGAATAAAAGATGTAATTTTTTTCGCAGCAAGATTTTAAAAATTGATATTTTCTTTTCAGATAACAAATCAACGAAAGGCTCGGTTGTTACTCTATCATGTTATAAGAGTAAGTAGTTAATAGTAATCAATTATAAATGATTTTTAAAATGCAATGCCCTTTGTAATTACATTCTTGTTTTGTTTTCAGAGGAGCCAAAAATACAAATACAGGAGGAATTCTTTAGTGAAAATTCGAAAAAACTCAGAACGAATAGTATTAAACCAGGTAACTGCTTCGTCTTTACTCTTTTTAATTTTGATGCAACTGCTCTGCAGTCTATACTTATTACTTTCCTTTTTTTTACCCGACTGCTCCAGAAGGAGGTTAATGTTTTTGAGTGTATGTATCTATGTCTATTTCTTTGGCACGCTCTGTAGCCTTACCAGCTTGATGAATTTTAAAATATGAGGTGTCGTTACTAGACTGAATATTTATATATTGCATCTGTAAATACAAAAAAAGGTAGGGGAAGGATTTTTACTACTACCTACTACTATTTATTACATAGGACTTAAACATAACTGGCGAAATGTGGGTGTACTATAGGTACATCTCTGGCAACCCTTCGGGGAATCAAGGCGATGAGAAACAGGATCGATTGTCATCAAAAAAGTTTTTGTGAAAACTACCAATTTTCTTGTCATCTGTATTTTTTTTTAAATCTGTGGACACTGATTAAAATGTCTCAAAAAGTTAAGGATAGTCTCCTAAGACCGTTTTCCTGTAGCTACAACGGTTAAGGGAGCTGCACTTACTGCCCCATCTCAAAAATCCAGCCTGTATACAGGTTGGGTAAAAAATCGTGGATCAAACGAAACAGGGCGATAGTTGGAGTTATTTGTAGTAAAAAATATCTCTGTGGCAGAGCCCTAACTTGATCTCCTGAAAAGTTATGACTATTTGAGTGTTTTTTTTAAGAAATTACCAAAATTGGTAATAAATAGGCAATTAGAGTAAAAGTGCTAATACTCATAAATCATGGTACCCACCGTCATAAAATCACTTTTGTAGTGATGATACATTTCCTAGAAGTAACATAACACCATTTATTGTTTTAAAATATGTACCCATTTTAAGGAGACTTTTAAGTAGATCAAGCAATGGCTCTGCCGTAGAGATTTTTTTTACGAGAACTACAAATAACCCCAACTATCGCCCTGTTTATATGTATTAATAAAACTAAAAACCTTGAAATAAAACAAAATTTAAAAGAACAAAAATCCCGACTGCAAAAACACATAACTAATAAGAGAAAAACAAGAATTGTAATCTATAGAATTTTGGTATCGCAGGCGGGATACACAAAAGTTACACGATATTTCAGGTAATTGGTTTTATTACTAGCGTGTATTGTTCCACTGCTGGGCAAAGGCCTCCCCACCCTCCTAGCTGACCTTTCTCTTTCCAGAGCCGCCAAAAATCAATCTAACTTTCCTTTATCAGTGGGCCTACCAAGAACGCGCTATGTAAAATTTAATTTTAATTTTAGACTGATTTTATAACTGAAAATATTCGTTTCACATAACATTTACAAAGATTTAAGAGAATATTAAAAAAAAAATTAACCGAAATGATGTTCGATTCAAAAATCGTTCTTCGCGCATTCGTCTTGGGGTCTTAGAGTTTAAGAAATACTGTAAGAATCTCTTAGTTATACAAACGTGCCTTCTATGACAAATACCTGTACACTTATAATGAATGTCAGAGGAAGGCGACGGGCGCGAGACATGGGGCACCGGCGCTGACTTTCTGCTGTCCATCATCGGCTTTGCAGTCGACCTCGCGAATGTGTGGCGCTTCCCTTATCTCTGCTACAGGAATGGCGGCGGTAAGTTGTCCTATCTTTTTTATAAATACAGTTAAGAATATATAAATTACCGTACAGTTACGCAAAATTCAAAGGCATTTTTCTCGTGAAATAAAAATTGCAACTTTGACAAAACACATATTTTATAATGGTGTATTATGTAGGTACTAATAAAATATGGACATTTAAATAGTCTGAATTCTTCAGGTTAAGCTACGGTTGCCGGGGTTGGTCTGTGGATGGGTGACCATCTTTACATACCGAGACTCCTCCTTGCCTCGGAAACCACGTTAAACCGTTGGTCCCGGCTGTTATTTTTGGGGGTCTTTGACAGTCGTTACGGGTCGTCAGAAGCCCGAAAGTCTGACAACAAGTCGTATTAATTATTTACTAGGTTGTGGAGGTCAAACAGGCAGTCGCTCCATGTAAAATACTGGTATTCAGCTGCAGCCGGTTAGACTGCAAGCCGACCCCAACATATTTGGGAAAAGGCTAGGCAGAAATAGTCTGAAGTAAACGAATTTTATTTATTTGTAACAGTATGGTTTTGATATAATATGTTCGCATCATCATGAAATATCTATCAATACTTTAGAAAATCGCTTTTGAATCTTACGTATAAGTGTAAGGTATTAGTTATGCTCGACACTGTGCTGTGAAAGTTTTATGTGTGCTAGTAACTTGAGGAAGTTCAATTATAGAAAACAAAAGGGGTTCATCTAGAATCGTTCTAATTTCTAAAATTGAAATGGAGTTTCATTTTCCTTTTGTTAGGTTTTTGATAGGTTAGCAAAAGTATTTCCTAATTTCGTCTGCGTCAATTTTTATTCCTTTTTTTTCTTATGGACTTGTCACACTGGATGCGTTCTGCGTCCTACAGTCCGGTCAAAAATTAAAAATTAAAAAATCATTTATTCAAACTAGGCTGAGAATCAGCATTTTTCGAACGTCAAAATTACATAAGACAGTCACCCAAAACGCCCACCCTTCACCAAAAGAAGCCCCCTTCACGCCAACCCTTCTTCAGAAGAACTGGCGCAACAAACTCCCCAGCAGCACAGCTGTCTCAGAACAAACAAATCGAACGCAGTCCGCATCCTATGTGAACATCATTTGCATTTTATATATATTTTTTTAAATAACGTTCTGACTATGCGAGCATAAGCAACGTAGAGAATGCACCGGGCAGGCGGTCGGGGTGGGGAGGACACGGAAGAGCTACCCAGTTGCGGGCAGCGGGCGGCGGACGACAGGCGGCGGTCCGGGCAGTTCACTTTTATGAAAAATTTTATGGCCGATGTTTGCCCTACCTGTCAGATGGCTGACCTGTTGCTGTGCTCGGATCGCTGACCAGTTGCCGTGCCCGGACCGCTGACCGTTGACTGGCCCGGTTCGCTGACCGGTTGCCCTGACCATGAAGTTCACATAGGATGTGGGCTGCGTTACAAAAAAAACGCATGCCTATAGCTGGCACACTTGCATACCAGGTACTTTCATGTGTATACGTTAACTGGCATGCCAGTTCCTGGTATACAAGTAGATTGCACAATATTTTATTTAGTGGCATGCATACTGGCATGCAATATGAGGGGGGAACGTGGGGGGCTGCAGAACCGGCACGTGTGAACGTACGCCAGTAGCTGACCAATTGTGCTATTCAGTAAACAATCTAACTCTATCTCAAGTCTAACTAACAAGCCGTGTAAATAAAAGATGTGCGCATTTATGCACCTAATATTTTATCGTAGATATATATACCTAAAATACCCTACCTACTTACCCATTCCTTGCCAATAATAAAATAATGTTCATCAAATTATCCATCATAATCATATCTACTAAAGTCCATGTCTCGAGAAGCTATAAATTTTGTAAATAAAGAACTTCTACTAAGTTATATTGGAGGTGTCAGGAAAAAAACATCTTTCTCGTTGCAAAGCTACGTAACGGACTTACAAAGGGATGTTGCCAAGACGATAATATCAATTACGTAAACGTGCTATGATGACCATTTTGCTATACCTAATCACTTTGCAAGGTGCCTTTAAGAGCGTTTATATTGAAAGTGGGCAATTTCGCAAACAGCTGTCAAATATTTCGTAATTTTGTTTAATTTGGAAATAAGAAATATGGCTAACTAGTGAACTAAAATATTGATTATGAAATGCAATCATTAATATTGTAACACCGAATATTTCGTTTTAGATGTAAAAAAAAATATTTGGAAATTTTCCAAATGCCTTTTTTGCAACTAAAACGGTTACAACATCAATTTCAGTGTTATAATTGCAATTTATGAATAGTATTAGGTCTTTACCTATGAAATTGCCGTTCTGCAGTACTGGCCATTTCAAATCAAAATAATTTTTATTTGGCTAAGAATTCTAATTTCAAATTAATTTTATTTTAAAAACATGTTTTTTTTTTTCCAAAACTAGTCATTTGTTTATTGATTAGTGTTACATTTTCATCGCATTTCAATATTTTTCGTCATCATGGATACGTTAAAAATTCGAGTAATTATGAAATATGAGTACCGTCGTGGCAGCAACGCGGCACAAGCGACACGCAACATCAACGACGTTTACGGAGCTAACACTACAAACCAACGCACCACCAGTTATTGGTTTGCTCGCTTCCGTTCTGAAAATTTCGACCTGAAAAATGAACCTCGCGGTCGTCCGAAGACTTTGGTCGACAATGACGAATTAAAAGCGATTCTGGAAGCTGATGATACACAATCTACGGCTGAATTAGCAGCAGCTTTCGACGTTAGCGTCAAAACAATATTGGTCCATTTGCGTCAAATTGGCAAGGTAAAAAAGCTTGACAAATGGGTGCCCCACGAACTCAATGATCGCCAGCGCAAAGTACGCGTCGAGACGTGCCTTTCACTGCTCAACAGACACACAAATGAAAGAATTTTGAACCGCATTGTTACCTGCGATGAAAAATGGATTCTGTTTGATAACCGCAAGCGCTCAGCAAGTTGGTTGGATCCTGGTTCAGCACCTAAACAATGCCCTAAACGAAAACTTAACCCTAGAAAAGTGATGGTCACTGTTTGGTGGTCTAGCGCCGGTGTGATTCATCACAGCTTCTTAACAAACGGGATGAGTATTACTGCAGATGTGTACTGTGAAGAACTGAACACAATGATGGAGAAGCTGGCACATCTCCAACCAGCATTGGTCAATCGCTCGTCTCCGCTGCTACTGCACGACAACGCGCGACCTCATACTGCACAGCAGACGGTCTCCAAGTTGCAAGAACTGGGGTTGGAAGCTCTCCGTCATCCGCCCTACTCACCAGACCTTGCGCCTACAGACTACTACTTTTTCCAGAATTTGGATAACTTCTTGGCGGGAAAAAAATTCAATACCCGAGAGGCAGTACAAAATGCCTTTGAAGAATTTGTTGCCTCCCGTCCAGCTGATTTCTTTAAGAAGGGCATCAATAAACTGCCACTGCGTTGGCAAAGATGCATTGATTGCATGGGTGATTACTTCGATTAATACAAATAAAAAATACATGAAAAAAATTCGTTTAAATTTTTTCATACAAAACGGCAATTTCATAGGTAAAGACCTATTATTTTAGTTCACTAGTTAGCCATATTTATTTTTTCCATACAGTCAAATAAATCAAAACAGCGAAATATTTCACAACTATTTGCGACGTTGCCCACTTTCAGTACATATTTACGATTTAAAAAAATTATGGCAAGCTGTATTTAGTAACTGAATTATGAGTAAGCTTATTAGTGTTGCACGTGGTGATGCAATATCGTTTACTGAATATTATTAATTATTAAAGCGTCGACTTGGAAAATGTGGCGGAAAAAATAAATTGTGCTGCTTTGCGTCATATGAAAATAAAACTATAAGCATTTTAACATTATAATCACGATTATCCTATAGGAGGAGCTGCTTGCCAGGGTTGGTCCGTGGATGGGTGACCATCTTTACATACCGAGACTCCTCCGTGCCTCGGAAAGCACGTTAAGCCGTTGGTCCCGGTTGCCATTCGTGGATCTTTGACAGTCGTTACGGGTCGTCAGAGGCCCGAAAGTCTGACAACCAGTCTTACCAAGGGGTATTGTGTTACCCAGTAACTGGGTTGTGGAGGTCAGATAGGCAGTCGCTCCATGTAAAATATTGGTACTCAGCTGCATCCATTGGGATAAGGCTAGGTAGATTGAATCACGATTATCCTATAAAGTAACATAATAGGGTGACTGGCCAGACTCCGTGGATTTAAATTTGAAAAGTCGAATATTAACATTACTAACAAGATATAACTGTCTGGACTTTAAAAGAGACTGTGTGTGACCTTGACCTCTTTTTGTTTCTTTTAGTGTATTTCCTAGAGTAGTGGGTTAGGAAACATTGACCTCATCTAGTTTATGTTTAAATGTGTTTGTTAAAACCAATTTACATAAATAAATAATCATTTACTGACTGCTTGGTTGGTCTAGTCGCAACCGCTACTGCTGAGCATGAGGTTCTGGGTTCGATTCCCAGGTCGGGCAAAGTATTATTGGGTTTTTCCAACAGGAATATCTTAGGAACAGCCAAGAGTCTGGAATTGTGCCCGGTTGATGGCATTAGGCTCGCCCCCTATTACACGGGACTTCAAAACATAACTGGCAAAATGTGGGTGTAATAGGTTCACCTCTGCCCAATTCTTCGGGTAAACAAGGCGAGTTGTTTTGTTATGTATATTATCATTTTATCACCATTTTTTTTTTTGAGAAGCTCTTTCCTCATCTCACAGCCGTACGGGTCACTCCATCAGGTTAAGCTATGCTTGCTGGGGTTGGTATGTAGATGGGTGACCATCTTTAAAGTCGAGACCCTTCCGTGCCTCAGAAAGCACGTTAAGCCGTTGGTCCCGGCTGCCATTCGTGGACCTTTGACAGTCGTTACAGGTCGACAGAGGCCCGAAAGTCTGACAACCAGTCTTACCAAGGGGTCAATATCCCTTACCACAACCTTACCATTGTTACCCAGTAACTGGGTTGTGGAGGTCAGATAGGCAGTCGCTCCATGTAAAATACTGGTATTCAGCTGTATCCGGTTAGACTGGAAGCCGACCCTTACATAGTTGGGAAAAGGCTAGGCAGATTGATTGAGTATTTTATCATTTTTTTTGAAAAATATTCCATTATTGTTATTATTTAGGGGTCTCTCAGTTACTATCTTTTTTGTCTAATTTCTCATTTTCGAACTAAATAGGAATTCTTACAGAATGCTCATCACACAGCGACGTCCCGAGTCAAAATTTAAGATGAGTTTAGAGAATGCAAACATGCATTCTCTATAAGCTTTGTATAGTATTTTCATCATTCACGTTAACTTTACATACCTATAGGAAGGCTTTATACGACTTTCCATGTCACTGGGTTTATGACTCACAATGCTCTTGGATAAAGATGGATAGCATATATAAATAGTAACGTAGTAGACAGCGTATAAAAAAATCCATTGTTTGTGCAGAATAAACAGTTTTTCTCTTTCTTCTTTGTAAAGAATAAACAAAAAAAAAATACATAAAATACTCATTGACAAATTAGCCGAGAATCATATATCATGTAGAATCATACTGATTGGATACTGTTCGGGTGACCACTGAAAATCAGCGCTGTACCGTGGGTCCCCATATCACAGCATCACACTTAAGGAAGGCCGTTGTAGGTCCCAAAGACATCAATGGCATTCAAATAAAAAATCATTTGTAACAATTTTTTATTTATTTAAAAGAGTGTCCGTGGAGTTTCTTGCCCGTTCTTCTCCATAGGTACCTACTACGCTTTGGAATGGGCAACTAGCTTCATATTTCTGACCGACCGATTACTTGACAACTCAAAAATACCTGTACATGGTTTAATTGAAATAAATACTTTGAGTTTGAGTTTGAGATCAAACAAAACCAAAACGACGAAGTGTAAGTGCCTTAAGCTCATTACTTTTACGGCCCATATTCAAACTTCGGATAGTCAATTACTGAGAAATTTCCTCTTATCAATTCACTTAATTTCTTAGAATTAAACCACCATTTCAACAATGACAGAAGGATTTATAGTTTCTTTAGAAAATTCAATTAACAGTGAAATCGTTTCGTGTTGTTATGTAATCTGTTAACCGATCATTTTTAACCATAAATACTTATATACGTCTTGAAACTTTCATAGATGTGTAAAGATTGTGACTAAATCTCTCGGCTTTTTGGATTTTTATCATAATCGTTTTGTATTTGCAAATTAGTGTAAATGGGTTAATGCAACACAATAATTAAAATAATAATAAACCTTTATTTTATGAGTCCACAGAGAATCCTTACAGTAGTGGTAGTAAAGAAAACCTAAAACTAATGTTAGTATTTAAATTATAAAAAATCTACACGAATAAAAATCAAATTGTTCGAAATTTTCACACGCAAGTTTCGCAGACGAAAGCTACGCAGTCGTAGCACATGTGAGCTACGCCGTAGCTCGGCGCGTAGCAAATCGCTACGCGTGGCGTAGCGAGACTAGGGATAACAACGCTGACAAGTTGAATTTAACCCAAATAAGTATTTTTTTTGTTTAGCAAGTAAATTCTTCACCAAATTAGATAATGTGTAACATGTATGTGTGTGTGTGTGTATGAGGTAATGTATGTATTTGTGTGTGTCTTTATTCACCATTGGAGAACCCACACAAGGCATCTCAATTATCCGTTAAATATTTGGCTGTATTTAGGAGCGTTCCTGATTCCGTACACGCTGATGCTGATATTCGGCGCCGTGCCTCTGTTCTACATGGAGCTGATCCTCGGGCAGTACAACCGACAAGGACCCATCACGTTGTGGAAGATATGCCCACTGTTTAAAGGTATTGATTTTATTACATAAATATTTTTATTTGATTGGATGGCAGAATCGTATTGGCAATCTGTGTTTCTGTTAAACTCAAGATAATTGTTATTTTGATAGTAGGTATTGAGTTCTACATAATAAGAGTTGAAGAAACATGAATTTTACGTAGTTACTTTCATTTAAAAACAGATAAAACAATATTGCACAATAATAAATTATCTATTTTTTTATTTTGTTTGATAGTATCTTGTATTTTACGTTTTCACATAAAACGTACCCGTATTTAATTTCACCGAAACGTGAGGATTATCTGCAAACATTTATCGAATAACCACAAACAAAATGTGAGTTATTATCGACGTGAGTTGACAGAACTGTCGCTGTAGTACAGTCAGCAAAATCATAACTGAACAAAATTTCAACAACAGTTATTTCTCCTCGATTTGGTTTTTCTGCTCTGTGGTCTAGTGGTAAGACCACCTGTCGCAGACCCACAGGTGGGTTCGATTCCCAGCAGGGGCAAGATCTTCGTATAGGTCGCAGCATGTTGCTGAGCGATGGCCGTTTTGCGGGGATGTGACGCATATTTTCCCTCAACTTGTTATTTTCTATGTTTGTGTTCTTGCTTTGCGACATGTTTACCGCAAAGAAACTGAATTTTATTCTTCTTTCTAAATAAGTTGGGATAAAGGCAAGAAAATTATGACGTGTATGTATTATGTTTTCATTGAAAGAAAGAAAAGAAAGAAAGAAAGAAAAATGCGTTTATTGGCATTATAAAAAAATTAAAAATTAAATACACCTTAAAACTATAAAAACAGAAAACAAATTATTATAATGCCAAAAGGGCCTCAGCTCAGCATAATGTCAGATGGCAACACAAAGTGAACCACCTGACGCTGTTTTTCATTGCTAACAGTACCTACTCTTACGTTACAGGTGTTGGGTTCTGTGCGGTCATGGTGGCTTTCTACGTGTCATTTTACTACAACGTCATCATTGGTAATTATGTCCAGTATTTATGTTACAGTCCTTTTATTTGGTGCCGAATTAAAATTAGTACTTGGTAACCGAGCTCTGCTCTGGTGAAAATAGAGAATGCTTATTTAATAGTATAATAGGATAGTTCATACTAATTCCATGTATTGTACCTACATACTAATTCCATGCTGCCGTGATAGTAGGTACTTACTAATTCCGTGCTGCTATGATAGTAGGTACTTACTAATTCCATGCTGCCATGTCTGTCAATTGTCAAATGTGAATAATATTCTAAGGTAGCCATCTTGTTCAAAATTTTGGGCGACCGAGCTCTGCTCGGTTGAAAATACGGAGAAAACCAATTTCCCAAGATATGAGACCTAGCTAGATCGATTTTTCGCCCCCGTAAACGTTATAATGCAACTTTCATCGAAATCGTTAGAGCTGTTTTTGAGAACGTGATTACAAATATATATATACTTATACAAATATTGCTCGTATATTAGTATATATAACATACTCGGGTATACAGTGTTATTTAGATATAATAAGTGCTTTCTCTCGTGACAAAAGTGATACTTTAACATGCACCAAACACCTTTAACGCTTTATCCAGTTTCACGCTGATATTTACAACACTCGCTGCTTGGAACTCATCCAAATATTAGAGGCATTAGAGGCATGCCAGAACTGACGCGTTATGTTGTGCCTATCATTAATATTTACACCTTCTTACCTAGCCTCATGTACCTAATCGTGTTTGCAAATTGAGGGCTAACTTGTTATGAATTAATGTGGAATATGAATCCCACAAGGTTGTTATAACTCTCATGTTTGTCATCACTTGGGGGATTTTTTGATAATGTTTAAGTCCCTGTTCATTCAAAATGATATAATACGTTACTACTAATAATATAATAATACTTATCAGCCTATAATGTTCCCACTGCTGGGACACAGGCCTCCTCTCTATGAGAGAGAGTGGGCTGTAATCCACCACGCAAGCAAATAATTTAAAATACATTTGGGCACTAACCTACTCTTAACTTGAAATGCCCCCTGATTAATTATCCAAAAATGATAGGCAAGATGGACTTAGGCACACTCACACAGCCAGCCTAGCTTATTTAAATACTGTTTTAAAAATACACACATCTCTATTACAAAATAACAAACTTTTATAAGTTCTCGAACCCCCATATTAGGTTAATAACTATAAAGGGTTGAACATATTACTGTCCAGTTTTT
Organism: Agrochola circellaris; assembly: GCA_914767755.1. NCBI lineage: Eukaryota > Metazoa > Arthropoda > Insecta > Lepidoptera > Noctuidae > Agrochola > Agrochola circellaris. The sequence goes on along the minus strand of OU611850.1, from coordinate 8,332,039 downwards.
TTATTATTTTCCTCTTTACAATAATCTTCACCAACTTAAACGTTCATCCTCATAACGATTCATTCGTCCATCCAGGCTGGGCGCTCTACTTCCTGGTCTCATCAGCTCGCTCGGAGCTGCCCTGGGTGCATTGCGACAACTCCTGGAACACGGAGCAGTGCTGGGACTCCGGCCGAGGAGTTAACGGCACCAGCAACAGGACCGACGTGCGCTACCAAGGACCATTGTCGCACTTCACACCGGCTTCTGAGTTCTTTCAGTGAGTATTCCAAAACGCATACATACCTGAAGAATGGTGTTGCCTTTTACTATGTAGTTCTATCCATCTTCTACTTAGTAAAATTCTAAGTAATAACAGCCGCACGGATCGATCGATCAGGTTAAGCTACGCTTGCTGCGGTTGGTTCGTGGATGGGTGACCATCTTTACATACCGAGACTCTTCCGTGCCTCGGAAAGCACGCTAAGCCGTTGGTCCCGGCTGTCATTCGTGGATCTTTGGCAGTTGTTACGGGTCGTCAGAATCCCGAAATTCTGAAAACCAGTCTTACCAAGGGGCATCGTATTATCCAAATGGGTTGTGAAATCCGTTCAGCTGTTTTAGCGTGAAAGCGTAACAAACAAACAGTTAGGACAAAAACTTTATGTTGAGACATCTATGTTTATTTATGTTAAACATGCACAAAAACATTATTATCCTCTACATATACTCGACATAAAGGCGAATCAAATCATTGATTGGAGCCACGTGTAATACAAGTACCTACTTGAATTGGTATTGTTGACACTAAAAGTGTCACATAGTGTCACTCATCGTCCGATGTTTCCTGTGTATTGTACACAAAGCATCCGGCGGGTATAAAAGGACCAATCAGAGCTTCCGGAAATTGACCCTTTTACAAGGGTGGATGTAACGTAATTTATCTACTGCGCTCAATCCAATAGAAAGGTTAAAGGTACATCTTTAGCATTTGATAAGTTATTTTACTTCAATATTCTGAAATTGGCCTTGTAATTGTAGACCAAGACGAAAGTGGCGGGACGAACTTGACAACTACTGAAAGGAGTGGTCCGCAATGGCAGTGCACAGACGTGGGTCGAAAAGGGAAAGGGAGGCCTTTGCCCAGCAGTGGGATATTACGGGCTAAATAGATAAATAAAATTGTGTACCTACTAAGCTTTATGTAGTAAAGCGAATAAGATAATCAAAAAAATATTAGACGTGGCGAAAAATACGATGTGAATCTCGGTTTCATGAATGTGGGTGCTGGGTGATTTTACTTCCGTGACTCCTCAATAGGAAGACTGTACCTCAATTCTCCAGAACACAAAAAAACATGTTTTTTTTTCAGCCGAGCTGTCCTCGAAATGCAACACTCAGAAGGTCTCAACGATCTCGGCTTCCCGAAATGGCAACTGATGATCTGCTTGGCACTGGTCTACGTTACTCTGTACCTATCACTGTTCAAGGGAGTTAAAAGCTCTGGTAAGTCCAGAAAGGCCGAGACTTGTAACTATCACGTTCAAGATCGAGATCAATTAACTATACTATGTCTCTACCTATACTATGCTCGCGATTAAGTTTCCAAAAATGGAAACAAATATTCGTTTTTGGAATAACAACTTTAAAATGTTCAGTTTGCGCTTCAACTTCAAACATTTATATTTCTCTTTTTCTTTGGTGCCTATTAGTCATTCTGAAATCTACTTAATTAACACTTATATAAAGTTGATATTCGTGTAATTGGAAATAAAATCAGTTGGAAACAAGGACTTGAATAGACTTTACAGTTAGATATATTGTATGTTTGCAGGCAAGGTGGTGTGGATGACTGCAACAATGCCATACGTGGTGCTGTCCATCCTGCTGGCGCGAGGCCTACTGCTGCCCGGAGCCACCAGGGGCATCGCATATTACCTGCAGCCGGAACTGACGAGACTGAAGGACACACAAGTACGTATGATTTGCTTATGTGACGGGTTCATATCGTCATTTTCTTTATCAGCGGTAGGTAAAAAAACTTAAAAATAATAATTAATACTGCAGCATACACGGTGATTTTTAATTAACTGTTACCTTTCAGGGCGTGAAATTACTCATGATTATGAGCAACTTTCACTATGAGACTAACTCTGAAATATCGGAAAAATATCAGCTGTTTCATACAAAAATTCAATATTTACCCGATGAAAATGTATGAAACAGATGTATATTATTTTTGCTATTCTGTAGTTGGTACCATAGTAAAAGTTGTTTATAATTATGAATACTTTCACCTACTGAAAGGTTAACAGCGAATTTAAAGTCACCGTGTATACAAACCTTTACCACTGAAAACATTGCCGTTACAGCCTCTACTTTTAAGATAAAACGTCATATAGTTTAGCACTTTATGACGTTTTTGTCTTTACTCGTGTTTTACTCATCCGACAGCAATGCTGTGGTGGTAGGAAATTATCACTCGGAAGGTCGTTCTTTTCCATGTTCGACGTTATAATTATGTTAATCAAAAATCGGTATTTCAGAAGGCAATATAATACTCTTGAAATAAAATGCAAAATTACATTCAAACTTAAAACCATTTTTATTTTTTCTACTTTTAAATTTTTCTTTTATCCTAGATATCGAAGGAAGAATACTGTAAAATTGATTAACTTCTATACTCTTAGGTGTGGGTAGACGCGGCTGTCCAGATCTTTTACTCAGTCGGGGCTGGTTTCGGAGTCCATCTCTCCTATGCCAGCTACAACACTTTTCATAACAACTGCTACAGGTAACAAACTAATAAACAGCGTCGTTTTGAAAAAATGCTCTACCTGTGTCTGTCTATGCCTTCCAGTATACAGGGTCAAATAAAATAAGCTAGCGAAACTCCGCAGACGTGAGTACCGGTAACTAAACACGACACAATGAAGGGTTCCGTAGTTGGGATGAATTTATCCCAAGAACAAACTTAACATTGTAGTTGAAAAAGTATCTTCCCATACATAGATATACGTTACGGTCAATTCTCCAGCTCCTAAAAATTGGTTTTGTGATAAAAGTACAAATTAACGATTTTTGGTTTTTTGCCTTTACATGTGCTGTGAGACCTTACTCCCTGCCAAATTTCATGATTCTAGGACAACGGGAAGTTTTCATTTATTTGCGATTATGAAAATATGTCGCATAAATGGCCGTATTTTTTTATTGCGTTGACTTAGAAGCTTGATTTTTTTAGAACTCCGAGGGACCATAGACCTACGTATTTGGTATTTAATTTCAACTTGATACTTTCACGCGTTCCTGAGGAAAAGGGCCTTGACAGACTGACAGACGCACGGACAGACGGACAATGAAGTGATCCTATAAGGGTTCTATTTTTTCCATTTAAGGCACGAACCCTTAAAAAAGATTCGATGTTTTTTTTGGGGTAAAAGACCATGTCTGTGAAGTTTATACAAAAAAAAAACAATATTTTAAGTGATTACATTACAGGCGGCAGATGACCCCAAAAAATAAAACATCAAATTATTTTCTTTTTTGTTTTATCATGTTTAGATAACGATACTCATCTCGTCTGCGGAGTTTTGCTAGCTAATTTATTAACCCTGTATTTATTCAGGTACCAATTTAAAATTAAAACAATTTTTATAGAAACAGACAGAATATTTTTTCCATGTATCATTTTATCTACCTATAACGCGGATGGATCTAAATTACCACCTTTTTGTACTTTCAGAGACTGTTTGGTAACCACATTGGTCAACTGCTTCACATCATTCTTCTCCGGTTTCGTTATCTTTACATACCTTGGATTCATGTCGCATAAGCAAGGAGTCCCGATATCCTCGGTCGCTACAGAAGGTAAAAATTAAATTAATTTACCTACAAAATGTACTACTTTAGTCCGCGCGCGACTGGTAGTCACTGCCTGAGATATGTGAGCGGTGAGACGGGGGAGGTAGACAATGGCCAATCGAGCTAAGTCTGCCAATTTTGTCAATCGCGCCCTCCCCCGTCTCGTCGCTCACATCCCTCAGGTGGTGACTAACAGTCGCGTACGGACTATAATACCAGATACTTAGTTAGGTCACTGCTGAACTGTGACTTAAGAGACTTCGATTCTAATGACCATTCGTTGGTTAATATACCTACATACCATTTTGGTTAACGCATGCGCTTTTTCAGGTCCTGGGCTGGTATTCCAAGTGTATCCAGAAGCAGTCGCAACTCTTCCAGGAGCAAGCCTTTGGGCAATGCTGTTCTTCTTTATGCTTATCATGCTTGGATTAGATTCGGGGGTAAGATCGAGTTTCCAAGATTTCATTATTTAAGTCAAAATTCATGAAAATCTATTATTATTTATTTACTGGCCAAGAGAAGATGTGGAGAACGTGGAACTGGTGACAAGATGAGCCGGCTTCATCATTTAAAAACGTCGGTTTAAAGCTGGACACGAGTGTTTGCAGAGGAGGATAAAGAAGGGTTATGTTATGCCCTTCATCATTTACCAATCCTTTTCCCAACTATGTTGGGGTCGGCTTACAGTCTAACCGGGTGCAGCTGAATACCAGTATTTTACATAGAGCGACAGCCTATCTGACCTCCACAACCCAATTACTGGGTAACACGACACCCCTTGGCAAGACTGGTGGTCAGACTTTCGGGCTTCTGAGGACCCGTAACAACTGTCAAAGATCTACAAGTGACAGCCGGGATCAGCGGCTTATCGTGCTTTCCGAGGCACAGAGGGGTCTTGGTATGTAAAGATGGTCACCCATTCACGGACCAACAGTGGCAAGCGTAGCTTAACCTGATCGGTTGACTCGTGCGGCTGTTATTACTTAGCCACAAGCCCCTTATACTATGTCCTTCAGTAGACAGAAAAAGACTTTGGAGGATGAAATGCAATTTTCTGTGTCAAAGTTAAGATCATGAAAACAATTGAAGATCAGGCATGAGATGTCTTTTGATATATCTGAGCAAAATCCTTTCTTTTCTAGATGGGTGGCCTAGAGTGCGTAATAACTGGCCTACTAGATGAGGCGCGCGCTTGTGGCGCCACCTGGTTGAGACGAGAACACTTCACGCTCATCGTCGTCTGCTTCTCCTTCTGTGTGGCCTGCATTAATATTACACCGGTAAGACAACACTTCTACTCGTCTATTCGAATGTGTGAGAAAGATCTTGGTTACAAATTCCTACTAATAAAGGACTTCAATTGGAACCCTAAAGATGACTCTCCAGTCACCTTTAGGGTTCCGTACCCGAAGGGTGCCAAACGAACCCTATTATCAAGCCTCCGCTGTCCGTCTATCTGTCAGCGGGCTGTATCTCATGAACCGTAACAGGTAGAAAGTTTCATAGATTGTGTATTTTTATTGCCACTATAACAACAAATAATAAAAATTAAATAAAGCTAATAATGAAAGGGGGTCCCTATCCCCTTACAAGAAACGTGTTTCTTTCGGAGTTTTTTTCTCGATCTTAATTCGGTACGGAACTCTTCGTGAGAGTCTTTAGGGGCATGAGGAACAGGGTGTAAAGTTCACTCATCCACCATAGAAAAGGGAGGATCCTCCGACCAGACGGGTGTCATGTCTGGCGGGCAATTGCCCAGAGGTTGAAGTCGGGAGCTTGTATATATGTCCACCGCGCGGTAAACTCTAATTGCGCTATGCAGGATTTGAGTGACGTCAGGGTGTTGTGTGACGTCAGATCTTTGATGCGTAGTTCGCATGTGGCGATGTAGATGCCGCCACAAGTCCAACTCGCACTTAGCCGGTTTTGTTTCTAAATGAATATCCTTAATCCTCTTATGGATCTGCTAGATTCTTAGTGACTCAAACTACAAGGTGCTCCTCCAACTACTTTTATCTCTTGGGAGATTCGCTTACACATCCACACTGCTTCTATTTTGCAAAGTAAAGCCTGTGTCTTGTTGTGAGCTATCGATTGACATTGACATTGACTTTTCAGGGTGGCATCTACATGTTCCATTTGCTAGACACCTATGCTGCTGGCATATCTTTGCTGTGCTCTGCTCTCTTCGAAGCGGTTGCTGTATCCTGGTTCTATGGTAACACTCCCCCTTTATCTCTATTACCAGTTGAATAATTCTTATTTGTGTCTTCATAAATGAGTTGTTTGCAGGCTTGAAGCGGTTTTCTGATGACGTGGAAGAGATGCTTGGCTTTAGACCTGGTCTGTATTGGAGGATATGCTGGAAATTCATCAGTCCTACTTTCATTATTGTAAGTTTAAACGTTTCCTACATTTCTGATACTATTTATTGAGTACGTTAATATCTGCTATATTATTTCAAATATGGTGGTTGCAAGACTTAGGATTCTGGGTCAAAATTCGTTCAGTACGAAACTATTCTTGTTAATCTTAGTTTATATTTTGTGTGCAGGTTGGGAAGTCTTGTTTCGAAGTGTTACTGCCTGTGGGCTAGTTTACAACTCTACACAGTATCCAAACATGTAGAATTGAACTAAGTTGCATTGGTATTCTATCTTCTACTGTTATTTTCTCCTTTTTTTTTTTAGGGTGTTGTTGTCTTCGGCCTCCTGTACCAACAACCGCTTCAATACCAGCACTACACATATCCGCCGTGGGCCGTGGTGCTGGGCTGGGGCCTGGCTTGCTCCTCCATCCTCATGATACCCATCGTCGCAATATACAAGCTCATCTCTACTCCTGGAACCTGCCGAGAGGTTTGTATCTTAATCATTTTAGTCCACAATTATATTTTTTTTGGTTCTGATTGTAACCTCGTAGATATATATACAGGGTGGCATCCCTGCCACCCTGTATATATATCTCATCGACGCGAAAACTGTTACCATGGATTCAGTACATGACTCTGAACACACCTGCGTTGAAATTGTTACTCGCTTATTAAAAAAAAAAATCTGCTGTTTCATAGAAAATTGCAATACCTACGCGGTCAAAATGTATGGAACAGCAAACATTTTTTTAAATAATTGACAAACATTTTCCTTCTTTCAGCGCTTAGCTTGCTGCATATCACCGGAATCGGAACACGAGGCAATTCGAGGAGGCGCCCCCGTCAGCCGCTTCACTTGGAAACACTGGCTGTACGTCTAAGCGAAAACAAAAGCACATCTTCTTGGAGATACGACGGTCAAAAAGGGCCATTCTTGGGAATGGTTGATGGGAAGAGTAAATCAAGAATATGAAGAAGATAACTTTCTAGCTCTTCATTTTTGTAAACTTGACTTGTTTTGCTAAAACTTCTTTGCTCCCGAATTTATCAAATCTGTCCTGATTTTTTTAAGACTACGATGCATATCCTAAAAAAGCTTGTAACTTGATTTAAAAAAATATATAAACAATAAAGAATTGAAATTGATTATATCAGGAAAGTGATCCTTTCACGGTCTAATTGAAACGTCAGTTTTGGGATCAGTTTAATGGGAATTAAAGGTCAGTGGCACAACCCAAATCGAAGGCCCTACAACAGGGTCTAAGGGACTTATATTGAAGCTCATTATTTTAATGTTTTCTCAGTCCCTTTTTTTAAATTTACGGAAGATTTTTTAAGTTAATTTTTGCACAGGGCCTTATGGAGGTCCCGGTAGTTTGCACGACCGACCTCTCTAGGGGACGCCACTGGCTGTGGAAAAGGAACTTAGAGTTCTGTACATAAAATCTCTAGTGTAAGATATTCCACAAATTTTATAAGATAATTCCTATAACGTAGTAAAAATGTATAAAGTAGTGATGTTGTAAACAGTTCTAATATCGTCCTGCCAAAGCATTTATCGGAAAAAAATATATTCTAGAAAAATGCATCATTCTGTTACGTCTATGCCTAAGGAAAAAAAAGTAGATTATTATCGTTAAAAGTATAAATATTTATTTATATACCTAAATGTGAATTTTAAGAGATAAACGCTACTTTCAGAAATATATAATGTTGTATAATTAAGTGTAATAACTAGAAATGTTGTGCTGAGAATTTTATTTGTCGAATGATTCGAAGCTCAACCTTCAACGGTGTATATTTCACACATAGGTAGTTATCACCCACTAAAACAGCCATTATCGTAAGTACCTACACAAAATACGCGCTTCAACGAGGACTTACGGATACCTCAGCCTGTTATACCATCGGTCTATAGGTACGGTCGGTGCTCTGCATTACCTGACCCCTCTTAAAGCAGAAGAGAAGAGAGGTCCGGTTATGCAGAGCAACGCATACTAGTTGGTGAGCATTTTTTTATTTTTTTGTCCCCGTCGACAATTTGCGTCAACATGGCAGGTGAAGATCGCCCTATTATTATGTCCTATCGTCCACTAAAAGGAAGCCCCATCATTTTAAAGCCTCCACCGATCCTTTATCATCGACCGTAACAGGCCGTAAGTCTAATTTTCTTTTAGAATCTAGTCCTAGCTATCTCGTTAGGTTGCCGCTTTGTCATTGTCGCCTCTCTCACGCATCAGTTACACATCAGACATATAGAGATTATGTAGGTCCGCAATAACTCCTATGTGTGCTGCCCAATTTGCTGGGATCCGATCTAAATATTAGTTTTACACATTCGACACCGATATTAGCGAAATATTTACACGGTAAACAAAAATTCACATTTTCAAATTACGTAAATATTGAATGCTACAGAATGTACACTGTACTATACTGTCCGTAGACTGACAACAATGTTTTTGATGTGTAACATCTTTCCCCTCGCTTTCGTGCAATCAAAATCTAAAACCAAAATTAAATAATCAAATCTGTGGGAGTGATTTCGTGAGAAGGGACGGAAGTGTGTCACAGGAAGCCGGGGAAGCGCGTGCTATTTGATTTGACCAATGAGCGCGCGCGGTGCTAGAGTAGGCCGTCAGAAACGACCTTGACGAGGCCCCTTTAATATTGTTTATAACCTTAATGTGGCTTATTACCCAGGTGAAATGTCAGATGTTACACATTATAAGCGACTACTAAAAGGCATGTTCGTTTTTATGTTTGTTCAGTGAAATTATAAAAGAACTGCTCAAATATTCAGGCTCAGAGATGCGTATAGGTATGTATTAAAGTACGATGATCAATAATCAGGCTTTTAAACTCCGGTAACTACCTACCTACTTAGCTACTGACAGAGTGGACATAGAAAATACCAACCTAGATCTTCCAAAAAATAAAATCTACACTAAATTCCCAATAAAAGCTAGACATACAAGTATAACCCACATCATATTAGTTAAAACCTACGTAGATAAGTCATGCGATTTTTTTGTGGGGACCCGTCCCGCCGACGAAGAACCGACCAATTTTCTCTCCCAAGAAACGTACAAAGGATCGTAGGTCCTGTGTAAGTAAAAGAGATGCATATATTATTAGTTCATCGCTGACTGTTCACACCAAGCAAGCAATCACAGCAAGACTATCAAAAAGAGTATCTACTCGCATATTAGCGACTCTCGCTTGGCGGGCAGAACACTCGCTGAAAGACTCACACTTGGTACATAAGCAAACCAGCGAGTAATCGCTCATCACCGCCGCACACTCGCTGCTCGTTGCACTCCAACTCGTTTTTCGCTTTTCATTAATCACCGACTGTGGGACATGTGCATAACAAGCCATAAATATAAAAAATAGTCTACCTACTTACATAAACAATACAAAAACGTTCTATGAGCCAGTAGAATTGTGGGACTTTTCCAGAGGTTGAGAATCGCTGCTATATCTAATTATAAGTGCTGTATCTAAACAAAGAAGTAGATAAATATATTCCTAGAAACGCTTCTACCTAGATGTTAAGCATATTACTAAATAATCTACGTCCTACGCTGGCTGGACCAACTCGCAAACAGATCTGTGACAAGCACAATAATTTTGTATATAATTATATATCTTTGTACTTACGTATACCTGAGAAATGTACACTCATGTAACTTGTAACTATACCGCTTATTGTAGTGTACTTGATTTTTTGTACTTAATTTCAACATTCTTCAACTCCATAGAAAGGGCATGAAAATAATAACTATCCCTAATCTAGCTTAGAACCCCTATTACACTACTCGCGAAGTTGCTAAATGCGCGAAGTACTTACTTGTCGAAGTTGGCCGGAGTCCGAACTACGTGACTACACACTCGTGCGAAGAATAATAGTGTTAATTCCTAGCATCCTGCCGGTCGATTTGTGACAGTGACAGCTCACTTCACGCTCACTTCACCTAAGTTACATGTTGATATTTTTACAGAATCGACCGACAGGACTCATCCGAGTCCTTTGACTCGGGCGCAAAAACCGACAACGATTGGAAGTGGCCCGAGGCGAGCGGAGGTTGCACGAAGCGTACCGAAGTGCCCTTTTACACTCATGTATTCGCTTAACTTCGATCAACTTCGCGAGTAGTGTAGTGCAGGCTTTAAGGCCTGTCAATATGTTAAGGAATTAACTTCTTTCGTGTTTTCGAGTCGATGGTAATTAAATGAGTTGGGCCCAGTAGGTGGCCACGTTAATGGCGGCAACAGTGGGTTTTTTAAATCCTCAGAAGAGTAAGTGTATGGACACTGGTAATGCCAACATTATGGGGCATGGTTTGATCAGGAGCACCGCATTAATAATGGGAGTTGGTTGGGTAAATTTCGCTAGATTGTGCTTGCACCTCATAAACAAGATTATCTAATGAAAAACTCAATTCAAATAATTGCTTTTAAATCATTTCATAAGATTTTATAGTATCATGTGGCGCCCTGACGTGTCTATTAAAAACTCTTTTAATTAAGGAACTGGCTCTCAAACATCATAATATTACGTTAAAAATATTAAAAGCATTGATTTTAAGGGTTTGTATTTTTTTTTTAATGGTCATCACATAAAAGCTGGCGCCCAAATGGGCCAAATAAAAATCTGTTATGTACCTGTAGAACTAACTTTTAAACTTGATAATCTTAAGTACATCATTGAGTTAAAACTCTAAAATAATTGCTGTATAGTGGTTTGTTGAGTTAAAAAGAACTCGGTATGATGTGACGCCCAGAAGGGCAAAAAAAAACTGTTAATTAAAGAAGCAACTCTCAAGATAATAATATTATGTTACAACCCTTTTATAGTAATTGGTTTTTAAGTTATTTTTATTGGTCTTAAGTTGTTTAATGTTTGAATACGACGTGGCACCTAGCTGGGCCAAATAAAAATAACTACCTACCGTTCGTTGCTATCGATAGGAAGGCACATATTTAAAAAAAAGGTGAAGAGTAATTACACACATTAAAAAAATGTATACAATACACTAACAGACTATCAATTTACTATATTAGAATTTTTTTTTATTAATGGAAATTATTAAAATATTTTTAAACAGTTTTTTACGCCTAGATAAGGCCTAGTTACCAATATTTTAGTATTAATCATTTGTCTGCAAAATGTTTTACTAAATCGCGTCCTTCAAACTTTTTAAGTAGAAAAATTAAACGAATAAGTTTATTTATGAAAATTATATAGATTTCTAAAAAAATGTGTATCGAAGGCAATGCTCCGGGCGAGTAAAAATAAATAGAAATTGTAAAAATGTAGTCTTGTGTTGTTCATAATAAATGTGTAGATTTTGAATAGTGATGTAAATAATAATTTTATTATTGTATTGAGTTGTCTGCAGCAGATAATGTTAATGTAAACTGTGTTCATTTATAAATAAATGTCTTAGATAACTACAATTACTTTTCATCCTGTACTCCTACCTAAGAAGGGGGGCTTATGCCTAAGTAATAAAAGTCGCAGGGGTCGATCGATCAGGTTAAGCTACGCTTGCCGGGGTTGGTCCGTGGATGGGTGACCATCCTTACATACCAAGACCTCCGTGCCTCGGAAAGCACGTTAAGTCGTTGGTCCCAACTGTCATTCGTGGATCTTTGACAGTCGTTACGGGTCGTCATAAGCCCGAAAGTCTGACAACCAGTCTTACCAAAGGGGTATCATATTACTCAGTAGGTACCTAACTGGGTTGTGGAGGTCAGATAGGCAGTCACTCCATGTAAAATACTGGTATTCAGCTGCATCCGGTTAGACTGGAAGCCAACCCCAACATAGTTGGGAAAAGGCTGGGCAGATGATTGTAGGCACCTTTCTTATGCCTACTGGATTCGCCACGGGAGTTACTACGACTCTTGATGTATAAAATAAAGACACTGATTTGATTACGTACCTACTGTAGAATACTTATTTATTCCCAAAAATCCCAAATACGAATAGGAGCATACGGATCGGCCAGCGCGTAGTGACTGGCGATAGCCCATACACACTTCTCTTTCATACTACAAACCGCTGACGCATAACATTCGTAGGTACTTACATTGTCCCTACATGATGATGACTACCTACCCAAGAAAACCAAATCATCATTCTGTGATGTGAAAACCGAAGTAAGTATCTACTTATACTAAAAACTAAACAATCCTAGCTTAAAAAACTAGTTTATGCTGGCCTCATAATCTGTTGAAACTCCGTACTACGCTAAGCCATCTCAAGGTCAAACTGTTACCACCGACGTGCGGTTGACTGTACCTACATAACATTTAAAATATTATTTTCTAAAGTATGGACCATGTTCGAGGAACGTTTTCTTTAGTTAGAAACAGAAACTAGTAGCGCCATCTACATTTTACACAAATTCAACTCTAGACCGTTGAGTTGGTAATAAATAAAATGAGTAAAAAGAAGTGAACACCTGTCTGTGAATCTGGGGAAATATCGATGTAGTACCACTAGGGTCTGTAGGTATACCTCTGCTAAACCTTCGGGGAAAACAGGCGTGATGTTATGATATTACGTGTTTTATTTATTCAACATTATTTTAATATAATTCCATCAAAATCATAATCATCATTTCAGCCAAAAGAAGTCCACCGCTGGACATAGGCCTCCCCCAATCATCACCACTTCGACCGGTTATTACAGTTACATTTGCAATGTTTTGATTGCATTCAACTTTAGATAATACCTAGATGATTGTCATAATACGGGACTTTAACCCTATTTATATTATACTCAGTGATTTAGTTAACGCTTGACTAAAAGTAAAACAGAATTTAATCGACTAATTACTAAACGAGCAGTTTACACTGTTCCAGTCACTAAATTGTCGAAACCATAGACACGCAGTTTTGCACTCCACTGGAGACGTGTAAATTGGTGTAAATGTCTGATGTCAGCGTTTAATTTTTGACAAACGTGAAGATTTTAACACACTTGATTTATTTCACTTATTAAAAAGGCATTATTAGCAATCGATAACGTAGTGAACGTAAGTTGCGGTGTAATCGATAAAAGATGAATTATTAATCTATTCGTCTTACGACCTTGTATAGCAAAACCAGTCTGTGTGCTCAAAAAATCTGATACGTGTGAACAAGGGAATTTAGTTCAACTCATTAGCTGTCATATTATACTAAATGGCGGGATACAAATGGTCCGAAGACGTTACAATCAAGTTTGTTAGCGAGTATGTTGCACACGAGTGTTTGTGGAACACTAAACACTCACTGTATAAAAACAAAATAGCCAGATTGGCAGCTTATAGGGACATAGCAAATAATATGAATCTACCTAATTTTGGTGAAAAGGAAATCGTCATCAAAATTAAAAATATTCGCTCCACATACTGCCAAGAACTAAAGAAAATAAAAGACTCCAAGACGTCAGATTGTGGGGAAGTTTATGTTCCTAATCTAAAGTGGTTTTCAATACTTAATTCAATAAGGAAAGAAGATGGTTCGGTAAGTTTTTTATTTTAATGTTCAATTCCAATAAACTTATGAATATATAATAACAGTTTGTTGAGAAGGTATAATTTCTCTCAACTTATCTTCTGCCACTGCCAGCTCACTGCCCCCTCTCCAATGAAATAATCAGCATAGTCATTCCTGATCCGACAAGCATCTTCTGATGGACAGTCTTTAATATTTTTAGGGAATTCAGCTAGCCCTTCTATTAGCAATTCTCTCCATAATCCAGGTATAATATTGCCAGTAATACTGTCTTCTACATCCAATGTTGTCACCTGTATTGGACTTTTAGTTATTATCAACCAGTTGTGCAAAGCGCAACAGGTTTTTACAATTGTTTCTATTTTATCTGCTGTAAATGGAAGGGGCTTTTCGAAAATTCTAAAGCGGCTGACAAGTAGCCCAAAGGAGTTATCAGTGACACTTCTAGCACGGGACAATCTGTAGTTGAATACTCTCTCTTTTTCTGATTTTGCTCCTTCATATGGTTTCATTAAATACCTTTTTAATGGGAAGTTATCATTTCCAACTATAACATGATTTGGTGGGACTAAATTATTTTCTAATGCTTTACTTAAAACACTTTCTCCAAAAACTTCTTTTGATATATTTTTCTTTGACAAGACATCAATATATTTGAAGCAATAGTCATCATCACATATAGTCAATAGGGCAATCTTGTGATAATGCTTGCCTGTTTCACCTTGAGATTTCATCACAACATATTTCCCATCAATAGCACCACAACATCTTGGAAAATCCCATGTATTCTTATAGTTAGTTTCAACAGCTTTCCACTCTTCAAGAGTTGGTTCCTAAAACAAAATAAATAATTATTATCTTGGATGTTTTCAGGAAAATACAGAAGATAGTGTTGGTGGTACCAGCTTTCAAGATGAGAGTTACAATGGTGGAACTAACTCCCAGTGTAACATTGAAGAGTCCGCAGACAACACATTACCAGAAACGGACCAGCCTCGCTCATTAAAGAAGAGAAGACTGCAAGAACTGGCAACTCTTTTAACAAAAGTGAAAGAAGTCTGTGCTATCAATAACACTCCACCTCCAGAAGAGCATGAATTTGATATTTTTGGCCGAAGTGTTGCAGCACAACTAAAAGTGCTGCCGTTAGAACAAGCTTTACAAGCTCAGCATTACATACAGAGTTATTTGACAGGATTACGGTTGCAGGATTCACCAGGTTCTAGAACCTCTTCACCATATTATGTAAAGTTCGAGCAGATGAGTCCTTGAAAGGAATTGTACAAAGAGTTTGGCAAGCATAGGGAAGCCCTGATCAAGACTGATTACTTGATGAAAGTGGCTGAAATAGACAGGGTGATGCAAGGGAATTGTATATAGTGGTATATGTTGGGTTGGAAGAGGCCTAACATCAGACCTTAGTGAATCGATTGAAAGAATAATTCATAACTGTTTAACGTTTTTCCAGATCTCACATTAATATTGATTTCTGTTACCTCAAACTTGTCTTTTTATGACTAAGTGCACACTAAAAAAATATGATTTTGAAAGTTGTCAAAATGCAAGAGCTGGCTATATTATATTTCTTACTTCACAATTTCTTCTGAACTTAATCAGGATATGCAAATAACACACCTTATCAAAAAATAAACGCTACTTAATGAAAAATATTTTTATTTACCTTAATATAATCCTTTAGAGCTAAGCAAATGGCATCACATACTTTATGGATCATCAAACAAATACTTGTCCTTGAGACATTGAACAGAAGTTCTAGTATTCTCAAACAGCTTCCAGTTGCAAATAAATGCAGTACAATTTCAAGTTTAAGTGAAGCAGGCAGTGCCCTTCTCATAACAGTGTCTGTCTTCTGAATATATGGCTCTACCCCTTTTAATAACCAGTTAAATGATTCTTCTGTCATATGCAATGCAATGAAATGTTCTGTTGGGCCTTTGGCAGATAGTTCAGGGAGCAGGTAACTATTTATATCTTGTTTAACTTTGTCTTTTACCCATTTACGTTTGCGATTTAGTTTTACACCTTCAATATCGGCTTCCTCGTTGATTTCTTCGAGGATATGTTTTAAAGTTTCTTGGAGGATATCCCGCACTTCACAACGGATCTGTAGCCTATCCATGGTGGGTAATAATTACGTTCGTGTATTTGTACACGGTGGGGCTTTACCGGGTGGTTGCGGACTTTTTATTTTGAACTCACTAGCAATAACTAACTTTATGCACAACTTATTACACCCTTAATTAATTTATTATGTATCTACCAAGAGTAAAATCAAAATGATAGGGCCGACAATTACCCCAGCTAAATGATTTTTTATACGTTTGAAATATATGTATTTTATTGAATTGCCATGGGCGGCTTTAAAACTGACACCCAGGTTAGTCACCTAGAATAAATATGTTCTGTAGTCACTAACCACACGAAAAGAAAAGATTGATTCATTTACAAATAAATACATAAACATGCAACGCGCGCTACTGGATATTCTTTAATTTAAGTGGCGTGGCGCGGCGCCTCAAAAATTAATTTTCTGTTTACTGACAAGCTGACAATAAACAAAAGAAATGACAATTAAAATTTGACAATGACATTGACTTGACTGTCACTTTGAATTTATTGACAAACATAAACGAGGATGCAATGTGGCTAATCTGAAATACTGCAAAAGCAACTACTAGCTAGCACAGCAGAAGGCCCTAATAATAAAAAGCGCCCGAGGCCCGCGTCTTGTTTTTTTTTTTTTTTTAGGTAGGGCATGTCGTAGCTGACCTCTGAGGTCATGACTACTTAACCGGTCAATCACGCGCGTCTTGTACGCTGCGTGCTACCTTATACAGGGTGGGGGGTTCAGGGGGTTCAGAATCATGTACTGAATGCGTGGTAACAGTTTTCGCGTCGATGTCCCTGCCACTCTGTATAATTGTTGTGTGACGCTGCGCTTTGCGCGCTCAATAAAATTGTATGAATTTATATGTAACGAATTATAACAAGCGCTGCCGTCAAAGGCCCCTTATCGCGCCCGCAACGTGTGGTCGCAAGTTCCTTTTAAACTATTTTTCCTTGTCATTTTCTCTGCATCAGTAATAAACATAAAAGAAACACAGATGTTGGGGGTTCAAAGTTGCAGCAAAATGTGGAAATTTTGTTGCGTGTGACGAGCGTCCAACGCGCGCCCGGTGCACACTCGCCGCGCGCTCGAAATGCAGCGTACTGTGCGCGCGCCTCGGGCGCTTGTTATAAGTCCCTAAGGGACTAGTTATAACAAACTAGTGAGTCGCGGTCAAAGCCAATCAGTGTCGCTGCCGTGATAGCAAGTAATAGTAAGTTATTTTCCCTGTCTACGGTTATTTTTTCTAGTCGCTTTTTTCCGACAGCTGGCAAGGAATTTGTGGTGTACAGTATTTGATCTCGCAACACTAGTCTAAATGTGCATAAATCCAAGTTTCCTATTTTGGTTTTGAAAAAACAAGAAAATATCTATGGATGACATTTGCATATTCCATTATACACAGAATTTCAATACGCATGACAAATATTTATTTGATTTTCAGGACTAAAACAATAAAAAGTATACTTATAAAGCCCCATTAATACAATTTTAATTAAAAAGATGAATTTCGCCATTTTAATCATTTACAGATACTCTGATAACCCTGCTGTTTAAAAATCTCTAAATGTAGATGATAATGTCAGGATTTCAGGAACGCACTTTTAATGGCAGGCTTGTCATGTTGATTTCGATATTCCGTAATTTATTGGCGTAGAGAAATGACTTTTATAATTTATTCTTTAAATTAAATGACAAAGAAATAATCTATATATAAAGGAGGAATAAATACATACATTGAAACTGTGAATGTGGCATCCGATTATAATTAAATCACCAAGTAAATATCAAGTTGTCACTAATAATATCTTAGAATCGATCTAGCTACGAAAATAATCTTGAGTTTGCCGTGAATATAGTATCGTTATGTCAACAAAGTTATGAGCTAATCGTTCGGTTAAGGTAAGAGCTCTTTATCATCGTGAATTTTGTAACACTTTAGTGATATTAAATTGTTGTTTTCACAGACCTGCGGCCGCAAGCCTTGTTTATATTTTTTATCGCTCAAATCACTTTCAATCTTATCTTTGTGTTGTCAAGTAGAATAAATTTTTAAATACACACCTTCGTTATCTGTTTTTGTGATAATTATCGTTGTAATTTCTTGTAGTAGTGAGAATGTCGTTAGAACGCGACAGTGTGGGCGGAGTGCCCAGTGTGGGGGACATACGGGGGGTGGCGCTCCCCAGTGGGGGCTCCTCGTCGGCAGACCCTCGCTCTCAGCTGCTGCAAGAAATGAGGGAGCAGAACTTTGACCTGATCAGATTTGCCTCATATAGGACCGCTTGCAAGCTTCGCTACGTTCAAAAGAAATGTAACTGTGAGTAATGTACAGTGTAATTCATTGAAACTGTTTTTAAAAACTAGATTTATATTTTCCTGCATAAAAAAACTGGGCATTTGCCTTCTAATAATTTTCTCTTTTATATGGTACTAAAATACATTCATTTCATCAACTAACAAGTTTATTCATTTTTTATTGGGTTAAATTGGCGTTTATTGCTTCTAAAATTATGAAACTGTTGAAGTAATGTGCTCCAAATAGATTGAGTCATGAATATTTATAACTAGGTTGGAATAACAACTCTGTTTAGTTAAAATGATTGGACTCCAAGGTTTTAATAAGCCTCAGATTATGATTGATCATGACAAATTCTGTTGTATTTTGTAAATGATATACAACATTGATAACTTGAAATAATGGGTTCAACAGCTTGGATTTCGTCCACAAATAACGTGAAGCCCAAAAGGGGGGAAGGGGGTTCAGAAAAATCACGAAATATCACAAAGGGGTGTAGTGACATATCACGTGTATTTATTCTTTCGTTTAATGTGCATTTCTAAACTCTAAATGGCCCCCTAATAAAATATTTTTCTTTCTTCCCTTCTATTTAAAGATAAAATATTCAGTAATTTTTTAAGATACTTTGTACCAATAAATACACGTGACTTTGGATAGGGGCGGGGGAGGGGTTAGTCTAAAACCTCACCACGTATCACCAGCATGCGTAGTATGACGACCATACAAACAGGTTTTCTACAGGTTTTGTTGACGGAAGAATAGACAAAATGACAGATTGTGATTGTTTATCTGTCATTTTGTCTATTCTTCCGTCAACAAAACCTGTTTCTATTGTGGTCATGCTAAGCGTGCAGGAGGGACGGGGGGTTAAAAAGTTGCTAAAAACACCACGTGATTAATGGATGACCCCTTGGGAGTAAAAATCATTTTCTTAGTTTTTAAAACTTCAAATCAGCTCGATTTCTAAATATTACAATTAAATAATACACAAATTTTAATTTAAATATTACCTTTGTAAATAGAAGTGATAAACAGCTGTAAAATAAGAAATCTTTATCATTCATCGACTAAACATATTAACTTTCTTTCAGTACATGTAATAGACATATGGAACGTAATAGAGGCATTCCGTGAGAATGCACTGAACACTCTAGAGCCAACCGCATGTGTGAACGTAACAAGACTGGAAACGCTTGTATCTTCATTGTACCACAACTTGAACAAAAGACTGCCGCCCGCTCATCAGGTGTCTGTGGAAGCATGTTCAGCTTTGTTGTTGAACTGGTTGCTATCCGCTTACAGTACTGGGTGAGTTGGTAATATAATATTTTTTTCCATGTTGGTTACATTTACTCTCAATTATAGAAGCAACAAGCAGAATTTACCCAGGATTTTGTAATATCTTGATTTATGAGTGTCCTTGGTGTTTCCTACCCATTCTTTTTCATAGAGATTTACGTTTTGGAGTGGGCAACTAGCTTTAACTGACTAACTCACCGAGTCCTTGAAAATTCAAAAGTCCTTGTAAATAGGGTAATAGAGTGATGACAAAAAAAAATTGTCCCATCAGATAGATTATTAAAAAATATTGGTCACTTATTTTTTCTTTTTTTACGTTACAATCAAAAGATATCGGCTATACATTGATTTGAAATGTGGCATGACTTCATTCTTTGGTAGACTTGTAAATCAGTACATGATTTGTGAGGTAGTGAACCCCCACTCCCCAACTTTAATGTGTTTTATTTAAACCATTTTTTATTAATATGATAAAGCAAAAAATATGTGTCTAATATTTTTTTATTAAATGACTGACAGACTAAATAGTTTTTTTTTCCCAGGCCAAAGCCCTATTGAAATGAATACTTTGAGTTTCATTAAAGTATTTTGACTCTGAATATATTTTTAACAAATTATTTAATTGAAGTGGTCTTTTCCAATAAATAAAAAAAGGATTAAATACCTTTAGGATATTGTATTCCTACATCAATATGTATGTACATCACACAAACTCTGGCTTGCAAAGGATAAATTGCTATTGTTTACATATAAACATCATGTTGCAAATAAAATCTGAAGGAGAAGTGCAACAAGAGGCATTGAAGCAACAACATGCGACTAATATTAATTAACATTGTATTCATAATAACATACATATAACAGTTTGATATTCAGTGTTGATTGTCATTTCAAGTATGTTCTTAAGTACTTTAATTAAATATGTTAGTAAGTTTAACTAAGTTATATTTCACCTGTAACTGATAAGTTTATAAGTAGTCTTCATCTGATATTAACCCTTTCCCACCTATTGGATTTGACGTTGTTATTAATATAATTAATAACAACGTCAAATCCAATAGGTGGGTATTTATGTCTACCTTGCAAACAACTATCACATTACATGAAATAATAAATCTCATAGCAGAACTTTTCTTCTGAAAAAGTTGTTGAATTTGTACTATAAATTCTATTGCAACCTTAAAAATAATCCGCCCAAGTTTTGGCTACTTCTGAGTCTAAGGTGGATATATTTACACTATCATATCTATGATCAATCATATAATGAAATTGACAAAATAATTATATAGACATAATTAATAATTAATTAATTAATTATTAAATAGACATAATTATTGGTAATTTGTGAGCTCGTAGATAGGTATATGATATAATATGATAATAGGTCTATTTTACAATTTAATTATATCTATGATCATAGATATGATAGTGTAATAACCCCATAATCACCAAAGTGATTTAATGTGGTGGTCGCGCTAACTTAGCCCGCGAATTGACAGTGTGTCCAAAAGCACAGATTAATACAGATGGGACACTCCGCAAAATCATTTAAATAAAAAGCTACTCTTGCTTCGACACGATAAAGTGCAATTCAGGTTGCACAGCGCTATTTACCTACAGTTATATTCACCTAAAAGTTGCCTCTCTTTTTATCGCGTAAATCTTAGATCTGACTATGTTACACTCACTGAATTGGCCCAGCATGACGGGCCTGCCGCGTACTTGTAGCTTCATATGTATGTGCTGTATTCATCTGTGCCAAAAGTAAAGGTCCATTTAACATTAAATTCTATAGTTAATCAACTTCAATGTAAAATTATTTTGTTTCAGTGAGAATGTGGGTAAAATCCGAGTGTTTTCCATCAAAGTGGCGCTCGCCACGATGTGTGCCGGGAAGCTGATGGACAAGCTAAGATGTAAGTACAGGTTGTGTGTATGCAGTATCAAGGTCAGAGACTCGGAGTAAACAATGATTCATTAGTGACTACGCTACTGGTCTGTTAGTCATCAACAATGAACCAACTTCTTAGATCATATTGTGCGAGGATCTGCATAATATGAAATTTAAATAAAGTAGGTTACTCACGTGAGGCTCGAAAGGGGGGGAGAGGGTTCGGAAAAATCACGAAATATCACAAGGGGGGGGGGGTGTAGTGAGATATCACCTGTATTTATTATTTCGTTGAACACGCGATTTCTAAACCAAAAAGCGGCAAGTGACCTTGACTCGCCGTAGTCAGCCAACGGTTACTCAATACTCAATTTTTTATTGCATTCCATATGTATTACATAGATGGTATAATAAGTAAGAGAGCAATATGGACCCTGTCGGGCACAGCAAAATAAGGAGAGAGGAAGAAGGCTAAGCAGTAATTCAATAGTATTAGATGTTTTTAATTGGGTGTATAATTATGTATATATATATTGTATATTATTAGGTTTGTGTATATAGGTATAGTATATTAGTTATTTTAATTTTGTGTATTGCATAAGAATAATGTAGGTAGTTATTATTTAAATTCTTAGAAGTATTTTCATTATTATTAAATTATGTTATTATTTATGTATTAATATTTAAATTTATACCTGTATTTAAAGGTAAAATGTTCTGATTTTAAGATACTTTGTATCTCTCTTCTCTTCCTCCAGACATTTTCTCCCAGCTATCAGACGGCAATGGTCACCTGCTTATGAAGAGACTGTCGGATTACCTTCGAGAGGTGCTGGCGTTACCAGCGGCGGTGTACGAGTCGCCGTCGTTCAACTATACAGACTCGCTCGCACTTACTATATTTAATCAGGTAAGTTCTAGATGGTTCTAGTCTTCGGTAACCCAGCACATGTGCTAGCACAGCTGTAGCTACTCACTTGGATGGAAAGAGTCACTCACTCTTTTTATTTTGATGTACTTACCACACACCACAGGGCACAGATTAGCTAATCTGCATTCGGAATTCATTTGCCAAACATGTAAACAAACACGAGTTTTAGGAAAAACAACTGTAATGTTCTGTTTGCGCTACAACTACCTATTTTTTATGACTTTTCAACAATACTAGTCAGTCTAAAATCAACTTTATTTATACTGTCATAAAGTTGATGTTTGTCTAAGTGGTAAACTCGTGTTTGATTACATGTTTGGCAAATAAATTGGGAACGCAAATTACACGGAACATTTGTACGTAGGTATTGTGAGTTTTGAACGAAACAAGTCACTCACTCAATTGCAAATCTATTTACGATTTAATTTGATTTAAGGTCTAAGTTTAATTGCCATCTTTCGCTTTTGTTTGACGACGTCACGTAACCATTCTCATTTCTCGTTCCCTCATAATCACTCGTGCGAGCTGTGTGACGCGCTTAACCGATCAGTCACCGCGTGTGCCTTCTCTACGGGGTATGTGTACGTGCCGTGTCGCGTTGTCGTCACATCGCCACGCTCGCGCCTCGCCTCATTCTTGGTAGCACAGTGTGCTAAGACACTCTGTAAAAAGAGTGCCTCGCACGATCCTTATTTTAAAAGGGTGTGCTACCCATGTCTAGATAGTTGTATTGTTACTGCCAGCACGCGTAGCATGACCGACGTAGAAACGGGTTTTGTCGACGGAAGAATAGACAAAATGACAGTTAAACAATCACAATTTGTCATTTTGTCTATTCTTTCGTCGACAAAACCCGTTTCTACGGTGATCATGCTACGCGTGCATGTTTGAGAAAATTTGGAAAAGACACCTTCCTTCCCTTGAAGTCAACTGGGTGATGCCATCCCCAGGGGTAATGTTTTGCTTGACAGTTGAAAGGTCAAGAGCCCAATGGGTTAATATAAAACAGTTTTTGGTATAACACATCTTACCTCTCGCTTTCCTGTGAAAAAAGAAAGGGACGGCAGTGTGTAACAGGAAGCCGGGGAAGCGCGCGCTATTTGATTTGACCAATGACCGCGCGCGGTGCTAGAGTTGGCCGTCAGATGGTACCAACCCATTTTCCGAGAGATTGGTACTGTCAGCTAAGATGTCAGATGTTACACATCATATGCGAATACAGTAAGGCTCGAATATTAATTGGATCTATTAGTCGGTTCAAGATATTTAAATATCTCCAACACACACTGAATCTTGCCACCAACCTTGCCGACTCTCAAATGTTTTTAGTACTTCATGAGCACTACTCACTATTATCGTATTGCTCGTACCAACACGATGAAAAATTGGACGTAGTTAAACAGAAAGGATCCAACTCACACAGAGTTAGTTTTGAGATATTCAAGTTTTAAAATCAAATTGTCGAAGTGATTGTATGACCTGCCATACATACGGGTTGGTAACGTATGGTCATAAATTCATAATGACATGATGCGTTGGGATTGTTTTTGTGATACCATTAAAGTTTTGACTACAAAGAGTGTTTTGGTATACATAACTCATTTTCGCCCATAGTGTGGGTTGGATCCTTTCTGCTTAACTACGTCCAATTATTCAAAGCGAAATTGTAATCTTCAGAACCGAATTTTAGATTCCGATATATTACTGGTAGCTCCACCAGCCACCAGCCTTTTCCCAAAAAAAATTGTGCAAGCCTTCCTAATTTTATCTACTGTATGATACTACACACACTACACACTACTACATTTAGGACTAAGTATTGTATTTATTCATTTTATTTTTGTCTTTTTTGGGTTTTTTCACTATATGCTGCACCGGTTGACGTCATCACGTCAACGCCGGCTGTCGCTGAAAACCAGCGTTGGGGCTCTGTCTCGCATAGGGTCGCAGCATTAAGCTGAGCGATGGCCGTTTTGCGTGGATGTGACGCATATTTTCCCCCAAATTGTTTTGTGTTTTGTTCTTTCTTTGCGTCATGTGTACCGCAAATAAACGTATTTTCTTTCTTTTCTTTCTTTCTTTTTATACTGCAACATATCATTTTCTATGTTTAGAACGGCAAGATCACCGTGAACGATTTCCTGGACACACTGATGTCAGACCCCGGGCCGCCTTGTCTTGTGTGGCTGCCGTTACTGCACCGACTCGCCAGTGTCGAAAATGGTATGTTATTATAGTAATGAATGAATTGAGCGACCGGTTTTACTTTTGTCGTATAATGTTATCATGTTGACAGTAAACATAATTGTTTATTTAGTAGAGGATCCCTAGAGGAACGACCTTCATCAGTAGACATCGGATTATATGCACTAACAAAGTGCCAAAATATGCATTTAAAAAAGGTCGAAATATGCACTAAAACTCTTCACAAAGGTCGGAATATGCACAATGCAAAATCAAAAACCATTTTTATTTTTATATATTTTAATTAAGAAGCGTCTTAATTAAACGCGAGGTGTCTTATTTCGCTAACGTTACGTTTCGCTTTCGCTTACGTTTAACGGATGACAAGTATTTTATATCAAATTTAGTATGTTAAAAAATATATCGCGGGTTGAATTGGCAAAAAAAGTCCTGGCCAGACGATATGATTAATAAAAAATTCAATAATGACTTTTTTTCTTCAAAAATTCACTCTCCCGTTTAACAAATAAATTAATACCAATCGAAGGTATGAAGCCTATAGAATATAAAAACGTTGGGTTGTCTATTCTTTTCCTGGCATAACTATGAGTTGGCAGGTATGTATACAGGTGAGTCGATACCAGTAATTAACATCCATCTGTTTAATGAATAAGTCTTATATCCAAACAAGCGCTATTTCATGACGAACACGATGATATAGGGTTGTCTGCGTAAAATCTGGTTTGAACGACGGTTGATGAGCTTTGAAAAGTAAAATTTAAAAATATTTGCTATACTATAAATGTTCTTCTAAATAAAAATATGATAGCGACATATACTTATCTTAAAATTTTTTTTGTGCTCTGTCAGTAAAGTGTAAACTGAGTCACCAGTAGAGTTAGAAAGAAAGAATAATGTTTATTTGGACACAGTTCGTGAAATACAAAAAACAAAATAAAAAGTTTTTTTTTATTTTTTTATAAAAACCGTGATTAATCACGTCAGGCCCACGAAGAATTAATCACTATAAAATTCAAAAACCTATCCCTTTTTGCATGGCACCTACAAAAACGCTACACGCGAACCTAGAAAACGCTATACGTATCCATAAATACAATCTTCTTCATAATTCACTCTGGAAATGATTAATGTTCTCCCCCAGTGGTCCACCCGCTAGCCTGCAGCGCCTGCCGTCGCAGCTCTCTCACAGGCTTCAGATACCGCTGCACGCGCTGCGCCAACTACACCATGTGCCAGGACTGCTTCTGGCGCGGCCGGGTCTCCGCGACCCACAGCAACGAGCACGAGGTCAAGGAGTACGCCGCCTATGTGAGTATACCTGCCATGCGATTCTGTAAACATCTCACCGTGAAAACTTGGGTGAAGTGAGCTGTCAATAGTGTCAATCCCTGTGGAATGACAGCTCACTTCACCCAAATTGTCATTGAGATTTATTTTATGATTTTAAGTTTATTTGCACAGTAACCTGAGTTAGAAACAGATTAATATTTAAGCCTGTTGGAAGAATTACTATCCGCATACCCAAGAAACTAGAAGTTATGTTATGACCAGCCGACGTATTCTGTACCTAAATAAATCTCACCGTGAAGAATTTGGTGAAGTGCTAGCTGTCAATAATGTCAATCTCTAGCATTAGGTGGAATGACAGCTAACTCCACGCTCACTTCACCTAAGTTTTCACGGTGAGATGGTTACAGAATAGCATGGCTGATGACAATGTTCACTGTGCACAACTACACACAGGACTGCTTCTGAAGCGGACGGCTCTTAGCAAGTTCTTAGTCAACTTTGATTTTATTTTTCTCTACTAAATAACGCTTGGAACACGCTATATTTACAAAAAATAACATAAAATGTTTGTCCATTTAGAAATCCCCGTCGAAGCAGATCGGCGCGACACTGCGCAAGTCGTTCCGCTGCGTGCCGGAGAGAGCGCGCGCGCAGTTGCCGCGCTATCCCGACCAGCCTGAGCGGACGCTGAACCTTAGTCATATCGTGTACGTATAACATTAGTTCATATGCTAGAGATGTTTTGAGAAACGTAAGAAAGAGAGAAAATAAAGAAAAAATGTTTATTCTGCACAAGTAAAACGCACATTACAAAAAAATACACACATACAAAAAAGCCAAAAGCCTCGTATTCAACCAATAAAAGTTTGACAGTTTTGTTTGTTGCTTGATGTCTAAGCCAGGGACCAAAGACAACATGACTGCGTTCATTTTAGAGTCTGGCAAACGAAAGTAGAGACTGAATAAGCGCGGCAAATAAAAAAAAAAATCTGCATAGCAACCCCAAAATTAGTATGAAATACCTGGAATAGCCTAGTTTGATACTTTAGAATTCTTTATTTATGTTGAAAAACAGTAATATTTGTACACTACTGCTTGACATCATGTGGACAGGTTCATAAATGGGGATAAACCTTGACATTTCGAAAAATCAGTTAACCTTGTGTGAATAAAAATACGACTTTAGGTATTATGCACCAATCCGAATAACAAAAAACAACAATATTCTATAATAATTTTGGTTTATTCAGTACCATAGTCAAAATCTGAATCTAAAACTTCCATGTGAAAAGATTCATTAGAGTCACTGTTTTGTCATTTTTGAGTTAGTAAATGCTCAAGATCACAACAAATCACCAACAACACGCCATCTTGTTTTGGCAAATTGAGATTGACATTACTATGCGTTTGCACTAGCGAAACATTCACAACAAAACATGTTGGAATCTCAATTTACTGTCAATTTTCCATACAATTTTTGACAGGAACTAGAGATTTCAACATGTTTTGTTGCGATGTTTCGTCAGTGCGAACGCACAGTTAGTATAAAATTGCCATATAAAAAGTTTGCAAATAATTCGAGTGACTACTTTCGTTTGCCAGACAACATCGAAAGTCCACAAAAAATAAATTGCCAGTGTATGATAAATTGATAAACATTCGTTAGCCTTTGAAATCTTCAGAAGCCTAATTTTAAATATTCTGTATCTTTTTATCGACTCACTGAGTCATTATGTTTACCTTATAACTGCATAATTTATTTGTATATCTCATATTTTTAGTGAAATTTGTGTGTGTTCTTTATTAGAATAAATTCTTTAAACCGAAGGTCGACTAATATTGAAAATATTCATCAAATATTGTTCTGTTTTCTTGCGGAATAGAGGTTCAATAACATAGATTTGTATGTGATTCTCTTTTTTTCTTCATTGATTATATGATGACGGCGTGCGTGTATGACCAGATGTATAATGCGTGTATGATGAGTGATGTGTGTGTGTGTGGTGTGTGTGGTGGATGTGTGGTGTGTGTGTGTGTGAGGTGGATGTGTGTTGTGTGTGTGTGTGTGTTGTGTGTGTGTGTGTATATTGTATGAACGTAAACGAAGTAAAAGGAGTATGTAAGGATCATAGTAGGTGGCGTTCTGTAGTTTATGCCTACTTCTATGGTAAAAACGCGTGAACTTCTGTATTTGTGTATGTAAGTATATAATTATTAGTAATAATATGTCGTGGTACAGTCCGCCGTCCCCGGTGCCGGCTCACAACGGGTTCCCGGAGTACGTAGGCGGGTACGTCAACACCGGCTCGCTCGACTCGCGCTCGTCGCGCTCCACACATCGCAGTACGTATTAAGATCACCATTATTTAACTATTTTCGACCTTATTTCTACTAGTATAAGGTTGAAATATCATACATCAAAATTTTGCTTCACGTATGTGTGACAGAGATAACGCTCTACAAAGTCCATTTTTTGTAAAAGTCGGTTGTACAAACCGTTCACTATAACTTGTCCATTGCCATCATGTTGGCACCATTCAACGTATTAAGATTTAGGTGGGAATATAAATCGATTTCTATTGGTCGATGTAGTTTTTATAGTATTCGTAAAATTTCGACTTACCCGCAGATAACCGATGGAACCTTTGGCCGTGGTCATACTAAACAGAGTTAAAATTAATTAGCTAGCGAAACTCCGCAGACGTGGATAGGTATCGATATCTAAATATGATCAAACAAAAAATTAATTAAATTGATGAGTTTTTTTTCGCAGTCATTAACCGCAGTTAGTTGGTGTAGTAAAATGAAATATCACTTAAAAAAAAAAAAAATTGTTTATATTTTTTCAGACAGACGTGATGGGCATCGATGTCCAAACATGATAAAATAAAAGAAAACGGATTTTCTCAACTCATACTTCAAGTAAAAACAAAACCAGAGGTCGCTGACCCCAAAAAAAAAGACATCAATTTTTTTTTTTTTGTCCTGTTTGGATATCGATACCCATCACGTCTGCGGAGTTTTGCTAGCTAATTTTATTTGACCCTGTATACTAACAGTATTATTTCTAAAACATACCAATATTGCTTGTCAGGTATAGCAGAACATCTATCTCGTGGAGTGGATGACGAACATCGTCTGATAGCGCGGTATGCTGCGAGGTTGGCGCACGAGAACAGAACTATGGTATGTATAATCTTCTATCTTCTATCTATAATATAAAAATGAATCGCAAAATGTGTTGGTAAGCGCATAACTCAACAACGCCTGGACCAATTTGGCCAATTCTTTTTTTTAAATGTTCGTTGAAGTTCAAGGATGGTTTTTACGGCGAGAAAAATAGAGTAGGTAGGGTAGGTAGGGTAGGTAGGGTAGGTGCGCCGTAGATAAGTACTTAGTGCTACTCGAGCGAAGCCGGGGCGGGCAGCTAGTAACGTATAAATACCGTATAGACTAGGGACGTTACGGAAGTTGTTTTATCGGAACCAGAACCGACGACGGAGTTTTTTTTGATCGATCGAAATCGGAACCGGAATTGGAACCTAAGTCGGAGGCGAAGTAGGATAAAGATGTGTTAGTGAAAAAATTTAAATATTATTCAGTCTCTTTTATTAGTCTCTTTAATCAGTCAAATATTACCGATAACATTCTCAAACAAAACGGAGTGAGAGAGAAATGGAGACTTCGAGCGCGAGCGTGTATGAAATAAACAAACATTACCCTGGTGACAAGTTAAAACTTCTTTGTACGCGCTCTAGTCAAGTGGATCGCTGCGTTTTGAACTTCGGTATAACTCCGATTCAAAATTATCGGAACCGAAGTCGGAATCGGAGATGTAAAATTAATCGGAAGTTCTGACAATAGGGACGATGCCTGGGTAAATAAAAATGAAATTCTAATTAGTCCGTCAGTCAGATAATAAAAAAAATATTAGACACGTATTTTTTGCTTTATCATATTAATAAAAAAAATACTTAGATAAAACGCATTTTAAGTTGGGGAGTGGGGGTCGCTACGTCACTAGTATGTATAAAATCTACATACTCGTGCCGTCATGGCACATTTTAACTCAATGTATCGCCGTAATCTTTAGATTACGTAAAAAAAGAAAAAATACGTGTCCAATATTTTTTTATAAACTCAAAAACCGACTCAAAAAAAAAAAAGTCTCTAAAACTCTAAACTCAAACTCAAATCATTTATTTCAATTAAACCATTACAGGCACTTTTGAATTGTCAAGGAATGGGTCAGTCAAAAATATGAAGCTAGTTGCCCATTCCAAAGCGTAGTAGGTACCTATGGAGAAGAACGGGCAAGAAACTCCACGGACACTCTTTTAAATAAAATAATGTCATCATCCCTATTCGGAATCGGAACCGAAGCTCCGTAAGATCCTTGGTATAGACTTAATTTAATTAGTGATAAGGTATATTTTGCCTTGGCCAAATACGCCAAGCGAGGTGAAAGCATCAAACAGACAGACTAAACAGTCTTATATTAGTAGCGAATCTAATATTGGAGTGTTTAGTCTGTTTTACGTGCTATTTATAATATTTGTATATGTTGTTGCAGCCAAGAGCCGGCAGATCAGCATCCCTTACTCCTGAGCTGGTAAATTTCAATCTATTTACTAAACATTTCGCGCGTTTGTCTATTCTCATTTTTGATTAATTTGGCAATATTACTGTATGGAAATATGAAATGTGGCTAACTAGCCAACTAGAATATTAATGATGAATTGCAATTATAACACTGAATTAGATTTTGTAAGTGTTTTATGTGTAAAACGGCATTTGGGAAGTTATTCGGTGTTACGATATTAATTATTGCATTTCATAATAAATATTTTAGTTCACTAGTTAGCGATATTTCATATTTCCATACAGTAATATTGCGAAATTAATCAAAACAGCGAAATATTTGACAGCAACGTTGCCCACTTTCAGAATGCAAGCATATTTATTAGCATATTTATTTCAAACAAAACTCATATTTGTATTTAGAAAGCGAAAGTCTTTATTATATCAAAATGTTTCGTATAGGGTCGTTCATCATCGGAGGGCTCAGAAGTGGACGCGGCGCGACAACAACGCGAACTGATCTCACAGCTAGAAGCCAAGAACAGGGAGATCATGAGGGAGATCGCGAGGCTCAGGTAAGCGTCTATCTTACTGTGATTTTATTTTTTGCTGCAGTCGAAACAGCAGTTTTTACGGAAAAAATATCTGCATATACAACTGACACATTCGTTAGTAACCTGCATTTGTTGGCATTATACGTGACCACAATAGGCCTCAGTGGTCTACGGAGCGAGAGGGTGTGGTAAGCCCTCACCTCCTTCTGTGAAGCAGTAATGCTCGCGAAGGAGGAGACGGAGCGCGTGAGGGGGAGGCAAATGTCGCGCCCCTAACCGCCGCAGGAGACGCCCTGGACGTCGGGAATCGCAGGCCGATTCCCGGCCACCGTAGGCGCGGGCTTGCGGACGGTGAGCGATGGGTAGCTCGCCGTCCGATAGGGACCAGGCCCGGGTCGACGGCGCGTTGTGTTCCACGCGCGCCTCAAATAGGTGTCAGCACCAACTGACGGGGTCCGCTAGGACCGATGCCTGCCGGGGTCGCGGGAAAATCCGAAAGGGATACCGTGACCCCTGGCAATGTACTGGCAACTGAAGGAACACGGGTGGGTTTTAGTCAGTAAGAGTATGACACACCCTCCGAAAAGTTATTTGATAATTTCCTACACACAAAAAAAAAAAGCCCTCAGTGGTCACTCACAATGGGCCTTATTAGAAGGCTAAAACTCACCCAAAGGGGAGAGGTCTATGCTTGAAGTTTACTTACGTGATCGAATCAGAATTGAAGAGATCCGTAAGAGAACCAGGGTAACCGACATAGCCCGAAGAATTGCCATACTTAAGTGGCAGTGGGCAGGGCTCGCAGAACAGATGGCCGATGGGGCCGAAAGGTTCTGGAGTGGCGATCGCGTACCGGAAGACGTAGCGTTGGAAGGCCTCTCATAAGGTGGACCGATGACCTTGTGAAGACCGCAGAAATCCGCTGGATGCGGGAACTACAGAACCGGTCGAAGTGGCGGTGCTTGTCCAGCAGTGGACGTATTTCGGCTGAAATGATACGTTACTCAATTACCCAAAATGTCTGTGCATTACCACAAACTTATCTGTTGAGCGGCGACTCTTATTTTCTTTGTGGATCTGTAAAGATCCATTACAATTAGATTTTCCATCTAAACTGAACTTGCTAAACCCTGTACAATACCTTTTTTCTAAATCCATTATATTTCTCCTCTACAGACGTCAACAAGAAGCAGAAGCAAGCGCGGGCGGCGGCGTGGGCTCAGCGCCCTTAGTATCAGAGCTACGTCTGTTACGACAACGTAAGGACGAGCTAGAGGGACATCTGTCTTCACTGCAAGAGTCGCGCAAGCACCTCATGCACCAGCTTGAAGGACTCATGAGGATGCTCAAGGTATGTACACGTCTATGGGACACCCATACGTCTGTTAGACGTATAGAACCAAGCTCCCTTAGTATCAGAGCTACGTCTGTTACGACAACGTAAGGACGAGCTAGAGGGACATCTGTCTTCACTGCAAGAGTCGCGCAAGCACCTCATGCACCAGCTTGAAGGACTCATGAGGATGCTCAAGATATGTACACGTCTATGGGACACCCATACGTCTGTTAGACGTATAGAACCAAGTCCCCTTAGTATCAGAGCTACGTCTGTTACGACAATGTAAGGACGAGCTAGAGGTTCAGGGGCATGAGGAACAGGGTGTAAAGTTCACTCATCCACCTTAGAAAAGGGAGGATCCTCCGACCAGACGGGTGTCATGTCTGGTGGGCAATTGCCCAGAGGTTGAAGTCGTGAGCTTGTATATAATGTCCACCGCGCGGTAAACTCTAATTGCGCGATGCAGGATTTGAGTGACGTCAGGATGTTGTGTGACGTCAGGTCTTTGATGCGTAGTTCGTATGTGGCGGTGTAGATGCCGCCACAGAGGGACATCTGTCTTCACTGCAAGAGTCGCGCAAGCACCTCATGCACCAGCTTGAAGGACTCATGTACACATATGTTAGCCGTATAGATTGATAACTCATACGTCTGACAGACGTCGCTAAGTTGACTAGACGTGTTCTGAAGTACCTTCACCAAGTACCAAGCTACCTTTCTTCCTATCCAAATTGTGAAAACGCAATAAAAGACACTCAGTTTCGCAGTGAAATTTTAGTAAAGGCGAAGCGATATTGCAGTAGCCCTCGGTAACGATAGGTCTGCATTCTGGTCACTTAGGACCAGTATCGCCAGTCGCCCTCGGTAAGGATAGGTCCGCGTTCTGGTCACTTAGGACCAGTATCGCTACAGGGCACGACAGCGATATCGCTGAATAGGCCTTAAAAGTCATAGAGAGTGGAGTAGAAAGGAAACAATAATGATTTACTTTTGAATTTTTATTTAATTTAAAACAATCTCTGTCGTACTGACGAATTTTAGTACTCAATACCTATCTTTAACTGGCATCGATGTTTGAAGGACTAGGTGTATACCTGGAAATAATAATATTGCAATGAAATAAAAGGAAAAAATCGTCGTCTTAGAGTGAAAACCTCTTATATGCGAAAAACTGGTGGGCAACTGGGAATTTATATTATATGCTGATCGCGCGGTAAAATCTGCTTACGCGATGCATGATTTTGCGTGACGTCAGTATGATGCTTAGGTCGCTTGTGGCGATTTAGATGCCGCCACAAAACTGGGTGTGTTGCGAGGTATTTTTATCCAAAAATTTAATAAAATATGTACAAAGTCAAAGTTGCATTCCCGAGCTTTTCACTCTAAGGCGACGATATTATATTTTTGAAGTGAAAATTGGTTGAGGCGCGTTGAGCGATTTTTGGTATGGGATTAACTAATGGATTCGCGTCACCGACATGCTCGCGCCGTAGTGATGTACTATAGAATATAGATGGCGCTAATACCAGTTTTAAGTTTTCATTTCTGTCGGCCGAGGCCAATGGTGGCAAGGACATCGACGCGAAAACTGACACCATGGATTTAGTACATGATTCTGAACCCCACTGCGCTGAAATTTTTCGTCAGTAATTACAAAAATAAATCTGCTGTTTCATAGAAAAGTGCAATAGGTACCTACGCGGTCAAAATGTATGGAACACCAGTTTTTTTTTTAAATAACGGATTAAAACTACTGAATCCAAAGTATCAGTTTTCGCGTCGATGTCCTTGCCACCCTATATAAGTGCCTGACGCTGGTTTTCAACTGGACCTGAGAGTGTGGTGTGACGGATGGATATCAGTTTTATAATGTATGTAGACTTAAATAAATTAAATTTGTGTCCGAAAAAAAATTATAACGACTAAGTAGGTACATGAAATAGTGTGATTGTGCATAAAATTACAAAAAAAACCAAAGAGTAAATAAATGATACAGACGCATGATAGACCATTGTTAAATGTAAATAAAGATATGCTTCGAAACGAGTCAGAACAGATAACCTTCTCTTCCTCTCTTGATCTTGGAAGAGATGGGGTGGCCAAATTCAAATTCAACTTCAAAATTCAAAAGTCATTTATTCAAACTAGGCTGAGAATCAGCACTTTTCGAACGTCAAAATTACATAAGACAGTCCCCAAAACGCCCACCCTTCACCACTTCCTAGTGCTTTAGCTGGGAAGAAGAAGTGGCGCCACAAACTCCCCAGCAGCACAGCTGTCTGTTCAGTTGGAAAAACTTGATTCTGTATAATAATGCCATATTCTTAATTCAGGACCACATTATGTAAATTGGGATAAGGGGAGAAAGATTATATAGGGGTTATCTAAAGATCTTTCACTCATTACATTCACATACACATACATTTGGTCACCTTTAGGAGCGTTTATCTTTAAACTTGGCAACGTCGCAAATAGCTGTCAAAAAATGACCTGATTTGATTAATTTGGCAATATTACTGTATGGAAATTAGAAATGTGGCTAACTAGCGACCTAGAATATTAATAATGAATTGCAATTATAACATTGAATTTGATGTTGTACCCGTTTTAGGTGTAAAAAAGGCATTTGGAAACCTTCCAAATACTTTTTTTACATCTAAAACTAAATATTCGGTGTTACGATATTAATTATTGCATTTCATAATCAATATTCTAGTTCGCTAGTTAGCCACATTTCTTATTTCCATACAGTAATATTGCCAAATTAATCAAAACAGCGAAATATTTGACAGCTTTTTGCGACGTTGCCCACCTTCAGAATAAACGCTCTTAAGTCCTGTTTGATTTATTATCTTACTGAAACCGGTGCATTTGTTAACTTATCTTTATTATCTGTCGAAAGAGACTAGATCCTGCGACACAGGGTATCCTAGTGCGGGATCCAGTTGCATACCTAAATCTTGTAACGTTTGTCTATGAATCCATAAACTTTTTATTATTTATTTGTTGAGTACATACCTCACAATAAGCCTTGCGGAAAGCACACCAACAATGCAGGTATATTTATCACAAGACATTTTATTATTACCGCCCAATTCACTGAAATACAAAAATATAATTATAATATACATTTAATTACTTGGCAATACATTGCAGAAGTGAAAATTAAAAAAAAAGTATGGTATCAAAACTTGTTATTTCTCATAGTTCCTTCATATCGTGGACCGTTGATCTGCTGTAATTACGTACACTTTTAAGAAGCTTATACTGATGGCTCAGTTGTAACGGCCGCGACTTACACGTTGTAGGTCGTAGGTTCGAACCCTGACAGGAGCTTTACTTTGTGTAAATTATTTCATCACCACTGCTCTCAAAACGGTGAAGGAAAATATCGTGAGGAAACCGGCATGTCCTAGAACCAAAAATTCGAAGACATGTGACATCTAATGACCCGCACTGGGCCCGCGTGGTGGATTACGGCCCACTTCCTCTCACAGAGGAGGCCTGTGTCCTAGCATTGGGAACATTATAGGCTGATTATGCATAGTTTTAGATCTTGTTTTTTTTATTTTGCCCGTGAGTCATGGAAAATTAATTGTGAAGCAAATTGATTACCAATTTAAGTAGTCCAGACCAGTACCCTAATTACGTAATGCATTATTGATCAGAATCTGAATCGTTTTGAAACAGATTGCTAATCCATTGCTTCGTACGTTCGAAAAAAAAATCTGCTCAACAACGTAAATAACACAATGAATGTTGTTGACCTGTCAAATTGAAACAGATTATGTCAACGAAAATGTGTTGCGTAATTAGATAGCTGAACTGTCATTCTGTGACAGTTGTATAGAGGTATGGGGATCAGGGAGAACTCAACACAGACGGGTGTTGTGTTTGGCGGGCAACTGCCCGATGATTCATGTCGGGATGTTGTAAAGGGTGATCCAATTTGAGGTTCCTATTTTGGCGACACTGTAATTTTCACAGGTGTTAGTAATGGCGCGTGTTTCAAACGTCAAATGTTAGTTTTTAACAATATATTTACAAAATGAATCGCTTTGGACTCGGCAAGACGGCGGAACTTGCCACACAGCGCGTGAAACGTTCAGAGGTCGTTATTTCACGTTACGGTGACGTCAACTGGCTGCCTAGATCGTGCGATTTAACGCTGTTGGTTTTTTTTTGTGGGTTCATATTGTGTCTTCTTAAGAGTCGCGTCTATACCAACACACCTGCACCGTTGGAGCGCCTAAAAAGTAACATCCGCCAAGTTATTGCCGAGATAACTCACGAAAGCGAAAAAGTCTTCGAAAATTACCTCGAAGGAATCAACTGCTGCAGAAGGTCCAGAGGCGGCCTATGCCTGACATAATTTTCCATAATTAATGAATAACGCTAAATATTCGATAAAAAAATAAAATAAAGATATTGTTACATTTTGTGTATTAAAAAAAAAAACTTAGGAACTTCGATTTGGATCACGCTATATATTTATCGGTCGCGCGTAAACACAGAAAGCCCGTAAACCCTGCTTGCGCGATGCAGGATTTGTGTGACGTCAGGTCATTGATGCGTAGTTCACATGTGGCGTATTAGATGCCGCCACAGTTGTTTGAAATGGCATATGGACGTAGGGTATCAATTTGCTTAAAAATTATTTCCCTGACTTTGGAAACATGATAAATGACTGTGCTCACCTATGGGTAATCCTGCGTCGACGTGCCCGTTGACAATGCACTTGAGTGTGTCCAGTATGTTGTTAAAAATGCACATAAATTTCGAAATATCGGAGAAACTTGCTCCCAGAGAGTGAAGTTTCACTGAAAAAAGTAAAAAATAATAATTGTTAAATAACATGAAAGAGTATAATTATACAGACAATACCTACGCGGTCAAAATGTATGGAACAGCAGATATTTTTTAAATAACCGACGAAAAATGTCAACGCAGTGGGGTTCAGAATCACGTACTGAATCCATGGTAACCGTTTTCGCGTCGATGTTGGCAGGGACATTTTTCGTCGGTAAAAAAAATCTGCTGTTCCATACATTTTGACCGCGTAGGTATTGCACTTTGCTATGAAACAGTAGATTAAAAAAAAAAAACGATGAATACTTTTAACGCAGGTGTTCAGAATCATGTACTAAATACATGGTCAAAGTTTTCGCGTCGATGTCCCTGCCAGCCTGTATACGTTGTTCAATATCAATCAATCTGCCTGGCCCTTTCCCTGCTATGTTGGGGTCGGCTTCCAGTCTAACCGGTTGCAGCTGGTTACCGGGAACCTATAGCCCTTGGTAAAACTTGTTGTCAGACTTTTGGGCTTTTGAATACCCACAAAGACTGTCAAAGATCTACGAATGACAGCCGGAACCAACGGTTTAACGTGCTTTCCGGGGCACGGAGGAGTCCCGATATGTAAAGGATGGTCACTCATCCACGAACCGACCGCGAAGTGTAGTAGCTTAACTTCGATCGACCCGTGGGGCTGTTATTATTTAGTAACGAGAAATTGTTATCTTATAATAATATATTTTTGATATCTTTGTTATCTCAGAGCGCGCGCCCACGGCGACTTTTTGATATCTTTGTTATCTTAGAACGCGCGCCCACGGCGACTTTTTGCAGCGGTGCAGTAGCGATGCTGTCGTTGGCTGTGTACCTTCGCCCAGATTCTGTAGCGCTTATAAAGCGATGCAGAAGCGCGTTTACAAAACGTGCGACAGCATCGCTATAAAAAGTCGCCGAGCTCGTAGCTTAGTAATAACAGTCCCACGGGTCGATCCATCAAGTTAAGCTACGCTTGCCGGGGTTGGTCCGTGGATGGGTGACAATCTTTATATACCCACTCTTCCGTGCCTCGGAAAGCACGTTAAGCCGTTGGTCCCGACTATCATTCGTGGATTTTTAACAGTCGTTATGGGTCGTCAGAAGCCCGAAAGTCTGACTACCAGTCTTACCAAGGGGTATCGTATTACCCAGGTACTGGGTTGTGGAGGTCAGATAGGCAGTTGGTCCATGTAAATTACTAGTATTCAGCTGCATCCGGTTAGACTGGAAGTCGACCCCAACATAGTTGGTAAAAGGCTAGGCAGATTGATGAAGCAATGGATTAGCAATATCCTTCAGATTGTGATTGAATTAGGGTGCTGAAATACTAATTAAAATTTACATGAGAATTGACAACATAATGGTGCCGACTCTCTTGTCACAAATGCCTCTAAACTAGACTAAAAATCACTAAAATTTAGTTTATTCCTGTCAAACGACGGTTTCCCATTCTGAAATAGACTAAAGTGACACAACTTAACTATATTTTAGTTTGACAGCACTAACATAGTACTGAGTTTTTAATTTAGTGAATATGCCAATTTTGCTATTCTGAATTTGACCTTTTTCACCAAAAATTTTGATTGTAAAATACCAAACCAGACTAAACTTGACAATTTTTAATTGCGATTAAAAAGGTGTGGGATAAAATAAGTTGTCATGACGTTTATTTGTCATTAGTTTAGAGAAATTTATTTGCAGAATAGCTCTAAGATTCTCATAGCCAAAAGTAAGTCATTTTAGTCTTAGTTTTAGTTAGTTTAGTTCGGTGTACAAGAGAATCGGCACCAATGACCAGCACGCGTAGCATGAACACCGTATTGTCGACGGAAGAGTAGACAAAACTGACGTTCCGTGTAGACAGTGCGACGGTAGCAAAGTAGAAAGAGTCAACTGCACATTTTACGAAATTCACTCTGTTGCATAATTCGACTCAGGGTTCTTTGTTTTGTCAAAGGATTTATTTTTCTGTTTGATTCTCAATTTTGACTGATATTAAGTAACGTATTTAAAGACAACTACAACAATTTTTCCCAGTGTCGAAGAACCGTATTTTAGAACAAAAAAATATTTCAGTAATATTGGCCCTAACCGTGTCCTTGGTAATATTTCCTATTAACGAAATGATGTAAAATATTAGAAGATAGCTTTGTTCTTCTATTAATTATCACAGTTTTGTGTTTAAGTGCTCTCCTGTAAAATCATGATTTTGTAGATAACCGTATATACTTTGTGGCCGTGGAGACAACAGTCAGTTGTCAGTGTGATTTTGACAGTTTGGAATAGAAAACTTTCTTCTGAAATAGTCTACATATAAAAGGACCTAGACAAAGATTGTTAGAAACGAAATACAAAATGACAGATTGTAGATGGATTTCTACGGTGCGATGTCAAAAATGGAGAAACAAAATGTCACTTTGTATAGAAAGAGCTGTGTCTATTCTTCGTAGACATAGAAAGCGTCATGCTACGCATGCTGAATGTTTTTTTTAAACTGCGTTGTAAGAACATACCTTCCGGCATTAATGGCATACCCATACTACGTGATTCGGTTTCCTCTAAACAGTTGATGTAGTTCAATACGCCGTCCGACAGACATAGTATATCGGCTGTACCTGGAAATAACATTGAAAATATTTATCCTAGAATATAATGCAGCTTTTTCGAGTTAGTCTCTTTCGGCCGATCGCCATATAAAAATCGACAACCCGCGTTGGCTGGCAACGTCGCATTTCTAGAGGTTCTTCGTGATAAATCAAAGTAGGTGCTATTTTTTCAGTCAAGTGCTAGATCGTTGGTAATTAAAGGTATGTAGGTATGCAATTTTTTGACATACCTGTCAAAAAATGGCATACCTACTTTTGGTATTGACTGTTAAAAATTGACATATTATTATTGTCAATTATTTTCTATTTTATTATTCTATTGCGATTAAATATTTTTATTTACTATAGAATAAATGTCAAAAATAATTATAAAACACGGTGCGATTTGATTGCCGGTGGCATACCATAATAGAGTTGATGAAAAAACAAAATGTTTGTCCGTCAGATAGATTATTACAAAATATTGGACACGTTTTTTTTGTCCTTTTACGTAATCAAAAGGTTATGGCAATACATTGAGTTAAATGTGGCATGACGTCACTCTTCGGTAGATTTTATACTGAATTGTAACGACACACGATTGTTGACGTAGCGAGCCCTCACTCCCCCAACTTTAATGCGTTTTATGTAAATAAAAAATAAAAAAATATGATAAAGAAAAAAATTCGTGTCTAATATTTTTTTATTATCTGACTAACGGACTAAATAGTTTATTTTTTGTCGTATCTCTATGTATTTTACATACATCCTAACTAATATTATAAATGTGAAAGTGAGTTTGTTTGTTTATAACAAATAAACAAACACGTTTTCCCGCTAAAACGGCTGAACGGATTTGGATGAAATTTGGCTCATGAATAGACCGGGACCTGGGTTAGGACTTTTGATCCCGATATTCCCGAGAGCGAAGCGTTCAAATGCATAGTTTTTAGGGTTCCGTAGTAAACAAGGAACCCTTATAGTTTCGCCATGTCCGTCTGTCTGTCCGCGGCTTAGCTCAGAGACTATTAGTACTAGAAAGCTGTAATTTGGTATGGGTATACATATTAATTTCGCCTACAAAGTGGTAACATAAAATCAAGTTTTTTTTTTAAAGTTCTTTCCCCTACTCGTAAAGTGGGGATGTTTATTTTTTCTCGTCTATCCCATGGTATGAGGTAATAATCGACCAACTTAAATTTGCAGTTTGAAAATCATGTTCTCCCATACATTCGGCATGGGAGAACATGTTTTTCAACTACAACGTTAAGTTTGTTCTTGGGATAAATTCATCCCACCTACGGAACCCTTCATTGTGCGTGGTCCGACAAGCACTTGGCCGGTTTTTTAAGGAACTGTTTTCGTTCCCCGCGCCGCTGCTATCGAGAACAGTTCCATATAAAACTGAATTTGAACGATTCGCTCTCGCGCCGCTGTCGCCGCCGCGCGCCGCCGAGAATACGGCCTTACTAACAATCTCAGTCACACCTCCACGCGTTCCTGTGAAAAAGGGGTCTAGCCAGACAGACAGTCAACGAAACCATCTCCTAAGGTGTCCGTTTCTCCTTTTGAGGACTTAAACCCTAAAAACTATCTTACCGTTTTTGAATCCAAGTCTAGTACAATTGAGGGCTTCAAAATACACCTGATTTCTGCAGTCATCCACGGCCGCCTCAAGCGGGACCGCCGGTGACGTGAGCCCTGCTGACGCCGCACCCCAATAACAGACTAATGATACCACTATGAACGCCTTCATTTTCACTACAGACCAATAACAATAATTATTTCCACTTATATTTATATAATTACAAACAATACGTAAAATTAACCGGTTAATTCAAGATTAAAAAATAAAAGAGCGTAGAATTTACTTTTAAGTGTGCATTGATAAGTAATGAGTATTTGTTTAATTAAGTTTGTAAATAATCTGTAGAGCGTGTCAATCGATCTATAAGGCTAAACGACACGTTGCCAAGTCTTTACACGATTTTGTAAATACGATATAACCCGTGATATAGGCAGCTATGTGGCTAAAAGTATTTACCAAGAAAGGCTATTTACAGCTTGACAAAAAAAAAGAGAAAATAATGGCGTCCCGTCCGCACTTAGGTCACTTCGAACGGGAAAGAAATTGTAAAAATAAATGTGCAACAAAAAACGCTGTTTGTGACTCAAATCAAAACCTACTAAGCACTTGTTGGCAAAGTAGTGCCATCATCATAGGAAATTAAATGAAATATTTAGTTCCAAGAGTCACCACGTCAGACTCTTTTATGTCGATCTGTACGTGTGAATTTAGTAAATAAATTCACTGGTAACGGCCTCGACTTCGAGTTGCAGCTCTTGGGTTCGAACCCAAGCAGGCCCTTTACTTTTTTGTAAATAATATCATCTTCACTGGCTCTGAAAACGGTGAAGGAAAACATCTTGAGGAAACTGGCATGTCTTAGAACCAAAAAATCGATGACAGATATCTACCAACCCTCACTAGGCCCGCGTGGTGGATTACAGCCCACTCCCTCTGGAAGAGAGGACGCCTGTGTCCCAGCAGTGGGAACATAACAGGTTGATTATGCTTATGCTAGTAAATAGCATCCACAGCAGTCTAGGCGTCTTCCAAATTGCACCACAACACCCGATTCTCGGCCTTCTGCATCCACTCTGTCCCAGTGGCCTTTCCAAGATATCGGAATATCTAGCTTTGGCGCTCCCACACTACACGGTCTCCAGTCGATGACTCGTCTGCTCCTACCTCCAACGTCCATCGGCAGAGCGTTAAATAAATATTCTTATTTCAAATGTTTTTGTCTCTTTCACAGACGCAGCAGTCATCTCCACGATCGACGCCGAACTCTTCGCCGCGCTCCACAAAGAGTCCGCCATTACCGGGGACCCAGCCACAACCAAGTGCGCCGGAGAGGCAAGTACTTTTTTTATAAGCTAAACATAGATATAATAGACATACCCTTTTGAGCTTCTCAGGTTGATAGGGGCAATAGGAGGCCTTCATTGTCATCATATCAGCCGGGTGGCTTCCAAGTCTATGCTCAATTGAGAGGCTCATTTAAAATATAACACACTAGCTTCTTCCCGCGACTTCGTCCGCGAGCCTATAACTTTCTCAAGAATTGGGCTGTCCAATGCAAAAATAATTTTTCAAACAGATTGGTAGTTCCGGAGATTACCCCCTACATACTTGAAACATACAAATTTTCCCTCTTTATAATATTTGTATAGATAACATAGCAGAACATCACGACTGTATGCCTCGAAGTGTTAAGCAGAAGTGTACCTATACTGCCCTGCTAAGCCGAAAGGCGGTATCTCTGAGATACGCCCTTTTAGTTTTTTTTATACCATTCAATAGCTATAATAATTTCGCATCTAATGGTATAAGCCACATACCGCTATCTAACTTAAAAAATGCACTCAGAAGTTTGTATATCCTTATGTTTCCTTAAATTACAATTTACAAAAAGTCAATTTTCTCAAAACTTACTCCGAATGAGATACTGCCTTTCGGCTTAGCAGGGCAGAATAGTACACCCACATTTCGCCAGTTATGTTTAAGTCCCATATAATAGGGGACGAGCCTATTGCTATCAACCGGGCACAAATCC
This sequence comes from Agrochola circellaris, assembly GCA_914767755.1. Lineage (NCBI taxonomy): Eukaryota > Metazoa > Arthropoda > Insecta > Lepidoptera > Noctuidae > Agrochola > Agrochola circellaris. The sequence goes on along the minus strand of OU611850.1, from coordinate 8,288,758 downwards.
GGACTCGGGGCTGCTACTGAGAACTTCCAGATGGAAAAAATCCCTTTGCCCGACCCGGGAATCGGAACTCAGGACCTTATTAGCAGAAGCGCTTAAAATTAACGAGATTAATTATTTTTCAGGGAACCACCACCACGAGGCACGGTGCGAAGCGCCCCTCAAACGCCTTCGCTCGGAGAGAGAGAACGAATTGACATGTCTCATAGTCTCGGTATGTAGTATTTAGTACCGGCTCATCCCTCAAATAGAAAAAGAAATATATAGTAAGCACCAACAATGGCGTCGCCAGCCGATGGCCCACGGGGGGGGGAGGGTTGTTATAGGGGTATGGGAAAGTATGATTTGGAGGTACAGACAAGAGTCAAGAGCATATGAAGCTGTACACTTGTAGAGCGAGTCTTACCTCAACGGCGTACAATGGGACCAAAATCGACGCTGTCCACCAGCGTCGATTTTGGTCCATTTGATTTTTGACAAATCAGTTTCAACTCCCGATAGGAACTGAGAAAAATAATAATTACCATTTTCGATGTATGGATTGGAAACGGACCTTTCGGGTCGTTTTTCCCAAAACTTTTCAGAACTGTAGAGCTGAAACCTAATAGGTATTATGACTGGGCCTACCACCAACACAGATACGAATTACGTCCCCGGACTCCGGATTAGTCCCTTTTAGGAGATATGGAACTTTAAAAAACCAATTATGAGTCGTCCAAATAAAAAAAATTGGGATTATAGATATGTAGTTTCTGAACATTAAAATGCCTTGTATTTTACAAAATATTTTTGGATCTTTATGGGCGGCAGCTGCTCCCTTTGCCCCCCATTGGCGACACCCTTGGTCACCAACTAAATAACTCAATTCATTATGTTTATGTAAAGGTATGGAAAGCATGGGCGATGGCAGGAACTACCATCAAAATCAACGACCCACGACCAGTGAGTATGATAGTCCTTTTCCTTTATGACTTAGGTCGGGTCCTATTTTAAAGCGATCGCCTCGCGAATACGCGATCGGTCGCGTGCATATGTCACTTTTTGTTCAGAAAACCGGAAAGCGCCCTCTGTCGGCGCGGCCACGCGATCAGGTTCACCGAACAAAAAGTTCGAACGATCGTGTATTCGCGGAATGAGCGCTTTTAAATTGGACGCGGGGTAAGTCTTTGAATGCATCGCGAGAACCGTTTAGTTGCTGTCTTTATTTGAATACCAACACTTCCAAAGAAAATCGTCATGGTAGCAAAAACAAATTTCGATTTAAGGGTTCCGTACCTCAAAACAAAAAACGGAAGCATTATAGGATCATTCGTTGTCCGTCCGTCCGTCTGTCCGTCAGTCTGTCAAGAACCTTTTTCTCAGGAATGCGCGCGTAAACGTATAAACTTGAAATTAATAATAAATAAGTAGGACTACAGTCCTTTGGAGAAAAAAATACGGCCATTTTTGCGACATATAGCTAGACGCAAATAAATAACCGTTTCCGTTGACCTAGAATCATAAAATTTAGCACCAGTAAAGGAAAAGTTTGAAAATCGTTCATTTGTAGTTTTGTAACATAAAAAAAAAATACAATTACCAACTCACATTTGCAGTTGGGAGAATTGGCCGTGACGTATATCGCTGTGTGGGGAGTACATGTTTTTCAACTACAATGTTAAGTTTGTTTTTGGTATAAATTAATCCCAACTACGGATCCCTTCATTGTGCGTGGTCCGACACGCACTTGGTCGGTTTTTTTTTATCAGAGGGGCGATTACCGTATTTTTTAAAACGTCATTCTAGTTTTTTTTTGTGGTTTTTTTGATTTTTTTAGTTACTTAATAAAAAAAAATAACAAAAATATTTTTCGTTCTTTTCGTTCTTTCTTTATACATTTTTGACAAGTATGTGACATGGATTGTCGCTGAGAGACTGCAACTAGATTTTGAACGTTTTTAATTACGGGAAATGGCCTGCATGTATGTTTGATGAAGAATCGATAAGACTCTTAACTAACGTGAGGCCAACAAACGTTACAAATTGTAAACGATGAGTTAACAGATTAAATTAAATCTATTGTCAGGAAATAATCCCCGATACATATCGTCCGAAAAATTACCGAATTTATGTACTTCACGCTTGTTATTCCGGCTTCAATCATTTCTGTTAGGCGTCGTTCATTAAATCAATCAAAATTAGCGTCATCAAATCAATTAATTATTCTTCAATATTACAAAAGGGAGCTGAGCAATTAAAATTGAAATTCGATGAAATGAAAATGTAACTTAGTAAGGCTTCGATCAACAATAGTACTAGATTTCCGATGAGCACATCAAAAACGGCCGGAAAAATAAGACCACAAATAGCGTTGTGGTCTTATTTTGCAACATAGTTTTTTCAACCTTATTGCTTTGAAATTATGTTTTTTTTTTTTAGTATATTGCAAACGAGAATAAACTTTATGTTTGAGTATTAAGGTTTATAATCACGTTATATGCAATCGCGGCCATCTTGAGCGATGAGTTTTTGCTCCTAATCCTTAATCTAGTGCTATTGTAGACAGAAGTAGAAAGGGCCAATATTATAGTATTCTTTTTAGATAATTAGGAAGGTAAAACTCAATTTTGATATTTTCGGTGTGGGATTTAGCGACTTTTAGGAAGTCACCTAGCGTGTAACTGCGAGGTAACTGCGTAACACACTTATAGTAACAATAGCTTTAACTTTGACAGTTCAACAACATTCATTGCGTTATTTCCGTTGCTGAGCAGACAAAATTTTCTAACATATGAAGCAATGGATCAGCAATATCCTTCAAAATCATTCAGATTGTGATTGAAAGTGTGTTACGCAATAGGGATATTGACTGGGAAAAAAAATCTATTTAGCCCGTCAGTCAGATAGTAAAAAAATATTAGACACGTATTTTTTGCTTTATCATATTAATAAAAAATGGTTTAGATAAGACGCATTAAAGTCAGGGAGTGGGGCTCGGTACGTCACAAGTCAGTATAAAATCTACCGGCCAATGACGTCATGCTACATTTTAACGCATTGTTTACTCAATGTATTCCCGTAATCTTTTGATACGTGTCCAATATTTTTTAATAATCTACCTGACGGACAATTTTTTTTTTTTTTGTCAACCTCCCTTTTAGGGTGCTGGTGTGGGATGATTAGCGTAGGCGTTCGAATGTATACGCTGTGTACGACGCTGACGCCGCATCGATGCGACTTACTTTCGACACAACCTCGTCTACACGTCGCTATCACAGCGTATGCATTTACGCAGCGCCTACGCTAGACTTACGCTCAACATAATTGATATCTATTCAACATCAACGGTGTTCCTAACATTATTATATTTTTAGCTGTAACTGACACCTCATATAGCACTTTACTAACAAAATTGTATGTGTATGTGTCCGGTTTGTATCATCCAGTGGGCATAGACAACCGTAGTCTCCGCAGCGACCTGCTGTATGCGGCCGACTCGGTCACCAACGCGATGTCTACACTCGTACGGGAACTCAACTCTGGTTAGTTCGGGACACGATTTGTAAGGAATTTTTGTAGTGTCACCATCCTAATCTTGCATGTGAACACTGATGACCATGGATGCAGAAAAGATAAGATACTCGCCGAATGCATTAACTCATTAAGTCTGTAAAAGAAATTACAATATTTAGAAACACAAATTCGAGACCCTTGGAGCCGTCGGGAGCCTTAAGAGCGTTATTACAGAAAGTGGGCAACGTCGCAAATAGTTGTCAAATATTTCGCCGTTTTGGAATAATTTGGCAATATTACTGTATGGAAATAAGAAATATGGCTAACTAATAAACTAAAATCGTAACACCGAATTTTAGATGTAAAAAAAGTACGGTGGTCTAAAACGGTTAAAACATCAAATTCAGTCTTATAATTGCAATTCATTATTAATATTCTAGTTAGCCTTATTTCTTATTATACAGTAGTATTGCCAAATTAATCAAAACGGGTAAATATTTGACAGCTATTTGCGACGTTGCCAGCTATTAGGATAAGTCCTCTTATAGAAGTCTTTTCAGAAAAGTTTGGGATATCTTCAGAAGAGATCGGTGCATTAATAACATAACTACATAATAAATAACAAAAAATCGCTTTCTAAAATCAAAATATATTTAAAATCAATAAAAAAAAATGATAAGTTTACACGAAGCGATTAAATTGCCCGTTAAATGCAGTAAGTTGTAGTTTAATTACAGCATATCGATACTGCAATTATTAATATTCCCATCTCCCTGTAACCTAAGTTAATTCGTTGACATAGGCACAGCATAAATAAGAAGCAGTATTATATTTCGGCAGAGGCCTTGAAATAATTACCTACGGCCGCTCGGTAGATAAGCCTTCCGCGTCCTTGCGTAACTGCCGCGCACTCGATACTGTTGCGGTATACACTGAGATTTCGAATCACGTTTTTTCGGCCGTTTTCTATGATGATAGAATACTGTACTTATTTATACTGTGACATATGCCTTCATATATGCGTCTCATTCGTGCAGTAATTAAAACGTGTGTTGCAATAGGTTAAGGAGGTGACATTGTGAAAGTTCTGTTTGTTTCGACATCCTTATGTGATTTGATATATAAATAGTTGTATTTGGAATATCGGTCTGTTATATGTATGAGGCATTGGGCATGCTTGTTTGTTTCTTCAAGTTTTACTTACGGTCCGGGATTGACAGTTGCGATTGACAGTTAATGTGAGAAAGAGATACATTAATTATATGTGAAGACAACGCACCCAGAATAAAATGACTATACCACACTATTGTGGTAAAAATGAAGCAATGACGATAAACTAATTATGTTATGCACACATATTTACCACTTTCCTGCAATTTGCACAGATTAGATAGCTCAATCTGTGGGAGTGATTTCGTGAAAAGGGACGGAAGTGTGTAACAGGAAGCCGGGGAAGCGCGCGCTATTTGATTTGACCAATGAGCGAGCGCGGTGCTAGAGTAGGCTGTCAGAAACGACCTTGACGAGGCCCCGCCACTTTAACGTTGCTTATTACCAAGGTGAGATGTCAGATGTTACACATCATATGGGACTACTATAAGGCTCGATATTGGTAGTGTCTTTCAAAACTGAACATTACAGCATGCCTACTGGGAAATAAAAAGGGATTCATATGATTAATTGATTAGTGCGTTACTAATTAAATAAAACGTCAATCGCAACTGCACCTTTACCATCAAAAAAATAAATAGCGGATACATAAACAACTTATATTCTCCTGCACCGTTTCTTCAGTAGATGTTACAACTATACATGTTTTGCAGAGGGCTCCGATACGGAGGATACCGTAAAGGGGGACAGCAGAAAGCAAAGAGGTAAGATTTCTTTGGACATAGACTAGTCACCCATAGAGTAGGATGCACCTTTTTTCGTTTGTTTTATTTTATTTTACACTGCTCGGCTCCCTTTTTAGTGTTGTGTTGTTTTTAACGTAATTATATTTTATTAGTATTTTGTTTAAGATTTAAATTGTATTGTTGTCGTAAAAGTACATTATCTGGCCGTTAATATGACATAGTGAGTTTAAGGCCGCGTTCTATTTATAAGCGATCGGCTGCAATCGTTGCGTTCATATGTCACTTTTTGTTCGAAAACCGGAAAGCGTCCTGTGTCGGCGCGAACACGCGTTTAGGTTCACCGAAGAAAACTGACATATGAAGCCGATGATCGCGTATTGGCGCGATTAAACGCGTATTGGCGCGATTATCGCGTATTGGCGCGATTTATCGCGTATTGGCGCGATAATCGCGTATTGGCGCGACGATCGCTTTAATGGTGGCATTTCACATCGCTATTGGCGTTCGCGTATTTTTCTTATTTGCCCAAATACGATGATGTTGAAGTAACTGTATTCGCCTATCATTGCCAATTTTTCACGAGTTTTCGGTATAAGATCACAGATCAAAGGATTGCGAATATACCGAATAAGTTCGTTTACCGTCCACACATGGCTTGCTCAGTAGAGTGCTGTTTTTTATGTACGCCTAACATGTATTCAATACGTCCATCTTTACGTTCTGATTAGCAAAAATATTCTTGAATGTTCGGCATATTCGCTGTTCATGACGACGTGTGGACGGTGTGTTCGAGTTATTCGGACTTCGACACTATGTAGCCGAATAAAAAAGTAAAAAAGGCGAATACCGATTACCGATGTGAAGTGCCACAATAACGCAATATCAATATGTCATACTTGCACTTAGGTACTAATTACCTACTAGTTTGTAGCTTTGAACGTTGCTAGGTAGCCGGCAAAACGGAAAATCCGAAAGGGATACCGTGGCCCCTGGCAATGTACAGGCAACTGAAGGAACACGGGTGGGTTTTAGTCAGTAAGAGTTTGACACGCCCTCCCGCTCCACCCTGAGCGGGAGAAGTTATTTGATAATTTCCAAACCACAAAAAAAAAAAAACTAGGTCTGACGAATTATATACAATCAACGTTGCTCCTTAAAAAGCGGATCATAAGCGAGTAACTAAATAAATTAATATTATCTTCGAATGTAAAATTAACTATTTGTTTTTTTAGAGTTATTTTGGTTTTATTCTACTTATATTTTTATTTGCACACGTTCTAGCACATTTTTTTTTTCTGGAAGATAATTTATTTTAAAGTATATCAATACCTATTAGTAAGTGCAAGAAATATAGAAAATATATTCTGTATTCGTGAAAAATTTTAGGAGTTTGCTTGTAATTTATGGTTTTACAAATGCACTAATATTTTGTATTCCACTTGTGATAAAGTAGAATTAAGTGCACAGTAATATGGAAATTTTTATAATATTTTTATTAATATCTTCAATTTTTATTATTATATGTACTTTATATTATATATTTTACTGTTCCGTTCGCATGTGCACCAGCATGTTACATTTCGACATTTTTATTAATTAATAATGCTGAGCTTACTTTGTATGTTAGCTCTAATGTTGAATCTAAAGAATATTACATCAAAGAAAAACAACAGATTTTTTTTATGTCGGTTTTCTTGTTCGGCACGCTTAGCATGACCACCGAAGAAACAGGTTTTGTCGACGGAACAATAGACAAAATGACTGATAAACAATCACAATCTGTCAGTTTGTCTATTCTTCCGTCGACAAAACCCGTTTCTATGGCGGTCATGCTACGCGAGCTGGTGTTGTAACGATTGCCAAAAAAGCTTCATAATGCTTTCTACTCGAGTGTGATCTGATACCCTTTGGACGTAAGGAAATAATTTCTATAGTTTTAAGTTAAGAGCGTTTATTCTGAAAGTGAGCAAAGTCGCAAATAGATGTCAAATATTTCGTTATTTTGATTCATTTGGCAATAATACTGTATGGAAATATGAAATGTGGCTAACTAGCGAACTAGATTATTAATAATTAATTGTAATTATAACACTGAATTTGATGTAATCGTTTTAGATGTAGAGGCATTTTGAAAGTTTCTAAATACTTTATTACTTTTTACATCTAAAACGAAATATTCGGTATTACAATATTAATTATTGCATTTCATAATCAATATTTTAGTTCACTAGTTAGCCACATTTCATATTTCCATACAGTAATATTGCCAAATTAATCAAAACAGATAAATATTTGACAGCTATTTGCGACGTTGCCAACTTTTAGGATAAACCCTCTTAAAAGCTGCAAGCTACAGTACCTAGTAAATGAATATATGGGTCAGTCAGTCATCTGTTAAAAAAAATGTTAGCCCTTCTACGGAAGTAGCTCATTCCTTGGGTAACATATTAAGCAGATAATATTATCGACATGATAATGGCGCAGTAATGATGGCGGAGTTTCTTTTATGTTCTAAGCATTAAGCGTCGTGCAAACCGGCGCGACGCGACACTTGTTATTGTTATACCGTGAAGTTTTCTTAGAAATTGTATTGTTCGAATCGCGTCGCGCCGTCGCGTCGCGCTGGTCTGCAGGAGCCTTTATAAATAAATCAAAATGATTGTCAAATGTTATGAATTCATCAGATTTCGAGGAGGACGAAGACAGCGACGAGCCGATGCCGCGGCCGCAACCTCCGCGACACTATCTACACGATAACAACGTGCAGGTAATAGGAAAACACTTTTATTGAAATGAATTTAATAATAAACAATGTTTAGGTACTTATTTAAAATTTTGTTTATAAATGTTTTTTATAAAAATAAATGTAAACAATATGTATTGAAAATAAACGAGAATGAACAATGTAAAATATACAGGGTTATTAGTTGGCAATCCATTAAGGGGATGCAAGAGAGGTCATTTACAACCGAATGACCCCTTTTGACTCCTATGCAAATGTCAACAATTTTCGAGTCATTTGACATTTTATACTTTTATTTCATTCGTTTTAAAACATAAAATGTCAAATTACTATTACGAAAATGGTTGACATTGGCATAGGGGCCATCAGGGGTAATTTGGTTGCAAATGACCTCCCCTACATCCCCTTAACGGATTGCCGACGTATAACCAATAAACCTGTATATAGCTTGCGTTCCATTCGTAGGAGTATTTAATGCTAGTAGCCTTTGTAGTCTACCTCGATATTATTATGTTGCTTTTAGGTCACTTTCAGTGTAAATTGTATAGAAACAGGAGATCAAACCAACATTTGCTCGTGTGTAAACTTTTTTAAATTGTTCTCCCTGCCTTAACGGTACAATAAATCCCTCACTGGTTGCCCATTGTATAAACAACTATCTTCTGCTCGCGACTTCGTCCGCGTGAAATTTCTTTATCCCCCGACCCGTCCCATCGCATCGCATCGCCCGTCCGTCCCATCGCATCGCATCGCCCGTCCGCGCTATTACTTCGTTATCGCTTTACGTTCTTTCAGTTTTTTTTTCTCTTTGCTTGGGTCCTAAGGGTCCTAGCGTGATTTTAATTAATAGCCTATAGCCTTCCTCAAGAATTAGGCTACCAAATGCAAAAAGTTTTTTTTCAAATCAAACTGGTAATTCCGGACATTAGCGCGTTCAAACAAACGAAAATAAAAAAAAACTCTTCAGCTTTATTATTAGTAATGAACAACACGTCACGTGTATATAGATGGGCAACTCCAGGGGTGATTAATTAGGGGTATCACTATAGTCAGGGGTTAAAAGTTTTTATGTCCAATATGTCCACCCTGTATTTGTTATCTTTTTTGTATTTTTTTTTTGTATTTAGTAATATTTTTTTGCTCATTTTATTATTTTTTGCAATTAGCGATCCTCTGTTTTATTTCAGACCATCACACCCAGTGTTGAAATGCGATCATAAGCTTGCTTGAGGTTTGTTTTACTTTTGCTTTTTTTTATTGCCCTGTAATTTTAATATCTACCTTTGTTTTGCTTCTGTTTTCTTATTGAAAAAATTGTTTTTTTTCTTACTGTTAGCGCATATCACAAATTAGCATTAGTATTAATTTTCAGAACAACTTTTCAGTGTTTCAATGTCATGATTTGATTAATAATTTCGGTACCCTTTTCCAAATACGAATATAAAAATGATTAAAATCTGTTTTTTAAATCGTGCTCGTTGGTCTAGCGGTCGCAAGCGCTACTGCTGACCATGAGGTCCTGGGTTCGATTCCCAGGTCGGGTAAAGTGTTATTGGGTTTTTCCATTTCTTAGGAATTTGTCAGTAGCAGTCTGGTGTCTATATTTGTGCCCGGTTGATGACAATAAGCTCGCCCCCTATTACATGGGACTTAAACATTACTGGCGAAATGTGGATGTACTATATACAACACTGCCTTACCTAACGGGGATTACAGGCGTGATGGTATAACATAAATTAACGTTCCAGGACACGCCCCCGCCGCTGCCCGCGCGCACTGGCCACTACTACCCGCGCACATAGCTACATCACTAACGTATGTACCATAAATATATTATATACTGTAACTACATATATACTACATAGACGTTATCCTATTATATAGAGTGCTACAAGGATCTTTTGGCGCCTGAGTGTCATAGACAAGCGGGCGTTGTTGGTAAACATCTGTGGAATTGTCATAAAAATCGTATTGAGAAATCAAGATGGCGGCGTTTGTTCCGATTTTGACCACGCGCCAAAATAACCTTATAGCGTTGTACTATCGAAGAACTTCATATCTAAGCAGTTTGAAAACAAAATCCCGTGAACACCATTACCACATCTGCTACCACCCCGGTTCTATAACGGCCGAGCGCTGCAAGCAAGAATAGTCCTTACGGTGGTTAGATATGAACTTCTTCGATGGTACCTACACTGGTTTGTTCACTAAAGCATTGCGGCTAGGAAATCAGTTGTTGTTCATCTGTTTTTTTTTTTATCTGAGAAATGTTAAGATTTGTCAAAATGTGTCGATAATTTTGTTGAGATATGTCGTGTACCACTATGTAGAGTTGACATTTTAAAGAAACAAATTGTTATCACTGAAAGTTTTTCTTTAAAGCCTGATTTAAAAGGTGAGATTTAATTGCTTGTGGCATACCATAAGTTAAAGCAACAATTCAAGTTACACCGTCTAAATTGTGTTTAGACGATGCAAGTCATTTGTGGCTTCAAGTTTATTTTATTCCACAGGCAAGTAACTTACATCGTGTAAATGGAGCTATACCCTAATTTGTGCTATGCTTGTATTTTAGTAGAAAGGCAAGTAATATCGTGGTCAAAAGGATGTAATCAAAGAAATACTAATATACTCGATTGTTTACATAGGTTTTGCCACTAAATTACCCCCAACTCGGCTAAATTAAATGCATAGTGCAAGTTAAGCTCAGTAATAAATAGCGGTTATAGTAAATACAATTTTAATGAAATTACGCTGATTTCCATGCTTTTAAAATTAATCGGTGATTCATCAAACTCATGATGATGTATATTATCTTAAACTTAAATGAATTTATTTCATCAAGCGAGATGTTGAATGTATGGACTTTTGTTCTGTATTAGAACTTATAGAAATGTACCTACAGGTTGGTGTTTTTGTGGTCTTACAAACGTTCTATTTGTTATTTAAACAAATGCTGACTTTTATGCATAAACAGAATCAAATAGAACAGAAAATATAACAGAATAAATTAGCTAGAGAAACCCCGCAGACGTAACAGGATAAAACAAAAAAAAACGCAATTCATACTTCAAGTATCTAAACTACGAGCGGCCATTGAGTCAATTTTTTTTTTTGTTTTTTTTTTATATTTCGGTACCCATTACGTCTGCGTTCACTAGCTTATTTAATTTGACCTTGTAATAATGTAATCAAAGCTAATTTTAGAAAAGCTAAAACCATTTATATCGTCGTAAGTACCTAGTTATACAATTCACGTGTACTTAAAAACTGATCTATTTGCAATTGAATAAATTAAACATGTTGACATTGAGCAATAGCTCAATATTGATTCTCTGGAAAACACTCATTTTTAATGACATTTAAATATTTAATTATATTAATATTGGTTCTACTCATAGCAGACATAAACTTTACCGTTAGTAGGACCACTAAAAATGCCTATAAATTTACATAATATAACTGTACCGAAGAGCTGTATGTTTATTTAGTAGAGAAATTATTTATGTCTGTACATATAAATTTTAAGGACGCGTTCCGCTTACTGTGTCTAGTCCCGGAGCTATGAAATTCGTTTTAAATTTTATCTGTAATTGTGGCAGGACTTTTTACTAACTTTGCAGTACGCTCTTACTTATTGCTGTGTTTGGTGTTCAATTTTTCTTCGGTGGTTTTTGAAATTCTTACATAAAATAAATTCTCAAACAACCAGGCCATTCTGGATCCAAGCCTGGATCTAGTTTTTGGCGAAATTAAAACAAAATATTGAAATTACATAACATTTTACTGTCATGGATTTCCGCAAACTAACGTCTGATTTCATAACTTATCCTAAACCTCAAAAAAAAAACATTACGCTTCCCATTATTGAATTAAATGCCTTTTTGTAGCTAGTACCTCAAAAACTGTTTCCGCAATACGTTGATGAAAAATAATAAAATACTCATCAATAATAAAATATTTCAAAACCCACCCACCTGAAGAATAATGACACATAAATCTAAATCCATAACATCTATTTGTACTAAAATCGCTTACATTTATACTACGACTATAACCTACGTCTATTATTTGACATATAATTCCTTTCCTGTCTTCCATGCGTCAATTCCTTCCAATATATTGTACAAACATGTCAATTGATACTTCCCTTCCCCCTGTATTTGTCTTTGTTCTTACTTATTTGTATTATAAATTATATTGCGTAGGGATGAATGTTTTATAAAACAACCAAAAATATTCTGTTGTTCATTAATGCGTTTAACGCTAAACGTAACAACATTCTGTCTCTGTCATCTTCAAACGTTTGACAGAAATAGAACGAGGTTTTATATTCGTTTAGCACTAAACTTATTTGTGGTGCAAGTGGGCTCTAAGATTTGGAAAGTAATACTTGAATTTTACTTGGCTATGACAGCTGATGGATTTGACTGTATGAATGTTTAGCTAGCTCCCAAACTATTTGTAGATTACATATTTGAGATTCTTCAATGGTTTTTTAGGTCTCGGGCGCGTGTTTCGAGGGTAAGGATCTATGTCAGTATCGATCAAAAAGTGGTTAAAATTTTAACTGAATAGGTTTCATATTTTTGCTCAATAAATAAAACATTCATTCTTGTAACCTACGCAATTATTTTAAACAAATAGTGAGGTCTTAATTTTAACTTGTACCAGAACTATATTCCACAAATGACCCGTTTTTCTTCGATCTACACTAAAATAATTTATCAAAAATATTCAGAATCATTTTAAATCGTAACATTCCTTTGCATTTAAAAACAAAACATTGACAAAAAAGGCAGCTAATGTTCGCATTTCAAGCTTTTGTTTCGTATTTTTAATTTCTCAACATGTTTACAATTATTATAAATAATGCAGCAAATTTTAAGTATTATTGAAGCATTTCTTTTTATGACTAAGACTAATTTCTGTGGAGATGAAAAAGACAAACTGAAAAGGACAATTTAAAAGAGCATTAAAAAATATCACCCTGTGTCATAGACCGTACGGTCAGCAAGGAAAGTCGATTGGACGTTTTGCGTGGACCCAGTAATTTCCAGTTTGTGATAAAATGCTCTTTAATGGAATGATACAATTGGAATCAAAATCACAGTTGAACTTGCTGTTGGGTTGCTGCCCAGTCGTAGCAACCCAACAGCACCCTTAATGGTATGATAATAAAGATCACTGTGATTTTTAAAGTGTTGCAAAATCAGAGATAAATGAACGATGATGATGTACTTTGTCTTTTTACTTCGCAAGCGTATTTTCGCGCCGTTTTCAACCGCCTTAACCTAACCCTTCGGAAAAGTTCGGATAAACGAACTCACCCGAAGTCTAACATGTACTTAGTTTATTATCATTTGCTCACATCACTCATTGAAGACTGACGCATACATTGAAATATGTCTCACCGAATAAACAAACCAAAATTGCTATGAGCCAAAATATTTGATAGATTTTTTTATGTGGCAGCTTCGTTTTATTTTAATTTTAGGTCTTGTAACATTGATGTTTATGATTCAATTGAATATGATAATCCAATATTGGATCATTCAGTTATTAATTATGATTGGATTTAGCAAGAGTTATGAAGATCTTACAAAAATATCTAGCTTAAATAATTCACGTAAGACAACTGGCGAAATGCGAGAGGCATTGTGTTATGTGAAATTGTAATTCAATTAAATCATAAATATCAATTCAATTATTTTTTAAGTCTTAATTGCGTTTGTACGCTTTTGAAAATTATTACAATAACATAGTTTTACGTTTACGTACCATCAAAGAAGTTCATATCTAACCAGTTTCAAAACAAAATCCCGTGAACACGATGAACACATCTGTTACCGGCCCGGTGCTATAGCCGCCGAGCGCTGCAAGCAAGAATAGTCCTTACGATGGTTAGATATGAACTTCTTCGATGGTACCTACCTACTAATTGCTCATTTCACACATTCTGCAAACCCGAATATCACAAAAGACAGCGAAAAATGTATAAAAAACTTTATTTAAATTCGATTTTCGGGTATATTTATATCCTAGGCTAAGTATCTGCATATCATTTACTTTTTTTTGTAATATATTAGTGCAATATTGTTATAAATGGTTCGCGAAAGAAATCTTGCCGGAATGTGATCGAATTGTTTTTTTTATTATTAAGTTTTTACTAGATCTGTTATTTCGGAAAAATTATGCGGCAACTATATTTTTAATTTTTAAATGTCAATCCAAAGCATATTATTAGATTTAGGGATAGTTTTTAAGTGATTGTGTACTTATAAAAGTCAGACAAATAGAGAATACCTATACTTTTGTATTTTATGGCCGAAATTCGTATCATGTTTATGTAAATAACAAAACTCGGGCATACCGTTTATGGCATTACTGCATACCTACATTTTACGAATTTCAGCCCTATTAAAAAAATGTTTTCATCCAATTTTCGACCTTATTCCTCAGTATTTAGTTAATAAATGATTAAACCAAGTAATGATGAACTAAGGTCATAACATTTAGATTAAGAACCTTTCATTGTTTACTTAATATTTTGTTTTAATAAGCTAAGCGCCCCCCTCCCCCTCCCAAACATGAAGACGTGATAATTATAAAGTGATCAGGAATACTAAATAATATGACATTTTTTATAATAGTAAAATTAGCCTTATTATCACTTGTACAGTTTGGAATAGACGAATTAACTACCCCCTAAATAAATATTGGCCCCTGTTTTTAACAGAAAATGACGTTAAAAATTTACCGTATAGTATAAATTATAATTATGTTAAATTGACTTCTAAAACTATTTTTGGAAACCAGAATCAGTGCAAAACACACTTAAGCTTTTTTTCTCTGGGATGGCTACGCACCTGCAATACCAAAAGAGCGGTAACTGCTTACGACCAAACAGGCCGCCTGATCCCGATTATCCCGAGGTATCTTCGGGCAAATGATGACATGCATAATAGGCATTTATTTTTATTTGTTCTCTTTTTTAATTTTTTTTTCTTTATTCTTAAAATTCCAGCCAGGTACAGGTGAAAATAAGGCACAGTTGTCACAAATGTAAATGAAACATTCAAACTAAAGTTACATAAGTACATAATAATCTTTTATACTATGCGTACTATAGATTTTGTAATAGCGTAGTCACGTAGCTGTATGTTAACGTCTTAAGATGTATTAATAACTATTGTGTACTTATAAAATATTATAAGCTAAATCTTTGCAAAATTCGTAATTTTCGTAAAAAAAATATATTTTAACCTGGTAAAAATATTAAATATAATTTAAAAATATTTTAGACCGCTTGGTTTTGCCCCCAGCGCCCAATTAATAAATCGATAAAATCGGGTCGTGCAATGAAATAAAAAAGAACATAGATTCTCAGTCGTATAAATACGACTAAGGCGGACTGGGCACAAAACATTTGTCGTATTTATTCGACAGGGGCGGGTCAAAAATGCATAATATCTGTAAGTTGTAGTTTAAAAACTATATTTGTATAATGTGACGTTTTTTTGAGATTAGATAGGTTTTTCTGTAAGTAACTAAAATATATATTTTTTAATTATCTAAATATATTTATAAAACTGTCTCAACATTCTACAAGTTTATGTCCTTATATAAAATCGGCATTCTGTCAGTGTGTACTTAAAACCTAAAGAATTACAAATTGAGCAAAGATTTAGTAAACTATCATCTATTTATGTATGTATAATCTATCTATAGGGAAAAGCACAAATTTCAGAAATAAAAAGAACACTCATTTTCTATAATATATCGTGATTGTCGTTTTATATAAAAATAAACTTCCATTTTTTATCAATGTCGTATACGTTAGAACACAGAATCATTATGTACTATGTATGTAATATATAACCAAAAATAATCGAGTGTTTTGTATAAAATCTCTTCGAACTGTTCAAGAAAGGTAGTCTTGCTTTGTACTGGTGCTGACAGGTGGCAGCACATGGTATGAAATTAGGGTCGAGATTTTAACTCAAATTGTTTTCAGTTATTTTAAGAATTTTGTGGTATCAAATGACGCTACCGAATTTTCTTTATTTCACTTGATATTTCATTTCCAATCTTTGACTGCAGTACCTAGCGACATTATGACCTAGTGGAACTTTTTAGAACTACGTTTACTTGACACCTCAATGACATAAGGCCTACATAAAAAGGCAAAGACATAAATTCCATTATTCCTATTGAAAGGCGAAAAGGTTGTGACTTCAACGAATGGCTTGAATTTTGAGAGTTTATCCGGAATACATATTTATTTATATAAAGATTATTGGATTGTATTTAATATACAAAGTGAGACTGTCTTTCAGGCAAGGCTTATTATATGTACTTACACAGGATACTGTAAGAACTTTATCATTGCAATTGTAAACATTCCATTGCTTGTGAATTTGATGTTTTATTTCTTAACCTTTTACCCATAGAATTCTATCTTAAAAGTTGGTAGACACGACCAGACTGGGCAAATTTTTACAAAAACTTCACATATCACACCTGTATTTCCCCGAAGGGGTTGCCAGAGGTGTAGTATCGCGGATACGCATACCTGAACACCGTAAGGACTTCCTGCTTGCAGCGCTCGACCGCTATAGTAACGCTTACCTACGAGAAAAAAATGGTCGTGGGCACGGGACTTAGTTTTCAAAGTGGTTAAATATGTGTGTCCGCGATGGTACCTACAGTACACCCACATTTCGTCAGTTATATTTAAGTCCCATGTTATACGGGACGAGCCTTTTCATCTAAGCCCATCAACCGGTCTCATATCCAGACTCCGGGCTAAACAAACACACAAACTCGTCATACTAAACCATTTTGTAAAATAAAATCGAATATTTCTGCTCCCGTCCAAGCCTATTCTATGCTCTTCAGGTTTGTCCCAGAAAAGTGTGACGAAAATTTATGAAAACAAGTGAAACAACGCAATTTACATAAAATACTAATTTATTTCTAAGTAACAAAAACATTACATAACACGAGAGATTCATTTGTCAAACAATTATGGCAATTAATATAAAATACATACAAAAAGATAATCTTTAATGAAATGGCACAAATAATATCCGTGAGTCTTCACGAATATAATATTAACGGTCTAAATAAAAATATTTTTTTAATTTTTAATTTTGAAACTTGATAAGTGCCAACCGCTTTGATTATTTATATGTCTAGATAGTGTCGCGCTGCAAAAGAACTATAGTCCATTCGCGTTAAGAAAATAGTGAGTCATCGTTGTCCGCCGGTCAAATCCCGCTCCTCGACCAATCGGGTCGCAAAAGACACAAGCGTTTCATACGAGAATCTGCCGTCAATGGTCAGCTTTCTAATTTGTTGCGACCCGATTGATCGAGGGGCGAGGCTAGGCCGGCGGACAACGATGACTCACTATTTTCTTAACGCGAATGGACTAAAAAACAAATAGGCCAACTTTGTTATGCTGGTATGCGTGGCAGCTACGTCTTACACTGTGCGTCATTGTGCGTGCATTTAGCGGCTAACAGTTGGACGCTTATTTTTTTCGTCGAGTTCACAGCTTTGACTGTCTATCTAGACATATTTATATCTTTGGTCCTGACATTGTGGCCCATTATTTAAATCTTATATAAAACATTTAGATCGTTATTAATTATTATATAGAATGAGAAAAAATATCTTAGCCCAAAATCATCCTTTGGGGCTTTTTCAAGTCTGTGGCCTTAAAAATGGCGTCAATTTTGGTGGATAGCAAGAAGACGCTAAACTACTTATAATTACGGAGCTGAGTATTTGTGCAAGCTCACTCACAAAATTACATAAATTAATATTCTATGCTGTAACTACAATACAAGTCTTTAGATCCTAGAAGTCAGTAGGTTAAGAGCGCTCGCAACACGGCATACTTTTTGTAGGTCCTACAATTGGTCAGATTATTTCGCCTTACGTTATTTAGACCTACGTTTTGTAAGACTTGTGCTGATATATTTGATCTCTACTGTTTTATTTAGCTCCTACAAAAAATCAGTCACCAATTGTATGCCGTTTGCGAACGCTCTAATAGACATAGCTTGAGATAGTGAGCCCTGATAGCTGGCTATAGCAGAAACCTGAGTATGGCAAAACCGGCGCCAATGTTCAGCTCTTCGATACCAAAAAAACTGAGTGAGCTTGCCGTATTCAAAACGCCTAAAACAAAACTATATCTACACACATTAAAGTGCAAAATATCACTGTTAAGCCAACGTTCAAATCTAACCGAACTAGCAATCAATACTTTTACAAGCGACACCTAACCTCAAAATAATACCGACATGACAGATAACGTCATATTCTACAATTTTGTGACGTCAGCTTCGCAGTCTTTTTCTTTGCTCTTGAGTTTCTTGTCTTTGCCTCCGATCTCCGCGTAGATTTCGTCTAGGGATCTCATTTTGGTCTCTGGGACTACGCAGGCGATGTAAATGGTGCTGACTAGGCAAACGCCTGAGAATAGCCAGAAGATGAAGTAGAGGCCCACTGAGGCGGCGAGCGGCTGGAACACTCGTAGTTCTACTGACATGAGACAGCACGCGAATGCGATTACTATTGCTGTTACTGTGCCGCGGAGCTGGAAAAGAAGAATGTTTTATTTTAGCTCAATCCATCTTCCAGAATAGTTTCTAGGTATGTATAGACTGTTTCAACTTTCAGTCATCAGTTATGAAGAGTAAGTATATAACTACAAGTCTAGGTGTTAGTCTAAGTCTATGGATATTGACTGGGCAACAGAATTTGAACAAGCATAGAACCAACAGACGGCAACAATATCCAAATACACCTACTGTTCCTTACGACAACAGCGGATTGGTGACAGCTAATCGAACTCTGTTGAGACAGGCTCTATAATCACCTACCCAAATCAAATCCAATCCATAATCTTCCAAATTTGTAATCACTTTCTGGAAAACGGCTCTAAAGATTTCGATGAAAGTTGCAATATAGGGGTTTACGATGGCGAAAAATCGATCAAGCTAGGTCTCATATCTGGCAAAATTCGTTTCCTCTGTATTTTCAACCAAGCAGAGTTCGATCGCCCAAACTTTAGAACAAGATGGCTATCTTAGAATAATGACATGGCAGCATGGAATTAGTAAGTACCTACTATCATGGTAGCATGGAATTAGTATGTACTATCATGGCAGTATGGAATTAGTATGTACTATCATAGTAGCATGGAATTAGTATGTACTATCATAGTAGCATGGAATTAGTATGTACTATCATAGTAGCATGGAATTAGTATGAACTTTCCTATACTATTAAAATAAGCATTCTCTATTTTCACCAGAGCAGAGCTCGGTCGCCCAGGTACTATTATTAAATCATAAAAAATATCAGAAGTGTACAAACCTGGAAGGAGAACATCTCAGTCATAATAACGAAGGGCACAGGCTGCAACCCAGCCGCGTCGCAGTATATGCACAGACAGAGAGCGACGATGGGCACCCACGACGCTGTTTCTGTGACGGCGCCCACGTGAGCGTAGAACCACGCGCCAAGTGCACACATTGCTATGCCGGAGACTAGGCAGGTTGTTCCAAGGAGTGGCTGGGGACGGAAAAAAAGGTATAATAAGTAGATATAGTAAGTATATACATTTTCTTCATCACCAGCAGCTTTTACCCGGTTACCGTTGGCTCAAAGGCTCGGAAAGGTAACTTCCTAATAGGAGGTTCATTGGCTATTCTGACTTAGACTGTCTGCTGGTTTGGTGGAACTTGGCAAGCCCACGGACGACTGCGAAACACCAGGGGTACTCCTTTATTAAATCATATATATAGTTAGGGTATCTATGATTTCCTCCGTAAGAAAGGTGAAAATCATGCAACGGTGACCTCATGCATGTAAGATGTTTAAAAAGTTGTATAGATCCCTAATTTATTTCTAGCCTATGGTCACGTGGTGGTCAGAGCATATTGAAATTGTTCGTTGCTAAAGACGAACCCCTCCTCAGTCCTCAGGCCATTCTAAACTTCTCTTATACTAGCATAGAATCAAAGTCTCACCTTCCTCCCAGTCCTTTCCACAAGACTGGACGCAGTACAAGACCCCACGAATTGCACTAGCCCCAACACTGCAGCCTGTTGGTTGGCAGTAAGCAGGCACCCTCCAGCACTCGCCTTGCTAAAGATCAGTGATGCGAAGTGCAGGACGGCGAGACAGCCGCATAGCTCCCGCGCTACCGTGATGATGAGGACTATGCGGAAAGCTCGGAAGGTACTGCGGTCAGTTACTGTGGAAAAATGGTTAAGTCAGGTTTGTGATATTTATCTAGAAATCTTTTTTAGGAAGTCTAACTTATTAAGAATAATATTAATTATTTAATCGAATACGAGTATAACCAGTTGACAAGTAGGTAAGTACCTATATAATAGTATAGGATATATAGTAAGATTCAGTAATTTTTTACCAGGTATCAGGTGTGCAAATCTTAATTGAAGGGTTTTAGTAAATACGGAGTTGAGAGTTCAGGGTTCGATTCTCTGGTCGGAGAAAGTATTGTTAGGTCTTTCTGTTATGAATTTATCGGTAGCAGTCAAAATTGGGGTTGTTCATACTGATCAAACCCTCTATAAACAAATAAAGAAAAAAAAAAAAAAAAAAAAAAAATTGGGGTTACATAGATTTGCTTAGTTCATCGGCAATCAGATATGTAGGTACCTAGGTACCTACAACAGTGCCGGGAGCCCTCCTGGAGGGTCCACTTTAGCGCAAACGTAATGCGGGTGACTCCCCTGAAGGGTGCTTTATTCAGGGTTCACTTTATATGACGCATATGTATGGTGACATGGCTTATGAGCTCTATGAAAAGTAGGTGGACTCGAATGTGTTAACTGAATTGGTCGTACATAGGTAGGTACGCCCAATTACAACGCTTTGAAATGGGCAACGAGCGTCATCTTTATGACTGACCGACCCACTAGTGTTACCTACGCATATTTGCGTGCGAAAAAATCATCATGTGTGCCGTGTTTCATTTGTTTTAGTTTGAAAAAAAAAGTAGAATGAAGGCATTCTCCGGATATCTATGGACTGACACCTTGACAATTCAAAAGTGCCTGTAATTGCTTTAAAAATGCTTTGAGTTTGACCAAAATATAAAAATCTAACCATACGAGCCACCAAAAGCCATCTACTTACAATGTACTCAACCGTAAGTTTATTCTTCCGGAAGCTCATCATAACGGTGGCCGGTGGGTGCGTGTTTAAAAGCGTCATGGGAATGTACATAAAACGAGACGCTACACTGACGCAGTGCCGCGGGTGTGTTTGTTTATGTAGATACTAACCCGTTACAGAAACTGTTGATAAAAGATAGACCTACAAAAAGTGTTAAGTATGCCTTATGGCATACTTAAGTAATACTTTTTGTAGGTCCTAGTCGGTCAGACAATACACGGGAAGACTGTAAGCTAAACATTCGTCGCGCCATAAACACAGATTAACTGCTCCATAATGCTTTGTCACTAAAAATATATAATAAATTACCGGAAAAATAAGAAAACAAAAAAGAAAAAATATTTAAATAAATTTAAAAAAAACATATATAATAAAAGTTATTACACAATAGACGAATATCAAACGGATAAATTCAATAATAAATATATATAACTGTTTACCGTTAAAATATAATATATTTTAACTAAATCTCTACTAATCTTTTTCTTTTAATATGTGTAGCTAAATCTATTTATTAATTTATTGATCATATTATGATCAATAAATTAATAAATAGATTTAGCTACACATATTATATTCAGAGAATAAAAGAAAGAAAGAATAATGTTTATTTGGACACAGTTCAATAAATTATAAGTAATGTTGTAAAAAACAGATAGATAGGAAATAAATTAAATATTTAATAACAAGTCACTTCCTCTCTCCTACTTATTTAAAATGTTGCTGTGCCCGACAAGGTCCATAATTGTTTCTATTTATTTGTACTTACCACCAAAGATATAAATATGTCTAGATAGGCAGTCAAAGTTGTGAATTCGTGGAAAAAAATAGCGTCCAACTGTTAGCCGTTAAATGCACGCACATTAGAAAAGCGTGGCGCGAGTGTAAGACATAGCTGTCACTCACACCAACTTAACAAAGTTGGCTTGTTTTTACACGCTTTATATTTTCAGTTCTTTTGCAGCGCGACACATTATCTAGACCAGTAGGTACACATACAACGTGCCGCTACAATGTCGACATTAATTTAACTCACGGGTAGGGCTAGTGGCCAGTAATCATAAAAATATAATAAGAAAAATAATTCGTTAATTGAAAAATTACAATTTTCAAACGCTCGCCGACATAGGGCCCTCCCTTTCCTTTAATTCGCCTTCACTTTGCACGTTATTCGTTTTATTTTCATTGAAGCGATGTTATGATCCGTACCTGGTAAATGTCCTCTGCGCTACAAAAGTACAGGTGCTCCAAGATCCTATTTTAGAAAACTAAATAAATAATAACGATAAAAAAAATAAAAAAACATAAAAATAAAACGCTAATCCGTATAAGTGTGTTAAATTAATATCACCATTAAAGCATCACGCTGTATAAATAATCAAAGCTTACCACCTGTATTTGAACATTATGGATTGCAATAAAGATTAATTGAATTGATTAACACGTTCACTGCGTTAGTAAATTTTGATGACTTTCAGTTGGTGCGGCATGGGGTCTATTAGATCCGAAGCACGACTTGTTCCTGGTGCGTTGTTGGGTCGAAAAGACCCGTTCGACTTCCATCTGTTTAGGAGTACTTATCTTTATAGGTATAATGATTAATTCATATTCCTTTATAGCAATATGTTGACATGTAAACACTCAATAAAAGGCTGAAATCGTAGGTAGATGCACTGAATGGTTTGTTTGTAAATAAAGGGATTGCCTGTCGGATCTTTACGACCCGTTATCCGCACTGGTTAGTAAAAGTGTCGATACATTTTTAGTGTTGTGGATGACAAAAAAAACATCGATAGCGATAAAATGTATAAAAAATTTTCAAATCTTTTGATTAGGTACATTTAAAAATAAATTATTGGGGTATCGAAACTTTGGTACGCTGGTTTGGGGTATCGTAATTTTGTGTTCCAATTTTTGTATTCGTTCACTATGAGTCGTACTGGTTGATGGTATGGATGAATCTGGTGGCTGGGGATTGATGGCTGCAGTTTATAGGACTTGTAATATGTGACCAGTTGACAGGTTAGTATAAACATTATCAGATATATTCCGCTTACCCAATATTATTTGTCTTGGAGAACCTTCGCTTACTTTATTTTTCGTTGCCTTTTCACCCTCACATGACTTAAACAACATTTACCTGGATCGCTTCATGTTCTATTCACTTTCATTATCATTTGCATTAAAACTCAGCTAAACACACGGACCTCACTATTTCAAGTAGCATGTAATCTAGTGCGGCTATCGGGTCATCGGGCATCGGGTCGTTTAGAACCGCTAAACGCACTAGACGTTAAAAATTTTGCTTCAGTCGGCATCGGGTCATAAGTACCCGATGCGAGTTTTTCGTACCAATATTACCAATATTATCGAGGCAATTCCAAAACACTAACCTTCTCATTTATATTCATAGGGAGACCAAATATATCTGTCCCGCACCAGCGGTTGGCACAGTAATTTTGACCCCGCACCGAAGGAAAGATGAGCATCGGATATAATCAACCCGATACCGCACCGAACGTGTTAATACGCCCTACGTTTTGTAGGACATGTGCGTTGATGCATTTGATCTCTACTGTCTAAAAATCGGCCACCGGTTGTATGCCGTCTGCGCACGAAGGTGTATCGATATTGGAGACTTACCTATACGTTTACGTTTAGGTACCATCAAAGAAGTTCATATTGACAGACCAGTTTCAAAACCAAATCCCGTGAACACAATGACCACATCTGTTACCGGCCCGGTGCTATAGCCGCCGAGCGCTGCAAGCAAGAATAGTCCTTACGGTGGTTAGATATGAACTTCTTCGATGGTACCTACCTACCGATAAGAGACGGTAGGTACCGTTTACGTACAAGCCGCGGCGCCGTGTAGTACGTAAAATGCGGTAGTGGGGCGCGTCATTACAGAGTTGACAAGCCATAGATGAATTTGCTGGAGCAGGTATCATCATAATCACTAATTTGTTTGGCTAATGGATTAGTGAATGTACCTAATTGAAAGTTAGGTATTTTTGCAAGAGCTCAAGGTCTAGGCTTCATTTTCAAAATGGCATATAAAAACATTACCTACCCTCATTTTTGGCTTCGCCGCAGTTCGGTTTTATTTATGTGTATACACGTATATCTGAACACCGTAAGGACTATTCCTGCTTGTAGTGCTCGGCCGCTATAGCAACGCTTACCTACAAAATAAAAACGAGCAAGCCTTACAGTAGTCGCAAATGATGTGTAATCTGACATCTCACCTTGGTGATAAGCAACATTAAAGGGGCGGGACCTCGTCAAGGTCCTTTCTGATGGGAAACTCTTAACACCGCACGCGCTCATTGGTCAAACAAATAGCGCGCGCTTCACGAAATCACTCCCACAGATTTGATAATTTAGATTTTCTTTAATTTACAGCGAGTTGCAGAAACGAACTTTAACTTAAGCTGTCATTAAATACAAATCTTCCATTAACTTGTTGCAGAAAGCAACATTAGACTCGATTTTAATGGTTCTTTGAAGAAATTAATTAAATCATTAGCGTTAATGATCGATTACGTAATGGGGCGTTAATGTTTGTCTTTGCAACTGGGTCAAGATTTTGATTTCACGAAAGCGAGAGAAAAGATGTTACACATCAAAAACGGGCGGTTAACAGACTGATGTGGTCATCTTGTGCAAAGGATTTTGTTTTCAAAGTGGTTAGATAGGCGTGACCGCGATGGTACCTACCTACGTCTGGTAAATAAATAGATTCGTGTTCTACACACTACGTTTGGTACCTAAATAATAAGATTCGTTTTCTACACAGTACAAGTGTTACCACAAACAGGTTCTTTTGGAACTCGAAAAAGGTCCGTTCTAACCCAAAAACCTATATTATAAGTTAGTCAAACACAGACGGTCATGTTGAGAGCATTAGTGTGGACAAACAGAGTCTCCCGGCTGTTTGTCCTACGTCCCGTTACCGGTAGCCACTACAAGCGACCATTCGTTTATTTATTGTTAGTTGTAACCGTTCGCCTGAACACACAGACACTAATGACTGCATCTAGGCAGATCTGTTGCTGTGCGGTTCGATGTTAATCAATGTAATTTTTTTTGTGTGTTTATGTTTTTACCGCTTAACGCTTGTATAATTACGTTGAAAGAATTATTTAATATAATTTACGAATGACGTGGATAAAATGCAAATGGAAATAAATAGCATATCCCAGCAGCATAGGAAAAGCAAGTTTTTGACGACAAAAAGTTGTTTTTCTAAACTGTAATTTAACTATTTCTTTTTATGGAACAGGGAAATTTATTACTAAAACAGTTTTATTTCTTGAAAAACATATCATAATATTCAAAATCGACATATCCATATAAAGAAAACGTTTCCATTTTAATTGCTATATTCGCCGATAGATGGCGTTGATAGTTAATGTGCAACAGATAGATCGCGCTATGGTTTCGATATACGGCAGAGTATAAACCAACGAATGTTCTCATTATTCAATACAAAGAAAATTCGAGAATAGTATTTTGACAAGAAGACATATTTTATTAGTCACTTTTCACATGAATTTCTAATGCTTCCTTTATCAACTTTGATCTACTGTAGGTAGTTTCCGATTTTGCTTTATGAGGGCGCCCAATGATCCACTAGCGCCACTCCTTTAAAAAAATGTTTTCTCGTGACTAAGAAGGAATTATGAATAACGGCTGGTAAAGACCCTCGGTAAGTGTGTCTAGAATTTTCTAATACCTTTTATAAAGTTTCATATTGACATACATACATGTTGTTAAAGAAATTGCGTGACATAGCTTACGGGTATGTTCAGTATCGATAAAGGAACCCAGGAAAAAAAAAACATAAAAAAAATGTTGCAAGATCAATCTAATTTAGTACCTAATAGCAATCGTTTAGAATTAAAATTATTTTATTTGTTTAAATGCTTAATTACTTACTTTCATTGCGTTGATAGTAGGTAGGTAACTCTAGGAAATTATTAATTAGCATTTAAACAAAATAAAAACTTGCAATTTTTTAATCAATTCTAAACGATTGCTATTTAATTAGTAGGTAATAACTACATTAGGTTCATCTCATGATAATTTTCGATTTTTTTAAAACTTTTGTTAAAGGTAGGTATTTATTTTTTACGGTTCCTTTATAACTCTCTAAACTCTAAACTCACCCTGAAGCTATAAGCACGCAATTTCTTTAACAGCCTGTATAATAAAATACGATCTAGAGGAATGTGGCCGCTTTTCTTTAGATCGAATTTTGTTGCTTCGTGTCTAAAAATAAATCGTGTATAAAATCGACATGCTTTTACAATATTATTTTCTAATATCGAAAATAGATGATTGTGTTGTCATATTCCAGGGTCTTCTCATAATTCACCAGTATAATTAGCTACGAAGGGAAAATGTACTTAATGTAATCCGCAAATGTCTTCCTTGTAGCTACATATGTGTGCCTACTGTTACTAGATTATGTTTTACTTAGAAAAGAAAGAAAGAAAGAAAAATAAGTTTTTTTGTCACAGAAACACGTGCATAAAAAAAAAAGGTAAACTCGAGTAGAAAATGAAACAGAATAGATTTAAATACACAGCGGTTTTTTGTTTACTTACTGAGTGTCTTGAGCGCGTCCCTCAATTTGCCCGACTTGCTCTGCTCAAGCTCGACCAGTAATTTCTGTAGCTCGTTGTCCACGGTCGGTTCGGAAGGCTCCCGACATCGCAGCCATGCTAATGCGTCACGAGCTTCCTAAGGAAACGATATTTAAGGAATAGAATTGGCAAAAGCTTTTTGAATGAAATAAGGCACTATTTGTAGCACCTGTCTAGGTAGGTACCTTATTTCCTTCAAAACAAAGAGACGGAGATGGTTTAATGTGGCCTGTATATTTAAATACAGGTACAGTCTTTACGAATTTTGCCGATGCTAATTCTAAGTTGTGTCAACTTAGAATTAGCATCGGCAAAATTCGTAAAACCGATCACCATAAGAACTGAGAACTAAGGTCTTCGAAATCACCAATCTTTATTACTGCTTTAGGTGAATATTATCTTTACCAAAACGCAATAACTTGTAAAGTCATATAGCCAAATACATTCGTAAAATTAAAAAATGAACGAATGAAAAATTTCAAATTTATCCTACATATAAGTTGTGTCGTACTGTACCAGCTTTTGTTGGACTTGGGAAAGCAAGCTTATTTTTCTAAGCCATGCTTAATTGTTACACTATTAAAAAAACCCCTTCCACACCTTAAAATGTCTCAATTATGGACGAAGGTCTTCCCCAAATTCTTCTAAGGAGATAGGTAGTTTTTTCCTGTACCACTTTGAACCAGCCCTCACAGGTTACCCATCAGCATCACGAAACTACATTATAGGGAACGTACATGTATATGTAAAAATAAAATATTAATAGTTTAAAAAACACTGAAAAACACGCTTTTACGTGCACCTATAGGCGTATTCAGACCTTGAAACCTAATCGTGGTCAAAGTTCATTACAAGACCTTTCTAACAAGTCCAAACACGGCTATGATACGACCATCCATCATGAAGTTCCAGTTCATATCTTCCGGCTCCATCTCGACAGTACCATGTTATTGTATTGTCATCAAAATCACATACAACTGCCAATTTTCATAACGCTACGATCTTTAGAAGATGGTTAAATTAGTTTTCTTAGATTTGATTACATAGTTACATACATACAGGTCGACCTAATAAAAGCGTGTTAAAAACACTCCTCACCTCAACCTTCCCGCACTTCAACAAATACGAAGGTGTCTCCGGCATCGTGGTGAACAGCACTAAATGCAGGATTGGCACGATAAGACACACCCACAGCATTGCGTTATAGCTCAGGTACTCCCCCATCACATAGGCGAGCAGATTGCCCAGGTTCTGCGACAGTACCACCAGGCTCCCAAGCGTTCCCCTGATGGAATCCTCACTGATTTCTTTTATGTATAAAGGCGTGACCACGTAGGACCCGCTCACGCCGAGACCGACTATCGCTCGGGCTGTTATTAGGGCCCACGTTTCTGTTGAGTAGAGCTTTAGACCCCAGCATGCCTGGAAAGATAGAAGTAACTTTAGGTTAAGATTCATCTAGCAATAGACTCATCCCCTATTACAATCAATCTGCCTAGCCTTTTCCCAACTATGTTGGGGTCGGCTTCCAGTCTAACCGGATGCAGCTGGATACCAGTATTTTACATGGAGCGACTGCCTATCTGACCTCCACAACCCATGCAGTAACTGGGTAATACGATACCCCTTGGTAAGACTGGTTGTCAGACTTCCGGGCTTCTGACGACCCGTAACGACTGTCAAAGATCCACGAATGACAACCGGGACCAACGGCTTAACGTGCTTTCCGAGGCACGGAGGAGTCTCGGTATGTAAAGATGGTCACCCATCCACAGACCAACCCCGGCAAGCGTACCTTAACCTGATGGATCGACCCGTGCGGTAGTTATTACTTAGCCACGAGCTCCTCTAGACTCAGCCCCTACTACATGGGACTTAAAAGTAAGGAAAACTTGTTCAGGTGGAGATTCATAAAAAACTCCGCCTTGGAGTGTAAATGTAGTGTTGTTCCACAAACGATGGGACACTTAATAATATGTCTTGCGTGTCCTGTCAGGTGCACGTTACAGGAACTGATGGACGCTAGTGACGGCGCCAAACACGTGGCCGAATTCTGGGCTGAGTCCATTTAGATTGCCATTGACGCACGCTAAGAAGAGAACATGGGACTTAAACATAACTGGCGAGAAATGTGGGTGTACCACTATAGGTATACATCCCAACCCTGCCGGGTAACAAGGCGTAATGTTATGATAGGTGTCCTATAGCGTTTGCTAGAGAAGTTTTCGAAAGCCCAAAGTTCTGTAAAGATAACTTAGAGTACCTATTAGGTCAAATCAATGTCATAACCATGTATATACTTAACAACTTTTTTCTAATTTACAATTTTCTAACGCAAATTCTGATACGACATAGCTTGACAATGGATTTAGATCGGATGCAAAACTTGCAATCACAGGCAATTTCCTACCGACAAGTGGAATATTTTGGCAGTGATGGCATGTTGAATTACGTAAGAACACAAATTCCTGAAATATTGACATGCATATCATAATCCACTCACAGCCATAGAAAATGACGTCAGCATCAAAGCCCTCTTCCTCCCATAGTTATCCACGATGTACCCGAAGAAGAACACGGTGGGGGTTCCCACCAGGTACACCACTGATGCCATCCAGGATATGGTGTCTGGATGCACGGGGGCGGAGGCCGGGGTATCCTCTGACATGAGCCGGGGTCCCATGGGTGAGATCCAGCCTATCGCCGTGCCGTATGAGAAAACCGGTAGGACCACTGTAAAAATGAAATGATTTACTTTTTACCCGACTGTGCGAGAGCAAAGATAGACGTATCTATGTATTTTTGTACATATGTGGGATTCTTAATACTATATATATATGTATTAAGAATCCCACATAAAATTTAAAAACTTTTAAACTTAACATAAATGTGGGATTCTTAATAAAGAATCCCACATTTATGTTAAGTTTAATCCTAACGGCAAGATAGATTTTTACGTGAGGTGTATATCGACTCGTCTGGGCCGTGCAGTGGAGCGTTAAGTGGAATTTAGACTCGGTTTTGTTTTAATAAAATCAAAATGGTGGATTCAACAGTATTTTTTTTGTAACTTCACCATTTGGGGTACAAAAAAAAAGGGCTTGAGGAGACGATTCCTAAAATA
This sequence comes from Agrochola circellaris, assembly GCA_914767755.1. NCBI lineage: Eukaryota > Metazoa > Arthropoda > Insecta > Lepidoptera > Noctuidae > Agrochola > Agrochola circellaris. The sequence continues at coordinate 8,258,671 of OU611850.1, read as the reverse complement.
TAACAATAAAAGGTTTTAAATATAATAATAAAATATATAAAAAACCCGACTGCAACTAATAAGTTCAAATCAATCTCACTTTTCAACCAGTCAGAGGTAGTTGGTAGCATCAAATCTGAGATTGAACGAATGAACTAAAATAACTGCCACCAATAAGGGTTACTCGTATCATGAAAATTCATGCCACCAGTTGGCACGACACTAAATAATATTTGATGACGTTCATCATTCGTTCATCATTCAGTAAACAAATATAAGAGCTTTGAAATTTTTGAGGGTGCCCGGAATTGTCGTCTCAGTGCTGCCAACTGAGACGACAATTCCGGGCACCCTCAAAAATTTCTTGTGTTTCAAATGTCTTGTGTCGTGCCAACTGGTGGCATGAGTTTTCCTAGCGAACGTCATTTCAGAAAAACTGCTTTTTGTAATCATACACAATAATTATATTAAATTATTTTCTCCTTGTTCCTACTGCAGGATAAAGGTTTCTTTTCTTTTAGAACAGCTATCTAATTACGCAACACATTTTCGTAAACGATTACGACTAGTTAATCTGTTTAATTTTGGCAATTCAACAACATTCATTGCGTTATTTACGTTGTTGAGCAGATTTTTTTTTCGAACTTAAACTAATGTTTCACTAGACTAATAATGATTTAGTCGAAAGATCGTATCGAATATTCAGTTGCAAGCAGATGCAGCGTGCAAGCAGACATGCAACATGCAAACAGACATGCAACATGCAAGCAGGCATGGAACATGCAAGCAGGCATGCAGCAAGCAAGCAGGCATGCAACATGCAGCAAGTACTGTTTCTGTCACGGTTCCGGCGCTACGGGGTTTGGGCGGCCCCACGCGAGCTTATCGTCGCAGATGGGTTTAACGCTCACCACCGCAGCTTCGGCTTGCTGTGCTACACTAGGGGTAGGGCAGACAAGACAGCGTGAAGTCGGTTTTGCAGCGATTCGTTTCTATCACAAAATTCTGTAGCACAATGTTTGCTTTACTGCATTCATTACACCAATTGAATATTCGATAAAATACATGTTATACCACCTGAACACTACATCAAATGAACATTATACCTTCTGATCAATAGCGCAAATGTTGTTATCGCAAATAAATATTCGATGAAATGAAAATTATGTTAATCGATACTATACAAATTGATTATTTTCTTAAACGTTGTTCGAATTAATAACATTACATCAAAAGTTGTTATACCAAACAAGGGTGAACCAAGCTTTGATCAACATTCATAATGCTTGCTCACGTAGGTACCTATTGGTGATTTCAGACTATTCCTAGTCTTAATAAAGCTTGTAAAAATACATCAGAATTAATGCAAAAGCTAATAGGTACCTATGTTAATGAACTTTACCAATTACCTTTTGTTTAACTATTAGGTAATCAAGTAAAATAATAAACCAGTCTTCTACCTACCTAATTTATAATGGCAAATAGTGATTTTACATACATCTTAAATTTAATTTATTATAAGCTGACCCGACAGACGCTGTCATGCAACAATAGTTCATAAAAATCCCATAGAAAAAAGGTCTTTTTATTTTTCCCATTTTGTCCTTTTTCAGGAAAATTGTCCAATTTTTCTTTCCCTAAAAACCTTAATCGCTTACCAACGAACAGCATTTAATTTTTACCCAACTGCGGCGAAGCCAAAAAAGGCGGGTTATTATTATATTATTTAAAGGTATCCTTTTCTCTATTATACAAAAGTTATAGTTACTTCATTTTGTGTAAAAGTACTTACCTACGTGAACCTACATAAACAGCCGAGATATATTTCTCTAACAAATAAGATCATATACCTAAACATTGCCACATGCTTCTAGATGAAAAACAAAAAACACTTTGATTAACTCCATTCATAACACATAATTTTCCATAGGTACTAAACGCAATTGTCCAGATTACAAACAAAACAATTTATCTACCTACTAATCAATTTTCAATTAGTTGTTAGTACCACGTTTGACCCTTCAATGGGACTACACGTGCAGTTGACTCGATGCCAGTACATCATGTTAACGAGATGCCTGACCTTGTTAGAGGAGTCAGGGTTACGGAAGCGGAAGGTGCATGTTGAACACGAGCCAACTTTCTGGATACCCCAGAATGCTCTAGGATCTACAGCATCTAGAGTCTAGATGAAGGGGAACAGAGACTTTGCAGATGGTAGTTTATTGTATGTTGATCCAAATATGATTTGCAACCGTAATAACTATGTATTACTATTGAATTTCACGGGCTACCTTTTCGCGTCCTTCTTAAGTACGAGCCTCACGATTGAAGATGCTTTAGTCATTCCACCGAACCCTAAGTATTAAGACCTGCTCCTAACTTTGCAGGTGAGCTGCCGAACCCTGAGCATTCAGACCTGCTACTAACTTTGCTCGCGAGCTGCAGCTGCCGAACCCTGAGCGTTCAGACCTGCTACTAACTTTGCTCGCGAGCTGCAACTGCCGAACCCTGCATGTCGCTGAGAGCGTTCAGACCTGCTACTAACTTTGCTCGCGTGCTGCAGCTGCCGAACCCTGAGCATTCAGACCTGCTACTAAATTTGCTGGCGAGCTAGCGACATGCAAACCATTCCTGTTTTACGAAAAAGTTAGGGCCACTATGGAATTTCGCAATGCTTGTACCCAAAAAAAACCCCGGTTGTAAAACAAAATGTCGTAGTTCTATCGGTGTGCAACCTATGATAATTCTTGAGTTCTTTCTACAACAGGTAGCTCCATGAAATACCTAAATACTACATGGTGAGATCACGATCCTTCAGACAGAGAGATCCCTCATTTAATCTTTAGAAGGGGAATCCAATAAATCTTCTCGAAATGACTATGAGTGAACTTGGAACGTGTAGGGTACCGTCATCTTAAAGAACATGCTGGGTTATTATTGTCCCGGATCAATTGTGCAGGGTCGATACATTGGCTCGTTGTTTCATTTGATACGTCGCCGTCGCCGGGCTGTCTCGACCATTCTAAATTGCGGTTAATTTGCCATCACAAACAAGTAGCGGTATCTGTGATTATTGTTTTGTTTTGAACTGAGAATTAGGTTAGCATTTTGTTTATGTTGATCGTAGTTGGAACTTTATAACAGACTTGTTAAAAAAGATTGTATTTAAAATCGTGTTCCACCACTCGTCACGCCTAGCCAAACTTTTTCGCCGGCACGCGCCGTTGCGCTTGCGTTCGTAGCTTTTGACCATGGTCAAACAAACACCCCGTCTTCGTAGGTAAGTAGTTAGGTATTGCTATTTTTTCCCTATGACTTTGTTAGAAAAACTATAAACACCCGTGTTCGGGGCAAGGACTTCGCTAACTCCTGTTTGTTATTTTTTTTCCTTTATTTGGTGTTAAGCTTTAGCTTAGCTTCAACAGCACATTATTTCATAACTTCATATCATTGGCAAACAAAATCTATGGGTACATCCCGTTATCAAAACCATGTGACTGTTTTTGCAATGTGATCAAGGTTTGCAGTCGTTGACGCCGCTCCAGTTAATATTTTTCAAATCATTATGAATATACTTACATGTTGAAGAAAGGAGATGGAGGATGGAGCGGGAGAGGATGGCCAAAGAAAAAATGGATGGATTGTGTGAGGAATGATAATTGAAATAGAAGGGAGTGAATGCCAGCGTGATGGTTGTCAGGGGAGAGTGGAGACAGAAACGTGTTGCGCCGACCGCAACTAACAGGGACAGGAAGATAATGATAACCTGAATCGACCAAGAAAAATTGCTAATTTATTACAATGGATATTTTTTTTCTATAGTTTGACCGACACCACTGTTCCACGCCTTAGGTATGTGCGCGGCGAGTCAGGGGCAGTGCAGGCCGCTTATTCGTCAACTCTCACGCCGTCCCGCCACTCATTCGTCAACGCTGCCCCCCGCCTCGCCGCGCATAAATAAGGCGCGGAATAGCGGTTCCGGTCAAACTATAGTGGTTTATGTGGTATGGTAGTACTTCCCCGGTCGAGCTCGTTCACAAAGAAATGAGCTACCATGTACTAATAAATCACATCATTTACACAGAAACCGGTCGGTATCGATAGCTAACGAAGTTAGGTATTGTGTCTATGAAATTGTCATTGCGATTTATTTTATGATTTTAAGTTTATTTGCTTTTTTTTTCTCCATAAATGGTGCTTGTGACTGAGTTAGAAACAGATTAATATTAAAGCCTGTTAGAAGAATTACTATCCGCATATCCAAGAAACTAGAAGTTATGTTATGACCAGCCGAAGTATTCTGTAAATAAAAAACTCACCATGAAGACTTAGGTGAAGTGAGCTGTCAATAGTGTCAATCTCTAGCATTAGGTGGAATGACAGCTCACTCCACGCTCACTTTACCTAAGTTTTCACGGTGATAGTTACAGAATAGCACTGCTGTACCCTAATTGCGTAATACACGATAAATCACAATCTGAATCGTTTTGAAACATATTGCTAATCCATTGCTTCATAATTTTGAACATATGAAGCAATGGTGATGCAAATCCAGACTTCGGGCTGCTACCGAAAAAATCCATATAGAAAAATCCAATAACACTTCGCTCAACTTGGGGATCGAACCCAGGACCTCATGTCCAGCAGTACTTAGCGCTTGCGACCACTTGACCCATAAGGAGGCAGTTGACTTTCGAGAACTTGTTTTTCATCAAAGCCTTTTTTATTGTGCAAAGAAAGAAGGTTTATTTATTTTACGATATAATCATCCCCAAATCAAAGTCAACTCAATGCGGCCGCTATTTGCCTAGTGTCACGGTGACCTCGAACTTACGAACTAGGGTTAGAAGTCAAGTGTTGACGTGGAAAAACACATTCATACGTCAGCGAGAAAGTAGATACATAACATCACGCCTTATCCCCGAAGTGTAAGGCAGAGACACCCACATTTCGCCAGTTATGTTTAAGTCCCATGTAATCGGGGGCGAGCCTATTGCCATCAATCGGGCACAAATCCAGACTCCGGGCTGCTACTGAGAAATTTCTAATGGAAAAACCCAATATTCGTCGTTATAATTCTTTTTTTTTTTTTTTTTTATAATTTTTACTTTTTTTTTTTTTGTTATTACCTACTTACTGTTTGTATTTCCTGTGCGTGTCCCAAATAAAATATTATTCTTTCTTTTTTCTTTCTTTCTTTCTTTCTTTCTTTCTTTCTTTCTTTCTTTCTTTCATATTACTTTGCCCGACCTGGCTATCTAAATCAGGACCTCAAGCTCAGCAGTAGCGCTTGCGACCAGCTATTTAATTCCGTACCATATTTTCGTAAACGATTACGACTAATCTGTTTCATTTTGCAGTTCAACAACATTAATTGCGTTATTTACGTTGTTGAGCTACCATGTTTTTTTTTTCGAACATGTGAAGCAATGGATTAGCAGTCTGTTTCAAAACGATTCAGATTCTAATTGATCGTGTTTTATATAATTAGGGTACTTTAGACCAACGAAACAGTAAAAAAAACAACCATTAGTAAAATTAAGGTTAGTAAAATTAAACAACCATTTTGTGTGCCAACCATTCTGTGATTGTGATTTTTCTTTTACATTTCTTTTATTTTTTATTTTTCCTGCATGTTACTAATATAGTCTTTAAGGAAGATGTAACTAACACCCTATGGGCCTTGATGCCTGACAATAAAATATTTTTATTATTTTTATTTATTTTTCCTAAATCCAAAAAGAAAACCGTTTTTTGCGACTTATCAAAATATCGATATTTCTTTATAAGGAAGTGCTACTCGTATAAACATAAACCTTTTTATTATGGTTATAACCGCTTCAAAATCTGTCACGTAGTTTAGAAGCACAACGCGTCGGACACATATACACTGTGTTCGCAATTTATTTGCCAATCATGTAAACAAACACGAGTTTAGGAAAAACAACTGTAATGGCTTTATATAAGGTTCAATTTGCGCTACGACTTCATATTTTTTATAACTTTTTCAATAGTACCAGTCAGTTTAAAATCTACTTTATTTTTACACTCGCATACATTTGATGTTTGTTTAAGTGGAAATAAGGATTGGAATTGACTTTATATTATTTGTCATAAATAAGTGCCATGCAGTGTGTGACTACGTTGGACCAGACCAACGTATTAGTCATACACTGCATGGCACTTTTTTGGGTGGGCGCAAGCGAGAATGCTGAACGTCGGGCTCAATTTCCGAGTCGAGCAAAATATTATTTAATTTGGAGATATTTCTCTGTAGCAGCCCGTAATCTCTGTGCCCCTTACTTATTTGTGCTATAACTGGGTAAATGTAAATGTAAATGTACACGCAGATAGTAATATACATCTGCCAGCTCTGTCTACCCTTGGTATTAAGATAACTAGGAAACTAATACCCGTTTTCACTGACAATAAGCGACACCTAGATTAATGCCTAAATAAAAGCGCGCTGGTGGATTCTAAACGCTCGACTCAGCTCGGAAGGTTGAACATCCAACTTTACTTACAATAATAAATTTAAGCATTAATTTAGGTGGCATAGTGAAAACAGCCATAGGTATTAGCAGCCCACGATCTAGATTTTTCTGCCCTCTGCCGCCCCTCGCCAATCCTTTATGGGGTATGCGCTAAGATAGCCCGCGAAATGATAATTTTCTCGAAATGAAAATTTTGGCAGCAATTATTAATCAAATTTAATCCATCGATAATGAGCCAATCCAACAGGGGCGCAAAACTGTTGAAAAAAAAGAAAGAAATAGAAGGATTATACGCGCGTCTCATTTATTGTTTATTGGTTGTATTGTGTGCACTTGTCTGCTACACTTGAATTTGTCGCCCCGTAAAGTTGGCGCCCGGGGCTCGGGCCCCGGGGCTGGATATAAGTGTGAAGTGATTTCTGGTCACACCGTGACAACTGCAAATATAGCTTAACAAGATAGTAAAATATAGATACGAAGAGCATTTAACGACAATAGTAAGTATGACGTAATTGAATTCTAATCAGGATGTTTATATATTATCTGTTCATTTATAAATAGAGGAAATAGGTACCTTACGGAAACCTGATTTTCCAGTAACGTTAATCTTACTAATTAATAATAAAGTAATCTCATGTTGTTGTCGTAATTTTGCAATGGCATTCTTTAGAAACAGATTGCTAATCCATTGCGTCATAAGCTCGAAATAAAAATCTGCTCAACAACGTAAATAACACAATGAATGTTGTTGAACTGTCAAAATGAAACAGATTAATCGTAATCGTTTACGAAAATGTGTGGCGTAATTAGATAGCGGCACCCTAATTGTGTAACACACAATCACAATCTGTTTCATTTTGACGGTTCAACAAAATTCATTGCGTTATTTACATAGTTGAGCAGACAAATTATTCGAACATATGAAGCAATGGATTAGCAATATCCTTCAATATGACTCACTTGTAATTGATCGTGTGTTACGCAATTAGGGTCCTTTTTGTTTTTTTTGGTTGGGAAATTATCAAATAACTTCTCCCGCTCTGGGCGGAGCAGGAGGGCGTGTCAGACTCTTACTGACTAAAACCCTCCCGTGTTCCTTCAGTTGCCTGTACGCTGCCAGGGGCCACGGTATCCCTATCCGTCCTAGCAGACCCTTTCAGTTGTGCTGACATCTCTTTGAGGCGCGCGTGGAAAACAAACTCAATTAGGTTCCTGAACGTGTAGTCGCGCCGACACAGTGTTTTCCGGTTTTCCGAACAAAAAGTCACATTTATGAACGCGAAGATCGCGTATTCGCGCGGCGATCGCTTTTAAATAGAATGCGGGGTTAATATAAAAAATAAGTAATAAAAATGTTTTATTAATATAAAAAAAAACGTTGTTATTATTTTAATTTGAAACCCTGACTCCTGAGCTAGGTGGTACCTGCAGTGCTATTCTGTAACCATCTCACCGTTAAAACTTAGGTGAAGTGAGCGTGGAGTGAACTGTCATTCCACAGGGATTGACACTATTGACAGCTCACTTCACCCAAGTTTTCACGGTGAGATGTGTACAGAATAGCATGGCTGTATTACAGGAGTCTAGTGTTAAGACACTAGACTCCTGTAATACAGCCATGCTATTAACGACGATTAAGATCGTCGTTAATGCATCGACGCAAAGGGCAACCACCACCTTGTTAATGCGTTGACCATGACTCATATTACCAGATAAGTTCCGGTTAACTTTTACATTTAAAAATCTGTTAGATAGAGCCAATCTAGACACTGTGAAAGAGGTCCTGAGTTTCTATTTTGGAAACATCACAATAGAGATCTTAGCACACTAATGTCTTGCATACTGCTGTATACATTACGATCACAATACATTAATGAGCCCCTTAAGGCATCCACAAGCCAAAGATTTGATAACTTATTGCTTTTGTTATTAAGCCCTCAAGGTGTTACGTTTTTTTAAAATAACTCCGTTACCTGCTATCTAATTACGCAACACATTTTCGTAAACGATTACGACTAATCTGTTTAATTTTGCAGTTCAACAACATTCATTGCGTTATTTACGTTGTTGAGCTACCATGATTTTTTTTTCGAACATGTGAAGCAATGGATTAGCAGTTTGTTTCAAAACGATTCAGATTCTAATTGATCGTGTATTACGTAATTAGGGTACTGGTATTGAACTACTGCTCGATTAGGATAGTACACTAATTTAGTGTCTCATCACCTTAAGCGAAGTTGTGTAAAAAAGCCAAAATGCATTCGCAGATACCTACTACTTACGATTGGTAAGTCTCTATTAGATAACCGATCTCTTTATAGGAACACGTTAACTGACGATAAGGTAAGCGAAATCAATATGTTTATTGAAAGTATTGTTTTGTTCTTAGTATGCGTACAATGGGGATGTATGGTATGCTATGCGTTCAGATTTTTCATTGAATTGCTACATATTTGTGCGTCGTACCCAATGAACGCTAAAATCATACTCTACATCACAGCTATCTAATTAGGTACGTAATTTTCGTAAACAATTACGACTAATCGGTTTCATTTTGACAGTTCAGCAACATTCATTACGTTATTTACGTTGTTGAGCAGATTTTTTTTCGAACATAGTAATATAACAATGTCATTGTTGCAAATCGTAAAGTAGGAATTTAATTACCAAATAATACTACTACTACTATACTAGTAGCTAATAATGGCTAAATTGTAATTATGCAACATCGGTAAGCTCAAAAAGAATATTGTAAAAATTTGCATATACATATACACATTTTGTCATCGATTATGAGAAAAAAGCCTTTTTGAATAAGAAACTTCAGCTAATTGATGTAATGTAAGTTTGAACGTTAGTACCTAATTAAAATATTCATATTGAAAATAAGACGGGTTAGCACACTTCCCTGTGGCACGCCATTCAAAACTGCTCAATAAATTGACGCAAATAATGTCTTATTTCGTTTTGTTTCTTTTTAATTACGATGGTATTAGATACCTGCACTGAAGTTTCTTTTTCCATAACCACAAACGTCGCATTATTTGATAAACAGGACAGTTTTGTGATATATGGTATCAAAAGCTTCGCTTGGTTCATCCATCCACAAACTACATGAATATATAGATTCAAATTGGAGGATTATGTTTACTTTATAATAACAACCGTTACTATTCTGCACAGTGCGTTAATAGGGATGTTGACTGGGGAAAAAAAAGACTATATAGTCTGTCAGTCAGATAAAAAAAAAAATTGGCACGTATTTTTAAAACGCATTAAAATTGGGGAACGGTGGCTCGCTACATCACAAGTGAGTATAAAATCTGCAGGGGAGTGACGTCATGCCACATTTTAACTCAATGTATTGCTGTAATCTTTTGATTAGGTAAAAAATCAAAAAATACGTGTCTAAATTTTTTTAATAATATAATAATAATAATGAAAGATAAACAAATCAAGTATCTTGACTTGGCTCGCGAGGTTGTCGACATTACGGATGTGGACTCAGCGATCATTGTGCCGATAGTCGTATCAGCCAATGGCTTAATTGCCAAGAGCCTCGACCAACACCTAAGGAGGCTCTCGTTGGGCGGCTGGATCAAGGGCTTGATTCAGAAAGCGGTACTCCTAGACACGGCTCGCATTGTCAGGAGGTTCCTCTCTCTGGAGCCCTGACCGCCGGTAGCTTGGACCCTGTTCCCGATACCGGTGGGCTACTATTTTTTATATTTTTAAATGTTTTTTTATATATTTTTTTAAGAAATATTTAAAAATATAATTTATAAGTTGTTTAAATGAAATAAAGGAGATAATAATAAACTTTATTTCAGATCAATGTCCATACACAATTACAAAATACACACCCGCAAAAAGAAAAAGATTAAAAAAATTAAAAAATTTGAGCACGAATAAATGCTTTCAGGATGTTTGAGTCCTGCTTTTCCGCAATAACCTGTAGGATGCTGTTGGTGCTGCTCCTGACTCTGCTCAGCAATGATGCGAGCCGCTTGCGTATTACCGCATGGAAGCCGTCTACCCTGGTTTCCGCAAACATACCGGAGGCACTGCAAAAACGGGGCAACCCCAACAACATCCTAAATCCGTTATTATATTGGACACGTAAGGCATTGAGCGTCCTTTGTGTATATCTGAACCACAGGCCATAATATACCTGACGGATTTTTTTTTTGTCAACATCCCTATTGATTTAGAATCTTTGTTCTACATCATTACTTGCATAGAAAAATGCATTAAAAATATCATAAGTTTAAAATATCTGGTTTTCTGTAACCATGGCACAGAAGTACAGTTCCTTACACAATTAAGATAAAACTTACATAAATTTATGGTCTATTTTGAAAACAATAGGCTTGTTTCCAATCAGTTTCTAGGGCAAACTAATAAATATCTGGGACGGTTATATATCATTATTGCATGTTTAGTTTTTCAGTGGAAACCCAATTATTAATGTTTATACAAGTGTGTTCTGACAGGCCTAACTAATTGTTTGAACCTATGTACGTAATATAATACTAATTATGTAATAATTTGTTTCGCACTTAAAATTGTTTAATTTTTATTTAATTTAGCAAAATTTTCTCAGCTTGTTTATTTTTTTAAATGCGTGTTATATTTTTTTCTTTTTGCTACCTATAAGATTTTAAATTAACTAGCTGTCTGGAGCGGCTTCGCCCGCGTCGAGGTTAGGAAAAAGTATCCTAGGTCCTAACCGATGTCATGGTCTACCCATGTGCCAAATTTCATCCAAATCTGGTCAACTGTTTCAGCGTGAAAGCGTAACAAACAAACAAACTCACTTTCGCATTTATAATAATAGTTAGGATTAGCTGCTTCTTCTTCTTTTCGTGTGGTTAGTGACTAACCTGGTATCAGAGTTTTAATGCCGCTCATGGGCCTCTAACTTGGCTTCACATGCCATCGAAAAATATCTCTCAGGAATACCGGTTTCCTCACAATGCTTTCCTTCACCGTTTTTGAAGGAAATGATAATTATACAATGAAAATAAATCAAAACGTTTATTGCATTTATACCAACTTTTTTATACACATGAGTTGGAGATCACCTTTTAAGCAAGGAGATGCTTGTGTTAGGTGACTCCGCGATTAAAAAACAAAAGAAAAACCAAAATAATTTAAAAACAAAAATACAACAAGGACCGCAATTGTGTGTTGTATGTGAGTGAGTTTTTGAATGTGTGTGTGTGCGTGCGGAATTTAGTATGTGAGTTAATTTTATATTAACTTTATGTTTCGATTTAGGATTAGGTTAGCCCTGCGACAATGTCTTGGGATAGAAGGAAGCCAGATACAGCGTCCTCCACTAACAGTTTCACTACCATGATCCTATTACTTTCAGGACAGGCTATAAAAGCGATGATACCAGAGCCTCAATGTCGTCATAGGTTTTATTCTTATGCCAGGCAGACACAGCTAGCTTACAGTCACGGAGTTTCAGAGGATAGATGTGTAGGTCTTTGTTTAGAAGGTTGTATACGCACATGAATCCGAAAAGTCAGAGCTACGTGTCTTGGGTTCGAACTCGAGACCTATGACTTGGCAGTTCGACGGTCACACCGCTAGGCTATCACTGCGCCTGGGATTCGCTGATTAATTAGTATCTGACGCCAGTGCTTATTCCACAAGTGACCACGCTTGATTTCAGCAAACCGATTCTTCGATGCAAATACGGATTATCTACAGAGGATAGGTACTCAAAACTGAACATTTAAATAACCCATCAGCAAGCAAGACCTCTTGTTGGATTGAATACGAGCGTAATGTAAACGGTGAAGGAATACATCGTGAAGAAACCGACATATCATAGAACCAAAAAACTCGAACCCATCTATCAACCCGCACTGGGCCCGCGTGGTGGATTTATACGGCCCACTCCCTCTCACAGAGAAGGCCTGTGTCCTAATATATTACCAGGTAGTTTTGAGACAGGTAAAATGAATCCAGCGGTAATTTTTATTTTGTTCTATCTAATATGAATCAATTTTGTTATTCTCTTCGTCTTCTTATTCTTGCTAACACTTATTATACCCAGTACCATGGTCGACCGAGCTCTGCTCGAGTGAAAATAGATAAACAAATTGGCATACCAACGTTGTATCACATTCCCAAGGCTGTGAAAATAGAGTTACCGAATTTTCCCAGATATGAGACCTAGCTAGATAGATTTTTCAATCCCCGTAAACCTATATTGCAACTTTCATCGAAAGTTAGAGCCGTTTTCGAGAACGTGATTACAAATATATATACAACTTTAGATTTGTTCGCGAAAAAAAAATCGGCTGTTCCCTACATTTCGACGAGATATACGAACATAAATGTAGGGAACAGCTGATTTTTTTTTCGCGATTTCTGCCTTGGTCCCATAGTGAAAGTTGTTCATAATAATGATTACAATGACCCCTTACGAGGTTTAGGGTAAACAAAAACTAAGGTTGTATATACAAATATTGCTCATTTATTAATAGTATAGGATAGGATGTACGTATATTTGGTTGAAAGGCTATAGGTAAAATTGCAATTTTACCTATAGTCTTTCAAGCAAACCAACATTTTAGAGGGCAAGCTTGCCCTCTAAAATGTCATGCTCCTATGTTATAGTTCTTGCTCTTCATGTCATAAAATAGCATACAGTTGTTCAAACATGTTACGCCTATGTAATAAAAATAACATTAGTAATTTTGCTATTTTTATGAAGGGCTAGCTTTTGCCCGCGACTCCTCCCGCGTGGATGAGGAAAAATTTCCCACTTCGGACGAATAAAGCCGCGACGCGACTCGAACAATACCATTTCTAAGAAACTTGACGATATAACAATAGCCGGTGTCGCGTCGCGCTGTCGCGTCGCGCTGGTCTGCACGAAGCTTAATTCCGTAATACCTTATTTTCATATTATAGCTCTATTGGTCTATGCGGTGCACGCGAAAAGCTCTCAGTCGGCATGATTTCTACCGACTTCTTCAAAAATAATCTTCATATTTCAGCCAATTTACAGAAAATTATACACATAACCCTAAAATGTTAGCAAAATTTTCGTCTAGCTTTTTCTATGCTACGTTCAACAATGGATGTAAGATTGTAAGTCTTGTAATGTTACTTGCTATGTTTTCGGGAAACATTTTATAAATTGTACAACTGAAACACGGAACCGCTGAAAGGTAAAATTAAAACATTAACAAGAAAACAGATCATTCGAGACAAAATTTAATCAAAGGGTAATTTTCCAGATTACCATTATGTTTACAGAGCAAGCAGTTTCAAATATACGTAACTTTACTCTTGGTATATTGAACCAGATTATGTGAATAATCATGCTTGAATTACTTGGATGTTCACGTTATTATAGAAGTCAGCTGTTTTTTTCATTCAGACAGATTTATCCGTCTTCTGTCTGGCATAATCCATGTTTCCATACTAATATAATTAATGCGAAATTAACTCTATCTAAAACGTCTAACCACTTCTTCTTTTCGTGTGGTTAGTGACTAACCTGGTGTCACAGTTTTAAAGCCGCCCATGGGCCTCTGATTTGGCTTCACATACCGTCAAAAAATATCTCTCAATTTCCTCACGAAGTTTTCCTTCACCGTTTTTGAAGCAAGTGATAATTATACAATCCGCACATGAATCTGAAAAGTTAGAGGTGCGTGGCTTGCAGGAGACGCCCCGGGCGTCGGGAGTCGCGAGCCGACTTCCGGCCACCGTAGGCGCGGGCTTGCGGACGGTGAGCAATGGGTAGCTCGCCGTCCGATAGGGACCAGGCCCGGGTCGACGGCGCGTTGTGTTCCACGCGCGCCTCAAAGAGATGTCAGCACCAATTGACGGGGTCCGGAAGGGCCAATGCCTGCCGGGGTTGCGGGTTTGTCTGAAAGGGATATCGCGACCTCGGCACACAGGCAACGGAAGGAACACGGGTGGGTTTTAGTCAGTAAAAGTCTGACACGCCCTACCGCTCCACCCAGAGCGGGAGAAGTTATTTGATAATTTCACACCGTCAAAAAAAAAAAAAAAAAAAGAGGTACGTGTCCTGGGCTCGAACTTGAGACCTATGATTTGGCAGTCTGACGGTCACACCACTAGGCTATCACCGCTCTGTATGTGTAACTTAACCAATGAACCGATAGTTATATTATGGAGATAAGTAGCCTTTCCTAGGGAAAAGGAAATAAGCTCCTTTTTGTCCTGGATACACATGGGCTCCTAGCTAAGTAATAACAGCCGCACGGGTCAATCGATCAGGTTTAGCTATACTGGATGGGATGCCATCTTAACATACCGAGACCCCTCCGTGCCTCGGAAAGCACGTTAAGCCGTTGGTCCTGGATTTCATTCTTGGATCTTTATATGTCGTTACGGGTCGTCAGAAGCCCGAAAATCTGACAACCAGTTTTAACATGACCGAGGAGGAGGACCGATGAAAATAACCGAGGGTCGAGATAACGGGCCTGCAATTGGAGAGATATATATGTCCAGAGGTAGAACCTTTTGATAATGAGTTTAATGAGATCTCGCGAGACCTCGAGTAATTTTTTTATAATGCTGTATTCGCTAAGAAAAACCTACATTTAAAATGAGCCCTCTAGGAGGGTTCCCGGCACTAAACGTGAGCACAATATGACTACCTAGTTTCAGCTGTGCGTTGATATGTCAGTCAGTCAGTCGGTTTCTTTCCTATGTATGTGTATATCGATAGGTTAATTTCGCACTTCATATTATGGAATTTGGATGATTAATTTCAGATAAAATCCAATTAAGTTTCTTCGAGTAGATTATTTAAGTAGACTGTCCACTGCTACGCGGGTTGTGTGAGAAGTTTCTCACGGTTAATTCAGTTACAAGTGCGTCTTAGGCACATGAGTAAAAAAACGGAACAGAGACAAAGATTCATACAACCGCGCTATGATAGGTACACTACTACAAGCACAAGGCTAAGCGTAGGCTAAGACGCAGGTGACGGAGGTCCACGCAGCGCAGGGCAGAGCACGTTTCGTAATGCATGAACGAACTGACAGCTGCGTACGCAGCGGCGCAGGCACGTGGGACGCAGACATGTGTCTGTCCTGCTCTGCGTCTGCGTCTCGTTGTAGAGCCGGCACTGATTTCTGCGCGACGCGTGCAGGTCTTCACGTTTTTTACCATTGATTTCATAATTTTGTTTTAATGACAGATCATGTCTATTGTTTGTACTAACGCGAATGTGTCTGTATAGCTGCGTCGCAACATGCGCTTGCGGCCTACGTCTGCCTCGACTGCCCTACTCTGCAAAGGCTCAGCATTCGCTTAGCCTGAGGCGCCTGTGTCCGTCCCGATCACAGGCGGATGCGTCGCCTATGAAGAGAAACCGGTTTATACCGGCTCGGCCAGTTGAATCGCCCTGGGGCGGCAGTCTCGACATAGATAGCGATCGCTATACGACCGAATTCGGTCGCAAAGTCCTAATGGCGTCACTAAACGCGCGCGACGTGCTTCACAAGCTCGTGATTTTTTCTTGCTTGTCAAGCACTCGCGCGCGTCTAGGGACGCCATTACGACTTTGCGACCGAATTCACCCGCAAACCGATCGCTATCTATGTCGAGACTGCCGCCCCAGGGCTGCGCTAAGCGTCGCGTGGGTTTGTTTACGATTCACGTTTTTATATGAGGAAAACATAATAGTGTTTTCATATAAAAAAACCGGCCAAGTGCGTGTCGGACCACGCACAATGAAGGGTTCCGTAGTTGGGATGAATTTATCCCAAAAACAAATTTAACACTGTAGGTGAAAAATATGTTCTCCCATACATTATACGTCATGGTCAATTCTCTGACTGCAAATGTAGGTATGAAATCGCAAAAAGAAAAATTTTGTGATAAAACAAAAAAAATACGATTTTCGGAGATTTTCCTTTACAAATTTTGGCAAGTCTCACAGCACATTCTGTGAGACCTTGTTTCCTGCCAAATTTCATGATTTTAGGTCAACGGGAAATACCCTGTAGTATTTCCCGTTGATCTAAAATCATGAAATTTGGTTTTGATTTATTTGCGAGTATCAAAATATGTCGCAAAATGGCCGTATTTTTTTATTGCGCTGACTTAGAAGCTTAATTTTTTATAGCTCCAAGGGACCTTAATATTTGATATTAATTTCAACTTGATACCACCACGCGTTCCTGAGAAAAAGGATTTGACAGACTAACAAACAGACAAACGGTCAGACGGACAACGAAGTGATCTTATAAGGGTTCCTTTCTTCCTGAGATACAGAACCCTAAAAAGTATAAATATGGTTGTTATTATTGTATTATTTTATCCTAACTCCGTACAGGAGGATAAAATTAAATAAACAGAACGTGAATCAGCTTCGCGTTTTTTAATTTATACTTAAATATAATTATTTAATCACTTAAGTCAGATATGGAATGTCTTATGATTGGTGTTTATTATATTTAAAAAAAGTAGGTAAAACCTACCGATCTACAGTGATTAAATAATTATATTTATGTATAAATTAAAAAACGTAAGCTGATTAACGTTCTGTTTATTTAATGTTGTCCTCCTGTGCGGAGTTAACAATTGTAAAAAAACAATTCTCAATTACTTAGTCGTTATGTTTGCTATTGAATGCACCATGTTTACGAGATAGGCAGGTACGAACTCCGTACCACTTACAAAAAAAACATTAAAAACCATTTACAATCAATAACAGATGAATACAGATGAGGGGCTAAGTAATAACGGCCGCACGGGTCGATCGATCAGGTTAAGCTACGCTTGCCGCGGTTGGTCCGTGGATGGGTGACCATTTTTTACATACCGAGACTCCTCCGTGCCTCGGAAAGCACTTTAAGCCGTTGGTCCCGGTTATCATTTATAGATCTTTGACAGTCGTTACAAGTAGTTAGAAGCCCATAAGTCTGACAACCAGTCTTACCAAGGGGTATTGAGTTACCTAGTAACTAGGTTGTGGAGGTCAGATGGACAGTCGCTCCATGTAAAATACTGGTATTCAGCTGCATCCGGTTAGACTGGAAGCCGACCCCAGCATAGTTGGGAAAAGGCTAGGCAGATGATGAACAGATGAAAACGGACGGTTCACTCCGCATTTTAGGTATGAAGCTACAAGTACGCGGCGGGCACGTCTTGTCGAATTCAGTGGGCGTAACGTAGTCAGAAGATTTAAGAGTTACGCGATAGAAAGAGAGGCAACTTCTAGGTGACTATAACTGTAGGTAATTAGCGCTGTGCGACCTTGCACTTTATTGTGTCGTAGCAAGAGTCGCTTTTTATTTAAATGATTTTACGGATTGAACGATCTGTACTAATCTGTGTCAATATCAAAACTTTGTTGCACCCCCGGTTTGAGTTTTCTTTCGATGTTAAGAGGCTTACAACAGCTAAAGCGCGGTCACTGTCGGACTGCATAGAAATGAAAGAGAAGCGCGATGACACGACGCAGGTAATTTATTGCAAAATATGAAGCAGTTAGCGATTTACAGAAAATCTATTGATTGGACTGGAAAATTAAAACACTAAGTATTATGCTAATATGTAGCTTGTAGAATAATCTGACAAAAAATCAGAATGATTGCATGTGAATTAATATGATTTTTAATCGTTAAAAGAAATTTTTAGAGGTATCTTCATGATTTTTTTCTATCGTATCAAATTAGTTGTATTATGTTTTCAACACACTATCATACTAGCATATATCCTGAAGAATATCATATATTTTTCTGATTTTGTTTACTGCAGTGGATCATATTCTTTTAGGCATTATAAAACTTGCGTTTAGGCACGTTTAGGTCCTGTAGTCCCCTTAAGGTATGAGGTTCCTACCATAAATTAAAATCAAGTTACTACTTACCTAGTGGATTATCTAAGTATATAGTCTTTGGGATAATTAAAATATGATATGTTTTTATTCCTATTAGTATTGTTCATATGTTCGTAGTAGTGTACCTAGATAGGTACACTACTACAGTACTACTGCTACTGCTACTACTACTGTTACTGTTTGATAGGTAGATACCTATCATAGTATTTATTACTGTTTTTATCAATATGGTTGGCAACCCTAGTGCCAACCATATTGATAAAAACAGTAATAAATACTGTTTTCACTCTAAAATACTGTTCAACAAAAATTATGAATACACTGTTTTCACTAATAAGAACCCAGAGCTTCTTCTTCTTCTTTTCGTATGGTTAGTGACTAACCTGGTGTCAGAGTTTTAAATCCGCCCATGACCCTCTGACTTCGCTTCACATGCCGTCGAGAAATATATCTCAGGCATGCCGGTTTCCTCACGATGTTTTCCGTCACCGTTTTTAAAGCAATTTATAATTATACAAGACACACATGAATCCAAAGGAAAAGGTGCGTGCCACGGGTTCGAACTCGAGATCTATGACTTGGCAGTCCGACGGTCACACCACTAGGCTATCACTGCTCCAGAATCCAGAGCTATAAGTACTTAGATAAAACGTTTCATTTACTGCGTCGAATATCATGCATGCGCCTGGGCATAGGGGCGGTGATTCAACTAATCTTAATTTCAGAATGAAACTGTAGTAAATAAATAATTATTATCAGAATACCTGTTAGATACCTACTAGTATTACATAGTTAGTTCCGCCACCTCAGTACTCACAGAATGCCTGTTTTCAGTAATGAATTCATTAAACGGACACAACGCTAGACTCCGGGTTACCACCGAGAATTTTGTAATGGAAATTACCAACACTGTCCGGACCGAATCCAGGACCATTGATAAACGCATGAGTAGTAAATACTCAAAATCAATATCAAAAACATTTATTCAAATTAGGCTGAGAATCAACACATTTTGAACGTCTACATTACATAAGACAGTCCCCCAAACGCCCACCCTTCTACTAGTGCTTTAGCTGGGAAGAAGAAGTGGCGCAACAAACTGGCCAGCAATACAGCAGTGCTATTCTGTAACCATCTCACCGTGAAAACTTGGGTGAAGTGAGCTTGATGTGAGCTGTCATTGCACCTAAAGCTAGGAATTGACACTATTGACAGCTCACTTCATGCTCACTTCACCTCACACTTCACGGTGAAATTTTTACAGAATAGCACTACAGCAGTGCTATTCTGTAACCATCTCACCGTGAAAACTTAGGTGAAGTGAGCGTGGAGTGAGCTGTCATTCCACAGGGATTGACACTATTGACAGCTCACTTCACCCAAGTTTTCACGGTGAGATGTTTACAGAATAGCATGGCTGGTCTACTTTTCCGTACATCTCCAGACGAATCGCGAAAATATCAACAAATACTTGAACAAAGTTGGAGAGTTATCGAAAAAAAACTTTCACATAGGTTTGATATTTACAAAACATTACACGTAATGCCGGATTGCCCGTGTATGTAGTGTTAAACAAATTTTCATAATACTTAATATTTTCATGCATTTTGTGTTTCATAAGAACTGTTTTTATTTAGATTGGTACATAGTGCGTAAGTAAATATGAGATAAATTAAAATAATTATTTACCAAAGAATCGCTTTTAATTAACTGGTAATTGGGAAAGAAGAATGTAATCTTTCGAAACAACGTGCCTACACGTCAGTCAATATATCCTTATCATTAATCCCTATAATAATAAAATATAAATCCTTAAAATAAGTATAAATCACAACATAACATCACGCCTTTTGCCAGAAGGGTTAACCAGAGGTGTACACCAACACTTCACTAGTTATGTTTATTAAGTTCCATGTAATAGGTGGCAATCCTATTGCCATCAACCGGGCACAAATCAAGACTCCGGACTGCTACTGAGAAATACCTGACGGAAATACGTAACACCCGGTCGATTCTGTAAAAATATCACCGTGAAACTTAGGTGAAGTGAGCTGTCAATAGTGCTAATCCCTAGCATCCTGCGGGTCGATTTGTGACAATGACAGCTCACTTCACGCAGACACGTCTCCAATACCACGTTTATTGTTTATAGTATTTAAACTATCTCATGCAGTCGGAGGCTATAGCTAGTCTTTATTGTTAATTTTACGAAGATACCAACTGCATGACATTTTTACAGAATTAAAACGCAGATATATGCCAGTGACCTTGAGTGGTGAGGTTACGTGTTCTGTACTGAGCTCACGCAAAGCCTTGTACGTCCAGCCAGTAATAGGACTCGCCCATCAAGGAGCGCTGTCCCAAATTAGACACATTATTAATTAATAATTATATATAAAACAAAAAAAAACGTATAGTAAAAGATCAATAATTCAATTATTTTTTAAATGGTGAAGATTTCAGAAAAATACGCTTGATAGATTTTTCATGATTCTCAGTTTTTTATACGCGTTAGACATAACTTTACAAATTATTTCACTATGTAACATAAACATAATCTAAAATATTCTTAAATTAAGTTATTAAGAAAATGCTCTAATTTAACATATATTTTTTCCAAATCATTAACACTACTCGTTTAGACGTGATCTTCTTAATAAATTCATTAAGTTGGTTATCGTCGCCTTAAGTGGGATTCGAGACAGAAATAGGACATCTTGTTTCCATCTTTTTTACGCAGTCGGGTTTTTAGTACCCAATATAATAATAATCACACCAGCCTATTATTGTCCCAAAGCCTCTTCTCATAAAGAGAAGGCACCTAAGTATTACCTATAAAATAAAAATAAATCTATCTAAGTTGGTAGGTAGAAGTATTTGATAAAGTTTTAGAAAAACCAGTAATTCAGCTAAACACCCTAAACTGAAGAACATTTTGAAGAAGCCGCATTGTGGTTGATAATCAAGAAGTTTATTTCAATTTCGGTTTTGTTTGATAGCAAATTGTAACTTAAGGTTTCCAAATAATTAGTTAGGTTTAATATAGGTATTATGTTATTATCTTCCTAGATTCATATTTTTTATTTTCCTGAAATGGCTCGCTTAAGAGCTGTCAAATATTTCGCTATTTTAATTAATTTGGCAATTTAACTGTATGGAAATAAGAAATATGGCTAACTAGTGAACTACTACTACTGACTAAAATATTGATTATGAAATACAATAATTAATATCGTAACATCGAATATTTAGTTTTAAATGAAAAAAAAACGTATTTAGACACTTTCCAAATGTCTTTTTTTACACTTAAAACGGTTACAACATCAAATTCAGTGTTATAATTGCAATTCATTATTAATATTCTAGTTCACTAGTTAGCCATATTTCTTATTTCCATACAGTAATATTGCCAAATTAATCAAAACTGATAAATATTTCACAGCTATTCGCGACGTTGCCAACTTTTTGGATGAACGCTCAGAAGTAAATTAGCTACCTCAAGTTGCGTAATTATTTTAAATTGTTAGGGTAGGCTTTCTCAGCAGTGGGGCAGTAAGGATCTATGGGCTCACATAAAAATAAAATAAAAGGTAAATATATATATTAAAATAAAAACTTACTCAAACTAGCAATCACAATCTGGTTGAATTTACTCCCTTCCGCACAATACTTTTTCATTGTATATTTCAACATTTTTTTTTTTTTTTTCAACTAGGCACTATGTCTTACGAAAATGCACAGATTATAAAAAAAGCGCGGGCTGCCGCTCGTCACCCGATACTGAAGCCGAATGGCCGACGACTGCCTTCCCGCCAACCGGCCTGTATTTGTTTAAAACAGTAATCTCAAGTTGGAGCTATAGCCGTACCTATATTTGAGGCATTACTTGTGGGTCAATAAAAATCTATAAAGCTATAGGAAAATAGAAAATAATTAATAGAAAATAAATTTTTCGGTAGAACAGTAGAGCTAAAGATCTTTTACATTTTATTCTTCAAAGATCTTTTGTACATAGGTTACTTGTGAGTCAATAAAAATCAAGGAAAATAGAAAATAATTAAAAGAAAATGGACTTTTCGGTAGAGCAGTAGAGCTGAAGAGCTTTATTATTCTTCAAAGTTCTGTCTGTAGGTAGATACTACTAAGTAGGAAGATACGTATAGGTTTCCTGGACCCGTTGGCAATGATTGACTTTCTTTATAAACCACCACTGCATTTAGGTAAGTCTCGTTAGCAGATGAGTAGCACACAAACGAGCTTGACAGTTTGATCCGATATACCTAACTATGAACTCCAAGATACTAAAATAACTCAATGTTTATACGCCAAGAAAGGCAGGAATTTTGTAACATATTCAAACTCAAACTCAAAGCATTTATTTCAAATAAACCAATTACAGGCACTTTTGAATTGTCAAGGGGTCGGTCAGTCAGAAAGATGAAGCTAGATGCTATTGGATGTCTTATTGGTCTAGCTTAGTAGTCGCTTGCAGTTACCCGAACCTGAGCTGCAGTCCTCGGTTTGATTCCTATGTCGGGAATATTTTTACTAGATTACTCAACTTATGAGTTTAACTGTCACTAACAAGACACAATAGAATTTTCATTTTTATCGACTTCTAAAGGCAAATCGACAGCAGATAAAATATATTTTGCTTACATGTTTATTTTGCAGCAGCAGTTCGAATTTGTTATACGAATCTGGTTATCCCAAAGATTTAAATCGTAGATTTGCCCTCACTGTACTAAGTCGCACGAAAAATCGTCCATAATGAGACATTAACAATGGCGTTTCCATGACAACCAAGTCAAGTCGCTGCGACACTGTCTGTCTCAGAGGTGTCAAAACGAAACAGAAACGCGACCATCTTTTGACGCGGCAGGGCAAATCTACGATTGAAATCTTTGGGTTATCCAACATCGCAAATTAAGGTATTTGACACTTTAAAGTCACCTACCCTATCAAGACCCTATGGGGCACTCTGGGCAGGCGGCCATGCTGCTGACTAGCAAATTTTACCTATAGCTTTTTTATACATGATTTTTTGTACTTTCTTTCTTCATTTTCTTTTTCATGTGGTTAGTGACTAACCTGGTGTCAGAGTTTTAAAGCCGCCCATGGGCCTCTGAGTTGGCTTCACATGCCGTCGAGAAATATCTCTCAGGCATGCCGCGCATGCATTTCCTCACGATTTTTTCCTTCACCGTTTTTGAAGCGAGGTGCGTTTTTACTTATTAATTAGGTATATAACGGTGGTACCTATCCAGGCCAAGAAAGAAGCAGGTGAAATGTAACTAAGTACGGTTACATTTAACGCCTGCAGCGCAAAGCTTTAGAGGTCACCCGCTACCATTACTCAGAATCCTGCGCAGCCTAATCAAATAAAGCGTGAGACACAACCTTTTTCTAAATATAGTACTTACTAAGTGTTGCCTGTTAAAAATAGACTGGATCGCGTGCAAAAACGTGGCGCAGGCGCCCACCTATTCATGCTTGGCGCCGATAAATTACCTATACCAGAGATTTCACAGATGGCACTTTGTAGCGGTACCAAAGTGCCAACGGTACTTTTATCATAGATTTATGAATTAGTGATAAATGAAAATGTGGTACTACTTTTTGTGAGAGGTCTTAGTGTAATCTTAGAGATTAAGATTTTTTTTCTTCTTCATTTGAATGACTGGTCTAGTAATGTGTCACGATAGTACCAACAAGCTTAGACCAAATAAAAAACCAAGACAGAGCGCTGCGAACAATACAGTGAAGCATGCCAAAACTACACCTTCGCTCTGTGCATACACGCTCACACGCACACATTTAATTTACAATGAAACTACACCTCACTAAGTGCACACATGTTTACGAAACCGGCCTCACGTCACTGTTGACAGCGCTATGTCTTGGTTTTTTGTTTGGTCTGAGACACCATGTTCTATGTTCTATGTTGTGGGGTTTGGTTTCCGCACTTAGTCCTACAGTGGACCATTGTGCGTGGGCCATAGCGGCCGATTGGTGGTTACTCCAACCAGCCCACCTCCCTCCAGAAGTTTATCAAGTCTCCTGGCCTGTTCAGAACATCTGTGAACGATCTGGGTGTCCCGAGGGTCTGTGCTCTAATCTGGGTGACGCCTGTGCATTCAAAAAGCACGTGCGTGACGGTCTCCTCAGCCTCCATGCACGCCCTGCACAGAGGACTGTCCGTTATGCCTATTGTGTGAAAGTGTTTGTTCAGCGAGCAGTGGCCCGTGATGGTACCCGTCACCAGGCGCAGGCCGTTCCTATCCAGGCGTAGTAAACGCCGGGTTAGCCTGGTATCCAAGGATGGCATGGCTTCCTTGGACTGCCTGCAGCCCGGTGTCGAGGTCCACCAGTGCTCGGCTTGAGTGTGGGTGAACTCCTGTAGCCACCTGCGTATCTGGTTGAAGGGAATGGGTACGATGGGCTCGGGTCCACAGACTGCCGTGCTGGATCCTCGTCTGGCAAGCTCGTCAGCTGCATCGTTACCCAGCGAACCGCTGTGTCCTTTTATCCATTGCAGTGTCACCGTGTTGCGGCTAGATACCGTTATTTGTTCTAGTGCATTGTGACATTCTAGTGTTAGCTTTGAGGTAATATGTTTTTTCCGTAAGGATTGAAGAACTGAGGCGCTGTCGGAGAGTATGCGTATGTGTGTGTCCGTAACTCTCCTAGCTTTTAGGGCGTGGACCGCTTGTATGATGCCCACACACTCCGCCTGATAGACGGTGTTGAACATTCCCAGCGGGCTGGATATCTTTATGTTAAAGTCGTGTGAGAAGACTCCAACCCCAGTTCCGGAGTCGGTCTTCGATCCGTCTGTGTATATTCTCATCTCTTTCGAGCCTGAGTAGTCACACTGTTCTTCTGTAAGTATTATGTTGTAGTGCCTATGAAAGTGGTGTGTTTTCGGGGCTTTATCACAGGGTGATGCCATCATTGGTCGTCGTTTGATCGCATCTTCCTTTATACGTGTGTGCTTAACTCTAGAGTCTTTGTTTAGGGTTCCTGATACATGGAGCCTAAAGGCGGCTAGAGTCGCCTCCTCCCGCACGATGAGGTGCAGAGGAGGCAGTCCAAGCATTGCCTGTAGGGCGGCAGTGGGTGTGGTTCTCATACTGCCAGTGATTGCAACACATGCAAACCGCTGCAGTTTTTCTAGGTTCCTTTGGGCTGTGCTCAGGTCTGTCCTGGGCCACCAGACCAGTGAGCCGTATGTGATGATTGGTCGGATGATTGTGGTATATAGCCAGTAGGTGACCCTGGGGCTAATTCCCCAGTTCCTGCCAAGCAGCCGCTTGCACTGCCACAGGGATATGCTGGCTTTTGTGATAATATGGTTGGTGTGTTTTGCCCAGTTCAGCTGTTTGTCTAAAAAGATGCCCAGGTATTTAGTTTCAGTTGATAGGCTTAGGGTTGTCCCGAAGAATCGTGGTAGCTGTAGTGTTGTCAGTTTCCTCTTCTTTGTGAAGAGAATCATTTCGGTTTTTGTAGGGTTCACTGAGAGTTGGTGCCTGTTGCACCATTCCTCTACTGTTTTTAGGGCTTGACGCATGAGATTGCATAGGGTGTTTTCGTGGGTGCCGTTTATTATGATGGTTATGTCATCGGCGTAGCCTACAGTGAAGTAACCTTTGTCGTTGAGTGTTTTAATGAGGCTGTCTACTACAAGGTTCCACAGGAGCGGCGAGAGGACGCCCCCTTGCGGGCAGCCCTTCGCAACGATGGCCCTCGTAGTATCATTTACTGTGACTTGTACGGCTCTCAGTTTGAGCATGTTGGTGATCCAGCCACTCAGGGTCGGGTCTATGTTGTGACTGTTGAGTGCCATGTTAATGCTGTTGAACATGGTTTTGTCAAAGGCGCCCTCGATGTCAATGAAGGCGGCCAGTGCTGAGCATTTGTGGTCCACTGCGCATTCGATTTTGGAAACCACGCTATGTAGCGCGGATTCTGTTGATTTGCCCGTGGAGTACGCATGCTGGTGTTTGTGGAGTGGTTTCATCCGAAGAGGTCCATCTCGGATGTGCCTATCACAGAGTCTCTCGAGGGTTTTCAGTAGAAAGGATGTGAGGCTTATAGGTCTATAAGCCTTGGGTTGCGTGTAATCGGTTTTTCCTGGTTTGGGTATGAAAATGACTTTTACCTCACGCCATGCGAGAGGTATCTGTCTAAGTGCTATGCAGGCTCGATAGATCTCCACCAGCCACGGTGTCAGATAATCTACCCCCCACTGCAGCAGGGCTGGGAAGATGCCATCCAGCCCTGCCGACTTGTATGGCTGAAAGGTGTTGATAGCCCACTTTGTTCGGTCTTCTGTTACTATGTTGCGGGCTCTTGACCAGTCTTGATCCGTTGGGGTCCATTCTGGTTCAGCCTCCCATGTCCTGTCCTCCAGGATTTTACAGTCTGGGAAGTGAGTCTCGAGAAGGACCTTACTGGTTTCAAAGTCAGTTAGTGTGTATGAGTTATCGGGTTTTTTCAGCGCGCCAAGAGTTCGGTCCTGATCCGCTGATAGGATCTTCCTTACCCTTGCGGCTTCATTATTAGTCTCGATGGATTCACAGAATTTACGCCAGGCGGTTCTCCTAGCGGTTCTGATCTGCTTTTTGTATGTATATTGTGTTTCTTTGTATATCTCCCAGTCGTCTGGGAGTCTCGTGTTTTTTGCTCTGTTAAATTGCTTACGTAGCGCATCTCTGAGTTTACCAAGTTCAGCGTTCCACCAGGGGCTTCTCTCGTTCCTGCTTTGTGGCGCTCTTAGTTTACAGCATGCGTGGTATGCTTCAGTTAGGTATTCGGATAGTTTTGTCACGGTGTATTCTAATTGTGCATGGTCCCTTATAGTTACTTGTGCCAGATGTCTAGCTAGAAGTGAAGCCAGAAGGCTTTTGTACTCCGGAACATTGGTGCGCCTCGGGTTTCGCCTCGGCGCGGGTTTTTTAGTGTTTGTGGTTAGTGAAAAGCGGATCCTTCTGTGGTCTGAGCAAGAAGGCTCGTCCGATACGTGCCAGTTTGTGATAAGGTTTGTCGCGTTTTCTGTAGCAAGTGTCAAATCTATGATCGTTTGTCCGCGGGCTGTGACCCAAGTGGGTTCTGAGCCGCGGTTAACAATGTTAAGGTTAGTAGAAAATAAATAGGTGGATAGTACCTCTCCTCTGGAGTTCGCCGCAGCGCTGCCCCAGAGCGGGTGGTGGGCGTTCGAGTCGGTGCAGATAATCAGGTCCAAACTGGCGCGCTCGCAGTGCTGTACCAGGTCGGCCATCTCTTTTGGCGGGCAGTCTGTGGCCTCGCCTGGCATGTATGCCGAGGCCAGTACAACATCTGGAACGCTACCTTCAGTTTGGAGCCTGACAGCTGTCAGGTCTCTGGAACAGAATTGAGTGAGTGGCGTAAAGGGAATTTCTTTGGGTATGTAGACGCAGGTTCTTGGTTTGTCTGAGCTGTGTGTGTCGAGGATTAGCTTACCTCCGGTGTTACCGAGGCCGCATATTCTGTTGTTTCTGATCCACGGCTCTTGGATCAGTGCGATGGTTCGGGGCTTTACCTCCAGCGCCCTGCGTAAGCTAGCCGTAGCAGTCTGGCTATGCTGGAGGTTGGTCTGAATGACGTTGAGGGTCGATGACGGCGGTGGAGAGGGGCTAGTCGGAGATGGATCCATCGGATAGCCTCTCCCCTGCCTCCTCTCTGTATCGTACTCTGTCGTCGTGGTGTTGTTCGCCCGGCGATGAAGCGAGTAATCGCTCGCTTCTGAGACACCAATTTATATTTTATTTTTTATTTATCTGTTAGAAAAACTCAGTCAGTTATCAACGGTTAGTTATGCTCACACAGATTTCCTGAGCCCAAATTGCGAGCTTTTCCTAAAAGCTGCTGTAGACAAAGCAGCTTTTCCTAAAAGCTGCTGTAGACAAAGCAGCTTTTCCTAAAAGCTGCTGTAGACAAAGCAGCTTTTCCTAAAAGCTGCTGTAGACAAAGCAGCTTTTCCTAAAAGCTGCTGTAGAATAAGCAGCTTTTCCTAAAAGCTGCTGTAGACAAAGCCTAAAGATTCTTAAAGTTAAAAGCCCGATATCAACCAGCCACGAATAAGTACTTATCCTTTAAAAATCTCACGCGTCCGGTAATGACAATTCCCTTTGTATCCCACCGTTAGAAGTGAGAGGTGTTAAAACTTACTTAGTTAACTTAGTCACAATTCTAAAAAAAGAACTTCTATTTCCGTTCCTGGAATCTGTTAACCCCAGAGTATGCCTTAGCCTATGTAGATAAGGTAGCCTCACAGATATAGAGAATAGTAGATGACGCAAGCTGCTTGACACTGTATACTGTATGCTCTTGATTTTTCTCGATTCTTAGGTTTATAAGTCGTTTTAATATGACAATTACATCAAAAGATGATGCAGAACGCCTCGATAAAGAACTATTTTAGACCCAGGTGCAAAGACGCTGGCAAAAATCGAATCAATGACGGTATTTAGAGGAAAGAAATGCGTGCAGTTTTGCAGTTACATAAGTTCATTGGTTCGTAAGCCTTGTATTTGGATAGAGTAACCTTTAAAAAGAACTCAAACAATCAGGAATCATTAGCTATATCTACTTACCTAAAGAAATAAATTGTCGAAAGTAACTTCACGTCGAGTCGCGTCGATGAAAAGTACAGACAAAAGAATTTGGAGAAAACTACGTCGTTGCATTGAAAAATATCAAAGCTTTTTCATACCCAACAAAACGCCAAAAGTTTGACTTCACAGAAGGTAGAGACGATACAAGAAATGGGCCATATAAAAATGTTCGCGCTTGCTATGACAATTCCTTATCTTCTTCTTCTCTTATTTTCGTGTGGTTAGTGACTAACCTGGTGTCAGAGTTTTAAAGTCGCTCATGGGCCTGTGACTTGACTTCACATGCCGTCGAGAAATATCTCTCAGGCATGCCGGTTTCATGATGTTCCTTCACCGTTTTTGAAGCACATACACATACACAATCAATCAATCGTCTTACAATTCCTTGTAAGATCCATGTTTATACATCTGTGGGTTACCTATATCCGAGGCTGGCCTGCTTGTCATTAGCAGGCTGTCGCTCTAATGTTCGTCACACGACGGTGCTTCGCCGTAAGAGAGCTTACGATACTTTACGTGAGCTAATTACTTTATATATAGTTAGCGCCAACAAGCGAATAGAGCTATATGATTTTGACGTGGGTCTGTCTCTTTTAATTTAAACTAATATTATAATGACAAAAGATTTGATTTTTTGTATGTTTGTTTGTAATGAATAAACTCAAAAAGTACTGGACCGAATTTAATTTTTTTTTCACCAGTAGGATGCTTTATTACCACAGAGTAACATAGGCTATACTTACTAGGCAAAGCCGCTGGCAGAAGCTAGTTGCTAATAAATTGACATTGATATTCCAGAATTCTACACAGTACGCTAAAAATGAAACATCACATTGATAAAATATTGTTGATAGATGTGATTTTCATCGGGATATCAATATTGAGAAGCCTCCTCTAGTTAACAAAAATATACATATAAGTAAGTTCTATTTCTATATTTTCCTACTTATGTTATTACTTTAATTAAATTTAATATATCATGCTGAAAACACAATGTTGCGGAAAAGCTTACCTAATTCTATAAAGCTAAAGTTCTATAAGCTATGTGAGCTCGTATAATTGTTTGGATTATTTTATTTGACTGTAAGGCAATTTATTTTAAATATTGTTTTCATTTATTGTTGACATAATCTACTCATTAAAATGTTTTTATTTTATGAGTTGATTGCAATTTGTGCTAATGTAAATTATTTTTGCATTAAAGCATTATTATATAGAATCAAGTTCTTCCAACTGAACAGACAGCTGTGCTGCTGGGGAGTTTGTTGCGCCACTTCTTCTTCCCAGCGAAGTGGTGAAGGGTGGGCGTTTTGGGGGACTGTCTTATGTAATTTTGACGTTCGAAAATTGCTGATTCTCAGCCTAGTTTGAATAAATGACTTTTGAATTTTGAATTTTTTTGAAAGGCTAAGACTATTCTGTAACTTTCAGTGATGATTATTGTAAATGCCTACATAGTTTTATAGGAACCTATGCAATCTATTTATTTTTCCTTGTAAAAGAAACTCACTGGACATGGTTGTTTCGGGAGGTTCCTGTTCAGGATAAAGCGGGAGGAAACGCCCGGGTGTCACCACTGTGTGGATCGCCCGGAGGACACGGTGGAGCATACGGTGGAGGTCTGCCTGGCTTGGGCGGAGCACCGCCGTGTCCTCACGGAGGCGATCGGCGGCGGCGATCTCTCGCGTCCGGCCCTGGTTCAGGCCATGGTCCGGAGCGAGAGTGCATGGGAGGCCGCCACCTCCTTCTGCGAAGCAGTAATGCTCGTGAAGGAGGAGGCAGAGCGCGCGAGGGAGAGGCAAGAGTCGCGCCCTCGCGCCCCTAGTCGCCGCAGGAGACGCCGCGGTCGTCGGGAGTCGAGAGCCGACTTCCGGCCACCGTAGGCGCGGGCTTGCGGACGGTGAGCAATGGGTAGCTCGCCGTCCGATAGGAACCAGGGCCCGGGTCGACGGCGCGTTGTGTTCCACGCGCGCCTCAAAGAGATGTCAGCACCAACTGACGGGGTCCGGAAGGGCCAATGCCTGCCGGGGTTGCGAGTTTGTCCGAAAGGGATATCGCGACCCCGGCACACAGGCAATGGAAGGAACACGAGTGGGTTTTAGTCAGTAAAAGTCTGACACGTCCCCGAAGTTATATGATAATTTCACACCCTCAAAAAAAAAAAAAAGTATATCTATTTATAGTTATGTAAACACTATCTCGTGCACGTCAGCAGTGAGGTCGCTGTCACTAATGTCAGCTGTCAGATCACCACATATGGCGGGAAACGGGTTTGTTGAAAGTGAAGCGGTGCCTGCATGAGAGGCTCGGCGTGGTGATGAGCCAGTGTAGTAGTGATACGGGATCAACAGGATTCTACATGTACCTAACCGTTTACCTCTCGGGGATTTCAGGCTTGATATTATGATAATAACAATAATGCATGCATGCATTTAATTAATACTGCATGACAGCAGAAATAGCTCAGTATAGTGCAATACTTTCTCACTTTATCAAGTAGCTCTACTACCACAAATGAATTAAATTAATTCATCACTTATTTTTCCTCAACTGAGATACCGACTCTCATTTATTCTCCATTCTTGGAACAAAATAGTATTAATAAGAAGCTTCTGTGAATGTTTCACTGAAAACTATTATTACAATTATTTCGGTGAATCATTCATTGTTTTTTTCATGAATAGTTAATTCGCAAACGCTGTGATTCATGAATATCTGATAGTGGACTTCCCGAGAGGCGTATTGCTGGATATTAGTTTAATAATAATGGGTAAGGAATTTTCCGTAGGTATTTGAACAGTTTGTATCATAGTATTAGTAAAAGTCTGAAAATTTTTGCTCATTTTGTCACCAACGATATAAAGAATTGAGTGTTAAGCTTATTGCAGACTAGTGCGACGCGACACTAGTCACAATATTTAAAATTGAAAGCTTTAAAAAGATTCAATAAAGAGTTAGCGATTACGAAATTATCGTCGGCTACTCAACTTAGAACCATATTGGAGTATTAAATAAACAAATAGGTAGAATAGTACTTTGAGTTTACTCATTGAAGATATATGGTACCTATGTTGGATCCCACGTGTATGATCGTAGTATTATCATTATCAATCACATTAATAAAAGGCAATATAAACGGCATGATTGTTCAAGGAGCAATCTTGAACTGAAAATATCATATTATGCCCTAGGGCATAATAAAAACAAAAATAAAATTGCATTTTCTTTTAACAATGTTTATAGTTGTTTTTTTTATGTAAGCGCGAGAATAATCCTAACTAATATTATAAAGGCAAAGGTGAGTTTGTTTGTTTGTTACGCTTTCACGCTAAAACGGCTGAATGGGTTTGGAAGGAATTTCGCACATGGGTAGACCATGACCTGAGTTAGGACAAAGGATACTTTTTATCCCGATATTCCTATGGGATCGAGACTTATGCGGGTGAAACCGCGGGGCGCAGCTAGTATTGTACATTTTCTGAATTCTGAAATAATTTTGGTTTGGTGAAAAAGGATCGCGAATGAGAGAAAAGTTAAGAAAATTTTAATGGAACGTTAGTTTTTTTTTTTTTTCAGTATTATTATATGTGTCGGAAGTACGTTACTGAGTTGACTAATCGGAACGCCAGCGCCGCCTGGCGGCGCTCGACAGAGTCTACAACATAACGCTCGGACCGGCTGGTGCTAACCAGACATCATGGGTGGCGGTCAAGCAGTGAACACGTTTAGAAACTGTCTCGCGTTTCGAATAGTTTTGTCGTGTACCAACAGTGTGTGGAATGCTAGTGTGATTAATGTGATCGTAAATTATCATTTGATCTGAACTGCAAACGGTTTTTCTATTGCGCAATAACCAACACTACCCATAGTACGCCCACAGTAGTTAAAATATATGATAATAACGAAAGAAGCACATACCCTTCTCCATCATATGTATAAGACTCACTATTTTGTAGGTATGCCATTTTAAAATTATATATATTTTTATCATAATATAGTTTGTTTCATCTTCGTATGACGAAAGAGCAACTATTCGAAACGCGCGACAGTTTCTAAACGACTTCACTGTGTAACCGCCACCGATGAACTCTGCCTAGCTCCGGCCGGCCCGAGCGTTATGTTGTAGACTCTGTTGAGCGCCGCCTAGCGGCGCTGGCATCCCGATTAGTCAACTTAGTAACGTATTTCCGACATATTTAATGAAACAGAAAGCATTTCCCTATCTTTTTAAGATTATTTACCTTCATAGAGTTACCTTCTTTTGACCAATAGGTAGATAACTCCCCTTTCGGATTTATTCATTACGTAATTCCATCTCAATCACTGTGTACCTAAGTAAATAATTAATTATAATTTAAAACCAGTTTTTAATTGCCATGTGCGACAAACAGACGCACATGTCCATCACTTACACTATAAAGCGAAGACACGTTTATTTAAACTGAATTTAATTATTATTCAAATTATACGAGGCTGCCGCCAGGATAATAGCAATTGAATAATACAATGTGGTAGCTCAATTAGGTCATTAGTAACTTGACAGGGGTAATTGAAGTGTTAAGTGTACATTATAATTTTTTACAAGCTCCTCTAAAGGCTCCTCAAAAAGGGATTTTCTGTCCATTCTTGTGGATGTAAGTCTCTAAATGCCAGCCGCACGGGTCGTAATCTGCATCGATGAAACTTAATCACTGGGCTTTAGGGAAGCCTATCCAGTGACCTTAGAGTCAGCTATCCTGCCAATGAACTGGACAGAAATGAGGAGCTGGATGGTAGTTCAAATTGATATTATTCAAAACCTGCAAATAAGTTGTAGAGAATTGCTAGGTACATCTGCACTCTAGGAAACTTTATAACATCATTTTGTGAGATCACTGAAATAATATCTGTGGATTTCCTTTGTGGAGAATATTGTAAGTAGTATAGGCAAATAAGACATACCTGCACGCGTAGCCTAACAAACATAGAACCGGCTTTTCTACGGGTTTTGTCGACGGAAGAATAGATAAAATGACAGATTGTGATTGTTTATCTGTCATTTTGTCTATTCTTCCGTCGACAAAACCCGTTTCTATTGTGGTCGTGGTCATGCTACGCGAGCAGTAATCAGACTTGTATCTATCGGGTGACCAATTTGGAAGTATACAACCTTAGTTTTTGTTTGCCCTAAACCTCTTAAGGGGTCATTGTACTCATTATTATGAACAACTTTCACTATGGGACCAACACTTTTAGGGTAATCAAAAACTAAGGTTGTATATACAACTTTAAATTAAGATTATTTTATTCCAAACAAAACTTACCAGATATTTTCCTATAATTATATGATACAGCCTTGGCAATAAAATAATATATATACAAATAAATACAACAAATAATATTCGCCTAATCTCCAACTTTTTGCTGGTTTAAAATGCGATTGCTTTTCATCGTTTTCTTCACCAAGTTTTTGCATACTTTAGCGTAGGTATTTCACTACCAGAGTCATAAATATTCTGCTTCTAGTTTCGGCCCACATAAAAAAGTCAGAACCTGTGGTTGTTAATTAATTAAAAATTCTAAAAAATTTCTAACCTTTTTCATTCAAAATTTTTCAAACCTCCCAAAAAGTCAAACAGAAAAAGCTAAGCTCCTGTCATCCTGACAGACAACCATCATAACATTCATAAACATTTTGGAAATGTTCTGGTGAAATTCAAAATTGTATGCCATGTCCTCTGTGCTAATGGTCAGTGCCTGTCTGCTCATCACGGTGACCGGAGTGGACATCACAGCCCTGCACCATACCATATGCAGTGCATATGGCCACCAGCTCTTAGAAGCCAAGTTCGGTAGCGAAGTCCATGTGCTGTGCTTGAAGTTACAGCCTATTGGTAAGCTGAAGCCCATGTTGACGATTTTCATGCCATTATGAGGAAGAGAACAGCGTCAATAATGGGTAGGTTGCGTGGAAGCTCCAACAGCATCGGTAAAACATTATTTGACAAGGTGGTGAGGTACGTGCCAGCATGTGTTGGGCTACGTTCCTATTAGTATTTTTTAAGTTCGTTTTTAACATAGTTTTTAAGTCAAAGTCAAAGTCAAATCATTTATTTCAAATAGGCCCTTGTAAGGCACTTTTGAACGAAAAAGTTTACAAAAAATTGAATTGATTCTAGTCGTCCCTTCCAAAAGGCAGTTCTCGCATGGAGAAGAATGGGCAAAAAACTCCACCGTTACTATTTTAAAAAGTTTTACAATATTTTGTATATGTAGGTACATTAGTTACATAATTATATGTGAAGACGATTCATCTAAAAAAAAACATAACAAAAGAAATATACTATATAATATACGACAATAGGTAAAAAATAAAAAAAATGAAGAAACCAAAGATACATTAATTACTTATGTGATAGATACATGGTTCTCACATATTTACAAACATTGTAAAAGCAATTTTACAATGAATAAGTCAGTGTGTTAGGAAGTAATTACAGAATGTAAAATCAATGTCATATAATAAAAATAATAATTTATACAACTTAAATTAGCAACCAGTTTGATTTTGTCAGCTGCTAACCCTTTATAAGGCACAATGTAGAAGGTTCATTATTAAAACAAGTTATGCTTTAAACAGAGTGTATTTTTTGTATTTTTTTTTAAAGAGTTGGATGGACCAACAGAAAGATCTACTTGCAGCATCAAGTAGATCTTTCTGTTGGTCCATCCAACTCTTATCATTCTTTTAATATGCCTATCTCAACTTCTCTGAGGTCCGCGCAACCCGTCTTTTCTTCCATGTATCACTTCAGCTGTGACAGTCTCATTCCAGTACCCGATGTGCCTTATTAACGAGGTACTGTTTATAGTCCTCCAGGTCTGGAGGACTAAACAGTACTTCAGTATTTCGGCTGCGGCGACCAAACTCAACGGAGACTAACCCTGGGCGCGGGAAATATTATAGTGTCCAGTGTTTTTTAATAATCTCCATGAAGGACTAAAAAAAATGGTTTGTCATCCCTATTCATCTTGATCATGATGATCATGATGAATTATGTTTATGTATTATTATTATTAATGATGAATTCTGAATATAGGGGATGAGAATTTGTGGTTTTTGCTGATGGGAAATATTATCGGGCACATGGTTTGTGTAGTAATAATACATCATTATAATATTTACCATTAATTTCGCCAATTTCAGGCGCCTCGCACTTAACAACGCGTCCATCTACCCTGTTCCTGGCGCCTGTAGCCCCTGACGAAGACCTACAGACTACTGATAGTGACATCCAGACCCTCGTCGCGAGTAACCCGTTGGCGGACATCACCATGGCGTATGGGTTCCCCGTCATGGAGCCGTCTTCAGGCTCCGCTGAAGGATATATCGGCGAAGATCATCAGTTCTATGGAGTTCTACATATGGGTTGTTATTTATTTGATTTGAAAGAGATACTTTTTTATTTTATTGGATAGTAAACAAGTCGACGGCTCATCATGCTAATGCGAAAGCGCCGAGGTAGCCCGCGAAATTCAAATTTTCTTACGTTTTTTTTTAATTTGCATGACAATGTTAGATTAGAGAGTTGTATTCCTAATTCAAATGATTATAATTCTGTAAATACATATTTGTGGTTGTCGCGAATACTATTTTGAGCATTCTGACACATTGGGGTCTATCGTTTTTGTGCTCACCAGTTGGCGCCACTGACGAGTAAGGTACTGTCAGTACTTTTATTTGATATGTTTTGGATAATATGTACCCATTACTTTATATAGTGTTATTTTATTACATTGTAAAACATCAATTGAATATTTACATTAAGTATAATGTTCCTAAAATCACAGGGGCACGTGCCCACCCCAAACGGTTTAAGTAAAAAAAATCGAATCATCTGAATGTATCTCTATCAAGAAATTGCGCTGAAAAAGTAGGATACTATATCTTCATATAGAAAAATAATTAATCTCAAAAACAGTATAGTGCAATTAAGATATGGGAGACACGGAGAGACTTCTTAACTGTCTGACCCATGTGCCCCTCCCAGAAATAAATCCTAAATCCGCCCTTGGCTGCTGCAATACCAGAGGTATCACAGACGCGTTGCCAGCGACAAAGCTGAAACCACTAAGCTCCTAACCTTCCAACAACAGAGATTTACCTACACCAAACAGTCAATGATTACTGACTGTCGCAGCCAACTTGGAACTGTTGGCTTCGACAATCCGGATGAACCCGATCAGGGTTTTTAGGTATCCAATAAGCGTTTAAGCAGACAGCCCGCGTGGTATAAGTTCTGTCTCTCTCGCCTATAGTAACAACTGCAAGATTTTGCGGATTCTCCAACCTAAGTCTACGCTCGCACGGACACGGAAATATCGCGGCGGGATTTTATCGCGCACTGCCAGCGCACTGGGACGCACACTCGTCCCAGCACTTCCAGCGCGTTGAAAAAACACACTGTTGGATTTTCAACTCTCGACGCTAAGCAAAGCGTTGAAAATCCAGAGCACGACAAAAAATCGCCGGTGCGAACTTGGGCTAAGACACAAACACATGGTGCCTCAACTTTTAATAACGCTCCATATTCCCAGTAATTTTAATACAAAAATCAATGTTGGTTTTGAAACTGAAGCACGTTCGGGTCTAACCTTCAGAACATTTTCCACAGAAGACTAAACCGCATGATAACATAAAGTTTTGGGATCTGTATTTTCAAACTCCCACTTATGAATTCATAAATTTGGAAGTTATTGTTTTAGGGAACATCATTATTACGTACAAGAAGTTAGGTATTTACATAATTATCCACAATTCCCTTAACGACAGTCATGTCAGCTCAGTAAAGGTTCCATTCCGTACCCGACCGCAGGCGTCAACTGCAGGCGACGTGTCGCGGCGTCATGTCGAGACGACACGTCACGGCGTCATGTCGATGCAGTCATCATGATTACGAACCCGACCGCCGCACAGTGGTCTGAAAATCAAGCTCCATACTCATAGAAACTTAATGTCAGAAATTAATAAATAAAAATATGTTTTGTGTTTAGTATACCTCCCTATGTTTTACTAATATAGTATGAAGGGTATGAGTAGCTCCATGCGTGAGAAAAAAAATATTTTAATTTTTTTTGTATGGAATGAAACACTAAAAGTGCTTTTTTTCAAAACTGAATAGAACTGATAGGCTGGTATTTACATGAGCTATTGCACCATACACGGCGATCAAGATGACATACAATTCTTGTGCCTTTCGGTGCCGCTTTGCATGTAGCAAGCTTTGGAAATTTTGAATTTACAGTTGGTGATCTTTCAAATCTTTGATGGTATTTTGTGAAGTTACATATTGCTTTGAATATGAAAATTGTATGTAAACTAATACTCATGCAAGAAGAGACAAACATACACACACACACACCCTCACACACTCACAAACTTTCGCCTTTATAATCTTAGTGTGATTATAAAGGCGAAACTTTGTGTGTGTGTGTGTATGTTTGTCTCTTCTTCACGCTCAAACAGCTGAACGGATTTGGATGAAATTTAGCACACATAATAGTTTATAACCGGGAATAACACATAGGTTAC
The DNA here is from genome assembly GCA_914767755.1 of Agrochola circellaris. Taxonomy (NCBI): domain Eukaryota; kingdom Metazoa; phylum Arthropoda; class Insecta; order Lepidoptera; family Noctuidae; genus Agrochola; species Agrochola circellaris. The sequence continues at coordinate 8,220,136 of OU611850.1, read as the reverse complement.
TATTTATCTCGATATTCCCACGGAATCGAGACTTATGCGGGTGAAACCGCGGGGTGCAGCTAGTAAGGAATAAATATGTACTAAGGATATTTTTATTTTTAAATATATGGTTAAAAGTGAAGAAAGATAAAAACATGTATTAAATAGTTAATGTATAATACGTTTGGGGGAGCTGTTAATGAAATAGTTAATACTAATACATTACAACAAAAATTATGTGCAAGAAAGGCAATAACAATAAAAGTAACGTCAAAATTGTCAATTTAAGACTACAACAACTATTTACAGCTCCTATAACTATGATATATTAAATATTACTGTTTAATTATATTACTAATTAATTATATTAATTAATTTAATTATATTCTTATTATTATTTTATTATAATTATTTGCTATAACTACTTATACAAAAACGATTAGCAGAGAGTATCTTTGCTGTCGTCAGTCCTCTAAATCCGAGTCCAGCATTGACGCGTTAATATCAATAAATTCAACATTCTCTTTGTCTAGATCTGCATCGTCACCAATAAGAAGAGATTTCATATCATCAGTAATAGGTGTATTTACTGATTTTCTCAGCACAGGTCTTATGCTGGACAGGTAGGGATCTGACGAGACAAGGAGACCATTGAAAATGTCTTCGTTTGTCGCTTTTCGACAAAATTTGCGCGAATGCTGTTCTCGGATTTTCTTGAAGTCTTTGTTTCTGGCTTCCGATGCCTCTTCAGATAATTTGCCAATGGGCATAATATTGAAGTGTTTAATAACTTCAGCACCGTGCAGTAAAAGTTTGTGGACACTCGAAGGCATGTAATACCAGCCATAGAGCTCCACATATAATTCTGCTGTTTGGCGCGCAAAGTTTTTAAACGCCTCAACATTTATGGGCTCCCCACAGGCCATCACACGCAAAAGTGTTGCAAATCTTTGGATCAAACTAGGATCCAAGCCTGTAATAGCTGCAGTATTGGCAGGATTACCAAAAAATTTCCTCGCTGTGTTTCCATCGTTTGTGGTTCCGGAACCTGAAAATTATAAATGAATCAAAACTAATCCACAACTTTGTAAAGAATAAATAGAACTAACGTTATTTGAAAAAATAAGATTTAAGAACAACGACTGTTATCATAACTCACCTTGTTTAACGATGTCTACTAGGAGGCCCATTTCATCACGAAACTTCTGCTGTATAGTTTTTTTTCTACTCTTCAATGACTCTTTGCTGTCTGCATCTCTGGCTTGCCATGTTTTGAAGTCTAGTCTATACGAAATATGGAGTAGGCACTCCATACATCTAATCCAAGCATGAAGTGTAGACAAACCATACTGATATATATCTGTTGAAACAGGTTTTCTGGAAAGAAAGTGAATTAATTAATAAAAAGATACACAGCATTACGGTAATCTGAAATATAACAAATTATTCAAAACTTACTCTGAGATCTTCTCTAACTTATTCATTTCCGAAGGGGTAGCTTTACAGATGTCACAAGTCTGCGTTGAAGTATTTGACAGTTGCGAAGTGATTTTACCATCTATCATGGTCATAAGCATTGAGTGCTTAACAGTATGAATTCCCATAATAGACGGCTCCAGTGCTGCAATCTCAGCTTCAATCAAAGCCTGTTCTTCCTTAATATTTAATTTGTTTTCATTTGCAAATTTAAAATAGAGCGGTCTGCAGAACATTGTGGAAGATGGCTTTGGATTCTCCCATAACTTTTCTTCACCACAAACTAAGCGCAGAGGCACAAAAGAACACATAAAATTGCTTGAATCATCTTCACCCGCCATAGTTTGTTTGTACAAACTTTGCCCTGAAGCACCGTCAAAGCCCCACTTGCATATCAATGTTAGCTCTTTGCCATCTAGCGAAGATTCCAAACGTAGGAATTTCCCAAATCTAGCAACAGTTTTGTCCAAAATCGCTTGAAGCTTTACTTTTACCCCTCTTTCGGTAATTTCTATGGTGTCTTTTGGTGGGTAACAGTCCTTTTTCGCCTCTAAGATAGCAGTATATGAAGGATATAGTAGTATTCCTTCTTCTTTTGCACAAGCTCTTAATATTGTATACTGCCATTTTGAAAGCTTCAATGAAGTCAGAATTCCTAAAGCTTTATCAGCGGAATATATGGGCATAGCTTTCTTGGACTTCAACAATTCCTTTATCTTTGTAGCCTCTTCGGGATGCTCTGTGATCAATTTTATTATATCTGCTACATTTTTGTTATCTGCACTTAAACCAGTTGCATAAGCAAGGCTTTCAGTGCTATGCGTGAGGAGCTCTTTCACTCTTCTTCTCTTCTGTAGCGGGCTTAGCTCCGAGAACACTTTTCTTGGACTCACAACAGTTGATGTTCCAACACTGTACGTCTCCGGTTTGTATGATGTTGATGCACCCTCATTTACACCGAAGTCAAAACTGGAACATGGTTGCTGCTCTTCTAACATTAAACAAGGTGTCATCTTGTCCTTCATGAACTCAGGCCATTTTATGTCTTCTTGCAGCCATGTCTCATACTTTTTTATGAAAGTATGTCTCGTGCGATTACACGAGATCCATTTGTTCCTCAACGAACACACACGAGTCTGACAGAATTGTTTCAATTCTTTATTTTCGATTTCTGACAAATCAACGGCATTGACAAAAACTTCATATAATACACTGGGCTGTGAGAAACAGCTATTGTTAGCCACAAACATAAAAATATCCAAATTGGTACTAAAAGCTTCCATCATAACACGAAAACAAATCGAACGTAATAAGTATAGTAAAGCACAAGTGCAAAGAGCTACTGCTGAGTGAAGTTAGTTTAAATGTCCTATTTATATTATAACTACCCTCATTAACACTCGCTGTCCCATAATGCTTATTAAATTAAAATTCAACAATAATGACGGTGATTAACAAATGAGTTATTTCGTGAAATTAATTTTGTAGTAAAATGTAAATAATCTACATCGTTTTCTAATATTTTCATTATAAAAGTCATTAGCAGGTTATTAACTAACGACAATATCAGTTATGTGGTTGGTTACTTCATTTAATTATATACCTGTGTGTTGTTAAATATATTACCTATGTGTTATTCCCGGTTATAAACTATTATGTGTGCTAAATTTCATCCAAATCCGTTCAGCTGTTTGAGCGTGAAGAAGAGACAAACATACACACACACACACAAAGTTTCGCCTTTATAATCATACTAAGATTATAAAGGCGAAAGTTTGTGAGTGTGTGAGGGTGTGTGTGTGTGTATGTTTGTCTCTTCTTGCATGAGTATTAGTTTACATACTATTTTCATATTCAAAGCAATATGTAGCTTCACAAAATACCATCAAAGATTTGAAAGATCACCGACTGTAAATTCAAAATTTCCAAAGCTTGCTACATGCAAAGCGGCACCGAAAGGCTCAAGAATTGTATGTCATCTTGATCGCCGTGTATGGTGCAATAGCTCATGTGAATACTAGCCCATCAGTTCTATTCAGTTTTGAAAAAAAGCACTTTAAGTGTTTTATTCCATACAAAAAAAAAGAAAAAAAATTTTTCTCACGCATGGAGCTACTCATACCCTTCATACTATATTAGTAAAACAAAGGGAGGTATATTAAACACAAAACATATTTTTATTTATTAATTTCTGACGTTAAGTTTCTATGAGTATGGAGCTTGATTTTCAGACCACTGTGCGCCGGCGGCAGCAGCCCGTATTCCAGCCGGTTGATAGAAAATAGAAAAACGTGGTATCGTTCTAGCATTGGTGACACTACTGGTTTGCGGTCGGGCGGAAAATAATTATCCAAGTATAATAATAGCATAATAATAGTAAACATGAATACTCAATTAATTTATTAATCTTTATAAAATTTTTCAACACAATATTTTTTTGATATTTTTAATTACTTATATTTTAATTATATATTGATTTGTATTTTGTGATTAAGTATATGATAATTGTTTTTTGAAGAAATAAATTATATTGACAGTTAAAACAAAAAGGTAATTTTAAGGTCATATTTATGAATTTGTTTTATTTTTTAATGCTTTGTATTAAATTGAATCATATTAAAATACATTTCATTTGAAGCCATATTTGTGCAAAATTTCACAACATAATGTTTGGAAATAAAAAGTTATCGATTTTTATCTGGAAGAGACCTCAATTTTCCATAGAACGACGTGTCGATATTTCATAGAAATTCATAGAAACCAGTCGTGTCGCGGCGACACGTCGCCTGCAGGTGCCTCCTGCGGTCGGGTACGGAATGGTACCTAAGGCGGAAAACCATCCCAATTCCAAAATCATACAAAAAAGAGACGAGTTTAGAGATTCAGTGATTCCCAAAGAAATATCTGGCATCATATCAATCGTTCTTGAGGGGCTCCTGTGGCTAAATGATAACAGCATCGAAGGTTAAGCTACGCTTGCCGCGGTCGGTTTGGGGATGGGTGACCATCTTTACAAACCGAGATCCCTCCGTGCCTCGGAAAGCTCGTTAAACCGTTGTTCCTAGCTGTCATTCGTGGAGTCGTTACGAGTAGTCGAAGCCCAACCAGTCTTACCAAGGGGTATCGTGTTATTCAGTAACAGAGTTGCCGAGGTTAGATAGGCAGTCGCTCCATGTAAAATATCGTTATTCAGCTGCATCCGGTTAGACCGGAAGCCGCCCCAACATAGTTGGGAAAAGGTTAAGCAGATTGATTGAATATAAATCTTTATTAATAAGGTTCTGTGACCAAAATAAATTTACATAAAATTCTGGCAGGTAACCGCACGCTCCACGCGGATCCTTACGGCAAGGATGACCCGCACAAGTTCTTCGGCGCGTTCGAGAACGACAACATGGCGGCGCCCCGGTCTCGACGCGATCATGCTCAGGTGATCAGGTGAAGATGATGGCTTACTATAGTGATTGCACTGCCCAAACTACCAGAACTGAATTAAGGTCACGAAGTCCGAAGGCGACGGCAGACCGCAAGCGACGGCGGCGTTGCGGTTGACAATAACCCCAAGCGACAATGCTGCTGCGGAATTTTCGCGATAGTCATTTGTTAAACAAAAAATTCAGTCTTGTCGCTGTGTTAGTGACAGCCAATGACGGCAATACTGCAGTGCTATTCTGTAACCATGTCACCGTGAAAACTTAGGTGAAGTGAGCGTGGAGTGAGCTGTCATTCCACAGGGATTGTCACTATTGAGAGCTCACTTCACCCAAGTTTTCACGGTGAGATGTTTACAGAATAGCATGGCTGGTCTACGCTCGGCGGTCGTCGCTCGACAGCGTCAGGTAGGGTTGCCAACTTTTTCTAGAATAAGTAGAGTATAGCTGATTTCAGAGAGGGTAAATAAAAGAGTACAGATTAATAAAAAAGACTACAAATTATTTTTTTTTTTAAGTATTTTTTGCAATTTTTTATTGTTTTTAAAAGAATTGTAAATCCTATTATTCTAAGTTAATATAAATCAGGAGCTCACAGACAGTTTGTCACATGACATTATTTTTTGACGTGACTGATTGTGGCTACGTCCAGAAACGCCCGAGTTTTAGTGGTATTTAGGTGGTTCAGTAAATAGAAAGTCTTTTTTTTGTGTTGGGGGCATGGCAGGCATCTCTGTGAACATTATTCCGAAAAAAAGCAATTTATGAAAAAGAGTATTTCAGCGTACTCTAATAGTGTTATAGTTTATAAAGTACAACTACTTACAAGAAAAAGAGTACAATACTCTATTTTAGAGTACGGTTGGCAACCCTAGCGTCAGGCGACAATGGCCCCATCGACGGACGTTTTCATAGAGGTGCATAGATACCTGTCGTGTCGCGATATGTCATAGCAATTGGAGCTTTGCCTCTGCGGTCGCCTTCGGAACAGTCCCTGTAGACAATTTTCAAGCGCATTCTTGATCATCCTCCTGTGGGTTCAGTTAAAGATGACGGTCTTAGAATAAAATCCATTTACAAATTAATAACGGTGTTATCTGCGTATTTGTAACCAGCACATTGAGAAATCTCCACATATACCTACCCTAGTACCTACCCCTCATTGTCAGCCTTTCGGAACATCGTAAATAAGGTATTAGACATCGTTGAGTCATTCACTCGGACTCGAGATTTTTAGGGGCTTACAGGACTCGACTCCCAAAAATCTAAGCGCTCATCTTCTCTTTCAGTACAACGTCTTAGAACGCGTTCCTTACTTCCCCTTCCGGATAGAAGAACGAGAAAAAGTCCCCGGAGTAGCCCGCGCAAGAATCTGTGACCTTCTACTCCTGGCTGATAAGGAGTTCTTCGAGAAAGATGCCAACTCTAGCCTGAACCATGTGGTGCAACGAATGATGCATGCAGTTGCTCAAGCTGATATTATATTTAGGAACGCGGATTTTAATGAAGATGGGATCCCTGATAACATTGGTTAGTTCCAAGAAAAAAAATAGATTAAATTCCGTAGTATTAAGTAGCTAAGCTAAAACACTAGGAAGTGATGAAAGGGCGGGCGTTTTGGGGGACTGTCTTATGTAATTTTGACGATCAAAAAGTGCTTCTTAGCCTAGTTTGACACACACAACACAGACAGTGCGACGGCTTTTCATTGAATACCGCAGCTTAGCATAACTTCACCGTGTTCATACCAAACCAAACTTGCTCACACCAAAGCTTTATAGCAGTAGAGGGGCATTCCACATGGCGCCAGGACCGTGGTGTAATAACAGTGAGGCATTGCATTGCACAAGCAGCCAGGGGAGGCAGGAGATCGCTTGTGCCTACACAGGCGCGTGACCACACAGCTTGATAAACGTCTAAATAAAAAAATACGTACATGAATGGACCATCGCGTCTAGACCGGAGAGGAGACGATGACACGATAGCCTACGCAGAAATATTAGACATCCTCATTAATCTAAAAATACAGGTTTACAGATAAGCAGAAGCTTCTTTCTTTAGGTTTCTCAGTGAAGTACATACTGGTGCTGACATCCGAGGACACAAACAACCGTGTGTTCGGGGACCTCCTGACAGAGAAGGCGATCGATGGACGCGCCTACCTCATGCGGTTCGCGAGACTACGCCGCCTGTCTGAGGTCTGTCTTGGAGTGGCATTTTCTGGGCACGCGTTTCATAATAGGACTTTGGGTTTAAGGTAAAATGATCCATCAACACAGTTTTTAGGTTTCAGCACCAAACCGTGGCACAATATCGTAATCTCCCAGCAAAAATATGCACTTCGGCAACCATCGTCTATTTTCGAAAATACGAACGTGCGATGATGAGATCTAATATTAAATTGTTATTTTGGTGTTTTGTTCATTCCTTGCGTCATGTGTACCGCCACTTAACAATACCGCAAATAACATATTTTCTTTATTTCTTTTCTTTTTATTATGGAACTGTTACATCCATGGAACTGCCTACATTTTCTGGTTTACCTGTAACGGTAGACTTAAGGGAATCACACGTCTGCATTCGACTATTTATGATTACAGAATGTCCGGTTTAGGACTGTAGAAACTTTAAGGGGAGGTAGTTTGCTCTATTTTATTTGTCAATAAAATTATTCTACATTTTGGGATCGGAACCCCACCCCCGCGAATGGCAACCATTTTTGTGTTTTGATCGTCTTTTATGAGGCGTGCATATAGTACTTTAACTATGGAATTAAAAGTCCAATTATCGTTAAAAAAAATGCTACGTCAACGTCATATTGAAATAAATTCTAAAATATAGATTTTACGTTAAAATCGTTTTTTAGTTTATCAAGGTTATCACAAAATTCACACCTGGGAACTAGAAAGAGACATTGTGACACAACAACTTTTGTGTATGTTATTATTCTAGTTTTGTAAATAATAAATAATAATGAATACTTATTTGTTTATCATCAATCATCACTGTAATATCTACAGACAAACCAAACCGTTATGAACTCACTACCCGCGCAAGGTTCTAACACCAATATCTCTTATACTAATTGTCATAGAATCGAGTTTTAGGTACTATTATTTAGGTAAAATAAACATCTGTTAGACGAGTAGATAACAAAAGTAGTTCCCATGATAAACTATAAATCGATGTTAATCTTAACGTAAAATTGATCTTTTAGGATTTATTTCAATATGATGTAGTATTTGTTGTTATTATTTGAGTTATTTAACTCATTGTTAACCCTATTCAGTTGTTTTTTTTTTGTTACGATAATTACCTACTTTAAATACCAAAATTAAAGTAAGTAGTTTTACTATGCACGCCTCATAAAAGGCGCGGACGGCAGCCATTTTTGTGTTTTGATCAAACACAAAAATGGCTGCCATTCGCGGGGGGTTGGGTTCCGACCCCACTTGTAGAATCATTTTAATGATAAAATTTAGCAAACTACCTCCCCTTTAAGCTTACAGTCCGAAACCGGACATACTGTATACGGTTAAAAACAAATGCTGTATCTGCCGTGCAACATTGTATCGTAAATAAAATATCGTTCATACTGTAACAGTACACAACGCCGTTTAAACGTCGGCAAGGAGTTCTGAAATTGGGAGTAAACATAATAGTTGTACTCATATCTCTACATTTACTTCCATATCTTCCTCAGTTTCACATCTCTCGGTGGAGGCATGGGTGGAGCAGCGGGCGGTCTATGCGACCGGCGTGCGTATGGCCGCTCCTTCAATACCCTGGCTATAGCACACGACACCACTGAGGAGACGGGCAGAGTTCCTGAGAGGATTGCTGCTCTTACGCTTGCTCACGAAATGGGTATCTCATCCCATCACTGTATTTATGAATAAATTCAAGTTAAATTGCAGTTTTCCGGCAGCATTTTTATAGCTTGTCGCAACTGTTTATTGATATTAAAGCCCACAGACGTCCTCAAAGTCATCGGGATATTGGTATGTATAGGTAATCACGACCTCTTACACGACACTTTCGCTTTGTAAACGACTTGATGATCGGGGCGCCATCTTGCTTTCGTCCTTCTGATTTAATCCTCTAGTCGCCTACAACAAACCGAGCTAATACTGGAGATTACTGTCTTATTTTATTCCACCACTGTTGTTTACAATATTGTCATACTCCATAGGTTAAATAAAGGTAAACAAAAAGAAAACACGTGACGAGACAACTGTCAACTGTGTGTCTGTCTATCCGACTAAACGTAATACTTGTGACTTCAGTTGTCATTGTACGTCACAGTCGTACTCTTCAATTTAGCAAAGTTATAATCCGTTGACGTTTAGAGTTTGGGCTCTTTACAATAGACAGATTATAATACAAAATATTATATTATTATAATAAATGGAACTAAAAAATTGTGCTCAAGCAGTTACATTTACGAAGAGTAGTTGAAGAATAAATGATAAAGTTTAATATATATTAATAAAAGAGGAAACTATTGTAAAAATATAATTTAAAAATAAATTTAGTTTGGTTTATCGTATTTTTAAATAAGAAAGTGTCAACTATAAAAACTCTTTTTACGATTTGTTTTCCTTTATTTAATTACCTAAACCTATGGAGTATAGTCAGTTACATCAGATTCTTCCCTCTTTCAGGTCACAGTTTTGGCGCACACCACGACGACGACTTCCCCAACGCCGAGTGTCGCGGCTACCTCATGGGCTCGCAGTCCTCGACGGCTGTCAACGGCTTGAACTTCGAGTTCTCAGTGTGCAGCAAACGACTGATCGCTGCCACACTGAGCAGTATGAGCTATTGTCTAATTGAAGAAGATCGACCGTTTTGTGGGAATGGTAGGTTTATCCAAGATTCCAGAATTGCAGGATTCGCACTAACCAAAAGATGTGGTTAAAGTCCTTCTTTTAATGAACGGAATACGGCATTTTCACTAAAAACACAGTACCCTAATTGCGTAATAAACGATCACTCAGAATCTGAATCGTTTTGAAACAGATTGCTAATCCATTGCTTCATAAGTTCGAAAATAAATCTGCTCAACAATGTAAATGACGCAATGAATGTTGTTGAACTGTCAAAATGAAACAGATTAGTCGTAATCGTTTTTAGAAATGTGTTACGTAATTAGCAGGGCATGACTTTACCTTTAGTTTTATCCTCTTTGGAGTCTGTCGTTATTCCTGAATTATAGTCAAAGATGGCACATTATGATATTCTGTACGCTGAAAATAGTATTTAGTAAATCGCAATTATAAATCTTGCGATCTTCCTCCAGAGCGAAAGAATACAATTTTACAGAATCAACCACAAAAAGCTCAATTCTAAATTGGGTTGTTCCACTGATCCCGCGTTAGCATTGCCGCATAAACAATTTTTTTTTCTTTTTTCTAGGGATAGTAGAAGAAGGTGAATCTTGTGACTGCGGTCTGCCATCAAGGTGCATCCACAAGGATCCCTGCTGCACCCCTCGAAGTGGCGGGGCTCTGGTCTTTCAAGAAGGGTACTTATTTGACCTTTGTTCCCAAATAAAATCGCCTTCCATTCATTTGGCCCTTGGTGACCATTGGTAGTTACGTATTTTTATATGGAATTCAGAATGTGGGTACCTGCACGTATTCAATGCGCTTCTCCCTAGTCTTCATGTTTTTAATAGATACCGACCAAAAAGGCCGATTCTTTTTAACCAATGCAAGTCTCGCTAAATGCAACCCTATACAAAGTTTATGACTAAAGAGGCTATGACGGAAGTCAGCGGTACTTCTGTGGCTAAAGTCAAAGTTCTTTGCATTAACATAAAGAAAGAGTCAAAATCGTTCTTGTACCTACAGGTACAAGAACGATTTTGACATCTAAATTTGAAAAGGCCCTCCTTTTCCAGTATTAATTAACCGACTTCCCAAAAAGGAGGAGGTTCTCAATTCGGTTGTTTTTTTTTTTTTTTTAAGGTTTGTTACCTCATAACTCGTCATTTATGAACCGATTTGGAAAATTCTTTTTTTATTACCTATACCTACGTTTGCGTATTTATGGAGCAGACCCTAAAATAACGTATAATAGTTTAAATTTGGATTTCAGCACGCTCCACAAGGAAGGGTGTTCCGTGGCTCCTTCAGCAATGTGCCATCCATCCCAGGGGCTGTGCTGTACCGCCAAGTGCCAGCTAGCAGACCTCCTAAAGAGTGGTATTGTTAGTAGTTTAATCCTGATATCAATCGTTCTTGTTATCTATGTAAAATGTTATTTTTGACATCCATTATATTTTTTATTTAAAATTTTTTCTTTGTTTCCGCTTCTTTTGCTAAATTTTACTAATTTTGTTTGCTGTAAAAGTTTTTTGAGATATTATAATTTAGGCAGTATTTTTAATGCGTTTCGATTGTGTTTTTATCAAAGCAAGATATAAATTTAATCTCATTGTAATGTATAGTTATAATAAATCCATTCATTAATTTGTAGTTTTATTGTACCTACCTACTTAGTTTTAGTAAGTAGATTTGAACTTGAAATAAAAGTAAAGATTATAGGTAACTTAAAGATGCGGAAATTCGGTATCAAACCGATGTAGCACTGACACAACCGGTATTAGGGCTGAATGCGAACTTAGGCCTATCGCATATCGGACTGGGCATACACCTACGTTGCCTAAAAAGCACGGGAAAGAAGACTTTGCCCGGACCCTGACAAACCGGGTTAATTGTTAGCCTAGCAACAGCGGGCACAATTATTCATAGGATCACCTGTCAGTCCCGATAGTGTTAAGTGAGCTCCTCATTACAGCAGACTCATCATAATTAAGTGTTCTTTAAACAAGGAGTATGATGAAATGGAGTGCTCTCAATTGCCCAAAGGGCAGCCCTGGATCTAGAATTATGAGCCATAGGTAGGTATTACCCCGACGTGCGGTCCAGTTTTCGATTTGAATGCAAGAGCGAGCGAAGCGAGCGCAAAAACTTTTACACCTTGCTTGAGATTAGTTAGATTTTCTTTTGCGATTTAAGAATTATAGACCAGGGTCGATAATTTTTAAAACCAAAAAAAATAATAGTAGGATGAAACCCATTAGAAAAGGAGGGGAATATTATAAAAATGAAAGGAAAAATAATTTACGGGCGATCTGAGGTCGGGAAGGGGATGGGGGTGAGTTTTTAAGGGTAAAAAACGGTGTTTCTCGATTTCCAACAAAACTAAAAGTCCTATCGAAAAAAGTCAAATGGCAAAGTTGTAGGTAATAAAAAGATCAAAAACTTTTGTATTAACACTTTTTTCACATAACCTCAAAAAGTATGTGAAAAATTCAAAAAACCAAGTTTTTGGTTTTTTATTTTTATCTTTTACAATTTTTTTTTTTTTTGAACGAAATTTGGTGAAAACTTACCTTTTTATGTCCCAAATACGCTGTAATTTATTTGATTAAAAATATTTATTTTTTCACCTTATTTTGAATTAATATCGAAAAAACACCCTAATTTTCAATCGAAAATTCACCCGTCAAAATATCAGCTTTTTTCAAAAAGTTGGTATGGTTTCTGTTCGTTGAAATCTCTACTTTCCGATGGTGAAAAAAAATATATATGTTACTACAGTAAATCTTCTAAAAAAATGCAAAAAATCAAAAAAAACTAGAATTCGAAAAATTATTTTTCAGTATTATAAATAATTTTGAGCTATTTATTAAAATTTACACTTTAATTACTCGAAAAACGTTAGATTACATGTGAACATTGATAACAAAAAAATTGCAAATAAAAATATACTACTATAATTAACAAACAAATAAATTAATATTTAATAAGACATCTACAATATTTGGAGAAAGTTGTCGAATCTTCTTTAAATTATATGCGTAGATGCCTATTTATAACTATTTTAAGATAAATTATATATACCTGAGTAGATATACCTGAGTGACCTACGAAAAATTGTAGCCCATCAAAAGATATTTCGTGGAGAAGTGGGGAAGGGGCTAGGCGGGTCTGGGTCTTACTACATACATACCACTATTATATACTATATATTTCGTAGCAGCTGTTACAACCGTTAGCCTAACCAGTATTCGAAATACAGTACAGTATACAACATCGTTTATAAAAATACACGTGCACGCTGAGTTTCTTGAAGATAATTGTGACAAGTTTACTTAAAAAAATAAAAAAACTTTTCGAATCTGCATAGGAAGGTAAATACTATCTCTATTTTTATCTGTATCAATCAACTCAAACATAAAAATCGTAATATTTTCTTTAAAAAATAGTATGCTTAACGTAACATAACCTAAAGATTGAAATTAAATGATATTTTAGTACAAGATAAAAAAAAAAAATCTCCTTAATATTGCACAAACAAATTTAGTTAATCCCATGAAAAAAAAAATATTTAAAAAATATTTCAAAATACACAAATTTACACAAAAATAATTAATTCCGGAAATATTGCTCAAAACTATTTGCTGCAGCTGTGAAACTGGATATAACTGTTTAAAATGTGGTTGCCGAAAACATGGTTTAAAATGCACAAATTTATGTTCAAACTGTCATGGTTCTGAAAATTGCTCCAATATTGAAGAAGAAACCTATGGTGAAAAAAAAAATATATGTTACTACAGCAAATCTTCTCAGAAAATGCAAAAAATGAAAAAAAACTCGAATTCGAAAGTTTTTTTAAATTATTATAAATAATTTCATCTAAAAATGTGATTGCTGCAATTTGTTTCAATTAAAAAGTTGATTTATTTAATGCTAATTACATTTATGTCATAGAAAATTTCATTATATATAAATATAAATGTAATGTGATTCTGATTACGTTATTCATTACAATATTAGGTTAGGCTAACGGTTGTAACAGCTGCTACGAAATATATAGTATATAATAGTAGGTATGTATGTAGTAAGACCCAGACCCGCCTAGCCCCTTCCCCACTTCTCCACGAAATACCTTTTGATGGGCTACAATTTTTCGTAGGTCACTCAGGTATATCTACTCAGGTATATATAATTTATCTTAAAATAGTTATAAATAGGCATCTACGCATATAATTTAAAGAAGATTCGACAACTTTCTCCAAATATTGTAGATGTCTTATTAAATATTAATTTTATTAACTTATTTGTTTGTTAATTATAGTACTTAGTATATTTTTATTTGCAATTTTTTTGTTATCAATGTCACATGTAATCTAACGTTTTTCGAGTAATTAAAGTGTAAATTTTAATAAATAGCTCAAAATTATTTATAATAATTTAAAAAAAAAATTCGAATTCTAGTTTTTTTAGATTTTTTGCATTTTCTGAGAAGATTTACTGTAGTAACATATATTTTTTTTTCACCATCGGAAAGTAGAGATTTCAACGAACAGAAACCATACCAACTTTTTGAAAAAAGCTGATATTTTGACGGGTGAATTTTCGATTGAAAATTAGGGTGTTTTTTCGATATTAATTCAAAATAAGGTGAAAAAATAAATATTGTTAATCAAATAAATTACAGCGTATTTGGGACATAAAAAGGTAAGTTTTCACCAAATTTCGTTCAAAAAAAAAAAAAATTGTAAAAGATAAAAATAAAAAACCAAAAACTTGGTTTTTTGAATTTTTCACATACTTTTTGAGGTTATGTGAAAAAAGTGTAAATACAAAAGTTTTTGATCTTTTTATTACCTACAACTTTGCCATTTGACTTTTTTCGATAGGACTTTTAGTTTTGCCGGAAATCAAGAAAAACCGTTTTTTACCCTTAAAAACTCACCCCCATCCCCTTCCCGACCTCAGATCGCCCGTAAATTATTTTTCCTTTCATTTTTATAATATTCCCCTCCTTTTCTAATGGGTTTCATCCTACTATTATTTTTTTTCACTTTTTATTATTTTTAAAGGCTTCTACCCTGGTCTATTAGAACATTTTTAAGATTTAGGAGTTACTAAGCTGCAAGAGCGAGCGTAGCGAGTTGGAAAACTTTTGGCATATAAACATAATAATCTTTATCGATCGAAAATGCGCCAATCCAACAGGGGCGGCAAAACTGTGGTAAAAATTAAAAGAAATCGTTTCTCCTTTGCACTTACAGGCGTCCGCAACGTAAAACTTAAAAGATAGAACACAGCAGCGCTCATCTAGTTCCTAATAGAATTCAATTACACCTCACACCGTTTGACGACCTATACCTACGCTAATCAGTGATTTCCGCAGTGCACCACCCGCAGAGAAAGATTATAAGTGCTGCGCGTCTCATTTATTGCAAAGTTGCGGTGCGCTGGGTGGTGCACTTGTCTGCCACGCTTGGATTCGGCGCCCCCTGACGTTGGCGCCAGGGGTACGGGCCCCGGTTTGACCCCCCGCCCCCAGGTCCAAACTGCCAAAGGGTGCCGTGCATAACTAATTAGGAGCTGTTTAAAATAATGACGATTAACAATCATTGTCACAATTCAATAGCCCAATTATTGTAAGTACCTAAGTCATTCGGGGTCGTTCATTAATTACGTGAGGCGTGTAAGCCCCCCTACACGCCTCACGTAATTAATGAACGACGCCTTAGTAAAAACAGTCTCGTGTGGCAGGCTGATGCTGCAAACTTGTTGCATTTTCCCGCACATTAGCCCTCCATTTATTACAATTCTATGGACATGACATGGACAAACATGTCCTGTAAGTGTGCTCAGTTTTAAAATAGTATATTATCGATCGACAAAGTTATTTTTACAATGACCTAATGAATGTTATCCAAGCTTTAAGTATGTTTTAAGCTGTAATCGCATTAGTTATGTAACACGATTCCCACCTCAAAATTGAATCAGTTACCATGCTCAAACTCAGTTTCAAGATAAGAACTTATTAATAATGCCCCAAAAAAAATGAAGAAAACATTAGTAATGCAGTTCAAATTGTTAGAAATAATATTAGTATTAACAAGATACAAAAATATCACATCTGCACTTTTCAAATAGGTACGTTAAAAGTGGAAAATGGAAAGTGGTGTGTGGGGTTTTTTTTTTCATCATGAATATTCTGCTTCTGCCCCAAATATCGGCAGTCCTTCGCAAACAGCCTAGACTTCGTGCCACAGAACAGAAAACAGTTTTTTCTGTTCTGTGCTTCGTGCCGATCCTAAAGCCTCAAAAACATTACAGACACAATTCCTCGCTATTATTTGACGTAGATTCAACCCAGTTCTTAATATTGTTCATCCCATAATTCCGAAGCGTGCCGGCTAGATGATTGTAAGCATCTCCCGCCATCTGCGAATTCTGTTTGAGTAGGTAAAAGCAGCCATCTTGAATCAACATTGGAATTAAGCCCGAATGGCGTAGCGACTCATAATAATTGAAATCTGAAATGGACCTTGGCCTTCGGTTTCGCTGTTTATAATATTTTGTTATTCTCGCAGATTTAAAGCTTTTATTTTGGGTAAAAATTATCTGTGTCAGCCTTTAATATTCGAGTAGATACCGGCCTACTTTCCTACCAGCAGGTAATTGTGTAACACACTTGCAATACCTAGGTAGCAAAGGCATTCATTTTGAGTTATTTACGTTGTTAAGCCGACAAATTTTTACCCGCTTCGCTGCGAAGCCAAAAAAGGAGGGTTGTTTGACCTGTATGTATGTCCGTCTCTATGTTCCCTCGTAATAACTAAACGGCTGAACCGATTTTGATCAATGATGCGCGAGTGTCACTAAAACAGCGGCAGGGACATCGACGCGAAAACTGTTACCATGGATTCAGAACGTGATTCTGATCTCTGAATCCCCTGCGCTGAAAATTTTCTACGCACGGGGGTTCAGAATCATGTACTGAATCCATGGCAACAGTTTTCGCGTCGATGTCGGGATGCCACCCTGTATTAAAATTATAAAAAAACATTATGGCGTTTTTTAGCGTCAAAATGTGTTTAAAAAAAAGTTTTTAGTTATGTACGTACTTATGTGTTTTTGCAGTCGGGTTTTTTTAGTTTTATTAATTATTTTTTTCTGATATATTACAATGCATTGGATTAGCAATATCCTTCACATTGTGATTGAAAGTTTGCTAAGCAATAAGCGTGGTGTTAATTAATGTATTCTGGAATTAGGTTGATAGGGCACTGTTTATTAGCTAAAGCTGCATGCTTCTGTTGCCATGCCATCTCTGAACTTTAAAATTAGACATTTTCGCAGATGAAACACATGTTCCACGTGACGTAACTGGCCATAAGTCCGTTGATGTTACTTACTTTAACTGTTTCATTCCACCCCGACTCCAGGAGGCTGAATCATATTTCCAGCAACCAGCTCATTCTATAGAATAGATCTAGGTATCTCTATACCTTAGTGCAGGGATGTCGGTACCTTTATGGATCAACGTGTAATTTTTTCTATAGAAATGTTTAATGAGGCCATAGACGTGCCGTCAAATAATTTTGAGTGGTGATTAATTACTTTACTAAGTGATGATTTTCACTTATGCTTAATCTTTCTGTTTCAATCAATTTCAATTAAAAAAAAACCATATTGAACTAGACTGGAAATCAATCAGCGGCATTTCAAATTCTTCAACAACTAAAATGCAAACCGTTCAGATCAGTGGCGTGCCCAAAATATTTCGTCACGCGCCACCCCTGCCCTACTGCATCCTCATGTCAATGCTATTATTACTAGGGAGGTCACATACTAATAACGAAGCTTCATTCCCAGGACTGCAGAACCCAAGACCAAGAGTGCACGTGTTCAGTGTTATCGCCGAGCTGCCGGTGCGGTTTGAACGGCCGATGTCTGTCAGATGGCTCCTGCCACGCGGCTGAGTGCGCCACCTTAGGGCTGAAGGAGTGCCAGTGCGTCAAAAAAGTCAAGAGCCAACTATCTCGTGGACTATTACAAGTAAGCAATTGGTCTTTGTGAACATTTGAAAGATGGTTGTATCGATTTAAGGGAGTCGCCAAATTCAAAATGGGAACGAAGAAACAGTCGTGAAACAATGTCGCATTCAAATTCAAAAGTCATTTATTATCAGCATTATAATCAGCACTTTCCGAACGTCAAAATTACATAAGACAGACCCCCAAAAACGCCCACCCTTCACGACTTCTTAGTGCTTTAGCTGGGAAGAAGTGGCGCAACACGCAACATATCTTTTATTTACCATGAATACGAAGCTTTTACACTTTGCCATGCAACGCAGCAACATTCCATTTTGCCAGCAACATGCTACCCGCAACAGTAAAACAATTTGCTGAAACGAAATTGGACAACGTCGATTCCCAATGAATTTGGAGTTTAAAGGTTCAACTAGGTTGTGATCGATCGATGACATCCAACATTCAGATCGATCGAATTTGGTGCCTGACGATCGGATTAGGACGTTCCGAACCATCGATAGTGTTTTGTTTGACGCGAGTCCATTTTAAAGAGCTATCCAGCTCCTTAATTATATTATTTCTCGTTAATTTCAGGGTTCCATGCTAGGCCGGCTGAACATGTGCGGCATTTGCTGCGAAGTACCGGCGAGAGGCGGTCGTAACCAGTGCATACCCGCTGAGGAGGCTGCGCGGGGGAAACTGGCCAACAACAGTGCGCTACCGGACTTCTGGCCTGACGAAGACTATAAAGGACGTTAGTATAACGTAACGTAACATAAAACTACACCTGTACCCTAATTACGTAATACATGATCAATCAGAATCTGAATCGTTTTGAAACAGATTGCTAATCCATTGCTTCGTACGTTCGAAAAAAAATCTGCTCAAGAACGTAAATAACACAATGAATGGTGTTGACCTGTCAAATTGAAACAGATTAGTCGGAATTGTCAACGAAAATGTGTTGCATAATTAGCTATCTGTATTCCCCCGACGGAACCACATTTCGCAATTTATGCTTAAGTCCGTTATAGGTGGCGAGCCTATTGCCACTATCGAGCATAAATCCGGGCTGTTACTGAGGATTTCCAGATGAATAACCCAATAAGCGGCACAGAAAGTTTAAATTTATCAATTGAATTTAATACTTATCCAATCGAAATAAGGTATATATTTCAATGCTCGGTGATCGACCTTGGAGCATCGCAGCGCAGTTTTCTCTGGAGCATCGAAGAGCACGCTGGAGGATACCGCGGCGGGAGGCGGCGGTATGCGCCGGTAAGCGCCGTTATGAGCTGGTATGCGCTGGAGTCTGCCAGTCTTCCACACTCTTTTAAAACCAACTTTTCGACTGCGTAGTCGCTAGTGGAATAATCAAATTCCGGCGGTGACTACTCGGCGGATGCCGCGGTATACCGGCGGATCCTCCGGTAAGCTGGCGGATGCACGAAGTATCGCAATGGATATTTCTTGTCAGTATTCGCTGGCGCTTAGAGGAATCCTCCTCGATGGGCTCCCCTGCCGTCCGCTAGCAGGCCCTAACAGTTTTCCTGACCTGAATCGAACTCAGCAGAACCCCATGCTGAACACTTGGGCTTGCAACCACAAGTCATCCAACGAGACAGTCAGTTCCGAATGTCATTTAAGAATGTTGCAACACTTTACTGCAAAGCTATTAGTGCAAATAAAATTCAAATTATTAACAATTATGTCTTGAGCACAATTTTGCAAGCAACTGCAGCAGTTAACCCGTTAGCCCTCTGAACAAAATTGCGAAAATATCGCGATTAAGAAGATAAGAAGTCTAACATGCAGATGCCGATTTTTCTTCAAGTAATCTCTTCATAACCTTCCTTCATTTATTACAGCAAACGTGACGGTCCGTCTATGCGAGGGCTACGTGTGTAACGAGACCTACTTGCGCGCCTGGCCGCCGGGCAGTGTGTGCGTGACACGGAACGTGGTGGGGATGTGCTCGGCGCGCGGGCTGTGCAAGTTGGACCACATCACGCCACGGTCTAACGTGTACCCAGATATAATGGTAATGTCGCTTCTCAAGTTGAAGTAGGTAGACCATAGGTTTAGGTATCCAGGCCTCCATTCGATCGGTATTTCAAAAACAGAATCGGCTCCATTTAATGATAAGCGCAGAATAGGCTAGTTCACGGTTTTTGAAAAACGAATTAGTAATTTTCCTTGTGGTTTAAGAGCGTGCATTCTGAAAGTGGGCATTAGTAGGCAACGTTGCTAAAAGCTGTCAAATATTTCGCTGTTTTGATTAATTTGGCAATATTTTATGGAAATTTGAAATTTCGCTAACTAGTGAACTAAAATATTGATTATGAAATGCAATAATTTATATAGTAATATCGAATATTTCGTTATAAATGTAAAAAAAAACTTTTTACTAGGTGTTTTTTTTTACATTTAAAACGAAATACGAAACGGTTAAAACATCAAATACAGTGTTATTAACTGTAATTAATATTTTAGGTCACTAGTTAGCGATTATATTTCATATTTCCATACAGTAATATTGCGTATGAAAAATTCATTCATTAAATCTACGTATGACAGCCGAGACCAACGGCCTAACTTGCTTTCCGAGGCACGGAGGGATCTCAATAGGTAATAGATGGTCACCCATCCACAAAACGACCGCGGCAAGCGTAGCTTAACCCTTCAATCGACCCGTACGGCTGTTATCATTACCCAGGAATCCCTGAATGGATTTATAAGTATAATATATTAATTTCAGAACATACACATGACGGGCCTGAAGAAGGCGTCAGACAGCATAAAACCAGCCTCAATAATATTTATTTCTTGTTTGGTTTTGTTATGTTTAATAAAATAATGTGCCATGTCGTTTTAATAGTTTTTATTAACAACTTATATAAAATATAATTTAACACAGTTTTGTATGACTTAATATTAAAACTAAATAACCTTTAATAACGTACAGTTTTTGTCAATCAACGAATATATTGGTTCGGTTACAAAGGTTCGGGTCGGCACGCTTACAAAGGTTCGGGTCGGCATGATTCGGCATAGCCGGGCAGCACAAATAGATTTTAGAGTATTATACAATATGTTAAAAAAATCCGGTCCGATCCGAAAGGGGCACATAGATACTGACGTAAAATTACCAAAAAGTATGTAATAAAAAATCTTATTATTATTGAAAATTAAATAGTCATTGCTATTTAAAATTCACATTTTTAGTACCAAAATTACCCCAAATCCATTAAAAATTAGCAAATTTTCAACAAGTGTCATATGTTATATTATTATTATTTCCTTTTATTCATATATATACATATCATTTACATTTTTAAATATTTTTATAAAAACAAAAGAGAAAGGAAAAACATTTAAAAATATAAAAAATATATTATTATTAATTTTTTTATTTGTCAACAAATCTCGGGACCATGGGGTCCCGGTCCTTTGGACCTGTACGAGGGGCCGAAGCCAACTCGCAGAGGCCCCTTAGACAATTTTAAATGGAATAAGGCACCATATTATTATTATTTTTTATTTGAAACACAATTACGACTTGACAATTACCCCTTGACTTGCCTCTCCTCCTTGACTTGTCTTTTCGACTTGATTTTTAAGACTGCTTGTAGACACCCACTAAAACGGACAGGGTTTTTTTACATGTTGTATGTTCGGAAAAAAGTCGCTCGGCTTAGCTCCAATTCTGCCGAGCCGACCCGAACATGAAATAAGCGAGGTTCGATGCCGAACACAGTTTGCCGATCCGCACGACCGGGTCGGCTTTGTTATTCAACAAATCCTGCCGAATCCAATGTGCCGACCCGAAAATGTGTGTAGCACTCCTCACCTCACAATATCATAAACGTCACAAGATATGTGATGACAACCCTTCTCCCTATCCTTCAATACTTCTGACAGAGTTGCTCAAGCATCTTAAAATAACAGTACTTAATATCAAAGTCCATATCATACCAGTAGTTGACGGCTATACATCCGTGGCTCTGTCTTACGTGATGGAACCATAGACTAGGCAGGTATAGACAATCTCCTTTGTTGAGGCGTACGGAGTATACGTGAGCCTTTTTGTATTCTGGGTACTTTGTTAGGTCGGGGGCTAGAGGGTCTGGAAGTAAGGCAATTTTTAATTAAAAGGTGTTAAATAAATTGCTATATATAAATAATAAATAAACAAGCAACTATAATTATAATACAAGCCTATTACCGTCTGTATACGCCCAGTTCGGTAACGGAAACCGAACCGGGCGTATCATACGCCCTTGTGGCGGCATCTACATCACGACATGCGAACTTCGCACCAAAGACCTGACGTGACACAAAATCCTGACGTTACAAAAATCCTGCATCGCGCAATCAGCGTTTACCGCGCGAATGACATTTATTAAGATTATCCGACATCAATCGTTGGGCAGTTGCCCGCCAGACACGACACCACGGATGAGTGAACTTCAGACCCTGTTCCTCATACATCTACTCCATGAAGCTGTAGGCTACGATTATTATGAACACTTTCGTGGCGGAAGTCTAATTATCATACGAGGTACGAGTATCATTCCTTTTTATGATTTGACTGCAACTTTTAGAAGAAAAACATCTATCTTTACATATTATAAATTGAAGTCCTTTTCGTGTCTGTCTTTATGACCGCGTTGTTCTTCTAAACTACGCAACAGATTTTGATGCAGTTTTCACCATCAAATAGAAAATGTATTCCCGGTGGTTTATTTATAAAGGGTGGATCTTTGAGATGGGGCAGTAAGGACAACTACCTTATCAGTTGTAGCTACAGGAAAACGGTCTTTAACTTTTTGAGACATTTTGATCTTCATTCATAGATTTTGAAAAAAAATTACATTTGGCAAATAAATAGGCAGTTTCCACAAACACTTTTTTTGATGCCAATCGATCCTGTTTCTTTTAAGGACCAAAAACTCTATTGGACAAACTGAGGTTTGAGTACTAGAAGACTCAGAAATCGCAAAGAAACTTTTCACATACATTTCGTGGGAAATGAGACTCCAACGATGGATAGACTGGCCAAAAATAAACAAAAAAAAAAAAATACGTGTGGCACTCGAGGACTGCCGCGGTAAAGCTATTGCATAGCATATATTCAAAAATAAGAAGATAATATTGTTGATTTAAAATATTTTTTTAAAAAAATACCCCTATACCCCCCCCCCTAAATCGCAGAATTTACACAACCGTCAATGACGTCTGCCCTCACGCGTCTGCCCGCGTTCGGGTCGCGCACTCGGCGATCGCGCGTCATTGCCTATCCCGTCCCTCCACCCTCGTTCTGCGCGCCCGCCGTCGACTCATCGCAGGTCATTCTTATCGTTCTAACTTTTAAAATATTAGTCCAAATTACTTAGTGTAAAAGACAAATTTTATCTACATTAAATACCGAAAGCGATGATGGTATTTATTTTGATACGAATTAACTAGATACTCTAAAATATGCAACTTAAAAAAAGTATTTAATTTAAATGTATTTATAGCTCACTATTTTGGCTATAATGGCTTCCACATAAAAGGTAGATATATGCTGTCGCGGACTTTTATTTAGAACTCTTTAAGACAAACAACCCCACAATACATTCTTTTCATGTAACTCCAGCGGTTTAGGCAGCGCACGCAAAGATAGATCTCAGAGGGCAGGATTTTTTCCGACTTACTGGATACTTATCGTTATATTATGGCTAAATCACATAAAATCTTTATAAATTGTAGCCTATGTGTTATTCTGATATATAAGCCACATTACTGTAAAGTTTCATTAAAATCCGTTCGGTAGTTTTTGCGTGAAAGAGTAACAAACATCCATCCATCCATCCTCACAAACTTTCGCGTCAGGTTTTTTTTTCGTTACGGAATTTCTACATTCGGTCGCCGCGCTCAGAGTCTCCGATAAAAGCTATGCAATAGCTTAAAAATTAAAAGACAAATTTCGAACACGCGTTATAATTTTATTTGATTTGAGAACAAAATTTAGGTAGTTTGTTGAAACTTTTTCCATACAAAGTTTATTCGCAATATAGGACTTTTGTAGCGATCAGTATTTTTTAACGTTTCCCATACAAGTCTGAAAGTTCAAAATTATTTGAGGTAATTGTTTTCTCAAAACGTCGGGAATTACAAGCAACAAACTATCTTGTTCTCATAGGAAATAAAATTATATCACGTATTCGTTCGAAGTTTAAATTTTTTCTGTACCTGTCCTTACAGCCCCATCTAATTTGGTAATTTAAAAAAAAACAAAAAAAATCTCACCGATACTAATCCAAGGCAATCCCCCAGAATGATCCAACTCCTCATCGCACACAGGTTCTATCTCCGAATCCTCCCACTTCACTTTATGAGTGCTCACAGGTACAATGTCCCACTTGTTATCCTTATATGTGAACTCGGCCTGTGGGTACCGCCTATAGGGAACGAAGGGCAGGTCTGTTGGAGGGATCAGTATGAAGTCCTTGTGACCGTCTATCACGCAGTAGATGTTCTCGTAAGGATCTTTGTGCACTGAAATAGAATCACAAGTATTAATGTAATATGTTGCTGCATAGAGGGAGGCCGCTTAGCGTATTTGCCAAAATATTCGATATACTCAGGTTAAACCCAATCAAACCCTATGTTTCTTGAAATAAAGTTAGTTTTGTATTGTGCCACATTTCAAGACCCAGTTCTCATGTTAGAAAATCTATCAGCTTGGAAAATTTACTGAGTAAAGTCTAATCATATCCTTGTTTCAAGGCAATGTAATGTTATTTCAACTTAAAACTATCAAGTTATCAACTGTATGCTTGTCTTAACTAAATTGATTTCTGAATGGCTAGTATGTTTGAAAAAGTCATTTAAATGTTTGAAGTTGTTTTTCCATGAACAATATTTGTTTACCTGTTTGGAAACTTAATCGCGAACGAAGTATAAGTAGGTATATTGTCTATGCTTACTTGAGGTAACAGCTCTCTCATCCCCCATCCAAAAGTTGACAGCATCTGGCTTCTTGTCAAAAGCTTCACTAGCAAACGGTATGTCTGTGAACACATCCGGCAAGAGCTCAGGGAAGTCCGTTGTTAAGTTGGAGTTCTGCTTTTGAATGTACTGGATGTAGTTTGGTCTTGAAAATAATATTTTGAAGTTTATAGAAAGATGAAGTTCTTGCACATGTATTAAAGTCATTTTATCCAATGGTGATGACGATGACACCTAGTCATTGATCTGATTAAGGTGGATGAATAGACAGGCCTCGCCATACATTTTTCAGGCGTTCTAATCTCCGTAAATAAACGGTTTCTGCAGAATAAAAGCAAGTATAATGAGACTTTATAATGTATTATGTCCGCCTAACGCCAAAATTTTATAAAAAAAACTGTATTTCTAGGAGAATTAGACCCAATAAAAAACGAAAAATCTTTACATGTGTGAGTGACCTGAATCGCGCCATCTAACAGAAATTTAAAGAACCACCGAGAAAGAGTTATTTACATTGTGTTACGAGTTTACGTTCGGTAAACATTTATAATAGATGGCGCTGGTTCGAAAATTCGAACGTAACGAAGGTTACACGTCGAATGACGCGGCGATGCAACGGGCGACGTTGCCATTCAAGACGCACCCCGCGTTGTTGCCAAATTTCTCCAGTCAGTCCATGCATGATTGTCTTGACAACTTGCGAATCGTTTCCAAAATTGTGTTTCTAGAAAGTTAGCGCCGGCGCGCGGGTTTGCCCGCGGGTTTTACATTTTATGATTGATAAAATGTTTTTTATTAGGGAATGAGAAAGAATGCTAGAAAGTGAAAAAAAATATCTGCGATCTGCATTTGGTTCACACAGATACAATACTAATGTAATTATTGTAATATCTACTTTAAATATAAAGTACCTAAAGATTTAAAAATCTTTCTACTGTATGTAAGTAGGTACTGATAATACATTTTCTGACACGGTTAGGTACTAATTCATTGGTTTGGTTTGAATAAAATCAGAGAATAGAAGTTCATGTAAACTTAGGGTATACCTAAATCAGGTGATCAGCGTAGGCAAATTTACCTATTTTTTTTCTAATTACCTACCTACGCAATGGTGACACGTAGGTACTACTTACATCTATTGATTGAATCATATTTAATTTATGTGAAACCATCAAGATAAGTGAATACACAGACAAACCACATTGATTTTTCATAACAATTGCACATTTTAGTATTATTAGCACACGTCAAAGTGCGTCTAGATAAATTGGTCTTGCCATCTAAGAAGTTTACCAAGAAAAAGGGGAAATAAAACATAGGGCAGTATTTTAGTAGTAAGTTGTAGGATGTTCTGATATTTAAAACGATGAATGATATAGGTACATCATTCATTTATGGTTTCGGGGTTTTTAACTGTCAGCGAAATGACGTTCTCAAAATGGTAGCTGTAGTTCCAATTTCGCTCGTCGGAACAGCTAAGTAAGGAGTTTTTATTTAAAAGTGAAGTGTTTTTGTGTTTTATTGACGGTAAGTGTTATTTTTATGTCCAAAGGATGCTTTTCTGCTTGAAGGTGATACAGAGTTATATTATAATAGTAATTACCCTTAAAACTTAAAAAAGTGTAAGATTTAGAAGAGGAAATACAAAATCAAACGTTAGCAACACTCGTTGATTGTCATCACATCTAGGGTTGCCATACGTCCGGAATTTTCCGGACAAGTCCGGAAATATAGGTCTTTGTCCGGAATGCGGGGGGAATCTTAAACCGTCCGGAATTTCTACAAATAAGTGAAGAGTGAAATAAAAAATGAAAAAACCAAATTATTTATTAATTATTTTTACGTACGAACTTCAAAATCACTTCTAATCGCTGCAAAGACAAACGCTAGACTAAATCAAAACAAACAAACTCAAAGCAAAAGCACGCGGTGCGTGGGTGTATCATGTGCGCGGGCGAACGCAGGCGACAGAGAGGCGCTTCCCCCTCACCCCTTACCATTTCACCGCGCGCGTGTCAAAATTCGAACGATTTGGCAATCGATTTGGTTAGTTTATTTACTTGCACGATGCGTAACGATTTTAATAAAAAATTAACAAGATTGTCCGGAAATTTCATGGAATGTCAGGAATTTTCTCCGGATTTTTGATATTTTGATCTGGGAACCCTAATCACATCACATACCTACCTACTCTAAATTTAAAATATTTCACCCTAATAGGGACGTCAATTCTCTCTAAAAACTCACTTTGCCTGTCCCAGAGGAACGAAAGGAACCAAAAAAAAACTCTCTGAAAAAGATCCGTTACTGAATTGATTCGAAAGGAAATATGAAAAATCGATTCACAAATAAAGAAATGATTTTCCAAAAATCAATCATTCGTTTTCGATGAAATTCGCAATGTAGGGGTTTACGGGGTGTAGGTACGTTACCCTAGCAAGAAAGTGTCTCCTATAGTTATATGAGTGAGTGGAACGTATAGTTGGTGCCTAATCTGCTGTAAATGTGCCCCTACATAAAAAATTGGTGCCCCTTGTCGTTTTGAAAAAAAAAACGAAAAAACGATTCCTGCTAGGGTAACGTACACGTTTACGAGGGCGAAAAAACGATCGATGAGCGAAAAGAATTTAACTAGTCTCATATCTGGAAAATATCCGTATTTTTACGCAAAAGGATTTGCACTGGATATGCTTCGTAATTTTCCCGCCACCACAATTCTTAACAATTCAAACAAACAAAAAACTGATGTTCTAGGGTGAAATATCGATTCCCTGTATCGATTCAGTACTAGATATCGATTTGAAAAAACGTTTTTATTTGTTCCAAAAAATCGATTCTTTGCTCAATCGATCTCAGATTGACATCTCTATTTGGTCTGTTCTCATGTTCTGTCAGTTGTTTTTCAAATTTTCACACACACACACAGCTTGACAGCTTGATTGATGGTGACAAATAGTGGTGTTATTTCTGACTAATACAAATTTCTTGAAGCATTTCATAATTACGATACTTTTGCTGTTGTGTTTAATTATTCTTTTTGATTACAGATTGAATTGCAACTCTGCCTAAGATGAATCCGACTAATAAACTTGCCTATATACGACATATGTATTCAGGGCCGCGAAAATCGCGGAAAAAAGTGCAAGCAACATTGAAAAGACATCATGGAAATTCTTCTAATGATTTTTAGTGAGTAAAGGCTTGTGCAGACCACTCAGAAGCCCGAAAATGACCACCAGTCTTACTAAGGGGTATCGTATTACCCAGTTACTGGGTTGTAGAGGTCAGATAGGCAGTCGCTTCATGTAAAATACTGGTATTCAGCTGCATCCGGTAAGACTGGATACCGACCCCAACACAATTGGGAAAAGGCTAGGCAGACTGACAGACTTGTAGGCTATACATACATATTACATACATACATATTACATACAACACAAATACATACATATACACACAACAGTAATAAAATAATTTCATAATTAAATATCCACAACCGTGTGAACACTGCCTAATCAATTCACTTGTCTGTACACCGCCTTACTGCCTACCTACCGCTCGACCGCGCGCTACGGCCAGCGGAGCCCTACGCCCGCGCTGTGCCGCACGCCGTTAAATACCTACGACACGACCGCGAGGCGAATTCGTGGAACACCCGACGATCGGACCGCCGCGCGCCGCCCGCGCCACTGCTCTCCCGCGCATGGCCGCGCCCCTGGCCCTCTCGGACGCCCTCGCCAGTCCGCTACAAACATCTACGGCGAATGCATGTCTTTTCGCGACTCGCGCCGCGCATTATTGTTATTAGTTTTATGATTTATTTGTATGTTAATAAACATTTAATATCAATGCTAAAGTATTGTTAAATTAATAGGTCGTTAACCTACCCTAACACACTACAGACTATTCCAAAGTGAAATAAAATCATAAGCAAAATAGTAAGTCATTGCAATGTGACTCTTTTCTCATTGTTTTAAGGTATAAATCAGGATGATTGACTACCTTTACAAAAAAAATAATCATTTCTCTATTTCCAACTAAAAAACTCCTCGCAAATATCAATTATTCTAATTTATACCTTATCGCAATTATATAAGAATTACATTGCACTGACTTACTAATGGTTTTGGCGGCACGCGTCGGCGCGGTCAAAGGAATGAGTAGCTTTTGTCAGCCGCGCCGCACTTGCCACTGCCACCTAGGTACCAGGTACCTATATTATTCGCGGATTTTGACATTATGTTTCTATCTAGCTGGCACACCTGAGCCACACACAGCAACGAAACCGATGTAGACTGTTAGCTTATTGAATGGACATGTCTAATCCTCACATCAAATAAAAAACCAAGACAGAGCGCTGCCAACAATGAAGTGAACAGCACGGCAGACGGCACAGGTTGTAAATATGTGCGTGTGGGCGTGTATGCACAGAGCGGCGGTGTAGTTTTGGCATGCTTCACTGTATTGTTCGCAGCGCTCTGTCTTGGTTTTTTATTTGGTCTGAGGTCTAATCTTACGAAAACATTCAATGTACAGATGGCTACACAGCCGAACAACTTTCACGATGGGACCAACGTTGAAATCGCGAAAAAAAAATCAGCTGTTTCCTACATTTTGACGAGCTATGCGAACATAAATGTAGGGAACAGCTGATTTTTTTTTCGCGATGAGTACAATGACCCCTTAACAGGTGTCGCATGAATTCAAATTCACATTGTATATACGGGATCGAGACTTATGCGGGTGAAACCGCGGGGCGCAGCTAAGTACTTATAATTGGATCACTCATCGTTAGAATTAAGTTATCATCGAGCATTTCTTAAACATCAGAGTATTTCTTAAACATCACGCCTGTCATCCCAAAGGATTAGGCAGAGGTGTAGGTACATACGGCTACACATGACATCAAGCTTTACATTTCCAGTTTATGCTGATCTCGCATTGTATAGGATTTCCGTACAATGCGAGGTCTGTATAAACTGGAAATGTATAGCTTGATGTGTACCTACCTATAGTACACCCGTATTTCACCAGTTATGCGTATTTATTCATCTGTGGTACCTTCCATACTTATTGAACATAATTTTATTAGAGAAGATTCTCGGAGATAGGTAGGTACTTACGGAATTAGTTTGGTAAGTAAATTAAAAGTAAGTAGGTACCTAGGTTAGTTCCAATACTTCCAATATATCTACCCAAGCGTACCTATACTCCATTTGAAATAAGATTGTACACCATGTAGAAATTTTAATTTTTCCGAAATCACATAAATTGGAAACTAAATTTTAAAAATCTTGACTTGTAATTACGTACGTAATAATTCTACGTACATAATTCATTCTAATACTAAATTCAGAATCATAATTGTAAATATCAAAATATTGAAAAAAGTACTTATGTTATCTTTGTGTGGTGGTACCTACGAGTCGATGGTTCGAATCCAACCAGAAAATATTTAGGTAAATGCAGTGAGTGTAAATAAAACGATATTTGTATGAAAATATTAACCATAGATAAATATTATTAATTTATAGTAAGATACAATAAAACGCTTTACAATTGAATACATCATCTTTTATTTATTTAGTACAGGTCACAATTTATTTACACGTTAGGTACTATTTAGGTTCAGTCACATTACAACAACCTATATAGGTACAATATACTCGTACCTTTATTACCCAAAATAATTTATCTAAATAATTTGTTATGGTGAAAAGGTATCTGATATCGAGCCTAGAAACAAAAGTATGCATATCCCAATAATTATATTATTAAGAAATAGATTGGAACATTACAATCCTCTAGTAATTTAAAGTATGCTTAATTAGTAAATTAATATTTGTTTTCAGTTTTTGCTATAATGTAAGGATATTCATCTTATAAATAATTTGGTCCTCTTTCTTTAAATTAACGCCATCTGGACATTTTAATTTCCAACCATGTTTTAATAAAACGACATCTAGTGGAGTCGGAAGTTACTACTATTTACTTTGCATGTGTGTGTAAAGAGTAAATTCATGCGGCTAAATCATTAAATTGTTCTAATCTTTGTATGATACCAGTTAACAAGCACAGTGATGATCTAAAAAAATCAAGTTAATGCCCTAGGTTCCGCTTATAATAAAGTTGTTTATTAAAAATTTCTATGTTAGGTGTAAAAATTGAAAATGTTCGAAATTGTGGATGTGTCGCCATCTAGCGACAAAATGGCAGTGAGATCATCTATGCATCCGCCTTAAAGCCTTTTCTGTTTTTTTGCGTTCTCATTTTGTGTGCCTTAGTTAACCAGGGTATTTTTTTTTTGTTTTTCTTTCTTTTCGAGAGAAAAGAAACCAAAATAGGGGGTTACCAAAATATCATCATCATAGAGATATGATGATGATATTTTGGTAACCCCAAAGCTACTGGTCAGGGCTTGTTGCTCATAGTTCTATATAGGTCCAGAAAGGCTGTTACATTATGGCCTTTTTGTATCAAAATTAATCAGCCGCATAATAACCGCCTCTGCAGTCTAGTGGTTAGACCATCTGTCTCAGACCCTGAGGTCCAGGGTTCGATTCCCAGTGGGAGCAAAATTTTCTGCTCAGTTCGGTTGGTGGTAGGGCTTGTTCTAAGTCCGCCTGGCTATCTACCACCATCTTATCTAAGTCTGTCGCCATAACAACAATGTTAACAGCATTCTTGTTTTGCCACTTAGTGGTAAGATAACCAGTTCCTCTGTGGTTGAGGATTCCGGGTGTAGCTCGCGTCCATCTTTGGCCTGATCATCACTTACCATCAGGTGAGATGCAGGCCAAGAGCTACCCCGTTTTGGTTTAAAAAAATGAGATGGTGTGGGAGTGTGGCCTCTTTTTGACTGTAAAGAGGAATCCACATTGGCATATACTACTGCTATTTATAATAATTTGATTAAAAGAAAATACATACTTTTTCTGTTCCAATCCATCTAGAAATGCTGACATAGTCATATCAACTTCAAAAGGAGTAACAAAGTGCTCTTCTCCCTTCTCATTTCTAGTAATACCATCAGCCAAACCATTTGGCGTAACTGCTACTGTCACTTTCTTGTTTGGAATTGTTTGTCTGAAAACAGAAGTAAAGTAGATGTTACAAATAGTGTTAAATGTTTCCTAAGTTGTGTAGAAAACCTGGAAGAGATTATCTAACATAAGTTTCATATAAAATAGTGCATGCAGTACGGAGATTGTGGAAATTCAGTTTGACCTTTTTTAAGAGGGCTTATCCTAAAAGTTGGCTATGTCGCGAATACCTGTCAAATATTTACCTGTTTTGTTTTGGCAATAATACTGTATGGAAATATGAAATGTGGCTAACTAGCGAACTGGAATATTAATATTGAATTGCAATAATTACCAAAGTAATACCTAATATTTAGTTTTAGATGTAAAAAGGTATTTGGAAACTTTCCAAGTTTCCCGGTTACAACATCAAATTCAGTGTTATAATTGCAATTCATTATTAATATTCTAGTTTGCTAGTTATCCACATTTCATACTTCCATACAGTAATATTGACAAATTAATCAAAACAGCGAAATATTTGCCATAGATATTTGCGAAGTTGCCCACTTTCAGAACAAACGCTCTTAAGGCTAGAATGTCCCACTGCTGAGTAAAGATTTGGAAGAGGTCAATGTTTGCAACTTATTTGAAAGTTACCCGAAGACTTACTGGTTTCGGGGTTTGGATTTTCAAAAGTGTTATTTGTTACCTGAAATATTCAGCATTCCACTTCGCTACAGCCGGCCAATGAGAAGAACGGCCTCGTATTACTACTGGGATATTTTTCGACACATAATCTCTATAGAACTGCAGAGGCTCTAAATCGTTTGTTTCTGCTATGTTACTTCCCAAATATAAAGCTAGAATTTAAAAAATAAGTTATGCTCCGTCGTTGACATTATATTATGACTATTTTAAGCATATATTTACCTGATGATTCTTCATTTAAAATTTGGTAAGCTGCAGTAAGTATGTTATTCATGGTTTCTATTTTTGTTTTTTAGTTTTATATTATCTTTTTGTGTTACAAATACATGCAAACGTTTTTGTAAACCACTTTGTAAATTGTAAACATAACCTAGAGTAGTGTTTTTGAATTTGACGTGACATTGACTCTGACATAATCAGACAATGACAGCTAAAAGGTGCGTTCAGTTTCTTTTTGTTCTGAAAGCTGACCGCTAAAAAGGCGGTACCGTGGAATTAGTAGTTTCTTGTGTGGTACACTGCTACATATTGGTACCGGCAAAGAAGCTTAAAATCACCAAGAACATCTGCTATTATGAAATTAATTAATAATCGATTCATCCCTTTTCATTCGAGGAGGCACAAGCTACGTAAAGTAGCTTGTGCCTCCTCGAATGGGCCTTGGGACTTGGGCCATACTTTACACGCTATATTTCATTGTTTTTGGGACACGACACGACTCGATACACCATGGCACAATGTGGTAGCAAACAATACTTTTATATTAACAGCAGAATACACACTACAAGAAATCTAGCCGGACACGAACAAACTTTTGTGTCCCAGTAAAATATAGCCATAGATAATATATAGACAATTATAGCTGGACTCCACCAAAGCGGAGACGAGACGAGAGGAGACGACATGTATTTTATACAACCAATAGAATTTCGTTATTCACACATCTCGTCTCTACTCAGCTTCACTGGATACCACTGAGCGGAGATGTATCATATTTGTATGGCGCGATCAAAGCGGCTGTGCCTCGCCGTGATTGAACTTGGCGGCGGTATAAAGCGGAGATGTGAGCTGTGTCTCGCAAGCTGGCGACGACGCGCAGCAAAGACGAGAAGAGATGTGAGCGGCGTGCAATGAGCGGTTAAAATCCAACGCTTGCCGCACGCTCCTGGCGTGAAGCCCGGTTTCCACCGCGGACCCATTAAGGCCTCCGTTTAACTCGCAAGAGTAAACTGCATAAGCCAACCACCCCTTCTACCTGCCTACTTGCCTGCTGCCTACTTGTATTTCCAGCAACAAATAGTCGCAAAGTACGCTCCACCAAAGCGGAGATGTGCGGCGTCTGTCGGATGTTAACCGCTCACTGCACGCCGCACTGTGGATCAAAGTCAAAGTCAAAGTCAAAGTCAAATCATTTATTTCAAATAGGCCCTTGTAAGGCACTTTTGAACGTCAAAGTTTACAAAAAATTGAATTGATTCTAGTCGCCCCTTCCAAAAGGTAGTTTTCGTATGGAGAAGAATGGGCAAGAAACTCCACCGTTACTCTTTTAAAAATTGTTACAATATTTGTATGTGTTACATTCGTTACATAATTATATGTGAAGACGATGCATCTAAAAAAATAAAATAAAAATAGGTTACCACAATAGGTAAAAAGAAGAATTAATAAAAATGAAGCCACGAAAGATAAATTAATTAATGATGTGATAGATGTACGGTTTTCACATATTTACAAACATTGTAAAAGTAGATGATTTTCTTAAAAAATTTACAATTAATAAGTCAGTGTGTGAGGAAGTAATCACAGAATGCAAAATCAATGTCATGTAATACTCGTAAAAATAATAATTTATACAACTTAAATTAGCAACCAGTTTGATTTTGTCTAGATTCTAGATTGTCCTATGGAGCAGGACCAGCATGTTTCCAAGCATTCTTATCTTGGATATATTCCTCTAATTTGTAATAGGCTTGTTTACAAAGTGTACTTTTAATATGAGTTTTAAATTTTCTTTCATTTAATTGTAATATATCACAAGGTATTTTGTTGTAGCATTTAACACAGTACCCCATAAAAGATGAAGATACTTTAGATAATCTGAAAAATGGTTGATCTATTTTATCTTTATTTCTAGTATTAAAATTATGTCTATCACTTATTTTGTTAAAAATATGTAGATTTTTTCTAACATACATAATATCGAAATGCACACATCTCCGAAACGGAAAGAATAACCGTTATATCCTTGGTTGGTGATGTAACTATTTATTTATGTTTTTTTGACATATGTACGTCATAATAACGAGATTAAAATTAGTGCCGTTTTTTTTTTAATAACGACATTTTCAAAATAAAGTTCCTCATTAGATCCATACATTTTTTTTGCAAAAAATACAACCTTAGTTTTTGTTTACCCTAAACCTCTTAAGGGGTCATTCTACTCATTATTTTGAATAACTTTCACTAGTACAATGACCCCTTAAGAGGTTTAGGGTAAACAAAAACTAAGGTTGTATAAGTTGCTAATTTGCCTACCCGATTGTATCCTATGATATATTTATGCATAATATTGACACTTTAAAATTTAAGCTTCTATTTCTTCGAGAGCCTTTTTTGATCCACAGTTCGCCGCTGCAAACCGGTCTTTAAAATTTGCTTTAAGGAAGGCAAATACCACTATTTGAAAAACAAATACTTGAGCATTTTATCAATAAATATTGTAATCAGGCACAAACGTGATTTTGTGGAATAAATACTAGTTACAAAATTATAATAATTATGATTATTTTAAATAAATTTCATAGGCATGGGTTTCTTTAATATTCCCTTAATGGGAGGGCCTTCATTTTCAGGTGGGGGCTGTTTTGGTGGCGGCGGAGGTTCCAAAGGTGGCGCTATGGCCTCACTGGGAGAGGGCCTAGGTCGAGTTCGCCAAAACGCACGAGGCGTAAACGTATAGGAAGAATCGAATGCTGTTACTGTAACAAAAATATGTAGGTAGCTCAAGCAAACAATAGGATCAAATAATACCACACGTAGCCTTCGTTGCAACACATGCGGCTACATGTTGGCTTACAAATGTTGTAAAACAATTTTTTTGCAGAATACTAAGTGATACGACGTCATAGCCGAAAAGGGTCAAAGTCAAATGGATATTCGGCCGAAAAATCATTTCCAGACTTTGGATTGCTAGCCTAAAATTCGACTTGTTAATTCCTCTTTTAAGACTACAAGGACTGAACATACTCACTTTTAGGTTTCTGATTAGAGAACTCAGAAATAGAAAGAGCGCTATGGGCCCTCGGTCCGGGCAGCATATTAAGATCGAAGAACTCGTCCACTCCCTTGCGGGTCGTCTCGATTTTGTTCTTTTCATGTAGTTGACGCAGTCGGACTACCTTGTCAAAGTTCTGCATGAAGGTTTTCGACGTATTGTGAATTACTATGGTATCCAGCACGCCTGCAATAAATATATGTACAGTACAACTAGTTTCTTAATGTCCCTCGGGAATCATTGCATTTCCAAATACAAACAAATGCTAATTTCCATGTCCATCAATTATTAGATTTATTGTGTTTAATTATTTGAATTCAGAACTAAATACGTAGCTTACATAGCTCTGTATAGTTCACACGGTTCAAAACAAAACAACAATAAAATACTTACTTATTTCTGAATTATATACAGGCTGTCAGGGACATGACGCGAAAACTGTTACCATAGATTTAGTACATTATTCTGAACGCCCCTGCTATTTGCGTCGGTTATTTAAAAAAAAAAAATGCTGTTTCATAGAAAAGTTCCATGCAATACCTACGCGGTCAAAATGTATGGAACAGCTGTTTAAAAAAAAATAACAAACGAAAATTCAGAATTCAGAATCATGTACTGGATACATGGTAACACAGTTTTCGCGTCGATGTCCCTGCCACCCTGTATATTAATAAATCTAATAATATGATTGATGGACATGGAAATTAGCATTCGTTTGTATTCGGAAATGCGATGATTCCTGAGGGACATTAAGAAAATAGTTGTACTGTAGGTCGCATCATGTACCGTAGAAATATCTCTACTAACACAAAACTTTAATAGGACGAAGATTTAAATACAAAAAGGCCAAAATGCAATAATATGAAATACTTGATTTTACATACGTAGTTGCGAACACCTCGCGATGATTGTCTCTTTATACCGATGCTTCCTATTCATGGGGTTGCCGAGAAAATTGATGTCCACTAAACTCAGCAGTGTGCACAGGTTATCAGCAACGGTCTGAGGTGCATAGAAGCATTAGATGCCAAACTGGCTCTTTAAACGTAGTTTTATGCTATGCATGATCTTTGGTTTGGGAAAATATTTATTTTTACACTTTTGGCAGCAGTAAAATACGC
Organism: Agrochola circellaris; assembly: GCA_914767755.1. Taxonomy (NCBI): domain Eukaryota; kingdom Metazoa; phylum Arthropoda; class Insecta; order Lepidoptera; family Noctuidae; genus Agrochola; species Agrochola circellaris. The sequence continues at coordinate 8,183,273 of OU611850.1, read as the reverse complement.
GCCACGAAAGATGAGACTTGACCGCGCCACCCGCGCACGTTCCGCCGCCCCGTTGACGCCCCGGCGCGGTTGCAGACCTCTTATCACTAAAGAGACCTATAAATCGCTTACTGCCCAAGTCAAACCACGTGGTGTGTCCAGTCTCATCTTTAGTGGCACGAATTGCACCTATGAGTTAATGCGCATGCTAGAAGTACTAGTTTCAAGTTCTCATTAAGTCAGATACTCACTTGGTGATCATGCAGCATATTCTTTTTGGCCACGAGCACCTCCAATCTCCTCAGAGGCTTCACCCATGTCATATCAGATAGTTTGTTCTCAGATACATTCAGTATTCTAAGGGAGGACTAGAAAACCAAACATTGCAGTTTTACGAAAATTGGCGTAGAAAATCGTACTTGCTACAGTTTGATAAAAGGCCATACTTACACCGATATAAATGAGGGTCCTCGGATCAAAATACAGGGCATCTGGACTCTCCAAATTCTGCTTTTCTATGTGTAATTCTTCCAAATACTTCAAGCCTTGCAAATTTTCTACGACGCTGATCCTATTGTTACCGAGATACAGCTTTTTTAAACTATGCAACGATTCCAGACCTTCCATTTTGGTAATTTTGTTCCATTGCAAGTGTAGATGGGTAACGTTGTATAGATATTCAAGATTTTCGATTTTTGATAATAAGTTATTGTGATAGTAGGCGTATATTACGTGGTTTGGATTCTTAGGGACAGGCTGAAAAAGGTATGTTATGAAACTTATGAATATCGTTTTTAAAGTTAAGTATCATTTACAAGGGCTGTTTCAGGGGGGGAGGGGGGCACAGCGGCACGTCCCCCTCAAACGGTTAGTAAAATTTAATAAAATCGAATCGTCTGAATGGACTGGCCTAAATGCATATCAAGACATTGCTTTAATGATGAACGCTGAAGAAGTAGGCTACTATTATATCAATGAAAAAAAAAAAAAAAACTCAAAAACAGTATAGTGCAATACAAGAAATGGGCGACACTTCTTATCTGTCTGGCTCATGTGCCCCTCCCAGAAATAAATCCTGGATCCGCCCTTGATTATTTACATGTTTATTTTCGACCAGTTTATCCAACGTAAAACGTAGGTTGGAGTCTCATTTCCTACTAAATGTATGGGAAAAATTATTTGCGATTTCTGACTTTTCTAGTAGGTACTCAGTCCGATAGTTTTTATATCCTTATAAGAAACAGGATCGATTGGGATCAAAAAAAGTTTTTGTGAAAACTGCCTATTTACTTTTTTTTTCTTGCCGAATGTAATTTTTTGTCAAAATCTGTAAATTCAGATCAAAATTTCTCAAAAAGTTAAGGACAGTCTCCTAAGATCGTTTTCGTGTAGCTACAACGGTTGAGGTAGCTGCCCTTACTGCCCCATCTCAAAAATCCACCCTGTCTTCGAATACGAGTCAGAAGGTATACTTAGGTGGTAACAATTTGACATTGATAGCGTCTTTATGTCGTAGCGCTATGGGCGATTTTCGAAGTCCAAGAGTGTAATAACTAATGTGTTGACTGTACCTAAAAACCACAATAACGCTGCTCCTTTATTAGAATTAGCTTGTTGGGGTTTAAAGTCAATAGGATAATACGATTGGAACTTACTATTTTAGTTATTCCTTTCTCATGCATAAACAAATGCGTTTGTTTTTTCAAGACATCCGAGGTTTTTTGTCGTATCAGTGTTTTTGCTTGTTTACGCATTTTTTCTTCGCTCTCTTTTAAATCGGTTAGTTTCGGTGGTTTATTCATGGTTAAATCTATTTAAAAATACATATTTCTAAAGTAAAATGCTTCTCGCAACTGCAGAATAATCGATCAAACAAATTTGAAAATGGCGCCTGGCAGCAAAGATTTGAGCATAGAGTACTACACTGGCAGTCACATTTTTTATTGTGTTACTGGGAAAACTCCGTTCGGATATATTTGGGTTATCTACCAAAAGCTGTTGCCAGCATTTTTTTAGGTAGGAAACGGTTTCGTTCTGTTTTTTATAAATTTTAGTTTGATTAAAATCTAAAATAATATGTAATTGTTAATAATATACTTTTTGAATTTTGTAGGACAGATTGACTGTTGACCATGTTATTCCTTTGCTTGCTAACTGAAAGTTACGACTGACTGGTGACCATGGCCGCTTTCCGAATTAGAACAAAATCACTCACAGCCACAGACTACCTCACAGCGCTGACATCAATAATAATAAGACATGATGAGCGTGAAAACAAAACAGCACAACTGTAATTTTTAACAGCGCTCACGGTGATATTAGTAAAAGGCATGGTCAGCGTTACCGCAAGATGGCGCATGTCATGATGTCATCTATGACGATTCACGGTACATCGTTATCGCGCTCACGCTAATTCGTTACGGATGTTAGCACGCATAAATCGATTACAGTGTAACTCGGAACGCAGCCTAAGTTGACTTTGTTTGGTTGCCATAAAAAAACTACAGTTTTTGACATTTCTTTGTTGGGCTGTGGTTTGTAAACATTTACCACAAAGCCAAATCATATTAAATTTGTGTAAGCACTAAGCAATTATCAGCTACAGGTAAATAATATAATCACGGAATATGAAGTAAAGACCTGGGAGAATTACTGCAATATGTACGAAATCTAACCTCAAAACTTGTTTTGCAGTAAAAATGGGTGAAAGATACAACATCCACAGTCAACTTGAGCATCTTCAGAGCAAATACATCGGTACAGGGCATGCAGACACTACGAAATATGAATGGTTAACCAATCAGCACCGAGATTCGTGCTGCAGTTACATGGGACACCCTGACCTGCTTAGTTACTTTGCTATTGTTGAAAACGAGTCAAAGGCTAGAGTGAAATTCAATCTCATGGAAAGAATGCTTCAACCTTGCGGTCCTCCTCCAGAGAAGCCTGAAGATTAAAATATGTTCTCGCTTATTTAATTTTAAGTTCTCTTTTGTAATGGAAGTGGTTAACACTACTAGGCAAGATTGTATGAAGTGATGTTGCAAAATATTCCGCATTAAAGTAATATTAAGTCGAAATTATTGTTATTTCAATATTTGTATGAGCTTCTGCCCCTAATTATCTTAGTTTCTTAAATGTATTTTGAGTTAACAACAAATTTTGTTGTAGATAACTTTTCAAAAATACTACATATTTTACCATTTCCTAACTGGAAAATAGAAAGTTTTGCTACTTCATCATTTTTCATGTTAGGTATGTTTTAGTTGAGCAACCTGTAACAGCATGTTATACTTCATTAGGTAAATAAAATTAAACACAGACATTAAATCTCATGCAAAATTTAATAATTTCTTCCACTCCTCCATCTTGGCGTTTAAAAGCTGCTCCCTTTCATTTGCTTCCTCCTCCAACCTCTTCCGTTGCTCGAAACACTTTAAAATATTGGCAACAAGCACTTTCTGCATCATAGGCACAAGTCTTGCACACTCTTGTTCTAAAATATCCATGGCTTTCGCAATGCACTCAACGTCCATGGACCCTACTTGTGTGAAGTCCGATATTTGCTTTAATTCAGACAGCATTGATAGTGTTAGTACTCCATGATTAGTAGCAGTCTTTGGGCTAGTTATAGCAAAATTTTCTTCAGCTTCTGTGGGGTCTACAAACATCCTATCCCCAACTATGGCAATGGAACAGGATGTTATCACATCATACATTGGGACGGCGGCATCTGCTAAGGCAAGGCCAGCAGCGTTGATCGCAGCTGACAGACATGCTCCATCATTTTCCAGAATGTATATGAAGACATCAACCTGTGTAAGAGAAGATGGTATAGTAAGTAAAAGAAAGCAAGTAAAGTATGAGCTTGTTAATAAAACATTCTTAAACATTGTAGTCAATATTTTCATTAGGATTAGACAATAATTGCACATGACTCATGTCTTCATGAGTACAATAAACAAGGAACCGGGTGCTATATAAAATAATACTTCAATATGCAAGTCATTTGGAATGGCACCTTAAGTATCTTGTGAATTACTGCATCTTAAATATTTTGTGAATCGTAAAGCACTTTTTTCTTTATCAGTGTTAGTTCTCACACAAAAATACTTTGTTCATAGAACAAAAATACTTAATTAATTAAAGATAAATCCATATTGTTTTAGTATTCGAATTAATATTGCCTGGAAGAATGCCAAGGTTGCCTGGAAGAGATTGCGGTAAGCGATAAGGCCACCCATTGTATATTTTATAGTGTATTACTTTTTCTTTATGTAATGTATAATCTGGTGTACAATAAAGTATATATAAATAAATAAAAATAATATATGCTAATCAAATAATAATGTTACTTTAGCTATTAAAACTAGAAAAATAACACAAAAACTAATGTGCTGTTTAAATCACTAGGTATACAGTGCATTTTCCTTCCTAGGCCTGAATAGGGGAAATCCCTAACCAAAGAGGTAGAAGAAAAACTTTCCTTGGAAAATTGCTAAGAATATGTGGTAAGTGAAAAATTTTCCTGTGTCTAACTTTAAGAGGTAATTCACAAATGGTATTGAGACTATTGAGAGATACATTTATGGCGTGAGCTAGTACTTTTTATCTCATATTATGTACACTTCAAACTAAATGGCTCATGTTGTAGCAGGTTAATCGGTTGGCAGGGATTTCTTTGCTGGCTGCACCATCCACCATTCATCCTATCATCACTCATGGTGATTACATGCACCCCACAATACTGGCAGTCACATTCATATTCCTAATTATTTAAAATAATGCCTGTACCTGATAGTTAGGGAACATGTGTCTACACACAGTAGGCTCCAGGGCTTTCCTAAGGGCAACAGACAAAGCTTTCTCTTCTGCATCAGGCACGTGCGGCCGCCGTCTGCGCGGACAAGAAAATGGCGCGAATTTCACCTCACAGAATATTTGGCCAAGTTGACTGAAAATAAAATTATAATAATGAAGGTAGTAATATAAAGTACTTGTCATGGGCAGTCTAAGAGTAAAACTATAGATTTTAGGCATAAAAATGGTATTTTAGATGAAGCTAAATTGTTACATATAAAACTTTGTAAAAGTTACTAAACTTTAATTCAACAGTGTGATTTAGTCTCAATTTTGTATATGCAAAAGGCAAGATAGATTGTGCGAATTTGAACATTTAGTTATTTGTTATTGATTACCTGAACTCATTCTGGTGGGGGATTTCCCGCGGGTCAAACACTGAGCAAACGACCTTTGTTTTCCTTAGTTCAACGTAAGAGGATCCCTTTGCCTGCGACACCATGTCCGTCCTAGCGACTGAAATGGAATATTCAGGTTAAATTCACAGTTCTCATACACAAAAGGTCATAAAAATCAAACCAGTACATACAAAACATACACATGCTTCGCGCTTCGGACAAAGCGCGCCCATCTTTACGAACTCCTTTATCATCCAGCAACTCTTTGTAAAGTTCATCGTAAGTCTTCAAATAGCCTTTAGTGAAACGCTTGTATGATATACTGTCTTCAGGTCCGTTGAATCTTCGGTAATCAAGAGGCATTTTGGTCGTATTTTGATTTTTGTTATGAATACATTGACCCCCGCTTCACATAACCTCAAACTTCAACTGACATCTGTCTAAGTTGTCTAACGGACTGACACAGATTGATTACAGATTACCTAAAAGATGAACAAAACGTAACTCTACTGTGTGTTGCGTTTTATTTTCGATTTTCAATGTAAAATAACTATAGAAATGTAATAAAATAAAATAAAACTAAACTAAACTATTCTAAAGCATCATAAAACTCATCCTCAACGCTGTCAGCTGGTAGGGCAGTGGTGTGGCAGTAATGTACCCAAGAGACTGGCGGCGCACAGTGGTCCGGATTTTGAATATGGTGGACTTAGAACTCAAGGTCAATATTTCGCGCTGAAAAAAATCATTCGGACAGATAAGTGAACGTTCATCAACGTTTGTTCTAGCGGTTTTTAAGAAATTGTTTACTTTCGCGACAAAAAAATATTGAAAAAAAAAATGTATGGAGCAAAACTGAAATATATTTTTTTCTCGAAATGTTCAATAGTGTTAGCATTGAAACCTTTTGTAAATTATTGTATTACATTTATTTGTTAATTTCACAAACAAATCTTTTGCATGCACTTGCAGCTTTGGCGTTTATGCGCAGTTTAACTTAAAATATTTAATATAAAAAAATTACATGAAAACACTACTTTTTTGGTCTGTTAAGTGGTTTCGGGAAAGTATAATACTAAGATAAAATTGTTTATATCAACACAGACATCAAATTACAAAATAACATAATGATTGAAAATTGTTCATTGCATAATTCTTACAGTATAATATAATAATCGAAGGTGGTTTACATTTTGAATTAAAAATACATATAATAGTAATACAAAATATTGTACACGAAAACAAGAATAATAAAATTAAACATACAAAATAATACAAACTAATAAATTAATATAAGAAAACTAAAAAATCATTCCAAAGGATCTGGCACATTTTGTGGAGCTTCTTCATCAATTTCTATTTCTTCTTCTTCTTCAACTTCTATTACTTCTTCTGTTATTAATAACTGCAAAGCTTCTGGAAACATACTTGAAGATTTAATATTGGTGTATTTAGGTTTCAGATGAGATATATTAGGATCTGAAGATATCAAAAAATTGTGCATAATGTCTTCATTATTTTGCAATCTTCCTATTTTCCTCGTGTGGCGCTCTCTGGTATTTCGGAAGTCCTTATTTCTTGCTTCTGCTGCTTCTTCTGACAAAATTCCAATTGGAAGGCAAGAGAAATGTTTGCATATGTCAGCGCCATGTATCAGCATTTTGTGTACGCTGGAAGGCATGTTGTACCAGGGGTAGTGATGTACAAAGAGCTCAGCAGTCTCTTTGCAGTATCCACGGAATCCATCGATATTGACAGCCTGTCCAGAAGATAACACTTGCAATATGACTGCGAAGTGTTTTATCAAATTAGCATCAATCTTCGTTATTTGAGCTGTCTTTTCGTATTCCCGAAAAAATCTTCTGGCCGTGTTCCCATCATTTGTAGTTCCAAAGCCCTGCTTCACAACATCAATCAAAAGTCCCATCTGTTGTTTGAATTCCAATTGCACCATGTCCTTCCGAAACTTCTTAAGGTTCTTGTTTTCACCTCGTGCACTCCACATTTCGAAATCTAAATTATACGAAATGTGTAAAAGACACTCCATGCTTCGAATCCACATATCGCACCTTTGGTAGAACAAGGGCATAATTGTCATAAATTGCCAAAATGACTTAAATATGCAGAAATGCTTTAAAAAGGCCCTTTGAACTGGAGGGACAAAGACATTCGTTTGGCAATTTATGACAATTATGCCCTTGTTCTACCAAAGGTGCGATATGGAGTGTTGACAATCCATATTGATATACGTCTTCCCGCACAGGTCTTGAAAACATTTGACAAAGATTATTCATCTCGCTTGGTTTTGCAAGACAAACATTGCAAGTGGCTGCAGATGGAGTATTTGTAATTATTGTAGTCACTTTCCCATCAATCATTGTCATGTGCAGCTCATGGGTAACTTCCAAGTTTCCCCAACTTGAAATCGTCAAATTTCGTATTTCTTCCTCCATTGCCGCTTGTTCTTGCTTAACAAAGTCAGTCGTTTCCTTCGCAAACTGAAATTTAATAGGTCTGCAATAAAATGTTGATGATGGCTTTGGATTATTCCAAATAACAACATTTCCTGCCTCTAGCTTCAGAGGAACGAGGCTCGTCATGAACACAGAGGAGTCGTCGAATTCTGCCATTTCACTTCTTTGCTTGTAGTTGCTCTGTGCTGATGAACCATCGAATCCCCATTTGCTGGTCAACTTCAAGTTTCCACTGGAAATATTTAAATCATCACCAACGACTTGCAGAATCCTACGAGTTGTGACATCTAAAAGTGCTTGTAGTTTCACCTTCACTCCATCTTCTGATATTATAATATCTCGAGCATCTGGATAACACCTTTTCTTAGCTTCTAACAACTTGTGGTAAGACGGAAGCTTCAACTGTTGTGACAATGCAGACCTTAAAATGAGGTACTTCCACTTTGACAGATCCAATGAAGTAGTAAGGGCCAAAACTTGATCTTCCTGAATAGTCTCCTTCTTTTCGTTCATAAATAAAAATGATTCGACATCTTCAACCTTTTCAGGTTTCTTCATAAGATGATCAATGATGCGAGCAAGAACTTCTTTCCCATTAGACTTAAGCTTTGTGATAAAAGCAAAAGTCAGTTCCTCTTCCGGATAGTCGAGTAATGTACCCGATCGCCTTTTTTTCTGCTTGTTTCCCAAGTCTTCAAATGGCTTCCTTGATACAATATCTGTAAAAGTGCCCATGTCACTAGTCGCCTTCGAAGTAGATGCAAAGGGTAGAATGTGCACGTACGACGATTCCTATAAAAAGGGCCGCACTGTGAGCACTCGATCTCCCTCCCGTCGAAGACCCTGAGAGTCCTCTGCCTCCCGTCACTCCGGACGAAGTGCAAGACATCATCAAAGGTCTCAAAGTCCGAAAGGCCCCCGGCTCAGATGGAATCACCAATAGGGTGGTCCAACTATTCCCAGCCCACTTGATAATGCTTCTGACCACCATCTTCAATGGTGCGCTAAGCAATAACTTCTTCCCCCAAGCGTGGAAAGACGCCACCGTTATCGGTATCCCAAAGCCCGGCAAGCCCAAGTCCGAGCCTACCAGCTACCGCCCCATCAGTCTGCTCAAGGTCCTCGGCAAGGTCTATGAGAGGCTTATTTATAAGCGCCTCAGAGACTACGCCGAGACCAAGGGCCTCATCCCCAACGAACAGTTTGGGTTCAGAACCCAGCACTCTAGCGTGCATCAGGCCCACCGGATCGTCGAACACATAAGCGCTGGCTTCCAGCGTGGTCTGACGACCGGTGCAGTATTCTTCGACGTAGCGAAAGCGTTTGACAAAGTCTGGCACAACGGCTTGATATACAAGCTATACAAACTCGGTGTGCCAGATCGTCTCGTGCTCATCTTGCGTGACTTTTTGTTGAACCGCACCTTTCGCTATCGTATCGAGGGAGCACTCTCCTCTCCCCGCCCCATCCGGGCCGGAGTCCCTCAGGGCTCCGTACTCGCCCCGCTCATTTTCACCCTGTTCACCAGCGATATCCCGAAGAGTAGAAAGGCGCAGTTGGCTCTGTTCGCAGACGGTACGACCATCTACTACAAGGGCGCTGGCCCCGACTCGATAGCTCGCACTCTCCAGACCGCAGTCGACAAGCTCGGCGCGTGGTTTAGAAAGTGGAGGATCGAAGTCAATCCGGATAAGAGTCAAGCGGTCTTATTCTCTAAGCAGAAAAGACGCTTCAGACCACCGCCTCCCCGACCCATCACCATGCTCGGCAAGCCGATCCCTTGGGGGAGGCGAGCCAAGTACTTAGGTGTCATCTTAGATGAAAATCTTTCCTTCACAGAGCACATAAAGCAGGCTCGCGCGCGGGCCGCTTTCGCTCTCAGTAGACTCCACTCCATTCTAAATGTACGTAGCAAATTGTCACTCAGGTGCAAATTGCGAATCTACACAACGTGCATTCGCCCTATCATGACCTATGCGGGCGTCGTGTTCGCACATTCAAAACCCCGACAAATCCATAGAATGCAAGTGATGCAGAACAGATTCCTTCGTAAAGCCACCGGAGCCCCTTGGTTCTGTAGGAACGAAACCCTCCACGTAGATTTTAAACTCCCCACAATCCACCAGTTTCTCAAACGCAATTCCAAGCGTTTCTTTGACTCAGCCCTCACTCACCGCAACCCTCTGGTTGTCGAGGCCGCTAGTTATGTCCCAAGTCAGATGAGTAGAACCCGCCGTCCGAGGCAAATCCTTCTCGACCCCGATGACCCTATAACACTCCTCCAGGAGAGCAATAGGGAAACCAGTACAGCTCGCATACACACACTCCGACACACTTTCCGACCTCGCCGCCGAGGTCCGCGATCGCGACCCGCCCGAGTAAATGATACTCCCCCCCGACCCTTGCTCGACGATGCGCCAGCCCGCGTCGCAGCTGAGCGCGTAGCTTTAAATTCCCCGTCTAATAATCATGAAATATCCTTGATCCAGCCTGTCCCTCTTGCTGTCCTCCCCCCAGCGAACGCCCTAAGCCGAGGTTCGTACCCCACAGGGGGTGCCCTTAGCGTGCGTTCGCCTAGTTTTAATTAGCATAGTTTTGCCCCTGGCCGGAGGCTTTTAAGTGTAGAAGCTTAAGGCAGCCACAGGATTGACCGGTTAAATAGTCATGACCTCAGAGGTCAGCTATGAGATGCCCTACATAAAAAAAAAAAAAAAAAAAGAGCACTCGATTCAGTCTTGTTCGAGCCGCTGGACAGTGCGGACCTCTCTGAAAAGTCGTAACGCTGTCAAATAAACAAAACTTTGAAAAAAAGTCGTAAAGTTTAAAAAAAAAATTGAAAATGGGTGATCACATCAGCAATGCTGACGTCTCACCTTTTAAAAATACTACGGAGGTCCTTTTTCCGTCATATATTATGTTACTATAAACGAATAAAACCTTTAATTGTCACAAATACTTGGAATAAAAACATTGAAGTTCCGATGCTTATTTCGGCCAAGGCTGCAAGTGTATGCGGTTAAATTATTTATGGAATTATCCAATAAGTGTAATGCAATAACATACAAAAGGTTTCATTGCTAACACTTTTAAACAATTCGAGAAAAAAATATATTTCAGTTTTGCTCCATACATTTTTTTTTTCAATATTTTTTTTTCGCGAAAGTAAACAATTTCTTAAAAACCGCTAGAACAAACGTTGATGAACGTTCACTTATCTGTCCGCATGAATTTTTTCAGCGCGAAATATTGACCTTGGGTTCTAAGTCCACTATATTCAAAATCCGGACCACTGTGCGGCGTTGCCTCTTTGTATGGCAGTTGAGTTTTATGATGCTTTAGAATAGTTTAGTTTTATTTTATTTTATTACATTTCTATAGTTAATTTTGTTCTAAGTTTTTTTTTTTGTCTTATTTGGTACTCTAGAGTTAATACATTCTGATTACATATAATAAAATAAATTTTCAATGTACATACAGCTTGGCAAAAAGAGTTTGGAAAAATGAGGGTTCCACTATCGCAGTTAGGTCACTTCGAATGGGAAATGTTTTTATGAATATAAACAAATTGTCAAGTTTCTATCGTTAGCAGTTTGGGCTGTGCGAGTTCTTTTAGTTATACAGAGTGGCAGGGACATCGACGTGACATCTGTTACTATGGATTCAGTACATGATTCTGAACCCCTGTGTGTTGAAAATCGTAGGTTATTTTTTTTTTTAATCTGCTGTTTCATAGAAAATTGCAATACCTACGCGGTCAAAATGTATGGAACAGCAGATTAAAAAAAAAAAACAATGCAGGGTGTTCTGAATCATGTACACACGGCTACACATCAAGCTACAAATTCCAGTTTAAGCTGACTCCCATTGTACAGAAATCCTGTAATCAGCTTAAACTGGAAATGTATAGCTTGATGTGTAGCCGTGTGTACAGTATGGACTGTACACACGGCTACACATCAAGCTTAACAGTTTGTGTTTCCCTGTCACCCTGTATAGATTGTTGTATTTCATTGTGATAAGCTTGAAATGTAATTTTATGGAAAAATCTTATAAGCTTCCTGTGGGACCGGGACAGGCCTAGCCTACTGCTTTACAGGAAGCAGTAGGCTAGGCCTGTCCCGGCTAGGCTTCTTGTGTTAAATTCTAAGAAAACCAAAATATTTTTGGTGATAAAAGACGAGATACACATTTTATTCTATTCTATTCCATAGTTTCTGAACAGAGTGAAAGTAGGTGACCGGTCGGTGACAACATTACGCCAAGTGTCAGTTGGTGTCAGTCGATCGGTCAATGTGTCAATGTCAATTGGAACGTCAGTTTGATCAAGTTTATTTCGATTTTCGTTTGCGAAAATGTTGAATTTATTATAGAAAAAGTGTATTGAAATACAATTAATTGGCACCGCTATGAAATAAGGATAACAGCTCGTTATTTTTATTGTAACTTCTGCGTATCGCCTTCGCGTTTATTAGGAATATAATGTAAGTACTTTTGTCTGAATCTGACGTTCACGTCGACGGTCGAACGCTCAGAGGGTGACGTTTCAAAGCGTGTTACACAAATTCTAATAGTGTGTGGAAGAATTAAATCGATTATTAGGTTATTTAGGTACTCGATAGCAAATTGTCATGCAATTTTGTATAGTCTTTATGCGTGTTAGCAATGAACTTTAAAAGTTTACTGCATTCAATAGGTATCTAACTCGCGGTCCGTGATTCATGTGAGCAGTGTTCATTAGTGAGTATCTGTATATTATTAATCTTTATCGCATTATTGTGAAGCTCAAATCACGCTGGTTGTTAGTGTTTATGTTAACAGTGTTTATATTAGAAACAATTTGATACACCTCTCTCTCTCAACACAATTTGCTTCAAGAAATCATTGTAAAAACTTTAGCTGTGATTTGCCAGTTGGTAGGGATTTTAGATAATATAATCATTGCACTTATTTATTTTTATTTTCGTCTTTTAAAGGGTTTTTATACAAAACAACAAACTGCATTTAACCCCTAATAAGGTTGTCTACAGTCAACATCAAAATAGTAATGAAAAATTCATAAAAACACCTGTACAAGCCATTACCACTTAAAGAGGCAATTATTATTATTTAATCATGTTGCTAATTTTATCAGTTACTCATTAACACTAATGGAAACTTATCAATTAACATTATGAATTCATTAATCTTCATCACTGTTGGTAATTAAAAAGTATTTACATACTGCTTTTTTCTAGTACTTATCTATGGTAACAATATTTTAGTAACTGATACTGTGTAAACAGGCACTTTTGGAGTGTTGACCTTGCGGGCAACAAGTGTTCAATTAGTATAAAATGTATGTTCACACTAGAGTTTTGTTTATCATTATGTTTTCATTTTACTTATGGTGGCAAACACTATTGTTGGTGTAAAGTGTAGTAAACTAGCTGCTGCCCGCGAGTTCGCCTGTGTGGTAGTCAACTATACTATAAAATATATCCTAAGGCACTCTGAAAAACTGTGGCTTTCTCCCAGTGAAAGAATTTTCAAAATCAGAACAGTATTTCTAGAGATTACTTCCTACATACAAACTACCTCTGTATAACATTAGTTTGGATATAAAATCACACACTTCTCAAAGAGGTAGGCAAAGGTTCATAGTACAGGGCCACACAAGCTTATTCTGACATGGCTTTAATTGAAAATAACAAATCGCTATAAAAATTAACAAGGGCATTTCATAGACAATAGAATAATAAATAGTTCAAGTATGAAACAGTTTTGATGACTTTTCCACAAAGGTTGCACTGTTTTCATAGACAATTAAAGTGTAGTTTATCTAACTAAACTCTTTTGAAGACTTCAAAAAAGTTTGCAATTCTATATTTCTTAGTAGTCTGTGTATGTAAAGTACACCTACAATGCAGGAAAATCTTGAACTTGCTTCACCAATCAAATAAATAAAAAGATGATTCATTGCTTTTCAAGTACCCTTGAAAATTCTCAGTTTATACTTACTGTTCTAGCTATAAACCTGTTTTCAATATATTTTTATTTCCTTATCCTTAACTTGTAATAAGTTTTTGTAATATTATAAATTAGCTACAAACTTGTTTAAAATTTAATTTTACATCACTTTTAGTCAGCAGCGTTTACAATATATAATTTATAAATTCTGTTATAGAAAACTTAAGTTGTATAAAATAGAAATTCTTTTTCGTCCAGCTTGGTTGATTTTAACATTGCAAACATTCTAATTTATTCAATGTATTATCTTTAAATAAAATGTGTTATATAGACTGTGAAAAGTAACTTGTAAAACTTTTTGATTGAGTAGTGTGATAGTGTGGCGTGGTAGGATGTCAAAAAATTGTTGAAAACATTATCTCTTATACAAATACTTGGTATGTAAAATTTTTCTTTTTATTTAAATTTATGGAGTGGAACCTCATGTATTTATCTACTATTATATACAGGGTGGAATTTTGAGATGGGGTGATAAGGACTGATACCTTAACCGTTGTTGCTACAAGAAAACTGTCTTAGGAGACTGTCCTTAACTTTTTGAAACATTTTAATGTGCATGCACAGATTTTGAGCTTTTTATAAAGATAAAAACCATTTGAGTTTTTTGATGTTAGACTGGCCGAAAATTAACTAAAACAAATTGAACTTCAAATTTCGAACGAATATCGCGTTTTCGTTCGAAGTTTTCGGCTAGTCTGCCCATCATAAAAAATTATAACCCTCCTATTTGCTTCGCCGTAGTCGGGTAAAAAGTATGTCGGGGTTTCTTTCCTACCAAAAGCATGGAAAAAGTTTTTTGCGATTTCTGACATTTTGAGTAAGTACTCAAACCTCAGTTGGTCCAGTAGAGTTTTTAAATCCTTATAAGCAACACGATCGATTGGCATCAAAAAACGTTTTTTTGAAAACTGCCCGTTTTCTTGCTGACTGTATTTTTGTTTCACAATCTCTGAATACAGATCAAAATGTCCGCTAAGACCGTTTTCTTGTCGGATTTGGATGAATTTTGGCACATGGGAAGACTATTGACCTGTACCCTAATTACGTAATACACGATCAATCAGAATCTGAATCGTTTTGAAACAGATTGCTAATCCATTGCTTCTTACGTAGCAGATTTTTTTTCGAACGTACGAAACGTTCGAAAAAAAATCTGCTCAACAACGTAAATAACACAATGAATGTTGTTGACCTGTCAAATTGAAACAGATTAGTCGGAATTGTCAACGAAAATGTGTTACATAATTAGATAGCTGTAGAAGGACATAGGCTACTTTTCATCCTGGATCGCAGACGAAGTCGCGGGCAACAGCTAGTATTAATATTATAAATGCGAAAGTGAGTTTGTTTGTTACGCTTTCACGCTAAAACGGCTGACCGGATTTGGATGAAATTTGGCACATGGGTAGACCATGACCTGGGTTAGGACATAGGATACTTTTTGTCCCCATGGGACTTATGCGGGTGAAACTGCGGGGCGCAGCAAGTCTATATTAAAAAAAAATAAAAAAATATTGTGTTTGTTTGTGTGTGTCTGGCAAAAAAACAGGTTAGCATAAACTAGATAATCCATCAAATCCACAGTTTTAAGTTTATGGTATGTCATGCAGTTTATTAATACTATCAACTTGACAATGCAAATTGCTTAGTTCTAGTGATTAGTGATTACAGTACCTACACCATGCAATTATGCATTGTATGATAGATAGTTCATGCTGCACTTAAGAGATGGCGGTACTTATTATATTTTTACTTTTTATCCCGATATTCCCACGGGATCGAGACGTATGCGGGTGAAACCGCGGGGCGCAGCTACTAACTTTTATACAAGATACTTTCCAAGGCTTTATCCACGAAATGTTCTTGAGAATTGGCAAGGGTAAAAAAGCTGGTGTA
Organism: Agrochola circellaris; assembly: GCA_914767755.1. Classification (NCBI taxonomy): domain Eukaryota; kingdom Metazoa; phylum Arthropoda; class Insecta; order Lepidoptera; family Noctuidae; genus Agrochola; species Agrochola circellaris. The sequence goes on along the minus strand of OU611850.1, from coordinate 8,167,720 downwards.
TTTTCAAATAAACCAAAATTATTTTTGATTATGCAATACACATATCTGGTAGACCGTTTATTGATTTTACTTTACCATAAAACAGCTAGCCACCAATTAAATTTGCTAGAGAAAATTAGACAAATTTCATTCTCTCATCTCACAGAATTCCAGACTTACTGACATGATCGTCTTCCATTCGTTCGCGAACACGTCACAGTCAGGTTTAGTGTCGACGAAAGCGTTGAGCGCACTATTAATTAGCTAAATGAAGCATGGATTCATCAAGGTTTTATTTAAGAGGGCAGACGAAATTCTCGCTAACAACTGGTTTTCATAATGTGCCAGTTAAGCCACAAAAACGCTACATTGAATTAAAAAAAAAAAACTAAATTGAACACCTATAACTAGAGTAGTTTTTGTCTAATCTTACTTCTGTTTAACAATATTATTCTACATATTTTAAATGCACCTATTAGTGTACGGCCTGAGTGAAGAAGCGTCTAGCCGTCTAGCGGAGCGTTCAGCGTTGCGTGCATGCGGCGAAAGAGCGTTCGCCGAATGGCCTTAGTGCACGCTTAGCGTTCGTGTGAGCCGGTCACATTTTTCATCATGGCGTCTGCGTCGTACGATATTATTGATATGTATTTAGAAGAAAATTTGTGGCAAAAATTTAATTATGAGTCAAGACAAGGTCCTAGTAACATTGTGAAGCAAAGAAAACAATTTGGAGAGTTTTCTACGTTATTTGAAACATTAAGGGTGAATGAAGATAAATTCCATGAGTATACAAGGATGACAGTGGCAACTTTTGATTACATATTACAGAGAATTGAATCAAGATTACAATTGAGTAGTACTAATTTTCACACATCCTTCAAGAACGCACGTATCACCGCTGCAAAACACAAACTGGTTTGAACTTGCACGCGACGCCCCGCTCGACGCAAACAAGCCCGCTGCTGCCCACGCTCCGCTCGGCCGGCACTCAGGACGGCCACTACGGGTAGCACGTGTTTAACATGAACGCTGCACGCCCCTCCCCGCCCGACGCTCGAATAGAGCGTGCACTCAGGCCGTACACTTACTGCCAGTATAACACGCCACAATTCAAAAACAAATATAGTAACGTAAATCTTATGGGCAAAGGCTTCCCCCAATCCTTCCAGGAACTCTTTTCCCGCGCCAACTCGAACCAGCCCTCGTCCAGTCGTCTCGCCACCTTTTTCTGGGCCGGCCTTGGCGGCAGTGGGACAGTATAATAATAAAAAAAAAAAAATTGGCCGCCATGGGGATTGTCGACTGAAGTGAAAACATAAAACTGGTATTAGCGCCATCTTTATTCTATAGTACAGCACTATGGCGCGAGCATGTCGGTGACGCGAATCCATAAGTTTATCCCCTACCAAAAAATCGCTCAACGCGCCTAAAGAAGTTTTCACTTCAAAAATATTATGAGAATAAATACTAATTAGCCATAAATAAAATTTACAGATTCAAGATGCTGAAGAAAAGGACGGTCTGCTTAGCGGTGGCGGTGTTCGTGGGGACAGTAGCAGTCTCTATGGCACAGGGGCATGCTCCCTTGCTGCCTTCGCCTGATCCGTCCCCGGTTTCTTCTACACCGGTATGTCATTTTTTTTTGGTAGAATTGTTAAAGGAGCCTATAATCTGAGAGTAAGACCAATGGTACATTAGAATGTTTTTTTTTATCGTCTGTACTACGGACACAGTATGGATTGTAAAACTGTGGAAGGAGTCACAAAGAACTGTGCGGGAGCAGAACAGCAAAGCGAATCCTCGCAGCTGCTTGCGCATTCTGTACGTATTTTTTAATTCTATAGTACAGAATGCGCAAGCAGCTCCGAGGATTCTTTAATAAAATAACTACATACAAATATGAACCTTAATTTTCATAGACATAATCATCAATTTGCTATATTGCATTGTAAGTGCAGTCAGCACCGTTATGCTCCTTTTTGAGTCATATTTTACGCGGATAACGTTGCATTTAGAATAATTTTGATAACGGCTAGAAATGGACATGCATAACGATGAGCCGAAAAAGTTTTTCCTTAACTTCGTTATAAATACATTTAGATGAAGGTAGATATGTTTCAAATCTGATATTGTTACTAACATAAGACAATAATGTATCTGTTTTTATATTGTACGTATGTTGAGATTGTCAGCTGATCAGTTCAGAGACGGATGGAACTTTTTAACGCAATTTAAAGGCTGTTGTACACATTGTTGAGCCAAGGTGCTGGGCCAGCATGTTGGACCAACGTGTAGATATCTATTTGACGTGTGTTGGTAATTGGCAAACAGCACTGGCCGGCCCACCAAATAGTGTCATTTTTTCGTGCATACATCAAAGGATCTTGGCGCGTGCTGCAAACAGTGTTCAGTGCAGCGGCAATGTGTAAACAGCGACCGTTGAGGATCCGATTTTTGCCCTACATGCTGGCCCAGCATCTTGGCCCATGTGTACAGTGGGCTGAGACTTCAAAGAGGTTTTATTAATTTCTTTGGGACACACTTAGTAATTAATTAATGGGTTTTACGTAAGAGGAAGTCTGAAAGTGGCACCGGTGACTGAAAAGTTACGTGGAAATCGGTTGTCATGGTGTGGATGTGATGCGGAGGAATGAGGAAAATGTCGTGAGGAAAGTTTTGAGTATGAATGTGGATGGCTATAAGGGTAGGGGAAGACCAACGAAACGAGGGATGGACTGAGTGGAAGATGATATGGCTGGAAATGGGATGACTACTGAGATGACGACTAAAAGAGAAGAATGGAAGAAAAAAATAAGTTGCGCCGACCACAAATAGGTCGCGATAAGGGTGGAGGAGAATGATGGTGATCAGGTAATACAGTTGCGTTTAGGAAAACAGGCTGGCGAGTGGCGAGGCAGTCGTTTGGTGTGGTCGCCATCGATATCCTAGCTTCCTAAACTGAAGTACAAATGGTGGGTTAAACGAACGAATGAATAAACACTTAGTTGGAATGATAATTGATAAGTTAATGACGTGGTCACATTGAGAACAATTAATTTAAAATTGTCGGCGGTTGTATCATTTGAATCAATGTAGATAATTATAATATCAAATAAAACTGTATGATAATTTCATTCACTTATAATACACGTTGAAAAAATTAAATTATTAGTTTTTGCGACAAATTGGAGATAAACTGGACGCTATTAAAATTGATAGGAACAGTGGATTCCATATCACGTCTGTTGTTATTTTTGACTACAATAATAATAATTGAGATAAAGTTATTTTTGTTGCAAGGTTGTGTCAAGAAACTCATAAAAATGTCGCAGACCTAGACAAAACTTGTACCTATTGTTTTTTTAGTGAAAGTTTAACAAAAACTTGAGGACAGTTAATAGCGTAAACAAGATACGAAGCTGTTTATTATTGAGGCTTTATTAACACAAGTGAATTTGTTGACATACAAAAATGACTTGAAAACACATTTTTGGTGGGTTGAAACAACTTTGTTACTGTCGGAAAAAATACCCTAAATTGGCGTTGTTTTGGTATTGTTCTTGACTAAATCGCTTTACTTCAACCTTAGTACAAAATTAATTATGATTCTATTATTAGACGCAGTCAGTCTTATAGATTGTAAGGTCACCACGGTCACTGTCACCGCCATAACTTGACCCAGTTGAACAGTTATCGTTAACTTTGTTACTCGTTACTAACCAAATGTCTTAAGTTAAGCAGACACTGACGTCACCAGGTACTTTTGTCTCTGGTGGGCCCAATTCTCTGCCATTTAAAGGCGAAGAGGTGGTGGTGGCATTTCTATCTTCTAAAACTAAAGGGTATATGTCCTCAGTGGTTGAGAAGAGAGTGGTTGTCGGAACTCCAGGAAAACGCTTACTCTCTTCTGCTATGAACTATACCGGGGAAACCCTGTTTGCGCAAACGCTGCAAATACTCATGTAAAACACTGTTATGTAAAATCTGATTTTACCAGGGTTGAGATATTTACTTACTTCGTGAATTTTACGCTAAATGACTGACAATTCAAATTCAAATTCAAAATATTTTATTTCACATAAACCTCCAAGGGCACTTATGAAACGTCAGAAGCTAGGTGCACGGTTCCAAATGGTCGTTTCCTATGGAGAAGAGCCGGCAAGAAACTGTTTAAACTGGTTACTCTTTTAAATGTAAATGGTTTTTACAATTTTTCCAAATTATAGTGTTACAATACTGACATTACCATGCCCCCTTCCCTTTCCTTCTCTTCTACTCTCCTGTCGCGGGTCTGCTGGGAGCAACACCTGTTAAAATAAGCAGTACCGTTGTGTTCTTCGATGTTTATTCATTTTGCGTTTTGTGTGTAAATCACTAGATAAATAAATAATAAGTCAGTGCTTTGGTAATTACATAAAGCCCAGAGAGTTAAAAGAACGTCGTTCTAAAAACCCATGTAATTACTTGTGAAAAATCGGATGGCGCCCTTGTCGTCTACGCGGTAAGAAATGCTAGTGGCAATATTTGGAACTACATAGTACGCGTTAGCCATGCGTGTCTACGGCCACTGCTACGGTGGGTACGGTTGACTCTGCAAACATGCCCTAAACGTTCACGTGAAAACCAACAGATGGCGCTACTGGTGGTCTCAGAGAAAAACACTTTTCACAATAAAATAGACCATTTCACTGTATGATAAGTAGATTTTTTTGTCTCATTGGATTTTCATCTGTAATAGTGAGTTTGCAGCGGCCCGAGTCCAGTAGTAGGTTGGGCTTAGAAACTGCCTAGTGCAGATAGGCCCGCCTGCAAAAAAGAGTTCTTTTTATAAATTTATAGGCAATCTTCGAAGAAATAGTCTTTAGTTTTTTATGGCTTTAGTCATTGTGCTTTTATGGCCAGTTTTCCTTGATACAATTAACTTTACTTGAAAAAAAAACAACATGTATAATATCGTCTATCTTGAAATAGAGGAAAACTCTTCACCTTGACAAAACTCATTAAAGTCATTAGCAATTCCATAAACTGGGTATGACACAAACCTGTAGACGGAAAATGTTCTGACGAAAATAACTTGTCTTTTCACACGATATTTCGAATTCCTTTCAACGTAGCCTAATTATGTACGTTTTTACAAAGTTGGTACATTTTTATATTACCGAATTTTTACATAAGTAGGTAATATTTAAGAATATGTTGTGTGCCGTTTAGCCCAGCTATCTAATTACGCAACACATTTTCGTAAACGATTACGACTAATCTGTTTAATTTGAACAGTTCTACAATATTCATTGCGCTATTTACGTTATTGAGCAGAATTATTTTTCGAACTTATGAAGCAATGGATTAGCAATCTGTTTCAAAACGATTCAGATTCCGATTGATCGTGTATTACGCAATTAGGGTATTGGTTCGCAAGGGGGATTTTTTTTCACGCACTGGATTTTTGTTTTTCACCGCACTGCTTAGCACCGAGAGCTGATAATCCAACAGTGATTTTTTGTAGCGCTGAGATGCGCTCTGTTGGATTCTCAATGCCCCGAGCATTGAGAATCCAATCAATACCGAGTTGAAAATCCAGGGCGCCATAAAAAAATGTCGCGTTAAAAATCCCCCGTGGTAACCTGGGCTGCTACCTCTGCTAAATAAACGCATTTTCTTTCTTTCTTTACGCATTTTAGACAGAGACCTGGGGTAGTCCCCAGGTCTAATCGAATATTACTTTAGTGTGGGAAAGAGATGAAGCTCTACACGACGTATAGCTCCATCTCTTTCCCCCACTGAAGTAAGATTAAAATAATACTGCTTTAGAGGTGGTGGTAGAGGCCCCCTGCAGAATGCGGGCTTCCCGATAAACAGTCAAATCAAAGGTGAAACTGAACCCAAATCAAAGATTTATTTACATTCATACGATCGATGGTATTTACCAACGTCGGTTATTATGTGATATTACACTAATCCTTATCTATTGATAGATATATGTAATGAAATTGATACGACGTCGATCGTGATGGTGTATACCTACACCCTAATCAATAGCAGATAGATTGTCAATAGCAACTCGATGCTATTAGCAGATGGGACGGCGCTACTGATAACTTTTAGGAAGCTGAAATTTAGGAGTGGCCAGTGGTCTTTTTTTGCCAAGAATTCTTCTTATAAAAAATTCATTCTTCTTCTTTTCGTGTGGTTAATAAGTAACCTGGTGTCAGAATTTTAAAGCCGCCCATGGGCCTCTGACTTGGCTTCACATGCCGTCGAGAAATATCTCTCAGGCATGCCGGTTTCCTTACGATGCTTTCCTTCACCGTTTTTGAAGCAAGTGATAATTATATAATACGCACCTGAATCAGAAAAGTCAGAGGTGTGATAAATCCATTCATTCACTGACAAACTCAGACCAAATAAAAAACCAAGACATAGATAGATAGATAAATCGTTTATTTGGTGCACACAAAAGACAGCATAAAATACAAAAACACGATGAAATAATAACTAAATACATGAATATAGCTATAAGGTGCCAATAACGCTGTCAACAGTGACGTGAGGCCGGTTTCGTAAACATGTGTGCGCTTAGTGAGGTGTAGTTTGATTGTAAATTAAATGTGTGCGTGTAAGCGTGTGTGTATGCACAGAGCGGAGGCGTAGTTTTCGCATGCTTCACTGTATTTTTCGCAGCGTACACCCTAAGCCGTTTGATCTAAAAGCATGAAATTTTGCACAAGAGTTCGTTTTCAACGAAGTTGAGCAAAAAGAAAGGATTTTTGAAAAATCATCTCCGTAAAGGGGTTAAATAGGGAAGTTAGAAGTTCATCATTTTTGTCGATGGGAACTCACATCGGGGACACGACTTGTAAATACCTAATTCGAAATAACAACCTTTTTTAGTTTTTTCCTTTTATTTGTTTATAGGGTCTTTTACGCATAGCGTATATCAGTCCCACCGTATCCTAAACAAGATCATCATTAGCCTTTGGTGCCTACGTGAGAATATGTTTGCAGCTCACCTCCTCCGGTCAAATAGGACATGAGCAGAAGTAGGTACAAAGGTACAAAAATAAAAATATGATGTCACTTCTAACACTTATCTACGTTTTTTACGAAGACACCATAATATTGTTATTATGTGTTTCTTTGCCACAGTCACGAGCAAAAATATATTACTATATGAACAATTCGGCAATAATATCTGATGTCATGATTCATCCATTAATAGCAGCATAAATATGTGACATCGAAGGGACACCAAGTTATAGAAGGTGCATCGGGTTCAAAAAGATGTGTCCACCTCAAGAAATATTATTGTCGAGTTGTCCACAGTAATTTTTACTTATGCTCGTGACTGAACCTAAAGTATTATTTATTCAGTACAAAGCCAGAGCATGCATTGTTATGTTTTATAGGTTCTTTACCGTATTGAGGAAAACCGCAGGAAAATTGCTTGTTTTAATTTTACCACGGTTTTAAATCTGCGCGTGAGTCTTTAGGAAATTCACAAAGATAATAAGAACAAGATTATCTTAGGCTGCTATAAGAGGCCACCACTGCTCACGTGTGCAGTCGTAGCCGACTTGTAGGTCGTGGGTTCGAACTCAGGCCGGCGCTTCTCTTTATGTAAATAATTTCGTCTCCACTGCTTTCAAAACGGTGTAGGGAAACATTGTGAGGAAATCAAACTAGAACTAAAAATTCGAAGACATGTGACATCTACCAACCCGCACTGGGCCCGCGTGGTGGATTACGGCCCACTCCCACTCGAAGAGAGGAGGCCTGTGTCCCAGCTGTGGGAACATTATAGGCTGAATATGCTATAAAAGAGAATAAGGCTCTACGTGTGGTGACTGGAGATACTTAAGTACGTCCGGCGCACCCTGGTAGTTAGCCTTGAATGGCTAAATTTCTCGCCATGGCGTGTGCTACGTATATTCGTTTAGCTCGTAGAATAGAAAGATACTGGCACGTATATGTAAGTAGACGTAAGTGTTACGTATGTATCTGCATTATATTTTATCTATGGTCTTCCTGCCTTCCCGTTGTGACCACTCCCTCGTCTGTCATGGTTGAAATACGTACGCAACACAGAGTCTAGTCGTCTTATTACCTAAATAAAAAGTGGCTTCAAAAGCATTATGCCTATTGACTGCCAGGCTATTAGTTCACTTCTAATAATCTTGTTCTCAGACTAGCTCCTGTCTGCGTGGACCCAATTCTTTTTCTAAAATAAAAGTACCTACTCCTTATAACATCAGCTATCTGCTAGTGAAAGCAGAAAAAAAAAAAATTTTTTTTTAGGTACCTTCTGTGTGTACTTTCATATTATTATGCATTTAATAAAACGCTGTTATTTTGACATAACAAGCAGACACTTCAATTTTATTTATTTGTATGTAATATGTAGTATATAGAAAATTTTAATCGATAGAAATAGATAAAGATATGGAAAAATGCGAATCTGGGCAAAAAATTCTGGCTCAGCAGAGCCAGACTTGTTTATCACACTTTTTTTGGACATTAGTCAAAGGCTGGCTTTACCACTGCACTTGCTTACGTATTGTCCCAGTGTAGACAATTAGTCACGTCTGAGTCTTCGGGAAATCCTTTGTTTCAACATTTTGAGAAACAATTTTGATTGCCGATTCAAATTTAGTATTTGAAAAGGCTCCACGTAACCGTTACTTAGAACATTATTCAGCGGACACTGTACCTACCCTGAATTTGAATACATTTTTGAAACGTTTCATTCTAAAATTGTATCCAAAATGGTAGAGATGGTAATCGTTAACCTTAATTTATAAAATTCGTAGGGTTTGTGGGATCTGACAAGTGATAATGCATTTTGTCAAGTTATAGGTTGGTGACCTGAGATTGGGATCTGTAACTAACTCACTACATCGTTCAGTGTTATCAATTTAAAATCACTATGATTTAAGACCATGCCACACAGATGGCACACTCGCAAAATCTTTTAAATAAAAAGCGATTCTTGCTACGACACAATAAAGTGTCAAATTCAAAGTCAATACTTATTTTGGACATAAAAGCCGAGTAATCTTCATTTTATCTAAATAATCTTAAAAAAAATTACATGGTATTCGAATAAAAATGACTAGAAAATGTTACAATTACGAATCATAAACTAAAGTTCCATTTTGATTGTATGCGTTGTTTTAGAATATTAATGCAAATTAACATACAGTTTAGGGAGCCTCCTCTTAAGAGGGCGCCTAAAGGTCCACTAGCGCCACTCTTTAAAAAAAATATTATCTCGTGACTGAGAAGGAATTATGAATAACGGCTAGACAGGACCCTCGGTAAGTGTGTCTAGAATTTTCTAATACCTTTTATAAAGTTTCATATTGAGACACGAAGCAACAAAATACGATCTAAAGAAAAGCGGCCACATTCCTCTAGATCGTATTTTGTTGCTCCGTGTCTCAATATGAAACTTTATAAAAGGTATTAGAAAATTCTAGACACACTTACCGAGGGTCCTGTCTAGCCGTTATTCATAATTCCTTCTCAGTCACGAGATAATATTTTTTTTAAAGAGTGGCGCTAGTGGACCTTTAGGCGCCCTCTTAATGTTAGGCGAGATTTCAAGTCATGCACTGATTGACTGAAGTTGGAAGGTAAATTTTACAAATATTCAGAAGCCGCAAGCGCACATGGACATCTACAAAGCGACACACATTTTCTGATACTTTACAAAAGCGCGTTAATAAAACGGGCCTTTAAATCTTATTTTGACAGGTGTTCTTAAAATGTATTGGTAAAATGACAATTTGAAACTATACTTACGAAGCTAAAAATAATACTGATTCTAGGTACTAACAGGTATTAGGAATCAAAGCAAGATAAAAGAAATAATTCGCAAAAACCAGCGGTAGATTATTTATTTAATAACAGATACAATTATTTTAAAAAAAACACGTGATACCTACATCCTTCTATGACACGTTGTTTTTTGTAGCAGTTTCGCCTACACTCAAGTACTGATATTTATAAAATGGCGTAGGTTGTATTCTGTGATGATGAGTATAACTACGAACTGAGGTTTTTGACTTTGCCGTAAATAGATAACCATTACAAAAAACTTGTGAAAAAGATAAACTCCTACTAAAACTGCCAGGTAATTGCGTACCTAACACACTAACAATTTCAGTGCCTTTCATTTGACAATTCAGCAACGTTCACTGCGTGATTTACGTTGTCCAGCGTATTAACTTTGCAAACACGCGAAGCAATTTATAAGGAATTTATTTCAAGATCCTTCGGTTTGTGAAGGCAAGTGTTTTACGCAATTTGGGTGCTGCACCCTAATTGCGTAACACACGATCATGTTTCATTTTACAGTTTAACAACATTCATTGCGATATTTACGTTGGTATGCAGACAAATTCGAACATATTATGAAGCAATGAATTAGCAATATTCTTCAAAATGATTCAGATTGTGACTGATCGTATGTTACGCTGGTCGTTTCAAAACCACAAATAGTGAGATTCTTATAGTTTCTTTGCTGTCATTCAAAGCTACAAAAACCTACTAGGTATTAAACTCATTTGAAGTTTTTTTTAAATATATTAATTTATTGACGTAAAAAAAATATGATGTGAACTAATTAGATAGAACAAAAACATTTATTAGGCTCCCACAGACAGGCGCGACGCGAATCTAGAAGAAAAATGTCCATGAAGTTTTCATGGAAGAAGTTCTAGTAGAGTCGCTTCGCGCTTGTCTGCGGGAGCCTTGCATCAGGTACGGTCAGATTTATAATTTGACATAGAAATTAATTTACACTGGAAAAACTCGTAGTAAAAACACAACGAATTAAAAGTAGATTTCTCATATTAGTCCTTTGTAAACAGCTTCGTTCTAGGAATCGAAAACAAAATGGAAACAATTAAGGCATTGTGATGTTGATCGATAATTTCTTTGCAGATAGAAACCTAGCTCACCTAAGGTCTATTTATAACCTTGTTTCCAATTGATGTTATTGTCATTTAAACATCAACTTTATGCTAGTGTAAATAAAGATGATTTTAGACTGACTAGTACTGTTGAAAAAGTCATAAAAAATATGAAGTTGTAGCGCAAATTGAACCTTATGTGTAGGCATAACGGTTGTTTTTACAAAAACTCGTGTTTGTTTACATGTTTGGCAAATAAATTGCGAACGCAGATTAAACACTTAATGGGTGTCCGTAATTATGTCACTGTCGCATCTCGTTAAGAAGTGTTGTTTTAAGTGGAATCGTAGGTACCTACGATGTGACAAGGACTAATTCTAAATTAATTAGATTGCACAAATCATAGATTCATATTGCTATTGTTTCTTAGTCCATTCAGGAATGACTTATTGTTGTCTGTTGCTTGTCATCATGAAGAGGCATGCATTTTGGGGTCAGCTGCCAGACGATCCGATATAATTGACTATCTTTCTTTAGCGGTTAGGTTAGGTTAGAATATTAATAATGAATTATAACATTGAATTTGATGTTGTACCCGTTTTAGGCGTAAAAAAGCATTTTGAAAGTTTCCAAATACTTTTTTTTACATCTAAAACTAAATATTCAGTGTTACGATAATTATTAATGATTGCATTTCATAATCAATATTCTAGTTCGCTAGTTCGCCACATTTCTTATTTCCATACAGTAATATTGCCAAATTAATCAAAACAGCGAAATATTTGACATCTATTTGCGACGTTGCCAACTTTCAGAATAAACGCGACAAAACTGAGCGTAACCTTACACTTCGATATGTCAAAAGTAAGTTTAAGAATGTCTCATGAAAAAAGTCTTGCAGATGCGGCGCCACAGGCATGCGATGGAATCATAAACCCTATTTATTTATCTATCTAAACATATAACAGGCACTGGTTAAGAGGCTTACAACAGCTAAAGCGCGGTCACTGTCGGACTGCATAGAAATGAAAGAGAAGCGCGATGACACGACGCAGGTAATTTATTGCAAAATATGAAGCAGTTAGCGATTTACAGAAAATCTATTGATTGGACTGGAAAATTAAAACACTATTATGCTAATATGTAGCTTGTAGAATAATCTGACAAAAAATCAGAATGATTGCATGTAAATTAATATGATTTTTAATCGTTAAAAGAAATTTTTAGAGGTATCTTCATGATTTTTTTCTATCGTATCAAATTAGTTGTATTATGTTTTCAACACACTATCATACTAGCATATATCCTGAAGAATATCATATATTTTTCTGATTTTGTTTACTGCAGTGGATCATATTCTTTTATGCATTATAAAACTTGCGTTTAGGCACGTTTAGGTCCTGTAGTCCCCTTAATGAAAAGCAAACTCTTAAATAGAGAAAGGTGGTGGTTAACAACTACCCTCCTAGGGTTGTTGTAGGGTTGTTGTTACCTATACAGAGTGACATCCCACATCGGCGCGCAAACTGTTACCATGAACTCAGTATACGATTTTAAACACAGGCGCTGAAATAATTCAAAGGTTATTAAAAAAAAAAAACGATTTTTTCTTACAAAATGCAATTCCTTCTACACGGTCAGAATGTATGAAAAGCAGTTTTTTTAAATTCACCTACGAAAAATTTCAACCCTGGTGGGTCTACGTAGAATCGTGTGATGAGTTCATTGTATAACTCGATTTTTATAACCGTGCGCCTGTCAATGTCAAATTCGTAGGTTGTTAGTATTGAATTCATCCTTCCGGTTATCTCCTCAGTGCCGCGACTCCTCTTAAGGGGACTACAGGACCTAAACGTGCCTAAACGCAAGTTTTATAATGCCTAAAAGAATATGATCCACTGCAGTAAACAAAATCAGAAAAATATATTTTATTCTTCAGGATATATGCTAGTATGATAGTGTGTTGAAAACATAATACAACTAATTTGATACGATAGAAAAAAATCATGAAGATACCTCTAAAAATTTCTTTTAACGGTTAAAAATCATATTAATTTACATGCAATCATTCTGATTTTTTGTCAGATTATTCTACAAGCTACATATTAGCATAATAGTGTTTTAATTTTCCAGTCCAATCAATAGATTTTCTGTAAATCGCTAAGCTTCATATTTTGCAATAAATTACCTGCGTCGTGTCATCGCGCTTCTCTTTCATTTCTATGCAGTCCGACAGTGACCGCGCTTTAGCTGTTGTAAGCCTCTTAATACGGTCTACACAACTCGTGTCGTTTTTACAGTGCTGTCTTATTATTCGTTAATTTGTTATTATTTAAACCACATACCTACACTGTAAATATTTTGACATTGACAGGCGCACGGTTATAAAAATCGGGTTTTATCAGTTTGCGCGTCGATGTCCCATAAACCGTGTATTATTAATCCTAACTAATATAATAAATGCGAAAGTGAGTTTTTTTGTTTGAACTTAATGAGGGTAGTCACGAAAGAAACCTAGCGTAGAGTGAGTCTTATTATAGAAGTCCCGCGACTATAAGTTGAACTAATGATTAATTACTTGCTGCGCCCCGCGGGTTCCTATATCGAGTCCTATATCGCGTGAAAGCTTGCGCTTTCACGCTAAAATGGCAGAACGGATTTGTATGAAATTTGGCACATGGGTAGACCATGACCTCCGGAGAAGGACATAGGATACTTTTTATCCCGATATCCTCACGGGATCAAGAGTTATGCGGGTGAAACCGCGAGTCGCTACTAGTTATTAATAATTTAGTAGTTTAACTTATTGCCGCGGGACTTCTATATATTAAGGCGGATTCTACGCTAGGCTTCTTTCGTGATTACCTACCCCTATTAAGTTCATAGTCACCGACTCACAGGCGGTAAGGGCAGAATAATGAGTAAGCAACATACCCTAAATCCTAATATAAAAATATTCGCATTTATAAAAACAGTGAGATAGCAACAACGCTTTGCAGTTATTTGCACAAAAAGGTAATTAATGCAACCTTGCTGAGATAATGAGCCGACTTTTTTTAAATAAATTGAGACCAAGGTACTGTAGCAAGTTTAAAGGGTTTAATGCAACTGCGTTTACATGGCCTACTTGTTAAAAATAAATATTTAGAGGTTAATTCGTGCCAAAAGCGGATGTGTTATTTTCTTTAACAACAGACATGTATACTTTTTGTGACACAGCCCTGAGAATAAGTACCTACACTCACACCTGAGGGGCAATTCCCGTAACTTTCAAGAACGTTCGCATTCGCATCTCATTCGCAATCTGTCAAAAATACAATCAAATTACCAAAATTGTAGGCAAGTTTCACAGATTGCGACTGGAATGTGAACGTTTTTTAAGTATGACACAATTCTCATTCGCAATCTGTCAAAAATACAATCAAATTACCAAAATTGTAGGCAAGTTTCACAGATTGCGACTGGAATGTGAACGTTTTTTAAGTATGACACAATTCTCATTCGCAATCTGTCAAAAATACAATCAACTCAAGTTTGACAGATTGCGACTTGAATGTGAACGTTTTTTAAGTACGAGAATTGGCCTTCTGGTTTCTGAATTGAGAATCTGAAGTTGAGAATTTGTCGAAGTATACTTTAGCATAACTTGGATTAACACCCGCGAAATCCATTTTTTTCCGAATTTTTGATTTTGGCGGACTACTTTGAAAGAATTACCTGAAGTATTGCTAAAGTAAAGTTTAGCAAATTCTCAACTTCAAATTCTCAATAGGGATGATACCTGGGTAAAAAAAAAGAAATTGTATTTAGTCCGTCAGTCAGATAATAAAAAATATTAGACACGTATTTTTAGCTTCATCATATTAATAAAAAAAAACTTAGATAAAACGCATTAAAGCTGGGGAGTGAGGGCTCGCTACGTCACAAGTACCTAAGCTTTATGCTTCTACATTTAACTCAAAGTATCGCCGTAATCTTTTAATGAAGTAAAAAAAGAAAAAATACCTGCCCAATTTTTTTTTAATAATCTGACTGAAGGACAATTTTTTTTTTTTGTCTTCAAGTCTATTTGAAAAGCGGGCGTGAGCATTACAAGTTGCTTTTACACTCAACAAAACATTATAGTGTGTATTATATATCTACTAATAAACACCTGTGAGTGCATATGAGTGGTAACAGCTACTTCAACATGTGAAACTCGTAATAATAAGCAGAATAGTTCCCCACTTTTCATGTACGTCCGTAAGTACTAATCTTATTGTCTTTTTAATAGTTCAACAACCATAGTAATTAATTTCATCTATAGGTGGACGTGTTTGTACCTGCAGTATTTATTATATTTGAGACAATTTGCATAGAATAGAAGTAATCTAAGTAATCCGAAAAAGAAAGATGGAGAATATGGAAATACATTTATTATACAACACAATTACCAACACATAGTAATCGTTAATTAAATAATAAGTAGGTACCTGGGACCCAAGTGTGCTGCTCTGGTAAAAATAGAGAATGCTCATTTAATAGTAAGTACATGATAGTTCATACTAATTCTATGTGTAGTACATACTAATTCCATGCTGCCATGATAGTAGGTACTTACTAATTCCATGCTGCCAGGATAGTAGGTACTTACTTACTAATTCCATGCTGCCATGATAGTAGGTACTCACTAATTCCATGCTGCCATGTCGTTATTCTAAGGTAGCCATCTTGTTTTAAACTTTGGGCGACCGAGCTCTGCTCTGGTGAAAATACGGAGAAAACGAATTTTCTCAGACCTAGCTAGATCGATTTTTCACTCCCGTAAACCCCTATATTGCAACTTTTACCGAAATCGTTAGAGCCGTTTTCGAGAACGTGATTACAAATAATTATAATATATGTCTATATATATAAATATTGCTCATTTAATAGTATAGGATTATGTATGAATTTATAATGACCAATTACCCATCCCATTCGTTCCACCTGCTGAAAATCTCCTACCTGGACATGAGTTGCCTTTGCTGATCTAAGTCTCTAAAGAGACCCTGGATCCCAGTTGGCTGAAGAAAGAAAAACCTGCTCAGGTGAAGACACATAGATGACTCCGCCCAGGAGTGATATGGTACTGTTCCAACTGTAACGATGGGACACTTTGCGAGCCCTGTTGTCCACGTTACAAGAACTAATGGACGCTACTGAAGGCGCCAAACTCGTAGTCAAGAGACCGTGACACGGTCCTCAGCTGTCCGGCCAGTTCATGTGAAGGCACAACCTGATGTCACCTTGTGCCTATGAAAGTGGAGAAAGAATGACCGGTACATTTTTCAAGACCATTTGTTTTTGTTGTTTTATCGTTGCCAGGAAACTAAAAAGCCAATTAAGTAAACCGTAACACTCGAGCGAAGAAATTGTGATAACCGAGTCACGTAACTGATATAATTCGATAAAACTAATTAGGTATATTCTTAATCGAATTGATATTGAAATAATCGATTATGAAACCGAGTGAAAGTCAAAGTTACGTCATAGGGTTTTTGTTTTAAAATTCTGACAAAGGTTTTCCTTAACTGTGATAAGTATCATAATTTTAGACATTACCTACAAAAATTAAAAACGCGAAGGCTATGTGTCATATAAACGCACAGGCTCAACTTTAAGAGTCCATAATACCTCATCACAAACTCACTCTTTATCTCGCTCGAGACTGAGCTCGAGTGAGAGCGAGACTGAGCGGCGGGGAGAAGGCTCCAAGGCGCCGATAGGGTCGGTAATTTCTGCACAGTAGCATTGGGTTTCATTTTGACAGTTCAACAACATTCATTGCGTTATTTACGTTTTGAGCAGATACATTTTTCGTACACATTCATGAAGCAATATCCTTCAAAATCGTGATTCAAAGTGTGTTACACAACTAGGGTGCAGCTCGGAATCTAGGACGTCTGGTAGGTATTGGAAGGACGAGGCACCGACCGCTCTGGTAACAGATGACCGCTTTACGTGCCTCTTTACCTCTCAATTTACTTTCATATGCAGACACTGCTTTGGATATTTTGAAACCGCGTACCTTAGGACCTTTGTGGAACTACGTCTTATGAATAGAAAGTTTTGGCTATGTCTGGAAATTATTGAGTAGCAATGGTAGCTTCTGATGCCGCAGAAGCCCTCTGCAGGTACTGACTCTTCAGCGTAAGCATCATAACTCTGCGACTACGCCGTATAAGATTGGTATTTCGGAGACCTCTCTCTCTTAGGAAGTTTCTACGATAACTCTTGTGTTCGTGTATTATTTTCAGCTAGAAAGCTCGGCAGCAAGGTATCCGCCTTTTTAGTTAATTGTAATACGATATGTGTTACAAGCTCATTAAGTGAAAGCTAAATGGCGAAACTGGGCAAGAAGTAGATAGTTTCCAGTTCGAAGAATTATGAACAATAAAAGATTATAGCCAATATCGTGGTGTCTGGGTTATTGTGCGCGGAAACCTAGAATATGAAAGGTTTAATAGGTTTGGGTTTGAATTTATGATAGACTATGATAAGCATAAGTTGTTTTGGATAACGAATTGACGTTTACTTTGTCGACTAGCCCAAAACTGATCATATAGGTACATATTTTCATTAAAATCAAGCTTATATATGCCGTCGTTTACTGACTGTAAAAACTATAATTAACAATTGGTTTTACTACAGTCAAAAAATTTAATTCTCACCGTCCCGAACAAAGTAGAAATTCGAAGCACTTAAATGAATCTAGCATCGGCGTAGTAGTATCTAGCTTCATCTCTGACTGACCGACCCCTTGACAATTCAAAAGTGCCTGTAATTGGTTTATTTGAAATAAATGCTTTGAGTTTGAGTTTGAATCAGGTACATTCATAATAATGAAAATGTGTAGTTCTTTAGATTTATGTCTAGACAGTAGGCACTTTAGTGATAGCGCACGCACGCACACAGTTAGGTAATCTGTCCGAAATAGTCTGAATAAGCAGTTGTGCCTAAAATGCCACAAAACCTTGTACTGACCGCTCTGAATTAGGTATAGCCAAGATAGCCCAAAAGTGGTCGACGTTAAAGTATATAATCGTAGGTGGTAAAGTAAAGGTATTTTGGTGCTGTGAACCATGTCGCAGTACTTATGCCATACCATGTGTTGGCTATTATTTTCACGTGGATATCGTAAAATATTCATAAATTACATCAAGCGAATAAGAGAGGGATTACCAATCGCTTTGCGAAGCGTGGTTTTTTGTAGCCGTTTATTCTAGCAGTCTTTTGTCAGATTACGGTACCTAAATATTAGGTATTAGTCTACCTACAGACTGAAATGAAAAAGTAAAGTACCTACCTAATATGTATATATCGTAGTACCTAATAGAAATATTAAAATACGCGGTATGCGTGGATAAACAACGGGCAAAAACGTGCTATAATAGTCGAGACCACGTTTCTGTTTCAGCTCATAGTTCAATAATATAGATGTAATAAGTTGTATAAAAAGTGAGTAAATCTTTACTCAACGCGATTTGGGCGCAAATTATTCAGCTAATAGTGCTATGAAAGTCGTGTTACTGTTAAATAATGAACATAATTGTGGAATAATTATCGAATTAAAGCAAAACTGGACCAAATTAGAGTAGCAATAGCAATATTGCTACCCTTACATGACCATTGATGGAGTTAAAGCTGTTTCGTTACTAATAATCAACAAAATCATGCAGTAAATGTTGCAGATCAGCAATAAATCGTCATTTTTGTCAGTTATAAGCAAAGAATTTTCTGTTATTCCACAATTTTGCTCTGTATCAGTTATTTCGTCACTATTATTTCATTATTTTATGAATATTTCATTCCTTTTGTTCATATTTTTCAATAAAATGCTGGTGCGCTGGATGAGATATTATATAGTTTGTAAAGTAATTAACAATCAGCTAAACAACACCTAATTTAATAAATGTGTTATATCAGCAGTCATGACTGCTGGTACGACGATTTTAAGTTGAGTAACTGCATTATAAACACTTACATGCGACTAATCGATTTAGCATGCTATTACAGACATTAAGATACGTTTCAGTAAATAGGCAGCTTTTATTCGGCGAATTTGCTCTAAAATAGTAATGTCGAGTAGCAGCCATATAGTAGCTTCTTAACATGAAACTTGAGAATCGACAACTCTAATAGCGCTATCACTGCACTCACATAGGTATAAACGAGCAATGGTAGCTACTACATGACTATTGAATAAATGCTCTATAAGAATATCGAGTAAACGTTTATACAACACGGTTAAAGCACTTAAAAGCAAAAAATGCAAAAAATTCGTAATAAACGCTTTTACACTACATTGTGGTTACTACGAAGCAACTACTCCACATTTATTCGGTCTATAGCTGAATAACTCATTAATTATTCGACTGTTTTGCTAGTTGGGTAGTTATACTAGCAGACCCGACAACGCTGTCTTGTCAAAATTTCGACATTATCGTCTTGAGTTCATACAGAAATCCCACAGATAAAGCACTTAAAATTTTTCCCGAAATTTCCAATTTTCCGTGCAACTGTTCCAAGTTTTCTTTCCATAAAAAACCTAATTCGGGCTATTACGAACATTTTAAAACAAACGTAGCCAAATCGGTCTGGCCGTTCTCAAGTGATACGCTTATCAACGAACAGCATTTCATTTAAATAGATTTCGGTAAGTAAATATTGTAGAATACTATGTAGGAGAATTTTTTAAATTTTGGTCCTTAGAGCCGTATCATAATTAGCTTATAACGTTCTCACTGCTGGGACACAGGCCTCCTCTCTTCGAGAGGAGGTGGGCTGTAATCTACCACGCGGGCCCAGTGCGGGTTGGTAGATGTTACATGTCTTTGATTTTTTGGGTTCTAAGACGTGCCCGTTTCCTCACGATGTTTTCCTTCACCGTTTTGAGAGCAGTGGTGTTGAAATTGTTCACACGAAGTAAAGCGCTTCCCTGGGTTCGAACCCACGACTTACAACTTCTAAGTCGGGGCCACTGCTCCCGTATCGATATTATGTAATTGAGGTAGACATAGGTATAGCAATTTAGATTTGCAGCACGCGGTTGTATCAATGTTAGTATTTCGAAGGTAGCCGGGCTTTTCACCTTGGTGGTGTACGTGCAAAAATAGAGAGATGAGGGACAGACTTGTAACACGCTTCACGTATGTGAGAAGGTTATCTTACGTTATTCTGACGTTACTAAGCCCACTTTATGTTTTGATGGTAGATAAAATGTTTGTTTTGATGCACCAATTTACTCTGTCAGAAGCTTTTTATGTTCCAGAATTTATATATAACAAAAGTAAACTAAATAGGTATCGTGCAAATAGTTTATTCAAGTATGGTTAACAAAACTACGCACAGTGCAGTTAAAAAGCATTGTTTCAAAATCGTGCTGAAAAACAATGGCGAATCGAAAACCAATAGATTCAAAAGCGTGCACAATGAACACAAACTGGTTATCGCGATACTTTGTCTTTATCACGACAACCTTGAACTTGAAGGCTCTGTGTGAACTGTGGGTACACTAGTACCAAACCATCACCATGGTTACTAATGACCTTGGTCACATACATTCTAAGGGCACGTAATAAGTTGCCCTTAGAATGACCGCTGAATACTGCCTTCGTATACGACGCTTCTGAGTGTCCAAAATTAAAGGTCTCTAGTAAAGTAATGACTGCTATAACGATTTTTGCGAAGCGACGTGTTTATGGCAATGATAGTATGTATTTATGTAGGTATATTTAGAGCTCACGTCCTGAAAAATACTTTTATGTGCTGTATATCATCCAGAACAGTTCATATTCTCTGAGAAAAATGATGAAACAGTTTTGAATTTATGATACTGGCAAATAAAACAGGTATATAGACTATAGTAAATCTCACTAACATTACTGAAACTAATTTCCAACAAAGTTTAGTTCCTATTATAGTTATGAATAGATGATACTCCTATCCTTTCTTCAGGCATAGATCATTAATGGAGACGGTGCTTCGAAACCTTTTCAACCCGAGACATTTTGATATTGCTGACTCACAATATGTGTCATGAATATCCAACTAAAAGCTGACGCATCATCCTGGTAGCATCATTTGCAAAAGGCTTAAGAATTACTAATTCATTTTGGCCCTTCGTGTTGGCGATTCATTTATTAACTTCGCAAAATAACGATCACGAGTTAATTTGGGGGTCGTAGAGGTGAGTATTTTGATTATCAAAGCATTGAGTGACGCATTAGTGGAGGTAAGACCTTAATTGTACAGGGTTTCCTCATGTGGGACGTAGCTATGTTGACGCTGATCAACATAAATATCTTTTCAGAAAGCTGAACGTTATTTATGGTGACAGCAAAATCTTTTTAGAAACTTGTGCCTTTAAGTGTTCAGTCTCGAGTTAATTAAGTATACAGATATTCTTGTCTCTATTTTGAATATTCTTAGTACATTTATAGACACTTACACAGCAAATCCCTCAGTGGTTGTAAATGCAATGCGTTGGCATTAAAACGTGTTTCACCGCAGGTGAATCGTGAATAGGTTTGATTTTTCCGAGATGAAAGTAAGATACACCTCGGCCAAAGTTATCAAGGCGGCAAACAGTTCCATAGTTTAACCGTGAAAACGTAGTAAACATTTCGATGGTCCCAATTAAGAAAGTCGATAGTGACATTTTGGCGATTTTCACGTTATTACATCATTACATAAGCTATAATGAGTTCTACAATGTGCATATTTAATTTTATCAAAATTAATTCATTTTGACATTTTGAAGATACGACTTTCTTAATTGGGACCATCGATTTGTTTACTAGACTGACTCACATTTGTATAATAATAATAATAATAATAACGTTTATTTGGACCAAATAATATAGCCTAATACAGAAATGTTACCAAGAACTAGTAAAAACATTTATATAACAAAGAATTAGGCAGCTAAACTAAATGAACTCCTGACTTCCGAACTAGGTTAATCCTGTATCTCAGAAATCAGGGCTCTTCCATGGCGGAATTATAATATAAAAGCTGAACATTACAAAAAGACATTTACAACACTTAAGAAACTATTTGATTAGGCCAAACTAAGGGTGTTTTTTCCCTTTTCCCTAAATTTAATTTTGATAGAAGATTTAAGAAAACAAAATTAAGGTAAGTAAGATTTTATGTTGTATATTGTACTTGACAGATTAATGTTAATAAGTATGTATGTATGAATGTATGCGTGTGTATGTATGCGTGTGTATGTATGCGTGAGGGTGTGAGGGAGTGTGTGTGACGTTGTGCTTGTGTTCGAGCGTGAGTGAGTGAGTAAGTGAGTGATTGAGCGTTATATTGGTTTGTGAATTCAGGATTATGAGGTAAAAGTGTAAGTTAATGCAAATTAGGTATAATCCGGTGACATGATTCTACTTTTGAATATTTAGGATTAGTTCCGTTTTGGTATAATCATGTATTGATATTCATTGCTTTGTGCTACGATTGGTCCGGTTATCAATTGGGTTTCTAATCAGTTTTATTAGTATATAATAGAACTTCAGTACAACAGCTAACTCATTTTATCATTAGATAAAACTTATAATTTGTTAACTAAACAGGACTTAGAGTGCATACATTTTGATGCAACGTGAAAACCCAATAAACACTTAAGTTGAAGAAAAAAAAATGTTGGTAAGCAATGAATTTGGATTAATCGATGCTTTACGACAAATAAACGGTATAAGTTAAAACGAAGTAAAAAAAAGGTGGTCCTTCGAGCCGGATACTATTTAGGTAAGACATTGTCGGCCTCGATAAATGTTAATTAACATATAAATGTGTTATAACTTGTGTTTACGCTTATACCTAATTGACGCCGTATTGCGTATCAAAACACCCATGAAAAAATAAAAAAGTACACAAAGGGCAATGCTCCAAAAAAAAAAAACAGGCCCGGCGCAAACCAAATGTATCTCAAATTGTAGGTAAAAATTAGTAATTAAATTCCGCATAGGGGGCATCATCGAAATCGATGGCTAAGTGTGTGAAATTGGTATTCGATTTTTTACAGGGGTCATATTAATGTATTAGTAAAAGATGCATGAAATTGTTACAGTTGTGGCATAAAAGCGTGTAATATGACAAGTAGCCCTTTTTCATTTACTAGATATCCATTAAAAATTATGTCAGCTAGAAAATAAAAAAGTATTTAAAAAAAGTTCGCTTATTTTAATATTCATTTAGTTGCCTTTGCTTACAAGTTACTGATTTTCCAGGTCTAATACTACATGATCCAAAACTGATGCATGATGATGGAACTGATCCTAATGCCTAGCCCGTTCTAAGTAGTATATATAATACGCTCATGACATGGGCGCAACCCAAACTCCTCCAATGAATGCAGGAACATAGTATTCGGATTTGCCATTCCTGCCATCTTCTCTTTTATAAAGAATGTAGGTATAATACGTCCTGCTTCTTACGTGCCTCGATTGTATGCGATACCTTATTAGGACAAAGATTTCGTTATTCATATGGATGACCTCAGGATGACGAGAAACTTCAATAAGAGTTGGCTATTTGCAAGTGATACGTAAACTTTTTTTTTTTTTTTGTAATTGGGTGGATTTCCTCATGGATGTCCTCCGTCCTGGGACAGAAGGGTCTGTCAGACTTCTACTAACTAAAACTACCCTGTGTTTCCTCGCACACTTGCACAGGGGGGTACTTAGGAACTCTTCAACGCAGCCTCCGACTGGCATCCCGCATCATATTACTAAAGAAAACTTCCATTGGCCTTTTATGTCGCCTACACAGTAAGAAACCTCATTGATTCGACTTTTTCAATTACTTTTATTCAAGTTCCAAAGTCTAGATTCCCATTACAAGAACGGGTGCGTTCTTCCTTGGATTCTTAGCAAAGAATTACTGCGCTACGAGTTTTCAAACTATGGAGTACTTGAGACGGACCTTGGCAAAAACCGCAACTGTAATGGTTCTATTATGGTAAACTGAAACTTCATCAATATGAAACAACATACCGACCCTGAGCTTAATAAAACAGACTGACGGATAGAACAGCTAAAGTGACGGATTTAGCCTTAACTAAGCTTAGCACGTGGAAAAAGTCGCGGGCTCAGTTAGAACATAAATATTTCCATGAAGCTAACTAATACAAAATAGTTTTTGTCAAGACAACTTCCAAACTGTAGATTCCTGTGGCTAAGAATGGGACCTCTGATTCTTAGCAAGAGTTACTGCGTTACGAGTTTTCGAAATATGGAGTACTTGAGACAGACCTTGGCAAAAGCCGCGACTATAATGATTCTATTATGGTAAACTGAAACTTCATCAATATGAAACAGCCTAATACCAACCTTGAGCTTAATAAAACAGACTGACGGATGGAACAATCAAAGTGACGGAATTAGCCTTAACTAAACTTACCCTTTGGATGGATTTATATGTAGCCAACTAACGAAAAGAAAAATAAATGATGGATTCGTCGTAAAAGTTGCAAATATTTACAACAATCTCTGCTGTATCTCGGACCAAAATAGCCCGAAGCAGGTTAAATATACTGTTATGAGTATATTAACGATCTCTTTCACATAAATCATTCTATTTTGGAACACAAAAAAAAAAAAAATTATTAAAATACCGTATACATATTGAATAGTCAAATAGTTTTGTTTATTTGAAAATATATGTCAATTGTTATTTAGTTTTAACTGCTCCTTTTTTACTTTTTGTATTTCCTGTGCGTGTCCCAAATAAAATATATTTTTCTTTCTATAATAAAGATTAAATTAAATAAGGCCAAAAATAAGTTAAGGCACGCCGCACGTCAGTGGTAACATAACCACGAGCTATACGAAACAAAAAAATATATAGGAATAAACAAAAGCACTATGACAGTGTCAATTTTAAAAAAGTGACTGTAATCTAGGGACGGCCAAGGTAAAGAAAAGTATGGCAAATGTTTGGGAAGTCAGGAATGACATTTACCGTACCTCGTGAGCGGTCGATAGTTCATGTGGAATTCCGATACATAGAACCAAAAAAACTGACGGAGCAGACAGTTTACGGCGTCGTTTACACCCTTCGACGTCTCCTCAAAGGAAAACTAAACTGACACTTTTTTTTAAATGGTTTTCTTGTTTTTACACGATAGCATAGATTCTCAATTAGCTGATAAGGGCGTTAACAAAAATACAAGTTCTATTCAATCAAGTGACTGACGATCAAAGCGGTGCTATATTTGGCACATGAAAGAGCCACGTGCCAAATATAGTACTTACTGCTGTATCTTTAAAATTAGTTTCACAAATTAATAAATTATTATCGCCAGCCAGACAGGACATAGTCTGATATGTTATTAGATTCTATTTTCAGAATTTCCTCTCCACCTTCGTAGACAGTCTGACGTCAAACCTCGCGCAAAATTTTTATGGACAAAAATAAAATTTGCTCACGCCAACTTTCATCAAAACATTGACAAATTAATCCATAGGCACTAGTTCAAAATCTTCCAAAAATATTATATTCTGGCAGTGACTCAATTTGATTTCGTGAAAAATATAATAAGTGTGTGTGTACTTACTTATTTATTCCTGTGTAGTTTTCTGCTAATGTAGTTGGTTTATATTGAGGTAGTCGCCGCGCGAAGCACGATCTGCGCGGTCGCGTGTTATCGCCGCACAACACTCGAACTACTGGCTCCGTCCATGACGAATGTCTTTATGAAATATTTTATATTATCTAGATGTTTAAATGAAACTTTTATCAGTTTTTATTAACACTCTTTCTTCGGCCCGCGATGTGACAGTGCGTACTTTTGGCGGGAACCATACAGTGTGTTAATTTGTGCAAAGAAAGTTAGGCGAACAGCCTAATAAATAATAAAAAATGAATATTACCGATATGATGGAGTTTTCAACCACCATGATGCCCGAGGTTTCAACCGCGGCCCCTGATATCAGGACGTGGTTGACGGATTTAATAGTGCAGGTTTGTTTACAAATATTGTAGTACGATACAAATAGTTTAATAATGCCACAATATGTTTCTATAACAAAATTGTATAATGGTTCGTTGACTGACTTGTTGTCGTAATGTATTATGATAGTAATATCAGTGAATAATTATCAAATAATACTGCAAGGTATTATTATCGCCATTGTGGAAATATAAACTAATGACGTTTTAAATGTTGCACTTCAAGTTTAACAGTGAATTCGACAAGGTTCTCTATCCATAATAAGTATGTTTACATTCATATGGCATAATTTATATGACGTTCTGCCATACATTATAGTTTAAATAGAAGGTCATTTGTGCGATTTTAGGAAAATAAATAGGCATGTAGAATTGTAGACATTACAGATCAATTCTTTTTTTCCTTTTACCATTCAGTTCCAGTACCCTAATTACGTAACACATTTTTGTAAACAATTACGTTTAATCTGTTTCATTTTGACAGTTCAACAACATTTATTGCGTTATTTACGTTGTTGAGCGGATTTTTATTTCGAACCTATGAAGCAATGGATTAGCAATCTGTTTCAAAACGATTCAGATTCTGATTGATCGTGTATTACGCAATTAGGGTACTGGTCTAGATCCCCTCAAATCCCAAAGCAACTTCATGCTAACACAAAAACAAACAATAACTTAGATATACAAAAAAATAACTACTTATCGTGGAAATCGGTTTTGGTTACATTATTATAGGACTACGTTCATATCTTTACGATACTGACGAAAATGCCAATGAAACTTGAAGAATAGGTCGGTGGGTCAATAGCCTAGCGAGTAGTAAATAATATAACGATAGGCTGGTACATAGATTATGAATGAAGTGAGTCGACAATCAAATCATTGATTGTTTTTTAAAAAGGCTTTCAGCTTTGTCATAACGCTAACTTGATTTATCTTGACGATTTTTTTTTTAAATATTCATATCTCGTGTGCATCTATGGTTAGGGACAGGGTAGCCAACCTCTATGATTTTTTTGCCGATAGAGCGTGAGGTTGCCGATATAAACAAACTCAACTGTCAAATTGACATTTATGTTGTTTTGTTTTGCGGGCTTCATGAAAATGATAGCTAAGAGCTCAGTTGGGAGAGTGGAAAAAAATTACATGATAGCCATTGCCAAATTATGCCGCCAGCTTCCACAACTTGATGCGACTAAATATATTTTTAAACATATTTCGATTAAAGGTTAAAATCTCGATAATGCAATTTGTAATACCTGTTTCATAGAAAATTATGTTTTATCGAATTCTAGTGCATTTGAGGATAAGCACAAGGCCGTAATAATTACATGCCTGGGATGTTGTGTGCTCGTTACAACGCATTAGCATTTGGCATGCGCCGGCGCAGCTTGAAGAGATTTTAATTGTAAATGTATACTCAATCATAATTGCAGTAATAAGGAGGAAAACTAGTAGTTTTCATTGTAATTAAAGACATAGAATCTAGTTTCTTATCAGATAACAGACTTTCGCTATCGGATAACCAATATTGCCCTAGATTGTTATAGGGTTTGCGTAACTTTAGTATTAGAATGAGTCGCGTCGAATAAAGAGACGACCAGCTCGCGTAGCATGACCACCGTAGAAACGGCTTTTGTCGACGGAAGAATAGACAAAATGACAGTTAAACAATCACAATCTGTAATTTTGTCTATTCTTCCGTCGACAAAACTCGTTTCTACGATGGTCATGCTACGCGTGCTAGTGTAACTCTCAAAATGGTGAAGGAAATCATTGTGAGGAAACTGGCATGTTCTAGAACCAAACATTCGAAGACATGTGACATCTACCAACCCGCACTGGGCCCGCGTGGTGGGTTACATCCCAATCCCTCTCGAAGAGAGGAGGCCTGTGTCCCAGCAGTGGGAACATTATAGGCCGATTATGCTTATGCTACTGTAAGTATATCATCAGTATAAAAATCATCATTAGTCTGAAGTAGGCCAGCTAGTCAGTCGAGTTACTATTTGTACACAATGGTCAGTATTATCGTAGCTGCTGGCAAATTCGAAAACTTTGCATTTACCTGAATTTTCCACACAAATTTAAAAAAGGGACCCAGAGGCCAGAGAGTGTCTATACTCTATACTGCCCAGTAGGTGCGGCACTCTCTAGAAATGGAATTTTAGAGAAAGCGTGCGAAACCGCAAGATGACCGTCCTTAGAGATGCTCAAACCCTCTTAATTGCTATTCAATTAATGAAGAGTCATAGAAAAGGAAGAATAGGTGAAAAACGGAACCTAGTAGAACTAGACAGACTTCTTATCTTTACCTATGGAAAGATTTAGACAATAGGTACATATTACTCTGCTAAATAAAGTCCCGTAGGTCAGTAAAGATAGGTCATTGTTTAAAATCAAGCTGAAAATATGTATTGTATAATAATTTAAAAAAAGTAGGTAATTAAAAAAACTTAAAAACCCGTTTACAAAAACAATGAAAAGAGAAAAACAAGCATTATTATAACCAATAGAATTTTGGTATCGGAGGCAGTAGTTACGAGGGAACATACATACATACAGGTCAAACACATAACCCTCCTTTTTTGGCTTCGCCGCAGTCGGATAGAAAAAGGTACCGTCATTCATTGAAGAATATTATTGTAAACTAATTGTGAATCATACAAGCTGAAGCGTGACTTGAGGTGACGGTAAGCTTGGCTGAAAATGGTCTACCTTTGTTCAAAGTAAATTGGTGTTTTTCATCAAGATCTTTGTAGTCATTAAGGGCATCGGCACACGTATGGTAGAAGTTTTATAATAAGTTTTTTGTTCCTCAAACGTAAGCCCAGGGTTTGCAAGGGGAATTTTTAACACGACGATTTTTTATTGCGCACTGGTTTTTCGACTTTCGGTTTTCGGCGATAAAAATCACCGCGTAAAAAAACGCCGGTGGGTACGAGGGCTAAGTATGACCAACCATTTTTTAAAGCTGTAAAAACAATTAAATGAGTATCTAATTGGGTTGTTTTTAGTTATGACTTTATGAGCTAATGACGGCTGTTAGTTGTAATTATGCGGTTAAAAGGTGCGGGCAGTTTTACACGAATCATTTGTGTCATCGGAAATCTTCTGAAAAACTTTTGTTGGCACGAAGTTCTTTAACGTCGCTTGCTGTAGGAGTTTACTGGTAGAAATCGATACGTAACGAAAAAGCGTTATAACCCGTCCATGCGACTTTGTCCTTCTCTCTGTCATTTCCTATTTTTCAGAATTCAATTGGTAAAGATATCCATTCCAGTGGACATGGAAGGACATGTCCCAAAATATTCAGTAACAGTAAAAGCCACTAAATAAACTATGTGCATCGCATTTAAAAATGACGGGCATTGAATTGACACACAAAAACCTCAAACCATTGTGCAAAACGCATTCAAATCCACACGGCAGTTTTAAATCTTGGCCCAATCATACAAATACAACAATTGCTTACAAAAACTGTTGCCTATTGTAAGATAAAATGTACTTGTATTGTCATTATTATTTCAAAGTATTCTTGAGTCATTATGAAGTACTTACTTACCTTATTTACGTCGTAGGAGTATTACTAATTAAATTCTCAACAGTTTAAAAACATTTCAATGGGACAACTTATACAAAGTATGGAGAATCGTCAAGTGAACGCTGATACGCGTGCTGAAATTGTATTGTAATTTTAATTATCTTCATATCAAAGACCCTGAAATGAAAACACAAATCCTATATTACTTACGTTATTTTTTAGGGCGCCGTACTTCAAAAGGAAAACACGGAACCCTTATAGGATCACTTCGTTGTCCGTCTGTCTGTCAATACCCTTTTTCTCAGAAATGCGTGGAGTAACCGACTTTTAATGATTTTATACTGAAGATCACGTCTCAAAGAGTCCTAATGATTTGGAAAAAATATAATTTTAAATTAAAGCATTTTTTTAATAAGTTAATATAGAAATATTTTAGATTAAGTATGTTTATGTAATATAAATTCGTTTGTAGTTTATAGTGAAATTTGTTTGTAAAGTTATGTCTAACGCGGATAAAAAACTGAGAATCACGCAAATTCTATCTAGCGCATTTTTCTAAAACCTTCACTATTTTAAAGATAATTTAATTATTGATATTTAGGTATACGTGTACTATTCAAATATCTTTTGTTTTATGTATAATAAATTAATAAGGCGTTTAATTTGGGACAGCCCTCCTTGAAGGGCGAGTCCTATTACTGGCTGGACGTACGACGCGTTGCGTGAGCTCAGTACAGAACAAACAAGCTAACCATTCAAGGTCACTGGCATATATGCGTCTTAAGTTGAAAATACGACAAATACTTAGGTCTACAGTGACCTCTAAAAAATCAAGCTTCTAAGTCAACGCAATAAAAAAATACCTACGGCCATTTATGCGACATATTTTGATACTCGCATGTATCAAATCAATTCCAGTTGACATAGAATCATGTAATTTGGCAAGAAGCAAGGCCCACAGCACAAACAAAGGAAAAAGGCCGAAAATCGTTAATTTGCTATTACAAACTTACATTTGCAGTTGGAGAATTGACCGTGACGTATATCGATGTATGGGAGAATAACTACAAAGTTAGTTTGTTTTTGGGATAAATTCATCCCAACTACGACCTTCATTCTTTGTGCTCGGTCCGACACGCATTTGGCTGGTTTTTTTATTATTTTGTAACATCAGACTAAGATTTGCGTTGCACATAATTGCGAAAAATGTATCAAAAGTTTTGCCGAAATGCGGACAAGGCTTCACAGTATATTTAGTTTAGCTTGCTTGTATCTTGTCAACTCCTGCGACACGTGCCATTTTTAAACATGCTATAAAATAAACCAGTGGTTTAAAAAGCGTTTTGAAGTACAAATAATAACATATTATCTCTATTTGCCGCTACACAATGAGAATAATGTTACTTGTAAATAAATGTCTTCAGTGGCGTCGTGTCGGTTGAGCTTAAAGGATTTGTCTGTATTTAATTTACGCAACCCACTGCAATGTCTATATGTATTTTTATCTGAAAGATTTGATGAAACATCCTGTACTTTTAATTGTATTTATCAGTACAAAAAAATCTTGAGGAAGATCAATGGGAGTCATGACTTCACGTCCCAAGATAACGACTGGGGTAGTCTGGGTGCGGGTTATGACAGATCTAAAGCCGAATGCCGGTGAACTGTCAAAATGAAAGCTGTTGCGAGCTGTTGAATGGAAGTAATGGGGGTTTTCTGATTTCACGTTTACTAGGTGGCCGCACTAAGACATCAGGTCTGGGCACCTGTCAAAAGTGCCAAAGCACCTATATTTTATGTATGTCTATGGATGATATGATAAGGGGTCGTTCACACGAGGACGATTCGTGTTTTTTGACGAATCGTCTATTTTCACTATTTGTTTTTTTTTCCGGCGGCAATGCTTTTTAAACGCCCGTGTTCACTCGCATCACGAATCGTGAAAAATTACGGACACGTCTTAAATCATGTATCGTCTTTAAAAAGTTACGTTCGTCTAAAAACAAGAATCGTATTTTTTTTTTGTGGCGGTTCCGCTGAAGCGCTCGTCCAAGACTGAACTCTGAATCATGAATCAAGTGTGAACATCTATTCGGATATTTTGATGAATCGCGAATAAAATCGTTTCCGTATGCAATGTGAACGTGCATCCGTCATGATCATGACGTATCGTTTTTTTTTTAACGAATCGTCAATGATTGATCCCTTGTGAAGAGCTGTAACTGCATATTTGATTGACAGCAGTTTGGCGCCCAACGTACGGTACGCATTAAGTCTATTGCATGTATGTAGTTAAGAGCCAAAATATGAATAAGTATGACGTCTTCAATAACCTATGGTAGGTGAACGAAACTCGCCTTGTTTTGTATGACTTTCTATATAACGAGAGACGAAAACAACATATCAATAGTTGCATTGAAAGTCAACATTACACTTTGTTGGTACGTTATGATTACTTACTTATGATACCTACTGATTTTTCTTGTAAACGGATTGCATTTAGCAACACCTATTGCTTAAAGCAGTCGTTGGCCACGACTTACGAGTTGTAGGTCGTGAGTTCGAACCCCAACAGGCACTTTATGTATTTATAAATTTCATCACAACTGCCCTCAAAATGGTGAAAGAAACGTTCACCATTTCGGCATGTCCTAGAACCAAACAATTCGAAGACTTTTTGACATCCACCAACCCGCAATGGGCCCGCGCGTTGGCCTTGGCCCACACGCTCTCACTGAGAGGAGGCCTGTGCCCCAGCAGTGGGAACATTATAGGCTGATTATTTTAAAAACCTAATATTTGATTGATGAAAAAGGACCAACACTGAACT
This sequence comes from Agrochola circellaris, assembly GCA_914767755.1. NCBI lineage: Eukaryota > Metazoa > Arthropoda > Insecta > Lepidoptera > Noctuidae > Agrochola > Agrochola circellaris. Next base: position 8,135,469 of record OU611850.1, on the reverse strand, counting down.
TCGCGGTCACTAAAACATTCACTGCTCCCTAGCGTTACTAATTCAACTACAAATTGTATTTTATGTTTAATACGTGATGTGCTTACCTACTCCCATTACTTTAACCCATATACGTAAGCGTAAAACACATGCAAACGCGATAGTCTAATCTTAAAGTACCTGTCATTGACGTAACAGAGAGCTTTAACTATATTTAAACGCACCATTCGACCTTGCGAAAGCACACTGTTGAACAATTTTTTGATGTTCCAACAAAAAAATTCACGTAATTTTCATTACGTATTGATTTTGAAAGGGAAATATATATCCCGGGCGCAATAACTTGACACCTGGCTCGAAGTTATTGCGCCCGGGTTGTATAATAGATGTAAAAAAATTGCGCATCTAATGATTCACACGTTTTTAAATAATTGTTCTTCTTGTAAGTTTCTTGGCCTTTCTCACAGTTGGTCGCAATAACTAAGCTAGGGCAGCCGGACCAAATGGGTTAGGTTAGAACTATGACCAACCGCGCGCGAGCATAGCGGGCGAAACGAGTAGTGTCAGCGCTACATCCAAATTGGTCGCAGTTACTTGGTTATTTCGTATTTTTAGCACCCTAAAATAGGAATTATTTGAAGTTAACAAAAAAAGAGGAATCTTTATATTACAGTGTTCAATAATATTTTCAGGAGCGGAAAACGGGAATTATTAGAGGTCCGATTAAATACATGCCATTTTGAAATATAATAAAATATGGACCTTGAGCTGCTGATAGTGAAGGAAGTTTATTGAATGTGCACTGTAAATATGTATAGTCTACAGTGGGAATGATGCTTACACGTGTCCATTACATTTACTAGTGATCTGTCAAAACTCATGTCAGTCAGAAAATGCTTTTGGTAGTGATAGATCGTCGATAGTTGGGTATATAAAACACATGTTAATGGAAATCAATTAGAGATAAATTGTTAATTCCTCTTTACAAGTCAGAGAAGTAATTAAATACCCCATTCTGAAAGCCAATTTATATGTCATGAAAATCTTGACGCGCGGATTTTTAAGATCATTGACTCTGATTGATTTACTCGTATAGATAAATCATCTGAAAGATGTAGTGGTGTGGTGTGAGGTAATAGTTTAATTGGAATTTGTGGTCCTTTTGTCCACGAACCAAACAACATTAAAATTCACACAAAAATACACATACAACCAGAAAAATGGCTCACTGACGCCATAAAAAAGAACGGACAAATAAAAATTACACTAAAGTACAGCGCGGACCAAACTTATTATTAGTCTACCTCGGATATATCGGGCCATGAACTTGACTGTTATCGTATCGATCTCAGCTGATTTGTTTGCACGCCTACACGTTGTTACTTCGATGATACACCGACTCGAAGGCCAGAATACTAGATAGTTAACAGTTTTAATGCGCTTGCGCCTTTTGTTTGTGAAATTCATACATATTATAAATTAAACGGTTAAAGGACACTGACCGAAACACAATACAAGTTTTATTGTGTTTAGTGTCCGTCAATGCGTTAAAATAGCTTTTCGTGTCTATATATTTGACCGTGTTGTTCTTCTAAATTAGGTACTCAACGGATGTTGATCCGGTCACCATCATTTAGAAAATTTATTCAGTAAGGTTTATGTGTAAAATAGGTTAAACATTAATATTAAATTTACATATAAATCTGTCTGGACTTATAGTTCCCACCCGTCTTGAGCAAGCGTGGTGATCAATGCTCGTCCCTTCTCTGTATGAGAAGAGGCCTTTGCCCTGCAGTGGGACAGTAATAGGCTGGTATTATTATTACATATAATAAAGAAATCTCGATGTTTTGTCAAGTTATAAAAACTGTGCGAAGTAGGGGCAGGTCGTTAATACTAGCGACTTAATGTTTAGAGTAGCTGTGTAACTCCGTCAAGGGATGAGTTTCTGAAAATTATTTCGTAAAGCAGCTCGTATTTCTTCTGAAGCATAATCTTCCAAACATGTTTAACAAGTATCGTAATATCGTGCACTTAAATATTGATACTAGTTGCACCTGTTGGCATAGGCCTCTCCCAAATTACGTCACAACACCTGTTCTGCACCTTTACGGTATCATGGAAAAATGTCTACCTATACAGATAAAATCATTTAGAAACAAAACACAGGCTGTAAGGTGTCCTGTTAAAGCTCGGAAATTGGCCTTCTCAGGGTCATATACTAGGACCAATAATTATTTTATGGTTCCAAATAGTAGGCAGCAAGAAATCATGAACCTTGTCCGAAACCGCTCTGCGCATTACCTAAAAGTAATAAGAAATATAATTATTATTGAAAATAAACAAGTTATTGCTATTTAAAAATCACATTTTTGGTACCAATATTAGCCCAAATTCATTAAAAATTTGCAAATTTCCAACAGGGGTCATATGTTATGACTTGTAGACACCCGCTAAACGAGGACCGCCCGCGGCTCATGTAATAACCCGCGAAAAAAACCCACTGAAAAAAAAAGAGACGAATAATTTTTTCTATTTTACAACATAAATAGACCCTCAGTACGATACCTAACAACGCCCTCACAAACAACAACAATAAACACCAACAACAACAAAAACCCTGTCCCTTCTGGACAGGTTTTTTTTTTACATGTTGTAGATGCTCTTTAATTAAAACATGTTACAATAAAAACTTGACATTGTAAACATTGGTGGGTAACAATAAAATTTGAAATGCAAATTATGTTTCGAGAATTCTTGGGTCAACGACCTGAAACTTATAAAATGTTTTATAAAAAGAGACCAATACCATAATGAAAATATGCATAACTTTCATTTAATTTACCTTTGCCATACACCGAATTACGATCGTTTCACTAACAATATTTGAAGCTATCACGAATCCACGAACGAAGCCATTCCCTAGCCTTTTCCAAACCATTATCTTTAATCGGATGAATTTTACTGCTCACGTGACCTTGACCGAAGGTCATTTAAGGGGTCAGACTAAAGTCGTAGTATACTGAATTACAGCAGAAATTATGTATATCAGATTTATACAGCTCTTTGAATATTTTCGGGGAATTAAAACAGGTCTAAACGACAGAGTGACGGACATTTGGCTTTTGTTTTGGTCTTTATGTACATTACCATGCGTCACTGTCAGAGTTCCATTTAGTATGGTGCAGTGTATTACCCCTTTAGACATCAAACTCCTATCGCAGGGATTGACGTCAGTGAAATGTTCTGCCATACCTACACCATCTTGTTTTATTCAGCCTTGACATTGATGCGTGGAACTGGTCCATATGCTTAGGAATGGGCACGTAATAGATTTCTCTATGTTCTTTAAATGTCAAGACTCGTGTCTTTCAACAGGTAAATACCACTATTTTCTCAGCCTATATATTTTACGCCTCATTCCCCTTGAGGACGTCTTTGGTCTTCTCATACTTGTTGAACAGTGACCGGTTGACATCTAGGGTAGTTTGAGAATGTGCATTGTCTCTAATAGCATCTGCGAATTTCAAACCTTCTTATGATATGTCCATCTTACGTAATTTCTTTAAACTTTCGGCGCAATGGCGACACGACATGTATTCATAGAGTGACAAGATGATTATCACTCACGGATGCTTCATAAATATCTTTTTGACGTCCTAAAGAGCATCTCTATACGTGAAAATATACAGTTTTAGAAGATATGATACTCTTACGATATTGTCGAAACTCCAATCGGGCAATGACGCGGTGTCGATAAGACAATGAATTCGATATCGTCATAACGTTAGAGGGTAAAACCGCTTAGTTGCTAACTAATATCTTAACGTGAATTTCTAACAATACCTTAGCTTGGGTTAGCTGCTTTAGTATATGCGATATTTCATCACCGCTGTTTAACTTTAGTCGAATACATGAAGGAAGAATTAGATCTAGTTCACAAATTGTGTTTACCAGTGTCTGAAGTTAAAGCAGTCATCATGACAACAAGACAAAGTTCCTTATCAAAGAAGATAATAATATGTAATCTTGTATCTAAGAATAGGAGCTCTCCGATAACAATTAATTCTACGTGGTTTCACAGGTCCTGAGAATCTTTAAAAAAAGAACTACAAATCGCTTTTCTTCGAAACTAAGGTTAAGGGAGTTGTGCTAAGGTAACGAAATTCAAATTTTCTGCGATTTTTGCAATTAGCAGTTCAGTGTCCGGTTGTATGTTGATTAAAATATGATTCGCGACCGTGGCAAGTATGAATTTTGTATTTACATAATAAGAATCAACAATAAAACTACTATCGCGAATCATATTGAGATCAACATAGAGTCTGATTCTAAGCTGCGAATTGCAAAAAAACGTAAGAAACTTTGCATTTCGCGAGCTACCCTGGCGCTCGCCTTAAAAGGGGTGCCTACGCCTGGTTGAACAGATATGTTGGCGGAGTTTTCCTGCATATTTAAATATTTTGTCGTACGTACAAGTTGCGAATCCGTATTCGGTGATCGGTGATCCGTGATCAGGGTCTATAAATAAATAATTTTGGTTGCATTTCCCGATGTCAATGTTGCATGAAGTTATCTAAATAAGCAGATATGGCTTTTTTACAAGCCACGAACATGCAATGGCGGTAAACAATATAATAAAAGTATAATAATATACCAACATGAGTTTTATGACATGAATGTGCCGTGGAAATACCACTTTATTTGAACTGAACGTACGTACCACGTTTTTAGTGTTTGCGTACTTTTTAAAGTACACAGTTTTTACTGACTTACGGTTCTACGTATCGTCATTATCGCTAGCTACCGACACATGTTGGTGACTTGTCTGTTTACTTGATATTCGATATAGGGGTACCTAGCTACTGAAAATGACTTGAGCTTTCGAAAAGGCAAGGCGGTGACGTCATGACACGATTTTTCACGAAATTTGTCGAATTTTATGGGGTTTTCCAAAATCTTTGTTATTTTATGTCAGAACCCAGATACAGTAAATTGCTTATTGCATTTTTCGGATATCCGATTGTTTCCTACAAAAGGCGGCGGAGATTCAGTAGGATCTGCTCCTGATTCAGACTTGTCAAGAAGTTAATGGAATTTGTTTTTTAGTTTCATGATTCTGAAGCGATTTAGACCAAACGAGCGAATGTACATTTTATGCTCAATCCCCACTCTACCAAATTCTTTTTGTGTAAACAGGGACAGAACATTCCTTCGCTGGTCTCTTCCTACTAACTCTTGTTCTGGTTCTACATGTTCGTTTAGAGTCTAAATCCACCTTTAGTTGAAGCATTGTTATGTTGTGTCTTGTGTGCTAATGTAAATATTTAAAAACGATATCAGATCAACATTTAACATTCTAGGTCCGGCCTAGAATGCTAAATATTGATTTGATATCTTTTTTTATTTTATAACAATATTTTCATATATGTATATGTTACGGTTATTTACGTAGGTAGTATTTAGTATTTTTCTACCATTCTAATTGTTGTAATTTTAAGTGTATAATTTAAATACCTACTATGTAAAATTCTTGACAATAGATACTTCCAAAAATGATTATCATTTTACCATCGTTAACAAAAAAAAACCGGCCAAGTGCGTGTCGGATCACGCACAATGAAGGGTTCCGTAGTTGGGATGAATAATATTTATCCCAAGAACAAACTTATCATTCTAGTTGAAAAACATGTTCCCCCATTAATTCCAACTGCAAATGTAAGTTTGTACGCACAATATTGAGTGATTTACCATGTTATTTTAAGAGCATAGGCTTCTTAGTTTTCCTGTAATCTATAAGCATAGAACTATTCTCTGTACTTTTTTCAAATTTATTGGATCTGTAGTTTCGGAGATCAGGGGGGCGGGAATGGTCCATTTTCATCTATTATCTTAAATATCTTTAAAAGTATTTATTTTAATATGATTAAAAAAAAAAAATTGAGATCCTCGCAATAAGCCCTTTCATTTGATATGTCAGTTCGCAAAACTTTTTTTTAAATTTCTTATTTGCCCTTTTCAAAAGTGACCCCAATATTCAAAATTCATTTATTTATGTTACACGTCCGTGTTTGGGTCACAGAAATACATAATTATGTGTACCTACCAAATGTCAACTTAATCGGTCAATTAGATTCGGAGCAAGTTGGCTGTGACAGACTGACAGACAGGCAGACACGAGTGATCCTATAAGGGTTCCGTTTTTCCTTTTGAGGTACGGAATCCTAAAAACTATTAATTTATCTTCATATCCCATTTTATCTATGGTAATTTAATATCACGTTTTATAATTATTCTGGTAAATGTATTTTATTACAGTACAAACGAATGCCGGATATTCATTGTAATACGATGTGTAATATTTTTACCCAGAAGACATAACAGGTACTGGCAATAAGCCTGTAAAAAGTGTAAGTAATGTTAATTTTTTCTGTACAATGTGCAAGTCTACAGGCCAAAGTGTTATCCCACGTACGCACGGACGTAAAAATATCGCGGCGGGATTTTATCGCGCACTGGATTTTTAATTCTCGGTGTTGAGCCGAGCATTGAGAATCCAACAGTGCATCCCAGCGTGTTGAAGAAACACACTTTTGGATTTTCAACTGTCGGCGCCAAGCAGAGCGTTGGAAAATCAGTGCGCGAAATAAAATCGCTCGTGCGTACCTGGGCTTACACCTAACGGCCAATATTCTGCGTTCCCTGTCCAAATTCGTATCATCGGAAAACACATTTGGACGATGTCAAAGACTAAATAAGTCAGTACATGCACCATATGGGTTCAAAGTAAACTCAAACTCAAAGCATTTATTTCAAATAAACCAATTACAGGCACTTTTGAATTGTGAAGGGGGTCGGTCAGTCAGAAAGATGAAGCTAGATGCCCATTCCAAAGCGTAGTAGGTACCTATGGAGAAGAACGGGCAAGAAACTCCACGGAGTACTAGTTGTAGTAAGCTGTCTGCCTACTTATCTGTTTTGTTGACTGTACAAACAATGACAGCGCTGTCATCTGTTGCTATGATATTTGTGCTGTACCACAGCTTACCGCATTCACCATTCACGCTTATTTAATTATACATGTGGCTACCAATCAAGTAGATTGCAGGACAGAGTGACGTCACATATGGGTGCCTAGAGATTTATTAGTGCTGTTACCCTCATGAAGATCAGATGACCGTTGCCATAAACAGCAGCTGCAATTTACACATAGGGCATACGCCAACATGCATAGAATAGCGATGATAATTCTACAACGATAAAATAATTCTTAAATTGAATAATTAAAATTTTCAAACGTATTTATTCGTTTTAATTTCATTGAGGCGATGTTATGATCCGCGACCCCGGCAAATGACCTCTGCGTTACAACTCTTTAAGATCAGCTTGCTACAAGACAGTATTTTAGAAAATTTAATAATTTTCTAAATAGACCAACGAGGCACAGCTTAGTATTTTTAGGAAACTTTAACAATTTGACGAATATTCCTCTAAGTTTCCTCTTTAGATATTACCATTGATAATATTATAATTAATGTGAAATTGAGTTCGCTTCTACGCTAAAACGGTTGAACGAACGTGTTTGGATGAAATTTGGTACCCGGGTAGACCATGACCTGGTTCAGGACATAGGATACTTTTTATTCCGATATTCCCACGGGTTCGAGATTTATGCGGGTATAACCGCGGGCGCAGCTAGTAAATAAATAAATAATAAAATACGTTTAATTTTTTTTAATTATCTTCATAAAACGAAAGCGTGAAATCGTATACGTGTGTGAAATTAATGTCGCCATTAACGGTGTTTAATAATATATATCTATATTAACTGTCCGTTGTTGAACCGCTAAAGATTGCGTTATTTATATCCCATACAAGGGTGCCAACCATAGATATCCGTGCTGCCAACAGACAATACCTCTACAAATAGGTATACGTGCAAATTCAAGAAAAGGCACGGTTTGAAGTAGTAGCCTATTGCATGAACGATTGTACACATCTTATTCGAACTTGACTTGTGGAACAGCTATAACCATAGATCGAGTACCGAGGAAGAACATACGAGAAAACTTCTCGGATGTTCTTCCTTAGATTACAAACGCTCCAATACATAAAGAAAAGCTACTCATTGCGTTTCCTTTCATTTCAAGAACAGTGCATTACATACTTAATTCCGGCCTTAATTATATTATTTTATTGTGCTAAATTTTATTATACCGTAATTTAAATCTTATCAACCATAAAGGTAGAACCAGTACGTGCAAATAGAGCGTAAGATATTATTATATTTCGTGTAACCTCGTATTGTTTTCAGAGATACCTATAAAACGTTTGATATCCGGTAGTTTTTCGCGTCCGTTTTTAGTTTTAAACTGAGATTGGCCTTAAAAAATTCTGTAACTAATTTGGGCTCTCGTGCATAACTAGGTTCCGTCCGGGAGTAGTTAGATCAAGCTGGTAGAAAAATGTTTATTTACGCTTTAGCGGTTCTGGCATTGTTAGGGTTATTATGATCAAGAACAGGAAATATTTCTATTTGGAGACCATAAAGGCGTAAAGACTTTAAGTTGTAACTTTGTGTTGACCAAATATCACACCTGCCCTGGTTAATAAACGTTACAATCCTACAATTTTGTAAAAAAGTCACATATTTGTTAAGTTTTACTACATGTGCTGTTTAATAGGATGTCATTGTAATAAAGTTACAAGTAAATAAATTAATTATCACAATTGTAAATGCTGTTTATAAACATTTACATAATATGTAAATGTTTATAAACAGCATTTTCTACATATTATGTAGAAAACGCCTGTAGATTTCGATGACAACATTGTATTTACAAATATTTAGTTGTAAGTTACAATTTACATAAAATGTAAGTTTTAAAATTTGCTCGGTGCGGGCTACATTTCTTTTCGTATTGTACCCTATTTTTGTTATCAAATATTCGACTGTAGCTTACCCGAAAATTTTCGTTGATCGTAAAATTTGTCACATTAAAAGTAAAATGTATCCTTTTACGAATTAAAGCTCGCCGTTGCCGTTCAATCACATATACATCCTCACTAACATAATTACTTTCACTATGTATTCGTTGTTAGAACCATTTTTTATATTCAAATTTGTTTAGTTAAGGCACAAAATTGTAAAGTTTCGACACACCATGACACCACCTGTCAGAATTATACTACAATTTACGAAAATATGTAAACTTGTAGTTACAATTATGTGTTCAATAAAGTAGTTTTCCCTACAAATATGTAAACTTACACTTGTAAAGCGAAAATGTTTATTAAACAGAAATAATTTTACAATTTTGAAAATTTTCCAAAATGATAAATTTGTAACTTGTAATTTTTATTAAACAGAAACTTGTAAATTGCAGCTTTTCATCTACAATTTACAATTTGTAAGTTTTATTAAGCAGGGCCCTGGTGTAAGACAATGGTGAATGGGGCAAAAGCCCTTATGCATTTTGGCACGACTACGGAATTCATTGAACACTTACGGAAGTGTCTGAGGAATCTTTACAGTTGATTAAGGGTTAATCATACACGGAAGAAACGCGTTTATATACGTTGTTGAAGAAAGCACATAAGCAAGACATTATAATGTGTAGGTATTATCAAACAATGTGCAGTTTATATCATTCTTATGTAACAACAAAGGTGAGATGAAATCATTTCACGTTGACTCAAACAATCACGTATAAACATGGGCCGGTGTAGTAGTAGTAGTAGATATTGTATGTGTCAATGTCAATATTTTAGCAGGTAATATTGTTACTGCACGAGAAGTCTATTGTCTTGCATCTTTAGGTCATACAAATCAGCCTGTTGCTTGACTTGTCCCTTTAGCGAAATGCAAGACTGCTTCCGAATCCAGTTCAATCCAACTTGATCCTCCTTCATACTTGGTAGCCTTGCTATATGGTATTTTCATTTACCTTAATGCTAGCTGTTCATTCAATTCAACAATGATTTTGATGGTTTAATTAGTGTTGACCGTTCCCATAGCTGCCCGTTTTTAATCACCTACGACACCCAAGGGTCCTATTGATGTGAATGAGACCAATAAATTCAATTGTGCCACCGACTTCACTGGATATATCTGTATCGATATCTACATTGGCATGATTCGATAGAATTGCGTCACTGCACTTATATGATTGGTGAATTAATTAGTGTCGTTACGGAAAGCCTTAGGACTTCCCCGGCCTTATATTTTCTATCAACGTATTTTGCTCGGCACGTGGTCTTGTACGGCAAGTGGTTGCCTGCGGCTTTCTCTACGCAAATTTGTATTATAAACCTACATTACCTAACGGCCAATGCTCTGCGTTCCCTGTCCAAATACGTATCATCGGAAAAAAACATTTAGACGATGTCAAAGACTAAATAAGTCAGTACATGCACAATATGGGTTCAAAGTACTAGTTGTAGTAAGCTGTCTGCCTACTTATCTGTTTTGTTGACTGTACAAAAAATGACAGCGCTGTCATCTGTTGCTATGATATTTGTGCTGTACCACAGCTTACCGCATTCGCCATTCACGCTTATTTAATTATACATGTGACTACCAATCAAGTAGATTGCAGGACAGAGTGACGTCACATATGGGTGACTAGAGATTTATTAGTGCTGTTACCCTCATGAAGTGATCTTCATGAGGGTAACAGCACTAATAAATCTCTGATGACCGTTGCCATAAACAGCAGCTGCAATTTACACATAGAGCATACGCCAACATGCATAGAATAGCGATGATAATTATACAACGTGCAACGTGCGTGATTTCTGAGGCTTTCATTCAATACATTGATTTGTGGGTTTTGTGGAGGTATCCCCGCATTTTCGCCAATGTTACATTATAATGGACGCCTAAAAAAAGCCCCCAAAACGCCCGTTTCATTAAAACGGCGGGAAACGGACGTTTAGGTAACTATTTGGTTATGTTTTGTCCCCAAAAGAAGGCTCCAAAGTACCGCAAGCCTCAAATAAATACGTATTAGTTTTTTAAGTAGTTGGCTCATTTGCTTCAGTCGCAATAAAAGCTCATTGCAAAACCATTTATAAAAAACTAAAATTAGAACGTTGCTATAAACCGGTCCGGGTTCTCCAAGTCCTGGAGAGCTGTGCGATAACTTTCTAATGCACTGTAAATTCTTCGCCAAAGTCGTCCGACGGGCCACGTATACCCTTTTATGCCAATGAGTCTACATTATACGCTGATAAAAAAGGGAGAGTTTACATAACTTGTAATACATATGGCTCGTTTTTAACAGGAGTGTTCTTGAACTACGCTAAGGGCGTTTGCCCACTTATCCGTGTCCGGTTCGTGTTCGTTTCTGATCCGGTTTGGCCGTCTTGTTAATAGTGTGGACGTGTGTGCACTCATGAAAGAAAGAAAGAATAATAAGTTTATTTGTCACAGAAACACGTGCATAAAAAAAAAGATAATAAACTCGAGTAGAAAATAAGAAAATGAAACACAATAGATTTAAATACAATAACGAGCACAAAACAGAAATAGTCGGCAGCTGCTGGCACGTCATGACTGTGACAAGAAGGCTTCCACTCAGCATGATGCTGTGCTATGAAGACCCACAGCACAGCGCTGATTTTCAGTGGTCACCCGAAAAAGACGTACGTACGGAGACCAAGTCAGGTTTAATGAATTTTACATAAAACACGCATATACGGTTCGTGTTCTATTCGTAAATTCTCACTTCGAGTGGTTTTTTGACGGTTCAAAACCGAGTCGGTACATCAAACAAAACGCTAGGACGCAAACGCTAGGACGTGAATTTATCGTCCGTCTTTTTCACGTATCGAACACATATGGAATACGAACCCGATACGGATAAGTGGGCAAACGCCGAAACGCCCTTAGTTCTGCTTGCACCACAAATCACTAAATGCGTTTAGCGCGTACGTAAGTAATTTTTGGTGCAAGTGAGCGTTATTTGTTTTTGACATATAAAAACTCTAAGGACCAACTTGAATGATGCTCAATCATGGACTCAAATTTTCATGCTTGTCTATACTCAAATCTAGTAAAAGTCGAGAGAACTAGAACTCGACTCCCAAAAGATAATGTACTCGTAGTATCTTTATACTACATTATCTTTTGTTTTGTGTTATAAATGTGTGTAAAACTGTAATTACTAAGAAATGTTTTTTTTTTGTCTATTAAATATAACACGTCCAAATACGTTTCTAATATGTCCCATTTCTTTCTTTCCAGCGAGCTGCTGTCCAGGGCAGTTTCCTGCAGGGTTTCCTCGCTTCGCTCTCTGTGGTGATAGTCTCTGAGCTGGGCGACAAAACCTTCTTCATAGCTGCAATCATGGCCATGAAACACCCTAGAATCATAGTCTTTGCCGGGGCCATATCAGCTCTGGTCTTCATGACAATACTGTCAGCAGCATTTGGATGGATAGCGACCGTGATACCTCGAGTGTATACGCACTACGCCAGTGCTGTCCTCTTTGCGATATTTGGTATTAAAATGTTAAGGGATGGGTGGAAAATGGACCCCAATGAGGGACAAGAAGAATTGGAAGAAGTACAGAGTGAATTGAAAAGAAGAGAAGATCAGGTATGTCAAGTTTGATTTTTTTTTAAGGAAATAGATGTGTGACTCAGTAAAGTGACCGATTATGTCGTAAGAATATCGATTAATTGAGCGAAATAAGAAACCTAGCAGAGTTGTTATAGTTCAAATAGAATTATTTTTTTAACTAGTTCATATAATTAACTTCTTTATACAGTAACAAAGTACGATTCATAAATATTAGTTATTTTCAATTATTTATCTTCACTGAAATCTCCTTCCCCTTTTTCGTTCGCATTTTTTTTTATAGCTGTATCTCCGCTATCAAAAATGGCCCAAGAATTGAATAAACAAAATGTATATTTGAACTTGCAAAATAAATATTATTTTTTATTTTGTCTTCACTCGCGATGTGCTAAAGACCTCGATAGATAGAAAGGCATTTATCAACAAAAAAAAACACGTGACTACCATAGTAATCTTTTTGGAAGGGCAATTGTTCTTGATACACTTTGCGGACTATAAAATAATATTCACATAACATAACATCACGCCCGTTTCCCCGAAGAGGCAGGCAGAGGTGTTCCTACAATACACCCATATTTCGCCAGATATTTTTAAGTCTCATGTAATAGGGAGCGAGCCTATTACTATCAACCCGGCACAAATCCAGACTCAGGGCTGCTACTGACCCGGGTGTCACCATTGTGTCCCGGGTATCACCATTGTGTGGATCGCCCGGAGGACACGGTGGAGCATACGGTGGAGCATACGGTGGAGGTCTGCCCGGCTTGGGCGGGGCACCGCTGTGTCCCTGTGGAGGCGATCGGCGGCAGTGATCTCTCGCGTCCGGTCCTGGTCCAGGTCATGGTAGCCGTCACCTCCTTCTGCGAAGCAGTAATGCTCGTGAAGGAGGAGGCGGGACGCGGAGGGAGAGGCAAATTTCGCGACCTCACGCCCCTAGCCGCCGCAGGAGACGCCCTGGGCGTCAGGAATCGCAGGCCGATTCTCGGCCGCCGTAGGCGCGTGCTTGCGGACGGTGAGCAATGGGTAGGTCGCCATCCGATAAGGGCCAGGCCCGTGTCGACGGTGCGTTGTGTTCCACGCGCGCCGCAAAGAGATGTCAGCACAACTGACGGGGTCCGCTGGGACCGATACCTGCCGGAATCGCGGGAAAGTCCGAAAGGATACCGTTACCCCTGGCAACGTACAGACAACTGAATGAACACCGGCGGATTTTAGTCAGTAAGAGTCTGACGCCCTCCCGCTCCGCCCAGAGCGGGAGAAGTTATTTGATAATCTACCATCCAAAAAAAATAAAAAAGAAGGCCAGAGAAATTCCAGATGGAAGAACCCAATAACACATAATATGTATTATGATGTTAAAAAGTTCCACAATCCATTTATCCAATATAATTTTTTGACTTTTTTATTTCATTCAGTATTTTACCGGATATCAACATATAATGTAGGTACTTTATACTTTTCAAACACCTACCTACAATTTTGTTAATTAAAAAATAAAACAATTAGCGAAATCTAAAATCAAAATGTTCGATTCACACGCTTATCGCATTTGCGGCTTTTATTAAATCTACCCTCCTATCGGACATGGCGATAATTATTATAAGCGTTGATTAATCGTTATTTAATTATTTCATTTTATTGAAGTTGCTATTTAATTAAAGATTAATTTACACAACGCACATTGTTGTGAAATTATTAACGTTTATTGAAATTGTAATATTAGAAAAATTATGGCATTTTTTAAAATGAATAGCATCATGTTGTTCTACTTAACTTTCCAAAGGTTTCAAAAGTTAATAATTTGAGATTTATTTTGTTACGCTAGCCATGCACAGATTTTTTACAGACAGAAAGATTATCAGTAAAAAAATCCACAGAAATCAGTCCCTTACTGAAATAAAGTCTAAGACTTTATTATTATGGTTATGGGACTTCCATGACTTCCATGGTCCCATAACCATAATAATAAAGTCTTAGACTTTATTTCAGTAAGGGACTTAAAAAAAAAAGACAAATGGCCAGATTCTGAACGAAATATGTGAAATCACCAAAAAGGTGTCTCCGAAATGGGTAAACATCTTACACAATTAAGGGTACCTACCCTTAATTGTAATCCTATCGAAACCAGAATGGTATCATTTTGAAGCCCTTTAAATTCTTCACGATCATTTATTTTTATTTTTTCTATATCTCTACGTTTTTGAGAAGTTTATGATTCTTAAAAAAAAAACTCCCAAAAGAAACTAAAAAATTGACGTTTAAAAAAAAAACATTTTACATTTTTTTTGTTTTGCTGAATTGTAGCCCTTTCAGTAACGCATCTTCTGATACCATTTTCATTTCTTTATCGTAATAATTGAGGATGCTACCGATCACACTATTCTTGAAACTACTGAAGTGATCGAATTAGCATTAGCAATTAGTATTTTCAATGTTAAAAAATAAATATATTTTTCTTTACAAAACGCTAGATTACTCCAAAAGTAACGAAATAGTTCATTCAGCCTTCATTGCGTAGGATAGCCAAGTCACCGTTACTTTTTGCGATTATAATGGATTATAGGAATTAGCAATAATAACCATGGATTACCAATAGTTTCTGTTGCGCTGTGGTCACGGCAATTATGCCTTCACTGTTTTACACTTTCAATTTCACAATTTCAGTTCTTTTTTCTAAGTTTGCGAATCAGACAGTTCTCGTTGTTATGTACCTATAACATTAAAATGAACTTCCTGTTTTTTTTTTATAGTTACCTACGGAATTAATGTTTATAAGGCTATCATTATCAAAAAGACTCATGCAACCTAGATTCTTTAGTACGTCTGTATTAAGAGCGATCATTGTAAAAGTTGGCAACGTCGCAAATAGCTGTCAAATATTTACCTGTTTTGATTTGCGATTATAACACTGAATTAGATATTTGAAAGTTTCCAAATACTTTTTTTCATCTAAAACTAAATAATTATTGCATTTCATAATCAATATTTTAGTTGACTAATTAGCCATATTTTATATTTCCATACAGTAATATTGGCAAATAAATCAAAACAGCGAAATAAATGGCATCTATTTGCAACATTGCCCACTTTCGCAATATTTCAGTATTAAAAAAAAAGAAGGATACACACAGTATTTATTTTATTATATTATTTATTTATTTTATTTATTTATTTAACGGTTTATGTACACACATATAAACCGACAAGAAAAAAAAGGAACAGAAAAATACGTACAAAGGTGATGCTTATTTCTAAAGAAATCTCTTCCAGCATACCTGCGATAGGAAAGTAGTTAAAGAGATGTAGACAACGTGTGTAAGAAAGAGTAGAAGAGAAAATAAAATACATAAAATAAAAACACCTAATTATTCACTAATTTAACTATAATATTAACTATAAACATAGATACTACTTATATATTACTTTCAAATGGTAGCCTATATTTGCAAAGAAGTTTACCCGTTCAAATTCTTCAAATGTCATTGGCACAAATAAACTCATTGCTAATTTTATTGTTGTTACCTACTGTTTTTTATCTAAGAACTAAAATCTCTGATACATTACTTTTTTTAAACCATGTTATCGCCTTAGGAAACACTGTAAAATTTTATCCTTTAATCAAACTTAATATCTTTGCTATCTTACATGATCTGTTTCAAAATAAAATGATTATTTTATCTAGGTATCTACCAAAGATATCTTAAGTAATGGTACCTACATTTTTTATTGCCACATTTAATAAAACCAAGTAAATGTTTAATAAACCAGTGCACACAAGTTAAATCCAGACTAAGACTTACTGAACTGCTAACATTTCATGAGTACTTGGATCGAGTGGTTGCATTGCAAGGAATCATCGACATTGATGCCAATAATAATTATTTCTTATCATTTCAAAGTCATTCCTCTTCAGATTACGCTGTAACGGATGGGTCTAAAAAACAATTGAATGACGGTAGCAAAGGAGGTCGAATAATAACTTACTAATCGTTGTTTATATGAAGGTCAATTTAGTAGAATCAACTATTAATCACCAACGAAATCTTACTTAAACAGGACTGTGTTTATTACATAAGATAGTGTTTTTGAGATACTTTAGTATTTGTAGATTCTTTTCAGTCCTAGCTGCAAATGTTGAATTCCTTTCTTTGTTTTAATTTTATTGTGACCTAGTTATAACTGGCACACACGAAGCGCCATATTGTGTGTGTACAAAGGGGAAGGGGATTTGAAAATCGAGTCAAAAATGTTGCCAGTACTACTTTTAAAAGATGATTCGGCTTTACATGCCAATTCTGTTTTTTTTTTAATCAGCCGATAAGAATATAACGATTTAGATTTGAACATCGAGATTAATTTCGATCTTAAGTTGCCAGTTCGAGATTCAAAAGTATGACACTGCAGGACACGCTAAAAGATCGATCGAAGTCGCCTGACTCGACGTCGGTCGTGACCGCTGGTTCCCAAAGCCCGGGGCCTGCGGTCTCCAGAGAAACGGAGAGTGCCCCACAGTCCCCAGGGGAGCCCGTAGCGGGCAGCTCGGCGCAATCAGAACCGCTGAGGGTGATCTTACGTCATTATGCCTGGCAGTACGAATGACACCTAGTTATTTTTTCTTTTAGCCTTAGCTTTTTTTCGTTCTGTTACGCACAGACCATATCATTATTTCGTTTGAGAAAGGCTTCGATAGATGAATTGAATCGATTATGCAAAGGAATTCAGCATTTGATTAGAATGTTGTTTAGGCAGGCGTTACACCATCAAATAGTAAAATATTGAATTAGTTAACCTTTGATTGTGTAATACCGGCTCAATAGTGCAAGTATTGGTATTCATTCATACTTTTCGTTAACTTATCAGACCAGAAAAATTAAGATTTCGATTCTGAAGCTTTGAAGGTTACTATGATAATACGAAAAGTGATTTTATTTTTCTGGGCAAGATTTTATGCTTTGGGCTTCAAATATTTAAGTATACAGCGAAATAGCTATAAAGTAAGTTCATACCTAATCTAAAATAGCTTAAATAGGTAAATATTGCATCCTTAGTTATTGTAAAATAAAATAAAACATTTTAATTTTTTTATATTTTTGCCCCAAAAACTATGTCAACGTAATTGCCCAGAATTAATTATAAATAGATTAGGGTTTTCTTAAAAAAATGCTGCCACTATTGCATACAAATCTGTTGCATATTTGAAGCCTGGAATGTATAAATTTATTCATGCATTTTGATTCTTAATTTCGCCTCATCCCTACTTTTGTGAATATTTGACTGTAGTGTAAAGTCACACTGAAATACATCATTTTTTCACTATACAAAATCCAATGCCACATTAGAAATATCTTTGAATAATAATATGCTCGAAGAATTTGTCACCATAGTCACTGCAACATTTTATTTGCAAGCAAACTTTTGTTTTTTTATAAATCCGTTCATAAATATTGTTGTTTGCCGTTTCAGCCTTTTGTCTTGCTTAGCATGTACTTATCTGTATTTACATAACTGTAATTCCAGTTAGTCTGTACTTACTCGTCGAGTAATTTTAGAATAGTATGAATAACTACTGTCAACATATTTGTCTTCTGTGATTCAAGATTGTCAAGAGACCCCCACTCTTAAGATTGACGACCATAATGATAAATTAACGCATTTTGAACCTTATCTTGTAAGTCATAGAGTATAAAACTCAATAAAGAGAAAGGCCCCTTTACAGAAAAAGAAGACTAAGTTATATTTTATATGCCCTTTCTATGGATGCCGTAAAAACGACAAAGTGGTGACGGGCAGGTCTAGCAAGATTTACCGTTGATACACACGTTACTATTATTATTTAGTGAAATAGATTTGCTTCCAATAAAATATTAAAAGCATCGCGATTAACATGAGTGTACTTAAACAATCTGCTAATAAAAACCTCAAAATTCTTCCACCCTAAGGCCCCAATCTTTCAACCCTTGCAACACAATTTCGCCTCACTAAACCCCCTTCCAAAATTGCAGGAAGAAAAAGAAGAGACCCTAGACATGTTAGAACAAGGACAGGTCGAAAACCGGCGGCGGAAACGAAACGCTGTCCTCAAGGTTCTTCTTCAAGCGGCTTCGCTGACCTTCCTTGCTGAGTGGGGGGATCGGTCGCAGTTAGCCACGGTCGTGCTTGCGACCAGGGAGCATGCGGTCGGCGTGGTCGTTGGTGGCTCGCTGGGCCATGCTCTGTGTACGGGACTGGCTGTGATAGGCGGCAGGATGGTTGCCGCCAAGATTTCTGTTAGAACTGGTGAGTTTGATTTTGAAGTTTTTTTTTTTTTTATGTCATCTAAATTTGAATTGCGGGTAAAGTTAAGTATTTCCCGAAATGTTTCATTGGGGTAGGTTATTATAGAATTTTTGTTGACAGTTTATGGGAAGAGCTCATGCAAAAATGATACTTATGTCCTCTGAGAAAAAAAGCAAGCTATGGAAAGACGACATATTTTCGTCTGGATTACATGTTGATGGAAATAAAAATGTCAACAAAAACAGTATAAAGAAATAAACACCAATGACGTATCTGACGCATTTCTGCGTCATTGGCAAACGCCGGACGCCATGAAAGTTATTTTGGGCCTTTACAGACGATGAGTTACGCCAATATTTTGTTTTCTTCCCAGTTTGCGTTACTGGTTAAATCCCCAGTAAATTGTGCTAATCAAAATTTAAAAGTCATTTATTCAAACTAGGCTGAGAATCAGCATTTTTTTAACGTCAAAATTACATAAGACAGTCCCCCAAAAACGCCCACCCTTCACCACTTCCTAGTGCTTAAGCTGGGAAGAAAAAGGATCCTTAGGATCTTTAAGACATGTTCATGAACCTGTCTTTTACATGGGAAGCCTGCTTTTAATATGTAACAAATTAAATAGGTATATGAGAAAGCCCAAGCTATCTGTCAACTTGTTATGGAGAGCACGCTAAGGTAGTCCGCGAAATTCAAGTTTCTTCACGTGTTTTGCAACTTGCAAGTCAGTATCAGCTTATCGGTTCTGTAAACATCTCACCGTGAAGAGGGACGTGAAGTGAGCATGAAGTGAGCTGTCCATAGTGTCAATCCCTAGCTTTAGGTGCAATGACAGCTCACATCAAGCTCACTTCACCCAAGTTATCACGGTGAGATGTTTACAGAATAGCACGGCAGATTGTATGTTGATCCAGTTAAATGATTCGCGATCGTAACAGATATGTATTTACAGAATTACAATAATTACAGATCGAATTGGCCTCAAATGATGTCATGATTTCATGAAATAGTAATTTTAACTTAGAGATATACTTATAAGAGACATATTGATGATTATAATAGAGATGATGCTTGGGTAAAAAAAAAGAAATTTTATTTAGTCCGTCAGTCAGATAATAAAAAAATATTAGACACGTATTTTTTGCTTTATCATATTAATAAAAGAATGCTTAGATAAAACGCATTAAAGTTGGGGAGTGGGGGTGGGCTACGTCACTAGTATGTATAAAATCTAAATACTCGTGACGTCATGGCACATTTTACCTCAATGTATCGCCGTAATCTTTTGATAAAGTAAAAAAAGAAAAAACACGTGTCCAATATTTTTTTGTAAACATCCTGATGGACAAAAAAAAAATGTCATCACCCTATTTCGTAAATATATATCTGCCCTGCAAATTGCAAAAAAACTTAAGATAATATTTTCCCTTAACAACTTTATAATTGTTGTTAAATTGTTGCAAACCATCTTGTACAATTTTGCCAATTTTCGTTTCATAATTTTAACCTATATTTTCTCTCTTCCACAGTAACCATAATCGGTGGAATAGTGTTCCTGTTTTTCGCAATCAGCGCCCTTGTTATGGGTCCCGGTGAATAAACGCCTAGTTTAGTACCGATGTGTAAGTGACAATATGTACTGTACATTGTTATTTGTTAGCTTAGACAATCTCACTTGTTTATATATATTTAAAGATGAAGCATTGGGCACTGTTAGAACAACACTAGCTTATCTGATGATTAACAAATGTCGTATTTTGCGCATGCGTCGTCTGGACAGAACCCATAAAATAGGGTGTGTATCATATTTTTGTGAAACCTTAAAATGCCAAAAGTGGATAAAATAAACCACTTATTTTGCACGTCTATGTGTTCAAATGAAACTCGACAACCTAGTGGATAATTTTGTACGTGAAGATATTTTTTATATTTTCTAAAATCCTGAAGACTCGTGTTTTACTATTCTCAGTACCTGCAACATAAGTAACTACAAAATTACTTTTACTGCAGGCGTGTATGGGTGCAAAAATGCCTCCTAATGAAAAGAATCTTACATTGGCATGGTGTATTTAGTGAACAAAGTTGTTAACATCCAAGCTATCGTGAACGTGTGAAACGTTCTTCAGCTAATGTTAAGATAGTGTTGTTCGATATTGGGATTACTACGGATTTAAATTGTATGTCATCTTCAATTGCAGGTACTTAGTAGATTTTACTAGTAGTTTACTTGTCTTGTGAGAGAGAGAATGAAATTATATTAATTCTATTTAGAATCTCTTACGTTAGTGACTCGAGTGACGTAAATTCTAAGAACGTCTATTCTATTCTAATTTTGTTATGGCAAGCAAAGCCGATGTCGACCATTCTGCCAATGTCTAAAGTGAATTTGCAAAAGCGAGTGTGCATTGCTGAAAAATAAAAAATAAGTAGTAAATCTTTGATGATACAGTTGAGCTTAATTTTAGGGTTAGTACTGGACTGAAACAAACAAAGAACATTAAACACATATAATACCACCACATCCACAGAGACAGAATATTTTTGGGAGACAGATCATAATTTTATATTATACTAAGAACGTCAAATAGACGCTTTAACTTGCCAATTATTGTATTTCATACATTTTAATTCTTGTTTATGCTCAAGTATTTATTTAAAAAATAACAAATTGACATGTGACATCTGGCGAAATATGGATGTACTATAGGTACACTCCTGTATAACCCCTCGGGGTATACAGACGTCATGTTCGTTATGTTTGTGTTGACAAGTAAATACATTTTATGATTATCTTCTATTATTATGTTCTCGTGAGGATATTTCTGACTGCATGTCATAAAAAAGTGGTCTTAATCTTACCGATATTTACTAGTTAACTATTTATGTATGCCGATATCGTAAATGTCTTACCGACTCAAGTGTCTATAAAGGTAATTTAATTCACAAGACAAGAAAATACGTCATTACTCTTGAAGATGGCATACAATTTATATTTCTTTGTCTCTAAAAGATAAACATATTTTTCAAACTACGTAATATGTGATACATTGCTTTGTTTGAATCTCTTGTTTAGAGGAAACGCGGTCAATTTAGAAAAAAAAAAAAAAATTGCACCAAATAACAAAACATAAGGGACATGTCAGTGGTAGATTAAACATACATTATAAGGAAAAAATATTTGGACTATAGTTTGACCGAGATCGCAGTACCGCGCCTTAGGTGTGTGCTGCGAGACGGGGGGGCAGTGCAGGCCGCTCATTTGTCAACACTCACGACGTCCGCCGCTCATTAATCAACACTGCCTAGCCTCGGAGCGCATTCCTAAAGTGCAATACAGCGGCCTCGGTCAAACTATAGCATTATTAACCAGGGATAAAACAGAGTAATACGGTAGTATGAAATGAACGTCAACGACCACGTGACCGCGTTTCCTCTTAAAAGAGAAATTACTCACAAAAAAGCAAAGAAAGCAAATTTTATGTTATTTTTTTAACTTCACCTTGTATGTGTGTATAAATATGAAGATAATGTACGAAAGAATAAATCGATGTTTTAAGAACATCGGTGAGGAATATTTAAAAAATCGAATTTAATAATGAGATTTGTTATCGGCCTGCAAACGTAATTATGATTATTATTATGATAATGGAAATTTGAACTTAAATGTATCGAAATTAATTTGAAACGGGACACATGATACGGCTCAATCATTCAGTGCAAATATTATGCATAGTATGTTTAAAAGAAAAACGGTTAAAATGTAGTTTAACATAAATAACAAAGCTTGCATGCATAATCAGCTTATAATGTTCCCACTGCTGGGACGTCTTCGAATTTTTGATTCAAGGATATGTCGGTTTCCTCTTGATGTTTTCCTTCACCATTTTGACAGCAGTGGAGATGAAATAATTTACACAAAATAAAGAGTCTGCTTGGGTTCGAACCCATGACCTACAACTCGTAAGTCGCGGCCATTACCACTGGGCCACCACTGCGCTTGAACAAAGCTTGATAAAAACCTTATTTTTGGAATAAAAAGGAAACATAAGTAATGACTTTGAAAATAACAGTATCAAGGTAATTTTGCGAACTTGGTTGACTGTACTAACATAAACAGTAATCTAAATACAGGTTTGGTTGAAAACTGCTGATATCTTTTATTAGAGGATCATTTAAAAATATAAAACAAAAAAGAACTACATATGTTGTGAAATGCATCATGATGAATATAATAATGCACCAAAATCTTAATATTTGAAATTTCTTTGGTCCATAGACATTTATTGATGCAAATGTGTCATCTTCATTATGAAACGACATTTTGTTCATAAATGTAGGCAGTTTATTTCGAATATATTCGAAAAAAGAAAACATTTTGGGCCATAAAGATGGTGGCGCCCTCTATACTAATGAGTTGACATTTTGTGGCCAGTTGGGAATTCAACAAGGGAGATCGAGGGACGAATAATCAGTTTGGATATACTCATTAAGTTTTATTTGTATGAGGATAGGAATCTAAACTGATTCAAAAAGTATCCAAGAAATAGGGAGGTGCTTATTTTGGATTACACCATACCTAATTATGGAACTTACAATAACATTTTAATATAATTTTTGCCTTCCATGCTTGGCTGTTATGAAAGTTTCATAAATAAGGCCAGAAATTAGATTTCCAAACTTTTATTTTCTAGCCTAGTGTGAATGTTATAGATAAAATATTATATAAATATAATAGCTAAATATATATTTTAAACGCTTCTAAATAACGCCTGGTGCGTTTATATATAATCGTTTATACTAATATTTTTGTACTTCTTGTCTGTGATCTTGTATGTATGCTAAATAACTTTTTATTACACAGTACTGTACAATCAAATGAAATGGTAAACTAAAATAATCTGCATTTAAAAAGCTTTATTTATGTTAAAAAAAAGCCATTTGGAATGGAAAAGAATAAAAATTAAATTCGAAATTTCGTTTCGTCGTTCCATTTTTGTATTTTGGCGGTTAATTGAAGATTAAAATATAAAAGATTGTGCTGCGAAATAGTGCGGGCCTGCGCATTTAGTGTAGAACTTAAAATAAAATACTTTTAGTTCTTATTTGAATAATTTTAAGGAAAATAATGCATGTCATTAAGTGTTGAAATTGTAGAAAATAATAAATGTTCACTTTGTGGTTCGTCTGTGTCAGCCATTTTGCCTTATGTAATTTATAATAATGGTCGATATAGGATCGTCATTTTATTTATAAACGTTGTTGATGGAAATCACTTGCGTGATAATTACGATTAATTTAAATGTTTGGAGTAATTAATCAACGGGTAATTTTAAAGGCTTGATTATTCTGAGGATTAAACTTAAGCTGTGGTCAAGGTTTCAAACTAACCGAAGAAATCAGAACGGAGTCAAATAATGTTAGCCTAGTTCCCTTTGATCCTTATATCAATCAAAGTTTATTCAGGCTTTTAACATTACCTACAAGTAGAAAATTATGTCGTGACAATACCTTTTCTACACCTACATATTAAAAGTTAATCACAGTAATCTGGTGCATACATTAAAATCTAATGGACTATTTCGTTCATATACAATGCGCCCATGGGCATGTGACCATATTTTTCTGAATATTCATGAAGAATTTACAAAAATGAACTTTCAAAGAGGTCTATCTTAATTTGTTTAATTTTTTTTCTTCTTATATATATATACAGAAGATTTATATTTTAATCCCTCTTTACTTATGGACATAATTATACTGGTTTTTTTATTATTGTCTTCACCTCGTTTTTTTTTTCATAGTCGACATATCTTTAATAAAAACTGTTAGTTCTCCGATCCGATAAAATAACTTATAAGCTTTTTAAAAATAATAAACAATCCAAATCGAGCCAATAACAAGGGAGTTATGGCAAATGCTACACAAAAAATTTAAAAAAATCATAACATGAAAAATATTTAAAGTTATTTTCGATAATTTTTCATGAATATTCAGAAAAATACTGGCGGTCACATGCCCATGGGGGACATTGTATAGGAAGAATTCAAAATCAGTGTCAATTTCTTAGAAAATTTTCCAAATTAAAAAATCCTTACCCTGTAACCAATTAAATAGTTTCAAAATAATAATCCCATGTTTAAATCGTAGGTAAATTAAAGTAGTGTACAGATGAACTTGATTTTAAATGCGTGTAAAATTAAAAACGTAAAAAAATATACTATGTTAAGGGTACCAATACGACATCTGACAACGGATAACATCAATTGTATAATGCAGTGGAAATATAGTCCGTCTGTACACACCCTAAGTGGCTTTAGTTGTTGAAATTAGAGTATGAAATTAGCTTAAATACTTTGTTCATTTTATAAAAAGCCACCATTATCTATCTAATCTGTGTGCGCATTTTATTTGCCAAACATGTAAACCACTTAGACAAACATCAACTTTATGGTAGTGTAAATAAAATTGATTTTAGACTGACTAGTATTGTTGAAAAAGTTATTAAAAAAAAATTGTAGCGAAAACTGAACCTTATGTGTAGGCATTACAGTTGTTTTTTCTAAAACTCCTGTTTATTTACATGTTTGGCAAAAGAATTGCGAACGCAGATTATACTATATTCATGAAAGGAACAAGTAAGAATGGGTTACTTGGGGATGCATACATATAAAATCAACTGTAGACTATACGTTCAGACACGGCGGATACCGAACGTCAACCGCACGATTACCGACGTGTCGAAATTGGTACTAATAGGTCGTAACTACCGTCGCGGTACTGCGATCTAATATGGAGATCCCGTGCAATTTTAGAAAGGATTTAGAAATGTTCTAAATGCAATAAATAGGTATTTGTAGGAAAACGAGAACAATGATTATGTATACCTTTGTAAACTTTCGTCACCTCTCAATACAAAATGTGCTGTAACATGATTGAGATTAAAACAATATTTTTTGTATGCAGCGGTGTCGAAAATAATAACACGGAACGGTATCACCAATATAAATAAAACTATTTTTACTCTGTGCTAATCTTAATTAACTTTAAAATTAGCACTCTATCCGCCGCATTCAGAATCGTTTAATTTACGACGAAAGAAAATTAATCCTCTCTGGGTGCGGTATTATGTAATATTATGTATGTAAAGTAATTCGTATGTAACATAGTGTTGAAAATATAATTTTATAAGTACAAAACATTGTCAACTGGAAATCACATAGATGTTGCTTCGAACTTGTTGATTAAAAAAAAAAGTATTATTTTGTAAAAACGATGAATAAAATGTGTAAATAATGTATTTTTTGTTTTTTATTTTATTACTAATCGCTCTCGTGACGTGTGTGTTCTTTTGGCATTAATTAAGTCAGCGGCTCTCAAACTTTTTTGGCAACGGAACCCTTTTGGAAAACGAAATATTTGACGGAGCGCAAAAATAATCAAAAACTGCGTTTTAAGTATTATTTCACTTTGCCCCACCAATCGTTATTGATTGATTGTTCACAGTTTTGTCGACCACTATGTCCCACTAATTGATTTTGGTGGGGCAAATAACACTCGCCAGAAACTGTACACTTTTTCCCACAAGGGCTCTGTTGGATTTAATAAATAGTTTTAAAAACAGTTTTAATAATAAAAACCAAACTATTCGTACGAGATTAGGATGATTCTGAAGCAGCTAAAATACCACGATGACGTCCACAGCCTCTGTGGGGGCTCCGCGGTACACACTCTGAAAGTGTGGCTGAGTTAGGTTTAAGTCATTGTAAACGTGAAGTCATGGTATATTCGCAAGAAAACACGATTGAACTTATGGAAATATGCATTCAATACTGTCATATCATCACATTCCGCCTGCGTAGCGTACCCAGTTGGTCTAATAGTCGCAAGAGCTTCTGCTGAAAGTTGTGTTATTGGGTTTTTCCATTAGGAATTTCGGAGTCTGGATTTGTGCCCGGTTAGCAATAACAAGGCTCAGTCCTAGCAGCTAAAACAGGTGACTAGCGAAAGGAGTGTGTGTGCGTGAAAAAGTTGCGGTGCTCTGAAGCTGTCTCAAAACGCTGCCGGCACAATGATTCAGTGCTCTGAAGCCGTCTCCAAACGCTGCCGGCACAATGATTCAGTGCTCTGAAGCCGTCTCCAAACGCTGCCGGCACAATGATTCAGTGCTCTGAAGCCGTCTCAAAACGCTGCCGGTACAATGATTCAGTGCTCTGAAGCCGTCTCAAAACGCTGCCGGCACAATGATTCAGTGCTCTGAAGCCGTCTCCAAACGCTGCCGGCACAATGATTCAGTGCTCTGAAGCCGTCTCAAAACGCTGCCGGCACAATGATTCAGTGCTCTGAAGCCGTCTCCAAACGCTGCCGGCACAATGATTCAGTGCTCTGAAGCCGTCTCAAAACGCTGCCGGCACAATGATTCAGTGCTCTGAAGCCGTCTCCAAACGCTGCCGGCACAATGATTCAGTGCTCTGAAGCCGTCTCAAAACGCTGCCGGTACAATGATTCAGTGCTCTGAAGCCGTCTCAAAACGCTGCCGGCACAATGATTCAGTGCTCTGAAGCCGTCTCCAAACGCTGCCGGCACAATGATTCAGTGCTCTGAAGCCGTCTCAAAACGCTGCCGGCACAATGATTCAGTGCTCTGAAGCCGTCTCCAAACGCTGCCGGCACAATGATTCAGTGCTCTGAAGCCGTCTCAAAACGCTGCCGGCACAATGATTCAGTGCTCTGAAGCCGTCTCAAAACGCTGCCGGCACAATGATTCAGTGCTCTGAAGCCGTCTCCAAACGCTGCCGGCACAATGATTCAGTGCTCTGAAGCCGTCTCAAAACGCTGCCGGCACAATGATTCAGTGCTCTGAAGCCGTCTCCAAACGCTGCCGGCACAATGATTCAGTACTCTGAAGCCGTCTCCAAACGCTGCCGGCGTAAAGATTCAGTGCCTTATGTTATGTGTGGTATATGGTGTAGGTAGGTGGGGGAGGGGGGGGGCTTAGGTGGCTGTAGAAAAAAGGCCATAACATTGCAGTTAGTAACTTTAAAATGATGTGATTAATAATAATAAAAAATTGTCGCTAAAAATGTCAATGTTCCGAGGGTTTCCGAGATTCAGGCTTTAGCGATAATATAGCTTAGGTATATGATGTATTCTATGATACGAAAAGTTATATTATAAGAAAGCTAAAAAACATTTAAATCGCAGATAACTTGTTCATTCATTATCAAAAAAAGTTTGACTACATAATACACTCGAGAGCAATGAATCCGGGTCACTTAAAGAATCCTAAAAATCTCGGAAACTAAAAATGCTAGGTTAATGCAATAAATTGTATTTAATAGACAATGTAATACTCCTTAAATGAAGGTATTAAAACTTCTTAGTTATTGTAAAGTTATATCATAAAAAAATCAAATTTGAAAAAGGGCCACTTTCGAAGATGGAACTACGAAATTACAGCATTTGGTTTTGCTTTTGTTTGTAATCTGTCATTTATGTGGGTACATAAACCATGTTGATAGTGCTCTATATTCATTATTCAAGCTGAAATTATGTCGCTTACGCCTGAAGAATGCACCAGAATACTTACAATGCTGAAAACCGGCCGGAGTCAGCGCGATACAGCCAGGACTGTCGGTGTGTCGCTGTCAACAGTACAAAGAGTTCTCCGACGTTACGAAGAAACTGGTTCTAACCTACGCAGACCAGGAACGGGCAGAACCAGGTGTACCACAGCACGAGAATACCGATACTTGGTGAACACCATGCTTCGAAATCGCTTTCTCACAGGAACTGAACTCACAAATCAGTTTCGACGCCTCGGAGGAAGTAACCCAAGTGCATGGACAGTAAGACGTCGGCTTGCTGAATCTAACTTAAAACCCCTTAGACCTGCAAACGGCCCTAAACTGGAGCGTGGGCATCGTATTTCAAGACTAAGATATGCCCAGAGCCACGTAAATTGGAGTATTGAAGATTGGTCAAAAGTTATGTTCTCCGACGAATCAAAATTTATGCTCTACAAGCACGATGGAAGACACAGAGTGTATCGAAGACCAGGGGAAAGATTCAAGCAAGCATGCATCGAAGAAAAAGTAGCCTACGGTGGTGGGTCTGTACTTGTGTGGGCCGGAATTTCTTCTGAAAGTCGCACAGAGCTGGTGATCATAGAAAACGGCTCTTTAACTAGCGTAAGATATGTGGAAGAAATCCTCAATGATCACGTTGGTCCATTTATGGTCAATTTAGGTGAGGATGCTATATTTATGCATGACAATGCCCGACCTCATACAGGTAGGATTGTGAATGACTACCTTCAAGAGATGAACATTACTCGTATGGAGTGGCCAGCGCGCAGCCCGGATATCAACCCGATCGAGCATGCTTGGGACGAGCTAGGCAGATGCGTAAAACAACGAAACCCTCCCCCAATCACGCTTCGTGAGCTCAAAATTGCTCTCACAGAGGAATGGGAGAATATTCCCCAAAATCGTATAAGGAACTTGGTGTACAGCATGCCAAACCGCGTAAACGCAGTAATGGAAGCACGAGGAGGCAATACGAAGTATTAAAATTCAAGAAAATCGTAATAAAGTTCAAAAATTTCATGTTTCCTATTTTTGTTTTAAGGAGAGATCAGCAGTTTTTTTCTTTATGTAATTTTGTGTTAATAAAATGTATGGTGACTCATATTTTTTTTACTTTCATTTAAGGAGTATTACATTGTCTATTAAATACAATTTATTGCATTAACCTATCATTTTTAGTTTCCGAGATTTTTAACATTCTTTAAGTGACCCGGATTCATTGCTCTCGAGTGTATATTGCTATTAAATAAATATTAAATAAAATGAATTCGTTCTTTAAAAAAAATTTGGTATTTACTTGATTTTTGCGCGACGCTATGGAGTTCTATGAAGCTTCATTTTCAGCCTGCTGTGCGGCGCGAGCGGCAAGCCACTAAGCGGGCCGCGGCCATCTATTCAACCGCCGCGGTTGAAAAGCCAATGCCTGAAATTTGCGTCTTCTTTTTTCTAGCGGCCGTCTACCAAATCTTGTTTTTCTAGGACAGACTAGTGTAACAAACGAATCTTATTTGAGATGATGCATATCCGAAATGAGATTCAAGAGTTAGAAGTTTGTATGTATTTATTAGCTTTGTAGGCAATTTTTGACTCCTAGGTGCAAGGTTAGTGTTAATTTACCACAAAATAGATAGCCGCTAAATGCTTTTTGACGTTGAATATTCGGTACACCCCCTCCCGTGCATTTCGCGCGCCCCCGAGCATGAACAGCAGATCGATTCTGTAAAAATATCACCGTGAAACTTAGGTGCAGTGAGCGTGAAGTGAGCTGTCAATAGTGTTAATCCCTAGCATCCTGCGGGTCGATTTGTGAAAGTGACAGCTCACTCCACGCTCACTTCACCTAAGTTTCACCTTGATCTTTTTACAGAATCGACCGACAGGTTTGTATTGTATTATATTATATGGGTCTCCCATTCCCGCGCACGCAGGGGCTTGCTTCGTCATACGGTCGGACCGTTCACTCACTGCTCTTTCTTCGTGATGTACGAAAATATACGATTAAAAATGGGGGCAAAGCGGGCTAGAAAATTTGAGCATGCTACGTTTATATTTTGCATACATATGTGGGCTTCCAACTATGATCTGCCTCTTTGTTACTGAACATAATATTTTGGCCTTGTTGAGATTTGATTAAAAAGTACTTCTCGAGGTTTTTTGACCCCGGGGCACGGGGTCGCCGGCGCCTAACGCCGCCACTGGACAGTTTTAGCGCCATATAAGGTGAGGGCTATTCTATTTCAATCGTTGTCCAAATGGTCATTAGCTTAATAAGTACAAATCGAAAATGCGTGAAGATTACAGGTAACTTTATGATGATTTTATTATTTTAATTTCTGTTCCACAAAAAGTTTGGAAATATGATGTAGTTACTCATATAATTTTTATTTCATAAGTACATAAAATCTTATCAAAATTACATGAAAAATAAAATTTACGATACCTAGGCAATTTTGCTTACCGCTCTTAACGTTAGGCATAAACTAATAATTGAGTAATTACGATACGTTAAAGTGAATCATGACATTTCCAAACTGATAAAATATTATCAACGTAGGTAGGTAAAAGGGGGAAAATAATAACCTAATTTAATAATTAAGATTGATGACTACTTTATTGATAATATAAAAACAAAATTACACTTTCATCTTTATCTAAATTTTTAAAGATAATAAAATTATAATGATTTTATTCCTCAGTTGTAAATAGAGCGAAAATTATCATAAGCTCCTGTCAAAACATGATTGATCGATTTTTAAACGTTTTTGTTATCTTTTTCGTCACAATTATATCATGAATTTTAATTTATTGATAATAAAATGGAATCATATCTAAGTAGATAGGGAAAATTTGTCACTTTGATAAGGAACGTGCCCATGCCCACGTATACCTAACAGTGTTCGTTCATAAAATTAAGAGTCTATAATATCTACCTCAAATTGCTTGATCCTCCGTTACATTGAAAATACTGCAGCATTCATTTTAAAATAAATATATGGTAAAGTTGAGGATTAATTTGAAGTATTTATTTGATGATTTCAAAAAATTCGAATCCATAATTTCTTTTCTACAAATTCCAAAGTTACCTCCAAACCGAACAATTAACCGCTGGTATTTTAAAAAATACTTCAAATTAGATCATGAAACTTTGCATAATAACTGAACTATAAAGTAGATACCATGTTTTTTTACTATGATTTTCGTCGTAAAAAGAAATTACCTAAACTATTGGCGCCTTGGAGTCTTCTCCCTGCCGCTCACTCTCGCTCTCACTCAGTCCGCGAGCAGTATAGTGCGAGCGCGATAAGGAGTGAATTTAAACTGAGGTATTATGGACTCTTAAGCTGGTCCACTCAAGCCAAACTGTTCGAAATCTTTGTAAACAAAATATCTTGGAAAATATTTTAGTTTTGACGGAATCATTTACATTGTCATGTATATGGCCGTGTTCTATTTAAAAGCAATCGTCGCGCGAATACGTGATCGGTCGCGTGCATATGTCATATTTTGTTCGGAAAACCGGAAAGCGCCCTCTGTCGGCGCGACCACGCGTTCAGGTTCACCGAACAGAAAGTTCGAACGATCGTGTATTTCGCGTGGCGATCACTTTTACAATAAATGCCTGTTTTCGCTAACACTGGGCGACACCAAAATTAATGCCTAAGCGCGCTGTTGGATTTTCAAAGCTCATCTCAGCGCCGAAAGTAGAAAATCCAACAGCACGCTTTTATTTAGGTGTCGGTAAGTATTAATGAACAAGGTGTTCCTTTTGATATACCATAACTCTAAGGTATTAATTAAGCCATGTCAAAGAATAAATTGGCATACGAATATTTTGTTTTGACGTGACAACGTCTTAAATTAGGTTGCGGCTCGGAGTCACTCATGAAAAAGTGTAACGCCCGCTCACGTCTGTTACGATGAGTCACCGCCGATAAAAAGACGTTGTCACGTAAAATCTTCGCCCGTAAAACCGACTTTACAGGCAACCATTTTTTTTTTTTTGTTTTTCATACAAAATAATTCTCGACAGTCACGATGATTTAGGTAACGTGAAATATACAACCTTAGTTTTTGTTTGCCCTAAACCTCGTTAACTCATTATTATGAACAACTTTCAGTCAGAAAAATAAAATCAGCTGTTCCCTACACTTATGTTCGTTTAACTCGTAGAAATGTAGGGAACAGCTGATTTTATTTTTTTGCTATTTCAGCGTTGGTCCCTTACTGAAAGTTATTCATAATGATGAGTACAATGACCCCTTAAGAGGTTTAGGGTAAACAAAAACTAAGGTTGTATACATATATTTGAAAAAAAAAAAAAACAATCAGACTATTTGTGTCAAAAAAATAACATGTCAACGACGCATTTTCAAGCTTAAAATATGAATATGGTTTGAATGAAAATTATTTACTCGTACTTATCAATTAAAACACATCGAGTTTAGTGTTATGTTATCTTCGAAACTATGTTTATTTTTTTTTGTTCTAGGACCTTTTTGTATTATTTTTACTAATAGCATATAACCTTACGAGTTATGGGACATCAAAAGGATCACATTGTATAGAGTTTGGGTAGAATATAAGATGGCAGTACCACCTAACTAAACTTAAGAGGTTAGAGCGTCATCACAGTGACGATTTGCCAGCGTGTTTCTAGCGAGGCGATCTGTGAACGTGTTCTCCGCGGGTGCGAAGCGAGTTAACCGCGACTACGCGACGTGTTGTCCGCGTTTCCACAATATTGTACCATCGAAGAAGTTCATATCTATACACCGTAAGGACTATTTCTGCTTGCAGCGCTCGGCAGCTATAGAACCGGGGCGGTAACAGATGTGGTCATCGTGTTTACGGGATTTTGTTTTCAAACTGCTTAGATATGAAGTTCTTCGATAGTACACTCGCTTGTCTCGCTCTCTCTTGTACACTAGAGATTTGCGAGCGAGTTATCAGCGAGGTGGTTGCGCACACGCAGCGAGCGCGTTGAGCAACCACCTCGCTGATAACTCGCTCGCAAATCTCTAGTGTGATAAGGCCCTTAGACTACAGCATAAAACTACAATTATCTCAGTCTTTTGAAGATATTAAACTAAATTAAAACTTATTTTATACATTTTATTGACTTATGACTAGTAATTCTATTTTATTTATAAACATTCTTTGTACTTTATGTCAGTAATGAACGTGTTTATTATCTAGTAGTACTCTTACTCTAATCTTTGGTAAAACTTAAAATTAATTATTTTGTTATCATCATAATTATAAAATATAGTTATACATATAAGTGCCACTGGGTAAGAGCATCCACTTAAATAAAAAATATTAAGTGGTAAATCTTCACGATAAAAACAATAATGGGAGACCATTTTACATATCTGCATAAATTCACGGCACCATTCTAATAATAAAACATCACAATCATAAATTCAAGTAAGCCAAGTGTCTTTAATCAAATCAGTGCTATTCTGTAACCATCTCACCCGTGAAAACTTAGGTGAAGTGAGCGTGGAGTGAGCTGTCATTCCACCTAATGCTAGAGATTGACACTATTGACAGCTCACTTCACCTAAGTCTTCACGGTGAGTTTTTTATTTACAGAATACGTCGGCTGGATTAGGTACTGGCCGACTAAGACAATAGGGATGTCGACAAAAAAATTTTTTTTGTTCGTCATGTAGATTATTAAAAAATATTGGACACGTATTTTCATCAAAAGATTACGGTAATACATTGAGTGGGCAATACGTTAAAATGTCGCATGACGTCACTACCCGGTAGATTTTATACTGACTTGTGACGTAACGAGCCCCCACTCCCCAACTTTAATGCGTTTTATCTAATCCATTTTTTATTAATATGTTATAGCAAAAAATACGTGTCTTATATTTTTTTATTATTTGACTGACGGACTAAATAGTTTTTTTTCCCCCCAGTCAACATCCCTATTAGGCAACTGATTGGAATACGAACGACCCACCTGTTTAGCGCCTAAAGGCTTGATACTAAGACAAGCGTCATATATTTGCGGATGACATCGCGACTAAACGTTGTCTAATTATCTTGGTTGGTTAGTACCTACCTAAAGGTTCCATTCCGTACCCGACCGCAGGAGGCAACTGCAGGCGACGCGGCGACAAACGACTAGTTTCTATGAATTTCTATGAAATAGCTTCCGTAGGTCGAGTAGGCGACACGTCGTTGCCAGCTACGGGCGAGTGACAGGCGACTCGTGTAGCCCGACCACAGACCAGTCGGTCGATTCTGTAAAATATCAACGTGAAACTTAGGTGAATTGAGCGTGAAGTGAGCTGTCACTGTCACAAATCGACCGGCAGGATGCTAGGGATAACACTATTGACAGCTCACTTTACGCTCACTTCACCTAAGTTTCACGGTGATATTTATACAGAATCGATCGGCAGTAGTGCCGCCAACACTCGAGGGATAACACGTTTTTCTATCTTCTATCTACCGACTGGAATACGGGCTGCTACCGCCTTCGGTCGGGTTCGGAATCATGACTGTAGCGACATGACGCCGCGACGTGTCGCCGTGACATGACGCCGCGACACGTCGTCTGCAGTAGCCGCCTGCGGTCGAGTACGGAATGGTACCTTAAATTTGAACAGGCTTTCAAAATCAGAAAGTGTTTTCTTAGCGTTTAATTATGAACATCGTTAGTTTATAATCTATCTAGCGAGAACTAATCGAAAAATTGTGAACTGCAACAAATCTTTTGCAATTTAACAGCATTATTTTTCAATCGTTTATAATCTATCCATCGCAAACTGACAAACTGTGATTGCTATCGTATATTGGTAGAATATCTGTTTCCTTACATATACGGGCTTTTGTGTATATTAGTTATTTATAGTACTTATGTCAAATATTTACTTTGACTATGGTTTCTTTTGGTGTTTTGCTCATTAGTTAGTTTGAGTTTCTTAAATCTTCTAGACTCTAGGCAGATGGGTAAAACATAAGTGAGGCAAATTACATATGGAAGACTGAAATCAGCCGGTCGATTCTGTAAAAATATCACCGTGAAACTTAGGTGAAGTGAGCTGTCAATAGTGTTAATCCCTAGCATCCTGCCGGTCGATTTGTGACAGTGACAGCTCACTCCACGCTCACTTCACCTAAGTTTCACGTTGATCTTTTTACAGAATCGACCGGCTGGTATGACACTTGCATGCGACGAACGCACATTGCGCTGCTACATAGCCAAGTAACTGCGACCAACTTGGAAGAAGCGTTCGCCAACAGATGTCGCGGCACCAGCCGGTCGGCTCGCGTGGTTGGTCACAGCTCTAACCTAACCTAAGTGCGCGGCGACACGGCGCCACCGCGTCGTTAAGCTGTGTATATGCAACGTTGCCGCAGCGCCACTGCGCCGCCGCCGCGTTAAATGTTTCAACAAAATACCTTGTGATATATTACAATTAAATGAAAGAATATTTAAAACTAATATTAAAAGTACACTTTGTAAACTAGCATATTACAAATTAGAGGATTATATCTAGGATAAGAATGCTTGGAAACATGTTGGTCCTGCTCCATAGGATAATTTACAGTGTAGATAAAATCAAACTGGTTGCTAATTTAATTATATAGTTTGTAAATTTTTTATAACACTGTTTTTACATTCTGTGATTTCTTGAACTCACAAACTGACTTATTAGTATTACTTGTTAAAATGTTAGAAATATCGTATAATTTTACAATGTTGGTAAATATGTGAGCACCATGTATCTATCACATAATTAATTTATCTGTCATTTGCTTCATTTTTCATTCTTTTTTATCTATCGTGGTATAGTAATATTATTCTAGATGCATCGTCTTCACATATAATTACATAATTAATGTATACAAATTATTGTAAAAACATTTTCACGATATTTTCTTTTGCCCATTCTTCATACGAAAACTACCTTTTGAAAGGGGTGACTAGAATCAATTATTTTTTTTGTAAAATTGACGTTCGTAAGTGACTTTTATGTGCCTAATTGAAATAAATTGTTTGAGTTATTTGACTTTTTACTTTT
Source organism: Agrochola circellaris (assembly GCA_914767755.1). Taxonomy (NCBI): domain Eukaryota; kingdom Metazoa; phylum Arthropoda; class Insecta; order Lepidoptera; family Noctuidae; genus Agrochola; species Agrochola circellaris. Next base: position 8,099,003 of record OU611850.1, on the reverse strand, counting down.
ATTTAATTAACTTTAAAACGGGGGTCTATCTTTAATATTTTTTATCTAATTCAATTTTTTTTTTTGATTAGCATTTGCCATATCTCCTATGTTATTGGCTCATATAAGCTTTATTTTATCGGATTAACTAACATTTTAAAATTGTAAAATTTGTAGACTATGAAAAAAAAATGGAAGTGAAGAAAAAAAAAAAAACAGTATTTATTTAAAAAACACAACTGTAAGTTCATAGAATCAAAGGGGATATTGAAAAAAAATTAAAGATAGACCTCCTTTTAAAGTAATTTTTCGATAATTTGTCATGAATATACAGAAAAATACGGGCGGACACATGCCCGTGGGCGACATTATATAATATTGGTAGATAGAATATAATTATAAACTAACAGTGGTACAATCTTACGGTGACATATCAAAAATTATATAAAAAAATTACAAACCATTCTTCCTCTTTTCGTGTGGTTAGTGACTAACCTGGTGTCAGAGTTTTAAAGCCGCCCATGAGCCTCTGACTTGGCTTCACATGCCGTCGAGAAATATCTCTCAGGCATTCTCCGGTTTCCTCACGATGTTTTCCTTCACCGTTTTTGAAGCAAGTCATAATTATACAATACGCACATGAATCCGAAAAGTCACAGGTGCGTGCCTTGGGTTCGAACTCGAGACCTATGACTTGGCAGTCTGACGGTCACACCACTAGGCTCCCACTGCTTAACACACTATTAAATTCGTTCAAATAACCTGGCGAGACGCCACTAACAGTTGCAGTAGTCCCAATTAAACTGTTCCGGAACCCTAAAAATAGACAGTAAAATACTTACTAAGTAAGATACACAGATATATAGTCGTCACAGGCATCTAACATCGCTTTGGCGAGCATTTCATCCCGTGGAGTTGTGTCCGCGTGTGACGGCAGGAAGAGGCTTATGCGGGACGCTTCGCCCCATGAGTGGTTTAGTGTACCTGAAGAAATTAAATGCGTCTACTAAGAATTATTTAAATACATAAATGGATCTTGAAAGTCTAGGAAAGCAGCAAATATCATCATCACCCAGCCGAAAGACATTTAATGATGGTTATAAGAACCTCCTATAAAGCTTTATTGGTTATAAGTCGGCAATCCATTAAGGGTCAGTTCACACCGAGACACACACACCAGTGGTTTCGTACTGCGCAGCGCGGGGCCGCGAGGCGAATCGCAACGTCGCGAGGCGCATCGTGAAGTCGCTGGCAGCGCCACGCCACGCTGTGAAAGAGACACAGCGGGGCGCAGCGGAACGTGTCTATGTTCGCCGCGAGTTACCGCCCCGCTAGCTAAGTAGTAAGTAGAGATAAGTTGCCATGACAGTTTCAGGCTGCGCCTCGCGGCGTCGCGCTGCATCCCGCGGCTTCGCGAGGCGCAGCGCGCGCCGCTCTTGCACACCACACCTACCCGCGAAGCAGTGTTACGTCGTGATGCGTCGGCGCAGCGTAGCGCATCGCCGCGGGACATTTCCGAATTATCTCAATTAAATGTGCATCTTTTTGTGTAGTAAATAAAGTATAATTTTGTATCACTATGTTCAAAAGTGCGCGCAGCGTCGCTTCGCGTCAAGTCTTGGTGTGAACTGATCCTAAGGGGATGTAGGAGAAGTCATTTACCACCAAATCACCCCTTATGACCCCTACGCAAAAGTCAACCATTTTCGAGTCGGTAATTTAACATTTAATATTTTTATTTCATACATTCTAAAAGATAAAATGTCAAATTACTCGCAAATGGTTGACATTTGCATACATCTTTTGGTTGCAAATGACCTCGCCCCTTTCCCCCTCCCTCCCTCTTAATGCATTGCCGAAATATTACCAATAACCCTGTATATATACCAACATATAATAAAATAGTAGCGAAGTAAAAACACAACATTGGATTTTTTTTTTTAAGTACTTGCTAGGAGGTGTGGGAACGAATCCGATGCCAAAATTATAATTTTTTAGAATTTTTGTCCGTTTGTCTGGATCTATGTTCCGGATTGGCGCAAAATGATGGCAAAGGCTCGCGCCCAGTTACATGGGACTTACAAGATATTCTATAACACACATTTGCCTACCACTGAATACAGGCCTGATATCATGAAATATCGAATACTAGCTGTTGCCCGCGACTTCGTCTGTGATTCAGGATTTAAAAAAAGTAGCCTATGTCCTTATATAATATCATCCAAATCAGTTCAGCCGTTTTAGCGTGAAAGCGTAACAAACAAACAAACTCACTTTCGCATTTAGAATATTAGTTAGGAATTGGATTATTACCGTAATACTTGAGCGGCCAATGGTGCGGCGAGTGGCGCGCGGCCAGTAAACAAGATGGCGTCGCGCCGGGAGTGAGCACGCGAGCCGGCCACCACGGGCACGGGCCCAGCTTGTGCCATACTACGTCGTCGTACCTGGAATCGGGAAATAAAGGATTTAAGAGCGTTTATTCTGAAAGTTGGCAACGTCGTAAATAGCTGTCAAATATTTACCTGTTTTGATTAATTTGGAAATAATACTGTATGGAAATAAGAAATGTGGCTAACTAAGTTACTAGAATATTAATTAGGTTATGCAATTATAACATTGAATTTGATGTTGTACCCGTTTTAGGCGTAAAAAAAGCATTTGGAAACTTTCCAAATGCTTTTTTTACGCCTAAAACTAAATATTCTGTGTTACAATATTAATTATTGCATATCATAATCAATATTCTAGTAACTTAGTTAGCCACATTTCTTATTTCCATACAGTATTAATTCCAAATTAATCAAAACAGGTAAATATTTGACAGCTATTTACGACGTTGCCAACTTTCAGAATAAATGCTCTTAAGTTAGATATTATAAGTTTATTAGGTATTTATACGTCGTACTAAATCGTATATACTCGGCTTCATTCGGCAAGTTCAACCTAGTCGTGTCGGTGAGCGAGATCGCAGGAGACTTCGTTTAGTTAGGAGTGACGTTGGTGTGACTAGAGATATTAAGATGTTCTCAGGAATTTAGGATGCCATGGGTAATGATCGCTCTTTAGTCTTTACCTAGGAAGAGACAAACTAGAGTCTTCAAGAGTTTCTTTATATGCTAACTGTTTAAAGCGTTTACACAGAAAGCGGGCAACTTCGCAAATTGCTGTCAAATATTTCGCTGTTTTGATTAATATTTAACGCGACATTACTGTATAAAAAATGAGCTGTTCCCTTCATTATAACGAGCTATGCGAACATAAATGTATGGAACAACTGATATTTTTTTCGCGATTTCATGGTTGGGCCCATAGTGAAAGTTGTTCATAATGATGAGTACAATGACCCCTTAAGAGGATGCAAACGAATTCAATTTCACATTGTATAGTGTTAATATTTTTGGTGTCAATAAATAAATAATTATTATTTATCGTTGTTTAATAATAATAATCATTTATTTGCTTTGAAAGTAGGTACATAAATAAAGGTGTTTACACAATGTTGAGATCCTTGTACAATCTACCAATTAGGCATGCAAATTATAGAATTTAAAACTAGGTTAATGCGAATAATAATTAAAAAAAATACAATGTCAATAATTAAATCTAAAGAGTAGGGTCATTTAAAAAATCATTAATTGAATAATAACACTTATCAAGTAATAGGGCTGTCAGTTTCTTTTTAAACATTTGGATTGTGTGATTTTTAATAATATTCGGTATTTTGTTATAAATGGTAGGACCCATGCCGAAAACACTTTTCGTAAGTAGTATTTCTTACCCAACTCTAGGTCCCCACATGCAACTGGGACACAGTTCGACCTTCTCCTTATCTTTCCGCACAGAACATATAGTGCGGGTGCTCGACAGTATCTTCTGTATCAGGGTCACCGGCTTTGTTTCTTTCATCGGCGGGTTTTTACGATCTGGAAGTTTTAGAAGAGTGTGTCATTGCTATGCTTAAATGTTGAAATGAAGTTGTTTATTCTGTAAATAGGATATCGGAATCACTTTTACTCGTCATATGAAAAAATAATAAAAATAAGCTAGATGAGGTCGGTGTTTCCTATCTGACCACTCTGAGAAGAAAGGCCGAAACAAACTCATAGGTCGTAGTCTCTTTTAAAGTCCAGACATAATCTTGGTCAAGTCATATGAGGACCATGTGGATTAGTGTCTAAATGGTCTTGTGAGGAAAGAACCACACAGATTTGAGTCGACCTGTCCAGTCAGTGCAAGCATTTGCCAGTAATCGTGGAGCTCAACTCAAAACTGAAGGAGCTCTCAAACCTGAAGGTTAAGGCGTCAATCAACCTAAATGTTTTTATTGTATAAAATGTTGGAGACTTGTTATTTTACAGGAGCCCGGAAAAGATTAAAGAAGTCAGTTTATTTTTAATTAAAAATTTGTTTATAAGAATCTGTTTCCTTTGGGACTTTTTTCAAAGAATCTTAAAATCGAAAAGAGTAATCGATAAAGTAAATATATTATATCCTGGAGAATTTAAATGGCTTCAAAATGATACCATTCTGGTTTCGACAGGATTAAAATTAATAGTGTTTACCCCTTTCGGAGATACCTTTTTAACTCCTCTGATTTTTAAATGCCTCAATGGCTCTTGCCATTGACTTTATTTAATTAAAGTCAATGGCAATAAAGTCAATGGCAAGAGCCATTGACTTTATTTCATTAAGGCATTTGAAGGTCATGGGATCATGAGTTCAGTGGATTTTACTTTGAGTGTCACCAACCCTGGTCATTTTAAAAGCAGTAACTAAAATACACATACGGAGTATAGTAACCAGCCATTCCCTCCTACAAGCGAGATGGAAGGCAGAGGGACAATTGGGACACTCGTGAAGTCGATCTCCCTTCCCGCAGACAAGGCACCAAGGAGTATGCAACGTTATTACTGCTTTCTCTGGTGATGTTGAGTTCTGTAATCAAGAAAGTTTTATATTAGTATATTTTCTATCTATAGTTGTTGTGCACAATGTACTTTGGTGAAATATGGTATTCATGCTGTTTACCCATTCAGGAAATACAGGCGTGATATTATGTATTTATATTTCATTTGAAGTAAGTAACATTAAGACAAAACTTTTTTACAGTGTGTTCAACCGATTGTAACTTCTGTACTGTAGGCATAAGGATGTCATTAAAAGCAAAAAAGTGGTTACAATACCAACATGTTTACTGCAGCTGCCATTGTCATGCCACCAATGCAATAGTAGTCAAAATCGGTTAAACGGACTGTAAAAGAGGTTTACGTAAATGTCTAATCTTATTTCAAATGGAGTATAGATAACTCTTGGTCTTCAATAGTACCAGAAGATGACATAGCAGCAAGTCGCTTAGTTGAGTATTTTTACTAATCATATTTTGATAATTATGTTTTTTTATAACTGCTATTTCTTGTTTATAGAAATGTAACTAGCACATTTCATGTAAAGTACAAATGAAATATAAGTGTACTTCTCTGCCTCCTTCTAGAAATGCTGGTGAAAGTAAAATAAAAAAAAATCATGTGGCGGAAACGATAGTGGTGTGACTGTCGGACGGTTAAGACCTTTGACCTTTCAGATTCATGTGCGTATTGTATAAATATCACTTGCTTCAAAAACGGTGAAGGAAAACATCGTGAGGCAACCGGCATGCCTGAGAGATATTTCTTGATGGCATGTGAAGCCAAGTCAGAGGTCCATGGGCGGCATAAAAACTCTGACACCAGGTTAGTCCCTGACCACACGAAAAAGAAGATGTGGACTATGCAGGAATAATAACCAGCAAACTGTTAATAACACAGAACCATCTCTTCTTACAAGGCTGTCCGTCTGCCTGTTTATGGTCTGTTTGCTAGATTATGGCCTAACTACGACCTGTTTTCGATATTGGTTTCCATCAGTTTATAGCGTAGTTTAACTAGTTTTCATTATGTGGTAAAATAAAATACCGATGTTAAAATCTTACTTAGGAAAAGACAGCTGTTTTTCTTTCCTTCCCACCAAGTCCCTAAATCCCTAAGTAAATTTTTAAGTTAGTTTTACAAAGTTATACTTACAGAATTGTCCAAAGGCTCTTTGCTATTTTCCATCTGCTTACGAACAAAGTTATATCTCCAGCACTGATGCAAATAGTTATCAATTTCTTTCCCCGAAACTATAGTTTTGATGACCATCTCAAATTTATCCTCTGTACTTGCATCAACGTTCATCAAGTAGTCCAGACAGTCTTTGTTTGTGTCTATATCACGTTGCAAATACTCAAAGTATTCATCAAAGAGGGATTCTTTGCCTCTGCGGATGAATTCTTTGAAGGCGTTCTCGTATCTGCCTTGTTGTAGGGGAATGTGTATTATGTCATAGGTTGCGTTGAGGTCTGGCTCTTTTTTTGGGTTTAGTTTTACATTAAGAGGTACCGTGACATCTTGTTTTATCTTTCTCTGAAAAGTTATAAAAATAATTTTAGACAAATGCAATTAGAAAGTAGAGAATATAATTACAATGTATTCATATAATTTGTAGAGATTAATGACAAGGTTTACCAGCTGGCTTTCATAAAAAAAAAAACAATTAGAATTAGATTTACTTTTTTATTTATGTACACACGGTAAAATAAATAGAGATATGGCGTTTAAGTTTTTTACACACAAGCCCCTTTAAGTATCACTACCTACACTACTACAATACGGCCGATTTAACTTGGCAGGTCTGAACATAGGCACTGCGAACTTTTGCGCATGTTCTCTCACTCAGTCATCTCATGCCACCTATTAGTTCCTAAAAAATTTAAAGCACAGCCTTGCGCGAAGTTCGGAGCGGCCAAGTTGTACCGGCCGTATTGTACCACTTTTTACCACTTGTTACACATTTTTCTCTTGACTGGCAATACCCTCATTTGAAATAGGAACCGATAAACAAACTTTTTGAATACCTTTCTGGGAACCGAAGGGGTCTTAGGAGGAGAGATCTTAGGAGCTTTGTGTGCAGGTCCGTAGAAAGGTCTGGACCTCTCAGCTAGGTACAGACTGGTGTAAGGCAGCCAGAACTTGTTCTTACTGTTACAGGTCTCCACATAGTAGCATAACTCTTTTGTAACTGTGATAGAGCCATCTTCATTGCCTGATATGCCTAGAACTGAAAAATGTTGAACTTTTAGTAGATATCGATAAAAGTAGGAGGGACAGTCTGTGTGTGACACATGAATTGATGGTCAATCATTCTGTTTTTTTAAACTACATTTTGGTAGACTGCTTGCTGTCTGTTTTGAATAGTTTTTATTGAAAATTCAAAATTTTATTAGTAACTTAGGCCCTTTTATCCTCTGCACGCTTAGCATGACCACAACAGAAACGGGTTTTGTCGACGGAAGAATAGACAAAATGACAGATATACAATCACAATCTGTCATTTTGTATATTCTTCCGTCGACAAAACCCGTAGAAAACCCGTTTCTATGATTGTCACGCTACGTGTGCTGACCATTGACGTATTAGAGACAAATCTTTGATAACTCTTTGAGTAGGGATGCAATAGGTACACCATGAATCATGAGGTCGCGAACATCAACATCAAAAGCGGGCAAGGGTTTACGAAGATGAAGGAAGAAAAATGAATCATTTGCGTTTTACCGTTTGTTTACATAATCCAAAGGACAATGCTGTCTGTTACGATTAGCAATATTTAGGTACCTCGGACAATTTCTATTCAAGTTATTCCGAGAAATCGGCGAGTATTCATAAATTACACCTGAGAGAGATAATGCTAGGGAAACCCATGTGATCGAGCGCCATTCCTAACTAGGAAAATATAAACACAGCGTTTGTTTTAATTTACATATTTTGTCTAAATCGAAACAATTGAATGTTTACCTTTGTCGTCATAAAACAATCCATCTTCGTTTTTCACAACTTGTACGTTTGAGTAAACTTTTTTACAAAGTCGTGCAAGAGCTATGTCGCCCAACTTCCAATGGTAAATTCCTGTTTTTTCCGTCGTCATGATAATAAAATTTAAAGATAATCCATAATTTTATCAGGAATTTTTAGTTAGAAAATAATAATAATGAATGAAAAGTTTGAAAAGCGAAGATTGCTTGATCATTCATTCAAATATCCGCGCTAAAAAAAGATTTTTTTTAATTTTCATATAATCAGACGATATATTTTGATGTTTTTGCTATTGAAATTTTTAACTAGAATTATTTAAATTCATTTTGAGTATCGGTAAGAACAGATTAATCGAAAAAAAGAATACAAATTCAATTTGATGTTTATAAAACACTGCCATCTAGTGTCGAGTAGCAGAACTAAATTTTAAAACTACTTACAGTGGCACTGTCATAGCAATGTCACCTGTGTTTACTTCTAAACAGTTCGTGATAACGTCAATAGATGGCAGTAAGAGTATCGTTGTCTTGAAACAAGCGGGCGATAAATTAACAGGATAATTTGCATTAAAGAGCGGCGAAGATATTTAACCTCTTTCCTATAGCTACTCTTAAGGTCTGAAAAGATAGAGAACCGACAGATATTAGAATGGAGCGAGAGCATCCGAGAGTAAAATATCGTAATCGCCAAGTTGTATTTGGCAGAGAAGGACATTTTTTCACAACACAACCCTGTGAGTTATGAGGGCGCTATCCGTTAGTCACCATTTTTCGAGAACTACGGTGGTTATATGGTGGACTTGTATCCAAGAAATCATTCGGCGTCAATGAAAAAATATGTTGGATGAAAAATTTATAGGTACGAAAATTAGCATTTTAAATAATTCAGGTAAAGATTTACTAAATGGATACCTCAGACGTGTACCTAACCTAATGAAAACAATAGGTAGGTTTTAATATCTGGAGTAGGACCTACTTTACCTATATACCTAGGTAGGTACCTACTTAATTGAGCATCAATAATATTTTCGATTGGTGTCGAAGCGACATCATCTACTTACGAGTACGTGGTACGGTCAACAGTACGTCAGTTCCTAAGTACCAAATAAGTAGGTGCCTAACACTTAGGCTACGGAAATTCTACGAAAGTTAATTTCGCAGAATTTCCGTAGCCTAAAGCTTCGTACAGACCAGCGCGACGCGACACCGGTTATTGTATACCGTCAAGTTTTCTTAGAAATTGTATTGTTCGAGTCGCGTCGCGCTGGTCTGCACGAAGCTTAAGTGATAGGCACTCCTTTCTGATGCAGTCGGCTAAAAACGCGGTTGCGGTTGACTTACCTATCTAATTACTTAGTAAGTACATTCATTCATAATATTATAAAACTATTTTCCTGGACACTGTATAATGTATCAACTAAAAAATACTTAGAAGGTATGAATGGTTTTTTAAGACTGCGTGGATCGGCTCATAGGTAACCGTCTTCAATTTACCGTGGAATGACGTCACTGAAATTTATGAAAGCAAGTTGGTGTGTCTTCCTATACTCCATAGGTTTAGGTAGTTAAATAAAGGTAAACAAATCGTAAAAAGGGTTTTTATAGTTGACACCTTCGAGATTCAAATACGATAAACCAAACTAAATTTATTTTAGAGTTTTACAATTGTTTCCTCTTTGATTTATGTATGTTAAACTTTATCATTTATTCTTAAACTACTCTTCGTAGATGTAACTGCTTGAGCACAATTTTTTAGTAAAATTTATAATAATAATATAATATTTTGCAATCTGTCTATTGTAAAGAGCCTAAACTCTAAACGTCAACTAATTATAACGTTGCTAAATTGAAGAGTACAACTTTGACATAGCATGATAACTGAAGTGACATGTATTACGTTTAGTCGGTTTCTGGACAGCTGTCTCGTCACGTGGTTTTTTATGTTTACCTTTATTTAATTACCTAAACCTATGGAGTATAGCGAGCGTTTTTTGACGCCGTACTAATAAAATAAACCTCTATGCCATCATTTTCATGACGGCCTTCACTGCGGCCCTTGTATGGCGGTAACCGCTGCCGTAGGAAACCCAAAATTCCTACATCCAAACCATCGAGATATACCTAAGTACTAACGTACTAGAGAAGACACCGTAAATTCCTACTTTGTCCCGTTCAAGAACTTTGTGTCGAAGAAAACGCGTAAGTGCCGTGATTTACGTGGCGCTTAAGACCTTTTTGCCGAGAATAAATACACTTCCGCAGCAAATCTAGCGCTGTGGTAAATTAGTTACGGTTTAGACGAATTGTTATTATTTTAGCGCTGCAGCGAACTAAAGATTCAAATTACGAAGAATAGGACAATTCAGTTATTTGACGTAGCTTCTCTAGTACGTTAGTACTTATATCTCGATGATCCAAACTAAGTAGGTATAAGTTTTTGTAACATCGAACCGCCTCTGTGGTCTAGTGGTCTGACCACCTGTCTCAGACCCAGAGGTCCCGGGTTCGATTCCCAGTGGGGGCAAAATTTTCTGCTCGGTTTGGTTCGTGGTAGGGCTTGTTCTAAGCCCAACTGGCTGCTTCTCTACCACCATCTTATCTAAGTCTATCGCCGTAACAACAAAAACAAAGTTAACAGCATGGTCGTGTTTTGGCAGTTTGAGATAAGATAGCCAGTTCCTCTATGGTTGAGGATTCCGGGTGAAGCTGGCTTCCACCTTCAGCCTGATCATCACTTACCATCAGGTGAGATCCAAGAGCTACCGTAGTAAAAAAATAAATAAAATATCAACTCTCATTTTCACATCTCTCTCTCTCACCCTTATATCTCATATCTCCCTATCTCACTGCATACCTACAATTTCCCCTCTCATACATACATTTGACAGATTCTATTGACAAGCACACCGTACATAAGTACTTACATCGTCAAGCGAGATGCTGTCTCCTGATTGGCCGATCTCGCGAGGGGCGTGGCTCGAGATCGCAGCATCCACTCCCCTCTACCGAACGAGGTTGACATAAGTATATTATGTATAATTCTGTTGAGATTTCATACTTATCTTGTGTTATTAATTTCCTTAGTAAATGGGTATTTTTGATTGGAAGAAGAAACCTACTGGGTTATTGAGGAAGAGATGATTTGAATTAATAGATGGTTATTACCTAAGATTATCTAGAGATGTCATAATAAAAGATTTAAAAAAATATCTAATTTTGGTTTGATATTTTGTGGATTTAGATGTTTCTGATGGTTGAGCGTTGTTGATCATATCTTCCTGTTAGTTAGATTGGTTTCCGCGCTAAGGGTCACGACTCGCAGGTTCGACTTCCCAACAAAACAAAATATAGGACCTACTTATAGGAAGATAGTTAGGTATTAGTGATAAATGATAAATGATTTTTATTTCTGTAAGTAGGTTGTACAAAACACTTTTACACGTCAATCATATTATTTTTAAACTAGACGAGGTCGGTGTTTCCTATCTGACTACTCCGAGAAGAAAGGCCGAAACAAACTCAGAGGTCACAGTCTCTTTTAAAGTCCAGACATAATCTTGGTCAGATCATGCGAAGATCATGTAGATTGGTGTCTAAAAATGGTCTTTTTAGGAAAGAACCACACAGATTGAGTGGACCTGTCCAGTCAGTGCACGCATTTGTCAGTGACCGTGCAGCTCAACTCAGAATTTAAGGAGCTCAACGATTCGACGAAAAATACCAAAGAAAGGACATTTGGGAAGGCCGCATAAATTGCTCAAGCTGCCCGACCATGATAAAACTAAATGAGAAAATAAAATAAAAAAGGAATGATCCACATAGTCTTCACATTCACAATTATTAAAAAAATAATACTTTAAAAAGGGGGGTTGTTTTGTGGGTTATTTTCGTACACACACGGGAAAATCCGTTAGAAAATTCTGTTAGATTTTCTAATAAGAAATACCTACAGCTATCTAATTACGTAACATATTTTCGTAAAACGTAAACGATTACGACAAATCTGTTTCATTTTGACAGTTCAACAACATTTATTGCGTTATTTACGTTGTTGAGCAGATTTTTTTTTTCAAACTTATGAAGCAATGGATTCTGATTGATCATCTTATGAAAACAGAGTATTGGTGGGTCCATGGTAACGGCTAGTTGTAGGTCGTAGGTTCGAACCCAGACAGGCGCTTTAGTTTGTGAAATAATTTCATCACCACTACTCTCAAAACGGTGAAGGAAATCATCGTGACAAAACCGGCAAGTCCTAGAACCAACAATTCAAAGACATGTGTCGCAACGGAAAGGCGACGTCTTAAAATTTACAAACAGAAAAACCACTTGCAACAACAACGCAAGTTTTTTTCTTAATTTCTCGAATCGGAAAGAGTATGCCGTAGGTTTCCTTATAAAAATTGTATTATTCTTATACATGAATGATGTAACCAATACTTTGTAACAATTTATTTTATTTAAAAGAGTTTCCGTGGAGTTTCTTGCCCGTTCTTCTCCATAGGTACCTACTACGCTTTGGAATGGGCAACTAGCCTCATATTTTTGACTGACCGATTCCTTGACAATTCAAAAGTGCCTGTAATGGTTTAATTGAAATAAATGATTTGAGTTTAATTTAAAAAATATGAAATAAAACAGTTTGAATATTTTAAGTACCTATACCTGGCTGGCAGGGACATCGACGCGAAAACTGTTACCATGGAATCAGTACATGATTCTGAATCCCCAGCGTGGAAATTTTCTTCGGTTATTTAAAAAAAAAAACAGCTTGCCCACCCTGTATAATTAATAATTTTAAATAAATTTATTATGTCTCACTTGGTGGCTCTTTAAATGCATCCAAAAAGTAATTTGTTCTTATTACCTAATAATAATAAAAAATACGAAATAAAATAAATTGAATATTTTATATTATTAATAATTTAAAATGAATTTATTATGTCTTACTTGTGTTTGTACTGGCTCTTTAAATGCACCCAAAAAAACCTAGAATTTCACTCATCCCGGAAGTACAAAACGTCTTGTTAAACGTAACTTCCGAACAGCTCGCGGCCAAATTTTATGCGTATTATATATGTATATATGCCCTTAACAAGGGAAAGTGTCCCGTCCCGACAGATGCGCAACTCTCTCCTAATTATTGTATGGCCGGTCTGTCTGCCGGCATTTATTTTACTCGTTAATTTGGCAATAATTGTAGGGTTCAACTATGTCTTTCTTTTCATTTTGAGTCGGTCGTATTGTATTTAAGACGCAGATATATGCCAGTGACCTTGAGTTAGTTAGCTTGCGTGTTCCGTACTGAGCTCACGCAACGCGTCGTACGTCCAGCCAGTAATAGGACTCGCCCATCACGGAGCGCTGTCCCAAATTAGACGCATTATTAATTTATTATACATAAAACAAAAGGTATTTTAATAAAGCACGTAAACTAAAAGATTAATAATTAAATTATCTTTAAAATGAGAAGGTTTCAGAAAAATACGCTTTATAGATTTTTCGTGATTCTCAGTTTTTTATCCGCGTTAGACATAACTTTACAAATTAATTTCACTATGTAATATAAATATAATCTAAAATATTCATATATTAAGTTATTAAGAAAATGCTCTAATGTAACATATATTTTTTCCAAATCATTAACACTACTCGTTTAGACGTGATCTTCAGTATAAAATCATTAAAAGTCGGTTATCGTCGCCTTAAGGGCTCCTTATTATTGAAGTGTGGTGGGTGGTGGGTGGGGATAAATAGAGTTTCAGCTTCAGCGTTTCCAAGAGATCGGCCATAGAAAACAATGGATGGCGGAAGGTGTGGGAGAATATTTGGGTAACAATAACAATGCATAGATAGGTACCTAAACACATGCTAGATGGAAATGTGATCACACACAGTACCATAGAAGAAGTTCATAATCTAACCATCGTAAGAACTATTCTTGACAGATGGTCGGTAACAGATGTGGTCATCGTGTTCACGGGATTTTGTTTTGAAACTGGTTAGATATGAACTTTTTTGATCGTACCTACTCGTACCTACGTAGCTACAGATTTAAAAACTTCCTCCAATTCGTTGAAAGAAAACTCGCTGAATAAATGCAACAAACAGTTAAAGATTTTGATCATCAACAGTGGCACACACACAGTACACTAAAAAAATCCACAGGGCCAAACCACCGCGTAAGATCTGGCTATTAGAGTTCGACTGAATTTCGTTTTCGGTTATCGGCTAAAATATCCGTTATCGGTCGAAAAAAAAACATTCTTGATCGGACTCTATCGTATAGATCAATGGTCACCAACAGACGCTCTTAATCAGAATCAGAATCTTTATTTGTTAAACATAGGTACAGTAGGCGCTCGGTAATCCGGCACCCGTTTTTTTTCCTCTATGTCGGATTATCGGAACTGCCGGATTATCGGATTTGTATAGAAAGTATGAGCTAGGTATCCACAATAAAAGACTACAATAGGGTTAGGTCTTTATATTATAAAAAATGGCGAAATAGTTTACATACCTACTTTACGTTGTGTCTTATTATCACATATTTATGTGATAATAAGACACACGCGTGCGCGTGCTAAAATTCAACCGCTTTGTAATCCGGCGTTCGGCTGTGTTAAATGCCGGATTATCGAGCGAGTTACTTGAGTCGCCAAGTGCCGGATTACTGAGCGTGCCGGATTGGTGAGCGTCGGATTACCGAGCGCCTACTGTATTTACATAATGGTGTTAGGTTAACATATTTGAGCGCTATGTTTTGCCGCGAAGGCATACAAATTTTAATTTTAATAAAATTAATAAAAATCTAAATTACTTAAAAAACTAAATAAAACAAACAATAAAAACAAAACCAAAAATAAACTAAAAAACATATTAAAAATTATCATTTAAAAAATCTTGAACAGTATAATAACATTTTTCTATTAATAGAGAGGTGAAAACTTTCTTAAATTTTGATAGGGGCATATTTTTTATATTATCAGGTATTTTATTAATAATCGGATATGACCAGCCAGACAGAACACCTAAGTCCTCTTTACCAGTTTACCAGTTTACCAGTTTCCCTTTACAACTAGAGGCCTGTCCTGGTTTTTAACCTCACCAATTTGTTAATCACCGCATACTTAGTAACGCTTTGAGATCTAACAATAAGAAGTGTCGATAGTCTATGGCGCTCGTCGATCGAAGTAATACAATCGACTACTTTTTACCGCTCTGTAGCTCGTGCCGACACCGACTGGCTTCCGGTACTGGTGATAACACAGGTGTTTATAGAGGTTTTATTAATCTGACAATGAAAAACTGTAGAGAAGCTTGATAGATTAACGCACAGATATAGATTTGGCTATATCTATGGATTAACGATTTAAAATTTTTGCATTAATACGAAAACAGGCAGTGGTAAGAATGATTAGCCATGAAGGTATGGATCGTGGCGTGGAGGCCCTGTATGCAATTTCTTTAGAAGGTTTAATCTTCTACCATCGATGCGAATGTGGCCATCCTGGTGGTCAGTCCATAATCAATCAGATCCTACTTGAAAATTTGGGAAAATGCTGCAGAAGTCGTGAATTTATTTTATTTTAAAGGCTCATTTTTGTTGAAGTGTAGTAAGGTCCCTATCTCGCTGATATTCTTCCTACTGAATATCCTGATACTCAAAATAAAACGATTATGAAAAGTTAATGAAACTTCAACCTAATAGTAATTATTTTCATGAAAAATTTCAAGCATTCCACCGTTGAAAAATAAGCTCTTATTTTTAAAACATAAGAGACTTCAGTGCCCGCCTGTACACCCTTTGTCAGCATCTGTCGTCAGAGTTTTTGTGTGGTTCCGTTAATTTCTCCAGTTTTTTGTAGCATCACATTGTTCTCTGCATGCTGACGGATGGACAGACAGACAGACGAACTGTGGCGGTCAAACGATGACCTGTCATAGAAATAGGTTTGTAAATAGAATGTTGAGTCGCTTAGCTGTCTAGACGTAATGCGTTCGATGTTAGAGGTTTGCTTTTATTTTTTTTAAATCAAAATGGCGGATTTGAAACGTCAAATACATGTGTAATGTATAGATTTTGATTTTGGTGAAAATATTTTAAATAAACCCGACTGCAACTAACAATATCAATTTTCGTTATGCGATTGAGGTTGGGTCAAGTGTTTGTGCAGTTTTCTCTCTATTTTTACCGCTTTATCCAGCATCTCTTAACTGCGTAACACACTTTGAAGCACATTCCGAGAGTTTTGAAGGATATTGCTAATCCATTGCTTCATAGGCTTGAACAATTCGTCTGCTCAACAACGTAAATAACGCGATGGACGGTGAACTATCAAAATGAAACCCATTGCGATCTATTGTCATTTTATGTGCATATGTTATGTAATTACCCCGCTGAATATGGACTCATGAATGGACTTCGAGGGGTATTACATCGCGTTCGGGAAGTTATAATCTTATTAGATAATCTGCTTATTTAAATTTTTGCCACCGGAGATAAATGAATGATTTTAAAAGTAAGTCTAGTGTTGGTACAACTCTGCTACTTTAGTTGCATGTTGAAAACTGCTACTTAATCAAAAATAAGATCGCATTAGATTTTCTCCCATAGGAAAACTGGCCTCTGGAGATCTGAGCATGCTCAGATCTCACATTGTAGGTATGCACAAACTCCTGTTAGAAATAACATGTCCCAATTCATTAATTGATTAATAAGCCGTGACCTTTGTAATACTGCCGGCTCTTTTTAGCAGAATTAATAAATAAATGAGCTCAGGCCATTGGCCATTACGCGGTATGAAACACCTGTCAAAAAAAAATACAAAGCTACCAAAAAAGGAATACGGAAATAGGGTGCTATCCTTATAATCAACTAGATCCTGCATCTAATATAACAATTGGAATAAAAGTAAAGTAAATAGAACCATAGATCTAGGAGGAGACGCAACCGACCATAACCTCACTTTTTGTCTATGGCACGGGCCAACAGGATATCGACCATTTGAGATACTTTTTGTTACTTCCTACAATTAATTTTAAATGTTCTTTTAGTTTGAAACAGGATCTAGTTAACGTGTTGTTCGTTTTTAAAGTTGAATAATAAAAGAGCATCTCACTTCCCTGTTAGGGGTACGTAAGTACTTAAACGAAAAGATGAAAGTCTTACTTTTTGCTTTTAATTCGGAGATTAGCCGGAACAAACAACAAACAAATATATTTTTTTGTATTATTACCTACCTAAACTTTCATATATGCATTTAGTAAAAAGCTGTTATTTTGAAATTACAAACAGATACTTAAATTTTATTTATTTGTATTTTATATGTAATATACGTAGGTACACCTTTGCCTAACCCTCCGAGGTATACAGGCGTGTATAAGAAAGAAAAGAAAGAAAAAGTGTCTATTCTGCACAAACTAAACGCACATTACAAAAAAAAAAACAATGCCACTTTACAAATTAGCCAAAAGCCTCGTATCCATTAACACAGAAAAGTTTGACAAATTTTATCGTTTTTGTATGTACTTATGTATAGAAAACGTAGACCATTTCGGCAAGATTCAGTTTATTTTATTTATGAATAGCCATTGACATAATATCAAAGGATGCCTGTATAACTACTAGTGCCTCGTTTCCTCAACAGTTTCTTTCGAGAAAAGGAATAAGAAAAAAAAAAAGTCGATGAAAAACATTTAAAAAATAACATACAGACGAACATAACCTCCTTCTTTTTTTAAGTCAGTTAATAAAACAAATATGTACGGTATGTTATTAATTTTGTTAAATGGTCCATGATCATAGTGCACTTGATCAAACATCTAAGTACAAGACGATATAAAAGAGGTTGAAATGTCCTTTTTGTTCCTATTTCTCAGTTGCCTAGCAGGTAGCAGGTGACTTCTTCACTATCAACTATCACAGAATATCTAGCAGCTATCTAAGTCTAGTTATTATCGCATAACGTTGACATAACAGCGGTAAGCGGTAACGTAAAGGTGGAGAGTGACGCACGCGCTCGAGATGTAATGTTGTAATTATGGAGACTGCGCGGTCAATGTCGCGGTGAGTCACAGCCGGGTTAGTTATGAGCGGTAGCGGGTGAGACCCTTTGTACAAAATTATAATCATTAATACATCTATCTAAAGGTCCAATTCCGTAGCCGACCGTAGGCAGCAGTTCAGGCGACGCCGACGTGTTACCGTGACACGACTGGTTTACATTAATTTCTAAGAAATACTTTCCGTAGCTAACGACACGTCGCCGCGTCGTCGCCTGCAGTTGGCTACGGAATGGTACATTTAGTTAGATTTGTTCTCAAATGTCATGTTTATCTTGGAGTCATTAAATGAAACAAATCTACCTTAGATGTATTAATGATTCTAATGCTTATAATTCTTTAAATACGCGGTTGTTACGGGCGCGAATCATATTTCGATCAAGATACAACATGACACTGACCTTCAAATTGCAGAAAACGTTAGAAAATGCGGATCTTCTGTTGACAAAAATTTCTGATCACGGATACAGCCCACGACAGACAGTACCTATTGAGTTACTCACCAACATCTTATGTACTGTACAGTCGATTGTAGCCTCATCGACAAACAGACAGACAGACGCGACATGCGCGCTGCCTGCGAAGCAGCTGACCGATGACCGACCGCGACGAATTAGTCTTGATTCTTGCATATTTAAAAAATATCTAATGTTCAAAGTCCTCCAAGAAAATGAGGAAATTGCTGACTCTCATGGATATAAGTAGGTAATTCATGATGACATAATGCCAGTTTTTCGTTACTTTATGTGGTGCCCCGCTGACCGCTCATCCCCTGTCCAGTGCCGTGCAGCCTCACCGACACACAGACAGACGGACGCGAGATGCGCGCGCTGCCTGCGAAGCAGCTGACCGATGAGCGACAGTGACGCAGTAGTCTTGATACTTATATATTTTACGAGTACTTACCAACTGATTGTTCCAAAATCGTAACATTCAAATTAGTTTCATTCAACGAGTTGTAAAATTCAAAAATTCTATTTATTTTGTGTTCAATAATTATAAATTATATTTTTATTTTATTAAGTTTTAGTAAAAAAAAATAATCTAATGGATCTCTCTCTCTCGCAATAAAATCTATCTTTTATGGAAATAAAGATAAGGAAGCGTAGTACCCGCGTCGTTCACAGCTCTTAAAAATATCGTATTTTGCAACGCGTCAGTTCTAACTAACATAGCTTCAAAAATTGCAGAACTTAAGTGGTATGTGTGGGGCACATGATTTTCGACGATTTTTCTATTGTTTTATGTCCAGAAGTGGACGAGTTTTCGCTGTGACGTTGTGATCATGATGAAAACTAAGGACCCGAGCCACTCTATTTCTGATAGGTACCAGTAGGAATCTAGTAGGTAGCTACAATGCTACATAATATTTGTTTAAGGAATCCTTTATAATCCAGCATTCCAAGTATCAAAACTCTTTGCTACTTCAACCAGCGCACGCGCCGCGGCAGATGTTCGCAGCATCTGTCGGCGCACACAGACGTGGCGCTCATCTCGTCGCACGCACACGTGCACAACAACCTGCTGCCCAGCTGATCGCTACCTGGCGGCTTTTTGTAGTTTTTTGTTGCGAAGGATTTGTTTGTTCAAATCGGGGATAGTCAATGAATTTAATGGAGTTTTTTTGGGGTTTTATATAAATCTAGGAAGGTAGCAGCAAGCTTATAAGAACATTCTTGTTGGAATCTTTATAAACCAGTACCCTAATTGCGTACTACACGATCAATCAGAATCTGTATCGTTTTGAGACAGATTGCTAATCCATTGCATCACAAGTTCGAAAAAAAAATCTGCTCTACAACGTAAATAACGCAATAAAATGTTGTTGAACTGTCAAAATGAAACAGATTAGTCGTAATTGTTTACGAAAATATGTTACGTAATTAGATAGCAGGAATATATACGATTTTCAAAGAAATAAGAGTCCCGATTCTAACCTAAGAAGTCGTTCTTTTGCTGCATGTGCATAGACCTCTTAAGTCATAAACCTTTAGTAGTCGTTCGTCACTGGATTAGTACATTAAGGAGCCCTCCGTGAACTATTCCTGTACCACTTCGAGGTCTACATTTGGCAACGACATTTCGGCAGTTTTAAAAGTCAGAAGTACATGTTTGGCTTTTTGTGAAACCACTGCTAATTAAACTTTTGATTAATTCGCAGACCTTTGCCATAAATAAATTCCATTATATATGGAGACCCCCCCCCGTGCCTCGGAGAGAACGTTAAGTCGTTGATCCAGGCTGTTATTCGTTGATTTTAAACAGTCGTTACTGGTAGTCAGAAGCCCAGAGTCGTACAACCAGTCTTACCAAGGGGTATATCGTGTTACCCAGCAACTGGGTTGTGGTGGTCAGATAGGCAGTCGCTCCATGTAAAATATTAGTATTGAGCTGCATCTGGTTAAACTGGAAGCCGACCCCAACATAGTTGGGAAAAGTCTAGGCAGTTTGTAGATTGATTTTTATTTCCCATAAATAAAACAGTGATATTTTGACAAAATTGAATTAGAGTCCCTTTCAGAAGAACTAAAACCTGGAAACTGGACGTCAAGATGGAGATCTAATAAAAGGCTGGGGCTGGTTGAGTCATCCTGAGTTATGTAGCAATAAAATACACCTTTAAATCCAGACCTCCAACCCTTTATGCACAACCAGCTTACAGATAATCATTAAGTAAAAATCGACGTTAATACATGTCAATGTTTTCGTTAATTTTACACCTGGACTTATTAAAAGCACCTGTTGTTTGTCAAAAACGATATACCGTATTTGACCCAGATACCTTAATTTGACCATAGTGACTTAAATGACTCCAAACTTACAACGTCCTTAATTTAAATTTTTTTAATAAGTTTTTTATGGTGATCAAAATTTAATATTTATAAAGGACGATGAACATTTTTATTGCATTTATTATGTATTTTTGATACACTACACTGTTTTAAGTGTTTTTTTTGCGTACGAACGGAAATGGCAGTAAAGGCTAATATGGTTTCATTTACAATAATGATACCATTTTTATGTGTGTGTCTGGATTGAGGAGCCAATCTCATATCGGAACGAGGGTACTACCAATATTTAGTAGTAAATTAGCCGATTTTGTAGGCCGGATCCTGGAATTTGTAGTAAAACCCTTAAAAAGTTATACGACGTTAAAGGTGGCTCCTCAATCCTGACGTCTGGATTGAGGAGCCACCTTAGAACTCGAAAACTAGCCAACGGATATTTTTGAAAATTTTGTAGGATTTAGTAGTACTTTTGCGTAATCTCTACAAAAAAAATTGGGTTTGTACGGTCGAATTTGAGATAGCTACAACGTTTTGATTTTTCATAAAAAACCATAAATTTCATCGCGCTGTATCTCGGAAAGTTATCAACCAATTACAACAGATTTTTTGTATGATTTAGTAGTAAATGTGCTCGAATTTGTACAATAAAAATAAAATGGAAAAGCTATATAATTTCGGTAACACAACACATTTTAAGTGGCTCCTCAATCCTGACGGTCTATAGAAATGATATGTACGTAGCTACTAAAGTAGTTGATCAAATCGGATAACAATAACACCAATATTTAGTAGAAATTTCTACTAAATATTGGCGTAATCCAACATCCTGCGCATTCAGTATTTCAAAAGATATTAATAAAATAAACATTCCTTAACAAATTAGTGAATAGGGTGACCATAAATAATTCAAACTATGATCATAAACAGAGTTTTACTTACACATGAATAATTCTTCACCAATCAGTACTTAAATTATGAACACAATATTAACACCAAGAATAAAAAATAAAAATAAACTAAAAGAGCAATATCCCATAGAATAAACAAACACCAAGAATAACAAAAGAAATCACAAAGAATTTTCAGCATCAGCACTAACCCCGAGCGACGACGCTCTAAAGAGATTCCAGCCCAAACTATAACATATCCACTGCCAACCGGCACTTTTTCCTCAAAACAAGCTGGAATAAAGTCTACCCCTGGCCGTCTGTAGACTCTTCGCCGCCCGTCACTTGCATACAGCATAAATCTGGATTCGTCAGAAAACATTACTCTTGCCCATTCTTCGTCTCCCCATTGTGCGTGTTCGCGGGCGTAACGTAATCTTGCTACCCGATATTCCCTTAAAATTTTGGACCATTTGCGGGTCTATTCCCCCCCCCAACTTTAAATTTTGCCATATGTAATATGAAAATATTTTGGTAATTTTGTACTATTGCGAATTTTGGTTTCATAATCGTCATAGCAAAAAAACTGACTATCCATAATGTAGTGACATTTATGCCCATGCCAATTTCACTGAGTGCTGGAATAAATTCTATAGCTCCAATGAGAGAGTATGTTATACCTTTAACTATAATGTGATGCGGATGATGATGTATATCTTCTAAAATAAATTTGTCACTGCCATTTAAATCAAACGACACAATATTGGATGGCACATAATTGTGAAGAAATTCAAGATGGAATTCCCAATTCAAATTATCTTATGTTTTGTGCAATTATCTGCCCGGTATCCATATATGTATGATCAAAAAGTAAATGAAAAAAAACAACAACCCGACTGCGTAAAAAATGAACTTGAATGAAAGGAGGCAATAGGTTTTTATTAAAAAGATGTTTCCGACTGCATGAGATTGTATATAGTATTAAGTGGGATTGGAGACAGAAATAGGTCATCTTGTTTCCATCTTTTTTTGGTATTTTGTTTAGATTTTTTAAAATTTACTTTTTATATTTAATTTTTTAGTTATTTTATCATTTTTAAAATTACTTTTAATCATATAATTTGTTTATATTTTGTAATCAGCTGTTAAAGCCCTTCATTTTGAAACCCCACTCGATAGGCTTTGAGAGTTTTTTTTTACATTGACAAACATTCAGTGTTACTCACGCAATAAAGAAGAATCTAACGACATATCATTCATGTAAATCGGTTCAGCCGTTTAGTAGTTACGAGGGAACATAGGGACGGACATACATAGATAAAAATTCAGCTCAAACACATAACACTCCTTTTTTGGCTTCGCCACAGTCGGGTTATACAAAAAATTTAACTCTTTATAATCATTCTTACGACTCAGTTTAAATTGTCCAAATACTGCAACGAAATCATGCCATTTGAGGCCAATTCTAACATAGTGAGTTGAATTGTTGACTCTGGTGATTATACTTCCTGTAAATACATTATTTGATAAGCCGTCAGTCTCTTTGGTACATTATCAGTCGACAGAGATGCGGAATTTTAAAATAAGTATCATTAAATTCATCATCGGTTACTGAATTTCATTTCATTAGGTTCATTACATAAATATCCTAACTATATAATATTATAAATGCGAAAGTGAGTTTGTTTGTTTGTTACGCTATATCGGCCGAACGGATTTTAATGAAATTTGGCACATGGGTAGAGCATAACAAGCGAGCATAGGGTAAGGACATATAATACTTTTCATCCCGGTATTCCCACGGAATCGAGACTTATGAAGGTGGGTCCACGGGGCGCAGCTAGTATTTTAAATAATCTAAAACCACAATTACATAAGTTACACGTAGGTAATCGTACTTGTAGAATGATTTATATGCAAATAAAACTACTTATTTCAAACAATGGTCTTCTTTGAATTATTTATGGTCACCCTATTCACTAATTTGTTAAGGAATGTTTATTTTATTAATATCTTTTGAAATACTGAATGCGCAGGATGTTGGATTACGCCAATATTTAGTAGAAATTTCTACTAAATATTGGTGTTATTGTTATCCGATTTGATCAACTACTTTAGTAGCTACGTACATATCATTTCTATAGACCGTCAGGATTGAGGAGCCACATAAAATGTGTTGTGTTACCGAAATTATATAGCTTTTCCATTTTATTTTTATTGTACAAATTCGAGCACATTTACTACTAAATCATACAAAAAATCTGTTGTAATTGGTTGATAACTTTCCGAGATACAGCGCGGTGAAATTTATGGTTTTTTATGAAAAATTAAAACGTTGTAGCTATCTCAAAATCGACCGTACAAACCCCATTTTTTTTGTAGAGATTACGCAAAAGTACTACTAAATCCTACAAAATTTTCAAAAATATCCCTTGGCTAGTTTTCGAGTTCTAAGGTGGCTCCTCAATCCAGACATCAGGATTGAGGAGCCACCTTTAACGTCGTATAACTTTTTAAGGGTTTTACTACAAATTCCAGGATCCGGTCTACAAAATCGGCTAATTTACTACTAAATATTGGTAGTACCCTCGTTCCGATATGAGATTGGCTCCTCAATCCAGACACACACATTTTTATTATATCGATACGTTATTATATGTTCGCGCTTCGGTGAAATGTTCTTTGTGATAGTAACAATTGCATGCAAGCTGTTGATTCCCTGTCTGGAAAATAAGAATTATAAGTAGATGGATATCACGTTTTTCGGGTTTAAGAGCGCATAACCTAAAAGTTGGCAACGTCGCAAATAGCTGTCAAATATTTACGTGTTTTGATTAATTTCGCAATACTATTACTGTATGGAAATATGAAATGTGGCCAACTAGCGAACTAGGATATTGATTATATTCGTTACCAATCCACAGACCATCCGTAGCTTAACCTGATGGATCAACTCGTGCGGCTGTTATTACTTTGCCACGAGCTCCTGCCATAATGTCAAATACTGGCGGAAATGATAGATTTTCATGACGGCCGATAAAATATGACGGAAACTCCTAAGGAAACTAAAGCTTTAGCATTTGGTACCTAATCAGGTTCTGCCAAAACATATCTGCTACAAGAAACCGGTCAAGCGCGAGTCAGCCTCGCCTAGATCCGTAGAAAAACGTTCGTGAAAAAATTGGTGTTTAACAATACTTTTTTTTTACAGCCCCCTGACAGACTGACGGACGGACAGCGGAGGCTTAGTAATAGGGTTCAATTTGGCACCCTTCGGGTACAGAACCCTAAAAAACACTGGACGAAAAAATTCAGCATGATTCATATTTCATAATAAGAAAACCTCTAGAAGAATATTGTCGTTTTAAAAGACTTTTATTAAATTGTTATGCAATTTGTTTATGAAGATTTTGTTACCATTTGCCAAAAGAACACTTTCAAATATATTGAGAAAAAAACTCGTCAAAAATCAAATTAGAAAAAAAAAACACTACCGATAGTGAAGTCCCAACGCAAAATCCAATAATCTCAATACGCAACTCCCTAGTTCCTAGTGTTGGGTCATCGCCCGGGAAATCCGTATGAGCGGCAGGTGGCGGCACACGGCACACGGCAGCTGCGGGATTTAACTGCCCATCACTATCTGCTAGTATCTAGCCGATGGGGGATCGCCCTTGGTGGAGGCACGGTGGTTACGACTCAGGAATCTTGTTCAAATGTCAAAGTTTATTGAACGATTTTTACCGATTTTTGTAGAAATGGAAGTTATGGATTGTGGTGTCAGTCTTTCTGTCATACGTGTTTTTTTTTTGGTGCCCAAACATAGTATGCATATTTTGCTTGCATTATCGATGCTTCCTCATTTTCGACAGTAATTGCAGCCAATTATTGTGCCAATGCAAATGCCTCTTCTCATACAAAGAGCATTGATCACAACGCTTGCTCAAGACGGGTTGGCGATTCTATAAGTTCAGGTGTCCTCACGATATGTTTAACTCAGAAAGTTTCAAAAAGAAAGAAAACTTCAACAGATTTTTAAGTAACCAATTTTATTCAATCATTCCACTTTGCCCCACCAAGCCGCCCCACTAGTGGGGCAAAGTGGAATGCCTAAAATTTTGCAGTTGCATTTGCCAAACTATTTTGACTTGGTGGGGCAGATTCCACTAGTCTAAAATCTTGTGGATTCTGCCCCACTTGGGTTGGCACTTTAGAATTTGTGTAGGTTGGTATGCTCTTATTTTATATTTGTTTGGAAAAGGAAGAAATGGTTTTCGAAGTAAAATGTAACTAAGTAGGGCTGGTAATATTGGACTTAGTACGTTGGGTAGTGTTTTTAAATAAAAGTACAAAAATAATAGTTTGAAATTTTATATTTATTTACTATTTGTTTCTGGAAGGAATCGGATAGTAAATCACAGATTAATTACACGATTAGTTACAAATAAAATAAAACCTTTGTAAATAAAACTGATATTTAATTATCAGTTCTTAGATACTGGTTCATTAACGTTTTTCATGCTAAGTTCAAAAACATTTCAAACACAATATTTTTTTAGTAACAAATCGTGTAATTAATCTGTGATTTACTATCCGATTCCTTCTAGAAACAAATAGTAAGTAAATAAAATTTTCCAAACTATTATTTTGCACTAATATTACAAAATACATTGGTATGATACACCATTGAAGAATACTTAACATAAAATTAATTAAACGGTTTATTATGTAAGTAAGCAGTTAATAAAGAAAATAGGTCACGGTAATAATTGTATGGTGAGTACTACCTTATATCCTCACAGCAGCGAGAGCAAAGTTCTCAAGTTGACGCCATCCATTCATTTGAGCTCTGACGACTATACCACTATAACGTTAGGTACCTACAAAACAAATACTACCTACTAACAAATAAACAATATGTTACATTGTACTGTAGTGTAGGAGCTCGTGGCTAAGTAATAACAGCCACACGGGTCGATCCATCAGGTTAAGCTACGCTTGCCGGGATTGGTCCGTGGATGAGTGACCATCTTTACATACCGAGACTCTTCCGTGCCTCGGAACGTTAAGCCGTTGGTCCCGGTTGTCATTCGTGGATCTTTGACAGTTGTTACGGGTCGTCAGAAGCCCGAAAGTCTGATAACCAGTCTTACCACGGGGTATCGTATTACCAAGGTACTGGGTTGTGGAGGTTAGATAGGCAGTCACTCCATGTAAAACACTGGTATTCAGCTGTATCCAGTTAGACTGGAAGCTGACCCCAACATAGTTGGGAAAAGGCTAGGCAGATTGATCGTCCTGTAATCTACACTAATATTATAAAGAGAACAGATTTGTATTTTTGTTTGTATTGAATAAACTCAAAAACTACTGGACCGATTTAAAAAATTCATTCACTAGTAGAATGCTATATTACGAGTATCACTGAGTAACATAATAGGCTATAATTTATGAAGATATCACGCGGACGAAGCTGCTGGCGGAAGCTAGTGTTACATATACCTGCCTACTCTTTCAAGGAACTAGCTAGAAGATTCTATTTTTGAATTAAATAATCATGTCATGTCAGCCAACAACTTCGGGCGTCAGTTTTTTCCGTCAGAAATGAAGTAATTGCATGGCAAATGTAAAGAAACA
This sequence comes from Agrochola circellaris, assembly GCA_914767755.1. Classification (NCBI taxonomy): domain Eukaryota; kingdom Metazoa; phylum Arthropoda; class Insecta; order Lepidoptera; family Noctuidae; genus Agrochola; species Agrochola circellaris. Next base: position 8,071,758 of record OU611850.1, on the reverse strand, counting down.
GGCATACCTACTTGTTACCAACCATTGCAGGCAGCGGGGTACTTGAGTACAGTACGACACAACTTGATATAGCATCGGCAAAATTCGTAAAACCGATCACCAGCCGAACTGAGTGCGCCTTCAAAATCACCAATCTTTACTACTGCTTTAGGTGAAAATGATCTTTACGAAAACAAAATGACTTATACAGGCATATAACTAAATACATTTAAATGAATGTATGAAAATTTTCAAATTTATATTATATCTAAGCTATGTGGTACTGCAATATACTCAAATCCCAATCAATACCTTTAATTTCTATAATATAATAATATTCATTACGTTGTTGAGCAGACGAATTTTTCAAAAATATAATAAATAGTAATGCGTTATGAATTTCTTTCAAAATATTTCGGATTGTGATGGAAAATGTATTATGCAACTGGGTGCAGAACGTACCTCTATACATCTACTATAGGTAGCACCTATACTAAGGAAACTCACACTACAAAACAAATGAATGCTGGAGCAGAAGCTGATTTAAAAAATCTTTACATTTACCGCATGTATACCTACGTAGCATCTACCTACGTAGTTCCATTCAACCTCAGGCATACCAACTCCACTTCATAACAACTCCAATCATACGATGACCTGTAACCACAACAAATTAATTACTAAATTCGTATTGAAGTGCGTACGCGCATGACTCAGAGTCTGCGAAGGGGAGATTAATACAAAAATATTCAAAACATTCCGACCGCTGTGACAGGCAGACGTGTGACTCACGAGTACGTTGAATCATTTTATTGTCTGCAGTTAATGTTTAATTGCAATATTACAAACTATTTTGTGTGTAAAAAATTGCTAATTGTTTGTAGTTTTTGCAACTTTTGCAACTTTTTCAATAGATACTGCAAACTCCTTTAGGTACCCAACGTTAAGTATCAAGATTCTTTGGTAGACTTATTTTGTCCCTTTCGTAGTTCCGGCCACAGACTAGGACAATCCTACTATTTCAATGGGTATCCTTTTGGCAGACAGGAATTATGTGAGGCGAATGTACAGCTGCAAGATGCTGTTTCCGAAAACCGAATGATTGAGTCAAGTCCGTTAACGAAGATATGGGCCCAAACGAAAGTAGTCGAAACTTCGGAAGTAAAGCTCTTTTACGGACGGGCAAAGACACGTCGGGAGTAGTGACAACTGTCAAATCGTGTTGTCTATCATTCTTAGGTTTGACCGGACCCTTAAGAATGTTATGTCCGTAGGTGATACGGGTAGGGAAGAATCGCCCGTAACTGTAGCCGAAACTACGGACACAGAGTTTGGGTAATTGTTCTCTGGGTGTCTCTTTAAGCCCGCCAACGAATATGGATCGTCCGAATTTAAGTGATCCGTCAAAACAAGTGTGCAATTCATATTTTTGGACGGGTAATGTTAGACCGGGAGTAGGGACAGCTGTCAAATCGTGATATCACTCATTCTTAGTTCGGGCCCTGCATTATCTTATACATCTTATGTCCGTAAGTGACACGGATTAGGAACGAGTCGTCCGTAACTGCGGCCGATCTACAAATTCATGCTTTTGGATTAGATCCCCTGGGAGTCTACTCTCTGCGTCCATCAACTAAAATGGACCGTTCGAATTTAGTTGATCCGTCAAAAGAAGTGTGATTTTTTTTTTCTTCAACCGGGAAGACGGACAACTGTAAAATCGTGATATCATTCATTCTTAGTTCGGGCCCCGAATTAATCTTATGTTCGCTGGACTGGAGATACGGGTAGGAAGGAATCGATCATAGTTTAGTCGAAACTATGGATTACCGGCTAGAGAATAGACCCCCTGATCTGTGATCACAAAACGGGTTTACACGTCCTTTCATATTTTAACATTGTATTGTTTGAGTTGAGACAATGAATTTTAGAAGCCCTTTGGTCTATAGTCTATAGTCTGTGGTCTGTAGTCCTGTAACCTAATTGCTTAATACACGATCAATGAGAATCTGAATTGTTTTGAAACAGATTGCTAATCCAATGCGTCATAAGTTCGAAAAAAAAATCTGCTCCACAACGTAAATAATGCAATGAATGTTGTTGAACTGCGAAAATGAAACAGATTAGTCGTAATCGTTTACGAAAATTTGTTACGTAATCAGATAGGTTCACTGGTTCACTCACCGGGCTTCATTGTCTCCGTGCTTTTATGGGTTGCCGCCATCGCCAGTGTAGATTCCCAATAAAGGAGCTGCAGAGGTAGGGAATAAGTTGAGTTACTCCCAGTAAGAAAATTGAGGAGGTACACTGAAGGTATCAGAAATATCAGACGTGGTCAGACTAACCCCTGTTAGTTATTATGCTAATCACTCTATTAAAAATCAATCAACTATAAGTGCAATCGATTGAAAATTCAAATCGCCTCACAATAAAAAGTCCAAGTATATTACATTCGCGTATCGGTTTCAATAAAAACTAGAGGTTTAGTAAGAAAAAACGTGAGACAATGGTGATTGAATCTTATTATTAGATTCTTATTGATCCATGGCGCGGATCCGAGTCGAAGAATGTTATTGATTTGCATTGGCTAAGTAAAAATGCAAGGCATAAATGCAAAGTTTGTATAAGCTCGCTTGAGAGTTTTAATTTCATGGTCAGTTTTTGATATGTAACATCTTTCCTCTCGCTTTTCTGCAGTCTGTGGGAGTGATTTCGTGAAAAGGGACGGAAATGTGTTACAGGAAGTCGGGGAAACACTTGCTATTTGATTTGACCAATGACCGCGCGCGGTGCTAGAGTTTGCCGTCAGAAACGTCCTTGACGAGGCCCCTTTAATGTTGTTTATCTACTACCAAGGTGAGATGTCAGATGTTACAGATCATAAGCGACTACTGTAAGGCTGGCTATTTTTTTTTACTTCCGTTGCCCCCTAGTCAGGCCAATATTTTCACTACAGAAGGAGCTCGTGCTAAAAGAAGATTTTTTGTAACAATTATTTAGGTAGGTATGCTGGAAGGAAGAAATTTGCTTTGGTCTATCAATAAATCTTTTTTTCCAAAATCGATTAGCGACCATTGTAGGTACCATCAAAGAAGTTCATATCTAACCAGTTTCAAAACAAAATCCCGTGAACACGATGACCACATCTGTTACCGGTCCGGTGCTATAACCGCCGAGCGCTGCAAGCAATAATAGTCCTTACGGTGGTTAGATATGAACTTCTTCGATGGTACTACCTCTATAGATCAAATGATGTGCATGGTTAAGTTCAAAAGTATAATAAAATTGCACTATTATTGCAACCTTATTATTCCATAATATTCATCAAACTGGGCTTCACATTCTTTGTCACAATTTAATAGTAAATAAAAAGAAAATATAAAAAATGGCGTCATCCCATCAAAAGGCACAACAGCAAATTACAACTAAACACTCACATAATCGACTAAATTAAATCGATTATTTTACCGATTACACCATAACACATTCAATAAAAAGTCCGAGACTCCGCGACTCCGAGACACCGAGAATCGAGACAATACAATCTCATTTGAATCTCATGAGTGAACGCAAGGTGCTTGCGCACGCGTCGCACCTGCGTCGTGTCAATGCACCTCGTTACATCGAGAGATTGATATTATAAGGATTATTTCATTGAAGCAGGTTTTTTTAAAGGTATTTTTTGTTAATTATACTTGTGTTATTACGTAAAGGTTCATTGATGGAAACCTGTACCTACTTGTGACTTAATTGCGTAACCACATTTATTGCATTGCATGTATGGAAGATTCGTCTTCTCGGTAACTAGATTCTCTCTACTCGTAGATTATTGCAATATAGTTGATTTGTCGAATCAAATCTTTTGCAATTTTTTTCAAAACTTTTATTTAACACTTTCGACTTCACCCATTTTTCATTGAGCTCATACACCATGCTGCCAAACATATTGCAAGTTGACTCCAACAGGGTCACCGGCATTACGTTTGCCCTAAAGTTAATCCTCGAGGAGTGTCACCGGCATTAGGATTGAAATCTTGTTAAAATATACAACTGATTTATTTTCACAGTTTATAATGCCGAATTCGCTAAGAAAAACCTTCATTTAAAATGAGCCCACCGCGAGGGCTCCTGGCATCCCATATGCGACTTGAGTGGACCCTCCAGGAGGGCTCCCGGCACTGAACGTGAAACTCTGTCATACTGTTAACGTCACCACCTATAGGTAAGTAGAGGTGCATTTACAGACACAAATCTAGTTGAAGGACACATTGCTATTCCAAGGGTGTTACGTAATTAGATAGCTTTTTCCTTTTTCCTGGTGTCAGAGTTTTTATGCCGCCGATGGGCCTCTGACTTGGCTTCACATGCCGTCGAGAAATATCTCTCAGGCATGCCGGTTTTCTCACGATGTTTTCCTTCACCGTTTTTGAAGCAAATGTTACAATACGCACATGAATCCGTAAAGTCAGAGGTGCGTGCCTTGAGTCCGACGGTCACACCACTAGACTATCATTGCTGTTAGGTAGCTTTATTAGGTAGCTGGATTCAATAAATCACCGAATGAAGTAAGCAAGCCTGGTGATAATCAAACGATCCTTCTTTGTAAGGAAGAGACCTGCAGTAAAAGAATATCTTTGGAGTTTCCATATAATATGTATTAGATAGATAGATATTCTATAGGAACCTACTACGCTTTGGAATGGTGGAATGGGCAACAAGCTTCATCTTTCTGACTGATCGACTCTTCGACAGTTCACAAGTACCTGTATCTAATTTGGTTTTACCTTTCCGGATGACCAACTCCTCGACAGTTCAAAAGTGCCTGTAAGTATCTAATTGGTTTAATTGGAATAAATGCTTTGGTTTTTTTTTCTTACAGTGAAGCACAGAACCGCTCGAAGTGGCGATGCTTGGGGGAGGCCTATGTCCAGCAGTGGAGGTCTTTCGGCTGACAAAAAAAAAAAAAACAAAAATAAAATGTCCCACTTTGGCAGATATTAATTCTAGAACTATTCCATAGAATCTAGTTCACTCTCATAGTTACTGTAACTCCTATACTTAGTTACATCAGTTCAAATCCAAACCACCACTTCAGTACCATTGCTTAAGAAATACACAAATGAGATGTCACAGTATGATAGTCTTATATAGGTATTCAGGTGATCTGTGATGCGTTACAGATTGGCACCCAGTGTGGCGACAAATTGCTGTGGTAACTGTCAGAGAGTGCAACTTGGTAGGTGAGCTGCATCTCACTTAACACGACCAGTCTCGGGGAAAACAACCGTGGACACAGCTTTCGATATTGTAACTGTTTCGTGGTATTTGCGACAAATATGTTGGACCATGTATTTGTGAATGATTCGAGTCTTTATTGTCACTCTATTAGACCATGAACGTCCATTTTTTGTAATGCTGGCTGTGCGCAAAGAGTAATAGAAGATATAGTTCGATTCAAACTTAATCGCGGCTCGGAAGTTAGCCACTCGCTGCGCAGTACCACACCCCTCACCCCCGCTGACACATGAAGTGGTTACTGCGCAGCGACTCGCCTCTTGTCCCGAGCCGCCATTAAGTTTGAATCGGGTTGTACCAGGCTGAGCTTTAGTCGAAAAAATCGACTGTAGGCTGTATGTAGGTGCACAAAAACACAGTAACTTATTATAAAAAAAAACACATCACAATTCCAAATCGAAAAAAACACAAAGTAGTGTCATATGATTATAATGGTATTAATAAATAAATAAATAAAAAAACCTTATATTTCTTACGAAAATGTTTACTAAACATACTTTCCCGAACACAAGACAATTTCTTACATACTATAAAGTTAAACTTATTTTTATATATAAAACTCTAGTAAAAACCCCTCAGTTGAAGGTCTCCTCTAGAGATTTCCACGCTTCCCTGTCCTTAGTTGTGTTCATCCACTGTTCGCCAGCCACTTGTACTAAGTCGTCTGCCCACCGGGCATTAGGTCGACCTCTGTTCCTAGTGCCTGATGGCCCGTTGCAAGAAGTTAGTCCATCTATTATCTGTCAACGAAGTCTGTGAGTCCATCGATTATCTGTCAACCTAGCTATGTGACCAGCCCAGCTGAACGTGTAAGTAGCTTTAAATCAAGAGCATAGCTAGTGTAACTTATTTGTGTTAATTTCATTAATACAAATGATTTCTTTCTCAGTCTTTTTCTAATGGTGTGGGCGACAAAAGGTAAAAAAAAATTGTCGAACGGTAGCATTAACCCAATCTCATAAAAAGTTCAAATTATTGACAAAAGAAATGGTTCAACAATTCGACAGCCATTAGTAATAGTTTTTATTGAAAGCTTAGTCGATTGAAATCACAACTTCCGGCGTTTTATTCAACACGCCATTTTAATGCATTTAATGGAAATCTAATGCAAATGGCGGACAAATAATAAGCCTTGATCCTATTACCTGTTTTAAGGAAATTAAGATTTTTGACAATAGATTTATTTTTGTGTTATTTGAATGACGATTCAAATGCTTTGCTACAGCCTACGAGTTTTTCAAACAACTAAGTTGATTGAAAAATAGTGGATGGTTAGGTACCTTCGTTGGTAATTTCAGTAATTACTTTGAATTAATTAGAAGATAATAATGATTAAACTAGGAGTTACAGTCAAGCACCTCAAAATTTCAAACAATTGATAGAAGAATTTCCCTTGTGTACCTACTCCTTACATATTTTTGCCCTGACTTCGTTAGTTACTACGAAGAATATTAATTTGTTTGTTTAAATACAGAGTCATAACAACCTATTTAACATAACCTACATACACGAAGATTTTATCAAAACATCGAAAACATGCAACAAACATTAATTAGCTTAGCATAAATCAACCCTTAACTTCTTTTTTCTCAGAAAAAAAAAGGAATTATGTAAATAACACGTTTGAAATACGTCCTAATAAGACTATTTAGTAACGGAACTCTGATTTTAAAATCACGACTATATCCAATTTTAAAACACCTCTTTTTTAATACAAAACACTTCGGACTGAAGTTCAACTTATATTAGTCCATTTTCAATACCCTAATTTAGTCTCGATTCGTTTTTTAACCTGTGACATTTTGCGTTAATTTCTCAGAAATCGTTCTTTTAGTTTCCGGTAGATGTCAATAGCATGCATCTGTATAATATACTCATTTGATGTTTTTTGGATTAAAAACAGGATGTTCGTTAAGGAATTGAATAGGTATCTAAATGGTGTTTTCAAGATCGGTTTGTATTCAAATTTCTGTTTGTGTGATTGGAAGAAAAAAGGAAATCAAGGACTGACTGGACTAACTGACGGCTTTGTAATTTATTTATCAAAGGTCAAAAGGAATGTCAATCGAGAAATCGATGTTAATACGAAGGATTATGGAAATCAAACACACTCATGCCGGTTACTATAACATCCTAAATGCCTCGTAATAAAAACAATATTTTGACATTTAACAAAGAGCACGACTTATGTCAAATCAGTCGTTACTGAGTAGGTGTGAACTGTGTAAAGGAACTTGGTACACCGCAGCTTCCCGATCCACATCCGATGTGTTTTGTGAGATAGGACAGATTCGCGTGGGATTTTTTGATGTTATTTGTATGTTATGTAAGCAAAGTACCTACATTGTGTGTAATTCTAGTATCACAGATTATTCAAAATCGGCTTAGCTTTTTCTCGCCTCTTTGGTGTCAGTTTCCAGTCCGCATTACTGAATGTGGACTTATATAATAATAATCTAGCGAAGCGAATATTCTGAAAGTGGGCAACGTCGCAAATAGATGTCAAATATTTCGTTGTTTTTATTAATTTGGCAATATTACTGTATGGAAATATGAAATGTGGTTAACTAGCGAACTAGAATTATAATAATTAATTGCAATTATACCACTGAATTTGATGTTGTAACCCTTTTAGGTGTTAAAAAAGCATTTGGTAAGTTTCGAAATCCTTTTTTAAAATCTAACCCTAAATATTCGTTTTTACGATATTAATTATTGCATTTCAAATAATAAGTTACCCATAGATATTAAGAACCTCCATCCAATTGGTATTTTTAAAAGGAAGCTAAAAGACTTCTTGATTAAAAAGGCTCTGTAAAACAATTCCTTCAAGAAAATGGTTGCCTGTAAAGTCGGTTTTACGGGCGAAGATTTTACGTGACAACGTCTTTTTATCGGCGGTGACTCATCGTAACAGACGTGAGCGGGCGTTACACTTTTTCATGAGTGACGCCGAGCCGCAACCTAATTTAAGACGTTGTCACGTCAAAAATAATTATCTAATATTAAAATGATTGTGATACTTAATTATAATGTAATATAAATTATAAGAATACTATGATATAATATAAAATTTATGAATAATGATAATTAATATAACATACTTAATGTAAACTAATATTGAGATGTCACCTATTTATAGTTGATTAAAAGCTAAAGTAAATAAACAAAAACTAAATCTTATACTGTATTAATTAATATGGTGAGTGCATTGTTCTCTTATCTGATAATATTTATTATAAAATACTGATCATTAATTTGGGTGAATGATTTAAAATATCTGACGAAATGCGTATCTGTCGTGTTACATGTCAGCCGAACTGCGTGTCTGTCGAGTTCCGTTTCTGACAAGTTGCGAGTCTATTCTGAGATGACGAAATGCGTATTTGACCAGTTGCATTTCTGACGACATGCTAGAGATCCGTTTTTTTTTTTAGTCATAACTACTTAAATTGCAATGCCTTAACAGGCAACTAAGTTCTAAGAGCCTACCTATTGTTAACATCTTCAAATTTCTGTACAATTAGTTCGCAATAAAGAATTTGAATTTGAATTTCATAATCAATATTTTAGTTCGCTAGTTAGCCACATTTCATATTTCCATACACTTATATTACAAAATGTATCAAAACAGGTTTGACAGTTATTTGCGACGTTGCCAACTTTTAGGATAAATGCTCTTCCACTTCATTTTTGCACCTCCTCTTGTTGTTTTCATCTGTCAACGTTACTGGATATATCAATATTGGTTTATGATTAGACCTGCTTTTAGGTTTTCGACCTTCTGAATACCAGTAACGTCTAATAGAAAAATCCTTACAGACGGATTGAGCACCTTTACCAACCAGCATTGAGTTTCCTAATCAGCTATACAATTCCTCCTTTAATGAAATACACTATACTAAGAAGATTCCAGCTCCCTCATAAGCCTACTCACACATACTCACCCTGCAAGTGGAAGTCGTATAGGGCTTCCGACTCGAGTTACCTTCCGACCGGCCGGACATGCGGCACATCCTATACCGGTCGACTTCGTTTTGTTATCGAATTGTGTGGACATCGCTTGGTGGGATTTCTGCGGTGAGGGAAGTTGGTGGAATTGTTTGTGGAGGGTTTTGATCGATTTTTTGTGAGTAGGAAGGGTTTTTAGAGGGTAAGGTTGCTGTTTTAGAATTTATGTGGAATGGTTCTGATTTTGCGGAAAATGTACTTACGAGTATTATGCTGTGTTGTCTTTTCCGAGGTGCTTTGCTTTTTCTGTCAAAAAAAATCTATTTGATTGGTTGTTTTCTTGGGCAAATTGGCTAAGCAGACACACATACTAAATGAGACTAAGTAAGGCTAATAAGGGAATGAATAAATTACGCCATTTTACTCATCTTTCGATGCTAAAGAAACCTTAATGAAATCATTTTTAATATGTAGGTACCCATCAATGCTCTTTTTCTGTAAGTATATTTTATATGAAATTATGACAAAATGCCTTGTAATGGGACTGTTACAGACCGATGTTTTTTTTTATTAAGTTGGAATTCGTATTCTACTCGCCCTCTTAGACAACTGTCGTGACTCGTAAAGCTAAGTACGATCCCCCTTCCCAGTTCGCACCTTAACTAAGGAACATAGGGTGTAAGCACCGATCGGCGGCAGATGTGTTCGCATCTGGACTGTCAGTGACCTAGCGTAGCTCGGTAAAATGCTTTCTTTTATAGGCTCATGATTTTTTTTATAATAAAATTGTGCAAAGTTTCTACGCGTTTTTTTTTATTATTATGATTGAAATTAGTAGTCTTGTCACTTATCTTAGTAATCTAACTCATAGTTTATTTTACTAAGCTTCTTAAGTAAAAAAACTTATAGTATCATAAAATGGCGGAAGAAAAACTTACCATCGAGTGTTTTTTTTAACAAAATATTTTATTTCTTACAATAAAATTAAATATATTTTTACTGTAGATACGTAAGCGCAAATAATTTAATCGATTAAAAGGTAATTTCTGTTTTATTTTATTTCGCAGTTTATTTAATCATGCAAGGCTGTTGCATCTGGTGAGGCAGAATGTCGGCGTGTCTAGTAACTAAATTACTTTCTTTAAAGCTGGCAACACTACAACAGGACTTTTTAATGGTAATTTATATCGCAGGCTTAAGGTTACCTTTAAGATTAAGATGCTGATAAAAAGCTTCCTCTTGCCTTTTTAAAATGCTGTTTCATAAAAATGTATTCTGTGTTTGTTGTGTTTTCTTATTGTCCCATTTTTTTTTTGATAGATAATATTTTATTAATAATGGGGAGTTGAATTTATTCGTCTACTTTGTGGTGAAACATTTTCTTAATTTTTTGTTTATGGTTATTTATCGAGCTAAGGTTTATGCAGTTTTATCTAAAGGTTAGTGGTAGACGCATCTAGATTATCAATGGTCTCACCTATAGGTTAGTCTAGTAAAATGCTTTCTTTACCTATTATGGGATCATAAGCATTATGATAGTGTTATTAACATTTTCTAAGGTCAAGTGTAGCCTTTTCACTTTTAACTACTACTTTCATATTCTTTGTGAAGGTTATATTTTTTTTGTATAAAAGTTTTTTTTTTCAGTGTTCTTTTGAAGACTACATTTTGTGTTAAATATTCTTTGTACAGTATTTCATGCTGAAACAAAAATTATTCATCACAATCAGTGTGATACTATTTTTTTGCTTTTTTTTTTGAGAATTTTTTAAATACTACCTTTTGCCTGCGGCTTCGACCGCGTGGAGGTCGGAAATTATCCCACGGGAACCTACTACTGAGATAAAAAGTATCTTATATCCTAAACCAGGTCATGGTCTATCCACGTGCCAAAATTCATCCAAATCCATTCAGCCGTTTTTGCGTGATTGAGTAACAAACATCCAAACATACAAACATTCACATTTATAATATTAGTAGGATTGTTTGCCCTGAAATTAGGTTATTTACTACCTACTTTGTATTCCTACTGCAATATTGTAACACGTTTTTAGGATCACATAGGTAATTGCATGCTAACTAGGTATACAATGATATGTCACATGATATTATCTCTGTTTGATGCCGATGTAACATGATATTAGCATTGCGGAACTTTTTGTGTTATCGTTATAAAAATATGCCATTCTGTTTAATGGCCAATTTAAAAAATATTTTTATTATGCTGTTCTTTATGACAGTAATGTTATTATTATCTGAAAATACTACTTTTTATAGGTATCCAAATTAAGTACATGTGTGTGTGTGTATGTGTGTGTGTATGTGTGTGTGTGTGTAGTGTGTGTGTGTGTTGTGTATTGTATTAATCTATACAATATACCTATTATAAGTTGGCACAGTGTCTGGCTATGTGACAACGTTTTTTTTTTCCGGAATATTTATGTGTACATTACTACTTAACTTACACTAAATAAAACTTCATGTTTTATCAAGGGATAAATACCATGCGAAGCAAGGGTGGATTGCTAGTTTTATACGTATCTATAACAATTTAAAAAATAAATTTAATTCGGGTAGAGCCAGTTGTACATATAATATATATAAGTTTATTTTTTAAATTGTTGGTTATGACAAGATACTATATTATTCTTAAAACAAATGGCCCACCGACTTAAAAAAATAACAATGAATATTTTTTATTTCTTATTCATTTTGTTAATTTTATACTTTCGTCATTTATCATACAAGAAATAATTACTACGTTCGCTTCCAATAAGAACATTGAATTACCAAAAAACAAGGTGTAACCCTCAATTGCGGTTACATGCGGCTACCACGACGATATTATGTAAGTTGTGATCGATCGCACCTGGGCGCCCACCTGCCGACAACACGTGCCCTCACCCTGCCCAAATTATCCGTATAGATCACTTTAGAATTGATAAAGTTTGTAAGATGAAGAATTCAATTATGACTATTTACAATGAAAGATTTTGATATTATCATCATCGACTCAATATATTTTTTTTGTAAATTTTGACGTTCAAAAGTGCCTTTTATAAGTATATCAATAAGAATTATTAAATTATTATTTAAATTATTTAACTTTGACTTTCATGACTAAGTTTAAAATAAAGGGAGTCAATAAGTCTATGGAATCTTATTATAAACTCTAAATCTTCGCATGCCTCTTCAAATAAATATTTTGTTCCGTTCATTTCTGCTCCACATAAACTGTTTTTCATGTCACTATCAGCGCAACGCAACGCAATGTACATATGATCTTTTAAACGACAGTCTCATAATAATAACACTTTATTCACCACAAATTGCTGCAAGCAATACAAATATAAACAACATCACAATGATCTCAAAAACACTTAAGTACAAAAAAAACGTCACGACACTTACTAAATACACTCTTCAATTTGACATAAAGATGAAGACATAATTTTAAGTATTTAATTAAAAGACATATCGGAAGCCGCCTTCAAAACGATCTCGATAAACGTATATAATTGAAAGTCGTTAGTTTTAAAACGAGTTCGAAGTCAAAGGAGTATTAATAAGACAACCTAATTTATGAAGTACTTTTGAACATATGCGCGAAGTACGTGTGCCTTATTTGGTACTATCTAGTGTTATTACTGTCATTAATGTTGCGGTGTGATGAGAGAAAAGGTTTTGAAATGTAATAAATTGTTTATGGCAGAATGATGTGTTGATAACGCATAGTGGTCAGGTTAATTGCTTGGATATTGCTATTCGTTAAGATTCCACCCGGTGTGCCTTATACGGTACAGTGCGAATAATGCTCCTAAGATCAGACCTAAATGCCATTGAAAATGACTCACGAATCGTATCAGAAGACCAGATTGCAGGGGACAACTTTAATTAAATATGTTAGAAATAAAAAAGGACCCATTAGGGCGGTCTGCACATCTATATCGCGTTCAAGAGCTGTCTGTGTCAATATTCCACAATTATGAAATGAAATTACTGGTATTCAGCTGCATCTGGTTAGACTAGAAGCCGACCCTAACATAGTTGGAAAAAGACTAGGCAGATTGAATTAGAAATGAAATTTGCCCGTAGTTAACAAATATTATGCTGACCATTTGTTTTGGGCCAAACTGCATCCGCAAAAAAACTGATTTTATTCACAAAAATATCATCGGTGATACTACCGACTACTACCTACGTTCATTTCTTCTTTCGGCCAGAATCAAAAGTTATTTATTCAAATTAGGCTGAGAATCAGCACTTTTCCAAAGTCAAAATTACATAACAACAGTCCCCCAAAACACCCGCCCTTCACCATTTCCTAGTGCTTTAGCCGGCAAGAAGAAGTGGCGCAACAAATTCCCCGGCAGCATAGCTATCTGTTCACTTAGAAAAACTTGATACTCTACTTGAATATCAAGAAACCCACACCTTGTCTATTCCATACTCCACATTACCACACTTCTAAGGGTCTTATAAACCGCCGTAACGTACTTAAGGCATGTCGTAGCGTAGCCAGTGACGTAATAACCCTAACCCGCTAACGTCTTGCATATGACGCGCAAATTGATGCGCCCTCAAAGGAACGCGTCAATGAAAGGAATGGAAGGATGTTACAGTTTTAATTTCTAACGGTTAATGCAATGTGTGTTTTGAGAACCGGGAGTACCGCGGAACTAACTGAATTTGTTAGGTCTGCGTTGAGAGATATTGAAAGTAAGTTTCGACGACGAGATTTTGCATATCGTCGTTTCGCAAAGACATTTATTTCATTTATAGCAAGAGAACGCATCTGTGCTGAATGTATAGGTCAAAATTGTAACGTTTTAATTACACGTACCGAGTACAGTCGCAAGACAGTGCTAATAAGCGCCCAAGACAGAGCTGGAGAGCACTGTCTCCGTCGTTGTGTTGGCACTGTCAGAGGTCTAAATTGACATTGGCAAAATGTCGTCAATTTTTTTTTATTAAAAAATATTGGACACGTATTTTTTATTTTACGTAATCAATAGATTACGGCAATTTATTGCGTTAAAATGTAGCATGACGTCACTCTCCGGTAGATTTTATACCGACTTGTGACGTAGCGAGCCCTCCCCAACTTTAATGCGTTTTATCTAAATCATTTTTTATTAATATGATAAAGCATAAATACGTGTCTAATATTTTTTTATTATCTGACTGGACGGGCTAAATAGTTATTTTATTCCCCGATCTGCATCCCTATGATGCTGTGATGTGCGTATGAAATTTATTTATTTATTTAATTTAACAAAAAAATGTAATCACCAACTTGCACTAACAGTAGTAAGACACTTAGCTAAACATACAAGTTATAGGCTAATAAGAGACAGTCATGAAATTAAAACAAGACAAAACTGACAATGACAATTAAAACGATTATTATGACAGTTGCAATATTACATTGCAAATAATAATTATTTACAATTTTATCAACTCCTTCTTATTTTATTTCTTTGAAAATGTGTAATGTATAAAATTAACCACAGACATACAGTAAATCTACTTCAATATATTTTATTATAATTGGCCATATAGCAAAGTCTTATTGTTCAATGAAGATAATGTTGTCCTTTATAAAAGCCACTGCATTTAATTCGACTCGAGCGCAGAAACAAAGGGTCGCCGGAGAAAAGGTTGCGCCTGCGCAACAGGGTGCTAGCACCTGTTTTTGCGGTGTCTAGGAATTGTAGATTTTCTATGTTTTTTAACATTTCTCCTTTGTGTAAAAAGTTCAGTAATTACTTAATGATTATTTGTTTAGACATTTTTTATTATTTTTTATTACATTGATGAAGCGAAAGGAATGCCAATACTAGGGAGAAACTACAGAACACTTGCTACGACTCCGTAGCAGGTTCCGTTCTGTAGGTTCTGCCCACCCCATGGGAAAAAATGCGTGACTTTGTTGTATGTTATTTGGATGCTATACTACATAAATGACTTTATTTTGTATGTTATTTGAATGCTATGCTACGTAAATTACTTTATGTTGTATGTTATTTGGATGCTTTACTACGTAAATGACTTTATTTTGTATGTTATTTGAATGCTATGCTACGTAAATTACTTTATGTTGTATGTTATTTGGATGCTTTACTACGTAAATGACTTTATTTTGTATGTTATTTGAATGCTATGCTACGTAAATTACTTTATGTTGAATGTTACTTGTATGCTATACTACGTAAATTACTGTTTTTTTTGTTAGCTATTAGGTGTTTGATTATGATTTTTTATAGAAATCTGTTTTTTTTCTCTGTCTTCGGTCTTTATATCGTTAAAGGTATTTCTACACTAATATTATATGTACAGAGAACAAATTTGTGTGTGTTTTTGTTTGCAATGAATAATCTGAAAAATATCTAGACCGATTTAAAAAATTCTTTCACCAGTAGAACGCTATATTATCACTGAGTAATGGTTATAATGGCGGCTGGCGGAAGCTAGTTCATTATTAATAACAATAAGTATTTTCTTATCACAATACGTGACCTATGCTTTCAAATATCAATTTCAAATCAATGTAACAGACACTCACAGATTGATATGAAATCCTTATCAGATAACTAATTTGTACTACCTAGGATAGTGTGTTGTATTACATCATCAGACAAGACTGATTGGTAATACTTTACATAGGTACTGTCAGGTCTTGGCGAGCTAACCGTACCGAGGTAAATAAAACGCCTGTTTATAATTCAGGATGGCAGGGACGCCGACGCGAAAACTGTTACCATGGATTCAGCACATGATTCTGAACAGCATTCAGCATAACAGAATCGACTAGAAAACTTAAACGCTGGGGGCGTTTAAGTTTTCTAGTCGATTCTTTAAAAAATATCTGCTGTTTCATAGAAAAGTGCAATACCTACGCGGTCAACATGTATGGAGCAGCAGATATTAAAAAAAAAAATCGACGAGAAATTTAAACGCCGGGGTTACAGATTCAGGTAACAATTTTCGCGTCGCTGCCACCCTGTTTAACGCGTAATTATTTAGAACTTAAAAATTCATTTAATACATTATACCTACATATAATTATGATTATGACTGGCTAGTCTGTGTCCGAAAGTCTTATATTTAGTCTTGCCATGGGGTATCGTATTACCCAGTAACTGGGTTGTGGAGCTCAGATAGGCAGTCGCTCCATGTTAAAGCTGGTATTCAGCTACATCTGGTTGGACTTAATCCAACCACAATATAGTTGGGAAAAGGCTAGGCTGATGAAGATATTATTGATCATGTCAAGTCATGATATACGCGTGTCAGTTTTCAGGTAAAAAAATTGGGGTTGATTGATTTTTCACCTACTGAATTTAAAACTGCGAACTGATTCTGATTTAATTTCACGCATGTTCTGGTGACACAACCGCATAATGAAGACCTGGAGCTGATCTGATGATGGAGAGGGAAGACAGTTGTGTCAGCTCATCAGCAGTTTACAGCAGCTAAATCGTGTTTGGGCTTATTTCATTCACCTTGATGAGACCTTTAGACCTAGCTGGGGTATTACCTTACTCGAGGAAAACAATCAAATATAATGGTAACTCACGAGCAAAAATTAAAAACTTACAAAAAAATAAAAAAACGAAAAAATAAAACTGAAATGCGAAAAATAAAAAATAACCTTTTAGTGTAACTAAGCTCCTAAACTAATTTAAGTAACTAATTTTGAGGCGGCGCCAAACTCATCCAACGAAGATCCATCAAGCTACCATTTTACGCTTTATTTAGGTACCTAATTAATTTGTTTATTTTGGCGCCGCCTCAAAATTTGTTACAATTTTGTCTGCTCAACAACGTAAATAACGCAAAATGAAGGGAATTGCGATGAAGGAATAAAAATAACGAATTTCAAAGTAATCGAGGCCAAGAGTCACGCATTGGTCTTGGATCTTGATATAAAACGAGTAAAAAATAAATAACGGATCAACACATGCGCGGTCGGTTGAGAGGAAACTGGTGGGGTGGCAAACATTTTTAGTTTATATTGATTTTGTGTTTACCAATCCTTTACTCCTCCGTCTTTGAAGAAAACCTTTTTAACACGCTTTTTTATACTTTCGGAATTGGGATTGTAAAATATCAACCGAAAAAGTCTGTTCAGTTGCAGTTTGTTTTTTGGAAAGCTGATCATAGCATAGTTGGAAGAATTCTAAGCAGGATATTTGATGTTTTGATTATGAGAAAATTATTTAATATAATCAAATCAAACATAACAGGACCACTTTATTTTTGCATTTCAAATTAAAATAATTAAGTATCATCTTTCCTGGTTTCAAACGTTTCACAAAAAAGACATCAACGAACTCTGAACGATTTGTCTCAACGAAATCCGTCCTACTGTTGCGTTCTCCTGTCGAGGGTGTAGGCACCTGCGCGTGGGCACGTGCCAACTGTCCCGTGTCGCCCCCCCTTCCCCCCCGCACCGCACACCCGCGCCACCCCTCGCTGCTTCCGCTGCATCCGGCCACAGCCTTCGACTTGTTGTTATTCTACTTTTTAATGGTATTGGAACTTTTTTTTGAGTCTTATTAAAATAGTGAGATGATTCATCATTTTTGTTGCTTATTGAGGAGCAATTGAAGTGGTACTTTAGCATCGTATCTAGCATTGATTGTTTCGTCCCGTGATTAATGTCCTCAAGAACGAATTTAGATGTTATCAATCGATAATAATCAATCATGCTATATCTTCTTGCAAGCTCTCAAAACCATCCAAAACAAAAGAGTACCCGTCACTACACCATACACGTCTGCATGGGATAGTAAGCTGTCGAAAACTTGTAGTCCAAAATGTGAATTTTTCGAAAACTAAAAAAGAGTACCAAGAAATCCAGTAAAACATGTTTGTTTTAAAGTATGTATTTGACATAAAGAATGCTAAATGTCTTCAAACTAGACCTGCATAGTTCTGCTTGGTCTTCTACGCACACTTGACTGTTCTGGCCAGTGTCGACATAATAAAGGGTAAGAAAACCAGTACCCGAAACATTCTTGTAATTTCTAGAAGCAAAGTTATTTATGCTTGTTCTCTCTTAAAATATCAGGTAATTTATTCATGATCTGCATTGCATGAATTTAGCCATGCCTATGTAGACACCCTGCAATGTAAAACCAAAGGTCAACGCTAAAAACATTTAATTTCATCGGAAAAACCCATGCCCAGGAGCTCTGCAGCCGACTCCTCCAAGGCGCCAAATGCTCTCAACCGTTACACTGCCACCTTAAATACTATCGGTAAATCCGTTGGGCAACGGTCAAAATGACCCAACAAAAAAACTGTATCAACCACCTTGCTAAACACAAAGCGAATCATTAAAAAGAGACCACTGTATTGTCTAGCAGACAACGGACAAACTTTCCCATATCCAACCTTAAAGGACTAAGAATCCTTTGTCCTTGTTACAGTTTTGCAAAGAAACTAGAGCGTTCTCACGCAACGCAAAAATTTCGCCGATAGACAAATGTCCGAGAATAGGAACTGAATGGACGACGAACAATAAAATAGATTCGCGAAAGGAATTACAAATAATGGCTTGTAAGAAAGGGGTGGTTTTCTAAAGAAGGGTCAGTGAGGTCACTCGAGGCGTAGGGCTGACCCTATAACTCACGGTGCAGCGATTTCAGGGTGTTTAAACTGGCGTAAAGGGTTGTTGTGACCTCTAAGACCTTTTGTATTGTGTGTGTGGGTCAGCACGGGTTGGCTACCTGGACCGGACGGGCCGGGTTGACCCTGCCCAAGAATGGACGATTAAAACGAGACGGTGCATCAACGGTAATTTGGAAAATCGCGATAACCTTTCTCTTTTATAAAGCATTTAGTTGATAGTTTTGTGCAGCTATTTGTAACGTTTTATGAGGAATACTAGTTCGATTAACGACTGCAAGGAATGGCAGTTCATAATTTTATGTTGCTCTTAAATTCTATTGAACTTGTTTTGTCGGTTTCCATATCATGCATCGGATCAATGGAGTAATGTAGTCGCTCGTCAATTGTTTTGTTATTACAACTATAAATATCAATGAATTGCAACCTTTCTTTTTATCTAACCTCCTTTACTGCTTTTGAGGCATTTTCAAGACTGTTTTAATTATTTCAAAATTGGAGTCGTCCTGTAGAATTTAGCTTTAATTTCCATTCCACGCATTTCTAGAAAATCAACCCTTTCAAACAATCTTGTCTTAACGAATACTTGATACCGGCTACTGTTACACAAGCCTGACGTATAACGGTCATAATTCAACAATAATAAGCAATAGCGACCATTCTATTATGTTCGCATTATATTAAAATCACATAAACATTTGCCAACGGCGAATCCGTAGGGAGTTGATGGACAATGCAAAAAATAGAGCATAGGAAACTATTTCCCATAAAAATTGTAGCGCGAAAAGGGTTTGGTCATACAGCCGTCTTTGTTATGGCCAGTGAGAAATTTTGCGTGAACTGAATGGGCTACAGTTAGAAATGGGTCAGTTAGACCGGCAGGTAGTTGAGGATAGTGTCGTATTGTTCTCGCGCATCGCAGGGTTATGCAAATTGGTTGGTCAGGAACAATGGGGCGATCTTTGTGAGATGGAAGGATGGACGGCGTGAACTGTTCCTCACTTGAGATGTTGAGATATATCGGGTGTTGCGTGATGTGAGTTCGTGCAGATTAGGTGTCTTGACGTAAAGGGTCGAGTTTGGTTTTTCTTTTGTTTGTCCAACGGTCATTCTTGTATTATGTTCTAGTACCTGGTCGACCGAGCTCTGCTCGGGTGAAAATACAGATTGCTTATTTAATAGTATAGGTTAGTTCATACTAATTCCATGCTGCTATGATAGTAGGTACTTACTAATTCCATGCTGCCTTGTCATTATTCTAAGGTAGCCATCTTGTTCTAAACTTTGGGCGACCGAGCTCTGCTTGGTTGAAAATACGGAGAAAACGAATTTTCCCAGATATGAGATCTAGCTAGATCGATTTTTCGCCCCCGTGAACCCCTATATTGTAACTTTCATCGAAATTGTTAGAACGTGATTATAAATCCATATATACAAATATTGCTCGTTCAGCTTACATCGAAAACGTTAAGCTGTTTTCGAGAACATGATTACAAATATTGCTCGTTTAATAGTATAGGATGTTTATTCACCTAGTAACCTGAAGTTTTTGACATGCTTTTTCGATATGTAACTAAGGTTTGCAGTTCTAAGTATCAAAATCAGTAGCGGCCTGCACAGCGGTTGGTCTGAGACCCTGTTAGATCATGTTCTAGGTTTGTCAAGTCAGCGGTATAAATCTCTTCGAGTGTTGTCTCATTCGATTCTTATTTATTTTTTCTAGTTAGAAATTGATCCAAAATTCCAACTTGATTAGTTTTGCAGTACCTATAGGTACGTAACTGTCATTATGGTTTTACAATTATAATTTACTAGCTTTCGCCCGCGGCTTCGCCAGCGCGGAGGTCGGATTTTATCCCACGGGAACGTACTAACGAGATAAAAAGTATCTTATATGTAAATCCAGGTTATAAACTGTCTGTGTGTCAAATTTCATCCAAATCCGTTCAGCCGTTTTTGCGTGATTGAGTAACAAACATCCAAACACACAAACTTTAACATTTATAATATTAGTAGGATAGTAGGATTCTAATTTTTCAGGTGCTAAATATTGATCAAAGGGTGCTACCGATAACATGAAGGCAAAGATTGCTGTGGTCTCCACATGCCAAATAAAAAAATTACAAGCCTGAATACGAAGGTGTTACTGACTACTTAATGATTACTCTCTGTGCTTACCCAAGTCCCCGCAGCCCTCAACTCCCATATCGTCCTTCGGCATCCAATACCGCTAATGTGACATTTTTGACGAAAATCAGATTTTTATTTTATTTCATTCTATACATTCAAATAGGTGATCCTGCATTAAAAATCAGATTTTCGTCAAAAATGTCACATTCGCGGTACGATGCGGTGGATGCCCAGCGACGTTATGCCAAATATAAGAACAAGAAAACCGGCCAAGTAGATTTGATTCGTTCCGTAGGACCACCGTACGTTATTTAGCGAACGCCGAAAAAGACACATCTCTTGTATGGGGATAAATTTTTAACTTTATTTTATTTTTATTATTTGTTGTTATAGCAGCAATAGCAATACACACTCTGTAAAAATTGAAGCTCTCTACCTATTAATGTTCATGAGATACAACCCGCTGACAATCAGGCGGATAGCAGCACAACCCTAAAAATGAATCTAAAAATATATTTCTCAAACACTACCTAGTTACCTACATGAGGTCACATCAAAGCTAGTCTAATGTCCAATGTCAATGTCAACAGTCTTCGTACCACACGACCAACTGCGAGCACGTACGAACGATCAGAGGTCAGTCAGCATCTCGTGTCTGACTCACAGTTCTCGGGAACGAGATGAATGCCCGCGAATGACATTAGAGAAGTAATTACTAGGTAGGTAATCTACATTGGTACTGTACTAAGTATCCTGGGAATATTATAAGACGCTGGGTTTTTGTTTGTTCGAATGGGAATGGCCCGAATTACCTGTTTATTTTTTTTACTGCACCAATGTAAGATAGCCAGTCTCAAAAAGATGCGTACATCGATAATAATGCATTTGATCGACTACAATGTATGTTCCATTATATTGTATCAATGTGTATCGACAAAGGCTCGAATAGACAGGCGACGCGACGGTGCGACGCACGGCCCTTAATACTTCGACGCGATTCTGGTGGAACAAATTCTATGAAGTTTTCATAGAAATTGTTTTACAAGAGTCGCGTCGAAGTATTAAGGAACATAAATTGTAGAAAATCAAATTAATTCTTGTTGATGTATACATCTTGTTGAGGCTGTAGTCCCTACCAATTAATCTTCCTTTTAATTTAAGTTATAATAAAAAACAATGGCTTTTTCTTTCAAGATTCCTAAGCATTATATTTTACTTTTTGTCCGGACTTCTTATTTACCACATATTTTCTTTAAAATGAATAAATAGAGCAATTATTTACATTAACTGACGTCATAGCACTGTATGGATTTTTGTCGACATGAATGTTGTCACAGATGGCGCTACTAAGGAGATTTACGTTGAAAGTACAAACGTAAATTTCCATGTTCCACGTAGGTAAAGAAATGGTAAATCCTGCAATGGTTTTTGAGGTCCAATAGTCAATGGAGATTTTAATGTTAAAATCTCATTCTTAATTTTAAATTTATAGAAGCGCTGTTGGGTTTTCAACTTTCTGGTGAAAAAATTAGAATAAGAATACATATTATATGATATTATATTATATTATATTAAACAGGTAAGTACGCGTATTAACAAGTGTCAAAGCGAAAGGTAGACCTTTGTAAAAGTATGAATACAGATATAATTTTTTATTTTTTTTATTTTTTATTATTGGTCCATTGTTACAAAATAAATTTCAAAAAAATAATGATATTGTATGCTTACTGTAACTAGAATATTTAAAATAGTATTAAAATAGTGGCCCCCAAACTAGGCAGCGCCTGTATCTTAGGGGCCTGAGTTTGCGTTGGCTTAAATTTTATTTCAGGATGTTTGAACATGCACGGAATAGTTAATTAAATAAGGGTAGCGAATTACCAAAATAAAATAAATTGAACAAAATAAAATAATTCTAAATAAAGTGTGTGTGAGTGTGTGAGTTGCAGGTGTGAGTTTTGTGTGAATGACTTGCTTGTATATTTTGGTGTTAACTCACTATATCCTCCGTTTCGTTGTATGACAGAAAGAGAAGCCAACTTTTTACCATTCTTTTAAACGAGTGGGTGTTAAGACCTTTAGTATTACAGCGGTTGCTTATTTTATTGTAGATATGAGTGTGTGAGTAAGGGGCACCGTCGGGCCAGAAGTAAAACGGATTTTAAAGTTTTCCTTAACTACAAGTAACTCGATTTTAATAACAAGACATTCCTATGAAGATTTCTTAATTATTCTTACTTTCTTCTCATACCTACTAAGACATTATTCCTAACACGATTATTACCAGTTTAACAGAAGTAACTCAGTATTTGGTAAGTTAAGACATTACAGTACTTAGACTGCTTATCAGCCCGCATAAGTGCTAAGTCGGAGTAGTCACACTCAACGAGCGAGACGATCTTAATGATGCGTGGATCAAGGTTACCTTACGTCTTATTTATTTGCTGATTAAACGAACTAAGTAGGTATCTAAGTACAGTACTCTTTCTCTAATCCGCCAACACAAAATCCCAACCATAAGGGCTTATTGGTTGAAATCTACAACTCCAGAAATACTTATTTATAGGCATTACTTACAATTCATTACATCATTAAAATAAAATAATTATATTACAATGCAATCGTTCATTTAAAATTAAATATGCACATTAAAATTCAAATTAAAAATTCCATACACTCACAGACTAAATAACATTAAAACTGAGTAGTTATTAAAATAAAATTTCATTACATTACATTATCACTTACAAAAATAAAAATATAACAATCTTAATACCTAATGTAATTCTGATATTTTTGTAAAACTATCTTGTGTAATACCTACGCGGTCAAAATGTATGGAACAGCAGTTTTTTTTTTTAATAATCCACTAGGAATTTCAACGGGGGGGGGTTCAGAATTATGTACCGAATCCATGGTATTTTTTAAGTTTTCGCGTCGATGTCTCTGCCACCCTGTATAGTGTAATTACCTACTCAGCGTTTTATTTGGATTCTGTATTGTGATTTAAAGGTAGATAGGCTCATAGGTAGACTCATTACAAACATTTTAATGTTTAAATAATTCTGTGAAATTTTAGTTTCCAAAAATATAGCAAGTCGGTACTACGACTCTTGTAGTAGGACCTACCTACTACAAGAGTGCGCAGAAAATACATCAGAAGATGTGCAAGAATGAGGCGGGAACATGAAGGTCTAAGTCACAGTAGTTTGTAGATGTCAGCGCGTAGGTAAATGCTTCGATACGAGATAGGTATTTACTACATAAATCTGCCGATCGATTCTGTAAAAATATCACCGTGAAACTTAGGTGAAGTGAGCGAGAAGTGAGCTGTCAATAGTGTTAATCCCTAGCATCCTGCCGGTCGATTTGTGACAGTGACAGCTCACTTCACCTTAGTTTCACGTTGATCTTTTTACAGAATCGACCGACTGTTGTCAATTTGATGGTGTCAATCCTACGACATACTTGTTTGCTCTTTTAAAAGCCGTTAAAACAAGAAAACGTAACAGAAATCAATAGTCAAACAGTTGTCTTCACTAAATCCACATCTGCTGAGCTCACTGAGGCGTACTGATAAAGCGACATGTTTCCACGATAAGTGCATGTTTAAAACATACTGAACTCATTTTATTTACCACTGAAACAAAGGAAATTGAATCTTATGTACTGGAAGATAAGGTTTAGTTGGACAGTAAAGGTAAACCTGCAAAGATATCGTTACGAAGTGAGTGTACAATTACATATGCTGTGAGCACATCCCAAAGTTAATCTTACTCCGATATGTTACTCTGTAACTCCTATGGCACTGGTTTTAAGGTTCAAAATCATTTGTTTTCTATTATCAGGAAGGTAAATAAGTAAGCTATTGAGGTCAACGATTCGCACCTTTGAAGCTCATTTCGTTATCAGTAAGTACAAGAAAATGTGGAGAAAAACGACTGTTTCACTAAATGTGTGGGCAATTTATACAGAATTTGAGAGAATTATTTTTAAATGCCCTTATAAGACCATGTAGGTTCAGTCGATAAGTAAGCACATTAATTCGTTCCGCCCTTTTCCAATGTAAGGTAAGTATGAGGTATACCCAATTAGTGGGCCGTTTTGTACAAATTAAAAGTAAAGGCGGTAAAAAAAAAAAATGTAATGCAATATGTAATTTTTCTAATGTCCACTAGCACTGGGTTTTATTTAGAGTACCTACTAAGTATACCGAACGGCGAGGACGATTTGTCTATTAAGACGCCACTAAATGTCAGCGGCCTTGAGTGTTGAGTTTTCTTCTGTACTGAGCTTACGCAACGCGTCGTGCGTCCAGCCTACTGTAGGACTCGCCCATCAAGGAGCGCTGTCCCAAATTAGACGCATTATTAATTTATTATACAATAAAAACAAGAGGTATTTTAATATATACTATCTTACCAGCATTTAGCAAAATATTTGAAAAGTTAATACTCAAGCAGCTGCTAAGACATTTTAATTTAAATAGCCTCCTTCATAATGAACAATATGGATTTACAAAAGGTCGTTCGACTACAGATGCGGGTGTTGCTCTGCTGAAACACATATTTAACGCATGGGAGAACTCGCAAAATGCTATTGGGGTTTTCTGTGATCTCTCCAAAGCCTTTGATTGCGTGCACCATGACACGCTTGTGCGTAAACTGCGTCATTACGGTGTGCAAAACGAAGCTCTCAACGTTATAAATTCGTATTTACATAATAGGTCCCAATGTGTAGATGTTAATGGTGTGAAATCTTCCGGGCTACCAGTTCAGTTAGGTGTACCTCAAGGCTCAATACTGGGTCCATTCTTGTTCTTAGTGTATATCAATGACCTACCATTCTATTTAAAGGGTATCTGTGAAGTTGTACTGTTTGCAGACGATACCTCTCTTATTTTTAAAGTAGACCGGAATAGACAAGATTTTGACGATGTAAACAGTGCACTCTCAATGGTTACGGATTGGTTTACGACAAATAACCTAGTTCTCAATGCCAAGAAAACGAAATGTGTTAAGTTCGCCCTACCAAATGTTAGAAATCTAGGACCCAACATCGTCTTAGATAAAGAGGTGCTTGAATCTGTAAATTCGGCAGTTTTTCTGGGCATAACAGTAGATGCCAAACTTCAGTGGGGCCCACATATATCGAGCCTAGCGGGAAGGCTCAGTTCTGCCGCCTACGCCGTCAGGAAAGTAAGACAATACACTGACGTCGATACAGCTCGATTAGTCTATTTTAGTTATTTTCATAGCGTTATGTCCTACGGTCTTCTGCTGTGGGGCAAAGCTGCTGATATTCAAAATATATTTGTCCTTCAAAAACGAGCTGTTCGAGCTATTTACCAGCTAGGCCCCAGAGTTTCTCTGAGAGATTTTTTCAAAGATATTGGTATCCTCACAGTGGCATCTCAATTCATTTTCGCCAACATCTTATATATTAGGCAAAATATACATTTATACAGTAAGAACAGTGATTTTCACAATGTTAACACTAGAAATAAGGAAAAACTAAGAGTTCCTTTTCACCGGCTTCATAAGGTTCATAACTCATTTGTTGGGCTTGGTATAACCTTTTATAACAAGTTACCCTCTTCTTTGCTAGATTTGCCTTTTAATGCGTTTAAAACGAAAGTAAAATCCAACCTTTGTTCAAAGGCATACTATTCTATCAACGACTACTTAAATGATAAGAATAGTTGGTCGCTGTGATTAACTCAAGACAATTTTTATGTTCTTCCACCAGAATTAGCTTACCTACTGACAGGTTATATGAGTTTATATAATTGTTTATTTTAATTTAATTTTAATTTATTGTTGACATAATCTACTCATTACAATGTTTTTTTTTAATGAGTTGTATTGCAATATGTAACTAGTGACCTCGACAATAGATCATATTATTTATTGTTATTAGTAATTAACTGTTTATTTATTTTACCTCGATGGTCCTAGTTTATCATTTATAACTTCCAGTTACAGCTTTATGTAAGCGGGCACGCCCTTTATGCCTGGAGGCTTTTATTAAGACGTTAAGTTTTGTTTACGTTTAGTTTTTATTTCTGCCCGAGTATAGTTCTCGATGATTTTGTTTGGTATATTGGCGTGTGCTAGCTAACATATGGATAATAATTTAAATTAGGTTAATTAAGTATGTAGAATACTATTATATAGAGTCATTTTTTTTTTCTTTCTAACTGAACAGACAGCTGTGCTGCTGGGGAGTTTGTTGCGCCACTTCTTCTTCCCAGCTAACGCACTAGGAAGTGGTGAAGGGTGGGCGTTTTGGGGGACTGTCTTATGTAATTTTGACGTTCGAAAAGTGCTGATTATCAGCCTAGTTTGAATAAATGACTTTTGAATTTTGAATTTGAATTTTTTTGAATTTTGATTTTTGAATAAAACACGTTTACTAAAATATTAATGATTAAATTATCTTTAAAATGGTGAAGGTTTCAGAAAAATACGCTCGATACTTTTTGCGTGATTCTCAGTTTTTTATCCGCGTTAGACATAACTTTATAAATTAATTACACTATGTAATATAAACATAATTGAAAATATTCACAGATTAAGTTATTACGAAAATTCTGTAATTTCAAATATATTTTTTCCAAATCATTAATACTACTTGTTTAGACGCGATCTTCAGTATAAAATCATTAAAACGCAGTTATCGTCGCCTTAAGTGGAAAATTATAGAGGACTGGACGAAACTGCCTCGTTGGTCTAGTGGTCGCAAGTGCTACTGCTGAGCATGAGGTCCTGGTTCGATTCCCGGGTCTTGGTTTTGGGTTAGTTGAGTATTATTGGGTTTTTCCCATCTAGATTTTCTCAGTAGCAATCTGGAGTCTGAATTTGTGCAGAATGTGGGTGTACCATCAAAGAAGTTCATATCTAACCAGTTTCAAAACAAAATTTCGTGAACACGATGACGACATCTGTTACCGGCCCAATGCTATAGCCGCCGAGCGCTGCAAGCCAGAATACTAGTCCTTACGGTGGTTAGATATGAACTTCTTCGATGCTACCTACTATAGGTGCACCGTGCACGTCTACCTAACCCTTCACGAATACGGGCGTGATGATATGTTATGTATTTTAATAGAGAAGTATGGTTGGTTCAGATATACCCAAAGGGCTTACAATTCTCTGCGCATCCAGTTTAACAATGCCTACAGGGCGCTGTTACGGCTGCCACGCTTCTGCAGTGCGTCAACAATGTTTGCTGAGTCGCGTACAGAAGGCTTTGATGCCACCTGGCGCAAAAAGACAGCATCACTGCTAAGTAGTAGATTGCGTGGGAGCAGTAACAGCATCCTGGAGGTAATAGCCGATAAGTTGGACAGCCCACTGGTGTGGAGCCTCACCCAGAGGACTAAGTCTCTTTTAGTTATTAGGAACTAACATAGTTTTTAAGTTCATACTGACAATATAAATGTAATTGTAATGGATCTTTGTAGTTGTCTGAATAAATAAATATATTATTATTATGGTTCAACATCATTACTGGTATTTATTATTCATTTCATAATGTGCCTTAACCTAACTTTACACAAGATACAAGCACGCACATCTTACCTTTCTCGTGAGAAGTCCCGCCAAAAAAGGCCAATAATATTCCGAACAAAACCCCATTTTGCTAACATCCGGCTATTAAGATCATAACACATCACATCTAACCCTTAGACAAACCAACCCTACCAGCGTCCATCTTAAACAAAAATGACCCTGTTTGATCTTCTCACTGTTAATCGCCTAACCCCCCAACTGCGACGGTCAGATCCGCAGGTAATAAAAAAAGAAAACAAAAGGGACAATTGTGGAGCGGTGTCACGGAACTATAGGATCCGACGATTTCCGGATAAAACCGGTTTTGACTGGTTCCAACCGTCTCATGATGCGTTGTTTATGGTAATTTGGACGTTTATTGTTAAATATCTTTGTTTTTTTTTTGGACGTGGGACTCGGAAGCTGACTTGTCGCAAATGGGATTAGTGGTTGTGTTCTCTCGGTTATTACAATAAAGGATTTAAACGCTTCTGATAAAAGAATTTTTGTTGTAATTTTTTTTTATAGCTTTTTTCTTTCAAGTTTGCGTAGCCGCTACTCTAGAGAAAAAGACGTGTCTCTACGAATACCTACTTGTCTTATCTCGTTTTATGACTGTGCGCCTTCCTCAGAAATGGCGATAATGCCCAATTGGGTATGCACTCAGACAAAATAAAAAACCAAGACAGAGTACTGCGAAAAATACAGTGAAGCATGCCAAAACTACACCGCCGCTCTGTGCATACACGCTCACACGCACACATTTACAACCTTTTACAATTATATTACAATCAAACTACTCCACACAAAGTGCACACATGTTTACGAACCCGGCTTCACTTCACTGTTGACAGCGCTCTGTCTTGGATTTTTATTGGGTCTGAGGGTGTGCACTTGTAATTTTACTCAAGAAAACAACATTATATTTGTCGTAAAACTTGTAATAACTACGTTGCAGCTGAAAAAAAGGTTTGGATACTATAGACACTCGATTCATCAATGCTTAATTCATAAATCGAATGAAATCAATAAATTAACTCTTTGACTTACATACTCTATTAATACGTATGAATTCATAGCTATCCAAAACCGTCGTGTTACAAAAATATTTCCATAGCGAGTAAAGTATAATCAAACAGTTTCAAAAAACAATATCTCTACGGTCCTTCAAAACAATCCCTTCACACTTTTTTGTAAGCATCTATACAAACACAAGATTACGAAGCGTTCGCAATACTTGCACTTCCCCTTTACCAGCATGACCACTTATAATCAATCATAAGCCGACCCCACTGTCCTCTCTTTTACCTTTTTTGCAAACGTCCCTAAGAGCGTTTATGCAAATTTTGGCAATTAAAACTTTGCACGTCTAACGGTCTTTGCATCTTTTGTCACTACGGCAGCTGACGGTTAGTTTTTAGACAAAAATAACATTGAGAAGATGTCGGATGGCCATTCGTTTCTGTGTGAAGATGAGAATGGAGTTCCCATGTATGGACCTGTAACGAATAATGATTGAAAGCTAGTATAAATCTTAGAAAGAGTTTAAGATGACGTGGAGAAGATTGTACCCACAGTTGAAGAAAGATGCTTGTTACAATCTAGAATAAGTGATGATGATTAACACACACACACCTAACATAACATTACGGCTGTATGCCCCGAAAGGGTAGACAGAGGTGCACCTACAGTAACCCACATTTTACCAGTTATGTTTAAGTCCCATGTAATAGGGAGTGAGCATATTGCTATCAACCTGGCACAAATGAATATAGTCAAATAATCAGAAAATGATGTTGTTAAAGTAGGGGCAGGAGCTACTGATCACCTAAACAGCCCTCTAGTGAAACTCAAGTAAATTATTTCAATTAGAGCATTTACTTTTGAAAGTCAAAATGTCAAGAAACCCAAGGGTAACCTTGAGAAGTCAAAGGTTCATTGCTTTCTTCGACACTTGTTGGTGGTAGTTCAAAATGCCTAGTTGACAAATAAATAAAATAGTTTTCTGTTATCGAGGATTCCTGGTTTTACAAATTGATTTAATTTAGTAGAGAGTATGAGTCCGGGAGAGAAGATCTTTCGGTTGAGATGACGATGACAAGAAAGAAGAGAAAAGAGTTGATTTATGTCAAATTTTGATACTGGCTGGTCAATTTCTACGTGATGGAAAAATGGCTAACTGGATGACGAAGTAATTTCAATTATAATTAATTAAACGCCTGTAATTGCCACGACTATGACGCTGAATGAGATTGCTGTTCGCACATTTTATAAAATAATATTGCAAAAGTCTGCGTGTGTAAATTTATTTCTTAGTTTGACTTTCATGATAATTACCTAGTATTATTAGTATAAAGCTATTAAGAAGACCAAACTCTTGATGAAACCTAAGTTAGTTCAACATCATAATAATCAGTAGCAGGGTGGACTGAAAAAGAGAAGAAAAATAATACTAAGAACAGTACATCGATATGAGAAGAGATTTATTTTTTGAGACGAAACCAGAGTCACGGGGTTAGCAAGTTAGAGCTGCAATAACACCAATATACCTATATTAAAAAAACGTTTAGCAGATTCTGAATTTCATTGTATGAACTCTATGTGAAGAGAGTAGAGGAGTTCGTGGTTAAGTTATAAAAACAGCCGCACGGGTCGATTATCAAGGATAAGCAACGCTAGCCGAAGTCGGGCCGTGGATAGGTGCAGCCCTTCCATTACATATTGAGTCCCAATTGTACCTCAGAAAGCACGTTAAGCCGTTAACCCCGGCTGTCATTCGTAGGTCTCTGACAGTCGTTACGGGTAGTCAGAAGCCCAAAGGTCTGACAGCCAGTCTTACCAAGGGGTTTCAAGTTACCCAGTAACTGGATTGTGGAGGTCAGATAGGTAGTCGCGCCATGTAAAATACTGATATTCAGCTGCATCCGATTAGACTGGAAGCCAACCTAAATATAGTTAGGAAAAGGCTAGGCAGAATGAAACTGCAAGAGAAACTGTATTGAAAACTTAGCCAGCGATTAAATCTGATTACATTTCACGGCGCATTCGATATCCTCAGTACCAATTAGGAATCGACAGATTAAATTCACACAAAAGAATATATGTGTTCGTGTATTTCCTATTACCGATAACTATAGAATCAGCTAACTTAATAGTTGTCAACGAAAATGAAGAAAAAGAAATGAAACTGGACTATGATTTGGTAAATGAAGTAATAAAGAACATATTACACCATAATATTAAAAAAGTCTTTGAAGAAGCCAAAGATACAGAATCGATCGCAAAAGCAGTATCAAAAGATGGAACAGAAGATTTAAGAAGTGGCCACAATAGTATTATCAAAGTCTTAAAAAAAAGGAAAAGAATTGAAAGAAGATTTAAGAAGTGGGTATATAAGGTCTGAACCTCAGTATGAAGATACTAAACAGACGAGATATAAAATAATAAGCGCTCGGAATCATGATTGAAAACTTAAGGGGACTACAGGACCTAAACGTGCCTAAACGCAAGTTTTATAATGCCTAAAACAATATGATCCACTGCAGTAAACAAAATCAGAAAAATATATGATATTCTTCAGGATATATGCTATTATGATAGTGTGTTGAAAACATAATACAACTAATTTGATACGATAGAAAAAAATCATGACGATACCTCTAAAAATTTCTTTTAACGATTAAAAATCATATTAATTTACATGCAATCATTCTGATTTTTTGTCAGATTATTCTACAAGCTACATATTAGCATAATAGTGTTTTAATTTTCCAGTCCAATCAATAGATTTTCTGTAAATCGCTAACTGCTTCATATTTTGCAATAAATTACCTGCGTCGTGTCATCGCGCTTCTCTTTCATTTCTATGCAGTCCGACAGTGACCGCGCTTTAGCTGTTGTAAGCCTCTTAAAGAGAAGAAAAATAATTTCTTATGTAAACCAAATGCTTAGAACAAAGACTGCTGACGTTATTAATACAGATCCTTTATTTTTTATTGATTTGATCCTTTAAGCCCGTTACATAATTATGTTCTTCCTTCTTAACTCGACAGAGTGCATATCCAAATCTATCCGAGCGGATCAAGGGGGGGGGGGGGGGGGCACAGGGGCACGTGCCCCCCCCCCGAATCCGCCCTTGCTTTAACGGTTAAAGTAAAATAAAATCGAATCGTCTGAATGGACTGGCATGAATGCATATCTATCAAGTAAACGCTGAAGAAGTAGGCAACTATATCTTCATTGAAAAATAATTAGATAATATATGCTGTTTTTGGGATTACTTCCTAAAAACAGCATAGCTCAATTAAGATATGGTAGACACGGAGACACTTCTTAACTGTCTGGCCCATGTGCCCCTCCCAGAAATAAATCCTGGATCCGCCCTTGTATCCTAGGGTAAATGGAAAGTTCTTTCACAGTTTATGTACT
Organism: Agrochola circellaris; assembly: GCA_914767755.1. Classification (NCBI taxonomy): domain Eukaryota; kingdom Metazoa; phylum Arthropoda; class Insecta; order Lepidoptera; family Noctuidae; genus Agrochola; species Agrochola circellaris. Next base: position 8,038,786 of record OU611850.1, on the reverse strand, counting down.
TTTTTATTTATGTTTTGAAGTTGTTAAGAATGTGACTTTTCATTTTATGACATACATCCGCAGCTGCAGGGTTGGTCTAGTTTCCGCCAATATATATACGATTTTTGTTTGAAATTGTGTACTTTTAGTATTAGTACCTGGGCGACCGAGCTCTGCTCTGGTGAAAATAGAGAATGCTTATTTAATCAATAGTGTAGGAAAGTTCATACTAATTCCATGCTGCCATGATAGTAGGTACTTACTATTTCCATGCTGCTAATGCCATGTCATTATTCTAAGGTGTCATTATTGTTGTTCTAAACTTTGGGCGACCGTGATCTGCTCGGCTGAAAATACGGAGAAAACGAATTGTCCCAGATATGAGACCTAGCTAGATCGATTTTTCGCCTCTATAAACCCCTATATTACAACTTTCAAAGAAATCTATCACGAAATCGTTAGAGCTGTTTTCGAGAACGTGATTACAAATATATACAAGCTTAGTTTTTGTTAAAGGTAAACCTCTTAAGGGGGCATTGTACATCATTATGAACAACTTTCACTATGGGACCAACGCTGAAATCGCGAAAAAAATATCAGCTGTTCCCTACATTTTGACGAGATATGCGAACATAAATATAGAACCTGATAAAATTTGTCGTATCATGTTGCTATTTTATCATCGGATAGGTTTTCTGTTATTTCAAAGATGTAATTACATTTTAAATTCATATCATAATTATATCTATCATTTAAAATAATCTTTGTTTCAAACGTCTTTATGGGAAAAACATGTTTTAACTCCATTTTATTCAATAAAAGCTTAACCTTCCCAATCCCACGTAGGGTCAATCTTACCCCACTCCTTTAACTGACCACTCATTCAAATTATATTGACCCTTCTCAAATAACACTGAATTGCGACCAGGGGTCATCTGGACCAATTCCGGACAAAGGTGTAAGTTTATAAAAAAACAGGGATTGGTCAAGATTGACAATAGAGGTGACCCTTGAAATTAACGAGTCTTGACCCTTAGGGTCTCGGTGTATTGAAAGGGTTGGGGATTAGAGGTGTAACGGAAGATGATGAATGGGGTAACAGACGCCTTATTCTTTGGGGTTTACAATGAGCTGTGTTGAATAAGATTTGTTATTATTAGCTGTAGGAATACATCTTGATAATTCAGAAGAGCATGGTTGATGTTGATATTTTTTATTTGTTTAATTAATATCGTGACTTTAAAGACTTAGGATAATGGCACAAGTTTACGGGTTAAACACTATTTTGAATATAGAATATAGAAAATAAAAGAGTCTCAGCTTGAAGAGCTGACAGTGCGCGCCATCATGTAAAATGATATAGATTTATTTGATAGTATTTAAATAATTATGAGTTAAATACTGAATATATCATCTATTTAAAATACCCAGTTCTGTTAGCGTGCCCAGCCTTAACATAGATCTAACATTTTTATATGCATGTTAAAATATATTCTGTAGAGAAAAAAAAAAGTTTTTTAAATTCAAATTCGCTTTACAATCACTTTCACTAAAATCAACCAAAGACCGTGAAAACGGACAAACCTCTGCTATCAAATAACTGAGCCTAGCTTGTGTAACAGTGATTGCATTTGAACGGCCATGTCACGGCTGTTCTCCAGATCATAAGTAGCTGGCACAAATACACTACTAATTACACATTGATAGGCTGAGTTACTTGACGAATTGGTACTGAATCCATGGTAACAGTTTTCAAGTCAATGTCTCCCTGACACCCGCCATGCTATTCTGTAAACATCTCACCGTGAAAACTTGGGTGAAGTGAGCTGTCAATAGTGTCAATCCCTGTGGAATGACAGCTCACTCCACGCTCACTTCACCTAAGTTTTCACGGTGAGATGGTTACAGAATAGCACTGCCGGTATAGTTTCTGTCAGCGACTTCGTCCGTGTGAAATTTCTTGTTTTATCATAAAATATAATCCTAGGACACTCCGCAATACTGTAGCTTCCCATTAGTGACAATTTTTCGAAATCAGATCAGTAGTTCCGAAGATTACACCCTAAAAACGAACTAAAAAAAATCTTCTTTATAGTAGGTACCTATTAGTACAGAAAAGTATAGATTTAACAAGAAAATAACCACAAAACAACAAACCTACCATTAATGATATTTCTATAAATAGTAGTATTTTATTTATTTATTATTGCATAATGTACACTCAGTTACAGGCTAGGCTAAAACTTATGAGTACATGACCCAGTACGTATTATTACATTTAACTTAAATCTAGGTTTAAATCGTAGGGTAGTTATTTAAATGCCTTAATTTAATAGCAGTTTTTATTCTTTAAGAAATCAATATACCTAGCCTTTTCCCAACTATGTTGGGATCGGTTTCTAGTCTAACCAGATGCAGCTGAATACCAGTATTTTACATGGAGCAATTTCTATCTGAACTCCACAACCCAGAAACTGGGTAATGCGATATCCGTTGGTCAGACTTTCGGGCTTCTGACGATCCGTAATAACGACTGTCAAAGATCCACGAAGGAGAAGTTATTATTATTATTCTTTTAGAAGATTCCTATATTACGAATAATGTTACACATTTCACTAAGAATATAACAACAATTTGAGAAGAAAGACAAAAACAAATGTGTTTAAATTTCGATTTTTATTTCACTCTGAAACGGCAAGTGAAGAAGCATTGAAAACTTAGCAAGCAATAAAACCTGATCACATTTCACGCCACATTTGATAACTCTAGTAATGTAACAATTGCGTTTCGACAGATCGATGTCATACAAAGATTGAAAATGTTCGTATATTTTGTTCTGCTGCTACCGGCAATAGTGTCAGCTAAAGTAGTTATAAACGCATATTCTGCAAAACAAGTGAAAGTCGACGATGGCACGATAAATCAAATTTTACGAATAGCATTCCCCGTTGTTAGCCAAGTGGCACAATTTAAAGCTCAAGATGACAGTGCAGAGCCTCCAACTGGATTTTTGATACCTGTATATGAAAAACAAGGGCAAAAACGATTCAAGAAAGTCCACGGGGCCTGTCAACATAAATTTAATTTGCATAACAATAAGAAAACTAACTTAAGAGCTGAAGAAGATTCTTTATTTAAAAAAATGTATAGTGTGTTCAAGAAACTGTTTATAGAAGTAGCGGAGCATATGATCACTCCTGAAATTCAATTGAAAAATCCTACTACCGAGTCCCCAATACAGCCGCTTCAAAAATATACGTTTTGAAGTGTCGTGCAACAAAGATGGAAGCTGCATAGCTGAGGTGACCAGCACTCTGATTGCAAAACACACGATCAATCACAATCTGTTTCATTTTGATAGTTCAACAACATTCATTGCGTTATTTACGTTGTTCCGCAGACAATATTTTCGAACATAATGAAGCAATGGATAAACAATATTCTTCATAATGATTCCGATTGTTATTGATCGTGTGTTACGCAATTAGGGTGCTTTATTAGGCATTTGTGTGCTTCATTACGTGTATAGACCCTGTGGTTTTCGTTACTCATAGTCATTGAACAGCAACAGTTAAGACAATGTACAAGCATGTATCAGAAAGGTGAGGTCATATTCAAGATCAAACCAAACAACTTTCTCCATGGGACCAAAATAGTAATCGCGAATAAATTATCAACTGTCCCATACAAAACTTCAATACTTACTCGACCCGAATGTATGGGACAGCAGATATTTTTTTTTGCGTTGGTCTCATAGATAAAGTTGTTCAGTAATGACCTGTACAACACCCTTGAATATGACCACACTTTTCTAATACGTGCTTATATACCTATCTTAGTTTACAAGTACCTAGTTACCTATGTGTTTTATTATCATTACCTACGCATAACACATTGAAACAATCATTGTTAATAATATTGTGAGTTATTTTTGAATTCCTTTGAGTGATTAAATCCATCGCACTTGAATATGTCTCTTTTTTTTAACTCCAACTCGGAAGCTCTTGGCCTGCATCTCAAGTGAGTAAGTGATGATCAGGCCGAAGGTGGAAGCGAGCTTCACCCGGAACCCTCAACCACAGAGGAACTGGCTATCTTATCTCTAACTGCTGAAACACAACAATGCTGTTAACATTGTTGCTATGGCGACAGACTTAGATAAGATGGTGGTAGCTAGCCAGGCCGGCTTGCAGCAAGCCCTACCACCAACCAAACCGAGCAGAAAATTTTGCCGCCACTGGGAATTCAAAATTAAAAAAAAATCAAATTCAAAAGTCATTTATTCAAACTAGGCTGAGATTCAGCACTTTGCGAACGTCAAAATTACATAAGACAGTCCCCCAAAACACCCACCCTTCACCACTTCCTAGTGCGTTAGCTGGGAAGAAGAAGTGGCGCAACAAACTCCTCAGCAGCACTGCTGTCTGTTCAGTTAGAAAAAAAAATAACTTGATTCTATACAATAGTATGCAAAATAATTTACATTACTCAACACAAAACATTAAATAAAATTTATACCATTCCCCCTCGAAAAAGCTTATTTTATTCACTGAAAACAAAATTTTAATGTGCATTTTAATTAATTGAACCTTCCTTTTTTCTTCATTAAATGTCTATTTTCACTTAAATCTTTCTTTTTCTCGTAGCATTCTAATCTCAGTCTCAATCTGTCAAAAAATTCTCTAATTTACCTACATTTTAGACATTAACATTACTTGTCGCTGATATGCGATTGCGAATAGATTTTTAATTATTTTTTTAATTACGGGAACTGGTCTTCTGGTATTTTTTAAGTCATAAGAGAGAAAAACTTACCTACTTCTACGCAAACGTGCGCCATCGCTCCACATCAGGTGAGATAGTGATCCAAGACACCAAGCCTTTCCGATAAATAAAAAATTCCTAAAAAAATCAAATCAAATAAACGTAAGAACTTCATCCAGTACAATTTTATTCTAATTGTAACAAATAACATGTCGTTATGTAGCGCAGCGTGGAATTAATTCAAGGTTGGGTAAAGCCTGCGGCTGTGAGCGGACGAAATTACCCCCTGGAACATTTAGAGGGTTAAAGAAAAACGTCTTTATATTTTTTTTCGTGGCTATTTATTTGACTCGTAGGAAGAATGTTAATTTAATTTTTATTTGACTTGTGAGTATGTTAATTTTATATTAATTTAATTTAGGTTCGTTCATGCATTTTCCGACCTCCTGCCATGCTATTCTGTAAACATCTCACCGTGAAAACTTGGGTGAAGTGAGCTGTCAATAGTGTCAATCCCTGTGGAATGACAGCTCACTCCACGCTCACTTCACCTAAGTTTTCACGGTGAGATGTTTACAGAATAGCATGGCTGATTATCTTCTAGCACTTATTTTGAAAATTGGTTGTTTGCTTTGAAATTGGAATTACGTCAAATCAGAATTTTTCGAAAAATGTCTCGTACTATTTGACATAACATCACACCTGTAATCCTCGAAGGATTAGTTAGAGGTTTACCTATAATATAGCACACCCACATTTCGTCAGTTATATTTAAGTCCCATGTAATAGGGGGCGAACCTATTGCCAGCAACTGGGCACAAATCCAGACTCCGGACTTTCTACTATAAAGTCCTTAGGTACTAATTCCATGCGCACAACAAACCAGTTGTCCACCTGCTTCATCTTTGTTTTGTTTTTTTTTTCTATTTTTGATACGTAATATTTTTGCTCTCACTTTCCTGCAATCAAAACAAAAAAAAACGAATAGTCAAATCTGTGGGAGTGATTTCGTGAAAAGGGACGGAAGTGTGTAACAGGAAGCCGGGGAAGCGCGCGCTATTTGATTTGACTAATGAGCGCGCGCGGTGCTAGAATTGGCCGTCAGAAACGACCTTGACGAGGCCCCGCCCCTTTAATGTTGCTTATTACCAAGGTGAGATGTCAGATGTAACATCATATGCGACTACTGTAAGGCTCGTTTTTTTTCTTTAATGACAATACCATAACAAACCTCACGTGTAGCTTTGTGTACAAATTAATTGACATCAAACTTTTTTAAACAAAATGACGTACGTGTACAAAAAGTTGAGTGTTTTTAAAAGCGACGTTTTCTGTATATTTCCCTGGAGATGGGGTGAATAGATGTTTTTCATCGCAGAGGCGTGTCTATGGTTCAGTTTTACCGCACCCTCTAATGTTATTAATTGTTTTTTTTTCGACAATAAAACGTCAAATATGCTGGTGTTATTTGAAGGGGTTCCGACACAGGTTCAGAACTTCAGATAAAATTATATTTAACCAGCGGTGGTAGCCATGGTTTGAGTGGATATCGCAACTCCTCAACAATTTTAGTGCAAAATAAAGAAAATAAGTATATGTCAGATCTGTAATAATATTATTCTGAATAAGGTAAGTATTTGAATAATTACTGACTCGCTAAGGCTCGCGCAGATTGGCGCGACACGACGCGCGACGCGCGACGCGGTTCTGGTAGAGCAATTTCCATGAAGTTTTCATAGAAATTGTTCTACTAGGGTCGCGACGCTCGGTCGCGTCCCGCCTGCGATGCTGAGAATGAGGACCTGCGTCCGATACCCAGGTCGGACAAAATGTTATTAAGTTTTTCCATCTGGAATTTCTCAGTAGCAGTCCGGAGTCTGGATTTGTGCCCGGTAGATGGCAATATTTTCGTCCCCTATTATATGGGACTTAAACGTAACTGGCGAAATGTGGGTGTACAATTCTGCCTTCCACTTCGAGGAATACAGGCGAGATGTTTAGTATGTAGGTACAATACGGCCGATATATCTTGGCAGTTCTGAACTTCGCGCAGAAGGCTGCGCAATAACATTTTTTTGGAACCAAATGGTGACATGAGGCGAGTGTGAGTGATAGAACATGCGCGGAAGTTAATAGTGCCGATGTTCAGACCTGCCAAGTAAAGGTTCGTGCAGACTACGACACCGGTAATTGTTCTACTACGTTTCTTGGAAATTGTTTTGTTAGAATCGCGTCGCGGTGCCGAGTCGCGCTGGTCTGCACGTTGCTTTATATCGGCCGTATTGTATGAATTTGAAACATCATGTGTGGTATAAAATATTATAACAATTTACTTAACTTATGACGTGGTCACGTTACCGCTCTACTTCCCATTAGTGTTAAATTTAAATATTTCACCAATAAACATTGTTAGAATATTAAGTTCATATAATTTGATAAGCCTAAAAATTTGCAATTATTACGTTATTTTTATTAAAAAAATTAAATACTTGCGCGTTCACTGGAAATAGGCAAGTTGTATTTTTATTTGCACGGAGTTTGGAGAAGAACGTGGGGTAAGTAAGCTGCGTTCGCAATTTATTTGCCAAACATGTAAACAAACACGAGTTTTAGGAAAAACAACCCTAATGCATACATATAAGGTTCAGGTTGCGCTACAACTTCATATTTTTTTATGACTTTTTCAAAAGTACTAGTCAGTCTAAAATCAACTTTATTTACACTTTCATAAAGTTGATGACTTATACAATTAAGTGAAAATAACATCGATTGGAAACCAGGTCTTAAATAGACCTTAGGTGCCTAATTTTCATCCCTACACATGAATTCACAGGGTCGCAAATATGCTCCATCTCCTATCTCTGTGCCCCAAGACATGCGGTGAAAGTGACGTCTGCGCTGCCAGCAATAATGCCGTGGAAGTGGCGAAGTTCTGGGCCAACAAAATTTGAATGACAGTCGTAGCAGTAACAAGAAGAAGATCTCGAAAAATTATAACTAAACGGCAGAGCCATTCTCAGCAAATTTGGAAAAAAAAACTTTTGTTTAAATACAATTTTAGGTACAATTTTATCGATATAAGCCTTTGTGTTACCTACTTGTAGGTAAATTCAATAAAAATCTGTAGTTTATGCTGCATTTCTCAGAAACGCAACACTACTAGTGCGCAGAAGCGTCGATTATGCAAAACTTACGTAAACACAGTTTTGTGCATGGATAACTCAGTAAATGGAGTGCGACGCGTCTTTGTTTTTAATAGAGTAGAAGTAGGATTGGTTGACCGTATCGGTTTTATGTTCCATACCTACCTGCAAGTTATTAAAATTCTAGCAAATATTATTAACACTTTCATTGTCCGCGAAACACACAAATTGTTGGTTAATCGCTGTGAAATTTAAGTGTTGTAAGGGTTAAGCAATACCTAAAAGTATATACTAGGATTTTCATCCAATGGATACCCAAACTAGATTTCTACACAATACGAAAGACCCACAACTTTTAACAGTATTTGCTTTGCGACTGCAATTTTATGCCGCCGCTGCCGTCGATGCTTCGATCAACGCGCTCGACCCTAACACTCCATTACTTGTTACTCTATGTTCCCACATGATTCAGTTCAGTTTTGCATGGGAATGTGTCGAGATGAAGTTACGTCGCCATTGATATGCGACTGTCAGCTGTTTTTACTAGATCTACGTGGAAATCGTTGTAATAGACCAGCTGCTAGGGAAATGTTTAAATAATTGATTAAAGAAAACGATTTCTCTTTTATTGATTTCTTTTGTGGAAATCGAACTGAATGTTGTAGGTACCTACTGAGCACAGACAGTATGATAGGACCTTTAAAATACACCCAGGTACTATACGTAGTGCATACAATTCCATGGATAGGATACAGATGACATACCTACGTAGTAATACGCCTCTAATACGACGGAGTTAGCAGAAGTTTAATACATTTTGCTAATTATCGTAGGTCTCATGTATAGTATTTTTACCTCACGAAGCGACGCGCGCTTTACTTGTGGTTACCAAGTGTACCTACAAACACGCTGTGAATGTGTGTGTGTAAGCGCACTGTCCGAGATAATGGCGAAGTCGGAAGTGTGAGTGTGTGTGTGTTATGTGCTGACGCTACTGGTCTTCACGCACACATTCACAGCTTGTGAAACTTGGTTACCACAAGTAAAGCGCGGGTCGCATTGTGAGATAAAAATACTGTAATCGGTTAGCGTATTGCCATGTACCGGACACAGAAATGGACTCCCCATAAGTACTAAAGAAATCATTGTGCTGGATCAGACACCAAAAATACCTGCGAAAGTGTGCCGCCCAGTTGCACAGACCAAAATAAATGTTAGGTATTTTGTAGAGGTTCCAAATAGCGCAGGCGCGTATAACATTGATCCCACATGTCCTATTTACCCTCAAAGATAAAAAGTCACAAAGGTAATAATATCTCTTCAATATTAACCCTAAAATGCACCCCAACATACATATCTCGGCTAAATAAAGGTGTGTCTACACAATACGTATGCAAAGTTTATCTTGTTAGTGCCTATGTGTTGGGTATGTTTGTGTATGATTGTGTATGCTCCCCCGAGACGCGCGTGTCTCTAGTCCGCGCAGTGAAATATTAAAAACAACACCTAACTGCCGATGGATAGTAGGGGTGTGTTGTATTGGTATAAAGTTTACTCGAAAATAGTGATCAAGCAAACTACTAACAACAATGAATCAGTTAGTGCTATTGTGAAAAACTTTACCATCGAGCTCAATTTTGCATCCAGTGAATTCCAATGCTAGTTCTAACTTAAATATATATATATAACAGAATTAAATAACACCAGCCTACCGTATTCATTGGTCCCTAATGCCTTCACTTCTACCCACCTCAGAATAAAGTTTGCCGGAAATCTTACTATGTAGATAAGGCGATGTAACGATGTGATGTGGTTGAGTTCTTATTGTGATCTCTCACCATCCATCAGTCATATCTTATTCCTTTTACGAATATTCTCTCAAAAAATCTGACAAGCACCAGTTTCTGTGAAAGAAAAGCCGAAACATAGAAATCGAAATACAGTGTCCAAACATTGAATCGACTTTTCAGTCAACATTAAAACACATGACATCACAACCTGCACTTGCAACTAAAAAAACAAACCAATCGACAAACCAACATTGACCAGCAATCCCAATTGAAAACCTCTAATAACCACCTTCGTATGCCAATTCACCTCACTCGTCCTACAATGACAGACGCCGTTCAGTCTCGCACGCACACACACGCATACACCCACACGCTCAAACAGATAGCGACAGTGACTCACCTGACTGAGGGTGTGTGCGGTGACCATGAGGTTTGGAGGTGGGTCGGATTGAGATGGGGTGGTGGAAGGGTCAAAATATGGAGATAAACTGATTCTAGATAAATAAATAAGTGTTATTTTTTTTGGTATTCAGTATATTAATGCCTGTACAGCTGCAGTATTGGACGTCAAAGTATTGAGCAAAATAAAAAAACAAATCAACGTGTGAATTACCACTTTTTAAATCAAGAACCATGCACTATTAATCGTTATTTTTGTGGCAAGACCTAAGGCAAATCAGGAAGTACTGCCAGTAACGGAGATGAAAGCCCAGAATCCAATGGATGCAATAAAATAGTTATTTTACTCACGGATACTCGTCATAAGGTATTCCAATCTAAGTATGATGCAAACCAACACGTCAAAAAAACAAAGAAACTGTTTCAAAATCAGCAAAATAAAATTACCTGAAAATCCTAAACCCATGGTCACTACAGGTGTACATTTTACTTGCATATCGATTCAGCGCACTCCCCCTGCGCCAGGGGGGAGGGGGGGAGGGCACCAAGGGGAGAGGGAGCAACGCGCCCGCTCTTTTTATGCCCGACTCGAAAACTGGATAAATGCGGCTTACACTTCCTTGAATTGTGGACACCGTATCATTTTTCGGATATTCGGAAACGGCAGACATATTGGATTATGTTTTTTTGTTGAGTTTTCCACTACAGGTAGATTGATGGTTGTGTGTATTGTGGAAATTTGGAGTGTGTTTTTGTTAATTGTGTGTGTTTTATGTTATTTGATGGAGGGAGATAGTCAGTTTTTGATCTGATGCTCAATCTAGAGTGGGTTATATGAAAAAAAATGTTATGCCGCTTGTTTCTGTTTATATACAGTTAATGGGGTGATGGGAGCTTGGCCGAGGAGGGTCACCAGCAGCATCTTTTCCTTGCCAACCATTTCTGCTAAGCATGCTGATTATAGCAGGAGACATCTTGTTACCATTTAATATATATACGTAACGGAGGAGGGTATTTGTCTCTTTCGTTATTATCAGGCATATTTTAACTACTGTGGGCGTACTGTGGGTAGTGTTGGTTATTGCGCAATTGAAAAACCGTTTGCAGTTCAGATCAAATTATAATTCACGATCAAATGAATGACACTAGCAATACACACACTGTAGGTACACGACACAACTATTCGCAATGCACGACAGTTTCTAAACATGCTCACTGCTTGATCGCCAACCATGAACTCTTCTCAGCTCCGGCCGGTCCGAGCGTTATGTTGTAGGCTCTGTCGAGCACCACTAGGCGGCGCTGGCGTCTCGATTTGTCAACTCAGTAATGTATTTCCGACATACGTTTATTGTAAGACCTCTCTCCGAGGATTTTTTTTAGGAAATCTAGGGTACCTACTCTGTCTAATTTGCCAAGCTACCCTTTGACTTATAAGGTACAAGTCCGTAGCCGACTACAGGCAGCAGCAGGTGACGTGTCGTTGCGACACTACTGCACCCTAATTGCGTTAATACACGATCAATCACAATCTGAATCATTTTGAAAGAGATGCTAATCCATTGCTTCATAAAGTTCGAAAAAAGATTCTGCTCTACAACTTAAAAATAACGCAATTAATGTTATTGAACTGTCAAAATGAAACAGAAGGGTTTTCTGTTTTACTGTTTTGTTGGTTACCTCTTACGTCACTCAAAACAAGAGACGATCATGGCTGTTTTTGTGCGACCCAAAAGAAAAGACCACGACTCTTTTTGTCTTGGTGACTCCTGAGTTTCATCAACATAACAACAAAATGACGAAAGTCATTTGTTTCTCAAAGCCCCACGTTATCCTGCATCTACTTGAGCAGCCACAGTTGGTACAATTGGCTGGGAGTGGGACATGCGTGGGATAAGTCTCGGCCAGCAGTCACCACTAATTCTATTATCTAAGCTGTTCTGTTGGATTACACGTCACGCAGATATCACTGAGTGGGGTGTTTTCCAATGATGTCGACACACTATTTTCTTATTATTATTAGGTAGTTTTACAATGTCGATGTTTACAGATGAAATTATGTAGATAAAAGTCTATTTTGTTTTATTTGTTCGCCATTAAATGGTCTTTCATTTCAAATTCTAACTTAATTAATCTCTGCTTTATTATCAATTCTATAAATAATTCTACAAAATCTTAAGCATTTAAGATTTAATTGAAACTTCTACGATATCTTACATGAGTAGAGGTAGGTGTCTCCTTTTCAAACAACTTCGGAATATATTCCCCGTTTACTCGAAAACAGCTGGACTGAATTAAACTCTTCTTTTTTTTAAACGATATACTTCCCAGGTGGTCCCATTGTCATCAGGTCAGGATCTGATGATGAGATCCTGGAGAAATTGAAGGAACTCTTCAAATATTATAGGCACACCTATAGCGATTTGGGTATTTTTATAGTAACTCGTGTTGTTGTAGTAACAGTTGTTCTCGGAAAGCAAATTTTGGTGAAGTAGAACTGATGATGAAGACCACAGATGGCCACCAGACGTACTCAATAATAAGTATTTCACGGGTTGCGATTCGATTACTTTAATGTGGTGGCCAAGCAATTTATGCTCGTCATAATGCATAGTAAGAAGTGGAGCTGATGGTGAAGTGCCAAGACAATTCCTCAACGATCAACGTCCGTGCATCGGGAAAAGCAATATTTTGTAAAAGGTGACGAGCAGTTGAAATAGGCTATTGTAACTTAGGTAAATTACAAACTGACCTATTAAAAAGCGAAAAATAAAAACCTTTACAAAAAAGAAACAACCAGCTTCCAAAAAAACACTACAAATTGAAAAATAACTTAAATTTAGGAAGTCGGTGGCAAATAACAAAAATACAAAACTAAAGACTCACTTTGTAGTGATTTTTTAGAAGTCGATTTTTCTTTTTTGTAAAAAGTTTTTTAAGTATAAGTTATACCTTTGCTAGGAGGAATTATAATTTAACTTAACAATTTCTAAATCAAACTCTAAGTAGGAAGGAACATAATTATATCTGTAGGTATATAGGTATTAAACCTACAGACAGTACCTTTCCTTCTCCTAATGAAAAAAGAATAAAAACAAATTCAAATTAGGCAGTATTATTCACCAGTCTATTAAATAAATTCGTGACTATACGACATACATATGTAATACAATAAATTAACAAACAAACGCATCGTTGACCGCAACTCGACGCTAAAGGGAACGTTGACGAGCTAACGGTAAACTGATTTGCGTAAGATTATAATATTACATTTATGTGTCATACATAGTTTTGGGGAGGATCAAATGTTTGGGCTTGTAAATATCTATTGTATGATTCAAAAAGTTATTTATGGTATCAGAAACTAGTAGGCGTAACTTGGTTTTATTTTCATGTATGCTAACAAGGCATCCAAATATTAAAAATAATGTCAAATCCAAAGTCAAAAAATGTATTTAAATTAGGCGCATAAAAGACATTTTTGAAGTCGCCCCTTCCAAAATGTAGTTTTTGTATGGAGAAGAATGGGCAAGAAACTCCACCGTTACTAAGGTAAGCTAAGCATAAGGCAAAAGGTTAGCTGTAAGGCTTTTACTTTTCTGCCTGATATTTTACCTGCATAGTAATGCCTGTATTTTGAGGTAGCATTGTAGATATTTTCATCACAAAAACTTCACAAGGTCGGGATCTAAAAAATATTTACAAAAAAAAAGAAACCGTCTTTTTTTTTTCACCGAAGCAAATTGACACAGATAAACTAAAGTTTCACTCAATCTGAAAAAAGACGCTGAATTATAAAGAAAATTCTCCGTGTCGACACAATTGGAAAACAAAACGATCGCACAGTAAACTACGCTTTTACGTAAGCTTAGTATGTCACAGAGGCGCGGACAACAGGCTCTATCATTCTATTGTTAACAAGATTGTTAGCTATACTGTTTACCGTTCTCTGTGACTATGAGAACTCTGTGAGAGATGAATAGGTTTGTGCGTAGGTAAGTTGAAAGAGCCGAAACTACGGGATAATTTTGTAACACATATAAATTGACAATTGATCGCAAAGCGTTTCTTTTTGACAGTTCATCCACGTTCATTGCGTTGTTGAGCGGACAATATTTTTAATCCTATGAAGCAATATTTCATATTCAGTCCATTCTTCTTTGGAATGCGCTTCCTCTTGATATCAGGACGGCCACCAGTCGGTATGCATTTAAGAGGAAATTGCGGAGTTATTTTCGAAATAAATAGAGTAGTGTCATCTCAACTCCTCTCTCCCTTGGATTTGTATATATATATAATATAGGTATATATTATAGTAAATATGTATGTAGTTTGTAACCTAGTTATACCTATTTTAGTTATTATGCATAATAATGTATTTTTTCTTTGTTCCTCTCAAATAGAGCACTTGCCATGTAATCTCTTCACCACCCTTGGTTGACTGGTAAAGAATGCCTAAGGCATTAAGTTCGCCTTTGTACTTTTTTGAGTGAGAAAAAATTAAATAAATAAATATCCTCCAAAACTCTCGGATTGTGATTGAAAGGCTGTGACGCATTGGGGTTGCGGGTTTGTCTGACAGGCAACGGAAGGAACACGGGTGGGTTTTAGTCAGTAAAAGTCTGACACGCCCTAGTTATTTGATAATTTCCCATCCAAAAAAAAAAAAAAAAAAAAAAAAAAAAAAAAAAAAAAAAAAAAAAAAAAAAAAAAAAAAAAAAAAAAAAAAAAAAAAAAAGGGTGCACCAGCATCATGGGGTACTTGCATACCTAAATGTTTTGGACTTATCGGCATCAAATACCGCAAATGTGAAATTATTCACGAAAATCAGATTTTTATTTTATTTAATTCTACACATTCAAATACGTGATCCTGCATTGAAAATCAGATTTTCGTCAAAAATGTCACATTCACGGTATTGGATGCCGAGCGACGAAATATAGAGCTTTTTAAAGACACATAACTCATCGCTATGGGTGGCTGGGACTCAGATCTCATACTTTATTTATTCAGTGTTATACGTCAAGGTAAGCTCTCACTAAGAAATCTGAGATGGGTCGAATTCGCAAGAAGTACCACATTCCATTTTTAACCGACTCTGTGGTCCAGTGGTAAGACCACCTGTCTCAGATCCAGAGGTCCCGGGTTCGATTCCCAGCGGGAGCAAAATTTTCTGCTCGTTTGGTTAATGGTAGGGCTTGTTTTAAGTCCGCCTGGCTGGCTGCCACCATCTTATCTAAGTTGCCATAGCAACAATGTTAACAGCATTGTTGTGTTTCGGCAGTTATAGTCCACACAGAAAATCGCTTCTTCTTTCGACCTGATCATCACTTACCATCAGGTGACACGAAGGCCAAGAGTAGCCGTGGTAGTTTAAAAAAAAACCCCGTTTCTTATCAATCAAAAGTCAATCTTGGGACCACCCATCGACCTCAATATGTATAGTTAACTTATCATGTTCCTGGTTTCCATTGCACATAATTCTGGTTTTCTATGCTACCAGTACCAACTCAGACTTAAAAAAGGAAAAAACAAATTGTACGACTTTGACCAACCAGTAATCTGATTGGCCAAAGTCGTACAATTAGTTTTTTGGTAATACTTATTCATATTACAATCTAGCCTATTTGCTGATAAGTAATTTAAATATGACTTAAGCTGCTAAGTTTCGAATGTACCATGGCGCGTCTTATAAGATAATATTTCGCAGTTTTAGGTGTTCAAAGAAAGGTCTGGACATTTTGGCAGGCTCCTTATTGTTAGCCCAAAATCCGTAGAAAGCTATGTCATTATGGTGTCCATTGTCCCATAAACAATTGAGTTGACTGAATTATTACAATTACTCAGTGCAGGTCAACTACCTTATTGAATAATCACTAGAGATCAACGCACCTTAGGACCACCTAGGGTGCTAACTAAAGTATATTATGATTAAAAGTAGGTCTAAGTCACCATCATCTGCCTAGCCTTTTCCCAACTATTTCGGGGTCAGCTTCTAGTCTAACCGGATGCAGCTGAATACCAGTATTTTATATGGAGCGACCGCCTATCTGACCTCCACAACCCAGTTACTGGTTAACACAATACCCCTTGGTAAGACTGGTTGTCAAACTTTCGTGCTTCTGACGACCCATGTTAAAAATAATAAAGAAATATTCATGTTTTGTTAAGTCTTAAAAATCATGGGTTGCAGGGGCGGATCACTAGTAGGTATATTTTTAATAAAATATATATATCAATACACTCTTTCTTCTATTGGAAAATCTAGTCCAAACAATCGTGTTTACAGACACTATACCTCGGAACTTCCTTGAAAAGTCAAAGATATCGTCTCCCATAAAAACCTACACAGCTCTAACTCAGCTTGAACTAAATTCCTAATGTTTACTTATCGAAGAAAGTCTCGCTAAATAAAATAAATAAAATAGATTATTGTTCTATTTCATGTGCATTGGGTATTATTTTTAACCTAGAAGCAGAAATTACGTCAGAATCTATTTTCTGCGACTGTTTATTTTTATTTCCTTATGGAAATGGTAGGTGTAATGACTTTACCACAAAGGCATTGGCACTCATACAAATGTGTTTGGTTAAGATTGGATATGTGGTAACTTGTTTTATGAAATTAACTTAGGCATTGAATTGACTAAGTGTCAGAGTTTTAAAGCCGCCCATGGGCCTCTGACTTGGCTTCACATACCGTCGAGAATTATCTCTCTGACGTTTTCACACGATGTTTTGCTCCACCGTTTTTGAAGCAAGTGATAATTATAAAATACGCACATGAATCCGAAAAGTCAGAGGTGCGTGCCTTGGGTTCGAACTCGAGACCAAATTTTTCGATCGCAAAGCACTCTAATATTCGCATTACAAGTCTTGCAATAAAAAAATATCGGTCTTAGTTACACATATACCCAAATGGTAGCTACGCGTTTTCTAGTAGCATCACTTTTTATAACCCAAGTTTTTTCCTGCACCAGTGGCAAAGTGGCGTGCACTTCCAAACCTTTTGTCCCAAACTCCCAATACTTAGTGATTGTAGTAAAATTTAAGAGGACGCTATCTACAGTCATGTGGCGGCTGGTTTACGAGCAGTTTACGACGAGATAACGTCTGTCTGAGCCACACATACTCGAGAGATGAATCCAACATCCCTACGACCATAGACACGAGACTGTTAGACAAGTTTATTTTTATCAGTGATGAAAAATAAGCCGATTTTTACTAAGTAATGCGAAGCTGTCAGTGTGTGGCAGTATCACACACAATATGTGGATTATTTTCACCAGCTTATTTCAGTAATAATTTAAAATCTTTTGGTTTCAGGGGGCTCACTGACGTTTAACACTTTCGACTCCGCCCACTTTTCATAGAACTCATACGCCATGCCGCCATACATATTGGAAGTAAACCCTCCGGGAGGGTTGCCGGCATTACGTTTGCACTAAAGTTAACCATCGGGGACGGTTAACAGCATTAGGTTTACAACGAAGTAAAATAGTGTTTTCAAGGGGTCTTGTTTCGTAGTTTCCATCCTTTTAAATTTGTAGTGAATATTTGTAACCGTGAACAAAAACTTATACTAATAAATCTTGTTACAATATACATCAGATTTTATTTTCACGGTTTCTAAAGCTGTATTCGCTAAGAAAAACCTACCTTCAAAATGAGCCCTCCGCGAGGGTTCCCGGCATCCCATAAGCGACTAGGTGAACTAGGGCTCCCGGCAATGAACGTGTTAATGCTTTCGCTTAGATATTTGCATTGAGCCAGATTTTTTTTATGGAAGTAGTTACGTCATGAGTAAAGCCTACCTAGATTGCGAATGAACAAATAATTATCTATACCTAATCATAGATCTACGACCCCTCTTGTTCCTTCTATAAACCTCCATGGTCTACGCAAGCGGCGCGTGCGCGCGATAATAGCGACATTCTCGGCTGCGTCTGCGCGATAATGACTAAAACGTTCGTCCACACCTTTAGATAAATGCTCTCCACACATTCACCAGTATCGGAGGACCACAAAAACTGTCATTGTGAGATGTTTTAGAGTTAAGTGTCAAACTTTATTGGGATAAGTGACAGGAGAATGCTCACTCATTAAATATCAGAAGCATTCCTCCGAAGCCCGCCCCGAGTTATGCCAACTTTTATTCTCATCGCTTATTAAAAACATCGTGAAGAAACCGGCATGCCTGAGAGATGTTTCTCGACGGCATGTGAAGCCAAGTCAGAGGCCCATGGACGGCTTTAAAACTCTGACACCAGCAGTGCAATTTTGTAACCATCTCACCGTGAAAACTTAGGTGAAGTGAGCTGTCATTCCACCTTATGCTAGAGATTGACACTATTGACAGCTCACTCCACACTCACTTCACCTAAGTTTCACGGTGATATTTTTACAGAATCGACCGACTGGTATTAATTAGGTGTACTCCTACACTTATAGGTGATCACAGCATCAATACATAATATTACAAGTATAGATAAATTCCTACTTCCACGCGGGTGAAGTCGCTGGCCAAAGCTAGTAATTAGTTTGATATTTCGTTTTTGAACAGTCAGTTAAGAAAGGACTTTGTCGAATGAATAGAAGGATGCATTTAACTTTAAAGTACCTAGTCAACCGAGCTCTCTCTGCTCGGGTGAAAATAGATGAACATATCGTCCTGCAGTGCTATTCTGTAACCATTTCACCGTGAAAACTTAGGTGAAGTGAGCGTGGAGTGAGCTGTCACTGTCACAAATCGACCGGCATGATGCAATGGATTAACACTATTGACAGCTCACTCCACGCTCACTTCACCTAAGTTTCACGGTGATATTTTAACAGAATCGATCGGCAGGTATACCAACGTTGTATCATATTCCCGAGGCTGTGAAAATGGAGAAAACGAATTTTCACAGATATGACATGTAGCTATGATATAATATGTAGATTTTTCATTCAGAATTTCATCAACATCGTTAGAGCCATTTTCGTTTTATTTATTGGTATTGGATAATGAAGAAAATAACGCTTATTGGTAGTTAATTGCAGGCCTCATGATTTTTTAAATAAAAACAACACAATCAAGAACAGATTAGCGTATTTACACAAAAGCATACGCATTTTTAAAAACCTCACGTATGATTTAGGATTGGTGGGACCGGATCGAGGCAAATCTCACGACATCTCACCAAGGGGGGAGGGGGTGTCGGAAGAACGCCAAAATTACCTCACGTAATTAATGAACGCGGCTAATTAAGTAGGTACATAGAGATATAAAGAAAAAAAAAACAAACGAAGATACTGGCTGGTCCACATTTAAAAAACGTGTGTTACATCTGACATCTTGGCTGACAGTACCAACCTCTCGGAAAATGGGTCTGTACCATCTGACGGCCAACCCTAGCACCGCGCGCGATCATTGGTCAAATCAATAGCGCGCGCTTCCCCGGCTTCCTGTTACACATTTCCGTCCCTTTACACGAAATCTGTTTCCACAGATTGCAAGAAAGCGAGAGGGAAGATGTTACACAACAATAAGTAATAATAAAACTCGTTGCGTCCTTCGTACGTTTTGACGCCGTCGTTCTTGAACTCAAGACCAATAAACTCTAATTTTTATCGCCCCCGAGACAATTCGTCACAGTCGGCGTCCTTTCTTCTTAAAACCTTCAATGAATAACAAAAACAAAAAAAAAGCACAGTTCACCTAAATATTTCGCAAATAAAGCTTACGCAAGGACGATGTTTTAACGTGAAGAATTTGTATAGCGCACTGTATTTTCAACTCTTGGTATTTAGCCGAGCATTGAAAATCCAACTGATCGCATCTCAACGCGTCAAAAAAACACACTGTTGGATTTTCAAATCGCAGTGCGTTGAAAATCGAATGCGCGAAAAAAAATCGCCAAGAAAAAAAAATGCCATGCCAACCAGGGCTAGCTCACGTCTGCTACATATCTCGATGATGTGTTGGACATGGTAATGTCATGCAAATGTCATTGCATCTCGGCAATGCTCGGTATTATTCGGCGCGCCTTCGTGGAAACAGTAGCTGAGCTCCGTATGAGTGCGGCATACTAAGCAGTTGACCGGGAGTCTGGCTTTGCTTTTGAGATCATATTTTAGATTTTTATGAGTCAGTTTAGTAGCGGCCAGTGTCCAGTGGACCTTAGGGATCAATCAATCAGCAGGTTTTTGGCTGCCTACATTTATGACGGCAAAAGGATACAGTTTATCTTAAATTCTGACGCATAAATGCACCCCGAACGGTGTCTTGGAACTATTACGCGTGGCCCTCGTATTTTGCAGATCTACAATAATTGCAATCTTACAACCAGTTACCAAGCGGTACCGTGTTCCTCAGTACCTAACTGACCTGTGGAGGTTAGATAGGCAGCCACTCCATGTAAAATACTGGTCGAGATCGGCTTCCAGTTTAAAAGTATGCAGCTGAATGCTGCATACTTTTAAACTGGAAGCCGATCTCAACATATATGGGAAAAGGCAAGGCTGATAATCTAATTAACAAAACACAATTGTGTTGGTTCAACAAAGAACAGTAAACTCGCCAAGCCTCACCCTTTGCGATGATTTTTCCGTTACTAACCATCACCATCACACTTGTCCAATAGGAAGATCAATGATCACCTTGTTGTAAGTAGTTTAAAAAAAACTATTTATAAATACGAGTACATCCATTTCAAAATCAATGTAATTTATCGTCATCATCATCCTGACGGCCAACTCTAGCACCGCGCGCGCTCATTGGTCAAATCAAATAGCGCGCGCTTCCCCGACTTCCTGTTACACACTTCCGTCGCTTTTCACGAAATCACTCCCACATATTTGATTAAGGGAGATGCGCTAAGGTAGCCCGCGAGATTAAAATTTTCTTTAGTTTTTTGCATTTTGCAGGTCAGTGTCAGGTTTTATGTTTATTAAAATATGATTCGCGACCGTAACAAATATGGCTTTACATAATTATAATCATTAAAATCAGCAATGCAACTCCATAAGTGAGCATAATCGGCAAATGTCATGATTTCATGAAATAGTCATTCAATGAGATTACATGAACTTAGATAGGTGTATTGATAATTTTTATGATTATATTTCTATAAATAAACATTTGATACGGCCGAGAATCATATTTAGATCATCATAGAACATTATACTGACCTGCAAATTGCAAAAATCGTAAGAAAATTTGAATTTCGCGGGCGCCTTGACGCTTTCGCCTTAATTAGATTTTTAAGATTTAGAATTTGATTGCACAAAAGCGAGAGGTAAAATGTTACACATCAAAAAACCTTAAAATGAGGAACGTTTCATAACATTTTGAAACCCAGCTCCCGGACTGCAAATACCCACTTGCAATCATAACGAGATGCTCTATAAATCTTGGACGGACATATTTGTCACCAGCCATCTTATCTCAACCATCGCCACCAAAAAGGTTCGTACCGCCTTTGTTTTCAACCTCTTTTTTATCAGAAACTGCCAACCTTTTTTTGCTGATACTAAACGTATTGTCAAACGAATTTCAATCTTATTTTTGGAATTGTAAAAGCTGGAGGTGGTTGTAGGAAATTCTTTTATAAGTTGGTTGTAATTTATTATTGTTTAATCATTAGAGAAGTCAATGCTCGGTGTATAGCATCTAGTATCTATTAGTCTCGTAATAGAAACTTGTATGTGAACAGAATTTTTAATTCATTATAACTACGATGATGTTATTCATCAACTCTGGTTGTAAAATGATTTAAAATATGATATGTATAGACAATTGAATATAAATTAATTTTATTGTTCTTAGATGTGTCTATTTTACTCACGATTCTTTCCTTATTAGTTTTGTAGAATTGCAATATGAATCATTATCTTGAAAGACGCTGGGAACACTAGGAGTTGAGTTGTTAACCGACTTCAAAAAGGAGGAGTTTCTCAATTCGATTGTATGTCTTCGATATGGTATTCGAATTTGTGTAGGGTACGTACCACAAATAAAAACTGAAAAATTCTTCCAAAAAAAACACTAGAAAGTGAAAAATTACTTTAATTTCCGAAGTCGATGGCAAAAAAATTAAAATTCAAAACCAAAGACACCTACATCCGAAATTAAAGTTATTTTTAGTTTGTAGTGTTTTTTCTCGAAGTCGATTGTTTTTTGTTTTTTTTTTCTATCTGGAATTTCTCAGTAACAGCCCGGAGTCTGGATTTGTGCCCGGTTGATGGCAATAGGCTCGCCCCCTATTACATGGGACTTAAACATAACTGGCGAAATGTGGGTGTACTATAGGTACACCTCTGCCCAACCCTTCGGGGAAACAAGGCGAGATGTTATGTTACGTTATTTACGATTTAATATAAAATAAGGTATTAACTTTTTAGCACACTCACAACAAAAATATGACAGTCCACACTAAGGCATTGATATACTATACCTAACTACGGTCCCAAGAAGGTTTTTGTATGGCATTTTGGGTTATTAGTGATTCGCACGAATTTACTCGCCCGTAACGGGCGAATAGACACATAGGTTATATTATTTTTTCTTGAGGAGATTCGCATGAACATATTTTATTTAGATGTGAATCGATTTCTGGAGTTGTCGATTCACCTACAAATAAATTAACTTCGATCGAATCGCCTCAAGATTTTTTTTTATCATTCAAGTGTCGATTCGCCCGTATCGGGCGAGTAAATTTGTTTGAATCACTAATAATAATAAGGTTTGTGGTTGCGTACCCATAATAATTGGTGCCTGAATAAATTAAGACCTCCATTCAGGGCAATAAACTTATTAACCTACGCCCGAAACTAATAATGAGGTACCTGAATCCCAATCTCGACTGGCCTTTGGCTGCTGCATATTATTATCGTTCGAACGATCTCCTATCTGTGAACCTTCAATTTGGCAATTAAAATGTCAAGGTGATAAAGATTTTACGACGCGCAAGCCATTAAATTTTTTTGATCTTTGAGAACACCGGATTTGAGGTTCCAAGATGTTTGTTTTTTGTATGGATTCTCAAACTCAAAATTGGAAGCATTCATTTCAAGTAAACCATTTACGCGTTTTGAATTGTCGAGGAGTTGGTGAGTTAGTCAGAAAGGTGAAGCTAGTTGCCCGTTCCAAAAAAAAACATTCCTGGAATTCCTTTGGTGCCTGAAATGAAGGCCTCCAGTCGGGGCAATAAACTTATTGACTAAACGACTACATGTAAAAGGCACCCCCTGTGGGGTACCTCTGGGCCTCGGGTTAGGGCACGCTGGTGGAAGGAAAGTATGAGCTACGCTGAATCATGTTAGGATTATTCAGGGACGAACGGGAGTGGGCTGGCTCGAGCAATGGTCAGGGCCTGTGGTTGGGGCGCTTCCAAAGTTCCAAGAAGGTTTCTTTATGTAGTTTTTAAAGGAATTGCCGCGTTTACCTCACGAATGGTTTATATTAAACTTCTGCCCTGTAGCCCTGTGTTGAGTATCGAAGGTTACGCTAAAAAACTACAGAACGACTATGCAAAATATAATTTCATAAAGAAAATTAATTCGATATTTCTTTCCCGAATTATAAAATAATACAATAGTGTGCTACGAAGTTCGTAGCCGTTTGCTACGCAACTGGAAGCTGCTACGCGTTTTCATCCTCCCGATATCAATGTTAATTCCTGTAATGATAATTGTGTAGTTTTGTGGATTTAAGTTAATAAAATAACAGTTACTAACTATAAAAATGTTAATTACAAAATTGCTTAACTAGGTGTTGTGTTAAAAACCAATAAATTCAACTACGCGTATAATTTTTGTAACTATTTCATATTTAAATGGCGTCACGAACAAAAAGGGTACATTGTGTAATAAATAAAGAGTTAAGTAAATAAGAATTAGAATCTAAATCTGAGGCAAGTGGGTCGCGCGTGAAATGGAGAGGAGTTGCCGAGGACATGTTACATGCTGTTGTGGGTAGACTGTGCTTTTGTTAGTTTAGAGAAATGCCTAGATATAGAAAAGAAAGCGAATAAGGTGCAAACATAGAATAAAAACAACATATGTAGAGCAAGCAACAAAGAATCAAAACCTGAAAAAAAAAGCTCTCAAATGGTTTCAGCTGTTACTTTATTCGTTTTAATTTTAAATTTTTGTTTGTATTTCCTGTGCGTGGCCCAAATAAAATATTTTTCTTTCTTTTTCTTATTTGAATTTCGATTTTGTCTTCTAGGCTGTAGAGGATGCTACTTGCCCTAACCAATTCGTAATTTCGATCAACCACAATGAAAATAGAATATCCTGAAAGATGACTCATATTTCTATTGTTTTTCAGGAGCCTTTTCTCGTCAAGACGTAAAGACTCGATCTATCAATCTGACTAGCTTTTTCTATGGAAAAAGCTAGTCAGATTGATTGAGTCTTTTGTTATGTCATGTTATGTTGGGGTTGGCTTCCAGTGTAACCGGATGCAGCCAAATACCAGTTTTTTGCATGAAGCGACTGCCTATCTGACCTCCACAACCTAGTAACTGGGTAATGCGATACCCCCTGGTAAGACTGGTTGTCAGACTTTCGGACTTCTGACGATCCGTAACGACTGTCAAAGATCCACGAATGACAGCCGGGACACGTGCTTTCCGAGGCACGGAGGGGTCTCGGTATGTTAAGATGTTCACCCATCCACGGGCCACCCCGGAAAGCGTAGCTTAACCTGATAAATCAACCCGTGCGGCTGTAATTGCATAGTCACGAGCTCCTCAAGACGTAAAGACTATCCCTACATAAATTCGCGTAGAAAATATGGACCCAAATGTAGCTAAATGCGATTATTTTTAAATGTCCAAGTTCCACATAGCACCGCCACATGTTAATTAGAGGCGTTAATTAAGTTATGATGGATTGCTCAGCGCACTGTTTAGAGGTCGAGAGACATACTCTTATTATTTTACGTCATTATGTATTTCGTAAAGTTGCGTGTGCGGAGTAGATTTTTTGATAAAGATGTAAAAAGAACGCACTCATAAATTTTATA
This sequence comes from Agrochola circellaris, assembly GCA_914767755.1. NCBI lineage: Eukaryota > Metazoa > Arthropoda > Insecta > Lepidoptera > Noctuidae > Agrochola > Agrochola circellaris. The sequence goes on along the minus strand of OU611850.1, from coordinate 8,013,697 downwards.
GCGAAAATGTCGAGTGCTCTGTTGCCTCCAATTTTTCGAATAATTTTGTAAAGTAAAGTAAACATTTATTTGCATATATTGCAGGTACAGTAAATAAGATGTGACAGTCAAAATATGGGCGATCCTTGTACAATCTACCTTATAAGTAATAGGCACGCAACATTATGATAAAATTAATGAATTGCAGTGATGACATAATTAAATTATTTTTTATGCTCAACAATAGTCGGCATGGTACATTCATATACGTAATTAAAAAAATAAAAATAATCTAGAATACAATAGGAATAAAATACTTGCTCATTTATCGACCGGAAGTTAGAGATTTGAATCAGCCTGACTACTTTCCCTCTTTCTTTGCCGTGGCTGCTCGTTTAACCAGAAGTGAAAACAAGTTAAACCGTTGATCCTGTCTGTCATTCGTAGATCTATGACAGTTGTTCCGAAAATATGACAGCCATTCTTAGCAAGGGTTATCGTGTTACCCAGTTACTGGGTTGTGGAGGTCAGATAAGCAGTCGCTCCATGTAAAATACTGTTATTGAGCTGCATCCGGTTAGACTGGAAACTGATCACAACATAGTTGGGAAAAGGTTAGACACGTGATGATCTTAGAAAACATAAACTTAATAATATATCGTTTAAACCCTATAAATACATAATTACCGTAGACTCCTGTCTGCACTGTTCATAAACAATCAATACTATTAATATTCCGGAGTGGGTCACGTGCTCGTGCTAGAGCGAGACGGCACGAGGATGGCGCGTGCCCGATGCATCACGAAGTGCATCATGACGATATGATCGTGTCCCACCCGCGTTGTAGTGGACGTGTTACATCATTATCATCTATATATTATCCGTGTATGTACCGTTCGTAGTTTAGACTGTAAAGGGAGTACCCTTTACAGTCTAAAATTTTTTTTCTAACCTCGAGAGAATAGTAATTCTCTCGAGGTTAGAAAATAAATTTACCAAATTATTAATATGGGTAAGATCCTTCACGGGAGAACATGTCCCTGAACTGCACAACATGTCCCATCTTTTTTCTCCTTTAAGTTATAACCGTAACAGGAGACACAGATTGCTCGCCGTGCCTCTGAGTCAAACCGTCGCTCGAGCCCAGTCTCCTGTCCATAGCACACGCTCTGCGCTCAGCGCTGTCTTGGACGCTAAGCCCGACTGCGATGTGGTCGCGGATGTGTGGAAGAAGTCGAAATCTTGTCAGTATTTCTGGAGTATTGTGAGATGAGCGTATGACTGTCGAGTAATTGTATACTTTTGTTATGTACTTAAATAATGTGCTTGTGTTTCTAATTAATGTAATTGGCTTTGGCCGTTTTATGTTTAAATAAATAAATTATAATGGACAGAGGAAAAGCATCATGAGAAATATCTTCAGAGACATGAAGGACGCCTCCACAACAGACGATAGTCTAGAAACTCACTCCTGCTAACAGGCTCAATAGAAATTTTATTATATATTTTTAGGGGTTTATAAAAAAAGGCAGGGCATCGACGCGAAAACTTTTACCATGGATTCTGTACTTGATTCTGAACCCCCTTGAGCTTCGTCGGTTTAAAAAAAATATGCTGTTCCATACATTTTGACCGCGTAGGTATTGCACTTTTCTATGAAACAGCAGATTTTTTTTTAAATACACGACGAATGGGGATCGCTACGTCACAACTCATTATAAAATCTACCTGACAGATACGTCATGCCACATTTTAACTCAATGTATTTCTGTAATCTTTTAATTACGTAAAAAAAGAAATAATATGTTTGCAATATTTTTTAATATCCTTCCTGACGGACGAACATTTTTTTTTATTCAACTTCCCTTTTCACTACTGCTAAAGGCAATGTCTCCTTCGTGCCAGCATAAGAGAAGATGATCTGGAATATCAGGGAAATTTCTAGGACAGATTGCCGAGATTGATCTTGCAGAAATTCGGTTTTCAACAGATTAGTGTGAGCAGAATGTGCCTGCAATGTTCTCGGTTACAAAAAAAAACGCCACGATCATGCCCTAAACATAACAAGGAATCAGCAGCAGCATCCTCCATTGACTGCAATCGGCAATCAAGATGATTCTAACTCTGACACTTTTGACTGTTTAGAGAAGCAGTTACTGAAAGTGAGTCTTCGCAATTTTGTTTTTGATCGTCCATTTTTTACAAGGACTTTATTACTAGGTCTACCTGCCTAGTCTAGGTACATGTGATGCTAGAGTGAGACAACACGCGGATGGCTCGTGCCGAGTGCATCACGCGGCTGCATCACGATTATTCACGATCTCCTCTACAACAATGACGTCGTGATTGCGCCCGCGACGCCGGTGGCGCCTCCATGTGTGACAAGCATGTAATAGGGAAATATTATATGGTTATGCTGTATTGGCAATATGTTTATTTACTTGGAATCGAAATGGCGATAGAGCGAAAGACACCCGCAACACCCAGCCCCGTTTGGTTATGGAGACCGAGAAAATTGAAATTTTTGGTAAAATAGAGCTTTACCAAAAAAGTAAAAAAAAACTACTCCTAAACGCTGCATCTGAAATATTTATATTTGAAGCTAAATACAATACTAGACCACTTTCAAATATTTGCCAAAAAACCACTTTCAATTCTACCGAAAAAAAAATGAAGTCAAGCTACCAAAAATCCAATTTTTTCTGTTCCATTAACCAACATCATTACTTTACCATTCCATTTAGCAGTTAATCAACCGCCCTCTGGATCAATGATCGATGTGATTACGTTCATCTGCGCACACGCACACGACTAGGGAGATCTCACCTTTATGAGGGGAATATATTTGATGTTTTATCTGCATTCGCTACGGATTAATGGGTGATGATTCGTTTATGTTGGTGTAAATGCGTTTTCATGGTGAGACGGGAGGTAAAATGTGAGTCATCTGGCGCGTGTGTGAGCTACTAAGGGTAAGCCAAATATGGAAAAACTGTTGAAATAACAAGCATCAAAGTGCCTTCTGAGAATATTATCGATCAATCAATCTGCCTAGCCTTTTCCCAACTATGTTGGCGTAGGCTTCCAGTCTAACCGAATGCAGCTGAATACCAGTTTTACATGGAGCGATTGCCTAGCTGACCTCCACAACCACAGTAACTGGGTAATACGATATCCCTTGGTAAGACTGGTTGTCAAACTTTCGGGCTACTGACGACCCGTAACGACTGTCAAAGATCCATCAATAAAAGCTGGGACCAATGGCTTATCGTGCTTTCCGAGGCTCGGAGGAGTTCAAAGAAAAGAAAGAAAATACGTTTATTTGACGTTAACATGACGCAAAGAAAGAACACAAAACAAAAAAGAATAGGTTGGGGAAAATATACGCCACATCCACGCAAAATGGCCATCGCTCAGCATAATACTACCTACATCAAAATTATGCCAATACCATCCACAAGGTCCCTTTCGATGTAAAATTTCATTACTGCTGATTAGAGCTGGGTATCACGATACGCAGACCCCATCCCCATCAATTTGCTCACCGGCGGCCGCCAGCACAATCAGTAAATTGGTCTGCATCAACAAAAACACGCGCAGGACTAAAGGGGCAGTACTGTGGGCTCTCGATACTGTGGATGCTATGTGAGTTTGGTGGATGAGAGTCGATTTTTTGGAAAGAAATGTCAGCTTAGTAATCTTCTTTGTAAATGAAAGTTTGCTTTGTTAAGTAGGTACCTGGTACTTGTTAAAAGGCCTACACTGTCCTCCCATACCTATTAACACTGCTATTTGGAAATATTGTTAAAATCAATTATTTTTAAAAGAGTAACCGTGGAGTTTCCATAGGAAACGACCAATTGGAACCGTGCACCTAGCTTCTGATGTTTCATAAGTGCCCATGTAGGTTTATGTGAAATAAAATATTTTGAATTTTAAAGATTTATAGGTACAATCATCTCTGTAGAAGTATAACTTAGTTAAGTACCTCCCAATACATTTCACCTGTAAGATGAATATAACGTGAAGACTGACCGGAGAATGGAAGACGGTCACATTTTGTGCTTACCCTGACTCCTGGGTAACATGGTACATGGATAGGCAGAAAAGATATAACATAAGTAGGTAGGTTTCTTGCGATAAGTATCATACTCGCCCAAAGTTAGCTAGCATGGCAAAGATGTCGGTGGAGGACCTCATTCCCTGTGTAAATGCACAGGGAATGAAATGAAAATGAAGCTACTGGATTTTTTGAATAAAATTCGGAGCAACATTAGAAGTCTTTCAGCAAAAAATATCATTTCCCCAGTTCCACATATACCTACTCACTCGTTTGAAGAAAAACGTCGTTATGTCTACGTTTTTTGATGTGTTAATGCTTTATCGTAACTCACGTTAAAAAGAAACTCGATAATTTCTCGCCCTAACAACTCTAAACCCATAGTAATGATTTTATAAGTGCGCAAACTGTAACTGAACACGCGAGCGGCGTGAGATCGTATCACATCCCGCGCTCAGCGGTGGGATAAACTTCCCAAAGCACAGGGAATTAAAAAAGTAGATGAAGTAATCAATTAGTTACGTATTTTTGTTGATTTTGATCCTGCTGATGTTGCTGACAAAATACAATGATTATAATGTTAGCATTTTGTTACCTATGCAAAAATAGTCAAAAATCTGAACCCTAATTGCGTAATACACGATCAATCACAATCTGAATCATTTTGAAACAGATTGCTAATCCATTGCTACATAAGTTTGAAAAAAAAATCAGCTCAACAACGTGAATGACGCAATGGCTGCAACAGATTGTCTTTATCATTTAAGAAAATGTGTTACGCAATTAAATACCTGCATTCATTTCTTAATTTGGATGAATTTTTTGACGCATTGAGCGTCAGGTCTTCGCCTTTTCTAAAATTATACTTTGACTACTTATTATACTTTACACTTGTCTTATTTCTATTATTTTAAGACCTTTTTATCTGCGTATTTAATTGCAGTTAATTTAATTAATTAAATAATGTTTGTTTGCAATCACTATTCAACATCATGGTCATTTCAACTGAATTTTCAGTAATCTGAGCAAAGAAAGGTGAGATCGGAAATGTTGTAGCAGTTTTGCAGGAGGCATTAAATCAGTGCAGTTTAGGCACCGACTAAGAAAGAAAATTAGTCACGCGTATCTGCAATTTATAATATACATTTCAACCTTTGCACCTCAATAAAAGACAATGAAAGAAAATCCAAAACAATACAAGGACAATGACTCACTGACCTTTATCCAATGACTGATAACTAAATGAATTACACGTTAATAAGAACTGTACCTTCTACGTCATAACCCCGCCTTCCATTTTCAAGCGAACTCATGACGTCACTAAATGACATTTGTGACTTCATCAATGTCGCTGTATAATGACGTAATGATAATTTCATAGCCACTTATTCCTGATGAGGTGGTAATCGTTTTAAATTGGAGGCGATCAAATATTAATCAGATTAACAGCGATGTCTGATTTTAAATCTACTTTAATAAATTCAATTCAATACGTAGGTTTCTTGATGAGTTTTCTTCTGATAGATGGGAAATCCTTAATCTTGTTCCAGAGGGAAAACCTTGAGATAAAAGTAATGCATTTTTAAATAAGCTCTTTAAGATCATTCTTCTTCAATAAATTATTTTGGAATTTCTTGTCTAAGTACACAAATCGACTTCTATCAACTGCAGCTGTATCAATCATATAAGCTATGTATCGATATAAGCTATATCACTACGATATCGCTGCTGTGCTCGGTATCGATACAGTCGATCAATTCTGTAAACACACCGTGAAGAGTGAGGTGAAGTGAGCATGAAGTGAGCTGTCCATAGTGCCAATCCCTAGCTTTAGGTGCAATGACAGCTCACATCAAGCTCACTTCACCCAAGTTGTCACGGTGAGATGTTTGCAGAATAGCACGGCTGGTCCGCCTTCTGATTAGTCACTTTGGACTAGTATTGCTACTGAGCGCGACAGTGATATCGCTTATATCTGAACAGGCCGTAAAGCTTTGTTTTTGCATTAGTCAGGCTGAAAAGGGTCAACAACTAACAAAGACTGCGTTTGTCAACATTAATTTACTGAAACCTAGACTTTGGTTGGTGGTTCATAAACATGACATTTCGAACTGTTCCAAACAAAACAATCGCAATGTCCACCCAACTTCCCAGCAACCACGCAAACATATTGACTTAACACAAACATACACCTAGTAACAACGGTATAACGATGTTTGCCCACTCTCCCCCGAGATATGACGTGACGTTTTACGGGAATTAAAAACGCTACCCCGACCTCCCCTTTCATATCTTGTATTTTTGTTGATTAAATCTCTTTGAGAGGGCGAACGGTAATTCTTTTATTATTAAGTGATGTGGAGTTATAATAAAAACTATCTTTCGTGATAAAATATTGAATGTTTCAATAGTACGTTTCTTCTTTATCCATTCACAGAAAAGTAAATTAATCTAATGTAATTAACTAGGCACTCAATGTGTGGCTCAAAATCAAACAACCAAGGAGCAAAATTTGCTTCGCCAGCGAATAAAATGATTAAATCTTAATTTTATTGGGCAAATGACCATAAATAAATATTAAAATTTAATCGTGTTAACTTTATATCATACACTACCTACTAAAGTTTTGTATAAACACAAGTATAAACCAGTCTTGAAATTGCACACACCAAAATCCTGGCTGGTGTGTACTACACACATAGCGAACTAGTGTTTTTATCTGCAAGCCAGTGCAAGTATAGAATTTGCAAGTATCGCTTAGAAATGACGTTACTTTATCAATCTTACATCTTTGTATTTACTAACAATCTATGGAATGTTTGTTCTGACACAAAATTATGAATCACGTAGATAATATTTAAATATAATGATAGAACCAATACATACATAAGTATTTCGATAAAATAATATATGTAAGCATGAAATTCACTTCCTGACCACCTGGTAATCAATGGAACAATGGTACCGAATTTCCGAACGGAATAAAAAATGATCTGTCAAATGGGGAGCTTTCCCGCCAATTTGGCGGCGGTTCGCGCCCTCGCCACTTAGGGTTGCCATTTGGTGGAATAATTATTGTTGTATTTTTTATTATAGGGAAAGATTATGATTTGATTGTTCGATGATCATAGCAGATGTTTGTGGTTTTATTTATATTGTTGTTACTTATATTGATTTCAATACTGCGTTACTAATAAATTGATGTTAATAACATAATTCTAAGTAAAAAAAAGTAGATGGAGGTCACTTTATATGTTTACCTATAATATTGTGGTAACGTATTTTTTTTTAGGTGCATCGTCTTCTCATATAATTATGTAACTAATGTACAAAATATTGTAACACTTTTTAAAAGAGTAACGGTGGAGTTTCTCGCCCATTCTTCTCCATACGAAAACTACCTTTTGGAAGGGGCGACTAGAATCAATTCATTTGTAAACTTTGACGTTCAAAAGTGCCTTACAAGGGCCTATTTGAAATAAATGATTTGACTTTGACTTTGACTTTATGTCTATGATGGAGGTGTACCTATAGTCTTAACTCTATTAAAGATTTTTCAGAATAAGTTTCAAACAAATAGAAACAACTAATGCATTCTAGTTCCATTACAATTAAGTAATTGATATTACTTTATCATCACAACATTAATAAGTCAATAATAATATTATTATCGTTACGCCCTATTGCGTAAAATCTAATCTCATAAAGCTCTGGTTACCCTACGAATTCGGCACGCCCTCGCAACGAGATTAATAGGGCCGTGTTTAGACCGCCCGTCACCATGGCAGCAGCGGGGCGATTGTCAATCTGTCTGTCCGCCCCCTAAGGGCGCCTAAATACCACATCTCAGGGGGAACGTTAATTTATCTGGCAACACTGACATTTAGAGATGGTGAAAGGTTAATTGACTTTTTATTATTGCACTTTTATTTTCGCATTATTTTTTTCATCTTGTTGAGATTTATAGTCAAGACAAATGGTAGACTTATGGTAGTATTTAATTTATTTTAATAAAGCGGGGAAAAAAAGTTACTGTACTAAACTTTTTATATCAATGTATAGGAAAATAAGCAGAGTACCATAAATGACCAATGACACACTAGACTATGCACTAGACGATTCAAATTTGATAGGAACCGTCTATCAAAATAAAAATAATATAACCTAAAAAAATCCCAAATAATTTCACCAAAACAAAATTCATGGTTATTCACAAAATTGCAGCTACAAAATCAGTCAAAATGTGTTCAAAACCTTCGCTCAAGCCATCTAAGCAAAATGCTTTAGCACAAATGAAACAGAATATTCCGGTACAGTTAACAGACCTGTCGATCTTTGACAATACGTATGCTTTTATGAAAGAACGATTCAATCAGGAAATGAAGCGAATTGACCAGCAAATGCATAAGTTCAGGTAATATCACAGATAATTCACTCCGCATTTTAGTAATATAGCTCACAAGTACTCGGTGGGCTCGACTTGTTGGGCCAATTCAGTGAGTGTAACGCAGTCAGAACCTCAAGTTTTGAAACGGGCAACTATGTTCGAATTTTCTGACTAATTGACTGACTCCTTGACAGTTCAAAAGTGCCTGCAAATGGTTTAATGGAAATAAATGCTTTGAGTTTGACTATGAACGTAGTCCTCACCTGAGGATCGGTACAACAACCAGTCCTGTGCTGTCTACACCCGCTCCAAGGGATTCTCGTAACCTTCAGTAGCTTTTCAGTCCAACCATCAAAGCAAGAGTGATCAGGCACCTTCTGGTAGGTACACGTGTTCCGACCTAAGCCTTATTCGTTGCATTTCACCAGACGAGAAAGAGATCAAGAACAGGCCATTTCAAAAATAAAAATAATATTTTTTTTAAAAGGAAGACGCAATGTGGATGTCCCATAAGGTGGACTCTAGTGCGCTATCCATGCTGCGCCTTCCGGTTCGACGAATAATTTGACTTCTCTAACATAAACACACTCTCACTCTCACACTCTCTCACATATTTGATTCTTATTGAAAAATGTAAAGACATCTGTGTGACCGCATAGTTCTTCTATATTACACAATGGATTGTGATGCGGTTTTTGCCATCATTTAGATAATTTATTTCGGAAGGTTTATGTGCATTTTACATTATAATAAAACTTACTAATAATAAAGAAATCTGGATGTTTTCTCAAGCCGTCAAACAGTGTGAAGGGCGGCTCGTTTTTCTATTAAAGTGTTAATACTAAAAGTTAGCATCGTCGCAAATAGCTGTCAAATATTTACCTGATTTTATTAATTTGGCAATATTACTGTATGGAAATATGAAATGTGGCTAACTAGCGAACTAAAATATTCATTATGAAATGCAATAATTAATATCGTAACACCCAATATTTAATTCTAGATGTAAAAAAAGTATTTAGAAACTTTCCAAATGCCTTTTTTAATACCTAAAACGGTTACAATATCAAATTCAGTGTTATTATTGCATTCATCATTAATATTCTAGTTCGCTAGTTAGCCAAATTTCATATTTCCATACAGTAATATTGCCAAATAAATCAAAACAGCGAAATATTTGACATCTATTTGCGACGTTGCCAACTTTCAGAATAAACGCTCTTAGTAAAATAAAGTTTCCGTTCCCCGCAATTATTTCGAACTTCATCAGCAAATATTGGTCATAGGTAAAACACAAAAAAAAAAATTAAACACAAAAACACAAAAAAAAAAAAAAAAAAAATACAAATACAAATTAAAAAAAAACAAAAATACAAATGTGTCCTATTCATTTCAGCTCCGAGCTCACTCAATGCTACGGCGGAACCTCCACCGTTCAGACAGGCCTCGTGCCCTCCAACTGGGAAGACCTCCAAAAGTCCCCACTGGTGATTGGCGAAGGGGAGGACAAGATCTTGAAGCTACAGTTTGACGTCAGCCAGTTTGATCCTAATGAGGTACGGAACGATTTATCTTCACAACAAAAAACAAATCATAGGTTTCTTAAGAGTAAAGTAAAAAGTAAAACATAACATCATCAGCCTTGTTTCCCCGAAAGGTTGGGCAGATACCTGTAGCAGGTACCCACATTTCGCCAGTTATGTTTAAGTCCCATGTAACAGGGGGCGAGCCTATTAAGTACCATCAACCGGGCACAAATCCAGACTCCGTGCTGCTACTGAATAATTTCAGACAGAAGAACCCAATAACACTACCCCACCCGGGAACTACAAAAATGATGGAATTTTCATGTTTTTATTATAACCCCGCATTAATAATGTGGGCTAGAATATTTTGGGCAGACAGTGTTGCTACCTATTAAATAACAATTTAAAGAGAGGGTACTAAATTCTTGGGTCGTTACACAATTTTAACACTTGGTATTACCGATATATTGCCGTCCTTAGCGACAATGTTCATATTCATTTTCATTTAGTAATTGCGTGTCGCAAACCAGTCGGTCGATTCTGTAAAAAGATCATCGTGAAACTTAGGTGAAGTGAGCTGTCACTGTCACAAATCGACCGGCAGGATGCTAGGGATTAACACTATTGACAGCTCACTTCACGCTCACTTCACCTAAGTTTCACGGTGATATTTATACAGAATCGATCGGCTGTTAGTTTCATGGCACCTTTTAAGCCGACAGCAACGCTGCAAGCTATCAGAAATTCCGAACTCTAAAAACAAGGAACCCTTAACCCTTTTCCAGATAAAAGTAAAGCTTCTGAATGACATGCTAATCATCAGCGCAACCCATGAAGAAAAAACAAAAGACACGACAGTGTACCGCGAGTACACCCGACAGTTCAAGATGCCCCCAGGCACGAACCCCGAGCAGGTCGTGTCCTCGCTGTCCCGCGATGGTGTGCTGACAGTACAGGCACCACTACCACAGCCTGACAATAATAGTAACACAGCGCCTGAAGAGTAATAATACAAATTATGTTGGTTATAATTGACTTGTTTTTTTTCTCTAAAGTCATAGGTCGAGGGCCGAGTTATAGGTACAAGATGTAATTAAAATAACTGAAAACTTGAAAAGTAGGTGTATACTCTCGTCTTGAACAACTTATACTAAGAGAGCGACCACGAATCAGCGAAAATTTTCAATTCTTTTTTCGAAACATTACGGTTTCGGAAATTAAAATTTTAATTTCGCGGAGTACTTTAGCGCATGGGAGATGCGCTAAGGTAGGTACAATAGGCTGCCTACAGTTATTAACATGTAAGACGGCAAAAGGATACAGTTTATCTTAAATTCTGACGCATAAATGCACCCCGAACGGTGTCTTGGAACTATAACGCGTGGCCCTCGTATTTTGCAGATCTACAATAATTGCAATCTTACAACTAGTTACCAAGCGGTACCGTGTTCCTCAGTACCTAACTGACCTGTGGAGGTTAGATAGGCAGCCGCTCCATGTAAAATACTGGTATTCAGCTGCATACAGTTAAACTGGAAGCCGATCTCAACATATATGGGAAAAGGCTAGGCTGATAATCTAATGAACAAAACACAATTGTGTTGGTTTAACAAAGAACAGTAAAGTCGCCAAGCCCCACCCTTTGCGATGATTTTTCCGTTACTTAACATCACCATCACACTTGTCCAATAGGAAGATCAATGACCACCTGATTAGTAAGTAATTTAAAAAAAAAACTTTTTATAAATACGAGTTCATCCGCTTCAAAATCAATGTAATTTATCGACATCGTCATCGTCATCATCATCCTGACGGCCAACTCTAACACCGCACGCGCTCATTGGTCAAATCAAATAACGCGCGCTTCCCCGACTTCCTGTTACACACTTCCGTCGCTTTTCACGAAATCACTCCCACATATTTGATTAAGGGAGATGCGCTAAGGTAGCCCGCGAGATTAAAATTTTCTTTAGTTTTTTGCAATTTGCGGGTCAGTGTCAGGTTGGTTGATTAAAATATGATTCGCGACCGAAACAAATATGGATTAACAGAATTATAATCATTACAATCAGCACAATACAACTCCTTGCGTTAGCATAATACTCAAATGTCACGATTTCATGAAATAGTCATTCAGGATTACATGAACTTAGAGAGTTGTATTGATTATAATTCTATAAATAAACATATGATACGGCCGCGAATCATATTTAGATCAATATACCTACAACCTAATACTGACCAGTAAATTGCAAAAACTTAAGACAATTTGAATTTCGCAGGCTACCTGACGCTTTCGCCTTAAGTTAGTTAATACTACCTTTTTTTTTAAAGTCAACAGCGCAGGAGTACATAAATTCAATCATGTCTGGATCGCGATTGTTTAAGAATATGAAAACTTTTTCGTAAACGGTATGTATTTCTAAGCCAGACGTAGCTGTCCAAAGAAAACCCTTAGCCAGCAAGCCAAACCCCTATTATAAATGTACATAAAATCGATAGGACAAACACCTAGAGACGTCCCTATCTACCGGGCGACCTATTTGCGTGAACATCGCTGCTATTAGCACCGTAGATCATCGAAAAGGGGTGATGTGTAATCGTCTGTACTAAAGTTACTTCAAATTGGGTTAATTTTTGTACAAAAGTCGGTTTAGACCAAACGAGCGAATGCATATACTATCCCCACCCCAAATTCATTTTGTGTAAGTAGGGATAGTGCATTCTCTCGTTGATGTATCTGTCGCAGTAACTGGTTGAAGTCGTGATATAGTTATATCCCTAGGGACATAGCTGTATACCGTAATATAGTTATATGAAAGCGGTTTATAACTGTCGGAGTGCCCTAATTTTGATACTGTGACCAATTTCGACTCGCTCGACCAATTTCGACGTAGCGCTCACTCGGCTCGCGCATAGTTGGTCACAGTTCTGACCTAATCTATTTGGTCGGAGTGCCCTAATAGGTATATTACAAGATCGTGCTTGTATCATAGTTATATTCCTACTAGTTAGGATAGCTATGAATCGCTTTCAAATAACTATTTTACGGAATATAGCTATATCCCTAGGGATATAACTAATCACAACGTCAACCATGTTACTGCGACATATCCATACTAAAATCTCAAGAAAAGATCGCTCTTGTGTTCTGGATCTGTATTCGTTTGGTTCAAACCCGTCTTTGTATACCTACCTACACGAAAATTCCGTCGAGTGTTCATGAATGGTAATGTTTTGTGGTGATAAAAAAGTTCTTGAGAAAATAGATTTCTATGTATAACACTATCATTATGTACTGAGGTAGGTGAGGATCCTTGCATGTCCTCACATTTCCTACCATATAATATGCTAGCAAGACACGCACCTCTGACTTTTCGTACAGTGCGTATTGTATAATTATCATTTGCTTCAAAAACGGTGAAGGAAAACATCGTGCGGAAACCGGCAAGATATTGCTCGACGGCATATGAAGCCAAGTTAGAGGCCCATGGACGGCATAAAAACTTTGACACCAGCCATGCTATTCTGTAAACATCTCATCGTGAAAACTTGGGTGGAGTGAGCTGTCAATAGTGTCAATCCCTGTGGAATGACAGCTCACTCCACGCTCACTTCACCTAAGTATTCACCGTGAGATGGTTACAGAATAGCACTGCAGGTTAGTCATTAACCACACGAAAAAGAAGAAGATATTATTATGCTACCAGCTATTATTGTACCCAAAAAATTAGAACGCTGCATAATTTAAATGGTAATAACTAAATCGTTTTGTAACTTAACTGAAAACTCGTCTAGTTTGATTGAAACGACATTATTTTTGGCTTTTTATTCTGAGTTGGATCCTAAATCTGAGCAAGCTGCGAAGATCTAACCTAAAAATAAGTCCATTAAAAAATTCAAGCCAGCCAGCTCCTCTTAATAAATTAAACATTCTAAATTGATACGCTGTCCTTCCACATTCTATATTTCCTTGATCCGCGTCCCTATCACGTCGGTACTCAGCTTGCTAATGTACTCGTGTGCTATATGACAGAGTATATGACATCGTGACGTGGCCGCGCCAGATAAACGTCGACCTGAAACACGCACACTAGCAAATTGTGATGAATAAGGTGAGGGATACACAGACAAATTTAAATAAATAATAGTTTTTCTCTGTTAATTTTATTGTTCCCATCGATATTCGTTTTTGCTCGATGGAAAGGACGCTGTCGAGTACTTTATCTGTATCCAGGTTTATTCCAACTGTTCGTCATTGCTGCTTTTCATGCCATATTTCTTTGAGTTTGCTAGCAGATACTTCCGCCGTTTTCTTCAAATTATTTCTGTAACGATCCAGTTCTATCTCTGAAATGGGGCCGAACATGATCTTCAAGGATTTGTTTAAAATAATCATTATCTACATTGGAATGCATTCAAATCACATTGAAGGTACTATGTGAACATTTTTACCTTTGTTCAGTTTTGGACAATTTCTTTTTGCAGAACGATCCAACACATAACTAGCTCTCATCTTCCACTGTATCAGCTGTTGTCTCTTAAAAATTGTCTATATAAGTTCTCCCAATTGTATCTCCATCCTAACCAGGTCACCTGTACAGTCACACGGCTGTATGTGTGCGTTCGTGCGGATGGGTGGCGTGTTGATGCGGCGCGTTGCCATGACAACCGCCCTCGCTTCCCAGAAGAGACGATGTGCTGTATTAAGGGAGGTAGGTATGATTGTTGCGGATTGCTGGGTGGTTTGGGTAGAAATAGAGGTAATTTTCGGTAAAATTGTCGTTTTTCAAGTCTTCTATTTTCAACTTTTTTAATAGTCTTGTCGCTATTTCTCGTGGGCATCGTAGAGAGGCTTAGACTACACAAGAATGCCTTTTATTCTTAAACACTGGTTTTATTTTCAGAGGCAACCTAGTAACGTGAATGTTATTAAATATAGGCAAATTATTTATATCATTCACGTGCTGATCTATCGAGAAATCAGCAACCAACTATGCTAAACTTGCTCATGGACTAATCTAAGTAATTTTCCCGGCATACCCAATATTCTAAAGGTCGTGCCCAGACGAGAGACGAAGATCAGGGATAGTGAGTTTGGCGTAGAGGTCTACGAATCTCGTAGCGTAGCCTAGCGTAACCTAGCGTAGCCTAACGTAGCCTAGCGTAGCCTAGCGTAGCCTAGCGTAGCCTAGCGTAGCCTAGCGTAGCCTAGAGTAGCCTAGCGTAGCCTAGCGTAGCCTAGCGTAGCCTAGCGTAGCCTAGCGTAGCCTAGCATATAGAGTTTTATGGTAGGTACTTTATATTTCATATATAAACGGCTGAATAGATTGGAATGGGCTAAAAACAGACACGCCTGGATTAACACAGAATATTTTTTCTGGAACATGAAGTAGTTTCCCGCCTTCTTTCTTTTTCATGTGGTTAGTGACTAACCTGGTGTCAGAGTTTTTATGCTGCACACACATGCCGTCAAGAAATATCTCTCAGGTTTCCTAGAGATGTTTTCTTTCACTGTTTTTGAAGCAAGTGATAATTATATAATACGCACATGAATCTGAAAAGTCAGAGGTGTGTGCCTTGGGTTCGAACTCGAGACCTTTGAGTTGCAGTCCGACGGCCACACCAGGCCCAGCTAGTACGATGAAAGAATAAGTGATTCCGTTTGTTTAGCTTTCCAAAATCAACACCACTACGCACCCGATCATGCACAAAATCGATAAAAAACAAAACTATCACCTGTATCATTACGCTCGTTACACTAGGGGGGCGCCACACATGTCTGATTTACCTATTGTTGCGTTGATAGCTCCCCTCGGTCCATGGCGAATCGGACGTAAAGTCGAACGCACCCCATGAGATGGTAATTAGTTGGTAAGTTGAACTTTTTTGATTTATTGTTTAAGTTTGGTTTCTGACTTTGTAGCTGTATTGTGTGTGAGCCTGATATGGGGTTATCTTTTTCGCTCATTTTTGTTGAATATGCAAACAATTTCCGGAGAGTAAAGCAGTATCAGAGAAGAGGATGTTTACGATAATGCAATATAGATTTATATAATCTAACAAAGGCTGAAACTTTAATCCTAGCTTGGATCAACTCTTATAAAAAAACAATTACGGATACAAATACCAAAAATATATCCTTCTTAAGAAGCCGTGCTCGAAATCTACTGATTTTGATCATTTTTGTTCATTAGTTGTGAGAAAGGGAAAAGAATTTAAACAAAACTATTTGTTATTTGAAAAGTCGAGTTCTTTGTTTTGCATGTGGCTGAAAGGGATTTTTCAAATAAGTTAGGTATTCATGGAAAATCACAAATATTCGCAACAAGTTTTCAACTTTTGATTTTGAACATTTAAAAATATCATCAACATCGTTATTATGGTCTACTTGCATGTGGCTGAACCACTGTTTTAACTTCGATATAAAATATAAAAATATGAAAAATAATGTTGAAAAAACCCTTTTTTTTAAACCCTGTCAGTAATGTATTTTTCCTATTATTTAGCAAAACATTAAAAAAAAATATCACACATTAGTCTTCAGCTATCCTTGAAATAAAATCTATTAAATATAATATATATATAATAATATAATATAATAATATATATATAGTAATATAATATTTATATATTTAATTTTATGATTATAATCTTTAAAAAATAAATATCTTCATTCAGTAAATCAAAGGCGAAATAAACCATATGTTCGAGAGCGCATAAGTGATGCAACTAAGAGTATTAACAGGTGCTGTGACTGACATGAATGGTTTAGCACCACTAAAACTGTACTTTTATACAGACCTAATGTTTCAATTATTTCAAGCTTTCTTACAATTACATAAGTTATTGACGAAAAAGGGTGTTTTTCGTGCACGGAGCCTTAACAGTAGGTATACAGCTGAACATAGGCTTCCTAATATCGCCTATTGCTGTAAATACCTCTCGCTAATCAATCACGCCATGACAAGAACACACCAACTCCAATTCCCCAAGTTTCCTCTCAGCTCCCACCCCATATCGAAACTCTTGGAACACGCATACATTATCACCATAGCAACACGCTGACTGTACGGAGCGTCCCCTAAGGGAAGGGTTCTCGCCGGAAATGAGGTTTTTATCCCCTATCCCCGGCATCGGAAGTGCCGCGGTGAGTTTACGCCATGGGTGACTCTCTTGGCCCTAATGTGCATTAAAAATATGCGTGAATGTGGTAACGCGAAAAGGTGTTTTTTCATTGGGTGGGCATTATTATTTTCTTGTTTTAACACCCGACGCGTTTGATGGGAGATTGTAGATTGTATTTGTTATGTGTGTAAGGATTGAGGGCCATCCATAACCGTTAATCGAAAAACTATGTTATTATGATTTAGTAGATGTAAAAAAAAATTGAACCGTTTAAAAAATTTGTAAAGCACAACTAAAAAAAAATGCTATTCAAAGCTAGAGTATCTCTCTCTCTCGGTAAATCGATGCAAGTAGATGCTATATTGATATGCTAACATTATCTACCTAGCCTTTTCCCAACTCCTTTGGGGTTGGGTTCCAGTCTAACCAGATGCAGCTGCGACCTCCACAACCCAGTTACTGGGTAAAAGTAATACGATACCCTTTTGGTAAGACTGGTTGTCAGACTTTCGATCTTCTGACGACCCGTAACGAATGTCAAAGATCCACGAATACCATCCGGGACCCACATCTTAACGTGCTTTCCGAGACACGGAGGGGTCTTGGTGTGTAAAGATGGTCAGCCATCCACGGACCAACCAGCAAGTGTAGCTTAATCTGCTCGATAGACCCGTGCGGCTGTTATTACTTAGCCACAAGCACCCTGACATGCTGACATTTTGCTTTAATTCTACTCTAGCAAGGTAACATTTCGTAGGTATTTTAAAGTCGCAGGAATCCGCTGAATGCAAGAAGCAGAAGACGATATGGCGACCCTGGGGAGAGGCATATTTCAAGCAGAAGACGTCTTTCTACTGAAATTAGAAAGGCTCCTACCACCAGCTCTGTCGCCGCCGGGTAAGCCGCGGTGCGCCCGGTTTGCCGCACAGAGGAGTGCCGCTCGGCAGAAGCCGGCGGTCTGTGCCGCCGGCACTCGTGGCCTTTATGATGATAACGATGCCAGGCACTCCATGGAGGATTGCTGGGCTCCTGTTTGACTTTGTAAAGTTCCTCAATTCGGTGAAATAAAAGAGACTGTGACCTCTGAGTTTGTTTCAGCCTTTCTTCTCAGAGTAGCTGAGATAGGAAACGTCGACCTCATCTAGTTTTTAACCAACTTCCAAAAGGAGGAGGTTCTCAATTCTTGTATGTTTGTTACGCGTTCAAACCACCAATTTTGAATTGATATTGATGATTTAAAAAACGAAAAATTCAAAACCAAAGACACCGCAACTTCCGAAATTAAAAAGTTATTTTTCACTTAGTAGCAAACAGATATGGTTTTTTTTTGTCCACATCGCGGAAGCTCTTGGCCTGCATCTCACCTGATGGTAAGTGATAATCAGACCGAAGGTGGAACCAAGCTGTACCCGGAATCCTCAACCTCAGAGGAACTGGCTATCTTACCTCTAACTGCCGAAACACGACAATGATTGACGTTTATTTGTGTTTATCTATAAACCCTCGATATAAGTTTCTGAAACAGCTTATTGCCAACATTAATAGAACCAGTGTCATAGTTACCATAATAACCAAACGAGTGTTATAATGTTGTACTAAATTTCATTATGCAACTCCTTTGCTTTTTCGATCCTTCCTTACTCATCAAACAGCTTCATTCTCACTATTCAATTCGTGGTATCTTTATGAAATTCAAAAAAAGAACATTGTCATGTACGCGCGTGTCGCTACCTCAGCGCCGTAATAAAAAAAAACATACATAGTTTGTTTGTATTAGATACTCAGCAATTAAACATTTGCATATGTGAGTTCTTACAACACTGTAGAACACCCTATGGTTTCAGAACCTTTTATAGAGGATTCATATCATGGGTGTAGATAAAGTCTTGTATGCAACTGTACATAATTAGGTATTAAAACACTCATGTGATACTAACCTACACTCGTGTTTTAATACCCCTTATTATACAACAGTTGCATAAACAACTATTGTACTAAGCTACTTTCAGAAATAAAAAATAATTTATCATAAAACTACGACTTTGTCGTGTCCATTGGTTCAATACAATGACACAAAGGACACGTCGTAACGTAGGTCACCTAGGTGCTAAGAATCTATTCTAGTAATAACCGGGCGAAGAGGTTAGTTTACTGCATTAATAACATACGGTGGACAACCTTCATATCAATCATTTAAATCTAAATTCAAACACGAGGCATTTATTTCCATTAAACAATTTACAGGCACTTTTGAATATTCAAGGAGTTGATCTGAAAGAAAGATGAAGCTAGTTGCCCATTCGAAAGCGTAGTATAGATAGGGCAAGAAACTCTATGGACACTAAGAAAACTGACCAAGTGCGTGTCGGACCACGCACATTGAAGGGAATTTATCCCAAAAACAAACTTAACATTGTAGTTGAAAAACATGTTCTCCCAGTCATTGATATAAGTCCCGGTCAATTTTCCTTCAACTGCAAATGTAAGTTTGTAATCGCAAAAAAATAAAATAAAACTACAAATTAACGATTTTCGAACATTTTCCTTAACTTCTGCTGTGAGACCTTGCTTTTGCCAAATGTCAACGGGAAGTAGGTACCCTAAAGGTTTTGATTTATTTGCGAGTATCAAAATATGTCGCATAAATGGCCGTATTTTTTTAATGCGTTGACTTAGAAATTTAATTTTTTTAGAGCTCCAAGGAGCCGTAGACCTACGTATGTGATGTTAATTTCAACTTAATACCTCTACACGTTCCTGAGAAAATGGTCTTTACAGACTGACAAACATACAGACGGACGTCCACAAAGTGACCCTATAAGGGTTCCGTTTATTCCTTTTGAGGTGCGGTACCCTAAAAAACAATCTATCTTCACACAAAGATACAACTAATGAATAACACAAAACAATCTCAGGTGAAACCTGAACATATTGTGAAGTTTTTCAAATAATCGAGATTATTATGAGTTTATAACGGCTCATATAATACATTTTGTTCCTCATGTTATTGCTTCGACCCGTGCTGAACTCAAAACAAATCGATCGAAGATCCTCGCCGTGATAATATTTTCATTTTCGTCATGTGTTTATATAAAGAGGCGATACATACATTGTTTATTATGTGCAGGTTATGTGTTGGGTTGAGAGACGAGCTGGAGTATATAAGAGGTATTTACTTGTGCAATGGTACCTAGGTGCTTAGGTTAAATATTCTTTTTGCCATTGCCACTCGAAAAAGGGCATTTTATTAATCGAAAACAGTGAATAAAACTCTCTTTTGCTCACTGAGTGAATAAAAACATTTTGAATACGGAACAAGCACCAATTATAAGAAATATGTACAAAAAAATAAATGAAACGTGTTGAAAGTACCGATACTGGCTGGCTAAATGGAGCTATTCCATAGAGTTACACATTTTATTTTATTTTCTCGCATTCAATGGTAAAAAGCAGAATAAAAAAACTTGTGAAAAAAATAATTGTTTCGGTCCTTGTATCCCTCAACTTAAATTCCCTTTTTTTCACTTGTTGTATAATCTACTATTGTATCGTGTCATGTGGATTACAGACAAAGCCTAGCACCCCAATTGCGCTTTCTTCCAGAATTTTGAATTGTTCGACAACGTAAATAACGCTACGAATGTTGTCGCATTGTCAATAAGAAAGGTATTGTAAAGAAAGGTCAATTCCTTTTCCTATATTCAGTAAAATCTTGTCTTAGAAATTACTAATACTCGTAGGTGCTGCATTGATATTGCCAAAGGATTAATAATTACAGGCATAGATGCAAATTGGATTTCAGTTGTAAATTGTTGGAGGAGTTCGTGGCTAAGTAATAACAACCGTACGGGTCGATCCATCAGGTTAAGGTACGCTTGCCGGGGTTGTTCCGTGGATGGGTGACCATCTTTACATACCGAGACTCCTCCGTGCCTCGGAAAGTACGTTAAGCCGTTGGTCCCGGCTGTCTTAGTGGATCTTTGACAGTCGTTACGGCTCGTCAGAAGTCCGAAAGTGTGACAACCAGAAATACCAAGGGTAATCGTATTACCAAATTACTGGGTTGTGGAGGTCCAATAGGCAGTCGCTCCATGTAAAATACTGGTATTCGTCGTGGACTTATTCCTTCGAAGAGTAAAGGACAATATATTATTTAATTAGATTTGAAGTTTGTTATTAATTAGTAGTTAGAACTAGTCCTTCATTTCCTGCAGTTGCAAAAGCAATATTGCTATTTAACTCTTTTGCCTGAATTGATCAAACTAACACAAATTCCTTTTGATTAAAACTTTCCAATTTATTTAAAAGGTTATCCCTGACATTTTAGTTAAAACTAATTGCGATATACGAGCGAAATATTCAAAATATTCTATGCAACAAAAATAAACTACAAGCAATTTCTCTACAAAGAATTAAAAGTTATTACAATAAATAAACCCAGTGTCACCTTACAAGTAATAATTTAGTAAAAATTACCCTTTCTGGCCAGGTGTAGAGTTAAAGTGAAATCCAATAGAAGTTGCGCGTGCGCCGGTCACGACTCACGATAAAGTAGTTAAAATAACCGCTCGGTTACGAAATTAACTATTTATATTCTGGACAGGGAGATAGCTGTCTTTTAAAGGTTCTTGGACACTTATACGATGTATAAAAGACTATCATTTGCAATAAGATATACCTATTGAATTACGTAAGTATGGAGTTATTAATTGCAAGGAACGGGGTTGTTAATGATGATGAAGCTAAATCCTGTTTATAAAGACTTTATAAGGAGTCTTTTTGTGAAACATTATTCTGTTAAGAGGCTTACAACAGCTAAAGCGCGGTCACTGTCGGACTGCATAGAAATGAAAGAGAAGCGCGATGACACGACGCAGGTAATTTATTGCAAAATATGAAGCAGTTAGCGATTTACAGAAAATCTATTGATTGGACTGGAAAATTAAAACACTATTATGCTAATATGTAGCTTGTAGAATAATCTGACAAAAAATCAGAATGATTGCATGTAAATTAATATGATTTTTAATCGTTAAAAGAAATTTTTAGAGGTATCTTCATGATTTTTTTCTATCGTATCAAATTAGTTGTATTATGTTTTCAACACACTATCATACTAGCATATATCCTGAAGAATATCATATATTTTTCTGATTTTGTTTACTGCAGTGGATCATATTCTTTTAGGCATTATAAAACTTGCGTTTAGGCACGTTTAGGTCCTGTAGTCCCCTTAAATACTTTCTTGTTAATCAATCTGCCTAGCCTTTTCCCAGCTATGTTGGGATCGGCTTCCAGTCTAAACGGATGCAGCTGAATACCAGTATTTTACATAGAGCGACTGCCTATCTGACCTCCACAATCCAGTAACTGGGTAACACGATACCCATACCC
Source organism: Agrochola circellaris (assembly GCA_914767755.1). Taxonomy (NCBI): domain Eukaryota; kingdom Metazoa; phylum Arthropoda; class Insecta; order Lepidoptera; family Noctuidae; genus Agrochola; species Agrochola circellaris. The sequence continues at coordinate 7,991,223 of OU611850.1, read as the reverse complement.
CTTGATAAAACTGGCTGTCAGACTTTTTTGGCATTCTGACTACCCGTGACGACTGTCAAAGATCTACAAATGACAGCCGGGACCAACGGCTTAACGTGGTTTTGGAGACACGGAAACACGGAGCTAAGAAGAGCCCTCATTGTTGAATACTTCTCTGCTATGGAACAGAATCCTTTGCTCCTGAAAGTATTCTCTTTACCATAGCCATATCCTTACTTTTTAAGGGTCAACTAAGGGTTATCTTCCTGTTTGAGGAGAGGTTTCTATCAAGAGGAAGACATAGATTTGCTGCGAAAAGCTGTTCAGGGGAAATCAATCTCAATTATAATGCTTGAGAAAAGGGACAGTAATAAATAAAAAAAAAAAATAGATGTAGGTGCATCGTCTTCGCCTATAATTATATAAATTAATGTATACAAAATGTTGCAAAACATTTTAAAAGAGTAACGGTGGAGTTTCTTGCCCGTTCTCCATAAGAAAACTCCGTTTTGCAAGGGGCGACTAGAATCAATTCTATTTTTTTTTGTAAATTTTGTCGTTCAAAAGTGCTTTTTATGTGCCTAATTGAAATAAATTATTTGACTTTAACTTTGAATAACAATACAGATTTCGCAAAAGAGCTCCAAAACTTTTAAGGTAGGAACTGGTTTTTAGAGAAACCTTTTGATTTAGGAGTCACACAGTGTTAAATTAATAGATAAATCAGAAACTTGCCAAAACTTGGATTACTCACCATTTTTATTTAAAATCGGATCAAAATATATTTCAATATTGGTCTCTTATAACTTGAATACGGCACAAAAAGCCAGTGTATAACCACCTTATGATAGTAAGTAGTATTAATTCGAGTATAAAAAGTATATCGTGACACGTGAGGGTCTCTCCCCCGCTGCCGCCATTTTTTCTCAAATGTGACGCGCTTACGCACCTGTCGTGAAGACCTAGGAACTGGTAGAGGTGTAGGGTTAAGCTGTTGGCTGTTGGTTACTTGGCTTTGTTTTTAAAATTCGTCATTTTTGACAGCTGAAGTTATAAGTAATGGCTTTAAATTTTAATGGAAATCGTGAAGTACAAAATCCCTGTTAAGACGCCTATAAATGCCAGCGGCCTTGAGTGGTTAGCTTGGTGCTGGCTGGACGTACGACGACGCGTTGCGTGGTCGAACGTCCAGCCAGCAATAGGACTCGTCCATCAATGAGCGCTGTCCCAAATTAGACGCATTATTAATTTATTACACATAAATCAAAAGGTATTTTAATAAAACACGTATACTAAAAGATAAATAATTAAATTATCTTTAAAATAGTTAAGATTTCAGAAAAATACGCTTGATAGCTTTTGCGTGACTTTCGGTTTTTTTATCTTGTCTTTAATAAATTTACAAATTAATTACACTATGTAATATAAACATAATCTAAAATATTCACAGACTAAATTATTAAGAACATGCTCTTATATTTTTTCCAAATCATTAACACTACTCGTTTAGACGTGATCTTCAGTATAAATTTATTAAAAGTCGCTTACTGTCGCCTTAAGTAGTAGATGTAGTCTCCAAACCCATGATAATACAGTTAAACCATCAGTCACCACTTTGATGGTATTTCTCGAAAGACTCAGTATTAGGTTCGTTTTGAAGTTTTGAGAAAATACCAGAAGAAAGCCCCACATAATCATTCATTCATTTAGTTATGCAGTAAGTTGCTTTAACATAACAGCCATGTTCACTATATTTCTAGTGGATGAAGTCCTAGATACCTAATAATCGTAATCGGTCAAATATGATGCCACCTCTACACATTCTACAGCCGCGTCTCAGCTGGCTGCGCACGCGACTACAGACCATCCCTTTCTCGAGAGACAGTTGCGAAGAATCGACCGTTACTTACTACGCGGGCGATTTATAGCCGGAGAGGTGCACAACACTATTTTATTTATAGAAAAAATTATAACAATTACTTTAATAGAACTAAGGCCCTTTCCTCACTGGTCGGTACATCAGCGGTGCGGGATACTCATACTCGGTTTACTCGGTACCAAAAGCTTCCCGAGCGCCTATATTTCAATGAGCGTTTCCTGATTGGCTTGGTATACGCGGGAGCGGGGCGGTTTACCGCGTCTCGGTAAAAACATCCAGTGTGGTATGCTCACGTCACGCTTTTTACAGTATGCTCGATAAACTCGGTACCGAAACCTTACCGAGCGCCTAGATATTTTAATGATACCGCACTGCTGCTTACCGACCAATGGGGAGAAATGAAAGCAGTGCGATATCGTTTCGGTATTTTGGTTTCGGCATACTATACCGAAACGATACCGCACTGACCAATGAGGAAACGGCCTTAGTCTTGCTCTACTTCGGGGTATCATTGCATATCTTAGTCCTGCAGATGTTGAAAAGTTGTCAAACTTTAATAAAAACTAAAATGACCTAACATAATCTTGTGTTGGCTTTTGACTCCACTGAGTTTGTTGCTCGATCTTAATATGGTACGGAGCCCTTCATGTGCGACCCACACCCGCACTTGACCAGTTTTGAAGTATCTTAGGGTCAATCCAACTGGAGTTACGTTATATTTTACTTACTCTTTAATATTAAAACTAAGTCACTTAATAATAAAGAAATAACTAAAACTACGAACTTTTTTTTTTTTTTTTTTAGTTTTTTAATAATAATTATGATAAATCTTAAATATAATGTACATCTAACACTAAAATATATAAATTATGTACAAGTATAAAGAGAAAAAAAATAAAAAAAAGGAAGAGCTCATTGGGCATCAAAAAATTCGTCTAAAGCTTCGTGCAGACCAGCGCGACGCGACGCCGCGACGCGACTCGAACAATACAATTTCTAAGAAAACTTGACGGTATAACAATAACCGGCGTCGCGTCGCGCGACAAGTCGCGCTGGTCTGCACAAAGCTTTAAACTAAACCTACTACTAATTTTTTTTTTTTTTTTTTTTGTATTTTTTGGTTCACGAACTGTCCAAATAAACGTTATTCTTTCTTTCTTTCTTTCAAAAACATTCACCTCCATACCTTTTCAAGGTCCGTCTCAGTCGATTGCTCACGCGACTACGAACGTCCCTTTCTCAAAAGACAGTTGCGAAGAGTCGACCGTTACTCACTATGAGGGCGATTTATAGCCGAAGAGGTCCACTAGTAACTTTACACTATTTTATTAAAGACATTATTTTTTTAACGGTGTTAATATAAAATACATCGTTTCGTTTCCGATGCATTTGGTAGTATAGCTATAGGGACTGGCACGAACGCGCCACGTAAACTTACCGTCAAATCGAAAGATTTTTTAATTGAAAATATAAACTATCCCTTAACATTTTAGTTTTTTTTTTGCGACAAGCACCATTAGTATGATATGAATACAGAATATGGATAGCAGTGATAGCCTAGTGGTGTGACCGTCGAACTGTCAAGTCATAGGTCTTGAGTTCAAATCCTAGGCACGTTAGACTGGAAGCCGACCCCAACATAATTGGGAAAAGGCTAGACAGATGATGATTTGTTGTTATAGCGGCAACAGAAATGCACAATCTGTGAAAATTTCAACTGCCTCCCTATACAGTTCATGAGATACAACCCGCTGACAGACAGACGGACGGACGGTCAGCGGAAGCTTAGTAATAGAGTTCCGTTTAGCACCCTTCGGGTACGGAACCCTTTACAGGAAAGGGAGGCCTTTGCTCTGCAGTGGGACAACACAGGCTGATTTATTTATTACTAACTGCGCCCCACGGTTTCACCCGCATAAGTATCGATCCCGTAGGAATATCGGGATAAAAAGTATCCTATATCTTAACCCAAGACATGGTCTACCCAGGTGCCAAATTTCATCGAAATCGGTTCAGTTGTTTTAGCGTGAAAGCGAACCAAACAAACAAACTCACTTTTACATCCTAATATTATAAATGCGAATGAGTTTGTTTGTTACGCTTTCACGCTAAAACGGCTGAATGGATTTGGATGAAATTTCGCACATGGGCAGACCATGACCTGGAGAAGGACACTTGACAGGACAGGACAGGACAGGATACTTGTCGTTGTGATCTTGTTCTCGTAACTGTAATTATCTATAGTCTTCATTTTTTTCGTTGCTTATATATTTAGTATGTATGTATTTATGTATCTATTATTTAGGATATGTATCTGTGTCTCTATTCTAGTATATTGTATACATATTATTTGCACCAACGACACCCCCTTTTTTATGTCCAGGCAAATCACTGTCCATTCTAAGGTTGCCTGGAAGAGATCGCAGAAAGCGATAAGGTCGCCCATTGTATATTTTGTAGTGCTTAATTATTATTTCTTGTTATGTATTTTTGTGGTGTACAATAAAGTATATATAAATAAATAAAATAAGGACATAGGCTTTTCATCCTGGATAACAGACGAAGTCGCGGGCTTCAGCTAGTTTATAATATTATACAAGGTGGCATACATTGACGCGAAAACTGTTACCATGGATTCAGTACATGAATCTGAACCCCACTGCGTTGAAATTTTTCGTGGGTAATTAAAAAAAAAATTGTTATTCCATACATTATGACTGCGTAGGTTTTCTATGAAACAGCAGATTTTTAGAATCAATGGTAACCGTTTTCGCGTCATTGTCCCTGCCACCCTTTTTTTTTCTTTTTTTTTTGAGGGTGGAAAATTATCAAATAACTTCTCCCGCTTTGGGCGGAGCGGGAGGGCGTGTCAGACTTTTACTGACTAAAACCCACCTGTTTTCCTTCCGTTGCCCTGTGTGCCGGAGCCACGATATCCCTTTCGGACAAACTCGCAACCCTGGCAGGGTCCCTGCCACCCTGTATAGTTACATAGGATTTATTTATTTTATAACGTCACACGTTCGTGTTAAGGATCCCTGATCAATGTTGAGGTCCAATACTAACTTGAGCCTACCTTATTTTACTTGATAGGTTTATTTCTACTTTAAACACCAGTTGACTGATCGTAACTTATCAAGCGCAAACCGATGACCAGCTGATATGGTCCGGACATAACTTTGTAAGTACGAAAGTAGCGGTGAATACTTAAGTATCGACGGTTTTAAGTCAAGCCTTCGATTTATTATTGTCCGATCTTCTATTTCTTCACATGCAACTTCTGTGTTTTATTGAAGAAATTCAAAATTCAAAAAGTCATTTACTCAAACTAGGCTGAGAATTACCACTTTTCGCACGTCAAAATTACTTGAAGACAGTCCCCCAAAACGCCCACCCTTCACCACTTCCTAGTGCGTTAGCTGGGAAGAAGAATTGGCGCAACAAACTCCTTGGACAAGCAACGGCTTAAATATTGAGAATACCATTATTTAAACGTACACAGTACCAGCCGGAGAGTATGTTCCTATGTGTAGCCTTTCAAACTCGTTAACCCATTTTTAGAGTTCCTTACAACCGAACGAGAAAACGGAACCCATATAGGATCACTCGTGTGTCTGTCCGTCTGTCGCCAATTTGCTCACAATGTACTAAACGATTATCTTGAAATTTAGTACACATATATGAATTTCTGTGACCCAAACACGGACGTGAAACGTGAATGTGAATAAATGAAATTTGAATATGGGAGTCACTTTTGAGAGGCAAATAAAAAGCTTTGCAAACTGTACCGTGTGACATAACAAATGAAATATTTTGTTGGGTCCCTACCTCTCAAATATATATTTTAAATTATATTTTTAATGGTTCTTTCTTGAGTCTCAAAAGCTCATTAAAATGTCTGTAATTTTGAGTTCTTTATTATCTCCTCAATTTTACTCTCGAAAGATTTCTATAAGTCTTGATCTTTAGCTGTCTTCATCCATAGTTTTCCTATAATTTGATGAGGTTGTTCCATCGCACTTGTTGTAGACGTCGACCTTACTTCTCAAATTACTTCAGCAGCTACTCAAATCCTAAAACCAACAAACAACTGGTTTACTTAACTATCCAAATAAGTCCAGTCTACATCACAGCTACGAAAGATATAGCCAAACTCATAGCCTACGACAATGAATGCACGATATGATCGTAAAGGTGTCGAGTTCGCGTGACAGAATACTTTACTGCCTTCACTTTGTCTAAAGTTCAGCCCTTCAAAAAGTGTTACCTACTGGTTTTGTCTGATCCTGCAATATTTATTGAGCACTAGTTTTTGCCCGCGGCTTCGTACCCGTGGAGCTAGGACTTGAGTAGCTTTTACTAGCTTTTGCCTGTGGATTCGCCCGCGTAGAGGTTTAGGAAATTTTTCCACGGGAACGTAGGTAGGTAGTACCGGGATGAAAATTATCCTATGTCATGCCAGTCCATGGGACCTGCAGTGCTATTCTGTAACCATCTCACCGTGAAAACTTAGGTGAAGTGAGCGTGGAGTGAGCTGTCATTCCACAGGGATTGACACTATTGACAGCTCACTTCACCCAAGTTTTCACGGTGAGATGTTTACAGAATAGCATGGCTGGGTTAGAATTGGGACATAAGACTATCCTTGTGCAAAATTTTACCCAAATCCATTTAGCCCTATAGGCGTGAAAAGGTAACAGACAGACAGACCGACAGACAGAGTTACTTTCGCATTTATAATATTACTAGCTTTCAACCGCGGCTTCGCCCGCGTGAAGTTCGGAAATTATCCCACGGGAATGTACTAGCGGGATAAAAAGTATTTTATGTCCTAAGCCAGGCCTATCTGTGTGTCTGTTCTGTTGCTGCGGCTGTCGCTGAAAACCAGCGTTGGGGCTCTGTCTCGCATAGGGTCGCAGCATTATTCTGAGCGATGGCCGTTTTGCTTGGATGTGACGCATATTTTCCCCCGAATTGTTTATTTTCGTGTTTTGTTCTATCTTTGCGTCATGTGTACCGCAAATAAACGTATTTTCTTTCTTCTTTCTTATGCCAAATTTCATCCAAATCCGTTCAGCGGTTTTTGCATGATTGAGCACCTAACAAACATACAAACTTTCACATTTATAATATAAAATAAACTAAGGATGTAGTATCTGGATGTTCAAGTTCTATTATGCAAGCCGATTTGCTGACCTTCATAAAAAATATTGTCAATCTCTTAGTCAAGCTTCTCCAATAAAATATTGCTAACGAACATATTACTGTAGACATTCCTTTAACATCTAAAGAGCGTGAGAATTCGCTGACATTATAAAAATGTACCAGGAACAGGAAATTAACTATTTACAAAAAATAAAACTGTCAAATGAAACATCCTACACTGCAGTAAGTTCTTTAGAGTTTCATCAAAAGATTCTTACTGTAAATAAGTAGTTACTGAATAAAAGTTAAGGATGCAAGGACCAGTTTGTCATCACAGAAATTCTTACATTTTTCAATTTGGATGAATTGTTTCCATTTTGGAGTTGTATTTTTAATATTTCTGTCACAAAAGATAATAATGTCTGAAAACTCATTAAGATAGCTATTAAAATGTTAAATTAAGTAAGTACATTAACTACGTAACTAATGTCACGTTAAAAGCTATAAATATACATTTTATATTTATATATAACATTTATAATTTTACAAGAATATAATAAATATAAATAATATGAATAAGAATGAATATTCTTTTTAAAAGAAGAAGAGAATATATTTGATATTCATGCTGTTAATGATTAATGTTAAATATAATATACAAATACAGGGTTAAATTAAATTAGCTAGCGAAACTCCGCAGACGTGATGGGTATCGATATCTAAACATGATAAAATAAAAATGATATCATGTTGTTTTTGGGATTAACGACAGTTTGTTGTGAAAACAGTTTGTTGTGAGTTGAGAAAACCTGTTTTTTTTATCGTTTTTATATATCAAATCCGCCCATCACGTCTGTGAAGTTTACACAAAATAAAACTCATTTTTAAACAGATATTTCAAGTGACTACACTACCGGAAGACCCCAAAAAAAAACTCATTCAATGAATTCCTTTTTTTTATCGTGTTTAGTTATCGATAACCATTATGTCTGCGGAGTACCGCTAGGTAATTTAATTTGACCCTGTACAATTATAGCTAATTATTCTAGCTGAAGCCCAACTTTTGCATCAATAATTAGGCAGATACTTATGACAGATGTATCAAATATTGATCTAATAAATGATTGACCTATGACGTCATTACCTACCATAAAAATTACCTCAAACATAAAGCCTAGATCTTTTTACTCAAATTAAACTCTTACGCAGCTTTTGTCTCTGAGACTGTCTGAACCAAACGCTGGTAACAAAAGAACAATGCATGGCCTTGAACCTGAACCCATCGACCTGCCTCGATCTGATATCTGTACCATTATTGTGTTAGATGTGATGTCGACTCGCCTAGAGAGTGTGTCATCACTATGAGCACTAATGAATAATATTAAACGAACAATATTTGTATATATATATTTGAAATCACGTTCTTGAAAACGGCTCTAACGATTTCGATGAAAGTTGCAATATAGGGGTTTACGGGCGCGAAAATCGATCTAGCTAGGTCTCATATCTGGGAAAATTCGTGTTCTCCGTATTTTCACTCGAGCAGAGCTCGGTTGCCCAAAGTTTAAAACAAGAAATGACACCTTAGAATAATGACATGGCAGCATGGAATTAGTAAGTACCTACTATCATGGCAGCATGGAGTTAGTCTGAACTATCCAACTAGTAAATGAGCATTCTCTATTTTCACCCGAGCAGCTAGGTAGATCGATAATTAAATTATCAGTTTTTTTTACAATTTCTTTGTACTTATTAGTAAGTATAGTTACTTATTTTATTCTAGGTACATACATCGACTTCATATAGGTATACCTAATTATAATTAATGTTTACAAAATATTGTGAACATTAAAAAAAGTAAGTATTTAGTTAGGAGTTTCTTACCTGTTCTTCTCCACATGAAACTATCTTTTGGAAGCGGCACCTAGAATCTATTCTATTTTCTTGTAAATTTTGACGTTCAGAAGTGCATTTTAATGACCTACTTGAAACTTAGACTTTGACTTAGACTTTGTAAAGACTGCAGGATCTTATGTGTTTTGCAAAGCTTTGTAGTGAATTATAAAAAACACAGGACCTGCGCTTACTAGTTACAAGTATTGAAGTATTGTGCGTATTGTATGATTATCACTAGCTACAATAACGGTGAAGGAAAACATCGTGAGGAAACCGGCATGCCTGAGAGATATTTCTCGACGGCATGAGAAGCCAAATCAGAGGCCCATGGGCGGCATAAAAAATCTGACACCAGGTTAGTCACAAACCACACGAAAAAGAAGAAGAAGTATTGAAAGAGATCATCCTTCTCGCTAGACCTCGCTCTACTTTACACGTTGATATAATTCTGTACCCTGATTTTTTGACCGTAAAAATACCTTGACCTACAACTTAGCTTCGGCATAACGTTGAAGGATAATCAAATAGATACAAAACAGTATTGGGGAAAATGTGTTACAAGTTCATCCAAAAGCTCTGTAAAATCGTAAAATGTAACAGCTGCATGTTGAGTTGAGCAAATTGAACGTAAATAGGAAGTTTTTGTCAACTTTCTGCAGCCGAAAGTCCCGCAGAAATCTTTAATACATACTCCATTGTGTTGAGTTACCTATTTCCTTTTATGATATAACAAAGGCATTATCAATCCAATTCTTGGCTCAACATGCCCCTGTTTATATCAATATCCGTCTAAATTACACTACCTACCTAATTACTTCAAACAAAAACAAATAGTAAAAGAATCTCTCTCAGCCGCCATTGGTTCTCAGTTCAAAATAAAAACGAACAACGCGTTCGAAGTTCAAAGCTTTCGGATAAAATATCTCTGTTGCGTCTTCAAGCGAGACGATCCTGCGGACATTTGAAGAAAGAGACAGGAATACAACGAGCATTACGAGTGAGAGGGACAGGTGCTGCGCATCTCGGCGGGATGCCAGAACGGCAACGTCGCGTCCACCAATCGACGGACGCTCATCTTGTTTGTTTTCCAATTTCTTTTTTTTTCTGTTTTGGCTACCGAAGCTTGAGAATAACGTGGAATGGGTATCGATTTTTGTACTTGTGTAGGGAAATGTGGAAAAGTTGAAGTGAAGACTTTACTGGAGTGGGTAAATGAATCTTTAATAATATGTTATTTAATGTAAGACAAATATGAATGTGAGAGAGATGCGTGACAAACTTCCCTTACCAATACCAATAATTATATTTGTAGCGGTTATAATCACAATTAGCATTAAGTACCGAGTACATAAACAACTTCTAACATTTAATTTTAATAATTAAGCATTGTGATTTTGAAACTATTTTCTTAGTAAAACAAATAGTTATTAATTAATGTTTGATGAGGAAGGAAATTATGAAACACTTTATCACATTACATAAATCCTAAATGAAAATTCGTATAATTGCAAATTCATTTCTTTAAATTCTTACATAATCTGTTCAAGGAAGAACGTCATACAGCCTTCTACTTCCTACTTAATTCAAATATTTTCCTTCGAAGTACCAAGTATTATGAATACCTACGAGGCATAAAAGGAAAACAAAATTAATCGCCAACAAAACGGGAGATAACGAAATAAATACACAATTTCACGAAATAATAACAAAAAATTATGCCGACACGGCGATCGCGTGACGAAACGGAACGCGGAATAAAAAAGTAGACACTAAAATATTTTTTCACTCGCCCTTTCCCGCCATTTTAGCTGCCATTTATACTGTCTCTTAAAATTTGGTATTTTAAACCGACTGAAAACAGGTGGAAATAAAAGATATTTTTGGAAGCTTAACAAAGCTTGCATGTTTGAAATGACTCAGTAGGAAGATTTTATCAATTATTTACATATCTTTTCTTTTTACTTAATAAGTATATTCAGTAGGTGTAGCACCTAGAACTAAAACTTTCATCACATTAAGTAATAACTCTTTCTAAACGCAATTTATGAATAAACAAACTGCCAGACAAACCTTATTTACTACGTCCAGTAACCTACTACGTTCATAAACGTAAATGTAACAGCGTTAATTAAAATATGGGTTAACTGTCTGCATAATGTTGGCGGGGAAAAAAAACATGGCGGGTCTTGCGCGACAGGCTTGCATACTCACATTGATAAACAATTTGATTGCGTGAGACAAAGTGAACTTTGGATATGAACATGTGAATTTTAACTCAATGTTATTGGTTTATTATCATATTCCAATGCCGTTACGATATAATTCATTTCGTGGACGGTGAAAAAGTGAAGGTAAAAGTTTATGTAGAGATATTGATCAGACATCATTTAAATATAAAAAAATACTGACTAATAATTATGCATTGCAAAGTGCAAGCTTTATAAGCTTTTATCGATAAGATCTTACATACATTATATAGGAGTCACCAAATAGCCGACCGCGGTCCGGACCCGGACATACCTATTTTAAAGAAACAGTAAAATATATACTTAACTAAAACTTAACCTAAAAATATTAAAACAATATTTTGAGTAAGTAATTTAATTAAGCTCGCGCTTTGTCTTCAGATATATTTCAAAGTAAAAAATGTAATGTGAAATTTTTCACATTATTATATTAAACTTAATTTGTTAATTACTTACATAATATTAGGTTGTTGTTTATTACTCAATAAAAAATATTCGTTTTATTTCTTAATTACCTACTATTGATATTTGTAATCTTGGTTGCCAAACGGACCGCGACAGTATTTTTTTTTAATGCTCCCCCAATGAAACTAATTGGTGATCTATGCATTAATACACTATCTTTTTTTAAGCGTTTTGTTCCATTAGTTTTAATCCAAATAGGTACACACCAGCAAATTCAGAAACTTTTTGATAACCCAAGAAAAAATATCTGCCTTATTTTTTCCTAAACCCATAATGGCTGCTGTATCATAATATATATCTATCATCTAATGTGATGCCTATATTATATTTTACCCTTAACCCCATGTTCTGACAACTAAAAAACAAAAGACAACAGCTCAGTCTACATAACCTGTCTTTCATAATCGTAAAAGCTGTGGGCTGACCCTCGAAGCCAGCCGGGCGTGACGATTCATCTCTGCGGCTCCCAAGCAGGCATTATTATATTTGTTATGTATGTGTCATCCTTTGAAACCTTTGTTCTTGTTTCTTCGGCCTCAGGCTTGAAAGAGAAAGGCTTGGATATCTTTGACATCATTCTAATATAATGTACTCGTATTATGATTAGGAAACTATTATTATCAATTACTATCGTACCAATGTTTAAAGATGTTTGCCATTCCCAAAAGCTTTGCTGGGTTTGGCTTCGGTTTTAATTATTAAAATATTCTTTTTATTTGAAACAATGAGTCTGAAAATATTACTTAGTTCTGGATTTTATTTAAATTGGTCTTTTGATAAGCTTTAATGCCAACCTTGAAAGCCATTTGAAGATAATATTGGTGACTGAACATATAAACCCAAGATAGTCTCTTAGTATTAGCATTTTAGCTAAGTGCCGCATTACTAAATGTCTGCTAAATATGTATGACCCACGTAGCAAATGGGCAGATGTGGCTCATGTAGCGACTAGGTCCCCTGACCCAGCCAAGCACAACGGAGTCATCTCCCTCGCCGCTCCCAGGCAAAAACTTATTATGTCCCGTCCTTGGACTTGCAAATTGCTGGGAATAAGTACTGGTCTTTAGGACCGGGGACCTATTACAGGCGGTATTTGTTAAACTGTGGTATTAGACTATCATGTTGCTTTGCGAAAGCAATCAGTGAGAGTACACTGTGCACCTATTATTACAGCATTTAGATAACTACTAATGTGTCTATTATGCCAGAGTTTAATAACGATAAAATCCAAAGAATAGTTACAAGCTTATTTTCTCAACGCTTTATTTCTTATGACATAATATGGAGTTTGTATAAATAACAATACCTTACTAACAGATTTTTGGGAAAAACCACATATTCCACGAAAACGTGTTTCAGTGAAAGTCCAATTCTACGATCTTTCACGAGCTTGGGAGACTTAGTTTTGTTTCGTTCCAATAATATCTTCAACCTTAATTTACATAAATATCTTGCTAGATAATCAGGTAGCTGAATATTGACTCCCTAAATAATATCAGATTGGAAAATAACATTACCGCTATCACCAAGCACACAAATCGGTCCTCTTGAAGTAATACATCGCTGATTCTATTATCTTTTAATAACTGCATAGTTCAGAATCAATCTGATAAAGTTAATGTGAAATTTTGCAAAAACACGCGTACTGTTATAAACCTAATTACCCAACGATTTCAATATGAAATCTCATATAAATTGGTAGGTATCAGATGATGCATCTTGTGTATCGTAAGACTTATCTCGGGATTCGATCGGTTTATGTAATGCTGTGGGTTATCGGACGCATTGGAGCGACAAATGCATCTCGTAATTCCAGGGACGGACTAAGGTGAAGAAGATGGGTAAATGACTTATAAACAGTAGTCCGTTGAAAAGCTTGACAATAATTTGATAGTTTGTTCATATTGTCATATTAAGGAACACGATATCAATGGCAACTTTCGAAATGACGACACACAAGATACACAAGAGTGACAAACGCTTCTTCATTAACTGATTAACATAACGAGTTAAAATGTGGCAAGGTCCGAAAATATAATCAACCCATGTTCGATACAGGTTGGTTACCTATATAGATCTCGTCTTGTCTTTTGTATGATCTGCTTTTAGTGATATGTAATCAAGAAGTAAATAAATATACCAGTATGCGACAGATTCAGTTACGTGGATAATTTTGCGGATAGATATTTTGATGACGATATTTCGATTAGATTATCCGTACAGATGAAGCAATTCCTTTCTTTTAAAACCTCTTGAACTTTGCACACTAATTTCATCGTCTTTATTTTCACTCTTCCACATATAATGTCTGTACCTCTTGACAAGTAAATCTATTCTCTTACGGGTGCTGTAAGCAATTATCTTCATTTGCATTTACAACTTCCTAGTAAACTAAACTACTGATAACCGTACTCTTCATGTTTCTTTGTTCCCTTTACCCAGAACAATGAACGTAAAGATTTCTTTAGACTTTAGAAGCACCGTCAAATCGATTGCTGAACGAGTTTCCAGGTTGCAAACCTGGGATAGAGATAGCCTTCAAATAATTTTCAACGTCATCCACTTCTAAATATAAACCTATCTTTGTTGATATCAGTTTTTTGGTCCTCTGCAATACTTTCCTCGTAAATGTAGAGTTTTTTATTGGACCCGAATCTTGGAGTGTGCTGATCTACTATACATTGTAACAGCGAATCAAATTTCACGCATTTTTCCCTTAACACCTAGGCCAAATAATTTTTGATATTTGGATAGCTCACAAGCACAACCGAAAGAGGTGCCATAAAGCATATGGATTCAAAATGTCGAATAATCGAAAAGTTTTGCAACAACGCGAAATTTCGCGAGTATCGTGGTGTTACCAATATTATATGACACTACTATGATATTGGTACGTATTAGTGGTTGGTATTGGTAGTTCTACGAGTGGAACTCCAATCACTGCGACTTATTGAATTTCGTCGTTCATATTTTTATTAAGTTCCAAATTCTTGTTTGTTGATCACGTTTCATCCCCTGTAGTTATAATTCCGGCTTTTGCTTCAACTTCCATGTATTATATATTTCCCCGTATATGGACGGTCGCTAACATATATAATAGGTTTACATCATCCTTTCTCGAATCTTCCTCGACCTTACTTAATCCTAGTAATATGACATCTCAATTTTTTTATTCATCACGTTGAGTATGCAATGTTTTATCTAAATAGGGCGATTAGTTATTATTTATCTGTGATATGGTGATGTCATGTACTTAATGAAAATACCCATGTTTCTGATGATGATCGCACCACGTCACGTCTTAAATATTTTCTTATCTTCCGGAATTTGCTTCAGTGAGTTTATCTGAATTAGCAAGTGTATATATTTCTGTAATGTCCATTGGATTTAAAAATAATTCATCAAGCCACTTTTCACTAACGATATAATCTTCACCATATTTAATTCTTTGGGTTTTTTTGGACAAAAAGTTTTTTTTTTTAGCCTGTCTTCTCAAAAAACATTTTATTCTTCGCCACTGATCGAGATTTTAGATGTAATTACATACTAAGGGTATTGTTTGAAATAGTTGTTGATTTTTTATATTTTTAATGCATTCTTTTTTTTCCATCCTGCCGATGACTACACTTATTCCCAAAATATATACTTGATGAAAACCTGTTTTGTTAAAACCAATGGCCAAAAGCACTTTATCAACACTTATTTGCGTACTCCAAAGGCAAAACAAGACATGAACGTTCCCTTTTGCGTGATGCCCTTTAGAAGTTCGTTTCAAATCCGCACCTGCAAGCATTACTTATTCAGATAGAACTGCTCCCTGTTCTCACGAGCTGCGTACAACCACCCATGTATTGGAGTAAAAAGGTTACAAAATCATCCTCTCAGGGACGACTGACCTTCCAATCCAAACCCAACCTTAACTCTTTCTATTTAAAGTTCACATTTGTGAAGGAGCTTCAGTGACGGTTGTGTTGTTTTGGAAGTGTGTTATAGGTAATTTATTTCATTAGGAAAAGGCAGGATATGTGTCCCTCGATGTCTTCACGGGCCAGTGGCTCTGCTGGTCTGAGCATGTCGAGACGGGAGGAAAAAACATGTTAGACTCGGAGCCAGACTTGTGGCTTAAGATATTATCGTGTAGACGAATTTTAGGACTTTAACGATCTTCAAACTTATTAATAAAATAACTTGAAAACAAAAGCAAATATTGGTTTCTGAAAGTCTGTTAAATAATCACTTAACAAATCTCTTGTCGAAATATGACTGTTTTTTTTTTTCGGTGAGCGAATCTAAGCACTGATCTATCCGAAATACGTTTTAACACCTGTTTTTCTGAATCAGTTTTGTGAACAATTTGCCAAAGCAGTTATTCCGATTTCCAAAACTCATAAGGGAACACGAAAAAATTATTTATTATATATACCTAGAGAGGAAATTCATATTTTATCTTGTTAAATAATCGCAATTAATGATACTTACACGAAAGTATGTGTTATCTTCCATCGTTAGATATAATTATCGATTTAATCATCGAATCGACGATTTATCTCTCCACTATCGCATATTCGTCATGTTTTCGAGAGGAGCTGATACCGGACCTTGGTTTAGCAATAACATCTTGGAATAAGGCGAAAGAAGGAGATAGTTAGTTAGAGTTTCATATGCTGTAACAGAAACTTTTTCGCAATTTAACAAACATACTAATAAAACCAATAACCAACCAAACAATACCAACCAACCAGCACCAGCGCAACCAGCGCTGCGACATTTTAATTTTTTTTAATGTCGTGGCATCATGCTGAGATAGGAGCCTTTTGGCCTCGTACGGGACTTCATTCTTTAAATTTTAATGTTACTTTGGTTTTTATTTATGTTTAGTGTGTTTTAGTTTAATGTGTGATTTCTTGTGCGAGTCTCAATAAATACTTTTTCTTTCTTTCTTTCTTTTAAAGGAGTATGAACGGATCGTAGCAGGTGGCGTTCTGTAGTTTGTTTGACTTTATGTGTGTATGTTATGTAATATTTCTCATTTTAGTCAATCATCAGCAATATACCATAGACTCAGTTCTGCGACACAGTTTTGTAACTAATGTAGCTATTGACGTACGCAATCAATTTGTAAAATGTGTTTTTGTTCCAATAAAGATAAAGATATCATAGACTCGTTTCCTAAAGTTTTTTTTTTTAATTTTTTTTACTTATTCTCACAAACTTCCTTCCTCACTTTTTATTTAACTCACAGGAGATGAAACACCTATATTTAATTATTTTGTAATAATGTTTTCAGTGGCCAGAATGAAAACAAAATCCAAACTTAAAATAAAGAAAAGTGCACAATGAAATACAACGTTACCCACTCGACTCCTAGCCTACATAACCCCCACATCTTAGTTTATATATGCGAAACCGCCTCGCCGACCATTACCGAGGAATGGTTGAAACAACTCATTTTATCTTTCAACTTATTTCCGTTTGCATATATTAACTAGTTGACAATTTAAACGGCTCAGTTTTCATTTAAATTCGGCGATGCCTTCGGCACTTAATTGTCTCGGTTTACTTAAATTATGTAAACAGGTACATACTGACTTGTTCTTTTTTTTTGTGTGTGTGGCCGTGACGTGACCCGTAATTTTGTGGCCAGTGTGTAGTTAGATTATCATGATATTCGTGTTAGTGTGAAAGTTTATAATTCATTGCAAGGTGTTTGTTAAATGTTTTATTATTAATTATTATTTATCCCCGCCCATTACTCAAGGCCCCACGATACCGAACAAATCTGGGTAAACATTCACCGGTTTCCAGGATGACCCAGCAGTACAATGCCTTATCATGTTCATTAGAAGACATAGACATCTTTTCTAATAATCTGGGTAAATATAAGTCACTAATCCGTACGCAGTTGAATGATAATTATGTAAGTGTTGAACTGCCTGCCTAGTAATGCATTGTTCGCTATTTCTATTTCTGTTATTGTTATTCTATTTTTGTTAGTCTGTAAGTTCATTTTTTTTCTAATATTATGTGTTCGTTGCTTTTTAATCTTTATCTTTATTTTTATTTAATTTAAATTCAGATTACCAAGTTTTATAATGTACATTGTAAAATTTGGTACTTACTATGAATAATTTTCACTTTCAGGGCTACTTCCATTTTTCATATACGGTTTACTTGTTTTTATTGCATGATGTGGTCTCCTATAATTGAGGGAGCACATATATTGTTGTTCTTATCTTTATATTATAGCATGTAAGGTGTATTCTTTGTTGGAGATCCTAATAAAATAAAATAAAATAAAATAAAATCAACGGGTGGTTAGGTAAACATGGCTGCGTACCATAGTTCCTATTATTGAAGTGTAAACTAGTGAAATGGGGTCAGTGAACACATTTTCCAAAGACTAATAGGAATGTGATTGAAAACACCATGTTCTAAAGAAAAGGGGTTATTTGTATGTTCAAAGATATATGGTTAAACAGTCGCTAATCATTACTTAAGAGTGTTTATTCTGAAAGTGGGCAACGTCACAAATGGATGTCAAATATTTCGCTGTTTTGATTAATTTGGCAATATTACTGTATTGAAATAAGAACTATGGCTAACTAGTGAACTAGAATATTAATAATGAATTGCAATTATTTGATGTTGTAACCGTTTTTTTAAATTCTCTGTAGGTAATATAAAGTTAGTTTCATGCATGTACCATTATGAATTTGCAGGTTACAGGGATTTTTGTCATCGACCCGTATTATTTGACCGCGAGTATATTATGAATCACATAGTTGTTTTTATTATCGGAGTCATCCTTGCGTCGGCAACCATGAATCGCGATAATAATAAGCACAACGCCGAAGTCGCTCGCGCGCTTTCGTTAGACATCTTTTGGCGGGGCGTGGTTGACCAAAACACGGACAGGCCGGACGTGAATATATTTGGCCGGGCACTATTGTAAAAAGCCGGACATGTCGGGCTAAAGCCAAGACATCTGGCAACCCTACGTGTAACCTACCCTAAAAAAAATCTCTTTCAAAATTTTATTTAAATAATCTTAAAAATTCTTGATCGATCGTCCCGTGCGGCTGTTATTACTTAGCCACAAACCAAAGAGAGGAGTCTCTTTCACATATTTATGTGTATCCATCCACCTTATTGATATGAAGGCAGAACAAACTAAGTTTAATATGGCGCCTGAGTAGAAAATTCTTTCAAAATTGACAACTTCTTCAAATTCATTGTGTTGAAAATTCTGTCCATTACTAGTACGTAAACTTCGATCAAATGCTTAGTGAAAAAAATGTGGTGAGGCTGTGTCGTGAACATGGGCATGTGTTTTACGTGAATAAGTGCATGTTACGAGTAACATTTTCTTTGAGATGAATTCTTTGATCCTTAAGCTATCGAGTGGTAATTAAATTTTGAATGCAGATAATAGATAATGTAGCTGCAGCATCAAACTGTATCCCCCGATTTTGTTATCATCAGTTTATTGAATTGCCTCCCACTATGGAAGCAAATTTAAATACCTCACTGTCACGTGGCTAAGTAATAACTGCCGCATGATCAGGTTAAACTACGCTTGCCGCGGTGGTCTGTGGATGGGTGACCATCTTTATATACCGAGAATCCTTCGTGCCTTGGAAAGCACGTTAAGCAGTTGGTCCCGGTTATCATTCATGGATCTTTGACAGTAGTTACGGGTCGTCAGAAGCCCGAAAGTCTGACAACCAGCCTTACCAAGGGGTTTCGTATTACCCAGTTACTGGGTTGTGGAGGTCAGATAGGCAATCGCTCCATGTAAAACTGGTATTCAGCTGCATCCGGTTAGACGCCGACGCCAACATAATTGGGAAAAGGCTAGGCAGATTGATTGATCGATAATATTCTCAGAAGGCACTTTGATACTTGTTATTTCAATAGTTTTTCCATATTTGGCTTACCCTTAGTAGCTCATACACGCGCCAGATAACTCATATTTTACCTCCCATCTTGAAGTTTCTCCATGTAAAATACTGGTATTCAGCTGCATCCGATTAGAATTGAAACCGACCCCAACGTAGTTGGGAAAAGGCTAGGCAGATTTATTTGACGTCAAAAAGGTGAGTAGGACTTACATAAAAACCAATAGGTATAAACAGGAATACGCAGGTTCTTAATATTTAGAGGTAAATCTCACTACAAACCACATTTAACGACATTTTCCTACCTAGGGCACTAAAGTGAACACAGTTAGTGGTTCTGTGGCCGATCCAGGTTTATCCTACCCAATAATAATTATATTCATCATTAGCACACTAACTTTAAGTCACGTAGATGTGCGATGATGTAACTTGAGGTAGAACTTTGATCCTGCCTTCCTTGAAGCCTAATTCTTACTGATACACTCTCATGCCTTGTCAATAAGGCGTAGTTTTCATTGGCAGAGAGAATATTTTCCTTCCCGTAGGAGCGTTAATAGGTACAATAATTGCTTTCAGAATCTTTTTAAATGATTTGTTATACTTAGTCATTGCATAAAGTTACGATTAGTAAGCTTGGTTCATGACTAAGTACCTATTATATTTTTAGCGAACTTCTCATTTAAATCATAAGTCATTTATTCAAACTAGGCTGAGAATCCGCACTTTTCGAACGTCAACATTACATAAGACAGGGCCCCAAAACGCCCACCCTTCACCACGTCCAGCCATGTTATTCTGTAAACATCTCACCGTGAAAACTTGGGTGAAGTGAGCTGTCAATAGTGTCAATCCCTGTGGAATGACAGCTCACTCCACGCTCACTTCACCTATCCCGGCCGGCCCGGCTGCTATAGAACCGGGCCGGTAACAGATGTGGTCATCGTGTTCACGGGATTTCGTTTTGAAACTGGTTAGATATGAACTTCTTTGATGGTACATATCTGCCTTATCCTTAAGGAAATAAGGCTTAATGTAATAATGTTATTTTATATCAATCTACGCGATAGAAGTCACAGCCACACTCATAATATTTTGACAGCATTATTACGAAGATGACATATCTTTCAACGAATCCACCGTCGTCATCACGCCTTCTTCACCTCGATTACCATTCGGGCCACGTTCGGTGATCTTTCGATACGCAGAATCCGAATACAATGGTCGCGGTGAAATCGATGTGTGTCCTTATTCTGTATTAGAAACTACATAGTTATTAGTTATGTATGTGGCACTCACGAATTTTTATCCATACACCTTTTAGGTACGTGAGTACGGATCTCTAATCTTGGTGTCGTGCGCAATAAAATTTGCGATAATTTCTCTAGGTAGTAATTGTGGGGACTTTGGGCAAGTCTTAGTGTCATCTTTTATTGATGATTGAATCATGTTATTTAATATAAAGACTGTTTTATTGCCTAAAACACAATACCTATGTGTCGCTGCAGCCGGAAAAACCATTTCCTTTTTTTATTAACATTTTAACTTTAAATCCTAAATATTAATGATTTTTACAACAATCATAATAAAACAAACCATTTATCAAGACTATTTAGAAATTCTTTGAAAATTCTTCATAAAAAAATCAATCTGTCTAGCCTTTTCCCAATTATGTTGGGATTAGCTTTCAGGCTTACCGGATGTAGCTGCATACCAGTATTTTACATAGAGCGACTGCCTATCTGACCTCCACAACCCAGTTACTACGTTTGAAAATTCTTCATTATTGAAGTCATGTTATTATTTACACAGTCCAACCCGGAAACTGTCTCGTTACAATATCGCTATAACATAACAACACTATCCAGAATAAGTCCAACGATCTAGATTTAAACGGAAAACTGTGGGTGATTGAGCAACTTTTAGGAACCAAGGTGATTGTCACCACGGAAATTCCATCCACATTTTTTCCCTCTTTTTAAAACTTGTGATTCAGTGACCTTCCTTCATTGTTTGTATGTAATACCTACTTTTGAGAAGAATGAATGACTGAGACTTATTTGTTTTGTTTATGTTCCTTACTAGTTAGGAGTTGCGTCATAGGCTAATAGGTCAAGAACAGGGTCTTACGAGTGGGTTTCAAGTTCCTGGTTACGGAAACCGATTTTATTATTTTCCGTTTCGTTTTTAACTTGCTTGTACTAGCATTTATTTTTAACTCTTGTTTCCGCTAGGATTCTCCTTCCTTCTAATTTCTTCTTTCTTTAGACTCATTTCTGTACGCTATGCAAAAATCATTTCACTAATATAAAGCCAACAAAACGAATGATAATTAATTGTTACACAATAATTCAAGGAATTAAAGTTCAATAACCAGATCATAAACAGAAACGAACATTTTTCCTCAAAACTTCTCGCGAGATGCGCAGGAGTCGATCTGAATGCGTAGTCGATGTGCGCCCGACGTGCTGGCATGCGCTCGCGCATACTATTATATGGATCCCACCGAGATCTGCTTTTGAATTATGTTTCCTTTTCACTTCTTATTTATCCTTACTTATAATGAATGCGGAGAACTACGTGTGGTCTGCGTGTATGGATGCCACCCAATCGAGCTACTGGAACTGCATTTCCATCTGTAGAACTTCTTTTATTTTATCGGCAGGAACTATCTATATCTACACATATCTACACTATTGTGGTATAATAATTTTATTCTAGGTGAATCGTCTTCACATATAATTATATAATTATTAATGTATACGAAATAATGTAAAACATTTTAAAAGAGTAAATGGAGTTTCTTGCATTCTTCTTTATACAAAAACTACCTTTGGTAAGGGGCGACTAGAAGCAATTTTAATATGACGTGTAAAAGTGATTCCGATATCCTGTTTACAGAATAAACAATTTCATTTTGAGCCGTATGAACGTATAATATTGACATTCGTTTATATGCTATGATAATGTATCAAAACAAAACTAAGAACATCGCATTTTAAGTGTTTACGATTAGAGTTCAGTAGAGGTCTTTTCCTGGGAGGCAAAAACGATCGCAACGGGAAACAAACTTGCAGGCACAATTAACGCATAAACAGTTCTATTGGAAAGAACAAACTAAATGGTTAGGGAAAATGTCCATTAAACCTATTGCAACATCTGACGTCTTATGGTTTAAATGATCTTCCGGAAAAAACATTATTATTTACTTAAAGTATTACTAAATTTTTTTTTTGTCACTGTCCTTTATTTCTTTTAAAATATTTCTTAAGTTTAAGCAACCCCAAGGGAACTGCCTAGTGCTACAAAGAGGTATAGGTACTGAAATAAATCAGTTTGAGATGTAAAAAATCCTTCCATGTAAATTCATGTCAGGATTTGAATTCAGAACAGGGCATTCCAAATATTTTCGGATTTCATTTGTTTATTGGTCTGTTGGCGTAAACCGTGTGAATCTTGTTTTATTTAGATTTGAGCCTAAAACATAAACAATCGTTGCAACTCGCAAGATTCGGCAATGAATCTAAAATGTAGAACTATATAAAATAATTCTAATTTAATGGATCAATTTCCTTTCGTATCCAACACGCTCAAAATGGTGCTGTGGCTCGACATTCAGCTATGATTGACTCATTCAAATGCCTCTCCCAAGTCTAAAATATCAATTTTCTGCCTACTACAGGGCACTGCTGCATCACATTCACAAACACGCACACATTCTGGCTAAATGTGATGTGTGTGGTGAACCTACTATAGGTACACCTCTACCTAACTCTTCTGATAATATTCAAAAAAACTTTTTGCTTTCGATAATATAGTCAAAAATGTTTCAGTCTCCGTTAATATTATAGATTTTGCCTCCGGTACATCGTGCGCAGGCGCTCCTCTTACAAGATAGCTGAGTATGCAAAGAATGTGTGAGTGTCATGTTCGTCCATTGATAACGACGGAGATGTCACAATGCAGCATTATGTGATACCGGGAATCAATGTTTACGACGCCAGTTGTTCCAATACGGGCTGAACGATCGAGGCTTTTCCTTATTGATTTGCGAGGATTTTTCTTGTTTAAAACATTGTACGAATATCTTTGTTCTATAATATTATATCAATGTGTAACCACAAAACATTATATTACACATCGGGTACTACAATTATATTATAGCTGTACGTTGGTTATTACAATTGTACCTTCACATTGATACCTACAGTATTGAAATGAATTCTTCTCGATGTAGGTATACCTCTTTTTGAGGCTACCTATCTACTTGAGTTACGTGTCCAGTGTCTCGTCTTGACTGTCTTGTGAAATACTGCGGTTTATCATCATCACCATCATAATCAGCCTATAATTTTCCCACTGCTGGGACACAGGCCTCTTCTCTTCCAGAGGGAGTGGGCTGTAATCTACCACGCGGGCCCAGTGCGGGTTGGTAGATGTCATATGTCTTCAAATTTTTGGTTCTAGGACATGTCGGTTCACGATGTTTTCCTTCACCGATTTGAGAGCAGTGGTGATGAAATTATTTACCTACACACGACCTACAACTTGTAAGTCGGGGCCGTTACCACTGGGCACCACTACTCCTGTGGTTTATACAAATATTCAAATATGTACTTATAAATGCTTTACTTTTAGAAACATAAGTATTTCTTTCTTTCGTCACAGACACACGTGCATAACAAAGGGTGGCATCCCATCGTCGCGAAAACTGTTACCATGGATTCAGTACAATTTTCAGGACCAATTCACGTTGTTTGAAATCATACATAAAAAAAATAAAAACACGTTGATTAAAACTATAGAATACATTCATAATACAATAAATTATAAAAAAAAAAAACAATAAAATTAAAATTCAATAACATTACAAATTAAACATATACATGATTCTGAACCCAGCCTGTGTTGACATATATCGTCGATTATTAAAAAAAAATCTGCTGTTCCATACATTTTGACCGGGTACGAATTGCACTTTTCTACAATTTATTTCGAAAAAAATACAATATTTCGAAAAAAAAAATAGAAAACGATCATACATTTTTAGGGTTCCGTACCCGAAGGGTGCCATAAGGAACCTTATTACTAAGCCTGGGCTGTCCGTCCGTCTGTCCTTCTGTCTACCTATTGTCGCTATAGCAACAAATAATAAAAATAAAATAGAGTAATAAATTAAAGAGGGTTCTCATACAAGAACCGTCTTTATTTACTAAAGTATTTACCTAGTGCTAAAATATATTGTACGGTGGTACGGAACGTGTGCCAGGTCGAGGTTTTTGATCATCCTTTGATAATATGCTTTGCAGCTGGTAAACATGCCAGGTAGGTACCCAATGCGGAAGTGAAGTAGAAAATGAAACATGGATTAAGCTTCGTGCAGACCAGCGCGACGCGACAGCGCGACGCGACACCGGTTATTGTTATACCGTCAAGTTTTCTTAGAAATTGTATTGTTCGTGTCGCGGCGCGGCGTCGCGTCGCGCTGGTATGAACGAGCCTTTAAACATAAAATATTGACTAAGCACGAATACTTAGAAATCATTACAATCAATAATTCAATACCTCTTACCTAGAAATTACGTAAACTATTGATAGATTGCCAAGAGGAACGAGTAAAGTAATTAACAAAAGCAAAATGTAGTGTGAGAATAAATTAATAGGATGCGACGCGCCTAGAATATTATAGCCAGTGTTACCAGCAAGTAGTGATAATGAAGATATTGGTTGTGGTCTTTCTTGAAAGTATTAAGGCGACGATAATCGACTTTTAATGATTTTATATTGAAGATCGCGTCTAAATGAATAGTGATAGTGATTTGGAAAAACGATATGTTAAATTAGAGCATTTTTTTAACAACTTAATATAGGAATATTTAAGATTATTTTTATATTACAAAGTGAAATGAATTTGTAAAGTTATGTCTAACGCGGATAAAAACCTGAGAATCACGCAAAAATTATCAAGCATATTTTTCTGAGACCTTCACAATTTTAGAGATAATTTAATTTTTAACATTTTAGTAAGTACGTGTTTTATTAAAATATATTTTATTTTATGTATTAAAAAAAAATGCGTCTAATTTGGGACAGCGCTCCTTGATGGGCGAGTCCGCACCTCACCTTTCTGAAGAAAATCACCAATAAGGTTGTGGCGGCATATGCGTGGCAGTATGCGTGGTTTCCGAGGCACGGAAAGCACGCATTGGGTTCGGCCATTAATGATGATAAAACGATTAGTCGGATTATTCGTTAGTTTTTCCACCTGTTTGGCACATCTGGTTGTTTTCATCACCTGTCTCTGTATAATAATCGAGTCAATTATTGGTTTGATAGCAAAAGGCTTCGACCAACTTCTTGAGAAGCTATCGCTGAACAAAAGAAATAAAAAGAAGAAGCGTTTAGCAAAAAAGAACACTGCTGCTGGACATATTTTTCCTCTTTGTCCTCATATAAAGTGGTCACACCATAGACCCAAGTGGAACAAACCTGCCTTCTCTTGGGAACGGGTTTTAAATAAATCTCGTGGGCTAATATTGATTTTGACGCCAGCGATCGATCTGTTATCAATACAGCTTATCTGGAATATTAACTTTACGTTTATAAGAACTGGACGGTTGACGCCATCTTAGGATAATCTTATATCCTGTTACTTTATAAAACTGTGTTTATTTCCATCATACCTACTTATGTTGCCAGGGAGGTACCTATAGGTATTTTTTGTGTGACGTGAATGTCAATTACATTTAAGCGCACGTGTAAATTTACAAGACGTCGTTTTCGTATTTGTTTTCTTAATTATTTATTTATTTAAAGGTTTATGAACACACATAAACAGACAAGAAAAAAGGAACAGAAAAATACGTACAAAGGTGATGCTTATTTCTAAAGAAATCTCTTCCAGCATACCTGCGATAGGAAAGTAGTATTATAGTAGTAGTGTGTAGTAGTTGTATTATATAAGACATCATTGCTGAATATTGACCAACGTTTTCAAAATATTACGTTTTTATAAAATTCTACAACTTTTTCATTTCGAATTGACTTTGCCTCCCTTACAGCCCATGCAGCACACAGTTACTTTCATTACAAAAATTGCGCGTGCGGCACCATACACGTGATAGAAGTGAAACTTCTTAAAAAATAAAGAATAAGACAGACTTAGTGTGAGAGACAGAGAAAGTTTATATCTTTCTTCTCTCTCATGTAACAAAATGTGCATAAACGTAACGGGTCCTCGAAATTTCACCCTGAATATTCGTCCAATCATCGAATCGCCGCCTAAGAAGTTTCAGGCTTTGCCTTCAAAAGAGTTTTAGCCATAGGCCACACATTTGATGCATTCACCAGAACTTGATTTTATCACATTTCCTCGGACTATACCCATCCCGCGTACAAGAACTGCTGCTGCTGCAATGACCAGCATATCTTGACGATCCTTGACAGCGCTGTTTTCAAAGCCAAATGTCAAACAATCTGTCAAGTTCGATACATTTTAAATATAGTTCCCTTTCGCGCCGCGGTCCAAGCCATGCTGGTCGACGTTACTCGTAATTCTGATCACAGTGTTGACCGCTCGAACTTGACACTTCGGAATTTTAACACCCGAGATGCGTTTTAATCGGATGATAATGTTATTTATATGCAGATGAAGCAATTTCTAAATCTGTGTTCAAGCTTTCAAAATGAAGTTTTAAATAGTTTTTATATCCTCAAGCCATGCTTACATTCTTTTCTTCGCCAGCTTCTGATTTTAATCCAGCGCCTTTCACTCCATAGGTATAATTCTAATTTCCACAACTATCTTGTCTGTTTTTCTCATAAAGTTCTGTGACAATCTTGTCTTGAGTATATCGCAGTATCAATAGTTACATAGCCAGTATTTTAAGAGATTTTGTAAATCAGCAGTACTTATACTAAAACACCTTCCATTTTCGCTTATATACCTACAAATACGGCCGCAAAACATAGGAACAACAGTAAATCTAGCATTATGTATTTTCTTCATCAACAACAGCCTACCGATCCCTGTCATCATAACCTCCACACGACGTAAGTCGGCCACAGCATGTCAAGTCACGCAGTATGCTAACGCCTCTCCTCTCACGACCCACGATCGATCATTAGCATCTCGAGCCCGAGATCATCAGTATGGGCACGGCGTCAGGAGGCAATGGCCGTCGCTTCCGCGCGCACGGATTTTTCAACTTCCTTTCGTGAGATGTGCGTTTTGGTTTTAATGTCTTTTTTTTTACATTTCTTTTTTGTTTTATGGGAACTGATTTTGCTAAGTTAGATGATACTTTATTAGACAGTCTTTGGTCTCTTGGATTGACCACTTTTCATTAATTGACTAGGAACATTGTTATTAGCATTTCTCCTCTCGATCAATGCCCATTTGCCAAGGGTCTGGGTTTGAAAGGTTTTCTGAGATCGTGCTATACCGTCAGTCGTAAAGGTATGAGTATCGTATCACATGAATAACAATTACAGTCGCTTCGGTCTATATCTTTGACCGGTATCTCTCAGTGCTTGTGTGTTCGCTGCAAAGATGGCTTTGCTCCTGGTAAAATATTGATCCAGCCATATCGGATTTAATTGTAAGCCGATTCTGACATAGTACTTAGAAAAAAAATTAAGAAGGTAGATGAGATGAGATATAGGAAACTAGGGAGGAATATTATAATGTATGAAGCTTTTTTTATGTTAACCGATCTACTCAGGCCATGCTTTATTTTCTTGAGCGGGTGCCGTCATGTTGAGTATGGACTGGTCATATCTTAGCTGCCATGGCTTATTTTAAATTAATTTAATTGTTGAATTGTTTTTTTTAGATATTTTTATTACAGACGCTTTTAACGTTCTGCATCGTTATCACATGTATAATTTCAACATCAATGATGAAACCAATAGGTGTTTTGTAACCATATTTTGATTCAAAAGAGTCTCCGTGGAGCTTCTTGGCCGTTCTTCTCCTTATGTAGGTACCTACTACACTTTGGAATGGCCCACTTCTTCCGCCCACAGCTTCATCTCTTTGACAGACCGATTTTTTTTCGAATTGCCTGTTGTCTTCAGAAAAAAACGGCAGCTCAAACTTTCATGATAGTCAGGTATAAGTACTTAGATTTGTGGTAATGACTAGTGATCCTCTGTCACATAATTTGGCAGACAATGGGTTCTCCGAAACATTGGTGACAATTCGCATGCTTAAATAAATTGTAAGTATAGGCTTAGCATGTCTAATACCTAGCACGTGCGCAGGCGGCGATTTATACCGAAAATAACAATATCTGTCATGTGTAGGTATTAATAGTACTATCAAGTAAATGGCGTAAGATTGCTATTAGCATTGTCGGTTATTTGAAGTTGCTAAACTGGTCACAGAATGGTGGTTTTTCAATAGATTCCAGATAGGACCAGAAGTTACAGTCAATGTATCGGCATAACTTTGCCAAAACATCTATAAATACATTATAAAACAAACTCGCTTTTAGCGTTTGTCTGTATGTCCGCGTTGTTCTTCTAAACCACGCAACAGATTTTGATGAGGTTTTCACCATCGTTTAGAGAATTTTTTCCGGAAGGTTTATGTGTATAATGCGTTAATATTAAAGTTACGTTTACCCAAGAAATCTCGATGTTTTGTCAAGTCGTAAAAACCGTACGATGCAGGAGCAGGTCGCTACTAGTCTATAATTTCTGGTCCTTAGCAATTTTTGCATTCTGCATTCGAAGCCGAAATAAGTTCAATTCAAATTGTTGACACGTAACATCGAAAAATATCGCAGACTATCCCCAAATAGCCTAGCTGCGAACACTTTCATCATAGCCCAACTAATATAGGTTTCAACTGAAAAATCGAGGGCAATAATTGGAATTTTCGTATCGTACCGACGTCCATTCATACTGACTGTACGTGCACATAGCATCACTTCGAGGAAGCGCGGTGGACGAGAGCTGAATCGAAAACACGTCTTCTTACACTGCCCAGATTGACCTGACCTCCCCTGCCCCTTTCTCACCACCAAAAAGAAAGGTAAATCCAAGGTTCTGGTGTAAGTTCGAGAGGTCTGTATAATTTGGTGGGCGGGTTGATAGACCAACATTACCGTTATGCGATGATCGACTGAATGAAGCCATTCAATTGCTTTCGAGAAACGTAGCGGGATATTTTTGTTTTGGATGCTTCGCTCGCTGCTGACCAGTTCTGAGGAGGTATTATCTCTCAAGTGGAAACGTTGTGACGTGCCTGTAACGTCAGACTTGTGTGAGAAAAATGAGGGAAGCGGTTGGCTAATTGTTACTGCCTGCCAGTAACAATTAGCTAATCGCTTCCCTCGAAGAAGGAATGATTTGTTTATAGTTCCTAAAACGACGGTTGGTAGCATCGGGATATGATGGACCTGAGATTCCGATAGCATCGTAGGCAGTTTTTAAATTAAATGTAATTATGAAAAGCTTTTATTTTATGAACCAGAAATAAGCTTTCTAAATCAGCTGTTTCTAAAATAATCATAAATAAGTACAACAGATTTTTTTCAGAATTTACAGATATATCTTCTCGATCGATCACCCCTGTCAATTCTGCCGTGATGTCCACCTCTAAATCAAAGCAAATCTGTTAGCAGTTCAGGCTTATCTCTGACTTTTAAATTTCATCTAACGGTGATCGTAGCAAGTGTGAATGCAGGAGCATTCACGTACAAACCACATGACATAATGACGCGGGAATCTGTGCACTACTGCCACAAAATAGAGTAGGTACAGTAGGTCAACTCCATATAACGATCAGAAACACACGGGCATAGACCAAACAAACATTTTGTGAAATTGCCACAGAAATTGTATTGAAAAACAAGATGGCGGCGTTAGTTCCGATTCTGGCCACGCGTCAAAAGAACCTTGTAGACGAAAAGACGCGTACGTACAGAGAGTAAGGGTGCATTTTCACTGAAGCGGAGACGACCGGAACTGAGCCGAGACCTAGAGGAATCGACCAATCACAAACGTTGAAATCCTCATCGCGTCTCTCGTCTCATCTATAATTAGATGATCCCTGCACGTCTGCGCTCAGTTTCGCTCGACTCCGCTTAAGTTGAAACAACACCGACTCCACACGCTTGCCCCAACGAAGGCCCCAACGCCACTCGACCAACGTGCCTTTTTTTTTTTTTTTTTGTTCCGGGGTGGAAAATCCTCATGGATGTCCTCCGCCCTGGGGCGGGCGGAGGGGTCTGTCAGACTCTTACTGACTAAAAACCACCCCGGTGTTCCGACTCACACCTACGCCGGGGGTCGCGGGAACGAAAGAATCTTCCGCAACCCCCGGCCGGTGCCGGCCCGCCACCGCGGGCCTCCTCTCGGGTCAGGGGGGGGAGTGAGGTGTTTGACTCCCCCCGCGACGTCTCAGAGGGGCGCGCGTGGAACACTACGCGCCGCCACCTCGGGTCCTGATGTGTGGGGGGCGACGGACGTCCCCGAGTCCGTCGCCCCTGGACCCATTTAGGGGGGCCGGAAGAGGGCGTTATCCGCCCTCCGCCGACGCCCGGTGCGCCTGCTGCGGGCCGGGTGAGTGGACGAGATCTCCCTCTCCCTTTCCGCAGCCTCCTTCTGCGAGACGACCGTCTCGCAGAAGGCGACCACCGCGTCCCAGGACTCGGCACCGCCGACCATAGCGTTCACTACGGCCGGCAGCGACAAGTCACTGCCTACTTCTGAGATGAGGGCACGGCGCGGCTCCTCCCAAGCGGCACACTCTGCCAGCGTGTGCCGCGCCGTGTCCTCCCGGCAGTCGACGCAGTGGTGACACCGGGCGTCCGGCTCCCTGTTTATGCGACACAGGTACTTCCCGAAGCAACCATGCCCCGAGAGCACCTGCGTCACCCGAAACGACAGGGAGCCGTGCCTCCTCCCGAGCCAGCGGTCGAGCACCGGCCGGACCGCCTCGACGACGTCGAGGCCGGCGGTAGGGCGCGAAAGCCTGTCCCGCCATTCCGCCACCAGGGCCTCGCGAAGCTGAGACCGATGCAGTTCCACGTGTCGCTGCATCGGTCGCTCGCCTCGCGCCCGCGCTTCCTCGCGCCACCGATACGATGACGCGAGTACTTTCGCCTCCAGGTCCCAGGGCGGGGATCCGGCCAGTGCACAAGCCGCCTCGTAGGAGATCGTGCGATATCCCCGGATGACTCTGACGGCCATCGCCCTCTGCGGTCTCCGCATGACGGCGATGCTCCCGGCCGTCAGGTCAGCCGCCCAGATCGGGGCCCCGTAAAGGGCCATCGATCGCACGATCCCCACGTAGAGCCGCCTACAAGCAGCGCTCGGGCCCCCCAGATTGGGAAGCAGCGTTGAGAGCGCTCCAGCAGCGCCCAGCAACTTGGGCGCCAGCCGTCGGAAGTGGGGCCCGAAGTCCCACCGGCTGTCGAGGACCAATCCTAGGTACTTCATGGTACCCTCGACAGCGATCCGAGCCCCCCCGACCACGATATGTGAGCCGGGTGACGGCGCCCGCCGGGGGCCATGGAACACCATGGCCTCCGACTTGCTGAGGGCCACCTCCAGGCCTAGGCGACGTATGCGGCTCACCACCTGTGAGACCGCAGCCGTCGCCAGCAACGCTGCTTCCCTGTGCGACGACCAACGTGCCTGTCCCAACGTTGGCCAATGGTATTTTCTTGAACAACACGTTGGATGAGTGGCGGTGAGGCCAAAGTAAGAGATGTTAGCCAATCGCGAGTGCAATCGCACTCGCTGAACGTGAAGCGTGTCTATGTGTCTGTGCGTTTTCGCTCATAGTATGGACCCGACCTTCTGAACCTCATTCAGTGCTACGGACTACCAAGGAATTCGCGTCGCAGTGAATGAATGAAACGGTCGTGTACTTGCTAATTACAGCACAAACAATTCTGCTAACTAAACACACTTTCCACTTATCTATGCAGTGCCACGTGACCCGACCATTCACTATATTGAAATCACATCACATCGTATAGGTCAATGGTACCAAGCTCTGTGCGTTGATTTGAAAGTGCGTATGGGCTTTACTATTGTCAATATTTTGAGGCAATAGGACCTTCCAGTGGTATTATAGAATATTTACGGCGCGCCTATAGGGTTAACATTTCGAAATATAAAGTTTAAAGACTGACACTAACGGCTCCAACAGACAGGCGCGACGCGACAGTGCGACGCGATTCTGGTAGAACAATTTCCATGAAGATCCATAGAAAAAAGATACTAGAGTCGCGTCGCACCTGTCTACGGGAGCCTTAAGCTGGACATTTCCAAAATGGTCCCGACATATTACTTTTAAAAGATCATTTTCTTTTACAGGCCGTATTTTTTTTTCTTATAAATCAGGCTGGACAAAGTCCGGATGGAGGGCGAAAAAGCCTGTTAGTAAAGGGTCACAATAGCAAAAACTATGCATTTAAAGAATAAAAATGTTTTTGAAACATACATTAGAATAAAAATTACGAAAATAATAAAATTATAACTTAAAAAAAAAAGCAAGTCGTAAAATTTGATGGTGCAAGAAATTGAAATTCCACATTAAGCCCAGGCAATGGTGATAACTTGATAAGACATGGAGGCTACTTACTGTCATTTTTGATATCTAAAGACGCTCCCTCACCGGAGCATTTGCCTGTAATGTAACAATCCAAGATTCGATTTTGAGCATTACGTTACATACTGCCTCGCTGACTGACGAGCATTCGCCTGTAAAGTAACAATCCAAGATTCGATTAGATTCGAATTTATGTATCACGCGTGCTCCCAATGTTACATTACAATCGGTCGATTCTGTAAAAATATCATCGTGAAACTTAGGTGAAGTGAGCTGTCACTGTCACAAATCGACCGGCAAGATGCTAGCTGGGATTAGCACTATTGACAGCTCACTTCACGCTCACTTCACCTAAGTTTAACGGTGATATTTTTACAGAATCGACCGGCAGGTGAATGGTCCCAGTAAATGTAATGTTACAAATTGTATCATTACAGGTTGCGCACTGTAATGCTCGTTTCTCCTCACTCGTGGTTGTAATGCTCGAATCTGAACTGTTACATTACAGGCGAATGCTCCCGGAGAGGGAGTTACAACATCAACGGGTTTTTTTCAAGTGCCACCCACACCTTTAAAACGGTAGGAAAAGGACTGTATTATCCTCAACCAGGAGACATCCGCGTCATTATTCTATTTACATTATATACCGGCCTATAAATAAACAAGAAACACATACGCTACTTTCCAAGAACACGCAGATAATGGATCTTCGCGCACATCAAAAGCACTTAATCTCGTAAACCGGGTTAGTTCCTTATCACTTATCACGATAATGATTCAATAATTCGTTCCAAGATTATCTGTGACGGTCTTTGTTTGTGTAGCACTCCTGTACATATTTCTACGTTTGCTTGAGGACTAACCCAGTACCTACTTGTTTTGCAGATTTTCTTGTCCTTGGCTTCGTCTACGAATTAGCGAATCAGTAGTACCTACAGAAATGCAGTACCTACCTATAGATGGTGAGATTTTATTCTAGGTGCATCGTCTTCACTTACAATTATATAATTATTGTATACAAAATAATGTAAAACCTTTAAAAAAAGTAACGGTGGAGTTTCTTGCCCGTTTTTCTCCATACAAAACTACCTTTTGGAAGGAGCAACTAGAATCAATTCTATTGTCTTGTAAATTCAGACGTCCAAAAGTGCTTTATAAGTGCCTAATTGAAATAAATTAAATGTTTTGACTTTGACTTAGAAAAGTAGTAGGTACATACAGAAAATAATTACCTATTTACCTACCTAAATCAATACTAATAATATCCACACAAGCTATAAGAAACTTATTGTTAATAGCTTCTGCCCAAGAGTTCGACAATTTCTTGTGCTTACATAAAATTTCCTAAGACATTCGGCAATACTGTAGTTTTCCATTAGTGAAAGAATTTTCGGAATCGGATCAGTAATTCCGAAGATTAGTCCCCACATACAAACTAACAAATTAATAAATATACTATTATACTATACATTACAATATACTCATAAATTATACATCTTTATAATATTATTAGCCTATAGATTGAAAACCTTAAGAACCCTGAGTACTCAAAAAAGATCTAAATTATAAGATTTAAAACAAAAAAAACTTGATTGATTTAACAAATTGCAATATGGTTTGAAAACCACAAAAACCGATTAGGTACTTATTCTGAAATAAATACTATTTACAGGATTACACTAGGTACCTATATGTACCATCGAAGAAGTTCTTATCTAACCACCGTAAGGACTAATCTTGCTTGCAGCGCTCGGCGGCTATAACACCGGGCCGGTAACAGATGTGGTCATCGTGTTCACGGAATTTTGTTTTGAAACTGGTTAGATATGAACTTCTTTGATGGTACATCGTTATTTTCCAATAACGATGTACATAGTTTGTAAGTATGTAAGATATAAAATGATAACAATTTTCGTTCCTACTAGTAGGTTATTCCGAAAACCACTTGACTAAATATGACACACAAAATTCCTATCGCTCGGTGGCGTTTGATAACCACCTCTCGTGCATCGATTTGCTACTATTTAACCGTTTATCTTAAGTGATGGATATGTTAGACATTTTATCGAAAACTGGCACACTTTGTTCACGTGGTCGTATTCTGAAATAGACTCTCGAATACGATATTCCGTAATCGATTCCGAATACGTTCCATCATTATGACGCTAACCATTGCGAAAATTATAAAGAAAATAAAGTGGGGGATGTTCCAATATCATGAAAACTTCACGGCTGACATCTGTGTTTTTTAGTTTTCAAAATATTAGACAGTGTAAGGTAGGTTTCTCTAGCCTGTAGGTAATTTATAATAGGTAATAAAGATAAAATAATATCATAAAATAAAATCAAAACGAACGAAAATCATAACTTTTTAGCGTTTTAAATGATGATTCAATCATTATTTAAAACAAACTGTGTAATGAAAAAAAGGGAAAAGTAATTATCATTATCATTTCTCGAGGTCATGTGAAGCCAAGTCAGAGGCCCAAGGGCGGCTTTAAAACTCTGGCACCAGGTTATTCACTAACCACACGAAAAGGACCACACCACACAAGACACCTTAAAGCCAGAAAACCCATTTTTAAACATAATAACAATAACACAGTCATAATATAACATCACGCCTAGTTTCCGCGACGAAAAGGGCAGGAGGGTTTGGGCATAATACTCACCTCCAAAATAAATATTAAATACATACTCGAGCACTATCGAGATTAATATTCAGAATACGGCTACAAGTTCGTAATCTTAAAGCATTCCAAAATATTTGATAAGCGTGGCCTGGAATCCTGAGATACCTCACAAGTGGACCGCGCTGTGATAGGATTTTCATGCGATATTGATAGCCTGATAGTGTTATCATTCCTGAAATAAGCAGGAGCAGCACCTGTTGAAGATAAGGGCAGATTTAATCTTGAGTTAAGCTTGTTTTAGTCGAAACTTTTCAAAAATTACATAACATTACATCACGCCTATATGCTGACTGGGGAAAAAAAAACTATTTAGTCCGCCAGATAATAAAAAAATATTAGACACGTATTTTTTGCTTTATCATATTAATAAACAATGATATAAATACAACGCATTAATAAAGTTGGGGAGTCGCTACGTCATAATCATAAGTCAGTATAAAATCTACCGGCCAGTGACGTCATGCCACATTTTAACTCAATGTATTGGCGTAATCTTTTGATTAGGTACCTACATAAAAAAAGAAAAAATACGTGTCCAATATTTTTTTATAATCTACCTGACGGACGGAAAAAATTACGCCAATATATTGAGTTAAAATGTGGCGTGACATCACTCCCCGGTAGATTTTATACTGACTTGTGACGTAGACTTGTGACGTAGCGACTCTAAAAATCAGTTTTTCGTCAGAAATGTCAGATTCGCGGTATTGGAAGCCGAGCGACGATAATATAAGTACCTACAAATAAGTAGGTAAAGTCAAGGAAATTAATTATTTAGCAAATTAAATACCAATTTAAAACCATTTCTCCTGTCTCTGATCTGTCAATTTGATAATAAGCAATTCATTTACATGACTGTCTCTAATGTTCCTTAGAGGCTATATAAGACATGGATCGAAAATAAATTTTCAGAAATACCCTTCAGTAGGTAAAACGGTCATTATTTGTCTGCGAATAAAATCACGGACAATTACCTAAGTAGTTAGGTATTACATGAGTGTATAGTCATGTTATTATGTAATGTCTGTATTCCTCGAAGCGATATACAAATAATAATAGTTATAAACGTTCATCAATATCAGTACCTACCTATTCAGAACAATTTACCTTCATATAATATAATAATTCGTTCAGTAACGATTTATTATCGAACGCAACTCCATAATTCCATACTTGAGAATCGCCTGCAGGAAAAACCATTTAGACACTGCCTTACCTGGAAATCAGAACCTCTTCTACTATCTAATTAGGCAACACATTTTCGTAAACGATTACGACTAATCTGTTTCATTTTGACAGTTCCACAACATTCATTGCTTTATTTACGTTGTGGAGCAGATTTTTTTTTCGAATTTATGAAGCAATGGATTAGCAATTTGTTTCAAAACGATTCTGATTCCGATTGATCGTGTATTACGCAATTAGTGTTGATACTGTACTGTACAGATCCATAAACGTCAGAGTTTATGAATCTGTACAGTAGTGAGTCTATTTATAGGCGGAAAAGTACACACATAACATATTATCACGCCTTAATCCCCGAAGGGTTAGCTAGAGTTGTACCTATAGCACACCCACATTTCGCCAGTTATGCATAAGTCCCATGTAATAGGGGGCGAGCCTATTGCCATCAACCGGGCACAAATCCAGACTCCGGGCTAGAGATTAACCGGAAAAGTACCTATTCAAACATTGTTAAACAATTTAACATAATTCCTGGGTAAAATATTTCACCCGATTCGTTTTTCGAAATTATCCGAATCACGTATTTTTTTTATTTCTTAAGGGAAGATCGTTACCTGCCATGCTATTCTGTAAACATCTCACCGTGAAAACTTGGGTGAAGTGAGCTGTCAATAGTGTCAATCCCTGTGGAATGACAGCTCACTCCACGCTCACTTCACCTAAGTTTTCACGGTGAGATGGTTACAGAATAGCACTGCTGGTATTTTAAAATGACTGTAAAAATTACATGTGTATCAGAAAAGTGTGGTCAAACTTAAGGGTGTGATACAAAACAAACCATTAAACTCAACAATTTTCTTCAAGGGACTGACGTCATAATCGCGAAAAAAGTATTATCAACGTATAAAACTTCAATACCTACTCGACCCAAACGGATTGAAATTGTGGTACAAAAAAAAATAGTTTATGTCGGCTCTAAAAACATAAATTCAGAATCTGGAACAACTACGAGGACCTAGGTATTAAGTTAATAATAATAAAAAATACTTTTAATATTTTTTTATTTAGTTTTAATAGTTTTTTCGAAAGCTGTTCCACAAATATTTCGTAGCACCATTTATTTGCCTTCTCAATTGCATAGGAGCTACAGGAAAATCTGGCAACAATACAACACCTGCTACTTAGTAAGTCTAGACTGACTGACTGACGTATCTAACTTACGCATATTTCCTTGTAATTTACGTGTG
Organism: Agrochola circellaris; assembly: GCA_914767755.1. Classification (NCBI taxonomy): domain Eukaryota; kingdom Metazoa; phylum Arthropoda; class Insecta; order Lepidoptera; family Noctuidae; genus Agrochola; species Agrochola circellaris. Next base: position 7,953,023 of record OU611850.1, on the reverse strand, counting down.
ACAGACTTACTTGTCCCGACACTGTGATCCTTTTAGGAACAATCGGTCCTTTCACCTTTAGATTTTTTTATGCATCGTAAAGCATCGTTGAAGACGTCATCATCTAATGATGATGACGTCTTCCCTGAAAAAAAGTCAGCTGTTCCATACATTTATGTTCGCATAGCTCGTTATAATCAAGGGAACAACTGATTTTTATTTCGCGATTTCAGGGTTGGCCCCATAGTGAAAGTTGTTCATAATGATGAGTACAATGACCCCTTAAGAGGATGCAAACGAATTAAATTTCACATTGTATATATCTACAATATGTAAAAACAAACCTTGTTCGATCCGAAAGGGGCACATAGGTACTGCAATAACATTACCTAAAAGTAATGAAAAATCTTAATATTATTGAAAAAAAAAAAAAAAAAACTTTAAAAATCACGTTTTTAGTACCTACTAAAATTACCACAAATCTATAAAAAAATGCAATTTTTCAACAGCGGTCATAAGTTATGAGTTGTAGACACACCCACTAAATGACGGCCGCCCGAGCCCCATGTGATACTACCGAAAAAATTCCCTGTTGAAAAAAAATGTGACGATTTTTTTTAATTTTTCCTGAAAATTATGAATGAATGAAATGCACCGACCCCAGCGTGGTTTAAACAGACTCGATAAATCGAATGAACTCCAAGATTTGCACTAGCCCCTGAAGCATCATGCTTCATGGGGCTACAGAGGCCATTGCATATCGAGGAGTAGACCGGGGGGCGCGGGGTAATGGTAGGGAAGACGTGCCCTTAGGATAAGGAAGGATTTACGAGCCGTACCGGATATGCATCCTTGAGTGAGTAAGCAATGGAATAGTGGAGAGACGGGTTATTAGACTCTCAGTACAATACCTAACAACAACCTCACGGATCAGTCAGGGTATTTTTACATGTTGTATATATATCTATATCTAAAAGGTAAAATTAAATTAGCTAACGAAACTCTGCTGACGTGATGGGTTAAACACGACAGTATAAAAAAATAAAAGATATGAGTTTTTTTTTTGTAGTCATCGACAGCTGGTAGTGTTGTTACTTGAAGTAAAAGTTAAGAAAAACTGTTTTCTTTTGTTTTATCGTGTTTAGATATCGATATCCATCACGTCTGTAAAGTTTACACAAAAACCAGATTTTTTTAAACTGATATTATAAGTGACTACTCTACAAGCTGTTGATGACCCCAAAATAAAAACTCATCAAATTAACTTTCGATTACATATAAGGTATTAAAAAAATTCTTAAAAATATTTAAGGAGTGCTTTAGACCACCGAATTGAATAACTTTTACTAACTATGAAATTGAGAAAAAAAAATCTGCTGTACCATACTAAAGTTTAATACTACTGTTCTAAACTATATGGAACAGCTGTTTTATTGATTGTCTAAAGCACTCCTTAATTTTTTTTAACACCTTATATACGCTACCCATTGCGTCTGCGGTGTTTCGCCAGCTAGTTTGATTTGACCCTGTATAAATTAAAGCCGCTTTTCGTGTCTGTCTGTATGACTGCGTTGTTCAAAAATAGGCCCGGCTAAAGTATCGTAAGCAGTGCATTGTCATTGTCACTGTCACTGAGTCACTGTCACATGTTATTTTTTTTATTATTGCGGTTAGTTCACTGTGAAACACCCCATTCCCAAAACATTGCATTTTCTGGTACCTAAACGGACCCTGGCCTGCCTAAAAGTAACACCGTATTTTCGCCAACATCGAGACAACGTCATCAATTAGCGTCGTGGATAAAATTGACCTCAGTGTCGATTGGTTAATAAAATTACTATTTTAGTATAATAATATATCGTTTTTTCTTATACCCTGCGACTGTTTTATTTCTTTCTACATTGTTCTCACATGTATAATTTCAACATGAATGATGTAACCAATATTTTGTAAGAATATTTTGATTTAAAAGAGTGTCCGTGGAGTTTCTTGCCCGGTCTTCTCCATATGAACCTACTACGCTTTGGAATGGGCAACTAGCTTCATCTTTCTGACTGACCGACCCCTTGACAATTCAAAAGTGCCTGTAATTGGTTTATTTGAAATAAATGCTTTGAGTTTTCAGTTTTTTTTAGTTTTCAGTACCACTAAGAGAAATTAAAATTAAATAAACAAACTGATAACTCTTATTCATTTGTCTGGCGTGGTAATTATGACTTTTTCCCTACTTACAAGACATGTTTAACAGTGTATGTTGATACTATACTTAAGGTTAACGTGATTCATTGGTTAATTCTGAATTCGAACCGAATTTATTTCTCTGACCGTAGTCTTACATACATTGCAAATGAGCCCCTGATGTTGCGTTGCACTATGTCTGCTGAATCCATGTCAATTTTGGTTTGTTTAATGATTGATAAGTTGGACACTTTATATGAACATACCGCAAACTACGCTTCGCAGCACCGAATTAAAAAAAAACATACATAATCAGCCTATAATGTTCCCACTGCCAAGACACAGGTATCCTCTAGGTGAGAGGGAGTGGATCGTAATCCACCACGCGGGCCAAGTGCGGGTTGGTAGATGTCACATGTCTTCGAATTTTTGGTTCTAGGACATGCCGCTTTCCTCACGATATTTTCCTTCACCGTTTTAGGAGCAGTGGTGTTGAAAGTAACTTACACAAAGTAAAGCGACTGTCAGGGTTCGAACCAACGACCTTGTAGGTCGTTGGTCTCGTAAGTCTCGGCCGTTACCAGTGGGCCACCACTGCACATTTTATTTTCACGGACACGTGTTCCTATGGTTACTGTTACTAAAATATTTATTGACAACATGTGTTAGAGCTAACTTTTAGAACCTCTGGTGCTTAGGGGATGTTTGCTACAAACGTAGTCGTTTAATGGTCCTCAGACACGCAATTACACTCTTGTAGGCGGATTACATAGAGTTTCCACGTGTATAAATAAACTGTAGGACAGAGACACACTACTATCGAGATACAAGTCCTTGGTTTGATGAGCTTGTGCGTATTAACAATATCACACAAACATAGGGTAACGCAATCATAACAAACCGATTCTCCAAAACAATTGAATATATCTGGAAAAGCCGCTGGGAAAACGGCGCTCTACCGCCTCAGCTAAAATTAAAATCTACAGAATACTCTGCTATTTTGACTTTTACTTAGAGGTCGATCCACGGGTCGATCCATCAGGTTAAGCTACGCTTGCCGGTGTTGGTCCGTGGATGAGTGACCATCTTTACTTAACGAGACTCCGCCGAGCCTCGGAATGAACGTTAAGCCGAAGATCCACGAATGACAGCCGGAACCAACCGGGTCGCGGCTGTCATTCGTGTATCTTTGACAGTCGTTACGGGTCGTCAGAAGCCTGGAAGTCTGACAACCAGTCTTACCGCACCGTGTTACGTAGCTACTGGGTTCTGGAGGTCGCTGCCAAGAAAAATACTGGTATTCAGCTGTATTCGGTTAGACTGGAAGCCGACCCCAACATAGTTGGGAAAAGGCTAGGCAGATTGATTGATTCTTTTACTTCTGCCACATTCCTTCTTGGATATTTCTATCGAACATGAGTGTGCTCAGGTTGTTTACGTGAGCACACTCATAGTTCGAAAAAAAAATCACATTGAAAAATAACATTTGCCGATGCTATGCACAAAGTTTTGTAGGGAACACCGGAACCCGTATGTGGCGGTGCAGGCGTGGCCCTGACTCACTGCATGTAAAGTGAAACGCATTCTGTAATTATTTGAATTACTTGGTATTTACATAGTTAACAAAAATGGCGCAACATGTTTTAGTGTTTCCAGAAACATTTTCCTGGCAACATTGCTTGCAGTATGTGTGTGAAATTATATTTCCAGCAACACCAAATTATTTATTTATTTTATTATTTACACAGTAAAATACATACACTTGACATAATTATAATTGTGAGTATAAAGGTACTGCTTATTTCTTTAAAAAAATCTTCCAAAAGACCTTTGAAAGGAGGAAAGAGAAAAAAATATCGTGTGAGAACAAGTAGAGATAAATATGAATATGCGAAGTCTTAAACGAAATTATTAAATATACGACGTATAACGCAAAAAGAAAATGTTGGTCCAACAAACTATTTTGTTTATCATAAATAAATTCAACGTTGGAGAGGTTTCCGTACGGAAAGATTTTCCTTGATTGGTTTCTAGGAAAATCTAGCCGGATTTTATAGTGTTTATTATTTGTTTTCTCAAAACGATAGTGGCATGTTTTCCATAAAGGTAAGTTCAGAACCTTTGAAGGTTCTTACATAAGCTGCTTACTGAAGTAATTTATACATTTATAAGTATCAGTCGACCAGGCACTTGCAATCGGGAATTAAGGTAAACGAAATTTATCATAACAACTAGTCACAAAAAACAAAGTCACTTGTTTTTTGTGACACACCTTGTTTTTTCACTTGGTGACCACAAGTAAAGCGCGCGTCGCTTCGTGAGTAACAAAATATGCAGAATGACACAACAACTCTCTTATCAGCTAGTTGAGTATTCGAGCTTGACGACTAGCAACTAGTCACAAAAACAAGGTCACTTGTTTTTTGTGACACACCGTGTTTTTTCACTTGGTGACCAGAAATAAAGCGCGCGTCGCTTCGTGAGTAAACAAAATATGCAGAATGACACTGCAACTCACTTATCAGCTAGTTGAGTATTCGAGCTAGTCGACTAGTTCGCTTCCACGTTCCATCATGTTATCTAAAAGTCGCACTAGCTCTTATGAGTATAGATATGTGGGTGAGAGGAAACTATTTTTAGATAGGAAACTCTTTCATGAACATTAAATTTAAAATACTTTTATTTGCCTCGTAAGAGTCAATTTGATGTCGCCTGAAACATAAAAACATATCGTATGTATAGTTTAGTTAACTACAGATAATCATAATAATTTACACGGCCCCAAGGCCCAGTCTTTAGTATACATGTACCTCCTTACTCATGTTACTGGAAGGATCTGTCAACCCTTTTAGATTCCACCCTCGCCCCTTTCGAAAGTTTCATGTAGGTATCATAATAGAAATCTAATGTCTATTTGTAACCTTGTTTCCAATTGACGTTATTTCCACTTATACAAACATCAACTTTATGGAAGTGTAAATAAAGTTTATTATAGACTGACTAGTACTGTTGAAAAAGTCATAAAAATATGAAGTTATAGCGCAAACTGAACCTTATGTGTAGGCTTTACAGTTGTTTTTCCTAAAACTCGTTTTTGTTTACATGTTTGGCAAATAAATTGCTAACGCAGATTACGTTATATGTTGACACACACAAAGGTATTTCTCTTTTCACGGAAAATTTAAGTTACTTGTATAGCAGTGGTCACTGAATCGTAATGTATACTATGTTTTGCACCTAATGGGTCATTCAGATATAAGCGACATCGCTGCCGCGCTCTGTAGCGATACTGGGGGCCTACTCCCTAAGCGAAATCCGTAGTTACGGCCGTCGTTACGGGCGTTTCGCTCTCCTTCTGACTTACGGTATGTCTGTAAGTGACACGGAGAACGAAGCGCCCGTAACGGCGGCCGAAACTACGGATTTCGGTTAGTCACTTTGGACCAGTATCGCTACTGAGCGCGACAGCGATATGGCTTATATCTGAATAAGCCTTAATACCTTACGGTATTTTGTTACTTTGTGACCGAAAATGTTGGTCCTTTTACTTGTAAAAGGACCAACATTTTATGGTTTTTTTTTTAAAACGACCGACCGATTTAGAACAAAGAGACTTGCTATTTTGCAATTTGTTATTATTTAAAAGCTTAGTCTCCAATATTTGGTATTATTATTTTCCTTTATTACATTTTTATACATATAAATTACATTTTTAAATATTTTTATGAAAAAGATATAAAAAAAGCATTATTATTTTATTTATTTATTACATCAATTACCAATAGCAACCATATTATGTACACAATACTCTCCACTCATGCAAACATCCACAACGCACACATTCAGATTTTTTCCTTCTCAACAACACCCACATAACTATTATACCTACTTATACACCTTCTATGTTTACGAGCCCTCTCTTCTCAGCCTCACTCACACATTCACACCCGCTTTGCATGGTGTGTGTATAGGGTGGATGTGTGTGTGAGTGACCGCCCGCCCTGGCATCTCGCCCGCCCTGGCCGCGCCTACAGAATGATGGATGTTGTTGCTACGAGAATGTTCTTTGTTCTTGTAGGAGGCGTCTGTCTGTGAGAGAATGAGTGGGCTTAGTATGTTTATATGTAAATGTATAGTGTGTATGTGTGTGTGTGTGTGTTTATATGGTATGGTAGATCCTATCTACCATACCACTATACCTACCTAGATAAAGTGGTATACAAAAATTATTTTCTCTTAAAGTTTCATTTAAAAGAGGAGATATATGCATTTTGCTGTATGTAGGTATTTTTTAATAGCTTTTTCAATTGTAATCATTTAAAATGCTGTCAAATAAATAGGTAATATTCTGAATGAAGTGCTACTAGAAAGTCTAAAAACGTTAGCAACTGTTTCAATCTTTCATTAACGAAGAAGTATCAAAATCCGACGAATCTTTAAATACACTATATTCTTATATCGCTAATCATCACTCGCGTCCTTACAGAAATAAATACAAGGAAAATCCTCTATGTTCGCTACATAGAACATTTTCTATCACTATTATACTTAATACTTTGTCTGTATCCAGAGCAAATCGATCTTGAACAACCGTCCCGACATCGTAAAGTCACAACTGACACCTTATCACAGGAAAATAATCGAAAACTGCCGCTAGTTCCTACGAATAAGGGCCTTTATTGCGTGCGGTGTCGGCGGTTTTTCCCTAGAGAACCATCTTTGCTCGTTCCATATTAAATTGTTCTATATGTTTGTTGGCCTCATTCGAATTTAGGCTCAATTCTACGGTACTAAGATTCATTTTGGAATTCCACTTCTGATTTTAAGAGAATCGATCTCGTTTCTTGTTCCGTTTTTGAATGGCCTAAACGACACTCATCCTTGTTATTTGAATTTGAGCCGTATAATAATGAATGTTTAATGGGTTTGTTGGTGAGTTTTGCTTGAGATGGCGTGAACAGGGAGTTCAGTTGTATCTCTGCTGGAGAATGATTTTATTCAAGATTGAATGAGTACTGCTATTGGTTGAGAGAGATGTGATTTGAGGGCATTGTATGTGAGAGGAACTATTATATTATGTAGGTACCTATGAATGTATACGTTTATAAACATATCTTGCATATAGATTACAAAATACCTTGTGATATATTGCAATTAAATGAAAGACAATTTAATATTCATATTAAAAGTATACTCTGTAAGCATATAATTAGAGGACTATATCCAAGATAACAATGCTTGAAAACATGGTGGTCCTGCTCCATAGGACAATCTAGAATCTAGACAAAATCAAACTGTTTGCTAATTTAATTGTATACTTAATTTATTTTATATTATTATATGACATTAATTTTACATTCTGTGATTCCTTCCTCACACACTGACTTATTAATTGTATAATTTTAGGAAAATCGTCTACTTTTACGATGTTTGTAAATATGTGAGCATCATGTATCTAACACAAATAATTTATATGTCGTTGCTTCATTTTTAATTATTTTTACGTATTGTGGGATGGTAATTTTATTGTAGGTGCATCGTCTTCACATATACTCGTAATTATATAACTAAATTATATACGAAATATTGTAAAACATTTTAAAACAGTAACGGTAGAGTTTCTTGCCCATTCTTCTCCACACACTACCTTATGGCGACTAGAATCAATTATTTTTTTTTGTACATTTTGACATTCAAAAGTGCCTTAGCAGGCCCATTTTAAATAAATTATTTGACTTTGACGTTGACTTTTGACTACAATAGGTACTAATTAGCCTATATTGATTAATTTAATCTCACTCTCATCTAACAAAATTTGTTCTAAAGGCAAAAAAATATATATGAAAATACCATATTTTCGAACATTCATTTATTTGACAGTCTTCCGACATTTGGTTTGGTCTTGAGCGCCAGTATTACAAAATGAGTCCTAAGTACTTTGACAATATTATACACTCGTAGCAAATGTTCCCCTGGGAACTAATAAAGGGACTAGTTATTAATAAAATAACATAGATTTCCACTTTATTACTAGCTACATTGTATCCTACAATTTATTTACAACCATTGTCACCACTATGAAAACATTACAGGACCAGATGTTTTAGTTCTCGCGAATTATACAGAAAATATTCTCTAAGGTATCATTAGCAATCACGGGCTTCTGTAATTTTCGCTGGATTTAATACTATTAATAATGAGGTATGTTTACGTTTAAGCGTTGACAAGTAAAATGGTCCTTCGAGCCTTTTCAAAGAACGATTTATATTTCAAACGAACCATTTTACATAAGAATCTGGCACAATTTTCTTCGAAATATCACTACAACATCCCTTATTACGAAACAGTCTTCCCCAGATGCCTTTAGATCTAAAGGAAAAGTCCTACCACCATAATAATATATATACCGTTCACTATAACTTGTCCCTTGCCGTCATGTTGGCACCATTGCTTGTCAAGCTTTGTTTCAATAGTATTAGAGTTCAAAATGGCGAATGACAGAACAGTACTACGAATCATGTCACGGGACGAAGTTATAATGAACGCACTGTACCTACTTGCCTAAGAAATTGAGAAAAAAAAAAACAGTGTAATTCTGTTATCGGTTGTCGAATATGCCGAAAAAAAGTAGTCACAGTGGCCAGTTACCTACTTCAAGTGTTGCCAGCGTAACAAAAAATTGATCCTAGAAAGGACTCGTAGTTGCTATGCCTTCTAAACAGAGGCAGAAAAAACTTTACCTTCTTTCTGGGGCAGTCAGGTAAAAATATTGGCAAGTTTTTTCACAAGGCCCTTAATTTTCTTCCGTCACTGCTGACTCATGACACCATGAAACGCTATGAAAAACCTCTTTGTTAGAGAAGCCTTTGTTCTGAAGTTTTCAAATCTTAGGTAGGTATAGTACAGGAGATAGTGTGAACTTTTTAGAATCCACAATATAATTTAAACAATTCAAGATTATTTGTGTAAAAGCTTGAGAACTTATTTGTTCATTAAATATATACCTAGTACACTCAGAAAAACCGATTTTTATTGTTTAAAGCCAAACCCACAACGAAAGCAGAGACCACACTAAATAAATACCATTCCAAACAAAGAAAATTATACGCTTTTCTCCTACTATAACCCCCATTAAATCCCCGGCCAGTCTTCCCTCCCTAACTCTTAAACCAGGAGTATTGGTGCCAGGCGCTGTCTCAGCAGCTCACCCCCTCACTCCCCTCTCTAGGGGGTGAAGGGGGTGGCGGCGATAATTAATATTCGAGCCTTCACCCCCTACCGGCTCTTTCTTTGTGGGTTTTGTGAGACGTGTCTTGTATCGCGTAGGTTGGAAAATGTAAGTGGGAAAATTGTGTGAGGAAAACTGTTTTTAGATTTATGTTTAGGTAGGAAAAGGGAGAGGCCTTTGTCCTGTAGTAGGAAAGTAAAGGTACAATTCCGTAGTCGACCGCAGTAAGCGACACGTCGGTTTCATAGAAATTCATGGAAACCAGTGGTGTTGCGGCGACACGTCGCCTGCTGTTGCCTCCTGCGGTCGGCTACGGAACAGTACCTTTATACCTTACAGCTAGGTAGGCATAAAAATAACTTACAATATTATGTATCTGATGGCGAAGAAGTCAGAGTGCCTACATTAACTTCCGAAGAACAATAAGTAAGTACCTAGGTATACATCTGGTTTCTGAGCTGTGTGCGCGCGTACGTATGCGTTGCAATGTAAAAACTTTGATGACGTTTATCAGAGCCACTAAAAGGCTCCCGCGGACAGGAGCGACGCGCCGATGCCACGCCATTCTGGTAGAAAAATTACCATGAAGTTTTCATAGAAATTTGTCTACTAGAGTCGCGTCGCACCTGTCCGCGGGAGGCTTAAGAGTGATCTAATGCAGATCTACGTGTGTGATTGATATGATATCGAATAGGTATGTTATTCTAAGAAACCGGTTAGCGACATTTATTGTGAACAAAGGAGGTAACCATATTTCTTTTTATCTTTGTAAGCTGTAAGGCTAAAGAATGGAACAAAGAACATGTGGATTATTTAAACGTAGAAATTCCATTTTACAGACATTTTTTATGTCGTTATGACGTGCGTAAATATGTTTGCTTGCTCGTTGACTAATTTGTATCAATAATTGAAGATTAAAAAGTAAATCATTATCTGCCTAGCCTTTTCCCCAACGCGTAGGATTCTCAACGCTATCGGACGATTTCGAGAGTTGAAAATCCAGTGCGCGATGTAATCCCGCTGCGATATTTTTACGTCCTGGGCTTACACACTTGTCAATTGACGTAATACGTAACATTTTAGCCGTCGACAAAAATGTTACGTATAGTCTGTCAGTATCTTGTCTATATATCAATATAGACAAGACACTGACAGACAATAGACAAGAGATTTAGAGCTTTCAAAGCGTCTCGTAATTCTACAACGACCTTTAAAGGTGGTCACACACGTAACTACAACCATGACAAGCCTGCATGAACAATCATTTTGTGCAAGCGTGCTTGAGCGTCTGTGTGATGATTTTGTGCAAGTATCTTGCTTGTGTAAGCGGCATGATGATTGGTAGAATTTTCATTAGGCGGCTTGAACAAGCCACGTTTGTGCAAGCATGATTGAATTTTTGTATGCAGGTTAAGCTTGGAGAATCATACGCACGCCAGTTGCACGTCATCGTCGTTCATCGCTCAAGCAATAAACCTTATTTGTTTTTAACTTTTTAGCTGTGTGGGGTACCTACCCCACACAAATTCGCTACCACAGCTAAAAAGTAAAATTCGAATACCACTACCTGATAAATAAATAACAGTAACAGGAAGTTATCATCATATCATCCACATATACCAAATGGGAAAAATACGTATTATTGAAACTAACTCAAAAACTATCCGAGCAAAGATAATAAAATTTATATGGAACCAACTGAGAGCATACCCTTTCATACAAAAAAATAGTTTTTTAAATCGATCCACAATTGACAAATCGGTGAACATACATTAAAAAAAACAAGAAAAAAATTACATACGCTACGAACATAGAACCTCCTCCTTTTTGGAAGTCGGTTAAAAACTGATGCTGCTCAGGCTTGATTTTACAGTGTGTAGCCTATAGGGAAGTTGTAAGTACACATTTGCAGGCTTGTCATGCTTACACGTAACTGCATGTGTGTGGCCAGCTGAACAAGATTGACAAGCATAATATGTATGTAACTCTGTGTAGGCCCTCAGGTTCTAAGTATGGTTAAAGTTTTCGTAAGTTGACTGTACATACTTCGCGCCGATATGAGAGAAGAAAACAAAACACTAAAGCAACATGTCCTCAAGTTTTCAAATATAGAACTGTCGGTCGATTCTGTAAAAATATCAACGTGAAACTTAGGTGAAGTGAGCTGTCACTGCCACAAATCGACCGGCAGGATGCTAGGGATTAACACTATTGACTGTTCACTTCACGCTCACTTCACCTAAGTTTCACGGTGATATTTTTACAGAATCGTGCGGCTGCATGCAATTTCTTACTACTCAGTCTTGCCAAGCAGTCGCAGTGGTGTCTTTATCTTTATCATTATGCTGAGCTATGGCCAAATTGTTTATTTTCGTGTTTTGTTCTTTCTTTGCGTCATGTGTACCGCAAATAAACGTATTTTCTTTCTTTCTTTCAAGCGTAGCGATTATGAAAACAATTACCTATTACCATAATAATATATGAATGAAAGAGTCAGCTCCAAATTGGGTACTTAAAGGGTGCGTAAACTGAATCACTTCAAGCATAACTGAAGAAGTAAAGACACACCTTTCTTATCATATTATTATGAATTCGTTTGTTAAACTTATAGGCGGTTAGATCATGAATCAGGTATTTCCTTGCAAACCTATGTAGGAATAGTTTATTACTATTTGAGTCACAATACATAGGTATCTTATAGAATGAGTTTTAAGACACACAAGACACGTGGCTTATTACATTTAGTTGTACAAATTATCTTCTTACATGTTGTAATCCTATTGGTTACATATGTTACGAACCTGAAGTGCTTATCTTTTGATTGGATATCAGGAAGAATTAGAAGTTATACGCATTAAGAGCGTTTATTCTGAAAGTTGGCAACGTCGCAAATAGATGTCAAATATTTCGCAGTTTTGATTAATTTGACAATATTACTGTTTGGATATAATTATTTCATTTCATAATCAATATTCTAGTTCGCTAGTTAGCCACATTTCTTATTTCAATACAGTAATATTGCCAAATTAATCAAAACAGCGAAATATTTGACATCTATTTGCGACGTTGCCCACTTTCAGAATAAACGCTCTTAACTAATTGACAGTTAAGCTTTTTTGTCGCAAATACATTGGTGGAAATCATTATAAGTTTCTTAAAAAATCATGTATTTGCAAAGAATCGTGTTGTGTTTTCCTTTGCTTTAAAAGTGCCTCTAGTCTCTCTACTCAACACTTTCGACTCCACCCATTTTCATAGAACTCATACGCCATGCCGCCATACATATTGGAAGTGAACCCTCCGGGAGGGTTGCCGGCATTACGTTTGCGCTAAAGTTTACGGACGGTCAACGGCATTAGGTTTAAAACTGTGTTATAAAATAGTATTTTCAGGGGGTCTTGTCGCTATACGTAGTTTTCAACCTTTTAAATTTTTTGTGAATATATGTAAACGTGAAGACACAAAGCAGGTTTACGATCGGAATGAAAAAGTAGGGCTGCCCAAAATTATGCATTGTTATTACCAAGTTAGGTAAACTGAAAATGATTGCAGATATTCAAAGATATGGTATGATAAACACAAAAACAACGTAGGACGGAAATCGTACTGGCTTTGAAAGATGCCGCGACGATTGATATTTTCCGTTTATGAGTTTTACTTATACTGATGAATATACTACAATGCAGATGTTTAAGATAAGGGACTTCCCAGTTTATTTTATTGAACTCATTATATACAATTTTCAAGATAACTCGATAACAGAATCATTATCTAATCTTTCGTACCATACGTTCGCTGCGTCTTAAAAAATAATTAATTAATGAGAGTTAAGATTTATCTTTTACCTTTTTTTTTAAATCAAATCTTCTACCAATTTTGTAATAGTAATGCGCTTTCAGAAAAGCACTTCTGAACAAGTTCAAACCACTGTGTGCAAATGTGGTAGATTTTCCACAAAGGACATGTCACGGTGCCAAAACGTTGCAACTTGTGAAACAAATGCAGTGTGGGATTTACCCCAATTCATTTTGATTCACATGATAGGAATTATGTGAATCAAAATAAATTGGGGAAAATCCGTAATTGAGGAATGGAGTCACCGGAATTGCCGGAAAATCATAGGAACATTTCAATACTCAATATATTTATTGTTTCCACATGGAAATTAGGTGGTAGGTTTTACAAAAATATGATCGTTGTGGACCCTGATTTTCATAAATGCGTTCTGATATCAGGATAACTGCATCATCATAGACTCCTACAAAAGGATTTCTGAAAACATTTCAGCTTTTATCTTCACTCCAAAACCCATTTACAAGCCACCGCTCCACAACCGCATACCACTACATACCTAAAAGATTATACACAGTACATAATCTCCCTGCCTACACACCCACTTCAAAACATACCTTATACCTTTCAAAATAAGGTCGAAGTTAAGTCCAGGATGAGGGCAGTTCATCTACATCTCACGAGCGACAAGGACGCAAGATTCAGAGAGATTAGAAGCCAGGTATTGATCGCTCCCAGGAGTGGTGTGGGGGAGGGAGACCATTTCGTTAATCTTGCTCCTATGTCTGCTCGGGGTGTATTTGAAATGGATTTTCAGTACAAATGGGATGGGGTACGCTTGTTTGTGTAAATTGTAGGCTTCTCACTTTGAGGGGTTTTACCGTTGACTGGGGAATTCCAACCGATATAACGTTAGTTCGAATTAGGACTACCTTAGAATGAACCTACAAAGAACATGAGTAAAGAATTCCTTGTACCAATATTTATTCATTCAATTATTGCGAAATATTCGTTGCAAGTGCCTGTACAATATCATACTAAAATGTACATAAGCACTTGTTTTATAACGTTACTTTAGTCAATCTCCAAAGATAGTTCTTTGGAGATTGACAGTACGATTGACGGTATGATATTGTACAGGCACTTGCAACGAATATTTCGCTTTTATGAAAAGACTAGCTCCCCCAGCAGCTTCGCTCGCGTCATATCTTTATAAATTATAGGCTATATTAGTCAGTAATAATATAGCTACCTAATGCTGAAAGAATATTTTAAATCGGTGCTTTATTTATTGAGTTTATTCATTACAAACAAAAATAGAAATATTTTCTCTATAAAATTTCTCCATATGTCGATGAAATATGGATAAATTACGATGGATCGTAGCACATCATGACAATGCTACCTCATGTCAAAATACTGTAATTTTCTCGAATTTAAAGGTGCTTTTCAGTAGAGGATGTTGTAAACTTCTCTTTCTGTTTCATAAGGCCTTCATTACATCGTGACCTAATAACTTTCAGGGCGTGGCACTTATCTGAAAGGTTTCAAGGCGTTGTAAAGTTACCGTTTTTCAGTTTGTAACAAGAGTTTTGCCTTGCTGTTATTCTGTTTTGTTTTTCTTTTACCTTCTTAGGACTTTGGGAAGTACCATAGCAGAGGTTTTATTTTATATACGGAAGACCTGCATCCCCCATTACGGGTGTTGGAGGCAGAAACTTACAGATTTCTTATTATTTTTGTTGTCTGTGTGCAAATCCTAGGCTGCATACCAAATTTCAGCTTTCTAGGAGTTGGGGAAGTGCCTTAGAGGTGTTGATGAGTGAGTGAGTCAGTGATGAAATTGACGTAATTTTAGGTATTCATAAAATCCAAAGTAAGTATAAAACTATATAACCGATCCACGGACCAACCCCGGCTTCACCTGATGGATCGACCCGTGCGGCTGTTATTACGTAGCCACGAGCTCCTCCGAGTTATTCACCATAGTTATTAAATGCACAATACACAGGTACATTTTCTTATCCAATTTCATCAGATACTTTTGGAAATAACCATATTCAGGCTGTATCTATCAGAAAGGTATGGTCAAATTTAAGGGTGTGGTACAGACCACCACATTGAACAACTTTCTCCATGGATCCTAATCCTAATAAGATGTCCCATAGATTTGGATCGAGTAGGTATTGAAGCTTTGTATGGGACAGTTGATAATTTTTTCTCGATTATTTATGTTGCTCCCATAGAGAAAGTCGTTCAATATGATAGTCTGTACCACATAATTAAATTTGACCACACGTTTCTGATACAACTTGTATAGCTTCTAATGATTCTTAGGTTATAATTCCTTAAATACTTCAGCGTACATTTCATGACTATTTTGTAACCAATCGATGCTTATTAGATCGTGTAAAGTGAAGTACTCGTTGTTCGCAGGATGTAACGCAACACATAACTAGATTTTAGTTCGGTGGTGTCGGGTAAGGAAAACTGGTGTATTGCCAATAGATATTAAGTGCGATGAGCGGAGGATTATTGAGAAAGATCGTGTAGTTTGATGTTTTGTTTTTATGAACGACCAAAACGATTATAGTTTTAGAAAATCGGACTTAGTATCCGCTCGTGTAGGAGAAGATCCTAGAAAAGGATCCAGTACGTCCGTCTGTGGACCCGAGCCTATCGTACCCATCCCCTTCAAATAAATACGCAGGTGGCTACAGGAGTTCACCCAAACAAGTGGAGAACTGCTGGATCTCGACAACAGAAGCTATCCAAGGAAGCTATGCCATCCTTGGATAACAGGCTAACCAGGCGGTGACGGGTACCATCACGGGACTCTGCTCGCTATACAAACAGTTCCAAACAATAGGTATAACGGACAGTCCTCTGTGCAGGGCGTGCATGGAGGCTGAGGAAACCGTCCCTCACGTGCTCTTTGAATGCACAGGCGTCACCCTGATTAGAACAGAACCGGGTCACCCAGATCTTTCACAGACGTTCTGAACAGACCAGGAGATTTAATTAACTTCTGGAGGGAGGTGGGCTGGTTGGAGTAACTACTAATGGCCCACGCACAATGGTCCACCTAAGGGACTTAGTGCGGAAACCAAACCCTTTAACATGGAACATATCCACTCGTACGATCAAAACATGGGATAGGCATCGTTCCCTATCCCAATGTATTATGCCCGTTTTCACCGACAACTAAGTGACACAATCCCTAAATAAAAGTGCACTGTTGGATTTTCACCTCTCAGCGCCTGGCGTTGAAAATCCAACAGTGAACTTTTATTTAAGTGTCACTAAGTGAAGGTGAAAACGGGCATTAGTCTCCTAAACTTTCATGGGGTATCTCAAAATGCATGGCATAATTCAATTTTATTCTCAATGTGCCCAGCTTTTTTAACGTTAGGTAGCCCGGTAGGTAGTAGGTTTGAGAGGATTTTTTTCACTAACGACAATCACGCTTCACGCAGATTCGCGTTCTGTTGAACAGATTTGGATGTAAAGTACAGAGTACATATTATTATTAAGAGCACCTACACATTATTTCCTCTGCAGGGCAACCCTAATTATCCTAACTAATATTATAAATGCCTAAGTGAGGTTGTTTCTTTGTTTGTTTGTAAATCTGTACAGCTGTTTTACGTTTAGCGTTGATACGCTTTCACGCTAAAACGGCTGAACCGATTTGGATGAATTTGGCACATGGGTAGACCATGAGCTGGAAAAGGACATGGGATCCCTTTTATCCTGAAAATCTTAGACTTACTTATCAAGTTTTTCTAACTGAACAGACAGATGTGCCTTCTTGTCACAGTCATGACGTGCCAGCAGCTGCCGACTATTTCTGTTTTGTGCTCGTTATTATATTTAAATCTATTCTGTTTAATTTTCTTATTTTCTTCTCGAGTTTATCATCTTTTTTTTTATGCACGTGTTTCTGTGACAAATAAACTTATTTTTCTTTCTTTTCTTTCTTTCTTTCTTTATGTGCTGCTGGGGAGTTTGTTGCGCCACTTGTTCTTCCCAGCTAACGCACTAGGAAGTAGTGAAGGGTGCGTTTTTGGGGCCCTGTCTTATGTAATTTTGACGTTCGAAAAGTGCTGATTCTCAGCCTATTTTGAATAAATGAGTTTTGAATTTGAATTTGTAATATGCGGGGGAAACCGCGGGGCGCAACTAGTATATAATAAATGCGAAAGAGTTTGTTTGTTACGCTTTCACGTGTTAACTACTCAACCAATCATCATGAAAAGCTTATATTCTTGACATGTGTCAAGAATATATTCTATTCTATCCGCGAGCAAAAGCTAGTAAAATATATTCTTGACAAGTGTATGTAGGTTTTTGTCCTTCCCTTTACCTTTTTTCGGTCACATCAAGCATCCCTCTAGGATGCGAGTGAAATCGCGTTCATAAGTTACTTACTTAATTTTGCTAATAACTTAAGTGTAGCAGCCCATCCATCACTCACAACTGTAATTCCTCGGTACATTACATTCACGTCTCAAGTTTCCTTCGATTGAGCAAAGCGAACCAAATCAGAGCGTTCAGCCGGTCGATTCTGTAAAAATATCAACGGGAAACTTAGGTGAAGTGAGCGTCAAGTGAGCTGTCACTGTCACAAATCGACTGGCAGAATGCTAGGGATTAGCTCTGTTGACAGCTCACTCCACGCTCACTTCACCTAAGTTTCACGGTGATATTTTTACAGAATCGACCGGCAGGAATCACAGTCCAATGAAACGCTTAAACGAAAGAGCATCGCGTGCACGGAGCGGGTTACACACATCTTGCTAAATTGATAATAATGTACCATTGCAGTTCAATTACGTATTGTAAATATTCGTTTTTTAACCATTCCGTACAGCCGTCAATAGCCGTCGTCGTCCTTTAGTCTTCTCACGGATTTAAAGCTTGCCGATAGCAGCTATAAGTACAAACTGCCGGATAGGGCTGGATGTTGACTGGGGAAAAAAAAACTATTTAGTCTGTCAGCCAGATAATAAAAAAATATTAGACACGTAGGTACTTTTTGCTTTATCATATTAATAATAAGTGGTTTAGATAAAACGCATTAAAGTTGAGGAGACGCTCGCTACGTCACAAGTCAGTATGAAATCTACCGGCCAGTGACGTCATGCCACATTTTAACGCATTGCCTACTCAATATGTTGCCGCAATCTTTTGAATACGTAAAAAAAGAAAAAATACGTGTTCAATATTTTTTAATAATCTACATGAAGGACAAAAAACAATTTTTAATCAACAACTATTGACAGGTTAGGGTTTGAGAACTCTAATAATAATATAATAATTAGCATGTATTGTCCCACTGCAGGGCAAAGGCTGCCTTTCCTTTTCCCACTCAACTCGACCCTGAGCCACTATGAACCAATCCCTCCTAGCATGAAGTTCTACGCCTGGGTCCTCCACGATGCCGCTGGACGTTTTCAGGAACCCATGTTGTAGTGGTCTTAGCCCACAATGCATCCGACATGCGGCAAACGTGTCCGGCCCAGTCCCACTTGAGCTTGGCTGCGTTTTGGGTGACGTCAGCGATTTGTGTCTTTGAGCGCAGTATCGTGTTAGGTATCCGGTCGGTAAGAACTCCAAAGATACTGTGCTCCATCGGTCGCTGGCAAACCTCGAACCTGGTCCTCTGTTGAACTGTCAAAGACCAGGTTTGAGCGCCGTATGTAAGGATGTTGAAGAGAAGACTGGTTATGAATATTGTATATTGTGACTGTTTGGCTTATTAAGATGGTCTGATGATATTAACGATCGAAGAAGCCTGGCTAATACATGAGTTTGCCTCTAGTGAAGTAGCTCGACCAGATAAGTTGGCGTTAAGTAATATACAAATGAGCGTAAAGATTTTCCCCAATATAGCGTTTACTTAAGACGCAGATATCCCAGTGAAGGTGCGTGGTTAGCTTACGTGTTCTGTACTGAGCTCACGCAACGCGTCGTACGTCCAGCCAGTAATAGGACTTGCCCATCAAGGAGCGCTATCCCAAATTAGAAGCATTATTAATTGATTATACATAAAACAAAAGGTATTTTAATAAAATATTAATAATTAAATTAACTTTAAAATAGTGAAGGTTTCAGAAAAACACGCTTGATATATTTTGCGTGATTATCAGTTTTTTATCCGCGTTAGACATAACTTTACAAATTAATTTCACTATGTAATATAAACATAATCTAAAATATTCATATATCAAGCTATTAAGAAATTTCTCTCATTTAACATATATTTTATCCAAATCATTAACACTACTCGTTTAGACGTGATCTTCAGTATAGAATCATTACAAGTCGTCTCGTCTCTCAATTATGTACTTCATGGAATTCATATTAGAGGGAAGTTTTAAAAACTAGAGAGTTGACAGTATAAAGTTGATATATTTTTAGATAAATAAATTTGACATAAAAAAAAAAAATCTTTTATTGCTTTCCGTTTGTCGTCACGATTCTCGTCGTACAATGGATTATTCTAATCTGAATATATCATCTTCTTTAAGTTTTCTTTCATTCTTCATCTATTGATTTTCGTTATCAAACTCATATTCGTTCAAAAGGTCAAAAATCGATTAATTTTCATAGATTTTTTCCGTAAAATTTATCGCCATCATGTTTTTGTCTGAGAGGCGTGCAGTTTTGGATTTTCTAAATTTTCTTTTCTGTTATTGCTGTTAAACGTTGCAGATAAAAAAATGCAATCATATATTATGGTACCTTAACAGCCCCGTACTTCTGCTATTATTTAAAACACTTAAATACGCCTTTGATTAATAAAGAAATGCGAATATAATTTAATGACGGGAGTGTAAAAAGTAAGTATTAATTATTCATTTAATTTTATAACGATAGCATAACTCGTAACATATCGTTCAAGTAATGTGAGGTAGAGCGCGCGACTTGCACTAGGGTTGGCAAAAATGCGAAAAGCACACACAAAAAAAAACACATAAAAATATATTTAAAAAAAAAACTAGTGTAGTATACAGGATGGTAGGGAGACATAGACGCGAAAACTTTTACCATAGATTCAGTACATAAGTCTGACCCCCCTGTGTTAAAATTTTACGTCGGTCATTAAAAAAAAATCTCCAGTTGCATAGAAAAGTGCAATACCTACGCGGTCAAAATGTATGGAACTGCTGATTATTTTTAATAACCGACAGAAAATTTCTGTATACAGGGTCAAATAAAATAAGCTAGCGAAACCCCGCAGACGTGATGAGTATGAATATCTGAACACGATAAAAAAAAGGTTTGAATTTTTGTTTGGGTGTCGACGTCTGCTGATGTTGTTACTTGAAGTATGAGTTCAGAAAAACAGTTTTTTTTGTATAATCATGTTTAGATATCGATATCCTTCACGTCTGTGAATTTTACACAAAAAAACTGATTTCTAAAGCAAAAGTTAAGTAAATAAAATACACTGACGAGCAATATAAAAAGCCACTAACTTATCATGAAATATTTCGGAAACCACGCAAGATAGCTTCATGAAGTAAAAATCAACATTCAAGTGTATTTAATAGCGCATAAATAACACCTATAAAACTGTTTTCAAGTTTTTTTTTACTTCATGTATCTAACCTGTGTAGTTTAGGAGATATTTCGATTTCTTTGGCACTTTGCAAGGGCGTCTTTATATTGCTCGTCAGTTTATTAACCCCTTATTACAACACAATAATAATTATTATTTATTTATTTATTTGACGTAAAATGTACAGACATACAGAGTGACACTTAATCAAACGTGGAAATAGCCTGGTACAAAATATTGATCAATGACTCCTATGCTAGGAAAAACCTGTGTTACAGGTGTCATCCATCCGTCCATTATGGATGTTATAATAGTTACTTACAATTAAATAATGTAAAAATCGTCTTATCTTGATATCGGATTATATGCATTTGCATGTTTGCATATGCAAATGCATAGAACGTTATTTTCATAGCGTCATTGCATATTTTAGTAGTTTTCATTGATAGTGCTTATTTCAGTACGTAGTTAAATGTGTTAGGCGTGTTGTATTGCGCGGGAACGGGAGCAGTGGCGTGCCGCGGCCAGAGACGTGCTGTGCGGGCGACTCACACGCACTCGGCAAAATAAATGCTATTCTATATAAAAACCCGGGTCTTGAAGGAATAATTTACTGTATATATAAATATATTGTGAAAATAAACTAATAATAAATAGTATTTTGATAATGCATACTTAGTGCATATTTCGCCCTTTTTAGTGCATATTTTGGCATTTTGATAGTGCATAATCCGATGTCTAGTCATAACTATGATAGCTAGCTGTCCTTATGATTATCATTGTAATGAAGTAAGTGATGTTTTTGTTATTTTAAATGGCTTTTTTCCCAATTTAATAACTTCGCAACTCTAAGTTACTTTACTTTTAATAAATTTATAAAGTTATTTATTACTAGCTTCCGCCAGCGCCTTCGCCCGCGTGATCCTAACTAATATTATAGATGCGAAAGTGAGTTTGTTTGTTTGTTACGCTTTCACGCTAAAACGGCTGAACGGATTTGGATGAAATTTTTCACATGGGTATACCATGATCTGAAAAAGGACATAGGATCTTTTTATCTCGATATTCCCACGGGATCGAGACTTATGCGGGTGAAACCGCGGGGTGTAGCTAGTATCTTTATAAATTATAGCTTATGTTACTCATAATGATTCGTTCTATTGGTGAAAGAATTATTCAAATCGGTCCAAGAGTTTTTGAGTTTATTCATTACAAACTAAATTACAAACCATTTCACTTTATAATATTAGTGTAGACTACTGTATCCACCAACCCTAATCCGCAGCCGCTTCTCAGCTGCGCGGGCGCACAAGATTTGCATAGCGTACGCAACGTGTGGAAAAGTGACTTTATGCAATTATACAGACGACTTGTTCTTGTGTCGGCTGCAAGTTGTTGTTTTTTTTTATATAAGACTATGTAGCTTCCACCAGCGACTTCGCCCGCGTGATATCTCTATAAATTATTACCAGTTATTTATTGATAATATAGCATTCTACTGATGAAAGATATTTTTAAATCGGTTCAGTAGTTTTTGAGTTTATTCATTACAAACAAAAATACAAATCTTTTCTCTTTATAATATTTCTAGCTTCTGCCCGCGACTTCGTTCGCTTTCTCACTCGTTTTTTTCTATACTAATATGATATTATAAAGAGGTAAAAGTTCTTTTTTTTTTGTAAGTTTTTATGTAGGGGGTAATCTCTGGAAATACCAGTTGGATTTAAAAAATCTTTTTGCATTGTATACCCTAATTCTTGAGGAAAGTTAAAGGCAGAAGCTAGTTTTAAATAAACATAATATTTTCTCTTTATCTTTGTTTCTTCCTCCTCGAACGATTTTTGAACTGGTCCATGGTTTACATTTAATTTTCTTCTTCCTAAGCTGAATTAAGACCCCTATTACCACCAACAGAACCCAATAAAATTATCTGGTCCTTAATCAATTCCTCTTCATAATATAAGCGTCTACACAAACAACACATCAACTGTGCTGTCGGCACAATAACGTCCAGCCTGCGCAGGCGCATTGTATTCAAATGCGCGCGCAGGTCGGCCGCGATCACAGGCGAGACAGGTGACCCCGGCGGGCAGTCAATTAATACTGTTCTGTTTGTAGGTGTAATGCTTTTGTAACAAAATTGAGGGTATTAAATAATTTACTGTATCTGGCTGTAAATAGGGTCAATTTAAATTATCTAGCGAAACTCTGAAGACGTGATGGGAATCGATATCTCAACACGATAAAACAAAAAAGAAATTAATTTAATGTTTTTTCTGTGGGGTCTTACCACAGTTAGTTAAGTTACTTGAAATAACTAAACAACCAACGATCGTTGACCCCACAAAAAAAAACATCAAATCTTTTTATTTTAGCGTCTATAGATATCGATACCCATCACGCCCGCAGAGTTTTGCTAGATAATTTAAATTGACCAACATCGAATTTTGCAAAAGATTGGCTGTTTAGGGCATCGTCTTGTCACTTTCACTTTCAGTCTCTTTATACGAGTACAACATGTAATAAAAAACTGTCCGATCCGTGAAGGTGTTGTTCTTGTATCGTCCTGAGAGTCTATTTATGTGGTGATTTTCAAGAAAAAAGTTTACCTCACATAAACCTACAAGGGCATTTATGAAACGTCAGAAGCTAAGCAGGTGCACGGTTCCAATTGGTCGTTTCGTATGGAGAAGAGCCGGCAAGAAACTCCACGGTTACTCTTTTAAAAATAAATGTTTTTAAATTAAAGTATTAATAGATATGAGAGGACAGTGGAGGCCTATCAACAAGTACAAGGTACTTAACAAAATAGAACATTGTCCACAGATCTAATGTGTTGAGCCTACAACATTCTCACATTCACAAAATCTAAATGAAAAGAATCTATATAAAAGATAAAAAAATAAAGACTTATTAAAACCAAAAATGACATGATGCCACTACAACAAATGGCACAAATAATAATAATTAAAAGAGTTATGATATTATAAAAGTTGCCATGTTTGTGGTAATTTTCATATTGCCTAGTATGTTTAAAATTCTTTGGCTTACAGGTCATTCAATTTTATATTTTATTTTTTGATAATTTGTGTCTACACATTGTAACTTATAACATCGCCTTGGATGAGTCTTTAAAGAAGTTTTATAATTGTGATTTGAACAATTAATAAACTGTAACAAATCTAATTGAATAAAAAGTAATAAAATATTGTAGGATTTGAGCTATAGACATTGGATTTTTTTTTTTCAGGGCAGTGTATTTTAACTGCTCAACAGCAATGACTGACTGCCTGCGATACAGTCCTTAATTGTCATTGTCTTATTTAAAAATATCATCGAACTCAATTGTCGTTATCGGTGCAGTTTTACTTCAGAATTACAGACGGCTTTTTAGTTGAAAATTCCACCTGGCTGTAATTACTACGGGGATAATTGCGTAACACACCTAAAATGACAATAGGGATGTTGACTGGGGAAAAAAAAACTATTTAGTCCGTCAGTCAGATAATAAAAAATATTAGACACATATTTTTTGCTTTATATCATATTAATAAAAAACGCATTAAAGTTGGGGAGTTGGAGCTCGCTACGTCACAAGTCAGTATAAAATCTACCGGGGAGTGACGTCATGCCACATTTTAACGTATTGCCTACTCAATGTATTGCCGTAATCTTTTGATTACGTAATAAAAGAAAAAATATGTGTCCAATATTTTTTTTTTATCTACCTGATGGACAAAAAAAACGTTAAAGTTTTTTGTCAACACCCTATTGATAGCAATAATTTTCATCTTGACAGTTCAGCCACGTTCATTGCATTATTTACGTTGTTGAGCAGACGAATTTTTCAAACCTACGAAGCAATGGATTAGTAATATCCTTCAAAACTCTCTTCGTTGTGATTGAAACTGTGTCACCCAATTAGGGTATTAGGATACAGTCTGATTCAAACTTTATGGCTTGACTGTAAACATGACTGGCAAAATGAGGGTGTACTATAGGTACACCTCTGCCTAACCCTATACGGGAGTTACAGGCGTGATGTCATGATGCGACCAATGATCGCACCACACGACAAAATTGGTAGATAATATCAGAAAACCTGAATTCGTCACAAGTAACTGTTTGTTCTCGATTATTTATCTAATCAGCTTCAGTAATTCGTAAATAATACCTCGATCTCATATCGCTGATAAGATTTGTGTCTGAACAAAATATTTTCTACCTATTATCTGATAAGACGGACTTACCACGGAATAGGAATTTGGATTGGTTATAAATAACAGGATTTATTTTCGGTGATCATCAGTCATCAGTTGAAAATAGAATAAAGGCGGTAAATTAAGAAATGAGACATTATTTTCAGTTATTTTATTTTATTTCTTAAGAAAACTTACAGCTAGGACACAAATAGTTGACAGTTAGTGAAAGAAGGCCAATTAAAAGTTTTCACTGACAATATTAGAGTAGCACAAGAAACAACAGACAGGCAAGCGAAAGTAAGAATAAGTAAGCACTCGGAGAGAATTAAGAAAAGACTGAACAGGTTTTAGTGATCTTCAAAGAAGTTTGTACAAAGTATTTTTTTAAGTTTAGATACACTGATCAAGATCGTCAACACTCTGACACATCGAGTTGTATGCCCTGCTAGCTCTTATATGTTTTTGTCGATATATGCACCGCACAGACGGAACATACAGAGGCTGATGATTCCTTAAGGTGAAGGATGTTACACGCAGCCCAAGTTTGCTCATCAACTCAGAACAGTCGGTTGAACCATTTGCCAAATTGAGCAAGAATACCATGTCGCCAATTTTTCTCTCTCTCTGTTACTTTGATAGGCCAAAACATACATCGATCAATTGGGGGGATCCCCGGTAGTAATCCAGTCCGCACCCCCTTGATGACAAATCTTCAGAAAAAAATCACTTGAAGGCTGAATTATCTCTCCACCTTTTTCAGAAGGACGTACCCGAAGCATGAAGAAAAATGTTTTAAAGCCTACACTACTCGCGAAGTTGATCGAAGTTAAACGAATACGAGACTGTATAGAAGGGCACTTCGGTTCGCTGCAACCTCCGCTCGCTTCGGGCAACTTCCAATCGTTGTCGGTTTTTGCGCCCGAATCAAAGGACTCGAAGCGCTCTGTAGTTCTTCGCACGAGTGTGTAGTCACGTACTTCGGGCTTCGGTCAACTTCGTCGAAGCAACTTTGCGAGTAGTGTAGTGGGAGTTAGATGTTAAGAATAATGCTCCATTTACGTATGTAGTTAAACGCGAAACTAGGAATCCCTAGTTTCGCGTTTAACTACATAAACTAGCTTAACAAATTAATATAAGAACACATTACTGAAACGACTGCAAAGTAAGAAAAATACAAACATTGGATAGCTAATAAATATTCATAAACAAATACGGGGACCTTCTGATGTCACTGGCAGAACACCTCGACCTTTGCCGCCTGGTTTATACATAGGTCTATATTATGTTTTAATTTACTTATTTAATTTAAATCACATTACTTTATAAGTCGTTTTGCTGTTTCTTTGGCAGTTGTAAGAAAAGTGGAGGGGTCACTTTATGATCATGCTAAAGAAAATACGACTGGTAAACGTTACCAGTAACGATCGTTAAGATATTGGAACTCCGCTAACGGCTTAAGTCATCCTACATACCCGCCCTTTCACAAATAAAGAACGTTTGCATTACCATAAAAGGCCATTCATAGTCTTTGAAAATTTTGAAAATGGAACACTCATTTTCTGGAATCGATGACATAATCATGTTCCAATGATCGCGTTGATGTCAGCTGAATACCGCGCTCTTGCCTTTGTTAAACACCTATTTAGTTACAAAGTTAACTGTTAAAAATCGCAAGTAATCAGTCAATCAATAACTATCCCAATCACAATGTCTGTACATAGGCGATGCGTGAGCGCACGCGTCGGTTGCGTGTCGCCTGCGCATCCTGATTGTAGGCGCGCCATATCTTCACCCGAGCGGTTACTCGGTGTTGACAGGTTAGGAAAGCAATTGGTTTTAATAGAGAAATTAAAAATAAACTGAATTAGATTGTGTATGGAAGAAATTGGTGACGAAAAATTCTTAATTTGATGTTATATGGCTTTCCAGTCTCTTAGCAGTCGTTGCACGCAGATCTGTTATGGGTGAATATTGTCAGTAGATACTATTTCCATCTAAGTGTTATAAGGCAAAATGGTCATATAATACACAATTAATTCCGGATAATTAAATTGTGGTGGTTTATTTTTAGTAAAAGAAAGAGGTTTTAATTATGCTACGAAGGACTACGCAATTGACTACGAATTTCGTAGCACATAAAATTAACTGCATAATATAATTTTTACTCGAGTGTCAAAAACGATATTTCCCATCGACCAAAATAATTGACCGACGAAACCTAATCCAAAATTCAAAATTCAAACAAATCGGTTTCTGCTAGCTGGCAACCCACACAACAAATCACTGACATCGACAGGGAGCGCGGGCGCAGCGCTCGTTACGAAAACGACACGATTTTTTCACGACATTTCGTGTTCGAGCCGACATTTCCACATCATTCATGCTTCAGTGGCTCCTGATTTATTATCTTCAGCAACCGGTGCTGTTAGATCATTTACTTTGTTCATGGTACCTACCAACGTGGCAAGCAGAAAAACCCGCGCCGATTGGTGGTTCCTGCAAATAATTTTCCTTCTCTTTAAACGATCCAAATGGGTTGGAGTAATTATTTTATCGAGAAAATAGCGTAGGGTCTTATATAGATACTCTTTTATAAAATGTTGTTCAGGTTAGTTGGATGTCTTTATGGGCACCATCATCCTGATAAAGTCTCTCGAATAAGTCTACCACCAATCATGGTCTATGGAAAAATTCATGACCTTTCCTTTTATATAACTTGGCTGCTAGATGAAACGCTGCCACGATATAACACTTGGGTAATATTTAAACCACCAACACCACGATTTGCAAACCTGCTATCTAATTACGTAACACATTTTTGAAAATGATTACGACTAATCTGTTTCATTATGACAGCTCAACCACATTCATTGCGTTATTTACGTAGCTGAGCAGATTCTTTTTCGAACTTATGAAGCAATGGATTAGCAATCTGTTTCAAAACAATTGAGATTTTGATTGATCGTGTATTACGCAATTAAGGTACTAGTGATATATTTTGGAGCTCGATAAGGGAAGAGAAGAATATTATATTATGATGCATGCATCTATAGTCACGTTACTTATCTTGCGCACTAGCTAATGAAATCTATTCACTACTTACAGTACTTACATCATCATTAATATATTATATAAATTGGGATAAGGGCAGAGGCCTTATCCCAATTTATTTGTGGTCGGCGCAACATGTCCCTTTCTTCCATACTTCTCTATTAGTCGTCATCTCGGGAGTCACCCCCTTTCCAGCCATATCATCTTCCACACAGTCCATCCCTCGTTTCTTTGGTCTTCCCCTACTCTTATAGCCATCCACATTCATACTCAAAACTTTCCTCACGACAATTTCCTCATTCCTACATCATGACTTAAGAAGTGAAGAAGGTGTCTGTAAAGACCATACCATCCTCTGCGATACCCATTTAGAACTCCGACAAGACCAGCACTGGCCTCATTTAGCAAAATACAGTCTTTCTTTCAATTAAAATTAACATGCCAATCATCTCATAACCAACCCGTACTAGATAACAAGTATAACAGCCTAGTTATAACGTGCATATGTGTAAATGACTCCGTCCGTCACGCTCGTAGGCCTGAGATCGAAACTCCGGCGCAGTTATTCCGCCGCTTTTTATTATTTACTAGCATTATGCTTTGTTTCACTACGGCTATCTTTATAGTATAGAAAGCGATAGTTTATGAGATTATTTGCTCATTATGTAATAATTTTTCTTGTGGTCTTTTTTTTCTGTTTGTGGTATGTGGACTTTTATTGACCGGTACCCTAATTACGTAATACACGATCAATCAGAATCTGAATCGTTTTGAAACAGATTGCTAATCCATTGCTACGTACGTTCGAAAAAAAAATCTGCTCTACAACGTAAATAACACAATGAATGTTGTTGACCTGTCAAATTGAAACATATTAGTCGGAATTGTCAATGAAAATGTGTTGCGTAATTATGTAGATAGCTGGTTCAGGTTGAATACAATCTGTAGCTAGGGGTGTATTTTTATTTATATGTCTTTACTCTCACTTTCTTGCAATCTATGGGAGTGATTTCGTGAAAAGGGACGGAAGTGTGTAACAGGAAGCCGTGGAAGCGCGCGCTATTGATTTGACCAATGAGCGCGCGCGGTGCTAGAGTTGTCCGTCAGATGGTACCAACACATTTTCCGAGAGGTTGTAAACAGAATGATGATGATGATTACGATGTCGATTATTTATATCATATATACCGCCAAGAAATCAGATATAACATATAACACATCATATGTGACTACTGAAAGGCTCGTTCGTTTTTTTCAATTCAATCAATCTGTAAAAACTATTTCACTGCTCCTGCTTGGGCGTTGATTTTTGCCTAGACCTACGACTAGGACCGGCTATGTTACGAGTATATACCGGTAATCGATGTTGCATTGTCTTTGTCTTTAGCTGAAAAAAATGCTTATTTTAGTAGAAAAATAATTTAATTAAATATTTGAACTTATTGGCCCCCGGGGATCACGTAATATTACGTAATTCTATCATTTGTGTCTCATAAACCAAGGTGTCTTGCCTGGAAAAAAAGCTTTGATTGAATTTTTTCGGGTGTTCAATCTGCAAAGAAACTTCTACGAGTAGCTAGCGGGGCACCTGGGAAGTTGACCCTGCTATCAACCTTGTTGTCTGCTTAAATCTATAATATTATAGCTCTTGTGGATGAAAGATAGTAAGTAAGTAGGTAGGTACTTTGGTATCTCCAAAAAGAATATAATTTATTAATCATGCATCATGCACGTGCTGCATTGGATGGACAGCATTTTGCTGTCCTGTCTATTGAGGGCTAGCTACTATGCAATCACTAATCTCTGTAGAAAAGAGACTGCCCAACTGTTCACTGGTATTTTTTTACAGTAATCTTGACGAAATATCATAAACCCACATTCTCCGTTACCGAAAATCAATCATTCTAATCATGAACAGCGACCGTTGGGCGTTCCAATTTTAAAATCAAAATCATACTGCAAGATGGACGACAGTGAAAGCGCGGTCATTGGTCGTTGGCAGCCTGCGTGCGCATCTATACACGAATACCAACATAACTTTACACGTTAATAGCACCTTATCTTAACGAAATAAGGTGTCATTTTGATTGATTGGGTTTTGTGCATTAGTTGGTCGTACACTACCGCTCTGCGACGCACGCGCGCGACGTCAAATGAGAGATAATTGTTCTTTTGTTTATTTGTTTATACTTTGCGTTCATTGCTTTGTTTATTGCTCGGGTAGTGTAAAGATTATATTTTAATTAATTGATGAGCCAATTATCTTAGAAGAGTGGCTACCGGTGTTTTGTAGAGATTGAATACGTAAGTAGTACTTTTCTTTTCTATTAAATAAAATACATATTATATAATACCCTTAAAGGACGATATCCTAATCCAAAACCAATGTTATGATACCTATTCCTTATGCTGTTCCTTTCATCTAAGTACCTATTAGTTCCAAAAATATTGTTAAGAAATAATTCTGAAGATTTTTTCAGGTAAATCACCACCAACCGGTAATCACCACCGGTAATCACCTGACAGACACCTTACTTTTAAAATGCTGATCATAATGAAAAAATTCAACCGCATTGTCACCTCTTGTCACTTGGCAAAAGTATATCATTGGTGATCAAGGTGTAGAACCTATCCCAAGCAGAAAAGAAAAGAATAGATTATACATGGTACCTATAGGTACACAGTAAAGAAAAACCCAAGTACAGAGTACAAGTACCCAAGTACCTTTAGTATAAATAGTATCTGAAGCAAGTTATCTTAATATCAATATGCTTTCAAAGAAACAAGTGATAAGCCAAATTACTTACCTATTTACGTAGTCAAAAAAACCAATGACAAAATTATCTTTCGGCTTAACGAAAACTCGTTGGTATCTTTTTACAACTACAGATCTGATACAAATCGAATAAAAATTTGGAAAGTGCGCAGATAAATCACGTGATTTGATGTAGAGCTGTGTTTCTCAAAGTGGGCAATAACGCCCCCTTGTGGGCGCTGGAGGCCTAGAGGGGGGCGGTAACGGGTCCAGAAAAAATTGGGGGCTGTTGAAGTGGTTTATGGGGGCGGTGGCTGATTTTTAATTTCATCTACTTAATATTTTAAAATTCACTGAAATCAAAACCTACCTACTACACAACATCAAACAGGGCAGAAATATGAACTAAATAATAGTTCATATTTCTGCCCTGTTTGATTGTATAAAAACTAAAAATGTTTAACATACCTTTCATAGGATAGCCCGTATAAGTATAGCCCAGATAGAGAAGTATGGAAGATCGATCAGGTAAGCTGCGCTTGCTGCGGTTGGTCCATGGATCTTTACATACCAAGACCCCTCCGTGCCTCGGACAGCCATTAAGCCGTTGGTCCTGGCTCTCATTCGTGGATCTTTGACATTCGATACTGGATATCAGAAACCCGAAAGTCTGACAACCAGTCTCACCAAGGAATATCATATTACCCATTAACTGGGTTGTGGAGGTCAGTTAGACAGTCGCTCCATGAAAAATACTGGTAGTCAGCTGCATCCGGTTAAACTGGAAACCGACCCCAACATAGTTGGGAAAACGGTAGGCATATTGATTGGATATTACTGACGCTGGAGATATTTTGCTGGTTCAACCATAGAACGAAGGAAATAATTCATGTTTGGCGAAAGCCACCTAAGACCAGAAACGTCTTGGGAATCCTTGGTCCAACATATATGGGAAAAGGCGCAGATGACGAGAGAACTATTGAAGAAAACGTCATGTTGCGCTGACCCCAAATAAATTGAGATAAGGGCAGAAGAATTATGATGATGTTATGTTAAGAATAGTGTCATCTATTCTTTCTTCATCTTCTTCCCTCTTTTCATTAGTAACTTGAATAGCTCATACCGTCAACAGCCTTTCAGCAAGTTGACAGCAAGGCTATCCCTTACTTTTTCTATTCCATAATTGTATTGAAAGCTACGTTTTCATAATTATAACACTGTCCTATTTTTAGACAGATATTTTTAAATTTTATTTTGACTTTTCCATTCCCTATTGTTTTGATTTCCTCTCTTGTCTCCTAAAAACCTGCCTATCTACTTCTGCAACTCTGTGTGGGCATCTAAAAGCCTTCAAATTGCTTTCTTTAGGTCGAATTTCACCGATGCAGACCCTGGGGTGGGTCCTTTTCACAACACAGCTTCAGATGACACTGACAGCTCAGCACTGTCAGTGTCATCATTGTTGTGTAATATTGACACTGACAGCACTTGAACGCGGTTTAAGGGATCTCACGCACTAGACGGCTACGACTCCGGCCAGTTTTGGCCATCTAGTGGTATTGTATGGTGTGCGGGTAGTTGGCCATTGCGACCAAATACGCGA
This sequence comes from Agrochola circellaris, assembly GCA_914767755.1. NCBI lineage: Eukaryota > Metazoa > Arthropoda > Insecta > Lepidoptera > Noctuidae > Agrochola > Agrochola circellaris. Next base: position 7,920,668 of record OU611850.1, on the reverse strand, counting down.
TTCGTATCGGTTTACCTGGTCGCGGTCGTGATTGTGACCGTCTAGAGCGTGAGACCCCATAATCTGCTGATCGCGTTCAATTTCATTGATGAAATTAGCTTCTATACTTTGCTTGTTTTAAAATTCGGTCTATCTGCGCTTACCTCCTTCTTGTAAATACTAATAAAGTGTAGTACAGTGATAGTGCACATGATACTTATCCCAGTGTAGGATGTTTACCTTACTACGAGCTCAGGTGCACCGCTCTTTAGTACCGCGTGTTGATTCTGCACTAATTTAGGGTTGCCACGCTGACGAAACTAGGATATTATTACCCGACTGCCCCAGAATCAGGGTAATGTTTTTCGAGAGTATGAATGTACATATGTGTGTCTATTTCTTTGACACGTTCTCTAACCTAAATGGCTTGATGGATTTCAACATATGAGGTGTTGTTAGATTCGTCTTAATTATGGAAGTGACATAGACATATAGAATATTTATATATTGCATCTGCGAATACAAAAAAAAAGGTAGGGTAAGGTATTTTTTTTAAATAAATTACTTCATTATTAATATCAAATAAAAGTTAGTAATGAGTCAATTCCAAATAAATATATATTAATAAAACTAAAAAGCTTGAAATAAAGAAAATTATTTAAAAAACAAAAACTGTTTTTTTTTTACTAATTTGTTTTTAGTTTAATATATTAGCTCCTAACAGCAACTTCCGTCCACGTGGAAGTCAATATAGCATACAAAATATTAACACTACTCGTTTAGACGTGATTTTCAGTATAAAATCATTAAAAGGCGGCTATCGTCGCCTTAACTATCAAATTTTATCATCTACGCATAGTTGCCTAACCTACATCTGGCACGCCTAACCCAAAAATAACACTCATATTGTTATTATAAGGAAAATGGACCGTCTTCTGATAATATCATTATCTAATCAATTAATCTTGTACTGATATCTGCTTAATAAGCACTGCTGGATGTTATTTATCATACCTTCCACATCACTGTATGATTCAGTGTCTCCTTTATCACAATGTACCTATATTTCCAGATAATGTGCCTAGAATTGACCTAATCAATATTAGGTCAATTCTAGGCACATTGAAAGGGGCCGATGCCCCTTTGAAATGTTTTGTAACAATATCCTTAACATTGGTTCAACACGTTTCAAATGACCTGAAAAGACAAAACAAAATAGGTCCACGACCAAACTAGGTCGCAATTTCAGAGATCTACGCTTTGGAATGGGCAACTAGCTTCAACTTTCTGACTAACTGACCGACTCTTTGACAGTTCAAAACTGCTTGTAAATGGTTTAATTGAAGTAAAATGCTTTGAGTTTGCATTGAGTTATAAAGGAATGAAATCCTTTGTTGACTGACTTGACTATTCTTTGTTGGTATATAGTGGTCGCAAGCGGTACTGCTGAACGTGAGGTCATGGGCTTCCAGATCGGGCAGTGTTATTGGGTTTATGCATCAGAAATTTCTCAGAAGCAGCCCGGTGTCTGGATTTGTGCCCGGTTGATGGCAATAGGCTCGCCCCCTATTACATGGGACTTAAGGCGAAAGCGTCAAGGCAGCCCTCGAAATTCAAATTTTCTTACGTTTTTTGCAATTTGCAGGTCAGTATCATATTCTATGTTGATCTAAATATGATTCGCGGTAGTATCAAATGTTTAATTATAGAATTATACTCATAAAAATGGTCAATACAACTCTCTAAGTTCATTTAATCCCATTGAATGACTTTTTCATGAAATCATGACATTTGACAATTATGCTAACTTATACTCGTATTATGTAAAGTCATATTTGTTACGATCGCGAATCATATTTTAATCAACATACAACCTGACACTGACCTGCAAAATGGAAAAAACTCAACAAAAGTTTAAGAGGCTTACAACAGCTAAAGCGCGGTCACTGTCGGACTGCATAGAAATGAAAGAGAAGCGCGATGACACGACGCAGGTAATTTATTGCAAAATATGAAGCAGTTAGCGATTTACAGAAAATCTATTGATTGGACTGGAAAATTAAAACACTATTATGCTAATATGTAGCTTGTAGAATAATCTGACAAAAAATCAGAATGATTGCATGTAAATTAATATGATTTTAAATCGTTAAAAGAAATTTTTAGAGGTATCTTCATGATTTTTTTCTATCGTATCAAATTAGTTGTATTATGTTTTCAACACACTATCATACTAGCATATATCCTGAAGAATATCATATATTTTTCTGATTTTGTTTACTGCAGTGGATCATATTCTTTTAGGCATTATAAAACTTGCGTTTAGGCACGTTTAGGTCCTGTAGTCCCCTTAATCTCGCTGGCTACCTTAGCGCATCCCCCTTAAATATAACTGGCGAAATGTGGGTGTACTGTAGGTACATCTCTGCCTAACCCTTGGGGAATACAAGCGTGATTTTATGAAATCCCTTGTCTTCAATTTCTTATTTAATACCGGAGCCGTGTTGACAGCCCTAACACAGATCATCTCACACATTCCGGTAAACAGCTACCGTGAGAAATATTGTTCTACACGTGTTTTACTCTACGAAAGTATTCTTACTATTTTATCTGTTTTATATCAATAGTATTATCATTTTCTTTTAGAGAGCCATCATCATCCGAGATATCCCGAATCATCTTCTTCTCCATAGGAACCTACTACGACTTGGAATGGGTTAGCTTCATCTTTCTGACTAACCGAACTCTTGACAATAGCAAGATGACAAAAAAAAAAAAATTGTTGATATTGTCAAAAAATATTGGACACGTATTTTTTCTTTTTTTACCTAATCAAAAAATTACGGCAATACTTACATTGAGTTAAAATGTGGCATGACGTCACTCCCTAGATTTTATACTGACTTGTAACGGAGCGAGCCCCCACTCCCCAACTTTAATGCGTTTTGTCCAAACTATTTTTTATTATAATATGATAAAGCAAAAAATACGAGTCTAATATGTTTTTATTATCAGACTTACAGAGTAAATAGTTTTTTTTTTCAGTCAACATCCCTAGGAGGGCGTGTCAGACTCTTACTGACTAAAACCCACCCTTGTTCCTTCAGTTGCTTGTACGTTGCCAGGCGCCACGGTATCCCTTTCGGACTTTCCTGCGACCCCGGAATTTGTCCACACGGCTACACATCAAGCTATACATTTCCAGTTTATGCTGATATCGCATTGTATAGGATTTCTGTACAATGCGAGATCAGCTTATTCTGGAAATGTATAGCTTGATGTGTAGCCGTGTGTCCATAAACCAATTTATTTGGGATCAACGCAGAACCATTTTCCTTCAATGTCATCACAGTTTTCTGTACCCTATTCTACCCATATCATCTTACACACAAATGTCCATAGTTTTTTTAGTATTTTAATAAAACCTGTAGACACACCCCACCTCAGAAGCTTTTATTTATATACTCGTATGTATAATTGTCGCATTTTAGCATAGAACAAACGGTCATTGACCCACCTACATTTTCTAACATATTTACTTAAAAAAACTGAAATAAAGTCCGTTAATCGTGATCTTTAACATGTTCCAATAACGAAAAACCATACATAGTTTATTGTTTGGGCTGATACGGAGAGATATTAGAGAAAGGGCAATGACCGGTATTGCCACGCTAAAACGGCGACCACTATACTGCCCTGCTAAGCCGAAAGGCGCTATCTCAATCGTAGTAAGTATTGAGAAAATTGACTTTTTCTTAATTGTAATTTAAGGAAACATATGGAAATAAAAAACTTCAGAGTGTTTTTTTTTTATGTTTTAAGTTAGATAGCGATATTTGGCTTTACCATAAGATGCGAAATTGTTATAGCTATTGAATGGTATAAAAAAAACTAAAAGGATACACCCTTTTTAGTTTTTTCTCTGAGATAGCGCCTTTTGGCTTAGCAGGGCAGTATAGGTAGGTACCTAATGAAATAAAACTGAGCCCTAATTGCGATAACTGTGGAGTTGTCGAAGAAGTGAAACATCTTTTGATGGAATGTATTATACGAGAGTTATAGAAGGTAATTTTTTTAAATATCTCTTCAAATAAAGGATTTTATAACAATGTACATTTCCTTCGTCAGATAAAGCAGGATATTTATGTAAATTAATTGAATATAGTTTTAAAATGTGAATGTAATTGTTGTTCCTCTGTGGTTCAGGATTCTCGGAGGGTGAAGCTCGCTTCCACCTTCGGCCTGATCATCACTTACCCTTAACTTTCACTATGTTACCAACGCTGAAATCGCGAAAAAAAAATCTGTTGGTCCCTACATTTATGTTCGTATATCGTGATTGTTTTTTCACGATTTCAGCGTCGGTCCCATAGTGAAAGTTATTCATAATGATGAGTACAATGACCCCTTAAGAGGTTTAGGGTAAACAAAAACTAAGGTTCTATACATTAATACATAAAAAGTAATTTGTTTATCATGGGGTGGCATAGTCGCAAACATCATTTCTTATCAATCCCAGAGCTCATTCACCGTATAATATAAAACAAAGAGAAACAAAATATTCCATGGTTATCAAAAAAATCCCGTGTGAAATATCAAATCAAATACTGCGAACAGTTTCCTGAGTTTATAAGATAATACCAACATCTCCTTAAGACGAATCAACTCCACCGATCAATTCTTAGAACGCCATGTATTCTGATCTCGGCATTGTGCAGTATTGCTAGAAACACTCATTGGCCACGGGAAGCGTGAAATACTGGGTTTTCCCACGACTCTGGCTACTTGGCTACTCACCGAAATGACTAATTGCTGATAGTGTTTCTTTCTGGACGTCTTTTTGGGTCAGGGTGACGTCGGACAGGTTAACCTGTACTAGTTAGATGGTTGAATCAATTTTGCTCACTGCTTTGTTTTGATGCTGTTTTGTTTTATTGTGGGTCCGATTCAAAATTGGAATTCATATTCCTTGTAGTGGGTGACACGCACAGTGATACTGCATGTAAGCCCACGTGGGCACGGACGAAGAAATAACGCGGTGATTACTTTTCGTGCACTGGATTCTCAACGCTCGGCTCAACACCGAAAGTTGAAAATCCAGTGCGCGATACAATTACGCCACGATATTTTTACGTACGTGGGCTAATTATTGTAGGGCAACGATTGACTACAACTATCATCGTATCTGTAAGTAATGTCTACAAAAGGTAAGCATAGATAGTATTATGATCCGACGTGAATCATACAATATTGCTAAGATCTATTCAAATCCTTGTTTCCAATTGTTGTTATCTCCACTTAAACAAACTTCAACTTTATGTATCTGTAAATAACGTTGATTTTAGACTGACTTTTTCTGTTGTATAAGTCATAAAAAATATGATGTCGTAGCGGAAACTGAACCTTATATGTAGGCATTACAGCTGTTTTTCCTAAAACTCGTGTTTGTTTACATGTTTGGCAAATAAATTTCGAACGCTGATTAGTTAGTCCTCGAAATTCATTCAAAATTTACTCTTCAATATTGATAGTCAGAGTTCCTGGTTGCTGTCTCGTGCCTCATGCAAATTTTTACCAGTCAGTAAGGTTGGCAGTGAAGCTGATTCCCAAAGCTGCATCAGACGCACCTAAGGGCTAGTTGCACCACTAATCAATGAATACGTTAAGGCACTGCCCAAACATGACACCGTAAAACGTCCACTTTTTTGTCGCATAGTTAGCCGTATTGCTACATATCACAATCCCAAAAAACTGTGTATAGTCAAGTGTAAAAAAAAAGAAATAAGCAAAGATATTTTATAGAAATGATCCAGCATCTTGAAAAAAAAACGAGAACACGAAAAAACTTTTTCGTCTCGAAATATTTTGAGCGACAATTATTCATATTTTTGTAACTATAAAAAAGGAAATAATATATAATCTAAAGAAAAATGTATTTTTTTTTTTAAGTTGCAGTTATTAAAAAAAAAAATACGACATTACTTTCATATTGTTGGCGGACACGACATTCAGCTAAAATAAACGCATCGCCATTTTCAACCGTATTTATATACAGCGAGGCACTACTGTCGCTTCACCTCCTGCAATAAAGTTTTGCTTCTAACCGCGTTTTAAGGGCTAAATATATTTAAATCATCAATCTGTCTCAATCATCTTCAAACGATTGACGGAAACAGAACGATGTTTTAAATTCGTTTAACGCTACGGCCGATCTATTCTGTAAACAACGCACCCTGAAAATGTAGGTGAAGTGAGCTTGAAGTCTTGAAGTGACCTGTCAATAGTGTCAAGCCCTCTGGAATCATGTGGAATAACAGCTCACTTCACCTACGTCACGGTGACATTTTTACAGAATAGAGCAGCCGTGCTATTCTGCAAACATCTCGCCGTGAAAACTTGGGTGAAGTGAGCTTGATGTGAGCTGTCATTGCAGCTGAAGCTAGGAATTGACACTATTGACAGCTCACTTCACCTCACTCTTCACGGTGAGATGTTTACAGAATGGATCGACAGGTATTTAAATGATGATATGGATATGGATAGGGAGCGCAGGGAATTGTCGGTAGGGGGAATATGCTGTCTCGCAGGTTTGCGCGATGCTCACGTGACGTTATAGTCACACTATTCAAAAGCTATTGCCAATCGTTATACACGTGCAACCTGTGGAGCAATTACGCTAAGCCTGCAATGCTCTGCGCGTCCAGTATAACAACGCGTTCAGGGGTTCGCCGGCCACAGCACGGACGGCTTCCAGGTGGTGCTTCGCAAAAGAACGGCTTCCCTGTGGTCTCGGATAAAGAGTATCACCTACACGCTTCTGAGCGTGGTGTCGGACAGAGTGGACGGCCAAATCCTGAGGCATTGGTCGCTCATGCATGTCCAAAATAATAGTTATTTTATATTTTACTAACATAGAAAGAAAGAAAGAAAAGTATTTTATTTGGGACACGCACAGGAAATACAAACAGTAATAATAAAAATAAAAAATAAATTATAAAATAAAAAAACAAAAAGAAAGGAGAATTTAAAAACAGAATAATAACGACCTGTGCGAGGCCAAAAAGGCTCCTATCTCAGCATAATGCGGCGATATTTAAAAAAAAAAAAAATACCGCAGCGCTGGTATTCTGATAGGGCCATAGCTATAAGTATCTACCTTCTAACATAATATGGACTATTGTATTAATTACTAAGTGCTTGGTCCGAAATAAATATTTTAATTAATTAATTTATGGATATCGTGATGCAAGCGGTCCTAAGTATCGCAGCTCGTGGATGATCTAAAACAATATAACATATTTATCAATAAACAGTGACATTCCCGCAGTCTCCAGTTACCGTGACCCTTCGGAATCGATTGACATTCAGCTTTAACATGTAATTATGACTTTGCATTTATCCACGTAGTGCTGATATATCTATATGTAGCTCTGATACTTATTTTTAGTTCATTTACAAGTCAAATTCTGTTTGTTGTTGGTGTAAAATTATAATTTATTACGGCATGTTCTCGATTTTTGATCACTAATCTATCTCAAAATCAAAAGTCATTTATTCAAACTAGGCTGAGAATTAGCACTTTTTGCACTTACGTCAAAATTACATAAGACAGTCCCCCGAGACGCGCCCTTCTTCACCACTTCGCAGTGCTGTAGATAGGAAGCAGTGGCGCAACACAACAACAATTGGTACACATATGTATTTCTGTGACCCAAACACGGACGTGTAACATAAATAAATGAATTTTGAATATGGGGGTCACTTTTGGGGGGCAAACAAGAAAAAAAAAAGTTTTTCTAAATGTACCGTGTAACATATCAAATGAAAGGGCTTAGGTATTGCGAGGATCTCAAATACATTTTTTTAATTATTTTAAAATGAAAACTTTAAAAAATATTTTTAAAATGATGAAAATTGACCATTCCCCCCCCCCCTTATCTCCGAAACTACTAATCCTAAAATTGGAGGGAGCATGTTTTTCATTGTGCGTGGTCCGACTTGACTACGCACTTGGCCAGTTTTTTTTAAATCGCTTGACATCTAAACGCGTCATCTCATCAAAATGTGAACAAAACATTTCGTAATTCGAACGTAAATGAACACTGAAGTAAGTACATCTTCGTATTGTATTGACGTAATATAGATAGAGTTGCATATTCATTGGGACCTAGACCGGCCGGGTCACCTCGCGTCCGCCTGAGGGAGGCCGATGTCGCCCGATGGAGGCCGAAGATGATCTATTGTTCCGTATGTAAGTAAAGTAAGGACTGACTCAAATGGATCACATTGATGTTGAAGATGTTCTGTTGTTTCCGTGAAAATTCGGCCATATTGGGATCCAGTCACGATGCAGTTTGCGATTCAGATGAAGACAGTTCAGCACCTAGTCGACTGAACTGTCTTCAAATGTACTGGACACCAGTGGAAGGCTCCAAAACTGGTTTCGTGTTTGGCTAGCCCATACAGTCTTAAAATCTTGAAATGCAAGTACATGATAAAATAAAAGGAATATAAACTGTGGAACCTTCTCTTATTAGCGTTAACACTTTCGACTCCACCCACTTTTTTTAGAACTCATACGCCATGCCACCATATTCCATATACATATTGGAAGTGAACCCTCCGGGAGGGTTGCCGGCATTACGCTTGCGCTAAAGTTAACCATCGCGGACGGTCAACGGCATTAGGTTTAAACCCGTGTTATAAAACACTGTAAAACGAAGTAAAATTGTGTTTTCAGGGTGTCTTGTCGCTATATGTAGTTTCCAACCTTTTAAATTTTTTGCGAATATTTAAAACCGTGAACAAAATTTAAAAATATTAAATAATGCCGGGAATCGCAAGACGATTGCCGGCCACCGTAGGCGCGGGCTAGCCGTCCGATAAGGACCAGGCCCGGGTCGACGGCGCGTTGTGTTCCACGCGCGCCTCTAGGAGATGTCAGCAGAAGAGAAAGGGTCTGCTAGGACCGATGCCTGCCGGGGTCGCATGAAAGTCCGAAGGGGATCCCGTGGCCCCTGGCAACGTACAGGCAACTAAAGGAACACGGGTGGGCTCAGTCTGTAAGAGTCTGACACGCCCTCCCGCTCCGCCCAGAGCGGGAGACGTTACTTGATAATTTCCCAACCTAAAAAAATATAAAATAGTGTTCATGACTTCTCATCTCATGTACCAGTTCATAACTTAGCAACTACATAACTTAGGGAAAATTACTCCACGTATTAATTTATGTTCTATATTTGACTCCAAACCACAATTAAAACGAATGGCATAACACTACATATTAGCGACATTAACCGATAAGGGAAAGCGCATTACTTAATTGTCAGAGGGCCCGTCAGCGAGAGGAATGTTAATCGACGCCTGCGCAACTGATCATTATCGATTGCTAATTGATCGCCACCTGGCGGATGAATCAGGTGGAAAGTTGGCAAGAGGACCGTTGGGAGGGGCAGAGGTTGGTCTGTCGCGTGGTTGAGTTGGCCAGCCCTGATTTGTGATGTCAGAGATCGACAAAGAAATAACAGGTGGTTTGGCACCAGGGCCCTGTTTAATATACGTTACAAACCAACAATTTTGTACAAAAGTCACATATTTGTTAAGTTTTACTACATGTGCTGTTTAATAAACCTTACAGATATGTAAGAAAGTTACAAGTAAATAACTTACAATTATCACAATTGTAAATGCTGTTTAATAAACATTTAGATAATTATGTAGAAAACGCCTGTAGATTTCGATGACAATATTGTATTTACAAATATTTAGTTGTAAGTTACAATTTACATTAAATGTAAGTTTTAAAATTTGCTCGGTCGGTGTTAGGGCTACATTTGTCTTCGTATTGTGTTCAAGTAAATGCCCTATTTTTGTTATCAAATATTCGACGGTAATCTTGCTTACCCGAAATTTTTCGTTGATTCGTAAAATATGTCACTTTAAAATGTATCCTTTTACGAAAAATTCGCTGTTGCCGTTCAATCATATATACATCATCACTAACATAATTACTTTCACTATTCGTTGTTAGAACCATTTTGTTGCATATAATATTTAAATTTCTTTAGTTGTGGCACAAAATTGTAAAGTTTTGACACACCATGAGACCACCTGTCAGAAGTATACTTCAATTTACAAAATATGTAAATTTGTAGTTATAATTATGTGTTCAATAAAGTAGTTTTCCCTACAAATATGTAAACTTACACTTGTAAAGTGAAAATGTTTATTAAACAGAAATATGTAAAATTGTAGGTACATTTTTACAATTTTGTAAATTTTCCACCATGACAAATATGTAACTTGTAATTTTTATTAAACAGAAACTTGTAAATTGTAGCTACAATACAACAACAATTGCTACAAATTATTGTATTTACAATTTAAAATTTTTAAGTTTTATTAAACAGCAGCCTAATTACGTAATGCACGATCAATAATAAATTGAAATGAATTGAAACAGATTGCTAGTCCATTGCTTTTCGTTTTCGTTTCAGATTTTTTTTTCGCGTTCGAAAAAAAAATCTGCTTAATTTTTTTTTCGAACTTATGAAGCAATGCCTGAACGAATATCACTTTGATTAAACTGATCGTAATAATAACACTATCGTTTATTTAGGAAAAAAATATTGCTTTATCTGTTATTCTCGTTGAAATGTTACATAACGTAACATCACGCCAGTCTTCCGCGAAGGGTAAGGCAGAGGCTACCTGCATCTAAAATTAGTTAGTAGTTTTCTTATCCTGTAATTATTTTTAGGAAATATAAATAGTCCTTTAAAAAGTTAAAAATGTCAGAATCGTAAAAAATAAAATGTCAATATAAAATTGTCAAATTGTAAATAAAATTTTATAAAATTGTAAAAAAATATCCTACTTAATATTATAAATGTGAAAGTTTGTATGTTTGGATGTTTGTTACTCAATCACGCAAAAACGACTGAATGGATTTGGATAAAATTTGGCACACAGATAACTAACCACGCTACGACTTAACACCACGCCACGCTACAATTTGGATTAACATATAGAATACTTTTTGTCGCGGTACTAAGTTCCCGTGGAATAAATTCCGACCTCCACACTGGCTAAGCCGCGGGCGAAAGCTAGTTAAAAATAAAAATGATTATAAATTGCAAACAAAATTAAATATATGCCATTACTTATTTTTAATCCGTCATTTACCTTATTTGGTAAGGAGAAACAGGTAAAGGTAAATTCGTTCCTATGAATCATAATATGAACAATTAGAAACTGCTCTGAACAAAACTATCTAAAAACTGCTGTGTTTGTGGTTTAACAATTTTAATTAAATTTTTATTGCGGGCTTAAGGAAGGAACTGATTATAAATTAATAATTACCTCATTGTTGAATTGCATTTAGTTAGAATTTTTAAACCATAGATAAGGTATACATGGAAAGCTATACATGGAAAACTCCTGTGATTACATTACATTTCTGTAATATATATTTCGTAAAATTCATTAATAAAATATGACAAACCACTAGTTTATTGGAATTGCATTGAAATTGATTATAAAATATTTAATGTTACCCATAAAACCCAGGTTGCCCTATTTGAGAACACAATGTCGATTCGATGTTGGTACCTATTCCCGAAAATCTTAGGGCCTATTTCACGATGTCCGAATAGCCACTACTTACCAAATAATTTCAAAAATGGAACAGAATTTGTAGGATATTATCTGCCAAGTAAGTTAACGAGAACCTAATCGTAGGTTTTCCTGCCGGGGTTTCGAGTTGTCCGAAAGGGATATCGTGGCCCCGGCACACAGGCAAAGGAAAGGAACACGGGTGGAAAACCTACCCGTGTTCCTTTCCTTTGCCTGTCAGTAAAAGTCTGACACGAAGAGCGGGAGAAGTTATTTGATAATTCCCCAACCAAAAAAAAAAGGTGAGAAATTTCTGGACAGATTTATCACTAGAACCTTACCTATTTTAATATGCTGGTCGTGGGTAGGTATGCAATAACCAGCAAACTGAGCAAATACAAATAATGGACTCAGTCTCTCGATCGATGTCCACTGCTGAACATAACCCTATCCCAAGTTCCGCTGATAGATTGGATGCAGAAAACTAAGAAATAGTTGTCTCTTGGGAGGAAAGACTGGAACAATAAGGACCAAGATTAGCTGTCAGACCAAATAAAATACCAAGACGGAGCGCTGCGAACAATACAGCATGCCAAAACTATACCGCCGCCGCCGCTCTGTGCATACACGCTCTCACGCACACATTTACAATGACACTACAATCAAACTACACCACACAAAGTGCACACATGTTTACGAAACCGGCTTCACTTCACTGTTGACAGCGCCCTGTCTTGGTTTTTTATTTGGTCTGAGGATTAGCTATCATCAGATGATGCCAGATGATAAGCAGATGCCTAGCCTTTTCCCAACTAAGTTGGGGTCTGCTTCCAGTCTAACCCGATGCAGCTTTACACGGAGCGACTACCTATCTGACCTCCACAACCTAGTTACTGGGCAATACCGTTTTATAAGGCTGGTTGTCAGATTGCTGACTTTTCTTCTGGTTAGCTATCACAAGTAAATAAATAAACTCTTCAACTCTATTACGCGTCTGTACAACGTATTCGCCGTTTTCACTGGAAAAACACTAATGAATTATAATATAAAACAGCACGTGCTCTGCCTTTAGTTGCCGTTCGACGCTGTTCGACGTGGGAGGTAAAAGTAATTACCGATGTTCATTAGCGAGGGGTATCTCATTAGTGGCTTTGTATAGTACACTTAATAGTGGTTTCTGTGATCAAGTCTTTAGCGATCAGGATTTTCTTTTGGATGATTTTCCGTTCTGTACACAAAACCAACCAATGATATAAAAAAAAAAAATTGTCCGACATGGAGATTATTAAAAAATATTGGACACGTATTTTTTATTTTTTTACTCAATCCAAAGCTTACGCCGATACATTAAGTTAAAATGTGCCATGACGTCACGAGTATGTAGATTTTATACTTACTTGTGACGTAGCGACCCCCACTCCCCAACTTAAAATGCGTTTTATCTAAGTATTTTTTTATTAATATGATAAAGCAAAAAATACGTGTCTAATATTTTTTTATTATCTGACTGATGGACTAATTAGAATTTCTTTTTTTTACCCAGGCATCATCCCTATTTCGGTTTCAACCAGAGCTGTAAATTCATAAGCGCTTAGTGTCACAACAGTGACATCATGGATCAAACTGAGGGCGAATTTCAGCAATGACACTGAACGCGATCAGCACATCTAAACTACGTTCAAGAGCTGTCAGTGTTATCATTGGCACTGATCCTAATGTGAATGTCAATTTCGTTGGTAAAATTCGCCCTTATGGCATTTTTATTCAACAGACAAAGCAGGATGTTCATTTGAAATAAACAGCGCAAGCATGTTTTGGACAGGTCACGTCCTAGTGAAAAATGTACATATATAATACGCGTGTAATATAATTTAATTCGTTGGAATATAGGCACAATGATCTCTTGAAAAATCGTAAATATTTGAAATACATCTTAAGAACGACAAAACCTATTCGCATCTAAAATCATGACTGCTCTGAACTCTCAACTGTTTATCGATCCTACAGTCGAACAGACTCGCGTATCAATGGTTCGAAAATTCCTCTAGAGAAAAGTTTGACAGTGCATTAGCGATGCGCGAACGCAGAGCGGTACGCGTAGACATCCGGCCGCTTTCGCGCGCATGCGTACGACATATTTCGGAGGTTCCGTCCATGGCGACCGCTACTTTGTGTATGGATGGTATCTTCAGCTATGGTTGGTATGGTATTTCGTTGCTGGAATTAATAGGGATTTTTTCTCGGACAACCAATACCTACTTTTGTTCGTTCCAGATAAGTACCTACGGTACGTACTTTACTTAGGTATTTTTGACTTACTGGTAGGTACTTAGTTAGGGCACCCCGACCGAACGCGTTAGGTTAGGTTAGAACTGTTACCAACCGCGCTACACCCAAAGTGGTCGCAGTTACTTGGCTATTTAGTACATCCTTTTATTTTTATCTTACGGTAGGTATAAAAATAAAAGGATGTTTAGTGAACTTTAGTGGCGTACTAGTATATGTAGGTTATCTATGGATTGATGAAATCCCATATGTGGAGGCATAGCCTAAAATATTTACCTAAACGTAAAAATCCATCCTTTTCATGATAAATAGATAAAAGATAGAATACTCTCTATTATGTATATCATACAAATTACAGATATAAATGTTGAAATTTTACATAGAGTCACACAATGAACGGTCTTATCGCTAAAGCGATCTTTTTAGACAACATTTGGATAGATTAAAAGCAGAAGGAGAGACAATACTGCAGGTAGCACAGAAAACACGATTTGAAGTAAGAGCCGACTACTCTGACAGTTAATGCTGGTATTACAATTGTAAATGAAACACAGCCAAGAAAATGTCGTAAAGATGAGTAAATAAACAATACGAAGAAACATCTGACACGTTGGCAAGATGCCCAAAACGTTATAGAAACTAACATCTGATTAAGGAACGTTTCCATAGCCAACTTGATTACATCAAAAGCCGCATATATTTTTGATGTAATCTAGTTGGCTTTGGACACTTAGGCTCCTGACAAAATTACATACTCTTTTTGCTTCGATTTCGTTCATACATCTGCACACTTTGCATGACCACAACAGAAACGGGTTTTGTCGACGGAAGGATAGACAAAATGACAGATTGTGATTGTTTATCTGTCATTTTGTCTATTCTTCCGTCGACAAAACCCGTTTCTGTTGTGGTCATGCTAAGCGTGCTGTTCGTACAAGCACGCCGGTTGCGACTGTTGCGAGTAGCTACTATGCACCTGATCTCTCTGAAGAACATTACCAATAACGTCACAATGTCCGTTTTCGCGTTTTCACTCACATCTCCCTTGTCTGTGACTGAATCGATTCATATTCTTTGTGTAAGTAGTTGGGAAAAATCTAGGCAGATAACTGAGTAATATTACAGGTAAAAGTCTGACAATCTCAAACCAATGGGGTCACTCACAAGATGATATAAATATGAATTGTGGTGTACTTAGCGGTAGCTCTATCAACCATTAGTCACTTACAAATACCCATATGGCTTCAGTAGGTTTCCCTAAATTATCGCGAAACCATAACTACATACGTCAAAGGATCGTATGTTTGGTAGCTTTTTCCTCAGCTACTAAAAGTTTTATGAAATAAATTAAATGGTTCTTCTTCTTTTATACCTAAATATCAATGTATTTCACTAAATCCATCATCATATTATTATCGTCGTCTTATATTTTTCCCAATTTATTTGGAATTGCCTCAGTATTTCTTCTACCATACATTTCTATATTCAGCTGAGCCGTTATCTCAAAAACTGAACTGTCCTATCTAGCCATATCATCTTTCATACAATCTATTCGGTGGTAGCTGGTCTTAAAATGTTTGGCTCTGTTGAATACCATATTCAATATTGCCAAAAGGTGTAGAAACAAAAAATCCTGCGCCATGTAGTAGGAGGCAAGTAGGCTCTTCCGTTAGTTCTAGCTATCTTCTTCAGGTCATTGACCAATCAGAAAATTTTATTATCATGATCAAGATAATTACATGTTTTGTTTTATCAACTACAAATATCTGCTACTTTTGATATGAAGCTCTCCGGACCTCCACGCCACCACATACCATATTGTATTGTAAAAATTGAAGAGATTGTTATTCAGAATGTGTAATTTGTGATGTGTGTGTGCCTGTGTGTGTGTGTGTCTATATGTGTGTCAAGATATTGTTATCAATGCTATGTACGCCGTAATTGTCATGTACATTAGTCCTTTAGTTATTAAGATTATTTCTAGCATATGTAAGTCTAATGTATGTATGTGATGTAGCTGTATTAAAAAAAAATGCATTAAATTACATCAACGTCGTCTAAATAATACAACTGTCCTATCTAGCCATATCATCTTTCACACAATCTACTGTACGTACGTCACGTGGTAGGTAACTAGCTAGTCTTAAAAATGTTTGCCTCTATTGAATGCCATATTCGATATTGCCAAAAGGTGTACGAAAAAAAAACTGTCTAGCATTGTATTCCTCTCACGTACTCTCAAAATCTAGTATCTATCTACAAAGGAAGTGTCTTCGTGATCATAATAATGTGCTGGGTTAATAAACTTTACAGCTAATAATATACCAGGAGAAAGACCAAAGAAACGATGTATGGACTGTGTGGAAGATGATATGGATAGAAAGGGGGTGACTACTGAGATGACGACTAATAGAGAAGTATGAAAGAAAAAGACATGTTATGCCTACTTCAATTAAATTGGGCAAGAGGATGATTTCAATTTATACAGGGTGATTGGAAGATGGGTGCAAAGCTTTAAGGCGAAGATAGTACACACAATTTAGAACCATTTAAGCCATGGTTGTCTTAGACGAAGTCTTACCAAATATTTTTAACCAAATTTTAAAGTTTTTTTTCGGAAATTCTCAAAATTTAATGTAAACTGCATAATTATGGCCAAATTGAATGATAAATGAATTCATTTTTTATTTATTTAATTAAAGTAATGTGTAAGCAATCAAGCAAAACATGTTTTAGGCTTCTGTTTCATTAGACATGTATTTTTTACAGACATTTAAAGCTCAGAAAAAATAAAAAATTTGTACAATACGTCTTTTAAACCTTATTAAAAAAAAAAAAAATTGGTAAGACTTCGTCTAAGACAACCATGGCTTAAATGGTTCTAAATTGTCTATACTATCTTCACCTTAAAGCTTTGCACCCATCTTCCAATCACCCTGTATTATGTATTTTCTAAGTTTATCTTGGACATCGCTGACATCTCGTGAGGAAACCTGGATTTATATAGAAGGTACTTACCTACGTACAATAGAAAAAAAGAAAATGAAGTATCTGTTTGTAATGACAGAATAACAGCTTTTTACTAATATGAGTGAATGAAAAAAATATTTAAGTATATTTAAGTATCTGTTCGTAATGTCAAAATAACAGCTTTTACTAATAGGAATGTATATGAAAGTGTATAAAAAAAAATTGTCACTCTGTTTGTTACGGTAATCTCCGAAACGGCTGGACCGATTTTGACGGGACTTCACTGGCTGATGTTATAAGACATAATTTAGGATTTGTTTTAGAAAAAGAATTAGGGATCACCGGGGCGAAGCCGCGATCAGCAGCTCGTATTTATAACTAATTAGTATAATTTTGATCATTACCTTGCATGCATGCATGGTGGTCATTGCTCGTGCGTCTGTATGGGAAGAGGCTTTTGCCCTGCAGTGGGATAATAATAGGCTGGTATTATTTAGAGGATGAGCTAAATAAAATACCTAAATACATAAACAAGTAATGGACATCGGTGTGATAGTAGAAAAGAAATGCATACAACACAGGATGTTTGAATGTTTAGTAACCGAATTGGATCGGGTTATTGAGTTTTTGTCGCAAATAGAAATAAACACGCGTTGATAGTTGAGAATTTTGCAGAATGTAGATTCTTTCACTATAATGAGCTAGTTGCGCCCCCCGGTTTCACCCGCATAAGTCTCGATCCCGTCGGAATATCTAGATAAAAAGTATCTTATGTCCTAACTCAGGTCATGGTCTACATATGTGATAAATTTCATCCAAATCCGTTCAGCCGTTTTAGCTTGAAACCGTCACAAAGAAAACAAACTCACTTTCACATTTATAATATTTGGGTATTAAAGTTAGGATTAAAAATCATAACATCACACCGTCCACTGTTGGACATTATCATCTCCCAAGTAGTGCCATGGTAAGTAGGAGGTGGGTAGGCTCTTCCGTTCGTTCCAGGAGGTAAGTAGGCTCTTCCGTTTGTTCCAGCGATCTTCTTCAGGTCATTGACCAATCAGAAAATTTAATTATTATGATCAAGAGCAATGGAGAGGGCTATGCTTGGAGTTTCACTACGTGATCTAATCAGATACGTAGAAAAGATTCGTAGGAGAACCAAGATAACCGACATAGCCCGAAGAATTGCCAAACTTAAGTGGCAGTGGGCAGGGCACGTTGCTCGTAGAACAGATGGCCGATGGGGCCGAAAGGTTCCGAAGTGGCGACCGCGTACTGGAAGACGTAGCGTTGGAAGGCCTCCCACAAGTTGGACGGATGACCTGGTGCAGGCCGCACGAATCCGGTGGATGCGGAAAGCACAGAACCGGTCGAAGTGGCGGTGCTTGTGGGAGGCCTATGTCCAGCAGTGGACGTCTTACAGCTGAAATGATGGTGATGATGATAATCAAGAGACCATAAGTGCATCCTTTGTTTTATCAACCATAGCTGCTACTTTTAATATGAAGCTCCCCGGGCCTCCATTTTACCACATGTTGTATTGTAAAAATTAAAGAGATATGCATTCAGAATATGTTTACACTTTCGACTCCACCCATTTTCATAGAGCCGAAAGAAGTTTTCTCTAGAAGGTGTTTTTTTTATATCCCATAACTCTAAGGTAACAAACGAAAAAGAATCAACTAGCATATAAATTATTTCTCCATTTTTTTAAGAGAACTTAAATTACCACTAGACTCTCGATGTGTGTATCTAAGTTTCATTGATACGGTAAATTATTTTTATTCAAACCAATCATTCATAATTAAATGCGACGTTGTCATTTTCTTTTTATGAACAAAAAATAGTCTGAATTAAATGTTTTATTTTATTTTTATATTTCACCTATGGGCATTAATAATCGTAACTTAGTCGAAATATTTTGAACAAAAATTAAAAAAAAAAAGTCTCTGTAGTTATAATAAGTATGCCAAGTTTCAGTTCAATCGGATGCCAGGAAATGCTTGAAAAATGGATGAATGGAGTAATCGGAAACACTTACGAACAGAGCATAGGTACTAATATAAAGCTAGTAAAAAAAAAAATGTCGTTTGATTCTTTGATATGGTCTCATTAATACCCTAAAGTTATGGAATATAAAAAACACCTCGTATAAACTTATCAAAACACATAACACGATTTCCTATAGCCGACCATTAAGTTACAGAATTACTATGGCCGTAGACTGTCACCTTACTTATTTATGTAGCTAAGTTCACCTCAATTAAAAATTCATAGAACCCTTTTAGAAGCCTTTTTAAAGTACTTAATCACAGCTAAAGTACCTAAGTAATGTCGATCTAAGTGTCTACATGAATGTGACTTAATTATTATTGTACTTAATTGCTAGTTCAGTACAAATTGCGCTAGACACAATCGAGTAATTACTTAGTAATTAAGGGTTTTAATATATGATAATATTTTGGTAAAACGTCAATTACATTATCATAATATCTCTTTTTATTATTTATCGCTTATTATAATTTTTTGGAGGTAAGATAGCCAGTTCCTCTGCTTCCTTCAGCCGAGACCTTCGGCCTGATCATCACTTCAGATGAAATGCAGGTCGAGAGCTTCCCCGTTGTGATAAAAAATAAAAACACAATTCTATTTTTTGTCAATTTATTCGAATTGAGAAGGTACAGTCAGCCTCCAAAAGATCGTCAATTTTTTTTTTACTATCCATATATTATTTGTGTTCCATATTAGGTACTTATAAATCTGTAGTAATTTTTTTGTGAATACACATTGGTACAATAATATAGAACAAAGATTGTTGACAATCACATCAATTTTTATCGATATATGCATCTTTTTGAGGCTGCCTCTTGATTATTACTTACTAGCTTTTACGGCTTCACCCACTTGGATGTCGGAAAATATCTCACGGGTACGTACTACCGAATTAAAAGTACCTTATGTATTAATCCTGGTCATAAACTATCTGTGTGCCAAATTTTATCCAAATTCGTTCAGCAGTTTTTGCGCCAATCCGGAACATACATCCAGAGTAATTAAAAAAAAAAAAAATCGACTTCAAACTTGTTCCCACACCTCGTAGCAGATACTTTTTTTTAAGCTATTGCATAGCTTTTATCGGAGACTCTGAGCGCGGCGACCGAATGTAGAAATTCCGTAACGAAAAAAAACTGACGCGAAAGTTTGTGAGGATGGATGGATGGATGTTTGTTACTCTTTCACGCAAAAACTACCGATCGGATTTTAATGAAACTTTACAGTAATGTGGCTTATATATCAGAATAACACATAGGCTACAATTTATAAAGATTTTATGTGATTTAGCCATAATATAACGATAAGTATCCAGTAAGTCGGAAAAAATCCTGCCCTCTGAGATCTATCTTTGCGTGCGCTGCCTAAACCGCTGGAGTTACATGAAAAGAATGTATTGTGGGGTTGTTTGTCTTAAAGAGTTCTAAATAAAAGTCCGCGACAGCATATATCTACCTTTTATGTGGAAGCCATTATAGCCAAAATAGTGAGCTATAAATACATTTAAATTGAATACTTTTTTTAAGTTGCATATTTTAGAGTATTTAGTTAATTCGTATCAAAATAAATACCTTCATCGCTTTCGGTATTTAATGTAGATAAAATTTGTTTTTTACACTAAGTAATTTGGACTAATATTTTAAAAGTTAGAACGATAAGAATGACCTGCGATGAGTCGACGGCGGGCGCGCAGAACGAGGGTGGAGGGGCGGGATAGGCAATGACGCGCGATCGCCGAGTGCGCGACCCGAACGCGGGCAGACGCGTGAGGGCAGACGTCATTGACGGTTGTGTAAATTCTGCGATTTAGGGGGGGGGTATAGGGGTATTTAAAAAAAAATATATTTTAAATCAACAATATTATCTTCTTATTTTTGAATATATGCTATGCAATAGCTTTACCGCGGCAGTCCTCGAGTGCCACACGTATTTTTTTTTTTAATATTTAATATAAAGTTTTGACTTCTTTACTACTTTATTGTATGTATAGAAATTCTATTGATGGAAATTAGGAGACCGATTTATACTAAGTACCTACTAGTAAGCACCTAATTAAATAACTTTCAAAATCAAAATTCATTTATACAAACCTTTTTGAACGTCAGAATTTGGTGCTACTGAGAAATTCCTAATGGAAAAACCAATGACTCTTTACCTGACCTGGCCATCGAAACCTCGCGCAATTAAAAATGAATGGTTCCTACACATGACGTCATTCCGATGCAAAACAATATTAGGTCTTTACCTATGAAATTGCCGTTCTGCAGTACTGGCCATTTCAAATCAAAATAACTTTTGTTTGGGTAAGAATTCTAATTTCAAATTAATTTTATTTTAATAACATGGATTTTTTTTTCCAAAGTAGTAATTTGTTTATTGATTAGTGTTACATTTTCATCGCATTTCAATCTTTTTCGTCATCATGGATACGTTAAAAATTCGAGTAATTATGGAATATGAGTACCGTCGTGGCAGCAACGCGGCACAAGCGGCACGCAACATCAACGACGTTTACGGAGCTAACACTACAAACCAACGTACCACCTGTTATTGGTTTGCTCGCTTCCGTTCTGGAAATTTCGACCTGAAAAATGAACCTCGCGGTCGTCCGAAGACTTTGGTCGACAATGACGAATTAAAGGCGATTGTGGAAGCTGATGATACACAATCTACGGCTGAATTAGCAGCAGCTTTCGACGTTAGCGTCAAAACAATATTGGTCCATTTGCGTCAAATTGGCAAGGTAAAAAAGCTTGACAAATGGGTGCCCCACGAACTCAATGATCGCCAGCGCAAAGTACGCGTCGAGACGTGCCTTGCACTGCTCAACAGACACACAAATGAAGGAATTTTGAACCGCATTGTTACCTGCGATGAAAAATGGATTCTGTTTGATAACCGCAAGCGCTCAGCAAGTTGGTTGGATCCTGGTTCAGCACCTAAACAATGCCATAAACGAAAACTTACCCCTACAAAAGTGATGGTCACTGTTTCGTGGTCTAGCGCCGGTGTGATTCATCACAGCTTCTTAACAAACGGGGTGAGCATTACTGCAGATGTGTACTGTGAAGAACTGAACACAATGATGGAGAAGCTGGCACATCTCCAACCAGCATTGGTCAATCGCTCGTCTCCGCTGCTACTGCACGACAACGCGTGACCTCATACTGCACAGCAGACGGTCTCCAAGTTGCAAGAACTGGGGTTGGAAGCTCTCCGTCATCCGCCCTACTCACCAGACCTTGCGCCTACAGACTACTACTTTTCCAGAATTTGGATAACTTCTTGGCGGGAAAAAAATTCAATACCAGAGAGGCAGTACAAAATGCCTTTGAAGAATTTGTTGCCTCCCGTCCAGCAGATTTCTTTAAGAAGGGCATCAATAAACTGCCACTGCGTTGGCAAAGATGCATTGATTGCATGGGTGATTACTTCGATTAATACAAATAAAAAATACATGACAAAAATTCGTTTAAATTTTTTCATACAAAACGGCAATTTCATTGGTAAATACCTATTATATAAATTTCTTTGTAACCTCTTTAAAAGAAAATACCTCTTTAATAAAAAGGCACAAATTACTGGCTATTCTTGGTGAAAATAATCCGTGATGCCATAAAGTTTTTCTTTTTAATCTATTTAGTCTTTTTCGAATTCAATGGCTGTAGTTTATTGTTTACACCTAAAACGGCCAGTGCATTTTATTATTATTTGAATGCAACAGTTTTTGACACGTTGGTTCATACATTTTATTATTGTTAGGTATTCCTACCTACTTAGAATTATAATGCAATTTACCTTCCTATTGCTTTGTCCGAACCTTATTTAATTTAATAATATTTGAAATAATAATAAATATATGTACAATAATTATAATACCTAAACTTACGTGATAATGTTGCATTTACCAAACCAATTGCCATGCCATCCACCATTATTGATAAAAAACAATATTCTGGCGCCAAAACCTTACGTCAAAAACACACCAAAATCAAACATCAGCGATGTTGCCACAGCAAATAAAGCAACGGAACTTGCCACAATAAAAATATTAGGTCCGTAACTAATATAAAAAGGTTTGCCAACGTGTTAATTAAAAGAATTTAGGCGTGAATTATAATGATTTGCGACTAAAGAGGTCATGACGTAACGACACGACACTGTGTTTCGTAAGAGCGCGAGATGAGCCTCAAATGTAACGCTATGATTAGACCTTGTTACTACTTAACGGGCTATGAGCACGACACAGATGTACAGACTGTGGAAGTGGCTAACAGACTCTTGGACCACAAAGAGATTGGTTGGAACTATAAAATTGCCAATTAGAACAGAATTCCGTCAACTTAGAAGTGATACCTTGATACTATTAGCTAATGAGGTATTATGTACGTAGGTAATTATTAAAAAAGAACTTCTCAAGTTCTATTCCTTTCCTTTTGATCATTGAAAGAAAGCCCAGGTTGTTAGTGTAGGTCTATACTATACAGGGTGTATCAGAAGTATCAGAAAGGTGTGGTACAGACCATCAAACTGAACAACTTTCTCCATGAGACCAATATCGTAATCGCGAAAAAATAATCAGTCGTCCCATACATTTGAGTCGAGTAGGTATTGACGATTAAAAAAATATCGATTAAAAAATATCAACTGCACACAACAATGCAACAATTTTTTGGATTTAGCTCCCAGGAGCTCGTGGCTAATTAATAACAGCCACACGGGTCGATCCATCAGGTTAAGCTATGCTTGCCAGGGTTGGCCCGTGGATGGGTGACCATCTTCACATACCGAGACTTCGCCGTGCCCGAGGCACGTTAAGCCGTTGGTCCCGGTTGTCATTCGTGGATCTTTGACAGTCGTTACGGGTCGTCAGAAGCCCGAAAGTCTGACAACCAGTGTTACCAAGCGGTACTGTGTTACCCAGTTACTGGGTTGTGGAGGTCAGATAGGCAGGCGCTCCATGTAAAATACTGGTACTCAGCTGCATCCGGTTAGACTGGAAGCCGATGGGAAAAGGCTCGGCAGATTGATTGATGTTGGTCCCATGGAGACAGTTGTTCAGTTTGATGGTCTGCAACAAACCCTTTTTGACAACAACTTTCTAATCATGCTGTATAGATACAGGTTGTTAATCGTCTATAAGCTTACAGATATAATTTTATTGTACAAAGCAGCAGCGATTAAGAACAGAAGAAAAAAAAAAACGACTTCGAATTTTGAAAGCAATGACCACGGCCATCTCTCAGCCGATAAGCACCATCTAGCAACTCTAAATCCTAATTAATAAATATGCAAACGCATTCCAAACGCAATGTATTATTATAATTATTTAGTTAAACGTTTCTCGTGAACGTCTTATCTTAACATACGACGTGGTTATCTTATACCTATCTTCGTCTGTTGCCAACGTCTAAGCGAACGAGATGATTTACTAATAATAATGAAATAAAATAAATTATAAAAAATAAAAAATAAACAATTATTATTTTACTTTAAAATTATGATTTACATTAATTACAATCGAGGAAAATATTATTCTAACTGTAATGTAGACCTGCCTAATCTGAAAAACCTGTGTTTTAGGCCATCAATTTACATCAAACATTTAAAAAGAAGACAACAATAGGTTTATTACTAAGCTGAATTAAATGGTATATTATTTTAAAACTAGATGATGTAAGATATAATTATGTTTAAATAAATTAACAAATAATATTTAAGTAGATAAAGGACACTATTATTAATTAGGTAAAGGAAGAGACTTATATTAAAGTATGTAGATGGAGATATTATTTTAAAATTTCTAGTAGATTTCCGTGTCTGCGTAATTGAGTTTTGACAAATATTCCTGCCGGTCGATTCTGTAAAAATATCACCGTGAAACTTAGGTGAAGTGAGCTGTCAATAGTGTTAATCCCTAGCATCCTGCCGGTCGATTTGTGACAGTGACAGCTCACTTCACCTAAGTTTCACGTTGATATTTTTACAGAATCGACCGACTGAACTAGTAAGTTACACCGACTATAAACTTAAACTATAAATCCTTAGCACTCTGTTAAACTAGTTACACTAGTAGGGCCCTAATAATAAATAAAATCGATTAGCAAAAGCATGTTTAGTCTGAGAGTTAGCACAAACCAAATCTTTCCTTCTCCTATCTGAAGGTACTTAGTTAAAATAGAGTTCAATGTGTTGTAAAACTACATTCAAAACAAACAATTGACGTACTGTTAGCTCCTTACATGGGATGAGAACCTTCTTGAAAAGTTCGTCAAACAAAATGGTCGGTAATTATCAAATTTTTAGGATTCCGTATCTAAAGTGTGCCAACCGACGGACGGACAGCGGAGCCTTGGTAATAGACCCTTACTAAAGCGTCCGTCGTGTCGTGGGACGTCCTCGTCTGTGACGTCGACGTCCATCCCTCTGGCATAGGGGTGTATCTTTTGAACCGTAATTCAAAATTCAAAATATTTCATTTCACATAAACCTACAAGGGCACTTATGATACGTCAGAAGCTAGGTGCACGGTTCCAATTGGTCGTTTCCTATGGAGAAGAGCCGGCAAGAAACTCCACGGTTACTCTTTTAAAAGTAAACGCTTTTTACAGTATTTTCAAATTACAGTGTTAAAAGGTATGAGAGGATATACGCTGTCCTCTCATACCTATTAAGACTGTAATTTGAAAACATTGTAATGGTTGGCCTATCAATAAGTACCAGGTACTTAGCAAAATATAAAATGGTCCGCAGATCTACAGTCTATTAAGCCTACAACGTTCTCACATTCACCAAATTTAAAAGAAAAGAATCTATACCAGAATAAATAAAATAATAAAAATAAAGACCTATTTAAACAAATAAATAGTATAAACTATACATGGTGGCAGGGACATCGATGCGAAGCCTGTTACCATGGATTCAGTACATGATTCTGGACCCCACTGCGTTGCCCCAGTTTTCGCGTCGATGGTGACCCCCCCATCTTTAAATAGTACAAAAGTAAAAAAGTACAAAAGTAATAGAATTTATGACCTCTATTGCCCCGCGGTTTCACACGCATAAGTCTCGATCCCGTGCGAATATCGGGATAAAAAGTATCCTATGTTCTAATCCAGGTCATAGTCCGCCCATGTGGCAAAATTCATCCAAATCTGTTCAGCCGTTTTAGCGTGAAAACGTAACAAATAAACAAACAAACTCACTTTCGCCTTTTTATTATTACCAGCGGCTTGGCCCGCGTGATATCTTTAGAAATTATAGCTTATGTTACTTAGTGATAATATAGCATTCTACTAGTGAAAGAATTTTTTAAATTGGTCCAGTAGTTTTTGAGTTTATTCATTACAAACAAACATACAAAAAAATAATATTATTATTCGTTTAATCATTTATTTATTTATTTAACGGTTTATGTACACACATATAAACAGACAAGAAAAAAAGGAACAGAAAAATACGTACAAAGGTGATGCTTATTTCTAAAGAAATCTCTTCCAGCAAACCTGCGATAGGAAAGTAGTTAAAAAGATGTAGACAACGTGTGTAAGAGTAGAAGAGAAAATAAAATACATAAAATAAAAACACCTAATTATTCACTAATTTAACTATAATATTAACTATAAACATAGATTATGAGAATAAACTTACATACATACTACTAAAATAAATATCACTAAAATATATATACTACTACTAGACTACTCTCTACTATTTAGATTCTTTTCACTATTAAATATACCTTAAAATCAAAAAATATTATCATTAATTTAGATATCATTTTCCTTCACCATTTTGAGAGCGGTGGTGATAGTTTACAATTTAAGATATTCCTTAAAATCAAAAAATATTATTATTATTAATTCAGATATCATTTTCCTTCACCGTTTTGAGAGCGGTGGTGATGAAAATTTTACACAAAGAAAAGCGCCTGTATGGGTCCAAACCTGCGACCCACAACTCGTAAACTGCAGCCGTATACCACTGAGCTAGCACTGGTCCCTCTAGGTACAATAAAAATTCCTATTCGGAAAGTTCTATTCGCCTCACACGTTCCCTATCTGATCGAGCTCTACCGTCCGGAAGCTCCCACGAGAATCGCTCTATTATCATTATCAATACCTAAAATGTGGTCTGGGATAAAATAATGCGGTATTTTTATCTCGCCCGACAAAATGATTGTTTTATTAAAAATACAGGCATAAAAGGGTCAATTAACTGTTTTACCCACACTGTGGTGTCCCCGACACATTATTTTAAATATTAACTAATTGACAATTGTGACATTTCTTTTGTGTATGAACACAAAATAAATGTCATATTTGTATCTTAGATTGTTAAGCACAACGGAAATCTTGATTAGGTTCTCGAAAATCTTTTATTTTTATAAAAAAATATGGTAACTCAGGTTACGGAAAATAATAAAATGTTTCGTATCCTGAGTTACCCATATTTAAAATAATCTGTAAAATCCAAAGCTATACCTAGTGGACAAAACCATTGTTAATAATAAAATTCCTTATAAAAACTGCACAAAAGAAAAGTTGATTGGACGACAATCTTTGTCTGGTACTTCAGAATAATTTATTTATAATGTTAGAACAATACTCAAGTAGTTGGTCATAACAAGTGCAACAGTTTTCGAGTTCAACCACAACAAACGATCGAACAAGTACTTGGATTCCTACGAAAGAAATATGAATAAGGTATAGACTAGATATGGCATGAATTAATATTGGAAGAGTTTTCTTAAGGAGCGTCCGCAGTAGTACGAGTAGCCCGCGAAATGCAAATTTTCTTTACACATTTTGCAATTTGCAGATCAGTGTCAGGTTGTATTTTTAAAATTATCTTTAAAATGGTGAAGGTTTCAGAAATTTAAAATATTAATCTAAAAGTTGGTTATCGTCGCCATATGGCGATATTTTAGATTATGTTTATATTACATAGTGAAATTAATTTGTAAAGTTACGTCCGCGTAACTTTACAAATTAATTATAATTATTTAGATAAAAAACTGAGAATCAGGCAAAAACTATCAAGCGTATTTTTCTGAAACCTTCACCATTTTAAAGATAATTTAATTATTGATCTTTTAGTATAGGTATTTTATTAAAATACCTTTTTCTTTTATGTATAATAAATTAATAATGCATCTAATTTGAGCCAGCGCTCCTTGATGGGCGAGTTCTATTACTGGCTCGAAGTAGGCCGCGTTGCGCGAGCTCAGTACAAAAAACGCAAGCTAACCACTCAAGATCACTGGCATATATCTGCGTCTTAATAATTCAATCTTAATATTATTCATCTTATATTAACATTAAATAATTAAATCATTCTATACTTAATTTGACCGTTACATAAACGACAAGAGCGCGGCAAAAAAATTGTTCCGATTTCAGCCGCGCGCAGATTGATCTTGCGCGCACTCTCATCCTTCTATTTTTGAATCTCTCTAATCCATATACATTTATCCCGTTATTTCCTAAGAGTATTTATACTTTAAGTAGTAATTTCTCAAAAAACCGCAGGCAAAGGACATGAAACCATACAGCCTTGT
The DNA here is from genome assembly GCA_914767755.1 of Agrochola circellaris. Classification (NCBI taxonomy): domain Eukaryota; kingdom Metazoa; phylum Arthropoda; class Insecta; order Lepidoptera; family Noctuidae; genus Agrochola; species Agrochola circellaris. The sequence continues at coordinate 7,892,206 of OU611850.1, read as the reverse complement.
CAAGAAATGAGTGCTTATTCTCTTGTGTCGATGTCTAGACGACACGTCACAGAGATCCACAATATTTTCACCGCCGCGACTTCTACAAACTTATTCAGATTCTGTGGTAGGTAATTTTAGTACACATAGTCTGTCTGGCATCGGTCATTTACTCGCTCATGACAATTTGTCGAACAATGCACCTCCGTGCGAAGAAACTATATCTATGTACGTTTATTTTATATAATATATAACATGATTGTTAACAACCAGGAGGAAAGTGAAAATAGTTAGATCTAATAAACTTAAGAGCATTTATTCTGAAAGCGGGCAACGTCGCAAATAGATGTCAAATATTTCGCTGTTTTGATTAATTTGGCAATATTACTGTATGGGAATAAGAAATGTTGCTAACTAGCGAACTAGAATACTATAATGAATTGCAATTCTTACACTGAATTTGATGTCGTAACCGTTTAGGCATTTCGAAAGCTTCCAAATACTTTTTTTACATCTATAGCGAAAAAATCTGTGTTACGATATTAATTATTGCATTTCATATTCAATATTTTAGTTCACTAGTTAGCCACATTTCTAATTTCCATACAGTAATATTGCCAAATTCATCAAAACAGATAAATATTTGACAGCTTTTGGCGACGTTGCCAACTTTTAGGATAAGCGCTCTTAAGTACCTACTTAAGAGATATAACCTCTTTTAAGGAAGAGTAAAAATCTGTGATGATGACTTTTCTTGGAGTTTCATTGGTGATATTTCTTAGTATAATTTCCATAAGTCACATAAAAGAAACTAATTTAATTTCTCCTTCAGCAAAATCGAAAAGGGTTCGATTAGTTTCAGCTAATCTAGATCTTATTCAACATAAACTTAAAGGAAATATTAAAACAATAAACCAAATCAATTCCTAATAAAAAAAATAAAAATCTATAATTATAATAATTCTAGATATTAAAATTAAAGTTTTTATTGATTTAGTGCAGAGGGGATTTTAGTACCTACGCTAGATTTTTTTGGGTTTAGAGCTGGCTATCGCTGTACCCATACCTCAATATTATCTATACCATTCGAATATCTGTCTTCTATAGAAATAATAAAACATATATTTTAGAAATCTAAATTCTAAAACAAATTTTGTCTAAAAAAATATCCTCTAGATACCTATAATTTTCTTTTATTCACACCATTTTCCAAACACAACTTTTGAACAATTTTCTCGACATACATATGCAATTAATTATTTATAAAGCGGTATATAAGAGGTGAATGTATTACTATTCAATAACAATCAAAACACGTTAGCACAACAGATGTTCGCCAGCCGCCATGTTTGAACAAGTGTCGTAATTATGACGAATAAAACTGCGCCGTGTTATCTCTTATTTATCTCGTAATAAACTGTATGAATATTATAAGATTTCACGGCCTTTGCACGCTTCAATGTCATTTTCGTGCACGTAATTCTGATGTAGCTTATGCGCGTCATTACGGCCACTCTGTGCTAGTGCACTGGAACCTGCGATTCATGGAGCACCCTTGTTCCTGCCTGCTTCGTAGTTAGATGCTGTCAAAGAAAAAGCTTGGTAAATAACGGGATGCTGAAAATAAAATATGAAAATACGAACATTTTCGAATTCGCTTCGCTCGCTCATAAGTACATCCTACGTTTTCTTAGTTCTCAAAAATTTCTGCTTAAGTTGACAAAGTTACTCCTAATAATATACTGTAAAACCTAACCTATCCGAGGCTATAAATTTCGAGCTCGCTTCGCTCACTCTTGCATCCTGTATGCTCCATAGGAGCCTCATTATCATAAAGTGTCTCCACTCTCCAATAGATTAAAGACGGCCCTGCTCGTATATATTTTATCTTAGAGCCATTTTCCTATGCACAAGTACTAATTTCGACCCTCGAACGCTAGATTTGACTAGATATTTTGTGCTTTCTGCTTTGAATCGAGATTATTCGCGATTCATCAGATTACAGTATCGTTCTAGAATACGGGTGCGAATTTTTTATGGTTTTTCGAAGCAATCATTTATGTAATTTATTACATTTCATTAATTTACATAATTCAGTGAATGATTTCAGCTGAATAAAGACCAAGTAGGTTACCTACTCGTAAGAGTAAAGATAGATTTAAAAGTAAGTATTTTTTTTTTTTTTACGGATGGTTTTTATACTATATATTCAAATTCAAATTCAAATTTATTTATTTGCTAAAATGGGTAATAAAATAAAGTTGTTAAAAATAGAGCACAGTTCAACCATATTACACCTTATGGCATGCAAACTACATGTTTTGTCTACATCATATTTCATTATATCACATTACATTATCGTACACTTAGCCAAGCAACCATCATTCATAGTAAACAATAACAATATTTTTAACGCAAATACTAACAATGAACAATGTCAAATAATTAATAGTAGGTATAGGTAAATTAAGTTTATATTAAGGATATTAGAATTGCAAAACAAGGATCTATACAGCGTGTATCAGAAATGTATGGTCTTATTTTAGGGTGTGGTATACACCATCAACTAAACAACTTTTTCTCCATGGAACCAACATATTAATCGCGAAAAAGAATCTGCTGTCTCATACTAAACTAAAAACTTCAATAACTTCTCGACCCTAATTTAAAAGAAGAGATGGACAATTAAAGAAGTATTGCAATTTTTTAAGTGAAAAAACTTCTCGGCGCACTTTACGCTCTTTTTGAGCAGTGAACGAAACTGAACCATCACCCTTTGATTATTTATATGACTAGATAGAGTGTCGCGCTGCGTTTTGGGGGACTGTCTTATGTAATTTTGACGTTCGAATAGTACTGATTCTCAGCCTAGTTTGAATAAATGACTTTTGAATTTGAATTTGTAAACCACTAAAACGAACAAGCCAACATTTTTATGCTGGTGTGTGTGACAGCTACGTCACACTTGCGCCACGTCAGTGTACTTTTCTAGTGTGCGTGCATTTACAGCCAACAGTCGGACGCTATTTTTTTCGACGAGTGCAGAGCTTTGACTGTCTATCTAGGCATTATTTATATCTTAGCCACCAACCTCTTTCTCTTTAAGGATAGCCGACCATTATAACCATAGAGCATTTTCATTTAAGAACCACAGACTAGACTATATCGAATCCTTATCTTTTCTTGCATACAGAGGTTAATAACTTTTTAAACAAGACACCAGCCGGATAATTACAATAAATACAAATGAATTATAATCATCAAATATTGAAACAGTGTCTCGAATTGAATTTAATTCTTTAGCAGTGAGTTCATTCAGCCTGTCTGTGCTTGGAAAAAATAACTAAAAGAAAAGATTACCTACAGTCCTCCCCTCAGTTGTTTCTGATTTTGCATTTTATGTCAAAATCACAGTGATCTTTATCCTCCTTATAATAAGGATTTTACATTCGTCCGATACGTCAAAACGAATCTAAAATCCGATTTCAGTCAGAAATCGAATCGTATCGATAATCCGAACTAGACAAACCGATTTCACAAAACCATGGCAAGAGTAGATTTGCGTAGGTTGGGTAAGAAAGTATTTGTTTATGTTTGGATGGTTTTGATCGATGCACACAACCGAATAATATTACTAGACACGATCGAAAATCGAAACTGCAAGCCAGACCCTACTGAAATCAAGAATATAAGAAGATTTAGTTTTAGCTTAGCTAGATTATGTTATGAACCACTCAGTGTAATTATGACAATTACTAGGCGAAATTGTGTCTGACCGAAGAAATACATCTAGAACCGAAACTTTGCTAGGTGGTACGTTTTAGCTAGAATAGACGCCAAAGTTCCTCAATCTGCCTAGTCTTTGCCCAACTATAATAATATAGTTAGTGTCGGATTCCATTCTAGCCAGATGCAGCCGAATACCAGTATTTTACATGGAGCGACTGCCTATGTGACCTCCAGAACCCAGTTACTGGATAACACTATACCCCTTGGTAAGATTGGTTGTTAGACTTTCGGGCTTCTGTCGACCCGTAACGACTGTCAAACATCTACGAATGACAGCCGGGACCAACGGCTTAACGTGCTTTCCGAGGCACGGAGGAGTCTCGGTATGTAATGGATGGTCACCCATCTACGAAGCGACCGTGGCAAACGTAGCTGAACCATTTTCGTTTCCAAAGAATCTTTACCAAAAAGATACCTCAAAAAGTTCGTTACACTACAACAGAACAAATCACAAGTAGGTACGTATACAGTATGAGAGATTCAGATCACGTGCGATGCACCGGGTTCAATGCCCACTCTGACAATATTGACACCAAGAAGAGATACCGACTCAAACAAATAATGTGGCCAAATACGATAGATGTGATCGGAAGAGGTCTTGAATCCTTACTATTTTGTTTATGGTTCGTTTTTTTTTATAGACGTAATGTTATCTGTTTGTTGCACTGGACAGAAAAAGTTGTGCTGTCAAAAATGGGCGGGAAAAACTGATGGAAGATCGCAATTGTAATAATGTAGGTAAGTAGATATAAGGTAGAATATACAGATATTTTTTTGGAATCACCAGATCGAGTCGTGAAAACATAATGAAAATAGACGTTGAAGTTATGTAAATGATCTAAATAATATACCTACCAATCAACCATCATCTCACGCGAGTCATAAAACTCAATTACCGACACGAGAATAAAGTTTGATGCACTAGGTATTTGTATATTAGTACCTATACTTAAGTAGTTAGTAAGTATTTCCAATTAGTTAGGTGTCGTGATCATTGGTGACAGTAGTGAGAAGCAGTTCAATAGACTCAGCCTATCGCAGGCTACTGCTGGAGATAGGCCTCTCCCAGGCTGCGCCACGACATCCTGTCGACCGGCTTCCGCATCCAGTCTGTCCCAGCCACCTTATTAAGGTTGTCGGTCCATCTAGCTGGGGGGCGTCCCACACTACGCTTGCCGATACGCGCTCTCTACTCCAGGACTCGGCCCCACCGGCCATCTGTCCTTCGACAGCTACCGCAGCTACGTAGGTACTTACTTTCATAAACCTTCGAAATAAACAACTTAATTATGACCTGAGATGTCACTGTCAAGGCTCAGCAGACAGGCACCACGCGACAGAGCAACAAATGACAGAATTAAAACAAAAAATGTTACTGAACAACTTGCATGAAGTTTCATAGAAATTATTCTACTAAAGTCGAGTCACAGTGTCGCGCCGCATGAATTCAATCCAACATGAAAACAATGATTTAGTGCCATGGTTTCCATGCCAAATGCTTTAATCCACCAGTAATACCTACACAGAAAGATTATCTTCCAAAACAGATTTGAACGAATTTTCCTAACCTAAAATTTTGGAAAAACAGATACTAGGTAACCTTTTAAGTGAGAAGGAAAAATTGGTTTATTTGTCGCAGAAGCAAGTAAAATAATAAATAAAGAAAAATAAACAAAATAGATCTACGAGCGCAGAACAGAAAGAGGCGGCAGCTTCGAGTCGTGACGGTGACAAAAGGCTTCCACTCAGCATGATGCTGTGTGTGCTGATTTTCAGTGGTCACCCGAAAAATGACGTACGGAAACCAAGTCAGGTTTTAAAATGTGTACAGATTAAACAAATACATAATAAAGTTAAATAAAATAAACAGTACCTACTTAGAATATAATGTAACCATACAACCAATAACATGATAAGTAAGATATACCAACGCACTGCGCAAAATATATTATTATTTAGATCCATATGCGCAATTCAATCTATCGCATTATTTCATAGGCATAACAGCTGGTTGCATGATATTATTTTCTTTTTTCTACGCTACGCAGCAAGCGGTAACAGACACTGGCCGGTAAATGTCCCGCGCTAATAAACGCCGTTAAGAAAAAAACAAAGATTCATTTTCGCGCCAACATTTCTTCCGCCATATTGGTCGCGTGATGAAAATGATGTATTTACGCGACTTTCATTCACTTTCGATACAGAAACTGTGATGTTTCATCATGTTTAGTGCTCTTCCTAGTTCGTTTCGTTCTATGTTGTAGTTAGTTGGATTTGAAAATATGTTGATTGTATTTCCTGCTCATTAGATGATATTGATGTCGTGCTTAGCTGAAATGGCTGGGAATAAATTGAATAAAAGTAGAAGTGCTACTATTTTGTCCTATTAAACATACCCAGCACATTACAAATGATAAAATAGACTAACTCGTTGGTCCAGTGGTTGCAAGCGCTACTGCTGAGCCTGCTGGTCCTGGGTTCAATTCCCAGGTCGGGCAAAGTGTTATTGGGTTTTCCGATAAGGAAATACTGAGTAGCAGCCCGGAGTCTGAATTTGAGCCCAGTTGATGGCAATAGGCTCGCCCCCCCTTTTCATGGGATTTATCATAACTGGCGAAATGTGGAAGTACTATAGGAACACCTCTGCCTAACTCTGTGGATATTATAGGCATGATGTTATTTTATGTTAAGTTTATTAAACAAATGATAAAATAGAATAATCACTTACACGAACTCAAGACAGATTACGATTAGAATGATTAATATTCCTAACAGAGTGAGGTAACACGAATTAAAAATATTAATCCGATTACTTACGTATGTAATATTAATGTTGATATTCCTAAACCGTCGCACCGATTAGCTAAAAGATGGTTTTGATTAACATCTATTGTGTTACGGATTCGCAGCCACCCTAGTCTATATTTTGTAAACTAACTGGCCGAACATCCCGTCCATCTATTTTTTCCGTTGTCGAAGCCATGTTTGTAAACGTCCATGTCGGTTTGTGAATGAAATTCGCGCGGTTTCCGCGATTTGGCGGGAGAACGTGTCGGTGTGCAAACATCTCTATCTAAACATCATGCACAACTTATTATAAACCTTATTCTTAAAGATACTGAGTCTGAATTCAGTTGTAGAGCTGTGGCACGAACATAACTCGCGTGAGGACAATGACTGCATCTTTGAAACTGTCCAACCGCACATGACAATAATTATATCATCGACTCACGAAGCTAATTATTTCTTTATTTTTCTGAAATCCATCTAAAGTATCATTTTGTTATAAAACATTGCTCTCATTAGAATGTAAGTACGCCGTTTCTTTAGTAGGTATCTACCAAACCACATACTAAAAGCATAAACGTACCATTGTTCTAAAACCGATATTTTTGTTAATTTAACTATTTAATTACACTTATTTATTGAACACCATAAATAATTATCTAAAAACCACGCGTGTCCATGAGGAAATTCACAAACAATTTTAAAATTATACGCAGTAATGCATATGTACCTAAAACTAAACCATGAATTAACGAGAATATAATATTGATATTCGTATGAGTCAATTGAGTAAAATTTGCTGTTGTTAACCAATATTTTAATGTAAAATTATTTTATTATTAACTAACGACCCGCCCCTACTTCGCAATTTTTTATGATTTAACAAAATATCTAGATTTCTGTTTTATGCAGATAAACCTTCCGGAATCAATTATCTAAAGTCTAAATGATGGTGACAACAGCAACAAAATCCGTTAATTTAGAAGAACAACACGGTCACACAAACAGACACGAAAAGTGACACGAAAAAACAATACTTAAACTCTAACTCATCAATGACAGGCATTCGACCAGTCCAAACATCCTTTTTCGTGAAGTTCAACTTCATTACTACTTTTAAGGCCATTATAAGCATCTCTGTAATTGGGATATTAAGTTCTTTCATTAAGTTCTTCCTTAAATTTTGCCAATTTAAATGCACAGTCCAGTCCTTATCTCCTGTTCGTCTACGACTGCCTCAAGGTTGCATATTTGGACCACGTTTATTTTTCCCGATTTTAATAAAACTTGCCTATCACAATTAAAGACTAAATAGAATTTATATATACAACATGTAGACCAACAAGTAAGTTAATATAGAACAATTTAGATATAGTTTGAAGAACGTAAATAATAGCAAAAGGAGATCCCGCAATCAAAGAGATACTCTTTAAGTCTGAACCAATAATTGCAGATTCAGGTTGTTTAAATATTGTTGATAAAATAATCCAAAAGTATGATTTGAACCAAAATAATGAGTCACAGATAAAATTGCTAACAATGCAGAGGTAAGTATTATTAAGAACTACGTGTAGAGAATCAATTACAGTATTTGCCTTATATCCGTTTTAATGTTTTATCAATGCTGATAAATATTCAGACACTAAAATACTTAATATAAATCTTAACTTAATTCATTATCTAGCGGACAACGCGCAGCGCGGTCTAGAAGCATGAAATGTTGAACAAGAGTTCCTTAGATAACGAAATAGAGAACTAAGAAAGGATTTTTGATAATTCACCCATAAAGGTGTAAAATGAAAGGGTGATGAAAATTTGTAAGGAAGTTGATAATTTCTGCCAATGGATGGGAAGTCCCATCGGGCACACGGCTTGTTCATTATAATTTTGACGATGCTAATAATGTGAATATAAAACAATTAATGACGATTGTTGATACATTGAAATCCATCGCCTTCCCCATCGCTGCCCTTTCAAAACTTACCAGGCAAGATAAAACGATTGTTTCAATTTGTGTATGTGATTTTGTATCACCACCTATCGAATTATTCATTTGTCCTATTATCTTATCATTCTTCGCATATGGCATTGAACTTTGTTATGTATACATATTTCGGTGTAATATTCTTACCTGCACATTTCAAGGTGTCAAGAACCTAAAAATCTTGATTTTTCTCATACGATATGTCATTAGAATCTGCGGTTGCGTGCGCAACTGGCAAAAACATGTGCTATAATAGTCGAGACCACGTTTCTGTTTCAGGCCATAGTTAAATAATGTAGATGTAATGAGTCGTATAAAAAGAAAGTAAACGTTTACTCAACGCGATTTAGATGCAAATTATTCAGCTGCTATAAAAGTCGTGTTACTATGGAATAAGGAACATAATAGTGGAATAATTATCGAGTAAAAGCAAAACTGAACCAAATTAAAGTAGCAATAGCAATATTGCTGCCTTTCCATGACAACAAAATCATGAGTGAAAGTTGCCGATATGCTATAAATCGTCATTTTTGTTAGTTTAGTGGCCAGCAAAGAATTTGCTGTTATTCCACAATTTCGCTATGTATCAATTATTTCGTCACTATTATTTATTTTTTTTATGAATATTTCATTGCTTTTGCCGAAACTGAACTTTTTGTATGACGTATTAGAACAAATATGGAAGTATTGGATATACCTAGTTACTTAATGTAGAATGTAATAGCAATGGACTGTCAATAGAATTTAGCATACATAAACGTAAAAGAACACGCAAAGTTACTTTATCGATGAAATCTTAGTAACTCCTAAGATTTATTGATAAAGTGACTTTACGTGTTCTTTTCAACATAATATTTGTGGGCCACACTAATGATTAATAATATAATAGAAATAATAAATAAAGTTTATCTAATTTTGCCAAGATGTTAAATCTAGATCCATTAAATAAATTTAACTAAATACATTGCTAATACTTCACAATAAAGGACATAATGTAGCCATATGTAGACAATTTTGGGGTTCCTTAATTCAATTATTTATTTCCATTTCCATTAAATATTTTTCAATAAAATACTGGTGCGCCATATGAAACATTATATTGCCTTTAAAGTAATTAACAATCATACAACACCTAATTCAATAAATGTGTTATACCAGCATTCATAACGATTCAAGTTCAGTAACTGAATTATAAACACTTACATGCGCTAATCGATTTAGCATGCTATTACAGACATTAAGATACTTTTTAGTAAATAGGCAGCTTTTATTCGGCGATTTTTTTCTAAAATAGTAATGTCGAGTAGCAGCCAGCAGACTTATAGTAGCTTCTTAAACATGAAACTTGGTAATCGACAACTCTAATAGCGCTATTACTACACTCACATAGGTATAATCGAGAAATAGTAGCTACTATATGACTATTGAATAAATGCACTATAAGAATATCAAGTAAACGTGTATAGGGTATGGTTGAAGCACTTAAAAGCGAAAAATGTAAAAAAGTCGTAATAAACGCTTTTATACTACATTGTGGTTACTACGTTGCAACTACTCAGCATTTATTCGAACTGTAGCCGAATAAAGCTTCGTGCAGACCAGCGCGACGCGACACCGGTTATTGTTATACCGTCAAGTTTTCTTAGAAATTGTATTGTTCATGTCGCGGCGCGCTGGTCTGTACGAGCTTTAATTCGTTCATTATTCATTTGTTTTGCTAGTTACCAATTTCAAGTAGGTATACCTCAGTTTTTGTGAATTTACCTATTCGGTCACATACACTTTATGGATTGGTTCACTAATTAAATAATTTACTCTTTTACTTATCAATGAGTAATGATTGACGTATTTAATACGAATGCAATGTGGTTTGATCTGTTATCCTGCAAAATAGTATCATGAATACATTCGGATGGCTTGCGTCACTAATACAGATGAATAATGTTAAATAATTTTATGGCTTCTTGCTCACCCAATATTGTGGTTAGCGAGCGTCATTTATTATGTTCAGTTTCACCTTATAGGTAGGTATAATCTATACAAATATTATAAAGAGGTTTTTTGTTTGTTTTTTCGTTTGTCAGTTTGTATGTAGGGAGTGATCTCCGGAACTACCAGTCGGAAATGAAAAATTCTTTTGCTTTGGATGGCCCAATTCTTGAGGAAAGTTGGCTCGCGGACGAAGTCGCGGGCAGAAGCTAGTACTTTATGTAACAAAACTACAATATTTATCCATGGCGTTGTTTTCGTAAAGCTCCCAAACTGAATAAGCGAGCCTCTTTGTAAATAATCATGCCCATGATAATGCTTGATAGCTTGATAATTCTGAATTTCTAGTTTAAAAGAGAAATTTTGTAGACATTGATTGACAGTAATTTTGGTGGAACGAAAATTTACCAAGGTCTTGAAAAATCACAAGATTCGAAGAAGTTTCACCTAATTAATGGTACTTTTAATAAAAATCCTCCAGACCGAATTTCAGCTATGGCGACCATTCTCAGCGGAGACCAGCCTCCGGCGCGGGAGATATTATTATTATAGTGCACAAGTGTGTGCGCAGACACACGTGCACTCTCTCTTCCCTCACTCTCGTAGTCTGATGAGAAGACAATCCGAGACGACCGGAGAGAGATCAATCGCAGGGCCAACGGCTGAACATGCTTTCCAAGGCGTGGAGGTATCACACCGCCAACTTCCAAACTCCAGGCTGTTACTAAGAAATTCCTAATAGAAGAACCCAATTAGACGTTCCCCGACCTGGAAATCCAACCCAGGACCCCAAGCTCAGCAAGCTCGCGGTTGCCACCATGAGACCAATGGGGTAGGGAAATTTGTATTTACTGAAGTAACGTCAACATCCTCGTGGTCATGACTGTCCCAATTTATAAGGGGTCCGTATAGCAAGCAGTCTTCTTCTCCCTCGCTTCTATATTAGCCGTCATCGCAGTAGTCACCTCGTCTAGCCATATCGTCTTCCACACAGTCCATCCCTCGTTTCTTTGGTCTTCCCCTACTCTTATAGCCATCCACATTCATACTTTAAACTTTCCTCACAACATGTATATCATCTAAATGTAACTGTTTCATTTTTAGGGAAATAATATCAAATAGCACCTCCTTTCTAGCCATATCATCTATCACACAATCCATTGTACTGAAGTTATATATGTCCTGAACAAAAAAAAATTCAAAGATATAGGTAGGTATGTTTATATCTTCATCTTCAAACTGCATTACGTCATAAGGTGTTGAAACAGCCTTATCAGTTAACGGAACATCGTTTAGGAACAAGATTTTTGAAGTATACACTATATCTAGTAAAACTGCTAATGGACACTGAGTAAGTGAAGATAAGATTCCTCCATCCGTGTGTGATGTTTGTTCAATAACGTTGCTATCAGATAATTATCGTAGTTTCCTATACTTTAAACTGTATGTTGGAATAGTGCTCTCGATACCCAGTGCTGTTCTAATCGATACATTTAATAATGAGGCCAAACTATCGAGTTATTGATTTCTGAATGACAATGCTAAATTGCAAACTGCTAATCATGACTAGTTATGGCATTCAATAGAGCAGACTGATAATAGTAGCTTTCAAACTGAAATGGTAATGAATATCAAAGAATAAAAAGGAAAGGCTTTTCATACCATAGAAAACATTCGAAATATTGGAATTTGCTAGTAGAATGATAAGTGATAATGACGACAACGACTCGAAACCACAATCACACTTGAAAACAAAGATCAGTAATTAGATAAGTAATATTTACCATTAATCATTGACTAACTTGAGAGAATATTCAAGACGAAGACAAACTAATAAAAATTCATCAAAAAAAATTAAGTTCCAGAATATCGTAACAAAAACGATACATTACATAGTCATCACTAATGGTACACATGTCGTAAGCACAACCTTCGTTACTACCTACTACTAAACTAACACATCTCCTTGATATACTCACTTCCACGTCTTTTTCTATTAAAACCGATAATATTAGTATAGATTAGTAGAAAGCCTTGGAAGTCGTTGAAAAACAATATTTTATTGTTTAAGATCCATCTTATCTGGCGTACGATATCGATTAATGTCATGGCGTGGCGGTGACAGACAGACTTTGTGTAGCAGGTATATCTATGTTTATTACTGCTCGACCTTTATTCTTTTGTGTCTGATTCGTTAATCTCATAATCGGATTTATTGACAAAGACTTTGAATGTTAACGTTTTGAGTCCTCTCATCAAAACTCATCATTCGCCTTCCCTTATCCCATTATATATATAGTCGGCGTAACATATCTTTTTCTTCCACACTTCTCTATTAGTCGTCATCTCGGGAGTCACCCCCTTTCTAGCCATATCATCTTCCACACAGTCCATCCCTCATTTCTTTGGTCTTCCCCTACTCTTATAGCCATCCACATTCATACTTTAAACTTTCCTCACGACATGGATATCATCTAAATGAAACTGTTTCATTTTTAGGGAAATAATATCAAATAGAGATGAATTTTCGGCAATTTGGTGGTCTAATGCTACATCTAATAATTTGAAGAAGAAGAAATGCAGAGCGACTTTAAAGCTGTTCTGAGACCTTGCAATCACATGCAATAAAAAAGTATAAGTTTTACCCTTTTAAATCTATCATCTCTTCCACAAAAACAAAATTAAAAAAACGGCCAGCACAGAGACGTTAGCCACGTGTTGACAGATGGAGGGAGCCATGTTTGCATACGTTCGGCTGACCGATACCAGAGGTCGGCTCCAGATGGGGACCGAGTACTGCTGATAATAACCGATTTTGTATTGGAACTATCGCCTCTTTTGGGTAAACAGGAGGTTGAAGCACCTTTTAGAGTTGTATCGGAAATTTATTTGGAGAGTTTAAAAAGCTCTGCTTTAAAGCTTTGATCGAATCATAGAGATGTTTTTTTTTTAATCTTCATATTTTCCATCAAATTATGAAGCAAAAAGGCGAAATAATTATATTATCGTTTCCCTTGCCTATGTTTTCTTAGCACGAAATAAACTAACACTTGACATTGGCTAAATGCACAAACCGTGCGAAGGCAATTAATAAAAATAAAAAAAGAATAAAAAGGTGAGATTTTAATCAGAGTAGGTAAAGTAATTATTATTTGAACAACGGTAATGTAAGATGAAACACCTGGCTTGCGTCAATTAAAGTAAGTGGAGTCAATATCAGGCAAACAATGATGTGTAACAAATTGAATCGTATGATAATTTCGATAGTTTGTTTATCTTATATTCTAATTGGATTCTTATTGAGTATTTAAAAAAAATACAAATACTTATCAAAACTGTTTCTGGCCAAATAACTTATGCAAAGCTTAAAAAACGCTAATCCCGACCCGTATAATTAAAGCAAAATCAACCAAATACGTACAACTAGAAAACGGTAAGGTAACCTAGCTAAAAATCTTGTTCTCTGCAGTAAAGCGTATAAGCATTAGCAAATTATAAATCTTTATAATTTATTCAAGGTCATCAGTAATAAGCGTATAATAAGAATTAATTTATATGATGCAAATACACATAACTTAGTATACGAAAATTGCAAAACTGACGCTTTTGCAATCCCCAACGCCATCTTTCTTTCAACCGCCATTACAATTTGGGCGCGAAAATCTCAACTGACGTTTTATATTTTTTAAATTTGTTTTTGTAATATTTTAATAACAATACGAAGTCAAAGAGACCCGAGATACTTGAATAAACAATAAAATATAGGGCAAGTGCTAATTAAACAGTCGAATGACGATGTTTACCTACTCATTGATAGGGAATGAGAATTAGTTACAAGAAACATGTTTTAACGACGTTAATGAAGTCATTTATTTATATTCATAGACTTTGTGTTATGGACATTACTAGTACTTGTGGTAAACGTCACTGAAGATCAAATCAGTTAGGTACCTACTAAAATAGGGAGGAAATGGTTAACTTCGTAGAAATTCAATACAAAGAAGACATACATAATCAGCCTATAACCTTCCCACTGCTGGGACACAGGCCTCCTCTCTGTGAGAGGGAGTGGGCTGTAATCGACCACGCACCCAGTGCATATTGGCAGATGTCACATGACTTCGTCTTCGACTAACAAAGAGGACAATTCTGCAAACAGTTCACATTAAAAAGAAATTATTTTAATATTCTTATTTTAAAGTAAAAAGATGATTACTTACCTAATTAATTAAATTTTGTCATTATCTCAAGACTTCTCATGTTAAATATTGCTAAGAATTTTATTGTCCTATAATTATCATAATGTATAAATATACATGCACTCCTGCCTTTGATACAGGTTTATTCTAGTACAGACATGTGCATTTTATTACGTCTGTAAATTATTTCTAAGATTTTGATGTTAACATTTTTGAATGAAATAAAATTTGAATGGATTTGGAAACAAATTAAAACAGGTAGATTGGAAGACAACCTGTCCCAGCTTATTGGAAACGATTAGGGCCCTCATCATTTGCTAATGACTTCCTACAATTTAAAGACCTCGCAATTACTAAAATCGTGTTAATTCCACAAAATAAGTTGAACGTTTCTTGAGATAAGCTTAGCGCGTGGCTTAGCGTTCCATGCAGTAGGTAGGTTTATGTAGGTACCTACCTACTTACCTAACTGGTAGGATGATCGATCACCGACTTACGTCATTTTTAACGAACACGCCTTTGAAAGTTATCGCTCTTACGCTGCTTACAACAAAACATATTATCACACTTTTCTAGCAAACAGAAAAGGTCTTTCTATTATAAATCGTCTTAGCCCATAAGCAGTTGTTTTCGCAAAAGAATAAAGATAAAAATACACGTTTTTGCGATTCATTTACTTTGATAAATTCGGGTAAAGTACCTATTTATTCGTTTATCAGAAATCTTTAAAAAAATGATAGGAGCATGCATACGTATTCGCGTTTCTTTCTTTCGAATATCGCTCAGCAGGTCCAGTGTCTGTCTGTTTCGATAATAAATTATCCGATAATGCAGGTAATAAAATAAAATTCAAACTATAATCTTTATCTTCAGACGTCATTTAATTTCTGTTCCCAAAAGATAGGACTATTTTAGGTAATACCTAAAAGCAATGAAAATGTACCATCCCCGAGCAAGTTTTTCTTTTTAATTGGTTAAATGATTCTAAGTATGTATGTACCAACTTTTAATGAGTCAGTCCCTACCTATTTATGTGCCCTCATTATGATAAGTAACTAGTTTCATGTGTTGATTGATTCGATAGACTTATCATTAAATTTAATGATAGGTTATTTATATTTGCAAATCAATTCAAACATTTGATAAATTCATTGTCTGTGACTCAAATAGCTGGTGACTTTAATTTTGGGGAGATATTTAGTGACTCAAACCTTGAAATATTTTTTTTAACCGTGCTGTAGGTAAATAATAATCATCCGCCATCATTGTTCTAATCGCAGAGATAAAGCTAAATAAAGATTCGATAATGACGGAACCACTCGGTGCGGCATCTCCACATTATTATCATTGCGCGCTCTCGACGGTGATACACCTGAACCCGCGCGGACAATCTCGCCCGGCCGACGAAACGAATGACGCTAGCTGTCTCGCTCGTTCGCAGCCCGCACGAGATGCGCTCTCTCCTTCTCCCGGCCGCCGCTCTCGACCAATCGGCGGCCATCTTCTGCTCCCCCGAGAGCAGAGCGACAGTGCGTACTCTCAAGTCTCATCACGATCACAAGGAGACGACATCTCGACGCGCGAGGTTGTCGTTCCCGCGCGAGATGCGACACACGTTCGACGCGCGAATTACTTGAATATAGTGCCTTACAAATTTTAAAGTGTTTGTAAATAGAAAATAATCCAAGACTGTAAATCTGTGCTCAAAAATTAATTAAAGTGTTTTGTGAGAGACTGGACGCTGTTTCGTGTGTTGTTGGACTATTATTTTGTATTATTTCGGGCTTCGGCTGATATCGCAAAAATTATCCACCATTGGGTAAGTTATTTCGATTAGATTACGATGCAAATTATCGTTTGTGACGGCGGGCGTCGCCCTGTGTTTTAGGTACCTCTAGTAATTAATATCGAGTGGGCTCAGTGCGATACGCGACAGTCGAATGTTTTGTCGTCTCTTGACCCCTGAGCCCTTGAAGGTGACTTGTGTGTTCGAAAATCAATTATTGCAGAATATTGCTTCTCTATTTTTTAATATTTTTTTCCTGCAACGGTTGTATTTATTTAGTGCGCGAAAAAAGAACGTTCCAAATTCGAATTTCTGCATATTTGTTAGATATTTTTTTGCGAATTGGCTATATCGTGAACTGAAGTGACCGGTTCTTTTATAAGTGATAAATGTTTCGCTTTGCAGTATAAATATGTATAAAAAAACAGTGATCAGTTTTTATCGTGATAACGAAAAAACGCCAATTGGACGCGAAAAATCAATAATTTCAATAAACAATGCATGTAAAAAAAACTTTATAAATGCAATTTGTTTTCCTACCGAAAAACGTGATCTAATTACGTTAAAAATATTTTTAAGTAGGTAGCTACCTACAGTAAGTTCGTTTTATAAGATGACCGACTGAAATACCTACTTACTTTAAATACCTACTGTCTAGTAAAATAATAACAAGAAAATTGTAAAGTAAAACGTTTTCATAACGAGATGAAAGATTTATACTTTCGCCGTCGGGTGTTCTCAAGTGAAGCTTAATTGTTCACTAAATGTAATTAAAGATATTTTATCTTAAACTTTACATTTTAAGCTGTTGATTATTTTCCCAAAGCTGTGTAAATGTATTCAAGTACCTACCGACCTTTTTGTTTTTGCGTTTTTATAATACAATATTTAATTTGCATTTTCTTTTCTCTTTAAATCCCAATAAGAATAGGATTGTAGTTTTACTTAGTAGATACCTAATTGATTCCTTTGTATATTTAATTTTTTTTTTTTATATATTTTTATTAGTAATTCGCTTAAAATCTTAGACCTCAAAAGAAAAACCCTTTTAATAAAAAATCGGAAAATAAAAACACAGACTTAAGCACAAAGAAAAAATAAAATAAAGTAAAAGTCCTAAAAGGAGCGATATTCTGCAATTTTATACACCTAAGTCAATCGCTACGGAACAGTCCGCACCCCAAATGATATTCCCAGGTAAAGAAAGGAATAAAAACGAACCCAATTTACATGCTTAATGTTCATGTTTTCCAGGCAATTTAATTCCAGAAATCACGTTATTTACTGATTGACCGCAGCATGTCATAAATAAAGATAAATCATTATCATTCAATTAATCTAAACAGATTAATGCTGCGCAAATGACTGAGCACTTTTTCATATTTCAGAGAAATATTATCCAAATGATTATAACTTTGGGATTTTTTTATTGATTAAGGATGCTAATAAGAATAATATTATAATCGCTAAGCTCAGTGATTACCGAACCATCTACCAATAACATCGTGAGGAAACCTGAAGAGATATTCTTCGACGGCATGTGAAGCCAAGTCAGAGGTCCATGGGCGACATAAAAACTAACCACACTCAAAAGAACGATCTACAATTTTTTGTGATTTTGACTACATTTCCTAGGTATCATAAAATATGACCAGCGACTGCAAATTGCAGAGAGGATTGTGTCTGAGGTCTATCTTCAGCAATGAACATTAACATTTAGGTTTCTTAAGAAAGCGGTTCAGTCATATTATAAAGGCAGTCATAAAAATCTGTAATTTTCACCAGTATTTGACAATAAGGTGTCAAAAAAAGCTCTGTACTCGGACAGCCGTTATTGTGTGACCGTTCACCGCTTTCTTAGGAAACGTAACCGGCAGATAATGGCGATTCAGTAAGGATAAAGGACGAACCAGACGATATAGGAATCCTTCTGAGTAAAAGAGTTACCATTCAAAGAGATTGACAGTTACTAAACTCATTGACTACCTATTTATTCTTAAAAATATGTCCATCTAAACGTCATCATCAATAACATTATAAATTACAATACAGATCTTATAACTTGTTGTGAAACAATGATTCAAGTGAGACTCATGTTAGATACAGTGCTCAGATAAGTAATTGCTAGATAAAAGTCTCAATCTCATCTCCCATTGAGACATTTGTCGTCCATTATCTCGGTAATGGCTTCTATCTCAAGTGGCAGATAGCCGTGATGTGCTCTTTAGACAATTATGTAAGAACAGCGCACATTATCGATTTAATGTTGCGCAGGTCTTTGGTCATTTCTTTTAAACATTAGGCAAACGTCAGGTATCAAGAATTGGAGTCTGCTTCCATTCGTACAAGATGCTTCTGAAGTATATTACTTACGACGGCAAACGCAAAATTCTTATAAGATTCCCATTTTAACTTATTTAGTGATCCTCATTAGAGCTAGGTCCATCTTTTGGACTGAATGACTCCTTGACAATTCAAAAATGCCTGGTTTAATTGAAATATATACTTTGAGAGTTTGAGTTTGAATACACCAATAGGTACTGAATAGAGTCTGTCTTAGAATTATTTATAAAAAAAATATATACAATTTCGTACACAAGATAGAAACGCGAACAGTCGACAAAATTATATTTGTCTATCTACTCGACTAAATCGCAACTTATCTCTAAAATTCGCAATCGTGTGCAAACCCTTACAATATCTATCAAACAAGACAAGTGTTTTTCATGATCTGCAGTAATGGCCAGATTGCGACAACCAGCCTCTCAACATGAAGATGTTATAACTTTGTCACGGACATACAGATATCATGTGGACAGATGTTACTGGCTTATCTAGTCATTGCCGTTTATTTCTATATTATTTGATTGTGATAGAAGGTGTTTTTTATCTATATCAATTCGATATTAGTGATTGACGATTTGTTAGCTGGTGTTTTGTCTTCAATTAGGACCTTATCAAAGGATCCAGGGGTCTTTATAATACCAAATCAGATCTTAAAAGCTGATTTCACGAGGTGCTTAACTACTTTGAAAGTCTAAGCTACACCTGTTTCTAAGATAAATATCTTAGATACAAACCTCTTAAAGGCAATGTCTCAATGTTAATAGAGCAACGTTGACTTCGCAATAATATGGTAGTTAGATGCGCCAAGTTATTGCACGAATCTGTAGTGTTCATCTCATAATACTTGTTATTATTTCATATTATTCACTTAGGTATTTACTTAAACTGGAGGACGCTAAAAGTAAAGAAGATCAAGTAAAAGACAGATAACTGAGAAGTGATTAATGATAATTGTTTTATTTTTGCAAGTAGGTTTCTACACGTCAAAAATAAATTATGTTTTAAAACTTCATGAGCTTGGTGTTGCACATCCGACTACTTGAATAAGAAAGACCGAAACAAACTCAGAGGTCACAGTCTCTTTTAAAGTCCAGACATAATCTTGGTCAGATCATGTGAGCACCATGTAGATTAGTGTCTGAAATTAACTTCCGAGGAAAGAATCACATAGATTTTAGTGGACCTGTCCAGTCCAGTGTAGCTCAACTCAGAACTTAAGAAGAAACTAAGAAATTTCTTCTTTTCAAATGTGATATTTCTCGAGTTAATTAGTTTTCGAAACTGACGCTGGCATCCTGTATCTGTTGCCAGCAAAACGTAATAAGAAACCTTCGGAAGATCCCCATAACTAATTAAATTACATAAGAATCGATACGTGATCCAAACCACCTTCCCAACGTAGTAAGTACTCAATACTCAATCTACTTGACAAAAATACATGTAATAATTAGCTAACAATAGGTAGAGATTAGAAGCAGACATCGGATCACGTCTACCAACTGATAATGGAGAAATCCTTGCGACTCGTGATAACAAAATCAATAGGTGCTTTATTTTATTACATTTTTAATGGAAACATTGAAAATGTGAACATGATTTTCATTTATGTAACAATAACAGTTATCGTAAAAAAAACATTAATCGTTCATGTCATTTGAATTGTTTGTATTTTTTTTGACTGCAGAATTTTGAGAATGACCCAACAGAAATTCGTTCGATTTTTTATTTTTACTGTAATGTTGGCACATAATTTTGATTTTCAAATATATCCCTAAATAAGGGATATGTTTGATAATCGAAATGATGTTGGTGGCATCGCTATAGCTTATTTTTCTCATTCAAACTTAAATTAAAGTTTTTTTTTTTATTGAAACCCACAATATTAAAAAGTTTAATGCTGAAAATTAACTTTAATTACGGCTGCAATTAAACTGTGTTCATAACTTTTTACTTATAAGTTCTATTGGAAATTAGGCCAACAGCGAGGCTAATTTGAATCCGAAAAGAAAAGTTTAAAAAGCTGTTCTAATTTTAAATTATGTGAGCTCAAAAGTTCCTGTTGTAAAACTTTTAGTAAATAAAACATTTTTTTGAGCTATTTAAATTTCCAATTCTTAAATTGGAAATTTAAGTAGGTAGCTGAAATATTCCTTACAAGTCTTATAAGTTTCTTTACCAAAACCGAGTAACCCTATTTTTCTTGATTTAGGTATAGGTGGATATTTAGCGTTGTTCTCTGAAAGATTTGGTGTAATAACCTAAGTAGCAAAACACTGATCCACCGTAAAATTATCATTATAATTATACAAGAAAAAATGTCTTGGTATGGCACCCAAAAGCAACAATAAGCTACCCGAACACATAATTGAAATTAAAAATATGGATCAATAAAAATAAAAAAACATATTTTTGGTTGCGAAATGTTACTATCATATTAATGACTATTTAAATGAAAAATTCTAGGCCTACTACATCCTATTTATTATATTGGGGAAAAATCAATAGGTATTATGAATGATAAATTTATTATTTTTAATTTGATTTGTATTTGTTTTAAATCTGACTGTAATGTATTATTTTGAACTGGTGTTTGAACTGCTATTTCCATTGTTTCGAACTAATTTATATTTATTTGAAATTTATTTTTTTATTCTGACATTTAAATATTATTATAATTATTTCATAAGGCTGACATTTAATTGTATCTCTATAACTGTCTCTAACTGTCTCTAAATTCTCTCTCTAACTGTACTCACTTTTTATTATACGCATACCCATGTGATGGTTAAACATGGAGAACTTTATTACTATTAAACAAAAAACATCAATGTACCCATGTTTGCAAATAAATAAATGATTTCAATGATTAAAAAAATAATTTAAAAAATTAATTCAAAAACCGCTGAATCAAATCCTCCAATAACTAAACAAAATCAGTTCTTATAGATAACCACAATTTCCGAGTTCAAAGCGAGCCGCATACAAGATAAGGGTAAGGGATATTAATATTGTGTTACGATTCCAAGTAAACTGTAATCCTGATCATCAAAGGCGCCGCTGAGAGTCGTTTTCAGCGCATTTAGCGTATTCTTGAAAGGTGAGACTTCAAACACAAGATGTGAAGTTTCCAGGCAAGGGAATTACTGTGATATGGCTGGGAAACATGGCCTCACAAAATATTAGTTAATGAATGAACGGGTTGAAATCAATCAGAAGTTTTCGAACGTCAAAATTACATAAGACAGTCCCCCAAAACGCCCGCCCTTCACCATTTCCTAGTGCTTTAGTTGGGAAGAAGAAGTGGCGCAACAAACTCCCCGGCAGCACAGCTCTGTTCAGTCAGAAGAACTTGATTTTATACAATAACCCACATCGCAGATTATTATGGGTTGAACTACTTAGGTAGGTATTCCTTTGTGTTTTAGCTATTCGACATGGGAAGAAGTATTGTTGTAAAGCTCGGTAAAAGGCTTTAGGCTGAGCATGTCAGCGAAATGCTCTTGATAGAAAACGTCTACCTACGCTTTAAATACACAGGGTGTTACAGAAATTGCGTGCCATAGCTTAGGGGTAGGTTCAGTATCGATAAAGGAACCCAGGAAAAAAAATGCAAGATCAACTTTATTTAGTAGGCTACTAACTTAAAATAGCAATCGTTTAGAATTAAAATTATTTTATTTGTTTAAAGCTTCGTACAGACAAGCGCGACGCGACAGCGCGGCGCGACACCGGCTATTGTTATACCGTGAAGTTTTCTTAGAAATTGTATTGTTCGAGTCGCGTCGCGCCGTCGCGTCGCGCTGGTCTGCACGAGCCTTAAATGCTTTAATTACTTACTTTCATTGCGTTCGATCGAACTCTAGGAAATGATTAATTAGCATTTAAACTAAATAAAAACTTATTTTAAGCAATTTATTAATCAATTCTAAACGATTGCTATTTAATTAGTAACTACTACATTAGGTTCATCTTATGATAATTGTCGGTTTTTTTAAACATTTTTTTAAAGGTATTTATTTTTTTATGGGTTCCTTTATCGACTTTGAACTCACCCTGAAGCTATGGCACGCAATTTCTATAACATCCTGTATAGCCTGACGAAAGCAAAGTTCAATCTTGTTAACTGCAAGACCAAAGAAAAACCTTAGAATTTAGGAAGTGTTCAAGCACTTCCTAAATTCTAAGGTTTTTCTGATCTGCTCATCAATCAATAAATCAACTCAAGATTTAATTTAAATCCCACTTAACATTACATCTACATTGGCTAGCAAAAATCCAGTTCACGTAAACCAGACTAGACAGACAGCTTAACGCTACCAGTACCAGTCAGTACATTAAGTAACGAACAAAGTGGCAGGTAACCAGTAAGTACAGGTAATAGGTACATAAGTACAAAACTAGTGGCATACCAGCCGCAGGTTATTCGCTCGCATTGTCTGGACTATAATAGGTCAGACGCGCGTGCGCTGCACTAGCGAACGGAGTAGGGTGGCCATGCGATAGGGGGAACATTTTGGGACAGTAAATAATGTTTATTTTTCTTGATCGTCTTTTCATTTTTGTTTGGTTTATTTTAGAAATTATTCGCTGTATGATTTTTTTGAAGATTTAAGATACGTAAAGAGGTGAAAATAAAAGCTTATTGCCTTTACATTTCGTATTTAGAAACACATGAGTAGTATAGCGAAATCAGTTGCAAACCAGTTGATAGATAATTTTCTTGTATTTTAGATAGCATAATGCGTCTTACTTACTAGAAGAAATAATGATGACCTCAAACATACGAGACATTTTTTTATTTATTTTTTAAGTACACGTCACCTATTACGCTGCATTTCAATGTTTTAGCAATGCTAAATTTAACTTCATTTAAGGCAATTCATGGAGTAACATTAGTAGCCTGCCAGTCGATTGAGTTATTAGCATACATTGTCTGGATTATAATAAATGGCGAGACGCGCAGGCGCACTGAACTACTAGCCAGCTGACTAGTTTCCGTGGCTATAATTTCAAAAGAAAATATAGGATTTATTTTTCTTTCACCTTAAGCCGATGCTTAGATGTTTTGTTTTTATTGAAATAATTTCGCAGGTTATCTTTTGTACTTTGATAATTTTATCATAACCTACAAATCACAAATGAATTGTAAGTACATCCGTATAGATTACCATCTTTATGTTCAAAGGTTTTCCAAATGATCTGACCGAATAATGTTGGTATTTCTGTGACCCAGATCTTTATTGTTAATCCTATAAGTTTAAAATAGAATATCAAAGTACCTAATCAGAATAAATTCAACATTCCTATACTTAAAAAAAATACAGATTAGTTTTGCATAGATTAAAAAAAGACTAGTAAATTAGGCACAGTACATCACACACACAGACAATATACAATACCTACCTACATCATTTTCCTACCACACATAAAACCTATTAAAACCCAAATCAGGACCCTTATTGCGTAACAACACACTTTCGATCACAATCTGAATGAATTTGGAGAATATTGCTAATCCATTGCTTCATATGTTCGAAAAATTGGTCTGCTCAACAACGTAAATAAAGCAATAAACGTTGTTGAACTGTCAAAATGAAAGCATTTGCTACTGTTAGTGTGTTACAGAATTACCCCGCAGGACAGTCTCAAGCCAGTTCTCGAAGCTGGCGGCCCCACCCACCAGATAGGTGTACGTAGATTAGGTACCCTCATTTCTCGCCGATCGATGATTAGCGTCAAGTGTCGCAGGAAGCCGCAGATAACATGTGACTCAATACTCTTTGTCACTTACGAGCTGGTTTTATCGAACATTTTCACTTATTTACTTTAGTTTTTTTAAGTTGATGTATAATAGTTGGGTATAAAATGTGTTCTTTGTATCCTTGGAGAAGTTAAATAATGCACAACGTCTAGCACTGATCTTTACATAATACCTTCTTCACACAACTAAAACTAAAATACAATTTTTACCTTTGTTTCAAATCAATCAACCTGCCTAGCCTTTTCCCAACTATGTTGGGGTCGGCTTCCAGTCTAACCGGATGCAGCTGAATACCAGTATTTTACATGGACCGACAGCCTATCTGACCTCCACAACTCAGTAACTAGGTAATAACCCTTTAGAATGGTTGTCTGACTTTCGGGCTTCTGACGACCCGTAACGACTTTCAAAGATCCACGAATGCCAGCCAGGACCAACGGCTTAAGTTGCTTCCCGAGGCACGGAGGAGTCTCGGTATGTAAAGATGGGCACCTATACACGGACCAACTTCGGCAAGCGTAGCTTAACCTGATCGATCGTCCCGTGCGGCTGTTATTACTTAGCCCCATGTACCTTTGTTTCAAATCATGAATGTATAATGTTCCATATCTTGACCAGCTGGGCGCAGGTTTTTTTTAAGTCTTCCATATTTCCTGTTTGAATCAAGCATCAAACGTCAGACAATTATTGTTTTTAATACATTTTTAATGCGATCTTGGTAATGACAAAAAAAAGGAAAATAAAAGTCACTATGATCTTTTTATTTTACATTTATTTATCAAAAAGTATAAAAAAACGATTAAGAAGACCACACGAGCGCTTGATAAAACCGCTTTAAACATATAATTAAAACATAAAACATACGGGTATCATACATTATTGAGAATACTGTAAACTTGAAGTGTTAAGAACGTAAACATTAAATTAAATGAAACTATAAGCCGTTCAATTACTTTTATTTAATTTCTGCTTTTAGTTCATTTGACTTCACACCTGCTTCAAAATACGTTAACCATCATTTATATTTTCGCGGACAAGTCCTGAAATAAAAATAAATTTATGAAAACTTTTTAATACAAAAGAAAGGCCAAATTAGCAGTAGGTTATTTTAGTTTAACCTTATTCTTATAGATTCATGAAATTCAGTCGATAAAAAAAATTGTTGTTAATTATTATTTTCTTTTCTTTATAGGCGCAGGCGCGGTCGACCGTCGCGGGCCATGCAGGGTGCTGCCAGTGCGCCCGCGCCTCCCGCGGCCGAACCGCCTTCTTCGCAACGTAAGTAGCTGTTTACCACATTTTATTCACAATCATTCAATGATCTTGTAACTATTTATTATATTCATACATTTCAATCGCCATCAATTAAGATTAAGACCATCATTCATCGCATCTCCGGTGCAACAAGATGCTTATAAGCATCTTGTTGCACCGGAGATGCGATGAATGGTGGTCTTAATAAATGCGCTCAACGACAACAACATGACGACTGATGGCGCGCACGCGCGGTGTCCGACACCCAAGCATTTATACGACTACCCTCATATTTTATTACAACGTTTTAGAACAGCTGATAATGTTTATGACTTGGCATCCGGTATTGAGCGACATATTCTTCGGATTGGACGGATTCTTCATTATAGTGTTATGTAAAATAGCCAAGGCTTGCAAGCAAATTTTTATCGTCTATTTTATTGATACTTCAAATAGAAGTAATTAAAGTGAGTATACTCTTCTTATCTGTGTGGCGTGCCATAACAGGTGTGTATCTACAATTGTTATTTCAAATAACATTTACGGCACTTGGAGGACACGTTACTAGAAAATTCTGCCTTCATGCAATGAATATGACATACATGATAATATTTCAAATATTGTATGGAAACTTATTATTGTATTACCTAACTTTTCATGTGTTCTACATGCGTACATAAAGTTACGATGTGTTCATTCAAACATGACTGATCTGATTTGTTAAATCTATATAAGCCAGTACCTACACGTATTACGATACCATGAAATCAGATAACATACCTACTAATTACATATCGATCAACCCAGTGATCCGTAAACGAAATTCTTCTACGCACGCGGTACAATAAAGTCCTTTAAGACCCACTGTTCAAACAGTAAGATTTAACAAAACCAAGGCGAAGTTTCGTAAGCCAAACATAACACAAAATATCTCATTAGACACTCATTAAGACAATCGGACACGGAATACGGTTTGCTCAGCCGACGCGGCAATCTCGAGAGAGATCCTAACATCCTTTTGTGTGATACACTTGTGTCAACAGACATCTTAAGGCCATTCATGCAGACAACGGTACCTTAAACCAATAGATTCAGTGATATCTAGAATGGAGCTTAGCTTCGAATAGGAACAATGGAAAGCTTTAGATATATTTTTCTTGTGAATAACTTACTGCTTGCGTCATCCATCACCCCATAACACCTTCGTAATAAACATCACAGTCTTGAATTGGTAGATAAATATTGTCTATGTCATTCCTCAGTTTTTCAAACAGAAGAACGCCCTTATAACATTTTTTGGACGAAGGTACTTCGGATTTTCCGCAGTGCATTTTCTTTAAAACAATGTTTTCCAAATTAGTGTTAAAATCAAGGCCTAGATAAAGAAAGTAGAACACGAAATATACTTTTTAGTAATATAAATATTTAAACGACACTCCATATGAATCATATGAAACAAATGCTTATGTTGCAGTGTTAGGAAATCACAAAGTGTTCTCTAGATTAGATTTACTAATCTACTTCCTTTTTCCGCTATAATCATGACTATCATCTTAACAGGAATTGTGAATCAATTTACGACATGACACATTATTCACATTAAATTTATCATCTCTTATCGATACACGTGCCATTTCTTAGCTCATTAATGCTCGAGTTACACGAAGCTAGTTTTTGAAGCTAGGATCGCACGCAAGTAATATCCTAACTTGGCAAATGCTAGAGCTGCTACAATGCTGGGAAATTTTAATTGCAGTGTCTTAGTCTGTAGAGTTAAATGATCCGATTGGATACTAGCTTCGCCATTCCCATGTGAGACTAGTACACAAGTCAGGATAGTAAAATCAGTGGTGGGGGGCGCTACTATCTCAAAAATAGAACTAAACTAGTGATAGTTTAGTTCTAATTTAGCTAGTGAGAAAGATAGTAAGCTAGTTTGAACTAGCTTACTATCTTTCTCACTAGCTTACTGCTCGCGTAGCATGACCACCGTAGAAACAAGTTTTGTCGACGGAAGAATAGACAAAGTGACAGTTAAATAATCACAATCTGTCATTTTGTCTATTCCTCCGTCGACAAAACCTGATTCTACGGTGGTCATGCTACGCGTGCTGGTCTAAAAATAAGAATAGTTCTGTATACACGAGGCCAGGGTGACTATAGCTTGCTGGCTTACTAATGCTGTCCTAGCTTCAAAAACTAGCCTTACGTAACACGGACATTACAGAAAAAAACAACGGCAATTGAACCTATATCCTTACCCATTTCCCATTTAAAACGAAATTAAGTCTTAAAACTTAGCAAAACGTTCGCATTTTCCAGCTACTTTTATCAGCACCAAATGCAAATAGGTATTTATCAACAGTTTAATGTCGCGCTAAACATTTTAGGTGCTCTCAATGTCCTCTGACCGATTAGGACGTCTGTCGAAGGTGTAGCACCAACGGTACTTTATCTGATAACCCATTTGTGTCGTCTTCCGGCCCTAATTGCTGTTTGTAAATACAAAACGGCAAATAATGACGAACCCGTAGAGGACTGTCACAATTTCTTGTAATTATCTTGCGTGGCTCACTTTTTAAATGAGTTCTTGGGTTTTCTTTTTTTTTTCTATAATAACGTGAAATGTACATAAATAACAACGTATACTTAATTAAAAAATAAAAATGAAAAATCTGATATCCCAAATATAGCTTCGAAAAATTCCTTTTAAAAAGTCACTTTTTACATCTTATTCCGGAATTTAAAAAAAACCATTATAGTTCGTAGTTAATCCCTACTTCGACTCAAAGTGGTGCAAATGTCAAAATCCAAATTTAAAAAACACACAATCACTTGAAATGTCAAATTAGTCTCTGAGATTAAAAAACTAACTTTAGGCTGTGATTTGCAATATTATACCATAGATAACAATATCTCGTGTCCATAGACGATTCAAACTGGCCTATAGCCAATTAGATTTCAAATAAGGAATTGATTGAAGTCACTGGCTGATAAATTAAGCTGAGCTCCACATAGCGCCCCAATACTTAGAGGAATAATAATAAGGCATTGTTATAAGACAGTATACATATAGCTATCATCATAATAATATGTCACAGTTAACTCGAATATGACACCCATAGACTAACACACTTTCTCTCTATGATCATAGACCATAATCTACTTTTTTAATGGCTAGGACTTATAATGTCAGATGCGAAACAGCTGAACAAAACTTGACATTTTCATTGTTACCACAAGCTCCATGTCATGTTTTAAACAAAACTTGAGAAAAACTACGTCAATGTTTCATCTGTGTTACTCCTAATCAAATCAATAAGCAGCCACGTGTATGTAAAATCTACTGTGATTGAAATATCTTTGCTACTTTATGATCGTGACTACATATTACAAAAGCAACCCACCTAGCATTGGTATTCTCGTCACAGTTTTATTTAAAGAAAAAGCATTGATATAATTGAACATTAATTTTAATCCTGTCCTGTCAATTTTGACAGGGTGGTGTCCCTAATAAAAATAAAATATTTGAAAAATAACTGAAAATCATTTTAATTTTCATCATGAATCATTCTAATCTTAGTTACATCTTAATTTTTTGAATAACTTATTCTAATTATTATTATATATTATATATATCCGTATTTTTCTTTTAAAACCAGCATTATTATTCAGATTAACCACTAAACCATACGCATGTCTGTCTGCCTATCAATCAAGCCACATCCAAACTAACTCAGTGTCAAAGCACTCAACAAGAAATATGTGGCATCGCTTGGTAACCTCATCACGAACACCGGGTCGACGGTCCTGCCATCTCTCGGGCCCTAAACGAATTAACATTCAATTATTCACATCTCTACTGCCCAGTACCCCCTCTTCCTCCCGCGACTTGCGTATGCGCCTAATTGGGACGCTTTTCCGTTCGGAGAAAGCGAGCGATCGAGTGGAAACCATTTTTGGGCGTGCGATTGATCGATTTCGTATCGAGATTTCGTTTTATCGGATGACGTCACTAGAAGGTACAATAGGATCTTTGTTGGCTGTTTGTTATGTCTTAAGTGCTCTCGAGATTAAGTGCTTAGTAATAGAGGAATAGTTCTGAGTGTGAAGGTACACAGGTTGACGTAGATTGAAAGAAAACCCCTTTGCTATTGCGCAATATAGGTACATACTTACGTTATATCTATGTATTTCAAAAATCTGTACCAAAGCAGTCACTCCGTTTTGATTCCTAGTTACCTACCTATATTGCTTTTGCTTCCGTTCTTGCATCTTCAAAAACGGTTTAATAATTATATTAATTCCATTACCAAACAAAATACAAACTCAACGATATTTGTTACACCGATAATTGGATCACCTCCTAATCTCCAATATAATGTCAAAACACGTCTTTACGTAGGCATTGAAACAAGACACCTGTAAAACGACCCAGGTTTCATTAATAAAATTCCGACTGAGCCGAATATTTCTATTTTCTTGGAAAAACACGTTTGGTCGAACACTAGATATTAATAAACACATTAATGATGAATATGATACGTCGCTCTTTCTAATAACAAGTATAAGTAATTAAATCGACGACTTCCTCTGAATTCAGTTATGTATTATATATATATATATATACAAAGACATTAATTCAGTTATGTATGATAACCAATTTAGAATTAGTGACAACGATGTAAAAGAGGGGGCTACTAGAACCGGACTTCTAAGAACACGACTAAGAGAGATGTTTCGAAGAAGAAGACATAATGTTACGCCGACCCCTAATAATTTGGAATAAGGGAAGGCAGAAGAATGGATAATGATAATGACACAATGATGAATAGGTTCTCTATTGGACCTCCTTAGAGACGTCAATCCATATGGTCATTTCCATGCAACCCAATTCAGTTTGTTCAGCATTGAATGAAAATAAAACGGAAATAGAAAAATCTGGAACACTACTATCTTATATTCAACCCAATCAATTTAATATTGATTGAAATAAGGGCAAGAGGACGATATTATTAAACCCTTAAAATGAAATCATGAACCTATTTTCACACTACCGTAACACAATTTGGAGGGAGTTCCTTAAATTCTTCTCTATCAAAGTTATCCTTAGAACTGGGACTGAAAACTTCCCAGTCAAACGTCCCAGTAACCAACAGAACTATAACGTCTTATAAAATATTGAAGGCAGACATCAACGTGGCATCATAACAGCACCGTTACTGCGGAAGGCTCGCTCCTGACTTGCATTAATCAGGACGCCATCTTAAAACCATAAACAGTACGACCATAGAGTGATGATGAGGTATAAAACGATGTTTTGTTGATTTGAATCGTTTTTAGTCGTTTATGTTTTTCTTCATTCATAAGTTTTAGGAATTGGTTGATGATACTGGAAAATGTTGTGATTGAAAGCTTAATGCTAAATCTTTGAATTGTGGTATTTCTGATGCCGATGTCGTTTTAAGAATCAAAAGCACCTTTTGTAATGACAAATTGGCTGGACAAATAGAAAGTAAGTACTTATCTAAACCAAAATGTCGTACCAATTGTAAAAACCCATAATTAAGTTTCCCCCGAGATCCGAAACGAGTACAACGCTAACAAATGTACAAAATGAACGTCCGCGCACCACATTATCAATTTCTAGACAATAGCTGTCTCAGTTGTCACAGACAAACTTAACTTTACCGCCAGGGACGCCTAACTAGACCACAATACCGTGCAAAATACTCCAATTTCCCAGCAAAACAACAGTTGCGAAAGCAAACCCGTATGGTCAGGTAATTGCCGATGGCGACACCATAAGTGACGGCTTGGAGATACTACATGGTGTAATTCAGTACCGTTGAGGCTCATTGGAGTGTTGAAGAAAGCAGCGGTACTGTGCGACGTCCCCGACATATCAATCAAATAGCTTATAATATGCGCCGCCCACCGTTAGAAAGACAACCATCTTATTATGCAGACAATAAGAGTTATTGTCGTGCAACCTCGGCTCACTTCGGGACACTTCGGGATGGCGATAGGTCGATTTAAATTCCGAATAAGCGGGAAGGAGGAAGTCACGGTGCGCCAGCACTTCTATGTCACACCTTTTCTCCGTATATGAAGTTATTGAACTCGAGTGTACGTTGAATTCGGATGGTGTTTATTCCGTGATTGTACTATTTTGATGACCCTTACACGTGTTACTGGACAATGAATATTAATGTAAGAATTCTTTTTGGTCATCCGGTGCCCGGGGTATTTATTTTCGCTAAGAAGCCCGGAGACGGACGCTTGGACAAAAATCACGGGTCTAGTAATATAAAAGAGTCATCAAAGCTTCTAGGACGAAACACTATGATGCTGTTAATGTTTTGGAGCTTACTACAGCTTTTGTAGCTGATAGACTACATAGTTCTGAACGCAATGTCCAATCGTATCAAAGATGGCTAATGTAGCTGAAACCGTTTACTTAACATAACACACCTGACCCATAGTGAAGGTTATAAGGAATTTGTTGAGATCATTAACCTCTATAAAAGGCAAATTTAACCACATGCATCCGAACATTCCGAACGTGAACTCATCCGTAATGTCCTGTTCATCATCGACAGAGGAATTTGAATATGAATCAATTTCAGCAACTTTTCCTGACCGCAGCTGACTAAAAT
This sequence comes from Agrochola circellaris, assembly GCA_914767755.1. Classification (NCBI taxonomy): domain Eukaryota; kingdom Metazoa; phylum Arthropoda; class Insecta; order Lepidoptera; family Noctuidae; genus Agrochola; species Agrochola circellaris. The sequence goes on along the minus strand of OU611850.1, from coordinate 7,859,673 downwards.
ATGACATATTTAGCTCTCCCACGTCATTTTTCCCTGTTACTGCAGTTGCACAGTAACATTACATTACCGATTACATCCATTTATTGACAATAAGTCATAATTTCATTGGTTCGTTGAACGCGTGCTGCCAAAACCGTGCATTTAGCGCATTTCAGAGCGTTTCCGAGAATAAATACGTTTTCAATTTCGACACATTCGCGACTAAAACTTCACTTTTGTTTTCCACGTACATGTTGCGTAAAATATGGCGGTAGTTACACCGTCTCAGGTGGAAATATATTGGTGTAATTTGTGGTGTTCGGAATTTTCCGAGTCTACGAATGTAAAACTAGGAAAACGCTCAATTTTTTTTTTTTTTCCGATTTTAATTGTATTCGCATCAAATGTTGAGATTTGCTAATTTCTAACATATATGTGGAAGCTTGTTATTAGCAATTGTCCTCAAGCATATCATATAATTTAACGTCTGAAAGCTTTCTGTAAAATAAAGTAAATAAATAAATAAATATTTCTCGTGATCGACGTAATATTATAGACACCTTAAAAGTTCTCGTAAGTTTTCCTTATCAGCCCATATCGCTTTCAAACGTGAAACTTCACTATTCCCATGATCTAAACACAATATTCAGTAACAACAACTTTAATAAAACTTATTAGAAAGTTTCACCTGCCTAACTGGACAAAAAGGTCCACAACAAACACAGAGAGATCAACAACAATTTTTTTACACTCCGGTGTGACACCGTTCCTCAACGCGCACACGCATCAAGTTTCAGACAAGATTGCGTGAAATGATTATTGCTAAGAAAACCCGACACGATACATTTGCTTGTTCATGGTTTCTTCAAAAGCTGGCTATGTGAATTGAGTGGCATTATGATGAGAAAAAGGTGTTATGCAAATGAGGCGTCGATGCTCGTGACGATGTTATAACAATATGCCAGTTTTTACTAACACTAGGAAACATCTAAATGAACGACTAAATATTATTGTACTGTTGGATTTACAACCCTCAGCGCTGAACATAATTAAACTGTAGACTTTGTAGTATTAGGCCCGTATTACAGAACCTCACTCAAGACTCAAGCATTACTTAAAGCTAGTTTCAACCAATCAAAAGGCTTTAAACGAGTCATAAGTAACGCTTGAGTTTTGAGTGAGGTTCTGTAATACGGGCCTAGTATTGGTGTTTCGCAGACGACTGCACAAAAATCCCTATTGCAAGCCTTGGAAGATGCAAACTTCGAGGCACACACGGTGTTTTCAATTCATATCACAGAAGGCTTGTATTGAATCTTAGTCATTGAAAAGTCCTAGAAATCATTTTAGTCTTCTCAAGCTTTTGGCTCCGAAGAATATAAATAATCTGAGCCTTAGCGCTCCAACTACTGTTAGATACCTTGTAAAATTCCCGTCTACTTTTCTCTTATAAAGCAAATATTCGCCTGATAAAGCTCAAAACGCCCACTCCACCGTCCTCTGTGTTGGGGCAGTCTGTCTCCCTAGGGGGAAATCTCATGGGCGTAGCCAGGGGGTTGAAATAGGGGTGCAAATCTCCCTCCCCGAAATAACAGATCCGGGAAAATTTGCAAACGAAAATCGCCTTTATGGAGGGTGAATACTTCCCGAAATTTTGACATAGGTGCACCTAAAATTCTGTACACCTTTTCATTCATTTCTTCATACCAGAAAAACATAATGATATCAACCATTTCTGTGTAATTTGAGTCTCAACGGATGTGTTTATCTAAATACGCGTGATATACGACTTATTAATGTAATTTAGGTGAATTCGCACAAAACTGGAGGAAGGTGTCGAATTTTGTACCTACTACGTCATGAAATACCTAAAGATACTGTATTTTGTTTCACATCCTTTAGATTTGCGTCAGTTTTGCAACACATGGCTATGATATAACGTGCTTTTAACATTCTTTCCTCTTTGTCTCCAATCATGCTATTAAAAGAATATAATAGTAACAGACAGTAGCTAAGCTTGACAGTTTTATGGTTCAAATAAGTTCGGATGATATAATATTACCAGGAAAAAAGGTTCCTAAAACTAACTTTAATTAGTAAATCAAAAAAAAAAAAACATTAATACATTACGCTGCGGATGATATCCTGACTGACGATAGCGATGGACTGATGGACCTTCTATATTTAAAACTAAACTTTTCCTCCCGCCCAAAACGCGGTAAATGACAATTATTATTAATTATATAATTTTATGCCTCATTTGGTATTATGCATTGATTACTAATCTCGTATGTAGGTTAGTGACGTACTATGAGTCAAATACATTGTCCTGCTCGGGAATTACCATAGACTCGTTCCAATATTGGTTAAACATTCATTGAAGAACTGTGCACCTGACATGACGGGAACATACACTTTGTGTCGGGAACCTTGAAAATGTGGTTGATATAATCTGTGGTGTTGGTGTTGCCTTAGTACTTCTTAACTTAAGTGTGTGTTTCAGTGCTGCCATCATATTTGGCATATAGTGATCAATTAGAATGTGTTGGTTGAAATATTTATTCATTGATAGACCCGATTATCAGGGTAGGTACCTACTACGCAGTTCATAGACATTATTGTTAGTAGACTTCACTGATAACCAGGAGTCTCATAATAATAAGTAGATGATTCAGTATGTTTTCTTTTAAATCAAGTAGGGAATAAAATTCTTAGTGACTAACCTACCTCAAGAATCTTTAACGATAATATCGGATGTGTTAAATGCAATTATAAGCCTTAGCGACTGGTGATTGTTAGCATAGGATAGAAAAATATCGACATTTCAAGAAATGAGGTTTTAATCATGATTAATCGCTTCGCTTAATAATAGATAATAGAATATCTAAATAACATAGCTAAATTCAAAGAGATTGGCGCGAACCAATCTCAATAAAAATCTGTGTTTTACCAGCCAGATATAAGTGAAATTATTCAACGCACGCTCGTTAAAATATGCTACAAATGCTACTATTTCACGAAAGCATCTGATAGCCTTATTCTAATCTACGTATCTTTTTTGAAAATCTGAGAAAGAACGAAACAAAAAATTTGGGTGTCTTTGAGTTCAAATTTGAATATCTAAGTAACTATTACGTGATTTGTGCCTAAAATTCCTTTAAAAGGGCCTTAAAGGGTCGCCGACGTTAGGTGTACCTCAAGGTACAGTTTTGAGGTCCACACTATTTTAGACAAAAAATAACTAACGGACAGTAAACTTTCATTCAGCGGCGTAATATTGTAAAAAGCATTTACTTCCTCTGTTGTTGAATTGTATAATTCTATAAATGAAATTTGATGTTTTTTCCTACTCGGTTTTCAACTAAACGACTTCATTCATACAACTTGTAATTTCTTGTCTGTTTCGGTTTCTTTAGTGCTTTAAAAGTTAGTGAATTCCATAATCATAAAAATCGAGCGTGAAGCTTATGGAATTACCCGCCAAATATATGTATTTATTCATAGCACGTCCCTAAAGTATCTCACAATCGCTACTTTTCACAAAACAACGATCTGATAGCATTTACGTGACTCAGTCGCTTGCCAACCATACACAGTCCTCTAGCTATAACCCACTAGGTGTCAGTCTTATTGATTTTTGTATAGCCTCAGCGAGGCTCACTGGAATGGAAACAAGGAGAAATACGCTTTATTTCGTTGCAGCTAGAACACTTTTTGAATTCAATGTTACCGTTCGTTTTAAAACAAAAGATAGTGTGAATCATCCGTCGAGAACTTTGTTGTGGTTTGAGAATTTTAGGGATGGAGACTGTTGTTCGATTTTGATTCGTATTGAACTATGTTTATGGTTGTTTTCATAAGAATAAAGATGGCAAAAGCTTTTTAGGTTTCAATTTACTTCGATGATTCGCTATTTCGATCATGTAAACTATATTTTATGATTAGATCGAGAAGATAGCTTTTGTTTGCGCATAGGTTACTGCAAAATAAAACAGGGCCATCTGTTATCGAGTAGCGACAAACAAACACACAATTAGGTAATACATCAATCAAATCTATTAGCAAATTGTAGCTAGAATCGTTTCCAATGATGATAATAATATCTGATGTTATTATTCTAATATGTCGACCTCGCACAAGTGAATTGTCTGACTCATCTATTGTCGACTTTTCTTGGAATTGTAAGAAAGCGCCCCACGTTATTCAAACATATAATCCGTAATCAATTGTAACATGTACTCTTTTGTTACAGAAATCAAAACAGAGGAGGTCATCAGTGAAGCTAAAATCGAGGCCGACGAAGAAATGGACGGCGTTCAAATTGAAAAGCAAAAGCTGCGCGTCACTAGGACGACGAGCATCGACAGTGACAACCGATCTGACAGGAGCGAGGAGGAATATTTAAGGAGAGCGCGCAAACGTGCTGCGTCCACGACACCGTCACCCATACCGATGGACAAAAGAACAGCAAGATTCGAGTGCACCAAATGCCGGCAGCGATTCGACTCGGTCAACGCTTTCGACATCCATCGATTCACTGCGCACAGTGACGACACCAAGACTGGCTTCGACGATCTTACCTTCGTCGATTTCTCAAGCAAGAAGTTCCCTGAAATTGCCAGAGGAGTCTGCGAAAAAAACCCTCATATGTCCGTGACAGATCAGCGTTATAGATGTGACATGTGCTACAGAGACTTCCCTTGTGAACAAGCCTTGGACATTCATAGGAAATCGTGCTTCTCTACGACCCGCATCCCTGCCAGCCCTGAACGAGATCGCAGGGAGGATTTCTTTGCCAAATTAGATCTCAGAAACAGGTCTTTTGGCATTCCCGGCACGTTGACACCACCAATGGACAGATTCACACCCAAATTCGATGATAATCATCTTACCAATGGCATTAGACACATTGATGCCGCTCGATTCGATTTGGCAGATATTCCATCGATATTAAACGTCACGTCAGCTGGCGGCCTTTTAGAGAGGCTCACCGGCACAAGAGTGTCTTTAGAAAGTTCGGTTCTTACCCCTCCCGACACTATTATCAGGGATAGAGATCAAGAGGAAACCCAAGACAATTTCGCAGCAGAGTTCAGACGAATGAAGCTGCGTGGAGAGTTCCCCTGTAGGTTGTGCACTAACAAGTTCCCCAACCTAAGAGCTTTGAAGGGACACAATAGAGTGCACTTGAGCGGAACGGGACCGGGACCTTATCAGTGTAACATGTGCCCTCATGCCTCTTTAGATAAGGCTGCGTTAGTACGTCACATGCGTACACATAACGGGGACAGGCCGTATGAATGTGCCGTCTGTAATTACGCTTTTACTACAAAAGCCAACTGTGAGCGACACTTGAGAAATAGACATGCTAAAGTCACAAGAGAAGATGTGAAGCGATCAATAATTTACCACCCGTCAGAAGATCCTAATAATGATGAAGTGAACTCAAAACTTGCAAGGGATGAAGCGAAAAGACCACTCGCTTTCCACACCCCTGACATTGATAGGCGAAACGAAAGTTCGGGACGCGATACACCACTCACGCACTTTACTCCAAATTTCATTACTGACAGACATCCAGTTACTAACTTAACCACCAAACCGTTACCATTGCCATTATCTGAGTCGCCTCTACCTTTGCCTATGCCAAGAGACCTAGAGCAGCCTCAACCTCGAATTAAAGTGAAGGGTATTGGTCAGCTGACGCAAATACCCGAATTCAGGCCACCAGAAATCACATACAAGCAAAATGACATCTCACACGATTCGTACGATGAAGAAGCACCCGTAGACTTGAGCACGAGTGACAATAATAGTTGTGATGTTCTAGATCTCAGTAAGAAGAAACGTGACACCGATTCTGAGGAGCCTAAAGCCCCACCACGTCCTTCCTTCGAGCCTGACCCAGCGAGCGTCGCCGCTTCAGCGTATGAAAAGACAAGATTCCTCTTAGCTTCGCAAAGACTTTTTGAAAACTCGCTTCCTAAAATCGATCCGTCTTTCTATGCCACCCAGCTTTCGCAGCTGTATGCCGGCACAGTTCCTGGAATCCCTGGATTACCTTTGCCACCATCCTTTCCTATCGCCCCTTACTTACTTCAACCTTCGTTTTTTCCTCACCCAACTGATTCCCAGGAACTTGCCGAAATAAAACAGCACATACAGAAAGAAATAATTCGAGGTTTGAGCATGTCTGGTGGTAGACTGGTTCCTAATGACCAGGACAGTCAGCCTAAGATTGAGCCTGAAGAAGAGGAACTGAAACCACCGCCATCGATCTCTCCGATACCTTCGCCACACCCTGAATCTCCACGCCCACCTATGAATAACACTCTCGTCCCGCAAACGGACTCAGTGAAGATGGTAATAAAGAACGGTGTTTTGATGCCCAAGCAGAAACAAAGGCGGTACAGAACTGAAAGACCTTTTTCCTGCTCTCAATGTTCAGCGAGATTTACCCTCCGGTCTAACATGGAACGCCATGTAAAGCAACAGCATCCTCAGCACTGGAGTGTGAGAAGACCAGCTCCGAGGGCACCACCACCGTACCCAACACCCGACTCTTTGACTGATCGCATGAAATTCGCCTTACTAGCGCACCATCTTGAAAGGCCTTTGCAACAATCTGAACGCTCACCTGTGCGACGAGATTCTGATGAAGTAGCCGATAATGAGGAAGATGAAGAAGATACCCTAGTAATAGATGAGGAGACTGACCAGGAAAACAAGTCGGAAGAACATACGGCGGCACGCCGTGCGGCAGCTGAAATCCTTATGGCTACACGCCAACAGGAAATGACTAAGGATTTCGACCTTAAAATCGCTGGAAACTTGATCAATAAGCCTATTCCTATTACCAATGATAAGACTGACTCTGCAACGAATTCAGTCTCGCCGACTCAAGAGTCACTGCCTATTCCTGTAGTGCCTACTCGCAGCGACGAGGAAGAAGATGAAGAGGGCCTAGTCGCCTCCACAAGCGAGGGAAATAACTCTGGTAGTGATGAAAATAAGTAAGTTGAACCACCTTTACATATAAATAATTTTGAAATAATAGTAAAGTAAAAATCGTTTATGTTCTCATAAAAATTACAATAATATGGAAAGAGCGTTGGTCCCAAACTAGGCATAGTCCGTATCTTGGGCACCATTAAATAAAACATTTAGGTTTTTTTATTATAAAATTTGAATGATCGAATAGTTACTTTTTCCACCCTCAAAAAACGCTTTTATTAACCTAACAATTTCCTACTTATTTTCAGATCGGAAACGGACACAGCTCTTCCACCAAAAAAGAAGTCGGCTTACAGCCTAGCACCTAACCGTGTTTCATGTCCCTACTGCCACCGCAAGTTCCCTTGGTCATCATCCCTCCGTCGCCACGTCCTCACACACACCGGACAGAAACCTTTCAAGTGTCCACACTGCACACTTCTCTTCACCACCAAGTCGAACTGCGACCGCCATCTATTGAGGAAGCACGGAGGTTCTGCTAGAGCTATCCTGGCTGAGCCGATCCCTGATACAGTATCCCCACCACAGCCAATAAACGACACTAGAGCAGTACCAGAAAGGCCTTACAAATGCGTTTCTTGTCCAACAAGCACGTTCTCATCGCTCGAAACATTGAAAAAACACATGGCTTCGAGACACGGAGCTGATTCTCAGCCAGGTTCCCCAAACCCTGAAATTGTGGAAGAAACCAATGAAGCTGGGCTAGTCTTCAAATGCCATCTGTGCGAGGCGTCCTATGGAGACAGGAGTGGAGCCCTATCGCACTTGGCGACGGGACATACGGCAGAGTATGAACAGCTGGTCAGCAAGGGTGCCTTGGATGCAGCCAGTGACCGGAGCGAAAGCGCTGATGATGATGAAAGGGGGAAGTTTCCTGATCACGCTAACAGAAAGGTTAGATTTGAATCTTAACTGACTATAGAAGTAATCCACACTGTTGTTCTTAAAAGTAAACGTTTTACCGAAGTCTATATCTACACATTTTATAAATTAAAGTCGCTTTTCATGCCCGTTGTTCTTCTAAACTCCGCAACGGATTTTAATGCGGTTTTCCCCATCGTTTAGTGAATTTATTCCGGAAGGTTTATGTGTATAATTGATTAATATTAAAGTCACATTTAATAAAGAAATCTCTAATTTTGTCTAGTTCTAAAAACCATGCCAAGCAAGATTGCCCAGTGTCATAATAAAACCTTCTACAATGTATTTATTTTTCTTTCTAGGTGGTCTGTGCCTTCTGTATCCGTCGATTCTGGTCTGCCGAAGACCTTCGTCGTCACATGAGGACTCATTCAGGAGAGAGGCCGTTTGCTTGCGACCTGTGCCGACGTCGCTTCACCCTGAAGCACAGCATGCTGCGACATCGCAAGAAGCACAGGGAAGAAATCACTGATGATGAGGAGGCTTCCCCGCCTAACACGCCGCTTGAAGATGTTGTGACTAATGGGTGAGTACAGTATCTAGAGATCGGTTGTAAAGTAACGTATAAAATTGGAAATCATAAAACACCGACGTAAAATTTTGAAACATTTTGTTTGAAAAAAAAACAAGTAATAAAAACATCTTGTTACTGACCACCAACCAAAACAGTTAGCAAGCAAATCGTAATCACACAACTAATTTCTCTTATCTTTACAGATATCGCTACCAAGACGACGACGGCTCAGGCAACGAAATCCCGAGCAACGTCAACAACAACAACTCTCCTCCCTCCGCTCCGTACGAAAAGAAGCTCAAACTAGACATGACATCGCGCAAATACTCCTCAGAGGCCGAAAACGACCCGGAGAACAGCGACCTCATCGGTAAACTGCTCGGAATTCCCGACAAAACAATTAATAAGCTACTCTCCTCCGCAGACGAGGCCGCGAAAATCCTTGGTGTGAATAAATGAGAGTACGCTATAGTCCTCGTGACGCCTGCTAGACTCATCCTAGCACCGCGGGGACTAAAAATACCATTGCAAAACATGCAAATTCAATCGTCCAAAGCTATTGAAAACGGTACAACGCCATCTAGCAACGAATAGACGTAACATATCTATACGTTTGCGCAAAAGTTGTAAATATTCTTTCTAGTTTTTAAAAATGGAATTTATCCAAAGTGAAGCTTCAACGAATGTATATTTTATAACAACGCCATCTAGCAACGAGTAGAAGCATTAAGTGCTGCCATTTTGGTAACAATCACTTCAATGCAATAGCGTGTAAATATTTGCTTATTTAACTAGGTGCCTTTAGCTGCCTTAATTTAAAGTATAAACCGTCCTATAATGCCTTACTGTAACTATTTTAAAGTTTAAAGATGTGGGTAATCAACAACGAAGGTTTCTTAGTGCCAGTTCATAAAAGTACACTGTATATTTTTGAATTCTAGTTAGTATGTACTCACCTCTTATATTTTAGTAACTAACTTAAGTGGTGTAAGCCAGTTTTTAGTACTATGTACAGTAGTAGAGTCAGTTTGAGATGAGAGCGAACTTTTTATTGTCTTTTAGGGTATGAAATCAACATAATTCTCTAAGCCTTGATTGTATTGTAACATTTTGATGACTGAACGAAATACACGTTTTTGAGTATGGCCCATTCAGTCTATAAAATTCTAAATATATTTTTCTCAAAAGATTCTGTTGTTTTTCTAAAAGACAATAAAAGCACTGATCTTCAATGGCTCAACTTCACTCTATATTTAAGGCACAGTTTTAGCTGATAAATCTATCGACGAGCTACAAGCCGATGAATTTTGCATTTCCATCTAGTCGGGTACTATTTTTCATACCTTTCATGTACTATAAAACACCAATTTTAGTAATAAAGTTCAGCCAAAAACCTTAATTTTCGCAAACCCAAAATTGATCTAGTCAACTTAAAAACATTTTTTTTTTTCTTATTCTAAGCTATAATACCAAAATATCAAGTTTACATTCTCTTACAGTTTAGATTTACTCTAAGATTTAAAGTTAACCTCCAATTGTACTACCAATGAATAGTTTTAAGCATCTATTACAATGGTTTACTTAAATAATTATTAATAAAAAAATAGTGTAGATTCTGTAGACATTTCTGTCAAAAATATATTTACTATAATATTTTCTTGAATATTTCAGCCTATCTTTACCTTAATATATACTGCTAAACTAAGCTCTATTTCTTTCTTTAAATATATTAGGTAACTATTTTATACTTAAGAGCAGTGTACATAGCATTTTATCTCAAGGGGCAAAAGCCAGTCTTAAATGCTAATCTAGTGTAAGGGATATACCTTTATTTAGAATTTTTCTACGACCTTAATTTCTTAAAACGTGAATTAATTTATAAATGACATTTTGTTTGCTCAAATTCATGGCATTTTTCTTTACTGACAAAGACTAGAGGTTAGAATAAATTTAAGGAAAAAGGTTAGGATCTCCTAGGTATAGCTTATAACTTTAAATAAATTCAGAATATTATGTTACGTTTCTGACCCATGGCTTTCGGTGGACACCCGTTAACCATACTGGGAACTAATTTTGTTGGAAATAAAATATTTAGTTTTCATTCAAAAATTTATCGAGTTTTTTTTTTATATTACTAATTATAATTATTATTTATCGGTAAAATATCGGTGCAGCAATATTATTATTTTTTTGTAAAGGTTATAAACCTTGTAGGGTAGTTATAGGATTTACAGTCTCCTTTGTGGATCGACGAATCATACGCTAGAATATACCTAAGTTCGAATGTGCTTTGTATATTTGTAACGCTACTATATACCAAATATATTTTAATAGTAGTACTATTGTAAGGTTTAATATAATAATTATAATTATTATATGGATTTAATAAATATACGCTCTTTTTAGAGCACTTCGTGTAGAAGTCAGTTTTAAGCAATAATTGTGTAAATTGTATTGGTTAATTCTAGGGGCTCGGTCATGACTGAAACATAGTTATTGAGAGTAGGGACCTAATCTGAAAAGTAAAACCTAAAGAAGGATTTGATATAGAGTCTCTAATGAAGGAAATACGAAAGTTTTAACTGAAGCAAATGACTTTGTTTCACTCAAGAAAGTTCCCCGAATAGACTTCGTAATTACTATTCTTAAATATTTCAAAGATAGACGTGACTTTCCTTAAATTATAATATTCGTTTAAAACTAAATGTATACCAAAGTAAGTTTTATTGTATAAGTGTATGTATTAATTTAACTGAATCCTGCTTCATGTCAATTATAGTTAGAAAAAAAGCGAATGATTTTGATATTTGTAATTATATTTATTTAGATTTCTTTTTGTATAATTTGCTTCGTCCAGTAGGCCAGTAGGTATGAGTTGCTGTTTTAATAACATTAAAAATAATGTTACATAATTATAATTAGTTTATAGGTAGTAATCTCATACTTACTAGTAAAAATTATTTAGTATACTAGTTTATAAGGATATTGTGGCAACACCGCTTGGCCTTTTAAATGTAGTGTTCGTGTGTTTTAAATATGCTCTCGTATAAGTAAGTTAAAACAAAATTTTACCATTATTACGAATGATTTTAATAGTAATAATCATACAATTATTATACTTATAATAAGATGTTACGATTCACCTTTTGCCTCTCTTTCTTTATGCAATATGAGTGTCGTTTAAAACGGTTTTTTGTCCAATAAATAATGGTGTATTATTAAAATAAACAAATTCTTTTATTTAAACCATAGGAAGCTACACACACATACCTAACTCGACTTTATAAAGCACATCATTGAAAGCTTTTTAGAAAAAAGTTATATTCCAAACAGTCGGACTGCATTTGAACTGCACGCCATCGCGCCAGCTTCAAAAATGCAGTTGACAAAGTGCATCAAAATTGCCAACCGACTTGCGCAGTCGCCGTTCGGTTCACGGACGCTACGCTGCCTGTGAACATATTTATGAACACTCCTACTTGACTTCAAAAACTTTATAAAGGCTCGTGCAGACCAGCGCGACGCGACACTGGCTGTTGTTATACCGTGAGGTTTTCTTAGAAATTGTATTATTCAGGTCGCGTCGCGCCAGTCTGCACGAAGCTTTAAGGGTCGAAACAGACGGGTTTCGACCCTTAATGAAGTTTTTCTTTCCGACAATAATGAATAAAAAATAAAAAATTGCGTTAGTTGTATTTTAATTAATACCTTTACAACAAACCCAAATTGCATATTCAGAACCGCCGCCGGTGCTGTTTTCAAGAAATTTAGTTCTTGTAAAAATCCACTAGATGGCCATCGCAATAATTACACCTCATTGCTGCTGCTACTAGACACGAGATGGCGCTGTAGATTTAATTCGTTTCATTGGTAATTAATTACACTATTTAACCATCCTAAATTATTCTTGAATGGTTCGAATATTTAATGAAATATTTACTTCCATTGTTACCTATTAATTAAAATAAATTATGACTTATTTGTTCCTCGAGTTAAAAAAATATCAAATCATAAATTGAATGAACGCATCTCAACGTTTTAGAATGAACGATGGCCAATGAATGATTGGGGATACCGCTGTTGAAATTTACCCACAAAAAAGGTATTTACTCCTTCAAAAAACCAACGTTGTATTCTAAAGATCACACTACGAATAGTTTCCATTTGCATACGTATGGCAAACACGGTAGTAAACGGCAATATGACAATTAAATATTTTTTTAACTCATAGTTTTTGTAATTGATAACATAGGTGTAAAAATAGGTGTTATAAATAAAATAGGTTCAGAGTATAAAGACAGACGGTGCGGAAAGAGTGTGAAAATGAAATAAGTAAAAGGTAAATAATTATTCACCCAAAAATCGCTCGAGTGGTTGGCGTATGAAACAATCTGTTGTTAGTAAATTAAAATAAAATAAATAAATCTTTATTTACAATCAATATTGGTAAAGTAAAATGCACTACAAAATGTAAAACAAAAAAATGATTATGACGAATATTTTATGTAATAGCCGTTTACTTTGAGATGGTCGTTACCTCCCTTCCCGCTTCCCCACACCGCACAAATAAACACGAAACTGACTTGAGGCGCGGTTTGAGGAAGCAGGAAAGTAGGTAACGGCCAACGGATAATACGTTGTAAGTTTAATTAAAAACTATTTAAAATAAGTTATGATTCTACGTTGTGATGATGAAAATTTACTATAGAAAATAGATAGTTTGGCACAAGAGGGTTAAAAATACAAATCAAACTTCCAAACAGGTGAAATTAAATTCTAGTTCTGACAACCCTAAATAGGTGAATGAAGGAATTTTTAAGAAATAGAAAGAAGTCGCTAATTTATGCGAGACAGCGTCTTTATTTTGAGATTCAATTGCTTAACTTTTTGTGTTAGTTTCGAAATAATACGCGGTGCCCTTGTAGAACAATCCAAGTTGGTCTACAGGGACCAAAATTGAAAATAATAATTGTAACCAAGTGATCGTAGGTGAGCATCATTTCTATTGCAACTAGTGACGTAGGTAAACGATATAAAGTGCACTATCTAATTGAGAGGGTATCATCTCAAAAACGTAATTAGAATTCTGCTACCAACTCTAATTTTACAATAAAAGTGAAAAGTGTCACGTTTTATATACCTTTTAATAGTTTATTTGTGTTTTTCAGTGCAATAAAATTCCGAAATGGGTGATCAACAATTCTTTCTCAAATGGAATGATTTCCAGACAAATATGGTGACATCTTTCAGGCATTTGAGAGATGAAAAAAGCTTCACAGACGTGAGTACGGCGAAATAATGTTATATTTGTGTACAAACAAACTGTTATAACCTAAACTTTTTGTAGATAACTTGCATCCTCTGATCTCATCTGTTAGCCATTGAATGTTCAGATTTTTGTAAATTTGAAACCTACTTCAGTTATGAATTTAACAATAAATCCAGAATATACATTCAGCTACCTGTATCTTTATAGATATTTTTTATTATATTTATAAAAAGCATCTTCCGGGGCCAAATCCTACGCTTTCATTTATTCTGAGTATTTTCTGGGGTTTTTAAGTTTTTAATTTTAGTTGTCTTTAATATTATCAATCTCATAATATCTACAATAATATTATAAAGAGAAGAGATTTGTATTTTTGTTTGTAATGAATAACTCAAAAATTCTGTACACCAATAGAATGCTATCACTGAGTAACATTATGCTATAATTTATAAAGATATCGCTTGGACGAAACCGCTGGTTATTCTATAAATGTATTTAAAATGTATAGGTACAAGTATTTGAGTGACCATCAGTTACCTCGTTACATAGATTACATTTTTAGGTATACTCTTTTTAATAGCTTTATTTATGCTATTAACAAAATCACAGAACTAGTTAGTTTACAATATTCTTGTTCAACAATGAATTATTATTTCTCTTTGCCTATGTGCATTCACACTCAGTCATAGGCCCGCATTACAGATCCTCACCCAAGACTCAAGCATTACATAATCCTGTATATGTTATATAATGTTCCCACTGCACAGGCCTCCTCTTTGTGTGAGGGAGTGGTCTGTCATCCACCACGCGGGCCCAGTGCGGGTTGGTGGATCGCGCATTACTTAAAACTAATTTCATCCAATCAATTGGCTTTATTGGTAATGTTTGAGTTTTGAGTGAGGTGTTGTGATATGAGTCCTAGAGTTGCATAAAATAGCTCATTTTTCCAAACTATTAAGGGACTTGCTTGCACGTAACTAATTTGCACAATTATTTCAGGTGACACTAGCGTGCGAGGGCCAGACATGTAAGGCACATAAAATGGTTCTGTCTGCGTGTAGTCCCTACTTCAAAAGTTTATTAGAGGTGAGCGATAAGGTAGCAGTATCATGTCGTTTCAAATATTTTATATACTGTGCTGTATTTTATTGAGAAGTATGAAAGGATTGGGGTATGCGCTGAAATTGACAACTGTCGAAGTAAAAATAAGACAAAACATTATTAATAAATCTTTATTCAGAAACAAAATTATACAATATGAAGATAAATAATGTAGGTATTACAATGTTAGATGCGTGTACGAGGGTTTTCCTGTATCCACGCTAACGGAAGTCGCGGACAGAAGCAATAACTTTGGAAATATAGTAGGACCTCTGTAAGTCGAACTTCGAGGGACAAAAAGTTTGAGTTATAGAGTTTTCGACTTAAGCGGATTTTGGAAGGAAATATGGGACTTGTAGGGGTTAAGATTCATTCTAACAAATTTTGAGTTACAGAGATGTAATAAATAAAAATTCAAGTAACAGAGGAAATAAACATATTTTAAGTTTATGTTTCACAGCACAATGTTTTTATTTTATTCAAAAAATTTATGTATATTGCGATAGAACTAAACTAGTTTTGATAATTTTTCAATAGACAAAAAAAGGATTTGCTTCGCTAAAGTTCAAATGAAATCTATAACAATGTTATGTACCCAAAATGAAACATCTGACACCATCAAACAAGCACGTGTTAACGTCAGCCATAACTTCCTTTACAAGTTCATTGAATTGGTAATCCTATTTATTATATACTTTTAACATTGTTTACACAATGACGTTACATTGTCGCAAATTCGGAGTAACTTAAGATTTTTTCGAGATATTGAGGTAATTAGTTTGAAATGATCGGGTTGTAAAATCAAACAGATATTGTCGAGATACAGAAGTCCAATTTCTTTTTTCGAGTTATAGGCGGAAAATATGTACCGAAATGGCTTGTAGGGACTCACTGATTTTTTTCGACCTATAAAGGCTTCAGATTTCGAGTAATGCGGGTTTTGGGGTTTGAACAATGTTTTTTTCGAGTATTGGGGATTTTCGACTTAAAGAGGTTCTAAATCTTTGCAACCATTTTCACCCAAACAGAAGAGTTGGAATAAGTACTATCCCATTCCCCTAGTGTCTTGCCTATAAATCGATGGCTTATTAAAATGATAATAGCCGGCTGGGGTGGCTATCGATCGAGAGGCCGTGCTTGCATTATTGACGTGATCCCATTTCCTAGCCGCGACAAAATGCAGCTGTGTTTGAGGGGTTCAAAGTCTTAAGGTGGATACGCAGTTGCAGCCCGCGAAATTGAAATTTGGTAAATTGCTAAATTTGACAAATTGTAAATAGCAAAAAACGTAAGAAAATTTTAATTCCGTGAGCTACAACTGCGAATCATTTATTTCTAGTCAGGGGCGTAGTTCCTCGACGCGATGTGTGCAGGCAAAATTCGTAAAACTTTATCCAAAACCTCAAATTATAACGCTAAACTTATGAGTACATGGCCAACGCGATCAATAATAATCTGAATCTTTTCGAAGGATTAATCCATTGCTTCATTAAGTTCGAAAAATTTGTCGAACAACGTAAATAACGCTATGAATGTTGTTTAACTGTCAAAATTAAACAGATTGTGATTGATCGCGTGTTTAGATCAGAGTGCCGGTCAGGGCGCAGCAAGTAGCAACACATTTGTGGTTGGAAGACCAAATTGCATCGCCAGAAATGGTCTGCAGCAGTGGGACAAATACAGAGTCATTCCTCAAAATAACGCTAATCATCTGAATGTAATTCCTCATAAAAAATCAAATTATTGAAGGTATTTAATTTCAGTGTCAGTGAAAACATAGCATTACGGTTATAAAAGGCAAACATTTGCGCTGCTCAGGATGTTTTGCTAAGCACCTGGGAACTTGACACCCGCCGAATGTTCGCGTGGTCGCGCCGAATTGACAATATTACAGTGACTTCCTGTAATACCTACTTTATTTATTGATAGACTGCTAGGCGTCTTCTATAATGCCTCTCAGCGTTTTTCTAGGCATGTTGGTTGGATGTCAGCAAGTTTAAATGAACAAATAATTATAAATTTTGCTTTATTTCGTTTTTTATATTATGTATATTATGGGCGGTCCTATGGTCTGTTCCAAAAGTATCGAATGAAAATGTAAACAAATGGATTAGTAAACGTACCTGTGAATGCCAATTTTATAGTGCAACTTACAAATTGAGTGGTTTGATTTATTGATTTGAATAATTAAACCAGTAATTCTAATATTAATACATAAAGTAAAATATATCTCAATTACCGTGCCACTTAAAACATAGTTTCTATGGGTGAAAACTTATAACATATGACTCCCCCTAAGAAAATTGTGTCGGTCCTTCTACTAAACACCCTGTATATGTTTAGCGTTAAACGCATTTAGCGATTTGTGGGGCACACGGGCCTAATTGTTGCCAATTCTCCCGAATTTAATTATCGATGCACCCAGACTCGCAACGATTATTCGGCTGTCGAATGTAGGCTCTACAAATTATTTTTATCGTACAGGAATGGAACGCACCACCACATCATTATAATTTCACTCGAGTTTGCTTAACTCATTTTTCATCTCGTTTTTCAATTACAATTTAATAATGTTATTATACACACCCGCACTGGGTCCGCGTGGTAGATTACAGCCCAGTCCCTCTCACGGACACTGGCCTCCTCGGCCTGTGTCCCAGCAGTGGGAACATTATAGGCTGATTATGATGATAATGTTATACAAACAATCATTGTTGGAAAAAGTGGCGAGGTATAATGTTGAGACCTTCTATATGCAGATGAATGCGTTACTATTTAATTCACCCAGATACTGGGTTGTGGAGGTCAGATAGGTAGCCGCTCCATGTAAAATATTGGTATTCAGCTGCATCCGGTTAGACTGGAAGCCGACCCCAACGTAGTTGGGACAAGGCCAGGCAGATTGATAGCGAGTGAATTAGAATTTAACCTGAACAGGGTCTGTTTACACTTTCACCAGATAATTTTTGAACAGACTATATTATGCTTATGATGTAAGTAAAGCCACAGCCAATTGACCTAATATTTTCCAGGAGAATCCATCAAAGCACCCTATAATAATACTGAAGGACGTGTCGTACCTGCACCTGCAAGCCATTCTGGAGTTCATGTACGCAGGAGAAGTCAACGTGTCGCAGGAGCAGCTGCCCGCCTTCCTCAAGACGGCGGCTCGGCTTAAGGTAAGATGATATTTCTTTTAGTTTAAGACTTTAAAAAAAACTTATATAACAAACAGAATCTATGGAAAGCCAAAAATAAGTCTTCACTTTTTGACATTCAATATATTTTCTTCTTTGTACATAGTTTATCCTAAAAGTTGGCAACGTCGTAAATAACTGTCAATAATTTACCTGTTTTGAATAATTTGGCAATATTACTGTATGGAAATAAGAAATGTGGCTAACTAGCGAACTAGAATATTGATAATGAATTGCAATTATAACATTGAATTTGATGTTGTAACCGTTTTAGGTGTATAAAAGGCATTTGGAAAGTTTCCAAATACTAAACTAAATATTCGGTGTTACGATATTAATTATTGCATTTCATAATCAATATTCTAGTTCGCTAGTTAGCCACATTTTTTATTTCCATACAGTAATATTGCCAAATTAATCAAAACAACGAAATATTTGACATCTATTTGCGACGTTGCCCAGTTTCAGAATAAACGCTCTTAAAATTTTTCCTGGGTTGTGGGTGCGTGAACAAATAAGTCTCACAGAAACAAAAACAGCGTGCCCCGGAACAACTAAACCATAAACCATTACAAATATTCGTTACTTTCGAGAATCGAACCCGTGACACGTAGCGCAGCGGCGAATCCACTAGGCTAGCCATGTCGTTACAAATCGTAAATTTTATTATTGAGCTAATATTTACGCTCATAAAAAAAAATTGGTAAAACCCTCTACTACTCAAAGTACCATTTCATTGGGGTTTTCTGAATACCTTAGTTGGCTTTTATGTTGTAGACAATACACAACATTGCAAAAAATTATACTGCCTTGCAATTTTTTGCTAATCACACTAGTAACATGAGATTGTCCAATTACTATTTATTGATAAAGCATATTTTTATGTTGGTACAGCCAACCGCACGTCATCGGTCGGTGCTAAAACCTTGAGCTGACCTAGCGTAGTACGGAGCCTCAATAGAATAAAGATGCCAGTTTATAGTGGTTTTTGTGACCGCTGACATGTCTACCGTACATCCCATTTTTTTTTTGTTAATCTGGTTTTTACGTTTATTCATTTCGTGTAGCTTCTATTTGCTTATTATTATGCCGCGTGCTTGCAGCTCCATACCTAAAAAACTGAAAGTTTTTAATAGAGGGTTGAGTAGTGTGCAATTTTGAGGTAATTATAACATACTGCATACAATCAGTTTTTTTACACACTAACAAAGGTAAATTCAAAGCCGGATTTCTACCAAAACATGATAAAAACGGTGATTTAATGGGCTCCATGTTTTAAGAATCACCCGTCCATGGACGTCCATCCAAGTTCTTAAAAAATACAGACAAGCTGCCGGGGAGTTTGTTGTGTCACTTCTTCCCAGCTAACGTACTAGGAAGTGGTGAAGGGCGGGCGTTTTAGGGGACTGTTTTATGTTTTTGACGTCCAAAAAGTGCTGATTTTCAGCCTAGTTTGAATATTTTTTATTTGATTTGGTTGTGCCTATTTTTCTTCCTAGCTGAAACACTAGGAAGTGGTGAAGGGAGGCTTGAAGGCAGTCTGTCTGTAACTTGACGATCAACAAGAGTATACGACTTAAATAAAATAAAATTTATTAATATTTCCAATTTGTGTCTATTCCAGGTAAAGGGTCTGGCCGAACCCCCACCACAGATGCCCAGCATCAAGCGAGAAGGCTAACCCTTATATCAAGTGCCCTAAAGACTATAGTGAACATGTATGAGCGACACAATGTAACATTTCTTACACCTAGATGTATGCGTTCTGAACGGTTGGCTATTCACTCACACGTTTTTGTTTTGTTAGCTTTGGAGAACAGACTAGTTATACAATACTAAGTGCCAATTTCGCCAATGAAATTGAACGCGATCAGTACATCTAAACTGAGTTCAAGAGCTGTCAATGTCAATATTCCACAACAATGATGACACTGACAGCTGTTGAACGCCGTTTAGATGTGCTGATCGCGTAAGTTAGCTGCAATATCTACACTATAGTTTGACCGATACCGCCGTACTGCGCCTGAATACGCGGCGAGGCGCGGGCGAGACGTGAGCGTTCACGAATGAGCGGCCTGCACTGCCCCCCCACGTCTCGCCGCGCACATATCTAAGGCGCGGTACAGCGGTATCGGTCAAACTACAAATGTCGCAGACAGGCGCGCCACGAAAACTTCACGGAAAATTTTCTAACCGTGTCGCGTCGCGTCTGTCTACGGAAGCCTTAATACATAGTATAAGCGAGCAACACGGCCAGTATCACTCCAGCCATAGGTAACACCAAAGTATTAGTCAACCTCGTACTTGCATTACTCCTATAAGGTTCAATGTCGCTTGCACGTGCTGTGCGTTCATTATAACTTGACCCGTAATGCGATTGGTAGCACTGTTCTATCGGTCGCCATTTTGAACTCTATTAGCATTGAAACTAAGCTTGACAAGCAATGGTGCCAACATGACGGCAAGGGACTAGTTATAGCGAATGGTCTGTAATGAAAAGACAAAGTCTATGTGACAGTTAGATATTTTCTACTATTTTACTGGAAATGATTGTCAGAAATGGTATTTTTTTTACCACTTCTACACCATCTGAAATATATTTTGCCATGCCATATAGAACAATACGTATTGCATCAAAACTATCAAACTTTGTGTCTGTTAAATCTCTGGTCCATGTTAAGTTCCTGTAACATTTGACTAAACTACTTTCAGGGCATCCGCCTACTAGTAGATAAGGGAATGCATAGCCGTTCTTATCTCTGGCTAATTATGGGTTTACTAATAGTACCCCCTTTGCGTTATAAAAATGAACTGCAGACATAAAATCGTTTTCTTTTTTTTTTCGAAATCATCTTTTTGCATATACTTATTCAGAAATTGGAAAAAAAAAAAAACCAGCCTGTTACTGTCCCACTGCAGGGCAAAGGCCTCTTCTCATACAGAGAAGGCACGAGCATTGATCACCACGCTTGCTCAAGACGGGTTGGTGATTTCAGACTTATATTAACTATAAGTCCAGGTTTCCTCACGGTGTTTTCCTTCACCGATGTCAGTAATGTCCAAGATAAACTCGGAAAGTACATATGAATTGAAAATGTCACATTGGTACTTGCATGATGAGGCGAGGCCATAACCACTGGGCCATCACGACATATTTAACAAGTACTTGGCTACATGGAAATAACTTAATACTTTTAAAGTAATAATTTTGTCTATTTTATATAGTTTTTTTTGTATTTTTTTTCTATTTCTTGCCTGTTGAGACTTGTGCCTTAACTTCATTGTTATAGTGTATATATATCTGTGGCTTTGTGCCTAAAATATTGTAAAAAATATTACCCTGCTTTGCAGTTGGGTAATGTGTGAGTGAATACCTTACCTCAGACGGAATGAATTACATCTACTTATTTCAGTTTAAATAACAAAATGTCCCGTTCGCACTATTCTTTAGTTTTCTGAATCAGTGTTGTCAATATAAAAAATATATATTTTAAACATGATGAATTAATAATAGGCTGTGTCTAGAAATATTATAATATTTGTGTTATCCTGAAATCTTTTCAATTTCACACATTGGCTAGCCAAAATTGGCTAATTATCAGTCATTCGCTCGACTCATATAAAATAGGTTCATCATAGTAGTAATAAATGAGCGTTGGACGCAATATTGGTGTTGGCCAGCCAATGTTGGAGATTTGAAGCCAACTTTTATGCCGCCAAATATTTTTTCCTTTTTTTAATTCTTGACAACACTGGTCTTGGCAACAGCTTATTCAGCCTCTTTTTATGTCAAAATGAGTTTGGCACTGCTTTTTAAATCACATTGAAACTGGTAGTGACCAGGATCTCGTCTATTTGGATGTTTTTTTTAATTTGTTTATGTATAAGTATGAAAGAATCCGATGATAACTGTAGTAGTGTTCGCAGAATGTGTTTCATTATATAAACTTTAAATACGTGCTTTGGCAAATCGTGTTTACTTTGGCATGCCATAACACTGATAACTTTGACTGGCTAATTAAATTAAGATATTTCCGATAAAGAAAACATTGATATTTTTTACCTTATTTACAGCTCAAACATTGACTATTTATAACGACTTTCTTTTATCACAATTTAGAACCTTATTGTCCTCAAAATAATAGCTAAATTCACACGACTTGCCTCAGCACTACATAATAGTTAGTATCTCAACTCAAATCATTGATATGACAGCGTCAACATGATTCTTAGCTACGCTCCTGTCTTGCTCCGTAAGTTACCTAACGACCAAAGTAAATTAGTATTTAATAACACCAAACCCTTCACTTAACGTGCAACGGGGAGGGGAAATGCGCTCTAAGTGACGAACAAAATGGGCGAGGGAGAAAGAAGACTTCATTTCTTGCAAACAGAAAGAGATGGTGCACTTGACGATTTTGTAACTGATTTTGAAGTCCCAAATCATCTAATTCTTTAATTTTTTATTTTTGTGGAAATGCCTCTAAATCTTGTCATGTTAATATTTTATTACTGCACTTGGTTAACCTCAACTCTTCATTAGTGACTAGATTATTGTAAACCTCGAAATATATGGTCCAAACATAATTTTAACTGGAAGTTATTTATAAATAAGCCAGATTGCATGTTCTGTAATAGATTTCAGCATAATTTTTAATAAGAGTGCAACATTAATACGACGTTTTAGCAGTTAATTCCTCATTCTTCTTTGTAATACTCGAGCGCCTTTCCACTGCCGTCCGTTGACGATCACGCCCTAAGAATAGAACCACGCTGTCATATCAATGCGTTAGATTATCCACTCCACCAACGGTTGCCTTACAGATGATTAGTGAATGCAATACAGGGTGAGATGTCGACCTTAGATATTTTAAAACACATTGCCAGGTTACCGGCATGTCCTAGAACCAAAAGTTACAGGTTGCAGACATGCATAGTCAGTCGGGCCAGTTTCTGGAACGAAAATTATCGCAAAATTAATGTGAAAAATTCTCAAGCGCGCGTAAACTGCTGTGATTGGATGAATGATTTACTAACAGCCAATCATAGCAGTTTACGCGCGCTTGACAATTTGTCACATTCATTTTGCGATCATTTTCGTTCGAGAAACCGGCCCTTGGGCCTGTAATTGTTAAAAAAGAGATGACACTATTCCTCACGTATAGCTCCATCTCTTTTTCTCACAGGAACGATGATACTTTGACATTTCCCTGTGTGCTCTTGTACTAACTCAACAAGATCTATAATGGAGTTCAACTGTATAATCAGTCAAAGAGTTTAAATCACTTTCTTTTCTATCTTTAAAATTGAATAGGATGAATGAACATAAAAATATATCGAATCTATGGTAAACCAAATTTTAAAAGAAGGTTTTAATGTTTTGAATCTATTAAATTCTAGGGTCGACATACAAACTGTGTTGCAATATGTATGTTAGGTAACGACAATGCTTTTAGATGATAATAGGAGTTCGTTGATTTCATGTATAAAATACAACATTATGCCCTTATAGTAAGCGCATAATTGTTGGGACGAAGCGGGGTGCAAAGGAATAGGCCTACATATAATCATTATACAGGGTCAAAGTAAATTAGCTAAGAAAACTTCACAGTTGTGGTTGGTTAAAAGAAGATTATTTTGTAGCTACTTTTGATATTTGCACAATTTTTTTATTCTAAATCCAACAGAATATCGTGTAATTCTGATATACAGCATCATTAAGAACGTTTATACAGAAAGTTTGCAACGTCGCAAATAGCTGTCAAATATTTCGCTGTTCTGATTAATTTGGCAATATTTACTGTATGGAAATAAGAAATATGGCTAACTAGTGAACATAAATATTGATTATAAAATGCTATAATTAATATCGTCACACCGAATATTTAGTTTTAAATGTAAAAAAAGTATTTGGAAACTTTCCAAGTTCCTTTTTTATAATGTGTTTTTGTGTACTTTGCAATTCATTATTAATATCCTAGTTCACTAGTTAGCCATTTTTCTTATTTCCATACAGTAATATTGCCAATTTAATCAACATCATTATTTGACAGCTATTTGCGACGTTGCCAACTTTATGGATGAAAAGGTTTGTAGCTACTTTTGATATTTTCACTTTTTTTTTTCTAAATCCAACCGAATATTGTGTAATTCTGATATAAAGCATCATTAATGCATAAGGGCTCATTTATGAAGCTTAGTGATAGGCTTCTACAGGTACCATCGAAGAACTTCATATCTATACACCGTAAGGACTATTTCTGCTTGCAGCGCTCGGCGGCTATAGAACCAGGGCAGGGTAACAGGATGTGGTCATACTGTTCACGGGGTTTTGTTTTCAAACTGCTTAGATATGAAGTTGTTCGAAAGTACATCTATGCACTGCGCGGTCCGCTTCGCCTTAACATACTCGCAATGTGCGATGATTCATTTAAATAAGTTTTTTTGTGCTGCGATGCGGCATAATGTACCCTAAGTAAAACTCATAATTATCTGAGTTATTATACTTTCCAAGCTTTTATATACCTACGTTTGATTGGTACTTATGTATGAGTGGAATATTTTCGCCATTCGAATCTTACCTATGTATGCACTGAAGTTTTATTTCCAGAATAAATGTAATCCATTGTTTGTCCAGTACAATAGATGTTCGGATATTCGAATGAAAAATATAAAAAAAAAAACACTCCAAAAATTTGAATGTGAAAAAATATACAATAATTTTAATATTACAACTCGACACAAAATAAATTTGGTTATTCCGCTCGAGCGCCATTTTGGTTTCATTCGGGAATTTTCGGAAACCGAATTTTTCCGAAGTAATTTTATCTTGTGTTGATTTGTAAAAAACTTTGAATAGGTTTGGAAATGTCTTAGATTGAAATAGGTGCAATTATTTTCATTTACAGCGTGTTTAGAAATATTGTTTTATACCTTTTAAAATACCTATGTATGTTTATTTAATGTCTTTTATATCTTGACTGCGTGTGAGTGGTTGCAAGCGCTACTGCTGAGCATGAGGTCCTGGGTTCGATTCCCGGGTCGGGCAGTGTTATTGGGTTGTTCCAGCTGGAATTTCTCAGTAGCAGCCCGAAGTTTGGATTTGTGCCCAGTTGATGGCAATAGGCTCGCCCCCTATTACATGGGACTTGAACATAACTGAACATCTCTGCCCAACCCTTCGAGAAATACAGGCGTGATTTTAAGTTATTTTACATCTCCTGTTGTGACAATACTGGAATGTTCATTGTAATATTTATTAATCGTCTATTTAGTTAATAATATAAAAAAAATATCTAACCAAAAACATTCCAGTATCGCCAACATCAAAATGTTTAAAAAAAAATCATTCTAAGACGAAGTCATGAAGTCAGAATATTTTAATGAACAAAAATAAAGTTTCGTGAACAAAACTTATGTAAGTACTAAATTTCCGAAATATTATACTTTACATCAATGAGAACAATATTCCTAAACCACGCTGTATCAAATCAATACTTAGTATAAGTCAAGTTTTTTTTTATAGCGTTTTTTTTTTTGTTACGAATTCAGCACAATTTTGTAGGTTTGCCATTTTTTTTAAAATAATTTTTAGTTATATTCTCAATCTTAGTAATGCTGACTGGGTGTGTGAAACTTGTGATTATACAATACCATGTATATGTCGTAGGATGATTTGATAACTCGAATTTTCGCGAAAACCCTAGGGATATTGCGAAAACACGCATAAATTAGACAATGGTGAAAGCATTTCTGCCAGCAACTTGGAAGTAGCGCTCGTTCGGCTCGCGCGCGGTTGGTCTCAGTTCTAACCTAACGTAACCTATTTCACCCAGTTCAAAATGACGAATCATACAGTCTGCAGAAGAAATGTTTTCACCAAATTGTTGTCAGATTATCCGTGTTTTAGCAATATCCCAAGGGTTTTCGCGAAAATTCGAGTTATCAAATCATCCTACGACATATACAATAACAGTAACATTCTCTAAATGTGAGCCTTATTTATTACATATTCAGCCATTACTGTGCACATAATTTATTATGAATAATACAGGATCAAATTAAATTAGCCAAGGAAACTCAACAGGTTTGAGTTTTTTTTTTTTTTTGTGGACATCCACTCCGGGTAGTGTAGTTGAATGAAATATCAGTTTTTTTTGTGTTTGTTTCACAGACACATCCCACTACTCACTCCCCACTCACTTCACTTTTGATATACAAACACGATAAAACAAAAAAATATACAGAATTTTTCAACTCCTGTTTAGGTAGCCATATACCCATCTGTGGAGTTTCGCTCGCTAATTTATTTTGACCCCGTATAATTATATCCAGACATTTAACTGGTCAGTAAAAGCATTTCAACTTGACTGCCTATAGTACTGTTTTCTACTCCTCTCCCTAGCGCAGATGATAACCTCAATGTTAATCGTTAGTGAATGATGTAAAAATGTAAATCTGATATTTTTAGACGACAAAGTTAAAGGTATGTGCTGAATAATCACGTGGTAACTAGTTGTAATGTAATGATTGAAATTATGAAAGATTTGTAATTTTAGATAATACAGATTAATTATAATATTCTGAGTGTTTCATTTGTGTGTGTTTTTAATCCTTGACCAAATGCTCTGCTAAGAGCCGAGAGTTGATAATCCGACAGGGCGCTTTTATTAGGCAATACATTTAAGTGTTGCGTATTGTTAGTGAAAATCGGAAAATAAAGCATAACTTGGAGACCCGTTTTCGAGATTTTCGCAAATATCTCAATAAGTAGACGTCCTAGGTCAAAAATAATGAAATTTTCATCTCCCCCTTGTATTACTTTGTACTCGTATTTACCTACAGATTAATGGATGACATTTAATTGACGTTGACCGTGTCATTTGTCTGAATTATTGTTGGATTTATTTTGCATGAAGCTGCGTTAAATTTCATGAGAATCCCTAAAACGCCATCTCCACGGACGAGACAATCGCGGCGATAGTCATGCTGTGTCTTCAAATATGGAGATTGATTCATAGTTTCTATTGAATTGGGCCTTATTAGAAGGCTAAAGGGCTATAAAAACGTTTATTTCAGGGCCTTGATCCATATTAAATACAATAACAATTTTATAAGTGTCACAATTTGTGCATATATTGCTTTTTTTTACCACTACCTACGGGGAAGCATAAATAAAAAATTAAGAGATCCGCAGGAGAACCAAGGTAACCGACGTAGCCCGAAAAATTGGCAATGGGCCCAAATTGCTCGCAGAACTGATGGTCGCTGGGGCCGAAAGGTTCTGGAGTAGCGCCCGCCTACCGGAAGACGTAGCGTTGAAAGGCCTTCCACGAGGTGAACCGATGACCTTGTGAAGGCCGCAGGAATCCGCTGGGGAAGCACAGAAGGCTCATGCCCAACAGTGGATGTCTTTCGGCTGAAATAATGATGAACACGAAAAGGGGTTGCGCTGGGATAAGTCATCTTAACATCTATTTAGCCACTAGAAGCTTCACCAGTTTGCCACCATTAATCCCATACTACCTCAGCTCAAATTCACTTTTTAGCTCGCTCGCACGGTCGCACGGTACTGTCCGCGGACTGAGTGAGAGCGAGACGGAATGGGGTGCTGGCGGCCCCAAGGCGCCAATAGTTTAGGTAATTGCTTCTTACGGCGAAAATAAAGGAAATTAATCAAATAAAACATTGTCGCTACTTTATAGTTAGTTCAGTTATTATGTAAAGTTACATAATCTAATTTGAAGTCTTTTCTGAATGAATACCAGCGGTTTATTGTTCGGTTTGGAGGTAACTTTGGAATTCTTTCTATCGAGATTTTTTTATGGAATCGTGTTTTCGTCAAACATTAATCCTCAAATTTAACATATATTTATTTCAAATAATGTGTTAATGCTGCAATATTTTCGATATAACTGAAGATCATGTTAAGCTATTTGAGGTCTTAAGGGTCGCACCCGGTAGTCGAATGAAACAAAATCTCATTGGTATAAACATTTTATTACACAGCAACAGGTTACCGATCATCAAATAGATCAAACGAAATAATTATTAGCACCACAAAATAAATAAGACAAAATAAACTTCTTCTCTATAATAATATTGAAAGTAGATAAAGGAATGATAAGTTTTCACAGTTTAATGCCGAAATAAACAGGCAACGCCAAAATATGTTTTTATAGCTAGCACCTAAAGTTAACATTACATAACATATAAATAAATAAATTACAGGACATGACATTGGCCTGCACAAGTGCACATTAACATGAGTCCCTTTAGGTTCTCTTTTCTGTTTAATGACCATCCTTCAGTCTGTTAGTTCGTCCTCTCTACCAGTCAAAGAGGTCATCATCCTGTTTGTTTGTCTGTTAGTTCTGTCCATCATTTGTTTGTCTATTAGTTAGTTCTGTCCATCATTTGTTTGTCGCTTAGTTAGTTATGTCCGTCATTTGTTTGTCTATTAGTTAGTTCTGTCCATCATTTGTTTATCGGTTAGTTAGTTCTGTCCGTCATTTTTTGTCTGTTAGTTAGTACTGTCCGCCATTTGTTTGTCTGTTTGTTAATTCTGTCTGTCATTTGTGTGTCTATTGAAATGAAATGAAATGAAATTGTTTATTCTGTAAATATGTTGTATCCTGTATTAGTTTTTTTGTCCGTCATTTGTTTGTCTGTTTTTTAGTTCTGTCCGTCATTTGTTTGTCTATTTGCTTGTTCTGTCCGTCATTTGTTTGTCTCTTAGTTAGTTCTGTCCGTCACTTGTTTGTCTGTTTTTTTAGTTCTGTCCGTCATTTGTTTGTCTGTTAGTGAGTTCTGTCCGTCACTTGTTTGTCTGTTTTTTTAGTTCTGTCCGTCATTTGTTTATCTATTAGTTAGTTCTGTCCGTCATTTATTTGTCTGTTAGTTAGTACGGTCCGCCATTTGTTTGTCTATTAGTTAGTTCTGTCCATCATTTGTTTGTCTGTTAGTTCGTTCTGTCCGAAATTTGTTTGTCTTGTCTGTTAGTTAGTTCTGTGCGTCATTTATTTGTCTGTTAATGAGTACTGTCCGTCATTTATTTGTCGGCTAGTTAGTTCTGTCCGTCATTTGTTTGTCTGTTAGTTAGTTTCGTCCGACTTTTTGTATTTTAATTCGTTCGTCATGTCGGATTCTCAGTTCGTCCTGTCCGTTAGATGGCGTGTTAGGTCATGTCAGTCAGTTAAGATTGTGTGTCAGTTGGTTCACCTTCAGTCCTGTTCGTCAGTAATTCCCGTGCATCAGTTTTTAAAATGTAAATCAGTTTTAACTGTCAGGTTAGTTCTGACGGTGCGATCGGAAATAAATAAAATCCTTAGTCGCATTATTTGATTGTCAGTTTACCAGAATATCCGCTAAATTCGAGGTTTATTCTTTATGGCACTTCTTTAGATCAACTCCTCAGCTACCGAATATCAAATAATTATTTAGCCTAGGTCTTAAGGGGGAGGCGTGAAAATTGATTCGCTGTTACAATGTCTATGCATCGGTTGGTTTGTCTGTTAGGCAGTCCGTACAGTCAAACAGTCTATTAGTTTATGTCTGTTGAGCTTGTCAGTCGATATTATTATCTGTCCAAAGTCGTGAATACAACTTACATACTTAATTCATAAATGTTTGCAAGCTATAAAATAAAACATTTCATGTTAAAATATAAGTTTGACTACATATTTCGTACTTATTCTAACACGTCAAAAGATAATAAAGAAATATTTTTTTAAAGTAATAAATAAATAATTTGAAATAAAAATATTATTTTCTTTATAAATTACTGGTAAATGCTTTGGCATGTATTTGGTATTGCTTTGGTCGTAAATTAATTAAATAAATATAAAAATTTACTAAACTACATGCGAGTAAAAAAATAATATTATGGCAACATATTTAGGAACGGCTAACATTTGTTACCTAATAATTTGCATTGAAATCGAATAATTACCTTATTCGATTTTGTATTACATCTGTAAACTATAATGGCATTCCTACACATTACGCTTTGGTTTATAAATAAATATATCATCTTACAACATCTAAATTGGCTCTACCTTAAACTACATATTGTAGTTTTAAACTGCCATGATATACGGAATTCTTTTTTTTAAATCTAGGTTCTTGTATTCGTTTCTGGTTGGGCTGACTTGAATTTTCATTTAGGGCATTTTAGATTTAAACTTATTGGTTCTGGCCATCATTTGGAGGAGCTCGTGGCTAAGTACAGCTGCACGGGTCGATCGATCAGGTTAAGCTACGCTTGCCGGGGTTGGTCCGTGGATGGGTGACCTCCTTACCTAATCAAGATTCCTCCGTGCTTCGGAAAGCACGCTAAGCCGTTGGTCCCGGCGGTCATTCTTGGATCTGTGACAGTCGTTACGGGTCGCCAGAAGCCCAAAAGTCTGACAACCAGTCTTATCAAGGGGTATCGTATTACCCAGTTACTGGGTTGTGGAGGTCAGATAGGCAGTCGCTCCATGTTAAATACTGGTATTCAGCTGCATCCGATTAGACTGGAAGCTGAACCCAACATAATTGGGAAAAGGCTAGGCAGATTGATTGGTTTTGGTCATCATTTGCTGTGGTTAGCACTCTATGTACAAAATATTAAGGAATTTGTAAGTCATATAGTCTAAATATTTTTTTACAGGGTTCTAAATAATAAGAAAAATAATAAACCCACGACCTTTATGTGTTGTCAGTCAGTCTGTCAATCTATCCTATCTTTGGGCAAATTGCTTACAAATGAAATATTGGATAGGAATTTATAATTCCCAGAATTTCAACAAAAAAATTATTAGACTTCAAAATTCCAATATTTGTAGGCTGCACGTCAGTGGCAACAAATCCAGTATAACATGGCCTTTTATGCTGTTTTAACTCTGAACTACAGTAGGCCAGCTCAAGGTCAAAGTGTTACCATGACCAATGTAACACTGATAGATGTGCGGACGCACCTATTACCAAAAAATATGACCGTCACGGGACGCCCGGCGGATGAGAAACATTAAAAAGACCGATGGCGGAGGGGCATGACGGCATGAGACCGTCATGTCGTTTGCCGTCACGGCTTAAGAGGCGGTCTTACCCCCAAGTCGCGCCAATAAATGTTTCACATAAAAAATAACCAAAAATCCTCTACAATCATCAACCCTCAAAGATCAAGCCAGCCCCCCCTTCCCCCTTCTTTCACCCCCCTAACTGGTCTTAAACCCTTCAGGATTATTACTCTGCCACCTCCAAGTGTCGGCACACATGTCTTCCAGTGTCCTAGTGGCCCGCCAGGCTAATAGCCGGTGGGATAAGGCCACGTCTGCGTAGTTAGCGGCTATGTCACCCGCCCGGCGACCTACGATGCGGTAGGGGACTTCGCGGCCACTGGCCACTTGGAAGGCGGCTATCATTTGGAGGACTGAGTAGCCGGTGCCTGTACCTGGAAGGTGGTAAATAGATCATTTTTAAAGGGATACCATAATAATGACAGACATAAATAACAGCAAACAACGTCGTCAGTAAGAATGTTGAAACCATTTTCTTTTTCTTTTTTTACGTAATTAGAAAGAAATAAAAATATTTTATTTGGGACACGCACAGGAAATACAAACAGTAAGTAATAATAAAAATAATAAATAAATTATAAAATAAAAAACAAAAAAAGGAGAATTTTAAAAACAGAATAATAACGACCTGTGCGAGGCCAAAAAGGCTCCTATTAAAAGATTAATGCAATACATTGAGTTAAAATGTGGCATGACGTCACTCCATGGTAGATTTTATACCGACTTGTGACGTAGCGAGCCCGCACTCCCCAACTTTATTGCGTTTTATCTAAACCACTTTTGATTATTATGATAAAGTAAAAAATACGTGTCAAATATTTTTTTATTATCTGATTGACGGACCTAATTGTTTTTTTTCCCAGACAGCATCCCCTATTAGTTAGTTATCCCCTTTGCTAAGTTATTGAATACGTGACAGGGACCCTATAAGTGAAGACAATTGGACATAGATTGTCGTGTTTCTAAAGTATCTTGAATAATAAGAAGATTTTGTAGCTATGGCTTCTGGTAGATGATACAAGTATTTGTAGAAAAAGCAAATTCCTCAGCTTTGAAAATAAGATCACGAAATAATGAAAACTGACAAAGCTATATAAAAATATTTAGGTAAGTCATTGTTAGACAAAATGTAAATTGGTTTAACTTTAAAACAACTGGCGTTTTATGCAAAACAATATTTTATAATCCGTTTTTTTTTTTTTTTAATGTTTGCAGTATACTTCGTTCAAAGAATGTTGTATATTATGACAGTATAGATATATGTATACCACATAACTTACCCAAGTTAACAGCATGGAACCCACTGAAGCCCGGCTGCTGGAACAACTTGACAGCCTTCACATGCCCTTCAGCCAGGTCTTCCACATGGATGTAGTCCCTCACGCCGGTGCCGTCCACGGTAGGGTAGTCGTTGCCGAACACCATGAGCTCTTGGAGGCGGCCTACTGCTACCTGAGGGAGGAAATATGAGGTATAGCATATAGTAAGGATAGTATTGAGAAAACAACTCTTAATTACCAACACAGCGAGTCTTCTAAAGCAAAGTTTCTCATTAGCATCTGCAATAACTGGAGTGATAGAAAAATTCACTGTTTTAAATAAATAGTTTTTTTTATTGATTGCCAGAGATAATAAATGACATCATCCGTTGAGACAGTTGTTAAGAGCGTTTGTCTTAAAAGTTGGCAACGTCGCAAATAGCTGTCAAAAATTCAGCTGTTTCGATTAATTTAGCAATATTACTGTATGGAAATAAGAAATGTATCTAACTAGCGAACTAGAATATTAATAATTCATTGCAATTATAACATTGAATTCGATGTTTTAGGTGTAAAAAAGGCGTTTGGAAAGTTTCATTGTAAAAACTAAATATTCGGTGTTACGACATTAATTATTGCATTTCACAATCAATATTCTAGTTCGCTAGTTAGCCACATTTCTTATTTCCATACAGTAATATTGCCAAATTAATCAAAACGGCGAAATATTTGACATCTATTTGCGACGTTGCCCACTTTCAGAATAAACGCTCTTAATATTGTGTTGTATTCGTATGTTTTATGTGTACTTGATGACCGAATTTGTATTGCACTTAACCGATATTTTAGTGACTTTGCCCCTGCCTTATCACTTCAACTAAAACGGTTTTTTTTATAGCAACACAGTCACTAAAACTAAGTTAACTAAGTAGTAATTACCTGTGCAATGAACGGCATAAGGTTGTTAGGTATCCCCGCTGGGTCCTCCCCGATGCGGCCGCTGCGATGAGCCCCAACGGGGTTGAAGTAACGAAGCGATATCACCTTCCATTTCTGTAATCATGGATTACGACTGTATTCACCGGCAGAGTAGGCAAATACCCTGCCGAGGTTGCGGGTTTGTCCGAAAGGGATATCGCGACCCCGGCACACAGGCAACGGAAGGAACACGGGTGGGTTTTAGTCAGTAAAAGTCTGACACGCCCTCCCGCTCCGCCCAGAGCGGGAGAAGTTATTTGATAATTTCCCACCCTCGTGGCCAAATACCCAGATATTTCACCAGTTCATGTAATAGGGAAGTGAGTCTATTGCCACTAACTGAGCACAAAATTTTACACTTCGGGTTGCTACTGAGAATTGTCAAATGGAAATAAAAACCCAATACTCTTTCCCCGACCTCAGAATCTAACCCAGAATCTCAAGGATATTGTTAATCCATTGCTTCGTATGTTCGAAAAATTTGTCTGCTCAACAAAGTTCATAACGCAATGAATGTTGTTGAACTGTCAAAATGATAGCCATTGATAATGTCAGTGTGTTACGCAATTACCCCCCTGATCCTTAATTACGTAACACACTTTCTTTGCAGGAAATTCCTAAACCATTGCTTCATAGGTTTAAAAAATTGGTCTGCTCAACAACGTAAATAACGCAATGAACGTCGCTGAACTATCAAAATGAAAGGCATTGCGATCAATTGTCATTTTATGTGTCACACGATTACCCCACAGACTGCCTGGTTGATTAAATCTTTTGTTGGCTGTACAAATACAATTTAATAATCATCAAAATAATTGGTTGTGCACTTGTGCATGCAACTAATACACATAATATTTAGTTTACACTAATGTATTGTGTTTACCATATGTATTACCATATACCATAGTTATTGCATGCGTAATAGAATTTATTTTTGAACATAAGAGACACGGCGAACAATGTCAAAGACGTAACTACTTGGCGCACAACATAATGTTGTGCTTAACAAGGTTTAAACAAATACTTGCAGACTTCACTTTCCACACTGCAAGTAACTTATTTCCTTTCCACTTTGCAAGTAACTTGCACGTAGGTTAATTTAGGCAATAATAATTTCGTCTGCGTAATGCAAAAATTTTTTTTTTTTTTTTGTATATTCACTTAGATATAAAGGTAAGGGAAGACCAAATAATATTTTATTATACATAATATTATATGCTTTCTTTGATAGTATTTACCTGATCACTAGTACAGAGATCCTTCATGATCTCCTCGCAGAAGTACTTGGACTTGCCGTAGGGGCTGGTCAGTCCGCGGCCGGTGTCGTGGACCTCATCGATCGGTAGCCGCTCGGGCTCGCCGTAAACTGTGCAAGATGAGCTGTATACTAGCTTGTAGACGCCGTATTTACGCATCACCTGGAAGGAGGAGATTTTTTTTGGCATATATACGGCGGGAGTCCTGACAAAGTTATCAGCAGGCGGCCCACCTGATACTATTTTTTCATCATTGCAAATTGACATTTGCAATACCCAATTGGCATTCGCATGTGTTACCTACAGAGGCTGCTTAGCTTATATACTTATATTCTATATATAGGCTTTCGAATTTGTTGTATAATTGTTTTTTCAACTTATAGGATGTTACTATGGTCATGTCAGTGATATGGCTGATGTGAGATTACAAAGCAGATTTCTTGATCATGTCAAAGTCAAATCATATATTTCAAATAGGCCCTTGTAAGGCACTTTTGAACGTCAGAGTTTACAAAAAATTTAATTGATTCTAGTCGCCCCTTCCAAAAGGTAGTTTTCGTATGGAGAAGAATGGGCAAGAAACTCTACTTTATTAACCGGGGATTAGATTTCTCGTATATTTTGGATTTTTTATTGACATTAATATCACGGTCATAAACACAGAACAATATTCGAGGAACATACTTGTTCGGTAGGGGTGGAATAGCAACCCTCCTGATATATGAGTCGTGTCGCATTAAGCCCAAGGGCTCAGTCACTCCAATTATTATCGGTCCTCGTGTCACGGAAAATGGGAAAATTCCTACAAGCGTAGTACCTACACGCTCGGAACAAATATCTGTAGGTCATTCAAATATTAGTCCGCTGAGCTACCCAGGGTATTAATCAATTCTTAGATTAATGTTTACCACAGCAATAACCTATTTTTGTTATCGATGATACGTGCAAACAACAAACAGCTATTAAATGTATGTACATGGATACTAACTGCTATATAAAATAATGACGTTGTGTATTGAGTCTAATATTTATATTTAGTTTTAAACCAAATGGTTTCCAGTATTGTTTAAATTTATGTAAAGAACCCAACAGGCCTTGAGGGATATTTTTTTTTCCGTAAGGTTTGCGAGTCGCAGTTTGAATCCAACCGCTCATTACTAATTGAGATTGAAATGATACTAAGCCAAGAGTGTAGTCAAAGAGCCTAGTGCCTATAATTTCTATGTCCTTGCTCTTTTCTTAGCTTAGGTTAGGAGAGTTTATAGAAGCCCTCATCTCAGAAGTAGGCAGTGACTTGTCGCTGCCGGCCGTAGTGAACGCTATGGTCGGCGGCGCCGAGTCCTGGGACGCGGTGGTCGCCTTCTGTGAGACGGTCGTCTCGCAGAAGGAGGCTGCGGAAAGGGAGAGGGAGATCTCGTCCACTCACCCGGCCCGCAGCAGGCGCACCGGGCGTCGGCGGAGGGCGGATAACGCCCTCTTCCGGCCCCCCTAAATGGGTCCAGGGGCGACGGACTCGGGGACGTCCGTCGCCCCCCACACATCAGGACCCGAGGTGGCGGCGCGTAGTGTTCCACGCGCGCCCCTCTGAGACGTCGCGGGGGGAGTCAAACACCTCACTCCCCCCCCTGACCCGAGAGGAGGCCCGCGGTGGCGGGCCGGCACCGGCCGGGGGTTGCGGAAGATTCTTTCGTTCCCGCGACCCCCGGCGTAGGTGTGAGTCGGAACACCGGGGTGGTTTTTAGTCAGTAAGAGTCTGACAGACCCCTCCGCCCGCCCCAGGGCGGAGGACATCCATGAGGATTTTCCACCCCGGAACAAAAAAAAAAAAAAAAAAAAAAAAGGAGAGTTTATAGAAGACATAAAAATGAGATTCGGTCTCAAATCTTAAATAAATATCAGGGTTCCATATATCTCCTTACCTCCAAGAGCGTGCAGGTTCCAGAAATGTTAGCCTGGTAGTATTCTAGCGGCTTCTCCACGGACTCGCCAACCGCCTTCAGTGCCGCGAAGTGGATCACACATTCTATGTTGTGCTGTAAAGTAAATTTCATGTTAGTGATGATATACCAAATATTATGGTTGCTTTGAATTATTGATTCGTTGATTGATTGGCACTTCTTCAGTACTATTGTCGTGTTATTACAATTACAGAAATTTCTCGTGTTTTGGCGATTACTGCGAAAAATTAGCTTGGGTATTTGGTGAACCTCTGCAATGAAGTCAATTAGATCTGTTTGGCTTACGAAGCCTTGCTCATACCGATGAGCATTCCATTTCCACTTTCCAGTGATCATGGAAAATTTAAAAAAACTGTCATAAAAGTTTTTTTTTAACTACTCACTTTCTCAAAAACCTCACTCAACCCCTCTTTATCCCTGATGTCCAGCTCATAGAAATGTATCGTCTTATTCGTCAGCTCCTCGATAATCCTCAGGGGTTCCGGTTTCTTCTGACCTGCAGCCTTGTAAGCGTTGGACAGGTTATCTACGACTACTATATCGAATTCTGGATGGTCTGACTGTCTTTCCAGAAGAGTGGTCACTGTGTGGGAGCCGACGTAGCCAGCGCCACCTGTCACTAAGATTGCTGAGGTCATCATGGTGACTCTGGAACAAGAGATTTGCTGTTTTTTTGACGTATTCAGGCCATTGAGAGCTACGGCTGATCCAATAATTTTAATACATAGTTTGGTAGTGATGTAAGTGATGCTTTATGTCGTCACGGGCGTCTGGGTGGTTAATTCAAATGGTGGGAACTCTGGGAACCGAGAAGGTTGAATTATTTAGCTTATCTGAGATGTACGCGTAAAAGTGGAGATGACGTATTTTTTTTTTAAACGATTTTTAGAGTACGTTGCTGGCGTTCAAGGCAATTATGCTAAGTAGTGGTAATACAACTGTGGCATGCTGAAGGAGATTGATTGTGTACAACTTTGGATCCCATGATATAGCTGAGATAAGCAAATTCAATGGATATTTGGTACCGCAGTCAGTAGCTTGGTATTTTTGCAGATTGCCGATTTTATCTCTAAACTAAAGTCTTATTTAGAAATACACACCACATAGGTAATCTATCTATATAAAAATCAATTGCCGTGCATAGTCTCGCAAAAACTCGAAAATGGCTCGACCGCTTTAAATACCTACTTTTTTTTTTTTTTTCCCCTCAGTGTTGTATGGGGAAAAAATTAGGGTGTTTTAGGAGAAAAAATGCAAAGTAACACCCGAAATATCGAAAATATCTAAATTTTGTCTCACGTGATAAGAAGTTCGCCAAGTCGAGTAAGGCGATAAAAAAGGGGTTGGAATTTTCTAGCGATTAATTCAGTCACAAACTCACAAGTCGCAAGCAACAGCTACAGTGTTTTAGTTTTGTGCTCAGTAGTGCTACAGCAGATGACGTGATCAACTGATAGTAATTCCAGTAAATCAATTATTATAAGTAGGCAAGCGTTTGTCTAAGAAAATGCAATTTTTCCTCATTCGTTTGTTATTTAATTGCAATTTGTATGCTATTAATATGACTTCATGATTGGAATCATTAAGAATGTTGAAAACTGATTGAACTAAACAATCTTCTAAAAAAAAAAACAAAGTTTCTTTGGTGAAAATTAATTAAATAAGGTAATTTAATTATTATTTTGTAAAATAGTGGTACCTCTACTTATTACAGATGTTCAAGAAACGAAGCCAGCTGAAGTATAACAAAAATAAAGATGACAAACATTATTATTACATTTTAACATGAATTAACATAAAAATCGATTTAAAAGAAAAAGAAAAATTAAAAGTATAAGCGACGATAAAACTTACAATCAGCCATCTTAAGTGCCTTCAGTTATTACAGTGTTGCGTAAATGTGAAACACGATTTTATATACTGAGCTAAGTAAATATGTTTATTTATCTTTATGTTGATTATGTTATTCTACCTACGTACATAAATGACGTTCGAATATTGCACAAGTATCGTTTTGTTCTGCTGACTATACAATAGTGTTTATGTGCGTATGATTTATTTATGGTTAATACACGGTCATATTAAATTAGCTAGCGAAACTGACGTGATGCGTCATCATCAAACCATTTTTTGTTTGATGTTTTTTTTTGTTTGAACGATCGTAAGTAGTATAGTTACTTTATGAGAATTATGAGTTTAGAAAATGTGTTTACCCTTCAAGTCTGTGAAGCCTACAAAAAAAGGGTTTTTTTTACTGATCTTTCATATTAAATAACTAAATTACCTCCGGTCGTTGACCCCAAAAAAATAAACATAAAATATATTTTTTCAAATA
This sequence comes from Agrochola circellaris, assembly GCA_914767755.1. NCBI lineage: Eukaryota > Metazoa > Arthropoda > Insecta > Lepidoptera > Noctuidae > Agrochola > Agrochola circellaris. The sequence goes on along the minus strand of OU611850.1, from coordinate 7,820,831 downwards.
TCGATCGCCAGCTAATTTAATGTGAACTTGTGTAGTAATTGTTGGAACTACCTGTAACCAGATAACCTTTCTGTCGATGGCATCTGCTGTTTATTTAATTGTTTAGACAGTATACATAGAAGACGGCCCGACAACACTCGATGCACACAGAATTATGACACACATTACTTTACAGAGGTTTCACAAAAAGTTGGTTTTATATCAATTGGAACCTGCAGTGACCTCTCAGGGAGTGAATTCTTTACAGAATATACCGGCTGAAGTCTCGTTCAAGGTTCAAAACAGACACAACGAAAAAAAGATTTCATAGCGTATGCTTTGCTGTAAAATCCCTCTCATTTTACCACAATATATCTGAAGGCTTCAAACAGACTTACAGTCAATAAATGCGTATAATTCAAGCAATTAAACGCATTATGCATGAAGCTATAAAGTATTATTTAGCGTGTAAAAAAAACACTGCAACAATACCTAGGTACGTTATAGTTACTTACAAAGTACGTCACTATTCAATTCGCAGTGCACTTGTGATAATATTGTTACAGGTATCTAGTCTATAAACATTTCCAGTTCACATGGTAATAACATGGTGTGACCTTGAAGAAAGAAAGACAAACAACCAAGATATTTCTAATGTCAATAGTTGTTAGTCACAAACGAGCTAATCGTTTTCTACGTCTAAACGGTGTCCATACAGTTTAGAAGTAGAAAACGATTAGCCCGTTTGTGCTAGAAACCATACCATACAAACTAGTTTTTAGATTCAGCTCAAAAGACAAAACCCTTGTGAATCATAATCCGGAACTTAATTCGATTAATCAAAATCCGGATAGTAATCACAAGACGGAATTGAAAATGAGATATTGACATACCATTCTAATTATGTGTCTCTTTACAAAAATGTTTAGATAAACTATCAGTGTATTGAATCTAGTAATTGGAAAAGCTTTTAAGTTTGATATACAACTGATTACTTCATTCTTTCCTTGTTGTAATGGATTAGTGATGTTAAATAAGCGTTATCATGATTGGTACGCGTCTGGACGTAACTTACGTAATGGAAAGTTGGGAGCAAGTAACTTGCGGAGTGGAAAGTTGGGAGCAAGTAACTTGCGTAGTGGAAAGTTGGGTGCAACCGTGCAAGTAACTTGCATAGTGGAAAGTATAATTGCAAGTGTGTGCAATTTGGTATAATTGCAATGTGTTGTTTATCACCTGCGTGCAAGTAAATTGCAGTGTGGAAAGGCGTATTAAAAGTCGTACATTACAACATTTACAAAGTAAACAAAAATAACAACGATTCTCCTGATAGATGAACGTCCTTGTCATACTTACGATTTACAAAATCAAAAATATTTATTTGCTAGAATATGGTACTTATGGTGTTACAGTAAATTTGTTTCAGCATAACATGGCGTGCAAATGTATTCACAATCAGCGATGTCAATTAATCAACTTACCTTGCGAGGTAACGATGATTGTAGAGTCTACAATTATATATAATTATTAAAAAAAGCATTTATTTAAAAGCAATTATTTATTTTAATGGTCTACAATGTACACCATTAAGATAAATAAATAAGTGCATTTATTAAAAGCTCTGCTTATAATCACGCATGGTTTCGAGATAGGAACGGGCATTCTGAAAGGGCTTTAGTCTCTGTAGGGTCTCAGTCAGAGAAGGTCAGTTGATCGTGGACTGAAGTAATTCGCAGGGTGGCTATAAATGGATGGCTCTGTAGCGTGCAATTGAAAAAGCCTATTTCCAGAAGTGGAGTGTCCGGAAGGGCCTATGCCTGCCGAGGTTGCGAGTTTGTCCGAAAGGGGTATCGCGACCCCGGCACACAGGCAACGGAAGGAACACGGGTGGGTTTTAGTCAGTAAAATTCTGACACGCCCTCCCGCTCCGCCCAGAGCGGGAGAAGTTATTTGATAATTTCCAACGCTCAAAAAAATAAAATAAAGGGTGGCTTTGTGGCGTGCAATTGAAGAAGCCTGTTTCTAGAAGTGGAATGAAATTGGCTAATGATGCATATGTTGATGAATGATTCAATTTATAATTGCTCAATGGAGATAGTGAGTTTAATAGCAAACAACAGCTTGAATCCACAGTGATTGACTGATATCCATCTGAAGGGTACGATGGCAAAATATTGACAATATAACCTAACCTATAATTGCAATGGAAAGGTTATCTGTGGACTGTGTCGTACTACCCTTTTCGATTAAATGTGCCATTTGATTCCACAATCAGTAAGTTAAATGAATGAAATAATATACACTCGAGAGCAATGAATCCGGGTCACTTAAAGAATGTTAAAAATCTCGGAAACTAAAAATGATAGGTTAATGCAATAAATTGTATTTAATAGACAATGTAATACTCCTTAAATGAAAGTAAAAAAAATATGAGTCACCATACATTTTATTAACACAAAATTACATAAAGAAAAAAACTGCTGATCTCTCCTTAAAACAAAAATAGGAAACATGAAATTTTTGAACTTTATTACGATTTTCTTGAATTTTAATACTTCGTATTGCCTCCTCGTGCTTCCATTACTGCGTTTACGCGGTTTGGCATGCTGTACACCAAGTTCCTTATACGATTTTGAAGAATATTCTCCCATTCCTCTGTGAGAGCAATTTTGAGCTCACGAAGCGTGATTGGGGGAGGGTTTCGTTGTTTTACGCATCTGCCTAGCTCGTCCCAAGCATGCTCGATCGGGTTGATATCCGGGCTGCGCGCTGGCCACTCCATACGAGTAATGTTCATCTCTTGAAGGTAGTCATTCACAATCCTACCTGTATGAGGTCGGGCATTGTCATGCATAAATATAGCATCCTCACCTAAATTGACCATAAATGGACCAACGTGATCATTGAGGATTTCTTCCACATATCTTACGCTAGTTAAAGAGCCGTTTTCTATGATCACCAGCTCTGTGCGACTTTCAGAAGAAATTCCGGCCCACACAAGTACAGACCCACCACCGTAGGCTACTTTTTCTTCGATGCATGCTTGCTTGAATCTTTCCCCTGGTCTTCGATACACTCTGTGTCTTCCATCGTGCTTGTAGAGCATAAATTTTGATTCGTCGGAGAACATAACTTTTGACCAATCTTCAATACTCCAATTTACGTGGCTCTGGGCATATCTTAGTCTTGAAATACGATGCCCACGCTCCAGTTTAGGGCCGTTTGCAGGTCTAAGGGGTTTTAAGTTAGATTCAGCAAGCCGACGTCTTACTGTCCATGCACTTGGGTTACTTCCTCCGAGGCGTCGAAACTGATTTGTGAGTTCAGTTCCTGTGAGAAAGCGATTACGAAGCATGGTGTTCACCAAGTATCGGTCTTCTCGTGCTGTGGTACACCTGGTTCTGCCCGTTCCTGGTCTGCGTAGGTTAGAACCAGTTTCTTCGTAACGTCGGAGAACTCTTTGTACTGTTGACAGCGACACACCGACAGTCCTGGCTGTATCGCGCTGACTCCGGCCGGTTTCCAGCATTGTAAGTATTCTGGTGCATTCTTCAGGCGTAAGCGACATAATTTCAGCTTGAATAATGAATATAGAGCACTATCAACATGGTTTATGTACCCACATAAATGACAGATTACAAACAAAAGCAAAACCAAATGCTGTAATTTCGTAGTTCCATCTTCGAAAGTGGCCCTTTTTCAAATTTGATTTTTTTATGATATAACTTTACAATAACTAAGAAGTTTTAATACCTTCATTTAAGGAGTATTACATTGTCTATTAAATACAATTTATTGCATTAACCTAGCATTTTTAGTTTCCGAGATTTTTAGGATTCTTTAAGTGACCCGGATTCATTGCTCTCGAGTGTATATAATAAGTATTAGGGAAAAAGGCAAACCGTTTATTCAAACCACTGGGTACTTTCTTTAAAACATGACATTAACTTCCTGGAAACACGTCACATTTTCAAGGAAAAAGTTATCAAAATCAATCTAGTATTTTTATTGGTTGGTAACCTCATTTCATTTCATCATCATTTCAGCCGAAAGACGTCCAGTGCACTGCTGGACATAGGCCTGCCCCCAAGCACCGCCACTTCAACCGATTCTCTGCTTCCCGCATTCCCATCTCGTGGGAGGCCTTCCAACGCTACGTACTTCTTCCGGTACGCGGTCGCCAGTCCAGAACCTTTCGGCCCCATCGGCCATCTGTTCTGCGAGCAATGTGCCCTGCCCATTGCCACTTAAGTTTGGCGATTCTTCGGGCTATGTCGGTTACCTTAGTTCTCCTGCGGATTTCTTCATTTCTGATTCGATCACGTAGGGAAACTCCAAGCATAGCCCCCTCCATTGCCCTTCATTTAATTTAGTGACACATTATAGACAATATACCTAACTTCGACTAAATACCTACCTTAAGTGAAAGACGATAGCTCTTCAATTAATAAAAGAATTATCAGTTTGATAGGATTACTATTTTATTAGTCAATAAATGTTATCAATTTAGATAATCGCCCGAATGAATCGCATCAAATATTTTATTGCCTTCTACCACGGACTTACTGAGGTGCTGTATACAGCCACCATTACAGTAATTGTACTTACATAAAACTTATCAAGCCCAGCCCTACTAAATCTTTGGATTGACAAATATAAAATACAGGGTCAAAATTAATTAGCTAGCTAAACTCCGCAGACGTCATGGGTCAAATTAATATGATGTGCTTTTTTTTGGGGGCTACAACCGCAGGCAGTGTAGGTTGTTACTTGAAATATCAGTTTAAAAAAGTAGTTTTCTTTGTGTAAACTTCACAGTGGTTAATGTGATATGATCTATACACGATAAAACAAAAAAAAAAAAAACAGATTTTCTCAACTCATACTTCAAGTAACAACAACACAAGCGGTTATTCCCGTTCGCCACCGCCAGTATTGCCCCCTCCGGTGGCGACTGGGAATTATTCTAAAAAAATATCCCAGTCGCCACCTCCGGGGGCAAGCGGGATTGTTGGTAGTAAAAATCCCAGTGGCCACCCCTAAATATAGTTAACATAAAAACTAGGTATGCTACCTATTATCTTTATTTTTTTTTGGAATGACAAAGAATGTTAATTTTAGAAGTACGTAGGGTTAATCAAACGAGAGAGTTACAATATTTATAAATTGGTAGAAAATTAAACAAACATTATTTTTTACTATTTTTATTTTCAAAATCAACTATTTTAAACACAAATCCAAAATCACAGATAATTAGGTACTTTCAATAGAATATAAAATATTTCTTAAAATATACTTGAAAAAACAATTCTCCGCCTTCTTAAATCTACATTTTCATTTCCAAAATCAACAAGTTTTATACAAATTCTAAACAATCACATCAACAAGTCAACAATCATTTCTATAGGAAAAAAAAATATTATTAGAAAATATACAAAACAAATAAAGTATTACTCTGCCCTAATAAAAAAATATTTTTAACAAAATTAAAAGTATGCACTAAGCATAATGAGTATTTTCATATAATCACAGACATAACGAGACTCTACCCTACCCTAATCAGTATTAGAAAAAATCACAGATGCGTCCTCTCAATTAAATTCGTCATTAATGTACTCGTATCACAGAGTATTTACAGTAATTGGGTTTTATATGTAAAAAAAAAACTTAGAACTAGATATTTTGCTACTTTAAAAAAAAATACTTAGGTAATTTGTTATGACTGGCACAAATCAACATCATTATTTAGGTACCCATAATTGACTACGTTATTCATTGATCGTCATCAAGTAATGAATAATTTGTTTAATTTACCATACCTCTTATGCTTTTTTTTTACCTTTTTTTATTTATTTTCATTGCCAAGAAGCCTTAAGGTGAATGCGACGACCACCCCGCAAAATTCAAATATTTTTACGTTTTTTTGCATTTTGTAGGTCAGTCGTAAATCCATTGTTGATGATTTATTGATTTGCGGTCGTAAAAGATAGTTTTTCTTTATTCCTTCTACTTTTCGCTGTAATTTAAATAATATATCAAATTTCTTACTATAAATTCACTAAATTTCTAATCTTCATAGTAAGAAATTTGATGTGTTATTTAAATAGCCGCGAAAAGTAGAAGAAGTGGAGAAAGGCTATGTTTTACAACCGCAAATCAATAAATCATTAACATACAATCTGAGACTGACCTACAAAATGCAAGAAACGTAAGAAAATTTGAATTTCGCGGGGCAGTCGGCGCAATCACCTTAATGCCTTACAGTTTCTAAAAAATGACCTACTGATATATTGCCATGTAACAGCTCTAACTGAATTTCCAAAATAAATTGATCAGTAAGGACATTATTTTTCTTTCTTTTTTTAAAAGGTGTCATTTTGGTTTTATTAATGTTATCACAAACACTGAAATACGCAGAATCTTTAACCAATACATTTAATAAATGAATAATATTAGGGTTCTTTTTTCCAATTTCTTGGTTTAATTTGTGATTCCAAGCTTCCAAGAAGTTAGTGGTCCTATGCTGCTCTCCGTAAGCACACCAAATTGGTATAAATTCTTCCTTCAGCCATTGTTCTTCAAAGTATTTTCTGAATTTTTTTAAATCCTCCTCTTGTGTACTGTAGCGAGTAATATACTTCCAGCCGTTTGAAATTTCGTGTGCAGGCAATAACGGTAGAACTGCACTTAGTGCAACCTCTCTTATTTTCTTCACATCTTTTGATTTTGTAATTTGAAGTTTACGGGCCTTCTCCCAAACCGCTTTATTATAGTGATAATAGCATCCTTTTGTGTTAACTTGCGGAAATAAATTCTTTATAGCAGTCATTGCCGCTTTTTCGAAGTCAGTTTTGTATTTAACCGGATTCCAGCCGAGGATTTGAGCTTTTATCATGGAAAACAGAATGAAGTACGATTTCACGTTTCTTTCACTCATAAGAGCGTAAACAATAGGCATTAAATTCGTACTATTTGATGTACTTCCCATATCTGCATGTATAACATATAGCTGCGAAAAAGGTTTCGGACAACTTTTAAAAGTTCCGTCACTGTAAAAATCAGTCGCTTTGCAAATTGAAAGTTTAGCTTTTTCTGTGCAGAAAATTAGAATTCGGCTGTCACCATCAGCATAATCAGCTAGTAAAAAATTTGTGAATTGGTTCGGGACTTCAACGTTTCTTACTAGCTGCGGCTGTAGACACTGTACTCCAGCTTGTGCATTCCTAAATCTGTACAAGGATGATTTCACGCTATTGAATGTTGGTATCTTGCACACCAAATCTAATCCGCTGTTTTCTAATGTTGCAATCATATTATTATAAGACTGAGGAACTGCCGGGTAATTCCCTTTGATAATTTCTTGTTTGCAGGAATAAAGCCGCTCATCAATTTCATTTTTTAGGAAATCTGGAGTACATAAATGCGGCGTTTCATTTACGATATTATTATTCTGCGAAGAAAAAAAGATTTTATTAAACATTTAATTTGATTATTAAATAAGAGTATAGGAATCAGGGTACGAAATTATAATCGATCCAGTAGTTTCGGATCCTATTCGTTACAAAAAATCTCTTTATAATACAAAGCAAAAGATATTGCTTACGATTAATAGGCATACAAGTAGAAAAACTTACACGAATCTTTATAACTCCTTTGCATTTCTTTTTTCGCTGGCTGCATTCCCACACACTTAGTCCACTTGGGTATTTTTTTTTCACATAATATTGGTGGCCACCGTGAAGCAAAACAACACCATGTTTTCTTTTAATATAAATTAATGACACTTCACCCGAGGTAGTACACGATGTACTTGACCCTGACATGGTTAGGAATGCACTAATAATGATAAGATTAGAAATGCCACAACGCATTGCCAGCCGATACTTGTTTTACATTTTAGATCTAAATGCATTGTACTTAAAGTTTATTTTGCAAGAATCACTCATAAAACCATCCCCATCAAGCCCAATAAAAAGCTGTTTTGTGTTTTTAAAGATTTATGACCTTCTGTCTATTGTGTCTGTTTTGGCTTTTCGGCATGTTTGTTATAGGTAAAACAAAGCACACGGCCTATTTTATGGTTTATTCCGAGACGTGAAATGGAAACAAAGGACATCGGCATCTTCAATTGAGCTACTAGAGTTTAAGTAGCAAAACAAAAGGATTAGTAATCCTTTCTCACGATAGTTTTGGCTTTTCGGCGCTCGTGTCATCGGCGGGTCGCCGCTGCGCAAGGCGCTCGCGCCGCTTCCTATTTTATGGTTTTAAAGACGTGAAATATTAACAAAGGACATCGGCATGAAGATAAAGCACAATAGATTATTAGTACATATTTTGTTACGTTATCCCAAAAAATAAAATGACGACCAGCCTGAGTAATTAGTATGCCAATTGATTTCATACAAAATTATATTTTACGGCTATTTCAGGAAAAATATTATAGTGAACCGTACCTATTGCCTAAATTTCAATGCATATATATCTAGATACATAAAGGTACCTAACTAAACAATTCATTTACTTTAAACATTCTGTGACGTCGGTAATTATTTTAAAATCATTCCAAAAAAATATATAGATATAGCATTTATTTTAACTATATTTAGGGGTGGCCACTGGGATTTTTACTACCAACAATCCCGCTTGCCCCCGGAGGTGGCGACTGGGATATTTTTTTAGAATAATTCCCAGTCGCCACCGGAGGGGGCAATACTGGCGGTGGCGAACGGGAATAACCGCAACACAAGTGCTCAGTAGCTCCAAAAAAAATCATTTTTTTTTTTGTCGTGTTTAAATCAGGGACCAAAAGCCTTTATAAATTACGGTACAGGCATCGAAGAATTTTGGTTACTTCTACGACTAAGGTTACCGCTATCTGGGTAACCAAGAAGCAGGAACATGCTACCTCTATTAGGTTACCGTTTTAATACCGGTTACACACACAGGCGATGCGCGCCCTTTGACTAATGCCGACGGCACGTGTAATATAGAGGTAATTTTTATTTCGGTAACCGGTATAAATACTGATTGTATTAAATTTAAGGTAACCTTTAACAATACCTGTATAAAATATAAATGTTGTAACCGAAAAAATACCCGTATTGATCATACCGGTTTCGGTCCCTGGTTTAGATATTGACATTAGAGGTATGAGGAACAGGGTGTAAAGTTCACTCATCCTCTATAGAAAAGGGAGGATCCTCCGACCAGACGGGTGTCGTGTCTGGTGGGCAACTGCCCAACGATTGACGTAGGATAGTCATAAATGTCTTTCGCCCGGTAAACTCAAATTGCGCGATGCGGGATTTTGTGTGACGTCAGGTCTTTGATGCGTAGTTCGCATGTAGCGATGTAGACGCCGCCACATACCCATCACATCTTCGGAATTTCGCTAGCTAATTTAATTTGACCCTGTAGACCTACCATTTTATAAAGAGCTTTGTCTCACGCTAGGAATTTCTCCTGTATCATGGATGGGTTGTGATAAATCTCACGCACTACACAAACAACCATACTAGAAATAACTTACTATGTACTTACGACATACTGATATTTTGTCGTGCCCGCATTAAACCTGCGACACGTAGGCAGGCAGTTAGAGCAGTAGCTCAACCACTGAGCCAATCGAGCCATCAAAATAATCATCAGATATTTAGATACTCTTAAAATACCCAAAAAGAACAATACGTTTTCAGGAATAGCCAGCTTCAGACTGAGTAGATAAGCGAGTTATTTTTATTCAGGAAAATAGATGAAAAGTAAATCAACATCAGTGATCGATAAAATTAAATGAACTAGCGTAACGAGAAATAGTGAGTGTGGGAAAACAGAGATTTGAGAAGCATTGTTATATTGAATACAGTTCTAGTTGTAGTGTAATAGCCGGTCTAATACGTATTCAAGAAGTATTTCGATCCAAATGAAACGTTTATCAGAACATCCGGTAGTAAAAGAAATAATCGGTCACGTTTTCAGAATATCGCGCCACTGTAACATAGATCTGATCATAACTAGTAATTTATTAAACGTGGAATAATTCATTACAATGAAAACCATTCCATGCACTTAAAAGAATAACCTTTTTAATTAAAACCTATTTGGTCTTGAACACGATCGGCTACTGTTCTATTTTTAAATCTAGAATCACAGGATTAAAAAAAGGAACTCACAAAGTTTTTTTTTTCACGATATGGCAAAGGCTCGGAGCACACGCTAGCCGGGGAACGGCTATGAGGTCACTGCGGAGAGTTCTTATCAAATTGTACACTATGTAAACGCGGAAATATATTGAGTATACGATACAATGAATGACGTGGGCGTGTTTACAGCAGCGGCAGCGACACCGCACGTGTTGCTGACTTGTGGATTCATTAAAGGTGAGTCAAGCAACTCTTTTGAATTTTTGAAAGTAACGACATCAATTAATGGCTTCTTAATCATCCATGTATATTCGGAACGGAATATCGAATAATATGATATTGAATTTTTCACATAGGCAAGGCCGTAGGGCCCGCGGCCCGTCTGCCTTTACAGCAGCGGCAAGGCAACAGACAGCAGCACACATTTTTCTCACCAAGTAAGATCGGATTGAAGGAAAACGTTGGCTCAAGGCTGTCGGGAGCATGTCGTGCGGTGTTCCACAGGGCTCGGTCGTGGGCCCGTTCCTGTGGGACATCGTTTACGACTGGGTGCTGAGGGGCGAGCTCCAACCGGGAATGGACCTGACGAGTTATGCGGTCGACACGTTGGTCACGGCCCGAGGGAGCTCGTACAGGGAGACAGCGTTGCTGGCGACGGCAGCGGTCTCACAAGTGGAATGTCGCATAAACAGGGAGCCGGACGCTCGGTGCCTTCACTGCATCCACTGTCTGGAGGACACGGCGCACCATACGCTGGCAGAGTGAGCCGCATGGGAGGAGCCGCGCCGTGCCCTCATATCAGAAGTCGGAGCCGACCTGTCGGTGCCAGCTGGCGCTCGGTCGGGAGTGCCGAGTCGTGGGATGCAGTGATCTCCTTCTGTGAAACCGCTATTTCGCAGGAGGCTGCGGAAAGGGAGAGGAAGATTGAGACCACTCTCTTGATCCGTAGCAGGCGGACCGGGTGTCGGCGGAGGGCGGACAGCGCCCTTTTCCAGCCCCCGTAAACAGGTCCGGTGGGGCGGCGGACTCCGGGACATCCGCCGCCCCCTATCCAGCAGGACCCGAGGTGGCCGCGCGTAGTGTTCCACGCGCGCCCCTATTAGACGTCGCAGTAGGAGTCTCACACCTCACTCCTCCCGCGGGCATGAAGAGGAACGCAAAAGCGGGCCGGCACCAGTCGGGGATCATGGAAGGCGCACAAGATCTCATGATCCCCGGTCCAAGTGTGGGAAGGGAACACCGGGGTGGTTTGTAATCAGTAGGAGTCTTCGCCCGCCCCAGGGCGGAGGACATCCATTAGCACTGAGGACGACGAAAAAGGAGAAAAGACCTATTTTTTACAAGACGTTTTATCGAAACTCTCTCTCTCTCTCTCTCTCTCTCTCTCTTTCTCTATCTCTCTCTGTCTCTCTCTCCCTCTCTCTCTCTCTCTCTCTCTTTCTCTATCTCTCTCTGTCTCTCTGTCTCTCTGTCTCTGCCTAACCTCGCTTAAAATAGATACGTCTTACCACGTAACATAAGCTCAGTATGTTCCGTAGAGTGCTATTACAAGCAGATTACATTATCAGCACTTGTATCAAGTTGTTGAGCTGTGTATTTTGTAATACTGACAGTCACAGCTCACATTTCATGGCATGATTGATTTGTTTTAAATTTTGTTGTTTTAAATGTAAACAATGATAGTTGCTTTGATAGTATTTATTAGTTTATTGGTTAAAAAACATAATATGTTAATTTGTTTAAATACTCATTCTCATTGGTCGCCGCCGCCGCCCGGTCGGATGCAGCAAGGGCTAGATCCCGCTCATTTCGTATGATCGGAAAGGTCTTATAAGCTCGTATCGGATCCATATTTTCAGACCCACTGGATCCTGCTAACATAGGTCTACAGGCGTGTACATGCGAGATCGGTTTTTTAAAGCGCGTGAAATAGCGCGCTTGTACTCACGAAAAGTAGCGCACGTTCAAACGCTAAAAAGAACGCGCTTTTATGCGCTAAAAGGAGCGCTCCTGTAAAAGCGTATACAAACACAAGCATAATTATTATAATGCCTATGTACTTGCATATCAAGCTATGAATAAAATATATTTTTCTCTCCTACAAAGCTCTTTATATGTCTACTTATAGCATCGTACAGACTGGCGCGACGCGACACCAGTAATTGTTCTTCCGTTGTTGCAGGAATGAAGAAATGAAACAAGCAAGATCATGAATTAAATATCAGAGTAAGACTCTGAAGAAACCTAGAGCAAATACCTAATGATCCTGCCTAAAACCTGTTGAAGATTTTCAAGAAAATTGTAAACAAAATCTAAAATGTATCCAAAGGCAGAGATAATGTAGAGTCACCCCAACTCCAGCCAAAGACTATGACTCTTGTATATTAACTAATATTAGAAATGCGAAAGTGAGTTAGTTTGTTTGTTACACTTCCACGCTAAAACCGCTGAACGGATTTGAATAAAATTTGGCACATGTGTAGACCATGACCTGTAGAAGGACATAGGATAGTATAAGATAAAGACATTTATCTACCGAGTAGAGTAGGGTTGCCCACTCTACTTGCTAAATAATTCTCTTTGTGCAAGTCAGATGAATGAGTGAAAGTGTGTTAACAATTTGCTAGACACGCAGTGAGGCACTTTAAGTTTTATTATTATGATGGTCAATACTGGCCATAGATGTTCAGTGTCCTCCAGCCTGAAATATAGACTGCATATTCATAGCTTCATTGCATATTCTAGGTATACCTACCTTGTGGGGTCAGTTATATTTATAGATAAGACCTACATTAATGCCCCATATTATGGTATCATATTGTTGAAAGTTCTGTACTAAGCCGTCTCTAAAAGTGTGGAATACTTTGCTTTTCTGAGTAAATGTGTAGAATAATGCCCTCTGAATGTATTATTTCTTCAATAACTATTTAGGTATTAAGTTGTGGTGAGATTAAAATAATATTAATATTCAAGAAGGCTACCTTCCACAACATGAAGTGTAATAGAACAATTAGAAACAAATTTATAAAGAAAGAGTAATATATTTATAAGCACTCACCCATTTTCGGTGGGTTTCATTTTTACACAGCTGCTACAACACACGATGAGAACAATTCAAGGTCTGTTTATACATTATTCGCCGTCCATTACGCTGAAACAACTAATATATAACATCTTTGTTTACGTATTGCTCGATTTCCTGAGTAAGTTTATTTCTGTTTGAAATTAAAATTAAAATTTTAATAGGCAGAGCCTGATTTGTTTTTGTGTGAAATAATTTTGTATTTATAGTGATACGAATTAAGTATGTTTATATGGAGTAAATTACATTTTATAATTATTATATCCTACAAATTTTTTTTTTTTTTTTTTTTTTTTTTTTCTCTTGGCAATTGAGCCGGTGTCGACTATTCTGCCAGTGTCACGTTGAGACGGCAGCGTCCGCGCAAAGTGGCAGGCCGTCGGACTTTGTACTTTGTGGGTAGATAAATGTTAGTAGCTGCAAGGACGAACACAAGGGTTAGTGGGAACATGTATTCTAATTTACAAACTTATATATAATGCTATATAAAAATATATAAAAAATAATATATAGTTATTTTACGCACCAGTTAAAATTTTAAATTATTTTCATTCATAAAGGTGGCTAAAATTTTGATGATTTTGGGAGAAAAGTGGGATAGAAGAGAATGGAAGTTAGTTGGGAGAGAAATGTTATATTTGGAAATTTTTCGATAGAGGTCGAAGGAATGGATGTTCAAAGAGCAGGAGAAAAATATATGATCCAAAGTACCCTCCGCAAGGCCACACTCACAAAGTGAATTGTCCCGAACATGGATCTTGTTCAGGAACACTGGGCTACAACAGTGTCCGAGTCGCAATCTACAAAGTGACGAAACAGTTCTTTTGGACAATTTTGGGCATTTAAAAAACCAAGGTTTGCGTTGTATGTCGGGCTGTATCGTCGCGAAGTAGGCGCCCTTCGTTTTTGAGGTATTCCTCCATGTTTTTGCCCACGAGTCGAATAACTTTGGCTTGGCACCATTTCGCAAATCGTAGTTATGAGTTACGTAGTGTTTTCGATCAGCCGGATTTGATGTGGCATATTTTGCTAACGAATCAGCACATTCATTGCCAACAATACCCGAGTGACCAGGGATCCAAGCTATCTCAATGTCCAAGCCGTTTTGGGAACAATCAAATAATAGGTTCTTAATTTTTATTATGATTTGACTATGAATTTTACTTCTAAGTTGGTTTTGTTTTAAGGCCTGGATACTGCTACGGGAATCCGAAAAAATTACTGCTTTTTTAATTTGGTGAGATTTAATAAAGTGGATAGCTTCTAAAATACCAATGCACTCTCCTGTAAAAACTGATGTTTCTGGCGGACATTGATAGTAGAGTTGCCGCGAATACTCGCTATTATTCGGTATTCGGCATTACTCGTCATTTCTTTGATATTTGTCGAATACCGAATAATAGCTCGTATTATTCGATATTCGGCGAATAGTCGTCGAAAATAAACTTTTAACGAACAAAAGAACTAATGAGTTAAAAATAATCTTTTTTTAAATTATTATCCTTAATAAAACAATACACAATATCAATTATTATCTGTAATATGTGCCTGTGCCTATCATATTCATGAAATTAAATAAGTACATAAGGCTTTTTAATTAATATTTAAAATCCAACAGAGGCAGATTGTGGTGCAAAAAAACAATTTTTTCTGCACGTTCTGGAGCAAGTCGGTTTCGTTTTTCCTCGTAAATTAAACCTGCCTCGGAAAATAGTTTTTCTGAATAAACAGAGCTTGCTGGTGTGATTAAGTATCGTTTAGCAAGCTATTATTATTATTCCCCGTAAACTAAAGAGAAAGAGTTGTACAAGAAAAGGGTTGCCAGCATTTAAAACTGGAAAATTAAATTTACTACATATATGTAGGTATGTATAACATGAAACAGATTTCTTTAACTTTATTGTTTTCTTTTCTCACAACCTTAGAAGAAATTAGAAATATTTTTAATGTGTTTAATGTTTTTTTTTATGTCGAATAGTAATGTCGAGTTATTCGACTATTCGCCAAAGTGAATGGCGATTAATCGGTATTCGACTATTCGCTATAAACACTATTCGCGGCAACTCTAATTGATAGAGTAAAGCTATTTTGGAATTTTGAAAATAAACTGCCACTCCTGTACAATCTGTTTGAGATAGTTTAGATGCATCAGTGAAAAAGAAATTCCATCCTTCCCAGTAACGCTTGAGAGCTAGCTCAAAGTCGCCTCTTACGTTTTGGGAATTCTTTGATATACCTAGTCCCAAAACGGCTTTTGGTTCGAAGTGAATCGTCTCGTATGCGGTGGAAAAAACGGGGAGAATTGGATATTGACAAACAGGCGCAGAGAGGTGTTTAAGTTCTCTGTATCTATTTATCAATAGTGGAACTGTTTTATTGTTCCAATAAGGAGAATCATTAAAAGAAAGGTCGATTTTCTTTAAAATTGGGAGTAAAGGATGGGATGAAAGGGCGAATATTTTGGATAGGAAGCGATCTGCCAAATACTGTCTTCTTAGGTAGAGAGGCGGTTCTGCACATTCGACTTGAAGCGCATTTATAGGAGAGGATTTCATGGCTCCAATAACAATTCTCAAGCATTTGGCCTGAATGTTGTCTAGTTTCTTAAGTGCTTCTTTGTTGCAGGGCTCAATAAGAAAGCAACAGTATTCCAAAGCACTCCTGGTCAGCGCATTATAGACCAGCTTAAGGGTGTAGGGGTGAGCTCCCCACCACACTCCGGCCAAAGCCTTAAGGATCGACACGGAGCGTTCACACTTTTTGACAGTGTTGTTAATGTGGTCAACTCCAGACAATTTCGAATCCAGCGTTACTCCCAGAAACCTAGCCTTATCTTTGACTGGAATGATTTGTCCATCTATATTTAAATCTATTTGGGGAACAGAACGCTTGCGGGTAAAAATGACCGCTGTACTCTTTGGAGCACTTAAAGATAACCCGTGATCAAGAAGCCATTGGTTAAGTGAGGACAGAGACACATTCATCGATTGAGCGGCATCCTGAATGGAACTGCCAGTGACCAGTAATGCAATATCATCAGCATACTGAAGGATTTTGCAGTCAAAATTTAGAGAAGAAGATAGGTTAGCTGTATATATATTATACAATAGGGGACTAAGAACTGATCCTTGAGGTAATCCTCTCCAGACTGTTCTTTGTTCGGAGTCAGCCCCAGGGATTCTTAATTGAATGACGCGGTTGGTAAAGATGCTACCAATGATACGACAGATCCTAGCCGGGATTCTCAGCTCTTGCAGCTTTTGCCTGAGAACAGGGAGGAGAACCGAATCATAAGCCGCCGATATGTCCAGAAAAACAGCAACCACAGACTCATTCCTGCTGAGGGCCAGCCGGACCGCTGATGTGAGGATACCCACACTATCAGCGGTGCCCAGACCTTTCCTAAAGCCGAACTGAGTCGCCGGAAGCAGCCTCCTGTTCTCCACCAACCACTCCAAACGATTTTTAATTAAATGTTCTAAAAGTTTTATTAGTATGGATGATAAAGCGATAGGTCTATATGAACAATGATCATTAGGATCTTTGCCAGGTTTTAATATCGGAATGACAACTTGAACCTTCCAGTCTGTGGGAATGTAATTAGAAATAAAGCAACAATTAGCCAAGTCCAGGTAGTATTGCTGAGTTTTTGGACCAGCTTTAGAAATAAAGGAGTAAGGGAATCCATCAAACCCCGGTGCAGAATCTTTGACATGGGATAGTACAGCTTTTAATTCTTCCAAGCTAAATGGCATGTTCATAGGATGGTTAGTGTCGACTACATCATCGATGCCAACATAGCTGTCCTCTACACCTGGAACATAAGCTGGAGCAATTTTTGAGAAAAACTGGTATCCCAGTTCTTCTGTGAGGTTGTTTGAGGAGGTAGGTGCTAAACTACATCTAAAACGCTTCACCTTTCGCCACACTACTGAAACCGAGGTAGATGGACTCAGAGAACTACAATATTTTGACCAACCTTCTCGTTTCTTTCTTTTTAACACTTTCCTGGACTTAGCTAATATCCGCTTGAAGGTGATGAGGTTATCCAGGTTCATATCGCTGTTAACAGTATCTTCAGCCTCATTCCTGGCCTTGACCATGTCAGTGCATTCCCTATCCCACCATGGCGGAGAAGGAATTCTATTAGATTGGGGTTTTTTGGAAGGGAAGCAATCATCTGCTGTAGAAGAAACGGTGGAAGAAAAGGACACAAAGCATTCCTGGGCATTATCATTGTTAATTTTTGGAAGGGAGGATATTCTTAAATCTAAAATTTTTGAATATAAATCCCAATCTGCTGAGTTTAGCTGGTGTTTTAAAAGGGGGGGGGAAACTTTAGTGGGAACATTTTTAGAAGGGAATTCAATCATGATGGGGTAGTGGTCACTTCCATAAGTCATATCCAAGCGACGCCAGATGAGTAGGCTAGATATACTGGATGAACAGAACGTCAAGTCAACACAACTATTACTCTGCCCTGGAGCAGACCTGCGTGTGGCACTGCCATCGTTGATGACACAAAGATCAAGATCATCCAATATATCCAGCAAGCCTATGCCAAAACTATCACAAGTATCTGATCCCCAGCGATAATGGTGACAATTAAAATCACCCATAACAAGTATTGGACCACTAACACTGCATAACAAATTTCTAATTATCGAAAGATATTCGAGTTGTGGGTGCGCAATATAAAAAGAAAAAATATTTATATCCTCAGCCTTAACAGCAATAACATTTATGTCATCGCCAACAGAGGGTAGAGGAATTGGGGAAGATGATACTTGGCTATTGATGAGCAAAGCACATCCCCCATATCCATCGGGTCTGTCATTACGAACATTGCCGAAAAAAGGCATCCTGAAATTACTGTCAGGTAAAAGCCATGTTTCAGCAATGCCACAGATTGATGGTTTATATTTATTAATTAAAAAGGAAAGATCAGGTTTCCTGGGAGTAATACTCCTCACGTTCCATTGAAGGAATGTTAGGGGATGGAATGTTATTTATATAATTTAATATTGAGGTCAGTTTTAGGGCAACGTGGTCAGGTATTGAATGGGTTGGATTCACAAGAACAGCCATTAACATATTGGTAATGAGGTCTAATATGTTTTTCGATTTGTCCTCTTGTTTAAACATAGTTGGCTCAGTGTCTTCCGTTGGGAAGGCACAGCCATTTTTGGAGGGGGAAAAAGAGTAGTTTTGAGTTAGGGCTTGATGGGCCTGTTTATTATAGCCAGGTGAAAGGGGGACTCGGGGTTTAGGGTTTAAGAAGACCGTTTTACGGTAAGATTTTTGGGTTACAGGGATTGGGGTTGATGATCGAGATTGTGGTGTATTAGGTATAACATTGTTACGTGGGGAAGATTTTGAGACATCGGCATATGATCTGAAAACAGGGGGAAAGACCCGACTTGCCTCCGCATACGAGATCGATTTCTCCGCCATCAGAGCTTTGATGCTCTTCTGTCGGCCCAATTCAGGACAAGCACTGTTATTTGCGAAATGGTTCCCAGAACAAGAAAGACAAAAACCTAGCTCAGCAGTGATTTCACATCCATCACCAGGATGATCTTCACCACATTTAAAGCACCTTGGTTTCGAACGGCAAAGGGTGCGGGTGTGGCCAAAGCGGCAGCAATGGTAGCACTGTATTGTTGGGTATGTGTATCTCTCAACTGGAAGAGCTGAATAGAAACAATATACACGTTTTGGTAAAATTTGTCCATCAAAAGTTAGTACTACTGTCTGTGTAGGCTTCCACTCAGCTACACCAGAGGAGGTCACCTTACGGCTCATCCTTCTGGTCTTAATAACTGGACCACATCCTTCCGGAACCTTAATATTATTAATAATTTCTTCCTCTGTCCATTCAGTAGGGATGTCTCTAACAATACCCATTCTTGTAATATTGAATTGTGGGATGGAGGCAATATAATTATGATGTATTAAAATGTTATTATTTAAAAAACTGTTTGCGTCCTGATGCGATTTAAACTCCACTGAGACACGATTTCTACCTAAACGTTTGATCCCATCGAGGTGTATGTTATTGACGTTATTCATCGTCAAAAACATACCAAACTTAACCGGTTGTAATACAGTGCCTGAAGTTTGATCATCCTTAAGGGAAACATGGACAATATACGGCGGATTATCCCTGGCTGTATAGGTAAGTCTGCCGATTACGTTCTTTGCTATCTTAGGTGGGATATTAGAAATGGTAGGGGGTGAGCCAGCAACTCTTTTTCGGTTTGAGGTCTCTGTATCCATAATGGGGTCTTGCGTGAGTGTTTGGGTGTCATGGGGGAGGGTAACAGTTAATACAGGGGAAAGTTCAAAGGGTTCATTCGAAGGATCTGGGTCAGGGGGCTTTTTGGAGTTCATTTTCAATCATAATAGTTAAAAAGCGGGACAAGTACAAATAAAACTAACCTTACACAAAGAAGACAAACACAAAGAATAGTCTCGATTTAAGTTCACACTAATAAAAACCACTAAAATCGAAAAAATTCGCAGCACAAACAAAGCACGTGAAGCCTTTACCACTACCCTCGGAAGAGATCATCCTACAAATTGCCGGATTCCGAGAGGCGGAGGAAGAATCTTCGTCTAATGTCAATGTCATTATCAAATAGTAAAGTCAAAGGTACATTCAAAAATTTGATTTACGTTAACATGCAAAACCTAAAACCAATAATTAACTTGCTGTATTTGAGTTACGTTTTATTTGATTAAATATATAAAAATCTACATAAGTATTTTGAAAGAAAACCCAGAGTCCAAGCTGACTACCCATTTTATTCAAAGGAAGACTGATAGTGGAAGACAAAAGGGCCAAAAAAAAAAAAAAAGCAACTTTTCGAACAGCTGTTGAAATGACCTTATGTGCTGCGTTCAGGAATAAGATAATCAATAAAATCAATAAGATTGACTTTTATCTAATAATAAAAAGGCAATTTATACTAATTTAATCTAGAAGTGGCAACAGAATACTTTTAAAAAGGATATTCGTTAACTTTCTGTAAAAAAGTTAGCCGTAATAATCTACAATTTCTGAACGACAGGTAAATGTTGCTTATTTAAAAATAAACGAAATTACGGGGAAAAGAGCGCTAAAAAAACTAATAGAAGATGAGACAGTCTATCTCTGGATTTCAGAAAATGCTTCAAGCCAGAGAATCTACCATAAGGTTTATGAAGCCAATTGAAAATTGCAAAAAAGAACAATAATAATAATAATTGTTTATTTGCAGACCTTGAAGTCCATAGTGTTAGTAATGACATGAAATATACTTACTACACTATTATTAGTAACTATGCGTTTGCCCTGGCGAAACATTTACAACAAAACATTTTGGAATCTCTAATTACTGTCAATTTCCATACAATTTTTGACAGGACCTAGAGACTTCAACATGTTTTTTTGCGATGTTTCGGCAGTGCGAACGCACAGTAACACATACAATCAAACAATATAAACAATAACATAATAAAATAAATAAGTTGCCCGTATAGCTACTTCATCTGTGTGTGCAGTCTCACCCGTCAGCCAAGCATCGGGCAGTCCCACCAGTCACTAAATGCCCTCAGCATGTTGTGAGAGCTAAAAATATTCTTTGCTGGAGAGAAGCGCATCGCTTCCGAATAATGGCGTAGAAATCATCAACCCTTTCATCGGCAACATACCCAAAGCGCTACAAAACCGCGGCAGCCCCACAAGCATTCTGAAGGCATTTTTATATTGTACACGCAGAGCGCTATATGCCCTCTGTGTATACTTGACCCAGAGGCTGCAGGTGTAGAAAGTCTGACAATAGGACAATAATATTTTGAGTAAATGGAATAAACTAGGGCCAAAAAATGAACGACTGCAGTGGACCTTTGAAACAGTAATTATTAACGCAAATCCGGTTATAAAATAATTTTACGAAAACGAAATATCGGGACGGGTATCTTAAGTGGTATTTTGTCATAAAAGTAGTCTATTCAATTGTTCATGGTACCTATGTTTATATGTAAGCGAGTAAACGATGAGAACTTTAATTGCTATAAGATTTGCCCTATTGTTCGTTTTTATCAAACACGACGATTAAAGACTAATGGGCAACATATTTTTTGGTGATAATTATAACCAAATACTGTTCTATAATCAGCAACTGACAAAAAGTCTTGCCAATTGGTATCGAGTTACTGGGCGGCGGAGGTCAGATAGGTCGTCGCTTCTTGTAAAATACTGGTATTCAGCAATTCAACTGATTCCGGCTAGACTGGAAGCTGACCCCAAAATATTTGGGGAAAAGGCTAGGCTGATGACTGTTCTAATACTCTTTGGTTGATTATAAATATTTATTTATAAAATTTGGTCTGACTGAAATACTTTTTAATTTAACAACCTTTTGTTTAACATAACTTTCGAGTAGATTTTAGTTTGTGTGCTGACAACACTACGTTTCCGTCTCTTTCTCTCCCGTATAGTTCTCAAGGTAGCTGTCCTTATGAAATTTTGGATAATTTTAATGTATTTAAGCGTTTTGTAAGACAAATAATTCGTGTTTCTATTTCTATATTAATCACGTAATATATTTGGGACAATAATACATTGTTAACGGTAAAGATTACTTAGATATTTTGTGGTGACAAATCCGCTCCCTCGGTGTCCAACGTTGTTTTGGTTTCTGAAAGTGCTATTTTCATGAGATTACTGTTAATATAATACAAAACGCCTAAATATACGGTGTATGTGGTATTGTGGCTGAGTTTTGAAGTGAAAGTTTGAATTGAAAAGTTAAAATCGTGAAGTAAACTTTTCTAACCTAAAAGTTTAGAGTGGTGTTCTGTATTGGTGTTTGTACGTTGCAGATGAGTACTAAGATCATCAAAGCCAGCGCGGCCGAGCCCGATGTCTTCGAGACGTCGATCTCACAGGCCCTGGTCGAGTTGGAGACCAACTCCGACCTGAAGGCGCAACTTAGGGAGCTCTACATTACAAAGGCCAAGGAAATCGAACTGCACAACAAAAAGGTAAGGGAAACTAACCTGGATTTATTCTAGAACGATAGTTTTCACTCTATGGATTACCCTCATACAATTAGTTTTTATGGCATTGAATGTCAAAATTGTCCATGTGTATTTGGAATGACATGTCCAGCTAGGCTTAGCAAATCTGTAAAGTAACTTAACTGCAGTAGCCTTACTTACTGGGCAACTTAATGAATGAGAACTTCTCATGGTCAATCAACACTGTCATTAGGTACTTTGCTAATAAAAAACTGATATACCTACTTATTTCTAAATAATTGAGTGTTTGAGGTCAACTGATATTCAATTCTAATAAACACTATCTTTTGAGGGAATACCATGTGTTGTATAGACTGGCAGTTTGATGTTGTGTACTGCTATACTGCACATCAAAATATTCCTTGTCTTCAAGGAATATTTTGAATTTGGAGAACATGTAAACATTATCATTATTGTGTCCGATATAATCACTGAATATCTGTGTAGGCTGATTTAGCAATAACTTCTTGAGCTACTGCAAATTCTTAAGAACCCAGGCAGGGTCAGTTATATTTGACAAAAATTAACTGCACTGTACTTTCCAACTTACTGCACTGTCCCTGTAGCAACATCTACCAATTAAATTATTTTATATTATTCAATATAACTCATATAATAATTTTCTGTTTCCAGTCGATCATCATCTATGTGCCCATGCCCAAGCTAAAGGCATTCCAGAAGATCCAGATCAGGCTGGTGCGTGAATTGGAAAAGAAATTCAGTGGTAAACACGTAGTGTTCGTCGGAGACCGCAAGATTCTGCCCAAGCCCAGCCACAAGACGCGCGTAGCCAACAAACAGAAGAGGCCCAGATCCAGGTAAATATTGTTGACCTTTATATGCCCAGAAGAGCAGCACAAACATAAAATAACTATTTAATCACCTATACAAACATGCTAAAATTTTATAATAACAACAATGAAATGTGAAATAAATAGTATGTCTACATAAACAAACATAAATTTCATGTCTGAAAAAAAATGGAAAATTAACTGAGAAATGTCATACGAACCAGCAACTGTTCATAAGAAAAAGAAACAAAGATAAATATAATTGTGAAAGAGGTTGAGCATTTACATGTGGCTTCTAGTAGGGTATTATTTGACAAGTTAAATACTTCAGCCTCTAAGTATATAAGACCATGTAGAGTTTGGCTAGGGGTATAAGCACCCTGCATAAATTACTAATTTAAATGCTCAAAGGTGCTATAACTAATAAAATTGTGCACAAATTTTCTTGTTGAGGTTATTATGTACACCATACGCCCCTTTATTGCTGTGCATGATAAAGTACTAATTAATTAGTAAGTCTTCAGTGGCATGTTACCTTAAGGATGGCTTTTATGTCTTGGTTGTCTTGGGGGCTTTGTACCTGAAAATTTTAAAATATAATTCAGAAAAGTCCTATGTAAAAATATATTATACATAATACATCATACACATCATTATTATACATTTTATTACTAATATTATTTTACCACCAAACTAATCCTTCCTTTTCAACTTATTTTCAGGACACTGACGTCAGTATACGACGCCATCTTGGAGGACCTTGTCTTCCCCGCAGAGATTGTGGGCAAGCGCATCCGCATCAAGCTGGATGGCTCCCAGCTCATCAAGGTGCACCTCGACAAGAACCAGCAGACCACTATTGAACACAAGGTGATTACGTCATCATTCTCTTGCTAATTTATTTATGGTCACTGCAACATGTCTTTTTTTCCACACTTCTCTATTAGCCGTCACCACTTTTTTTGCCATATTATCTTTCAAACAGCCCACCCATCATTTATGTTATTAAACTGTACGCTTGCACCCAAATTGCATGATTGACTCATAATGCCAACCATTTGTAGGGGATTCATAAACTATTGGTTCATTCGCAATTAGACTGGTATTATTCACTTGGACTTTTGATTGTTCGACACTAGCGGATAATTTTTATTACAATAAGCATACGACGTTTTACGTTTGTATGGCGACATTTCGTTGAGGAGTCGACACTCCGTCCACCTTTACGGCATTTTATACACGTAGTATGCATGAGTCAGGATACTCTGAGCGCCTTGTTCTCCAATATGTGCGCGTATCCTCATGAAACACCCTTTTCTAAACAATGACGTTGGTAAAATGTTATTCACATTTACTACACAACTGGCTAAATGTGGTTGTACTATTGGTACACCTCTCCCTCTGCCTAAGCCTTCGGGGAGTACAAGCGAGTTTGCTTGCGAGATGAACGTGGGTGTTGCTTATGAGCTGACCCTGTGACATGCAATCTAGAAACTTTGGTAGATTTACCTTATCTTTTCCAGTTCGTTTTATTGAAGGTCCATTTACTAATCCAGTATCGCCATTGTTCGCAGGTGGACACCTTCCAGTCGGTATACAAGAAGCTGACGGGGCGCGAAGTTACCTTTGAATTCCCCGAACCCTACTTGTAAACTTAGGAATATGACTTTACAATAAACCTAAAAAAATATTCTAGACTTTTCTTTATGCTAAGATTAGCGACAGCCCCTGCTCCGCAAGGGTGCAATGGCGACATGTCAAAACATCGAGATTTCTATGCAAAATCTCAGTACCATCAAAGAAGTTCATATGTAACTAGTTTCAAATCAAAATCCCGTGAACACGATGACCACATCTGTTACCGGCCCGGTTCTATAGTCGTCGAGCGCTGCAAGCAAGAATAGTCCTTACGGTGGTTAGATATGAACTTCTTCGATGGTACATCTACATAAACCTTCCAGAAAACCGTATCAAAATCCAATGTGTAATTTAGAAGAATGACTTCCCATTCTTCTAAACTACACACGAAGTCTCTCTTTAGTCGCTTTAAGCTTACGAGCTTTTAGTCGAGAACTGTTTTATGCTATGTATATAGATAGATATACGATGCGATACTACTCTGCCAGTATACATTTTATTGGGTCAATGAACTGATCATTTTTTGCAACTATTGCCACGTGCTTATTATGCCGGGCAATTTAGTAGTTTTTGGCAACTAGTCAAAAACTATTATGCTGGTATCCTTTAGACGTGATTTAGGTAGGTGGGTCAATCAACTATTTTACCCACACTGCTGCTCCCAATATATTATTAACTCATTATTAAAAAATTATGTATATTTTATGTAGGTACTCTATGGCAATGCCGAACGTATGCAGCGATATGAATGCTTTATCAGTTGGTCAGAGTTTTCTGTAATGTTGAGGTTACACGGCGATTCTTATTCGTTGAGATGGGTCAGTTTAAGAAAGTTCTATATAAGGTAAATGCGTATGTTTCCTCATGTTGAAGGCTTCCGTTCCGTACCTAACCTAAGCCGTCTGTGTGTCTCAGCCTCACAGGGCTGTAACTTTAAAACAGTACTAGCTAGCAACCGCGGATCCACCGTTGTGGGCACGGTGATGCCCACCGTGCCCACAACGGTGGATCCGCGCTCACACACATTGTGTCCGAGTATATAACCTGCCATGCTATTCTGTAAACATCTCACCGTGAAAACATGGGTGAAGTGAGCTGACAATAGTGCCAATCTCTAGCATTAGGTGGAATGACAGCTCACTCCACGCTCACTTTACCTAAGTTTTCATGGTGAGATGGTTACAGAATAGCACTGCTGATAGCTAGCCGGTTAGCAACATCCATTTACATCTCTGGTTTATCTATCGGTACTTGTCAAGGCTTGATAGAATATTTCGGTACAATATATAAGTATCTAGTTATCGGGGCAATCACCATAGAAATTAACAATTTTACTTTCTTCTTGGGTGGGGCAGATTGCTCGCAAACCACCCAATGCGATGCTGCTGTGTTTGTTGTGTTTGCCATTCTGCAACTTTTTAGCACGATCAGCCGACTGTTCTACGATCGCCGAAACCGCATACCGGAAGGCGCAACGTGGTTAGGGCCTCCACCCTGTCCTGTGGTACTTTGAGGTATTCAGTACTTTTAGAAGCTGAGAAGACAAAAAAAAAAGGCTTTTTTTTTTAGGGTGGGAAATTGTCAAATAACTTCTCCCGCTCTGGGCGGAGCGGGCGGGCGTGTCAGACTCTTTCTGACTAAAACCCACCCTTGTTCCTACAGTGTTGCCTGTACGTTGCCAGGGGTCAAAAAACAAGGCTTCAACACGAATATTTCAAATTGGTTCATGGGTAAGATTATCGGCACACTTAAAATGGCAATGCCTTTCATTTTGAGAATTCGACAACATTCATTGCGCTATTTACGTTTGAGCTTGCGATCAACAATAGTAGGTAAGGGTAAGGTAGTTACTAGATTTCCAATCGAGCGCATCAAAAACGACCAGAAAAATAAGAACACAAATAATGTTGTGGCTTTATTATGCAACATACTTTTTTTTACCTTATTGCTTAAAAATTATGTATGAATTTAATAATTATCCATTCGAAATAAGGTATACAGGGTGGCAGGGACATCGACGCGAAAACTGATACCATGCAAAGTGCAATACCTACGCGGTCAAAATGTATGAACCGCTGTTTTTTTTTTAAATAACCGACGAAAAATGTCAACGCATTCAACGCAGCGGGGTTCAGATTCATGTACGGAATCCATGGTAACAGTTTTCGCGTCGATGTCCCAGCCATCCTGTATATTTCAATGGTCGGTGATTGACCTTAGAGCATCGCAGTGCAGTTTTCTCTGGAGCATCGAAAAGCGCGTTCGAGTCTGTCAGACTCCCACACTCTTTCGAAAGCAACTTTTCGACTGTGTAGTCGCTAGTGGAATAATCAAATCCCGGCGAGCGGTGGCTACTCGGCGGATCGGATGCTCCGGCAAGCTGGGGGATAGAGGAATCCTCCTCCCTGCCGTCCGCCAGTGTGCACGGCCCTTACTTTTCGATCGAAGTATAATTGCAAACGATAATAAACTATATGTTTGAGTGTTAAGGTTTATAATCTAGTTATATGCAATCCCGGCCATTTGAGCGATGAGTTTTTGTTCATAAATTTCGTACTATTGTTGATCGAAGTTTTCAAACATGAAACAATAGATTAGCAATTCCCTTCAATAGAAAGTGTGTTGCGCAAATACCCCACAAGCTAGGCTATGTCAAAAAATAAAACAATTTTTGAAAAATGTTGTGTTTATTCATCAAATCAGTCCTGACATGTTCACTGATAATTGTATTCAATTTTGATAATAATGATTATTATTTTTGTATACGTTATTAGAAGAGAGCTTATAAATATGGTTAATACATACACTGCCCGCAGAACATACGGTCAAGCTATGCGGCTTACGGTCAAATAAATATTTCTACATGATCCAGAGGCGAATTGAGCCTTATCGTTATATGGATAAGTTCTATTTTGCGTAAACTTATTCCGAGATTGAGAAAGAATAATGTAATGAAACTGTGGTGTCGAAAAATGCAAAAGACCGATTGGTTGGATCACACTCATACAGAAGATTGGGTAAATACCCCATTTATCGAATTAACTAATACTAAGAGTACCTAAATAAATTTAGTTTTCTTTACAAAGATTAAATTGATTTATGTGTGAGTTAATAAATAAATAGTGCCAAAATATATTTGCTTGACACACAGGAATATTTTAAAATAGTATATAAAAAGATGTGAAATAATATACGTGATTGACTAGTACAAAATTATTCATGTTATACTTAGGTAAAATATTGGTCAAATTAAATGATATGGTCCTCCGTCACTCCCTCTGAATTTTGGTGTGGATAATTTATGGCCTTTTTTTTCCAATTACACGAAGAGGTAAATAAAATAAACCATTCACATTTGTTTTAAATTAATTTTACACAAAAAATAATTGCACCTACACCATTCCATTTACCAAAAAAAAAGAAACATTTTGAGACATAATAATTTGTGAAATGCATAGAATTATATTATAAACACCTACTTACATTGACTTATATGCTAATACATTATAAAAATTTAAATCACTAGAAAGAAGGGCCATTCTCCAAAACCACATCACAATCTTTTAAAACATCACATTGGAATGAATAACTGAACCGAAAAAGTATGGAAAGATACAAAAAGGTTACACATAAAATCATAGACAACGTCAAAAATTCTTCTAAGAATGACCCAGTACAGATTATACCCGTCCCTATAACTGTTTATTGACGGTTAAGTATCAATATATAATAACTACTAAAACATGATTTTACAGGAGGCGAAAAAAACGTTTCATTTATATAGTTATTGACCATTTTAATCAAAAATTAGTTTTATACTAAAAATAGTAGGTAACGCTTGTGATGATGATAGTGATTTTAATCAAACATTTCAGGTTATGGATATAAAATGTAGATAGAAAATATTATTTCTAATTTAACTAAGAACCAGCTATTTATTGCGTAGATAAAAGGTAGGTATTGCATTTATATTTTGCTGTGTAAATATTCGGTATTGCCTGCAAATATCACGCAAGATGACTGATTCGGTATTTCTACAAGCAATTATCTAAGAAATTTGAACAATTCAAGACCTTATGTCTCTGCGAATATGGGCTCTTTCATATTTTACCTATGAATATGCAATAAAGTGAAAACCGCCAAGATGATAGTTATTAGATATTGATACTTCACCGTCGATATATATATAGTACGGCCGATGCATCATGGCCTGTCCGAACTTTGCGCATATGGCAGCGCAATAAGTGACATGAGACGAGTGTGAGTGAGATAACATGCGCGAAAGTTCGGAGAGCCTATGTT
Organism: Agrochola circellaris; assembly: GCA_914767755.1. NCBI lineage: Eukaryota > Metazoa > Arthropoda > Insecta > Lepidoptera > Noctuidae > Agrochola > Agrochola circellaris. The sequence continues at coordinate 7,791,834 of OU611850.1, read as the reverse complement.
CAAACCGGCCATGATTAATGGGCCGTTTATTATATGGCGAAAATATCTGCAGAACTCTGTTTACTCCCAGTTCTCCTTCTCTTTGTTCTCAAACGCTACTAAATTACTTCATTTCGTTCGTCTGACTGTAAAATATCACAGTTCAAACCCCTCATTTATAAAAACTTGGTTTTATAAGGGCAATATAATTTTAAGAGGGCTCTGTTTATACAACTTTAAAGTAGCCAATCAAAATTATGCTATGCTGCGCTGTGCTGTGCTTTACTCTATTTAGCTAATTTGCTCCTGATGACAGCACAGCGCAGCGTAGCTTAACGTTGATAAGTCACCTCGCTTTTTAATTATTATTGAACACGAAATAAAATTTACGCACGCGCATTTTCTTAACGGGAATAACGCCTTTTAGGACACTTTCGGTGTCGAAATATTGTCCTTTCGTCAAACAAAAAAACCTCCGTACATAATTGTATTATGTACTCAAAATAGAGGTCCCGTTGATCAATATCTTTGTCAGTTTCCTGACAGTCTTCCAAAATATCAAACTACAAAAAATGCCCAGTTAAACTGGGTCAAGGCCGAAACAGCACACATTTATTACAGTCTTTTCATATTAATTAGCAAAAAAAAAAGAAAATATTAACAGTCCCTTCAGTTACTTCACCTCTGATTTAGCACAGTGATCTTTATTCTTGTTCGCGCGTGGCCAAAATCGGAACTAACGCCATCTTGTACATTTCACAAAACAATTGCAACGTACTATAACTTGTCCCTTGCCGTCATGTTGGCACCATTGGTTGTCAAGCTTAGCTTCAAAATGGCGTTTGACAGAACAGGACTACCAATCGCATCACGGGTCAAGTTATAATGAACGCACTGTAACTGTGAAAGGATTTAATAATATTTTCTCTCTTTCTTTTTAACAATTCACAATTCCCACTCCAAGTGAAAGTTGACTTATTTGACAGGCAGTCGAGTATTAATTTGGCACCCAGGCTTTTGGATGGTTTAATAAATACGTTGTGCTTACTCCATTCATTCTTATTTTTTCCACTGCGGGGATGATCGTTAATTTATTATTAAGATCGTGAGTCCCCCCTCGTTACACAATTTTCTCACTCATATACAAATTTTATTATGTATTTCATTAGTAGCAAGGGATAACACGAACACAGATCTAATAAAGTGGAACATTGCTAGTCTTAAAAAAAACTTTTGAGTCATCTTGAGACAATCGCAATTCAAAATTGGAAGACAAAAAAGAACAGAGTAAGCATTAAAAAAAATCCTAAACCACAGACAATTTAAGAGCTTTGTCCAAAATTGGAATCTCGAATACCCTCAGCGCTATCCCGTCTTTCGGCTTCATTAACATTCTGGGCGTGGGCTGGGTTTATCAGCCTGATATAATTAATGGGCACTAGACCTGTACTCTTCCCGTCGAGGGATGCCATCAACCAGCCTGAGTTCCATAGTTGGGGCTGCAGATGAGCAGGGGCTACAGTGAAGGATTGCTTCTCCTGGAAGGATAACTCTTGGGGGCTGGTAGCTGTGAAGTTGAACTTGCCGACAGCTCGGAATGGCTCCTGCCAGGTTGTTGGGTCTTGTACTGCAAAGAGTATATTTTTATTAAGAATGAATATTTTTTTGACGATTTGGTGATGCTTTTCCAAAAAGATAAGGAGTGTAAGGAAGTCCAGTCAAGTGGAGCCATATTGTGCCAGTGCCTAAAAGGGATGGCACTATTAATCCTATACAGTTCTCTTTCTTGCTTTGGCAAAGCTATCTCATGTGGAAGCTTCACATGTGACGTATGGGTTTCAAGTTTTGAATATCATATTACATAATTTGACATCAACAAGCCGTATTGTCAACGCCAATATACTTATAAGATCAAAATCTATTGACTCAATCATGAAAATAATCTAACACGGTTTTTATAAAGATATCTACAAAACATGGTGTTTATCAAACCGTCGTTACTTTTATCTTAAATCTTATTACATAAACATGATCAATTGATCACTGAACACAAAATTTACGATTTTGCACCATGTATTAATTGTCACCTTGTGTGGCCCTGCAAACGATTATGGCCCTTATATCTTTTCAGATTGTACTTACAGTTCTCCTGAATAGTATTATTGAGCCGACTCAGCATCTTCAGCACAATGTAGGGCGCGGCGGCCAAAACGCCGAAGAACATCACGACGGGCCACCCGGAGGATTTAGGGCCTTGGTGGTCCAGTGGTCCCGTTTGTTGGGTCGAGGCCACGGCTTCCGCCCATGCCTGAAAAAATTGGATGGTATTGTTAAAGACAATAGGGATGATGATTTAAAAAAAATGAAATTCTAATTAGTCCGTCAGTCAGATAATAAAAAATAATTTAGATAAAACGCATTTTAAGTTGGGGAGTGGGGGTCGCTACGTCACTAGTATGTATAAAATCTACATAATCTTTAGATTACGTAAAAAAAGAAAAATACATGTCCAATATTTTTTTACAATCTCAAAATTTTTAGTTATCATCCCTATTTCAAGAGTTTTCTAGCCCGTATTTCGAGACGCATCTTTTTTTTTTTAATACAAAAGGGAAGATGTATGGGGCAGAAAATAATATAATTTTAAACATAACATAAATAACATCACGCTTGAATTCCTCGAAGAGTTAAGGAGCGGTGTTCCTCCTATTTTTTATACAAAATACACTTTTATTTGATTTTAACATAAGATAAGATCACGCTTATAATCCCCGACGGATTAGGCTAAGGTGTTCACCCACATTTCGTCAGTTAAGTTTAAGTCCAATGTAATAGGTGGCGAACCTATTGCCATCAACCGGGCACAAATCCAGACTATTTGATTTTAATTTTGCTAAATATGTTGCGTGCCTTTAAGTTAGTGTTTTTTTTTTTTCGGTGCCTAGAACGCTCACATTTAACCAGTTCCGTCAATTACACGGGCTTTCCCGTGTAGTTGGGGTTGGGGGTGAGTCCGCCCAACTCAACTTTCTTGTATCATGCCATCGACCGGTCACAAATTTCCAGGTCGCTACAGAGAAATTCTAATTTTAACCCGGCCCAATGCGCTTGCGCATTACCTAATAAAAACAATTTGCAGTCATGGAGACAGCCGATAGAAGTGAAAACTAAAAACTAGTATATTAGCGCCATCTATATTCTTTAATGCTATAGAATATAGATGGCGCTTCGGCGCGAGCATGTCGGTGACGCGAATCCATAAGTACAATCCCCACCAAAAATCGCTCAATGCGCCTAAAGAAGTTTTCACTTCAAAAATCCTGACGTATTAAAAACTTAAGTAGTTTAAATAAATCACTCGAACACTGGGTATTATCTAAGAGGACATGACGTATGATTAAATAATAATAATGATAATAAAACATAGCAAAATAGACTTATCTCTGTTTTATGCGCGTGACTATAACGTAGATATCAAGCCTATTTTGATAAGTTACTAATCAATTGTGGATTTTCGAACTATACACAAACTTGATGTTTCATGAATTTAAGATTTTGTTTTAATGGATTTTATGAACGAATTTGAAAACCATTGTAATTTAGAGTGCACATTAGGTGCATTATTGTGGTCTATGCATACGGGTCGGGTCGGACCCGAGCAGTAGAAAAGTTTGAATACATTATGTATTACACAACATATTCCACTGCTATTTTGCAGGTAGCTTGCCGTACGAAAGTAGAGCGTCTTCGTAGGCCCTAAGCGCAAAAGCATGCCCTCTGAAAAACAAGGGGCAAGCCTATGCAGCCCAGCCCTGCCTAGCAGTAAGACCTTTCTTATTGGATTGAACAGGATAAGTTGTACATTTACTGTTAACAACTCTAAGCTAATATACTTCTGCTAGGAGTGGATTTAATGGATATGGTTCAATCATACGACTATTTACTACCTACAGCACGCCGCACGCGTAGCATGAGCACCATAGAAACGGGTTTTGTCGACGGCAGAATAGAAAAAATAATAGATTGCCATTGTGAATATGTCATTTGGTCTATTCTTCCGTCGACAAAAACCATTTCTACGGTGGTCATACTACGCGTGAAGGTCGGAGAAGTAAATCTTCTCAAGGTCAGATTGCAGACTTAGATACAACAGAATCGTACATTCATTGTCAAATGATAAGTAAAAGATAATTTTATTGGGATAAAACGTTTATTGATAAAAACTAGTTCCTATAAATTGTATTGCTTTGTTTCAATAAATGGATTTACAGACTATCAGAGATCAATTTGAATTCAATGCAGTCCAATTAAGCTAAAGTAAATGTAAACTTTTCTAACTATTCCGAAAAATTATTAAAATGGCTAATAAAAAAAACAAAATAAACAATGTTTATGCAATGAAAAATCATTTACTGTAATTTGATAACAGTGTGGGAATTGAGTAAATAGAATTTTATAGCCCCTACCTACGTAATTTGATTACTAGTAGATAACCTTTGGCATTGTTATGGTATTTGAAATGACTGATAAAAATAATATAATTCTCAAGTGATATTAATTAATCATTTGAGCTGAAATAAATTCTTTTTCTGGTTGGTTTAAAAGTACCTATTAAGTAATAAGTATGGAGTAAAAAAGAAAAATAAACGTAGGTCATTTTAAGATACTTAATTGATTCAGGTGTGACTTTGCGAAAATCCATTATAAATCCTCGTAACTGTTCTTAACAGTCATAAAGAACCCTGTAAGGAATATACATAATAATAATAATATATATTATGACTCTTTAAGAACAGTTACGCGGATTAGGTTACTAAATACACGTCGTCTATTGTATTCTAGAAAGAAAGAAAAATATTTTATTTGGGACACGCACAGGAAATACAAACAGTAAGTAATAATAAAAATAAAAAAACAAAAAAGGAGCATTTAAAAACAGAATAATAACGACCTGTGCGAAGCCAAAAAGGCTCCTATCTCAGCGTGGTTTTTTTATTCTATAGGTTTTTTTTTTTTTTTCTCTAGCGTTTTAAGCAAGTAGTAGAACACATAATTTTACTACTAACCTTGAATTCATTTTCGGTCCTGATACCAATGATGACCATCAGCTTCCTGATGATCCAGTTCAGGGTCCTAATCACGGCAAATGTGGACCACACCTGCGCAAATAAAGACTTCAGGCGGCTCACATTATCTGCTACACCTGTTAGTATGAAAAACGGTTTGATTATTAAGAACAGGCTCTTTTCCGGAAGGACCAGTGCTGATGACACATTTAAGAACATATTTCTATTTAAAATAGTTGTTCATAATATGGAATCTTTTTCCTCGTCAATAAAATGATCTTTCTATCTGTTGCTTGCGGTTTCACTTGCATCATAGGAAAACTACTACTTATACCATATAAATAATCAAACATCAGGATAAAAACTATCCTTTATTTTAATATAGGACAAAGTGTGTAAAATATCATCCAAAACCCCAACCATCAAAATAACCCTTTAGGTGGAACTAGTTGATATTTTTTCCATACAAATTTCGGGGGATTTTACTCCACTGTTTGAAATTGTACAGCCAAAGTTAACCATGATTATGTTTTGTCTCAATTTTAATTTTGTCTGTGCGGAAACAGAATAGTAAAATAATAAGCCAATAAAAAGTTAGGAGCCAACAAATATTAGTTTTTCTTGCTAATTTGAATGCAACTTAGGGCGTAAATAAGTAATAAAAGAAGTGTAAAATCTCCCAAACAAAGACGGCATCGACAAAGCTCAATTATCGAAGAGCTCAATAAACGTTATATGTCGATTTTCCAAAAGACTTTTCGTAATTTTTTAAGTGCTCCTTTTACTAAAATAGTTCGGAACGGTGTTTGTGTCCGTGCGAACTGGACGTTGTGCATGTAGACCAGCGTCTAACTGCTTATCACTGATACTATCTCTGTCGGACACTATGCCAGTTGAGACAGCGTGCTTTTTGGTCACCTATGAGTTCGAGCCCCTGACTAGTTCAACCTTAAAGTGTAATTGAGCAACAAAGATACAACCTTTTACACATATAATATTCGTAGGACTATATATTAATATTATATGATTATACATACCTAAAATTGCCCTGAAAGAGCTGGTTATAGCGAAGAATGTGCTTTCCAACATCATGGCAACACTGCCAACAGCATTTACACAGCTCTGTATGGAATCAAATGCTGGCCGAGAACTCTCTTCAGCCATTTGTATGAACCTGGAAGAGAGATTATGCCTTAGTCCTTCTGGAAATGCACACAAGCCTTTTTAAATTTGTGGGGAAAAGCCTCATGTGTACATAGAGACTTTTTCTATTTGCCTTTACAATAATTAACTGTGTAAGTTATAAAATTGTCATTCTATCTTTTATTTAGTTTGTGCATTCTGAAAGTGGGCAACGCAGAAAATACCCGTCTAATAGTAACCTGTTTTGATTACTTCCTATATTCTCATGCACTGTGTTTTTGTCTAAAAAATTTCAATTGTTTATTGAAATAATTGATTTACATAAATATTTACAAAATAGGGCCTTAAACTAGAGATTCAGGTATATAATAATTGGATTCTACATGAACTAGGAATAAACGTGTATCTCAGGTATCTCACTCAAGTGCTTAAATACATAAGTGTTATCTAAGATTCCAAGACATAGTAAACGATTTATCTACTATTCATTTAGGTTTCATTCATATTAAGAAAATAGTATGCCAACTAGCATGACTGGTATGTATGCTTTCCACAACTGATGCTTGTTACTTAAGGATCTCCACAATGGTACTTTATAAAACAAACAGAAACAGTAAATAAACAACAAAACATTTACCTGCTATCAACATCTCCAAAGCCACCTCCAACTCCAAATCGGTTGTATCCTCCATACATTCCACCCATGCCTCCCATTCCGTAGCCGCCGTATCCGCCATATCCACCTCCCATGCCATAGGAGCCCATCCCCATTCCCATTCCGCCATAGGAACCCATACCACCATAGGCTCCCATGCCACCGTAGCCCTGGTTCTGCATCATTGGTTGAGCAAGAGCTTGGTTTAAGTCCACTCTGGGCGGCAGCGGAGGGGGCATGCCACTCTGTAGCCCAGTCGATGTCGGAGGCATATTATTATTATGAATATTAGACACAAACTGGTTCCCATGACTTCCCAAACCCGGTGGTATACTCACATTACCCAAAAACGGTTGAGGGTTACCACCCCCGAAATGCATGTTTGGTTCACTCATTGCAAAATTATTGAAATTCATACACTCGATTACCAAATACGCACGGTAATTGTTTTGGTACTACAGTACGCAGGTTCACTGATAAGTGATGCGCGCCATCTTAGTTATTAATTTTCCAAGAAAATTATCGCAGTATTGATTTTCTTCACAGATACGCAGCTGCGCAAAGGGCACCTGAATTTAATTCTACATAAGTTTGTATAATGAGTCCATGGTACACACAGCAGAACAAGTAGAATTGGAGTGACATTTGTCTGACGTATTGCGACAGCTGAGTTCAGCTGACATAGACAATGTTTTTTTTTCGTTTGGCAACTGAGCTAGACACAGTTGTGAGCTAATCTGTGTTCTGAGCTTGTGACGTAAAAACAGAGTAGCCAAATTTAAAAAAAACTAAAACTAAACCCAAATGCCATTCGTCAAGCCAAGTCTTTATTGAGACAAAAAAAGGCAAACCTCGCAAACACGCATAAAACTACGATTTTTTTATTATGTTATTAGGTCACATGAGAGTAGTTTATACCAAAAAAACTGCTCGAAAACTTGCGCGAAATTCTGGCACTTATTTCGTTTTTTTTTTAAATATACCATAAGGACGCGTTTTTAGATATTTTTGTGAAGCAAGCTAAATTGCTACAATGTGAGCATAATCCAAGCACTCTAGGCCTATTGGTTGCGATATAGCTGGTCAAATATGGGTATTTTTTTCAAAAATCGATTTTTTTTCCATATTTTATGAGTTTATGACATAGTGCTCCTCATAGATGCATCATGTGGGTATCCATTGAAAATCACAGCTACGTTTTTACCAAAGTGGTTGAAAACACAGCTGAAGTATTCCGCCACAATGGCTGTGACTGAATCATGTCAAAGCCACCATCGACGGTAGTTCCGTTTGCATCCTTTTGAAATCAGCACACAGGCCGGCCTTGCCACCGGGCAGGCTACGGTGCGGCCGGCTTGCCGCACCGGCAGTCCGTGCCGCCCGGCACTGTGTGTCTGTGAGCCACACTGTGAGCCTTTAGTAACTCGGATAGATACGATATTTTTTGACCACACATAGACAAATTTCTTTGTCGATTTAAGGACCATTTAGATGGGGCCAATCCCCGAGACAATCCACTAAGCCAATCTATCAAGCCAGTAAAACGAAAAAGCAAAATGGCTTGAGGATAATTCTATTTACAAGAGCCTATTGATTTGCTTAGTAGATTGTCGCGGGGATTGGCCTTATCTAAATGGTCCATAATGCTTATAAGCTTGAGAATTAATAGCAGTTATGATACAAGAGCGAAAATTTTACCATCCTACCTCAGACAGGTTCTATTTTCTTTTGACCATTCATACAGAATAGAAATTACAGGACGGTAGGGTAGAAGGGTAGTGTTTTTATCAAGAACATATGGCAAGGAGCGAGGGGCGGCTCGCTTCACCTCTTACAATTGGCGGCGCCGCCGCCACGGCCGAGGCATGGCCGTCTTGGCCATAAGATAAATACCGGTACCACCGAGCATGTAACACGACACTGCCAAGGCTCCAGTGTTAATTTTTAAGCTGGCAATCACATGCCGGCCACCCAAAAACAAGAACGAAGATTCTTTTTTTTTCTTTGACATAGGAACACAAATTGTGTCTTCTGAATAGAAAAATATTGAAAACAATACATAATACTCATGTGATTATAAAATTTCCCTCTAGAAATATATAAACTAAACTTCTACATGTCTGTATATCGATAATAATTTTTAGTAAATATTTATTGAAGCTTTCAGTGAAAGTGAAAACTCAATTGACCGCATAAAATGACCTAGTTAAAAAAAAGTATATCTTGTCTATGTTCCTAAGGGTGTCAATAATTTCGATAGTGCAATAAACTTTGTTGTTATTGTTTAATACGGTATAAGTGTTTCCTGAATCATAGAGCAATAAATAGTGGGACCCGACTTACATATTTTAAACGGTAAGTAGTATTGTGATCTACGAGCATTACTTTAAAAAATCTAATGTTTCTTTGACGAAGTAAGTGTCATTTTTTCGCAGCTACTATTTCAATGTTTTGTATGATTTATTGTTAACAAAAGGGTTCTGTTTATAAGATAACGTATAAAGAATTATATCTTCATTCCATACCAAGTATCTGTGGGTGTATAATAAAGTTTTATGTAGAATTACATTGCATTGGAAAGGTGTTGCTTGCGACCGGTTTGTCGAGGCATAACATACCGCCTAATCAGAATCAATTGCTCTGGACAAGCAGCTGGAATGACACGAGTAATGAGCGTTCATTGCTGACGCCTCGAACTCGACGTAAATTGCGAAGTAAGCTACAATATTACCGACACTAGTATTTGGCGTAAACGATTCGTAGAACCAGTCGTGTGCATGTAATTTTAATAACGCGCTCTCTGCTGGAGATTTTAAGTGCACCGTTCGAATTTTAAATTGTTTACACAATAATTTAAAATTCGAATGATTGTTTTGTATCAGCTGGATATTGGATATTTTTATTGTATGTAGAGGTGAGTTCTAATAAATAAGTTGTTAGGTAACTCTTAAACAGAAAATTAAAATAAATGTGTTATTGCTAACTATTTTTAACGACTTTCCTCTATACTTTCCTCTAGTTTTAGTTTCGTTTTGATCATCATAATTATAAATAGCTTACCTGTTCGATAACTTTCCTGCCTGACAATAATATAATATGAATTATAAAATTGTGAATTGGTTTACTTTGTCTGTATTCAGCACAAGATTTATTATATTTTGCAAATATGTAATACCATGTAATAGTCCTGGGTTTCCAAACCTGTGGTCTCATCCCTGGGTCATGGGTGACAGAAAGCATTTTTCAAAGTATAAAATAGTGCCATGTATGAGTTGCATTTCCTGTTTTGTGTTTATGGGTCAGTTTGAAAATGCTTTACAAATGAGACACTGAAATTATTATAGAAAATTGATAATGACCTAGCCTTACCTAACCAACCATAATTGTTAAGGAAAACAATATATTTAAACTATGACAAACAAGAAGTTTTTATGTGATTGCATACCTGTTTATGTAAGTGTAACTGAATTATAATAAATACTCTATGACCTCAAAATGTTAGCAATCTATTTATTTATTTATTTAAAGGTTTATGTACACACATATAAACAGACAAGAAGAAAGGAACAGAAAAAATATGTACAAAGGTGATGCTTATTTCTAAAGAAATCTCTTCCAGCATACCTGTGATAGGAAACCAGTTAAAGAGATGTAGACAACGTGTGTAAGAGAAGAAGAGAAAATAAAATACATAAAATAAAAACACTTAATTATTCACTAATCTCAAATCAATCAATCAATTTTCTATCTCTCTCATCTGTCTCATCTACAAATAAACTACTTGCTATTTAATGTAAGAAATGGTTAGGTACATCTAGTTAATTTTTACCCAACTTCAAAAAAGGAGGAGGTTCTCAATTTGTTAGCAGCTTTTATAGATATTTCCTCGAAATTCTTTCAAAACTATCTTCGGTAAATCTGCTGTTACGTAAAGTGACTTTTTGGATTTCTGTTTATCTATTATGTAATCATATTATTATCAGTTAACATGCTTTTTTGTACTAGATATTTGCTTGACAAAACTAGGACAAAACATTATTCCTCAATGAAAAACTGGCCAGAATCGCATGAAAATAAAAAATTCTCTTGATTCTGAAATACTTCAATCAAGAAAACAAGAACCTACTAGTAATGTACAAACCCAGTCATGTATTCACAACGAATTAATATCACATATTCACTACAGTAGTTTAAACAACAAACCTTGTTGTGTGGTACGTAATACAACAAAGGCGTGTAAGTTCTCCATTTTCCCGCAACACAGGAAGGCGGCAGCACTGTCGCGCAGGAAGCTGTCGACTACCTCCCGCTCCTTTGTAAAATCATAACGTGTACGGTGTACCGTACCGTGCTAATTTATTTTGTAGTTATATGAAGAAAGTTAAGGCTCCGTGCACGAAAAAAAAACCCTTTTCGTCAATAACTTATCAAGGTGTAAGAAAGCTTGAAATAATTGAAACATTAAGTCTGTGTAGCTATAGGAGTACCCACAGTTTTCTAACTATTCGTGTCAGTCACAGCACCTGTTAATAGTTGCATCACTCTTGCGCTCTCGAAAATAAGGTTTATTTTATATAGTATGTTTATAGTAATTTCTTGTAAAAAAGTTGTCAAACGTCAGTCTCTCGTCATTTTTCGGAAAACTTGTTGCGAATATTTGTGATTTTCCATGAATCTTTGAAAAATCCCTTTCAACTACATGCAAAACAAAGAACTCGACTTTTCAAATCACACATAGTTTTGTTTTAATTCTTTTTCCCTTTCTCACAACGAATGAACAAAATTGATCAAAATTTGTCGATTTCATGCACGCTCTCTTAAGATTAATTGTTAAATATTACTGCATTTAAAATTTCAAAGTCATTTATTCAAACTAGGCTGAGAATCAGCTCTTTTCGAACGTCAAAGTTACATACGACAGTCCCACAAAAAGCCCACCCTTCACCATTTCCTAGTGCGTTAGCTGGGAAGAAGAAGTGGCGCAACGAATTCCCCAGCAGCACAGCTGTCTGCTGAGTTAGTAAAAAAAAAGATTCTATATAATATGTATGCAAAATAATTTACATTACGCGCGCATTACATTTAATTAAGTAAGTAATAGTTTCTTTTACTCACCTCATGCGTTCCATTTCAGACCTCTAGTTTTCGACGAATTAAATACTAGCGTACGTAGCGAGCCCTGTTCTGTAACACAAGCAAAAAACAGACTGAAAATAGCTTTTTATCATTTGAAATTAATCATACTGGAATATGTCGAAGTTAGATTAGCTAACGGCCGAACCCAATTGATTAATTGAAATTACTTACCCTATTGTCAGGACAGATCGCTACTGATGGTAGGCAGTATAATTCTATCTGTCACATCAATTCAGCCAAAAGCCGTCCACTGCTGGACATAGGCCTCCCCCAAGCACCGCCACTTCGACCGATTCTGTGCTTCCCGTATCCAGCGGATTCCTGCGGCCGTCACAAGATCATCGGTCCATCTTGTCCTTCCAACGCTACGTCTTCCGGTACGCGGTCGTCACTCCAGAACCTTTCGGCCCCATCGGCCATCTGTTCTACAAGCAACGTGCCCTGCCCACTGCCACTTAAGTATGGCAATTCTTCGGGCTATTTCGGTTACCTTGGTTCTTCTACAGATCTCTTCATTTCTGATTCGATCACGGAGAGAAACTCCAAGCATAGCCCTCTCTATTGCCCTTTGGTTGACTTTTAGCCTTCTGATAAGGCCTATTGTGAGCGACCACGTTTCTGTTCTTTATGTCATCACTGTGTCACATTCCATAAGATTCCTAGTCTCTGACAGATTATTGGGACGTTAAAACCATAGATAGATAGGTTTTTCTATCTCCAGTTTGCCAAAACTGGTGATAAACAGGTTATTAGGTTCGGCGGCTGCTGTTAGAAGTATCGAAAAAGTGCTGTTGATAAAATAAATTTTCGCCGATCCTTTGCCGATATGATCCAAAAAACAAAATACTGTTTGAAAATGCAACTATCGCCATGTTATTTCCATTTTGTTAGGTAATTACATAAATTTGTATACGTAGATATACCTACCCTTCAAATTTTAAGGCAAAAACTGATTAGAATTGTCTATACCAATTTATTGAAGTCTTACCTTCACTCTGCAAATGAATATGAATATTAAACGGCCGCCGTCTGTGGCGGGAGTTAATTAACAATCTATAACTGCATTTTGATTACGATCAATACTTGTTGATATAGTTTGACCGTTTTTCTTTATAAACTGCTCGATCAGATTTCAACCAAAGGAGGTTTATTAATATTTATTTTTGTCAACGGTCATAGAGTAAAACCTTCCCTTTGTGCAGGTGGGGAAGCAAGGAAACTTTGTTTTAGAGATTCAAAAATTTATTGTCGTCTCATACAAGTCACGCCACTTAAAGCTTATTATTTCGGAAGTTGCAGTGCAATTCATAATCATCACAGCTTCTGTAAAAAGACTCCCACATGGAACCAAAGACATTTAAGTCCACGTTCGAATGGACGTAAAAATATCGCGGCGGGATTTTATCGCGCACTGGATGTTCAACTATTGGTATTGAGCCGAGCATTGAGAATCTAACAGAGTGCATCCCAGCGCGTCAAAAAAACACTGTTGGATTTTCAACTCTCAGCGCTAAGAAGAGCGTTGAAAATCAAGTGCGCAAAAAAAAATTACCGCGGAAAAAAGTCGCTCGTGCTTACCTGCTATCTAATTACGCAACACGTTTTCGTAAACGATTACGACTAATCTGTTTAATTTTGACAGTTCAACAACATTCATTGCGTTATTTACGTAATTGAGCAAATATTTTTTTTCGAACATTAGCAGCAATAGATTTGCAATCTGTTTCAAAACGATTCAGATTCTGATTGATCGTTTATTACGCAACAAACTGCGTCCCGCGGTTTCACCCGCATAAGTCTCAATTCCGTGGGAATATCGGGATAAAAAATATCTAAATATCCTATGTGTTAATATCTGTGTGTCAAATTTCATCCAAATCCACTCAGTAGTTTTTGCGTGAAAGAGTAACAAACATCCATCCATCCATACATCCATCCATCCTCACAAACTTTCGCGTTTATAATATTAGTAGGAATTAGTAGGATTAGGGTACTGGGCTAAATCATGGATCGCATTCAGGGAAGCTTAAAAGTTTTTCCCAATCAGTCCCTTGCTAGTGGACATATTGGAAATAGCTTATGTTCATTTTCATAGTTCTGTATAACAACGACTACATTAAACTTACAACTTGGTAAGGGAAAACTCGCTCGGCTTCCATAAAATTTCGTCTGTGTAAAAACTGGTTTTGCATCCCTGATAAGGATTCTCCCGGAATACATTTATGTGATTTTATGTAACAGAAGGGCCACTAATTGAAAAAGGGCGATCCTAATTTGACACAGCAGGGTCTTCCATGTTTTTGAAGAGGCACTTTCGATGGCGGATAGGTTGAAACACAGACTTACGGCCGAACCCGATAACCTATTTTCAGTAAAAGACAGATCACTATAATATTGATAGTAGACTGTTTAATTCTATCTGTTATTGAATTCCACAATTCCGTAAGATTCCTTATTCTCTGACAGATTATTGGGATGTTCAAACCATAGATAGATAGGGGGTCTATCTCAAAACTAGTGATAGATACGTTATTGGGTTCTAATAGTCAATTAATAAGGACACAATTCTCCAAATTCGTCCACGGATTCCCTTTTATGTGCCCATTTGAACTAAACGATTTGGCTTTGACTTTAAGCCATAACTAGAATCTACACCGAGCACTTACTACGTACAAATGCAACAAACAACAACAAAATAAATAATAAAACTGGACGTCAAACAAGGTTGTCCCGCTGCCCCACTTACAGGCTGGTCCATTTCGTTCGGACGTTCGCCGGAAATGACGCCGCCGACCGTTCCGACCGACACGATTCGCACTCCATTCATACAAACAGCCAGTATTTATTATAAAACTATATTTTATTTATTGTGTTCGAAATTGGAAAAAGATAAAGAGGCTGTAAGACTCTTGGCTGCACGTCAAGCGCCAGCAGCATTTCTTTTCGCCAAACAAGTGCTAGCAACCCAGAATCTGGCGTTGCAGAAAATCAGAGTTACAGTTTTAACGTTTCTTCACTAGCAATGAAAAATATACCTAAGTTCGCCTCTGTTAAACGGACAGGGCACTGGGCAGCAAAGGCACCTAGGTACCTTAACCGTTGTAGTTCTAGAAATGGAAAACGGGTCTTAGTAGACTGCCCTTATCCTTTTGAGACATGATAATCAGCAGTCACCGTTCTGGAAAAAAAAAACCAAGAAAGTGGGCAATTTTCACAAAAACTTCTTTGATGCCATTTGAATTCGATCCAATTTCATATAAGAATCAAAAAGCTATCTAACTCAAACTCAAAATCAAATTCAAAGCATTTATTTCAATTAAACCATGCAAACCCATCATGCATGTTAACCATGCATGTTTACAAACAGGCACTTTTGAATTGTCAAGGAATCGGTCAGTCAAAAATATGAAGCTAGTTGCCCATTCCAAACCGTAGTAGGTACCTATGGAGAAGAACAGGCAAGAAACTCCACGGACACTCTTTTAACCAAGTGAGGCTTGACTACTAGAAAAGAAAGAAATCGCAAAAAACTTTACTAATACATTTTGCAGGAAATAAGACACCGTGTCCCGTCGCTAGGTAAACACCACTCCTTAATAAAATTTACCACAACTATCCACCATATTAGAAGTGTTAAGAGAATATCTCGAGAAGTTAGCGCGCCGTGTTTAGACCTGTCCTTCAGTGGAGTGTCTGTCACCGACTTATGACGGGGACTAATGGCTTGCCTTGTTTACGGACCCTCTATCAAATATATTGTGTTTCTGAGCCGGATTTTAGACTATGGTTTAAGTTGGGTTGGGTTTGCATAAGTTTTGATCCGGTACTAATTTCCAAATGGAGAGGGTAGTTGAGGAACATGTTTTGCGAGGTTGAATGTGGTTGTGGCTTCTTGCAACTAGCACACTTCTGTAATGCTACTTTGTGAATAACTACATGTCTCTACTGCTGAACATGAGGTTCTGGGGTCGATTCCCAGTTCAGGCTATGTGGAATTTCTCAGTAGCAGCGCTGGATTGGTGCCCGGGTGATGGCAATAGGCTCGCCCCCTATTTCATGGGACTTAAACATAACAAGAAGATGAATCCATGAAGTAAATCAATCAATATAATGATGATCCAATGTAGTCTATGAATTACGTTTTAAATGTATATCTGAATTAATATTATTTTCGTCTTCAGGTGACATATTCCTGAAACAACTCGGTCCAGTTGGTAAGTGAAAACAATTTTTAATTTACTGAAGAATTCTGTGGGCGGTTCTGAATAACAACTTTTTCTCATAATTTTTATTATTTTATGAGCTAACAACTATTAAAATTGTTTTTGTACCCAGTTGATCCGTTTCTGTCGTCCTGTTTACAATCATGAAAGTAGTTTGAATTTTTATTATAGTTATTCTATTTTCTAGACTCTTTATTGGTATGTTGTTTTTAGTATCGAGGCTGATGACCTGTATGTGTAGTTCTTAACTGAGTGATGTATTCATAGTTTATTCCTAGCTAGTGTCATCATTCGTTAGAACACGTATTTAGATTTAGTAGCTTGACTTAAATTTCTCTCTGATCTTCTTCTGGTTAACTCTTACGATTGTCATTTAAGTAAATCTTCTATTTATGGAAAGAAAGAAAGAAATTTTATTTGCTTGATGGATAATAGGTATAGTGATACTGGCCCAACTTCTTAGATTCACTGGTTACTTTGACGAAGCTGAGATGCTAGGCGTTTATCATTAATCGTTTAAACTAAAGTTTACTCTACAAGAAAGCTTAAGCATGTGCCATATTAGGCTTCTGTTGGGGTTACGTCTATTTTCGCGAAAAATAACACAAAGAAAAAAAAACAATCAAAAATAAAACAGGTTGGGGTAAAATATGCGCTTCAGTCACTCCCCAAGCTAAAGGTTGGATACTCCAATAGTATTTTTATTCTTCTTCATTCCATCTTACTCATTCTAGTTTAATCACATTCCAACAAAAACACCATAATTCCACAGAGCAACATATATAACACAATCCCAGTTCGCAATTTCTAGACTAGTTTCAAACTGCGCTAGTTTTTTTGCGCTGTGGTCTAGCCTGAAGCCTCGCATGCGTAACCCGTATGTAATTAGGCGCCGGCCTGCTAACCTACCTACTCTGGCCTATAAAAAGAGGTTCGTAGTTTCCTACTTGAGCACGTAGGAGGCCATGATTGAGAGGACTTGGGTTTGTTTCCAGAAATGTTAGGGAAAAAGGGGTTGGAATCTGTGGTAGTGTTTTAGACGCTATAGTTTTCCACGACTAGGACTGAGTTAGTTTTGCACGAGTTGTCTTTATATCTTCCTTTAGTAAGTAATATACGTAAAATTAGATAGCAATTGCACTTAGTAACGTTTTGATTACCTACTCATTAAATACGTTAGATGAATCCTTCTACTTTTGGGAAAACAAAAGTATGTCCTAGAACCAAACAATTCGAAGACATGTGACATCTACCAACCTGTACTGGGCCCGCGTGGTAAATTACAGCCCAGGGTCCTCTCGAAGAGAGCAGATCTGTGTCCCAGCAGTATTTAGCCTTACAATTTCTGTTTTCAGAACTTGAAACATGCTAGCTGTTAACTTTAATGATTGTGACCTGATTATTTAAGATGACAAGATAAACATCAAGTTATTCAAACCAAACCAAAGAAATCCTGCCTAGATAGCAAGGAAATGATCTTCACAATGCCATTATCCTAAGTATATAATGTAACTCAGTTTTCGTATAATCTTGCAAAAGAAAATTGTTGATACATTTGTCCATACCTACTCATAGGCCAAAATCTGTTTTACAGTTCAGATTTACTTATTCACCGCAGAGTTGGTTTGGGAGTTACTCCTCGTATGTTGCTAACGAGCCAGTGAAGAAAAGCTATGTTATCTTAATCTGGAATTTGTCTATCTGATAGCAAACTAAAATAAAATAAAGATAAAAACATTACTCTTTTGTTATTTGTTTCGATTACAACAGCTGATGTGCAGATATAAGTCACGCAGTTCTTTGTACCGCGTCGATCGATTCGTCGCAGATTCGATCCGCCCGGATTACTGTTATTAAACAATGTATCACCCGCTTAGATTGCTCCATGTGATGGATGATAAATGCGGGCGGGGTGAACATTTTTTGGGGTTTCATTGTATTGCAGATTTTGGGACGGGATCCTGTAGATTTTAATCTTTATATCTGAAATGAGCGACCCGGTTTTTTCTTTAGATGATCCGGAATAATACATGAATTGTTTGCCAGCACAATATTTCATTCGTTAGTGACGATTCAAAAATGTTAGGCGTATCCTGAATTTCAACCTTGCTTGTTCTTTTCACTTCCAGTCCCTTCCCGTACCGACAAGATAGTCGATCAATCTGCCTAGCTTTTCCCAACTATGTTGGGGTCGACTTCCAGTCTAACCGGATGCGGCTGAATACCAGTATTTTACATGGAGCGACTGCCTATCTGACATCAACCACCCATTTACTGGATAACACGATAGTAAAGATAGTATAAGAATAATAGTCAGTTTTAGGCCAATTATGTATTTTATTCCTTGACGAAGCCCAAAACTTGGTGGTACTTCTTAAGTTTTTCAACGCTGTGCCGCCTTAGCAACACAATTTTTTCACCGACAAAATGAAGAAATCTCGTAATAGCCACAAAGAATTATATTCGAGTTTCTATTCAACTAGAACACTATCATTATAGCAAACTAATATTAATAATGACAGAGTACCTACTAAACGGTCTATAATTGTGAAGGTCTCCAGATTGCACAGGTCAACGGTACATCAAATTATGTTACGTTTAATAGCCTTTCAATGTGTGCGATTGTTAGTCATCCATTTGATTCTGAATGGGTACAGATTTAGTACACGCGCTGTCATATAGAATATTGATTACTAGCTTTAGCGCGCGGCTTCGCTTGCGTAGAGGTCGGAAATGATCACAAGGGAACATACTACCGGGATAAAAGTATCCTGTCCTTAACCAGGTCATGGTTTACCTGTGTGTCAAATTTTATCGAAATGCGTACAACCGTTAAGGTGAAAACGTCAAGGTATGCCGCGAAGACGTCAGTATCAGGTTGTATGTTAGTCTAAATATGATTCGCGGCCCTAACAAAAGTTTATTTTATAGAATTATAGTTATAGAAATCATCAATACAACTCTCTAAGTTCATGTAATCCTATTGAATGACTATTCAATTCAATTCAATTTTATTCAGGAACAATTTACATTGTGTTTGAAATCATACATAAAAAATAAAATAAAAACACGTTCATTAAAACTATAGAATACATTCATGCACAATAAAATATAGAAAAAAAAAACAAAACAATGACATAAAAATTCAATAACATTACAAATTAAACATTCAATACAATTAAAAATTCAATAACATTGCAAGCTACATTGCAACATACTAATATTACCCAGTCCCACTTTTAAGTGTCTCAAGGGCCTGTATACTTTACTCCTACTGGACTTTAAATGAACTCAGTAATGCAACAGATGTCCCGATTAACGTGCCACTTACCTACTAGGTCCAAAAGGCTCACGAAAAGAAGAAGAAGACTGTTGATTTGGTTTGCCTGCTACTTCCTGATTTTTTTAAAGAGCGTTTTCAAGGCCAACTCGCTTCGAAATCGGCAGTAATTTTATTATGAATAGAGTCGGAAATACAATGCCAAATGCAGTAGAAAAGTGGGATGCCGTAATTTTTTATAGTAATACTCAATTTATATTCTACGTTGCTAGTGTAACATAAGCTAGATATGCCAATGCTGCAAAATGCCAGCGCGAGTCATAAATGACCGTGATCATGACACCGTCTGTGAATATGTCGACATTCTTCGTACGGGCAAAGTATTAGCAAAACGTGTTAATTGGACGCTCTTCTACGTCATACGTGGGTGAGACAGATTGACTGACTATTGTTCGACTTAAAATCTACTTACCACGCTACAAGGTTTTTTTGGCGCGCGGACAAAGTCGGAACTAAAGCCGCCATCTTGTATTTTCAATACATTGCCCAAAACAATTGCACAATTTTCTACCAACATCGCCCCCCGTCATTGCCATTCAAGCGCCAAAATATTCTTGTAGCAGTTTACTGTTGTTATTTGACAAATTCAACAAGCTCTATGTCAGGATAGGCAAAACTTTTGGTATTCCCAAACACTCTTCGAATCGCGGTTGCCGTTATTTAGTCCTAATGTGGTAGGCGGCAAGCCAATTCGCATTTATTGGCACAGTTCCAAACTGTAGGCTTACAATTAAACTTTTTTTGTCAGAAAACCTACGTAAAACTTTTGTACGACCACGGACGCCCGGAAGCACCTCGAAAGCTTCTGAGAATGGCCCAGCGCCTGCTACAATATGCGCTGCGAAGTTGTGAAAAGTTTGAAAATGTTAAAACAACCCTTTATAGGATAATTTTAAAGATTTATTTTAATTTTTGAGTAGCTAAGTTGCAGCATGCAAGTTTCTTCTTTGGTCCAAAAATTCAGGCTAAGTATGGCTGACACTTTTTGTCTAGTAAACTTTATTTCACCATTTTAGCTCTCCATCATCTTCCTCCTTTCACATCTAAGTCTTTAAATCAGATTTGATTAGGATATTTGATCTGGATGCGGGGCAAAACTTCACATGCAATGTTCGTTCAATTGTTTTCTCAATCAGTTCTTTCTCATCACGAAAGTAACTGCACGTCCAGAGTAATTCGCTTTGTTCATCAACATGACAAGCAAACACAATGCTGGTGACCTCATACCACATACTCATCGACTGTGTGACGATACTATTAAAGTTAATCACTTTAATTACAATTACTACTACAATACACAATGGTGAATCCGCTGCAGCGATTCACACGGCTTTTTGTATTAGTACCCAAGATATTAAATACCGTTGATAACAAAAGCAAGGGAGATACGTTGTCAGTTACATTATAAGAAGTACCTACCTTATAGTCTCCAATATAAGCCTCATCGTCATCATTATTAGTTAAATACTTCCAATGCTAGACAGTGTCCGTCACCAAGCTTTCGCCTACTGCTAGACATGTGCCTCCACCTATGAATATTCTCCATTTTGTTTATAAGTGTGTCAACGATCAATCATTGACAGTTTCAAGCCTCTCTTTGGCCTAGTTACAGCTAGCTTTGCAGTTTTATTGGTTGATTGAGAGACATCCCTCTGAAGTAACCAATAAGGTACTTAAATGAGAAGAACCTTACCCGACATTAATCAAATTCAGAACGACTTTTTCCAGTGTTACAAATTCTATATGCGACACATTTAGAGACTTGTCATGCTGGATGCGTCTGCGTCGTACGGTCTGATCAAATTGAACATATCATAACATTAATGTTCGAGTTGACCAGACCATAAAATCTTCAGATTATTTTGCCATTTATAGGTATAACGGCACCCATGTTTCCCCAGCGCGTCCACCATCTTTCTACAATCTGAGATCTTTACTCATTATTCATCATATCATGAACCGGTAAACGTAGCGGTTGTGGTAGATTTGTGACCACTGCTTGCCTTCACCGTAATGAGTTGTCATTACCACTACCGTATTACAAGATAGCAGCATAGCTTAGGGATGAGAAACTTATGACACGCGACATGATGATGTCTGTATGCAATTGAATAGATTAGGCTTTAAATAAGAAGACATTGGATTTGAACACGAAGAAAAAAACATCGCTGTACGTACATTGCATACGTACGTTATACATATATATATATTATAAAAATGTAATAGCTGACCGGACAAACGTCCTGTTTCCTAAAACTCTTGATTTTTTTTTCGATTTCCTAGAATTCTAAACCATCCAGGGACTCGAAAAATACAATATTAATAATAGGCAGTTCAAAATATACTTTTTTTTTCACTAGACTAGGTATGTATAAATTTGACACAGTATATTTTCCCTTTGACCCCATTCAAACGCACACAATAAATTTAATCAAAATGACGTACACACGTACTGATGAATTAAATATATTCTAAAGATATATATTTTCTTGCTAATTGTGAGAAATATTCTAAGCTATCGCCAAACTTTCGCAGTTCACTGCCAAACATAGGCATTTTCCCAATTTGCTTCACAAAACCCGGTTTTCCGCCTTACCTATTCCATCCATCCGAACTGGCTTCCTCAAGTCTAATCTAACTAACATTATTACCCAACCTCACGATGACTGACACTGCCAGCTTAGCATAATTGCATTTTCTTTGGCTGGAATAATTTTCATATTATTATAAGCCGTTAAAGAGGTGCGCGAAGTAGAAAAAGATGGATGGTGGCAGTTATGAGATTCTGTAGTGCAGCTGTGGTTAGCATTATGAGGCATTTAGTATAATGCTACCATGTGGTCGATGTTACTGGCAGTGTGTGATAATCTGTTGAATGTGGGCTGATTTTAGAGCAGACAGTAAATTATTATGTTGATGACGTAAATGGTAATCAACTGTAGCGTAGCAGGAAGAAAAAAAAATTTAGTTCTTGAAATGGTTTTTTTTTAATCATCTCAGGTTGGTTCCATTCATTTCCGTAGAAATTGTTTCGTAATGAATTTAATCTGTTAAGATGAATTTCCAAAAAGTAAACAACATTATATTAAAATGTCGCCAGGATACAACTATATTTGTACAAGAAACTTCCATCAGAAGCTAACCGCGGTTACCGTGTACCTAATCTACTTATTAAAACATAATGGGTAACAGCTGACGGCCATTATCGTTCGAACAATACTCTAAATACGTGCATAATATAAGTAAGTACAGCAAAATAAAACTTAATTGCCTCATTTTAAAGTGCACAATGCAATGTTAAAATTAATGACGTGTGTTAAGGAGGATGCTCATAAGCCGACGTGATTAGACGGCGCAAGAAAATTGTAATCAAGCATTAACGTGTTAAAGAACTTGGTGTTAATCATACCGATGTTATGAGCAAGAAATGTGTTGACGCAAATCGATTTATTTGCTTGATGCCTTTCACTGTTAGATGGGATTCTGGGCGTCAAGGAGTTAATTGCATTCATGTGGACTCAACCGCTGATATTCTACAACCTTAGTTTTATGTTCCATTGCACATTCAATCAAAATAGATATGATGCAACGGGATTTAGTATCGTAACCATGTTATACGGTGTATAATCGAGTACCCCACCACTTTTATTGTCTTGCGAATATCATACAATGATGAAGCTGGGTTTCATACAGTTATCACCAACCCCTTTCTTACCATTGGGTTCATTCCTCCCTAAACAATCTGCTCCCTAGTTCAGCCAGTGCAAAACCTCCTTTAGCATTAGTTTGGTCTAGCATTCCCACGGCACGGAGGCACAGAGCGGAACAGGTCACTTCTTTCACCAAGGCACGACGAGTCAAACGCTTTGTGCGAATCCAGACGACACAGTTTAAATGCCGCACTAATTTACTATCGCGGTTAATGCGTTCTCGGAATCCAATTTTGCGAAAACATGGTTTGTTGTAAACAAAATGAACTTTGTGGTATGTATTATGATGTTTATGTTACCTATTCTTATTAGAATTATATCAGCATTTTATATTTTATACTTTTAGAAGGTTATAAAAAATTTTAGCTACTATCGACGTTAGTGCACATGTTAATAATTTAATTAAAATTCTTCCTAAGAGCGTGAACGAAGTGCAACCGTAGCTTCTATTTTCAGGGTATTCCGTGTTCATTTAAGTCGTATAGGAAAGCTGATTTGGCTTAAGAATTCCAGACACAATTAGACTGAAGCAAAAATCTCATCCAGAGGGAATCTAAAGACAATAATTGTCCACTACAGTCAAGTATAATTAAGTTTTATATTCAGTCTTTCTTCTGTATTTCTGAAAGAAACCAAATCATCGGTATCTTCACAGTTACGGCTCTGATATTGTCAATATAGGTAACATTTTCATTCATTTCGATGAATGTCGAATATGTCGATGTCACCCTGTATTTCTAGCGTTATTTTTATGCCTCGTTCTCAGTACGTCTACTCCATTCAACATTAAGAAATGCATATAAAATATAATATATGCACGCTTCATGAAGATCGTTTCCCCGTCAATTGTGAAATGTTTTGCAAACATGTAGGATGTGTTGTCAGTAATACGAGCCGTCTCGTGTTTGATATTGAAACAAGATCGTTCCGATCCGCCGACGATATGGAACTTAGGTACAAATAAATGGATAGTATACATGAGGTTCGATCGAGTCGGTAATTGGGTGGTTAGAAAGTTATTGAAATGAACTGATTTCGATGTCCTGCCAGCTGGTAATGACGTGATTGTAGAAACTGAAACCAAAGAATTAGTATCAGCTGATGTGTATGTCGCAACAAACTAGCTTAATGAGACTTTCAGTTAACAGCCTAGCCTTTTACGTTGGATGTAGTTGGAATATGCGCTTAGGGCTTTACTTGTGAAGTTATAATGGATAAAATGAATTTTACGATAATTGCTAAGGTTTTAATACCCGTAATGAGCTCTACTGAGTATTTAATACTTCTCGTTTTTTTTTTATTATAACATAAGGGGAGTTTTAATCAATGCATTAAAAAGTGGCATTGTAATTTTAATCTGAAGAAGGCAAGGAGAATTGACTCAGTTTAAGCTGTCATTTTATTATGCAACTGATCCAGGTGTGGTTGGCAGCGTGGGCTCAAGTAGTGGGTGTACTCATATCCTTGCGGTTAACTGATCTACACCCATTCCGATTTTACCTTTACACCGCGCTATTAAGGAGTTATTTCCACTTCATCGCCAACATATTATTCGGTTCCATTTCCTGCCTTGTAAACATTAATGTAGTCAGTTTTTAAAGTTATCGCTACGTGCGCTTTGGAGTGGTTCGCATTTTATTGTGCATAAAAATTCGTGTTTTCCACTTTGCAACATTTTAGCGCACCAAACGCATACAATTTAAAAAGAGGAAATTATGGTAAAAGGATTCCATATTTTTAGCGTTGATGGCCTGTTTATTGCACATGTGCCGCTAAAGTATCCGAGTTTTATACGATTGCCTAATGAAATCCGAGATGCTGATGCCTTTTAATATGTCGATTTGCTTATTAAAATTATGCTATATTTCGCGCTGGTGTTGTTGTCGGTGAATTTGTCGAAAATTTTCGCATTGGCCCTTTTGGTCACGACAGGAGCGGAGGCGGAAAGATCTGTTGTCCTGTTCCAGGAGCATCGATTCTCTGTGAACGTCACGCGACATACGACTTTGCGGCCTTGTGTTTAGGGTGTTTTCGCGTGCCTGTTCCGGGAGTTAGGTCGTAAGGTTTCGGAGCGGTGCGGGCTCCACGCGGCCGGGGTAGCTCGCCGCAGTGCCACGCCGGTCGCCGGCACCACCGCCCGCGTCACTGCATCCCCTCATTCGGGAACATTCGTTCGATAACAGACGTCGCGTTGCGGTAGGTTTCGTATGACGAACGTTCGCCGAAGGTTTCGGCATTCGTGCGGGAAAAACAGTGTTTTCAAAAATAGTATGAAAATATAACAGTGTATAAAGTGCTGATTTTTTGTATATCGCATTTAACGAAGTTAGTGCATAGTTTAGTGAGTGTGTGACGGAAATTCAAAGTTTTTCGCATTGGTTTGTGTAACTTTTCAATAAATTTTCTACAATAGCTTACATTTCCTCGTTAACTGAGCTTTTATTTCTGGTACATTTTACAACAGTTTTTACAGAGCAAAAGAGTTTTACTCGTAATACGTGCGAATAACATATTTTTGGCCAAGTTCCCAGGCCCAGGATCCTGTTGGCAATTAAAACAATATATATGCCGTGTATTTCAAAAAGCGTTTTCATAAAAGTTGGATCGATTTTTTCATTCTTTTTCGTAGGAAAACGTTGTGTTTGGAAACGTTTGTTTAACTTAAGGATCGATGTTTAAGTAATTGGTTGGTAATAAAGGGGTCCGGTCTGCGGTTTATTTTACTAATTAATTACTTGTTTGTCGAAGGAGGATCAGATGTTTACTGGATTTCGGCAAACTGGCTTGTAACTTAAGTTTTTAAGTTTGAAATTAAAATCCTTCAAAATCTATTCAGATGCTCAACTCTTTTGAAAATAAATAAGTTGTGAATTATGGCATATGGCTTAGAATAGATTTATTATTAGCTTATATTATTATTGATGACTTCTAACTTTGGTGTACGTGGTTAATATCAGGAAAACGGTGTTGTAGTTACCCAGGTTAATGCCAGGGCATTTTGGATGATCATTATTTTTCCAAAAATTATTTTAGAGATCGGCCAAAGCAACGGAAAATAAATCAGCATTAAGTAGTTTGCTGCATATTTTTTGCGATGTTACAAACGGAAACAATATGGCGGTTATGATAAGGGTATTATTAGTCCAATTATCCAGCGTTTTGTTTTGAACTTAACCATAGAGATTGTTGCTGCGTAGGCGTCTTTATAAGGCTATTTTAAGCGTATCTAAACTCCATTAAAATTGTGTCGCATTAGCAGTTATTTTGTAAGGAAAAATGGGTAAAGGTGCATGCATTTTAAGTATGATGAAAATTACCGAATTTTAGTTACTTACTACAGCAGTTAATTTTGATTATATATCACCAATTAATTGCAATATAATGGAGTTAACTGTTAACCATAGACACGCCCCAGAAAAAGATCTTTGGTTCCTGGCGAAAAAAAGATCCTAAAAAAAAGAGTTGCTATTGTTTTCCGTGGACACAGTACTTTAACACCTACTACCTATTTAGTTAATGAATACTAAAATTTGACCCAAAGCAGAATTCTACATTCATCATATCATCATTTCAGCTATCAGATATCCAGAGCTGGACATACGAATCCCCCAAGTCACCATATCAACCAACCAACAAATTCCAATGTTACCTTACTACCTTTACAAGCAAATTATTGTTTACAGGCGACCTTGTTAGTCTTTGTTTTTTCCTTTTTCTGCTGTTATCACTCCCCAGTATGCACATTATTGTACTAATTAATAACAACGCTGATTTATCCTGTACCTACTATGTCATAATGTGTCATGTTTCATCGTTGGTAAAGGCGCTTGCAGACATGTCGACTACTTTGGCATGTTCTATTAGTTCACCAACTAAAAATAGAAATATTGCTATCATTATACACTTACGAGTATACAGCGTAAGGAAAACGTAGATACTAATTTGAGTCAAAAACTTCAACGTGTTTTTGGGCAGGATTTTCTGCTGATGTTTTGTCTAAACTTCTATGGTCAACAAACTAACCTTAATAATATATAAAATAATATAATATTTTGTATATATATATAATATATTTAAAAAATATCACCTTTGGGCTGATGTCGCAAAGCCAGATATCTTTATCCGGGGAATATTTGTGATTTTTTGGCAGGTTTCCATACAATAACTGTCAGACGTCATTTTAATTGTACCTACGGATAAAAAATATTCGATGTTGGAAACATCAGCCATTAGTGTGGTATGAGTCGGTTTAATTTATTTCGACAATTCTACGTCTGTTTTTTGTTTTATGTACAAACAATATAACAATAGCCTAAGTTTAATGTTGTCCACAACAAAATTAGCGCCTCATTTGATCGATGAAATGTAAAATTAAAGGAATGCTTTGAGATGACCGCTAAATTATATGACGGTCTCGCAACTTATGAAACTTGATATGAAAGTCGTAAAGAATAACTCTGATCATTAATAATGTCGATTGATATAAACGACTGGTATTTTTATTGCATTTTATTAGAAAATTCCATTAATCAATTTCAATTTGTTCTTCCATTTTTGATGATTAATGATTGGTTATAAAATTCCGTAATCTGACCGTATCTGACATTTCTTGTCATGAAATCGATTTGATCGTTCTCAGCATCTTGTAGTCTACATTTGATTAATTAAAAAATCCTATATTGTTTGTGACATTCATTGCCTGGCAGGCTCTACCTTTGCCGAAACAAAATGTAATTTTTCGGAAAGGTCTGAATTAATTGCAAATTTATTAACGCCTTTGCCAAATAGTGGGTAGGTATATCTTTAGGAGTTCATAATACCTCAGCTCAAATTTACTCTTTATCTCGCTCGCACGAAACTGCTCGCGGACTGTGTGAGAGCGCGACTGAGTGGCGGGGAGAAGGCTTCAAGGCGCTAATAGTTAAGGAAATTTCTTTTTACGGCGAAAATAATAGTAATATAAAATAAAAATATAGTATCTGCTTTATACAGTCAAAACCGTTTATAGCGAATCGAAGGGACCGTCGGATTACGGTTGTTATAGCCAATATTCGTTATAATGAAAAACACTATAAGTGAATAGAAATGCTGGAACCTCAAAATTTCATCCTTAAAACCGGTACGGGATAAGGGAAGTCGTTATAAACGGTTTTGACTGTAGTTAATTCAGTTACTACGCAAAGTTTCACGATCTAATTTGAAGTATTTTTTTTAATACCAGCGGTTTGGCGGAAACGTTTTTTTTTTTCTCTCTTAAATTTTTTATGGAATCGTGTTTTCGTCAAACAGTAATTAAAATTAATCCTGAACTTTACCATATATTCATTTGAAAGTTATTGCTGCAGTATTTTTGATATAACGGAGGATCATGCAAAGTAATTTGAGGTATTTTAGACTCTTAAGAGGCAATCTTCTTCTTCTTTACATCGCTGGTACGCGGTATTTGAGATATACCTAGTTGGCCCAAAACTTCTTCATTTCTACGGCATCGTCGGTGACAGCGCATAGGTCACTTTGTCTGCACGTTTTCGTACACAGAAGGCAGGATAGGCGTTGGACCATAGTTTTTGACATACCTTATATCACACATCGACATCCTGCTGTCTGTGGAAAAGCGGTTTGCGAAGACGTCATTTGCGATAGGTATATACATATAACAACATACAGCACATTATAAGCACTAATAGATGGGTCTTCTTCTTTTCGTGTGGTTAGTGACTAACCTGGTGTCAGACTTTTAAAGCCGCCCATGGGCCACTGACTTGGCTTCAAATGCGTTCGAGAAATATCTCTCAGGCATGCCGGTTTCCTCACGATGGTTTCCTTCATCGTTTTTTAAGCAAGTGATAATTCTACAATACGCACATGAATCTGAAAAGTCAGAGGTGCGTGTCTTGAGTTCATACTCAAGACCTATGACTTGAAGGTCTGACGGTCATACCACTAGGCTATCATTGCTTAGATGGGTAAATGGCTGTAAATGGGTACAATTTGTTGAAGTTATTAAACCTGATAGCTTACCTACCGTGAATTAAATAACATTCATTCGTTCAGTGTTTTTTAAATAATTCGAACGTAGGGAAATTGACAGCAGCTTACTGCTTTACATGATGCGTGTAATTTCAAAATGATTCAGTGAGAAAGAAAGGTCATATTGTTGGTACGGTAGGCCGCGCGTCAGTGGTAACAAAATCAGGGTCAAATTAAATTACCTAGCGAAACTATTTATTTTTTATTTTATCGTGTTCAGATATCCCTGATACCCATCACATTTGCAGACTTTCTCTAGATAATTTAATATGATACCTTAGGATATCAGCTGGCCTCTGAATTTAGAGAAACTCTGTACATACTACGCTAGGCCAGCTCAAGTGTTATCTGACGTGCGGCCTCCTACTGTGGGTTGTACAAAAGTAGAGTGCGCGATTTTTATATGAAACGTGCAGATATCGTTATTAGCGATAATACAGTCCAATGTCCATTGTCTATGTTTATTGTCATTTTGCTTTGAATTTTTTGTTGCGTCTATGGTAGATTATTTTTTACTCAGTTCAGAAAAAATATCTTCTGTAGTCTGTACCTCCTACTTTTATTTTTATCTACTAGCTTCTGCCGGTGGCTTCGCCCGCGTGATATCTTTATACATACTAGCTGCGCCCGCGGTTTTACCCGCATAAGTCTCGATCCCGTGGAAATATCGGGATAAAAAGTATATATGTCCTATTACAGGTCATGGTCTACCCATGTGGCAAATTTCATCCAAATCCGTTCAGCCGTTTTAGCACGAAAGCGTAACAAACACAAACAAATAAACAAACAAACTCACTTTCGCATTTATGATATTATAGTTAGGATGTTACTCAGTGATAATATAGCATTCTACTGGTGAAAGATTTCTTTAAAACGGTCTAGTCGTTTTTGAGTTTATTCACTACAAACAAACTTACAAAAATATAAATCTTTTCTCTTCTATTAATATTAGTGAAGATGTAGATTATATCTCAAACTTACTTACAATCTAAAAGCAAGAGTTTGCAAATACAACCAAAGCCTTTAATTTATTGAATATCACCTCTAAGGAAAGACTTTAACAAACACCTTTTCCGAATTATTATTGTCCATAATCCATGTTTCAATTGAATTTATCATTGAAACATAAACGCCCGCTATAATAACACGATAATCACACAAGTAATAATAAATCATGAATACATGATGCTTTTCAGTAGCGCGTATTTAACACCCGCGGTGGGTCATTGACCTCGGCGTATGATACAAAATAATGGCGCGGTTTAGTACCTAGGTTACAGCGCTAATTATTTCAGGCTATTTTAGTACATTGGAGATGTAATTTAAGGGGACTACAGGACCTAAACGTGCCTAAACGCAAGTTTTATAATGCCTAAAAGAATATGATCCACTGCAGTAAACAAAATCAGAAAAATATATGATATTCTTCAGGATATATGCTAGTATGATAGTGTGTTGAAAACATAATACAACTAATTTGATACGATAGAAAAAAATCATGAAGATACCTCTAAAAATTTCTTTTAACGATTAAAAATCATATTAATTTACATGCAATCATTCTGATTTTTTGTCAGATTATTCTACAAGCTACATATTAGCATAATAGTGTTTTAATTTTTTAGTCCAATCAATAGATTTTCTGTAAATCGCTAACTGCTTCATATTTTGCAATAAATTACCTGCGTCGTGTCATCGCGCTTCTCTTTAATTTCTATGCAGTCCGACAGTGACCGCGCTTTAGCTGTTGTAAGCCTCTTAATGGAATACACTTGTGTTCGTAAACATAGCTTTGTATAAAAAAAGTCGGGGCGGGATGACGAAGACGTTTCCAATCTGAAAAAAATAAAAGTCAAAAGTTTTATATTTGGAACAAAAATTGTCATAATTACAATAGAAACGATCAATCTCCCTCCCTAGCCTTTTCTCAACTATGTTGGGTTCGCCTTCCAGTCTAACCGGATGCAGCTGAATACCAGTATTTTACATGGAGCCACTGCCTATCTGACCTCCCCAACCCAATAACTAGGTAATACGATACCCCTTGGTAAAACTGGTTCTGGCTTCTGACTACTCGTGAAGACTGTCAAAGATACACGAATGACAGTCGGGCCACACCAGCTTTACATGCTTTCAGAAGCACGGAGGAGTTTCGGTATGTAAAGATGGTCACCCAGCCACGGACTAACCCCTGCAAGCGTAGCTTAACCTGATGGATCGACCCGTGCGGCTGTTATTACCACGAACTTCAACAGAAACAAGCTGAGAAGAGCTGTTACAATAGAAACTATGTTAGCTGCAAAAGCTAATAACTGTGTCGCAGCTATCAACGCCCGTCGCAACATTAAGAACGCATTGTTCAAGACTTAACCAGGAAATGTGTACAGTTTTGCTAACATTGGCCCTGTCGCTGTCAAAATAATATAATAAAATTATTTACACTGACAGGGAGGCGCTGTTGGTAAACATTTGTGAAATGTCAACTGTGCGTTTGCATTGGCGAAACATTCACAAACAAAACATGTTGAAATCTTTACATTCTGTCAATGTTCCAAAAAAAAATTGACAGGAATTAGAGATTGTGCAGTGCAGTGTATTCAAAATACAAGATGGTGGCGTTAGTTCCGATTTTGGCCACGCGTCAAATTAACATATAGGCACCAATGAGTACAGCCCCTAGTTTTATCAAGAGCTTGTATAAGCAAAACAATTAATGTCTTGAGTGCTCATAATTTCTCGATACCGCTAATATTTAGATTAATATTGTATCGATTATTATCAAATCGATAATCGAAGAGATATCAATCCGACAGTTTACATTAAAATCTTCGTTATCATACTACTATACTTATATTGTTAAATGTTATGGCTGGCTGAAAACAACAAGCAGTCGTACTAAATTGCTCTTTATTCTTTTGTTCATTAATCAACATGCGAAAACAGTATTAATATTCCAACAATAAACTTTTACAGCCTACAGTGTTGTTGACTGCCAATCTCTGCCATTACTAAATTGTATTCTAGTCTCGGAGGCAGACTTTTTTGTTCTGAATCATGTAGAAAGTCTGGAAATGTTTGATGTTATGTATCTAGTTCATTACAAGACATGAGTGGAGTTATTTTTAGAGTATTTATTAAATCATACATCATAAATAATCTTAATACAATAAAGGGATTATAATTTTTGGATGTAGTTTTTTTTTTTCTCGGCTCTTGTATGGTTTCAATTTCAACTACATTCACGGGCCAAAGTCAAGTAAATGCAACGTGTGGTGTGTATTTAAGAAGAGAGTGAAGTGAAGTTTCGTAACTATTCTATATTATCATATTTATTAAATCTAATTTCACCTACTGTTGGGCCAAGGGTCAATATGAGCTCTATTCGTATTTTCGTTGACTGCTATATGCAATATTCGCCATTGGGCGATTTTACGGTTTTGGAATATAAGTTTTCTTCATTTATGTCTACATTCGTAAGAACATGAAATTGAAGCCCTAACAGCATCAGTACATGCATGTTGATGTGGTTGCCTTGGGAAATTCCTTTTCTAGCAATCCAAGCCAAATAGAGTAAAAACGATATTACTAAACTGTTCTATACTACTAATTGTTATAAATTGCTACCATAGTAGGTCAAATAATATTCGCATGACAATTACCTAAACCTAAATTGCAATAAACGAGTTTTCAACGCTATCACCGCTTCGGGCACTACTGTAACCCTTGTGGTCCTTGACCAGGCTTGATATTGGTAATTTGCACATTTGGGACATAATCAACTTACAAGCAGGCCTATAATTTGATTGCAGACAACATGCAAATTTTTTATACAGGGTTCTAAAAGATAGACCAATGCAATACATTTTTAATAATTTACCATCAGCTCTAGTTGTAAATATTTTGTCTTAACTAGTAGAATACAAGAGTATCCAAAGTTCGGACTACTTGTCATTAGAAGAGATAGACGGAAACTCGGGCACTTTAAACTGAACGCAATCAGCACGTCTAAACCGTGTTCAAGCACTGTCAATGTCAAAATTGTTGTGGAATATTGACACTGACAGCTCTTGAACGCGATTTTGAAATACTGATCGAAGTTTGTTCTAAGTCATTTAATAAAGGCTTCGTTCGTACAATTCATCATTAATACATCTTAACGAGCTCCAACATTACGTCTATTGAAAACAATATCACAGAAGCATAACAAAAGGTAGATATTAATTCCCCTTCCCATCTCTCGGCCTAAGTTTATTATTAGCTAATATACGTTGATGAATCATTCATGATTGTAGCTCTTAGTTCTAAAGCATGGTTTATACTAGACAGGCCGTGGGCGCGGGCGCAACCTTCCACAGATTATACATTTATAAAGCATTTATTTTAAATTTTCCCTCTCAAAATGGCGGTTGTTGACTTTGTGAATTGTAACTTTGGTTATTAATACTGACTTGTTATAATAACAGCGTGTTTTGTGTGCTTGGCTTGTCTATGTTGCTAGGTACATATACCTTTATTTTAATGAGAATTGTAGACAGTTATAATTTTTAGATGTATGTTTGATATGTTAAGTCTGGGGAGTAATGGAGATATTTACCTACTAAAAAAACATGTCCCCTTCACTGGCTCGAGTATCCACTGATCCAGTTATCTACTAATTAATTATCTACGCACTGTTCAAGTGTTTACGCTACTCGAGGGGTGTTAACTAGTGAATTGCAGTCTTTCTAACAGCGGAGTTAACTATCCATAAGACAAGAAGCAGCTTTTGATACGAATTAAAAAAAAGAGAAATATCTAGATATATTCTGCGATTTGCATCAACATCAATGCTTTACGGTTTTGGGGCGTCCTTATTACGCATATTTTATCTTATCAAATGTCCTCAATTCCATTTGCATTTATACTAAAAATAGATATTAATTATTGACCTAGACAGCTATCACAAAATCACTTGTTTTTATAACAAATGTTGAACATTCTAAACATTGATTGATCAAAAACAATCGATATTATTACTCGACTAAGCCACATCTCTACTTACATTGTTTTTATATTTACCTACCTTTATTATAAGTGGAAGAGAAAGTAGTTTGTACCTAATTGAAGTCGCATACCTACCTGCGATATCGGGCGTAATTATACGTTGTTCGCTATTTAGTTCATAAGCCCGTTACAAATTGAGTAAGGTCATACTAAAACGTTTGTAATTTTCGAAAAAGTTTTTCGGAGTAGAAGGAATCTGTGTCGTGTAAAATTAGATTTAATTTTATACTTAACTCTGGCCAGGGATCCAGTTTTAATGGTCTAAGGTTCCAGTAGAACTGTGATTACCTAATTATATAGTCTGTGATAGGTCCTGTAGAACTATAACCTAAGCACTGGCATACTTTTGCCAGTAAAAAAAACAATAACGACACCATATTCCCAATTCCATTCCAAATTCAAAATTTGAATAAAGTCGTTACGTACTAACTGGCTGGCTATAAACAGTGCGGTGCCACATTTGCATGACAACGGCCGTCGGTTCGGCGAGCCCATTCAACTGTGTCTGTACGTCCAAATTGAAATTCGGCCTTCGTCCTTAGCCCTCACAAACAAGACTACAGCCATTTTTAGCCTCCGGTCCGGCGGGCACCGTGACATCATCGGAATTGATGTCAGAAATGCAGTTATTTACGTAGAAACGACAACGGATTATTGTGTCGTATCGCTTCTCATTTTAATTTTTATGGACGTGTATAATACGTCAATGATCCCTATTGGATTAGCAACGAAATCAAAATAATAGTATCACTTCTGCGTCTGGCGCACCTTTGGCAGGCAGCTGCGCTACTAACAGTAACTTAGCTGACTTTATTATTTTCACCGCTTCAGAACTATTCTTACAAGAACTCGTGTAGACACTACACAAGATGAAAAACTTATCATCGCCCCTTATCTGCTCCATCAATCATACTTTACCACAAAGGTCTTTTATGTAGGCCATGTTTTCTTTAGATATTAATATCAGGAGACTGGAAAGGCATTCCAATGACCGCACTGAAGACGAGAAGTTACAGGCAACGACTTAAAGGGAAAGACATCGTGTAGTCCACTGACACCTGGGGGCCTACTTCCTAAGCGATATCCGTAGTTTCGGCCGTCGTTACGGGCGCTTCATTCTCCGTCTGACTTACAGACATACCGTAAGTGAGAAGGAGAGCGAAGCGCCCGTAACGACGACTGAAACTACGGATTTCGCTCAGGGAGTAGGCCCCGTTTAGACCTAAGCATGATTACGGAGTAGATAGCTCGCTGGAGTCACGCTCTTCCCGTCGATATTTACCTCCAACTCGGATGAGTTAAAAGCTAAATGAGCTAAAAAAACAAAACTGATCGCGGATTGCCACAGAAGGAACACAATATGTTTTCTTTAGAACCTCTTAGATCTGTGTTAAATAAAATACAATACTTAAAGAATATTTCAAAATATTTACAATCCTGTTAAAGTTTTCTGCCGCAATGTAGGTGGAGTTCTTTTGTGGATTAAAGTTTGATCGGGCTTGTAATCCGCAGGATTACTCTGTGTGACGAGACCAAGGTAAAATTCAGAAGATTTTCTCCTTATGGCCTTTTTACTGAAACTTCTCTGTCATCTGTTGCTGTGAGAATTCGTGGAATAAAATTTTACTTTAAGACATTTTATGATAAATTAATCTTGTCTGCTCCACTTTTCGGCTCAATTACCATTTAGTTCAATGATCAAAACGTATAATTATAATTAGTCTTGCTAACTCGAACTTGCTCGGATAATCTTTCGGTATTTGGCCGCTTAGCATACGAATCGTTAAACCCCCAGTAATCGGTAAATCAGTTCTGTCGCCGTCGATAAGCCGGCAAAGGTTGTCTTGATAATATAGGTATTTGTCGTTTGCCGATCCCCTATGACCTTTCGTTATCTGTATCTATTGCTGGCACGAATTTGCATGTGAACAGTCATCGGATTGGATAGAGCGGCACGCTTTCGATGTACAGGCGTGACCGACAGCCATGCCCAATATGCTCTATTGAATATGCAATTTCGCTTTTTGTTACAATGTTTCTTGAACGTATGTCGGAGAAGTCTCCCGGAATTTTAACTTCATTTAGCAAATGGTCTGTTTCCTCCGTCAGTGGCGTGGTTTGCGTTTTTTGTTGTTAATTCACTGATGTTCATCTTAAACATTCGAATGGCTACGTAATTGTGGCACTTACAATATTAAAACATTTCTGGCATAAACGCCGCCATTTTCATTTTTACGCAGGTGAGAATTACGGTCGTTTCCGCCGTGACAAAGGCTTCGTGGAACTACGAACTACCGCTTTGTTTCCTGCCCTAATTCTATAGTCGTAATGAGCATTCGTGTTCACGTCCGCTCTCTGTAATTTGCTAATTATCCTGTCGCTTGCAAAATTGCCCTTTAGCGTCCTACTTTCACTGCTGTTGAGAGTTATCGCTCGATGTTCCAGGTAAGGTCTATCGTCCTTTAATATCTGTCCACATTGATAATCGTGCAGTCCTAGAAACTTACTAACGAGCGAAATAACGGTATTATGGCTGTACGTAAATCTAGCTATTGGCTGGCCTTCAGACAGATACCATCTGTACCAATTGTGCAGCTCTCCATTCCCACGTACCTTCGACTTGAACATCTGGTCCTATTATACCCACATTTCTACCAAGTTTAATGTAATCTTGCAGTGAAATATGCAAGGAGCTTCGCAATTCGACGTCTCAAAGTGGAAAAGTAAAACATGCTTTTCGTAGATGAATTTTTCAACGCCTTGTAGTTCGGATGCATATTGAAATACGTGCATACGATGCACGTTGCAGCTCGAAAAGCGAACACATTTGACGAAGCCGACGTGTGCAAAATTTTTAAATAAAAGTTCTTTTACATTTAGATACCCCGGATCCCTTTCATTACTAAACATGCCTTGGGCTTAGAATTGTTTTTTTTTTTTATTGAAAGGTGGCAGTTCCAATAACAGTTAAACGTGAAACGATCGGTAAAGATGGCGGTAAGTTCAACCTTTTTAGATAGCACGTCTGATTACTTGACATGGGTGTACAGGGGTCCCGAGTGATTGGGTTTGTTTTGCTCAATAAACTGACATTGTACCTACCGTGATTTGGGAGGTCTGTTTGTAGGTAAAATGATATTTTAAAAAGGTTATCGTGTTGATTCAGGCTCTCGCTGGCTGTAGCGCCATTATTGTGGTTTCGATGTGAGTTTCCATAGGTACCTACTTATATTAATCAGAAATATAGAACTACTCGAAAAATTCTTCGAGTACTTAGTTCTAAAAATCCTATCGAGACTGTACTTTTCATTCTATCGAGACTACAGACTGTAGAAAAGTACAGTCTCGATAGGATTTTTTTAAAGAAGTTCTTTAACGCGGCTTGCGGTAGGAGTAAACTGGCAGTAATCATCACGTAACGAAAAAGGGTTATGCTATTATGTTATTATCAAGTGTCAAAAATTTTGAATACAGAGCCATCTAGTATAAGCCTACCTTGGTAAAAACTTAAATCTTTAGTTAAAAGTTTCAATCTAGTAAGATTGCTCTGTATAAAAAAACAAAAACTTTGGACACTTCAAACTGAAGACCATACTAGATGGATCTGTAGGTATTATTAATACATAATATACAACGAAAGGAACTTCGTCCCGGGTGTCCCACGACACCTCCCGACGTTTTTTGTCCTTAACATGAGTGAAAAGAAAAGGCTTAGGTAATATTTCATTTAGATCTAGAGCAAAATATATTATCTAGCAAATTGGCAGAGCCAAAATAGGAGAAGCCACTGTTCTTAAACACAAAATGTAATATGTAGGTTTTGTTCAACTGTAGGTAGAACAAAACCTGTCAATGCTGATGATAAAAACAACCCCGTAGTTTAGCAACAAAAAGTTAAGAAACAAATAAAAGAACAACTACACACACGAATCAATGTTTCCTTTGCCTTCATCAAAGAGAGCGGTTATTACAAGGTTTCTTCAACAAAGTTGCTAGTGTACGCCATGTAATTACAGATAATGATTGGCTACCGAAGATAGTGCCAGTCCAGTCTACACTGAAAAGCGTTAAAATTCTTAGTCCAAAGAAATTCTCTCCTAGAATTACGAGGTAAGCAAAAAAAAAAAAGAATAGATTTAAAAAAAGTGAAAACTTGAAACTCGTATTAGCGCCATCTATATTCTGTAGTAAAGCACTACGGCGCGTCGGTGACGCGAATCCATAAGTTTACCCTGTACCAAAACAAAAATCGCTCAACGCGCCTAAAGAAGTTTTGAATTTATTTTCAAAAATAGGCATTAGTTGATAACAAAATTACTTAAGTTTACAAATTATGTTTCATTACGAGTATTAATTACTGAAGTAGTCATATCTCATGTTTAGTGATATGAATGGATATTATTATTCCCGCTTGCCACAACAGTAAATAACATAAGAATTGGCATGGGCTGAGACTCCGTCTCAGAAATGTTTTTGATTGAGACTAAAGCCTGCAGAACCTCACTCAAAACTCAAGCATTATCTACTTAAAACTCTTTTAAAGCCTTTTGATTGGTTGAAACTAGTTTTAAGGAATGCTTGAGTCTTTAGTGAGGTTCTGTAATACGGGCCTTAGTGCAGCAAGCTCACTATTCCATAAACTACCTAAGGGCCATATCACACTGGCGATTTGTGAGCGTGTTTCCAGCGAGACGACTGTTTAAAGCGACGTGCAGACCAGCGGGACGCGACTCTAATAAAGCAATTCCTAAGAAAACTACGGTAGAACAATTACCGGTGTCGCGTCGTGCAACAAGTCGCGCTAGTCTGCACGAGCCATAACGCGCTCGCTGCGTGTGCGTAGCGAGCACGCCGCGTGTGCGCAATGAGTTCGCCGCGGTTTCGTAACGAGAGCGATTGACGTGACACAGAGCGTTCAAAACAGAGCGAGAGTACAATATTGTGAAAACGCTGTGAATACGTCTCGTAGTCGCGGCTACTTCGCTTCGCAACCGCGGAGAGCACGTTCACAAATCGCTTCGCTGGAAACACGCTGGCAAATCGTCAGTGTCATAACGCTCTAAGGCTCTATGGTAAAGCCCCATATTACAACCTATCGTAACCTGATCATAATTGACATAATGTTCCCCTAACTCGCAAGCAAACAAAAGATCGCCACTACCCATTAGACCACAAACAAGAAACGGCAGGTATTGTTAACAATTCCCGCCATTACGTATGTAAATTCGATTCCCTCGTATTTTTACCGACTTCGAAGAAAATTGCAGAACACGTCCACCGCCAATTTCGATGCTACGGTCTGCCAAGTGTCGGTACGGTCAGCGCAAACCATAGACGGGGTGAGGGGCTTTCAGACGAACGTGTAATGCTGGAAAATAAAATTGCAGCAGAAATAACAAGTTCGGTAGCGTTCGAGAGAGGTACATGCGTTAGGATCAGGAGTAACACTGTAGCTGGTGTTTCCTGCTATGCTATTCTGTAGACATCTCACCGGGAAATCTTGGGTGAAGTGAGCTGTCAATAGTGTCAATCCCTGTGGAATGACAGCTCACTTCACGCTCACTTCATCTAAGTTTTCACGGTGAGATGGTTACAGAATAGCACTGCTGGAGCGTACGAGGCAGAAAGAGACATATTATTGAGATATATTATAGATACATAATAATAGAGGCATCACTGATTAAGAGAAGCAGAATTACACAAAGGCATCACGGAATACTGAAGGTTATAAATTTTGAAAAATATGAAAATAAAGAATTTTTCTTTCGAGTAAATATCCAATGTTTTTTTTAGAATATGTAAAAACATCTTAAAGTGACTTCCCTTGGCAGGTAACCCTGAAGTTTTTTTTTCCTACCTAAACATACAGGGTGGCAGGGAT
This sequence comes from Agrochola circellaris, assembly GCA_914767755.1. Lineage (NCBI taxonomy): Eukaryota > Metazoa > Arthropoda > Insecta > Lepidoptera > Noctuidae > Agrochola > Agrochola circellaris. The sequence continues at coordinate 7,751,628 of OU611850.1, read as the reverse complement.
ATCGACGCAAAACCTGTTACCATGGATTTTCAGTACACGATTCTGGATGATGCGTTGAAATTTTTCGTCGGTTATTAAAAAATCTGCGGTTTCCCAAACGTGCTATACCGACGCGGTCAAAATGTATTGAACAGATCTTTTTTTTTAAATAACCTACGAAATATTTCAACCAGGGATCCCGAATCATGTACAAGTACTGAATCTATGGTAACAGGTTGCGCGTCGATATCCCTGCCACCCAGCACGCTAATTGCGTATACGATCAATCATAATCTGAATAATTTTGAAGGATACTGCTAATCGATTGCCTCATAAGTTAGAAAAATTTGTCTGCTCAGCAACGTAAATAACGCAATGAATGTTGTAAACTGTCGAAATGAAACAGATTGCGATTAATCGTGTGTACCGCAATTACACAACAAACCAGTACAAATGAAACCTAGCCCACAAACACATAACAGATAGGCTACACTTGCCATCTGAAGCACCTTTACCCAGGTCGTTGAATCACGCCTGTGATCAGGCACGTGCGGACCAAATAGAGAGAAATGTTCTGTTCGTACCTTTATTAATCATTGTTTTGTAATGTTATGTCTTATCATTGGCGTCGCCGGTATTGTGTGGCCGGCATCACGTGCGCCAAACGTAGGTACGCATCGCAGGTTATATAGGAAGTATGGATAGATGCTCTAATTAAAGGACTATTGTTGTTATTATGTTCGTAGCTATTTGTAGGGACACTAATTAGTCCTTTTGTAGGTAGTCTGTGGATGTTACTTATTTGCTCAGTCTGTAATTACCTAATCCGGAGGGGAATTAATTTTAGGTATTTCTCAACTAACGCGGAAATCACTGTAGGTGTTTTCGTCTCGGAGGAAATTAGCTTGTTACTCATAATGCTGAAAGTAATATCTAGGGTATTAGGTAAAAACTTGAAGAATTTACCGACTGTTCTTACCTTCATTGAAGAAAATAACCACGTAGACCAAACACAACACTCACCGTTCGCTGCAAAGTCTAAAATGTTAGTCCACGTCTAAAATGGAGTTCACTAAACCTATTACAGACTTTTGTCTTACTTTTTGGTCGTTCGGTACACGGGCACGAGCCCGGCACGGTTGGTATTCGATCTACCGACACGCCCGCTTTCCCGAGTCATCCAGGAAATGAATTTAAGAAGAAACTCAAACGATTCTCTACTTCAAATCGAGTTGAGAATACGAAGAAAACGACTCGAACATTCTAGGAAAAACTTTTTGCTCTAGTATCAATCTTAAAAGGAGTTCCATGTTTAAAACTTCTACAATAAACAACTTGGTCTGATTAATATGATAGCACCGAAATGGCTTAGCAAATATTTCATCCACTCAAAAGTACATAAACATTCATACAAAAGGCTGAGAAAATAATAAAATATATTTACAAACCAAGCAATCAGCTCCCTAGAGAAAGTTTTCTTTTCATACTGAATTACTTCCACCGTTCGTCTTTCGTCTATGGTTCGCTCAGGTAAGTTAAGCGCGGTCTCCACTGTAGTAATTACGGTAAATTGCTACCATTGTGCTCCGGCAGTCTACCGATTATGCCGCGTTGGGACTCCTCTGAGTCCTAATGAAATCTGCTTGATTTCTTTATTTGTTTGTGGAATGGTATCACAATTTAAATGGGTTTGTCTCCACTTTTGCACGTTGTTATGGTTGTTAAATTTACTTCCGTGTTTTTTGCTTTCGTTATGGTAATTCAGTTTCATATTGAGCTGGTTTGAAATACATCAATGAAGAAGAATGCTGCTTTACAGCAAATTGAAAAGGTGGCAAATCTATTGTAGGTACTATGGAGAGTCATAAACGAATGCTGCCACTGTTTGGAATCAATTAATCATAAGATGGACTGATTTAAACAATACAACATAAGTACCTAAAAAGTTAACAGTCCCTATCATCAGATCATAACTCATAAATTGCAAAAGATATAATAAACAAATTGAACGAAACAGCACTTGATGAAAGCACCAATTAGTGCCAACAATAGCACTTGGACTCGGCGTAAATTAACTCGGCACGTTGGTATTGTTGGTCGAGTGGACGACCAACTTTTCAATGGGCATCCATGTGATTGTGAATGAAAAATGTTTCAACCAATATTTGCTGAACGCTGTTCAATTAATGGCGGTTCGATAACAAAATGAGGGTTGTTTGCAGTTTCGCATGCATGTAAAGCGTAAGCGTGAAGTTAGTTTGAAAAAGGAACGATTTTATTTTTCCGATGCCATGTTTTTGTTTGATGAATTGGCAATTTCGTGCTGACCAGTTGTAATTTTCCCGGCTTGTCTAGTGCGATAAAAACAGAGGGGCAATTCCCGTAATTTTTAAGAACGTTCGCATTCGCATCTCATTCGCAATCTGTCAAAAAATACAATTAATTTACCATAATTTTTGGTAAGTTTGACAGATTGCGACTACAATGTGAACGTTTTTTAAGTACTTACGAGAATTGGCCTCCTGGAATTGCTAACCTTTTTGGATGAAATCTATGTTTCGTAGAAGGCTCGTAGATACACATAGCAGAATAATCACACTACAAACTTCCCACTGCTGGGACTCCTCTCTGTGAGTGAATAGATAAATGAATGCTGGTCTCATATTAACTTGATCCAGGAAAGTACAATTTATGGTAATTCGGGCAATGTTTCCAATTTTATTACCGCTTTTATTGTTGCCTATCCAACAGGCCCTCATCAAATCAAATCAATTGGGTACTTCCTGTGTAATGTTGACCATAAACTTGCTACTTACAACTTTTGTTCAATAAAGGACAACTGGAGGAGGGGCATTATCCAAAAAGAATCAAGATTTGTATCTATGTTGTCAGATTCTACTTTTGAATATGATTCCATTTTTAAAATGTTAAAGTAAAGCATCACTACGATGAAAATAAACATAAATCTTATCCTCACAAATGCCAACGAGTACGACATACTAGCTTGCGGGCGAAGCTTCATAAATTTGCCATAACTCTGCGTATGTAACATGCAGTCTTCTACCGGATTAAGCCCATATTTTTCGTGGCAAACGTGCCTTATCGCAGACTATATTCCAGCCAGCTTTTCACCATATCTCTTACATATTTTGTGTCTACTTCACGAGGTTTCACGAAGGAAGTCCCCGTTACATTTACTGATTGCTCCTTCACTTTTAGAATGCAGGTTGCATTTCATAATATTGTCGTCTCTCGTAAACTTCATATTCTTCTATTTGGGCTTCAATAAAGTTATGTTAGCATTAAATTGAATTTTCATGTCTTCAAGTTTTGTAACAGGCGTAGCAGCTGTTTAAAGAGTATGCATGGCAGCTGTGCTTACAGTATGCAGTCGAGTTTATTGAAACTTTGAAAGTACAGGCGCACCCGGCTTGATGCTACTAATAACTTTATTTAGCTATTGATGACATGATCATGACGATGATCTTTTGATCGGCTGGCGACTAAGCGATTAGCCCTTGAAAGCTTGATCGAGTCTGTTATCAGTAAATCTGCTGTAAGCTATCTTGATTTCTTGACAAACGTAACAGCATGAGATGTGATAATAATTAGCTTTTTTAAAGGTCTTCAGAACTACACTAACTAATCGTCGATGGTTTAGGTTAGTGTCGTAGTGATGGGTAAAAATATGATCGCGACCAGTTGACACTACGTCTCAACAATTCAACGCTAAATCTAGTGTGTTTATATTTGATCCAATGTGGTTACTATCGCTAGAATCCTCTCGTTTAATAACAACTAGTTAGTATGACGTGCCACCACAAATATGGAAGCAATTGTGGCTCTAAAAGCCGCGGGCGGCGCCGGCGTGTTGGGAGAACATCCTGACATATTACATTTCTTGATCATATTGCGTTTTTATTTACTTTGCTACATGCTTCCTCGCGAAGCTTTCAGCGTGTACAAATATTTATAAATAGAATGTATCAAAAAATGTTACAAGCTACGGGATTTTGAATGCTTTCAATTCCGAGCCAGCTTCATTTTTGAGTCTGAAGCCTGATTTACACAGTGCGAAATTTCTTCCTGGGACACACCATAAATTGAAGTAATAATTTGCACAGTCTTACTAAACAGTGTTTAGAAAGAAAAGAAAGAAAATACGTTTATTTGCGGCAAACATGACGGAAAGAAAGAACACAAAACATGAGAAGAACAATTTGGGGGAAAATATGCGTCACATCCACGCAAAATTTGGATTCGTTAAAATCATATCTAACTGACCGACAACAAATAACTCAAATATCGAAATTCAATATTAAAACTAAAAAGGCACAGATCTTCGCCTCCAAAAAGCGTCTTATTACGCATGGTGTGCCCCAGGGAAGTGTATTGGGCCCTTCCCTGTTCTTATTATACATTAATGACCTACCAAATGCAACTAAAGAACCTATGACATTATTCGCTGATGACAGTACTGTAACTATTGCATCCAAAAATTTATCTGACTATAGTTTTGACGCAAATAATTCATTAAACTCTATAATTACCTGGCTTAGCAACAATAATTTGAAAATTAATCTAAATAAAACTAACATAATGCATTTTAGACAACGTGAAAAATTACATAATTTATCAAAGTTCAATTTATCTTACAATGACAATAATATACAAGAAACAGATACAGCCCGATTTTTGGGACTGATCATTGATCCGCAATTAAATTGGAAAAAGCAGGTTGCTGTCCTTAGTAAAAAAATCAGTAGCTCGTCGTTTGCCCTCTATAAACTTGCTCCTACTATCAATACAAACACCTTACTCACGGCGTATTTCGGACTGGTTGAATCTTTATTGAGATTTGGGATAATTTTGTGGGGCAATTCGACAAACAAAGACACAGTATTCAAAGCGCAAAAGCGTTGTGTACGGGCTATTTTTGGGTTGCAAACTATGGACAGTTGCAGACCAATGTTCTTAAAACACAGAATTTTAACACTTCCGTCACTCTACATATTGGAAATATCGGTATTTGTAAAAACTAATCCGCAATGGTTTCCTCTTTTGTCAAATAATTCCGATAGAAACAGACGTGAGAAGTATAGACTTTGGGTGCAGTCACACTCGGTCAAAACAGCACTTCTAAGAAAAAGTGTTGTATGCATGGCCCCATTAATATACAATAAAATTCCGAATGACATTAAGCAATTAAATTTTACTTTATTTAAGAAAACACTTAAAAAGCTGCTTACTGATAAGTGCTACTATAACATTATTGACTTTTTAAATGATACATTTTGAATTTTATTGCTTATTTACTTTTATTACTTACATCGTATTGACATATTTTGCCTGTAATTATTATTGACTACTTTTTGTACTGACTCTGATTGTGAAATGAATTATTGACTATATCTTGCACTGACTCTAATTTCTATGTATGAGTCTGACATTCATAATTAATTTATAATTGCCAATCAAATTAATAACATATTAAAAACAATATTTGTACGCCGAGAGAGGCAAAACATGTTGGTCCGGTAAAATTTCGCTTCTATCTATATGTGCATATTCATGTATCATGTTACACATGTTTAAACAAATAAATTGATCTTTATCTCTTTATCTTTATCTTTAAAACGGCCATCGCTCAGCATCGTTTAGATGATGCAAGTCATTTGTTGTTGCTTCAATTTTATTGTAAGCCACAGGCAAGAAACTTGCACCGTCTAAAGGAGATGGACAAACTTTGCCCCAAGCTGTACATAATTAAAAGTATTACAATTAATTAAATTAAAATAAACAAAGAATTTATAATATCTAATAATATTTCATAGCAGTCTCTGAATAAAGTACTAAAATAAAAGAATTTTAAGCGATTTTATCCGTTCAATTTCACTTTAAAAAGTATCTTCAATGTTGCCATTTAATAATATCAATGCTTAGAGGAAAATATAACAAAACGCATACAGCAATTAAAATATTAATAACAAAATATTTATTTAAATATATTTTTGACAATAAGTAATCCATCAAACAAACCTTCTTTTAATGATTTTATAGATCAAAAGCGAAAGTACACAGACAATAGCATATTTTAATTTATTTACATAAAGGTTTTACTTGACTGAATTGTTACTAATAACACTCAATGAATCCGTCAAACGTCAAAACTGACATTTTATGCACTCGAAGTACTCGTTGTTCATACTGTGTAATCATCCTGTCCTTTTAAGAGGTCGTATTAAATCTAGACATACTTCTAGACGTGAGTATTATACTTATATAGTTTATGATGAGCACCCCTCGAATCAAGACCAACCTAGAAATGCAATCTTATGATATTGGTGTAATTGTGTAGCTGGAAACCGGACTGTTGGATGTTGTGCCCATACAATGACAATACTTTGGTACTTGGGATGGGCGAGATACCAAGGAAGTATTGTTCCACCAGCTGCATTTCTGGATAATGTACTTGCAACATTTAATGATTAAATATATATAATAATGTATTTAAGTGGTTTTATTGTGTCTAATATACTTACATACTTAAGCTACAAAAAAGTTCAGTAACTGCTGTGCCAGTTTTTCCAAGTTATGATATGATATTAACTAATTACCTAAGACAAATATATACACTATTTGTCTTAGGTAATTAGTGAACCTATTTACTAATAAATAATACTTACATTGTAAAATCATGATGAAAACTGATTGAAAAAAAATCAAGTTTCAAATCTTTATAACTTTATTCCACGACTGCATAGCTATATGTAACTTACAATTCTTAATTATTGAAGATATGCCCTATTAAACGACATATATTTCATCTCTGTACATTCTGGGGTACAGGTCCTAAACATTTTTGTCCATCTCCTTTGTGCATTTTAGAATCTACTTCTAAAACCCTGAAACTGCGGCTATCTATATCTATACTAATAATAAAGCTGAAGTTTGTTTTTTTTGGTATTTTGAGCGCGCTAATCTCGGGAACGATCCTTCGGATTTGAAAATTATTTTTGAATTTCATAGTCAATTCTTGGACGGCTATAAGCTATTTAACACCACGGTGCGATCCTTAGAAGCAGCGCTAAGAGAAAAAAGTTGAAAAAACAATTAGCGTAAACGCAGTAATGGCGCGGGCAGGCGATGCGATTCGACGGGGTGGGTCGGGGACAAGTCTAAGAGTCTTCCCGTGGACGAAGGCGCGGGCAAAGGCTAGTCTTCTAATAAACTAAAATGTTTTCTATTGCCGACATAATCTACTTCCATAAAACCGAATTCCTAAATCGTTACTTTACCGAGATCATCCATTATTCTTCCTCCCGCTATTACCCGTAACATTTATATAACTTTGCCGAGATGAGAAAAGGTGGTTGATGTTATTGTTATTCGTTTTTCTTCCGTTCCATCGTAACTGCTATTTATTGGGTCAGCCCGCCCCGGACCTTACGATTTAGTTGTGGAAGAACTTTTAAATAATAAGTTATTGTTGGAGGTATAGAGCAGTGGTGGCCCATTGGTAACGGCCTAGACTTACGAGTTGTAGGTCGTGGGTTCGAACTCCGGCAGGCGCTTTACTTTATGTAAATAATTTCATAACTACTGCTCTCAAAACGGTGAAGGAAAACATCGTGAGGAAACCGGCATGTCCTAGAACCAAAATTTTGAAGATATGTGACGTCTACCAACCCGTACTGGGCTTGCGTGGTAGATTACAGCCCACTCATTCTCGAAGAGAGGAGGCCTGTGTCCCAGCAGTGGGAACATTATAGGCTAATGATCATGATGTTGGAGGTATGAGAAGCTATTACTTATGCCTTTGTTATTAGTGTTTTGATATCAGAAGTTTTCTTTTTCATAGAGTACCACAGACACTAAAGGCATAGACAAGTAACTGATGTTACCTCGGGTGCTGTACACGCGGATTGCAACAATTTTATGACATAAATATTTTATTTTTATATGTTAACATCTGTTTTTTATTTATTTATAGTGTATCTATCCGTGACATCATAGCGGGCCCTATCAGAATACCTACGCTGCGACATTTATATTTAAATGTCGCAGTATTATGCTGAGGCTTTTGGTCTCGTACAAGACTTTCTGTTTTTATTTTCTTTTTACTTATTTTTTTTTAGGACTTTCTTTTTTTCTTCTTCTTGTTAAATTTGTTTAGGGAACCTATTTCATTTTTTAACTGAATGATTTGACAGGGTCCTACCATCTGGGCACTGGCCAACAGACTACCGTACTATACTGTCATCAATTGGTAGGAATGGTAGGAACTTCCTTTTCTGTTAGTAATTATATTTTTTCCGGAAGCAACATATCCTTTCAATTTTTAAAACCAAATTTCTTACCTGAGACTTAAACACTGTTGAAATACTAACCTTTATATGGCACCATTTTCTTTCACTGAAAGCAGTAAGTAACTTTAGAAGATCATGTTTCTGTCTTCGATGAGCTGATAAAATAAAATGTAGGTACAGTTCGCTTCAAATAACTTGGCCGCTCTGAAGTTAGGTTGCGCATGCGCGCTGGCATACGCGCTACTGTTTTTTAGATTGACTACAGCTGCGTAGTCATTTGTAGCCTACTTCAGAGCGGCAAAGTTATTTGACGCGAACTGTAGATGAGGCAAATGAAGTAAATTAGCCGTGTAAAACCGTGATGTTAAATAGCATATATATTATAACCTTCCTTAAGAATTTGGTTATAGAATGCAAAAATAATTTTTCAAATCCGTCTGATAAGCACGTTCAAAAAACAAAAAAACAAATGAACAACTAGAGACAGCTTTGTTATATTAGTATAGATTAGTATATAAGACTATTTTCCGTGTCGTTTTCTCTCTGTATCACGTTGCCAGGGGCCGACATAGTTTGCAGCATTCGTTAGCGTTCCAAGCCTTGGGATTAAACATAAACAGACAATTAGCTGCTTATTATTTTGCGTTAAACCAGTTTAAATGTTAGTGGAGTCTGGGAATTAAAATGTACGGCAATAGGTTTTGTTAAAAGTTTTTCATTGGGTATGACAATGTTTTTCTTAACTCTTACCTACAGTTTGTTCAGTTTTGCTTTTTTCTATAAAGGAAAATGTTGAGGGAGATGTTCTAAAACGGAATTATCCTACTAATCCTACTAATATTATAAATGTGAGTGTGTGTGTGTTTGTTACTCAATCACTCAAAAACGGCTGAACGGATTTGGATGAAATTTGGCACACAAATAGTTTATAACCTGAATTAACATACAGGATACATTTCAACAGGGGGTTCAGAATCATGTAATGAATCCATGGTATCAGATTTCGCGTCGATGTCCCCTGCCACCCTGTATAACTGAATTGCTGATTACAAGCCCCCACAGATAAATACAGAATGATTACTCCCTCATAGTCTAAGTTACATCTATGTACCTACATTATAAGCAAATAAATAATTTATATTCTATTCTATTTAGCTAATCCCTCAAAGACAACGCAGAAGATATAACCATTTTACTGCAATATCGTCGGTCGGAGTCATTACTGGAACATCTCTAAATTTTTTTATAGATGTAGATGTTCCTTCTAGCCAATAAAATATCTGCTGGTTATGAAATTGAACGGATAGGAACAGCTTAGCAATACACGAAGCAGGATTATTTTTTTAATACCTATTGATGTGTTTTCCTGAAGACTTCATTGGAGGATATACCTATTATAATGTTTTATATATAATAATAACAACTAACAGGAATCTCCTTTATATGTCATAGAGTCAGTCGTAATTCTACCGCAGATTATTATACTTCGTTATTTTGTGTAAATTGGAGAAATACGTTAGTGATCTTAAGGCAGTTTTAGCCAATTCTTGGTTGAATATATTTGTTTTTAAAACTATGAATTTGTGTGATTTGTTAGGAGTTATGAAACAAGTTGTGAATTGTCAGTCTCAATGGGATGATTCTTGCTCGGAAGTAATGAAGTTCAGGTAAAGGAACATGTACTTATTTTGCTTGGGGTAAGTAGGGGTTAAATTCTTTATTTACTCGATACTATTTAAAAAAAAAGATCAAAGTGATAGGGAAATTAATTCAATTTTATTCAGAGATATTGCTGTGGGATGTGTGCAGTGGTGGTGGTGGCCCACTGGTAACGGCCGCGACTTATGAGTTGTAGGTCGTAGGTTAGAACCCTGACAGTCGCTTTACTTTGTGTAAATTACTTCATCACCACTGCTTTGAATTCGGTGAAGGAAAACATTGTGAGGAAACCAGCATGTCCTAGAACCAAAATATCGAAGACATGTGACATCTACCAACCCGCACTGGGCCCGCGTGGTGGGCTACGGTCCACTCCTGTGCTGTGTCCGAGCAGTGGGAACATTATAGGCTATGCTTATGCAGGGATAAAACTTTCATCATCATTGGTAGCCTTGTTCCTTCCACTGCTGAGGACAGACCTCTCTTTTGCGCCAGGCTTCCCTGGTCTGTGCGAGTCTCATCCAGGTCTTCCCTGCGATCTGTGGGTTTGAAGGATATTGCTAATCCATTGCTTCATATGTTCGAAAACTTTGTCTGTTCAACAACGTAAATAACGCAATGAATGTTGTTGAACTGCCAAAATGAAACAGATGAGTCGTAATCGTTTACGAAAATGTGTTGCGTAATTAGATAGCTGGTCATACACGAACGTCGGTAGAGAGACAGTTCTGAAATTAAATACTTTACAGTATTGAGGAAAATACGTATATACTTGGGTTGAACTTATAAAAAATGGTAAATAAATCTTATTATTCTTTTTTAAACCAAAGGGCTGGCATAAACAATTTCAAAATACCGTTCCTCATACCTTAATCAGTCCAAGTAGAAAGGTATGACAGAAATCTGAATGGCCGCTAATTATAACGTATGCATATGAAATCAATCGAATATTGATTAGGTACGTGTTTGATCGTTATTTAGTGTATTCACACCTTTCTTTCGTTTGAAAAAGGGCCGAAAGGGCACTGCACTTTGATTTGACAGCTGTAGTTACCATAGACAAAAAAAACTTGATTGGTTTTTATTTGTTGTTCAAAGCTGTAAGCCATGGCTACGTATCAATAAAAAGATAAAACAGTAGGGAATTTGAACACGCTTCAGACCAAATATAAAACCAAGACACAGCGCTGTCAACAGTGACGTGAGGCCGGTTTCGTAAACATGTGTGCACTTAGTGAGGTGTAGTTTGATTGTAAATGTATGCGTGTGTGCGTGTATGCACAGAGCGGAGGTGTAGTTTTGCCATGCTTCACTGTATTGTTCGCAGCGCTGTCTTGGTTTTTTATTTAGTTTGGGACTTACGCATGACTTATGCTGTGTCACCGCACAACGTAACCTGAAATTAAAATTTTGTTTATAACTAACCGATATTTTACTTCATTTCCTTAAAAAACTTCATGTTATTTTTGATATATTTACCATTTACTAACACTGTCTCTCTCTATTACATATTATAAATTAAATTTGCTTTTCGTGTCTGTCTTTGTGATTTCAATGCGAGTGATTTCAGCATCATTTAGAGAATTTATTCCGGAACGTTCATGTGTACAATACATTATTATTAAACTTACTTACATTGAAAAAATCACGTTGTTTTTCAAGTTGTAAATACCGTGTGGAGAGCATTGGGTCGCTACTACAATAAGAATTAGTTCTCCAACCTTTCTAAACCTTATTTCCATTGCAAATAGACTGGACTAGACGAAGGTTGGCTCATATTCTCTAGCACCGGAGTCAATGGCATTCTACGTCGCCATGAAACAATGATGTCGTAAGTTTTTATGTTATGCCCACAAATGTCTTCATCAACATCGTTTGACTGTGAATAACTCTTGCTATCTCTTTCACGCACGTGGATATAGGACAATTAAAAAGAGATGGCGTAATTTTCGCGGTAAAAGTGTTAGGAGCGAATGGTGGATGAGTCTGATGTGCTTTTGTCACGACTTTAAACTTTTTTCATGTCGCAAACTTTTTGATAAACTATCTCTTTTTATTACTCAATTATTTTTATATAAGTACTCTACAATACTTCCAATAAGATTCTAATTCTAATATATTATTTAGTAAGTATGATATTTTATGCCAAATTTTCGGTCACCCAGTAACAAAAATAAACCAACAGGAAAAATAAAAACCAGGTACCGAAATCATGTTGAAAACAACATATTTTCAAATACCATCCTTATTCTCCCACAAAATATTTGCCATACCAATCATCAATTGATTGCATCAACAAAACGAGTTCTCATTAATGATATTATCACCACAGAGCACTTCCACTATCGAGACCATTGTTCATCTCGGGCCTCTCAGAGGAATGAGGAATGTAGATATTATTATATTAAGAGGGCGCCCAACGGTCCACTAGCGCCACTCCTTTAAGAAAATATTATCTCGTGACTGCAACAAAATTCGATCTAAAGAAAAGCGGCCATAATTATTCCTCTCGATCGTATTTTGTTGCTTCGTGTTTCAATATGAAACTTTATAGTACAAGGTATTAGAAAATTCTAGACACTTACCGAGGGTACTTAATAGCCGTTATTCATAATCCCTTCTCAGTCACGAGATAATGTTTTTTTTAAGGGAGTGGCGCTAGTGTACCATTAGGCCCTCTTAAGTACTAGCCTTTTCCCGCTCGCGTGGAAGTCGGCAATTATCCCATGCAAACGTACTACTGGGATAAAAAATATCATATGTGCTACTCCAAATTCTATTAGTAGCATAACATAATGATTTAAGGCTCGTGCAGACCAGCGCGACGCGACGGCGCGACGCGACTCGAACAATACAATTTCTAAGAAAACTTCACGGTATAACAATAGCCGGTGTCGCGTCGCGCTTGTCTGTACGAAGCTTTAATACTATCGTGAATTCATGCATGCCTAGTACTTTTTGTAAGGTTACTTACTGCTCAGAAATTGTGCACAACGTTTAATAATATTGAAATACTATCTTGAATTCATGCAAGCCTTGTACTTTTTGTGCCAAGTTTCAAGTTTATTAACTCAAGGAATACGATTTTTCACACAAACGAATTACCCCCATTTTCACCCCCTTAAAGGTGGAATTTTCAAAAACCCGTTCTTAGTGCTCCCCTACATTATAAAAGGAAGCTGTGTGCAAAATTTCACGTTCCTAGTCCCAGTAGTTTCGGCTCTGCGTTGATATATCAGTCAGTCAGTTTCTCCTTTTATATGTGCAGTACCTGGGCGACCGAGCTCTGCTCTGGTTAAAATAGAGAATACTCATTTAATAGTATAGGATAGTTCATACTAATTTTAAGTAAAGTACATACTAATTCCATCCTGCCATGATATTATGTACTTACTAATTCCATGCTGCTATGTCATTATCCTAAGGCAGCCATCTTGTTCTAAACTTTAGGCGACCGAGTTCTGCTCGTGTGAAAATACGGAGAAAACGATTTTTTCCAGATATGAGACTAGCTAGATCGATTTTTCCCTCGTAACCCCTTTATTGCAACTTTCATCGAAATCGTTAAAGCTGTTTTCGAGAACGTGATTACAAATATTGCTCGTTTAATAGTCTAGGATAGGCTAGGTTTTGCCCGCGACTTCGTCGATGTGAATTTCGTTTTACTCGTCCCCTAAGGAACGTAGCGTAATGTTAAATAGCTTAAAACCTTCCTCAAGAATTGGGCTACCAAATGTAAAAAAAAAAAAACAAATCCGACTGATAGGCAGATATTAGCGCGTTCTAACAAACAAACTCTTTAGCTTTATTATATTATTCTACGAGTAAAGATAGAGGAGACTCTCGGGACCAAGATACGACATCCAACGTCGCATGACTAGAATTCTAAAGAAAAATCTGAAGGGTCTTTGAAGGAGTTTGTTGTGGAAAATTCTTTAGAAAGAAAATATATTTAGAACAGACGCAAAATAAAGTGACTCTGCTATCGCTGACAGCAGAGTATCTTTTGCATGTCTGTTTGCGTGTTCTTCGTTTTGTTTGCATTGGTTTTCTGAATGGGATAATATTAGGATGTTTTTCTTAACTGAGAAAACTCGTTAGAAATCGTGTTTTTTTGTGGTTTATGTCGTAGTGCGTCATAGAATAGTGAATACCTTAATTAACTTTCGCATTTTTTTTTAAACTGATGCTGAATCTTCGTGAATTTTCTGACACAATTTAAGCATTAACTACGATACGTTAAAACTATAGGTCCCATAAGGTATGACTGTAAGCTTTAACTATAGTACATTATATCTAAGTAGGTCCATTGCCATAACCTTTTTTTCTGATTCTATGTTTACAAAAGTCCCTTTTTAACATGTACAATTATTCGCATTGATAATACTGGTAGCATTTTATCTCACAAAATGTCGTAATTCAAGGCTCGGTTGATTATTTCGCAATAATTTTAGGGTTTTATGCTCCCCGTAATGGCCCAGTGTCCTGCTTAATAGTGTAGAACAATTTATGAGAGCGGCGTGCGCAACCTTTTAAATGGATATTTCTTCTTTTTTGTCGCCTTTTCCGTGGCTGTTTGAATATGCCAGTAAGCCAATAGATAGGTAGGTTAGGTAATACCCGTTTCTGTCTCTCTCGTTTCGTTTCGATGGTTCTCAGTATCCCCCAAAGTTATGAATGCAAAATTCTGATGTTCTTCGTTATATCGACCGCATATACGCTATGAGACACGGTATAGTAGTATACAGCCATGAGATTCTGTAAACATCTCACCGTGAAAACTTGGGTGAAGTGAGCTGTCAATAGTGTCAATCCCTATGGAATGACAGCTCACTCCACGCTCACTTCACCTAAGTTTTCACGGTGAGATATTTACAGAATAGCATGGCAGGTATACGCTTTCTTCCGAAGTATATGAAGAAAACCTTTTTACTCTGCAATCTAACTGAAATAATTTTCTCAATTTATAAAAAAGAAAACAATCGAGTCCATGGTAGCAGTTTTCGCGTTGATGTTCCTGCCACCTTGTATACTCGAGGTTTACCAGCGAGCGATGGACCGCTGTATCCTTAGAATTCACAAATCACTGACGTCACCCAAAAAGAAGTGGGGCTGGGCCGGACACGTTAGCCGCATGTCGGATGCATTGTGGGTAAAGACCACTACAACATGGGTTCCTGAAAACGTCCAGCGGCATCGTGGAGGACCCAGGCATAGATGGGGGGACGAATAAGCACTTTTACGCGGACGAAGTCGTGGGTAGAAGCTAGTGTTTTCATAAAGTCCAACTTCAAGTTAATTGAAAGTTGAAAAAAACTGAAGACGTATTTATATGAATTTCGACCATTTCGCATTAATTAAGAGACTGCGGCTCGTCTATCCAATTCTGTAAACGGAGTAACCAGTAGCGATTTTATGGTTAGTCATTAGCTGCAGTCGCCGAGTAAATGGAATGCTCATACACATCCTACGTCCTTGATAGAACTTCAACTCGCAAGTGTCTTTTGTATGCAGAAAATAAGTGCACCATTGGTGTATCAGTAGATAGTATACAATGTTTTTCCGATAACAAACAGTTTCTCAAGAATTTATATTGATCTGTTATTTGCGCTTTAATACCTCCATTTCCAACTTCACAGTTCATTGCCCCTTCCGATCTGATGGCTAGACTGTCAGACGACGTTTATGTTGGCACTCTTGTTTATTAAAGTTCATTAACTCAATAATGACTAATCCCATGAACAAATAGACAACAAATTAAAAAGCAGACAGTCTGACGTTCACGGAGCTCCAGTTTCGGAGGTTTTGTTCCAGCGGTAGTTACTCTGTGTCCACATGAGGGGGCAAGAGTAGGGATAGAAATTCAATGGGTACGCTTGATTTTAGTATCTTTGATGTAAGTGGCACGTTTTAATTAGGAACACGGAGGATCAAGGCTTAAAAAGACGGTAAAAACAAGACCTAAATTGTGTATCGTTTCGTTTGAACTGATGTATTTTTTACACATGGGGTAGAAGTTCAAATTCGTTCAGTCTTGATATTCTCAGTGAATTTTAGAAAGAAAGAAATAAAATATTTTTATTTGAACTAAACGTGACGCATAAAGAATAAATTGCATTTTAGGTGACATTAGGTAGTAATAGGTATACTTTGGTTAATTTATAAGATTGTCAAACAACTTTCAGTCATTTAAAATGGGCCTTATAAGCCCAGAGGGGTTAAAGATAGCGTGTTTAACTCCAATTTGGGAAAGTTTGGCTGATTACCCTCTCGATTTGAATATTTTATTGCTCAAGTAAATCACAAATTGCATGTTAATGCGCAGTATTAACACTTGGTTACGATTTGAGCTTTGTTTTGTCGCTTTACGACAAAACAAAGGGAGATTTTAAAAAGTGGTACATTGCGGAAATATGTATAATCATATTTTTATATGTGGGAACCTCAAAATGCTCGGTTCTACATTGAATGCAGCACGCATGGCAGCAAACCTCTGTCGTGTTGTAAACGCACGGGGTTCTGTCAAAGTTACACTATGACAGCTGTCACTTTCAACAGTACCTACAACTCCTTCATCGCCATACAAGCACTTCTTATCAGCTGCAGCAGATTTTAGATTTGACCGATCTCAAACTAGTGAAGCGAATAGATATACAAGATCACGTTTCCCTCTGCTGAAAAGCCAGCAGGTGAATGTGTGCGCGTGTTCAATTCCGAACTAGGCGACAAATTCCGGAACTGATTCAAAATACAAGGCAAATTCTCAGACAACGCCGTTTCCAAACATAATCCCAGTTCAAGGCAGTAATAAGTCTTCGTGACTTCAAAACCACTGCTTACTTCAGGCTTACATCAGCATTGAACGTCAGTTAACTTCCAAACTTGTTCTCACGTAGAATCACTATGTCAGAAACTGGATGCGTCCGCGCGAATAAATCTCTTCCAGACTTTATTAAGTTTCATATTTTTGGACGATATCCGTGACCTGTTTTCTTAAACGCTTGTGCAGCATCTGAATATGCGTTCCAGGTCTCGTCTCGGCTTTTATGCTGGATTTTAGATGAAATATTAAAGTGGATGAGATGTAACTTCTGAGATTTTGAGGCTCCTGAAGTGTGTAATTTTGTATGATCTTAGTGCAAATTATAAACATGGGCTTCATGCTTTTGTAACGACAAGAAAGTAAAGTAGTATAAGCTTCAACAATTCTATTTGTGCATGGTTTACTTCCGTGTTGAAATATACTTATGCCATTGCACGTGCAGCATTAATAAATTAGTGTACCTTATAAATTTTCTTCGAAAGTTTTAACACCCATTATTTACCTTCAATCTTCAGTATGTTAATGAATATGTTAACACCACTTAAAAGGTACTGCAATCCATCAAATATTTATTAACCTGCTTGACCGGTACTTGCGGCCACAATAAAGGCTAACCGTCTAACTGTACACATAAAATTCATCAATACAGTATGTATGCCACGTTGTTCAGAAAGATTACAGATGACATTCGATAGCCGCTTGCGCCTGTATCGATGCCGAAATAAGTCCTAATTAGCCATGTGTGGGGTACCCGTTGTGTAGACAGGTCATTGTTCCAACTGACTGTTTAAGTCAGTACGCTTTTTGGTATTCGCGACGGGAACAGGTGGCGTGCGTGACACCTGCTTCCGGCGATGCGCGTACGCATATTTGGGATGTAGAATGCATGTCGCGGACGCTTTATTGGTCAGTCGTGTCTGGACACTCGATGCGTACGCATGTCATGCGCGGCGCCGGTCTCGCATGCTTTCGAAACAAGGTTCCATATTGGTCGATGTCTGTAAATAAGCAAAAATGTAAAAAGGAGTTACGACTCAAGTGGAATTTATTTATGAGTAACATGTTTTTGGGGCTCGTTTTTATTAAAAGTTAGCGGCAGTTTGCTTGTTTGTATTTATTATTTGGAAAGTAATATTTAGTTAGGGCGCCCTGAATGGTGTGGACAGTGTTTTGTATGTATGTCGTGTTTGTTATCTCTGCCGGAACAATTGTCCGCCGCCGGATGCTGCTGGCAGTCCCAACGGCTAAATGATAATGTATGCCAGTGACTGCCGCTGTATTTTTAGTATTTGCACAATGATTTTCCATGACTTTATAGGTACCTATTTATATACCGATATTTTATTTAATCAGTGGCTTTGTGTATCATACTTTTTATACAATGATTAATTGGCGCAAAAATCCCCACACGTGTAACGAGTGAAACTGCCAATCGAGTACTAAAAGGCGTTTTCACGCCTCTTCCGAGTCTGTTCAAATCAATCGTTTGGATACGACGCATTGGAACTTGGAAAGCGCGAGTAGGAACGATATCGACATCTCAGTAATGACAAGGGTAGCCGAGAAAGGAGTCTTTTAACGCAAAGGTCGGAAAACGTGTTCCTGAAGCCTTTTGTTGGCTCAACATTTGATACCGATTTGCTCAGACTTCGGATACACGAGGAAATAAAAGCTATTGTTATAAACTCAATGTTTACGTTCAACAAAAACCTTTGCGCAAAACTTTTTTGCTGAAACTATTTTATTCTTTTTCAGACAAGCAGGTTTATAGTACTCTGCCAAATCGTTAACAATCCAATCTAAAAGTGGACTGTGATCGCCTTTTAGGCGTTAAATTTGTAGTTCTAGTGTAATAAGTGCTTCTTTACCAAATATTTATACCTTGTAACCAATAAATCAGCCTTAAATATAGAACGAAGTCACCTTATAGGACCAAAAGAATTTTGTAAACTTTTTAATAGTTGACGATCGCCTTAAAATTTTTACGGGATTCTAGTGTAAGTGTAAATAAATAACAGTGCATAGAAAACTTTTTTACCGGATCCTTTTCTACGATATCAACGAATCTTTGTAGAATGGTAAATGTGGTTGAGTGTGGTTTGTGGTGGTCCCGTGATAACGTGAGGTGGTGTTAAACAGTGGGAAAGTTCTAGAAGGTGGTGATCATGGAGCGGTGCGATGGATTCCTGGTCTACAGAAAGCCGGTGTACAGGGTCTTCCAGTATTTGGAAACGTAAGTACACTCTCCTTAATAGGTTTATAAACAGCAGTTGTTATTGTTTGAAATAGGTACTGTTGAAGGATTATCGGAAATTCGTCTCGGAAATGTGTTGAAGACGAAAACACAAACGGAACGGATGAAAGCGCTACCGAAAGCTAACACAAACATTCCATTAAAAACAACCTTGAACAACGTTAAGAATTCCTCTAGGCCTATAAATGATGGAATGACCGCGTTTTCGCTTTCAGAATTAGCGAACTCAACCTAACTGTTTGTGACGTCATCACTTCAAAAGCTCGGGGCATCGAGAATTCAAATAAGGTTCTTTAAGTACTTAAAATTAAACGCTCTAAACGACTATTGCCAAGAAGTTCTCGTCAAGACTTCAAAACTTAATAATTACCATATTTGACCTTTCTTGACTTTGATATTCGGTTTGCCAACAGAATTTGGCAAATGAAACTAAAAAGGATACTTTGTAAAGGGCAGATTAAATTGAAGATAACATTAAGAGCCTCACGATGGCCTTGCGATTTCCAGGTAGGATTTGGGAGTAAAAAATCTTTTATGTGGGATGCTGGCTTTAAAGTGATCTAAAATTTGGTGTCAAAGAATGCAGTGGCTAATATTAGCGGCAAAATGGCGAAGTATAATCATAGCATAATCAACTGCTAAGACACAGGCGTGTCTTTCTTTCTCTCTTTCTCTCTCTCCCTCTCTCTGTGAGAAGGAGTGGGCCGTAATCCATCACGCGTGGCCGGTATAGGTTGGTGGATGTCAGTCTTCGATTTTTTTGTTCTAGGACATGCCGGTTTCCTCACTGTTTTCCTTGAAAGATCTCAACAGAATTGTATTCTTTATAAACCTTATTTGAAAATACTGTAAACACTCATTCGCATTCTATATTTGAATCTGCCGGAGCTATTGCAAGATTTGCACACAATTTATTTATTTATTATTTATTAAAACTTCATGCACAAGTAAAAAGTACTGTACAAAGGCGGACGCAATGCCTGAGGCATTTTCTACCAGTCAACCACAATTCACAATTCACAATCAGTTCACAATTCTTGACAGTATCCAGAAAACTACCTCACATAAAGCAAATGACTGTCAAGATATCGTCCTACCCCTCATAATGAACACACTCTCCCTGACTACGGCAATAGCTCCACATCTAATAATTAAGAAGCCGCAACATGTTCAGTCGCTCAAACTAATCATCTATTAAATAGATGGCTCCCCAGATTGAGACATTCTGGCGAATAGCGCTGAACTCTTCGGTAGACAGGCCTGCATGTTTGATGAGCCACTCTCCTTCAAACCCGACAGACCAATCGATCATTAACAGTACACTCTATTTAGAATCCTAAATTGATTATTCTAGAGTTAGAAAAGTAGCTAGAAATTGATATGGTATTTTGAAGGGGTATTAGTTTCGACGTTGCATATCTCGTTAGAAATCTGAATCTTGCAATATACCATGGATTTGATTGGATTTTTTCTTTTTATGTTGATGATATCTTAATTGTCAGTTCTGTATAAAGGGTTGGTTCAATAAAGGCTCCAGATAAAAGTGAAAAAATCAAATAACAAGAGCTAAGAATATTCGCGAAAGGAGCACAAACATAAAAAACATCAAAACATAACATCTTGTAGCATAATCAAAGCAACAAAAGAAATACTTACTCCCTTAGACATATATGCTTCGATACTAAAACATTACGTTACCCAAACAAAGAAAACATACGACAGTCTCGGAAACCAGTAACCGTCTCCAGGTCTCGTTTTCAATAGAATCTGGTCTCGATATCGACAAGGTAAACGCCATTGAAGCGTTGGCTGAACGCAAGGAACACAATACGAGGTATTGTCGGCCCACACATCGGAATACCCTTGAAATAGCTTTGACCACTGGGTACTGGAAGATAAAATCGGAATTATTTGACGTAGGAATAGAAATTGTTTGGTTATGGACCGAGTTTGAAAGTGTAGGTTTTTGTCTAGAGTCTAGACTTAATGTTTTCAGAGGAAATTAAAATGGCGATTTAACAAATTTTTTTTAAGGATCTCATAATAAGTAGGTATCAAACATAATGATGGTTGATGAATCTGAGCTGTTCAAGATATAACTATGATTTGTATGACGCTGCTGATCTTGCAGTAGAGTAGAAAATGTGGAAGATGGTATTTAATACAGACGGTTAGAATAACTTACATCTATCATAATCAACCCCTTTATTTATAAACGTTGCTTAAAGTTAAGAAATGTTTAAACGTCAAATGAATAATTATTTATTTATTTATTTAATACTTGTACAAGCACAGAAATGTACAGAGGCGGACTTAATGCCATAGGCATTTTCTACCAGTCAACCTTTGGGTGATGCAGAGACAAACAGTGGTAGGTGCAATTACGAAAAATTAAGGAATAAATAAATATATTTAAGTAATATATAAAGATACACATGTACCTATTACAAACTGTAAATAAAATATATGTCTAATTATATATAAATATAAGCACAAATAAATGTACATAAATACACGAATATACTAAAACAAATAAGACAAACAATGGGAAAACATTAACGTTGTGATGATACTGCCAGCTTCTTACGTATGAACAGTCGCTAATTATTATTACTTTAAGCAATGTTTATAAATAAACACTCAAGTTTCTTGTTGTTTGATTAACAGAGCATTCAGTACATATCCAAATGCAGAACTTAACGCTTTCACACAGACCCTTCAAACCAGCAAAAAGTTAATTAATACGACCACGTGCTATATAATAAAAAATAAATACGTTTTCATGCAGCGGTGTACGGTTTGAATAAATTTTACATAAACAGCGAGCGGACCGGTGTAAGTTGGAGCAAGACGTGGAAATTTACATAAAACCACGATATTTCACGAATGTACCAGCAGGCATGAATACCTATCCTGTTACTATTGACCTGCCTTAATTTTCAAGTTCTCTGTATAAAATATCTACAAAACGTTTGCAGCCTCTGTTTGTGATGTAAAATTGCTGTTTATAACTGCGTTGGGAACTGTAAGCACACTTCTGTGAACAGCAGCGGCAGCAAAATTACACTTTTCTCTATTATTATTTCTGGAATCTTGTTATGTTTATAAAAATGCAGTGCTTCTATATCCCTACATATTATAAATTTCTTTTCATCTCTGTGTGTGACCGCGTTGTTCTTCTAAACCACGCAACGGATTTTGATGCGAGTTTGATCGTCATTTAGAGAATTTATTCCGGAAGGTTTATGTGTATTAAACTTAGATATAATAAAGAAATTTCGATGTTTTGACAAGTCGTAAAAACCTTGCGAAGCAGGGCCTAGTTAAATATACAGAGGCTTCAGACTGTACTGGATCTTCTTACAAAACAAAACCCTCATTAAACAAAAGCTGCTAACGAATCCATCTTAGAATACATTATAATAATTCCCAAGAGTGGGGTCAAAAAGGGCTTCCAGAATTTGCCTCTCCATGAAGCACCACTTAAGTGGAAAACAACTTTATCATCCTCAAAAGGTACTTGACCTCTGAAGTTTGGAAAGATCGGGCGACATCCATTTTGTTTTGGCCCTGAAGTATTAATTTATTAATTTAATTCCATAATCTAATGTTCTCATTAAAGGCGGTTTCTGTGAGTTGCCCTGAAAAAGAGGTACTTACAGACCAGGTCGTGGCCGAATCAAAACGTAGAGGGTACTCTAACTTTTCGAGCGCATAGCATCAAAAATCTGAAAAAAGAAACTAATAGGTAGGCTGTCGTAAAATATCGGGTTAAGTGCGAATTTCACCAATAAAACTGACGCGATCAGCACATCTAAACCGCGATAATAGCTGTCAGTGTTGTCATTGCTGTGGAATGTTGACACTGACAGCTCTGGGACGTGGTTTAGATGTGCTGATCATGTTCAGTTTTATTGGTGAAATTCGGCCTAAAAAGTAATATTTATTTGATAAAGCATTTGTTTTTAATACAATTTTCATCCGATAGTGTAACTTGACTCAAGAAATATGTTGCAAAAAATATACAAATGAGGTTTTTCCAAGTGTTTGCACAAAATATTTTACATGGATTTCAACTACCTATCGGAGAATCTATCATGATAATCGGTCTACAGAACCCTTTCTTAATCAGTCCAACACGAACACACCACTTTTTTTTAAACCAAACCAAAGCAAAGGGGTGGGATGTTTTCCTAACGCATTTTAAATATAGCACTCCTAAAAGGGGAAACTAAGTGTTTTAAGTGCAGTATAGTATGTTTTGGTACTTTTTTATAGAACGTTCGTTTGTGTAGTTGCTCGTAATAGGGCTATAAAACTTAATGATTTGTCTTGGAATTGTTCTCTTGTCGCCTTGTATGATTATCTTGATTATTGATTGTTTAATTTGGGATAATTTTGAATTTTTTGAAGATTATCGTGCTTACTGGGTATGGGTACATTATTTAATATGTCGGGAAAGGTTATGCGTGTAGTTTTAAAAGGCATTCATTAGTCAGGAATGGTTGAGGTTATAATTTTACCATGCGGAACCTTTTGAACGGAATAAAATAAAACAATGTGATGTCTTTGATGTTTTATGAATTAAACTGTCGCAATCTGAGGGGTAATTCCCGTAATTTATAAGAACGTTCCCATTCGCATCACTTTCGCAATCTGTCAAAGATGCAATCTATTTACCAACAAGTTTGACAGATTGCGACTTGAATGTAAACGTTTTTTAAGTACGAGAATTGGCTTTCAGGTCTATTCTATTCTGTAAGATACTCACCGTGAAAACTAGGCGAAGTGAGCTTGAAGTAAGCTGTCAATAGTGTCACTCCTAGCATCAGGTGAAATGACAGTTCACTTTAAGCTCACTTCACCTAAGTTATCACGGTAAGATTTTTACTGTGCGGCTAATGTAGAAGTATCTCCCGGGCCCCCGACATATGGTAGTAAGAACAGTGGGGTTTTAGTCAGTAAGAGTCCGACATAATCCTCCGTTCCCTCAACACGGAGGGTATCCATGAGGATAGACCAACGAAAAAACATTTTTATTCCATTTATAAAGAATTATTTTACAATGTTAGCTAAGATGTTAAACACGTAATTTGATTCGGTAATAGGTTCTATGATTAGCTGTCTGTTATAATAAATAATATTGCACTATAGAATAACAAGTTCCCAGCTTACTAGTTCCACTCAGATTTATTTGATATCTGCCTCAGAGTTCTCATGTCCCTGCATACGGTAACTCGACCGTATCAAGTAGACTGTCAGCATTCGGTATCCTTAGATATCCGATCAGCTACTATTGCGAAAATTAATATAGTTTCTAGTTTGCGACTATAGTTTTGTACCTAGTCTTAGTGCCTATCTAATTTATAAGGCTATGAGTCACTGTTTGGCTGTTTGAGAGCTGCATAAATTCGAATAAATTAGTTTGGAATAGATAAATGAATGTGGCAAACAAAAGAGAAACGAAGGACTGTTTTCGAGTGTTTTGATTTGAATTGTGGAATGTTATGTCAAACCGTAGACAATCATAGACTAATTTGATGGATTGATTAATATTAAAACACAGTTGAAGAACGAGAAACTGTTGGTCGGCAGCTAAAAACGTACAAAAGCGGCGTATTTATTTATTTAAACTTCTCGCGTACAAATAAGTTGCAAAGTGGACTTAATGCCTTAGGCATTCTCTACCCGTAAACCAAGACCAAAAATATATATGTGTATTGACAGAAATTATTACTAAAAGTATAGCCACATTTTGGCTCGAGGTATATATTTTATTCGCATATCAAAAACACTTTCTAGACAAGTATGAATTAATCCCATGATAAAAAAATTGGCGAAATGCGTGTCGGACCACGCACATTGAAGGGTTCCGTAGTTGAGATGAATTCATCCCAAGAACAAAGTTAACATTACAACAACAATATAGAGAGAATTACTATGTTATTTTAAGACCATAGACTTCTTATAGGTTTTCCTGTAATCTATGAGTAAAAAACCAATCTCTGCATTTTTTTTCAAAATTTTTGGCTCAATAGTTTCGGAGATAAGGGAAACTTCCAAAAGCGAAAAACAGATATCGGTCCCTTGAACTCTCGCTTATCCAGGTCCGACTGTACATAATATAGAATGCGGGGGGGAATCGTGTTCAATTGTTTCACATAATTGCAATAAAACAAAGTCGCATCACTTCTGAATTCGCGAGACATTACTCACACGGTTTCGGAGCTAAAACTGCCAAACTGCCAAAAAAAGAACCAAAATTATCTTCGGCACATGCTACATCATCTCCCCTAACGCTACCGTTAGAATCACATACGCTTATAGTGTACAAAACGCCATAAAAAGTAGAATTCAATACCGAAGGGGACGGTCGCCCTTTACCCCTGCAAGCTTCGCCTCCAAACGCAAACATTTTTAAAGGATTCAAGAAGGGGAATGCCAGTAATTCCGTTAATGGACGTTGAAACTCCGTCTCTAATTAGCTTTCATGAAAATTATCTCGAAAAGATTTTATTTATTGCTTCCTTTTAATGTTTTTCTCTTTGATGAGTGTTAAATGACTGGAATGGGGCATCGCGAAAATTTTGAATATTTTATTAAGAGGAATACCTATGTAGCCACGCCGGCTGTAGTAACGCCTGCCGCTGAAAATCAGCATTGTGGCTCGGTCAGCAAAATCAGCATAACGCTTCTTGCAGACAAGTGCGACGCGACAGCGCGACGCGACACCGACTATTGTTATACCGTGAAGTTTTCTTAGAAATTGTATTGTTCGAGTCGCGTCGCGCTGGTCTGCACGAGCCTTTATGCTGAGCGATGGCCATTTTGCGTGGATGTGATTCATATTTTTCCCTAACTTGTTCTTTTTTTGTGTTTGTGTTTTTTCTTTGCGTCATGTTTTATCGCAAATACACGTATTTGTTTTTTTCTTTTACTAGTGGCTACCATTCAAGTTGAATCGAATACAAGCGAAGATAGGGTCATTTTAGGAAATGTTTGATTATTCATGGCTGAAAAAGAAAAAAAAAACGATGATTGGATTGTGCGAAAGATTATGGCCAGAAAATGATTAAATCCTAAAATGACAGTTAATAGAGATGACAATATTGCTCCGATCTCAAATAAATTGGGATTATAAAGGAAAAATAAATTGGGGTATGAGGAACAGGGTGTAAAGTTCTCTCATCCTCCATAGAAAAGGAAGACCTCCGACCAGAAGGGTGTTGTATCTGCTGAGGCTACTGCCCGAAGATTGATGTCAGGACGTTGTATATACAATACTCGTCGCGCAGTAAACCCTGCTTGCGCGATGCAGGTTTTTCTGTGACATCAGTGTGATACGTACTTCGCATGTGGCGTTGTAGATGCCGCCACAGGATAATGGTAGGAGTCTTCGTCGTGTTGATGATACTGAATTAATATGTTTGGTCCAAAACTTCGCCACTTCCACTACAACGTCGGTGGCAGCGCAGAGGTCGCTATGGCTGCATTTTTGGGGGATAAAGGTCGCGATAGGTATCGTATTACCCAGTTACTGGGTTGTGGAGGTCAGATAGGTAGTCGCTCCATGTAAAATACTGGTATTCAGCTGCATCCGGTTAGACTGGACCTCAACATAGTTGAGAAAGGCTAGGCAGCTTGATTGAGAGGGCAGGATAGGAGGTAGTGTCCCATTTCCTAGGGCAGGAGTATAATAATTATATTGGAATTGATTCCTATTGTAAACCAAATTAGCAAAAGGTATCTCTATCTGTTGTTATCGGGCGGTTGGATTTAAATTATATGCCAATTGCACATTCTATTAAACACGAAATGGTCTTTATATGAGCCCAACTAGCACTTGACCGGTTTAGTATTATTGATAGCTAATTAACTGACAATAGATTCGGCCTATTATCGGCCAATCTATCGGTCGTTTAGTACAGATTTCCGGGTCACAGCTCTCGTAGCTCTGTAGTAGGTATGTACTCGTAGTTATTAATCATGCTAAATTCATCTCGAGACACGACAGATTGTATCAGCTCCAAGTTGCTTGAGTGATTGTGGGGACTGGAGTGCCAACTATTGTTTCTTGATGTTAAAAATTCGGGATCGGAAGCCTAAATATATCTAAATTGTATCCAAAATCCATTTAGGGTTAGGGTTGATTGGTTTACTGACGGTTCTTTTTATAATAAGGATGCAGTAAATAAAGAGGTTTTGCCTCTATTTACTGCATCGTTTTCTGGAAATCTATCAATCATCAAAAGGGATTTTATTTTCAAACGGTGAGTGGAATGATGTCCCAAACAACACGTTTGGGGAATCATTCCACCGTTTAGTAAAATGTGCTTAGGCGGCCACGGACATATTGGTTATTTTGTATGCATGATCATTATGGTGTAACCTCAGACTAAATAAAAAACCAAGACAACAGTGCGAACAATACAGTGAAGCATGCCAAAACTACACCTCCGCTCTGTGCATACACGCTCACACGCACAAATTTACAACCCTGAACAATCCAACTACACCTCACTAAGTGCACACATGTTTACGAAACCGGCCTCACGCCACTGTTGACACCGCTATGTCTTGGTTTTTTATTAGGATTGAAGATGTAACTGAGACCTTACCTACTTGTGAAAAAAAAAGTAATCCTTTTTTCGTAAAACTCTAGTGATAAAGAACGTTTCCCAAAAACCCAAGTTCACAGATATGCCTCCACCGACTCAGACCAATTCTTTCCAAAGCGACAGGTCCTTTCCCGCGAATTTACGGCGAGTCGCATAATCGATCGCCTCCCTACCGACTGAAAACTACCCTCGCTCTACGAATTATTTGCGTATATGTACCCACATACACGGACCAGAGAGTGGTTTTATAATTGATATTGATGGTGGGTAGGTGGTAAAGTTTCGGTACACCTACAATTCGCCTGTAATATTAAATATATGGTTAACATTGAATGTGACCATTGTTTTTTTTTTTTGTTTTAATCCTCGTGCAGATCAGCGCGAGGCGACTGTAACAATACAATTTCTAAAAAAACTTCGCGGTATATCAATAGCCGGTGTCGCGTCGCGCTAGTCGGCACGAAGCTTTACACAAATTGTATTGTATTATAACAATGATTCCGAATGTAAAATTAGGTAGTGAATAGGGTAGTTAGAAGTCTGACAGCCAGTCTTACCTTACCAAGGGGTATCGTGTTACCCAGTAACTGGGTTGTGGAGGTCAGAAAGGCAGTCGCTCCATGTAAAATAATGGTATTCAGCTGTTTCCGGTTAGCCTGGAAACCGACCACATAGGGAGATTGATTGGTTTCGAATAAAAAAAATAAAAAAATAAAACTTTCCAATTCAGTTGTTTGGTTCAGTAATTCAGTGGATACGTATACCTGAGTTGTTACGATTTCGAGTTAATTGGGTTCAGAAATATATTTCTATTTCGGTTCACATAATATTAAGTAATTTTATAGAACGAATATTAACGTCATTACTTATTTACGAGTAGTAATACCTAGGTAGTAATATTGCTCTACTTACGTCACATTTACTTACTCAGAAGCCATTTCAAATGTAACGTAAATCCTCTGAGTTTAATAACTTGTAAATCACACGACTACTTGAAATGTAATCTAAATGTATATAAGGCTTGTGTAATTCATGATATAAGCGTGTTTTAGTACGGACTTCATGTTAATTACATACAAAATGGTGGTAGGTATGATGCGGGTAGTTCTAACTTTATTGATACAGAGAGCTCACTAAGTCACTAGGTAATGAAAGTATCTACAGGAGGCACTTCTTTTGTAGTGGCTTTTCTTTATTTAAGGGCCAGCCAAGTTAAGACACCGCCGACGAGGAAGCGACTAAACTCCATTTGAAATAAGATCAGCAGTGCTATTCTGTAACCATCTCACCGTGAAAACTTAGGTTAAGTGAGCGTGGAGTGAGCTGTCATTCCACAGGGATTGACACTATTGACAGCTCACTTCACCCAAGTTGTCACGGTGAGATGTTTACAGAATAGCATGGCAGATATTTAAACAAACCTTTTTTACAGTCCATTTAACCGATTCTGACTTCTATACCGCAGGCAGGCAGGATGGCAGTAAAAGTGAAAAAGTGGTTACAATACCAATAATCTGATTTTTAATGCAGGATCACGTATTTGAACGTGTAGAATGAAATAAAATAAATACAGATTTTCGTCAAAAATGTCACATTCGTAATATTGGATGCCGAGCGCCGCCGATATGTAAATCCTTGACCTGCACTGAAACAATTTACAAGCAAACATTATTATTTTCACATGAAATATAATAATTTTAATACAACGAACCATATGTTAGTCATATTTATTTTAGTGTCGCACGACAAGGGGCCACATCACGCGAACTTACTTTAATTAATTAAAACCATTACATATGTGCCATTATGTTTCATATATTATGATATATAGTTTAGTTAGTCTATTATTTCGCTCGGGTGAGGCGATGCAACCCCATTGAGTGTATAGCAGTGGCTCTCAACATGTGGTAGATTGATTGATAATGACTACAAAAGATTACTCTTTATTTTATTTTTTTCTCTTTTTTTCTTTGTTTATTGATTTGATCTTTTGTAGTGTGTTCGGTCATGCTAAGCTGCTAAAATGACACATGACAAAGTTAAAAACACAAAAATTTGTAAATGGTACACCACAGACTACCTGCAGTATTATTATTATTTATTTATAAAATCATCATCACTATAATTACAGGAATTTCCTAATTCAATACTGTGGCCATAATTACAGTTTTATTATTTACCATAACATATTGTGTACATCGTGGCACCTATCCTTCTCCCTTTAAATCCATTCAGAGGCTGTCTTTAAAAGATCTCTTTTAATGACAAGTCACCATTTAAACATTTTCTCATTTATATCTGTAATTCGTATGGTGTACATAATAAAGAGTAGGTATTCTATTCTATTAAATCCGCAAACATCCTTTTTGCTTTTAAATCTTTTTGTGTACCTCCTACTCCGAGTCGCGTTTGTAAACCTATTTTAGTTTCGAACAGCAAATGTAACCATCCTGAAACATGGTATATTTTTTAATGCACACATTCGCGCAGATTCAATGAAAAAGAGGCCGTAAAAAACGTTTTTCACTGAGTCTGTCTCTTATATTTCCGTACATAAAACCACCATCGATATTATGCATAATCAGCCTTTAATGTTCCCACTACTGGGGCACAGGTCTCTTTGAAAGAGGGAGTTGGCCGTAATCCACCACGCGGGCCCAGTGCGGGTTGGTGCACAAAGTAAAGTGCCTGCCGTTTCCACTGAGCCAGCACAGCTCGTTGCTGCCTTTGTATGCGGTAAACGGAAATACAGCCCTTTTAAAAAAATTATGCCGTTTGCGCGCAAACGTACAAAGAATTGCAGCGCCACAAATAAAGCAAGTGCGCTTAAAAATGTTGGTGAACTCTGGTCTCACGAATAATGCGCGCACACCTGTTTACTGACGTAAACAGGGGAGTCCCACACGTGTACGATTTCACACATGATTTATATTTATTCTACAGAGTCATATTATATTATTGCGACGCGTTTGGTTACGGGTCGAACTTGATTGGAGAGCGTCACTAGTGTCGATATTGAAATATTTTTAATTAATTTTACGGTAATGGCAGGGGTGTAATTTAAGGGGGCGTAAAGGGGAGCGATTGTCAACGCTTGTGTCAATAAATTGAAGTGAAGAATGGTCCGATAGAGACCAGGCCCGGGTCGACGGCGCCTTGTGTTCCACGCGCGCCTCAAAGAGATGTCAGCACCAACTGACGGGGTCCGGAAGGGCCAATGCCTGCCGGGGTTGCGGGTTTGTCCGAAAGGGATATCGCGACCCCGGCACACAGGCAACGGAAGGAACACGGGTGGGTTTTAGTCAGTAAAAGTCTGACACGCCCTCCCGCTCCGCCTAGAGCGGGAGAAGTTATTTGATAATTTCCCAAACTCGAAAAAAAAAAAAAAAAAGGTAATTTAAGGGGGCGTAAAGGGGAGTGATTGTCAACGCTTGTGTCAATAAATTGAAGTGAAGAATGGTCATGCATAATTCGGAAAACCAATGCATATCTACCACTTTTTGTCGGTCACCTAAAATATTTAGATTTCTGGAAATAAAGCAAAAGTTTGAGAGAAAATCATTTACCTACTATATCTTTTTATTAGACCCTTTTTGGTAAGACCATCGAGGGCCTAGATTGGGCGGTCAGCAGCAATGACCAACGCAAAAAAGAGAATTTATTTTATGGAGGAAATAAAGCGTATCTTTACCCTTTCGTATCAAATTCACGATGCAGTTTGCGTAACTCGATGGGAATTTACGGCTCCTTGGACGCTTGATTTGACGAGAACAATCGGCTTTTATGGCATTCACTAAGCCACTAGGGTGTCCTGTAATATGATTTGTTCTCGATTTTTCTTTCTTTCTAACTTTTTTACTTGTAATTTTTATATTTATTTTTCTCTTTTTAGTTACGGTACCTAGCCCACCAATTCGTATACCACTACTTGCTATTTAAACGACAGTGACAGTAAGTATTTTGTTATCATCATCAAGATGTGGATTAAATACGTATTATCGAAGCTAACTCAAAAACTTCCCAAGCAAAGTTAATAAAACTAATATGGGACCATCGAGCAAGCTTCCTCAACCAAACTAAAAACAATTTTCAAAATCGGTCCGAAAATATCGATAAATATTTAAAAAAATACATACAGCGATCGTATAGCCTCCTCCATTTTTGAAGTCGGTTATCAATCAGATGGTGTATATCGTTATAAAAAAACCTTGCCTAGATATGTTTTTTGTTCGTTTCGCTAAAGCATGAGTTCGGTCACTCAGTGTCTTTACTTGCCCTTCGGCATACCTTTTCAACAATCCGTGTTTGTGACATTCACAACTTGCTTATTTTATCGTTAAAATATCCTAATATTATAGCCATAATCATATCATTATAGGCCTATACATAAGTATAGACACAAAAAAATGGCTGTGTATTTAGTGTCTACTCGCCTTTACACGTTATAGCAGCAAACAAGTCCAGACAATAAGCTGTATCTGCTTTGAATCTAATTTCATCCAACATTTAGATTAAGTCTTAATCGTTCAGAGACGGCTTGCTATCTAATCGTTACTTTCCAACTCATTTCGTCGGTGACTTAAAAACTTGGGGAATGTCTTAAAAGTTCCAATGTCTCGATTCCTTTTTTCCATTTAAAAGCTACTTGGTGAAGTTAATTTGGGAAAACAGTGCAGCTCTAATCGAATTCCTCCGTGATGAAGTGGAAAATATTTACTATTTACCTTGGCGTTTTTCTGATGGCAATGGACTCTCTATTGTCAATTTGTCATTCATTTATTAATTCTGTTGTAAACTGTATTAATTGTTTCAGTATTTTTTTAAGAAAGTGTTCTCTAACCCCTTTGGTTTAGCTACCTGTTTCCTGTACCAAGCTTTTCTTTTCTGCTTCTTCTATGGACAGGTCCAAATTTATTAGTGTACTAAAATTTAGTTAGCTTGCATGCATATGACTTCCAAAAATGGTTACTAAACTGCCCTTCAGATAGGAGTAATTTGTCAATTGAAGATGTCATGCAGTTCAAATACCTATAACCGTGCCAACTGTTACATTCATCTGGAGGCGGTTTGTGAATAGTTCAGTCAGATGTCCTGACTGAACTAAAGACCACATGACTGAACTATAATGCCTAGACCTGACTGGAATAGGCATTATAGTTATATTTATGGTATCTCATGTAAGAATTCGCCGATTCCATTCATAATTACGACTTTTAAAACCCAAGCATTGTTTACCATTCCTGCCGGGGTTGCGGGTTTGTCTGAAAGGGATATCGCGACCCCGGCACACAGGCAACGAAAGGAACACGGGTGGGTTTTAGTCAGTAAAAGTCTGACACGCCCTCCCGCTCCGCCCAGAGCGGGAGAAGTTATTTGATAAATTCCCGCCGTCAAAAAAAAAAAAAAAAGCATTGTTTACCACAAAGGCGCCCCCCTTATAAAGTTCACATAGCAAGGTGACACTTGCCAAACTATCCGCGTCTCCGATAAGTTGGCGGGAAATCTTTTATAAATTCTTTCTCGGCAAACTTCGGGAATGTTCGATGAACAAAGTTATCCCAGAAATCGGTAGTTTACAAACGCGAAGAAATTCTGCATGTTTCGAAGTTTAAGCTTACTTATAATATTTGTGTGTGAAGTTGGAAGACAGTTTTATATGACAGGGTACTGTTGGTTTCGTAATATATTGCTGGCTGGGAAATCGGATTACATATGTAAAGATTGTACGTTTGTAACTAAGTAGGTAATCTGAGTAGGTTTTAATGTTGCAGAAGTTACAATAATCAATTAATTCCAAGATAAATAAGATAACTTACTTCAAAGACAGAAACAAAAGAATTTTCGTTTATAAATAAACTAGCTGCCCGCCCCGGCTTCGCTCGAGTAGCACTAAGTACGTATCTACGGCGCACCTACCTGCCTACCCTACCTACCCTACCTACCCTACCTACCCTACCTACCCTACCTACCCTACCTACCCTACCTACCCTACCTACCCTACCTACCCTACCTACCCTACCTACCCTACCTACCCTACCTACCCTACTAAAAAGTATCCTATGTCCGTCTCCTGGTTCTAAGCTACCTCCCCACCAATTGTCAGCCAAATCGGTTCAGCCGTTCTTGAGTTATAAGTGGTGTAACTAACACGACTTTCTTTTATATATATATAGATATAGACTATTAACTTGACCTCAAACAT
Organism: Agrochola circellaris; assembly: GCA_914767755.1. Lineage (NCBI taxonomy): Eukaryota > Metazoa > Arthropoda > Insecta > Lepidoptera > Noctuidae > Agrochola > Agrochola circellaris. The sequence goes on along the minus strand of OU611850.1, from coordinate 7,717,784 downwards.
GTTTTCTTGGCCGTTAATGTGGGAGAGTTTATTGAAAAATTGGTAAGAGCATAATTCGAGATAACTATAATTTTTAAAAGCATTCTTTTTTATATACTCTTGTTTCTGTGACAATACAATAATTTTTCTTTCTCAACATTCCTCATAATCGAGCGATAGGAAACTTAAAACTTACTGTGACTTATCAGAAACAACCAATTTGACCTAGATCTTAGCGTATCCTTAGTTCTGTCATCCTCGCTATTACTAATTCCCTATCGAACACAACTTATTACCTCAGTCTGTATCACGTCTGAATAGAACTTAATCCCTTCATCCCGTACCGAAGCCAACCATCAAGTCACACGGTAGATTGCTCAAGATAGCCAAAAGCTTACACGTAGACGTAGAAACACTATGCGACACCTATGTAAATAATTGCCTAAATAAAAGCGTGCTGTTGGATTTACAACGCTCGGACTCAACGCCGAAAGTTGAAAATCCAACACGAAGATTGAGGTGTCGCCTAGTGTTAGCGAAAACGGGCATTAGTATCCCTTTCAAAGGCTTCCCAGCGTTGCGGTATTTCCATTATAGAGCAGGAAATGTCTTTGATTGGCGATCAACCGTTTGCCAGTCTGTCAGGTTTGGTATAACGATATTGGATGGGTTTCGGTTCGATGAAATGGAAACCTATGGGGATGGAGTTAGGCGAATAGACTTCTGCATGTTGTATAAACTAAAATTAAATGCTGTTCGTTGGTAAGCGCATCACTTGAGAACAGCCTGGACCGATTTGGCTATTTTTTGTTTTAAAATGTTCATAACAGTCTGTATTAGGTTTTTAGGGAAAGAAAAATCTTTCCCGGAAAATGTTCAAATTCGGGAAAAACTGAATGTCCTTATTTCTATAGGAGTTGCGTGAGAACTTTTGGACAGGACAACGTCTGTATATTATATTACTAGGTGCGCCCCGCGGTGTCACCCGCATAAGTCTCGATCGCGTGTGAATATCGGGATAGAAGTATCCTGTGTCCTTCTCCAGGTCATGGTCTACTCATGTGCCAAATGTCATCCAAATCCGTTAAGCCGTTTTAGCGTGAAAGCGTAACAAACAAACAAACTCACTTTCGCACTTATAATATTAGTTACGATAACAATTTATATCAGCGTCAGGTGGTACACTTTCTGCCGGCGTTGCGAGTTTGTCCGAAAGGGATATCGCGACCCCGGCACACAGGCAACGGAAGGAACACGGGTGGGTTTTAGTCAGTAAAAGTCTAACACGCCCTCCCGCTCCGCCCAGAGCGGGAGAAGTTATTTGATAATTTCCCATCCTCAAAACAAAAAAAAATGTGTTGTCATCTGACATTATGCTGAGCTGAGGCCCTTCTGGCATTATAATCATTGTTTTTTGTTTTTATAGTTTAGGCTGACTGCCCACTGGAGCGGAGAGGAGAGAAGCGGAGCGGAGCTGCGCCAATGGAATTGCATAAAATCTCCGCTCCCTTCAGTGGACAGGGATTTGCGAACTAGTTTAAAAATTCATACAAAACCGGGAAGCGGAGCGAGGAAGCGGAGTGGGGAAGCAGAAAAACCAGGCTGCGGGGTATTGCAGCCCGCTCAAATTACTCGTCGCGTGAACTCTTCCTAGATTCGCACAGCCCGCAACTCCACTCCGCACTACCTCGCTCCGCATCAATGGACAGCGAGCCTTAAGGTGTATTTTTCCGTTGTAATGCCAATAGATGCAATTTTATTTATTTTTCTTTCTTTCTGTTCTTATCCTTACTAGCCTCATGTTCTATTACACCCTAGCTAGTTTAGCCCCTTTTTTATCCACCAATTAACCACGTCTGGAGATGTTTACGGATCGTCCTATGTTACAAAACTAACGAGCATCACCAGTACCAATGTTCTTAAAGAATTTAATCCGTAAAGTATTTCTGAATTCCATAATGTAACTTGTATTATTTGCTATACGGTTGGCAGAGTGCCAGTGTCCCAGTGGAGTCTGAGGTAGCCAAACGAGCAGTCTTGTGGTTACGGCAAATGGAAGTGCCTTACAAGTGCACTAACAATATTTCGGAGCCTTAACGTGAGATGTTTTTATGAAGTTTGTTCTTTTAAGACTATTGTAGCTTTCAAGTAGAAGCTACTTTAGTATCGTAGACTGGTTTTATCTTAACTGCGTTATCGTTTTCATATTTAAGCATTATTTCAGCACTTTTTTTTGAATGACTTATACTTTTTTTTTCTTATTATTTTAGCGCATAACTAGCGAAATGTGGGTGTACTATAGGCACACCTCTGCCTAACTCTTTAAGGAATACGGGCGTGATGTTATGTTGTTTAGCACTTTCTGCAACACCAATTAGGTATTAATGAAAGTATGGCCAAGGTTTCTTCGTTTTCCAAAAGCATTTTTAAGAGGGTTTATCCGTAAAGTTGGCAACGTCGCAAATAATTGTCAAATCTTTACCTTTTTTGATTAATATAGCAATATTACTATATATGTATGGAAATAAGAAATGTGGCTAACTAGCGAACTAGAATATTAAAATGAATTGCAATTATAACATTGAATTTGATGTTGTACCCGTTTTAGGTGTAAAAAAAGCATTTGGAAACTTTCCAAATACTTTTTTTACATCTAAAACTAAATATTCGGTGTTACGATATTAATTATTGCATTCGATAATCAATATTCTAGTTCCCTAGTTAGCCAAATTTCTTATTTCCATCCAGTAATATTGCCAAATTAATCAAAACAGGTAAATATTTGACAGATATTTGCGACGTTGCCATCTATTAGGATAAACGCTCTAAAATATTGTCACTTACGTTTCTCTTATAAACTCAAGCTCAAAACATTTATTTCAAATAAACCAATTACAGGCACTTTTGAATTATCAAGGAGTCGGTCAGTCAGAAAGATGAAGCTAGTTACCCATTCCAAAGCGTTCGGTTCCTATGGAGAAGATTGGACACACACTTAACGGGGTCAAAATGGGGAGCAAAGTCATGGATAACAGGAGTGACGTCCAGACCAAACCACTCAAAAAAATCCCTCCATGGAGTTCATGGGAGGATTTTCGAATAACCGTCACTCCAACTTTAAATATATTCACAACTAATCCTTTTATAATTAAACAATAATCCAACTCGACCTGCAAGCTGGAAGTTGCATCAAAACTGTTTACATTTTAAGCAGTTAGGAGTGCTTTGGGCCAGTGTTGTCCAACTTTGTCTAAACTGTTGAGCAATAAATATTAATTCGGTGGAAATGAAGAGAGCTGGGATTGGGAGCTGAATTTGTTGGTAGTTGTGTGGTTTATTGTTGTTAAAGTTACGGATATGACATGGGTCTTTTAACAGGAAAGTGTATTTAAGTTGACTTCCACCCGGTTTATATTAGCAGTCTGTTATTGTCCCACTTCGAGGCTAAAGCCAGGGTTCTCATAGGGAGGACTAAGGACCATCACGAAGTCTTTTTTTTCCTTACCACGTTTCTGGTCTACCGTAAGGTAATCGTGTAGAAGACTACCAAAGAAAGAAGTATCTAAATATACTTAAATCAATCTGCCTAGCCTTTTCCCAACTATGTTGGGGTCAGCTTCCAGTCTAACCGGATGCAGCTGAATACCAGTATTTTACATAAAGTGACTGCCTATCTTACCTCCACAACCCAATAACTGGGTAATACAATACCCCTTGGTAAGACTGGTGTCAGTTTCGGGCTTCTGATGACTCGTAACGACTGTCAAAGATCCGCGAATGACAGCCGGGACCAATGGCTTAACGTGCTTTCCGAAGCATGGAGGAGCCTCGGTATGTAAAGATGGTCACCCATCCACTGACCAACCCTGGCAAGCGTTGCTTAACTTGATTGATCGACCCGTGCGGCTGTTATTACTTAGCCACGAGCTTAACTAAAACCTAAATATACGTAAATACGTATTAATATTATGTAGGTACTTCTTGGGTTGTATTATAACAGCAGTTTTGCTCTCGCGCACCCCCTGGGCTATCTCAACATTTTACGATAAGTCTTATTTTTACAGCAACTTATATTTTCATGCAGATTACATAATGAATTTCAGGACCGACTTTTCACTTATAATGAAATGATCACAAGGGGAAAATTCTGAATAAAAGGCCTAATTAATACGTTGATAACAGTGTAATTATCCTTTATTCATATGTTCTGGGTTTTATTGGTACCTAATATAGGTAACTAGCTGCGCCCCGCGGTTTCACCCGCATAAGTCTCGATCCCGTGAGAATATCGGGATAAAAAGTATCCTATGTCCTTCTACCGGTAATGGTCTACCCATGTGCCGAATTTCATCCAAATCCGTTCAGCCGATTTAGCGTGAAAGCGTTACAAACAAATAAACCAACAAACAAAGAAACCAACAGACAAAAAAAACAATTAAACTAACAGACTCACTTTAGTAAGGATAAAGTTAGTAAGTTAGGATTGTTAGTAGATAGTGATCTGATGAGGTAATTAAATTATGTCAAAATAAATGTGGTATTTCTTTTTTTCTAATATAGTTAATAAATAATAATTAATATATAATATAGTTCCATGAAAATCCGGATTTTGTATAGTTATTTTTAATAGGTTAGGCTTTCATAAAAGCCTGAGAGAGAACCTGCCAAAAAGGAACTAATTAAAAAAAAATATCCATTGGAATTCATCCAGTTTGAAGGAAATTCTTAACAGATGTTCAGTGAAATTATTCCGCTTTAGAATTCAAGATGGCATGCCTGAAATATTAGACGCCATTGCGAAACCAATTTATTTATCTCTCGCTCTATATTTTTTTCTGAACGTGTTTTCCAGGATTTTGGTATTTAAGGTTTTCGTTACCTACTAGGTTTAGTAAGAAATTTTCCGATGAATTCTCATTTTGGATCACATAAAAGGCAGCTAACTCTAAGTAACATAGTTTTTGGCTACATAGTATACTGTAGGTACGTTCACGTTATGTTCTAAAGCAATGATTTATAATTTCAGTATTATATTATACACTGAGAGCAGTGATGGCCCAGTGGTAACGGCCACGACTTACGATTTGTAGGCCCTAAGTTCGAAGACAGGCAGGCGCTTTACTTTGTGTGAATTATTTCATTATTACTGCTCTCAAAAAGTCAAAACGGTGAAGAAAAACATCGTGAGGAAATCGGCATGTCCTAGAACCAAAAATTCGAAGACGTGAGACATCTACCAACCCACACTGGGCCCGCGTGGTGCGGCAAAGCGGGCACTCCCTCAGCGAGAGTTCTGTGTCCCAGCAGTGGGAACATTATAGGCTGATTATGCTAATAAACATGTTTTGGTTATATTCCTAGTGCTAAATAAATCCAGGTACCCGATCTTGTGATCACGATCACACGTTAGCGTCAAATAGAGCTTTCATTATTTTGCAAATCAATACACCATATTTCACCACCAAACAATAAACTAAACCACAATATACAAAACAGCTCCCAAACTAAAGACAAAGAACGAATACTTCAAGCCACAAATCGTGTCTAAGTCAGAAAAAAAGGCGTCCTACAGACTAGAAACTGTCAGACAGGCTCTGAACCACGACGAGTGATTGGCGGGTCTCACGCAACGGTTCGTGTGTAACTATCCTTAATAACACCTTACCAGATTATAGTTCAGGAATACTTGCACAGATTGTGGCTGCAGGAAGATTTATTGTAATAACTAAAGAAAAGAAAGAAAGAAAAATGCGTTTATTGGCATTACAAAAAATACACCTTAAAACTATAAAAACAGAAAAAAAAATACGTGTGGCACTCGAGGACTGCCGCGGTAAAGCTATTGCATAGCATATATTCAAAAATAAGAAGATAATATTGTTGATTTAAAATATTTTTTTAAAAAAATACCCCTATACCCCCCCCCTAAATCGCAGAATTTACACAACCGTCAATGACGTCTGCCCTCACGCGTCTGCCCGCGTTCGGGTCGCGTACTCGGCGATCGCGCGTCATTGCCTGTCCCGCCCCTCCACCCTCGTTCTGCGCGCCCGCCGTCGACTCATCGCAGGTCATTCTTATCGTTCTAACTTTTAAAATATTAGTCCAAATTACTTAGTGTAAAAGACAAATTTTATCTACATTAAATACCGGAAGCGATGAAGGTATTTATTTTGATACGAATTAACTAAATACTCTAAAATATGCAACTTAAAAAAAGTATTCAATTTAAATGTATTTATAGCTCACTATTTTGGCTATAATGGCTTCCACATAAAAGGTAGATATATGCTGTCGCGGACTTTTATTTAGAACTCTTTAAGACAAACAACCCCACAATACATTCTTTTCATGTAACTCCAGCGGTTTAGGCAGCGCACGCAAAGATAGATCTCAGAGGGCAGGATTTTTTCCGACTTACTGGATACTTATCGTTATATTATGGCTAAATCACATAAAATCTTTATAAATTGTAGCCTATGTGTTATTCTGATATTTATGCCACATTACTGTAAAGTTTCATTAAAATCCGTTCGGTAGTTTTTGCGTGAAAGAGTAACAAACATCCATCCATCCATCCTCACAAACTTTCGCGTCAGGTTTTTTTTTCGTTACGGAATTTCTACATTCGGTCGCCGCGCTCAGAGTCTCCGATAAAAGCTATGCAATAGCTTAAAAATTATTACACCAACAACAACAACAACTAGTTTGCCTCCCGGGTTCTGTGGTTCGCTCATGTTGGTGTTCAAGTAATTGAAGCGGACAGCGATGATGGGTTTGCGTGAGAAAAAAATCAAGTCCGCTGGATAAAACTTTGTATTGGTTTATGCTACTGGTTTTGGTAAAAATTTCGGTTAAATTAAAGACAACAGGATTATAATAACTTTTAAAATTATATATTTATTAGTGGTTATCCCTGTTTGCATAATTAATTGAGGTCTGTGGCTTTTGAATTGAAATAAAAGCACTTTTCCGGCTCGTCATGTTGCAAATTGCACAGGCCTATTCTACCCGTTCGTGTTTATAATACTGACTAGTTTTTGGCAGTGGCTTCGCCCAAGTGGTCGGAAATTATCCCACGGGAACGTACTATCGGGATAATTCAGGTTATAAATTATTCTGTGTGCCAAATTTCATTCAGCCGTTTTTGCGTGATTGAGTAACAAACATACAAACATTAAACAGTAGGATAACAAATTGCGTCAACCCAACCCAAGTACCTAGCATAAGACCAGCACCCTTATTCTTTATAACACTTTCAATCACAATCTGAATGATTTTGAAAGATATTGCTATTCCATTGCTTCATTTGTCCGAACAATTTGTCTGCTCAGCAACGTAAACAACGTAATGAACATTGTTGAACTGTTAAGAGCGTTTATTCTAAAAGGGGGTAACGTCGCAATTAGATGTCAAATATTTCGCTGTTTTGATTAATTTGGTAAAATTACTGTGTGGAAATAAGAAATGTGGCTAACTAGCGAACTAGAATATAAATAATGAATTGCAATTATAACATTGAATTTAATGTTGTAACGGTTTTTGCGTATAAAAAAGGCATGGTCCAAATACTTTTTTTTACATCTAAAACGAAACATTCGGTGTTACGATATTAATCATTGCATTTAATAAACAATATTTAAGTTCACTAGTTACCCACATTTCATATTTCCATACAGTAATATTGCCAAATTTATCAAAACAGGTAAATATTTGACATCTATTTGCGACGTTGCCAACTTTTAGGATAATCGCTCTTAAAATGAAAGCCATTGCTACTGTAAATGTGTTACGCAATTACCCCGCAAGTCGGCAGAAGAAACCGTTAAAAAAAATATAAAGTGGCAATAGGCTTGCCCTCTATTATATGGGACTTCAACATAATTGGCGATATGTGGGTTGCGGCGCTGTAGCTGTATACGTTTACCCTACCTTATGTCACCTAAGTTCTATATCAGCAAGTTTAGCTTACGGGAAGTCCCTCAGGAGTGTCTAAATCTTACGGTTGACCCGTATTCGGGCATTGTTGGAGGGTTTCCAAACGGTAGAGCGTGTGTCTTCCATTTCCGAGCCAATGCTCACTTCCTCAAGCGGCGACTATTGTGGCGCAGAGCCATATTTATGATTTATCCTTTTACCTACCGCGGCGTGTAACAATATAAGAATTTTGTGAATACGTGAAAGAAATATAGGCAGTCCCCTAGCACCCTACCCTGCCCTACAATAGGGCCCTTTTGGCATTATAATAATTTGTTTTCTGTTTTTATAGTTTTAAGGTGTATTTTATTTAATTTTTTATAATGCCTATAAACGCATTTTTCTTTCTTTCTTTCATTCAGTATTCAGCTGCATCCGGTTAGACAGGAAGCCGACCCCAATTTAGTTGGGAAAAGGCTAGGCAGATTGATTGAGTTCCACTTCCATGTAGCGATGTAGATCTTCTCTAACCGTGGCTATAGTGAAGGGAGACTGGGCGACCTAGAGATAATGTCAAGAGACGGTCCATAATCAGCCTACTATGTTCCCATTGCTGGGACACAGGCCTCCTCACGGTGATCCACCACGCGGGCCCCGTGCGGGTTGGTAGACGTCACAAGTCTTCGAATGTTTGGTTCTAGAACATGCCAGTTTCCTCACGATGTCTTTGAATAATAACGCTGTGTTTAGCTGCGCTGTTAGGAATTTATCCATAGGTACGCAAATTGATCTTGTTTCAGTATATCAAACGGTATTCAGTGTGTTGTTTTGGGTACAGAATTACTTATATTAGGAGAAGAATATGTCCTTACCATTTCGATTACTTCAGTAACCTTTTCTAATGCCTCACATAAGCAAATAAATGCGTTTTCTAAGTGAACTGTTGCATTTTAAGTGTCCGTGCACGAAAAAAACCCTTTTTCGGCAAAAACTTATTTAATTGCAAGAAAGCTTAATTGAAACATTAAGACTGTGTGAGTATAAAGGTACAGTTTTCGTGGTGCTAAACCAGTCGTGTCAGTCACAGTTGTATCACTTTTGCGCTCTCGAAAATATGCCTTTGATTTACTTAATGAAGATATTGTATAATAACATTTTGATTTTATTTCAAGGATAGCTGAAGACTAATGTGTGATTTTTAAATTTCATGTTATGATTTCCTAAATAATAGGAAAAAGTACATTAATTACAGGCTTTTAAAAAAGAAGATTTTTTCAATATTATTTTTCTGCTATATTTTGTGTCGGAAGTTGAAAAAAGAGGTTCAGTCATATGCAAGTAGACCATATAACGACGTTGATGATATTTTTAAATGTTCAAAATCAAAAGTAGTTTTTTGTAAAAAAAGTGATCAAATGTCAGTCTTGCGTCATTTTTCGGAAAAGTTGTGCGAATATTTGTGATTTTCCATGAATACTAAACTTATTTGAAAAATCGCTTGCAACCACATGCAAAACAAAGAACTAGACTTTTCAAATCATAAAGAATTTTGATTAAATTATATTTCCCTTTCTCACAACTAATGAAAAAAATCAATCGACTTCGTGCACGGCCTCTTAACATGGGTTTTGGATCACAAAAATAAAGTTAGCTGGATAAAACTGTGTTTAGGTTTTGGTAAAAATTTAGGTTAAATTAAAGACAACAGGATTGTAATAACTTTTAAAATTATGTATTTATTTGTGATTATCCCTGTTTGCATAATTAATTGAGGTCTGTGGCTTTTGAATTGAAATAAAAGTATTTTCCCGGCTCGTCATGTTGCAAATTGCACAGGCCTATTCTACCCGTTCGTGTTTATAATACTGACTAGTTTTTGGCAGTGGCTTCGCCCACGTGGTCGGAAATTATCCCACGGGAACGTACTATCGCGATAATCCAGGTTATAAATTATCTGTGTGCCAAATTTCATTCAGCCGTTTTTGCGTGATTGAGTAACAAACATACAAACATTAAACAGTAGGATAACAAATTGCGTCAACCCAACCCAAGTACCTAGCATAAGACCAGCACCCTTATTCTTTATAACACTTTCAATCACAATCTGAATGATTTTGAAAGATATTGCTATTGCATTGCTTCATTTGTCCGAACAATTTGTCTGCTCAGCAACGTAAACAACGTAATGAACATTGTTGAACTGTTAAGAGCGTTTATTCTGAAAGTGGGCAACGTCGCAAATAGATGTCAAATATTTCGCTGTTTTGATTAATTTGGCAATATTACTGTGTGGAAATAAGAAATGTGGCTAACTAGCGAACTAGAATATAAATAATGAATTGCAATTATAACATTGAATTTGATGTTGTAACGGTTTTTGGGTGTAAAATAGGCATTTGGTCTAAATACTTTTTTTTACATCTAAAACGAAACATTCGGTGTTACGATATTAATAATTGCATTTAATAAACAATATTTAAGTTCACTAGTTACCCACATTTCATATTTCCATACAGTAATATTGCCAAATTTATCAAAACAGGTAAATATTTGACATCTATTTGCGACGTTGCCAACTTTTAGGATAATCGCTCTTAAAATGAAAGCCATTGCTACTGTAAATGTGTTACGCAATTACCCCGCAAGTCGGCAGAAGAAACCGTAAAAAAAAATATAAAGTGGCAATAGGCTTGCCCTCTATTATATGGGACTTCAACATAATTGGCGATATGTGGGTTGCGGCGCTGTACTGTATACGTTTACCCTACCTTATGTCACCTAAGTTCTATATCAGCAAGTTTAGCTTACGGGAAGTCCCTCAGGAGTGTCTAAATCTTACGGTTGACCCGTATTCGGGTATTGTTGGAGGGTTTCCAAACGGTAGAGCGTGTGTCTTCCGTTTCCGAGCCAAAGCTCACTTCGTCAAGCGGCGACTATTGTGGCGCAGAGCCATATTTATGATTTTATCCTTTTACCTACCGCGGCGTGTAACAATATAAGAATTTTGTGAATACGTGAAAGAAATATAGGCAGTCCCCTAGCACCCTACCCTGCCCTACCCTAAGGCCCTTTTGGCATTATAATAATTTGTTTTCTGTTTTTATAGTTTTAAGGTGTATTTTATTTTATTTTTTATAATGCCTATAAACGCATTTTTCTTTCTTTCTTTCAGTCGCTCCATGTAAAATACTGGTATTCAGCTGCATCCGGTTATACTCAAAGTCAAAGTCAAAGTCAAATCATTTATTTCAAATAGGCCCCTGTAAGGCACTTTTGAACGTCAAAGTTTACAAAAAAATTGAATTGATTCATTACTGGAAGCCGACCCCAATTTAGTTGGGAAAAGGCTAGGCAGATTGATTGAGTTCCACTTCCATGTAGCGATGTAGATCTTCTCTAACCGTGGCTATAGTGAAGGGATACTGGGCGACCTAGAGATAATGTCAAGAGACGGTCCATAATCAGCCTACTATGTTCCATTGCTGGGACACAGGCCTCCTCACGGTGATCCACCACGCGGGCCCAGTGCGGGTTGGTAGATGTCACAAGTCTTCGAATGTTTGGTTCTAGAACATGCCAGTTTCCTCACGATGTCTTTGAATAACAACGCTGTGTTGAGCTGCGCTGTTAGGAATTTATCCATAGGTACGCAAATTGATCTTGTTTCAGTATATCAAACGGTATTCAGTGTGTTGTTTTGGGTACAGAATTACTTATATTAGGAGAAGAATATGCCCAAACCATTTCGATTACTTCAGTAACCTTTTCTAATGTCTCATATAAGCAAATAAATGCGTATTCTAAGTGAGCTGTTGCATTTTAAGAGTCCGTGCACAGAAAAACCCTTTTTCGTCAAAAACTTATCTAATTGCAAGAAAGCTTAATTGAAACATTTGACAGACTGTGTGAGTATAAAGGTACAGTTTTCGTGGTGCTAAACCAGTCGTGTCAGTCACAGTTGTATCACTTTTGCGCTCTCGAAAATATGCCTTTGATTTACTTAATGAAGGTATTGTATAATAACATTTTGATTTTATTTCAAGGATAGCTGAAGACTAATGTGTGATTTTTAAATTTCATGATATGATTTCCTAAATAATAGGAAAAAGTACATTAATTACAGGCTTTAAAAAAAGAAGATTTTTTCAATATAATTTTTCTGCTATATTTTGTGTCGGAAGTTGAAAAAAGAGGTTCAGTCACATGCAAGTAGACCATATAACAATGTTGATGGTATTTTTAAATGTTCAGAATCAAAAGTAGTTTTTTGTAAATAAGTGATCAAACGTCAGTCTTGCGTCATTTTTCGGAACATTTGTGCGAATATTTGTGATTTTCCATGAATACTAAACTTATTTGAAAAATCGCTTGCAACCACATGCAAAACAAAGAACTAGACTTTTCAAATCACAAATAGTTTTGTTTAAATTATTTTTCCCTTTCTCACAAATAATTAACAAAATCAGTCGATTTTGTGCACGGCTTCTTAACATGGGTTTTGGAGATAAGCCGCTTCCGCTATACCTAACATTTTACATAAAAAATATTTTGCTAATGCTATTATCATACCATAGACACTAAATAATAACTAGTCTGTAGCTGTCTAGTTTAAGGCTAGCTGGCAATATTAATTGTGTAAAATTGCTGTAAGTAATATATTGACTGTTAAGTTTTAACCTTTGTATGTAATTTTATTACTTGGAAATAAATATATTTCTATTTCTAGTATGTCCAGCAAAATGTTGCCTACTCGAAAACTCAGCCAGTATTAACTCCCAACTTACATCCAGGCTAGGTCTGTTATACTACAAAGTATAGTTCATGTTAAAGGGTGCAATGAACAAGAGGGTTCCAGTTCAGTGAGCGTCCATGCAGCTATCCTGTTAGTTGTTTAGCTATTCAGTGGCTGTTCAGTTGTGTTCAGTGCTCAACGGGTTAGGTACCCGAAATATAGGGGGTGGTAACAATGTGGGCTAAAAACTTTCTTGTGTTTAGCTATTCATTTAGGTGTTTAGTGTTCGACTATTTAGTTAAATAAATCCATCCTTTATTTAGACTATGTGGTCTCAAATTAGACTTTTTAAATTTCTATAAATATATTTTTAGTACACAATGGATTTTGATGCGATTTTCACCATCATTTATAGAATTTATTCAGAAATGAATAAAAAGGGACACTTTTATTGCCAGTAATATAACTTTATTTTATTTTATAGAACTAACTATTTACACTAGGTACTAAAATAAAAGATTAACTAACTGTAAAAATAAATACAAAAGAACCGCAAAGTCCGCATCGCTGTCATCCGGAAACGTGCCCAGAAGACTGACAGACAACGTGGCAGCATTGCCACGTTGACTGGATATGTTAAGTCTTTGGTCGAAGAACGAGCCAGCCCTCTGGTCACGTGAAGTGACGACCAGTCGGCGAAAAATTTCCTTAAAAAGGAGACGCGCATTCGTGCCCCATGTCCCGAGCGTTTCAAAACTGTAGACCCTAAGGTTATTTATTTATTTAATACTTCAAGCACAGAAATGTACAGAGGCGAACTTATTGCCGTAGGCATTTTCTACCAGTCAACCTTTGGGTGATGGAGACAAACAGTGGTAGGTGCAATTACGAAAAATTTAGGAAAAAAAAAAAAGTGTAATATATAAAGATTATACCTATTACAAACTATAAACATAATATATATGTCTGATTATATATAAATATAAGCACAAATAAATGTACATAATATAAGACAAACAATGGGAAAACGTTAACGTTGTGATGATACTGCTGCCAGCTACTTACGAATGTGCTCGCGAACTTTAACTAAGACCGACCGTATAAGGTTACAGGTCCGGAATTAGATATATCACAGAAATGTTGATGTTTTGATGTGTCACCACATCAGTAGTAGCCGAAATGTAGGATGGTTACAATGTGTGCTGAAACTATCTTGTGAAAATGTCCCTTGGTTTCAAATAGTCCCTTTCCCAAAATGTCCCCTCCCCATAATGTCTATTTCCAATAATGTCCCTTCCCGAAATGTCCCTTTCTCAAAATGTCCCTTTCCAACGACTACGAGCTACGTGTTTAAACTGGGAATATTTCAATAACATAAGCCCAGTAGTCAATCAATTATATTCAAACTCTGGGCTGACTCTATATAAAGTGCCATGAACAGCAGCAACCAGCATTGGGGCTCTGTCTCGCATAGGGTCGCAGCATTCTGCTGAGCGATGGCCGTTTTGCGTGGATGTGACGCATATTTTCCCCCAAATTGTTTATTTTCGTGTTTTGTTCTTTCTTTGCGTCATGTGTACCGCAAATAAACGTATTTTCTTTCTTTCTTTTTTTCTTTAACAGAAACATATCAATTTATTCAGTTCTTCGATCGATAGAGCGCACTATAAAATACGCGCAACGTGGTAAATATCTAAAAATGTACCTACCAGAAATACTTTATCTAGTCTGAAAATCATAGCCAACTTTACACTCTTACAAAACGGTTAATGACCAATCTGGTGTCAGAGCTTTTATGCCGCCCATAGGCCTCTGATTTGGCTTCACATGCCGTTGAGAAATATCTCTCAGGCGTGCCGGTTTCCTCACGATGGCGGTATCCGACTAACACTAAGCCTACTTAGTCCCTAGTCATAATTTTCTACTAAACATAAGCTTTTCCTACAGACCTATAGGTACCAATTACCTATAGGTACTGTTGCGGTCGGTCCTAAGCGGATAAAGGCATAATCAACATGTTCGGCAGCAGGATTAGCTGTTCCGTGCGTTATTAATATCCTGGGGATCCTTATGTTCATACTCTCGATATTATGAGAGATTCCTGGAGTTATTAAACTAGAGAGATACTCCTAAATGTTGGTATTTGCCGGGTTTTAGCGTAGGGGGATAGGTGAATATACGTTTCTAAAGATATCGAGTTCGATTTTAGGGATCGATACCCACGGGCAGCTGGAACCCCCTTGGCTTTTGTTTGCCCTAAGTACTGCATTATGTATTTATTTTAGAAAAAACTGCTCTGCCCGGTATTTCGTGTGTGAACATACATACAAAAAAAAAATAGAAGATCCTCCTTTTTTACGCGAATTTCTGATTCCCCCCTGAATTGGGCCAAAAGCTGGGGTACACCCATGTCGATACCCGCTGTTATTCCGACTGCGATACAGCAAAGACCGGGTTATGTTTTTAGTTTATTTTCAAAAGCCTGTCTACAGTCTTGCTTGATTCTGTGTTATCTAACAAAAAATGCGGCGACTTTTATGACGAATTTTACGTACCACGTACATTTGAATTTCCTGAATTTTGACAAAATAAAAAACTAGTGTAGAGTCAGTCATTTCTGACATCCCTTTTAGCGTTTTCGCTGTTCCATTTGTCAAAGTTATGAGTGTCATCGAAACGCGAGCAGAGCAAATAAAACTACACTGCAATGAAAGTGGACATAGCAACTGTGTGTCCGTACTCGAAATGGACATCGAAAATAACACTTTTTGGAAGGTTCTTCAAAAACTGTTTACAGCGGACGGAAATAGACACGGGAAAACTCTACTTTCTAATAGCTCAAACTATTTGTTATGAAGTTAGAGAAAAACTTTAATTGTAATATTTAGTATTATTTATAATATTTTTAATATTATGATAACATTTTAAATTATAATAGTTTTTTAATTCCTTTTTGATTTATAAAAAATATATTTTGAATGGTTCAGATAATATTATTTCTATTAATCATCTTTCTGCCCTTGTGCCATGTCACGTAGGGTTGGCGCACACCTTTTCTTCTACCACTCTCCCCTGTCAACCGTCACGCTATCATTCACTCCTTCTCTTTCATATCACTCCTCACACAATCCATCCATCTTTTCTTTGGCCTTGCTCTCCCACTCCATCCACCAACATTTATATTCATATTCATACGCTTTATAAATTATATTGAACCTCAAAACATTTTTGGTTTCTTACTTTCTGGCCTTCTCTCACAGTTGGTTGTCAGTAACTAAGCTAGGGCACCCCGAACAAATGGGTTAGGTTAGGTTAGAAGTGTGACCAATCATGCGCGAGCCGAGCAAGCGGTGCCGCGAGCGGTGTCGCGAGTGGCCGGCGAGCGCTACATGCAAGTTGGTCGCAGTTACTTGGTCGCAGTTACTTCCTCTCCCTTCACCCATTTACAATAATATTCTCACTCATATCCACTTTCTATCTGCTGAAAATCGAAAAGTCGTGCTATTCACTGAAAGGCCATAACTATGTCGCAGTTAATCAACTTTAGTAGTAAATGACAGCTTTGTCTGAAGTGAAGTTTCAAGCTCAGTCGATAGTCTTAACTTTATCTGTGGATTTGAATTAAATACAGCTTTATCACATAGGCAGAAAGATAGAGAGTTTAATACTTTCGACTCCACCCACTTTTCATAGAACTCATACGCCATGCCGCCATATTGGAAAGTGGAAGTGAACCCTCCGGGAGGGTTGCCGGCATAACGTTTGCGCTAAAGTTAACCATCGCGGACGGTCAACGGAATTAGGTTTAAAACCGTGATAAAAAACACTAAAACGAAGTAAAATAGTGTTTTCAAGGGGTCTTATGAAGTAGTTTCCAACCTTTTAATTTTGTTGTGAATATTTGTAACCGGGAACAAAAAATTAAAAAGAAAAAACAGCTTGTATTTTAAAACTAAGGCATAAATACTAATAAATATTGTTAAAATATAGGTACATCAGATTTTATTTTCACGGTTTATAATGCTGTATTCGCTAAGAAAAACCTACATTTCAAATGAGCCCTCCGCGAGGGCTTTTATATGCGACTAGGTGAACCCTCCAGGAGGGCTCCTGGCGCTGAACATGTTAATGCTGTATCCGGCCCTTCACAGTGTGACGGCAGTACTGATGGCGCAAACTTACCGTGTAGGTACCTACCTATGAAACGTCTACACCAAGAATTTTCTTTTCGCATTTCCTAACGACTTTCGCATAGAACCCTTTCAATGCTTTCAAATATGTTCAGTCCTTACGTGCGTACGTTGACATCAAATTTTTCCACGTCCCATTCAAATTCCGACTTGTCGCGAGTTGCATTCATACTATATTTGTAACACCATGCATGCGCGGAAATGAAACACGTCTGTATAATTTTATATGACATGTAATAGTTTGCAAACATCCGCCATTGGGGTTCTATTTCGTTGAGAATACAAAATACGAAGAACGTGGGAAGGTAACAGTTTCCCGTGATAACGGAGTCTGTATACATACAATGTATGTAGGTATACAGATATGTCATATGAATCTCACGCCTTCTTCCCATGCAGATCTTAGATCTTCTACCTACCCCTAAACTACAGAACGTTATCTGTAACAATCCTTAAGACTCCTTTGGCTTAGTTTTCGTTCATAAATCTGGTCATCTCTGTCTGTTTCCCTTGCACGAATATCTACCAAAACGTTATAAATACCGTTATCACCGTGAAAGAATTGTAATATTGCCATGTAAGCGAAAGATTGAATAGTAATGTTGCGGCATCTACATAGCCACATGCGAACTACGCATCAAAGACCTGACGTCACACAATTCCTGCATCGCGCAATTAGAGTTTACCGCGCGATAGACATATATACAAGCTCCCGACTTCAACCTATGGACAGTTGCCCGCCAGACATGACACCCGTCTGGTCGGACGATCCTCCCTTTTCTATGGTGGATGAGTGAACTTTACACCCTGTTCCTCATACCCCTAAAGTAACAAAATAAATTTAATATAATGTGAACTGTACGAATGCACGGGAATTGGTTGTGTAAGCCCTTTTAACAAACTTTTTATTTTACGATTACTATTTGTAGCAAAAAGTCGAACTGAATAGTGTGAAATCAAGTAATAAAAGCAAAGACTGACCAAAATTGGTACAAAACTCAGTTGTGTAAGTTTTAAAACAAACAAAGTCCTTCACACGAGAGCACATGTACCGAACCATGATCCTACTTACGGACCCAGTGATTCGGAACTGATGAACCGTGCCAAATTCCGCCCGACAGTCAACACCTATCGAGTTAACGAGTTTGTAAATCAAACAAGTTTAAAATAGTCTCCGGCGCTACCGAATCGTAATCGATACGGACACTTCAAACTCGATTAGCGCATAATCGAACACCAACCGACCTTCATCGAGAGTTTGAGTCGTATTTCAAACTGTAAGGCTATGATATTAACGCATTCGACCAGCAATTTGTTCGAGACTTTCCATCCGAGACTCTAATTATTTTCTATGGCTGTCTCGGGCGGTAATTCGAGGCGACTAGGTTATACAAATTTCCGACTGAGCTCCCTCGATATTTCCGTAACTGATGCAAACGGATTTGTATCATGTTTGAAGTGAATTTCTCAGCGGATTATTCTGAACAGAAGTCAAAATATGAGACGACGTTTCGCGGATTGACATGAACAATTTAATTAAATCTTTCGAAACAAACCCGCAAGCATATATGGAGGAGACGAAAGTGTTTAAAGCCGAGACCATTTAAATATTTCACCGTCGTATCTCGACAGGGAGTGGTGGTGCCCCCTTCATGTATATCGATGTGGGGGTGGAACGTCCCCGGCAGTTGCTCCTATTACCGGGTTCTTTTTCGTTTTGTTTATTCTGGAATTAATGAAAAACGGTCCGAGCCGCAGGCTAGTGTCCTGTTGTGGACAGTCTCCTGTATTTTTGGACCATTTGGGACATTGGACACTGCATACGGGCGTTTCTTTGTTACGTCGGGAAAACGGCAATCAATCCACTTTGTCATTTTCTTTTAAACCCTATATTTCATTTCATTTATTTCATAACAATTTTTACATTGTGTCGAAATCACTTAAAAATTACACACGTGCATTTAATTATATTTATTAATAGCGATCTTATGAGCTTATCACTGTCATTAACAGTAATAACATAGAGATTTGAGTCTAAATTATGATCATAAAGTCAAGAATAATGCAAAATAATAATGTAAAAGAATAATGTAAAATAATAGGCAATGTAAAAGAATCATGTAAAATAATAGGTAATGTAGAAGAATAATAATGTCAAAACTTAACACGGTCAGGATTATGTCACCATAGATACTATCATTATTATACAATTTTATTGGCCTAGGTAAACACGTCAGACAGAAACTCATCAATAGCATATACCTAGTACTTACTAATTCTATGCTTAAACCATTATAACGGGTGAATAACTTTATTCCGCTGCTTTTTAAATCATGCTCTAAACTCCTTTATCTAAACCTACTTACCTGATAAGAGCTAAGAAGGGTCGTTAAAAATTTACTACGCAGCCGTCCCGCCTTTTAGAGCCAATTCTTCGCCGTGAAAATCAGATTTGTTCCAATCCAATATCAAGTGTTACGGGTAAAAGGTCTTGAAATCTAGTCTCTGTAGATAAGATGTCAGATTTACGTAGCAAGACAGTTGCTTCGCACTTAATAAAGGGATGCAAGGAGTGACGTTAAGGTACTTTGACGAATCTTCAATATAAATAAAACAATTGACGACTTGTTGTTGAATCAAAAAATATATAAAGTAGTTGTAGAAATCTAAATTCAGCGCCAGGAAAGCCCAGTAAAGACAGCCTCAATAAGATGGATATGTTACGGCTAAAAACGGATGTGGAATTAAACTTAACATTAGCCGGCTAAACTTGAGTTTATTTTTGAGTAGAGGCTCGACATAATGATACGGCTACACTTAAGTTCAACCGGCTAAAGATGAAAGAAATTAACATTTGCCTCTCCTCGAAAATAAGCTTAAATTTAGCTGGCTAATCTTAAGTTTATTTTTCTATCCATCCTTAGCCGTGACATATACTTGTAATAAGAATTCTTTTGATTGACTACAATTTGTGTTATTTAATACTGTGTACCAATTTGTAGGTACAATTAATTACCAAATGTGTAAATTGAATTCTGGCTACAGATATATAAACATAAGGAACAAAAAATGTTATGAATTCTTATACATCTTTTTGTAGGCTGACTGTTCCTATCTCTGCTGAAACGCAACGATGCCTCTCCTGAGCTTCGCCTTGAGCCTGTCTCGAGGGAAACAGTCTTTCAAAGAATCCTAGCTTGAGGTTGTGAATTTGAAATTCCCAATATTTTTATCAGGAAAATTCGCCACGACAACTTTACAAAAATTAAATCTTCTGTGGCAATTTCGAAAGCCAAGCGTACAGGTATTTAATAACACCCAATGTGGAACTGTGGCCACTGTTTCTGGTTTACTGTTACACGGTTCTGTACATACCATGGAACCGTGCAACCGTGCCGGGCGTATTTACGCGACATTTTACCCGGTTTTTTTGGCAGCTAGCCGGGTGATGATAAAATTCCCTTTATGTTGCGTCCTGCATCCGCCAGATATATAGCTTTATCGAATAAATTGTGGTTTATTTTTGTTGCGAAAAAAGTTGTATATAAAGGTTGATTCCATTTGCATATTTTATGGATGGCTCGTATTCTGAATCAAGGACCTGGTCAGGTTGGCCCGCAGGTAAATGTGAGACTAATCTCATGTAGGCTTGCTTCATAAGTTGATAAAAAAAAAGAACAGCCTTCATACACTTTTAAAATTTGTAACGTGATGAAACTATCATGGACATAACATAACATCACGCTTTGTGTCCGCGAAGGGTTAAGCAGAGATGTACCCATTGTTCACCCACATTTCGCAGTTATATTTAACCGTTAAAGGCCTGATAAACAACTAATTAACGTGCTAATTGACGTGCTTGAGGGTCACCCAGGGCTTTACCGGTTAAGTCCCATGTAATAGGGTGTGAGCCTATTGCCACCATCGGGTACAAATTCCAGACTCCCGGCTGCTACTGAGAAATTCCAGGTGGAAAAAACCCAATAACACTTTGCCCGACTTGGGAATCGAACCCAGGACCTTATGCTCAGCAGTACCAACAAGGCAGTCATGTAAGGAAATACGTGCACGTTATAACGTTATCGTGGACGGGAATTTAAAAGCGTCTTCTATATGTATTTTCAAACATTTTAGAAATTATAATCACTTTTGAAAAGATTTGACAATACAATGAAATAGACTGACTTTCAGAAATCATAGCTGCAGTGCTATTCTGTAACCATCTCACCGTGAAAACTTAGGTGAGGTGAGCGTGGAGTGAGCTGTCATTCCACAGGGATTGACACTATTGACAGCTCCCTTCACCCAAGGTTTCACGGTGAGATGTTTACAGAATAGCATGGCTGGTATTGAAGTGATGGCGAAAAGCTTGGTGGGTTCACAAGAAAGCCTCCTTGGCTAACACCCAGCAATAAGTCCATCCAGGCTAACCTTCTTCTGTTCGTGTGATTAGTGAGTAACCTGGTATCAGTTTTATGCCGCACATGCCGTCGAGATACATGAGGCATGCCGGTTTCTTCAAGATATTTTCCTTCTCCGTTTTTGAAGCAAGTGATAATTATACAATACGCACATGACTTCCAAAAGTCAGGGGCGTGCCTTGGTTTTGAACTCGAGACCTACGACTTGGCAGTCCGACAGTCACACCACTAGGTTATCGCTGCTAATTGCAGGCTGATGATAATACAGTATTAAAGTAACCCTATCGCTATTTATGCTTGACTATAGCGACAAGTTACTGCTGCTTAGACACACCCAAATCTTGGTGCTTCTACGCTCCGTCGCCGTCTCGTTCACCCATTACGTTGATATACATACACTACACCCGAAGTGGTAAGGTAATAAGGTAATAAAAACAAATAAAGAAAAATAAGTTTATTTGTCACAGAAAAACGTGCATAAAAAAAAGATAATAAACTCGAGTAGAACAAGAAAATAAAACACAATAGATTTAAATATAATAACAACAAATTGTCGGCAGCTGCTGACACGTCATGACTGTGACAAGAAGGCTTCCACTCAGCATGATGCTGTGCTATGGGGACCCACAGCACAGCGCTGATTTTCAGTGGTCACCCGAGAAAGGACGTACGGAAACCAAGTCAGGTTTAATTAATTATACACAAATATAAAATAAAATAAATAGTACAACAGCGTCGTACCCCAGCCTGCGGCCGTTAGACTGTTAGCCCGGTTGTGTACAACCGCCCTTACGGACTAAATTAGGAAGATGGGCACTGGAGCCGCCAATGTGCTCATAACTTTATATAGGTAGGTCGTGCGTCCGTAACGCTTGGCTCGTCTCAGAGGATCGTTTGTTATACTGGGATTTGTGGAAGGAGTTAGGATATTTAGAGGTTTTATGGGGTCTAAATTCTTATCAGAAAATAGGTCTCCCCAGTGCATGTTGAAATGTATGTTGCCTGAGATAGACATAGGAATTCGGTGTTTTGAGATTCCTGTGTGTTCCTAGATACTTCTTATATAACCTTCTTTCATATTACCTACGGAAAAACATTCGAATATTTAAGTATCACACCATTCGTTGTCGGTATAAGATCGACTTTGATAATAATATTTTAAAATAATTAATATTATAGTAAGTAATTTATACCTAGAATCTCTTGATAGGGAACTTAAAATGTTGTCTTCATTTGATGTACTGTGTACTATCGAGACTAAACAATGATAATCAGACTAAAAACACGTTAAACACGCAAATGTAACAGCTGCATACATTTCTTTAAAATCGCGTGACACGACCCGGTAGTCAAAAGCTCGGTCGAGGGTGAAAAAGGGTGCTAATGTATAATAAATGGCGTTCTCTTCCTCGAGACGTGATTTCAGAACTACGTTATCGTAACCAATAGAAAAATATTTAACATCAACCTGTTTATAGAGATACAAAAATTAAACAACTATATATTTATATTTTAATACATGTCTTGTATTATCATCAGAAAAAAATCTTAGCAAGAGTGTTCACACGAACATAACACTCACCCAATATAAACAAGTCAGTCAACGTAGCACAAGGCGAGCTTGTTAGTTTTATCCAAAACTAGAACTAACTATGGCAAAAAAATGAAGGAGCACAACTTTATAATAGAATAAGAAATCTAGCATAAGCATAAGAAATTTGCACTCGTTCAACTCAACTTCAGTATCAGTATATAATTGCGGATCGATCTCTTTTGGAGAAATAAAAGCATTGGATGGGTATCTAGTTTGTAACTGATGACGACGAACTTTGTGTGATTTATGTATGTTTTAGTATTGTTCTCAAGAAAGTGATATGTATATGTCTTTGTTGAGAATAAAGTTTCTTTAAACCTAGATGGAGGGTTTAACAGAAACACTGACATTGCCAGTTATCATTGAAAAGCAAAAACTATACATTGGCATTCTTACTGTTTTTATATCCTGTTTTTTTAACGTCATACGCGTACACACGGTTAGCTCGTTAAAACGCAACCGGATAACATGCTCGCTGTCCGCCGTACCCA
The DNA here is from genome assembly GCA_914767755.1 of Agrochola circellaris. Classification (NCBI taxonomy): domain Eukaryota; kingdom Metazoa; phylum Arthropoda; class Insecta; order Lepidoptera; family Noctuidae; genus Agrochola; species Agrochola circellaris. The sequence goes on along the minus strand of OU611850.1, from coordinate 7,694,460 downwards.
GGCAGCCATTGTTTTTAACTCGCTACTCAACTATACGTTTATATGTGAGAGATAAACTCTGAAACTAACGGACTGTTTTTGAAAATTCTGTCACTTAATGTTGGTAGTTTGTATGCAGACGTTTACTGAATTGGAAAAACTTTGTCCACAGCTTTTATCCTAATGTCACTAAAATATTATAAATACGAAAGTGAGTTTGTTTGTTACGCTTTCACGCTAAAACGGCTGAACAGATTTGAATGAAATCTTCCACATGGGTAGACTATGGCCTGGGTTAGGACATAGGATAAATATACATATATACTTTTTATCCCGATATTCCCACGGGATCGAGATATATGCGGGTGAAACTGCGGGGGCGCAGGTAGTAGGTATGTTTTAAAAATGGCAGGACGGATTTGGTTGAAATTTAGCACACAGATAGTTTATGATCTGGATTAACACATAGGGTACTTTTAATCGTAGTAGAAAGTTCCCGTGGGATATCCCGAGTTCTAGTTAGATCATATAAAACCGAGCAGATTACTAATCAGTTACAATGACTGCTATGCAAATTCGAGGATTTTCCCTCGTCATCTTTCTGTCCTGCGCCGTAATTGAACCGTGAGATGCCGCTGTGACTACTAAGTACTGATACAGAGGAAGAGTTGAGGAAGGAAGTTGGCTAAAGAATCCATGTGGTGTTTTTTTTTGTGCCATACGATATATTGCTGCCAAGCTTTCGCTTATGACTATAGCGCACGCTTTTGGGTTGGATTTCCAGCTGCCACGATTTTACAATGATTATTTTTTCTGTGCTTATGATTTTTTTATTGCAAAACTATGATGAGTGTAACAAAGGGATTGTGGTGGCTAATTAGGTACGGTAGACATTATTGCGGTCGAAATCGAAAAAGAGGATACCACTACGAATTTATTTCCCGTTCTTTGATTTATTCAGCCGGTTTTTAATGTAGAAAAAGAGAAGGAATAACGTTTATTTGAACACACACAAACACTCTTTTTTTTTATTCGGCCTGTTCACTGTTTCATCGTAACATTATTACCCAATTATGCCCGAAAACTTTATAAAAATATTTTAGACTGCACAAAATATAACGCTAGCCTCCTTTTAAAACTAAAAGATTTCGTAATAACAGGAAAGTTGGAAAACATTGTAAATCATCTGTAGCCGCACCAGGCACCAGGCTGGCTGCAAACTTGCGGACTCGCCAACTCCGCGTCTTGATCAGCTATTCCGTCTATAACTTTGTCTTAGTTTTAATTTGTTCTCAAATTGTGTAGTAATAATGTACATCTGCGGTATCCCTTGCGGGCCACTATTGAGAGACAAGTGCAGAGAAGACAGAAGGACCAGAAGGCCAAGACAAAGTGACATTCTATCAGCGAGAACGGTGATGGAAAACTAAAAAATGCATGAACCTGACATCATCATTTCAGCCGAAAGCCGTCCACTGCTGGACATAGGCCTCCCCCAAGCACGTCACTTCCACTGGTTCTGTACTTCCCGCATCCAGAGGTTTCTAGCGGCCTTGACAAAGTCATCGGTCCACCTTATGGGAGGCCTTCCAATGCTACGTCTGCCGGTAGCGGTCGCCAATCCAGAACCTTTCGGCCCATCTGCCATCTGTTCTGCGAGCAATGTGCCCTGCCCTTTACCACTTAAGTTTGGCAATTCTGGGGCTGACATAAGCTACCGAAAGCTAATGTCGATCCCGCTGAAAGTCGTTATTGTACAAATGCGGAACGCTTTGAAATTAAGGCCACTTGTTTAAGCTACGTATGCTAGTGCAGCTAAATCAAGAGTAGAAACGTTTATTTTCGGTTTAGAGTAGTAGACAATATACGCTATAAAATATGGAGATTGTCAATCGTCTCGGCCATATGTTTTAACTTTCTCCAAAATGCTCGTTCTATTGTTTTCCCTTTACTTGGCTGGTGGTTTTCCATCGTGAGAGAAAATAATGAAATCATTATCTTCCTGCCCTTGTGCCCTGTTATTTTTTTGGTTGTAACTTCTCCCGCTCTGGGCAGGTCGGGAGGGCGTGTCAGATTCTTCCTGGCTAAAACCCACCCGTATGCCTTCAGTTGCTTCTATGTTGCCAGGTGCAACTCGGACTTTCTCGCGACCCCGTTGTCCCATGTTACTTGGGTTTGGCATAACACGTTTCCTTCATCCATTCTCCCCTGTAAACCGTCACGCTCTCATTCACTCCCTTTTCTTTCATGAAGTACCTACTGTAATAATTACAGGAAAATTCAATTACTTTACTTACTGGTGACTCGGACGACCAATCAATTTCATAGCTACTCCATATTTCCTTCGAAGCAACGCCTGTCTTGAGAATTCCTTGTATCATTGTTTGGTACTTCTGACCAATCTTCTTTGTTGTATGAACGTAATTAAAAACTTGGCAGCTCTGGGCAGAAAGAGATGCTTTGTAAAGACACGTCCAACTTATCTAATTTCATCTGGTTTGTACCCAGAGCTGATTCACTTACAATGTAATGTTTTAAATTAATATCTCTGTTTACACAAGCTTTTAATTAGAGGAAGTTGTAATATTGTAGAGCTTTTTGATTCAAAAGTTAATGAGAAGAAAGTGTAACGTGTTTCATTAAAGTCTTGAAGGAGACTATACGAAATGGTTTAATTGCTATAGCGTGTGATAAGCTAATTACCAGTATCGACTCATTTTTCTCTGTGCTTTGGCAGTTATATTGATTCTGACAACATGCGTATCATCATCATCATCATTTCAGCCAAAAGACGTCCACTGCTGGACATAGGCCTCCCCCAAGCACCGCCACTTCGACCGATTCTGTTTTCCCGCATCCAGCGTATTCCTGCAGTCTTCATAAGCTCATCGGTCCATTTTGTGGGAGGCCTTCCAAAGCTACGTCTTCCGGTTAATATGGGCATGTTCGGGGTTATTGGTTATATGTCGGCAATCCATTAAGGGTATGTAGGAGAGGTCATTTACAACCAACATGAATGATGTAACCAATATTTTGTAAGAAATTTTGATTTAAAAGAGTGTCCGTGGAGTTTCTTGCCGTGCAGCGTTCTTCTCCATAGGAATACCCTACTACGCTTTGGAATGGGCAACTAGCTTCATCTTTCTGACTGACCGACCCCTTGACAATTCAAAATTGCCTGTAATTGGTTTATTTGAAATAAATGCTTTTGAATGAAATAAGTTTGAGTTTAGTTTGAGTTTGAAACAGCGTTTTTTACAGACAAACACAGCAAATAAAAACACAAAATATTACGACCTTTGAGTAGGTTCTAACCGTTTGATTACGTAACATATTTTTTTTTTTTAACCAGTCTACTTTAGTAAGTTTAGTAAGTTACATTACGTAAAACGATATTCTAACTACTTATAAATGAGGAATTATTGACTTACCAGCGAAATGAGGAATTATTGAACAAATTATTTCGTATTTCTACAACTACTTGCAACAGGATTGACATAAGCTTTCCGGTAGCATAAGTCAATGTAAAACATTTTTGAGTTTTCCGTCATCATTATCGCTAATAGAATGTCACTGCTTAGGCCATCTTATCCAGGATATACATAGCTTTACCTTAATCTGGCAGATCGATACGTATTTATTTTTCCTCTTTTTTCTCATTTTAATTCCGAAGATACTGCATATGTTCTAAATACAGAAACGGGCCCTTAAAACACAGGCATTTAAAAACGGATTATTGAAAACTCCAATTTATTTACAACAATAATCCTCTACGCTGCAACAGAGCAAGTTCAAGCTGATGAGTAAACTGTAAAGGCCTCGGGGCACAAAGTTGAACACTAAGCTGTGTCCGTTGACTCTTCGGCCTATTCACTCAACTTTTATATTGAGCACTGGCAATTTTCAGAGGAAGGTTTTTTTGCTCTGGCCACTCTAGGGCTCTGAAGCAATGAATGAAGTGGGAATTTCAAATGTTAACTCTGTAATTTAAACCTCGTTTTAATTGTCGTGTTTCTTTTTAAGGTTTTAACAATGTTTGTAACGTTATACCTAAGTAGATCCTTATCGAAAGCATATTTATGTGGTTTAAGAGTATCAAGTACTTCTTACTTCTGTCGATTCTCATGGGAGCTTATTGCGATATGCTCAGCATTATTAGGGATTTCCCATTTTATACACGTATTTTCCCGTTTCCAAATGGCATTTCCTGAATTTTAAAATGTTAAATTAACAAATTAAAATTTTGTTAAAATGGCCATACTTAACGCAGCGCCATATTCCTACAGAAATTTTCTAGGTATAGACTAGAAATAAAATAAAGAAAGAAAAAGTACTAATAATTTACACTAAACGTGACGCATAAAGAAAAAATACAAACACAACAAACATAACAAGTTGGGGGGAAATATGCGTCCTATCCAGGTAAAACGTGAGCCATAGTCCGGCGACTAGGTCTCACTCCTTGCACAGGCATATTCCTACTTAAATCAGAACCATATAGGCAAGCTTAAAAACTTAATACAAACAACAAAATTAGGGCAGGACTAGAAGACACCAAAGTTACTGCTCTAGTATTGGTTGATTTTTCGAATGCCTTTAATACCGTCAGTCACGAAATTCTGTTAGCTATTCTGTCCTATGTTATGGTCTCTCCCGAAGCACTGGAATGGTTCTCCTCTTATCTTCAGGAGCGTCAGCAGTCCATTCACATTGGAGATTCTTCATCATGCTGGTGTGATTTGGAAGCTGGCGTTCCCCAAGGCGGTATTCTTTCTCCTCTTCTGTTCTCTATTTTTATTAATCTTATAACTTCCGAGCTTCAGTGTGCGTATCATCTGTATGCGGATGACTTGCAGTTGTACTGTCAAGGGAAGGTTGATGAAATACCTGACGCTATTGACAGGTTAAATAGGGACTTAGCTGCAATAAAAACTTGGGCTGATAAATTTGGTGTTGCAGTAAACCCTAATAAATGTCAGGCAATCATAATTGGGAGTCCTCGTAGTATTAGTAAGGTGGATGAGTCAACCTTGCCACCAGTTCTCTTCAACGGTACGATCGTTCCATTTAGCACTGACGTGAAGAACCTGGGCTTGCACATCGATAGTACCCTGAACTGGCGTACTCAAGTCGCGAGGGTCAGCCAGAAGGTTACTGGAACGCTGCGGGCTCTGTACCGACTAAAAAATTTATTACCATCTAGTACCAAGACAATGCTTGTGCAGTCCTTAATTTTCCCTATCATCGATTATGGTGATGTGTGCTATTATGACCTGAATGCAGATCTCCTCGACAAACTTGACCGTCTTCTCAATAACTGCATTCGATTCGTTTTCAATCTTCGTAAATATGATCACGTCTCTGCGCATCGATCCCTTCTAAAGTGGTTGCCCATACGGCAGCGCAGAGAGCAAAGGGCACTGACCACCTTGTTTTCATTTCTTGACTCTCCCTCTTCCCCTAGTTATCTAGCCCCCCACTTTCAGTACATTTGCGCAAACCACAATAGAACTCTACGTTCGTCACACAATCGTCTTCTTCAATATCCCACTCACCGCACTGACTTCATTCACTCTTCCTTCTTCGTCCAATCTATCTCCCTGTGGAATGCGCTCCCCCAGGAAATCAGGATGGCAACCAACCGATTATCCTTTAAAGTTAAAGTTCGCGAGCACATTCGCAAGAAGCTGGCAGTATCATCACAACGGTAATGTTTTTCCCATTGTTTGTCTTATTTGTTTTAGTATATTCGTGTATTTATGTGTATTTATCTGTTCTTGTATTTATTTATATAGTATTATATAGGTATATGTATATCCTTATATTTAAATAAATATTTATTCCACAATTTTCGATATTGCACCTACCACTGTTTATCTCTGCATCACCCAAAGGTTGACTGGTAGAAAATGCCTATGGCATTAAGTCCGCCTCTGTACATTGTGTGCTTAAAGTGTTAAATAATAAATAAATAAATAAAATTCGCAAATATAACAGCGAAAGGAAACGCGATGAAAATCAAACATACTCAGACGGCCTTGCTGCATTAAAAATAACAAACCCAACTGGGATTGGAGTCCTCGGTTCATAGCTACCGAATAAATAGAGAGAATGTAAACAGTAACTGAGTAACAGTAAAGACATGGGAAGGTTCTGATATTGAGCTGCAATTTGGTTAGACTGGAGGAGGCCTGTGTGTTTAGAAGAAGACTCAAAGGATACATCGGAAAATTGTAGACGGCCAGTAGGATTTTAAAACTTCTATGCATTTTCAAGGACATGGCTGATATATTCATGTTTTTATTGAGAGACTGTTGTTTTCTTTAACATTCCGTATTTCTTGTAATTTCAACACGGATTGCCACTAATTCCTGATTGTTTATAATGTTGTCAATTTTTCCTGGATCGTAGTTTGCTATTTGCTCGTCTCTTGCATCTGCAGTGCTATTCTGTTACCATCTCACCGTGAAAACTTAGGTGAAGTGAGCGTGGAGTGAGCTGTCATTCCACAGGGATTGACACTATTGACAGCTCACTTCACCCAAGTTTTCACGGTGAGATGTTTACAGAATAGCATGGCTGTTATCATTTCGCCATCATCACGGCTGTAATCACAATCAAATCAAACTGCCAAAACAACTGTTTCGTTTTCAAACCTTTTTACTCGAACCTTCAACCCAGATTCGAAGAAATGAACAAACTCATTCCAGTTCCTTTGTTTTTACAAATCCATTACTTTTGGAGCCAACGATAATGATAAATTACTTTTTTACCCTTGGCTAACAGATTAATGTTTCATTTCCTTCGTTTTTGAGTACCTACTTTTATTTTAAAGTTAATTCTCCTTCCATTAGTAGTTGTACTTAAAACGTTAATGTTTACGTCCAGTTCCTGTTTACAAGTAATGATATGGGTGTTAAAGAGTGAATCCTTGTATTGTCTTTCAAAAGTTGCTTATCGGAAGAATCAATCCTTTTAGATGCCATGGTAATTATTTTGCTGTCTGAAGTGAAAGATCATCATGTTTCACAATGTTATGTTAAATATCTTGTCATAAGCAGAAAGAAAATATGATTGTAACAGACTTGCTTTAATTTACCACAAAACTACAGCAGGCAAAAACTTCATAGTTAAAGTTCTTCATATACATAGTTAATATGTTGCATGTTTTGATCAAAGAATACCACAGTCTATCACTTGTACAAATGGTTCTTTATGTAGATTCTTATAAAAAATGTTCTAGTCCTCATTTTCTTTGTCATTGATATTCCTGTATTTTATTCATATCGCCCGAAGTCCCGACAAATTGCAACATTCCTGCGAGCTATCCCTTATGCGCTTTTACTTGCATAAAATACGCGAAGTTGTATCAAAACATTCCCCATTACTTCTTATGTTTATTGGTCACAAGTGATGTCCAGATTCTAACTTATCGTTTATATCCACTGTTTTATGCGTCGTTTCCTCCCTATATTTGAACATGGCTAACTTTGTAGTACTCGTAGTTGTTTGAACAGAACAATCTTCTTCTTTTTGTTTCGTGTCGGTAACTATATGATTAGATAATTTCGCTGTGAAAAGAAAACAGTGGTGGCCTACTGGTAACGGCTGTGACTTACGAGTTGTATGCAGGTTGTAGGCTCGAACCTAGACAGGCACTTTAAATGTGTAAATTATTTCATCACTCCATAAACTCCACCATATCCACTCTTTAAAACCTTGTTGTATTTTGATTACTGCTCCTCTAAGCAAGCCTGGGCGTCGCGACTCCAGGCTGTGTTGTCATGTCTGATTTAATTCTCGAGAAAAGAAACTTAATTTAAACAAAATGCCTGCCTTTTATGTGTCTTCGTCTTAAAGGAAAGATGCATTACGTTTTTTGACAGATCCACCATCCTTTAAACATACTATATATTGACCCTAACACCAACCACAAGATTAAGAACATGAAAATATGATAAAACAGCTATAGAAATATTATCATCATTAAAATGTTGTAATACAAACACCTCCATTACAGCACAATCTACGTGGATTTCAACCTTCTCTGTACAAACCGAGCTGTTCGCAGTTCCATTGTTACCACCACTTCTAACTGGTGCACACTGTTCGGCCTTTTATCAACTAAAACTACGCCTTTATGCCCGTTACCAACGTTTTGTGTATTTCGACGACCTTTTAACTATTCCGTTAACTGGTGAAATGGTTTTTGAAGTTATTGTGAATTGCGACCTTTTTAGTTATGCAGTTAAATGTTTGTTGTGTTTTGTTCATGTCTGTTATGTCACCGATGTGTATAATGACTATTTTGTTTGTGTCAGTGTTTTCATGCGTCTCTTCTTTACCTTTTCCCAAGTAACGAATCACAGCCAAAATAGTATTATTGCTTTAAATTATATCATTTTGAAACTTTTAATAGCCGACGTTTTGGCAGGTGACTAGTATTCATTAATTCCTGCCCTTATCCCAATTTATTTGTTCGGCGCAACATGTCTTTTTCGTCCATACTTTCCTATTAGTCGTCATTTGGGTAGACGGGCCCTTTCTAGCCATGATCATCTTTCACACAGTCCAGCCATCGTTTCTTAGGTCTTCCCCTTCTCTTATAGTTATCCCCATTCATACTCAAAACTTTCCTCACGACATTTTCCTCATTCCTCCGCATCATACCTATGACACCCGATTTCCACTACTACTAGAATTCATTGTCTCATAAAATTAGGTTTATGTGATAAGGTTTTCAGGTTTTCCCACTAAAATATGGAATTTAAAATGAGTAATTGCACCTATTTATCGGGATATTCCCTTTAAATTGTTGTAAATAACAATTGTATCAATTATTGCAACATGAACAAAGACCGGAACAGCGACAGATAAATTATAAAACTCATCAGCGCTCATTTATTATGCGTCAGCGCCATTTCATTTTTTTACTTCATTCTGTAAAGTTGTTGTGTTCAATTGTGAACTCCATTAATCAGCATACTATTATTTTCTTTCCTGCATCATCAACAATATTTTTCTCAGTATTGATATTTATTTGGTTCATTTCCCGGAAAATTATAAACGATAAGAGGATCTTGTGTACCTATTACAAAAAAATGGGAGAACTGAATACCTATTCTTGAAAACGACGCAGGAGTACTGCCTCAAAAAGCTATTAGTCATATACAGGAATCACTCAATTGTTAGTCGTCCTACAGCTTTTTATACATTTCAGACTGGTCTTTCGAACTGCACATATTTACTGTAGGTATATTCATTCATCATTAATCACTTTGCAGCTATTTCTGTAAGCCAATTACTTTGTAGTGACAAAATGTGATTACTTACATGATCACCGAGTGTCAAGTATCATGATTAATGATCTGATAACTGGAATGTAATGTAGATTTTCTGGTCCTTTTGTACGGCTATTTTAATTTGGCATGCTATTAAGCTGAGGAGTGAGGAACTTTGTAAAATAAGTTGTATTCTTTGCTTTGTAGTTTGAAATATTGAATAATTTCAAAAACTTTTCCTTGGTTATTGCCAATTTAATGACTTTTACTCTTATGAATTTTTATGCAATGACCGTATCCTAGGGTAAACAAGTTTTTTCTTAATTCATAATCATATTCTTGTTAAAGACCACTCAAACTCAGAGCACATTATCAAATCATGCGCACATACTCTTATTAATCGTGCCGTGCAAATTAGGCTCTTTGATCGTGGGGAACAGGTTATGAACTTGCCAGACGTTTTTGGCAGCTCGTAACATAGGGATACCTACCCTCTTTCGGACGCTAATTGACTTGATACTTGACAGCTCGACGTTGCCACTCTAAAAAGTAAAATGCGATGCGAATGTGATGGTGGCTTTTCAATTTGTCACCATACCTTCTGTTTTATTGCGAGTTTTCTCAATTTACCGAATTGTACTGTTGTGCAGGTCAGTTTTCTTTTGTTTATTTATACTAGTTACGAATGTCTGGCGAAGTTGGATTGTTTTCGAAGTAAGCATTAGTATGGTCGCTTAGAAATAAAAGTCTGGAAAGTTCTAGTTAGGTTAGGTTAGTTATAAGGGTATTTCTATTTCTGTAGTGATCCTACCAGTAGAAAATGTGTTTGGCTTAAGTATTTTCTCATCAATTGTACTTTTCTTTTGAGAACTCAGACAATTTTTTTTTGATTACTGACATTTTGAAACTCGGGCGTATAGGGCCAATTTTTTTTTTGACGTTACTGAATCATCTTTATTATTTTGTTTTATCACTTGTTTCTGCCCGCGTCTTCATCCGCGTGAAATGGCAGACATCCACGGCCCCCGACGCGGTGTCGTTGCATCGCATCGCCCGCCCTCCCTATTACCTACTTCGTTTTCGCTTAGCATTCATTCTGACTTTTTTTCGTTTTGGTCGTCTTGTAAGGATCGTAGCCGAATTTTAAATAGCCTAAAGCTCCGTGCAGACCAGCGCGACACGACGCCGCGACTCGACTTGAACAATACAATTTCTAAGAAAACTTGACGGTATAACAATAACCGGTGTCGCGTCGCGCTGGTATGCACGAAGCTTTAAATCACCCTCAAGGGCCGGAATAGATATATTATTTTTGCATTTGATAAAATGCAAAAATAATATATCTATTCCGATTTCCAGAGATTAGCGCCTTCAAACAAAAAAAACAAACTCTTCAGCTTTATTATATTAATTATGGTATGGATAGATAACAGTTTAAAGCTGTATTTACGAATAGGATTCGATATCGCAGTATTTAATCAGGGTATTGGCGTAAAAAGTGTAAACAAACGGGCTGGTTAATCCCGCGGGGTTGGTTGAGTAGCACGGAGCTTTTATGTATGTGTGTATGTGGGGATCGAATGAACCATTAGCACAATTGGACGTAGTTAAACAGAAAGGATCCAACCCGCACTATGGGCGAAAATAAGTTATGTACACCAAAACACTCTTTGTAGTCAAAACTTTAATATCACAAAAACAATCCCAATGCATCATGTCATTATGACCATACGTTACCAACCCGTATGTATGGCTGGTCATACAATCAAAGAACACGATCTGATCTTAAAACTTGAATAGGTATCTCAAAACTAACTCTGTGTGGGTTGGATCCTTTCTGTTTAACTACGTCCAATTGGGGTGGTATTGATTTTTGGCTTATGGGATTGAATAAATGTTTTTAATTATAGGATTGGAGATAGTTTTAAAAACAGAAACGGTTGGAATAACGGTAATAGATGATATGTAAAATATTGGTCCTTTTTCACGCGTTGAACAAAGATATACTTAAATATGCCTAGAAAGAAGAAATTGTCTTTCTTTCTTTCTTTCCTAATATGCCTAGATAGACAGTCAAAGCTGTGAACTCGTCGAAAAAAATAGCGTCCAACTGTTGGCCGCTAAATGCACGCACACTTGAAAAGCACAATGACAACCCAAGGACGTGGTGCGAGCTTAAGACCTAACTGTCACGTACACCAGCATAGCAAAGTTGGCTTGTTGGTTTTAGTTATTTTGCAGCGCGACACTCTCTCGACATATAAGTAATCAAAGGCGTTGAATATACTTATATTTTGGACTGGATAAGGGACGGTGCCATGCGATCACACGGGCCTAAACTATGATGAGATGATGATATGACCATATCAATAAATAACTTCTGAAGCAGAACAATACTTTAACGAAACATAACTTTAAAAAAAAACCTCCATAAACATCTCACAGCAGTAACAGCGGGTCATTAAAGACAAGACAGACTACATTATGTATAAAAGTGATACAAAATTCAAGCAGCAAAACCAGAAAATAAAACCTTAATAATACCTATCCTCTCAAAAAGACATCTTTCAAGAAAAAAACCACCATTGCCAACATCGAACACTCGACGATAACTCCAGGTTCCAAGAGCTGCAGAGACGAGATACAGCCACGATAGACTGCACTGATGTAGCCACTTGCGCCTGAGCCCCTCAAGTGGCCAATTTGCCCGCCTGCCAACCACTACGCTGCACTCGCCTAGCGGGTTTTTCACATAAAATCTTGCTTCATTTGGCGGATTGCCTCAGTTTTCTTTAAGTACTTTTTGTATAATTGGCTGTTTTGTATTAAATGGTAGTCGTGTTTCATTTGTGTGCCCACATGAAATTCAGGCTTTTTATGGATAAGCTGTGGAGCAGGAAGGATTTTTAATGTCTTAATTTTTTTTACGAGATTGTCACTGTTTTTAGAGAGACGCCGTGTTTTTTTGGGGAGAAAAAGAAATATTGCGCAGACTGCAAATAAATTTTGGTTTTTTGGCAACACTGAGACGTTAGGGCAGACCCAAAGCCGATATTTTCTTTAGTCGTGACTGAATGATGAAAAGAATGATGAACGTCATCATATATTTTATATTCATTGTCGAAATGGAACACCTCTTGCCAAAGTGGCGCCAACTGGTGGCGTGAATTTTCGTGAAAATCTTTGGGATAAGGGCTGGAGAGTGTTGATGATAAGTAGCAATACTTGAATGTACGGAACAGTCAGCTCTGTTACCACATTACTGGCTGACTTAGTATACATATTTTTATCATGCTGTGAGTTATTCTCAAATAGTTCTTGACGATAGCTACGAGAAAAGAATAAGAATAGTTTTGTCGCCTGAGGATTATAATGAGCCATTCTTTTTATAGTCATTTGTCTGTGCGATAGTGTGAAAGACAAAAGGCGGGCTTAGGAAAGGCTTGGCTGTTGTCTTAGTTTAGAATAAGGAATTCCTAACAACGAGAGGTGTGGAAGAAAAATGGGGAGATCCTATAGGATCTCCCCATTTTTTGTAGTCTCGGACTGTAGTCAGATTCAGTATAGATTATTTCTTTTATTACACTGTAGCACAGTATAAATAAGAAACAGTATTATATCTGGCTGTGACCTTGAAATAATTACCTACACTCGCTTGGTAGATAAACCTTCCGCGTCCGTGCGTAATTGCCGCGTACTCGATACTGCAGCGTACTGATATACACTGAGAGTTCGTATCGCGTCGTTTCGGTCGTATTCTATAAAGATATAATACCTACTGTTACTTATTTAACTGTGCTACAGTGTAACAAAAGAAATAATCTATACCGAAAATAAGTAATCTTCGGAGCTACCGATACGATTCCGAAAATTCTTTCACTAATGGGAAGCTACAGTATTGTCGAGTGTTATATGGTATTTTTTAAATTAAAACAAGAAATTTCACGCGGACGAACTCGCGGGCAGAAGCTAGTAGGTAATATTAAAATTTTCATGAATTCGCCCATAGTGATTTTCACAAATTAACATTTATTAATATTAATTTGTGAAAATCGGTAGATAAACCTTCCGCGTCCGTGCATAATTGCCGCGTACTCGATACTATAACGCACTGGTATACACTGAGATTTCGAAGCGCTTCGTTTCAGTCGTTTTCTATGAATATATAATACTGTTACTTATTTATACTGTGCTACAGTGTAATAAAGGAAATAATCTATACCGAAAATAAGTGATCTTCGGAGCTACCGATACGATTCCGAAAATTCTTTCACTAAAGCTTCGTGCAGACCAGCGCGACGCGACGCCGCGACGCGACTCGAACAATAGAATTTCTAAGAAAACTTGACGGTATAACAATAACCGGTGTCGCGTCGCGCTGTCGCGTCGCGCTGTCGCGTCGCGCTGGTCTGCACAAGCCTTAATGGGAAGCTACAGTATTGTCGAGTGTTAGATGGTATATTTTAAATTAAAACAAGAAATTTCACGCGGACGAATTCGCGGGCAGAAGCTAGTAGGTAATATTAAAATTTGTCATGAATTCGCCCATAGTGATTTTCAGAAATGAACATTAATTAGCTTTAACAATCAATAAAGTTGCAATGAAATTGTGTTTAAGTTTTAAACGCTTGTGAAATTGCATCAATACAAAAGATGATTCGCTCATTATTTTTATAATAACGTGGAAAAAATACACATTTCATGTTAATGAAATTTTATCAATAATCATAAAGATGAATTCAACGGTCAATAACAATCACCTTATTTGCTTATTAGTAACTTAAGTAATGTCGATTGTGTATCCAGTTATCACCAAATTGGAAACTTATCCCATCTACGGAACCCTTCATTGTGCGTGGTCCGTCACACACCTGGCCGGTTTTTTTTAAATTAATTTTTACCCTTGACTTCATCCGCGTGGAACGAACATCAAACTCAAACTCAAAGCATTTATTTCAAATAAACCAATTACAGGCACTTTTGAATTGTCAAGGGGGTCGGTCAGTCAGAAAGATGAAGCTAGATGCCCATTCCAAAGCTTAGTAGGTACCTATGGAGAAGAATGGGCAAGAAACTCCATGGACACTCTTTTAAATCATGATATGGTTACAAAATATTGGTTACATCATTCACCATCCCGTGGCACTCGGTAATAGTGTATCTCAGTGTATAATAATCATAAAAGTGATGATTTTTTACAATGTTTCATATAACATATCACAAAACACCAGGCCTGTATATCCCCGAAGGCTAGTACACCCACATTTCGCCAGTTATGTTTAAATCCCATGGGGGCCAGGGGGCGAGCCTATTGCCATCAACCGGGCACAAGTCCAGACTCCGGGCTGCTACTGAGAAATTCCAGATGCAAAACCCAATAACACTTTGCCTGAGCCGGGAATCGAACCCGGGACCTCATGCTCAACAGAAGCCCGTGTTTTATATAACTACCCTTTAGTTGCACAATGACTAACCAAAATAGTTATTATGTAATAAAAAAAATGCAGTAAGTATATTGATCCGACACCTACAAGGGGTGTATAAAATTACTCAATATCGAATCAAAAGTAATTTATTTAAACTAGGCTGAGAATCAGCACTATTTGAAAGTCAAAATTACATAAGTCAGCCTCCCAAAACGCCCGCCCTCCAGCACTTCCTAGTGCTTTAGCTGGGAATAAGAAGTGACGCAACAAACTCCCCAGCAGCACAGCTGTCTGAAGAACTTGATCCTATACAGTAGTATGCAAAGTAATTAACATTACGAAACACAAACTATGCACGAAATCTAACACAAGTGCAAAATTGTATTCCTTCACAAAGCTGCATGTAATGTCTCTAAAACACCAAAAATTTTTGGGTACTTACTTTAAAATTTACCCGTTAAACAGCAAGCAAAAAAAAAATATTATTTCCGTGCTCATAAAAGGTGCTTAAAAATTACATCGTCGGAAGAGAGTGTGAACACTGTTCGGCTAATATTTCATACTTGTAAACTGCCAGTGAGAAGCGAATAGAAAAAATGGAAGGCAAACACCTTCGGGCCACGGAACATTCTGGGAAGACAACACTTATAACGATAGATGGTACTCATTAATCGGGCGTTCTACGTAGAAATTTTGAAGTTCTCGAACTAAAAGTTGGAAGCAGTAAAGGGTAGCAACGACACATTCGTTAAAGATTTGGGCGTTTCCTTTTTAGTTGGGGTCGAATCTTTTAATGTTTGGTCCTAAAGGCGGTGTGCTATTTATTTGTATCTATAAAAGGACTTAACCTATTGTGGTTTATTTTAGTGCCAAAACTAGAGAAGAAAAACAATTTGCCTAGCCTTTTCCCAACTATGTTGGGGTCGGCTTCTGGTTTGACCGGATGAAGTTGAATACAAGTAATTATTCAACGCATTATCGCTTTTAAATAAGACGCGGGGTTAATGTCGTAATCTCGTACGAAAACTACACAAGTTGTTAGAATATTAAAATCTTTTGGACAACAGCCGGTCGATTCTGTGACAGTGACAGCTCCGTTCACGGTCACTTCACCTAAGTTTCACGTTGATATTTTTACAGAATCGACCGAGTTTCCATAGTGTCAATCCCTAGCTTTAGGTGCAATGACAGCTCACATCAAGCTCACTTCACCCAAGTTATCACGGTGAGATGTTTACAGAATAGCACGGCAAATATTGTATAAAAAGATTTAGGAAAATACTTTCCACCTGCCCGTTTAAAAAGCCTCATTCATTCATACTCCAGGTTCTGGCTGCCGCATTAAACCTCATTAGGTAACTTGTAAAGTCTTACACTTATGAAAACCTAGATTTATTCAAGCGTATAATCTACAAAATGTTCTCATAACTTTGGGACTGGGAGTCTCTTCGTCACCCACATTTCTACTCATTAGGCAAGTTTGCGAATATCGTCGGGAAAGTTCGAGTGTGTCGTGGAAGCGACGTTTAAGACAATGTCAGGGCTTAGTAACCTTATGGTGGCACTTCACATCGCTATTCGTGTTCATGTATTCGTCTTATTTGCCCAAATACGACGACGTGAAGTTACTCTATTCCTATATTTGCCTATTTTTCAAGAAAAAGACGAATACGCAAATAAACGAACACTCTTATCCGCCTGTTGTCGGTTTTCGGTCACATATCAAACGATTGCGAATATACCGAATAAGTTCGTTTACCGTCCACACATGGCTTGCTCAGTAGAGTGCGCTGTTCTATGTACGCATATAACATGTATTGGTAATTAACACAGAGGAAATAATAAGTCGCTGTTGCCGTCAACACGTCCATCGTTGCGTTCAGATTAGCAAAAATATTATTGATAGTTCGGCCATATTCGCTGTTCATGACAATGTGTGGACGGTGTGATCGAATTATTCGGATTTCTACACTATATAGCGAATAAAATACAGTAAAAAAACTGGCCAACTGCATGTCGGACCACGCACAATGAAGGGTTCCGTAGTTGGGATGAATTTATCCCAAGAACAAACTTAACATTGTAGTTGAAAAACATGTTCTCCAATACGGAATGTATGGGAGATCATGTTTTTCAAACTGCAAATTTAAGTTGGTTGATTATTACTCGTTAATCTGTACAGCCTACTTAGCTTTGATAGTTTTCCTTTTAATTTCGTTATATATTCTACTGCTGTGATTTTTTTCACAAATTCAAGTACTTACAACCATTTAGCTGGCACGGGGGGGGGGGGGGGGGGGACACTTGACTCTAACAAAAAAATTATGTTAAACCATTCCCACTCTAGGTGTAGGGGAGATACCCTAAAAAAAAACTTGATTTTATTTTACCACTTTGTCGGCATGATTAATATGTATACATATGCCAAATTACAGCTTACTAGTACTAACCGTCTCTGAGCTAAGCCGCGGACAGACAGACGGACATGGCGAAACTATAAGGGTTCCTTGTTTACTACGGAACCTTAAAAACGCGAAAACCGAATAGCGATGTGAAGTGACACCATTATATGTTTTCGATTCCGGGAAATATTGCTAATTTCATACATAACAACACGCCTGTATTTCCTCGAAGGATTAAACAGAGGTGTAGGTACCCATAGTCAACTCATATTTCGCCAGTTATGTTTAAGTCCCATGTAATAGGGGGCGAGCCTATTGCCATCACTAGGCACAAATCTAGACTCAGGGCTGCTACTCAGAAATTCCTGATAGAAAAACCCAATGTAATTTTGCCCGACATGGGAATTGAACCCAGAACCTGATACTCAGTAGTACCGTTTGGTACCGTTTGCGATCACTAGTATATATATCTATTTCTATTTTTATTAAATGGCAAGCAAAGCTGATGTCGACTATTCTGCCAATGTCTAAAGTGCAATGGAAAAACAAGTGTACATGAAAAAAAAAAAAAACATTTATCAATAATTAAACGAAAAAACAACTGAAGACACAAGTAAAATTCTTCGATTGATACAGATCACTAGTATTAATCGCGTAAATATTTCGATTTCACTTAGGTATTTAATTACATGGAAAATCAATTGCCCTTTATTAGAACTTTTCAATTTCTCTTTATTATTCTTTGATTAAATTGTATTATTACACTATTATTTCATTCTTAACTAGTAAAATACAACGAGCCAACAACACAATTATGGTATATTCAACATGCTACCTTTCATCCACTTAGCCCGTTTCAGCTATCCACTTTCAGACGCAAATTTTTTACCATTTTTTCTTTTTGGCGTGTAAAATTCCATTTAATATTGTTGTTTTTTACCTGGCAACTCTTTTGAGTAGAGCCTTTTTTTTTTTCAGTTAACGTTTACCAACCTTGTTTGTTCTTTGAAAGAGTTTTCATTTGTTTTCTTTTGTTGGTACTGACTTTCCGATACTTGTTTCGGTTTTAAGCGTTTCAGAAGGCTTTGGGTAAATGACAGGTTAATTTAAGTATGATATCTCAAAGTTATTACTCGTGGAAGACTTTTTTGAGACTTTTTAACATAAGTCGCATATTTTTCATGAATAATAAGTAATCTCGAAGAATATCTCATGACGTAATGTCGTGATGGTCCTGTGGTTGACGTCTCGCGTCTCATGCGCGAGGTTTTGGGTTCCAGACGAGTACTATTGTGATTTTTTCAATTCATAATTATGTACTTTATAAAAGACATTGTTCGGTTTCTAAATAATCCATATATTCGATTGAAACTAAATTATAATCACGGACACTTCTGAGAATTGTAAAAAATCTTTTAAAAAAAACGGATTATGTGGTTATAATAAGACCAATAGAAATATATAAACTTAGCATTCGTGAAAATACATTTAATTTTATCTTTTTAACATTTCATTACTTGTGATATTAGGTACCTAACAGAATTTATTTGTAGTTATGACCATTATAAAAATGTACTCTGAGTAACAAAATAACGACACTGTCATTACTAACAAATGTCAAAAGTGTCAACTGTCAATTCATCGACTGTCAGTGTCGATGTTGCTCGTTTCGCACAGCGCTTTGAATCGCTTTATTATGTTTGCAACTAAGTAAAAACCTTATTCATAGATCAAGCGCTGAGAGAGCTTATTCAAAACGTCAAATTGAAACAAAAAATAATGTCTCTGGGGAATAAGATCGAAGTGAATTACTCTTAAATGTTTTCGAAATTATGAAGTGTCTGTTCGTTTGTAACAATTGTAATATAAATTAGAAATTAAACTAGTCATTATTGTAAAGATTTTATACGTGTTGATTCATAGGCCATTTTTACCCGACTACGAAGGAAGGGTTACTTTTTTTATTTTGTTTTCCCCCAAATTGTTTATTTTTGTGTTTTGTTCTTTCTTTGCGTCATGTGTACCGCAAATAAAGGTGTTTTCTTTCTATACAATATTCTTTATTTTGGACCGCACTGACATCGGTGTCGGAAAACATCGTCAGGAAACCTGGACCTATAAGTTAATATAAGTCTGAGATCAGCAACCCGTCTTGAGCAAGCGTGGTGATCAATGCTCGTGCCTTCTTTGTATAAGAAGAGACCTTTGCCCTGCAGTGGGACAGTAACCGGCTGCTATTATTATTATTTTTTGATGTGTAACATCTATACTCTTGCTTTATTGCAATCAAACTCAGAAGCTAAATTAAAAAAAAAAATCTGTGGCAAGTTGACTGCAGTAATTACTTTCCTGCAGTCAACTCAAAATCTGTGCCTAAAAAAATCTAAATAATTAAATCTGTGGGAGTGATTTCGTGAAAAGGGACGGAAGTGTGTCACAGGAAGCCAGGGAAGCGCACGCTATTCGATTTGACCAATGAGCGCGCGCTATTTGATTTGACCAATGAGCGCGCGCGGTGCTAGCTTATTACCAAGGTGAGATGTTAGTCATTGACATATAGAAACAAAAATAAAAGGGTTTTTTAGTATATCAATGATGTTAGTACATCATATGCGACTACTGTAAGGTTCGCTCGTTTTATTATATCCTGACGTAGTATAAATAATTGCCAGTTAGCAAGGCGATTTTAATTCAAGTTTTCATCGTAGACTTAATTTAACGGAGTTGTTATTGTAAAATGCTTTTGTTACTAATATTGCTAAAAGAAAAGCTTTCAGGTTTAATTTAAAAGTCGCAATTTATTTATGTCGCATCAAAACCAGGTCGTCTCCCTAAGGAGAGCGTCAGCTCTGTGGCTGTACCCGTAACGAGCACGTAAAAAATGAAATGCTCAATAAATATAAAAATGGAAAAAAGGAAATGGAAGCTTCATAAGCAAAGTTTAACAGTGCATACAATTTTAAAAAAGCTACCATACTTTTCGTTCACCCTGTATGTGTGCAATATTTTCTATGAACATTATTACAGAATCGGATTTATTTCGTTTTCATAATTTATTCATTCTATAATTTTCTTTTCAACCTACATAAAAAAATGAGGAGGTTATGTATTTTACGCGTATTTTTAGGGTTCCGTACCCGAAGGGTGCCAAACGGAACCCTATTACTAAGCCTCCATTGTCCGTCCGTCCGTGCGTCCATCTATCTGTCAGCAGGCTGTATCTCATGAACCGTAATAGATTCACAGACTTCTATTGCCGCTATAACAACAAATTATAAAAATAATACAAAAAAACGTATTTTTTTTACTAAAGTAAAAAACGTACTGTTAAATTACTGTACGATGGCATAATATTTATTTACAATATTTAAATATAGTACGGTGGTAAAATATTTATTTACAATATTTAAATATTGTACGGTGGTAAAATATTTATTTACAATATTTAAATATTGTACGGTGGTACAGTATTTATTTACAATATTTAAATATTGTACGGTGGCATAATATTGATTTACAATATTTAAATATAGTACGGTGGTATAATATTTATTTACAATATTTAAATATTGTATGGTGGTATAATATTTATTTACAATATTTAAATATAGTACGGTGGTACAATATTTATTTACAATATTTAAATATTTTACGGCGGTGGCCAACTTTTTTTACACCAATATTTTCGTGATTTTTGGTCATGTGTGTATCTAATAAAATCTTTTGTTTGTTTACAGGTAAGCACCTACCCCGTTCCGTAGTTAGGTGCATGGCATATTGGCATGCTAAGTAAACGAGTGACTTTCTGTCTGCCGCGGTAAGATGAACATCAACTATTTACTTGTGCCGTCCTCTGGTGGTGGATGAGGTTCTATGTTCTTTTGATTGTCATTTAAGTACAGGCAGAAAAAATTTTTCATCATCAAATTGACACACTACATTATTTGCTGTGTTATAGCCCTTTCGTACAATGGCAGTTGTGATTTAAATACAGTTTGAAATTCATTCGCAATATCTAAACCACCTATTGTAACAATTATACTTCTTCATTTTAGAAAAAAAATAAAATGACAATTAGATAAAATAAATTTAAATATCATTTATTTATCTTGTTTAAATAAAAATAAAAAAAAGTATGTTTAATTGTCATTTTTATTTTTTACTAAATGAAGAAGTATCATGGTTAGAATAAATTAATTAAATTTCAGCATGTATATGGACTATATAAGTTGGTAATGTTGATAAACAATTAATTTTCTCGAATTTACATGAATGCCAGTATTAAAAAAAAATGGCACGTTTGGATGACCAAGGCACTTTATAAATGTTTCGTGAAAAGTGAACTCCAATGGGAATTTTGTATGAATTATTGAAATTTGGACTCCTCAACGTCTGTCTGGTCCGGTCGTTTTTAATAAATTCTCATCTTGTCCTGTAACAGTGTTACAGTAACACATTAAAATATTTTCAACACACTTGCTCGTAAAGTGGCTCTTATTGAACCGTACGAACGAACCGGGTCATAATGCAGTGTATAAAATAGGCATGCTTTTTACTTTATATTACCGCACTAGTGCTGCTGTAATATGCGCCACAGCTATCGGTGGAGTCTCTTTGACTATGCTCAAAGAGACTCATGCCCTTATATGCCTACTGTAAATAAATAAAATAAGGTAAATTAACATAATATTTCATCAAATTATATAGGTATTTTTCACTACATATTAACCTTAATTTGCGTATTCAAAACATTATTTTGTGTTTATTATATTTTTTATATAGGTGGTTTACCGTTTTTGCCAGTGCCTTTGCTCATTTGCCATTGATCATTACACACTTGTATCGAAATACTACAAAAGGCGACACCGTTATCTTGTATTCAATTAAACCACCCATAATTTCAATCTAGATACCACTAGGGGTGTGTCACTGTTATGCAAGTATGGTGTTAAAACACACTTTACAAGATAGCCACTACCTACATTATTTACCACATTTTACCGCCCATTACCAACAGCTCGATTGTACCGATAGCTAATGAATATATTTTACCGCTATCTCGACATTTTATATGCAAAATTTACGTCAAAATTCCGTATTAGGACGCAGAATGAATGTGCTTCGTATTAACCTCTGGTAAACATTACTCGTTGCTATTTGGTAGACAATTTCTAGTGATTAACTCAAGCTATCAACCAGAAGTAACTGATCTCTATGCAAGGGAATTTAGACTTAGTGCTCCCGTGATAAGGTGTTCTTGTGTGTCTTTTGTAAATGGCGCTTTACATCACGGTTGGTGTTTACACCCTTGTAAGGGTGATGGATAATAATTACTATTGCGTGTTGGCTTGTTATTCGTTACTGTAGGAAACGCGATAGGTTTTAGCGCGATTAATTAATTTCAGTAATCTTGAAGGTATATTTTACACGATTTTGTTAGATTAAGTTACATGACACTGGCAAATTAATAATAGATTTGGTTGGTATTTGGTCATTATCAATTAATCTTTGATTAAAATTCACATTCTTGGGAACAGGAACCATTAATAATTACATAACATACCATTATGCCTTGTTTCCCCGAAGGGTAAGCCAGAGGTGTACCTTATAGCACACCCACATTTTGCCAGTTATGTTTTTAAGTCCCATGTAATTGGGGGCGAGCCTATTGCCAACCGGGCACATATCTAGACTATGCTTTTATGTTCTAAATAGTTTAGAACGTACCTATACAATCTACAAAATTCAAATCTTAATGTGTATATTTCAATAAAAATTGTTGTGACATATTCTATTTGGGTTTATAGTTTACTGTTATGCGAAGTATTAAATATTCCATTTCCAACACAATGCCATCATAAATTGCAATTTTTTCCTACCATTCATAACATTTCAAATAAGCATTTATTACCATTTCAGACTACGCACCAAGTTTTGGCAACCCTAACGTGTTTCATATTAACATTTGAATTGATCCAATTTCAACTCTATTGTCAAAATTTAGGATACCTTTTCCTTTATACAGGTTGTTGTTTCATGTATTGACATTTAAATTGATTCAATTTTAACTCTATTGTGAAAGTGTTAGGATTCGTTTTCCTTCAAATGGGTTGTTGAATCAATTCTCTAAGTATGATGTGCTGTTTATCAAAACTTTGCTTTTATGTCTTAATCTTGTTTCTTGTTCTTATTTGTTATGACTTAAACGAGGATTTGAATGGCTTCGTTACTTATCAGGAAGTTTTACGTCTACTGTCTTGTTGCTAAGGGCTTTTGTTAAATAATTTCTCGTATTGTAAAGGTATTATTAATTTAGGGTGACGTTAACTGCTCCTGTAAATTTGTTACTCAAATAACTCTTGGCAGTTCATGAATTCTGTTTTGACAGGCCATCATAGTAAATTATATTTGAGCCTTTCCATTAAGCCCATTTGCTTGTGTCTCTAATTCAATCTGTCTTATTCAGAACCTTAAGTTAGGTAACCTGTCTAATTGTTATTGTAACATATTTTTAATGTGTAACATCTTTCCTTTCGCTTTCCTGCAAATCTTTCGTCTCTTTTTCCTGCAATATGTGGAAGCGGAAGTGTGTAACAGGAAGCCCGGGAAGCGCGCGCTAATTGATTTGACCAATGAGCGCGCGCGATGCTAGAGTTGGCCTTCAGAAACGACGTTGACGACGACCCACCCATTTTCGGACCACTTGCGTTTAAACCCCACTTTCTCGCTATTTTACTATGAACCCCATAGAAAACTGATAACTGTTTCGTAATCTGTACAATATTTCCTATTGGTTATAATAAGATTCATTTGGTTTACAATAAAACGTGCATGTTTACACTAAAAACAAGTTTAGTTATTTTCACCCATTTTTTCAATGGTTTTTATTACTTTGAAATTACAAGTATATGTCTCATGTTTTAGTTATCATAAGTCTTTTGTCTCCGCTCTCCCCCAAATTGAACAAATTAAATAAAATACAATTTTTATTATAAATAATTATTCTTCGTTACAAAAAATCATTTCAAATATTACCTGAATCATTTTTTTCAGGATATAATGTTAATGTTGCTTATTACCAAGGTGAGATGTCAGATGTTACACATCATATGCATTCCGGACCCATGGTACCCCTGAAAGATACCCCTGGGGGTGCCACGGGAACTTGATTCGGACCCGTAGCACCCCCAGGTCCTCAAATCCATACAACGGTGTACCAGTGGTATCACGGGTCCTATTTAGGTACTATTTCCCATGAATCCACCAATCGAATAGGTAAGGCTCGCTCGTTGTGTGTACTACATATTCACAATATTTGTATCGACTGTTAAGTAATATAATGATGAAATTACATGTTTAATCTACTAGATGCAATTTCTCTTCGAATTATTTTCCGCTACTCAATAACTGGGGAGAGCCTAGGTTACCTCGGTAAAATACTTAATCACTTGTTTTTTTACCTACTTACGTAATCACAATGGTAAATAATGAAGTTATCTATTTACTGGCAACAGAAAAACAAGGCAAGGCAACAGTGTAATTTATTATTTTTATCGAAAGCAGCAATTTTTTTTATCGTCAATCGAATCACACGCTTGTCAAAACTGCATGACGCAATCTATCCACTGTAGATGAAGGGTTTCCTACTTCTTGTAATCTTGTTAAGTGTTCTAGTTAACCCTTGCTCCACTGTCTAGTCTGTGCTAGATTTAAATCAGGTTAATTAAATTAATGGGTACCTTTGTTTAATTTACCTAAAAGTAATTTTACTTCTTGGTTACTTAAGTACTCGTGTTAGGTGCAATATTCAATAGTACCTAACTAATGGTAAATGTTTCAATAACCATTGAAAAGAAAAAACACTTCAAAAATTACTTTATGATCATCAAAATTAAAATAAGTAATAAAATATTTTGTACGTACAAAAATCACCATTTCATTAAACAGAGTTTTTACACCCTGTATATGTTTATCCTGACGAATATTTATTAGGGATTTCAACAATGATATCGACAATTTTCATTCGCTTTAGCCGTCCATAATTTACGCAATCCCTACTGACACGTACGATATATCCCTAGTCGTCAATCAAACACATGAAATATTAATGCAATCTAGATGCACTAATAAATGCACTACAGCTACCTCTACCTACCTACCGCACGGGTATTGATTCCCTCGCCTGCAATCACAGCCGTTGGGGTAACCACGGATATTTCATTTCGCCCCCGACCTTAGCACATATTCCTTTAATAATTAACTGGGTGCTACGTTCATTTGTTTTAATATAGTATCTGGGGTTATTGTGTTGGTTTTGGAGTTAATTAATTTGTTTGCGAGGTTAACTTGTTTTCCCTAGGGGTGAAAGTTTAACGGTTTATTAGCGCCGAAAGTGTGCGTAATTTTACTTAGGTTTTAGAAAAAGAGCAGAGCCCTAACGAAATGGTTGCCGAGAAACCATAAAAATTGCGTTGGCAGACCAATAGCCAGCACGCGAAGCATGACAACCATAGAAACGGGTTTTCTACGCTTCTGCGCAGCTGATAGGCCTCCTCCCTCTTAAACGCGTTTTGTCGACGGAAGAATAGACAAAATGACAGATAAACAATCACAATCTGTCATTTTGTCTATTCTTCCGTCGACAAAACCCGTTTCTATTATGGTCATGCTAAGCGTTCTGGTGGGTGGACGACCTTCAGAAGATCGCAGGGAAGACCTGTATGAGACTCGCACAGACCAGGGAAGCATGGCACAAAAGGGAGGAGGCCTGTACTTAGCAGTGGGTTGAACAAGACTGCCAATGATGCTGATGATGATAAAATTCGAAAAAAAAATTTGTGCGTTTTGCGTTTTGACTGTTTGAGTGTTTTTGGGACTTCAGGAGCCTACCACCACCTCTTAAGCCGTATTATTTTTATCTTACGTCAGTGGGGGAAAGAGATGGAGCTATACGTCCTGTTGAGCTTCATCTCTTTCCCACACTAAAGTAATATTAAAATAATACTGCTTTACAGGTGGTGGTAGGCCCCCAGTATTAGATACTTGAAGGTTTCATTATTAATTAACTTGATTACAGTTTCGTTTTGGTGGTTTCCTGTCAGATTTGATTTAATTAATCAGATTTATCTATCAGACGGTAGAACCCGGACAAGGTTTATTACGATGCTAACTGTTGCCCGTGCCTTCACCCGCGTGGACCGTAATTCTTGTTCTAAAATACAACATCTGCTATCTGCCAGTGAAAGTCCCGTCAAAATCGGTCCAGCCGTTTCGGAGATTAGCCGAAACAAACAGACGGACAGACAGACAAAAATAATGTAAAACTGTTTTTTTTTATAGGTACCGTATATACTTTCATATGCATTGAATAAAAAGCAGTTATTTTGACATTACAAACAGACACTTCAATTTTATTTATTTGTATGTATAGATTGTAATAGGCTGTATTGGAGAGGCTTCCTCTTCAATAACCAAAAACATTCAACATAAATACCTACTATAGATATAATTTTTTGCCCATTTTAAACCAAATACATGGAAACCCGCATAACCATAGGCAACACAATGAAGCCATAAAAACATTTTGCGTTAAGAAATATCACCAAAAACCATAAAGTAACAAAGCTGAATATTACACAAGCGAACATTTTTTGAACAGTCATAAACAACGAACTGTCAATTACCATACCGTAGTGTTGAGATAAGTCGATAATGTGTGTGTTATTTGTCGATGTGTCGTTGAAACGTACCGATTGAGGATTGAGATATTAACGCTTGAGGCCATGCGACTAATGTGGGACTGTTTTATCGATACAACTGCTTACCTTTTGAAACCAATTTAACTATAGCGCTTTTAGTATATAGCACGGCTACTTTCGGACTCAAATGCAGAGTCCACGTATCACTGGTCAGTTTCCCTCACTCATCAGTTGGGTCAACTCGACAGTATCCAATTTTTGTCGGTTTCGTTGATTAGTCCAGTGAAACGCGGGCTCTTAATGCAGCCTCTAACCGAATTGCACAAATAACCGAATTTTAATAGTCTTATAAAACTTACCATAATTATTAGCATATAATGTTCCCACTGCTGGGACACAGCCCTTCTCTCTTCGAAAGGTAGTGGCTGTAATCCACCACTCGGGCCCAGTGCGGGTTGGCAGATGGTACATGTCATCGATTTTTTTTGGTTCTAGGACATGCCGGTTTCCTCACGATGTTTTCCTTCACCGTTTTGAGAGCAGTGGTGATGAAATTATTTACACAAAGTAAAGCGCCTGCCTTGGTTCGAACCCACGGCTTACAAGTCGTAAGTCGGGGCCGCAAGGCCACCACTGCTCTCCCTCTTAAAACACTTGAACAATACCAATTCTAAAATATAAAAGACGCCTTTCTGATTTACTGAACCTGAAGATTGTTCTCTAGATACAACATTTATTATATATTTATCCTACTGCTTATCTTTCTACCCACGTTTTCAAACTTCGCACACAAAAATGGGTCACTGCTTCCGAGTATCTGGGTTACTATTTATGCACTATTGCAATTTTTAAGCCCAATGCGATTTATGTAACTTGGATACGTGCCAACTTAATCCATTATTTACACCGTTAGTGTAACGCATGGCTGATTTAGAAACACATTCATTTTAACTTGCTTTTATTATTGAAATAAATGTTACTTGCGTAACACTGCCAGCCGCTGCTATCTGAGTTTGTTTCGGTCTTTCTTCACAGAGTTGTCAGATAGAAAAAACCGAAATCATCTAGTTTTAATACATTAGATAATTTTTTCGTATGAAAGTTTAGGGGCATGAGGAACAGGGTGTAAAGTTCAGTCATCCACCATAGAAAAGGGAGGATCCTCCGACCAGATGGGTATCGTGTCTGGCGGGCAACTGCCCAGAGGTTGAAGTCGGGAGCTTGTATATATGTCCATCGCACGGTAAACTCTAATTGCGCGATGCAGGATTTGAGCGACGTCAGGATGTTGTGTGACGTCAGGTCTTTGATGCGTAGTTCGCATGTGGCGATGTAGATTCCGCCACAAAAGTTTTTTTTTAACCTATTTACTGGAAAATTATCTTCACACACTATACTCCATAGGTTACATTCAGTAGTTAAATAAAGGTAAACAAAAAAAAAACACATGACGAAACAGTTGTCAAGTAACCGACTAAACGTAATACCTGTCACTTCAGTTGTCACAGTTGTACTCTTCAATTTAACAACGTTTAGTTTGGGCTCTTTACAATAGACAGATTACAAAATATTATATCTATATATATAAAAGAAAGTCGTGTTAGTTACACCACTTATAACTCAAGAACGGCTGAACCGATTTGGCTGAAAATTGGTGGGGAGGTAGCTTAGAACCAGGAGACGGACATAGGATACTTTTTAGTAGGGTAGGTAGGGTAGGTAGGGTAGGTAGGGTAGGTAGGGTAGGTAGGGTAGGTAGGGTAGGTAGGGTAGGTAGGGTAGGTAGGGTAGGTAGGGTAGGTAGGGTAGGTAGGGTAGGTAGGGTAGGTAGGGTAGGTAGGGTAGGTAGGGTAGGTAGGGTAGGTAGGGTAGGTAGGGTAGGTAGGGTAGGTAGGGTAGGTAGGGTAGGTAGGGTAGGTAGGGTAGGTAGGGTAGGTAGGGTCGGTAGGGTCGGTAGGGTAGGTAGGGTAGGTAGGGTAGGTAGGGTAGGCAGGTAGGTGCGCCGTAGATACGTACTTAGTGCTACTCGAGCGAAGCCGGGGCGGGCAGCTAGTTATTAATAAAATCTAATTAAAAAATTGTGCTCAAGCAGTTACATCTTCGAAGTTAATAAATGAATAAAATAGAAAACTATTGTAAAAATCTAAAATAATTTTAATTGGTTTTATCGTATTTTTAAACAAGGAAGTGTCTTCTATAAAAACCCTTTTTACGATTTGTTTACCTTTATCCTCTTAAACTCCATATATTTAGGTAGTTAACCTAAACATATGGAGTTTAAGTTACATAGGCTCCTGTATTCTGAAGCTCACCGATAAAGTTGGAAACGATCCATGCACTAAAAGCACGTACTTCCATAGAATTTCACTAAAGCTGAAATTAACATTTGTGTGAAAATATAAGTTCTCAATTGATAGCTTAAAATCACTAACCCAACATAGCACCGCTACATCAAACTCAAAACTAAATAATTATCTATCAATTAATTAACAGCTAACATCGATTTAACATCGATATGCATGTCCCATCACTTCCCTATTGATTGCATAATGTCACGCCGCGCGATAACTTCGCAGCGTCCGCCTACGCTCGATCATAATGTAATCATTGCTCTGAACACGGCTCTGTGTTGTACTGAAATGAAATAAACTGTGAGCAAAGGTGATCCAGTTATTTTGTGGGAATATAATAACCTACATTCCCACTGGTTTTCGAGGTGAAAACATTGAAACACAACCTAAGTTATATAACAGTGAAATCAAAATGAAGGCTCTTTTTTGAGAGCAGTGAAGTTGAATTGAAGTTAGAATTCAGATTATATTCAGCTATTTATGAGTGAGCTCTCGAATAAAGCGATTTATTGACAAGGGCCCAACTTGTCTTGCAATAAAACAGAAATTCATCATATTATGTCTCCTGCCAATGATATTTAAAAAAAAGGTAGATAGGTTATGAAAATTTATACACACGCTTCCCAAATGGCACGTCGAAATTTGGCTAATTAGCCACATTTTCTTCGTCTTATCTCTTTTTTGCTCCCGATAATTAGGACATGTCGTCCTACTTCCACGTGTCATCGTGTGACGTGCCGTTTTTGAAGATCGTATTAACCTATCTACATATTTTTACTTATAATATCATTGCCTCCTACTCGTTCTTGCATGAGCACAGTAACATGCCTACCCGAATTAAAGTAATGACAATCATTGAAGCTTTTTTCCTACCATCAAGAGTTAAAGTAGAACAGTTTTCCCATACACTGCTAGAAGGATTTTTTGGCGCTAGAATGACGTTGACAGGGGGGGGGCTGCTGGTAAACATTTGTGCAATTGTTTTGTGAAATGTCACTTGAAATGTATTCAAAAAACAAGATGGCGGCGTTAGTTCTGATTTTGGCCGCGCGCCAAATAACCTTATAGCGCTATAATTACAAAAAACTAGTCTAGCGTAGCATGTGTAGACCCGTTATCAATCCCGAATCCTCTTGTATCAATCAAAGCCGTCAATTACTGATTCACGGACACACGTTACGTAATCGCAACCCACTCGCAATCATAATCATTGCACTGAACATCTTTGTGTTAAAACGTGAATTGATGTTAATGGTGCAGATGTGAACCAGATTCGTGTTGAGAGGAATTTTAGTGTTTCTGTTGCAGTTCGTGTGATGCAAACGGGCGTGAAATTGAGCAGTTTTACTATCGAAATGAATACAACACTTTGACGACACGTGCTCCAAATGTTATAACCTCCTTACGATGTAGTGTTTACCTCTGTTGTTTCATGCGATATTCTTTTGTCTTTTAAGTACACTGGTTATACGATCACACATGCTGAAAATTGTTTATGAATATCTTAACAATAACGATAAAAGCAGCTTGTTATGTTCCCTTTTCTGACTATTGAGTTAAGAAGGCCTCTTCTTCTTCGCCTCGCTCTTGACAGAGCGGTCGTGGTCTCGATGAGTTTTGTCCAATCGCATGTGTAGTCGTAGCTCGCCTCTCGATCTCCCTCCATCTGGTTCTGTTAGATGAAAGTCTGGCGCATTCATTAACAAGAATTCATTTATTGAAAGGGCATAGTAAAGTTTCAATCACTTTCAAAGGGTTTCGTATTTGTGCAACAACTTTCAACAAGATTGACATAAGCTTTTCGGTAGCATATGTCAGTGCTTATGTCAGTCTGATACATTTTTGACTTCCCCATCATCGTTATCGCTGGTAAAATGTCACTTTGTCTAGGCCCTCTGGCCTCTCCTCATGAAGAGAAGTCAGAAACCGTTTTAAAACCTGCCAAAAAGACTGCCCACTTTCTTCAAATTCTTGCATCCTCTGGAAGCATGACAGACAAATGCCATTGAACCTTGATAATTTAGAGCCGGTTCCAATGTACTATCGAAGAAGTTCGTATCTAACCACCGTGAGGACTATTCTAGTTCACGGGATTTTGTTTTGAAACTAGTTAGATATGAACTTCTTTGATGGTACTTTAGCAGTGTAAACTATACTCTATGGTCACCTAGAAACAAGACAAAGCACGACAGCAAGACTAAGCCGGAAGCCGCATTGCACGCTACAGTAAGCGAAGTTCTACCTTTAAAGAGTTCAGTGCAGTTCAACACATTATACCGTACATACATATACCATGCTTAATGGAATACTGACTTAACTCAAAAAAGAAGATTTTGGGGAAATCGCAAAAGAAGATCTTGCTATGAGGGTTATCTACTAACTAAACGTATATTAGACGTTCAAATACAAGCATTAATGATTAATTTTAATCATTTTTATTTTTATGCATCAACAAGTAGGATAAGTCCTCATAGCAACATCTTCTTTTGCGATTTCCCAAAAATCGTCTTTTTTTAGTTAAGTCAGTATTCCATTAAGCATGCATATAATTTATATAAATGTACGTGGGCCTAGTGGTTACGGCCTCTCTCATGCAGGAGGTTGTGGGTTTAGGTTTGGGCAAGTAACAATGTGACTTTTTCAATCCATATGTATTGAATAGCCCAATTCTTAGGAAGGTTATAAGTCGCGGGCAGAAGCTAGTAATGAGGCTTTTCCTAATACAAAGTTTGTCTTTACTTGTCAATGTCATAATGCGATCGTCAGCGTCACTAACTCACTTCGTAAAGCATGTCTTGATCATAATATTATCCCGTAAACGTCCACTGCTAGACATAGACTTCCTAATGATACTCTGTACGTAAACGGTCAAAAGGAAAATAATTGAAAATTACCACTCTTGGTAAACTTGGTGGCATATCCTCATGACCTTAGTGTTGCCTATTACGACAACCGCAGGTGAGGAAACTCCTCGTATTTTTAGACAGCCAGACACCACACAAAGCTACCAACAAGACATAAAACATAATGCTATTGCAAAAACAATTGCCAATCGTCCTCCTGTACCCTAATTACGTAATACACGATCAATCAGAATCTGAATCGTTTGAAACAGATTGCTAATCCATTGCTACGTACGTTCGAAAAAAAAATCTGCTCAACAACGTAAATAACACAATGAATGTTGTTGACCTGTCAAATTGAAACAGATTAGTCGGAATTGTCAACGAAAATGTGTTGCGTAATTAGATAGCTAGACTGTTTGGAGCCATCGTGATTGAAAATTGCTTATCAACTAACTCAAGCCTTTTCTGATCCGTAAACTGAAATAGGGATGATGTCGAGTTAAATAAAAGAAATTCTATTTAGTCTGTCAGTCAGATAATAAAAAAATATTAGACATGTATTGTTTGCTTTATCTTAATAATATAAAAATTACTCAGATAAAACGCATTAAAGTTGGGGAGTGGGGGCTCGCTACGTCAAAACTCAGTATAAAATCTACTAAGGCGTGACGTCATACCACATTTTAACTCAATGTATCGCCGTTATCTTTTGATTACGTAAAAATACAAAAAATACGTATACAATATTTTTTTATAATTTACTTTTTTTTTTCATGGTCCCTATTTCTGCTAAATAGCTATTCACATATCGCACACCTAGATAAAGAGTAGCACAACTCAAAATACCTCTTTTTTTCAGGAACAGCAAAAAACGGATTAATTAACAGCAATAATCCGTTTTTTGCTGTTCCTGAAAAAAAGAGGTATTTTGAGTTGTGCTACTCTTTATCTAGGTGTGCGATATATCAATTTCAAAGAACAATGTCCATAACAGGGACCCGACCGCACATCGTTCCCTAAACTTCGTTACTTTGGTCCCAAAAAAAAGGGGAATACATGAAGTAATGCTAAAGTAACACATGTTTATAAATGCAACAGATGTGAACAATACTAAGAGAGTTTTTAATAAAATTGCCCGTCTCTGGCATAGCGCCAGCCGTGCAATTGCCCCGATCATAGATTAGATGGGGCTAGTTATTGAAGAGGAGACACTTCATTACAGTAAATATTGTATGTTTGTGAGGCATATTTAGGCAAATTTAAAAGCGCCAAGGTAGCCCGCGAAATTATTTTTTTTCTTACGGTTTTTGCAATTTGCAGGTCAGTTTTAGGTTGTATGTTGATTAAAATATGATTCGCGACAGTAACTAATAAGTATTTACAGAATTATAATTATTATAATCATCAACACAACTCTTTAAGTTCAAATTGGGCTCAAATATGATGATTATAGGCTCGAGTTACCTTAGGTAACTAAATGGTTGACATTTGCATAGGAGTCATAAGGGGTCATTTGGTTGCAACATACCCTTAATGGTTTGCCAACATATTACCAATTACCCTGTCTGTAACAACTTTCACCATGGGACCGACGACGCCGAAATCGCGAAAAAAAAATCAGCTGTTCCCTACATTTATATTCGTCGAAATGTAGGGAACAGCTGATTTTTTTTTCGCGATTTCAGCTTTGGTCCCATAGTGAAAGTTGTTCATAATAATGAGTACAATGACCCCTTAAGAGGTTTAGGGTAAACAACAACTAAGGTTATATAATTCTTCTGTACGTCTGTATAAACTCCTCCTAAACGGGTGGACCGATATCGATGAAACTTTTTGTGTGTGTTTGAGTGGGTGGGTCCCTGGATGGTGGCACAATTGGACCCGGTAGGCGGCGCTACGATCCAGTTCAAGGAAACAGGGCAAGATCTGTCCGGTCAGCTAGTTTTAATAAGTTTAAGACTAGATGGCAACCTTGATCACTGAAATATTTATGGTTACCATCAAAATTTCATTTTTAGTCTCGTGAAATAACTAGCAGGTTAATATACTACTCTACTAATTTAATAAATTTAATAAAATACTACTCTACTAATTTAATAAAATACTACTCTACCAATTTAATAAATAGTTTATAATTCTCCTATTTCGTCCTGAAAAATGCTCAAAAGGTGAGTTTTCTTTTATTTATCACAAAATCCTAGTCTATCTAATAAATCTTATCTAATATTATTTAGAAACGAAAATACGAAGAAACCTCTCCAAACAATTAGATCAATAAAGCACCCACAACCTTTCCTACGACACAACCCAACTTCACCCATATCTCTCAAACTAAACCACCTACAGCTATATTGAAACAGTTCCTCACAGAAAATTTGAAAACTTGAACTGACCACTACAATCGGTTGTCTCATCTATAAACTTAGTCTTTGTTCATCGGTCGTTGACCCCGCCTAGAATATCAGATGGCGACGCACCGATAATGTGTAGATTGTTAAGATAATCTATTGTTATTGTTATGATGTATCGAACGCGTTCATTCGGCGCGTAATCGAGTAATCGGTAATCGCTAATTGGTGTGCTCACCTTATCGCTTCTCCGGTTAGGGAGATCGACGTTATCTTTAATTTTGGTACTAATTGGGTATTACTACGATTACAAATATTGATAATTCTGTATGAAAGAGGTGTGGTTTTGTCTATAGCAGATTGCTATAAGGTAATGCTATAAGAACAATAAACAAACTGAATCTATAAAGGAGATGTTTTATATTCTGCATTTAACCTACCTGCATCACACCATTCATGGGTAATAGGGGGGATGTTGACAAAAAAAAAGTTATTTTGTCCGTCAGATATGTTATTAAAAAAAATTTCACACTTTTTTCTTTTTTTACGTAATCAAAAGATAACGGCAATACATTGAGTTAAAATGTGGCATCATGTCACTCTCCGGTAGATTTTATACTGACTTGTGACGTAGCGAGCCCCCACCAACCCCCCAACTTTAATGCGTTTTATCTAAATCATCTTTTATTAATATGATAAAGCGAAAAATACGTGTATATATTTTTTATTACCTGACTGATGGACTAAATAGCTAATTAGCTTTCCGAGGCACGGAGGAGTCTCTGTATGTAAAGATGGTCACCCATCCACAGACCAACCCCGGCAAGCGTAGCTTAACCTAATGGATCGATCCGTGCGACTGTTATTACTTAGCTTACTTAGCCTAATAATTACTTTTCCAAACCACGTAAATGTTTTGATTGTAAATAAATCAAATTCATATTTGATGTCGGTTTCAAATTCACGTTCCAATTGATTGAAACGAGACAGTTTGCATTTGAATACATAATCGAGTTGAACAATGCCATATTGATTTCTGTTATGACAACAGTTTAACGTTTGATTACGAACGAAAATATTCATGACTGGACTATACAGTTAATTTAATTAGGAACTGTAGTCAGATTTACATGTCTCCAGTTTTTATTCGAGTGTGTCTATGGTAACTTTTTCTTTCGTTCTATGGCCCTGTTTTTGTTAAAAATCTTCATGAATAACCTGAGTTCAGAGATGGAACGTCTATAAGTAAATCAAAAATTAAAATGAAAGAGAATTGTAATATTTTTGTCATAAAATTTATATTAAACTAGTAAAATTTATATTATATTAACTGCGCCCTGCGGTTTCACCCGCATAAGTCTGGATCTCGTGGGAATATCGGGATAAAAAGTAGCCAATGTCCTAACCCAGGTCATGGTCTACCCATGTACCAAATTTCATCCTAATCTGTTTAGCCGTTTTAGCGTGAAAGCCAAACAAACTCACTTTCGTTTTTATTATAATCTTAGTTAGGATTCTTATAAAAGTTTACGTAACGTTAAAAGCATTGTGTCATCTTTTGATTGTGGCGGCATTCAACCAATAAAATAATAATTTGTTCCAATAAAAGATTTTAAAACCAAAGTCAATGGATTAGCATAAAATAAACTTAAAGACGAAAACAGCATATGTAGGGTGACTATAGTTTGGTAACATTTAGGTAATTGTATTGCAAGTTTTTTGTACCTTAAAGAAAGAAAAAAAAAACAGAGACAGTCCGCAAAAAGTTTGTAAATAAAAATTCACTTGTTTCTCTATTTGTGCGACCAAGATTGGCAATATACATCAAACTAACAATTAGTAGCATGTCTTTTGGATCAACCATCTCTCATTCCACAACAACACTAACATTGAGACATCAATCAGCTCAGCCTACAGCAGTCCAATGCTGGACCTAGGTCTCTCTCAAATTCCGTCACAATACCTGGTTTTATGCCTTCCGCATGGAGTCTGTCCCATCCACTAAGTATTTTTTTCATTTCATTTCATTCATTCAAGTCTCAATATATCGGCCTTTTCAGCATTTTTTTTTGTGTATGGCATCTCGCGAGTCTTCCTAGGAGGTTATCGGCTGCTTAACTGGAGTTTCCTGTGGGTGCCTCAATAAATTAAGGCCTCCTGGGCAGGATTTTTCAGCAAATCGTTTCTTCCTATAAAACTGTGGCGGCATCTACATCGCTACATGCGAACTATGCATCAAAGACCTGACGTCACACAAAATCCTGACCTCACACAAATCCTGCATCGCGCAATTAGAGTTGACCGCGCGAACAACATATTTATAACCTAGCTTCTGACGTTTCATAAGTGCCCTTGTAGGTTTATGTGAAATATTTTGAATTTGAATTTAACTTCCCCGACATCAATCGTTGGGCAGTTGCCCGCCAAACACGACACCCGTCTGGTCGGCAGATTCTCCCTTTTCTATAGAGGATGAGTAACTTTACGCCCTGTTCCTCGTACCTCTAAATTGGTCACCCCGACTCACTGGGGAATCACCACAATCACCACAGACAGTTTCGACTCACCGCGAACTATGTGGCACCCGGTTTTAATAGTTCATGTTTATAAAGGAATATCCGTCGTTTGTCTAACATCTGGTCACGGCAGACCTTGGCGTCGTGTGAACAGCATCACCTTCCAGTTTCCGATAGCGAGCCCTATATGGAAACTGAGTCGTGAACGCTGTGTAGTTATGGGACTATTTATAGCGCGTAGTAAGTTATTAACAAGATTTCACACAATCTCTGGGAAGTTTTTATGGAGTTTAGAAGACTATATTCTTGTTTTGCGGTTATCATATCTAACGATCGATCATGCCGTATGCTATTTACAGTCGTTAACACGTAATCGACAAGCAAATGGTTGAAAGGACAAATTGACTCTAAAAGAAAATGGTCTCCTCAACGGAAAAATTCAGATTCCACATCCAACTTCCATGTTTTCCGGTCGGCCTCATCTCTCATTCTCTCTCTCTTTAAAACCAGATCTCAGATATGCTTAGGAAATTTTTCATAATACAATAAATTCCGATGCAATGAGCAAGTTGAAAGCGACAGCGATTGATCTTTAATTGTCTCACGTAAGAATTATTAATCTGCGTCATATTGTGAGATTATAAAACGGTAACAACATTACGACCTTTGACTATTCGATATCGAACTCATCTCATAATGACGTTAATATAATCAAAACATGCAAAATGTTTTCCCCAATACATACAAATCTACCTTGATTACTCATTGGGGAAAATGTCGGGGAAACATATTATGTATAAACGTTATCAAGGATCATCATTATTATGTCTCAAACGCACGTGGACTATTCTACTGACATTTCCTCGTAAACATGTACCATAAGTATTGATATTGACAGCTTAATTAACCAAGAAATCGTATTAACAGACAAGTTGCTGGTATATGAAATATACGTCACGACTCACGATTGTATTTCCCGAAAGAGGCAGTTGTGTAGCTCGCGTAATGGAGGGTCTGAAATTTCACATAGATTAACCCTCAAATGAAATTAGCTAGCGAAACTCTTACAATCTAAAACAAATTATCTCAATTCGTAATTCAAGTAACAACAGTACGCAGCGGTCGTTGACTCCCACAAAAGAAACATTAAATCTTTTTTATTTTTTGCAGAGTTTCGCTAGGTACTTTAATTTGACTTTAGAGAATTTATTCCAGAAGGTTTCTGTAACCTGACACGTAATAGAAATCTCCCTGTTTTGTCAACCCATAAAATGCGTGCCAAGCAGGGGCGGGTCGCTAGTTCCCTAAACAGGGTGGGTAAAAAATCGTGGATCAAACGAAATAGGGCGATAGTTGGGGTTATTTGCAGTTAAAAATATCTCTGTGGCGGAGCCCTAAATTGATCTCCTTAAAATGGGTACATATTTTAAAACAATACCTATTTATGGTGTTTAGTTACTTCTAGGAAATGTATCAACACTACAAAAGTGCTTTTATGACAGTGGGTACCATGATTTATGAGTATTGGCACTTTTACTCTAATTGCCTATTTATTACCAATATTGGTATTTTCTTTAAAAAAAGCACTCAACTAGTCATAACTTTTAAGGAGATCAAGTTAGGGCTCTGCCGCAGAGATATTTTTTATTACAAATAACCCCAACTATCGCCCTGTTTCGTTTGATCCACGATTTTTACCCATATTTTTTTACCCGATTTTGTATAAAACAAAAACCCTAAAAATACACGCCTGTCATTCTCGCATGGTCTTTCTCGATAGTCGAAAAACTCTTTCATTTTTCTACAAGGTTATTTTCGTCATACATATAACCATGGTCTACCTCAAAACCTATATGATGAGTTCATAGAAAACGTAACCACAATCTTGTAACAAAATCCACATCATGTTTTATAATCATTATGCATGACACAAAGTCATTGTTCCAACTAATTGCGGAATTATTTGTAGTCTCTTTTCCTCTTGATCTAAGGAAAAACATGACAGTTACAGTTCCATCGGATGTAGTAATTAATCTGATCATGTAGCGATACATATTCAACAGCTGTTTTAGTTGAATGGAATCGTTTCGTTTGGTGTATTGACGGCGTTTACACAAGTGCCGTCAATGAGTATAATAATATGCTAAATTGAATTTGTATAATTTTCCGTGTTGCATTGAATTACAGATGAATTTCAATTCCACTAATCCTACTAAAAATGCGATTGAGTTTGTTTATTTGTTACGCTTTCACGCTAAAACGGCTGCACAGACTTAGATGAAATTTGGTACACCATGACCTAGAAAAGGACAAAGAATAAAATGGAACGGAATAAAATGTATCTTATTCCGATATTCCGAGGGGATCGAGACTTATGCGAAGCTAGTTCTAAATAAGTAAAGCTTTTGACAACATAATATTTTGTTTTTATGTTACCTATAGAAAACCTCGAATAGGATCTTACGGCAAGTAATGGAAAATTTTGTGATAGAAAATTCGAAAAAATAGAAAAGTTCATCGATTGTTAGCTTTGAAATAACGAACTAATAGTAAGTTCTTTACGAACTTTATAAACTACTAGGTTCTGCTCGCGACTTCGTCCGTGTGAAACTTCGACCCCCGACCCACCGCGTCCCATCGTACACATCGTCCCACCCGAGCTATTATTTCGTTTTCGCTTATGGTTCTTTTCGTTTTGCTCGCCTCCTCTGGGTGCCTGGGTCGAGGCGTGACAAGCTTCCTCAAAACGTGGGCTATCATATGCAAAAACAATTTTTCAAATGGTACTTCCAGGGATTGGGGTGTTCAAACAAGCACTTCAGTTTTATTATATTAGTATAGATACGATCAAACTTCTTAACAAGCGTAACACTAAACATAGCAACATTTTTATTCCCACAAATTTTCGCCAAAAGAACCTCCCAGACAAACCCCAAATCATAACAAAACCTCATTGCCTCCTATTCTCCAGTAACTATACCCGTCTGAACACGCCCTTGCCAGGAGACGTCGAAACGTCAGTCGAATACTAATCGTCACTATTCACTGCTGATCCTAGGAATGTCGCGGTGTGGTGTGTTGGCTCCGGCTAGACTTTGATTACTCATGTGTAGTCTAGACTTTAAGTTTAGCCTGTAGGGAATGGTGGGGAATTAACTTTGTTGACAGTTGGGACGTGTTAGCTTTTTAATTTAGCTCAAATTGTGGTTCAACCTTGCTTGCTTTATTGAATACGATCTGCGCCCCGTTGTTTCAGCCGCATAAGTCTCGATACTGTGGGAATATCGGGATAAAAAGTACCCTATGGCCTAACTCAGGTCATGGTCTACCAATGTGCCAAATTTCATCCAAATTCGTTTAGCTATTTTAGCGCGAAAGCGTAACAAAGAAACATACAAAAAAACAAACCTTTGCTCTTTATAAGATTATAGTTTAGAAAACCTTCAAATCTACCTATACTTTATCGAGGATATGAGAGATTTACTTCGGTATCCTCGATGAAGTTTTGATCACTAAAGATTAGAGCTGTGTAAACCAGGCTTTAAATGAAGCAGATCAAAGAACTGAAAGCAAAAATAAACTATGGGGATGGGGAATTTCGACCTTTAGTACATATTTAACTATCCACCTTCGGTTAAAGTGTGTTTCAGATATCAGTCAGAATATTTCATACAAATTCCGTATTTGAAATTCATAATAGTACCAAGATGACGCCTTAGGCCGTTTGTCCACCGCACTGGGAACTCGTCAACGAGCGTGAGATTCATTGCCGAAGTAGCGACAGCACATTTACTATGGCCGGGTAATCTCGTTTCTAGTTGACGTCCCGTTCACGGTGCGGTGGAAAAACAGTGTAATAGAGAAGTATGGAAGAAGATGTTGCGCTGACTCCGAATAAATTGGGATAAGGGTAGGAGAATGATGATGTTGAGGATGAATAGTGACACTCCTGACATAGTGACACAGATAAAGCTCTTACCTAACTACTCTTTAGTACACCCAAAGCCACAGAATAGATACATAATGTATTCTAAACAGAAATGAGGAGATCCGCAAGAGAACCAAGGTAACTGACATAACCCGAAGAATTGCCGAACTTAAGTGGCAGTGGGCAGAGCACATAGCTCGCAGAAAAGATGGACCGTGGGGCTGAAAGGTTCTGGAATGGCGACCGCGTACCGGAAGACGTAGCGTTGGAAGGCCTTCCACAAGGTGGACGGATGACCTTGTGAAGGCCGCAGGAATTCGCTGGATGCGGGAAGCGCAGAAACGGTCGAAGTGGCGGTGCTTGGGTACGCTGAAATGATGATGGTGAGATATGTACTTAATCCATAGTCATCAACCGTGT
Organism: Agrochola circellaris; assembly: GCA_914767755.1. NCBI lineage: Eukaryota > Metazoa > Arthropoda > Insecta > Lepidoptera > Noctuidae > Agrochola > Agrochola circellaris. The sequence continues at coordinate 7,653,265 of OU611850.1, read as the reverse complement.
TCTACTTATATTTCGCTCTACCATCAGTCGTTATTTACATTTCAATCAGTTCGCCTTAGCTATGCAAACGACATGATTTAATAGGCCGCCACAAACGGTCGTCATGTGGCCCATATAAGGAACGTATACTAAGTAATCATAATGACGTGTAGCCAATCAGGTGGAACTTGACATCATCGGCTGATATTCTTGTTATTTGCGTTTGGTCTGTTATCTGTAACCCAGCTTTTATCACGTAAACTGGAAAAGTATGGTGGAGGGTGCATTTTAATTAGATAATGCTTTGAATATCGTTATGTTAATTAAATGGCCGCCGTAGTGTGGGGATTTGCCCTCATTTTGCTGCAAGTGTTTTCCAATATCTTCGCTCGGATAGAATTTTCAACCCACAAGGGAGTGAAAATTTCAAACAACAACATTGATTATGGCTATTCCCTGCCAAATATCGGGTTTGGCGGACAGTTCTGAAGAATTAAAGAAATACCAATATTTTATTTTGAACACACGCAACAAACAAAAAAGGGAACATTTTAAAATTAACATAAACTCAAAATGGCTCTTATCTCAGCAGAATGCTGTTGATTTCGTCACGAACTTCTCGTATTGCGGTTTTATGCAAATACTTGTATGTTAACTTAGTAGCATGAGTGAGGACCGTTGCAAGTAAATACAGAAAACCACAGACAATGTCTCCTCCACCGTCCACAAGCTGCACATTGTGGTCCTCATATTATTCAAGTTTCTTATAGAGCAATAAAACACGACTGTTCCATAAATACAAGCGGACGCCAAACTTCGGCACTTGAGGACACCGAGACTGTCCGAAATAAGCCGAGCATTTTAGTGGCCCTAAAGTTTGGACCAGCCGAAGAACGATCACCTAAGTTTGCCAATATAACTGAAGATTTGTTACCGGCTTGTACCACAAATATTAAGATTAAGGAAAGGGTATTTGTTAGTGACGGTGAGGAACATTTTGGGGAATTTAGGAGGAACATTTTGGTGAGTCTTCCTTTAGTTTTTCTACTTCGTTGTCGAATGACGACATTATGTCAACATGCCAAGTTATTTGCACTTACACCTCTGTCCGTCCAATGATAGAGAAAAACTAATGCAGTTTACTGAAGACGGTACTCGGCTTCAAATTCAAATTTCAGGACAGTTAATCAACACTTTTCTTATTGTATCTCCGAACTCACAGTAGGTACCTAACGGAAAAAATTACAAAACCTAATAAACATTACCACTGGCTGGTAAATGAAAGACCTTACAGACTTACTGAGGCTGTCCAATGATGCTGTAAATGCAGCCGGTCACATATCAAAAGTAAACCCATAAAACCAGACTACAAGTCGGAAATAATTAAATGGAAAGTCAAAACTTAGCCGCGGGCCTGCAATACGGAATAAAAAACGATTAATTTACACACATATGTACATTTGTAGATATCGCCTGTTTAAAGGCAGTCACGATCCAGACTCACGATTTGAATTAGCGGTATACTCAGAGAGAGCGAAGCTAATGCGATGTACGCTGAAGAGTGCTTTAGGTATCTCAGTAAAAGTGAGTACTCATCTTATTACTAAAACCGCCACTAGAGGAAGTCAACATTTCTTGGATTCAGTTAAAAAGCAAAACACAAATTGTCGTCACGTAGTAAAACATAATTTCCTTATAAGATAACTGTTCAAAAGGTCAAATGCTCTTAATAATCTTAATGTGTTTGGCATTTAAAACAATAATTGCCTACGTCAATACTATAACACTGCTAATTCTCGGACCAAAGTTCCTTTCTCTTTGAAACTAAAAAAATCTTGGAAACGTTATCTTGGAAATAATTACATTTCCGCTAACGTCAATGCACTGAACGCACCAATGTCGCTTTTCCTGAGGTTAACTTTGTTCACCAGTTAATTGCGTAATATACGATCAATCAGAATCCGAATCGTTTTGACACAGATTGCTAATCCATTGTTTCGTTAGTTCGAAAAAAAAGTCTGCTCAACAACGTAAATAACGCAATGAATGTTGTTGAACTGTCAAAATGAAACAGATTAGTCGTAATCGTTTACGAAAATTTGGTACGTAATTAGGTAGCAGGAGTCCCAAAAGCCTTTTTCCTTTTAACTTATCATTACGCCTCGATTCCCCGAAGGGTAGATGCAGAGGTGTACCTCCTATGTGTTCTTTCATTTTCTCCTATTTTAAATTCCACTAAATGCGTGATATAGGTTAGGTCCAAATAGTGACGTGACATTTCTTCCTATTTTATATATCTGCCCTTTGAAAGGGGCCCATGACCTAATAAAATAATTAATGCATTTAAAAGATATGCCTGGATTTCTAACATGAGTTTTATATAGAAAAGCATACAGCTTTGCTTTCGCCTCTCATAGCATACTTTGCGCACAGGCATAAGTAAAAAGTGAACGTTCCTCATGATCGCAACAGCAATGTTTACATGAGTCATTAGGTACCGTCATCTACTTATACCATTTACTGTTACTCGTCTAGGCCGAGCGTACACATATGAAATATTGCTGTTCTTGGGGATTCGTGAACGTCAGATTTTTGTTTGTTTGTGTGTCTGTATGTTTATCATCATCATTATCAGACGGCATTTTATCACTGCTGGTCATAAGCTTCTCTAATTGCTCACTGTTAAAAGTGTTTGATGTGTTCCACTGAAATCTTTTGGAGGTTTGTATGTTATTCTGTCTATATCTTAATGTTAAAGAGTAACCTGCACCAATAATAATATATTCCGATTTGTTTGATTATGACTCAAATCTACATTGGATACTAATTAGTCTATCGTTATCATACTAGTTGCTTTTCCTGTCTTCTCTCCGAGATTTCTTTGCTTTTCATTAGCTATGAAAGCGAGCTCGTCCGCTGTATGCTCATTAACGAGCTTACAACTACATACCTCCTCTGTTTTTTTTTAATTTGTTTTACGTCCACTGCTTTCGTTTTCCATCTCTGCAAAAAAATGTTTAGATATGATTCCCCAAAGTCAAATAGATTAACGCTTTGATTAGATAGTTTGTATATTTTCATAAAGTTTTGGAACTTTTTTATATAAATGATTTGGATTTCCTCATCAATTTCTTCCTCTATTCCTACTGCATTTCAAAGCAGGTATTTAAGTGTCATCACTTTGGCCTTTTAGTTTAGGATATGAAGGTCCATTTATTTAGACATCTTATTGTTCTCTTCCACTTTAAAGAAGGTATCTAGTTCATCATCCTTGCCGTTATAAGCCATTATTAAAATTATCTTGAGTTATATCTAAATACCAACAAGTGCGACCGCAGCTGAAATCTAGTGCATTCATAATCCATAATTCATATATTTAACTCAGCTGAGTAACGGCCTCTGGTGTGAGGTTGACGGACGCGATCGGTTCCGTGTCTGACTGTTTATGTATCTAAATGATAATGTAATATGCTTACATAGCATTACTTTGCTCTACATTTTTATTATTTGTTTTTTTATTCTGCTTTATCGTCATTATTATAAGTTCTTAAACATCCTCTGCTGAACTTCGCAAAAACAGTTACGTCGAATGTTGATATCACTTTACCATAATCACCAAAATCGACTCCTGCTTCATTTAGGTCATTTAACATATTCATATTATCATTATTTTCAGCCTTAGTCTTTGGCTCAGTAGTAGCTAACCACTTATTTGCCCTCTGGTTGCTTCAAAGATGAGCCTTCTAATTTCGCCTAGCTTTCTGCAAATTGTTGAAAAAGTCTCATAATACCTACCTTCTGAAGCATGGACAAATTGTTTGATCACTCCCAATTCTAAAACACTAAACAACGAATTGCCGTTAAGTCAATAAAATACCCTGTTAAAATCGAATTAACAACCTAATCGATCTATTGATCAACTCCTTATACAGAAATCCTTAAAACCACACGTATATCATAGGCACGGCAGGCCGAGTTCATGAATAAAATAATATCGGACGTGGATATGAGCTAAAATATTGACTGTACGTAGCTAAGACCTCGCATACCTTGGGTTAACGACGGATTAATTGCATTTTATTGATATAACACTTGCCCTCGTTAGTACCTATTGCCAGATTATAGGAAAAGGAGTAGATCCACTTTCAATGCTCGTTAAACCAGATGGTAATTTGCGCATTATATCGGTTTGAGGCCATAAGTGGCCCGTAGCCTTCATATTTTAAAGGCATCATGTTTGCACTTCTAAACCCATTGTCACTTTGCCAAACGAGCATTTATTCATTGCACCTTTTTGGCGAAATATTGCCATTAAAGGATTCTACACACCCTGCTATCCTAGCACAAGATTAACCGAATAACCGTAAACGGCTTCGTTGGTCTATGTGGTCGCTCCTGTTGAGCATGAGGTCCCGGGTTCAAATTCATTGTCGGACAAAGTGTTGTTGGGTTTTTCCATGTGAAGTTTCTCAGTAGCAGCCCGGAGTCTGGACTTGTGCCCGGTTGATAGTAATAAGCTCGCCCCTAATTACATGGGACTTAAATATAGCTGGCGAAATGTGGGTGTACTGTAGGTACTTACACCTCTGCCTAACCCTTAGGGGAACACGGGCGTGATGTTATTTTATGTTAAGGCTCCTGCAGATAGGAGTGACGCGTCGGTGCAGCGCGATTCTGGTAAACCAATTTCCAAGAAGTTTTCATCGAAATTATTCTACTAGAATCGCGTCGCGCAAGGATTTTGGTAGATATCCTAGTGAAAATATTACTGAATAGTTTTTGAAAAACCTAATAGAATAAGTACAGAGAAATGTGGGTTTTCTGTTTGTATATTTCAGTGGTTCCGCTTAATATGTGCAAAAACTTGAGCACAGAGCAATTACTTTTAATGTTATATCGCAGAGTGTATTGACTTTATACGGACATAATATAAAAGCAATTAAAATGTTGCACCTAGTTTATTTCAACCCGGTTTTATCGATGTGGTTTTATTAATTCGGTGAATTTATTTTGCATATTTTTTTTCTGTGCAGAAAACGGACATGGACAAAAAACATAACGGTTTGTTGTAATCAATATTGTAAACGAATATCCATCCGTAACGGTTTTTTAATGAATATTGATAACTTTTTGAGAACAATCCGTTTGTCAATAAACTTGTTTTTTTTCTAAAGTCTTCGTCAGTACAAGGCCCTATACCACAAAACTTTACAAGTGTACTATTTTTCAAAATTGTTCAATAGTGGAAAAAATTGCATAACACGGAAATTACAAATATGTACGATTCACAATCTACAATTCTTTCATATTTTTAAAAGCTTAACACAAAGCAAGATGAGTATGTTATAAATTGTAGACTTGTCACTACAATGTACATATTTGTAAGAGTTTTCCGTTACAATTGTGTGGCTTAGAATTTTGTGGTACACGGACTTGTAACATTTACAAATTTGTAAATTGTAATTGTAAAGTATTTTGGTATAGGCCCCAGGTTACATAAACCGAATTGTACTCGAAATTCTACAATTTTTTATAAACATTTGGTTTTATTTCCTCTCGTATCTAACTAGTCCACACTTTTCGTCGGTTACGCCATATTTGTCACATAAAACGTCTATTTATAATACGTAAATTTGTCCATAAAGCATGTGTTAATACCACGTACGACACCACCTAAAAATAAAAGTAACAGCGCGCCTACATGCCTGACCACCGTTCACATAGCCAGCTGACATTTCACAAAAAAAGAATTCACATTTTATTTATATTAATTCCAATAATGTTTTGTAAATCGTCCTTGGCGATAGAGCCTTGCGAAATTACGCCTCCGCGTCATCTCGAGTAAAACCACTAGCTTTTTACGTCCTTTTCTAACTTTCAAAAGCTCCATATGTGTGACAGAGACGGGCGCCAAAGGTGAATGATGCGATCGGTGTGCTCCGACTCCAGCCAGTCTCAGGCCGCTGCGCATGCGGCGCGGACCGCGCGTTCGAAGTTTGAAATAGCGTATTGTCGCGAGTTCGATTTTCGAAATATAACGAAGTTTTTCGATGTGCCATTGTTCTGTGGTTTTCTGTGAACTGTGAATTTATGAGAGGTTTTTATTATTATTTTGTTTATTTTTTACGGAGCTTTAAATCCTCGGGCCAGGTTTCCATATTAGTCATTGTTTTTTGTGAGCACTACCTTCCTCTTAAAGCATGTGATTTATAACTAAGAATGCTAGTCAAATAGCCATGTATGCTGGCATAAAAAGTCTAATTGGTATAAAGTGCCTATTTAATCTGAACGGTCCGTTTATCTTGCATCTAACTTTACAAGATGTAAAGATGACAATATCCAAGACTTTCTCAATGTGAATTGACGAGTTTCAGTATTATATCTTCAAAAGGAAATCTCTAATGCTTTAAACATTACGAAAGCCATCATAAAACTAAAAAGAAACGATTAAATAGTGAAAGCCCATCCAATGCACAAACTAATCCAATAAAATGACGTGACCATACAATTTCCACAATTTTCTCTGTTCGTTTAGAGACAGACGTCCTTTGTGTCAATGTTTATGGGACAGTTAGAAATGAACGAGACAGTTTAACTGCTGCAGACGACGCTGTCACCCTTCACGAACATTTTTATTTAGATCTCTCTGTTTTATTGGAGTTTTCAACGTTTGGACACATCTGTTGCGTCTATACTTTATTCTGATAAAATGTTGGGAGGGTTACGCTGTAAATATCGTGGACAATGATTGTTATCTATTGAAAATTTACTAGATAGCAAAGTAACAGATATAAAAGTAGTGAAAATAATTTGAGTGTCTCTACTAGAAAAGCATTCGATGATATAAACACAGATATAAAAAAGAATTTCGTCGACGAACCAATCCCCGAATTTTACGTTAACAATGAGTAATGTATAACGCTGTTGATTGTTGTTAGGACAGGAACCTACACATGTATAACTAAATAACTTAAATTCACTAAACATATTTAAAAAAATTATAGCTTTCGCTCACTACAACACCTCCACCAAATTGTGACAAGAAATCATCAATCTCGTCCTCTTATTTGAAGCCCCACTACAGATGCAGGAAATGACGACTTGATCTATTAGTAGCAGAGACCACCCAGCACTTGACACCCATACCGACCCATCTGTGGGTAGAAGAAGATACAATACTATCGATCGTAATGTAAACACTGAAATCGTAATGCAAATCGATATCGAGGAATGTACTAGAGGTCAGATAATATTGTTTTAACATGTAAAACAAGACATACCATAAAAATTATATGTTATGCAGCCTTAGGTGTTGGTTGATAACCTAGACACACATAAAATTGAAGTGTGTGGATTGCGTGGTTTAGACGTTAGTTTTACTGCAATATGAGCATAAACATTGCAAAATGGAATACCAGATAGTAGCAGAACCAAGAGAAACAAACTGAACATTTACAGTCACAGGTTTCGACATAAATTACAATGAAAAAGCCCAAATTGAAGTTATAAATCTGATAAAAAAACTATACACAAAATTGACCCAATAAAAAGCAATCGCAACATTGATTAATATTAAAATTGTTTCTCCCCAAAGATTTATAGAACTTCACAATATTTACTCTTAATCAATGTGAACTAAATTCTCGAACATACCGGGGTCAATCTTCGACCTCCTACATTCCTGTACAGTTTGTTTAGTAGTCTCACTGACAGAGATAATTGCAGTTCTGTTTTCGCAATTAATCTTTTTGTAAATATTGATATTCGGCGATTCGTAGTTGTCGTCAGCAAATGTGTAACTATTGGTTTCGTTCCAATTGTAATCATAATTGATTACAATTGGAACGAAACCAATAGTTCGTTCGATCGTTTACTGAAATGAAATTAATGGCGATGGTAATCCGTTTCAAATTGCAGTTAAAATGAATTGATCATTTAAATTAAGCTTTGATGTGCCATTTATTAATTTGGCTCTATTTATTATAAAGTTGCCACAATAATCTTTTGGGTCTGATGTTGATGATTTATATGATGAAAAGACGAATGTAAATGGAGAGGAAGAAAAACGAATAAATAACAATACAACTTTAGAAAATAAAGAAATTTATGTGAAAGATGTGACAAATTAAGAAATACAGGAAGTTGCAACCAATAAAAATAAGTTTAAAATTGCTTAAGGATGTGAACCTGAATTAGATCAAGAATACAAATATTGAAATATTTTTGTTTCTACATTAAAATCAATGTTTCTTTTGAAGCCTTGATCTACGAGGCGTAATAATTATGAGGTAAAGTCTCACGATAAAATTCCATATCGGTGGTATTTCCTGGCATTTAAAAGTAAACCGTGACTAATCCGCTTGAATATTTCATAATCAATTATAATATATTTTGAAGTGTCAATAACAGCCTCAATTTGTAAAACGGCTATGCTTTAATTCCTTTTGCAAATAAAAACGTATTTTGAACTACTGAGCCCAAAAGGGATCTCTCCTTTAACACCATTACGGTAATACCTCCTTCTTACAGACTACCTTGACAGACTATCTTGGTGCGCTAGATCTGAGTTCAACAATCTAGAAAAGTAAATGTTTAGAACAAACACTTAAAATTTAGTGCGTGAAACTAAACAGATGAATTCATCCGAAGTTTTTGAATTTTCTCTTCAAACCTCTCAACATCTTTATTTATATTTTCGTCGTAAACCACTTTTCTATGGGTTGTCTGTTTGATGACGTTATTTACTCATATTTATGCGTACACGCAGCCCGGCTGTAATTTAAACAAATCGTCTCGTTCCGTTTCGGACAGTTGAGTCACGCGTGCTAGGGTTAAACTTAGATTACAACTGACTAAACCGCGGTTAGTGTCGCGTTACATGGGCTTTTTTCTTTGTTTGTCAGTATTTTAGGCCATACGTCTTTTCTTGCAAAAAATATTCATATAATGTAGAGCCAATCATTAGGAGGGGTTCTTAACATTTAATATATTTTTATTAAAACGTTTACTAATTTTGTTTCCAACATTATTCGTCTTTACGTGGTCGTGTATATTTAAAATTCTTAAATCTGTACTCAACATTTCTACTTCGTACGTTTCATACAATTCAATTTGCTATTTAATTTTGCATAAATTCTTCGCTTCTTTATCCAGAATCTCCAACATTTCCTTAATTGTCAATTTCGTGAAGCTTTCGAGTGTTTTATCCGTAGGCTTATTAAGCTTTTCAACTTTTCAATATTCTTTTCTGTCTTCGCTGCAAAAAAACCGACTCAAGCTCTTCCACGAAGTAAACACGTAATTATGATGACTACTTATTTATTTACTACAAAAGATAACGATCACAAGAATTCAATTTTTCAATTATCTCCGACCTACCACGGTTTGGCCTCCACTCTTCGAAATAAAAACATTACAGAAAATATGTGGGTATATTAATTTATCAACGCATTATTATCATAGTTCCTGGGCATTAAAGCGAAAGGCGTAATTATAAAAACGAGCCCATATGATAAGGACGACTACTTGTTTACTTAAAGAGTGCATATTTATGTTTGCGGACAAACAAGTTGGAACAAGGTATAATGATTTGAGTTTACGTAGCTGGTGTTATTAAACCTGTCTTCTTCTTATTTCCATTACGGGATGAGTGTAATTACTAGCGGCATGTTGAGAAGTATTTAGTGTCAACTTCAAGACGGGTTGCTTGTTCTAGGAACAATTGGTGACAATTTACCTTTAGGTGATGTATCACTCGACACTTACGTCTCAATTAAATGTTCTGTCTTCTGCAAAACGGTTGAAGTTTTCGAAGAAACGATTAGTGTCGTCATACTTTTGAATACCTGTTTTAAAATTCTCCTTCCTCCTATAACCATTAACTGCTGGATATAGGCCTTCTGTCATAATCATAATCAAGTCTTTAGTCTTGCATTATTCTTCACTATCTTTTTTCGTTTCAATTGAAACCAAACCATGTCCCATATGTTGGAGTGTCCAAAGTGCCCACACATCTGCACTTCTGAGGACCTAAATGCCACTGATACCGCGATTGTCGTGGCCACCTACTGGGCCCAAAAATATTTAATAGAATACATGTAATTACCATCAACTCGAAAAGAAGAAGATTGAAAACTTATACTCGATGACACTACTTCTTAGTTCTTTGAATAAGCAGGTCACAGTCACTCACAAGTATTAAGTTTCCAGAATCAATTTTTATTAAGTGTCTTGTGTTGGTGTTAATATTCACTGCTAATTTACTGCAGGTTTCTAGTGCATCGCTGTCCAGTGCCAGAATAACTCGTTTTACTCAATCGATTCTTACTATAAGCGTGGGATGACAAGTTACAAGATTTTCCTACATTCCTTGATAGTAAATAAACACGAATTAATGCTTGGTATAAACAATTATTGTTTTGAACATAAACTTGCTATTTGTACGATATTTGTTTTTAAATGCTTGTGTAATATTGCTCAGCGTATTCACATACAAGTTTACTGTAATGAGTGATCTTGCGTGTTTGACAAGCAAGAGATCATTGATTTGATATGCGTATGCTTTGATGCGTTACTCGAGTAAGATGTAAGTCATTTAATAACTCCTTCTCTTTTCGATTAAATAACTTTTATGAGGCTTTTTCTTTCGTAAAACATATAATAATAAAATATGGTGATTATATTTTACATGATTCAGTAACACACACACTTTACATGTAAATCTCAATTTTAATGTTGAAACCACCGATGCATTCGTATTATCACAAGTCCGGTTACAAATAAAACGGATACAACATTTGACATTTAAGCTAATAAAGCACAAGGATTTTGCAAATCTGTATTTATTTTATAATTGACAAGATAAGTACCTCACGTCTCTAAAGTCTACGATACAGATATTGTATTATAATTCTACGTTTGCTAGATAATGTATTTGTATTGCTTTATTGATATTACGTAACCGTCTAATGCTATTGAATAACTGTTGTCTATGGGACGTTCAATTATAGTCTTAACCTCATTTAGTATTTCATAGAAACCAATTTAAATTTATTCTTACTTCAAATTCTATGTCGAATTTGATTGACTGTCGTTATTTTCGCCAACTAATCTCAAAAGCTAACTTCAGATTTGACGGTAGTTCTACTTTAGAAAGACTGTTAAATTCTGAGGAATATAAATAAACAAACAAAAGGAAACAAAAAGAGCCAACCAAACACTATTAATGCTGTAGGTACGTAGTTCAGCTGATCCTATGTTAATGAAAACCCGAATAATCTGTTAATACTTACATAATACGCGTTCATTGATGATCCTGCGCCATCCTGATCAAACAAAGGATCGTAATCTCTTTGCATTAACATATTCTATAGGCTTTGCCAACATTTAGGTACATTTGATTTTGATGAATTTAACATCAAGAGCTTTAATGTTAATGTGGAAGTCAAAGTCGGAATTAATCGTAGTAAAGATCTTAAATGTACTTACTACTTAAATCATCCATTAAATTAAAGTGATGGCTGATGATGATATACATGATTAAATACCTAAAACAATGTTTTTATCTGAAACGAAATAATGAAAGAAAGGCTTGCTAATAAAGTAATTTTAATAAGAATAATAAAAAATAAGATCTATCCCAAAGTTGATAAACTCCCATTGACGTAAATAATTTAATAATATTGAAAGAAGAAAACCCATCTTTAAACGTAATATTTCATTGAGATAATATCCTAAGTACCTATACCTTCCGTGTACGAAAAATAATAGCCCCCAATTAAGACTTTTTTAATAAAGCCTCCCTGCTACGATAAAAGATAATATCGTCATAATTTTGAAGTAAAATTATCCTTTGTGGGAACAGCCATTATTAATTATGATACTGTAATTAAATGTTTTTTGTAGTATACCTACTGAAATTAATGAGTTTGTGGTCGTGCACTTGTATGAACAATACAATAATAGTTGGACAATTTCAAATAATACATAAATGTATTTGCAAAGTTAAATGTTAAAAAGTCAAATTTTAGCCTGAGGTCTTTTGTGCGTGGTTATAAGCAATTGGAACTTAATGCAAACATGCAGATCAATTGTCTACTTGAGCCATGAAAGTAGTATAAAAATAAACTAACTCATAGAGTAAGAACAGAAACACGAATCAATTTCAGAATCTAAACAATGAACTTCGTAAATTTTCAGCTTTATACATTTAATAGGAATAACACTTTGTTAGGAGTAATAACAATAAAACTTCTATTGTGTCTCATTCAGTGTCCTTCAAACGATTAACCAAAGAAATGCGACTCTGGCCTACGATGCTACATAATCAGCCTATAATATTCCAATTGCTGGGACACAGGCCTCCTCTCTGTGAGAGGAAGTGGGCCATAATCCACCACACGGGCCCAGTGCGGGTTCTACCATCCATATAATTTGCATTGTAATATCAAAAGTGATCAATTCATAATCCGACAACTACTGATCCATGAATTAATGCTTTACGCCATCTGCATCGCCATCTAACACAACTTTACATTCAAAACCATTAATTAAAGCTACAAATATTTCCATTAAAGTCGACCCACTGTGAATAAAGTGCCAAACTTCAACCAGCCTATCGTTTCCATTGAAACTTTTACCATTCACTGTATTAGTTGTACATGCTCTTTTGCAATTCACTGTATAGTTGTTTGTACACGCCGATGAGTCAATGTGTCAGTTAGTATCATGATTAACTTCAACGTTTCGTGCGTTAGTCCAATTTCGTGGTGGTGTATAACTAAATTGTCGTGGCTATGTCCGTCGATTTTGTAGCGGTTTATGTTAGGTGGATTCATGGATTTGCCTTGCTTAATATTCAGTTTAGGTTTGTATATGTACTGGTTTGACTGTGACATAGATAAATGTGATTAAGAATTTAATTATTGACATTTTGTCTCGGATCTTATGTTTAGTTTTCTAGTTTTGTTGATTATCTCTTAACCCAATACTTAAATTATTTGTCTCTCCCTAGTATCAGTCATATGTACAACAGTTACAAGTTTTGTAATTAAGATAGTTTGCTTATGAAGGTTGATTGATTTCACCTGAATCAATCAATCTGCAGGTATTCAGCACAATTTATTAAAACAGGTGTAGGCTTCTTTTGCATAACAAGTATTACTAAGTCTATACCTGTCTAATTAAATAAACTTATCCTCCATTAACAAAACTGTTAACTCAATCATGAATCAATTGTTCTCATAAATTAAGAAGTCCCACAATTTCATTTTCAAATCAGAAATTCAATTTTGTTAGTCTCAGCGTTGGTTCTTCGAAGTAAATATTTCTTGTAGCTTGCCATTTGCAGGGTATCCCATTAGCTAAATGGTCTCGGCTTTCGGCCCGTTCAGTTGGTGGTCTCCTAGATGCTCTGTTTGCTATTAACTGTAATTGCTCTAAGCTTTTAGACTATATTTGGCACTGTAGCGGTGTAGTAGGTCTCTAGCATCTGTAGTCTGTTAGTTTTTTCAGAGTAATAAGCTTACGTACATTTTTGGGTAGAAATTCAGTCTTAGCAATGTTTTTAATATATATTAGGTCCCCACCTATGAAATCAGCGTTTTGTATGGAGAATTTTAAAGAAGTTACATTTTTCATACTAACATTTTATTAATTTATATAACAACCATGAACACTAATGTTTTAAAACTTTTATGCACTAACGATATAAGATAACGTAATATTATGCCAATTAGATTAAGCGACAAAAATAAGTTTTGGCTAAGTTAAAACAAATAGTGGTCATTTCTGCTAACAAAATGAAGAGTAATTTTTAAGGTATTTTCTATGTTTAGAAAAGTGTAAGTAATAAGGATTTTTTACTATTGGTAGTTGTCTATGATGGTCATTATTCGATATAATACCAAGCAATTGATGAATATTTTAAATCATAGAAGTGACGAGGTTCTCTATTTGTGAGAAAAAAACGTCAATTTCATAGGTGGGGACCCAATACATCTCTCTCTCCTTTAATGCATTGCCAATGTGGTTGGTTCAAGGTTTTCTTTGTCTCCTCACTCTTCGTCGTCACTCATTTTATTCCCGAACAGAAATATGCTCTGAAAAATATCGTATTACACATCTTACATCATTATTATTTATAAAACCAGGAAACTGGTGTCTTAATACGAATGTGATTCATTCAAATTGTGCCAATATTATTCAGAAAATTTTGTTACGGTTACGAAGTGGAGATGTAAAAATATTTAGTATCTTTGTGTTGGAAGCCATTTGCTTTTCACATGTCTTGTATGACTTTTGGTATTATCAAATGTACGACAAATTAGTTTCACTTTAACCTGTAGTGGCACTTTTACTTGGCACCACTAATTAATTTCCGAAATCGACACAACAAAAGGACTCCATCCCTCCATTCATAGTTATTTCCAAGACAGCTATTGATAGAAATACTTCAATAACCCAACTATTCATTAATTATGAGTACTCAAAATACCCCAGCTCAATGACATCAGGCGCTTTAGGAATTCCCTCAACACCTGAGTCATCGTCCTTTGGAGCCGAGCCAGATCGTTAGCAAGCCTCAGTCACAACACAGTTTTTATTAATACTATTACTATTTACTATCGTGTTTCACACGGTAGGCATCTGTCTAAGATTTTTAAGTTACCTTGGCTTGGAAACCAGCTTAGATCACCACTCTTACGCACTGCTTAGTGTCGATTTTATCCCGGTAGCTCTTTGGTTATCTCACGATGTTTTGTGAGGATATATAGTTCTTCAACGTTGATACAATGATTTCCACTTTATCATGGACTTCCATCAACGTTTGGACTTGAAAGTTCTTCGTCTTATTTTAGTGTCAACGTTACTTTAATTTGACTGCTTTATATTGTTTGAGCCTAGTAGGTGGCCATGCTGAATGCGGCATCAGTGGCATTCTTTAGGTATAGGTCATCAAAATGGCAAGTGAACGAGCACTTAGGACAATTCAGCAAGTGGGAAATGGTCTGATCAGAAGCACCGCTCTCGCGCTGGATGTTGGATGGGTCAATAATCCCCCACTTCGTCAAATTGTGCTTGCAGCGGCCGTAATATTAAAACCCTTAGTATATTCCAAAGCGAATCTATTCACCCACTGCGCCAGTCAGATCATTTAACCGAACAAATTACATAGGTATTTCTATTGTCAATTCACAAGCAACAATTGAAGAAAAAACAGGCCTTTGTTGTATTTTTAATTTATCAGGCTTCCGTTGGATTGTCATTTGTCATGTAATTAACTGAGCTGAAGGCCGATTGTGATGCGAAGCAAAGATAAGAAAATTGAAATAAAAAATTAAGCAAGTTTTATGGTTTCAAAATAGGAATATGGATTTGGAGGGTGCCAAACCAGCCTATAATTTTACCATCTCCTTTTGTTATGTCTGTTTATCCCCAATTTATCAAATACTCTGACACCACAGGTTTGTAAGGGGGTGGCCATTTAAACGCTGAAAATAACACTAAACTTGTCTAAAAAAGTGTGTTTATGTGTCAGCTTCGACACACGACTGGAGCTTACTACTTAATACGATTGTCTTTGAATATGTAATAGGCAAAGAGGTTAAACAAAAGCACGTCCTTAAAAAAAAAACTCACCTCCTGTATACAAGTATACAGGATTCAAAGACTTCATTATTTCAAAGTGAAAGGTGCGCAAGGTACATTGCGCAGAAAAATTTAACCCTTTTGGGTTAACGCTTGTATAAACACTCATAAAATTTCCATACGGCCTATATGAAAATCGATTCTTAAGGAGTACCTAAACGCCAAAAATAGTGTTACGTAAATAAATCAGTGACATGGAAAAAAGTAAATATTCTGGGGCCGAAACCCTAAACGAAATCCGTAGTTTCGGCCGTCCTTAAAGGCGCTTCGGTCACCTTCTCGCTTACGGTAAGTTTGCAAGTGAGACGGAGACCGAAGCGCCCGTAACGACAGCCGAAACTACGGATTTCGCTTAGGGAGTAGACCCCCAGTACTCACACAAAATAAATCCTACTTACTATATACACTTTAAGTAGAGATCCTAAAATAAATTCCATTATTTCCACCAGTAAAGGTTACAACAAAAAGGAACGCTTTTCCAATAGAAGTGAACGACTTCAGTAACGATCTCAGCTCAATAATAACAAAACAAGTCACAATAAGATAAGTACAGAAGGTCGGTTCCATGCAATGAGCTCAAACGCACGCACACATAGACACGTGTCTATGAACAGTGAGTGCAAGTGCACACGCGACGTGCATTCGTTTGAGATCGCCGTATGTACGCGTCTGTGTGCGTACGCCTGTTGACCCTCTTTGTATAGAGTTGGACCTCTGTATATCTATTTACTTTGTGCAACAGTTTCCCCCGGGACGCGATTAGAACCTAACAGGGATGTTCGCCTTCCTCATTACTTTATTTTATTCGTTTATTTATAAGGGCATTTACGTCATTGGATATTTATTTAGTTGTCTTTATTATTTTGTCTGCGCACAGGACCGAATCCATATCTTTTATTTTATTTTCTTTTTAAGATATTAATGAATTTTAGAGTTTTAAAAAACCTCACTCGCTGAAGCAACTAAACGTTAGTGTCACCTCTTGTATTATTGCTCACCATCTTCTTGTTTTCGTGTCGATGGTAGTCTTCCTCTTTGTTTTTATATTATTTGAGCCCAGTAGGTGGCCACGTTAATTGCTCACTATGAGCTATACCTAAATGGACGTTTTCCGTAGTTCCAGGAACAGAGGAAAAACATTTAGCTCTTTTATTTAGTTTTCAGCTGTTCGTGCCATATCGTTGTAATTGTCCTTAATTGTCAATTGAGTAATGTCATGTCCTCTGTCTCTTTCTAGTTTAATTTGTTAGTAATCGGCGTTAGTAAAGTAGGCAGGATATAATCAACGGCATTATCCACTATCTCAAACATCGAGTAAGAACTTCTTTATTTGTCATATTTATCTCTTAACTAGCTGCCCGCCCCGGCTTCGCTCGAGTAGCACTAAGTACTTATCTACGACGCACCTACCTGCCTACCCTACCTACCCTGCCTACCCTACCTACCCTGCCTACCCTACCTACCCTGCCTACCCTGCCTACCCTGCCTACCCTAGCTACCCTGCCTACCCTACCTACCCTGCCTACCCTACCTACCCTACCTACCCTGCCTCCCCTACCTACCCTGCCTACCCTGCCTACTCTACCTACCCTACCTACCCTACCTTTTCATTGTTTTTAATATAATATATGATATAATGTATTCTGTTATTCGGGGCGGAGACAAATCCAACGAATCAAAACCCATGAAAATTGGTCCAGCAGATCTCGAGTTATAAGTGTTGTAACAAACACGACTTTCTTTTATATATATAGATTGTTTAGGGCGAATCTCATCAATGATACTGAAGGCGATCAGCACATCTAAACCGCGTTCAAGAGCTGTCAGTGTCAAATATTCAACAACAATGATGACATTGACAGGTCTTGAAGGCGGTTTATATTTGCTGATCGCGTTCAGTTTCATTATTGCGTTTCATCCTTATGTGGCCAGTCTCTGAAAAAATGCATCGTTTTTCGTCTGCTTTTTTTCGACCTACTTTTGCGACGAGTTCTTACCTTTAACACCGCCATGTAAGCGATCCTTATCTACTTTTTAGAGCATTCTACAGCCCGTTCCCTCCTATTAACAACTTCCATATTTGTTACCTAAGAGGTAACAAATATGGAAGTTACTTTAGTTTTTTACTTCTCGTCATCCATTTTCTCATACTATTGTATATTTCCGTTCTACCCTCGCTGTGATTTCGTTACACGCATGTTTGTGCAACACTCCAACAGTTTGCTAGTGGAATCAATTCACGAATCTCGGAGTAACTGTTTGTTTTGATATGTGTACGTTTTCTCTTTGAACTGTTGAAATTCTAGTTCACTTGTAGTTGTATAAGATAAACATTTAGGAAAGCTTGTGATCTCTGAACTGATTCAGCAGAATTTAGTTTAAGAAGAGACAAAATTATTGTAACCTAAAAATTATTTTGCATAATCAGTGGAATGAAAAGGCTATAAATACATCATTTTAATTCAGTTTTTATTAATTGATATTATAGGGTATTGCTTAACTTATCTATCATCCCACTTTTGCTTATTAACGACCAAAAAAGCTTTAGCAGCACGGGCCATATCGTTACATATAGTTAATTTATTTGCTTTCGTTATCCATTAAAAATTCTTATGGTCTAAATGACTTATTTACTTACATAAGTCATTTTGACCATAAAATTACTACCTAAAGCTCGTTTTTTAATCCCATAGACTAATTTGACATTTCAAATGATTGTTTTTTTTTTTAGTTTGACATCATTTGCACCTGTCAAATTAGTCTACGGGATTAAAAAACGAACTTTAATACATTATAATATATTTTAATACTGTTCAGTCGAATTATACATGTACTTACTTACATTATATACTTACTTTGTCATCCATCTTATCGCTCAGAATAATATGATGAACAACATCCCTCTCAGAATCGTTTTAATATCGCAAATGTAGGTTAATGTTATTGCGATTGTAGTGCTTCACATTGTTAAGGAAAAGGTCACGACTATTTCTATAGATATAGGTATAAAACCTACATCTTGTCGTTTACGAAAAAGCCCCAGTATATTTTGACGAGGTAAAGATTTTTTCAGAAATAAGGAGTTTAGCTGTTATTTTATCGAAATAATACTCGGTATTTCGTTTGACTGCACTGCTCTATACAGGGCGGGCACGTCAATACGACAGTAAATTAAACTTTGTATATCTAAATAATGATGTTCACAGTCTACAAACAAAATGATATCAAATGCCTGCATAATATCCAATTATTCACTGTAGTTAGTTGGCTGATTGGCAAAACCCATAGTCGGCCCACTATATATGATTAAATAATATTTATTACTTTTGATGTTTTCAAAACACTCCCGTGTACCAGTATTGCCAGTGTTTTCATTTATTGTCCTATTGTCGTTCCCACATGATATGTCTATTTCAGTTATCCTTCGTCTACGTTCTTGTTCAAAAGTACGTGGCAACTTTTATGGACCAAGAAAGTAACAAATTCTATTGTTGCTATAAATAAGCAAGTGTTGAGGTATCCCACATCCTAAAATACTGGACCCCCTACGACCACTAATGCTCTCATTCTCTATTACAAAACTACTCCCAACTAATCTAACGCATAAATAAATCTTGCCAAACACAACAAGAGTACGGTTTTTTTCAGAAGCCGTAACATAATCCCCTCTAATTCCTCTGGACTCGACCCACTTATAAGAACTCATACAAACATCACGGCCTCACGTCGTGAGGAGGAGGATAGGAAGTGCTGGATAAATACTATAGGTTCGAACTTCATTTATTGTAGGTTGGTTATCAATCAAAAACAAATCAAAAGCTTCAAATCTAAATAGACCAAATAAGTTTAAATGTCGATGTCGCATTCTATTCCGTACAATTTGCAAAGTGCAAACAGATCCCTCATTAGATTTTAATATATTAATGCCCTAGGCCTAACCACCTGTTGTGTCAATCAGAAATCTTTCTCCAAGTCTTCTCCTAGTTCAAGTTTTAAACGGGAAAAAGCTGAAAAGATAAAGGTTCCTCTCAATCTGTCACCATTCAGAACTTCTGAGGTAACTTGTACTTTTCATGGCCTACTTTAGCCCACGTTTCACAATACACATTAGTTACAAGCAGTAAGAAGCACGCTTTCGACTCATTTTCATAATGTTTGTTACCATTTAGTGTTTCACAGTTGGTCAGTGGTTACAAACTAACAATATAGTGAAACATTCTGTTATCTAACTTGTTTCTGTGTTACTAGGCAAACATGAAATGGGTTTAGGACATGCGATTCTACCGTTAAGGTTTTCGTCGACAATATCTCGTGTTGTTGAGAAAAGTTTATCTGGTGATGTAGGTAATAGATTTTGTAGTTTTGAGTGCAAAGCTTTTGTAGATTTAACGCATAATAATGATCCCTAAAATATATTTTATGAATAAAGAGGAGGCACACTGGAAAGTAGAGTATTTCCATGTGGTAAACGATAGTTAAGGAAAAACAAAGACAAGCATTGATGGACGTTGGATTACACGTCAAAATAAAAACCGAGACAGGATTTAATAAAACTAGTAGATTAGCACTTAAAACAAGGAAATCTATACCATACAACATCTAAACGAATCACACTATTTCTGTCTTTGGTCTACATACAGGGTGATTGGAAGATGGGTGCAAAGCTTTAAGGCGAAGATAGTACAGACAATTTAGAACCATTTAAGCCATGGTCTTAGACGAAGTCTTACCAAATATTTTTAACCAAATTTTTAAGTTTTTTTTCGGAAATTCTCAAAATTTAATGTAAACTGCATAATTATGGCCAAATTGAATGATAAATGAATTCATTTTTTATTTATTTAATTAAAGTAATGTGTAAGCAATCAAGCAAAACATGTTTTAGGCTTCTGTGTCATTAGACATTTTTTTTACAGACATTTAAAGCTCAGAAAAAATAAAAAATTTGTACAATACGTCTTTTAAACCTTATTAAAAAAAAAAAAAAAATTGGTAAGACTTCGTCTAAGACAACCATGGCTTAAATGGTTCTAAATTGTCTATACTATCTTCACCTTAAAGCTTTGCACCCATCTTCCAATCACCCTGTATAATAAGTTTATGTTCAATGACCATACTAATGAACCAAACCTGAACACAAAATCTTCCAACCCATCTTTCAAATACCCCAAAGTTCTAATACTTGGCACGTGCACCGAACTTGGCAAACATACTCCCTCATTGGCCTATTAAGTGGCGTTACGAAGCAGTTTCTGTTCAGCTATTGATTAGTCATGATATTACCAAGTTTTGCTTCAGACTTGGCCAAGTCAAGGCTACAGATTTTGGTTCGATTAACTTGGCTTCTGAAGTTGGTGGTCATTAGGAAAATTAAGTAGTAGTTAATGAAGTATCTAATTGTGTGATTCGGAGTCAAGGTACTCAGAAAGTTGAAGCAAAATAGAAAGAAAACACAAATACAAAAGTTTTCTTGGTCTAGCGGTGAGAAATAGTTAGTAAGAATTAATAAAAGTGTCTTATTGTGGGACAATAGTTGTATTTAGATTTTCTACACATGTACCAGTTAAACATGTGACAGAAAAGCGAAGGAGCTATTTCATTGTAATTTTTCACCCAAAGAAAGATTTTCCACCAATTTCCGAACACATAAAAACAAAAGACTATACAAAATTGCTTTCACACGTTATCCCCTGTGAGCTCACAATGAAAGCGGAACAAATGACATCGCAATCCGATGATTTGCGGAAACAAGCAGATAAATCAGCGCAGTGATTGATGTGAGCCATATGTCAGGCTTGATCATGCGTTATGGCACCCGAGCTTGCGGGCTCATAGCTGATAAGACCACAGTACAGCATATATGCTTGAATTATTGCGCCCCATTTGCGTGTTGTGCTTTCCAAATTATAGCTCTTATGAAGTCCTGAGGCTAAAAGTAATTCGTGTTTGGCATGACAGGTCTTTATGGCTTTCACTTCTTGAATGATAGGTGTTTTTATTTTTATAGCCCTTCGGCTAAAAGTTTTATTCGTCTGATCTGTTTATTGATAAGAAAGTAAAAAAAGACGTAAGTAGTTCGCAAACACTTGACACATTTGCGCCAGATTATTTAACCAACTTTTTAACGATCTCAAGTCGGCAAACAGCGGCAACTAAATAATGTTATTTCCTTGATAGCTAGATAGTATATGACATGTCTCACAATACTAATACTGCCATATTTAGTCAAATGAAGATATAGATATAATACCTCCTGTTATAGATTCGTATCGTATCAAACTAATACTTTCCCCACAGAAAATTTTATTGCTCCCGACTTCAAACCCTCTTGATGATTTTCTTTTTCGTGTGGTTAGTAGCTAACTTGGTGTCGAGAGTTTTTATGCCGCCCATGGGCCTCTAACTTGGCTTCACATGCATGTCTTCATTCCCTAATGATGAACACCTAACTGCAAAAATACAACTTCACTTTCAATAAAGGCATTCCAATAATTTCCCTTCATCTAATAAACAAGTGAAATCCATACACTTATCTAAAACAAAAGCCAAACAAACTCATTTGGTCTTTATGGACGTCGTCGTCCCAAATCACGGCATTCACGGCTATTCGAAATATCTGGGACACTGTGCTATGCAGTCCAAAATGGCCGACTACCGGATTTCACTGCCGTTTGACAGGAGACAGCTGCTGAACGAAAATAATGGAAACCGGAATTCGGTTATTGAAAGCTCTGTTAAAATTATTGTTCATTTAGGGCGGGGAAATGTTAACTAGTTTCTTTTAATCGTCTTTATTGCTAAGCACTTATTCATTTCCTCTGAGTATAACATTAAGTAGTAGGTAGATACATAGTCACGTACTGTGTTAAGAAGTTGACTGTATCATAAACACGGGGTACAGTGACGCTTATGCAACAGTTCCTTTAAAGTTTACAAGAACTTATAGTGTTAGTAATGCGGTTCTTAGGAATAGGTAGGAAACGAATAATCATTATTAAATCAGTCTGAACTTTTGAAGTTCGTTCTCACCGAATATTGATCTCTTTGAATTCGCATAGTCAACCTTTCTGAGCTACGTTCGATATAGTGGCAACTGACAACGTAAGCGGAAAATTTTAAACACCCATGCATGTTCAGACTGCACATCATTGCATTCCAAAACGTCATTCTTTAACTTCATCAAAGTCACATCAGCTCATAATTCCCAACAGTAAGCGACCACCACTGCATACGGTATTAGGACACCTTGTAAGGCATCAGGCACATACAGTGCCGTCGGCTTCCGGCTATTGTCAACAACAATGCTTGCACCAGGGTTATTTGAAGCTTTCTTAGGATCTCATTTGACTAGATGGCGAAATTTCTGGAAAGGATTATTCATTGTTTATGTGAGGCTAATGAGTCTTTGTCATATCGTCTTCTTTTGAAATTATGTCCTTTATCTGATTCCATTTCCCTTTCTCTGTCTTATTTCCTGTCCTAAATAATGGAACGGCATGGCATCTGTTCGGAGGACCCTCCCTTTCCAACGGAGGATGACGAACTTTCCACCCTGTTCCTCTTACCTCTAAGTCTTCTAAGTTCCTTGGGTTATTTGGCACTTATAACAATATGCTCTACTCATTTTTCTTTTCCTTTTTTGATACATATTTTATTCTAATTTTAAAATATAGTAGGAATTTTCTACAAATACAGTTATGAACAGGTCTTGTTTTCCGCCACCCTGTTCGTAAGTTCATAAGTCCCAAAGTTATTCACTGACCGAAGATTTATTGTAGTGCAAGTTGTAAGCCCATAACTTGCACAAGTAAGCGCCGTGGAAAGATACCATCAGTTTGCTTCCTTGTCTCGCTTATGGCTACTGTAAACAATGAATGGCCATTTATTGGACGACTCATCACTTGGTTTTATCTTTTGAATTACGAATAAAGATATGCACATTTGAATGTATTTGATATTGTTGCATATTGAAGGATATTTCATTCATGATTTACGAAAAATATCAATACGTCATCTGATTGCAATCGACTCATACCAACAGCATTTTCAGAAATATGTCTAGATTTCCCAAAACAATTATTAGCACAAATGTATTTTAAATGAGTCGGAAATATTATCAATTGTGTCACAATCTTGGGCGGGAAGCAAAAACGTACGGTAAAAAAAAAAACGAGCAATGAACTTGAAAGTAATACATTTTTTACCAGGTCCGTTGAAATCGACGAAAACGATGCTCATTCATGATAATGCGCCATTTTGACGTAATTTGTTTCAGATAAATATTTTGTTGATAAAAATGATTATTTTTCAAGCAAAAAAGTAACATCTATAACTGTTTTTAAGTCTGTTTCTTTAACAGTAAATGATTCCAAACTCTTTGCTACTGTTGAAGTAATTCCCGGACAGAATAATCACCAATCCATACATACAACGAACGACCCGATATAATATTTTATCACACCACATTTTACCCTTGATGCTCATATCACTTACTAAACAAAGAATAAAATGTTGTTACAAATTACAATATTTGTAAAGGATTTATTGATTCATAATACGTTAATCACCGCAGCATACTACGTGGATGGAAGCACGCAATTCGGGTGCGTCTACGCATCCTACACGTTGACTTGATGCTGTTGACCTAGCTGTGACAGTGTTAATAACCGTTCGTAGTATACAAAACTATGTTCTTTTATTTATTAGAATTTAATTAAACTCATACGTAGTCAGTGTTATGAATTACTTGTAAATAAGAACTTAGTTTCTAAGAAAGACTTGCTTGTGGTCCTCAAGTAAAATAATTAAAACAATAATTGAACTTATGTCATCCCACTGCAGGGGAAAAGGCCTCTCTTTCGTTTTTACATTCAACTCGATCCTGACCTAACATGGACCAATCCGCCCATAGGCGTCAAGCTCGTCCCGCCACCTACGCGTAGGTCTTCCGTGATACCGTTGGGCGTACGTGGTTCGACCACCAGTATCTTGGCCATGACATATCATATGTCCTGACTAAGATTATGTCTGGACTTTAAAAGAGACTGTGACCTCTGAGTTTGTTTCGGCCTTTCTTCTCAGAGTAGTCAGATAGGAAATGATAGGAAAAAAAAAGTGATACCGATATCCGATTTACAGAATAAACAATTTCATTTCATCTGTTATTTTTAACCATCTTACCTTTTTTAACACGCTTTTATTAGGTCGACCTGTATGTATGTAACTATGTAATCAAATCTAAGAAAACTAATTTAACCATCTTCTAAAGATCGTAGCGTTATGAAAATTGGCAGTTGTATGTGATTTTGATGACAATACAATAACATGGTACTGTCGAGCTGATCTGATGATGGAGCCGGAAGATATAAACTGGAACTTCATGATGGATGATCGTATCATAGCCGTGTTTGGACTTGTTAGAAAGGTTTTGTAATGAACTTTGACCACGATTAGGTTTCTAGGTCTGAATACGCCTATAGGTGCACGTAAAAGCGTGTTTTTTGGTGTTTTTTAAACTATTAATATTATTTCTATATAGCCAAAGCTGATCTACTAAACACACTTAGCAATACTAACTGCATCAAACATGAGCTGATTATGAAGATTAGATATTATTAATTAGAAACTTCCGTTCGGGAAAACCCTCACATAATATTACGAATCATTGCATAGGATTTCCCCGAAAGGTGTACCGTACAGGTATATACACAATTTTATTAAAACTAAACCAATGATTACTTTATGAATACAACATTGCCACGCGATTGGAGATTCCTATGTCCAGCAGTGGACTGCTAAGGCTGATGATGATGACTAAAACTTTACTGACCTCGATTCAAAAGAACTTCAGACAGTAGCAGGAGACCCAAATATAACTAGAGGCGACCCATAATTGATATTAAATAACTTAACACTTAATCATAAATAAGCTATCAGCAAGAATGTCCGACGCATCCCACACGTTGGCTCCACAATGTCAACAAGCATTGATTTCGTTTGAATTTCGAGAATTACTGGTCGCTGACTCAACTCTATTGTAATAATAATGTCAAACGCATCGAACGCTTCCGTTGATTCAAGGCATTGAGTCCTTTCGGTATATCCTGCGACTCCTTTCTTAGACTTCGGGGTTTTTGTTTCGCGTTATTGTTTAAACTTTAAGTACTATCTCCGTTTCCTTGTATCGTTAAATGTCGCGTCGTTACGTAAGTATTGTTAAACCATTGCCTTAGAATATGATTAAGAATTTCGAGATTTTTTTTAGGTATATTTCCTTGAATGCAATCGGTGAATCAGTGCGGAAGGAAAAATATGCACTACATGTAGAAAGTGATATAACTTGCGAAAGAAGCTAATTTCTGACTGTATTGTGCAATTGGCTTAGTTAGATATAGTTTAAAGTTACGCTTTTAAACTAGAGTAAATCATCAAAGTTCACAACTGACAGTTCATTTTAATTTTCCAAAAGCCCATCTCTAAATCACTCCCCAGGTCCACAGCTAAGTATCCACTTATATGATATCTATGTACTACATCAGTACATTTGCATGCCTATACGCACATATATTAGCGTCCTGTCACCCGCTTCCTGAGCCAGCATTTAGTATGCAGCGCTATTCGGCGACATCCGATATCGCAGCCATTACGACTCCTCGACAGTTTATGGCTATCAGTGCGTCGTCAGGAGTCGTCAACGGTTTGCGATCCCCCTCGTGCTGTTAAAATGCTAAAACGTATTTAGGGTCCCGCTTTTTTGCTTTATTTGGGTCTCTCACGATTTCGTTTCCTAAAATGGAGATAGAAGATTTTAGATTTTTTGGAACTGTAAAAACAAAAGCAGGAAAATGGTAAACTATTATTTCCGTTACTAATAAATTACGAGTAAGATTTTAACTGTTTACTTAAACCATTTCCGCACGGAACGTGAAACAATCTTTTAAATTATCCATTTTAACGTTAAGTAGACAGGAAAAAGACCATTAAATCTACGCCAAATGTACGCAGATCCTGTTATAGTTGGTACAAATTGTAATAAAAGTCAAAAACACGGTTTTTATTGCTAGCGCCGCTTGGTCATAATGACCCTTGATTTGTCGGTCGCTGGACTCAATTCCTCCACTAATTGATGTAAAATTCTCAAATGATAGAAATTGATAAAAATTGTCTCATTTGGGGTCAAACTCGTTTCAATGGTTAAAGTTCATTAGGCCGTTTGTTTAATTTGCTTTGACATCATTTTTCTGCTTTTACAAGCCGACAATTTATATTCCTATGTTTTATTAGAATTCTGTTTATTTATTCCATTGATTATCTTGTTTAATTCAAACAGTTACAGTATGCAAAGCTAAACATTTGTAGAAAAATATTGCTCTCTTTTTATAAGAGGAAAATAATGTTATTTATCGTTGAGGAAAATAAAAATATATCCGAAATATTATTTCTAATACATTTAACGTCAATTGTACTACTGTTTGACTCATCGAAGTAGTCACTCCATCTTTATCTATGGTTCCTGTAGACGTTTCGCATGATTGATTGCGTGGGCGCGTTTGTTATGCACTTTTCATTTCAACAACGTTTAGTATATGAATAGCTTACGGATGTAACGGACGTGTTCAGTGTTAGTCTTGAATTATATTACCAACGTTAAGCTATCATATCACATTTGACTAAGTGTCCGAGGATTTTAAGCTCTTATTTTATAAATTCTAATTTTAGCATCGATAAAGTCAAGTGAATTTGTGAAGTGACAAAAATCCAAAATGGTGATGGAATCTGGTCAGCAAAATGGGCGGTTTTGGCCACTCTCGCCGCGTCTGTGGCGTCGAAGTAACGAGTACTCCAAAGTTGTCTTTGAGCCAAGAAGACCCCCTTTGTCTCCTATAGAAATAAGGAGACATGATAAACTGGATACGACTCCAGATTTGATTCGTACAAGGAGTTTCATTAAGGAGAGGTTGGATCATTTGAATTTGGAAGAAAGAATTATGGATGAGCGCAGATGGAGTGTGGACTCCAAAAAGCCGCCAATCAAAGAAGGAAAGAAAGAGAAGAAACTAGAGAAGTTAGAAGTAGAAGAAGTTGTGAAGCTAAGAGTGAAGAAGCAGAGGCAGCCTAGACCGAACAGTCTTCAGTTATTACTGTGTCCTTCTAGTTCAGGACATTATAGTAGCAACACTTGGAGATATACCAGGGTCCGGTCTAAAAGGTGCGTAAATATATAAATATTTAAAAAAATTGACGCCTTAGTTATTAACATTGATAAGAACAAAAAAATTTAGTTGTCATGTATACTTAGATGATTTTGTTAGTTGTGTTTTTTCTACAAGATTTCGAGAAGTCGTTAATACTCGTAATTCCTTAAAAATTTCGTGTATTGATCATTCATTTTCTGGAAAATATTATAAATACAGATTTCTTTCGTCCATTTTTAATAACCTCATTTTCAATGTTGATATTCCTTAGTTAGTTTTAACAACATTATTTAGATAGAAATTTATAGTCTTTTGACCAAGTGCCAAAACCTCTTTCGTTCCAAATTGATGTGTTAAGAATGCGTGTCTCCGGTGATACAAACCTACGACTTCGGGTGTGGGCACAACGATCAATTCAAGGCGTCCAAGTATCTGTGATGCAACTTGTACACCTGTTAAGCTTTAAATGATGAGTTATAAAAATCCTATTAGCAATGCTGATCTTGCCTTTTTCGGTGAAGAATGCTGGCAGTCTATCATTTTAGTTATTTAATATTAATGTCTCTATTACCTCATTAACCTAAACGTGCTTGGTTTTAGAAATTGGTTCACTAGGTTAAGTTTGTTCTAATCCATCTAAATACTTATCGTTATTTACAGCATCTTTATCCACTGATTTATCTAGCTCTTCGCCCGCGACTTTCTCCGCGTAGATTTTGTAATTTCCCCTCCGAACTTCAACACATGGGATGTTGAAGTTCACCCCCATCAAAGGGTAGTTTTGGAAAATCATGATTACGATTTTTATTATTTATCTAGAGCTATATTATTTTCCATAAAACCTTCAAAAGAGTGAATAATGTTCATAAGCGTCACTTTCATTGACTCTGTTAGTTTATCCAACTTACGATATCTCTATTCTACGCGTTATAGATTCAAAGCGTGGTACGATAATTACTAAACACTGATTCACATTCATAGTCTGAGACTGCCAATTATATTTCACTTTCGCGCAAACTGTATAGCATTAACTCTTAATCAAAGACTTGAAGTAAATTGGTCAAATTAGCATTGGGAGATTATTAACATTCTCACATGTGTCTTTTGAAATTGCTTTATTGGTTTTATGAAAGGAATCATCAGTATCAACAAGAGGTTTCTTATTTCTGGTATCCTTAAATCTAATACGGCAAAAATACGAGAGTAAAGCTACGGTGTCCTAGAAAAGCGGTGGCTGCCACATAGCGTCTGCAATTTACCTGAATGACGTCATTTGTGAACATAAGTCGGTGTGTTTTCCTAGAGAGCGTTTTTTTGCCCTGTAAAGTCAAACCCCGCTGCCATAATTTTCATGGCAGCCGTCACTGCGACCAATATGTGGTGGCCACAGGTCTTCTAGGAAACTAGACCTTAACTCGAATCTAACAGCGGCTATTGGAATCTGGCAAAAATTCTTATAGTTTTAACAGTACAGTCGTTCAATGATGCGACTTCTTCAGAAGTATCATCAATCTATCTTATCTCTTCCTCTAGTGAGGAGCTGTCGCTATGCCTTTGCCGAGTCTATATTCGGAAATTTTGACTCGCTTTAAATTATAAACAAATTGTTTACCGCTTCCGACATTTCGGGGACAGTTATATGGTGTCCCAAATTACGCCATCTTGGTCCGTAGGTGTCGAGTGGGTGAGGTGATGTTGACAACACCCCAGCATATGTTGCTTATCTCTAAAGACTACGCTCCACAGCAGCCCACAGCGACGCTACGCGGAGCTACGTGGACTTAGCTTCGCTTTGTATGAAAATGTAGGCGGGATAGTCCACAGCAAGACAACACTCTACCACAGATGGTTCATTCCGCAAAATCGTTTAAATAAAAAGCAACTCTTGCTTCGACGCAATAGAGTGCAATTCAGGTCGCACAGCGCTAATTACCTACAGTTATATTCACCTAGAAGTGGCCTCTCTTTCCATAGCGTAACTCTTATATCTTCTGACTACGTTACGCCCACTGAATTCGAAAATTCGAGCCCGCCACGTACCTACTTGTGGCTTAATACCGAAAATGCGGAGCGAACCATTTGTATTAATCTGTGCCTCTACGCACGAATGCGTGTCTGGGAAACAAATGAACCGCGCAGCTATCGTGGCAAACCTCTCCGTGCATATCCTACGTAGCAGTGGACGGTCGACTTTATAACGGCCCTTTAATGTTAAGCAATTTCTCGACATAATAATCTCGCAACTTTCTGATATATAACTCGGTTTTCTTAAAAGCCGGAAAGCTTTTAATAATAACGTTATCAGTGAGGTAAGCTTTGAGTGTTTATTTGCGTAATATCGCTTTTTATAGGCGTAAATTATGTTCGTATTGATAATTTAAATGTTATTCGTTTCTGATTTTTGTAGAAGGAAAGAAAATTGTATGACGTCATGTGAAGTGGAGTTTGATTGTTGTTGCATTGCATTTTGTAAAAACCCTATAATGATTCTCATCATTCATAATATCATTCTGAAAATCTTTTTACGTTAACCTTATAATTTACAACCTTGCAATTATTATTGCATTAAACATGTAATTGCAATGAGATATTTTTGTAACAATTAAAAAAGTACTGTTTATCTAGTGTTGGATCCGGTTTGAAAGTCGAAACCAAAAAAAGTTATATCTAGTATTGCGTTGCGTCCAGCTAGACCGAAAACCAAAACATTATTTTTTATTGAACTTTACTAGAATAATATTGATTTTGACAGTCCCTATATTAATGTAAGTCAACAAACGTAATTACTTGTAGTTTATTGATACTAAAACAAAGCATTTAGTCAAATATATGGGCACAGTTAATCATAATCCATTACGAGTAACAGTTATTACAAACTTAATGTAACAATCACTGACATTACTGTTGTAAATATGAATTGACTTTTATATTTATTGCGCAAAGGTTTTCGAAGTGTGGGCGCTATAAGGAATTGTTAATAGTGTTGGGCTGTTGGTTTCGGCCGAATGACAGCCGAAACTATAACAACAGTGGTCACTAGTTTAAAATAAGACAGTACACCTGTAAAATTAGTTATACTTATTGGAATGGTAAACCGTAAATAGTTAAATGTCCAAAAGGAAATACGAATCCACAGCAAATTACCGAGAAAATTATATGTCAATAATTTTCCTATCAAAACTTATGAACCTACCTATCTATTAGAAGACCAAAAGGCCAATTAACTTAACTAAAAACGTTCAAAATCTAGTCGCAATCTCATCTCAGCGACAAACAATGTCAAAATCTTGTCAAAAAGGTAATGCTCAGTCATTACCTTTTTGACAAGATTTTGACATTAGACTGCGAACATTCTTTAAAATCCCCTCAGATATAGGCGTTATACATATTGCATAAAAAGTCTGAATATTTTACTAAAACAAAAACAACTGAAGAACGTTTTATAATAATAACAAACACAAAGTACTAAAGCTTTGGCAGAAGTAATTGGGCTCTTTCGGCTTCGGCACAGCATAAATTAAACTTCGGCTTCGGCTATAAAAACCCTTGTTGTGCACAACACTAATTGTTAATACGCCGTGACAGTTTTTATTCGCTTTAAGGCCAATGGGATTAAAATGGTTTATTATATTTAATTATGAGGCGTCGTCGTCTGTCGGCTGTTTTGCATAATTTTGCTCGCTATGGCGGGTCGAATAAATATGTAAATGTCTGGTCATGATACAATGTAGTAATGATTAATTGTTTTGTATGAAATGAAGAATTTGGTCCTTAAGGGAGATTAAATTAGAAACGATTAGATTTTGCCGTCAGATAGGCCAGCAAATGTTGCTTTTTTTTTGCGAACGGTCTTTTCAATTTGATTTAGATTTTATGTCCAAAAAAATTACTGATTTATAATCTAATCAACTTCGTGCTTTAATAATAAACTCACATTTCTACTGCTGAATATCGTTCAAGTACATACCTAAGTATTTTCAAGTAATTAATTACTAGGTCCTTAATCGCTACGCATGGCAGACATTAGTAAAACGTTAGTTTATTGTTACTAGTAGACATTAATAGAAACTGCTACCCACCCTTTTTACGACATAGTTGTATTTTAAGACACCCACAAGAATAAAGGTGGACATTTATTCTTCACTCAAAACATTCAAGTCATCCATCAGTAAACTTTCAAAATAGCATTAAACTGTGGCGCTTAAACAAAACCCACACTAAGTTTTGAATAACAACTTACTATAATTAACTGTCAAAATTATCGGCACAATACACAGGCTGCCTACAAAATGTCCTAGAAACTGCCAAACATACTCTAGTGTCAACGCCTCATGGCATAAGTGTAGGAATGCGCATGATTCACACGGCCGGCGCCAGAGGTTGCCAATGTCGATATTTTTGGTCCTTCTGTACGGAGAATATCGTTTAGCGAGATGATTTTAGAACGACAAATTGAGGGATGAGGTATTTTTTTCAGAGAGCTATATTTTTCTTTTTCCATAGTACAAGATACGTTGCTTATCCAGATAAACTTATAGATACGTTGGTTAATACACACAGCAACTATCAGCTTATTTTTTAATCCCACTAGGACCAAAAACTTTGCTGGGGAACCGAAAGACCTAACGTTCATCCATATTTAAATACATTCTCAGTCTCTAACAATTAAAAAAAGAATTATCCCGGAATACTACCCATTACAAAAACGAATAAAGAACACATCCCTCTTCGACGCCATCTTTACGACAATTTTATTAAAAACACAAATAAGGCTACATAGGGACATGAGCATACAAAATGGCTGTTCTAGTGAAAAATGGTCGTAACACGACGCCTATTCCATCATGGCGCTCAATATATAACCGCGTTAAATGACGCTGTGGAACATTACACCCGTCTCATGGATCAGAGACAATTTCTCTGTTAAGCTGTGGTTACATTCATTTACGGTTAGCGGGTGAGATGATCCAGAGTCTTTTAAGATTTCATTACAAACAAAACGTTTGGCTTACACGCAACATTGTGTGCACAATAAGATCATCTTTCAATCTGTTAAGACATGGCGGAGATATAATAATAAAATAAATAATTAAATGACAAGCAAACGGTTGCCATTAGTAACTAATTCTTACAAAACTATTCTCTGTGTTTTAAATAAAACAAACCTTCATTATCGATGGATAAGCTAAACTGAGAGTCTCTGTGAGTAAGAATCTTTAAAAAGCACAAGCATTCTAACCAAAATGCTCATCCAACTTTCCACAATCCTTTTATAAATGCTCGCTAAAGCAGTAACTGCACATACGACTTTATTCTTCTGTATCACACTTTACACTGCACGCTACAAAATACCGTAGCTGAAAACACGTAGTCCTTCCAATGAATATCATTACGTGGAGAAACAATTTTCAAGTTCATTGAACACAATTGTTTGTGAGAGCGTCAGCCGTACCGTGCCGGAGTGTTTTTCTTAAGTCTGATGTATGTAGTCTGTGTAGAGGATTTTGAACTTGTGTTTTCATATTTTGCGATGTAATTAATGTATGTAAGGTAAGGTGACAGAAATATGATGGGTTTTTTTTAATAAGTGAGGTATGTTTTAAAGGATTTATTATATTTTAGACTATTAATACTCGTGCCAAAGCAGATAATCTAGTTTCAAAAACAGCATAACTAAACTACAGTAGCTCCAATTTATAAATTACCGTTTTTTAGAAAAAAAAAAAGGTGTCAAAATACTTATTAGTATGTAGATTTAATGCTAATAGAAGGCAAAAAAACCGTAAGAATTTTAATGCAAAAAAAAAAATCAATAGAATTAATTATGCAGTAACAAACCAACCGAAGCTAGTTTTACGAGACCAACCTGAATCAAATAAATGTATTTTCTTTCTTTCTTTCTTTCTTTACGAATGTTTCCTCACTCCACAAAAAACCTAAATCACGTCAAATCTCAGTGCTTACGTCATACAGTTAGGGTACCTTTTCCGCGAAGTTCATGTGTCCAATCTAGATCCAGGAATTTACGCGAATATTCGTGAATCACATTGAGATACATACTTTTTTTGAAGTTTTTTTTAAATCAATACCTCTTTGCCAGGAAGAGCACGAAATGTGTATTTGAAATGTAGTATTTTTCTTTGAAATTTTGCTAACTTAGCATTTTTCAGATATTAAGACGTGTTAGTTGTCTTTTCCTAACTTCAAACGGGTAAGATAATTGTCAAAGATGAAGGTATTTTAAAAAACAAAACGTCAAATAATAATATTTTCAAAAACTGTTTTAACTATAAGTCATCCTACGTTAATCCGTCTTATGGTGCTACCCATTTTCTACACGTATGTGGCTCCATTTTACTGCAAATGGAATATTTACAGCCTATCCTTTTAGACAAAACGGTCTATCTCACACCGATATCAAAGCCTATTGAATTAATCACCAGTAACATATGCCGGTCACGAAGCTCAAGTAATTCACACGCCATTTCTCATTATTACACAAATTCCACCAATGATTGCGTTTTATGACGTCATCTGACATTTTGATTTACGCTAGCGACATTAATGGATATCTGTTACTCGTATTTATGGACGAATAGTCATCTTAAAATGCATAATTGATCAAAAGTGTTGCTTATAAAGTGGTTTAAAGATGGAGTTTTGCTGTTTTGAAGACTATAAGTACATAATGTTATGCCTGTTAAGTAATTTAGTACGTAAGTTATAAAATAAACGATACACTTGCAAGATTAATAATGTCATAACTCACACATTTTATACAAAGATTGATAGTTTCCATTTAAAAACATTTATTTGACCCAATTACTTAACTGTGATACCGCAATAACAACCAATCCCATCAAATCCTTAACGATGGCGTTCTCCGAATAAATTAACGGCCTGCACTGCACGAAATTATCCTCAGAGCAATAAAGTCGTAACTTCACTAAGTATCATATTAACATTCCAGAGATTATTACAAAGAAGGATTTTTGAACCATAGATTCTTTTAAAGATTATCTACACAATTTTCAGGGTAAAAATAATAATATTCATTTTGGATGTAAGTCCATTTACGACTTTATAGAATGGAGGGTGCAAGGGATCGTCTAAAATGCGTCAAATTAACAGCGACCGGCGGCCGTGCTCTGAATATTCATAGATATCACTTATTGCATTCGATATTCGCGAGACCCGCCGTGCTCATTGAGATGAAAATATACGGCGAGCTTTTATGAGCGGACGCGCTACGGTTTTAGTTTTAACTAGGTAGATTTCAACACTACTTCCACAGATTGCATTGCGGTTTTACAACTGGCGTAAAGCGCTCGTTGAGTTCAAAAGCTATGAAATTAGTCTACAAATTTCATTAAAACAGCTAGTTTTAAGAACTATTTACAGTATTTACGTCTTTTTTATTACCTAAGCTTAAAGTACGTAGTGGTAGTAGTATTAATTAGTCGAAAAATACAGTATAAATATATATAAAATTAAAATTATAAATACTTTTCCATAACATGACATTGACATAAATATCTTAAATCATTAGTAAATAACATTGACAAGGTCAACCACCCACACGCTGTCCGTTTTCACGACTTGTGAGGTTGTTGCACTGTTCAATATGAAATCATTGGTATGCAATACATGATAATAGGATTACAATATAATGCTGATAGTCGATAACGATATCTGAAATAACTGTCATGATTGTTTATTGTAATAATGCATTTTAACATGCGTCCTTATTGCACTGATAAAAAAGGTGTTGCACCACTTATAATAAATTGCGTAGAATTAAGTTTCATTCATAAAATAACACCTACCTATCTCAGATATATTATAATAATCTTAAAAGCAACATTGTTTACAAAACAAAGGAAAGAATGAATGCTTTTCAGATAATTTTCTACATTAAAGTAAGAATTATTTGTAGTGTGCAAAGGATATCTACCTAATAAATTCACTTTTCGAGTCGATGGCAAAGGTAAAAAAAAATATGTTTGATGAGTTGGGCTCAGTTGGTGACCATGCCAATTAAGGCATTAGTGGCGATTTTTAGGTCCTTAGTAGTGAAGGTGTGTGCGGGGCTTGTGGCTAAGTAATAACAACCGCACAGGTCGATCGATCAGGTTAAGCTACGCTTGTCGCGGTTGGTCCGTGGAGCGGTGACCATTTTTGCATACCAAGACCCCTCCGTGCCTCGGAAAGCACATTCAGCCGTTGGTCCCGGCTGTAATTCGTGGATCTTTGACAGTCGTTACGGGTCGTCGGAAGCCCGAAAGTCTGACAACCAGTCTTATCACTGGGTATCCTATTACCCAGTAAATGGGTTGTGGAGATCAGATAAAAATAATATAGAAATATTGGTATTCAGCTGCATCCGGTTAGACTGGAAGCCGACCCCAACATTGTTGAGAAAAGGCTAGGCAGATGATGAGTAGTGCAGGTGTATGGACACTTTGGACACTCCATATAAGGGACAACTTTACTTTGTTTCAAGATTGTGTTGGTAACGTTTCTCTCAAAACCGCTGACCTATCGACGTTTAAAACAGACAACCTTTCAACAGTTTGTCAAACCCCCGACCTAAACTTGTCTCATTAAACCTTAGGCTTTCTGTACATGACGACGCAGGTAACGCAGATCTACGCACCGCAGGGCAGAGAGTATATTTTGTAATGCATGAACATACTGACAGTTGCGCAGGCACGTGCGATGCAGACATGTGTCGGTTCCGCTCTGCGTCTCGTTGTAGAGCCAGCACAGATTTCTGCGCGACTTTTTCAGGTCGTCACTTGTATTTTTGCTGAGACGCAGGTAACGCAGCACAGCAGTCTATTGTTTGTTTGTACTAGCTACGACGCAAATGTGTTTGTGTAGCTGCGTTGCTGCATGCGCTCGCGGCCAATGTTTACCTCGCCAGCCCTACCCTGCAAAATCTGTACTGTGCTGTGCTGCATAACTTGCATGTCAGCATACGCTTAGCCTGAATATCGCCCATGCGCCGCACCTGGGGCCGCGTAGATTTTACATTTTCA
Source organism: Agrochola circellaris (assembly GCA_914767755.1). NCBI lineage: Eukaryota > Metazoa > Arthropoda > Insecta > Lepidoptera > Noctuidae > Agrochola > Agrochola circellaris. The sequence continues at coordinate 7,616,403 of OU611850.1, read as the reverse complement.
TTCTGAGACGTTCTGAAATTTTTTCATCTTGCGGTCCGGCGCCGGTGCGGCTCCGGTGCGGCTCTGACGTCATGTACTTACTGTTTCCCAATATTCGTTCGTGCCTCTTCTTTTTATTTAAGTGTCACTGGCACTATAATCCAATTCCACGATCCTTTTAAAACCGCGCGTGTGGCAAAAATGTGCGGCATTTAAAGGATCCGTAGCATTGCACTGCATAGTAACGATTCAAACTGGTTGTCGCTTGCAAGCGGTCGTATGCCGCATTTATATTTATTTATACTCGCTTTTAATTAAGGCTTTCAATGGATAAAATTGGACGAGACCTTTTTATTTGATGCTCTGTTTTATGACATTTCGGTACGAATTTGGTATTTATTCGTTGTTCTCAATCTCGTATCACACATTTTTTTTACCCAATTGCCCCAGAAATATCATTACTAGCATTGGATGATTGTTGCATAATAACTGAACGGAATTGAATGGCATTTGGCACACACGGAGACCATTAGAAAGAAAAAGTGTTTATGTGTGCACAAACCAAACGCACATTACAAAAAAAAATAAACAAAACAATACCACTTTACAGATGAGCCAAAAGCCTCGTATCCATTATTGACAACAGAAAAGTTTGACAAATTTGATCTATTCCCTGCTGTCAGGGTCAGAGGCCAAAGACAATTACATAATGTGTTGTGATGTGTTTCCATTGTCCTGGAAGAAAACATAATCATTTTTCCCGGATACATGAAATGGTTTTCCTAAGATGCAAGCCAAACCACAGGCAATTACTAGCTCGTAATAAAGAAACAGCATAATTTAAGCCGACCTTGTAAAGGCCGCAGGAATCCGCTGGATACCACAGAACCGGTCGAAGTGGAAGGCTTGGGGGAGGCCTATGTCCAGCAGTGGACGTCTTTCTTTTCGAAATGATAGTTAACTGGACAAACGTTGTATCATCGATTCGAAAGAAGAAGAACACATTTATGTTCAAAATATAACCCCGTATGTTGTCCCCACACAATTTGAATACTGCTATAAATATCGATGGTTTTGGCGTAACAGACTAACATAGTGCATGAATAAGGCGAACGGCGGTTTACGTCTATTTTAGTACAAAAGATTTATTGTTTATTGATGCGTGGAAACTGTTTTAACAACGATTCTGTCTGGCAAGTAATGGCTTTTGTCTAGAATTTAAAGCAACGGCTGACGTTGATAGCATTTTCCGGAGTTTGATGACTTTTCACGCCTCATTTAGTTTTGTAGTTATTGCTACTTGGCTAGCAATTGTTTGGTCTTCAGGAGGCCAAGTCTAATAGTTTCTAAACTTCAAAATGAGATACTATACTTTTTAAACAAAATACCGAAAAAATGGAATCATATTAAAACACTTTTTCTCTAATAAAATAATGCTATAAAACCTTTTTTTTACCATTATGATATAGGGCAAATCCAAGAAGTTAATATCACGAAGGAGTTTCCATCATTTTTTTTTTTAACCCGCTTTAGCGCATGCGCCGTGATGTGCAAGGTTTTGGCGCCATTCATACGTTTTGTTGTACTGAATTTCATGTTTTTTTTTTTATTCTTGATCTTTAATTTTGATCTTTTATTTAGTAGGTTCAATCACAATGTATGAGAGTAGATAAAGTAGTGTATTGAAACTGCACATAACTAGGTATTAAACACTCGTGTGATACTATTAAAAACCGTGTTTTAATACCACATTTAGCCAACATACACTACTATTATAGATCCTCTTTTTATTTTTCAAAGTCAACCAACAGCTGAAATGTATATGTCAAATCCGCCTGTATTTTCTAGAAAACTTTTAAATATCTCCTTTTCGGTAACTACCAGCTGAAACGTATAAACAAAAGAAATTCTATTGAACTATTGGGGCCAAAAACAAACAACAGCTGAACATAGACAATAAATAAAAGGTCTACAATAAACAATGCTTGTTACCCCTTCCGACGTCTCCCAGCATAGTTTCAAAAGCTAAGTTTAAAAATATCTGACACAAGTTCAATAACATTTCGGTAATTCTCCGCGTTCAATGCCTCCGATATTTCGTTCCACAAAATTGCAATCGATTCCCAATTAGTATCGGTATTGTACATTCCGTTTTGATGCAACGTTTAATTAAAAGGATCACTCGATATTCCGGTTCGTCTCTAGTGCGAGAGACGTGCCGCAATTGATTTACTATCGGTACGGTATCTGAGAATCGGTTTAGGAAATCGGATAGCTTTGTTGCATGTGACCGATTTTGTGTGTAGTGATGTGCCTTTGGTTGATTTGCTTGATATTCGATAGCTTTGATCGATTATTCGACGTTTCCTGTAAACAGACGTGTTTTCTATGTAAAATTCGTAATGTACATGAATATTTTTCTAAAAATTATTAAGATTGTAAGAATAGCGTGTTACGCGAATTGCATCCTTATCGTTTATTTTGATTGACGTAATCGTGACGTAATATTGATATCTAGAGATAATAATATAAAGTTCGACACTTTTGAGTCACGTTATTGACACAGTTTATACGCTGCTTCCCTCTAACACAGTATAATAAAGTAACAGTATTATGTCTCGGCACTGACCTTAAAATAATAACCTACGGCCGCTCGGTAGATAAACCTTCCGCGTCTGTGCGTAACAGCCGCGCATTCGAGACTGCTGCTTACTGATATACACTGAGATTTCAAAGCGCGTCGTTTCGGCAGTTTTCTATGACGATAACTACTACTGTTACTTATTTATACTGTATATCTAGATACACTAACGTGCCTATATGACCATTTACAATTTAGAATCTAATACAATTAACAGGTTCGTGCTGCTAAGTGTAGCTTAACTTAGTCCTTAAGGTAGTTAGGAGTCCGACATAACCCTCCGTTCTCGCATGACGATTTCCTCACGGAAAAAAAGGTAGCTTATATGCATTATGATCTATAATAGCACTACAAAATATAGTATGAATCTCTAACATGATTTTGACTAACCCTGGCCAACCCCTAAAATAACATATCCAGGCTAAAACAAGCAAGAATAAATTCTTAATACAAATAGTAAACAAAATTCAAAATAAATGATTAAAAAAAAATATAGAAATGCTACCACAAAAGGTTGAAGGCGAAAAATGAGTGATATATAACATGAATTTACAAAAAAAAAAAAAAAAATTGAATATGAGATGAGATGGAGCTCTACAGGATGTATAGATCCATCTCTCTCCCCCACTGAAGTAAGATTAAAATAATACTACTTTAGAGGTGGTGGTAGGCCCTGGGCAAGCTAATAAAAGCGTGTTACAAAAAATATCTTCAATCGTTTTCGCTTTCTTCCCCTCATGTATTCAAAACTTTCACTAGTATTCAGTGATGCTAAGCATGCAACTAATTAGTTAATCAAATGAATAGCTATCTAGGTATTGGCAAGAGATATCGGTATCGGAATGTATTCCGTATTAATCTTTGTTATTACATTGTTGGTGTCGATAAGAAAGTTTTATTTGAATTATGATGGATCTAGCATTACTTTCTGATACGAATAACTTTACAAAGTAATAGAGGACTTTCTTTCTAAAAACCTAACGGCGCAGAATTGCCTTTACCAGAAGTGGTCATCGTATTAGTGGTTTAGTAGCTTCAATGTCATCAGGTTTCTGCCGGAATATAGCAGTTCATCGTGGCCGTTGGACAACCCGATTTTAATAACAGGGATGATGCCTGGGTAATAAAAAATAAATTCTAATTAGTACGTCAGTCAGATAATAAAAAAATATTAGTGACGTATTTTTTGCTTTATCATATTAATAAAAAATTACTTAGATAAAATGCATTTTAAGTCGGGGAGTGGGGGTCGCTACGTCACACAAGTGACTATAAAATCTACATACTCGTGACGTCATGGCACATTTTAACTCAGTGTATCGCCGTAATATTTAGATTAAGTAAAAAAAGAAAAAATACGTGTCCAATATTTTTTAATAATCACAATGACGGACTAAAAAAAAATTTTTTTGTTCATCCCTACTGTGCGCGTTTCAACGACAAAATATTACAGTGCTTGTGGTTTAAATTATAAAAATAATAACTTAAAAAAATAATAACATGACGAATAATATGACGGAACTGTTGAGGCGACACGAGTCATTTAGACCGTATTAAGAGACGTCGGGGCACTGAGGGGCTAACCGGGCAGCCTGAATTCAATACTAACAACCTATGACTTTGACAGCTCCAAGCGGACATTTCTAAAAATCGAATTAGACGACAGCAGCTCCCCTGGTATTAATCTCTGTCATCAAGAAACAGCCGTCTCGCAACCATAGATATGACGCTCTGCAAGAGTGATTCACCAGCCAGTGTCACTCTCATCCGATCTCTTCGGTGGTTCATAGGAATCCGTAACAAAACTAGACGGTGTTTTTTGCTGCGCCGTTATATCTATGGCCAATGGTCCTTGTCTTCGCCATTACTGTAAATAAAAAACTCATCCTACTGTGCTAATAACTACATAATTTCTCACTGACTTGAAAAAAGTATTATGCTATAAAGTTATGTTAATTATTTTTATTATTTTTTATTAGCCTATATTGTGTCCCACTGCTGGGCAAAGGCCTCCCCTTTTTCCTTCCAAATCCCTCTATTTTTTGCGCCTTAGGGCCATGTTGGCCCAGCAAAATGATGAGATCGTCAGACCACCTTCGCCGCGGTCTACCCCAACGGCGATGTCCTTACGGGTTCCTTTCTTCATTATTATTCTTGTCCTTTTGTGTAGTGAAAAACCACTTAATATTCTTTTTTTTATTTCTGATTAACCGATTCAAATCGACTCAACCTCGGTTTATTGGGCCGGGCCCAATAAACCTAACAGTACCTACCAGCTAATTTCCTCATACAATAAAACTATAAACACGCATATAATGAATATGATTTATTGTCAATAAAACATTTTCTTCAATTAATCGCAATAAAACCAATGATTGACAGTGCTTGGTCAACGACTGTAGGGTTATCGACTCTACTGCCTTCATCATAGGGTTCAATAACATAATGCTTGTGCAATACGGTGACATGGAGTAGATAACAATCAGAAGGACCATTCCCGCTCGAAGTGCGATAAGGAATAGAAATGCATTTTATTTAATCGTAGTTGTAATCTGACTATTGACAGTCGTGATTTGCGTCAACGCCCTTCAGTAACATTTATGTTTTGTATAGATTAGCTTACAAATTTTTAAAGAAGTTGTGAAATATAAAATAAATTAATTTTAAACAGAATAAACTACGATGACAAACCAAAGTGTTGTGTGCGGATTGTACGTGTCATTCCATTTTTGCCATGGGAAATAAGCTTTGGTATGTAATGTTAGTAATATACATACATCTGTACAATATTTTCTCCAAACATAATCACCTCCACCACCGAATAAATCACTTATTTTGGAATGTAATTGGCATATTATAAATTTTGGCTTATAATTTTCCCAAGACTAATCCACCACGCGGGCGCTGGTTCGTGGGTGTCATATTTGCTTCGATTTACAGTTCTAAGACGCGCTGGTTATTCTCATGTCGTTTTTCTGGACCTTTGTAATCTTTCATAACACATAACATAATATCACGCCTGTTATCCCCGAAAGGTTGGGCAGAGATGAACCTATAGTAACTTTTCATGATATCGTTTATTACACGGTTAGCTCGTTATCTCACATCGTATCAACTTAACCTTCTGTACGTTTCATTATCAATACAGATGAGTCAGCCCGCTGGCCTGTTCGGACATGTTCGATGGCCTACATAACTGCGCACCTGTTCACACCCACTGCACTTACGACTTGTTTATTTGTAAACATCTCCGGTTCTTACAGTTTTATGCGTTGATTTTTATGACTAGTTGCTTGCTAATACTTTTATAGTTTGTACTATTTTGTAGTACTAGTTTTAAAGGCAGGTTATGGCCTACTATTATATTAAAAGAAGTACCGCTTAACACTTTCGACTCCACCCACTTTTCATAGAACTCATACGCCATGCCGTCATAAATATTGGAAGTGATCCCTCCGGGAGGGTTGCCGTATTACGTTTGCGCTAAAGTTAACCATCGCGGATGTTCAACGGCATTAGGTTTAAAACCGTGTTATAAACCACTGTAAAACGAAGTAAAATTGTGTTTTCAGGGGGTCTTGTCGTTATACGTAGTTTCCAACCTTTCAGGAATATTTTTAACCATGAACAAAAAATTTGGATTTTAAAAACAACGCACATACTAATAAATATTGTTAAAATATACATCAGATTTTATTTTCACGGTTTATAATGCTGTATTGGCTAAGAACATCCTACATTTAAAATTAGCCCTCCGCGACGGCTCCCGGCATCCCATATGCGACTAGGTGAACCCTCCAGGAGGGCTCCCAGTAGTGAACGTATTAAGAAGCTGTAATAGATAACATTTGCATCCAGTCTTTTCTGTAGCTTACAATTAGTATTCTATCGCATTTTAAAGGCTCTCGTAGACAGGCTCGACGCGACACCAGTAGAACAATTTCCGTGAAGTTTTCATAGAAAATTGTCCATCAGAGTCGCGTCGCGCCTGTCTGCGGGGAGCCTTCAAGGAAGAGGTTACGTACAATTCACGTCAAATAACTCTGCCGCTCTGAAGTAGGCTACAAATGACTGCGCAGTAGTCAGTCTTACTCACAAAACAGTAGCGCGCATGCTGCGTAACCTAACTTCAGAGTGGCAAAGTTATTTGACGCGAACTGTACAAAATGAATCATTATCATCGTGGCTCCTAACTGTCCATGGTTATATATACCTACCAATGATTGGGAATGATGAAAGTACTTCGAATAGATATCTGATGAGATAGATAAGTTCTAGGATATACTTAATGTTCCTGAAATCGATGAAGTAACTTTTCATAACAATGAGAATGACAACAAAGCAGACTCAAAACAATAGGCTCAAAACTCGCAAAGCAAAAAGTAATAGATTCAAATATTTTCTTGGCAGACACTACAAAATCCACTAGACAACACAAATACTGTAACGGTACTTACGTCACGCAAACATGCTGGAATCGCACACAATGCATCATTTGCATCGTACCGTATGAGCGAATCGGTGCCAAGAGGCGCACGCGCCGGCCCCCTGCCAAAATATGCAGGACACTTTAATTTTTATCAGAACAGCTTGGCAACTAAAGCGTTTGTGTATTGTTTTACTGGTATTATTAATCACTGTTATTGTTTTGAGAATACTCTTATCGTAAAACATTTTGGATTACGATACTTCTTGATTGTATGAAACAACCACCTCTTGTGGTCTAGTGGTTGGACCACCTGTCTCAGACCCAGAAGGTCGGGGTTTCCATTCCTAATGGGGGAAAAAAAATCTGCGCGGTTTGGTCGGTGGTAGGGCTTGTTCTGAGTCCGCCTGGCTAGCTACCACCATCTGAACTAAGTCTGTGTAAGTGTGTCGCCATAATGTTAACAGCATTGTTGTGTTTCGGCAGTTGAGCTAAGATAGCCAGTTTCTCTGTGGTTGAGGATTCCGGGTGAAGCTAGCTTCCAACTTCGGCCTTATCATCACTTAGCATCGGGTGAGATGCACGCCAAAAGCTTCCCCAAAAAAAACAATACTACATGGAATGGTGATCCCTCAATGCTGTGTGTGATTTTCTGTGTACTGAAATGAAAATGGAATAATTTCCTGATAACAATAAGGTTTATTTTGAAACATCAGGCATTCATCAAGTCAAGCTGAGCCCCGCGGTTCTACCCACATAAGTGGGAAGAACCCGTGGGAATAATGAGATAAAAAGTATCCTATATCCCAGGTCATGGTCTACCCAAATATCATCCGAATCTGTTCAGCCGTTTTAGGGTGAAAGGGTAACAAACAAACTCACTTTCGCATTTATAATATTATATTAGTTAGGATAACGACTGCAAGCTGCCAACCAACAGTAGAAATACCTATCAAGTTACTGCAAAAAACCTGTGTTAAAGTTCAATAGTTTCCATGTCTAAAGTGTGAAGCATTTACACCGTCTGATAGTGAACAGATTTGATCTTAACAGGAAGGCAAATGCAAAGTTTTGAGCAGAGTCAGAGGTCGAGTAACCATTTAGGCAGTTAAGACGACTATGTCAACACCGAGGAAGCTCAAGTACGGAAGTTTGAAAGGCTGTTCTGCACCCGTTTTGCTGGTATAACAAGATGTTACGGGCACAAGACGCATTAACAAGGCGCCTGTAATAACCAGTAATAATAAATTGTCGATAGATGCTTAAGATTCTTGAGAAAACCATATACTTCAAATAAGTAAATATACGAATAAGCATAACAATATATTTTAGAGGGCCTAGAGAAAGTGACACTCTATCAGCGATAAAGATTGTGGACAACTCAAAAATGTTTTGGACTGACGTAGCCTACCGAAAAGCTTATGTCAATCCTGTTGAAAGATGATAAAAATATACGAAACGCTTTACAATTGATAGCCACTTGTCTAAAGGAAAAGAGTTATACGTTTTAAAACATACAGTTTCAATAACTAAGATTAAGCAAAGGTTGCAGAAAAAACTAAAAGAATTGATTTTAAAATACCACTACGATCCAACAATAGTACTCGTACAAGAGAACACTGATTAGTAAACATTGATTAGACAAAACCTAAACAAAAGCAAATCAACCGCAGACATAGGAAACAAAAGTGAGTAACCCAAACCTAGGGTTGGTAAACTGTAAAAGGTTGAAAATGATACCGACATTATTGTCGAAGAACTAATGGTACTTAGAACGTATGGAATATTATAAGGTGCTGCTAGGTGGTAGGTTGGAACTTTTCAAAATTATGTAAGGACGTTAAAAAAAAAAAAATATTAAGCTTAAAGCTATATTCCATAAGGAAAGCAAAGGTCCAGAAGAAAAGCTAAACAAGGAATGATTTCAAACCCAATTTTAAAATCATTTCGTTACATGAAATGTCTTTCACATGAAACACGATATGAACAATGCAGAGTGTGTAGTTGTCAATTTTAATTTCGAGAATCTTGTCAGTATAAAAATATTTTCCAAATTAACAGCCCAAAGCTAAATAACCAAAGCCAATAAGCCAAAGCCAAAAGCCAAAAAGCCAACAAGCCAAAAGCCAATAAGCTGCCAATAAGTTGGACAGCCCACTGGTGTGGAGCCTCACCCAGAGGACTAAGCCTCTCTTAGTTATTAGGTACTAACATAGTTTTTAAGTTCATACTAACAATATAAATGTAATTGTAATGGATCATTGGTTGTCTGAATAAATAAATAAATAATATATATAAATCTGGCCAACCCTAACATAACGTGTCTAACTACCCGCACTGCCTGTTCTGAATGCAAGGGACATTGTGCATTTGTATGCGCCGAAAGCCGCCAATCGATGCGTGCGGGGGTGAAGGTGGGATGCGAGGGGATGGTCACCCCCAGCCCGGACAGAGCCTTGTTGCGATAATTACAACTTCCTATGCCCATGTACTGGATATTGGGGAGGTATGTGGTTGATTGGAACAGTGGATTATGGTTTACACTGATACTGATATAGACTGAAGTTTAAGAATTAAGATTAAGAAACCAATACACTTTACTTCTTTAATCTTTGTTATTTTAATCTTGATGAAATAGAACAATTTTAATAAGAAATTGAGAATAGAAATGAAAGAAATCTACTTGGTGTTGCATAACATGTAAAAATTAAAAACAAATTTACTCAATTATGATATCCTAAATAGTTTCCTTAACTCTAATTTTGACTGGCTGATGATCGAAACTTCTAGTGATAGAAACTGAGACGGCACAATCAACCATTTATCTTCTCACAATCGAGACTATTAGTCAATAAAATTCATTTAATTCCGTAAAGGAATAAAATCCCATTAGTTTCCTTGCCCCTGGGATTTTCCTACAAAGTATATGCATGCACCCGTTTAACTTCCGTAGTGAGTCTACTCCTGCAGTGTGTTTGCTTTTACTTCGGCATCTACTTTACAATAACACAATTCTGTTTTTATTATATTAGCTTTTAACCCGAGCTTAACTCGTCTCCATTTTTAGTTTTATAATTTTCTTTGAACCCCGTGTTTTCTCTCGTGGCAAAAGTAGTCTGTATTTTAAGCTGGGCTTAGCATCGGATTTTAAATTGAACACAAGAATTATTATGAGCCATATTTTTCCAAGTTTTCCCATTATTCTTGTTTAGTTTTTGTTTCTTGCGTTAGCGTATTTTCTGGTTATATATATTATATTTTTATTTATATTATATTTCTTGAGCAAGAGTGTGTTTGACTTCCAGTGGTGGATGCATTTTGCTAGTGTGTTCAATGCAACTGCCCTTTTTAAACAGAAATTCCTAGTGCCTTTCAATGTTTATACTCGTGTTCATGAACAAGCTTTAATTGTGAAACTTTCACCCTTCGCCTTTGGTAATTACTGATTATATCATCAAGTCATAATCGTAAGTTATTAGGAGCCTGTAGTTGTCCCCTCTAATAGCTATATCGCCATCATACCTACCCTAACCGGTTTGCGATAACCCCAGTAGTTACTTACATAGTTTTGTCTATTATCTCGCAGATTCTCTTGACATCAATAAAAACATCTAATTTAACCATTCCGTTGCTGTTTTGTTGTAAAGGTAACAAAAAGCATAGCAACTGACTGACGCGTAAGGTCAATCTGACCGTAATTTATGATCCATAGATCTTCCTCAGTATTAGTTATCTTTGAAGGTGACCAGACTGTTCTGTAAATACTTGGAATTGGTAAAATAAAAAGCTTGTTTAAATTAAAAGTCAGTTAGTCGTAACTGTAGGAGTTCTGTTGCGTTTATCTTGTAAATAAGACGTCAGTACTGCTGCTACTTGGAAATAATACCCCTTCATCGTCAGGATGATTGAATGCTTGAATATACCCGTACTTGTAACTATCGGTATTCCCGTATTCTATTCTTGGTCCAGTTACTATGTCTGGTTCTGCGTTAATACCTTCCATAAATGACCTATTCTCTTCCATATCTTTTTCGTCACCACTGTAGCATTAGTTTTTATCAATCCACTACTAGAAATACTAAAGCCATAATTTCTAGGTATATATTTATCAGAACTAGTCTTGGAATCATTAATCTAATTAAATATTTAGTGATCCTTTGGTATCTATCAATTCACAGATTCGTTCACCTGCTTGTTGTTGTGTCAATAATGGATACGAGGCTTTTGGATAATCTGTAAAGTGGTATTGTTTTGTTTTTTTTTTGTAATGTGCGTTTAGTTTGTGCAGAATAAACACTTTTTCTTTCTTTTCACTTTATCTTTTCTAGAAACATGTAAGTACATGTAATCAATTCATAGACGCGATAAAATACATTGTAAATAAGTCAACATTATTTTCGATTCATACGATTTCACTTCCGTTATTCCTAAAAATTTTTTGTCTGCAAACAAAGTATTGATTACGCATTGCCGCTAGTAGAAATATGAATGCATGCATGAAAATGGTTGCGACTAAATTATAACCTTGTATCGCTGCGATAAAAACCGACAAATAACTTATATCCATTCAGTTACAAACATAAAATATGACCTAGTATAGTATATTGTGTATGGTAATAGTGGTTACAGTAAAGTGCCTTAGTGCATAGGGCAACTGCAGCCGTCTACTCGTCGGCGGCAGTCGTCGATGCGTCGACCGCGCCGATGCGTCGACTGCAACGTGCCGCTTGTGTGTATATGCTCTAATTACACGAGCGGCACAACGGCAGAGGCAACTGCAGCCGTCGACGCGTATTCCAATTTATTGGGGATACAGCATATTATAATCTTCTTCCATACGAGATGTATTATATATATTTGCCTTCATATCAGTTGTCACCCCCTGTATGGTTAGGAATATCATCTTTCAGACCATCCATAGTTTCTTTAAGCTTCGTGCAGACCAGCGCGACGCGACGCCGTGACGCGACTCGAACAATACAATTTCTAAGAAAACTTGACGGTATAACAATAACCGGTGTCGCGCCGCGCTGTCGCGTCGCGCTGGTCTGCACGAAGCTTTAGTCTTCGCCTTCTCTTTATAGACACCCACTTTCATCCTTACAATTGGAACAAAATCTCTTCTTTACAAATTTAATATTTTAACAACAACTTCTTTAAAGCCACACACATTATTCTATATTCTCAAACACTCACCAAACTTGCTTCAAGATTGTACCACCCCTCGGTATTAGATCGTTTGATGCAAGCCGGATCAGGTTCGGCTCTTAACACACTAAAGTCCGGAACTAAGTTAGTTCCGTTAGCTTCATAACAATGTCTTGGTAATGTAAGAGGGTAAACTTAGCTTGAGCACAAAGTAGGAGGTAAAGTAATAAGTAAAGAGCCAAAAGGTTAAGGCAAGAGCCAAAAGGTTAATAAGTAAAGAGCCAAAAGGTTGAGTTAAATTTGGGTAACAAACAAAAACATGTCTAGATTAAAAAATCATAGATTCCCATTCATAATTATCGTGTACGAAGAGGCTTACTCTTTATAGTAACGCCATTTTTATTTTCCTGGAAATCAACTGGAGTTATTGTTTTTATATTCACCCCTGGCCCAAAAAGAGGGGTGATATAAGTTTGAAACCTTTATTCATTGTAAATTCTGTTTTGTTATGCTAAGTCATCTCGAAAAGCTTCAATGATCCCGAAAAAGATCTAGCGTTTTCTTGCGGTTGCTGTTTTTAATCCTGTTGCTGTGCTAACAGGTTCCATAATTTGTACTTGGCTAAAAGCCTTTTGTAACATCTGTAATATTTTATGGAATGCGATAAATAAATACAATTTTCTTTGCCAAATGTTGAGATTCTGTATTTTCTTGGTTCGTGACTAAAGTGGGTAAACCACCCTTGGTTTATTAAAGGGCCCGGATGCCTTGCGGTCAATTTGATTCAAACCAATCGAGGGTCGGATCGCGTCCTTTGATCGGCATCGGAGCGATATGAAATTGCTTCAATGTTTGTATCGTGTTTTATCAAACTCTGTTTGAATTCATTGGTATTTGGAACTTTTGCGGATGTTTCAGAACTTGTACTGGATTAGCTGATTGTAATGAAATTGCGAGAAACTTATTCCCAGCAATTGACAAAGGATTAATTAACTGATTGCGTAATAAGGGCAAGTGTTACCGCAGTTTTGGAGCAACGATGTTGAGCATAATATACGTAGTTACTTATAAATCATAAAGATGATAATAAATAGCTCGAAAAGGGGGTCACTACTGAGATACTTGCTCACCGCACAAAAAAACACACGAAACAAACGATGGTATCAAACTCGCTATCCGTATTAAGCGGGTCTGACTTGAGGCGCGATGTGAGAAAGCGGGAAGGGGTAACGGCCATCTTGAAATTAACGGCTAGTAATAAATAAATAAATATGCTGCACCTCAAATAAAATAAGGACAGGAGAATTATGACGTGGAAATTCTTGAATCGTAAAAAAGGCCGAAACTACAAAACGTTTCATCAATAAGCACAACCTTCTTTCTTCTTTTTCGTGTGGTTAGTGACTAGCTTGGTGTCAGAGTTTTTATGCCGCCCATGGGCCTCTGACTTGGCTTCACAGGCCGTCGAGAAATATCTCTCAGGCATCCGGTTTGCTTCACCGTTTTTGAAGCAAGTGATAATTATACAATACGCACATGAATCTAAGTCCGCGGTGCGTACGTAAGACTTATGCACTACTATTGCTGGCACATATACACCTATTACTTGACTAAATTAGAACCAATCAATACTAGCCATCTACATAATGAGAGAACCAGGATAATTGACAATTAGATACGCGGCGACTGATTGAAAGGGTCTTTGAGCGAAGTTGATTGGTTTCACTGATTAACAGTCCCTTTAATTAAATGTGTGCCTTTTGTAGTTGAGCATTAACTGATTGATTAACTAGTGGACAAAGTGATAATAGCTAGTTAATTTCTCTGAATGTCTTTTCATGTCGTATCGGCTTATTGGTTGATTCCCACGAATTTACTCGCACGAAACGGGCTAATCGACACTTTTAAATAATAATATTATTTTTCTTGTGACGGTTCGCGCGAAGTTAATTTATTTGTAATTGTAGTTTTGAGATGATAAACAACATAATATCTGTAAAATCATTTGTTTTGCTACATACAAGAGGTTGTACCTACCTATTTTACAACTTGTGCAAAATCTACCACACAAAAAATCCTCTACCTTTTTGACGTATAGAGGTTAACAATCTAGAATAAAATTCCGCAAATCCCTTGCGTTCCTCTTACCTCATTCTCCCTTCTTTTAATAAAACACGAGGTACGTGATACGTACGTATTTTCGCGTACTCAGCATGTTGCTCCCCACAACGTACGCACAACGTGAGTAATCCTCTTATGCTGTAATTCGCAACGAAATAAAACAACGTTATGTTGGGGTAAGTCCTAGGAAAGAAAGTTTCAGTGGAGAATGTGGGAACCGATTGCTTACGTTGGTATTGTACCTATTTGTTTTTATTTTGGGAGTTCTTTTGTTTATGTCGAGGTTCGATATCATAGATCAATCGAGGGTTGGTTGGTATGTACCATTTTTGTTTACTTTTTTTTTTATTCGGCATTCGTTTTGCAAATAAACCTTGGCTTCCCTATTTACTTATCTGCTCTATGGTTTAGGTACTTAATTTTGATGTCAAAACCTGAGTTTCGGAAAGTCACTGAAAATTCGACAACAGCCTGTCAAAGTACTATGAAGGCTATTTTTCTTTCGGCCAAAATAAGACGATAGACTATTTAACACTTAGGTACTTTCAAGTAGTGTATTTATTGAGAATACGCCGCGTTATTTCTTCTAGCATACAACTGAAAAGACAAATTTCTAATACCACTTTCCCAGATTTTCTTAACCCATTATATAATCATGACCTCTATACTAACGCACCACTATGTACAAAATACCCAATATTTCCTAAGTACCTATACGATTCCTGCCCTTGGATAAAATGGCGGCCGTGTCGGCACCATATTGACGTCTTTTGTTAAACCTTTGACCAAAGCTTGACCAATTCCGTAAAGCTTGAAACTATTTGATATTTTGTCATGGATATTTTTCCTTAGCAATAGTTTCGGGTTGAGGTCGGCCATTTTCTTTTTTGTGGGTTAAGAAAAACATAAGGCTAGCGTTTCCTTTTATTGTTTCGAAGTATACTGCCTGCTTATATAATAACAATACAATTTAACAAAGAACTTCAACACAATTGAAGTTCTTTGTTAAATTGTATTGTTATTTTATTGCAATTGTTTGTAAATCTGGCCAGTGTTATTGGTTTATCAACTTTTGAGACCCGAATCAATCAATCTGACTAGCCTTTTCCCAACTATGTTGAGGTCGGCTTCCTGTCTAACCGGATGCAGTTGAATACCAGTATGATGAAGTATTTTTAGACCCGAATAAACACTATTTAATGTATCAAATGTTTTTAGAACTTTTCAAGATTTACCTTATTTTTTACTTTATTCAGATCTTTAGTATTTTATCCACTTAATACCTAACTATATCACTAGATAATATGCATTCCTGGGAATAATAGAATAATTTCCCGGAAACATCGCTGTCCTCTGTTTCATAAAGAAATCTTATTTTTCACTATCTTCAGCGACAGTATTTTGTCGTTGCTTCCTTTACATATTTCTGACATAACACTGCACCCTTTTTGGGCGACGTAGTCCTAAAATAGTTAGAACAGAACTGTCATTAAAATTCGTTTAGTAGATTTTGAGTGTAGCTCCCACAGAGAGCAAAAAAAACTTCCTTCCCTTGTATTATGGTTCTAAAATAACTTAAAAGAGCCGATGTGTATATGAATATTGTATATTTTGAAAAGTCAGCAATATAAATATTCATTTTAAGCGAAATTCAATGCTAAATATTGATGAAAAGTGATTGGACTAGGCCTCTTTACATTTCACAGACCGAATACTAGGCTTTTATACATATTATAATTAAAGTCGCTTTTCGTGTCTGTCTGTGTGACCGCGTTGTTCTTCTAAACTACGCAACAGATTTTGATGCGGTTGCAACATCATCTAGAGCATTTACTCCGGAAGGTTTAAGCGTATATTAAATTAATATTTAACTTAGATCGGGTCGCTAGTCCTAATTAATATTATAAAGAGAAAAGATTAGATTTTTTGTATGTTTGTTTGTTTGTAAAGAATAAACTCAAAAAATACTGGACCGATTTTAAAAACCCCTTAACAAATAGAATGCTATATTATCACTGAGTAAAATAGGCTATAATTTATAAAGATATGACGCGGACGACGCCGCTGGCGCAAGCAAGTATAATATGAAATGACTTGTCATTGTGAATTTCACTAAATGATAACTTACAGCATGTAATTATGTTTGTCACTGATAGTACTTCAATCGTCAATCTACCAAATAAAATGGCATTTACGGCACTTTAGAATATCCCCGTGAAGACGATCGTAACTTCAGCTACGATATTTTTACTTTTACCTCGGCAAACAAATAAAACGGTAACTAACTAAAAAAGCTATGAAAGTAAACTGCATGCAAGTATGTAGATTTAGATGTATGCTACCATCCTCATGAATAATAATGTGTGTACCTAGCAGAGCGCTCCGTAACGTTTACGAAGTTAATGGACTGCGAAAAGGAGATTTTTACGCGAAGAATTAATTTTACATGTTTGTGGAGATTTTACGGCGTATAAGTATACATGCATACTTATACGCCATAAAATCTCCACGTATGTGTATACGTTTGGGGCAAATCTCAGCGGATAAACGAGGCATATTTTTGCGTACATTATAATTACATTGATTTGGTACATTTTGATGGGCCTACACTGTCCTCTCATACCTGTATAGTTGATCGAAGCTTTTAACACTGTAATTTGGAAAAATTGAAAATAATAATATAATAATAATATCATTTATTTCAGGCGACACAGGCCCATAGAAAAATACCTTAACCTAAACATACATATTTTAATATAAACAAAAACTTGTGTTAATAAATAAGGCTTAGGCTATGTTAGTAGCACTTCACTTTGCACTTGACTAAACCCATTGTAAAAACCATTTACTTTTAAAAGAGTAACCGTGGAGTTTCTTGCCGGCTCTTCTCCATAGGAAACGACCAATTGGAACCGTGCACCTAGCTTCTGACGTTTCATAAGTGCCGTTGTAGGGTTATGTGAAATAAAATATTTTGATTTTTTGATGATTACTTTTGTCCTAGAAATGGCATTTTCAGAACATTTTAACTTGCTACGGTTGTCCTAGCTTTTTATTTTTGAGATTTTCGGTTTTCATGAAACTATCTATAGAATGTCCTAAGGCTTTTATTTATATATCTATATGTATATATCCGAACCCAATCGGAATGGCTTGTTGGTTGATTCGCACGAATTTATTCGAATCACATTTTCATCACGATTAGAATTTGAATTTTGATATCACACTTTGAATTTTATGCAATAAGATTACACTAAGTTTACTGCATAAAAATTAAAATGTGTCAATTGCCTAATATGTATTACGGGAGTTGTCGATTCGAACACAAATAAATTATATTCGTGCGAATCGCCTAAAGGAAAATAATATTATTTTAAAGTGTCGATTGGCGAGTTTCGGGCGAGTAAATTCGAGCGAAATAACCAATAAGCCATCGGAATGAATCTGCCATTTATGAAAAATCTTCTCTTCGCCTATGTATTGACTAGATAATTCTAACGTATTATTTCTTATTGTTTTAGCCATGAGCCGGAAGGTGGCGGTCGGTGCGGCGAGGGTCCGCTAGCGCGCGCCATGCAGCCCGCTCCACCGGGCGGCTCGCCCAAGAGGCACCAGTCATCAACGCCAGCACATGGTAAGATAAACTGCTTTTGTAGAGAAAATATATTCATCAACAGTTCAACATAAAGTCGCAATAGGCTCGTATAATAGCCCTCTATTTCCACTTAGTAGAGGGGGTCCAGCAGGGGAATCACTATGGGCTGATCAAAATTTGTATACAATAATAATTCTAATTGGGAATAGATATAAATGTATAGTGATATAAAAGAGTAAATATAGAAAGAGAGAGAAGGAGAGAAAAGAAACTGAGAAGAGGAGAAGGAGTGAGAGTAGAGTAAATATGATCATTAATCCTCATTGTATCTCTGAAACAGGATGGCTCATATTCACCTCTTAAAAGATACAAGTAAAAAATTAATGCTATCTCGTTTTAAAATAAGCCAAAGGTCCCACTGATAAAGTCGCTTTTGTTCTTTATAACCCGATGACAGAAACTCCCAATACCTCCCCATTTCCACCTGACATCCTCGAAAAATATTACACCACACTCTATCGAAACGAATGGAAACAAAACAATCCAACACCGTTACAAGCATTTAAAAAAATGGTTGCCTGTAAAGTCGGTTTACGGGTTACGGGTTACGGGCGAAGATTTTACGTGACAACGTCTTTTTATCGGCGGTGACTCATCGTAACAGACGTGAGCGGGCGTTACACTTTTTCATGAGTGACTCCGAGCCGCAACCTAATTTAAGACGTTGTCACGTCAAAAAAAGAGTTACCTTTGTTTCCTGAAACCCGATTACACGCACTCTCGTCCTTCTCATTCCTCCTCCCCCCCCTCCCCCCCCTCCCTTGGTTCCCCTACCAATATATTACAGCTTAAACGTCGGGAGGCGTTTGTCCTTTTTTTAATGAGACGAGCATTATATTACCTGTGTGCACACTTTTAATTAAACCACGTACGTGTAACGTGTTTGTTGTAAGTAGTTACCACAGTTTACGTCGGGAACTCTTTTTAAGAAGAACTGTCGACTACGTGGTTTTACGTTGTTTAAAAACTATTTTGTAAAACGATTCATAATGAATTTTGTTTGTGCATGCGAACATTATATCTCAAAGGTGCTATAATAGGAATTTGCTGATTTTATTTTAGGGCGTCGTTTATTTTAAAAGAAAATGGAAACTCGAATAGTGGAAACTTCTTTTAAGTAAGTACATTCCGGTAAATTCTGTGTAATTCTGTGTAACTACTACATATAGAATTTACACTACTTTAACTTAGGTACTCAGGTCAAGCCACTGCTTTCTTTGTTTGGATTACATATCGAGACCCCTCCGTGTCTCGGAAAGCACGTTAAGCCGTTGGGCCCGGCTGTCATTCGTAGATCTTTGACAGTCGTTACGGGTAGTCAGAAACGGGGTTCAGAGGGTTAAGGGTGTGGCGGCATCTACACCGCCAAATGCGAACTACGCATCAAAGACCTGAGGTTACACAACATCCTGACGTCACTCAAATCCTGCATCGCGCAATTAGAGTTTACCGCGCGGTGGACATATATACAAGCTCACTTCAACCTCTGGGCAATTGCCCGCCAGACATGACACCCGTCTGGTCGGAGGACACTCCCTTTTCTATGGTGGATGAGTGAACTTTACACCCTGTTCTTCATGCCCCTAAAAGGGTTGGTCTGGGGATGGGTGACCATCTTTATTTACCGAGATTCCTTTCGATTCGTTATGATTCGTTATATCGTTATATTCGTTATTCGTTTCGATTCGTTATATCGTTATTCGTTTATTCGTTTGATAGTCGTTACGGGTCGTCAGAAGCCCGTAAGTCTGTCAACCAGTCTTACCAAAAAGGGTATCGTATTACCCAGTTACTGGGTTGTGGAGGTCAGATAGGCAGTCGCTCCATGTAATGTACTGGTATTCAGCTGCATCCGGTTAGACTGGAAATCGACCCCAACATAGTTGGGAAAAGGCTAGGCAGATTGATTGAACTTATCATATTATATTATGCTGTCGAAACATGAGATTTTGCCAGTGTTTATTAACGTTTGACAGCACTTAGGTAATGAAAGCATTTACAGAAGGAAATTGAATATCAGACTGAATATAACCTTCCCATTGAACAATAACCATTACGACCAATATTTAGAGCACATAACCACGGGGGTTGGTCACCACGCCCGTAACGACACTCCTCGCAGCGGTTTTAATTTACTGTGCCTTTTATTAACCCCATTACTTAGGTGACATCCATTTAGTTTGTGTGTAGGCGCAGTTTTTGTGAAATTGATCTGTTTATTAAAGGATCAGCTGACAGTTAAGAGCGTTTATTCTGAAAGTGGGCAACGTCGCAAATAGATGTCAATGAATAAGAAATGTGGCTAACCAGCGAACTAAAATATTAATGAATTTCAAATTATAACATTGAATTTAATGTTGTAAACGTTTTAGATGTAAAAAAGGCATTTTGATAGTGTCCAAATACTTACTTTTTTACATCTAAAACTAAATATTCGGTGTTACGATATTAATTATTGCATTTCATAATCAATGTTTTAGTTCACTAGTTAGCCACATTTCTTATTTCCATACAGTAATATTGCTAAATTAATTAAAACAGCAAAATATTTGACAGCTATTTGAGACGTTGCCAACTTTTAGGATGAGCGCTCTTAACAGGCAGGGTTATTCTAGAAATTGGTTGCTTCATTTGACATTTTGTGTAGGTAATTCCCAATAAAATTTTCTAAATACCAAGTAGTATTAAGGAAACACCAAGTCATCAAAAACTTCGAGTCTACTGATTTTTACTCTATTTTGTTTGAAATTTAAACGTATCCTTCGCTATTCTTTTATTTTAGTAGAAATTGAACTTGCATAGCATTGGACCTACTTAGAACCAAGCAAGATATAAATGAAACTCAGGAAATACCTACCTATAATTGATCCCCAAGAATAGATACCACTTCTATCCCTCATGTCGCATAAAATAAAAGATTAGGTACAGACTTTCATTTTAAACTCAATTTATCATCGATTCTCAGTAAGATCTCTCTCCATACATAAATCATTGGAACGTGACAAGAATACTTGCACAGCTGAGAAAGTGTCTGACATATACGTCTGGGCCCATAAGAGTCGCCTCGACCAATCAG
Source organism: Agrochola circellaris (assembly GCA_914767755.1). NCBI lineage: Eukaryota > Metazoa > Arthropoda > Insecta > Lepidoptera > Noctuidae > Agrochola > Agrochola circellaris. The sequence goes on along the minus strand of OU611850.1, from coordinate 7,595,357 downwards.
ACACTCGGAATAAAGAATTGTCAATAGGTTGTAATGATACCTTGAGTCCGTGGAAACTTAATCGGAAAACACCATCGAGCCAGCTTTTAAAATAAGAACCAATACAATACAGTTCTTTTTACAAAACTGGCAACTTAGGTTTGAAGAGCTTTATCTAGGCAAGTCAGAATAAAATTCGAAATACAAAAACTAGACTATGGATAATATTGACTAAGAAGATATTTAAAAAGGTTAAAATACTTATTTGATAATGCGCGTGCAATTAAAAAGAAGGTGTATTGATTTCTAATTTTCTAAAAGGCACGCCAGCCAATTACAGCCCCCGATTAAAAGTTTTCATTTGATAACAGCGAATAACCAGGACACTCATTTAGTTTTCGCTCGATTAGACTTATCTTAGTTTTTATAATTCAAATGTGGATATTTTTATTATGGTATAGACCTCGGCCGATTACGGCAATCGCTCCAGGTAAAAGAATGAATGTTAACCCTGAAAGCCCACCCGAACATAGTTGGGAAAAGGCTAGGCCATAGCTAAGCAGATGATCATAATGACCCCAGCCGATTTCTTCTACATTTCTTTCTATCTTTCGCAGGCGGCGGAGCTGGCGACCAGTCCACGCTAAAAGTCCACCTCCCCAACGGTGGCTTCAACGTGGTGCGAGCATCATCAGACGAAGATGTGCGGTCCGTACTACGGCTGCTGGCGGCCAGGCTAGCGGCCGGCGACCGAGTGTACACGTCATGCTTCGCGCTGCGGGCCAAGAGGCTAACTACTGGCAAGGTATGTGGATAAATGCATGGCTTTTTAAGCAACGATATAATTTCAATTTATCTTTATAACAATCCATAATGTACACATACAGGTGGTAGGAATAAATAAAATGAAACAATTATGGACCCTGTCGGGCACAGCAAAATTTTGAATAAGTAGGAGAGAGGAAGTTTATTACTAAATATTTAAATTATATTCTATCCGTCTATTTATTTTTAATTTTTTGCTTATATTTATTTATTTTATTACTCATTTATTTATTATCTGATTATAATAAGTTTAGGTTTAGGTACGTCTAAGCTAAGCTAATCTTCGTTCGGATAAACATTCTTTAGAACGCGTTCTTAGCGCGCGTTAGAGCGCTAGCCTGACACCACGCTAACATAACGCACTGCTAGAGCTGGCGCTCTGTTCGACAGTAAACGTACCATCGAAGAACTTCATATCTAACCACCGTAAGGACTATTCTTGCTTGCAGCGCTCGGCTAGTATAGAACCGGGCCGGTAACAGATGTGGTCATGGTGTTCACGGGATTTTGTTTTCAAATTGCTTAGATATGAAGTTCTTCGATAGTACGTCATAGTACAACAAAAATCGGCGCTATAGCGCGTCAGGCTAGAGCTCTAACGCGCGCTAAGTACGCGTTCTATTTGGCGAAGCCTTTAAGGGTCAGTCGGACGTATACCCCGCCGAGCGTGACGGTATAGAAGCAAAAACGTTTATGCGACGCTAGCGCAGCGTGTACTTAGCGTCAAGGCAACGTAAACTAACGCCGAGCTACTTTCTGACTGCGGTATGCATATATAGCATGATGGCATCTTGGACCCAGGTAAAGTGACGCTACAACAATATTCCGATGAACCCATTGCTGATTATCCTGCCCATTTACCATCTTTAGGATTTAATTTACTTCAATATGCTATTCTATCTATACCTACTAGCCTATAATTTGCAATCACGATCCTCCCCAGATCCGTTGGATCCACCAAGACACTCCAGTATCTGAGCTGCTCACAAAATGGCCGGCGAGCGAGTGGCGGCTTGAGCTGCGCGTGCGCTACCTGCCCGCTAACCTGCGCGACCTGTGCGACGGAGACCGAGTCACCTTTCATTATTATTACGACCAGGTAGAGTTTTCTTCATAAGTCTTAGCCTAGATTTTTGCTAAGTATGGTCGGCAAATACCCACGAATTTAAAGAGTGCCTCTCTGAAAACTTATACCAGCAGGTTCAGAGAAAGACACTACACAAATGTAGTCAAACCAATGTCAATATTTAAATGTGTATACCACAGACTTGAAATCTATTGACCTATGTGATGACGTATGTGATATGTGTGACGGATCAGTACTCTTCGATGCGTCTGCGCGGTGGTCGATATCTACGCAGGATAACTGGTAGTAAAACCGCATATGAGGGCATTTTTGGGCTTCTGAGTGTTATAACTGTTTGTATATTTCATGACTTTAATAATGTCTAAGACATTTTTTGTGAGGCTCATGATTTCGTTGCTAGATTATTTCGTTTTATATTCCAGGTGCGACACGACTACCTCAACGCCAATCATCCTATGGTAGACCAGGAGTTGGCGATACAAATATGTTGTTTAGAAATTAAGTGAGTACCTTATACCTACATTTTAAGGCTTCTCCTAATAGAACGCGTATTTAGCGAACGTTAGAGCGCTATCCTGACGCTGCGCTATAGCGCTGAATTGTGTTGCAAAGTCACGAGCACGAGCATAAACACGTAGCAACTTTTGAAAGTGATTTGCTTCTACTGTGTTTATTGTTATTTTATGTTGTTACGAATATAGTATTTTGGAACCAATATTAATAAGAAATAGGTCTTATCTCAAAGTTGCAGTCAATATTCTACGAGAAATTTGCTTTTGAATTTTGGAAAGTGATTTGCTTCTACTGTGTTTATTGTTATTTCATGTTGTTACGAATATAGTATTTTGGAACCAATATTAATAAGAAATAGGTCTTATCTCAAAGCTGCAGTCAATATTCTACGAGAATATCGCTTTTGAATTTTGCTAAGTGATTACATATTAGCGCTCGTGACTGTACTATGATGTAAGTTTACTGTCAAACAGAGCGCCGGCGCTAGCAACACCGCGACACTAGCGTTGCCTATTTGGCGAAGCCTTTATACCCTACTACAAATCTTGACGATAGGGTTTCCTTCAATCACAACCTGACGTCATTATTTCCAGCTTTTATGCCAATTTATTTGGAGTCGGCGCAACATTTATTTTTCTCCAAAACAGCTCGAATATTCATCATATCAGTAGACAATCCTGAATTCCAATTATGGCATGCGTTTAAAACTGGAGTTGGTTTAAATTCAGAATTGTAATCAGAAATAAAATGTGTTGCGTAATTAGACTGCTGAAGTAACCCACAGAAATGTTTCTAAATTATTATAATTTTTTTCACTTTGTGTTTCATTTATTTACACACTTATTTACATGATTTAAAAGCTAACCGACTTAAAATAATAATAATAATATGTACAAGTATATAAGGGGGGGGGGGGGGTAATAATAGGGGATCAAAAAAATTCTTCCGCATCGCTGTCAACAGGAAAAGTGCCCAAAAGGCTGGCAGAATTGCCATGTTGTATGGCAATGCTGATTCTTTGGCCGATGAATAGACCAGCCCTTTGGCCCAACTGCTTGGCGATGTCTTGAAAAACTAAGTGGACCCCATGGCCCTAGTGTTTCAACCCCAAACGGCTCCCAATAACATTGGAGTAAATACTCCAATGTTATTGGGAGCCGTTGGGGCCGTTTGGGCCGGCCCAAATGGGCCGTTTGAGGTTTTCCGCACCTGCAGCAGCAGCCCCAGTACAGCCCGCCGTGCTAAGAAATGTTATTATATTCGTGTCTATGAATTCCAGATACTTCTGTAAGGATATGCAAATATCTCTGGACAAGAAGTCCAACATCGAGTACCTGGAGAAGGAGTTCGGCCTGCACAAGTTCTTGCCCAAGTCCGTGCTGGACGCCATCAAACCCAAGGTGCTCAAGAAGGCGATACAGCAACAGTTCAAAAAGGTTAGCATTTCATAGCTGTTAAGGGACTTGAGCATAACACGGAAAGCTGAGGTATGCCGGGCCTTACAAATGTAAAGAGGCTTACAACAGCTAAAGCGCGGTCACTGTCGGACTGCATAGAAATGAAAGAGAAGCGCGATGACACGACGCAGGTAATTTATTGCAAAATATGAAGCAGTTAGCGATTTACAAAAAATCTATTGATTGGACTGGAAAATTAAAACACTATTATGCAAATATGTAGCTTGTAGAATAATCTGACAAAAAATCAGAATGATTGCATGTAAATGAATATGATTTTTAATCGTTAAAAGAAATTTTTAGAGGTATCTTCATGATTTTTTTCTATCGTATCAAATTAGTTGTATTATGTTTTCAACACACTATCATACTAGCATATATCCTGAAGAATATCATATATTTTTCTGACTTTGTTTACTGCAGTGGATCATATTCTTTTATGCATTATAAAACTTGCGTTTAGGCACGTTTAGGTCCTGTAGTCCCCTAGGTTAATGCTTTGTCGTGCCATGCCGCGTCGTGCCGTCTAGTGAGCTTTACTTACTACGTTTTAGTTCTTAGTTCGTTGAAATAAATCATAGTACTATTTAGTTTTGTCCTCCGTGACGTACTCTGCTTAAAATAATAATGGTTTACAACATCATTGTTACAACTTAGCCTTTTCCAAATTATGTCAGTACTTGTGCTTGCATTTGAAATTAAATGTTAAACATATAATAGAAAATACTGTCTAACTTACACAGGAGCCCGTGGCTAAGTAACAACAGCCGCACGGGTCGATCCATCAGGTTAAGCTATGCTTGCCGGGGTTGGTCCGTGGATGGGTGACCATCTTTACATACCGAGACTCCTCTGTACCTCGGAAAGCACGTTAAGCCGTTGGTCCCGGCTGTCACTCGAAGATATTTCACAGTTGTAGCGGGTCGTCAGAATCCCGAAAGTCTGACAACCAGTCTTACCAAGGGGTATCGTATTACCCAGTTACTGGGTTGTGGAGGTCAGATAGGCAGTCGCTCCATGTAAAATAATGGTATAAGCTGCATCCGGTTAGACTGGAAGCCGACCCCAACATATGGGAAAAAGCTAAGCAGATTGACTCTCTAACTGGCACAATATGACATGTTAGGGTATTCTTTACCAACATACCAGGATGCAGGGTATATTATACTCAGATTTAAGTAGACCCTTCTATCTACCCAAGACTTTGCTGTTCATTAATTAAATTTTCACATTTTTCCAGGTTGCAAACCTCAGTGATACAGAATGCATGTTGAAGTACCTGGATACGATGCATACTCACTACGGTTACGACCGGGAGACATTCACGGGAGCGCTCGGGACCGGCTGGGCCATTCCTGTGGAACTCGCCATTGGACCCTTTATAGGTAAGTCATAGGGACTGACTAGAAGAAAGAAAGAAAGAAAGAAAATACGTTTATTTGCGGTACACATGACGCAAAGAAAGAACAAAACACAAAAATAAACAATTTGGGGGAAAATATGCGTCACATCCACGCAAAACGGCCATCGCTCAGCATAATGCTCATAACAAACAAGAACAAAACAACAACAACAGAACATTGGAAGAACATTATAGATGTAAGGGTCTTTGTGAGGAAATTTGTTCGGAAAAGCACTACCGCCCATACCCTTTTCGGCTGTGGCGGCATCTACAACGCCACATGCGAACTACGCATCAAAGACCTGACGTCACGCAAATCCTGCATCGCGCAAGCAGGGTTACCCGCGTGATCAGCATAAATACAAGGTCATTTTAACACAGCGCTCAATACGTCTAACTAAAAATATCCAACAAAAAAAAACACTGATTAAAGTGATTTTATTTTGACCTAAAATAATAAATGACATTGGGACACCAACATTTTTTGTGTATTTTCGTTAGCAGATTTTTTTCTTGTAATTATCTAATGCGTTTTTTTACCATTGTCCTTTTTTTTGGTGGTCTGAATGATTTCTAAAAGTTTGTCCATCTATTTTAATGGGACCTTATATATATCTTTCCGACATCAATCGTCGGGGATACAACACTCGTCTGGTCGGAGGATCCACCCTTTTCTATAGAGGATGAGTGAACTTTACACCCTGTTTCTTATACCTCTAAACGGCTACCAAGTAGCGTTGATGTATTCTAGTTGTACTACAGGCAGTCGTTTCAACTTTGTGCGAGGGAACGTCTCAGATACTGCAGATGTTCATAGAAGGCGGAGACAACTTACCATCAGGTGGATTGCAACCCAATGCAGAAACAAATGGAGCTATACTATGTGTCGTCCTATTTTCGTACAGTAAAAGTGATGTCCAACACTGCCCTGAACTAATAATATTGGGTTCCCACCTATGAAATTGGCGTTTTTTTTCTCACAAATAGAGAACCTCGTCACTTCTATGATTTTGAATATTCATCAATTGCTTGGTATTATATCGAATAATGACCATCATAGACAACTACCAATAGTAAAAAAAACCTTATTACTTATAGTTTTCTAAACATAAAAAATACCTTAAAAATTACTCCTCATATTGTTAGCAGAAATGACCACTATTTGTTTTAACTTAGCCAAAACTTATTTTTGTCGCTTAATCTAAGTGGCATAATACGTTATCTTAGTTTTTAAACATTAGTGCATAAAAGTTTTAAAACATTAGTGTTCATGGTTGTTATATAAATTAAGAAAATGTTAGTATGAAAAATGCAACTTCTTTAAAATTCTCCATACAAATGCTGATTTCATAGGTGGGGACTTAATAATACATTTTATTCACAGAAGTATGTACTTTATTTTCTTCCAGATATATCGTACGTGTCCCACAAGGCGGGCGAGCCCCCCACCTACACGAAGATCGCGTCGTTCTGTGACATCGTCGCCGTGCAGACGCTCAAGTCCAACTGCACGCAACAGTCGCAAACACAGGTAAAAAAACGACTACACTAGAGATTTACTGTTAACATTGAAAAGTGCACTTTATTACTAGTGTCATAAAGTACAAAGTTGAGCAAAAACGACACAGACATCAAACGGTGGCACAGTTCTTGCTTGGTTACTTTTGCATCTGAAGATTATGACAATTACTGCTCCTCGGGCGTTGTCGGTTACGTTGCACCTTCTGCTTCTAATAATACGGTTTATTTTTCAATGTCTCCTCTGCTTTGGTCTACACTAAACTGATCTTGAAGAATGTTTGTTTTTTTAAATAATGTAGCATTTTTAAAGAAGGATAGCAACATCTGCTAGTCCATCGCACAGATATTCACATTACTTTTATTTATTTCAGAGCGGGTCCTGCGGGAAAGCAGCGTTACAGTTACGAGTGAAGGGCACCACAGAAACGCTTACCATTACGTGCAGCAGTGTGGAGGTGAGCAGAACTGTCCCTCTAATTGAATTGTCTTGACAACGATATTATAAACGAAGTGCCTTGGAGCCATTAACTTGTGTAAATTTAAATTGGCTGTTTCTGAGATAGAGGCTTGTGACAAAAAGATTGACATTATTTGCTTAGTTAAATGTTCTAGTTATAACTATTATCAGCTTTTAGAGAAGAAATCACAACATTTACATACACATTTTTTTTTTTTTTTATAATATTTAATTTGTTATTTAAGTTTTTATTAAAAAAAAATATTTTTACTGTGAGTATTTATGTATCTATTGTATATGTTTATATATATATGCTTTATGTATTTATTTAAGTATAAATGTTAAATTTTTTGCGTTATTTTTTTATATTTTATTTGTATGTCTTCGCATATTCATATTTTCTCTTCTTGTTCTCATACACACTCTCAAGATTATAATTATGTGGTATCTATATGTATTTTCCTGTGTGTACATAAATAATAAAATAAATAAACATTTTTAATAACAAATGACTTTTTCCGTTGCAGGCTGCAGAAAGTTTAGCAGATTTAGTAGATGGTTACTGTAGACTGGTCACAGAATCACAAACATCTTTATGGAATAGAACAAGTAAGTATACCACTGCTATTAACTACATACGAACCGACATAACTTGGCCGGTCTGAACATAGGCAGTACGAACTTCCGCGCATGTTCTCTCACTCACACTCGCCTCATGTCACCATTTGATTCCAAAAAAATGTTATTGCGCAGCCTTCTGCGCGAAGTTCGAAACTGCCAAGTAATATTGGCCGTATTGTAACTTTGAATTCTCGAACTTAAAGTCCGCATAAGTTATTAGGAATATACTGCCCTGCTAAGCCGAAAGGCGGTATCTCAATCGGAGTAAGTTTTGAGAAAATTTGACTTTTTGTAAATTGTAATTTAAGGAAACATAAGGATATAAAGAACTTCTGAGTGGTTTTATTAAATGTTTTAAGTTAGATAGCGGTATGTGGCTTATGCCATTAGATGCGAAATTATTATAGCTATTGAATGGTATAAAAAAAACTAAAAGGGCGTATCTCAGAGATACCGCCTTTCGGCTTAGCAGGGCAGTATAAGACTTCATTAATATTTTTCTGGTTGATTAACTTGTTTAAAATGTCTTACAAGCAACCGTATGGAAACAACTCAATTGTCAATGCAAAAGTAAGTAACCAAATAGGAATCTCAAACTAAGAAATAGTTTTGTTTCAATAAATTATTAGCCTCTATTCATAAACTTGCTAAAACATTTTGAAGTCCTTTATTTTTATTTTAAAACACAATCACAAAGATTTAAGACACAAACTTATCGTCACACAATTATTCAATACTCAAACACATCGTCACACAATTATTCAATACTCAAATACATCGTCACACAATTATTCAATACTCAAACACATCGTCACACAATTATTCAATACTCAAACACATCGTTAAACAATTATTCAATACTCAAACACATCGTTACACAATTATTCAATACTCAAACACATCGTTACACAATTATGCAATACTCAAAACTTTATTTACTAAAGAAACAATTACTATTACAATTGAAATACGAACTATGCTACCATTGTGTGTCCATTTCTCTAAACTACATTAACTTTGGCAGCGGAAATGAGCAGTAGTTCTTCTGAAGGCAAGACGAGTTCATGGGAGGCGAATACAGCGACGCTACTGTCTGAAGACTATGCGGAGATCGTCGATGATGATGCTGATTACTCTACACCCGCTGGTAAGACATTATAGATGTTTTTCTCGACATTTTTATCGCTTTTTTATACCTACTCCTTAATCTTAAACCGCTTTAAAATTGTATCTGTCACCTTTCTCTCCCATTTGTTATATTTTTCCATGAACAATATCACTCCCGACTCGACAATTTGCCAAGATGATAATTACGTATGTGCGTTTTGTGAATATGAAACTAAAGTCTCTGCCACGAGAAGCTATAAATTTTGTAAATAAAGAACTTCTACTAAGTTACGTAATCCCAAGTTCAATCAACTCAAAGCAACATACGTGTAATACGAAAATAACGAGCAATTTCACTTGGTCGGGTTATATTTTATTGATATAAAGCGCTGTCGTATACTTTATACCGCTAAAATATGAACCGACCAAGTGAAATTGATTGAATTTGCGATTATATATAAGTTAGTAGAAGTTCTTTGTTTACAAAATGTATAGCTTCTCGTGACGGGGACTTTATTTATTTAATTAAATATACCTTTGTATAAAATCAAACGTAGATACCCTCTCTCCCTCTCCCTCCTCCTCTCTTTCTATCTCTCTCTCTCTCTCACTCACTCTCTGTGAGTCATATCTTACTATGAAGCAGAGCGAATAAAATGGAGGGTTAGAAGTTCTCAAACTGTTTTGTATACTTAAATGAACCTCTTTGTTTCAGTACGAGATTACGAGTTAGTACGAAATCAAATAGAACTGACCGGCATTATTGGCGAAGGACAATTTGGAGATGTGCATAAAGGTAACGCAGATATGACAACAAATACCCGATCAAACGTATTTTTTAGGGTTCCGTAGTAAACAAGGAACCCTTATAGTTTCGCAATGTCCGTCTGTCTGTCCGCGTCGTGTCTTAGTACTAGACAGGTGTAATTTGGCATGGATATAAATATTAATCACGCCGATAAAGTAGTAAAATAAAATCATGAATATAATTAGGGTATCTCCCTTACATGTAATGTGGGAATGTCTTTTTTTTGGGGTGTCGTTAAAAAACGAGTTAGTTTGTGAAAATCATCTTTGGATTCAGAGATCCGTTTGTGAAATATTAAACTTTAACGTGCAAATTTTTGTTAGAGTCATGTCCCCCCCCCCCCTCCCTGCTAGCTAAATGGTTGGTTTTGGATATGTGAAAAAAATCACAGCAGTAGTTTAAATAACGAAATTAAAAGGATCACCACAGTAGGCTCTACAAGTTAACGAGTAATAATCGACCATTTTACATTTGCAGTTGCAAAAACATGTTTTCCCATACATTCCGTATGGGAGAATATGTTTTTCAACAACGAAGTTAAGTTTGTTCTTGGGATAAATCATCCCAACTACGGAACCCTTCATTGTGCGTGGTCCGACACGCACATTGCCGGTTATTTCGGTATTTCAGAGATGTTCGCATAGTAATATTTGATAATTTATGAATATTGCACTCCTTTACATGTGTGTTGTGTGTCTAGTTTGATTATATTTTATGTTTTCTAATATTCTTATAATGTAATGAATTGTTAACCTTTTATTGTGAATGTTGTGCATGCCTTTAAGTGATGTATTTACACAGAACTGAAGGCTCGTGATCCTATTGTGACTACTCTTGTAAATATATCGTTGGTGTGCCTTGCTTAATAAATAAATAAATAAGTAACAATATTACTCGTGAACTCTTAAAACCACGCTATCCTTTACAGCTTCAAGGGCACATAATACACCCAGTTTCGTCACTATTTATTTTCCATGCTGATATTTCATTAATAACCAAAAAAAAATGCCATGTGTTTGTGAAAATGTCTATGGCATTAAGTCCACCTCTGTACATTTTTGTGGTTGAAGTATTAAATAAATAAAGGATAGCATCTTTCGACCTAATTTGTACACCAGCCATGGTCAAACATGTTGAGGCAAAGATATATCTTAACACCTATAATGAGCATACAATGTAAATTATCTACACGTGTTTTTGCAAATAAATAAATTTGCATTTGAATTTTGAATTTGAATTTGAATCGTGTTTCTCTCCCAGGCACATGTAAGGTGACCCCGGCGACGCACCCGTCGCTCCGGCGCGCGGGCCCGGCGGGCGCGGCCGCCGTGCTGCCCGTCGCCGTCAAGACGTGCAAGATGGACGCCGACCTCGACACCGCCGAGAAGTTTCTAGAGGAAGCTTGTAAGTAACAACTAGTTAGCCTAGCACTGTTTTGTTATATAAATCTGTTGCAATGCTGTTAGCGCTCACTGTCGAATTAATTCTAAGCCCGCTGTGAAAATAGAACTCTGCCCGGATTCAGAAGTGAGTTTACGGAATAGTCTGTCAGTGCAGTCTACTAACGAGAAAGTCACGGAAACGGAATACGGCTGCATAACCAACAGCCGGCAGCATTAAGCAGAAGTCTTGGTGTGTAATATTAGTACTATTTTTATTGTGTTTTCTGTATTTGTTGTGTACTCCACATATAAGTTAAGGTTGCTCGAAATAAATGTATTTTATTTTTAAATTTATTTATTTATTAAGCATGATTGGGAAATTTGGAGCTTATAAAAAAACTAATTTGTGTAGGTACTCAATATTATTTATTGCATTCCACAATGTGTTAAACTTATAATTAGAGTATTAACAAAAAGTTTCAACCGAAGAAGAAAAAGATCATCAGGAAGTTCTCAATAACAGCTCGGAGTCTAGATTTATGCCAAGTTGATGGCAATAGGCTCGCCCCCTAATATATGGTACTTAGACATAACTTGCGAAATGTAAGTCTTATTATAGGTACACCCTGGGCGGACCGGGAGGGCGTGTCAGACTCTTACTGACTAAAACCCACCCGTGTTCCTTCAGTTGGCTGTACATTGCCAGGGGACACGGTATCCCTTTCGGACTTTCCCGCGACCCCGGCAGGCATCGGTCCTAGCGGACCCCTTCCGCTGTGATAGGTACACCTCTGCCTTACCCTTCGAGCATTACAGGCGGTTAAGACTAAAAAAAAAAAAAACACATTAAAATCACCTGCTTTATCTTTATTCCAGACATAATGCAGCAGTTCTCGCACCCGCACATCATCGGGCTGGTGGGCGTGTGCAGCTCCCCGCCTATCTGGATAGTCATGGAGCTCGCCACGCTCGGCGAGATGAGGGCCTATCTGCAGCAGAATGCACACAGGTTGGTCACAGCTAGCTAACTAAGAGTTCTTTGTATGTTTTTTGTTTATTTCATAAAGTAAAAGACTACAAAGTATATAAGGGCCAAAATATGGGTTATATATCTTTTTTCTAAGTATTTATATTAGAAAAGAGAAGTAGTCATTATCTTGTCGCTAATAATAATCAATCTAAATATGTAGCAATATTGATAAATTTTTACTGGCATGCAAACTAAACTATAATGCCATAACAGAGCGGCTCCATAAAAAAATGCTGAGAAAAAAAAAAAAAATTGTCCGTCATGTAGATTATAAAAAAATATTGGACACGTATTTTTCTTTTTTTACGTAATCAAAAGATTACGGCAATACATTGAGTAGGCAATGTGTTAAATGTGGCATGACGTCACTGGCCGGTAGATGTTATACTGACTTGTGACGTAGGGAGCCCCCACTCCCCAACTTTAATGCGTTTTATCTAAATCATTTTTTATTAATATGATAAAGCAAAAAATACGTGTCTAATATTTTTTTATTATCTGACTGACGGACTAAATAGTTTTTTTTTTTGTCCCAAGTCAACGTCCCTATTATGGGATTTTTAGCTAGGAGAGTTTAATAGACTAAAAAAAATACACAAGAAAATATAGTTGGTTGTTGTTTATCTATGTATATTTAGAAAGAAAAGAAAAGAAAGAAAGAAAATACGTTTATTTGCGGTACACACGACGCAAAGAAAGAACAAAACACGAATATAAACAATTTGGGGGAAAATATGCGTCACATCCACGTAAAACGGCCATCGCTCAGCATAATGCTGCGACCCTATGCGAGACAGAGCCCCAACGCTGGTGGTATTTATTGTTCCAGACTAGAAACATGCACGCTAGTCCTGTACATCTACCAGCTGTCGACGGCGCTGAGTTACCTCGAGAGCAAGAAGTTCGTTCACAGAGATATCGCCGCCAGGAATGTGCTCGTCTCCACTCCTACTTGTGTTAAGGTAAGTTACTATCTTATTTATGTACTCATTTCTTTTAATGTCACTTTTAATCAAAATTGTGTTTATTTTATGATAAGTTTGTTTATTTTCATTCTGTTTAGGGTTCTGTGTTACTCGTACAGTCAGTCGATTCTGTAAAAAGATCAACGTGAAATTTTAGGTGAAGTGAGCTGTCACTGTCACAAATCGACCGGCAGGATGCTAGGGATTAACACTATTGACAGCTCACTTCCCGCTCACTTCACCTAAGTTTCACGGTGATATTTTTACAGAATCGACCGGCTGATATCATTTTTGTTTCAGTTTTTGTGGTATTATTTTGATTTTGTTGACCATTTAGATCGTGCAGAGTTATTATGTATGACGTCTACTAAATTATGGTGCAAAATGAATACTTTAATAAAAACCGTAATAAAACGTATAGCAAACTTTATTATTACTGTTTAGGCCAGAATGTTTTATTGGGAATCTACTGTTAATAATTTAAAAAAAACAGCACTAAAAATAACATTTGTTACTTCGACCGCAGTTGGCAGACTTCGGCCTATCAAAGATGGTGGAAGACAAATCATACTACAAGGCGTCTCGGGGCAAACTGCCCATCAAGTGGATGGCGCCAGAATCCATCAACTTCAGGAGGTTTACCTCGGCTTCTGATGTGTGGATGTTTGGTACGTATTTCTGAGATCATGTATACCTATAACTTTTCATATTTGCCACTAGCATGACCACCGTAGAAACAGGTTTTGTCGACGGAAGAATAGACAAAATGACAGATTGTGATTGTTTAACTGTCACTTTCTCTATTCTTCCGTCGACAAAACTTGTTTCTACGGTGGTCATGCTACGCGTGCTGGTCACGAACGCTACTGTTGAGCATGAGGTTATGGGTTCAATTCCCGGGTCGGGCATTTATTACAAGGCAACTACAACAGGTAACAATCACAGTATATCAGTAGATTCACATTATAGGTTTCGACCTGATTATTTTATTGGGATTTTCCATCTGGAATTTCTCAGTAGCAGCTCGGAGTCTGGATTTGTGCCCGGTTGATGGCAATAGGCTCGCCCCCTATTACATGGGACTTAAACATAACTGGCGAAATGTGGGTGTACTTATAGGTACACCTCTGCCGAACCCTTCCTGTAATACAGGCGTGATGTTATGTTCTGTTGTAACAATTCGTTTGAGTTCAACTTATCTTTTCTCTGAGGTTGTATGTTTACTTGCTGAGGAGCTCGTGGCTTAGTAATAACAGCCGCATTGGTCGATCCATCAGGTTAAGCTACGCTTGCCGGGGTTGGTCCGTGGATGGGTGACCATCTTTACATACCGAGACACCTAGACACATACCGTGCCTCCGAAAGCACGTTAAGCCATTTGTCCCGGCTGTCATTCGTGGATCCTTTGTCAGTCGTTAAGAGTCGTCAGAAGCACGAAAGTCTGACACCAGTCTTACCGAGGGGTATCGTATTACCCAGTTACTGGGTTGTGGAGTTCAGATAGAAATTACTCCATGTAAAATACTAGTATTCAGCTGCATCCAGTTAGACTGGAAGCCGACCCCAACATAGTTGGGAAAAGGCTAGGCAGATTGATTGTATGTTTTCTTGCTTATTGACTTGAATGTGCCCTGGCGGCTGTGAGTATGTCATGCTCACTCAGATGTCTCGCTGATGGTGGCGCGTGTGTTAGATCATTTAGCTCCCTTCAAAATGGTTGAGCTGAATGGTGCTGATCCATACGTCATGTTCGTGAACGGGCGCCGTCAGTTGGGACTGGTCAACTCTTAGCGGCCATGGCTGATTTTTAATTTTTTAATTGTTCTTTGTTTTTATCTTTGTATTACGGACGCTTCTAACGTGCACGTCTTTCTACATTGTTCTCACATGTATAATTTCAACATGAATGATGTAACCAATACTTTGTAACAATTTATTTTATTTAAAAGAGTGTCCGTGGAGTTTCTTGCCCGTTCTTCTCCATAGGTACCTACTACGCTTTGGAATGGGCAACTAGCTTCATATTTTTGACTGACCGATTACTTGACAATTCAAAAGTGCCTGTAATGGTTTAATTGAAATAAATGATTTGAGTTTGAGTTTGAGTTTGCTATTTCACGAAGAAATTCTGAAATAGCAGGTGCAATAGTAGAATTTTATTAGTAAAACAAAATTCTTTTATTTTGCTTTCGCAACATTATACATACTTATAAGCCTGGTTGCCAAGTATGTATGTGTGATGCCTTGTATACATGGTGGCAGGGACATCGTTTTTAATAACCGACGACCAACTCTTATTAGTATATACTCGTAGATATAATTATCTTGCAATCTTTTTCTTTGTAACTTTTATTTATTAGTGTTATTCGTTTTTTTTAATTTTTTTCTTATTTTTTGATCTCATTAATTTAATTTCGAACTCATGATTGTTAATTTAATATAATATTTTGTTTAATTAAGCATAATTGCAATTTTTGTTATTTCTTTGTATAGTTTATTACCACTTATATTATGTCCATTATTTTAAGCTTAAGTTATCACTATTATGTTTGAATGTTGGTTCACCTGTTATTGGCAACTGTATAAGCCTAATACTTATTACTACTTTATTCGATATTTTATATACAGAAGCTGTTGGTGTACCTTTATTAATAAATTTAAAAAAAAATAACTCTGGGGGGTTCAGAATCATGTACTGAATCCATGGTAACAATTTTCGCCTCGATGTCCCCGCCGACCTATATAAGGCTTCCAACAAAGTCCTTACCTTTTATAAAACTCACTTTCCCTCCACAGGCGTCTGCATGTGGGAAATACTAATGCTGGGCGTAAAACCATTCAGCGGCGTGAAGAACAACGATGTCATCGGCAAGCTAGAGAATGGAGAACGTCTACAGTTGCCTCCCCGCTGCCCTCCGCGCCTGTACTCCGTCATGTCGCGCTGCTGGGCCTACGAGCCCAGCCAGCGGCCGGCCGCGCACCAGCTGAAGGAGACGCTCTTGTGAGTCTTATATTGGTCCTAAAAAAAACATAACGGTTAACACACTTCCGTTATTTCATTATAAACGTATAATAAATAAACTCAGTTATTTCACGATAAATAGAAAGCAATGTAATCTTCATCATTTACATTTTCAAATAACTCTTAAACACGCAGTTCAGCTATCTAATTACGCAACACATTTTCGTTGACAATTCCGACTAATCTGTTTCAATTTGACAGGTCAACAACATTCATTGTGTTATTTACGTTGTTGAGCAGATTTTTTTTTCAAACGTACGAAGCAATGGATTAGCAATCTGTTTCAAAACGATTCAGATTTTGATTGATCGTGTATTACGTAATTAGGGTTACAGTTCAACAATACATATTACACAATAACTGTTGTTATCAGCAAATTTTGTCTTGTATTACAGCGAGATCTTGCAAGAGGAGCGCAGTTCTGCGTGGGAGACGATGAGGCGAGAGAACAGGCGCGTGGCGGCCGCGTCCTTCAGCGAGGAGCCGCCGCCCAAGCCGCAGAGACCTTCCAACAATATTGCAGGTAAACATTGTGTTGTTTAGATAGATTTGTATGTAAAAGTATGAAAGGGAGCAGCTAAAAGTTCCTAAGAAGTGTATGCATAAAATGGTCTACAGTTGTTGCGTTTTAGCATGGCAATAACGATACATGTCGATTCAGGACATTAACGGCCTTTATTGTCGTTTTTTAAATGAAAAATGCTAGAATCTGACAGTAAATGTAAGTGGGTCAATGACCGCTATTGCCATGCTGCAATGACAATGACTATATAATTTATTTATTTTTTACTCTGTCACATTTTGACGTCTTCAATTCTTAATTTTGTTTTAGAGGTCAAAATGTGACACGATAATAGGATTAGACACATTGTTTCATAGACCACTTACCATTCAAGATTGCCCAGTGTTATAAAAAATAACCTATGACAAATGTTCCATATACTTGGTAACTTCAAGCTAGTTCTTGAGCAACCATGTTTTAGCATACCAACCTGCTTCTTAAACTATAATAAAACTGAAAACTTGTAATAAAAATAAAATTAATAACTCGTCCTATAATAGCGGCTTCTTTGTCAACAGTAAGCGACACAACAACCCAGCCAGCCGGTGGCAACGCGGCCCAAACCTACATCGTGGCCCAGAACCCACTAGTCCTGGCCCACCTCCTCCGAGAGAACCAAGCGCGGGCCATCCACCCGCAGGCCTACACCACCCCCGCCTCGGTATTCAACACAGTCTCCGTAGACTTCGCCGAGACCCTACCGGAAACCCACGACATCGTCGACAAGATCATACACCCTAGACCTGACGAGAAAATCGACATTCCTCTCCAAACCGCCCCTATTCCTGCTGCTAGCTTACAGAAGCTAGATCCTATAGTCCCCGCCCCCACCCCCTCGGAACCCCCCGATGAGACCTTGACAGTGGTAGTAGGTGCGAGGGAAAGTTGTGACAATCTTTGTCAGAATATTCCCGTCTCCCCGCGCGAGACTTCGTCGCCTTCCCCGGCCGTTGAGCCCGAAGTGCCCGAGACTTATGCTAGCCGCGTTCGGTCTTTAGAAAGGAATACTAGAGGCGCTTTGTCCAGTGCCGAAAGAGCTCCGATTCGTATGGGTTCGTTAGAACGTAATGCTAGAGGAAGTGTGTCCCATCGCGGTTCGCCAGTCCCCATCGCGCCTTTTACTCGCCAGCATTCGGTCCCCGCGTCCCCTCCCCCTAGGACTCGTAGAGATCAAGATGTTGGACAGTTCGCTGTCCAAGGAGCTTTGAATGCCCAATTAGCAGCCAGTGTGATGAATAAAATGCGCACACAACCTGAACCAGCTTTGGTGGAAGAGATATACGATTTTGGTGGGGATAATGTGAAGAGTTGCGTGGCTATAGCGGCACAGAGAGCGATGGCGCGACCGCAGTACAGACGAGAGAGTAGCATGGCGGCCTCACATCCTTCATCAGCCTATGGTGTCCCAGTAGGAGTCGTCCAAGGAGTTCCATACTCCCCCGGACAGGCGCGGCCATCGAAAGTCCCCCCTGGATTTCTCCGCTCTGCAAGCCCACAGCCCTTCCAATCGGCCCAAAGTTTTGCGTCGCAACCAATGGGCGTTGTCCCTCCAATGTCGTATGGAGGTCAGCAGATATATACGCACAGCGTGTCGGGAGCGCAGCCTATGATGTATAGGGCTCAGGTGGCGAGTTCTCAGGCACCTCAACTCGCCGGTCCGGCGTACCGTCCGGCGATGGTACAGCCGGCCGATGCGACCGTCATCTTCGCTTCACGGATGGAGTGTCAGCCGGCCGTGGTTTCAGCCGTAGCGCCTTCTCCGGCTGTGTCCGGGCCGTCCGGTGCCGGACAGGGCGTGATGCCGGTTCACGGCGCCGTACAAGGAGTGTCGACCGGAGTGTCGCACGTACACGGTGTGGCACAACCTGTGCAGGTGAATGGTTTGAAAGCGTAATTTTTTTACTTTTGGACGGCATGTTATTGGTGTTATGGGTAAATGCAAAACAAATCACGATGGATTATGCTAAAACAGTAGCTTTTTAGAGAAAAAGCAAAACTTATTAAAAAATATTATTTTTATTATATCCTTTTTATTATCTATTTGTGATCTAACTAAATGATAACTATGGAGAATAAATCTACATTTCTAATTTTGAACTCAATAATGAACATTTTTTTTTTCAATTGGCTTGATGTATGTACAAATAATTTATTAAATAACAGTACATACTTATAATTGAATATTATTTTAGTTCAATCTATCAAGTTTTGCATTAAACATGAACACCATAGAGGCGAAAGTATTTAGTAATTATAAAGTGTGTGTAGATATTAGAGTATGCATGCTTGTTATGACTAGGAACGTGAAGAGTGATGCATAAAAGTGTCAGTTGGTGTTTATTTTAAGTACATAATACAGTGTTGATTTAACAAGGTCTCTCATATTTTTTACAAAGAATTAAGGTTTCTGTCAAGTTTCAAACAATATTTTAAATTTTCATAATCAAACCGTCACTTGTTATTTTGATGGTATTAGAACAAAACTCGTTCGAACCAATATTATAAGTAGAGACAAAAAATAATATTGATTTAAATTAGATTTGAGTAATATAATACGGATCTGAGAGGTCAATTCCAAAGAAATTAAAATTTATTTTAATTTAATCTTTGTTTTTTCCTTAATATATGTTCATAAAATAAATTTAATGAATTATTATTAATAAAATAAATTTATAAATTTAGTGAATTATAATTAATAAAATAAATTTATAAATTTATTAAATTAAAATAAATTTATTAAATTCAAATTAGTTTATTAATTTTATGAATTAATTTAATAAATTATTTGTTGATTCATTGTAGTTATTATGCTGAACCAATCAGAATAATTTACATTAGATTAGACAAACAGAATTGAAAAAAAAAATGCCATTGCCAATGTCTAAATAAGGTTTCAACAAAACAGAACAGGAGTAGGTCTCAAGTTTATACAAATATTGGTTCATATACGTTGTAAATATCCAATCCCATTCCTTGATATTGAGGTGTATGACGGGGGTGTATGTGTAAATAAATAAGTTGTTTTTTTTACTTTGCAATTCTTTTTTCTTTTGTCTTTGGTTTGTTTTTTGTTTTCAGATTTTATGTGTCATTTGGGTTTCTCCGGTAGAGTGTCGGTTTTTATTTTATTTTTTATTTATTATTTTATTTTAGAATTCATTTGTGAAAAAAATATTGTACTTATGCTTTTTTTTCACAATTGAATTTACAGTTATTTTTTTAAATAAATGAACTAACATTGTGGTTGTTATAAATATCAAAATTTCTCAAAAACTATTCGGTACATGTCTGGTTATAATAACATTTTACTTATATTTACTAAAAACATGTTAATATTTGTACAAAATTCTGGAAATTGGCGATGTCACTAACAGCAATGTCAGTTCTATAAAAATGTATAGAAATTAAGCCCCATTCATGCACGTTCAAGCTTTATATTACACTATTCAAAGCGATTTGATATTAATTTAAAAAGTTTTAATTGATCTCTTTTTCAATTTATTATCGGTTACGTTCTTGTAAACAAACGCAGTCAACTATAATCCCTATTCCGTATGCAACAGAGTCCGGAATGCGACAGCGAACAAGCGGTAGAAAGGCGACTGTTGGCCGAATTGGCGCGACAACAACATCAGAGTGAAGAAGACAGACGATGGTTACAGATGCAGGAAGAGAGCTTGGTAAGTACCTACTACCCCATAGTAAGTATATTTTATAAACAACTCATTAACCTACAATTTCAAATCAAATTGTGATTTTTTGACACAAATAACAACAACCAATCACGTATACTCTATTTGCAATAAGATTAGATATTGAAATAAACCTTTTTTACAGTTGTTTCAACCGATTTTTCTATAGCGGTGGCATGACAAATGGCAGCTGCAGTAAACAGTTGGTATTGTAACCACTTTTTGGCTTTTAATGCCATCCTTATGCCTACGGTATAGAAGTCAGAATCGGTTGATCGGACTGTAAAACAGATTTATTTAAATGCCAAATCTTATTTCAAATGGAGTATAGTTAGCACGCATTGTTTGAAAAAAGAATAAACGGGCAATAAAAGAACATCAGAAATAACAAACATTTTCCTATTGGGAAGAATCATGAAGAACTGAGGTACCTACTACGATTGCCATTTTGTATAAAAGAACAAGTTTTTTATACTGTGACGATTAAGAATTTTGTAAGGTTAAATATATAAAAACCTACATTATGGTGTGTTCTTTCAGAAAAAGCGTCTATCCAACGTGCAACTATCGACCGAGTCCGACCCCGGAACCGAACAGAAATCAGACAGTACCAATGAACCGAGAGCGTCTAGTCAACCACAGTCAGGTAAATATCGTATCAACGTCATCTCGTGTGAATACAGCCTTAGATTGTCCCAATACGGATGTTGACCGGGAAAAAAATAACTATTTAGTCCTTCAGTCAGATAATAATAAAATATTCGAACGTATTTTTTGCTTTATCATATTAATAAAAAACGGTTTAGATAAAACGCATTAAAGTTGGGGAGTGGGACTCGCTACGTCTCAACTCAGTATACAATCTACCGGGGAGTGACGTCATCCCACATATTAACTCAATGTATTGCCGTAATCTTTAAATAACGTTAAAAAAGAAAAAATACGTGTCCAATATTTTTTTATAATCTACCTGACGGACAACATTCCTATAATAATTGCTGACATGAGTAATAAATTACTGTTTTAACACTGGCCTCTTTTCTACAGCGGCAACTTCTGCCGAAACAAGTCCGGCGAATACTGTGTCTAAAGAACGACCGCCCAGTGAAGAAAAGGTAAGTTTTCAAACTTTCAGCATTTACCATATCTTGACCGACTGTCACAAAACTGAATGAATGTCTTGCCTTGGTTTGAACTGACACAATACTGAATGCACAAACAGGCAGATTTGAAGCATATCGTACAAAATGTTTTTTATAAGGATTCTTTTTTCCAAATGAGGGATTTAAAAACAAACAAACAATTCTCTCACTGCCAAAATAACGTTTCAGAGACGATTTTATACGAACACTATAAAAACATACTTTTAATTTCAAACACATCTTTTATATAAATTTTAACGATATGATTCTTTTATTTTCTTAGACCAGAACACACACAAGTCTGACTGGTATAAAACAATGAAGGGTTCCGTAGTTGGGATGAATTTATCCCAAGAACTAACTTAACATTGTTCTAGATAAACATGTTCTCCCAAACATTCCAACAGCAAATTTAAGTTTGTACATACAATATTGAGAGATTTTAAGACAATAGACTTCTTATAAGTTTTCCTGTAATCTATGAGTAAAAAACCATTCTATGTATTTTTTTCAAAATTGTAGGCTCAGTAGTTTCAGAGATAAGGGAATGGTAAATTTTTATCAATTTTCTTGATATCTTTAATAGTATTTATTTTAAAATTATAAAAAGAAATACTTGAGATCCTCGCAACAAGCCCTTTCATTTTATATGTCACACGGTACAGTTTGCAAAACTTTTTTTAAATGTTCTTATTTGCCCCCCAAAAGTAAACCCCATATTCAAAATTCATTTATTTACGTTACACGTCCGCGTTTGGGTCACAGAAATACATACGTGTACCAAATTTCAACTTAATCAAAACATTAGATTCGGAGCAAATTGGCGGTGTCAGACGGACAGCTAGACAGACAGACAGACACACGAGTGATCCTATAATTTATCCGTATTTTCCTTTTTTGAGGTACGAAACCCTAAAAATATATAGGTAAACATAGGCATCCCAAACTTACACATCAAACCTTCCTACCCCAGACTGGCTCCACCAACTCGGACCCGGTGTACTGCGCGACGACCGGCGTGGTGCGCTGCGTCATGCGGCTGGCGGGCGCGGCGGCGGGCGGCGCCGGCGCCAGCGGCGTGCTGGCGGCTGTGCGCGCCGTCGGCAGCGAGCTGCGGGAGCTGTGCGCCACCGTGGACAAGGTGGTCGTGCCCTTCCCGCAGCATGCGCAGAGGTACGATATACTGTAACGTGAATCTAGACTGTAAAAGAGTAAGAAAGCTATGTTCATACCTTGTAACACTGTAATTTGGAAACATTGTAAAAAAAAATGGTTGCCTGTAAAGTCGGTTTTACGGGCGAAGATTTTACGTGACAACGTCTTTTTATCGGCGGTGACTCATCGTAACAGACGTGAGCGGGCGTTACACTTTTTCATGAGTGACTCCGAGCCGCAACCTAATTTAAGACGTTGTCACGTCAAAACCATTTAGGTACTTTTAAAAGAGTAACCGTGGAGTTTCTTGCCGGCTCTTCTCCATAGGAAACGACCAATTGGAACCGAGCACCTAGCTTCTGACGTTACATAAGTGCCCTTGTAGGTTTATGTGAAATAAAATATTTTGAATTTTATGTTTATTCAATCTACGAATAAGTAGAACAAATTTGAATTAGAATTTGTTAAACGTGGAAATTCCTATCAGCGTTTTGTCTCATTTCACCCCTGCATCTGTATTCACCCTTTTTTACCAGTAGCAAATAGGATTTTAGAGACATGACTACAATATTTTTTGCTAAAGTTGTCATATTTGGTAAACAAATATGGCGTACCGTGACCCATGTCTGCTTACCAAACAAGACAAGTATAGTAAAATATACTTTAGTGATACTAGTGGAATGACAGATCTAACCAAATTAGCGGAGAATTGATCATGAGAGGCAAGAGGCTTTATAGACCACTTAACACGTAATTCGATAAAGAGAGGCCTACATCCAAAAACAATGGAAAATAACTGAATCTGACAGCCATAGAATAAAAAACTATAATTGTGAAAAATTCATACAAAGGCGACAAATAATCAATATGTTTTTGGTCTATGATCGCAGGGAGGTGGAGATGGCTCACCAGGTGCTCAGCAAGGACATGGCGGCTCTAGTCGAGGCTATGCGGCTCGCGATACAGTACCACAACACCACGCTGCAGCATGAGTACACTAAGTAAGTACAGTAAATTACAAGTAACAAGCATATTTGCACTAATTCGTATGCCGCAAACTTCAAGATCATTTTCAAATATTGTACCACCGTTTTTTCTCCTAGGCAATTTTGTTTTTTACGTCTTCTTTCCACAAAACTTTTTTTTCTACTACCCGTCCTTCAACGGTTTTTCTTCAAATAACACCTATTTTGCATTAAGAGTACTCATCTGCTCATCTACTCATCAGCTGTTGTGTTGTCCAATATGGGTATATTGGAACTTTATTTACCTACTTCTCCAAACCCTCAGAAACATGCTAGCAGCAGCCCACATCCTAGCCATGGACGCTAAGAACCTGCTGGACGTAGTGGACTGCATCAGGTCGCGCCACCCGCACGTGGACTGGCGCGCTGCGCTCGCGCCGCCCGCCAGCCCTCACGCGCAGGTTAGTGTCGCATGCTGAGCAGGAGGTAAGTCGGACTTTATGTTTTTTTATTTTATTATTGTGCTGGTCGAAAAAGGATTGGATTTAAGATTTTCGCAATTGGTCGCGTGCATAATATGTTACTTTTTGTTCGCAAAACCAGAAAGCGCCCTCTGTCGGTGCGACCACGCGTTCAGGTTCACCGTACAAAAAGTTTGAACGATCGAGTATTCCTGTGACGATCGCTTTTATATAGGCCGCGGGGTTAGAACACCGAGCTTGTTTTACAGTATCCTGTTAGGCACTATACTCCAGATATCTAAATAATCATAGATATACAAACATAAAACCTCCTTTTCTAAAGCTGGCAAAAATTTAAAACCATTTATATGCTGCGCCCCGCGGTTTCACCCGCATAAGTCTCGATGCCGTGGGATTATCGGGATAAAAGAATGTACTAATCCAGGTCATGGTCTATCCATGTGCCAAATTTCATCCAAATCTGTTCAGCCGTTTTAGCGTGAAAGCATAACAAATAAACTCACTTTCGCATTGATAATATTTTATACTTAGGATAGGATTATTGGCATGGTTACTTAGCTGAAACTCATTCAGAGCTGTTGAAAGAATATATAAGACTCAACTCAAGTAAATATGCAAAATAAGTTTTTGTTTAAAAAAATGGCAATTCTTTTTTGACCAGTGCAGTACCGATATAGATAGGTAGGCCATACGGTAGTTTTGAATTCAATATTTTGTCGATTTTAATTGAATGATAAATAAAAAGAAAATAATTTAGATATGAATTATTAATATAGAATTTATCGATACTTTTACATAATTATAGATTAACAAGCATGTTTTAACGATCTTATTAACATATTTTTTTCTTACATTTGCATGCAGCATTCCCATGTAGTCGGTAGTATGTAGTCAGTATCCATTTTCAAATTTAACTAAGCACGTATAAAACAGGCAAGTTTAAAAAAAAAGAATAATCAATTCTTGCAGGTCGTCACGCCTCAAAACCAGACGCTGACCTCTCAAAACGAAGTGTTCGCGGCTCAAAACCAAATATGCGTCCCTCAGAACCCGGTGCTAAGCAACCAGTCATCGGTGCAAGAGGATGAGGCGCCCCCTCCGAAACCAGACTTCAAGATCAACCAACCAGTGACAACCAGCCAGCTGACCGTCACCGAGCAACCGCCCAAAGAACACAGCAGTTTACCTGCCGCACCGAATAGGGTATCCACCCTCATTCATAACTACAACCTCTATGGTAATGTGAGAGAACCACAACACATATATGGCAACACTGAAGCCTCATCCTTCCAATACTCCTCATCGAGCTCTGATGATGTCAAGGTAGATTCAGCTCCAATGGAATCCGTCAAAAGTCGAGTCCAAGCCTTAGCTGGCAAACTAGACTCCCCACCAATATACTCTGTCAGCAAAAAGATGATCCCCCTAGATCAGAACATTGGTCACACCGACCAGGGGTGAATGACCTCTTGACGTTTTTCGCTTGTAGTGGCAATTTTTATTTTACGTCGTGTGACGTCGACAGCTTTACTTAGGCTATGACCTAATATTAGAATGACTAGTGTACTTACCCGGATATGCTCATAGATATTTCGTTTGCCGCTTAAATTCTATAGTGCAACGCTTATTTGGAAAAGACAAAGGAATGCTCAATATTAACTGTAGCGAATTAAGTGAGCCAAATAATTGTCTTTGTATCCATCCATCCGCGTTCGTTTGAAATCGGAGTTCATATACATAACCGTTTAATAATGTTGTGTTCTTGTAAATAGTGAGGTTCTAAAACTTTCGACGGTGGGAAGGCAAAATGGATAATAGGATAAATTGAATACCTATATATCCTTTAATGAAAATATTGTGATTAATAAATAATCTACTATTCGAATGTTGCCAGAAGTCAATTCAGCTTAAAATCTAAATTAATTATGTAAACTATACCTAAGTAAAGAATGGCCTAAATTATACAAGCATTCTGCCTTTTCACTGTTGATAACTGTGTATATTTAGCTGCAGTTTATAATTAATTTCTGCTTTTTAATAGAATTTGAATTGAAACGCTTTTCTATAAATTAATTAGCAAATAAAGAACGCGCTATTTACATGAATATAACTCTATAATATATGTTGATCATCTAGTGATATCTATCTACATATCATCAGCATTGTTGTGCTTCAAATAAAAATATGTCGTGTTGCCTATTCGTGAATATTATTATTCGACATATCTCTGTTTGTTCTCTTCACATCGTACATACAGCTTGGCAAAAAAGAGTTTGGAAAAATGAGGGCGCCACTATCGCGCTTAGGCCACTTCGAATGGGAAATAAGTTAAATAATTTAAAATAAAAATGTGCAACAAAAAACGCTGCTTGTGGGAGACTAAAAACCTACTAGCACTTGTCGGCAATAAGTGCCATCTTCACAGGTCTGCGTTAAGTAAAATATTAAAGGTTTCGCCAAATAGAGCGTGTACTTAGCGCGCGTTAAAGCGCTAGCCTGACGCAGCGCCGAATTGTGTTGCACTATGACGTACGTTTACTGTCAAACAGAGCGCCAGCGCTAGCAACACCGCGACACTAGCGTTGCTTGCTGCGCTGTACTTAGCGCTCTAAGTCGCGCTAAGTACGCGTTCTATTTGGCGAAGCCTTTAGTTTCATTTGTCGCCGCGTCATATTTTTTTTTGCCAAGCTGTACATCTCTCATTCAACGTCACTCAGAACTGTTGATTTTGAAATCATGATAATATTGATTTGTGATATTATTGCCAATAAAATTTGAATACTTTTAATAATAAGGACGGCTATGTAACGCAGTACAGTGAGCACATTCCTCAAATTTGCACCTAATCGGTAAGTTTTGTAAGTTATTTTCATACAAATTTTATATTTTCGGTGTAACGGTGTTGCCGATTTTATACTCAGCCAGTACTGGTGCATATGTGTAAGAATGAATTCTTCCATAGAACAATAATTGTCTAACTGATGTCGTTTGAAATTCATTAGAAAGTATTATTTTTAATGTAAAATGTATTATTGCGAGTATATTGTGTATATTTTTCGTTAGGTAAGGTGCGTTTACAAGTCACAACTTATTGTAACATTGTGCATTTAATTCCTTATACATTCTCACACAGTATTCAGCCGGATTTGGTTTATTTTCTTTGTAAAAATGTACAAAACAATTTAAAACAATAATTATTATAATTTTTATCCAAAGTTTTTATTATAAGCTTAGATCTCAGATGGAATTTGTAGCGTACGTTAAATCGATTAGTTGTGTAATTATGAAATCAGAATTTATTTATTGACGAATCTTCGGTTTATTTGTAAAGTTGATTTTCCTAATGTGTTAGTGTTAAGCAGGATATCATTCCAAAGTATAATGGTTATAGTAAGCAGTACGTAGTCCATATATTATTGTAGTGAGCTGCCTGAGATTATTTTCCAAATATTTGATAATGGTGGACCGGTTTTTGTTTACGCATTGAATAAAGGACAAGTCAATCATTATTTTTTGTTTTATTTCTTCATGTTTTTTATTTAGACCCCTTTTTTCTAGGATTTTAGAGTTCTGGAGCTGCATTACATGAAGCTATCGCTGAGGCATTAGATTTTGCATCAATACATTATCTAAGACTAACAGTGACACCCGTACATACCAGATAGAATCAGGCGGTCCCAGTGTTCCCGGACCCCCCCCAAAATGAATCAAGCTGTCGAGAGCCTGCACGACTTACGTGCCTAACTAAAAACTGTAGGTACTTGAGCCACAATGACCCCGATGGCCATATATATATAAAAGCATTAAGAAAAAAGTAAACATTAAAAAAGCCTGTTATAAAAATAGAGGATATAGGATGCAAGAGCGAGCGAAGCAAACGCGGGAATTTGGCCAGAGCTCAAAACCTAAACTGCTGTAAAAACGAGTTTAAGCTTTTCTTCTCGATAAAGTAAGTTCTCTTTCTGTATAATGGTCAAAAGAAAACAGAACCTATTCAAGGGGGGGTGCTAAAATTTTGAGGCTCGCTTCACTCGCTTGTCTTGATTCTTGAGCTCGCGTTCTTTTGGAATGATCAGAAGAAAATGTAACGTATCAGAGTGTGCAAAAATTTTGAGCTCGCTTCGCTCGCTCTTGTATTCTACATTTTCATAGTTGCTTGGCCTTTCCTGCATAAGTCGCCAATGTATTTCCTATTTCAGTTTGAAAATGTAAATCAAATCCTAACCTATCCGAGACGGGGTATTAAAAATATCGAGTTAGCTTCGCTCGCTCTTCTCACTCTACATAATTTACTGTCTTTACCTAATAATTATCAAAAATCTGACGACCAATTTGGCAGCATCAAAAACTAAGCTGCGTCCCTGAATAGCATAAATAATGTCAAGCTGGAGATGTACTTCCCTAAAAAGATAGCATGTATTTAGTCGAACCCTGCGTAGGGTTCTTAAAATACTAAATTAAATAGCCAAGTAACTGCGACCAATTTGGATGTAAATCTTGTCTACACTGAAATGACGCGCCCCACTACCGCTTGTTACGAACACGGTAATGCGGTAACGCATTACACGCGTAGTGGGGCACGTCATTTCAGAGTAGACAAGCTATAGCGCTCGCCGGCCACTACCGCGGTAGCGCTCGTTTCGCTCGCTCGGGTCGCGCGCGGTTTGTCACTGCTTTAAAACCTGACCTAACTGTGGTCGGGGTAGCCCTAGCTTATTGACTGCGACCAACTATGAGAAAAGATTAGAAAGTTAAAAAGAAATTCAGTTTTTTAAAGAAGTGTGTATCATTAGAAGGTCAAAAAGTTTTTAGAGTATCGATTAAATATTTCCCTAAAAATATTCCTCAGCACGCATGGTGACCCGCCCAAATCTTCGACCGCGCCTGGATAGAATACCTGTAAAGAACTTCCTTCAAAAGACCATCTTAAAAATAAGAATATATTTTAGTGCCAATTTCAGCAATGAAACTGAACGCTATCAGCACATCTAAGGCCGGCCACTTGCATACGGAATTCCGTTTCGAAATACCGATTCGGAATTTCGAAGGTAGCAAATCCATACAAAAGGCCGGTCACATAGGTACAGACGGAATTCCGTTTCGGAATTTCGAATCGGATAAATTTCCAACGGAGAACTATTGAACGTGTGTGATAGATCCTTGATTTTGTATGGATTTGCGGCCTTCAAAATTCATCATTGCGCAACATGTCCTTTTCTTCCACACCTCTCTATTAGTCGTCATCTCGGTAGTCACCCCCTTTCTAGACATAATTATCATCTTTCACACAGTCCATCCCTCGTTTCTTTAGTCTTCCCTTGCCGCCTTCAAAATTCCGAATCGATATTTCGAAACGGAAACCGAATTCCGTTTGTACCTCTATTGTGGCCGGCCTAAACCGTGTCTGTCAGTGAATCATTATCATCATTGTTGTGGAATATTGCGACTGACAGCTGTTTACGCGGAGCGCGGTTTAGATGTGCTGATCGCGTTCATTTTTATTGGTGAAATCCGCCCTTAGGCACCTGTCCCACCGCCGCGCCGGCGATTAACGAGTAACGAGTATAGCTAGCAACTAAAAACGAGTTGACGAGCAACGATCAGCAGCGAGTGCGCGACGGCGACGAGCGATTACTTGCTGGTATACTTATGTACGGCTCAGTCGCAAAATTACCACTTCTCAAAATGCCTCCCGGAGGCAAAATGTTTATTTCTCAGAATGTTTCGTTCGTAAGATGACCACTTCGCAAAATGTCCCTTTTTTCCAGTGCACATTCAATCCTTCATACCAGTACAAAATCGGTCAAGTGCGAGAAAGATTTGCGCACAGAGGGTAACATAATAGTTTTTTATTCAATTCAATTCCCTCATTATGCAACAGTTTATGAAACTGTTAAAATACGAGTGTGTGTTTAAAAACCGAGACGCAGGCGAGGTTTTTAATAGTATCACACGAGTGTTTTAATACCTAGTTATGTGCAGTTTCATACACTACTTTATCTACTCTCATAAATCGTGATTGAACCTACTAAATAAAAGATCATAGTTAGAGATCAAGAATACAAAATTCCCACGAAATTCAGTACAACAAAACGTATGAATGGCGCCTGCACCCAGCACATCACCGCGCATGCGCTAGAGCGGTGCTGCTGTCCCCCGGTAAAGTTCTGTTACAAAAGTTGATGGAAACTCTTTGGTGATATTAACTTCTTGGATTAGCCCTGTCTCGTAAAAGAAAAAAAAATGTTTTATATCATTATTTTGATGTAGAAAAAGTCAAGCGCGGATCCACCATTGTGGGCACGTTGTGCATGCCATGCCCACAACCCTAATAGACTTGTGACGTCACCCTTTCACTGTCTATTGAGATAGGCTGATGATATTATATCCAATGCCTTTATAAAATAAAACAAAACAATGAATCGTGCGAGATCAACGCTACGACATATACATTGCTGCCAGAATTTCCGCACCGCCTTCCTTTTTGGTGGCGTGGCATGGCGCTGACGTTAGTAGTTTGTACCTACTGTTTATAAACCTAAGTAGCCTAAATTGAATTGTTTTGATGAAATCGAATAATTTCATCAAAATTGGTTTAGTAGTTTAGATTCTAAATGTGACACTGTGTGCAAACAAACACGCATTTACTTTTGTAATGTTCGTAAGCGAACAAACTAACATTTTACAGGTTTATTAATGTACTAGTGTTCGCCCCACGGCTTTGCCCATGTGGAACTATACACTGTACAAAATCTTGGTCATGTATTTTGTAAGCATCTCCTTTGTAGGAATGCACTATATCGATCATGAGCGAGTTCATACCGCGACTCGCGCTTGGCCGATTTTCAAATGGCTGCGACCCATGACCACAACCTTTTTTGAGGGCTGGATCCGCGCCTGGAAAAAGTGTTATATTATGATTCTATTTTTAAATTTCTTTATTGTGTTTATTAAAGTATGTCAATAACTCGTATGAAGTTATAATTCGAATATTACGATATTATGAGAGTAGATAAAATCTTTTATTCAGGTAGTTAGGTAGGTACATTTATACACACAAATAAAAATAAAGGACAGAAATTGAAATATTTGTTGAGCGAGAAAATCGTTGATAGCTATTCGCCTCCTCGTCGGCGGTGGGAAAGGTGCCTTAGACACGGTGTCCGTGCTATGTTTTTAGGGTTCCGTACGGCCGAATAAAAAAACGGAACGCTTATAGGATCACTCATGTGTCTATCTGTCCCAGCCAATTTGCTCCAAATCTAATGGATTAAGTTTAAATTTGGTACACAAATGAATTTCTGTGACCCAAACATGGACGTGTACGTAAATTAATGAATTTGGAAAATGGAGGGTCACTTTTGGGAGGCCAATAAGAAAATTTACAATATAAGCACATACTGTTTCGATAACAATTAAGATACTCTGAAAATGTACATTCAAGTTGAATTTTACAGATACTTCGTTTTATTTACAACTAGCAGTATTCGGAATTTTCCTATAGTGTACCCACTGCTGGGACACAGGCCCCCTCTCAGTGAGCGGCAGTGGGCCGTAATCCACCACGCGGGCCCAGTGCGGGTTAGTAGATGTCACATGTCTTTGAATATTTGCTTCTAGGACATCCAGGTTTCCTCACGATGTTTTCCTTTACCGTTTTGAGAGCAGTGGTAATGAAATAATTTACATAAAGTAAAGCGCAAGCATTGCACTTCCGTCGTAACGCGCATGCGTGCTAGTACCAACAGCATCCTGAGTGTTTTGTCGGACCGGTGGGATTCTGCGACGCTTGACCGCTGGATACGACTGCACACAGTAAAGTAATCACGCGCACGGGTATCGGAGCTTCGTGTAGTATTATGTTAGTATTTAGTTTTTAAATTGTCTGGTCATGTCATTACTAACATTAGTTTTTCATAAGCATTTCTGTGTTACTAACAACTATATGAATGGACTAACAGCTCGACGTATTTGAAAATCCGAAATAAATCAATATAATAACAACAAAGTTTTTTTTTTTTTTTAATGCTTGTATTAATCATGCATTGTCACGAGAACCAAACACGTATGCCAAATTTCAGCCCGATAGCTTCAGTGGAAGTGGGTGAAATATTGATTGCAATATTCCAGGACATACATACCTACAAGTGAAGTTAAATAAAAGCTTTTAATAAAAAGCGCCTGTCTGGGTTGGATTGGAACCGACGACCAACAACTCGTAAGTCGCTGCCACTGGGCCATCACTGCTCTATATGTGAAAGGGTTAAAAGATTGCAAAATATAAAAAAAACACAGTAAGTATAAGAATTTACGGTTTATTAACAAAATAAAAAGCAAAACATTGCGATTTGGTTAATGTTAAGTGACACTTGACGAAATAAATAATTAAATCGACCGATCGATCATCTCGAGTTTATACAAGTTTTATTTGAAAGGAACATATAGGTACAAAAAATATAAAATTTGCTAACTAATAATATACTTTCAGAAGAATAGTGGTTACAGAAATTGGTGGATGGCTCTGCAGGAAAACTGTTTTAAAGATTTCACAAAATGGTTAACTATAAATGCGATATCCCCAAACTACAGAGTAACAATGACATTTACATTATCTATGATAAGTTTTTAGATACAATACATGTTTTATTATAATATTATATGATCAGTACTACACGTAGATTCATGGAATTGAAAAAGGGAAAGAATATCATGAAATCATTAATTACTGCATTTTTTTGGAAAGATTTTTAACATGTTTTCTAGAATTGCATGAAAAATTACAGCCCGGATTCTGCAAGTATTCTCACAATTATAAAAAAATATTTTTAATTGTTGCAAGTCTAATATTCCCACTATAATCAAATAGACAGATTTAAAGTACATACTTATTAAAAAGTGAAACGATTTACTTCAAAATAATCCCTAACTGTAGCTATTTACAGTTGTCATTGCAAGCGGCTCTAATTATACATTTAATTAACATCAGACTTTTAGCTAAATAAACAGGTTAATTATTTAATTTAATTACAAACTCTTGTATTCTACCCTTAATACTTTCATACCCTTTTATAGAAAGGACTTTTTTGATATCGAGCCAACAGCAGAGCACAGAATCGTCACGTCTAGAGATGGCATCTATATAAATAAATAAAATTGAAGTATCTGTTTGCCAAACAGCTTTTTACTAAGTGCATATAAAAGTATATACGTAATTATAACAAAAATACATTTATTTTTACATTTTTGTGTGTCTGTCTGTCTGTTTGTTCCGGCCAATCTCCGAAACGGCTGGACCGATTTTGACGGGACTTTCGCTGGCAAATAGCTGATGTTATAAGTTAAAGCAACGATGTCGCGGGCAGCAGCTAGTTACTAATAAAATTCGTTCCGCCGAAAGTGCGTTAAGCGCAAACTTCTTTCGCGGACGCACTTCAAAGCCTTCAGGTTCTATACGTCATTTGTGTCGTAGTCTGAGAAGACGTTGATACGCTTGGGTTCTATAAAAAGTGTTGACAATGCTGCCTCTACAGTGCATTCATTATATCTTAACCCAGGACGCGATTGGTAGCACTGAATTTTGCAGTCATGTGATTGATATAGTTTGACCGGGACCACGGTTCCGCGCGAGGCGGGGCAGCATTGACGAATGAGCGGCGGTTGGGACGCCGTGCGCCGTGACGAATGAGCGGCCTGCAGTGCCCCCCGTCTCGCCGCGCACATACCTAAGGCGCGAAACAGCGGTCTCGGTCAAACTATAGTACTGTTCCGTCAGTCGATTTTGAACTCATTTTGAACTCTATTAGTATTGAAACTAAGACTACAAAATTCAGTTACACCAATCGCCTCAAGTTATAATGAACGCACTCAACTGTAGCAGCGGACGCCGCGGCCTGTCTGTACTCTGTGGTGCTAATAATCAAACTAATTTTTTCGATACATAAAACCCCACTTCTGACTGCCCAATCAGCAACTCTGCTATCATAATATAGCTATTGTGATTGGCTGACTACATTAACATCAACCAATCATATTAGCAGAAGACTTTAGACTAGAGTACAGAGTTATTTGGGAAATTTAGTTTTAAGTAATCAAGGGTGAGTCTCTTCATCCCTAGCCTTTTCACAATCGTTGTGTGGCCAAAAATCATAGCCCTAAAATCTTATGCTAAGTACACACACAGCGACTTTAGTTGCCAGCTTCTTGCAAGCGATTTCAAAATCTCACATCCACACACAGATTAACGCGAACGAGACACTATAGAAGCTTTATTGTTATAACGCCCATGGGCGTTTACAGCATAATCAGCCTAAAACGTTCCCACTGCTTCCCAGGAGTCACAGGCCTCCTCTTTCTGTGAGAACGAAGTGGACCGTAATCCACCACGCGGGCCCAGTTCGTGGAAATCACATGACTTCGAAGGTCCGGTTGTCTAAAGAAGTTTTCCTTCACCGTTTTAAGAGCAGTGGTGATTAGGATGTTGACTTAATATATTTTTTAGTCCGTCAGGTAGATTATGAAAAAATATTGGACACGTATTTTTTCTTTTTTTGCGTAATCAAAAGATTAAGGCAATTCAATATCTGTTATTAAGGATGTTGACAAAAAAAAGCTATTTAGCTTTTTTCTGTCACCATCCTTAATAACAAATTTAGACAAAGTGAATGCTTGGTTTCGAACCAACGACCTACAACTCGTAAGTCGCGGCCGTTACCAATGCGCCACCACTACTTGTACTATTATCGGCGTAAGAGAGCCGATTTGTCGCTAGCGATGTCAAAATCTGTGCGTGGACTTGAGCTTTTGATATCGCTAGCGAGTCGCTACGCGTGCACCTACCATTACACGAAACTTTGAAAGGAGTCGGAATCACTACAAGAATAATGTTTGATGTATGTATTATTGTATGACAAAATCTATAGTCTATCGATATTTTCTCTCACACGTAATAACCGAAGTGTTCGTGATATTTTACGATCATTACAAAATGTTAATATCACACTGAATTGCAGTTGTGTGATCAATGATCTTCGAGTGATCATTTAGTTTGATCTCTATGGCGCTAGTGAGACAAGAAATTTAAACTAATACAAATTACTAGGCAGAGTAAAACTCGTGACATAAAATGTAACCACTCCATGAATATAATAAACCTTTCACACTTCGAGAGCAATCCTTATAAATTGTCGACGGTTAAATTAAAACCTTTCCTCAACCACCCTCTTTCGTAACCTCACGTCACACTAGCGCCATCTATCGGTACATTGCTGTACTCTTAACAGTCAAGGAAGTTGGCGGCCATTAGCAACTCCAGCGCAATTTCCGGTGCGATCGGGAACTCGGGGATCTCCGTCGACGAGTTTGTGTAGCGCACCTTGTATGTGAAGTACATGCATACTTTCTGAAGTACGTGGGAGCTGGAAAAGATAATTTTAAAGTCATAAGCTCACGCCTGTATTTCCCGTAGTTTACGCAGGACCATAAAATAATAAATAACTGTTTAGAAAAGATACTCTTATTTCGTCTCGTCTTAGTAGCGGGATTCCACAGTCCGTCACCGGAGTGGCGACGAACTGACTAAATCGATAACAATTGAAATTCAACTTTAGGTTCTTCGACATACACTTGAACTTCGAATAACAACAGACACTAGAAGCAATTTAAAAAATTTTTACGGCACAAAAATTACCCCTTTCTGCCAACTCTAAGTAATCACTAATTTTAAATTACTCGCAAATACTTACGGAATCTCCCTAAAGTTGACCTCATTGGCTTCATTCTCAGCGAACTGCCCTGGACCACTCAACATTGCCTTGATCGTGCCCGACGTGAGCGCATGCTCTCTCTTCACGATAAACTCGTGGCCATCCGAAGAGATCAGCTTCACGTACATAGCGTTGGGCCCTTCGCAGCCCCCGTATAACTTCTCTTCTGATACCACTGTTCCGCCTGAGCCGACTGCACTGCCGCCGCTTCCTAGAGGGCAGTTATAATGTTGAAACAGTTTGACACTGCTGTACAGCGCTTTAGGTATGTGCGCAGTGAGACGAGGGGGCAGTGCAGGACGCTCATTCGTCAAAGGTCACGGCGTCCAGCCCCACACCTCGCCGGGCATTCCTAAGGCTCGGTACAACAGTAACAATGTTATAGGTGCCACGAGACCAACGGGGCAGTCAACAAACATGCTGGTGGGTGGTGGAGCTGCTGAGCGTGGGGTTCAATCTTTGGGTCGGGCAAAGTGTTATTGGGGTTTTCCATGAAAGTGAGAGACGAGAGAGTGAGCACCTGTGTCTCCGCACACACTTGTGCACTATAATAACTCCCGCGCCAAAGGCTCCGTTGAGATTGGCCGCCATGGCCGAAATACGGTCTGGAGGACTATAAACATTGAAATTTTAATGGTTGTTTTCCCGCGGTAGAACGATTTGCCCTAAGTAGTACTACTGAATCATAGAGTTAAATTAAAAAATAAAATAAAATATGCATAAACTCGAAAGCGTGGGAGACAATAGTAGTCCACTAGACATAACGTAGGTACTACTCGAACCGCATGCACGGCTGCGCGCTTCCGACAAAGCGAAGAGCGATTCGTAAATGTTCAGGTGTTGCATATATCACGAACGCGCGTCAACTATTCCAATATTTAACTATCGTAGTGGGGGTAGTTCTGTAGTTTCTGCCCACACCCATGGCAAGTATGTATACTTTTTTACGTGTCATCGTAAAAATGTATGTCAATAAGAGTCACATGTCGCGCGCTATACCCTGAAAATGCTTAACTAACCGGTGCCTCCTGCAATGCTGCCAGACCGCTGCTCCTCGGCCACGCTTGTCGCCGACACAGCCGCGGAGGCCGGTGCTGATGCCACTTGCTGGTCAGACATGTTCCTGCAATCAACGGGTGCTAAATTACAAAGCTTCAAAATGATTCCTTATCTTTTGAACTGCAATACCAAAGTATCTCTTAAATATTGTTTCTTTAATGTATTGAATGTGCTAGAAGTTTTATCTATTAATTTTAAAAGTAAATAATTAATGTTGCATCTATTAAATTAAATTAAATGTACCTATATAATAAATTAAAACCAAATTTATGAATTTTAAACTATAAAATTAACACCTTTGTTAATTTACCTATTTCTTATTAATCTAAACTACATTACTCTCTAAAATGCATGAGTTGTTAAGTTTGTAATCAAAAATCAATCAAAAATTAAATGTAATATGTATTGTAAATATGTAGTTAATATGTGGACTTTGATACATCCTTATGCTGAAATAAGCCAAGGCCTGTTTATGTATTCTATTATACAGTATGTTAACTAACTAATGACATTCCTATTAACCCACAGATTATTTTTTTTGCATTAAGGATGCTATACTATTGCGGCAATGCCCTTTGTTAGTAAGCATACTGTATTTCCCATTCTTTTGGGTGTTGCGTTTTCTTAGGTAACAGGTACTTGTCTTTTTCTCTCTGGACCATGGTCTAATAAAACAAGGTCTGGCATTCCGGGAGTGACACATGCTTACGTCACTATCCAGTTGCTCTTTATTGCAAGAAAACACGAATTATGGAAAGAATGTCAGTCACCGTTCTGTTAAAAATTAGTACAAAGCATTTAAATTTTCGTTTTGTTTGTCTAATCAAACAAAACAATTCAATTTTAACATAAACCAACATATTTTTTTATTTAAACCTCATTGTTTTATCAGATTCGCAGCACAGGTAATAAAGGTGGTTGGGGTGTTATTATTACAAACTTCTGGTAACACAGATGTGATGACGTAGACTTGTGTCACCCACGTGACCTCTGTGTCTTGGAATGCTTTAACTGGTGAAGTATATTATTATACCATGCTCTGGACTGAACAAAAGGTTCCTTTGCCAATATTAATATTGTTACTATTTTGTAAATATTGGCAATGATTACTAACTAATAAAGAATATCATATCAATCATTCTGCATAGGGATTATTATTATCAGCATTTTTACTTATTGGTGATTCATTTACATGATAATTTTGTACTAAGCAACCTATGTGCTGTCATTGCACTTTGGATTCATACAATTTCAAATGTTGGAATTGCAACTAATAAAATTTCTGAAAAACATGTTTTTTTTCTCCCTCATACACAAATCTACTAAAGTTTAGGTAAAGGCACAGCGCACACAGCGAAAGTGAGAAAGAGAACAGAAAGAGTTGAGCATGCATCGGGGAATTAACTTTTTATGTAAACAACGTAGGTACCTACTCAAAGGAACAATGAGCAAGACTGGCCACTTATCTCACTAGAGACTATTTACACACTGCTATTAATATAAAATAATATAACTTTATAATACCTAATAGAGCAATGTTGAGGTATATATACTTAAATAAGAACTTAATAATAAAAAAAAATAAGGATCCAACAACTTTACAATGCTATTCTAAAATTAGATTATGACCTCTCAACACTGATATTGCATTAATAAATACACTATTTAGGATTGTTCCATGTTAATATCAATAATTAGAAGTATCATCAAAAACGATTACAGTGAAATAGTCCTCGAAATAAAGATGAAAAAGACACTAATAAATCTTGGATGCCAATAAACTTTGACGTCATAATAAAGTGACTGTGCATATAATAGACATTACCTGGTTAAGTTATGTTTCTAGAATTTACGAAATAAGTATTTAACAGCTGTATTGGCTTGAAATTGTCAAATTTATTAAATAAAAACTGGAAGTTAGGTTAGCAGAATCAGAGAGTGATTGACAATTTGACAGTAAATTGAGTGAATGAATCAGGAACACAGAAACCGAATACTAATACTCAAGAGACCAGAAATGAATGAATAGAAACTTTTTTAGTTAATATTTTGAATCAGATATGAGGGTTTTCAATGGAAATACATAAAATCATAGTCTCATTTTTGCACTTTTTTCATCAGCTTGAAAACAAACACTGCCTTACACTGCGAAAGTCAGTGGGCCTATTATAGTTTCAAAGCGAATTACTCAACCAGCGCTGGCCGCAGCATTATGTAGTATTAACATTTTGCATGCTTTTACAAACGTAATATATTTAACCTAAGTGGAATCACATAGTACATAGGATATTAATAATTTGAAGGCAGTCATGATAAAAGTCAAACACTTTGTACGATCTGGGAATCGAACCTAGCAACCCGGTCCGTTGTTTAACAGTCACGCTTCACGCTTTAACGCTTGCGACCATTATATAGCCCAACGGTGGAAAATTTGACTATATTAGTAGATTTAGTATTGTTGAAGAAAATCAATTTTAAATAAAACTAAAACCAGCCGTTTTACAAAACGTAACTTGCTGCGTTCCAGCGCCCTCGATATTGCATAACTTTGAAGCATAATCATATGATTGAAATTGGATTATAATAAGAAAAAAGAAATGAAAGTAACGCTGAAAACATTACTTAACCATTACTTTTAAGTAGCATGCTTATATACCAAAATATTTAACTTAACAATAATAGTCAAATCGACTATTGTAAGCTGAAAATATTTAAAACACTTCTGATTCTGAAAGCACTCGATGTAGGTCAATGGACCACAGCTGACGATTCGGCGGACTTTTTTTGACATGGCTTTTGGCTTCATTTCATTATTTTGACATTTCGTGATTTCGATGTCAAGCGCTACGTATTTCTTTGAGAAAAGTAATTTTTCCATCCGTTTTCATTCTTCATCCAGCTTTTTCAATCGAAAAGTGTCTTAGGGACGCGGGTGGAACCCATCGCTGTGTGAAAATCGACTGCGGACACGAGAAATTCCGCGAGAACCATGTGACACGAATACGAAAAAGGGCTTCCAGACCGTCAATGTGACAGAAATGTTTTCTGCCATCGCGACGAGGCAGCGCCACGGCGGAGCCGATACGAGCACGACGCGAGATCAACGAACGGCGATATAGGGCAAGCGCGTCAAAAATGTGCGCGAGATGGCCAGCCCGCCACCGAACCCTAAGGAAGGCGAGGAGGGCGGCTCCGAGTTCAAAGAGGAGCCGAGCGGGGAACGCCCGCCCGCCCCGCAGAAGACGTTCATAGCGCCGCCCGCGTCGCAGCTGCCCACGAAGCTGCAGTACGTGACGCTCGGAGCGTCTGGCCCCAGCGGCATCAAGCAGTTGTTTCGCACGGTCAAAGTGGCTCGGCGCATCCCCACGCTGCCGCGGCGGCCGCGCGAGGGCGAGGGCAGCGCGCCCGGCCCGTCGCTGCCCGAGCCCCGGGAACCGCGCGCGCGCAAGGACCACGCCAAGCGCCATATCTGCGGCACTTGCGACAAACGCTTCTCCAGCCCCGGCAAGCTCAGCCAACATGTCCTCTCACATACTGGCGAGCTGCCTTTCTCCTGCGATCTGTGCGACAAGCGCTTCAACTCCAAGTTTAAGCTTGTGAGACACAATTTAATACACAGTGAGGCTCGAGCCTTTGCGTGCAATGTTTGTGGTAAGACTTTCAATCGTAAGGATCATCTCACCAACCATGTCAGAGTGCATAATCCAGTAAAAAAGCTTTATACATGTGAAAGGCCAGATTGTAGGAAATCATACACATCCCTCTTGAGCTACCGAAAACACGCTGCCCTGCATTCTGCAGAGGAAGGCAACCTGCAGTGTAAGATATGTGATAAGAATTTTACCACCCGGCAAGATATAATATATCACCTAAAAGTCCATACTGGTAGTCGCACTGTTAAAAATGATTCTGATAAGAAGTTCACATGCAACTATTGTGATCGAAAGTTCTTCACAGCTAAAGATGTTCGGCGTCATCTTGTCGTCCATACGGGGAGACGTGATTTCCTGTGCCCTTACTGTCCACAAAAGTTTGGACGTAAGGACCATCTCGTGAGGCATGTAAAGAATGCACACCCTGAGGAATCATGGAAGTCGGCAGCCGTGGGTACGTCTAGCGAACCCCCACCCGAGGCATCTGCATTTGAAGAAACATACACTGAGTATCCCATTGAAGATACCGACTTTTCCATGTGGAAACCACCCTCACCCAAAGAGAGTACATCAGAGGGAGGTCCAACCAGGGTACCCTCCACAGATATTATTGTTGAAATTCCACCAGACCTTGATATAAAGGTGGAGCCTTTAGAAATAAAGTTGGAGGAATCCTTAGATATAAAGTTAGAGCGGCCAGGGTCACCAGGATGTACGCTCATACCAGTTGAGTACCCTCTGATGTTTATGGTAGCTCCGCCGTACTCCCAGACGCCGTCCGACTTGCCCTTTCTGTCGACCCAGGAGCTGCCGGACGCAATGGAAGCACATTTACTCCATCCAGGAAATGTGGAGTCCCTGTTGATGGATCCGGGCGAAGGCCCTTCAGGTTTGTCGAGCCAGATGCTAGAGCTTTTAGAGGATAGTGAGCCGACGTTCACAGGCGAGGAAGGCCGAGTCCAACAACGACTGCCAGCGTTCACGCAGGCCTTTCAGACGGCGCAGAGCCCTAAGCCCCCGCCGCCGCCGCCCCCGCCACACTAACCTCGCTTCACCAAACACCTCTATGCCATTTACACTTTAATGTTCTACTTAAGTCAGCCTAGGAGAGAGCATACAGTTCTACATTAGACTGTGGATGGCATCAGAAAGTCGTGAAGGGTGAGATTCCTGCATTTAGCTTATGTGAATACTGAACTACCTCACTAGGTAAGGTAAGGTCTAAGCTGTAAATAGTCTTGAGTGCAGTTAGTAATGCAATTTATAATATTGTTGGACTTGTAATATTTTCATCTTGTAAGCATATAGGTACGGGAGCCGGAGGGCACGCACCCTCCGGTTTATATTGCCAAATTGTATATTTGTACGTCTCGGGTATACCAAAATTACTTCCGAATTCTACATGAATATGTGATCTAGTCGTGTATGTACTTTCGGAATTACCTATGTATTGTTTATTTATAGCGTACATGACGTTTATGGAGTATAGTTGGGACCAACTCTGTGAGCTATTAAGGTGGGATACAGTTAGTGCTTAGTTGAGACGGGCCGCGGTCACGCCCGCCCCGATAAGAGTAAAGTAAGCAGAATACAAGCAGGGTCTATGGCTCTTGGAAGCAGTGAGCTATTATAATATGTTTTAGAGAGGCTTGCTGCTTTCGACGCGATAATGTAATACAACAGAGAGCATATTCCTTTCGAATCAATAAAGTGAATGTAATATTCTGCCGGAGTAGATTAACACCAGATCTGTCGGTAACTAGATTGATATATCATCCTTATGTGTAAGTGCTAAGTGTTCATAACAGAGTTAAACAATTGAAGGCTTTATATTGTATGGTATTAGGGTTCCATTTCATTCTACTGTAAAGAATGATATCGAAGTCCTTACAACTCAGCAGACTTGAGCTAGAAACAAAATGCAATAAAAATGATCAATATACCTCAGAGGCACTCGTGCTTCCTATAGAATAATATAAACGAAACTAATTGGGTGTGTGTCTGATGAGCAAAGTAGCCGACTTCGTGTTCGTAGGTAATTTACAGCGTTATCATTTTCATTATAACTAAAATGTGCCAAAAGTGATAGGATTGTGGATAGGTGAAGTCGACGTTCGTTACTTAGATCGCGACCAAAATCCGGATTTCATTTGCTCGTTAGACTCGCGTGTGCAGGAACTAAAATTCATACTTTGGATTTTCCATTCGATCT
Organism: Agrochola circellaris; assembly: GCA_914767755.1. Lineage (NCBI taxonomy): Eukaryota > Metazoa > Arthropoda > Insecta > Lepidoptera > Noctuidae > Agrochola > Agrochola circellaris. Next base: position 7,552,497 of record OU611850.1, on the reverse strand, counting down.
GCCGTTAACGAGGATAGGTATGCCAAATTTTCATTATTTTGACCGTAATAAATTTTTATTTTTCATACAGAGATAATTTTCGCAACTTGTTACTTCAGAGGAGCAATTTTCTTGGCATACGTTTTAGAATAATGAGCCAAATTATGTAATTCGTTTAGTGATGTGTAAGTGTCAGATGGTTGATGTTATAATGGCGAGAATTTAAACAATTTGTTCGGGCGTGAAATGGAAGGATATTATAGCTTGGATTAGGTGCCTTGCATTTTCAAACAAACCGTTTAGCATGCTCGGCGCGTGTACAACTCGCAAGACGTTCTCTTTTCATCTACAACCTGGTGATTCTTTCTTTAGAACACCCCAAATCCCCAAACGTTGCTTTTGAAGCATGTTTTATATTTATGTCTTACTCTGGGTTTAATTTCAACGGTTTTCCAACGATGCAAATTCTTATTGGCTACCCAAGAATAATTTGACTGTACTTGGCTGAAAAAAAAATAGTAGGTACTTTGATTTAAATGTAATATAATAATCATGAAAAATCTCTAGGAATGCGACGTTGCCAGCCCGCGCGGGATGAACGCTCTTAATATCATAGCTAGGTAAATCTTCATAATCCAAAACATTTGGAACACCCCTTTTCACCGCAAATCTTAGTCAATGCAGTTCCAAAAATATGTATGCTCTATTTGGGGATTGTCTGGATGCAATTCTAAATTAGGGGGATTGAAATCTGAATTGATTAGACTCTTTAGTAGATGAAATTTCAGACAAGCTGTTGGCAATGTCTTGGTGGGTTTGACCAAGACATTGCCTTCATCTAATTAAAGTCATATCAATTCAGACTTCAATCCCCCTAATTTAGAATTGCGTCCAGACAATCCCCAAATAGAGCATACATATTTTTGGAATTGCATTTTTTCCATATCAATAGCGTGGCGCTACGTAATCGTTTCCCACATCCTCATGGTCTACATACTGATGACTTTAACAATAATATTAATTGATTTCTGTAATTTAATGAGGTTTTAACGTCTTTTGTCGTTGTCTTATCGCGAGTTGTGCACGTGCGCTGTTCATTTCAGTTAAGTTTTAGAGCGCTGTCGAGATTGGAACATTATTATAATAATATTAGTTTAAAAAATACATTGTTTTTTGTCTTTTCATAATGTGAAAAGCAATTAACTTTGCAGCATTTAGAAGTTGAAATCCACTAGCTGTTCAACAACTTTATTCTGGGAAGCAAAATAAATTAACAAGTACCCACTTTTGGATTATCCGGGAGTACGGCAGTGCCCCCACCAAATCGAGCAAAAATAAACAAACGAATGTATTCATTTTTTCCAAGCTTTCCATCACACTAAACAAAATTGAAATAGTTTTAAGGTGAATCCGCAGTTGCAGCCCGCAGAATTCAAATTGTCTTACGTTTTTAGCAATTTGCTGGTCGGTGTATCTTGATCAAAATATGATTCGCGACTTTAAAACAGGTATGTATTTACAGTATTAAAATCATTGGAATCATTCATACTTCTCTCTAATTTAGATTTGTTACATAGGAACTTTTCCACAAGTAATTTGTTCTTATGTAACAAATCTACCTTAGAGATTCCAATAATTATAATTCTGTAAATAGATACCTGATAAAGTCGCAAATCATATTTTGATCAAGATATAACCTGACACTGACTTGCAATTGCAAAAAACGTAAGATAATTTAAATTTCGTGGGCTGCAACTGCGGATTCACCTTAAGTAATTAGTTGTCTTTCTACAATATGCAGTCTTTTCCTTACCTAATCATGCATATACCTCGATAGCTTTTGCCCCGATTTCGGCAGCGTCCTAAGTATTTTGAAAAAGAAGTCTCATTCCTGACACAACATAAGTATATTTAAGTTTAATAATTCTCGGTAATGTAAAGGTTTTAATAATAATGGTCAATGTTCGGCGTCTAGCAATGCAAGGAGAGCATTTATGGTAAGATCATGTACACGCTTGATATGTAGAATATTATGTGAATAATTCTAATCTATTAGGTTAATAGGACTGTAAAAAATTTAATCTACCTCAAATGCAACTTATTCTTTTCTAGAAATTTAATTGTACTATGTTAGGTTAGTGAGAAAATTAAGGTTTTTTTTTCTATTTGAAAAATACACGACCATAGGGCTGGTTGAATCAGTTAACACCTGTTGTCTTAATTTAATGTATAAGTGTGTGCTGCATATCGAAATCTTTATTGATATACAATTTAAATATGTATCATTATTAATGTCGCTTTTTATTTTGCTCTATAAGAGTGGCCTTTGAGTTCAATGTTGGATAGTTTTCGGATCGAATTAATACAAAGTTTACAATCGAAAGATCTGGAATTTTAAAGTTAATGCAAGAAAAAAACAAAAATAAAAAAAACGTTTATCTATAATAATGTTAGGACCTTTCCTATCGCACATTTGGTATAAGTAAAAATAAGAAATTTTCATATATGTTGTATATCGATGATTTTACATATTTCCTTTATGCAGATATCAGAAAAGATTTCCGCAAAAATGTTTTTTATAAATACAATTTATATGAAACTGTTAATGTTTAAGTTTTTTAGACTGTTGTATGTATTTGTTGGAAATATTTTTGCTAAATCCTTCCCGAGGTTGTAGACTGAGTAATAATCGGTTTGTTGGTTTAATTGTTTGTGGAGCTTTAGCTTAGAATTACGTTCTTTTGAGTAATCTATTAATTTAATTCAGTTTCTGATTGTCAAAAGTATAATAGCAAGCAAGCTTTCATTAATATTAAAAGTAAGCACATACATGTAGGTATGTGATAACTGATAAGTATTTTTTTTTACTATTTGAAACTTTTCCAATTGCTTCTAATCTAAAGCCAAACCGCAAACCGACTTCCGGAATCAGTCTATGCCCTTATACCACTAGTCATATACAATAGCAGTACATTATATTCTCAAATAGGCAGTTATACTGAGTGATATTTACCTATCTGACGATTTACAATAGTTTTACAGCAATTGGTGCAAACTACTAAGTACAAAATGATACACGTAGTGTATAAATACCGCACGGTTTCATCTAATTATAATGGAATAACTGACGTTTGTCATAACAGGATAACAGAGTGTTAGGAAATACGCTTTATCATGTAAGTTCTATAAAAACGCCTAGTTTACGTTCGAAACAAAAAAAAAAAGACTTTAAAATTTACACGATACGCTACTAGGCTATAATTAGATGAAATCGGCGCTTATACTTTTCCTCATATTTTATTATTGATACATAAATATACAACGACACAATGCAATATATTTTTATATTTTTTTTTTTAGATTGTAACGTAATTATTATAATAGTTAACATATCAAAGACTACCATGTACGGCCGTTTTTGTTGTCATGTAACTTGAATATTTAATATTAAAGTTCATTACCTGTATTTATTTATTTAACATTTTATAGTTAACAGATGTCGATTGACGATAAAATCTATCTGTTTTGGCAACACTATGAGTGTTTACCTTTTTATTTTAATTGGGGAATATCTACGCATAATTGTTAACTTTTCATGTACCCCCAGTTTTTGTAGTTTTTATCATTAATGAGTGTAACTCATTTGTATTTATATTTTTGTAAAAATGAAATTATGTTGTGTAATACCAAATACATAATTATTATCATATTTTTTATTTTGTGCTTACATCTGTAAAGTTTCGAATATTTTTTTAATTTCTCTATGTAAGTTGTGGTTACAGCAACGAAGCTGCTGGGAGTGATAGAATAATATTGTTTTTAAATCATGTTGAATTTAATTTACGACGCCTTTATTAAAACTGCATTTTGTTTTTTTTTCGCTGAACGATGTTCTATAATTGCATGTATGAGAATCTTGCAGTAAAATGTTACCTTAAAATTTCATCTATGAACACCTAAAAAGGTGGTAAAAATTGCACAAAACAATTTTTCTAATAGTATTCTCTTACTCATAGCAAAAAATAAAATTAATAAAAATAATGATCAATAGATATATACGATATACGTAATTTTGGTACATACATAGGGGCCTTATAATAAATAAAAAAAAATGTAGAAGATTTATTGATTTATAAAATGAAAAAAATAAATATTTTTAGAAACGTATGATATTTTAATAGAAATGATCTATTTTTGTTACGCTTTTATGGAGTAATACATAATGAATGTTTTAAAAAAGAACGTAACGTTTCAGATTTATAATATTATGTTGAAAATTAAGATTTCCGAACTATTTCCATAAGAGGGGAAAATCGGTTACTTTATAAGTAACCATAAGTGGCTGGCATCAGCAAAAATAACAAATATGCACAAAAACTACTCCAGAATACCTCGTAGTTGACGCTCTTGACATTTTATAGCATCAGGCACTTTTACGATCAGCAATGAATCCGATAAAACTGAAGTGTTCATTGACTTTCGTTGCTGACTGTACCTTCTACTTCATAACGCCTTTCGGGCTAAAGAACGTAAATCTTGATTTTCAGCAAACAAAGCCGTATATTGACAGTATCTACTAACGCAAACAATTTTCCCTCGCAGGATTAATGATAATAAATAAATTATAAACATTGTACCTGGTTTATAATAACATGATGTAATGGTCTTCATTGTAATAAATATTTGGAACATCCATTTTGTTTTGTTTTCCCGCCCAGCCGTTTTTTTTTTCAGGGTGTCTATGTCCCATAGATATTTTTTTAAGTTATGTTTCCGGAGCAATTATTTATAATTTTCTCACAAATCACAATTACTTTCGACAGTTATTTTAAAAATATAGAAAAAATAGTAGTAGATATTATAATAAGAATATATATTGACGCTAAACGCGTGTTAGCAATAAATCATCTTGTCATTGTATCACTAGTCTTATTTTACGCGCATTTACGACACTACATTATTACTCAATTGTCGGTATTAAACGGCCATAAGGGTGCGTTTCCACTGAAGCGGAGACGTACGGAGCTGAGCGCAGACTTGCAGGAATCGTCCAATCACAGACGAGACGAGAGACGCGATGAAGATTTCAACCATTGTGATTGCACGTCTCCGCTCAGCTTCGCTCGTCTCCGCTTCAGTGGAAACGCACCCTTATTGACCATCCAGAGGAAATAAGAAAAACTATGCGCGCATCAACTCTACGAAAATTAATTTATCAATGACGTTGCTAGTTCCCGGGTCAATGACCTTTAAATCTATAGTTTTTTTTTGGCGGTTTCTAATGCACTAGCCTAGACAGTTGAAATTACACGTGATGGCGATGCGTCAGAGTCTAGGCTATAGATACTACACTGTTGTCAAGGATTTGCCTACACATTTAATTAGATGAAAGTATAACCTCAAAAGAATAAAACAAGTGTATGCAGCCAATATAGATGAAATATATTTTATTGCTGATCAATTCTTTAACAAATAACACATAGACTTAGAACCAGAAATAACAAAATAAATACCTAATCCACGGTAAACAAGAGGAAACGCAAGAAATGCAGTCAGGATAATTTTAGTTTATCTATAAACACGAAATTTCTATACACTTACAGGTGTTATGGTTAACTTCAATTGAATTTTACACAGATATACATTCATTATTGTAAATACATATACAAGTTCGATGATTATTCCACATATAACATATAACATCATTTTTATTCAAGTATCTAATTTTTCTATACCTGAATTTGAACTAAATTAAAATTGTACTAAAAATACTAACACCCTCCCGGTAGCCGGGCGCGGAGGCCGCAGATTTAAATATTATAATGCTTTAGAAAAATATCGATTTTACGAAACAGACAGAGACCAAAGAGTCCCAGAGTTTTAAGGTTCGTAAACCTATAAATGCACGTATTTTAAACACCAGTCACCGAAAAAAAAAAAAGGAATGTTCGATAATTCAAACGTTTTTAAACGTAGTCTTTGCGAGCTGACGCGACCCGTCGCCTCAGCCTGTAAACAAACTGGCAAGCGAGAAAGAATCATTTCACTGTCCGTCTTTTAATTTTTCTCACTTTCCCGCTTTTAGAGGGTTTGCTTTTAAGCGATATACTATCTAGATTTGGTAGTTCGGTGTCAGTAAGTTTGTCAGCGATCTTCCTGTGGAGCACGGGGTTGTCGTTGGCGTCATGGTCGGAGCTATCGACGCCATTCTCCATTCGCACTGTGTTCACGTAAACCGAGTTGCGTGGGGGGCTAACATCCATGTCATCGTCGTCAGAGTCCTGATAGTTCCCGTTGGTCTCAGTTCGTTTGTACTGGAAGCTAGTTCGCCTGTACGTGACATCTTCGTCGGATTCCGCGGCTGATTTGACTTTGTGTCGTCGGTTAATGTTTTGGAGGGATTGGTTCTTCTGCAGTTCACCGTGTAGGCTATCTCTGATGTTCATTTCTGAAGTTGATTTGGTACAGTACTCCTCCTTGTCTGACTCGGAATATTTGCGGGAAAGGCGTCGTGCGTCGAATGTCTTGTCTTTGTCGGAGAGCGTGACTTGGGCGGTGTTGGTGGGCGACTTGAGGCGCACCTCGGGCCCGCCGCCGTAGATGCTGGTGAAGAACCGCCACAGCTCCTCGCTGAGCTGGGCGTGGTCGGAGCCTGGTTTGATTGTGAGTATCGTGCTGCCGTCGATTTCCTGGAAATGTTAATGACACATTTAAAACACATGAGGATTTGAGGCACGTTATTATTTTGAAAAACTACTGAGATATAGCTCTTGCTGACGTAATAGAACTATTTAGAAAAATTAAAAACCTAACCAGTCACGGGGACTACGAAAGAAGTGACAATTTAAAACTGGTATTAGCGCCATCTATATTTTAGGTTACAGCACTACGGCGCGCGGGGACGCGAATCCATAACTTAACCCCCTACCAAAAATCGTTCAACGCGCCTAAAGTGTTCAGTTAAAAAACAGAAGCCCTTGAATTAACGTTACTTTGGTCATTTGATCAGCTAATTTTTTTTTGCTGTCTTGTTGAAAGATCAATGGAGATGGTTCTGTAAAATAATGTAACACATTCGTTTACAAGTTCAATATATCGCACCATCGGTGGAACAAGGGCACAACTGCACGTTTTGTTATTTTCCACTAGAGACATTTTTTATGATTTTTGTAGAATAAAATAGAGTTTTTCTGCTTATATCGATTTTAAGTACTATATTTTTTTTGGGTGAAATAAGCCTTACACTTTTGCGAATTTACGTATTTACTTTACGGGAGTAAAATACTTATTATTTGTACTATAATTTAAAGAAATAATATTTTTGATGTGCAGTTTGGCCCTTTTTGCACCAAATTTTAAATAATTTTGTAATTATGACCCCTAGTAACACACTTAACTCATTTTCAGATGTTTTGTTAGTTGTGCCCTTGTTCCACCGATGGTGCGATATGTCAGACTGAGGACGATCGATTCTTTCTTGCTGTATCTCTTTACAGCCACTTTTTATAAACCTAGGTTTTGTCCCACTACTAGGCAAGGTAAGGTCTCCCCTTTTTCCTTCCAAACCTCTCTGTTTCGTCCAATCTCTGGATGTGCTGCTAATTGCGTAACACACGATCAATCACAATCCGTTTCATTTTGACAGTTCAACAACATTCATTGCATTATTTACGTTGTTGAGCAGATTAACTTTTCGAACATATGAAGCAATGGATTAGCAATATCCTTCAAAATGATTCAGATTGTTTATGATCGTTTGAAGTGCTGGTCGTCACATCACCGTCACCCCAGTCTACCTCGACGGCGAATTTCTTAAAACACACATATACTCCATAGGTTTAGGCAGTTAAATAAAGGTAAATAAAAAAAATCACGTGACGAGACAGCTGTCAAGTAACTGACTAAACGTAATACCTGTCACTTCAGTTATCATGGTACGTCAAAGTTGTACTTTTCAATTTAGCAACGTTATAATTCATTGACGTTTAGAGTTTGGGCTCTTTACAATAGACAGATTACAAAATATTATATTATTATAATAAATTGTGCTCAAGCAGTTACATCTACGAATAGTAGTTTAAGAATAAATGATAAAGTTTAACATACATTAATAAAAGAGGAAACTCTTGTAAAAATCTAAAATAAATTTAATTTGGATTTATCGTTTTTTGAAACAAGAAAGTGTCATCTATAAAAACCCTTTTACGATTTGTTTACCTTTATTTAAGTACCTAAACCTATGGAATATAGGTATATTTCAGTAGAGTGAAGGATACCTGTTTGCTGACGATGCCGGAGTTATCGACGGGCGGCGGCGGCTGTTGTGTCTTGTTGCGTACAAACGCTTGCCACTGCCGGAACCAGTGCATGCTGATGCCGTAGATCGCGTGGGGTCGTTCTTGTTCCTGTAAGTTGTGGTTGGTTAAATAGTTGCAAATAATAAATAAAATAACAATACTTTTCTCTGATTTCGACACCAAGAATAATATGAGAATAAGTCCTGTCACTCTCAAATTATTAGAGGGCCAGGCGCACTTCGCCTTTTCGGTATGAAGCTACAAGTACGCGGTGAGTTCGACTTGTCGGGCCAATTCAGTGAGTGTAAAGTAGTCAGAAGATCCAAGACTCACGCGATAGAAAGAGAGGCAACTTCTAGGTGAATATAACTGTAGGTGATTAGCACTGTGCGACCTGAATTGCACTTTATTGTGTCGTAGCAAGAGTCGCTATTTATTTAAATGATTTTGGGGAGTGAATCTTCTGTACTTGTACTATTATTTATTCTGTGGTATGAGCCTGCTAGCACAATGGTTACGGTAGGCGGTACCAATAATTAATGTCGCTGTATCAAACGAAACGCGCTCTAATTGATTACCTTTAATGAGTAATTAACACAATAACACACACATTAACATAAGATTTTATTAACTTAAGATTTTATTAACTTAAGATTTTATCCCTACCCTTTCTCTATATATTTGAAGTTTGTAAGTTCGTGCGTAAGTACCCAGAATTCTTTACAAAAAGAGAGGACATACAAACGAAAATTATTTTAAGACATAAAAATAGACTAACCTTACCAACATCGCGTCTAAAAATGCACTCCAATAGTGCTTTTGTCATGTCCATAAAAATGTATAATAAGTTACCCGAACACTCAGTGCTCTTCGTCCTCTCTCCTACTTGATCTATGCTGTGCCCGACAGGGTCCACAATTGGACGTAGTTAAGGAGAAAGGATCCAACCCACACTATGGGCGAAAATGAGTTATGTATACCAAAACACTCTTTGTAGACAAAACTTTAATATCACAAAAACAATCCCAACGCATCATGTCATTATGACCATACGTTACCAACCCGTATGTATGGCAGGTCATACGATCACATAACATGATCTGATCTTAAAACTTGAATATCTCAAAACTAAGTCTGTGTGGGTTGGATCCTTTCTGCTTAATTAACTACGTCCAATTGTGACTAATATAATTATTTACCTACCAACTTTATACATTATGGTACGCAATAAAGAATTGAGAACATATTAATTAATAATACACAACATCACACCTCCTCGAAAGGTTAGGTAGAGATGTATCTGAATGAGCAAGTTTTAAACGGCACAGGTGAAATTCAATCCAATCCACATCCAATGACGACAATTCAGGCATGCATAGGAAATACAATTAAAAAAGTGAATCATTATACAATGTGAAATTTAATTAGTTTGCATCCTCTTAAGGGGTCATTGTACTCATCATTATGAACAACTTTCACTACGGGGCCAACACTGAAATCGCAAAATAAAATCAGCTGTTCCATACATTTATGTTCGCATAGCTCGTTATAATGTAGGGAACAGCTGATATTTTTTTCGCGATTTCAGGGTTGGCCCCATTGTGAAAGTTGTTCATAATGATGAGTACAATGAGCCCTTAAGAGGTAGCAAACGAATTAAATTTCACATTGATAGAGTATGATGATTGAGAATTATTTTCATGATTCTGAGCAGGGACCGAAAACCTTTATAAATTACGGTACAGGTATCGAAGAATTTTGGTTACTTCTACGATTAAGGTTATCGCTATCTGGGTAACCGAGAACCAGGAACATGTTACCTCATTTAGGTTACCGTTTTAATACCGGGGTTTAGTCAAAGGGCGCGCATCGCCTTTGTGAGTTTACACACAGGCGATGCGCGCCCTTTGACTAATGCCGACGGCACGTGTAAGATAGAGGTAATGTTTATTTCGGCAACCGGTATTAATACTGGTTGTATTCAACTTAAGGTAACGATTAATTGCAACCGAAAAAATACCCGTATTGATCATACCGGTTTCGGTCCCTGATTGATACGAAATAGTATATAGAAAAGTTTTATCATCATCATAGAAAGAGCATCCAAACTGCTCTTAAACAGCGGAGATGTATACCTGGAAGCTCGCGTGCAGTTCGCAGAAGGCGGCCAGTTCCCTCGCGCGGCGCGTGCGCAGGCGCTGGGCGGCGCGCGCGCACACGCCGCACTCGTGCACGTGCGACACGGCCGGCCCGCCGCCGAAGCTGGGACATCGAACATAATGGGTTTAGGCTTCGATCAACAATAGCACTAGATTAAGGACTAGGAACAAAAACATCGCTCAAGTGGCCGCGATTGCATATAACTTGATTATAAACCTTAACACTCAAACATAATGTTTATTATCGTTTGTAATATATTTACTACTTCGATTGAAAATTAAACGTATTTTTAAAATAAGAGCTAAATTGTTAATGGAATAATAAAACATAATTTCTAAGCAATAAAGTTGAAAAAACTATGTTGCAAAATAAGACCACAACATTATTATTTTCATCTTATTTTTCTGGCCGTCTTTGATGTGCTCATCAGAAATCTAGTACTATTCTGTACTATTGTTGATCGAAACCTTTGGGTAACGGTTTTCTACACACATTATTCTATGACGAAACGAGACATGACTTGTGTGAACATATTCATGTCTTTTCGGCGCAAAATGTTACAACGATGACAAGATTGTGTCGCGGTGTACATGTTATAGCCTGATGTTAGGGCCTGAGGTTACTTCACTAAACAAAAATAAAAAATACCAAATTATTAGCAGATACAAACAGACTTTTTTTTTTAAATTTTTCATGGGCCTTTTTATACTCACTGCAGATACAGGAACTCCCACAGCGGCTGCGGCACGAGCGCGGCCAGGTGGTGCAGGTGCGGCGCGCGGTCGGGCCGCACGCCGCCGTGCCAGCACACGAAGTCGCTGTTGTCGATGGGGCCCGGCTCCGCCCACGTGTTGAATCTGGGGAGGCGGGCAATGGTTCATGAAAGTAACCCAAATGGTGTTATTGTGGCGATACAAGGTTGTTTTTGAACCCGGATAACTTTCGTCACTCGTGAACAACCAACTCATTTGAAAGAAAGAAAAATAAGTTTAATTGTCACAGAAACACGTGCATAAAAAAACAGATGGTAAACTCGAGTAGAAAATAAGAAAATGAAACACAATAGATTTAAATACAATAACGAGCACAAAACAGAAATAGTCGGCAGCTGCTAGCACGTCATGACTGTGACAAGAAGGCTTCCACTCAGCATGATGCTGTGCTATGGGGACCCACAGCACAGCGCTGATTTTCAGTCGTCACCAGAAAAAGACGTACGGAGACCAAATCAGGTTTAATGAATTTTACATAAATATAAAATAAAACAAATAGTACATAAAATATACTGCTACTATACAACCAGTAGTATGAATACTTAAAATTTGACCTGGCTTCCAGTCGCCACACATTCCTTCAAAGTCGGAAATACTTATAAAGTCGTCATGTATCGTCGCCTTAGAGTGAAAAGCTCGGGAACGTAACTTTGACTTTTATTTTATTACATTTTTGGAAAAAAATGCTCGCAACACACGCAGTTTTGTGGCGGCATCTATATCGCCACATGCGACCTACGCATCATACTGACGTCACGCAAAATCCTGCAACGCGTAAGCAGATTTTACCGCGCGATCAGCATATAATATAAATTCCCAGTTGCCCACCAGTTTTTTGCATATAAGAGGTTTTCACTCTAAGACGACGGTATAGTAGTAGTCCCACTGCCGCCCTGCGGCGCCTGCGTCCTGCTGCTGCTGTCGTGCTGAGATAGGAGCCTTTTGGCCTCGTACGGGACTTCATTCTTTAAATTTTAATGTTACTTTGGTTTTTATTTATGTTTAGTGTGTTTTAGTTTAATGTGTGATTTCCTGTGCGAGTCTCAATAAATACTTTTTCTTTCTTTCTTTCTTTCTTTCACTGGGATTTATAAATTGAGAAGGACTCTCTGCAATAACTTATTTAATCACATTTCTTAAGCAACTGATCCATCTATAATGTAACCTACCTAATACCTAGAATCTTGTTATTCATTTGTATTATAAGTGGAAACTCGTAATTCGCCATAATTCTACTAAAAACTTGTAATTAACTGTAAGTTTTCCTAATAAAATAAAAATGTTTGAACACTATGTAGAAGTGATGACAAAATCTTCAAACAAGTTCTCAAGCTATATCTGACGCAGGCTCAACTGTCACTCATCTCATAATTTCCGCCAGCGCTACAAAGTACACAAATATAATCACTTTACAAATTAATTAGACCACTCAAACTCAAAGCATTTATTTCAAATAAACCAATTACAGACACTTTTGAATTGACAAGGGGTCGGTCAGTCAGAAAGATGAAGCTAGTTGCCCATTCCAAAGCGTAGTAGGTTCCTATGGAGAAGAACGGGCAAGAAACTCCACGGACACTCTTTTAAATCAAAATATTCTTACAAAACTCTCCACTTACTTGTTAATCCACTGCTTGGAGATGTAGAACTTGATGTCGTTCGGCTCGACGCTCGTTGATTCTAATATTTCCGCCGCCTTCTGCCGTAACGTTATCATTTGGGGGTTCACTTTCCTGTGGGACAACAGGTTTGAGAATGTTTAATTAAGAGCGTTTATCTTAAAAGTTGGCAACGTCGCAAATATCTGTCAAATATTTACCTATTTTAATTAATTTGGCAATATTACTGTATGGAATTATGAAATGTGGCTAACTAGGGAACTAGAATATTGATTATCGAGTGCAATAATTAATATCGTAACACCGAATATTTAGTTTTAGATGTAAAAAAAGTATTTGGAAAGTTTCCAAATGGGTTTTTTACACCTAAAACGGGTACAACATCAAATTCAATGTTATAATTGCAATTCATTATTAATATTCTAGTTCGCTAGTTAGCCACATTTCTTATTTCCATACAGTAATATTGTTATATTAATCAAAACAGGTAAAGATTTGACAGTTATTTGCGACGTTGCCAAGTTTTAGGATAAACCCTCTTAATGACTTTTGTATGCGTATCTTCTTTTACACAAACACAAAAACAAAACATAAGAGGTGAGGCAGAGGTGTACATATAGTTCACGTTGCATCTCGCTAGTTATGTTTAAGGCGAAAGCGTCAAGGTAGCCCGCGAAATTCAAATTTTCTTACGTTTTTTTGCAATTTGCAGGTCAGTATCATGTTCTTTGTTGATCTAAATATGATTCGCGGCCGTATCAAATGTTTAATTATAGAATTATAATCATAAAAATGATCAACACAACTCTCTAAGTTCATGTAATCCCATTGAATGACTATTTCATGAAATCATGACATTTGACAATTATGCGAACTTATGGAGTTGTATTGCTGATTGTAATGATTATAATTATGTAAAGCCATATTTGTTGCGGTCGCGAATCATATTTTAATCAACATACAACCTGACACTGACCTGTAAAATGGAAGAAACTCAAGAAAATTTGAATCTCGCGGGCTACCTTAGCGCGTCCCCCTTAAGTCCCATAGGCGAGCCTATTGCCATCATACGGGCACAAATCCAGACTCCTAGCTGTGACTAAGAAATTCCAGATGGAAAACCCAATAACGCTGCCCGACCCGGGAATCGGGTCTAGCACCTCCAGTTTAGTAGTAGCATAGACAAAAAGTGATCATATAAAGCAGAGCATTTGGAAGTACACTTGAACGATAGTTTCTCAAGAATTTTGATTGAAAATAGTTTTGTGTAGGGAAAAGTATCAAAACTGTTAGTTTTACTTGAAAATACATGATAAGTTTTAATTTTTCACAAAATAAGTTTGATAATAGAGTCAAAAAACATATTTTTTGTAAATGTTAACACAAATGTGACATTGCAGTTTATCGAATACAATAAATTCGTATTGTATTCGATAAACTGCATTGTCACATTTCATAGACAGCCGTTGAGCTTGATATTAGTGGAAAATGAATCTTACGCATAACAAGCTCTAGAGTCCCAAGTCCACTGCCCCGGGCGTCGGGAGTCGCGAGCCGACTTCCGGCCACCGTAGGCGCGGGCTTGCGGACGGTGAGCAATGGGTAGCTCACCGTCCGATAGGGACCAGGCCCGGGTCGACGGCGCGTTGTGTTCCACGCGCGCCTCAAAGAGATGTCAGCATCAACTGACGGGGTCCGGACGGGCCAATGCCTGCCGGGGTTGCGGGTTTGTCCGAAAGGGATATCGCGACTCCGGCACACAGGCAACGGAAGGAACACGGGTGGGTTTTAGTCAGTAAAAGTCTGACACGCCCTCCCGCTCCGCCCAGAGCGGGAGAACTTATTTGATAATTCCCCACCCTCAAAAAAAAAAAGAGTCCCTAGTCCCCTCACCTGTAGAACAGCACGTAGGCCTCGCAGTGCGGCAGGTGCTGGTAGGGCAGCGGCGTGACGGCGTGGTCGTCGAAGGTGTACCACGCGCGCCCGTTGCGCGCCACGCACGTGTAGTGCCCGCCGCCCGCCGTGCCCGCGTGGCAGATCACCGCGCACAGCTCGTAGCGGGTTATTTTTGATGTGCAGTCTGGGAGTAATGGAATAAATATAGTTTTTGTGACATTTTGCGAGACACCCCCTCCCCCTACCTAAAATTTAGTGTATTTTTTATACAAAATTACTAACTGTTGCCTGGCAACGGCGAGTCAAGGTCATGCGCCGCTTTTCGGTATAAAAATCACACGTTCAACAAAAAAAAAATACACGTGATATCACACTACACCCCCCTGCCCTTGTGATATATTTTTTCTGTACCCCCTCCCGTTTCTAGCCTCACGTGATTAATGGACGATCCCTATGATCCCAGTCAATGCCAGACCGTTGCACATTTTACAGGATCACGTTAAATTAAATGGCAAGACTACACAGAAGTGACGGGTATCGATATCAACTCTACTCGGGGTCAACAGAACTATGAGAAATTCTAGGTTTTGGAACGGAGTTCTTGCGGTGGGAGTAAACTGGCAGAAATCGTCACGTAACGGAAAAGCGTTATGCCCGAAAAAATCAGTTTCAAGTGTCAAAAGTTTCTGTTTTTTAGGGCCGTCTAGTAGATGGCTCTGTATTAATACATAATTAATATACAGCGAAAGGAACTTCGTTTCAACCGGGTGTTCCACGGGCCACGACACCTCCCGACTTTTTTTTTAATGTGTAAAATCTATCCTCTTGCTTTCCTGTAATCTGTAGGAGTAATTTTGAGAAAACCGACGAGAAGCCGTGGAAGCGCGCGCATTTTGATTGACCAATGAGCACGTGCGGTGCTAGAGTTGGCCGTCAGAAACGACTTTGACGAGGCCTTGTCCCTTTAATGTTGTTTATTATCAAAAAAACATGTCAAATGTTACACATCATATGCGACTTCTATAAGACTCGTTCGGTTTTTTTTGTTTTCTCGTAATTTATTATCGACGCCGATCATGACTGAAGTTTTGCTAGATAATTTAATTTGAATTTGTATATTCAAGTCTACCGAAATTTATGTAAAGTTACCTTTATGCGTATACGGCGCCATGTTAAGATCGTTGATGGGGAAGGAGACTCGCGCGCCGACCTTGGCGCTGAACATGAGCTCGTGCCGGAAGCGCTTCAGGTGAACACATAGTACTTCCGGTAGACGGACCACGCCTGACATCTTGACGCCGTTGCGGAGTTTGTTGCAGCGGGAACAACTGTGGGGAGAACAAGGCGTTAAAATACATAACATCTATAAAGAGAAAAGATTTATTGTTTTGTTTGTAATGAATAAACTCAAAAACTACTGGACCGATTTAAAAAAATCTTTCACCAGTAGAATGCTATATTATCACTGAGTAACGTAGGCTAATTTATAAACATATCACGCGGGCGAAGCCGCTGCCGGAAGCTAGTTTATTAATATTAAGAAAGAAAGATAAATGTTACGTTTATTGGCATTAGAACAAAAAACACCATAAAACCTTGAAGAAAACAATGCTTATTTAATGCCAAAAGGGCTTCAGCTCAGCATAATGTCAGATGACAACACCAGGGCCACCTGACGCTATCTGTAATATTTTGCCTACACAATGTGAAATTTAATTCGTTTGCATTCTCTTAAGGGGTCATTGTCATCATTATAACCATTGTACCATATCTTCATTTCATGACACCATTGATTTCAATGCGCTTGCTGCTTACGTATTGATTAGGGTTGTGTTTCCTATCGATTAACCCAAAAATGGGATAAAAACGGTTTAAAACGTGTTATTAACCGAGAATTATTTAAATTTAGTTATTCTTCAAAAACTTTTCAATAACGTTCCGTTCGAATGTAACCGAAACAAATCGGTCTTTAGGTTTTTAAGACCAAACATTTCGAAAAATATACCACTATGCGAGCCCTGCCCTTATGGGCCTATCCCTTCGGAAAATACAAGCATAACATTACAGATAAGATTGGAGGGGAACCATTTTTTATCTGATAAGTAGTATGGGCAGAGCCCCTTAACCGAGCACAGATCTAGATGCTAGACTGCTACTATAAATTTGTATATAAACAAACCTATTAGAACCGCTCATTAATTGCGCTTGCGACCTCTAGTAGACCAACAATGCAGTTTCAACTTTATAATGTCTGGACCATTTTAAATAAAATAAAAAAATATTGGCAGCCGTGGACTGCCGACAGAAGCTGGTATTAGCGCCATCTAGCTTCTATAGTACAGCACTACGGCGCTAGCATGTCGGTGACGCGAATCCATAAGTTTATCCCCTACCAAAAATAGCTGCATGCGCCTAAAGAAGTTTTCACCTCAAAATATCGTAATTCGGTGATTGCCAACAGTTTATAACATACAATGACCCATTTCAATGACTTACCTGTACATATTATCGCCTTTGAGTTCGTCAGCACTGAAGAAGGCCGCGAGACAGTCTTGTAGGGACACCACCGGTCCATAGAACCACGACCGCAGCCAGCTTAGTAGCCACCAAACCTGTTTGAATAATTTAAGAGTTAAGTCTTTACATAGTTGTTTCATTTCACGAGGTCGTATTACTCATTGCATTTTGAACTTTATGCGAATGACATAAAGTCAGGACATGCGCGTTTGCGACTTGCAAAGACTATGAGCGATGACTAAAGTGGCAATATGGATGATAACAAATGTTGGTTAGTCCGACATAATTGTCCTGCCGGGTTCATACGTTTTTTTTTAATTAAGTTTTTTTTTGTGTTTATATTTTGGGTGTGTGAACAGGGTGGAAAGTTCACTCATCCTTCATAAAAAAGAGAGGATTCTCAAACGGGTGTCGTGTCTGGTGGGCAACTGTCCGACGATTGATGTCGGGACGTTGTATATATGCCAGTCGCGCGGTAAACTCTGCTTGCGCGATTCAGGATTTTGCGTGCGTGACGCCAGTGTGATGCGTAGTTCGCATGTGACGACATACTTATGTATGAAAAATGCCAAATAAAAAATATTTTCTTTCTTAACCGGTAAAGCCCTGGGTGACCCTCAAGCACGTCAATTAGCACGTTAATTAGTTGTTTATCAGGCCTTTAACGGTTAAACAGTTACAATAAACTTCTTCCCTTATTTATATTGCCATCATGCATGTCTTAAATACAGTTCCTCTTAATATTCAGTTAGTCAGACGTAATGAAAAGAAATGAAATGATATATTTCTGTAAGCAGATCTTTCAGCTACTTTTACATGGCAATATTTGCGGATTTTTTCAATCGATTTTCAGTACGTTGGTACTGACATTGATGATACTGACCCATGACTCCTGAGACCCATGCGGCACGTGGTGGTTGAGGATAGGCTGCTGGCACCGGATCACAGCCAGGTGCTCGCGCGACGGAATCGGTAGAGACAGGTCTTGGAATGTCTCCACTCGCGTTGACACCTACAAAAATTTAGATGAGTAAGTTTTATTTAGTTTATTTTTAGGCTGCTTGCTGAACCAATAATAAACCTTAAAATCTGTGTAATAAGGTGCAAAGTTTTACAAACATTATCGCAGACCTCAAGCTGATTTTCGTGAGTCCACAAGTTTTATTACTCAATGCCAAAAACTCATGTGACATTTACCAACCCGCACTGGGCCCGCGTGGTGGATTACGGCCCACTCCCTCTGACTGAGAGGAGGCGTGTCCCAGCAGTGGGAACATTATAGGCTGATTATGCTTATACGCTTATGGAAAAAACTTATCTGCTCTGAGCTGAGCTATCGTCACCTAGATCTTGTTATGCTGACAAGATTTTAAGCTAAGTGTAAAAAATTATAGTCGGTATGAAAGGTATTTGCGCCAATGAAATAACAGACAATTTAAGGTGGGATTTATGAACAACGCGGAAACCGACCAGTGTTGCTAAAATCCTGATTGATTGAAAATAATATAAGCTCCAAACGCATTCAAAATAGCTTACGAAATTCAGTATAGGTTGTATAGTATAGTCCAGTTTCACTTCTATACAAAGCAGGGACCGAAAACCTAATAAATAACCTATAAATTACGGTACAGGTATCGAAGAATTTTGGTTACTTCTACGACTAAAGTTACTGCTATCTGGGTAACCATGAAGCAGGAACATGTTACCTCATTTAGGTTACCATTTTAATACCGGTTACACACACACACAGGCGATGCGCGCCGTCTGACTAATGCCGACGGCACGTGTAAGTTAGAGGTAATTTTTATTTCGGTTACCGGTATTAATACTGATTGTGTTCAATTTAAGGTACCCTTTAAAAATAACTGTAAAAATATAAATGTTGTAACCGAAAAAATACCCGTATTGACCATTGATACCTTTCGGTCCTTGATACTGTTTCCTTGGGTATGGTGGCACTAAGATTTGTAGATTATTTTCTATTTTTTTTAAGTACCTGGTACTTGTTGACAAGCCTACACTATCCTCCCATACCGATTAACGCTGTAATTTGAAAACCATTTTTTTTAAGAGTAACCGTGGAGTTACGCGCCGGCTTTTCTCCATAGGAAACGACCAATTGGGACCGTGCACCTAGCTTCTAAGGATTCATAAGTATCCATGTAGGTTTATGTGAAATCAAATATTTTGATGTTGACTATGTACCATCGAAGAAGTTCATATCTAACCACCGTAAGGACTATTATTGCTTGCAGTGTTCGGCGGCTATATCTCCGGGCTGGCAACAGATGTGGTCATCTTGTTCACGGGATTTTGTTTTGAAACTGTTCCCTAATTACGTAATACACGATCAATCAAAATCTGAATCGTTTTGAAACAGATTGCTAATCCATTGCTCCGTACGTTCGAAAAAAAATCTGCTCAACAACGTAAATAACACAATGAATGTTGTTGACCTGTCAAATTGAAACAGATTAGTCGGAACTGTCAACGAAAATGTGTTGCGTAATTAGATAGCTGGTTAGATATGAACTTCTTTGATGGTATGTCGTACTGCTTGGTGTGTGATACATACCCTGTTACAGATGAGGCACTGCACCGAGGACAGGAGCTTGCCGTCGAACACGTCGGAGATGACGCTCCGGAACCGCGCGCCGCCGGACGACGTGCCGTCGCCGCCGCCCATTGGGACCACGCTCTTACTGCGCAGGGAAATGTACGTGGTAAAAAGTTTCTTTACTTAAGAGCGTTTATTCTGAAAGTTGGCAACGTCGTAAATAGCTGTCAAATATTTACCTGTTTTGATTAATTTGGAAATAATACTGTATGGAAATAAGAAATGTGGCTAACTAAGTTACTAGAATATTGATTATGTTATGCAGTATGCCTTCCAGCCTAACTGGATGCAGCTGAATACCCGTATTTTGCATGGAGCGACTGCCTATCTGACCTCCACAACCCAGTAACTGGGGAATACGACACCGGTAAGACTGGTCGTCAGACTTTCGGGCTTCTGACGACCCATAACGACTGATGACAGCCGGGACCAACGGCTTAACGTGCTTTTCGAGGCACAGAGAAGTATCGGTATGTAAAGATGGTCACCCATCCACGGACCAATCCCGGCAAGCGTAGCTTAACCTGATGGATCGATCCGTGCGGCTGTTATAACTTAGCCACGAGCTCCAGAACTTACTAAATTCATATTATATTTAATTAATTTAGCTTTCCTTAGTTCAAAATCTCAAAATTACATGACTTTTGAATAAAAACCTTGAAAAACTTTTGAATAAAATAGTTGATGACAATTATATGTTTATTGGTGTTCTATATTAGCACAGATTAAAACAGATGGGACAGTCCGCAGTTTAGGTATGAAGCTACAAGTACGCGGCGGGCCCGTATTACTGGGCCAATTTAGTAAGTGTAACGTAGTCAGAACATGTAAGAGTCACGCGATAGAAAGAGAGGCAACTTCTAGGTGAATATAACTGTAGGTGATTAGCGCTGTGCGACCTGAATTGCAGTTTATTGTGTCGTAGCAAGAGTCGCTTTTTATTTAAATGATTTTGCGGGGTGTCCCATCTGTTTTAATCTATGATATTGGTATAAACTAACTGTTGTTCACTCCTGGTGTCCGGCGCATCGCTCGCTCCGCTCGAACAAGTCTCGTATCGCTCCTCCGCTTCGCTCGACCACGACAACGACGATTCTGACCCGTACAGCCCTTGGTTTTGACCCCGGATTAATTCTGAGCCTGATTTGTAGAACAATGTGTTATTAATATTATGTATTTGGAAATGTAATGTGTAAAAAAATTAAAATGGTCTATGATAGCTCTGGGTTAAAGTATTTCAAGTAATTGGATTGGATTGGGTTCATAAGACGTGTTGTTGGTTCAGAACCCACTTTTGGGCAAGCAACTCGCCTTATCATTATATCTTATATCTCATATCTATATATCGCTGGCCCCGGGCAATATAGCGGTAAACACCGGTTACGCCCTTTTTAATGTTATTTGATTGTTGGCTTCTCTGAGTACCAATCTATCACTCTTATTTTATTCAGTTTTTTTAAATAATATTTATGTAGAATAAATGACAATAACAGCTTTATTGCATGGAATATTCTCTTACGACTAAGTTATGTACTTTTACTTCTCCTGTAAATTTAGATTTTTGATATTACCGCTTTATAGCCCGGGGCCAGCGATATATAAAAGAAAGTCGTGTTAGTTACACTATTTATAACTCAAGAACGGCTGAACCGATTTGGCTGAAAATTGGTGGGGAGGTAGCTTAGAACCAGGAGACGGACATATGACTAATTAATAGGGTAGGTAGGGTAGTGTAGGTAGGTAGGTGCGCCGTAGATAAGTACTTAGTGCTACCCGAGCGAAGCCGGGGCGGGAAGCTAGTTATCTTATATATCTCTCAACATGCGTTGGTATGACCTTAACATACAATTTGTAACATACCATTGGGTTGTTGTGAGTACATGTTGTATTGCAGATGGTGTGTGCCCGCGAAGCTAGCCGAGCGCCGATGTCGTGGCGCCATGGGCTCTTGAGTTTGGACTCTACAAATAAATTATCAGAATAAGAATACTGTTTTGCATTTTTACTATGATCCTGAATCGACGAGAAAAGGATACTGTGATTACATTGCAAATACGAGAATTGGCCTTCTTATTTCTTCGGTTTAGAAATTTGGGCACATAAACCTATATAGTTAAATAATAAAGATCGTATTGACACATTATCGTAGGGTAGGGGAAGTACAAAATCAAACAGGATCAAGTCTGGGAGCGAAGAGTTGGTAAAGAATAAAATTGTAGTTACCTCAAATAGCCTTCAGTTCTTGATTCGCTATAAGATGATGGCGCGGGAGATTTTCGCCTCATCCGTGCGAAGAACGGAGCATCGCTTGCTGTAGGAAATAAAAACACATTTTTCTATGGTTTTAGACACATTCGTTAAATTAAAGTGCGTTCGTTTTTTTTTATGAACTAACTACCTGCTGGCCGCGGTTACGCCCGCGTAGACCTTAATTCTTTTTCTAAAATAAAAGTACCCTAAGTTACTTATAACATGAGCTAACTGCCAGTGAAAGTCCCGTCAAAATCGGTACAGCAGTTTCGGAGATTATCCGGAACAAACAGACAGACAGATAGACAAAAATATTTTTTTTTGGTATAAGTACCGTATATACTTTCATATGCATTTAATAAAAATCTGTCATTTTGACATTACTAACAAACACTTCAATTTTTTTATCCAAAACTTCAATATCTTTTTTTTTATACAGGGTGGCAGGGACATCGACCTGCACGCGTAGCATGATCACGGGTTTTGTCGACGGAAGAATAGACAAAATGACAGTTAAACAATCACAATCTGTCATTTTGTCTATTCTTCCGTCGACAAAACCCGTTTCTAAGGCGGTCATGCTCCGCGTGCTGAAGCTTATTACCATGGATTCAGTACATGATTCTGAACCCCACTGCGTTGAAATTTTTCGTCGGTTATTGTAAAAAAAACATGCTGTTCCATACATTTTGACCGCGTAGGTATTATTGCACTTTTCTATGAAACTGCAGATTTTTTTTTTATAACCTGCGAACATTTTCCACGCGGTTCAGAATCATGTACTGAATCCATGTGGTAACAGTTTTTTCGTCGATGACCCTCCCACCCAGTATACTATTAGTTCTATTAGTATTATTCAGTATATAATATTACCTATGGTCTGTTCCAAAAATATTTGATGAAAATGTAAACAAAATGGATCAGAAAACGTACGTGCATACCAGTTTGTAGTGCCACTAACAAATTGAGTGCTTTAATTTGATTATTTGAATACATAAATCCGAAATTCTAATTTAAAATCACCAGATGCTTTTCATTTGACAATTGAGTTTAATTTAATAACTTAAAATTTCGTCTATGATTTTTCAATTACAACTAAATAATGTTATTCAAATAATTATTGTTGGAAGAAGTGGTAAGATATAACTGAAGACTTTTAAACACAGATGTGTCACTAATTCCCTTTAGTAAGGATTGCGTAAGAATTTACCCTGAACAGAGTTTGTTTACATTTTCATGAGATTCTTTTGGAACAGGTTATAGGTAATATTTTGTACCTTATACGTTTAGATGAGGTAGTGAGCTGAAGTATAATATAATTCTACCTACATGCTAGTACGCGCAAAGCTTTATGAGCTCTTGGAAGTTGCATATGAGTGGCCTTGAAGTACTTTCAACTCCGACCATTTGTTAAGGTAAAACTCCTTCACATACTTATTTCTATCTTTGTCTATACTTGAACAATATTATCCGCCATAGAGTTCAATCATTCAGAAACGATATTGAACCATAAGCAGCATAGTAATAAAGTTTAAATTAGGTGCAGTATGCTGCGTGCTGGTACCATATGGAACCAGTCAGGTTTGACGGTATTAAGCGTTTACTGGTACTAGCCGGAGTTGAGAGGTAGCTAACAATTTTTAGGGTGAAAAAATCAATGCTGTAGGTTCCTTATAGTTACTACAATTTTTTATTTAATGTTATGTTATTAGCTATTAATATTCTTTCTAGTCATTGTTTTAATTTATTATTGACGATTTTATAATTATCTTTTTGTAATAGTTGTCTTAGTGCGACTAATTTTGTACGCCATGATTGGCAAAACATGTAGCTACCTCTTATTATTTTTAAGACCTGTATAATTCTACACTCATGTTTTACAAAATAAATATCTTGTATCTTGTATCTATCTAGGGCACTCGCGTGCAACTTCAGAGTGAGTCGCTCGTACACTCACCGCCGGACGAGGCGGCCCGACGCCGGCCGAGCGCGGCGCGCGTGTCGTGATGGTCGCCGTCGGCCTCCGAGCCCAGCTTGTCCTCCCACGCGCTGTCCCACACCTGCGGGACGGGAATCTTTTACTCTTAAATCATGTGAAATGAACACCTCGATTTCATGCCAAGCGAATAAACGAAAGCACGTATTTGGACGAAACAGCTGTGATTAATAATTAATAGATATAGAATAATTTACAGACCGTTATCGGTTAAAATTAAGACTTTTATATCTTTACCAATAATAAAGCAAAGACCTGATAGCTTTGCATAGTAGACCCTCCCATAGAGAAGTAGCTAGATTAATAAAGATTGATCAGGCAGGGGCCATAGTCCTTCCATAGTTCCAAGTCACCAGTCAACTTAAGCCATCCAAACCCATAGCCCAATATCTTTGTTTCCATATCCTGCAATAGTCCTACACCAACCGGGGGTTGTCTTTGGGTGCACTTGCATAGTACATACAGGGATAATCGTCGGTTGGTGCCTCATTTATTTAAAAACGGCTAACGGGCCTCTGCGAGTTGGCTTCGGCCCCTCGTACGCCTTCCAAAGGACCGGGACCTCATGGTCCCGAGATATGTCAAAGACATTTAAATAATAATAATTCCTTTATTGTCAGGCAACTAAGGCCCATACAAAAAGACAAGACAAGATAACCCAGGCTAGGCCCAGACAAAATATTCTTACAAAATAATAAACTAATACATAATTATTAAAAATATTAATCTATTAATAATTAAGAATTTCGGTGCTATGATGCTGCTATGTATTGGAGATTTTTAATAATTGATAAAAAATCATCAATATATAGATCTTAATTAATTAATACTCAAGTATTGATGATTTTTATGATTATAATTATAGAATAATAATTAAAAAAAGAAAACAAAAAAAAAAAAACTTAATAAATATTTGATACGGCTGCAAATCATATTTAGATGAACATACAACCCCATACTGACCTGCAAATTGCAAAAAACGGTTTCGCCTAAAGAACAGATAGTAATTACTATGACGATGATTCAAGGTATTTCAATTAGAATATATTATTTAATTTTTTTTCTTTGTTCCTCTCAAATAGAGCACCTGCCATGTATGTAATCTCTTCACCACCCTTGGTTGACTGGTAGAGAATGCCTAAGGCATTAAGTCCGCCTTTGTACTTTTTTGAGTGTGAAAAGTTTAAATAAATAAGGTGTGATTACGGGTGAGACTATGTTAAAGAAGATGAAAATATTTGTATATTTACCGGTTCTTTGAGCTCCTCGTGCAGCTGGTCCATGAAGCATCGCAGGAACTCCTGCGTGTCATGTTGATGGTAACCGCGAAACATCGGATGCACCTGTTAAGGAGAATATTCTAGTTTTAAGAAAATTAAATACACAATGCTTGGTAAACACCGACCGAATTTCATTCTCATTTTAATATTTCTGCAATTTGAATCATTTCAAAGCAATATTTTATGAAATTTTGAATGAATTATAAACGAAAATAAAAATAACTTATACAAACAAGGAGCATATGTGTGTTTGTATGTGTGTTGTAATGTCACACATATTGATAATTAATGTTGAAAATGTGTTAAAGAAAAAGTATGAAGTTTCGTGTGATTTCAGTTTCAACCGTGAAATATAATTATTAAAAACATGCCACTGCATTGCTTGTACCTTACCGAAAAAAAAAACAAAAAAGCACATCGGCAAACAAAAAATCTTTTTATTCGTTTTGGGTTCGGACTCTAATGCTTGGTGAACACTTTTTTCAGTAGATTTTTTCTTCATAAACAAATACTTACATTACGAATGCCATACAGAATGCCATTAGGTACAACGTAGCCTCTTGTCTTCCGACTCCACATCTCTTTCACTAATTTTTGGTATGCTCTGGAACGAAAATCATTATTTTAGTTAAGTAATATTATAGAAGCGAATGTCGTGATAGCCCAGTGGTTAAGGCCTCGCCTCTCATGCACTAGGTTGTGAGTTCAAATCCGGGCAAGTACCAATGTGACTTTTTCAATTCACATGTACTTTCTGAGTTTATCTTGGACATTACTGACATCGGTGAAGGAAAACAGCGTGAGGAAACCTGGACTTATAGTTAATATAAGTCTGAAATCGCCAACCCGTCTTGAGCAAGCGTGGTGATCAATGCTCGTGCCTTCTTTTGAGAAGAAACCTTTGCCCTGCAGTGGGACAGTAACAGGCTGGTATTATAGAAGCATAATAATAATCAAACTATAATGTTCCCACTGCTGGGACACAGGCCTCCTCTCTGAGAGAGGTAGTGGGCCGTAGTCCACCACGCGGGCCCAGTGCGGGTTGGTAGATGTCACATGTCTTCGAATTTTTGGTTCTAGAACATGCCGGTTTCCTCACGATTTTTTCCTTCACCGTTTTGAGAGCAGTGGTGAGTGGTGGCCCAGTAGTACCGCGACTTACAAGTTGTAGGTCATAGGTTCGAACTCAGACAGGCGCTTTACTTTATGTAAATTATTAAAAACAGAAAAAAAAAATACAAAGAAAATGTCTGTCATTCTCATTATACAGTACAGAAAAGAAAAGGTTCGATTATACATTCAATAAGTTAAGTGTTCAAAAACATAACAAAGATATTGTTTTTATGTTTGATCATGTTACATTGCAGTATACCTCGAATTTCACTGACACTGCCGGTATTGCTATATTGCGACGTCACTTCTGGTTATAACTTAGTAAAGTAACTTCCACGTAACAACCAGATAGATATAGTCTGTTCCAAAAGTATCTAACGAAAGTGTAAACAAACCCTGTTCAGGTTAAATTCTTACGGAATTACTCACTAAACCGAATTCGTAACACATTCATCTGTGTTTAGAAAATTTTAACTTTATATCTCACCACTTTTTCCAACAATTATTGTTTGAATAACATTATTAGGTTGTAAGTAATTGAAAAATCATAGACAAAAATTGAGGTTATAAAATAAACTTCAAGTGTCAAATGAACAATATCTTTAAGGAGATTTAAAATTAGAATCCACCCAACGCTAAACGCGGATGGTGATTTGTGGTGCAAGCGGGTCTTCAACTCAGTTATCCATTATCCTGTCCTTACCTGCTGATCCCAGGCTTCTTATCAGCCGCTAACACGGCGACAGCGGCCGCGCACTCCAGGAAGTAGGACGTGAGCGGCGCCGTGTTGCTAAGCGCCTGTAGTGCTGCGTTCATGTAGCACGTGTTGCCCATGTTCTGCAGCCCCACCAGCCCTGACGCGTGCGGATCTAGTGAGGGTCGAGGGTACACGATAAGTATGTAATAAGCCTATAATGATAATACCAAGGGGTATCGTGTAACTGGTTTGTGGAAGATAAGCAGTTACTCCATGTAATATACTGGTATTCAGCTGCATCTGGAAGCCGACCCCAATGTAGTTGGGAAAATGCTAGGTAGATTGATTGTTCCCCCTGATTGGTTACACACAAGCCTCCTCTCTGTGAGGGAGTGGGCTGTAATCCACCACACGAGCCCAGTGTGGGTTAGTAAACGCTTTGGTATTACGCTGTATTCAGCCGTGGCGAAAACTATAGACCGGCCGTGCTCTCGTGTGCGTTATTGGCGAGCGTGAACTCTGTTTACTAAGCACGCTGTTTCATTCTACATTCAATGCTGTTTCATCAAATTTCCTCGGAATCACCGCACGAATGTTTTCGTCGATACTCGGGCATTCCATTCCTCTCTCTACCCGCTCCAGTCAGTGCAAAGTAGCTTGCTCGCTCATTCAATTTAAAACTAAGTTGCTAAATAATTTCCAGATGACAAAAATAAAGTTGAAAGGTCTCATATGCTAATTACATCAATACTCATACCTCTGCAAACCTGAACGAGATACAGCTTACTATATCTAAATGTCAAAAGTTTTGTTAATCTTACCTTTTTTTTTTTTTTTTTTTTTTTTTTTGAGGATGGGAAATTATCAAATAACTTCTCCCGCTCTGGGTGGAGCGGGAGGGCGTGTCAGACTTTTACTGACTAAAACCCACCCGTGTTCCTTCCGTTGCCTGTGTGCCGAGGTCGCGATATCCCTTTCAGACAAACCCGCGACCCCGGCAGGCATTGGCCCTTCCGGACCCCGTCACTTGGTGCTGACATCTCTTTGAGGCGCGCGTGGAACACAACGCGCCGTCGACCCGGGCCTGGTCCCTATCGGACGGCGAGCTACCCATTGCTCACCGTCCGCAAGCCCGCGCCTACGGTGGCCGGAAGTCGGCTCGCGACTCCCGACGCC
This sequence comes from Agrochola circellaris, assembly GCA_914767755.1. Lineage (NCBI taxonomy): Eukaryota > Metazoa > Arthropoda > Insecta > Lepidoptera > Noctuidae > Agrochola > Agrochola circellaris. The sequence goes on along the minus strand of OU611850.1, from coordinate 7,524,127 downwards.
CGGGGCGTCTCCTGCGGCGACTAGGGGCGCGAGGGGGCGCATTTTGCCTCTCCCTCGCGCGCTCCGCCTCCTCCTTTGCGAGCATTACTGCTTCGCAGAAGGAGGTGACGGCCTCCCATGCACTCTCGCTCCGGACCATGGCCTGAACCAGGGCCGGACGCGAGAGATCGCCGCCGCCGATCGCCTCCGTGAGGACACGGCGGTGCTCCGCCCAAGCTGGGCAGACCTCCACCGTATGCACTACCGTGTCCTCCGGGCGATCCACACAGTGGTGACACCCGGGCGTTTCCTCCCGCTTTATTCTGAACAGGAACCTCCCGAAACAACCATGTCCGGTGAGGACCTGTGTCAGGCGGAAGGTGAGGACGCCGTGGCGCCTCTCTAGCCACTCCTCAAAGAGGGGACTTATCGCCACAATTGTGGCGTGCCCAGCGCTGGGTTGCGACAATCGCACTCTCCATGCCGCCATGAGATCCCGCCGGAGCTCTGTCCGCTGTGCCGCGATTTCTCGCGGCAGCGGAGTTACGCCCCGGCGTTTCGCCTCCTCGCGCAACTCCCACATGTGCGCGAGGACTTTTGCCTCCAGATCCCATGGCGGTAGTCCGGCAAGGAGGCTCGCCGCCTCACGGGAGACCGTGCGGTATCCTCGTACCAGCAATCGTAAAATAATCTATGTAAATAATCTATCTATCGTATGTTAATCTTACCTCTGGTACGCGCGTCGTGTTCATAGTGGATGTCGTGCGCGTCGGGGTCCAGCTCGTCCTCCGCCATGGTCAGAGCCACGGCGCCCAGACGTGTTGGACTCTCACACGTCGAATCTGGACTCGCCTGGGTAAAGAATATACAGGATAAGGTTACAGTGCCAGGAAGCAAGACAATTATTTTTATTGTATCTATTCAGGGTGGCAGGCACATCGACGCGAAAACTGTTACCATGGATTCAGTACATGATTCTAAACCCTGCGTTGAAATTCTTCGCCGGTTATTTAAAAAAAAAACTGCAGTTTCATAGAAAAGTGCAATACCTACGCGGTCAAAACCTACGAGAAATTTAAACACAGAGGGGTTCAGAATCATGTACTGAATCCATGGTAACAGTTTTCGCGTCGATGTCCCTGACACCCTGTATATACCGTGCGTTTACCAAGCCCGAAACAGCTATATCTATAAGCCATAGATGATCGTCTATTCTTGCAGGAACGGGTTCTGTGACACGTTTCGCAAAGCCAGTCAGCATCAAAATTCTCAATTCAAATTTTGTGCCTTTTACATAGGACATTTCTGTCGCGTCATACGTATTCGGCAATGTATCGTCAAACTCCTTAATGTTACAAGCAACAGTAACCACAATCGATCAGCAAGAACATCGGTCTTTTTACCAAAACATCACATAAAATTAATATAAAGTGATATATTGTACTGACCACATAAGCCAAGGCTGCTCTGATGTGGACCTCTTTTTCGCAAAGGTAGCACCATATCCGCTCCGTGGACACGTTCATGTGTACGCAGTGCAGAGGAAAGTTCTGGAACAAACGTATTAAATTAGACATTTAAAGATTATAAAAGAGTAACGGTGGAGTTTCTTGCCCATTCTTCTCCATACGAGAACTACCTTCTGGAAGGGGCGACTAGAATCAATTCCATTTTGTGTAAAATTGACGTTCAAAAGCACCTCTTATGTGCCTAATTGAAATAAATTGTTTGACTTTGACATGATGGATATTGATGACATTGGAGATATTTTGTTGGTTCAACCAAAAGAAGAAAATATTTCATTCTTGGCTGCCACTCAGACGAAAGACGTCTTGGGTGGCATCTTCAAAATTCAAAAGGAATTTATTCAAACTAGGCTGAGAATCAGCACTTTTTTAACGTCTAAATTACATAAGACAGTCCCTTAAAACGCCCGCTCTTCACCACTTCCTAGTGGTTTTTTTTCATTTGTCGTTGACATAATCTACTCATTAAAATGTTTTTATTTTATGAGTGGATTGCAATTTGTGGTAATGTAATTCTTTTTCGCATAAGCACATTTAGAATCAAGTTTTTACAGCAGAACAGACAGCTGTGCTGCTGGGGAGTTTGTTGCGCCACTTCTTCTTCCCAGCTTAAGCACTAGGAAGTGGTGAAGGGTGGACGTTTTCGGGGGGCTGTCTTATGTAATTTTGATGTTCGAAAAGTGCTGATTCTCAGCCTAGTTTGAATAAATGACTTTTGAACTGTGAATTTGAATTGAATTTTAGCTGGGAAGAAATGGCGCAATAAACTCCCCAGCAGCACAGATGTCTGTTCAGTAAAAAAAAAAAAACTATATAATAGTATGCAAAATAATTTACATTACGCAACACAAAACATAATTTAAATTACATATTAGCCATATGTCAGCTAAACATTATTACATAGGACAGGGCACTTAATCAGCGAAATGTATAGGATGAGTGTTGTACTCTGTCTAACCCATCGAGGAATAAAGGTGTGCTGATATCTGTGTCGTAAAACATTCGTTAAACTTACTGCTAAGTCTTAATAGTTAATAGTCTTGAGGGCTCCTAAATTACGCATATCATGTGTTTAAAATGTAAAACGATGAATTTACTTAATTAGACGTTTTCATCTCTTGTATCGATAAGAACTATAAGATTTCATGCCGTATTAAAAAGTATACTATAGTTTGACCGATACCGCTGTACCGCGCCTTATGTATGTGCGCGGAGAGACAGGGGGGCAGTGCAGGCCGCTCATTCGTCAACGGTCACGACGTCCCGCCCTCAGCCTCGCCGCGCATTCCTAAGGCGCGGTACAGCGGTATCGGTCAAACTATAGCAAACATATCGGCAATGTGGTAGCTGGTCTGGACGTACATTTAAGTATCACCACTTATAGATCGGGAAACGCCGTATAATAACAACATGTCGTATCAAAAATGTTCATTACAAAGGCCACTTCATATAAATGATTCATTTATCTGATTCAGTTCACACACATAATTATGACTTGCACAAATAAGCTCACGCACAAAGAAAATTTGACGCATGATACATTTGTTATTTGTGGCTTTCATTTTATTCTTAAATTATGTACAAAGCGCTTTGTGAGGTCCTATAAACGGCATCGAATCATTTTATTGTTACGTTTACTTGTTGTGTGTGTCATGAAAGGCGACATATACTCGTTTTCTATATCTGACTGACCGTTATCGGTAGTAAAGCAAGTTAACCTGGAATTTAGAGCGAAATTCCTGTATCAAAAGACCTGTCGAGCTTACAATTTGGTCAGCAACACGATTTAATTCGAGATCATGGAAAATAATAAGCATTCTCTTGACTTTTTCCTATTGGAATATTGAAACAGGCCATGTTCAAATATTTTTAGGTGGATGTAGATATAATATGGCAAGCATTATACAGCGCATTTAATTCTTTAAAAATCCATATGTGTGCCAAGCCTGAGCATAAAACTGCAGTATTTTTGGCGATAAATTACTGACGGATTGAGTACAGTAACCCCATTTCCTGGCTGTTTATACCGAATTTTACACTTCGCAAGATGGGGTGATAAAATGTGGTGTATCAATTCGGCACAGTTTATATGGTATGAGTTAGTCGGCACATAACATGAAGGTTCGTCAACCAATGCATTTACGTATCTAATTACGGAGCTAAATAAACATCAAAATTTAATTTCGTTATTTGAAGGGTTGCGAAGAGGTCCTTATTCAGATCTATTTTTACCCGACTACGGCCAAGCAAAAAGGAAGGTTATGATTTTGACCGGTATGCATGTATTGTATGTTCATCTGTTACCTCTATGTTCTAAACTAGTGATCATAATTTAACAAATAAGGTATTGTTGGAAGCGTCTTGATCGTCCGCTGGTTATAGGCTATGTGACGTCACATTAAATTATATATGATTTCCCAACTATGTTGAGGTCGGCTTCCAGGCTGGATACAGCTGAATACCAGTATTTTACATGGAGCGACTGCCTATCTGATCTCCACAACACAGTTACTGGGTAATACGATACCCCTTGGTAAGACTGGTTGTCAGACTTTCGGGCTTCTGACGACCCGTAACGACTGTCCAAGTTCCAAGTACGACAGCCGGGACCGACGGTTTCTAACGTGCTTTCCGAGGCATGGAGGGGTCTCGGTATTTCAAGATGGTCACCCATCCACGGATCGACCCCGGCAAGCGAACCTAAACTTCATCGATCGACCCGTGCGGATGTTATTACTCAACGAGCCCCGAGGCATGTGACTCTTATATCATTGCAATAAGGTGTAAATTAAAATGACTGATGCGCCTTCGTGAAATGCAACATCTGTATGAGTATTCAACGTTCGGCAATCAAATGAGAATGTTACATTTATACTCAATAATTACAAATAAGTACATATAAACATGTGCTATCCGCATTATGGTCAATGAAGCGAATCATAAACTATAAACCTAACCTTTAAGATAACAAAACAATATTCTATTGATTTAAACTTTGCAATATTTCGCCTTTTAACTCTAAGATAACATTATGAATGGAGAACAGTATTTATCAGCATCTATATAGCTAGAATGTAAGGTGTACACAAGTTCGGGTCGGCATGACTCGGCACAGCTGGGGGGCAAAACATACTTTAATTTTTAGGGTTCCATACCCGAAGGTTGCCAAACGGAACCCTATTACTAAGCCTCCGCTATCCGTCTGTCTTTCAGCGGGCTGTATCTCATGAACCGTAATAGGTCAGGTAGGTAGGTAGGTCAGTTGAAATTTCCACAGATTATGAAATTTCGACAAATAATAAAATAAAATAAACTTAAAAATTAAAGGGCGTTTTTGCTAAATATTGTACGGAGGTACGGAACTCTGCGTGTGCGAGTCCGACTCGCACTTAGCCGGTTCTTTGTCGCCCGCCTGTGCCGAACCATGCCGACCCGAACATGTGTCCAGTACCCCTAATATGGCGGAATTCTAGGCTGCATGATACATGACCTAGGTCAAGTATCATGAACGGAGGAGGCTAAGGAAACCAGCAACACATTGAAATGCTGTTGCTCGTAAACAAATAACCATAATATAAATTTTTCTACAGAAGTAATAAAAAACAATCTCATACACGTCTATTGTTCTTTTTTATTACCGTTTTATGTGGTAATTATCAATCATAAAGTCAAATACCTACATTTCAAATGTCTCTACACTATAAAGATGCAATTCTTGTTAAGGATAAGATACCTAAATCACTGAGTGTACTTATTGCCTGAACATCACAAGACTATTTTTTTTTTAGGGTTCCACTTCTGGAGAAAGGCCTCCTTTTTAGGAGAAAAAAAATAAAAAATAAAAAGAGTTCCTGGAACGACTTTCGTCCTTCGAGGAACTCTTTTCCCGCGCCATCTCAAATCAGCCCTTGCGCTACGCGTCTTTACATATTTTTTTTTTTACTTTCTTTTCTTAGTTAATTGACTCAGGCGTGACTTTGCCGAAATCCATTATAAAATACAATAAACGACGTACTATATTTAGTAACCTAGTCCCACACTAATGACTCTTTAAGAACAGTTAAGCGGATTAGGTTACTAAATATACGTCGTCTATTGTATTTTATACGAACGTCTTGTTCGTACTCATTAATAAAAAATATAAACAGTGATATAGGACATAATTAAAGGTAATTTTCATTACATTTGGGATGCATACACAGCTAGTCTAATAGTTAGGTACCGTCAAGGAACGAAAATGATAAGCAATTATCAAACTAATTTCTTACCTACATAGCAGGCGCATATTATTATCACCTTTTCGAATTGTCATTTTCATTTAAAGTGCTGGCAACACAGTGAAAAAAAAAAGGTAGGTGCATTTAATAACTCACCTTTAGGTTCTTTATATCAAGGATGAAAAAATATATACAATATGTAGTTTTATTAAAATACCTTTTGGTGCAGTGTGCTATGGTCATTTTTGACTTCAGAGCAGCCGATGTGGTGGCAGTCGGGCTGCAGGCAGATCCAGAGGTTGGGGCCGGGACAGCCGCAGTCGAAACATGTTAGCGTCTGCAACAAATGTAACAACTGTTCTATTTTGTACGACGAATTTGTTTTATATTGGTAAAGCTTTTGATAAAGTTGTAAGTAGGAAGATCTTTTGGCGCGTGACCAAAATCGGAACTAACGCCTCCATCTTGTTTTTCAATACAAAAACACAAATATTTACCAACAACATTAAGTTTGTTAGATTATGTACTTGAAAAGATTATCTCTTTTTATTCTTCTTAGGCCCGTATTCAAACTCAAGCATTGCTTAAAACTCGTTTAAAGCCTTCAGACTGGTTGAAACTACTTTTAAGTAATGCTTGAGTTTTGAGTGAGGTTCTGTAATACGGGCCTTAGTGTATCATTGGCAAATAAGAAATTTGTTGTGAAAATTCAAATATGTTTAGTCAAATATTCAGTCGCGGGAACGCCGTTTGGTGATGACAGTCAAAAGATTCTCAAGTGCACTGGACATGTGTTATAAAGAAGGATCAATCCAGTTTTAATAATTTATTGGGGGAAGAAATAACTGTTGCTGTCATGAAAATATTGGTTGCAACGCTGACTGTTCACAAAGTGATGAAAGCATCTCAGTATTTAGACTGTAATAAGACTTTTCTGTGAAAATTAGTCTGTTTTTTTTTTTTTAAAGTTCCTTTTAATTTTAAATAATTTTAATGTACCACCGGGTACATTAAAATTATTAAGGTGTGGTAAAATTCAAGGGTGTGTTACAGACCATCAAACTGAACAACTTTCTCCATGGGACCAACTCTTAATCGAGAAAAAATTATCAACTGCCCCGCTTTAAATTCTATACCTACTTGGCTCAAATGTACGCTGGCTGCCTGGAAAAGATCGCAGTAAGCGATAAGGCCGCCCATTGTATATTTTGTAGTGTATTACTTTTTCTTTATGTAATGTATAATCTGGTGTACAATAAATAATAAGGCTGATAATTTTTCTGTTGGTCTGTACCACACCCTTAAATTATCGCACTATTAAACTGAACCACACCTTCTGATAGACCCTGCATAAAGACATTATAAGTATAAGAGACCACACTTAGGTAACTAACCTGTAGTGATAGTTACAAGGGAGAGATAAATAAATATAAGTCTCATTTTACATTACTACAACATTTCCATTCATTCATTCATTTTACAGTCACTGTATAGTAATAGGTACATTGAACATCAAACAAAGGTTTGTTGTGTGGCCTAGAGTTCTTGAACTAGATCTAATTGCAATTAAAATTCTCATTAGTAGTTTTGAATAATGATTTAATTATCAAGGCATATAATCAGCCTATAAACGAACTCTCTGTTCGGATACAGGCTTCCTCCGGGTGAGAGTAGCCATAATCCACCCCGCATTCCCAGCCCAGTTCCATTTTTGGTTCTAGGGCATGGCTCACAAAGTTTTTATTCACTGTTTTGAAAGCAGTGGTGATGAAATAATTTACACGAAGTAAAGCGCTGTTAGAAATTATGATCTACAACTTAAGCCATGGCCGTTACCACTGTCTAGCGGTTATATGTATTTATTGTCTAATATAGCAAGATAAGCCCTGGTGTGTAATACAAGAAAATATTGTTGATGAGATGTGTGCTTAGTAATTCTATCTCATGAAGTTTAATTATAATGGCATCATCAGTTAGCCCCCATACGCACTAGCGGTTCACCGCGGGGGCGGCCAACCGCACGGCTAGCCGTTTTTTATTTTTGAATATGCAACTGCCATTTTTTTTATATGCAACCGCTTATGGTTGTACACACTTAACCGCCACCAAATGCGGCGGTTAGTCCCGCGGTGAACCGCTAGTGCGTATGAGGGCTTAATGTGATGTTTAACAAGAAAAATATTGTTCTATTATTTTAACATTTCTTGTCATACCTTACCAACAATGCCATGTTTGAATGTTTTCTATTGTATTTATAGAATATTAGGCTGCGCACAATAATAAATAGCCATTATATAATCGCAGTTAATGGTTTAATAATAATGAACCATTAACTGCGATTGGTAGCCTCCCATTATGAAGAAAAAAATGTAAACACACTACTGTGAGGAGGTATTAAGTAACAACCAATGATAAACATGTCAGCGTTATGTGGAGTTTGCGAGCTTTTCCGAGGAATACTCGGTAGTCCGACCGTTACACAATGATAACTAGGACTGAATCAAGAATGCTAATTACTAATGACATTACATTTGAGGTTATAATCATGAAAATTATTAATATTTACCTCTTTCGTCTGCCACAGCTCCTTCCCGAGAATATCAGCTAGTTTATTCAGATGTTCACATGTCACTCCTTTATCCATTTTTTAGATTACACTAGTTTTATACGTAATTATGAAGACGAGTATACTATTCACAATAGGCTTGTAAATAAAAGACATTATTCTATACTACGGCGAAACAAAACAAGAAAGAAACTACAGCAGGAGGTACTAGAAACAAATGGTTAAGTTTAAAAGGAAACATTTCGGAAAAGGGGCTAATAATTGAATTAGATTACAGAAATTTCCTACAACACAAAACCTTCCGTGACGAGCGAAAAGTCAGCCCTCTTATTTGGATTCATTCAATCATTTTGCATTCGAATGTTTTAAATGATTTCTGTAGCGCTGTCTCACTTATTTCACATAAGTTAGAACGAAATAAATGTAGTCGACTTCGAAAATCGTCATTTTGAAGTGCGCGATATTGAATAGGATGCCACTACTAAATTCCAGAGTTGCCATTTTCGTAAAAATAATCAATTTTTCATGTGACTGGTGGTGTTGTGAAATAGAAAACCATTTTTATAAACATTTTAGAATCATGTTATTATTCCAGTTAAAAAAAATGAAAGTTCTTTTATTCATTATTTTCATCATTTAGACATTATTCAACTTTATTCCTGTTTTGCCGATTTCTGAATTGCCGGTTAAGCCCTGCCCGCACAGAGAACATAATAGAGTGAGTGCCGGGTGACACGCCTGCCACGGCCGGCAAAGCAAACACAACAAGTCAAGAACACAATGACATTTTTTTCTAAATAGGACAGTATACGCAAAACGAGGTCGGTAGGAGGCAACATCAGCAGTGCGAGCAAGTACGCGTATCGATGGCTCAGCGACCTTTCTCGCCCGTGTGTCATACTAAGTACGCGTAACGCGTACTTAGTTCGTCGGCGATCCAACAAGTTCAAAATTTTACTCGTAGCTCGCCTTGGTTCGTAGCTTTGTGCGTCTGTCATCACCGCGAGTCGCGAGCCGCCAGTTCATTCGCGAGCCGCCGACAGCATCGAAGCTGTATCGATACACATGCGCGACAGCATCGCTACTGCATCACTGCAAAAAGTCGCCTTGGGCGCGCGCTCTAAACGCGGTGGCAAAATACTGATTCTTCTTCGATGAACAGCTGACCAGCTTTTCCGAACGGTAAATTTTATTTCAATAAAACTGTCAGTGTCGTAAAATTTTTTTTTGACAATGACATTGACATTCCAGTTTTCGTGATGGCGATCGATTGTTTGTTTGGCAAATGAAAAGTTTTGTAAAATAAAAAACATACTTATTACTTCCTCAATGCTTCATTGAGCACCAATAGTGGCGTAATATTAACAGGAAAATTTGCAGTGGCCACGCAATGACTTCGGCTTCGTCGAGCAGTGCCCGGTCATTGTTCGCCGAATCAAAACAGCGTTTAGCGGAAAGAGTACAAGTCAATATGAACAACATCTCTTCGTTGGCGCGCCAGATACAAAGAGGATCCAAGTCTAATGAGGTATTATATGTGTTGTAACATATACTGAAACCTATAACATATGCTATCTTTTGCTTTTTGAGCATCAAAAGTAGCCTATCCTAAATTATGTCCGAACCGGGAGCAAGTAGTCTTGATAGTTTGTGGCATTTATTATATTTATAGGAATTCACTGGTCCCTTGATAGTTTTGGGGAACTGACAATACTGTTTATAAAAATCCATAGCAACTATAGTTTAAGGAGATTATGCTCGTGATATGCAACCTCCAACAGATTCCCCCTCATCACTAGCATGATCGTTATATCAAACCAAGTGAGGATCTCAACCCATTAAGCCTTGGTCCAGGTAAACTCTTAGTCAGCATATCTGCCTCCATGTGAGCACTTGGACGGTATTCTATTTGAACTTCTTTCAATTGTCTTATGAAATGTAGTTTCGTATCAATATGCTTTGTCTTAGAGCCAATCATAGGATTTTTCGTCAATTGTATGGCAGCCTGGTTATCATTATATATTTTGACGATGGGTTGCCTCCGTTCTGATAAGTCGTTTATTAAACGTCTTAGGTGGACTGCTTCCTTAGCAGCTTCGGCCACACACGCGTACTCTGCTTCTGCCGTTGATAAGGCCACACTCTTTTGTTTTTTGCTTTCCCAGCTAACGGGAGCACCGGCGAGTTTAAAACAATAGCCACTGTACGATCTTCGATCTATTGCGCAAGATGCAAAATCTGCATCAGCTTGACCATACAACTCCATTTTGGTTTTCTTGTAGCACGGGCCGATATCTTTAGTCCCTTTTAAATAACGTAGAACGCGCTTTGCGCTCCTAAAATGTTCCTCTCCAAAACAACTGTTGAATTGTGACAAATAGCTCACACTGAACATTATATCAGGCCTGGTGGCCACGGCTAAATACATCAGTGTTCCAATCAATTGTTGGTATGGTAATTTTTCATCACATTTTTCTTTTTTCTGTAATTTCAGATTAAGTTCCATTGGTGTAGTTGTTGGCTTGCAGTCTTCCATGTTAAATTTCTTCAACACTTTTTCAATATATCGTTCTTGATATAACTTTATTTCGTTTCCTCCTCGCCTTTTAATCTGTATTCCTAGAAGTTGTTCAGGTTCTCCTAGATCCTTCATTTCGAATTTTTCATTTAACATCTTTTTTATTTCTTTTAATTTTGTGTCGCAGGAGTAAGCTATTAACAAATCATCTACATATATTGCTATCATCATTTTAGTTCCACCTTTCTCTAACATATATACGCAAGGATCTGCTTCTGATGGGATAAACCCCATTTTTTCTAGCTCGCTACTCAGTTTTAGGTACCATTGCCGACCTGATTGCTTCAGACCGTAGAGTGCTTTTTCAAGATGGCATACTTTTTCTCCTTTTATGTTTTTCAAGTCCTCTAACATTTTCTTAGCTTTATGGAACAGTGTTAAATTATTGTTACCACTTTCTTCCACCATTATTTCTGCCACATATTCTTCCAAGTAGTCTGGCATCTCCATTGCTATTTTCTTATCTAGCACGCCATTTAGGTAAGCTGTCGTGACATCCATTTGGTTAAGTTTTAATTCCTCTTCCACAGATATAGCGATGACGCTTCTAATTGAACTTAGCTTTGCAACGGGGGAGTATGTCTCATCATAGTCAACTCCGGGTCTTTGTCTAAATCCTCTTGCAACTAGTCTCGCTTTCTTTATCTCCGTGTTTTTCGGACCTATTTTCTTTTTTAAGATCATTTTGAAATCTACAAGGTTCATTTCTTTCTCTCGTTTTGCGATATGCCACGTACCGTTCTTTATGTGTGCTCTAATTTCTGCTTTTATGGCATCATGCCAGTACCTTTCATTTCCTTCTTCTTCTTCTTCGCATAGATACATTTTAGTAGCCATTTCCTCGTCATTTCTGCCTTCCATCTCATAATCCTTAAACCATATTGGCAATTGTCTTTTTCTTTGAGATTGTCTTCTGTTATTGGCATCATCATGAACTGTTTCGCCTTCGGTTGCTTCATGCTCTGCATGATGTTCGACTACTGCTTCATCAATATTTTCATTAAATTCATCAAGTGCATCATTGATCGTGTCTCCGAAAACATCGTGTGTTGGAGAATCAAGTGGTCTCAATGATGGGGTTTCATACTGCGTTGAAGAACTGGGTACTGCGTCAGGTTTTGACGATTTATGTTTCATTTTTACGTCGATTTTTATTTTCTCGATTGCTTCTTCTTCTTTTTGCCCTTTTGGTTTTACTGTCTGATCAGTATTTCTTTTATTAATATCTCTTCTATTTTCCTTTGTTTCTTCAAAATTTGCAAAGTCTTTTCCGTAAAACATGGTATTTACAAATTTTACGTCTCTGCTTATTATAAATTCTTTTGAATCAGGAACGAAGATTCGGTACCCTCTGGCACATTTTGCGTATCCAACAAATACGCCTTCGGTAGCTCGAGGAGCAAATTTCCATCCTCTTTTAGGTCCTTTCCTTAGGACAAACGTTTTCTGTCCGAATATATGTAGGTGCCTTGCCGATGGTTCGCGGCCCATCCATCTTTGAAAAGGCGTCTGTCCCATTAAAACTTTAGTAAGGCATCTATTTGTTATATAATTTGCTGTATGAATTGCATTGGCCCATAGCTCCTCTGGGACATTAGATTCGATCATTAAGCATCTCGCTTTCTCTACTAATGTCCTATTTTTGCGCTCTGCAATTCCATTACTTTGGGGAGTGTAGGGCGTAGATAATCTGCGTTGTATTCCATGTTGCATTAAATAATCATTAAAGTTTTTGTTGATGTATTCGGTGCCGTTATCCGATTGTAGATATTTTATTTTATGCTTTAATGCATTTTCGGCCATGTTTTTATATTCTGTGAATATCTGGAATACTTCGCTTTTATTTTTCATGAAATATACGCAGCAATATCTGGTGAAATCATCAATAAAAGTCACGAAGTATCTTGATCCAGCATGAGTTTCAACTTGCATAGGTCCACACACGTCAGTATGTATTATTTCCAGTGGCTCTCTAGTCTTTATACCGTCTGAGGTATTAAATGGTAAGCTCGTCATCTTTCCTTTCAGACACGTTTCACAGTCTCCCAACTTTTCCTTTTCTTTAATTTCTAATCCTTTTATTAGTTCTTTCTTGGATGCTGCTTTCAGGTCAGATTCATTTAAATGTCCGAGTTTCTTGTGCCACTTCATAATATTTGTATCTTCTTCTACCGAGTTGGCCTTTTCTACTTCATCAAATCTCATGTAATACAAATCATTCTCTCTATTTGCCTTGAGAATGATCTTGCCGCTGCTGTTTTTTATTAATGCTTGATCTTTCTGGAATACTACAGTGTATCCATTATCAGTGATTCTTCCAACCGACATCAAGTTCATGGACAATTCTGGTACATATAGAGCATTATTTATATCGTAGTGTCCATTCTTCACTCTTACCGTGATTTTTCCTTTTCCATTTACTTGAGTGACATACTGATCGGAAGCTAGTTTCAACGTTCCGGACTCATTGTTTAGTGTGTCAAATTTCTCCTCATCGCCGCACATGTGAGATGTACATCCGCTGTCGAGGCACCAAATATTTTTCTTTAAATGCTTCGCAGTCGTTAGGCAAATTGGATGCACACTGAAACTTCCGTGATTTGAATTATTTTCACTATATCCGGCTCTTGCTTGGCATTCAGAAGCCTTATGTCCCTTTCTTTTGCATTTATTGCATCTGAACTTGAAATGTCCGCTGTTATTATTACTTCCTTGTCTTTTATTTTTGCTATAAAAAGCATCTTCCGTATTTTCTCTATTGTTGCTGTTTTTTCGGGCTTCACTTTCCTCAATAATCTTAATCTTTAAATTATCTGGACTTGGCAATCTGTCTCTAGTTTCGATGGCAATTCTGAAATTTTCGAAACTGTGTGGCAGACTATACAGCATCATAATGCTTAATAGTTCTGGATGTATTTCCACACCCATTGTTGCCAGTTTATCAACCACATCGATAAAATTGCTTAAGTGATCCTGCACATCGTCTTTTTCAGCCATTTTCTTCAGAACAAGCTGTTTAAGCAAAGTTGCTTTTCGTGCGGGTCCCGAACTTTGATGAATAGACTTTAGCTTGTCCCAAACCTGTTTGGAAGTTTTACAGCCAGTCACCTGTTTAAGCTGAGGTGGAGACATCAATAGCATGATCTCAGCACGAGCCATCGTATCCATTTTCTGGAACTTCTCTGCCTCTTCGGTAGTCGCATTTACGGATAATTTTGTGGCTCCGCTTGCGTATTCCCATAGCTCATTTTTTATTAGGATGGCTTCAGCCTGAACACACCAGGTATCATAGTTAGTTTTACTAAGTGGTTCTATACGATACGACAACGACATCGTTCCTCGAACAAACCACGCTCTGCTACCAATTGATAGTTTGTGGCATTTATTATATTTATAGGAATTCACTGGTCCCTTGATAGTTTTGGGGAACTGACAAGACTGTTTATAAAAATCCATAGCAACTATAGTTTAAGGAGATTATGCTCGTGATATGCAACCTCCAACAAGTCTGCTTTACACCTAATGTTGTTGATATTATTAAAGTTAAATTGCCCCTAACTATCCCTGCACAACCCATTATTATTTACAGGAATATTTGCAACCAGATAGTCATGGGCTTAGCTTTGCCTCATCTTTTGATAAATCAATTTCCATAATCCTACTGCCAGGCAAAGGCAACCAAACTCCTTGCATTGATATACTAGTCTATGGTCTGGTGTAGCTCTTATGTTTTTATTAAAATTTTCCAGTTACTATCAAAAGCAGCCAGAGACATGGCATCAGCTGAGCATCAAATAGAGAGCAGTGAAGAGAATCTGAAGAAGATGCAGCTGATTGCAGTCCACATGGGGTACCAGTTTGAGAACATACAGAAATCAGCTCAGTTGATCACTGAGATCGGAGAGAAAGTCACAGCTATGTCTGCTCCTCAGGCCACGCAGAGGTGATAGGGCTTGCTTAACTTTAGCTCAACGTCGTAGGATTATGTTGTGATGTAAATACACCATAATCTGCCTGGCCTTTTACAGCCTAGTGACATATGTAAAATAATGTTGGCAAGCCCAGTTCCCATTTGAATGATGATGATGAAGATTTGTTAAATAATTCAATCCTAGTCTGATTTATGTAAACAATTTTCATTAGACTCTCAACTTGGAGAGTCATAATTACATAAATCAACTTGTCTTGCAGTTCCGCGTAAAATATTACGCCATATCATTTAGTTCATAATCCTGAATGTACGTTACTCGTATATGTGATGGCGACATAAAAAAACTACTTTCCCTCTCTTGCCCATGTCTTTCTTGGTGAGCAAGTAACGCATGCACGATTTGTTTGTTTTTTTTCTTACGTCATCATTCCGTGTACCATTATGCATCCAGTGCACTGAGGAATTATTTTGTTGGCGCGTGTGTTAAGTTAAGTTCATCCCATGTTTTGAACACTGCAAAGCGCATGCCATTAGGCCGCTTTAGCCGTTAGTACTCATTATTTAATTTGTTAACACGGTTTCCTACCAATTTCTTATAAAATAAGTTTTAAGTAAAGTATTAATGTAAATAAATTATATGTAATTATAAAAATATGAATGTTTTTGTTATTATAAGATTTAATACAGATACTAAATCGGAGGTAGGTACTTTAGACTTTTGCATAAATAACCCAAAGATGTGCTTGCATTGCCGAGTCTGAATGAATCCCTTTCAAGATGAAGTTTACAGTTCCAGATGTTTGATGAATATAAATATTTGGAGCTGATGTCTCATTCATTATAATAAAATGCACTTGGAACAAAATCTGCCTAGTCTTTTCCCAACTATGTTGGGGTCGGCTTCTAGTCTAACAGGGTGCAGCTGAATACCAGTATTTTACATGGATCTCTATCTGACCTCTACAACCCAGTTACTGGGTAACATGAACCCCTTGGTAAGACTGGTTGTCTTACCAAGCTTCTGACGACCCGTAACGACTGTCAAAGATACACGAATGACATCTGGGACCAACGGCTTAACGTGCTTTCCTAGGCACGGAGGAGTCTCGGTATGTTAAGATACCCATCCATGGACCAACCCCGGCAACCGTAGCTTAACCTGATGGATTGACCAGTGCGACTGTTATTACTTAGCCACGAGCTCCTCTAACAGCATGGCGGCAATCATTTGTATTTTCGCAGCTTTGTTATTTATTGCTATCGAAATCATTTAGGAGTTGGGATAACCGATCGTTAGGATCATAAGATCATGATCCATTTATTTTCCGGGATTCTGTGGCCCTTGGATTTCTTCATCGTCGTTTACAACACTACATAGGATGCTTCCAATACAGTTTACAGTAAGCTTAAGTAGGGTTCTTGAAATTCCTAAATTCCTTTTTTTTTTTTCCTTTTTTTTCCATTTTTAGATTTACTTACATGAGAAATATGATCTAATGTTTTTTGAGTAGCATTTTGTTTGCGTTCTTGCAAAAGTCTTACTTATCAAACAACACTGTTTAGTATTGCTTGTCGAACGGTTATAATGTGATTAAATCACTGTCTGATAATGGTCGAATCAATGCACCCGTGTAATAGGAGGCATTTTAGCACGAAATTTGAAATTCGCATAAAACCTAAACCGCGCCTACTGGGGTCGTGTAAACCGGGGTGTTACTGTATTTACCAGGTCAGCATTGCTGCCTTGCTTAGCTGCGCGTCCAGCTGTACCTACCCACAGATGCATCATAACATTAAGGGCGGATTTTTCAACCGTCAGATAACTTTTATCTAATAAATGAATTTGACATTATCTAAACAAATGTTACAAAGGGAAAATATTTGATTGTTTGTATGTTTGTTACGCCTTCACGCTAAAACGCCTGAACGGATTTGGATGAAAATTGGCATATGCGTAGACATGACTGAGTTAGGACATAGGATACGTTTTATCCCGATATTCCCACAGGATCAAGACTTATGCGGGTGAAACCGCTGGGCGCAGCCAGCTTTCTATAAAAAGCTCAAATCAAACCACAATATTTATTCCTCAAAAGTACTGAAAAATAACAGTTGAAAAATCCGGTAATTAACTCCCAAATATCATCAGAGCCTGAAAGTTTATTCACGAAGACTTAATAATAATTCATGAAGAATTAATCAGACGCACAGACTCACATACGCATGTAAGTACGTTTATTCTACCTAGCTATTCCCATTCATCAAATGCATTCAATGAATCGTCCAAGGAAGTAGGTACTATGTATACTAGAATTGTGACAATTAGGTATTCAGTTAGATCGTGACCAGTAGATATGTCTCAGGAAGTGCCCCGACCTGCTCTGCTATTGGGACCACCAGTGAAAGTACTAGGATAGCCGCAGGTTTGAGTCCAATGGATTATTACTGCTTTTGTTCCGGCTTATACCGTACTGATATGAGAATATGAATTTTATTGTTTAGGTCGTTAGGTGTGTTTTTGAGTGGATGTTGTTGTTGCATTTACGTTATGCCGTAGATTTGTGATTTAATGCTATTATTAGATTTGTTGTCCAGTATCTTGTTAGTAGACATCAATATCTAGGTAGGTAGGTAAGGTACCAGAAACTACCTTCTCTCCAAAGTTACCTCGTTGAGATAGCATGCTGGCTGCACTGGCGATCCTATTGGATCTTATAGGGCAGGGGTCCTGGTGCGCCGTAGAGAGTAAAAAGAGGTGCCGAGAATGTGTGCGTTACCCAGGCCAGATGTTGTCGAAAATGGTCATTTGAATCTAATAGATAATTAGTTTTGCGGCTTCTGTAATTGTTGCGCACATTTTTAAATTTGTTGCGCTTATAGTTTTTTAATTATTTCACAAAAACATTTCCTGCTGGGGTAACGTTATCCCAGCCAGACCTTTTTCTTTCTAATGGGAATATTTAAATAAATACTAGCTATAAAATTAGTTGTCTAGATGAAGTAAATGTTGTGCCTTATTTTGTATTTGTTCTTTCATCGGTTGCGAAGTTATTCGACATTTTGCTGGGGTAACGTTTTTGGTTTTGCTAGATCTTTGAAACGGTTAAGCGGATTCTTATCATATTTTGTACATGACTTCTTAGGAATTCGTTTAAATTTGTTCTGCAATAAAAAAAACAAAATAATGCATAGTTTAAAGGTTATTTCATTAAATAGAAAAAAACTTCAATTGGTTCCAGCACTCTCAATAAGAGGTCTAAAGACTTACGCTAAATCTTTATATTTAATAATCATTTGCCGTGCGTTAGTCTCGCGAAAACTCGAAAATGGCTCAACCGATTGTGATGAAACTTTGGTAAGTTGTTGCGCGCTCACCGGAGAAAGTTCCTAACAAAAACAAAAATGAAAAAGGCATTGCAACGCATGGTATTAGCTAGTTATACAATAAATAAAAACTCAGTTTCATATTGTGGATGTTTTAATTTTTTGTGCCTATCATTGTAACTTATTTCAATTAGCTAGGGCGCCGAGACAAAATACTAAACCTGTAATTGCATCGCGAACTGAAAAAGTTTGGGAACCCCTGATAAAGGGTTTAAGAAGGAATAAGGATAACGAACAAAATTAAATCACCTTAATAAAATACGAGTGAGTAATGTGACGTCGAATGCATCACATTTTTTTTATGAAGTCTAGTTTTTCAGAATATCTATTTGGCAAGACGAAAATTGTAGTTGGGAAACTACAATTTTCACTAAAACTCGACTTCACAAATGACTACAACAGACTTCAGGGATGAAGGCGTCCATGAATTCTTTATTGGCCAGGAATATTTACCGAAACCAAAAGGTCAGCATAATCAACCGTTTTGGATTTCTAATTAGACTTGTTCTTACTCGGTCATTGAATGGATCGCTCCGATCTAGTACAATCTGTAAAATGTACTAGTTCGGCCTTCTAGTACTATTAGTACACTAACTGAATGAAGAGTTTTACGAGTGCTTGGATGGTAAAACCAAAAAGAAAACAAAACTTTAAATGAACAATAAATCGTATCTACTATCAGTCACAGAGAATAATAGCAGTGTACTTAATTCAAAATGGAAACTAACTGGAAAGTAGGTACTTATTATTTTAAGAAATCAGAAAATAATTTAAAAAATCGGTAACCTCGCATACCTATAAGTTTCGAAAGAAATAAAGCAAAATACCTAAACTATTTTCGTGATAAAGATCTAAACACCTTGGCAAATCAGAGTTATGAAATTGTAAGTTTGAGAAGTCAGAGTGCAACAGGAGTGAAAACTGCGTCTCGTTCCTCGCTCCCTGGCGACCGGTCTGTTTCCCGCGCGATCCATGAATCGAGAATATGCGTGATCAACGTCCTTAGTCTGCGGATCCAAGTCCGAGCGACCGATCGGACGGAACGTGATCGAAACGAAGTACTAAATGACCGAAGTACTATTAAGCTTACGGAATAGTTCATTCTAGTACAGTGTCGTGAATGAATTCTTAATAGTACATAGTACATGTACTACACAAGCCTATTTCTAATAAGTAAATAAAAACTTCCCTTTTATGGGCTTCATTTGCAAAGGTTAGGGAAACCCAAAATAGCAGGCCTAAATATGGCTGTCGTAAAATTAATTACAACAATATTTTTTGTTCAAATCGAGGATGTTACTTTATGCAGAAATAACAGTCGTATCGTGAATGTTAATAACGGAATAGTCCCTGAAGAAAGAAAGAATGAAAAAGTGTTTATTCTGCACAAACTAAACGCACATTACAAAAAAAGAAACAAAACAATACCATTTTACAAATTAGCCAAAAGCCTCGTATCCATTAACACAGAAAAGTTTGACAAATTTTATCTATTGCTATTTCTTTTCTACCCTAATATAGGTACTTATTAAATTGACAAACAATGAAGCCATGGATAATGAGGATCGGGAACGTCATTGTCAACGTTTATGTGCGGGTTGCAATACATACGTAATTTTACTCCGCGAACCAAATCACTGCAATCAATGTTAGACTAGCATCGTATAAACAGCTCTTGCGTGGTGCCAAGCCAGGAAAGTTAGTCAGGGTATTACTTGCTTGCTAGGCTTCAAAAATCAGCCTCGTATGACTTGGGCATTAGCGTGGGCTTTCTGCCACTTACACATAAACGCCAAAATGAGGCATATCTAGATCATGGTCGTGGCCATCACTACAATAAGTTGTTGTAGTGATGGCGTGAACACCCCGCAAGCCTTAGTGGGGGTGTTCACGTTAGATCACTTGGCCCATCGCGCCGGCTAATTTCACGGAAAATAGGCAGACTAAAACCGTATCCTAGCAACACTATAGGTATGAAACTTGAGCCTTGCCCTCTTTTCCAACAAAAGGACTACAGTTTCATAATTTATTGTGCTTTATGACATTTAATCAAATTAAATAATATTACAAAAGAGAGAGGAAATGTACCGCTATTTTGGGTTTTATTTTCTACTTCATAAAGATCAGACTCTACTTCTCGTGTTGTAGATGTAAAAAAATATTTGTAAGAAATGTTTTTTCAATTGCAATACGATATTGAACTCTAGGTCGATTTCACCTAGTTACATAGTTCGGACGGTATTTTACATAAATGTTTTATCAATAAAGATCAATACATAACAGCCTACTACTTTTTTTTTTTTTTTTTTGAGGATGGGAAATTATCAAATAACTTCTCCCGCTCTGGGTGGAGCGGGAGGGCGTGTCAGACTTTTACTGACTAAAACCCACCCGTGTTCCTTCCGTTGCCTGTGTGCCGAGGTCGCGATATCCCTTTCAGACAAACCCGCAACCCCGGCAGGGACAGCCTACTACTGGTTTAGTCTTTAGGTAACTAGATGTAATAAATAATTTTATGATATAACCACATAGATAGATAATAAATTGACTATGTAACATTATAAAAAATGGCTTCCGATTTGTAGGTTACATCGCAGCGCAGTAGGTAGCATTGCAAACGCTAGGTTACAATTTTTGTTTTTGGGGTATACCTACCTTCAAAAGGGGCCCGGGCTTTGAGTATAAGACCGGGGAGTGTGGGATTTTTACCTCGCTAAAACCACCCCGGTGGTCACCATCTGCACTTGGAAGGGGGCTCCGTTATCTCTCAAAAGGCCAATCCGAAACCCCCTCTCTGCAACGCTTGTTAGGGCACATCTCTAAGGAGACTGTAGAGGGATATCCCTAAAACCTATTTTGGCTGATTGCCCAAACCTAGAACACGCTGTTCTCGCCACTATTTTTGCTTTTCGTCGGGAAATCGTCAGGGACGTCCTCCGATCTGTAGCAAGCAGTGGGGTCTGTCAGACTCTTTCAGTATACTTATATGAAGGTACATTTGACAAGACCTTATTTTTTACCCTCTGCCTCCACTTAAAGTAGGTACAGTTTCATGAGCTGTCTCTAAAGCTATGGTTTAATGATCCTCTGTAAAAAGATCCTGCTGTATGAATCGTCGTTTTGCTAATAGAAGATTGCCTCGCTGTTTCTCACAATAAAACAATAGCAATCAGTCTGCAAAGCAAGTCATTGCTGCGAGCGAATTCAAGCGGTGTCGACTGTTTACTCTACGTCTAAATCTTGTGTATGGCTTTGTTAAATACAAACTGTTTACCGGCCATCGCTTCATTTACTTATACGAAGTTATTGGCCAGAATAATATAAAATCTATGGTTTTATAGAGACTTAAAATACCTACACAGATACTTCAGTAGAAGCTTTCTTGCTTAATTTATTATGATGTTATTTTTTTTGTTATTATATTATTATTTCGTCGACACGTCGATAGTTTCTGAAAATGTGAAATCTCTTACAAATCAATAGATTCTTAATTGAATGATTCAATGGAAATTGTTAAGTGGTATCGATTAAATCCAGTCAAGTCATTCGAAATCCGTCTGTCTCTTGGATTAACTTAACATTTCAGATATGGTTGCGTAGGTCAAGAGTTACACTGTAGACATCATTATTTCGACACAGCAATCATGTTTGAGCTAGATGTGTTTCAAATACTTGCATCAAACTAGGCATCTTCCTTTCAGAAGACCACATTAGTAACCCTCTACTGGCCATAGACTATTATCAAGTATTGTTATAAGTTTTTGATACACAATCGTGCTTACTATGCCATTGTATCCATTGCCCGCTCCAATTCTTGCACTTTCGTTTTTTTTTTCTGCGACATCTATTATTATTCTATTGGGTACGAGGTTATGCAACCACTGCCTTTGGAGTTTTGATATAATTTTTACTGCTTTGTGTTTCGACAAGTAAAGTTTTGGCGCGGAAAAATTCCGCCATCTTTCTTTTTACGATGACGTAGAGTTGAATTTAGAAAGTTCTGTTTTTTTTCGGCGGCAAAGGTAAGTTTGTGTTACAGTTTGGTCGTGACTGCAGAAGCGACTCTCGGCCTCAGTTACGCAAGTTGCAAGTTGTAATTACTTGTGACTCGAAAGTGCAAAATTTGCGGGCCAGCTAATGTTAGTAACAGTCTTGTTCTGATATTTAAGCGAAGATATGACGGTTAAGTGTTTCAGGTTGATTTGTACCGGTTTTTTGACGATTTGTCGGTTACATGCTTGTGTATTGCGGTTTGTAGATTGGGTACCTACTTACCTACGATGAATCAGCGTATAAGCGTTTTGAAGATGTGCAAAGATGCAGTAAGTAGAATGTTCGACTGTCGAAATGACCTTTCAGTTTGAAACTCATCATTACTTTCTGTTTCGCAAACCCTCTTTCATAATTCTTCCTCAACGGCCATTTTTTATATAACTTTTCGTTAAGTTAAGAACAAATTTCATGTTCATCTTCAAAAAATATTTTCGTTAGGAAATTCCGTCCACCACCTTTAATTCTTAGCTGACTGGGTACCAACCATCATCAGATTGTCTCATAAGCTGCCTCACAACATGTAATTTACCTTTTTTTCATTATATTAATATCAATCTGCCTAGCCTTTTTCCAACTATGTTGGGGTCGACTTCCAGGCTAACCGAATGCAGCTGAATACCAGTATTTCACATGGAGCGACTGCCTATCTGACCTCCACAACCCAGTTACTGGATAACATGATACCCCTTGGGAAGACTGGTTGTCATACTTTTAGGCTTCTGATTACCCGTAACGACTGTCAAAGATCCGCGAATGACAGCCGGGACCAACGGCTTAACGTGCTTTCGAGACACGGAGGGGTCTCGATATGTAATGGATGGTCACGAACCGACCGCGGCAAGCATAGCTTAACCTTCGATCGACCCGTGCGACTGTTATCATTTAGCCACGAGCCCTATCATTATACAAAACAATTAAGTATGGATCTGCTTGGCTTTTTAAAATCGTTTTGTTTATTCGATTATATATAATTAATATATTATTTTAAAATCGATTTGTTTATTCGATTATATATAATTAATATATTATTTTAAAATCGATTTGTTTATTCGATTATATATAATTAATTATTTTAAAATCGATTTATTTATTCGATTATATATAATAAATATATTATTTAAAATCGATTTATTTATTCGATTATATATTTTATACATATATAATAAATATATGTATATATATATTAATAAATAATATATACAGGGTGGTAGAGACATCGACGTGAAACCCGCTGCGTTAAAATTTTTCGTTGGTTATTAAATAAAAAAACAGCTGTGCATACATTTTGACGGCGTAGGCACTTTTCTATGAAACAGCAGTATTTT
Organism: Agrochola circellaris; assembly: GCA_914767755.1. Lineage (NCBI taxonomy): Eukaryota > Metazoa > Arthropoda > Insecta > Lepidoptera > Noctuidae > Agrochola > Agrochola circellaris. The sequence continues at coordinate 7,500,568 of OU611850.1, read as the reverse complement.
TTTTTTAATAACCGACGAAAATATTCTATACGTTCAGAATCATGTACTGAATCTATGGTAACAGTTTTAGCGTCGATGTCCCTGACACCCTGTATATAAATATATTTTTAAATTATATTATCGAATTATTTATTTTTATATTCGCCAGTCTACTCTAGCCTCTCTAAAGTTGCGGCACAACATTTGGTCCTCCTTCCGCATCCAGTATATTCCTACCATCTTCAGGTCGTCGGTTCATCAGTCGGGGTCATCCTCCATTACATTAGCCGTTTTGCGGTCTATACTTCAAAACTTGTTTGCACAATCAATGTAAGTGGCGATTAATCATTTTGTAAGATAGGTAGGATTTGATCAATCTTCTTGGAGTTACACAGATATCATTAGCAGGTTTTTCTGCGCGGTAAAAAACTGATAGGAGCATGGCCTTTTTACAATGATTCGGTACAGATTTGGACCGCATCCAGATTTATTTTTGGTAACGAAGTTAAAAAATAAAATCTAACTACTATAGTTTTGTTAAAGAATACTTGTTACAAGTGATTGACAATTTCTGTAACGTAGTTCAAAACATACATACGAGTATACTCCATACGTTTAGGAAGTTAAATAAAGGTAAATAAATATTAAAAATGGTTTTTATAGATGACACTTTCTTGTTTAAAAATACGATAAACGAAAGTATAAATTTATTTTAGATTTTTACAATAGTTTCCTCTTTTATTAATGTATGTTAAACTTTATCATTTATCCATAAACTACTCTTCGTAGATGTAACAGCTTGAGCACAATTTTATTGTAAGATTTATAATAATAATATAATATTTTGTAATCTGTCTGTTTGTAAAGAGCCCAAACTCAAAACGTCAACGAATTATAACGTTGCTAAATTGAAGAGTACAACTGTGACGTAGCATGACAACTGAAGTGACAGGTATTACGTTTAGTCGGTTACTGCACAGCTGTCTCGTCACGTGGTTTTTTTACTACCTAAACCTATGAGTATAGCTTCACGATTATCTCTGCGTAAAACAGTCAAGTGAGGAAATCCACATCAATAATATATTCCACATGTGTATGTTACCGAGAAAGGCGATAGGTCGGTATATGTCACGGTGGGCAATTACCGACTGGTTGCGGTTGTGGACGAGCAGTACTTACCTACGTGTACGTACCTACGCGCATGCGTAGTGATTGCCTCGGCCCGCGGTTTCTAAAGACCAAGTGTCAGTTGACGACATGGATAGATTAATAAGAACTGGTTCAGTAAAGATCAGAGTCGTCGGTCAAAAGATGCTCCTGCGTAAAAGCGATCGTTGTAGTTCGAAATTCAATCTACTGTGTGTTCATTATAATTTGTCCCGTGACGCGATCTTCACAAAAGCTTGCGGGAGTGATGATGATGACGTCCCGCTGAAGTAGGTGCATAAAGGCTGCGCTGACGTTCATTCTTGGGGTCACTTATTTCGAGGCATGACGAATAGGGTGTAAAGTTCACGTATCCACCATAGAAAAGGGAGGATCCTCCGAGCAGACGAGTGTCGTATCTGGCGGGTAATTGCCTAACAATTGATGTCGGGGAAGTTATACAGGGTGGCAGGGACATCGACGCGAAGCCGGTTATCATGGATTCAGTACATGATTCTGAACCCCCTGCGTTGAAATTTTTCGTCGGTTATTTAAAAAAAAAACTATACATATATGCTGTTCGCACGGCAAACTCTATTTGCGCGATGCAGGATTTGTAAGACGTCAGGATTTTGTGTCACGTCAGGTCTCTGATGCGTAGTTCGCATGAGGCGATGTAGATGTCGCCACAGTGGCACGGTTCTGTCAGTCGCCATTTTGAACTCTATTAGTATTGAAACTAAGCTTGACAAGCAATGGTGTCAACATGACGGCAAGGGACAGGTTATAGTAAACGGTTTGTAGTCTTCTTACAAATTTGTTGGAATGTTATCTTGCTTGCTGTCTTCATCATCATTCTCTTACCCTTATACCAATTTATTTAGGGTCACCGAAACATGTCTTTTTCTCCCATACTTCTCTATTAGTCGTCATCTCGGTAGTCACCCCCTTTCTAGCTATATCATCTTCCACACAGTCCATCCATCATTTCTTTGGTCTTCTACTACTCTTATACTATCTACATTCTTAATCAAAACTTTCCTCACGACATTTTTATCTTGCTTGCTGTAGGTCTCTACCTATAAGAAGTACGTAACTACGCTTAGCGGGTCAATCGGTCACCGAGGATAATTAGCTTAGTTTATCTCATCTGAGATCATTGACCGCTTACCTACTTCTTCATACCCCTATGACTTTTGACATTTTAATAGATATATGGCATGAAAATCTTTCGCAGCGTGTGTGAAAGATAAGGCTGCCAGTTTTATCCTAGGAATTTAAGGGTAAGTCTGGAACGTCCAAAACCAGTTGTTTTTATCAAATGAGTCTTTTAGAAATGCCATTTCAAGCCATTCGGTAAGACTTTTTTTTTTTTTTTGATCTTGGGAAATCATCAAATATCTTCTCCCGCTCTGAGTGGAGCGGGAGGGCGTGTCAGACTTTTACTGACTAAAAACCACCCGTGTTCCTTCCGTTGCCTGTGTGCCGGGGCCACGATATCCCTTTCGGAAAACTCACAACCCCAGCAGATCCGGTTAGACTGGACGCTTATCCCTTATCGAAAAGGCTAGGCAGACAGAGGTAGGTATGGAAAAGCCATTTCCAATCTTGCGCCTCTTTATGGCCAAAAGATCGAAGGACCAAGGAGGGGCTTGTGGCTAAGTAATAACAACCACATGGGTCGATCGGTCATGGTAAGCTACGCTGTCCGTAGATGGGTCACCGTCCATATTATACCAAGACCCCTGCGTGCCTCGGAAAGCACGTTATGCCGTTGGTCATTCGTGGATATTTGACAGTCGTTACGGGTCGTCACAAGCCCGAAAGTCTGACAACCAGTCTTACCAAAGGGGTATCGTATCACCCAGTAACTGGGTAGTGGAGGTCACATAGGCTGTTGCTCTATGTAAAATACTGGTATTCAGCTGCATCCGGTTAGACTGGAAGCCGACCCCAACATAGTTGAGGAAAGGCTAGGCAGATGACAATTATTACTAAATCGCGTTTTTGTATGTATGTTGTGGTATGTCTTTTGTGTGCACCAAATAAACGATATATCTATCTATCTATGATGATGATGATCGAAGGACCAAAAGTATAATTATTTCCATACCTTGGTGATACATTTACCAATAAGTTTATTGTTATTAGCAAATACTAAGACACTGTGGTCCATATTATTTCGCCATTTATACGACTTTTTAGTCCATCGGAAGTCAATATATTCATCCTCTAACAATTCACTAACCTAATCGATTAAATCGTATGCCAATAACGCCCTTCCCTAACATAAACCGATAGTGGTATCGATAAACGCCTAATTGCCATCATTTCGAAAGGATGTCTGTGAAGATGGCAACAGGCTAGGTTTGCATCAGTTAGAAATGTTACAAGATAATAACTTATAGTTATTAGTGTTTTGGTAATTAAAATGGAAACGTTACAATGTATGAATGTAGAAACGAATAAGGTTCGTATAAATATTTATTTACGTCATGTTTACCTATAGTATCTTCAATTTGAATATTGGTTTAGGGTTTGGATGCAGAAAACAGGTGCAATCCTGCACCTGTTTTCTGCTGCTTTTCGGCTGCTTGAGCTTAATTATGCTGAAACGGAAATCTTTTATGTTTCAAATATTAAAGTATGCATCATCTCATACTCGCTAACACTGGATACTCATCCCATTCATACTTACACTCATCATTTACATAGTTACACTCATTATATTCACATACACAGATACATTTGGTCACCTTTTTTTAGGTTGGGAAATTATCAAATAACTTCTCCCGCTCTGGGCGGAGTGGGAGGGCGTGTCAGACTCTTTTCTTTAAGTCCTATGTTTGATTTATTATCTTACTGAAACCGGTGCATTTGTTAACCTATGTTTAAAATCTTTATTATCTGTCGAAAGAGACTAGATCCGACCACAGGGTATCCTAGTGCGGGGATCCAGTGTCATATATCTAAATATTGTAACGTTTGTTTATTTATCAATAAACGTTTTATTATTTTATTAAAATTACGGGGAAGGGTACATACGTGTCTCTTCGTTATTATCAGACATATTTTAACAACTGTGGGCGTATTGTGGATAGTGTTGGTTATTGCGCAATAGAAAAACCGTTTGCAGTTCAGATCACATTATAATTTACGATCAAATAAATCACACTAGCAATTCACACACTGTTGGTACACAGACACGGAAAGCACGACAATTTCTCAATTTCAAACGTGTTCACTGCTTCACCGCCACCGACGAACTCCGCTTAGCTCCGGCCGGTCCGAGCGTTATGTTGTAGACTCTGTCGAGCGCCGCTAGGCGGTGCTAGCGTCCCGATTAGTCAACTCAGTAATATATTTCTGACAAATACATGTGTATGAAGCTTAGGCAGAATTCGTGATCCTTTTTAGCCGGAAATCCTTCGCTGCAAGCTTCTCTACAGATTGATTGATATAAGTTAAAGGTACTGCTAGATTCTGGCCTCTTCATAGAGTACGTACCCTCTTACTATATTATCACTAAGCTATCAATTGCAGCTTAAAAAACATACAAAAGTTATCGAACCAGTTTGGTAATTTTTGTCTGTTTTTCGTTTTATTACCGTAAAGTACCGAAGACGCTTTTCGACTCGTTTTTCTTGAAAAGTCAATAGAGTTCACTTTTTCGTTGTCCAACCACACGTGGTGCAATATAGGTATGTATTTAGTATGTGTAAGTAGTAATAGTAATTTAACTATCGCTTACTTTTAGTACAATACAGTCCGGCCGTTGGCGTTGGGAGAATGCGTTTTTGACACCTGTCAGTTAGACAATTTTTAGTAACTTTATGGATCAAATTCGCAAAACACATATTCGTTAGTATGAAACTGACAGGTATCAAGAACGGATTTAAGACGGCCGGACTCTAAGTTTAGCTAACAGTCATAACGAGGTTACTTCAGCCACAGTATAAATAAGTAACAGTATTATATCTTCATAGAAAACGACCGAAATGACGCGCTTCGAAATGTCAGTGTAGGTTTATCAGTACCCTGTACCCTGTTTACCTACCGAGCGGCCGTAAATAATTATTTCAAGGTCCCTGCCAAGATATATAATACTGTTACTTTATTATACTGTGCTTCAGCTTACAAGTGCACGCCTCACTAGTTCCGTCTATACCTTGTTACGATGCCCGTCTGTCTGTCTGTTGTAGTACAGTAATTAGGTAGAATAAGACAAGTTATTTTTAATGTTATGCTAAGTAAACACTCACTTGGTCAGCAACTTTTTAGGTTTAATCATCAAAAATATCAACAATAATGAGTAGGTAAGGTATATATTAGCGTAGGTAAGCCATTTTAATGCTATCAGAGACACATTTTTCTTTAAACTGCTGTCCAAAACTAAATTCGAGCGTGGGAATAACTTACGATGAAAAAAATCGTTTTAATTAGTAATTACGTGGCCAATGGTAATGGCCGGGGCTTACGAATTGTAGGTCGTAGGATCAAATCCAGACAGGCGCTTTACTTTCTGTAAATTACTTCATCACCACTGCTCTTAAAACGGACAGGAAGGAAAACATCGTGAGGAAACCGGCATGACCTAAGAACCTAAAAATTCGAAGACATGTGACATCTACCAACCCGCACTGGGCCCGCGTGGTGGATTACGGCCCACTCCCTCTCACTGAGAGGAGGCCTGTGTCCCAGCAGTGGGAACATTATAGGCTGATTATGACTTGAAGGTATCAGGTTTTTTTTTATTGTTTAAAAATTCAAAAAGGTTTGGGCAACCTCAAACTTATTGATGAGGCTGAAATCAATTACAAAATGACCACACATCAGGAACACTTACCTACTTTCGTAAGTCAAACCAGAAAACAATTCTCCCTAATAAATTACCTCACAAACTTCACTTGAACATTGTAATTTTCTAACCCTTCCATACCATTACCCTGTCAAAAGCCTGTAATCAGCGTATAACCCTGGCATGAAGGGGTATTATCGAAGCATGCATATAAAGCATTACATTTCGTCATAACCCTGCGTTTCCTGGACACGACCGAACATGGGAATATAGGTAACTCGAGCACAGAGCAAGTTTTTGTGAAGAATCAAAATGTAGCAATGATTGGAACGAAGTTATTTTTCTAAGTGTTGGTAATTTATCACTGTTTTCCTTACATGGTAAGGAATTCGGTTTTGTTTATGTCCAAAGGAAATGGTTTTTTATAATATGTCATAAACATATAAAACAAAGTCTCCCCCACCGCGATTGTCTGTCTGGACGTGATATACTCATACCGAACGGATTTTCATACGGTTTTCACCAATGGACGGAGTGATTCATGAGGAAGGTTTAGATGTATAATTCAATAAGGTTTTGTGTAAGTTGGCTGAAATATGACGATGATTGTTGAAGATGTCGGAAGACATCATGCCGGCTGGGAGCTTGGTGCGCCGCGTAAACTAATAGTTATAAAAAAACAATGTATTATGAAATTAACACACTGTTTACCAGTACCCTAATTACGTAATACACGATCAATCAGAATCTGAATCGTTTTGAAACAGATTGCTAATTCATTGCTTCATAAGCTGGAAAAAAAATCTGCTCAACAACGTAAATAACGCAATGAATGTTGTTGAACTGTCAAAATTAAACAGATTAGTCGTAATCGTTTACGAAAATGTGTTACATAATTAGATAGCTGGATTAAGTACGTTCCCTCGGAATATTTACCGATATCAACGCGGGCGAAGCCGCGGGCAGAAGCTGGTAGATAATATATTGAAATCTCATTGATTTAAAACCGTAATAATTTTGTAATTCAATGCGTTTGATTTGTCTTTTATTTACAAATACAAAAAATGTCATGCAGACCTGTTTTATAAGAAGTTTGATTTGTGTGAATGAAAAGCTGCAAAATCCAGAGTAAGTGACTTTGTTACTACGGTATGCTAGATACAAATAGTTAATTTCTTTAACAAGCTTTGTACTACTAGTACATTGCTAGTGATAGAAGTGTGCTTTTAAACAAATAAATTCCTGTATTAGGACGCTCCACTCTTCTGCAACTTAGATTTATGTAATATAAATTACGAAAATTATGCTAGTATTTAGTATTTATATAATTTGAGAAAGAAAATTAATACAAAAGAGACTTTTTATACATCAGCTTATTCAAATGAGTGATTTTTTTAATGCCTTCTCGCAGGCAAGTTAGGAGGTTATAGGCTGCTTAACCGAACTTTCCTGCGGCTGACTCAATAAATTAAGGCCTCCAGGCAGGGCATAAAAATTAGAAACTAAGCAACTACACGCTAAGGGCACCCCCAGTGGGGTACGGACCTCGGCTTAGGGCGTCGTTGGGGAGGCAAATGAGTGTGTGTTTTGTGTTTGTTATATTATATATGAGTTGGGTACCTAAATGTGATATGTGTGTGAGTGGGGTGTACGTGTACATACACCTACACCCCACTCACATACATATCACATTGCATTAGCGAGTAGTTGCTTAGTTTCAAATTTTTGTAGAACTCGACGATAAATCTACACAGCACATGTGTGCTGTGTAGATTTATCGTCGAGTTCTCTATCCTTATTGTTTTATAGTAGACATGTCGATTTTTGATCCCGGTGGATCAATTGGAATATTCTCACCATGAAATATACTATGCTAACTCACTAAGGAAATTGGTGTCATTGTTGAAACTGTTGTCGCCATATCCATATCGTTACGATGAGTAATACTCAAGTTTTTTCCTTCATACTTATTTATATGCTGGGCAGCGAAAGTGCGAACAGGATATTGAAGCTTTAAGAAGGCAAAAATGAAGCAACCGACATATTTTGTTTTCAAAATCAACGAAGTATATTGAGGGTGGATGGTTCCAATTTAGTTCATGCGTAAAACTACACTAAAATAATGACTTTAAAAATTACAACGTTGCTGTGCTAATGTGCCATGCTTTGAAAAGGTAATTTTAAGTATAGTCGGTACCTACTTACTAATCTAATACTATTATAATTAATTATTCTTGGTTATTAGCCCTCGAAAATAATAATCTTAGCGTACATAAATTCGACCATTGTTTTACTACACAATAAATCGATTGATATCTTTTTTAATATTCAACACAACTAACTATTTACACTAGGTACCTACTAAAATGACTAAATAACTATACAAATAAATGCAAAACAAAAGGATACTCGGAAGCACATCCGGAAACGTGCCCAGAAGACCGGCAGCATTGTCACGTTGAATAGTAACCAATAGGCTTCGAATTCGAAGACAACTTCAGGATGCCTAAAGGCCCCTTTAGGCATCCTGAAGTTGCCTTCGAATTGAACAGGCACGACGCGACTCTAATAAAACTATTTCTAAGAAAACTTCACGGTAGAACAATTACCGGTGTCGGCCTGCACGAGCCTTTATGCGAAAGCTCTCAACATAAGATGTCTAGATCCTTTAAACACCATTACTTACCATAGTGTTGTGTTTTCTATTTTCGCCACCAATCCGAGCTGTTTTCTACTAATTTCTACCTTGATTGGTAGGAATGTTAATAAAATGATAGGCATACCAGTGTAACTTTGTCATTGACATTGCAGGTACAGTCGCGGGCATGTAACTGAGCAAGGTTTTGGCGTATTGAGAGTAAGTTTGCGCATGTACACTTAGTGCAACAAAAAAAATTACTTACTCTTTTATTGCACGTCATTATGGTTATTGCCATAGTTTATTTTTACAATCGAAAACGAATTCTGCGCATCTACGATTCTTGCAAAGTTACGTGCCAGCGACTATATCCGTAGACAGCAGTAATAGCTTTCGATCAAGAGAGCAGTCAATAGCCAATCTTCATATAGGACAAAAAATCGCAAGAATCATCTTCAGGAACCTGTCCCATCTACACTCTACTCCTTGCTAGACTCCATGTTCGACGTCTAACATGAACTAGTGACGTAACAGACTAGTGCAAGATGCGCTGCGCTTGAGCAACGCTCCACATTTGCATGGTAATAACCGCATAGAATTGACACTTTGTATGGGCAGCATGTCTTTCCTATATCTAGGGTAGACAGACCTCCTAGTGTTGGTAATATGTTTACCTATTAGCAATTAGATAGGGTGTTAGGCCTTCTAACTAACTGGTATTGCCCAGTTGGGTTCCACACGTCAAATGGCACTTAGGTACTCCTTACGGGTCGTCCATTGATCACGTGATGTTTTTAGCAACTTTTTAACCCCCCCCCCCCCTCCCCCCCTCCCCCCCTGGTGATACCTGGAGAGGTTTTAGACTAACCCCTCTTCTCCTACTCAAAGTGACGTGTATGTTTTTGGTGCAAAGTATTTTTAAAAATTACATAATATTTTATCTTTAAATAGATAGAAAGAAACGGTTTCGATTTAGAAATGCGCAAAAAAAAGAATACACAGGATATTTCACTCCTCCAGGTGATATTTCGTGATATTTTCCAACCCCCCCCCACCCCTTTCGAGCCTCACGTGATTTATGCGAGACCCCTTACATAATCAGCCTATAATGTTCCCACTGCTGGGACACAGGCCTCCTCTCTTCGAGAGGGAGTGGGCTGACCACGCGGACCCAGCGCGCGTTGGTAGATGTCACATGTCTTCGAATTTTTGGTTCTAGGACATGCCGGTTTGCGGGAAAGTCCGAAAGCTGCGTGCGTGCTGGCAACGAAAAGGCAACTGAAGGAACACGGGTGGGTTTTAATCAGTAAGAGTCCGACACGCCCTCCCGTTCCGCCCAGAGCAAGAGAAGTTATTAGATAATATCCCAATCAAAAAAAAAAATGTGAGCCGTCACGGGACGCCTGGCAGATGTGAAACATCGACATTATTTTGTAAAAGTAATATGCAGAAAAGAACTGAATTGGGCTAAATATAAGGTTAAAAAAATTAAAAAATATCATATAGCCTCGCCAGAAATCGGTTTTACTTGCGGCTATAGATGTTTCACATCAAAAAAAAATTGTATACGTTATCTTGGCAGTATATTCCCGTGGGATAATTTCCGACCTCCACGCGGCCGAAGCCGCTTGTCACAGCTAGTTTTTGATGACTAAACCTAAAAAGTGACCAAGTAAGTGATTACTTAGCATAACATAAAAAATAACCTGTCTTACTCTACTGTACTACAACAGACGGACAGACGTAACTCGTCGCATTAGACAGGGTACAGACGTAACTAGTGAAGCATGCATTTGTATGCTGAAGTAACCGCAATATGACTATTAAATAAACTTAAACTTGAAAGTAAGCGATAGTTAAAGTGTAAAGTAAATGTCTATTAGTGTAAGCAACCGATTAAGGCAAAAGCGTCAAGGTAGGCCGCGAAATTCAACTTTTCTTACGTTTTTTGCAATTTGCAAGTCAGTATCATGTTCTATGTTGATCTAAATATGATTCGCGGCCGTATCAAATGTTTAATTATAGAATTATAATCATAAAAATTATCAATACAACTCTCTAAGTTCATGTAATCCCATTTAATGACTATTTCATGAAATCATGACATTTGACAATTATGCTAACTTATGGAGTTGTATTGCTGATTGTAATGATTATAATTATGTAAAGCCATATTTGTTACGGTCGCGAATCATATTTTAATCAACATACAACCTGACACTGACCTGCAAAATGGAAAAAACTCAAGAAAATTTGAATCTCGCGGGCTACCTTAGCGCATCCCCCTTAAGTACTAGTAGCAGTAAACAAAAAAGTATGTCACCGCGTGTTGTTGGACAACTGAAAAGCGAATGAAACTTATACTCCATACGTTTAGGTAGTTAAATAAAGGTAAACAAATCGTAAAAAGGGTTTTTATAGATGACACTTTCTTGTTTAAAAATACGATAAAACCAAATTAAATTTATTTTAGATTTTTAAATTAGTTTCTTCTTTTATATAGTAAGTTAAACTTTATCATTTATTATTAAACTACTCTTCGTAGATGTAACTGCTTGAGCAGAATATAATAATATAATATTTTGTAGTCTGTCTATTGTAAAAAGCCCAAACTCTAAACGTCTCCGAATTATAACGTTGCTAAATTGAAGAGTACTATTGTGACGTAGCATGACAACTGAAGTGACAGGTATTACGTAACTTGACAGCTGTCACTTGTTTTTTTTTGTTTACCTTTATTTAACTACCAAAACTTTTGTGGGCTGTGGAGGTTTTATATAGATGCATTTGCAAATCTAGGGTACTTCGCTTCTTTAGTTACCAACACCACGGGATAGTTGCGATAAAACAAACAAACACAAATGACAAATGATTGACATTCATAATCTCGTACTTATAATAACTATAATGTATGTTCCAATTTTATTAGCATAATTTAATTTATTTAATTAATGTAATTTTCCAAGCTAGTTTTAGCGAATTGTTTTAGAAACTGTAAAATAACCGAATCAACTGTAATGTACTACAATTCTTACAAATAAATTTCATTTCATTTTATTTCAATAAAAAAAAAATCTTTAATATTTTGTGGCAAAGTATAAAAAACACAACATTTCGCACTAATTAGTAAATTTCGCATTTATCGCATCTATTTCGTAAAAACGAAAATTACGTATCACTAATTATCATTTTAAAAAACTCAGCCCACTTCAAAACACACACAGACAGACAGGCTTCATACTAGACATTAGACAAGGTACAGACGACGCAAGTAGAGCGAACACTAATGCTGAGGTAACCTCCTTAGATCAGCTGTGACTTAGCACGTTGCGCAAACGCAACTGCATACTAATGTGCCGAATAGCGAGGATCTGCACACCGACTTAATTGGAGCTACTGAATTATTTTACGTTAATTAGGATTGAATGTTAATTAGTTATGTGACTGAATTAATTTTCTGTGGGTACGTTGAGTTTATTACCGCGACTTTGGTTGCCAAACGAGCTCGGTTACAGACATGGACAGTGTGCAAATTCGCCAATGTACATTCAGCAAGCTACAACTAACTGCTTTCTGTTTCAAAAGTATCTGATGTAAACAAATGAATCAGAACGGCCATTCCCGTAATTTTTAAGAATGTTCGCATCCGCATTTCATTCGCAATCTGTCAAAAATACAATCAATTTACCAACATTTTTGACAAGTTAGACAGATTGCGCCTTGAATGTGAACGTTTTTTAAGTACGAGTTTTGGCTTTCAGGAAACGTACCTGTGGATGCCAATTTGTAGTGCCGCTTTTTAAGCGACTTCAAAAAGGTTTCAATTCGACTGTACGTTTTTTTTTCTTTTTTTTTTGTAATTCTGTTATTCCGCCAATTATGAATTGATTTTGATCATTCTGTTTTGTTTGGTAGGTCATATTTATTGCCTACTTTTGTAGCTGTCGATCGAAACCATTCTTATCCTGTAGGACCTATAAATCGGTAGATATTGCAAAATAAATATACCCACCCGTACTCAGTAAAATAAAAATTAAAATGGCCGCCATTTCAAAAACAGTAGGGGCAAAATGCCTTATTATGGTGGATTGCTTCGCCTTAACGGGTTGGACACCGGTAACCAGACACACTATTTTATTTTTAACTTTGCTTGGGTAGTTTTTGACTTAGCTTCAATATTACATATTTTTCCCACTTAGACAAAAAAAATACACTACAAAGTGAAAAATTACTTTAATTTCGGAAGTGGGTGGCAAAAAACAAAAATTTTAAACCAGAGACTGAAAGTTTCGTCGGTTATTTAAAAAAAAAACAGGTTTTCCATACATTTTGACGCGTAGGTATTGCACTTTTCAATGGAACAGCTGATTAAAAAAAAAAAAACTGACTATACATTTCAACGCAGGGGGTTCAGAATCATGTACTGAATCCATGGTATCAGTTTTCGCGTGGATGTCCCTGCCACCCTGTATAAACGCCTCTTCCACATCTCTCCTACTATGCTGTGCCCGACAGGGTCCATAATTATTTAATTCATTTTAACCCTACCAACTGTTTTACCAACATTATGGAATGCAATAAAGAATTGATAACAATATTTGCACGAGGTGGATAGCCCACTCCCTCTCACAGAGAGGAGGCCTGTGTCCCAGCAGTGGGAACATTATAACCTGATTATGCTATGTGGTGTGATAACACTTTCACTGTCCATACATTATGTAAGTAATGCACTGAAGACGTAGCTCTATACGTCCGTGCATGACATGTAATGTACTAGTAGTTTTATTTTTATCCAATATTTCAGTGATAATAAAACCACTCGGTCGATTATTTAAAAATAGCAACGTGAAACTTAGGTGAAGTGAGCTGTCACTGTCACAAATCGACCGGCAGGATGCTAGGGATTAACACTATTGACAGCTCACTTCACCTAAGTTTCACGGTGATATTTTTACAGAATCGACCGACAATTCTCTTGTTTCTTTCAACGTTTTTAAACAGCACTGCTAAGCTGGAAGTGAAGCCAATACGTCCGTGCGTTGCATGTAATGCATTTTTGAAAATAATATGTAATGGTTATCTGACTAGGGTGATAGACGAATTTTCGCTATCGTAGAATTAGTAAATTACCATATAAAACATCACAATGCAATATTATTATTGAGCGTATGGTAATAGGACTACCAATTACCTTGGGCAAGGGAAAGTGATAAGTAAAACCTTGGTGATTTGGTAATTACTACTTCGTAGGTACATCCGGTGGCCCCATGGGTCAGCCCCGACTACCAACCTTGCCGAGTGCCTATTTTAATCTCTATAACACGACTATGGGACATTTCCGCATAGCTCTCACCACTTTAACTCTGCATAGTGGTGCATACCGAGCAACCAGGCTATGTCGGTTACAAATAATTGCCAAACTTAAGTGGCCGTGGGCAGGGCACATTGCTCGCAGAACAGATGGCCGATGGGGCCGATATGTTCTGGAGTAGCGACCGCGTACTGGAAGATGTCGCGTTGGAAGGCCTTCCACAAGGTAGACCGATGATCTTGTGAAGGCCGCTGAAATCCACTGGAGAAGAGGACAGGACTGGTCGATGTGGCGACGCTTGGGGGAGGCCTATGTCCTGCAGTGGACGTCTTTTGGGTGATATGGTGATGATACTTATGGCGAATAACATGATTTGCAATTTTTTGTGAATTTAGTGTACCCAACACATCGATGTGCAAACGATGGTTCTTACCATTGTACTATCGAGGACACAGGCGCCTGACCACTTTTCGACCTTATTGCTTAGACATTAGACAATACAAACATAAGAGTAATTATCTTGCAATATACCTACATATCTTGAGTGTTCCTCAGTCAACCTTTGAAATACCTACAAGAATGTCAAATCTATAATCTTTTTCCCCCCTGCTAATGATGGAAGTTTACTCATTTCCTCAAGGATGGTGGAATGTTATTATTTAGCTTGTAAACGATTATTGATGGACTTGGCTATTCCAATGGCCGCTACAATAAATGGATGAATGAAAAATAAGGCTATCGCCTGCTATCGCTGCGCTGGAGGCCTACCACCACCTCTAAAGCAGTATTATTTTAATCTTACTTCAGTGGGGGAAAGAGATGCAGTTATACGTCCTGTAGAGCTTCATCTCTTTCCCACACAAAGTTATATTAAAATAATACTGCTTTATAGGTGGTGGTAGGCTCCCAGATACCTATAATATACAGGGTGTTAGGTTAAACGAGAGACATAGTTAATTTTAGGAAGTGTAGTGCTAATGAAAATGAAACATCTTTTACTTTAAAAATATATCATGAGCGAAACGAGTATTGTCAATTGTGCGAAACGAGTATTGTCAATTTTGCAAAAAGAGTATTGTCAATTTTAAAATCGTTCGAATTTACGTTACGTTTCACGCTTAACTTGCAACACCGGTAGCAAATAGTATGTAGAAATAGTAGTCCGTAATTTTTCCTACTGCCTGTAAATAATTATAAACAAATTGTTATAAATAAACCAACAACAAATCACGGAAGAAACGCTCTAAGAATAGCTGTCATAGAAATAACACATCATAATATGGAAATACAATAACAGGACATGATCAGGCATTAGTTATTTATTTAATTTATTTCTGTAATTATGCGTATTTGCTTATACATAGCTGTGCCCTTAACCTCAACACGTACGACAGAAGTAAGATCAAGGCTAGGATTGCGATATTATATCGTGGATGTACGACTCACGTAGGTAGCTGCATTGAGTATGCAATAAGCCCAGGTACGCACGGGAGATATTTTTTCGTGCACTGGATTTTCTACACTCTGCTTTAGGGCTGAGAGTTGAAAATCCAACAGTGTGTTTTTTCAACGCAGGCGGGAGTGCGTCCCAGCGTATTGGATTCTCAACTCTCGGCTCAACAATGAGAGTTGAAAATCCAGTGCGCGATAAAATCCCGTCGCGATATTTTTACGTTCGTGCTAATGTGGGCTAAGCTGGAAGACGGAGTTAACTAAGTGAAATGGGCTTTTTTCAGGCTTTTGCTGGATTTAGGGCTGACTACTAAATCGGGGTAAAAGGTGCCGATTTTCAGCATGCATGTGGCCGGATTGGTGGATTGCACCAGTTGCAGCAAATTAACGATTGTGCAATGCTAAACTGTCTGAACTTAGGGCTTTGCTATTAAAATCCCATCTAATATTATAAATGCGATAGTGAGATTGTTTTTGTTTGATTTTTGCTACGCATTCACGCTAAAACGCCTGAACGGATTTGGATGAAATTTGGTACATGTATAGACCTTGACCTGAGTTAGGACAAAGGATACTTTTTATCCCGATATTCCGACGGGATCGAGACTAATGCGGGTGAAACCGCGGGGCGCAGCTAGTAAAATATAAAACGAGAATATGCCATAGTCACCGAGCTAACAAAACGGATAGGTGTCTTAGCTTGTTAAAGCGGACAGGAATATGCTACTGTACTGACAATACCACGCATAAGAAACATATACACACGGCTACACATCAAGCTACACATTTCCAGTATAAGCTGACCTCGCATTGTACGGAAATTCTTCACAATGCGAGATTTGCATTAACTGGAAATAAATAGCTTGATGTGTAGCCGTGTGTACATCCGCACTAATATTATAACTATGCGAGAGAAACTCTGTCTGTCTGTCTGTTACCTTGTTACACCTTAACGGCTGAACGAATTTTGATGAGAAACGCAGGTAGACTATGGCCTGGGTATTAAAGGATACTTTTTAACCCGGTACTACGTTCCCATGGGATAATTTCCAACCTCGAAGCAGCTGGTTCTATATTTTTTTTTGAGGCGGGGCACACACTGCCTTCTGCCGCCCCCGCAAATATGAGGTATGTGCTAAGGTAGCCCACGAAATTCAAATTTTATCTAAATTCAAATTTCGGCAGCAACATATTAATCAAATTTATCGATTGATAATGCGCCAATTCAACAGGGGCGCCAAAACTGTTGTAATAAAGAATGAAATAGAAAGATTATATGTTCTGCGCGTCTCATTTATTGCAGAGTTGCGGTGTACTGGGTGATGCACTTGTCTGCTACGCTTGAATTTGTCGCCCCTCGAACTTGGCGCCAGGGGCACGGGCCCGGTTTGCCCCCCCCTAGATCCGGGGCGAATGCGCGGGCAAAAGCGCCTTCCTTCCTTCCTCGAAAAGTCCCTTTAAACTTTTTACATACCAAGCAAGGGAGGAACATGCCGTGCCTTATTTTTTGCAGCCACACATCGTGTCCTAACACCAATTACATTTTTATTTATTACTGTTTTAATTAAACCAATTAACAAACTAATAACTCAATTGATTTCCTACGTGCAGTGGATACAACATAACTACAGATTTTCATTCGGCAACACCATCGCATAAGCACCCATTGTGTTTCGTCCTTAACCTGTGGTTGATGACGTATGTCGACAGTCAATGAATAATGCATTAACCAACGGTTAGTTGTTATGGCTAGCAATAGGCATTTTGAATCTTGGAAAAGAAATCAGTTTCATCAGGGTTTTGTCAAATATTTCAAATTAATTTGGTGAGATTGGAATTTTTTCAGAGCTTTGGAATATCTTTGACTGTCTCTTTGGTCTAGTGGTCGTAAGCGCTACAGCTGACCATGAGGTTCTCGGTTCGGTTCCCGGGTCAGCAAAAGTGTTATTGGGTTTTTCCATCTGGAATTTCTCAGTGGCGGCCCGGAGTCTGGATTTGTGCCCGGTTGTTGGCAATGGACTCGCCCCCTATTACATGGGACTTAAGCATAACTGGCGAAATGTGGGTGTACTATAGGTACACCTATGCCTAACCCTTCGGGGAGTACAGGCCTGATGTTATGTTGGAATAACCCTGATGAAGAAGTTATGCTTGTTGAATTTTATGCCAAGAAAGACTCTTTGATTACCAATTATCTACATAAATTATATACTAAAGCTTCCTCCCAAATACTGATAGAGTTTAGCTGAAATTACTTGAAGGTTTCAATCCATTAGGGCCACAGCAGACTACCTAGTTTTAGCATCAGCGATCGGCGATTTAGCCCCTTTTTAGAAGCTAAATGCGGCGACCAAACATTCCACACCGCTCACTTAAAAACGCCAAACGCGGCGATTGAGTCGCATTTCGGAAGCTCAACACAGTGGCTGAACGCTACACTCCGCACACGCTCGGATGCCGGTCGCATCGATTTGGCATCTGCGGAACACGACTGCACTAGATTTTGACGAAGCGGCCCTATCCGTACTCCCGCTTCCTCCACCTCTCAAGCATCGGAGCAGTCGCGATTCCGATACTGCGTCCGAATACAGGAAGTCACGAAATCGAGATGCAGCATCAATAGAATATCTAAAACGCGCGATTTTATTACTGTGATGGCACGCATAAAGTCGCCAAACACGACGCAGCATCGATAAAAAATGGCCGATCGCCGATGCTAAAAGTAGCTAATCTGCTGTGGCCCTTACTCTAGCTAATTATCGGAACAATATCATCATCGATCCTAGCGTTTGAAACATCGATCTATATACTAAAATGCGAGTAGTAATCGGTTAAGTGTAACATTTAAAATTAATAACTCATAAAATTAGCCATTTGGTAGCTCCAGGCTATTCACACATATATCATGCAGTATAACATTTCAATTATCTACCTACATCACTCATTATCTAGGAAGTTTAACCATCTATTACGTCACCCAGGATCAAGTGAATGACTATTCTATTCTATTTTTAATAAATGGCAAGCAAAGCCGATGTCGACTATTCTTGTCTAAAGTGCGTTGGAAAAAGCAAGTGTTTTTTATATAAAGGTTAAAAACAAATAAAAATTCTTCGATTGATACAGTTGAACTCAATGTAGATCTTGTTGGGTTAGTACGGGACTGAAACAAACAAAAAATATATAAATAAATAAATATTTATTTATATATTTTTTGTTTCAAGTGATCATTATTTACCGTCTTAAGCCGCCATGTTGGTTTCATCTTCATAATATATTTGACAGATGGGGCAAGGCGATTCATCTTCATCCTATAGTGTCATAGTGACTCTAGGTCATTTTTTTCTTTTTAATTCAAAGTCTTTGAACCCATTAGTGATGTGCCGACTTACAAGCAGATTGACCGATTTTTTTGAGAATGCTTTGGCGATTAATTGGATTGTCGTTCAGCTGACATTAATATGTTGTCGAATGGTTCTTGAACCTTCATTAGAATGAATTGTAAACTAGGTACTAAATAAGTAGGTACCAAAGAAAATCAAGTAATCTTCTTTATTGAAGGAATCAAAATAACGTTTTTTGCTTTGAAAATTTTTTTTAGCCATTTTTACTATAATGTCATTCATTCACGCTTATTGTCATTCAAGAAACAAAATAATATTGTAGTGGGCCATAGATATATTTTTAAACAATATGTGAATAGTGGCTAGTGTATTTTGTCACGAAATGAAATATGGAACATCATCATCTGCCTAGTTTTTTCCCAACTATGTTGGGGTTGGCTTCCAGTCGAACCGGAGCTGAATACCAGTATTTTACATGGAACGACTGCCTATCTGACGACCCGTAATGACTGTCAAAGGTCTACGAATCAATGGCTTTACGTACTTTCCGAGGTACGGATGGTTCTCGTTATGTAATAGACACCCATCCACGAACCGACCTCGATCGAATATGGAAAATCTTTATTTTTATTAATTTGACATATCGTCGCTCGGCATCCAATACCGCGAATGTTTCACATTTCTCTGATTTTTATTTTATTTCATTCTACACGTTCAAATACCTGATCCTGCATTAAAAATCAGATATTCGTCAAAAATGTCACATTCGCGGTATTGGATGTCGAGCGTCGATATAATCATGTATTTGCAAAAAGTGATGGTACATTATTGGTCTTAAAGACGTTAGATAGATAAGTTACTAATCCACAATCAGACATTTGACATTAAATACATTGTAATGTGCAAGACATTACAATGTATTTAATGCTACTGTATAATATTTTTGCATGCTTTAAATGTTCCTATTATTAATACATTGTAATACATTCAATATTAATTATCGTCACATTAATTTAAAACAGGTAACATTATTTATAAATTCATTAGAATAAAATCGTTTTTCTAGTAGCCATAATTTTACCAAAATAAACTATTAAGTACCCTAACTCTTAAGTTCTTTGGTATTTTTTTTGTACCCTTAAGTCCTTATCTGCGTCTGTTGAGTTACCCCATAGCATAATAAGTTACTCTTTGTTTTGCAACCAGCGCCATTTCGACATTCCAAGTTATACTGGATGCACTGTGTGTTCTTGAAAAGGTTACAATAAATATAAAGTAATTGGGGTATACTAAATAAATCATTGTAATGTTATTATGTACATTATATTCCACGGTTTGAGAAGCAAAACATGATTAATCATAATTGTTTTGCTTTTAATCTAACTATAAATTGTTCGTTACGCTTGTATCCTTTGAAGGGTCAAGCGAGGTGAACTGTCATAGAACTATATTTTGTTAACAAAGGACGTTATTAGGTGCCCCTCACTACATCTTTTACTATAAATTGGCGACGAATCACAAGTGTGGACTGCATGAATTTTAATAAAATTTAGAAATAAAAATATTATCCGCTTTATTTACTGCATTTTGTATCTTTTTGCAATGCAATTCCATAATATAATAATCAATTGCCGTACATTACCCTCGCAAAAAGTCGAAAATGGGTCGACCAATTTGTTTTTTTTTTTTTGTTCTCCTCAACATAGACTGGTTTAGGTTTTTTTTTTTGGAAAAACCCAAAGGAACAGCCGGAAAGTCAGCTCGTAATGTAAATAAAAAAAAACACGAAAACTAATGAAATATTTAAGAGGAAGTTGGATAAATAGCTGTTTGGATGACCAAACAGCTGACACCAACATGAATGTCACATAAGTAGGAAAAAGGGCGTATTTAAGTATCCTCAATTCAGTATCTCAATATCACTTTTCATATTTGGAGAACAAAACTCTGTGGTACAACGTAAATAGGAATTAGGAATATATTTAATTACTACATAATTATTATTATGCAACATAAGTATTGAAAGTAGGTACATATAGGTTTTAAAATCTATTAATCATTTTCTGACGTCACCATTTCACGAAACTCGTTCTTATTATGAAAACAAACATCCACTCCTACGCACCGTTTTATACAAATAAGTGAATCCTTTAGGAAGTGTTCACATTGGTGGAGTAACTTAGGGAATTCAAATTCTGAAATGGTAGTATGTAGAACTCATTCTTTTGTGACAGTAAATTTTCAGTTTCAGTGGCAATATTAAAACTAAGCAACATGGCGCCTGTAAGCAAAATTTTATGGAAACATGACATGTCAAAGTACACATCATTTCGATTTCTGTGTAACATTAGTATTGCATTATCAGCATTATGAGAACCGTTCGTAAGGTCGGCTTTCAAACGAGCAATTTATCAATTTGAGAGAAAAAAATCTGAATTATTTGAAAATAGTTCATGTAATAAAAGAAAAAATTGTGTAAGAAGATTAGCTAATGGGGAGTGCCAGACGTCTTAGTTTAAGGGAAATATTGAAATGCGTGTCAAACAAATTTTTGACGTCACAAAAAGAAGTGCAAATATTATGTTAGAGTGTCCAATAATATTTTTAGGAGCGCAAAATGGGATTTGCCAAGGCGCTCGATCACCGGGAATATTCACCTGTAATGTAACAGTTCAGATTTGAGGATTACATCATTGAGCGAGGAGAACCGAGCATTACAGCGCGCAACCTGTAATGATACAATTTGTAACATTACATTCACCGGGACCATTCGCCTGTAATGTAACAGTGGTGATTGGGAGCACCCGTACAATTTGCAACAAGAATGCGAATCTTATCAAATCTAGGATTGTTAAGGTACCATTCCGTAGCCCACCGCAAGCGGCAGCAGCAGGCGACGTGGCGCCGCGACACCCCTGGTATCTATGAATTTCTCTTAAATACTTTCCGTAGGTAGCGAAGCATATAAATTCATAGAAATCAGTCGTATCGCGGCGACACGTCGTCTGCTGCTGCCGTCTGCGGTCAGTTACGGAATGGTACCTTTAGATAAAACCGCAATGCTGCTGACTGAATCGTAATGTCCCAGTCTAAACGCGCCTTATAAGCCTGCGGTCATAATACTAAGCAAGTCACTTCCGTCGCGTTTCCGACGCCTAAGGCTAAACGAAGCATTGTAACAACATTATAACGATCTGTAATCGTTAGTACGTTCGCGTCATTATTATAATTTGATCCACTGCAATTATTATTGCTTGGATATGGCTGTCGAAGTGGCGATTTTTATGTTTTGAGTCATCTATTATTTAATTGGTGTTATTTATGTAATTTTTGTAGATGATGAGTTTTTCGCGACATTGTCAAGCAGTTGGTGGACTCTTCACGTGACCAATGGGCTGGTCTATTTGAACGAAGATTTTTAACGCGGCTTGCGGTAGGAATAAACTAGTAAAAATTATCACGTAACAAAAAAGCGTTATGCCCGAAAAACTCAGTTTCAAGTGTGTAAAGTTTTTGTTTTTTAATTATTTTAGAGTGAAACTTGAGACATATGTTAATACATCATATACAGCGAAAGGAGGAGCTCGTGGCTAAGTAATAACAGCCGCACGGGTCGATCCATCAGGTTAAGCTACGCTTGCCGGGGTTGGTCCGTGGATGGGTGACCATCTTTACATACCTAGACTTCTTCGTGCCTCGGAAAGCACGTTAAGCCGTTGGTCACGGCTGTCATTTGTGGATCTTTGACAGTCGTTACGGGTCGTCAGAAGCCCGAAAGTCTGACAACCAGTCTTACCAAGGGGTTGTGTTACCCAGTTACTGGGTTGTGGTGGTCAGATAGACAGTCGCTCCATTATAAATACTGGTATTCAGCTGCATCCGGTTAGAATGGAAGCTGACCCCAACATAGGTGGGACGGCTAGGCAGATTTTAGATACAGCGAAAGAAACTTCTTTCCAGCCGGGTGTCTGACGGCACCTCCCGACTCTTTTTTAGGTCAAAGGACCAGCATTGCCATTCATCGCAATGCTGGTCCTTGGCAATGCTGCCAGCCTTTTAGGCACGTTCCTGTTGACGAATTTTGGATGCTCCATGATTCCTTCCACCATTTATTTACAATGTTATTATTATTATTTTAAGACTATTAGCTTATAAAGATGATGAAAGTATTCAGTGATTTGATCTTGAATGCTTCCCATCCATGTACGTATGGTTTCTAGAGTGCCTACATTGTTATCTACAAGAACGGTTGAAGGAGAAATAGTTAGGAGTTGAACAGACGAAACTTTGATGCAAAATCTGACGAACGCGCTCGCGGTTTGTCTGATATTTTGGTGCTTGCGCCCTTCCGAAACTTACTTGTAAAATGTAATTGGGAGAAATACATATATACATACGATGAATGGCTACACAACAGATAAGAACCGTGCCGATAATTTGCAGTCAAAATCTGAATCTATTGTGCCATTGTCTAATGTAATTTAATATCCTAACAAATCTATTGTATTACAATTTGACATTTAGAGTACACTCATGTTGGTTTCACTTTTTTAATTTGATAGTTCAGAGTGAAAGATTTCTTTTGTTGAACTTTGATTTACATATAACGAGTTACTGTCGATCCATTCAGTAAACTTCTCACCGTGAAGAGTGAGGTGAAGTGAGTATGAAGTGAGCTGTTCATAGTGTCAATCCCTAGCTTTAGGTGCAATGACAGCTTACATAAAGCTCACTTCACCCAAGTTATCACGGTGAAATGTTTACAGAATGGACAGTTTATATAGCACGGCAGGTCCAGTTGAAAATCAGCGTCAGGCACTTATAGTTGTCTGGCATTTTTGCTGAACTGGGCCTTTTTGGCGCAGTTGTGAGGCACACTCCCCTGCTAATTTCTTACATCGCATTTTACACTTTTTATTTTATTTTTATTTTTTATCAGCTGTATAAATTGTGTGCTTTTTTAGTGTGTGTTAAATAAATGTATTTTCTTTCTTTCTTTCTTTACAATATGATAAACGCTATGTTTAAGGGCTAGGCTTTTTACAGTGTATTAAAAATTTAATTAACTTGTCTGCCTTGACGGCCTCTTAAGTCTAATGGTCGCAAGCGGGTAATGAGTAGAGTAATGAGTTCAATACTCAAGTAAGGAAAAGTGTGATTAGGTTATGCATTCAAACATTCTTAGTAGCAGCCTTCCATACAGATATTCTCCGGAGTCTGGGTTTTTGCCCAATTATTGATACACTAGCTTGCGCAAGCGGCTTTGCCCGCGCGATACATTTATAATAATAAATTATAGCTTTTGTTACTCAGTGATAATATAGCATTCAAATGGTGAAAGAATTTTTAAAATCGGGGCAGTAGTTTTCGAGTTAATTCTTTACAAACAAAATACAAATCTTTTTTCTTCATGTAGTGTAGAAGAGTCGCACCATGTATATGCATAGGAGGACTTACCTGTTGGACGAAATGTGGATGAAACATTCAACTTTGTCTGTCTACATACCTCTTAAGCTTTGGTTTTTATGAAGCGTTGAATGGTCTTACAATAACAGCTGTTCAAATATGGAGCGTTTTGTGCACAGTTTTTTGACACCTTATTGTCAAATACTGGCGAAAATGACAGATTTTCATGACGGCCGATATAGATATCTAGGGAACCCAAGCTTTAGGGAAATCAATCAATCAGCCTCGGCTTTTCCCAACTATGTTGGGATCGGCTTCCAGTCTAACCGGATGCAGCTGAATACCAGTATTTTACATGGAGCGACTGCCTATCTGAACTCCACAACCTAGTAATAGGGTAATACGATACCCCTTGGTAAGACTGGTCGTCAGACTTTCGGGCTTCTGACGAACCATAACGACTGTCAAGTATCCACGAATGACAGCCGGGACCAACGGCTTAACGTGCTTTCGAGACACGGAGCACGGAGGAGTCTCGTTATGTAAAGATAGTCACCCGTCCACAGACCGACCTCGGTAAACATAGCTTTACCTGATGGACTAAGCTTAAGGGAAGTACATAAATATACGATGATGAATTATTCTACTTCAAAATTGCCAACAATAAAGACCGATTAATAATAATAATATTGTTAATTATAAGTGAACTCTATCAAATAGACAAATGGCATACGGAACTCCTTGGAGAAATATCATAATTATGTTCACATTTTAATGGCCAGTCGTGTGGAGCCTTGTATTGACTGTCATATCTTCCTGAACACTAGTAACGTGGTATATTTATTTAAGACTTATTATGTTTGTGTTTAATGTTGTATGAGCTGAGGTTTATGTTTAAGTCTGTTTGTTTAGGTAAGTATTATTGATTTAGGTAAAGACTTTGCCTGTTAAGCCAGCTATGTTACTAGATAACTAGCGAATAAATTGTTTTCAAACTGGACGAATTTAAGTATTATCACAGATGAATACAAATGGGATACTCCGCAGTTTAGGTATGAAGCTACAAGTACGCGGCGGGCCCGTCTTGCTGGGCCAATTCAGTGAGTGTAACGTAGTCAGAAGATCTAAGAGTCAGGCGATAGAAAGAGAGGCAACTTTTAGGCGAATATAACTGTAGGTGATTAGCTCTGTGCGACCTGAATTGCACTATAATGTGTTGTAGCAAGATTCGCTTTTGATTTAAATGATTTTGCGGAGTGTCCTATCTTTATTAATCTGGGGTATTATGCAAACATCCGGGTTATTTTGTATAATCTCAATGTGAAAACGTAAGTGAAGAGAGCTGTCATTCCACATAACGTTAGGGATTTACACTATTGACAGATCACTTCACCTAAGTGTTCTCGATGAGATTTTTACAGAATCGATCGGCAGAAATGCTTGAAATGGTGGTGGACTTCGGATGAAAGCGTCAGGGTAGCCCGCGAAATTTAAATTTTCTTACGTTGTTTCCTATTTGCAGGTCAGTATCATGTTGTATGTTGATCTAAATATGATTCGCCGCCGTATCAAAATACAACTCTCTCCCTATTGAATGCCTAATTCTAACATAAGGTGTTGTATTACTAGGGAGAGGCAAATTTCGCGCCCTCACGCCCCTAGCCGCCGCAGTAGACACCCGATTTCCGGCGACCGTAGGCGCGGCCTTGCGGGCGGAGAGCAATGGGTAGCTCGCCGTCCGATAAGGACCAGGCCCGGGTCGACGGCGCGTTGTGTTCCGCGCCTCAAAGAGATGTCAGCACAACTGAAGGGGTCTGCTAGGACCGATGCCTGCCGGGGTCGCGGGAAAGTCCGAAAGGAGTACCGTGGCCCCTGGAAACGTACAGGCAACAGAAGGAACACGGGTGGGTATTAGTCAGTAAGAGTCTGACACTTCACACAACTTCTCCCGCTCCGCCCAGACCGGGAGAAGTTATTTGAGAACTTCCCACCCAAAAAAAAAAGGTGTTGTATTGTTGATTCTTATGATTATAATTCTGTTAAGCCATAGTTTTTACTCTCGCGAATCATATTTTAATCAAGATGCAACCTGATACTGACCTACAAATTGCAAAAAACGAAATTGATTGAATTTCGTCTGTTACCCTGACGCATCCCCCTTAATAGAGTTAAGGCAGCACTGGCTTCCGGTCGTAATTCAGTCAAGTCCATGGCTGGGAGTGATGGAAGTGATAGTCGCAAAGAGTTTCCTCCTAAACTGAATCAGACGTGATTCCACGTTGGATTCTCCACAAGGATTTTCGGCCACTAGAAACCTATGAGATAAACTAAGATTTTTTTTAAGCGACTGATAATGATAATTATTACATGCGTTCAATGTTTTTTAAGAAAAAAGTAACTGGGTAGTACTATACCCCTTGGTAAGACTGGTTGCCAGACTTTCGGACTTCTGACGACCCGTAACGACTGTCAAAAATCCACGAATGACAGCCGGGACCAACGGGTTAACGTGTTTTCCGAGGAAGAGACGTTTAGGTACACATTTTGTCCAAATACTACTATTTATTTTTCCAAACACGCTTTGTGGTTGCTGTGTACTGTTGTGCTTCGAAAGTTGCTACATGTATTGAATTAAGTTTAATAATAAATAATAATAATACCATCCTGTTACTGTCCCACTGCAGGGCAAAAGCCTTTACTCATACAGAGAAGGCACGAGCATTGATCACCACGCTTGCTCAACACGGGTTGGCGATTTCAGACTTATATTAAATATTAAAGTCCAGGTTTTCTTACTGTGTTATTCCTTCACAGATATCAGTAATGTCCAAGATAAACTCAACGACTGATGTATCTGCTAAAATCTTCTAAGTATAATTAAAAAACTCAGGGTGCGTCATAGAATCAGGATTATTATCTCTTAGCAGGTTCCAGGGTCCCATGTCATCGCGCTGGCTGTAAAATATAATTAATTTTAAGAAACATGATACCACTAGTTTTGGCGAAAGGAAGTAGGTATACAATGTACGATAACCGCAAAATGATGTCAACCCTAAAAACGATGAGACCAAAACCTGCATGACCAGAAATACCGATGGCATCAATGTTCTAAGAAACAGCGGCACAACACAAGGTCTGAAGAAATAAGGAAGTATTGACGTCTGACGTCTGTACCTTCGTTGTCTCTGGTATAGTAAAAGTTTAAATAAATTAAAAATGTGGTTATGTTGCCAGTCTTCTGGGCGCGTTCCAGGATCATAGCGGTGTAGAGGAGAGCTTTTATGCCTAATTGCCTTTTTGGAAGTAATATTTTTTTTTAATAAATTTGATTTTAGTTTCCCCTGTCATCTCATTCTACCACCAAACAAACCGTACAGAAAATTTTGCCCCCACTGGGAATCGAACCCGGAATCTTTGGGTCTGAGACAGGTGGTCTAACCACTAGACCACAGGGGCGGTTAAAAGTTTAAGTAGTATAGGGTAGGGCCATCCCTTGCAGGTAATTGAGAGCGAGATTATTATCATTAATCGGGTACTCGGGATTCTGCCTTGTTAGAAAAACTCAATTACATTTTTCCCGCCCTGAGACTCGAACCCAAGACGCATTCAGGAGTCAGCGCTGTTAACCACTACGACCACTAAAACAGTGAGACAGTCAAATAGGAAGTATTGCCATGAAATTAGAGATTTTGTAGGAAAACCTGATCGATCAAACGAAGGCTGTACGAAAACAATCAAGGCTTGCTTACAATAAGGGGAAGACTGAAACGGAAGCGACAAAGACGTCAAACTGACTTCCGGTCACTACTTCATTTCGAAAAAAGAATTTTATGTACGGATACGGTTAAAATTAATTTTATTGTCTTTATAAAGAAATTGGTAGTAGTTTTGAGTTACTGCTGAAGTTTCGTTTAAAATTGATGATAAAATAGCTCTTTACAGCTTGACATCGAAATGAAAATGAAATGGAATTGTTTGTACCGGAATCAATAAGAAACGTCATATTAAAAAAAACGAGTCTCCTGAATTTTTTCCTGGATATAAGGTGGCAGCGGCAAATGGCGACAGAAAGGTAACGCATAATCAAAACCATTAATAAAAAATAAAATAAAAGACAAGAAAAGAAAAGACTAAGTACAACAAGTAAAACCATAATAAATGCAAAAGTATAAACTGTAGCGCAGCACAACGCCCTTCCGCAGCTACAAAATAGAATGATGTTCCATGCAAAAACTGCTTACTAGGTAATTTAGTTTACTTAGGTTTAGTTAATTAATAATAAAAACAAAAATAAGATTAATAATAAAAATTAAAAATAAGGTTAGTAATAAAATCAAAAAATAAGATTACAAGTAAAAACAAAAAATAAGAAGAAATACACAGTACAGGACATAAATGATTTGGGATGTATTTTGATGTTGAGTTAAAGGGCGAGTAAAGGGTGAATGGGTGTGAGGGTGAGTGTAAATGAGGTGAGCGAGGGGTGTTTGTGGTAAGTATGTTGTGTGTAGTTTTGTTGGAGTGTGTAAGGGAGTGATGAGTTTTTACACTTCCAGGAATTTCTCTGTTTCATCATAATTTTGGGATTTTAACCAGGAGTCAAATTTCTGTTTGCATTTGCTCTTGGTTGATGGGTGTGTAAGCTTTTGTTTAATTTGTTGTAGTTTTTTGAACTTATGTGTTTGTAATGACGACATGCAGCTACGGTTCTTCGAGACTTACGCCCGTATTACAGAAGCTCACTCAAGAGTCAAGCATTACTTAAAACTAGTTTCAACCAATCAAAAGGCTTTAAACGAGTTTTAAGTAATGCTTGAGTCTTGAGTTACGTTCTGTAATACGAGCCTTACACCCGAATACTGAAACGCCACTCAAAACTTAAGCGTTACTTAAAACTAGTTTCAACCAATCAAAAGGCTTTAAACGAGTCATAAGTAACGCTTAAGTTTTGAGTGGCGTTTCAGTATTCGGGTGTTAAAAAAGACTTCATCTAAGACAACCATGGCTTAAATGGTTCTAAATTGTCTATACTATCTTCACCTTAAAGCTTTGCACCCATCTTCCAATCACCCTGTATAACGAGATTTAGTGCCGTTTTTTTTGAAAAAAAAACAGTACCTATTCTGAAAAAATCAAGTACAGCAAAAAATCATAAATAACTAGTTACATCACCGAGTGCAAGGATATAACGGTTCTTCTCTCCGTTTCGGAGATATAAGCATTAGTTCCATACATTTTTATTGCAAAAAAAAATCTAAGTTGCTAATTTTCTACTATCCTATGATATATTTATGCATAATATTGGCTATTAGAAGCCTTTTTAAGGAAAAAACCGACACTTTAAAATTTAAGCTCCTATTTCTTCTAGAGCCTTTTTTCGATCTACAGTGCGGCGTGTATTTATTTATTTATTTATATACTTTATTATACACCACAAAAATACATAATAAGAAATAATAATTATGCACTAGAAAATATACAATCGGCGACCTTATCGCTTTCTGCGATCTCTTCCAGGCAACCTTAGAATGAACAGCACAAACGCGCACAATGCGTGTAGAACAGCATTTGGGATCAAAGGTAAGTTGGTTGTTTGCGAAGAATAGTTTGGAGGATAAATAGCTGACGGTGACGACCTGGCAGAGAGTATATAAAGAGGATGTCAAATATCAGATCGGTTTCTTTGGCAGCACCTTCAGGACAGCTCTGTGTTCTGAAAGTGCTCTATGTTCTATATAAGAAGATAGGTTATATTGAAGATAGAAATAATCATTTGAGCAGAAAATTGTCTTAGGGACTGTAGAGTTCCTTTAAGGGGACTACAGGACCTAAACGTGCCTAAACGCAAGTTTTATAATGCGTAAAAGTATATGATCCACTGCAGTAAACAAAATCAGAAAAATATATGATATTCTTCAGGATATATGCTAGTATGGTAGTGTGTTGAAAACATAATACAACTAATTTGATACGATAGAAAAAAATCATGAAGATACCTCTAAAAATTTCTTTTAACGATTAAAAATCATATTAATTTACATGCAATCATTCTGATTTTTTGTCAGATTATTCTACAAGCTACATATTAGCATAATAATGTTTTAATTTTCCAGGCCAATCAATAGATTTTTTGTAAATCGCTAACTGCTTCATATTTTGCAATAAATTACCTGCGTCGTGTCATCGCGCTTCTCTTTCATTTCTATGCAGTCCTACAGTGACCGCGCTTTAGCTGTTGTAAGCCTCTTAAGAGAAGATTTTCGACTCCAACCTAAAACGTTCATATGTGAAAGACTCGCTGGCAACAGCAGAAAGCTGGATAGCATATTAAAAAAAAAACCAGTGTGCAAAAGTTGGTAAAGAATGCCAGATTTTTCAGATTCCTGCAGTAACAAGAACAACATGCGGTCGTGCGTATAATTATTACGCAATAATCACCCTAAACGTCTAATAAAGAACTGCTACAATTGAACCTACTCGATTATTTAACTAGAGGTAATTATCGCGTGCATTATTTCGTTCGACTGATCGTAGCGGCCTGAATAGCTACCCCTGACCGGTTGCGCGCACGCATCACTGTGAGCGGTCTTTGTTTGACTGGGTGTGGTAGTTACGTAGTTAAGGAGTAGCTGGGGTATCGGTAACTAACTGGTCTTTCGTTTTTGGTTATATTGAAGAACTTCTAACCTCGTTTATCTAGGGCGTAGCGTGAGTCGCCGAAGTTATAAAATGTTACCATTTTAAATATTTTATTTTATATAAACATTTAGGACTAAGTATTGTATTTATTAATTTTATTTTTGTCTTATTTTGTTATTTCACTATATGCTGCATCAGTTGACGTCATCACGTCAACGCCGGCTGTCGCTGAAAACCAGCGTTGGGGCTCTGTCTCGCATAGAGTCGCAGCATTATGCTGAGCGATGGCCGTTTTGCGTGGATGTGACGCATATTTCCCCCAAATAGTTTATTTTCGTGTTTTGTTCTTTCTTTGCGTCATGTGTACCGCAAATAAACGTATTTTCTTTCTTTTCTTTCTAGTGGTTGCATGCCCTACTGCTGAGCATGAGGCCCTGGGTTTGATTCCCAGGTCAGTGTTATTGGGTTTTTCTATAAGGAATTTCTTACTAGCAGCCCGGTTTTTAGATTTGCGCCCGTTTGATAGCAAAAGGCTCGCCCCCTGGAACTTAAACATAACTGGCGAAATATAGGTGTACTCCAGGTACACCTCTGCCTAAACTTTCGGGGATAGCAGGCTTGATGTTCTATTATGTTGAAGAACCCACGTTCTTCAACATATCACTCGATCAACATATCAACTATCAACATATCGTTCTTCGTTGCTTGCTACTCCACAGTAGCAAGCAAAAAGTGGTGAGTTCCATTTGTACGTAGCCGTGAAGACTCTCCTGGAACAAGTTAATATATGAGTCCTAACCTAATCTTCAAAATAAAATCATATTAATAAAAAGTAAGTCAATCTGTCTCTCTGTTTGTGTAAAAACAACGAAACACGGAACCTATTTAATTAAGGAGAGTTTGAAGTAAAACCCGTTGGATATACAGTGCTACATGGATCCAAATCAATGTAGAAGGCGACGCTACTTGTAAGAAAGGTGTCAAATACCTACCCGATAAATGTTACTTTTTTATGTCACCACATTAATTTCATTTCATTTCATTTCATTTATTTGCATACCATAATGTGTATAAAAGATGTTACATGCGGCTTAAAGCTAAAGTACAGTTATGGACCCTGTTAGTGCACAGCAACATAAGTATTAACTTATTACAATTCAAATTAAAATTCAAAGATAACAATTCTTATAAATTTATGTGAACTTATTAATTACGTAATAATAGATACAATTATTGAGATAGTGTTAATGTTAGTGTAAATAATAATATTATGAGATTTAAATTATCTAAAAATAAAAGTAAAAAGAAAAACTAAAGTTAAAAATTAAAATGGTAAAACAATAATAATATTAAAATCAAAATCAGTCAAAAAATACAATTTAGATCCTGTATGCTTCACTGTAGAACCTGTAGATACCTACTTCATTCCAGAATATCATAAAATGTGTGAATAGAGTCAGCGACACCTTTATATGTCCTGAAAAAAACATAATAAAATAATGAAAAGGTTTAAATAATACAAATTGAGTAACATCGCCTTAAGCATCACTTGCTCTTATACCCAAACTTAGTCGTATCTACAATAAAAATATCCAATAATACTATTTGGGAACAAGGTTATCATTCCGAATGATTGATCACTCGCAATATGAAAATATTGAAGTAAATACTTATTTCCGTTTCTTTTCAGCAGTAATGTGATATACAATAGACATTTGATATAATTATGTATAATTAAATACCATATTATTATCTAATAACCAACTAGAAACGGTACTCGCAATATGATAACTTAATAAGCATATTATGTAACAATTTATTTTTCGTTGAATATACCAACAGTTTTTTTTTCTGTAAATGAGTAATAATTTTAATATAAAATATTAATATCAAGTCTATATTCTCCAAAGGGATAGGCAGGTATATAATACACCCGCTTTTCGCCAGTCTTGTTATGGCAAGTCATAGGGGCAAGCCCATTGCCATTGACCGGGTATAAATCCGGACTCCGAGCTGTAACTGTGAATTCTCCATTGGAAAACGCGATAACACTGTACCCAACCAGGTGTCGCTTAGCGAGAGTTCCTTGGTTTACCAAGGAACTCTCGCTAAGCGACTCCTAGACCTACATATTCGTTTTTATTGTAAATGTCAACAAATTTTTCTCTCAAGAAGAGTATTATGCGGTTCAGTAAAGAAGAGAATTAGCACAAATGATAATTTCATGATATAACAAATCGAATGACAAAATCATAATTTTAACTAATCCTTTAATATTATATTATGTATATAAACATAATTATAAATATAAAAATATTGAATTGCATATTTAACGCTATTAAATTTTGGTGCTCAAAAACACAAACCTCGGACTCCCGTTGATGTCTTTTATAGGGACGACTTTAACAAATTACTGTTTTTTGTTATTGTTATTTTAGTTTTTAGCACATTGTTTTCAACGTTATCCGTTTATTTAAATAATATGTTAATTGATTTTTAGCATCTTTATATTAATTAATTAGTGTTTTTTTTTATTAATTCGTACGTTCCAAGAAATTGTTTACAATTTAGAGGAAGTGTAGAGCTATTTATTCTTTTCGGTTGTTAGTTTGGTCGTGAACAATTTTTTTGGCTATAGAACATAAAGTCGTGTCCGTTGCTCTTATTTCAAGATAAAATTCAGTGCTATTAAATATTAATGAATTAATATATAAAACAAGACCTAGGCTTACGCTTGTTTTATCACGTATGCTCTATATTTAATTATAAGATAATATATTTAATTAAAAAACAAAAAAAAAACTGATTTGTTTTAAATATATTAAATTACAATTTTAAGTATTTTTCAAACAAATTAATTCTGAGATGGTATAATGTGTATTCCAAAACAGTTTCTTTTTGGTGTTTGTAAATAATTCTGTAAATACTATAATATTTTTTTGGTATTAATAATAGTATATATTTAAGTATGTATGTATATATGTTTTTTTTCTATCATTATTATATCTTAATGTTAAGGAAACTGCATTCTTTAATCATCCAAGCTTAAGCTTAAGTACATTTTGATATATTAACTTCCAAAGTAAACTAAAAGATGTAACTAATGATCTAAATCCATCAGATGAATAAATGACCGAATCTAAAACTAGATAGGTATCTAACAGTGCCAAGTTCCAATCACCTCGGAATGAAAACCCCAGACTAACGGGAAACGGGACCCGATCCAGCAGGTAAGGTTCAGGTTCCATTTTCAAAAAGCCGTCGCGCCCCACTCTTGAAAAGCGAAGGTTTTATTACGTGGGGCGGCGCGCGCGCTCGCCAGTCACCCGCTCGCCGTCGCAAGCGCCGTACGCGCCGCGCGGCATTAGTTTTCCCCCACATACGGAAAAATTGTGTCGCGAGTGCGTTTGAACCTTAAAAAAAGACCCTGTGCCCATTCACCCAATGAAGGATTATGTGCATGGCTGACAAGTGCTTCAACTGTGATTTTCTTTACGTCAGTGCCCCCGGCCCTCCCTTTCTACGTTAACCCTTACACGGTAAGTAGGTATAAGATATTATGCAACTCGGAACTGTTACTGAAAGTTGCGAAAGGATTTTTGTTGAAATTTCCGCTCGGGGCGCTAATGGACGTCGTATTAGAATATACTTAAATAAAATGCAACGTACGTCCGACCACTTATGTATTTGTTTGAAATGACTGTTCGATACCGATCCGGTTTTTTTCAATATATAACTTTATTTTAATAGGTTTCGCGTCTCATTGGGAAGGTCATAGAAATGTCAAAGTTGCGTAAAGTTTTATATAACATAAAATAAGTATACATAATAACTTATTTACCAAAATATATAATCCGCAAAAATCGAAAAATGCGAAAAAAAAAACTGAGAATCGATGAGCCCAAGTTGGAAAACAAAACATTTAAATGCTAATAAAATCAGGTGTTACAAACATTAACATATTTAATTTATGAAAAAAAGGACGTGAAACCTGACACCCTTAAAGTCTACTATTGTTACACACTTAATACTCGCTCGAACATAAAACGATTATATATGAACATACATAGTTGGTAGTCGCTTACCCAACAAGATAGTTAAGCAATTACTTCATTAACCAGTGTTTGTAAATAAAATCGCAATCGGTAATAACTCCATTGTTAAGTGTTCAACATTTCAACTTCAATATTTAGTGGAAAAATACTTGATATTGGTAGGTACCTACTCGGTAAATATTGCAGAAGATATATATTTTTATATACCTCGTGCAATTAAACCTTCTCACTTCTATTCCTTCATTTAGGTAATCAGTGACTAATTGCAATCAGTTGATGACAGTCTGAAGTATATTCAATCACAATATAGGCGACCCGGACTCAAAGTCAAAGTCAAGTCATTTATTTCAAGAACAAAAAAAGCATGGCATTAAAAGGCAAAATCTACATGAAAATAGAATTGATTCTAGGTACCCCTTCCAAAAGGTTGTTTGGAATGGAGAAGAATGGAAAAAGAAACACCACGGTTACTCTTTTAAAATGTCTTACAATATTTTGTAAGTCGCCAAGGTACGTAATATTCTTTGAGTCCTGGTTAATTATAATATATAATGGTTAATTTATATTTATTTTATTTTAAATAAATACTAGTATAGAGGGTAAAGAGGTCAATGTCAGGTTGTATAATTCTATAATTAAACATTTGATACGGCCGCGAATCACATTTAGATCAACATAGAACATGATACTGACTTGCAAATTGCAAAAAAACGTAAGAAATTTGAATTTCGCGGGCTACCTTGACGCTTTCGCCTTAAGTCCCATGTAATAGGAAGCGAGCCTATTGCCTCTTTATCTCTTAGATAGAACAGTAAATATAGTGGAATAAGCAGAAATGAGGTTGCTAAGGTTACGTTTATATAACATATTTTTATTCAATCTGTATGTATGAATCACCTACTTTAATTTAAGCATTATCTTAGATTATCATACATGGATCTGCAAGTGATATTAGTAACTTGAAACTCCTGTATTTCAAATATATATTTTATTTATTATGCAGGAAATAAATAATTAATTTAATTATAAAATACTATAGCGTAATATGACAAGATATATTCAAATTATACAAGAGTATATAGAGAATAGTTATCTGGCCGCAAAAATAAATAACAACTTAGGTATAATGAAATATATCAAAGTAGCTAGCCATTCATGAACATAGAAGTACAAGACAAATTTTCCTTTTAACTCGTCATCATTAAAAATCAATATATAACTAGTGACTCGTCACCGTTTCGCACGGTTTTTACGACTCGACAACATTTCGAGTTTTTTTGCATTATAAATAAGTTTAATATTAATTTATTAAACAAGTGAACCAATAATATAAGCAATAGTGAAATCCGCATACAAATTCTTTGCGTAGTTTAAAAGAACAACGCTGTCACAGACAGACACGATAAACGACTTTAGTTTTTAATATGTTTAGTTAAAAGTATTCAGCCGTTCATGTCACATCGATATTTTATATTTATAATTCTCGTCTTCGTTTTAAAAACACCACCAATCGGGTTACAATAGTAGGTACCTATAACTCGGAGAAAAATATCGATCGCGACATGGCGTATCGATTTAAAAACAAAATAATATATACCTTTTATCGAAAAAAATCTGTCGTTTCTAATGTAATTTTAAATATTTTATTAGCCATAATCCGGTCACTTGTAAAACCTGTATGACAACCTTTGAACTATAAAGGTGCCTTTATAATGAGCGAATTCGCGAAATTATTTGCGAATACAATATCTTTCAGTGACTACCTCGGGGGTTTAGTGGTTGCTAGCGCTCCTGCTGAGCATGAGCATTCTCGGGTCGGGCAAAGTGTTATTGGGGTTCTCCATCAGATTTTTTTTGGATTTGTGCCCAGTTGGTGGCAATAGGCTCGCCCTCTATTACATGGAACTTAAACGTAACTGGCGAAATGTTG
The DNA here is from genome assembly GCA_914767755.1 of Agrochola circellaris. Classification (NCBI taxonomy): domain Eukaryota; kingdom Metazoa; phylum Arthropoda; class Insecta; order Lepidoptera; family Noctuidae; genus Agrochola; species Agrochola circellaris. The sequence continues at coordinate 7,463,870 of OU611850.1, read as the reverse complement.
TACCTTAGGTACACCTTTGCCTAACCCTTTCACTAATATTGGCGTGCTGATATTATATTATATGATATTTTTCAGTTGTTTCTCGAGAAAATAAGGATCATTCTCAACTTATGCCCTGTACTTAAGATGAAAATCATAGGAAATTCTATATCTTTAAAAAGGGCTTTTCACGAGTATGTAAACATGGAGTTCCCTCAAATAGTTATTAAAACGTAGTTATTTTTTTTTTAAATAAAAGCTTATCGTCTTAAATAAGAGTTGATGACCCAAAATAAAGAACTAATTTTGTTATCATAATTGTAAACGGTTATCGTATATGTCAGTAGAAACTATTCATACATTAAATTAATGTCACTTTTCGTGTCTGTCTGTATGACCGCGTTGTTCTTCTAAACTGCGCAACGGATTTTGATACGGTTTTCACTATCAGTAAGAGAATTTATTCCGAAAGGTTTATGTGTATAAAAATTTATATGAACCTTACATATAATGAAGAAATCTCGATTATTTGTCAAGACCTAAAACCGAAAACAGGGTTGGGTCACTAGTTAAACATATTGTTGTATTAGCGAAATGGGGAACTCACTGGACATCTGTCAACTGACGTATGAATCATCGTCTTTTTGACTGGAAAATGACATTGAAGCTGTTTTTGTAATAAATAAAAACCATTTGGTTTGTTAGCGAACAATAAAAATGTTTACTTTAATTCGACATCATTTCGTGGCGAATATGACGATGCAAGTCATGTTTAGAACTACGATTTTAATGTTGTTATAACAACTCGATTGTTAAAAAATTGGAAAAACCGTGCTTAAATAAAGCCCTGACGAGTGAGCTCTATACGACCATGACTTTTGGAGAGAACAAACTAACCAAGGAAACATTGGCAGAGATTTGTTTATCTGTTTTAGAATTTCAGATGCTTTTTATTAGTTGGTAGGCAACTATTTCTGTTGACGACGAGCTTGTCAAAAATGGTCTCTAAACCTGATAATTTAGATGTTAATCTGCTTACATTTAAGCTCATCAATTTTCATTTATTAAATAATTCCTTTAATTATATTTTAAAATTATAAATATTTGAAAAAAAAATTAGTATGAATGAGTCCTTATGCCGGCATCGTTTGGCTCCACAGTGTTGACTCCGTCTGGCTTGTATAAATATTTGAGAACCGGTGGTGTCAAGCGGATTCTGTTGTTTGGACAATTCGCGTTACATCATCATTAATAGGGCAATATACGATTTCCTTCGTAAATAGACCCAGAATAAGAACTCTAGCATTCAAAAAAACATTCGAATACCGAAATGAACACATTTTTCATACATCCATTTAAAACCTGGACAAGTCCTTTGCTAAAAAACAAAAGTTTCGAATAGGTAATTGGTTAAAAATAAAGGAGACGGATACGCTTTCATACAATCTTGGGCCTGGATGTAAAGAGATGAAATTGGTATCAATTAATAGCTACTATATTATCAAACCATCACTGAAAATTTTGCGGATTTTAGCAATCTGAGAGCCGAGCTAAAAGAGATTTTGTCAAAGTGAGGTTACGTAACAAAACAGCTGATTTTTGAAGTGCGATGTATAACCTCATTGTGCGATAGGTAGTTGTTTTTTTTAAAGATATGATGCTGTTACAATTATAGAAGGTGTATACAGTGCCGCTAGCGGTTAGTTCGCTGTAAAACACCAAATTCCGAAAACATTACATTCTCTTGTGCCTAAACGGAGCATGGGTGGCAGCAAGGGTCGTACAAGAAGTAAGATCAGAAGTCCGTAGAAAGAAAGCAGGGGTCGAAGAAAATATCTATAAAACTATGGGAGGAAACACTCAAAACGCACACGCACTAAACGTTTCGAAACGAGTGACTGACTGACATGTCACCATAGACTAAAAAATACAATAATCGATTAGCAAACGTGAATCGATTTTAACATTTATCTTTATAGATATTTAATTTGTTCAAACTGTTTAATACGTTAATTCTAATAATTAATGTATTTGAATTAATCATCTGGTAAAAGCATCTTTTAAATAGTATGAACTCGGTCACGATAGTCGATTATAATTTAATCGATATTCCATTTTGTTCGTAGCCATAACTTAATTTTTGGATTTCTCAATTTCCAGATTGTAAAATGGGCTGATATTTCACATTTTGTAATAGAAAAATATAACCTTTTTTTTTAACCATACGTCAACTTATTACAGTCAGGCCCAGAAATCCCCGTCTCCTTTAAAATGCCTATAGAAATGACATAATACAATTTTGAACGACGTATTTCTTAGCTTGCAAATGAATCTACACCTACAAAGTCTGACCATAATCTGAAAATGAAAATAAACATTCAAACTTGATTTTTACCATAATATGCATTACTTTTTAATCTAAAAACACATTCTTATTTTGAAAAATACAGGCTACATTTCGAATAGACGATATTGAATGATATTGACGTATTAACCATAACTTTTATTTTTTAAACAGTTGACAGTCTACGCTGGTCTTGACAGCCCAGGCCAACGATCGGTGGTTGGTCAATTCATACACAAGTAATTTCCACAAAAACATCTATAAACAATAAATATCCTTTCGGCGATAATCTTTAATAGTGTTCACGTGTCATGTCAAAGTTTAATAATTTACGTTAATGTCTGACAGCCGGTTTTGGTCAAGTGTTTATGTAGTGTCAACGTTTTGATTATTATTTTATAGCAATTAGCTAGCACAATATTATTGGAGATTTTCCATGGAAAATATATCCAGGGTATTCTGAACGTTTTCTAATAAAAAATATGTATTATACCGTTTTCTAGATTTGGCCTGCAAAAATACATAAATGTTGCTTTTTTTTTTTTTTGTAAACTTTATCCTGACTTAAATTATTTAAACATGTACAAAATACTTGTACATATTTTTATTTATATCGGTGTATATTGCTTATATTCAATGTATGCTTATCTTTTTAATTCTAATACAAACAAAAATGTGGACGACACGATAATTATTGTATAACTACATATTTCTATTTGCATATTTTAAGAACAAACTAGATAGAGACACAAAAAGGCAAAAAAAAACACAATTTAAAAAACAAAAAGGCAACCATTCCAAAAAATATTTCGTTCTGCAGAATTAATAGATTCAATTAATTTTTAATAATCGTATTATAAATAATGAATTATTCATAGTGTTCAACATTCAAAACTAGTTCTTTATTTAAATAATCTTATTTTTAGGTTAAGTTCATACGGACGCGGTAAGACGAACGTTATAGAGGCCGATCGCTGTATCATGTAATATATTGTTACGGTGAGCTACTTATGCGATTAAAATAAGAAAGTCACTATTTGTTAATTTTGTCGAACTACTCGTAACATTAGTCAAAACGCGTAGAACAAGATTATTTATAATATTTTTATAAAATGTGCTGACACATCAATGTGCAGTTACTGACAGCGTTCAAGGCCAGACAAATCTAGATTAGAATGGCCTGTATTAAACAAATATTTATCAAACGCGCGTTTTAAAATCGCACGTCACCGCGTCAATTTGATCTTAACCTTATGTTCAGGTCACGAGGTGAGATTGGTGAATACCGATATCAACTTAGAAAATACATAATATCCATTATAAAGATAATGGCGCTTAAAACTCGTAGTTCTAGTAATAATGTTGAAAAAGCAGGTATATTGAATTAATTAGTTATAATTATTACGACTAGCTAGATACTTTAAGACGTTGTTTATTTGTTTAATTATTATTATAACGATATTATTATGTCCTGTGTGCCCTCACACCTGCAGAGTGCAGGAACTCATAATTCTCTACTCTTAGTTAAGAAGAATAAGGCCGTGCGCACTGTGGACGCGTTTTCGTACGAATTTTAGTCGTGCGAACAGAAACGAACACTCACGAACAATCCCGACCTTCTAAGTACTAGGGGAGCGCGCAGACTGAGCGCGAGTGAGTCGTACGTATAGTTCCGTTCAGACGTCCGAAAACAATTCGAATTTGTTTGGATTTTTCGTGCGTTCAATGCGATATCACCGGAACACTACCTATTTGACGGAGAAAAGCGTACTCAGTGTCCGCACTCAATTCGGACGACCACGATCATACGTTTACGTACGGTACAAATTCGTGTCCAAAGTGTGCGCGGCCTATTGTTTTCAATTAATCATCAAAGAATTTTAAATTCTCCTTTTTTTCTAGATACGACACAAACTATACGCACAAGTGCCAAAATCAAAGAATGCCTTTAAAACAGTAGTCAACCAAGGTACCGGGGTTGACCGTCGAGAGTGCACCGGGCGCACAATTTATTTAGAGAGAGGATAGGCTACCGAAAAGCTTAGGTCAATCTTGTTGAATGAAGCTTTAGAAATACGAAATGCTTCGAAAACAATTACCACTTTTCTAGGCCCTCTGGTCATTTATCTTCTGAAATAAGCTTCCTCCATTTTGTCATGTATCAAGAATATTCTCAGAATCAATATAACCGGCAAAGCATACAGAAAAATGTGTCGATATTGCTAATTAGCTTGTCAAACGATATAGCTAGTATACCATTCCGTAAGTCTCCTTTAAGGGTACCCTAGTCGAGGACTCGAACTCGTTAGTGGGCGTGGCTAGTATGCATGCTAAATACTAGCTTCTGCCGTCTTCGTTCGCGTGAAATTTTGGCACCCGATCCAACGCGTCGCATCCTATCGCCTGCCCGCGCTACTAGTTCATTTTCCCTTAGCGTTCTTTATGACTTTTCTTCTTTTTGTTCGGCTCCTAAGGATCATAGCGTGATGTTAAATAGCTTATAACCTTACCCAAGAATTAGGCTATCAAATGCAAAAAAAAATCAGAGATTAGGGGGGGGGGGGGGGGAGAGGCAAGATTCAAGCCCTCGCGCCCCTAGTCGCCGCAGGAGACGCTTCGGGCGTCGGGATTCTCGAGCCGACTTCCGGCAAGCGTGCGCCTACGCTTGCCGGAAGTCGGCTCGAGAATCCAGGGCTTGCGGATGGTGAGCAATGGGTAGCTCGCCGTCCGATAGGGACTAGACCCGGGTCGACGGCGCGTTGTGTTCCACGCGCGCCTCAAAGAGATGTCAGCACCAGTCCGGAAGGGCCACTGCTTGCCGGGGTTGCGAGTTTATCCGAAAGGGATATCGCGACCTCGGCACACAGGCAACGGAAGGAACACGGGTGGGTTTTAGTCAGTAAAAGTCTGACACGCCCTCCTGCTCCGCCCAGAGCGGGAGAAGTTACTTGATAATTTCCCAACCCCAAAAAAAAAGGGGGGGGTATTACCCCCTACATACAAAACAAACAAATTTTACCTCTTCACAACAAAATTATTATTAATTAATACAGAAGTATAGATTGGTAAAATAAAACTTTCTGCAACATTAAATTCCAAACTTAAACATTTAAAGCCGTTCTTTCTCTAGAAATGCCTCAGAATTTCAAAACGTCTTTCTATATTTTACGTAATAGTCTAAAATGTCTACGTTTTCGTTTTCTCTTTAGAGTCCAAAGAGTGTCTGATGTGAATGACAGTGCTAACGGAAGATGAGGCAATTGAATAAGAAAAAAAACTCACAAGGAAATAGGAAATCATTAGGCTTCTCATATAGGCTAGAACTATTAGCCTAGCTCTCTCATTCATTCTGTGTTATTTATTATACGTACTTTACGTTCTTGCTATTCTATGATAAGTGTCTTTTACAATTGACGATTTCCTTTATTAAAAACTATAATAGTGACCCGCCCCTCGCACGGTTTTTACGACTTCACAAAATATCGAGATTTCTTTATTTTATGTTAGTTTAATATTATTGTATTATACACATAAACGTTCCGGAATAAATTCTCTAAATGGGAAAACGGCGTCAAAATCCGATGCGTAGTTTAGAAGAACAACGCGGTCACACAGACAGACACGAAAAGTGACTTTAATTTATATTAAGTATAGATATACGTAGATTAGTCTTTGTTATTATTTTTCGTAATTTTTGCGGTTCGTTTGGTTGTTTTTAGCGAACATTAGTAGATAAGTATATACCTACTCGACTCGACGAGGTGACTTCTGCAACTGTTACGTTTTTGCCAAGAAGTTTACCTATGTGAATCATAGTTCACAGGAGGGATATACATTAAGTTGTAAGTACCAAATAAATATAATATAAACATAACTAACTCGGATTTCCTTATTCGATAAGGAAATCCGAAAGCAAGTTAATGACAATAGCCTGCGCGTAATCCAACTTGTGCAAAACATCGTGGAAACGGGTTATCGCTGCGATTTGCACAAAAAATGTTGAGATACTGCACAGGTTTGCACGAAGCGCTACGTAATAGTTGCATGTTATTTTTATCATTATTTAGGGCCGGTTTCGTTATTATGCACAATGTTTTTTTTTGTGAAATTATGAAATAGACGTTCTTGATAAAACCGTTCATCTAGTTTTCAATATAAAGTCATACCGGTATCTGACCACGACGGATTCCGTGTGCATGGTGGAAAATGAGAAATAAATATAAAAAATGGATTATAAATGGAGTAACTGGAAACACATACAAAGGAAGCAAGTTAATAAAAAGCTTGTAAAAAAGGCAAAGCATTACTTTGTTCCTCTTAAAAATCAATGCTATGAATTAAATGAAAAAAAAAAAACTTATATTAAAAGTATAAATTATATCCAAGATGAATGCTTGAAAACATACTGACCCTGCTACATAGGATAATCTAGAGTCTAGACAAAATCTAACTCGGTGCTAATTTAATCGTTTAATTTACAAATTTTTTGACATTGATTTTACATTCTGTGATTAGGTACTTTACCTCACACACTGACTTATTAATTGTAAAATTTTGCAGGAAAATCATCTACTTATACAATGTTTGTAATTATATGTGAGCACCATTGTATCTACTCGTATCACATAATTAATTTATCTGTCACTGCTTAATTTTTAATACTTTTGATGATGTAGTAATTTTATTCTAGGTGCATCGTCTTCACATGTAATTATATAATTAATGTATACAAAATATTACAAAACATTTTTAAAAGAGCAACGGTGGTGTTTCTTGTTCATTCTTCTCCATACGATGGTAGTATCGTATGGAGAAGAATGGACAATAAACTTTAAGGGGCAACTAGAATCAATTACATTTTTCTGTAAATATTGACGTTCATGAGTGCCTTTTATGTGCTTATTTGAAATAAATGACTGGACTTTGACTTTGAATGGGAACTGCAGATTTTGAAAGGGAACTGCAGATTTTGAATGAGAACTGCAGATTTTGAATCGGAACTGCAGATTTTGAATGGGAACTGCAGCTTTTGAATGGGAACTGCAGATTTTGAATGGGAACTGCATATTTTGAACGGGAACTGCAGATTTTGAATTGGAACTGCAGATTTTGAAAGGGAACTGCAGATTTTGAATGGGAACTGCAGATTTTGAATGAGAACTGCAGATTTTGAATGGGAACTGCATATTTTGAATGGGAACTGCAGATTTTGAACGGGAACTGCAGATTTTGCCATATTGAAACAATGTATTTCTTCCTATAGTCCACAAAATTAATTCAGTGTTGCCACGCTAAGCACGTTTATAAATATGAATTCAGATAAAACCCAATCAATCGCTTCAATTAGAGATCGGGGGTTATCTCCAAGAGCGACACAAAACATAAAATGTTCATATTTAAACGTGTTATCTGACACGCGCTTATCATAACCTATATTGTAGTTTTTGAGATATAGCACGTAGACTTGCGTTGACACATACATGCATAACTTAACGCCTTTATTCCCTAAAGGGGTTGGTAGACCTGCACAGGTACATCCACATTTTTCCGGCCTGATCATGACTTACCATCAGGTGAGATGCAGGCTAAGCCTCCCCGTAGTAGATAAAAAAATAAAAAATAAGTCACATGCAATAGGGGCGACTCTATTGCCACTTACCGGGAATGACTCCAGACTGTGGGCTGTTACTGGTATATTTATTCCTTATGGGAAAACTTAATATACATCTCATGCTGATTTTGGCTACGGTGATTTTTCTGTTTCTGACGGCTATAGATTACGACAACGAGCGTGTGCTCTGATGTAGCTAAAAAAAATATATATATATATATATTATAATAAATAAAAATAAAAATAAATGTATTTATATGATATATCTGTATCATAAAAAAATAGCATCTATCTACCTATGTAAACCTAGAAAGCCCAATAATACTAAGCCCGACCTAGGGGAACCCAGGATCCCACTTTTATCAGTACCTAGTGCTTGCAACTACTAGCCAGACCAACGAAACAGTTTTATATTGGTATTTTGAGTTTTCATTATATGCAATTAGTATTTCTACATTTTCTAGCGATCACACTTCCTTTTGTTTAACTTGTAAGTAATTAGCAAGGTGTTTCCATCACACTTTGGGTGTTAAAATCATTACTCTGACGTTTGAAGTTCAAACGTGTCATCTGTTAAACAAAATGGCGTCTTTAACACTTTTTTTTTTGCTCAAATTACGTATGTTATTACGTGATGCTGTTTGAGTTTTAGAAATTTTGTGGTTAATTATCGATTCTAATGTGAGGCTCAGAATATATTACAGATCCTGTCGTGGGTGTAGCAGAATAATGATTTTTGGTGAATGCATTTTTGACACTGACAAGGATGAAGCGAGAACGAAACGTGTTTCAAGATTAGTGGCTTGTCAGATCATATCACTTCTATAGTTTTTTCTGGTGCAATCATCAGTGGTCCATGACAGTCCACTCCTGGACATTGCAAATAGCTCCAATTGCAGCTCACTGAGCTGGACCCTAATAAGGCAACTTTCATTCATTCTATCTTCGAAATTCATTCCTGATATGTAATGTCATGAATGACAAAGCTCTTTGCAACGAAGTCATTCAATCAATCCCAACAGCTAGCTTCTGCTGATTAGAAAGAGACACAATCAAATTGCCATCTCACAAATGAGGTGAAGAACAAAACCTCACTTTTCCATTTTTGTTTTAAAATTTTTTTTTTAGTCTATGTGCAAAAAAATGTTGAATTGATCAAAGCAAATAAGTAAAACCTTATCTAAAACACATCTTTTCTTATAAAAAATTTCATTTCAAATAGAGAGTTTCGAACAAAACCACACTTTAGACTAAAAAAAAAACAGTCTCCCTCGATACTTTTCAAAAGCTCACTTTATTGGAGTACAATTTAACGGTATCATTAAGACTTCATCAAAACCACATAAAAATATATAAATATGTAATAATTAAAATAAGAATGTGTGTGTGCTCATACAGAGAACAAAAATATATTTTTAAAAGTAAGGTTATCTTTTCAGTCATTTTCAAAACCACACCTTTTTTTTTGGTAAACATCAAAACCTCGCTTTTCCACTAGTCTTGATCAAAACCACACTTTTCCAAAAATATTTAATCAAAACCTCACATTTCCAAATTTCATTTCAAAATATTAGCTAAGATTCTTATCATTTTTATCAGCCATTTGGTACATCAGATTGACTGTAACTCTAGCATAATATGACACAATTAAACCAAAATGCAGATGTCGTAGTCAGTTAGTTATTTACATTTTACTGTTTTCTTCAATATTAGAAAAAGTGGAAAAGTGAGGTTTTGTTCTTCACCTCCTCAAATATTGTAGTCTAGCATATAGAACGTGTACATTGATTTGTTTAAAGAAACAACAGTTTTGCTTCGTCCTTGCATAGCTGAGCATCCTCATTCATTAATCTGTACAAAGTTCTGTTCATCTCGAGATAAGAACAATAAGGAGCATTTAAATAACGGATGTATTTATTGTAATGCATAACTTAAAAATGAGCTCATGTTTTACTAAACTTAAATATTTCATTCCGTCAGACAGAATGAAATATTTCAGTTTACATCCGGAACCATTTTTAAAGCAATATTTATTAACTGCTTCGTCCAGAAATGGTGTATTGTTTTTTTATTATTATACCTATATGGTCCTATTCAGAAGTAACTACTCCATATAATCCACATAACAGGATATAACATCAACTATTCAACAATATCGTTCAGAGAAAGCAAAAAACGCACCTACCACAAAATTATCATTAAAAACATTATTAAATCTTTTATTGCAGCGAAAAAAGTAAAACGAGGTATGTAGGTCAACCCTAATCTTGCATAAAAAAGTATAGCCTGAGCCTGTTCAGTAGAGCGTTGTATTCCGCAATGCGCCCGCGCCGCGCGTTGGCTAACTCGGCTAGCTTGAGAAACTGGCAACCCTGAAGGAAATTAGGGGACATTATCCATGCTATCATTTCTTTATAAGTAGAGGCAGATTGTTAGCGAGGTCAGTGCTCCGATGAGTCTGTTGTTTTTACAAGCTATGAAACAAGCACTGTGAAATGAGGGCTTTCTGAAATGACGTTCACTAGGTGGCAGCACTGAGACGTTAGGTCCGGGCTCCTGTCAAAAGTGTCAAAGCGCCTATATTTTCGTTGGTTGTGACTGAATGATGAACGAATGAATGAATGAAATGAATGATGAACGTCAGTGTCGAAATAGAAGACTTTTTGTCAAAGTGGCACCAACACGTTTTTTGTCTTAGTAACAGGTCTGGAAAATTATACAATTTGAATTTGGAAAATTGGGGTAGAAATTCTTCTATTGTCGAAACGAGAGAAAATTATCAACCCCCAATTTTCTTTGTAGCTCGAAATATGAGCAACAGTCGAGGTAAAACATAGCAAATCAGCAAGAGGTAGCGGGGCACGCTACTCCGGGTGTAATGGACGTTGCTACAAAGATCTTTTGGCACACGAATGACTTTAACAGGAGGGCGCTGCTGGTAAACATTTGTGCAATATTTTTGTAAAATGTATTCAAAAAACAAGATAGCGGCGTTAGTTCCGATTTTTACCACGCGCCAAATAACCTGGTAGCGCTATAAATACATGTCTCTATTTTAAGGCAAGTCAAAAAGTGTCTAATCTAAATGACAGTGAACTCAAGTAGGCCATACACCATATTTTACTAAGTGAGCTACATTTATGTTACTGTCATTAGCTCTCTAATAAGGCCTAATCATTCGGGTAGCACATGTGTGACGATATTATGTTATGTACAACACTATCGACGAGCTAGCTTCAAACTAGATTATTTTTATTGCATGTGAAAAACCTGCTATTAGTATTTCTTTTAGATTGGGGATGCTACAAAAAGTTATGACAGTAATAACAAATTAATTTTCCATCTGGGACACACAGAATTTAATTTCACTCATAAGATATGGTGATTTTTTTTCCTGGGACATACTGAAACTTAGAGCTTCAGTGATTTTTCAGTAGAATCAAAGTCATAGTCAAACAATGTATTTCAGTTAGGCACATAATAGGCACTTTTGAACGGCAATTTTACACAAAATAGAATTGATTCTAGTCGCCCCTTCCAAAAGGTAGTTTTCGTATGGAGAAGAATGGGCAAGAAACTCCACCGTTACTCTTTTAAAATGTTTTTACAATATTTTGTTTACATTATAATTATATGTGAAGACGATGCATCTAGAATAAGATTACTATACCACGATAGATAAAAAGAATGAAAAATGAAGCAATGACAGATAAATTAATTATGTGATAGATACATGGTGCTCAAATACTTACAAACGTTGCAAAATTATACGATATTCCTTACATTTTAACAAGTAATACTAATAATCTGGGTAACAGAAGTATTTATGGTTGGGAAAACGTAGAGGCATCCTTGATCGCCAAACTAAAACATGAAGTAAAATGGTCCATGTATTTACATCATTATATCAATGCAGAAAAAGTTTATCATAATAATTATCAATTCGGAAGAAGTCGTGTCCGTTGAAAGATTCCATCGTTATCGACGAGACGTGAAAGATCAGCGATGCAAAATAAATAAAGAGAAATCACCCAAATTATTTGTTTGATCTCTGAACCTTGAATTAAATTTTCTCTGCGAAAGGCTGTAACAATCTATAATAATATGGATGTTCAAATAAAGTGAGCTAGAACAAATAATAACATGGTATTAAATCAAATAATGGTTTTCGGTAGTCACTTGTTTCAAATGTGAGCAGTGATAGCCTAGTGGTGGTACCGTCAGACTGCCAAGTCATAGGTCTCGAGTTCGAACCCCAGGTACGCACCTCTGACTTTTCGGATTCATGTGCGTGTTGTATATTATCACTTTCTTCAAAAATGCTGAAGGAAAACATCGTGAGGAAACCGCATGCTTGAGAGATATTTCTCGACGGCATGTGAAGCCAACTCATAGGCCCATGGGTGGCTTTAAAACTCTGACACCGGGTTAGTCACTAACCATACGAAAAGAAGACTTGTTTCAATATAGACTTTCTTGATTATTTTGAAAAGAGGAATTGTAGATAAGACTTTTTTTCCTAGCTCGCTATAAAACAAATGACTGCGGATGTGACATACTGAACCAAATCAGTCAATAAGTGAAATCATTTCCCTGCAGCAATTTTGAATTTTATAGTCATTCTTCTATTAGCTGCCAGGTAAAAGACTGCCTGTATATAAGTATGGTCACTTGAAGAATCTCTAATCTTTTATTTGAAAGAACGTTTCTTATTCTGTGATGTGAAAGAATCAGTTTTTAAGTCTATTAAATCATTATTTTCCTGCCCATATCCCACTTTATTTGGGGTCGGTGCAACATATCGTCTTTTGGAAAATATTAGTCGTGATCTCGGTAGTCAACCCCTTTCTAACCGTATCACCTTTCACGCAGTCCATCCATTCTTTGGTCTTCTCCTACTTTTATATCCATCCACATGATTACTAAAAACTTTCCTCACGACATTTTTGTCTGTCTAATGCAATAATCTTTAAATAAAAACCCGCCATCTTCACGCATTTAAGTAAGTTTATTTTCAAATGTCAGTTCATTTAGTCTGCATTACTGAAGTTTGAGTTTATTTTTCACGTTGCAAAACTTAGCAGTTAGATCCGAAGAGAACGTACCTCGGTCGCAATGGTTGACCAATCCTGAGTACTTAGTGCGTTATTCTTGAGAAAATACACTTTATTATGATTTGTTAGCGATGCTCTATTGTTTTAAAATGTTAGTTCGTTTGTTTTTCTTCTTTATTGCGTAATAGTTTTGCGTCTTGCAACTTTCATGAGTGCTATTATCTATACATGATTGTGTTTGAAAAAAACCTGAAAAATTTTACATAACTCGCGTCTTGTTGCCCCAAGGATTGGGCAGAGGTGTATCAATAGTACTTCCACATTTTCTAGTTACGTTTAAGCCCCATGTAATATGACGCATGCCTGTGGCCATCAACCGGACACAAATCTAGTCTCCGGACTGCTACTGAGAAATTCCAGACAGAAAAACCCAATAAAACAACTAAAAAAAATAACTGTCTAAACTTAATTATCGTGATGGCCCAGTGGTTAAGGCCTCGCCTCTCATTCACGAGGTTGTGAGTTCAAATCCGGGCAAGTACCAATGTGACTTTCAATTCATTTGTACTTTATGTGTTTATCTTGGACATTACTGATATCGGTGAAGGAAAACACCGTGTGGAAACCTGGACTTATAGTTAATATGAGTCTGAAATCGCCAACCCGTTTTGAGCAAGCGTGGTGATCAATGCTCGTGCCTTCTCTGTATGAGAAGAGGCCCCTGCAGTGGTACAGTAACAGGCTGGTATTATTATTATTTATTATTAAACTTAATTCAATACATGTAGCAACTTTCCAGCAACCACAAAGTGTGTTTGGAAAAATAAATAGTAGTATTTGGACAAAATGTTAACCCGTTGGTCCCGGTTGTTATTCGTGGATTTTTGACAGTCGTTACGGGTCGTCAGAAGCCCGAAACTCTGACAGCCAGTCTTACCAGGGGGTAAGACTGGCTGGGCTGGCTGGCTGGTCTGGCTGGGGGGGGGGGGTATACCCAGTTACTGGCTTGATGAGGTCTAATAGGCAGTCGCTTCATGTAAAATACTGGTATTCAGCTGCGTCCGGTTAGACTGGAAGCCAACCCCAACATAGTTGGGAAAAGGCTAGGCAGATTGATTTTGTACCTAAACCATTATAGTGAATCTTTAGCCTCCAAGTCTTGCTTTAAATATTGTTGGCTGTTGATGATGAAATTATAGGCTGAATGAAAAACAAAATCAATTGAAATAGCTCGATAGTAACGATTTGGTTCAACAATTTTCACCTGACAGTTTGACAAACTGATGTAACAGTGTTACCGTTTTATTTGATAGTAATAAACGCCCGCATATTTCGTGAAATCGCACGTTTTACTTGGCGTTACAGTAATCAATTATTTATTGTCCATTGATGCAATGGTTTAGTAGTCCGCGATGCGGATTATTTTTATCTGCAGGTAGATATAGTCCTGAATATAGATGTAAAAGTGTAAATCCCAAACGGTTCCATGATTGAATAGTTTTAATTTTTGTTTTATTCCATTAATGATAGTATACCTAATGAGTATTAGTGAGATTCAAACTTTGATGAATATACACGTCTCGATTTTGTCTACATTCACACTTTTGGAATGAAGTTCTTTCACGAGGCTTGCGGTAAAAGTAAACTGGAAGATATCGTCACGTAACGAAAAAGCGTTATGCCCGAAAAAGTCAGTATCAACTGTCAAAAATAAAAAAAATCTTTTGACACTTGAAACTTGACACCATACTAGAGGGCTCTGTATTTATACATGTCGGAAATACGTCACTGATTTGACTCATTGGGGCGCCATCGCTGCCTAGCGGCACTCGACCGAGTCTACAACATAACGCTCGATCCTTCACCGCCATACATATAATATACAGCGAAAATAACTTCGTTCCAATTGGCTGTCCCATGACACCCGACTTTTATTCATTCATGAGGCAGCCAATCAAAATTGCCCTTTATCAGAAATAAATACTTTCAGTAACTAAGAATTTCTTCCGTTTTAAATCCCGATACAATTTTTTTTTTACTTCGAAATTTATTTTATAATCGCACATGGCATCGCTGAGACACGAGTTCCTACTTCTATACCAACTAGATAAATCTGTATCTATACTAATCATAATGCTGAGGAGTTCGTTTGTTTGAACGCACTAATCTCTGGAAGCACCAGTTGGATTTGAAAAAATATTTTTGCGTTTGATAGTCCCATGCTCGAGGAAGGCAGGCTATTTAACATCACGTTACGATCTTTGGGAGCCGAGCAAAAATACAAAAGTTTGAAAGAACGCTAGGCGAAAACGAAGTAATAGTTCAGTTGGGTGATGTGATAAGAAGGGGACGGGGATACAAGAAATTTTACGCGGACAAAGTCGCGGGTACAAGCTAGTTATTTTATAAAGCTAAATTAAATCTGTAACTGTACTTTACTTCCTAAATGATCTAATTATGTTTCCATCTAAAAGTGAAAGTCTAACAGAATCGTTCCAGTGTTGCGTAAATAGGCATAAAATCTGAATTGTAGGTAAAATGTAGAACTAAGTATTTATTGCATTCAATCTTGCTACGTTTGTCTTTCTTTCTTTTTTGCTGAGCATGTGGTTCGGTTCCCGGGGAGGGCGAAGTGTTATTGTGTTTTTTCAACCGGAATTTCTCACTAGTAAGCCAGAATCTGGATTAGTGCCCGGTTGATGGCAAGGGGCTCGCCCCCTATTACATGAGACCTAAATATGATTGGCAAAATGTGGGTGTACTATAGGTACACCTCTGCCCAACCCTAGGAGGACTACCGACGTTTGGTTACGCGATTATTAAACTGTTTTATTGATCTCGTCAAAGTTGCCGAGCGTGAGAACCTGAGGGGCCTAGACTGAGAGATGAGATTCCATCAGCGATAACCATTAAGTAAAAGACAAAAAAAAAACCGGCCAAGTGCGTGTTGGACCACGCACAATGAAGGGTTCCGTAGTTGGGATGAATTTATCCCAAGAACAAACTTAACATTGTAGTTGAAAAACATGAGATCACGTTTTTCAAACTACAAATTTAAGTTGGTTGATTATTACTCGTTAACCAGTACAGTCTACTTAGCTCTGATAGTTTTGATAGTTTTCCTTTTAATTTCGTTATATATACTACTGCTGTAAATTTTTTCACAAATCCAAGTACAACCATTTTGCTGGCAGGGGTTTTATTTTATCACTTTGTCGGCATGATTAATATGTATACATATGCCAAATTACAGCTTTCTAGTACTAATCGTCTCTGAGCTAAGCCGCGGACAGACAGACGGACATGGCGAAACTATAAGGGTTCCTTGTTTACTACGGAACCCCTTAAAAATGTTTGCCACAAACTAGAAAAGCTTATGTCAATCTTGTTGAAAGTAGTTGTAGAAATACGAAACGCTTTGAAAGCGATTGTCATTTGTCTAGGTCCTCTGTGTTCTATTCTTAGTTCAGACAGTTTTTAAGCAACTTTAAGTGGCAGTTCGGATATTACCAATACCAAAATGCCGAAAAGCGTTTGCAATATTTTGACAGTTTACATTCTAACACTGAATTACATAAAAACGTGATTAATTGTACAACTCATCTTCCTTTACATAATTTAAACCGACTGGGGCAATGTTACTACACAACCTACTCTTACTAAAATCTAATAGCATAGACAAGCCATCTTTAACCTTTAAACTAATAAATATCACACGGAGTAGAGACAGTATACATCCTAAGCTGTTACTAATGCACTAGAAAATTACTTCATACTCACCACAGACCTATGCACATGCAGAATGCAGACATTACATAACATCTAACCTTTTAAGTGTATATTAAGCAATGGTCGCTTCTTTAAAGCTATAATCGATGTTGTAATGCTTTCGCCGTATACTCGACCCCCTGACACGGTAGGTCTGACCTCTCTATACATTTATTTACTCTACGTACGTATTACGATGACTGTGGGAATTTCTTGATCATTTTTTAGCAACTTTTACGTAATTTCGTCTTGTCAAAAGAATTGAGTTGATTTGTTATATGTGCATTCTCTGCTGTATTACAAAATAGGTTCAGAAGAAGATCTAGATATGTTACGTAAATTACGGAAATGTTTGTTTCATACTTAGTTCTGGCTGGAAAGGTTTATTAGTTTGCGTATGATTGGGGCAATTTTCTGTCTTGTAATGTTCGTCTAGTTTAATTTTTAATGTCGCTCATTATAATCTCATCTTTACTAAAGGCAGGAGATATTGACAAACATTTTTAGATTGTATCAAATAATAGTTACTATCTATAAAAGTCAAGCTGAAGTGGCAGTGGGCCGGCTATATTAGCCGTAGAACCGATGACCGTTGGGGTAGACGTGTTATTGAGTGGAGACCGCGAATCGGCAAACGTAAGGTAGGACGCCCTCAGGCTAGTTGGAGCGACGATCTTCGCAGGGTGGCTGGTAGCAGCTGGATGGGAGTTGCCGAAAATCGAGTTGAATGGCGTGCAATAGGAGATACCTATGTCCAGCAGTGGACTGGCTGTAGGCTGATGATGAAGATGATGATGATAGTGCAAATTAAGTAATAAGAAAATACTTACAAATAGAACTTACTTATAACTACCGTTTGTCATGTTTTTTTCACAAGTATAAAGCTTAAACTATTCAACTCAATCAACTACCAACTTAACACCAATGACACCATACACAAATGTAACCAAAATGTAAATAAAATGACATGTACCAACCCGTAAGGACATTACAACGTAAGATAACTGTACTTAGGTCATCGACCTGAGTTCAGTCGTCAACACAATATATACATATATACATGGATGTATGTCTGTCTGTAGACGTGTCGTGAGTCCCTAATATTGAAGCTCTTGGACTATAACGGGTTAAGGATAACAATAGAAGTGTTAAAGGGTCTAAGTAGAGCAGTTAGGAGGTGCTTATTTTCACGTTAGTTTTCTTGAATGTAGGTGGGATTAACTGTTACATTGTTGAACAGGCTGAAACTGGTGCATCCATCAATCAGTCAAAACAGCCAATTATTAAACGAGCCTACAGAGTGTTAGCACACAAGCATAGGGGAGACGGATAGATTGTGTGAAAGATGATATGACATGACGATACGATAGACGTATAGAAGAAAAAGACGTGCTGCACCGTCGTCCCCAAATAAATTAGGATAAAGGCAGGACAATGATTATAATATAATTACAATTGGCAGGCAGTCTCACTATACTTTGCTAAATGGCTAGTCGTTTTCAAGAACTGCGTTGAGATAAGCCATTGCTCCTCCAAATCCTTTATCAGACAATACGAAGATTGTTGCTTATAATTAAAATCTCCAAGAGTACGATATCCTTCTTACTCATGCACTCTTGGTACGATTATTTGAGGTCTTGCGATACATGTGGTTCTTGCGTCATAGTCATTGTAGAAAATATACTTGGACCAATACTAAGCCTAACAGCATATTGTTGTTTTTCAACAAGTTTTTAAACAAACCAATGATGATCATAGACAAACCGTTGCACTTAAGTACACTAGCGGGTAAAATCCATGTCAAGAGTCTTATTTCCAAATAAGCGCTCTAACGGTCATAAGCGTATGCGCACGAGTAAAATAAAAACTTGGAAGGTGTTCAAGTATTACAAAAAGAAAGAAAAATAAAACATGTAAAGTAAAAAAAGGCACGGTGAATAATATTAGAAGATAATTTCTTAGAAATAGTGGTTTCTTCTAGTATTTATTGATATATTATTTTGTGACCCTGATTCCGTGGGCCCTATATACATATTAACTCTATCTAAGTACCTATATCAATATTAATCACAGTCATATTTGTGCACTAAATAGGTTGTCCTTACGTATTGCAGATTTAAAAGAATTCGTAAAAAATGATTCTCTTGTAGTCAAGAGTGCGGAAAATCTTCCGTCTTTGGTTCCAGAAGCAGATGAAAATATTTGTCTTCATTTAAATCTTCGTTCCTTGAACAGTATATACATCGTTTCGGATTTGACTTCACGAGTATTTCCGGGAATGGCATAAGAAGGATTGAAGAGGATTAGTGATTCAACAAGAGGATAGGTAGCAGCACTCAATTGCTTGTCTACCACTCTAAATGTGCGAATGTCTCCATTTTATGCAAAGTAGATATTGTCAGTGGCTTTGACCAAATGCAAATTTATTTGTCTATGTGGATGATTTACTAATTGTCATATGTATAAGGATGAGTTTGTACTTGTTAACCAGGAGAGTAGTTGCGTTTTCAAAAATAAATGCAGTTACGGTTTTATGTATTTTAAGGAAATAGAATTTACACAATTATTTACATAGCCGTCATTACGTCAATTAACATAAGTAAATATTAAGAATTTCTTTACTCTTCCAATGTTTCCCTTGGCTGTACTTAACGGTATCCACAAATAGAGATGTGTTGGTTTTCGCACTTCTGTCTAATATGCATAATCTGTGCCTTTGAATATATTTATTACCTTATATTTAGGTAGTTCAATGTACTGTGGTAACCTGTAACGGGACACGGTATAGTGTCAATTTTAAAGTTTACTCATTTACGTTATAATTGCTGTTCATACTTAATATCTTTGTTGTCATACGTGTTTGTGGGTTATTTATATGATATAATATGTGATTCCTTATTTGAAAATTAGCAATTTGGATCATGGATTTTTACATAGTTCATCAAAACACCCAAAACGTCCATAAGAATAGTTGTTTAATTAAATCTTGATCCTGACATCAAGATTATTATTGTGTTATGAATTTGTAGCCTTATACGTCAATATTTTATCACATTATCACAGCACATAGATTAAAATATTCCATTATAGCAAAGATTTATCATAACTCTTTTAAATATTTATAAATAATAATTGTATATAACCTTTTTTCTACGGCCATTCGCAATGGTATACGCATTTATATCAGATTGGTCGTACGTTGTCGTTGTGCGAATAAACAGCTATTTCGATAGTGTAGCCATGAATCAGACTGACCACTTCCTTGTTGTGGCATATTGTGTTATTCATATGTATAACTAGCTTTTGCCCGCGACTTCGTCCGCGTTTCCGCCGTTTTTCGTAAAAAAGTACCATATGTCCTTCCTCACGATTCAGTGGTTTTGATGTAAGAGACGGATTAACTTTCGTATTTTAGTAGGGAAATATAATTATGTCAATCCACAATACTGTTGAAAAATATCGCAATAAGGAACCGCAGAATATTATTATTAATAGCTGTGCCCGCGACTCCGTCAGCGTGTAACTCCTTGTATGTTATTAAGTTAATGTATTGGTAATATTGTTTAGATCACTTTTACATGAGGCTTAAGTACCTATAGAACGACAATACTTCAGCGCAAAGCTTCCGGGTAAACTATGTTGAAAGTTGACCCGTCCGGCACGTGAACATAAAGATTTCTAGAACTGCTAACCCGGGAAAGAGCGACATATAACTGACCATGCGAGAAACAACTGACACCGAGATCTACTCCAGCAACACGAAAAGTCTGCCCTTGAGCCTTATTAATTGTCATTGAATAACATTTTATATACATTGCGTTCTTTTAAATTGGAATGGAAAATTATTTGGTATTATGGGAATTCTGGGAATAAAGACGGTCTCTCCTGCACCGCAGCCTGTTAAAATTTGAGCCTCGATTACATTTTGTTGCAACTGGGTTACTTTTAGCCGAGTTCCCTACCTATACCTACTTCACTTAAAAATAAATACCTATAACTACTATAATTAATAAAAGTATCCACGCTTTTACCTACTTAATACAAAAATAAAATTGAACATAAATTAGCCAAAACTTACCTTACGTTATCTAAATATCTATGCGTACTACTTGTACTTCTACTACTACTTCACCTAAAAAGAAATAAAATGCAAACTATTAATAATTTGTAATTTGAACGAATATTTAAACACTACCAAAACAACTAATACCTATTTTATAAAATAACAACAAAAGAAATTCAAATAAACTATTTAAAGACTAAAAGTCGCGCTGATAAGCACTGTTTGTTAATATCAATAATATTGTCTGTCAATAAGGTCGAACGCTCTGAACGCATCAACAGCCAAATATTGAATGATGAAGCTCACGCTCGGACCTCCCGCCTTTTTATACCCTGCCGCCACGACCCGCGTCGAGCGCGGCAACCGTTACACAAAAATAATCCTTATGGCATGATTCAGTATTCACGCGCGACGGCGCGATGGCTTATTAGCGTATTTCATGTATAAGTTTGGTGTTTCTATACCGATTACTATGATTCTTTTTTTATTGAATAGGTAATAATATTAACTTCTTTTAATTAGGGATGAGTGAGAGTATTATAAACGTAAGAGTAAACAAATATAATCAGAAAGCTCCGAACTGCTAAGCTATCGGGAGTTACACGTGTTATTGTGAGTCAACCATAAAAGATAGACATATGCTGTTGTGGGATATTTTTTAGATAATTTTATGTAGAACATTTCCGTCATAAATGATATCTATGTAGCTTTAACCATTAAGGCTTCACACGCGACGGAAGCTTAAAAAATGGAGCAACTTCTCCCGTTTTCCCAACATTTCCCTTCACTGCTCTGCTCCTATTGATTGTAGCGTGATGAAAAGTATACTATAACCTCCCCAGGAGTATGAAGAATAATTGTACCAAGTTTCGTTAAAATCCGTCGAGTAGTTTTTGTTTCTATAAGGAACATACAGACAGACAGACAGACAGACAGACAGACAGACAGACAGACAGACAGACAAAAATTTTACTGATTGCATTTTTGGCATCAGTATCGATCACTAATTACCCCCTGATAGTTATTTTGAAAATATATATCATGTACAGAATTGACCTCTCTACAGATTTATTATAAGTATAGATAGTACGGTTTTTAACTGCACTGACGTTGTTGTAATTAAGAAGGAAATATGCTTAAGGCGACGATAACCGACTATTAATGATTTTATACTGAAGATCACGTATAAAGGAGTGGAGTTAATGATTTGCTAAAAATATATGTTAAATAAGAGCATTTTCTTAATAACTAACTTATTAACTTAACAACTTAACTTATATAGGAATATTTTACATTATGTTTATATTACATATTGAAATTAATTTGTACAGTGATATCTAACGCGGATAAAAACTGAGAATCACGCAAACTCTATCAAGCGTATTTTTCTGAAACCTTCACCATTTTAAAGATAATTTAATTGTTGATCTTTTAGTATACGTCAATCAATCTGCCCAGCCTTTTCCCAACTATGTTGGGGTCGGTTTCCAGTCTAACCGTGTGTCTGTGTGTGAGTGTCTGTCTTTTAGCATACGTGTTTTATTAAAATACCTTTTGTTTTATGTATAATAATTAATAATTTGTCTAATTTGGGACAGCTCTCCTTGATGGGCGAGTTCTATTACTGGCTAGACATAAGACGCGTTGCGTGAGCTCAGTACAGAACACGCGAGTTAACCACTCAAGGTCACTGGCATATATCTGCGTCTTAATTTATGCCCAGAAACGGATTTGTGTTTGGGTCTTTTGATGCCCGGTGCACCCCTTTTTACGAATCAATTAAATATACATAGTTCGTCATAACATTACATGATTTAATTTAGTGTAGCAAAATATGTATAACACTAGCATCATATGAAGTTATCTTAAAATGTAATTTAAATTAAATTTAGACTAATAATATTAATAAATAATAATAATACTTGCCTATTATTAACTGACTGCAGGCCAAAGGCCTCTTTTCATACAGAGGCTCGATCATTGATCACCACGCTTGCTTAAGGCGGGTTGGTGATTTCAGACTTATTTCAAATAAACGTCCAGGTTCCTCACGATGTTTTTCCTTCACCGATGTCAGTAATATCCAAGATAAACCAGAGAGACATATGAATTGAATAAGTCGCATTGGTACTTGCCCGGATTTTAACGCACCTCGTGCATGCAGCGAGGCCTTAACCACTGGGCCACCACGAAAATATTAATGATTGTCTTATTTATGTAAATGGGCATAACGAAGAAATTATTACTATGATACGTCCATAAATTAAGTAATCTAATATGAGTTATACAGGTTTTGTATGAGATACCCTTAAATGTACACGTGTTTTTAAAACTAGTTTTAGGTAATCATTATGGTCGTGACTGAATTATTGGTGGAGCTATTTATAAAATTTATATATAACTAGATAACTATAGGTTTTCGCTCAGACCAAATAAAAAAAACCAAGACAGCGCTGTCAACAGTGACGTGAGGCCGGTTTCGTAAACATGTGTGCATTTAGTGAGGTGTAGTTTATTGTAAATTTGAGCATGTGTGCGTGTAGGCACAGAGCGGAGGTGTAGTTTTGGCATGCTTCACTGTATTGTTCGCAGCGCAATGTCTTGGTTTTTTATTTGGTCTGAGTGTTTTCACAGGATCTGCCTCATAAAAAGTAAAATAGCGGACCATCAATGTCATTGCTCTTTTCTAGATGACAAGTAATTTTTTCGTAAGTTTTAAGAAATCACTGATTTCGGTGAACGAAAACATCGTGAGGAAACGTGATCATTGCTCATTTGCGCCTCTCTGAATAAAAGAAAAGATAAAAGAGAGCCTATACCATGCAGTGGTACAATAATAGGCTGGTATTATTTATGAATAGTCAAACGTAGTGCAATCGATCGATAAATCGATGGAGGATACTGACTCAGGCATTCAGATTCAATTCAATTCAATAGCCCTTTTATCCTGAATCTCCTTTCTCGTGCTAGTTTACATAATTGCTGTTATTTTCTTTCCCGAGAAATAATATATCTCGGAGTTCAGGGAGCCTCTTGGTAAAGGCCTCCTGTAACGATTTCTTTTTCTTTCTGTCTTTTGTAACTCTTCTCCAGTTGGGACCAGTACGCGTAGCATGACCACATTTGAATAGGGTTTTGTCGACGGAATAATAGACAAAATCACAATCTGTCATTTTGTCTATTCTTCCGTCGACAAAACCCGTTTCTATGGTTGTCATGCTACGCGTGCTGATGTGAGATTGAGTTCGTCCTCTCATCTTCTCCGTTGTCTACCTCTATTCCGTTTGCCATCTCTAGGGAATTCTGTCAGAATTTCACTCCTTTTTTCCTGGGGGCTCCGTAACACGGCAATCGCCCATCTCCATTTAATTTGGTCTATCTTAGTGAGGATGTCTGTCACTTCTGTCCTAGCTCTTATAGATGTGTTCCTTTCTCTGCCTAGTTTCTTTCAGATTAGTGTCAATTAGAACAAGATTTTACTTCAATAATGTGTCCATCAAATCTTTTCAAGGATTCTATAATCAACCCACATTCTATAATCATTCCACACATTTTAATACATTGCAACTAAACCAAATCGAATCAATTAAAGTAATCGCCTTGTACACTCGGCTACACATCAAGCTTTACATTCCCAGTATAAGCTGACCTCGCATTGTACGGAAATCCTATACAATGCGAGATCAGCATAAACTGGAAATGTATAGCTTGATGTGTAGCCGTGTGTACTTAATACAAAGGTAGATGTTTCTCAATTACTCGGTAAAGGGATCTCGCGCACTAGACGGCCAGGACCACGCAACGACCAGGTGAACTATAGAAACCGATACGAATCGTGCACTCGGTCGCAACGGCCAACTGCCGCACGCCATACAATACCACTAGACGGCTACCACTGGCCGGAGTCGTGGCCGTCTAGAGCGCGAGATCCCTAACGATGCGGTAGTAATTATGAGATACAGG
Organism: Agrochola circellaris; assembly: GCA_914767755.1. Lineage (NCBI taxonomy): Eukaryota > Metazoa > Arthropoda > Insecta > Lepidoptera > Noctuidae > Agrochola > Agrochola circellaris. The sequence goes on along the minus strand of OU611850.1, from coordinate 7,439,088 downwards.
ATGTGCCCCGTGTACACCCGCCGTTTATTTTAAAAGTAATCGTAGCTTAGCGTTATTTCTGACTTTTTTCTTTTTGCTCGGCTCCTAAGGATTTTTCGTGATGTTAAGGATTTTTCAAATCCGACTGGTAATCCAGAGATTAGCGCGTTCAAACAAACAAACTCTTCAGTTTTATTATTAGTATAGATTTATAGATTTCATTAATCACTTGTAATACATAAATAATCGATTAGTATTGTTGAAATGTTTGAGGAAAAACTCGGACACTAGAAAATGTGGAAATTATTTAAAAATGGAATGTGATGAAAATGAGTTAGTAAGATTGTTTTGCAGTTATCGAATCGAACGTTGAAACTCAAATAATAATGTGGATTGCATAAGCTGAATAAAAATGGATAATGTTATGACCAGCTTTTAACACCAAACAAAAATATTTTTATTAAACCATTAAGAGTATGGACCAAATGTGAAGTAATTACGACTACGTAAGTACGACTAGTTCCTGTTTCGATAGCCACGCAGTCTTCAGGAAACTAGTCAGCTAGGGGAGGTCTGATGGGCGATAGCCACGCAGTCCCATTCATCCCTCCGCTTAGGGTTGCCATATGATATATATTATTGTAACGAGTAACGTAATATAAGTTAAGTTGCCAATAAATTATCATTAAGTTCAACGGGGCTTTAATTTCACAACCACCAACCCAACAATATCCAATTAAAAGTGTAACGTGACGTATTAATATCAGCCCGGAATAATCGAAATCAAAATATTACGTGTCACTGATTATATCAGTAGGTACTTTACTTTATTCCCATTCTGATTACACTTCACATGATTACAAGATTACGTACAAAATTCGTGCAATAATAACATATCCTAAAGGTCACAACAATTTTGTATTAATTTTACAAAACCTGTTGTATAACTAGCTAATTTTACATATACTGTATTTACCGGTCAAAGCGACATTCTCCGGGCATTCTGTGAAACTTCCGGTAACATTAAAGTTCAATTTTGTCTGTCTGTTTGTTCTCGTGACTAAAAAGTAGGTCAGTGCACGAATATTATTGCATAATGTACTTTGGCCTGCATGAAATCTATTAAGCTATCGCTAAAAAGATTTTAAATGCATTTGTAACTGCTTTGCCTTTCGTTTGTAATCTAAATGGAGCTAAAATTGATGGACATCTGTTTGGAGTTTGGCTAATGTAGGGAATATCGCTGGAATTCTTCTAAGTAGCCTACCAATGCTGAAAAATAAGTTTTCTTACATTACATTTATGCAATACTTTTCTATTTTAATCTTTTTACCTTGTTTGGTTATTATTGACAACACTTTGCCCACTGTCACATTGTCATCTTTGGCCAGAACAAAACGCAATGATATACCTAAATAGGATAACTGAAAAAAAAAACTTTTTTAAAAAATAATATTATTTTTCCTTACTAAATAACACTAAAAATATCTAAACATCTAACTTGAAAAAATACTTACTTATCTGAACCACATTAGCCACTGCGATAAAATTCACTCACGATTTCATCTAGCAGCGTATCTCAATAAGTGTAACGCTGGTTGCGCGAGCGCACGAAGACGAAAGTTGGCCAGTGAGTGACGTAAGCGGCCCTACTTCCGATCTCCTGACCTTTGCCTTTATTATTATATGTATTTTAAATGTTAATTGGACAAATGGGAGTACAATGTCATTTTTTACGTCAACAGTTTGTATGTTTTTTAACGTTTTTTGTTTGGTAAAAAAGAAGCTTCTATATTATTTGTTTTTTTTAATATTCAATTTAGTGTATTGTATTTCGTAGTTCACTGATGGACCTACCCGATAAATTCTAATAATAAATCAATTTAATGATAAATTATTTTATTTCTGTAAGTAGGCTTACGCAAATACTTACACGTCAATCATATTTAAAAAACTAGACGAGGTAAGTGTATTCTAGCCGATTACTCTGAGAAGAAACACAGAATCAAACTTAGAGGTCACATTCTCTTAAAGTCTAGACATAATCTTGGTTAGACCACGTAGATCATATGTGTCTGAAATGGTCTTTTGGGGAAAGAACCACACAGGTTTGAGTAAAATGACACCAATATTGTTTAAAAACTGATTCACACGTAAAAACACAGTTGCTACGAAATCTCGAAGCCTTTATTTCTTTTAAATCACTCCCTACAACTACAACATTTTTATTACCAAACAGACCCTGGACGAACCGGAATAAATAAATACTTAAAGTGAAAGAATTGCCCCAAGCAAGTTTGAGCGATGGTATCTTTCAAGTTGAGACTTACTTTACATATTCTTTGTAACTCATAATATGAATACGGTAATGCACGACTGTCTTCTTATATGTATGAATAACTCACTTTAGAGTACAAAGCCCCGGCGAACTTAAGGTCATCTACGGAAGAACAAGTATTTTTATTTTAAGTTTGGAAGCTTCTGATTTTTTTGCGTGGTCTGTAGTTATTTGACAGAATGTTGACATTTGAATTGATTTTTAGTGATGGGACGTTATTGGTCATTGTTGTTATCGATATTTATATCGAGTTATTTCTTAAACTATCTAAAGCTGTGTTTTAGTTTTCTAACCAGTAATCGTCAATTCGAATTTCAATAAATAATCATTTGAAAATTTCGCAAATTATCGATTAAAATTACAGAAAATAATTTCTCCAGCGACAGTTATTTGCTGGAATTGACAATAACAGTTATGAAACAAATGGATTGAAAAAATAGATTAAACAATAGCGACATGAATTAATTTTATGTCCAAGTCCATAATTATTATCTACATTTTTTGAGCGTACTTCTTGTGCAATCTTACGCTTGAACGGGCAGCGTGGGCATCGCAGATGTGCACAACGATATGTTGCAATTCCAATGTAAGTTATAACAAGTTTGTAGTAAATAGCGATGTTGCGCAACCAGCATTGTATTGCGAATCGGTCGGATTCACACAGTTTTGTCGCTATCATTTGTTTTATTGGTGACGGTTCCGATTCGGTGTTGTCACGTTCGAAATAAACTTACGTGTTTTTTATTCGTATTTTTTTAGTTATTTGACGTTGTTCACACTTCACGTTCATTGATGGATTACGTTGATGTAATTTTTTTTACCCGTTTACTTTAAATTTTACAAGGCAGTGGCAAATTCTGAGTTTGCCGCTAGATATTTCTGATAATTGTATTTTACTAATTAAACAACCTCTTTTAGGTAAACCAACAAAAATTAAGGATTTCGCAAAGAAGCTGAAAATAAGCAAAACAATTGACCGTGAACTTAAATTGCAATTAGTGTTGGAAGAGGTGAAAATGTTGCAATAGTAATAAAAACGATTTGAAATCGCTACATAATTGAATATTTAAAAAGGTCTGCATTTTTTTGTTTGTATAGTAGGTATTAATAGAACAGATTTCGTATCATATTTTTTAAATTCATGTACATTCTCCTCCTCGCCACTATTACTTAAATGATTAACAACTAACATCAATTTCAATTCAATGGTTCGTAATGTTAAAAGCTAAGATTATAATATTCACAATAATTAACCTCTAGTAACCCGTAGGAAATGTCAGACCAGTGGCCCGTTTTGTCCGATAGCCTACTATGGTATATACTATAATTATAAAAGAAATTCGTGTTTGTTACAACACTTATAACTCGAGATCTGCTGGACCAATTTTCATGGTTTTTGATTCGTTGGATTTGTCTCCGCCCCGAATAGCAGAATACATCTTAAAAACAATGAAAAGGTAGGGTAGGTAGGGTAGGCAGGTAGGTGCGCCGTAGATAAGTACTTAGTGCTACTCGAGCGAAGCCGGGGCGGGCAGCTAGTACTATAATATATAACCGACATAATAGGTGTAGTTAGAAGTTATATGAACACAAGCGCCACCTCATCATTCTCCTGTCCTTCTACCAATTTATTTGGTCGCTGAACCATGCATAATCAGCTTATAATGTTCCCACTGCTGGGACACAGGCCTTCTCTCCGTGAGAGGGAGTGGGCCGTAATCCACCACGCGGGCCCAGTGCGGGTTGGTAGATGTCACATGTCCTCGAATTTTTGGTTCTAGGACAAGCCGGTTTCCTCATGATGGTTTCCTTCAACGTTTCCAGAGCAGTGGTGATAAAATCTGCACAAAGTAAAGTGCCTGTCTGGTCCGAACCTACGACCTACAACTAGTAAGTCGCAGCCGCAGTCGCAGTAAAGTTTTCAATAAGAACAGTAGCGGCCCAGTAGTAACACTGGGCCGCTACTGTTCTTATTGAAAACTTTAAATAATTCGTGCAACTAAAAAACGACGTTAAAAAAACATACGGACAGTTTTTAGGTTATTTTTAGCACAAAGGTAGGAAGTAGGAATAATTATTTAAATGAAATAAAAACAAATGCATTTGAATAAATGTCCTCTAATAAATATCGAACGTATTTGAAAGTTAGGCTTCACAATGCAGTTTGCATTTTTTTCTTGATGAATTTAGCATAAAATTAAGTTTTTTCTAATTCATTGTCATTTTTTATATTAAGTGCATTAAATGCGTTTCAAATCGGAAAATAGGTAATTTAAAAGTAGGCATTGTGAAATAAACAAATAGCAAAAATAAAAAATAAAATTAAATGTCTATTGCCTATTACCGAAAAAAAACCAATAGGCTCAAGTTATTTTTTTTTGTTTTCTGTTCCAATTTTGTAATATTTATTGATTTTTGGGTTGGCACTTGGCTAGCTAGAAATGTAACAGCTGTATTTGACATATTGATAACCGCGAATCGCTGAGGTCAAGCGATCATTATCTACACTGGACGATCCACCATACAACAAAAATGATCCGTAGGTAACTGCATACCGATCACCTCGTAATCTAATTATATATGACGCAACAAGAACAAACCGTGACGATCGAATCACTGTCCTCCGTAACCGTTACTCAATAACGCGTTACATTTCACCCGCTATTTTACCTGTTACGTGTAACGTTACCGCTTTTTGCCCACCTCTAAAGTGTGCATCACTATTAAGTTTACATAATCGCTAACTGGTTGGTAATAAGCTTTTTTTTCAGTGATACAATAGGATAGTTGTGGCTTGTGGTTACTGGCGTGCCGTGTTCAGGCAGCGCTTTGTCGTATACGTCTTGTATCAATTTGGAACTAATTGGTAAAAGTTTGGAGAATATTTGCTGTTACAATTTGTAACAGATTTATTTTCCTTTTGCATTGGAAATTTTAATTATGTTTCGAGTATTGACTTTCCCGAGAGTAGCCAGACCAAGCGATATCGCTGTCGCGCCTGGTTGCGAATAGCGATACTGGTTCGCCTTCTGGTTAGTCACTTTGGTCCAGTATCGCTACCGAGCGCGACAGCGATATCGCTTATATCTGAATGGCCTTAAACATTAACAGGTCGTATGTACAATATGATCACAAACTTTTTTGACCTTCAAAAATAAAGAAAAAGTATTTATTTTATATAAAAAATCTTGTAAACCTTTGGTTTTTTGGAGAAAAGCCCACAAACTTCTACACAAGCCCATTGTTAATCTTCAATCATTGACTCACAATGACGTTATAAGTAAAGATAGGTAGATAGAATATAAATGCTTCGCAAAAACGCACGTCAAAATTTGGCTACTTAGCCACATTTTCTTCGTCTTGTCTCTTTTCGCTCCCGATAATTACGACATGCCGTCCTACTTCCACGTTTCATCTAATAGTGTTCCATTTTTAAAGATCTAATTTTGAGTAGGTTACCTATCTGTGTCTTTTTACCTATAATATAATTGTTGACTCACTACTATTTTTAACACAAGTTCAAGTAAATACTAACTCAGTCAGAACCCGGCACAAAGCCAGCTTTTGAAAGCGACCAACAATCAGTCTGATACAGTGTGACCTCTCACTGTGTCGCAACGTGGTCGCAAGCGACGACCAGCGGCGACCGTGGTCGCTCATGAATCACGATCAAGGAGAAATGACTTTCAATAAATTGAAAGTTAGATCTTCGTTGATAGGTTATGAAAGGAGATGTTTGTGACTAAGTTATTGTGAAGATGCCTTTTAAAATGGCGAAAAAAATTTAAAGTTGAAAGGTAGATTTTGAAATGTTCTATTTTTGGGGTTCCGTACCTCAATAGGAAAAACGGAACACTTATAGGACCACTTGTGTGTCTGGGTGTCTGTCTGTCCGTCCGCCAATTTGCTCCGAATCTAATGGACCGATTAAGTTGAAATTTGGTACACATGTATGTTTCTGTGACCCAAGCACGGACGTGTAAAGTAAATAAATTAATGTTGCATATGAATGTCACTTTTGGTGGCAAATAAGAAAAAAAAAAAAGTTTTGCAAGTTGTACTGTGTGACATATCAAATGAAAAGGCTAATTGCGAGGATCTCAAATGTATTTATTTCATAATTTTAAAATGAACACTTCTAAAGATATTTAAGAAAATCTTTAAGCAAAGAATTGATTATACGAAAGCATTACCCGAAGAAAGAGCTTCCTGAAAAAAAAACAAAATGCTATCTTCCCAAAAAGATACATTTTCTCCCCAAAAAACAAAGCCAAAACATTTGACATCGTTGCCATGGCAATCCAACCTATCTTCGTCAACAAAAACAAACAATTGACACATAACATAAACAAATAAATTCGCTTCCACCCGACGCCAAATACGCCATCCGTACTTACTTATGTAACACGTCTTCAAGAGAGCGGGTATTCTGTGCAATAAGTCAACTAAGAGTGCCAGCAATTGGTTCTTATATCATCGCATTTTCAATTTGCAGTGTCAATACTACATTGTTATAAAATATCAGTAGCGTAGCACGAATATTTTAGAAAAAACGCGTCGATAACGGCTTAGATTTCCTCTTTCTTTGATTATATAGAGTATTATATCAACGTGTCATCATGTCAACGCCGGCTGTCGCTGAAAACCAGCGTCGCGCATAGGGTCGCAGCATTATGCTGAGCGATGGCCGTTTTGCGTGGATGTGACGCATATTTTGCCCCAAATTGTTTATTTTCGTGTTTTGTTCTTTCCTTGCGTCATGTGTACCGCAAAAATAAACGTATTTTCTTTCTTTTCTTTATCTAATTTCGAGTAAGTAAATATTAATAATAACAGCTGCACCACGATCGACCATCGATCAGGTTAAGCTATGCTTGACGAGGTAGGTCCTTAGATAGCTGACCATCTCTACCCATGCCTCGGAAAGCACGTTAAGCCGTTACAGGTCGTCAGAAGCCAGAAAGTCGGACCAGTCTTACCAAGGGTTATCGTATTACACAGTAACTGATATGGGTTGTGGAGGTAAGAACGTCGCTCCATGTAAAATACTGGTATATAGCTGCATCCGGTTAGACTGGAAGCCGACCACAATATAGTTAGGAAAAGTCTTGGCAGTTGATGAGTTGTTAAAATATCTTTGCTGGATACAGCACTATTTTTTCTTGCAGTCCTATTCTGTAAAACGACCCTGTGAAAATGGGGGTGTATTTTACGAGTGTCGTATTGTGCGTTTATATAACACTAGCTGCGCCCCGCGGTTTCACCCGCATAAGTCTCGATCCTGTGGGAATATCGGCATAAAAAGTATCCTATGTCCTAACCCAAGTCATGGTCTACCCATGCGCCAAATTTCATCTAAATCCGTTCAGCCATTTTAGCGTGAAAGGGTAACAAACAAACAAACTCACTATCACATTCATTTTAGTTATAAACTGATATGAGTTAGTTTTACAAAAGTCTAGCTAACAATTTCAAAATGATCAAGATTAAGATTGTGAACTGTTTTTGTTCATATTACTATTTTGAGTCATACAATGATTTTGATTAAGATAAGGCATTACTCTGTTAGGTTCTATTTCAGACAACTTACTACAGTTACAACTTCTTAAGAAATCTAATCTAGACATCCAAGGTAATCCATTGTTTAAAACAAATTACAATTAGTTTGATGTTTTTTTTCTCGAAACTTGAAATCTATGAGACGAATTTCGTCGTCTCTATTTCTTTGTGTAATAGTTATACTTATTATTTTGAGCTTGTGATGATGGCAATCTAAATTCTGTCAGCCCAGCACCCTAATTGGGTACACAAGATCAATCCATTGCTTCATATGTTGGAAAAAATTGTCTGCTCAACGACGTAAATAACGCAATGAATGTAGTTGAACTGTCAAAATGAAACAGATTGTGATTGATAGTTTATTACGCAATTAGGATGCAGAACTACTATCTAATTACGCAACACATTTTCGTTGACAATTCCGACTGATCTGTTTCAATTTGACAGGTCAACAACATCCATTGTGTTATTTACGTTGTTGAGCAGATTTTTTTTTCGAACGTACGAAGCAATGGATTAGCAATCTGTTTCAAAACGATTCAGATTCTGATTGATCGTGTAATACGTAATTAGGGTAATGAGTTACGATTTTTATAACAATATCAGAAGTAGGTACCTACTCATAAACTTCTTGTGAACATGTCTCATGGCACTTAGGACATACGTAGAGAAACAGTGTCTCATAAGCAGATCCACATTTTCACTGCAGTTTGGAATCGTTTATAAATCTCCACATGAGCTGGCTTTCCTTACTTCGACCGAACTGACTACGACGCCCGTTCACTTATTTCTTAATATCAAACAAAATATATCAATATACTTCTAAATCGATGCTAAATGACGCGTAGGCAGGATCGCTAAGAAGTTATGTCAATGTGCAAAATAAGTGAATACCGTTGTTCAAGTTTGCTATGTTGCCAACTTTCTGGAATGTTTCGTTGCCAGCTCTAATGTCAGCAACTTTAGAGCTGGTAAAAAATATAGTTACTACTAGATATTTCAATGAAATCTAGTATGTACTGTATTCACTTATTACGGTACAGAGCTTGAAACGAGGTCAAAAGTTAGGTTAGGTTACATCACGCGAATCAAATGGTAGGTACATACTCGTAATATACAAATAAAAATGGCCTCGAAAAACACCACCAGCAGACGACAAAATTTATATAAAGAGTAAAGAAAACGTCACAATGGAAAAAAAAACTGATAATGAAAAAGTAAATACTATAACCTCCAAATCATACACACTGTTTATACTTCCATCTTTCTCTACTATATAAAACTCGTCGATCAGCTGTTTGCACCCACACACACAGACACTAACAGTCACAACTCATGCACACACATAAACACTGACACACACAATCTCACTTCGCGTGTAAGAATCATTTCCTAGACTGTCGCACTATATCTTGTATCTTTTTTGCATATTCTCGCCACATTGTTCGATTCTTTGTCGGGTTTACTGAGAATAGGGTAAATTAAATGATAAATTGCCATAGAAAGTTAGTGGATAACTTTCTACACTAATTTATCAACCCTATGTAAAAATAGAGCGATATTTATAAAGATTGCTGTGAAGACATAATGATGCACACAACGGCTGTTACTTTGAAAGCCACACTTTGAATTGACAGGTCTAAGAAAGAACCCAGTTTATAATGCTATTTATTTTCGTAATAAATGACTTGGGCCAAACATGAATCACTACACGACGTATCTTTCAAATCAATAAACTTTTACTAAACTTACATTATGCTAAATGGCAACTTGTTGAATTTAGAAATGCTCTCAATGCTTAATTCAAATTACGTCGCCCCCCCATCAAATTACTAATTCTAGCCTAGCCATTAAAAATGCTGTTTATGGACGAGATACTTTCTCGAAGACACTTAAATCATGTATACAGTAAGAGAGCGCACTAATATATAATAAGCTTGAAATAGTCTGAATTCAAACTTGCAATCGAAACCAAAGACATGGTTCCCGAAGCCAACGGCATCTCTACGTCAAAACATAACATCATACCCATATACTCCCCGAAATCTTGGGCAGAGTTGCGCCTTTAGTACAACCACCTGTCGCCAGTAAGTCTCATGTAATAGGGGGCGAGCCTATTGCCATCAACCGGGCACAAATCCAGACTCTAGATGCTAATTCAAACAATCAGTTGTTACTGCATTAACAAATAAAATATCGGAGACAAGGTGACCACACCAACGCAGCAGGTGACTAGCCAGTTCAAAAGGTTACTAGCAGCAAATGAAACAATGCGCCCGCGGCGGTGTTACAACAGAGCTTGGGATTTGACCGTTGTGTTGATAGTGGTACTGGATTGTTGTGTATAGGTCAACTAATAATATTGACGGTGCTAATGGATCGTAAAATTGTTGTAATTATTATAGAAATACATGATTGCATTAGGTATACAGTAATACCCCGCTTTACGCGAGGGATGCGTTCCGATGCGATGCGCGAAATTCGCGTATAACGGGTTATGATGAAATATCAAGCCAAATAAATAATTAAAGTGCTTTTATTGCAAACATTAAGTACAGAATCGGCCTATTAATTGTTAAAGAAAAGTTTTTACTTATTTAATCCTTAGAACTACATGAGAAATAGTTCAATTACAATGTTTTTTTTTTGTAGCATTTTGGTTGCGTTCTTGCAAAAGTCTTTCGTAGCAAAAAACACGTTTTGTATTGCTTGCCGAACACTTATCACTAACTCTATTAATGGATCAATCAATGCATCCGCGTAAAGCGATGCATTTTAGCGCGAAATTTGAAATTCGCGTAAAACCGAAATCGCGACTACCGGGGTCGCGTAAACCGGGGTGTTACTGTATTTTGGGTCATAAAACTTGGGCATGAATTGATCGGATGTAAGTTACAATGCCCCTTATGGACTCCAGTTTATATGTTTTAGCAGTGTAATCATTATCATCAGTCAAAAGCAGTCCGCTGTTTGACACATGCCTCTCTAATTACATGCAATTGAGGTCGATTGGCAGTGTGTCTCATTCAACTGATACCCGCCATCTTACGACAACAGTCGCTTCAAAGGTAAACAATGAATGAACAGTACTCAAGCATTCATAAGACACATCGATTTTATGAAAGAGACGTTTACACAGTTAATCTTTTGTAGAGTGGACAGTATAGACAATTTTTTGTAAAGTGACAACTTGCACTTGGCCAAAAATGCAACGATTTCAATCGTAGATTTGCCCTGTGGCGTCAAAAGATGGTCGCGTTTCTGTTTTTTTACCTCTGAGACAGACAGTGTCGCAGAGACTTGACTTGGTTGTCATGGAAACGCCATTGTTAATGTGTGAGCTCACTCCTCTCATTATGGACGATTTTTTACAGTGAGGACTTAGTACAGTGAGGGCAAATCTACGATTTAAATCTTTGCAAAAATGTAAATAGCCATTGCCAAAAAAAAAAAAACATGAAAAAAATGCTAGCGTTTTAACACTTTCTACTCCACCCACTTTTCATAGAACTCATTCGCCATGTCGCCATACATATCGGAAGTGAACCCTCCGGGAAGGTTGCCGGTATTACGTTTTTGCTTAAGTTAACCATCGTGGACGGTCAACGGCATTAGGTTTAAAACCGTGTTATAAAACACTGTAAATGAAGCTTAATTGTGTCCGAAAGGTCGCGGGAAAGTCCAAAAGGGATACCGTGGCCCCTGGCAATGTACAGGCAACTGAAGGAACACGGGTGGGTTTTAGTCAGTAAGAGTTTGACACGCCCTCCCGCTCCACCCAGAGCGGGAGAAGTTATTTGAAAATATCCCACCGTCAAAAAAAAAAAAAAGGGGATCTTGTCGCTATACGTAGTTTCTAACCTTTAAAATTTCTAGTGAATATTTGTAATGTTGAACAAAAAATTTAAAAATTATTAAAATGATTGGATTGAAATAACGCATATACTAATAAATCTTGTTAAAATATACATCCGATATTATTTCCACGGTTTATAATGCTGTATTCGCTAAAAAAAACTTACATTTAAAATGAGCCCTTCGCGAGGGCTCCCAGCATCCCATATGACCCGTAACCCGGTGAATCGAACGTGTTAAGACAGTATCCCCGTAACTCTGATGGATTCTGGTTTCCCTAGTACTCATCCCCAGATGTCCCAGTAACAATAAAACAATTGTTTGTCTTTATGTATCAAAAATTGTAAGTGGTAAGAAGGAAATGCAAATTCAAATTCAAAAGTCATTTATTCAAACTAGGCTGATAATCAGCACTTTTCGAACGTCAAAATTACATAAGACAGTCCCCCAAAACGCCCACCCTTGACCACTTCCTAGTGCGTTAGCTGGGAAGAAGACGTGGCGTAACAAACTCCCCAGCAGCACAGCTGTCTGTTCAGTTAGAAAGAAAAAAAAATGACTCTATATAATAGTATTCAACATAATTAACCTAATTTAAATTATTATCTATATTTAGCAGCTTGATTCACTGCTCTGCATGAGGCATAACTACAAGCAAGAGTAGTATAGCATTTTTCTTGGCGTCAAATAGTTGTTCAAGTTCAAAGCTCAAAATATTTTATTTCACATAAACCTACAAGGGCACTTATGAAACGTCAGAAGCTAGGTTCCAATTGGTCGTTTCGTATTGAAAAGAGCCGGCAAGAAACTCCACGGTTACTCTTTTAAAAATTGCCTCTTGGCTGCTGTATAGCCATAATGATAACAACTGTAGCAAACAGTTGATCTTGATTCCCTAGGTCTTAGACCCGAGTAGTTGACAGTTCTCTTTGAGAGATTTATCTTAAGTGTGAGTTTAACAACTCTTGAGATGTAGATTTTGATTAATGACATAACTAAAATTGTTGCGGCTGAATTTCCAGCTCAATTTTAAGTTGTCATTTTAAGGAGTATTTTTGGGACAGAAACAAATTTTGATGATCTTTGGGGCTGCGATCCAAATATTTAACGGATACGAAGTAAAATCCTGGAGATCTAATCTACTGATTTAAATCTTCCTACCTAAACTAATTTCATGTCCATGGATTCATGAAATTCTTTTAGGATCGAGAATTGCCAATCAAATATGCTTGACGGTAGTTAATCGCTTCACAAGCATAAATATTTAATCATAGTCAGAATTTTATATAAATAACTCAGCGAGCTAGACTGAATTCAAGGTCTAAAGAGAGAGATGAGATTTTATTTAAATTAGATTTGATTAAAATACCAATATTGTATTATATTATTCTTTTAAACTTTTGCGCAACATGAAAGATTTCAACTTAAATTTCTTTCAAACCTTTACTTTAATATGCACACTATGCGTCTAAAAATAGCGTCCACATTCCATTGACCGAATTTTGTGAACGATTCTGCAACTTTTTCCCATTTCCCGGTACCTCAAAATATAATGAAAAATTTACAGAATTGCGGTTTCCTTGACAATTTTATGCGGACGTAATCGATATAAAATCGATATTAAAACGATAATATAATTCGTTTCGTGTCGAGATTTTCACCCTAACTGTTGTCGGTCGTGATCTATCAGCTACCTACTTGGTTTTAAGATTGATATCGAATTCACTGGAAGCGATAGTGATGCTTTATCTTTTAATAATTTTTACATGATTTTATCTTGAGCATGCATGAGTTTTAATTAAATCTGTTAGTCATACTTTTACAGATAGTAATTAAATATTAATAAATTCCATTATTGCAAATGCAGATAATGTTTGCATTTCATCCAGCTAAAGGTTCCTCTGTTAATAACCATATTTTCTAGTATAAATCAGTAAGATAATGCAGAGACTCTAAACTTAAGATTTATGACCAAACAAATCCCACACAAAATACCATTAAAATCATAAAATAAATGGGAGAAATCACTACGTGACAAGATCACTTCCATCGTCCCTGTCTCTGCGCCGACGCCACTTCCTTGAGGCGCAAACGCAACACGCACACACAAACACAGCACGTGTCCACGTACACACACTTGAACACAGCACGTGTCGAGATACACACGCGGCGCGCGCATGTGTGTGTCTACGTTCACTTTCGATCATTGACTGCAGGTTAATCGCGGCTACTAATAATACACAACTGTGATCTTATTTTATTATGGTATATTAAGTTGTATTTTATCGTAAAAATGTTTACTTTCCTTCTGTTGACTGGTTTATTGTTATTTTATGGCTTGCTTATTTGAAAAGTTATTTGAAATAACTATCTGATTCTTCCGGCTTTCCGGACGTCCTGTCGTTATCAAGTTTTTATAAAACTTCAGGGTCAAAGGGCGAGTTTGTCCGAAAGGGATATCGCGACCCCGGCACACAGGCAACGGAAAGAACACGGGTGGGTTTTAGTCAGTAAAATTCTGGCACGCCCTCCCGCTCCGTCCAGAGCCGGCGAAGTTATTTGATAATTTCCCACCCGGGCATTTCATTATGGTCGTATTTACGTCTTTAGAACCGTACGAAATGAATTAGCTGACATTGTACGCATAAACTAGTTTATAAAAACGTCTACCAGTTCATCTAGTAGCCAAAGAAGAGGTTTCTTAAGATCTTTTCCATACAAAAGTCTTTTTATGTAATAGTAAAATTGCAGTAGTTCAAACTAAAACGATGCTAATCCATAATTACGTTTAAATCCTTTCGTGAAAGTCTGTCGGAAGATAAACATTGGCCATTATATTATTATATATATGTATGTTTTTATATAAAACACGCCACTTATGTTCTTATTTTCCTTTTTACAGGTAAGTGACCGCAGAGACGAGAATCTCAAGTTAACAGGAATCAGTTTGTCGTCAGAAACGAACGGTAAGCAGATTAACAATCCGTCTGAAGGTTTCTTAATCAGTTAAAAGCATTTTGAACAAAGTTTTAAAGGGTAACTGTCGTAAATTAACACTTAACATATTTAAATAAAAAAACATCTAAAAGTTATTAAGTATAACGTTCAGCCAATATTTTTCAATGGTTGTGTTATTCCTTCCTTATTGTAATATGTTTGTATTGAAATTTAACTATGCAATAACTTGAATCTGAGTCTGTAATTTTGTATATATTTTTACCAAATAAAAAACGCTAGATTGACAGTAAAAACTCGACTGAAGGCAACTCCAAATAAGTGTCCTAGCAGTTTTTAATCATAAATATAAATAAGTTTTAATTTAGTCACTGGTTTATAAAATGCATAATCTTGAATAGAAAAAGTTGTCTGAGGTAGGAAGGTCCTGAGTTACACAGATCACCTGGCTCTAATCAGAATACATTTCCTTAACAAATGTTCAGCAAAAATATATTTACTTAGTCCTAGGGCAGTCGTTTATTAGTCAATAGAGCCAAATATCAATGCTATAACGACTAAGATTTCCTATGAGAGCCAATCCTTTCTTTGTCCAAACTGTCTCAATACACTTTTCTTAATCCTTAAAACTCCCATCCGCTTTCACTCCACAACGCTTCCTAAAATTAACTTGCTAAGAAGTAGGATGCCTCCATCGGCTGATAATCTAAGGCATCTTACTTATGAAAAACTTTGGAAGGTGCAGTAAATGATTAATTTTTGATGTCCTGTTAATTTTTGGTGAAAATACTTCAGAAATAAATCTATGAAATATAGTTTGAATTTTGAATAAAACTTAATCTTGCTTAATGACCGAAACCCCGATCCCCGTGCGTATCTACACTCTCTTTCATCGACATTTGTACAGAGCTGCACTCTATCCAAAAGCCGCATGCGTCTCGCGAGCCGCGATTTCCCGACCTCTGTCCTAGGGTACAACTATACAGCTAAGCTAGGTACCCTTGACCAAACCAAAGCTGATAAGTACAACATTACCTCTGTACCACATTCTGGCAGCCTTGTGATGAAGAGTGGGTGGGGCACATACATGCATAATCACTTTTATCTCGTCTTAATAGCCGTGGGCCAGCTTGTAAGATGGTTTAACTTGATTAATGACTGGCAGATTGAACTTTTGCTTCAAAAAGATGAAGTAACTGTATTCACTTTATTTAAAAACTACCTGCGTACCGCGGTTTCACCCACATAAGTCTCGCTCCCGTGGGAATATTGGGATAAAAATATCTTATCTATCTTATATATCTTATATCCTAACCTAGACCATGGTCTACCCATGTGCCAAATTTTATCCAAATCTGTTTAGCCGATTTAGCGTGAAAGCGTAACAAACAAATATTAATATTATATAATATTTAAGTATATTACAAGTTCGGATATTTGATGAATTGTTGTTGTTATTGTAGATATTCGAAAAATCGAATGAAATGTTAGTTTGCTCGAATATTAAATAACTTCAATAAACATACAAATGAAATGAAGACACTTAACCTGATGCTTAGGATCACTATCAGGTCAAATATTTTATTTTAAAGAGAATTGTCCTGAAAAATGTAAAATTGTTTATCCTGCATAAATAAAACGCACATTACAATAAAACACTAAACGTATTCGCATGAAATCAGTTAGGTCCACATTTTTCCTGTATCTACCTTCCCTACTATGACCCTGTGTGCCTCCTATGTTTAGCCAGCAGTTCATCAGGGAAGAGAAACATAACAAAAAAAAAAAACCTACATGGGCATTTATGAAACGTCACATTTGAAAGAATTTGTTTTTTCTTCCGACTAGGTCAAGGCACACCAGCATTCTTTAACCTGCCACATAAAAAATTATAAATGATTTATAAATATGAATATGTAATATTTATCTAGAGTAGATAACATATTTATTATAATCTTAGTTAATAACTGTGTAACCATTTTGTATTTTTAAATGATTTTAAGAATTTAATCCTTGAGCCTAGTTCCATTATGTCATTACCTGTTATTGTCATAAAAACCTGTGTTTTATTAACTATGTTATGTAAGTATCATAGATAATCTAGTATTTTTTTTAATCTATTATTTATGTTTAGTATGTGTTACACATTTCTGTTATATGTTAACTATATACAGGTTTGATAATAAATGAGATATCGATTAACACAAAAAATCTACTCATTTTATTTCCGCTTAGGGTGGTATCTAATGCTATATTAATTAGCACAAAAATTGGCAATCAGACTATCAATATCAAACTGAAATCAAATGATTTCATTAGCGGTTCTTATTCAGTCAATAACGGCAATTAAGGCGACGATAACCGACTTTTAGTGAAGACCACGTCT
Organism: Agrochola circellaris; assembly: GCA_914767755.1. Lineage (NCBI taxonomy): Eukaryota > Metazoa > Arthropoda > Insecta > Lepidoptera > Noctuidae > Agrochola > Agrochola circellaris. Next base: position 7,422,016 of record OU611850.1, on the reverse strand, counting down.
AAACGAGAAGTGTTAATGATTTGAAAAAAACATATGATAAATTAGAGCATTTTCTTAATAACTTAATGTATGAATATTTTTCATTATGTTTAAATTACATAGTGAAATTAATTTGTAAAGTTATGTCCAACGCGGATAAAAAACTGAGAATCACGCAACATCTATCAAGCGTATTTTTCTGGAACTTTCACCATTTTAAAAATAATTTAATTATTGATCTTTTATTATACGTGTTTTATTAAAATACGTTCTGTTTGGTGTATAATAAATTAATAATGCGTCTAATTTGGGACACCACTTCTTGATAGGTGAGTCCTATTAATGGCTGGACGTACGACGCTTTGCGTGAGCTCAACACAGAACAGGCAAGCTAACCACTCAAGGTCATTGGCATATATCTGCGTCTTAACTTGAGTGTATAGGTTGTTAGCGAATTTTTGGTCTGTTCTGTAATATCTCGCCGTGAAAGCTTAGGTGAAGTGAGCTTGAAGTGAGCTGTCAATTGCGAAAATGACTTAAGTCCCCGTCTCGAGAAGCTATCAATTTTGTAAACAAAGAACTTCTACTAAGTTTCGTAGCGACAATTCAATCAACAACAAATAATGCCAAATTCAATCAACTCAAAGTAACATACGTGTAATACGAAACTAACGAGTTATAAATCGCGTTATTAAACGACAGCGCTTTATATCGCTAAAATATAACCCGACCAAGTGAAATTGCTCGTTAGTTTCGTATAAAACGTGTGTTACTTTGAGTTTATTGATTTTGGGATTATTTGTTTCGCTACGTAATTTATTAGAAGTTCTTTATTTACAAAATTTATAGCTTCTCGTGACGGAGACGTTCGATTCTTTTGAATGACAGCTAACTTCACCGACAAAGTGTCACGGTGACATGTTTACAGAAACCGGGTGTAAGATCTAAAAAATACTCTTGTTTAATGAAGACAGTTTATTTACACTATCAAACAATGGCATTGAAGTATAAACTTAACCAATATTTTTAATTCAACGTCTCATAACATAACAACACACGAATCCGATGGCATTTCCTTCAGAACAGCATAACATTCACGACGATATACAACTACAATATGAAACACACACTACAACAATGGAAATGAAACTTTAACACAAGACACACAAAATTCAATCTCAATTAACAGTTTAAAGATAGATATTTATTAGTAAATAAAGCTATACAATAGTGTTACCATGAGGCACATTGTTACAAAATGGAGAACAATCGCTGCTTGCGTGTGTACTATCTGAACTAAGTATGTCCATGATCTCGGTAGGTGTACATAGGAATGTATCGCGAACGTTGTAGAAACGAGAACAAAATAATAACTTTACTAGGTTCTTTACACAAAAAAATCGACTAAACTAAAAGGAGGTATATACAATAAGACAGAGACGGAAGAAATTGACAGCTGTCAAATTACTTGGTTGATTCCACTATTTGTTTAAAATTGGTTTAAAATAATAATAATAAGTTCATTTATTTCACATATTATGATTGGTTGCTGTAAGATTGATCAAATAAGTACTAATTTGGCTTTGTCAGACTTTGTGGTTGCCTGCACGCAAAGCTTTTTTTTACAGAATAACTTATCATCTTCAAGTTTTAATTATAGGTATACTCCCCAAACATCGGCACTCAAATTGCATATCAAAATAACAAGCACCTTTGCCATTCTGAATAATGGTTTCCAATTTCGTACATCATTGCTCACTCTGCCGACACGCCTGCCAAACGAAGATTTAATTACTGTTATGAAACTCACTTCCTTAAGTTGTACATCTCATAATATCCTATGTTGATCACACATTTTCCTTCTAGATCCGGAAGAAATGACGTTGGAAAGATGATTTCCTATTAATTTTCCGGAATAGGCTGTGTAATAGTTTTATTACGGCTGGTAATGGTTTTATGGGTATCCGTAGCATGAATACCAAGTAAAATATAGTCTGCCGGGGTTGCGTGTGTGTCTGGATTGAGGAGCCAATCTCATATCGGAACGAGGGTACTACCAATATTTAGTAGTAAATTAGCCGATTTTGTAGGCCGGATTCTGGAATTTGTAGTAAAACCCTTAAAAAGTTATACGACGTTAAAGGTGGCTCCTCAATCCTGACGTCTGGATTGAGGAGCCACCTTAGAACTCGAAAACTAGCCAACGGATATTTTTGAAAATTTTGTAGGATTTAGTAGTACTTTTGCGTAATCTCTACAAAAAAAATGGGGTTTGTACGGTCGATTTTGAGATAGCTACAACGTTTTGATTTTTCATAAAAAACCATAAATTTCACCGCGCTGTATCTCGGAAAGTTATCAACCAATTACAACAGATTTTTTGTATGATTTAGTAGTAAATGTGCTCGAATTTGTACAATAAAAATAAAATGGAAAAGCTATATAATTTCGGTAACACAACACATTTTATGTGGCTCCTCAATCCTGACGGTCTATAGAAATGATATGTACGTAGCTACTAAAGTAGTTGATCAAATCGGATAACAATAACACCAATATTTAGTAGAAATTTCTACTAAATATTGGCGTAATCCAACATCCTGCGCGTTCAGTATTTCAAAAGATATTAATAAAATAAACATTCCTTAACAAATTAGTGAATAGGGTGACCATAAATAATTCAAACTATGATCATAAACAGAGTTTTACTTACACATGAATAATTCTTCACCAATCAGTACTTAAATTATGAACACAATATTAACACCAAGAATAAAAAATAAAAATAAACTAAAAGAGCAATATCCCATAGAATAAACAAACACCAAGAATAACAAAAGAAATCACAAAGAATTTTCAGCATCAGCACTAACTCCGAGCGACGACGCTCTAAAGAGATTCCAGCCCAAACTATAACATATCCACTGCCAACCGGCACTTTTTCCTCAAAACAAGCTGGAATAAAGTCTACCCCTGGCCGTCTGTAGACTCTTCGCCGCCCGTCACTTGCACACAGCATAAATCTGGATTCGTCAGAAAACATTACTCTTGCCCATTCTTCGTCTCCCCATTGTGCGTGTTCGCGGGCGTAACGTAATCTTGCTACCCGATATTCCCTTAAAATTTTTGACCATTTGCGGGTCTATGCCCCCCCCCCACAACTTTAAATTTTGCCATATGTAATATGAAAATATTTTGGTAATTTTGTACTATTGCGAATTTTGGTTTCATAATCGTCATAGCAAAAAAACTGACTATCCATAATGTAGTGACATTTATGCCCATGCCAATTTCACTGAGTGCTGGAATAAATTCTATAGCTCCAATGAGAGAGTATGTTATACCTTTAACTATAATGTGATGCGGATGATGATGTATATCTTCTAAAATAAATTTGTCACTGCCATTTAAATCAAACGACACAATATTGGATGGCACATAATTGTGAAGAAATTCAAGATGGAATTCCCAATTCAAATTATCTTATGTTTTGTGCAATTATCTGCCCGGTATCCATATATGATCAAAAAGTAAATGAAAAAAAACAACAACCCGACTGCGTAAAAAATGAACTTGAATGAAAGGAGGCAATAGGTTTTTATTAAAAAGATGTTTCCGACTGCATGAGATTGTATATAGTATTAAGTGGGATTGGAGACAGAAATAGGTCATCTTGTTTCCATCTTTTTTTGGTATTTTGTTTAGATTTTTTTAAATTTACTTTTTATATTAAATTTTTTAGTTATTTTATCATTTTTAAAATTACTTTTAATCATATAATGTGTTTATATTTTGTAATCAGCTGTTAAAGCCCTTCATTTTGAAACCCCACTCGATAGGCTTTGAGAGTTTTTTTTTACATTGACAAACATTCAGTGTTACTCACGCAATAAAGAAGAATCTAACGACATATCATTCATGTAAATCGGTTCAGCCGTTTAGTAGTTACGAGGGAACATAGGGACGGACATACATAGATAAAAATTCAGCTCAAACACATAACACTCCTTTTTTGGCTTCGCCACAGTCGGGTTATACAAAAAATTTAACTCTTTATAATCATTTTTACGACTCAGTTTAAATTGTCCAAATACTGCAACGAAATCATGCCATTTGAGGCCAATTCTAACTTAGTGAGTTGAATTGTTGACTCTGGTGATTATACTTCCTGTAAATACATTATTTGATAAGCCGTCAGTCTCTTTAGTACATTATTAGTCGACAGAGATGCGGAATTTTAAGACACTTTATTTTAGTTTGTTATAATTTTAGTTAGGTTAAGGCTAATATATGTATTGTTATTTTATTTATTAATTAGGTATACAACCTGGTTGTAAAATACTCCACGTCGTTCCATGTAAAATACAGGTATTCAGCTGCATCCGGTTAGACTGGAAGCCAACCCCAACATAGTCGGGAAGAGGCTAGGCAGAATGATTGATTTTGTTTATAACCCGTTTGTATAGTAGGTACTAAAAAAGTTAGAGGCGCCTGTTATGGTTCCTACACACTATGCTGGCGGCATGGCCGCCGGATTTTGTGCCTTCATTTCCTTTGCGATCCTTTGTGCGGCAGGGCAGTGCATTACAAGGATCTGTAAATTTTCTATTAAAAAACTGTTAAAATGCTTAAGCGTTACCCTTAAGCATTTTAATGGAGTTTGTATCATTTATGTCTAACCGATTTTTTTTCTAATCTAATGCTTGTCTATTACATTCTTTACGTTACTATAGCAATAATGTTGTGAAAAATAACAGCGAAACAATAATGAATTTAAAATCATAACGTATGAATAGAAACTTTGACGAAGACAATTTATTTTACTATACACGAAGAGGTCATGTTTCTGCGGAGATTCCTATCACCGCGATTCAGCGGAGAGTGCTAAATGTACAACGCCATCTATCGATACATCAGGAACTAAAATGTTGTTTAAATAATCAAACTAAACATAAGTTTGTATAAAATAAGTATCATTAAATTCATCATCGGTTACTGAATTTCATTTCATTAGGTTCATTACATAAATATCCTAACTATATAATATTATAAATGCGAAAGTGAGTTTGTTTGTTTGTTACGCTATATCGGCCGAACGGATTTTAATGAAATTTGGCACATGGGTAGAGCATAACAAGCGAGCATAGGGTAAGGACATAGAATACTTTTCATCCCGGTATTCCCACGGAATCGAGACTTATGAAGGTGGGTCCACGGGGCGCAGCTAGTATTTCAAATAATCTAAAACCACAATTACATAAGTTACACGTAGGTAATCGTACTTGTAGAATGATTTATATGCAAATAAAACTACTTATTTCAAACAATGGTCTTCTTTGAATTATTTATGGTCACCCTATTCACTAATTTGTTAAGGAATGTTTATTTTATTAATATCTTTTGAAATACTGAAAGCGCAGGATGTTGGATTACGCCAATATTTAGTAGAAATTTCTACTAAATATTGGTGTTATTGTTATCCGATTTGATCAACTACTTTAGTAGCTACGTACATATCATTTTTATAGACCGTCAGGATTGAGGAGCCACATAAAATGTGTTGTGTTACCGAAATTATATAGCTTTTCCATTTTATTTTTATTGTACAAATTCGAGCACATTTACTACTAAATCATATAAAAAATCTGTTGTAATTGGTTGATAACTTTCCGAGATACAGCGCGGTGAAATTTATGGTTTTTTATGAAAAATTAAAACGTTGTAGCTATCTCAAAATCGACCGTACAAACCCCATTTTTTTTGTAGAGATTACGCAAAAGTACTACTAAATCCTACAAAATTTTCAAAAATATCCCTTGGCTAGTTTTCGAGTTCTAAGGTGGCTCCTCAATCCAGACATCAGGATTGAGGAGCCACCTTTAACGTCGTATAACTTTTTAAGGGTTTTACTACAAATTCCAGGATCCGGTCTACAAAATCGGCTAATTTACTACTAAATATTGGTAGTACCCTCGTTCCGATATGAGATTGGCTCCTCAATCCAGACACACACGGGGTTGCGGGTTTGTCTGAAAGGGATATCGCGACCTCGGCACACAGGCAACGGAAGGAACACGGGTGGGTTTTAGTCAGTAAAAGTCTGACACGCCCTCCCGCTCCACCCAGAGCGGGAGAAGTTATTTGATAATTACCCATCCTCAAAAAAAAAAAAAAAAAAAAAGTAAAATATAGTACTTAATTACTGATATGGTGTCGCCATTGATTTGTATTCTTAACTAGCTGACTCGACAGACGTTGTCCTGTCCAAATAATTCAATAATCCTATAGAAAAAATCACTTTCAGCTTTTCCCGAATTTCCAATCTTTCCGGGTAACTTTACCATTTTTTTTCCCCTAAAAATCTTATTCAGACTTTTACGAACATTTTAAAACCAAAAATGGCCATATATCTGTCCAGCCGGTCTGAAGTGATTTACTTACCCACGAACAGCATTTCATTTTTATTTGTATTGATAGAAAATTTTAACTTAAGATATTCAAATTCTTGTGTAGGGGAACAGCGAATGTGCCTTCTAAGACATCATTCATGTTGCAAGTCTACACCACTTTAGTTTTTTTTAATTTTTATATTCGCAACCCGTCTTGAGCAAGCTTGGTGATCAATGCTCATTTCTTCTCTGTATCCTCTTCTTTTCGTGTGGTTAATGACAAACCCGGTGTCAGAGTTTTTAAGCCGACCATGTGCTTCTGACTTGGCTTCACATGCCGTCGAGAAATATCTCTCAGGCCGGTTTCATAACTTTTGTTTTCTTCACCGTTTTTGCAGCAAGTGATAATTATACAATACGAACATGAATCCGAAAAGTCAAAGGTGCGTGCCTTGGGCTCGAACTCGAGACCTATGACTTGGCAGTCCGATGGTCACACACTAGGGACAGTGACAGACTGGTATGTTTTTTTTTTTCAACCGTTACGTGTGTACGTTATTACTCAGTCATATTTGAATAGAGAAGATACTTAGAGTCCGCGCCACCACTTAAGTCTGGCGGAAAATTGTGGAACTATTTTTTTTTTAATGCAATTTGATGCAATGACATAGACACTAGCGCCGCGTCAAAAGGACTTCAGTGGTGGCGTGGACTATACGCACAAGTTATAAATTCAGTACGTTCTTAATAAGTTGTTTGTCGTGTATGGACAACTTAATTTCATAGAGGATCTATGAGTCAGCCTCATTTAATACAGTAGCGGCTTAAATACTGGCCGTAAATTCAATATCAATAGAATAATTGGGTTCTAAATAGTGACAGTACTGGTAGTAATAAATAACCAATTTATTGTTTGAAGTATCAAAATACATCATCATATCTCATATACAATTTGCATGAAAGATTAGGCATTGAAGATAGGCATATAAGGATAATGGGTAGGCACAAATGTTCATTATTTTAAGGTCGATTAAGGCCTTGAAATAATGGGTATTGCTAAAACCCTCTAATTTTCTCGAAAACATGCAACAAATTGACACAGTTGACAGATATCATCTGACAGTTGCAACAAAATGGCGGTGTCACAACACTATTTCCTTCGCGCACGGTGACTTCCTAATGTCCCAACACTAGTCAGCAAGTAGGTGATGGACGTATGTAATTGAACAGTTATTATAATGTACTTGTCTTGTGTATGTACTTTTTTATACTTCGTTGATATGAAAGCTGTGGACTGTAGTTCCTTTGCCTCGAAAAATTACTGTTTTGTCTTTGGAAAACTTTTGGAGGTTACAAAATAAGTATAGCATAATCAGCCTATAATGTTCCCACTGCTGGGACACATGCCTCCTTTCGGTGAGAGAGAGTGGGCCGTAATCCACCACGCGGGCCCAGTGCGGGTTGGTGATGTCATATGTCGTCGAATTATTGGTTCTAGAACTAGCCGGTTTCCTCACGATGTTTTTCTTCACCGTTTTTGAGAGCAATGTTGAGGAAATAATTTACACAATAAATTGCCTGCTTAGATTCGAACCCACGACCTGCAATCCTGCAACTCGTAAGTCACGGCCGTTACCACTGGGCCACCACTGCTCTTGCCCTTATTTCAATTTATTTGGGGTCGGCGCCGGCGCAACGCGTCTTCTTCTTCTTCCATACTTCTCTACTGATTGCATAACATGTTAAAAATATGGAAGCGCACCGAGCGCACTGTTTTCAACCGCATATGTCTCGATCCCGTTGAAATATCGGGATGAAAAGTATCTTATATCTTAACTTAGGTCATGGTCTATGGAGTCGCGAGCCGACTTCCGGCCACCGTAGGCGCGGACTTGCGGACGGTGAGCAATGGGTAGCTCGCCGTCCGATAGGGACCAGGCCCGGGTCGACGGCGCGTTGTGTTCCCCGCGCGCCTCAAAGAGTTGTCAGCACCAACTGACGGGGTCCGGAAGGGCCAATGCCTGCCGGGGTTGCGGGTTTGTCTGAAAGGGATATCGCGACCTCGGCACACAGGCAACGGAAGGAACACGGGTGGGTTTTAGTCAGTAAAAGTCTGACACGCCCTCCCGCTCCACCCAGAGCGGGAGAAGTTATTTGATAATTTCCCATCCTAAAAAAAAAAAAAAAAAAAGGTCATGGTCTATCCATGTGCCAAATTTCATCTAAATTCGTTCAGCCGTTTCAGCGTGAAAGTGAAATAAACAAACAAACTCACTTTCGTATATATAATATTAGTTAGGATATGGCTAAGCTAAAGAACAAACCCGCTATTGGGCTTTTAAAAAAATGTACCTAGTGTTCCTTACAAAATCTTTCTAATCTGTCATGTCTGTACGTTATAGGAACTTGTGGATGCTACTGATGGCGGGCGCCAAGCTCATAACTGACTTCTGGGCCGACTCCATTTAGTTTATCATCGAGACGATAAGAAGAATGTCCTTTCTGTATTAGCTTCTTACCTCGACACAGCTTTTACTCTGCAGCGGTTCGCTTAGTAACATTTACTAATTAGTAAAACAGTCCCAGTTTCAATAACATATCATCCAAACTGTATTTCCCATAAATCTAATAACTGCGTCTAATAGCTCCTTTAGCTGGTAATAAATTAAATTCAAGCACATTAACATGCCGCAGTTACGCAGCGCTTACGTCGCCGTGTGAAACCAGTTGGTAAAGAAGCGCCCGCGCAGACTGAGGTGTATCTATTTGAGGATTTAGCCTGGTGTGATTCATTGACAAGCTTACTCAAGCTGGTAATTTTCACTGTTTTCTGTTAACAATTAAATGTGGGTTTCCACCATTGCTTTAGTACCATTTCTTTTTTGTTTTTCTTTTCTTTCATTAATTATTTATTTCTCAGTTAGTTTTTATGATGGTCTGGCAGTTTGAGTAGTTTATGCAACCTACCCAAATATCCTTTCTTTGGTATTGTTCTTCGAGTTGAGCTCCACGATAACTGACAAATGCTTGCACTGACTGGACAGTTCCACTCAAATCTGTGTGGTTCTTTCCTCAAAAGACCATGTCAGACACTACATGGTGGTCATATGGCCTGACTAAGATTATGTCTGGACTTTAAAAGAGACTCTGAGTTTGTTTCGGCTTTTCTTCTCAGAGTAGTCAGATAGGAAACGCCGAACTCATCTAGCAAATTTTTAATATGATTTAATATGACGTGTAAAAGTGACTCCAATATCCTATTTACAGAATAAACAAAACCATTTCATTTCATTTCTACAAATACTATCGGTGCATCCTGGGATGTAAAAGCTGAATGGCTAATCTTAGATTGCTGACACAAGGGACAAAAACTATATCGTCACGACGCGATACTGACCAAAAGGTCAATTCACGTATTTAATTTGCCGACAGCCAATTTCAAAATTGAAGTAGAAGTTGTTTTTGACCGATTGAGCATGAGATTAGAACTAGAACGTTCTTAGAAATACAGGAAATGCTATTCTTGGGAATTTCTTTGGACTGCGCAACTTAGCCAGCTTAAAAGTGCCCTTAGAAAGACTGATTCCACCATAAACCTGACTGAACAGATATTCTAATCTTAATAATCCATACATATATGGTGGTAGGGACATCCACGCGAAAACTGTTACCATGGATTCAGTACATGATTTTAAACCCGCATGAGTAAAAAATGTTGGTCGGTTATTAAAAAAAAAAAATGCTGTTTCATAGAAAAATGTAATACCTACGCGATCAAAATATATGGAGCAGCTGTTTTTTTTATTCAGAAACATGTACTGAATCCATGGTATCAGTTTTCGCGTCGATGTCCCTGACACCCTGTAGGTATATCACACAGCTAATATAACTTTAACGTTACGCTTCAGTGCACAGCGGTCCTAAATCTCGGCAATTCAGAGCGGAACCATTGTAGCAATAACTTGTCTAAATAGTTGAATGACATTGATCGCTATCCACCGACTACATAAAATGTGTTCTTAGATATTTATAAGATCATAATATCACACCATAAATGACTGCATGTTGTGGATATATGCCGATTATAGAGCTCGCATTGTAGTATTTTTTAACAGAACATAGTTTTATCTCTTTACCACCCTTTGGTTGACGGATTGATAATGCTTGATGCCTTGATGCTAAAGGCATCAATTTCGTACAGTAGTTTTGACAGCAGAAATAATACAAATGGCTGACAGACTTCTGAAATCCTAACTATATAAAATTTGTTTTTTTGTTTGTCTTTCACGCTAAAACGGCTAAAGGAATTTGGATGAAATTTGGCACATTGGTAGAACATGACCTGGGTTGAGACTAAGGATACTTTTTATCCCAATATTCCCACGAGATCGAGACTTATGCGGGTGAAACCACGGGGCGCAGCTTGTAAAAAAAAAAATGGTTGCCTGTAAAGTCGGTTTTACGGGCGAAGATTTTACGTGACAACGTCTAACTCATCGTAACAGACGTGAGCGGGCGTTACACTTTTTCATGAGTGACTCGGCGGTGACTCATCGTAACAGACGTGAGCGGGCGTTACACTTTTTCATGAGTGACTCCGAGCCGCAACCTAATTTAAGACGTTGTCACGTCAATAATCTATGTATTTAATTTCTGACCCAGTTAGATATTATGAACGAGATGATCTTGTATCTTATCTTCAATCTACAAAAAAGAATATAAAATGAAGTAGTAAGGAGGTCAAAGTTAAAAAGCTTTTGTAGACGAAGTCTGCGTGGGCGCAACGCAAGACGTCTCGACCTTGCTTGAGTTCATAATTCACCCTGTATATTGTCCCGTTGATGTAAATGTCATACTACCCACTACACACATTTAGCCAGTATATGCTGACCTTACATGTGTGGCGCTGATTGTCAAGGTAAGGAACGAACGTAAATGACAAAACATCATATTCCTGCCCTTATCAGAATTTATCTAGGGTAGAATGTCTCCCTATTCAATACATCTTCATTCACCGTCTTTTTGGGATATCACCTTTCACACAGTTTATCCATCGTTTCTTTGGTGTTTACTACTCATAGAGCCATTCACATTCGTACTCAGAGCTTTCCTCATTACATGATCCTCTTGCCTTCACATCACAAACCCATACTAACCCATACTACCTAAACAACGGACCAATTAGGTAGCGCCGTAACGTATTCCTGTTCGTCCTACAACAGTGGTGGCGCCTCCTAATTGGCCTGTTGTTACAGTTTAAAAGTGGAGCCAACATTACGGCAAAGGAACTATTTGATGAAACGCACTCTATGATAAAACACAGTACGAATAAATGTCAAATACAGTACTTTTAAAGGTTATTCCAAATTCAACTGCAGTCCAAATTATACTGGCCGACTACTAGAACCAGAGAAATACAAACTCACTTCTTGAACCTATTAATCTTTCGCCTCTTTGAAGGTAGTTACTTGCTATATTATATGCAGTCTCATTCAGCGTACGCGCATACAAAGACTGTTCACAATGCGCATAGCCCACGCGAGGCTGTAACACACATTAGTGATTGGAACGCTGGGATGAGTGTGGTCTGTTTCGTACTGCAGAATAACTTCAGACATGTGTTTTTGATGTTTTAAATAATGAAGCAACTTGCATGAAGAACACATCCAATTTGAATTTTAGAGATGCAAGTTTATCCTATTAAAACAAGTAATTAAAACATAAATAGTAAATATCATTCGGTGACTGAGCGAAGATCTTATGATGAAACTATAGTTTGTTTCTACTGCAATCCAGGAGGCATTTATTTTTATAGTGGCTATCCTAATTTTTTGTATTTCGCTTCTATGCCTAAGATTATGTAATCCAGTCCAGTTGAGCCTTGAAACCTTTTGAAGAGTTTAGAAATACAAAACTAATACAATGGCGTCTATTCTATGTTGACAAAGAGGATGTGACCAAATCGTATGTGTGTAAAGGCAGCACAATGAAACGTTCAGACGCGACTCGCCAGACGTCTGCCACTTTCCAAACGCACAATGAGTAACATTGAGCTAAACAATTATATATTTTATTCTAATGTCAAGAGGGCGTTTATTGAGATGTGTGTTGGGTGGAAGTGATGGTAGAGAAAGATGAAGAAATTGGTGATTTGAGTTCTTATGGAACCTTGAAAATGGCGATGGCAAATAGTGGCTGCCAATGTGGCATAGAATATCGGACTGACTGGGTCAACTAATTATGAAACTCTTTTGCTCATTCACTCAGGGGTTAACTCATTCTGCTATGCAAAAAATAGTGGTGGATTTACATCAATTGTGCAATTGGTGGGAGATTCACCTCAGGGACTACTTAGTAGGTAGGTAATTCCTATAATGTCCTAGATCAAAAATTCGAAGACATGTGACATCTAATAACCCGCACTGAGCTCGTGTGGTGGATTACGGCCCACTGCCTTTCACCGAGAGGAGGCCAGTGTCCCAGCAGTGGGAAAATTATAGGTTGATTGAGTTGAGTAACAAAATCAACTGTTATAATCTCGGCCATTATCTTAAACTCTCATCATATAAAATAATTGCACACTCGCATACCAAAATCACGGAACTGCAAAATTTTACAATGTGAGAAGTTTACTTTAACGAGTCTTTGTGATACTAGTTAGGTAATACAAGAGTTCAAATAATTTCTAGATAGTCTTAATGGTTGCTATTTAGAGGTTCTCATAGACGCAACAACTTTGTGTTGATGGCTTCATTTGCGGTTAATTTGAGGCGTGTTAATTAGGCATGGTTTTAAATACCTAGTCTAGATTGCTCTTAAGTGCTTTTGCCACGAGAGACTTTGAGATTAATTTAGCATACTCTTTCTCCCTCTCTCTCTTTTGCTTACGTGGAGTGTTCTCTCATTCCTGACTTGTCTCTCTTGGCTTTTTCAAAAAAAGCCTCTTTCTAGGTCTGTAATGTCTTTACTGTCGGGGTCATGAGACCCCGACCCTATCTTTCTGTGCGTTGCTGGCTTAGTGACCGCAGCTTTTCTTAACCTCTGCGATCAATATCTAAAACAGCCACTGTATTTTTTTTTTCTTAAGCCTGTCTTCGGCTATTTAAAGTAGTATCAATGAGTGAAGGCTAAAGACAGCATGCTTTTTTAAGTCAACTGTACATCAGTGATAACACTTGTACTACGAATTACAGCAACCTTACTGCAGCCGGTCGATTCTGTAAAAATAGCGTGAAGTGAGCTGTCACTGTCACAAATCGACCCGCAGTATACTAGGGATTAGCACTATTGACAGCTCACTTCACCTAAGTTTCACGGTGATATTTTTACAAAATCGACCGGCTGCAACGTAAAGGTGCTGTCAATGTAATTTTTTTTGCCGATTACGGCGAAGCAAAAAGGACGGTTATGATTTTGACCGGTATGTCTGTATATGACGCCTTCTAGAGGACAAAGTAATGAACTAAAAAAAATCCTAATTCAAATTCGGAGTCACACGTAATCTGTTCGATATATGTAACATGGCGTGTGACTCCGGTTTTAATTTTTTTCTGTCTGTGATGTTTTTTTTTACGTAGGGCATCTCGTAGCTGACCTCTGAGGTCATGACTATTTAACCGGTCAATCCTGGCCTGCCTTAAGCTTCTACACTTAAAAGCCTCCGGCCAGGGGCAGGTCTGTGATGTAGTTGGGTTTTAGTTTTTATAGCTTTTATTTTTTTACAAACAAGTACATAGTACATACTTACATACTTCGCGAAATATGCAAGGTTGTCTTAATGCGAATTTATAAAATTATGTGACGCTAATGTCCCTACCAAGTCTATTGTTTATATAAATTACATGTAGTACCTTCGTCTTAACATTGACAACCATCAGGGTCGAGCTTGGTTGAAGAATTTTGCGTGTCTATGCGATAATCGACAAAACGGCTTATTCTGAAGGCAGGAAGATGCAAGGTCAATGCAATTGCATATAAGGATTAAGGCTTTTGTTATTTCTATTATTTTTGGGTTTTCTCTATCTTTACTGCTATCTAACAATATATGGCACGCATAAGATCTTCATAACCTACATCAACCCGAATTTTACTGACCTGTTACACCACCTAATGTGGTCGAGGACAAACAATTAACAATTCACCTGGCAGATGATTTCATGTATTTTTTTTCCGTTCGATTTATTAATTTATCTATCTAGTAGATGATGATAAATAATTTAAAAAAAAAGATCCATACAACAAAAATGAACAAAAAAACAAGAAATTATTACAAAAATTCGTGAAGCTAAATCTTTGTACCGCTTTTTACGAAAATTACGCGGACGGAGGAGTATAAAATTTGGCACAGTTAAAGTTTATATCGAGAAGGAGTGAAGAAAGCTAATATTTTATATAATATGCATTAGAAATAAATTAAATTAATAAAAAAAACATTACACACACTGCAATGCGTTTGACACAAGATGGCTACCTTAGAATCATGACATTTAAATGAATTATGGTCGAATTTCGACCTCTGGACGACCACTAGTTAGTATTATATGATAACGCCCATTCGGAACAGTGTAGATTTCCTCAAAAATTCCATCCAATATTGCCATGAAGGAGGTCACCAATTACTAATGCCTAACCTTTCGGAAAATACAAGCGTGATGTTACGATGTTATGTTTTGTGTAAGTACATTCAATTGATCTCGTCACGAACAAAATCTTTCGTTAATGAATGTAGACTACTGGGTCAACACAAAAACTTTTTACGAGCTATCTCACGAGCGGTGACGTTATGTAAATTTTAACTATACCTACATATCGCACACCTAGATAAAGAGTAGCACAACTCAAAATACCTCTTTTTTCAGGAACAGCACAAAACGGATTAATTAACAGCAATAATCCGTTTTTTGCTGTTCCTGAAAAAAAGAGGTATTTTGAGTTGTGCTACTCTTTATCTAGGTGTGCGATATATATACATACTTTTCACACAAATATAAACGCACTGCGAGATCAAATCTGTATTAAGCCTTGTACACATGCGATACTTTTATCGAAACTTTGATAAATGCAACACGTGTCGGCAACACCGACATATGTACAGTTACATGAAAAAGCTTTTTGAAAGATGATCAAACCCAGATGGGCTTAAGGGTTGGAGAAAGAAACTAATTTGGTATCAGTAACTATTGTTTAAAGATTAATACTCGTTTTCTATCACCACGCGTCCTAATAAAAGAACCCGATTTCATAATTTCCGAGTGTAGCCGAGCGTTGAAAATCCAACTCTGCGCGTAGTGTTCGTGATTACGGGCATTAGCGAATATGTGATGGAATCTATATCAGTTAATTCAACTTTTTTAGCTTCAAACTTCAACTCCTGCCGTTTCCCATTTGTGATGGTATATGGTAATTACCTATCTGTAGAGAAATAATACTTGGCAAATCCCACCTTTAAAATTAGCCTTTAGTTCGTAACACATGATCTGACGTCATTCGCCGATGCAACAACCATCTTGTCTACCCCAAACCTTACAATAACATGTCCCCCAGCATGTTATAGTTACAGCACAATTTACAGTGAGTATTCATTATAAGAAAGAAAGAAAGAAAATTCGTTTATTTGCGGTACACATGACGCAAAGAAAGAACAAAAAAGGAAAATAAACAATTTGGGGGAACGTTTTTATGGTTAACGGTAGCATAAGCATTATCAGCCTATAATGTACCCACTGCTGGGACACAAGCCTCCTGTCACAGAGTGGGAGTGGGCCGTAATCCACCACGTGGGCCCAATGCGGGTTGGTAGATGTTACTTGTCTTCGGAGGTTTAGTTCTGCGACATGCCGGTTTCCTCACGATGTTTTCCTTCACCGTTTTGAGAGTGATGAAATAATTTACACAAAGTAAAGCCCCAGTCAGGGTTCGAACTTACGGCCTATACCACGGGGCTACCACTGGGGTTAACGGTGGTAGAAGGCAATATAATAAAGTTAAACGAAGGATGCGCTAACAGCCGAGTTACGGTCCAAAGTCGCACATATTTGGTCGTGGGGACCTCATAAAGTTAACATTTAATTTTCATTGTACTGTTATATACTGACCTACATTTAAAACGGAGAAAAATACGGTACATTTCGGGAAACATACTTAGGCCCATATTACAGAACCTCACTCAAGACTCAAGCATTATTTAAAAGTAGTTTCAACCAATCAAAAGGCTTTAGAGGACTTTTAAGTAATGCTTGAGTTTTGAGTGAGGTTCTTGTAATACGGGCCTTAGTCAATACGTTTCATAATATCACGGCTGTGTTCACTAAATGGGTAGGCAGAAGTTGTGCGCATGTATTTCGCCAGTTATTTAGGTATACATAGGCTACCATTACAGTCTCCCAATTCGGTACTGTGTAGTTAGTTAACAGTTTATGAAATAATTTACGACATAAGATTTACAAATTAAAAATATAACACGTGTAACGTCGTCTTTTCCTCTCAACTGTGAGTATTTATGTA
This sequence comes from Agrochola circellaris, assembly GCA_914767755.1. Taxonomy (NCBI): domain Eukaryota; kingdom Metazoa; phylum Arthropoda; class Insecta; order Lepidoptera; family Noctuidae; genus Agrochola; species Agrochola circellaris. The sequence goes on along the minus strand of OU611850.1, from coordinate 7,405,145 downwards.
TGCTTATATATTTAAGCTTTATGTATTTAAGTGTATGTTAATTTATTACGTTATACGTGTAGGTTTATTTTAATATTTTAGTTTAAGTCTTCGCTTATTCATATTTTTCTCTTGTTCTCACACACTGTTGTCTACATTTCTGTCTCATTTCTCCTTTCGCAGGTCTGCTGGAAGAAATTTCTTAAGAAATATCTGTATCTATTCTACTGTGTGTACATAAATAATAAAATAAATAAACGTTACCTTTGCGAACTCGCTCAGTGAACAGGAGCAAAGATCTATTCTGTCGGCAACCAAACTGAGTGTGCGCATTGTATGCGTCAGAGCCAAGTATGTTTAAGTTCCATCTTAGCCCCCATCTGAGTCCAGTGTGTGTGTTCCATTAGTGTTTCTAAGAGTCTAGCTTTGCAATACCCCCCTGTTTTAATATATAAAAAGAATTTACATGTTTATATTTACGGCACCACTGGCACGGGGCATTTAAAGTCATACCAATTGGTATGGTTCCAAGGGCTTATTTAATATGAATTTCAAAAAGTTAAGATTTTCAAGAAGTTTCTAAGTATTGTCTTAAAGAAGATCGACAAGAAAAGTTTTATGTTCTGTTAAAATAATGACAATTTCTGACGGCAACAATGTCAGATGTACTGCTCAGTTGTAAACACTGTAAAATAACAAGCTCTTGCTGTTATTGGGCTTAATTGTTTCGAAGTGAATAAAAGTTTCGAGTGAACAACGAGCTTTCTGCCTATTTACCTACATGGAACCCTTTGGGTAAAGTTAATTTATTTATCAGTTTTATTAAAAGTTCTAGCCTATCGTGTGTCTAAATTGTCAGCCCCAATGGATTCATTATAAAAGAGCAAGGGACTGCAGTTCCTGGTAACCTGGGCAGTCAGTGTGAACTAGCATATTAATGACTTACTATGTGATTCATAAAGCAAGTGCCGACAAGATAGGGGGCATAACATTAGGTCTCAAAGCAAAGAACCAGTTAAAATTCAGGGTATTTCGGGAATACTACCTACTAGGTTTTGCCCGCGGCTTCGCCCGCATTGAGGCCGGAAATTATCCTACGGTGTTAATCCAAGCGATAAACTATCTGTGTGAGAAATTTCATCTAAATCCGATCAGCTGTTTTTGCGTGATTGAGTAACAAACATTATCCAAACATACAAACTCACATTTATAATATTATTAGTAGGATAAGTAATGAGAAGGAACACATGACTAAGCAAGTCCTCTACGTGAATTCAGGTCTAAAGCGAGGTAGAACCCTTCTCACTAGGATGTCTATAGTCAACAATGACCTGAAGCAAGTCCAAGTGAATGTCTCGACGACCCAGAACCGAAACATCTGGCGAAGAATGACGAGGAGCGCCGACCTCAAATGAAATGGGATAAGGCTAGGCAAAGAGAGAGAGAGAGAGAGAGATTAGTAGGATAAGTAAAGACGCTCTTTACTTGTAGGTACTTACATATGAAAAGGCAAACGTTGAGGCATAACATTCAAAAAAGAAATCTATTCTATGACACTACATTGGATTCAAAATTACAAGTAAACAAATCTTTTAATAACCACAGAGCCATGACCGACTAAAATCTTCTAAAAAGCATGAAGACCAAAAAATCAATTACGAAATCTAGTCCGCGCCGCTAAAATGTGCAGCGGCTAGAGGCTTTTCACGGCTAGTGTCTGTCACAACCTTTACCCCGATGTTTCGTTACATCGGGGTGTCTAAGATGATGCTTCTTGATTAGGTAATTTATGTACTTTTATGATGTTGTTTTATACTATAGGTTTGCAGGTATTAAGTTTTACATTATTTTAACTCATATTCCAGCAAATTAGGTTAGTTCATGGGGTTGATCTTTGCATACATGGGATGATTCTTGGTTTTTTTTTTAAAGTTGTCATACTGCAATAATGCCGATCTAGTTAAATGTTTTGTTAATTACTTTTAGTCGTCTTTTTGTAGCGATTTTACGGAAGAAATCACGCCGAAGGTTGTAAATTCTAAAACCCAACCGAGCCTATTTCCTATCACGTATTTATTAACTTATAATAATTGAGTTATAACTTGATAAGTTGGTATAATAAAAGTTGATATCATAACAAGCCTCTATTGATAGTCAGTTACATTCTAAATTATTTCATTATCAGTCAATCACACAGTTACTCTAATACATTGTTCATTTGTAGTGCCAATTTATTTTTAAATAAATTGTTTCTACACTTGCTTTATAGAGCTTGACTGTGGTTTTGTAAGTAGTGTGTGTTGCATGAAGTTGTTAATGTTGTTGTTATTGATTTATTAGGCATAATTCGCATTTAAACGAGGTTTTTAATTGAGATGGAAGTGTCGATAATGTTTATTACATCCATGTACATTTTTATACAGTTAATTAGCAATAGTTATTATCTAATCGATTATTGATAATTAAATTAGGTAATATCAAGTAAAAACGTGTTTTATCTTTAAGTATTAGAAGATATTTAAATTTATTTACAGAATGGACAAGAACTTTTTTGGGATATAATTTAAAAAACATAAAAATTACTTTTCAATGAACCAATTCATCAAAAATTCATACAAAGTGAAACGTCATTTTAGCGCTCGCAACAGATCTCAAGATCGTGCGACCACCGCTGTACCGCGCGGTTTCAAAACTCATTGTTTGTCCTATAATTACGTCTGTTGGGTAAGAAACGACACACTGTCGGCCTACCACCTCCTACCACCATCTACCACCACCTACCGTCTACTGATGGCAGCACGAAGGTTACCTTTTAATCATACATTTCGTGTTCAGAGGAAATTGTGAATGGTCTTTTAGGTTGTAACGAACGTTCGTAAAGTTGACTGACGGTAATTTATTTGGGCTTTACAAGGACTTGCGGTTGTAAAAAAGTTGCAATAAGTAATTGATAGTTTGGCTAATTGACGTTCTAAATGAGGGAGGGAGAATTTCAGAATTGAAGATTCAAAAAGAAAAGAAAGAAAATAAAATACATTTATTTAGCACAGACTAAAACACACAATAGAATGACAAAGCAGATATAAAAAAATAAAAAAATAATCAAATAAAAAAGTGTAAAGAGCGATGTAAGCAGAAATTTGATGGGGAGTGTGCCTCACAACTGCGCCAAAAAGGCCCAGTTCAGCAAAAATGCCTGACGCCGGTTTCACAATAAGTCACGGACAATAAAAATTGTCAATAGGGCTACCCCATATTCATATTTTGTATGGCTCATAGATACCTAGTACCTAAAACACGCTAAAAAGTTCTTTTGACGCGCGGCTAAAATCGGAACTAACCCGCCATCTTGTTTTGTCAATACGATTTCTGTGATAGTTTCACAAATGTTTACCAACAACAATTTTCAATGTCACTCAGGGTCACTGCCATAATATTCCTATAGCACTCTACGTTGAACTGGCTGTGCTACTTTTCAGGCTTGTTAAATATTTCCTTTTATTTATTAATGACCTTATTATTTTCCAGACATATTACTATACAAGCTTCCGCCCCCGGCTTCGCACGCATGGTATATCAATAAAAAGTAGCCTATGTCCTTCCCCAGGGTTCAGAGTATCTTCATACTAAATTTCATCAAAATAGATTCAACCGTTTAGTCGTGAAAGCCTAACTAACAAACTCACATTTGCATTACAATTTATCATATTAGTTAGGATTAATTCGCCAAAGAAAATCATAAACTCTTATTTCTGAACAACGAAAGAATAGAATTGAATAGATCTTTATTATAACGCCTTTACTTACCTATAGGTCCAGTACCTATATACCTATTTAAAAAGTCCTCGATACATATTTCGCGTACCAACACTATATGTGAACGGAACACATAAAATTAATTCGATGTTTGTCGGCACATATCCCGGAAATATGACTCGGTTCGTACTTGATCGGCGATATTATTTCTGTTCAATGTCTGATTCGAATCATGCAAATATTTCTCGTAAAAGTAGATTGCCTTTTACTTGATTAAAGGTTAATTAATACATAAACCGTGATTTACCTAATTGTAGCAGTAGGTACTAACATTTTATCTTTAGCAACGCAATTTTTTTACTGGACTACGGTAAAACGGAAGGGTTGCACTTATAACCAAGGGCCGGGAAATTAGATCGTCAAAATCTAAAACAGCTAGCAGAAAAAGATTGAAGATTTTATTCTGATTTCAAGAAAGCAAGTGGTTTCAATTTCTTCATTCTTACGTTACATACTGTACTTACGTACAGTACCTACTTTGACAAAGTGTTGTCAGCACTTAGGGACACCTTTATTTAGTGCGTGTAGAGGTTGCATGCCATTAGACGAGCGAAACCGTCGCCTGCGCAGTGTCAACCAAACACCGTTAAAGCGGGCCCTAAATATCCAAAACAACTTGAGTTACTCAAACAATAACTAAAATATCAATAGCAATCAGTTTGACAATTAGCCCACTTAATAAATCGGCGCGTTACATTCGAAATCTTGTAAAATAGACGCCCGCGCCGTTGCCCAAGCGCCGCCGGTGTAATGTGAAGCGAAATTGCATTATAATTAGTTTATGCGCGCTTTCTAAACGTTGCTAACCCTAATAAATTTTGCCACTGACTTCTGTTGAGTACGGAAATGGATGATTCTTTTGTTGTTAATTCGTTAGATTACCATAATTATGGGTGCGTTTCGTGACCATGACCAAAAGTTCTTGTCATTGCTACTGCACATTATGTACCATCGAAGAAGTTCATATCTAACCACCGTAAGGACTGTTCTTGTTTGCAGCGCTCGGCGGCTATAGCACCGGGCCGGTAACAGATGTGGTCATTGTGTTCACGGGATATTGTTTTGAAACTAGTTAGATATGCACTTCTTTGATGGTACATCACTGGTAAAGTGCGGCTGTTATTGATTATTCTGTGACTTCTAATGACTTAAATGGATGATTTCCGTTTATCAAATTGATGTTTTGTCTAGGATAAGGTAGAGATGTGAGACTGCACTTAAGTATACAATCCAGAAATCACAATAAGACGGTGTGACCTTATTGTTAGATTACGTGCTTGCTAGAAAAGGTCAAAGGTCACAGTCACTACTGAAAATACTGAAGTAGAATAGGCGTAACGCCTTGCAATTGGTCATCCTAACTATAATCCTAAATTCTATACATATTTTAAAACAAAGTCGCTTTTCGCGTTTTTCTGTATATCCGCGTCTTCACGCAACAAATTTTGATGAGGTTTTCACTATCGTTTAGATAAATTATTTCGGAAGTTTTATGTGTATATTACGTTAATATTAAAGTTATGTTTACCTAAGAAATCACCATGTTTTGCCAAGTCGTAAAAACCGAGCGGGTCGCTAGATATGTTATAAGTATTAAGAATAGAAGTATAGATTACTTCATTGCTAGACAAGGTCAAAGGTCACAGTCACTACTGAAATAGGATAGACGTAAAAGTTGAGCCTTCATCATCATAAGTTAATAAGTATAATGATCAATGCTTAGTCTCTGTTTGAGAAGATCCCATTGTCCAGTAGTATCACAACACGTTAGTATTTTTATCAGTCAAGAAATCTGACTAAGTACTATCAACTAACATCACTGTAATTAACCTTATGGTACATCAGACTGACAGCAAGTTTTTGTCCAAGGCATTGTGTTTTCAAACCGTGTCCGATGTTAGAGGGTCGCCAATTTTTTTACATCTCCATACAAAATCAGTTATGCGTTTATGGTGATTATTTACGCACTTACGCAACTGTTCCATTGTGTTTGGTATAAAACCTTCGTTGTTATTTATATGTTTTTATTTCTTATACCATTTGGTGTAGCTACCTAACGTAGGGTCGGGATCTGTACCTACTCTTTGAAGTCGTTGTGGATTTCTAAAATCTAGTCTTAGAGCGGTTTGGCAGTACGTCCGATCTGATCCGAATGCTAGATCCGAGTTCAATCCGAACTGGGAATGTTCTAAATTCGGACGGACTAAGCTCGGATCTAGTGCGCAACCCCTCATACAAATAGTACTATGGCTACTTCAGACCTACATTTCTCGGAATCGAATCGGTGGTGCGAATGGTCGATTCTAAGGTGCTGTTTAAACCCCCCTGCTCCAGAAGTAGGGTATATTTTTATTAAAATTGATTTGTTAGTCATACTTCAGCTTCTTGTATTTAGTTATTATTTAATCGTATTTTTAGTATTTTGTGCTATGTCTTTTGTGTGCACCAAATAAACGATATATCTATCTATCTCCCAGCTAACGCACTAGGAAGTGGTGAAGGGTGGGCGTTTTGGGGGACTGTCTTATGTAATTTTGACGTTCGAAAAGTGCTGATTCTGAGTCTAATTTGAATAAATGACTTTTGTTTTTTTTTTATCTGTCTTGGTAAAAGTATAAAATTTTAGACTATTCAAATTCTAGCTTGATCTCAGTCAATAAGTAATATCTTCTCAACGATTTGCATCACTATTTATATTGCCTCGTTGTTCTAGTGGTCGCAAGCGCTTCTGCTGAGCATGAGGTCCTGGGTTCGGTTCCCGGGTCGGTTAAAGTGTTATTGGGTTTTTCTGTTTGGAATTTCTCAGTAGCTGGTGGATTTGTGCCCGGTTGATGGCAATAGGCTCGCCCCTGTTACATGGGACTTAAACATAACTGGCGAAATGTGGGTGTACTATAGGTACGACTCTGCCCAACCCTTCAGGGAAACAAGGCGTGATGTTATGTGTGTTTAGCATTATATCCACAACCGTTTTCCTCCAAAAAAAATTACACTTGTCAAATATTGTTTTTCTTGTTTGACCTCTTTTTCTCTAGAAATAGCACCTACGCTTTTGGGCATACTATTTGCCAGAATCCCTGCCATCTGTCGTACCTACTAAATTCATAAGTTATAGCTTTTCTGCGAAAACTGACACAGTTCTTTATATAATGTCCTGTTAAACAAAAACATTGGCTTTGCTTTGAATGACGTCACTATAGTTGTAGCGTTTTAGCACGGCTCTATCGGTCATTGCCATATCTCTCCGTAGGAACCCAACCAATAAACTACATATAGTTTTTCGTTACTGGAACATATTTAAAATCGCGATAGATATTGATTCAGGACGTTAACGGACATTCTTTCAGTTTTTGAAATAAAAATATGTTTGAAAATGTAGGTGGGTCAATGACCGATATAGCTATGCGAAAATGCCGCGACTATAGTCAGAGTCACCATGATTTCATCCGAAGTATAATAGTTTTGTCTTGATTGACGCAGGTAATCATAATGTTATGATAGGTATTAAAATCCGACTAAGTTTTTCTTGGAATATTTGTAAGTATGTATTAAGATTGATAGGTTTCCTTTGTGTTTGTGTGAATGAAGTGGACTGTAGATTGTAAAATGATTGTGTTTACATTTTAAACTTGCGGTCTAACTCTAATAGTTAGACCGCAAGTTTAAAATGTAAACACAATACGTTATATAAAAAACGCTTTAGCGTTTAAGCAAATCAAATTGAAATCTACACTGCGGTACCTAAGTATTTGTGAAAATTTGATGTGATTGTGATGTTACAGTGTCCGGTAAAGCACTATCTTTTATCATTAGGTACATAAATAAATAAAAAATATAAATTTTATTGTTCAAAAAACCAGTACGGTACAGTAAATACCACTAGCACTAGCTAAATGGAACAATTTTTACATGAAGTTATCCATCTTCTATAACATTTGGAATCTTCGCTAGTTTGAATGACGACCGACCCGTTGATTTTCTACTTATCTATTCAAAAATTCAAAATTCAAATTCAAAATTCAAAAGTCATTTATTCAAACTAGGCTGAGAATCAGCACTTCTCGAACATCAAAATTACATAAGACAGTCCTCCAAAATGCCCACCCTTCACCACTTCCTAGTGCTTTAGCTGGGAAGAAGAAGTGGCGCAACAAACTCCCCAGCAGTATTAATTTATTTCGTGACCAATAGATACACAAGGGCTTCGTAGGGCACAGTCACACTGCTTGACAGTCCACATATTTCGCAAAGTAAAAGTCATAGACAATTTACGCAATTTTTAAACACGCATTGGAAATTACTATTCTGCCTAAGGCGTTAATGTCTCCACAATATTTGTGGTAACAATTAGTAGGGCCAAGAAAATTACCTTGCACAATAACTGACATAATTACTTAATATTTTTTATCTATGTTTTGAGGGCAATGACCTCCTAAACCACAAATACACATTAGCGAGTATTAAGTTTCAATTATAAGATTAAAATTCTAATGTTTCATAATTTCTGATTATTAATTAGTAGAGAAAACTTAAATGAATAATATAATTAAATGTCGCCATTTCTTGTGGTTCTGTGTGACTTCCGCGAATCATTTCGTTAGATTATTTTTGTAATGAAGTGATGAAAAGCGCTTGAAGCGAAATAAAGCTGGTTTACAAACCCTTTGAAATAACTTGAGAAAGCTTTTGTAAGCGCTTTGAGCTGAAAATTGCCACCCAAGATTAGTTTACCCATATTTTTTATATGTGAAGATGTTGTCTTTTATTATGCACTTATATATGTTCATTGCCCGTACTTCAAAAACTCATTAATCTTTTTTTTTCAGGTAAGCCCTGTCTCGACAACTTCAACTATTCCAGATGGTCTGTTGCTTGGACCTTTAAGAAAATGAAAGCTAAGTAACTAAAATACAGTAAATTTTTTACTTTTGAAATATATACAGGGTGTCATGGACATCGACGAGAAAACTGTTACCATGGATTCAGTACATGATTCTGAACCACCCTTATTTTTCGTCGGTTATTTAAAAAAAATATTGTTTCATAGAAAGTGGAACTGCATTTTTTTTTTAAATAACCGACGAAAAATTTCAACGCAGGAGAATCCATGGTAACAGTTTTCGCGTCGATGTCCCTGCCAGCCTGTAATATAAACATAACCAGCAAGTTATTTCAGTACATATGTAAATACCAACAACATTATTTTGATCTCAAAATGCACTAAAAGTACGTTTATTAAGACATTCCAAAGTTAGTTTCTTTAATCCTCTTTCTCTAATACCTGGATTCCCATTTAACATTCGTACACAATGATTTCATCTTGCTAATCCGATTTAACCCATGAAATGCAGCTCAGCTGTTTTATATATTCTTTGAGGCTTTACAGAAAATGTCGTTACTTGAAATGCTTTTAATTTTTGACGTGACAACGTCTTAAATTAGGTTGCGGCTCGGAGTCACTCATGAAAAAGTGTAACGCCCGCTCACGTCTGTTACGATGAGTCACCGCCGATAAAATGACGTTGTCACGTAAAATCTTCGCCCGTAAAACCGTCTTTACAGGCAACCATTTTTTTATAGTCCATCGAAGGGTGAAGCTACACTTGCCCCGGTCGGTGCGTGAATGGGTGATCTTCCATTACATATCAGGACTCCTCCGTGCCTCGGAAAGCACGTTAAGCCGTTGGTCCAGGCTGTCATTCATAGATCTTTGACAGTTAAAAGTCAAAAGTCTGATAACCAGTCTTACCAAGGGGTATCATGTTACCCAGTAACTGTGTTATGGAGGTCAGATGGGCAGTCGCTCCATTTAAAAAATGGTATGCAGCTGCATCCCGTAAGACTGGAAGCCGACCCCAACATACATAGTTGGGAAAAGGCTAGAAAGATTGAAGTATTGATCAAAAAATCTTACTTTATAGCTACTTGCACATGGAGCTATAATTAGAATGGCCTTCTGTTATCCAAGAGCATGTAATAACTTTTGGAAGATCAATTTATTTTTTTAAAGTTTTTGTTTCATTTTTAACTCCAAACTCATACATAGCTGTTGACCATAAAACAACCACAAAAATGTGCATTGAACGTGCAAAATCAATAATCATAGACAATAAATTATTATTTTCAATTTAAAACAACGATTAATATTGCAGCTTGTGTCTGGCAACACTGGCAACAATGAACAAATTCAATAAGGAAGTTGTTTATGCTGTGATCTGCATGACTTAACAGATAGATTGGTTTTTGTTGGTAGACGATCGATGGGTGGCAGTGTGGATAAGCTAAAGACTAGTTAGATAGTGTAAAACTTAGGATACTTGATGATAGGTATAAATATGTAGTACAAAATTTATTTCTTTTGACAGTTCTTTATTTAAAAAAAACATGCACTGTTGCCATTATTTGAAACTTGTCACTGCTACACTACATGCATTTTTCAGTGGTCAAACTTACGTAAGGTAAACGCAGGTATTAACGACCCCCCTAAGGCAATTTTAAAATCAACCATATTTTTTTAGTATACTGGTTCCTCTAAAGATTAATAGTTTCATTTTATATGCTAGTGTTATGTATAAAAAATGTATTTACTCAATCAAATACATTTAAATAAAGGATTATCTTGTAAAAAATAATTTACAATGTGACTAAGTCGATTGTTGCAATTACCGACCCACAAAAACGGCTGTGAAGCTATTAACGATTTTTATGCAGCTATTCCCGATCGTGTATGAGAGGAGGCCTTTTTCCAGCAATGGAATGTATATAAGCTAGTGATGATGATGATTACCGATCTTAATAAAATAAAACAACATAAAAATGCAAATACTTATTCGTATTTTTTATTATCGTTATTTTTAATAAAACAAACTACTCAAACATAATACTATTAATACACATATATATTTTAATTTAAGGATTTCAAACTCTAGGATATTTCCTTATGCTATTGAGATCATAATCATTTTTTGAAAATTATAATATTAATCATCACAGTCACTGCTTTACCTCTTTTTAGAAATAAATTGCAACTAATTAGTTACATATATGATTTGGTACAACTGGTGCTTACAAACGAAACATTAAAGTCACTTAAAAAATACATTCATCATCACTATCATCAGACGTTTTATGTTGCTTTAGCCAAGAAGTAGCATTTATTAATAGGTACCTATTATGTGATAAAAGTAGGTGACTAAATAATCTATATACGATCGGTAATAGCTTCTTATAAGAAGCTATTACCGATCGTATAGATTATTTGAGGGTCGTCAATAGCAACTATAGTTGCTATTGCCGACCCTCATGGGTCGGTAATAAAGTATGTAAGTATAAACATAAATTGTATTACCGACTCATAAAAATATGGTTATTTTAATTCAATTGACCTTCGGACTATAAAATAGATTATAATTGATTAATGTCACAAAAAATATGAACAAATGCACACTGTTTTAAACACAAAAACAATGATTTATTACTGTAACTATTCAATATCGATCCTCGAAAAATATCATAACTTTGGTTAAATTGACAACGCTAAAAGGTAACAACTAGCCAAAAAAGTTTAATCGCTAATAGATTTTTATAAAGACTGATAGCTTAGATTTAAACTGGTCCATAAAAATACTTGTGTTAGTGTGATTTAGTAACATAAAAGAAAAATAAAACGAAAAGTTACGTTGCTGCCATTGCCGACTTATGGGTCGTTGATAGCTGCCACGACTAAAACTGATGAAGCTAACACCATCCCATTTTAATTTAAAGTTTTATCGTTTCAAATTCCTTTTTAATAATAAAATGTCGTAAGAAATCAAGAGTTGATACTTAAATGAATACATTTAGTAATATAAGATAAAGTATAGATGTCATTTGTTTGTATAAATGTCTTAAATAGAAAAGTCACGTACTTACTTAAAGGAACAAGGGAACAGTACGACAGTTTCTGCATTCACGCTGCCCCGCAGTAACTGACGTATTTTATCTCTTTTTTGCACAGCTACTCACACTAACGTAAAAGTATAAGATGCTCAAGGAATAAACGCGTGTGTAACTTTGCCTACCTATAGCTAGAATAGTTCTGGAAACGTAAAGATTTCGAATTACTTTTATAGGTCGGTAATAACTACAGATTTTCGATGGGTCGTTGATAGCTGCGTTTACCTTATCTAATTTAATTTTGCCAGAAATAAACGTGTCAATTTTAATTTCTGTTTAACTTGACTTGTTCCTTTTTTTCTAAACTCTTTCCAAAATGAAAAGTCTATACCCAGCGCTAATCGTAAAAAGACATTTATTTGGTAGAATCGCGTCCCTTTTCAGGTAACATCTGACATTCCAAAAAGGCGCAAAACCAATTTGCATCTTAAATCCAAAGGGTTCACTTCGCTGTAGGTCCTTCCTTAGTATGTTACAAGTTTATTAAGACTTCGAGAATTTTATCATTCCCTAAATGCAAATTCAGTTTTCTTAATTACTTAAATTTATACTGTAAGACGCGTTTTATCGTTTGTAGGTACTGATAAATAATTAGAATATATTGCATTCTTATTATCTCTTTTTGTGTGGGCCCTTTAGTTTACTTAATTGTATGTGAGTCAGAATTTCCATGACAGTTTGAGATTAGAAATCATTTGACGAGTTGGAAGGCCATTCTTGATTTGCTCTTGGCCCTCTTTGATTATTTATGTGTCTAGATAAAGTGTCGCGCTGCAAAAGAACTAAAACAAACAGGCCCACTTTTTTATGCTGGTGTGAGTGACAGCTACGCCTTACACTCGAGTCACGTCATTTTTCTTTTCTAGTGTGCGTGCATTTTGCGGCCAACAGTTGGACGCTATTTTTTTCGATGAGTTCACAGCTTTGACTATCTATCTACATATATTTATTTATTTGTTGGTCCTATTCACGTCAAAAAGTTGTCTTATTCTGTCAAGTTAGCGTTTATCTAGATGTGCTGAAGGTCAGACAATGCAGCTAACGGAAATTCTAGAAGCATTATAAGCTCAAGTCCGTGTTGAAAAACGATAATTTCTTACACAAATTGTGTCATTATCTGTTCCAAGTTTTTGAACTAAATTATTTATTTATGTGTTGTGTACTAAAGTGCAAGGACAATTTTAATTGCGACTATATTTTTCCGTTAAAACAAGTCGCATGTTTCACAGATAATTACATAATCCAAGAGTAACAGGAGTTTAAATTCGCGCCAAAACCCTCTGACATTTGTCGTAATAATAACCATTAAGGCGTCTTCTCACGTTACGTCAAAAAGTCCTCAATTTTACGAATTATCCGCCATTAATATTGAAGATAAAATGTCAAAGATAAGGCGTTTTTCAATCTGAGATTTTAACGTTTTTTTGTAAATTGAAAAATGTTATACGAAAACTGATATTGTTGGGGCAAAAAAGTAAGATCTTTAATGAACCTCTGACAAATTGGTTGGCAATTTTTATCACAACAGCCTGTCAGTCTTTGACAAGTGTGATTAATTTGTTGTCTCTGGCACCTGTTTGTCTATGACAATGGTAATCCTAGTAGAACCCAATCAAAGTGGCTAATAATAACCATTGAAAAGGTTTTGAAACAACATCAACAGTCGTAATGAAAATTTATATTTTGATTACCTACCTACCTTACGGTCATCATAAGCGGTATTAACATTTAACAGTCATTACATTACCTACGCGTTTTGAGGTTCAATATGTTGATAATAGTAATAATTATGTTCTCTACAACACAAAAAAACTCTTGAACTTACATTTCTTACTTGTTAACGTTGTAACAAGTATCATGTACATAATCGTATATTACGTTAAATAATTAATCTCAAAGGTATCTAAAAGAGCATCTCTTTAATTCAACTACGGAAGTCAAGTGCATAATACGGTTTAAATAAGTTGATTGCGTAAGTAATAACTTTACCACAAGTGTCATATATTTATGGGAAATATAATTCCCTTGCACTATAATATTATTTAGGAAAAAACATTATTCCATGTACTTAAAATATGCCTCATTAATCAAAACTTTAATCACATTAAATACCTAATATTCGATTCTTGGGAAATAATTTTAATGGATTTTTTCACCCAAATTGCTTTAAATCTATATCTAGAAATGCAATAATAACGTACAACTCAACATAAAAAAGCATAATTGCGTAACACACTTTGAATCACAATCCGAGAATTTTGAAGGGTATTGCTAATCCATTGCTTCATAGGTTTGAAAAATTCGTCTGCTCAACAACGCTAATAACGCAATGAATGTACTGAACTGTCAAAATGAAACCCATTGCGATCAATTGTCATTTTATGCGTGTAAGGCATTAACCGCGCAGTTTAAAAATCCATCTACTTACAACAACATGATGTAACCGTTCTCCTCATTAAATGCTAAGATTCGTGCGGAACAGACAATACGTTTTCCTTTCATTCTCATTCACGCTTTATTTCATTCACTTTAAGGCCCATTTCATTCGATTTGTTTATGGCTCATCGACTCTGTTCCGCGTCATTTGTCTACAACATAGACAATACGCCATTTACAACCACATGATAATTATAACAGCTGATAGGAAAATTCAAGGTTACCTAATAAAATGTTTAAATAACAAAACACCTTAATGAAAATTTCTTGTAGCGTTTTTTGCCATATTTAAGGAAATCAATATGTTTATTATTATTAAAATTATTTAAAAGCTTGACAATAGCCGGTTTGTTTGTGTTTAATTTCGTTACTTCCTGTAAAATTATGTCACTTCGAGGAACACGTTTGAAAATGTCAAATAGTTGTCTATGAGTTGTTTAAAAAAACACTTGAAATAAATATTTCGTCAGTTCTTAGTTATGGTCACGATAGACATATTAAGGCAAAATCAGTAGAATTGAAGGCCGAATGCGTTAGTGACCTTAAATTCAAGTAGTTTTAGTTAACTTTTAATATTATACCGTAAACGTTGACTTTCCCTTGCATAAAGTATAGAGTTGGTCTGGTTTTTCCATATTATGTATTTTAATTTTATTGCTTCCACATACATAATAGATACCGTACTTGCTATTGTTACGTATCTTTTACACAAAACAATGTTGTGTACTTTCATAATACATTTTCATAAAGCCTGCTCTAAGGTGCTGAGCGTCAGGTGGACAATTTGTCCGCGGATTATTTGGAATCGTATGTAAATCTAATGCGCACGTAGGACAACATGCCGGATTTCCATACGATTGCAAACGGTCCGCGGAATAATAATTGTCCACCGTCTGTTCAGCGCCTAAAACCACATTTTCATGTCATGTTTAAGTACCCAACAATATTTTTTAAACAGGACGACTTTTTCAATAATTTACGTAGGTACACATGGTTACTTGTCAAGCTATTACATTTCCAGTTTATGCTAATCTCACATTGTATAAGATTTCAAATTTCCGCACAATGAGAGGTCAGCTTATACTGGAAATGTACCTACAGCTTGAATGTAGCCGTGTGTATACATTCTACATCGTTTGAGATAAATACAGCTCCCAACTCCTTCAAAATAAATTCAATACAATATTTATTTTTTCGAACTGAGTCACGCATCTCGATTTATGAAATCATCTCGATTAATATCGATTATCGATTCTAAATCCGAGCACCCAGATGTTATTATATCGACAGCCATAGCTACCGTGACCCTGGCCGTTGGCCCGCACATTTTTTACTGTCAAAATACCGAATCGAATCAACACTTTTTCGCCCCCCACTGTTCGGATACTCATTATAGGTTTCTTGACCCTTTGATAAAATTCCCAATGAGTTTGCTTAACAGAAAACTGTTCAACCCGTTATGCAATAATGGAGGTGACACGAAATTTCATTAAACGCTTTCGCCATATTTACTTTATTCCGCGCCATTTTGGCTTTTCTTTTTTTGAGCGGCAAAGTGGCAAAGGCAAACGCTCGTACAGCTTAATTTAAATTTGATACTTTATAGCAATGTGATGATAGGAATTTATGATTGGTATACGAAATGTAATGCTGTGTGTGATATTACCGAGTGTTGCCGCGTTTTTAAACTGTTATCTTGAATGGTGAGGATTTTGTCGAAGAAGGAACATTATCTTGTGAATATGTTAATATTTATTTTTTATAATCGTGTATTTTATGGTACATTCACTGTTGGATGTTACGCCGGCTTAGCAATGAGTCAGGGATTTTCCAGGATTACTTGTGAACAAGTAACTTGGTTGAAGATACTTTAATAATACTAGGTTTTTATTAAATTGCTGCGTTCATGTGTTTCCGATTACTCTGCTCGTAATCCATAAAAAAAAAATATTTTAAAGTGCGCAGTTAAAATCAATGGCGGAAAATCCACATTTATGTTTCAAAAGCTTTTCCTTTGAACCATTTTCTCAAGGAAAAAAGGTGTTTACAAATAAACAAACTTTCATAGAAGAATAAAATAAAGAAAGCGCCAGAAAAGTTTTAGATTCCCCTCACAAGGCGAGCAAGGCAACAGAATTTATAATATTCGATGCTCGGACATGTGAAAACATGTTCGTGTGATGAATCCTTAATAGCCATTTGGTAAGAAGTTCACTTTCATTCACTTTTGTCGTCTATTTAGTCCAATTCGAATCTGTGTGAAAGTGCTCGCAGAATTTCCTTTTTGGCTTTATGGTCAGTTTAGTTATTAAATATTTTGATAAACTCTCATTTATGAATGAGAATTGTCGGTAGGTACTGGGAATAAATTTTATAATCTGTGTGGAATCAGGACTGGCTTATTAGCTATGTCAGACACAAACCACATATTATCACAAGTAAAGCAAAACGCAGAAAAAAGATGTTGTGTATGCTAAAAGCAGAATTTGTCAACTACAATCGATTACGATCTAACATTATCTTATTATCTAGCGGTCAAAAATTGATAGCTACTCGTATTTTCAGAAATTTTCATCAAAACAGGCAGTTGTCATAGCAGATTTTTTAAGCTATTGCATAGCTTTTATCGGAGACTCTGAGCGCGGCGACCGAATGTAGAAATTCCGTAACGAAAAAAAAACCTGACGCGAAAGTTTGTGAGGATGGATGGATGGATGTTTGTTACTCTTTCACGCAAAAACTACCGAACGGATTTTAATGAAACTTTACAGTAATGTGGCTTATATATCAGAATAACACATAGGCTACAATTTATAAAGATTTTATGTGATTTAGCCATAATATAACGATAAGTATCCAGTAAGTCGGAAAAAATCCTGCCCTCTGAGATCTATCTTTGCGTGCGCTGCCTAAACCGCTGGAGTTACATGAAAAGAATGTATTGTGGGGTTGTTTGTCTTAAAGAGTTCTAAATAAAAGTCCGCGACAGCATATATCTACCTTTTATGTGGAAGCCATTATAGCCAAAATAGTGAGCTATAAATACATTTAAATTGAATACTTTTTTTAAGTTGCATATTTTAGAGTATTTAGTTAATTCGTATCAAAATAAATACCTTCATCGCTTTCGGTATTTAATGTAGATAAAATTTGTCTTTTACACTAAGTAATTTGGACTAATATTTTAAAAGTTAGAACGATAAGAATGACCTGCGATGAGTCGACGGCGGGCGCGCAGAACGAGGGTGGAGGGGCGGGATAGGCAATGACGCGCGATCGCCGAGTGCGCGACCCGAACGCGGGCAGACGCGTGAGGGCAGACGTCATTGACGGTTGTGTAAATTCTGCGATTTAGGGGGGGGGTATAGAGTTTTAAATCAACAATATTATCTTCTTATTTTTGAATATATGCTATGCAATAGCTTTACCGCGGCAGTCCTCGAGTGCCACACGTATTTTTTCCCTACGCATTGTTTTTATATCATAAACTAGCTTTTGCCCGTGACTTCGCCCGCGTGGATATCAGAAAATATCTCACAGGAACGTACTACCGGGATTAAAAGTACATTACGTATTAATCCAGGTTATAAATTTCATCCAAATCCGTTCAGCCATTTTTGCGCCAATCCCGAACATACATCCAGACAAACGGACCAAAATTTAAAAAACCTATATTTTCGGCATCAGACTTGTTGTCACACCCCCTAATTACTTTTCCAAAAATAGGTATTTAATTTACAGTTTTTCTTCGTTACTATTTTATTGTATCTTTAATATTTTTCATGTTATTAAATTTTTTGAGTAGCGTTTGCCATATCTCCTATGTTATTGGCTCGATTTGGATTCTGTTTATTATTTCTAAAAGCTTATGAGTTATTTTATCGGATTAACAAATTTTTTTTTGTAAACTTTGTCGACTATGAATAAAAAACGGAGGTGAAGACATTTTTTTCTAAAAAAAAAAAAAAACTGTTTTTATTTTAAAACACAAGTGTAAGTCCATACAATCATAGGGAGCTATTGAAAAATAATAATAAGAAAAATGAAAAAAAAAGAAAATTAAAGATAAATCTTTTAGTTCATTTTCGATATTTTGTCATGAATATTCAGAAAAACACGGGTGCGCACTTACCAATGGGCGACATTGTATATAAATATGGCATCTACATTACTGCCATCCCTTTCTTGTTATGCAAAGCCGCTGAAGCGCTGACATAAACCACGCTCGCTCCAGCCGACTGCTTTCTTTAAGTTCCTATCATGCTAATGAACCTGTTTTGTTCAAACTATGCAAGTGTAATCGCAATCAACAGAATCTATTACCGATTACCTAAGCCGTAATGCAATATACTTATTTGTGTTAGTTATTTATTACTTACCAGCTTAATCAAGTTGGACGTCAATCACTTCGAAAAGTCTTTCTGTGTTGTGTTGATCAAGAGGGCAGAGGTCGTGACGGTATTGGTGTAGGTATTTACAGAAGGTTCATAGAATTACTGATACCCTAATACCAGTACCCTAATTTCATTATATACGATCAATCAGAATCTGAATCGTTTTGAAACAGATTGCTAATCCAATGATCCATAAGTTCGAAAAAAAAATCTGCTCGACTACGTAAATAACGCAATGAATGTTGATGAACTGTCAAAATGAAACATATTAGTCGTAATTATTCACGAAAATATTTTACGCAATTAGATAGCAGCTTAACTCGTGAGCTAAATGAAAGCTGCACGGGTCGACTTGCCGAGGTCGGTCCGTAGATGACCATGCATTACATATCGACTTCTCGGTGCCTCGAAAACCACGTTAAACCGTTGGTCCCGGCTGTCATTTGTAGTCCTTTGACAGTCGTTAAGGGTAGTGAGAAGCATGAAGTCTGACAACCAGTCTTACTAAGGGATATCGTATTACCCAGTAACTGGGTTGTGGAGGTCAGATAAGCAGTCGAACAAAGTACAAATTTTTTATTAAATGTGTGTGAACTAAAATATTGATTATGAAACGGTTGCAATATCAAATTAAGTGTTATAATTGCAATTCATGATAAATACTTTAGTTCACTAGTCATATTTCTTATTTCCATACAGTAATATTGCCAAATTAATCAAAACAGCGTAATATTTGACAGCTATTAGCGACGTTAGCCACTTTCGATATAAACACTCTCAAGATATTTAAGTGTTCTCTTAAGTTAACCTTCTGGTAGGCACAACTTATTTTGTGTCCGATGAATCGAGGTATATTTGCAATATCTTATTTGATTTGATAGTAAACATAGTGATTAGGTTTCAACTACTGGAATGTAATTGCTGTTTGTGATTTTGATTTCATTTGAAATTATAGTATTTATCTCTATCTTTAAGGTTCTAATGTATCATCAGAAAATTCACATGTGTGAAGGTATGATATGATTAGCACATCACTAAGATTAGCACATCACTAAGATTAGCACATCACTAAGATTAGCACATCACTAAGATTAGCACATCACTAAGATTAGCACATCACTAAGATTAGCACATCACTAAGATTAGCACATCACTAAGATTAGCACATCACTAAGATTAGCACATCACTAAGATTAGCACATCACTAAGATTAGCACATCACTAAGATTAGCACATCACTAAGATTAGCACATCACTAAGATTAGCACATCACTAAGATTAGCACATCACTAAGATTCCACACTTAGGGGGATCTTAGACGATAAATCTGGCATCAGACAGAAATAATAATATTTAAAAAATCTGTACCAATTTTGGAAGTTAATTTCTTAAGAGGGCGCCAAATGGTCCACTAGCACCACTCCTTTAAAAAAATATTATCTCGTGACTGCGACAAAATTCGATCTAAAGAAAAGCGGCCATATTCCTCTAGATCGTATTTTGTTGCTTC
Source organism: Agrochola circellaris (assembly GCA_914767755.1). Lineage (NCBI taxonomy): Eukaryota > Metazoa > Arthropoda > Insecta > Lepidoptera > Noctuidae > Agrochola > Agrochola circellaris. Next base: position 7,385,075 of record OU611850.1, on the reverse strand, counting down.
GTGTCTCAATATCAAACTATAAAAAAGGTATTAGAAAATTCTAGAAACACGGTAAGTGTTTCTAGAATTTTCTAATACCCCACTAGCCGTTATTCATAATTCCTTCTCAGTCACGCAATAATATTTTTTTAAAGGAGTGGCGCTAGTGGCCCACTGGGCGCCCTCTTAAGTAATTAAACTTCCAAACATGTAATCATTACAAAAAACCCTTTTAACAAACAAGTATCCATATCGTTGAAATAACGTTTGATCACACGCTACAGCGATAAAATGTATCGCTAATTGCCCTTAAACGATGACATCATTTTTTATCACAATAAATAAGTTCCTCGGGATATCTTATCTTCCTTGAAAGGTCGATGTCCTGTATTTTTTTAAATCTCGAATAAATAATCGTCAAAGGAAAGTACATACTTAATGTTGGCTGTCGTTTAGTTGGCCGCCAAAGTGTTTTTATCTTGGAGTCCAATTAGCAGAAAATGTTTCGGCGCGAGAAACATGAAATGTACTGAGGATGATTATTTTGCGATGTGTTTTATTCTTTATCAGATTACGGCTTTTTGGGATGCTGAAAAAGGATTTTTGGATTGTAAAGGAAAGAAAAAATATTTGGTTAAAAACAATAAAGTATAAAATGCAGAAGAGTTAATGAATATAATTATAAATAAAACCTAAGTAGGCCAAAGTCCTTCTTAGAGTATACAAAAAACTGCTGAGAAATCAGCTCCTCTAATAAGTATAATCACACTTGCCGAACGTATTAATTTTCACAGACACACACACACACACACAAACGCAAATAAAGATCCGTCATGTTACACCGTATGTCAACAGCGCCATCTATTATCCGACTAAACTAGTTAAATGAACAAAACTAAATCAAGTACAAGAGCTAGTTAACTCACTTTCTTTTCTCTTGTAATAACGTAATAACATATTACTTAACCGATCGTAATGAGTTAATAGTTTTCGCTATACAGAGTACATTCATATATGATTTAATTGTTTATCTCGTCGAAAGAGGAGAAGATACGGGAATAATGTAAGTTGACATACTTCAGGAGGAAGCTACGGATTTTTTTTCTGGTCTTGAAACGCATTCCCAATAGCATTTATTCTCGGAACACCAGCTTAACCTACCTACCTATTTATTCGAGACTTGAAGACTCACAGGCTTTAAGGAAACTCAGACTTTGACAGGGAGTTCCACTCGTTGACAGCAAGGTTATTCTTGAAAAGAGAAACAGGAAGTTATCTTCAAATCAATCAAAAGGAATTTCGTATTTGACTACAGCAACCGGATATTTCATTTAGGATCCCACTATCCATTCAGCTAATAAAAGTCAGATGTTGCCTCTTCTATGGAAAATACTCAATCCTAATTAGTCTTCACTGTTGTAACAGGTAACTAAGTAGATAGTTAAATGTCAGATCTTTAAGAGGGCGCCCAATGCTCCACTAGCGCCACTCCTTTAAGAAAATATTATCTCGTGACTGACAAGGAATTTTGAATAACGGATAGTAAGGACCCTCGGTAAGTGTGTCCAGAATTTTCTAATACCTTTTATAAAGTTTCATATTGAGACACGAAGCAACAAAATACGATCTAGAGGAATGTGGCCAGTTTTCTTTAGATCGAATTTTGTTGCTTCGTAAACTGTGAAACTTTATAAAAGGTATTAGAAAATTCTAGACACACTTACCGAGGGTCCTTACTAGCCGTTATTCATAATTCCTTCTCAGTCACGAGATAATATTTTTTTTAAGGTGTCGCTTGTGTGCCGTTTGCGCCCCCTTAAGACTCTTACATTCACATTTTATATTAGTGTTACAAAATGTTATGGACCCATACATCGGGTCTGTTGTACGCTCATTATGTGCTAACTTAATGAAGGTGTCATAATGTTGCATTTGATGCGTGGGCGCAGCCTTACGACGATGACGTTACGGTGTATTAGAGGAGCTGTTTATATTGGTGGGTTATGCAAAATATTTGTTTGATTAGATTACAATAAGAGAGAAGGAATTTTAAGAAGAGAAGAACTTTACCTTTTTGCTGGATTACAGTGATTTGTTAAAACTTCGTAATCTTGTCTTAGAAAATATGCCTTATTTTACCTACTTATATTTTTACATAGACGCCTTTTTAGTAAAGATTGCTGCCTACTAACTGTAACGCATAAAAAACAAGTCTTACAAGAAAATAGTTATCTCGGCAATGGCGACAATGCTTAATTACTTACTGTAATTAAAATATTTCCTCTTATGTAAAACAATTCACACACTTCACAATTCCATACATGTTTTATAATTAATTGTAGTTATTTTCATTGCAATTAAGAAAAGCAATTAATTTTCCTTCACGAGGTTTTCACTGCACGGCGGCGATATAAGCTTTTAGGAAAACCGAAAACTCGGGCGGTTAGAAAAATCTTAACATACATACCATCACGCCGGTTTTCCTCAAAGGGTTAAGCAGAGGTACATCTCTGCTATATCACACACACATTTCGTCGATTATGTTTAAGACCCATGTGATGGTACGGGCTGCTACTGAGAAATTTCAGATGGAAAATCTCAATAATACTTTTAATTTTTTTTCCCGACCGAATACACCAACGAGGTGGAAAAATATTTTCAATCATAAATCGCAATGTATCAATGCGATATCACCTTTTTGTTTCTATGATATAAGACAGTATCACAATCGCCTCGTCTCCCAACCAAATTGGATATATTTCGTAAAATCGGACATTTTGAGTGTAATGTCGTAACTGCCGTTCACACGCTCTATGCAATGATATTTTGTAATATTATAACGTGGTTTCTTTTTTTGTAGGTCTCTAATTTTACGACGATTTGAGAAAATAAATGGTTTTACTTTAAGTATTATGGAGCGTGACATTTTAAGAATGAGCGCGTTACGTGGAAAGCGAATTGAGGGTCGAATGCTTGCAATATCTAAGCTGCTAAGCCTCTAATGCGTACATACGACCTGACATTATTTAATTATAGGTAAGCCAGAAAAGGTTTGCGCTTCGGTAATCTTCGTGTTTCCGAATTTGTACGAATAATGCGTCACAGAGTAACCCCCACAGAGGGAAAGCTTCTAAGTTTTGTACTCCCGCGCTTTTTCGTAGTGCACCTATCATCGCGCGTTTGTATGAAGTTTTTCCCTGCTCGGTTACCTACTCTGGTCTTGTCATGCCACACAAAGGTGTTTTTTTTTTGTTTTTGGAATTGCATAAATAATACAAAATAGGTAAAAACTTCCATTGTTACAACAGTTCTATATTAGAACTCAAAATCACGCGTTCGTATTTCCGAAGGTAGACCATGATTACCGAAGCGCATACTTTTGCTGGGACATCTGTAATTGACTGATTTTTTTACCTGATTTGTTGACTACGTACGACGCTATCAACTGCTTATGACACCCACGATGTAATGAGTTTTTTTTTGCATTTGAATCTAGACTTTAACGTCACACTCGGCCGGTGATGTTGAATCGGGTATACTCGGATCCAGTCGGGCGTCGACGCTGAATTGCGTATACTCGGCTTTAGTCGTAAGTTTTCACTTCTATCATGTGAACAAAGCACGCACCCTCGTTATCTGGGTGTTCGATTATTTATCATTATCTATACTTCTTTGTTGTAGCAAAATCAGCTTTTAATGAAAACACAGAATTGAATAACAATATTAATTCTATAGTAATTAATATTGAATTCCGCTTCCTAGACTTAAAATAAAATAATGACATGCTTTACGCAGTCAAGTTTTATTTCTAAATTAACAATGAAACACGCTGGAGTGACGGATGTATGAAGTCTCATGCAGCGTCTTGAAAATGTAGGTATTCCATTCTTATATGTTCTAGCATTTACCTATGTCATTCTTTTTTTAAATCGAATCTCTTCACCAAAACGTTACGATATTTGTGTGAAATACAGTTTTTTATACGGGACTATTTTCTAAGTATCTAAAGACCAACCGTGTTCGACCAGAGGCTTTGGCTACGAATATGATGATCAACGGGGTCTTCTTCTTTTCGTGTGGTTAGTGAGTAACCAGCAGGTCGATCCTGTAAAAATCTCACCGTGACAACTTAAGTGAAGTGAGCGTGGAGTGAGCTGTCATTCCACAGGGATTGACACTATTGACAGCTCACTTCACCCAAGTTTTCACGGTGAGTACAGAATAGCATGGCTGGTGTCAGAGTTTTAAAGCCATGCCAGCCATGGCCCATGGGCCTCTGAGTTGGCTTCACATGCCGTCGAGAAATATCTCTGTGGCATGCCGGTTTCTTCACGATGGTTTCTTCACCGTTTTTGATCTTCAGCGGGGTAAATCGGGGTAATTACGTAACACACTGACAGTAGCAATGCCTTTTCAACAATATTCATTGCGTTATTTACGTTGTTGTTAGAGAAAAAAAAATCGAACATATGAAGCAATGGATTAGCAATATCGATCAAAATGATTCAGATTGTGATTGATAGTGTGCTACGCAATAAGGGTGCCAGTTAAAAAAGAAGAAGAAAAATTGTCTTTATTGAGAAAAACTGAACACGGTATCATACCTTTGTGAATTCCGACAATTATATAGGGCTATTAAAAAAATACCAGTATCTGTTATCGGTACAGGTACGTACTCTATTTCTAACATAATTTTCTACAGTGCATTGAATGAATGGAAATATGTAATAAGGAATATCGATATCAATAAATAACTAAGATAGTTTCGATTTTCCACAACCTCAAGGCGGTTTAGTTAATTAATTAAAACAAAACAAACATAAAATAATTATGTAATTATCGGAGACACGATTTCCTTAATTCTTGCTGGCGATTGCGTTAAAAACGCAACTGGTTTATTTTGGGATCGCGAACAAAATATATTGTTGTTACAAAAGATACGCTTGTCTAGAATTTGCATAGAATCGTATATATTTTGCAATAAAAAATAAATTAATAATCATCGCTAATAACAGTGCTAAGTATGCATATTTAAATATAATAAAACAAATGATAAAATGTTGTAAATCAAATAGACTGCCACGTTGATATCTATGTAAATAATGGACGAACGTAAATTGTGACAACTCAACATCCTGCTCAATTTGTATAAGACTGAGGAAAATTACTTAAAATAAATACTTATTGTTGCATGAGGTCCTGGGTTAATTTCCCAGGTCTGAGTTTTTCCATTAGAAATTTCTCAGTATCAGCTCGGAGTCTGGATTTGTTGTTCCGGTTGATGGCAATAGGCTCGCCCCCTATTACAAGGGACTTAAACATAACTGGCGAAATTTGGGTGTACCTGCTACAGGTACAGCTCTGCCTAATCCTTCCGGAAAACAAGGCGTGATGTTATACTTATTGTAAAAGCAAATCCACAAGATTCTGATCCAAATCTCTATAAAAAAACTGAGTAGGTAACCCCCTTGTCTATGTCAAAAAAAGTTTTTACAATATGTCGTTTAATTGCTTTCTGGGCCGTGATACAAAACCGATCGACTGAATCATTCTTCTGTGGATAGCCGAAGAATGATTCAGTAGGTCGGTATCGGTCGGCATAGGCTTAAGAGGCTTACAACAGCTAAAGCGCGGTCACTGTCGGACTGCATAGAAATGAAAGAGAAGCGCGATGACACGAAGCAGGTAATTTATTGCAAAATATGAAGCAGTTAGCGATTTACAAAAAATCTATTGATTGGACTGGAAAATTAAAACACTATTATGCTAATATGTAGCTTGTACAATAATCTGACAAAAAATCAGAATGATTGCATGTAAATGAATATGATTTTTAATCGTTAAAAGAAATTTTTAGAGGTATCTTCATGATTTTTTTCTATCGTATCAAATTAGTTGTATTATGTTTTCAACACACTATCATACTAGCATATATCCTGAAGAATATCATATATTTTTCTGATTTTGTTTACTGCAGTGGATCATATACTTTTACGCATTATAAAACTTGCGTTTAGGCACGTTTAGGTCCTGTAGTCCCCTTTTAAGAGCGTTTGCGCATTGCACCCGACCCGAATCTAAGAAATGTCGGTACGAAGTTTGTACTACTTTTCTAGTTACTAGATCCGCACTCTATCCATACTGTTCTACTTACTAGATGTATTTTTATTATATGAATGTACCATGCCGACTATTGTTGAACTGTAATACCTCAAAAATAATTTAACTATACCATCACTGCAATTCAATTGTTAATTCACTAATTTTATAATAATGTTGCATGCCTATTATAAGGTAGATTGCACAAGGATCAACCACCAAACTGTCACATTTTATTTACTGTACCTGCAATCTATGCAAATAAATGTTTACTTTACTTTACATCCGTTCGAATTTGGAACATTACCAAAGTCGGATGGAACTGGGATTCGGAATCGCGTAGGAGTTTAAGCGAAAATCCCTTCAAAGAGAAACCTCCACAGGCAGAACGCACTTACCTTTGCCACAGTTGCATAAAAACACACGCGATTTACTATGTTGAACACAGAACAATCTTAGCGAGTAGTAAGTACCCGTAAACACTTAAGTTTCGCAACGCATAGACAATGCAGCGTAGCGATAAAACTCGATGGTTACTTGTTACTTGCTTATACACATCTGTGTCAAAATGTTACTGTTTTACGATAAAACGTAAGTGGTTTGTGTTGCTGGGTTTGGATTTAAAGTAATTTCTTGGTGTATAAATTTAAATTCATTATGTTTTGTGTGTGTTGAAATAGATAATGTAACTTGGGTGAGCCTAGAACGCCTTTTCTATGACACACTGGGTTCAAGTAGTTTCCTCTTTGGGTAATCGAGGGATCACCAATTAGTTTCATTGGGGGTCCGTTTAAAAAAATAATATGACTGTCGCGATCCGTTTGGTAGACGAAAACTAGCAACGAAGATAAAAAAAGACAAAAATAAACCTGAAAGTAATAAACAAATAAATACTTTGTAATACTATGGACAAAAATAACAAAGTAGGTAATGAATGTGAAAAATTAAATTTTAATTTTTGATCTATCTGTCTGAAGTAAGTTGGTGCAAGCTAAAACTCAAATTTTTTATTTTACGTTTAAGTTTTAGTTATAAATTTTACTGTTTACTTACAGTCCGCACAAAATAGGTCGGCGGTCCGCCATTTGGTGACTACACTAGTGTATAATACCAACACTAGTTCAGGCATCACACACTCAGAAATTTTAATCTATATTTGATTTATATCCAAAATCTATAGCTATACTCGTATTGATGTATCGTGGATGATGAAGAAACACACTCATTGGACATTGAAAAGAACTACAAAACAGTTTGAAAAAAGAACACAATAAATACTCCATAACAAACGAAACACCGTTGTCAATTAATAAACATCTAAAAATAAACCGAATCGTACGCACAGCACGTTAATAAATGTTATTACGAGAATACAATAATAAAAATGCAATAATTTACGCTCATTGAAACTTGATGCAATATTTTTCGGTCCTAAACACGCATGTAATTGGACAAACGGTCTTCGCGTGATTTATTTAGTTGGGGCAACCATTTTGTTTTTATTTATGATGCTACTTGTACCTTACGTCATTTATCATTACAACCTTTTTTTTTGCAATTATAAGCTCTGTTCACGATAGTTAGGACATGTCAGATACGACAGCTTTGTTTGGTCTTATGTGGAAAAAGGGAAAAACTGCATGAAAATCATTTTCGTATTGGATTAATTATGACTTTGACCATGCGCTTTTCGATTCAACAATAATTATAGTTTTATATAGGATTCCGTTAAATACTTAGGTTCAGCTTTCTAGCAACTTTTCATAGTTGAAGGCATTATAACAAATCATTAGAGAGGCAGACTAGCTAATTTGTCTTGGTTAAAGATTTAAAAAAAATCTTTTGCGCAAGCACCTGACACCCATTTAGACCTCAGATTTTTATGATAAAAGACGCCATTATAAATTAATTTACGACGTGCGTATGTCATATTAAAGTATTTTAGTTTTTGTGTTCGGTAAAGCGACTCTTGTGAAATGTATAAAGGTGAATGAATGTGATAAAAGGCCAGCTTGATGACGTAAATCATTTTAAAATTAATGGCCACGTTTCTTGGATGTTGTCATCTGTGATTGTTTAAGAGGACTCCAAATTGAATACTTTTTAGGGATGTGTATAATCATATTTTACCATATACATTTTATTAAAAGTTGTCCGAATTTGTTTGCTTGGTAACTTGTGAATCCCTCCAAATAACTCCAAATAACATGGACCAGTACCCTAATTACGTAATACACGATCAATCACAATCCGAAACGTTTTGAAACAGATTGCTAATCCATTGCTTCAAAAGTTCGAAAAAAATCTGCTCAATAACGTAATTAACGCAATGAATGTTGTTGAACTGTCAAAATGAAACAGATTAGTCGGAATTGTTTACGAAAATGTATTACGTAATTAGATAGCTGGTCAGGAAGATGTACTTTTAGCCCCCTCGTTTGCCCTGTTCAGTGGTTCAGTTATGAAAATTCATTTCTTAATATACATAGGTACCTACCATCCTTAGAAAAATATCATCTGAAATTCATGAATCTATCCTGATGGGTTTAATAGGCTGTACGTAGTCTGTAATTAAATTAAATTTTCAAGTCCAAACGAAATAAAAACTCTTTTATTCAACTTAGGTTGAGAATCAACACTTTTTGACCGTCAAAATTACATAAGACAGCCCCACAAAAAGCCCGCCCTTCACCACTTCCTAGTGCTTTAGCTGGGAAGAAGAAGAAGTGGCGCAACAAACTCCCCAGCAATTTGATAGCAACTGCACAGAGCGGAGTAACAGTCAATAAAACAACCAATAAAGAAGGAAGCAAGGAAACCCTTTTACATATAATTTAAAATGTAACTTAAGTAAAATGAGCACAAAACATCGTAATTAGGTGGAGTGCTAATGCCTGCAGCTCATTAAAAGCTTTGGCTTTAAACTTTAGTATCTGTATTAACACTAATTAACGAGTTCAAGAAAGAAGGCGCTTTTTAAAAGGTGATTAAATCAAGAGCATTCGGGGTGTGGATGACATCATTCTGTGGATACCACACTGTCTGCTGACCGTAGCATAATTCTTTAGGATTTCTGCCTATAAAGTGGCACCTTTTTTCTATGATCTGAGAAAGCCTCCAAGTTTAAGATACCTTTTGATTTCGTTCTGTATTTGGATGGCATCATACTGTACATGTAATTTATTTTTCATACTATTATATAGAATCATATATTTTTCTAACTGAACAGACAGCTGTGCCGCTGGGGAGTTTGTTGCACCACTTCTTCTTCCCAGCTAACGCGCTAGGAAGTGGTGAAGGGTGGGCGTTTTGGGGGACTGTCTTATGTAATTTTGACGTTCGCAAAGTGCTAATTCTCAGTCTAGTTTGAATAAATGACTTTTGAATTTTGAATTCTGTGGTCATCTTTCGGTGTGTTGATTATTGTAGTATTATTCGTTAGTATTCCTGCCTTCTATAGGGAAGTAACAAAAAGTCTAGCTACTTACTTTTTTTGAAAAATAAGTAAGTAACGAAACTGAAAATTAAAATAAAATAAAATCAACCGAAATTTAATAATATTAGGTTAATTTTCACGGAATATTAAAAAATACTACATTTTCATAAATATCATTTTCAGAAACAGCCAACATTTGAATCTCAGAAAATTATTGCTTCAAGACAATACCATTAAAAGTGATTTAATTACCAATACTGACCACAGTAACCATTGGTTTATTTTCACCTGTCCCGGACCGGTTTACAAACCAATGCGGAAACATCTCCCGGCCGCAAACGGAGCTTTATTAATATTTCGCGGCGGCGCGGCGGCGTCCGTTTCTCAGAAAAGACATTGTCCTTCTGAGCGCGAGCGTCGACCTCAGAGACTTTTTGTTTGTTGATGGTCCGGTCTGTTGGCGGCAAAAAGGAAATTTTTAATCTATGGTTTAAATTTTTTTTGTGTTGTTATTTTTTAATTAATGAAGCAATGGAAAGTACTGTTTTGATTCTTTGTATTGTATGTTATTGGTTGGTTACGAGGTTCGAGCAGGTCATGACTATTCTTGGGTTCGAAACTAGTCGGGTTAGGACGAAAGTAATACTACAAAGATTTGTTTGTCTATGGAATCAATAAACAACATGATAAGCTCGTTCTCCTTGAAAATTGTCCATCGAATAGCGATTAATATTGCCATTATTATCAACATTTCCTATGGGGAAAAAATTACCATAATGTTCACACGAATAAATTAATGTTTTAATTATCGTTATGATAATTATATGGGATTGTAATGGCTCGTTTATGGGCTACACTCAACAGGTGTCTACAATCAAATGTAGCTTGATTGGCGTATAGAAGAACCTATTTCTATATTGCCTGTATTGCCAACTTTAACGACATAATTTAGAACTTTTGGAAAATTATTGAGGATTAATATATAAAGCCATACCTACTTTTAATTTAATACGAGACTTAAAAACTAACGACATAGAAAAATGTTTGGGGTACTACGCACTTATTCGGCTCGGCATGATTCAGCACAGCCGCGCGGCAAAATAGAATTAAATATTTTGCCGCCCAGCTGTGCCGATTCGTGCCGAATCATACCAACCCGAACGAAGCACGCCTTAACGTCTTACATTCTATATATTTTTTAAGTAACATATGACGGCCTAAGTTTAGGCATCGCAGTCGAATCTTATTTATTCTGTGTAAATTAGGAAGCAATTTAGTGTATTTGGTTTTCACCATAACTATAAAGGTACAATTCCGTACCCGACCGCAGGCGGCAACTGCAGGTGACGTGCCCTGTCGCGTCATGTCGCTGCAGTCATGATTCCGAAACCGCAGCACGCGTAGCATGACGCATAGAAACGAGTTTTGTCGACGGAAGAATAGACAAAGTGACAGTTAAACAATCACAATCTGTCATTTTGTCTATTCTTCCCTCGACAAATCCCGTTTCTACGGTGGTCATGCTACGCGTGTAGGCCAGCAGCCCGTATTCCAGTCGGTAGATAGAAGATAGACAAAACGTGTTATCGCTCGAGCATTGGCGCCACGATGGTCTGCGGTCGGGCTACACGTGTCACCTGTCGCTCACTCGTAGCCGCCAACTACGTGTGGCTAGTTACGGAAGGTATTTCATAGAAATTCATAGAAACCAGTCGTGTCGACTGCAGTTGCCTCCTGCGGTCTGGTACGGAATGGTACCTTTACGTTTTCAATCGTACTGATCTTCCTTTATTTTATATTGCTAAACTACAAAAAGTAATCTTTGGGTTTTATAAAAAATAAAGGACATTTCATTTAACTTTTTATTCTTGGTTATGGCCAAAACTTCTTGTAGTTAATTGAATTAAAGCATAAATAACACCTTAGGTTGTGCTTATTTACTTTTTGGCACATTATTTACCTTTAATATTGCAATGCTTTTGGTATCAATAATTATGCATTTGCATAAAGCTTTGTGCAGACTAGCGCGACGCGACAGCGCGACGCGACACCGGTTATTGTTATACCGTCAAGTTTTCTTAGAAATTGTATTGTTCGAGTCGCGTCGCGCCGTCGCGTCGCGCTGGTCTGAACGAGCCTTAAGGCGTTCAGTATCTTGAATTAACAGAGTTTTAATAGAAGGCGGTTCTCAATTTGTCTTTATGTTTTGTTTTGCTGACGTTCTCTTTCATTGACATTGCTATTACCATTTGACATTCCTCAGCAAATATTTGTGTCAAAAATTAGCACATTGAACATAAAATTAGTTTATAACTACCTAATTATAAGCTTTCGTCCAAGTCCACTTAAAGTCTAATAAATAACACTAAATTAAATAATCCTCCCACAATCTTAATAAAAATCTCAAGCACGGGATAATAGTGGCAACACTTTGAAAGCTATCAGATGATGCTAAGGTCGCCTCAATCGCTGCGCACAATCGCCGCTCATTTCCGAGCCAACGACACTTGATGTGTCAATCCGGTCGACTTTAGTACTGGCTGGTTACCTTAGCAGCAAAAAACTGCTTCATAAAGCCTCTATAGTATCGAATAAAAATAAATAAAATATAAGGGGCGACGTGTAAATGAAGAATTCGTATCTCCTTTAGACAGGCAAGGCCCGCGAGACTTATGGCTGGTTTCACAGCTTTCCGGGAGACCCGTACGGGTATCGAGCGCTCTCAGTGCTCTTTAACGAGAGAGAAGTCGACCAATCCGTGTGAGTGAAACAATGTTCTAGCGCTTGACGTGTGTCTCCGTTCCGGTCCCGTACGGGTCTCCCGGACAGCTGTTAAACCAGCCTATGTGTTGAAGAAATGTGATTTGGCGATTATAACGAAACATAATTTAATTATGATTAACAAGTTGTCTAGATGTTTCAATTTGGCAAAACTGGGGTTAAAATTAGTTGGGAATTTTATCCTGCAAACTTAACATAGTAGGGAAGAAAGCTAGGCAAATGACGTTGTCTTTATAAGTCACCTCAATATTTAGCTTCATAATTTCTGCAAAACAGCTTAAAACAGTAATAAATGTCTGAAAAGGAGATCCAGTAGTTCCTGTTATCAATGCTAAGCACGCCAGACAGGCAGACGACGGTGTCCTGTATAATAAAATGTTCTGATAGGAATCTTCAAAAATCTCAACAAATCCTAAAGTATCTTGTACTCGAAACAAGATAACGCTACTCGTAATAAGGACACAATTCCTTACACCAAGTGTAATTTTCCAACAGAATTTGCGATCTCAAGATAACACACTATCTCTTGATCTAAGCTCGGTCGGTACCGAGAATATCTGCTGGGAAAAGTGGTAACCCCGGCGCGAGGACATATATTTATATAGCAACATTGAGGTCCTTGTTTATATTTGAAGTTGCTTGCAATTATGTAATGAAATGTTTACTAAAGATCATAATGTTGAGAAATGCTTCAATCGTCGAAAAAAAGATTTTGATCGACCTTCTCGATAGATGCAGCTCTTAATTCTCATAATGTCTTTCTAAAATCTTAGTTATTAGAAATAGTGTTGCAATCAATCCTTTTACGCTCTATACTGGCATTGAAAGTATTCCTTGCAGTAAAACTTTAGTTATATAAACAATTCTATTTGATCAACCGATTCGATCGATTATTGAAGCCGATTGCTGGACATTGGTCTGTCTTAGTTTAGTAAATCATCGTGGGTTATTCTCGGGACTTTCCTGATTGCTATTGTATCGCAAAGGTGCAAAGTTCCTTCCTTTGTTTCAAATAATTAAACGTGTATCCTCTCTTTTGTTACAGATTCACTATGGAGTCGACGCCGTTTGTGTCGGCCCATTGGCTGTCCACATTTGTGCTTCTCTGCTCCTTCTTCTCCACACACACGCTTCATACTAAGGTAAGTTACCCATTATTTTTAAGTGAGTAGAATAAAAAGGCAATATTTATCAGCAATGAACAATTTAAGTAGAATACATTCATAGTCGTATAGGATGTGTTATATTCATGATGTATGTGTTCAACTTACAAGTGAATGTCAAAGTGACAGCTGTCAGAATGATATGGAAGTATTGACTGAAAAATATAAATTGCATGCAATTTGGCTAACGAAAATTAAAGTATAAAGAAGGCATTTGAATTTTTATTTATTCACGAGATGAACAGATTTCATCGCACAATTTATTTCACTTAAATGTCAATTTACGAAATAAAGAACAACTTTTTGAATTATGATTTGAACATCACCTACTTGCTATTTGACTACATGATGGCCGCTCGTACCTTTTACGATTCATTGAGCATGAAAGAAACATGATGAAATAAATTGCCATAATCTCCGGTTTAACAGATATTAGACAATAAATAACCCATAAAAATATTATGAAAAGTTATAAAATCTTAACGAAATCGACGCTTGACATTCTGAGTACTTAAGCATGATCTACAGTTTATCTTGTACGAAATTTTAGCAAAAACCTGATTTCTTTCTCTGTATCATTATACATGCAAATATCATGTAAAATTATTAGTTGCCTGATGAGCCCGAAACAAGTCTCAAGCCAAATACGAATTCGCATTATAATAATTTCTGATCAAGTTTTGTATCCTAAAAATATAATTAAAATCGAGATTTTATTTGATTACTCGCAAGTTACAAAGCGCGACGTGATAATTAAACTTCTTATTTTATAGATAGAATCTATAAATATACGATATTTTTTTAACGGACACCTGTTTTACAAACATTTTTATGTGTCATAAAAAACTGATTGGCTCCCTGCAATGTCTACCACGTGCTGTGTGCTGCTATGTCCGTTGTTACCTTGGACAAAATGTTGCTAATTAAAACAATGATCGTCTTTTTTACACCCAAAATATAATAAAATGTACCAAAAAACGCGGGAACATTTGACAGCTGTCAAAGGACGGCGGCCATGTTTGTAATATTGTTCAAACACGTGACTTATCGGTTGCCGTGCAGTTGTTCGCGTAATTCGGTTTTTTTTTCGGAAGTTATACGGCATTCCAGTAGCTCGCACGTACATACATAATTCATGCAGTTACCGCATTACTTTCACTGTATCTGCGGTATAAAACGTTAGTTTGCGAGATGTTTTGCAAAACTGTTAACAGAGAGTTGGTATTTTCAAGGCAACAAAATTTATGCAAATCTTCAATATTTTATTACAGAATAAATGAGAATCGTTTAGTTTGTGAGTTTAAAATGGCCACAAACCACAAAGCTGTGGTAATAGATGAGTTCATTTCAATATGGCGATACTTTCTGTTGGCCTTTTGACTTTTGAGCGGGTATCAATGTGTCGTTAACTCAGGCTGATGTTTATGACGCATGTTTGAGCAGTTGAGAATCCTATATGCCTACACCACATTATTGTGATATTGATATGTTTAGACATATAACATGGGTCGTACACCTTGTGATTGACTGACCACTTTTTTTTTGCGATTATGTAAGAACGATCTTTTTGAAAAGAGAAATAGGTACTTACCTTCCTAGTAAGTACCGTTATTTCAGTCATTGTAGCGTCTATAATCCGTTTTACAAAAAGCATTTTACTTCAAAGAGAATCTTTAAAAAGTTCGTTAATACGATGAGTAGACGTATTCGATAACTTTATAATTTGTACAGTATTGGTAATTCACTTGATTAAATTAATACCTATCGATGCAACATATTATGTGATCGATTTTTAATTTGCATCTATGAATGTGATTCGTCTAGACGGCTGTTTCATTCATCTTTAATAATCTCCTGTGGTGCTTTAGTAATTTTGTAACGAGAGTCTTCTATTTAGTCATTCCTAGTTTTTCTTTTTCTTTTTCATCAATAGTGGTAATCCTAATATCTAATTAGCAAAAACCTTTTTGGTAATTATATATTATGATTGGTATAAGATGCACATCAATCCTTCATTCATTAACATCAATTTATTAAGTGAAGTCTTTTTTGAGGATATAAATCTTAACACATTATTTCACAGCAGTTTTCACGCCTCAAGTCTTAATTTAGCAAATACCGCATTTCACACAAACATTAACACACCTACAGGTTATATCACATTACGCCACAGCCGCACCAACAGAACCGAGATAATCTGCACAAAACCGTACTAACTCGTAAACACATAACAGTCATCATAAGACACAATATCAAGAATCAAGCGCCAGTCGGCATAAACTTGGTTGTGGCAGTCGTGGCCACGCCCGCGATCGATTTCATAAGCAACCGGTTGCTAGTAATGTGACAAGCTCGCGGCACACTTATTGTTACGCGTGTGTTCACGCCTTTTAATGTAGTTGAGTCAGCGGATTTGGGAAATGGGTTTATGGGGGTTCAACTGTCTGATCTGGATAATTTAAAAATGTAGTGACTAAACAGGAATTTCAGTAACAAGATATAATGCGACAAATTCTTTAATAGTACATGATACGTGAGATGATCTTTATATTCCAGACAGCTGAATCATGTGTTCCATCAAATGCACTATTAATAGGAAATTGCCAATTGTGATATCGTCATCCAGGAAGCTGAAATGTGTATCTAACCAAAGCCTAAAACTATGTAAATGTACTCTATTATTTAAACAGTAATAAATTAGTTTCTACTCACAGTGCTCACATTTAAATATAGAAACGAACAATAAACAGATCAGCATTGTTTAAACAAGATGAGTTTAAATAAGATGTCCATTTGAATGGAATAGCAATTGGCTGCTATTTATTTCACTGACATTAGAATAGATTTATTGGCGATACACGAGTATCTAACGTGAGACGACTAGGAAAGTGATTCCGTGTTGGATCTGATAGTCTACCTCTTTGTTGGCTTGAGATCAGGGAAACTGGACTAAGTAGATGAGAGCATTCTTAAACGTACAATGTTTCTCTAAATTTTATGCAGATTCAATCACAGCTTTTGACTTCTAAGAGCAGTCTAATTTTAAATATAATTTTTTAATGGCAATTGCTGGAATAGTGGCTTTTTCTGTTCGTGTATTACTTCTGTAGTATATAGCTATTAATGATGAGATACAGCTGTAAAATTAAAACAAATGTAAAAAAAGTTGGAGTTTCTTAAAGAATGCCACAAGGAACTATCCTGGGACATATACTTGTGCGAATGAGTCATTTGACTATCTTAGAGTTATTCCACAGGATTCGAAAATAGATATTATTATGTCACGGTGTAAATGACAAGCATTTGTATTAGTTATCCAAACTACAGAAACTGCGCAGATTTCTCAAGCAATTTTCTTGTTCCTTTGAAATATCTCAACAATCGATAAAATCTATTCGATTTTATGACCGAATCGATTATCGCCTTCCGTTTGCTAATTGGTGTAGGTTCGATTCCTGTTATTAGTAATGGCGGAGTTGCTTGATCGGAAGTCTATGGATATTAATTTTGTTGACTTTGCGCAGTAATTTTGCGCTATTATTACTAAATTGCCTGTACTTATGTGTGTACGATTTATTGGAATGAAATTTTGATTCTGTAATCAATATTTCGAAGGTTTACAATTAAAATTGGGAAATCAAATTTTATTTGTCCGTGTGTTTGTCTTGTCTCACGACAACTTAGCGAGGTTGCTGGTCACCAGTTTTTGTTTTGTCAATGAATATGAGGTATTTATTTTCACATAGTTTCTCATCTGCTATAATTACTTCATACATTCTACAGCACCCAAGTATTAAAAAGAGAATGATGTCTGTCAAAAAAACCAGCTCATGGAACTGCAACCTCCTTGCACAAGCGCCTACAGCTTACTCATCAGAAACAATACCAAGTACCACAATTTATTTCCCAAGGCGTACCTCTTTTTCGAAACCACAAGTTCATCTTGACATTTTCCGTTGATAATTGGCAAGTGATTCCGATTAATTTGAAAAAATCGCTACATTGTAGGTTTTAAATCAATCGAGATGTCGTATGGTGACCCAGTTCTGTACAACTTTTTGTATCTTTTACGTAACATACTCATCGTACATAGTGGCCTTATTGGATTGCAAAAAGCCATATGTGTATTTTATTGGGTGCAGTGAAATTCTCGTGTCAATTTTGAGACATATCTAGATTCGGATGCGAAAGGAATTTAGTTTAGAGTGGCTTATGGACTACCTAATGAATGAGTATGTTTTAGAGATGATGTGTTACCAAGTAAGATTATTTAGCAAGGTCAAATATACTATATTTGACTTTGTGTACCTAGGTAGCTAACATTGGCCATAACCTTAGAATTTGGAAGTTATTGACATGCATCGAATTAGAAGATTAATTCCACCATATTCAAATCGATATTACTGCGACAAATATCTGCGTCGAATTAAAATGAACACTTCCTTTTAACTCAGTTCAAATTGAATTTGTGAGTAATAATAAAAAGACTTTCATACATCATTGCTGTGGTTACTCCTCGATAACTTATAAGTCCAGTGCAATAATTCATTTAAATATTGACAGCCCAATGCCCGCAGAAAATATTGCAGGAGCTGTTACAATTATGCCATTGTAAATTAAACCTTGTGCCTTTGCAATAAGGGCTTATGAATCATGGCTTGCCACACACGAACTAAAGGGCAGGATCATAAAGTTGAAGGACAATACTTTCCTTGACTTTTGTTTGTGCGAAACCATTCTCATGAGACTTATTAAGGCTTTCAATAAGTTATTGCTTCAACACTGGCCTTATTGAATTTCCATTCATACCGGTGGAACTAAAATTCAATACTTATGTAATGTACTTACTTTTAAATTCTGTGTAGCAACAAACAAAATAATTGCTGTGCTTAAAACTTCCGTTTTCTAGAAGTATTTAGTGTCCTTCTTATGTCTTGCCTTAAAAGTGTAATTGGTGAACTAATACGAGTAGATAGACAATAGGTTAATGACTTTTTTTACAAATTGAAAATTATATCATCGTTTTCTAAATAGTACATCCTCTTTCAAGAGAATGGCACGGTAATTCGATAGGCTTACGAAATTGATGTAAAATATGCTAATAAGTTTAGAAGTAGCATTTGGCCATTATATTGCTATTCAACCTACTTTGTTAGGATTTAAAAGTCGAAGAAAAAAGAACCATATTTGACCTGCCTCACTATAAATAGTGTCCTATTTACATATGTTGCCATGGCAACTAAAGTTACTATGCTAAGCACCGCTGCGTATGAACAAAAAATTATAACAAATGTAGTTGAATTATGAATTATTAATAAGGTTCTTAATATAATGGGAGTAGAGCCAGATATGAATGAGTCCAATGAGATTATAACTCCTAACTGATTTAATACTAAATTAGAAGCAAAGCGAGCAGTCTGCCTTATGAATAATATATTTAATTTTAATATGAACCTGAGACCGTTCAGTGACCTGTGTGGATTAATTAAGAATTGAGACTCGTGTAGATCAGAGAATCTGAAAACTTTCCATCTTTTGATAAACTTACGAGTAGCCCTATGATTCTCCAGGATGATTCGCTTCGTGTCACTTATGGTCGGAAGCACTACTGCTGAGCATGAGGTCATGGGTTCGGTTCCCTGGCCGGGCAAAGAGTTATTGGGCTTTTCTCTCTGGAATTTCTCAGTAGCAGCCCAGAGTTTGGATTTGTGCCCGTAATGGCTCGCCCCTATTTCATGGGACTTAAACTTAACAGGCGAAATGTGGGCGCACTATAGGTACACCTCTGCCCAACCCTCAGAGAAAACAAGGCGTGGTGGCATTTAGACCGAATTTTTTTTATTAATAATTGTAATTAAATGACAATTATTAATATTTTTTTAAAATAAAAATATTAAAATTATTGATAAAATGACACTATCATTAAAAAAAAAAAATAATAATTTGTCATTTTATCGAAGGTCATGGATTAGTCTAAGGTTCAGTTGGCTTGAGATACAATCATTTAACAGGATCATATTAAATGAAATATGAAGTGTCATGCAATTTTAGACCTGACTTGCCTAGAACATCACCTGCCCTGAAAATGTTTTTGGTAAGGCTCTTTCTTCTGCTGGATATTTCAAACAATCTTAGATCTGCTATTATTTTATCTAGATGTGGTAAGTATGTTCCTTTGAAAACGTTTTTACATTCATTCATTTTCTATGTCATATCTTGTAACGGTTGTAACACGTATTATAATATCCATGTCTTAGTGTAATATCTTCTCACGGGCTTAGTCCCTAACATCACACGGTACATTTCTGAAAACTTCAACGCCTAGTAACCGAAATATATCACCTGTCAATACAATAATATGTCCAACATCTCTTAACCCGTTTATTAAAAAATGTATACCAATATCTTCAAATAAATCTTCAGTAATATTTATATCACGAGTATCGTTCTAAATTATATCAAATTAATGTGTATCTTATACGTCAGGACCTGGGTTTTCAAATTTTCCTTATAGATTTGCATATTTTTATTTATGGCCGCGGTGACTGTGGTCAATATAATCGTCGTTATTTTAAACCTGAGAATAATAATTAATGGTTGAGAAGATGGTATATCTACTACATATATTTGCCAACTTTAAGAGCAGGAAATCGAAAGATTTCCTCGTAATGTAGTCGTTTTATATTGTGATGTAATAATCTTAGCATATTCAGCCTATAATTTCCTCACTGCTGGGTCACAGGCCTCCTGTCAATGAGAGGGAGTGGGCCATAATCCACCGCAACCCAGTGCGGGTTGGTGGATGGCACATGTCTTCGAATTTTTGGTTCTAGGGCATGCTGGTTTCTTCACGATTTTATCCTTCACCGTTTTAAGAGTAGTGGTGATAAAATAATTTACACAAAGTAATATGTATTGTATGTATGTGATAGGTAAGCCAAAATTGTATTTGTTTATAATTGTGACTTTCTTTTCTTCATCTAATCTTTTGCAATGCTTTGCTTCCACTCAAAACTGCATAGAGTTAACCCTTATTCGTCTCTTCTTCAAACTGAACTCCATTCATCTCTTCCTCTTTTTCCCACATATATAATTTAGTAGGCAGTTCGCTTTAGTCACAAATCATCTTTAGATTATGTTCAGTAACCATGCCGTTAATATTGGCTTATAAAATGTTAGTGCGTTGACATATGAAAACGGTAATGACCTGTCATATAGTTTTTAATGTGATTTTAATTCTCCCATAATAATGGGAAAAAATGCCGTTAACTTTAATCTGTCATTAAATCAGCATTAATAGGAAATTGATCGAGAGTGAGGCACAGTTTTGCTATGAAGTTAACGATTCGATTTAAAAGTTACAATATCGATAAAAAATAATAAGATATAACTGAATAATGATATAAGTAATAACAAATATATGTCTTTCTAACAGTACCAGCCAACTATAGAGAAGGCACGAGCATTGATCGCCACGTAACCACGTCCACTAATGGAACTGAATTTCAGAGTAAAAATTTTTTCATCACAGAAATTCATATTATTTCGAGTTTATTCTAATCTTCGATCAATGGAATAGCTATAATATGTTTCAAGTCGCATGTTTTTTCCTGACCGTTATGACGCATCCATGTTTTTAAAGATTCGCACCATAGATCATAGATTTACCACAATATATCAAAGAGTTTTGTCCAGTATATTGACCTCTTTGACGTTCAAGAGGATAACTTAATACACCGTTATTGTGGTTTAAAATATCATTAATCAAAAAAGTACTATTTGTTTGGTACTTTTAATTCTAATGTAATGCAACTGGGTCTCTAATGCTTGTAGAGGATATTGACCTGGGAGTTTTGGTGACTAATTTTAGCTTCTTATATACATGCATGGCTTACAGTTATGCAAAGTTCTTTTGATTAAGGCCTTTTCTTACTAACCGTTGTAGTTAATGTTACTATTTGTCAATGTTGGATTAGGGATTATTTACTATGGATTAATCTTCATTTTTCGTGTGGTTAGTGACTAACCTGGTGTCAGTTTTTATGCCGCCCTTGGGCCTCCGATGTGGCTTCACTCAAGTCCTCACATAAGTGGCCGTCGAGAAATATCTCTCAGGCATACCGGTTTCATCACGATGTTTTCCTTCACCGTTTTTGAAGCAAGTGATAATTATGCAATACGCACATGAATCCGAAAAGTCAGAGGTGCGTACCTTGGGCTCGAACTCGAGACCTATGACTTGACAGTCCGACGGTCACACCATTATCACTGCAATGGATTAATGATCATCATAGTTTGATGTCTACACTCTGATTGATCATCAAAGGCGGAGGGGCTCGTGGCTAAAGAATAACAGCCGCACGCTTCGATCCAAGGTTAAGCTACGCTTGCCGCGGTCGGTTCGTGGGTGGATGACCATCTATTACATATCGAGACCCCTCCGTGCCTCGGAAAGCACGCTAAGTTGCTCCCGACTGCCATTTGTAGATCTTTGAGGTCAGATAGGCAGTCGATCCATGTACCTAAAATACTGGTATTCAGCTACATCCAGTTAGACTGGAAGCCAACCCCAACATAGTTGGGAAAAGGCTAGGCAGATTGACTATGATTGATCAGCAGAGTGTAGATTCATGATGGTATCTAACCATCTGATACTTCTGCAATGATGACAAACATAAAATCACGCTTGTTTTCCTGAAATGTTAAACATTTCACCAGTAATGCTTAAGTCTCATGTAATAGGGGCGAGCCTATTGCTATCAAGTCCAGACTCCGGGCTACTACTGGGAACTGTCCTAATAAAATAACCCAATGATACAGGTACCTGTGTATAACTTTAGCTTAGCCTTTAGTAGAGATTGACTTCTGTTCGCGACTTAGTCCGCGTGAAATTTCAGCCGCCCACCGCGTCGCATCGCATACGCAGCCCATGCTATTACTTCGTTTTCGCTTAGCGTTCTTTCTGATTTTTTTTTCTATTTGCTCGGCTCTTCAGGGTCGTAGCGTAATGTAAAGTAGCGTAACCTTCCCCAAGACGTGGACAATCAAATGCAAATTTAAAAAATCACATCCGACTGGAAATTCCTGAGATTAGCGCGTTCAAAAAAAAAACTCTTCAGCTTTATTACATCAGTATAGATGAGTCTAAATGTCGTGTGATATTTAAAAAATCAAGAAAGAATAATCTTTATTCACTGAATCAGTATGAAATATAAGAAATCGTAGGTATAGGGGAAACCAATCACTAAGATTAGATCGGAAAACCATTTAATTTACATAAATCCGTTGATAAAAATCCCCATTTTTGTCATGACGTTAAATGATACACTTTATATATTAATTTGATAAACAGTTATATTCATCAAATTAATTAGGAAATTGTAATCCCGAATAATTAAAGCTCATTATTATTTATTCAATTTCCAGAAGGAAGTTAAGGAAAATCACCGGAAAGTAAATTAACAAGAATAACACAAAATACAAAATTTTGAAAGTGTCCAAAATGCTAAAATATATACTTTTACGATTCACATCGTAAATTGGTCTCAAAGAGGTAACGACACGTTGAGTAATAAAGATGCGAATCAATCAACTCTTGCGCATCGTAAATGTTGGAGCTTTAAGTAGCTTATTTTGGTGTTGGCGGTATGTTCGAGTTGTTGTGAAATGTTGGTAGATTTGAGTTGATATTTCGTAGCAGATGCGCAGAGTTTGCGCAGATGCAAAGTAAACAGAGAAGATATATATTGGAAAAGGTGTGAGCATATGTCAAGAATAGGGACTGACTTATTATTCTATACCTATGCAAATTAAGTGAAAACCCCAATCAGTAAAAGAAAGAAAAATGTTTATTTGGCACAGAAAAAGCCAGGAACACATTTAACAAATTAAAAACTAACATATAATACAGAACATAGCGGGTTAATTGCGAAAGACACTAACAGTAGCAATGCGTTTCATTTTGACAGTTCAACAACATTCATTGCGTTATTTGCGTTGCTGAGCAGACAATTTTTTCGAACATGTGAAGCAATGGGTTTGGGCTATTACTAAGCCTTCAGAAACAGGTAGGCGCTTTACTTTGTGTAAATTATTTCATCACCACTGCTCTCAAAACGGTGACGGAAAACATCGTGAGGAAACCGGCATGTCCTAGAACCAAATAAAAATTCCAAGACATGTGACATCTACCAACCCGCATTGGGCCCGGGTTGTAGATAAGAGCCCACTCCCTCTCACCGAGGAGGTCTGTGTCCCAGGCAGCAGTGGCAACGTTATAGGCTGATTATGTAGTGTAAGTTTCCGAGTAGGATCTGGTGATAAATATTTTTATCTCTGCTATACGGTATGACTATTAGTTGCAAAATGTATCTTCCTTTTAGAATACCAATTTGATGCAAACAAGAGTCACTCAGATATTTATAGGTATTTAAGTACTCAATTGATTTTAAATATTGTTATGCAGTTCGCAAAACTGGAAACCGATCTCCTAGTTGGGAAAAGGCTAGGCCAAGATGGATGGCCGTCATTGAAACCGCATTAACTAAAACATGTTAAGGTGTTACTGACCCCCATGAACGACCAGACTTCATTAACAAATGAGTTAATTTCCCACAAACACAGGTGCTGTTCGAACTAGACTAATTAATATCACCTCTAGAATTAGTTTATCTGTGAAACCAGTTTAGTACATTAGTTTTCTGAGAATCTGTTCAGACGTAATTTATAAGTTCGCGAAATCGGTTGAACTACGGAATTTATATGTTCAAATATAAAAGGTAATGACGAAATATTGACCGCAGAAAATCCGTTACAACCGAAGGCGTTTAAAATAATAATTGGTCAATAAAATTGTTTCGGAGAACTGATTTGTTTGTCCGAAAAATGTGGACGTTAGTTGGGTAAGGGCGGTTGTACACAACCGGGTGGGAAACCTAATTTTACGATGTAGGGATCTTCTCACAGGTGCACATTCCTTGTTATTGACATGTGCAAGGTCACTTTTATTATCTTTGAACCCTTGATGAGGTAGGTAAACAAATAAATTTTGATGATCGTTGCAGTAATCAGACTAGCTACCACGCGTAGTATTGATTGAAATACTTATCCTTTTGATGTCTTTGGAAAACCCTTTTAAAGCAGTAGCAATTTACAGAGCAGTATAGTAAGGAAATCATTTCTGAACAGATTCCAATGAAATTTCCTTATGTCCGTCCACGAATTTCGGGTCAGTTGTGTGTAGAAACGCCTTAAGTGTTTATCTTTTTCCGGGAGTGTAAACAAGATTTATTGTTTCGCTGTTAAATTACCTTTGCATGTTTTCATGTAGGAATGTCAATTTTATCACCTTGATTCGCGACAACCATTGCGTGAGTGCGAGATGATTTGTAAACCTTATTTTCACAAAAAGGATTCTTACTCGTAGGTATATTTCTTCTTGGCATGTATTTATTTGAAACTCAGATAATTCCTATTTTGCTTTCCCAAAAATATTATTAAACTCTCTACTAAAATAAATTGCCAAGTAACTGCGACCAACTTGGATGTAGCGCTCGCCGGCCGCTCGCGACACCGCTCGCGGCTCCGCTTGCTCGGCTCGCGCATGATTGGTCGCACTTCTAACCTAACCTAACCCATTTGTTCGGGGTGCCTTAGCTTAGTTACTGACGAGAGAAGGCCAGAAAGTAAGAAACCAAAAAGGTTTTGAGGTTCAATATAATTTATAAAGTGTATCAATATGAATATAAATGTTGGTGGATGGAGTGGGAGAGCAAGGCTAAAGAAAAGATGGATGGATTGTGTGAGGAATGATATGAAAGAGAAGGAGTGAATGATAGCGTGATGGTTGACAGGGGAGAATGGAAAGACAAAACGTGTTGCGCCAACCGCAAGTAAAATGGCTTATGGGCAGGAAGATGATAATGATACCATCATTTGAAGGTCCCTTCCTTATTTGAAATCTTTATTTGGAATAGAACAAGTTTTCATTTAGATGAAGTTTATTTCATAATGACAATCCAAAAAGAATGCTCCAAAGTGATCGTAGCATGTGTATCAACTATCAAATGATAAACTTCCGTGTTTCTGCATATTCATAAGTTTGCGCAAACATGCGTGGGGTCATGTTTTGAAGTTTTATGACTTTCAAACTGACAGTTCTGGCCCAGTCAGTGATGTATCATGCAGCAATTTACATGAACTGGAGCGGTGGTACGATGTTATGTCAATGTATGTAAGTGAATAGAACGAATTATTTGAGACTCTTAAAATACGTATTTTTTGGTAAATTAGTCTCAGTTCCTATTAATTCTTATTTATATGTTAAGAAGTTAGGTCAGTGTTTATTATTTAGAAGAAAAGTATATATTTTCTACATCGCAGCACTTTTCCGACAAACTGTACTCTTTCAGCTGATAGGCATATAAAAAGCGGTCGAGTTCGAACAAGGAATGAGTATAAACGAAGCCGAATTCTGAGAGACGGAATTAATTATTTTTATTTTCATTATGACACATATATTTAAAATCCTAAAAACTAAATTCCTTAAGAAAGTTAGTCAGATGTTAGTCAGACCAGACTATTCTCTATACAAATGAAAGCTGTTTAGTACCGAACAACCAAACATGTTTTATTTATAATAACTTCTTAACATATACTATAAAACTATTTCTTTATCGTTGGTGGGCAGATCCTAAATATGTGTCGTTCGTACTTCGTCTGCACCTATTAAATTGAAGTTTTTCCTGGATACCTCGCATATCATTCGCCACATAGTTTCGGCATGTAATACCTAGTAACTACATGTATCTACCGAGTTATTAAGATGTCTGACACGTCTAGTCCGTAATGAGGTTTTGTACAAATGGCGACGCGCAGGAATGTGTACCTAGCCTTACCTTTGATATGCAAGGTCCAACGCCTAGCTGTTTAGATTAAAGGAATGTCTTTCGTTGAATTGATATCAACATAACATATTATATATATATTATATTAAAACGTGAAGCAAAAACTTTGTACCCCTTTTTACGAAAATTACGCGGACGGAGTATGAAATTTGGCACAGTTAAAGTTTATATGGAGAAGGAGTGCAGAAAGCTAATATTTTTATATAACACACATTAGAAATAAATTAAATTAATAACAAAAAACATTACACACACTACCATGCGTTTGACAGCGTTTGACACAAGATGGCTACCTTAGAATCATGACATTTAAATGAATTATGGTCGAATTTCGACCTCTGAGCGACCACTAGTTTGTTGAAATATGTAACGTAATTAAGTGTGTTCAAATTATTTAAACAGGATGAGTGCGAAAAAGAGAAGAATAAGGTAAAAGTGAGATAGCATAAGCCCTATAATAAGTTGTAAAAGACAGTGAATGTTCACTAATCCTTTCGCCAAGCTTGGTGATGATGTCAATATTCCCATTTATTTTGTGTTTGATCATTGAAGCTGTTAATTACGTGTGTTCAGTGATAAGACGATACATACGGTAGGCTGCACGTCAGTTGTAACGAAACCAGGATATGCTGGCCTTTCTATTGAAACTTCGTACTACGCTAGTCCAGCTCAAGGTCAAAGTGTTACCAATGAAGTGCGGCTTTCTGCACCCATGTATATTCATTCCTTTCGAACGTTGTTCTTACTCGAATCCTGAGTGGTTCATCATCTGCCTAGCCTTTTCCCAACTATGTTGGGGTCGGCTTCCAGTCTAACCGGATGCAGCTGTATACCAGTATTTTACATGGAGCGACTGCCTATCTGTCGTCCACAACCCAGTTACTGGGTGACGACTGTCACAGATCTACAAATGGCAGTCGGGTCCTTAACGTGCTTTCCGAGGCACGGTGGGGTCTTGGTATAATAATATAAGGATGGTTTCCCATCCACGGACCAACGGTAGCAAGCGTATCAACCTGATCGATGACCCCGTACGGCTGTTATTACTTAGCCACAAGCCCCTCTCCTGAGTACTTTTTTTTCTCTGTGCCTTCCGCCGACAAATTGACTCCTCATCTATATAACAAAACGTGCTTATCAAATTAACAATGCGTTATCAGACAGTATCTAACTGTGATAATGAGTTGACAGTTCCTTGAAACAAATAGCTAGAATGGTATAATCGGTACTAATCTAGGCATAAGCTACATGATGGCTGAGGCATGTGTTACTTCCGTGGGGAGTCGGACTACTTAAGATAGATCAATTTAAAACTTGTTAACTGTGGCTATTTCCTCAAGGTTGCCTTTCTTTAGTTAATTGATTCAGGTATGACCTTGCCGAAATCCATTATAAAATACAATAGACGTAGATATATTTAGTAACCTATTCCGCTTAACTATTCCTAAAGAGTCATAAAAAATCCCTGTAAGAATTCGACACGTGCTTTACCTCTCAACGAAGCATCCTCAGGATGACGATTGACTTGTCGCAATTGGCTTGTTGTCCTAAGGATGTCTCGTTGAGAGGTGAAACACGTGTCAATTTCTTTTAGGGTTTTTTATTACTCTTTGGGAATAGCTAAGCGGAATAGGTTACTAAATATATCAGCGTCTATTGCATTGCCTTTCTTTGTTAGGCTCTCAATATTTTACCCTTGGACTTGAAATTACTTCTGTGTTTGTTTCGCATGCGTTCAGCAGCTGACCGGAGTCTGATTAAAATTTGTGCCTGATCAATGGCAATAGCCTCATTCTCTACATTTTTCCAGTATATACCTACTCATACTTGGCTGAAATGTGTGTGTTCTAAAAACTTAAGTTGGAGTCGGCCTATTCGGAGAACACAGGCTTATGATACGTTATTGATGTGTCAATACTTATCTATAAAAGTACCTGCTTTAATAAATATCATTCATCATCATCACTCCTAATCAAACAGTAATCTCTCGTCGTCGGCGTCGGCCTCCCGGCCTTATCGCAAGGCCGAGAGAGCTGGACCGCAACGAGGAAATGGAACTAGGGCCTGCAGGTCATGGTTCGAACTGCACCTTTCTAGACCAGACAGGTGTTTAGGCTATTATGTGTTTTATTGTGGAAGGAGTAAGGGATAGAGTCATTTGTATTTCGGAATTGAAAATGTTCGGGTGAGGTGCGGTTTGTGGGACAATTGTTGTTATCATTTAAGATATTTAGGTTCGCTTTATTGGGAAAAGGTTTGATTTCTGTGGTAGTCACTTACATGCCCTTATCACTTAAGTATGTTTTCTTTCCAACTGTCCAATTTCTCAGTATTTTCCTAAAAATGTGGACTAGGACTAAGAATAGCATAACATTACAACTTTGCTGATGGGAATCTGAAAATAAACAAACCAGTCAAACCACAAGCTAACAACCTTTTCAGGTACATTTGAATTGGTTTATGAGCTGTAGCGTTACAACTATTAATTGTGGGCGTGGTAGGTTGCTATAGGTAAACGGTCTTGCCAAGCGCACTACACTACAGCCGATAATATATTCTGTGAAAATCTCAATATGAAAACTTAAGTGAAGTGAGCTTAAAGTGAGCTGTCAATAGTGACTTCGTGGTAAGTGAGCACCGAAGCTTACATGGTGAGATCGGCAAGTGATATTAAGTCAAACTTCGTGATTTAAATTAACTCGTTTTCGACACACTATCACATTAAACGGCTTTCTTCTTGTCCATAGAAGGTGGACAAATCTCACGATTCTTTTATTTGCTCTATTGTGCACCGGGCACTATACGCGTGGCTGGGCACTTGCAACTCCGACATCTAGCGCTCAGCCTTACACGACATTGCACTACTTTTTCGCAACGCTGCGTAAACCACGCAATATTGACAGCAATGAAACAAAACGGCGGATTGCACGAACATTGCCGAATATTGCCGAATTCTGCGCATGGGCAGGAAGAATCGAGTTATTTGTGGGGTTAATGACCTGTATTGTTTGGTATATGAATGTTGGCCAATTTGTTTGAATATTGCTAATATGCATGAGCACCTACATAATGTGTTTGATGACTGAATCATTTTGAGGTTATGTTAATGGTCGCTCAAGGTCGGAATATTACCGGATTTTGACCTTTGCCCAAAATTGGCAATTTATATTTGACTTCTCCCATAGGCAAAATTTCAATACAATCATTAAAGACGATGCTGTCTACCCCTGTACCTTTTGGATAATATGTTATAGTACCTGCTTTCAAGAAGCATTGATTTTAGTCTTTTAATGAATAATATAGGTATTGAATTTTCCTGTTTTCGGTGTTCAATATGATTGATGTAAGCCTTCGCGTCAACTTATGGTGTGTAGATTCTCACAGGTCTAGGACTTATACCTGTTTATTTATATTAATGAGATATTTTG
This sequence comes from Agrochola circellaris, assembly GCA_914767755.1. Classification (NCBI taxonomy): domain Eukaryota; kingdom Metazoa; phylum Arthropoda; class Insecta; order Lepidoptera; family Noctuidae; genus Agrochola; species Agrochola circellaris. Next base: position 7,355,284 of record OU611850.1, on the reverse strand, counting down.
TCATTTCAGGTAAGGACACACATCATTTTCAAATACAATGTAGCGGTAAGTTATTTAAGGATAAGACTCTAGCTGTAATAAATCGACTGGCCAGGCTATTTTAACCTCCAATGACTCGAGGTCTCTTCTAACTTATGAAGATAGTCCAAGTCCAAGTTTTAAGCCTGTTAATTGAGGTTATATTTCTCTGCAGCTCACGTTTTACTGACCATTGGGATAACGACCCTTCTGGTTTAAGCCAACTTTACTAGACCTATTGCTAAGAGACGCATGGTTTAAAAAATAAAAAAAATATGCGGTCTGGGGCCCCCGTCAGGAACAAAGTTCCTTACGTTATACGTGATACTCGCACGCACACACACACTCGTATGTAAAAGAAAGAGACAAAGAGAGAGGGAATATCGCAGGGAGGGGGCATAACGCTTTTTCCTTAGGTGACGATTTTACCAGTCAACGCCCACCGCAAGCCGCGTTAAGGAACTTCGATCAAAAATTGTGAAGCTGAAGCTTTGCGATCTGCCATAGGTGGCGGTAAACCTTGGATGATGGATGTGACTGACTCAGTGTTTGATGGTCTCCATAAAGTGAACAAACAGTAACTATTCTACATTGAAAAGATACATTGTGAGTTATAGGTATACCTTTGTACACGGCACGGTTTCTTCGCGGTACGGCGTATAAACTGCGCCGTAGAAAAAACGTGTCTGCCAACAAATTTCCAAAGTGATCTATACAACACAGACGACCGTGCCTACACATGGCGAATAAACCGTAGTTTTTCATGGCAATAAAAACATGTGTGTACAAAGGGCCTAAGGAGTTTAATCTATTAATCATACAATAGCTATAAAAAGAGGATTATTTCAAAAAAAATAACTGTAAAATAATAAGAATATTACGAGTATCTAGCAATCCACTGTTCAAAAGTCACAGCCTACACGTGTCACTGCATTATAAATCATCAAATCTAACACTACAATGCTAAAAGAAGATGCAAAAACTTGATTTTATGAAGTTATCGAAATAGTAGCTAGTTGTCAAACAATGGCAGTATTAACGGCCAGTCTGAAAGTCGATAAGTGTGACAATCGATTGACCGACGGACACAGAGTGCCAAGCTAATCGAAGGGGACTGATGCTTGCCTGTAATTTAGATTTGGAGCCTTAATAGCAGTCATTTCCGACTAACTAAGTTTCATCTGATTATCCTGAAAACTAGCCCAGCCTTAAGCGTGCCGACGACGGTTAGATTCTGTGAAAAGATCTTACGCAAACCCCTTTGCAGCAAATCTTATCGAAATCAGCGCAGCAGTTTAGCTGTAAAAACTTTACAAACAGACAGATAGACGTAAAATTATAACTTGTACTGATCTTTTATGATTTCAATATTCTTAAGATGTACCTATGACAGGTGGAGTAGGGTTCAAAAGGGTAATAAATATGCAGGTACATTTGCACTTTTTATGTCTTGTCAATATGGCGGTCGACGCCATGACACTTATACGTCAACAGCATCACAAAGATGGACGCTTGCTTGAGATGAAGTACAAAAAATATTAATAAATGATAGATTTGTATGATAAGTGCTGAATGTGTCATTATTATGCTTTGCTTATGGATTTGATTAACAGCATTATACCTCGTAATATTTTTACCTTCCTTTTCAAATCTGTAAAGGTACATTACGAATTTACGAATATGGCATCAGCCCAAGAGGGCTGGCTTCGAGGTCGTTGACCTGCTATAGCTTTGATTATGACTCTTAAGTTTGCCTACATCAAACACTGTAGAATAAATAATCTGGACATAGATAATTTCTGTTATTAATGACAGTCTATTGGTTGAAACGATCTATTATCAACCCATGAACTAGTAACACTATTTCTTGGTCTGCTGGTCACTTGAGACCCGCCTCTTTCGTTCAGCCAAGCGAAAAAGGTCGTCTGAGAAAAGAGTTACTTTCTGGAGTCATTGTGGTATAAAACACTTAAGAAAATTGGGTTTTCATGAAAATTCAAGTTACCAGTTGGCGCCAATTTGCCAAGAGGTCTTCCATTTCGACAGTGAATATAAATATATGTTAACGTTCATCATTCGTTTCATTCGTTCGTTCATCATTCAGGCACGACCATGGGCACGACTAAAGAAAATATAAGCGCTTTGACACTTTTGACAGATGTCCGGACTTGACCTCTCAGTGCTGCCACCTGATGAACGTCATTTCAGAAAAAGCCCCTTTTTGGCTACGGTGAATTTGGCTTTAATGGTTTTATCATTATTGGTAATACGGTACGAGTATTATCCAGTTTCAGTATCTATGTGAGTCCATTGAATTCAAAATGTAATAAGACAATTGCCCATCACTAATGAAAATCAATGTATCAATATACAGTATGCTTCTTTTCATCTCTCCCACAAAGATCATAGAATCAATTTCAAAGATAAGTACCCGGAACTTCACATCTATCTTTCATCGCTCATACAACCTCTAGACACCGTTATCAGATAAAACACAACAAAAGAGACTTACGTAATGAAACACAAAATAAAAATGCACACACATGCTTTGGCAATTAAGCTAGACACTTAAACTCGGACCTATTGAGAATGCTACACGAAAACCACCTTTATTCTTACGGGGTAAGGAGGATAAGGTTTTTGCAATGAATTATGTATACCAGCTAAAAATTACTTAACGTCCACGTGACACGAGCACTACAATGACAAAATGTTTCTAATCCAGTCCAAGATCAAACTCGAAGGTTTTTTACGTTAAAAAAAATGTTTTCGTAACCAATGTTGGTGTATTGCTGTTACGTGATGTTGGCCTATTGGTTGTTGGTGATTGGTTGCCAATTTCCGCTTTGAAATTGGTCTTATTGCTTGATAGTGTAGGTAATGACATGTGAATAACGTGTTTGCGGTCATTAGGGTCTTTGAGCTCATTAAATATTGTGATATGGTACAATTTGCCCATAAAATGAGGTCTTAACAGTATTCGACAATGATTTCTACGTTTTCTTTGAAAATGATGAACAAATACATCGTGGGGAAATCAGTATGCCCTAGAGCCAAAAAAACGAAGACGTGACATCCACCAAGCCGCACTGAGCCCGCGTGGTGAATTTCATCTACCCCTCTATTTGAGAAGAGGTCAAAATACCAGCAGTGGGAATTTTATAGGCTAACTTCAGCCATGTCAAGCATTTCTATGGTCTCATTTGGGAATCAATATCGACAGTTGTAAATTACAAAGCCTTTTTTTTTTTTGTTTGATTGTCGCCAGTATATTTATAACCACCTCGCACACTATGCGACATGCGAATGCTAAAGCTCGATAGCAAGACGCTGACCTGCCGCATGCGAATTTCATCGGGTGTGCGCGTGCAACGTGCGTCTAGACGCTGCGACAAGTAGCGAGAGCATGCGATTCCACTAGCTTGTCGTTGCGACTCTGCATCTCGAACGGCTTGTCGTTGCGTCTAGTCGCCGAGCTGTCGCAGTCGCATGTTGCGTGTGCGCCATGTCTTAGGCATTAGTGACAAAGACTCTTTATTAATTAACACGTAAAAATTACCAGTTTCTAGCTACCGTACAAGGAAGACCTGTGAAGGCCTAACATGTCACATTAAAAACAAAACAGCATATCAATAATTAATTGACTATTTTAATCCCCTGTCAACATTATTCGATTGTATCGGTAATCGGAAATCGAGTGTATCTATATCGTGAATCGATTCTCGTGCCTACCTGTGATGGTCAACCGGTCCAGTCTTACTTCCGAATGCTTTTGAGTCATATTTTATTTTAATATTGTTGTTATTGTAGTTGTTTTATGAAATATTATGTAAAGAAAGTTTGACAATTGGTAGTCGATTAAGTTTTTTTTTTACTGCTGTGTGTTGTGTTCAATTCACGAGGACATTTTGTTGTCATGGCTTCATTACCTACTTTAATAACTACATATTTTTTCACTGGTCATATTGATAAAGTATTCAAGCCACTCAATAAATTATGTTATTTTGAATATTAAAAAAAATAGAATACGGTAGATAATTACTATTTATTTAATTTATGATTTATTAATGATACTTAAGACTTGTTTGTTTTTTTCTCAATAAAACGTTTTATCCATGATTTTATAATGTCATTTAGGATTTTAGGTTTGCAACTGGCAATTCGCATTATTCTGAATGATGTGGCAAATGACGAACTTTACCATTTACTTAGGGTCATCTATCATTTATTTGCAGAATAAAATGTTCGATTATATTTCTTGATATAGTTATATAGTCGATTATTTTAGCAGTTTAGACGATTACAAAAAAGAAAAGCTAGATAATCTTTTCAGAGTGCGTCACTAATTCTAATTCATGTATGTAAATAAATAAAAATCAAATGCTGTTCGTTGGTAAGCGCGTCACTTGATAACGGCTGGACAGATTTGGGTATATTTTTTGCCGGGAAGATCTAAAAGTCGTTTTTTCTATGAACTTAAGATCACAGGACAACGTCTGTCGGGTCAGCCAGTTTTTAATATTAAATCAATGTGAAGTACAATAAATTATATAAGACAAAATCTTGTTTGTGATGCTCAAACATAACAGCACAATCGTACAAAAACGAAAACACATCAATCTGCTTAATCTTAACGCAAATGTTGGGGTCAGCTTCCAGTCTAACCAGATGCAGCTGAATACCAGTATTTTACATAGACCGACTGCCTATCTGACCTCCACAACCCATCAGTTACTGGTTAATAAGATACCCCTTGGTAAGACTGGGTGTCAGACTTTCAGGCTTCTGACGACCCGTAACGACTGTCAAAGATCCATGAATGACTGCCGGGATCAACGGCTTAACGTGTTTTCCGAGGCACGGATGACTCTCGGTATGTAAAGATGGTCAACCATCCACGGACCAACCCCGGCAAGCGTAGCTTAACCTAATGGATCACCCCTGCGTCTGTTATTATTTAGCCACGACCTCCTCACAAAAACGAAAACACATAAAACATCGAAAGGAAATGCACCTCTAAACACCGTTGTATAACGTTTTTATTACAATAATCGCCTCGTCATTTGACGTCCTGTATCTAATGCCCGCGTCGAAAGTCGTTCGGGGGGTTAGACGGGATGTTCACATTTACCAGTCAGGTATACGTCGCTGATTTGAGAGAAAATTCTACTCATGAATGAAAGGTTTTTCTTCTGTTGTGTCTCAAGAAATTATATATATGTTGTTCAAGGATATTTGAAAGTTGATGAGTTCACTAAATGGTTGAACGAAACTCACATGCTATGTTGGATATTAAAGAGAATTTTAGAAATTATTAATCTTTGAAGATTTATAGGTAAGTAGTTAATAAGTCAAAAAAATCAGATGCATAGTACTCGCAACCGACGTGCGTGTATGACCAGCACACCTAGCATGACAATCATAGAAACGGGTTTTCTATGGATTTTGTCGACGGAAGAATAGACAAAATGACAGATTGTGATTGTTAATCTGTCATTTTATCTATTCTTCCGTCGACAAAACTCGTTTCTATTGCGGTCATGCTAAGGCACCAGGTTGTAGAGGGAGAGAAGCGTAATCATGATTCATATGCATTTTTTATTGAAAAACTACTATGGAAGTAATAACTTTATTTGCCTTAGTAATGACGTTGACTCTGCCTCTTTAAATAAGTGGTTTACAAACAAAAATAAAGTAAACAGACAAACATAACCAGGACATGTTGACCTGTCCTTTTTCAATATTTAAAGTAAAAATGATTAATCTTGAAGTATTGCAGAGGTCTTCTTATAGTTGTCATTAAAATTACTTGCGATTTCACAGACCTTAGTGTTGAATAAAGTTTTAGCCTTTTTTGGACATATTAACTATTTTGACGGCAAAAACTCAATTTATTTTGTATTATAATTGCCTATTCGTTGGTTTGGCAAGGAAATTGTCATTTACATAACTAATATTAGTTTTGAAATTAATCAACATTTTCTACTCGCAAAAAAATCGACTCAACTTAAATGGTAGTTACAGCACTATTCTAAGGTCGGTTCACATTCGTTGATAATGTGAAACCGGGTTCCACATTATCAACGAATGCAATTTTATAAATAAAATATGACTGTGATGAGGGCTTTCGACGGTTTTTGGAAATGGCCAGTGACCAGGTAGGCCAAAGACCCTTATTTGTCCTTGAGGTCTTAACCTTTCATGGTATAAGAGTGAAGTCGTGACATGAATAAAATTAAAAAAGGTTGGTACATATTGATGTCTCTCGATTTTTTTTACCTTAGTGTCTGATGTATTACATAAAAAAAAAAAACAAATACAGCGTTCAAATAAATGAATCACCACAAAATTATACATGCACATAGATTGTCACTGGCCACATATAAAGAAGGCTTTATTTAGAACATGATGGCGATGACGATAAAATATAGTTTTGGCTAAAAAGTGGAAGGAAAGAACAGAATACACACCAAAACTTTTACGTATCAGACAACAGATATAGTTTCAAATTGAAATCAATATCCAACGTCCTTCACGAAAAATATAACCTAGGCTTTGCACCAAAAGTATATGTAAATGTATATGTAAATGTTCCTTTTTATTTTATTTTATATTAGGTAATATTTGTATTTCCTAAGCGTGCAAATAAATTATTTTTCTGTCTTTCTTTCTAACGAGTGACTAACACATTCATGTCCTTAACAATTTTGTCAAAGATTATTCTGAAGTACCCCTCGAAAATTCGTTTAACCTTAGAATACACAGTCGACCTCACTTATGGTACCGCTAATTTCATTTTTACACACAACATGTATCATTCTAAATAATATTAAAAACATAGACAAACAAAAGTCAAAGTACGACCTTCATAGTCATTAACACCTTAGAGTTTTAAATGCATTTTAAAACAAACCATAGACAGTTGTATCAATGACCTGTAGTCTTAACTCCTGGCCGAATTAAGATTCGGAATTTGAAAAGTAAATAGAGTTTTGTTGGTTCTTTTATTCTGGTCTAGAAATCTTTGCATAACAGAGCGTAACGGCTGGCTAATTGTTTTTTTTTTTCGAAATAATGGGCATAACAGCTGATGGACTACCTAAGATCTCATTGCGGAGGTACGCAGACAGGCGTGACGCTACTCTATTAGAACAATTTCTATGAAAACTTCATGGAAATCGTTCTACTAGAATCGCGTCGCGCATTTCCGCGAGAGGCTTAAAGAAAAATATACAGACAAAGGAGTCTTTTTATATTAAATATTTTTGATGGAATTTCGGTTGCCCATAAGGAAATATTTGACGACCTTCTATCAACAGGTTCACTTTAGGTCAGAAGGGTATTAGGTGTAATTTATGCCAAAACATGGCTTGCGTTACCATACTATTCTTTAGTCATTAAACAAACACGTTTTCAGTTTTTGTTGCAAGCCTAGTCTCATTATTCCTCATGATTAATTTTACGATCTATAATTGTTAATTAAAATTGTAAATGCATGTTTTCATAAACGCATCCTATACTAAAATATGTCTTATATAAAGGGTGAAAATCACCATAGTAAATATGTATAAAATATGTGTTTACACTTTTATGCATAATTCGCTCATTTTAGAATCAACAGGTAAAGCAAATTTTCAATATATTTTCCAGAATATGCAAAAAAGGACACCACAGACATATTTCTGCTTTATTTGTTGTATTTTAAATGGGTCTTTCGGAACGCAAATAAGGGCGAATTTCACCAATAAAACTGAACGCGATTAGCAACATCTAAACCGCGTTCAAGAGCTGTCAGTGTCATCATTATATTATATGTGCTAGCCGCTTTCAATATCATTGCTTAAGTTGGGAACAAATCATCAGACGCGTCCGTGAGCCGCGGTTGACAGTCGCGACCGATGAGTGTGCACGTTGTTCCCGTTGTATCAGACGTCCGAACGCTTAAGGACGGCCCAAGGTCCCGTCCGCGACTTACGACCGATAGTTTGCACAGTGTAGTACTAATTGTACTATCCAGGTACAAATAAGGCGGGACTATCAGCCGCAGCTTACGGATGCGTCCGATAGTTTGTTCCCAACTTCAAAATCGCACTAAGTGTGTCGCAGTGGATAGCAGACTCTTTAATTTTTGTTGACCAAGTCCGGTAGGTATTTAAACAGCCAGGTCGGTCGACTGACCTCCTTTTTGTAATATAATAACATCATAAACAAACCCTTTTGCGTACGACAAAAAGGCAATAAATGAACTGGTAGGGTCTAAATCGACAGCCCGTGGGTTTATTGTAAACAGGTCTCTGGCAGACTTACTTCTGTTGACTTCAAAACTAGTCGGGAAATCTCGATATCATCATACATGCAGCCAAAAGACGTCCACCGCTCGACATAAACCCCCGAACGTCGCTACATAGACGGGCCCAGTATTTCTCGATCGCATTGGTTTCCCGCGAATTTAATTCACCAGGTCATCGGTACCCCTTGTGCGGCGGCCTATCAACGCTGTGTCTTTCGCGGTCGTAACTCCGGAACCTTTCTTCATATTACTGCAGTATATCCTTCATGAAGTCATCAGAAAATGGTCCTTATTACGTTCATATTTTGTATCTCTAACCCTTTTCAATTCATTAATCTATCTAGCAGTGATAATTTGATACAAATCCTAAGCTAAATAATCACACAGTTATGTGTTTTCTACATTTACGGTCAGTGGTTAAGAAAGCTGACCGCTGCATGTGGGTCGTGGTTTTGATTTCCACCTCAAGGAAGTAATTGCAATGAATGAATTACGAAATTCAACAAGTCTCCCACGAAATGTATGAGATGAATTACATTTGTATGAGGTTTGTATGAAAATGGAGATATTTGTGCTAATTAAAGCATATAGTAATATTTATGTGAATGGGATCTTTTGCACTCGTCTCGACATGACGCTTACGAGAATTTCTCGTGTCATGAAAAGTAATTCAGGTAAGCTGGAAGCACGGTTGACTGTCCAGGATGTACCGGACGTAGGTATTTAAGTTCGTTAATCATCTGGCTGTCTGCCAGGAGTGCGCCATCTGACATGCTTTACTTCTTCATTCTTGGGGACTCTTTTTATACATAAAATTTGGAAAGATGGAAGAAAGACCACAAAAATATTTTTTTCGTGTACCAATATACACAACACACACACATCACGTCACATTACATGCAGGCGTACTATAAATACCGTATTAGAATGACTCAGTTGTTATACGAGAAGTACTTTATTTATCTAGATTAGTTTAACACCAGCTTGAAAAACAGATTAGTCATACTTTTTAGTACTTATTTTCTTAGTTTTCCTGTAAAATTTTCTAAGAAAACGAATATATCACTACTATTTATTTTATTTAATCACGCTTGACCAGTCATACATCCTGCTCGAATTAGAGTACAAGTACAAATACTCCTTAATCGTTTGCAAATAATAAAACAAAACACTTCCTGGCCATTATAGGTAAAACTTTTTATATTCAAATGTCTAGTGACGCGCTGTCGTCTAAGATGTCATCTGAGAAAAAATCTTCGTTTTTAAATTTCTAGGAAAGAAAAATCTTTAAGAGTCCTCAATGGCTAACACAAAGAACCATATTTATTGCTATAAGTATTTATTACTACCGACCGGCTCCCCCCTGCTTGGTTATTACCATTTGACAAAACGTCTAGATTTCTTTATTATATGCAAGTTTGATACCAATTTATTATACACATAAACCTTCCGGAATAAATTCTCTACATGGTGATGAAAACGGCATTAAAATCTGTTGCGTAGTTTAGAAGAATAACGCAGTCACACAGACAGACACGAAAAGCGGCTTGGTAGTATACGGTGATCCAAATGAACTGCCGACATCTCGACTGCCATTTGTCATATTTTCTTTTTTCCCGATGTCTCGATCGACATTTGTCTTTCCCATTTATTCATTGTTCTTCGAATTTTAAATGAAGCTCAGTAGAACAATATGCAATTAAATTAAGTTGTGTAATACAGTCGTGCTATCGTTTCGTGTGAAGATGAGTTATGTAAGGCGAAATGAGTGCGTGTGCGCATCACGAACGCGGCGTGATGATTGATCTCAAACATACTGACTTGGTTCGGATTTTGAATTGTGTGATTTTATTGGTTATGTCAAATGCTTGGTTGGTTATTAGCATTGGCATAGTACTTTTTAAAGGCTTTGTAGGGCCTTTATTTAGAAATATGATTTTAAGTACTAAGCATTATACAATTGGAAAATGTATGATCATGTATGTATGAACGTGGAGCAAATGGAGTATGTAAAGATCCCAGCAGCTCTCTTCCTGTAGTTTCTGCCTACCTCCATAGGCAAAAGTCGTGAGTGTATTTAGGTATAGATGTATTTTAGCCAAATAAATGGAAAATGAAGGCTGTCCATTTTCTAAGACATAAGAAGCTCCTAGTATGCTCTACAAAAAGTAATATTTCGATCAACAACTCATGTGGAGTTGTTGACGACAAGACGAATTGAAATTGAACTTTATATTTTTTCTGCTCAACATTGACATAATTACGTTTCTTGTATCTGTAATTTAGATTATAATTATATACCCATAGTGTTTCGTGTTACGATTAAGTATAATCGTGTCAATGGCAAACTAAGAATTCGCTCCGCATAATTTTTACAGATCGTTTGTTTTCAAGATCATCGGTGACTGTGTCTTTTCTTTTATTTGTATTGTAAATTATTAGAAATTGTTTAAAACAAAACTGGCGTAGGTATGTACTGATGACCCGGAAGTTACGTGTCCAACTTCTCCACTAAATACGAGGTTATTTGTGCAAACCTTGCATTGTAATCATTACGTCGCCACTTAGGACCAAAAAAGACAAATGTAACATATTTTCTGGTTCGTACCAATGATCCATTTTGTAGTTACCTACTAATACTAAGGTGGTAATGTTCTTTAAACTTGACCTCCATTCACCATGTCACCGGAAATTAGATAACATAAACAATGAAACTTCCTATTTCCGTTTGTCTAGTCAACAACTTTCTTCGATATAGCACAATGTGTTATAGTGTCCTTACAATGCGGAAAGACATGGCTTCAACCTTGGATACTGAATACAAAATTAAATTACCAAAAAAACAAAAGATATTCTAATAGATTATGACCGGAACGTCCAACGATAATTTGATAAAACTAGTGTTAATTCGAATTCGAACCACGCATTGTCTCGACGATCGCGTCCAATGTCATGTTTCTAAAACCGATTTTGACATAACCGCCATCTTGGATACGTTCGACTTTGATATTTAAATCCACCTGTCAAGTGTCGTCTTTCGTTTGACAGCGCGCCGCACGATTATGAAAGGATTTTGCGCACGCGCCATTATTTGTGTTACTGGGTAAAGGGCAGGCGTGCTGAGTAAAACGATCTATTATAATACCGCGAAAAAACCGCTTTTGAGCTGCCGCAGAGCCCACGAATAGTGTAGTAAAAAAACCGATTTATGTCGTAACTTTAATTCATCACGGTTCAAATTTCGAACGTACCATTCTTCGTTACATTAAAAGATGGTAAATGATTAGATACTGTTCAAACATAATCGATTTGATTCAAATTGCATTCGATTAAATCGATGTCGCAACTTGTAATTTTTATTGTTTGCTCAAGATATCGGATGCTTCTAGCTTTCTATAGATTACAAATGTCTAGTAATCGATTCCAAGGGACCTTTGGTTGACCTCGATGTTTCAGACCTTTGCGACTCGATTGCGATGATGATTTGCAGGTTTACTGTCCACGTAACTATACTGCGATTATATTTTTTTCAAATAGACTCCATTATCGAAACGCGTTTGTTAACAAAGTCATTAACCGGTTAAACTACTGTGGGGCTTTTTGTTTCATTGATCTGCGGAAAATTTCTATTTTAAATTGATGTGGCAAAATAATAACAGCCGCATGGGTGGATCTTCATCGTTAAGCAACGCTTTCCAAGGTCAGTCCGTGAATGGGTGTAAATACCGAAACCCCTCCGTGACTCAGAAAGAACGTTGTCATTTGTCAGATCTTTGACAGTCGTTACGGATAGTCTGACAACCAGTCTTACCAAGGGGTTGTGGAGGTCAGATAGGCATTCACTCCTTGTAAAATACTGGTATTTAGCTGCATCCGGTTAGACTGGAAGCCGACCCCAACATAGTTGGGAAAAGGCAGGTAGATGAAGTTTTGGTCCTCGCAAATAATTAGACTACTAATTTATTCCCAAATATTTTGCTGTAAATTAAATTGCTGATATTTAATATCTATAGGTATGTCATTAGTTTAATTAAGCGATGCGAAAACAGGAGGTCAAAGAGCAGTATCTTTGCATACAACAAGAAACACGTTTTCCGGAAAAAGAACGTCTTGCTACCCAAAAGACCAGTTTCTTGACAATTATATTTAGTCTGTGGAAATGCTAAGAGCTCTTAAGAGCGTTCATTTTAAAAGTTGGCAACGTCGCAAATAGCTGTCAAATATTTACCTGTTTTGATTAATTTGCCAATATTTCTGTATGGAAATATGAATTATCTTAAGTTTTAAAAAACAAAAAGATATGGAACTTGATATGATATTGACGAAAAATTGGAAATATTCCAGATATCAAAATAAGAACATATTGTCGAAAATATTGCCTTCGTTTATTCATTAAAGAAGATTGTAGGCCTCAACGTTTACTCGACCCGAAATAAAAATAAAGTAAATGTATTTTTAAAGCGAAAACGAGTGTGATGTGTATATTTGAGCGTATTTTATGGAAGGGACACCTAAAATGTTTTGTTCTTTGTGCACTTTTTAGGTTTTATATCCAAAAAATACATAATATCGCCTTTTTGGGTAAGATTATGAGTCACGCAAGGGGGTCTTGGGTCAGAACACAGAAATGGCAACATTTTTCATAACGACGTTTTTTTCTTTTTAAATTATATTTTTGGGTCTTGATCACTGTCGTCATCACCAAAGTTTTCTGTGCACGACATTTTTCCTGCACAAAAGGCTTTAATTTTTAGCTGTCATCAAAAGCCGATGCCTTTGATGACAGCAAAAGGTCTTGATAACATCGCATATCTTTGAATTTTTCCACACTATTACTCGTACGTCGTTGAGCTATTTAGTTTTCTTTTGTCGCGAAAAACTGCCGTGTTGTTTCATGAAAGAAATGCAGAAGTATTATTTTATTAAATGACAGCTTTCTTCTTAAAAAGGCCTATAGAAAGCATAGACTGTTAATTGGGAATTTGTTACATAAAATTCAATATTTTAAAGCATATTTAGTGGCACTAATCAGGTGACAAAGGACCTTAGGCCCACAACCAAGGAATCAAACTTTAGGCCACGTACAGAAACACAAAACTATTTATCTTAAACCTCAAGGCCACTCTCGTTACATCGTATAACTCACGATTTCATCCAACCAGTAGTTAATCATCACAATAATATCTTGGGAAAGGAAATAATCATTAAAACTGCATGCATTACGCTTGCACAGAACATTAAGCTATCACGAATTGTTACTTCATCTCTCGCAGGCCATCGTTCTGGATTTTATACAGACATCTCTGTTACATTTTAAAGGTCACTGGAGCAATATGTGGTCTGTTTCATCGTGGGATTTGTAATGGGTCCATCAGGTGAAGAGATCCATTTCTCCATAGGCCATTAGAAGTTGTGATATCGATGTCTGAACTGACTTCACTTGTAAAAGAATCTTCTCTTGTATAGATTTTGGTAATGCTAACTAAATATTGGCCAGTAGTTTTTTGTTGGACCTTACTAGCATGATGAGTGTCAAATTTAAGCGATGCTAGAAGAGGCAGTCTGAATTTCACGACAGCTGCAGCTCACTAAATAATAACATAACGTTTCTGACCACTGCAAAAGCCGGACAGAAATACATGTTGTGAACTGCAAATGATATAATAATGAAATATATAATATATATAAAAGTAAATCTGACTGTTAACACGAAAAATAGGTTGGCATAGTCCGCTGTTGTATAATCCCTATTTTTAAGTAACCACAGCTGAACATCACTGTCTCTTAAGATAGAGGTTATCCTAGTTTAAGACGCAGGGCTCAAAATATCTGTATATAGATTTCTGCAGCGTAGTTAGCATTTTGTTAATCAGTGTATATTAAATTATTACTATTACTAAAGTGATGTCTAGAAATAATAGGTGTAAGAAAGAAGTTTCTTTCGGGACATTCAACTTTATTTCGTTTTAGACTCATTCTTATGCAGACCTTAGCCATTCCTTCATTCCTGATTGGCTGTTCATCATATTCGACTGACGTAGTTTATTATAATTGATCTTGTTATGAAATATATACAAGTCGTCAGGCGCCATATTGCGCGGTGCGGTGCTTGCTCACAGGCCCTTAGATAGCCATCTGGAGTGTGACGGTTACCTGGCTTACCTGCCAGGTAAGTTGGTTCATTGGCCTGATTATCATATGCTTAAGTTTTTTGTGCTTCTTTGTCATATTATGGAACCCACCAACAATTTCACAAAATACCTCGAGTTAGGAATTATTTAATCCTAAAATTAGATTTCAGTTTTGTGGCATCTTGGTCTGAGCCAAGTCCATCAATAAAGCTGCCATATAGGCTGAGGTGCTTTATTAACCAAAAAACTAAACTTAATCCCCATTCTGGGAGGCCTGCATAAATCATCATCATCATTTCAGCTAAAGACGTCCAGTGCTGGACATAGCCCCCCCCCCCCCCCCCCCAAGCGTCATCACATCGACTGGTCCTGTGTTTCTCGCATCCTGCGCATTCCTGAAGAAAATAACATCCACCATTTATGAGATTTGACAGTAAAAAACAAGCTTTGAAAAACCACATTTAAGATACTGTTCTAGCCATACGCTTGTATAATAATCAAATTAAACAGTTCTTTTTTCTCGAATGCCCGCAACTTGATCTCACTTACGTCAATGCTTATTTTAGGTTCGCACACCACAAGAAAGAATTTTATTTAATTTGCGATTCTTCCGAAGACCGTGTTTACATACTTTGTTGTTGGTGTAGGTCGTCGCCACGAGAGGTCGTAATGACCTGACCTGGGTTTAAAATTAGCTTCTTGATCATATTTATTTTCACTCTCTTAAGTGGGATAAAGTTTTTATATTTTGAATGTGTGAAGTATTTGTGTTAGATGCTGCTGTATGTCAGGAGTCTTGTATGCTCATGTTCTTATACAAATCAATAGTAATTTACCTTTTTCCCAATATTAGACTTGCAGAGTCGCAGTTTAGCAGATGTGTGTAGGCATATATGAGATTTTTTTATAGGCTATCTTCAAAACCGAATGAATTTCTTTGCCCTACTGTTAGTAGTTACTAAGATTTGACCCCAGAATCGTATCTGAAGAATTATTTTAACATTGAAATTGCCTTTTCGATCGCTTCAGTATGGTACCCGTTTTCAAGAAAAGTCCGACCGGGGGTGACTGGCGTCCTGAATTATTAAGATATAGAAATGAAATTGGTATCAAAAGATGCGTTACAAGTTTTTTTTGTAAAATGTTTGTGTATATTTTTTATTTAAAAAGAACGCCAATTTTTTACCATTCCTTTTGAGACATTTTTCAGAATCTTAAACTTTTTAAAAACGTAAAGAGGTATAGAGAAAAAAAAAATGCTCAAAATGATACCATTCTGGGTTCAATAGGAATATAATTAAGGGTAGATGTTACCCCTTTAACTCCTCTGATTTTTAAGTACTTTAATGAAATAAGTTATTTTCAATGTGCCGGATGGTCAGACAATGAGTTCTGTGGATTTTTTTGATTGTCTTAAAAAAGAAGAGGGTTCCGATATATATACACAACGTCGGAAAACTAATTTCCAATGAGACATTAACTAGCTTAGAATCTAATAACATCAAATAAAAGTGAAAATGTGTCCGTTTCTCAATCACGCTACTATTACAGATTCGCGTCGCCTGCGCGGGCGCAGGTAGCTGATCCCTGGCTAAGTTTATATCGGAACCGATCGAGCAGCACCTGGTGCTGTGGTGATATTCATTTTAGTGTTATGTTATTAGAGTTCTTATGTATTTGAAAATATTATGAGAACATGACAAAGGCCTTGCTTGTTAAAGAACAAAACCAGTCAACAATTTGGCCCCCGTGTAATACCATTTTATTGGGTCTTCCAGCTTAAAATGAGAGACTGAAAAATCAGTAAATCCTTCTTCCAAATGTGGTATTCGTCTAATTGCAGGCTCCCTCAAAGTCAACCATTTATTTCAATAAAACCGAACAAACCGATACTTTCGGAATGTCAAAAAGTTAGCTGTCCGTTCCAAATATGAATTCTCTAGCCGAAGAACGGAAAGGAAACTCCTTCTTCCACCTTAGTCATCACTTGCGCAGCCGCCCACAGCCTACTAATTTTCAACCTTACCTAACTGTCACGGTTCATAAACTACATAATAAATAATGTATAAGAAATCACAATTTCTACTCTGTGATAGACTTCCACTCCATCTAGCACCGTTATTATGACGTAAGGCGCATTGTCATGTCAGCTGCGCGCGCAGCTGTCAACTGTCACTCGGAAACGGGAAGGAACGTGATTACATGCGATTTTTTTTGTGTGATTTATTGTGTGATATGATGATTGGGTGATATAATAAACTCAAGATGGTCTTTTGTTGTGTAAAGCAGAATAGGTTTTAGCGAAATTCGACGAAAAGTTCATACGAGTTTCAAAAGAAACGTAGGATCGACTGTGTGGAAGGTGATATGGCTAGAAAGGGGGTGCTTACTGAGATGACGACTGATTAATAAAGAAGTATAGCAGATGACATGCTGCCCCTAAGTTATCCCGAAATATGATGAGTTACATCGTTGTGCGAGTTTTTGTATATATGGCGTATTATGTTTCTGATCAAACTCAAAAACTCAAACTCAAATCATTTATTTCAAATAAACCAATTACAGGCACTTTTGAATTGTCAAGGGGTCGGTCAGTCAGAAAGATGAAGCTAGTTACCCATTCCAAAGCGTAGTAGGTTCCTATGGAGAAGAACGGGCAAGAAACTCCACGGTCACTCTTTTAAATCAAAATATTCTTACAAAATATTGGTTACATCATTCATGTTGAAATTATACATGTGAGAACAATGTAGAAAGACGTGCACGTTAAAAGCGTCCGTAATGAAAAGATAATAAACAAATTCAAAAATTTTAATACATTAATATACAATTTAAATACATTAAAATTAGCCATGGCAGCTAAGAGATGACCAGTCCCTACTGACGGCGCCTGTTCACGAACATGACGCATGGATCAGCACATGGTCCTGTGATTATTGGGTTTTCGTTACCCTAACGTCCAAATATACCTCTACATGGTCTTCACATGATTTGACCGAGATTATGTCTGGACTTGAAAAAAAAGACTGACCTCTGAGTTTGATTCGGCCTTCTTCTCAGAGTAGTCAGATAGGAAACGCCGACCTCATCTAGTTTTTAAAATATGATTGGCTTGTAAAAGTGTTTGTACAAACCTACTTACAAAAATAAAATCATTAATCATTTCCCTTAACAAATGAATAGTCACATGTCGTTCATTTTGTAAAGAATATTTTATTATATCGCCAGTAGAAAAGCCAAGATGCCACCACTTTCTCTCAGTCTTCTTTCTCCCAAGACTTGACTTCTAGCAGCTTATGCTAAGCAAAGTAGACAGATTGTATGATAGCTCAGTCTAAAACAAAAGAACAGGACCATTTCCACTGTCTTCTTATGTCCTCTCACTTCATTTGTTTTTGTTCCACTTATCCATATTAGTTAATTCAATAATCACTTACATCCCTCGTTACGATGTCGCTCGGTGCGTAAGAGTGGATGTTCGGAAGTGGGAACTACCCTTACGTCACAAAGCGTTGCGTGAACGATGCGCGCACGCATACGCTCACTACACTATTGTCTTATACATTGTAACAATATAGTTGACTAGCTTTTGCCCGTGTGGAGGTCGGAAATTATCCTAAAGGAACGTATTATCGGGATAAAAAGTATAATATGTCCTAACCCAGATCATGATGTACCTGTGGGCCAAATTCCATAGAAATCCTCTGCTAACAGGTAGACCTACAGATAGAGTTACTTTCGCATTTATTATATTAGTAACTAAGTATGGATGATATACGTAACATATAATATGTTCATATGTGCGTGTTGGTTTTACCCATTTCGAGAAAACAGCGCTGAAAGTTGACTCCACAATTTTAATTGTACGAGATATATTATCATCGCGAGATGTTCCAAGGTTATTAGATTGTAGAAAAAAAAGAATCAAACCAGAATGTAAGTTAATACGTAAACAACAGTCGTTCTAAACCTGAGCCCACAATCGTTAGGTTTATAAATTATGTACAAAATCAGAACACACCCAACCGATTTTAAAGATATCATGTGAATCGGATTTCCCTTTCGATTTTATTTTTTATTTTTGTGCACTTTATAGCGTAGGTTAGTGGGTATGAGTTTATGTATTTGCAACTTTATGTGGATCGTAGCAGGTGGCGGTCTGTATTCATGGGAAAAAGGCGTCAATTTATGTACGTGTAACTTTATGTAATTCTTATGGATTGGCGTAATTTATGGAATGCTTGTTGTAAATAATTTCATCAACACTGCTCTCAAAACATCGTGAGGAAACCGGCATGTCCTAGAAACCAAAAATTCGAAGACATGTGACATCTACCAACCCGCACTGGACCCGCGTGGTGGATTACGGCCCACTCCCTCTCCAAGAAAGGAGGCCTGTGTCCCAGCAGTGGGAACATTATAGGCTGAATATGCATGTTATGTTGGAATGGTGCTTTATATCTTTACAAATAATATTTGGTTAATATTTACGGTGAGTCGCATCGCAAAATACAAATTAACAAATGCATAGCAAAATACATATAATTATGCACATTTTACTAACTAAATAATTCACACTATCTCAAAATAACTTCCTACTTACGTTCCTCATACTCAAATATTATTTACGAACTTTATACAATATCATTATAATAATTATGAGAACTTTTGTTCGTGGTTCCCATAACAACGGCTTGTAAGAGGTCATTAGTGCTATGTATTACGAAACGAATGACATGAAGGTATTAGAAAATTAAAAGATATGTTGATATGTGAATGAATGAAGTATGTTACGATTTCACTTATTGTTCTTTTGGCAAGGATCTTGCGTAAATAGAAGCGGAAAAGTTGAGTGTCAATTTTATGCAAGCTGAAGTTAGCTTAAGTTACAAAATGTAATAAAAGAAGTTTTCTTCCAATTTTCAATAATTTTGATGATGTCATATATGGAACAATAGACGACGTATATTTAGTAACTTAATCCGCGTAACTGTTCTTAATGAGTTATAAAAAACTCGGTAAGAAATCGACACGTGCTTCACCTCTCAACGAGGCATCCTCAGGAAGGCGATTGACTTGTTGCGAACTGGACCTGACGTGTGGACACGTCAAGCGTCGAGCGCAGTGGCGCAGTGAATGATGTCATATCCTAAAACAGACTAGGGTGTCATAGTTCACCCTAATTTTCAATTATTCCAGAGGCGAACAAAAATTTCTAATCGTTGTAAAGTCCTCTCGGATATTGGTATAATTGGTCTTTTGATCCGGATTTTTTTCTCGCAGCCGGATTTTCTCAAACCGTTTCATAGAAAATAAAAAACTATACATCCGGTATAGTTTTTTATTTTCTATGAAACGGTTTGTTTTGTTTGTTTGTTCGAACATTCACTTTAGAAAATTCTAAGAAAAGCTTGTGGTGGTAGTTAATTTATTTGCATTTGTAATTTCACATAATTGTTATGTATATAAATTATGTCATGTAAATAGACATCTGAGTTTCTTTTGTTATGTGTTTGAAAGTTGTTATGAGTTTGTTATGTGTTAGAAATTATAATAATTATCGTGTTTTTATATGACACAGTAGGTAGGTAAAATAATCTTAAAGATCATTATAAAATGTATTCTACGCTAAAACTTCTACTACGTTAATTTCTGTACATGTATGACTCACGAACCATGAAAATATTCTTCGATCATAAAATAAAAACAATGTAATAAAAATCTCCAATTCTTGGAATAACGCGAGTATAATAATATTATTAAACAACATAATAGTAGACATTTATGTCACCTGCAAACTTTATTATTTTCTTACTCACAAGATTTATTTGACATTTTAAAACGTATGACAAATAGATTAAAAGTATTTTATTAGTTTACGGTATAGGAAAAATACACGAAAATTTTAATTTACAACGTTGTTAAAGTTTTTTTTGTTAACAATCGAATTTCATAGTGACCAATTTGTTTGCACTGTATTATTAATAATATTATCACACATTTTCTATTTATTATTAATAATATCACACTTTTTATGCTTACCGTCAACCGGTTATTATGCACAATACCCTCTGATATAGTGACACATTTTATTACTGTGTTAAAAGTCTGATTCTGTGAAATTGAATTTTTATTACCTCTCTTCGATTTGATTATTAGATCTTAAAAATTCGTAGTAATAAAATTAATATCAGGAGTGTTGATTGTTTTTCCATCTCAGTTTAATCTAGGTATTATTGGATGGCTAATTATGAGCGGGTAATTAAGTGCCTGAGTAAAGGTCATAGTCTTAATGGGTTTTTCCCATTTGCTAGTAACCGGTGTTACGTATTCATATGACAAAAAAGCACCTACGATAATTTCGTTCATAATTTATTGATCTGTTTCATTTTAATTGGCGATTTAAAAGTTAGTTCGTATTCTAGGAAACTTCTATATAGATCAGTCTGCCTATCAAATTTTATGTTTTAAATGCTCTTTAATATCTTATAACCAAAATAATTAATAAGCTAGTAATTAGAAACCCGTTCATTTATTAATATCGGTTACCCATTTTACCCGTTTTATCAACATTGCATAACAAATTTTCCGCTAAAACCGAACAAGGCGCCAGCGTAACTCGCCCAGAACACAGTTGTTATTAATTATTCAAAATGTAATAATTATGTTAATTTTATTTTAAAATTCGATATTTGATGAATGAGCCTCTTGTTGGCTGGCATGTTATGAAAACTAGATAAATAATGTGTATTTTTTTTTACCCTCGACGTCGTCATATTTTATTTTCAAATTTAATAAATTGACAGTTTATAATTACACCGATTAGGTCATAATTGACACCGAATATTAACCGTATCTATTTTTGGTAAAAACTTATTAAAATGGCTAACACAATAATTATACATTAAGATAAATTCTAGAATACTTCAGAATACATGAATGAATATTATATACATGTAATTATATTTACGGATATTATACATTTCGTCCAATCATTTTACAAATTAGTATAAGTTATTAATAAATTATTAATTAAGGAAACATTTGATGAAAAGCGAATGTTCATTAAATTGTTTTTATTATTTCTTATAATTATAATGACTTTTAAAACCCAAATGAAATTAAAAAATCTTTCTTAATTGTCTCGATGCTGATTGAAATACTAATTGATACGTGTTTCATTCTGACCGAAAATTATTAAATATTTACAATCACAAAAGTTATCAACATTAACCAAAAAAAGTAAAAAGTTATTTTTAATTAAGTCTTAAGTAACGAGGTGTAATAATTAAACATTTATGTGAAGTTGTAGAACAGGTTTGTTTCAATAAACAATAAGTGATTACTTTTTAAATTAAATGAATATCAAGAAAGGCACAAGGTATAATAAAATGAGATGGAGGAAGAATCAAGTATTTCCTTAGACTACAGTTTCGTGACAGTGGGGGCTGTCATCATGAGTATGTGTCATTTTCATCAGTATTTGACATTAGGTGTCAAAAACGATCTGTACTTGGACAGCCTTTATTATGTGACCGTTCACCGCGCTTTCATATGAAACCGCAAACGCAAAACTAGAAATATACGATGCAGAACTTGCAGTCTTGTTCCGTATACTTAAGATTACTCGTCGCTTTCTGTCTGTATGTCCGAAAACATAGTCTTGTCAAAGTAAATACTGCAATGACTTCCGGAGTGAGAAAAAATACGAAGAATTCAGAGCAAAACAAAACATTATTCCCTTCTCTCTCTTCCTCTTTATGAATACCTAAAAGTATTTAGTCTTCCCAAAGAACAATAGCCTACAATAAACCAAATCGTATCTCCGCCACTAACAAGTGACGTCACGACACTCCGCAGTGAAAACGAAAGTGCGACGGAGAACGAAAGTGCGCGAAGTGTGCCGAGCGTTGCGCGCGCGCTACATACGGTGTTACGTGGCGGTCTGACCTGGATGTTTGAGCTGGTTCAGTGGTTAATGGATATGACTACTGTTTAAAGTGTACCTTTTTTTTAGTGTGGAGTAGGCCATTTTTTGTTATGACATATTTGGGAGTAACTATTGTAATTAGTAACTTAAGTGTCAGTGGGCAGGGCACATTGCTCGCAGAACAGATGGCCGATGGGGCCGAAAGGTTCTTGAGTGGCGACCGCGTACCGGAAGACGTAGTGTTGGAAGGCGTCCCACAAGGTGGACCGATGACCTTGCGAAGGCCGCAGGAATCCACTGGATGCGAAAAGCACAGAACTGGTCGAAGTGGCGGTACTTGGGGGAGGCCTATGTCCAGCAGTGGACGTCTTTCGGCCGAAATAATGATGATGATTAAAAACCAGTCTAAGCTGACCTCTTGTTATATTGAAGCTCCGTACTACTCTAGGTCAGATCAAAGTCAAAGCGTTACCAACGACGTCGACTCGAAACGGTTGAATGCCCCTTTAATCGGGTATAAGACTCCTAGCCCGGTTAAAGCTGTACAATTTGCAACTTCACCGAGTGAATTTGTGATTAGGTTATGATTATGAGTTCCATGAGTCGATTCCGAAACAAATGAAGTACCTATATCAATACGGATTGCGAATTCAAAACTTGGAATGTTCTTTTTTCAATTACAGTACGTTCATTATACCTGGTCCCGTGACGCGATTGGTAGCACTGTTCTGTCAGTCGCCATTTTGAAGTCTATTAGTATTGAAATTAAGACTAATGGTGCCAACATGACGGTAAGGGACAAGTTATAGTGAACGGTCGGTAATGTGTATTTACTTTTTTAAGAATATCGTCCACAATGAAGTAGATTCCTTTTTCTGTGTTTCATTACTGTCAGTATACTATAGTACTCTTCTCGGTTACACCACATTGGTTCTTATAAATCGTTTAAACTTTTAATGACAGGCATGGGCGCCATCAAATTAAGTGCACACACTTTTGCAATAGCTGTCGAGTCCTAGTCTATAATTTTGTTTTTATTATTAACACAAACTACTTGAGTTAATACCATACATTAGGTAAGTCCATACGTCATCATACTAATTAAAAGTATAGATGAATAAAACGCTATCTAAGCAGTGAATAATTAAGTGTACACTCAAATAAATCACGTACATTTTATTTTATTAACGGAAATCGACTCTAACTGCGCACTAATCGTGGTTTTAACCGGCGATTAAACAATTCACACGCGATCTTAAACGTTCCTTTGTTATTCAAGAAAATTTACACTATCATTAAAAACTCAATTGTTTTCGGAAATGACAACAATTAACCATAAAGTATTTTGATATATTTCCTTCCGGATTCAAATATGGCGGCATTTTTTTTTATTGAACAAGGCAGAATGTCGCAATGGCCTTGATGTGATTAAAAATACACCAGGAAATGAACGAATGAATGTATGAATGAGAGATTACTTGATTAGTTCAGTGGCCTTTTATAATCTGTGCCCAGTTATTATTATGTGTGATAAGAAACGGATTTAGGTATTGTTTCGAAGTTATTCTGTTCCGTTACAATGTCCTAGTCATTAATTTTAAATTAGATTTTTTGGTACTTGTTTTAAAAGTCAATCACTGCAATGGGTTCCGGCTTTTTCGGAAGCCGTTACAAATATTTCGATTTGCAATTTGATAATCTTAATTTAAAATTGAGGTTGGTTGTCCAATTGCCTTTTCAAGTTCAAATATTACACATTGCGAAAATATATGTGTGCTTTTGAATTGGTTCATATATTTATAATAGGTATCTCGTACTATATGTATGGATCTTGTAAATTGCAGTAATCTTGCAACGCCCTCACTGAAATTGTTACTTAATACCATGATTTAAACTCCGTGACTTACTCATCGCCTGCACCACTTCTAGTATTTTTTTAAAGCGAATGCATTCTTCAACATCATTAGTTACCGATGCACAATAATTCCCAATTAAAAATACTTGCCTGTGACGAAACATAGATGCATCCTTCCATAAAGTTCCCCAAATATTTCGTAAACTCTAGTCTCAGTTAAATCATTCAACCTACTCACATTATTTTCTTTTAAAACCTCAACGAAAGTGCCTATTCATCCTAAAACCACCTTTATTCCATCTATAGTCGAACCAACCTAAAAGTGACATTTTGACAGCAGAGCATAGACAAGTGCGAACTTCACACAGATTATATAAGTACTTTCTATTGTTTACAGTTATTTAATGTTATGTTATAAGTGAAGTGGTCTGCTTATGAGTTGTGAAATGTTGCAAGGCTATGGGAGTTTGCGTTGAAGGTGATTTCTATATGCCAGTGTGTATTGTTTGTTTTGAGAAAAGAGGTTTTACATACCTATGTTTGTATGATGAATGATGGCACTTTTGTTGTTAATTCATCGTCTCGTTGACGTCCTGTTCACGGCGCAGTGGACAAACGGCGTTACTTGGTAATTCGGTCATAAAAATACAGCTAAAAACGACGAAAAGGGTCTTGTAAGCACCTACATATATGAATTTCGTTCATTATTAGTAGCTAATCATTTTGCATTATGAATTTAGTTCATCTTCAGTAGTAATTTAGTTGTATTTTTTTATCAGGTTGGTATCTAACTCTACGTACACATAACCAAAAATGTTACGTAATAGGTACATATCAACCTAAAAAACATTATCCACCATCAAAGTCCACTTTCAATAAATATTTCCCGATCCATCTTCAAATTACTCTACCATGTCGAATCGTACAGCAACAGTCATATTTCACAAGCCCACTAATGCATCGTTTCCTTGCAAACTACTAAGTACTGCAGTTTTT
Organism: Agrochola circellaris; assembly: GCA_914767755.1. Classification (NCBI taxonomy): domain Eukaryota; kingdom Metazoa; phylum Arthropoda; class Insecta; order Lepidoptera; family Noctuidae; genus Agrochola; species Agrochola circellaris. The sequence goes on along the minus strand of OU611850.1, from coordinate 7,330,064 downwards.
CACACGACCACACTGTAATTCTATGTGTCCGTTCTTTATGATTATGACCTTCTGCTATTAAGAAATAGCGCTCGTGAAATAATTATAATCGATTGTTTTAACTCTTACTTTTAGTTTTGTTTGCTGGTCATTTCGATTTCGTTTCTTGGTAAAAAATGGTTCCGTAACTTATTCACTGACTCACTCTTAGACAATGCTATCGCCTGAACCATTGCAGAAACAAACATGGATTTTGAAATATAAGTTCTTCGGTTTGCTTTTCAATAGGCTCGCCCCCTTTTATAATGTGACTTAACCATATGAATGAATGAATGAACTGCACCGACCCCAGTGTGGTTTAACCAGGCTCGATAAAACGAGTGAACCCCGACATTTGCAATAGCCCCTGGAGCCTCATGCTTCATGGGGCTACAGAGACCATTGCATATCAAGGAGTAGAACGGGAGGCGCGGTAATGGTAGGGAAGACGTGCACTTATGATACGGGTAAGGCCACCATTATATATGACTTAACCATAACTAATAAAATGTGTCTTACATTCATTCATTCACTTACTGGCAGGCAACGCGCCTAAACCGCTGGGTCTAGCATGCTTCCATAACGAAAATAAGCACTAAGAAATGATTTTTTAAATATCATTCCAGGGGATTGTTCAAGGGGTTCAAGTTTGTATGGATGTTTGTCATTTTTGCCAATGCGAAACCCCATTGCAAACGGCTTCTCCCTTCAGAAAGTACGGGGGGTGATGTGACGTTATTGAAGTTTTCATATAAAAGAAATCGCGGGCAAAAACTAGTCGAAATTATGACTTTGACTATTGCATTTAAATATAGTAAAATATCTAGATGCTTTTACATAATTTTATTTAATTAATGCGTGGCATCGGAGTTCTTACAATTAGGTGTGTCCGTTACACATTATTACTCATATCGATACATAATCGATTTGTAATCGATGCCTCATGCATCACTCATACGATTTCGGCAATCAATAATGGAGAGGAATAATTAGTGACTGGAGTAACTGATATTCTTCATAATGTTTTGAACTGCATGTACTTTAAAATTAACATAACATTACGCCTGTATTCCCATTAGAGGTTAGGCAGAGGTGTACCTATAGTAAACCCACTTTTCGCCAGTTAAGTTTAAGTCCCATGTAATAGGGGGCGAGCCTATTGCCATCAACCGGGCAAAAATCATTACTCGGGACTGCTTCTGAGATATTCCAGCTGGGATTTACTTTGCCCGATTCGAGAATCGGACCTCATGCTCAGCAGTAACGCTTGCGGCCGCTTAGACCAACATAGCAGTCTTTTAATTTATGTGTAGCCTTTTTATGGCCTATGGCCTATAGATTGTTACAAGACCGGATGTTTGTGTGCGTGGTATGAATTTTTATTAGAACCCATGATCTAGATTCGTTGATTAGAAAGAACACTGAAGTTTTATCAATCAATGTCTTAGATAACTAGTTTTAGCACTTTGGTATATTGCGAAAATGTGCCGTGCCTTTCAGGAACCACGGAAAACATGTTAAGCGGTTGGTCCCGGCTGTCATTAGTAGATCTTTGAGAAGGAAAAGAAAACGTGAGCTTATAAAGAAATAAATAAAATACATTTATTTAACACAGACTAAAATGCACACAATTTATACAGTAGATTAAAAAAAAAGTTTAGAAAACGATGTAAGAAATTAGCAGGGGAGTGTGCCTCACGGCTGCGCCAAAAAGGCCCAATTCATCAAAAATGCCAGACACTATACTGTGCCTGGCGCTGAGTATAGGTACCTATGTATGTAAATGGTTAAATCGTAACCAAGTTAATCAAGAATACATCAACAAAAACCGCTAAACATCAATTCAGATCATCAATCCAAACCAAACTAACGATGCGACTCCAACCTTGAAACCAGTCATTAAACAAACCGATTATCCTCTCGAATTTTCGCTAAAACCGATTATAGTTATCCGATTATCGATAATCGTACAGCGTTCCGATGCGAGTGGAAAGCCGGCTGACATTCGACATGAGAACAGCATGGCCGCGGAGCCGACCTTGCTCCAGTAACGGAGCGTTTCGCAACTTGCTGGGAAAATATACTTCATACCGAGCAATGGGTTTAGGACAAAGATTGTACTGTGAATATTTGATTTAGAATGTGAATTCGAGGTTTGCAGGCGACTCCCAATTAAGGAATGTTTATTAAAATTAACTTTAGTTGGACGGAAATAGGCGGTTCTTAAAGATTGTGGAGCTTTTGTAATAAAGACATACTTTAGGTACCACTTAAATCATTTTAAGAAGTGGATTGAGTCATTAAGCAAAGCTAATTTTGAAATAAAAAACGGCTTAATAAGATTCAATTGCACTATAGTTGTTGCATTTCACAAGCACGCGTCAATCATTAAATATTTTGTATGTCAATCTGAATAAACGTCACACGACGCGCGATTTTAATTTGCAACGGATATACTATGTTGTATTTTTGAGACCGTAAACATAAACAAAAACTTCTTTGAATTTGAACAAAGCAGTCCTGCACAATACTCTAACCTCTTTTGTAACTGACCTACTAGTGTCCCAATAGTTGAATGCTCTATCTTGTATGTCTCTAATCTGAATCTGCCTTCAAGTCTCATTTTGAAAGGCTGATCAAAATAAGAACAATCAATCATTTTCGTTAACATGAGTTTTGACAACGAAATAAATAAATTACTCTTCCAGCAACCTATATGACGTAGGTATTATTAATTAATAAAGTTTGACTTAAAAATGGAAATAGGCATTAGAATCATATTGTGATTTACAACTTGTTTTTTTAATTTGACGTGAATATAATAGATTTGCTTACGCAGATCTTCGTTCTATATTCAGTTTTATATTTTTTATTTGCAACCGGATTCTTTTGATTGATAAAATCATCAAGTTAATTATTATGTCAAAGTTTGAAACTAAAATAAATAATCGTTTTGAGCAATTTATTTCGGATGCCTCGCACACAATTTTAATGAAAATAGACAATGAACTGCAAAGCATAATAAGCTTATGTAAACATAATAAGCGTATAAAGTTCCCACTGTTGGGACACAGGCCTCCTCTAGGTGAGAGGGAGTGGCTACTTATCCACCAACAGCAAAGATGTTTATTTTTTGCTGCATTATCATCTGCCTAGCCTTTTCCCAACTATGTATTCATGTGCAGTATTTTATATGGACCGACCACCACTCTGAGCTCCACAACCCAGTTACTGGGTAACACCATAAACCTTGGGAAGACTGGTTGTTAGACGTTCGGACTTCCAACTACTCTCAACGACTGTCAAAGATTTAGGAACGACAGCTGGGATCAACTGCTTAACGTGACTTCCGAGATATGGGTGGTGGTCTTGGTATGCGATAGATCACCCACCCACGATGCGGTTTTGCCTGCATACCTAATTATTTTGTTGTCCGTACATCAAACCACGTCCACTCAAAGGAATGCAATGAACCCATTCCCTTAATATTCCGACAGTAGGACCACTAGGTTGTTTTCCTTTCATTGTGAACAGTATCATTGTTCTGGGGTCATTGTTCTTAGGTTTTTGCATGCAATTCATACATCTACATACAAATGAAATTCTCAGGGGCTGTGTGATACATTATGTAAAGATTGTTAGATGGTGCGATGTCCCATTGGATTAGGCTGTCGTGGTGTAACTTTGTCAGGATTTCATTAAAGGTTAATTAGGTATATTTTAATGTTCAAATTAGATTTATAAAGCTCTGAAGTGTAGGGGTACTATTAGGTACCATTCGAGGAGAACGGGCGTAATGATAAGTTGTTATCAAAACCAGATCTTTCCCTGTTTATAAACGGTGGTACTTGACACAAAAATAAATCACAGCTACTTTATTTAAAGTGGATGCATATTTTGTTCAAGATACGACCTAACATTAACCTGCAAATTGCAAAAAAACGCAAGAAAATTTGAATTATCGGACTGTACCGAATGTACTCTTAAAAAGAATCCATCGGTTTGAAAAAGCTATTAGTTCCTTGACCCAAGAACACACTATTCCTAAATTTTGTATCAATACTTACCTTTGAATATATTTCTCGTTTAGCTAGTCTATTGGCCCTGTTTAGAACCCCAAGGATCGCAGTAAGACGTAAGTGTGGCAAGATTCTAAGCCCCTTGTTTATAAATACTGATGTCTCTTTATTCCCTGCATTTAAATCATTGTTAGAACTTAAGACAATGTGTCTGTCTGTCATGATGATTCGCTGATAATATAACAAGACATTGTATTGTTCTTTCTATGAGTACCATCACTTAATGTTATGCATTTTCTTGTGAACACCATGGTCTTATGTATATAGGATCTCAATAGAATTCTCCATGTTTTTCGAAGTGTTTTTACTGTGTTGTTGCAACGGGTCTAAACTTACGACCTTTTGCTTGACAGTTCGATGCCTTCATGATCATTAGCAGCCTTGTTCCACCCACTGCTGAGTCTAGACCTCCATCTTTCTGTGCCATGCTTCCCTGGTTTGTGCGAGTCCCGTCCATCGTTTCTCGGTTCGCCTTAGCCGTTGGTACAGCTTTAAAAATATGATTAAAATAATTTACTTTGTTCCGCAAGTCTGTCCATATCGAGCCTATTCATTAACCTCTATTTGGCACTACAATGAATTCGGGACGTTGACACTGTCCTTATCTAATCAATTGAACGTGTAAAGTGATAGCAATCGTTATTATAATGAGTTCCAGAAACGGTGGTAGGAACTATCAGCAATCAGTATAGTTCTATAGAATCTATAGTTTTGTGTCGTATTTGAAATTTCCGTTCCTACTAGTCGGAATTGGCTTTAGTGTTGAGTATCCTTTAAATGTAGCTATAACATTAATTAAAATGCTAGTGTTTCTAATATACTAGACATAATCGAATTTGTGGCGGCATCTACATCGCCACATGCGAACTACGCATCTAAGACCTGACGTCACGTAAAATCCTGACGTCACACAAATCCTGCATCGCGCAATTAGAGTTTACCGCGCGAACGACATATATAAGACTAGACGACTTCAATCAGAAACAACACCCGTCTGCTCGGAGGATCCTCCCTTTTCTATAGAGGATGAGTGAACTTTACACCCTGTTCCTCATACCTCTAAAAATCAAACCAAAATGGCCGTAGTTTTCCAAAACTTATATTCATGAATACAATAATAACTAACACCGACACAGCAGTATTATGTATTCACACAACACAATGAATCTCACTACTCATTTAAATATCAGACATTACTATAACATTATTATTTACTATTATTCACTCGTCAATCAAAATAATATCTTTTCAACTCATTATGTAATATAAATCTTATCATTAACACCATCTTAACAATCCAAATTGAACTCTCATACCATTGTCTTAAGTTCTAAATGAATTGTGTTAACAGTCTATTGTTCCCTGCTTTCTAAACGAACCGACAGCGGAATCGATTCAATGATGTTTTAATTAATCGAATGATTTCGAATCGTTTTGCTATTGTGTATCGATTGTGAACAAATTGCCTTCCTTTGTTGCGCATGGCAACTGTCTGTATCGTTAATGTAGCATTTAGCTCATTAACAGTTGCTCCGACCGGCATTCTTGGCAAAGGTCAGGGATTAAATTCTACTTCTATTGTGGAATGTCTTCAGATTCTGTTTTTAAATGATTTTGCTCAGATTAACACGCGTCTAGCTCTTATTAAGTTGGAAATGACCTAAATAATTCAGTCACCGAAGTATTTTATTCATACAAAAAAATGTACCTATTTATATATAACTTAAAGAAGGTAGCCGATTTTGACTAAATAAGCCAGAAGGTATAGCTAGGATGTCCAACAGATTACACCACACCATTCTTAGAGCGTTGGCTGATAGGGGGGGGCTATCTTGGAGCGGTGGATACGACTGCACGCAGTCAAATAGGGATTTTCCGGGATCGGCGTGCCTCACGCAGCTTGGAGTAAATGCTACTAACACTAGTTTATAAGTTAACATTGTGTCGAACAAATTAATATGGAAGTGATACTGAAATAAACGTTTTTATTTATTTATTTATTTATTTATAACGCTCCCAGTGCTGGGACACAGGCCTCCTCTCTATGAGAGGGAGTGGGCTGTAATCCACCACGCGGTCCCAGTGCGGGTTGGCGGATGTTACATGTCTTCGAATTTTTGGTTCTAGAACATGCCGGTTTCCTCACGATGTTTTCCATCACCGTTTTGAAAGCAGTGGCGATGAAATTAAATGCACAAAGTAAAGTGCTTGCTCGGAGTCGATACCACTGGGTCACCACAGCTCCAGCAGATTAAGATTGCATTAATCTAAGTTATTCTTGTACATAATTACGTCCTTAACTTCGTGAGTCTCCGACATAATTTACTATGAGATGGTTATTTAACTTAGTATCAGAACTACGGCAGTTCGTGATGAACGTGACAGCCGGCGCTTCCTAACGCAGTTAATTATAACTGGAGTTATATAATTAATGTAAATGCTAACGACGGATTAGGTTCCTTACTTGATGTCCCTTTTACTTTACGAGTTGTTTGGTATCTGGTATTCCAGTGATCTAAGTCATGGATCCGCAAACTATTCTTATAAAAAATAACAGTGATATCCTAGTGATGTGACCGTCGGACTGCCAAGTCTGAGCCAAGTGTCTTGGGTCTCGAGTTTTTTTCTAATATAAAAGTTACCTAAGTTACTCAGCAACGACAAACAAACAACATCAGCAACACAACATAACATCAGCTATCTGCTATTGAAAGTTCCGTCAAAATCGGTTCAGCAGTTTCCGAGATTAGCCTATACAAACAGCCAGACATACAGTCACACATTTTTTTTTTTGCCATACGCACTTCCATATGCATTATATATATGTATGTATGTATGTTATTTGTATGTATAGATGAATAGATATTAATTGGAAGGAGTTACATTATTAATTAAAATAAAAACATTCAACAACTCCCAATATAGTTAGAAAAACTGCGCGCGCGTTGATGTCTTTTACTCTACCGAACCAAAAAGTACCTTTTTTTTTTACATTTTCTTATCATGAAAATATGAGTAATATACAATTCTACAGTCCGGCCGTCGAGAGAATGCGTTTCTGACAGCTGTCAGTTGAACAATTTCTAGTAGTAATAAGGGTAAAATTCGCAAAACACATATTCGTTAGTATGAAACTGATAGGTGTCAAGAACGCATTCTCTCAACGGCCGGACTGTAACTACAAATTAATATCAAAGCCTCTTGTTTATCATACTTAAATTAATTCTAGAGTACAGTTCTAAGAAATGCAATGCTTATAAACTTATAATATTATGTATCAACAACGAAATCTATGCGGCGAGCGTCCTTCGGTACGCTAGCACTGCGCAAACGCACTTCAACCTTGGTGCACGCGTTGTGGCGTAGCGTCAGCAAATACAACACACTTATGTACTTGTAGCGTCGGCAAATAAATCGGTGATGATTTAGTAGGTAATGAGTAAGATGAGATGTTTTGTTAGTAAATGAGGTTTTTATACAGTTTTTGTGTATTTGGTTGTAATGTATAGGGTGTTTGGTGGGTTGCAGGAAGATACAGGATGCTATTTTCTACCATTTTTTATTTTTATTGTGTAGTAAATTAAACACAACTTAAAAAATTACTGAAGAATTACGAATTTCTTTCTATGCATTCACTGTCACGAGCTCATGACCTCTGATAACAAACCGGCTATCTCAAAATAACATTAAAGCACGCAAACTCTTCTAAGTATAGAAGATAATCCATTAGATTAATTTGACGAAAACAAATATCGACTATTGACCTGAATTAAGATATTTTTGCGTAAATGAATCGTGACTTTTAACCCATTACATCAGGGTTCCGTAGTGAGAAAGGTAAACCGTTAATCTCAGTATGAAAATACGCTAAAACTGATCCCTGTGTTGTAGTTGATACTTTTGAGACGTGAAATGTCTTCGAATTGGCATAGAAACTGTTACAAACTACTGTTTGAACGTACACTGCATTTTAATAATGTTGTTTTCAAAAATCAATTAAATGTAGCTTCGGTATGTATCTTCGATTTTATAGTACTGAAAAACTATGAATGACGTACGGAATTACGCTCCAGTCGCGAAACACGCACTTGCTAGCTTTTTCGGGCTCCATACCCAAAGGGCAAATACTAAGGCTCCGCTGTCCATCCGTCCATCCGTGCGTCTGTCACAATGCGGTATCTCTTGAAACGTAATAGGTAGACACTTGAAATTTTCATATAGTCTGTAGTACCATGGCCGCTATAACAACAAGTAATAAAATAAAGTATTTTTCGGCGTTTTCTGCTCCATAATTATGTAGTGTTAAATATTGTATGGTGGTACGGAACCCTTAATGTGCGAGTTCGACTCAAACTTGACCGCTTTTTTTTCTAAAAGCGTTGACGAATGAAAGCTCACGCGCCATTTACATAACAACACAAAAGCTTTCTAACGTAACCTTGCACGTTAAGTCTTACCATTCCGTGACTCATTACGACCAGCATCGGTTCAGTTTCGCAACACACTGTATATGCCCTTAAATACAAACAATTGAATTTCGACCTTGTGTTTAAACAATGAGATCTCAATATGAATTGTTCTAATTTTAGAATTCTGCATAAAAGGAATTTGAACTTTGTCTTTCAAAGTTATGGTTGGTATTTGATTGAATGATATTTCAAGTTGCATAAATTAATCCTCAAATGAATTTCTACTTTATTTGTGTTACTAAAGGTTGGTTATTCTTTAAAGGTTATCATGGAAGTGAACGTAAACAGAAGTGGCATAAGGAAAAATGGTTCAAATTTTCGTATTGCAGTACAAATGTAATTAAATATGTAACAGAGCGGTCTGCGGTTTAATAACAACAACGCAAAGTCGTGTGTTTTGTTGAGTTCCTTAGTTCTCTGGTAATGAAAGGAAGAGTTGTTTCTATTAGGTTAAATAACTTTACCCCAAAGGCATTCTCCTAAAATAATGGATGACGATGTCTGCAAATAGGGATGATGACTAAACATTTTTTTTAGTCCGTCTTTGAGTTTAAAAAAAATATTGGACACCTATTTTTTCATTTTTTACGTAATCTAAAGATTACGGCGATATGTACATTGAGGTAAAATGTGCCATGACGTCACGAGTATGTAGATTTTATACATACTAGTGACATAGCGACCCCCACTCCCCAACTTAAAATGCGTTTTATCTAAGTAATTTTTCATTAATAAGATAAAGCAAAAAATACGTGGCTAATATTTTTTTATTATCTGATTGACAGACTAATTAGTTTTTTTTTTTTTTCCCGATGGTCATCACTATTACAAATGGGCAATAAAATCTTCATTTAACTTAAGAGTCTTATAAAGTAACAACAGAATGGATAAAAGTAGTGTGACATAGGCATAATTAAAGAGCATAATTTACTTTTTGTAAGGTCGGGTTCAAGCAACTAAAAGAACAGCTTATCCAATTGTTAGTTTTGAAAATGGTAACTGTTCCTTTTAAAAATCTCAATTTTTTACACGCGTCCGAACGATAAATGATTTTATTTCTGTATGTAGGTTTATATACAAAACACTTTTACAATTTTTTTTTCAATCTAGTTTAGTTGTTTCCTATCTGACTACTCTGAGAAGAAAGACAGAAACAAAGTCAGAGGTCACAATCTCTTTTAAAGTCCAGACATAATCTTGTTCAGATATGTTAAGTTGTCAATTACCTTCTTAATGACATGAAACAATGCTTCGAAAAGCCTAATGTCCACCTTCAATCTAGGACCGCATTCCACCAAATCGGAAGTGATCGGAAGCATGCGTACGTGGGACACAACTTCGGCTATCATCGGCAGAGTCCGGCCATTGTTCGGCCGGCCAACCTCGACTCACTGATCCAGTTATGATATAATAATGAACTAGATTATGGTGTAGTTGACACACTGCCTTGTCATAAGATGTAATAAAAATTAAAACAAAATTAAGTAATGTTTTTTTTAAATTCTTTAATTATAACGTTGAGAAATTAATCTTTAGTTTAATTTATGATTGTGGAGCAGTGGGTAAGGTTAGCATTTTTATAAGAGTGGAATAAGTAAAGATGCTAAATACGTAGATGCGATATTAATAACAAAAGATACACAAAACGAACAGTAAGAGAATATGAGAATCTTTGGTCAGTTAACAGTATTGTAAAACACAGTAACAGAAAATGTAGAAACCGACAAAGCGATAAAGGAGACGAAAAGACATGAGTTTTGATGTGGACGAAACATTGCAACAAACATATAACTAGTGCACAAGAAAGACAAGAAAAATAAGGTTAGTCCTTGTTTTTCTTGTCTTTTAACAAAATCGAATTCTAACAAAACTAAAGAAAAAAGCATTAGTTTACATCTTCGACTCCCACTCAACCGATCCACTTATTCACCATTGCCCCAAATATGGCGGCCATCGTCAATTCACCGTATAAATCTGGAAATATTATTGAGAAAGGACTGCGCCAAGTACTATTGACCTCTGCCAAGGTTTTCGAGTTTCGCACCGGTGACATTCAAACATACAGCGATACGGATGTGGTGTTACAGTTATTGTTTGGTACAGGTGTGGTTGGATTGTGAGTGGGTGGTTGGAGTATGTCAATAATCATGTTTTTAGATAATGTGTCAAAGATACTCCTTGGTGTTGCGTGATGACCGATGTTTTGATGTTATCTAGGCTACTTCCGTATTTATGGCCTACATACATTAAGTATGTTTAATACATAAAGAAAAATATGATTATAATCATATGTAGAAATGGAGTTTTGCAAATCATGCCAGTGCTGGCCACTGAGGATATTTATCATGACAAAAAAAGTCATTCAATCTATTACTGGCAAAACTTTTTTTATTTGTTTTTGTGCATTCGTACTCGTACTCACCTTGCCTTTACTTGTGCTTATTTTTTATCAACATTCAATTATCATGTTTTTTCGGAAAACTCGGTTTATCGAATAGATCTGCCCTTACCCTATTTATTGAGAGGCCGTCATCTTTTGATCACACGTCACACATATCCACCCTTTAGTATTTTTACGAGATACATGTATACAAATATTCTCTTTTGATACGAGGTCACCATTACGACTCACCCAAATGCTTAGTGGGGATTTTCGATGTGCCAAAACAATAAAATTATCCTTGATTGGTTTCCTCCAATAACAGGTTTAGTTTTGAAGCAAGATTAAGAATAAGCCCATGTTATAAATATCTAACTCCCTTTGATTATGGAATAAAAAAAATAACCTTAATCGATGATGAATCTTGGGTATACGAAAAATACAAAAGTCTGCCTTTGTATTTTTCGTATACCCTTACTTTTACTTAAAAGAATGAATTGTGTTTTCTCGATTAATTTGTATACAGTGCATTTAGGGCCAGCGACATATTTGTCAAAAAATTACAAAATTGGCGTGTTTACACGACAGCTGCTATTTATTGAAGAACTAAAACTAGGCAAGAAATTTGTAAAATTTCCAGATTGTCGCCAACATTGGCGTACGCCATTTTCTTTGACAAAATCAATAATAAAACTTTTCTACATCTTTCCAGATCCACGAGCACATGACCCCTGACGAGATACGGACCGTCTTCCACGTCGATCACAACAACCTGGTGCCAGAGTACCACCTCGTCCAACTTACCCACCACCTGGCCAGACGGCACATCACGGGGACCCATCACACCAACACCTTAACCCAGGGAAAGACCAAGATCCCTCACGAAAAGACGACAAAGAACCAGTGGAAGACGGAGACAAGTCCACCCTCCTTGCTGAACGATGAAATGTTCGTCAAAGCCAAGGAGGACATCAAAGATGTGGACATTATAGGAGATTTAAATAACACAGTGAGTGTCAATTTCGACGTGACAAATTCTAGTGAAATCAGTGACAGTGCAGTGTTGAGTGATCTTGAAAGGCTAGTGGAAGGCCAGGAGTTGGATGTACATAAGATAGACCTGGAGGCGTTTGGGAGGCAGCTCAAACTGGTGCTGAAGAAGCAGGAGGGTTTGCTGAAGAAGGATGGCTTGAGGATGTGGAAGGCGCATCAGAATGAGTCGCAGCCTCATGGGGTGGACTATGAGGAACTGATTTCGGTAAGTGATTTTCCATTACAGTTTTTATTTGCCGGTTCTAATTTGTTTTCGTCCATTTGATCTTAGGGCCATATCACACTGGCGATTTGCGAGCGTGTTTCCAGAGAGGCGATTGTTTCACGAGCTCGCTGAGTGTGCGTAGCGAGACCAGCGACTGTACAATATTGTGACAACGCGGCGAACACGTCGGTGGTCGCGGCTAGCTCGCATCGCACCCGCGGGGAGCACGTTCACAAATCGCTTCGCTGAAAACACGCTGGCAAACCGTCAGTGTCATAACGCTCTTATCTGCGAAGTGTAGCCTATATTGGTAGTTACATTTAAATTGTGCACTGCATAATCTGTTGTAAATTATTTTAGGTTTTAATTACCAAAGTATGATGTTGCATATTATATCGCTTCCTGTTGAAGCGATTATATTTAAAGTAAAAACGAATGTCGAAAAAAATACCTTTGACAGTAGTTCGAAATGTCACACAAAATGGTTTAATTCAGAACATTCACTTTTTTGTAAGATGAGATTTGCATATCGATTATAATAATTGATTCTCATTCCCATGAGATAACAATCGTTCACCCATATACGGTTATTACCGAGTGAAAAGCGAAAATCGAATCGATATCGTTCGGAAATAGCAAACAATGCGGAGAAGTGACAACACTAATTATAACGTACACTGCTTATAAGAGGTCGGATTAATTAGGGGTGATAAGTGAAGCCTTGATAATAATATAATATATTTATGAAGCAAATAACAGGCAAAGATTTAATATGGTGAAGCTCCATAAACTTACGATGGTAAAGTTGTAATCAAATCCAGATTTCAGAATAAATACTAGAAGGTACATACTTAAAATAGAGTGTTTATAGAGTTCAAATTCAATACTTTTCAAAACAATCAGGGAGAGATATGTACTAGCTAGACAACGAAGGGCAACAGATTTGCAATGATCTTAGGTTACGATCTTCCGTCCTTGTACTGCCAAGATGAAGAATGAAGTCTTTTTAATATAAACACCCTTAAATTTCTTTCTCTCCATCTTACATGCGACAATTTAGGATCAATACTAACTAAAAACAAATTCATACAAGCGTCAATCAATCTACCTAGCCTTTTCCCAACTATATTATCGTCGGCTTCCAGTCTAACTGGATGCAGCTGAATACCTGTATTTTACATGGAGCGACTGCCTGTCTGACCTCCCCAACCCAGTAACTGGTTAATACGATACCTCTTAGTAAGACTGGTTGTCAGACTTTCGGGCTTCTGACGACCCGTAACGACTGACAACGATCCACGAATGACAGCCGCGACCAACGGCTTAACGTGCTTTCCGAGGCACGGAGGTGTCTAGGTATGTAAATATGGTCACTCATCCACAGACCAACCCCGGCAAGCGAAGTTTAATCTGATGGACCGACCCGTGCGGCTGTTTTTACTTAGCCACGAGCTCCTCTCAAGCAGTGCAATGCATACAAGCGTAAATTAATTAAAATCGGACACAACATTGAGTATCAGCCCTACTCAAACCAATTGTTCTATTGCGGATGGTACAAAAACGCGGGGACCTGCCTATCTGGCGGTGAAAGCTACCTTCCCACGGCACTCTTATCTAACCGCGAAGTATGTCTTCTGTATACCAAGAACTTCGGCTTAAGGGATGAAAAAAACTCGTTTACATTTTCTTCAGCATAAAATTTTGTGTATGAAAATATAGAAGGAATCATTATCAACAGTTATAACTAGATAATTCTCAGTTACGAAGTTGCGGGCAGAAGCTAGTTTACAATAAGTACCTATAGATAGAGAGCTCATCAGCAACAGCTACATTACACATTTTCACAACACAACTATGACAACATTATCCTCAATACAACTTATGAAACGGATTGCCAACCCAACCAGCAGATGTTTGAAAGAACAACTTTTATTACAAATATTTCTACCAATACACAATCTGTAATGATTACATATAAACCGGCTTGTCAAACTATAATGAATACATAACTTGTGCCGATTACATAACTTAATGGCGGACTATAAAAGTTAGACAATAAATTGTTGTTAAAATTCTATACAATACAGTCTAGGTCTGGGCTTGTCTAGGTTTTATCTGAAGTGATCTTAACAGCCTAGTTTGACGCCTTAAATTCTGACGAGTGCTTTATGGGGTAAGATGAGGCGCAGACTTATTGCGTAAATCTCATATCAAAGTTAAGCAAAATACACTGACGAGCAATATAAAAAAGCCACTAACTTATCATGAAATATTTCCGAAACCACGGAAGATAGCTTCTTGAAGTAAAAAGCAACATTCAAGTGTATTTAATAGCGCATAAAAATATCTATAAAACTGTTTTCAAGTTTTTTTTTACTTCATTTAGCTAACTTGTGTGATTTAGGAGATATTTAGATTTGAATTTTAAAGTGAGAAATTTGTTTAAAAAAACCCCTCATCGAAGTCCGATTGTTATAACCAAGATACAATTATAAGAAATTGTAAATCACTGAAGGGAAATTAACCATTGACCGATAGTTGGATTCTCATTCAGTATTTGAAGTTCGAACCCAGCGTGTTGCAAGAATGATTGAAAGCAATAAGAAAGGAAGTCACTTAATTGCAAAAGAGTGTTAAAGTATTAACTGCAACACATTTTGATGACTTCTGACAATTACAAGTTGCAAATAATTAATTAGGGAAGTACTTCCCGAGCCGACCGAGTCCTTGACGTCAACTTCCGAAACTGTCGCGAAAAGTCGTCGGGAAACAAAAAAAGCTATATAAATCAGAATGAATTGACAATTAAATCAAAGGGGATAGTATGTTTTACCTTACGGTTACACTTGAATACGTAATACTACGATACAGTACAAAGCAGAAATCGCCGACGTGGCAACAAGCCTGTTAGGCTGATAAGGGATTGGGCGGGCCATGTATGTAGGATGCTTCGGGAGCGATGGGCCAGAGACATCACGTAGTAGGAGGCCTAGGAAACGCTGGCGTGATGACTTAGAGGCGGTTATGGAAGATTAGCTGGAGAAGGCAATAGGGAACCGTGGAAAGTTGTGGAATTGACCTTGGCCCAGCAGTGGGAAAATAAAGGTAGATTTTAAAAAAAAACAGAAGAAAATAGTACCAGGAAAGTAGCTTTGGTATGTCTTCTTCTTTTCGTGTGGTTAGTGACTATCCTAGTGTCAGAGTAAAACTGCCTATGGGCCTCTGACTTGGCTTCACATGTCGTCGAGTAATATAGTTTTGGTAGGTCAATCAACACGTTTAACTTGACTATTACTACGCTAGTAAGAACAACAAAATCTTTTGGGTCGAGCAATTTTTGTATATAGTCTCAAAATTCATATAGTATGCGCCTTATCTTATAATGTAAACAAAATGCTACTGTTTTGTATTCTATAACGCTGTTTAATTTGTGAACTAGAGCAGTTTTGTTATTATAATCGTATTTAATTTAATATATTTGACTTTAAAGGCTTGTTTGTCCTCGAAAATGAACCCTAGTGATTACTATCAAGTGTTTTATAACACCATTTTGGTTATAACATTAAATAGTAGCTAACACTTCTTATGTTAAACAAATTAGTTAGTAGTGTGGCGGCATCTACATGGCCACATGCGAACTACGCATCAAAAACCTGACGTCACACAACATCCTGACGTCACACAAATCCTGCATCGCGCTAATTGCGCGATGCCGGATTTGTGTTTGAGTTTACCGCGCGATGGACATACATACAAGCTCCCGACTTCAACCTCTGGCCAGTTGCCCGCCAGACACGACACCCATCTGGTCGGAGGATCCTCCGTTTCTATGGGGGATGAGTGAACTTTACACCCTGTTCCTCATACCCCTAAAGTAGTTTTGTTTGTGCAGGAGAATACAAACTGCCAATGCTTTTAAAATTTCTTTGAAAATATACATATCAGATTGAAGAGGAGGAAAAGGTGCACCTATAGTACACCCACATTTCGCCAGTTTTGTTTAAATCCGATGGAAACGGGGGCTACCCTATTGCCACCAAACAGACTCCAAGCTGCTACTGAGAAATTACTGATGGAAAAATCCATTACACCATCCAGACCATCAAAAAAAATGTCATAATTACTACAAAACAAATGTATAGACAAATCTTACCATAAAGATAAAACATAGACAAAAAGTCTCTACTCATCTTAAAAATAGACACACACCTTTATCAGTAAAGAAACAACTTAAACATTCAAATCCCTAAAAGCAGTCATAGACAACAAAATCTTAGTTCATAATAAAATTACCATATTATCTAGATATTGACGTTTGTGGTGTTCTGCCTAGGTCTAGTTCTAGTTCTAGCTATTAGACTTTATTACCATAAATACATAATATATTCTGCAGAAGCCGAAAACGGTGTCAAAAGTACTAAAACAAGTTAGTACCCACCTACATTTTGTTATACATTTATATTTTTGTTTACCTTGATCGCTATTGCACTCAGATCGATTCAAACACCTAGATCGAGGTTGGGATTCGTGTTTGGAATCTAGGTTCTAGTATTTCAAGTTGTCTTTGACACTAGGTACTTAATTATAACACTGTTTAAGTGTTTATGTCTATTTCTGTCCGTAGAGACATTATTGTGATTTATTCATATACTCAATATATTTAATGCTTTCCACAATGTGAACTGATTTGGTAGATTTCTCATAAACTTGATCATTGTGGACTCTGTCGGGCACAGTATAGTAGGAGAGAGGAAGAGGGCTTTAATTTACTGCAGCTAATTATTTTATTTTATAAAGTATGTAATTTCAACTTGTCATTTAAGAAATATCCTTCCTCCTATCCTCGCTTATCCTAAAAGTTGGCAACGTCGTTTAATCAAAACAGGTAAATATTTGGCAGCTATTTATAGCTGTCAAATATTTACCTGTTTTGATTAATTTGGCAATATTACTGTATGGAAATATGAAATGTTGCTTAACTAAAATATTGATTTTGAAATGCAATAATTAATATCGTAACACCGAATATTTCGTTTTAGATGTAAAAAACGTATTTGGAAACTGTGCCTTGAAAATGCCTTTTTTACACCGAAAACGGCTACAACATCAAATTCAGTGTTATAATTGCAATTCATTATTTATGTTTTATTTCGCTAGTTAGCCACATTTCTTATTTCCATACAGTAATATTGCCAAATTAATCAAATAACCGAAATATTTTCATATATTAGCGACGTTGCCCACTTTCAGAATATACGCCCTTAATATTCATTGATATTATGAGAGCATTTAGATAATAGTCGAAGCTGACTATGTCAGAATAGATCGATTTTCACCACATTTTAGAATATATTTTTGATTTTGTCATATTCTATTTAGGAGTAAAATAAAATTACGCTATTCTTATCATTCAATCGATATAAAATTATAAACCGGAATATTTCATCAATCCACAAAGATTTCGAAAAACACTAATTTGCATATATTTTGGTCAGTTTTATTTTAGATCTTTTATGATTACTCCAAAAGGTTGGTTACTGATATTATAGTCGATGGATGTCCTCAAATCCGTGTTTGATAACCTGTTGTACATTTTAAAAGACATTTTTACAGCGGTCTGATTGTATCAATAATTGCTGGGCTGCGTTAATTAGTGGGGTCGGTGATCAGGTCTAATTGTGTGTAAAAAGGTGAAGAAGTCGTTTACCCAAAGCTGGCTCGATAAAGCCACGAACTGGTTAAAAAAACACGGTAAATTTCAAGACACTCTTTTTAATTAAAACAATGAATGAAAGAGAGGCAAACGATACTTATCTTAGCCCTCAGGGTACAATTAAAATAAAATATTTAATTGTATAACTATTACAATCAATCTACCTAGCCTTTTCCCAACTATGTTGGGATCGGCTTCCAGTCTAACTGGATGCAGCTGAATACCAGTATTTTACATGGAGATACTGCCTATCTGACCTCCACAATCCAGTAACTGGGTAATACGATACCCCTTGGTAAGACTGGTTGTCAGAATTTCAGGCTTCTGACGACCCGTAACGACTATCAAAGATCCACAAATGACAGCCGGGACCAACGGCTTAACGTGCTTTCCGAGGCACGGAGGAGTCTCGGTATGTAAAGATGGTCAGCCATCCACAAACCAACCCCGGCAAGCGTAGCCAATCGTACCGTGCGGCTGTTATTACTTAGCCACGGGCTACTATTACAGAGCAATAATTATTAATAGTATTATTTAACATGAACCTCTCAATGTCCATCAACAAGATATGTAGTTGTTCTAATTCAAACCACGCCCAGGTTTTATAACTAACGCATATTTGAATATACAATTGCGTAATATTCATAGACGGTCTCGTTTTGATTCGTTTTCTAGTTACCTATTATTTGAATGAGGTTTTATTAAAACTGGGTCGTTCAGAAAAAGCAATGAGGTAGGTATAAGGATTTCGCATATCTTGGGACCATGGGGTATAGGACCTTTGGTAGGCATACGAAATTCAAAATTCAAAAGTCATTTATTCAAACCAGGCTGAGAATCAGCACTTTTCGAACGTCAAAATTACATAAGACAGTCCCCCAAAACGCCCACCCTTCACCACTTCCTAGTGCGCTGGGAAGAAGAAGTGGCGCAACAAACCCCCCAGCGGGGATACGAAGGGAGGAAGTCAACTCGCAGAGGCCCGTTAGACTAATTACATATGTAATGAAGTGAATCACTAACCGACGATTATCCCCGTATGCACTATGTAATTGTAAATGCACCCAAAGACAATGCCCGGTTGGTGTGGGACTATTTCAGGATATGGAAATAAAAAATATTATTCACGAGCTTTTGATATAGTGGTTACTTTAAAAATAAGGCTTCCCTTTTTTCCTTTTAAGGTACGAAACCCTTAAAATATACAAAACAAAAGTTTTATTTAAAAAAAAAATCATTCCAGAAGACAGCTCTTCAAATACATTTTTTTTTTTGTCTTTTTTACTAAATATTTATTACTTACGTACTTAATACTTTTATTGATTAACTAGCAGACCCAACTGTCGTTGTCCTGCCCAAACAACAATTCTAAAATCCTATAGAAAAAAGGACGTTCCGTTTTTCCCGAATTTGTAATTTTTTCGGGGAATTATTCTTTTCATAAAACCTAATTCAGACTATTAAAAACATTTCCAAACAACAAATAGCCAAATCTTGACGTTCTCAAGTGATGCGCTTACCAACGAACAGCATTTCATTTTTACTTATATAGGAACGGCCCTAAACGGTAATCAGCACAGATGACAAATAATAATATCATCGATTGATCAAACAGAGCTTTTTATTTTTTAAACTCCGTAATATTCCGATCTATTTGATTAATAATAAAAGACTCGCTTATGTAAACTCATTAATAAAACTTAATTTTATATTCAGTTTGTTTTGTTTCTTTCGTATCATTGGTTGTAAAATTAAACTACTAATTCGCAAATCAATTTATGTTAATAAATTTATTTATAAAACTAGATTCAATTTCATATTTTATGCCAGTAATTCTATCCAAAGCTGTTTTTTGTTGTTGTTGTAAAGCCTCGTGTGATCTGTCAACTCACGTGCATGACCATAGAGAAGAGATGTTCCTAATCAAAACACTTCTATTTTTGAAATCATAAAACCCCATGATCCGATTTATGAATCGAATAATACTATTCACTGATTATTCAATTATTGCGACTCATGTCAATATTCTAGTAGGTATGTTAATAGATTTCAATAAAACCTTATCAGATTCATAATATTACTGATTACTTCTTTTAACATTGGTTGGCAATAAAATTTTCTGTGGAAGGAATCTTCTTCTATTGAATAATGAATTTGCATTATAAAGGTGACCGCCAACAAACTGCTCTAGTTTTATAAATAGCTTGTATTGGAAGATTTTAATAGTCGTAAAATATTACACAGGTGAAGAGTTCGGGAGTCCATAAGCTGCCGTACATATATTGTTAATATCAGTTACGATTTGCCTGTGTCAACTTACTTGTTTTATTCCAGCATTAGGTAGGTATTTCTTTTTGATTCATTGGATTACTATAGCAATAAAGGTACCTTCATTTCATGTTAGCGTCTACATTGTATTCAATTCGTAGCTTAAAGTCCGTAAAAATCCTGATTCCCATATACAATTCTTTATGTGACTAACTTCAAAAATATGTACAAACACATTATCTATCTATACCTTCAAAGAAAATTAAAGATTTTGTAATCTGGTCACAATTTGCGAACGATCATAAAACTCATTTGTAATTTAAATACAGCTAGTTATTATAATGAGGTTGCTTTTATTCTATCATCGCTTCGCACACGTGGCTGGCTCGGCCAAATTTTTACATTTATATGAATTTGCATAAATACGGTATAGCTGAATAGATATGAGGTGAATATGGAATGGAGAACTTTGATTTTACGCACCGATCGTGCATTTATTGCGAATGGCAGTTTTTTTGCATTCCGAGAAAGAATTACTGGCTCATGATTTTGTCATTTTGCACATTTTGCAAACTTTATGTATTGTGATGAAAAATTAGAAAATTTTCACAGGCGCCATCCAGGATTTTCTTTTTAATGTCACTATTGGGGTTAAGCGCCCTCGAAATCTTAGAAAACGATACCCATGAAGATTTTTTTTTTAATTTTCGGAGCCGCCATCTTTGGTTTTCATTTCTCTCTCTCTCTCTATCTCTCTCTCTTTTTTTCTCTATGAAATAGAAGATGTCAGTCGCAAGTATTAACACTTTTTAATTTGACGATTTCAGAAAGTTTACAAATGTGCTAGAATTTGCATTTTCATATCAAATCTTTAAAAATATATGTTTATTGTCCATTCCCCTTTGGCCGAAAAATTAAGTCCTGTTTAGATATAAGCGATATCGCTGTGGCGTTCGGTAGCGATACTGGTCCGACTTCTGGTTAGTCACTTTGCGTATCTCTACCAAGCTAATATCTGAATAGGCTTTTAAGAAAACTTTATAACAGGTCATTGAATCAAGTAAAGCACAAAATTATGGGTCAATTGATTTCACAACAACAATGTCTGTATGTCCCACATTTTAAGCGTTTATCGAGCACTTTCCAGCGCTTTCGAGCCTAATCCATACTTTATCGGCATTGATCCCATAAAAAGTATTCATTCTTGAGATTTGATCCTGAATTTATCGAGGTTTCTCTTGCACAAATCTGCAATTTAAGCAACAATGTTGAACTTATGTTATAGTTTATTATTTATAATTTTTATATGCTATTAAACCTGTAAAATCTATTCTTTAGAATTCTCACCATGAAACCTGCTGTGCTATTCTGTAAAAATCTCGCACGCACTACGGTACGCGATTTAGGCGCGTTTGAAACTAATCGGACAAAATTAATTCGAGTTATTTTATTATTACTAATGAAGGGATGGGATGAATTTATCCCAAGAACAAAATTAACATTGCAGTTGAAAAACATGTTCTCCTATACATTGCAACTGCAAATGTAAGTTTGTACGCACAATATTGAGAGATTTATCATGTTATTTTTAAACCTTAGACTTCTTATAGGTTTTCCTGTAATCTATGAGACCTGTTAGTTTCAGTGGTTTCGGAGATAGGTGGGGTACATTTTCATCAATTTTCTTAAATATCTTAAAAAGTATTAATTATTAAAAACAAGTATTTGAGATCCTAGCAATAAGCCTTTTTATTTAATATGTCACTCGATACAGTTTGCAATTTTTTTTTTTAAACCTTTTTTTACCCCCCAAAAGTGACCCCCATATTCAAAATTCATTTCTTTACGTTACACGTCCGTGTTTGGGTCAGAAAAATACATATGTGTACCAAATTTCAACTTAATCAGTCCGTTAGATTCGGAGCAAATTGACTGTGACAGACGGACAGACAGACAGACAGCCAGCCAGACACACGAGAGATCTTATAAGGGTTCCGTTTTGTTCCTATCTATAAATAACTTTAAAAGATTCTTTCTTAATTTTGTATCAAAATTCTGCCGAAACAATTATTCAAACTAAATGTACCTTAATTTTATTTATGTATTACGATAGATGTTTATGTCCAATAATGTGTACGATTATCCTTCATTATGTATATTTTTACAATTTAGATGGGTTATTACTTTATCTTAGAATATATTTGCGTTTGGCGCTGTCGGCACGTGGCAATGTTGTTTATGATATAAATGTTATTTATAATTTTATTCTGACAGTACATCTTCTACTTGTCTGTTGTGTCCGTCACTTATTGTTGTGGCTGTATGGTGGCGAAGTATTTTATAATAGGATATATGAGTGTTTTGTCCAGATGTATGAATGCAAACGAGCCAAAAGGAGCATGTAAGGTGTAGCAGATGGCGTTCTGTTGTTTCTGCTTAGCCCCATGGGAAGAACGCGTTTATGTATGCATGCATTCATGGTAGCTAAGCTCTTTTATGTTAATCGATTAGTTTATTTATTTATTTACACCAACAGCAGTACATACAAAAATAACTATAGCTTAATAAAAGTACTAGTATGTATGCCTATTATAGGTATACACAGCATTCACCACAAAACAACATCGTAATTAACTAAAAGAAACTTATGAAAAATTTAAATACAATTAAAAAACAAAAATAGACTTATGAAGACATTAAATACAATTAGAAAACAAAATGAAACTTATGAAAATATAAAATACAATTAGAAAGCAAAAAGAAACTTATGAAAACATAAAATACAATTAGAAAACAAAATTATGAATAAATGGATATTAGCAAGAAACCTACTAAATCACATTTTATAAAACGTTATGACGAAAGGTGGAAAATTAAAACTATGAGAACCAATCCTTCAATCTAAAATAAAATAAAAACATGAGTGGACATTTGGCTCGCTTGGAAAATAAAATTAAAAAGAAATATAGTTCATAAGTAAAGGTCAAAGATTAAATGCAAAAATAAAAATATATTTTATAATTAGCATAAAAAGTAATGATTAGAAATTATAATGTCATCTCATTAGCGATCACGTTCGTCTGCGAACCGGCTGACTAATGACGTCATGCACGTGCTTTTAAGATTTACGCGTGTTTGTGTTCATTAGGTACGAGCCATTATTTTATTAAGTGCTTTACCTTATTAAAAACATAATAATTAATAAGGTTTTATTGTTTATATTGCCTTATACGTTAGCAAATAACTATTGTAGACAGTTGCAAAAACATCGAATCGTGCTTTTTCCGAAGCACGAGGTCATACCTGAGACTAGCCAATACAAGAAATAAAACAGCCAAGTGTGAGTCGGACTCGCGCACGTAGTATTCCGTACTACCGTACAATGATTAAACTAATTTATACTTTAGTAAAAACGCCGAATAAAACACGTTTCTTGTATGGGGACGCTTTCTTTTTTTTTTTTCTTTTTTTTTTTTTTGTTATAGCGGCTATAGTAATACACACTCTATGAAAATTTCAAGTGTCTACCTATTACGGTTCATAAGATACAGCCCCGTTAGAGACGAACGGACGGACAGTGGAGCCTAAGTAATAGGGCCCCGTTGGCCCTTTACACTCATGCGTTAACGATTACGTGTGAACAGAAGCGTAATTGACGCGACAATATGGCGATTGTGTTACGTGAATATGAGTGTAATGCGAGAGCAATTATGTAGCTCTATGACTCAGTGAAATTGATTATTGTTTGCAGAGAGCAATTGCAATTTTATGACAACCGCCTGTAATAGCCAGGGTTTTAGGGCCGAGGCACGGTACAAAAATATCAACTTTCATTAACTATCCCTGCCCCATAAAATTCGTTATTTTTTCTGTACTCCTGCACCCTAATTGCACACACGATCAATCATAATCTGAATCATTTTGAAGGATATAGCTAATACTCCTTCATATGTTCGAAAAATGTATCAGCTTAACAACGTAAATAACGCAATGCATGTTGTTGAACTGTCAAAGTGAAACAGATGTGATTGATCGTGTGTTGCGCAAGCATTGGATCCAAAACATTCAACAAGCATTAGGGTGCACGCACCGTTTCTGCTCTAATCAAAGATGAGATGTGTGGCCCTCATATTTATTATATTACTAGCTGCGCCCCGCGGTTTCACCCGCATAAGTCTCAATTCCGTGGGAATATCGGGATAAAAAGTCCTATGTGGTAGTCCAAGTTATAAACTATCTGTGTGCCAAATTTCATTCAAATCCGTTCAGTAGTTTTTGCGTGAAAGAGTAACAAACATCCATCCATCCATCCTCCCTCACAAACTTTCGCGTTTATAATATTAGTAGGATAGTAAGATATTATATACATTACTGTTTTCCAATTTCCCGAATCAATCGAATCTAGCACCTTTTAGATACAAATATTTTCGACGTATGCGCTCGCACCATAAGTAATAAGACCATGGAATAGTAAAAAGACCTAGAATAGCGCATACGACCCGACAGATAATTGTCAAATATTTTTATAGTACATACTTCCATAACTGTCATAATTTTCTTTGTCTTTTAACATGACAATACAGAACAAAAGAACCATAGAGAAGTTATTCATCTCGATATGTTTCCTTTATTATAAAAGGTGCTCCATCAAAGGTAATAGAGGTAATATTGACGTCACATTATTAATAATAATTGCAATAATGCCATAAACAAGCTGCAGCAAGCAATTAGCATACGAACGAGGAACATCCTCTTAGCAAATTGTTTGTTTTTCACGTTATTCTCACGGTTTTCTTGTATATACTTGCATTTTGATTTATTGATGTTTTTAAGATCATTGTCCTGTTATTTGCTGTCAACAAGCCGTGATTGACGTCAGGTGACAGATCCCAGAGATATGCAAAATATATGATGCATATCAGTCAATCTGCCTAGCCTTTTCCCCTACAATTTTAGGGTTGGTTTCAAGTCCAGATGCAGTTGAATGCTAGTATTTTACATGGAGTGACTGCTTATCTGACCTACACAACTCCCCTGCAGCACGATAGGTACCCCTTGGTAAGACCAGTTGTCAGACTTTCGGGCTTCTGACGACTCGTAACGACTGTCAAAGATCCACGAATGACAGCCGGGACCAACGGCTTAACGTGCTTTCCGAGGCACGGAGGGGTCTCGGTATGTAAAGATAGTCACCCATCCACGGACCAACCCCGGCAAGCATAGCTTAACCTGATGGATCAACCCGTGCGGCTGTTTTTATTAATAATTCGTCTTGTCTTTTCTTAAACATTTTCGAATTTTTGCGAGACTATTGAACTCAAAAAAACTCAAAAGTCATTTATTCAAACTAGGCTGAGACAGCACTTTTCGAACGTCAAAATTACATAAGACAGTCCCCCAAAACGCCCACCCTTCACCACTTCCTAGTGCCTTAGCTGGGAAGAAGAAGTGGCGCAACAAACTCCCCAGCAGCAATAGAATAAGGAAG
The DNA here is from genome assembly GCA_914767755.1 of Agrochola circellaris. NCBI lineage: Eukaryota > Metazoa > Arthropoda > Insecta > Lepidoptera > Noctuidae > Agrochola > Agrochola circellaris. The sequence goes on along the minus strand of OU611850.1, from coordinate 7,304,391 downwards.
GTGCCTATAAAATGGTAACTGCTAGCCGCAGCCAAAAAATTACATAAACAACAAAACAATTGTCAATCAATAAAATATCAATGTATGTAATTGCCTTCCACTTGAATTATGAGCTGACAGAATTGGAGTAAAACCACAGATAAAATTACATTATTCTTTGAATACTGGAAGAATTTAATGCCTATTATATAAACGGATGTTTTATTCAGTTTTGACTATATTTTACAACCTACACTAAATAGACAATGGATTTGGTTAAATTGACTATGTATTTGTTATAATTTTAACAATTCAATGGACTTTTAATTCAAATAATTATGCCGGGCGTGACTTCAAGCAGTGTTTTGGAACTATTAATGGTAAATTTGCTAAACTAGATCAAAAGGGTTTACACTGTTTGTCCACCGTCAACGGGACGTCAACGAAAAACGAGATTATTCTAACGAAACGTGAAGTCCGGTCCGGTGGTGTGCGGTCGACACGCGACTATAGTAAATGTAGTCTGCGTTCGCAATTAATTTGCCAAATATGTAAACAAACACGAGTTTTAGGAAAAACAACTATAATGCCTACTTATAAGGTCAGTTTGCGCTACAACTTCATATTTTTCAACAGTACCAGTCGGTCTAAAATCAACTTTATTTACACTTACATAAAGTTGATGTGTGTCTAAGTGGAAAACTCGTGTTTGTTACTGTTTGGCAAATAAATTGCGATCGCAGATTATGTATCGCTACTTCGGCGCCGTCATATCGTTGTCGTTGACGTCCCGTTGACGGTACAGATGGACAAACAGCCTTAAGTACCTTTTCCAAGCCGCCTTTCGACCGGTAGCTCGTTCCTTTTCTTTCATTACATCTTTAACTACTTTAATTTTCTCAAACCCTCGCAGCTTTGTCTGCCAATTTTGTGTGCCTACATCACAAGAATTGTTTGCTGATTTCTGTAAACATAATGCTGAGTCCTTCGAGTAAATATTGTTGAAAAATAAAGTTTAACTCAAAGGCAGAGGGGTTCTCTGCACTTAAAATAATTATCATAAACAAACTATTCCTTACCTAAATAAACATAATAATCATAAACAAAGTTGTTTATGTCACCTGCATCCAGTGAAACCCACATGCAATTCGTGAAAAACAACAACTTTTCATGAAATAATTTTTCAGATGACGAAATCAACAACCTGCATACATGAGAGGCTTTTGATAGGTTTTGTAAGAGCCACAGCCTGTCAATTTACATTTCTATCATAATACAGATATCGAATTGTAAATCACCTGATTTGCCTGTGGTTCAAAGGAGATGAGGCGCGTAGGTACATTGTATCTGTAACGACGAAAAACGTAAATAGTAAAATAGCGTGGGGTGTCCCCATTGAAGAGTAGTCTTGATTATTATACCATTACGCGATAATAAAATAAATAGTGTTTTATTTCAGGCAAAATACCCATATGCAAAAAGTTTATAAATAACTAGTAAAAATCAGTAAAAACATAAAAAGTTATCATCAAAAAAAAAACACATTGAATTTATCATTAATAGCTTAAGACTAAAACTTCACTCAATATAATGAGTATGATGTAATTTATTCTCGGAACTAGCTGCGCCCCGCGGTTTCACCCGCATAGGTCTCGATTCTGTAAGAATATCTAGATAAATAGAATTCTATGTCCTAACCCAGATTATGTTCTACCCATGTGCCAAATTTAATTCAAATCTATTCAGCCGTTTTTGGGTGAAAGCGTAACAAACAAAAAATCACTTACGCATCTATAATATTACTTAGGATTAGGGTAAAGACGTATTTTATTACATAATAATGCATTCATAATCATGTATAATATTCATTGACGAAATAAAGTAGAATGCCTCTAGTGTTCTAAAATGTATAATGGGGTGCAATAAATCAAGCCTCCATTAGTGACGATACTTTAAAATGTACGTCCAGCGCAACTCTGTGCAGTCAGCCCCATTTTCACGACTGCACGAGCTATTGTCGCTTTCATATTCGTGCCGATAATTGAGAACATCCTATAGACCATGAAAATTTCGGAATCGATTATTCAATTTCGTAGAACCTAATTATTATTTTAAATACTTATAGGTATTTTAACGGAAGTCTCAAAGGAACTCATCAATAAAGTTTTAGAAATACGTAATAATTAATCAGTTTTCATTCATTTATTTCTCTTCAGAAATTTTGGAATATTGCTCACCGACTTATGTCGTTGACCTACCTACCGCCTACCGATCTAGGTACTACCTATTTCATTATGTTATCGTTAAGGTACAGATGATGACGGCAGAAGGTACATCGTGTAATACAGCTGCAATTATCAACTAATAAAATAAACATAGGAGGAAGCGTCTACCACATTCCTTTTATTACCGTATCAGCATATAAAATGGATAATTGCCTATAGAGGTTAAAGCGGCAAACAGCACATGCGCAGCGATACCGTGAAACAAATAGTCAGTTAGGTACTTCCTTGTTTAAATATTACAAGCAAGGAGGTTCAACTTTGATAATTAATTAATGAATGATTAATTTATTTATTTTATATTTTCTATATATCAGAATTTCTCCCTTTTACTGCTTAATCGAAAGTTCCTGAATACCTAAATATGAAAATTTTGAAACTCTTGAAATTACAAGTAGGTACCTACCTACCTCATACAAAAACATTAGATTGCAATGCATGGTTACATTGGCTAAAATATTCGCTTGATACCTAATAGTAAAATATGATCCCAATTTGATTTGGAGCTTCTAGCTATCCTTCAATTTTCCGCCATCTTAGTTTTCCTGTCAAGTTTTCCCGCGCCGTCTTTTCTCATTGTCAGATCGAAGGGTTGCGGAAATCATGAAAGGACAACAGGGCTATATTTTATACCAACAAATGTGTCATAGACAATGATTTCCTTACTTACACTTCCTTTTATGCTAAGATCGTGAAAATAACTCGAAAATATCTCCATGACTTTATGATACATGGTCTTGCAGTATAAAATTCTTTGTATGTGAATAATCGTGAGATGATATTCATCATGAGATTGACCACGGAAGCATATTCTTATTTATGTCTTCTTATGTTATAATATTATTTTATTAAATACTTTGCATATTACTCGTTGCAAATTGTGAGTAATTGATGTTTAATGAACTTCGTATTAATATTATTGCCAATCTAGGAAAAGTATGTGAAATTTTATTTTTGGATACCAATGTGGTTGTACTGATTTCGAAATGTTTGCCAAGCTCCATTCTACGAAATGCTTTAAGATAAGACCGTAAAAGGCACCAACAATGACAGATGCTAATTTTACCATAACATTGACAGTTCAAATTTGACACCCGAAAATACCCGATGAGACACGATCGTACCCGAGGTTAAATGTAACGATAGGTATCTATAGTAAATTACTTCCTTTTCTACTAATCCGTGACGTTATTTGCGTGAGCTAAACAATGTGGAACAAAAGATGCAATAGGATTATTATATATGAAAGGGTATGCTCCCAAGTTTATCCCATAAAAAATGTATTAACTTTGCTTGGATAGTTTTTGAGTAAGCTTCAATAATACGTAATTTTCCCACTTAGTTTATGTCGATGATATGATGATAACTTCCTGTCACTGTTGTTTATAGCAAGTAGTGGTATACCAATTGGTGTGGGGTAGGTACCACAACTAAAAAGTGAAAAATAAAGTAATTTACTTAGTAATGTTTTTTTGGAAGTCGTAAGTTTTTTTTTTTAACTTTTTTAGTCTATGCTGTTTCTTTGTGTTCAAAGAAGAGGAAGATTTATTACTTCTTGACAGAGTAGGTACACTCAAGTAATACCTAAGTAAAAAATATGAAGGTATTTCTTAGAATGGCGTTATTAATCTCGTGGCCACTGTTGGGAATTTCCTTATTTCACATTATTTATTTTGTGCCTCAAGACTGTTGTTCTGGCAATCATAAATTAGCATGTATGACTAGCCTGAAGGTAAAAGGATGATGCAAACTGCGTTATGTTAAGAATCTTGAGATAAGGTTCTTTGGTGAAATGAGGTTTTAAGCTTTTGACGTCAGATTAATAAGTAAAACTTCAACGTCTTACGAAGTTGCATAAGGCAGAAAGTTTGCTTTATCTCAGCATTCCCATAGAAACGAAGGAAAGAAAATACGTTTATATGACAGAGCCACACCGCTGGTTTTCAGGTACACCCGACGTGATGATGTCAACCGGTGCAGCATAAAATGAGATAACGAAAGCGAAAAAGAATTTAAAAAATACACAATACAAGTTCTAGATTTCTCATCTATTTGGAACCAAATCAATGTCATGGATATGACACGGAACCTTGCTTGCAAAATTCGCCAAGGCTCATGCCATAACAGCACAAAATGCACGCAGGAAAACAATGAAAGTAAAAGTGATGCGAAATCCTTTGTTTTAAACGAAAACCACGAAGTTAAAACGCATGTTTTTGAGTAGGTAGAGATAAGTAAATAAATATATCACGCCCAGCCTCCGTCTCGGGCATTCAGATCACGATTTGTGAGTTCCCACGCTATTTCACGTTTAGGCTAGCTTTAGCATTTGAAGTTTTGTCACTGGATCGGTAGTTTTTCTTACGAATGTGAGTTTTAGAGTTGACCATCGGCTGCTAGATGCCACTGTACCTAAACCGTGGTCTTGGTAAAGTTGACGTAAAGCATAGATAGTAAAATAAAACCATTTTTGACACCATTGATTTTAATATTAAGGCCTGTACTCTAATTATGTAATACACGATCAATCACAATCTGAATCGTTTTGAAACAGATTGCTAATCAATAGCTTCAAAAATGCAATAAAAAAACTGCTTATCAACGTAAATAACGCAATGAATGTTGTTGAACTGTCAAAATTAAACAGATTAGTCTGAATCTTTTACGAAAATGTGTTACGCAATTAGATAGCTCATTTTTCCAACTGACAGACGTCAATTTTATATTCGCCACGGATAAGAGAAAGAGACGTTGGAAACATCAGCCCATAAATTTAAATAATGTGTGAGAGTTTGAACAACTAGCACTTTTAATTGACAATCAACGGTCATTTCAATTTAAAAAAAAGTTTTTTTATAACGATTATGTAAAAATGTAATACCTACGCATCGAGATATAAGTACTAACGTACTAGAGAAGCTACGTCAAATAAGCCACAGCGCTGGTTTTCAAGTACACCCGACTTGATGATTTCAACCGGTGCAGCATAAAATGAGATACAAAAAGCGAAAAAGAATTTAAAAAATACACAATACAAGTTCTAGATTTCTTATCTATTTGGAACCAAATCAATGTCATGGATTTGACACGGAACCTTGCTTGCAAAATTCGCCAAGGCTCATGCCATAACAGCACAAAATGCACGCAGGAAAACAATGAAAGTAAAAGTGATGCGAAATCCTTTGTTTTAAACGAAAACCACGAAGTTAAAACGCATGTTTTTGAGTAGGTAGAGATAAGTAAATAAATATATCACGCCCAGCCTCCGTCTCGGGCATTCAGATCACGATTTGTGAGTTCCCACGCTATTTCACGTTTAGGCTAGCTAGATGCATTTGAAGTTTTGTCACTGAATCGGTAGTTTTTCTTACGAATGTGAGTTTTACAGTTGACCATCGGCTGCTAGATACCACTGTACCTAAACCGTGGTCTTGGGAAAGTTGACATAAAGCATAGATAGTAAAATAAAACCATTTTTGACACCATTGATTTTAATATTAAGGCCTGTACTCTAATTATGTAATACACGATCAATCACAATCTGAATCGTTTTGAAACAGATTGCTAATCAATAGCTTCAAAAATGCAATAAAAAAACTGCTTATCAACGTAAATAACGCAATGAATGTTGTTGAACTGTCAAAATTAAACAGATTAGTCTGAATCTTTTACGAAAATGTGTTACGCAATTAGATAGCTCATTTTTCCAACTGACAGACGTCAATTTTATATTCGCCACGGATAAGAGAAAGAGACGTTGGAAACATCAGCCCATAAATTTAAATAATGTGTGAGAGTTTGAACAACTAGCACTTTTAATTGACAATCAACGGTCATTTCAATTTAAAAAAAAGTTTTTTTATAACGATTATGTAAAAATGTAATACCTACGCATCGAGATATAAGTACTAACGTACTAGAGAAGCTACGTCAAATAACTGAATTGTCCTGTTCTTCGTAATTTGAATCTTTAGTTCGCTGCAGCGCTAAAATAATAACAATTCGTCTAAACCGTAACTAATTTACCACAGCGCTAGATTTGCTGCGGAAGTGTATTTATTCTCAGCAAAAAGGTCTTAAGCGCCATGTAAATCACGGCACTTACGCGTTTTCTTCGACAAACTGCGGCGCGATCGCCGCAGTTGAACGAGACAAAGTAAGAATTTACGGTGTCTTCTCTAGTACGTTAGTACTTATATCTCGATGTACCTACGCTTTCTTTTCGTCCTGATGTACAATGTTTATGTCCTTTGCCTGCAGGAAGATGATGAAGATGTCGGTGACTTATACCAGGACGAGGAGAATGGAGCCGCGTTACTCATCAGAAGACACCCCAAACATGGCAAGCTGGTTGTGGTAAGTTATCATATCTTTCATACTTTATGTTGGACGTCGATCTAGCTTATTTTACCAGAATCGACTAATACGATTTAATCGATTACAATGACACCATAGACAATTACCTACATGCTGGTGAATTAAACAATTCATAATTCGAACACACTTTAAATCTGCCGCCATTCTTGCAGTTTCAAATGTGCCAAACGGCTGATACTTTAATTTGCGAATTACCAACCAAAGTATACTGTTACTAAGTTACTCCACTGAACAAAATTAAAGCAGCGAGACGGCAACTTAATTAAAGGGCCTTAACACAATTGTTAAACGATGCGTGTCAAGAATCAATTTATTAATATTTATAACAGCTGTTGTAATATTTGGCGCCATTTGCATAAAACGTCATACATTAAACTGCCGCTTTGTAGAAAAGCCAAAGTTCACATATAATTCGTTGCTCGGCAGTTTATCTACGTCGTATTAATCTAAATATTAATAACTACTGAATTATTGACATTGAAACTGATTAATAGTGCTATCGATATTCCGTGGCCCTGTCGTAGGCTGAAATTTGGCTGTCCCTTTGCCTTCAAAGACAATATTCTAAATTCAAATCTGAAATTTATAAAGGTTTTGATTGACAACTTAACCTCTAACCTTGAAATATATAGAAAACCCAACGTGAGGCAAGATCCTAAATATTTGACGCGATTAACATAAAACGTCATACATTCAACAGGATGTGACAATCTCTGGATTTCGGACACGTCCCAATGTCAATGCTAACCATAAACAAAGAAACTAGAGACGTGACTAGTAAAGATTATGAAGAAACATGGAAGAAACTATGTTACTATGGGCGTGTTTTTTGTATATAAGCAAAGATTTTTACAAGTTTTATAGTAGGTACACTCTACCAGTTATGTTTACGTCCCATGTAATAAGGGGTAAGCGTGGGCCTATTGCAAATTGGGCAGAAATTCTTAGTAGACAAACACAATAACACTTAGGGATCGAACCAAGTAGCCCCGTATACGACCACTAAACCAACCATACAGTCTGAAGCAGGTGTGGTTGTTATCTCCAAGATTTATGCACAGGAAAATTGCTATATTGAGAGAGGAAGTATGAACGTGTTTGAGTATATTTGCATACTAATAAACTAATCATGAATAGCAGACAGGCTGCGAAAATTGTTAGACGATAGTTAATCTTTTTTGAGTCAAGGACAAACAGCGATTGTATTGACAGAAAAAGCTTTGTAAAAAGTTTGAATGTCCGCTGTTGAGCTCTCAATGACTTTAATGATTAGGTTCTGCCGATCGATTCTGTAAAAATATCACCCTGAAACTTAGGTAAAGTGAGCTGGCAATAGTGTTAATCCCTAGCATCCTGCCGGTCGATTTGTGACAGTGACAGCTCACTTCACCTAAGTTTCACGGATCTTTTTACAGAATCGACCGACAGGTGTGGTTTCAATCATTTGTTGTCTTGAGTACAGTATTTCGTCCAATGAAATGGATGGCTTAGTTTTTAAAATTCTCTGTTATCACCTCTCCGATCTTCCTACCTACGCGTGACCGCTGTTTCATTAATTATCGCTTCAATCATTTTCATCCGCCTTTCCTTATAACAATTTATTTGGATTCGGCAGTATACGACGTCTTTTGTCTTCATACATGTCCAGACCGTATAGTCATTCACCACTTTTCGAGCCATAAGTTAGTATCTTCGCTTCAAAATTCGCTATTCGAATCTTCAAAAAGAATGACTAGAATTCCTCCTATGTATGTGTGTTTAAAAGGCAAACAGACACCCAGTTTCTCTATAAAAACAAAATAACCCTTTATTGCTTGTCATACATCAACCAATCACACAAAAATCCAAGTCACTCTTACTGCTATCAAAGGTGTACATCCAGCACTGTGAGACCATAGACACAATGGCGTTACAAACAAGACTAAGGTCGATTGCTCAACAGCCAGCCCGCAGTATGTAGGTGTGAACGAGAATATAAGCTGTGAGGTTTTTGAATAGCCTTCGAGAGTTAAAAAAAAAGTTTGAGGAGTAATTAAGATATAGTCTGTTAGGTGAGGTGTGACGTCTTAGAATAGCCTTCGAGGATTGAAAAAAAATTTGAGGAGTAATGATGGTACAGTCTATTTTAGAGGCATTCTCGTATTGCCTGTTGTTAGATATCCACCGATTTAAGAGAGACTTTTCATTTACAATTGTACATAGTACCTACAAATAATTGTTGGCTTGTTGCTTTTGTGACCCACCGCTGATGCGTTCATTCAACAATATTGTTTCTACAAATCATATTTTTTGGCCGTTCAAAATTGGAAATTCAGTGGAATAATGAAAAAGTTATTCAGTTTTTCGTGGTCGACGCTCTGGTGCAAGAGTCATTCAACAAACGGCAACAGTCTTGTTAACAACGTGCTGTCCACAAAATTGCCAGTTGTTGAACAGATGTAAATGCACCATAAGACATCGAACGCTGCAGAATTACTGTCTTTAATCCACCGAATTATTAGTAGAAAGAAAGAAAAATATTTTATTTGGGACACGCACAGGAAATGCAAACTGTAAGTAATAATAAAAATAAATTATAAATTATAAAACAAAAAAGGAGCATTTAAAAACAGAATAATAACGACCTGTGCGAGGCCAAAAAGGCTCCTATCTCAGCAAAATGCGGCGATATTTAAAAAAATAAATACCGCAGCGCTGGTATTCTCACTGTATTAAATGTTACGGAGTGTAGTTATTTTATTGTTATGATTGTTGACAACTTTAATAAATACAAGAATCAACTTTTTTAATATTCATATTAAAACAGCTAATGTCACCGAAAACACATATACAGGCTCTGATAGACAAAATTAACTAAATTAGGGCTTTCTTACCAGTCTAACCAAACGGTATAGTTACCCAGTAACTGGGTTGTGTAGGTCAGATAGGCAGCCGCTCCAAGTAAAATACTGGTATTCAGCTGCATCTGGTAAGACTGGAAGCCGACCACAACATAGTTGGGAAAAGGCTAGGCAGATGATCAGGTAGCAGAACCGCGAGAACAAACGAGTTTGCTAATAAGTATTATAATTACCAGGTTTTTGTATTAAATTAACAACTTCATCAACACTTATCAAGCTACTGTTAAGTGCTGTCAAGTACATATAGAGGATCGATTTGTAAGACGATTCGGACGCGATTACGATCTAACCGATTATGCTCTGTGGATTTCATCAAAATAATAATAAAAAGATGTAAAATGGTTTGCTTGGTTTGTAAGAGTTGGTAATCTCTGCAAGAAAACTACTAATCTGACATTGTTTTACTGATAGAAAGTTACAGCTATTTTATTATTCTTATTTTAATTATTGTGAATATGAGGACTACGCGGGTAACATTTCCTTTTTTTAAATCTTTATATTTTTAACAGCTGTCTGACTATTTGAGCACTTTATGCGGCTTACCCCAATGTCCTTTCTTTGGTATTCTTCGTCGAGTCGTTGAGCTACCGGTCTATTATTTAAAATACTATAAAATCTTTGTAACTGTGAAATGAATTTAATTAATATTTGCATCTGATTAAAGACATTCTTCACAATGTTTCATTAATGAACTGTGAAATATGAATCGTAAAATGCATTTTGAAGCAACATTGTTATAAAACCATAAAGTTTTTGATTGCTTGGTCGGAGGTACATAACCTTATCTACCGCTGTTTTCCTTATAGACACCTTGTTAAATTACTATATTGTTTTAGGGTAGTAATCTTTTTCTTATGATGAGTTATTTTAAAGGTAAACGAAGAAAAAGGAATATCTAAGGCTCTTAGCGAGTAGCGTTCTTTAGTTTCTGCCTACACCCAAGGCAAAAAGCCGTGAGTTTATGTTATGGTATATGTTATTTTAAAAACAGAAGTTTATGGTATAAGCTTAGGGGAAGACCAAAGAAACGATCGATGTACTGTGTGAAAGATGCTATGGCTAGAAAGTGGGTGGGTGACTACAGAGATGACGACTAATAGAGAAGAATGGAAGAAAAATATATGTTACGCCAACCGCAAATAAATTGTGATAAGGGCAGGAGAATGAATGATGCGTTATTTTAAATAATGGTAATATTGTAAGCTTTGACTCATTTTATTGACGCAATCTATTTAAATCAAATGAATACGTGGGTATTTAATTGTGGGTATAACATTATGCCTGTATTTAAAGACCCGTGGCGAGGCAGAGAATATTTTTTGGGTCGAAAACTGAAAAAGCCTTAAATGGATATTTCAACGATCCGAAAAAACGAAAAAGAAATTCGCTCGGATTTTAGCATACTGTGAATGCTTATTGAGAACCTACTGCCTAAAAAAGGCTCGTTTAAAAGTCCTCTGCTAATTCCTATTTAGCATAACAGTATGCTGTTACATCAGTAGGTAAATGAACACCGTATGAAATCGAATTCGTGACCTAACTAGTTAAACCATCCGACCTGAAACAAAACATTTATTTGAACTTTATTTGGAAGTTCAAAGTGATAACCGATACTGATAAGCACACAATTAAAGTAGAGCCAACAAAGTAACCTTTCAACAAAACCGACTACGTAATTAATTAACTTGGACTGCATAAGTGCAGAGTTTACACTACAAGACCAGAGGGAAGGTAACGGTATATTTGATTTTCCTTAATATCTATACTAATATGTATAATACAGCTGAAGAGTTTGTTTGTTTGAACACGTTAAACTCTGAAACTACCATCGGATTCGCAAAATTTACCATTTGGTTCCTAAAAAATGATGATGCGCTGCCTTCTGCGCAAAGTTCAGACCGGTCATCGGCCATATTGTAACAACTGAACAAGTCTCATCGAAAAACGCTTGATTTGGTGAGCTGCTTGATCTGGTCTTAATAAAAACTCTGATACATGGCTAATACTCGCCTATGTCTTGCTTGCCTGGCAATCTTAACGACTGCTGAGCGTGGGAAACCCGGGAGGTTCGATCCTCGGGTCGAGAACGGTATTATCATAAGGCTTTCTCATTAGAAAAATATCTGTACTAAAGGTGTTACTATCATGTATGCATACATTTTTAAGAACTGTCTGACAATTAGAGTACATTATGCAGCCTATCCCAATGTCCATTCTTTGGTATTGTTCGTCGAGTCGTTGAGCTCCTTAAGTTCTGAGTTGAGCTACACGATTACTGACAAATACGTGCATTGACTGGACAGGTCCATTGAAATCTATGTGGTTCTTTATCAAGACTCAAGACTCCATATTACCATGTGTATCTCAATATAATATTCTTTCTTATTTGTTCTACAGGAGGGCTCAATAGGTCACGATCTGGTGATCCGCCCCATCCCGGACTCCATGACGTCGGCGGCGCAAGACGACGAGATGTTCATGGACCCTTCTAGCATGGTCGACATGGTCTCCATCGACACTGGACTGCCTTTAGGTGAGTTACATACACTACCAGTTTATGACCAAAAAGTTTTTAATGCGATTGAGTCTGCCTACTAAATATAGTAGGCGATTTTTTTTTTTAAGTTAAAATTTCATATTGAGACACGATCACACACAAAGTACGATCTAGGGCAACGTGGCCGCTTTTCTTTAGATCGATTTTTGTTGCTTCGTGTCTCAATGTGAAACTTTTTAAAAGGTATTAGAAAATTCTGGACACACTTACCGAGGGTCCTTACTAGCCGTTATTCATAATTCCTTCTCAGTCACGAGATAATAATATTTTTTTAAAGGAGTGGCGCTAGTGGACTATTGTGCGCCCCTTTAAAGGTAAATGATGGACAAAAGCGGATACTAGGAACTTTTAAAAAACGTTAGTAATAAATTATCTAATGTCTTCGTAAACATTTTCCAGTGAAAAGAAAAAGGGAAGATCAACAGAGGTTATCACAGGCGCTAAATGGCGCCCAACACATCATCATCAAGAGAGATCCCGCAGAAGCAGAACATGACCATTTAGGAGATTACGGTAAGTTACCATTTACTTATAAACAAAGATAAAATAAAAATTGATTAAGTTACAAAACGAGACATTTTTTAAATAAATAGGTTTTTTTCCGAATAATAATCGACTAAACGTAATTCGAATGTTGATCGAAGACAAGAAACATTTACTTTTGCATTTAAAAAGAGAACATAAATCAAGATGAAACCATTTCATAGCATGTTATCTAGAACATAAGTTTCTTCAGTCGTAAACATGTTCACTCCTCATAAAATTATTAAACCAGTACCTAAATCATTCTTACTATAATAGATCAGAAAACAGTAGTGACAACGCCAAACAATATTTCCCCATTATTATTTATCTGTGTACACGTGCACCTCCATAGAGATGTCACGTGCATTGCGCATCCATCGATTACATATACCTACTTTATAATCGATTATGTTAATGGTACCGGTTTCGAATGCCACCACGTATATCTGATTCTTGAATGATTATGCTCATGTGTTGTAGCCATTATACTGATATACATCGTCAATAAGTTCGAAAAATTGCTTATATTATGGTAATTTTAAGAAAATATTACTGGGTAGTTTCGTATTTTTTTTTCGATTTTTGAATGTATTTTTGGAGCCTGAAGGCACACAAAATATATCGTAGTCATACTAAGTGACTTAAAACACTCACCTTCACCGTCACCTACTTTTAAAGCAAATTGGCCAACAATAATTATATAATAACTACAGCTGTGACTACATTTTATAACGTTATACATTGAAAACTAATATCTCGATCGACTCGACTAAATAATAGTGTACGCAATCCGATTACGACTATTTTAGTCGATTAGGTCAGGGGTCACGTCAAATTCTTTGTAGCGCTGACTTATTAATAATTTCGAAATATTATTTCTATAAATAATTAAAATTATATATTTTTTTAATGAATAACACATGCGTGAGGATATGTGACGGGCAAAACATATTTGATTTGATCGACGTGCAGTCAAATACAATAACAAAGATTCTTCAGAATTTTCACTTGATTCTCTAATCCTCACTAATAACTAAATTGCCCCTAATATCGTGACGATCCTACCATACGACAAACTTATAGGTTACTTAAGTAGGTACCTATACCTACCTAATTAATTCTTCTTTGCTCGACGATAACATGCCTATAATAATAATTAAGTATGTATAAATTGCTTGAGGGGCTCGTGGACAAATAATAGCAGCCACACGGGTCGACTTTCAAGGTTAAGCAACGCTTGCTGAGGACTGACCGAGACCCCTCCGTGCCTTAGAAAGCACGTTAACCCGTTGCTTGCCCCGGCTGTCATTTGTACATCTTTGACAGTCGGTTACGGGTAGTCAGAAACCCGAAAGTCTGACGACCAGTCTTACCAATGGGTATCGCGTTACCCAGTAACTGGGTTGTGGAGGTCAGATAGACAGTCGCTCCATGTAAAATACTGGTATTCAGCTGCATTCGGTAAGACTGGAAGCTGACCCAACATAGTTGGGAAAAGCTACGCAGATTATAATGATGTATTATATACTTATGTATAATTACTTAATGTCGTCAGCATATGGCTGACGACATCTGTCATCACTATTTTAAAATGTTATCAGTTTGAATAAATTGATTAGTCTACCAAAATATTATTTTATCTATTGTTAATTTGTATTGTTGTTCTTCCGGCTTATTCATTTTAACCATTGTCAGTTTTTAATCACAGTTACAAATTAATTTTAAAATCGTCGCGATTCCATCAAAACATCTGCTACTTAGTGGCAAATTAAAATAATACATTAGTCATTAATTTATCATCGAAAATGATGCTGTTTACATTAACTAAAATGTGCCGTAAATCTTAATTTAGAATCTTTTAAGTTCTTTTGTATAGAATCCTAATACTTATCGGTTTAAAAAAAATTACAGCGCTTTAAAAAATAAAAGAAATGTATGTTATATTACACGTACCTACCTATTACAAAAACAGGCAAAGCTCGGTCACGTCCCAAATGACACCAACAGTTGCTTTAAGTACAAAACACTTATACCTATTTGTTAAACGGCACCTATTAATCAGAGGGGGGGGGGGTTAAGTTTTACTGTCCCACCGGCCAAAGACCAGACGTGACTGATATACCTTACACATACATTACATTATACATACCTAGTATCAAAAAAAGTTTTCCAATAATGAATTATCATTGGTCATGCTGGACAATTTCCTGCACATTGCTGCCCCTCCTCCTCCTTTAGGCACTATACTCCTATCAAAGAGAGTACTTGCTCAGCTACACTCGCTTGGAGGGTAGAACTCTCACTGAGAAACTCATGCTTGGGACATGGCTACGCTACGCATACTAACACGCTTAGCATGACCACAATAGAATTAGCATGACGTCGACGGAAGAATAGACAAAATGACGGATCACAGTCTGTAATTTTGTCTATTCTGCCGTTGACAAAACTCGCAGAAAACCCGTTTCTATGGTTGTCATGCTACGCGTGCAGCGAGTGATCGCTCGTCGGGGCGTCGCTAATCGCTACAGCTACTAGTTGTATTCTCTTCTCGTTAATCGCCGCGAGCGGCGGCGGTGGTGGGACTGGTGCATTAGGCGAAAATGTAAAAATAAACTCGTCTAATTAGAAAACTATCTGAATAAATAGTATTTTACGCAGGTGTTAAGGTAAATATAATAAATAGACCAATACAGTTAGACTAATTAACATTTAAATATCTTTTGGATTTTATCTTTGATATTACTAAGTTGCAACGATTATCATATTTATACCATTTTACGTACTAATCTGTAGACACAAGTGTCAACGCTAAAATCTTAATATACTCCTCGTTGGCTTATTTAATTAACTAGTTGAAGAACTTTTGACACGTGAGTCGTGACCTGTAAAGTTGGCAAATTTTTATGAGCACGATTTTACTAGCTATAATAGCGTATAGATACGACAAGCTAGTAAAATCGTGTTAAAGAAGGACATGCAAACTTTAGTACGAATCAACTCAGCTTATCCACTTTAGTCCACTGGTAGATACAGATACACATTGGAGATGAAAATACGACAAGAAATTAAACTTCATAATGACGTTTCCAGTCTGCTTACGAAAATTCAATCAAATATTTCCAATAGTTTAGTCAGTACAGCTAATCGGCTGTTCGGCAAAATCCATCGTCCATCACTCCCTAATCATTCAAATCACTTTTCATTTATTTTCGTATTGTTGTGTCATTTTAAACGTCGGCTTCTCCCAATTCGCACCACACCCCTTGGTTCCCCACCTTCCTTATCCAGTCAATCCCAGGGTCCCAGCCTCATTTTTGCAAGCGTCAGTCTATTGACTCTGGGGGCGTCCCATGTTATCTCCGGAGAACTGGTCTGCTCGCAACGGCCATCGATCTTACGGTAAGATCGATGGCCGTTGCGAGCAGACCAGTGTAAGATTCTTACCCCACACTAGGTGAACACTTGATAGGGATAGCCCAGACTAACGTAAACCTTGAAAGAATCCTTTTCCACCATTTGTCATAATCTGAGTCTTGGACAAACTTAACTGTGAGTGCGGTACTCTGTTTCCTGGACATACATATCCAAACATTTTATTGAAGTCTCTATACTTCTACGTTAACAGAAAGTGCCTTAATTTGTCACAGCTCATTACTGTTACTTTGTCCTTAGCTAGCGACGTAGATAATCGCCTAGACTTGATATGTTCATTATTATGGAGAAATTTTACTACTTACATTACCTATACCTGCGATAACCGAATAGGTAGGTATGGTAGGAGAAACCGCCATTTAAATCGGCGTAACCAAGATGGAAGCCGAACTGGTTTAAAACAAAATGTCACCTCTAGACTGTATCTATGTGATCAAGCTAAATATACCTAGCTATCAATTAAAAATTAATAGAGCTAACATTTTATTTAGTGATTCTTTGAACTATGAACTGTCAAAGATCAATGGAAACGTGTCGATTCTGTTTTGTTATATTTCCCAACATTCAATGATTTGCGGATTCGTTTTCATTTGTTTAATGGCTGAAGAATTTTGATGATCCGGACGCAGTTAGTGCTAATCACGCTACGCTTCGTAACTATGTTCGTTTGTGTTCCTGATCTCACACGCATTACAAGCTGAAATCCCAGCATAGTAACCTACATGACAGACACGCAAATTCAAAAATTAACGGTCATAGTTTTCGGAAATATTGAATAGCATTAGGATAGGTTTGAGTGAAGGTATTTCAGGACATTTTAGACGTATTAAAATGAATTTTAATGAATGACTTTTAATGGTTTTCTTTTTCACTTCTTATATGAAATAAGTGAAAAAAAATCTTGTTCTTCCAGGCAAATTTTAGTATTAAACTTTGCATAAGCATGCAAAAACAAATTGTCCAGATTAATATTTATATCTATTATATTTTATTATAAAATCTTTCGTATAATGTCATGCTATCATAGATTTCCGAGACAAATCTCGTTTTGCTAATAAGTTCGTTATTCCGTCTTGGACGGGGTCATAAGGCCAGACTCTAACGTCACCTATTATTTTAAATTCGCGATAGAAAAAAGTTTATAATAATTCTGCGGTTCATGAATAATCCACTATTTTGGGAAAACCGACAAACAGCAGCCCATAAAATTTTTATTGCTGGGCAAAGGCCTCACCGGTGCACGTTTGAATTTGTTCTTGAACACAAGCTGTCTAATAATATCGACCAAAATTTTATTCGATTCAGGATTGAACCGCGTAAAAATCGACTAAAATAATAAATCACACGAGGTGTTCCTTTTGTTTTTAAGCATCGCTTTTTATTTTTGGAACGGATGACAAATAGGTTGATTTTCAAATTAAGAACTGATTTCAAATGAACAAAATGTTACAAAACTTGAAAAAAATGTTACTATAATTTTTCACATGGTATTGTGTAGACGACATCCAGACAACAAAATACGAAAAAGACAAATATCAATATAAAACCGGTTGCAGACGAGCGTAATATAATGTATCGTGTAATTTAATGCGAATAGTGTGAACATCACACAAAATCAACGTGAATCCTGTATGTGTTCGAATGCCTGGGGGCTGGGGCTGCTGGGAGCCTTTGTATTCGCGCTAAAAAACGACAGCCGATGGATCAGCACGAGCGTCAGCCTGACCGTTACATGTAGGTAATGCTCGTAATGCGTCGACACACAGAATTCGCGTTACATTACACGATACATTAGGTACATTACACACGTCTGGATCCGGAGTAACGGCTCCCGCAGACAATCACGACGCGTCGACGCCGATGGTGCGACAGGATCCTAGTAGAACAATTTCCATGTAATTTTCTTAGAAATTGTTTTATTAATGCTTTAATAAAAGCATTGTCATGATACGTAATTATTATGATCTGTACCTACCTAATGCCTATTATTTGATCACAGTAGGTACTTAACTAACTTACATTAGGCGATAACTATTGCCTACATAAAAAATACCGGATTGGATTAAATCTTTTGTTAGACTAATTAGGTCAGTAACAAAAAATATCTAAGTATAGGTAACATAATCGAATTCTTCAACGGTACTTAATTACTATGGGAGTGGCTAATGTCTTAGAGAATCTGATTTACCTACTAGGTACCTACTTTGATTTATTGAGACAATATTATTATTTTTAGCGTGTTGATGGCAATTTAGATAGAGTGAGCCCAGAATTTGGCTACGAGTTTGACACCTTCGGTAGCGTCCATCAGAGACAATATTTATTACTTCATTTGTAACAGAGATCAATCCAATTCCATAGGTCCAATATATCCGTAAATAGGTCGTCTATTGACCCCTGAAACCTGAAAGGATAGGCATTTAGACAGTTGGCAAAAACAAGAAAAAAGAGAATACTTTTTATTCTGTACCCATACGAATGACTGATAAACCAACCTAAATGTAGAAATTTTACAAAGGGTTACAATGGGCGGTCTTATCGCTAAAAGCGATATTTTACAGACAACCTTTGGATGGATTTAAAACGGAGAAAATACTGCCCTGCTAAGCCGATAGGCGCTATCTCTGAGATATGGCCTTTTATTTATTTTAAATTCTTCCAATAGCTATAACAATTTCGCATCTAATGGTACAAGCCAAATAGCGATATCTAACTTAAAACACAAAGAACAACCACTACGAAGTTTTTTTATAGCCTCGTTTCCTTAAATTACAATTTACAAAAAGTCAATTTTCTCAAAACTTACTCCGATTGAGATAGCGCCTTTCGGCTTTGCAGGGCAGAATAGATAGATATACCTACCTACCTATTGTTTTACTGACCATATTTACCTACCTATACTATACTTAAATAAGGCAAAAGAAAAACATATTGGTCCTAATTTATTAGCCAACGTAAATGATTTGATATTAGGTAAATAGTAAATTTATCAATCTCTATTCAAATCGATATTATTATAAACCTAATTTGCATTTTAAATTAAATTAAAAATGTCTCGTAAAAATAGAAAAAGTTCTATGTGTTTCGAGAAGTCTCGTGAAATATAAATAAAAGGATTTCAATTAATGACCATGGTACCTACCGAAATAGTTTTTCTTTTTGCAATGGAAAAGTTTTTTATTAATTAGGTTAGAGTATGTATTATTTTTCTATGAATCTTCCTCACTCTCCACTTTTCTGTAAAACGGTTTTAATCTAAAAATCATAACTAAGTAATATTATAAAGTAGCAGACAGACAGACAGACAGCGGAGGCTTAGTAATAGGTTTCCGTTCGGGTACGGACCCTAAAAATGAAATGCTGTTCGTTGATAAGCACATCACTTCAGAACGGCTGGAACAAATTGCCAAATTTTTGTTATAAAATGTTCGCAATAGTCCGAATCACTCTTAGAGTAGAATCAGCGTACCTACCACACGATCAATAACAATCTGTTTCATTTTAACAGTTCAACTACATCAATCAATCAATTCAATTGTTCATTTTCGTGTTTTGTTCTTTCTTTGCGTCATGTGTACCGCAAATAAACGTATTTTCTTTCTTTTCTTTACATTAATTGCGTTATTTACTTACGTTGTTAGGATTAGCAATATTCTTTAAAAGTATTGAGATTGTGATTGATCGTTTGTTACGCAATTAGGGTGCAGGTTCTTACGGGAAGACAAATAAGAAAAAGTTTTTTCTTGTTTTGTCTTTGATTTATAATAGGTTTCATGAAGCCTTGCGCCATCTATAGTTTTCTTACGAAAGTGACTTTAATAATCACCCAAAGTCCTCAACAGATGGCAGTATATGAGTTTATTTTATTTTATTTATTTAGACGTGACTAAAAAATCTTTCCAGTCCTTGCTACCTCAACCTCAATTCACATATTTATATGTTTTCTTTAAACATTTACAGCATTCATGGAGCCAGATCACCTGGGCAAGCGATTCAGGCGGAAACGCTCGACAGAGGCGCATTCCAGACGGAAAAGAGAAGCACCCTACGTCATATACCCGGAGATTCTGGTCATCGTAGATTATGATGGCTACAGGTAAGGTTTTTCGTCGACATAAAAACGAGATTTGTTTCGATAAAACAGACGAATGACGCTTTAAAAAACTTAGCGTAGGTGTATTTATTCATTTATTTGGGTGTAGGCAGGTTTAAGGTCTATTTAAATACTTGTTTCCAATTGATGTTATTTCCACTTAAACATCAAATTAAATAAAGTCGATTTTAGACTAACTAGTACTAGATCAAAATATGAAGTTGCAGCGCTAACTGAACCTTATGTGTAGGCATTACAGTTGTTTTTCCTAAAACTCATGTTTGTTTACATATTTGGCAAATACTAAATTGCGAACGCAGATTAGGTATAGGTAGCTCATAAACTCATTCTGTGGTCCTGACTCCTGCAGAATGACCTAAGCTCGATAATTTACTGTATTTTCTTTGAACATTTACGCACCTTTGGTAGAACAAGGGCATAATTGTCATAAATTGCCAAAATGACTTAAATATGCAGAAATGCTTTAAAAAGGCCCTTTGAACTGGAGGGACAAAGACATTCGTTTGGCAATTTATGACAATTATGCACTTGTTCTACCAAAGGTGCGATTTGTTCCTTTAAACACGAGGTTCTGGTTTCTAAGAGTATAAGCGGAAAAACCTGATTTTCAACTTACAAATTTTCATTAGCAGCCCAGAGTTTGGCCAGCCCGCAATTACATTAATTAAACTTAACTGGCGTAATGTCGGGGATAATAACCATTCCAATTATGTAATTCATTCTGTTTTTTTGTTTCCAGGTTACATGGAGGCGACAACGTCCAGATCAAGCGTTACTTCGTGTCGTTTTGGAACGGCGTAGACCTCCGATACAAACTGCTAAAAGGACCCAGAATACGGATATCCATCGCCGGTATCATTATTTCTAGGGTGAGTTCAATGCTGAGCGAAATTAAACTTTATATATATGGGATAAAGTTGATTTTCTCTTGACCAAATTTCTTCTTCATGTTCTTGAGTAATTAAGCAAATGTTTTTACAACATTGGTTAGACTGGAAGCCGACCTCAACATAGTTGGGACAAAAACTAGGCAGATGATGACTGTTTTAACATTGGTTGTGTATATGATACAAAACTTAATAAGTTCTAAAGAAGTAGACACAACGCAAAATAAATATTTTTTATTATAAAAAAATTGAGCATACAATCATAGCACTAGTAGGCAATAATCAAGAATTTGCCATCAACTTAAAATCAACCATTTCATCCGTCTCTATACAAAGTTCTTCCAGTAATGTCTTCTTAGACTTAGGATAGCCTTCTAGTATTGCATCCAGCATATCACTGCAGATTCTTTTGCGTTTTCTGGAAATAAAAAGCATAAAAGTCTATGACAAAAAAAAAGACTCACTATTTTGATATGTATCACAATAAATAAATAAATAAACATGTTGGTCTATTTAAATTAAGAATGAGCTAATATTGACAATTGTGTAAAGGACACAGTAGGTACCGTACCTTTTCTCAACAAAAATATGTAAAGAAGAATAATAATAAGCAATTGCAACCCATCCAAATCTTTCAAAAAATTTACCTGTATTCTTTCAACAATTTTTCATGCTCAGTGACTAAAATTTTCTTTTCTTCAACACTCATGACCTCTGTAGAGGTTTTCAACACTTCCAACTTTTTCTCTGTGGTTTCTATTCTATTTTTAATTTCATCTATTTTTGTTTTGGCTGTACCAGTGGTTGGTGTAGATATTAGGCTCTTGAGATTTATTTCAACAGTTTTCAAGGCATTTGTTTTGTCAGCCAGTTCTTGTGTGAGAGTTTTGGTTAAAGCATCATAGTCTACAAAAGAAAATAAATGAATGTCAATTTAAAATAATTAGGCTGTAACACAGACACAGAACTCTTCTCATAAATAAAATAAAAACAAATATTTGAATCATAAATATGATGTAGGTACTGAACCTGTTGCATCCCCATCTTCTGCTACACTTTCTGTTTGTATAGCAGCGAAAACTTTTTGTTTTCCGTACAATTTACACTTTATTTTCCCTGCTTCACTCAAAGCATCTAACGATTTTTGAATCGCTGACTTAGGAAAAGCTCCGCGCAAATTAACTGTTACGTCCGCGCATGAATACGGGCGATTCGTATCTACTAAGTATTTTAACACTGCTTCACTGGCCATTTCAATAAAAATATTAAAAAATCCTTTTCGAAATTGTTTTCATTCCTCCGTGTAATTTTAAAATCCCGCCGTTATGTAGCGAAAAGTTTGATTTTGACAGTAACTTTTTTTTATTGTCAATGCTAAGACATTATTAGTGATGCGCGTATCTCGATTTAGTAACATGTAAAAACAATAAAGATTTAATTTATTGTGACATTTTGAAAAAAAACAGTAAAATATGTAGGTAGTAGTAAAAAGTTACCTTTACATTGGAAATATTTTGGGTCAAGATTATGTCAATTTTATGTAGGTATCTCGTTATAAATATCATGTTTAGGGTCTCTTTTGTACTACGCAGCAAAACTATCTTATAACCAGTCTTTGAGTAACTGGATTTAAACTTTTACTGGATCATTCAAAATATTAATAATCGTTTAGTAACGTGCAAATATATTATTTCTTTCAATTTTGAACTTTGTAGACACAAATGTTTATTTCAAAGGTCAATAAACATTTCAAAATACTTACTACCTTATAGCCTCATTAGCATAATAACTATATACTATATTTAACTTAAAGGAGAAAAGTACATTATAATATGTCTTAGCCATAAAACCTGAACTAGCCAAGAAACATTTAATCAATTTGTATAAATTAAAAACACCTGCAATATTAATGAAATGAATGGTGGTTATTTAATTGTTATAGTATAAAATTATGTCAATTTATAATACCTAACGAAACAAAAACATAAAGCGGTGAGTAGAACAAGTTTTATTAACAACTTGCGAAATTAAAAAAAATCGGATTATTCAAGGCTAGGAAAGTTACCTAGACACAAGATTTCGACCTTTAACCTTTAGCATAGTGACTAATAAGTCTCCTTGGGTATTTAAAGTAGCGTCGCTTCCTTGATTATTATAATAACGTACCTATAAAGTGACGCGGGAAATCATTTTTATATTACGTCTCGATGGTTTTTGATCACCTTTATGCCAAATTAGTGCAAAATATGGTGATCAGATTCCATCAATCGATACCTATTTACACTCCTTTTGTTCCTTCTTCAGTTTTCCTTAAAGTAATATTTTGTTTGTATGGATCCTATTTCTTAATTATACCTACGTACCAAACTACCGTTTACCTATGAATCTAAAACTAGGACTCTGTACTGACCAAATAATTGTCCCAGGGTCGGGATGCTACACCATACCTTGAAAGAAATCGTGTTGGTCGAGACGCGATAGACTCGGCAGCAGCGCTCACTGATATGGGCAAGTATCTGTTCAGGGAGCGAAGATTGCCTGTCTACGACATAGCTGTTGCCATCACCAAGTGAGTTCTTAACTGGTTTTCATAAATAATTGTTTAATAAGCTGAAAACAGCAAAGCGGTTCACGCTTAGTCTTTTTAATTATTGCTACAAAGGCGGTCATGAGGATATACCAACTGCCGTCATGAGTACGCTTAGCAGAGGATCGGTGATCGCAATGTGTGTTGTCATCGACGTGACTGGTGTCCTACAATAATCCTTTTTTTCTGTCTTTAAAGCCTGTACAATCGAATTAATTGAAAGAATAATATACGATGTTTGAACTATGTCCACAGTCATATACCTATCATGGGCAGTGTTTCTTAATATTTTATAGCGATAATCTGTTTGTTGCACATAAATTATGTAACATATTGTGTTTTGTTTAAAAAATATATAAATTCTGGACACAACTGAATAGAAAATTAAACAATACCTATATTAAGTAACCTATCTATCAAGTTGTCAGTCATTACCAGTTTTGAAACACGATTATCATGGAGGAACTATTTCAAAACTGTGTGATCACAATATCGCGTGAGAAGATTATAGCTATTCAAATTTTATTGCATTCAAAACTCATTCGAATACAACTTTATGTAAAGCCGATAAATATTACTAAACAAACTTTGTTTTCAATTTGAATACAATAAATCTGATTAATATTCTAGTTTCGAGATGATAAGAAAAAAGTTCCATTGGCTCGATACTTTGCAAGAATAGAATTTGTCGAGGTCTTATTGGTTTGTGTTTATGATGTCATTGTCTTGTGTTCTGTTTACACTCAACAGTATTATTTTATATTTTTTATTTTATTGTCCACGTAACACTTACAGGACAAAAGGTAAGATGGTAAGTATATCCACGCTTTCAAATCCTAATTTAGCGCCATTATTCAAAGTAATTACTGTATAAAGTACCTACGGACTACGGTCTTGACATAGTTTTAAGACATGATAAGGTGAAGGTCAAGGATTTGTTATGAAGACGAGGAAACTAATTTGACCAACAGGTATGACATGTGCCGTCGTCGCAAGGGTGGTCGCTGTACAAAAGGCACCGCTGGTAAATTAAATTTTAAAACAAACGTTCATTAGAATGGTGTTGTCAAACGGCGCGGCATTAACCGAGGCTTGAGAGTGAAACATTAATTACTTGCTTCATTATTTTTTATTTATAAGGTAAAGGATTTGGTAATGGCGCTGAATATTAAAAAAATACACTATACAATAGTCGCTTGCACAAGATGACGTTCTTGTATAAGAAAATTACAGTTTAATTTCATTTCTTACATGGAATGAGGTGAACCAAAGAAGTTCCACGAGCCGTCGTAGGTTTTTGTAGAACAACAGGAAAATATTGCATCTTATTGAGTTTTATTCTTTCCATATAATTTCAGACTAGACATGTGCAGAAGACAATGTCCCAACGATCCGTGCAATAGAGGGACAGCAGGTAGGCGTGTTACAGAGATATTACATTTTCCAAAAGCACGCCTTTTTCATCAAAGTCCCTCACCTATTTGTTCACAATTATACACTATGGATCCATAATTCCACTTGAATATACCTTTACCCGAATCCGTGATGTCATATTCGCACCTTGTGAATAATATTCTGTCTTTTCTGCAATTATTTTCTTCTAGAAACATTGTAAATCTTTGTGAATGCATCATTTTACATATCTAGATGACGTGTAAATATTAATCTTCTTCCATTTTATGTAGTTTGATCATAAAAAGTTTATTGTATTTTATTGTCTACGTTGTCTCTATCTACTTATCCTTAATAATTTTGACTAAAATATTTAAGCGTTTATTTTCATCATCATGTATTGTTTTCTAGATACTATCTGACTTCATCGTCATATAAAATGACGCCTGAGTACGTAAAATAACAAAGTTATAATTTAGGCATGAAATGCTTTCTAAAATCAATTAATAGCATGTACCTATGTATTTTATTTACTGTAGTCATTGATTGTTTACTTTAGTTCTGGTAATTACTTATATCTTGACACCTAAAGAATGTGTTACGAGTAAAGTCCATGTTCATATTTTCAAGATACCCAAATGATAATATCGATTTAGTAATGTTTTTATCAACTTACTAATACGTGGTTGTATAAAAAAAGGTTTGTTTCACTTCACTAGCGTGAATTGATGTCAAATGTCAATGTCAGGTCGTAGTGAGGCGCGGGAAATTTTAATAATAATAATTTAATATGCTTTTTGCTTCTACTTTAATTAATAATATTTTTCTAAATGAAAAAAAGTTGCATGTTGATAAATATTATGAGCTTTAATAGTATGCACTATATCTAATTTTATTTGCATGCTTTTGAAAATGGTTCAATACCTACTAACAATGACAAGGTTAGCAAAATTAACTATAACTCGGTGACTTAACGCTTCTGAATCTTAAATAAGTTTTCAATGCATGTTTTGTGTCTCCTTTTATCCTCAACACTTCACTGTGAGTATTTAATCATATATTTAAGTATTTTTTGTGTCTTTTTACCTTCTTCACGCATCGATCATCGAACTGTAAGTAGTGTTAGCTTTATGAATATTTATTACCTCTTTTTACCTGAAACTCCTTAGTCCTACGATCACGCATTCATTTAAACAATTCTATTCTGTAAATTTTTTACCTTTCTCCCTTTCTTTTGCAATTTTATTGATAGTAAAAGTACTGTAAATTGACTTTAAGACTTACCTACTTACTTAATTTATTTCAAAGATTTTGATACTTAAGTTCTTCATAGGATAGTCTGTTATTTGAAATATCCAAAGATATGCCCGTTTGCCATGTAAGACACACGGTCCAATCAAATCCCTCCTTCAAATTCAATTTTAACCAATCAAATGCATTTTTAACTTCCAAATTCTCACACACTATTCCAATGCTAAGGTTTCGCGTACGTCGGCGGCGCTTGCGTGGTGAACAAGAGACTCGAGAAGGTCAACTCGGTCGCTATCATTGAAGATACCGGTGGCTTCTCCGGTATCATTGTCGCTGCTCACGAAGTCGGACATTTGTAAGTATCAAATTCTTATACAACCACCAATGAAAGCTCCAACTTCATGTACCTAGGCTCTTTTACCGATAGGCAGTAGCGGATCCAAGGGGGAGGCTAAGGGGCTCAAGCTTCCCGCCCCCAAAAGCGTCCAAGCTCTTCCGTGACAAATCTTAAAGTAAACTTGATATTATTTTAATCAAAGACATTCAATTATTTACTTTTTAGCAAGTATTACACAACCTAATATACAACTGTAATCAATTATCCTTAACTTAATAAGAAGGTGTTTTCAAGTATATTTTCTATGTTACGAGAGGAATTTTGAATCCGCGCGCCACTCATTCTGCCGCTCATGATGCCGGTTTGGCCGCTATGTACCTATATTCACCGAGATATCTCTGGTAGTAGGTACATCTGGTCTACAACCTAACGAAGTCATTGAGGAATTAGCGAAAAGGAATCCGAGGAGAGTTGTAAAATGTTGTGTGCTTTTTTAGTGTTTCCCTTGCTAAAACCTACCCTCAGTGGGGTCAAGCCCCTCCCAAACAATATTCCTGGAGCCGCCACTGCCGATAGGGCTAAGCTTTTACCCCAATAAAAACGAAAAATAAATACTTAGGAACCTAACTCAAATTGCGCCACAATTCTCGATTTTCTCACCCCTGCGTCTCTGGAATCGCAAATATCAAGTTTGTACCATCAAAGAAATTCATATCTAACCAGTTTCATAACAAAATCCCGTGAACACGATGATCACATCTGTTACTGGCCTGGCTCTATAGCCGCCGAGCGCTGCAAGCAAGAATAGTCCTTACGGTGGAGATAAGTACCATCGAAGAAGTTCATATCTAATATGAACTTCTTCGATGGTACTTATCTGATCTGTTAATCTACTGTGACATCTCATGTTTAGCGGATGTGAATAGTGCTCGAAATAGTCTAGTTTCATTCCTAGGCTGGAAATGATGGCAACAGAATTTTGCATTTGGAAACCTGAGGTGATTTCGACTTTATCTTCAGTAACTAAAATTACCTACTACATAATTCACACGGCTGAAATCTACCCAGAGAAAATATAGCTGCCTGACGAAATACATTCTTCCTCTATTTCATCATAGAACAGCAGTACTATTCTGTAACCATCTCACCGTGCAAACTTAGGTGAAGTGAGCGTGGAGTGAGCTGTCATTCCACAGGGATTGACACTATTGACAGCTCACTTCACCCAAGTTTTCACGGTGAGGTGTTTACAGAATCGCATGGCTGATCTAAACTTACTACCGACTTTATTATTTTTTCAGACTAGGAGCCGTACACGACGGCAGTCCCCCGCCCGTCTACCTCGGCGGCCCCGGCGCTGAGAAGTGTCAGTGGGAAGACGGGTACATTATGTCCGACTTGCGACACACTGAGAAGGGATTCAGGTGGTCACCCTGCAGTGTGCAGAGTTTCCATCATTTCTTAAAGTGAGTAGAAGAATTGGGGACAAAATGCTGAAAATGATTATCGGCGTGATATTGGTATTATTGTGATGATAGTCGATTATAAGCGTGATAGTAACTATAGTAACTGTCTTGTTACTTGTTAGAATAATGTTTAAGTAGGTACGGGATATTTGATATTGTTTGACTATCACGCCTGCAATATTGACTATCAAATTGATAATAATCGTGTTGTTGTCGTGATAGTCACTATCATGTCTGTGTTATAAAGTTTACCCAGGAATTAGTAAGTTATCCTTGACTTTACTATTCACACCTTTAATAAGCTGTGATAGTCGTTTTTTTAACTGACGAATAAAATGAGGAGGGAAGTCGAAACGGATTTTTTTTTGTGTACTTTCATGCGAACCTAAACAGCCGCAATAATCGTCAAATCTAAATCCATCAATATACTTTAACGAATATTTTGCATTACAGCGGTGACACAGCGACTTGTCTTTACAACTCGCCACACGAAGACGACTCACTACCGCGAGTACTGCCCGGACGTCTGTTGACGTTAGACGCGCAGTGCCGGAAGGATAGAGGGACCAGGTAAGCTATGTTCAACACATGTTTTGATTTACCTACAGAAATAACTAAGTTTGCTTTAAAAACACTAACATTACCATAAGATTGATAGCTAGCTCCCAAACTTTTTCGAAATTATGTAAACCTTCTCTTTCCACTTTCCTCGATATCATCTCATCTGGGATGGCAGCGCATCTGGAATGCCTCAGTTATTGCAGGTCTATAGGCGTCTGTAAACTCTTTACCATCAGATGGGCCGTCTGCTTGTATACCAACCAATAACATACAAAATTCTTCAATTTCTAGCGCATGTTTCAAAGATGAGCGAGTGTGCGCGCAGCTGTTCTGTTTCGACGCGGCGAGCGGGTACTGCGTCGCGTACAGACCAGCCGCTGAAGGATCGCCTTGTGGCGATGGGCAGGTAGATACGACTATTCAATTGTTATTATGTTCGTTAAAGGTAGGTCTCAAATTGATAAGAGGTAGAGTGAAATTGCAGTTAGCTGTGGAAAAAAGATAAGTCTTCTATCTTGCCAACCTTGCGTTTTGTACGCTGCTTTACTCCTAACAAAAATCTTAGTTGTCTATAAGATTTTTGTTAGGATTAAGGCAGAAGGAAGGTATCTATCTTATTTCACAATAGTGATAATGCTGTGGGCTAAGGTCTTTAAGATCTATAGCAAATCTAAACAACTTATTTCTACCCTACCCATTCGATGAGCGCTGGTTTTATCTTATAGTTATAAAAAAATATTCAGATAGGTGGTCCAAATTTTAATATCTATTTATTTTCAGTATTGTATAAACGGGCGGTGTATAACCGAACATGAGAACATAATCCCCGACTATTCGCAACACACGCCGAGCTACGTGCGTCCTGAAACGAGCCCGTTCTTCGGAAACATTACCAGGTGTGTATCATTATGATACTGATATTTACCCTTATAAGTGTGGTAGTTAATATTATCAGTGTGATAGTTGATATTATGAGTGTGATATTTTGTGTTATGACTGTGATATTTTATATTACAGTTGTGAGTTTTTTTTTATAGATGTTTTGTATTTTTCTGAATAGTTATGTTTGTAAACTTAATGTTTTTTTTGTTAGAAATAAGCAATCCGTAATTAAGATATCCTCTTAAGATTATGGCTACATAAATATTAAATATTTATAAAACCATACCACAGCACAACCACATCAATATAGTCACAGCACTGGCCCAGCCAATGAGAACACAGCACTTTCTCATTGCAACCAGTTTGTGTACATACAGGGGCACACAATACTAATACTGTATTTCTTTAACACGTAGTTACGATGGAACAACACAGCCGTACGTAGCTAGTACATCGGCGCCACCCGCACAAACCCTAAAATACTACCAAAAGAGCACAGCATACACTACAAAATCAACTACTACAACAAAAACTACAACAACAGCGAAACCATACTTCCAGTTTACAACAAGAAAACCTTACCAATTCTTCACTGACAAGACTACAACGACGACTAGACAGCCCAGTTCGAGCGTCACATACCCTTCGTCAGTAAACAAATATTCAGTCACATCAACGAAATCTCCTTACGATTTCAAAGATTTTACTACAAAACCTCCAACGCCTGCCGTGAGTACGGAGAAAAGAGGGTTTTATAACAAAGATGATTTTGACGGCTTCTTTAGAAGGTCGACAACAAAGAGTCCTCACCAAGACAAGAGTATTAAACCAGTCTTTAAGATTGGGACGTATTACTCTCAAGCGAAGTCGAGTGACAATTCTATTCGACCTGATGCGAATTCTCAGCAAGTACAAATTGAGCCAGCGAGGTTCGCGTTTTCCTACAGAAAAAATCTGACGAGCGGCGAGTTAGTTCGACAATAGGTTGCCAATTATTGGTAAGGATGGACGATGGATGGTCATTCTCTTTCATACGTCGACATCGACCTCTTATTTCATGTCATGACTTTTGAATGTTGTCATAGATTGGATTCACTTTTAATAACTACTATAACTAGTCATATTATACGAAATTCTGGTATATGCAGTTTCTTTTATAGACGAATGACCTGTTTCACTAACTGCGAATTAATTCGGCATACCAATTTTTTTTACTGTCGGTTAGATATTGCCTATTCAGACACCATGGAACAGGCCCATACTGAAATTCATTTAAAACAAAAAGATCATCGGAAAAAAACATTACTTACTATACGATGATAATGAATTCACCAAATGATTACAGCAAAAATGCATATTCCTAAGTCTTGACTCTAAACATGATCTGGAATGACATCATATTATGTACATAAATACTTCTACATACATATCGAATATCTTCCACAACCTACTTCAAACATTATGGATACATTACCTATACATCTACATTGTACATTTACTCTTACTTCTAAGTTTTTGTGCCATACTTTATGTTAATAATATTACTTACTCTTATTTTACTATTGTTATATAATGTCTTTTCGAATGTACTTATAATCATAAGCATGTGTGTTTCAGTCTCTATTTTAGGATTTAATCCTAAATATCATACCTATATTTTTTATTACTGAAAGTTCAACCTATTGTATACAATTTTCGGAATCATTTTCTTCTTACATCAATGTGTAAAAAATAGCAAGTCATATTTAATCAGTTATTTTTTCTAGCAGCCGCCATTAACGATTAGAGCGGGCCGAGCATTGAAGACTGTCTCACTGGAGCGACGCGACTTCTCCCCGCGACCCTCAAACGGCGACTAACCGCCCGGGTACAGGGCAGTCCCCCTCCAGTCTCAAACACATTACAGATTGTGAACCGCACACTACCCGACAACGAATATCACCTCGGTAATTCGGATAATTTTAAATATCAAACGTGTAATACTCGATAGTTAATTTCGAAATAATCGTATCTATAAGTAACTGTAATAAAAGCAAGCAGACTGTTATTTGCTTGTTTTTATTCCGAATATCAAACTCGTAATTAATAGAAACGGGAGTGTGCGAATTGTGTGTGAAATAAATTGTGTCCGAAGACAATGCTTTATGAAAGTGTCGGGCACAGTTCCGTGAGTGATATTACAATGTGATTGTGTTATTAATGAACTTATAAGTACACTAGAATATTAGAAACGTTAGGAACAGAATAGTCCAAGTGTCCTGCGGTCTTGGATAACGAGAAATACTCTTAGGTTTGAGTTATAAAGGTTGTAAAATCAATGTTACATAAAAGAAACTGCCACGAAGTGCCTTTTATACAGTAATTATTAAGAAATGTTAAAATAAGATTAATTTTTTTATTTTATTTTTTTGTTTTAAAGCTGACTTCAAGAGCGACTGGTTCGCGGTTTTCTGAAATTAGGGTTTATTTTCTTATTATTTAAGTAAATTTGACATTTTACTAAACTTCAATTATTATTGATTCTTTTGTTCTGATGAAAAATTCAATTTTGTTATAATTTAAGCGGTTTTTAATGTCTAAAATTATTTATGAAGAGATATTAAATCTATAATAAAGTTACCAATAGTGTAAAAAATCTTTACAATGTATTTCGGTTGTATGGAACATGCGTTGAGATCAGTGATATTGTAACTTTGACATCACTTGCCGTTGATATAACTATTTATTGTATTCAAAGTACTTATGTATAAAATCCCTTTTTTCCTAAAACTTTCTAAATTTTAAGGAAAAAAATATAGAAAATAACGAATACGGAGTTTTGTTGTTTTATTATTCATATTCTGAATTTCTACCACTTGAGACGTAACCTACCTACGGACTAATTAGTTTATTTTCAAATGGCAACACTTTCTTATCCTTTTCATCCAATAAAAAATATAAATAAAAACACAATCTTCCCAACACCTTTTATTTTGCCATCATTTATTAATAAAAACATGCCTAACTTGAACTAAGTATTACAAAAGTTATAACTTAAAGTAGTTTACTCAACGCAAACAAATGAACACAGATATTGCACGAAGAATTGTACAGGCACATTACGTACTATGCATACACTACTAAAATATACAAAAATATCATACTTTTTAGAGTAAACGCTTTTCAATGCACTGTAAACTTCACTTCACTGTCTACTTCCGCACTGTAAATCGGAAAATTAAATAAACTGTAGCGGATATTACTGATTGTATAAAAGTTTGAAAATGGAAAAAAGAACATTCCTTCAACCTTAAATTATAAAAGTAATTCACGGATTCACTTAAAATTAAGAACCATTTTATTTTCACTCAGGGAACTTTTCTTTTATTTTCCGGGTTTTTTTGTTAAAATATTGGGCAATATTTTACCAAAAAAGAGTTTCTAAATAAAAAGGTTCTTTCCATAATTACCCTTTGGTGCCTAGTGGGGGGGAAGTGGCACCAACGTGTTTGAATACAATCTTGCCTAACATACCGACCGACATACAGAACACTAGACCTGCTGGCATGAACTTCCTGCCGTTGTAATACCTGCAATTAAGAAAAAAAAAAAATCGTTCATATTTGTTTTGGCAACATTTTGTGTTAGTTCATGCGGAAATGCAGGTACAATTGCCAGAACGAAAGTTATTGCCTTGAGGTAGGTACACTAAGAATCCTTTACCTTTTGAGCATTCACATTACAAATCAATTCAATATCCAGTTGAAATTGATAAACAAAAAAACAGATTTTTATGTGTGCACGCCAAAATAGACCTAAGCTGCTTTTCGCTTCGTAAGTAGCTAATAGCTGGGATATCCTAGACACTTCATAAGTAGCTAATAGCTGGGATATCCTAGGCACTTCGTAAGTAGCTAATAGCTGGGATATCCTAGGCACTTCGTAAGTAGCTAATAGCTGGGATATCCTAGGCACTTCGTAAGTAGCTAATAGCTGGGATATCCTAGGCACTTCGTAAGTAGCTAATAGCTGGGATATCCTAGGCACTTCGTAAGTAGCTAATAGCTGGGATATCCTAGGCACTTAAGAGCGTTTATTCTGAAAGTGGGCAACGTCGCAAATGAGGTCTAAATGTCACATATTTCGCTGTTTTGATTAATTTGGCAATATTACTGTATGGAAATATGAAATGTGGCTAGCTAGCGGAATAGAATATTAATAATGAATTGCAATTATAACACTGAATTTGATGTTGTAACCATTTTAGGTGTAAAAAGCGCATTTGGAAAGTTTCCAAATACTTTTTGACATCTAAAACTAAATATTTGGGGTAAAAATATTGATTATGAAATGCAATAATTAATATCGTAATATTAATTATTGCATTTCTCAATATTTTAGTTCAATAGTTTTCCATACAGTCATATTATTATTGCCAAATTAATCAAAACAGGTAAATATTTGACAGCTATTTGAGACGTTGCCAACTTTTACGATAAGCGCTCTTAATCAGTGATTAAGGAAGGAAAAATTACCTGTAACCCATAAGACCTCCGAGAGCTGATGTAGTTCCTAACATAAGTGTGTAGTTTGAGGGGTCCTGACTCAGCTGGTAAGCTCCAACTCCTGAAAATGAGAGAGAAACCATCAAGTGACAGAAATATTATCTATTGTGTGGTGACCTGTATCACCAGTCTCTCACAAAGTTGGAATACAGCTGAGACATTTTTGTACACAATAACTTTAAGTCAGCTTTGTGAAGGGAGAATAAATTATTGATTGATTGATATTTTATTGAAAGATGCTGACTACAACTTTTGGAATGAAGTTCCTAATCGCACATTTTACTCTGCATACTTGGCAAATAGACATAGACTTTGAGACCTTTTTCTTTTTCATCTAGTTACTCTCAAACTTTGTTAATTTATTTTATTGTACCATTTATTTAAAACATAATATTCACGGAAAGGAACTTTGTTTTAACTAGGTGTCCCACAACACCACGACTTTTTTTAAAGAGTTTTACCTATTTCATAAACCTAAATATTCAGGCAGGTGCCAAATTACTTTGTATCACACAGCACACGGTGGTTATACTGTAACAACTTACCCAAAATTGAGCCAAATATGATACCAGCTCCCAAAGAAGGTATGGATCCTGAAAAAAGAGAATTTTATATTAAAATCTTAGTTTTTCAAGAAGATATTGAAAAGATATTGTATAAATAGTTTTGAGTAATCACTTTTTCTTGCATTTTTGTTGATACCCAACCTTACAAAACAGTTATTTTAGTCTATATACATCCAATCAAACAACATTGCTAGTACACTATACAATTTATACTTGAACTGCAAGGAAATAATAATATAATAGTAATTATGATCAAACAATACTTGTCAGACAACTGTAAACTTCATGTGCATGTAGGTGTTTTGTGTAATATAAACATGGCTATTCAATTTAAATACAATAGTGTTTTCAAAGTTATAACATACACATTGGACATAATTGATTGCACATAATGTCTTATCTTGGAGTTAATTCACTATCTTCTGACCTTGTCACTTGATTAAAGTCCTCTTTTGTCAAAATTTTGAGTAGTTTGGGTTCAATGACATCATTATTCGGTTGAAGGGCACTGAACAAGACAGTAGAAGTTTTATTGTTACTACGCGTATGGGCGTTTAGTGTCCGTCAATGTGTTAATCATGCTTTAGGTATGTTTGCAACATATGCAACATCATGGCTGTATTCCCCGAAGGATTACGCAGAGGTGTACCTATAGTACACCCACATTTCGCCAGTTATGTTTAATTCCCCTCAACTGGGCACAAATCCAGACTCCGGGCTGCTACTGAGAAAATCCCTATTATATATCGTGACCGGGGAATCAAATCCAGGACCTCATGGTCCGTAGTGGCATTTGCGACCACTAAATCAACAAGGCAGTTAAGTGTTAAGGGATCAAGTATTACAGTAGAAAGAAGATCTCGGCAGTTTAAAATTTAAAAAGAACAAAATACAAGTTTTTTATCTTTGTTAATAATTAATTGCTTTTTCAGAAGAGCCCATAGCTATCTGTGATTATATCCTAGCTATTGCTATGCTGAAATTTGCATTTTTAATAAAGTCATATTTAGTAGGCACAGATTAATTTTTATCTTTTAATACAAATCCTTGATAACAGTATTTTAAGGCTGTTATAGTCATCAATAGGTAACTATTAATTTTGAGCAACCAAACATGCATTATAAAATGATGTTTTGAAAATAATTGCAAATAAGTAATCCTTTCCTGGCACAAAGTTTTATCAACAGAGCATGAGTAGCCATTATGATTCGGTTAACATATCCGCTTCCGCCTATTGGCTAGCCCGAAGTTACGTGCTAAAGATACTTAATACTTATCAAATTGATTTTGAACTGATTACATAAAAGATAATAGGTAGGTACACATGTTACACTTACAGTTATAAAAATATTTAAAAACTTTTCTAATGGTTGCGCAAATCTACTTGCTATGGTTACATTACAAGTTTTTTTTTTAATTTATGCAAAAGTATCAATAAAAAATGTATAAAAAAACTAACCTGCTTTAGCATAACCCATTATTCCACCGGCAGCAACGGTGGCGGCGTAAGCAAAACTCAAAATATCGAGACCCATTTTGTTTTTTAAGCTTAACAAACTATTTTAAGTTTATTATTTGTCGAGTATAAAAATCTGAATTATAATCAACACAATACGTGCTACCGGCCAGCTGAGTTGAAGTTTGTATTGTACTTTTTGTTCTGTCAACTTGAAGTGGAGAAGTATGTTCAATAAACAGTTGACAGCTTGATTATTAAGAGGCGCTCTTCATCATCAACCTTTGTTTTAGTCGATTTACTAATGTTTATGTGCAATTAATACAAAATATGTGATTGCGTATATTTATAATTTATAAACAAAATAATGCCGCATACATTCATTCGCATGGTTGAGACTAACGCTACGCTACTAACCTAATGCTATGGAACGCTGAATGGATGAAATGGTGGCAGGTCATGGGAACAATCTGCGAATCTCACATTCCCCTTGTACTTATGGGGAATATTCATATTACAATGATTAGACCCGCACTGCACCCTAATTGCGTAACACACGATCAATCACAATCTAAATCATTCATTTTTAAAGGATATTGCATAAATTAAATATTAATTTATTTAATATAAGCAATATCCTTTAAAATCTACCCAACAACAGTTGTTGAACTGTCAAAATGAAACAGATTGTGATTGATCGTGTGTTACGCAATTAGGGTGCTGCTGTCTTGTATGTTTGGTTGTGTGTAAAAGGGATGAATGCAGCTGAGATCAGAATGCTAAGAGGGATGTGTGGTGTTACGCGAATGGATAATTAAGAAATTAGTATAGTATAAGAGGAAGTCAGAAGTTTGAAAGTGACACTGGTGACCGATAAGTTTTATGGAAATCGGTTGTTAGTATTTTAGGGGCACAAAAGAGAGGAAATGTAGGGAAAGTTGTATGAATGTGAATGTGAAAAATGATAGATGGACTGTGTGAAAAATGCGATATTATGGCTAGAATCGGATGACTACGAAGATCACAAATCGGACTCGTAAAGAAGTATGGAAGAAAAAGACACGTTGCGCCAACCCCAAATAAATTGTGATAAGGGCAGGAGTATGAATGATGATGACATTCATTCGCGTGGCTCAGCGATGGTAGAGATATGTGTATATTGTAAGTTTAAATTTATTAATAACTTCCATAACCATAAATTGCGAAAGCGATTGGCTGAGAATTACACAATTGTGCGCTATAAAGCTGTCCAAAATATTCTCCAACATCCATCAACGTAATTCTCTTGCCTACTAAAATCCCTCCCTCAAAAATTACTAGCTCCACCGAGATAATTGTTTTTTGTGAGTGATTAGGAACATTCCTAGAATGGTGGTGGAAAACCCGAGAAGCCCTAACTTATTTTTTTGTCTGGCGCGGGCGTCCCCTCTCCCTGCTTCTTCTACTAGGTACCACATCAAACAAGACTCCTACAAATTCGAACAGTAGTTTTGGTATGAAGAGATGTTATGGACGAATACATAATGTTATGGGGCAGAGTTTTTAACTTTGTGGCGGCACTGTCAGCAATTTAATTGCACACGATAGGCAAGCGCCTTGTATGAATTTGGTCAAATAAATAAATATGTATGCAGATGCAGCCTAAACCACCTGCTGGAGAAAACCCCTCGAAATATTTTTTTATGTAAAGCTAGTGTTACACTAGATCACAGGCACAAATCACTTTAGCAGCTGTGTGAAAAAAGCTGTGTAAAATACGCACGTCAGATGTCAAATGTCAAAATGTCATTATAATATGTCATTCATAAAAGTTTTGACATTTCATTCGTGATAGAATACCTAATCATCGAGAAATATGAAAATTCCTTGAAATTCTAGTTTTGCCGACTCATTATTCAAATGCCATATCTTCGGCAGCCCACAAAATAACCTTACAAACATGTTGCCTTAGCCGCATTGAAGGATTTCGTCATACTTTGCAATACGTCACAGATAAAACTTCTCCAGCTGATTGTGTATAAAAATTATGAGTTTTCGCGTGCAAGGCCAGTATTCAGTCGTTCACAGTTGCCGATAGCGGTCGGCTGCGCGTTCGCATTTCAAATATTGCGCTTGAAGTATTTTTTGTGTGTGTGATATTGGCCGGTAACCTTGGCTGAGTGTGTGAGGCGGAGTACCTACCTCGAACAATTAAAAAAGTTAATCTATTTGGTCACGATGATGAAGAGTGCGTCTAAAGTGACAATTAATACTGGGAATGTGCTGAACTTGATCGATATCAAGAAGAAGGCTGGACAAAATGTAACAGAGGAGGTTAGTATTTTCTTAAATTCCAAGGAAAACATAATATGGCTGGTTGTGTAGCAGTGTAGCTATTCTGTTGTCATTCCTATCTTACTTACATCATCAAACTGCTACTCAAGTACCATACACTGCTGTTTTGCTAAAACATCCTACCAATATTTAATCAAGATTGAGATTACACTTTATATCAAGATCTATTTGACTTGACAACATTTCATATCATTAGTCATGTTTTTATCAGTATTTTTACTCCCCAAGCCCAATTACACTTGACTTAGCATATTGCATTCCACTTATGCAAGGCCTCTCAAAAAACTCTTAGGTCTATTCTATTTTTGAAACCATGCTTGAGACTGGCAGCCTCCCAAATATACAGGACATCCTTCCAAAAATACAGGGAAGGCCTAGCGCTACATTAATGTGTTAAGTGGCCATATCAATAAACTTCATTAATTAACATTCTGTAAGGGATTAAAACAGGACCCCATTAATTAATATGAATGTGTAAGTGTTAACACAATGACAGCTATTGTTACTAAGATTAATGATATTTCTTTTAGAGCTTAAAATCTTTGTTACTTCTTAATCAATAATAAGCATCTGTACTGTATGAGTACAGATGCTTATTATTGATTAAGAGATATAGATGCTTACATTTGCTAAGCACTTAAATCAGAGATTAGACGGTAATTTGGAAGACCTATTAAATGTTAAAAGAGGATCAAATGATTATTTATAACTTGAGTCAAATACTCTTTAACCTAGATTTTTTGGAAAAATGTACTCACCATTATCATTCATCATCACACTTTTTCTTCGATGGTACTGCTTATCAACTCTATTTTTAAATGTAGTGTTAAAGATAAGCAAAATAAACAGTATACATTCTAATACAATTCTTATTTGGATATCTTAGTGGTGTGACCGTCAGACTGCCAAGTCACAGGTCTCAAACCCAAGCCACACACAGCTCTTAAATTTCGAATTCATGTGCACATTGTATAATTATCACATGCTTCAAAAAACAGCGAAGGAAAAAATTGTGAGGAAATCGGCATGCCTGAGAGATATTTCTCGACGGCATGTGAAAGCCAAGGCGGAGGCCATGGGCGGCATAGAAACTGACACCAGGTTACCACATGAAAAAGAAAGAAATATCAATTGGGATATCATCACATTTTCAATGAAATCCATGAAAATTTCATTTAAATCCATTATAAAATTAATATAGCTATGTTTAATACAAACAAACATAAACTCGGCGACAGTTTATGTTTGTTTGTATTCTTCCTACACGCGTAGCATGACAACCAGATAAAGAGGTTTTCTACAGGTTTTGTCGACGGTAGAATAGACAAAATGCAGATTGTGATTGTTTATCTGTCATTCTATTCTTCCGTCGACAAAACCCGTTTCTATTAAGGTCATGCTAAGCGTGCTGAGGGGTAGACATAAACTAAAGAACTGCCTGCTAAGATCCTTATGAACTCCTTTTGCGTTGTTTATGTTCATAGTCATACATCTGGTCAATTTATATTATATCTACAATAAATGAATAATCTATGAAGTACCTTTATTATTAATTGTTGAGATAAGGAACTTCATGTGGTATATTCTATTTTATATGTACTATGTCATAGGTAGATACGATTATCATCATGACTGGCAAGTTTTTAACGTTTTCCTTATCATTATCTATAGCTATGGTAGAAGTTGCTTCCTTAAATTTATAAATGGATTAATACAGAAAATTCTCAAGAAACAATATTACTTAATATTAAAGTGTTTTTTTAAGAGTGATAAAAATCTCATAAAAAATTTTGCTAATTCCGATTTCAAACGATAATAATATTTCCCAATCAGCAGTACTATTGTCAAATGCAATAATACAGGATGGTATTATTATTGCAAAAAAAAAGGGATTTGAGTAAATTTGAAATAAAAACTTGGCAGCCTTAGTTAACTCTTAAATAAAACTTTAAATAGTTCCTTTCCTATTTAAATTACAATTTCAGTATTTGCCCTGACGACCCATCTCAAGAATTCATAATACCTATACAATGTAGGTTGGTAATACAATTTATACATTTAACAGAGAAACATTAACCCATTCATGTTTTTCCAATATATAGTTATAAAACATATAAATATATATTTTTCCTTGAACACAATTTTGCTTATAAATTATGACTTAGTTTGAATGAATGTTAAACAAAGTTGCTTGTAATAATTATTTATTACTTTTTACCTATAACATTAAACATTACTAGCCCGGCCCGCGGTTTCACCCGCATAAGTCTCGATCCCGTGGGAATATCGGGATAAAAAGTTTCCTATGTCCTATTCCAGTGGTTACTTTAAATATTATTTTTCTTATTAATATTAATAATTTAAGTAGCCTAGCCAAGCATAATTTTTATGATGAAATATTTTTTGCAGGTATGTCGTTTTACCTTGTGCCAGTTTTTATGAATGACTAGTTTTCATTGATTTTTAATGGAGTAGTACCTACTTATGAAAAAAAAACTAGCTAATGATTCTATTTTTCTACTATACATTGTAACAGCGAATCAATTATCAGACTTAGGCCTAATATTGTTTGATATTCGCATAGCTCATGAGCTATCCAAATTTATTTATTTATGGAAATAAATAAATTTGAATTTAAAAATATTTACCCATAGAGGTGCTATAAAGAAAATGAATGAAAAAAAAAAAAAAAAAAACGAGGGAGCTCGTATGAAGTGTAACATCCGACATCTCACCTTTGTAATAAGCAATATTAAAGGGGCGGGGCCTTGTCATGGTTGTTCCTGACGGCGAACTCTAGCACCGCGCGCGCTCATTGGTCAAATCCAATAGCGGGCGCTTCCCCGGTCTTCCTGTAACACACTTCCGTCCCTTTTCATGAAATCGCTCCCACAGATTGCAGGCAACAGAGAGGGAAGATGTTATAAATTAAAAATTAAAAAACCGCGAAATGCGGGTATTCTGGTCTACTAACAAACAACCACTTCGATTGTAGGTAACTAATAAATTTACTCGTCTGTCTGTTAACTCTTCAACTACCAAACAGATACCTAATTGGTTTGAGATTGAGAAGCACTTCAAGAGGTACTTTTCGTCTAGGATCTATGTACATGACATGATTGATTATAGTAACGTGTTTCTGACTTGGCTAGTCATTCTTAAACAGCTTAAAAAAAACTGGTTTACTTCCAATACATAGGTAGGTACGCTTACAAGGCGTTTTTTACAAACTTTAAAACCGATGACGAACCGATTATAGTGACTATACTATTTTAATATTCACGCAGTACAGTGGGACCAGTTAGTATTCAAATACAACGAATGACTTTGTTAATTATTCGCCAAGTAACGATGCGTCATTTCGTGTCTTTGTAGAACTCGTATAGTAGAGAGTACCTTTATTGATGTACCTACTGCTTGTCATATCAAACAGCTTATCGCAATTCACATAACATACCATCACGCCTGTAATCTTCGAAGGGTACAGCAGAGGTGTACCTATAAGTACACCCACATTTCGCCAGTTATGTTTAAGTCCCATGTAATGGAGGCGACCCTATTGCCATCAACCGGGCACTAATCCAGACTCCGGGCTGCTACTGAGAAATTCCTGATGAAAAAACCCAATAACACTTTACCCGACCTGGTAATCGGACCTCGTGCTCAGCAGTAGCGCAATTCATTGAGGGGCTAAATTCCCCTTTATGTCAATTTAAGTGGTGCGATAATAATAGTTCCTTCTCCAGAGCTTTGGTCCTTCAAAACCTATGTTTTTTTACTAAAACTGCTAGGGAGTTTGTTGCGTCACTTCTCCACTAAAGCACTAGAAAGTGGTGAAGGGCGGGCGTTTTGGGAGGACCGCGGTACCAAAGACTCATTCCAATCGCTATTGGTTTTTCGACCGATACACAATGCCACTGTCACTATCACCACCTCTAAAGCAGTATTATTTTAATATTACTTTAGTGTGGGAAAGAAATGAAGCTCTAAAGGACTTATAGCTGTTGTAGCCCCCAGCTCGCTGATTCAGCAAACTAAGTAGAGTCAGCAAATCCAGTTCATGTCCCAATAATGTTATCCAAGGCCTAACTGTTAATGAATGAGAGGAAATGGTAAAGGCTTCCATAATTTAAATCAATTTTTTTGCACAACACAATTATCGAAAGAGCTCAGTTGGTGGTAAACAATATCGCATCGCTATCTAATGAATTTCCAAAGTGATCTAATAATATTACTAGCTAGGTATTTACTACCTATAGAATTAAGGCTCGTGCAGACCCGCGCGACGCGACGGCGCGACGCGACTCGAACAATACAATTTCTAAGAAAACTTCACGGTATAACAATAGCCGGTGTCGCGTCGCGCTAGCCTGCACAAAGCTTAAACAATGATTTGTTTAAATACTTCAGAAGCTCGGAATGTACCGACATTATTACAACAAGCACGTATTTATGAAATATAAATTATAATGAACTGAACAGCCATACATTTTAAACATCGCTAATGACTTTACTCAAACATGTGTGTTTGTGTGGCGATGCAATTATGTTTACACACATAATATGAGTGTGTGCTTGTGTGAGTTAGTTGCATATTAATTATGCAACTAATTCACACAATCACGTGTCACGGTAGTTAACTGACTGTTCAAGATAACGCCGCATTGGATACCTTCCTTCGCTGAATGCATCGATCACTAATATAGGCTCCTGCAGACAGACGAGACGCGACTGTTGGAACAATTTCTATGAAAACTTCACGGAAATTGTTCTTCCGGTGTCGCATCGCGCCGTCGTCGCGCCTGTCTGCGGGAGACTTCATGATCGATGGCTGAATGAGTCTCTTACAAACATCACATGCAAGACAATGTGTATCATGCGTTACTGTGTTGTAATAAACCCGTTAACTTCCTTAAATGAGTCTTGAATCCTGTTTAAACGTGCTAAGGTACTTAGGTATATGCGGAAGGAAAGTGTACCATATGTGACCGTCGACTCATGTTAGAAAAAAAAAACCAAAAGATGACATATTGTACAGGAAAATAACTACTTAATATTGTTCTGTCATGACGTGACGTCTACCTAGTCAACATGACAAAGGAAGATATATATGAAACTAGATGCGAATTTTGTTTAGGGTAATAGATTGGCAAAGCACCTGACGTTCAACCTGACGCGAAAGGGTTGCCAACTCGCCACTATCTACAGACACCCGCAACTCAAGGCCAAAAATATTGTGAGGGGTAATAGATTGGCAAACCATCCTGACGTTCTCGTTCACCCTGACGCAAAAGGATCGCCAACTCGCCACCACTTACAGACACCCGCAACACAAGGCAAAAGTTTTTGTTAGGGTTAATAGATTGGCAAACCATCCTGACGTTCTCGTTCACCCTGACGCAAAAGGATCGCCAACTCGCCACCACTTACAGACACCCGCAACACAAGGCAAAAGTTTTTGTTAGGGTTAATAGATTGGCAAACCATCCTGACGTTCTCGTTCAACCTGACAAAAGGGTCGCCAACTCGCCACCACGTACGGACACCCGTAACTCAAGGCAAAAAAATTGCTTGGGCTAATAGATTGACAAACCATCCTGACGTTCTAGTTCAACCTGACGCAAAAGGGTCGCTAACTCGCCACCACTTATAGACACCCGCAACTCAAGGCAAAAGTTTTAGCCGATGCATTGCCAATCACAACGTCCACAATCGTACACTGTAATTCTGCTTGACGATACTAATACGTATGGTCGTAGTTTCTCGAATGGAGTTCTTTCACAAGGCGCTCGGCGACTATAATTCCCGTAAATTCTCGTCACTAACAAATCTTATTTCTCCAGCTTTCAGAAAGCATCAAGTTAACGCTAACAGAATGGGGGACCCAGAACGGTGTTCCCGCTCCTGTCCCCATCCAAAACGGAGTTGGTCCCCCAGGAGGACACCCCCAGACTTCTCGCCATCATTCAGACTACATGGTGGTATCAGCATCCACGGCGGAAACCAGCCCTGACGCCGTTGTCAACATAACCAGGCCTCACGATGACGTACAAAACAAGATGGCGGAGGAAGAACGGAAGAATTTGAAGATTGGCGTCAAGATTTTTATAAATGAAGACAGTACGTCGGCGTTGACTGAGTGTTTGGAAAATGGTAAGTTTTCACAATTTGTTTTAACGGCTCAAAACCAAAAAAGAGAATTCTACTACTTCTTGGCTCGTTTCCTTTGAAACAAATTAATGTGTTAGTCCCAAACGCGCGCCGTTTCGTTTTTAGAACCAGACATGTACAAAAATGGCGCAAACTACTTTTCAATTAGCGTAGTTATGTTTATTGCTCGGGCACAACGACATTTACTATACGGAACTTGATAAAATGTCAATAGAGACGCGCCGAACAAATATTTGATTCGATACGGAAATAACAGCGAAAAAAGGATAAACGAACACATA
This sequence comes from Agrochola circellaris, assembly GCA_914767755.1. Classification (NCBI taxonomy): domain Eukaryota; kingdom Metazoa; phylum Arthropoda; class Insecta; order Lepidoptera; family Noctuidae; genus Agrochola; species Agrochola circellaris. The sequence goes on along the minus strand of OU611850.1, from coordinate 7,259,507 downwards.
CAAATTTCGGTTGCGTTTTTCGTCTATGTCCAGAGACCAGATGATAGCTTAGTGTTATTCCTGGGATCAATGGGAGCGTGATCTGCGGGTTAATTGTGTATCACTTTGACAGTTCAACAACATTAATTGCGTTATTTACGTTGAGCAGCAAATTTTTCGAACATATATTATGAAGCAATGGATTCAGATAGTGATTGCAAGTGTGGTATGCAATTGGGGTGCTGAGTTGGGTCGGTGGGATTATCGGATCGGAAACTATACCTACTGGGATTTATAAATAAATAATATTCTTTAATTCGGACTACACATACAAGTACACACAATCCATATAGTATTAGGAACAATGACTTAAAAAACTATGTTAGTAAACTTTTACAAACTAAAAACCACTAAAATTGATGTGGCCCAACACACGTTGGCTCGTGCCTCCGTACCCAGTGCCTCATAAAGGGACTGTCTACTCTGTCTGTCTGTTTGTTTGTTTATGTAAAGAGCTTTTTGTAGTAGGTAACATGGAGTATGGAAACGTGCTCGATAAATGGCTTTATCTAACTCCCGATAGCATACAAAATAATTTAATCACTCTGCTTCAAAGGAGTGGAGAATCAGTAATCCTATTTGTCATTTTCACACAAGATAAAACAACTAGGTACTATCAAATCTCAGAGTTGGGCTAAAGTTGGTTTTAAGGTCTCATTCATACCGCTTAGCATGACCACAATAGAATCGGGTTTTCTAGGGGGTTTGTCGACGGAAGAATAGACAAAATGACAGATTGTGATTGTATATCTGTAATTTTGTCTATTCTTCCGTCTACAAAACCCGTAGAAAACCCGATATAGAATCGGGTTGTCATGGTAACATGACAACCCGATTCTATATCGGGTTTTCTGCGTGCTGGCAAAAAATGGAGTGTGGCTGTGTCGACGACACGATCGTGTGTTTTACGTGAATACGTGCACGTTACGAGTAATATTTTATTTGAGACGAATTCTTTGATCCTTTAGCTATCGAGTGGTATAATTAAATTGTAGATGTAGATGAAAGCTGCAACATCAAACTTTATCCCCCGATTTTATTTTTATTATTGCCTCCCAACCTTAAAGACGTATTCACGTCAATAACTGTGCTTTTCTGTATTCACTAATCTTAAAATCCTGAAAGACCAGCGACGATGAGACATACTTCAATACACTTTTCAAATCACCAAAACCTTTGATTCTTTGAAACACGTGTAATCAAAGCAAATTATATCATCTTAATTAGCTGCCAGTAATCTACACTGATGATCAATACATGTGCTGATAACTGAACTTACTTCGTGTTACCTTATTATGAGTAACAGTGTTTATAGCGGTCCCGTGACTAAGTAATAACAGCTGCACGTACGTCAGGTTAAGCTACGCTTTGCCGCGGTCGATCCATAGATGGGTGACCATCTTTATATACCGAGAACCCTCCGTGCCTCGGAAAACACGTTAAGCCGTTGGTCACGACTGTCATGCTTGGATCTTTGACAGTCGTATCGGATCGTCAGAAACCCAAAATTCCACCAAGGGGTATCGTGTTACCCAGTAACTGGGTTGTGGAGGTCAGATAGGCAGTTGCTCCATTTACCATTGAAGAAGTTCATATCTAACAACCGTAAGGAGTATTCTTGCTTGCAGCGCTCGGCGACCGCCCGAACCGGGCTGGTAACAGATGTGGTCATCGTATTCACGGGATTTTGTTTTGAAACTGGTTAGATATGAACTTCTTTGTAGGTACCATGACTTGTATTCAGCTGCATCCGGTTAGACTGGATGCCGACTTCAACATAATTGAGAAAAGGCTAGGCAGATGATGTATATTTATAACAGACATCAGTTGATGTTGTTGATAAGTATCGCAAAGTAAGTCGCAAGTTCTGGAACTTGTCATTACTTAAGCATCGGAGACATCTAATTGCACAGAAATAGTTCTGGAGACTCCTAAAGAAAATTAAATGCAGTTAAAAATTAACTTTTGATATTTGGAATGGTTATCCCTGAGTCGAAGGACCAGGACCTTTGACTCAGGGGTCGAAAGACCAGCGGGGTAATTGCGTAACGCATTTAATATTCAAGGATGGAGGGGGAGAGGAAGACCAAGAAAAAGATGGATGGATTGTGTGAGGAATGATATTTAAGAGAAGTGAGTGAACAGTGTTGCGCCGACCTCAAGAACATGGGACAAAAGCAGGAAAATGATGATGATGGTGACTAACAATTGTAATGTCTTTCATTTTGACAATTGGACAACATTCATTGCGTTACGTTGTCGACTAGACGAATTTTTCAAACATGAAGCAATGCAGGCGACGTCGTCAAAAGATGCCCATCCATAAATAAATATCACCCGTCTCTCCACTATTCTATTGCTTACTCTAGGAAGCATATCCGGTACTGCTCGCAAATCTTTCCATATCCTAAGGGCACGTCTTGCTTACCATTACCGCGCCCCCCGGTCTATTCCTTGATATGCAATGGCCTCTGCAGCCCCATGAAACTCCACGAGGCTCCAGGGGCTGGTACAAACCTTGGGTTCATTCGATTTATCGAGTCTAGTTATACCACGCTGGGGTCGGTGCATTTCATTCATTCAAATGAAGCAACGGAGTATGAATTTTCTATAAAATCCTTTGGATTGTGAAATGAAGTGTGTCACGCAATTGGGCTGTTGTTTAACTAACAAACAAGTAACACCGTTTATACCAAGAAGCTTACAAATTATTCGAATATTTTACCGCGTATATTATTCAAGATTTCTTTAATGAACTTTCTTATACAATTGACCCATAACCTTGCCCGTCCTTGACCGCCAGACATTATCTGCAGACGACTTAAAATTACTGCTCAATTAACAAATTGGTCGAATTATTCATCGATTTCAACGTACGACGAAACCCTTACATAACAATATTATGATTATACATTATGTCTATATAGGTAGGTATGTATACCTACGATGTCGGTAACTGATGTTACTTCGTAATACAATTGGTATTTTTTCCTTCGATGATATCATCAGTTATACTTTGACAGTTAAGGTCATTCAGGGTTTTCTCTTCGTGTTCACATTTTCCTTTCTGTTATAAAATTTAACTGAGCAATAAGAGCTAGTTTAGATGATTTATTGATTAGTCAGCGTAAGCGTTCTTTTTTTCCCCCTGTCCAGCTATCTAATCTCTTCTCTGTCTGTTACGTACACATATTTTCGTAAACGATTACGACTAATCTGTTTCATTTTGACAATTCAACAACATTCATTGCGTTATTTACGTTATTGAGCAGATTTTTTTTCGAACTTATGAAGCAATGGATTAGCAATTGGTTTCAAAATGATTCAGATTCTGGTTGATCGTGTGTTACGTAAGTAGGGTACCGAACACGATCCAATTGCTGGAGTGTCTTAAGTGTCCATACTTGGTACTTACTACACTTTTGAGGATGTAATGAAACCATTGATGCTGTTTTTAACTTGGCGGCATACTGGGCCCAACTTCACTAAAAATATCATCGGCTCGAAAATAAAAAGAATGGATTTAAGGATTTTTATAACGAAGAAACACCTTATATCCGTGTCCAACTCATCTATAAAACAAACGTGATCATGCAATTTGTTTACCAACAGCCAGTATTTGTATCATTTGATTGTAAAGAGGAGTCTAGAAGAATAAATTGGATTCATAGTTCAAAAATTTAACCGTTAACTACCAACCCTAATAAAGTAAATGCAGTTGTTGTTATCAGGTAGGTATAAACACTAGGTCTATGAAACGATAACGATTGAGATACGTTATCTAAATGATTACGTTTTATTACCTACGAACTAACTTAATAGAAGTTCCCAGCTATCTAATTACGCAACACATTTTCGTTGACAGTTCCGACTAATCTGTTTCAATTTGACAGGTCAACAACATTCATTGCGATATTTATGTTGTTGAGCAGATTTTTTTTTCGAACGTACGAAGCAATGGATTAGCAATCTGTTTCAAAACGATTCAGATTCTGATTGATCGTGTATTGCGTAATTAGGGTACTGATCAGTACTAGAATAAACTGAAGTAAGAACGGTTAATTGAATTACAAAATATCAGTAGGTATCATTGGAAAACCCTCTTAGAATTTTGGCTCTTGTGATAAAAGAACTCTTAGCACAAGAGCCATGAGCCAGCTATCTAATTACGCAACACATTTTCGTTGACAGTTCCGACTAATCTGTTTCAATTTGACAGATCATCAACTTTCATTGCGATATTTATGTTGTTGAGCAGATTTTTTTTTCGAATGTACGAAGCAATTGATTAGCAATCTGTTTCAAAACGATTCAGATTCTGATTGATCGTGTATTGCGTAATTAGGGTACTGATCAGTACTAGAATAAACTGAAGTAAGAACGGTTAATTGAATGACAAAATAACAATAGGTATCATTGGAAAACCCTCTTAGAATTTTGGCTCTTGTGATACAAGAACTCTTAGTACAAGAGCCAAGAGCCAGCGCTACACAGATGTTTGTGTCTGAAGTGAAAATAAATAAAATTATAAATTAGAACCCTGTATTTATAGTTGTTGATATTATTTTTACATTAAAAAAAGTATTGGTTATCTTGAATTATCTGGTTTATCGGCACATTTATAATATGTTGGATCAGTCATTCTTCTTCTTCGTCGTTTCGATTGCACGACATTTGTATTAAATTTGGTCCGCTTCGTCAATTCCACGACCTCGTCGGAGGCAAAGCAGAGGTCGCTATGGCTGTATTTTTTGAGACACATAGGGCCTGATAGGACGTGGGACATACAGCGCCGGCTTAGCCCTTGATCAGGGTAGAGCGAGATTGTCTTTCGGCGCCCTTTGATCGGCGCTTTCACTTTGCGTAAATTCTACTTCGGTTTCATGTTAAATAAATCAAAATTCCCTCAACTTTGATTGCTAATATCAACCTTTATGGAATTTAAATTAAATTATGTAGCGCTAATTCGTATACTCCTGCTTCTTAAGCATTACTGCTATATAATTAAATAAGTATTTGGTGTTAAATTCAACCAGTCATAAAATAAAATTTATTTTCAAATTTGGCTTTTTGGCGCCCCATGCCAGCTGGCGCCTAGAGCGACCGCTCCTCTTGCACTATCGCAGGGCGCTGGGGACATAGTTCCACAACTCCACATCCACACCCCGCTGTCTTACTACTTACTTATTGACAACAATAACCTCGACTTTGCGAGGTTATTGTTGTAAATAAGTTATACATACATACAATCAATCAATCATCATACAAAGAAATTGATGATAAGTCGTCCCTACATTCGGAAAGTATAGGTAGGTATACACTATACATACGGTAACAACAAAAAAAAATTCTTAAAGAACATAAATCTCAGGATAAAAATGGGTGTGTTGCAGTGAAACTCACACTGCGATAAGGAGCTATAAAATCATGAACTATGACGTCACACATGTAGGTACATACATATCTAATATTTTATTTATGTAACATGTAAATTATGCGTAGCGGCGAACGAGCCACGTATAGTAAACATGATGGGTTATGCGAACTTTGTTTAATAATAATAGTATATTATAATAATAGTAGTTGGTTGAAGAAGTGGAAATAACCTTTGACTTATTGAGTATGGATCGCGGGTATCGAAAAAAAATTGGGTCAATAACCTTTTTTATGGAAAATTCTTCTTTATGTGCATGTTAAATTATAGGAAGTGTATAGAGTGCCGCTAGCGCCATTCTATACACTTCCTATAATTTATATAACTTTCGGATAAAGTGCCGCTATTTGTGGCTTAATAGTGGCGCTGCCTCGGCCCGGCTACAGTGCCGTAAGCATTGCATTGTCATTGAGTCACTGTCTCTTGTTACTTTGTTTTTATAGAGTCATGTAGAGTCTATACACCGCCTAAATTATATGTATCTTTTTTTTCTATAATGTACAAGTACCTACGTTTATTAATATTGCCGTGCTTGCCCTTAATTTAGATTACGAAATAAATAAAATAAACTTTATTTAGATACATGCGACATTTATAATTAATTACTACAAAAATTGTGGGTTAATGCTGTGTAAGTAATATTACACAAATAATACAATATCCTTTGGGCTCCCCTGTCTTAAATATTACAGGCTATATTAGAATATCCTGCTACTGAAGCCACAACTCCCAGTTCCATCAACCTTTTTATTTTTATTCTTCATGTAATTTATTTATTACATTTTTTTTATTGTGTGACTTGCTATTCGCTTTCCGGCCAGTTGTAACGTTATACTATACCTTCGAGAAGTTATAAATAATATAAGATCTAAGCTTAGAATAAACTTACTTTTATTTTTACATCAAGTTTCCTGTTATTTGGAAAGACCTTTATGCAAAATTATAAATTTCCTCGTTCTCTACTGATTTTCCTGCGTTACTTTATTTAAATCGTTTCCATTTACATACATTAAGGATACTATGGACTCTTAACCTTGGCTGGTTTTAAGTTACCTGCTTGTTGAGTATATTTTTTGCATTCTGTTAAATCAGACTGTTTGTTTTTTGTTCCATCTTATGACGGAAAAAACAGTGACACTTCCTGTTGCTTTAGCTGGGAAGAAGAAGTGGCGCAAGAAACTCCCCAGCAGCACTGCTGTCTATTCAGTTAGAAAAATAATCTTGATTCTATACAATGGTGTGCAAAATAATTTACATTACTCAACACAAAACAGTAAATAAAATTATTTGCCATTATGACAGCTAGCACACGCCAATATACTAGAATAACAAAATACCAATATAGAAGAATATTTGATCCGGCCGTGAATCATATATTTAGATCAACATATAACTTGATAATGACCTGCAAATTGCGAAAAAAAGTAAGGAAATTTTAATTTCGCGGGTTACCCTGACTCTTTCGCCTTAAATTGTAACTTTACTGGAAGAAGTCACTGGCTCCTGAGTCCTGATATACCAGTACTCCAACCTTTCACATTGTTTTCTGTAACCCAGTATATTAACTTCTCCCGCTCTGGGCGGAGCGGGAGGGCGTGTCAGACTTTTACTGACTAAAACCCACCCGTGTTCCTTCCGTTGCCTGTGTGCCGGGGTCGCGATATCCCTTTCGGACAAACCCGCAACCCCGGCAGGCATTGGCCCTTCCGGACCCCGTCAGTTGGTGCTGACATCTCTTTGAGGCGCGCGTGGAACACAATAACCCAGTATATGCCAATAAATAATTGATTTATTACTTATTATAAATGACACTATTATAATTTCTATTTCCAGTATTCACAGCCCTGCACACAACGTACATCGACAACGTAATTCTTGCGTACAACCCCGACACACACCGTGAAGAAGCCACCGATGACACCAACCTTAAGAGCACATACGTTACGAAGGCGTCACCCATCTCGATGGGTAGCAATGGTGAGTTCACTTATACCAAAAAGGATTTAAAAAAAGAATATCGTCAGTGAAGTTCTAACAGTGCGTAAGTCATTTTATGAGTGTTTTACTGGCAGCACTGCGAAATTCAACAAATTCCTTCACTGGAAAAAATTATTGGGAATTTCACGGGTTCAAATCATCACAGAGTTCATTTGCTTTAATAATTGAACACAATAAGGGCTTAAGCGTAAGTTACATTCATTTCATACAGTTTTTTCACTCTCCTGTAAAGTAGCAATTTTTGACTTACGTACAGTTAGAACTTCACTGACGATATGATAGTTGTATGGTATTGAAAGAACGAGGTGACAAATGAATAACACTGAAGAAACACACATCCGTACATAAAGTCACGCCTTCTTCCTATGGAGGAAAGTAGAATCTACAGAAAGCCAGCTGCTACGGTCCTTTTTGGTTAATAAAATAAAATAAGCCTTTATTGCTGTAATTTAATAACATGCATAATATAACATGTTACTGAATTCTATTAAACAATTTAACTTTTAGCTAATTATAACGGCAGACGGTTTTTTTTTACAGCTTGTTCTTCGACAAATGCCTCCTCTAAAGCTTTCCATTCCACGAATGAATAAATTATGTATTAAGAGCGTTTATCTAACAGTTGGCAACGTCGCAAATAGCTGTCAAATATTTACCTGTTTTTATTAATTTGGCAATATTACTGTAAGAAATGTTAAGAACTCGTGTCTAAGTAATAATTGCTGCACTGGTCGATCCGTCAGGTTAAGCTACGCTTGCCGGGGTTGGTCTGTGGATGGGTGACCATCTGACCATCTTTACATACCAAGACTCCTCCGTGCCTCGGAAAGCACGTTAAGCCGTTGGTCCCGGCTGTCATTCGTGGATCTTTGACAGTCATTACGGGTCGTCAGAAGCCCGAAAGGCTGACAACCAGTCTTACCAAGGTGTCGTATTGCCCAGTTACTGCGTTGTAGAGGTGAGATATAAGAAATGTGGCTAATTAGCGAACTAAAATATTGATAATGAAATGCAATAATTTATATCGTAACACCGAATATTTAGTTTTAGATGTAAAAAAAGTATTTGGAAACTTTCCAGATGCCTTTTTTACACCTAAAGCGGTTATAACATAACATTCAGTGTTATGATTGCAATTCATTATTAATATTCTAGTTCGCTAGTTAGCCACATTTCCTATTTCCATACAGTAATATTGCCAAATTAATCAAAACACCGAAATATTTGACATCTATTTGCGACGTTCCCCACTTTCAGAATAAACGCTTTTAATCTAACCAGACGTTTTCAATACCAGCCCGGAGTTTGGGTGTGTGCTTAGACTGCCCCTCACTGTGTGGGACTTATTAGACAGTTGTCTATGGCTGCCAAACTTAAAGCATTTATTTAAATTTAATAATTTTTACTAGTTATCTATGGATACGAATACATACTACATACAAATAAATAAGATGAAGTATCTGTTTATAATATCATTATAACAGCTTAACTATTAAATGCATATGAAAGTATATACGGTAACTATACAAAAAAAAAGTCTGTTCCGGCTAATCACCAAAACGGCTGGATCGATTTTGACGGGAATTTCACTTGCAGATAGCTGACGTTATAAAGAATAACTTAGGCTACCTTTCCTTGTCTGCGCGGGCGTAGCCGCGGGCAGCAGCTATTTGTTTACCAAATAATATACATTGATTATTAATAAATGTATAAAATAGTATTTTTGGATAGAGTTATCCAAAGCGTAGATCCGTTCTTAAGAATAGGGACAACACATATCGCTTTGGGAGTCCAAGCGAGATGTTTTGATACCTTTCCACCATTGTCTCAATATTGGGAATATTTCTAAAATATATTTATAGTAGGCACCGTCAATTCTGTTTCAGTGCGTATGTCCAGCACGGAGGTGGAGGCCGATAATGAGGCAGACGCGCGCAAGTGCGAGGCCATCCTGCCCGGAATTAAGATCCTGTGGGGCGTACTCGAGGATTTCGTTAAAGAAGGTAATATGCCATTCTGGTTTTTTTTATTCCGTTGTCAGCTCTAAAAGGTACTTAGTGAAAACCTTTATTTAACTATTGGCAGTTTCCTAGACTCTCTTCTTCTTCATACAAGTTAATTGCCGTGTGTTAGTCTCGCAAAAACTCGAAAATGCATGGACCTTTCAGAATCATGTACTGAATCCCCCTGAACATCGAAAGAGGCAAACCAAAATTATTTTTATTTTTAACGGTCTTTTCCAAGTCGGACAGACTTGGAACAGAAGACCTTATAAAAAAATAGGCTGGTATTATTACAATGGTCATAGAGATTTTTCTAAAACTTACAATTGTTTTTCCCCAGGACGTGTCCAACAACTAGGCGTCGCCGATGTCGGAGGCGGTTGCCTGCGTAAGCTGCACGCGTGGGCCCGAGTACGACCCTCCATAGCACAGATCAACCTCGCCTCCTGCTGCGTAGTCCCACCCTCCCTACACGCCTTCTGTCGCGCCAACGACGTGCAGCTCCTCACTCACGCCGATCCACCAGGTAACTACCCACTTACTATCACACCAATATCACACTAATATCACACTGATATCACACCAATATCACATTGATATCACACTGGTATCACATTTATATCACATCAATATCACACTAAAATCAAAATAATATCACGCCAATATCACACTGATATCACATCAATATCACACTAATATAGCACCAATATCACACTAAAATCAAAATAATATCACACCAATATCACATCAATATCACACTGATATCTCACCTGTATGCATTGCTGCAGTTTGAATACGTTGCCTGCTGAATAAATCGTAATAGGTTGGCTACCTCTATTCTAATTATTTTACGAAATCTGTTCTCTAGTTTATTCTAAAAATCACCTAATTCTAATGCAAACTATTTCCTCTTCCACAGATCTACTCTCAATAGCCGCAGTAAAGACCCTCTCAGACGCAGGCGTCGGTTGTAACAACCTAGACTGGTGCGCTCGCTACCAGGTGCACATAAAATGTAGGGGCGTGCTCGCGCTAAAGGGTTACGTCTGTAAGGCCACGCTCGGCAACAAAATAGAGAAAATTGAAAAGATTGAGAACATATAGTGTGATTCATTAATTACGTGTTAATAGTAAGGTATTTATTTAAGCATTTTACTTAGATGTTACGCCACAGTCGTGACGCAGGTTACCCAAGTTATCATTTCGTCCAATTCATTGGTTTGACACCTATCATTGCTATTTCACAACGTTTATGGATTTTTCGAACGACCTTTTTAACCAATACCTCGGAATATTCGTAATCAAATCAACTCAGCTTATCGCAGTCCACTGCTGGACGTAGGCCTCTCCCAGGCTGCGCCACAACACTGCCCCCCGCCCTCCGCTCCCAGTCAGTATACCTTACGATACGCGATATCTTCTTCAGCCATGCTATTCTGAAACATCTCACCGTGAAAACTTGGGTGAAGTGAGCTGTCAATAGTGTCAATCCCTGTGAAATGACAGCTCACTCCACGCTCACTTCACCTAAGTTTTCACGGTGAGATGGTTACAGAATAGCACTGCTGGACTCGTTTGCTCCACCGGCCAGCAGTCCTCCGACAAATATGGCCAGCCCACATGGGTTTTCCAAATTCTTATATATACAATCTTCTTTTCCTGTGGTTAGTGACTAACCAGGGGGCCTACTCCCTAAGCGAAATCCGTAGTTTCGGCCGTCGTTACAGGCGTTCTCCGTCTCGCTTACAGACTTACCGTAAGCGAGAAGAAGAGAGAAGCGCCCGTAACGACGGCTGAAACTACGGATTTCGCTTAGGGAGTAAGCCCCCTGGTGTCAGAGTTTTAAAACTGTCCATGGGCCTCTGACTTGGCTTCACATGCCGTCGAGAAATGTTTCTCAGGAATATACAATATATGTATTTATATTCCATGTTCACAATATGTAGCTTAGGTTTTCAACACACCGACATATTGGGTTTATTGTTAACAATAGCAAGATACAACATTTATTAAAGACGAATAAACAAACAACGTAGATGACGGGGTGGCGGGGAGGGAGGATTTCTTTTTAAGTAAAATGTTACTTTCCTTCTTTTTAATTTCCTGAAATAATCAACCTTTATAATTTTGAAGGTTGCCTAGGTCTCAGTTAAACCAACATTTTGCCCTTGTCAATTTCAAGCTTACAAACGCTACAAGGTTATTTTGGCGCGTGACCAAAGTCGGAACTAGCGCCGCCATCTTGTTCCGTCAATACACAATGACAGAGTCAATTTTACAAATGTTTATCAGCTGTGAACTTCAATCGAGATTATTCTTTGTTTGTGTTTTAACATTTATCTACCACAAAGTACAAAGATCAGCGTCCGCCACTCTGCGCTGCCGTCTCAACGTGATGCTGGCAGAATAGTCGAAAAAGCATCAAAAGCAACAAAAAAAAAACGCCTCTTGTCAATGTCATTCTGGCGCCAAAATATCCTTGTAGCACTGTACTTATTTTGTTAAATACATCGATTCCCAGGTGCATTTTAGAAACTGCACTCATCTCGTGTATAGCTTAAATTGTGATAGGTACAGTTCGATACTAATGTATGTACTTATATTATTATTGTTATTAAATTTTTCTTAGACACTGATGACCATGCCCCAAAATTCTGATAAATAATCGTTTTCTTTGTAATTCTGAATTTTATCTATGATTTTCCATGTATTATCATTATCAGTGTCTTCGAAATATATAATATTAATTTAGTTGGTGCACAAGCTAGGTGTTGTGGTTATTTCAATATAAACGTAATAGTTGTTCACTTGTATTCAATAACAGTAAAAAAGTAATAGAAATATCTAATATTTAAGTACAAGAGGTATGTTGAACAAGATGGAAAGAAGGGCTGTGAAAAATTCAATACTACAGAGTAATTTTGTACAAGTTGACAACTTTTATTATTCGATAGTTACCTTATATAATTGTTTTTCAATACAAGGAAACGGTACTTTGCAAAGTTGTGATAAGTGTATAAGCTAGACTCAATTTTATATGCAAGAAAAGTATTATGCGCGGCGCCTGCCAATTTAATTGGAGCAACATTGCTCGAGAGCGAATTTTTGCGATGTTGCTATTGCCGACATGTCAGGACGAAAATGTATTACCTACATTTATTACCCGACTAGCTTCCGCAAGCGGCTTCGCCCGTTTGATACCTTTATAAATGTTTAATACCTTGCCCATGCTACTCAGTGATAACATAGCATCGGAATGGGGAAAGAATTTTTAAGATCGGTCCAGTAGTAGTTTTTGAGTTTATTCATTACAAACAAAAATACAAATCTTTTCACTTTTTCATATTAGTGTAGACTAGGACCCGGTGAACTTCGTACCACGTGAGACAAAATATCGATATTTTTATTTTTCCTTTGGGTTTTCCTCGTTTAATTTTTCCTAAACGAGTATTGAGGCGAACAAAAAAGAAAAAGAAAAAACAAATCGGTCGAGCCATTTTCGAGTTTTTGCGAGACTAACGCATGGCAATTGATTTATATACAATGTGAAATTTAATTCGTTTGCATCCTCTTAAGGGGTCATTGTACTCATCATTATGAACAACTTTTACTATGGGGCCAACGCTGAAATCGCGAGAAAAAAATCAGCTGTTCCATACATTTATGTTCGCATAGCTCGTTATAATGTAGGGAACAGCTGAGTTTTTTTTCGCGTGTTCAGAGTTCGCCCCATAGTGAAAGTTGTTCATAATGATGAGTACAATGACCACATAAGAGGATGCAAACGAATTAATTTTCACATTGTATATTTTATATAGATAGATTACGACGAAACCCAAAGAAGGGTAATGTGTGTGGCATCGGTGGAATCGTATTTTTCTTGCCTATAAAATACAGTCTTAAATATAATACGTAGTATTTCCATGCAGTTAACCATAGTTTTACTTTAACGTTACTTAAATATACGGACTAGAGCAAAATTAATGTGTGTGCAGTCACAAAATTATTAAGCTGACTGTAGGTCGGATTTGAAATCTCAATTATTTATTTGGAAAAATAAAAGTCGGGGTATTAGCCCTTAAAAATACTCTAAATTTTTTGCCTTAAGGTGCTCCCTCACCGGGAGCATTCGCCTGTAATGTAACGTTACAGATTCGATTTTGAGCATTACATTACGTTACAATACTGCCTCCCTGACTGACGAGCATTCGCCTGTAATGTTACATTTCAGATTAAATATTACAGACATTGCGCACTGTAATGATCGGTTCTATTCCCTCACTGATGTAATGCTCGAATTGTATCATTCAGGTTGCGCACTGTAATGCTAGAATTGTATTATTACAGGTTGCGCACTGTAATGCTCGGTTCTCTTCCCTCACTGATGTAATGCTCGACTCTGAACGTTACATTAAAGGCGAACGCACCTTTATAGGTTATGTTTAAATTCAATTACAGCTGAAATTGCTTTGAGTAATATCAAATGATATGGTCGGTTTGAACAAGTTGATACAGAGTTTTTTTCGCCAGATATTATGGTGCGCAATTATACTGCCAGCTGACGAAACATGCGCACAATCATGGTTACTAATACAAAAGACTATGCTATAAAACCTGTGAGTAATTTGAAATAACGTACACCATACATAATTATATTGAAATATATTATTTTTATGGCAACATTCCTAAATGCGATTCTTTATTTAAATGCGCATCCCAAAAAGGTTGTAACACATTGATGCGGTGGCGTGAAACGCACACTTTGTTAATACATTCTCAATTATGTCAATGTTACACACACAAAAAATACCCCTTTTATGGAAATCTTTTTAAATACTTGATTCATAGGTGCCTCATAATTAAATTAAGATGTTCTATGTGAATTATATAAAAATGCTTAATAAAAAAAAGTGTAAAAATGTTTATAATACATTCAAAAATGTATAATGTAAGATGAAACCCGAATTGTTTTAAAATTAAAGTATTTATTGAATATTTTTGCGTTTGAATTATTTTTTTACACCACATTACAATAAAGATACAATATACAAACTTCGTGGCTAAATAATAATAGCCGCACGGATCGAACCGTGTGGTAGGTTAAGCTACGCTTGCCGAGGTCGGTCCGTGGATGGGTGATCATCCATTACATATCCCCTCCGTGCCTCAGAAAGCATGTTAAGCCGTTGGTCTCGGCTGTCATTTGTAGATATTTGACAGTCGTTACGAGTAGTCAGAAGCCCGAAAGTCTGACAACCAGTCTTACCAACTGCATAATATAACATCACGCCTGTAATTCCCCGAAGGATAAAGCAGAGGTGTACCTATAGTACACCCACATTTCGCCAGTTATGTTTAAGTCCCATGTAATAGGGGGCGAGCCTAGTGCCTTCAACCGGGTACAAATTCAGACTCCAGATTGCTACTGAGAAATTTTAGATGGAAAATCCAATAGCACTGCCCGACCCCGGAATCCGGGACCTCATGCTCAGCAGTAGCACTCGCGACTACTAGAGCAACGAGGCTTACCAACTGATATCGTATTATTCAGTAACTGGGATTTAGAGATGAGCTAGGCAGTCACTCCATGTAAAATACTGCCGCCGTATTCTGTAAATAAAAAACTCACCGTGAAGACTTAGGTGAAGGAAGTGAGCTGTCAATAGTGTCAATCTCTAGCATTAGGTGGAATGACAGCTCACTCCACGCTCACTTCACCTAAGTTTTCACGGTGAGATGGTTACAGAATAGCACTGCTGGTATTCACATTGGTCAGTGCCGGATTTGGTGGAGGCAGGCATGGGGGCCATGACCCTATGCATGAATTCCATACTTTCGACTCAACTTTTCGATTCAAATCAGGTGCACTTTTACACAGCATACTCATAGGTAGGTATATCAGGAAACAGCAATATATTCTTTACAACAGGTGAATTCCCACTTATCAGTTAATATACAAAGATATAACAAGTATGCACATACTTAGGATCACTAGCAAGCAACCCACCTTGCCTTGTAACCACGTCCACTTGGGACTGGAACCTTGGAACAGGGGTGGAATGCGCTGAACTGAACATAAATCCTTGAAAATGCTAATATTTACACTCCTCAAGGCGTGTTAACTTTATTTTGTAAAAATCCTTTTTAGAAAAAACTTTATTTTATGTTTAGGTGCTTGTGATTTTAACCCTAGAGCTGTCAGAATGGCATCCCCCCAAAATGAAATCCTGGATCCGCCTCTGGGTATTCAGCTACATCTGGTTAGACTGGAAGCCGACTTCAACCACAGATGGCATACTCCGCAGTTTAGGTGTGAAGCTACAAGTACGCGGCGGGCCCGTCTTGCTGGGCCAATTCAGTAAGTGTAACGTAGTCAGAAGATCTAAGAGTCACACAATAGAAAGAAAGGCAATTTCTAGGTGAATATAACTGTAGGTGATTAGCGTTGTGCGACCTGAATTGCAGTTTATTGTGTCGTAGCAAGAGTCGCTTTTTATTTAAATGATTTTGCGAAGTGTCCCATCTGTGCCTCAACATAACGTAGCTGGGAAAAGCCTAGGCAGATAAATACAACATTGGTCGCCAAGCAATTGCTAAGCATGAAAATAACGGTAGGCGTTTACAAGATTGGCATTTGGCAAATATAAACTCGTGTCAAGTGATCTGTACAATTGCTAATTGCGTAATACTCGTACACGATCAATCAGAATCTGAATTATTTTGAAACAAATTGCTAATCCAATGCTTCAAAAGTTGGAAAAAAAAATCTGCTCAACAACGTAAAAAACGGAATAAATTTTGTTGAATTGTCAAAATGAAACAGATTAGTCATAATCGTTTACGAAAATATTTTACGTAATTAGATAGCTGATTGACTGTTCATAATTCAGTTAACAAATTACAGCAGTTGAAATGCATTTGACAATTTTTTTGCTAACTAAATGTATGTTTTTGAGTTGATTTTCGTTCCAGAAACCGGCACACCCTAACTGCGTAACACAGTTTCCTTGTAATCCGAGGTTTTTTAAGGATATTTCTAATCCATTGCTTCATAGGTTTAATAAATTCGTCTGCTCAACAACGTAAATAACACAATGATCGTGGCTGAACTGTCAAAAAAAAAAGAAAATGCCACAAATTGTCATTTGTGTGTTACGTAATTACGCCACGGGTGTCAGTTTACGATGATTTGCTTCTGCAACGAATCAATCGAATTCTCCTCTCTCCTTGAATAATAAAATATAAAAAAACAAGCTGACAACACAAGGCGTTAGTAGACAAGTTTAGCCCTGGTTGGGGCTTTAGACCGAGCGCACACAACTTACAAGTATTTATCGCGCAATTATTTTGTCGCAGAAATGCAACGTATTTGTTTTTATGGAAGTGAGCTAAAGCGCATACACGAGAAAAATGTCGCCGCGATTTACCATACGACCAATACTTTGTATTTCGACGACAAAATAGTCACGCGATAAATAGTTGGACTCAGTGCGCGCTTGTCCTTACTGTGGTTCATGACGTACCTGATGAGAATTAAGCTGCGGAATCCACACAGACCACAATTTTATCTAAAGTAGTAATAGGTACCTAATATTGACTAATGTGAAATTTCAATTAAAGCAACTGGGGCCAAATTGACGAAACGGTGAGCGGATGCAGTAACTGTTGTGGAATTGACCCTCAAACCATTGTCTTTGTCTCGGCCAGTCTCGGATACTGCCCTAGTCTTTGTTTGGGCCTCAGCTGACATCTGAAGCAACTTCTGTGCTGCCATGGATAACGTCGCAGGCGAGGTAAAACTTTATTAATATTTTTTTGATAAATCTTTCGAAATTAAGGGAAAAGATTTATCGAAGGGTTTATTGGTGGGAATAGTATACGTGTCGCAGCCATCTGGTTAAATTAGCCAGCTCATTGGAAGCCTAGGCCGTTCATTCAACGCCGGCGTCCAATTGGATGCCTAGGCCGATAGTTAATTGAACTAGAATCATTCAACGTTTAACAACTTGGTGTACTGAAAGTCAGCCCTTTGAATATAACTGAACAAGACTCAGCCAAGTGATTCAAATGGTGAAAAATATTCTGCGTGCAACTTGGAAATAATGCTCGCCGACCGCTGCCGCGGCACTGCTCGCTACGTTTGCTCGGCTCGCGCGCGGTTTGTCACAGTTCTAACCTTTTTTTTTGTTTTTATCGCTGAGAAATGCGTTACGCATCGGCTCGTGGGGGACGAGTCGGGGTATGTGGGACTCCTGTCTAAATGCAGTATCCCACTAAAACTCAGCGGTGCTCCCACATCGCCGTGATGGGAGTGCCATGGGAAACCGGCTCAGCGTTTACATCCACAGCCCGTCACAGTTCTAACCTTTTTTTTTTTTTTTTTTTTGTTTCGGGGTGGAAAATCCTCATGGATGTCCTCCGCCCTGGGGCGGGCGGAGGGGTCTGTCAGACTCTTACTGACTAAAAACCACCCCGGTGTTCCGACTCACACCTACGCCGGGGGTCGCGGGAACGAAAGAATCTTCCGCAACCCCCGGCCGGTGCCGGCCCGCCACCGCGGGCCTCCTCTCGGGTCAGGGGGGGGAGTGAGGTGTTTGACTCCCCCCGCGACGTCTCAGAGGGGCGCGCGTGGAACACTACGCGCCGCCACCTCGGGTCCTGGTGTGTGGGGGGCGACGGACGTCCCCGAGTCCGTCGCCCCTGGACCCATTTAGGGGGGCGGGAAGAGGGCGTTGTCCGCCCTCCGCCGACGCCCGGTGCGCCTGCTGCGGGCCGGGTGAGTGGACGAGATCTCCCTCTCCCGTTCCGCAGCCTCCTTCTGCGAGACGACCGTCTCGCAGAAGGCGACCACCGCGTCCCAGGACTCGGCGCCGCCGACCATAGCGTTCACTACGGCCGGCAGCGACAAGTCACTGCCTACTTCTGAGATGAGGGCACGGCGCGGCTCCTCCCAAGCGGCACACTCTGCCAGCGTGTGCCGCGCCGTGTCCTCCCGGCAGTCGACGCAGTGGTGACACCGGGCGTCCGGCTCCCTGTTTATGCGACACAGGTACTTCCCGAAGCAACCATGCCCCGAGAGCACCTGCGTCACCCGAAACGACAGGGAGCCGTGCCTCCTCCCGAGCCAGCGGTCGAGCACCGGCCGGACCGCCTCGACGACGTCGAGGCCGGCGGTAGGGCGCGAAAGCCTGTCCCGCCATTCCGCCACCAGGACCTCGCGAAGCTGAGACCGATGCAGCTCCACGTGTCGCTGCATCGGTCGCTCGCCTCGCGCGCTCGCTTCCTCGCGCCACCGATACGATGACGCGAGTACTTTCGCCTCCAGGTCCCAGGGCGGGGATCCGGCCAGTGCACAAGCCGCCTCGTAGGAGATCGTGCGATACCCCCGGATGACTCTGACGGCCATCGCCCTCTGCGGTCTCCGCATGACGGCGATGCTCCCGGCCGTCAGGTCAGCCGCCCCGATCGGGGCCCCGTAAAGGGCCATCGATCGCACGATCCCCACGTAGAGCCGCCTACAAGCGGCGCTCGGGCCCCCCAGATTGGGAAGCAGCGTTGAGAGCGCTCCAGCGCGCTCAGCAACTTGGGCGCCAGCCGTCGGAAGTGGGGCCCGAAGTCCCACCGGCTGTCGAGGACCAATCCTAGGTACTTCATGGTACCCTCGACAGCGATCCGAGCCCCCCCGACCACGATGTGTGAGCCGGGTGACGGCGCCCGCCGGGGGCCATGGAACACCATGGCCTCCGACTTGCTGAGGGCCACCTCCAGGCCTAGGCGACGTATGCGGCTCACCACCTGTGAGACCGCAGCCGTCGCCAGCAACGCTGCTTCCCTGTGCGAGCTCCCCCGGGCAGTGACCAGCGTGTCGTCCGCATAACACGTCAGGTCTACCCCCGGCCTGAGCTCGCCCCTCAGCACCCAGTCGTACCCGATGTTCCACAGGAGCGGCCCTAAGACCGAGCCCTGTGGAACACCGCACGACATGCGGCGCTGGTTTCCGCCATCACGTCCCACGTAGGTGACACACCTCCCAGACAGATAAGCGTCACAGTTCTAACCTAACCTAACCTATTTCACCCACCCTAACTATACGACATTCAGCCATCTGGTTAAACGTTGCGCTCAGTGACTTGGCTAGTTGTCCTTCAGATATTTAATTGGATGCCGGCGTTTAATGAACGGCCTAGGAGTCTAATTAGCTGACTAATTTAACAAGATGGCTGCGAAATATGCATTTGATGATAATGTAAACAAATGGATCAGGAAACGTACCTACCTGTGGATTGCTATTTGTAGTGCCACTTTCAATTAAGTGCTGTAACCCGAAATTCTAACTTTATACCTATCAACTTAAAAATGTTTTTCATTTGATAATCGAGGCTATTTTATATCCTCAATATTCGCCGATGATTTTACAGTTACAATTTAATCATTTTATTCAAACAATAATTGTTGAAAAAAGCTGTCAGATATAAAGTTGAAACCTTCTAAATACAGATGAATGTGTTACTATGTAATCCCCTATAGTGAGTGATTGCGTAAGAATTTAAACTGAACAGAGTTTGTTTACACTTTCATCAGATACTTTTGGAATGGACTATAGTCTGGGAGCTGTCACTAATTTAAATGTCACCTGTCAGACACCGCGAATGGCGGGGAGTTGAAGAAGGGAAGCAGACTCTGAACTGGGACTTGGTGGTGATGGTGAGGCCCTTTGCATACCTACACACGTTTTTTTGCCGTGAAAAATTACGGTGTATACACCGTGTGTAGGCACGGTCAACAGTGTTGTGTGTATCACTATGGAAGCTTGTTACAGACACGTTATTCCATCGGCGCGGCTTAAACGCCGTACTGTGAAACCGTGCCGTGTACAAAGGGCCTGAGCCTGTGACTGAACTGTGGTGACACGTAATAATCAGCTCTATTACGGAGTGGAGCGACTACAGCTGCAGTGAGACACGGCGTCATATCGATAGCTATAACTTTCCCTCCAAATCCACATGGATAAAAAGTTCACGTATAGGAATATATTTTTCATATCTTTTCACAAATTTTACCTTCTCAATTAATTTTAAATAGGTAGGTACTACTTGTGATAGTATTATCAATAAATATTTTAGTAAAACTACTATTTTTTAATTTTCTTTTATTCGGAATGAAAAGTAGAGTGTTTAACGCGGGTGAAACGCTTGTATAAAAATCTACTATTTCGTATGATGTTCCTGTATTTTGAATTAACAGCTGCTTATGGTTCCTCGAAATACAAAAGTCAGCTGTTCACAAAAACTTAATTAAAGGAATTCGACATTCGTCCTCAAGAATCTTGTTAATTCTTATTTTATTGCATTCTATGAACTTAATGAAAAAGAAAGAAAGAAAACGTTGTTTTAATCATATTAATTTCAAATACTTTTCGATAAAATTCGTAAATATTGTCGGTAATTGAACGGCTGACATTTTACAAGATCATGACATGTCGCAATAAAGACCTATTTGGTAGTTTTTGGAATTATTAATAGTGTCACAATAGGTGAGTAGTTTGTCATTTTTATCTTAAAATCAATTTAGTACCTAAGGTCTATCTAGAACTTTGTTTCCAACTGATGTTATTTCCACTTAAACAAACATCAATTTTATGCAAGTCTAAATAAAGTTAATTTTAGACTGACTAGTACTGTTGAAAAAGTCATAAAAATATGAAATTGTAGTGCAAATTGAACCTTATGCGTAAGGATTATGGTTGTTTGTCCTAAAACTCATGTTTGTTTACATGTTTGGCAAATAAATTGCGAACGAAGATTATGCTACTTGGCGCTTCCTAAGCCTTTACCGTCACTTGAAGACAGCCGACTCGATAGTAATTTAACAATAAAAACATTAATAAATAATTTCAGCCGAAAGACGGCCACTGCTGGACGTAGGCCTTCCCCAAGCACCGCCACTTCGACCGGTTCTGTGCTTCCCGCATCCAGCGGAATTCTGCGGCCTTCACGAGATCATCCGTCCATGTTGTTGAAGGCCTTCCAACGCTACGTCAACCGGTACGCGGTCGTCACTCCAGAACCTTTCGGCCCCATCGCCCATCTGTTCTGCGAGCCATGTGCTGCCTATTGCCACTAAAGTGTGGCAATTCTTTGGGCTATGTCGGTTACTTGGATTTCCTGCCGATCTCTTCATTTCTGATTCTATCACGTAGGGAAACTTCAAGTTTAGTCCTCTCCAATGCCCTTAGGATGGCCTTAAGCCTTCTGATAAGGCCCATTGTGAGTGGCCCGGGGCGAGTTTATTGCCATGAACCGGGCACAAATCTAGACTCCGAGCTGCTACTGAGAAATTACCAATAACAATTTTCTCGACCTGGGAATCGAACCCAGAACCTCATGCTCAGCAGTAGCACTTTCGTTAATTCCCATTCAAGTTACCAATACTTAAATTACAGCCCTTAACGAACAGTAATAACTCTAACAAAACTGCATTATTACGTAAAACAAGTATCGGACCACCCCAGCTTTTATCTTTATAAGTCCATTTATATGCGCCGGAGTGGTGCTGACGAAATCAAGCGAATAACTTTATAATTGTGCATTAAAATAAAAAAGGGGTTAGCAGGAAACAGGATATTGCCTTCCGTGGCGACCCCACGCTACCGGCGACTGTTTTTTTTTATAAAGTTGCCAACTTGGTAGCGTGTCGTAATGTTGTCAGATTCGATAGAATACACAAGTAGGTTTGTCTTTGAAAATGGAAAGTCTGAATGTTGGAGAATTATACCTACCTAATCCACATAAAAATGTTTTAGATCTTTAACTTATATTGAGTCGCAAGAGGCTTTGAATCATAGTGATCGAGTAGTAAGAGCGTTCATCCAAAAAGTTGGCAACGTCGCAAATAGCTGTCAAATATTTACCTGTTTTGATTAATTTGACAATATTATTCTATGGAAATATGAAATATGGCTAACTAGTGAACAGAATATTAATAATGAATTGCAATTATAACACTGAATTTGATGTTGTAACCGTTTTAGGTGTAAAAAAGGCATTTGGAAAGCTTTCAAATACTTTTTTACATCTAAAACTAAATATTCGGTGTTACGATATTAGTTATTGCATTTCATTATCAATATTTTAGTTCACTAGTTAGCCATATTCTTATTTCCGTTTAGTAATATCGATCGCCAAATTAATGAAAACAGCGAAATATTTGTCAGGTATTTGCGAGGTGGCCTACACGTTCTGAATTTTTGAAATTGTCAATGTCAACCGTCCACGGGCCACCTGCAGCAAGCGTAGCTTAACCTTGTCGATCAATACAAGCCCCTTTTGTGTAGATATTTTAATCATAAATTAGCATTTTCTTGGCCTGTATGTACTGTACTTACAATAATTTAACATATTATTGCTCTGAAATCATTACGACAGCCTTCATCCACGTTGATCGACAAACTGTAACGATATCGCACTTTGTCCAACCACTTGGAGTTTGAACAGACAGTTTTCCTGCAAACCATACTCGCAAACGACGTGTGGCCAATCATTCGTCTTGTGTTACAACTGAGATTACGACAAACAGCTGATTGACACTGTCTGCGTCTCGATTGGAATTACCATCCGTCTGGATTTTTCCGGACGTGTCTATCTTTCTGGTCGCCAGTTCGGACTTTGTCCGGATTTTTAGACTTGAGGGACCTTTCGTAGAAAATAAAAAACTTAAATGGTAACTCAAAAATAAAGATTAAAAAGTTAAATGTCCGGACTTTTTTGCAATTAATGTCGGGATTATTGTTAGGAGTTTTCAAATTTTCAAATTCCGATTATGGTTACCCTAGTCTCGATGAAATCTGAAGCAATATTAAGAAATGCAAGTAATTTAACAAGCATGCTCTGTGCTCATAAACTTTGGTTGTTAGGTAATCGAATTACCAAACATGTGTGCGTTACACAATCATAGACAATATGGAAAGTGGCGGGAAATTGCGCAGAGACAATTTCGGCGAGATCTGCGTCTGTGCAAGCATCGACTCGAGTCGGGTAGTGGTTGCAGAAAAAGCAATAGTTTGATTAGTTTTTGGAAGATGACAGATTATCTACTTAATCATGTGTATTTTGTTGCAGCAATTTCTTTTTTCGCGTACTTTCTTCACTCTTGACAGTGAGGTCGTGGGCCTGCTCCCAGTCACGGCACGGCATGGGTTCCTTCAGCAACACTAATCATGCAACCGCATACTCACGGTAACGAAGCCGCGGTATCCTAACTTATGGCATGCCGCGACATCCTCTTTATTTTCATTGTAATTTAACTTTTATTTTCTTTCTATGTTATGTTCCTTTTCCTCGCGTAGAAATCCCTTGCCGTGCCGTGCCGTGCCTAGAGCGGGAGAAGTTATTTAATAATTTACAACCAAAAAAAAAAAAGGCGCTGGCAGTCGTTGGTCGGTATTTCCCTCCCCTGCTTGGTATACCTACTTTTTCTCCTGTTTGCTTCCTAGTGTGATTCGAAGATCTAATCCAATCCATTTTTTACCTGTTTCCTTTTCTATCCGCTGACCCTTCAGTTTCAGGTAGCAATTGTTTGGCGAAAACTTCTGTTTTTAGCAATTGCGTCACGTAAAATCCTGCATCACGCAAGCAAGGTTTACGTGCGACGAGTAGATACAACCAACATCAATCGTTAAGCAGTTGCTCACCAGACACGACACCCGTCTGGGCGGAGGATCCTCCCTTTTCTATAGAGGATGAGTGAACTTTACACTCTGTTCCTCATACCTCTATATGACGGTATATCTCAATATTAAGTTCAATTTGTAAGCAGTCTTACCAAGGCGTATCGTATTACCCAGTAACTGGGTTGTGACGTTCAGAAAGGCAGTCGCTCCATGTAAAAGCTGCATCCGGTTAGACTGCGAGCCCACCCCAACATGGTTAGGAAGAGGCAGATTGATTGTTCAATTTCTAAAAAGGCTTAGGTAGATATATTTTGGTATGTTTTTCCGCATTAACAACTTATCTGGGCGATTCAAATCTGGGCCCTTAAAGTACATGTTGCAGGTGTTAACAATTGAATATTCTTATTTGGAAAAAATGTTTGAAGTATATAAATGACGCTATTACTCACAAACTTCTAAGAAGTCGACGTGCAGCATGTCGTGCACATAAAGACGCAGCTTATGGCCACGTTCGACTCTTTTGACCTGCGCCAAATTATCAATACACATTTCAAATTGATAAAATATGCACATACATAATGACGTTGTGTTGTCAGACTTGTAAAAGATTCGTTGCATACCTATTCCTACAACCTATAGGACTTCCACATTTCGCCAGTTATGTTTACGGGCACATATCCTGACTCCGAGCTGTTACTGAGTTTCAGATGGAAAAAATTACAATCCCACCCCCTGCCTATACCTTCAAAGAATATGTCTATTGCTACAAGTAGATGATTTAGACTGTCAAAATTCTTTACCATTCACAGTTTAGAGTGCGCGCCAGAAAGAAGTCCAGCGGAAAATTGTGAAAACTACATTTTTTTAATGCAATTTGATGCAATGACATAGACACTAACGCAACGACAAAGGGACTTCAGTGGTGGCGTGGACTCTAAATCGAGACTTCTACCAATAAGATAAGAATCGGTAAAAAAAATACCGGAACAAGAGGGTTTGTGGTTATGCCCCACATGATAGAAGTGAAAACTTACGACTGGAGCCGAGTTTACCCGATTCAGCGTCACCGGCCGACTGGAGCCGAGTACACCTGATTCACCTTCACCGACCGACTGGAGTCGAGTACTCCCGATTCAGCGTCACCGACCGATTGGAGCCGAGTATTCCCGATTCAGCGTCACCGACCGACTGGAGCCGGGTATACCCGATTCAAGCGTCACCGACCGACTGGAGCCGAGTATACTCGAGTCAGCGTTACCGACCCGAGCGGAGATTCTGTTTCGTTCATTGTTTAGAAAGAACGCAAAGTGCGCCTGAAAATGTTTTAATTTTTGGTTAATACTGTACAAGATATATTAACTGACTACCCTGATCCCATGTTGTCGAAATAAATTTTCTCTTCCATTCCCGCTTGTTACTGTCGTCACCTTGACAACTCTTTTATCATTCATAAGTCCACCTATACATCACACAATTCATCTGTCTTTTCCTTGGTCCCCATCTTCCTTTCCAGCTATCCTTGACGAAGGTTTAGATCTAGGTACCATAAATCATTTAATTATGTGGACTACGAGAAAGCCTTCCGTTCGATCGAGACTTGGGCTGTACTCCAACGGTGCCAGATTGACTATCGGTACATCGAGGTGCTGGAGTTCGACTCCAGGACCGGACCTCGAAACCTATCTTTCTATAGCTAGGTGTGAGACAGGGGGACGTTATCTCTAGCGTTGGAAGACCTCCTCAAGGTGATGACCTGGTGAAGGCCGCAGGAATCCGCTGCATGCGGGAAGCACAGAACCGGTCGAAGTGGCGGTGCTTGGGGGAGGCCTATGTTCAGCAGTGGATGTTTTTCGGCTGAAATGATATGGTGGCGATGACCATAATACAGGGCGGAAGGGAGATCGACGCGAAAACTGATACCATGGATTCAGTACATGATTCTGAACACTACAGCGTCGAAATTTTTCGTCGGTTATTTAAAAAAAATCTGCTGTTTCATACATTTTGACCGCGTAGGTACTCGTATTGCACTTTTCTATGAAACAGCTGATTTTTTTTTATATCCGACGATAAATTTCAACGCAGGGGGGGTTCAGAATCGTGTACTGAATCCATGGTAACAGTTTTCGCATCGATGTCCCTGACAACCTGTATATCTGACAAATTGAAAATTTTAAACATATGTTTTACCACGGAAAGCCCTCCTCTGCTGTCGCTACACAATCTCGCATTAGACGTCAAGTTCAGTGCGCGTGAGTCGCGAGCGTGAAATTGTCACACTCTTACTTTCTCGATGGCACGATAGCACAAGACCGTCCTTCCTTTCGCTTTAATTACGACAAATCATCATTACTTGGAGGTCCCTGAACTGTCACGTTGGCTAATGATTCTAGTAATGTTATGTCGTCGCTTGGAAATTATAATAAAAATTTATTGCAGGCATAAAGCCCATGGAAACAAATACAATATAATCATAATATCATACAATTTCGCATGAGAATAATTCATTGAATTATAATCTATATACAGGGTGTTTGGCAGAACGTTGAACATACGAAAATGGTGGATAGGTGGGGTCATCTGCTACTTACTCAGCCCTAATTTATTTGGCTCTGGCCCCTGGATATGTAAAAAAAAAATTTTGTTTTCTTCTAGTTTCACCACTTCCTTAACTTTACAGTGTAATTTTTTATTAAAAATGGGTAAAACAATTTTACCCATTTTGTATATTATAAATTTGTCGGTTTTCGTGTTTGTCTGTATGTCCGCGTTGTTCTTCTAAACCACGCAACAGATTTTGATGAGGTTTTCACCATCGTTTAGAGAATTTATCCCGGAAGATTTATGTATATAATTAAAGTTACTTAAAAGTAAGAAACCTTGATGTTCTGTCAAGTCGTCAAAACCGAGCGAAAGAGGAGCGGGTCGCTCGTAAATAAATAAAATAAAAAGTTCCTTTGCCCTGGAGTGGGACAGAGCTAAATAAAATAAAAAAAAACACTTTTTGCTATTGATACCAAGAAGAAAACTCAAAAACATTCAATAAAGTTTACAGGAATACAAATATAAGAAATCATTAGTTTCATTATGGCTCTCAATATTCCATTAACAGATTCATGTACGGCTCAACTTAGGGTCAAAAACTTTGTAAAAATTGCTACGAAATTGCTACGTGTCTACGAATCTACATGTTAATCTAGGATCTTTGCTACGCTTCCATAATAAAGCATTAGTATCTGATTTTAAAATTATTTCCTTTATAATTGGAGGGGAAAGACGCCCTTTTTTTTTTGATGGTGTTAAATTATCAAATAACTTCTCCCGCTCTGGGCGGAGCGGGAGGGCGTGTCAGACTTTTACTGGCTAAAACCCACCCGTGTTCCTTCCGTTGCCTGTGTGCCGGGGTCGCGATATCCCTTTCGGACAAATTCGCAACCCCGGCAGGCATTGGCCCTTCCGGACCCCGTCAGAGGGGACAGTCGCCCTAGAAGGACAATTATAGTGACTTTGTTGGTGATGTTGTTCAGAAAGGTCGGGTGCGTAGTACTCACAACCGGCGCGGCGTGCGTGTGTGACCAGAACGTAAACGACGCAATTGGAGTATGTAAGGATCGTAGCACGTTCGCGGGAAAGTCCGAAAGGGATACCGTGGCCCCTGGCAACAGGCAACTGAAGGAACACGGGTGGGTTTTAGTCAGTAAGAGAAAAAAAAAAAAAGTAGTACATGGTGTTCTGTGGTTTCTGCCTACCGCCATCCCATGGGAAGTTATAGCGTGAGTTTATGTTTGTATTAGGTCCCCACCTATGAAATCAGCGTTTTGTATGGAGAATTTGAAAGAAGTTGCATTTTTCATACTAACATTTTCTTAATTTATATAACAACCATGAACACTAATGTTTTAAAACTTTTATGCACTAATATTTAAAAACTAAGATAACGTAATATGCCACTTAGATTAAGAGACAAAAATAAGTTTTGGCTAAGTTAAATATAATATAATAATAAAATACCAAGCAATTGATGAATATTTGAAGTCATAGAAGTGACGAGGTTCTCTATTTGTGAGAAAAAAACGCCAATTTCATAGGTGGGAACCCAATATGAATGTACCTTGTTACGTAGCCGGGCATGGTTGCCCACGTAGGTAACTCTTGTGTTGGTGAGTTAACTTGGGGATAGCAGTAACGTGTTACGGCGTAGTTATTTTTCTTTTGCAACTTTCTAGGACAGTTCTTAGTATTATGTAAATAATATCTGCATTTAAAATCGGGTATGTTTGTATCCGTAATAGGTATGGGTCCCCACCTATGAAATTGGCGTTTTTTTCACACAAATAGAGAACCTTGTCACTTCTATGAATTCAAATATTCATCAATTGCTTGGTATTATATCGAATAATGACCATCATAGACAACTACTAATAGTAAAAAAAACCTTATTACTTATAGTTTATAAACATAAAAAATACCTTAAAAATGACTCCTCATTTTGTTAGCAGAAATGACCACTATTTGTTTTAACTTAGCCAAAACTTATTTTTGTCACTCAATCTAGTGGCATATTACGTTATCTTAGTTTTTAAACATTAGTGCATAAAAGTTTTAAAACATTAGTGTTCATGGTTGTTATATAAATTAAGAAAATGTTAGTATGAAAAAAGCAACTTCTTTAAAATTCTCCATACAAAACGCTGATTTCATAGGTGGGGACCTAATATTAATGAATCATAACACGACATAACATCAATTGGGTTTTTCCATCAGGAAATTCTCAGTGGCAGCCCGGAGTCTGGATTTGTGCTCGGCTGATGGCAATAGGGTCGCCCCTATTATATGGGACTTAAACATAACTGTCAAAATGTGGGTGTACTAGGTACACCGCTACCTTACTTGTAATTATATAAAATAGTTATTTTTGCCATAAATCTAAATCAATTCAATAGTTGCCTAGCTCGGTATTGGAATCTAAACTATAATTTACGATCGTAGGTATTATCAGGCAGGTGGTCTGGGGCCATATTATAGTCCAGTTATAGGCGGCAACAAGTTCATTTAGCTCATAGACAGCCAGCGAAATAGCCGATCTATAGTATACAGGTAACCCTACTTAGGTATTTCTGTTGAGATAGTTGTCAAACTACTTTATACATAGCCCAGGGACGAAGCTAGTCCTAAAGGGTTATTAAAATTTGTTGAGGGCCCTTTTTACCTAATTGCTGCGAAGTTCCAAAGGAGGGTATTGTTTTTATAAAGTAAATAACATAGCATACTGACTTGAAAGGTAAAGCTGTTATTGTGATCTTACTAAGAGAATGCAAGAGCGAGCGAAGCAAGTTGGCAAATTGGAGCATCCTGACTCGGATCCGGTTTCATCAAGCAGCGAGCGAAGCGATCTCGAAAATTGGAGCATTCTGGACTGGGAAAGGTTAAGTTTTCATTGTGATTTTACTATAAGAGTAAACAAGAGCAAACGAAGCGATTTAAAAAATTGGAGCATTCTGACTGGGATACTAGATTAAGCTTTCATTGTGATTTTACCAACGGAATGCAAGAGCGAGCGTAGCGAGCTCAAAATTTTACTACCTTGACTTAGATAGACGAAGCAGGTTAGATTTTCTTTGTGCTTTTGCTAAATTAATGCAAGAGTTTGAGAATTTGACTGCGCCTGTAGCTTGAAGCTCTTCAGAGCCATAAAAAAATAATGTTATTTTTCATATTTCCATTAGGTATTCATTTATTCCGGGCCAGCGGGTTAAATCAATAAGAATTTGAGGTTGTCGACAATTTTTTTACGAATTTTCTTTCGGGGCCCCTGTAGCCCGGGGGCCCCGTATCATTGATACGGCTGATACGGCGGTAGGTACGTCCCTGACAGCCCTATGTGAATCGGGTAATACCTTAATCATTTAATTTACACTTGAGATATTATATGAGATTGTTTGTCTGTTGGTATAGTCAAACGCATGTCGATGGTAACAATTTGACTATGACAGCGCTTTGACTTTCGAACAGTTACGCGGATTAAGTTACCAAATATACGTCGTCTATTGTATTTTATAATGGACTTCGTACTTTAATTTTTTTTTTTTTAATTTATATAAAATAGGTACGCCAGCACTAACAGTACCAATGGGTATAGGTAAATTTTACATTAATTAATAAAACTTATAGGTAAAATAAACAGTAACTATTGAATTGATTGTGACAATTATTGGAAAAGGTAAGTTTATTGTTGAAAAAGACATGTCTACCTACCTAAAAGGGTTGACTTTTTTAGGGCTAAATGGATTTTGCTTGACTTTCACTAAAGTATTGCAATAAAATGTGTACATAAGTATTGTTATCTACACATTTTATTGCAATACTTTAATATAAATGAAATACTGGCAATAAGCACTATATTCCAATCCCAATTTCGGCTACAGTGACCGTTATTGTTTTAGCTCATAACCCATAGCCGATGGGTTACGAGCGTGTACTCTTATGTGGCTAATGTGGCCAATGTGGCCTATCTTGGCTGAGAAGTTAGGTACGTGCATAGTGCGGACAGACACGTTATAATACCATTTTATAAGACTAATGGCGGAGTTTCTTGCCCATTCTTCTCCATACGAAACTACCTTTTGGAAAGGGCAGTCGCCCCTTCCAAAAGGTAGCTTCGTAGTTTCGAAAATAGAATCAATTCTATTTTCTTGTTAATTTTTGACGGTCAAAAAGTGCCTTTTATCTGCCTATTTAAAATAATGATTTGACTTTGACTTTGAACGAGGCAACGAGGCCTAATCCGCTTAACTGTTCTTAAAGAGTCATAAAGAACCCTGTAAGAAATCGACATGTGTTTCACCTCTCAACGAGGCATCCTCAGGATGACGATTGACTTGTTACGAACCCGGACCCGAAGTGTTGACACGTCAAGTATCTGCTCTCGACGCTTATATAATGGATTTCCGCAAAGTCACGCTTGAGTC
The DNA here is from genome assembly GCA_914767755.1 of Agrochola circellaris. NCBI lineage: Eukaryota > Metazoa > Arthropoda > Insecta > Lepidoptera > Noctuidae > Agrochola > Agrochola circellaris. The sequence goes on along the minus strand of OU611850.1, from coordinate 7,228,397 downwards.
AATTAACTATCGAGGCAATCTAGCTCAACAAATCTTTTTTCGGCAAAGTATTGTGTAGCTGAACATTAGTGAACATACATCTAAATAAAGGGAGAATTTTCCATGAATCTAAGATGTGTGTGGAACCACAGACAATAGCTAGTATAATATAGAAGTGACAACAGTTTTGTAATAATTTATAGATCTGCAAGCGGAATGTGATCTATTGAAATTCAAACACGGCCATTTATGTTTTCGTTTTAAAAATAAAGCACACGATTAACATTAGTTAACTTTGTTATTGACAGTTCCAAAGATTATTAATGTTATTTTGTTACCCACCAGTTAAGCTAAGATTACCTATAGTGCTCTCATTTTAGTATGGCAATAAGGTTCATTGAACCAGGTGTGTCAATGACCGCTATTGCCATACTTATTCTTTTATTAAATGAATATATATTCTGAATGAATATCTATCGTGATCTTCACCATGTTCCAATATATGTGTTCCAACATGTTCCATGTTCGAAAAACCATACGTAGTTTATTGTTTGGATTCCTACGGAGATATTATAAGGGTGAGGGCAATAACCGTTATTGCCACGCTAAAACGCGTCAACGAAGAGCGGTGGTCGTAATAGTGTCCGCAATTTACCGGCAAATGACGTCTGTGAAACGTTATTTTAAAAGTAAGTTGGTGTGTTTTCCGTCAGAGCGTTTTTTGACACCGTAAAGTCAAACCCCACTGCCATCTTTTTTATCGCAGCCGTCCACCGCTCTTATAGGAAACCGTAGCTTTAACAGTCCGCCTGGGCAACCGAGGTCGGCTCGTGAAAATATAAATAATAATAAAACGAACTTTCCCAAATATTATAAGACCTAGCTAGATAGATTTTTCGCACCCCCTTTTTTTTTAGGGTGGGAAATTATCAAATAACTTCTTCTTCTCCCGCTCTGGGCGGAGCGGGAGGGCGTGTCAGACTTTTACTGACTAAAACCCATCCGTGTTCCTTCCGTTGCCTGTGTGCCGGGGTCGCGATATCACTTTCGGACAAACTCGTAACCCCGGCAGGCATTGGCCCTTCCGGACCCCGTCAGTTGGTGCTGACATCTCTTTGAGGCGCGCGTTGAACACAACGCGACGTCGACCCGGGCCTGGTCCCTATCGGACGGTGAGCTACCCATTGCTCACCGTCCGCAAGCCCGCGCCTACGGTGGCCGGAAGTCGGCTCGCGACTCCCGACGCGTTTCCTGCGGCGAGAATTTGTATGCTGTAACATACATTCAGACACCAGATAAAAGTTCTAAATAACTATATTTTCGGTATAGAATGGGCCCCTCTTTTTTTCAATAGGGAATTTTACCGGATAAACTTGGGGCGCGGGCGCCCGTCGTTTAGCGGGGGTACCTGTACAAGACATAACTTCTGACGCCTGTTGATAATTTTCTATTTTTTTTATAGTTTTAAGGTAATTTTGGTACAAAAAATGTGAAATTTAAATAGAAATAACTTTTTTATTTTCAATAATAATAAGAGTTTTTACTACTTTTTGGTAATGTTTTTGCAGCCTACCTATGTGCCCCTTTCGGGTTGGACAGGGTTTCTTCTTCATATTGTATATAGGATAATCATGAAATAAATAAAAGAATATTGACATGAATAAAAAAGGGAAGGAATTATAGGGCAACAAACTTTAAAGTATAATAGTACCCAGTCGTTTTCTCGGTTGACATGACACCGTCTACAAACATCTTTACCTCTCCAGCACAAGCTTTCTGTAATTTCGGAAACAATATGAAAACACTTTAATGTTTTTGTTTTCTGATGCACTCACATGTGTATTATGTAGGTATGTTGACGTTCACCGAGAAGCGCGCGACCATTATGGGTGATTTTCCACTTTCATGATCTTCGAAACATGCGCGCGCGCTTTTGTGTACACTCGAAGGGAGAGCTGGCTTTTTAACTCACTGAGTTCGGAAACTTAGGTATGAGTACCTACCCATTTGTTTTCTGGGCAGGATCAAACTGGTTTTTTTTTGGTTTGACGCCCATAAACTTTTATCTGGAGTTTCAATCCTATATCACCAATGTTACTTTGATCCCAATCGCTCAAACTTATGGGGATTTTAATGACTTTGAACAAAAAAACATATTATTAGGTACTTATTCAATGTGTAGGTGTGTAATATAAGGCTTTAGAAAAAGGCATGCGTTTTTACACGTAACACGGTAACATTACTTTTTTTTCCATCTGGGTCTAGTATGTCGTGCGCCTGTACACAACAAGGCAGTTGACACAATCAAGATGTTATCTGGGGCGTACACCTCGAGTCGACAGGTTTCACACTCGTCGTCACTCGCCTGATCATCGTTACGGTATCATACACTATCATAATAATATGATAGAGAAGAATAACGGGACAAGTCGATGGAAAGGCTTCCCGAACAGGGTAAGTGTGGTCCGGATCAGTTTAACCAACAGTTAAATCGAAGTTTTAAGTATGTAAGCATTTTAATTTAATAGGTACATTTGATTGAATTTAATAGATTCATTTAAGACGCAGATATATGCCAGTGACCTTGAGTGGTTAGCTTGCGTGTTCTGTACTGAGCTCATGCAACGCGTCGTAAGTCCAGCCAGTAATAGTACTCGACCATCCAGGAGCGCTGTTCCAAATTAGACCCATTAGTAATTTATTATACATAGAACAAATGGTATTTTATTAAAACACGTACCTACCTATACTAAAAGATCAATATTTTAATTATCTTTAAAATGGTGAAGGTTTCAGAAAAATACGTTTGATAGATTTTGCGTGATTTTCAGTTTTTTATCCGCATTTGACATAACTATACAAATTAATTTCACTATTTAATAAAAACATAATCTAAAATATTCATATATTAAGTTATAAAAAAAAATCTCTAATTTAACATATATTTTTTTCCAAATCATTAACACAACTCATTTAGACGTGATCTTCAGTATAAAATCATTAAAAGTCGGTTATCGTCGCCTTAAGTTACATTAGGTATTAATAGATGGAAGCACCTCCATCTATTCATACCTAATCTGTGGCTAAGTAATAACAGCCGCACGAGTCGATCGTTCAGGTTAAGCTACGCTTGTCCGTGGATGGGTGACCATCGTTACATACCAGGACCCCTCCGTGCCTTGGTAAGCACGTTAAGTCGTTGGTCTCGGCTGTCATTTGTAGATCTTTGACTTTACTTAACGTGTAGTCAGAAATCCGAAAGACAACCAGTCTTACCGAGGGGTAGGTATCGTACCCAGTAACTGGGTTGTGGAGGTCAGATAGAAAGTCGCTCCATGTAAAATACTGGTCAGGCTGGAAGCTGGCCTCAACATAGTTGGGAAAAGGCAAGGCAGATTATGAGGTATTAATTGATAGGTACTAATTCAGAAACTACTTAGATAACAACTTAGGTATTGTGGATTGGCTTGTATCGTTGTATCTAAGCGTTTATATAGTCCTCCAGACCCTATTTCGGCCACGGCGGCCAAGCTCAACGGAGACCAGCCTTCGGCGTGCTTCTGTTCGTGTGGTTAGTGACTAACCTGGTGTCAGAGTTTTAAAGACGCCCATGGGCCTCTGACTTGGCTTCACATGCCGTCGGAGTAATATCTCTCAGGCATGCCGGTTTCCTCACGATGTTTTCCTTCACCGTTTTTGAAGCAAGTGATAATTATACAATACGCACATGAATCCGAAAAGTCAGATGTGTGTGCCTTCGGTTCGAACTTGAGACTGGCAGTCCGACGGTCACACCACTCGGCTATCACTGCTTATCATCATCTCATTCTTTGGTCATCATCCCTATTCTGCCCTGCTAAGCCGAAAGTTAAGTAAGTTTTGAGAAAATTGACTTTTTGTAAATTGTAATTTAAGGAAACATAAGGATATAAAGAACTTCTGAGTGGTTTTTTTTAATGTTTTAAGTTAGATAGCGGTATGTGGCTTATACCATTAGATGCGAAATTATTATAGCTATTGAATGGTATAATAAAACTAAAAGGGCGTATCTCAGAGATACCGCCTTTCGGCTTAGAAGGGCAGTATTGTAGTTACAAGTTATCTAGGTGAGTCTATAGGGGAAGGAAAAGTAATAGGTTAATCATAAAATACAAAGTTCTACAGTCCGGCCGTTGAGAGAATGCGTTCTTCACACCTGACAGTTTCATACTAACGAATAGGTATGTGTTTTGCAAATTTGATCCTTATTACTACTAGAAATTGTCCAACTGACAAGACGTGTCAGGAACTTCTCTCGACGGCCGGACTGTAGTAGGTAATTGCTAGGTGGTACTTATCTATGAAGCAGACTTGACAGACTACGAGCGAAATCGATGTATTTGTAAAAATCTTAAAAACGAATTAGGTTCAATTCCTACATGAAGATATCTTGAAATAAGGTTTCTGACAGCAGATCGTAGATTCAGTGGCGCTGATCTAGATATTTGTGCCCAGATGCAGTTAGAAAAATGTTGGTGGGTACTTCATAAATTCCTAGATTGATATAGGTACCTTATCAAGTTAATCGAGCTTTTTCAAAAGCACTAAATAAGTATAACAAGTTTTTTTTTTGGTCAAAAAGTCAAAATAGCTTACGTAAAAGGTAAAAAACTGGTTGTGCATATACATTTCCTAATTCTTTACCGTAGCGACACACCTACCTAGTCACCATAAACAAAAATTGACATTTTTCCCTAATGCATTACAGTACAACACAACTTAGATGTAGCATCGGCTAAGTTCGTGAAACCGATCACCATCTGAACTGAGTACGCCTTCAAAATCACCAATACCTATTACTGCTTCAGGTGAAAATGATCTTTACGCAAACGCAATAACTTGTGAAGTCATATAACCAAATACATTCGTAAAATTGAAAAGAATGAATGCAAATTTTGACATTTATGCTGTATCTAAGTTGTGTCATACTGTGCAGAGTTTGATAAATCGGCCATTTTATATTGTAAACCGGTAATTGGCAGTGGTATTCCTTACCTAGGCTACCTAAAATGTAGGTAACTAATTAGAATTACACACAATTTTTGTCGACGCCATTTATCTAGAATAAATAGCTATCAAAAATTAAATAAATATAAAACTTCATTACCTAAATAACTATGTAAATTACCAAAAAGTAATTACAACATAAAAGTATACAAAATAAATAAATAACGAATTACTAGCGTAACGTTAGACAAAATAAACAAAACAACATACAGTTCGCAACAAAATCAATAAAAAAACACGTAACAAAAAACGCAATAAATAAAGTTATAAATTAAAATACTCCACAATATGTAACCTGATGAGTATTAAAATGCAGTCGTCTTAGCGCTTAATAAATAACATAAAAAACAGGCCGCTATGTAAAACTGTTGTAACTGACGATTTCCTCCTACCTACTAAAACTAACCGATCACTACATCTGGGAAGATCCCATTAAAGCCACGTCTCTTCGGTCCATAAAGATGTAAACATTCTGTTGTCCCCCTCTATCATACTGCCGGACTCACCGAGCGAAAGAGACATCACGAAAAGATGTATTCTCGCAACTAATCAAACGTGTCCACTGTCCGGCTGCGCGTACGCATCCCACGCCGAAATTATCATTTAAAGTTCCCAGTTGAACTTTTCACTATTTTTATTTATTCATTGTGTTCCTTTCATGTGTTTCCTTAGGTTTAATTTGAACTGTTAAACGCATTAAGTTGCCAAAATTAACATATTTTGAGCGCGATGTTTTCCAAAATTGTGAAATTGGAGATAAATACTAGTAAAAATATATCTTATTGCAACTGGTGCAAAGCTTGAACTTAAATAACCCGTACCAACTTTACTTACAACTTATTGTAGCGATATCAATTAAGCTAGGTCTATGCGAGTTTACTTATAGTAGTAGAGACGTCCTTTTCTAATGTGAGCTCAATTGTTCTGTGAGGAAAAGAGACGAATGTGTTTCCCCACTACAACTTCAAGGTTCTCTGCGGTCCCAATCGCTGACTTAACAGGTTTTAAGAGGAGTAACCAACAGTTTGTTAAGTGATACAAATATCAAACAGAGGTTTCCAAATGATTTGATAACTGAATTATAGTGGTGGTGGTCATCTGTAACTGAAAGTAAGGGAAATATGAATCTAAAAGTAGATAGATTACTAGTTTTTTAATATAAATGTTGTTGCTAAGCAAACTATTACGTGAGATTATCGACTAGTCTATGCTGAATCTTGGAAATAAATATAAATATTTCGGTCTCCACCATAGGAATTGGTTGTCCGTAGAAGAAGGTTATACAAGGTTACCTATATGAAAGTAAATAATATACAAAGATATCCTTTTCCAAATTTTCTCTAAATACTTTCACAGATCCACTGATAATGATTAAAAAAAATAAAAAACTAAGAGAGAACTTACAAGCCTGCGTCACAAATCTAAGAAAATGTTGCTTACTCCTGCATTCAGCGCCGGCCCGTGTAGAGGTGCGCTTGCGACTCCAGTCGATCGAGCACAGCCGTCAGCGCAGTGCCTCGCCGCGTCAACTTCCAACTATTACGAACTTTTTACACACCACCTCCGAGTACCTTTGCAGACATTAAAATTTAAAAAAAGAAACCCGTGAAAGTGTCAAAGTGCATAGTTCTTTTGTTTGTTTTTTTGCAAATGTGATCAAGGTATAGTGCCAAGTTGCGGTAAAAGTTCGAATCTTTGGATGTACTGAATTTTCAAGAATATTGTGCTTTTTATTGTTTTTGGCAAGTGATGTACATTGAAAACTTTATACATTGACGTTATTAAACGACACGTTTGTTATACAAGTTCGTTAATGGTGCGTATTTATTGGTAACTATTTGCTGAAGTCTAGATAAATATTTGATGGAAATACTGGAGTATGTCTTACTTATCTAGGTTTATTGTGTGTTTTGTTTTCTTACGTATCATGTTATATATTACAGATATTGAATAAGTGTAGGTACTCTCAATTAATTTATTACAGTTTTAGGAAATAATACAGATAGGTATACTTAATGTGCGAAAAATACGCAATATTTTTATGCTGTCAATACTTCAGTAACGCAGTCTATGTTACATTAAAAACGTTAAAAACCATTACTTAAATAATAAAAATATAATATCTTATAGTTATCGTTAACTGGGTAAACATGGAAACGTTATTTTCCATTTCGAAATTTACATTATAAGTAAGCAGTGATAAGGGATTTTAATGTATACGACCCGTCTTACTTAATTTGAATATGCATTGGTAAAGATATTTTGAGTTGGTTGAAATAAATTTAAAAATAATAAATCTGATTATGGAGCGACCAAGACTTTTCAATTAATAATACACAAGGCATAATGCCTATGGCCCCCACAAGTAATAAATATAAAATGAATAACTAATTAGACATCATAGAAAAGTCAGATGTTTTTAACAAATTTTGTTAAAAAGTCAAGGTTTAAATCTGCCAAAAGTGAATGAGTAATGACAAAAAAAAAATACTATTTGTTGATTTTTAATTACTTTGCTTTTTGACAGGTCATTCATAAAAACAAAATTATCAAACAAACTGCGACACAGCATTAGAGACTATTGTTCAAGGTCTTACAAACCGAGATTTATAACTGATTTCACTTCTTTGTAGGTACTTATAACTATTGCTTTAACATCGTTGGCACTAGTTGTCACAAAAAAAAATGTTACTCATAAGCTCTAACCTTTTGACTGCTTATTCTTTTGAAAATCTGGAGTTAAAATGTTAATGTTCTAACAAAATACAAAAAATATGAAACATTTATACTAACTTAGCAGACCAAGCAAGCTCGCTGTGACCATTATTTGATTTAAACACAAAAAAAATATCAGAAAAGAACTTTCAAACGTGTAACGAAAAGAATTTAAAAATGGTGAAAACTCGTTGTAAATTTTTCTGATTTTCCCACAATAAGTAACAAAACGGGAACTTCAGGAATAGTACTGTAATGCAAAGGAATGAATTAACAAGATTTATGCAAATATAATAAAGATAACATTATAAATAAATATTAGACTAGAAGTCATGGGTTGACAATCTCCGCAACTTGTGATTTCAAATGCACATAGCGACGCTACCGTGATCTGAAATTTTGTTCATTTCATGAATTTATTCTTTGACCGCAACATAAAAATTATATTTTACATTAAACAAAGAAAAGAATAACAAATTGGAAACAAAAGACAATATTTCAACAATATTTTTGAAGATCAAAAAGGATCTCTTAATATTTAAATATTTGCAATAAACAAATTGCATGATTTTCTGACGCTCTGTCACCATAATGGTCTCAACAAAGTACTGACATATTGGCCACTGACGTCTATTCACGTCAGCGAAGGTGGAAGGTGATAATCACTTGAATGAAACAATTATTTAGTTACTAGCAACCCGCCCGTTTCGCACGTTTATTGCGAACTAACAAAATTTTACTTAGATTATAAAAAATAATACTTAAGTTAAATAATAATAAATAAAAAATAATAAATACACGTAAACCTTCCCGAATAAATTCTCTGAATGACGTTGAAAATCGCATCAAAATCAGTTGCGAAGTTTAGAAGAACAACGCACACAGTAGACACGAAAAATTTAATTTATCTTTATTAATTAACATTTATAGAGAAAAGATTTGTATTCTTGTTTGTAATGAATAAACTCAAAAACTACTGGACCGATTTAAAAAAATCTTTCATCAGTATAATGCTATATTATCACTGAGCAACATAGGCTATAATTTATAAAGTTTTTACGCGGGCGAAGTCGCTGGCGGAAGCTAATAAAATGTATCGATAAGCTAAAACGTGTTTGTAACGATAGCAAACAATTATAGACATATCGCGAAAACATTCCGTGGAAGAGATTTGCGACAAAAATAGGCCGTGATCAGTTTAACCAAGTTAGTTACCTAAGGTTTGGTTCCGTAAGAAAGCCGTGAAACGTCACATAATAAATAACGGCTGTCCTAATACCTACAGATCGTTTTTTAAAACCCCAATGTCAAATACGGGTGAAAATGACAGATTATCATCATGGCCGATACTTGTATTAAATGACGGAACCGCTCTTCTGGGAATCCGTAGTTTTGAACAGTGAAACTAGGGGACCCTAATAGAAGGATTTATACGCGACGTCCCGCAGCCTAATTGCGTAACACACTGGAAGTATATTGCTAATCTATTGCTTCATATGTTCGAAAAATTTGTCTGTTCAACAATATAAATAACGCAATGAATGTTGTTGAACTGTCAAAACGAAAGTCACTGCTACTGTTAGTGTGGTACGCAATTACCGTCCCTTAAAACAGAAATATGCCTAAAACAAGAAAAGTGGGCACTTTTCCCACTGACAGCGATGCTGACGAATTTTTTGATGCCCAATGAGCTCTTCCTTTATTTATTTTTTTCCTTTTTATACTTGTTTAAAAATTATATATTTAATGTTAGTTGTATATTAGATCTAAGATTGTGTATATATTTTGAACTGCCCTGTAAATAAAGAACGATAAGATAATTAATATTAAAAAAAAAAAGTTGAATATATAATTGACTTATCAAAAATTACTCAATTCCGTTATGTTGAGGTTATGATACTTATCGATATCAGAATGATATCAATTCAGTAGCCCACCAGGATCTATATGAAACAAGCCGACTTGTAATACACCTTGCTATTACATGCTATTATTATGAATTTATGATTTACGAACAATATGCGTGGGACCTCTATCTACTGGCACAATTACTTGCCATCGAATATTCTGCAATGAAGTTATCGGCATTACAAGTTATTGCTAGTAACAATGTTAATTTGAAATTAAGTAGCGCAAGATCGGAATAAACAAGATTATTAGAATTGTGGAAAGGTTATGTTAAAAGGCATCGGTGTACTGTGATCTTTGATATTAAGAGATAAAACAAATTAGTGTAAAGTTAGTACCATTAAGTTTAGAAGAAATTGAAATTATTGCAAAAATAGGCTTTCGGCTTAGACTTGACTGAATAAATGATTTTATTTCTGTAAGTAGGTTACTACAAACACATTTCCACGTCTAGCATATTAAAAAAAAAAAGATAGATGAGGTCAGCGTTGCATAACTGACACTGAGAAGAAAGGCCGAAACAATCTCAAAGGTCACAGTCTCCTTTAAAGCCCAAATTCAAGTCCTAGTCCAGTATGAGTCCAACTCTAACTTGTATGAGACTGAAAAAAAAAACGATCATCCCAAAAAAATACAAAAGACGACGTATATTTAGTAACCTAATCTGCTTAACTAATACTGATATCAACTATCATCCCGTTTAGAAAAAATTATATATTAGAGACTAATTTAAAGGACAACTTTGCTCCGACAGCAATTAACGCTGATAAGTACGCAGAAGATGAGGCAAAGCGACCAAAAAGCTATACGAAAGTATTCATGTTATAGAAGTTAGCCAACTATATTTGAGAAAAAGATTTTAATCCTCTAATATCTTTAACCTTTCTGCAATACGAAGTATGCACTGCTCAATCACTGTTATCATGAATTGAATAGAATAGTCTTCTCTCTCTCTCTCCATGGTGTATCTTTTGTGAAACAAAACCAAACACACACACACACATCACATTTCCTTCAAATCTATTTCAATTTTCATGAGTCCATAGTGCTAAGCAATGAGGTTATGTATTGTATAACCTCATTGGTGCTAGGAATCAAGTTTATTGACATATATGTCATCGCTTTGATTTATGACAATTCACAAAAACTTGATGAAGATGCTTATGATTAGAAATTCTGACTTCTGAGGATATTTAGTAGAATATTGCTAGCTTTCCCTTTGTTGCCTTGTCTCTTTGTGTGGTCTTAGGAACCGCGTCAAATGATTAACTAGAACATAATGAGTCGGTATCTACGGTTTAGTCATTCTTAGCAGTTCATGGCGTCGCTGCTTGATAAATGGCTATTTCAATGTCAAATTCAGTTTTACCTTAATCATTAACTACCAAGTTAAAGGTACTAGTCACTAATTAAGTTTTTATACCTATGTCACTATTTTTTTTCTGTCAGAGACTGAGTTGTACACGGTAACTGACCATTCAGCCTCTCTATGGTATGTCTATAAAAATATCTTGCTCGATTATCTGTGGTATTTCTTTAATAGTTTTCTACACACCTTACGCTTTGAGTAAATGACATTTTAAGTCTATAATTAAAAGAGTGAGCTCGCTAGTGACTTTTATCGTGAGACATTTTTTTATTAAAAATTTAAAACAATTGAAATTAAGGACTGCGCGTGCAAAAATACACATTCCAATAGTGTTTATTCATTTATAATTGTTGAAATATTAGCAAAACATGGAACATAAAAATATGATATTATTGGACGAATATATTTACGTAGGATACTTATATTTATTTATAAACTGAAAATATGAATTTGAATATAATTTTTAAATACTTAGGTATATTTTGTATAAAGAGACGGATTATTCAGCGCTACGGAAGTTGCAACAAAAAATAAAATAAAACACTTTTCTAAATAAAATTCCAAGAAAAATTAAATATAACTATTATTCTCGATAACATGCAGTAAAGGGGCGACGAAAAAATGTATGTTTCAAGATATAATTGTCTTAAAACATAAATTTTTTCGTCGCCTGAAAATTTTTCTTATTCATTAAACTGTCTACCAAAACATCACGTTATAACAGACCTGCATTATTTGTTATAATCAATTTTATTTAACATCTAATACACGGGCATATCCACATGGCGACGTACAGTACAATCGCTACACGTTCATTGATATCTTAGTCCGCGGATGTTATTTTTTAAGCGAACTGTACTTAACCAAAACATGGCGTGTGTTTTAGTTACCAGCTGTTTCGTTACCGTTCTAGTCATCTTTTGTTCATGGTTTTGTACCTTTCAAGGTGGAAATGGACAGGAAGATATAACATGGCATCACTCACGCCTGCAATCCTTGAAGGGTTAGACAGAGGTGTACCTAGTACACCCACATTTCGCCAGTTATGTTTAAGTCCCATGTAATAGGGGGCGAGCCTATTGCCATCAACCGGGCACAAATCCCTACTCCGGGCTGCTATTGAGAAATTCCTGATGGAGAAACCCAATTACGCTGCCCGACCTGGGAGTCCTGAAACCCAGAACCTGTTCAGTTCACTTGACCAACGGAGTGGTCTGGAAGAATGTTATCGATATTTTTAGTGATGAAAAAGTCTAAAGAGGACCATCTTTTCTTTCACTAGGACTTTCTACTCCGTTTTTTTTATTTTTTGCTTATGTTTTCAAATGTCATGATACTGGCACAAACGTGCATTACACTTTTCTTTTTCAAATTGTCGTTTGGGCAAAATTATGGTACTTGTTTAAAACCTGTTGCATTTTATCGTAAGTACTTAATTACTAAGATATACATGCTTTTAGGGCTATCTGTAATCATTAGAGCAACAATAGGAAAAATTATTCTTACATCTACCTCCAAGCAAAATGAAAACTAATTATTTTGCAGTCTTCCACTTTTTTACTAGGCCCAAGTATTTTTTACCCCTTATAGGGTCCAAGGTAGGCCGGGCCTCCTTTTTGTTACCCTTTTTCTAGCTATTATTTTCAACGTGTAGTCTGCTATTTTTTTATTTATCGGCTTACACAGTGTTGTGTCAAGCCGTCCACTTAGATTACCATCTACGTCTAGAGCGGTGACACTCAGTGATTATCGATAAGTTCGGTAGCGAGATTTTTATCGATACATTGATCCAAACTGGAACGACACTGTCTTGATAAATGTCAAAACGAGATTTTTTGAGCTTTGGCGCGCGGAATTGGAATTAGAAAGTGCGCATGATTGCTTTTATTTCGCTCTTTGTAGCTTCTTTCTGTGAAGTTTCACTTTATATTTTTTCATCTTTAGTTGGTTTTAAAAATTAATAAGGTGCAAAAATATACGTTGTTCTAAAATTACTGAAAATCTTAGAGAATGGTAGATTCTTCAACTTGTTCAAATAAAATAAAATGAGACATCTTCAAAATCAAACAACCTATAATATTTTGGCAACATTTTTCTTGCCTCGCCAGTACGGGTTTTTAATAGGATTGCTTTCCGGCTAAGCCAGACAGCATTCCTGAATCTTTTCCGCCACGTCACGGGCGCACACGCACTGACGAGCGGCGGAAATAAATTGTTGCTACTTATAAATATTAGAGGTGACTGGCAATACAATCGAAACTGTGATTCAAACTTTTTTCAGTGAGATTTTCCTTTAAGGCCATTAGATTAAAATTAAAAAGAAATAAAATCACGTACTTATTAAAAAAATCCAGAATTTGTTAAGGCCACAATTTTGGGATCGTTCCAATTTTGAAAATTAAAGTCAACATACAGTTCCCGTCAAATAACTTTACCGCTCTGGAATACGCTAGGCGTGCATGCGCAGCCTAGCTTCAGAGCAGCAAAGTTATTTGACGCGAACTGTAAGTCGTATTGTATTAGGTACTTATTTACCTAAGAAGAGTGAAGACTAGACTAAAACTTTAGAAACTACGATGATATATTATGACTTGTTCGATTAGCAGATTAGCATAATCATTCTATAACGTTCGAGTTCCCACTGCTACGAGACATGCCGCCGAGATGGAGTGGGCCGTAATCCACCACGCGGGCCCAGTAGTGCGGGTTGGTAGATGTCACATGTTTTCGAATGTTTGGTTCCAAGACATGCCGGTTTCCTCACGATGTTTTCCTTCACCGTTTTGAGAGCAAAAGTGATGAAATAAATTACACAAAGTTAAGGCCCTGGCTGGGTTCGAACACACGACATACAACTGGTAACTTGGGGCTGATGCCGTTATCACTGGACCATCATTTCTGCTGGGGAATTTGTTGCGCCACTTCTTCTTCCCAGCTAAAGCACTAGGAAGTGGTGAAGGGCGGGCGTTTTGGGGGACTGTCTTATGTAATTTTGACGTTCGAAAAGTGCTGATTCTCAGCCTAGTTTGAATAAATGACTTTTGAATTTTGAATCACTGCTTGTTCGATTAACATCAGATAATTCGATTTTAAATATACTCAAAACTAAAAACGATTAATGTAGGAATGCAACGAGTTTCAACAATTACATCTCCTCTGCATAATGTAGCCATTTTACGACAAGACTGTGACGTCAGTGCACTATAAAATAAGATTTACTATACGATGCCATTTTAATGATTTACGTAGTGGTTTTCCTCGTGTTTCCATGCATATAAGTTTGTTAAATTATCAAATGTAAAAGGTAATCTATAAATGTTTAAAATAAATTAAATTACTTACCTCACTGCCTCGTTGGTCTGGGCTCAAATTGTTATTGTGTTTTCTGAAATTTGTGCCCGGTGGCAATAGGCTCGCCATGTATTACATGGGACTTAAATATAACTGGCGAAATTTGGGTGTACTATAGGTATTAGGCACGGTCAGTACTCCGCATTACCTGATCTCTCTTACAAAGAAGTGGGAAAGAGGGGTCGGGTTATTCAGAGCACTGACGGTACACCTCTGCCTAATCGTCTGGGGATTAGAGTCGTGATGTTATTTTTGTACTTTTAAATTGTAGACGTACTTACCTACTTTAAAAAGGCTATAGATATCGTCACCTCCAAGGCAAACTTACGAATCTGCACTTTTAGTGAAATCGAAAAACTGTACCTTATAACGTGGTACTTTTACGAATTTTTATTTCTAGCCCTTACAGAATTCAAATTGTTCGAATCTGCGTTTTATTTTAATGCACCCATAGTAAACTTATGAAATTCACATAGGGTGTTTTAGCGTAGTAAATTTAAAATAAAAGAAGTTAATAGATATTTATTCATACCCTGACAAGCTTACCAAAGTGGTACTTTCGTAAGTTGTACTTACGTACGTTACGAAAGTGGCACTTTCGTAAGTTCACCGAAGTTTCAATTGGATATTTTTAATATGTTAGTATTATTTAGTAACGAAAGTACCATTTTCGTAAGCTTGTCAGGGTATGAATAAATATCTATTAACTTCTATGTATGATGATGTAAAGTTACGAATGTGTATTTATTTCTGATCCTTGTAAAATATTGACAATCAGTTGATAATATAAAAAAGTACCATTTTGAAAACCATATGTGCAGTTTTCCAAATGGTACTTTTTTACACTACGACACTGCTTAGATGTAGCATAAAGAAAATTTGCATGCATTCATTTCAATTTTACGAATGTATTTAGTTATATGCCTTAACAAGTTATTGCGTTTGCGTAAAGATAATTTTCACCTAAAGTAGTAATAAATATTGGTGATTTTGAAGGCGCACTCAGTTCAGATGGTGATCGGTTTTACGAATTTTGCCGATGCTACATCTAATTTTTGTCGTACTGTACCTTTATAGGTACCTAATTTTTATAAAAAAAAAAATATCATGGATGTTTGCTTTCAAAACGTTTTCCTGTAAAAGGCATTTTCTGCAGATTCGTGAATTTGCCGTAGAGGTGATCGATATGTAAGTTCATGGCGTCACTAATGTTCGTTTTATGCCATTGTTGGATTAGTCAATTAAACGACTTATAGATTGAAAATTATTGTGCTATTGATTAGAGTTTAGAGTAGCCAGTCCTATTTATTTATTTATTTATATATACTTTATTGTACACCAGATTATACATTACATAAAGAAATAGTAATACACTATAAAATATACAATGGGCGGCCTTATCGCTTACCCTCAGTTTTTAAAGCTTTCTCTTACTAATTCAATACATAAATTATCACATGAAAATAATCTGTGGTCATTATTTGTATACCCTTATCTATATTTATTATCATCTAGCTAAATAGCATGAAAAACTTTTTACAAAAAGTCGGTTGTGTTTTTTTTGTAAAATGTTTTTATTTTTCACTTTTTTTTTGTGGTACCTACCCCACACAAATTCGAATACCACTACCTGCTATGTAAATAACAGCGACAGGAAGTTATTATAACATCATCCACATAGACTAAGTGGGAAAAATACGTATTATTGAAGGTAACTCAAAAACAACCTAAGCAAAGTTAATAAAATTTATATGGAACTACCTCTGAAGCATACCAAAATCAATTCATAATGGGCGGAGTAATCGCGAAACAATCATTAACAAAAAAACATACAATTGAATTGGCTACCTCCTCCTTTTTTAAGTCGGTTTAAAATAAAATAAAAAAGTTACACAAAAAAAAAATACCAGAGTGGGTATGGGATTAGAAAACAATTTTTTTTTTCAAAAGTTTAATTGATTTCAGCTCTGATAATATAAGAAAGAAAGTAGAAGCCAAAGTAGAACAAAATATCTCTCAGTACTTTCAAATAACTTAGTAAGTAGTCCCTTGATAAACATAAAGGAAGGAACAGGGAAATTAAATGCAGAAGTTATAAGTTTCCACCGCGTGCAGTCTAGGCTTTTAGAATTTCTACGACTTTCCTGCCCGTTGAATAATTAGCAGCACCGGCCTACGCAATGAGGAAGTATTTACAACGGAGCAGCTTTATTAATGACTACCATTTTATTATAGTATAGATGTACCAATAAAAGACGGAGTTTCTAACAAAAAAAACATGCAACAATTAAGATAGTTAAATTAAAATTTAATACGCCTAGTTTGCAAATTAACAATTAAACAAACATCGTAAAACTAGCAAAAAACTAGCTAAAACAATAGAACGTCAAAAAAAGAACATTATTTTCAAAACGAATTAGTGACGCGCGGGGTACCGTAGTGCGCAGGCGCGGCGACGCGTCGCAGTGCCGCCAACATTGACAGCTGTCAATCAGGGCCAAGATGGCGGCCGGCCGGTTCCGTCGGTACAACCGCGGGTCGCTATCTCCGTCAAATCTGACGCAGGGCTCTCAAGAGATTAGAAATGTTTTTATACAACAAACTGTTGGTTGACCTCTTTAATCAGTTCAACTGTGCAGTTGAAATGCCACGCGATGCCAATTGCTTCCATTAACACAAGTAAATTCACTTTCTGTTGGAGTACCCGCAGATTTGAATGATAAATCTAATGAGTCTATTAAACTATCACGACTAGCCGAATTCAGTTGCAAACTGTTTATGTGTAATTTACAGACGGTAAAGCACTAATTAGGAATACTACTTCTGTGACTAGTGTGACTACCTGCAAATAGCTGAAATCTTATTAGGTATTTTTCTAAGCAAACAAATGGCATACATATTTATAATGAGACGTGTAGGTACTAAAGAATTTAAATATACAGTTATTAGGGCGATCACTTTTTTGTTTTTAATTTCAGATTTTTTTTTTCTATTATGGGGCTTTGGTCTGTAACCGTCTTTTTCTAATAATGGTGTTTTTTCATTTCCAGATTATGCCACAAACACTAGTGATGTGACGTACATAATGTGCGAACGCGTCACAGTGACGCACGCGCGGACTTTGAAGAATCAATAGTGAAGTGCGTGTATCGATAGATTACAATCGATAAAGTAATCGATTTCCTTGTGAGAATTGAACACGAATGAACACCCTGATGCTCACAACCGGTGGAACGGTGGACGACCAACCCTGTGTAGACAACAATATGGCGTTTTCTTCTTATAAGTGAGTACAGAACAAATATATTCTAGCTTAAGTGGTCTGGATTATTGAAGAATGTTGGGAGATATTTCAGCATATGTAAACAATAGACGATCGATATTATTTGAACTCTGTTAAAACCATGAGATGATACGACAAAAAATTCTTGATAAAACATTTTTTTTTAAATTTAGTAACAATACGACACTTGACAATGATGACATCAGCAGTGCTATTCTGTAACCATCTCACCGTGAAAACTTAGGTGAAGTGAGCGTGGAGTGAGCTGTCATTCCACAGGGATTGACACTATTGACAGCTCACTTCACCCAACTTTTCACGGTGTGATGTTTACAGAATAGCATGGCTGAAGTCGCTAGTGTCACGAAATTGTAAATTCTTTGCTAAAGAAATAAATTCCTGGTTGACTTTTGACACTCGATTGCTATCTAGCAAATCATCCTTCTAATAACGATTTTTATGTTAAAATCTTATTTATAGCCAAATGCGTACATGTCCACCGTTACCCAGCTAAGTATTTCAGCAAAAAAATCGATTAGAAACCGAGTTTTTCTTCACATGCACAATGACATCGATCCAGCCTTACAAATAACGTTAGCTACTCGAGACAGGCAAATTATCGCATACTTTTTGTAACGACATAATGAAATTATCTTCATGAAACATGTAAAAAGCCGTCATAACCATAACTTGAAGAGGTCTTGACAGCATCCCGTAGTGCGGGATGAAGCCATTTATCCAAAAACTGCATCGGGGATCTCTCGACCAATCGCAGCCAGAATTCAGATGACAGGATTACTTATACTTGGAAATCGACACAAGTTTTCGATGCATCATTAACAGCATTACTCGAATTAATTATATATTTTTTGCTTGGGATGACAACCAATTTCTAGATATACGAACAGGCGGGCACGTACACATTTTAAATTTCTTCTCTGAGCAGTTGTGTAACACTTTGTAAAGTACCCTATGACATTTCATTTTTTACGCACGTCAAGGCGAGGCTTTATTTGCGGTTTGACTATAAATTCATATTTTATTGCCAGTTGTATAAACTGTTGCCGTTCTCCAAATGGATTCATAATCTAAGTATAGTAAAAACAGTGCTATTATCATTGGAAGAACAGAACGAGATCGGTCGCTTGCATTGATTTAATTTCATAACCTATAAAGTAAATACAGCAATTACCGAACGCAAAAAGCCGTTGACCAATGAATTCGTCAGGCGGTTACAGTCCTCAATCGGGCACCTTTCATTTAAAAAAAGAACCATACGCCATTTCATGTCAATTTTTGAATTATTCATCGTGCGAATGCGCGAGCGCATCGATTGATGCAAACAAAAAGCGCGCGCTCGCTAATCTTCGCCCTTTTTCGCCGAGCTTCGGGCTTCCTCGGGCCCAGTGTTGCCAACCAACGCATTTATTATTCAACTAGTTTTTACAGTCACGCTGCGCAAAGACATAACAGAGAATGCATTTATTTGATAAATGATATTTTTTTCCTAAAACCCCAAACTGGAGATTTTTTAAACTAATTTCTCGGTGTCAATATTGGAGGACATATTCTTTTGTTAATAATGTGTGTTCCATTCATGTCCATTCAATCAAAAGAGAAAACATACTGCTGTGTCATACGATCCGATACATTCTCATAACAATGTTCTGAGAATCCGATCAGAAGTTTTAATTTTATACTTCTCGTATTGATTTGACAAGATTAACTGAGCCGAAGTTTTTTGTATCGACACATTCTAACTAGTGGGCATGGTGAATACTTTAGACAGATAACATCTGGCGTTCGCAAATATTTCATAATGATTAATAATAACTAGTTTTACATTTTTCACATATAGTGCTAATTTCTTGTTAGCCAAAGTAATAACTCATAAATAATTGATTGCATTCTAAATTCGTTATCATTGGCCGTCAAGCCAATTACAAGTAACATTGCGATGCTTTGAGTGCAGAAAAAATATAGTATTCGAATTTCCGAGCGTTCATCCCCCGCGCCCGCACGTCCGCCGCGCCTCGACGCCGCGTCTCGACTGTACGTGATTGGTTTATTAATTAGGCGAATCATCGTCGGGTTCCATTTTTAAAAATAGGCGGGATTCTTGTTGTGCGACTTTTCTTTTTAATTTTAGCCGGCGTTGAACGCAATTAGAGCTGGCAGTATAGCTTTTTGTGTCATAATCACCGCGTGGCGATAATGTTAGTTTTAAATACTACTTAAGATAATTAATATGGCAATCTTAATTCCATGATCCTAATTAAAATTTTATTGACGTCTCCATCCGGTAACACTCCTATGATTTATGGCCATTCTTCTGGTTAAAGTATCTATAGTAAGGAAGTGACATCAATTGATTTTCAATTTAAATTACAACCACATCTTCGTGAAACTATAAACAAAATCAAGAAACCGGCATTTCAGTCATAACTCAGGCTGAAAACAAAAGTAAAATGGAACTTTCATATTTATTTTTAAGGTGGACCGATTAAAAAGATTCGAAATCGATCGCAAACGACTAAGGTCAGTAGAAAAATAATATAAAAAGCGTTGTCGCGTCCGTCCCGATGCTATGTCTCCCGAATACCGTTAGGATGCCTTCGAAACTTAAAACGGAGAAAAAAAAAACTGAAAACTATTCCAATTGCCAGTATTTGGAATCCGTTTTGTCTGCTATCGCGTTTTAAGGCTATTTCGGTTACGGAATATTTGTAATTTTTGCTTTTTGCGCGTCATAATGTCCCTTTTCACTTCTTACGCATGTGATCCGGATTTTTGACATTGATCCGAATTTCTTTCGATTATCCACTTTTGAAGAGTCCAAATCTTGTGGAGTTTCTCTCTTTACTTGGTACATTTCCGACATTATGTACCATATTTTGTTCAATTTGTTAGATCGATCTGCCCTTTAACAATTAATGGACTTCGTAAATCATTTGCTTGTTATATTTTATATTATATTATATTATTATTATGTTTCATTAGAAACTTTCTTATTCTCCTTGCTTTTAACCGGTAAAGCCCTGGGTGACCCTCAAGCACGTCAATTAGCACGTTAATTAGTTGTTTATCAGGCCTTTAACGGTTAATGTATTCATATCGCATTTGTGCATATTATGCTGACATTGATTTTAATAAAACCAAGATTCCTATATTCAAACCCTATTCTGAATTACGACTACCTACTATCTAGCATCTGTTGCAATACTGGTGATTAGAAACGTTTGAAATCTAAATGCCGTATATAAAAGTTTTGGGTGTAACATTAACCAGTCGGTAAAATATAGGAACCGACCAATGTTACTCTCATAAGCATTTCTCCAAAACCATTTATCATCTGCACACCCTACAAACAAAAATACTCATATTTATACATACTAGTACGTACCTTCACAAATTACCGTCCCCCCCATTCACCATAACACAGTAATATGAGAGCCCAACAATTGCAAGTGACTCTGGTCTGTCACGACTTGGTGACACGTGCCTGCTTCCGATGGCCATTGTTCACTTTACGTCACCACACCTTACGTAATGTTGTGCGTTGGATGTTAGCACTTTGATCTGGTTCATAGAATAGTGAGTGATAGTTTGTGAGAGGTGGAGCTTGTAGTAGAATTAGAGAGGATTGAGGGTCCAAGAACCACTTTAAAGGATAAAGGAACAAAATATGATATAGCTGACGATATGTTAAAATCAGAAACAGTTTTCTGTAGTTTCAAATTTGGAGTCGATGAACAGATTTGGGATGATCGAGGCGGCTTTCTTTAACCCCGAGCGTTGCACGATAGTCATTAAGGTGCTTCAACTCCCAACTTCAAGCAGGCTTCAGTGAAACTAAAATAAAATAACCCCAAAAGCCGTATCACAAGCTCACAAACAAAACTGCAAGTACAAAATACTTATATCGTCGCGTATCGAAAGGCCCAAACATTTCTCGGAGCCGGTCAACTCGGCAACTCCGCTGACCGCCGCTACTAAGTAAGACGGGGACATAAATTCTTCAAAGGGCTAAACAAAAATAAAAAAATACTCAAAAACCCCTTTAACAGAGCTACCGAACTATAATTTATGGGAGTTGGCCCGCGACTGCCATCGTATGAAAAAAGTAAAAAACGCTACAGCCAGAGAGGCAAAACGGTGAAATTTGGTATAATTTCGCGATAGCATCGCGCACGCCGGTACCTTTCAATTTCTTTATACGTTTGCAAATTTGTGTTTTTCTTTTGTCGCAATGTGGAGTTATGGTCCTTGTAGAGTCGCGGTACATTAGCTGAGTTTATTTTGTGCTAGGCTTGTAGATCCACCTGCCACTGAGGCAGCGAATTGCGCTTTAACTTTTTGCTTTTCAATGTATTTGCGTTTCGGTCTGAATTAATACTCATTGAAATTGTCCCATATAATTTAAGCAGATCAATGGCGCTGCTTGTCACTCAAGGTCCTTCGAGTCGTACATACTGACTGACGTCTCTAGAGATTAAATTATACTACAATGAAGCGATATTATGACGTAGATTTTATTAATTATGTACATGATTTTATTATGTAACATGTTTTTTAAAATCTTCCTTTACGCAAATCACTTGAAAATTAATGGACGTATGTCCATTAATTTTCAAGTGATTTGCGTAATATGATTTAGGATGGTGAGACAATCGAAATTCACAAAATAATATTTCTGAACCATTAGTAGGTATCGCTCGGTTTTAGACCAGCTTGTACAGAACATGAGTTAAGAGACGAGATGAATAGAAGAAATGAAATTTGGTCCTACATTTTACTGGTCCTTTCGGTAAGCCGTGTGCGATTAGCAAATACATTATCTTGCTAACATTTAGAGGTTTATCAAATCCTACTAACCTCTTACCTTACTACTCATTAGTTAGGTCTGTTTCCTCTCGATAAATAGTATGCCCACTAACCGAGCTGTTACGTAACATGATCAAACCTTATGAGTCGATGACTAAAGCAGCTCCATATCTGTCGTGTCTACGGTATGCACGTGCTTAAAATTATGTATTTTAGCTCAAAATATACCTTTAAAATTAATAATTTCATTAGTGTGGGAGTGTATATGGTTCAGTGTTTCATTTTGTTTTGTAATGAAACGTTTTTCAGTTTCATGATGATTTTTTCCATCTGTACTAATATTATAAAGAGGCAAATTTGTGAGTTTGTATGAAGGGGGTAATCTTCGGAGCTACTAATCCGATTCAGTTTTTTTTTTACTAATGTTAAGCTAATCGATTGCCATTTTATGTTAAAACAAGAAATTTCACACGGATGAAGTCGTGCGCAAAAGCTAGTCATTGATATTTCCAGTTTCAAAATTTAGAACTACTTGAGCTAATTGTTGTTCGGGCAGTCTATGTTTTCTTTCAATTTGAAATTGTCCAAAGTGTTTAACATCACTGCCTTGATCATCATCATCATCGTGGGCAGCCTTGTTCCCACTGCTGAGTATAGGCCTTTTCCCTTTTGCACCATGCTTCCCTGGTCTGTATGAGTCTCATCCAGGCCTTTCCCGCAAACTTCTATTCGTCATCAACCCACCTCTGGTTATTGCTTTACCAACGCTCTTTCTTCCGTTTTCGGTAACCATTCCATTAGGGCTACGGTTAGGGATGTCCTCCCTTCACCATAAAGAAAACTTCCGGGTATCTTAGGACCACACAGAATTTCTGCCGCTATACCTAATTTAGAATCATCTTCAGTAACCACACTGGGTTCAATAGCCCAGCCTGATAGGATCACATCAAAATGTTTTGATAGCTCGTTTTAATTTGATTAATCTACTGTCAGAAGCACTGTAATCCGATTAGGGTTTTTGTGTAACTTTTTTGTATTGAGAAAAGGTTCGCTGGGTTAATAAAATTATCTTTTATTGTTAGTCTTTTATTAGAGAGCTACTACTTAATAATATTGGATCTGAAAATGAGATTTCAGATCAGAATATAATTATGATTTTTTATTTTATTTGGTACAGTGGCATGGTAGCGTAATTATAACTTAAACTATTCTGAACGAAATCTACAAATACAATATAAATATAATAATGTCAACAAATCAGTAAGTGCTATCTCAGGTGAAGGCTACGCTAAAACATTTACATATGAACCAATATCATAATTTATTTATTTTTATTATTCTCAACAGGGAAGAGGGTCCTCTTCCCTTCTTTTGCTTAGTACGTAGTTTTTCGTTTCGTAGTTTTTAATGTAGATGGTGAAAATCTTCAACCGTTCCACATGTTTCTCACTTGGGAGAATGAAAATCTTTAAATCAGAAACGATCGTTTACCAACTAATCGTTGCATTCCCTGCAAATTGTTTGTTTACTGCGTTGCG
This sequence comes from Agrochola circellaris, assembly GCA_914767755.1. Lineage (NCBI taxonomy): Eukaryota > Metazoa > Arthropoda > Insecta > Lepidoptera > Noctuidae > Agrochola > Agrochola circellaris. Next base: position 7,204,384 of record OU611850.1, on the reverse strand, counting down.
TAATTTTGGTCCTTTAGCGTACTAAAGGACCAAAATTATACGTATACGTATATATGCAATTTAATAGTTTCCTTAGTACTGCAGCCTCTGGTTCCGTGTTTAATACGTAAAAAAATATCTTTCGGTAATTGGTAACACCGTGGCTAGTTTAAATAATATAATTGGTGGCATAATGTCAGAGTAGATCACGACGCATCAATAACGATTTGTCAAAATCGCCAGCCTAGCTCTGTGGCCTCGATTGCGAACGTTGTTCTCTGGTTCTAGGGTACCGTATGCTAATGTGGAAAGCCTTAGTACCTACTTCTTTAAATAATTGGTCCATTAGTCTTCGTTGTCTTTCTCATATCATGAAATGGATTTTGGTAACATAATCACACCACGCCTGTATCTACCTATTCTAAGGTGAGCATTAAAGCTTCGTGCAGACTAACGCGACGCGACACCGGTTATTGTTATACCATGAAGTTTTCTTAGAAATTTTATTGTTCGAGTCGCGTGGCGCTGGTCTGCACGAGGCTTTACTTGTAACAGAACATCGAGCATTTGCCGTTACATTACATGGAAATGCTCTAGTGTGTACTCACCTTTAGTTAGGGTACCTATAGTACACCCTATAGTAAAGTGTGGTTTTGTTCTTGTTTAAAAAAGTTTTGTTTACCATGTATTGTAAGCATTTTATGTTAAAGTTCCTTCAGTCGCTTTACTGTTAGGAAATTCCGGTTGCTCGATACATTTGGATACGTACCTATCATTTGTGACGTTAGTGGTAGGTCTCGTGCGCATTTAAACCGAGTTAAAGAGCTGTCAGTGTCATCCTCATCATTGTTCGGAATATCGAAATTGACAGTTGTTAAACGCGGTTCAGATGTGCTGATCGCGTTCAGTTTTAATGAAGGAATTCGCCCTCAATGACTACCCTCTTACTTATTAATCTGTGGTCTAAGTAATTTTGCGTTATTGAAGACTACTGCAGAGGAACAATATCCTGAGAAACCGGAAAAGATGGTACCTAATGAAAATGAGATCTTGGAAAACAAAACGCCACTTGATCTCTTCTTGTTATTTTTGTCTTTCACAAAGCATTGTTACATGCCATAAGTTTATATAGGAATATTCTTTTAAAAACAAAATGCTATCACCAAATTATTTCATTCAAGAGATGATAAAGATGATAAAAGCCTCTTTACATTGAGAGGTTTATACGAGCCCAGTAATGTGACAGTATTGTACGTCAGGGCTCGTGTAGACACTAGTTTCAACCCAGTCCATTGCTGACTTCGCGCCCTCAAGTCAGTCCAGTTGACTAAGCAACCCGTCTATTTTCGAGCCCAGTAGATTCCTCCGCCTGACTTACTGCCGACCTACTATCTAATTACGCAACACGTTTTCGTTGACAATTCCGACTAATCTGTTTCAATTTGACAGGTCAACAACATTCATTGTGTTATTTACGTTGTCGAGCAGTTTTTTTTTTTCGAACGTACGAATCAATGGATTAGCAATCTGTTTCAAAACGATTCAGATTCTGATTGATCGTGTATTACGAAATTAGGGTACTAGTCTACATGAACCCACTGACTGGGCCCGAAGTTCCGAGTCACTGGGTCCAGTAACTGCCATGGTATAAACCAGGTATTAGTATTAGCGGTTAAATGAATATATGTTTTTGGGTTTTTCAAAAGGATAGTCTGTACCGAAGCCACGAAAACCCCGGCATCGATGTAGGTTTAAAATATAATACCTATGTTGTATTGATATAAATTGTTATTAATTCCAATATGTTCATTTCGACCGGTTGTGAAATTATTTGTGATAAGTGATAACTCCAGTCCAGAATTCCAGATATTTTCTTTGAATATTTACCCTATGTAAGTTTTGGCTTATAATCTTCTCTTCTATTTGTGTGGCTAGTGACAGTTGACAGGTGACAGTCAGAGTTTTAAGGCTACCCATGGGCCTCTAGTTTGGCTTCACATGCTGTCGAGATATCTCTCAGGCATGCCGGTTTCCTCACGATGTAATTATATTGCATTATTTCATTCTTCTTTTTTTTGCGAATTCTAAATTCCAATCTTCGCTGTCATGATTGTGAAACATGGCTAATTTGATACCTGCGAGGTAATTATGCAACAATATTCATTGCGTTATTTACGTTGTCGAGTAGACGATTTTTTCTAACATATGAAGCAATGGATACAATCCTTCCGATTGTGATAGAAAGTGTTTACTACACCAGTTGGCGTCACTTTGACAAGAGGTCTTCCATTTTGACAATGAGTATAAAATATATGATGACGTTCTTAATTCGTTTATCATTCAGTCAAGACTAAAGAAAATATAGGTGCTTTGACACTTTTGACAGGTGCTCGGACTTGACGCCTCAGTGCTGCCACCTATTGAACGTCATTTCAGAAAATCCTCGTTGTTGGACTGCTCTCAATGCTTTGGTATCGTGTATGACAATATAGAGTAGAGAAAAATGTCAGGTCCATACACAGCAGCATTCTTCTGTTGAGTGCTAATAAAATCAAAAGGCTATCCCTGATGGTTATAGCAATTGTAATGCACTTACTGACTTACGTTGGTCTTGAAGTAGGAGCACTAGACTGCTACTGCAGAGTGGATATTCAAGAGTTGAAGTGACGATCACATAATATTTGTAAGTGGCTATGATGTGCGCGCGCTACAGAATACTTCGGCATTTTTTCAAGATTTTATTTTCGACCTGTAGAAATACAAATAGTGTCTGTCGGACTCCTACTAACTAAAGTTTAGTCGGACGAACTCCGTCAATTTTTACTCCCTAAAGAGACTTTGAGTTACAGCTATCTAGCTACGTAACACATTTTCGTAAACAATTACGACTAAACTGTTTCATTTTGACAGCTTAATTGCGTAGTTACGTTGTTGAGCAGATTTTTTTTCGAACTTATGAAGCAATGGATTAGCAATCTGTTTCAAAACGATCCAGATTCTGATTGATCGTGTATTACTCTAATAAGGTACTGGTGTCTATATGCAGATACAAGCACTTCCCATGAGATATGGGCCAACGAATTTGCTAACCTATGAAGCATGAAATCTTTAAGAGCACATTATCCTCGAGGCTTCCAAATATTTATATGCAGAACCATCTCTCTAAATCAGATTCGGTGACTTCAGTATCGCGACATTTAGAACCGGTCAGAATCGTGAGCCACACTCATAGAAAGTTAAACAGTAGTTATTTAATTAACTATAGTTAACGCGTGCTGGCCGTCGCCCCGGGCTGAATAGAAAAAATATCGATCGACTGTTTATTTATAAATATTGTCGGTTACGGTCAACAGCGATGATCTGAGCAACCTGTTACAAACCTATGTTGTGTTTTAGCAAAATATTTCTAACGTTTTATCTGCAACAACATCTATAACACTTCATGGAACGCGATGAATAAATAAATGTTAATATTGGGTTCCCACCTATGAAATTGGCGTTTTTTTTCTCACAAATAGAGAACCTTGTCACTTCTATGATTTAAAATATGTATCAATTGCTTGGTATTATATCGAATAATGACCATCATAGACAACTATCAACAGTAAAAAAAACCTTATTACTTATAGTTTTCTAAACATAAAAAATACCTTAAAAATTACTCCTCATTTTGTTAGCAGAAATGACCACTATTTGTTTGAACTTGGCCAAAACTTATTTTTGTCGCTTAATCTAGGTGGCATATTACGTTATCTTAGTTTTTAAACATTAGTGAATAAAAGTTTTAAAACATTAGTGTTCATGGTTTTTATATAAATTAAGAAAATGTTAGTATGAAAAATGCAACTTCTTTAAAATTCTCCATACAAAACGCTGATTTCATAGGTGGGGACCTAATATCTAGCCCGGTTGTGCGCCCTTGATAGCAATAGGCTCGCCCCCTATTACATAGGACTAAAGCATAACTGGAGAAATGTAGGTGTACTGTAGGTCTAATCTACATCTCTGCCTAATCCTTCGAGGATTACAGGCGTGATGTTATGTATGAATATTATGTTTTATCTCAAACTCAAACTCAAAGCATTTATTTCAATTAAACCATTACAGGCACTTTTGAATTGTCAAGGAATCGGTCAGTCAAAAATATGAAGCTAGTTGCCCATTCCAAAGCGTTGTACCTATGGAGAAGAACGGGCAAGAAACTCCACGGACACTCTTTTAAATAAAAATAAAAGTCTAGAAGTGGAATTACTTGAGTATATTACGGAAGGCTAGCTAAAGTTACAGTTAAAGTTTCGTCTTATGACCTCAGTTCATAGAATAAATATCCAAATCTAGGTAGTATAGACTGATTGCTCTTCTCCCATTAAAACATCTCCTTTTCGATGATGGAGCTCGTGGCTAAGTAATAACTGCCGCACGGGTCGATCCATCAGGTTAAGCTACTCTTGCCGGGGTTGGTCAGTGGACGAGCGACCATCTTTACATACCGAGACTCCTTCGTGCCTCGGATGTAGGTTAAGCTTTTGGCCCCGGCTGTCATTTGTGAATCTTTGACAGTTACGGGTCGTCAGAAGCCCGAAAGTCTGACAACCAGTCTTACCAAGGGGTATCGTGTTACCCAGTTACTGGGTTGTGGTGGTCAGATAGGCAGTCGCTCCATGTAAAATACTGGTATCCAGCTGCATCCGGTTAGACTGGAAGCCGACCCCAATATCGTTGGGAAAAGGCTAGGCAGATTGAAAATATCTCCTTTTCAAAACCTTTTAAGACTGTTTTTATATAAAACTGAAACTTTATAACATCGCTTCTGACTGCCCAGAAATCCGAATAACAAAGTTACGAATCTTTTGTTTCACCTAGCCGCCGACAACATTGTTAAAAACCTTCAAGAAGATCAGGTCTTTCATATCCCCCCCCAGTTATTTCAAACTTGACATAATGTATATGATTACATATACCAGTACGTACATCGGATGACGTGTCACAATGGCCTTTAATATTTGCGGATCTTTCGTTACTGCTAAAGCCGACAACATTGTTAAATCCCTTCAAAAAGATCAGGTCTTCCATACCCCCAGTTATTTCAAACTTGACTTAATGTATGTGCATACATATACCAGTACATAAATCTTCGGAACTGGCTGAACTAGAATCATGCGAGTACAACTGTACTATTAACCTCTCTAGATGTTAGCACTGGGCATGCACGTGCATCGCCCTTATCATTCTTATCAATATCTAGTGTATAGTCCTGATGACGTTTGTTTGTTTGGTTCAAGTTGATTCTGAGGTTTCCATGTTACATGTGTTAAAGATTGAAGTTTGTTCTCCAACAGCCTGTACCTACTGTTCTAAGCACTGGCTTCTTATTTCATGTCTCTTTTGGGGATTACTGTACTGAACTACTTCTTGCTCTTGCCAATTATCACCTTTTGATATGACTCAAGAAATTGGGTTGCTTTAGGATTGCGTTCATTATTATCTTATCTAAATTATTTTCGTGCGCTTTTCCTTATTAAAGCATCAATATATGCTTTAGTTCCTAATAAACGACTCAGTTGTCTGACAATTATCAGATCAAGTTCTTACTAATTCTGAAACCTTAATATGCTAATGGCACTTAATTGCTACTTCAACATCTCATTTTTCACATTTACCATAAGCCAGAAATCTATAATTTCAAATTTGCTTTTGTCATTTCTCTGGGTACATTTAAGGTCCCACCAGTTATCGATACCAGGGTATCAGAAAAGTCAAGAACTACATCTACCTCTGAAACAAATGCCTATCCTCCCCCCCTCGACTCTAGGTAGTCATGAACTAGCCTCGTCCGGCGGCTTTCCCCGAAGTGTTTGTTGTACTCCCACCTCCGAGTACTGTGTGTTTACGAAGTGTGTTGTGCTATGTGGACGATCACAATGCCGTATGTTTCTCCTCCACGATCGACTCTGTAAACTAAAACGGTTATTTTTCATTTTGATCCGCGAGAATTTCTTATGACGCTGTGTTTAACAGATAAATATGTGTTAGAAGTTGTGTAAATTATACTGGTTGTGACTAGTGATGTTGACTTGGAAAATTTCTTCATCTTTTAGTTCTTGTGTGTGTTTCAAAGGTGAGTCTGAAGGATTTCAAGCAGCATTTCTATTCTAAACTGATTTCTAGAAATCCAACTATAGTTGGGAAATATCTTATTTACATCGACCAACCCTGCTAGATAATGTGGTTAACGATCTTCTGTAAAAATTATGACATCATGTTTCAGTCTTTTGAGTTCTCATGAAATACATCAAAAATAGTAAGAGTTTTCGAGCAGCTGCTGGTTCTCGTTATCAAAAGCTTACCAAACTAACCCGCAGGTGCTCAAAAACCAAACTTATCAAAAAACGGCTATAAAAAAAATTGGCCTTCTTTAAAATTCGACTTGGAAAGACTGTATTAAGGTATTTAAACTTTATTAAGCATTTTTCGAAGTTAAATTATTCTAAATCTACACCAACGTTTTCAGTACGATATCGCAAGTTATTCCAAGTCCTAGACCCAACATCTCGTCAAAACGTTTACCCCACACATAGGTGCATATCAGTCGCACTGCAATGTGCATTACTGATAACTTATCAGTGATATGCGATCTCTGTTATCTTAGACGCAATAGACCACAACCGCTCCACAATCAAATTGTTTCAGTAAGCAACTAACATTTATTTGATATTACGAGTGTTGGACTAATCACGAAAGTGATGTTATTAAATATTGCACGTGGATAGGTAATTAAGTTAGTATAACATAACACCACGCATGTTTTCTCCGAAGGGTCAGTTGACAGAGGTGTACCTACACATCTACATTTTCCCAGTTAAGGGGACTACAGGACCTAAACGTGCCTAAACGCAAGTTTTATAATGCGTAAAAGTATATGATCCACTGCAGTAAACAAAATCAGAAAAATATATGATATTCTTCAGGATATATGCTAGTATGATAGTGTGTTGAAAACCTAATACAACTAATTTGATACGATAGAAAAAAAACATGAAGATACCTCTAAGAATTTCTTTTAACGATTAAAAATCATATTAATTTACATGCAATCATTCTGATTTTTTGTCAGATTATTCTACAAGCTACATATTAGCATAATAGTGTTTTAATTTTCCAGTCCAATCAATAGATTTTTTGTAAATCGCTAACTGCTTCATATTTTGCAATAAATTACCTGCGTCGTGTCATCGCGCTTCTCTTTCATTTCTATGCAGTCCGACAGTGACCGCGCTTTAGCTGTTGTAAGCCTCTTAAAGTCAAAGTTAAAGAATTTATTTCAATTAGGCACATAAGAGGCACTTTTGAACGTCAATTTTACACAAAATGGAACTGATTCTAGTCGCCCCTTCCAAAAGGCGGTTCTCGTATGGAGAAGAATGGGCAAGAAACTCCACCGTTACTCTTTTAAAATGTTTTGTATACATTAATTATATAATTATATGTGAAGACGATGCATCTTGAATAAGATTACTAAACCACGATAGGTAAAAATAATGAAAAATGAACCCATGACAGATAAATTAATTATGTGATAGATACATGGTGCTCACATACTTACAAACATTGTAAAATTATACGATATTTCTAACATTTTAACAAGTAATACTAATAAGTCAGTGTGTGAGTTCAAGTAATCACAGAATGTAAAATAAGTGTTATAAAAATAAAATAAAATAACAAACTAAGTATATAATTAACTTAGCAACCAGTTTGATTTTATCTAGTAGTTCTGTTTAAGTCTCATGTAATAGGGGGCGAGCCTATTGCCTTCAACCAGGCATAAATCCAGACTCCGGGGTGCTACTGAGAATTTCGTGATGGAAAAACCCAACAAAACTTTGCCCAACTTGGGAATCGAACCCAGGACCTCATACTCAGCAGTAGCACGTGCGACCACTGGATTAACGAGCCATTCAGTTGGTTTGTCATCTTATAAGGTTCTTGGCTGGGTGTGGATGTGTTTTTCTGAAGTCTTTTAGATTAGTGGCCTGTTCCATTATCCCGTATAGATTCCGGTTGATTTAAATCTGACCGTCAATAATTGGAAGTAATTTCTGTCCATGTTTTCCATAAAATTTAGGAATCTTGTAGATCTATATCGATAATAATTATGTATAGTGCTTGACAGGTTACTATGAAACAGGCTTTTGGAAAAATCGCATTGTAGTTCTAGTTCTTTTGGCTTCAGTTGGCCTGATTCTGGAAAAACAGGGAAGGTTTTTGTTTTGTTTTTTTTTCTTTATTTGAATACTTTGTGTTTTTTTTTCTGATTATTTGTTTTTTTTTATAGTATCGTGTGCCTTTTACATTTGGAAAGTTTTATTCTCCTAGACTTTTTCCACAAAGATATATAAGCCTACATTGGCAAGAAAATAGCAATTACTTAAATCTTCTCGCCAATCTAAGCAAACATTTTTATTTTAATCATCTGTTAGTAACTTGTAAAGTTGAACGTGTATCAATTCGACATTCGAAATAAAAAATCAAAACAGCTCCATCCTTAAAGTTAGGATAGGCCCCCAAACTTTAGGACTTTGTTCTTTACCATGACTTAGCACGATTCCTACTCGATATCATCGGGTTTTTTCGATACCTAAGCTTACAAATACAGGAGTCCCAAGTATTATTTACAATGAATCATACTTAACGCCGACATGTCGCGTTTCATGACCTAACAATACCATAACATGACTCACAAACTTCTTGAAGTCACAACCGAAATTCTGTTTAAGTGAAACCTGGTCTGAGTTAAAGCCTTTTGCATCGTGCTACATAATTGAGTTGCATGGGAATATTTAATTGGATTAGTCATAACTTTGCGTGTATACTGCAGATCAGAATGATAATCTGGTGAACAGAGTTTAATCATAATTTATTTTCTACGAGATTTATTACATTAATGACACTATTTATAATCAGCCTATAATGTTCCCACTGCTGGGACACAGGCCTCCTCTCGGTGAGAGGGAGTGGGCCATGATCCACCACGCGGGTCCAGTGCGGGTTGGTAGATGTGACATGTCTTCGAATGTTTGGTTCTAGGACATGCTGGTTTCCTCACGATGTTTTCCTTCACCGTTTTGAGAGTAGTGGTGATGAAATAATTTGCATAAAGTAAAGTACCTGTTTGGTTCGAACCCACGACCTACAACTCCCAACTCCCAACCAGATCAAAGTTACATAGGTCGTTACAAAGTTTAGACAAAGCAGTTTTTGGACATTTTCTGTAAAGTTCAAGCGATTAAATAATAACCATCTTCGTACCTATTCAATGGAGATTAACGAGTCTTGCGGTAACAATAATTGAATTTTCAGACATGACCTGCAATGTAGCACATTTTCTGAACCACCATTTCCGAAAACCCAAAACCGCAAAAACGTTTATCTGACGCGAAAATTCACTCGCTCATCAAAATCGATTGAATCGAGAGAAGAATCGAGTGCTACCGTGTGCAGTTTTCGTCGATATCTCGGTGCGGGGTCCTCTGACGCTGACGGATCGTTTTGTCAACAATCGCTATTGTCTCGGCCGATGTTTGAAAATAATATATGGACATCACCCTTCCGAAGTGCAGGAAATTTTCAAGATCGACGCGTCAGGGCGTTGATGAGGCTTGTAACACGTTTTGGCAGATTGGGTGGAGACTGTTCTGTGAAAAGCGTCCCACATTTCGCCAGTTTATTAGTTATTTTGGTAGTCAATTTGAAGTGAAGCATACCCGATACAATAATTAGATGGTTTACCCATATTCCAGTTGTATCGTATCGGTATGAATTAGCATCCATTCACACAGCGTTGTATTGTGGGATATTTCACGGTAAAATGTTGGGATCTCCCGTCAACATCCCTCTGTTCATATGGTTTAAAAACAAATGTAAAACTGCCATTTGATGTGGTGTCCAAATTTTTTTTTTAATAGCTTATCTGTATTCTACAATAATATTATAATGAGAAAAGATTTGTATTTTTGTTTGTAATGAATACACTCAAGAACTACTGGATCGATTTAAAAAAAATCTTTCACCAATAGAATGCTACATTATCACTAAGTAACATAGGCTATAATTTATAAAGATATCACGCGGGCAAAGCCTCTGGTGGAAGCTAGTCATATTATTAAAAGGTAACATTTATGAGTTTGTATGTTGGGGATAAATCTTCGGAACTACTGGTCCGATTCTGATAATTCATTCACTAATGGGAAGCTACATTACCCCGGAGTGTCATAGAATATGTTTTCATGTGAACGAAGTCGCGGGTGGAAGCTATTCATCGTCTGCCTAGCCTTTTCCCAACTATATTGGGGTCGGCGTCCAGTCTAACCGAATGCAGCTGCATACCAGTATTTCATATGGAGTGACTGCTTATCTGACCTCCACAACCCAGTAACTGAGTCTATTCCCCTTGGTAAGACTGGTTGTCAGATTTTCGGGCTTCTGACCACCCGTAACGACTGTCATAGATCCACGAATGACAGCCGGGACCAACGGCTTAACGTGCTTTTTGAGATACTGAGGGCTTTTGGTATGTAAAGATGGTCACCCATCCACGGACCAACCGCGGCAAGCATAGCTGAACCTGATCGATCGACAGATAGATCGTACTTATAGGTACTAGAATTATTTATATCGGGTGAACAATTCAATTACATTTTGCCTGTGGACTTTATACCAGAATTTATTTCTAGTGAATTGAATTAAAGGAATATTATCCTTACTATAATATTATAAATGAGAAATTGAGTTTTTTACAGTTTCACGCTAAAACGGCTGAACGGATTTCGATGAAATTTGGCACATGGGTAGACCATGACCTGGGTTAGGACATAGGATACTTTTTATCCCGGAAAAACGTTCCCGTGAGATAATTTCCGACCACTACGCTGGCGAAACCGCATTCAAAAGCTGGTACTAAATATTACAGTTAAGGAAAAGTAAAAATTTAAATAGTAATAATATTTATATATTTCTGACGTGGATCGTTCTGTAAAAACGGAAATGACATTTTATATGCATTTAACTAAAGGGAATTTATGAGGTGGTATTTATAACTGCGCTAAAATTAACCTACAAAGACCTATAAATATAATACAATTGTTGCTAGCTTAAATCCACCTACATCTTTATAATCAAGATTTAGGTACGTGTTCCTAGCTATGTGTGCAAATATCAGCTTCTATACTCAAACAACTATTATCCAATCCTAGTATTGGTTAATATTATTACGAACACTGACGTACATTAAAACTATTTTCGTAATGTCCCTCGGCAAACTTCGTGTTTCGTAGTATACAGGGTGTCAGGGATATCGACGCGAAGCCGGTTACCATGGATTTAGTACATGATTCTGCTTGCATACATACGTACGTAACCGGCTTCGCCTCGATGTCCCTGCCACCCTGTATAGAGTTCCAGACTATATACAGGGTGGCGAAAACTGTTACCATGGATTCAGTTCATGATTCTGAACTCGATGAAACACATTGAAATTTTTCGTCGGTTATTACAAAAAAATCTGCTGTTTAATAGAAAATTGCAGTAACTACGCGGTCAAAATGTATGAAACAGCAGATTTTTTTTTATCATGAACTGAATCCATGTTAACAGTTTTCGCGTCGATGTCCCTGCCACTCTGTATACTTCCACGTCGATTGAGAGCGTCCAAGGGCAACTGATACAAACCCGACGACGCGACGGACGAAACATGAAATTTGCCTAAGGACATTAAGAAAATAGTTGTACTATAGGTACTGCTCTGCTTGTATCATCTCTATCTTACTAACTAGTCTGTATTGTCCCACTACAGGGTTAGCCTACTACCTCCCTCTCATCTCTACTTGAAATTATAACGTCAAAGTAAGATAAAAGATACTTTAAGTAGCACTGGATCGGCCAAAGCGGCTGCTCTATTCAAATCTAACGCTGGACACCATGAACACCTAGACAAATGACATTTTATTAGCGATAATGATGGTGGAAATGTCAAAAATGTATTGAATTGACATTAGCTACCGAAAAGGTTGTGTCAATGTCAATCTTATTGAAATCCGTCTAAGAAATACGAAACGCTTTGAGCGCGATTTGCACTTGTCTGGGTCCCTGGATCGGGATTTAAACAGTGGATCAATGTAGGGGAACGCCAAAGAAACGATGGATGGACTGTGTGGAAGATGATATGGCTAGAAAGAGGGTGACAACCGAGATGACGACTAATAGAGAAGTATGGAGGAACAAGACATGTTGCGCCGACCACTATTTATTTATTTATTTATTTTATTTCTCCTCACACTGACAAGCTTATTCTAGTTCATATATTATATAGTATTTGTTTTTGTTTTTTTTAGCAATGTGAGGAGCTGGTGTCCGAGTTAGGCGTAAAATGCTTGTATTACAGATCACCAGGTCCCCACCCCACGGAAGAAAAGAAAGTTTTACTTAAAAAAAAGAATAAGATATTACAAAACAATAAAACTAAGATAAGGAGATTTAAGACTAAAGTTATTATAATTTTGGGGGTAGAAGTTAAAAATAATCTATAAACAAAAAGTTAATCACTAAACTGGGCTATGGACAGGAGAATGTTGATGATCAATTAAATAAGCCTTTATATTATTTTGAACTTTTGTAAAAAGGAAAATTGCATCATTCTGATCCATCGTTAGGAAAAAGCAAAAATTGATTATACGCATAATGTAGGGACAAATATTATTGTGCGATTTTTATTTTATATTCTAATAAGTCTATTGTATTAGGTTCTAGCTCATTAATTACTTATCCTTTATGTATTGTGTACACGTTAAATTTTCATTTGGAAAACCCAAAGTGACATAATGTTCGATTTTTGCCAATATATATAAAGTTGACGACAATAAATGATATATAATGATAAATTCTAAAATAGAAAAAAAAAACTTTTATAATTGGTATCTCGCAGCTTATCCTAGGAGGTTGTCGGCTGCTTAACCAGGCTTGCCTGTGGGTGCCTCAATGAATTAAGGCCTCCAGCATAACTTAAAAAACTAAGCATCTACACGCTAAGGGCACTCCCTGTGGGGTACGGACCTCGGCTTAGGGCGTCGCTGGGGGAAGTAAAGCAGAGGACAGGCTGGATCGGTTTAAATAAAAAAGTGATTTTTTCAAACAAACTAAATTGTAGTGATACTTGATAGCCCGACTAAGGGTTTTGCCGATCTTTCACTAGCTATGGTGACTAAACTATTGGATATATTGCCTGATTTTTTTGTAAGCAGGGTGGGAACATCATATTAGAAGTTTAATTTACTGTCGTATCCCCCTTGGATATGTCTCCCAGTTGGATTTAGTCATGGTTTTTGGCCGGATTTAGTCATGCTATCAATAGGCTCTGGCTCAGGCTGGGTTGAAATAGGCTGTGCGGGATGATAATAAAGACTAATTCTAATTGTATAACTGGAATTTCTCTGTAGCAGCCCGGAATCAGGATCTGTGCTCGGTTGACGGCAAAAGGCTCACCCATTATATGAGACTTAAACATAACTTTACTGGGGAAATGTGGGTGTACCTCTGCCTTATCCATCGGGGAACAAGGCGTGATATTATGTTATTTTATGTTTTGGCCGGTATAAAAACTGTAACAAATAAATTCTTCTAGTTAGTCTGAACAAACTAATTTCAGTATAAGTTTATATTAAAATTAACTTCTTTATAATTTAAATATACTACCCTATTATTATATTAGATGAAGGTTAACGAGATCTTACTTTTATTTATATTATATTTTACATAGACATAATAAATAATGTTGTAGATGACATTAATTTCTTGAATGACGTCACTTAAACAAGAAGTGGTTGAATTATGACAGCTATACTCGGAATTTTAATTCGATTCCAGATTTGACATTAGCTACTGTCATTTTGTGAAATAATGATACCACTTAAAATAGTGTAGTGATGAACACAAAAATCGATAAACAATCAGTGTGTGTGCCATCAGTGTGTGACAGCGATAGCGATAGCGATGACGGCGACAATTTATAAAATAAAATATTACCATAATACATCTATCTGTTTTATTTGTCATGTTCCTTCATGATCACATTTTTTTATTTATTTCACACACAATTATAAAAGAAAAGTCTCAGATCGTTAATTAATCGTCAAAACTAAATTATCGGTTCAGAAATATTTAATTTCCTGATATACTTAGTTTACGAGAGTAAAATTATAAACGAGAAGAATCGATCTGGAAATATTCCATTTCCATATCGAATAATTTCGCAACGTCACTATTTAGTACTTGTCATAACGTTGCAACACTGAAATTGTCAAATCTGGAATCGAATTAAAATTCCGAGTATAGTTTAAATTTTTTGCTGTACTTAGGTATTAAATGGATATTTTATATCATTATCTCCATGATATCTTGGGTTAATTCTTTTCTCGTAAAAACATGGAATACATTAGCTGTCTTATATAACAAAAAATATGGGTTTAATCAGCAGATAATGCAGTATTTAGTTTTTACTAGTTACGCTAGTGAGCTGAATCCCTTGCTGCCCATGATTATTCATGTCAGTGTAAATAGAGTATACTCATTTAGGATAGTTCATACTAATTCCGTGTATAGTAGATACATACTTATTCCATGCTGACATGATAGTACATACTAATTCCATGCTGACATGATAGTACATACTAATTCCATGCTGACATGATAGTACATACTAATTCCATGCTGACGTGATAGTAGGTACATACTAATTCCATGCTGACATGACAGTACATACTAATTCCATGCTGCCATGATAGTTAGTACTTACTAATTCCATGGTGCCATGTCATTATTCTAAGGTATTCATCTAGTTCTAAAGCTTGGGCCACGGGTGAAAATACGGAGAAACCGAATTTTCCCAGATATGAGACCAAGCTAGATCGATTTTCCGCCCCCGTAAACTCCTGTATTGCAACTTTCATCGTTAAAGTCGTTTTCAAGTTTATTTTTATGTTTTTCATTTTTTCATGTATTTTTTAAAATATTGCTCATTTAATAGTAGGTATAGGATGTACCTTACCTATATATTTTTCATTGGTGTGAAGGTGTTCACACATGTATTAAAAAAAAATCAAAATGTTTCATAGAAAAGTGCAATACCTACGCGGCCAAAATGTATGCAACAGCTGTTTTTTTTTTTAATAACCGGCGAAAAATTTCAACTCAGGGGGGTTCAGAATCATGTACTGAATCCATGGTAACCGGCTTCGCTTCGATGACCCTGACACCCTGTATATCTATGCTATAAAAATCTCAGCGTGAAAACTTAGCTGAAGTGAGCTGTCATTCTACCTGATGCTGTGGATTGACACTATTGACAGCTCACTTCACCTAATTTTTACAGATTAGACTGCCTGTTAGTACAAACTTGACAGTCTACTGATGAGTCTGACATCACATGCATGAAATGAGTCAAAGTATAATCTGACCCCAGTTTTAGATTCCTAAACGCATTACGAATCAAGAATCCACCTCACAATGGTTATAGTGAAAACATTAAATGTTATTTCTCATTCTTAAAGCATTTGTTTAGATCGGATGGAATGCGAGATTTCTAGCAGAGACGCGATCGATTGTGTCAATCAGTTTTTATTTATATTTACACAATAAAACGGAGAAAAACAATAGAAATGCGTACAAGCGTATTATATTTACGTTTTTGCTATAAATATACGGTGATAGAATGGAATCAGTTTGTGAAACACTTCCAATGGAAAGCGTATTTCAGTTCGTAAACAAATGTGATTGGATCATCGCGTTCCAAGGTTTTGTATTCCGTCATTATTTTTATGTAAATTCTAGTATGTAATGTACACATCGCTAGTTAACAGATTAATAATATGAAAATAATTATGAAATAAATTGTCAATATACTGCTTCTACAAATGACAGAATTACATTCATCCTGCATCTTTCTAAGACAACATAATCTTGATATTGAATTTTTTAATCTTGGGTGTACTACAAATACATCTCTACCTAAACTTTCGGGAATTACAGGCATCATGTGGTGTTATGCCTTCCTAAGTCGTCATGGAACATGTTGATCGTTTCATTCGACTGTTCCAACTTTAATCTTAAACATTTTGCTGTTTATAATACCTAGCTAATCAAACTTTCCTTAACCCATTCTTCAAATCAGCCATCTATCTTTACATACGTGTGCAAGATCATGATTTATTGGCATCCCAGATGACATTTCGCTTTGACAGCTGTCAAATAATACGCGCAAATTATTTGACGTTTGCCTAAACGATTTTGCGTTGACAATTAAATATTTATTTTATCGTCTACTTAAGTAAATGGGTTAGTTAAATATTCGCAATATATTATTTCCGTTAGGTACGTCGTAAGTGTGTTAGTTATTGTGGTGCTTATGCTGGTTGCGGGACTTCGAAATATTGTCGCTGGTACCGTTGGGTTGTATTTGGTTCGTCTTTAGCAAGGGCATAGACAAATTGCCTTTCAGTAAAGTAACGGTTTGGAAAATAGTTTGTTCATTGCGTACTCGCTTGTTTTTCACTGAATCATTGATTGACATAGAATAAAACCGATAGTTTATACAATCTATGTGACTTGTTGTATAGTAATGCTTATTGTAGGTAGGTAGGTAGAGGAATTTCTTTGCTTACGGAGTTGACATGAGCAGTATGGTGACTACCTTTTTTTTTTTTTTTTTTGAGGATGGGAAATTATCAAATAACTTCTCCCGCTCTGGGTGGAGCGGGAGGGCGTGTCAGACTTTTACTGACTAAAACCCACCCGTGTTCCTTCCGTTGCCTGTGTGCCGAGGTCGCGATATCCCTTTCAGACAAACCCGCAACCCCGGCAGGAGTATGGTGACTACCTACGTTTACATTTCTCTGTTCTCTTCCAGAGTCGTGGTATTAAACTCAGACTGTCCATAATGTGCTATAAGTCATAGATATGTCGCAGTAAGATAGTTAAAGCCTTGATTTAGTTATATCCCTAGGGATATAGCTATACACCGTAATATAGTTATATGAAAGCGGTTCATAACTGTCGGAGTGCCCTGTGCCCTAATTACTGCGGTCAATTTGGTCACAGTTCTAACCTAACCTAACCTATTTGGTCGGAGTGCCCTAATAGTTATATTAGTAGATTGAGCTCGTATCGTAGTTGTATTCCTAGTCAGACCGTAGTTACGAGTGTTCCGTACCGAATGTTCAAGCGAAAGTCGACTTTATTGATTCTTTAATTCTTGCAAGTTATCGAGGTAATTGTTGGTTGCTTTACCAATCACTTTCAAATCAGTTAAGACGTTATTATCATCTGTAAAGTTGCGTGTAACATTGTAACTGCGAATTAACCTATCGACGCTAGTTAGCCGAGGATATCAAGGTCTGATTAATTGAATATAATCATAATTACTTAAATGCTGTCTGGCTTTTCAGGGTTATTCTAAACGAGCAGAATTATTTAACTTTTGCAACTGATTTGCCAATTTTTCTGCACAATATTCCACAAAACAACAGTTTCTTTATTTAAGGCGACGATAACCCACTTTTAATAATTTTATAATGAAGATCTCGCCTAAACGAGTAGTGTTAATTATATGAAAAAAAAAATTGAGTATTTTATTAATATAGGAGTATTTTTTGTATATTTTCTTTTTTAATTTGTAATGTTATGTCTAATGCGGATAAAAAAACTGAGAATCACGCAAAATCTATCAAGGGTATTTTTCTGTACCTTCACCATTTTAAAGATAATTTAATTATTGATATTTTAGTATACGTGTCCTTTTTAAATTCTTTTTGTTTTATGTATAATAAAATAATGCGTCTAATTTGGGACAGCGCTCCATGATGGGCGAGTCCTATTACTGGCTGGACGTACGTGCGTTGCGTGAGCTCAGTACAGAACACGCAAGCTAACCACTCAAGGTCACTGGCATATATCTGCATCTTAAGCGTCTGGAGGTCTACTCCACAAGCACGAAATCCGTAGTTTCAGACGAAGATACGGGCCAATCAGGGTCTTTCCTACTCCGTATCACCTACGGATTTAAGATAAGTTTTGAGGCCCGATCTATGAATGAATTACATCACGATTTGACAGTTGACCCTACTCCCGATGTGTTTTCACACGTCCGAAAAATGTAATTAATCGGGCGTTGAGTTCACTCCGAAATTTAGATCTACTTTCGGACGGGCCCGTATCTTCTTTGAAGGACTTAGAGAATGGCCCAGAGATACCCCCTGATAAAACGTTGCGAATTTCAGAGATAATGCTGAAATGTCGGATGTGCCATAAATGTCACCAGCTGCATGTCATTCAAACACAGAAAAGCTGCTTAACATTTTACCACTCAAAGTATAAACCAATATTACTTTTTCTCAGTTCTTTCGTTATTAGATTAAAACCTTCCTAAATCACTGTCTTAAAAACATGTTTCCCATTACCAAACGAGCGAGACTTCATCAGTATTGCCGCCACACTTTATTCCCTTATTGGGTAAACGCGCAACAATTAAAAACTGTCCCATATATGGCCAGCTGTCCCGGACCTGTCCAATTTCGTTGACTTTACATGAGTTGTAAGAACTCTCAACTTTTGGAGGAATTGTTTGAGTGTGCGTGGATTATTTATGAACTTTGTGGTTGGTAATTTGATTTATTTAGTCGAGTTTTATTGGAATTGTTAGGTACGTCAAGTTAATTAATATTTTTAACAGCAGATTCGATTGGAAAATCTCATAAAAAGGTGCTGACAACGTTCTTGAAATGTCTAAAAACATCTTAGTTTGTCGTGACAATTTGCCGTACGCTCTTAATGAACTGCTACTAATGTAGGTACATTCATATGTCGGATGAGACTCAAGTGAAATCAGAGGAACAATGCTACTCGGTTCCCACACGGTGGCGCCTCTACCGGCGTTCCGAGAAACTTCGGTGTCGAGTAGTCGGCGCCCGCGCTTTCCTTTAAATTTGGAATTACTCATTATTTGTATCGCGTTACCGTCGTGTTGACAAATAGTGTCTCTATCGTACTTGTGGGTACTGCGTGCGGTAACGTCTTGTCGGAACAGATAACAGCTTCTGTCAAAGGATTCGATTTCATTGGACTTTTGCTGTTTAATTCCTTATTTTGCAATGGTGTCTTCTGTAGATCTAAAATATCTAGTTGATGTCAAGATTTTCTGATAATGTTTTGGATAGATATCTTAAAGAAGAGTTTCTTAGTCTTACTTAAGACTGCCAAAACCCTAATTCTCAGCAGAAGAGTTAGCAGAGCACATCTGAGTACTCAAACACCTCGCACAAAGGGCCTACACAAGTGACAATCGCTTTCAAAGCATTAAGTATTTCTACAAAGACTTTTTTTAAATTTTATTTTTTATTGTAACAGTATTGACAGCTTTTCTATATCTTATATGCCATATATTTTTCACTTTTCCATCGATAACAATATCGATAGTGTAGGCCTTCATCTCTTGCACTACCGTCGTAAGAATGACGTCCTAGTACAGACAACGCCAGCACGCGTAGCATGACAACCATAGAAACGGGGGTTTTGTCGAAGAAAGAATAGACAAAATGACAGATTGTGATTATTTATCTGTCATTTTGTCTATTCTTCCGTCGACAAGTCCCGTTTCTATTCTGGTCATGCTAAGCGTGCAGAAGAGTTACCTAAGTATGCAGGCAGCGTGTGCTGAGAAGTCAAGTTAATCCTGTCATTTATTTGCAAAATATTACGCAATATTCAATAGTTATATTGGAGATACCCTAACGCTTGCGTTACGGTTACGTTGATTGAATATGCCTATCTCCGTAGTATTTTTTTGTAGTTGGAATGCCAAATTCATCTGTGACTGTAGGTAGCTCTTGAGAAAACAGAAAAAAAAACACTTTTCTATGTCAAGTGCCAATGATCACGTGGACTAATTAATCAAGACTTAGAACCTTGATTGAGTGTTGACAACAGGATAATTTGCTGTGAGTCAGTAAACACGCAGTTTGACTGATTGTAATAATACCTTAGACTGACTGATATTGATTGCTTGAATTAACGTAAATAGACAGACTGGTCATGAGGTTTTCTAAAATGACGGTCACTGTTACGGTGGCAGCACTGTACTGAGACGTCACCTGTCAAAAAAAGCGCCTATATTTTCTTTAGTCGTGACTGAATGGTGAACGTCATCATAATATATTTAGTGTCGGAAACCTGTTGCCAAAGTGGCGCCAACTAGTGGCGTGAATTGTCATGAAAACCCTTATTCCATAAAACCTACAATCAAACTTACTTAGTAAACTTAGTGTCAGTTGCCAAAATTTTACAGTAATTACAGTGCGCATGTAATAGTGCCTACAACTTCATAACAAAACGTGAACATATAGATTACACTACATACTAAACTCTAATGTTTAATATGTATGTTGTAAGTCTCCAGTCATTCCTATGTATTTTTAAAGATACGTTTAGTTTTATGTAAAGTACTTAGGTACCTAACGTGTTTCTAGCTAGCCAATCTTTTTTTCAATGTGTGTTTAGTTCTAATACTTAAGCTCACAATGTGTTTTTTTGTTTCAATTGTAGTCTATGTTTTTTTCTATTCTATTCGTTAACGTTAGTTTACAATCTTGCTAGATATTAATTCAAGGGTTCAGCACAATACGTTCCTCCAAGCTCGTTCTCTTTTCAAATCATTTAAAAAAAATTGTAGCAGCTACTTCTCCCTTCTCTCCAGCCATAGAGTAAGCAACAGTCGGTTCCGCTCACAAAACGTACCTCCGAACTCGTTCTTTTTTCAAATCACTTTTTTTTTTTATTGAACTGTCGACTTCGCCCTTCCCTTCAGCAATAGAGTTAGCAACAGTCTGCCGGTAGACGAGTCGAATCACATTACGGGTGTCGATTGATTAGCGCGATCACTATCGCTTGCCGGCTCTTCTTACCACGCTTCCTGCAATAGCGGTATGTTAACGGTAAGCGATATCGAAGCACACGACACCACGGCAACGGGTGGTTTTTTTCAGATTCCATAGCTTGGTTTGACACTTTACCTGAAACCTATAGGCGATGTGGGAGGCCTATGTGAGGAGTGAAAACGAGACTATTCATACCTGACGCAAACAAAACTGACTAAGAATATCTTAGGCCGTAGTATTTATACTTACAAATAAAATATTAACCATGAATTTTTGTCCGTTTGTCTGGATGTATGTTTCGGATTGGCGGAAAAACGGCTGAACGGATTTGGAAGAAATTAGGCACACATATAGTTTATAACCTGGATTAACACATAAGGTACTTTTAACTCCGGTAGAACGTTCCTGTGATTTTCCGACTTCCACGCGTACGAAACTGCGGGCAAAAGCTAGTTGTAAATATTAACTTAAGGGGACTACAGGACCTAAACGTGCCTAAACGCAAGTTTTATAATGCGTAAAAGTATATGATCCACTGCAGTAAACAAAATCAGAAAAATATATGATATTCTTCAGGATATATGCTAGTATGATAGTGTGTTGAAAACATAATACAACTTATTTGATACGATGGAAAAAAATCATGAAGATACCTCTAAAAATTTCTTTTAACGATTAAAAATCATATTAATTTACATGCAATCATTCTGATTTTTTGTCAGATTATTCTAAAAGCTACATATTAGCATAATAGTGTTTTAATTTTTCAGTCCAATCAATAGATTTTTTGTAAATCGCTAACTGCTTCATATTTTGCAATAAATTACCTGCGTCGTGTCATCGCGCTTCTCTTTCATTTCTATGCAGTCCGACAGTGACCGCGCTTTAGCTGTTGTAAGCCTCTTAAATCAATTATTTTAATAAACAATTCAATTCACGACTTCAGTTCATTTGTGTAAAATATTTAAGTTACTATGGCGAATTGATTGAACAATTTAAATCATTTTGCAGCAATAAATATGGAAATTGGAAAGCTTAAAATACTAAGAGAATATAATTATATTCAATCCACACATGCTTATGATTGTTATACCTATCTACATAATACCTTTAGCTCCTGATGGCGCAGTGGTTAAGGCCTCGCCTCTCCTACACGTAGGTGGGTTCAAATCCGGGCAAATAGCAATGTGACTTTTTCAATTTCTGAGTTTATCGTGAACATCGTGAAGAAACCTGGACCCGCCTCTCTGGTCTAGTGGCTAGACCACCTGTCTCAGACCCAGAGGCCCCGGGTTCGATTCCCAGTGGGACAAAACTTTCTACTCGGTTTGGTTGGTGGTAGGGCTTGTTCTAAGTCCGCCTGGCTAGCTACCACCATCTTAACTAAGTCCGTCGCCATAACAACAATGTTAACAGCATTGTTGTGTTTCGACAGTTCGAGGTAAGATAGCCAGTTCCTCTATGGTTGAGGATTCCAGGTGAAGCTCGCTTCCACCTTCGGCCTGATCATCACTTACCATCAGGTGAGATGCAGGCCAAGAGCTTACCGGTTGTAAATATAAAAAAAAAAACTAAAACAATTGAACGTTGTGTAGCAGGATGGTTTTAAATCGCGTTATAAATACAGTGGTAATAATAAATAGCTGGGGTTTTTAATAGATGGAAAAATGAGGACATCTTCTGTGCTCTGTGCATTTCATATATACCTATTGAGTGGTTGTCATATTATTCATTTTAGTATTTACTACGTAAGTAGGTACCTGTTTGTTATGACTGCATAGTAACCGAAATAATACAGTAAATTAATAAATTCATCGTGAATTTCATAATGTGCTGAAATACTTAGGTTTCTATTTATATTCATTACATGCCTGAGGGAAGGAATGATTGAATATGAATATCTTAATTAGGGAAAATTGCAACATAGTGTCTAAAAATATGCAGTTTAGATTTATTCTTTGTTTTGTGTACATGCACGTCTAAATAGCAAAAACGGATCAATACACAATGTAAGGGATGGATGTGCAAGCTGTTACCATGAAATCAGCACATGATTCTAGACTAAGCCACAGTTTAAATAAGTAACACTCTTATGTCTTCATAGAAAGCGGCCGAAACGAAGCGCTTCGAAATCTCAGTGTATATCAGTACGCAACAATATCGAATGCGCGGCAGTTACGCACGAACGCGAAACGTTTCTCAAACTCAAACTCAAAGCATTTATTTCAATAAAACCATTACAGGCACTTTTGAATTGTCAAGGAATCGGTCAGTCAAAAATATGAAGCTAGTTGCCCATTCCAAAGCGTAGTAGGTACCTATGGAGAAGAACGGGCAGGAAACTCCACGGACACTCTTTTGTCACTCGTTTATCTACCGAGCGGCCGTAGGTAATTATTTCAAGGTTACTGCCGTGGTATAATACTGTTACTGTATTATACTGTGCCTCAGAATCGAAATTATTCGTACGTTATTTACGATGTATAAAAGTATCATTTTTTTTTTTTAATAACATATGGTACATTTTAACGCTGCTAAGTCTAAAATCATATGCTGAATTCATGATAACAGCTAGCACGTAGATGTCCCTTACATCCTGTAATCAAATCCCTTACTAAACCCAATTTTCTCTTTCCAGCATGATGGATTCAGGAGGAGCAGGCATAGCAGAATCCCCCCCTACTTACCATCGTACCTACGAACAATACGTGCAAGGAGCCGTCGAGAACAGTACCGACTCAGTGCAAGAACAGACGAGCCCCGAACTTGTAGTATGGTCTACCCTACCTTATGGCCTGGATTATAGAGCGCAGTATGACTACAGAAGCCCTTATGATACTGGCAGGGACTACTCCACACAGCAGTACGCAAGAGCACCATTCACGACCAAGATGGGCCAGGCTAAGGCTCTAAAGGAGGCTAGAATAAGGAGGCCAATGAATGCGTTCATGGTGTGGGCGAAGGTTGAGAGAAAGAAGCTGGCTGACGAGAATCCCGATCTGCATAATGCTGATTTGAGTAAAATGCTAGGTAAGTGATTTTTAATTTTATAAATAGAACGTCTTGTTTTCTTTTTTACAGTTACCTTTTTGTTGTTGAGTGCGTACGGTCATGAGCAACGTTTTTCAATCGACAAGAAAATGATATATTTTTTTTGTGTTATGTGCCCACGATTATAATAACATACTATTTTATTTTGAAGTCATACAGGTTTTGTTTCCTTTATCTCTATGATAAATGATTACCTTGGTCAAAATTATTTACGAAACCTACATAAAATTGTTTTTGATTTAACAAATGAAATAAAATAATTATTACTTACGTGTTAAATAAATGGAAATAATTAACAATGATAAAATTTAATAATACAAAGTAGGTACTCGTGTATTCAAATTGTATGAAGGTTTACGTATTTTTACAAATATAATTATGCATATAAATAAATTAAATGTGACATTGTGACTGGTTTCTGCACATCTAACCTAACATGCTTTAATTTATGACTTTGAGGGGAAAAAAAACACCACGTAGTTGATATTCATATACTTAGATAAAACATTTATTCGTAATTTTTTATTTATTTTAGAATTAAAATGTTTCATTAATAATAACGAAAAACTCAACAAAACATTTACATAAGTACGACTGTCTAAAACTTCGGGGCATCGAAACCCGGATGAGTCAGCAGAAAACTTACAATCTTGAACACGGTTTGAAATTTAAATATGAATTTGTAAAATATTATAAGTGGCCAGCAGTATTTTAAAGTATTATTGCTACACAGACTCGCATCATTCGTTTTAAATAATAATTAATTAGATTTCTTGTCGTCATGACTTGACAAACCGTTTCTTATTTCTTGGTATTTGCTAATTATTAATGAAGTTGTGTTTTCATTGCGGTTTGTTTTTAATGTTTTTTGTATTTTTATTGGTTTGGATTTAGATGGAAGTTATTTATTTATAATAAACATAACGTTTACACAAAGTCTTAAAATAGTAAAAATAATACGATGTTTAAAAAAGGGGGGAAGAGCTTACGTTATACCATATATATTTTAGTTTGATTTCTCAATATACGAAAATCCAAAAATGCCTTGTGATTGATTTCTTTGAAACAAAAAACTTGTTGTCACCTAATTAAATAACAGTCGAGAGGTATCGTGGGACACCGGGTTGGGTTGGTTCCTTTCGCTTTTAAACACTTGGCGAATGAGAACTAGACCGAAAAGTGTAACATTTTGACCGTCTTCACACACACACACACAGGCACACACACACACCGTCGTAAAAGCATAAATTGTTTAAATTTGAATTTTCATATCTCTAACTTGAAATGCTGGATTTCGTTTAGGAATACATTTAAAGGTAGTTTAAGTTACAAAATTTGTACAAGAATAATACTCTACCTCTTAAGCTAGGGTATACCCTAGCTTATATTTATTATAGCGTATTATTCTCGTAACAAAAGTATTGCAGAGTATAAAGTGCGAATCGTTCCAAAACGAATGTCACTTATGCTAATGATTTTTTTGTAGCCATTTTAATTATTTAATTATTTATTTATTAAAACTTTTCACACTCAAAAAAGTACAAAGGCGGACTTAATGCCTTAGGCATTCTCTACCAGTCAACCAAGGGTGGTGAAGAGATTAAATGGCAGGTGCTCTATTTGAGAGGAACAAAAAAAAAAATTAAAAAATATATTCTAATGACTTATAACTAAAATAGATACAACAATACATAAATAGATTAGAGATTTTTTCTATCTATATAATAAACGCCACGAAGTATTCACTAAATTATTCCTGCGCAAGATCTCGCTCGCCTCATACCTTTATAATAACTCCATTACCACTAAAAGACTAAAAGGTATCTCAGCAATACATTACAAATCACTTATTAATATATAATTATAAACTAAAGTCACATTTCGTGTCTGTCTGTGTAACCGCGTTGTTTTTCTAAACTACCTGACGAATTTAGATGCGGCTTAAACCATCATTAAGACAATTTATTCCGGAAGGGTTTTTTTTTAATTCATATAAATTCATTCATTATGTTTTAAACTAGTCTATAAGAACATTATTACTAACAAAATGGACGCCATGGTCTGAAATAAAGTATTTATTATTTTATTATTTCTTTTATCTTTGATATTTCTCGGGGCCCTGGGGTCCCGGACCTTTGGAAGGCGTACGAGGCCGAAGCCAACTCGCAGAGGCCCGTTAGGCGTTTTTAATTAAATGAGGCACCAACCGACGATTATCCCTGTATGTACTATGCAAGTGCGCCCAAGGACAACCCCCGGTTGGTGTAGGACTATTGCAGGATATGGAAACAAAGATATTTATATTTTATTTTTTATTATTATTATTATAAAACTTACATATAATAAATAATTCTCGTTGTTTTGTCAAGTCATAAAAGCCGTGCGAGGCAGGGTCGGGTCGCTATAATGTATTTACCAACACATAATAAGAATTCAATGAACACCACAAAGATTCATTAGTAAAACAAATAAAAAACTTGTAATACATAAATGTGAGTGGAAATATAAAAAATGATGTCGTTCGGAACTTGCAATATTGTTCCTTATATGTAATGTTACATTCTTGCTTGTAAAGGCGATACTTAGTAAGTAAAGCAACTTAATTAAGCTATCACGATGATTACTTGAACTTACTTACTCGTCTGTGAGTATGGTCAGCAACGAAAGTCGGTTAAAAATAAATATGGACGCAAAATAATTAGGTAGGTGGTTTCAATATTCCATGCATAAGTGGTTTTTGCTGTTAACCACCGACGCAAACAGAGCGGTTATAAATTCAACGTGTGTATCTGTGTGTCTGTCTGTGGCATCATAACTCCCAAACGACTGAATCGATTTTGTTTCTTTTTAACCTATTGACTGCTTGGTTTTATATCGATTGCTGGGCCCCCAGCTCCCAGCCCATAAATCGACAAATAATATAATAATAAATAATATAAAAAAATAAAACAATAAACGAACATATGTTCTCGGTGGCACGGGCACCAACACATTTTGTTGTATAATTCCAACTAGGTCATTTCTTTTTTTTAGAGTTTACTATAGGTACCATCAAAGAAGTTCATAACTAACCACCGTAAGGACTACGACTACGTTCGGGCTTGCAGCGCTCGGCGATTATAGAACCGGGCCGGTAAAAGATGTGGTCATCTTGTTCACGGGATTTCGTTTTCAAACGTTAGATATGAACTTCTTTGATGGTACATCTCTGCCTAACCCCTTGGGGAATACGGGCATGATGTTATATTAGAGTTGTGTTTTGGAAATAAAAAAAGAAGTGTCAATCGACTTTTGTTAATAATAATAATAATTTAATTTAATGATTTATGTTGCATAATGTACATTATTTTGCATAACTACAAAATCAACAAATCAAGCTATAGAATCAAGTTTTTCTAACTGAACAGACAGCTGTGCCGCGGGGAACTTTGTAGCGCCACTTCTTCCCAGCTAAGCACTAGGAAGTGGTGAAGGGTGGGCGTTTTTGGGGGACTGTCTTATGTCATTTTGACGTTCGAAAAGTGCTGATTCTCAGCCTATTTTGAATAAATGACTTTTGAATTTGAATTTGTTCCTGACTGTACATGTGTTTTTCTTTAACTTAGATTTCTACAGTTCCGTGAGTTGACTTAACTAGCGAAGCGTTACGTATTTCTACAACAATTTCAACAGTACTGGTATTTGCTTTTCGGTAATTTAAGCATAATCAGCCTATTATGTTCCCAGTCCCACTGCTGGGACACATACCACCTCTCTTCGAGAAGGAGAGGACTGTAATCTACCACGCGGGCCCAGTGCGGGTTGTCACTGTCTTCGAATTTTTGGTTCCAGGACATGTCGGTTTCCTCACGATGTTTTCCTTCACCATTTTGAGAGGAGTGGTGATGAAATGATTTACATAAAAAGTAAAACGCCTGCTGGAGCTGCACTCTCGAGATTGATAGCGAACGCTTTACGACCGAATTCGCTCGCAAAATCCTAATGGGGTCCCTAGATGGTCAAAATTGCTTGACAAGCACGTGATTTTTGTGTTTGTTGGACTTTGCGACCGAATTCGGTAAAACGATCGTTATCTATGTGGAGACTGCAGCTGCAGCAGGCGTTTTACTGTGTATAAATATGTCGACCCCCTACTTACTCGTAAGTCGGAGTCGTTGCCACTGGGCCACCACTGCTCTTGGTACGGTAGCTTCTCTCTCTTCTTCGTCGTTCCCTCAATACTGAGGATCGCGACCACATACGACGCGTCTCCAAGCTATGCGGTCTTCTGCAGTGTGGACCGCTTGGTAAATGCTGCCTCCAACAGCCTTCTAGATCGCGTCTGACCATCTCACCGCTGCTCTGCCTTGAGCGGCGCGGTAGCTTACGTCTATCCAATACATTTTTGACTTTTCCATCTTGGTTATAGAATGTCAGTGATAGAATTTCACCCTGTCTAGGCCCTCTAGTCCCATGTTATTTGGGGTCAGCACAAACTGTCAATTTTCTCTTCTTTATTTTCTTTTTCGTGTAGTTAGTGACTAGCCTGGTTTCAGAGTTTTCATGCCGCCCATGGGCCTCTGACTTGATTTCACATGCCGTCGAGAAATATCTCCTAGGCATGCCGGTTTCCTCACGATGTTTTCCTTCGCCGTTTTTGAAGCAAGTGATAATTATATAATACGCACATGAATCCGAAAAGGCAGGGGTGCGTGCCTTGGAATCGGCCATAAGTGGCGACTGCATACCATTATTATCGATAGTACACATACCGACAGTACCTACGATGTGCACAAGGTAAATGCTTTATCTTGTTTTTTATGTTATTACTATTTTTGTGTTGGGAACACATCGAGAGTAGATTTATGTCCAAATAAGGAAAAAATGCATTTTAAAATAATATAGCTGAAGTGTGGAACAAAATAGATGGCCTGGTGAAGGAAGACATTAATGAAAAGGGAGTGAATGATAATAAAAAAGTTGCGGTTGATAAAGAAGAATGAAAGAGATGGATAACCTAGTGGTGTGCCCGTCGGACTGCCAAGTCATATGTCTCGAGTTCAAACTCAAGGCACCTCTGACTGTTCGGATTCATGTGCGTATTGCACTTGCTTCAAAAACGGTGAAGGAAAACATCGTGAGGAAACCGGCATACCTTTTTTTTTTTTCTTGAGGGTGGGAAATTATCAAATAACATCTCCCGCTCTGGGCGGAGCGGGAGGGCGTGTCAGACTCTTACTGACTAAAACCCACCCGTGTTCCTTCAGTTGCCTGTACATTACCAGGGGTCACGGTATCCCTTTCGGACTTTCCCGCGACTTAACCGGCATGCCTGAGAACTTTTTCTCGACGGCATGTGAAGCCAACTCAGAGCCCATGGACGGCTTTATAACTCTGGCACCAAGTTAGTCACAAATCACACGAAAAGAAGATAAAACTTTTTTCGCAGGCTTCTCAGTAGCTTTACGGCATCGGCAGAAGTATTTAATTTAAATAAAATATTATGACATATCTGCAGTGCTATTCTGTAACCATCTCACCGTGAAAACTTAGGCGAAGTGAGCGTGGAGTGAGCTGTCATTCCACCCAATGCTAGAGATTGACACTATTGACAGCTCACTCCACGCTCACTTCACCTAAGTTTTCACGGTGAGATGGTTACAGAATAGCACTGCTGGTTCTTGTCAATTGTTATAATATCAGACTAATAATCAATGTGACCTCGCGTAACTTTCTCTGTCAGAAATAAAACACAGAAGGCGAAGACGTGAACTCTGCGCCACGACGCAATGAGCGTAGTATAGGTAGGGTATAGTCGGTGGAATAAGTGATTTAAATCTTTTAATCAAATGATTAGTCTCTTTAATGGGTATTTTAAATTCGATAGTTATTTTTCAAGAAAAACTGCGTTAAACATTAAGTCTTTGAAGAGGCAGTGAAAAACAATGTGAATTGGAACACAAGGCTAACTGGGACCTATTTAATGAATTCGAAAGATGACAAGCGACAATCTGATAATCTGACAGTTTTACAAATTTCGGTTTTATTAAACAACACTTGTCATGAAGTGAGTTGTTTGTAATTTAATGATAAATATGTGGAAATCTTCAGTTACATAATAAAAAAAACACATGTATATTAATAATAATGTGGGCATTGCACTTGAACTAAGAAGAGTTGCTTTTCGAAAATCGAATGTTGGACTCTTTCTTCTGTTCCCCCTTCTTTAGAGATATTTAAACTATTGCAAGTTTATCTTAAGACAGTGATGACTTTGCGACCAAATTCGGTCGCAAAGTCCGACAAGCACGAAACAACCACGTGCTTGTCAAGCAATTTTGACCATCTAGGGACCCCATTAGGATTTTGCGAGCAAATTCGGTCGTAAAGCGTTCGCTATCAATGTCGAGAGTGCAGCTCCAGCAGGCGTTTTACATGTAAATCATTTCATCACCACTCTTCTCAAAACGGTGAAGCAAAACATCGTGAGGAAACCGGCATGTCCTAGAACCAAAAATTCGAAGACATTGTGACATCTACCAACCCGCACTGGACCCACGTGGTAGATTACAGCCCACTCCCTCTCACAGAGAGGAGGCCTGTGTCCCAGCAGTGGGAACATTATAGGCTGATTATGAATATGATGAAGTTTATCTTGGACATCAGTGACATCGGTGAAGGAAAACGTTGTGAAGAAACCAGCTATCTAATTACGCAACACATTTTCGTTGACAATTCCGACTAATCTGTTTCAATTTGACAGGTCAACAACATTCATTGTGTTATTTACGTTGTTGAGCAGATTTTTTTTTCGAACGTACGAAGCTATGGATTAGCAATAGGTATGTTTCAAAACAATTCAGATTCTGATTGATAATGTATTACGTAATTAGGGTACTGGACTTATGGTTAATATAAGTCTGGCCAATCCGCCTTGTGCAAGCGTGGTGATCAGTGCTCATGCCTTCTTTGTATGGGAAGAGGCCTCTGCCCTGCAGGTGTGGTAGTAATGGGCTGGTATTAACATTGTAATATTTTATTTCTACTTTCACTATGGGGCTACCGCTGAAATCGCGAAAAAAATATCAGTTGTTCCCTACATTTATGTTCGCATATCTCGTCAAAATGTAGGGAACAGCTCTTTTCGCGATTTAAGCGGTGGTCCCATACTGAAAGTTGGTCATAATGATGAGTACAATGACCCCTTAAGAGGTTTACCTTAAACAAAAACTAAGCTTGTATATAAACTTTAACTAGACTAGACAATAAACATATTACTATTCTACAATATACATCCTTAGCTATTGCTATTAAACATAGTTTATTAAACTCTGATGACATTGTTATAATTTTTTTACTTAAACAATTAACAGAAAATTATAATAACTTCCGCTTGGTACGTGACTAAGACTTGAAAATAGGTCAAAATTAACGGTGTGCCTTGTGTTCACGACTGTACCGTCTTACTAGGCGAGTTAGATATGGCAAGTCATTATACCTTAAGCGTGGGTGGCACGATGGTATCGCTCTTAATGAAATAAAGCTCGAATAAAAAAATAATGCCAGCCAGCATGTACTAGTAAATAGTAAGCAGTTTTACAACTATTAAAATGTACCCACCAAAACAAATTAGCGAGCTTATTGCGAGGTGACAGGGCCCAAATTCGATTGACATTTCTTTTCCCAAACTCAAAAGTAACTTGGTCGTTCTTAAAGCTATTATTCACTGGTTTGATGAGTAATGGTATATATTTTTATCGGTCAAATATGGGATTACCATTTGACAGGATTCCCCAGTACGTACTAAGATAACAATTACCGTAAATTCGTTAACTTGGAACAGTTTCTAAGCTCATGTGCGAATGTTTTAGTGACGACGATTAGGTATTGACGAAGATGCTTGTGACAGACGTACCTACGTAACTGAGGAATATATTAATAAACCATTATCAGTATGACGTAGAGGGAAATCCGGTTTACTGCTGAAAACATCATCTTATTAGCTTTGTCAGTTGTTATTATCAATGTTAGTATTGTCAAAAAATAGGCACTTTGAGGTTTCCAAATAATACTAAAGCTTTTTATTAGTGGATGCATGTTTAGAGTCTATAATACCTCAAATTGCTTAGCATCATATTCCGTTATGTCGAAAATACTGCAGAATTAATTTTGAAATAAATATATGTTAATGTTGAGGATTAATGTTAAGTAGGTAGGTACTATGTTTGACGACAACATAGTACTTAACATTAATAAAAATAAATTTTGTAATTATACAAAATAAATATATTATATTTTTTTTTTTTTTTTTTTTTTTTGTGTTTGGAGTTGAACTTGGAACAGACCGAATAATAAACCACTAGTATTAAAAAAAATACTTCAAATTAGATCATGAAACTTGGCATGATAATTGTACTAACTATATGTAACGCAGATGTTTTTTTTTTTTTTTAAAGGCTATTATGTTAATTCAATTAACTAAACTATTGGCGCCTTGGAACCGCCAGCACCCCACTCAGTCTCGCTCTCACTCAGTCCACGACCAGTATGGTCCGAACCATATAAAAATTGAATTTGAGCTGAGGAAGTATGGGCTCTTAAGAATGAGCAAGACTGGAATGTACTCCATGACAGAAGATTATGTCAAACCTGCATGAAAGTACTACCTACCACTTCTTGCAAAAGCGGTTACTGATGATCCTTTTCAAAAACTAGGCAACCCGCGTTATCTTTAAAAAACCTAGGAAAGACCTAAGAATAGGAAAGTTTCTAAAAATGACTACAGTTTTTAGAAACCGCCTATTTTCGTGCAAATGTCGCGATGGTTACTAAGCATTGCTTAATAGTTACCTAGTAAGTTCTTAAAGGAAACATTAAACTTCCTTTTAAAGAACGGAAAGCTCTTGTGACGTGTACGCACGAACGAACAAAACATGGTGAACACGAACACCATACGAACACAATTCTACTTGTGTTCATGCTCAACCGCTCCGT
Source organism: Agrochola circellaris (assembly GCA_914767755.1). Lineage (NCBI taxonomy): Eukaryota > Metazoa > Arthropoda > Insecta > Lepidoptera > Noctuidae > Agrochola > Agrochola circellaris. The sequence goes on along the minus strand of OU611850.1, from coordinate 7,171,406 downwards.
TCTCTTTAGTAACCATTCACCAAGTTTCGCAATGCTGCATCAAATTCCTCCGAACACCATCAACACAGAACAACGAAATTGGATCGCCACGATCGTTTTTGACACATCCGAACAAAGTGTTCGATGTTCGTGCTCACCATGTTCTTGCTCCTTCATACGTACACGCCTTTACAAAATTTGAAGTGGTTTGGTCTGAACTTATTCCTCCAGGAACATGACACGTCAGGATGTGGTCATTCTATATAACCCACAGAGTCACATCCTTAGCTAGAAGGCTATCGCTACCTTACCAAATTCGGTAAGGGGAAAACGCATACAAAAGGAGTAAATTAATTACTGGCCAAATTTGGTTTTCCCTTTTTAATTCCAGGTTTAAATTATTATTATTTTTTGTTTTAAAAACCACATTACCCATTGTAATATAAATATTTGTTCTAAAAACCGCATATCTACAAAAATATGTTTATGGAATTAAGTAGTTTGTGCCATGAAAATGCCATGTGTTTTGTGGTCGCGGCTGATAGTATCTACGTATTAACCATATAATGGGTCGCCGACTTCCTTAATGTGATGAATAATGTGAATGGTTATTCCGAATATAATGTCCCAAAACTAAAATATTATAAAATTCTTTCGGCTCACTGTTCTTTGTAGAACACACGAAACGACCTGCTCCAAATTTAGGATGATATAGACTGTTTCAGCTGTCAAGTCTGACAACCATCAACCGGTTCCAGTCTAACCATCTGGTTAGACTGGAAGCCGATCGCAACATAATTGGAAAAGGCTGGGAAGATGTTGATGAGGACTTGTTCCAAGCCAACCTCATGCAGTCCTTTGCTACGAACCTCTTGCAACGGTGCTATTTTAAGTATTGGATAATAATACGAATGTCATCGACTTCAGACTTTCCTTGTTTTGACGGTACGGCATTTGATTGCGGTTAACATACCAGGAACGGTCAGATTTTCCCATCTAAAAATAACATTGGCACTTTCCGTATTTTTACGAACGTTCGACGTTCGTTACATTCTAATCACAAATTTTACCTAAATTGTTGACATGTTTTTGACATTGATCCTCGTCACTGCGATGAGACTGTATTTGAACGTTTTTTTTCCCTCTGAAGGTGACCAGGACAGGACTCTGAAGGTGACCAGACACCTTCAGAAGGCAAAAATTAACGATCCTGTTAATTTTGTAGTGCAAAGATTTGCTTATCGTTACGGTTCGTAGCATAGCCATATCTGACTGCCTATGTAGGTTACGCCGTACTGTACCACCTATTCTACCCATATAGATGGGACACTCCGCAAAATCATATAAATAAAAAGCGACTCTTGCTACGACACAATAAACTGCAATTCAGGTCGCACAGCGCTAATCGCCTACAGTTATATTCACATAGAAGCTGCCTCTCTTTCTATCGCGTGTCTCTAGATCTTCTGACTACGTTACACTCACTGAATTGACCCAGCAAGACGGGCCTGCTGCGTACTTGTCGCTTCATGCCTAAACTGCGGACTGTCCCATCTGTATTCATCTGTGACTAACTAAAGTAGAGTTACTTTCGTAATTTTTTCAAGATCCTTTTCGTAAACGTTATGATCCCTTTTATAAGGTCCATATTACAACTACTAAATGCAAGTTAAACGATCTAATTGGTCCAGAATATTTGTGACGTCACCAGATTTCATATTTTGATGCAACAGACGTCATTTTTCCCAACGTTTCCCCCTGACGGGTTCCCGTTCCGTATCTTTTGGTCGACGTCATTATAAATAGGTACTGATTTCTATATTCGTACATTATCGCCATGCTTTGACGTCAGTTCATTAATTAATATCGACTGTAATTGTAAACATACAATGGGTTTCCCCGGTTTTATCACCCGTACCTACAGGAGGTTATAGTTCAACGCTGTACCTTCAGAGATGTGAGCTAAAATGTTTCTTATATGGTGGTGTTACAAGGTATTATCGATTGATGGCAAAGTCTTTATTATCAGTACTTAAATGTATAAGAAAATAATAATGTTCTAACCCAACTGCCTCCGCATATGTTGGTATTTCCCAAAATTGAACTCAAAGAGTTTTAATAATATTTCTGAATCAAGTTCAGATATGAAGATTTTCGCTTAAATCAAGGATGACATCTTTTTTGCTTTATCTGTGGCGTATGTACAGCAGGCCAGATGTCAGTGGTAATGAAACCAGTATCAAACACAAATCAGAACTTTTTTATTCAAACAACAAAGATACATAATGTCAGTAATACCTTATAGCTGATGTTTGTCATAATATTATTATTATTTGAGTTAGAAGCAGTTGCTTAGAAGATGACCAAGTAAGGTACAAGTTTCTAACTTAGCCATCCCCTCCACAGAATGCCTCAAAATGGGAGAATGGAAACTCTCTGTCACTTTTTTCAGAATGCTGTGGCTCCCTGTTCTAGTTTCGAATGATGCGGTCTTTTACGAATGATCGCATGAAAGTCGTCATTTCGATTCTGTGCAAACATTTCCGACGCTCTACAGAAACTGGGCAGTCTCAAGAGCATTCTGAAAATATAATTATTTTATACGCGCAAGACATCTTGCGACCTTTTCGTGTAGCTGGTCCATTGACACAGGGGTGTACAGACCCTGGCAATATGCCTTGAATAAAATATTGACCTGCTATAACGAATCTGTTTCATTCTTGACAGTTCAACAACATTCATTGCGTTATTTACGTTGTTGAGCAGATATTTTTTGCGAACTTATGTAGCAATGAATTAGCAATATGTGTCAAAACGATTCAGATTCTGATTGATCGTGTATTACGGAATTAGTGTACGGGTCAGTACAGCGGGAGAATATACGTGCCTCTTAATATTCATATCATACATACGGTCGTCGGTAAGTATTGTGCCCCAGATCTTATTCTATTGGAAGTTAGTCTACGCTAGGCCAGCTCAAGTTCAACATGTTACCATTGAAGAATGGCCTGCTGTACCTACAGAATCGTCACCTTTAAAACCACCAATACTCCTTACATTGTTAGACGAAGACATCTTGATCTTTAAAGCTTTGCTCTTTGTGATTCTGTGATTGCGTATAAATTCAAAAATGTATGTAACGCATTTATTCAAACTAGGCTGAGAATCAGCACTTATGATTTTTTTTTGAATATGTTTATAATACACAGTGAAATTAATTTGTAAAGTTATGTCTAAGCGGATAAAAAACTGAGAATCACGCAAAATTTATGAAGCGTATTTTTCTGAAACCTTTACCATCTTAAAGATAATTTAATTATTGATCTTTTAGTATTCGTGTTTTTATTAAAATACATTTTATTTTATTTATAATAAATTAATAATGTGTCTAATTTGGGACAGCGCTCCTTGATGGTGAGTCCTATTACTGGCTGGACGTACGACGCGTTGCGTGAGATCAGAGATCACGCAAGCTAACCACTGAAGGTCACTGGCATATAACTGCGTCTTAATTTAAAAAGTGATTCCACGAAGAAAATGGAAGAGGAGCAAATTAGAATAAGTTATTTCGGATGACTCCTTGGATTTTATTTGACTCATATCTGCGTAATGCAATATAAAGCAATATATTCTATGAACATTCATCGTAGCAGAAATTCTAAGGTGATCATTAACGATAAGTTAAGTCTTTGAATTTGTCCTGTAGGACAAATGTTCTTCGCCTTCAGATACCAATACCTCAAATGGTTCATGGCCACCTCAAAAAAGTTCTCATATCAATTATCATTCTGACGTAAGGGGTTAAGTGTCCGCGCGGTTCTGCGCCTGCGCCGTATCAAACTCCTCAGTCCTCTAGAGTAAACAGCCGAACACACTTAAGGCTGTGTTACACCACGTTTTCTCAATAACCGCTCCGACCTTGAGCCTGCCATCGTTAATTGGCTAAAGTGCACGCCTTTTAAGGTGGCACCACACTGCGATAATGACATCCTTGTATCAGAGAGCGTTGCCGTACATACTTAGTGTACTTAATTAAATGAAGACCTTAAGCGGAGGCTCGACTTGAGTCAGTAGTGAGTAATGTTGTTATGATTTGAATGTGCAGGAAGCTTTATGTTATTGAAATTGCTTTTTTATTGGCGCGCTTATGCGAAGGGCTGCCATTTTTCGATTTGCTAATAAGGTCAGGTGATAAGGTTTTGCGTTGGAGTGGCCTTTTGTTTGGCGAAAAGGGGGTATGCATTTGTTTGTGTCTCGAGGCAAAACCTGGGCCCTATTTAATAAAAACTGACCGGCGACAGGTGACCGGAGACAAACCGACAATCTGACAATTTTGTTAGATTTTTTCATAGTTTAGCCTTATTAAACAGCGCTTGCCGTAAAAATGTGACAATCATGTCATTATTTGACAGATAATAAGGCCCTGATTAAGTGAGAAGAGTCCTGCGGTAGTAAAATGTGCTGAGATAAAAGAAATTTTTAGAGATCTACCAAAATCAGACACATAAATACACAGATTAATAATAATCTATTTTTTTGTGCATTATATCAGTATGTTAACATCGTGGGTAGAACCTGGATAAGGCTGACAAGGAGCGTGGAGATTAGCAAAAGACAAGAGAGGCCTATGCCCAGCAGTGGGCGAAATCGGGATGACTGAACACACCTTTACAATTGTGATACTATTATGACTTCGCGAGGTATACTCACGTAACATTTTAAGCAACTTTTTTTTCGCTTGCACACAAAGCCAACGTCGTAAGATATTTTCTACACATAAACGAGACAGCTGATGTCTCTATTATGTATCACAGTTAATATATAGAATACTTCCTCCATAAATATAACATGAATTATGGAAATCCATATAGAGATTGCGTTTCTATTAATGGCGTCTTATTGAATTCTTTGTGTAATTGCATTTAATTTTTACAATGTACTCTATACTGTTATGAGTTATCTAGAAGAAATAAACTGCATCAATATAAAAAATTGCAAACTAAATGGCAATGGGCACGTAGCATAGATGGCCGATGGGGCCGAAAGGTTCTGGAGTGGCGACCGCGTACCGGAAGACGTAGCGTTGGAAGGCCTCCCACAAGGTGGACCGATTACCTTGTGAAGGCCGCAGGAATCTGCTGGATGCGGGAAGCACAGAATCGGTCGAAGTGGCGGTGCTTGGAGGCCTATGTTCAGCAGTAGATGTCTTTTGGCTGAAATGACGAAGATCAATATTACGTCATCGTTATTATCTAGCCCTTATCCTTATTGATTAGGAGTTGGCGCAACATGGTTTCTTCTACCATACTTCTCTTTTATTCGTCATCTCAGTGCTCACCCATTTCCAGCCATATCATTTTCCACACAGTCCATCCATCATTTCTTTGGTGTTCCCCTACTCGTATTTATAACTATCCACATTTTTAATCAAAACTAATTGTCATGATATGTTTTCAGCGACAACTCTCCTCGCAACAATATCACATATTACTCTCATATTATTTTCAGTGAGTATTCATTTTGACACTTCAACAATATACATTGCCTTGCTTTTGTTTTCGAGAAGACGAATGTTCCAAACTTAAGCAGCAATGAATACTGTGGATTTGTCAAATAAAACAAATGACGGTGCTAAAGTATTACATTTACGTCCAGCAGTTAAAACTGAGTTGTTCATTGCAGTTATTGTCTTTCAAGTATCGAAAATAAACCGATAATGGCCTAAAATATCGATGCATAGAATGTACGAGTGATTGGTTACCTACCGGTTACCAAGGCTGCCGGTGTGGTCACTTCAACTTTTACTATTTATGGGGAAAACAAATCGGTACCTATGGTACGGTATTTGACATTACGGAGAGCGTTTAGTTATTTCTACGGGTCTTGATAAATCTGGTAATCTATAAATAGATTCTCGCACGAGTTATTCTCAATTAGTATTTCCAGATTAGGTTAGCTACGTCTAGTAAGACCTCTAAATATATACATATGCTCTGAGTATACCAGTACCTATGGTGGTAGTTCCAATTCTGATAAAGCAATTTTCATAATGTTAGTACATCGTCCAGTGCATTGCGAACATTTGCCAAACTTTTTTGAGTTTAATGTTAACAGCAAAAGGGTCACCTCGATTAAAAAATATGCCTTATACCCTTTGAACCAACATCACGGTTCCTTAAACTATTTTGAATTTTCTGCAGGCGCTTACGCATTTACACCACACCTCGTAAGGATAAACAGACAAAAATAAATGACTGCTGGGTACCGCACACCTTTCACTCCTAATCCAAGTCCGTGTATCATATAATGTTTATAATTAAAACACTTGAAGAGTACCTCAAAAGGCATATCTTGGATATTTCCAACTAATGCTACTGTTTTTGGTGTTATCTCGCCCAGCCGCCATTTTGGGACCAGAGACAAGTTTTTACACTCTTCTAAATAAGGTTAGGTCTTGCTAATGGTAATATTAATCTTGATGTATAAATATATTTTTGTGGACGCCATTAAATATGAATTTAATGAAGGGTTTGGAGGCTTTATCGCTTTGTTTTGTGTCGTTTATGATCTCTTGTTGTGATAATTTAGGTGAATGAGTTAGAGGATTATTTCTTGTGTGATATGTTGGTGCCATTATAGCTTGCCGATAGAGTTCAACATCTACATATCGTTACTGATCTCATCTTTTGATTTAGACATGTTCCTCTATCTGGCACTTTTAGTTTGACAGTTGTGCGACAGTGACAGGAATAACGCTTAGCTAAATTACGTGTTAAGTAACGTTTATAGATCTCGGCCGGAGGTTAGTTCCTTACCTAATTCGATAAAATGCTGGTTACATTCAGTCTTAAGCGAAAATGGGGACAGTTGCCTTAAAACAGCGGGTGGTTTATGGTGCAACTGATATTAATGATTGACCATAGACCAAACTATTGTAAGATCGAATTTCGAATCTATTACGTTAACATACTGTTATTTCGAGCTCTATCGGCCTCTTCAATGAAAACGTGACAACACAAAATTAAAACAGCTCCAAAAATCACACTAGTAACAGATATAGTTGGATAGCGTTTCGCGTTAACTCGAAGCCTAGACATATTCATGCCGTGCCGAATTCTCCGAACGATGGCCGAACACTGACGGAATAACACGAAACTATTCCAGGAAACACGAACAAAAAGCGAACCGACTAACAATTATTAGCATTCTGCACACGTCAACTATAATAATACAATTAATTCCGTTTGTCACATCTGATAACCAACTTACCAAGTTCTATTTGCTAATATACTGATTCTTATTTGTCGACAATAAGGGTGATTTTAATGTGGTTGAAGTGTATGTTAGTAAATTGATGCGGCTATAAAGAAAATCTTAAAAGGATCTCTACGTTATGGGAGGTAGACCATTGGGAAAATTGGTTCTACGCATATATGATTTCCTACTTATAAATAATTGTAATTGTTGTTTATTTTATCTTATCCACAACACAAAGAATAGGGACGATGGCAAAATTTTTTTAGTCCGTCAGTTAGATTATTAAAAAACATTGAACATGTATTTTTTCTTTTTTTACGTAATCAAAAGATTACGGCGATATATTGAGTTAAAATGTGGCATGACACTCTCAGGTAGATTTTATACTGAACTGTGACGTAGCGAGCCTCCACTCCCCAACTTTAATGCGTTTTATCTAAATAATTTTTTATTATTATGATAAAGCGAAAAATACGTGTCTAATCATCAAAATACTCGTATAATTCCTTTCTTTTGGATGAATCCTCGGTCATCCAAGGAACATTAAGAATGAGTCTGTCTGGTTGCAATATTTTCAAGGTGAACTATAGAATCAGGGATGTAGATTTTCGACTTATACTCTTGCCAAAGGTTTTCTTCACCTCGGAAAATTAAACTTTTAGACAAAGGCATGATTCTTTGTTCCTGTGACGACAGCCTACTCGTTATAACAACAGATTTATAAACATTGTTGCTTGGAAGTTCGAAGTCATAAGAAGAAGTGACATGGGTGAGTATAGGTACAAAAAGGCCGCACGTCAGTGTCAACAAACCCAGTATAAGCTGACCCCTTATTACATTTAAACGTCTAACTACGCTAGGCCAGGTCAAGGTCAAAGTGTTACCACTGAAGTGCGGACTACTACTATACTTACCTTATTTGAAAATGTGCTTTTTAATAATCGATTTGAAAATGTCCAAATACTTTTATAAAACCTTCAAAAAAGTAACTACAAAATTAAATACTATTATGATATCTATCAGTTGAACCCACGTTAAAAACAATTAAAATTAAACGTTGTTAAGATAGTCAATTTTGACGCTTCCCAGTTGTATGAGTTGCTATATAGGTTTGATTTACTGAGGTTAAGCAACGCTTACCGCGGTCAAAAATGGCGTGGTGACCCTGAGTTTAGTTTGAGGTAATTATAATTCGCGAATGCGTGTGCCGTATGTTAAGTGTAGTTAAGTTTACTGTAGTTCTGATATCTGTTAGGATGTAACAAATGGGAGTAAAATTTCAATTGGACGTCGTTGATTTCCTAGGTTACTTCGACAGGGCTTCGAGATTTGTTGGTTGAGTTTTAATCGAGTAAAATACCAAGCTGAATTAATCTCTTATATGTATTATTAAAACTAAGAGGTCTTCCTGTTTCTTCTTGTTTAAGCTTAGAATATTTTACGAATTTTCTCGATTTCGAATTTTGAGACCTAGTGCAGTCAAATATCAAAGAATTCAGTCTGAGTTTAAAACACTGAATTATTTATTACAAGTCTTTTTTTGGTTCGTATTTGGTCTGCATGTATTATTGCCTCTAAAAAGAATCAACCTACACCATTATAAAAGACTTATTGATTGGTAATACATAATTACTCCATAATGTTCCCACTGCTGGGATTCAAACTCAAACTGAAACTCAAACTCAAACTCAAACTTTACGGTTTTTTTTTTTTTTTGTATTCAGGCCTCCTCTCTTTACGGAGGAGTAGGCCTTAGTCCACCTCGTTGGCCCAGTGTGAGTTGGTGGTATCGGTGATATCATCCATCCCAAAATACCCTTGAAACGTCAAAAATATAAATAAGATTGTCAAATTATTCAAATGTATTCCCTAACCGGTCTAAGTAGACTTCAATTAGTACTATGTAATTACTGAAACAACTAGCTTCGAACACTTATAGAGCCCACGCAGCGCATAATAGACTCGTTACTTCGTACCACCTCTGTTTTGTCTATAATGTATAGGATTTTGATGTAATAAATTGTAAAGTAAAGACTCATCATTGATACTGGCAACCTTCTTTTTGGCACTCTGTGGAAAGCCTCTCACAATATGACAAAATAAAATCATCTACATAGACCATAGATTAAACAGTTTTAGTCCATTCGTTTTTTTAAAAGACGAGTTTTTGAATATTGAATTCCATTCCATTGCCATGAACGTTGCGCAAGTCGAATGAATGCTTTCTGAAATTTTTGCTACTATATATATTTTACAAAAAAGTTCCCAGTTGACTTGCCAAGACAAACGAAACTTTCCAAAGAGATCGAAAATAAAAGCTCATGCTTATTTCAGCAACCACGTTTACGTACTCGTATTGTTTCTGATTCACGGTCCACGGTACTGATTTCGTCGCTATGTAGGTACCTAGAGTACATATTTTATAATCTAATACGATCACTGCGTGCCTTATCGTTCCAACTTAATGCAAATTCGAATATTCGAAATTTAAAACCTCAAAGTCTTGCGCACGCGCCGCTAACATGACTCACACACGCAATAGGGTCACGACACTCGGTCCTACTATAGTTAACTATAGTATGTAGTTTGTATGAAACTATATAAATGCCGCTTACCAAGTTTTGATTGCGTTTCATTATTTGTGGATAAAAAGTTTTGATAGTTAGTTTGTTTAAAAATAGTTCTACTTTATTGCAAAAACTCTGGCAAATAACTAATGGCAGATGACAGTTGATAGGAAAACTTTTTCATTCTAATAGCAGATTTGGAGATCGTGGTTTGGTTAGTAATCCCAAAACGAAGAAGAATCTATGAATCACTGTTTTTTTTTTTGTTTTGACCATAATGGGTAACAACTATCTGTCTATCATTAATTTATTCAAACCTCTTTGTATTTATAAATCAGTACAGTACAATACCTTAACATAAGGCAACACAAGACCTTCCAATCTCATCTTACACGTGCAAATAACACCAACAATTTAATCAACAAAACCACTTTTTACCATAACCGAACCGTGTACCCATCACTGTCAATTTAAACACATGTTAAATTTGACAGTTCAAGTATCAAGACGTGTCAATCACGGCAAGCGCCTACGCTTCGCCGCTACGTAGGATCGAGCGACGAATACATTATTTTATTGTAAGTAGGCGAGTGCTCGATAGATATGACTGGCGACGACAAATTGTTATTACGGATTAATCGATTCCCCGCAATCGAGAGATCGAGTAATCGGTTGATATTAATTTAGTTTAGTGATTTATGGTTGGTAGGTGTGTGGTTCGTTGTATGCTAATTTTGAGACAGATGTGGTATGTAGTGTAGACGGAACGGTAATGGGCGCTTAGCTACAGGCAATCTCCTAAACAAATTATCTTTATCCTTGTTTTAATCAGAATCTGAACCCATCGAAAAAATATTACTCCGTTTATTTAAAAATGCCTTCTCAAGAATGCTTTGCTAAGCAGTCTAATGTTTTTTATACTTATCAGTCTCGTTTGAGGTTTATCTGCTACTTGCTTCAAAGATGTCAATCGTCAAATTTTTGGTTTTAATTTGGCTCATCAGAATATTAAATGCGTACCTGCCATCTAATAGAAACTTCTCTGATCAGTAAGCCAGCTGTCAAAACTCAGGTATTGTGATTGAAAATAACAATAGCCAATCATATTAGGTGACAAGAGATAATAAGACTATAGATCAAAATAAATAGAAGCCAATGAACGGGAGTTTATTAAAGTCAGGAATTACTGTAGAAAGACGATGATAAAGTCAACAAATTCGGGCTTCCAGTAAAGGTACCATTCCGTAGCCGACCGCAGGCGGCAGCAGCAGGCGACGTGTTGCCGCGACACGACTGGTTTCTATGAATTTCTATGAAATACCTTCAGTAACTAGCGACATGTCGTCGGTTTCATAGAAATAGACCTTAAGGAAAAGTTATAGAACCGTCCTTTATTTGATTTTGAAAAACGAACACCATCATGGATCCCGTTGCAATGTTTCTACTTCGAAACACTATCTCTTCTAATTTCTTGACGGCCAGTGTCATCGGGGTTATCTACTGGAAAACTTTCGAGTTAGAAACAAGGATCGCAATCATGTCCCACAAACTACCATTTTTCATACTGAAAAGCTTTATCTTGCTTTTACGGTAATATTATTAATGTTATTTTCTCTTTCGCGATCTTTTTTATTTTTAGTATTACTGGCGAACATTGTGTTTTCTCTTGTAAAGGTGACAGCCGCCGTACCTACTTCGATCTCGCATTTAAAAGTCTTTCAAGTATTTTCGAAACTCGATAAATCCAAAAGTGAGTTTCCGCATTCCCGCCAATATTCCATGTTAAAATTGCAATTGACAGCTGTCATTGCAGGCTGAATGCGAAACGGCTGTTTGAGTTTTTTGTTGATGTTTTAAAAAGATAGCTTGTGTGGTCTCTGGCGATGTTGTTTTTGGACAAATTCGGATATGATCCTTGCCGGTGGATGATGAGTTGTCTGTATTTTAATTAGTAAGTTCGACATTTCCTGTTTTTAAAATTTTCAAGATTAGCATAAGCCTTGGCCCTTGTTTCAAAAAGATAATTTTTTTTAAACATTCATCTTTACTTCAGAGTTCTTGTTCAGGCATTACCTTTGTTATCGAAATTGGACAAAATTGATATGCCTAAGAGATTAAATCATTTAATTTATCTATCTTTAGACTGCCCGGATAACTTTTTGAGCAGCCTTAGGTATTCTACCCGGTTTTAACATAATTGTGTCATTTAGCATTTTATGACCGTACCTCTACCGAGAGCGGGGGCCCACTGATAAGAAACCGGCATATCCTAGAACCAAAAATTCAAAGACATGTGACATCTATCAACCCGCACTGGGCCCGCGTTACGGCCCACTCCCGCTCACAGAGAGGAGGCCTGTTTCCCAGCAGTGGGAACATTATAGGCTGATTATGCTATGACCGTACCTCTACTTTCATAACCAATTCTCTACTAAAGATCTACAGGAAAATCCCCATTTATCATTAATTCCTAAGTGTTGACGTATCGTGGGTGTTTGCTCAGGATTCAGTCTTAAGATAAATCGCCCAGATCAAACGTTCTTGACCTAGTGCTCAAGTGGTAACAAGTAGGTTATGCTAACCGTAACACTTGTTGTAACAAGTACCTGTTAGTGATCATGGTATTCATGGTTATTGGATTTATTTTAAATCTGATATTTCTGTGAATATGGATGAGAAACATGCTTTTGAAAAGGACGATATCATGCTTTTATGGTAAAAACTGGTATTCAGCTGCATCCGTTTGGACTGGAAGCCGACCCCAACATAATTGGGAAAAGGTATATGATGATTATGATTTTATGGGTTTCTTTGATGAATGTTAAGTATTCACTTTGCATACCAGTGTTGGGCATCTAAGTCATCTTTAGGATCAATAGGAATCTCTAAAAAGGTAGGTTGTTACTTTGTCGTCACATCGGCGAAGACCAAAGCGAGCGTGAAAAAGGATTTTTTCGCATGAGCAGGCCGCGTGTGGTCCGCACGCATGTAATGTAGACAATTGCAAGCTATTTGCTTAGTTTGTTAACAATGAAAATTACATAGATGTTAACGGCCGGGCTCACGTACGTTACATGAGTCAAACGATATAAACTCAGTTATAACCAGACGCACCATAGCCACACAATCGAGAACTTATCGATTCATCGTCGGTCTCGCGTCGCGTGCCAAACCAATGCTATTCGCGAAGCCATACGATTAATTTATTTATTGAAATCAATACTAATATCTGCCAAGACAATGGCCCCAAATGAAAATGCGTACACACATATGGCATGTCGGAATGCTAAACGGAGCGGCGTCATTTATTCAATACGCCATTTTGCATTCGATTTTGAGGTTATTAGATGCAATCGGAATGCGTGCGGCCATACTTGATTCCGTTCGTCTATATTCGGTCGTCTTCGGCTCCCGTCGGCAGTTTATGGCGACAATTGACGTATGTAATGGCGGTGTCATAGATTCCTGGGAAGATAAAAAGCTAATTAAATTCATAGGGAAATTGGTATTGAAAGAATGCCGAAATCGAACGCCTTATAAGAGTTCTTTTATGGTTGTTTTAATGTGTTTGGGCTGTGTCATTTGCTCATCGTTTATTTATAAATACAGTTTGTTAGAATAATAAATGTGTCACATATTTTTTAAATCAAGCAGTTTTTAATTGTTTAAGGGAATGTTGTTTTCTAACTCCTTGTCGGTATATAGTTACACGTGGCTATATTTACTAAATATCTATATTCATTAGGCGAGTGTACACATAAACTATTAATGAGGTGACTACTGCCGACAGTCACGATCTACTTATAATTTTCTTGAATGGCTATTAACAGGTCCTTTATGTCAGAATAGGGTACGCGACCACAAACAGCCTATTGTCCTGAAAGAATCTAAAGGAAAAGTTATACCAGGCAAGTTACTCATCCTTCTGCGAAAATTGCTTGTGTCAATGTAGGAAAACTGTTTTCCGCAGAGTATACCGGGCAAGGGCTATATACCTATGTATAAGCCTATAGTCCGTTCCAAAAGTATCTGATGAAAGAGTAAACAAACCCTGTTCCGGTTAAATTCTTACGCAATCACTCAATAAAGGGAACTAGTAACACATTCATCTGCATTTAGAAGGTTTCAACCTTTTTTTGATAAGCAAAATAGTAGTAACGTTCCTTGATGGGTTTTTTGGCAGTTCGTTTTTCGAAAACGAACTTACAAAAGTGTGCTTATAAAAGCAGCAACGCACTTTCTGTGATACAGTCTTCTTCTTCTCAGTGTCAATCTATTTGTGAGAGGGATTGAAGCTGGTAGAAATCATGTTATTAGGACGTAAGTAACAGATTCGGTGTAAGTTTACATTTATTTCATAAACTATATAATAATCAACCTATAATGTGCCCACTACCGGGACAAAGGCCTCGTCTCAGTGAGAACCAGTGGACCACGCGGGCCCAGTGAGGGTTGGTTGATATCACATGTCTTTGAATTTTTGGTTCTAGGGCATGTCCTTGTGCCCGGTTTCCGCACGATGTTTTTCTTCATCGTTTTGAGAGCAGTGGTGATGAAATAATTTACACAAACTAAAGTGCCTATCTGCATCACCCATTCGTAAGTCGTTACCACTGGGCCAACACTGCTGGCAATTTATTTCAGATACTAAGCTATTTATATTATTGAAACCGGCCCATTAGTCGTTCACACAACTTTCTGCAAGGCAATTTAGACGTTCAATGAATAGTCAAATGACACTGATGTCGCACCGATAACCTTTTATTCATCTATCTATCATTCAGTTTTACACGTTTGATTATCATAGACATTTCAATCAGCTTCAAACTGGATTTTGATATTATTGTAAAAGCAGTTTCTTGTCGCGTAGTCAACATATCTTGCCTTACGTACTTCAATATCTATTCTTCTGTGAAAATAACATAACATAATATCACGTCTTGTTTACCCAAAGGGTTAGACAGAGGTAAACCCATTGTAAGTATACCCACATTTCGCCAGTTATGTTTAAGCCCCATGTTATAGGGGGCAAGCCTATAGCCATCATCATCATCATTTCAGCCGAAAGATGCCCACTGTTGGACATAGGCTTCCCCCAAAACCGCCACTTCAACAGATTCTGTGGTTCCCGCATCCAGCGGTTTCCTTCGGCCCTCACAAATAAAGGTTATCGGTCCATGTTGTAGAAGGCCTTCAACGTGAAACGTCGTCGCTCACAATACGCCCTATCAGAAGGCTAAAAGTCTATTGTCATCAACCGGGCACAAATCCAGACTCCGGTCTGGTACCGAAAAATTTCTAATAAGATCCTGGATCCTTATGCCATTTGATTTCTGTTCTATAACTATGGGCTTAATTGAACTCCTAGAATAGTAAATTTGGTAGCAAGATGAGCAGAACTTGATTCTATACCAAATCACGGTCTAATATAATATGATGTTTTTCTGAGTTTCGCAAAATCTATACAACGATATCTTCCTATGTATCTTTTTGTACTGCCCTCCCCCAGCGACGCCCTAAGCCGGGGTCGGGGGGCCGGGGGGTGTAAGCCCAGGCCTTAATTTATGAAGGCACCCACAGGCAAGCCCCATCAAGCAGCCAACAACCTCCTAGGTTGACCTGCGAGATGCCATTTATAAAAAAAATATATCATTTTGTATAGATTATGACTATGTAGTGGCACAGAATTCTTATAAAGTTTTCATGTCATACATATTCGATGCTGCACCAACAGCTATGTATGACAATGTTCTCTCACTGCGAAAACAAATCCAATGGCAAAGGGACCACTCAAAAAACATACCAACGTCTACGGGCTGTGTTGATTCCTATATGTCCACTGATGACCTGATGAGTGCAACCTCCATTATCTATGACGGCGAACGATCTGGCACATTTGGCAAGCGTTTTGGCATAGTGCGCCAATACATGGGTGGTTGCTCATTCCCCAATATAGAACCTTAGTCACTACTTGCGGTACTTCTTCGTTTGGATGCAGACGTATCCACGTAAAAGTACATTGAGTAGAATAAGAGGCTATCTCAAAATAAGTGGAGAAAGGCTAGGCAAATTGATGAACGAAATCCGTCTACCTTAGTCATTAATAATAACTAGTGGTCGCCCAGAGGTCGAAATTCGACCATAATTCATTTAAATGTCATGATTCTAATGTAGCCATCTTGTGTCAAACGCGTGTGTGTAATGTTTTTTTTATTAATTTTATTTATTTCTAATGTATGTTATATAAAAATATTAGCTTTCTGCACTCCTTTTTCCATATAAACTTTAACTGTGCCTAATTTCATACTCCTCCGTCCGCGTAATTTTCGTAAAAAGGGGTATAAAGTTTTTGCTGCACGTAATAATATAATAATAATACCAGCCTATTAGTGTCCCACTGCAGTGCAACGGCCTCTTCTCAAATAAAAAAGTCTTCTTAGTAATTATTATCTTTTCAGGGTTCCGTACCTCAAAAGGAAAAAACGGAACCCTTATACACTCGTGTGTCTGTCTATCGGTCTGTCACAGCCAATTTTTTCCAAAATCCAATGGACCGATTAAGTTCAAGTTTGGTACACATATCAACTTCTGTGACCCAAACACGGAAGTGTAACGAAAAAAAAATAATAATATAGGGGTCACATTTCGGGGTCATATTTAAAAATTAAAAAAAAAGTTGTAACGTGTGACATATCAAATGAAAGGACTTGTTTTAAGGATCTTAATTTTTTTTTTTATTATTTTGAAATACTACACTGAAATACACACGATTTATCTCCGAAACTATTGAGGCTAAAATCTTGAAAAAAATACAGAAAATAATTATATACTTATAAATTACAGGAAAACCTATAAGAAGTCTATGGTCTTAAAATAACATGGTGAATCTCGCAATATTGGGGGTACAAACATACATTTGCAGTTGGAATGTATGGGAGAACATGTTTTTCAACCACAACGTTACGTTTATCCTTGGGATGAATTCATCCCAACTACGGAACCCTTCATTGTGCGTGGTCCGACACGCTCTTGGCCGGTTTTTTATGTTGCCTTCTAGACAAATCAAATGCTCTTTAGTAACCAGAATCTTCAACTGAAATAAGGTATTTCCTGAAGGTCGATTGTCAACTGTTTCTCGAATGACAACACTTAAGGCTCGAATGTCCGTGGTCTCGAATTTTCGATATTCGATATTAATATGTGAACCATTGTTCATTTACCGATTGACCTCTGCACTATACCTTGCAGACAGTTGTAAATTAAATAGTACATTATTTAAGACATCATCCTGAATGTCCTAGAACCAAACATTCGAAGACGTGTCACATCTACCAGTCCGCATTCCCCCCCCGCTTGGTGATGGTTTATAGACCACTCCCTCTTACTGAGAGGAGGCCTGTGTCCCTGTAGGGGGAACATTATAGGCTGATTATGTTCCAACAACGACCAACCTTCCCAACGTTCGGATGAAAATTTCTTCTTGAGGATCTCTCTCAATCAATCTACCTTTTTCCCAACTATGTTGGGGTCGGCTTCCAGTCTAACTGGATGCAGCTGAATACCAACATTGTACATGGAGCGACTGCCTATCTGACCTCCATAACCCAGTAACTGGGTAATACAATACCCCTTGGAAGACTGGTTGTCAGACTTTCTGGCTTCTGATGACTGTCAAAGATCCACGAATGACGGCCGGGACCAACGGCTTAACGTGCTTTCCGAGGCACGGAGGAGTCTCTGTATGTAAAGATTGTCACCCATCCACGGACCAACCCCGGCAAGTGTAGCTTAACCTGATGGTTTGACCCGTGCGGCTGTTATTACTTAGCCACAAGCTCGAGGATCTCTCTCGTTACTTTTTATTTTAAAATAAACAAAACACGCTCTGCAGTCTTTCCTAACCGGTGTTCTAAGATCCTCTCATCGGTCACCCTTGTCGGTTGTACAATTAAATATTAATACTGGTCGTTGTATTAACATTGCACGTCGGCTACCTACAGCGGCGAAGGTATGAGTCACGTCCTGCTACCGATGCCACAGGATTTTCCTTCTGGCTTTATGATTTCCTGGTACCTCCCTGTTTGAAGTATAGAAATAAATATTTGTTTTAAAATATTTAAATCTGAGGGTAAAACATTTTTTTAATAGAGCAGATTGAAATGGGCATTGACATCACTAAAGGAACTTAATATTTGCCAAACATTAAATTCCTTGAGCAGTGGTGGTCCAGTGGTAACGGCTGTGACTTATGAGTTGTAGGTCATAGGTTCGAACCCAGACTTGCACTACAACTAAGATGACAGAAATCCAATATCACTATCACGCGACCAAGTTGTGATCAAAATTGCCACGATTAAAACGACACAAATCTACTTTACCAGCAGAAAATTCTCTATTAATAAAACCACAAACAAACGTCAAAGTGCCTGCACCTATTCATGAAATATGTATATTTTATTGATCAATCCGCAATTAATCGTCCCAGCACTATAATTACAGGCTACAGCAAAATGCACTCGCCCAGATCATGTTTGTAGATCACTCTTATCTCGACTGAGATAATTAATTACTAATTGACTAGAAACTCTAGGAAATTATACCGAAGAGCTTCCTGTAGCATTACGTCAGTGACGGTTGTAGGCTCTGCGTGTGACATGAATGAGGTGTGCTGTGAATAGCTTCTAACTTTAGAATGTTGAAGATTTAACCTAAATTGTATCGGCCCCTCTGAAGAGACAGAGAATTCGGTAATCCATTTAGGTACACGAGATAGTGTCCAAACAGGCCAGACAAATGGCACTGGACTGTTAGCTAATACTTAGTAATAGTGTGGCGGCATCTAGAACGCCACATGCGAACAACGCATCAAAGACCTGACGTCACGCAAATCCTGAATCGCGCAAGCAGAGATTTACCGCGCGATGAGCATATATGTATATAACTTACCGACATCAATCGTCGTGCAGTTGCCCACCAGACACGACACCCGTCTGATCGTAGGATCCTCCCTTTTCTATAGAGGATGAGTGAACTTTACACCCTGTTCCTCATACCCTCTATACTGGTAACCTCATACCTTTAGAGGTATGAATAAGTCTACTTATAAGTTTACATGCTGCAAAACCTGGGCTTGTGAAAGCTAAAGAATCTATTTCTTCTTTGGATACTGAAGTATTAACGTAGGTAGGGATCTTAAAGGGACTAGGGCGTTCACTTCTGTAAGTTCCTAGGAGTGGACAAGTCTCGAATGATTAGATTACTTTGGGGCAACTTTGCACCATCGGCATCGTTAAATATAGGGCCGGATACAGCATTAAACTCTCTACAGTTCTGACTAGATGATAAAGTATATGACAGTATTTGATTCGTAGCTGCAGATACATACATAAAAGTTAAGTCTATCGACAGAGCTTGAAACTTTACTTCAAACAAAACTGTCATTTACTCAAAATCAACTTTGAATAGTTACGGCTTTTTACCGAATGATAGCAGTATCGTTTATCATCAGGCATACCATCATTACTTTGAAACTGAACTGTCGAGATTTTTGCATCGTTAACAACCAATTAATTTGCAAATTAGAAGCAATACGCAAAGATGTTAAGCAAGCTATCAATATTTATCAGGGAACAGGTAATTAATATGGATTTAGAGCTCGCAAAACAGAGCTGCAGAGAACGAGAAGTTGAATGATGGGCTGAAATACCTTCAGTCAGGTTTTCCTTTTCTTATTTTAAACGATTTGGCACTCTTATAAACGCCATTGTCACAGTAATTGACTAAATACAATAAGCACTTAATTAGTACAATCATTTTAAGCATTTCTGTAAAACGTTTGAAGTAAAAAGACGTTTTTAATAACTTCTGCCTGTTATTTATTTAATGTCAAGTTTTTAAAAGATTTTCTCAAATTATGTTTTTGTGTAAATTATAATTATTAGTACTTAAATACTGTCACATTATCTTCAAGCAACCCCAAAAAAAGAGACGAAATGTCAGTAGATTGATTGAATCTGTTGAAAAGTCGTGTGATTACAATTCAAACGTTACCAGCTCTACCAAAAATGTTCCACAAAGACTTTCTCTAGATCTGCCATCATTTGTTTTGTAAGTATTTAATGTCCCTGAATCTTACATCAGCAGAATGAATCACGCCGAAAACCCAACATCACACGCAACTTTACCAGAAGCAATTCATTTGCAGCCCTGCGTACGATTTTCCACATCTACTATCGACCACATAAATACACTCGATCCATATTCATAGTGGCTCGGACAGCCGACAGCACAGCCGCTGTACCGTGGACAGCCCGCCTCTCCTGCGCTTTGTAGTCACCGCCGGCCGCGCGGCCAATAGCGACGCGCCCCGCCGACCAATGGCCGAGGTGCGTGCGCGCAAGAATTAAACCATTTAAACTGTTTATTGATAGGGTTGAGAGGAGTAGGATACTGATTTTAAATGTTTCGTGACGAAATTTATTGTCTTTTAACTATTTTCAGTGGGGTCAGAAGATTTTTTTTTGGTAATGCTTTGTTAATTATAAGTAGATAATTTTTTTTTTTTTAATTCGATTGCGTTGGATTATTTCACCGCTCTCGATGGGCGTGTCAATAAATGGGAGTGTAAATACCAAACGTAACAGTACTCCATTGTAAAATATAAAAATATATCAACTTAGTGGTTTTCCTTCCGGATAAACTATACCAATACCGATTAATTCTATCCGGAAGGTAAAACACTATTATTTTATTCAAACCAAGACAAAAAAATTGCTATATGGAAATTCCGTTTTTCCACGTGTCGTTTGATTGGTTAGGGAATATCAACACGTTGTTAGAACACACTATTATTCAGTATACGAGTATCAACCACATGCTTGGTTAACGAGAAATAGCTAAAAGATTTGAAAGCGATTGAAACATCACACTTCTTCTGAGCGTGCCGATGCCTCGATGGCAATCTATATAGTCAGCCCAGAATTTGGCTACGACCTTGGCACCTTCGTCCATCAGCTCCTGCATCGTGAAGGTAACAGGACACGATGTTAAGTGCCCCATTGTTTGTGGGACAGTACCACATTTACCCTCCAGGGCGGAGTCATCTTCGAATCTCCACAAAAGAAAAATCACACTGTTGAATGACGATGACGTCACTCAGCTAAATATTGTTTTCCATAAAATAAGAACAGAACGGGAACAGCCTGAGTTTATCGAAATAAAAGGCGATCAAGCACGAATAGGTAGTCGGTAATATTTGATTAGGCATTGGTCATGCCTAATCAAATATAAAAAAGAAATTCTATAACGAGAACACTTTTCACTATCTGAATCTGTATCATCGTAGTTTGATCACGAGCTACGTAGCAAGGATTTGCTAGCGTTGTCGAAATGGCTGAATTCTGTTCGAAACTTATGTAGGTATATATCTAATTTGGAATCATGGATACAATCAAAGGAAAGTAGCAAAGATTAATATGAAATAGTCTACAAAACGTCTAGATTAAGGGATCTCGCGCACTAGACGGCTACGACCGAGACCAGTGGTCGCATCGACCAGGTAAATTATAGAAACCGAAACGAATCGCGTACTTGGTCGCAACGGCCAACTAGCCGCAGACCATACAATACCACTAGACGACCACGACTGGCTGGAGAGACGTGGCCGTCTGTCTAGTGCACGAGATCCCTAACTTTTGCTTATACAGCCTTTTACTTTAGCCATTTTACAAATAGCAAACCAAAACTCCAAATACCAATTCCAGACTTTCAAACCCAACACCATACTTTACAATATTCCCCGCTTCAATCAATACAGTTCTCTCTTAAAATTTCAGTCTCCCTAAAAAAGCAACCCTACATGAATCAACTGCTCGCGATACGATCGCGTTTTGTCTTTGAATGTCGTTCGCTTATCGACATCGGCGACTTTGACTCGTCCGACACTAATTGTGTGCTATCGACAGTCTAAAACGAAAAAGTGCCACTTGAATCATGCAAATTAGGTACTTTTTGTGTAAGGTGATCCATGTTTTGTTCGCCAGTTGATGCTGTTTTGTTTTGTTTGTAAATAGTTTGTGATGTGGAATGTGTTCCATAAGTATGCTGTGTTAACCTTTTTAAGCTTTGTGTTTTGTTTTCCATTATGCAGTTACTCAGTTACTTACTATCCTGGAAATCAATCCCGATCTCTTGGAAAGTTCAAGTGTTTTCAACATCATCGTGAACTGTAAGGCTTTTCGTATACAAAACATCCGTTTTAACCTCCATGTAGCTAGAAATACGTTAATTTATTATATTACTTCCTCACTATGTAACTGCTAGCTAGTAGGAAGTGAATGCTTCTTGCCTAATTATTTCTTTGGAATCAATTCCTTCCTTACATGTCTCTTTCTCTCATCATCATACCTTTCACTCTTAAATTAGGGAAAAAAATTTGGAGCTAAATTGAGTTCTATTTCATTTTATTTCGGATCTTTATGAAGACTTATATTCACCATAGCGAACTTATTCTATGCAATTGAATCCTGATGCATACACGCACACGGGACTACATCCAATATTTATGTTTATTTTAGTAAAAATAATATAGAATCAGTGTTACCTGCCTACGACATTTAATATATTCTTCCGTATATGGTAATATTTAGGTAGGTACCAACTTCCTGCTACGTCATCCAGTCGCTTAGACTTGCAAATGGGCTCGGATTTAACACGGAACGCGGCGTGGGCGCACCGCGGTGCTTGTAACCACAGTTCATGGTGAGATGGTCGGGTTTCTAATTAGTTTTTTTGGATGGTTGCTGGTACAAATGCCACTGTTTGTACTTCTGCTATAGTTTCGTGTCATGTTAGAGTTGGTTTCAATTGAGGGTCTGATGACAAAGGTCCAAAGCAACGGGCGGATTCAGTGGAGTTTTGTTTCTACTATTAAGAACGAAACCATTTCTGACAAAGATTCTATGGATTTCTTTGGTCTAGCTTGTGACATTCTTTAGATGGGAAAAGGCCTCGCTACTGGATTTTCAAACTGTACAGTTAATTTGAAAATAACAGTGAAATTACTTTGATAGCCAACTACATTATCATCATCGATTAGATTCGGCACATTTGGACCTACTTCTTGGGTATAAACTTTTGCTAATCGTTTCTGGTCTTGTCCCATCGCAATCAGTTCTTCAGCGATTGCTAGCGATTGCTACTAATTATATCTATTATAATCACACTTTGCTAAAGAATTAGTGCTAGCAATATGTTGTTATTAGCCAAACTGCAATTATAAAAATAATTCTCGCCTTACAACCTCATTTGTATAACCTTTTCATCGTTTTCTACTTTTTACAGCCATTCCGATCTCTTATTATTTTATCCACGACAACTAATTAATATGGAGTCTTCATTAGTATAGTGATCTTACTAGTTAATCTAGTAACCTTTTTATTACTACCAGGCTTTTGTACTGTGTATCGAAGGACCAGCAATTATGTTCATATGGTTACATCACCATGTTTAAACAGTTTAATTGCTTTTTTAAGACACATTACGAGAGTTTGCCTTGGAAAGGATTCTAGCGTAGGTCTTTAAGATTCTTTGGCGTAAAAATGACATTAAAAAACTGCATACAATTGATGTCTACTTGCTATCTCTGAATTTAGAACTAGTTTTGGTTTAGGAATTTCGCATTAGCAGCCCGGTGTCTGGATTTGTGTTCAGTTGACGGCAATTGGCTTTTCCCCTATTACATGGGATTTAAATATAGTTGGCAAAATGTGGGTGTGCCCAGCCCTTCGGGGATTACAAGCGTGATGTTATGTTGTGTTTGTGAGTCTTAGTTTAGCTGTTCTTAAACCTTTAATTCATATGCCGATTTTACATGCTTAAAAATTGCTGAAAACTACCATACTTACTTATATTCTACGTTCGCAATTTAATTTCCAAACACATTAACAAATAGGATTTTTAGGAAAAAATACTTTAACACCCACACATAAGCTTTAGTTTGCGTTGCAACTTCAAATTTTTATGGCCTTTTCAATTGTAGGTAATATTGGTCATGGTTAAATCAACTTTGATTACATTACCATAAAGTTGATATTTTTTTAAACGCAAATACGTCAAAAACACTTAAAATTTCGGATTTGTTTGGACTCCAAAATACAACTTTGTAGTTTAAAATCAGAAAAGTGGCCATCAACACAAGTAAATCTAGTCCTGCGTATTAATAAGTAGGTATAACACACAGACATACATAATTCATAATATATTTATACCTAGACCATACATAGATGGCAATCAGTCAGGATCATAAATTAAATCTTCGATTAAAAATTTTAAAGGTCTCCATCTTGGGACAGACATTTTCATAATGCCAATGACACCTCGTGCTAATTCAATAGGGTTGCGATTTTTTTTTAATTTTTTTAATTTAAGATTTTGCAAATACATTGCAAATATTATCGGTGGTCTAGTGGTCGTAAAAGGAACTGTTGAGCTGTGGTTCTAGGTTGAGTGAAGTGTTATTGGGGTTTCCGGTCATGAATTTCTCAGTAAAAACCCGGATTCTATGATCGGTTAATGGAAATAGGCTCACCACTTATTATAGGGAATTAATATAACTGGTGAAATGTGGACTTTCTTTAGGCCTCTGCCTATCCTTCAAGGAATACAGGTAGGTATTATATAATATGCTTATATTAAAAAGAGTTAAATTTTGTGAGTTTGTATGTAGGGGATCATCTTCGGAACTACTGATCCGATTCCGGAAATTGAAGTGAATTGAAGTGTCATAAGATATATAATTATCCTTTACTATTAAACGAGCAATATTTGTATATATTTGTAATCACGTTCTCGAAAACGGCTTTAATGATTTCGATAAGAGTTGCAATATAGGGGTTTACGGGGGCGAAAAATCGATCTAGCTAGGTCTCAGAACTGGGAAAATTCGTTTTCTCCGTATTTTCACCCGAGCAGAGCTCGGTCGCCCAAAGTTTAGAACAAGATGGCTACCTTGGAATAATGACACGGCAGCATGGAATTAGTAAGTACCTACTGTCATGGCAGCATGTAACTAGTAAGTCCCTAATATCATGGCAGCATGGAATTAGTAAGTACCTACTGTCATGGCAGCATGTAACTAGTAAGTCCCTAATATCATGGCAGCATGGAATTAGTAAGTACTTACTATCATGGCAGCATGGAATTAGTAACTACTTACTATCATGGCAGCATGGACTTAGTAAGTACTTACTATCATGGCAGCATGGAATTACTAGGCACTGTACTGTACTATTAAATGATTATTTTCTATTTTCACCAGAGCAGAGCTCGGTCGCCCTGTTACTTAAATGTTAAAAAAAGAAAATTCGCGGGCGGAAGCTAGTGCTATGTAGGTAAAGATATAGGCTTTTGTTTCCTCTCAAATGAATAAAACTAAAACCATGCTCAAAGCATATAGAACATAAGCTACCAACCTCATTTGACCTAACACAAATCACGCCAACCAGATACAACAAACCGAAAAAGTTTGTACAAAATAAAATATGCTAATCGTTGTTATAAGTGAATTACTTGCGTGTGTTGGTGTACGAGTATGTCACGATGAAAAAATTCACCGTTATGCAGTGGGAGGCATGAATGAATGGCGTACGATGCTTTGATCGACTTTTTATGTGTGATCTATTGTTGCTTTAATAATTTTGCTAGTTTTAAAGGTTAGCAAAGATAAGCTATTTTTAGAGTGGGATTTATGAAGTGAGAGAGAACTGGTCGGTTGTGAGGTGGAAGTTACTGAAAGTCGTTTGTCATGTTCTGTTCAAACTTCAACATAAATTCTAGATCTTTGTTGTGGATAATTTTTGACCCGTAAATGGTAAGCCCTGTGTGTTGTCTTTAAAATCCTTTCACAAACTGGTAGAGGGGAATTATTATCAACATCATGCAAAGCCTGACTTCGCCCACTGCTGGGCATAGGCCTCTCTTTTCTTGGCCCAGCCTCATCCAGGGTCTTCCGTGATAGCAACAATATCACCCGCCCTTCTCGCCGAATAACGCTTTATAATTATAATTTAATATTGTTCAAAATATTATATTTGTGTCTTCTCTCTTACAGGTAAGTTACAAGTTACTGCAAACAACTTTGGTGACTAATGGTATGTTTTACAGCTGTTTTTCTATTATCAAATGTAAAATTACAATTTAACTACAATTGAATTACAACACTTTATTAGTGGCTTTTGTGTACATGATAATTATTCAGATTTGTTACTGTTGTAATAGCAATCATGTCATTTCGTTTAAAATTGGTTTTTATTTTTATTAATTTATTAATGTTCTATATAGATTCTTTTCTATTTTGTGAATGTGTGAACGCTGTAGGCTTAGTGGACTGTAGATTTATTGACCATCTTCTATTTTGTTAAGTACCTGGTACTTGTTGAAAGACCTACACGGTCCTCCCATAGCTATTTATACTGTTATTAGAAAATATTATAAAGGCCAATTATTTTTAAAAGAGTAACCGTGGAGTTTCGTGCCCATGTAGGTTTATGTGAAATAAAGTATTTTGAACTTGAAAAGATAATTCTATTAGGTAAGAAGATACAAAAAATAAGTCATTTTAGAGACAAGCTGTTATTAAAATAATTAAAAGTACTTATAATTCATTTACGTCAATTATTTTAAAGTCTTAATTATCTCAACGTAAACGGATCCTCAACTTTAAGCACATGTTTATCTAATAATAACGTATAATTTTGATAATCCGTTACATTATCAGATTTGTATAATTGACTTAAAATTATAAATAGTTATCATTTAAATATAATGGAACATCAAAAGAAAAACTGCAACAAAAACCCATAGAATCCGCGATAAAATTATATGATTACAATTTATAAGAAAATAGCGTAAAATCCTTGTAATTTTTCATCCATTTTGTTGCTTGCGTGCAAGGGTCGAAAAAGTAACTTGTAACAAGGTCAGAACGTTTTGCTAATAAATTACGGATATTAAACATCTTAGCAATGACAGGTTCTGACGTCAGACCGTTATTACTATTACAGATGCCTTCGTTGATAGTACTGTGTAACTAGTTATTTCTCTTAAGATTTCTTCAGATAAATTGATGGTTGTAGTTACCTACATATAGTTAAGTCGTTTTATTGGCTCGTGGTCACCTATTAGTGGACATAAACGCCCTTTAAGTGGGTTCTGACTTCAATATTATGGAGTAAGATAAAAAAGCTGAAGTGGCAGTGGGCTGGCCATGTTTGTCGGAGGACCTGTGGAGCCCCAGCTAGATGAACCGACGACGTTAAAAAGGTAGCTGGAACATACTGGATGCGGACGGTGGAGGACAGCGTGTTGTGGCGCAGCCTAGGAGAGGCGTATTCCAGCGGTGGACTGATTTTAGCTACCAATCAATTCCTATCGGGAATTGATTGGTAGGTAAGATCGTGTCTGAATTGATGTTGCTCTGATATTACCTTCCTGGATAGAGTTGGGAATAACAAACGAGCTAACCTCTGTGTTTTCCACTTGTCTTGTGGTTATATAAATTCGGGACAAAGGGATCTTATACCCCGGTAATAAACGGGATTTAAAGAGATCTACTCGCGGGGAAGACCTGGATGAGAGCCGCACAGACCAGGGAAGCATGGCACATAAGGTAGGCGGCCTATACTCAGCAGTGGGTGGAACAAGATGATCATGATGATGGGGAAAGGGATCTACTGCGATCAGAAATTCGTCTGTTAATCGTATTGATGATGGACGTAACTGTAGTCTTTTGTTGGTTGATAGCGATTAGCATTGCTATTGCAATTTTTTTTAAACACAGTTATAGTAGGACGGAGTGATGAACAGTATACCCCTAGTAAATTCATATTTGGGGGACACAGTTCGACACCTAAAATATATAGGTGGTAATTAATAGTCTAAAATCGCGAAAAAAATCTGCTGTTCCCTACTTTTTGACGAGTTATGCGAACATAATTGTAGGGAACAGCAGATTTTTTTAGCCCCATAGTAAAAGTTGTTCATAATGATGAGTAGAATCACGTGTTTAAATATCAGTCACTAATTATTAGTCACCCTATATATCGCTGTCAATGGGAAAAGTGCCCAAAAGGCTGGCAGAATTGCCACGTTGGGTGTCAAAGCTGATCGTTTGCCCTAAAAATAGGCACTGCCCTCTGTGTTCGTCACCTTGCACGTTAGATTTTGTCGAATTGACATCTAAAAATTGCTCAAGTATAGGGTAGTGGTATCTTTACGTGTGTACTTGTGAATCCTTGCAGTGAGGTGACGCAATGATTGTGATACCTAAATGAATGCCTAAATAAAGCGCATTATTGTATTTTCAACGCACGCTTCAGCGTCGAGAGTTGCAAATCCATCAGTGCAATAATATTTAGGTGTTAGTGAAAACGGGGTAATGTCACTACGAGTTGGTGACTAAACTTGAAAGAAGGGTTACATGTTTTAATATAATTCTCTTCTTTTCCCTTGAAACTCGTGTGTCACATGTTATTGTTACGGTAACTAAGTTTAAACAGTCCATGCTTTGTTGACATAATAGAGTTGTGAGTGAAAATAACATGGTCAATTAAGGGTTAAGTCGTCGGATGTAACGCCATTTACTTTTCAAAATTATGCAAGGTGTGACTGAAATAACTCTCAACCACAGACACATTAACTCAGATAAAACGGTTTTTGTAGTACAGTGATTTCGTGAAAAGGGACGGAAATGTGTAACAGAAAGCCGGGGAAGCGCGCGTTATTTGATTTGAACAATGAGCACGCGCGGTGCTAGAGTTGGCCGTCAGAAACTACCTTAACGAGGCCCCTTAAATGTTGTTTATTACCAAGGTGAGATGTCAGATGTTACACATCATTTGCGAGTACTGTAAGGCTCGATCAATTCTGCGGAGTTTTGCTAGATAATTTAATTTGACCCTGTTTATTCAAAACAAATTCAGGATTGAAAAAAAATCCTTCGTCATAAGAATTTATACTTACTAAGCAATTTAGAAAAAGAATATCATAAACAAATGACGTACCCAAACTTAGAACTTACTTAAGTATCGTGAAAAACGTTTTTTTCCTACGTGTCATTCAACCGTTTACCATAAAAATAACTACATGGAAATTTACCGTTAAAAATATAACCCCAAGTACTTAATAATCAACTAATTACATTAGATATACATACAATATATAATTTCGCTATGCTTATTTAGGTCTGCACATAAAACGTTTGGTCCTACACTCGCCCATTTATGTGTGGGGCGAGAACCACAGGTATTTAAATATTGTAATGATGACCTGAGGTTATTGAACTGAGTAACATTGAAAATAGCGATGTTTTGACTGAAACAAAAAAATTACTGACGCAAAAACAAAGAAAGAACTCGTAAAGTCACTTTGTATAATTAACCGAGTTCAAAAAAGGAGGAGGTTCTATGTTCGTCTGTATGTTTTGTTTTTTTCGTTTTTTTGTTTGTTTTATGTTTGGATATCTACTTTATTTGTCAATTTTAAAGGAGAGTCCTCTAACGGCCGAACCCAATAACCTATTGTCAGTAAAAGACAGATGGCATTTGATGGTAGATATTATAATTCTATCTGTCACTGTGTCACATTAGGATATAGGATAGGATTCCTAGTCTCTGACAGATTATTGGGACGTTAAAACCATAGATAGATAGGTTTTTCTATCTCCAGTACGCCAAAACTGGTGATAGTGACAGTTATTGGGTGCGGCCGTTTTGCAGGTAAAATCTCTTCTTTTAGTCAAATCTCACACGAGATATTATTACAAATTTACAACAGATTAAACTGATTCAGGATTTCTGAAATTGAGTGTGTATCAGCACATCGATATTTAAAGATTAAAATTTAAAAATTTATAGTCTTCTTCTTTTCGTGTGGTTAGTGTCTAACCTGGTGTCAGAGTTTTAAAGCCACCCATGGGCCTCTGACTTGGCTTCACATGCCGTCGAGAAATATTTCTCAGGCAGGCCGGTTTCCTCACGATGTTTTCCTTCACCGTTTTTGAAGTAAGTGATAATTATACAATACGCACATGAATCCGAAAAATCAGAGATGCGTGCCTTGGGATCGAACTTGAGGCCTATGACTTGGCAGTCCGACAGTCACACCACTTGGCTATCACTGATTATTTCTATAGTTAGAAAGGTGTTTACCTACCCAGCAAAAGACTGGTACTGAATTAAACGAAAATCAGATTAGTTATCACTACTTGTGTTTTCTCTGCAGTGGAAAAGTTGAAATTCTAGCGATTTATTCGATAAATGGAGAAATTTATAATCAAATATCAAACGAAAACATGCCAGAAGTGCCGCTCTAATAGACCAATTCAATAAATTATGAACACCAGCAGTGGCTAGCTTGCCTATTAAAGCAACTTACATCACAATAGAGCCACACCCCGAATCGATAAACAATTTTAGTCGATTATTATCGATTATCAGAATGTCTGAGCGATTCGATCGGCACAATTAACACACAAGTCATACTCGATACAAAAGGCCTGTCACTATAGTAGGCACACAAAGAGACGCGAGTGTCCGCGCGTCAATTTGACGTACAACACGTCATTTTGACGTGCGACAAGACGAGCGACGTAGTCGATGGAAAGTTGAAGGTTGTATGTTTTTTGGAGGTTTAAAAAGGTAGATATATCCATAGCACAAGTACATTAAACTGTGGCATATTTTATTTGACTGCACTTAAAAGAAAACAAACTGCCTGTAATAATATCAAACAAAGTTCATTCAAACGTTTTCATACGGTATTCCATTGATACATTTAATATCATGTCAACGTCGATAAATCGAGTAATTAAAAAACTGTATCATCCTCTTACATTACACTCAATTTAAATCGAATAACACGTCTGTTTAAGCACTAATTGTTGTTCTATAATTTGGCGCTTAAGCTGTTTCAATCCGATAGCCGTAGTGCACATACCAAAGGTGTGAAGCGCATACAAATCACAGTACTATGGACTGCCGCCTCGATTAGTCGAACCAATACGGTGGCTTTGATGCACCTCATTAATGCAGTTTTAACGTATTTTATTGACATAGATATAGCGTTAATGTTGTTGTTTAAAGTTTTAAACGATTCTGTTTATTCGATTTATGAATTATTCGATTAATGTGGTGGACAGTATTGAGTTTTAAATCTATTGTGGTGCAACTCTACAATGTATTTATTTTACTCAATATTTTGATAAAATGTCTTTAGTTTTTGTGCGATGGTATAGTTTTCCAGACTGTCAATCCATTGATCTTGCTACAAGCAAATATATTGGAATTTTAAGGACAAAGGAATGTCAGTCATATCGTCATTGGTATAGTAAATAAATAAACTCGTAATTGGCCATTGAACTAAAACTGAAACCGATCGTGTCAGTTGACTACATAGCACTGAAGTGTTAAGTTACATGTTCATTAACAACTTGACTATTAATGAGTGGGTTTCCTCAGTTTGTGTTCGATTAACTTGGTTTGTGAGATTTTGGTGAGAGAATTTCGGAAGTCAATGACTAAAAACGTAAAATTCAAAACAAAAGACACTGACTTCCTAAATTAAAGTTATTTTTCACTTTGTAGCGTCCTTTGGATGTCGGTGGTTTTTTTTTTGAAAAAGTTTTTATTTAACAATAACATAATATCTTTTTTGAAAAACGAATTCCAGAATCGCTTCAATGATCGAATGAAACCAGAATTATGTTTCTATCAGCCTGTACGATATAATAAGGTCGCCTTTTGCATGTAACCTTTACAGTATGTACTTAGATATAGTGTATATATAGTTTCGTTACAGTAGACCAGAAACCATGGTAACAAAATAAGTTTTTTTTTATTAAATTTCCTAAACGCCCTTAATCGTATTTATATCACTAATCTGGTTGTTTAGGTACGGTTTCTGATTAGGAATCTAATTTGCCTATAATTTAAATTTTCGTAATTAAAGTAAATAATTTAAGTAATTGCGTATACACGTAATTAGCAACAGAGCCGTTGTTAAAACGATAAAAATGTATAACAGTTCTATATTGGCAAGAAAATCTTTCTGTACCTACCTACATATTGAATACGTAGTTTACCTACAACATATTTTTACTGTTACGAGTATAATGTTTCAATACTGATACAAAATATTTAGTTTTGTTGTTTTCGAAAATACCATGTTACGGGTTTAGTTGGTTCAAGAACATAAGTTATATTTTATATTTAATTTTTGATATAATCTGCTAAAACTTTCAACCGAGCAGTTTTTCATAAAACTCGTTTTTTTGTAAGGTTGCAGTTCTTATGTTGGTTGTAAGTTGTCTGGCAAGGGTTGCGAAGATAGGAAAACTTAGGTCCCGTGCTGACCACTGATCTAATATAAATAAATCTGATCGAGGTAACTACCCATTCTTATCAGCCATTTTTCAAGCCATGTCGAATGAATTATTTATTTTTTTACTTTTAAAGTTAAAACATGTCTCATAAACTACTTAATGATGTAGTGTTATCGTTAAAAATACAAGAGAAAACAAATTGAAATAAAATATGACATTTAATACGTTGTCGATTTAAATAAATATTATATAATTTATTGCGGACATTTTATTTTAAAATTTAACAAGCATTTGAAACATTGCCCGTAGTTATTTAAATAATACCTAAACAGGTAAAACGCTTACACGTACGTACTTATAGTTTTATTCCCGTCCCGTCCACAGACAATATAAAATAAAATATCATTTTTGTCTATTCTGTAGACCTATCTGTTGACAGTTTCCATTTGTTTGAAAATGGGTGAGTAAATGTCGACTTATCCTGATTGTGGTATATTTTTATTAGCGGACAGAAAATCGCTGCATTATATATTGTGTTAACAGCTAACAATATTTTGTTCTTCATATGCTCATAGTTTTATTAACACGAATTAAATAAACATAGTTCATGCTGAGACGAAAATGTTCGAGCGAGTCAGCTAGACGTTACTGAGCTTGACCACCCATTGATTACGGAACTACTTACGAATTATATTTAAGTTGTGTAGGTTATTTGCATGCAATTTTGTGATACGCAAGAGATGATTTGTTCAATTAATAAGTTAGAGGGCCAATTAAGGTTATATTTTAGATCCATAACTAAATTATCTACTTGATAAAAACTTTAAATTCATTCACTCACTCATAGACAACGCACAGCCTAAACTGCTGGGTTTACAAGTATGAAATATTATACTAGAGTTCCTCTTAGAACGAAAGTAAGGAAGGATTTTGAAAATTAATTCCCTGGGCTCTAGGGAATTAATTTTATTTAACCCCTAGGGGTTAAATTGGGGAAGAAAGTTTGTATGGTCATTTTTTCCTAAGAAAAGCTGTGTTCTCTATGGGATCACGGCTTGTCGCAAATAAAGTCGGTATAAACAACTAGTATGTAATAAAACGGTACATAACACGCAATCCGCGCGACCACGTCCAATCGATTGCTCGGACGGAGCCCGATGTCTTTATCTTAATGCACTGTATAATTAACGTGGCTACTTAGCGGATTATATTTTATATACTTCATGACAGCTGGCTTTATTACTGGTTTATATTTTATTGAAGTTAATTTTTCATCACCACAGACATATCGATAGCCAGAATTTCTTGCTCTATCAATTGGTATATTATTTAGGTACTTATTCTCCACCGTACTAAGAACATAAAAGATTACTACTTTAGCTATTCCAAAATTTCCTGATATTTTAATTGGCTTCCGTGCGTTCTGTGAACCAAACGCCTTACCTTCACAGCTCAACTTTTCTTTTCGTATTCAGTTGAATACCATTATATAGAATCATATTTTTTTTTCATTCTAACTGAACAGACAGCTGTGCTGCTGGAGAGTTTGTTGCGCCACTTCTTCCCAGCTAACGCACTAGGAAGTGGTGAAGGGTGGGCGTTTGGGGGACTGTCTTATGTAATTTTGACGTTCGAAAAGTGCTGTTTCTCAGCCTAGTTTGAATAAATGACTTTTGAATTTTGAATTTCATGGTTGCTCTAGAGGTCGGAGTTTTAGGCTAATTCTTAGACAGTGTAATCATCATTTTCTTGCCCTTGTACCATGTTAATCATATCATTCACTCCTTTTTAGGGTGCCGTAGTCAACAAGGAACCCTTATAGTTTCGCCATGTCCGTCTGTCTGTCTGTCCGCGGCTTAGCTCAGAGACTCTTAGTACTAGAAAGCTGTAATTTGGCATGGGTATACATACCTACACGTAAAGTGGGGACGTTTTTTCATCAATCCCATGGTGGGGGTGTCATTGGAAAGGTCGTTCAAAAATATGAGCATGTGAAATCCATTTTTGAATTCAGGGATCCAAAGGTGAAATTCTAAGCTTTAAAGTACTTATTTCTGTTAGAGTGGCTAAATGGTTAGTTTTGGATATGTGAATAAATTCACGGTAGCAGTACATATAACAAAATTAAAAGGAAAATTGTCTACAGCTAAGAAGTCTCTACAAGTTAACGAGTAATAATCGGCCATCCAAATTACGGAACCCTTCATTGCGCGTGGTCCGACACACACTAGGCCGGTTTTTCTTTCATAATATAATTCCTCACACAATCCATCCATCTATTCCTTGGACTTCCTCTTCTTCTCCATCCATCAACACTTATATTCATCACTCTTTTAGTTACATGCGTTTCATGTCGTACACCTAAACACCTTCCAAAGTGTCTCGATTTTCTTTAATCCAAAATTAGCTAGTTGCGCATACCGTTCTCCCAACCAACTTAATTGACGGCGCATACTTACTCTCAATTGCCCATACGCAAGTAATCACTTCTTGAGTATGCCACTGTGAGCTGATTTTCTTTATATTCTTGAAATTTTCTCAGCCTATTGTTATAATCTAGAGTGCGTAAAAAAAAAAAGCATCTTCCACGAAAAGACCGATGCATTTCGACGGTGAGTAATTTACTTCCTTCAACCTTGCCCATTCACCACCACTGTGGAACACTGCAACTACTACACAAACCACCATAGAAACAAAAAAAAAAACCACTCTAACAACACGAACCCATTCAATCGATTCGAACGAAAATCGAATACAATAATCGATCATATTACATTCATTCATCGAAGATCAGTCTAAACATGGCTCGGGTTCGTTCTTGTTATACTTTAGTGCTATAAACAAATCCGTTGATATTTAAATATGGCCGTGAGAAGGCTGTAGCCTCACGCTGATTGGCGCGGTATTATACAACTTTCAGTCCATGTTTTATTATGCTAAGGATGTGACAGGGTATATATAAATTAACGGCTGATTCAACTGATGGTCAAGTGTGTTAATGTTAAAAAAAAAAAATTATGGCTACTGTGTGATTTTTTGCATAAAATTAGCCACAAAACTTAGAACCTCTGAGGCTGGGACCTATAAACGTTATTTATCACATACTTTGGCTAAGCGTTGTTCCTGTCACGGCTGTCACTGTCACACATCTGTCAAACTACAAGTGCTAGATAGAGACGTCTTAGTCAAAGCACGTGTTCTAACGTTTATAGATCTCGGCCAGAGTATCCCGGATGATTTAGGAAGGTGATAACACTGGTAACCCAGCCCTGTCTTCTTGGTCAAACTTCCCTTGCTCGACTCGAAGGTACCTCGAAGTTCGAAGTTTAAACGACTGACTTGCTCCATAATCATTTCTAATACAAATTCACTAGGCTATTTAAATTTAAGAATAGTACCTGGGCTACAGAGCTCTGCTCTGGTGAAAATAGGGAATGCTCATTTAATTGTAATGGAAACCTCATACTAATTCCATGCTGACATGATAGTAGGTACTTACTAATTCCATGCTGACATGTCATTAGTCTAAGGTGTCATCTGTCATTATTCTTGTTCTAATCTGGGCGACCGAGCTCTGCTCGGATGAAAGTACGGAGAAAACGAATTTTCCCAGATATGAGACCTAGCTAGATCGATTTTTCGCCCCCGTAAACCCTTGTATTGCAACTTTTTCGAAATCGTTAGAGCCGTTTTCGAGAACGTGATTACAAATACACAAATATTGCTCGTTTAATAGTATAGGATATGCCAATTGCAAACTAAAAGTTGATATAAGTGCGTCATGTTTATTTACGAAAGTTTTGAGTCTTTTAACGTGGCAACTGCTGGTCGATTAATATGCAGAAGTCAAAAGGTTAAAGATTGAAGTACAACGCAAATAAGTAAGTTGAACGTTTTCCGTACGCAGGGCCACCAAAACGTTTACTATAGGCGTGAGCTCCACATAATTTGGAGCATGTTTTAACAAAATTTTAAATGTTGAAAGTCGTTTGACTAACTTCGTCAATATTTTACTACCTCCGAAATCATAAAGAGCGACCGAAGACCCTAAAGCGAACATAACAACATTTCCACTGACTCCGGAGCGAATTCGTCAAAAATAAAGAGAATTTCATCGTCAAATCGAGACGAATCGTCGCGGACGCGAGATGCAATACAATAAGTAAAAAGAGTGGAATGAGGCCGACCGGCCGCAAATGACCGGCTGGACTGTGTTAAATTAACGTGCAATATTTTGCTCAAAAACGGCGGCAAGCGTCATGTTTCACGCTGTTTATAACGACCACATACGGGCACGCGTTCGGACCGGCTTGATAACCGACCAGAATTACATATTAAATATTTTTTTATAACAATACTTAGGTACTTAAAATGGTTGAACAAGGTATAAGATTAGGTCAGATGTTAGCAGTTCGAATTTCTCTTAACAATATTAGTTTTAATCTTTAACCCCTTATATTTATGCAGCTGTGAAGAAAAGCATCAT
This sequence comes from Agrochola circellaris, assembly GCA_914767755.1. Classification (NCBI taxonomy): domain Eukaryota; kingdom Metazoa; phylum Arthropoda; class Insecta; order Lepidoptera; family Noctuidae; genus Agrochola; species Agrochola circellaris. The sequence goes on along the minus strand of OU611850.1, from coordinate 7,134,742 downwards.
GAGGTAACCGACATGCCCTAGAACCAAAAATTCGAAGACATGTGACATCTACCAACCCGCACTGGGCTCACGTGGTAGATTACAGCTCACTCCCTCTCGATAAGAGGAGGCCTGTGTTATTACTTAAGCAGGATAATGAGTTTTGTTATAGTTCTTGTCATATATGTATCAAAATATCGATTTCCGTGCTTTTTTAACGATGCAGGCTTTCAATATTTAATATTCCTCATAATAAAATACTATATTTTAGCACGAAAATTGGGTTTCACCCCGCTTAATTTTTCAGTCAAGTAGAACATCATTGTGGTAGATAACCGTTCGGAAAAAAAACTATAACAGCTACGTACAAAGAATCTTTCTAATAAGCATTTTAAAAATAATGATCAGTTTTTTTTTTAACGCATATTCTGAATGATAATAGGGAGGAAAAAAAACGATTGTAAACAAGTAAACATCATTATTTTTATTGTGTATTTGTGTCAAGGAAAAAAACAAACAGATTTTAGAATACTGTACTTATTAGTAGATTAAATAAAAAATAGTCCATGATATAGGTTCGTCATCGCATTGTAGGATGGCAGGTACAAAACTAACATATTTCCTGCACATTAATACTATAACACATTAGCTGCACAACAAAAGCTATACCCTAATTACATAATACACGATCAATCAGTATCTGAATCGTTTTGAAACAGATTGCTAATCCATTGATCCTTAAGTTCGAAAAAAAATCTGGACTACAACGTAAATAACACAATGAATGTTGTTGAACTGTCAAAATGAAACAGATTAGTCGGAATTGTTTACGAAAATATATTACGTAATTAGATAGCTGGTCAAAGTCCAGATTAAAAGAAAAAACTGTTTCATAAGTTCAAGAACTCTGCGAGTCATTTAAATTTTGGTGGGATTTTCAGCGCAAGTTCAAAGCGGAATAATTATTATTATTTTTAACTCCTGGGATGAAAACGTGGGATGAAAACGGAAACACCCCACAAGAACACTACATAGCAGTGACATAGAATGGAGTCGAGAAAGCAGTCAACCCCGCCAAAAGATGCACCGGTGTATTCAGTGTTACGATATTAATTATTGTATTTCATAATCAATATTACAGTTCACTAGTTAGCCATATTTCATATTTCCATACAGTAATATTGCCAAATTAATCAAAACAGCGACATATTTCGCGTATAGAGTCGCCTGCTGCTGCCTGCAGTCAGCTACGGAATTGCGGTAAAGAACCATTCTCAGTATTTTTTTTCAAAATTGTGTAAGCCATTTTTAATACTAATATTAAAATTATGTATGTAAGTATAAAATAAACCATTTATTTATTTATTTTTGACATCTATTTGCGACGGGCAACGTCGCACTTTCAAGAACCACACATGCTCCGCAGCATGCTAGACCGAGTGTTCCCCCGTACGTGGTGAGCGATACAGTGAACACTCACCTTTCACTGGCGCACGGATTAGGTACGGACCCCTTAACTGAAGGAATTACTTTGAACCCAAGCTCCGGTTTACACTATTCTGTACGCTTTAGCTTTATGTGAGCTTGATTTCCGTACTCCTTGGAGAAATTGCCTTTAGCGAAAATAATCTAGCAGTGTTTTTGTATGCATAATCAGCCTATAATGTCCCCACTGCTGGGACACAGGCCTCCTCTCTTCGAGAGAGAATGGGCTGTAATCTACCAGATCCGTAATCTACCTGTAATCTGCGGGTCCAGTGCCGTTTGGAAGGTGTCACATTTCTTCGAATTTTTCGTTCTAGGACATCCAGTTTCCTCACGATGTTTTCCTTCATCGTTTTGCGAGAGGTCAAAACGGTGTTGTTACACACACATAGCATTATTAGTCTTATCACTGCTGGGACACAGGCCTCCTCTCGGTGAAACGAAGTGGGCCGTAATACACACAGCTATAATTTGTGTTTTTTTTTTACTTCACGTATTATTGCTTCAACCAACATCCTTTTCACAGTTTAGTAGGACTCAAAGCAACTAGTTTACACCACTAGTACGTTCAGAAGCCATAACTTTACCAATTTTGACATAACCACATAAAAAACGCCCGCCTCTTTCACACATTAGACCAACATTAAAAAGATCCATCAATCATTTTAGCAACAATGTCTTAAAGCGAGGATCGAAATGAGTTGCAATTTTCGCTGCGCGTAACCCGTGCGTCTGCGCAACTCCTAATAAATCACTTGAGGTCCTCACGCAACATTGTTGTGATCGTAAACTCGGATGAGACACATAAAATCGTCCTGCAGATAATTCGATCGTTTCCCCGAATGATTTCGACATTCACTAGCGATATTTGTTACGCTGCGCGCTGTTTGTAGACAAAAATTTCGTCTTTTCTGTAGACTAAATAAATAAATATATCGTCCTTTCTGTGGACAAGAATATTTATTTATTTATATCGACTATGTTAAAACGAGCTACATTATAAAAAGTTTTGTCTTTTTTTGTAATTTTATATCTATTAAATTCTTTAAAATAAAGTCTATTTGTAGACTCAAAGTCCATTATGTAACCAATAAAAAAATCAAAATCAAAAAGAAGTAAAAAAATAGCTACCAAACAAGTCCACTCCTGGGTCTGTTGCCTGTTGGACATAACTCTCCCGCCATACATAGCCATTTTGCTTAACATGTTCCAGACGTCAACGTTACTCATATACAAAATGTTCCCTCACTTTTTCTCATGTCATAAAACGCACGTTCCCTGAACTACACCTCTATACATCATTTTGATTTTTTTAAAGCATAATCTCCAATTTGTGCGTACAGCTATATAACCTTCAAGGCTAAGTTACGTTCACTCCCTGATCGTAAAAGGGAATTCGATGATTTACTAGAGCTTCAGAATGTTCAAAATTCGAACGCACATGAATGAGTATGCGTGTCACTGTCACTACTAGAATGACGTGATTATTCCGTTTGATATTTTGTACCCAGCCAGATTTGAATTTGCAATTTCTTTTTTTTTATGTGAAGCAATGACTCATTCCGTTTCGTGGATATAGTCGCAAATCAAGGCAAACCTGAAAAGAACGTTGCTGACTAATTTATAAAATGTATCAATACGTCGCTTTACATGTTGGATGTTGCTTAATTGTTGTTAAGGCATTAGAGCTACAGTAGATAGTTAAGTTAAGTTAAGCCTGAAGGTCCACTAGGGCCACTCTTTGAAAAAAATATTATCTCGTGACTGAGAAGGAATTATGAATAACGGCTAATAAGGACATAAGGATAACCTAACCTGTCCCGCTTTTCTTTAGATCGTATTTTGTTGCTTCGTGTCTCAATATAAAGCTTTATAAAAGGTATTAGAAAATTCTAGACACACTTACCGAGGGTCCTTATTAGCCGTTATTCATAATTCCTTCTCAGTCACGAGATAATATTTTTTTTAAAGAGTGGCGCTAGTGGACCTTTAGGCGCCCTCTTAATTTGATTTGATAAAATAAGCTTTACAAAACACTTAGACAATATGTAAAAAAAACCCTGTCAGATCCGAAAGGGGGCATACAGGTACTGCAATGACATTACCAAAAAGATTTTTTTAATTTAATAATATTGAAAATAAAAAAGGATTTGCCATTAAAAACAAACCCATTAAAAATTAACAAATTTTCAAACGGGGTCATAAGTTATGACTTTTAGACCCGCTAAACGACGGCCGCCCGCGCCCAATGTAATAAACCAGTAAAATACTCCATTGAAAGAAAAAATGGGGTAGATTTTTTCTTTTTTCCTGAAAATTACCACATAAATATACTCTTAGTACGATACCTGACAGCACCCTCACGGATCGGACAGGTCTTTTTTTCATGTTGTAACACGCCACAAAATCCAACTAAATTAAATGAATAACTGACTATACAAATAAATATAAAAACAAAAGTACACATAGGCCTCGAAGTACTCGTCCGCATCGCTGTCATCCGGAAAGGTTCCTAGAAGACTGGCAGCATTGCCACGTTGATGGCAATGTTAATTCTTCGGCCAAACAACGACATGAAGCGGCGACCAGTTGGCGAGAGTCTTTACACAATAAGACCTTTGTTTGATCGTCGATGACGCCTCGTTATGAGCTTACACGAGCAATATTTTCATCTCTATCAAGAACAGTGGTCAGGAATTACATCTCAATGACGTCACGGGTATCCCCCGGTTTAATAAAAGTAATACAAATAATACTTTTATTAATAAGTGGCGGCGATAACTTGCCCCTTATCATGCCTACTGGGTATTTTTTTAAACATAAGTATTTCTCTTTCCTTTTCATATGCATAGTTCTATATTATTATAATCGTAAGTATACATAGGAGATCCGCAGGAGAACCAGGGTTGCCGACATAGCTCGAAGAATTGCCTAACTTAAGGCGACGATAACCGACTTTTAATGATTTTATACTGAAGATCACGTCTAAACGCGTTGTGTTAATGATTTGGAAAGAATATATGTTAAATTAGAGCATTTTCGTAATAACTTAATGTAGGAATATTTTAGATTATGTTAATATTACATAGTGTATATAATTAATTTGTAAACCTATGTCTAACGCGAATAAAAAACTGAGAATCACACAAAATTTATCAAATGTATTTTTCTAAATTCACCATTTTTAAAGATAATTTAATTATTGATCTTTGAGTATACGTGTTTTATTAAAATACCGTTTGTTTTATGTATAATCAATTAATAATGCGTCTTATTTGGGACAGCGCTCCTTGATGGGCGAGTCCTATTACTGGCTGGACGTACGACGCGTTGCGTGAGCTCAGTACAGAACACTTTTGCCATCGATACGGTAGAACAAGATGATTAGCTGACCTATCAGACAGTACAAACTTCCTATAAGTATCGTAAGGGATCGTATTGCGATTTTGTCCGAAAGGGATATCGTGGCCCCGGCACACAGGTAACGGAAGAAACACGGGTGGGTTTTAGTCAGTAAAAGTCTGACATGCCCGCATCCCGCTCCGCCCAGGGCGGGAGAAGTTATTTGATAATTTCCCACGCTTAAAAAAAAAAAAGGGATCGTGTGTTCTAATCTACTAAAATGAAACTCGTATTTGATAAAGAATCAACAGTCAATTGATCATTTTCCTATTTTTCTATTTAAATATGAAATAGCGTTTATCTCTTAAGAGGCTGACAACAGCTAAAGCGCGGTCACTGTCGGACTGCATAGAAATGAAAGAGAAGCGCGATGACACGACGCAGGTAATTTATTGCAAAATATGAAGCAGTTAGCGATTTACAAAAAATCTATTGATTGGACTGGGAGGTATCTTCATGATTTTATTCTATCGTATCAAATTAGTTGTATTATGTTTTCAACACACTATCATACTAGCATATATCCTGAAGAATATCATATATTTTTCTGATTTTGTTTACTGCAGTGGATCATATACTTTTACGCATTATAAAACTTGCGTTGAGGCACGTTTAGGTCCTGTAGTCCCCTTAAGAGGCTGACAACAGCTAAAGCGCGGTCACTGTCGGAATGCATAGAACAGAAAGAGAAGCGCGATGACAGAACGCTGGTAATTTATTGCAAAATATGAAGCAATTATCTATTTACAAAAAATCTCTATCTGTTACAAAATAATAATTAGGTGTATGGTGACAGATTGTAGCCGGTACTAATTACCGGTTTACCGGTTACCGGTTATTACCGGTTTTATTATACCGAGACTTATAAACAGTCTACCCTCAGAAATAAATAAATGTATTACACCTAAAAATATAAAATGTAAACTTAGGCAATATTACTTAAGTATTTTAAAGGAATGATTGTAACCACTTAATGACCTAAAGATTTTATTAATTGTATAGTATGATAATGAGATAGACTCACGATAGCATAAGTTTAAACCTTAGTGGTTTTTGATTGCTATCTATTATCTAATCCTGTGTTCTTTGTATATATGATAATTAAAAAAATAAAAATAAATAAAAAAATTACATGTTCGGCACCTACAGAACACATAACACTGCAGTTAGTTATAATTAGGGGAATAATAAAACCGAGTGGCTGACGACTCATCCCGCAAACGTCGGCACGTGTACGGTGTGTGTGTTACTTATTAATGCAAAGGAAATAGCGAGCTAGCCCGTAACTAGGTATAAAATAAATTAGATTACAGACTTGACGCGCAGTAATGAAAATAACCCAGTCTGGCTTTAGAAATCCTAATTATAACGCTGGATATCAATCATTACCATGTTTTTATCCCCATTGAAATTGAAACACGAAATTTCCAATACCTAAGCCAATAGAAATTTCTCGCTTTCCTCGCTTTGTAGATCAATATTGGCGTTTTTAAGAGACGCTGTAGCTTCTTCGGACTTAATTATTTATTTATTTAGGTTAGCCAACAATTGTTTTCATAATACATTTAAAATCATTTCCTTAAAAATACGTTTAAGTGCAACAATTACTTACAGGCTTTAAACATAATATTACAAAGCCAACATTTGTTATTGGACTACACCGAATACAAATTAAAATGAAAAGTACTGTATTTCTAGTGTGAACACAACTTGTCAAAACACAGTTAATAACTAGGTTTTCAGTTTATTTTCTCAAGACACCAGTGACCATCAAAAAGTGTTCGTCCCATATTTTTCCAAGTCCCGTTAAAGAGCATACCTTGTGCCTCCTATCACTAATGTTTACCTCAAGACCTCAAACACAACTCATTCTGTCATTAACAACCAATTGTCCCTGTCAGGTGGCACACCAACTATCTTCTAACTGCCCCGACCGACTAACGGTGAACACACCTCATTTACCCATAGGTACTTATTTGTCTACTGTATTTGAGGAAGTATTTTTGGAAAAAATCGGTAAATAACCTATACCATATACAGAGACATCTATGTAGTTATGTGTTATTTATTTCATGTTGACCACGGTTCAAAGAATGGGGATTGCCCTTCAATTATTTTTAAATGAGTACCTATTGGCGTCAGTTGTTACCCAAATTAACCGTCACACCCACAAGTTGGTGGGAACACGTTAAGCTGTGTTCAGACTAGCGCGACGCGACAGCGCGACGCGACACAGGTTATTGTTATACCGTGAAGTTTTCTTAGAAATTGTATTGTTCGAGTCGCGTCGCGCCGTCGCGTCGCGCTGGTCTGCACAAGCCTTTATGCGGAAAGCCCGCTCCACATTCTCTGCAAAACTACACGAGACTTGCCGAATACGAGAGTGTAGGGGGAATATTCGTCTATACTCTTGTCGTCTCGTGTATATTCGTATTATCGCACTTCCGTGTCGGTACATCAAAGGACTCTCGAGTAGTCTCGAGTAGTTTTGTCTTCACATCGATCGCCCTAGCTGTCAGTTGGCCGCCAGTCACTTAGCGAGAGCATCTCATCATCATCTGTTACAGTGTATGGCAGTCATTCACCACCTTCGGTTATTCCAACGTCTTTTCGTAACTGTTTTTTTTAACGAATCAATAAATATTTGTGGCTGCAGCAGCGCATAAAGTTACAGCAATATTTTCGATATTTTCAAGATGTCCATCTTGGTACGAGAATCCAATACTACTGTGCCAGGCAAGAATGTAGAGCAACGGTCTCGTCTCGCCTTGTCTCGGCAAATGTTCTCGTCGAGACCCGCCGAGAACGTGGAGCAGGTTGAAGGATATACTTAGCAGAAACAGTTGGAAATGTGGATGCTCCGAGGGGAACGACTGGAAAAGGATGGAATGTATTTTTTTAATTAATAATTTAAACAATATATTCCATTCCTTTCCTTAGTCGAGACAAGGATAGGCTGCTAGGCAGATTAATGATCATTAATCTCATCATCTGCCCAGCCTTATACCAACTAAAATAAGGCCGATATAACTTGGCAGTTCCGAACTTCGCGCAGACCGCTGCCCAAGGCCTTTTTTAGGAACCAAATGGTACATGAGGTTGCGTGAGAGATCATCGCTAAAGTTCGTAGTGCCGATGTTCGGAACTGCCAAGTATATCGTCCGTATTGTGTGTTGAGTATGCTCCCAGCCTTAACGGATGCAGCTGAATACCAGTATTTCACATTGAGCGACTGCCTATCTGACCTCTAAAATCCAGTGACTGGGTAACACAATAATACTTGGTAAGGACTAGGTGTCAGTTTTTAGGCAAAGATGACTTATCAGACCAAATATAAAACAAGACAGAGCGCTGTCAACAGCGAAGTGAAGCCGGTTTCGTAAACATGTGTGAACTTTGTGTGGTGTAGTTGGATTGTAAAAGGTTGTAAATGTGTGCTTGTGAGCGTGTATACACGGAGCGACGGTGTAGTTTTGTCATGCTTCACTGTATTGTTCGCAGCGCTCTGCCTTGATTTTTTATTTAGTCTGAGGATGACATTGATAAAATGAAAGAAAATGCTAAGAGTATAGATGAAAGAGACGAAAGTATTGTGCTCATTCTAATATGGGATACGTGCTGCACGCGTAGCATGATCACCGTAGAAACGGGTTTTGTCGACGGAGGAATAGAAAAAATGACAGATTGTGGTTTTTTACCTGTCATTTTGTCTATTCTTCTGTCGACAAAACGCGTTTCTACGGTGTACATGAGGATACGTGCAGGAGGATAATAACGAAGAACAGTATTAGTCTAGTGTAGGCATAAGTACTGTATAGGCTAAGTTCAGATCATAACCGCTTGAGTTGACGCATGTTGTATAAACAAACGTTTACTTCTCATAGACGTTGCTACTGTTGCTAGTGCATGCCGTTTAGTTCTATATGAACTCGCTTATGAGAAACTGAGGTATCCTTCTATAATACAGGGTTACCATGGATTCAGTACATGCTTCTGAACGCCAAAGATTAAAAAACATTCGCATCACAAATCTGCTGTTTCATAGTACCTACGGGGTCAAAATGTATTGAAAAGCTATTTTTTTTTTAATAACCAACGAAATATTTCTCGTTGTCCAGTGGCCCGTTTTATCCTTTTGAGGTACGGAACCCTAAAAATTATTTTGACTAAATCTTCCTTTGAACATCTACTCAATGAATTTGACAACTCGTCACTCAAAACCAGCGAAACAAAACATCAATACACACTAATCGAAAGTTCAACACGAAAATCGCGTCGGAAACTTGTCACCAGATGTAAGAACAATGAAATCTCAAGGACGGGCTAGATGGCAGATAACAAATGGTAAACAAAGTTGCGCACGTGGTCGACATAATTGCTTCGACCGGCGAAAACAAACAATGTACCATTGTCTTTTGTCGCGGTACGGATTCCTACGGGCCGTTCACATTGTGCTCTCATAGGAGAAATGATAATTGGGTGCGCCGTTTTTTCGACGTGTGTGGATCGATCTTGATTTTCTAGTTCTACGGGATATGTTCGAAGGTCGTTTGAAGGAGTTCATGTGGGGTGCTGTTATTTGTAATTTTTTATTCCTGAATGTTTATGATGGCTTAATATTAGATAAGTATAAAGTATTACCAAGCTTCTTATATAAACAAATAATTTTCTCAGTTACATTTTCCAAAGGTAGCTTCCAAATTATTAGTTGCATTTTTGCTATTCTACTATGTTTCCCATTAATGCAACTAAAGGAACTTCCATCACTACCTATCTGTCTGAATATATCTTATAGCATAATGGTCGATGTAGCCCGTACACGATTTAATAGATATCGTAACAAAATCTACCCATTTGATTTGCCAATTGGCCCAATTTCATCATACATTGATGATTTAGTTTGAACTTGACCCTTTCGAAATTAAAAGTGACGACAGTCTCTTCAAAAGTTACTCAAAAATATAACAAAAAGAAACGATTCCCATCTTGAATTCCTGAGCTATAGGCAACATGTACAGAATCTAAAGTCACCTTGTATCATTCGAAGTTCAGTTTACTATATACAAGAAGTGTTACGAAAAGAGAGAGTTCACACCAGCGCATTGGAGGCTTTAAACGACCGACTGTCGGAACCTATTCTCCTCATATTTTCTCCCGACAATTTACAACCTGTGCGTCTGATAAAACGCATTGTTCTCCGTTCCCATATCATAGTGGAAACACCGTAAGTTAATGTTACCAAGAAAAAAATACAACAAAAAACAAAAGTTCACAATTAGGTGTTGCCACAAAAAGATTCTTTTTTTATAGGACGGGAGTGTTGTTCCATTCAAGGTATCAAAGTGGCCGATCGTGGGATCAGCTGATCGCCACATTTGGACCTCTACTGACCTATATTCCGACCTATGACGTAGCCCGACAACAATAGGGCATTGTTCTTTTATATTTGCGCCAACATCAGGAGTTCCTCAAGGCAGTTCATTCACATCTATGTAGCTTTCATTTAAATAGGTTCATTTGGTTTTCGTCATTGTTCCGATCAGCTGTTTTCACGAGATTATATCTCCGTTGATAGGAGAAAGATGGTAACAATGAACTTAGTTGTACGTATTGTTTTATTATTGTTAGCTGTGACGTCGTCTGGTTAAATCTTATTGTTTCTAGTCTGTGATGTAATGGATGTCTTTAGTTCAACTGTCGTTCGTTTGACGTTTGTATTTGTAGATTATTTGTTGAACTGTTGTCTTATTGTTGTTGGTTTCAATGTCAAGGTCTGTGCTGTCAGACTGATAGGCGAGCATGCTAACAGATGTCCAATATTATTTTCAAAATCCTTACAACATTCTATTCAAACAAGACGGTCTGTTACAAATGAATGCTGCAACTTAGTTCGAAGATACCACGCATTGATTGCTTCACTTCCTTTCCAAGGAATTAGGTTATGCAAATTACCTAATCAATTACTCCTTGCTTTTACTTTAGCTTTGTTTCGTTCACGTTCTTAAGCAATACGTACAATACAAGTAAGATACGCTTTTTTACTAAAATCATCCAAACTCCCGGGCTAATAAAACCAAAACGCGCGAATTTCAAACTCCGAACACGACCACAGCCTAAAAAAACTCCGAAAATAAAAATGAACCTGTCAGTGGCACTCAGACATAGAGCCTACTCGCAATCCGAGGAGGTCGAACCTCATCCATCCTAGAACGGTAGTGAACAAAAAAGTAGAATGAAATGATAAATAGTTGTAGTTAATCCGCTCTTATCGCCTCATGGCTTCGTCCCGTGCGGTCCAAAAATGAGAGATGGAGCGGCTCCTACAGATAACACTTCTCAGTAATGGCTTTCTAGACAGTAGAGTGGTTTAACATTAGGTATTATAAATAATATGACATTGGTAATATTGGGAGTTAAGCGTGCCATATCTTTTTTGTTTGATATTTCTTGTAAATTGTGGTCTACCTCTTAACATGTGGCTGGTAAAAATAACACGAAAATGTATATATATATTTTTAAATTAGTTCGGCCTAAAATTCAACAACGCGAATACTATTTTCTGACGCAGCCATCCCTCAAATGTGCAGGTGATAGGAAATGCAGTACAAGATGGGAGGTGAGCCGTTGTCTATGGAGAGACGCATACGAACCGGAGAACTGAGCCGTGTGGTGGTGATAAAAAATTGAGTTACTAAGTTCAACTTCATGTTTTAATTCGTGGCAAGTCTGTATTGTAGGTACATGATTTTCCTTTACCTTTTCACGGTTTCCTTCCTCAATAATTGCTTTTTTATGCAAATTAAAAACAAACATGTTGTCTAGTATTAATTACATGACCAAATTTAATAGATTTTACTTTTTACCTCATCACAATATTGTTCTTTAATAAATAAATTATTGTGATTTTCAAAACTAGTTTTTTTTTTAATGACTCAGTGTTTGAACTCTTTAGACCAGTATTGCCATTCTAAAAAAATGATTGATACAGGCAGCTCTACGGTTGCGGATAGGCCATGACAAATGTAGTAAACGTTGAGTTAGCGCGCCCAGCCACCGATGTTCCGATATCGACTAATTGTGTCGGTATGTGTGCTTGCTCGGACACTAGTGATGTACCGGATATCGATATGAAAATATACGTACTTTACGAAATATAATAGGATGTAATAAGAGAGCTTCATATTACGCGATTGGGGCTGATTCATCCCCCTACCAACTTGCTCACGCCAAAAATGACTTCATCACTTGATGGATGAGCTGTTCCCGTGTAACTTATGCTGAACCAATAGAAGAAAATAATTTATTAAAGGCCTTTGCTCTTGAAACAGTGGCTGTGACCATCTTCGATTATTTTGATAACTTATTTAACCTTTGCAAAAACCTATCATCACAATCTTGGCATTACTTTAGACGAGATAAAACTATCGATACAAAAACTATCGACTTTTAACTTCCCCAATCGTTATTTGTCGACGGTATCGCTCGCCTCCCGCTTATCCATCACTACCCAGCCTCTCTAGAGACGTTTAATAAGATAAACGCGCTACCTTATTAACTGTGCCGTTCGATCATTTGTAATAGAGGAATGTGATTTGTTACTCGACTATATTGTAATCGATTACAGTGTTGCCAGTGCCATTTTTGTGTTGAGAGGTTGGTACTCCTTGTATTGATTTTTAGCTATGGCCATCAATATTTAAAGTTGGGTTCTGTAGATTCATTATTGAGTAAAAACACTGTTGATCGTAATTAATGACTATTGTTGTCATTAATCATTTTAATAGGTGTACGACGGATGTAATCACAATAATTAGATTAATTTATTATGTTTAGAGCTTAGACATAATTAATATCTATAAAAAGTGATTTATTATCTGATGCATCAATTCTTATTTATTACACTAGGTGACACTTAAATTATTTTTTTTTATAAATAAATTTATTAATGTTATATTAAATTTAAAAGCGCACTGTTGGATTATCAACTGTTATCAGCGGCTTAGCGCCGAGAGTTGGAAAACTCCCAGTGAAATAATAGTTAGGCATATTACATGTAGGTGTTGCATAGTGATAGTGAAAACGGGAATTAGGTACAGTCCTTTCACAGTTATTTTACATCTGACAGAAACCCAACCGCAACCTTAGGACAACGAGAAAAGATCACTGTCATTTTGACACGTAAAATAACTGAAATGACTCTGTCTAGATTCTTTTAATTTATTTAAGTTTACCTTTCGGCAGTTCTCAATTACGAATGTGTCAAATATTTGTTTGTGGTTTATAAATACAGGCCAGGTTGTCTACACCACAACTATTGCGCGGCCTTAGTAACACATTCTCAGTAAACACACCGTATTTCCCCTTATTCTCACTTTTGCATTAAAATAGAAACAAATGCAATATTCCCGCCTTATCTCTGACGTCAATACACACCCTGCGTTCTCATTGCCACTGCCGCATGAGTCAACAGCAGCGGTCACTTATCAGCCAATGACGACACGGCTTGCGCGCCCCTCGGTACGTCACGGGGAAACAGGCCAATCAGCGCGCGCGAAAGTGCGTCAAGCGATGTTTAGAACAGTATTCTTATGAATGTACGTTGTTTATAGTTTTTAATTGAGTATAATAATTTAATATGTGAAAGGCCTTTCAGTTAAATTGTGTAATATAGGTATTGAAGATTTCAAGTATTGATCAGTTTCTTCAAATGAAAGGAAAATGTTTGACGTGCGGTCTTCCTTATGAATTTCACTTGACACAATTTCAGTTAGGTAACATTACTAATAACTTAATTTCAAAGAATACATGAATAGTATGTAAACTAGAAAATCCACGCAATTCTTTGAACTTGTGCGTCGTCATCTTCAATGAACTTTACCAAAATAACTCGTTCAGTTTTTCATATAAATTTTTCAACAATAAATTCTACAAAAACCTACCATCTTAACCAGATCAACAAACATATCGATATCAGAACTAAATCGACTTAAATAATCGATATAAATCTGACAGAATCCCGCCAATAAATCCATTAGTTCGAGAACACACCTGAGCATGACTCTCGCCTTCTGCGGACCCCCGGGACGTCTACACATTGGGCCATGCTTATGAAGACCATGGGCCATTTAAATAGTGAATACGTATTGCTGTATTTTTGGAAATCCATGTTCAGTAACAAATGTTTCAGTCAACCACTGCTGGTCTTCGAAAGTCGTTGGCTGCAACCAGCAGCGGCTAATTCCAAAAAAAAAACTGCATTTTAGTTTCTATTGCTGGATAAAAGCAAAAAGAGTTTGAGACTTTGTCCATGTTGGTACAAACGCTGGTGTTGGCAGTTTGTATGGCCAAAAATTAAAATTATTTTTAACCGACTTCCAAAACGGAGGCGGTTCTATGTAGCGGTAGTATGTTTTTTTTTTTTCATGTGTGTTCACCGATTTCACCGTCAATTGTGGACCGATTTTGAAAATTCTTTTTATGTATGAAAGGGTTGTGCACTGAAGTTGGTCCCATATAAATTTTATTATTTTTGCTTGGATAGTTTTTGAGTTAGCTTCAATAATACGTATTTTTTCCCATTTAGTATATAAATACAAATAGGCAAAAAAGCAAAATTCATAACCAAAGACACCGACTTCCAAAATTAAAGTTAGTGTATTTTTTTATAGAAATCGGTTGTTTTTTTTTGTAAAAAGTTTTTATATTTCACATAAACCTGCATAGGCACTTATGAAACGTCAGAAGCTAGGTGCACGGTTCTCATTGGTCGTTTCCTATGGAGAAAGGTCGACAAGAAACTCCACGGTTACTCTTCTAAACGCAATGTCACAATTGTACTACTGCTAAACCATATAAATTTTACAGTAGATTTGTATGTAGGTAGGTCTTTACGTTGACTACATACGTGATGGTTACCATGAAGCAGATAATGAGGAAACTGCTGTTTATTCCCAATTTTTATGTAGTTTACCCGGATAACGAGGAAATCTCTGCACGATGAACTCCGAACTACACAACTGGTTACTTTTTGTATCATCTAAAATGTATTACAGTGTGATAAACACGATCCTATAAACAAGATCCATCTAAGTACTTAGTATTCGATCGATAAGCCCTGAACGAAGTTACAACATTGGACCAAACTCGGATGGTCCCTCTCAGTAGGCTTTAAACTAGATTCTCGCATTGGCCCAACGTTTGCCAGCTTGGCCCAACACGTCAAGCCAGCATTACAAAGCGCTTTTACGCTGACGTATCGATAATATGAATTAACTTTTTTTCTCAAACCTTTTTGTTATGGTAATCTAGTGAAAATGTTAATGAAATAAATATAAAAGAAAGAACGTCCGTCTGTCTTCTTAGAAGATCGGAATATCTAATGTGTTTTATTAAATGTTGTGTTTATGCGTTGTCATGGCAACTGAATCTCTAGCCTAAGAGACAAAGTACATTAGCTTTACCCGACCTGACTGTCCACTGGAGCGGAGCGGAGCTGTGCCAATTTAGCCAATGGAATTGCATAAAATCTCTGCTCCGCTTTAGCGGACAGGGATTTGCGAATTCGTTTAAAAATTTATACAAAACCGGGAAGCGGAGCGAGGAAGCGGTGCGGGGAAGCGGAAAAACCCGTCCGCAAGGTATTGCAGCCGATCAAATTACTCGTCGCGTGAACTGGTCCTAGATCCGCACAGTCCGCAACTCCGCTCCGCACTACCTCGCCCCGAATCAATGGACACACACAGTCCTCAACTCCGCTCCGCATTACTCCCTCGCTCCGCTCCGCTGCCTCGCTCCGCATCAATGGGCAGGCAGGCTAAATGTGGCACATTATAGTTTTAGAAAAAGTTCCACTTTATGGAGCGTTCAGAAAAAAAAAAAGACAGTCACCGTTTTCGTGTCCCCTTCGTTATTTGGATATAAATTGTATCACGCTCCATGTCAGTGCAGTTTGAATTTTAAAAAAATTACAAATTTATATTTTTAGGGAATGCATACCTATTGAGAAACAGTTCCAGGTTTTATTTCTAGACGCACTATAATTTATCTAACTACAAACTGTACCTATCACATACTTTATTAATTTAGGTACCATCCTGCAATTGTCAGCTATTGTATTTCATAATTCAATTGAATAAAAGAACAAAGTAAAACAAAGTGCAAATCAATATATTTTTATAAAATAAATTGAGGAAAACCACTATGACGCAGAGGGACAGTTTATTATTAATATGGAGCACAATATCAACTTTACCTTATGTTTTGATTTATTCCTTACTTAAAAATAAAGGCTTAATTTCACAATCCGAAGAATTTTGCAAGAAATTCCTAATCCATTGCTTCATATGTTTGAAAAATTCATCTGCTCGACAACGTAAATAACGCAATGAATGTTGTCAAATTGTTGAAATGAAAGATTTTGCAATTGCTAGTGCGTACCTACCGGGAAAATTATCATATTAATCCTTGTCTTTTATCGTTTTTAATTTTTTTCATAGCCTTACTTATATCACAAAAATAACATACAATCATACACACAAGTTATAATCCTGATTTTCAAAATCTTCAAAACATGCATTACGTCGGCGCCGGTCGACGAAACGACTTAAAATTTTAAAACATACCCATTCCCTTTGCATACTTCCAACAAATATTCAAAGGAGGACTTAATACAGTACCTACAGCTTTAAAATCAGGTGTAACGTTTTAAGTAGCCAGTATATACCTATATGCATGAAACATGTACAAAAAATACAGCATTGGGTATGCATTGAGATCGAACCGAGCTCCAGTTACAGTACTGTTTTACTTGCGGGGTACAATCGACGACAAACTTCGATTTAGTTACATAATAATGATATAGTTTGACCTTTTTGCATGAATTTAGACACGAATTCACGAACAACACAGTCATGTCTAATATAATACACATCTGCTACTCAATCAGTACGGTAAAAGGCCCGATGGTCTAGAACCAATTTTTTGCTCTGGACTTAGTTAATAGAAAGGCAAAAAGCTATACGCATTGAGCCAAGACCTACACAATTCTCGTCGTTTTAGAAAAAGGGCTTATCGCTATGTCATCTCGTCTTGAAGTTCAGCAGCAATACGAGTATGTTCCTGTGTCATTGCATAATTCGATCACGGTATGATACTGTTCGTAAAACTCGATGGTTTTTGACCTCGTTCTTTTTCAATTACAACTACATGTTACAACTATCTAAGCGTCGCCTGCGAGTACCTAATCGGATGTGGCTGAACAAACTGTGTCCAAATAAACGTTTTTTTTTTTTTCTTTTATCTCATCACCAATATTTTTATACGCAACGACTAACTGTATGACCTCCTTTTTTTTTTCTTTTTTTTTTTGGGGTCGAAAATTATCAAATAATTTCTCCCGCTCTGGGCGGAGCGGGTGGGCGTGTCAAACTCTTACTGACTAAAACGCACCCGTGTTCCTTCAGTTGCCTGTACGTTGCCAGGGGCCACGGTACCCCTTTCGGACTTACCCGCGACCCCGGCAGACTGTATGACCTCCTTATATTGATTATATTAGTTATTCAATAGTTGTATTGTAGGATAAACGCTACCAATTATCAAAGGGCTTAACAATTATTAGAAAAACACTTTTCCAGAGTTTAACGAAAATGAAATATTGTGTTCTGCCTCTGAAGTTAATAGAAGCCACTATCGCTTGAATAATAGTGGAATATTTGAGAAAGTATTTTAGATTGTGTTCGTATGTACCTCATAAGGCTGGCCGGGTGCTATGGTGGTGGAAAAATCGTTAGCCTCGCACGTAACCGCAAGCAAGCGCGAGCGCAGGGCGCGATAGCAGAACAATCTTAAGCAATTTCTTATTTTAATATTATTTTATTTATATTTGTTATTTATTATCTCTAGAATACACTACTTTCTTGACACAATGTTCTTGAATCATTTCTTTTCGACCCATCGGGAATAAGATCATCGTTAGCTTTGCTGTGGTTTCTGACATATTTATTGATGCTGTCTTTTGTGCAATCAATGAAATTAAATTAAATTGTTTATTCTGTAAATAGGATATCGACTTTTACCTACACGTCATATTAAAAAGAAAAAATATTGCTATAAGGAGACGAGTAAAACAAAACTTACTGAGAATATTTCCTAGAAAGTTTTTAACTTTCCCCTTAGATTGGATGTTTTTTTCTAGATTTCTTAAGTTCGAATAATTCAAGAGACCATCTCTCAAGCTTACATTTTGTACAGTCAAACGTAGATTCACATTCCAAAAAAATAAAACTCTTCAAATCAGCACAAAATGCAAAAAGTACAATTCTTCACACAAGCTCGTCTGCTGTCGGTACCCAAGCAATAAAGTTGAGTGAAGTCACATAAAACCTTTATGTGATTTACTATGTACTTAATACGACCAAACGCTCTTGCGCACATGTGCCTGCAGATCAAATTTTCAAGAAATACACAATTTTGATTTTCGCTTGAGAACTATTAAGTTAACATGTTATAGGTACATAACTTTGCCATCATAATTGGTTGGGAATTCCAAGTGTTTGTAGAAACTGTCGTTTAAAGGCTTAGGAATTTTTATAAAGTTGAATTTTCCGTGTAGCTTTTAGTGTAGCATGGATTTCTAATTTCTACCTCTCTTCATCACTGTAGCTATCTCATTTATGCCACCAATAACATTCTACCTTCACCAATTCGTCTGCTAATGTAATAATTTAGACAATCATTCGGTATCCGGCCTTTGATTGTTGTTGTTGCGATAAATAAGTGGTTTACAGGCTGATGACTCAATAATATATTACAGCCATCAACAGATACAAAACAAAAATTACAAGATGCGTTCTATGAACTCATGTTTTCAACGAAACTAAGCTTTGCTTTGCCGCATATCTTGAGTCGCCAGTTTTATTAATCGTACCCTAATTGCGTAATACACGATCAATCAGAATCTGAATCGTTTTGAAACAGATTGCTAATGGATTGCTCCATAATTCGAAAAAAAAATCTGCTCAACAACGTAAATAACGCTATGAATGTTGTTGAACTCTCAAAATGAAACAGAATAGTAGTAATCGCTTACGAAAATGTGTTGCGTAATTAGATAGCTGTTCTACATAGTTTCCTACTTTATTGCCAACGCAAAAATCAAGCTGTACTATCCTAAGCCTAAACATCGCAAGAGACACAGACACATTTGCGTCTCTTGCACAGACTAGTTAGCTTGTCTCTTGCGCGTGCGACGAGCAACGTGACAGTTCGGGGCAGTCGGGCCGGACGCCGCGCCTCTTCGTAAATTGAATATGTTAAAAAGTTTTTTGTTACGACTGTACTGTTGACGACGAAGTGGCTCGGGTATTAAATTAATGTTTTTGGCTGGAATGTGTCTATACAATAGGCGATACTAAATACATTTTCAATTTCAGGATTTTAATGCACTAGACGAAAAAGAATAGGGATGTTAACTAAAGATTTAAAAATTATTTAAACATTGGACACGTACTTCTTTTACGTAATCAAAAGATTACGGCAATACATTGAGTAGACAATAAGTTAAAATGTGGCATGACGTCACTCCCCGGTACATAAAAAATTGACTTGTGACGTAGCGAGCCCCCACTTACCAACTTTAATGAGGTTTATCTAAGCCATTTTTTATTAATATGATAAAGCAAAAAATACCTGGCTTTTTTTTTTTTGTAATCTTACTGACGGACTTAATAGTTTTTTTTTTCCCCAGTCAACCAGTATTCCTGGCGTAGTTTGAAGTTCCATTACACAGTTCGGTTAACCTGTGATATTCGCTCATAAACTTGCTTTAACTTTTACATAGTAGGTTCTGAATTAGGTATTTTCTATAAACACATTTAATAACATATCATCACGCCTCTATTCCTTGAACGGTTCGGCAGATGTGTTTAATATCACCAACATTTTGCATAACTTAATAACTTTAGTGAAACTATAATAAAACAGCTTTTTTTTTGTATAAACGCCATGCATAAATCGCTTTCTGATCGATCTACCTTACCATTTAGTCGCCAGTTATTAAATTGTATTATTTATTATTCACTCTAACAAAAATTTACGACAAATAATGTTCAAACTACACCTTAGGTACTTGTAACCGCGACAGTACTCCAGCGTAGGTACCATCAAAGAAGTTCATATCTAACCAGTTTCAAAACAAAATCCCGTGAACACGATGACCACATCTGTTACCGGCCCGGTTCTATAGTCGCCGAGCGCTGCAAGCAAGAATAGTCCTTACGGTGGTTAGATATGAACTTCTTGGATGGTACGTACCGTAGCCGCCCACAGTCGGAGATGATTCGTGGTTTCTCTCCGCATAATAATCAATAGTGGCAGGAAATTGGGGCTACACTTACAAATGTTACAATTATTGCCTTTACGTAAGTTAATACCACAGAATTATGCAACGCTTAAAGGAAATACTTAAATCTTAACGTTATGTTTCCTAGGACCTTGGAAGGGTTAGTTTAGGAGTAAATTTTTGGTGTCTAAGTAGGTAGTAGTTCTGCTCAAACTTTTTGCTCAGGACTACAAGAATCTATATATATACAACCTTAGTTTTTGTTTACCCTTAACCTCTTAAGGGATCATTGTACCTACTCATCATTATGAATAACTTTCACTATGAGACCGACACTAAATCGCGAAAAAAAATCTGCTGTTCCTTACATTTCGACGAGATATACGAACATAAATGTAGGGAACAGCAGATTTTTTTTTCGCGATTTCAGCGTTGGTATTTCAAGGTTGTATATGTACACAACAACTAAAAATAATTCTCTTTCGTGTACACCGTGTGCGCTAAGAAAGGATTTTCCAAAAATCCATTCCTGACCAGTTCAAACGTGGATTCTAGTTTGCGTAAAAGGGGGCAACATTCAGAAGATATACATAATTATGTATATGTCGTGTCGGAGATGGATTGTTGAATCCGCTGTTTTAGATAACCGCTAGCTATTTTACAAAATAGCTCCGTTTTGTGAAACAGCTAGCGGTTATGTAAAACAGCGGATTCGACAATCCATCTGCGACATATAATTACACATAGAGTTACTAGAAGAGCTCCATGTGAAAGAGTTCCGTGGAACCACAAATATAAATCAGCGACCAAGCATTTAAATTAATTACATAGGAAGGAACTGCTTTGCGTCAATGGTACGCAAATACTACAAGCACTGAGTTTGAGGTTAAATGTATTAGGTCGTACGCTAATTAACAAGAACAGGACTTGTTTTTACATCTATGATACATACATTACAAGGCATAGTGCGCGGTTCTACGCACTTGAATTAAAGTGCGCTCGAGAAACACAAATTCTACGTAGAGGTCTTCTATATGATTAACGCATGTACAATGTTTGAATTACGCTCTAGCTAGGGCATCACTCTAAGGCCCGTATTACAGAACCTCACTCAAGACTCAAGCATTACTTAAAACTAGTTTCAACCAATCAAAAGGCTTTAAACGAGTCATAAGTAACGCTTGAGTTTTGAGTGAGGTTCTGCAATACGGGCCTTAGACTCTCTGCTCTTGGCTAAGTAATAACAGCCGCACGGGTCGAACCATCAGGTTAAGCTACGCTTACTGGGGTTAATCCGTGGATTGGTGAATATCTTTACATACCAAGACTCCTCCATGCCTCGGAAAGCACGTTAAGCCGTTGATCCCGGCTGTCATTTGTGGATATTTGACAGTCGTTACGGGTCGTCAGAAGCCCGGAAGTCTGACAACCAGTCTTACCAAAGGGTATCGTATTACCTAGTTACTGGGTTGTGGAGGTCAGATAGGCAGTCGCTCCATGTAAAATACTGTTATTCAGGAGCATCCGGTTAGACTGGAAGCCGATCTCAACATAGTTGGGAAAAGGCTAGGCAGATTTTTATTAGGGCATCACTCCTAGAATAATACCTATGCTACATCAATCTACAAGTTCTTCTTCTAGATAATAGGTATTGATTTATCGTGTACGAAGACTTAGCGACCACACGGAAAAACGATTTGCAGATTTTCACGAACACTTTTGTTTACTATACCTACATATTCAGCCTTTTCTTCATCGACTGCAAAATAAAAACTTAAAAACCACTAAACATAGAACCGATTTCAATTTCTATACAGAACTTAATAACTTATCGCCGAATACTCAAACCAAATAAAAAACCAAGACAGCGCTGGGAACAATATAGTGAAGCAGCCAAAACTACGCCTCCGCTCTGTGCATACACGCTCACACGCATACATTTACAACCTTTTACAATCAAACTACACCTCACTAAGTGCACACATGCTTACGAAACCGGCTTCACGTCACTGTTGACAGCGCTCTGTCTTGTTTATTATTAGGTCTGAGGCTGAAGTAGATTCCTTTGTTAAGGTTTAGCGTATTTGAAGATAGGTCATACGACAGCAATGTAGATGGAGAGGTTTATTTTAAACCACAAAGATTAGTCATGGTACCTACAATCAAGATATAACCTCAAAATCTTGAAACAGCTGAATGAACCAGTTGCGCCATCAATACAGACAGACGTGACCTCTATTGCATAAGTCGTAAAGGTCAGAATGCGGTGCCATCAATCAAATTATCGGCGAGCACATGCAGAGACAGTGTGAATGAAACGAAACGGTACTTTTTAGTACCAACTTAAGTTTGCCGTTGATTAAAGTTTAGTTCCTTATCGTTGGTGCCGTTAGAAATCAAGCATTGGAGATCATAACAAGATCAATTATATATAATATGCTATGCTATAATAAGGAAAGAAGCTATAAAAGGAAATAAACTATTAGGCGTAATAAAGGAAATCGGAAAAGTAAACGACCCGATTGACACAAAATTTTCTTGTCAAAGATCTTAACACTATCAGCGCCAACACTTCTTTAAATTTTTGACAAATTTGTGACAGGCCTGGACTTTTCCGCATAATAAATATGTATAGAGAGCGTAGCCCCAAAAGAAACACAGCCTTTTTACCAAGCAGAAACATGTACATACTTTTAGATGCACAATGTTCTACAAACTGTGTGACAAAATGATACACATGGCGCTGAAGATGTTAACTTTTATAATCCTGAAAATATTCAAAGAAATGTTTTACATTTCTTCAATGATTATTTAATGGAGCTGCAATGAAAGCTTTTAAACATGGGTTTGTTATATAATACAACTCAAGTTCAAACACAAGGCACGCATCTCTGACTTTTCGGATTCATGTGCGTATTGTATAATTATCACTTGCTCCAAAAACGGTGAAGGAAACCGGCATGCCTGAGAGATATTTCACGACGGCATTTGAAGCCAAGTCAGAGGCACATGGGCGGCATAAATACTCCAACACCCAGTTAGTTCCACACGAAAAATAAGAAAGAAACTTCTTTCACTAAACAAACTAATAATTTCTAGTCACAACACTAGTGCAAGTGTAAATATAATATTGTTTGATCGCTAGCCAGTCGATCACACGTCGATATGTATGATAAATGATGTCATGTCACGCGCGGTGTCGGCGACCACGCCAACTAGTTACAAAAAGTCAAATGATCAGTTCATTCACCATCTTACTAGATAGATTGGTATTGAAATATGGTTTCGTATTATTAAATGGTGGTAGGTATTATTATTTTTGTTAATAGTGTTGGTGTTAGCTGGTTTTGGTGTGACAGATGTTGCTAAGTTAATGTTAGATAAGGAGCAAACATATTTCAGACGTTATTTTTTCAAACTTGTGCCTTCATCTCTGTTTAAATTGAGTATACAGGGTCAAATTAAAATAGTCAGCGAAACTCTGCAGACGAAATTAAAATGAAAAAGATTGGATGGATTTTTTTGAGGGTGAACGACCGCTTTTATTTTGTTACTTGAAGTACTTATGAGTTGATAAAATCTGTATTATTTTATTTTATCGTGTTTACATATCGATACGCACAACGTCTGTGAAGATTACACAATAAAAAACTATAATTTCAAGTGACACATAATCTGCGGTTCATGACCCCACAATTTTTTTAAATTAAAAATGTAATTTTTGTTCTCATGTTTGGATATCAATACCCATAACATTTGCAGAGTTTTTCTAGCTAATTTAATTTGACCCTGTAGTTCTCTGCCCTTGATTAAAAACTTAAAATGTTTAGCTATAAGATAACTTACTTTTACCTATTGATTTGCCATACATGTAAACAAATACAAGTTTTAGGAAAAAACTGTAAAGCCTACACTTAAGGTTCATTTTGTACTACAACTTCATATTTTTTATGACTTTTTCAACAGTAGTAGTCAGTCTAAAATCAAATTTATTTTCACTTGCATAAAGTTGATGTTTGGTTTAGTGGAAATAAAATCAATTGGAAACAAGGATTTGAATAGAGCTTAAGTTATCCACTAACGCGTTATAAAATGGCAATTGATTTTGAAATTCCACTATTAATATTTTCGTGTGGTTAGTGACCAACCGGGTGTCAGAGTTTTAAAGCCGCCCATGGGCTTCTGACTTGGCTTCACATGCTGTCGAGAAATATCTCTCAGGCATTTCCTCACGATGTTTTAAAAGGGATATTAGAACATGTGGACTGTAGCCATTTCCAGCTGTGAACTGATGACGGAGTCCAGACTCCGGACTAAAACGAAAGTGAAGTTGACTTCTGTAATTAAAGGGGAGCAAGCATGTACTGTTTTCTTTCTCTCTACCATCCAGGAATAGAGTTTTTTTTTAACACGTTCTGTGCCGGGAGCCCTCCTGGAGGGTTCACCTAGTCGCATATGGGATGCCGGGAGCCCTCGCGAAGGGTTAATTTTAAATATAGGTTTTTCTTAGCGAATAGAGCATTATAAACCGTGAAAATAAAATCTGATGTATATTTTAACAAGATTTATCAGTGTATGCGTTGGTTTTAAAACGCAAGCATTAAAAAAAAAAAAATATTCACGGTTCATATTTTCACAAAAAAATTAAAAGGTTGGAAACGAGGTATAGCGACAAAATCCCCAGAAAGCACATTTTACTTCGTTTTACAGTGTCTTGGTTAATATGCATCCGAATATCCGATCTCTACTTATAACACCATTTTAAACATTATGCCGTTGACCGTCCGCAACGGTTAACTTTAGCGCAAACGTAATGCCGGTAACCCTCCCGGAGGGTTCACTTCCAATATGTATGGCGGCATGTCGTATGAGTTCTATGAAAAGAGGGTGGAGTCGAAAGTGTTAACATAGTAGACTGGTTATAAAACATGTTATTTAGTGGGAAAGAATTGTATTTTTCCCATAAATAATATATTAGCAACGTGTCCTTCGGTGTTGCGGATGATTGCACATATCGTGGAGTACCTACAGACCATGGCGATGTACAGGAAGTTTCCATTACACTGTAATTAGAAGAGGTTTAATTAGGTTTTTTTACTTATATCAAAAGATGCTTGGTAAGTATCTGGAGTGCGGGACATATACAAGTGGTGAGAGGCGCGGGCGTGGCGACGATGTGGCGCGGACGTTGCGCCACCCGTTTCATATTTCATATAAACTGTATAGGAACGACGTGGCGCAGAACATACACACAACGCCCGCGCCGCAACTTCGCCTCGTCCGCGCCACGCCTCTTGTGTATGTTCCACGCCACGTCGTTCCTATACGTTTTGTATGAAATATGAAACGGGTGGCGCAACGCCCGCGCCACACCGCCGCCACGCCCGCGTCACACCCGCGCCACTCGCCACTTGTATATGTCGCCTAAGTTTACATCTTTACGTACTCATCTGTCCAGTATACATAATAATACTTTAATCGTTGTAATTCTTTGTGCTAAAATACTCAGAACAGAACCTGCCATGTAGTTTTCAGAATTTTCTCGCCCTTGTCTGACAATAAACGAAAAGTTCAAGCTAGTTTCAGTTTATCAGTAGTAGAACTTTTATGGACATGCAAAAAAATAAAATAAAAAATAAAAGATTTCAACTCAATTGCTCATAATCAAACTGAGTACTGTATGCTCGCCGAGCAGTGGTGTCCCAGTGGTAACGGCCGCGACTTATAAGTTGTAGGCTGTAGGTTCGAACCCAGACAGGCGCTTTTCTTTGTGTAAAATATTTCATCATCACTGCTCTCAAAACGGTAAAGGAAAAGATCCTGAGGAAACCGGCATGTCCTAGAACCAAAAATTCGAAGACATGTGACATCTAACAACCCGCACTAGGCCCGCGTGGTGGATTACGGCCCACTCCCTCTCACTGAGAGGAGGCCTGTGTCCCAGCAGTGGGAACATTATAGTCTGATTAAGATAATGCTAGGTATGCTTTGGGTGTATGCCTAGTTCTGTACATGCATTATGTTTATTTATTTATTTATCAAGAACAATTTATATTGTGTTTTGATACATTATTTACACCAAAATTAATAATATTAATATATACATTCAAAAAGTGAACATGCGGCAATGATAAAAAACATGCTTACAAAAATCTATAATAATAATTAGCATTTTTTTTTTGTATATTAATATTAAATTACAGTTCGTCCATTGAGTAAGTACAAGTTTTTATCTAACAGAAATGCTTTGAGCTAAGCCTTCAAATTGCTAATGTCTTATGTGATAATGTTTCTGTTAACTTTTGAAGTCACCCTGTACAAGCGTGTGTCACAGCTGGGCACGGTCGCGGTGACCCATGTCGAAGAGTGACCTTCAAATGTGCGTCTGAACGTAATCCATCAATATCGGATGATGGCCCAAAATATTCCACCATCCAACATCGGTAATGGACCCAAACGCAAGTACTTAGCTGAATGCTGCTACTTCTTCTGTTATTTGTGTTCTTTTAAACATTTTTTTTTCTTTTATGATTGCATCTATAGCCGGCGCGAGCGTCCGTCCATCTCATTTATTTATTGATACGGCACTTCAACGACTTAAGCTTCGTGCAGACCAGCGCGACGCCACACCGGTTATTGTTATACCGTCAAGTTTTCTTAGAAATTGTATTGTTCGTGTCACGGCGCAGCGTCGCGTCGCGCTGGTCTGTACGAGCTTTTACTCTAGTGAAACATGCACACATGCAGTTTTAGGTTGTCAATTCGTCACTTACAGAAGTGCACAGCACTAGCAGAGAACTGAAAGACTAAAGGACGTGTAAGATACAATACGGCCATTATTACTTGGCAGTTCCGAACTTCGCGCAGAAAATTGCGCAATAACATTTTTTAGGAACCAAATGGTGACATGAGGCGAGTGTGAGTGAGAGAACATGCGCGAAAGTTCGTAGTGCCTATGTTCAGAACTGCCAAGTTATATCGGCCTTATTGTACCGTTAGTAAAGTTGAATTGGTAACAAGTTACAAAATAAAGCGAAAATGAAAAAGATGTCAGATTTTAAGAGCTCATCGCAGCCTCTCGACATCTCCAATATCGCAGGCATCGTAGTATGTTGCCATCCCAGAAATAAAGCTGTAATATCGAAACCCTTCAAGCTGGAAGACAGCTACGCTGTTTGATGGCAAGAATAAGTTTGGCGGTAGTACTTCAGCAGAACGCTTCTCAAATAGCTCAACTATAATGGCTTGACCTATCATTTTGGTCAAACAAAACCATCATTGACACTGCTTAAAATTCTCTAAAATACACACATGAAATCTTAAAACTTATAAGTAAAAATCACAAGCACCAAAACCGACGTAACTCGAAGTGGCCCGAGCTGGTCCGAAGTCGCGTCACGGGTGGGCGGCTCCGCTAATTGCCTGCGCCGCGACCCGTGACTTCGTCTACAGTTAGACGCGGGAGCGCCCCGGCCGTGTGATAACCCACGTATTGGTATCGAAGAGGGTACCGTTTTTCTATATGCAGATTAATATGATTTATTTTCGAATGACACGCTAGAAAACATATTAAAATACTGTTATTCA
The DNA here is from genome assembly GCA_914767755.1 of Agrochola circellaris. Taxonomy (NCBI): domain Eukaryota; kingdom Metazoa; phylum Arthropoda; class Insecta; order Lepidoptera; family Noctuidae; genus Agrochola; species Agrochola circellaris. Next base: position 7,106,952 of record OU611850.1, on the reverse strand, counting down.
GCTGCGTCCGGTTATACTGGAAGTCGACCCCAACATAGTAGGGAAAAAGGTTGGCTGATGATTACACTAGGTGGAATACACCTAACTAACTGCCCTAGAGGGAATATTAACATAATTCTGCTCGGAATGCACGAGCACAGTTTTCACATTTCAATAATTACGAGTGCTTCTTCAGTGTATGTTCGCTACAGAAGTCAATTTGTAAGACGGTTCAGCGCTTAGGGCAAGACATCTTTCTCCGGGATCTTCAAAGATTTTCCTATACTTCTTTTAACTTTTCTTCTAGTTAATCAAAATCGAGTATCTTATTCGATTACGCCCAAAGTGACCTGAACTTCTCATTATGTTCAGGTTGGATCAGACACAAGATGAATTCAATGGATTCGTATTTTTTAAGTACTTGCATCTAGCGTTACTAGCGTCCCGAGTACAAAGAAGCACGAAGGTATCGTGCTTCTTTGTACTCGGGACGCTATATCTCCTACAACAGAAGACAGTAGCTCGAAACCTGAACGCAAAAGCGACTTTCAACGCACTCTATTTCAAGTTTTTTTTCGTGTATGTTTCGAAATTGACCATCACAGCTCCTGACCAGACCATACATACGACCGTTATACTCTGTTTTATTCCCAAATGTTAATTTAATGGTCTCTGATGAGTGAGTGGACAAGGATGAGTCCACTGAGCTTCATACAAGTCTACGCTACGCTCGGAGGCGCGGTTAATGGACATTTAATTTCCGTCAAGCACGCCTCACTTGTCGCATTAAATGTTCACTGTTGTTACATCGGTTTTAGGCTGTTTTACATATACTTACTTAGGCTTTTTTCTACTCTAAAGATTACAAACACTTTCCCAGATACTGAAAACTGGAAAGCTGTTTTGTATGGCTTAGTTAGAAGATGTATTTGTAACGGCTATGAATTGATAAAGAAAACCAACTTCATTGTGAAACCCAAATTTTTTTTTTAAACTTTATCAAAAGCTCGTGCGTAACAGAATCCTGCACATTCTATTAAATTCAAGCAACAATTAAGTACTGAAAGAAAAACGTTTTTCCAAGTATCAATTTCTTACGCAATCAGTTAATTAGACATAATCTGTCGAAACAAAATGGCGTCTTAACGCTTCGTCACCTCCCGCCAAACCGTTCGGATACATGTCCAAATAACAAAGAGGTGTAACGAGGCCGGACGGCGGCAGTTAACCGGCAAAATTCAAATTTCTATCAGAACAGCCACCGAGAGGAACGAGCAATATCCGTTCTAATTTCGCAACACTACACATCCGAAATGGTAAGCGTTGGTGCGTTTCCGAACGCGATTCGAATAGGATACACGGTTTGAAAATTAATCACCCGATAACTTACCTCTTGGCTGTTTTTTTATTTTTTTTCTACTAGCCAGTAATACATTTTGTATAATGACATGGGAATCGCTAAAAAACAAACATGTATCAGCATAAATTGCCGCGGTTATAAACTTTGATTTACTTAAAGTTTATAACCACGGCGATAAAAGTTCTAATGTTTGCAAAATAAGTTATTCGCACTTTTCTGTGATTTAGGTTCTGAAATTATTTGTTGTGTACCTATTTAGTTAAAAACATAAGTGTTTGGTAGACGAGCTTTCAAATTAGAAATAGTACCTATGTAGGTACCAAACTCATTTCAAAAACAATTATTGTTGTGAGTACTTATAATAATTTATTATTTGTTTGAAGCGTTCCTTCAAACGGTAATTTAGTGTTTGGTTGTGCGTCAAATCTAATAGACAGCAAGGAACATTGGAAATTATTTTCAAGAGATTATTTTGTAATTACCTATTACTTGTGTTTGTTTCTATGTAGCTCTCGAACTAGCCATTAAATTGAAAAGGTTTTCGGAAACCCGGTTTCTGCGACTATTTTCGTTCAAATTATAATGTAATGTCATGTCAACTAATAATTATGCTCAACCTATCAAAACTGCAGTAAATAAGTTTGGACGGCAAAACTGGTCTTGATTTAGCTTCCTGAAAATCGTAAAATAACAGCTTTTTTCCCGATATCAAAAACCGCTAATGTACAAAAAAACGTTTATTGTTCATAAATTGCTCCTTATATACATATTAATGCGTTAAAAAAAGCTTTCCATAAGCAATATGGCAAAGCTTCTCAACTTCTCAGCTTCTCACCAACAACAATTTTTTTCAACATACTTATTGCAAATAAAACATGTTTTTTGTAAGCATTTTAGAAAGATCTCGGAAAGTGTCAGGTTGACATTAATATGCCTTAACCTGTTAATAAGACCATGTTTTAATATATGATTGTATTGAATCATTTCGTGTTGCTAATACAACTATTTTTAATTTAATTTTACTTAGTTACAAACTAAAACTTTTATTTTTAATAGTAGGCAGTAGGTATCTAGTTTTATATTGTTGTCAAGGATAATTCCATTTCTTGATTGCCTTAAAGATATTTTAAATGCAACTTTAATTTGTTTGCATATTTTTAACATAAACTTTTTTTTTTCAGGTAAGCTGACGTCTTTTATAAGGAACTGCGTTAAACCATCGTCTCAGTAAGACAGCTCTAACAATTTATTTATTACTATTTTAAATTAAAATATTAATTTATATTTTAATTGTTGTAATAAACCAATTGGAACACAAAGGTACAATGTAATGTTTAAAACTTTAAACTCATTAACTATTATACTTTTAAGTATTACCCAAGAACTACATCACAATAAAAACAACTTCAATTTTGTCTAGTTACAAAGAAGATAATAAAATAAAAATTTACGTTAAGTTACTACCTTAACCACTAAACGATGTTAATTTCCTCTAAAAACTGAAAGAACAAAGGTACTTCAATTACATATACTTTTCGGGACAAAGAACACTCATCTAAACAAAATAGGAAACAAATTATTCTTAATATTTAAAAAATTAAAATATTAATTTGTTTTTATCTTAATAAAATGAGACTAATGACATCTCATTAATTCTTGATTGCGGCTCAAGTATATAAAAGTTGTGGCATTACAAAAGCTTGAGACTGTACATAGTGACCTCGAAGTAAACACGTGAAATGTACAGATTTAAGCAAACCAACGAAAATCATCCTGGTAAGGCCACGTACAAACCGAGCGACTTGTTGGATGTGGTGAAAGAAAAATCATCGTTTTGTTAGAAGATGGCGATGCTATAATGTCAACTAAAATTGCCAAGTTGCCGTGTTCCGATTATTAAAAAAAAAAAAACCGGGTAGGTATTTCCTACGTATTCTATCAGTATCTATCTTCGGTCTCTTTGTTCTCTAGTCTATGCGACTCTGCATACAGCCTGATTTACCAAAAAATTGTGTAGACAACACAATTAAAAAATTCTTTGTAAGTACTTAAAACAAAATAAAACACCTAACCAAACTATCTACTATTAAAAACCATCTAACACATTTCCTTTTAAAAATTCAAAGTAATTAGAAACTGCTGAATACCTGCCGGCCGATTCTGTAAAAATATCACCGTGAAACTTAGGTGAAGTGAGCGTGAAGTGAGCTGTCAATAGTGTTAATCCCTAGCATCCTGCCGGTCGATTTGTGACAGTGACAGCTCACTTCACCTAAGTTTCACGTTGATATTTTTACAGAATCAACCGACTCAAACCAAAAGAACGTGAATTCCGTTTTCAAACTTAGTTTTTCTTAAAGCTCCAAGAGCATTTTTTACACAAAACCTTCAACCCAAAACGAAAAAGTCTCCGATCTGCAGCCAACCTAACGCCGCTCACAAGATGGCGCGATAGTCGCTCCAATGGCGTACACAATTAATACAGTACTTATCTCGCTAATTAACGATTGCAGAACGACCTAGAATCTTTAATGAGGCTGAGGCAAGATCCGTCCGGCTCTGTGCTGTGAGCAAACGTTTGTACGCATGGCTACGTGGCCGGTCGAGGGGAAACCTTTTGGCAGATTTTCATCTCATACTGAGCTTAGTTTGGCGATACCCTTTTGTTTAGCTAGTGGGATTACGTAGCAAATGTACCTAAAGTTAGCAGTATAGTTTTTATAAACTCTAGATGAGGGTCTAAAGTATTTTGAAGTATTCGAGTCTTCTATGTAGTTAAGCATAAGAGAGCAATTGCTCGTGCATTTTACTGCTCAATATGCTTAAGTTGAGCAGTAAAATGCACGAGCAATTGCTCTCTGACTTTGTCTATCTAACATTAACATTGAGAACAGTGGTGGCCCAGTCGTAACGGCCGCGACTTACGATTTGTAGGTCGTAGGTGCGAACTTAGACAAGCGCTTTACTTTGTGTACATAATTTCATCACCACTGCTCTCAAAACGGTGAAGCAAAACATCATAAGGAAACCGGCATGTCCTAGGACCAAAAATTCGAAAACATGTGACATCTACCAACGCGCACTAGGCCCGCGTGGTGGATTACGGCCCACTCCCTCTGACTGAGAGGAGGCCTGTGTCCCAGCAGTGGGAACATTATTATGCTATCTAATATTATTGGCTCGGCTACCACAGCTTACCTACAGTTTACTTAAATGCACTCTTCATTACTTTAATAAGACAGAGAAATGAACACATCATGTTTCAGAAGCTTCTATTAACCTGAAATCAACTTCAGTCGTTCATGAAACAATGATCAACCAACAGTAGTTGGTAGGCGTTCCGTTTCAAAATCTTACCGCTCGTTAAGCGCGGACGTTAGTAATTATTGTCCATATTCGCCTTGAAAAATCGTATCATCTTCAATTAAACTCAGGGTATGATTTATAACCGTGGCATTCGTATACACAAGTACCGCCCACGAATGTTTCACAATGACACGCATAGATTATAGAGTTTCTTCACGATACATACACTATGTAACACATAGAAGTAACAAGAACAATGTACCCAGGATTTTGTAATTTCTACATTTAAAAGAGTGTCCTTGGAGTTTCTTGCCCGTTCTTCTCCATAAAGATCTACGTTTTGGAACTGGGCAACTAGCTTCAACTTTCTGACTAACTGACCGACTATTTGACAATTCAAAATTGCCTGTAAATGGTTTAATTGAAATAAATGCTTTGAGTTTGTAGGTACGTTTGTTTTTGCGATATTATCTGTGGCGGTACGTTTAGTTACGTGGTTAATCGTCCGTTTTATTTAGTTAAACTTTTTCGAAAACTATTTTTGTAGGTACATGATATTTAGATTAATACTAAAGATTCATAGCAGTTTCTAGTTGATCTGTGGGGTAATAGCGTAACACACTTAGTGCGGATTTCACCAATGAAATTAATTAAACGCGTTCAGCAAAACTAAGCGCGTTCAGGAGCTGTCAGTGTACAATATTCTATAACATTTTGACACTGACAGCTCTTGAACGCGTTTTAGAAATGCTGATTGCGTTCAGTTTCATTGGTGAAATCAGCCCTAAATTGACGTCCTGTCATTTTGACGGCTTAGCCACGTTCATTGCGTTATTTACGTTGTTGAGCGGACAAATTTTTCAAACATATGAAGCAATGGATTAAGAAGTTCCTTCAAAAGCCCTGAGGGAACTGATTGCCAGGAATTGTGGCTTTAAATAATACACATAACATCACGCCTGTAGTCCCCGAAGTGTTGGGCAGAGGTATGCCCATAGTACACCCACATTTCGCCAGTTATGTTTAAGTCCCATGTAATAGGGGGCGAGCCTATTGCCATCAACTGGGAACAAATCCAGACTCCAGGCTGCTACTGAGAAATTCCAGACGGAAAATCCCAATAACACTTTGCCCGACCCAGGACCTCATGCCACTAGACCACGAGGCAGTCCGACTTTAAATAATCGACGAATTCAACATAGGCATAGTTTCCCTCACTCCTAGACACACAATTACTAAGCTATGAAGAGGATTCCAGGCTATTTTGAATTGAAAATCGATTACTGGCTGAAAACTATGTTTTTATAAATATTAAAAGTTCATGCACACACGTCAGTCACGTCAGTTTCAGGGACGTGTGTGCACAGACAGTCAGTCAGTCATAGCAACGCCTCGATTAAAAATTATGTTTTTCATAATGCCACCTTTCGTACGTAGCAATTCAAGTTTTGACTTGCTGGTGACGCCACGTCCACTGAGACGCGCCGGTAATGATGTGACTGATGTATGTAGCTAACGTCCTACAACCTCTACGTCACTATATTTCTTGACGTGACTGCTCATCGACTTGACGTTGACGTGACTGAATCGTGTGCATGAACCTTTAGTCGTTTATTACACAATACGAAAATATGTTCAGGTAGCAAAAACCGTAACAAACAATTAATCATTACACCCGGACGCGGTCAAATCAAGTCACCAACCTTTTAACACTGAAATAAAACAACAATATACCTATACTTTAAATTAACAAGCATACCTAATAAACATCATAATTAGCATAACAAGAAAATTACTGAATAAAACAACAATTAATTGTTTAAGGAAAACTGGAAAATTACTACGGCTTAGATGTCTCAGGAGGCAGGTTTTTCAAGCCCAGTGCCCTTCAGCGCAGGCGCAATTATATAGCTCAATGTCATGCAAGATTAATTTATGAGATTTTTTTAATCTGTTAGTCATAAAAAATAAATTGCGACTTAGTCTATAAAGTAATTATGTAATAAATTGAAAATGCATTGTAGAACAAGCTTTGATTGGCTGAAATAATGCAGTGCCAGTTTGAAAATTTTGTTGACCATCTTCCATTTTGTTAAGTACCCGGTACTTGTTGACAGGCATACACTGTCCTCCCATACCTATTAACACTGTTATTTGAAAATATTGTAAAAGCCAATTACTTTTAAAAGAGTAACTGTAGAGTTACTTGTCGGCTCTTCTCCATAGGAAACGACCAATTGGAACCGTGCACCTAGCTTCTGACGTTTCATAAGTGCCCATGTAGGTTTATGTGAAATAAAATAATTTGAATTTTGAAACATTTAGTTAAGGTTCCCCCCGATCTACAGGGTGGCGATTTAGTCACCTGCCTCAAACTCATATCATATCCGATTGGTAAAAGAATTAAAACCTTTTCGTACTTGCATCAAAATTGTCTACTGTTGTATAGGAATTTGATTATTTTTTCACGAATCGTATCAGAGTTTCATAGCAAAAGTTGTTTACGATGAATAGAATCACCCCCTTGACGGATGCAGGTGACTATCACCAGCCAGTATTTCAGTTGGCGGCTAAAGACGCTTCTTAATTTAAATTATCTTATTTACATTACCTCCAGCTCTGTTTTTGAGGGATACACGGTCTGATGATGACATTGTGTCCTATTGTATGAAGTTGGTGACATATATCTTCTAAACATACAATATTATAAACTAAAGTCGCTTTTCGTGTTTGTCTGTATAACCGCGTTGTTTTTCTAAACCACGCAACAGATTTTAATGAGGTGTGCACCATCGTTTAGAGAATTTATTCCGGAAGGTTTATGTGTATAAAACGTTAATATTAAAGTTACATATAACTAAGAAATCTCGATGTTTTGTCAAGTCGTAAAAACCGTGCGAAGCAGGAGCGGGCCGCTAGCTCGTTCAGACAGACAAGATTCCGAGTCCCTCCAGGCCGAAAAGGGTTCCAATTTTGAACCAAACCTATTTTACCACCTTCTCAAACCATAGACTAGCGACCAGAAAATCGACTAAAACCTCATTTAAGCGTATTATTTATCACATTTATTCATATGTCAACGCACTGTGACCTTACAGCATGCCATTCACTGCGCCATAGAACACGCAACGCAGTGTCGCAACTAGTTTCAACACACGTTTTCCTTTTTTCGTGGGAAAATCTTTTCACTATACACAATGAACTTAATGTGTAGAAAACTACCAATTTACATTTTGCATTCGGTGTGGACTCTATTTGTGTAAAGTTAAGGGTGGTTTTGCAATGTTTTGGTGTAAAACAGTTATCGTTTATTAACGGTATGTAATTCATGATAATCAAGCGAAAATGTTGGGTTATAACTTCGTTTAAAAGCATTTATGACTTGAAACAGCTTTATATGCTTCTTAAATCATATTACAAGAGTTTTGTCAGCGTTTTGACTACCACTGTTTTATGCGTGATAGATAATAGTAATCTTCCAGACCGAATTTCGGCCACGGCGACCATTCTCAGCGGAGATCAGCCTTCGGCGCGGGAGTTGTTATAGTGCACAAGTGTGTGCGCAGGCACAGGTGCACTCTCTCTTCCCTCACTCTCATAGTCCGATGGGACGGCAATTCGACACGACCGGAATGAGATCAGGCGCAGGACCATGTCCTTTCCGAGGCACGGGGTCATCACACCGCCAAGGAGCCAACTTCCAAACTGTTACTAAGAAATTCCTAATTGAAAAACCCAATAACACTTTGCCCGACCCAGGAATCGTACGTAGAACCCCACGCTCAGCAGTCGTGCCCTGTTGGTCTCGTCATGATAGATATTATGATACTGAAAGCCTGATCAAATCTCTGATTAAAAAAAGCTATCAAAACTCTTTTACTGTTTTGTGAATAGGCTTTCAGTATCAGGGGTAAGCGTGCCAATTAATAAGGTTTTTCGCCATGTCATGTTACCCCATAACAGGCGCTGTTTTCTCAAGCCACCAGTACCTACACGTTGGGCGAACCCTTCGCTCGGCTAACGTATACTGGGCCTCTTTATGATTTGCTATTTAATTTGCGTGCCAACGGACTCGCCCAATGTTTACTGAGGGCTTTATATTCACATAAAAATGTATTTTATTTTAAAAAGGTATTTGGAAAATAGTGAACTAGGCACGCATCACATGGGTCATTGACTAGTCACAGTTAAAATAAATTATACTTTCTAACACGTAACTACTGATGAAAATTCTACTAAATTCTAGAATTTGCTAACGTTTTCAGTGGCACCGATATTTGCGCTTAACCTCTAATGACCTACAGTTGTCAACGTTTGTGAATTGGCACAAAATGCGTAAAATTAACACCTACACTAAAACTTTTCTAAGAAAATGCAAATTTTATACAAGCACGAGAAAAATTACTTGAAATGAGGCACTGAGGGTATTTAATTACCAATTTATAATTCTAAATTCGGCAAATACAAAACAAAACTGCTTATTTTTCACAAAACCTGTCATCATTTGTTATAGCACGCCATTTATTTTTAAAACGTCAGTACCGTAACGAGCAATGATAAATTCTCTAAATTCCAAATTCGATTTTCAAAATAAATACACAAGTTCAAAAGTCCCACTCATCAAGCGAACGCCAAAGGAATGCATCAGCTGATAGCCAGCCGAACGGAAGTCGCGTCACGTGTGTGCTCCGCCTTACTTGGTATGCACGGCCAGTATGCGCCTGCCTTTATGGCCGGTACTTCGAATTTGGTCTATGAACACAGAAGGAAATAAAAAAAATTGATAATATTCTAAACATCTTTCGTAACGGGACGTTTTAAAACTGCTTGAAATGTTTGTGCGATAAAGCTTTGGTAGTGATTCGCGGACAACTCTTAACGATAACTTGCTTTTTTTTAATAATTATGTTTTCTTTCTGAAACTGGCGGGCGTTTTGGCTATCACCGCCGAGTTAAGACGCAGATATATGCCAGTGACCTTGAGTGGTTGGCTTGCGTGTTCTGTACTGAGCTCACGCAACGCGTCGTACGTCCAGCCAGTAATATGACTCGCCCATCAAAGAGCGTTGTCCCAAATTAGATGCATTATTAATTTATTATGCATAAAACAAAAGGTATTTTAATAAAACACGTATATTAAAAGATCAATAATTAAATTATCTTTAATATGGTGAACGTTTCAGAAAAATACGCTTGATAGATTTTGCGTGATTCTCAGTTGTGTGAACTTGACAAATTAATTTCACCATATAATATAAACATAATGTAAAATATTCGTATAGGTATTAAGTTATTAAAAAAAATATCTAATTTAACATATATTTTTTCCAAATCATTAACGCTACTCGTTTAGACGTGATCGTCAGTATAAAATCATTGCAAATCGGTTATCGTCGCCTTAATTAGTTATTTTTGAAATACCTAGGTAAACATAGGCAAAGGCGTCTTATGACATCATCGTATTGGATTCCGCTGCAGACCTGAAAATGAAAATATTTACCTACGCAATTTTAGTAAATATTTTCGTTACCCTAGTCCTAGTAGTCCCTAGTAATCAAACGAAGCCTTGGAAAAATAAATCCGATGCAATTCTGGTAAATATTTTTGATTCGTTAGTCGTAGCAATCAAACGTTTACTTGGGTGTCGCACTGAACGTCACGTACCTACTTATTTTTTATAAAACAATCCATTATGTCATTGGTCTGAATCTGAAATCGCCAACACAGTGTGGTAATTGAAAAAGATATTCGCCCTGCCAATGCCAATCTATTCTGTAAAAATCACCGTGAAAACTAAATTAAAGTGAGCTGTCATTCCACTTGATGCTAGGAATTGACACTATTGACAGCTCACTTCAAGCCCACTTCATGTAATTTTTCATGGTAATTTGAAAAATCTCACAATGAAAACTTAGGTGAGGTGAGCTGTCATTTCACCTAAAGCTAGGAATTGACAATATTGACAGCTCACTTCAAGCCCACTTCACTTAAGTGTTCAGGGTGATTTAATAAATCTCACCGTGAAAATTAGGTGAAGTGAGCTGTCATTTCACCGGATGGTAGGAATTTACACTACTGACAGCTCACTTCACCTTAAGCACACGGTGAGATTTTTACAGAATAGACCGGCGGTTGTTCAATAGTTACAGGCCAGTAACACATTATAATAACGAGTATAAGAGCAGTGGTGGTCCCGTGGTGACGGCCGCGACTTACGAGTTCTAGGTCGTCGGTTCCAACCCAAACAGGCGTTTTAATTTTTGTAAATTATTTCCTGACCACTGCTCTCAAAACAGCGAAGAAAATCGTCGTAAGGCAACCGGCATATCCTAGAACCAAAAATTCGAAGACATGTGACATCTACCAACCCGCACAGGGCACGCGTGGTGGACTACGGCCCATTCCCTCTCACAGAGAGAAGGCCTGTGTCCCAGCAGTGGGAAAATTATAGGCTGATTACGTATATGTCATAATATACAAACTCAAAGCTCTTTAATTTCACAATGAAACGTAATTCAGACAATATAAAAATAAATAGGTGCAAGGTCGATCCATTTGGGGCATATTTCGGGAGCCGCCCGCCTGTCAAGTATGGCTCAACAGTGGCGCAACTGTTGTGGCGCAAAACCTATTAATTGCCACACTGAAATGTATACAGGGTGATTAAGTTGTTTGGAAACGGATGTGGCCGATTTTCTTTCTCAATTTAAAAGACCAATTTGTAATTCGTTTTTGTTTGAAGCAGTGTTACCTTAATTAACGAACTTTATATACTAAGACATAAAAAAAACATGCAATATTAAATGATTAAACATGCAATATCAAATTAAAAGTAGATGTCAAGAATTGCATAAACGGTTACTTTAAAAATCTTCAAACTAAAAAAAGAAATTTAAATATATCTGGGACAAAACGTCTCTCATTGTCAGTATTAAAGTTAAAATTAACAATTACTACCTCGTAGTTAAAACTTACCTCTACACTTGACGCTATTTACTTTAAGTAGCAGTTAATTAAGAATAACTAACTGCGTAATTCCAGCGATATTTTCGCCATATTACCCGTAAATTTACCGCGTTAGCCGAGCACACTGTATATATGAACAGTTAAGTGTCGGACCGTGCGAAAATCTGATAAAAACGATTCTATGTACGTATAAAGAATATTTTTTCCCGAGACAATAGCCGTTAGAGCACGACCATATGTACCGACCGTTTTTTTCTTAATTACCGCAGTAATTTACCTTTCTAAAGTTGAGGTCAGCGATGTAATCCGATTAGTTGAGATTCGTTTTAATTTTTGGATTTCATTAAATCAAATTGGGCAACAGCCTGTACCTGCGAAAAGTTTAATTTAAAGTTATTTTCATTTGAAATATGAAAATACTTTATCTATATATCACTAATTTCATTAGGAATTTCTCAGTAGCAGCTCGGAGTCTGGATTTATGCCCGGTTGATGGCAATAGGCTCACCCCCTATTACAGGGGACTCAAACATAATTAGCGAAGTGTGGGTATACTATACTGCCCTGCTTAGCCGAAAGGCACTATCTCTGAGATATGGCCTTTTAGATTTTTTAAATACCATTCAATAGCTATAACAATTTCGCATCTAATGGTATCAGCCAAATAGCAGCTATCTAACTTAAAACATTAAAAAAACCACTAAGAAGATGTTTTTATCCTTATCTTTCCTTAAATTACAATTTACAAAAAGTCAATTTTCTCAAAACTTACGCCGCTTGAGATAGCGCCTTTCGGCTTAGCAGGGCAGTATAGGTATACCTCTGTCTAACCCTTCAAGGATTACAGGCGTGATGTTATGTATATCACTTAGTCTCCTGACACTCTTAGCTATAATATGAAAAATATATGTGCGCGAACTGTATCGTAACATTTTGAAGGGCTTTTCAGGCTTATCTTATGTTAGACTGTATTGAAAATCGACTAAAGCGTATTTGGGAAAAGATTTTGTAAGAATATTTTGATTTAAAAGAGTGTCCGTGGAGTTTCTTGCCCGTTCTTCTCCATAGGAACGTACTACGCTTTGGAATGGGTAACTAGCTTCATCTTTCTGACTGACCGACCCCCTTGACAATTCAAAAGTGTCTGTAATTGGTTTATTTGAAATAAATGCTTTGAGTTTGAGTTTGATTTCCATGATGGTTTTTAAGAACTGTATTTGATCAAAATGAAAAGTCAATTAAGCAAATCAGCACTTTTGGAATGTAGAAGTTACATAACACTGTCTCCCAAAACGCCCGCCCTTCACCCTCAGACCAAATAAAAAACCACGACAGAGCGCTGTAAACAGTGAAGTGAAGCCAACATGTGTGCATTTTGTGTGGTGTAGTTTGATTGTAGTGTCATTGTAAAAGGTTGTAAATATGTGCGTGTGAGCGTGTATGCACAGAGCGGCGGTGTAGTTTTGGCATGCTTCACTGTATTGTTCGCAGCGCTCTGTTTTGGTTTTTTATTCCCTTCACCATTTCTAATACTTTAGCTGGGATGAAGAAGTAGCGCAACAAACTCCCCAGCATTATATCATTAGGTACTCATGGCTGATAAAATTACAAAAGTTTATAAGAATGCTCTTTAACCACATGTTGCACTGAATGAACCTAACCAGCTGATCATGACGGGCATAAAAGCTCATACAGATCAGCGCGACGCGACTCGAACAATACACAATTTCTAAGAAAACTTGGCGGTATAACAATAACCAGTGTCGCGTTGCGCTGTCGCGTCGCACTAGTCTGCACAAAGCTTTAAACGCAACGAGTGCGTTAATATTAAACACGAAACAATCCTTAGAACAAATTCTATTTATATACATAAAACAACAAGGTATGAAATTATTCAATTTACTGCCACCTGTAGAACAAGCTAACAAACTGAAAATAAATATAATAATAGCCGTGAGAGTTCAGCGATGACGGCCGTAAGAAGCCGAGTCATCGACCGATCTAGTGGTCAGACCTTACCGAGTTATCACACAAATTAAGCGTTTTGTTTCGCAACGTATTATCTCCACCCAATCTCAATTTAGGTGAGCTCACACACATTCATAAATAGTTGGTACATGACAATGAAACTGGCGAACAAGAAGCATTTTCGCACGATCATTGCAGCGTACGAGTTGCGCAAAAAGTGCATATTGCGCCAGAAGGGCGTTATTGTGCACCTAGCCGTATGTTTTGCGTTGTGTGAAGTGCTTTGTCAAGTGTCATTATGCTAGAATTGGTTTGTTTTTACGTGGTTCATATTCTAGTAACCCTTGGCCGAATTTGGCGAACAATTGGGAGCGAGCGGACAATTCAAATTTTGTATCGGTGCATAAAACACACGGTTTTATATAATGAGTCATGTGTATTAGCATAACACACTGCAATTGTAGCGGTGGACACACGGTTTTTACACTAAGTTCAAAGTTGTAGCATACTATGGACCAACTAGTCTGAGTTTATATTCTGATTTCAGTTTAAAAACTTCTGTTTTCAGGTATTTTGAACATTCCTGTGAAAGTTGTCTTGTGTTTTCTTATAGCCAAAGGCTCAAAACAAGCCACTTTTGATCGCTATACGTTTCTATTCAGGCGCAAAATATAGGTACGCTGCACCTGTTTTAGGTGGGAGCGTTGTCGGCCCCGCGTGTTCCCAACTGTTGTCAGTGTCCTGTAGTTGAAGCTGTCGCTGTGTGTGGACATTTGAGGCGAAGTAAGGCCGCGCCAGTCCAGGGCGTCACGAGCACTAACACATCTCTGTGACATTGTCCATAAAGAGGCACGAGGCGCATTACGCATCTTGTGCTATCGACAAAAACATCGATACCAAAAACTTTCTACCAACTACCAATAGAGCCTAATCATTGTCCTGCCCTTATACCAATTTATTTGGGGTCAACGCAAAGGGTATTTCTCTACTCTTATAGACATTTATTTATACTCAAAACTTTCCTCGCGACATTTTCCTCATTCCTCCTAAACTACCAATAGAGCCTACTTTCATAAAACCAGTATCTACCTACACAAACGTACACATAGGCAATAAAAGAAGATGTTCATAAATATGAATCAGCATTCAACAGTGTCGGGGGTCGCTTCAATGAATACGATTACTGGACGTTGGGCAACGAGTCGCCACCCGACCTCCTGGACTGATTCCGACGGTTGCTTTACATTTACTAATACATGCTTAATGCTCAGGTGTGTTCATTTGGATTTTTATTTAGTTTTCGTATAGTGAGTGGTGGAATGACGATTTTCTCCTTGTGAATGTCTCCCCTCAATGCAAAGTCACGTCGTCGTGGAGTCGTTTTTTCGGAGAAACGTCAATGAAAAGCATACGGTTGTTAATTTCATGTTTTATTTCGGTACAGTATATATATATCTATACTATACTATAATATATAATATTATAATTATGATAAATAATTTTAATATTTTTAATATTTATTATAAATAATATTATAAAGAGGTAGAATTTGTTTGTTTGTTAGTTTTTATGTTTGGGGTAATCTTCGGAATTACCCGTCGGATTAGATTTTTTTTTTGCATTTGATAGCCCAATTTTTGAGGAAGGTTATAGGCTCGCGGACGAATTCGCGGGCAGAAGCTAGTTAAAAATAAACAGAAATAACAAAGAATAAGAATTTAGTTAGTAGAACCTTTACTTAATAATAAGCGTTGTTCTTGGTAAGGATCTTTCATGAATAATATGGGATTGTCTGAAGCTGTTATCAAAGCGGGAATTCGCTTATGATAAGAGTGACTTTGACTAGGGTGCTGATGCAGATACCGAAAGCTAAACTCAACTAAAGAAGAATGAAAGAAAGAAAGAAAGAATAATGTTTATTTGGACATAGTTTGTGAAACACAAAATACAAAATAAAAGAGTGAAAATAATATTTTAACAACAATAGTGTGTGCCTCACGGCTGCGCCAAAAAGGTGCGCCAACTCATTCGGGGAAAGATTAGAATAATCAAAGTGGAAGTCTCAACATATGTTGACAGCTCCATTTATTGGGTACCCCTCCCGCATTACAACTCCATAGAACAAATAGAAGGGTTCTACATTAATACAGGTGTCTATCCATACATCACAATAAAGACATCGTATCATGCAAAATAATTGAAGCACCCATTGTCCTGACGCGGGAATCAATCCCGGACCGTAGCGGGGAAGTGGCACTGTGCCAAATAGGCCATCAATGTATGTACTTACTAGTAAACAATACAAGTTTGAAATCGATCATTAACTCCAAGAAAAATGTATTAGTATTCTATACTGAAACTAGGTCTGAAAGCAAACTGATACACTCCCAAGTGACCTATTTTGTAGCACTGTTGTGAACAACATAAACATTACATCACGACTGTAGTCCCCGAAGGGCTGGGCAGAGGTGTACCTATAGTACACCCACATTTCGCCAGTTATGTTTAAGTCCCAGTTAATAGGGGGCGAGCCTATTGCCATCAACCGGGCACTAATCTAGACTCCGGGCTGCTACTGCAATATATTCATTTATTTAACATTTATGTAAACAGACAAGAAGAAAGGAACAGAAATATACGTACTAAAGTGATGCTTATTTCTAAAGAAATCTCTTCCAGCATTCCTGCGATAGGAAACTAGTTAAAGAGATGTAGACAACGTGTGTAAGAGTAGAAGAGAAAATAAAATACATAAAATAAAAACAATTAATTATTCACTAATTTAACTATTAACATACAATATGAGAATAAACTTACATACATACTTCTAAAATAAATATCGGATGCAGGACACTAAATCGCGACCCCGTATGTCCATAATTTGACAGTACAAAATTCAATGAACACCTACACGTTTCATCGTTGCAT
Organism: Agrochola circellaris; assembly: GCA_914767755.1. Classification (NCBI taxonomy): domain Eukaryota; kingdom Metazoa; phylum Arthropoda; class Insecta; order Lepidoptera; family Noctuidae; genus Agrochola; species Agrochola circellaris. Next base: position 7,090,445 of record OU611850.1, on the reverse strand, counting down.
TAAATTGTATATTTTTTATATTATTATTTCACAAATAACAAATTAAATTCAAACATACAAACTCAACAATTTGCTGCAATAAAGGTGTATATAATAGCTAGAAGGAAATCATACACCCACCATACTGTAACTCCGCCTACGTAAGAAAATCTACGAGTACCAACGAGTTTCTAGTTACCAGGCGCCGACTCCTAGCCAGTTTCACTGAGCTTTTGGCATATCGATTCATTTGTCTCTGAGTATTCGTTCGCGAAAATGAAATTTCTTTGTGGAGATGGTCCAACCAGTACTGCTCTGACGCATGACTATCATTTGTTTTCAAACTAATATTTTGCTCGCGCTAAGGAAGTTTCACTGCCACGTTCGTGAACGAATCGTTCCGATGGGGATGCACCTTATCCAGCAAATGATATTTGTACATATCTTTGTGATTTTTATCATTACTTTTCTCTACCCTTAAATTTGTTCAGATATCATCACTTCCTCACTTTTGGGCTACCTTATTTCCTGTTTCTTTCTAAATCTAAACAATATCTTCATCATTCTTTACGTATCCACCAGGTACGTATCCTTAACCCTTGATTCTAAAGAATTGAACCTCCAACAGCTTGAAAATCAGCGTCAAAATTGAATACCTATAATGCTACAAAAGATAATATAATTGGTACGATGTCAGTACGCCTACGTAAAGCGTAGCTCGTTACTTACCTCATGAGCTATTGAGTATTTGCTACAGTTGGTTTGTTCTTAACCTTTGCTAGGAATATTTTCTTACAAGATCCTTAGGTTTCTGAACGCCTATTATTTTCATCTGTCATCAAATTAAACGATAATTTGCATTTAACTTCCACCAATTACAGTATTTATTTGTGGCGGAATCTACATCGCCACATGCGAACTACGCATCAAAGACCTGACGTCACACAAAATCCTGACGTCACACAAATCCTGCATCGCGCAATTAGAGTTTACCGCGCGAACGACATAATATAAGACTATCCGACATCAATCGTTGGGTCGGAGGATCCTCCCTTTTCTATAGAGGATGAGAGAACTTTACACCCTGTTACTCATACCTCTAAATATGTTATATTATAATGGTTTCTCTAATCAGCACGCGAGGCATGACCTCTTTTATCCCTACTCTTGTTTATCCCTGCCTACTCTACAAAAATACATATCTCCTTCTATAAAAATAAAATTTCTTAGCTTATTTGACTTCGCGCCGTAGGAATATTTCTTCAATCTATCATTTTTCTTTTTATTTCGTCTGTTTCTACTCATCGTGCAGAAAATCTCCCACCCAAGGCAAATTACATGTTTTCCCAGTTTCAGACTACCTTTGGGTTTCTTCATCTTTTAGTGCTACTAGGGTCTTTTGTGAAATTGACACAAAAATTGTATTGATAAATCAAGATGGCGGCGTTACTTCTGATTTTTGCCGCGCGCCAAAAGATCCTTACACCGTTGCATATTCTCTGTTAATTAAATGAAAATCAGCCACACAAATCATAGGTGGTCCCGCCTACATACATACGTTACCTCGAGTTTCACCGTCCGCTCCGTTCAGTTTGTTCTTTCACCTTTGCTCCACTTGTGAACGCAGCCACCCGCGACGGGACGCGCCATCGCGCTGCGCCGGAGTGGATTCAGCAGTGATTGAGATACTATGACTTATTATTATGGCTTCCTTTTGTGTTCTAATGAACGGTTCAGAGGTAAATGAATTGCGCAGATGGTAAAGAAATTGCGTTCCGCTAGTGTTTGTAATTTACTGCGTGATCGTTCACTGGCGTATGTGGTAATTTTTCTTGGGCAATTGTTGGTAACTAGTTCCTATAATCTCGTACAGTACGACACAACTTAGATGTAGCATACATTTAAAAATTTGCATTCATTCGTTTCAATTTTACGAATGTATTTGGTTATATTAGTTCACAAGTTATTGCGTTTGCGTAAAGATCATTTTCACCTGAAGCAGTAATAAATATTGGTGATTTTGAAGGCGTCCAGTTCAGATCGTGATCGGTTTTACGAATTTTGCCGATGCTACATCTAATTTGTGTCGTACTGTATGTAACGAGATAGAGCTCAATGAGTCAACCTGTCATAAGCACTAGCTGCGCCCCGCGGTTTCACCCGCAATAGTCTCGATCCCGTGGGAATATCGGGATAAAAAGTATCCTATGTCCTTACCCAGGTCATGGTCTACCCATGAGCCAAACATTCAAACCCGTTCAGCCGTTTTAGCGTGAAAGCGTAACAAACATACAAAAATTCAAATCTTTTCATTTTACAATATTAGTTTAGATAATTATGTAAACTAATCGTTAAACTTATCTGCAAAGACCTCAGTAATTATTCGAACTGTCGTTTTCTGGCTAGCGGCTGACGATCCGTATATTATAGGAACCCACAATATTTATGTCAAACCGTGCTGTAGCACTAACTGTAACCCTACTTCACACGTTACGGGTCATACGCACGATATTGCGTACACGCAGATTATGATAAACGCCTCGATTTTACGCCGATTTCATTCGCATCTCATCGCATAATAATATTTATGTAGATTGTAAGAACCGTTAGTGGTAGCCATTAACCGTTCTTTTTGCTTACCTCGGAAGGGTCGAGCGTGAGAATATGCAAATATGAAATAGCGTTGGGGCTAAACTGCGAGAATTAGTTTGAATTCTAGGCACCGCTTACTTAACCCTGATGGCTTTCCTCATCAGAGGAAATGATTGAAATAAAAATATTACCTACATACTTACATCAAACAAAAAGAAACAAGAAACAATAAGAAAAGAAAAACTCCATTTATTCGTAAATAAATTAAAAAAGTTATTACTAAAAAAATCTTACTATAGTGTCGACGAATATTTAAGTGATAAATCTCTAAAACTTGAAAAATAAAGTCTTTTGCAATTTTAATTCTAATGTTAATGTTATGTCTATGATTTTAGAATAAGTTGTATTGTAATAAGATACTTAAATGATAAGTCCTCTCCACATTTATTTATTATATCTTTTGCTGTGCCCGACAGGGTCCACGATTGTTACCTACCAAATAAATGTTTACCACCTAAGCCTACAATGTGGAATGCAATAAAGATTTGAGTATTGAGTATCAACAGATTATTTAAACAAGACAATAAGTCATACTGTCTTGGCCAAATTTTCCTTGTATCGGTAGATAAGTTTTTTTTGTTTTCTGCATGGCGTCTCACAGCTTGTCCTATGAGGATGCCAGCTGATTAACGGAGTTATCCTGTAGATGCCTAAATAAATTAGGGCCTTCAGCCCCTTGGCTGAACTAACTAACAACTAACTTGGCTAACTAGCAAATATTTCTAACCGCAACTCCTTAGTTGCGGTTAGAAATATTTGCTAGTTAGCAGGTAAGTAATATGCTTGACTGCCTAGGGTGTGTCGAACAAATATTTAGTAAGTACTACATACATTGGTCTATCCGGATGTGTGGCCATACAAGAAATAGTCTCTCAAATTAAACGATTCGCTTCAGGGAGTGGTCAGTTCTGCCGTCACGTAGGCGCGTATAGATCTTGAGTCGAAGTAGCCACGCACGGTACGAACAGATTATTTTGATGTCAGATAGGTCTGAAGGTAGAACTAGTCAGCTCAGAGCAGTAAAGAGATAGGCTAACATACAGATCTCCCAGGAACAGTATGCGCTTCGGCAATTATCGTCTATCTTCGAACGTAAGAACGCGCGATTATGAGATCTTATATAGAACTGTTATAACCATGGAAGTACTTGCCTATTTTGTATTACCATGGTTATCAAGTTATAGATTAATAACTCTATGTAATTCTAAAAATCTATTCAAAAGGTTCCAGTGACAGATGACGAAGTGCGACCACAGTAGGTAACGCGACACAGAGAAAACTTCATACATGATGAATATGTACACTACTAAAAAGCGCGGTAGTATAAAACTAAGAAGATTTACATCTGTGGGGAGTTATTCCGTGGCACAACGTTCATGTTAATTCGGAAACCCGAAGATTACCGAAGCGCATACCTTTTCTGGTTTAACTGTAGTTATGTAGCCTCTCACAGAGAAACAAAAAAGCATCCAGCAACAACTATCAAAGCTTGCACCAAAAATCTAGTCTGTAGCCATGATCTACATTCTGATTATGTAGGTGACACGGCAAGATGTTCCGTGCGAGCGTTCTGCCATTGTCTCTGACTTTCACGACCATCTTAATTGTGGTGTCGCCAATTTAAATTAAATTAATTGTAATATTACAGTTCAACGATGAAGTTGGTTAATCAGATGCTTTGAGGTTGCGGAAGGCGGAAGATGGAGATAACTTAATTTCTTATTAGCGTCAGTTTTACTTTGCAATGAAATATCTAAGGGACAGTTATATTACTATGGTGTCTGCACTGAAACTGAACTAAACTACAACCGGTGACTATAACTAGTCTAAACGCATAGCTCCTCTACTAAATGATGACTAAGTGCAGATTTCACCAATGAAACTGAACGCGATCATCACTTCTAAACCGCGTTCGAGAGCTGTCAGTGTCATTTTTCCATAACAATTTTGACACTGACAGCTCTTGAATGGGGTTTAGATGTGCCAAACGCGTTCAGTTTCATTAGTGAAATTCACCTTAATTAATATTTTCACCAGGGCAAATTACTCCTACAGTTATTGCCCACTGGCAAGAGAAATAAGCTTGAATGCTCTGTTACGTATCTTTCTCTATAAATAAGAAATGCCAAATGTTACTGATTGGTTACGCGGTAGCCATAAAACAGTTACCAGCCTGTTAGCCGAGATAAGTAAATATCTTGTCAATATTTCTTCAAAATCTCTAACATATTTTGAAAGAAAGAAAAATATTTTATTTGGGACACGCACAGGAAATACAAACAGTAATAATAAAAATATAAAAGGAACATTTAAAATAAATAATAACGACCTGTGCGAGACCAAAAAGGCTAGGGGTTAAAGGGTTATTTCAGCATAATGCGGCGATATTTAAAAAAAATAAGTACCGCTGCGCTGGTATTTTGATAGGACCCACTGCTATTAGGGTACACTATTTTGGGAAGCTGGAAAATAACAATAATCAAATCATTCAGTTTTAGCTTAAGTTTTTGAAGAATTATTTCGTATGCCCATTTTGCTTTGCGCTGCAGTTGGACAACACATGGTGAATGATTAGTTTTGACTCTTTCAGTGGTAGATTGAAATCACCTGGAAATCTACGCCTATCTGAAATGTTTAATAGGTAACTAGTGACGACACATAAAATGTTGCACCTATCAGTAGATATTATAAACATGTTTGGCCGAAAGTTTACATATCACAAACAAAATATTATGATAATCTAACATGTCTAAACACAGCTATTTACAAAACAACTAACAAACACCGTGTGATATGATCACGCTGTATTTTACACCAGTTTTTTTTTTGTAATTGCATCTATTAATTTAACTAAGCATAACCACCCATCAGATAATAAAAACAATCTAAAAACAACCCTAATGCTATATTTTCTAAGTTGCAATTCCTTTGATAACATAGTCATAAATGACCATCCATAAAAATCCATATATCTCCTGAATTTTCAAATGATTGTGGACTTTATTTACAAGCAGTAGCATTGACTTTTGAGGGTAGTATGTTTTGTAAGGGGCGATAGGCAAACAAAATTAGTGTGCTGGCGTTAAACAGTTGATATGTAGCTTATGTTAATTAGACAAGGTTATAATTGTTCGTTGAATCATTACTTTTTGTATTCATTTGTTGTTTTAATTGATACAGCTTTCAATGTTTTTTTTAAGTGAAAATAGTTGGTAAGTGGAGGTTATCTGCCACACTGTCTTTTCAACAAAACTTTCTTCTATAACCCTTTGACTTTATCTCAGCTTATTGTCAAATCACACATTTCTGCTGATCTCTATTCCTCACCATGTGCTACTATTGTGCTAATTTATTTATTTAAAGATATCACGATAGATTTTTTATCGCGAAAAAAACAGGTTTAAACTGCCATGTCATTTCTAATTGTCTGCCTATGTTATCAGTTTATATGGATGATATAATAACATAATTCAGGTTATGATAGTCAAAGACCCTCACTTTTTCTTTTTTATCCAAATAATGTTAAGGCAATGTTTTACTAACACGGAATAACGCTACTTTTATGTGTAATGTGACCAAATAGGGCGGAAAAAGGATATATCTTTTCCATCTACAATATTTTGCATACCGGTGATAGGCATCATTTCATCTATTCGAGGGGTCTAACATGCGGCCACTCAGCCATTCACATTAGGAAATACCTCCAATTTACCAGGACCCTACCTATGTTCAACAGAAGTCTTCTAAAGGAATCAAGAACTCTTTGTGATCAGGAAAATTTTAATCAACACCTAATTAACTACATAATATAACATCACGCCTGTAATCTTCGAAGGGTTGGGCAGAGGTTTATTTATAGTAAACCCATATTTCGCCAGTTATGTTTAAGTTTCATGTAATAGGAGGCGAGCCTATTACATGGGACCAAAACAAACGCGCACAAATCCAGAATCTGAGCTGCTACTGAGAAATTCCAGAAGGAAAAATTCAACAAAATCTTGCCTTACCTGGGAATCGAACCCAGGACCACATGTTCAGCATTAGCGCTTGCGACCACTAGACCAACGAAGCAGCCACCTAATTAATATTTTCCAAAAGCACGTTAAGCCGTTGCTCCCGGCTGTCATTAGCCCGAAACTCTGACAACCAGTCTTACCAAAGGGCATCGTGTTACCCAGTAACTAGTTGTGGAGGTCAGATAGGCAGTCGCTCCATGTAAAATAAGTATTCAGCTGCATCCGGTTAGACTGGAAGCCGACCCCAACAAAGTCGGGAAAATGCAAGCAAATGATGATTTCCCAGCCAGCATCTCAAAAAAAAAAGAATATCACGCGAGCAGAGATGTTTAACGCACCGCTACCCCCAGCATTGATAATTGTAACTCGCCAGTATAATTACTACAGTAAAACATAATTTTTATGGCGAAGTAGTGCAATATGCATGAGACGCGCCTTCCCATGACGGACACTAACTGTTCTCTCTGATTGAGTTACATATTTATTATGGTTATTAGCGATTGCAAGGTCAGTGGACTTTGACCTGAGAGGTTCTTCCGTTTTTGTAGTTGGCACTTGTTTTTGGCGTAGGAATAAGGGCCTTGAAGACAAATACTTTAAAAAAAACTGGGTATTTTGACGCAGTTTTGAAGGGATTCCTATGTCCAGCAGTGGATGATAGGCCAATTTGATTCATTGAAATAAATTCGGGTCTTGAGAAATAATTCATCAATTTGCAATTGTTGTTGTGTCGATTTTTACAAGCATTCAACTTTACAAATCGTTGTGTGTGTCCAGTATGTCTATGTCTACTCTCCATTTTTGCTATAACGTTTTACTAATCAAATACATTGTCTTGGAACAAATTGCGCAGTCTTTTAATCTGTTTTTTAGTTATGCCTGAACTACTATCTACTTCATAATTATATGGAGAAGTCTAACACTATTCATAGCTTCTCACAAGTCACAACAACGCAACAAAGTACCACCACATCCTTTAACCCCACAACCAATTAAACCCAATTACGCAGATTGTACACTACAAGGAAATCTCCTAATAATTGTCAAAGGGTTCGTAATTAGCGCTGAAGGCGGGTCACAGTCGGAGTAAACACAAGGTAGGCCTGTGACCCACGGAGCGTGAACTTCCGTGTGCCCTGGGTTCACACGCGTGTGGACTTCTGCTGATGGTTCAAGGCTGGGAGCGTTTCACTTTTTTGTATTGTGGAGAAAGAGAAAATTTTGGGTATCGGAAAAGATTTGCAGAAAGAAATGCAGCTAAATTTTGGGGTCAGAAAGAAGTTGCAGAAAATAATAAATAAATACGGCCAAAATTATTCTGGCTCAAGCCAGATTAATTTTGGCCGTAATCAATCCTATAAATAACAAGAAATCTGAGATAAAAGCGATAAATACTTTAAGAAGACAATGGCAATCACCAGGAAATGTGTCTAAGATATTATATTGAACCCCAAGGAACACGAGTCTAAGACTAGGAATAAAAAGTGTCTGTTTACACAGGAAAATTTATTGTAGCTTTCCACATGGCAGAAGAAGAAATCCAACTTAATTAATTCAATTAAATCTTATAGGTAGTTAAACGCTGGTGTCAACGTCACAATCGCATGTCGCCAACACGGAATTACAACGTCTTTCAACAAATGATCTCATTCAACTCGCAAGGAACAGAAAACGTTTAAAAAAACAACATCTGTCAACTAAGAACTTATTATTGTTTTGTTTTGTCACAATTTTATCAATCAAAATACATCTCTTTCGTCTTCATTAAGCCTAAAGAACCCACTTAAGTGTGCAGTAAAAAGATAATCCTGCCTTTGCAGTCGCGCAGTCGGGTACAAAGATATGTAATTTTGCTTCAACGTTTGCGGACGAATATCACGTAGTTTGGTAAAAAACAATAAGATTCAGTGTATAAAAACTCCTTAACCGTACAGTTACACGACTGACTGGCTATGTGTTATAGCTAGAAGAGTATTATTTTTCGTAAGAGGCGACCGCGCGCGCGCCGACCCGCAACGCCACTTCCTGTTGGGTGCTATGACCCCGAAGAAATGGTCTATACACGGCGAACTTTGCCTTTTTATACATGTTATTTTTTTGTTTTTTTTTTAAGTTAATGGTCGGCACAGGAAATTGATTGGACGTATTTTTGGGGACAATCGAAGGTTATTTTACGGTTGAGCCGTTTGGGTGTTTTCCTTGAGTTTTGGGGTGAGCTAAGGATTTTTATGGTTAACCTTGAAGATACTAATTAAAATAGAATTTAATTAAGTTAGGTAAGTTCTTTAAATCATCCAAATGTATGAATTATTAGAACTTAGCGTAACCTTCAGAACATCTTAGAATCGACCACTCATTTTATATTCAAATAAATGTAGTTTGAACTACACGCGAATTTTCCCGAGTTGACCTCGACTGGAGTTAGCAAACACCAATTTTCTTGTAATCAAAGCATTTCACTTCTTTCCAACAAGGTCCACAACATAAAATCACGCACACACACAAGAAGTCACGCACACACACAAAAAACACCTACATTACACATTGTGATTAAGAAAGTTGACCTGTAAGCAATTTTCCCATACCTCCCCTACTTACGTCGAAAGCATGAATCGATTAAACGATCCGTCATAATCGTATCCAATCGATTTTTTGTCTCTCGATAATTGGCCGTAGTGTAGCTTCCGTGTGTCTCGTTTTTTTTTATCGATTATGAAATAATTGATTCTAATAACGATAGTTCGTTGAATCGATTAACTGCGGGTCAGCGGTGATTTAATCGGTTTAATTATGTTTATTAAGTAAACAACATGCTCTGGTTTTATGGGTGAAGAGATTTGCAGAATTTATCTGTCATTCCAAGACAGACTGAGAGAAGTCTTGTCGCAAAACTCAGGCTCTCCCATGCGGTGCAGCTATGGAAATTACTGTGACCAGTATATAGGTCCCTTCCAAGATTTCTTTAACTTTTCTAGTTATTCCAATATAATTGACAAAATACTTATATAAAGTTCGTTTTTTAATCCCTTACGTAGCCTAATTTGACAGATGCAAATGTCAAACTCCAAATTGAAAAAACAAACAACAATCATTTGAAATGTCAAATTAGTCTACGGGATTAAAAAACGAACTTTAGTTATAGCATACTTATTAGTCATTTTTTGCTTTTTTACTCAACTATTAATTTGCAGTAAACACTTAAGACTACTAAACTCTTTTCCTACTGAAGTCCTATTATTTATGCCCCCTGCCAAAGTTCATTAGACGGTACATTTTGACGTCATTTCACACACCTTGGAGCGCTATTTAAGCAAGAATTGAAGCGTGGATGAAATATACATCCGTATTCCGTTTGTACTAATTTACCTTACATGTAGTTAGTCAAATGAAAGTTAGTTACATAGTCATACTTTTTGTTTTGCAAAGAAAACTCCAATTTAATTCAATTCTGAATTCAAAATCGACATAAATAAAGAAAAAATACATTATTGTCACCTTTCAAAATGATTCATATTTTTATATGACAGAATAAATGACTCCGCTTTTTAACACTGTGTGTAAACATGCTCATTATAAAGCGATAAATAAAATTATCGCCCTTTCATGACACAGCGTTGAATGCGTGACATCTCCTTACGTTACACTTATTTTAAAACCCATAAATATTCCCCGTTTATCGTTGTAAATTTTATTACAAAAAAACTTCACCTCTTTGGTGATTAAAAATGTTTATAGTTCCTACGTAGGCACATTAGGCATAATAACAGCAATCAATGTCTCCATTTATTATTAAAAAAGAAAACATTGTCACACGTTCGCGCCAACTCGTAATTTCATATTTCGAACACCCACATCGAACCAAAAGTCCCTGCCCTCTTCGCCACACGTATAATTAGGAGAAATGATCACGGACTTTATGCACGACAGGCGTCGAAAGGGCAGGACTGCGACCCGCAAATATATGACCGATTTTTCTTATACCACACTAATAAATGTGCACATAAAATCATGGTCCGTATTTAATAATAATGTCCCTTAATAGAATGGTCTTTATTATGAAATATCGCCGTGAAATATTTTCGCATTTGAGCGATGAATGAATCAGAATTCATTCACTCCACGGTAATCATCTTAATAATATAGAATCATAACTTAATATTGATATTCAATTATTCTTAGAAATGTCGACCACACGCAATCGAACACGAAATCGAACGATTTATCGATTTAAAACAAAACGGTTCCAAATTTGAAACCGGCGTGTTCTCCTCTCTAATTCTCTTTCCCCGCCTATAATTGACACCGACGCGCCATTCTCTGTCTCTGTCAAAGTTGTGGGGGTGGTGTATACTTGTCTCTGTCTGTAGTGGATGTCACGTGCGGCTGTCAGTGCAGTGACTATTTTGACAATTATGTCATTTGGCCGTCACGGGCGTGTCATTTGGGCGACGAACGATTGTGGCCCCTGTAATTTTGTTTGGAATTGTGGAATTTTTAGGGTCGTTGACATTGCTTTATAACATGGTGTATGGGAACATCTGGGCTGTGAGAAATAAGGTGAAGGGATGATTCAACGGCCTGTCGCTTTAATTGACGGAATTAAGTTAGTAATGACAGCTAAACAACTGATTTTGGTAACAGATAATCTTGGTCCTTTCCTCATTCTTAATATTGTGGTTTTGGAAAAGCTTTGTAGCTAAATTGAATTTAAAAACTCTTCCATTTAAATGAAAAGGACTAACAATACTTCTCGAGAAAATTAGGACTAGAAGCAAGTTCTTTTTAAAACAATTGGCTACCTACCTATTGCCCAAACCATATCAAAAGTAAAGCTAACTCACGTAATCCAAAAAAAAAAAATGTATATTTTTTCAATTTTGAAATTGAAATTTCTTAAGAAACAAGCAATACATTTGTACTCAAATTGTAATTATGTCGTATCTCTACAGCGTGTAACAGAAACCCTATTGCTATCCTTAAGCACTGAAGATAACAGCTGGTATAGAGTCACTATACGTAGTTTCAACTCAAAATAAAATACTCTAAGAATTGATACCAAATTTTCGGTTTCATATGTTTCTTAAATTCAAATCATAACAAACGTGTCACCGCACTACGTAGGTCAATAACTTTCCACGTTACTTGCCAATATCATGATACATCTCCTCCGTAATTCAGCGCGCCTAGTACAGTAGTAGCCTACAGCAGGCGGTGTTCTTTGTCGGCGCGAACTGACGAAAGAAAAAACATGCCGACGCCGCGCCGCCGCGCCGCCCAATGCGATTGCGCGCGCGCGCACTAAACCGTACCTACTTTACCATGATGTAAAAATTAATGCGTAATTATTGATTTACAGGTTATTCGTTAATATCAAGCCAGAAATTGCACGTAAAAACTGAGATAACAGAACTTACGTAAAAAATTGAAACAAAGTTTAGGTAGGTTAACTAGTTTCATCTCTTATTAATACTTATTACCGAGTAAACAGTAAAATCTTAAAGCTTTGCTTATTTTAGTAAATTGACTTACGTTTTTAAAGATGAGGTTCGATGTGGTTACCTTGGTATTGCATGCACAAGGCCGCTCGCTTGTTTATGGACACCTGAACATTGCGTAGCATGTCTGGTGTAATTGTCCTGAAAGCGGCCTCAATCCGCACTTTCATTAGGTCCATTGTATCACACTGCACTGCGTACACTAGGTACATTTTTACCGCACTGAACTGATGCGCGTATCACAGGGATAGGATCTAGTGCACTAGACGGAGACGCGGAACGGTGTCGACTGACGAGCAAAGCAAGAACAAACAATAATGCTAAATAAAGCTTCTTTTCCTGCTATTCTGGTACTAAAATATTATTTCGTTAAATTTAGATACCTATAGGGTAGCTGTCCTATTAGTGTCCACTACTATTGAAAAATATTGTTCAAGAATTCAAGATTATTTTACATCCTTAATAATAATTTCAACTAAACTCCGTTAAACTTTTAAGTAAATCTCACACATCAGAGCTGACTAATTACGTTATTCAAATGCAAAATTGAAAAATCCTTTATTTTTTTGGGGGTGGGAAAATCATCAATGACTCACTTTCCGCCCTAGGTGGGACGGCAGGAAGTGCTTAGACTCTTACTGACTAAAAACCACCCTGTTCCTTCAGTTGCCCTTGCATTCCGGGGCCCCGTTATCTTGTAAGGACATTCCCGCAACTCCGGAAAATCTTTCATTTCAATCCATTAATGATCATATGGAGCCGCCTTATCTCGTTAGAAATCTGAATTAGAAGTTTTATTTACCAGGAGTAATAGAAACTACAGGGACTGCAATTGGTTCACATACCCTAAGACCCTAACCCAATAGGTTACACACACTAAGATGCTCTCATTGTGTGTGTAACGACGTAATCAGGGATCTGTGAGCAAACGATTTTCAATTCGGCAATAACAATTCCTGTTACTCATGCGGTCCTAGTACTTTTATTAATTTCTTTCTACATTTAGATGCAGTTTTGCGACATTTTTTATTATTTATTGACTTCATTTGAATTATAAAAACTAAACGTGCTCAAACCAATAGAACCCATGTACCTCTTCAAACAGCACCGACAGACCGTGAACTTCCGATAATTCTTTCGGTTAGTCCTACAGACAAAAATTATGCGTTCGTGCTATTATTTTGTAATAAAACAAAACTATTACCTTGTTGATAATAGTTTATTGATAATTATTAAAAAATAAACATATTTTAACAATTATGAACGGAACCCACTGTGATTTTATTTGTACTAGGAGTAGCATAAGTTGCAAAGAAATGAATTGAAATGATGTTTTGGGTTCAGTTGGACATTTAAATCGTTACTAAATCCTTTTTCTATTCTAAGTTCTAATGGCAAATAATAATGTTTATTTAAGCAATTAATTCCTGGTAGGATGCACGTAAAGATTCGATTTTTATGATCAATGCAATAATGGTACGAGCTGACGATTTTTCGAAACAAATCGTTTTAAAGCGATCTTCAAGAAAATCGATTCAATAGTAAGGTGAATCGAATCTCCTGGATCGTATGTGTAAACATTATTATGATATTGCCCAAAGTATTGTGCTGACAATCATAAACAGCGAATAGGTAGGTTTATCTATTTAAAACAAGATCAATTACATACATATGCCGCCGACACTTTTTAACTTCTCTGCACACTTTTCTTTACAGGAATATTGTTTTTGAATTAGGTAGGTATTTACTGTGTTGTGGGTACGATGGTAAGGTGGGTGGTGGGTGGAAGATTACTATGTAGATAATAATTATCTACAAAGTAATCTTCTAAAGGACAACTACGTAAAAAACCAACAAGTGTGTAATGTTTCTAAATATTATTTCGTTACATTTTGATACCTAGACCAATTTTATTAATTGTATTGTAACTAGTTCACAGACATCATCAAAGTTTAGGAAAAGTCAGTAATAATATTTTGTAAACAAAAAATAAACATGCGGAACCTTTTATTTAGAAATACCAGGAGTAAGAGGTTTATTTTTACTTACAAATAGTTCGCTGACACCGATCAGCTGACTTAGTGCTAGTGATGTGTTTATTTCAATTTTAAAACTTCGGTTTCTGGTATCAATGTATTAAAAAGTCTCATAACTTCCAAACATGTAGAGATAGGATTAAAAAACCCTTCCAATATCGTTTAATATCATCCAAAGAAGCCGTGCCCTTGGTATGTATATACCCTTTCCGTTACACGTTGTATATATTTTACTGTGTGTACATAAATAATAAAATAAATAAATCCTCAAACTTCACAAAAACAAGATCCAACCACATTTCAACAGTTACAAAATCTAAACAAATCTCTCTAGTCACATGAATGTTTCAACTACGTGCAACCAATTTCCCGGCTGTAGGAAATTCAGCATCGTTGCAATAGGTCGTGACTGTCGCGCCAACTATGTCCATGCATTATATATGAGCTGGAGGCGCTGTGTCAAAAAATTATACACTTTTATAGGGGAACGTGGTGACAGGAGGATTTTGTGTACATGTGATCTAGGTGTAGGAATCGATGTAACTGGGATTGGGTTTGGGTTCATTTGCTTATACTCGTATCATTTAATTATGTACCGATCAATAAATAGAGATTTACTTCCTCTATTTCGTCTTCTAGGAAGAGAGTCACGTTTCATAAAAATTTTCTTTATCATAATCGGCCTATAATGTTCCCACTGCTGGGACACAGGACTCCTCTCAGTGAGAGTAAGTGGGCCGTAATCTACCACGTGGGTTGGTAGATGTCACATGTCTTTAATTTTTTGGTTCTAGGACATGCTAGTTTCCTCACGATGTTTTCCTTCACCGTTTTGAGAGCAGTGGTGATAAAATAATTAACACAAAGTAAAGCGCCTGTCTGCGTTCGAACCTACGACTTACAACTCGTAAGTCGCTGCCGTTACCACTGGACCACCACTGTTCTCAATTTTTCTATAGTAACACTAAAAGCATAATTATCTCTCCCTCATCCAAATTCAGTATTCTACTATCGATGGTACAGACAGCTGAGATTGAAACTTAATTTATGTTTATTCTTTGCTATGAGTCACCTGTACCTTCCCTATTGCTTTGTTAGATATTCGAGTCTTGTATTTCTATTACTATTCAATTTCATATACTATATAAGTACTGCCAGGGTTGTATAACACTCAGTAGTGATTCTGAATCATGACTAACCTTGTCTAACATCAGATTCTCGCCTAGAAATTTTCTATCAAAATGTTTGACAGTCCGTACTTTGGCGTTTCGTATTTCTATGACTACTTTCAACAGAATTGACATAAGCTTTTTGGAAGTAAGTTACCGAAAAGTCAATCTCATACATTTTCGACTTTTCCCTCAACGTTATCGCTGATACAAAGTCACTTTGTCATGCAAAACACCTTATCAGTAGATGCTTTAGTCCGTGCGCGACTGCTAGTTACCGCCTAAGGTATACTATAATTCTATATCGTCGCTCATAGATCTGACTCTTTCATAACCAAAACTAGGATATCACTAAAGCTGAGGCATCCATCCAATTAAACATGCAAGACTAGATGGCAAACTTTTCTCGATTTTTTTCTTTATCGTGGACCAAGGCACTCAATTTCTATCAAAGGCCTTCCCTACACCTATACCTCAATAATTCGCCTATAAAGTAACCTATTAACGGCCCACTTCGTACAGTTTAACGTAAGGTGGCTACCGTTAGTGGTGCCCCCCGCATGCTAATGCGCCGCGTGCTGCAGACGTGTGTCGGCGACGCTCCGCGGCTTTGTGGAGCCGACGAGACGGTGCCGCCGGTCCAAGCCACTGCGACGGCTAATATATGAGGGACTGAATATAAAACAGAGCTAGGTATTAGCAGGAATAAGTGTCTGTAAGGAGTTGTTGATTCATGCATGGAATCGATCGGCTGTCCCTACAAGGTATATAACAATCGCGAATTTAACGCGAAAAAGTTTCAGGGTGAAAGACTTTCAGACGTGAATACCTTAATACATACAAAATAAACAAGTTTATTTTTGTGTGATAAAATATGGTAATATTTGTATTCAGATTATCTATGTGAGATTTTCATTTAAACCGTCTGGCTGTCGAGAGAACGCGTTCCTTGCACCTGTCAGATCGTCAATTTCTAGTAGTAATCAGGATCAAATTCGCAAAACACATGTCATATTCGTTAGTATGAAAATGACAGGTGTCAAGAACGCATTCTTTCAACGGCCGGACTGTAATGTTTTATCTAACCAATACAGTTCATTATTTACCACTTAAAACCTGTGACATAGTCCTCTTTTTTAAGGCTTGGTAGTCTTTAAAAGGTTTCCTGTTTCCCCCAGTGATAGTCTTTTGTATACGGGATTGAGGCCCAACCCTTCGGCGAAACACAGAATAGCATATTGACACTCAATTGTCAAATAAAAGACATCAACGCGCTGACGTTAAAAAAAAATCTATGTTCCAATATATTTTGTCTGTTTTTCGGTACTAATTCCAACGTAGTTTCTTTGTTGATGTTGTACAGTGAAAGTTGTCAAGGAAAATAACTGCTCGTTCGGTGTATGTTCCATTCTTATCAAAGACACAAAATCAATGAAGAAATAACACAATAATGCTGTAGACTGCTGTATTATAGTTCTACGTGAAAATGACCTAAAACATACTTCAACATCAATTAGCAGTGAGATGCAATATGCTGGCTCGCAGGTTTGCACGGTGTACAAAAGAGGTCAAAATTGCTCGTTTTAAGTCATACTGCCAGACATTTTATACCTGCAGCCTGTGGGTCTGTTATAAAATGTAGATCTTTCAATGCCCTACGGGTCCTGTACAATAATGGTCTTAGGATGCTGTTGGGGTTGCCTCGCTTTTGCAGTGCATCAGGTATGTTTTCTAAGGCCAGCACGGACTGGTTCAGGGCAAAAGTTAGGAAAAGAGTGGCCTCCCTGATGCGCCGCGTGCGGGGCAGCTCCAACAGCCTTCTGAATACGATATTGGGAAGGGTTGATGGCCCGGTTGTGAGGCACTGGAACACCATTCACGGATCTAGAGGTGCCCTTTATAATACTAAATAGCGGAATTGTAAACAAATAAATAATTAATAATTACTAACTTAGTTATAAGTACTTTTCACTAACAATGTATAGAATGTTTCATTCTGAAATAAATGATTAATTAAATTAAAACTAATGAAAACAACGCAACAAGTAACCCTAAATTAAAATATTCATAAACGTAACCAACAATAATAATCCATTTACATTTGTAACCAATCTATCACACTACACATTCCATTCTAAATTCCCGATACAGGAATCGATTACAAAAATAACCAAATAGTATTTATGTACCAATAAGTACCCACTCCACGTGACGCGACTTCCTGCCGCGGAGACGCGCGTTTCGGCGAACGAGCCGCGCTGCCCGACCACGTCGTCGTCGCGACGATAATAATAATAACCATAGGAGTTAGCGCAAACCTGTGCAATACCGCTGTGGGGTGGCGGTTTCCATTGTTTTAGGATAAAATGCTGTAAATGGAGTAATGCAGGTGTAAGATATACGTTTAATGTCAAATATAAAGTCGTTAAGAAAAATATGTAGTTGTTGAATGGTGGTCATAAATCTTATTTTTTTATAGGACCTAATAAGTAAAGCTACGACAAGTTATTCATGGAAAATTAATTTAACCGAAACTTGAAAAATTTGCAGTCCCGTCAAAATTAAAATCAAAATGTCAAACGAGAATAACAACATGTGTTGTGGAATCCACTACACCTTAAACTGAAAACCTAGGCACCTAGCCAGCTTAGGACCACACAGTAAAAACGTAACCACTCAAACTAGCCTGCAAAACCATGTACTACAAACTACAATAAACATAGATAAAATCGTGTCGTACAACAATGGACGCACGCGGCGGCGCGTGCTGGCGACGTGACCGCTCATCACACGCGGCGCGAATACCCGCGCGGCTAATGAGCACGTGCAGTGTGGAGCCGCCCTTAGGTAACCTTCAACGTGACGATCGTGGTACTACGAATGTATATCGTGATGGTTTTTTATTAGTTCATATCGACAGTGGACTAAAGATTGGATAGGACTCTCGTATTTGTAGTTTTTATCCAGTCTGGCTCTTCTCAAGCCTATTAATTACTTACTAAATATACTGACGAGTAATAATATAAAAAAGCCACTAACTTATTATGAAATATTTCCGAAACCACACAAGATAGCTTGTTGATGTAAAAAGCAACATTCAAGTGTATTTAATAGCGCATAAAAAACACTTATAAAACTGTGTTCAAGGTTTTTTTTATTTCATGTAGCTAACTTGTGTGGTGTAGGAGATATTTAGATGTTTTGGCACTTTGCAAGTGACTTTTTTATATTGCTCGTCAGTGCATATGTCACCGATATTCAGTAGTTTTTCAAAAAACCCCGCCGTTTGGCTTGCAACACAACCACCAATCACCAATAGTCAGTATGTTGTTGAAGAAAAATTATCATTAGGTTATAATATTGCAGAAATATCAAATGTCTAGGTCGACAATATCCTTCTTGACTCGAATATTCGATTTATATAGTTTAGAAATAAATCGAATATTTCAGACCAAATAAAAATCCAAGCCAAAGTGACGTGAAAAACAGTGACGTGAGGCCGGTTTCGTAGACATGTGTGCACTTAGTGAGGTGTACTTTGATTGTAAAAGGTTGTAAATGTGTGCGTGTGAGCATTGAGCGGAGGTGTAGTTTTGGCATGCTTCACTGTATTGTTTACAGCGCTATGTCTTGGTTTTTGTCTGTTCTGACATTGCTTTGATTCTTGCGATCAATAGCGCGCCTGCTCCTTTTGTTCTGCACAGTATATTGTATTCTATGAGATGAGTCACTTGTGCAGATTTCTACATTATAACCATCTCGAATGCTTCTTGCTGCTTTTCCACAGCACTCTAACTACAAGACCTTCAACATTTTGGCCATGATTAAAGATGACTGAAAATGTGTATACTTCAACTAGTATTGGATTAACTGTGACACATTCACCGAGAAAACTACCTGTTATAATATAAGTCCCGTCTTCATCCTCGCTAATAAAAACGTAATGCCAACTAATAGTATAATCACGAATACGATTTCACGGCTAAACGGGGCTGAACCGATTTTAATGAAATGTGGTATGGGGATACTTAGAACCGTGGGGAAGGACATAGGCTACTTTTTATCGACATACCACGCGGGCGGAAGTTAATCAACCATAAATTTCAACGAAAGTTCTGAAGTGCCATACTCGTAAAAAGAAACAATTACTACGTTACTATGATACAGCTAAATCGCCCCAATTGTCGATCATGCGCACCACTGCCCCTCACCAAACGGAAACTAACCCAATAGACCAGCCTTTAACAATCACTTCATTTTATGCTTTTTCTTGTAATCGAAAAAAACAACTGTGTCTCGGCACGCGCGAGCTCGCCGTTTGCGTACGCGCATCGCATCTTAACGCGCTAGAGCGAGACAACACTACAACAACGTCACGAGACAGAACGAGACAGCCATATGATTAATGAGTACGACCCGTAACCAAGAAATGCAGTCAAATTAGGAGAAATAAATATTGGAGTTGATGCTTTAAAAATATATGTGATATTGTATGAAAACGGTTTAAAGTGATAATGTGATGGTAAGCTGTATGTTTCTTGGAATACAGTTGTCGTGTGCCGTTTATTATGTCAGTCAGGATTCTGATATAAACAGGAAGCGTGAAAAATATATTCCTTATAGGTTTCATAGATGTGCCTGTACTGTGAATTTTATGCTCGCATAGGCTACGTAATAAAAGGACTTGGAGGAATATTTTTTAAATCTTCCTTGGATCATAGAGGTGGTTTTTTATTTCGTATCATTAAAAAAAAAACAACTTTTCTGTGACTGGCTGAGAGAAGAATCGCCTTTGGATCCAATTTTTTATTATTTTATATGTACAACAAAACGGCGCAATTATAATTGAAACGATGACGTAGCTACTAAAAGTAAATACCAGTGTCACAGCCAGGGGGGCTAAAAGACATCTTGAGCTATGGGCTTTATACTGTGTTATATACAACAGACGCTGAAATCGCGAAAAAAAAATCTGCTGTTCCCTACATTTCGACGAGATATACGAACATAAATGTAGGGAACAGCTGATTTTTTTTTCGCGATTTCAAGTTGGTCCCGTATTGAAAGTTTCTAATTCATAATAATGAGTACAATGACCCCTTAAGAGGTTTAGGGTAAACAAAAACGAAGGTTGTATAACCTTTGTTTTTAAAACATTTTGGCGTGCCCCCCTTGCCGTGAACCGCACATTGCTGGGCTGCACGGGGGGGTGCGTGCGCCCTCCGCGCTCCCAAATGTATCCGCCACTGGTCACAGCAATTAACGCCTAAATATTAAGAACACTGTTCCAGACTTAAAAATTAAATTTATTATTATTACTTAATTATTCCCAGGAGCGAAGAGTTCGGTCGCTGCGGGTCCAAAAACCTACCTAACTTGGTAAAACTATTCAGTGAGTCCGTGAAGACTATTACATATCCTATATAATAGTCGTGCGTAGAAGTGTGGTGCGGTGCGGTAGTATGTGTGAGTGAGTAAAAATTAGGGCTAAACCATTATCTGTACAACCTGCCAACGCACAATACTGGCCAGAAAAAATCTATGGTTCTTTCATTTTGAATTGTGCGTTCATCACTTCCTCACTGACTTTCCATAGAAACAGCTCTCTACAACATTCCTCCCCAAGAATTCCGTAAACTGTTGGTTTTGCAAGTTTTAGTGACCATCATAGCTTTCTACATAAAATAGATTATAAAGCTGGTCGGAGAGGCGTTGTCGATGCGTTCGGAACGCAACGCACAATGCGTCGCCGTCGGCCAGCGTTTACGGCGAGATACTAAAGTTTATTACACACTGAAACATGAACATATGCGTTGGTTTGTATGGAACGGTGCGAGGTACGGACTGAAAGCGGGTAGTGGGTTGGTAAATTGAAAATTATCGGCCAATGTTTATGAAATGGAAGAAAGGGTATTCGACACGGCTCATGAATAAAAATAAAAGACTGAAATTATTAAAATTCGATCCACTAGCAAAACAGTGCTTGCCTTGAATATTAACTAACAAAGATTAATTTTAACAAGGAGTAAAAATTTCTAAAGAATAACAAAACATTTCAACTTGAAGAATACGGCTAAAAGATTCTTTCCAACAGATTATAAAACACAACAACAACCGTGATGCATCGATCCTAACTAATATGTGAAAGTGAGTTTGTCTGTTTGTTATGCTTTCACGCTAAAACGGCTGAACGGATTTGAATAAAATTTGGCACATGGGTAGACCTGGGTAAGGACATAGGATACTGTTCATCCTAGACGTAGAAGAAGTCGCGGGCGGGCGAGTTTGGGAGCTACTTCAAATATCTAAAACGTTCGCACGGCTATAAATATATCGCACACTCGATTTTCAACTCTCAGTGTTAAGCCGAGCGTTCAGAATCTAACGCGCTGGGACGTACTCTCGTTCCAGCGCGTTGAAAAACACACTGTTAGATTTTCGACTCTCGGCGTTAAGCTGAGCGTTGAAAATCCAGTGCACGAAAACAAACCGCCGCGGGAAGAAATTGCCCGTGCGTACCTATACGAACATAAAAGACAGTCCTCAGTCCCCGCTACCTCTTTCATCTCGCACCACTCTTAAACTTTCGTTTCCGCCAACATAGCTCGGCCGAATAAAGCGACGGTTTATGCATTTCGGCAGCTTTGCTGTTTTATTTCGCGGCATTTCTCAGAACTGAGGGAAAAAATGCCTTTCGCAGACACGCTGGAGACCCGAGAGCTTGTCTGCCGATTGTGGCAGAACATGGAATAGCTCGATGTTAGTAAGCCTTTGAAGAGTGCCGAACTGTTTTGGATTAGGAGGCTTTCATTCTCGAAATCACCACGGTAAAGGACTTACAGAAAGAACATGTGTTGATCATCACGCTAACTGTGTGTGAGCGACTTCAGAACAGTTCTACTTTACTGTCACATTCACCGATGTGTAAGGAATTACTGAAGCTGCAGTTGGACGATGTCTATTCCAATTCAAATTTCGTCGGAACTTGCAAAGCAATCCATGAACACCTAACAACATCGCCACTTGAAAATAGACAAAAGGAGCTATCCCCGCCATAACTTCTTCAAGTTCTCGTTGCAAGCTCAAAGACAAATACGGTTTACGCTCAATAAAAGTACAATATCCACAATCAGTAATCGTATCAGACTTACAAACGGAACATACATTACCCCGAACAGCCGTATGATTTAAATTCAGCCAATAATTTCAACATGACCCTGTATCGCGATCCGAAATAAAAGTCTACATACGCACAACAATAAAACGAACTGGCCACTGTCCGGAGACTATGAGACAAGACTTTAAAAAAAAAACGACAAAATTGACCACGCACTTGGAATCGAAATGCAAAAAAAATATTTTGCTAGAAAGAGATGGCGGTATTAAAGTTGGATGTGATAGAAAGGATGGAGGAATATAAATTTAGAATGCATCGCATGCTCTTCGACATCCGTCGGCGCAAAAAATCGATGCTGCCATCTATCGGTTGTTAGTGACACTGCGGCGGGTTCAACGATTGATTGGGGGGTTTGTTTTAGGTCGCAGGTTTTGGCAGTTCCTGGCTTTGAATATAAAACTTGATCATAACTGGACATTGCGAAAATGAAAAGTATTTATCGATTCCGAACACACAATGTGGGCAATCGTATGTTAACTTCTTGAGTTGAACACGTAGAAAGCTTTTACTAACAATAACGAATGCAAGAGTCCATATTTTCGCTTGTGTCAGACTTTACGAGTATTTTAATAGTTTTAAAGTATTAGGTTTATATTCTCCATGCAGTTTTTACCTATTATTTAGTGTTGCTGCTAAAAACAAGGTTTATTGCATTTTGCATGTGTCATTTATTTATACAAGGTCAGATTAAATTAGCTAGTGAAACTCAGTGATGGGTATCGACATATAAACACGACCAAAAAATAATAATTCATGCGTTTTTTTGGGGTCATCAACCGCAGTTGAAATATCCGTTTTTTTTTTGTGTAAACTTTACAGACGTGTTGGTATCGATATCTAAACACGATAAATAATAAAAAAACAATTTTCCTCAACTCATTATTTAAGTAACAACACCACAAGCGGTCGACGACCGAAAAAATAAATCATCAAATAATTTTATTTATTTGTATCGTTTTTAGATTTCGAAATCCAACACGTCTACGGAGTTTTGCTAGCTATTTTGATTTGACCCTGTATTTATTGAATCAAAAAAAGCATTCATAGACCTAAGATATTTTTAGTTCTAAAACAGTAGCAACCAGTTCTAACAGTAACCAACCAGGATCCAGAAGCAATGTACCAAATAAAACATAAAAAATAAATAAATGATAACGCCATAATGAGCCAATCGATCATGCTTGTTATGACGCGGTGGTCCACTCCTGCGCACGTCATTAATTAGATCGCCATCGTATGGGCCTAATGATCTGATGATATTAATGAACGATCTATTTTATTCAATCTTATGGGATGAGTATGGGTTGTGTTAGGAATTCCAATGGTTTGTTTGAATGTTTTATAAGAGTTATTAATTATTATGATTTTAAAATTAACGTATTTGAACAGTTGAAATGAAAATGGAAGAACGGGGTTGAGCAAATTCTGTAGTATTTTATTTAAATAGTCTTTATTTGCTGCTAAGCTATAGCGTCAAGTTTTTACTGTAAATCTCTAATAGAATTAAATTATCGAAGAAAAAAATAAAAAAAATGATCTTACACCCCATGATAAAACCACTTTGGACATTTTTACAAAAAAGAGAAATTCCTAAATGATAAAATCTTTTTCAAAATTAGAACGTCAATATAAAAAAAGTTTTAACAAAATTATCATCTTACGCTCAAAGTGGTCTAACTCAAAAATTACAAAAAATGTCGTCGTAACGTTGATCGATTCCTGTCATTCAATATAACTGGGACGGTTCTATCCCTCAACTTTTGGTTAATGGGCACCCATTTATTACGATTGAGAGATATTCTGCTTTCTTGGGTGGGTTTCTACGAATATTTCGAGAATAAAGTGCTTAAAAACCAAAGAAATACCAAAATATTTTGGGATGTTGATTGATAAGCAGTTCACGTTACAATAATAAGCGTTTTCTTGTTTTTACAGTTGTTAATAAAATATTTATAGCACACATATGTGATTAAAATGCTTATTAGTGACACTAACTTTTTACTTGATGATAACAAACTTTTGACACCTTGTCTTTTGAAAAAAGCCTGCGTTGAATCAGGCCTGAAACATATCTAGCCATTTCTTACTAACCTTATTTTCCAAACTTGATAAGAACCATTTCAGTTCCGTTATAAAATAGTAGTATACTTCGATTATAAAATAAGCCAAGAGCTAAGCTAGGTAAAAAAAGGTATACCCATTTTTCTCCACCTATCACTACACGCACTTGACGCCGTGGCTTCCGTCCGTCGCACGCGCATCGCTTTATCGCCGCCACTCAATTACACTACGATAACGCGCGACTCCGGTTACCGAGACTGGTGGTCTGCTGTGCATGATACTAAATAATTGTGTGGATTAGTTTTAATCGGTTTATGTGTACGTGTACTTAAAGTAATTTTATTAATGTGTTGGTAGCGTTGAGTAGCAGTTAAGATACCATAGGTTACGATAATTATTATGAAAATACATAATACATAGTATTATCAGTGGTTGACGTACTATTTAATCCTTCGCATTAATTCAATTCAGTGACTTTCATGATCAGTACCCACCCTAATTGCGAAATACACGATCAATCAGAATCTGAATCGTTTTGAAACAGATTGCTAATCCACTGCTTCATAAGTTCGAAAAAAAATCCGCTCAACAACGTAAATATCGCAATGAATGTTGTTGAACTGTCAAAATGAAACTGATTAGTCGTAATCGTTTACGAAAATGTGTTGCGTAATTAGATTGCAGAATAGGCGTTATACTGAAACTAAAATTTTATTTATATTCCAAAGCGATCTGCTGACACCAAACGGCTGGTGAAATATGTATAAACTGTAAAGTGTATCTTTATCTTTGTTTCAAAATACCTACCTAATAAAATATTAACTAAGTAAGTATACGTATCATGCATAACGTGACCATTTATTTTTTCCGTCAAAGCGGGACACCCTTTAATGACTTATTATTGATTTAAAAATAAATCATAAGTTTGTATATCAGGTTTCGTTTTACCCTTTGTCATTGTCCTTAAAATGGCTTTTAACACTGCAACTTCTACTTGTGTCAAAACTCCATTGCAAAATATTTACGTAATAAAATCTGCCTAGCCTTCCCCATCTATATCGGGGTCAGGTTCCAGTTTAACCGGCTGCAGCTGAGTACTAGTATTTAACAAAGAGCCTACCTGACCTCCACAACTCAGTAACTGAGTAATACGATACCCCTCGGTAAGACTGGTTGTCAGACTTTCGGACTTCTGACGACCCGTAACGACTATCAAAGATCCACGAATGACAGCCGGAACCAACGGCTTTCCGAGGCACGGAGAAGTCTTGGTATGTAAAGATGGTCACCCATCCTAGGACGACCCATCGTAGCTTAACCTGAGGGTTCCACCCGTGTGGCTGTTATTACTTAACCACGAGCTCCTCCCAAAAATATTTACGTAATAAACAGAGCATAAAACATAAATCTAGCTCGCTAACAATCTAGGTCTGAAACTCCCAAGTGTTTAGCCAGGTGTCGAGCCATTCAGGTCATTACCTCAGTAATAAAGTGCCCACTAAAAGCTTTATTAGATGTTGTTACAAAGAAATATTTCTCCACAATGCGTAGTGAGGTGACACCACGGAATCCAGTAGTCGATGCTTATCGCAAATCTCGACAAATGACTAATAGGAAAAATGTCGCGAGCGACAGTAAATGTGTTTTAAATAATGATATAGATTTTGTTTTATGTGTGTAGGATGTGAATTATGTGGTTAATAATAAAAGATATTGAGAAATTAATGTGTAGCGTGATACTGGGAGCTCAGGAAATGATGTATTGTGTTTTGGGATGTCAGTTTTCGCATGCGGCATATTCATTAGTAGTTAGGCGATTGACAAGACAAACCATTTGCTACATAATAGGTATAGTTATTTAAACTTTGCACTCAGAATTCCGACTATTTACTGCAATTTATGTTGCTTACATAGTCGTCTTTTTTTATTGTTTTTTGAAAAAACTAACTTTCTTTCGTCATGATACCTACAGTCCACAGATATACATCTCTATTGGCATATTCATTTTTATATGTAATAAAGCCGATGAAACTAACTGAAAAAGGGGTTTGTGTATGCCATAGCATTGTCTGATATTTATTACATACACAAATTAATATGTCATTTAAAGATAATTCAATTCAATTCAATTCATATTATTCACAAGGGCAACCAAAAACTTCAGTGTCACGCACGTAACAAATGTAATGATACAAATATTTAAATATGTAAAATGAACTTCACATCAAAACAAGTTTGCCAATGAATTAATAAAAAGACACGCCCAGACCGCTGACAAGCGCTCTTAATCTCCACGATACAACTCGTCATTAATTATCGATACAAAAAACATCGATAAGTATTAGACGACTAATGGAGTAAGACCTGCACTACAGGAAGCCTTTTCCCGTCATTTGTCTTGATGACATTTGACATCAGTCAACCGAGTAGTTGATACCTGAGTGACGTTATTGTAAAATTGTTTCTAAGTTGTGTTGTGTAGATACAAAATTTGTGGATTAGTGTAGATTTTTGGAGAAGATAAAAACATTATAAAACCATATATAATAAAAAATTATAACAAAATAAAGTAGCAAAAAAATATTACTGTAGTTTTCGAGAAACTAAAGTCATAGCCCTGAATTAATCATTGAAATCGCACAAAAAAGCTTAACCACATAAAAATAAATTATATTCTTCGTTACATTCCATTAAACGTAAAAAAGCAACCTCCTATTTAAATTCTCGGTTGATAAATTACCATTTTTTATATCGACACGCCGCATCACTAAAAGTGAAGTTGTTTGTTTTGCCGGTAGCAAGTAGTGTCGCCTTGATAAATATCCTTAAAGATTGTTCGGACTCCTCGATAATTTCTCTCGGAACCTCACACTTTAGCCTACAATGTAATTCTTACTTTATCTCACAAAAATAAAGTTTAAAATTCTGTAGCAGATTCACATTTCTTGGTCAAAGATATATGAAGTTATTTATGATGCCCTCATAGTACGTGTTTTATAGTTATTTGATAAAACACTATCGTGATTATTTAGCTTGACTCTGTGACTGGCTGAATCTATTTTGTTTATTTAAAATTCCACTAATATTATTCTTGGATGTTATCTACATATACGTAAGGTAATACTAATAAACAAAGAGTATAATGTTACAGCTGTCTTACTGTGATAAATAGCTAATAAGTTTAATAATGTTATGGAAAAATACATATTTTAACAAAAATACTGGTCCTATGTGCCTGGAGCAAACATTTGAGTACGTCATAAAATATTTTGCAAAAACTCGCAACAAACTTGGATAAGCAGTTTTGCAGAAAAACAGTGACAACTTTTCACGCTAAACGCATAAACGTCTGTTACACGGCGGATAAAAAGTATCGTAAATAATATTGTAATATCACCACGACAAGTCATAGCACGTCAATTTTCTCCGCTCTGTAAAAACGTGTAGCAACATTGTATACCAGCAAACACAATCGACTCATTTTCATTTTTTATTTTCCAGGTAAAAAGTGGCGTTCGCTCACACCGCAAGACAGGCGGCCGTTCGTGGAGGAAGCGGAGCGTCTCCGGGTCATCCATATGACTGAGCACCCTAACTACAAGTACCGGCCTCGGCGACGGAAGCAGAACAAGACGCGGCCCAACCAGCCCTCGACCCCGGCCAGCGCGCCGCCCGCTACCTCCGCGGCGCTCGGATCACCCTACGCCGCCGGTACCGACTCGCCCGACCCTCGCTTCAGCCACAACCCCGGAGCCGGCTTCTCCCCCTACCGAACCTCGCCCCTCGCCTCGGACTTCCAAAACAATCAACAATTTAACGGCCACGTTCAAACCCCGGAATCTTCCCCCGCGAGGTCTCCTGAACCTCAAGGAAGAAGGAGCGCCCCCGCCGAAGCTCCCTTGCCTACGCCTGACGCATCTCCAGTCGAAAACGAAAAGGAAAATTTTCAATATGAAGAGAGGAGGCGAGCGATCAATGCCTCCTCGATGTCTGACTCATACTCACCCTATAAAACTTATAGAACGCCAGGATCCTTCTCGCCAGCGCCCGTAGCCGCCATGGGCATGGCTAACGGCATGTACGTCATGTGCACGCAGAGGACTTTGACTGAGCAGCCGCCGTTGGTGACAGGAACGTTTTTCCCACCGGTCGCCACCTCGCAGGACCAGCAAGCTCTAGGCACCTCTACACCAAGGGTTTCTAACGCCCCCAGTGGCCCAATGCCAACGGAATACACTATCCAGTATCATCCTTTCGAGCAATACGAACAGATGTATAAAACTGAGGACTATCATTATCCTGATCAGCCAAAAACTGAGTACGACACGGGTGGAAGCTACTTCTCCGAGGAGCCGCCGTCGAACCAGCAGCAGGATGGAGAACAAAACTATATGAATCCTCGTCCCGAGATAAGGACGGGCTCTCCTGAGTCTGACGTAGATGCTCGGGAGTTTGATAAATACTTGGACTATGGAGTTGAGGGGCCGATTGAGCAGCATCAGCAGCAGCAGCAGTACCGATACGAGCAGCAGCAAAACTTCCGCCCGCCGTACTGCCCGGAGCAGGCGCCCGGCCCCGAGTACTGCTCCGAGAGGATGTACGCATCTCCTTACGCCTCTGTGATCGCTGGAGCCCCTCCTACTAACTACGCTCCCAGCGCTCCCGGCTCTGACGCCAGACCCGAGGATGAGTTCAGCGTCATTCTAGCCGGAGTACGACAGACTTGTTACAGCAATTGACTAGAAAGGAATGATACGGGGTAGTAAATGGACTCTTCCTAATCTGTAGCCCAAAGAGTTGATTTCCTTCCAAATGTATTACGGAATGTACGATGAAAAAGTTAGCACAGCGGATATCGTGTTATTGTAAGTATTTGTTCTACTAAAATTAGACACAAAATGTTATATAACCTTACATAATGAAATCACAAAAATTTTATACCGCGTTGACGAAGTGATGTAACTCAGATATAAATATATTTTTAACTAGCGCGCAACCTTAGCGATTTTTGTAATTTGTTTAAAACTTTTCAATTATTTATTACACTGTGAATAAATTAAAAAGGAGAGTAATGTATTTTAAGTGAATTTATACGATTGTTAGGACAATAAAAAATAATTATAATAATAGTAGTAGTATTTTATATAATTATTATATTATATTATATAATTATTATATTATAATTATATAATGTTATTATTATAATTATTATAATTATAAAAGCGAAACGGCTTGTACTCACGTTTTAAGTTCCAAAATTGTCTGTGCCTTGTATAAAATGTATGAAATGTTAGCGGCAGCAATTTGTGACGGCGACTGTTATAACTATTAAGAGTTGAAGATATATTAAATAATTAATGTTAATGTGAATTGGTGCTATGTGAAGAGGTCCTAAAATATTTTTTGTACGTCCAAATCCGTATACCATAGAGGTAGCGAATAATGCGATTCCTATGTAAAAGATTATTTATTTGTAACTATTTTTGTATATTTCGTAGATAAATAAAAACTAAAAATAAAAAGAGCGTCGAATTAAATGAAATATAGTTCTTCCAATAAGCCTGTAGATATATATTTTAAGTCGTATTTTTATATTGTTTTAGTTAATAAAATTTATAGAACTACTATTTCTGTATAAACTGTTAGCATATTTTAATAAAGAAATATCTCATAGGTTATAATTATTTGTACTAAAACTATACCTAGTTAAATTGTTTTTAGTTTACGCTGCAATTCTTTAGTTTAGTAATAAGACACTCGCACTGCGAAACTAAGTTCTTCCTAATTGTAAGAAAATTTATAAGAAACAATAAAATTTTATTCATATGCATTTTTGATTTATTATTTAACCCAACCTGTATACAGTACGAATTCAGAATGAACTACATGATGATAAGATCAAATTACGGAATATATTTCAAGAAGAAAGAAAATATCAACTTATAAAAATTCCCTGACACGCAAACACAACTTGACAAATTCATTTCATTCAATATCTGAACCAATCTCCCACCAAAATGCCCCCTTGCATATTGCATAATACCGCAGTCAGTCATTCCGTGCATTCAAAAGGATCGCATATTTATTTTATCCCTCCGATAGCCATCGATTCAAATTAATGACACATTTAATGATACATTACCATCACTACACTTGCCAAACGCTAAACGCAACAAAAACAAAGCGAAAGAGGCATAAGTCCAAATAAAATTAAAATTACTAAATAATTTGCGAAGGCAGGGGTGTGCCCGTGCGGCCCGCGGGCGCTCGCGCCTGTAATTACGAAGCGGGCCGCGGTATCACGCCCCTGCAGAGAGAACCACGGCTATTGATGTATTGACGTTTTGAAGAAAACACAGATATAAGTACAGAAATGAAGATTTGAGTTTGTGCAGTATGATTTCGGGGAACTTTTGGGAGGTATAATTGAGTTATTTTTCATTGCAGGCTATTGATTTTTATGCAAATTTTATTTAAGGGATATGGTTCGTATCTGCCACCAGCTTGAGGGCTTAAATGTTTAATCCAATAAAATAAAATTATACGAAATTTACCAATCCACGCAGGGAACAAAGATTACAAAAAAAAATCTTACATATATTTAGAACAACAGTATTATCACTCTGCAATAGAGTTCTATGTATACGATCCAGAATGAAAATGAATAAGTAGGTAAGTACATATGTGGATATAAAATTATTATTCATAGGAATAGAAAAAGAAAGTCCCAATCCTTCCGTTGGCGTGGTAGGCAAGGCATCAAAATGTAGCTGAAAAATTCAAGCTGGCATGTGAAAGGAAATAATTCTCGATTCACATTATTTAAATTTAAATTGTAGTTTTTAATGCTTAATACAAGAAATTATGCTTTAATTGACATTTATTTCATAGCTCAGTTAAAAAAACGAAAGACGCGACTCACAAAAAATCTATTTCCGGAGTTACACACAGTTTCACAATGCGCGTGTTTTCGCGCGAGGCTGTTATAATACGTGATAATTAAGTTTTTATTCGCTCTTTTACATTTTAATCCTCGGGGACATCTCGACCCCATCACGTCTATCTGATGGTATTTTATTTGTTCGATCATTATTTATTTCGATCAATATTTTCATTTTGAAAAATAGAAGAAATCAAATGAAAGGTAGTTAGGTACATATCTTATTTTTATCCTATAAAAGCACATACAGAGATGCTAAAAAAAATACCTAGGTAATTACCCGACTGCCCCAGAAGGATGGCTATGTTTTTCGAGAGTATGTATGTCCATTTCTTTGGCACGCTCTGTAACCTAAACGGCTTGATGGATTGTAACAAATGAGATATCGTTAGATTCGTCTTAATTATAGAAGAGACCTAGGTTATATAATATTTATATATTGCATCTGCAAATACGAAAAAAAGAAGGGGAAGGTTTTTTAAAAATAAATTACAACAATATTTATCCAATGTTTTTTTAATCGATTTCAAAATAGGAGTATGTAGGTATTTTACGCATTTTTCCTAAACATTTTAAAGCAAATAAAGTTCTATTGAACATGAGAAGCCTACCAATTAATAGTACCTAGCTCATCATTTATCTAAAAACTAATTACCTACACTTACTTAGGAGCGTGCATGCTGAAAGTGGGCAACGTCGCAAATAAATGTCAAATATTTCGCCGTGTTGATTAATTTGGAAATATTACTGTATGGAAATATGAAATATGGCTAACTAGTGAACTGAAATATTGATTATGAAATGCAATAATTAATATCTTTACACCGAATATTTCGTTTTAGATGTATTTGGAAACTTTCCAAATGACTTTTTTACACCAACAACGGTTACAACATCAAACTCAGTGTTATAATTGCAATTCATGATTAATATTCTAGTTCACTAGTTAGCGATATTTCATAAAACCATTAAAAAAAAAAGAAAAACAAAACAGGTAAATATTTGACAGCTATTTGCAACGTTGCCAACTTTTAGATTAAACGCTCTTAAGTATGTCTCAAAGCTCCCACAATATAAAGTCATAATTCTAAAACCAATACATGTAATTAATAAACTAATTAGTAACAATTACGCTCACAAAGCTAAACCATTGGATGTCGCGTGGCACAGCATCTCAAATTGAATGAACATAAAAACAGTTTGCGACGTAATGGCCGATAGAGGACCAATAAAATATGCGTTTGCGCACTGACCACGGTTACGTGCTGGTGAACCAATGGAAGATATGCTAAGATGAATTTATAGATTTACCCGTCGATCTTTTGCTAATAATAATGCATAATGCGCCTGATAGTATCTAGTTCACAAAAAGATGCATTTAATAATTGCCGGGTCTATTTTCCCTAAAAGGCCTTAGAAGTAACGAATGGAAGGTGCCCTATTTTCGAACGGTCTCATCATCATCTGCCTTTTGCATGATCTATGAGACAGTAAAAAAGACTTCGGTACAGTTAAGAATTACACGAATTCGGCTCCCTCTAATTTGTTGTTGCTACAAATGTAATCCTATACTATTAAACGACCAATATTTATATAAATATATTTGTAATCCTGGTCTGGAAAACGGCTCTAACGATTTCGATTAAAGTTGCAATATAGGGGTTTACGGGGGCGAAAAATCGATCTAGCTAGGTCTCATATCTAGGAAAATTTGTTTTCGGTCGCCCAAAGCTTAGAACAAGACGGCTACCTTAGATTAATGACATGGCAGCATGGAATTAGTAAGTACCGACTATCATGGCAGCATGGAAATAGTATGTACTATACTAAATGAGCATTCTGTATTTTCACCAGAGCAGAGATCGTTCGCCCAAGTACAGAGTCCTGATTAGGGCAGTCAGGCATCTCTCAGATTTTCAGTCACACAGTGACAGTCTTGATATAATAATATTAATACCAGCCTATTATTGTCCCACTGCGGGAAAAAGGCCTCTTCTCATACAGAGAAGGCAACATTCATTGCGTTATTTACGTTCTCGAACAGATGAATTGTTCAAACATTTAACGGTAATATAATAATAATAAGGTTGTCGACATGTGGGATGTGGAAACAGCAGTCATTGAGCCGATAGTCTTGACGGCCAATATCATAATAGCCAAGAGTCTCGACCAACACCTGAGGAAGCTCTCGTTAGTCAGCTGGATCAAGGGCTTGATCCAGAAAGCGGTACTTTTGGACACGGCGCGTATTGTTAGATTCCTCTCTCAGGAGCTGGTCACCGGTAGCTTGGACCCTGTTCCCGATACCTGTGAGCTAATAATTTTAATGTTTTTTAAAATGTATACATAAATATTTAAAAATGTAAATAATAATTTTTATTGTTCCAAAAACAGTGTTCCAATTATTTTTCCATCAGTTATTGATAAGAAGAAACTATGCAATACAATACAGTTCTTAACTTTAGTGGAAAAGATCTGTATCGCACAAACGGTATCAAAGGAAATATGGAGCAATGGATTAGTAATTTCCTTCAAGACCCTTCGACTTGTGATTGAAGTGTTTCACGCAATTAGCTGGTTTCGTCACAATATTTTTCCTTCACCGATGTCAGTGAAGTCCAAGATAAATTTAGATAGTACCTACAACCCGGGCGCAACAACTAGACAGGTGTCTAGTTGTTGCGCCCGGGTTGTACATAACAATTTAAAACGTCACAAATGCATAAGAGGTGAGTCATCACAAGCAGCACGAAACCAAAGACAAAATAAAATTTTCAGCATCGCATCTCTCCCACTACTTTGCGCATACGCAGGACGGCAGCGGCGCAAGCGCACCGCTCCAAAGCGATGCGCCTTTGAAGATAGCGCCGATACATTTATTAGCCAGGTTTGCATACCGCCATCAGCCGCCGCCCGCCAGCCTGAATAAGGTTCGGTTCCCCGTTGAGTTATTTTGAATTGTGCTTTTTGACTAGTATAAAACTTTTTCGTCGAATAGCGAATTATTATGTGGCGGTAAGTTTAATTGCTTGTAAAAGATGGGTATTACGGCTCTTTTAGTTAAGGTTAGACCATAAAAGTAAGGCTGGTATTCGAGTATTACCTATGCGCGTAGAGTGTCCGTTCTTATTTCTCTACTAGCTTCTACCCGCGACTTCGTTCACGTGGAAGTCGTAATACACCACAATATACTTCAATAACAGCCACATTTTTATAAAACTTCCCTGTATACTACGTACGTTTGTAGTTTTGTACTCCACAGCCAAAATATGTGTGTGTCTGGATTGAGGAGCCATGTCTTATATCGGAACGAGGTTACTACCAATATTTAGTAGTAAATTAGCCGATTTTGTAGGCCGGATCCTGGAATTTGTAGTAAAACCCTTAAAAAGTTATACGACGTTAAAGGTGGCTCCTCAATCCTGACGTCTGGATTGAAGAGCCACCTTAGAACCCGAAAACTAGCCAACGAATATTTTTGAAAATTTTTTAGGATTCAGTAGTACTTATGCGTAATCTCTACAAAAAAAATGGGGTTTGTACGGTCGAATTTGAGATAGCTACAACGTTTTGATTTTTCATAAAAAACCATAAATTTCACCGCGCTGTATCTCGGAAAGTTATCAACCAATTACAACATATTTTTAGTATGATTTAGTAGTAAATGTGCTCGAATTTGTAAAATAAAAATAAAACAGAAAAGCTATATAATTTCGGTCTATAGAAATGATATGTACTAAAGTAGTTGATCAAATCGGATAACAATAACACCAATATTTAGTAGAAATTTCTACTAAATATTGGCGTAATCCAACATCCTGCGCAATCAGTATTTCAAAAGATATTAATAAAATAAACATTCCTTAACAAATTAGTGAATAAATAATTCAAAGAAGACCATTGTTTGAAATAAGTAGTTTTATTTGCTTATAAATCATTCTACGAGTACGATTACCTACGTGTAACTTATGTAATTGTGGTTTTAGATTATTTGAAATACTAGCTGCGCCCCGTGGATCCACCTCATAAGTCTCGATCCCGTGGGAATAGCGGGATGAAAAGTATTCTATGTCCTTACCCAGGTTATGCTCTACCCATGTGCCAAATTTCATTCAAATCCGCTCGGCCGATATAGCGTAACAAACAAACAAACTCACTTTCGCATTTATAATATTATACTAGCTTTTGCCCGCGGCTTCGCCCGCGTGGATGTCGAAAAATATCCGACGGGAACGTACAATCGGGATTAAAAAATAACCTATAGGTTAATACAGGTTATAAACTATCTGTGTGCCAAATATCATCTAAATCCGCTCATCCGTGTTTGTGCAAGCCGGAACATACATACAAACAAACAGACCAAAAATTCTAAAAACTATAATATATTCAACATCAGACTCGAATATTCAATGTAATATTTGACTTCGTTACTATTTTATTTTACGTCGTCTGCGTAGAGTATAAATTCTTTTTTTCTAGATAATTATGAATTAGGTATTATAACAATAACAATAGACCTTTCTTCATGGCTAATTGTCCTCTACTACGTGTGATATTTGAGGAATACTGTAAAGAAATACCTGCTGTAAAGGACCGGTATCTACCTAAATCCTTCACAGTATTTCTCTATATACGATGTTTTTCACTAATTCGGAAGCGGGCACTAAAACAACCAGGCTAGTTGGAGAGCTAACACGTGAGCAAGCCACATAAAATTGGCCGTGGGAGAAACAGTCTTGCCGCAAATCAACTCCAGCAAATTTTAGAGTTTGTCCCTGTGACTTATTAATAGTCATCGCGAAACAAACCTTGATTGGGAACTGCAATCTTTTAAATTCAAACGGAAGGTCATTTGGTATCAATGGTATACGCGGCACGAATACTGTTTCTCCTCTGGCAGATCCAGTTAGTATTTTCGCCTCAATAACATTGCGGCGGAGAGTTACTTGGAGTCTAGTTCCATTGCACAATTTTGGAGGATGTAAATTTCGAAGTAACATGACAGGAGCACCTACACGCAACATAAGTCTGTGACACGGAAGACCCGGCGGATTAAGAGAGTTTAAAAATTCTACAGGATAATTAACCGACGCGTCCATATCGACCATGGTGTCAACATAATTGTAAATCATTTCTTCGCCTTCGAATGTATTTATCAACATTTCGTTGATCGCAGCGGCTTGGTCGTTTTTGGGAGTCAAAATGGCTCTCTCGCATAACCACTCCATCGGTTTGCCTTTAATATTTTTAATATCAGGATAAATTTTATCTACAAGTCCCTCAACTGTTGATACCACAGTACATAATTCGTATGGTATTTGTATCAACCCATCTATTTGTGGAAAGTTTCCGTTTCCGATTTGAAGAAGAAGATCTGCAATTCTGCCGGCAGAAACTTCACCTCTGAGATGTACTCTCATGTTTCGAGTAAGTTTTAGAACTTTAATTGAAGGCCATAAGAAAGATCTTTTGATGCATGCTTTGATCTCATCTGCGCGCGTACCTTTAGGCACTACCGGTAAAGTCTGTCGAAAATCTCCTGCCAGCAACACCGTCATACCACCAATTATGTTTTTATTATTTCGTATGTCCTGCAAACTCCTATTCAAGGCTTCAACTCCTCTTTTGTGCGCCATCGTTATTTCATCCCATACTATTAGTTTAGTATTTTTAAGCACTTCGGCAAGATTGCTTTGCTTTGGTATATTGCATAAGGGTGTCTCTACATTTGTAAGATTTAGAGGTAGTTTTAAGGCAGCGTGTGCAGTTCTACCTCCTTCTAATAATGTAGCAGCAATCCCAGACGACGCTACAGCTAAAGCTATGTCTCGAGTGCTTCTTACTTTTGCCAAGAGCAAGTTTAAAAGATAAGTCTTACCTGTGCCACCAGGGGCGTCCAGAAAGAAAATTTTTCCTTCACTTACTTCTACACTTGTCATGACTTGGTTATATACAGACGTTTGCTCGCCAGTCAACGATGGCGTATTATTATTTACAAAACTTTCCAAAGCTACTGTATCAAAATTAGTTTCTCTCATATACTCCTTATTACCGGCAACTTGTGGCTTGGTTGGTTTTGGCAAACCGTACATATCTATCGATTTTCCACCTAATGTTAACACTGCTTCTTCAATATCAGATAGACATTCATTTAAAATTTGGTCTTTGAAATTCTCTACATTGTCTCCGATCTCTTTTTGCAGCCTGTGCTTAAAATCTTCAGACAAATAGTCTTTGAAGTCTTCCCAAAGAGCTATTGGGTCTGATATTTGACAAAAGACTAACATAATTGTGAACAGTTCTCGCATTTTTGCTGCTGACTGACAAAGCGCGGCCTCCTCCAACGTCGCATGCCAGTGTAGGTCATCTTCAAGCAAACCTAACATTTTGCAAGCAGCTTGGAAAGTAGGCTGCAACACACCATTCACAGTTTTTAGTGCTTCAAATGAAGTTGGGCCCCGCACTTCATGTATTACCTAATAACTGCTGCGTTGTGGAGGTCAGATAGGCAGTCGCTCCATGTAAAATACTGTAAAGTTAGAAACAGTGTACTTATAAATATTATTTTTACTTTTTTAGTTGAATACAAAATTTTGCGAATGAACAACTTCAATACAAAACGTCATACCCCTTTCAGACCAGAACCTTGTGGGTTGAAATTAAAAAAAAAAAACAAATATTTAGGTTGTGTTAGTTTCCAACCATAAGCCGAAATATTATTGATTTTAAATTAAAAAATAAAGAACTTCAATTTAAAACAAAATTTCATCCCCCTTTTCACCCCCTTAAGGGTTGAAATTCTAACAACACCGTTGCGTTAGATAGTAGTGATTTTTCTTCGAAAATTAAGGATTTTCAACTTTATCCCCCGTTTTAACCCTTCGGGGGTAGAATTATCAAAAACGTTGAGATACGTATTGATTAATTTTCAATCGTCAGTCTAAAATCAAAATTTGAAGATCCTAACTTCAAAACTGACGGACTTTCATCCAAACTTCCATCCCCTATTTTTCCCCTTTAGGGGTGGAATTCCCAAAAATCCTTTCTTAGTGGATACTTACTCTTCACAAAGAACACACCCTTCAAGTTTCATGTCTCTAGGACCAGCGGTTTGGGCTGTGTGTTGATATATCAACAGTCAGTCAGTCAGTCAGTCAGTCAGTTTCTCCTTTTATACATATAGATAGTTAGGATATTTATGTAATGAACCTAATGAAATGAAATTCAGTAACCGGTGATGAATTTAATGATACTTATTTTATACAAACTTATGTTTAGTTTGATTATTTAAACAATATTTTAGTTCCTGATGTATCGATAGATGGCGTTGTGCATTTAGCACTCTCCGCTGAATCGCGGTGATAGGAATCTCCGCAGAAACATGACCTCTTCGTGTATAGTAAAATAAAATGTCTTCGTCAAAGTTTTTATTCATACGTTATGATTTTAAGTTCATTATTGTTTCGCTGTTATTTTTCACAACATTATTTATTTATTTATTTATTTAACGGTTTATGTACACACATATAAACAGACAAGAAAAAAAGGAACAGAAAAATACGATAATATAACATTATTGCTATAGTAACGTAAAGAAAGTAATAGACAAGCATAAGATTAGAAAATAATTCGGATAGACATAAATAATACAAACTCCATTAAAATTGTATTATTAGTAGTATTTTAATAGAAAATTTACAATTGATTGTAACCGCACAAAGGATCGCAAAGGAAATGAAGGCACAAAAGCCGGGGGTACGTGCCGCGCGGGAAAATCCGGCGGCCATGCCGCCGGCATAGTGTGTAGGAACCATAACAGGCGCCTCTAACTTTTTTAGTACCTACTATACAAACGGGTTATAAACAAAATCAATCAATCTGCCTAGACTCTTCCCAAATATGTTGGCTTCCAGTCTAACCGGATGCAGCTGAATACCTGTATTTTACATGGAACGACGTGGTGTATTTTACAACCGGGTTGTATACCTAATAAATAAATAAAATAACAATACAAATATCCCGCCTTACGCCGACGCCTTACGCCGACGCCTATAACAACGACGCCTTACGCCGACGCCTAACGCCGACGCCTATAACACTGACGCCTTACGCCGACGCCTATAACACCGACGCCTATAACACCGAAGCCTTACGCCGACGCCTAAAGCCGACGCCTATAACACCGACGCCTTACGCCGACGCCTAACGCCGACGCCTATAACACCGACGCCTATAACACCGACGCCTTACGCCGACGCCTATAACACCGACGCCTTACGCCGACGCCTAACGCCGACGTCTATAACACCGACGCCGATAACACCGACGCCTTACGCCGTCGCCTATCGCCAACGCCTAACGCCGACGCCTATAACACCGACGCCTTACGCCGACGCCTAACGCCGACGCCTATAACACTGACGCCTTACGCCGACGCCTATAACACCGACGCCTATAACACCGAAGCCTTACGCCGACGCCTAAAGCCGACGCCTATAACACCGACGCCTTACGCCGACGCCTAACGCCGACGCCTATAACACCGACGCCTATAACACCGACGCCTTACGCCGACGCCTATAGCACCGACGCCTTACGCCGACGCCTTACGCCGACGCCTATAACACCGAACCCTAACGCCGACGCCTATAACACCGACGCCGATAACACCGACGCCTATAACACCGACGCCTATAACACCGACGCCTATAACACCGACGCCTATAGCACCGACGCCTTACGCCGACGCCTATAACACCGACGCCTATAACACCGACGCCTATAACACCGACGCCTATAACATCGACGCCTTACACCGACGCCTTACTCCGACGCCTATAACACCGACGCCTCTAACACCGACGCCTATAGCACCGACGCCTTACGCCGACGCCTATAACACCGACGCCTATAACACCGACGCCTATAACACCGACGCCTTACGGCGACGCCTATAACACCGACGCCTATAACACCGACGCCTATAGCACCGACGCCTTATGCCGACGCCTATAACACCGACGCCTATAACACCGACGCCTATAACACCGACGCCTATAACACCGACGCCTTATGCCGACGCCTATAACACCGACGCCTATAACATCGACGCCTTACGCCGGCGCCTATATCACCGACGCCTATAACACCGACGCCTATAACACCGACGCCTATAACACCGACGCCTTACGCCGACGCCTATAACACCGACGCCTCTAACACCGACGCCTTACGCCGACGCCTATAACACCGACGCCTATAACACCGACGCCTCTAACACCGACGCCTATAGCACCGACGCCTTACGCCGACGCCTATAACACCGACGCCTATAACACCGACGCCAATAACACCGACGCCTTACGCCGACGCCTATAACACCGACGCCTATAACACCGACGCCTATAACACCGACGCCTTACGCCGACGCCTATAACACCGACGCCTATAACACCGACGCCTATAACACCGACGCCTTATGCCGACGCCTATAACACCGACGCCTATAACACCGACGCCTACAGCACCGACGCCTTATGCCGACGCCTTATGCCGACGCCTATAACACCGACGCCTATAACATCGACGCCTTACGCCGACGCCTATAACACCGACGCCTATAACACCGACGCCTATAACACCGACGCCTATAGCACCGACGCCTTATGCCGACGCCTATAACACCGACGCCTTACGCCGACGCCTATAGCACCGACGCCTTACGCCGACGCCTATAACACCGACGCCTTACGCCGACGCCTATAACACCGACGCCTATAACACCGACGCCTATAACACCGACGCCTTATGCCGACGCCTATAACACCGACGCCTATAGCACCGACGCCTTATGCCGACGCCTTATGCCGACGCCTATTACACCGACGCCTATAACATCGACGCCTTACGCCGACGCCTATAACACCGACGCCTATAACACCAACGCCTATAACACCGACGCCTATAGCACCGACGCCTTATGCCGACGCCTATAACACCGACGCCTATAGCACCGACGCCTTACGCCGACGCCTATAACACCGACGCCTATAACACCGACGCCTATAACACCGACGCCTACAACACCGACGTCTATAACACCGACGCCTATAGCACCGACGCCTTACGCCGACGTCTATAACACCGACGCCTATAACACCGACGCCTATAACACCGACGCCTTACGCCGACGCCTATAACACCGACGCCTATAACACCGACGCCTATAACACCGACGCCTATAACACCGACGCCTATAACACCGACGTCTATAACACCGACGCCTATAGCACCGACGCCTTACGCCGACGTCTATAACACCGACGCCTATAACACCGACGCCTATAACACCGACGCCTTACGCCGACGCCTATAACACCGACGCCTATAACACCGACGCCTATAGCACCGACGCCTTACGCCGACGCCTATAACACCGACGCCTATAACACCGACGCCTATAGCACCGACGCCTTATGCCGACGCCTTATGCCGACGCCTATATCACCGACGCCTATAACACCGACGCCTTACGCCGACGCCTATAACACCGACGCCTATAACACCGACGCCTATAGCACCGACGCCTTACGCCGACGCCTATAACACCGACGCCTATAACACCGACGCCTATAACACCGACGCCTATAACACCGACGCCTATAACACCGACGCCTATAACACCGACGCCTATAGCACCGACGCCTTACGCCGACGCCTATAACACCGACGCCTATAACACCGACGCCTATAGCACCGACGCCTATAACACCGACGCCTATAACACCGACGCCTATAACACCGACGCCTATAGCACCGACGCCTTATGCCGACGCCTTATGCCGACGCCTATAACACCGACGCCTTACGCCGTCGCCTATCGCCGACGCCTTTTGCCGACGCCTATAACACCGACGCCTATAACATCGACGCCTTACGCCGACGCCTATAACACCGACGCCTCTAACACCGACGCCTATAACACCGACGCCTTATGCCGACGCCTATAACACCGACGCCTATAACACCGACGCCTATAGCACCGACGCCTATAACACCGACGCCTTATGCCGACGTCTATAACACCGACGCCTATAACACCGACGCCTATAACACCGACGCCTTACGCCGACGCCTATAACACCGACGCCTATAACACCGACGCCTATAGCACCGACGCCTTACGCCGACGCCTTACGCCGACGCCTATAACACCGACGCCTATAACACCGACGCCTATAACACCGACGCCTATAACACCGACGCCTATAAAACCGACGCCTATAACACCGACGCCTTACGCCGACGCCTTTTGCCGACGCCTAACTCCGACGCCTATAGCACCGACGCCTTATGCCGACGTCTATAACACCGACGCCTATAACACCGACGCCTATAACACCGACGCCTTATGCCGACGTCTATAACACCGACGCCTATAACACCGACGCCTATAACACCGACGCCTTACGCCGACGCCTATAACACCGACGCCTATAACACCGACGCCTATAACACCGACGCCTTACGCCGACGCCTATAACACCGACGCCTATAACACCGACGCCTATAGCACCGACGCCTATAACACCGACGCCTATAACACCGACGCCTATAACACCGACGCCTATAGCACCGACGC
The DNA here is from genome assembly GCA_914767755.1 of Agrochola circellaris. NCBI lineage: Eukaryota > Metazoa > Arthropoda > Insecta > Lepidoptera > Noctuidae > Agrochola > Agrochola circellaris. Next base: position 7,047,279 of record OU611850.1, on the reverse strand, counting down.
CTTATGCCGACGCCTTATGCCGACGCCTATAACACCGACGCCTTACGCCGTCGCCTATCGCCGACGCCTATAACACCGACGCCTATAACACCGACGCCTATAACACCGACGCCTATAACACCGACGCCTATAACACCGACGCCTTACGCCGACGCCTTTTGCCGACGCCTAACTCCGACGCCTATAGCACCGACGCCTATAACACCGACGCCTATAACACCGACGCTTATAACACCGACGCCTATAACACCGACGCCTATAACACCGACGCCTATAGCACCGACGAATTATGCCGACGCCTATAACACCGACGCCTATAACACCGGCGCCTATAACACCGGCGCCTATAACACCGACGCCTATAACACCGACGCCTTACGCCGACGCCTTACGCCGACGCCTAACGCCGACGCCTATAACACCGACGCCTATAACACCGACGCCTTACGCCGACGACTATAACACCGACGCCTATAACGTTAGGCGTCGGCGTTACGCGTTGGCGTTACGCGTCAGCGTAAGGCGTCGGCGTAAGGCGTCGGTGCTATAGGCGTCGGTGTTATAGGCGTCGGTGTTATAGGCGTCGGTGTTATAGGCGTCGGTGTTATAGGCTTCGGTGTTATAGGCGTCGGCGAAAGGCGTCGGCGTAAGGCGTCGGTGTTATAGGCGTCGGGTTTAGGCGTCGGCGTAAGGCGTCGGTGTTATAGGCGTCGGTGTTATAGGCGTCGGTGTTATAGGCGTCGGCGATTGGCGACGGCGTAAGGCGTCGGTGTTATCGGCGTCGGTGTTATAGGCGTCGGCGTAAGGCGTCGGTGTTATAGGCGTCGGTGTTATAGGCGTCGGCGTTCGGCATCGGCGTAAGGCGTCGGCGTAAGGCCTCGGTGTTATAGGCGTTGGTGTTATAGGCGTCGGCGATAGGCGACGGCGTAAGGCGTCGGTGTTATAGGCGTCGGCGTAAGGCGTCGGTGTTATAGGCGTCGGCGTTAGGCGTCGGCGTAACGCGTCGGTGTTATAGGCGTCGGCGTTAGGCGGCGGCGTAAGGCGTCGGTGTTATAGGCGTCAGCGTAAGGCGTCGGTGTTATAGGCGTCGGTGTTATAGGCGTCGGCGTAAGGCGTCGGTGTTATAGGCGTCGGTGTTATAGGCGTCGGTGTTATAGGCGTCAGCGTAAGGCGTCGGTGTTATAGGCGTCGGTGTTATAGGCGTCGGCGTAAGGCGTCGGTGTTATAGGCGTTGGTGTTATAGGCGTCGGTGTTATAGGCGTCGGCGTAAGGCGTCGGTGTTATAGGCGTCGGTGTTATAGGCGTCGGTGTTATAGGCGTCGGTGTTATAGGCGTCGGTGTTATAGGCGTCGGCGTTAGGCGTCGGTGTTATAGGCGTCGGTGTTATAGGGGTCGGCGAAAGGCGTCGGCGTAAGGCGTCGGTGTTATAGGCGTCGGTTTTGTAGGCGTCGGCGTTAGGCGTCGGTGTTATAAGCGTCGGTGTTATAGGCGTCGGCTAAGGTGTTCGGGTTCTAAGGTGGCTCCTCAATCCAGACGTCAGGATTGAGGAGCCACCTTTAACGTCGTATAACTTTTTAAGGGTTTTACTACAAATTCCAGGATCCGGCCTACAAAATCGGCTAATTTACTACTAAATATTGGTAGTAACCTCGTTCCGATATGAGACATGGCTCCTCAATCCAGACACACACCAAAATATACAGAGAGTCAGGACTGGTGAGGCGGGAGCAAGCGACGTACAGTTGTCCGTGTGAGAAGCAGCTTGTCCTGAGGTCGACACCCGCAGCCTTTTGTGTCTACCCCTGTGACTTGTTGATGATCATCGCAAAGCAATACTCACAGGGAACTGCACAAACTGGAAGGGCTAACTGTGGGGAATTAGTAATATACGCAGTATAAACACTGTCTCGCCAATGCTACAACTTGTTAGAATTTTCGCCTCGATGACGTTTCTTTGAAAAGACACGACATTGAGCCGGGTTCCATAACACAGCTTCGGTGGAGTTAAGATCCGAAAAAGCATAATTGGGACATCTACCTTCAGCTGAATAATGTACGCCGGAAGTTCACTTGCCGTTAGCGAATTCAGAAATTCTACGAGGTAATGTGTGGCATCATCTTATTTCTCAATATGAATCTACTACGCTTCGGAACGGGCAACTACAGTCAACAGTTTGTTCATTATAACTTGACACGTGACGCGATGGTAGCATTGAATTTTGCAGTCCTAATTTCAATACAATAGGGTTCAAAATGGCGACTGACAGTACAGTACTACCAATAACATGATTGCAAAATTCAGTCGCGTCACGCGTCAAGTTATATTGGACGCACTGTAGCTTCATCTTTCTGACTGACCGCCCCCTTGACAATTCAAAAGTGACTATACTTGGTTCAATTGAAATAAATGCTTTGACTGTTCGGACATAAAAGTTAATCGTTTTCATATTATTAATATCGGCTGAAATCTTTAAGTACTTGCAAGTCGTAAAGCTTACTCTGTAACGCACGGTTCTAACCCTGAAATTTTACTAGCAGACGAATTCATCACGAAAAAAAAAAAAAAATTGACGCGAAAACAGTCCAAGTCGAACACGTTTTCATAGTAGAAAATCCTAAAAGTACTAAGTACCTACTAAACCTAAGAGCGTTTCGGATAAGATGCAATCATCTTATCCGAAGCTGAGATACGAATTGCAACGGTTCTGAATTCTGACCGATGGCATTCGGATCTAGTGTGCAACCCCTCATACAAATATTTGGTACTTCCGCTACCTTAGCAACAATAGGACAATAGGACTATTAATGTTTGTAAAGTTAGTATTTGGAAATTGGATAGACGTTCTAACTTCGATGATGGGTGAGGAACGAGGTTACTTATAAATTTTGTTTTTTTTTATTTATTTTTCTTTGTTTTATGTTGCTTCTTTGTGTACTTACTGTGCAAATATTTCGACACAAATGTATTTTTGTTATGAAATAAATAACTTGAACTTGAACTTGAACTTAGTCCGAAATTGATCAATTCGGATTGGATCCAGTGCGCAAACGCTTTAATAAACCGTTAGTAAAACTTTGGTTTGCTAAGAAAGCGGTCACACAATAATCAATCTGCCTAGCCTTTACACAACTCTGTTGGGGTCGGCGTCCAGTCTAACCGGATGCAGCTGAATAACACTATTTTACATGGAGCGACTGCCTATCTAACCTCCACAACCCAGTAACTGGGTAATACGATACCCCTTGGTAAGACTGGTGTCAGACTTTCGGGCTTCTGACGACTCTTAACGACTGTCATAGATCCACGAATGACAGCCGGGACCAACGGCTTAACGTGCTTTCCGAGGTACGGAGGAGTCTCGGTATGTAAATATGGTCACCCATCCACGGACCAAACCTGCTGGATCGACCCATGCGGCTGTTATTACTTAGCCACAAGCTCCTCAAAGCGGTCACACAATAACAGCTGTTCATTTACTAAGCGTTTTTTGACACTTTAATTTCATATACTGGTGAAAATGACAGATTTTCATGTCGGCCGTTAAAATATGACGGAACCGCTTTCAACGTCAACGACGCAAATTAAAATTAAAAACCGATTATAAACTAAAAACAACCCGCTATCAGGCAGCCTAGTTAGCCACGTGCATATTATCACTAGATGTCCTTTTTACCCACTTTCGAAGCTAAACCAAAACACTGCACTTAATGATCCATTGTACCACAAGTAACGCCGCCCAGTTTCCAAACACTGGGAGAAAATAAAAAAGAGATCGGCCGATAAACACGATAAGATCATGGGTAAGCTTACATAGTTGTACATTTTCCTTATTCTTTACCTATTTTATGGATCAAATCACTGTTAATTTTATACGGTTCTTTGGTAAATTTTGAGGTAGGTTGTGACCAATAAAACCGTAAACTTTGAAAGTCTTGAACGATTTAATATTATTTAAAGCTAATGAAAGAGAAGTGATAGTCAATGGAAAGGGTTATGAGGAAGTTAAAGTAAACTGGATATCATTATCATCTTTTTTTTTGTCCCTATTTTAGAACTCCAAGGCGTTCGGAACGGCAGTCAGGATAAAGTGCTGAAACAATAGCGCAAACCGGAGCACGACACAAATTTTTCGACAGAATCGTCAACGAAAAGGGGAGAATCTCTTACTCGTGGCAAAAAAATGTGCTGTGCTAACTATCGTAAAATAAATAAATAAAAATAGCCTTCATTTCCTCTGACCTTAATATATAACAAGTAATAATATTTCCTTAATACTAATAACATTATGGCTTATGGTTATTAATCTTGCATTATGGATTATCGGCTACCAGGCCAGGAGCTGGTACGCTGGATTCTCGACTCCGTACTCATTCTGCTCGCGGTGATTGTCGTGCTCATCGCGCTCTTGGCTGTGTTGCGACATAGGCCTACTCTTATTCCTGTCCCAAGCTGTTCTTCGCCAACATTTTGGCAGATCATCCTTCCAACCTTTTCTCCTGTCTGTGGTTTTCCGTTCATCGGGTACCATTCTGTGACTTTTTTGGTCCATTTTTCGGGCTTCGCTCTCATCGAATGGCCTGTCCATTTCCAATTTAGTGTTCTTGCTACCTATCGTACCTACCTATATATTGTTATTATCGTTTAGGTGTAGGCCTACACGATTATGTGTTACTGTAATGTTTTCAAGGTTCATGTATGTGAGTTTCTTTATTCAACCATAACTTTTAAATGCCTGAACAGATTTGAATGTATGGGGTATCGTTAGAATCATCCCGAGTCGCACTGCCTTATTATTATTATTTGTAAAATTTTAAAATGGCGGCGATATGGCTCCCTTTTGAAATGTGAAAAAAACATGTTTTACAATAAATCTTGTCACTAAAATGTATAAAATAAATGTATATATAAAAAACAATTACCTAGTTCCTGTTTTGGCAGACTTGTTTTTTTTTACCTGCCTGTGGCTAAGCCAACATAGGCGGGTCATTTAGTAGTGGTGAAACAACTTTGCTGCTAGTATGTTCTGGTATTCTCATTAGCCATCAGTTTTCAGTAGCATCTTTCTTGAAAATCTTTATCGTCAAAGATAGATTGTTTATGCAGCTAAAGTCCCAGATTCAGTAGGTACGCCGGATGTTGTCATCTCATACACGATGTTGAATTTTCCCAGTGTTATTACTGTTAACCACTTCTTTTATTAAAAAACCTTATCATGCTGCCTACAGTCGGAGTAAATGAGTTTCAGTGTTTGTTATTTTTAATCGATACTTGGAAAATTAGGAGCACATGGTAAGGTATTTTCTTCTACTGGTACATAAGCATCTACACTTAATTTCATTGGTCTCTGCTATACAATATTTTGAAAGATGTTGCATAAAAACAAGGAATCATCTTAGCCGATTTTCATGTATTATAGAATCTGATCCAGTCTAAATCTATAATCAGATAGGGTCTCTCATATCCGCCATTCCCAAATACGAAACCTCTAATAAATATACCTCCAGCAGTGATAGCCTAGTGGGACTAGAGATGTAAATTGAAAAAAAACAAAATGTTTTTTTTCACAATCTTGAAAAAAAACATGAAAAAAATCTTGGCACCGTTGTTTTTTTTCTAAATTTGGTTTTTATTTCAGAAAAAGTGAAACACTATAACTAAAGTGGAATAAAACACTAAATTTGATTGTTTTATTTTTATTCAAGCCAAATTATGTTTAAATCTGAAAATGAACTTAAAAAATACTTAATGTGTTACAATCATCTTTATCAGTATCAGTAGCTACGGCTACGCTTGTTTTATCAGCATCGGAATAATGTTCTGTGTCTGTATTTGTTTCATCTGATTCTGAATCAACGACTATACTATCAGGGACTCTATTACCTTCTGCTTGTGTTAATATTGTTGATGATTGTACTTATTGAACAAAATAAAATAATAATATCAACTCATATACGATAACCGCCTTACCATATTTTTATTTTCCTACTCATGAAAAAAAACCTGCTCCAGAAAAAAAACAGTTTTTTTTTCATGTTTTTTTTCACCTCAGAAAAAAAACCGTTTTTTTACAACTCTAAGTGGGACCTTTGTACTGCCAAGTCATAGGTCTCGAGATCGAACCCAAGACACGCACCTCTGACTTTTCAGATTCATGTGTGCGTATTGTATAATTATTATTATTACTTGCTTCAAAAACAGTAAGGGAAAATATCGTGAGGAAACTGCTTATGCCTGAGAGATATTTCTCGACGGCATGAGAAGTTAAGTCAGAGGCCCATGGGCGGCATTAAAACTCTGACACTAGATTAGTCACTAACCACACGAAAAAGAATATTATAACTCTATTTCAAATAATTACAGGTCGAAATAATCAATCCCTAATAAATTCTCTAGCCTGAAAAACTCCGAAGTATTTATTCCGGTTCGCTAGTCATTCACAGTATACTTTTCTACATTCGAAACTATTCAATAATTTATATATTATTATTTATCTATGAAGCAGCTATCAGAACAGCACAATTTCGCTGCGTCATCGCCACATCCTGCCCCTCAATGTATTCCGTCCGTCAGACGACACATTTACATACTCTTTTAGCTTTTTCTTGCATAGATAGATTATTATTATTAATGATTATCTGAGATACTGGTTGGTGAATAGTGAATTAAATTAACTACGGAAAATTATAATAATATTATGGTTTAAGGACATCGCTCATTATAACAGCACCGCTCCGATACGGCAAATAACTTGTCACTCAAATTAGGATTTTAAATCAAACCATGACCAGTACCCTAATTGCGTAATACACGATCAATCAGAATCTGAATCGTTTTGAAACAGATTGCTAATCCATTGCTTCATAAGTTCGTAAAAAAATCTGCTCCACAACGTAAAAAACGCAATGAATGTTGTTGAACTATCAAAATGAAACAGATTAGTCGTAATCGTTTACGAAAATGTGTTGCGTAATTAGGTAGCTGGATTAGGAAATAGGAGGAACGGATTTAGATGAAATTTGGAACATGGGTAGACCGTGATCTGGATACTTTTTATCTGTTCAGCCGTTTTAGTGTGATAGCGTAACAAACAAACTCACTTTCGAATTTATATATATATATAAGTTAGGACGGTTAATTCTATACTAGTAATATTCTAATTACAAAACTGACACTCGGATTCTGAAAGACCAACATCAATATTAACGAACACACCTTGTAAAATACTGTCACTCCATGTAAAATACTGGTATTCAGCTGCATTCGATTAGACTGGAAGCCGACCCCAACATAGTTGGGAATAGGCTAGGCAGATGATGACACCTTAACCTTATGTTAACTGTAGCTGTGATTGGTAGTAAAATAATAATAGTCAATTAAGTCAGTTGACATGACATTTAACTAAACAACAGATTTAAATAAACAGACTTTCAGAAACTGGGGAAAACTTATAGCAATTTTTTTTTTCAGTATCTATTCGAAATTGCTGCTCTATATAAAGAAGAGAAAATACAATATTATGTCTTTTCTCTTTTATAAAAAAAGGTATACTTACTGCTCTTTTTTTTTTGCTAGCCTTTTATGTGTCCCACTGCTGGGCAAATGCCTCTCCTTTTTCCTTCAAAACCTCTCTTTCTTGTGCGATCTCTGGCCATGTTGGCCCTGATAATATGATGATCAGAACGTCACAACTCTATTACCCACAGATAGAAAATACCAAAGTAGATTTTCCTATTGGCGTTATTTGGCTTCATGGACAGTGGATGAAAGGAATTGTGTGATAAACAAATGTAAATTTCTTTAACATTCTTATTGAAACTTCTTAGCTGTATGAAAGGGTGAACATGTTCCCACATGTTCACCCTTTCATACAGCTAAGAACTCGTGGACTCTGCAATCATTTTACCGATAATCGATACGGTGAATGGCCTAATAGCGGAGAGCCTCGACCAACATCTCAGCACGCTTAGCATGACCACAATAGAAACGGGTTTATCTGTCATTTTGTCTATTCTTCCGTTGACAAACGACGGAATAACGGTTTATCTGTCATTTTGTCTATTCTTCCGTCGTTTTTCGACGGAAGAATAGAAAAAATGACAGATAAACAATCACAATTTGTCATTTCGTCTATTCTTCCGTCGACAAAACCCGTTTCTATGGTGGTCATGCTACGCGTTCAGGAGGCTCCCATTGTGCAGCTGTGTCAAGATCTTGATTCAGAAAGCAGTACCCCTGGAAACGGTAGGTACGCATTATGAGGAGCTGTATCTCTCTAGAACCCTGACCACTGGCAGTTTGGACCCTGTTCCTGATGCACATGGGCCACTATTAAAAAAAAAAAAAATGTTTTATAAAAATATTAAAAAATATAGTTAATATGTATATAAATGTAATAAACGATCCTTCAATTCCTGTGGAACCATCACATCTATTGTCATCGTTTATGATTTTATGTAAGTAGAATTTCACAAAATATCGAAGAAATGCTGTCTGCTTCTACGACCAGAAAAAATACTCATAAATTAATCATGATTTGACAATACTTCAGAAAAACTATCGTCTGACGCCTGTCAGTCACAGGAACACACATTTAATATTCATAAATCGACATGTCGCGTCATACTCATAAATAAATTAGAAATTCATAAAAAACTGGTCGGACCACCCCTAGCTTTACATGCGGTATTCATACACTCATCACGAATCATTTCTATTTTCGAATACAATTTTAAAACTTCCTTTTCAACGAAAGCAAACCTTATTGGAACGACACACAATTCGATATTTGAATCTGTGAACGCAAGCATACCTTTGCAAATATAAAAATAAATTCTCTATGAAATAAAAAAATATTTTACTTTTTTTCTGTAGGTCTGTGGGCCACGTGCCATGATATCGTAATTTTACAGCCAGACGACATTTCCTTAATTTGCATCAAGATATGATTCGGAAATGACTGATCATATATTTTGTTTTTATATCGTTGTAAATTATATTATTTATATGGCTATTGATATTTTTTTAAACTTATATTTATTGGGTGCAAGATTTACGACCAATTGATACGAGAATAAATAAAGTTTAAGCTATTCAAAAACAGTAAAGCTACTGTCACCTATAGGTTGAGTGAAGAATAAAATATTTGGTTTGGCGAAAATTGATTAAAAAGCAAGATTGTGATGATAAATGTTAATGAATTTGAAGAACTAGCTTCAAAGCAAACCAATAATTAGTAACTTCCATCCTACAAGAGCCTGTTAATTATTAAATATCCTAGTAGGCATTTTAAGAGACCGTCGCACTATCCCAGGTCATTAAGGGTCAGTTTCTCGAACGAAAGTTATCGCAAAAGTAATGTGACAAATTATAAAGCGCGCGTAAACTGCTGTGATTGGTTGAATAAATTGGCAACAACCAATCGCAGCAGTTTACGCGCGCTTGACAATTTGTCACATCAATGTTGCGATAATTTTCGTTTGAGATACTGGCCGTTAATAACTAACAGAGTTCCCGATAACACAGTTGCTCCATTCAAAGTCTCTAAGTAGTTGCCCCTCAAACTTCTTCATACGCTTAAGTAAGAATGCAAATACCTTCACGATACACATAATTAAAGTGACAGCCATGAATCAAAGACAAGCCATTGATGAGCAACCGTTCAAATGGCAATTTTAATCAATTTAATTGCCTTGCATCAATGGCCGCCACTTAGTAAACATTGAGACAATTATGTACATTTTATGGGCACATTATCACTCTGGCCATCAAGGATATACCTTATAAAAATAAAGCGTAGGGAGGCGTAATATCCACATTCTTTAACGCGCTCTTTTACACGGTCCTCGTGGAATAAGTGACATTGTAAAGTGTACTGTGAAAATGCTTATTTAATTTCTGTTCATACATATTCTCTTTTTGGATTAGTCTGTAGGTCTCCAGTAACTAGGTAGGTCTGTAATTTAAGGGCAGCTAACTAAATTTCTGTTCTTTTTTTAAATCTATTTCTAACCGGCGTAAGTATTTACTTTTTCCATAACATACTACGAACATTATAATGTCTATTATCATTGTCACCAATTAAAATACCTCATGATCTTCATGAAGACCCACTTTATTTTACTACAACAACAACAAATTACAAATAGAAAAAATAACTCAATTTAACACACCATAAACAACACATTACTTAAAGAATACCTCTCCAATTATCTATGGTCTATCAATGTTGGGAGTGCGTTCGGAATCCACTACCGGCGCGGGGCGATGTAGGCTTTTAGCTAAAAATGCGCTGGTTCCGAGGGCATCCCCCCTATGTTAATGGTCACTGGTAGATTCCTGTGCGTACGGCAAACGCTAATTTAAACTGGATGCTACGCTGTACAGGGGAAGGACATTGTGGTTTGTTATCTTACGGTATATTTTTATAATTCGTTTGAATATTATTCATTTTTATTTCTTTTCGTTTCATGATCATCAGTTTGGTTCGAAGATTTTCGACCAGTGACAACAACAAAACCTGCAAGAGAATCGAAATTTTGAATCATAAAAATATTATTAATCAGTATTCACGTAAAAACTAGAAAACATGAGACCAATACAACAGTACTTCGTATTATTGTATTGATCTCATCTTTTTTAGAAAAAAATATACAAAACAGAAATCCGTAAAAAAACAGAATTTGGTAAAACACACAACACTCGTATAAAAATCAACCACATACATTCACAAAAAAAAAAACTACAAAATCTTGTCTATTAACGCACCACTATCCCACCTCACCTGTGCGTATACACGTCAATATTTTATTTATCGATGGTCGGTATCTGCGATATCGGCTCTTCGATACCGCGGTACCAGCCAGGTAAATGAGGCCGCGAGACACCTCCACTGCCCCCTGTGCAATGTGATTTACGGACTACTCCCACTAGCCCACGGCTGAATAAAAGTATTCATTATCTAAAGCACTAGACTTAAAAGTGCAATGGTTTTAGATTAAATTAATCGTCGGCTACTTGAAGGATTGTTGGGCTTGGTTGATGACTTTCGTAGTGGAATTATTCTTAGAGAACTCAGATAGTTTTTCAACAGAAATGACCATTCCCACACTGACGCATTTTAATTAAATAAAGGCAGTGTATAGAGTGCCGCTAGCGGTATAATAGTGGCGCTGCCTCGGCCCGGCTAAAGTTTCGAAAGCATTGCATTGTCATTGTCGCTGAGTCACTGTCACTTGTTACTTTTTTTTTTTCGTTGAGCTTAGTTCGCTGTAAAACACCACTTTTTCCGCCAGGGATAAAGTGCCGTTAGCGGCACTCTGTACACTTCCTTAAATAAAAAGGAGAAATAAATAATAATTGATATTTCGGTTTCGATAAATGACACTATTACGCAGTTTCTGAAAACCTTTGCCCAACACAAAAAGCTAACAGATTATGTCACTTATGTGACAATAGTTTGACAGTCTGTTTACTGATTTTTGTGTTGATAAAATAAAATAAAATAGAATAGCGTTTTATTTCTTGCTTTTTGAATTACAAATATAATATAAAAAAGTGCATGCAATCATAATTCATAATTTATTACAACATTCCTAATTCATAATAATTACATAATTACATTTTGTGTTGATAAGCCTATTAAAAACCGAACGAGATTCTCTTAAACAGTAACTTTCATAGACTTTGTTTCTTCAGAAAAACAACGATCTCTTAATCTATAAGTTTCTATACACCCAACCATCTCCTCAAGTCCAAAATTCCAAATTCCAAGTCAAATATCCACCAATATATCGATCAGGCCACAATAATCTCGTCACTACAAAGAGGCCATGTTTGTCTTGCACCCAGCTCTATGTAAATGTGCAGAGATCTATGCGCGTGCGCCGTTCGTCGCAGATTTATTGCATAATTGACTTCCGGCGGGAAAGCCGCCATCATGACAACCGAGTACCGGCACACTTATGAATTGCCTAACAGTTAAATTGCTTGGTTTTAAGGGTCTATTTGTATTTTATCTAAAAGTTGTGTAGTTCGTTTCTGATTTTCAGTCACTTGGAAGCCGTTGACTAATATTTTAAATAAAGTCTCAGTTACAGTTTCTTCAGAACGGGTTACAGCTTTGGGTTACTGTCCTAACTTTTAGCTAGTTTTACATAATATAATGTAAAGTGCCTGATAATCTTATCTAAAGAATTACCGCGGTTTTATTTAAAATCAATCCCAAAATATCTAGAGTTGTGTATTAATAATAAGTACCTGGGCGACCGAGCTTTGCTCTGGTGAAAATAGCGAATGCTCATTTAATAGTATACGATAGTTCATACTACTTACATACTAATTCCATGTCTACTTACATACTAATTCCATGCTGCCGTGATAGTAGCTACTTACTAATTCCATGCTGCCATGATAGTAGGTACTTACTAATTCCATGCTGCCATTTCTGTAAATTATTGTTAATTGTCAAATGTCAATTATTCTAAGGTAGCCATCTTTTTCTAAGCTTTGGGTGCACGAGCTCTGCTCGGGTGAAAATACGGAGAAACCGAATTTTCCCAGATATGAAACCTAGCTAGATAGATTTTTCGCCCCCGTAAACGTCTATATTGCAACTTTCATCGAAATCGCTAGAGCCATTTTCGAGAACATGATTATAAATATATATATATATACACGTTCAGCTGTCATTTAGAATCGGAATTATGTAGGTAGGTGCCTGATTTAAGTTAACCTATACATACACGGTTATAATTTCTTCCTTACAGGGTATAAAAAATATAATTTCCTTTTAGGTATAACAATAAAAATTTCCCTCGTTTCGCCCAGTTTCCCTTGTAACAAACATGCGTACGCGCAAGTGCCGTAAGTTCATAACAGTTCACGACAGGTTGATAGGTCGCTACTTACGTTATGAGCTACACTATAACGCTTTCTCTCAGATGACGCTTGAGTTTCGTTACTTGTATTACAGTATTAAAATGTAAAAGAAAAAAAAAATGTTTATTTGGACACAGTTCGTGAAACACGACAGTTTAGGCAAATTGAAAGCCAGCTTTTATAAATATCTCAACGAACACTGAGTTTCTTAGCCCTGCGTTGTCTCACTGGGTGAGTGAATTTGGGCTACTCATTACTTTTTATTGTATTACCTGGTTTTGTCTACTTTAGTTTGTTTTGTTCATAATTTGTCTGTGTTGCTTTTGTTTTAATTTAGTTTTATTTATTTATTAAGTTTTTTTTCAGCGCAACCTATGGGATTTTATTTCTATTGTTTTTTTGTAAGTTACAACCACGTTTTGTGTGCATGCAATTTACCTATAAGTGATTGTTACACTTTATTCTGATTTCTTGCTTCTGTTTCATTTGCTTATACTAGTGTATTTAATTGTGGGTGAACCAAATAAATAAATAAATACAAAATAAAAAAAGTGAAAATAATATTTTAACAACAATAGTGTGTGCCTCACGGCTGCGCCAAAAAGATTCATTTCAGCATTAATGCCAGACAGGTGCTGTCTGACGCTGGTTTTCTAATGAACCTATAATTAGGGACAAGTGACGGTGAGTACAAAACAGTTTCAACATACCTAAAACATAATTTGTATACTTCTAAATAAATAAATGGACTAGTAATAAAATATAAATTACAAAAACAAAAATAAAACTTATAAGAAAACAATAGGAACTGTCCACGCAAAACCTGTTCTTAGCGATTAGCTAGATTAGCTAAAATGTATGCAGTTTTGTTCAAGTTTTAAAGCAAGTATTTTCTCTGCACTCAGAGGTTTTAATACCTATCTGTTATGGAAGCAATATAGTAACTCTTTACAATACTGAAAATCTCAATCAGCTTATTATAGTCGCCATCGCCAATATAACCTTTTATGAAATTGTCGTTTTTTTTTTTTATCCGTAGACGGTGAACCTCTTGGCCTGCATCTCACCGGCTTGTAAGTAATAATCAGGCCGAAGGTGGAAGCGAGCTTCACCCGGAATCCTCAACCACAGAGGAACTGGCTATCTTACCTCTAACTGCCGAAACACAACAATGCTGTTAACATTATTGTAATGGCGACAGACTTAGATAAGATGGTGGTAGCTAGCCAGGCGGGCTTAGAACAAGCCCTACCACCAACCAAACTGAGAAACAAAATTTTGCCGCACTGGAAATTGAACCCGGGACCTCTAGGTCTGAAACAGGTGGTCTAACCACACACAAAGGCGGAAAAAATAATTGGTCCCTTGTTGGTCCAATTCCTATCAGATGGCTGGTAATAGTTTACCAAATGGCAGATAATTATTCTATGAGACTGACTTTATCAATATGTAAAGTAATTGCATCAGTTACGTGAGCTGAGAATCGAAAACAAACTTGGCTATTTACTTCAGTCCACATTTATTTACAAATTACTGTCTTTACATAAATACGCTCAGTATATAGTGCGTACAATGGCTTGACGTCGGCGCGTACGCAGCGGGTGTCGCCACAAAGCGCACGCGACGACAAACGACAGGCTACTGGGAGACCAACCTCTATGTATACTGCAGGCTTTATACCTTCCTTACCAATGTCACGTAATAAAACCTTTTAAACTATAAAAAAACAAATATGACTTTGACAGTTGCAAATTGGCGGGAATATGAATTATTTTGACAGTAATTTGTCTATGGGTTGTGCAATTTATAGTGTGGATCTATTTTCGCGAATACGTTCAGTTTTAATCACAATATATGCACGGTGCATGCACAATGGTTCGACTCGTACGCAGCGGGTGTCGCCACAAAGCGTTGTCGCGACGACAGCCGACAGGCTACCGGGAGCCGACACAGACTATGAATACTTAGTATAGGATATTATAGCACTTTGTTTGTGCGCACCGGCACTAGGTTTTTAATATAGGCTATGTATCATCGGTTTAATTTTATTGTTTGATACGTGTCAGTTACAAGCGTGCACTCATATCATAATTTTAGACAGAAGTTCTCATTGTCACTACGACAGTATGAAATTTACATTTAGAGCCACAATATCATAAAAAAGACATGTTCATCACCTTTTACAAATTCCCAAACACATTAAACTCCCGACCACAAAAAAATACTCACTATACAAATCCACTAACTGATTTAAAAAATCAATACATACAAACACTAAATGAATAAAAAGCCCGGCCCACACCGTGCGCCGTATATTGTTCAACAAACCCATGTTATCTGATCGAACACATTTGATACCTCCTCATTCACCAGCCGACATCAATCCGATCAGCGATCTAAATGAGATTGACGCTCAATCAAACTACAATTAATTAAGGGGCACACAATGCAAACCGGTGGGCTGAACATTGAATGATAAAGAACGGGGCATTGGCGACGATATTAAAAACTGACCGGCGGTTATCTATGGTGATCTTAATGAGATTGGATCTATTAAACGATAATTAATTAGGGAGCAAAGGTTGTATAGGTACAATGTTAGCTCATGGTGGGAATACTGAATGATTCGATGTGGCGCATTGGCGAAAACATAGAAAAGCGGCTGAAACATAAAGGAATATAATTAAAAGAAAAAGTCACGCAATTACAGCCCATGATTATGATCCTTGTGACGGTCTTCTGAATGATGAAGAATTGTCCATCAAAATAAAACGTTAAACAACAGTCGACCTATTCTGTAAAAATCTCACCGTAAAGCGAAATGAGCTGTCAATATTGTGAATCCCATGACAGTTCACTTCAAGCTCACCTAAGTTTTCATCATTGTTACACGGTGAGATTTTTACAGAATATACCGGCTGATCATGTATCTCAAATCAAACCTTAGTTGTGTTAAAAAGTAAGCCAAAAGACGAAAAATTATTGATGGAAACAGGCAATAAACGAATTGCTATTTTATTCTAAAATACGTTTCTCAAAATCATACATAGGCGTTTGAAATAGTAGAAGTGAAGAAGAGGAAGACACTAATTACACTGTAGGCCTATGTCCCCACATAGAGAACAACTTCATACCCTGTCCGCACAATTTACTTAAAGAGATTGATGATTACAATCAAAGCCCAATTAATTAGAGAAGCTACACAATGTACCAACTTCAGGCCGGAGACGAACCACCAGTTCAAATAAATCGGGCATTCAGAGATACTCTAGACTCTAAAGTATCTCTGAATACCCGATTCGCGAGTGATACTCTAAAATTTAGAGTATCACTCGCGATCAGAATGGTGCTTACCAGTGAAGCATAAGAATGATTGAGTGAATATAATGTAGGTAGTAGTAAGCAAGAAAGAAATAAAACTATTTTATTTAGGACACGCACAGGAAATGAAACAATAAAAAAATAACATTAAAGCAGTGGAAATAAAAAAGAGAAAAAAGTAGACCTATGCGGGGCCAAAAAGGCTCCTATCTCAGCATGATAATATTTAGCCGTTCTAATTATAGAGAGGAAAGTGTCGTGTAGATACCAGAGACTAACGCAGTTTTTGACAGACCTCCAAAAACCATAATAGGAAGTCATAGTGAAGTTGAAGGTAGTTGCCCATTCCAAAACGTAGATCTCTATGGAGAAGAACGGGCAAGAAACTCCAAGGACACTGTTTAAAATCATATTAACATATTGAAATAAATAAAACTGTATTAAGTTGGTTTGGTCCCAAATTTGTTGTGTTTTACCCGACTACGGCGAAGCAAAAAGAAGGGTTATGATTTTGACCGTTATGTATGTATGTATGTATGTTCAACTGTTACCTCATAACTTCTAAAATCCTAATCATAATTTGACAAATGAGGTATCATTGGAAGCGTCTTGATTATCCGCTTGTTATAGGTTATGTGACTCATTCAATATGGCGGCCTCTAGAAGACATAAATTCATGAAACTACAAATATTTCAGATAGAACTCAAGAAATAGGTGCAAAAATGGTCAAGGTAAAGCCGTGGTCGCATGCCATTATAATTTGGTAGGTGTACAAGCTTTCATACTTTTTAGAGCGTGATTTTTCAGTAGTCGAGATTTAGTTTTTAAACTTTCTTTTAATTTTCTTCAGTAATTTTCATGCTAGACCTTTATTTAAAATACAATAATCTTATGATCATGACAAGTTAGTTTATTTTTCCAAGCTGTAAGTTTAATACCGGAACATTCTCATGTTCCATAAGACGTACTCTTCAGAAACATAAACATGTAAAGCTTCACACAATCTAAAATCGGTACCATATCGATTTGGTATCGATACTATTTAAAATCGCCAAAACATAACATTATGAATGGTGCGACGTACCTATCGGCTAATCAGCGGCGGTCAGTATCGGCTATCGTGCTCGCATAAAGATTCAACGGATAGCCGCCGTATCTCAGATGATAGCTGAGATAAATGGAAGCGCGCGCAGCCGAAATACGGCCGGGAATTGAACAAAAAGGCGTATGCGCAAGATGGTCGTATGCGAGGTGAGGCAAGCAGAAAATAGTTTTGTAATTTTGACTGGAGTTTCTTCTTGAAATCTCTTTAGGATTTTGACTGGAGTTTCTTCTTAAAAGCTCTTGTTTGATTGAGGCGAGAAGTTGATACCGTTCATGGACTGAAGTCAGTTCCAAGTTCAAGATTTATTTGATTATCAAAGTCTTATAGTTTGTTGCTTTGAGTAAAGTAGTAAACTCTTCAATAAAGCTGTTCTCATATCCTCAGCTTTGATCTCTGTACCCCGCTTTCTGCATTCAGTCAGTCTACACCAGCTTAGCAAGTGTGTAAGTGTATTTTGGTCACAGTATTCAAAATTCAAAAGTCATTTATTCATACTAGGCTGAGAATCAGCACTTTTCGAACGTCAAAATTACATAAGACAGTCCCCCTAAACGCCCACCCTTCACCCCACTCCCTCCCACCTTCCCCTTCTTGCCACTTGCGTGCGTTAGCTGGGAAGAAGAAGTGGCGCAATAAACTCCCCAGCAGCACGCACAGCTGTCTGTTCAGTTGGAATGAAAAAAAAATGATTCTATATAATAGTATTCAACATAATTAACATAATTTAAATTATTATCCATATGTTAGTATCTTTGATTAAACATCCTTAAATAGATTTTCATATCTAGACGATACAACAAGAGCAAGCAACAGAATCTTTGGTTGTCAAGAGTTGCATAGCATGCATGATGCACTCAAGCGCTTTGCATAAATCCCAGAATCGATCGGTAACATATCAAAGTTCAATAAAAATAAAGAAGGTATGTGCTTATGATAGAAGTGAAAACTTGCGACTGGAGCCGAGTACACGCGATTTAGCGTCACCGACCGTCTGGAGCCGAGTACGCGCGATGTAGCGTCACCGACTGACTGGAGCCGAGTACACGCGATTTAGCGTCACCGACTGACTGGAGCAGAGTATACCTGATTCAACGTCACCCGAGCGTGACGGTCAGTTTCGTTCACTGTTCCGAAAAAGCGCAAAGTACGCCTCTAAAGAACTTTTCACTTAAAAAAGTAAATACATAAAGAAACTGTTCATTCTCTCACAGCACCATCCCGGCGGTGTCCTTAAAGGCTAGTGTGACACTGTTATTTAGTATCGGACCGGTAGCACACGCCTGTCGCCCGCGCAGATATAAATACAAGCTAAATCTGACGACAAACTGCGCGTGTGGACCAAGGATAAAAATGTTTCGGACGCGATTATGTTATCGGCTTTATAATATTGTTATGTGTAGGGATTTTGAGGTCTAATGGTGTGATTATTTTATGGTTTAGGACTGTTTGTTTATAAGTGTGTCTCAGAGCTTAATCTTAGATCTTAGATCTGAGACTACAAGTATAATTCCGATTCCCGGCCACCGTAGGCGCGGGATTGCGAACGATGAGCAATGGGTAGCTCGCCGTCCGATAAGCACCAGGGTCCGGGTCGACGGCACATTGTGTTCCACGCGTGCCTCAAAGAGATGTCAGCACAACTGACGGCGTCCGCCAGGACCGATGCCTGCCGGGGTCGCGGGAAAGTCCGAAAGGGATACCGTGGCTCCTGGCAACACACAGGCAACTGAAGGAACACGGGTGGGTTCTAGTCAGTAAGAGACTGACAGGCCTTTTTGATAATTTCCCATCCAAAAAAAAGCTACAAGTATAATCTCAGTGGTGTGCTAATGCCTAAATCATTTCCTCTGTGTTTTCTATAAAAAAATCCAGATTTATATTCTGTCAGAGTCGGGTTTATCAACACAGAATTATTGCTGTCCAGTCCAGTCTCGTCCAATCCAGTCTTACATAACTTCCTTTCCAATTCCAAACCCCAACAATTTGCTAGCGTTTAGAAAATTAATTCATCGTCACAGGCGAGACACATCTTGAAGGGAGACTATGAAGCAGCTGACGTCAAAGAAGAATCCCAGTACATACTCACCCATTGCAGCGCAACCTATGCAACAGATGATCCTGAATTTCAATAAACTTTAATCATCTGAATAGATATAATTTTAACAGCACCGAGAACAAACTACGCTAGAGTCGTTTAAGAGGGGGGCTGAACTCTATAACTCTATTCTACCTAAAGTAATGAAGGAATCGAAATCACTTCCAACTTTTAAAAGGCTATTATAAAGCACCACCTGAATAATGTATAAATTGTAAGTTTTTACCATTTTTATAGCTTAATTTTTGTTTATTACCAAGCGAAACCGTGGGTTAACTTAATTATTATGTTTTTCCTCATAGGAGTGAATAATCGTATTCTTTTTGAGCGAAATAAATGTTCTTAAACCGTATAGTGATGAAGTGACAGAATTAATTTACTAGTAGTAGTAAGCAGAACTTGAAATTGTGTTTAGTTTATAACAAACTGTACAAATAAGCCTGGAGATCTGGTGGGATACCCGGTTGGATCGAATTTCCATTTGCTGTATATTATATTATCTACACTAATATTATAAAGAGGAAAGATTTGTGTGTATGTTTGTAATGAATAAACTCAAAAACTACTGCGGCGATTTCACCATTAGAAAGCTACATTCACCCTGAGTAACATAGGCTATATTTATTGCTAGAAAAGATTAGAGATCCTTACTAAAACTTTAGTAACGTAACCCAAGGTGTATTTTTTTTTCCTTTCGTCGCATGCGCTGCGGAAAGTATTGATGAGAGAACAAAATTATGTTCTACAATATTAAAGAACATATCAATAACTATAAAAAACTTCGTGATACTGTATGTCCAACTATTATCGTTATGTCACAATAACCACTTTTTACATTTTAAAAGTTGATAGAAATACCGAACAAAATTAGACCATGTTATTCATACTTCTGTTTAAATCCTTATCCAAATAAATCATATTGATTTCAAGACTGTTTCAATTCATGTATATTACTTTTTGAATTGTTCAAATCGGCTATTCCATTCAATAGATATTACGAATTTAAAAAGTTATAGATATAGAAAAGGCGCCGCCGCGCCGCGCCGCGCCTTGGCGGACGGAATCCAGTATAAACTCTGTACGTGATCGTATAGCTTTTGTACATGACGAAGCTTGCTTAACCCCGCGTCTTATTTAAAAGCGACAGACGCGCGAATACACGATCGGTCGAACTTTTGTGTTCGGTGAACCTGAACGCGTGGTCGCGCCGACAGAGGGCGCTTTCCGGTTTTCCGAACAAAAAGTGTCATATACACGCGACCGATCGCGTATTCGAGCGGCAATCGCTTTTAAATAGTACGCGGCCTAACACAGATGCTCTACGAAATATGTCTCTTTGATGAGGAACAGTATAATCTTCTTCTTTTCATGTGGTAAGTGTCTTGATTGGTGTCAGAGTTTTAATGCCGCCCATGGGCCTCTGACTTGGCTTCACATGCCGTTGAAAAATATCTCTCAGGCATGCCGGTTTCCTCACGATGTTTTCCTTCACCGTTTTTGAAGCAAGTGATAATTATACAATACGCACATGATTCTGAAAAGTCAGAGGTGCGTGCCTTGGGTTCGAACTTGAGAACTATGACTTGGCAGTCTGACGGTCACCACTAGGCTATCACTGCTAAACAACAGTAACAGTATAATAATATGCACGGATCGAGAGGGTTAATCATATAATAAATAATCTATATAAATAAAAAATTATCAATAAACGTGTTGCTAAGCAACAAAATACGATCTAAAGAAAAGCGGCCACATTCCTCTAGATCGTATTTTGTTGCTCCGTGTCTCAATATGAAACTTTATAAAAGGTATTAGAAAATTCTAGACACACTTACCGAGGGTCCTGTCTAGCCGTTATTTATAATTCCTTCTCAGTCACGAGATAATATTTTTTTTAAAGAGTGGCGCTAGTGGACCTTTAGGCGCCCTCTTAAAGAACTTCGTCCCAATACAAATAAGGATTGATAACATAATTTAAAGTTACTCTAGTACCATGGTGAAATATACTATAAGAGTTATAAAACCTTCATGTTCATTCTACAATTTAATGGATTGATAGTTGCGCCTATTACTTTTGTGAACTATTTTGCTGGGGTCTGCAGATCAAACGATTTATAGTACAAATTAACAGCTCATATGACTTTCTTTTTGAGCAAAAAATAATCATTAGGTACACAGGATAGAAAACAAATATTTCCGCATTATTTATCTTTCTGTTATTTGCGTAGGTAATATTGGTTGATCTATGCTGTGCCCAACAATGCTGGGTCCATAATTGTGATTAATATAATTATTTACCTACCAACTTTATACATTATGGTACGCAATAAAGAATCGAGAATTGAGAATTGACAGTGACAGCTCTTGAACGTGATTATATCCTGATCGCAGTCAGTTTCATTGGCGAAATTCACCCTTATTAATTTTGCCATTCACGGTCTATTTTCTCCATCACAGCACACAAACAAATGAACAATGAGTTCAAAAATACCGTTTAATTATTTCGAATAAAAAACCAAGAAGTATTGTTGTTAATTTCGACTTCCCCAACAAATTAAAGTTAGGTATGTACTTCAAACCGTTCCAGTCGAGTAATCTGACTACATTTTATTGCTGCTTTTATTTTAGCACAAAACTGAACGAAGCTTTAAAGCTCATATTGTACCAAAACAAAATTTAAACAATTTTAGACTATACCAGTAAATGATAGAGTTCCTTTTCGCTTGTAAAGAGAATCAGAAGGACTTTTAGAGCCCGAACGGTTTACAAATTAAGGACTCTAATGGGGTATTTAAAAAAATGTTTAATTGCATTGCGAAAGAATAGTGTGGACTACAGTTTTGTATAAATATTTCACTACTTTCATAGAATGTTGTATAGGGTGAGAATATTTTCTCTCTATAACTATATAAAAGTTGAGGTTTTTGAGTCAAATTGGCGACTTTTTTTGTCTAGTCCATAGCAATAACTAGGTAGTATGTCATTTTATTTTTGATCGCTGATACAGGAAGCAACAGCGCGAACAAAAAGGTGCTGATCCCATCTAAACTTATTTCTAGTGGAAAGCTAACTTATTTATATCTATACGCTGTGCTAATGCGACGCTAAAGTAGCTTCAACTTAACTTTAGTTCAAATCTACGTCTACGCGACGGTAGTGCAGCGTCTACGCAGCGTCGTCGTCGCGTCCACGTGAAGTTCACCAATTATGTAGATGCGAAGGTTCATAGAATCTTCTACAGTCACCAACTGGGTATCTATGCCTTATCTTAAGAGACACAAAACATTTGGTAGCAAGTTAATGAGGCACATTTCCTCATAAATCCGTGATCAATGATCGCTGATCGTACAGGCAGGGACAGTGGGAACAAAAAAGTGATCCGATCTAAACTTATTTTTACTTACTACATACACCTTACACGCCGCGCTAACGCGACGCTAAAGCGGCGTCAATGAAACTTTCTATCACGTCTACGCGATGTAAGCACAGCGTCTACGCGGCGTCGAAGTGAAAAAGAAATTAAATAACGTTGAGATGATATTTATTTCAATAAGTAGATCTTCTGAGACACTTTTAAGGTAAACAAATTACTTGTTAAGTTAGCATTCCATAGCCGATAGCAAGTTGCAGCAGCAAGCGACGACGTCTCGCCTCAACACGACTGGTTTCTATAAATTTCTATGAAACCGTCGTGTCGCTAGCTACGGAAGGTATTTCATAGAAACCAGTCGTGTCGCAGCGACACGTCGTCTGCTGCTGCCGCCTGCGGTCAACTACAGAATGGTACCTTAATATTTTAGAACTAGATGTCACTCGCATTCCCTGACTGATCCCTGTGAAGAAATGTCGAAACAACCTCAGATGTCATGGTCTCTTTTAAAGTCCAGACAACGTCGTCGCGTCCACGTGAAGTTCACCAATGATGTAGATGCGAAGATTAGTTAGCCTAGGTCCATAGAATCTTCTACAGTAACCAACTGTGTATGCCTTGGCTTGAAAAAACACAAAAAATTTGGCTCTTAGTTAATGAGGCACATCACCTGATCACCGTTCGCCTGCTCGCTGCAGTCCGTGATCAATGATCGCTGATGGAGGAAGGGACAGTGGGAACAAAAAGGTGCTGATCCGATCTAAATTTATTTGTAGCGGGAAGCTAACTTATTTCTACCTATTCGCTTCGCTAACACGACGCTAAAGCCGCGTCGACGTAACTTTGGTTGCGATCACGTCCACGCGACTTTAGTGCAGCGTCTACGCAACGTTAGCGCAGCGTCTACGTAAAGTTGAATAACGCCGTAAATGTGACGGCAACATTAGGTCCATAGAATCTTCTACAGTGTATCGATGTCTTGTCTTGAGATGTACAGAAAATTAGGTTCTTAGTTAATGAGGCACATCACCTGATCACCGTTCGCCTGCTCCCTGCAGTCCGTGATCAATGATCGCTGATCGTACAGGAAGGGACAGTGGGAACAAAAAGGTGCTGATCCGATCTAAACTTATTTGTAGCGGGAAGCTAACCCGCTCGCTGCCGCCGCTGATTGTTCGTTATCTAGTGCAGGCGACTTTAATTCGAAATAACAAGGGTTACATATGTTTAAGTAGATGTTAATAGGTGGTTTTTGTCTTGTTTTTTAATTTGAAAAGGTTGATTAAGATTTTTAGGGATGAATTTCTTGCTTAAACGGTAGGTATGTCCATCATTCACTTCCTGATTTAAAGACATGGCCGACCCCCAAACTCAAACTCAAACTCAAAGTATTTATTTCAAATAAACCAATTACAGGTACTTTTGAATTGTCAAGGAATCAATCTACCTAGCCTTTTCTCAACAATGTTGTGGTCGGCTTCCAGTCTAACCGGATGCAGCTCAATACCAGTATTTCACATGGAGCGACTGCCTATCTGACCTCCACAACCCAGTAACTGGGTAATACGACACCCCTTGGTAAGACTGGTTGTCAGACTTTCGGGCTTCTGACGACTCGTAACGACTGTCAAATTCGAAAATTCTTGGCTGAGACACTGAAAATAAAATAAAATTCATATTTATACGCTATATAAGCTAATCCTGTACGTAAAATACGCGCTTAGATCAGCAGCTGCAGACAACAAGCCCGTTATACAATACAATACAATACAATGTGTCAGGGTATCGACGCGAAAACTGTTATCATGGATTCAGTAAATGATTCTAAACCCCCCTGCGTTGAAATTTTTCTTCAGTTATAAAAAAAAAACCAGCCAAGTGCGTGTCGAACCACGCACAATGACGGGGTTCTGTAGTTAGGGTGAATTTACCCCAAGAACAAATTTAACATTGTAGTTCAAAAACCTGGGACCATACATTCCAACTGCAAATGTAAGTTTGTACACACAATATTGAGTGATTTACCATGTTATTTTAAGACCATAGACTTCTTATAGTTTTTCCTGTAATCTATAAGCATAGAACTATTTTCTGTATTTTTTTCAAAATTATGGCTCTGTAGTTTCGGAGATAAGGGGGGAATGGTCAATTATCATCTATTTTCTTAAATATCTTTAAAAGTATTTATTAGAATATAATAATATAAAATTATTTGATATCTTCGCAATAAGCTTTTTCATTTTATATGGTACACGGTAAAGTTCTCAATTTTTTTTTCATTCTTATTTGCCCCTAAAAATGACCCCCATATTCAAAATTCATTTATTTACGTTACATGTCCGTGTTTGGGTCACAGAAACACAAATTTGTACCAAATTTCAACTTAATCGGTCCATTAGATTCGGAGCAAATTGACTGTGACAGACAGACACACGAGTGATCCTATAAGAGTTCCGTTTTTTCCTATAGAGGTACGGAACCCTAAAAACAGCTGTTTCATAGAAAAGTGCAATACCCTCGCGGTCAAAATATAAGGAACAGCTGTTTTTAAGGGGATTACAGGACCTAAACGTGCCTAAACGCAAGTTTTATAATGCGTAAAAGTATTATGATCCACTGCAGTAAACAAAATCAGAAAAATATATAATATTCTTCAGGATATATGCTAGTATGATAGTGTGTTGAAAACATAATACAACTAATTTGATACGATAGAAAAAAATCATGAAGATACCTCTAAAAATTTCTTTTAACGATTAAAAATCATATTAATTTACATGCAATCATTCTGATTTTTGTCAGATTATTCTACAAGCTACATATTAGCATAATAGTGTTTTAATTTTCCAGTCCAATCAATAGATTTTTTGTAAATCGCTAACTGCTTCATATTTTGCAATAAATTACCTGCGTCGTGTCATCGCGCTTCTCTTTCATTTCTATGCAGTCCGACAGTGACCGCGCTTTAGCTGTTGTAAGCCTCTTAAACCGACGTAATATTTCAACGCAGTGGCGTTCAGAATCATGTACCGAATTCATGGCAACAGTTATCGCGTCGATGTCCCTGCCAACCCTGTATAACTCAAACCTAGAGCATCCAATGCTTCTCTCGAAATATATTTTCAGTAAAAATTTTCAAATACTAACTCTACTGAACACTTAAATGGTAGTAGCTTATAGTACTCTTGAATTATCTGATCATGTAGGTACAATTGTTGAGACCATCTCAACATCGCCGCGCGCTGGCGGCAGTGAACGAGGGGTGTGGGACAGCGGCAAGCAAGCCGGCCGCACGGCGGTCTGCGAGCGGGCGCGTCACACCAGTCAGCTGTTGCACGCCTCCACGCACGGCTGCGCTTACGCGTTTTTCTTAATATACTTACATGTTATACAGTCCACTAGCATTTTCATTTAACTTCACCACGACCTATCGTCGCGATACTTACAACAAAACTAAACCCGTCAATTATTGACAAGACTAACTAATAAACACTCGACAAACTCACAAAACACATAACATCACGCCTTCTCCCCCGAAAGGGTTAGGCGTAGGGGTACCTACAGTACACCCACATTTCGCCAGTTATGTTTAAGTCCCATGTAATAGGGGGCAAGCCTATTGCCATCAACCGGGCACAAATCTAGACTCCGGGCTGCCACTGAGAAATTCCAGATGAAAAAAAACCAATAACACTTCGCCCGACCTGTAAATCGATACCAGTTGGTCGATTCTGTAAAAAGATCAACGTGAAACTTAGGTGAAGTAAGCTGTCACTGTCACAAATCGACCGGCAAGATGCTAGGGATTAACACTATTGACAGCTCACTTCACACTCACTTCACCTAAGTTTCACTGTGATATTTTTACAGAATCGATCGGCAGGATCTCGTGCTCAGTAACAGCTCATCAATGAGGCAGTCAAGACGGATAAGGTACCCGTCAATTATTTAGGTACATGACCAATAAACACAAAACAATTACCCAATTACTGACAAAACAAATAAATTAATCACTATCAATAGGTAAACAACACACCTACTTAATCAACTGCTAAGTATTAATCCCCGTTTAAACCCATTAGCACTGAAATGTTAAATATTTTGTCCAAATAGAGCGCTAAGGGTCAAAGGATAGTGCCTGGCCAATAAATCATGGAATGCTTGGAATAGTCCTCGGCTAGTCGTGCCCTGCTAAGTAATTAGCGATAGAACTAATTAAACTTCGGTTTGGTTGGCTAAGGTAAGGTTGCACTGGTTTAAACTGAGATTAAAAGATTGCTATGTGCGGTGCTTATTGAGATTAAACGCTGCGCGATCAAATATTGGATTTTGTTTAGTTTTTTAACCGACTTCAAATAAAAGGAGGTTATCATTGGGGTATTTAATTTAGTTTAGTGCCTCGTTGGTCTAGTGGTCTCAAGCGCTACTGCTGAGCATGAGGTCCGGAGTTCGATTCCCGGGTTGGGCAAAGTGTTATTGGGTATATCAGTCTGGAATTTCTCAGTAGCAGCCTGGAGTCTGGATTTGTGCCCAGTTGATGGCAATAGGCTCGCCCCTGTTACATGGGACTTAGCATTACTGGTGAAATGTACCCTCATTTCACCAGTAATGCTCCTCTCTGCCTAACCTTTCGAAGAATATTAGCGTGATGTTATAATAATTTAGTTTAAAGATCTTTCGATACTCTTATTTTGTTTGATTGCTGATGTTAGTTCGCTGCCCTTTGTATTGATTGATCGTATTTGTTTTAGATAATTATATCAAAAGTCACTACAATGACTGAATTAACGAAAAATGAAGTAGCCAATGAAAATGGCTGAAAGGTAGGTTAGGTTAGGTTAGAACTGGTACCACACAACATCCGTTTAGGCACAAGATAATGTAATGTTTTGGGAATGTGATCTTTTACAGCGAACTAACCATAACAATCAAACAAAATAACAAGTGACAGTGACTCAGTGACAATGACAAAGCAATGCTTACGGAACTTTAGCCGGGCTGAGGCAGCACCACTATTATGCCGGTTGCGGCACTCTATACACTGCCTATAAAATATTATGATGAAGTTCATCAAACGTTCATAATTCGTTCATCATTCAGTCACGGCTAAAGAAAATATAGGCGCTTTGACAATTTTGACAGCTGCCGACCTGGCGTCTCGGTGCTGCCACCTGGTGACCGTTATTTCAGAAATTCCTAGTTAAATTAGACGACCTAGAACCACTACCGTATCTTCAGTTTTCTTGAAACTAATTATCAAATCTTCAGGGTGAAAAAACAATAGGTACATAATTATAGCGTTTCCTTTTCCTCTAAATCCAAACGAATTATTTAATAATAGAACGAATTAAACTTCAATTAAATTAATCCTCGTTCGATCAAGCGCGCGTGCGTCGATTGCGGCATCGGCGCCGGCAACTATGTCCAGCGCTCGGTATTCAACATTATAGGAACTCACATAATAAACTTCGTATATAATTAAATTATTTTAGAATTAAGAGAGAATTTTTAAAAATCTGCCTAGCCTTTTCCCGACTACTCTTTGCATAAGTTCAAGGCTGTATTGCCCCCTGCCGGGGTTGCGGGTTTGTCTGAAAGGGATATCGCGACCTCAGCACACAGGCAACGGAAGGAACACGGGTGGGTTTTACATAGTCAGTAAAAGTCTGACACGCCCTCCCGCTCCACCCAGAGCGGGAGAAGTTATTTGATAATTTCCCAAAAAATGTGTTGTAACTTTTTCTTTTTTTGTAACAGTTTTGTAACTGCATTTCCTACTCCTATGTTGAATGCATGCCGTGGCAGCCTTTAATTAAGGCTAAACTACAAAATGTAAAAATAATATGTGTATTTTAACATGTATTTTTGGTGTATGCTTTGTTGGTTGTCCTTAAATAAATAAATAAACTATGTTGGGGTCGGCTTCCAGTCTAACCGGATGCAGCTGAATACCAGTATTTTACATGGAGCGACTTCCTATCTGACCTCCACAACCCAACCGGTCTAACCAAGGGGTATCATACTTCCCAGTTGATGGGTTGTGGAGGTCATAAAAGATAATTTTTAATAAGGTGTTTTTCAGGGTGGTCTTTCGTCCTTCCTGAAAGAATTTTATACTAACTTAACTATTTCGTTTTTCCATGATCTACGATGTTAAATATTCGAGTTTTTGAGGCTTTTAATGTTTTGTGTAATGTGTATGTGTGTAGAACATGGTTAGGCTAAAACTTATTCAAAATATGTAATGAAGTGAGATTCCTGAAACTTTTCGTCGTATATATCTTTTTTAAACCCACACACTATGAATAACAATCTGAATGATTTTGATCGCTAATCCATTGCTTCATATGTTCGAAAAAAAATTCTCCTCAACAGCGTAAATAACGCAATGACTATCGAAATGAAAGCCGTTGTTACTGTCAGGGTGTTGTGGAATAACCCCACAGGTACCTACATTATTAGTATTTTATTTCTCAACTAGCTTTTGCCCGCGACTTCGTCCGCGTTTCCGTCGTTTTTCGTAAAAAAGTACCATATGTCCTTCCTCACGGTTCAGTGGTTTTGATGTAACAGACAGATTAACTTTCGTATTTTAGTAGGGAAATATAATATGTCAATCCACAATACTGTTGAAAAATATCGCAATAAGGAACCGCAGAATATTATTATTAATAGCTGTGCCCGCGACTCCGTCAGCGTGTAACTCCTTGTACAAAAATAAAATTGAACATAAATTAGCCAAAACTTACCTATCGGTATCTAAAAATCTATGCGTACTACTTCTACTTCTACTACTACTTCACCTAAAAAGAAATAAAATGCAAACTATTAATAATTTGTAATTTGAACGAATATTTAAACACTACCAAAACAACTAATACCTATTTTATAAAATAACAACAAAAGAAATTCAAATAAACTATTTAAAGACTAAAAGGCGCGCTGATAAGCACGGTTTGTTAAATATCAATTATTGTCTGTCAATAAGGTCGAACGCTCTGAACGCATCAACAGCCAAAAATATTGAATGAAGCTCGCGCTCGGACCTCGTCCCGCCTTTATACCCTACCGCCACGACCCGCGTCGAGCGCGGCAACCGTTACACAAAAATAATCCTTATGGCATGATTCAGTATTCACGCGCGACGGCGCGATTAGCGTATTTCATGTATAAGTTTGGTGTTTCTATACCGATTACTATAATTCTTTTTTTATTGAATAGGTAATAATATTAACTTCTTTTAATTAGGGATGAGTGAGAGTATTATAAACGTAAGAGTAAACAAATATAATCAGAAAGCTCCGAACTGCTAAGCTATCGGGAGTTACACGTGTTATTGTGAGTCAACCATAAAAGATAGACATATCGCACCTTTGGTAGAACAAGGGCATAATTGTCATAAATTGCCAAACGAATGTCTTTGTCCCTCCAGTTCAAAGGGCCTTTTTAAAGCATTTCTGCATATTTAAGTCATTTTGGTAATTTATGACAATTATGCCCTTGTTCTACCAAAGGTGCGATATGCTGTTGTGGGATATTTTTTAGATAATTTTATGTAGAACATTTCCGTCATAAATGATTTCTATGTAGCTTTAACCATTAAGGCTTCACACGCGACGGAAGCTTAAAAAATGGAGCAACTTCTCCCGTTTTCCCAACATTTCCCTTCACTGCTCTGCTCCTATTGATTGTAGCGTGATGAAAAGTATACTATAACCTCCCCAGGAGTATGAAGAATAAGTACCAAGTTTCGTTAAAATCCGTCGAGTAGTTTTTGTTTCTATAAGGAACATACAGACAGACAGACAGACAGACAGACAAAAATTTTACTGATTGCATTTTTGGCATCAGTATCGATCACTAATTACCCCCTGATAGTTATTTTGAAAATATATATCATGTACAGAATTGACCTCTCTACAGATTTATTATAAGTATAGATGAGTAGCGCCCCGCGGGTTCACCTGCATTAGACTTGATCGTGGGAATATCGGGATAAAACGTATCCTATGTCTTAATCTACGTTATGGTCTACCCATGTGCCAAATTTCATCCAAATTCGTTCACCCATTTTAGCTTGAAAGCCTAACAAAAATACAAACTCACTTTCACATATTTTATAAATAATAATAGTTAGGATTGTATAATTAGACCTACTTCTTTTTCTGACCCTTGGATCTAAAGCCTTTCTAAAATGCATTAAAAGTAAATTTTACCTACCATTCTAATAGCTTCCCAAAACTTTCAGATCCAAAATCAATGAACAGACTCTACATTGAACATTAAATCTTTCTTCCTTCATTATAGGGTTGAATTTAGAATGTAATCAAGAAATTAACTTAGGGGTTAGATAAAATGCTCCATATAAGGCATACAAATGTTGCAGGAACTGTAATGTCGGTATAAAGTACAGTATCGGACGGTCGCAGTCGAAATGTTAGCAGAACGAACTTACGAATAGCATACCTAGAACTTCCTTTATAGCAGTGATTAGTCTACCTCTATGTTGGATTTTGTTTGGTAGAAGCTCGTGGCTAAGTAATAATAGCCGCACGGGTCGATCCATCAGGTTAAGCTACGCTTGCCGGGTTGGTCAGTGGATGGGTGACCATCTTTACATATAGAGACTCATCCCTGCCTCGGAAAGCACGTTAAGCCAATGGTTCCGGCTGTCATTCGTGGATCTTTGACAGTCATTACGAGTCGACAGAAGCTCGCAAGTCTGACACCAGTCTTACCAAGGGGTATCGTATTAGCCAGTTACTGGGTTGTGGAGGTCAGATAGGCAGTCGCTCCATGTAAAATACTGATATTCAGCTGCATCCGGTTAGACTGGAAGCTGACCCCAACATAGTTGAGAAAAGTCTAGGCAGATTTATGGGGTGTCGGTATTTAAAGATGGTCACCCATCCACGGACCGACCGGGGCAAGCGCAGCTTAACCCTTCGAGCTACCCATGCGGCTGTTATCAATTATTATGATAAAAAAATTAAAAGCATTTTAAGTTAAGTAGGATCGATCCGTGTAGCTGTTATTACAAAGCCACGAGGCCCCCCAATTTTGACATAATACATACATGCTAGGAGCAATTAATAGCGGCATTTATTCGGTATAGTCCTACGAATGGTCTTTTAGTCCGTGGGATTGCTAATTCTAATCGAGTCATCGCAACTATTTGCTGTCTTCCTTATTAATTAAGTTAATTCGCTTAATAGACCCCTCCAGACAGAAAATACTTTACCGTTACACCAGTGACTAACTAACACGCACCTAGAAAGGCAGGCAGGCACATTTAACTCGACACAAAGGCACAAAATTACAATTGGAATTTTCTATCAACCATCTGTGCACCTCCCATCATCAACTATTCGAGCGCGCCCTTCTCCCACGCAAATATTACGAACCTTTAAAAAACTAACCTCATTTCCTGTCAAGACCTATGCATCAACTGGCTGCTTACAATTATAAAAAAATAAAAAGCTATTTATGTATAAAGAGTTCCATATTCAAATCGTGGCGCGATTAGCGTCCAAGATGGCGACGCGGCCGATTTTTGTCCGGTGATACAAAATTTCAATTTCCTGTTTTAGTTATCGCACCTCAGTGATCTAAGTTTGACAAATAAGTTCATTTTGACGAGTCGCCCGGTGACGGAGCGGGTGATTTATCATTTTAAATGATCGCATCCAGTAGCTGCCATACTGGAAATCCGATAAAATGTCGAGTATCACGAATGGACAGTCACTATCTTTTTGTTGTGGTTAAGCTTATTCAGTTAAAAATTGGTCCTTTATAGATATAAAGGACCACTACAATGATGTCTTAACAATATTTCTTCCAATGCGCGCTTATCAATCTTCGTCAGGTTGTGACATTTTGGAGCATGAATAAAAACTTACGAGTCTCCAAACAGATCTTAAAAATTTAACGATCACTGAAACCAACTACCGCAGTAGCTTTTGTTTGTTAAAGTGATCTGTCACCTTAACAAACCAAAGCTACTGCGGCTTCGTCTTAAGATACTTAATTATTATTTGCTTTAAAGTCTATTCTTATTTTTAAAAGCGCAATCTGTGGTCTAAAGTATACCATTATGGTAGCAAACACTACGCTTTGCGCCTCAGCGTTATGCCACTGTAACTTTACGTCTCAAAGCCTCCAAATGACATTACGAAAACCGTCAGGAGCGCGCTCTGACGTGCAACAAGTCATTTCCCTTCGGCGAAGCAACAAAAGCGAGCCACCGACTCCCCAACCACTATTACCGTCATGGGGTTACTTAAAATTCAAATAAAGCGAAAAAGCCGCCTTTACTTGGTCGGGCCGCGTCGAAATAGCGAAATAATTGCGACGTGGGCTCTTAAATCTGTGAGCGCGTCATTTGTTTATTAAGGGTCCGAGCCGCAGTGCCTTTTAGCATAAATACTGTGGCAGCAGTAGACAGTCGACCGCGCCTACATAAACTGAGAAAACAGACCTAAACTAAGTTTATGCGAGTTACAGCAAGTGGACCGACGACGTAGTCGGAAGCGTTCGCCGAAATGAAGTTGTAGAAGAATGGTGCTTAGGCGTGTTCTGCGTAATTTGCAATTGTTTTGAAATGCCAACAGGGTTACTATTACACCTGTTTTCGAGAATACAGTAGGTGATTAGTCAGTAATAATATTATTGAAAAACGATAACTTTCACTAACGGTTTAAAAAAAGGATAATAATAACTTCCAAGTTTAAGGAATAAGTAGGTACCATTTTAGAATGGATGTAGAATACCTTAGAAATTAAATCAGAAAAGTTAAATCATGAAGAGCTACTCAGTGAGTCAGCTTATGAAGATGATTTAAAGCACAAAGTAAATGGCATAATTGTTTATCACCATAAAGGAAAATGCTCTGAAACAAAAAGAAATCACTGCCTCAACGCGAGTCGGCGGTACCAGGCGGACATACGCGTAGAGTAGTGGCCGGTGCGGCGCTGTCATCGCGTGCGCGCGCACACATAAATCCGACGACGACATTCTTTGCGGCCACCGCCGCCGCCGATATGCGCTCCTGGTACAAACAGCGACGGAACGAAGTTTGCTTTTGAAATTGTTACATTATGGTAGCTTCATAAAGGCATCTGTAACAAGGAAAACGCACCATATACAGTAGTTTATCAGGTATCTTGATAATACAATATTTACTTATACATACATGGACTCACATGATTCTGATTCCGAACACCAACGTCCGTTGAGTGAATATAATTTAGTCCTTAGAGTCAAAGTTGGTCAAGTTTACGGAGAATATTATGATGAAGTAATTTTTAGATAATGATGACTCAGTTTATGCTCGCCTTATTGTTACCAGTTTGATACATAAGTCCGTCTTTAAATTCAAACGCCTTCAAAGATCCTACTTTACCCTTTTACCGTCACGATATTAATATTGAATCGTGTAATAAATTTATATCGTTTAATAATCACCAAATGAGCGGTTGGCGTAATAATATAAATCTGTGCGCCTGCGCAGGTTGCAGTAACAATCAAATTTAATGTGCATCACATAGTGATGCGCGAGGGCACCCACGCTTCGCCCACGGTGCGTACGGTGACCATGCTTATTGAATAGCAATAATATGAATTTATTAAGATGATGCATACATGCAAGAGGAGACAGACAAAAAGGCATCATAAACAAAGGTTCATACACTCTGGTAGTCTGCTATCTAATTGCGTAAACATTTTCGGTAAACGATTAAGACCCTGTAACCTGTTTAATTTTGACAGTTCAACAACATTCATTGCGCCATTTACGCTGTCGAGCTGAAAAAAAAAAATCTAACTTATGAAGCAATGGATTAGCAATCTCTTTCAAAATGATTCAGATTGTGATTGATCGTGTATTACGCACTTAGGGCACGGGTTAGATGTGGTTCTCTCGCGATTTTCCCGAATTGAGCAAGCTATGCCTTCGATTGACTCTCATATCAGTTGTGATGAGGTGAACCGCTCTTAATTTAGGAAAAAGAACTCCTAGCTAGCCTCGTTAGATCCAAGAGGAAACAACAAACCAATATTTTAAAGAAGAAATAGGTAGCTATTTCCTTCTAAGGAAAATATTTGGACATGACATTAGGACAGGCATGAAATACTTATTTGTCTTTATCCTCAGTCTACACTAATGAGAAAGACATGACATGCTACACTGCCCTGCTAAGCCGAAAGGCGGTATCGTCAGTGAAGTTCTAACAATGCGTAAGTCATTTTATGAGTGTTTTACTTGCAACACTGCGAAATTCACCAAATTCCTTCAATGGAAAATTTTATTGGGATTTTCACTGGTTCAAATCACCACAGAGTTCATTTGTATTAATAATTGAACACAATAAGGCCTTAAGCATAAACTACATTTATTTCATACAGTTTTTCACTCTCCTGTAAAGTAGCCATTTTTACTTACGTACGTTTAGAACTTCACTGACGGTATCTCAATCGGAGTAAGTTTTGAGAAAATTGACTTTTTGTAAATTGTAATTTAAGGAAACATAAAGATATAAAGAACTTCTGAGTGGTTATTTTAAATGTTTTAAGTTAGATAGCGGTATGTGGCTACCATTAGATGCGAAATTATTATAGCTATTGAATGGTATAAAAAAAACTAAAAGGGCGTGTCTCAGAGATACCGCCTTTCGGCTTAGCAGGGCAGTACAGCCCTTGTGTGTCTTCGATTTTCCTTTCGAACAACCGATATGTCTTTTAAAATTGCAGCTGAGGACTTATCCCGCCATTCATAGCGCACATACAACCCCTAATATCCCAGACACGATTTTTCTTACCAATCAATAAAACGATCGGCCAACGAACGAAACAATCGTAGTTATTTAATATCTCGGTTTCGTAAGATATGACCTTACTACGTAAATGAATTAGAAATATGGATGACTAATCATTGTGGTTAAGTTTATATACGTAAGCGGTGCTAAGTGCTTCTTCTCACTGTTTAAGTACTTGGCGAAAAAATTACTTCACTACCACAACTTCTATTCTCTTCTCTTCGTATCAACAAAATTCCTCTTATTTTCGGAGCCTAGTTAATAGCTTCGTTTACTGAGGCACCAGTGGCCTTAAATCTGCAGGTGGATGTGCCAATATGTGGTAAAATACATTAATCTCACTATGCTGGGGATAACCAGTATCACAGCACGCATAGTATGACCACATAGAAACGGGTTTTGGCGACGGAAGAATAGACAAAATGACAGATTGTGATTGTGAATCTGTAATTTTGTCTATTCTTCTGAATGAGCTGATTATCTGTGGTCACAAAACTTGCAAGAAATTTTCGAAAGAATCAAACAGATTTGGTTAGAATACACCGACCATGCTATTCCTGGACTTCCTGGATGGCAGCGGCACCTTGGCTCGATTGGAGTTGGCGGAAATTTTGTACCGGTAGAGCTTGGATACTCCACATTACGTGACAATTACGACAACGATTTGAAAATCTACATCCTTAGGAGAAATCGTGTGTTGTTGAGGTGCTACGAGTATGGTACCTAGCTAAAATTTGTAGAAAATGGTCCAGAGAAACAAAATGGTTTGCTGATTAAATATGAGAAACTTTATAAATAGTTATAAATAGCTACATACGGATAAAAACCACTGCCACAATGCTCTGAACTGGAGATTGATTATAGGTACTTAGTCTAGTATAAGTAGAATAGAAATTAGTGCACTCTATTATTTTTTAAAGTTTCAACAATTCTGTCAATGTTTACTAATATAGGTACACTAACTACTTACTATGAGTACGTCGTACGCACACAATCGATCGACCTTACTGTGGATTTCATTCAGAGCACATTTAGCAAATTACATGTTGTATTTTTTTCTACTTATTGATTTCTGGCGAAGCTTGATGTTGATGAAACCAGTTATCATGCAAGCATGGCAGCATGACACCACTTTTAACGCACAGGCCGCATAGGAATTACACCGTGAACATAGATAGCAGTAGCCTAGATATTCTCTAACCAGGGAGTGGTAGCTATAGTTGAGAAAAAGGATACTGCTTTATGTTTAGTAAGTGTTTAGATACTGATTAAGTATCGAAATACTTACTAAACATATAGCAATTTTCTGCAGTTGGACTCTCAGTTAGCAGTATCCTTTTTCTCAACTATAGCTACCATTCCTTGATTAGAGGATATCTAGGCTACTGCTATCTATGTTCACGGTGTAATCCCTATGCAGCCTGTGCTTTATAAGTGCAGTGCTATTCTGTAACCATCTCACCGTGAAAACTTAGGTGAAGTGAGCGTGGAGTGAGCTGTCATTCCACAGGGATTGACACTATTGACAGCTCACTTCACCCAAGTTTTCACGGTGAGATGTTTACAGAATAGCATGGCTGGTGTCATACTTACAAAAAAATGTGGTGTCGTACTTATTGTTGTTTCCTTATTGGTTTTGTTAGCGTAGTGGGCCCTGTGGCAGACGTTTTAGGGAGAGAACTTGCAGATTGGTGTATTTCTTCCAGGGACAAAGTTGAAGTCTCCGTTTGTATCTATGACACCTGACCCATACCTATCACTCAAACTGGAACACAGATAGCCGTGTTCCAGTTCTCAGCTCCTTGTCGGAAAAAAGTCATGGAGGATACTACCTACCCGGACAAATATCAATGTCGTGAGGAACGTTGTGAGTGTCGACGGCTATAAGAGTAGGGGAAGACCAAATGATATGGCTAGAAATGGGTTGACTACCGAGATGACGACTAATAGAGAAGTATGGAAGAAAGGGACATGCAGCGCCGAACACAAATAAATGGGGATAAGGCCGGAGAATGAAGACGAAAATTTTCACAAACGTCAATAACAACGCGCGTTTCTTTTGTCACAAATGCTTCTAAACTAGACTAAAAATCACCAAAATTTTGTTTATTCCTGTCAAACGATGATTTCCCATTCTGAAATAGACTAGAGTGACATAACTTAACTACATTTTAGTTTGACAGCACTAAGATGGCACCAAGTTATTAATTTAGTGAAAATGGCAATTTTGCTATTCTGAATTTGACGTTTTTCACCTAAAATTTTGATTGACTAACTAAATCTGACTATTATTATTAATCGCGATTAAAAATGTGGAATACAATTAGTTGTCATGAACTAAAATTCACACCAACACCTCGACTTCAGGTGCAAGAACAGTACTGTATCTTTTTTTTCTTTTCTTTTGCTTATATTTCGAAAATGGTGTGTCATATTGTAAAAATAATAAAATGTTCGATTCCCTTTATAAAGCACTTAAACCCCTAAAACTCAATATGTAGGTAATAATTTTTCATATTTTCTATACAAAAAGTGAAAAATTCTATATAAAACACGTCGAGGCTGCCCGCAGACAGCGCACCTCCGGCTCTAAAAAAAAAATCATGAGGTAGGACAAACAAGTACCACGTGGAGTCGCGATTGTCAAATTCGATTTTAATTGTGTCACAATTATTTTTAAATTTAGAGTTTTTTTTGCAAAATAGCTTTAAGATTCATGAGAATCTTAATCTTTTAAGGAATTTTAGTGATCGTTTAGTTAGTTTAGTTCGGCGTACAAGAGAATCGACACCATTGTCCAGATTTAAGCTGTACCCGAACACCTTACTTCTGCATTTGGTACCATGTAAAGCTCATGAAAAAAGCGTAAAAACTAACAAATGGCATCGTAAGAAAGTTTGAAGCGTTCTGGGAATAAACAGAAATGTTTTATGACAAACCGATGTCGGTACAACACTATAAACATTTGACGTTTCCGTTTATTTGTTCATAAAAAAATACTGCGAAGGATTTTTACATTATTAGTATTTACGTTTTACACCTTAAACTTTTGATGGAAAATAAAGAACCCGCCCCTCGAGGTTTTGTTACCAGTACCAGCCGCATCATGTCCCCAGAATCTGGCTTCAGTTGAGGACTGGTGGACACTGGTGGTTCCACGAACCATTCAACCCATACTTATGAACATACATGTAGATTAGCCAGTGGTCCTTCGAGCCTTGCCTCCTTTTTTGGCAGAGTGCCACCGAATTACGTCAGGCCAATTCCACTCAGCAAACCAAACCAAACAAACACAAACAAACAAACCAACAAACCATTGATATTGTGCTAGAGCTCTGAGCTACGTAAGTGGTTTGGTCACCATATCGCTCTATATCATCTTAATCAAAATCTAATCAACATCCCACAAAAATATTTACAAAAACCTTAAAGTTCATCAAACCCCTACAACGCTCATCAAACCACACACGGCGAAGCGTGAGGGTTGGGATCTACGCTTCGATCGTACAGCGCCATCTCTTGGCGGGGCGGGGCAACTCACGAGAGATGACGTCACCGCCGCAGGCGCGCGCTGATTGAGCGATGAACTTTGCTGAGCCACGTCGATCATTTCATGTATTATTATTAGCTACAGTTTATACGAAGGATTATCCATTCAGATTTTTGTAGACAGGATGTTGGTTATTAAATTAGTTAGATTTATCGATGTGGGAGGTTAATCAATGAGTTGAGGCGCAAGCGATGTGTGTAATGAGAGGTGAAATATTAGTGTTTGTTGACTATAATAACAGGTATCGGTATCTTCACGCTAGTCAATTACCATTATGAGATAGACATCCCTCTCAATAAAAAAAAACTTGTAGTATTTTTTTTTACTATCCTAGTTTTTACTATATAATAGGTATTACCAAGATAGGTTAGTAAGGGCACATAAGTGAGGGTCCACGGCCCTTGGTAAACCAACTAGTGAGAAAATGTTCCCAGCCCCCTGAAAGAACACCAAAACATTCCCCCACAAAATAAATCCATTCCTTGATTTATTTTTCTTTGCAAATTAAAGCGTAGATATCTAATTAGAGCAAACTAAACTACCCGCATATTTCGGGTCGCCAGTCGCTCTATGTAAAATATAGCTGGTATTCAGCTGTATCTGGTAAGACTGGAAGCCGACCCTAACATAATTGGAATAGCAGATGATGATGATGATCAGCAGCACCCTAATAACACACTTTCAATCACAATCCAAAAGTATTGAAGGAAACTCCTAATTCATTGCTTCATAGGTTAGAAAAATGCGTCTGCCACAACGTAAATATCTCAATGGACGTGACTGAACTGTCAAAATGAAATGTAATTTTATGTGTATTACGAAATTACCCCACCAAATAATCCCTGATCATCCTGTACATGGAGGCCGTTACAACATCGTTCGCAAGCACTTATTAATAACGAAGAAAGCTGCACCGAATCTCTTGATCGACAAACAATGGGTGTGCTCGGATACCCGCGAAGCCAAAGCAAATATTATTTATTATAATATTCAGCCTTTACAAAATACATCGAACGTTTAAAAATACGACACGGTAAGAACGATGGTCGGCTGTGTTTTAATGTGGGTGGTGACAATTTAACGGTAGGTCGGCTTTTGGATTTAGTACGGGGAGTCGGATACATGTGCTATTCCCATTACCCATATCATTTTTCTTCAGATCCTACCAAGGGGTACCAGTTACCCAGTAACTGGGTCGTAGAGGGCAGATAGGCAGTCGCTCCATGTAAAATACTGGTATTCAGCTGCATCCGGATAGACAGGAAGCCAACTCCAACAGAGTTGGGAAAAGGCTAGTCAGATGATGATCATTTTTCTTCAGGTTTAAGAATGAACCTACAAAAAAAATGGAAAAAACTAATCAACTGGCAGATAATTAGGAAGAATGCAATGGTTTGGGGGATAGCATATGGAAACGGGTTTGTACCTACCTACACTACCTACTTAGTAAGTTCAAACCCGTTTCATGTAAGTAAATCCGATAAAACCGATATACTTAACCTACCTCTACACAGCTGTTCTGCCCTGCTAAGCAGAAAGGCGCTATCTCTGAGATACGACCTATTAGTTTTTTTTTACCATTCAATAGCTATAACAATTACGCATCTAATGGTATCAGCCAAATAGCGCTATCTAACTTAATACATAAAAAAAACCACTAAGAAGATTTTTTTATCCTTATGTTTCCTTAAATTACAATTTACAAAAAGTCAATTTTCTCAAAACTTACTCCGCTTGAGATAGCGCCTTTCGGCTTAGCCGGGCAGTGTTGTCATGGTACAAATGGTACATGGACGAAAATGTCGTGAGGAAAGTTTTGAGTAGGTATGAATGTCGAAGGCTATAAGAGTAGGGGAAGACCAAAGAAACGAAGAGAGAAGTGTCAGACTTTTACTGACTAAAACCCACCCGTGTTTCCGTTGCCTGTGTGCCGGGGCTGCGATATCCCTTTCGGACAACTCGCAACCCTGGCAGGACTTAGGTATACCTACCAACTAAATACCTACATAAAGTGATTCGTAAACTCCAATATCGATGTACAACAGGCTGTCTGATTGCAGGCTTTTTATAACTTTTTGGACCATTCGTCAAAGCAAGTCTCGATGTGTAAATGTGGTAACCCATTCAAAATACGACCTAGCGAAGCACAAACAGGCTCTTCTCAAAATCATTTAAAACCCTTGTAAAATAGGTCCTGA
This sequence comes from Agrochola circellaris, assembly GCA_914767755.1. NCBI lineage: Eukaryota > Metazoa > Arthropoda > Insecta > Lepidoptera > Noctuidae > Agrochola > Agrochola circellaris. The sequence continues at coordinate 7,005,950 of OU611850.1, read as the reverse complement.
CAGCTTCATCTTACTGGATGGAGGACCAAAACAAACATGTCTATCTTAATCATAGTAAGAACATCTCACTTGCATTAAGCGCAGGGATTTATTCATAAAAATCCTTCTTCAATGCCTTATTGAATAATCGACGAGCCATAGATGGGAGATACGGCCTCTCCCAACGCAAATTAATATTTCGCATCGGCGAATTAATATAATTAGCCGTAATTATTATTCAGTTTTATGCGTTGCTTTATGCAAGAGGTTTTGTGCATGGGAAAAACATTTTTGTTTGATGTTTTGGGACAGGAAATGTTTCCTCTTGTAAATAATATTTTTAAGGTAATTAATTACATCATTAAATTTGTGGTTGTTTGTAAGATTACAATAGGAATACTCACCAAACCACCCTAAAAAATTATAAAGATTTTTCAAGGTCAAGGGCGGATCCAGGGGGGGGGGGGGGGCACAGTGGCTCGTGCCCTCCCCAAACGGTAAAATAAAATCGAATCAACTGAACAGACTGGCCTAAATGTCTATCTATCAAGAAATTGCTTCAATGATGAATGCAGAAAAAGTAGGATACTATATTATATTCATAGAAAAAAAAAAAACTCAAACACAGCATAGTGCAATTAAGATATGGAAGACAAGGAGACACTTCTTAACTGTCTGGCCCATGCCCCTCCCAGAAATGAATCCTAGATCCGCCCTTGATAATGGTAATCTAGTATTATATTCGTTAAACTATTAGGACATATTTGCAAAACAAGAACAAAAAAAATACTACTGTGCCAACCATGACTTATTATTAGGAAAGGTTAAAAAACACAAGGCATATGTATTGCTGAAAAATTGGAAAATAGCGCCATCTCTGAGCACAGCCCAAAAAGACAACTGTAAAACAAAAACGTTTCATTTCTCGAACTGAGTAATTAATTAAACCATCCAATATGTAGTGTTGCTTCTAAATTAAGACAATGATAATTGAGGTAAACTTATAAATAACAATGGAATTACAAACCAACAGAAAAATGCTAGAATATTATCCATAAAAAAATCACACGCATCATTGACACGTTCTGTAACGGAACGACATCCTTATGTCAACGCAAACAAAACTATGTCAAAATTAATTCTAAATTTCGTGTAAAAACAACAACAAAATCACACAACAATTTATGTGCAGCAATCCATGTGCTTTCCTTATTTGTGTATACTATAAAGAAACGTCGTTATGGCTGAAAAGTAAGTTATTTCCTGTATTTACGCTATCACAAAATCCATGTCAACATTCTATGGTTATCGAAGAAAGAGCTTAATCAAGAAAAAATGCGTTGTTTTGGCGATATAACTATTACACAGTAACTTTGTTAGCACTAGGAATAACATTTTCGAAATGAGAATCATGTTTTCGAAAGGTCATGGGATCAATTAGGAGAAGTATTCATTGCTTCCTAGTCGCTCATTTTGTCAATGTAAAGGCGAATTAGACAAACCGTGTAACGTCAAGCACATAACAGTAACAACCGAATCAGTTCGGTGTTAACTAGATGCTGACAAATCTGACATAATTCCTTTTCTGAGGAACTGTACTTCTTATTGGATTCATTTGGTTTATGTAAGTTTTCTTTTATTCCTTGCTCACTTCATTTTCAAAATGGAGAGATCTTAAGGCAGCAATTAAACCTCTTTAATTCCCTCCCCCTTCCCTTTCTTATATTTTCTCTGTCTTTAGAAACATAAAAATAGACCACAGTTTATTGAAATGTGAATAAAATATCACGGCCACATTTTCAATCATAATAAGCCATGTTATACCATTCAAATCAAATGTATAAATAATGGATGAGCTTGAAACTTATTCATGATAGCAGCTTTGGACTTATTAATCTATTTATAGTTTAAATGGCATTTGAATATGATAGTTTTGTTACATAAGAGATTTGTTTAGAAGTTCAAAAAAAAATATCTATTTATGTAACAGAATAAGCCTTGAGCCCTGGAGACAGTCAGCTTCAAATTGTCCTGTCATTAGTGTGGTAGGCTTTATGTTGATCATTGATCATGACAGGACAATTTGAAGCCTTGTTATTGGTCTAACAAAACTGTCCCACTGCAGGACCAAAAGTCTTAGTTCTCTTCTTAAAACCTACCCTTATCTAATGCTGAGCCAATCCTAAAAAAAAGCTGATCAATGGCTAAACACTTAGATCAAAATGTGTCATGATAGTAACAGAATTGAATGAGAAAATCAAAGCATTTTTTTTTTTTATTCTTCATACATTAACAACATATTTTTTTTTTTTTTGTTGTTATTTGAAACATATCTTCCTTGTCAGACATATTATTTATTAGTGAAAGGAAAAGAAAAGCCTCTTTTCCCTTCATCAATAAATAATTTGTCTAGAGTTTGAAATTGACCATGTTGCAATGTTAATTATATTAAATTCAGGGTGAGAGCCTGGTGATCCGTCACACAGAGTAATCTAGAATGGATACCATTCTCTCACAAAGGATAATATTTTATAAATTTTTGTCAAAACGCTATAATTCTTGTCTGTATGTTTATAATTATGTGAACTTTTTTGAAGAGAGAAATAAAGATTATTATTACTATTACTAAAATATATTTCTAAAACAAGTTCAAAAATATTTATGAATACTTTATTCTTCTCCAATCATAGACAAATAAACATGCATTTGTTTATTTTTTCTAACATTCCCGTGATTGTTTGCATAGGTCTAGTGATTCAAGTCCCAGTGATACAGCCAGTACGCCGAGACATGATGATAAGCAGGCCGTCAACTGGTGGGACACTTGGATATCTTCAGCTAAATCCAAGGTGAGTTATCCATGTTTTTAATATGCTAGAGTAACCCTGGCAATTATTGATTTATTTGAAAGATACTCCAACAGGTATTCACTAGTAAAACATGATTTAAAAAAAACATCTTATACAATTTGGGGATTATTATGTCATTTTTTTAAATGAATATCTCACTTTATCTTGGAGGAGTACACGGCACTCACATAACAAAGCTTTAGTAGTACATCTAGTAACATTCTAAAAAGAGTAAAATATAAAGACAAGAAATAAATAAGAACAATATATAAAGAAAAAAATAAAAATGGCGTGTCATGATAGAATATGACATTTATATATTAGAATTATACCGTTACCTTGCATGCATGTATGACAGGACAAAACATGGGCCATAAATGTAATCCAAACTTTTTTTTAAACTCGGTTTTCATAAAATGCTTTAGTCATGACATGTCGCATGTACCTACTGTGAAAGATAAAGAGTATTTCTAGAGTACAGTACTTGTGTTATTAAGAATATAACTTAGTATTAAAACATGTTACCAGTCGCCAGTCACACACACTGCGCTCAACGCTCTTTTGGACGGTAAGCCTGACTGTGATGTGTTAGCGGATGAATGGGAGTACTTGTCAGTATGTCTGGAGTATTGTGAGATGAGTGTAATTGACCTTGGCTGTTTTATGTTAAATAAATAAATAAATGTTTAAGTCAATTAATTATCCTTTCGTATGCTGTAATTACAGAAACATAAAGGGGTTGAGATCCTAAAATACATCTTCATTCCTCTCAGTAAATATGGGTAAAGTTCAACTTATTGATGCGTACTAACATTATTTCCTGATCAAAGCATTAATTAATTTTAATCTTCATTGTTTTTTAAAGTAAAACATTTCCTTCTCTGATACTGTTATGATTAAGTAGTAAACATTACTCATAGGTAGGTGGTAATTTTTTATGCCATTCCTTTGTGTTTTATAGGAAGTTAACATTGCGTTGTGTTAAGTTTATTTACCTCAAAATATGCGTCTTTATAAAATGAATGTAAATGAACTGTTTGGTGCAGGTATTTTTTTTTTTTTGTATTTAATTGTTTTTTGTAAATTGCTGTGGGTGTATTACTTGGAGCGGGTGATCTCTCGCTTCCGGCCGTGGTTCAGTCCATGGTCAGAATCGAAAACGCGTGGGATGCTGTCGCCTCTTTTTGCGAGGAGGTGATGCATGCAAAGGAGGTGGCGGAGAAGGAGAGAGAGCATACCTCTCACTCCAACCGCACCAGAAGAGCAGCTGAGCGTCGAAGGGCTTAACGATCTCCGGCCAACATACGAAGGGGCCCGCAGGCGGCCAACAGTCAGGCACAAAGAGGGCACGCAGTATTCCATGCGAGCCTTTATGGGAGGACGTGTGGTCGTAGGGTCGGCGGCGCTGGGTGATGGGGCCCGGTAGGCATGGCAGGCTGATACCAGTCGGGTGAGCGGCGAATGTACAAGTATCTCCCGGGCCCCAGACATATGGTAGTGGTAGGAACAGTGGGGTTTAAGTCGATAGGAGCCCGACATAACCCTCCGTTCTCCCAAGACGGAGGGTATCCTAGAGGATTTCCCCACTTCTGCTTAACCCTTCGAGGATTACAGGAATGGTATTATGTTATGCAAATAATTGGTGTATAATTCAATCTGGGAATAATTTGAATTTGGGTCCACTTTTTGGGCCATGCTATAAAGATCTGCAATGATGATGTTTGCACCAAAAAGTCTCTTCATTGGTTAAACACATAAAAAAATAAAAATAAAATTGGCAATTTTGTTAATCTGCCAACGTCAGGTTTAGACGGCAGCTTAGAGAGGCGGACCGTTGACTTTGCACTTTGTGGTAGATCTAGGTGTTATTCGCTGAAAAGACGAGGACAAGGGTCTTGATGATAAACAGCCCAAAAATATTCAATTTTTATTTACATAATTATTACGCAAATAAAAATCTTGTTATGCAACTAGCAGCATCCTAATCCTGGCGCCGCATCTGCGTCTATCGGGACGAAGCAATGCGTGCCGAAGCTTCGTATGTTTTGCTCGCTAAAACGTTATCGCGGTAATGCGGTGATCACATTAGTGGCTTCATAATTTTAACGAATTATCGTTCAATAATCCAAAATGGCCGTTCCAGACAGCACTTGACCAGAGGGGAGATAATCACTGCATTTTTGACAATGGATGACGACTTACATTACTTCTACTGCATGTGTGTTAATTACTACTTCATGCACTTAATGGAAATTATAAAGACTACTCAGTACTCAGTCCGGAAACAACAGTCAAAATGAACAATGCTAGTCCGACCACGCACCACGCTAATTAGCGTGCTAAAACCCTTTGATCTTCGGCCACCCGGGCGATAAATACTACGCAACCCAAACTATCGCGACCATAGCCGATAATGGTTGGTAACATCTGCGTGTATCGTATCACTGAGCGAAGCTTTGTCACGATAGACGCAGATGCAGCCCCAGCATGAAAGCTGTTGACAGCCACAAATTAACTTATGACCATCATAAATCAATCTCTTCATCGAAATGCGAATGATTTGGTTACACAATCAATCTGAAATATAATAATTAGATTCAAGAAATTGAAATTTGCTTCACTGGCTCAACGTACTTAATTAAACTTCGTGAATTAATGTTATTATATGCTTTTATTTGCACAAGTGTGTCTATCAATAGAATAACCAAAATTTTTATTCAAAATGGGAAATTGCAAAAAAATATTTAAGCGGTTCTTAGAATGAGTAGCGTTTGTGCAAAAAAAAGGTAACAAAATTGACAAAAAATGATATAAAGATAAAAAAATATAATAAAGTTAAACCTTTTTTTTATTGGTACAGTAGGTCGCATGTCAGTGGTAACACTTTGACCTTGAGCTGGCCTCGCGTAGTACGGTTTCAATAGAATAAAATAAAAACGCCTGCCCTGCCAAAAAACGAACTAATGAAAAGTAGTTCGTTTTTTAGCAGGGCAGTTGTGTTTTTTTTTAAATTATTTATATTTATGTTATACCTTTTAGTGACAGTTTTATTTTAAAACTTGAAGATAAAACAGCCAGTGTCACTCGGGATGATGTAACGATTCTACCACGATACCCCATACGTTCAAGACTGTTAAAAGATATTGTAAAATAAAGAAACTCACAATACATACACAAGCCCTGAAAACATTACACTCCTTTGTAGGCAGTCGTGTAAAATGCCAACTTATACTGGTTTTGTTGCCACTGACATGCGGCCTACTGTACTTATTGTTTGTACTGATATCACTCTCAGTCTTTATCTTCAGCTATCAATAGTAATTACACTGGATAACAGGAGATAATCTTTATGTCGCCAATAAAAAGCATGACTGCAACAACATGACGCCGCGGCACGTCGCGTGCATTTGCTGCTTGCAGTCGGGTACGGAATGGTACCTTTAGTCAAATTGTTACTATGCAACATTTTTATTATTTGACGTTATGTGACTTCACACAACTGCATGAAAAAAATACATCGAACCTCTTTGGTCCGACTTCTCGCCATGACTAACTGTCGCGTGTCTAATCAGGGCTCGTTCAGCCGTTTAACAAATAAAGAAACTGTTTTTATGGATGCAATGTCAGACTTGTGCATATTTTACTCACATATAAAATGCAAAATGAAAAGCGTCGCGAATGGAAGTCGCTCTGAAACTCAGCGGATTAGAAGCCTCTAGCACTTCGAGAAAGACAGGTGTTATGTTTAAAGACACCATGAAACAGAAAACTGTTTTAAATATAAGAGATCTTATGCACTAGACGGCCACGACCACGACCAGTGGTCGCAGCGACCAGGTAAACTATAGAAACCGATACGTATCGCGCACTTGATCGCAACGGCCAACTAGCCGCAGGCCATACAATACCCTAAACGGCCACGACTGGCCGGAGTCGTGGCCGTCTAGTGCGCGAGCTCCCTTAGGATATTTTCACAAATATTTAAGCTGTAAATACGACTAGGCCTCTAGCACTTCGAGAAAGACACCTGTCTTTCTCGAAGTTATATTTAAAGACACCATGAAACAGAAAACTGTTTTAAATATAAGGGATCTCTTGCACTAGACGGCCACGACCACGACCAGTGGTCGCAGCGACCAGGTAAACTATAGAAACCGATACGTATCGCGCACTTGATCACATCGGCCAACTAGCCGCACACCATACAACACCACTAGACTGGCCGGAGTCGTGGCCGTCTAGAGCGCGGATCCCTAATTATATTTTCACAAATATTTAAGCTGTAAATACGACTAGATACTTTTGAGATAGTACCTATTTAATTTAATTATCAACTGAATAAGGTAACTTATCCGAAGTTGGTAATACTGGTCATTAATGTCTTACTTGTATAGTTAAACATCTATATGTAATTATTTACAGATATTGCCATCCACGAAGACGCGCTTACTGAACTGTAAGCTGTACTTAAGTACGGAGCGGAGCTGAGTAGGGCGCGTCTTCGTGGATGGCACTAAGGTCCATTCAAATCATTTTTTCCAATTGATGTTATTTCCACTTAACCAAACATCAACTTTATGCTAGTGTAAATAAAGTTGATTTTAGATTGACTAGTATTGTTGAAAATGTCTTTAAACATATTATGAAGTTGTAGCGCAAACTGAACCTTATCTGTATGCCTTACAGTTGTTTTTCCTAAAACTCATGTTTGTTTACATGTTTGGCAACTAAATTGCGAACGCAGATTATATATACTATACCAATGGTCGGCAAACCGCGGTTCGCAAGCCTTATGCGGCTCTTTGGCGTAGACTCTGTAGTGTGCAGCTCCGTACAAATGCGATGAATGGGAGCGTAGACACGCGCGGGGGTCGGTGTTTCGATCATTAAGCAAGATATCAAGTTTTATTCTAAATTCAAACTATATTTCAAAGATTTATTTCCAAAACATTTTCACCATAAATTGACAGGACATCGAAAATTAATAATTTACTGTACTTTTAAAAGTTTTCCAAGGTTGACTTGTTAATAAGTAAGATGCCTTCATCTTATTATTATCAGCCGTTAAGATGATGATGATGAAAGCATCCTACTTCTTAGCAAGTTAATTTTAGGAAGAGTTGTGGAGTGAAAGAGGATGAGAGTTTCAAGGATTCAGAAAAGTGTATTGGCGATTGGACACTCAGAAAAGATTGGCTCTCATAAGAAATCTTAGTCGTCATAGTATTGATATTTGGTTCTATTGACTATTGATTTTTCCGATGATGATTACTGATCTGCCGATGTATTCTGTAAATAAAAAACTCACCGTGAAGACTTAGGTGAAGTGAGCTGTCAATAGTGTTAATCTCTAGCATTAGGTGGAATGACAGCTCACTCCACGCTCACTTCACCTAAGTTTTCACGGTGAGATGGTTACAGAATAGCACTGCTGTACCTTAGAAAAGGGTAATAAATTGATCAAATTGCAATATATTTTGACGAGCTGTCACAGTTATTTATAGCCCGTAGATATACCTACTTATTACGACGGTAACCTTATCTTTCAGCCGAATTTTACGAGCAGCGCGGTGATTCGGCAACTACATACTAAAAATTCAGTTTTTATGCTCACACCAATATGTAACTGAAATATCGCATGAAATGACGAACGAGGTCATCGACATCGATGAAACTGTTTAAAACTGACTCACTTTAGATCAAACATGCGTCTGATAATCACTGTTTTGCTAGTTATATTACAAATATGCGAAAATAAACTCTAATGTCAGTTTTTATGGTTTAATTTAGTATGTAAGAAAAATGTTAATATTTTTTACCGCGTGGCGTAAACGGCGGCATTGATGATCAAAAATAAAAACTTGTACTCCTTGGAGCGTCAAATGCATTTTAGATTTGAGAACATTCGTTTTTCTATGGGAGCGATTTCTAATTTCATTTTTCCTAATGAATGACCATACTACTTATACTTTCCATACCATAGACAATAGGCTCTAATCTTTTTGTTGTGAAATTATTTTACAATAAAAGTCTAACAATACAGTTTTAATACTTGCTTATTAATAATGAATACACAGCACAGATACAGCAGTGATAGCCTACTGTTGTGGCCGTCGGACTGCCAAGTCGTAGGTCTCGAGTTCGAACCCAAGCCACGCACCTCTGACTTTTCGGATTCATGTGCGTATTGTATAATCATCCCTTGCTTCAAAAACGGTGAACGAAAACATCTTGAGGAAACCGGCATGCCTGAGAGATATTTCTCGACAGCATGTGAAGCCGAGTTAGAGGCCCATGGACGGCATAAAAACTCTCACACCAGCCTAGTCAATAACCACACGAAAAAGAAAAGAACAATGAATAGCTTACTCAGTCGACATACATGGGTATGGTCGCATTTTTCTTTCTCTCTTCATCAATCCTGGGGCTGTACTATGACTTGTTAAAGCAATCATCGTTCCAGTGTGAGAGAGAGATTTATTTATTATTTATTTATTTATTTATTTATAGTTAATTAAAACGGTACAACACCAATTACATTAATTAACATAGAAATATAAAAAGATTAATATTGACAATTTTTGAATATAATTAAACTAACATGGAACAGTGGACTCCCTTGCATACGTTCTCTCACAGAACACCAGACATATACGCATAATTTTATTCCATTCATCCGCAAATACATCGCATTCAGGGTTGGCAGTCAGAAGGGCGTTGAGCATCTTCAAAGTACGACACACTGGAGATGAAGCTATACAGGACGAATAGCACTATCCTTATTTCACAACGGAAAGGTGATGGTTTTAATACGTCATAGTAAGGCCCCTGCTACTAATCGTCTACTTTGTGTAAACAAACATAACAAGACATAGCTAAAAAAACATAACATAGCTTTTGAGTTTTTGTTTGTAAATAACTAACTAACGATAAATGGATCTTTGTTGTCTTAAAATAAATAATTTCATTTCATTTAAATTTAATAACTACAAGTACCTATGTACTCAGTCTCTTTTTTGTTGCTAGACTACAATACTTTTTCCATAAAAAAACAACCAACTTCCAAAAAAAACACCTAATAGTGAAAAATAACTTTAATTTCGGAAGTCGGTGTCTGGTTTAGGATTGTAGTTTTTTGCCACTTTATGTGGGGTAGGTACCGCACTTTTTAGTTATGGTACCTACCCCACACAAATTCGAATACCAAAAAAAACTAACAGTCGAATTGAGAACCTCCTCCTTTTTGAAGTCGTCATGACATTTGGCGCCGCCATCAAAATAATCTAGTTACCGAGTGACTCTCACTAAGAACCACTGAATCATTCGCTGCAGGAGAATCTTCACTGTTGTCAAAGTCAAAGTCAAATCATTTATTTCAAATAGGCCCTTAAGCGGCACTTTTGAACGTCACAATTTACAAAAAATTTAATTGATTCTAGTCGCCCCTTCCAAAAAGTAGTTTTCGTATGGAGAGGAATGGGCAAGAAACTCCACCGTTACTCTTTTAAAATGTTTTACAATATTTTGTATATGTAGGTACATTAGTTATATAAATTAAATAAGTGAAAGCGAAGCACCTAAAAAAAAATTACTATACAACAATAGGTAAAAAGAATTAAAAATGAAGCAACTAAAGATAAATTAATTACATAAGTATATACATGGTTCTCACATATTTACAAACATTGTAAAAGTAGATGATTTTCCTAAAATTTTACAATTAATAAGTCAGTGTGTGAGGAAGTAATCACAGAATATAAAATCAATGTCATATAATAAAATAATAATAATTCATACAACTTAAATTAGCAACCAGTTTCATTTTGTCTAGATTCTAGATTATCCTATGGAGCAGGACCAGCATGTTTCCAAGCATTCTTATCTTGGATATAATCCTCTAATTTGTAATATGCTTGTTTACAAAGTATATTTTTAATATGAGTTTTAAATTTTCTTTCATTTAATTGTAACATATCACAAGGTATTTTGTTGTAACATTTATCACAGTACCCAATAAAAGATGTATGTACTTTAGATAATCTGAAAAATGGTTGATCTATTTTATCTTTATTTCTAGTATTAAAATGATGTTGTATCACTTATTTTATTAAAATTATGTAGATTTTGTTGTCGTGTTATCTCTGTTATATTAATTATTTATCGTATTAATTTTAGGTCGGTCGCTACTGTAATTTTGGTCTAGCAAATAAAAAATTAGAGGTTAACATATTTTTATCAAATTCCGAAACACAACAAAAATATCTATCGCCAACGATAAATGATGAAGGTCAGCGTGTTTAAAACATGTGTATACTGTAATGTTATTCATTCAATGCATCGCTACCTTGAGAACCCGTTTGAAAGCATTAATTACCAAATACTATTTTAAAATCGATGTTTCTGCGAGGCTCGGTAAACTTCGGTATTAAGGGGACTACAGGACCTAAACGTGCCTAAACGCAAGTTTTATAATGCCTAAAAGAATATGATCCACTGCAGTAAACAAAATCAGAAAAATATATGATATTCTTCAGGATATATGCTAGTATGATAGTGTGTTGAAAACATAATACAACTAATTTGATACGATAGAAAAAAATCATGAAGATACCTCTAAAAATTTCTTTTAACGATTAAAAATCATATTAATTTACATGCAATCATTCTGATTTTTTGTCAGATTATTCTACAAGCTACATATTAGCATAATAGTGTTTTAATTTTCCAGTCCAATCAATAGATTATCTGTAAATCGCTAACTGCTTCATATTTTGCAATAAATTACCTGCGTCGTGTCATCGCGCTTCTCTTTCATTTCTATGCAGTCCGACAGTGACCGCGCTTTAGCTGTTGTAAGCCTCTTAAATAAATTCTCGCCTTTTTCCCCTGTGGGGCAGACAGAACCTACAGAACGCCACCTGATACTATCATTACATACTCTTTTACGTCGGGTCATACATGCACGCCGGTTGCAAGTATTATGCACCTGACCATTCTAAATAAAGAAAGAAAGAAAGAAGAAAGAAAATACGTTTATTTGCGGTACACATGACGCAAAGAAAGAACAAGACACAAAAATAAGCAATTTGGGGGAAAATATGCGTCACATCCACGCAAAACGGCCATCGCTCAGCATAATGCTGCGACCCTATGCGAGACAGAGCCCCAACGCTGGTTACAACAAGCTGTTAATAACATCACCGATAAGGTCACTAGGCATATGTATGTCCTTCACTATTTATCACTATATTTAGCTTTATGCTGACGTCGTGCGGTATTTTCTCTGGTTAGAAATATGTGTAGGGATACCTCTAGAACCAATATTTGGAACCTCACAAGTTTTGACGAGATAAGAGGATAGAAAAGAAACACCATTGATTTAAAATCACGTTTGTAGGTATTTACAGACCTTAGAAAAGGGTGCTACCACTGAAAATCGATAAGTACTTATCATATTTTAAACCTTGATGGATTAATTATTTATTTATTTATTGAATACTTCAACCACAGAAATGTACAGAGGCGGACTTAATTAATGTCATGATCTGATGGATTCCTACAGGGTACCTACAGGACTGCCAAATTCCCAAGTAGCTTAGGCACAATATATAATGTGTCAGATATGAGTGCCTACTACCAAAGCGTTTGTCATAAAAGCCGTTGAACCACAGACCAATATATTTTATACCCGTTTCTGTCAAGGTTACAAAAATTAGAGACAATTTTTTGCTTTTATAATTTATTCAATAAAGATCCACCTTAAAAACAAGAATTAATCAAATATGTATATCTATCAGTGCAGAGAATGGTGGCTCAGTGGTATCGGCCCCGACTTACGAGCTGTAGGTAGAGTGAGTTCAAAGTTACAAACCCAAACAGGAACTTTACTTTGTTAATTAATTTCATCACCACTGTTCCCAAAACGGTGAAGGAAAACATCGTGAGGAAACCGGCATGTTCTAGAACCAAAAATTCGAAGACATGTGACATCCACCAACCCGTATTGGGCCCGCGTGGTGGATTATGGCCCACTCCCTCTCACAGAGACTAGCAGTGCCCGTGTCCTAGCAGTGGGAACATTATAGGCTGATTATGCTTATGCTATCTATTTAACCCGTAACGTCCCACTGCTGGGCAACGACCTCCACACGCGTCTGCCCACTGCCATTGCGGGCCAGTATCTTTCAGTAGGAGTCAAGTTCGTCCCCCCTTCTTCGTCTTGGTCCGCCACGATGTCGTCTAACATTTTATGGGACTCAATCCGTGTTTCCTTCACCCCAATTTAGCGCACATAATATCTTGATTTGTTTTCGTCAGAACAAAGATTCGCTATACTTACATATTATAATAATCTATGTAGGCCAGAGTTGTAAACAATATGAATTATCTGTGTTGTGTGTATATTGCTTTATCTTTTAGATAAAACTTTACTTAACTTTAAGTAATAACTGGTGTAGAGTAGATAACAAAAAAAAAAATGGATAGCGAACTTCATATTTTGGCAACGCACTTAAAATGGATGCAAAATTAAATTTTCCAGACATTATCTATAAAAAGGCAAAAATTAAATTGTTTTATATAATAGATAACAATACATATGTTGTAAGTAGTAAGTATCAATCTATTAACTATTGCTGCACATGGTAGGGACTAGCATCATCATAATTATTGATGATTAACCAATAGACGTTTTCTGCTGAACGGAAATGGGCTTTCTGATCAAGTAAATACAGTTAGGATTTGCATATTATGACCCACCAGCCTTAGGGCAGATTATTCCATCATAGGATATCTTTAATCCTAGTAATAAAATTAAAACAAAAAAATCAGCGCGTCGCAAGTGATATTTTTGTGCTTATACCAGCAGCAATGTATGGTGGCCCCTGTGACATCTTACAAATGATAATAAGCTAGGTTCTATAATGTATAGTTCCAGCGGCACTGTTAAGGTCAATATAATAATGTAGTATGGCATCTGCAAAAACGTGCAACCACCGTCACAAGCCATCATACTTCTTAATCGGTCCCTCAATGCTGAGGATCACGACCACATACGACGCGTCTCCAAGCTATGCGGTCTTCTGCAGTGTGGACCACTTGGTAAATGCTGCCTCCAACAGTCTTCTAGATCGCGTCTGACCATCTCACCTGTGTTCTGCCTAGAGCGCGTTTCCCTTCCTCCCGGCTTAGTAACATAAGCCTTTCCAGACCATGCTTAGGTGAGCGCATAATATGTCCGAAAAAGCTGAGGGCACGCTCCTGGCATATTGTATATAGCTGCTTGGTGATGTTGAGTTCTTCCAGTATGGATTCATTCGTTCTCATGGCGGTCCATGGTATACGAAGTAGCATATTGCACAAGCCATCATACAGTGCACTATTGTAACCTTGCTTTGAGCGCCAGCTGCATTACATTTTTGCAAAAAAAAGACGTTTTTAAGCTGTGAGACCTCCTTAAGATTTACGTTAAGCACGGTACAGCCTTTTTCCCCTATATTCAAACGATTTATTTGAAATGTTCACAGTCAGCAGAGGTGTATACGATGGTAAAGAAGGACCTGGACGAGATAGGCACCGCGGTGAAGAGCGAGGCCAGCCATGTGTTCAGTACCACCTCCACTGTCATCGGGAAGACTTTCAAGGTAACTTTGCTAAGAGGGTTCTGTTCTATAGTGAATAGGTAGGGATCGAACACAGAGGTATGAGAAACAGGCTGCTAAGTTCCTCATCCCCCATAGACAACGGAGGATCCTCCAACTAGACGGGTGTTGTATCTGGTGGGCTACTGCCAGACGGTTGTTGCCGGGATTTTGTTTTTTTCTGCTGGGGAGTTTGTTGCGCCACTTCTTCCCACCTTAAGCACTAGGAAGTGGTGAAGTGCGGGCGTTTTTGGGGGACTGTCTTATGTAATTTTGACGTTCGAAAAGTGCTTATTCTCGGCTTAGTTTGGATAAATGACTGTTGTTTTTTTTTTTTTGCTAAATGCCTGGATAACTTTGCTTGCGATGCAGGATTTGACGTGTGTCAGTGTGATGCGTAGTTCACATGTGGCGTTGTAGAATGTAGATGTCGCCACAAACTCATGACCCTTGCCTGCCCGCGCTCTAATTGTTGAACTATTGCTGGTAATTACTAAGAGAAAGATAATCCTTATTATACTTTTTATTTTAGAGATGCTCATGGCTAGTAATAACAGCCGCACGGGTTGATCTATTAGGTTAAGCTACGCTTGCCGGGGTTGGTCCGTAAATGGGTGACCATTTTTTACACACCGGAACTCCTCCGTGCCTCGGAAAGCACGTGAATCTTTGACAGTCATTACGGGTCGTCAGAAGCCCGAAAGTCTGACAACCAGTCTTACCAAGGGGTATCGTATTACCCAGTTACCGGCTTGTGGATGTCAGATAGGCAATCGCTCCATGTAAAATACTGGCATTCAGCTGCATCCGGTTAGACTGGACCCAATCATAGTTGGGAAAAGGGTAGGCAGATTGAGTTTTTTATTGACCCTATTGGTATGAGCCTGTTCAGAATATCTATCCTTCTAGCATGTTCTGCAGTGTCGCAGCTTGAGCGAAAATTCAGTATACTTATTGTAGTTTATGATATGTTGAAAGTTTATAATATATTCATTTACCTTTGTACTTTTGTGAAACTATACTTTGAAGAATGATATATGCTCTAAATTCGTAAGCAAAACCTGTGATAGCTACTTCCCTATGGGAGGGTCTACTATGCAAAGCTATGAGGTCTTTGCTTCATTATTGGTAAAGATACAAGAATCTTAATTTTAACCAATAACGGTCCGTAAATTATAGGAATCGGCCAATGGATATTAAATACTTTAGACGAATTAATTTCTCAGTTCAACGTTAAACAAAATTGGCTTTTGTCGTAAAACGAAACACATCCAAGGTCAAACCATTTGAGATGACCTCAAAATTTCTTGGATCCAACAATGAATCATTATTCCGGTCGTAATTCTGAATGAGTCTTCGTTTCATTGTTTCAAATGAATCTTTGTTTTCCACAGTTGGATGTGCCAGAATCGCCAGCAAATGTGATGAAAAAGAGCCTTAGCAGTTTCATTGGTAAGATGCTATGCTACCTTTTTCATTAAAACTATAGATATAACTTTCCTGTATTATTATATTCTTGTAAAGTACAATAAACGACGTATATTTAGTAACCTAATCCGCTTAACTGTTCTTAAAGAGTCATAAAGAACCCTGTAAGAAATCGACACGTGTTTCACCTCTCAACGAGGCATCCTCAGGATGACGATTGACTTATTGCGAACACGACGTGTTGCCACATCAAGCGCCGAACGCAGTATGAGCCACACCGCCCGACAACCCCAGTTATATACGATTACTGCTCGGTCCACCTCGGCTAGGATTGTTATCAAAATCAACTCGTTATCAATCGTTTCTTGTAATAATTCCTTCAGGTCAAGTGAGCACAGTTCTGAACCCTGAGCCTGATGACGAAGACGACACAGAAGTCATACTGTCCTCGGGTGACACCACTATGTTGTCTACGTACAAAGTAAGTTAATTCTTTTTATAAATAACATGTATTATCCCAAAAAGTCTGTTTGCTTGTACTTGATTGGTCAACAACTACTGAACCGATTTCAACGCAATTTGGCAGAGAACTTAAAATTACCCCAGAGTATGACATCTGCACACACAACAGTCACATCAACGTCAAATCGCCAATCAGTTACATCAATTTCAGGGACGTGTGTGAACAGATAGTCAGTCAGTCATATAGCAACGCCTCGGTTACAAATTTTCCTTGTCACAATGCCGTAGCAACAAGTTTTGACTTGCCGGTGACGCGACGTCGACGCGCCGGTGACGTGACTGATGTGTGTAGCCAACGTCCTACAAATTTTAACTATATTTTGACTATTTTTTGCTTCACGTTGCCGTGACTGATGTGAGTGCATGAACCCATATAGCCATCATTGTTCCAGGTTAAGAAAGAGATAGACCTCTAGAATAATAACACAGCGCACACACACATGAATGTCACAACGTTTTATTTGATTTTGTATGAGCTTTATATTACCTTTAATTTATTTATTATAACGGTCAGACACTTCCCTATGTTTATTATCCTAGCGTGGCACTCGTGGGTTGCAGCTGAAAATCAGCGTCAGGTGGTTCACTTTGTGTTGTCATCTGACATTATGCTGAGCTGAGGCCCTTTTGGCATTATAATAATTTGTTTTCTGTTTTTATATATTAGGTTCCCACCTATGAAAACGGCGTTTTTTTTCTCACAAATAGAGAACCTCGTCACTTCTATGATTTAAAATATACATCAATTGCTTGGTATTATATCGAATAATGACCATCATAGACAACAACCAACAGTAAAAAAACCTTATTACTTATAGTTTTCTAAACATAAAAAATACCTTAAAAATGACTCCTCATTTTGTTAGTAGAAATGACCATTATTGGTTTTAACTTAGCCAAAACTTATTTTTGTCGCTTAATCTTAGTGACATAATACGTTATCTTAGTTTTTAAACATTAGTGTTCATGGTTGGTATATAAATTAAGAAAATGTTAGTATGAAAAATGCGACTTCTTTAAAATTCTCCATACAAAACGCTGATTTCATAGGTGGGGACCTAATATAAAGTTGTTTTCTTTCTTACTATACAGATTGCATTAATACTTCATTATACGGGCCCAGCACAAACAAACTCAATACTAGGATAATTGGAAAAAAACGTGCGCCTCAAAGCAAAGCTAAAAAGCAACCCATTTCTACACCAATTTCATCTGTGCTTAGAAATATATACTTATATCTGGCGCGGAACTCATCTGTTTATTCTCTCCACAGAAAGAACTAGAGGCCTTACAGCGCGTAGACGCCACATTCATAGTCCCGGCGTACAGCCCAGAGTTCGAAGCATGGCGGGCGAGTCTCGAGACCACAGAAGCTGGTCTCATCAGTCTCAACTCGGCAGGAAGACGTCTTGACGCTAACCCGACGCTAAAGGCTCAGTACGAAAAGCTAGTGCCCGATGCCGTGTCACACGATGACTTCTGGGAGCGGTGAGTGTTGCATGCTGTTGTCTAGAGACCACAGACACTGGTCTCGTCACAACGAAGCTCATGCTCAGCCCATTGCAGCCCACTTCTGGTCGTGGAAGTTGAAGTAGACAGTTCACAAAAAATTTAACCGCCATGTTTCTGCTCCATTCAAGAAGGAGTCTATAATCTTCTTGTATTCCACAGCTACTTGTTCCGCGTGGCCCTGCTACAAGACAGACTGGCAGCAGCAGCTCGCAAGCAGCCACAAGAGGAGCCCTCCACCGACCCTGTGCTCGCGCACCTGCCCATGCAGACGCCCATCGAACAGTAAGTTGTTATAGCTATCTGACTGCAAACATAACTTTGTAAAGGACAAAGTTATTTTTACAGTTGGAAAAATTAACTTTTTTTTGTAATACTCAAACAATTTTTTACTCAAAAATATTCAAGCAACCCGGAATAAATATCACGTTATAGACGTGCGAAATATAGGATAACAAGTAGATTTTCAGCCGAAAACGAAAAAGAAGCTTCGGCTTTAGTCTTATTTTCGACCGAAAATTTATGTGATTTACACATGAATAATTACTAGTGGTCGCCCAGAGGTCGAAATTCGACCATAATTCATTTAAATGTCATGATTCTAAGGTAGCCATCTTGTGTCAAACGCATGGTAGTGTGTGTAATGTTTTAATTCATTTCTAATGTATATTATATAAAAATATTAGCTTTCTGCACTCCTTCTCCATATAAACTTTAACTGCCGAGGTTTACCAGGAAGGCCGAATGACGCGCGAAAACTCAGGAACTACTGATTTTCAGCTTGGCCGAACCTTCGGCTGGTTTACGGCTTAAAACGAAAATATGGGCAAATCATGGCCGAAAACGAAAACGAAGCTTCGGTCGGTCACTAGTACGAGGGCTGCACTAAAAGTATCGGGAATGGAATATTTCCACTGTTCCTGTCATATTAAAATCTTTTTAATTGAAAACTCCTTGGTTTTAAAAATCGAATACCATTTATTTATTTTAAAAAAGATTCTCGGTCTTGTCACAAGGTTTTGTCAAACTTGTTTAGTCGTTGAGAAAATGGAATTGACTCGAGAAAATTCAAGAGCGATGATTTATTATGACTTTCGAAGTGGTTTAACACAAAAACAGTGTGTTGACCGGATGATTTCTGCATTTGGTGATTAAGCCCCATCCAAAACCACAATTTATCGCTGGTTTGCTGAATTTCAACGTGGACGTGTCAAGCTCAGTGATGATCCCCGTCAAGGTCGTCCAAAAACTGCAGTCACCCAAGAAAACGTTGATGCTGTGCGTAAGCTGATTGAGGAAGATCGACATGTGACATACCGCGAAATTCAGGCAACTTTAGACATTGGCATAAGTCAAATACAAATAATCTTGCATGAACAATTAGGTGTAAAAAAGTTGTTTTCCCGATGGATCCGCATTCGCTCTGTGAAGAGCAAAAAGCGGCTCGCGTTACTTGGTGCGTCAGAACTCTCGAAAGATTCCACGCAGGATCCTCAAATGCTGTATACAACATTGTGTCAGGTGACGAATCCTGGATATACGCGTACGAACCCGAAACAAAAAACCAGTCACGAGTTTGGGTGTTCGAAAAAGAGTTAAAGCCAACAAAAATTGTTCGTTCACGGAGTGTTGCAAAAAAAATGGTGGCTACGTTTGTCTCCAAAACCGGCCATGTTACGACTATTCCTCTTGAGGGACAAAGAACGGTTAATGCAGAATGGTATGTTAGCATTTGTTTCTGAACTCCGTAAAGAGAACTGCAACCGCCGCATCATCCCCCATCACGACAATGCGAGTTCTCACACCGCGCACACAACAAAAGAGTTTTTAGAGCAAGAAAACATAGAATTATTAGACCATCCGCCGTACAGCCCCGACCTAAGCCCTAATGATTTCTATACTTTCCCTAAAATAAAGAATAAATTGCGTGGACAGAGATTTTCATCACCTGAAGAAGCTGTGGACGCCTACAAAACGGCCATTTTGGAGACCCCAACTTCCGAATGGAATGGTTGCTTCAATGATTGGTTCCATCGTATGGAAAAATGTGTCAAATTTCGCGGAGAATACTTCGAAAAGCAATAAATACATTTTTAAATAGTAATGTTGTGTCACTTCCTTGATTCCCGAAATTTTCAGTGCCGCCCTCGTAGTAACAAGCAAAAATAAACGTCTAATAACCTCCACCTTTAATTTTCAGGAGTCCAAAGAAGGTGCTATCAGGTTTAGAAGAAGAGGAGACACCTTTTGAAAAGCCTTTCGAGAAGCCTTTTGAGAAGCCCTTCGAAGCACCTGACATGGACAATGTCGTCGCCTGGGAAGACGGTAAGTCTAAATAGAGACGTAGCGTTGAACTTTATCTATAATCGATTCTTTGAGCGCCATTATCGATACTGTAATCGATTGTCTGTAAGCCAATATCGATTTTAACCGTCCCTATTTCTTCTATTGACCTTTATTATTATATCTCAAATTGTATTTTGCTGAATAAAACCTCTGTACTAAATGTTGTTTTTATATTGCCCTTTAATGTTACTATGTATTTTTTACATGCAAATATTACTAGAATAATTAAAATCACTTTTTGAACCGATAATATCGATCCTTAAATCCAGATAATATATTTAGATAGTAATCAAAACTTCTTTTATTCATGATTCATATTTTCATATAAATCTAAGATGTTCCATGTACTGATTCTTGTATTCAATGACCAATGTTGGCCTCCAACACAAAGGTTTAGCACCAACCAAGAAAATCCATTTTAAAACTAAAAGTCCCAACATTGGTCACTTGTATTCAAGAACCACAATTCAAATCACGTTCGAAATAATCGTACCTCTGTACAGAAGACTTCGCAAACGACGTGGAACTGACAGAAGAACAACAAACACTCCTTCTAGAAGAGTACGAAAGAGAGATAGCCGGCAAGAAGACCAAACAACCATGTTCCCGCGACATTACAAACAACAATACAGACAAAACAACGAGCACAGACAAAAAAAAAACAAAAACCGCACAAACCAGAGACAAGATGAACAATAAACAGACTAAAAATAAAAATGGCCGATCACCGAAAAAGGCGGCAAAATCTGACGTTTGTGGAAACAATTTAGTTGAAGATTATTTTGGAGATAAAGAGGTGAAAGATGATGCTAGCGCTAACTCTGATGAAAGCTGGGAGAAAGAATTTGAAATTGATGACGTTGTTGAGCAGAAAGCATGAAACAATCCGGCCATAGTGTAATGTAAGGATAATATAGTTCGGATACATTGTGCGGCGCGAAATATTGTGACATTTAAACTTTTTTTGGATCACACAAAAGTAGCCATAACTTGGTTTTTATATTTGTTTGAATTAATATATTTTTATAGAAATTCTAAATTGTCTGTATTCTACGTTTACAACATCAACACACCAGAAAAGCAGTAGAAGTCATTTCGGCCATTCAAAACTGAGTCTTATGTCTATTACATACAGTTCCTAATTGAAAGGTCAAGAAAACTATCTTATGCCAGGCAATTAAGACCCATATTTTCATATACACAAAGCTCAATATAGCACTACTGTCACATGTATCGTGATACGCACAATGTTCCGCGAAGCCAACAGCGCACATTACAAGCTTTTGCGACGTTGACAGCCTGGGAATATTCGTTATACATACGCTAACTTACGTGTTTTGCGATTGTGAACCTTAATTTCATTTAATATAGCTCCGTTTTGATCGCCACTTGTTTTGAAAACTTTGCCATGCTGAAATCAACTTAATTCTAGCACAAATAATGTTGATATTCGTGTATATTGCATACTTATTCCTGTTTTATATTGATACTTGTTTATATGGCGTGGATATTCTTGTTCAGGATTCGTCTATAGTATTATATCTGTAGGTATATAATTAAAGGAGATCAAACAGGGACCTAGGACTAGGAAATAGAGAATACATTTACTGATGTCCAGTGTTCATAGTTCGAGGTAAATACGTTATGCGCAGTTCTAAAACATACTGCGCTTGATCACACCCGAAATACCCGAAATATAATTATAATTTTAAAAAATTACTTACTTTTAATATTTAAAAGAGCTGTGTACTTTTTAGAATGTACCTTTTTATTATAATAGGGATGAAGATTAAAACTTTTTTTAGTCCGTCATGGAGGTTATTAAAAAATATTGGGCACGTATTTTTTTCTTTTTTTACGTAATCAAAAGATTACGGCGATATACATTGACTTAAAATGTGCAATGACGTCACGAGTATGTAGATTTTATACTTGTGACGTAGCGACCCCCACTCCCCAACTTAAAATGCGTTTTATCTAAGTATTTTTTTTATTAATATGATAAAGTAAAAAATACGTGTCTAATATTTTTTTATTATCTGACTGACGGACTAATTAGAATTTCATTGTTTTTACCGGGGCATCATCCTTATTGTATAAATTATTTAATTAATCTCATATTACATTAATTTTGATGGCACTTTCGTATTTTTACTTAACTTTTCACAAGTTGTGTGTCTAACGAATATAACCAGATTGTCTATTCCTAATACCCAAGTTAAAATTGAAGCCATGTTAATAACGATCTATCATCAACTGTATATTGTTATATGGAGCCAGAAGAAGGCCCTTTGTACACGGCACGGTTTCTTTACGATACGGCGTATAAACCGCGCCGCAGAAAAAACGCGTCTGACAACAAGCTTCCATCGTGATCCATACAACACTGACGACCGTTCCCAAACACGGCGAATACGACGTAGTTTTTCAAGGCAAGAAAGACGTGTGTGTACAAAGGGCCTAAATATGCATGAATGACGCCGTCTCGCGTTTGTAATGCGAAATTAGCCTAGCTAACCGTATCATCAAAAATGTCTGCCTTTGAGCCATTTTCAGTGTGCGAAAGAGACGAAAAGCGCCCGTACCCAGTCGTCAGTATGGCACGTAGAGTTAGCCCACGTTCGTACGGACCTAACAATATCGCGGCGGGATTTTATCGCGCACAAGATTTTCAACTCTGGGTGTTAAGCCGAGCATTGAGAATCCAACAGAGAGCAGTTAATCCCAGCGCGTTAAAAAACACACTCTTTGATTTTGAACTCTCGGCGCTAAGCAATGCGTTGAAAATCCAGTGCGTGATAAAAAATCGCCCGTGCTACCTGGGCAGAAGAAGTACGGCTTTGTAGAGCCTTGTCTCTGTCACTCATAACTGTGTGAAAGTCTTTTTCTAAAACTCTGTGCCATATTTACGCCCGGATACAGTGTTTTTATCTCAAGAAGCGACGCGCGCTTTACTTGTGGTTAACAAATGTACAAACACGCTGTGAATGTGTGTGTAAGCGCAGGAGCTCTAGGTACCGTCCGAGAAAATGGCGAAGTCGGCAGTGTGTGTGTTATGTGCTGACGCTACTCGTCTTCACGAACACATTCACAGCGTGTTCACATTTGTTTACCACAAGTAAAGCGCGCGGCGCTTCGTGAGATAAAAATACTACACCGATGTACTGGTTGACAATATTAGAATGCTGCAAAGATCTTTTGGCGCTTGAATGACGCAGATGGGGTGGCGCTGTTGGTGAACATTCGTGCAATCGTTTTGCGTTATGTATTGAAAAAACAAGATGGCAGCGTTAGTTCCAATTTTGACCACGCGCCAAAAGATCCGTGTACAGCTATAAGACCTACTTAAATAGTCAATAAAGGTATACAACCTTACTGTCAAATTAATTGAATTTAACTGGATTCGGCTGTAAAACTGTAGTTTGAGGACTGACCATGATGTATAATAGATATATTTTTAGTAATAATACATAGTGTTGTAGATAAAAAATATCGATAGACGATTTTAGTTGAAGACTCATTGGAGAAGAACTAAAGAAAACACCGCACAATGTTAATTTTGACAACTAAGACATCGTTAATTTTAGAAAGGGCTCGAGTACCGATTTACTTCAAACCAACCAATACTTCTCCTAGAACCAACCTGCACTGTTTTGTATAAAGGTCAGACAACTTTTTAGATGTTCTTGAATTCAAATTCGGAACAATGGCCAAAAAAAAGTTCTTTTATTCATAATTATTTTGATGTTTTAGACCTTTATACCTATATGTAAATATGCACGGTGGCTCGATGGGAGGTATTTTGCCTCAAGATTTATAAAAATGTCTATCAATTTTTTTTATTTACAAACAGTGCGTGCACATTTCTCGAGCCATACCGGCCCCTATCCTATTGCATTTACTTTTACTTCACATTGTCAAAGATTATCACCGAAAAGGTCTTATTTCTTTGTCTATGTATGCGTGTATCCACCTCCTTAAGTTACTAACATGGGTTTTTAAGAGTCTATTTCTAACGAATTTATTTTGTAGTCATTCCACTATTATGCTGCCTTAACTCGTCTGTGGGAACTGTTTAAAACATAAAATATGTTTTACATCGATATCGGTACTGTGAATGTCTGCACTATTAAGAGCATTTATGCTAAAAGTTGGCAACGTCGCAAATAGCTGTCAAATATTTACCTGTTTTGATTAATTTGGTAATATTACTTACTGTATGGAAATATTAAATGTGGCTAATTAGCGAACTAAAATATTGCTTATAAAATGCAATAATTAATATCATAACACCGAATATTTAGTTTAAGATGTAAAAAGAGTTTGGAAACTTTCCAAATGTGCTTTTACACCTAAAACGGTTACTACAGTTCAGTGTATAATTGCAATTCATTATTAATATTCTAGTTCGCTACATTTCATATTTCGATACAGTAATATTGCCAAATTAATCAAAACAGCGAAATATTGGACATCTATTTGCGACGTTGCCCACTTTCAGAATAAACACTCTTAAAATGCCTGTAAAAATCTGCTTACAAGAAGCGTAGGTAGTTAAAAAGTTATAATATATTAAAAATGTAAGTCCATTGATATAAAGGTAAGTGACAGGAGTACTATACTTGCATTCAATAACAATTTGTTTGTTTCTCTTTAGTTATACATATATCTATAGTAAATATTCAACTAAATTGTTTCCATAAGTTTTAGCCGGCGAGTTTACTGTTCTACGAATTATTTACAAATTGCTTACAAATCTTCAAGTGGTACAATAATATTTGAAGTGTGATATCCCACTAAATAGGTCTCTGAAATAATTGTAAGTAGATAATAGTAATCATTTTGTGCGCTGGTTACATCTAACTAATGAATGGGCTGACCTGGCAAGTGTAACTAGTGTTGCCAGAAATCAGTAAATAATGTTATTCAAATTGTCGATAAAAATGCTGCCTTATGAGCTTATAAATATTTTTTCAAGATAATGAAATAAATAGTATTAAAACCGTCTGTATCAATCAATTTTAAATTAAATGGATTTATTCGTAACATTAATTGTATTAATAAGCATATTAAGCCTGCCATCATCTTGTAAAGCCAAGCATATTGCTATATAAAATTATTCTAGAATATTCGATAGCAAATCTCGATTTTAGGCAACATTAGACGCAATCGAATATCTTTCGATCCTGACTCTGGACACCAATTCCTATATGTATTGAATTTTGAACTCTATTTCGTACGCTATAAAGATTGTATTATTCCTGTATGGAATGACTATGATAGATGTCCATTGAAAGATTATTAGCTACTGTGATTGATGTATTCTTTACTGAATAGGTCAATGGGCATTTATGCAGGGAAAAAAATATGGAATTGGGGTCTTGAAGCATTCATTGTCAGACAAAAGTTAACGTGTTTCTCCAAGTGTACTTTAAAACGTTTGGTTTAATAAATATTAAAATTAAGTGCAATAAAGTTATCTTACATTTAACTCGACATTTATTTTAAATATATTTAGGTTAAAACTCAACTAAATGAGTTGACTCTAGGTATCGTTATGTTTGTGTAAATTATGATTATTATGAATATGAATAAAAGTTATTAAAAATCGTAGTCGAGGGTTTTATTTGCTATATTGTTTCAACCACTAACACTAAAGTATATCTACACACTCGTTATGCAGCTTTATCGTGCACAAATTTCTGGCGGCATCTACATCGCCACATGCGAACTACGCATCAAATACCTTACGTCACACAAATCCTGCATCCCGCAATTAGAGTTTACCGAGGGTATTATGAACGAAGCGCGATTATTATGAACAACTTTCACTATGGGACCAAAGGAGAAATCGCAAAAACAAAACTGCTGTTCTCTACATTTATGTTCGTATATCTCGTCGAAATGTAGGGAACAGCTGATTTTTTTTTCGCGATTCCAGCGTCGGTCCCATAGTGAAAGTTATTCATAATGATGAGTACAATGACCCCTTAAGAGGTTTAGGGTAATCAAAAACTAAGGTTGTATATAACTTCCCCGACATCAATTGTTGGGCAGTTGCCCGCCAGACTCGGCACCCGTCTGGTCGGAGGATTCTCCGTTTTCTATAGAGGATCAGTGAACTTTACACCCTGTTCCTCATAGCACTAAAAATTCATAGATTACATAGGTGAAAGATTAGGTAAAGCTTGTCCACTCTATAATGACGCGCCCCACAATCGCATTAACCGTGTGCGTAAATGCAGTAGTAGGGCGCGGCATTTCAGAGTGGACAAGCTCCGAAAAGCTGATCAAGCTTTTCAGAAACGTTTAGATTACTAGACATCTTACTTTAAGAGTCAAATTGCTTAGCATGATCCTGCGTTATGTTATATCGAAAATACTGCAGCATTAATTTTGAAATAAAAGTTGAGGAATACTGTAAAGTACTATATTTGACGAAAACACGATTCCATAAAATTAAAATTCGACAGAAAAAAGAACCAAAGTTACCTCAAACCGAACAATAAACCGCTGGTATTAAAAAAAAACTTCCAATTAAATCATGAAACTTTGCATAATAAATAACTGATCTGACTATAGCAGATACTACGTTTTTTTTTTTTTAATAATAAATAAATTATCTAAACTATCGGCGCCTTGGAGCCTTCTCCCCGCCGCTCAGTCTTGCTCTCACTCGATCTGCGAGCAGTAGTGTGCGAGCGATATAAAGAGTGAATTTGAGCTGAGGTATTACGGACTCTTAATTCTGAATTATGTGTAAACGCCTCGTTGGTCTAGTGGTCGCAAGCACTACTGCTGAGCTGAGTTCCTGGGTTCGATTCCCAGATCGGGCAAAGTGTTATTGGGTTTTCTTTCTAGAATTTCTCAGTAGCAGCCCGATCGGGATTTATGCCCGGTTGATGGCAATAGGTTCGCCCCCTATTACTCGTACATGGGACTTAAACATAACTCGCGAAATGTGGGTGTACTAATAGGCACAGTCACAAGCGCTAAAACGTATCCACTTAACAAAATTGAAAACCGATTTTCTCGTGGAATATTGACTGCACCTTTGAGATAAGGCATAGTTCATATTAATATGGGTTCCAAAATAATATATTCGTAACAACATAAAATAAAAATCAACACTATTAGGAGCAAATCGTTTTTTAAAGTTGCTAAGTGTATACATATTACACCTCTGCCCAACCCTTCGGAGAAACATGGCGTAATGTTATGTAATAATATAATATATATCTTTATTTCCAGTTTACAATTTTACATAATAATATGCCACTTGAAATAACATGATTAATTTGTCATATAAATTGTAGGTTATTGCAGAGTTAAATTGTAGTTATACCTCTGACACCCAAGCTAAGATTATACTTGTGTTATGGGTGTCAGGGCTCTCAAATTATCACCGGTCAAACAAATAAAAATTCGAAATTTCTCCGTGTAAGTATTAGTGACAGAATATAAAGAAAATAAAATAAATGTATGTATGTGTAAATGTGTGATTTGAGACATCTCTTTTACTGATCAAATTTATCAGTTTTTCTGAATCCGGGTTGGGGCCCATATCTCTAAAACAAACACCAGCCAGCGTGAAGGATGTTAATTACCCCACAGGGACAAAAAGCATCTTGTGTCCCAACTCAGGTCATGGTCTACCTGTGTGAATTTGATGAGTATTTTTTGGGGTCGTCAAGCGCAGGTCACTAAATATCAGTTGTCTTTGTGTTAACTTCACAGACGTGATGGGTATCGTCGATGTCTAAAGACGACAAAACAAAAAAGATTTTCTCAACTCCTACTTCAGTAACAACAACAACAACAGCAGTGGTTAACCCCAAAATAAAACTTTTTTTTTTTGTCGTGTTAGATATCTATACCCATCACATCTGCGAAGTTTAGCTAGCTAATTAAATTTAACCCTGTATAGTATGAATGGTTTTGAGCCATCCCTTTTACTGATCAAAGTTTGATCAGCCTTTCTGAATCCAGAGTTACAAATTGCGCCAATACAATGATTGAAAACAACACTAAAACACCCTTTTTTTTTTTGAGGGTGGGAAATTATCAAATAGCGCTCTGGGTGGAGCGGGAGGGCGTGTCAGACTTTTACTGACTAAAACCCACCCGTGTTCCTTCCGTTGCCTGTGTGCCGGGGCCACGATATCCCTTTCGGACAAACTCGCAACCCCGGCAGGCATTGGCCCTTACGGACCCCGTCAGTTGGTGCTGACATCTCTTTGAGGCGCGCGTGGAACACAACGCGCCGTCGACCCGCGCCTGGTCCTTATCGGACGGCGAGCTAACACTAAAACACCCTAGAAGGACATGTAGTGATCTTATTGGTAATGTTCTCCAGAATGATCAGGTTCGTAGTACTCGAACTGCGAACATGATGATTTTATGATCGTCAAAGGAGTATGCAAGGATCGATGCAACTGACGTTCTGTAGTTTCTACCCATGCCCATGGGACATCGGCGTGAATATATGTATGTATGTAACAATAAAAC
This sequence comes from Agrochola circellaris, assembly GCA_914767755.1. Lineage (NCBI taxonomy): Eukaryota > Metazoa > Arthropoda > Insecta > Lepidoptera > Noctuidae > Agrochola > Agrochola circellaris. The sequence goes on along the minus strand of OU611850.1, from coordinate 6,977,170 downwards.
TCGGACAATACAAAAAAAGCATATATTCAGTGTACTTCCGGCATCATTATAGAGGAGGCAGGGCTCCCCTGCTGGTGTGGGTAGAAGATAGGGTCGACCGGTCGGTTGATCGAGCTGCCCGAGTCGCCTGCAGCTGGGTAGGGGTGGTGTGGGGACGCGCCCATCCATTGAGGGTACCAGTACAGACCCTGGAAGAAACACGCAGGAGATACAGAAATTATATAAATACAGTGTAACCTGGATAAGTGGGATCTTAAGGGGCCTAGGATTATTTAATTTTATCACTTAAAGAGGCTTTTAATTTACCCAGTTTCCCAAATAGTCATCTTGTTGACAGAGGCCCCCGTTAAGGCAGGTCGAAATATACCGTTTTTCTTTTATGAGGTAAAAATGCTTTTTTTTTTTTTGTGGTAAATTATTATCTCCTTTAAATACTTATAAATTATATTTTTAAATATTAAAAAAAAAAATATACTTAAAAAAAAATTATAAGAAAAAACATTTAGCATTATACATTTAAATGATAAATTATTATTAGTTGTCTTACTTATAAGGGCACAGGCGTACAGGCTTTATATCGATTTTTCGAAATCGAATAAAATCGAACAAATGTCTTCTCAGTTGATTTATGGGTTTAATTATTCCCAGTAACAGAGGTATTTCAAAGCAAAAGTGTCGGGACCTCATTGTAATTATCAGCAGTAGAGGTTTCTCACATATCCAGATCCCACTTAACCAGGTTACGCTCAATTACGCCGTATGTTCTTATGCTTACTTATGCTTTATCGAATTACACCTTCGGGACCTCGCGTACTACGCTGGCACTACCACAGCCAGTAGCCGCACTATACATAGAAACCCAACACGTAACGTCTGTTTATAACCTTGTTTCCACTTAAACATCAACTTTATGCAAGTGTAAATAAAATTCATTTTACACTGACTAGTACTGTTGAAAAAGTCATAACAAATATGAAGTGGTAGCGCAAACTGAACCTTATGTGTAGGCATTACGGCTGTTTTTCTTAAAACTCGTGTTTGGTTACATATTTGGCAAATAAATTGCGAACGCAGATTAGATGTCGCGCACTTGGCCGCAACAACCAACTCGCTGCACGACGTGCCATCCGACTACTTGTGACCAAACTTGAGCTTCTGTTACCAAAATTGCGACCGAGACCAAGACCAGCGCGAGCTCTATTAAGGATATGTTACGTAAAGTCTTCTGTTATTTATAGTTTTAAGGTGATTTATTATTTTGCAATAAACGCAATTTTCTTTCTTTTCTTTACCTTATTCCCGGAACCTTGACAAGTGAATCGATACTCGTTGACAGTGAGCGGGTCCAGGTAGCTGATGCCTGCGATGGAGCCGTAGTTTGGAGGGAACATGTACCAGCAGCCGTCCAGCGAATCTAAAAACATTGCATTTATTTACCACTTTCACTAAGAGGAGGTCACTAAAAAAAGTCAGCTGTTCCCTTCATTATAACGAGCTATGCGAACAAAAATGTATGGAACAGCAGTTTTATTTTCGCAATTTCAGAGTTGGCCCCATAGTGAAAGTGGTTCATAATGATGAGTACAATGACCCCTTAAGAGGATGCAAACGAATTAAATTTCACATTGCATAATACATATATAAAAAACCCCTCATATAAGATAAGCTAAGTTTTTTAAACCTTACTCTCTCTTACATATTTTGCTGTGCCCGACTGGGTATAATGATCACATACTTATAATTTTTTCTCAAACATGCTTGGTTTGAGCATTATTTTGACAACATTCTGCGAGATGAATACGCGATAAATAAATAGCCAGTAGGCGGCCGGCAATGTTACTATGAAAAATCATATCTAACGTATTTAGCGGAAAATTAAATTACTATGAAAACTCAAATCTGTCGTGTAATTTAAAAATGGAACGAACTGTTTACTTCGACACATGGCGACCAAGACTAATCAAAGATTTTATTTTAATTCCAATTTGGCTTGCTAATAGAGCTGTTTAAAGTAAAGAAGAAACAAATAAACATATTAGCGCGTGAAAAATTATCCTTGTTCGTCATTGGTGCCGATTCTCTTGTACCTACACCGAACTAAAGATACAATACGCACATGATTCCGAAAAGTCAGAGGTGCGTGCTTTGGGTTCGAACTCGACACCTATGACTTGGCAGTCTAACGTACACACCACTTGCTATCACTGCTTTCAAAACGATGATGACCTAGGGAGGCTACTTATTACTTACAAGTAATGTTGGACTCGTCTCCGGGGGCCTCTGTACTGCCCAACATGAACGCTTCTGTGGTCTGTTCGATGAAAGGAGGAACCGGAGACAACCCCGTGCCTGGGTCACCAGGGATTATGAATGGACCTGGAGAAAAAATTAACTCTTCTAGGGTTTCCAATCAAAGGGTAGGTACTGACTGCTATCATAAGAAATCTTAATAAAAAAATAGTCAGTCATGGGGATTGCCGACATAGGTAAGTGAAAACTTAAACCTGGTATTAGCGCCATCTATATTCTATAGTACAGCACTACGGCGCGAGCTTGTCGGTGATGCTAATCCATAAGTTTATCCCCTAAAAAAAATCCGTAGGGGATCCCCATACAAAAGCAAAACCTAAAATAATGCAATGAATTAAAAAAAAAAAAAAAAAAGTATTTATTCTGCACAAACTAAACGCACATTACAAAATAAAAACCAAATACAAAACCACTTTACAAATTATCCATATAATTAATATCAAAAGCCTCGTATTCATTATTCAACAGAAAAGTTTGACAAATTTTGTCTACTAGTTTAGTTAATTAGTTACTTACATTTAAATCTTTTGTTTATCTAATTTAAAATACAGAGTAAAGAACATAACATAACTTACCGCCATAAAAGTTGGTGTAGTTCCACTCACAAACATGATGATCGCAGTACATCGGAGAGTACTTCTCTTTAGTGTAGTAGGCTTGGCCGTTTGGCATCAACTGGAAAAATAATTTTAAATAAAATAACATTTTAAAATATATTTTTGATATACTTATAAAATTATATTATATTATTATTTTAATTTTTATTGTTATAATATAAATACGAGTAAAGAGAAAAGATTAGATTTTTTCTATTTCTGTTTGTTACGCTTTCACGCTAAAACGGCTGAACGGATTTAGATGAAATTTAGCACAATGGTAGACCATGCCATGGATTAGGACATATGATACTTTTTATCCCGATATTCCCAAGGGATCGAGACGTATACGCAGTGGCGGGGCAAGACCTAAATTTGATGTGGTCGAAGTACATTTTGCGAGGCCCTCCTGTGGCGCAAGAAGACGAATAAAAATGCAGTGTAACACTGCGTTCGACGCTTGACGTGTCCACACATTGGGTCCGAGTTCGCAACAAGTCGATCGCCTTCCCGAGGATGCCTCGTTGAGAGGATTTCTTATGACTCATTAAAAACAGTTACGCGGATTTAGTTACTAAATATACGTCGTCTATTGTATTTTATAATGGATTTCCGCAGTCAGGCCTGAATCAATTAACTATCTTGAATAAAAATAAATAAAAAACTGTTGAGTCGAGACTGTAAAAATTTTAGGTATTGGTCGAGATATAAGATAAGCAGGTAAAAAAAAAATTGCGGGTCTGTGAAAACCATTTATCGATTCAGGGATCCGTTTGCGTAATAGTATTTAGCTTTAAAGTACTATTTTTTTTTAATATCCGGTGAGGTAACCTGATGACTCTAACCCTCCTCTTCTCCTTTCCTTGAAAAAAATGTTAGCTATGCCTATATTTCTATGCTAGAACACGTACCAGCAAATAATCATAATGCCTAAACCTGACGCCCTGTATATTAAAGTCCAGTATAAAGGACCCTGACGTGATGATACATGAGGCGGCAGTCAACGGCGGCAGCTTGTACATCTCTGTGCCACACTTGACTATAGCCTTCGGTAGAGTGGACACGTCGCGGATATGCTGCAGGCTCTTCTTGAATGGGAACCTGGGAATAGTGGAAGAAATGGCTTTAGGGTTGAAATTGCTTGGCAAATTGAATCAATTTCATAAGGGTTTTTAACCAAATCTGTGGTGGGCGTGTGTCTCTTTTGAAATAGGCACAAATTATGCTTTTCACATAAAATTACTTTTACTTCACAACCAAAGCAACGAAAGAATGTGCAAATGCAAGTGGCCTCGGTGGCGTTCTGTATTTTATGTCTAGCGAACAAGATTTCTGATGATTAAAATGAATCAGTATAAAAGTCACTTAGCTAGTGTTTGTGGAGTACCACAGGGATCAATTTTAAGACCGCTACTTTTCTTAAATAAGAAAAATGCGAGTAATTACGGAATGTATAAAATTAGGCGTGAGCTTATCTATGTTTCATTTAATTACCTGAACACACAAATCCCCATATTACACTCCAGTCCATGAACAAAGTTATCCATAGAGAAGACAACATTGGGGTCTTCTTCCAAAAAGTATCGTGTGTCGTCCATAAAGTGCACGAAACCAAGGAAGTGGAAGGCTCGGCCCTTGCAGAAGGGTGTGGGTCCTCTGCCCATGTCGTAGATGTCGCTGTACAGCTCCGACAAGAAGATGTACACGTTCTTGCCGCAGTAGAACTCTGGAAGAAGTCTTTCGTCGATAAATTAGGTGACTTTGGGTGAGTGAAGAAAATTATTGTGCAATTACTGGTACTGTTAGTCTGTATCATCCCACTGCTGGGCAAAGGGGTCTCCCCATGACTTCCAGTGCCTGCGATCCAGTGCTAATATGAACTACTAGTCGTTAAATAAAACACTGGTCGTTAAAATCTTACCTTGACTCATATAGAACTCCGAAGGCACGGAGCCCCCTGCCGCATAATTGAAAGTGGCTATCCGCTCCGTTTTGATAGCGTTATGATTGTCATACATCGTCAGCATGTTATCTATCGTATCATCTAATGCTATCAATAGAACCTGGAAACAATTCAAAATTCAAAAGTCATTTATTCAAACCAGGCTGAGAATCAGCACTTTTCGAACTTCAAAATTACATAAGACAGTCCCCCAAAAACGCCCACCCTTCATCACTTCCTAGTGCTTAAGCTGGGAAGAAGAAGTGGCGCAACAAACTCCCCAGCAGCACAGCTGTCTGTTCAGTTGGAAAAACTTGATTCTAATAGTGCTTTAAATACAAAAATAATAATTGAACGTATCTTTGTGATTTCCTCCATCTCCATCTCCACGGACGAGAGAATCGCGGCGATAATCACGTTATGCCTTCAAATTTTCGCCGCGATGACATCGCCGTGTGGAGATTGATTCATAGTTTCTATTGAATTTGATCTTCTTCTTTTTCGTGTGGTTAGTGACTAACCTGGTGTCAGAGTTTTAAAGCCGCCCATGGGCCTCTGACTTGGCTTCACATGCCGTCGAGAAATATCTCTGTGTTACCTCACGATGTTTTCCTTCGCCGTTTTTGAAGCAAGTGATACCTAATTATACAATACGCACATGAAACCGAAAAGTCAGAGGGTCGAACTCGAGACCAATGACTTGCCACTGCCAGTCCGTTGAATTTGATGCCACGGCGAGACTATCGCCGCGATTTTCTCGCCCGTGTAAATGGCGCCTTAATGAATCGATTCCCGTCCAAATATATTTGTGAACCGGTGTTTTGTTTCGGCCAGCTTTAGGTTGTAGTTCGTTTGATATTACATTATTATATCTGTGGTTCGATGCTCCTTGGGTAGTAAGGAGCTCACTGCCTTAGGAGCGCGGAACTTACCACGTCCTTGCTGACGACCCAGTCAGCAAGGACGTGGTAAGTTTAATATTGGAGATATGTCACCCTACCCATAGGTACCTACATAATTATAGGTACCTAGGTAAGTGCTTGTGGGACGCCGCAATCACCGTAAAATGTTCCCACTGTTAGGACATACTCGTAGGCCTCCCCTGGAAGAGGGGCTGGACCGTAACCCACCACGCGGGCCCAGTGCGGTTTGGTGGGTCTCACATGTCTTCGCATTTTAAGTTCAAGGGTATCCTCACGATGCTTTTCTTTTTGAAATTGATTTGATTCCGAAATCGACATAGTTGTTTAACTTGTCCGTTCCATTTGGAGTAAACTCCATTTCATTTTAGATGGGGTTCGCGTAAGCCAAGCGAACTGATCATAAATACACATTGGTTACAAAAGTTTTGTACCCGAGAGTGACCGAATTTTGGCCTGGCCATAATACCAACATGGTTAAAAAAAAATGAACTAGAAACATTTCGGGATTTTGAGAATACACTAAATATACGCGCAAATACCTACCCATGCTATTTATGACTTTTCTGGTCACAGAGCCCTCGGTTCTTTACCGAAAGTCAAGTCGAAGAAAGCCAGCATTCGCCGAGCTGGTCTAAATTGATGATCATTCAGATATACGTAACCCGTAAAGGTACAATTCGGTAGACGACTTCAAGCAACAGCAGCAAGCGACTACATAGAAATTCGATTCGATGTCATAAAAAAAAAATTATACAAAAAAAAAACGATTTTTCTTTTTAGTTGTGGTAGGTACCTACCCCACACAAATTCGAATACCACTATCTGCTAGTTTTCATCATATCATCCACATGTACTAAGTGGGAAAAATACGTATTATTGAAGCTTACTCAAAAACTATCCAAGCAAAGCTAAAATAAAAAAATATGAGACCAACTTGGAAGCATACCCTTTCATACAAAAAAAAAAAATCAAAATCGGTCCACAATTGACGGAGAAATCGGTGGACATACATAAAAAAAGCATATATACGCATCGAACATATAACCTCCTCCTTTTTTGAAGTCTGTTAAAAATAACTACATAGAAACCAGAATGTCGCGGCGATACATCACGTCGCCTGCTGTTGCTGCCTGCAGTCGGCTACGGAATTGTACCTTATGGAAATTAGCAAAGTGAACACGTAATTACACACTTACCTTTAATTCCTTTATGTGCATGTGAACGAATCTTGCCAGGTGATCCGTAGCTATGTGGACGTGTTCGTTTATTATGTACTGAAATAACATTATTGATAAGATGAAGAAACTACTTAACAATGATTACAAACTACTTTATAATACTGTGCTATTAAAATAGATAGCTGTGGCCAGTACCTGCCAAAGCTGTCTTTAGGGCGTCTCACAGAATTTAGGGCCTGTTAAATAAATAGATCGTGAGTACCTACCGACATTTGTACAAAAAAATATAATTATGTCGTTCCTCTATATAGCTCTCATCTCAGACCAAATAAAAAACCAAGATAGCGCTACGAACAATACAGTGAAGCATGCCAAAACCGCCGCTCTGTGCATACACGCTCACACGCACACATTTACAACATTTTACAATTTCACTTCAATCAAACTACACCACACAAAGTGCACACATGTTTACGATACACTGTTGACAGCGCTCTGTCTTGGTTTTTTATTTGGTCCGAGGTGTACATAGGTAAATAATAAAATAAATCAAAACAATCACAGGACACTAACGGATATAACTTATCCTTATCTGCTTTACATGTTATTAACAAATTTTAAATCTTGAACTACAACCTCATTCCTTGCCAGTACCTATATCTAGGTTATCGGAAATGGCCAGCCGCCAACATAGAACTTACGTTTTTTAATATCGCCAACGCATAGCATGCGATCTTTGCAATACTTATTAAATATCTTGTAACTTTTCTGAATACCACCTCCTTTTGCGTTTCCGTTTTCTATAAAAACAGTTTGCTCCAGTTTTCATATTACTTGTTCATATTACCAGTTTACCGCCCTTACGGGTCAGGTACATCTAAATGAACCTAATAGCATAATAAATAAGCATTTATTACAAAAGGATTACCTATACCAAGAAAACGAATGCCCGGCGTTTTAATTAACAGAAGGAAACGCCTAAATATTATTGTTGGATTTACATCCAACTGCGCTTTTATTTAAGTATTACTTAGTGTTAGTGAAAAAGGGCACAAAGGTACCTAGAGTTTGAGCTAAAGTTGTCTTCACTACTTGCTACTTAGGGATTGACCACACTTATCGACACGAAAACGGCTTGAGCCGATCGGAAAGAGCTTTTAAATATCCATGCAATAAAAGCGCAAAATACTTCATTCGCCTCTTTTCGGATCAGAAGACCCGACTAGGTACTTATTCTTATCTTATTCGCTGGATGGATGGACATAAAGTTCTTTAACCTATGGTGCACAGACTTGATCTTTGACTAACATCCGGAAATCCAAACTCAAGGTTTGCCAACGAGCAACGGATCGCAGTATACTAGGTGTTAAATTAACGGATCGTGTTCGAAACACAATTCAAATTCAAATTCAAATATATATACAAAACAATACTGCGCCCCAAAACAAAGACGGCTGACGTGGTTCAAAAGGCTGCCCAACTTAAATGGGACTGGGCAGGACATGTCTGCCGCATGCCGGACAAACTGTGGGCCCAAATAGCAGAGAATTGGTTCCCTCAGACAGTGAGGCGGGGCAGACCACGTAGGTGATGGCTGGCGAAAGATGGAAGGAGGGGAGGGAGGCCTTCGCCCAGGAGCGGGACTAAATAGACTAGTAAAAAAAAATGTTCTTTCTGACTGGCTCAAGCCGATTCCGCGTCGATTAGTGTGGTCACTCCCTAACTGCGTCACCGAGCTCGTAAAGTCACTTTACCTGATCAGGCGCTCGTTTGATCTTCATCATTTCAATCTGGTAGTGTGCCAGATGATCCAGCTTGTCTGTGGGGTCATGACCATAGATCTCGTAAGCGTCTATGACCATCGCTAGGGTTATGTTCTCGCCGGGCGACTGACAGCATGGGTGGTTGGATATTATGTACGAGTGCTGGAACGTGAAGAAAGTATCAGAGAGTTAATTACTTAATAAATAATAATTGCTTTGGTTAGTCAGATCATCATATTCATGTATCAATGTCCCTTTCACACCAAGGACCAAGGTAGTTGTTGGAGGAGATGCGAAGGTGTCAGACTGACAGTAGATCACCTTCTACTTATGGTAGGTATTTGGAGAAACATCGGGGGTTTAGTAGATGGAAGGACTCCGATATTGCACTAACTATCGCACTTCGCACTTCTATTGCACAGGGTGGCAGGGACATCGACGCGAAAACAGTTACCATGGATTCAGTACATGATTCTACACCCCCTGCGTTGAAATTTTTCGTCTGTTATTAAAAAATCTGCTGTTCCATACATTTTTACCGCGTAAGTATTGCACTTTTCTATGAAATAACAGTATTTTTTTTTTACCAACGAAAAATTTTTATACAAAAAAAAAAAAGTGTTTTATTTCAGGCAATAAGTATACCAATATACAAAAAATTTAATAAATAAGTAGTAAAAACATTTTTTATGCAGGGGGGTTCAGAATTACGTTATATCTACTAGGTAGGCACTAGTTACAATGGACCGCACCGACCGCACGTCGCGTCGGTGGTAACAGATTGACCAGCTGGCCTAGCGTAGAACAGAGCTAGCGTTAGCTAAACGACATGCCGCAACAGCCGCGCAATACAGGATGGAGTGTGTATCAATGAGATCCTCGCTGCTCTCGAAAAAAAGGTCCTAAGCTGCGAGTCCAAAGCACACACCAGCGCCCTATTTTTTTGAGCATGGGTAGGCGTGGTAATCTGCTTAGTTCGGTCAGAGTGTACCTATACTCGCGAAACGCATCCTCGAGTGGCTCGGACTGCCTAATTGGTATAGTTGGCGCTACTGCTGAGCTGGTGGTATTCCCATCTGGAATGTCTCAGTAGCAGTCTGGATAAATTCTTTTATATATTCTTTTAAATTTTGTGAATGTGAGAACGTTGTAGACATAACAGACTGTAGATCTGTGGACCATTTTATATTTTGCTAAGTACCTGGATGGGCCTACACTGTCCTCTCATACCTGTATAGTTGATCGAAGCTTTTAACACTGTAATTTGGAAAAATTGTAAAAACCATTTACTTTTAAAAGAGTAACCGTGGAGTTTCTTGCCGGCTCTTCTCCATAGGAAACGACCAATTGGAACCGTGCACCTAGCTTCTGACGTTTCATAAGTGCCCTTGTAGGTTTATGTGAAATTAAATATTTTGAATTTGAATTTGAATTTAAAATGGCCGGTTGGTGGCAATAGGCTCGCCCCCTATTACATAGGACTGAAAACATAACTAGCGAAAAATAGGTACACCTCTGCCTAACCTTTTCGAGACTACAGGCGTGATATTATGGATAATAACATACGATGAAAGGCAGATACTTACAGTGAACGTATATAAGCATGTTAGAAGTAAAACAAGTAGAAGTAACACTTTACCAGGGCGGGCCATAACGCCGACTGTAAAACCACAGTACATAACAAACGAAACTCAATTAAACGGCAATTAATTGATTGTCAATCAACAGTTAACGGCCAGATTGTACCTACCACGGTTCTGTTAACATTTTTATTACTCTATTTGGTTAATATTTTACTAACAACAAGTTTAATTATTTTTGCTAATAGGCCTACCTAAATTTTTACGTAACTTCAGCAACCTAATAAATTCTGTCTTAAATTTATTTTTAATGCAATGGTTTTAATGTGTAATGTTTTATGTATATTGAATACTTGTGTATATTTCTATGTAATTTTTAGTGCTTAATATGGGAATAATTTCCTGAACTAAATGATTAATTAATTAATAAGGTAGAATGCTGAGGTGAATGCTGTGTGGTAATTGCTTAACACACAGTAGCAATGGCTTTCAATTTGACAGTTCAACAACATTAATTGCGTTATTAACGTTATTGAGTAAACACATTTTTCGAAAACAAGCAGCAATGGATTAACAATATTCTTCAAAATCATTCGGATTGTGATTGAAATTGTGTTACGCAATTAGGATGCCGGATAAACACATCCAAGCGCAGATTCAGGCAACAACATTCGAAATAACCTAAAACAGACTATTCAAAATAATGCCTTCAACGCCCTAAAAGTAACTAACTAACTAATGTTGATTAATGTACTAGTTAAAACCACTTAAGTATCTCATTATAAGCGAACTCCTAGTTTTAAGTTCTAATTAGAAATAAAGTTCTTTAAACCCACAAGCAAGCCCAAGTGGCAACGGACCTGCAATATTAGTAGTCATACCGATCACTAATACTAATAACTAATAATTGGAATACCTATATTTGGCTGTTTTTTCTACATTCCTATAACCTGTGTGCCCAAACCTAGATCATCAGGTGCCCATCATTCTACAAAACAGCTGGAAGCAACTGTTGCTGTTTCACCTAGTAATTTGAACCTTGCTTCTGAAATAGCATCGTTCTCTTTGCTGGTACTAAATTACATAAGCCGCTAGGTAAGTCGGTTAGTTAGGTAGCTACAGACTTAATAAATACATTAATATAAGCAAGGACAGGTCAACTATCAATCTCAAACTAAGAATTCTGCTTAAATACCAGTTTGCATACTGCAAAATTAATATGCAAATAAACACTATTTCGTAATGGTCAGATTTCACATCGTATTCCATCAAGACTCGTGAATCTACCACACGAGTGCAGCTTCCACCTAAATCATAATAATATCTCTTTAGACAGGTGTAACGTTGTTAACTAAACGTTTCAGCAGAAATTGACATTCCTTCCGTGAGAGATGCTGGCGTGTAGTCGATGTATCGATCGGCTCACCGCGCACTTCCCCTGCGCCGCGGGGTGAAAACTCCCCACAGTACGAGCCACCGTGCCGAGCAGCCATTGTATCCAAGAATACGGTTTTAAAAATGATAAAACCTAACAAAAATCAACCGTGAAACGTCGAAACAACGGCCCAGTGGACAACATTAGTGAAAACTATACAATAATATAAAGTTTCTCCAGAAACTATGAGTAAAGTAACGTAAATCAAGGAAAAAATGGCTGCTCCAAATACCAAAGGCACGTTAAAACTATAATGTAATATACATAGAGTAGTGTAAAGAAGTCTTCCGATATAGTAATAAGAATAAAAAAATAATTAAAGTTAGTTCGTGAATTTAGAAGTGAAAAAAATATATTTAATGTTATTATTAAAAATCGATGTCTTCCCGTTGATGTCAATTTTAAAGTTTAATTGAAGAAAAAAATACTAGTTCGAAAATTCGACAAAAATAAAATAAAAGCACTAATAAAATAAGAAGACGGCTTAGACAGCCTAAATAAAAAGTGCTAGGAGTTTGTAAACCAGCTTCAGAATGCATCATCTCGCCAAGTTCAAGTTGCCTCCCCTGAGGAATGTCCTGGACGTGACCATGCAGACGGTCCGCCAGCAGATCCCGGAGAAGCCCGGCGCGCCCCCGCGTCCTCCGCAAAATGTCAGGTTCGCGAACGTAGGTAAGTCTCTACACAAGGTCAGTAGGTTAGTCAATAAATTGAAGTCCTTCAATATTTCTTTGGTGTTATAATCACAATTACTATTATATCCTTTTTTTAATTAAAGGATAAAAACTTAAAAATTGCTGAAATTCCAAGAACACATTGAAATCATTGTAACCAAATTAAAAGTGCAAAACTTTCTGTTCACTTTCTGTTCAGTATGTTTTTCTTCATATTTCATCAAGTCACATAACATATATCTACTCTCTCTCTTACTCTCTTACATATTTATCTTTCAGACAATACGGGTGAAAGCTGTGAACTTTCAACCATGAACGAGACGACATCACCTAGCTACCAGTCGACGAATCCGACTAACCCGTTTCTAAGCGGAGCCCTGCAGGCCGAGGACTCCTTCACTAGCTATCAGAACACGTATCCTCAACAAGATGGGGTAGCTCCTAGGTAAAAAAAACATCGCTTACAGCTTACTTCCACAAAAAATTCGAGAAATCCGAGCAACGTTTAAGGACGCACCGAGCTTTTGCCGGTAATAAATAAGATAGAGCGGGATAAAGAATGGGCGGTTCGCGCGCTAATTTAGGTATTTCCTTCGTATTATTAAAATAAATACACATTTTGAAAATGTAAAATGTATACGTTATTGAAAACATGTAGTTTTGTTACTATAAAAAAACTGATGAATTATTTACGCGGTACCTTACCGCGTAACTAATTCACGGGAGGTCAGAAAACGGTCCAAAGTTATGTCTAAAAAACAACTTTTTTTTTTTTTTTTTCTATAGTGGAAACTATAATTAAACGTGTTTCTAAAGTGGATGATGTGTAGAGTGAATCCTTAAATATCTTACATAATAATTGCATAAGTAAAGGTTAAGAATGAACGATGCAGCAAGTGATCAACCAAAAGCAATTATTTCGCAATATGCTCGGTGCGCCCTTAACATTATACCGGTGATTTCAGGACTCAGAGCATGCAAAGCGTAGATTTTTACGCTTCATCTGAAGAAGGCGGTGGTTTCGAGGAAGGCGGAGGCCCTCCTGGTGCGAAGATCAATGAGTACCAAGCGGCTTGGAACGTCACCAATGCTATTCAGGTATATAGAATATAAGAAGTTAGTAAATTCATAATTTAAACGAAACTTCGGCTAATAGTAATTGTTCTCCTTCCAGGGTATGTTTGTAGTATCCCTGCCGTTCGCCGTCCTACAAGGCGGTTACTGGGCGATCGCTGCGATGATCGGCATTGCCCACATTTGCTGCTACACCGGTAAGATCCTCGTCGAATGCCTGTACGAAGACGATCCCGTATCAGGGCAACGCGTCAGAGTCCGCGACTCATATGTCAGCATCGCAAAAGAATGCTTCGGCAGAAAATATGGCGCAAGAATTGTCAATATCGCTCAAATTATTGAACTTCTCATGACATGCATTCTCTATGTCGTCGTGTGTGGGGATCTCATGATCGGAACCTTTCCTGACGGCGCCATTGACACGCGGTCCTGGATGATGTTAATAGGAATCTTTCTTTTGCCCTTGGCCTTCCTAAAGTCATTGACAAGCGTCAGTGTGCTGTCTTTCTGGTGCACCATGAGCCACTTGATCATTAACGCTATTGTCCTCGGCTATTGTATTCTTAACATCGGTGATTGGGGCTGGTCCAAGGTGAAATGGACTTTGGATTTTGAGAACTTCCCAATCAGTTTGGGTGTCATTGTATTCTCATACACCTCGCAGATTTTTCTGCCAACGTTAGAAGGTAATATGGAGGATCGATCCAAATTCGAATGGATGTTAGATTGGTCACATATCGCAGCTGCCGCATTTAAATCCATTTTTGGATACTTGTGCTTTTTGACCTTCCAAAACGATACTCAGCAAGTTATCACAAATAACCTGCGTTCAGCTGGATTCAAAGGTCTTGTAAACTTTTTCCTTGTCATCAAGGCGATACTAAGTTACCCTCTGCCTTACTATGCGGCGTGCGATTTGCTGGAGCGTGCTCTATTTAGAGGCAAACCAAAGACATTTTTCCCTGTAATTTATGCGCTAGATGGAGAACTGAAAGTATGGGGACTTGCATGGAGACTGGGTGTGATAATGTTTACTATTTTGATGGCAATATTTATTCCTCACTTCGCTATTTTGATGGGTTTCATCGGCAGTTTCACGGGAACTATGCTGAGCTTCATCTGGCCAGCATACTTCCACCTCAAATTGAAAGGCAATACGCTGGAAACCACTAGGATTGCATACGATTATTTTATAATATGTCTTGGTGTTCTCTTTGGAGTCATTGGTATGTACGATTCAGGCTCGGCCCTGATCAAGGCGTTCAAGATAGGTTTGCCGTTCTAATTTCCTATAGTCTAATATTATGGGAAATTATCATTGTTGAACTATTTTTAGATTTATGCACACGTCGAAAATTATACTTTGTCGCTATAACTAAGCGGCTGAATGTTGAATGCATGATGATTTATGTACCTAGACCGATGTATTGATAAGTTTTGTATCTTAGGTCTGTTTAGTACATGGACAACTAGGTTTTGTTAGCAAATCTTACTTTCTTCGTATAGAGACAATAATAATGTATATGAGAACGATCGCCTTTTGCCTTCGCTAGTTCGTTTTACTCCATGTTTTTATGTAAATAGTTATAATTGTCTAGCTAACTTTACAAATAATATGATATACTGTTAATCAAATGTCTTCCAATAAAAATATTATGTTTTTGAATATGTAACAACGAAGTCTTCCATTGATAATGATGCTATTGAAAGTGTCATTATTTGCTTGTACGTATATATATCAAAAACATATTTGGATAATATTTACATTAATATTAGGTATTTTATCGTAGTAAAATTATTGAGGTTCTAGTAAATCCTTATTTACTCCGATTTTGAAATAAAAAACATATCTGTTATTTTGAACATTTTTACGTTTACACAAAAATGTGTCTTTTATAATTTTTATTGTGTTTAGTCATACTGAAAAATCTATTTACAAACTTATACAATTTATTTAGTAAGAAGAATGCTGGTGGAGTATACTAAACTATTATCCTGACGAGTATATCCAAATGATGTCTTCCATTTTCTAAATATAATTGTTGTTGATTATATTAATAGAGTATTGTACTAAATTATACATGTTGATTAGACTAGTTAGTTACGTTACATGAACATATTGTGAGAATAATATGTGATTATTGTGATACCAACGTTTTGAAACTATATATTAGGTATACAGATTTCGGATTAAAGAATATAGACAAAATTATAGCTAGACAATTTAAAACATTTGACAATAATAATTGTAAATCAAGACATAGAGGGAATGATGAATAAGACAAAGACAAAAAATACGTCTAAGGATATTTTTACCAGGCTGCAACCTGTCAGCAAACATTTTAGATGAAGGCTTCAGCCTACTAATTTCCGAATCTCCAAGTTATAAAGAACTCGCGAGTTGGCACTACTCTTGTCACGAATACCTATGCAATTCATTTTATATGATTCAATGTAAAAGGATTTGAAATAATTACCCTACATATGAAACTGATTCACCTTATAAAATAAACTCAAAGTTACTTTAAGAAATCCACCATCTGTATATCTAGCATAAGAAGTTGGGCTTCCAAGATTTCGGCGGTAAAATCCTATATGAATAAAAAAGATGCTTGTCTTCCATTACGCCTAACTGTTTAGTTTTGATTAAAGTAATCATGCTTATATCCATATGAATATTTAGAAATGTATCCAAGTGCAATAATGTTGTATAAATATACTTAATAATATGTATTGTGATGAAATGAACAATTCTAGGTGTGTATTTTAAATAATATAAAATGTTATTCGATATTTGTTTCATTTATAGTATAATTCTAAATCCTCTGTGAAGCGTATTATAAATGAAAATACGTGAAAAGTAATAAAGGGCTGATTATACTTTCTTGTGGGACCCCCTGACGTAATTTATTTCCCAACATTCTGAGTGTTATCAAAACATGCCTACGGTTTGGAGGCGGTTTTTTAAATAATCTTGCGATCGGAAGACTATTAGTTTTCCTTTAATATTTCACAATGTATATCAAAACGTAGAAAAAAGTGTTACACAAGCTATTGAGAGGTTTTCCAAAAACATTATACATGATTAGAGATGGTAATATTATTACCATACATCACATCATCATCATCATCATCATCATTGGTCATTTTATTTATATTGGTTTTATTTTTGTTTTTTTTTTAATACTGGTATACAGCTGCATCCGGTTAGACTGGAACTGGAAGCCGACCCCAATATAGTTGGGGAAAAGCTAGGTAGATTAATTGAGAGATGGTAATATTTAGGTACCTAGGTAGGTTTTTTTTAAGCACAACGGGGAAGTTCTTGTCCTGCATACCACCTGATGGTAAGTGATGATCAGGCCGCAGGTTGAAGCGAGCCTCACCCGGAACCCTCAATCACAGAGGAACTGGCTATCTTACCTCTAACTGCCGAAACGCAACAATGCTGTTAACATTGTTGTTATGGCGACAGACTTAGTTAAGATGGCGGACTTAGAACAAGCAATATCACTAACCAAACCGAGGAGAAAATTTTGCCCCCACTGGGAATCGAGCCCTGAAAATGGTTCTGAGACAGGTAGTCTAACCACTGAGCACAGAGGTGGTTAGTTAAGTGGTTTCAGAAACTTATGTGAATCTTCAGAATTGTAATGGAAGAGGAGTACTTCTGCACTTCCATGTCAAACCTCACGTTGATCCTATTTTTGAGACCTGCTATGTAATTACGCAACACACTTTCGTAAACGATTAGGACTAATCTGTTTAATTTTTACAGTTCAACAACATTCATTGCGTTACTTACATAGTTGAACAGATTGTTTTTTCGAACTTTTGAAGCAATGGATTAGCAATCTGTTTCAAAACGATTCAGATTCTGATTGGTCGTATATTATGTAATTAGGGCACAGGGTTAATGAAAATAGCATACATATTTGAATGCAAATAAAAATATTATAGATATTCTTTTCTATACAACCCATATCTGGCTTCGTCAAAATAATGTTTTTAAATGGTATTATTTCTTTTTCGTTGAAGCAAGCTCATAAAATGTTCTCTTCTCAATAAAGTAATGGTACCAAGGTCAAGATATTGATAAGGTAAGCCATTTAAATTGGCAATTTGTTTAATTGTTCCCGCGCTCGCTAACCGATCAGACGCCATGTTTACAAAATGGACGCGCGCATTCACGCATGCGTGCTGTTTCTATTATGTCTCCTCCTTATACAGATAACTGTAAGTATTCTACTTATTTAATAACAGTGTTACTGCTAGAAACCGTTTAAAAAAACGCTTTAAAATATTTCCCCGAAAGATATAGCTCATGGTAGGCCCACGGTGGGCGCCAGTTTATAATTGAATTCCAATTTGTTACAAAAAATATATTTACGATCGGATTTAAATAAAACAATGTTTGTATCAGTATCAAGTTAGTCTCTTAATTTTTTAAGAGAAACAGTATGCAGTAGCTCTTAGCTCATGGACTCTTGGTTTTGTATTTTATAAAATACCTGACTGGATCGACATAACATACCTACGTTTAAAGCAAAGATATAAAAAACAAGAGACAATATAAATTAGTCTTTGCCCAACTCTCAATACCAAACCAAGCCAAGCCGTTGAACTATAATTTGAACTTACACATCCTCTAACCTAGCGACCGTACAACCTACGGAACCACCCATGCTGCCGCGAGTCGAACGAGAACCTTACCCTCGCCATGATCATAGACGCGTTCGAGATCTACGGCCATGACCCCACGGACAAACTAGACAACCTGTGGCTCTACCAGAACGAGATGATGAAGATCAAGACTGCTGAGGACCAGGTACCGACACTATAAAACGAAATAATATCAGGGCGGAAGGTGTATTCGTAACATCATTACTGAAAAACAAAAGAATATCAGCCGATAAATTCTGTAAAAATTTCACTGTGGAAAACTTAGTTGAAGTGAGCTGTCAACACTGTCAATCGATAGCATCAGGTGGAATGACTGCTCACTTCAAACTCACTTCACCTACGTTTTCACGGTTTTTGCGGAATAGACCGGTAGGGCCGAGGGTGTATTCGCAACACTTCTTCTCTCGTGTTTCCACGAGCTTCATGAATCTTGCTTATGCAGTGGTGAAAAGATTAGCCAGCTAGACTAGTTGACCAGGGAAGGGTTGGACGTACAGGTCGTGCCCTTAAAGTTGAGACTTGGTGCACCACGTGGTTTGACTCAATGGCACGACATGTACATCACTCGATCCTTCACTGAGTTCCTTTAAATTCGTCCGTTTTCGCTACTTCTTTTGCAGAAGTAATCTCTTTCTGCCAATTAACTGTAGCTATAATTTTTAATGTTATTGAGAAAAGCCTTGAATTTTGTTTCCCAGTACCTTATCAACGAGAGAGTCCACATAGCATCAGATCATTTAGGCCGATTTGTTAGACTACACATACAAGAACTGAAGGTAAATTTAAAAATGGTTTAACTACTCCAAAATAAATACAATGCAAGATATTATAAATGCGAAAGTCAGTTTGTTTGTTTGTTTGTTTGTTTGTTACGCTTTCACGCTTAAACGGCTGAACAGATTTGGATGAAATTTGGCACATGGGTAGACCATGACCAGCATCAGGATATAGGATACTTCTATCCCGATACTCCCACGGGATCTAGACTTACGCGGGTGAAACCGTGGGTCGCAGCCAGTTCCAAATCATCTTGGAAATCGATCGCTAAACTCAGAAGTCCAAAACCTACTGGCTACTACATAAGACTATGGACCATTCTCATTGCCTAAACTTTACTCATTGCTTTTCATGATTTAACACCGAACAGGTCCTACTGATATCATTAGATGACGTCATAGACAACATGCTGACAATGTACGAGAACCACAACGCGGTGGCTGCTGAACGCAAGGCTACATACACTGGAGGCCCCGTGCCTATGGAGTTTTATATGAGCCAAGGTAAGATAATCCTTAATGTTTCTTAATGGAATTTTACTATTTTGTCACCTTTTGATGCATAACACTTGCTCAATTGTAACCTAAACGGAAGTAGTCACTGGCTCCTGAAATACAGGTACTCTAACCTAGCTCTGGAGCCAGGGTCTCACATTTTTCTGTAACGTGTTTTTATGCCAATAAAGATTTATTATTATTATTTATTATTATTTAATGGACGGATTGAGGGCCTAGTAGTTAAATGGCCGCTATACGTATCTTTCCCTAGACAAGAGAACTAAAGCCAGTCTGGATAGAATATTTTATCTAACTTGACCGAAATTAATATAGCTAATCGATATATGCACTGTAATTTGACAAGAAGCTCTTCTCTCGTCCAGAAAACGATGAAAAATCACTTTAAAAACTTGTAACAGCATATTTGCTGTTAGCTTTTCTATAGAGGATGAGTGAACCTTCCTCATGCCTGTTTAAACTTATCAGCAACGTATTATTTTTCAATTGATCTGTTTACCCCCTCTAAAAAACCGAAAACTCGACTATTCATCATTGAACCTTTGTCCCCCAGAATTCTACTGTGGCAGAAACGTATACATCTTCATATCGGAGATCTACAGCGACATTTACGACATGGGCAGAGGGGTAGCTCCCTACTGCAAAGACAGATCCTTCGTCTTTCTCGGCTTTCTGCACTTCCATGATGAGTCCAAGTACTATTTACTGGACGACCCAAGTATTTCTTTCCCAACTGACAACTACCTGCATGGTTTAGAGTGCCATATGGGTATTTGTGTATTCAGGTTAGTACATTTCATGTTTAGAAATCTCGTAAAATAGTAGGAATGACAAAGGTTCACTATCCCTCAGACCAAATAAAAAACCAAGACAGAGCGCTGCGAACAATACAGTGAAGCATGCCAAAACTACACCACCGCTCTGTGCATACACGTTCACACGCACACGTTTACAATGACACTACAATCAAACTACACCACACAAAGTGCATACATGTTTACGAAACCGGCTTCACTTCACTGTAGACAACGCTGTGTCTTGGTTTTTTATTTGGTCTGAGTACTATCGATATACTAACCTAGTCCTAAAACTAAAACCTGTGGGTTATGGATTCGATCGCGACATCGAGTTTGCAACAGCGAGCTCATAATATCTCTTGTATCGGGAAGATCTTCTTTACGAAAGAACGCTCAAATTAACTTTGACTTGTAAAAGTGCCTTTTTGAACCAATTTATAGAAACAAATATCATTTATATGATTTATCATCAAATGCTTGAAATTGTGCAGAACTAATGTTGGTATGTTCCACGAGATGTTGTCCTCTCCTTTGTGTGAAGCCGCTAAAGCGCTATTTATGTTATTTAGTCGTAAGCCATAATTTAGTAAGTAGATGTATATTAGTTTAATTAGGGTACGATGGAATTGACATGTACTATATGTATAAAAATTCCTTTAAATAAATAGAAATTAAAAAAAAAAAAAAAATCAAGTGCTTGAAAACATCTAAACAAAGCAGACACTCCTTAAAAACCAGTTATATCTGATAATGGTGCCGATTCTCTTGTCACAAATGCCTCTAAACTAAACTAAAAATCACTAAAATTTAGTTTATTCCTGTCAAACGACGATTTCCTATTCTGAAATAGACTAAAGTGACACAACTTAACTATATTTTAGTTTGACAGCGCTAAGATAGTACTGAGTTTTTAGTTTAGTGAAAATGGCAATTTTGCTATTCTGAATATGACGTTTTTCACCTAAAATTTTGGTTGTAAAAGACCAAATCAGACTAAACCTGACAAATTTTAATCGCGATTAAAATGGTGTGGTATAAAATAAGTTGTTATGAACTAAAATTCACACCAACATCTCGACTTCACGTGCAAAAACAGTACTGTATTTATTTTTTTCTTTTGCTTATATCTCGAAAATGGTGCGTTCTGTCGCAAAAATAATGAAAATTTCGACCCCCTTTATAAAACCATTAAACACCTAACACTCAACACGTAGGTAATACTTTTTTCATATTTTCCATACTTACAAAAAAATAAAAATTCCATATAAAGCACGTCGAGGCTACACCACATGCGCACCTCCGGCTCTAAAAAAAAACACCGGTTAGGGCAAACCACGGGTACCACGTGGATTCACGATTGTCAAATTCTATTTTAGTTGTGTCAAAATTATTTTTTAGTTTAGAGAATTTTATTTGCAGAATAGCTCTAAGATTCTCATAGCCAAAAGTAAGTAATTTTAGTCTTAGTTTAAGTTAGTTTAGTTCGGTGTACAAGAGAATCGGCACCAATGTAATCGATAGGTATTTGTTCTAAAAGATTCCCTTTCAAGAAGCTTGTGCAAAGAGTCCGCGACGTGTCCACTCTACCGAAGGCTATCGTCAAGTGTGGCACAGAGATGTACAAACTGCCTCCATTATCTGCTGCGTCCTGCATCATCACTTCAGGAACGTTCATACTGGACTTCAATATACAGGGTGTGCGCTACCGACACTACGATTATTTGCTGGTAAGAAACCGGCTGTCATACTCCCTGCTAGATGACTGACCTTTTAACTTTTTGCCACTTTAACTTCGATCACTAATCGATGGCAGAAATTGTATTGTTTGAGCGCGACGCGACTCAAACAATACAATTTCTAAGAAAACTTGACGGTATAACAATAACCGGTGTCGCGTCACGCGTCGTACTATCGCGTCGCGCTAGTCTGCACAAAGCTTTAATGTTTGGAAAGAAACTCTACTGCAGCTGTTTAGGTACTGACTTCACTTGAGTCTTTGGGTTGGGATTGGGTCTGAACAAATTAGGGACTAATGTTTTTTAAGTGAAATGTCGAGTTCATTTTACAATTTTTTGTGAGTTCACGACTCCAGGAAGGGACATTCGTCAGTCGTGAAGCTATCATTACAACCAGCACCCAAAAGCTTCCTGTACATGACACCGGAGCCCCCAACGGCGCCGAGTAGATTTTACACTCTTTCTGAGATATTCAATTTTTTTTTCATCTTGCGGTCCAGCTCTTATACGGCGACGGTGCGGCGCATGGGTGATATTGACACCGGAGCCGCAACGGCGTCCGGCGTCATGTACATTGAAGGCTCGTGCAGACTAGCGCAACTTTTCGCGCGACGCGACACCGGTAATTGTTACCGTGAAGTTTTCTTAGAAATTGTTTTGTTAGAGTCGCGTCGCGCCGGTCTACACGGGGCTTGAATTTCAATCCGAGAGTTTTGAAGGATATTGCTAATTAATTAATTCATAGCTTAAACAGTAACACAATGGACGTGGTTGAACTCAAGTGAACTGTCAAAATGAAATCCAAAGAAAAGAAAGTAGAACGAATGAGTCCCTTGGCTAATATTTTTAAAAGCTCACTTGGGTCTATGCAAACTTTAAATGTGTTTTTTTCTTCACAGACTCTACCCAACGGCAACACGTACTACACCAAAGAGCCTCACTCTCCGTTGATCTGCGACCATCACGTCTGCGAGTGGAACTACACTAACCATTATGGAGGTAAGATTTGTATTACCAGTTATAATATCATGTTTTAGAAACATGAGGAACTGGGTGTAAAGAACACTCATCCTCATTAGAAAAGGGAGGATTCTCCGACCAGACGGGCGTCGTGTCTGGCGGGCAACTGCCCGAAAATTAATAATTAATAATAATTGTGCGATGCAGGACTTGTGTGACGTCATTGTCTTTGATGCGTAGTTCGAATGTGGCGATGTAACCACCACAATGTCTTTTTCTTCCCATGTCTAACATGTTCTCTTTAAACCTTTTTTATCTTCGGACATGGCAAGCCGCTGCAAGATTGATGTCGATGCCGTGTAGGTACTTATTGTTAATAGCAAAAGAAGTTGAAAATGCCAAAGAATATGTTTCTTTACAATTCTTCCGAGCATTTGGAACACATTAAAATTATGACTCCGACCAACGAACACTAACATTTCTCAAAAATCAACCAAATCTTCTGCTTGTCAGGTCCGTTCCTGATCCCTGGCGACCCGGGGTCTGGTATCGACGCCGTGCCGCCGTACATCGAACCGACGCCAAAGCCAGATGCAGAGGAAGATAACATCACTGTACCTTGTAAGACTCTACCAAACTGTATGAGGGTAATCGCTCAAGCCTGCGTTTTTATGAAAAGAAAAATAAAATACCCACAATTTTTTGAGCTGCTGTGATTTTTCGCTGATGCCTCTGCAACAAGATTCGCTTGCATTTTCAATGCATACCATTTCCACCAAGAACGAATTACTAGACCGGCTTAACTAATATTTTTTTCTTCTAGAAGTTTTAATCTCCAATTCATCCCCTCCAAATAAGTTCCGATAACATATTCGTTTTTGAATTTACCTGGAAAATACTGGTCGTGAGTCTACAGGCCTCTCTGATAGTGCACCGTTCAACTGGATCCTCGGCTACTCCTATCCAGATGCTTCCAGTCACCTTGCCCTTCCCTTAAAGTGCTTAATATTGATTACTTTGCCTATCCTTTGCAGTTATGCTGGAAGGGTGTTTGTTCATGTACCCCCCGAACTACGGCTCCATCGCGGGCAAGAGTTACCTAGACTTAATCGACCTCCACGACGACAGGTTCACCTGCAACTCCGCTGGAGGCAATAAGGTAAGGAGGAACAGACAATATCCGACCGACTGGAGGCCATCTCTTGTTATAACGTTTTTAAGGGGACTACAGGACCTAAACGTGCCTAAACGCAAGTTTTATAATGCCTAAAAGAATATGATCCACTGCAGTAAACAAAATCAGAAAAATATATGATATTCTTCAGGATATATGCTAGTATGATAGTGTGTTGAAAACATAATACAACTAATTTGATACGATAGAAAAAAATCATGAAGATACCTCTAAAAATTCATATTAATCATATTAATTTACATGCAATCATTCTGATTTTTTGTCAGATTATTCTACAAGCTACATATTAGCATAATAGTGTTTTAATTTTCCAGTCCAATCAATAGATTTATTTTAAATCGCTAACTGCTTCATATTTTGCAATAAATTACCTGCGTCGTGTCATCGCGCTTCTCTTTCATTTCTATGCAGTCCGACAGTGACCGCGCTTTAGCTGTTGTAAGCCTCTTAAGTTACTTCGATAAAACTATATAAGAAGTTTTTTTTTTTTTCCGGAATTAGGGATTACCGATTAGGGAAGTTACACTAAAACGTTACCGTTACAAGAGAAGATGTAAAAGTTTTAGTGTGTTTAGTGTTACTTCGGTGTGACAAAGCTATTTAAACGATTTCATTATATTTCACCGACTTTGAAAAATTGTATCCTGTATTCGACCAGTATGTACCATCGAAGAAGTTCATATCTAACCAGTTTGAAAACAAAATCCCGTGAACACGATGACCACATCTGTTACGCTCCCGGTTCTATAGCCGCCGAGCGCTGCAAGCAAGAATAGTCCTTACGGTGGTTAGTTATGAACTTCTTTGATGGTACAATACGGCCGATATAACTTGGCAGGTCTGAACATAGGCACAAGTTTCGCGCATGTTATCTCACTCACACTCGCCTCATGTCACCATTTGGTTCCTAAAAAATGTTACTGCGCAGCCTTCTGCGCGAAGTTCGGAACTGCCAAGTTAGATCGTACAATGTTCATATATATGTCCGATTGCGATTTTCTCAAACAGTTATAAATTCGCAACGGAACAGTAACTTTGGCGACTCATGATCCATTTTCAAGGCCTGGCTCCAGATCACTAAAGAAATCTTTAAAAACATTTTGATTTCATCTTTCCTTCTGTCCAGGGTCTCTACTGGTACCCGCAGTGGATGGGCGCAATGCCCCACCACCCCTACCCAGGGGGGCTCGGCGAGCAGCAGAAGGAATTCGAAGCGCCAGGAGACTTCTACCCGCACCAGCAGGGTTATGACATGGACGAACAGGATATCGAATAATAGATTTCTTACAATTAGGTTCCATTGTTTTATTGTTTAACGTTATATTTTTCGATATTCATCTATCCCCCTATCTACGCCGGGCATTTAGGAGTTTATGGACGTATGGACGTACCGCCACTGCCTAGGTGCTAGTGGCAATTGGCATAATAATATACATACAATGTGAAATTTAATTCGTTTGCATCCTCTTAAGGGGTCATTGTACTCATCATTATGAACAACTTTCACTATGGGGCCAACCACGAAACCGCGAAAATCAGCTGTTCCATACATTTATGTTCGCATAGCTCGTTATAAGTAAGGTAGGGAACAGCTGACTTTTTTTTCGCGTATAATAATTAGATAGATGTTTTGTTTTTTTTTGTTGCATAAAATCCTAGAATAGAGGCCACCAGTACCCTAATTACGTAATACACGATCAATCAGAATCTGAATCGTTTTGAAACAGATTGCTAATCTATTGCTTCGTACGTTCGAAAAAAAATCTGCTCAACAACGTAAATAACACAATGAATGTTGTTGACCTGTCAAATTGAAACAGATTAGTCGGAATAGTCAACGAAAATGTGTTGCGTAATTAGATAGCTGGTTACAGATGCCTTACTTAAATTAATTTCATAAATAAAGGTGTGACAGATTTATAAAATAGGCGAATAAACAAAACAGAATTAACAAAATGTAAAACTTAAATTATTTTAAAAATAAACAACTGTTTACACACTTAAATGTAACTTTCTAAAAACCTGCGCTCGATAACGCTACCGCGGGGCAGCACGAAGAACGCGGGCGTCCCAGCTTTCAACTCGAAATACTTCGTCACTAATAAGTCTCCCAGATTCTTTGAAGGATCAATCACATGAGGCATTTTATCGTAACCTTCGAAATATACGTTGATTTTCGAACAATTGTACTTGTTTTCTTCATCCCACGGCGCTGGGAAGAGCTGTTCTAACTGACTTTGCAAAGGCACGTTTTCAGGGCAATCTCTTACGAAATCCGTCATTTGATATTCCGGATATAGGAGTAATATAGGCCACCTTAAGATACCCTCTTCGACACGTACTATCGCGTCCTGCGATCCTGGTAAACTAGGCTCTAGTTTCGACAAATCTATGTCATCTTCATCATCGCATTTCGATATTTTAATTCCTCGTTCAATGATTGCCTTGATCACCAACTCTTTTTGTTCGCCATCTTTTGCATTTTTTCTCTCTTTCTTTCTTTGGTCGCGATCATGTTGTAACTTCTTCTTTTTTGCTGTGTTGAGGAGTTCTATTATTTCTTTGTCTTTTTTTTCGCCTTCTAATAGTTTTTCACAGTGTTCAATGCAGGAGTCGTGTTTGGTTACTTCGAGGGCTGCCTTGGCCGCGCGTACTCGAGCCTTGGTGTGGTTTAGGTTGAAAGTTAAAGCCTTCTCGCTGTCAAATAAAGCTGATCTGTAGTTCTTTAGATGCCAATGTGATGCTGCTCGGTTATTGTATAGACTTGCATTGATGTCTGCGTCATTACATCTCTGTTTGATTCCCTCAGTGTAACTGCAAAAAATATAAATTAGTATTATATAATATTTGTATGTACTTCGTTCTTTGATGTAATTATCTTTTTAATTTATTTATATATTTTTGCGAAGAAAACATGACCATAATAATGTGCTATATCAAAAAGTTACATAGAAGAAGCTATACAGCATGTATCTATAATGAACTTTCATGTTTTTGATTCTGAACTTATATAGCACAATGAATAAAATGGTTTTAATTATTTGTTTTCAGTAAAGTTATTTTTTGATTCCTACAGATTATATCAAATGTATCAGAGTGTCTTAGATATGCACACCTCATACATCCTGTATATTTAATCAGAAATGAGGAAATAAAATTAACTTAAAAAAACACTTAAAATTACATACTTACCTCTTATCTTTAACAAACAAATAAGTTATTGTAACTTAATAAAAATTTCAAATAATCACAAATTGTACCTACTTACAATATTGTTTGACATTTATGGTTAAAAAAGTTTTTATTTTTAGTTCGTTTTGTAGTTAATTCAAATGGCACACATAAAAAAATTGCCATGAAAAAATAGATACTGACAATATGATAGCCCATATTGTCAGTGTCAATTTTTTCATGAAATCAATTTTTTTAAATAATCTTTTATAATTTTTGTTAACCATCCAAAAACCATCTGAAACCCTAATATTGATTTGATAAATCAACATTGAGGTTTCAGATGATTTTTTGCTCTCTTCTTTGAATCGAATCTTTTTTGAATCTTCATATTTAAAGTTTAGTTTAACTAATAACCACAATACTATGATAAAATAATCCAAGATATGTTAAATTATAATTATTTGTGTACTGGTGTACCTATTTTCTTTTTTCCTCTCAAACGGAGCACCTGCCATCTAATCTCTTCACCATACATGGTTGACTGATAGAGAATGCCTAAGGCATTAATTCCACCTTTGTACCTTCTTATAGTGCAAAAAAAACTTTAAATAAATCAATTACTCACCTTAAAATGGCCATTCTATAGTTTTTATGTTTGAAGTTGAAGTTTCCATCTTCCTTGTAGTTACTGGCCAGTTCAACCGGGGTGTTCTCCTCAGGATCATACTTGAGCTTGGCCAGACCTTCAGCCAGCGGGGACAAGGCACTGTCATCCGGTGTTGACTTCATAAAAAATGGATGCTTGTCCATTTCCTCCTGCAAACATTATGGTTTATCTTGTTAAGGCTTTTTAATATAAATATCATTTTTTTTAATATTTCTTTGACCCATGAAATATTATATGGACCAGCAACTCTGTATAAGAAAATTGCATTCGAAAAGACAACAAATAGAATAATCATAACCATTGAACAGGTACAGGAGACTGCTTCTAGTAGGCGATTGCTTGACGGGTTAAATAATTTTAGAACTATTAAGCGCATGGATCTCTTGGTATCATAACTTCAAAAAAAATCGCTATATAATTTATTTTAATTAAACAATTTTCGAGCAGGTGTTTCAGAAACACATGTTTATGTTTGGTTACAGTCTTTTATTTTAAGATGTTTTAACACTACAAAAATCTAATATTTTTACCTACCCACTATCGGGTGTACCTCTACACTGGAAGGCCTGTGTTCTGCAGTTATGTTGATAATATTACGATACTAATTCTTCTTCTTCGTCGAATGATAATTCCGCATATACAAATAAGTTTACAATGCTAATGATAAGTCCTCACCTCCCATCTGTCCTCGGGCCATCCTTCAGTGTATCTCTTCTTTTCTAAGCTATCAATAAAGTCGTCCAACTCTTTATCCAGTTTCTGACACAGTGCGACTCTCTCCTGTTCCGTAATCGGCTGTTTACCATCTTTAGACGACTCTTCAGCCATAGCTATAGTAGCTCTATACCTTACTACACTAAAAGCTAGACTGACTTCTGTTAAAAAATAAATTGCTTTTATATTACTAACAATAACTCAATTATTGTAATATTTATGACTTTATATTAAATCTCATAAAAAAATAAAGGTACATAACCTAAAACATCCAATAATGTCAAAAATATCAAAATGACAATTAATTGGAATTTGGCATTCCGTTTCGTTTTGTCGCCGTCATACAGAATAGCAAAAAAGAGTGTCCTCTATCGCAATAAGTCACTTCGAATAGGAAATTAGTAAAATAATTTAAACATATTGTTAAAGACGCTGCTTGTGGGTGACTCAAAACCTACTAGCGCTTGTAGGTAGTGTTGTAAGTAGTGCCATCATCATAGGTCTGCATTACTTAGATAAGTAAAATATTTAGTTCCATAAGTCACCACGTCAGACTCTTATGTCGAGAGGTACTCAGTACAATACTATAATATAGGTGTGCGAGGAGTGAAGTGAGGGCCCCGCACTACGGTTTCCTGCCGCGGGTGGCTAGATAGGTAACCGCAAAACAATTTCGCACGAACGGTGAACAACTACAACTTTCCGATTTCTTCATGATACAAAACAATGTGGACCAACCGCGAATGGTTTAACGCATGACGACCCGGCACTAAAGGCCAGGGGGCTACCACCACCTTTACAGCAGTATTATTTTAATATTACGTTAGTGTGGGAAAGAGATGAAGCTCTACAGGCGCATAGCTCCATCTCTTTCCCCCACTGAAGTAATTAAAATAATACTGCTTTAGAGGTGGTGGTACGCCCCCTGTTCACACGGCTTTTTTTTACGCGCCGTTGACGCGCGTATACGATCGCAACTAATGCTGGTTTTCCAAAGCAAAAAAACGCGCCGACAACGCGCCGATGACGCGCAGACCACATTTAAACGCCGTGTGCCCTAGCTGTCACAAAGCAAGTATACACAGACAGAGAAGCCAAATGCTACAGCAGTTTTTCAATGATAAATAAGGATTAAGCTAAATACCAACTAAAATAGATTTAAAAATAGCGTGCAGGAGATGACCCTACACCCCTACTCTATGGCGTATGTTTCAAGACGCTCGCTCGAGCATAAATCTTTACTCAAAACTGGACAGCAAAGAACATGCATGCTTGATACGAACGTCTTGCTGTTCGGTCTGAGCTCATTCTAACGGTAATAACAAACTAAACACAAATAAATTCATGAGCAGTGCTGTAAGTGAATAAAATATTTAATAGATAACCACCCAGATAATCATATAATATTATTATTACGTCTAATACAATTCACCTTTATGCCAATTTTGAATATATTCACATTTGCGACATTCACGTCTTTTAAAGTATTCCGGAAAATGAGCTTTTTCCAAAGGATGCCAATAATCAAGCACCCAGTCAGGGGGAGTGACGACACGTTCAAACGCAACGCCACCCGCTTCACCAAGAGAATGAGAAACTAGAAAAAAGCAGATTGAGAACAAAAATAAAAACTAATGTTTGATATTAGGTATTTCATCATCACGAATGCAAGTCAGTCGTCAATTCATCATTGGTAGGTACTTTATACTTACATTTACATGGAGGCAAAGGAGTCGTCTTTTGAAAAACTTCGTGTTCTCCCAACCAAAGTAAACGACGTTGCTCTTTTGGATCCGTAACACATTTATTTTTGTCGAATTCGCTCCTCAAGATTACTTGGTGATAGCGCACAAGTTGTCTAAAAGGAAATCGACGTTGGTTTTCATTTATATAATTCGGTGGTTAGTACAATTTTATTTATCGCTAGCGTCCCGCCCCGACTTCGCACCGATTCAATTTACATGAAGACGGTATCTTGAATATCATCATCATCACACGTTGTGCACAAGTTCTGTGTAGTAACGTAACAAGAAGTACTAGGCTTGCATGAACTCAAGATAATATTTCATTGGTATTATTATATAAAATTTATGTTAAAATTTTACCTATAATTACATAGACGTGGAATCTGGATTTGTGCTCGGTTGACACGCTTCTTTCTTATTATATATGGGTCATAGCATCGATTGTTTTACATCAATGGGTGATAGACGCATGAGCAAGTACGAGTACTTATGGCCCGACGACCTTACTCGCCCGTGTGTACGACTAAGTACGCGTACTTTGAAACCGCTGAGTAAGCTCGTCGGCGATCCAACAGATTTGAAATTTTGCTCGTAGCCCGTCTTGGATCGTAGTGTCGAATCATACGAAATAATACGAATGTCTGTCTGCTGTCATCGCCGCGACTCGCGAGCCGCCATTTTGTTTCGATATTTGTGTAATGCTGACACTTCACTTGGCGTATTTGCCGACGTCGAGCCGAGTAAGTTGGCGAACTTAAAAACCGCGTATTTTAAGTTCGCACTGGCGAAATGTGGGTGTGGGTCACGCACAATGGTCCACTGTAGTAGGACTAAGTGCGGAAACCAAACCCCACAACATAGAACATAGAATGTGGGTGTACTATAGGTACACCTCTGTCTAACTCTTCGGGGAATACAGGCGTGATGGTATGTTATATAGCCCATGACTATCTGGAATAATGTAAATAATATTATAACCACCCCAACTTATGCTTACCTGGCACAATAATAAGCTTCGATATTTCTCAAAGCTTTCTTATAAAGAGTGCATACTTTTTGAGCATGAGTTCGTAATTCGGGTGCAAACGGCATTTTTATTTGAATAGTCTTTGTATTCAATGTTTTTCTTCAGATTAAAATGCACTGCAATGGAATGTCACATCAGTTGTCATAAAATTAAAAAATTAATAGATACTTTTTAACGAGGTATTACATGCCAGACATGTGCAGACCTGCCGGGGTCGCGGGTTTGTCTGAAAGGGATATCGCGACCTCGGCACACAGGCAACGGAAGGAACACGGGTGGGTTTTAGTCAGTAAAAGTCTGACACGCCCTCCCGCTCCACCCAGAGCGGGAGAAGTTATTTGATAATTTACCATCCTCAAAAAAAAAAAAAAAAAAGACATGTGCAGACAGTTCTTTTTCAATGATTCAGTGTTTCAAAACTTTAAACCATGTTCAAACAGTTCAAACATGGTTCAAAATGGCAAATTTATGCCCTGAACAAACGATGTTGTTTTTCAAGCTAGAATATTTGGTGTAAAATAAAGCATATTAGCTACTGCTGCACCACTGCCCGAGCAGTTACACTGAGTGGTATAAGAGGCGAGTGAGGGGAGCCTTACAGTAGTCGCTTAACTCTTCAAATAGGAACGGCCTGAACCGTTATTGCAATAAAATCTTTGATTAACTTGCGCTAGTACAATATGTTTAATTTTGTTGAAATACCTTATTAAAATATTTAATTATGTAATTTTAATGCAAAAAAATTAAATAAATCATAATTTAATTTGTATGGAAATTTCTGTTGCCGAAAATGTTTTTTTTTTTACCTACTTGTGATACCTAATCTCTTCGACAAACACTCCATTCATATACATAAGTGTTAAAAAAAAATCTACCACGTAAAATTGAAATTAGATGTTTTCTTAAAAAAAAACGTACACGCGTGGGTGGACTTTTCGCGATATACATTTTAACACTCCCATATCCATACCATAAACGTAAAAACATAAATGAAAAAAATCGCTGTTTTAAATTAATGCAAAGTTAGCCTAATTCGGCGTAACTTCTCCGGGCTATTAAACAGGGTTTGCATGAAAGATTTTCTTTTGAAAATACACCGGATAAGTCGGAAATACACCCGGGAGCGGGAGACTTCTGGTACGAGCAGCTAGTGTTAAATAAAAAAGCTGGAAACCAAAAGACAAAATCTGTCAGTTTTGAATTTTGTCATTGCTGTCAAGTCAAATGTCAAACATACGTGAAGTGAAACGTCAAAAACAATTATTTTGAGAAGCGTGAATTTATGTAGCGTCCTCCACAGCGTCTAAATATTTTAAGAATTTCATAAGTTGACTCCCAGTAATTGCATTATTGGGCTATTAAGAATGACTATCATCACATAAATGTAGATTATTTCGTCTCATATAATTTAAATATCCTCACCTCAACTCGTCTAATTGCCCTTGAAAGTGGCAATCTCGTGGGGCCGGTAACAGTTTCTGATGGTATTCGTAAAAAAATAAAAAACATGTCGGACGCTTGGGAAGAGATCCAAGCTGTTAAAAGCAAAAGGAACAGTCTGCGTGAGAAGCTAGAGAAACGTAAAAAAGAACGGCAGAATATTTTGAGTTCTAATTTGGTTAGCGAGAAGTCTGAGGGATCTCCCGGCGGCGGGAAGGAGCGGTCGGTGGCGAGCCCGTCTACACAGAAGCATGAAGGTATCATTGTAATTAGCAGCTTGTTATCTTACACGGTTATTATAATTGAATACAAAGTGAAAATAAAACTAAAAGTTACCTACTCATCAAAAGTTAAACTAGAAAAATGAATTTGAAACAAAAATATAATTACTATGTATTAACAAACACTAAGCGCACATGTTTATAAACAACAAAATATTAATTTAACTCACTCTATCATACAGAGAAACCTAAACTGCTGGTACCGTCCGCATCATTAGAGGTCCGTCTCCTACAAGTGCTATCAGACATGCAACTACAGTTGCCTGCAACTGCTAGTGCATTGCTTCCCGGCCTAGGTGATGTTGACGCAGGGATAGTAGCCAGCCTACTGCAGAAGTTTGCCACACAGAAACTTATTACGTAAGTTTTTTTGCATTTATTTTATGTTTTATCCATCAATCGGGTGATTGATGTCATT
This sequence comes from Agrochola circellaris, assembly GCA_914767755.1. Lineage (NCBI taxonomy): Eukaryota > Metazoa > Arthropoda > Insecta > Lepidoptera > Noctuidae > Agrochola > Agrochola circellaris. The sequence continues at coordinate 6,943,566 of OU611850.1, read as the reverse complement.
AGACTCCCCCTCTATTACTCGGACTTAAAAATAACAGGCTAAATATGGGTGTACTCAGTAATGGATCCAGGGGGCCCAAAAGTGTATGAGTTCTTCCGTGACAAATTGTAAAGTGTACTTGGTATGATTCTAATTAAACTTTTTAGCCAGTTATACACTACCTAGTGTACAATTGTCAAGTTTTTTTTAATAAAATGTTTTGTTTACGTGACGAATTTTGAGTCTGCATACCACTTATTCTGCCACTCACGCAGTCCGGTTTGGCCACTATATATATTCAATGGTAATGTAGTCTACAACCTAACAAAGTAATTAAGGAATTTGTGAAAAGTTATGTTGTGTGCTTTTTTTGTGTTTGCTAAAATCTACCCTCAGCGGGGGTCAAGCCCCTCCCAAACGGCAATTACGAATCCGCCACTGGAGATACACCTCTGCTGAACTGTTTGGGGAATACTGGAGTGATGACATAAATTTAATTTAAAAAATTGTAGAAAATCCACTTCCTAGTATTGTTTCATCATAATTAATCAATAATAAAAGTGAATTTTCTTGTTTTTTTTTATAGTAAGTTAAAATATCTGATAGTAAAATAGAATACTCCTCTTTTTAGACACATTGGGCCCATCTAATCTAAACAAATATTTTATAGAGAAAAGATCAGATTTTTGTATGTTTGTTTGTAATGGATGAACACAAAAAATACAAAACTGATTTAAAAAATTCTTTCACCTAAAAAGCTACATTGTCAGCAAGTAACATTGGCTGTATTTTATCGACTTCCAAGCGAACGAAGTCGCGGGCAGAAGCTAGTTTTTTAATAACCATATAGTTTTGGTAAACAGTTACTTCTCAAGATTTATATAGGAAAGAACTTAATGTACACTTGCATCTATTTATTTTAGCATAAAGGAACGAACTGAGAGCACGACTGATGCAAGCATAGAGGTTGTGAGCGCCGAGTCCGTGAGACTAGTTGCCGTGTTGGCAGCTCTTATGGAGGAACAGACTTCTGGTAGCAAGAGGAAAGGTTTGTTAACTGCGTTCACAATTTCGTTTCCAAACATATAAACAAATATGTGTATAAAAATAACTTTAATACCTACAAATAAGGGTTAGTTTACTCTACAACTTTAAAAAATGTTATTATAAAAATAATAAAGTTGAAATTTGTTTGTTGATGTGGAAATAACATCAATGGAAAACTAGGCTTTTCATGCTTTATGGATCCTGAATATCCTAGTAGATGTATATGTAAAGATAAAAGAAAAAAAATACAATCGAGCCTTACAGTAGTCGATGTGTAACATCTGACATCTCACCTTGGTAATAAGCAACGTTAAAGGGGCGGGGCTTCTTCAAGGTCGTTTCTGACAGCCAAGTCTAACACCGCGCGCGCTCCTTGGTCAAATCAAATAGCGCGCGCTTCCCCGAGTTTCATTCCACGAAATAACTCCCACAGATTTCCCACTCTGCAGATCGCAACGCGAGAGGAAAGATGGTACAAATCAAAAACAGTAAAAAATAAAGTAGGCAAAGAAATATTATGTGCAGCCTACCAAAAGGGTTCAGATATCATAAACATTTATAATATTACTAACTCAAATTAAAATAGAAGATAATTTAAACAAACTGAGAGGTACTAACATTTAAACGTGCACATTGCAGGTGACAACAAAACGGAAGAGGTCGCAAATCCTAAAGTATCTAAGACTGCTACAGATGAAAAGAAAACTGCAAAACCCGACACAGATCTTATGGTGGGTATATTACAAATTACAGCATAATTTTAAGAGGAACAGGGTGTCAAGTTCACTCATCCTCCATAGAAAAGGGAGGATCCTCCAACCATCTAGGTGTATTGTTTGGTGGGCAACTGCCCGACGATTGACATCGGGACGTTGTATATATACTCATCGCGCGGTAAACCCTGCTTGCGCGATGCAGGATTTTGCGTGACGTTAGTGTGATGCGTACTTCGCATGTAGCGATGTAGATGCCGCCACAATAATATTAATAAGAGTTTAGTATAGAGGCCAATTTTTTTCATATTGTCACTTTGCTGGTAACTAATCTTGTTTATGAAAAGTGTACTTAATTTGAACAGGTCTTGCCCAAATGACTTATATTTTTTATGAAAAGTATTATGAAACTATGACATTGAAACTCGCTAGGTACGAGAAACACAAGACCGTTCAATGTCACTTGTTCTTGTCTTTTGTCCTATGTTCAGCAGAGGATGTCTTTCGGCTAAAATCGTGATGATTATATATGAAACTAGCTGATATTCCTATGTATTCTATTACAGTCATTACTGGCGATGCCTTCAAGTAGAGAGAAGGCAGTGAAGAGAGTCGGTGAAGAGATCATGGATCTACTCAGCAAACCAACTGCCAAGGAGAAGTCACTGGCTGACAAGTTCAAGAGTCAAGGAGGTTTGTTTATAACATACTAGCTGCCCGCCCCGGCTTCGCTCGAGTAGTACTAAGTACTTATCTACGGCGAACCTACCTGCCTACCCTACCTACCCTACTAAAAAGTATCCTATGCCCGTCTCCTGGTTCTAAGCTACCTCCCCACCAATTTTTAGCCAAATTGGTTCAGCCGTTTTTGAGTTATAAATGGTGTAACCAATACGACTTTCTTTAATATATATAGATTGCACATTCTACTCACATAATTTTTTTTTAACAATAATGACAAACGAAATGTGGGTGTACTGTAGGTAGGTACACCTCTGCCTAACCCCACGGGAAATACAGGCCTGATGATATGTTATGAGAAAAATTCAAGTGACCATTATTTTGATGTTGGTATTCTATTAGATAATTTTTCTCGCTGCTTCGCCCGCTTTGAGGTCGGCAATTATCCCACGGGAATTTACCACCGACATAAAAGTATCCCATGTCCGGGTCATGGCCTACCCGTCTGCCAAATTTCATCCAAATCCGTTCAGCCGTTAAGGCGTAGAACGGTAACGGACAGACAGAGTTAGATATTAAGATCTTTAGGGCCATCTTAAATATTGCACTCAATTGCGGCGTGCTTTTCGTGTCTGCCTATGTGTACGCGTTGTTTTTCTAAACTACGCAACGGATTTTAATGCGGTTTTCAACATCATTTAGTTAGAGTATTTATTCCGGAAAGTTTATGTATACAATGTGAAATTGAATTCGTTTGCATCCTCTTAATGGGTCATTGTACTCATCATTACGAACAACTTTCACTATGGGACCAACCCTGAAATCACGAAAAAAAATCAGCTGTTCCCTACATTATAACGAGCTATGCGAATCTAAATGTATGGAACAACTGATTTTTTTCGTGATTTGCGACAGATGCAAACGAATTAAATTTCACATTGTATATTACATCAATATTTAACTTAGATATAATAAAGAAAGCTTCATATTTTGTCAAGTTGGAAAAACCGTAGCTAGTAATAAATAAATCTTTATATATCACTGGTCATGTATTTATCTATTACTCCTTCGCCCAGGTGCTCAAGTAATGGAGTTCTGTCCGCACGGCACTCGCGCTGAATGCATGCGCGCCTTCACAACAAGCAAGGCTGAGGAAGGCGCGGACCAGTCATACGCCTGCAAGAAGCTGCACTTCAAAAAGATCATACAGAGCCACACCGACGAGTCGCTCGGCGACTGCTCCTTCCTGAACACTTGCTTCCACATGGACAGCTGCAAGTAAGTGCTGCACTCACATCAGTGAACATCATACGCCTGCAAGTAAGTACTGCACTTCAAGAAGATCATACAGAACCACGCGGACGAGTCGCTGAGACTGCTCCTTCCTGAACACCTGCTTCCACATGGACAGCTGCAAGTATGTAAGTGCTGCACTCACATCAGTGAACATCATACGCCTGTAAGTAAGTACTGCACTTCAAGAAGATCATACGGAACCACGCGGACGAGTCGCTGAGACTGCTCCTTCCTGAACACTTGCTTCCACATGGACAGCTGCAAGTAAGTGCTGCACTCACATCAGTGAACATCATACGCCTACAAGTAAGTACTGCACTTCAAGAAGATCATACAGAACCACGCGGACGAGTCGCTGAGAATGCTCCTTCCTGAACACCTGCTTCCACATGGACAGCTGCAAGTAAATGCTGCACTCACATCAGTGACGTCATACTCCTGCAAGTAAGTGCTGCACACACATCAGTGACATCATACGCCTGCAAGTAAGTACTGCACTTCAAGAAGATCATACAGAATCACGCGGAAGAGTCGCGAGACTGCTCCTTCCTGAACACCTGCTGCCACATGGACAGCTGCAAGTAAATGCTGCACTCACATCAGTGAACATCATACGCCTGCAAGTAAGTACTGCACTTCAAGAAGATCATACAGAACCACGCGGACGAGTCGCTGAGAATGCTCCTTCCTGAACACCTGCTTCCACATGGACAGCTGCAAGTAAATGCTGCACTCACATCAGTGACGTCATACTCCTGCAAGTAAGTGCTGCACACACATCAGTGACATCATACGCCTGCAAGTAAGTACTGCACTTCAAGAAGATCATACAGAATCACGCGGAAGAGTCGCGAGACTGCTCCTTCCTGAACACCTGCTGCCACATGGACAGCTGCAAGTAAATGCTGCACTCACATCAGTGAACATCATACGCCTGCAAGTAAGTGTTGCACTCGAAGATTTAAATCTTAGATTCGACCTGCCGCGACAAAAGATAGTCGCGTTTCTGTTTAACACACCTCTGACTCACACAATATCATAGAGACTTAAGTTGATTGACTTCTCAGTATGGACACTTTTTCTCGCGACTTAGTATGGTGAAGGCAAATCTAATGATTTAAATTTTTGGCTGCACAGACATCAGCCGAACAATCATACGCCACAAAAAGCTGCACGTCAAAAAGTAGTATGGCTTGAGAAAAGCACAGAGCATACGACATTGAAAAATAATCCTTATTTTTACAACTCTAAAATTCAAATTGAGAAAAATGAGTTGTGATTTCTTAGTGTAGTGGGCAATTTATAAGAATTTTACTTTTTCAGATATGTGCATTACGAAGTGGACAACTCAGACCCGAATGCGAACGCGCCCAAACTTGCTGAGACTGCAATCAAGGGAGCACATAACGGTAAGCTATATCACTCAATTCTCAACTATCCTGATTTATTTATTCCAGAAAGAACATTTATCGTCCTGTCGTATTTGCAACAACTTTTATTATTAAAAACAAAAAAAAACAAGCCTATTAATGTCCCACTGCAGGGCAGAGGCCTCTTCCCATCCAGAGAAGGCATGAGCATTGATAACCACGCTCGCTCAAGACGGGTTGACGATTATAAATATTTAGTTTAATAGGGTTCCGTACCCGAAGGGTGGCAAACGGAATCCTATTACTAAGCCTCTCAGCATTACTAAGTCTGTCTGTCAGCGGGCTGTATCTCATGAACCGTAGATAGACAGTTGAAATTTTCACAGATTGTGTATATCAGTTGCTACTGTAACAACAAATAAAAATTAAAATAAATTATTTAATTTTAAATAAATTTTAAATTTTTCATGAACTACAGTCTTGGATAAAGTATAATGTCCCTTTTATCCCATCAGGGACGAGCATGGCTGCTAAACCGGATGGAGTCCTTACTCTAACGCCGCCACAGTGGATACAGTGCGACCTCAGATATCTGGACATGACGTTCTTAGGTCAGTATCACAAACATTCCCAGCGATCCAGTGTCGCATTTGATTAATGTAACAATCTTAATATTATAAGAAATAAATTAAGAGGAAAAATAAACTTATAAATATTGTAATTATTAAACTTATTTGAAGGGTGACCGAATTAGAGGGAGTCAAATATAAATGGGCTTATTTTTATTGATCCTCTATTTCAATACTACATTTGAACTGGATTCAAATAGCACTAGAAATCAACAGTGGATAATCTCAGATCTAATCCTGTGCTGGATATTGGATTGAAGTGTTTACTATCGATTCAGTGTGACTGGATTCCAGCGCTGGATTGAATTACTGGATCAGTGTAAATCAGCCTAAACGCTCACAAACAGCCAACTCGAAATGACTAACTTAATGCAAAATATCTAGTGGTGGGTCGTTGTCGAATTTTTGGCGGGCGAAACGCAACAACCGTTTTACCGATGACGAAAACGGTTGCAGAAAACGGTCGGCGTTGCAACTGGTTTGAAGACGGCTTATAGGACGAAACTTATCGTCGAGTGAAATAGTTCCAGTTTCTTACAACTATCAACGATTTTAAATTTAGGAAATTGTTTCGTCGCATCACGAGCGACAGCACTGACAACTAGTAATATCAACTCTATTTCATTGACAAAAAGTTCACTTTTTATTGTACGGACTGTTTTGTAAACGAACGCGGAACGTTGGACGACGACGCGACGAGTGTGATAGATAGTTGAATCATTGCGTCCTCGAGTGTAGTCGTAGTAATTCGAAGACTGGTTTGTGCAACGAAGACTCTTTGAACCAAGGACGTAAAATGGTTTCATCGTCGCAGAACACAAAACAATCTTCCCCCCCCCCCCCCCTAGTTTTAACACATCGGGTAGGTATGGGAAAGTTACATGGTCTGTGCGTTATGGGTGAAAATTTTGCCACAACGGATCGATTAGGGTTTATCGTGATGATTTATACTGACATAGGAGTTACTTCTTACACATAAGTCTACCTAGATACCTCGTGTTCTTCTCAGGCAAGTTCGCAGTAATAATGGCGGACCCTCCATGGGACATTCACATGGAGCTCCCGTACGGCACCATGTCAGACGACGAGATGAGATGTCTGGGGGTGCCGCAGCTACAAGACAGCGGGCTCATCTTCCTGTGGGTCACTGGCAGGTACAAAAACAACCCCCTTTGGACATTAATATTAGTACTAGATGCTCCAAATACAAAGTACGACTTGCAATCCACCAGTACCAACTAGCAGCGTAATTGACATGAAAATGTATTGGCCCTTTAAATTTATTAAAAGTTGTAGGTAATATTCCTTTCTACAATAGCATAGATTAATTATTGCTAGGTATTAATGAGCATCGTCTGTTTGGCGTTTTCATAAAGTTCAAATTATTATTATTTGTTGGTATACATTTTTGTATCTCGACACTGTGCCGGTTTTTAGGGTAACACGGGCCAAAGTCAAGTGCTACCCTTGAGAGTTCTACTTAAACTAAGTGATAATTGGTGATAATATGTGGCGTGGTGATATTATGTTTTGATTTTGTGCTGCAATGGTGAATGATGTCTGTGCGTGTGATATTTGTGCGTCATTGTCGTTCTGCATGAATTTTCAAACAATTCTGCAAGTGTTCAGAATAGCAGCTTTCTGTAGGGTTTGGTAGGTGGAGGGAGTAACGTCTAGTGTTTTTAAAGATTGATGCAGTTGTTTGGGAATGACACCGTGGTTGAAAGTACTACAGGAATAATGGTAACGCTGCCTAGTCGCCACATTCGGCTTATTTTTATTTTTAGGTCTGTATATTTTGACAGCTTTTCAGCTATAGTGTTTTGTAGGTTGTGTGTGTTTGGAACTGCTATGTCAATAATTTGCACGGTTTTATTGATTTTATCTAATAAAGTTATGTCTGGTCTATTGTAATGTGTTTTTCTGTATTATTATTTGGTAAAGACACACTAGCAGCTAATTGGCTGATGCTTCATATAGCTTGGAGATATTTAATCTGTCCAGTTGGTTCTTTCTGGAAGCAATTCATTGTGGGAGCCGTCACAATATTTTCCGGGACCCTATGTTGTTACAACTAGGTTAGGCAAGAATTACTTCAAAGGCTTTAAAGATCTTTGACGATTTTTCCCACTGCTTTAGGAAATGTCCACGCAATGTGCTCCGCCTAATTTGACCCTTGACCTAATCCCCAGAGCAATGGAGTTGGGTCGCGAGTGCCTCAAGCTGTGGGGCTACGAGCGAGTGGACGAACTGATCTGGGTGAAGACTAACCAGCTGCAACGCATTATACGCACCGGACGGACGGGGCATTGGCTGAACCACGGGAAGGAACACTGTCTGGTTAGTATAGAACTGGACTGACTGTCCGCCTAGGGGTCCTAATTAGATAAATTATCAGCCGACGTCCACTGCTGGCCATAAGCGTCTCCCTAGCGAGCAGGGGTTGGCAATGAGCATTAGCCCAGGTGCGCAGCGGCGACTTTTTTTCGTGCACTTGATTTTCAACGCTCTCCTCAGCGCTGAGAGTTGAAAATCCAACAATGTATTTTTTCAACGCGTTGGGAAGAGAGTGCGTCCCAGCGCGTTGCATTCTCATCGCTCGGCTGTACACTGAGAGTTGAAAATCCATGCGCGGTAAAATCCCGCCGCGATATTTTTACGTCCGTGCGAACGTGGGCTAAGACTGGGGCCTATTTAATATAACTGAAAAAAGAAAATGCGACATATTTGTTAAAAAATGTCAAAATTTACGTATTTTCACGACAGGTTCTGTTGAATAAAGTTGTAAATATATAAGGCCCGGACTCCAGCAAACGATCTCAGCGAAGCACAGCTCACATCTCTGCTTCGATCGCGACATACAAATATGATACATCTCCGCTCAATGGTATCCACTGAAGCTGACTGGAGACGAGGTGTGCGAATAAAGAAATTCTATTGGTGGTTTAAAACACTTCTCCTCTCCTCTCGTCTCCGCTTTGGTGGAGTTGAATTGTGCCTAGCCTTTTCCCAACTATGTTGGGGTCGGCTTCCAGTCTAACCGGTTGCAGCTGAGTACCAGTATTTTACATTGAGCTACTGCCTATCTGACCTTCACAACCCAGTTACTGGGTAACACAATACCCCTTGGTAAGACTGGTTGTCAGACTTTCGGGCTTCTGACAACCCGTAACGTGTCCCAAATAAAATATTTTTCTATCTTTTCTTTCTTTCTTTCTAACGACTGTCAAAGATCCGTGAATGACAGCCGGGAGCAACGGCTGAACGTGCTTTCCAAGGCACGGATGATGATGATTTCATGCTAGTACCTACAGTAAGAAGGGCTTGTGGCTAAGTAACACAGCCCCTCGGGTCGATCGATCAGGTTAAGCTACGCTTGCCAGGGTTGGTCCGTGGATGGTTGACCATCTTTACACACCTCTCGGTGTGTAAAGATGGTCAACCATCCACGGACCAACCCTGGCAAGCGTAGCTCGACCCGTGCGGCTGTTATTACTTAGCCACGAGCTCCTCCCTTAGCTGTTCTCGTCCAAGCTTGATTTATTGCATTTAGTGAAGATACGCCCAGCATCTCTTAAAGAGAAAGCCTTAATCCTAGCTATTGGAACATCATATGAAGATTATGTTGCATACAGGGACCGAAACCGGTATGATCAATACGGGTATTTTTCGGTTACAACAAGTCGTTTTAAAGGTTACCTTAAATTGAATACAACCATTACTAATACCGGTTACCGAAATCAAAATAACCTCATCTTACACGTGCCGTCGGCATTGGTCAGAGGGCGCGCATCGCCTGTGTGTGTGTAAGCGGTATTAAAACGGTAACTTAATTGACGTAACATGTATCTTCTTCTTGGTTACCCAGATAGCGGTAACCTTAGTCGTAGAAGTTCCCAAAATTCATCGATACCTGTACGACTACAAAAGTTTTCGGTCCCTGGTTGCATGTTATGAATTTATAATACCTAACTCTACAGGTTGGCATGAAAGGCAGTCCGGACAACCTGAACCGCGGTCTGGACTGTGACGTCATCGTGGCCGAGGTGCGCGCCACCTCGCACAAACCCGACGAGATCTACGGCATTATTGGTAAGAAAGCGTGCTCATAATATTAATTCCTTCTCTGATTTTTGAAGAGAGAGGTCCACTGTTACATCCATATCTGCAAGAACCTATTCAATATGATTTCAAGTGATATTATTGGCTGTTATAAATAAAGGGTCAAATTATATTAGCTGCCAAAACTCCGCAGACGTGTCCAGTGACGAAAAAAAATAATCTAATCTTTAAAAGTTTACGGTTTATGGTACTAGGTATGAAATTATGAGTTTAGAAGATCTCTTTGTTGTGATTTATCGATACCCTCAGCGGAGTGTCAAAATTCTAAATATGTAATTTCACAAGGGCACTTATGAAACATCAGAAGCTAGGTGCACGGTTCCAATTGGTCGTTTCCTATGGAGAAGAGCCGGCAAGAAACTCCACGGTTACTCTTTTAAAAATAATTGACTTTTACAATATTTTCAAATAACAGTGTTAATAGGTACGGGAGGATAGTGTAGATCTATCAACAAGTACCGGGTACTTAACAAAATAGAAGATGGTCAACAAATCTACATTCCACTAAGCCTACTGCGTTCTCACATTCACAAAATAGAAAAGAATCTATATAAAATATAAATTAATTCATAAAAATAAAAACCAATTTTAAACGAAAGTGTCGCTAGGTAATTTAATTTGAGCTTGTATTTCATTCAACCAATCATCAGGATAGGCTTTCACAAACTGGAGGAGTATAACTTTTAATACGACATTTACACTCAGCTCACTTCCACGGCAGTGAGCAGTCGGTCGATTCTGTAAAAAGATCAACGTGAAACTTAGGTGAAGTGAGCTGTCACTGTCACAAATCGACCGGCAGGATGCTAGGGATTAACACTATTGACAGCTCACTTCACCTAAGTTTCACGGTGATATTTTTACAGAATCGATCGGCAGGGAAGTGGGCAAGACGAGAATGTAAACACGATACTTCTCTCGATCCTGCTACAGTTCGCGTCAAATAACTTTGCCGCTCTGAAGTAGGCTATAAATGACTGCGCAGTAGTCGATCTTCCATAAAAAACAGTAGCGCGCATGCCCAACCTAACTTCAGAGCGGCAAAGTTATTTGACGCGAACTGTACGGCCGTATTTAGGGAATTAGTGCCGGCAGCGCGAGCAGCAGTGGCAGCGGCTGAATGTAAATGAGGCATATGACTCGTGTCGTAGCAGTCTAATAAATTATTCTTCAAAAACAGTACATACTGCACGCGTAGCATGACGCTTTCTATTTCTACAAAGAATAGACACAGCTCTTTCTATACAAAGTGACATTTCGTTTCTCCATTTTTGACATCGCACCGTAAAAATCCTTCTACTATCTGTAATTTTGTCTTTCGTTTCTAACAATCTTTGACTAGGTCCTTTTTTATGTAGACTATTTCAGAAGAAAGTTTTCTATGTCAAACTGTCAAAATCACGCTGACAATTGAGAACCAAACAGAAAAAAAAATCCTATGACAAAACAAAGAATTTTGAGTTGAATTATGTCAAAGAGTGAATTTCGTAGAAAAAAGTGTAGTTGACTCTTTCTACTGAGGTGCCGTCGTACTGTCTACACGAAACGTCAGTTTAGTCTTCTCTTCCGTCGACAAAACGGTGTTCATGCTACGCGTGCTGGTGTGAAATCCATAAGAATTTCAACTAACAATATAATTTCATTTACATTTTCAGAGAGACTGAGTCCGGGCACGAGAAAAATAGAACTGTTTGGACGACCACACAACGTCCAGCCGAATTGGTAAGCTAGCTATTGTTGGTATTGCTCCGTCTACACATCATACACGCACTCACACTGCTCATACAAACTCTACATACGAACTGTTTAGTTTTATTTAGTTCAGTTTTGGTTTAGTTTTATTTTGTAAATTAAAATTCTAGTATAGCATTAAATATCTGGAACACTGACATGTTCGTCACAGAGGTGGGCGTTAATAGCTGCGACACATTTTATAACTAATGTGGCTTTTATCGTACGCAATGAAATTGTAAATGTATTTTTTGTTCCAATAAAGTAATTTATTATTTTATTTACTGTTGCGTTATCAGAAGTTTCGTCCCTTACGTTCGATTTGTTCAGCTATTAAAATAAATAAATAAAAATACTTTAATTGAGACGTTGATCCATATGATGTTAATAAGTAATACATAATACTTATAAGCTATGTTAGTCACAAATGTAATACAAAATTTTGCCATTTTACAAAGCACCAGGTACATGTACCATCGAAGAAATTCATGTCTAACCACCGTAAGGACTATTATTGCTTGCAGCGCTCGGGGGCTATAGCACCGGGCTGGTAACAGATGTGGTCATCTTGTTCACGGGATTTTGAAACTGGTTAGACATGAATTTCTAAAAAATATATATTAAAAAAAGGGGGTCACAAAGTGAAAATAACTTTATTTCGGAAGTCGGTGTCTTTGGTTCTTTATTTTCGTATTTTGCGACTGTCAGTTATTTTTGTCCTTTTTTAAAAACGGATGTGTTTTTTTGTAAAAACTTCTTGCAATTACAGGATAACCCTCGGCAACCAAGTGGACGGCGTCCGCTTGGTAGACCCGGACTTGATCGGGGCCTTCAAGAAGCGTTATCCGGACGGGAACTGCATGGCGCCCCCGCCCCCAGACCCAGGCCTCTCCTAGCTCCTGTACTATTTACTACTTAACTTAGTCCTAGAGTGTCCAAGACATTGAATAGAAGCCGACCAGGGTTGATTAGACAACTGTAGGTTGAGAACTTGTTACGTCATCCGTAAATGTTTGAAGGATTAAACTACCAAAGCCCATTCACGATGCAAGTTTCTGACCCGCGGCATACAAAAAAATTGAAGCAACAAATGACTTGCATCGCATATACAGAGCGTTCATTATAACTTGACCCGTGACGCGATTGGTACCACTGGATTTTGCAGTTTAAGCTTCAAACATTGTGAGGAAACATGGCATGCTTGAGAGGTACTTTCGAAAGAAAGAAAGTTTCAATACTAATAGAGTGAAACGACACACAAAATGGTGACTGACAGAATAGTAGGTACAAGTTTTAAAATTGAGACTTGACGCACCACGTGGCTTGACTTGCGCAGTAGACGATTTATGGGTCTCTTTAGCGATTTATGGGTCTCTTTACTTTTTGCTGTGCCCTACAGGGTCCATAATTGTACCTTAGCTCTAAATTATAACACCTGTATACTTACATTATGGAATGCAAATAAAGATATGAATATGAATATGAGGTCCCCGCCGGGGCGGGCGGGAAGAGAGGCGGAAGGCGCGGCCAAGTCTCAACTTTAATGGCACGACCTGGGGCTGTACTATGACTTGTTAAAGCAGTCATTGTTCCAGTGTGAGAGAGAGATGGAGATATACAGTACGAATAGCACTATCCTTATTTCACAACGGAAAAGTGATGGTTTTAACACGTCATAGTAAGGCCCCTGTACTACAAAATTCACATCACATGTTTGCAAAATTCAGTGCTAACAATCGTGTCGCGGGTCAAGTTATAATGAACGAACTGTACACTAACTTTTATTGTTGCTTTTAACTTATGGTATGCCACAGGCAATGAAATCGCATCGTTTTTATCAGGCTTAAAGGAACTTTGGATGTTACAGAGCCTTAGCACAACTCCGCCGCGCAACCATAGCAGCGAAACCGCAGTAGTTCAATTCAACTTTTTTCTTTTTCGTGTTGTTATTGACATACGTGGTGTCAGAGTGTTTATGCCGCCCACGGGCCTCTAACTTCACATGCAATCGAGATATATTTGTCAGGCATGCTTGTTTCCTAACGATGTTTTCAACGAATCGATGTTTTTTTTTTTTATGAATTCAACTGACTCGCTCCAATTCGTGTAGTAGAACATAATGTGAGTCTGTTTGCGGTTTCACTGCTATGATTTCGCGGCGGAGGTAATGCTACCCGCCACAGTACCCTCAATATTTGAATATCAAGCAATTTTGACCACAACAGCGGTGCTTGGCGCTCGAATAACGTTATCTAATCATCTTGGTCGGCTGTTATAACACGTGCTTTTTAGAGGGTAGGAATGTTGTGATATATTTTTATACCACGTTTTCATAAAGGGTTGAAACTTGTTATTTGCCTCCAGCACGCGTATTATGATCACAATATAAACGTGTTTTATCGACGGAAGAATAGATAAAATGACAGATTCACAATCACAGATTTTTTATATTCTTCCGTCGACAAAACCCATAACTTGTCTATTAGAAATAGCACTGTTGTTTGAACCCCATTATTTAAATACTCCGTTTGTTCTAGGGTCTGTTTGTACCCCCATATTTCATTTAATATCATAAAATAAACGATTTAAATCTAATTGTTTGCCCTCATGGAACACGAATAACACAATTATGAATGCACAAACAAAACATGAAAAGTAGTAAGGCAACAATTGTACATAATTGTAAATATAATGTAAATAAATAAATAAAACCCTTGAATATAAAAACGTGCTTTTATTACCACAATTTGATTCAGTTACTATTCGATTCACTGGTCAATAAAAACTTTTAGTTTGCGTGTTCCGTCGTCCCTTCGGCGACATCGGGCGCGCGGGGTTGTAGAAACTATGAGTTATAGGGGGTTGTTTGTCTCTGTTAACGCTGAAACAACCAAAAATGAAATATCACAAATCTCTATCAAATATGGAGGAAGCTCTAGTCTCAGTAGTTTGGTTGTTTTGTTCGGGGCCAGACTACTAAAACTAAATTTTGTCTCATTATTAACAAATCAATTATGGCTCTGCGGCAGAGCATGACACTAATTATTATATTGTTATACTATTCATATTCAATCAGTCAATAAATATCAATAATATTCAATCAATTATTATTCTCAATTATGTCTTAAATTAGTCTCAGTAGTCCGGCCCCGAACAAAACAACCGAACTAGAGGTGTGGAGAGACCTTTTTCAGCAGTGGGAAATTAAAGGTTATTCTTTTTAGCGTGCCGATGGCAATCTATATAGATCTACAATTTGGCTACGAGTTTGGCACCTTCAGTACCGTCGATCAGCTCCTGCAACGTGCGGAGGGCACGATATTAAGTGCCCCATTGTTTGTGGGACAGTACCACATTTACACTCCAGCACGCGTAGCTTGACCACTATAGAAAGGAATTTGTCGATGGAAGAATAGTCAATATCACAGATTCACAATCTGTAATTTTGTCTATTCTTCCGTCGACAAAAACCGTTTCTGTAATGGTCAAGCTACGCGTGCTGGGCGGAGTCATCTGTAAAGCTCCACCTCAATAGTCTATTTAAACTTCCAGATAAACCAAGGCAACTTATGCCCAATATAGGTTAATAGAAAATATAAAAAAAACCGACCAAGTGCAAATCAGAGTCGCATACGAAGCCCACAGTACCACAGTACAATATTTTGCAACAAAACGCCGAAAAAAAACCACGTTTTTTTATATGGGGACCCCTTTAATTTGAACTTTATATTTAATTTAATTTTTTGTTGTTAGGTATAGAGCAGAAGAAATACAATCTGTGTAAATTTCAAGTGTCTACCTATTACGGACTATGAGATACAGCCCGCTGACAGACAGGCGGACAGCGGAAGCTTAGTAATAAGGTTCCGTTTTGCACCCTTCGGGTAGGAAACCCTAAAAATAAAGAGCATTACAGTAACCTCCACAAGTGGCGATACTCAAAATCAAATTTAGGAACAATCAAAATATTCATCTTTCCACTAAACTGCCAATATTCACTTTTATTAAATGGGTAAATGGCATATTGAAGAGTTACAAAACATACAACCGAATTGATAATCTTTTTTTTTTTTTTTTATCTTTATTGGGAAATCGGTTAAAAAGAATTGACTACTCCGCACACCCACAACATTGTTTAAAAGTGGTTGCAAGTCAGCTGCCCGTATACCGAATAGGTTTGCGCCAGACATGTAGCAGTAATGCAGACTGGATAATAATAATATAAACTCGTCAAGTGCATTACCTCTTCCTTATTTTGATGTCGGTTAAAAAAAACTTTTACACACCCAAAGTCTTGATTAAGTTTCGTCATATTATTATTATTAGTCCTAGTGATCTCGTTCTTGATATTATTATTAGGTTTCCTGAGCGCCAAACTAAAAAAAATTATCGTTGAATAAATAATAATCAGGAAGTTGCCGAGACACAATATTATTGCCATTACCTACTGTGTCCTTTATTCCAGCAAGAAAATCTCGTTTAGAATTAATTCAGTTCAACGAATCATAAAAGTGTGCCAAATAAAAAAATTGCCAGAGGCGCTCTCGTTGACCGCTACAGATAGCAGTATTGCAGACTGGCTATTAATTATATAATGTGAAATTTAATTCGTTTGCATCCTCGTAAGGGGTCATTGTACTCATCATTATGAACAACTTTCACTATGGGGCCAACACTAAAATCGCGAAAAAAAAATCAGCTATTCCCTACATTATAACGAGCTATGCGAACATAAATGTATGGAACAGCTGATTTTTTTTCGCGATTTCAGGTTTGGCCCCATAGTGAAAGTTGTTCCTAATGTTGAGTACAATGACCCCTTAAGATGATGCAAACGATTTAAATTTCACATTGTATAAACTCATCGAATGCATTACCTCTTCCTTTTTTTGATGTCGGTTAAAAAACACTTACACACCCAAAGTCTTGATTAAGTTTCGTCATATTATTATTAGTCCTAGTGATCTCGTTCTTCATAATATTATTAGTCCTAGTGATCTCGTTCTTCATAATATTATTATTAGGCTTCCTGGGCGCCAAACTGTTAAAAAAAATATCATTGAATAATAAGTAATAATCAGGAAGTTGGCGAAATTGGTTGCACACGGAGGCGGATTATCCCTAAAGCAAATAGGCATGTGCCTAGAGGCGAGACGTTACAAAGGGGCGCGAGCGCGGACGTGTTTAAACAAAAAAAGAAAATTGTGTAAGTAAGGAGATATATAGTTTAGAGTAAGTGTATACTTACAGACTAACACAATATATTTTTAATAAGATTCTTTAATTCTATAGAGATGTAGAGCTGTAGAGCTACCGAAGCGTCCACCGCCTTCTACACGTGTCCTCGCCTACCTAATTACCCCTATTAATAATATAACTGCGAAAATGTGTGTGTGTGTGTGTCTATAGGTACCTATATCTTACTTCTTCATACAAAAAACTACTGAACCGATTGTGATGAAACTTGCTATAGATAGCTGGGGACCCAGGATTTACACATATTATTAAGAGCAAGAGGGTACTTCTACCTCCCTGGCTTCAAAATAAAATATAGTTGTAAAAACATTCAGATCTTAAGAAGTCTCCAAAAACATCTAAGTAACACAATAATAGAAAACATAACCTATTCAAGGCGAGATCGTAAAATTTTCGTTTGTGCAACCTCTACTCTAAGGCTTCTGTGCATTATTTGCCAAAGTACCGAACTCCTATTTCCAAAATTGTATCGGCCCTAGGCGGGGTGCTAGCATTATCAATCTTGCTTCGCGCTCTTGCATCACATTCTATCTTAATTCTTAAGCTTCTTTGTATAAATCGACACAGCTAGTCCTCTTTTTGTATGAATAGACAAAATAAAACCTATCCCATTCGAAGCAACATGCAAAAATTATCGAGCTCGCTTCGCTTGCTCTTGAATCTTACATTCTCTTATTTGTTGAGTTTTTGATGCACCCCCTGGAAATAAACCTGCCGGCGCCCATGATCCCGGAATTCCTACGGGATGGGGCATCACGCGGTTGAAACCGCGTGGCGCAGCATTAGTTAGTATTTATGTATAAGTACTAGTTTATACTATATGGCCGGTAGAGGGACGTCAATGAGCTGCTTGCCTAGCCCTAGGGCGCTCTCAACATTTAATCCGCCTCTGGATATACAATATTAATGCCATTACTGTGTCGTGTTGAACTCAATGAATTCTAGAAGAGATTTTCTTGTTGGAGTATCGGAGACGCCTTTACCACAGTATAAATGAGTAACAGTATTATTCATAGAAAACGGCTGAAATGACGCGCTTTGAAATCTCAGTGTATATCAGTACGCAACAGTATCGAGTGCGCGGCAGTTACGCACGGAAGCGGAGGATTTATCTACCAAGCGGCCGTAGGTCACTTCAAGGTCTCTGCCGAGACATAATAAGTACTGTTAGTTTACTATAGTACTGTGCTATTCTTACCTGACTTTATCGTGAAACAGGGCTGTTTTCTCTGAATTGATAGTATCACGTAATCTTCTTTGTAACTGTAATTTATAATAGCGGATTACGGCCACGTGAAAATAGGCTTCAACTTACTGATGGTCAATCAGAATCTGAGGCCCTAGTGTGAGTTTCGTTTAACCATCTCGACTTTACGCATCGACCGCGTTCAGCGCTCCTATTGGCAGCCGGCCGGCCTTCACCAATGAAGAGCCAATCGTCAATCATTGCAAAACAAAACATTGTTTTAGTACAGTGCAATTTTTTGCGACAAGTTTTGGGCAAGTACTAATTTGACTTTTTCAATTCATAATTATGTCATGTATTTTCTGAGTTTATCTTAGGCCCGTTACAGAACCTTAGGAACAGAACAAAATGCTTTAAAAACGAGTTTTAAGAGGGCGCCTAGAGGTCCACTAGCGCCACTCTTTAAAAAAAATATTATCTCGTGACTGAGAAGGAATTATGAATAACGGCTAGACAGGACCCTCGGTAAGTGTGTCTAGAATTTTCTAATACCTTTTATAAAGTTTCATATTGAGACACGAAGCAACAAAATACGATCTAAAGAAAAGCGGCCACATTCCTCTAGATCGTTACATTATCAATTATCTCGGATCCTATATAGGATCCTATCTTTGATCCTACATATTTGACGTCTAGGATCATATCTGTGTACCTATTACATTATCAATTATCTAGGATCCTATTTTTTTGACATATGTGGTTGCAATCGTCGATTAAAACAAAATACTGAAGCCTTTCGGCAAACAATATAACAAATAGAACTTAGAACACTAATGAAGCCACAAAACAATGAATTCCCGGCTGCCCGGCAGCAGTTTGATTTTTTTTTAGTACAGCAGTGTTGCCAACAAATAATTTTAGAATTCCTAAGCGTATTGTGAACTTAGGCCAAAATTTCGTTGTGCTTACTTTTTATCCGTTAATAAAACCGTCAACTTAGAATGTGGCAGTAGCAAAACTGAAAAGGCAAAATCACATAATTTTATGGACGGATTTTGTATCAGGAAATTATGAAAATAAATGTGAAAATTCAGTATATAATATTCAATAGGGCAAGACCTGTTTCTGTGATCCTATCTAACAACTAATGTCAAAAATCTTTGATCAAAGACGATTTGAGTCATATGTTTGTATTACATTATCATTTAAATATGACTCTGAGATCTAGGATCCGAGATAATTGATAATGTAATACCGCCCTTAGACATTGCTGACATCAGTAAAGGAAAAACATCGCGAGGGAACCAGGGGGCCTACCAACACCTCTAAAGCAGTAGGTATTATTTTAATATAACTTTAGGGAAAGAGATGAAGCTCTACAGGACGTATCTTACTACAGTGGGGGAAAGAGATGGAGCTCCATCTCTTCTGTATTAAAATTATACTGCTCTTTAGAGGTGGTGGTAGGCCCCCTGGACTTATATAAATAAGTCTGAATAGGCTGGTATTATTATTATTATAGACGAAGATGATGATGTACCTTAATGCTGTTGAGCAAGTCCCCCTGCGTGGCCAACGGTCGCTCGTCGGAGCGCACAGAGGGCGCGCAGCGCGGCGTGGGCGCCTCCATAGTTGCGCCTAGCGATGCTGCGCCCAGAGATCCATCGCGATCGCGACCCATCGTCACTATACCAACAAGGCCATTATATCAGATGACTACAAAACAATGACGACGACTAGATATGACTACGAGACTAGTCCAGCCGCTGCGCTGGAACGAAAAATTATATCGACGAATCAAAATTAAACGCATATGATGTGATGTTGATAATTCCTTCAACCAATAACAGCAGTTTACGCGCACTTGACAATTTGTCAGTTATTCTTTATGTTCCAAAAACCGGGCGTATATAAAAGTAGCTCCAAAAACCGGGCGTATGTAAAGGTGATAAGCAACCTTTAAATACTTCCACCTGAACGAAATAGCGGGCAAAAGTAAGTATACCTATATTAAGAAACAGATTTGGTATGGTTTACAGAAATAAAAGTATCATAATTCGAAACAAAACAATTTAATTTTTTCTTTCTAACTACTAAATCACATTGGCCTGCCTGAATATTGACAATATCCATTATAAGTAGGTACTATAATATTTAAAGAATATAATATACTGAGAAGAGTAGTACACCTCTGTCCAACCATTCGGGGAATAGGCGTGTAGCGTGAATATGTTGATGACAATAAATAGTCCAACTGCAGCGACATTTAGAAATAACACTATCAAGATGATTGATAATTAATGTAGATTTAGATTTAAATAGATTTCTTTTAAGACCTCAGCATAACTGAGTTCTTTATTTTGTAAATTAAATAATATCTTACTAGCATGGTTTGCCACTGTCCACAAAATCATTGAAGATAATAATTATTACAGTATCAGGTTGCAAATCTAAATAAATATTAAATATTAAAGCCGTTCTTATGTACGTAAAAATAAACTTCATTTCAATATTATATTCTATCCCAGAAACTTATCCATGTAAAACGGAAACATTGAGTATCTATTTAAACTAAATTAAACGTAATGTCTGCTACACACAATGCCGGCGGCATGGCCGGCCGTGGCGTGCCCGGCCCTGCCACACAAAAGATCGAAAAGAAAATGCCGCCAGCATTGTGTGTAGAATTACAGAATGGTAACTAGGCTGCTTTCTTTACTTTTTTGTCTGTGTTGGCTACTTCGTTTACTTTTGTGTCTGTGTTGGCTACTTCGTTTACTTTTGTGTCTGTGCTGGCTTCTTCGTTTACTTTTGAGTCTGTGTTGGCTGCTGTAGCACCTTGCTGCTCTAAATTAGCTTCTAATTCTTTTGTCTCAAGTTTGTAAAGTTGTTTCCTCATTTGTGCTGGTCCTGCAAATATAGCTGGCGATTTCTTAGTCTCTGGTATGTATACCTCATAAGTCTTGAAATATTTTAGTATACTTTCTACATCCTCCACTTTTAGTTTGTACTCGAGCGCTATTTTGGAAGCTGTTACTTCAGTAGGATTCGTTTGATGTGCAGAAATAAAGTTTATTGAATCTCGAAGAGTAGTTCGGCCATAAGTCACTCTATCTGGCTCTTTGAATCCAAAGTCATACTCTTCCGGCATTTTACGGTCTTGAGGCAACGGACGCTTACTCTTGTTAACAGATTTCTTCTCCCGTGTAACGTCAACTTCAGGCCTCCCGAGTGAGGTTACATAAACATCTTTCAATCTTTTATCAAGCCCTTCATCTTTTTTATCTAATTTCTCGTCTATATCAGGTTCCGCTTCAAGTGTTCGCTTTAAATCTTCTATATTGTGAGGATATCTCGGTGCCGGAGTTGGCTTTTCTTTGGATATCACGCGATGAGCGCGATTTTCGATGTTGAAAGATTTGATCGGTCTCAAAGTTTTGGTCACTAAAGCACCCATCTCAGGTGGCAATAGCACAATATCCAATATTTAAATAATCACAGTTCACTTGGTAAACATTGTTTTAATCATTATTTATATGAATTGCATCATAATAGAAGAGGTTATTTTTCAGTTTGACATTAAATTAATGTGACAGTTCTCTATTCAAAAAAAGTCTTGCCAAGTTGCGGACAGTAGCAGTTGCCAGGAATATCAACAGCGTCAAAATATTTTAGTAACAACGTGAAACGGAACGTTTAGTAAAGGGATGCGATTATGCTAGATGCAGCACATTACATTCCGATGGTAAAAATTAAATAATATAAAATATGATTGCTACCGTAGTTAACAACTTCACCGGATGATAGAATTCCATTTGCTGCTGCGGCTACTAACTAAATTCTAGGCGAAGAAAATAATTCTATAGTACTCACGCCTTAGTCTTGACAATACATCTTTCAACGCAGTTTTTGAGGCATCTTTTACTAAGAACTTCTCAGTAGGTGATGGTGTGTTCGTGGCTCGAGACTTTTCGTTGCATATCCGAGCTGGTGGACTCGGACTACGTCCTAATCTTCGTCGAGTTTGGGGTTGCACCGGTATTTTAGGTGCTATAAGGAAATAAACTGCTCATTCAAGCTATCTCAGTAATTAACCCGAATTATATTTACCACGTTCAAGTTTTGCATATTTAAAAATAAAACTACGTTGAAACTGAACGCAAGACTGATAAGTGAGTTTATAGAAGTTTGTAAATCAAATGAAATGTTAAACTTAAGTACCTGTACTGTAATTATTTGTACGCTCGAATGAGGGTATGACACGTTCTCTGTTGCCTACCGTTGAACTAAAAAAAGGTGGGCTTTGTTGCCGAAGCCCATGCTGAGGGGTTACCGTCACAGCCGAGTTCAACTGTTTCTCCCGTTCGGAATTATAAATACTGGTTCGCATTAGGTAATTCTGAAAGTAAATATAGTCGTAGGTACTTTAGGGATTATCTACTATAAATAAATAACGCTAACAATATTAATTGCTTTGCGTACCCGAGCATCATTAACGCTTTTTATTACTGGACCTTGGCTTGTACGGTAAGTTGTAATAGGAATATCAGTGCGGATTTTTTTTGACTCTTGCTCCTAAAAAATGGCAGATTTAATTTGATACACGAGGAAAGTCACCAAAATGCAAATAAAATTAGATTACGAAATATTTACCCTTCCGCTAGATTTAACACTATTCCGTGGCACCTGTAATACACGCGGTGTTAAGGTTTTAGAAACTGGACGACCAGCTCTGGGATCGCCTGCACCGCTGCTACGACGCGACGCAGTACTGAGTGTGTCATATTGATCTCTACAGTAGTTACAAAAAAGACCAGTTCATATTTACATAGTTACATTCAAAGAGCACTCTCTAAAAGGCGGAAGAAAAATAAGGGTCAGTGGGTCGTCTTAGGGGCGGTAAGTTAGTTATATTAGATGATTGCCAGCACATGTCAATAAACCTGTGGAACTATGTTTTAATCATTCGAAAATTTTTAGTTCTGTAAAAGCCAAACTGCAATTAAATTCCTCTGTTCATAATGCATGCCCTGAAGGGGTAGGCAGAGGTGTAGATACCCATACTAAAACCATATTTCGCTAATTATGTTTGGTCCATAAAGGGGACGAACCTATAATACTGCCGTCAATTACCCATCTAGTACAAATCCAGACGCTTGTAGGTACGTCTTGGATGATGACATGTAATTCGAAGACTTGGAAAACTTAATACTTGATTTTTACTAGGCATTACTGGCAATTGTATGCAGAGGATTGAAAATCAACCAAATATTTACATACCCTCTGTAGCTGTACATTGTCTTTTGCGAACTAATGTTCGAACCATACGATTTCACGCGCCAGTCGTACTCCTTCTCCGTCGTCTTGTTAAAAGCTACCGTAGAAACAAAATAAAGTTATAATTAGTATTATTTTTGGTAAGATTTTTCAATTATTTATTCATCAAATATAAAAAAATACAAACCCCATCTAACAAACTGCACAAGCCTGTACCATTACAAGTTTCGGGAGCAGAGCCTGCGCAACGCACCGCCAACATCCATAAGCGATCATTGAGTTTTGTGAAACATGACTGGCCACACAGGTATTTTTTCCAGCCTGCGACTCTTACTGATTGGTGACTATCGCCATGTTCTTCGCTAAACAAGTTACTTCTTATTATACAGCCCCTCCTTTGAGGCAGCGTTTTAGAAGGCTTTACAGTCAGATCACATGACGCTATGAACACTTCGTCTTCCTCATAATCAGTTTCGTAGTCTGGACGTAAAACGAAAAATATACATTTGATGACCGTCTTCAAAACTTTGCGCCCTAATATTTATAGGACGACTTTTTCGTTAGTGATAGTGCATGGTCTCGCGCGGGTATAAACAAATGACAAGCATCTAACTGTACAAATGACTACCGTTGTCAAAGATGTGTCTACTTTCTTCATGAAATATTTCGTAATTTACTTCTGTTGAATGAATTTCAAGTATAAAACGAATTTCAAATATTAGTATTATCAAAAAAGATTGTACATACAAAACGATCTGTGCCCACGACACTGCCGTTGTAAAATGCATAAATATTTAAAAAACCGGCCAAGAGCGTGTCGGACCACACACAATGAAGGGTTCCGTAGTTGGAATGAATTTATCGTAAGAACAAACTTAACATTGTAGTCGAAAAACATATTTTCCCATACATTTCAAACTGCAAATGTAAGTTTATACCTACGCACAATATTGAGTGATTTACCATGTTATTTTAAGACCTTAGACTTCTTATAGGTATTCCTGTAATTTGTAAGTAAAGAACCTTTCTCAGTATTTTTTTCAAAATGTTTGGCTCCGTAGTTTTGGAGATAACGGTAAATTTTCATCTATTTTCTAAAGATCTTTAAAAGAAATTATGCTAAAATAAAATGGAGATCCTCACAATAAGCCCTTTCATTTGATATGACACACGGGACAGTTTGAAAAACTTGTTTTTAAATTTTCCAATTTGCCCCCGCAAAGTGACCCCCATATTCAATATTCATTTATTTGCGTTACACGTCCGAGTTAGGGTTACAGAAATTCGTATGTGTACCAAATTTCAACTAAATTGGTCCAGTAGATTCGGACCAAATCGGCTGTGAGTCTGTGACAGATGGACACACACGAGTGATCCTAGGTTCCGTTTTTTTCATTCAGTCGTACGGAGCCCTAAAAACTGTTTAATGGTTAGGTTACTGGAAGTACGGAATAGCTCGAGGGCATTTCATTTACATTAATTTAGTCCTGCTACTATTCGTCATTTTTGTAGTGAAAACTGGTCACCCGCATGAACCTAGGACTGTCAGCAACGAAAATCTCGGCCAATAAAATAACAATGTCTATTATTTAAACAGGATTTGAAACTGACGGTGCGTTGCGTAAAGCTTTGCTGGAAGAAAAGCTAATACTTAGTACTTAAGTACAAACAGTGTTGCTTTAAACGAATTACAACAAATTGTGCCGTGAAAATATAGTACATTAAAATTAAGATTACCTACAAGAAAATAACACTGCTGGAAAGTTTGAAATAGTAAAAAAAAATCAGCTGTTCCCTACATTATATCGAGCTATGCGAACATAAATGTATGGAACAGCTGATTTTTTTTTCGCGATTTCATGGTTGGCCCCATAGTGAAAGTTGTTCATAATGATGCAAACGAATTAAATTTCACATTGTATATGCTTGATAGACCATAACAGGCTAAAATCAAAGTAAATTATGTATTCTTATAACCTGCTTTAATCCTTGAGTTCTGTGGCCTAAGTGGCGTCGTCGCATCCGATCGAACTTGTTTTTGGATTGGAGGTGGCGGCGAAGGCGATTTATGGAAGACCACAGGCCGCTGCTTCATAGTCTTTTCAGCAATAGAATAAATACCGAACTCATGCAATGGCATCTTCTCAGTGTCCTGGTACGTACGTTTCCTGTCAAAAACTTTATTAATTTCAACTTTGAGTAGCTAACTCTTACTAGGCATCAGTTCTGTTAAAATAAACTAAGCCACAATACTCCGTCACATTGAAGGTCTGTAAGAAGTCCAAATTGCAAACAAGAATGACAATTTTTTATAGTTATCCTTGGACGGCATAGATAGACAACCGAGTACGGATTTGGGTTGTCTTCTTTAGTATCTAAAATTTTCACCTGTTTACCTATAAAGATTACCCTGCTTAATCAGCCATGGTTCAAGCTGCTCCAACCAACCCTTCAACAAAAAATCAAATATCTAGAATTTATTACGGCAAATATAGAAACTATGATGTGCCAATTGATGACTCTTGATTGGTTCATCTTACCTGTTGGTGTCCTATAACGGATCCGGGTCTGCAAATCCTCATCCAGCCTATAGCTTCGTGAGAAGTCATTCGGTAATGCTTGATTAAATAACAACCAATCAACGAGCCAGTGCGCCCTAGACCTGCCTGAACAAGTTCTTTGTCAGAAACAGAAAAAAGAGAAAAGGCAAAATTATTTATCTCAAACAGACTAAATTCGTAACCTTGCAATGCACCGCGAGTGCGCAGCTAGCTTCTTCACTAATTTGGAGAAATTTGAATAGGATGTGTCTCGGTGGGCAGGAGCCATCAGGAAAGAATAAATCGTAGTGTATAATACCAACATTATTGAATCTAAAAGAATAAAAAATGAAAATTTTAACATGTAGGTACATAACAAATGTGAGCTTTTGTATATTATAATCTAAAGATTATCTTACACGTTTCCGTCATACAGTCTTTTATTTAATCGGATGACTATTTTAACGTTGTTTTCCATGAAGTAATTTATGTACATTTCAGGCGGATGGAATAAAGATACGCTGTAGTCAACTGGGCCAATGAACGCGAGAAATTTACCTGAAAACATTAAAGGAAAAGTTGTAATTGGCGCCATAATAAGTATGTAGGTACAACGACAATATTAGTGATTGTGCGCTTTATAATATAAAAACTATTTCTAAAATGTATGGGAATAAATGAAGACGCTTGTAAATTTCAATTCCGCGTAATAAGTGTACGTATTTTCATATATTTTACTTCGTCCTTCGTAGACGTCCACAATAGTATCGTCACGTTATAAATTATAAAAGCGCACATTATCAAATAAAAAAAGGACATCCTACCAGGTAAAATCCAGTTCAAATCACCACCCTGAATTTTGTCGAGTCTGTCATATTCTTCATAATTAAAATCTTGGAAATTAAAGAAACCTAATTCTCGAGCTTTCTTTACAGCTTGGAGGCAGTCCATCAGTGATATTGTGTAGGCCGATTCACCTTGCGTTGCGTCTTGGAAAGGTCTACGAAATAGTTAATGGTATCAGTATTTTTATCTCAGGAAGCGACTCGCGCTTTACTTGTGGTTACCAAGCAAGTGTACATAAACACACTGAGAATGTATGTGTAAGCGCAGAATCTCTTGGTGCTGTCCGAGACAATGGCGAAGTCGGAAGTGATGTGTGTGCGAGTGTGTGTTATGTGCTGACACTACTCGTCTTCACGCACACATTCACACTTCACAGCGTGGTTGTACACTTGGTGACCACAAGTAAAGCACGCGTTGCTTCGTGAGATAAAAATACTATACTGTATTAATGAATGTTACGTCATTATAGTATAAAATTACTTTATTAAAAGTTTATTAGACCTGTAGCTCTGTCCGTGAACCATTAAGGGCTTCAAAGCATCTCTCGGTGATAAACTCAAATACAGTACTCCATAACATCCTAGTAGAAATGCAGAATTCGCTTTCTTTTTTGGGTCAATTGAAGTGTAATGTACAATAGTTTGCTTGTTTAGATACTGTTTCAGTTTCTCGTTTAGTATTCTACAGTATTTATACACACAACCAAGATTTAAAGGTCCGAAATCTGAATAATAATTTTCGTACACAAGTTCGTTGTCTATACAAAAATATTGCGTATCAGCCGTATTTTTAAGTGTTTTTCCTTGCCTTACAGTTGCAAAATATAAAACGTTTTTTATATATTCTGCAGTAAACAATATATCAGGACTTCGATTCATCATTGCATTAACAAATACACGTAACTTAATTGATAGTACATCTTCAATATAGTAATATACTCATTTAAAACTACAATACACAGTTTTGTAAATAAGACACTAAAACACTACGATTTCACAAACACAAACATATTTCTAAACAAATTAAACTAAAAAATAAAATTCTGCTATAAAATTCAAATGACAGTGTCTTTGGCACTCTTTTGTTTTAAACTTGCCACCAGTCAACGCACTTCGTCCTACTTTATAAGTTGCCAGTACCAATTATACCAGTTTATAAAATATTTAGGTCTGTGTGATGCTTGTGATGAATTTATTTCAAGTGTTTCAACCAGCTATCTAATTGCGTAACACATTTTCGGTAAATGATTAAGACTAATCTGTTTCATTTGACAGTTCAACAACATTCAATGCGTTATGTACGTTGTTGGGCAGATTTTTTTTCGAACTTATGAAGCAATGGATTAGCAATCTGTATTCTGTTTCAAAACGATTCAGATTGTGATTGATCGTGTATTACGCAATTAGGGTGGAGTTTCAACAGTTTCATTGAAGCTGACGGGCGGTCTTGTTATATTATAACGTGGTTAGTTGGTTTTTGATTTTCATTGAGTTAGACTTTTGAGTTTGAATTTTCCAAGGATTATTGCAAGCTTAAAAAATGTCACGGTAATAACACATTCAAAAATGATTTTGACAGCTCTAGTCTTTTTCTGGTACGCAAGGTAAATTGTCAAACGTTCTGTGCTCGCTTACTCTGAATCTTGATATATTTTCGCAATCTTTAATCCTGCAATAGCTGAGTTTATTTTAAAATCATGTCGGAGTGTCTCTCAATCTGTTCTATTCTGTATTTCAGGTCGTCTAATCACAAAAAACCATGGCTGAAGTCGAAGTGTAAGTACTTTTTGTTTTCGTCATTGTTTAACTCTTTACTTAACCAAGAGCGTGTCTTTGTAATTGATAAGATACGTATTGTCTCATTTAAGTATTCCCCAAAATGTAATTTAATGTGCAAAGATGATAAACATGTTGTCAACATAACCTTCAAAACATGATCCAAACTTAGGCTTTGACTTTCATCATATTCTTCATCCAAACTATTCCATATCGTCGTTTACAACCCCAATAGTGCTATACTATGAAATTATATGACAAAGTAAGCTATAACGTACGTTTGGTTACAGTGAAGTACCCGTGAACCCCGTCCTGAGCGGCGGAGCGATGGACGTGAACACAGCCCTCCAGGAGGTGCTGAAGACTGCCCTCATCCACGGCGGACTCGTCCATGGACTCCACGAGGCTGCCAAGGCTCTTGACAAGTTAGTAAACTCTGCATAATTTGACTACAATGCTTTCTTTCAGTTTTGCAACCAAGGGTGATGAAGATGGCTTTCAGTTATAAACTAGTGTGGCTAGGAGTATGTAAATAATTAAGCATCATATTTTGCAATCGTGAGAATGTAACTCAATGAGATATCTTAGTGACCAAGGCATTTAAACAAGTTGTTTGTAAAGCTACTATCACTGGATCCGAGGAAAACTATGTATGGCAAGTAATACATACAAATGTTTCTGACTGTGAGATGAGACCATAATTATTATATTCATTAAATTTCACTGTGCACCAACTTGCAATATCTATTATTTACCATGTGGTAATTTTGTAAGGAAACTGTTGACTATAAATGCCGTTTAGTAGACTAAACAGTTTCTGGCCCACTAGTGACCTCCATGGAGTTCAATAACTTGATAGGTTCATTAAGATTTGCCCTAAACAACCTTGCATTGGATCTACAACCAATATTCACTCAGTGTGGGGCTGTTCTAGTCCCATGCTTTGTGGAAATATCTCACACTTTACGAGTTGTGTGGGATAAACTTCGATGCAGATAGAGACGCACATTCATAGTACCACGCTGTTTTAATGATCAACATTGTGGCCTCCCATATGTGCCACATTTTTCACATACCTAAATAAAGATTGCAGATAAGCTGTTGAATACTACATTCATATTATTGGTTCATGTTAAAATGATAGTATAATTATAATTAGTACAATCGTACTACAGGTTATATCCTTTTTGTTAAATTGTGAATATTGTCCATAACAGGAGGCAGGCAGTCCTGTGCGTACTGGCTGAGAACTGTGATGAGGCTGCATACAAGAAGCTTGTCCAGGCTCTCTGTAATGAGCACCAGATCCCACTCGTCAAGGTAAATATTAATAAAATAGATAAATGTACACTGCGCTTGATGCTTGACATGGAAAAACGTCGTGTCCGGGTTTGCAACAAATCAATCGTCATCCTAAAAATGCCTCGTTGAGAGGTGAAACACTTGTCGATTTCTTTCAGGGTTCTTTATGAATCTTTAAGAACAGTTTAGCGGATTAGGTTACTAAATATATGTCTACTGTTGTATTTTATATATGTAATGCTCGTAATTATCGGCTTATTAAAGTGTAGCTCGCTTGACAAGTGCAAGTAATAAAACTAAGCAACTGTTGTTATACTTTAAGCAACTGTTGTTGTCATTACAGTATTTACAGTGCAGCACTTCAGCGAGCTGGAATGCTTAACTTTTAAACTTTATTCACCACCACCTAATTATTGCGCTCCGCACGAGCGGGCCCGGTTTATTGCCGGTCCCGCCTAAGGAGCGCAGAACAAACCGGGTGCCCCTATGGTGACTCTCAACCTGACGAGTCAACTTTCCTAGCACCCGAACATTTTATACATCTAAATTTTAATTATTTAACCCTATGGAGTCTTCAGTTACGTAGTAGTAGAATTTGACATATTATTCACAACAATGACAAAAAAAAATTAGGTAGATTATTCAAAAATATTGGACATGTATTTTTCTTTTTTTACGTAATTAAAAGATTACGGCAATACATTGACCCAAAATGTGGCATGACGTCACTCCCCGGTAGATTTTATACTGACTTTGACGTTGCGATCCCCCACTCCCCAACTTTAATGCGTTTTATCAAAACCATTTTTTACTAATATGTTAAAGCAAAAACTATATGTATGTCTAATATTTTTTTTAGTATCTGACTGACAGACTTAATAGTTTTTCTTTTTCCCAGTCAACATCCCTGATATGCCAATCCTATGTCCAATAAATTATAACTACTTACTAGAAGGATGCTGGACTTATTCAAAAGTATATATTATGTACTGGAAGTTGTAGCGTTGGAAGGCCTCCCACAAGGTGGACCGCTGACCTTGTGAAGGCCGCAACAATCCCCTGGATGGGGAAACCACAGAACAGTCTGAAGTGGTGGTGCTTGGGGGAGGTCTATGTCTAGCATTGGACGTCTTTCGGATGATGATGACTTATTAATTAATGACCTAAAAGATCACTTGTAACAGAGTATGACTGCATTTGCAACTTCCATGACTTTGCGACATTGCAATCTTTAGACCATCTCAAAACCACGTTTTTGTTAACAGGTGGACAACAACAAGAAGCTCGGTGAATGGGCGGGTCTCTGCAAAATCGACAAGGACGGCAAGGCCAGGAAAATTGTCGGCTGCTCTTGCGTAGTTATCAAGGTACTGAAACATACAATATAACATAGTTCACAAGATTTTTACCCAGCAAAACATGTGTTTTCGCGTCCACTGAGCGAGCATTCGTTCGCGAGCACGAAGTTTCTTGAAGAAGCCAATGAATGGTTGACTCGTATTGCTACTTTTTAGCCACGTGGACGATTGATCGCACAGGGGACGCACTTTACAAATTTTCAAGAGTTGAAGAGTTTCTAAATAATGGAACATCTACAGTAAATGTGGAGAGTAACTCTCCACATTTACATTGCGCTCAGCACGAACACTAGCAGCACACATCGTTGCTAGTGACGAAATAACGGCGCAACATCAAATCGAGTGACCCTATGGTGCCGCGCCACTTGCACAGGCAACTTTCCTATCACTCGTACAAACATACTTAGCAGCTTTTCACAAAGGCACAGATGGGACACTCCGCAGTTTAGGTATGAAGCTACAATTACGCAGCAGGCCCGTCTTGCTGGGCCAATTCAGTGAGTGTAACGTAGTCAGAAGATCTAAGAGTTACGCGATGGAAAGAGAGGCAACTTCTAGGCGAATATAACTGTTGGTAATTAGCGCTGTGCTACCTGAATTGCACTTTATTGTGTCGTTGCAAGAGTTGCTTTTTGTTTAATTGATTTTGCGGAGTGTCCCAGCTGTATTAAAACATACGATCACGTAATGAATATGGTGCATAATAAAGAGTATTCTATCTACACAGGTTCAAATTAAATTAGCTAGCCAAACTCCGCAGATGTGATGGGTATCGCATCTAAACACGACAAAATAAAAAAGATTTTAGTATTTTTTTGGGGTCAACGACCGCTGGTATTGTTGTTACTGGAAGTATGAGTTGACAAATCGTTTTTTTTTTTCTTTTGGACAAATGTTTTTTTTTTAACTGATTGTATTTCAACTACACTACAGTTGAAGACAACAAAAAAAACATCAAAGTTTTCCTAGCTAATTTTATTTGACCCTGTATATTACTGCTGCCCAGAGCCTAAAAAGCCCTTTTCCTAATATTATTTTGATGTGGATAGACTTATAGAATTCCAACACTTACCATTCCATCTATGTATGTAAACGTTTCGTGAGTTATTAACAAAGCTTTCGTGTCTTGTCAACAGGACTTCGGTGAGGAGACGCCCGCGCTGGACGTGCTCAAAGACTACCTGAAGTCTTCAAGCTAATCATTCACCTAGTGTTTAAGTTAAACAATAAAAAAACTACAAAACCACTTCCACTTTTTCATTTTTTTTCGTCAAATAATCCTTGGGGTTTCTCTTAACTCATCCATACGTCCATACTATATACTATAATATTATAAATTCGAAAGTAACTCTGTCTGTCTGTATGTTACCTTTTCACGCCTAAACCACTGATCGGATTTCGACCAAACTTGGCAAGGAGATAGATGACATCCTGGGGAAGGACATAGGCTACTTTTTGTTTAAAAAATAATCCTATAGGGGATGAAAGTTTGTATGGGAAAACCCAGAATTTACTAAGTTAGCTTATGAAAATTCTAATTTATGCTTTTGGTGAGAAATAAAGAATTGTCTTGCAGCGTTATTAGGGTTCCGTAGTAAACAAGGAACCCTTATAGTTTCGCCATGTCCATCTGTCTGTGTGTCGTGTGTCGCGGCTTAGCTCAGAGACGGTTAGTTCTAGAAAGCTGTAATTTGGATATGTTATTAATCATGCCGACAAAGTGGTAAAATAAAATAAAGAAAAAATAATGATTTTAGGGTCCCTCCCTCCCATACACGTAAAGTGGGGATGTCTTTTTTTTCTCATCTACCTCATGGTGTGGGGTATCGTTAGAAAGGTCGTGGTCCGACACGCACTTGGCCGGTTTTCTTTTTCGTATGGCAACACTTAGCTTGTTGTTTTTTTTATGGATTTTATTTTACCTCTTTGCCGGCGTTATTAATATGTATACCCATGCCAAATTACAGCTTTCTAGTAGGTACTAACCGTCTCTGAGCTAAGCCGCGAACAGACAGACAGAACGACGGACATGGCGAAGCTATAAGGGTTCCTTGTTTACTACGGAACCCTAAAGATGGGTGATTGGCGGAAGTCGCCAAACTATTGCAGAAGCAGAGACCATAGTACAGTAAGAATATTATAGAGTTTACAGGTCAATTTAAGTCTGTCAATTTCGTTGTTCCTAAAATATAAATTGGTAAGGCCGTCCAACTAACTCCAGTTGAAACACACTGAAAAACCACCGAATGCGTTGCATCGCATGCATTCATTGGTGGTTTTTCACAGCTCATGACATATAGCTGGGAACAACTTATCGGACGCGTCCGTAAGCCGATTTCTGTCAGACGTCCGAACGCGCAAGCACGGCCCAAGGTCACGTTCGCGACTTACAACCGATAGTTTGCACAGTGTAGTGCTAAATGTACTAACCAGATACAAATAATTTGTTCCTAGCTTAATGCTGCAGCATCGGGCCGCAGCGCATCGCAATCCAAAACTAATTAATAATAAAAACAGTGAAAATACTAAAGTAAAGTTTAAGTATTTAATTCTAAAGAAATAAATAGGAACATAATAGAATGCAAAACACTAGAACTGGAATATAATATTCACGAAAATATTTGAAATGAACTCGTCACACACATATTTTTGCGAACTGATCGCATATTTCTTTATGCATCGGCCACTGTCGAACTTGACATTCCCTGTAAATAAAAGTTGACCGATTTGGAATTACCATAGAACTTAAAGTATTTCCACTAAGGGCTAGATAATACTTGCTAGCTGGATTTGTTTTGATGAAAAATTTTCTCATCTCGCTAAGGGCGAGCTCACAAACCAGCCCGTGAAATTCAAATTACGAGTATCTTACGTTTTTTTGCAATTTGCAGGTCAGTGTCAAGTTGTATCTTGATCAAAACATGATTCGCGACTATCTGTGGTATGTATTCACAGATTAATTGTAATCATTGGAATCATTAATACATTTCTCTAAGTTATATTTATTACATAAGAACAAATTTCTTGTGGATAAGTTGACCAAGAATCAAGATACAACCTGACACTGACCAGTATTAATTGCAAAAAAAACGTAAGAAAATTTGAACTTCACGGGCTGCAACTGCGGAGAGAAGAATTTGCAAGACAACACAAACCTGCCACAATACCACTCAGTCTTACACCTCGAGCACTTCTTAGTGGCCTTGTCGCCACATTTAGCACATTTAGCGCCACCACTGTCCAGCGCTAGTGCTGTGTCACTCGTGTACGACTCCAATAGACGCTTGGCCATGTCTCGCGACTCTTCGGAGCCATCCATGTGGAACAGCTCAAGCTGGGCTTTGGCGAGTGATTTTGATCGCTTGTGTACTTGTTTGAGATAGGCATCTTTGATCTGGGGTTAAGAAAAAAAAAGAGGGTAAAGTCCGTCACAGACGTAGCTATAATATACTTTGCTTTTACTGTTATTTTTTGCATAACTTTTGGTGACGGAATAGAAATATAATATACTAGCGTCTGCCCGCGACTTTCGTGAACCTTCCTCAAGAATCGTATCAAAAATATCGAACAAAAAAATTTTTTTTTTAATCCGACAGATAGTTCCGGAGATTACCCCTACATACATACAAACAAACAAATTTTACCTCTTTAATATTAGTATAGAATATAGCTCCGTCTGAGGCACTTGAAGATTACTGTGGAAAATATATCGTAAATGTCTTGCAATAATATAATTATGTAATATAACATAGAGAGGGGTCATGGGGGGGGTCTGTGATGGGTCTAAACACCTGCCAGCCAGTATAATGTAGGTCTCAACACTGCCGGTAAAAGGTAAAGCCTGATTTACACGGTGATTTAATTAATTTGTTGCTTTAATTTTATTGTATGTCACAGGCAAGACACTTTAAACGTGTAAATGGGGCTTAAATCAGGCAGAACGAGGAAAAGTGCTTCTTTGTAGAGCGTTTCGTTTGCCACCACTAATAATTGTGTGATACTCTGATAGTCTTCTTCTAAAGCACATTATATTTACTCCCTTAAACAGTAACATTACATCACGGCCGTATTCCGAGAGGGGGTGGACAGACGTGAAGAGTACGCCCTAATAACATTATGAAATCACCTGTGGCACAATCTCAATGAGCGTACATCCGGGGTTCTTGACGCCGTTGGTACGGTTATGAAGGCCCGAGTAGTCCCCTACAGACAGCCGGCAAATGAACATCTTCAGGTCGCCCAGAGGTGGGATTTGATCCAGCATCTTCTCCGTCATCTTGGCTTGTAACTAAGTCATGCAAACACAGATGAAAATTAATAAAAATCTGAGTAATAATCATTGTAGGTCGGTAATTACGGAAACAGTAAATCTAGGGTTGCAATGTTGCATTACTTAAGTTTTCAAAGGATTCCCTCACAGGGCAAGAATGTGAATCTGAATTTACTATTCGACCAAAACATACCAATGCAGACCCATTTAAAGAGCGTTTATTCTGAAAGTGGGCAACGTCGCAAATAGATGTCAAATATTTTGCTGTTTTGATTAATTTGGCAATATTACTGAATGGAAATATGAAATGTGGCGACCTAGCGATCTAGAATATGAATAACGAATTGCAATTATAACATTGAATTTCATGTTGTAACCGTTTTAGGTGTAAAAAAGGGCATTTGGAAATTTGCCGAATACTTTTTTTACATCTAAAACTAAATATTCGGTGTTACGATATTAATTATCGCATTTCCTACTCAATATTTTAGTTTACTACTTAGCCCCATTTCATATTTCAATACAGTAATCTTGCCAAATTAATTAAAATAGGTAAATATTTGACAGTTATTTGCGACATTGCCAACTTGAAGGTTAAACATCAAAAACTTATAAAGTTGGCTAATGTAGGTAAAACAGCATCATTACATCCTTAATACATAGGATTGACCTTGAGGTCATAGAATACAGCAATAAGACCATAGCTTGTCAGAACTTCAGACTTACCCTACAGAAGGCGTTGCGGCGACACTCATCGATCGTGTAGTAGTGTGCGAGGCGCGGCTCCAACAACAGTTGTCGCACACACAGCCACAGTTGTACCTCGGTACGATGCATTTGAGACAAATCTTCAGCAGACGGCTTGCTCCAGCGACCAACTGTATGTTAATCGAATTCTTTGATATGGGGAAATTAAAAAAGAGGGAGATACTAAGCATAAGGCCGCGCGCACTTTGTATGCGTTTTCGTACAAATTTTACTCGTGTGTACACGTACGACGATGGTCGTACGAATTGAGCGCGCACACTGGACACGTTTTTCTCCGTCAAATAGGTACTGGTACTGTTCCGATGATATCGCATTGAACGCACGAAAAATCCCAACAAGTTCGGATTGTTTTCGGACGTCGGAACTATACGTACGTATACGTACGATTAAGTTGCACCCCCAGTCTGCGCGCTCTCTTTGTACTTTGAAGGTCGGAATCTTCCGTGTGTGTTCGTACGTGTATGCACTAGTGAAATTCGTACGAAAACGCATACAAAGTGCGCGCGGCCTAAGACCCAGTCGGCAATTGAAGTTATTTTTTTACGTTAATTTTGAAGTAGACGCTCACAGTCGGCGGCTGACTATACGTTGTGGTGTAAACTTATTTGCTTTACAAACTCAAAACAATTTGTACTTATGTTTTTACAAATTAATTATCTTTTATGTTTGACGCGGCCTTACAGTTAAATATCTGCAGTTCATCCTTGTCGTTTCTCTTCATCCACGGTTCGTGTACAAGCAGATGTGTGAGTAGAGAGGGTACGTCGTGCGTCTTGTAAAGGTTTGTGGAGATTGATGCCCCTGCGCCGCCTACCTCCATGTGTTCTGCTATGTAACTAAAATGAAAGAAAAACGTAAGAAGAGCCGCGATTATGACTTTTGTTTTTGTTGTCATCTGTTGTGTCATTGTGTCCCATTGCTGGCTAAGGACCTCCTCTTTCCTCCATTTTTGTGCTATGTTGGCCCCGCAAACATGATTACATCGTCACACCACCTTCGCTGTGGTCTACCTCGACAGCGATGACCTCCCTCAGGCGTCCAGTGAGTGACGATCTTTGCTACATCGTAACACCACCTCCGCTATGGTCTAACGGACGGCGATATCCTCCCTCAGGCGTCCAGTGAGTGACGATCTTTGCCCATCTGTCCGGGTGCGTCAAAAGGGCCATCAGCCTGCTTCCACTTTAGTCTGCATGGCTGTTTTTTTTTTCAACATGTGCTACTTGTGTTATGGAGCTCAGGGTGGTGTATTTAGCGCGATATGTTCGCTTGATAGCTATTGGTGCCGATTCTCTTGTACACCGAACTAAACTAAGTTAAACTAAGACTAAAATTACTTACTTTTGGCTATGAGAATCTTAGAGCTATTCTGCAAATAAAATTCTCTAAACTAAAAAATAATTTTGACACAACTAAAATAGAATTTGACAATCGTGAATCCACGTGGTACCCGTGGTTTGCCCTAACCGGTGATTTTTTTTAGAGCCGGAGGTGCGTATGTGGTGTAGCCTCGACGTGCTTTATATGGAATTTTTATTTTTTTGTATGGAAAATATGAAAAAAATATTACCTACGTGTTGAGTGTTAGGTGTTTAAGGGTTTTATAAAGGGGGTCGAAATTTTCATTATTTTTGCGATAGCACGCACCATTTTCGAGATATAAGCAAAAGAAAAAATAAATACAGTACTGTTTTTGAACGTGAAGTCGAGATGTTGGTGTGAATTTTAGTTCATAACAACTTATTTTATACCACACCATTTTAATCGCGATTAAAATTTGTCAGGTTTAGTCTGATTTGGTCTTTTACAACCAAAATTTTAGGTGAAAAACGTCATATTCAGAATAGCAAAATTGCCATTTCCACTAAACTAAAAACTCAGTACTATCTTAGCGCTGTCAAACTAAAATATAGTTAAGTTGTGTCACTTTAGTCTATTTCAGAATAGGAAATCGTCGTTTGACAGGAATAAACTAAATTTTAGTGATTTTTAGTTTAGTTTAGAGGCATTTGTGACAAGAGAATCGGCACCATTATCACTATACCTAGTCCATTTAAATTTTACACAAATTTGGGTAGGTACTTGACAGCTGTCTGCTTGACAGATATAAACGCCAACTGATTTGGAAAAAAATGTAATAGGTATCTCACCGCACGATGGAAATGCATCTCATGCTGATGTCAAATTGAAGATCACGCTTCTGTCTGTTTAACTCTTCGATGGCTGTCTCACTTTCAAGCTCTTTCGCGGTCATTGGCTTCAGGTAGTCGTTACTGTGACAAAAACTTGATATTAGTTTTGCAATATTAGAGCCAACATGAGATAAGTCAAGTTTAACTAAGAGCCATACGAAGAACAAAACCTTAAAGATTTATGAGCGCCGCACATCTGATGAAAGGAAGAGTAAAGCCCCATTTACACGGTGCAAGTTTCTGGAACTTTCAAGAGCAATAATCGCCTGCTTTAATGCACGTTCAATTACGCGTGCAATTTTCATGAAAATGAAATATAATAATTTAATGTAAGTTTTGCCATTCAATAATTACATGCGACTTCTGTTAAAACCAAAGCAATTATTGCAAGGCGATTATTGCGTGCAAGTTTTGCCTCGTCTTATCAAGAGTTGCACGTCCTTGTACGCTTGATTCAAGTATTGAATGCGATTTTATTGAACGTGCGATTTTATTCTACGTGCTGTATAAACAAACCCGGCAACAAACTTGCTTGCATCGCACATTGGCACCCTCTAAAAAACACACAATTGTGTGTTTTTTAGAGGGTGCCAGTCAATTGTTGCTTGAATTTTATAGTATGCTACAGGCAATAAACTTGCAAGGTGTAAATGGGGCTTTATGCAGTTTTCACTGCCAGTAAATATGATATATCTACCTTATAAATATATTATAAATATTATACATTGTAGAATATCAACATTCCCCATTTTGAAATATAAGTAATGTGATTCGAAACGTTACGATTTTAAACTAACTTGATAAGAGCCAAGAGCGCAGTAAGTTGATCGACGGCATAGTTCAACAAGTCCACTACCACATCGCTGATGCACTGCGCACCGTCCTCATGGAACAACACAGTCTCGAGCAAACCCACGGCCGCTGCCTCGTGATATAACTGGAAATAGTCGTAGTTCAGAAAAACCTTTGTTATCCCCAAAATAGGCAGAGGTGTGTCCGTTATAGGTACAGCTAGGTACATTTCGCCTATTATGTTTAGATCAAGTCTCAATGTAATAGGGTGCGGTGGGGCGGGCGAGCCTGTTGTCAACACAAATCTAGCCTTCGAGCTGCTACCGAAAAAATCCTGATAGAGAAAACCTTTGAACACTTTGGCCAACCTGAGAATCGAACCTGTCAAGGAACCTTATATGCTTATCAGTAGCGCTTGAGACCACTGGACCAACGAATCAGTTATATACGAAAGGAATAATCTGGAATAAAAAAAATAAAAAAATCTAAATACTTTATTTCATATAAACCTACATGGCCACTTATGAAACGTTAGAAGTTAGGTGCACGGTATCTCGTATACCGTGCACCTAGCTTCTAACGTTGTAGGTATGTGAATGGCTACAATAGAAAAGTTTTAACACAGAAAATCGCTCACCACCATATAAACGCCAAAGGTGTTCTCAGGCGCAGGTTCTAATTTAATTATTTGAGGATATATCTTTATGCGCCATACTTGGATGCATATGGCTTCGTATACCAGCACTGGAAGCTGGAAATATTAACAATAGCGGTTAGTGACGGTCCTAATAATAAGTAAGGCGTTTTTTTTCTTTATTGCTACATATTAATTACGTTATTAATTATTAAAAAAAAAATACGTGTGGCACTCGAGGACTGCCGCGGTAAAGCTATTGCATAGCATATATTCAAAAATAAGAAGATAATATTGTTGATTTAAAATATTTAAAAAAAAAAATACCCCTATACCCCCCCCCCTAAATCGCAGAATTTACACAACCGTCAATGACGTCTGCCCTCACGCGTCTGCCCGCGTTCGGGTCGCGCACTCGGCGATCGCGCGTCATTGCCTATCCCGCCCCTCCACCCTCGTTCTGCGCGCCCGCCGTCGACTCATCGCAGGTCATTCTCATCGTTCTAACTTTTAAAATATTAGTCCAAATTACTTAGTGTAAAAGACAAATTTTATCTACATTAAATACCGAAAGCGATGAAGGTATTTATTTTGATACGAATTAACTAAATACTCTAAAATATGCAACTTAAAAAAAGTATTCAATTTAAATGTATTTATAGCTCACTATTTTGGCTATAATGGCTTCCACATAAAAGGTAGATATATGCTGTCGCGGACTTTTATTTAGAACTCTTTAAGACAAACAACCCCACAATACATTTTTTTCATGTAACTCCAGCGGTTTAGGCAGCGCACGCAAAGATAGATCTCAGAGGGCAGGATTTTTTCCGACTTACTGGATACTTATCGTTATATTATGGCTAAATCACATAAAATCTTTATAAATTGTAGCCTTTGTGTTATTCTGATATATAAGCCACATTACTGTAAAGTTTCATTAAAATCCGTTCGGTAGTTTTTGCGTGAAAGAGTAACAAACATCCATCCATCCATCCTCACAAACTTTCGCGTCAGGTTTTTTTTTCGTTACGTTTCTACATTCGGTCGCCGCGCTCAGAGTCTCCGATAAAAGCTATGCAATAGCTTAAAAACAAAAATACAAACAGATAAAAATATTAAAAATTTGGCCCATCAGCATTAAGAACAAGGTCCAAGTTGCCGGTGGCCAGGGCTCTAGAGAGAGGAACCTCCTCTCTATGCGTGCCGTATCTAGGAGTAGGTACTGTTTTCTGAATCAAACTCTTGACACAGCCGCGCAATGAAAGCCTCCGGAGGTGTTGGTCGAGGCTCTCCGCTATTAGGCCATTAAACGTTACGAGTATCGGTACAATGATTGCAGAGTCCACGTCCCACATGTCGACAACTTCGGGTGCTAGTCAAGATACTTGATGTTTTTATCTTTCTCAGCTTTCACGAGATTCTCGTCATGAGGGACAGCATCACTAACAATCATTGCACGGCGCTCTCGTCGATCTATCACCATAATATCAGGCTTATTGGCTACAATAGTCCTGTCTGTTATGATAGATCGATCCCAGTACAAAATGGCGTGACCATTCTCGAGAACTGGGTCGGGCACATACCTGTAGTATGGTACTTTGGATTCCACAAGGTTGTATTGCAAGGCAAGTTGCTGGTGGTTAATCCTAGCCCCTAGAATGTGTCTGTGCAAGTACTCGCCGATAGCAAGACAAGAACATCCGGAAACAATATGTCGGATTGATTCACCGGGACAGTGGCATGCCCGACAGATGTCAACCGTACCGTCCTTGACAATGTATTTCCGGTAATTATTCGTCATGTTATCTTCATCCATAATCGCACAGACAAAACCTTCGGTATCCCAAAAAGTCTACATTAGGCATATGGAGGGCCCTGAAAAAGTGTCCGTGAAACTCTTTGCCTTGCCAGACTTCCTTACGATCGTTAAGTATCAAGAACTGCAGGTATGCGCCAGTTCTCTTTCGCCAAGGAGAGTGGGGTGAGGCCCTTGTCCACTGCGACCTCGTCTCGGTGCATCCCCACGTCAGTTTGAAGGAAATATTCCCTGAGACGATGATAAGGCGATTTATCCGCGTAATATTGAAAGTTAAAAGGTGCCCTGTATTTGGATTTACGCGTATTTAGTGGTTACGCCCGCTGGTTACGCGAGCCGGCCGCTCCGGTCAACTTTTTCCTGAAACTTATAAGTGAAGGATATATTTACCTTTCCAGAGGCAATAAGAGTTTCCTTCGTGAGTTCCTCTTGCATCGAAGAAGCTTCCAAGACTGCTTGTTGATTTATTTTTTGTAATCTTAGATGCCAATCCACCCATCTACAAAGATTATGATTTTAATTCCATATCTGCCGAGTGAGACGAATTTCGAATAAAGTACTTATTCAACATTTCTTGAAGCTCTCATGGACTTACCCCTGTTGACCAATGGATTCAATACGGGATGGTACCATGCTGTCAACAAATAAATCTAGCTCTCCTACCTCTAGGGCGCTAAGTTGAGGATCTTTTTCAACCATATTGACTAATAACTAATTATTTTTCAATAATATTAAAATGTTATTTATTGTGTCAAACAACTAAAGATTATTCTCTTTTTGTTTGTAACTATGGAAACGTTAGTTCAATAGAATTTCAAAAATATGCGCCACCGGAAGTCACTAAAAAAGACGTCGTCCAAAGAAAAATAACCGTGATACAGTTTGTTTTCACGGCCTAAAAACTTAACACTACTTCTTGGTCAATAACAAAAAAAAACTAGTTACAAAAGTAATAGCGTTAAGAACGATATTGTAGAAGAATAGATTTACCAATATTGAGAACGTTACCAGCACTATGCCATTATTTTGTTGGCTAATGAAACAAAACAGTTTTTGTTGTAGGCTTTCATGGATGTTTTTTAGTAATTTTGTGATAGCTTTGACGTTGAAATGAACAAGCTTCAGTGTTACTATACGAAAAAACTAAATAAAATGGCGACTGGCGGAAGTCTGTACTCTGTCTTTCTTTTGATAATTTGACACACGTGCCGCGTGGAGTTTTGCCCCGCAGGTTGTTAAAAAATAATATATTTATTAGTATTTAAGTGTTTAAATAGTTCGTAATTTTATAAGGAATACAATTACAGTGTCAGTTAAATAAAATGTTATGTGTATTTTGTGAAAAGTGTTGATAAACTTCATGGGTAGGATGGTGACATGCCGCCACACCAACGATCCTTGTTTTTTGCTTGATTACAAGCATTTGTGGGATGATAATTAATAATTAACACTGTAGCATAATTACTTTGTTCAATTAGCACGTGTTTTCTATTTGATTGACACCAAAATTGTAAGTTCGTGCAACACGACCTAACCTCTTCGACAGACAAGTGTGGCTTCGAAACTATCCAAAAATTATCACTATTTGGTTTCCTATTGTGGTTATTGGCTTCTTCATCGTCATTTTTATGTGTTCCTACTTTATAATGTAAATAAAAGAACATTGGTTCTCACTTCTGGTGCTATTTCTTTGTAGCATGTTGTTAGCATGTAAATATTCTTCATCTTCTTCTTTAGTATTACAATGATATACTAAAGAAATGAGGCAACGCAGTGAAACAGATTTAATG
Organism: Agrochola circellaris; assembly: GCA_914767755.1. NCBI lineage: Eukaryota > Metazoa > Arthropoda > Insecta > Lepidoptera > Noctuidae > Agrochola > Agrochola circellaris. The sequence goes on along the minus strand of OU611850.1, from coordinate 6,900,193 downwards.
TAGTGAAACAGCCACCACTAATTTCTCATTGTTGAACTTACATTTTTTTTTCAACATACCTGTTTATTACCTAGATATTCTGCTTACCCATCTCTTTTATCAACACTAGTGTATAAGACCAATTAATATTTTATGAAAACGTTTACGTGACCCTGTATTAATCTCTGTCCGTTCTCTAATAAGTTGTTATAAAATTTCAGCACGATGGTTGCAACTACAGATAAGAAGGCTGCGGCCGAGAAGAAGCCAGTGAAGGGCAAGGAGGACAGCAAGAAGCTGCCCGCCGTCCCAGAGTCAGTACTCAAGCACCGCAAGAGGAGGGATGCACTCCGCACCCGCCGTCTACAGGTATACAAACATAACCTCTAAACATTATTATTATTTCAGACAAATATAAGCTGATGGACAAGAGCTTATTGGGCAGATCAAAGGAATTTTGATGATTAATGACATTTTGAGAACACATTCTTTTCCAAGCTCTCGAGTTTCTGTTGTTGTGATTGTGATAAAATGAAAATTTAATAAAGTAACGTTTACAACTCATTATTACAAATACTATCATCTATATAATATTATCTATATAATATTCTAGGTTTGATACAGAAGCAAAATTCATTATTAATTTCAATTATTTTTAGTTACATCATATTTTTCCCCAATACTGTTCATGATGATCCCAACACTTAAGGCATAGTTCATCTGACTAAGATGCTGTTAACTTTCATAACTGATAAAACATGCACACAAAACACCATTTATTTCGAAACACACAAACTAAAACACGATTACATTTTGTAACAGGTCACCCTCAAGAGGCGTTCAGTGGCCGTCAAGAAGCGTAAGGAAATCTTCAAGAGGGCTGAACAGTACGTTAAGGAATACCGCATCAGGGAGCGAGATGAGATCAGGCTAGCCAGACAGGTGAGCATTTACAATTATTATTGTTTAGTATCATGCAATATGCAAAGATGAAGGAGACCTTTGCCTAGCAGTGGTACAAAACAGGTTGAAAAAAAAAACATGTAATAAAGGTTTGCAGAAAAAAGATACTACAGAATTCCATTGTGCTATAATTTAATATGTATTTAATATACTGAAGTGTTACAGGGTAAACCGCTTTACGGTCATTATCACAAATTGAACTGTAAGTTCTTCCAGTTCCTGTAATACTCTGCAAATAAATAAATAAATAATTATTGGGATTTTCTTTTGCATAGTGATGCAACGAATAAGAATATTCCTATTTGCCAAATACCAATAAATTACCGAATATTCGTAATCGCCTAATACTTTCATGATATTCGTAATTAGTGACTTCCTAGAAATCCAATATAGATATTGCGTTGGGAGATGTTGCGAAAATATTTCTTGATAAAACTTTCCTCAGTGGCCGCCGAACAGCAGGAAATATACAGACAGAAAAAAGGAATTGCTTGTATTCGTAAAAGTAGTATTCATTGCATCACTACTTTTGGGTAATACTTTTTATGTGTTGATATTTAGATGTTTTTTACTCCAATTATTACAACAAATTCTTTTTTAGAATTAACCACCGATTTCCTGGCCAGAGACTTGGTCATGCGCTCAGAAAATGTTTGTTACTTCGAGGCGTCCACTTGTTGAAAATTAAATTATGTGTGTATCATTGCTATGCACAAATACTTATCATGCGTTTTTTTTGTAGGCTCGCAACCGCGGCAACTACTACGTTCCCGGAGAAGCGAAACTCGCGTTCGTCATCCGTATCCGTGGTATCAACCAGGTTTCACCCAAGGTAAATATTTTCAATAAAAGCTAATTGTGGACTTTCTTACCGGCTCTTGTCCATAGGAAACCAACCAATTGGAACCGTGCACCTAGCTTCTGACGTTTCATATGTGCCCTTGTAGGTTTATGTGATATTTTGAATTGAATTGAATTAATCCGCAGAATGTAGGTTGCTTGACTTCAAGGCCAAAACGTAGCGACGACGTTGACACAACACAATTGTTTAATGAGTAGCAGAGCTTGTGCATATGCCACATGCGACTTTACAGGAAATATACTTGAGAAAATATATTGCAAACTAGCACCTGATTTTAGATTTATGCCAATTTGTTAAATAGCCCTTCTGATAACTGCTACATTCTCTCAAATGGGTTTACTGCATTTCAACCAAAATATTGTAAAAGAGTAACTAGTTTCCTGCCCATTATTTTCCATACAAAACTACCTTTTAGATGGCCCAACTGGAATCGATCCTATTTCATTATAAATTTTGATGTTCATAATGGCCTACTTGAAATAAATGGTTTGACTTCTGCTTTCAATGCTTGATAAACCACCTAAATATTAATTGAGCAAGGATAGCTTACAACATATCTCTTCCACAAATATTCAACAGTGACTTATTGATACTCTTTTCCCACAGGTACGCAAAGTGCTGCAGTTGTTCAGACTGCGCCAGATTAACAATGGTGTGTTCATCCGTCTGAACAAGGCCACCGTCAACATGCTGCGTATCGCCGAGCCCTACATCGCATGGGGATACCCCAACCTTAAGAGCGTTAGGGAGGTTAGTATGGATGATTACTTTCCATAGAATATTTACAGCATATTCGTTTTACAGCCGCCGTAGAGAAGAGAAGAGAGGACAGTATTTGGTGCCAGCACAAACATCAACATTGTCATTGTTGAAATAAAGTCGAAAGTAAATTTGACTGCCATTCAGAAATACAACGCATTCGATTTTGTTGCCCGTATATGGCATGGTATAGTCTTCATGTGGAGACATTCTAAGATCACACATGTGGGATTAAATTAAATTTTAAATTCTTTGTATAATTCTTACAGGTTGTAGTGGTAAATTCCCTATTTGAGTGGAAAGCTTGGGATGATCATCAACATTTTCTCAGCTGAAAGCCCAGTGCTGGCTTCCCCAATCATTTGCTCTCTCAATGCGATAATAATTGCTACAACTGAGAGATTATATTTCAGAAAAAATTGTCTTCATCTGAACAATTCATTGCTTTCTCTCTCTAAGGATATAATTACATCGTATTTTTCTTTACTTCTTCAAATAACTAACAAATTCACTCTTCCCCAGCTGGTATACAAGCGCGGTTTCGCCAAGGTCAACGGACAGCGCGTGCCAATCGCATCCAACACAATTGTCGAGCAGAAGCTCGGCAAACAGAACATCATCTGTGTTGAGGACCTCATCCACGAGATCTTCAGCGTCGGAGAGAAGTTCAAGGTGAGAATCGTATTTGTAGTTCTATAAAAACACTACCAGTGTTAATATTGCACATGGGGTTTTAAAAAGAGGTTGTCATACATGTATCACTGACAGAATAACTAAACTTTTGTAAGAAAGCCTTTTTCTGCTACTTTTTTGCCATATTTAGTTCGCGAAATGTAGGCCCATGCTGCTTTTGCGGCGTAAAATTTTACGTGACTCACAAAATTGAAGGTTTTCGTCGTCCAGTTTAATATTGTTGGACGTGGTATTACAGATTTTGAACCATTTCTACCCCAGCAAAAAATCAAATAATTTTAAATACCTTTATACTGTTCGTAATTCCGAGTAACAACTGCCACATAGAGAAATGGAATGCGTCATAAATAACCTCTTTTTGTAAGTCTGTCAATAATACTAATCGCTAAATGCGTGTGCGCAAGCTATCAGTTTATTTGTATATTATATTTCTTTTGTTTTCCACAGTACGCCAGCAACTTCGTCTGGCCATTCAAGCTGAACAACCCCACCGGAGGTTGGCGCAAGAAGACCATCCACTACGTCGACGGAGGTGACTTCGGAAACCGCGAGGACAAGATCAACGAACTCCTGAGGAGAATGGTCTAATAATAAACATAGAGTATAATTATTGCAAGCGTTTTTTTTTCTATTCCTCTATAAAACCCAGCCGGTCGATTCTGTAAAAATATCACCGTGAAACTTAGGTGAAGTGAGCTGTCAATAGTGTTAATCCCTAGCATCCTGCCGGTCGATTTGTGACAGTGACAGCTCACTTCACGCTCACTTCATCTAAGTTTCACGTCGATCTTATTACAGAATCGACCGACTGTTCCTGAAACGTCTGAAACTGTGATACCCACTGTGTATCCGTCGTGTACGATAATTTCGTACGTTATCTTCTTCCGATTAAAAATATATCTGAATCTGTTCAAATATATTTTTGGCGTTGTGTCATAACGCCCCACCAATATTGTTGTCGTTTTTGTCTGGAATATGCTTGCAGAAAAACATTGGCCAGTGGTCCTGAGATATTTGCGAAAAACTCAAAAAGGGGATTCCAAGATATCCATTTTAGGATGCCACCTAAGGTCGTAACTTATGATTACACTTGTCTGAATTCATAGACGACACAATTCCGCCCAGTTGGGACAAGTACTTTAGACTAACTGACCGACTATTTGACAATTCAAAAGTGCCTGTAAATGGTTTAATTGAAATAAATGCTTTGAGTTTGAGTTTGAGAGATTCTCAAGACATTTTGCAAAATTCGATTGCCGAATGAACTTAGTGTTAGTGTAACAATTAGGTGGGTATTACACTATCAATTATCTAGGATCACAGATCTCTGAGTCACATTTATATGATAACTAGCTGCCCGCCCCGGCTTCGCTCGAGTAGCACTAAGTACGTATCTACGGCGCACCTACCTGCCTACCCTACCTACCCTACCGACCCTACCTACCCTACTAAAAAGTATCCTATGTCCGTCTCCTGGTTCTAAGCTACCTCCCCACCAATTTTCAGCCAAATCGGTTCAGCCGTTCTTGAGTTATAAGTGGTGTAACTAACACGACTTTCTTTTATATATATAGATAGAAGATAGATGTAATACAAACATATGAATCAAATCGTCTTTGATCAAAGATTTTTGACATTAATTGTTGTTAGATAGGATCAAAGAAACGGGTCTTGTCTTGACTTTGGTCATCCATTACGGTTTTGTAGGTACCAACGTGCTAAAAAGCGCGGTGATTTGACGCAACCGGTGTCTCTCGAATTGAACACTGGGGCTAAGAACTCACGGAGTGATTTTCACCTGCCCACGCCGGGTGGCGGGACCGCAGACTCGTAGGAACTACGTGTACATAGAAATGTAAATAGTAAATTTCACGACGCGGTTTATGCCCGCGGTTTGCGCAATTGTTTGTGGGTCCCGCTGTACCCGCCACCGCTATGGGCGCGGCTGAATATCGCTCCGTGAGTTCTTAGCCTGAAGGGGAAATACGCCCGGACCTCACGGGCTCACCCGTGAATACCGTCTACTATGGGGCACGGTATCCCCTACAGACTAGGGATTTGAATAGGAGATAGGACACAAGATGAGTTAGTTGAATAGCATTGAAGATGTGAATTAAAACAATCTATTATATCACAGTTTTGATTATATTTTACAAAATACCCTCATGCACAAAAATATAAGTCATGATTTTATTGTTTTACAATTACAAATGGGATAGAGACGAGGTTCTTGGGCGGCTTCTAAATAGGTAAAACTCCAATAACATTTCTCTCAAATTGTTCAACAAGTAGTTCTATATCTTCTGAGGAGCCAGATACACATTTTCTTACTGCTTTCTGTAGATTCTGTAACAAACATAATAATAGTTTAACAATATATTTTCATTTTGGGGACATTGACATGTAGTCAGTAAATAAAATTGGTAGTCAATTGTCTGTGTTTTATTTAGTAAAAGGATTTATTAATAAATCAATTTTTATTATCACTTGTAACAAAAGAAAGAACAGAATACTTTGAAGACAAAGTCAAAATTCAGAAATGAGCAACAACTTTTGTTGCCAACTGTACCCATTAACTAATTATTCATTTAATTTAAAAAAAATGCAAACTTACTTCAACTGTAGCATAGGACGAGAGATTGATGAATTCCTTTCCTGGAGCAAAATTGGCAAAAACACAATATATCAAATCAGACAAAAAGTTCCTGATATTTAGTACAATCTTAATATTTGTACTTGATAACTTTAATAAAGGATTTGAAAAACTATCATTGTATATTTCAATTTTGACTTTTTCATTGCCTATTGAAAATACTAAGTTGCTCTTTGACTTCAAAAAGTCCTCTGATGTGAACTGTTGAAGAAAATAGTTCACTTTTTTCGAAGTCAGGTGTTTGGTAAGATCTATATTTCTGAATACTTCTTGGTACTTGTCTGGTAGTTTCACGTACATGTACCATTCTCTAGATGCTGACTTAAGTCTCAAAACATCATCAAATTCAAATATATTCCCATATTGGTTTACTGCAGTTTGCAATATCAGTTTTTCTAAAGGTTCTTCCAGATTTTTCAAGCACTGTTGCCTATTTAAATTCAAGTTGAATTTTATGAAATGTTCAGAATGTAATGTCACATACTTTCTGTATAGAATGGTCCATATTTTCTGTTTACTATCTACAGCTCCCGGTATATTAGACATGATTTTAATATTCACATTCATTTCAGTGAAGTCCATTTCTTTAGTTTCCAAAGGCATTAAGAAACTTATTTTCTTCAGTTCTGTAACTTTTATACTAGTTGTTCTTATGATTTTGGTTGCAGTTGATAATGTTAGGTGGACTCTCAAATCTCCTAATAAATTAGAGAGTATATCACCAAGCTTATGCTCCATTGAAGTGGTGATTTTTATCAAAATAAAGAATGATTCTTTATCAAAGTATTTGCTAAAATTGTCTGTTAGAATAGCTTTGCTATTCTCTATGATAGCATCTTCATAATTCTCATAAACAATCACTTTATGACTAATAATACTGTCCATTATATCCTGCCTATTTGAAAGTGATAGAGCAGTGATATAATCCTTTTCTTTACTTAATGTTTTGATTAGTGTATCATTATTTTTAACTTCCTCCATAATCTTTTGTAGGTATTGAGAGTTATTTAAAAGTTTATCTGCTGGACAGTACGCATCAGTGGATTCTTGTTTCAAATATGATCCGTCATCATCAATGGAGAATTTGTATATTAGATCCATAAATGTAGTACAGATAATTTGATCTCCAATCTTTAAAAAGTCCTTCACAAGTTTGACAAAAAATTGACTGAATTTTATGTCTTTGGAAATTATGCTCTCTGCTTTCCACATAGATTTACCATCTGTGTATATCATAGCATCTTTAAAGGCAAAGAATTTGTGAATAGCAATGTTTAAATGAATAATCTGAGGGGTATTTATATCTTGTAAGGACAGTCTAATTATTGTCCCTATAGTGAGACCAATTAAAATGTTGAGCTCTCCTGATTCAATAACTTGTATGTTGTTTATCTCTGATGGGCATGAGTAAAGTTTGACAAGCGATGCTTGTTCTTCAGTCATTTTAGAACTAAACAAACACCCATAAACATGTAGTTTATCAAAAGTTACAACTATTAAACTATATTTGTTTCTGATGTTCAAATCCTCTACTTTCAAAACTTTTTTCAGGTTGTCCAAATGATTTTCTGAGAGTGGATGGACTTTCAAAATGTATTTGTCTTGTGTTTGTATTATTGGTAAATATTCTTCATAAATCAGTATTACATTTTTTACTAACATAAACTCAGTATTAACTTTATGAAGACATAAGAAGTAGGAATTGGCTTCGTATTTTAAACATAGGGCGTGGTCTTCTTCATAGAGCGAACTGGCCACAATACCCAGTTCTCTAGGCTGAAAACTGTATTTTAAACTTTTTGGACCTGTGGTTTTTAATTTTACAGAAGTAGTGTGTATGTTCCCATTGCAATCTAGGCACACCATATAGTTACCAGATAATACCATGTTTTGTATTTGAAATTTAGGTGATAATGTTATCACAGCAGTTTCGAAGTCTAGATTTTCAAACACAAATATTTGAAACTGATTCCAAAGTATTATTGTATTGTTGGATGCATTGTAAACTATGTTTAAGTTGTTTATCACTGTTTGGTCACATTTGAAACATCGTTTTGCTACTTCATTATCATAGCTGATATCCATGTTTAACCACAATTTGTTCTAATAAAATAAATTAAACCATGGCACAAGTACGCCAAGTCGCGGTTAAAACTAGAGATGGGTAACTCAGGAGTGATAGATACAAACGATATGAATCATTCCGTTTCAATCAATCACTCTTCGTATCATTTCGTATCCTAATGTATCAGTAACTCAGTTTATCTTTCTTTACACCTCACTCACTCGTCGGTCATCGCGTCGGATAGCTTCTTCGCGCCGTGCGTTGTTTGAACGTTAAGCAAGCCGAATTTAGCCGAATTGCTCCGACCCACCAGCGGCGAGCGTTCGGATGATGGAAGCTTTCGGGAAGTCGATACCGTCTCGCTCGCACCCATACGAATGTTCTCGCATAGCGCAAAGCGACGTGATGTGCGGACCACATTAAGTTGACACCCAATGATAAGTTGTTAACTCTATTGCTGACGCATACGGCTTATAATTGTTTGCCCTTAGTGAACATTTCGGTATTATAATCTGGTCTTAAATGTATTTTCTTTTTAAAACTAAAATTCAACGAAATAAACATAATTTCACTTTATAATTGATATATTCAATGTATTGAAATAGAAGTAGGTTGTACCTACAATAACTATAGTTATTTTTTTAAATTTATATTTATTTGCTGACTTGCACGAAAAGAAAGAAAAAGAAATGTTTAATCGCAACCGCTCACTATATCTGAAAGGTGCAAACAAAAAAACCTATCACTATATCTATTGGTATGAGTGAGCCGCACGCGTTGCGTGTGTCGAATGAGCTACTGATACATACTGATATAAAGATATAAAAGAGTGATTCATATCAGAGTGATTGAAAGATGCATATCTATCTTTTCTTTTCAATGACACATTTTGCCCATGTCTAGTTAAAACTATATTTTTGTTGGGACTATGGGTAAAACTAAGACTTTGACATTTTAGTTCGGAAATAAATTCTGTATATTTTGAGTTTCTGGACGTTTAAAAGTTTTTATTTTATTTACTGTATACAATTTATATTATACAGGTTATAGTAATGAATCATGGTCAAATATACTACGACCTTCTATGAATAAAATCATAATCACTTTTACCTAAAATACCAATTATGATACATTGTCGGGTAGTTTTGCTACTCTATAACAGATGGCGCTGCAGTTACGTGTTTCATAATTTAGGTGTTTGAGGATTAGGATTAAATAAAATAAAATGTTTTTAACATCATTCTTTACTCCACGAAACAAAATTTAAGTACACAGTGGTAATAGGAAGAATTACAATTTATTATGAATTATTATGAAAATGATAACAAATTAAGAAAATCATAAAACTTACAGAACAGTGCTCGATATATTACTTTTAATTTAAAAATTTATAAACGGTTTGAAAGTGCCAAATAGGTAAGTAAGTACATAAATCTTCCAGTTATTTAAAAAAAGACCTGAATATTAGGTACATAGTTGTATGTATTAATTTTTACCAAAACTATTTCTTCAGAGCATTAAAAAATAACGTAAGTAATTATTTTTTCAGTAAGATCGGTAGGTACGATATACAAAAATATTTATTTCTCTAGGACCGCTTCCTAACCAAAAGTGATCGCCGCGCAAATACGCTATCATAATTATGTGCGGTGAACCGGAACGCGTGGTCGCGCCTTCCATTTTTACCGAACATAAAGTGAAGTATGATCGCGACTATCGCGTATTCGCGCAACGATGGCTTTTGGTTAGGATGCGGGGTACTAAGGGAATTTTCATTGCATTTTTTGTCAGACATGTTTATCCGCCACTTTTTGCAAAATTGCAAAGACGAAGAGAGAGAAACAAAAACAAGGCAAAGGAGAATTCTGAAAGGAAAAACGCAGGAACATGCTCGTCTCTGGCATTGCCTCTATTACTGGAATTGTCCAGAAATACGTGCGCAAAATTCCGTCACGTTTTTCCGCTCAAAGTCCCTCGCATTAGTTCACTCTCTTCCTACCTGTCTCGTTACACTAAACGTAATCGTCCGTTAGAAAGTAACCAGTTTCTTTGTTTGGAATTATTTTCATTATCTTGACGAGTTAATAGTTTTGCAAATAACAATCCGATGTGCACTTTTGTAATTTTTAACGTGACGTCCCCGTTCTCGTTACGGCATCATGATAACACACAGGGAAGTAAAACGTATGGAAATATTTTAAGACGCATTTTATTTCCGTCCACGATAACGTTCTAACATACCCGTATTTCCATATAATTTATGGACGTGGTTTCCACGATGATATCGTCACTTTAGAAATTATAAAGCGCACATAGAAGTAAAATGGCGGGCTGCGGAATAAAATATGACATAAAATCGTATGGTTTTGAAATAAAACGAGGAACGAGGTAAAAATAGTATGTTCCAATTAGATTATTTACAAAGAAAGGTTTTATTATAATTTTAAAACGCCTTATAAGTGGTATATTTGTTTGCGTACAAATTGTAGTCAGTTATACCACTAAAGATTTTTACAACTTTATAAGACAATTTTGATCATAAGAATATGCTTCGTACAATTTCGTCACGTATGAAGTTTTTATTAACACGAATTAGTAAATAAATGGAGTGATATTAGTAGACAGCAACTGTGCCACTACAGTGCGTTCATTATAACTTGACCCGTGGCGCGAAGGGTAGCACTGAATTTAGCAGTCTTAGATTCAATACTAATAGAGTTCAAAATGGCGACTGACAGAACAGTAGTAACAATCACATGACTGCAAAATTCAGTGCTGTCAATCGCGTCACGGGTCAAATTATAATGAACGCACTTTACATGAACTGCTTTCGCAGATGTTGATTGGCTCGCCTCTTGACACTCCATTTGCTACTTCTCTGTGGTAATTTACAAAACTTGGGACTTCAAAGATCACGCTTACAATATCACGAATTAAAAATTAAACTTATAGTACTTAATATAAAAGTCTGGAGTAAGAGATAGATGTCGAATACTAGAATAACTTTAGAAAAAAACTAAACATTAGGCAAGTGAATAGTAATTTTATAAGTATTATGTACAAGCCACAATAAATATTAATTAAATACTTAAATTTCGGGAACCCGTTATGGTGTTTCCACATTTAAAACTAATTGGCACACTTTCACATTGAGTCACTAGCAAAACTATAGCTAATTAAAAACTAAAGAGGTTTTATTCTTTTAACCTAAAAACAGTATGAAACCTTTTTGCGTGAATTGATAAAACTTCGTTCTAAAATTATTACTATTTACATTATTGATATGTGTCTTTATTGCGGTGGATGTGAAATATTTTACTTTTTATTAAAAAATATTCATTTTGAAATTACAAAAATCACTGGTTGAGCTGAAAATTATTCGCTATAAATGCTTAAATTAACACTAGTGTTTATTCTAAACTATATGTACAGATTCTCACAATCATGAGTATTATAATTGCACTTTATTTGTATGCGGGTCGCCTCTAACGAAGATCATCATAAAAATAAATACGCAATCTTCTTACATTCTCTCATACGCACATTGTGCCAGTTTTATTTAGATGATAATATCATTAGTAACCGTGGTTGTATGATTGGCACCTTTGCCTTGTTTTTACAGTGGGCACAGTGTGTCTTGGCAATGCATGGCAGCGCTACTGTCAAATGTGAAGGCAAATGTCAAAATCAGTACTTTTAAATGTAGTTCCATAGTTTCCTGCTAAGATGTACAGGGCAAACTGAATGGAACAGCGTTCGCAAGAGGTTTGTTCTCATTGCGCGTGTTTTCGTGCTACAGAGACCGACGTCATCGTCGTCACGCATGTGTTACTTCTTGATGTCTGGGTCCATTTTTGTTTTGTCCATTGAGGATGACACCATACCACTTTGAGGATATAATTTGTCTAAATGCTTGAGCGACTCGTTAAGGAAATTCTAGAACAAGGATAAAAATAAGATACAGTTAGAATAATTAAAAAAGACACAGTTCAAATAATATTGCACATATTTGGTAGTAGACCGATCGACCGATATTCATAATTGCTCGAAAATTATGTTTATTTGTTTTGTAGTGACGTGTTTGACTATGTGTAAGCTATCAATCAATCAATCGGTTCATGTTTGCAAACGATTTTTATTTGTCCATTGAGCGAGCCACTGAATGTCACAGAAATGACACCGTGCCAAACATCCCAGATAACTGCATTACATTTTTTCAGCTCACACTTAGTACTCCATTTACTAATCACTCCGTGGTCCAATCAACATAAGGCAACACACAAACACACCTGTATAGCAGTCAACGCGGCTACAATGGCGGGTCCTCCAAAGCCGTGTGAGATGAGCGAGAAGTGCGTCAGGTGGCGCTGTATCGCCGGCTCCAACAGATGCGGGGGTCGCGTGTTGCACAGCGGCGAGCGGTCCTGGTTCAGTAGGTCCATCAGCTCCTTTATCACCTGTAGGAATTGATGGGATTAGTAATGATCATTTTAAGCCAACCGAAATATCTCTTCCCTTCTATTTCATTATCCTTCCTTCTTTTAGAAAGTTTTTCGGAAATGAGGTTCCAAAACCATGCATCAAAGCATTATTGCTTAATACAATCTAGTTAAGCCATATGAATGAATGAAATGTATCCCAGCGTGGTTTAACCAGACTCGATAAATCGAATGATCGCCACGATTTGCACGAGCCCCTGGAGCCACATGTTACATGGAACTACAGAGGCCATTGCATATAAAGGAGTAGACCGGGTGGCACAGTAATGGTAAGGAAGACGTGCCTTTAGGATATGGAAGGATTTGCGAGCCATACAGCCTTGAGTAGGTAATGGACTGAATAAAATGTATCTCTTTACACTTTTGCACCTAAATCGGGCTAACTTGGCTTATCGATAACCACCATCGAGATTAAGTGGGATTGGAGCTAGGTTTAATACAAGGACTGTTGTCGTTTACCTGTTTAGTGGCTTGCAGCAAGTCCCTCCTGCGCCGAGAGTCGTGCTCGGCGTACTGTCGCGCGAGGTACTCGGCGAGCGCCCGCGCGGGGAACTCTGTCTCGCACACGTAGCCAAAGTCGCGTGCTAAGTGTACTGCTTCCGCTGTTAATAAAAATGTTCCAGTTGTAGTTTAATACTGTTGGAGATGCAGGCAGTTTATATATGTATAAGAGGCTATAAGGAAAGTTCGAGATGTGAGGCTTTGAAATGTTCGAGACAATTTACAGAACAAGAAGACTACGCCAGTGAAAAGTGTGACAAATAATCTTCATCTAAAAGAACGAATCAATTTTCTCCGGATATCTTAACTACAGTATTGCAAAGTTCCTGCCTAGAGTGTCCAGAAGAAAGGAAGCTACCTGACAAATTGGATTTTATGTAACCGAAACTTACGAGTCATAGAATAATGATAAAGAGATCAATTTGTAATTGGAGATACGGGTGTTCCGCGTTAGGTTATGCTATACCTAACTTTGGCTAGGTACGTTAATAATGATAAATTCTAATCTAATTTATAAATCTAATAGGTGATCAGAACATAAATAACTGAACGCAAATTGGCAGTTTTGCTTATGAGCCTACAAATCACTGTTTGCTCTAATTAATACAATTTGTCCAAGTGTCTATAATAAATCTATAGGTATTTTATTAGTGCCCTATAATTAAATCACTGCAGTTCCTATTTAAATTATGCAGAACGAAATTGAATGCAAGCGTTTAATACAGCCCGATGCAAACTTTATGGGGCGGCTCGGAACATAAGGCGAGTCGCTGCGCAGTAACAGATTCACGTGTCAGCGGGGGTTAGGGGTGGGGTACTGCGCAGTGAGTAGCGCACTTCAGAGCCGCCATAAAGTTTGACGCTTATAATACATACACAGAAATAGCTAGTTATTTTATAACCGATGCGAGGCGAGGCTAAGAAGGAGGGTAATTTATAATACCACGTCTGTAGGAACAAAACCAGTATAAGCTGGCCTCGTATTCTATTGAAACTCCGTACTACGTTAGGCCAGCTCAAGATAAGTGTTAACACTGACATGCGGTTGACTGAATCTAAGGATGTTAATTACCTTCTACTAATGATGTGAGGAGCGTGACATTGGCAGCTTTCCGTCTCCCAGCCGGCAAGTTGAGCCCAATCTTCTCCAATTTCTCACGGAGTAATCTACCGCCATTTTTGCTCTTCGCTCTGAAAAAATAAATCGTTTTAAACTTCTTGCTGCAATTAAGAGCTTTAATAGGCTTAAAACCTAACTTGTAGGTAGAACTTACAGATTTGAAATGAGTACAACTAGGGAGGGCCTATTCTTTCTTTCTTAATTTAAATCCCGCGTGCGATTTGGACACAGTTCGTAAAACACAAAAGAGAAATTAAAAAAAAAATGTGAAAATAATGTTTTAACGATAATATTGTGCCAAAAAGTCCAATATTGCCACACAGTTTTTCTAACGCTGACGCTGTTTTTCTAATGAACCTTTAGGGACAACTGACGGGAAGTTTATACAGTTTCAAAATACTTAATACATGATTTTTATAAGTAAATAAATTAACTAGTAATCAAATATAATTAAGCGTACAAAACCAACAGGACCTGTCTCAGCAAAATCTCGCCACTATAATTTCGCCGCTCAGATTGTCACCTAGCCTCCTTAGATGTAAAAATGTAAGAGTGTAGAAAGAAAATCCGGTGTTTGATTTACACGTTGGCCCTACATCAAATTGCAAGTCAGTGCGTAAAAAAAATAAGTAGCTACCTCTTTTGTTGTACAGTCACATGTCAGTCAATAGTATTGCTACTGACCGCTAGATGGAGCTACCGATAACCTATCAATTACCGTCAAAATTGTTATTCATGATTGACGCTTAGAAAGTTGATGAAATAATTTAGTTGGCCCAATATTTTTCTCTCTTATTGCTACGGAATAGGGCTGATAATCGAATGATTGGTATCAATTTGTTGGTAAAAATACTTTGGTTGTTACTTTCGGCATTTAAAAATGGCTACCAGTATTAACCGCTGTGAAATAAAAGCTCGTTATCGAAATTGTTTTCGATAAACGTTGATGAAATTTATGAATAAAGTTCAAGAATGCGAGTTCGCTCGTTATGTTATGATTAATCGAATAAAATGTCGGCTGATTGGCGTTTCCAGGTTTTGACGGGCTGTTGACAGTTTGAATAGGAGCTGAAATAGTTGCATTACCTTAATTATAAAAATAAGTATTTTAATTTAAAAGGTACGTGGTGTATACACGGTGTAAAAAGACCCATCACATAGCCGTTATACAGGGTGTTAAAGAAATTGCGTGCCATAGCTTAGGGGTAGGTTCAGTATCGATAAAGGAAAACAGGAAAATAAACAAAAAAAAATTTGCGAGATCAACTTAATTTAGTACCTACTAACTTAAAATAGCAATCGTTTAGAGTTTAAATTATTTTATTTGTTTAAATGCTTTAATTATTTACTATTATTATTTACTATTTTTCATTGCGTTCTATAGTAACTTTAGGAAATTAATAACTAGCATCTAAACAATATAAAAACTTACTTTAAGCATTTTTGAATAAATTCTAAACAATTGCTATTTAATTAGTAGGTACTACATTAGGTTCATCTTATGATAGATAATATTCGGTTTTTTTAAAGGTATTATTTTCTTATTATTTACGGGTTCCCTTATCGACTCTGAGCTCACCCTCTGAAGCTATGGCACGCAATTTCTGTAACACCCTGTATAGGTACGCATTCTGTACTTCGAACTAAGTAACATTGAGCGAAAATTATTGCTGGGAAACTACTTTTATTTTTGGGGTGAAAAATCGTTGTTTACGGGCAGCGCGCAATCAATGAAAAATTGTGCGTATGGGCGCAGGCAACAAACAGTACAGCAGTTTACAGCACCCTAATGGCGTTATAGCAATCCCAATCTCAATGATTTTGAAGAATACTAATCCATTGCTTCATAAATGATTTTAAAAAAAATGTCTGCTCAACAACATAAATAACGCAATTAATGTTGTTGAACTGTCAAAATGAAAGCCGTAATACTACTTACTGTAAGTGTGTTACGCAGTTACCCCGCAGGAGTTGTGGGGGAATTTAAAGTTCAATTATTATAACATTTAAAACACGTGTTTCATTACGTGAAAAAAAGTAAATGAAAGTTAGAACTTTGACCTTCATTATCTCCGTAACCAGAAGGTATGGTTTAGTACAAAAAATATTACAATGACGGGTAGAAGTTTTACACCCTTTAGTTACCTATAAATAAGATAAGAAAACAGAATGTCTAATTAATCTAAGTAATTTATAATAATTTCGATGTACCTATCCTGCAATTATAATGCGCCATCATTACCTCGTGCCTAATTAAAAAAAAAAAAACATTACTGTTTATAGAGGTAGGTAGGTATTCACATCTTCAAATCATGGGTGTACAAATAAATTATCGAAATCCGTGGTCTCATTAAATTGAGATAGGCCTAATTTTGCGTAACGACGTCTTCGGGCTCCCTCGGTAGGTATCGGGCTGGTATGCGAACGAATTCCTAAGAAATTGTTATTAGTTTGTGAATTTTCATAGTGTGGACTTGTAACTAAACATTTATGCTAGTATGATGTTTTCCTTAGCATGTATTAATCCCAGTAGCAGATCCTAACTGAATAATAATGATTGTTGTGATATCTATATATTTATCTATATTATAGGTACATACATAATCTATTAAAAATTAAGTCGCATTTCTTGTTGGTCTGGGTGACCGCGTTGTTCTTCTAAACTACTTATCGGATTTTGATGTAGTTTTCACCATTATTTTGACAATTTATTCCGGAAGGTTTATGTGTATTAAATATTCATATTTAACTAATATATAATAAAGATATCTGGATGTTTTGTCTACCGTGCACAACAGGGGCGGGTCGGTAGTTGTTTTATAATTATTTCTGTTCAATCTGGTTCAATATAGTTTAGGTAATCATAAAATGTAGGTACCTAAATAAGCCCAACTGTAGAATGTAGAAATAATGAAGAGATTAATCTACAAATTTAAAATTACTTATTAAATCGGTATTAGATATATTTCTGAATCGTTTGATGTTGTTCGAAGCAAACTAACCGAATAAAATCAACATTTCAAGAAAATATCAATTTGATTGGCCTTTAAGAAGCCGCAAAGCTTTTGTAGGTAGATAGGTACCAACAGATTCAGTGATCACTGACCAATGATTTTACTATTTCTCATTTACAAAGGTTGAGGTGAAAATAATCACAATAGTAATTAGACAGCACCGTTAGTCGATTTAATATTTTCACACGTTCGTTTAGATAACTACAAAGGAAGCGAGAATCATGCGCAAAGCTAACGAGCCAAACAATGAATTTGAATTTTTGAATTTAGAATCAATGGAAAACTAAATCGAATGAATCGACAGATTGGAAAGAGAACTAATGGGCATCGAATATCGAGTATGTATCGGATACTCAAGTGTCCGGTTAAAGAGATTATCAATCAGGTACACGTCTTTGATTCAAGTACGATAATTATGATGAAAAGATACCGTTGGCCGATTTCCCACATGTGTTATTTGCTGCGGCTCTTCAGGCGTCATATCAAATTGACATACGAATTTAACTTTTGAGTAAGTAATCGATATTTTAGCTTTTATCGGCTGAATGTGACCGCGTAACGATGAATGCAAGATCATTTCATCTCCAATTACCGAATGGAACATATCGATATGAAAAATAATAAAAATAACTCTCGTATCGTTAAAGCGGCGGAGCCATTAATAATACGCGATTGATTAAATCAAAATGGCGTTTCTACTTACGACACAATGAATTTTTTGAATTTCGAAAGAATGGCGACTGCGGCATAGGTGTGTGTTTTGACAGCATTTCTTTTGTGGAAAGACTCAGTTATGAAGATATTACGAGTGATTAATTTCATTTAGATTTTGTTTTGAAATGGACACTTTTATTTTTTTTACGTTGCACCTAAGAAAGGTAGAGCTTAGCTTTTATGAACGCTAAAATCGAATATAAGTAATTATCGTCTTAACGAATGTGTAAGTACCTAGTCAAAGAATTAATCTGCCTAGCCTTTTCCCAAATCGAGAATGAGATGTTGGGGTCGGCTTCCAGTCTAATCGGATGCAACTGAATACCAGTATTTTACATGGAGCAACTGCATATCTGAACTCCACAACCCAGTTACCGGGTAACACGATACCCAACGGTAAGACTGCTGTCAGACTTTTGAGCTTCTGACTACCGGTAACGACGTGCGCTTAACGTGCTTTCCGAGCCATCACGGAGGGGCCCCGAATAGTCTCGATATGTAATGGATGGTCACCCATCCATGAACCGACCGTGGCAAGCGTAGCTTAACCCTTCGATGGACCCGTATGGCTGTTCTCATTTAGCCACGAGCCTCTCGTTAATGAATGCGTAGGTGATGAGCACTAAAAGTATTCTACTGCTGGCGCTATTTATAGTTACGATCATTTTTTTCTGTGGACAGTACAAATACAAACACTTTACCAGAATTAAGTTCTGAAAGTGACTAATGTCTCTACTTGAACGCCCGTATTTAACGCTACAAGATAAATGAAACATTGTAGGTAATTTAAATTACTTTATATGCGTAAAAATTACACGGTTTTAGACATGTAAACTAGTCCTCGACTCCTGTCTGTCGACTCCGCTCTTAGTTTCGCTTAAATTTATTTATTATTAATGTAATTACCATGTAAGGAGACACCGAGTTGAGAATGTGAAATATTCGAGTCGATGTATACAACCAGCTGCCGGCTTCCCGCCATTATTCGGTGTTGCCATCGTATAAATTATTTTCTAAAGCCGCAATGCTGGCTGCATGCGTTTGACAACGCAACCATCGGCGCGTAATGACGGCAATTAGGGCGACGATGATGCGCTGTTTATCGTGTTCTAAATTTAATAAAACAAGTAAAGTGGTCTGTTTGACAAGTATTTATTGCGTCAAATGGAACGTTTTGTGAAGTTCAAAGTAAAAGACTTTTTGTTCTCTCATCGAACTATTTAATTGCAGTCTTTCAACAAAGCCCTAATTTAAATCCTAGCATTACGGCGATCACGTACAAACTAGGATGTGCTTAAATGACCTCATAAGTTGGATAGGTAGTCATTACGGCTTCCTTTTGTGGAATAATTGGATTTTTTATTAAATCATGACCGGACAGTTTTTTGCTGAAACTTGCGAGCTTTTGGCGGACACTTCACACTGAGTGCTTGAATCCAACTAAAATATAACTTATGCGTACGCAGCGACCGACGGGTAAAAAAGTTCATTATTTTGTCAAGTGTCAAAAGAATTTGCGTCCCAATGAACAGGTTGACGCGTAAGATACTTATTTATAAAAAAGATCTATTAGAAAAGCAAAAACAGGTAGCAAAAACGTAACTAACAACTTTTAACGTAACGGTGTGTATATACCAAGATATGATCACAATGAGATACTAGAAGTAAGTAATACCCGATAATTATATTCAATAAACATATAAAGGAAATGGCGTCTCGATGCCAGCCCACAGTCAACCGCACTGCAAAAAGTGTTGAGAGTAATTTGAGCAGTATTTACGGGTTCCGTAATTTAAATAAACTAGTTACTTGAATATTCAATTACATGGTTTTTTACACTTTTGGCCGATTATGTACGCAGTTTAAAATTGTCCTGTTTCTTAATTTTATTGGGTAATGCTAATTTTGCGAGGGTAACGAGCAGTGGAACTAAAACAATTTGTAAAGGTGAGCTTTAGCCGAGCAGGAAAAAATAATTTAAACTTTAACTTTTATTTTATTTATAATAGAATTATAAATATAATTTATTAAGTAGTAGGTATTTATTATAAAATTATTGAACAAATTAAGATTTAGTAATATTTTAATTAAATAACAAATTTTGTACCTGCCTGCCAGTTGTCGATTTATAATCATAGCTTTTCAATAAGTTATCGAATCAGAGTTTCTTCTGATAAGTGCGAAGGAATGTGGGTTAATCCCAAGGTAAAGGTACCCTAAATCTCTTAATAACCGCTAACCAAAACGGTCCGATATTAAAAGTCAAACATCTTTATCCTCGCCGCAAACTGTACAGTGTTGCCAGTGGAAAAAATATAATAAAAAACCAACCGCACTAGCGGAACAAGAGCATGCCACGTTTAAATTCAATATTATTCTCGGTGGCGGGTGATGTGAATTTGTCTTGTAATTGCTTAATATTTATTATGCATACAGTAATTATCGTTTTAATTATCTTGTAGTGGATCATCAAACATACGCAGCTGGAGGTGGTACCTACTATTAATTTTTGCTTTTTTTTGGGGTAACTAAGCACCGACTTGCAACATGTAGGTATGTTGTAAAATGTCAATTTGATCGCGGGTGCATGACATTTGATGTAAACGTTTTTGTTGATGCTGATGGCTACGTGTTGATAGATAACTTGTGATGTATAAGCTACTACTGCTACAAGTCCTTCAGTGTCATGCCACTTGAGCTTTCCAAGCAAAGAAACTCGCTTTCTTCCTATGTAACGGCGGTTGTTAGTTTCTAGAGGTCTCTGTTTACCCTAGTCCTTTCTCAAAAAGGATCAAGACCATTCATCCTACACTAAACGTCGGAATTATTTCGACATATACTTCTCCTCAGGCTTATGGGGTCCCCCCAAAAGGGGAAAAAAGAACCCAGAAATTAGAACACTACGCTAAGAATAAGAACAACCCCATTCTTAGCCCATTAGGTAATAGGCTACAGTCGACTTAAAATCTACAGATAACTTCTCATCTTCTTACCTTCTCAGTACACCTCCAAGTAGAGACGCGTTGAGGCACTCAGGGGGTGACAGTCTCCTTTGCACTTCTGCCACGGTCACCTTATACTTGCTGGTTGAAGACAGGAGTGACAGCCGACCAGGGACGGAGCAGAACACGTCGTTGGGTGCACACGAGCCTGTGCCACCGAGACCATCGCGGCCTTTCATTGCTGTAAGGAAGGATAACGTTTAGGATTTAAACTATAAAAGCTCAACATAGCTATTCTCCAATGCTTCAATTTTTTAAAGATATTTATGGATCTTGATTTAAAACTTGATCTCAGTTGTGATTTATATAAAATCTGCTAATGACCAGTGAGCATCGTACCACAATACGGGCCAAGGATTCCAAATAAGAACAACCTAATAATCAAACCTAAACATATTTCAAGAAACTAAAATATAGCATCGAAAAATTCATCCGCATCGCTGTCGACCGGTAATGTACCCAAGAGACGGCCGTATTGCCACGTTGTATGGCAATGCTTAGCCTCTGCCCAAGGTAAAAAGCTACCAGCCTATTTGATGTTGATAAAAGTTTATTATGAATTTGTGTTCTTTTTGTGAATCAATCCTTCTAAATCCTATAAAAAGCTTTTGAAAAAACCTTGATAAATCATACCAATTGCTCAATGTTCATGTCGATAGAATTTGTGTTCTTCTTGTGAACCAATCCGTTAATTTTTTTTTTGAAGCCTTGACAATCTTCACAAGCATGTAGCTTAATAAATCATACCGCTAAAAGATATATATTGATGACTTTGTAACATATCGATTACGTTTGCTATCATATCGATTACATCCTGTATTAAGATTTCCAACAGGAAATTGTATTTGGCTAGGTATTTGTACGTCTTTCATGAACAAAGATAGCCGGTCAACTTTTACTTTACTGGTTGATGAATAGATGTTACGAATAGTATCATAATGGGGCATCATTATTAGTTATTGACTTTTTTTATGTATCTCTTTATCGTGCCAGTCGTAGGTATGAGGTTTTGGAACAAAATGGTTACCAATTAGACCTGACAAAGGAACATAATACCTTATTTGAGATTGGTACCGAAAATATTGTTTGAACATTACAAGTCAACAGAACTTCTCAATTTTATTTACTCATATTATTTTTTTGGCATGTACGCAAAAAACATCGAGTCGAAAAAAAATACAATCGCTATAAATACATTAAACATACAGCCATACAAAAATTGGAGTGATTACAAAATCCTCGGCTTCAAATATCAACAATAGGGGCCACTAACAATCATTGCCACGCCCCAAACATGAGCGCAGCGTGATCTCTATTCTCATTGTAATATTTCTATATGGCAACCCTAATACAATAAACATTAGTATGTCATTATGTTGGCACCATACTGGCTATTTAACACCCCGCGTTTTTGTACAAAAAGTTAAAGGTGCGCACGCTTATTACCGGGCAATTATGTTTTTGAAAAAACCGACGAAGTGTGGGACTTGTGACTCGTAAACTGTCGTTTCTTAGTAGCTACTTATATGTATGTATTTTCTGTAAACTTATATCGAAGAAAGAAAATTATGCTAAATAAAAAGTGTGCTCATTTAAATAATGTTCAGCATGAAGAGTGATAGCGGTTGCAGAAAAAAAAACAAGTTTTCAATTTCTAACCGAAATTAGCAGAAATTAACAATTGCACTATTAGGTACGTTTTATCTTTCTTTTTAGGTAAAAAAAAAACTTTTAGGCTCATCACATGAAAAAAATCATTTAAATAGAAAAGGCTTATTTTGTTTATTTTAATATCCAAAGAAAGCATCCATATAACTGTATAGTAATTTCTCAAATTAAAAACACACCATCCATAACGACATTCTGCAAAGACTTAAATCAAAATTCAAAAAGTCATTTCCAAAATCGAATGCTACCTATTCAAATATCGATTGATTGATCGATACTTTTATTTATTTGATATTGATTCATTCGTCCGATGAATGAGATGGATTTTTTTACAATCTACTTTGAAAAATCGATACACCTACTTGATAAGTGCGGTATGAAGTCTAATTACAGTTTTATCTTTACCGGGTCATCTTAGAACCGTATAACAATAAAATATTTGATATGTTAATAATGTGTAAATTTTTTTATCAGATGTTCGCCATTTAAATTACATATGGAGGCTCGGCTGGAGAATTAAGTGAATAATTTTACGCGTTTAATCTTTGGTCGGCCATAAATTGAGGAAGTTACAGAGCAGATGGTTCTTATCGAGGAAACTTATTGACTCGTTTGTATTACCGAAATTATATTTGTGTTACATTTACATAAATGCAATCAAGTTAATTTATTTGCAGAAAAATTAACTGCTTTTGTGAAATATTAAATTAATTCTAACAATGGAAGTAGGTACATACTGATGTTGTTATGTTGTTTTTTTTTTGTGGAAATTTCCAATGGACTTTAGATCTGGGTACACACGGATCTTTCAGTTACCTTATTGACGATACCGCATGCTGCGAAAGTTATTAAAAATACCGCGACGAAAATAGTAACTGAAAAAAAAAAAATTACTTACTTTTTAATAGTGGAAGGTCAGTCATGAACCCCGTGGTGTCATCCATGCCAGCGTTCTAAAAAAAACAAAGATTTCACAAATTTTGTTCAGCGCGCAATTATTTAGTGAGGGGAATGTTATAATTTTTATAGGTTTTAATTTTAACATTACTATTATCAAAGATGTTCAATGAAGAAGTAGGAATTTAACAGGATGCAGTACGACAGGAAAAAAAACCTTTCAAATTCTTAACAAGCTGACTATATAGATGACTACTTAATTTTAATTATGCAGTCAATGGATTATATTTTTCCTTTTTATAATATTAATATTTCACGGAAATCTATTGAATATTTGTTTTAGATAGCAATTTGAAGTGAAATAGCTATATAAAACAAATATTAAATAGATTTCCGTAAAGTCTTGATATTATAAAAAGGGAAAATATGAACTTTCCGACATTCCACGCTAGAGAAGAAGAAGCAATTTAATTTAGTAAGCTTATTATTAAATTCCTTATAGGACTCGGCGCACATATTTCTTAGATATTGGATGTCTATCAAAATATCGACGATGCGAGGGTGAAATTTAAAATAAATAATTGGCATTTCTAATATTCCTCGGACACAATAAATAGCTCGTCCCATAATGATATTGCATGACTGGTTGCAGAGGAAAATGTTTATGGGAATTAATGGTTTTAAGGAGCATATTTAGAAAATACTAGGACAAATTCATGGCATATTGCAGTACATAGCATAAGCCTTTAAATAGAGGAATTTGAACCTTATTGGACACAAGCAACTCCTTCTTACGCAACGTCGCGTCGGAGTTACTGCGTACTGGCCATTATGAAAACTCAGCTGGATTTTTTTAAGACTGCGAAGCTATTTCCTCAGGCGCTTTTCGTTGTTTGAAACGATGAATAATGTTTTTGTGGATATTCTTACCGGCGTTTCTTCAGCGGAGTGCAGCGCATGGTGTAGGGCCAACTCATGTTGCTCTCGGGCGCCGTAGTCTGCCCGTCGCTCGCCACCGCCGTAACTGAAGCCGCCGTGTGATAACTGTGCAGAAAAGTTCAGAATTAGATGATAATGATCCTAGCCTTCCTAGTAATGCGGTTATTTTACCACGGAGGATTCAATCAGGTTAATAATATTAGTCAGTGTGATCGGGATCAGCTTTAATTTAAACTGACTTCTTCCAGAATCGAAATCGGTTCAGTCATTTTGGAGGAAAATGGTAACGGACAAACACACAACCTCTTACTTCAAACGAATTAAATATCACCGTGCCCTCATGGATAAATTAAAATAATATGTAGTACCAAAGAAGACATTTGCTGTCATGTTATAAAGCTTTCTCAAATAATTTCAAAAGTATTTGGGAAAAAGTTTTTCATAAATTGCCATTCAATCGCGTTTAATGTCATCGAGTCTTCCTGCCAGCGATCGGCCACTATTGTATTGAATAGCCCGCTCTAGCAAACCGGACCATTACAGCGGCTAATCTACTAAAGTGATCCCATCCCTAACGTTTGCGAAAGCCTATTGTTGGCTGAAAAATATTGTTGACTTTGCTTCAGAAAAAAAATTCTCAATTTGATACAAGTTCGTATTTCGAATGAATCTTTTAGAACATAAATTGAAGAAATGTAATTTATAGCGGCAATAAAGTCAGTTGAATTGTTTTTATTTTATAACTTTTATGTTAGGTTACAAATTAAATGATCAAACAATTAAAAAATAAACTTGTTGCCTAGATAAACAAGTTTCTTTTCTGGTAACGGAAGTTACGTCCGTTAATTGGCTGTAAAAAAGTTCTAAGAAACATTTTTGATCAATTGACTGTTTGGGGACAAATCAAGATAAAGTGGCTATCTATGACAATAAAGTAACTTGAATAATGTCAGATGATTAAAATGTCTATATTTATTTATTATTTAAGTGACTAATATTTGACCCCGTTAAAATATTTTGTAAGTACATTTATTACAATGTCAATTTTTGGGGATTATGCTATGAAAAGAATTTCAACAAAAAAAAAAACTATTTGGACAGCTGTTATCTGGTTATACCTATTTCGAAAAGTTCCATTTTTAAGTCCTAAGTAATTAGTTGGATTTTTGTTTAATTCCTAGGGCAGACTGGTACGTACTTACAGTCAGGTGAATGTATAAATAACAGAATCAAATATTAATGTTTTTAATAAAAGAACTAAAACAATTTCGAAACTTAAGTTAGTACTAGTAAGAATAATCACGATTTTTTTTTTTTAACCCTTCTAATTATAAGGCAATTTTATTTGCTACTTTTCTCAATATACTATAGATACTTTACAATATTATTACAGATTTGCCAGAAGGATCGTTTCGACGGAAAATTATTATAATATTATAACATAATCATTCGAAACCCGCGGAGGGTGAACTATGCCGAGATTCTTTCGCGAGGGGTGACGGGGGGAAGGGGGGCGCGCATAGTTTCCTACTACACTGTGGTGCATATCGATCTATTAAGTAGGGTATTTTCTGAGGATGAGTAAATTGACTGTGTGATTAGCTTGTGTGGGAAAATTGTCTCATGGATTTTCAGTGGAAAATTAATTTTAAAATTGGATTATTTAGGGATCCGATTGAGTTCGAAATAGCGGGGTAATTGCGTTGCAATGCCTAATAATCTATCAATTCGACATACGACGACAACGTATGATGCAAATAATTAGGAATTTCCTTCAAATTCTTCAGATTGTGAACGAAAATTTGTTACGCATTCGGGGTGAAAGTCTGGCAATCCCGATACAGTGTTTGTACGGATCAACACTGCATCGAGATTGCCTTCAAACCATATTATTATTAAGAAGCTTGAAGTAAGGGCCCATTTCTTTGAAGACTTAAGGGGACTACAGGACCTAAACGTGCCTAAACGCAAGTTTTATAATGCCTAAAAGAATATGATCCACTGCAGTAAACAAAATCAGAAAAATATATGATATTCTTCAGGATATATGCTAGTATGATAGTGTGTTGAAAACATAATATAACTAATTTGATAATAGAAAAAAATCATGAAGATACCTCTAAAAATTTCTTTTAACGATTAAAAATCATATTAATTTACATGCAATCATTCTGATTTTTTGTCAGATTATTCTCAAGCTACATATTAGCATAATAGTGTTTTAATTTTCCAGTCCAATCAATAGATTTTTTGTAAATCGCTAACTGCTTCATATTTTGCAATAAATTACCTGCGTCGTGTCATCGCGCTTCTCTTTCATTTCTATGCAGTCCGACAGTGACCGCGCTTTAGCTGTTGTAAGCCTCTTAATACGAACATAGGGATGGGTGGAGTTTTGTGCCCTATTCTTACGTTCGAAAACGCATTTTTTCTTCTAAAACAATTTAGGTTATAAAGCAATCTTGCCGATTTGTTGCAACTACTTACGTGGTGCGCATGTATGTCGTGGTGGTCCCTGTGGTGCCGCAGATGCGCGTGCGGCTCGTGGTGCGTGTGGTGGCGCGGCAGCAGCTGCTGAGGAGCGTAGTGCTGAGCGTACTCCGCCCCGCCCCCGCCTCCTCCGCCGTAGTCCATGCCATGACTCTGCCGCAGATGGAAATTAATTGGTAGTTTTGAAGACAAAGAGGTTTTATGATGAAGGTGTTGGTCGAAACTTATCGCAGACTTCGTAGGCCATAGGCGCTAGACTTGCCTTAGATATAGCTGCAGAGGTTTAATGAATACAAAATAGACAATTTAAATGTCCTGCTGCTGGGAGATTCACTGAACAATGCATTGTTAGTGTAAGTAGTATTAATAAAATCAATTTGCGTTATCTTTGGGACTGTCATTAAATCACTACTCAGCGCTAGCCAGGAGTCGCTGATCGTGAGTTTTGTTGCGCTAAGTTCTGTTAAAATAGAGCTTAGCGCCCTGTTCCTTTGATGGCCGATCTTTATTCATCTAGCACACTCACCTGTTGTTGATGATGGGGGCTGGCGGGGTGTGGCGCGGGGGCGAAGGGCGGCGGGAAGTACGGCGGCTGGAAGTCTGCCAGCGAGGGCTGCGCGCCACCGCGGAACCCGCCACCGCCGAGACCCAGCCCGCCGCTGCCCAGCCGCTCCTGTGCAACAAAACAAATTAAAGTTTAGAAACGAAGACAATAACCGAAAGCTGATCTTGACGTTCTAGGAATAATGGTGAAGATTGATTGGCAGTAACTTGCTGATGATTCTCGGTTTCAGTAATAGAAATGTATTAGTAGTCAAAACAAACTGTGATACTTTGACCCTAGTATGCGACTCGACTATCACGGATCATTGCAGTGTTATGATATCACTTCCTAAAAAGTCTGTAGCCCCGGAGGAAAAACAGACCATATATAAAAAAGTAAATTACATTGCGATCATGAATGATCTAAAACAAATTGACTGGACTGTTGTATTACATTCTGATGACCCTAATGAAGTCACCAATAAGTTTATATGCACAGTAAGAGATAGCATCAGTAAACATACGTACATCTGTAAACTGTCTCACAGAAAACGGAACATTAAACCTTGGATAACGCCTGGACTCTGTCGTTGTATGAGGAATAGAGATCATTTGCACCAAAAACTTAGAAAAGACCCTCACAATGAGATACTTAACATAACCTACAAAAGATATCGCAACACTTGTACTAATTTACTAAAAAGCCTAAAAAATAAATATCTAAGATCACAAATAAACATTCACAAGAATAATCTAAAAAAACAATGGTCAATTATTAAGGAAATCTGTCAATACAAAGATCACACAAAAAACTTTGATGACCTTTTAAAAACTAAAACTAACCTACAAGATTCTATTAATTATATAAATAAGTATTTTACTAATGTAGGAAGTCAACTTGCTCATAGCATTCAAGTAAGAACTCAAAGAAACGAAGATGACTTAGCTAGAACATGTAACCCAAAATGTTCGTCTCTTAAATCTTTTGTCTTGCTGCCAGCGGACGAAACTGAAGTGAAGAGTACAATAATTAATTTAAAATCATCTAACTCTAGAGGCTGGGATGAGATTCCTTCAATCTTATTTAAACTAGGCGTTGAGATCTTTGCGTTGCCAATTACTCTGATTTGTAATCTATGCCTGACTAAAGGCATCTTTCCTAACGCCCTCAAACAATCTGTCATCATTCCCATATATAAGTCTGGGGACAGAGGCTGTGTCTCAAATTATAGGCCGATCTCCTTGTTGCCAACCCTATCTAAAATTATCGAGCGTATTATAAACAAGCGCTTGAAAAGCTACTTAGAATCCAACGGGCTTCTGTCTGTAAACCAGTTCGGATTCAGAAGTAATAAATCAACTTCTCATGCTGTTCACCAGCTTCTATCATATATTGTCGATGGTTTGGATAAGGGTGACAAGACCATAGGTGTGTTTCTGGACCTAGCAAAAGCGTTCGACACAGTTTCTGTTCCCATACTCCTAAGAAAGTTGGAGAGCATCGGTATTCGTGGTGTTGCGCTCGATCTGATTACCGATTACATGTCAAATAGGACACAATGTGTGAGAATGAAGGACTGCACAAGTCAGCCAGAAAATGTCCAATTTGGGGTACCTCAAGGTAGCATTTTGGGACCGACTTTATTCCTCATTTACATAAATGACTTGTGTGACCTTCATCTCACACGTGGTAAAATAGTTACATTTGCCGATGATACGGTTCTTTTGTTTAAAGGCAACACATGGAGCGAGGCTTTTGAATTGGCAGATGAGGGTTTTGGTCAAGTTGCTACTTGGCTTGACTGCAACCTTCTTACCCTAAATGCCCAAAAAACTAAGTACATTGCCTTCAGCATTTGTAATAGGACTCAACCACCTGTTAATTCCTCATCCATCAAAATTCATTCATGCATAAATCCTCTGTCTTGCTCCTGCTACAATCTCTCACAGGTATCTTCCATCAAGTATCTGGGTCTTACTGTTGACCAAAATCTTTCATGGAAGGAACAAATAGCCACCATGACTACTCGAGTTAGGAGAATGATCCACTTATTTAAAAATCTGCGGCATGTTTGCCAACCAACACTACTACGAACTATTTACTTTTCCCTTTGCCAGTCAATAATAACTTATTGTATCACTGCCTGGGGAGGCACTTCTAAAACAACACTTTTATCCCTAGAAAGAGCGCAGCGAGCTGTACTTAAAGTAATAAATTTCAGAAGATTTAGGTACCCTACACATACACTACATAAAGAATTGTCTTTACTTACGATTAGACAATTGTTTATAAAAACTTCGATCCTACAGCAACACTCTAAGTTACCCCTTACAACAACTAGGCGTAGAAAAGATTTAGTTTATTGTGTTCCTAGAACCAAAACGGTATTTGCTAGCAAATTTTTTGATCACATCGGGCCTTATTTGTATAATAAGTTGTCTAGGAGTTTGCGGTTACGTGATTTGACAATCTATAATTGCAAAAAGATTTTAAATGAATTTCTACTTCAGATTAATTATGTTAACACAGAAAAGCTATTAGTAAGCCTATCATAAATACAAACACAAAGCTCGTATTCACACATATTCAGTCACATACACCAATTACAGCAACACACAACATCATACAAACATCAACACAACAACTTGTTCATAACAATTTTTTGTCTAAATATTTTGCATATACATAATAATTTTTAGTTTTACCCACCTTACGAATGTATTAATTAATACCGAACACCTGCTAAATGTCTCAAAATATTATGTTCACTATAAAGTGCCGTTAAGTGTGTGATTGTTGGAGAACGAGGAAGACTGACCTACCGTGATACAGTTTTTACTAGTACGGAGGTCAGTGTGAATTACTCTCTAACAACCATAATATTTGTACGCACGACATGAGATGTTATGTTTTGTATTTAATTTTTTCTTTATAAGTATTTGTTATTCTTATGGTTGTTATTGCGATGCTGGAAATAAAGTTTATTTTATTTTATTTATTTTATTTATTTAGTTATAGCTTTTCCACTCTGAAATGACGCGCCCCACTACCGCAAATACCGCTGTACCGTCTGCGTAAAATACGGTAGTGGGGAGTAATTTCAGAGTGCACAAGCCTTAGCTCTAGAGCGGTTCAGAGGAGAACGTTGACGAGCTAAATACAGAAGATAGAAGGCAGTCGTTATTGAAGACTGCAAGAGAATTTGAGTATCATAAACGAATGATAACGTAGAAAGGTCTTATTTAAGGACACATCAGCGCTAATCAAGTCTAATGGATAATGGTGCTTAGTGTAAGGTGTAGGCGCGTAATCATAATACTACAGTAACAGTTTTAAATCCATTTGATGGTATTCTTCCACACAGGAAGACTTAAACGCATAATATCACATAATGTATTTGGCTTCATATATACCCACCAAAAATATGTTAAATTAATGACTTGTTCGAAGACCCTGTCACTAAAAGAAACTTACTACAGCAAAATACGTAAGACAGGTAATGATAAAATGAAACGGATAATTTTAAACGTGTTTTCTATTGCATAGAAATAAATTATGTCTTTAATTCGACACGTGCAACATTGTAACAACTAAATAACTTCACCTTACACCTCACTCCTAATAGCGTTGAAAGCCATCATTCACGATGCCGCGCTCCAATCAGAATATAGTAATTAAAGCAACTAATTATCGAATCACTCGATATAACACTGGCAATTTACACCAACTAAATGATGCTATTGTATAGAATAAATTAAGTAAGTAAGGATGCTCATCCGACGAACGCTAAGCGAAAAAATGATGATATATTTGAGAAAGTTTTCGTAATACACCTTCAGTGAAACGCAAATGACGGATGAAATTGCTACTGATCAATGTATAATCAATCATATTTTGTGAGGTGGCGATAGGTACGTACTTTATGATGTTAAAAGTTAACTGATTGCTCTTTAATTAAAAACGGTCGAAGTACAAGGTGGCTTTCGAGAGCTTTTTTAGGATACGAGACAAAAAAACTCGGTTCACGCTGCGCATATTAAATGAGAAGATCATCGGTTTCCTAGTGACTTATTTTCTTATTATTTACATATACTCGCTTTGCTAAAATCTAATCACAATCATAAATAAAAAAGATGCTATTAGTGCTGAACAACGCACTAATGCAGCAGCCTGATGGAAAAACAGCACCCATTCTGGAAAACAGTAGATCTGATAATATCCATCAGTCAAGTCTTTGATTTAGGTAGTCTAACTGTGTTTAAAATGATATTAGCAGCTAAATAGGTAACAACAAATGATACTTGTGGTGCAACGAACACATGTTTATATGCCTGTTTACCAAACTTCTTTGATGACTGTACATGTCCAATGCCATAAGCTATCCTCTACATCGCATCGTTCTCTATGGTAGAGTTCCCCAACATCAGTACTGTCAATGTTCGGCTTGATTACAATAAGCGAATAGATATAGACAATGATGACCTTATATGATTACATGATACACGCAATATATGAATTAGCACTTCTGTCTTTGATATATGCGGCGTATAATAATTTTAAAGTATACATACTGGATGTGGTAATCAATTTGTTCTAATGCAATGAATTGAGCTAAATGTGATTCTAATGATGTCTTGATTCATGTGTCTACAATGCGGAAATCAAATGATCAGTGTGTGATCTTGACGAAGGCATGTTCATTATGTTTTTTTTCCTGATTGGATTTTACCAGACAGACTAATCCCAGTTTTGTGAGCGAATTTCACCAAGTTTTACTTATTTATTTTACTTAGCGCGAATTTCACCGATAAAACTGAACGCGTTCAGCACATCTAAACCGCATTCAAGAACTGTTATGGAATATTGACACTGACAGCTCTTGAACGCGGTTTAGAAGTGCTGATCGCGTTTAGTTTCATTGGTGAAATCCGCACTTAATCTGAATGCAAATGTCATGTCAACGTAGACGAGATGTGATTGGCTTTCCTTATTCAAGTCAACCAATAGCAACCGACAAAAATGAAACTTGACATCAGATTACATGGTACCGACCACTAATCAGTCAGAGACTTGATTAGGCCTTTAGAAACCTTGATTTGTAAAGGCTTATCGAATCGCTGCTATTCTATTTCATACTTCACTCATGTACTCAAATGTACCTGGCTGTCAGGATATTAAAACATTTAAAACTTTCTAATATTATTACTATCGTAATATAATCCATTATTAATTTTTAATGTAAATATTATTAAAGGTAGGCCAAATTCTTAATGACTTTCAAGATATTCAATCTCGGTGCTGCGTATTCACTACTTAATTACGCTAACGACCATCTAAAACGGTCAACGGCCGCCATCTTTATTTTGCTGTCATTAAAGTACACAGCCCATGCATACTCCACTAGAGATGTAGCCATTAAACTGCATTATAAAGTTTGTCAAAGTATTCCAATTTCAAATCTCTATAGTGTGTAGCCCATTCGGTTGAAATTATACTCAATATAATGTAGATCAATTACAAAACTTACGGTATCTGTATCGAGTTACGGCATTGGACACCTAATCGATTACTTTCGATCTAGTTTTTATTTATTATATGTTTTAATTTATGCACCTTGTTACCGGATGTGGTGAAAACTTGTCGTGATGTGATGACATAGGTGCTATGATACTTAATTGTTGATATTGAGTAGTAGCAGAGTAAAAAATATGTTGAAATATTTTTTTATTGGTGATAAAAATTAGATGAATTGGTCTACATTCATCATAGTTTAAGGTGGGCCAAAGCATTGGTGTATAAAAACTCATCAATGGTCAGCAGTGATCATTCAAGTCATAGCTCCAGGGAAAAATTTAATTGACTAATTAGTTGGTAACATACAAACGATCTGTCATCAGCATCACTCTTATTATTTTATCGAAATTCTTTTAATAATAATTAGTCTATAAAAAGTCGGCACAAATCATTTGTCTCTGAAAAGTGTTGTTTTTTTTTCAAGACCGTCGAAGTGACAGTCTAGCTAAAGGCTACTCTAGTGTCAATGGTGCACTAATACAGTCCGGCCGTCGAGAGTTAGCTTTCCTGACACCTGTCAGTTGGGCAATTTCTAGTGGTAATAAGGATCAAATTCCCAAAAAATATATTCGTTAGTATGAAATTGACTATTGAGACACCTGTCAATTTCAGGTTGAGGCTATTTGCTACAATCGAGAGAATGCCTCTCGATTGTAGCAAATAGCCTCAACCTGAAAAGCGTATACGTCTTCACGTCTGGTCTTTGTCTGACGCTTGGCAGTGTCAAACTCCTTTCCTTTACCATCAATAAATCCATTGAACCGTCTTTTTCTTCTATGAGTCTGACATCATGCAAATCTAAGCTTATTTTGCTGACGCTACATGCGCGGGCGCTAGTGTGAGTCGTGTCGCAAGTGTTCTGAATTTGTTAACTTGATTTATGCGCGTAACTACGCAATGCTCCTTGTGAATTTAATTTGATTAGAGCATTATACTTGTCGACTAAATTAGGTAGGTTTTGTAGGTGAGTCGACATCGGTACGATTTCGCTTGGCTAGTGTTCTGTTTCGTCTCCATTGATTACTTAGATGTTTCAAATTATGTTATCCACTGGATCTGCCTTTATGAGTATTTTTGCTGTAAAATCCTTAAATTATCATTATTTTAGAAACGGCTTAAAACCTGACCGCAAAAAAAAGCACCGAGAGCCTATTAAGTTCTGCTAGTGCTTATTTCTATGACAAATTCAAAGTTTCACTGTTTCTTAGGTAACAGCCTAAACCCCTCACTAAAAGTTCCCAAACGATACTCATCTAAAAAAACCGATTGGGAAATCCAAAGACAATCTTGATAAAACAAAAATAAATACGTTCTTAATATTGTCTATGCGTGGAGGTGAAAGGCGGTATTGTTTACCCAGGTCGTGGGGTCAACGCGTGTTGGGTGACTGGTAGATGGAGACACTGCCCATTATTTAGGAAGCCGTGATAGACATACCTATAAAAATGGCGGCATGATAAATTGACAGATATACGCGCGGGTAACTGTTCTTTCAACTGTCAAAATAAGAAGTTTTTGATGATGTATGTTGTTAATATTTCGAGATAAAATGCGAATTGATGTTGTTTGAATTTCTATTGTTTGGTGGTGTTAAATAAAAATATATTGCTTTTTCATACTGGTCAGCATCTTTTTTTTTTTTTACAGTGACCGCACCTTTTTGTATCCAATTTCTTATTCTTTACAACAGATTACGTTGAAAAGTTAAAACCAAAAATATTGCTCAAACAATACCTGCTAGTTTTATAGATTAGCGTATCTACAGGAAGGAATTCGAACCTTTCATTTAAGTAGGTAAGATACAATAGGAAATACGCATGTAGGTTTTTATTTTTTTTCACGACCTTGGTGAATAAAAGACAGTAGGTAATAATAAACTCAAGAAATGTATTAAAAGTTAAATTCAACGACTGCGTGTTGCTTGAAAACATTTTGAAACTCCAACAATTTTCTACTACAGTTCAAACGGCCGTTTCTGGGGGCCTACTCGCTAAGCGAAAACCTTAGTTTCGCCCGTCGTTTCCGGCGCATCGCTCTCCTTTTCAGTTACGGTAAGTCTGTAAGTGAGACGGATTACGAAGCGGACGTAGTGACGGCCGAAACTACGAATTTCGTTAAAGTAGTAGGTGAAATCCGTAGTTTCAGCCGTCGTTTCGGGCGCTTCGCTGTCCTTCTCACTTACAGTAAGTCTGTAAGTGAGACGGAGAAAGAGGCGCCCGTAGCGACGGCCGAAACTATAGATTTCGCTTAGGGAGTCGGATCCCGACTACGTCTACTAAGCGCTCGAAACTTTGGACGACGACGCGCACGAAACTTCGGGCGAATCTGCGGATTCCGGTAAGGGTGTAGAGCCCCTGTCGCGGTCATGATGCGACGTCATTTACCGTAATACTGCTTTGTATACATCTGTTTCTTTAAGGTTTTTTAGCTCCAAATCATATAATTTATTTTTTGTGCTTTGTTCAAGCAGGAATCGCACTTACTTACTTAAACATAGTGAGATTTCAAGCACTTTGCAAAGAATAAATTTTTATTTATCTATGTAGTTTTAAGGGTTCTGTACCAAAATTTCTAATAAGGTGTGACTCAGTCTGTCTGTCCGTCTGTCTGTCACAGCTGGATACCTCAAGAACTACTAATGCTATCAGCTTGAAATTTGGAATAGTTTTAGATGACGTTTGCCCAACTATTTTGCAAATAAGTTTTTTTGTGCAACCGATACTGAACGGGGTTCTTAAAAATACGAAGTGGGGCTACTAGGGCATGTGAGGTATCATATGAAAGATCGCTATTTGCACATTCTCAAACTTTTTTTGTTTTTTTAGGCCGCGTAGTTTTCGACGTTTGACGAAAAATAAAACCGTGCCCCCTTATCTCCGAAGTTTGCATAGAGAAAAACATGAAATTGTTCTACGTGGTTGAAGTTTGTAGCGTACTTTTTCAGAAATTATCATCAAAATTACATTAGTTCCACTATCGGTCAAGAGATGGCGCTGACCTGAACT
Organism: Agrochola circellaris; assembly: GCA_914767755.1. NCBI lineage: Eukaryota > Metazoa > Arthropoda > Insecta > Lepidoptera > Noctuidae > Agrochola > Agrochola circellaris. Next base: position 6,864,252 of record OU611850.1, on the reverse strand, counting down.
GCAATATTCTACACCGCAGTGTTAAAATTCTCTGACGAATATTAAAATAATATATGCAAAGAAGCGCAAGACACCTCCCATTCATCCTAATCTCGATTCGAATATCGATACCCAATCTAATCGAATAGATTTACTGTTAATATATCGGATACTCGCCATCAATCAATGGCGGAATGTGTATTAGATGTACGTCTCTATTCGAATGCAATAATAAATCGATTCGAATGTATGTCTCATTAACATACCGAGTCGACTCGTGCAATTATACATTGTTTAGAACTATTCAGGTATTAATCATTGGCTTGTTATGGTAGAAACAATATGGTGAAAGTTGCAGGGTATTTGCTTTGATGTTTCGGCAAAATAGAGTGGACATTATTGATGACATCAGCCGATGTATTTCGAAAAAATCTCATGGTGAAACCCTAGGTGCAGTGAACTTGAAGTGAGCGTGTCAATCCCTAGCTTCGGTTGAATGACAGCTCAGTTCACCTTATGATACCCTATTACCTGCTCAAAAGGAGAATTGGCATTTTTGTATGGAGCGTGGGCAGTCCGCGGCTAACAATTATTTTGTTATTAATTAATGTGGTTTAGTCCTACAATTACTGTTTATAAGTTTTACTGTGGTGTACTCCTAAAACGGATAAAAGACATTTTTGTTTCTTAGCACTTTACATAGTTTTATCTAGTATTATAGCTTATGACCAATGCAAAAATAGTAAAGCAAAGTGAAATAACAATTTTAGATAGTCTCAAAGATATTTATTATATAATAATGCAATTATTACATTAGGTATTAGCTTGTATAATTACCATACTATGTATTACAAAAACAAGAATAGAGCTTCTTGACACAGCTACTTTCATAAGACCCATTATGTGTAAGAAATGAGTACTATTCAAATCATGTGTTAGATTTGGACTATCAATAATCTCATCCCAGTTATTGGACCTTAGAAATGTTTCATATACTTATATAAATTCTTCATTGTGATTGATCCTGTGTTACGCAATTAGGGTAGATACAGGGGACCTGTACCCTAATTACGTAATACACGATCAATCAGAATCAGTACCCTAATTACGTAATACACGATCAATCAGAATCTGAATCGTTTTGAAACAGATTGCTAATCCATTGCTTCGTACGTTCGAAAAAAAAATCTGCTCAACAACGTAAATAACACAGTGAATGTTGTTAAGAGGCTTACAACAGCTAAAGCGCGGTCACTGTCGGACTGCATAGAAATGAAAGAGAAGCGCGATGACACGACGCAGGTAATTTATTGCAAAATATGAAGCAGTTAGCGATTTACAGAAAATCTATTGATTGGACTGGAAAATTAAAACACTATTATGCTAATATGTAGCTTGTAGAATAATCTGACAAAAAATCAGAATGATTGCGTGTAAATTAATATGATTTTTAATCGTTAAAATAAATTTTTAGAGGTATCTTCATGATTTTTTTCTATCGTATCAAATTAGTTGTATTATGTTTTCAACACACTATCATACTAGCATATATCCTGAAGAATATCATATATTTTTCTGATTTTGTTTACTGTAGTGGATCATATTCTTTTAGGCATTATAAAACTTGCGTTTAGGCACGTTTAGGTCCCCTGTAGACCTGTCAAATTGAAACAGATTAGTCGGAATTGTTCACGAAAATGTGTTGCGTAATTCGATAGCTAGTCTCCTAAGTCCGTCAACGAAGAAACAGGCCCGTTTGAAAGTACTTCGGAGTGAACCCAACACCCTGTGAAATAACTTTTTAGAACGGGCAATAACACATAAGGGACTAAGACAACTGTCAAATCGTGGTGTCATTAATTCTTAGGTCAGGCCCCGAACTAATCTTATGTCCGTAGCTCAGACCAAATAAAAAACCAAGACAGAGCGCTATCAACAGTGAAGTGAAGCCGGTTTCGTAAACATGTGTGCAGTTTGTGTGGTGTAGTTTGATTGTAGTGTCATTGTAAATGGTTTCTCTATATGTATATCTACGCATTAAAATGTTTTTATTTTATGAGTTGATTGCAATTTGTGGTAATGTAAATTATTTTTGCATTTAAAGCATTATTATATAGAATCAAGTTTTTCCAACTGAACAGACAGCTGTGCAGCTGGGGAGTTTGTTGCGCCACTTCTTCTTCCCAGCTTAAGCACTATGAAGTGGTGAAGGGTGGGCGTTTTTGGGGGACTGTCTTATGTAATTTTGACGTTCGAAAAGTGCTGATTCTCAGCCTAGTTTGAATAAATGACTTTTGAATGTGTGCGTGTGAGCGTGTATGTATAGAGCGGAGGTATAGTTCTGGCATGTTTCACCTTATTGTTCGGAGCGCTCTGTCTTGCTTTTTTTATTTGGTCTGAGGAGTTATCCTCTAGGATGCGAGTGAAACCGCGGGCATCAGCACGCAGAATATGACTACCATAGGTAGAAACGGATTTCGTCGACGGAAGAATAGACAAAATGACAGATTGTGATTGTTTAACTGTCATTTTGTCTATTCTTCCGTCGACAAAACTCATTTCTACGGCGGTCATGCTACGCGTGCTGGTAGTTTTCGTTAAATTACAAACGAAATCTAAATACCTATATGTAATGATGACAGTTTATTTGATCAATGACTATTTTACCGTTAACTGTCCACATCTACTTAAGTACATGTATGTTTAATATCTACTGATTCATCGTCTTTAATTTTATTTTTAGATAAGTAACTAAGTGCAATGATTTAAACGAAATTAATAAAACTACAGGTAGGTATGTATTTAGGAAGTTCATAACTAACCACCGTAAGGACTATTCTTGCTTGCAGCGCTCGGCGGCTATAGAACCGGGAGGGTAACAGAAGTGGTCATCGTGTTCACGGGATTTTGTTTTCAAACTAATTAGAACTTCTTTGATCGTACCTAGCCTACCTATACTCCAATTTTGAAATAAGATTAAACATTCAAACAAACCTTTTTTACAGTCCGTTCAACCGATTTTGACTTCTATACCGTAGGCATAAGGATGGCATTAAAAGCAAAAAAGTGGTTACAATACCAACTGTTTACTGCAGCTGCCATTTGGCATGCCACCAACGCAATAGACTACTGGGAAATTTATCCAGTTCGAATGTTTTTTTTTTGATAAAAGATACAATTATTGAAATAATCTCGCGAAAATATCGCAGTATTATCGCAAAAAAGTACTGATAAATTAATTCATAAATACCGTAGATAAAATACCTAACGGTTGTACGTTGCAGTAAAACAACAGCTATTTCGTCGAGGATCAACAAGTCTTCGGTAGTATAGTGGTAAGTATCCCCGCCTGTCACGCGGGAGACCGGGGTTCGATTCCCCGCCGGAGAGAATCTTTTTGCATTTTCAAATGACTTTTTTTGCATTATAAAATTAAGCTTTTTAACCGACTTCCAAAAAGGAGGTGTTCGTCTCTATGTATTTTTCTTTTTAATGTATTTTCATCGATATTGATAATAAATAATAATTAAAAGTTTTTGTCAATTGTGGAACGATTTTGAATTGGTAGAGGAAGCTTGCGCGGTGGTCCCTTAAAAAATACTAAGTGAAAAATTACTTTAATTTCGAAAGTTGGTGGCAAAAAACTGTAATAGCGATCCAAAGACACCGACTTCCGAATTTTGTTTTGGAAGTCGGTTGTTTTTTTTTAAATGCAAATAACTTTTTTTTTGTATTACCTGCACCTCGATCACACTGGATAAGTCCACGTACGCCAGCGCCAAAGCTTATGATACACTTCACCAAAAAAATGGATTCTGTACGAATCGAACTTTTGAGCACTTGTATATTCCTCCTTACATAATGTTCTTCATGGCAGTCTTTCTTTGGATACATAGAGGTAACATTCGGGTAACTGAGTAACTTAGAATTGGTTTAGGAGATTAATTTTTTATGTTTTATGCTTAAGAACTTGAGTTGAGTTTGTTTTGTCTTTACTGTGAAACATGAAATTAACGATGTAGTAGGAGGTACCAACATAAGCAGATAGTTAGGTATGTAATTATTCCATTTTGTAATGTTGGTATAGGTTGGTCCAGCGCGGGAATGATTTATAACTTGTATATAATTAATTATGCAATATTTATTTTTTACACTAGAAACGCACTTACGATTTTTTTTAATTTATTCATTTAAATCATTCATCAACTTAATTTAAACTAAGATTAGCGTCAGATTATCACGATAATTATGAGTTAGTCGATACGCGGCTAAAATCGATTTATTGCCTTAATAGTGAGGTGAAAGCGAATGTCAAAAAACCGATATGTAAATGTTCGAGTATCGATAATTACCGGTCCCTTAAAAGGCGGACGATTCCGGCTACAATCGGTTAGTGATTGCTTTTTAAATTGCTGCCTTGCGCGCCGGCTCGATGACCGAATGCCGACTACTGGATGGATTTTTTTATTTATTATCGAGTGGCGGATTTATGTCGATAGTTTGTCGAATCACGTGCTAGCCTATTAAGTTGGAAACGAGATGCAATCTTCATTTAATAGTACATCACAGAAGCATACATAAACGTTGATATAGGTAGTCTATGAGAGAGCATAGACAATGTTTTAATAGCGGCTTTAAAGTTGCAATTTATTTAGTTAGGAACCTACATAGTTTGGGCGGGAACAGCTACTCTTAGAATCGCCATATAATAATACAGTGCACCGGTAAAAAACTAGGCCTCAGCTATAAAACTTATTTGAACACCTGGTGGTATTAGCGATACAAAAGTCAGTATCATTAAATTGTATCTTAATAAAAAGTGTGACTAATGATATTTTAATGAAACATATTAATCAATCGGGCCTCCGACAATTGCGAAAGTAAAAACAGAAGATAAACAATGCCGCGCTGTCTATACAGTAACTACTGCTAAACGAATAAAAGTTATTACGGTTAATCTACTCCATCGACGCACTATTAATGAAATATTTAATAACGAGCAATAATTTTTCTTTTAATCCAAGTAATTAATTTCAGCCAATTAAGTTTATCGACTAATTACGTCGATACGCGCTTGTGCCCATCACTAAATTTTAATATCTTTTGCAAATAAAATCGATTAAACCAATTTAGCACGCTGTATAAAATAATTATTGTTAAATAGAGAAACTACTAGTTGTTGAACATTTTTACTACATAACGGGAAGTTAGTTATAAACCGACATTACGATTATTTTAACTAAAAACGGTTCCGATTTTTAATAAAAAAGACGATGTTGTAATGAGAGTTAATTAAATAATAACAATATAATTTGAGATGCTGACTTTGATTGTATTTAAAGTTTATTTCACAATTATCGATTGGGAATCGGATTTATAATCGATGTATCGGTAAAATCGTAAAGCTCGGTTTACGATCGCGCGCGTCGCGTGCTCGGCACAGACTGCCGGAGGGCGGTCGTTCCGCCCTCGGGGTAACTATGTGCTCTCGACCTTACAATTGATATTCGATTTATGTGACCCTTTTTTAATGTGTAACGGTTACTATTTGCACTATTGATATTTCAGTGAATTTTTCGTGAGAATTTCTCGCGTCAAATCTCGTTATTTCAGGGATATGGAGAAGAATAATGAATAGGTACCAAAGATTTTTTGTATTCTTCGTAGGTACCTACTGAAAGGTTTGCTTATATGTGTCGTGCAAAACTGGGGGACTTTCATATTGCATTATACCTATGTACCTACGTGAAACATCTTTAAAACTTAGCTACTAATGTAAAAATAAACCGAATTAAATCCTAGCATTTAACCTAATTTAATTATCAATTGAGGCGCTAAAAACGGTCTACATTATTGAACGTAATTCCTAGCAAAACACTTCCAAAATCAAATCATTCATATGAAAACTCGATCAGATCTCGAACAAACTTGACAACTGTGCAAAAACCGTTAGTATCACCTCGCCCCACCAGAGGCCGCTAATTAGTATAGTAGGCACTGTTGCCAGCAACGCGAGCGCGCGATTGGTGATCACTGGAGTGTGGAGCGAGCCTTACTTATGTACTTGTGTTACTTAACGCACTTTAATGGGTTTATTAATGCTAATGCTGTATTTGTTCGGGTTCATGTCAGAGGAACGAGGAGGAACTTTTTTTGTTGGTTTTTTGTGGTGTGAAAAAGTTTCATTTCAAGTTTTGCATTAAGGATCAATTTGGTTTACTGAAAGACTTAATAGAAAGTAAGAAAATACGTTTATTTGCGGAAAACATGACGCAAAGAAAGAACACAAAACAAAAAAAGAACAAGTTGGGGGAAAATATGCGTCACATCCACGCAAACGGCCATCGCTCAGCATAATGCTGCGACCCTATGCGAGACAGAGCCCCAGCGCTGGTTTTTAACTGACAGCTGGCGTTGACGTTATGACGTCGACCGGTGCAGCATTTAATGAGGTAGGTATAAATAAAAATAAAAATACAATAATTAATCTACATGTCTCATGATCTGAAGGAGCAGTGATAGCCTAGTGGTGTGACTGTCGGACTGCCAAGATATAGTCTCGAGTACGAACTCAAGGCACGCACCTCTGACTTTTCGGATTCATGTGCGTATTGTATAATTATCACTTGCTTCAAAATCGGTGAAGGAAAACATCGTGAGGAAACCGGCATGCCTGAGGGATATTTCTCGACGGCATGTGAAGCCAAGTCAGAGGCCCATGGGCGGCTTTAAAACTCTGACACAAGGTTAGTTACTAACCATACGAAAAGAAGAAGAAGATCTAAAGCATTGCAGCTTTTTGAACCCATGTTCAGTTAAATCAATTCACGCCATTGATCTGAAGCAGGTACCGCCTAGTAATCTACAAAAGACAAAGGTAAAACTTATTCCAAAACGTTTTGAATTGTCCTCATTTTAGCAATCTGAAGAAACAAGTAAGTTGCGATCATCATTAATTTAATAATAGGTATTTATAATACATCATGTGACTTTAATCATACTAGGTATACGTACTATCGAAGAACTTCATATCTAAGCAGTTTGAAATCAAAATGCCGTGAACACGATGACCACAACTGTTACCGCCCCGGTTCTATAGCTGCCGAGCGCTGCAAGCAGAAATAGTCCTTACGGTGTATAGATATGAACTTCTTCGATGGTACATAAAGCTGAAAAATAAAGAACATTGTGTTTTCACACTCCCCAGAATTTCTAATCAATCATCGATTCCACGATTTTCAAATTGAATCATTTTCACATTTTTCGATTGGCAACACCTCCGATATTACCCCTGTCGAGGGGAATGGAAGTCACTTTCGTTAATATCCGCCGAGGACCGCCCTGTCTCCTCATGCCTTCAGGCTATTTACTACATGCGTAACTTAATAGCTTGGATATTGTACTGACTTTGTACTTGCTCTGGTTGGGTGTGACTAGATTTAAAAATGCTTTCAAAGTTTTTTTTACGGTTGTGAGTGGAATGCCGGGATGCTATGATTACGTTGTATCTACATCGCCACATGCATCAAAGACCTGACGTCACACAAAATCCTGACGTCAGCGTTTACAACGCGAACATCCAGTGCCGGATTAAGCAAGCGCGGGGCCCGTAGCAAATTTTATAGACGGGCCCTTTGTTGAGTGACGCACTACGGGTGAAAAAGTCTTATCATAGTCGATACCTTGCACCTGTGTAAATCCCCGAGCAACCAATCTAGCTTTATATCTTTCAAAATTACCAGAAGCATCACGTTTTTCTTTAAAAACCCATTTACATTGAATAATATTTTTATCTATTGGCCTATCTACTAACTCCCATACATGCTTTTGTATTAATGAATCATATTCATTATCCATGGCAGATTTCCAATCAAGGTAATACTTAGAAGACATTGCTTCAGCATATGTTTTAGGTTCAGTGACCATCATTGAAATGTCACTATTATCAAAATTACTAACATAGTCATTTAACCATACAGGTGGTTGACGATTTCGTACAGGTCTTGAAAGCTGTTCAGTGAACTCATTTCTATCAGAAATATTTTGCTCTATATTTTCCATTGTATCATTTTCTACACTATCACTTATAATTGAAACATCTTGATTATTATCAGAAGATTCCACTATTATGTCTTCTTCATCTGATGAATTACAATCATGAGTCACAATAGGTTCTAAATGAGTATTTTGAGTCTCATCAATATTAGACTCTGATATTTGATTAGAATTCAAAGAATTGATTACAATATGAGGACTCTCAATAGACTGAGATCCATGATCAGAATATAATGGACTGATTATATTAGGATTCTGAGTTACAGAAGTACATCCAGAAATATTTTCTAGAAAAACTACATTTCTAGCTTTTATCATTTTTCCTGGCTGTAATGGATCAGCTAATCTATAGCCTTTAGAATGATCACAATAACCTAACATGATATATGGTTTAGACTTAGCATCAAGCTTATTTCGATGCATATCTGGAGTTAATGCATAAACTAGACATCCAAAAACCTTAAGATTACTTAAATCTATTTTGGCACCTGACCACATTTGTTCTGGGGTGGCATTTTTTAAAGCAGTTGTAGGACTTAAATTTTTCAAGTAAACAGCAGTTGATACTGCTTCACCCCAATAACGCTTATCTAAACCAGAGTCACGAAGCATTGTTCGAGCCTTTTCAATAAGAGTCCGGTTTAAGCGTTCCGATACTCCATTTTGTTGAGGAGAGTAAGGAATAGTAGTCTCATGAATGATACCATTAGCAGAGAAAAAATCTTTCATCAAGTTGTTACAGTATTCAGAACCATTATCAGTTCTTATTCGTTTAATTTTTAACCCCGTTTGATTTTCCACTAATGTTTTAAATTCAACAAATTTTGAATGAATCTCATGTTGTGACTTAGTTTTAAGTAAATAAACAAAAGATTTCCGAGTGAAATCATCAGTCAATGTCAATATATATTTTGAATTTCCCCATGAAAGGATAGGCATAGGACCACATAAATCTGAGTGTATTAAATCTAATTTACATGTTGCTCTTCTTGATACACCTTTTGGAAATGTTTTAGTTTTCTGTTTCCCCTCAATGCAAGGAACACATGGCTTTAGAGCTTTATCATCAAATGAAATGCCATCTGCAAGACCATCACGTAATAACAACATACCTTTATAACTGAGATGTCCTAATCGCTTATGCCACAAATCAATATCATTACATGCAGCTGTGACTAATGAAGTTTCAAATGATTCTGCATCCGTATTTTCGGGAGACATCAAAGATTGTGGATGCTGATTGAGTTTATATACGCCATTGATATTACAAGCTGAAAAAATACAATTTCCATTAACTTTAATATTATTTTTAGTATATGCTTTACACTCTTTATTATCAAATACTAATATATAACCCCTCTGAGTAATTTTATTTACAGAGAGTAAATTAGCAGCAATATCTGGCACATGAATAACATTGGTAATGGTCTTCTTTAAATTATTATTAAGGGTGACCTCAACATTGCCAGATCCAGAACCATAAACAGTTTGATTATTAGCTATGGTGACTACAGTTTTATTTTTATCAGAATAGTTATGTAGCCAGTCTTTTCGCATAGACATATGTGTTGTACAACCAGAGTCCACCAACCAGTCAGAGCTTCCACATAAACCTGTGAACAAAGCAGCAGCCTGCTTCTCTTCACATTCCACTGTTGTAGGGATAGCTGAACAGTTGCAACTTGTCGCTGAGCTGTCACACATTGCAGCTAAACTGTTGGCTGCAGCTTTTTTCTTCAAATCTGGACACTTGGGTCGAATATGTCCCTCTTTTTGACAATGATGACATCTGATCGTCTTTCTATTAAATTTCTGCGCTATCAATGCGCTGGTTTGAGAGGTAAGCTCTGAACGCCTGAAATCACCACTCATGAGTCTTTGCTTAACCATTTCCGATGTCAAAGATTCTGCCTGAGAGCCTTCAATGGCCATGATGAGAGGGTCATAATCATCAGGTAACCCAATCAAGAGAATTTCTGCTATCTCATTATCATCTATTTTACAGCCAATTTCACATAATTCTTGCGTTGCAGATATTATTTCCGATATATACCTTTCCATAGAGTTAAAAGTTGAATAATGAATTCTAGCAAGCTTCCTTTTCAGATATAAGCGCCGACTAATTCCAGTATTTTCATACGCCTTTTGTAAAGCAAGCCATGCTTCCTTTGCAGTATTTGCATTGCGCACATGCGGGTAACATGCTTGACTAATATTGAGGCAAATCTTTGCGTATGCTCGTTGATTGTGAGCATCATTATTGTGATCACCAGTCACATGCATCCAAAGCCCTGCATCAATAAGCAAAAGCTTCATTTGAAACTTCCATGCAGAATAATTTCGAGCACCTTCTAGTTTTTCAATAGATACCACATGTGGATTACTGGGATTCATCCGGATTGCTGTTTCAGAGACTAGTTTTGTCTGAGACGGCAAACGTGGCGGCGATGACATTGCATCAATTTAATTTTTAATAAAAACTTTATACCCAACTTGTTCTTGTTCACTAATTGACGTGTCTGGGCCCATAACCTGTTAAAGGTTTCAATAAATGGCCAATTTAGTTGTTATTTCACATTTTATTTTATATGAACACACACGGACATCATATATTACCACAGACAAGAATACAGTAGATAATATCTTACTAAGTAAATGTCACTCACAATCAAAGACAAAATATAATTGAGTACTTGCCTTTTTACCTAATACAATTTTAACACCCTTGATCTGCTATGTATAAAGTGGTAAAAAAAAAACAATACTCAATACGTCTATTTGCAATCAACTTTTAGAAATTGTACTACCCATATTCTGACGTCTTAGTCGGCAAGGTAGTACGTATCACGTTTTTGAGACATCAAGTAAATTCAATATACCACTTCTTAATAAGTTTCACTCAAAAAATTATGCTCAGGCGGAAATGGGGCCCGGGTTTGAATACGCGGGGCCCCCTTTAGCGCGGGGCCCGTAGCAATTACTACTCTTGCTACGTGGTTAATCCGGCACTGCGAACATCATATATATAACCTCCCCGACATCAATCGTTGGGCAGTTGCCCGCCAGACACGACACCCGTCTGGTCGGAGGATCCTCCCTTTTCTTAGAGAAAGAGTGAACTTTACACCACATACATACCTCTAAATTGGTGACCCCGACGTGATCTGATCAAGCAACCTTCTGATAGGACACTATAATTATGTCCTTCTAGAGCGTCCCCGTCCAAGAAGGTCATAATTATAGCGACCCTATTGTTGCTGTTCTTCAGAAAGGTCAGGTTTACTCGCAACCGGCCAAATGTATGAACGTAAAACAAGCAAAAGTAGTTTATTAGGATAGTAGCAGGTGGCGTTCTGTAGCTTCTCCCTTCCCCCATGAGAAGATGGCGTGAGTTTATGTATGATATAAGTTTTTCTCTAAATAATTCATGCCCTTCCTTGAAATCGGTGTTTTTGTCCTTAGGCAATCGGATTGGTCGCCGATCAAAAATCTTAATAGAATTAACCAGTAACCCTAATTGCGTAATACACGATCAATCTGAATCTGAATCTTTTTGAAACAAATTGCTAATCCATTGCTTCATAAGTCGAAAAAAAAATCATCTGCTCAACAACGTAAATAACGCAATGAATGTTGTTGATCTGTCAAAATGAAATAGATTAGTCTTAATCGTTTACGAAAATGTGTTGCGTAATTAGATTGCTGGACAGTGGCTATTGACGGAGCATCAACAACTAAATATTAGTTGTTGATTGGGAAAAGCTGAAGTGAGTATAAAAATAGGTTTTCAAATCAACACTAACATATCGGGTGTAAAAAGACACTTTCCGAAGCCGAAAGCCACATATTCTACCCATTATTTGCATCATTTTTTTCCACTAGACCATACCTGGGAATCCACTGGTTCTGGAGATATTGAAGGTCAAAGTCGCATTTTTTTTTTTTACTTTTTCACGAAAATGAATTGTATGCGATAATACGAAACTTTTTTCCAAACAAACATTACCTGAATTTTAGATTTATCTTAACAGATTACGCATTTGAAGTTACAAAAACGCAATGAACAACAAGTACCTACCTACGTAGCGTAGGGGCGGAGCTTAACTAACACTGAATCCGTTCATTCAAGCGTGGGTTCGCGTTACATTGCGCGCAATAAAAACTTGTTTTTTTTTATAAAAAAAAAAAAAATTACGGTTCCCAGCAATAATTTTTGCGCAAAGCTACTTAGCTATACGTACAGTATGCGTAGTTTACGGCTTTGTGATGTGTCTTTTTACACCCTGTATAGGTACCATCAAAGAAGTTCATATCTAACCAGTTTCAAAACAAAATCCCGTGAACAAGATGACCACATCTGTTACCAGCCCGTTTCTATAGCCTCCGAGCGCAAGAAGAAGAAGAAGAATAGTTCTTACGGTGGTTAGATATGAACTTCTTCGATGGTACATTACGAACCATTCATCTGTATTGTGTCAAGCTTTCTTTATTCTTGGAAAATGATAACTACTTATTACATCTCAGTTTTATTTATTTATTTTTACTTTAACATAAAACGGCCAAAGGCCAATTACAATAGTTAAAGACACAACACACTATATTAGTACAAAAAAAAAAAAAAAAAAAAACAAAAGAATACAGCTACTCGACAATCATACGCTCATCTCACAATACTCCAGACATGTTGACAAGATCTTCTTCCATTCATCCGCGAACACATCACAGTGAGGCTTAGCGTCCAAGAGAGCGTTGAGCGCAGAGAGCGTGCGAGGGACAGGAGACTGGGCTCGAGCGACGGTTCGACTCCAAGGCACGGCGAACAATCTGTGCCTCCTGCTACGGTTATAGTTCATGGGAGCAAAAAGACGGGACAGTTCGTCATGCAATTCAGGAGCATCTGTTTTTCCTTGAAGGATCTTACACATATTAATAATTTGGTCATTTTTTCTTCTAACCTCGAGAGAGTTATAACCTAAACAGCCTAAAAGAAAGTTCGAGGGATACATAAAAGGATAATATCCATTCAAACGTTTATATAGATACCTAAGATAAGCTTTTTGTACCTTTTCTAAGAGTAAAGTGTACTTCTTTTCGTGCGGGTTCCAGACGCATGCACTGGACTCCAGTTTGGTACGAACCAGTACATTAAAAATAGATTTAATAGCGCTGGTGTTGCTAAAATCTTTAGCATTGCGCAGAACGAAACCTAATCGCCTAAATGAATCATTTGCTACCGTTGCCATGTGATCATGAAACGTTAGCTTGTTGTCAAATGTGACACCTAGATCCTTCATTCCAGATGTTCTATTAATAGCGCTACCATTCATTTTATAAGTAAAGGTGATAGGGTTTCGTGCTCGAGTAAAACTCATGACGAAGCATTTGGAAGAGTTAAATTCCATTTTGTTCTTCACGGGGTGTGAAGACATGACAAGTTGACAAGATCTTCTTCCATTCATCCGCGAACACATCACAGTGAGGCTTAGCGTCCAAGAGAGCGTTGAGCGCAGAGAGCGTGCGAGGGACAGGAGACTGGGCTCGAGCGACGGTTCGACTCCAAGGCACGGCGAACAATCTGTGCCTCCTGCTACGGTTATAGTTCATGGGAGCAAAAAGACGGGACAGTTCGTCATGCAATTCAGGAGCATCTGTTTTTCCTTGAAGGATCTTACACATATTAATAATTTGGTCATTTTTTCTTCTAACCTCGAGAGAGTTATAACCTAAACAGCCTAAAAGAAAGTTCGAGGGATACATAAAAGGATAATATCCATTCAAACGTTTATATAGATACCTAAGATAAGCTTTTTGTACCTTTTCTAAGAGTAAAGTGTACTTCTTTTCGTGCGGGTTCCAGACGCATGCACTGGACTCCAGTTTGGTACGAACCAGTACATTAAAAATAGATTTAATAGGTGTTGCTAAAATCTTTAGCATTGCGCAGAACGAAACCTAATCGCCTAAATGAATCATTTGCTACCGTTGCCATGTGATCATGAAACGTTAGCTTGTTGTCAAATGTGACACCTAGATCCTTCATTCCAGATGTTCTATTAATAGCGCTACCATTCATTTTATAAGTAAAGGTGATAGGGTTTCGTGCTCGAGTAAAACTCATGACGAAGCATTTGGAAGAGTTAAATTCCATTTTGTTCTTCACGGGGTGTGAAGACATGACAAGTTGACAAGATCTTCTTCCATTCATCCGCGAACACATCACAGTGAGGCTTAGCGTCCAAGAGAGCGTTGAGCGCAGAGAGCGTGCGAGGGACAGGAGACTGGGCTCGAGCGACGGTTCGACTCCAAGGCACGGCGAACAATCTGTGCCTCCTGCTACGGTTATAGTTCATGGGAGCAAAAAGACGGGACAGTTCGTCATGCAATTCAGGAGCATCTGTTTTTCCTTGAAGGATCTTACACATATTAATAATTTGGTCATTTTTTCTTCTAACCTCGAGAGAGTTATAACCTAAACAGCCTAAAAGAAAGTTCGAGGGATACATAAAAGGATAATATCCATTCAAACGTTTATATAGATACCTAAGATAAGCTTTTTGTACCTTTTCTAAGAGTAAAGTGTACTTCTTTTCGTGCGGGTTCCAGACGCATGCACTGGACTCCAGTTTGGTACGAACCAGTACATTAAAAATAGATTTAATAGCGCTGGTGTTGCTAAAATCTTTAGCATTGCGCAGAACGAAACCTAATCGCCTAAATGAATCATTTGCTACCGTTGCCATGTGATCATGAAACGTTAGCTTGTTGTCAAATGTGACACCTAGATCCTTCATTCCAGATGTTCTATTAATAGCGCTACCATTCATTTTATAAGTAAAGGTGATAGGGTTTCGTGCTCGAGTAAAACTCATGACGAAGCATTTGGAAGAGTTAAATTCCATTTTGTTCTTCACACCCCACTCCACTATCGCCTCAATATCACGCTGCAGTGCCAGACTATCGACTTCAGAATTAATTTCGGAAAAGAGTTTTAAATCATCTGCGTATAATAAACTTCTGGCGTGATGAATAACTGAAGGAAGATCATTAATCATTATCAAGAAGAGAAGCGGTCCCAGAATTGATCCTTGACTGACTCCGGAACGCGTATGATAGGGCTGGGATTCATAAAGGCCCAGTCTGACAAACTGCTGACGATCGCGAAGATAGTCAGCGAGGAGCTGTAACAGCCCTGGGGGAAATCCGATGGCACATAGCTTTGCCAGCAGAATATCATTATTGACCCTATCAAACGCTTTCCGGAAGTCAAAGTACAAGACATCGACCTGACCCCCACGGTCTAATCGTTTAGATATGTAATCTACTAGGGTAAGAAGGTTAGTATTTACTGATCTTTTTGCTCTGAAACCATGTTGTTCATTACACAGATACTTTTATTTTATGACATATACTTTTTTTTATGACATGTCTTTGGAATTCTAATAAATATTTCCCCATTTATAGAAAGTTCCACAGTTTTTTAAATCAAGCTATCAAGGACGCATAGCCGGACAATAAAAGTACCTAATTTTATTAAATAAAATGTGAATCATGTACTCAACTTTAACGAGTACCCAATTACTTCTAAACACAATGAAAATGTCGAACGAATTGAAAAATAATAAAAGTGCATTGTGCTAAAAGTAGTTTTTTGAATAAAGAACGTACGCCGATTGGCTGTATCGCCTCAGGCAAGATGGCGGGGTGCCGAATGTTGCCAGCCTCTCGGCCGGAAATATGGATTCTGTTTGTCTAATGACCTTCCTAATTCGAATTTGTTCTTTCGATTTTCGAATAAAGCGTGTCAAAAGGTTGTAACTTGTAAGTAAAAAATAAAAAAAATAATGAACATTGTAAAAATAAATTGTAAGAACAAAAGTAATGGCTACTTTCGTTTTGTTAATTGCATTTTTTATGTCTTGTTGAGATTTTTTCGCTGATTCAAAGAACCACTATGAATAATGGAAGAAGTTTTATGCCTTTATAGAGTTGCAGTAGGTTACGCAAAGCTCAAGTAATTTGTGACAAAGCTATTGGCAAATAATAATCAAAGGCAAGGCTTTCAGGTTATCAGGTGTCCTCCGGGAAAATGTTTGTAATTTAAAGTGACCAGGACCGAAAACTATCTCTTGAAATGGAAATATCTACATGTTGAAGATGAGTTTTCAAATCTGAAACAGGGTCACAGTCTAACAGAACTTCTGAATCATGATAGATAGTCAAAGAGTAGATAGGTATTTTTTTACTAAGGACTTAAGTACCTATTTTAATTTTTACAAATAAATAAGAAACTGAGTTGTGGAGGTCAGATAGGCAGTCGCTCCATGTAAAATACAGGTATTTAGCTGCATCCGGTTAGACAGAAGGCTTTCCTGTCTAACCGGATGCAGCTGTATACCCCAAAATAGGTATGAAAAGGCTAGGCAGATGATGATTATGATGAATAAAGAAACTGTAACATCAAAGATTATAACAAAACAGGATAAAACCTAAAAACCGCAACCTATTTCGTAAATTATGTAATTAAAATACTCATAAGTACAGCAAAAGGGCACGATGAAAATAACGCGGTAAATCAAGCCGCGAGGAAATAAAGCGCGTTCTTAACAAAATATTTTTCGGTTCACAAAAAAGGTCTTAATTACGAAATTTCGAAAAAGGAACGCAGTAAAGAAAGTAAAAAGGCGCGCGGCGAGCACTGGCGACCGTTATGTTCGTGGAAGTGCGTGATTGATTCCGCGCGCCCGCCCATTGTGGTCAGCTGATTCTGATAGCTATGCGTGGGCAAGCCTGCGCAACGGAATGTGGCTTAGGCATTAGGAACAATGTTAAATTAACACCTTCGTAAGATACACGATGGGAGAAACATTTTTGGACGCGCCAAATGCTTTCATGTCTTCCGTCCTCTTGTGGACTAACAACAGGCTGTGCAGTGTTACGGTTGAACAAGACTAACACATTTTCAGCTAGATGAAGTAAGCTTTGCAGGACTTTTACCTATTCAGGTAGGTATAATAAGTAGAGAGTATCTTCATCATATCAATTTAACTTAGATTACCAAGATTTCCCTTTGATTTTATTTGAGCGGGATCTACATTTGTAATGTGTTTTATTCTGGTGAAAAAACTCGAGGTCTGTTAAAGATGCTTGTGTCAGGTTTTTAAGTCTAATATTAAATATTCTGAAAACGGCTAAGTAATAAGGCTAAGAAATAACTGCCGCATGGGTCGATCCATCAGGTTAAGCTACGCTTGCCGGGGTCTGTCCGTGGATGAGTGACCAACTTTACATACCGAAACTCCTCCGTGCCTCGGAAAGGACGTTAAACGTTTAGTCCCGGCTGGCATTCGTGAATCTTTGACAGTCGTTACGGGTCGTCAGAAGCCCGAAAGTCTGTCAACTAGTCTTACCAAGTGGGTATCGTATTACTCAGTAACTGGGTTGTAGCGGTTACATAAGCAGTCACTCCATATAAATTACTGGTCTTCAGCTGCATCCGGTTAGACTAGAAGCCAACCCCAACATAGTTGGGAAAAGGTTTGACAGATTGACTAAATATTTAGAAAAATCTGAATTGTACAATGATATTTGGGTAAAAATCATTTTACAATTCGTTCATGACATGATAGCCGTGATAGTAATGATAGCCTAGTGGTGTGACCATCGGACTGCCAAGTCATAGGTCTGGAGTTCGAACCCAAGGCAACGCAACCCAAACTTTTCGGATTCATGTGCGTATTATATAATTATCTCTTGCTTCAAAAACGGTGAAGGAAAACATCGTGAGGAAACCGGCATGCTTGAGAGATGTTTCTCGACGGCATGTGAAGCCAAGTCAGAGGCCCATGGGCGGCTTTAAAACTCTGACACCAGGTTAGTCACTAACCACACGAAAAGGTGTCATGATAATTTTACTATTACCTACCTAGGTAGGTCCACACCCACGGGCACTGATGAAGGATGCCAAAAAATATTAGGCAAAATAATTATAAAATCTAAAATCTAATCGTCGCCTTCGATCTTATTGTGCACTATTTTATATTCAAATCAAATCCTAAAAAACTGCGAGTGACCCAATCAAAGGTTATACGACAAAATTATTCTACAGACGATAAAATCTCTTATGACCCTTACACCAATGGAAATAAAGATGAAATTTCATGTGACATCCAGTTTCCTGATTGTAATCTATCTCGGTTTGTGTATTGAGTAATGTTGACAAGCAGGCTGATTTGGGAGCAACTTTCTATAAGTATAAACAAGTATGGCTTGTATGTATGTATGTGTATGAGGAATACGTAACGACTGTCGAAATTTGTACGAGGTGCTACCGAGCCACCACGGAAAGTTGAAACGTAGGACAATAATTACAACAATTGACAAACTTTCTTTAAAGTAAATCGAAATGTATCTAAGTCTAAATCTGATTGCTCTAAATCGACTACTCGAGCTACATAGCACAGCAAAGTTTTTTTTGTCTCTACGTAAACTGAGATACTTACCTACTTCGCATTTGGATCTGTACTATGAAAACGGACAAATTATCCTTTTCCAAGTAAATATTTCATCAATACAGAAAAACTACCAAAAATATTAGCAATATTTTAATATTGCCAATATTTTTGGTAGTTTTTCTGTACAGATACAGGCAACTAAAAATTCCTATCCTGTCGTTACTATAATCCAAGACATATTTCCGTTAACTTTTACAAAATGTTCTCAAGCCCGAACTCTTCGTAAACAGTCGTAGCAATTACGCCACGGCATGGCTGGTGCCAATTAAATGATAAAACTGGTGTGACAAACGGACCGACAAACAATGCGGTGCGATTAGATTTACAGCTCTTGATTTATATACGAGACGATAAATTTGATAGTTATGTAATTGATTATCTGTGGAAGAAGCTAGATTGATATTACTACAGTTGGATCAGTGACCAATCAGTCTATTCTGTAAAAATCTGATATAGGTGAAGTTAGCTGTCATTAATGCCAATTAGGGATTGACACTAATGACAGCTCACTTCACCTAAGTTTTCAGGGTGAGATTTACTGAATAGATCGGCTGTATGTAAGTGACTACTGGCAGCCGATCAGAGGCAACGAAGGTAGCAGACGAAACACCCAAGGGTTTTTAGACAGCATTATAGGACCCCGCGATATTAGCCGTAGAACCTATGACCGTTGGGGTAGACGTCAACTTGAGTGGAGACCACGAGTTTGTTTATTCATTTAGAGCAGGGTTTCTCAGAGTGGGGTATGCGAACCCCTAGGGGTTCGCCATTCGATGATAGGGGTTTCGCGCCCATTTATGGTCATGACCGAGAGAGTAAATTATAGTTTGAGTATTGAGCAAGACGAGTCATTATTAGAAATATCCGTTGATGAAACTCTTCGAGCTGATTTAAAAAGGATGTCTTTAATTGATATGGGCAGCTAGACAGGAAGAATATCCCGAACTCTCACGCAAAGCAGTGAATTTCCTTTTACCCTTTGCTACAACATATTTATGTGAGAGTGGGTTTTCACACCTAATCATGATAAAAACTAAATACAAAATTCAACTTTATGCTGAGTCAGAATTAAGGCTCAACTTGTCCAAAATTATTCAATTTGCGAAAAGAAACAAGCCCACCCATCACATTAATATTAAAAATATACTTATTTTTTGCCCTGCATTTGTTACCTTTTATTAAAATATAAAACCTTATTTTCTTCAACATAATATTTTATTCTTATTTTTTATCTTTGGTTAGCTTAGGGGTTCGTTGTCATCTGAAAACTTTAACGGGGGGACGTGGAGCCATAAGTTTGAGAAACCCTGATTTAGAGGACCAGCAGCAAAATACTTTCATGCACCAACTTTTTATGATAGGTATGTTATGCTTTTTATGATATGTATGTAAAATCTTAATAAACCTCACGTAACAATGAGTCATCAAGGAAAAAGTTCGCGAATTCATGATCTTTTTAAAAAGCTTTCTACAACGTACTAGGCTATTCAAAATGTAATGATAATCGGTTCATATTTTCTATAATAATAATAAAGCTTTTTTAAACAGATTTTTTGTATGTATGAACTTGTTAATCTCTAGAATTACCAGTCGGAAATGACTAAATATTTTTGCATTTGCTAGCCCATTTCTTGAGGAAGGCTATAGGCTATTTAACATCAGGCTAGGAGCCCATAGGCGCCGGGCAAAAATAACCGATTATCATTACTTTTTGAATAACCTAGTATCTCAGGTAGGACGCCCACAGGTTTAGGAGCGACGATTTCCGCAGGGTGGCTGGTATTAGCAGCTGAATGAGAGTTGCCGAGAATGGTAATGAATGGCGGGCCATAGGAGAGGCCTATCTCCAGCAGTGGACTGCTGTGAGCTGATGATGATAACGATGGAGTGGATAACGATGGAAAAGAATCGGCAAAGCCCTTGAAAACATACTTTCTAGGTGTTAGAAGTCTAGGCTAGTCACTGTAGATGACGTTGATTGACTGAAGAAGACAGTAGATAAATATATGCAAATAGCCTAAGGTGAGGTTCTATACAGGGTGGCAGGGACATCGACGCGAAAACTGATACCATGGATTCAGTACATGATTCTGAACCCCGCCGCATTGAAATTTATTATATATACGGTCAAAATGTATGGAACAGCAGTTTTTTTTATTTATAACCGACGAAAAATGTTCACAATCGAATCCAATGGTATCAGTTTTCGCGTCCATGTCCCTGCGACCCTGTATTGTGAGTTGAAGACTGAGGTTGAGGTTAGACTTTTATTCAGAATTAGCTTCTGCCCGCGACTTCGTCCGCGTGTTTTAATATAAAATATATCCTATGGCACTTTGTAATAGCGTAGCTTTCTATCAGTGAAAGATTTTTTGAAATCGGAACAGTAGTTTCGAAGATATAGATATATGATATTATTAGTTTATCGACTGCGCAGCAAGCTTAGTGAAGCCGCCCCTGGGATCACCGAAAACACTGGCTGGTGACAGTCACTCTAGCAAAGCGTCGTGTCGATGGTTGCAGGGCAGCTGTCTTCTGATGACAGAAGAGGATGTCAGTAAGTGTATTATCTATGGTCAGAGGAGCCGCTGTCGTACCACGTCCACGAAGAACTGCTTTATTTCGGCAGAATGCTGATGGTATTGAAGCTGCTGAATCACTTATACGATGAAAACTTCTGGCAAAGGCTATCCTTCGCCGTTATATAGATATGTAGTGGCTTTATGAATGGACTACGGTTATTTACAGCTTCTGTATAGGGGTCCAAATTGGACGATGGTATTGTAAATGTTTATTGATGTGCGAAGCACTTCCGGTATTTAAATTAATTAGAGCTTGCGAACGGATTAGTCGGAAGGTTTTTACACATATAGTCACGTTGGCGACCACCTATTTGCCGAGCTCAAAAGGTCTTATTACCAAACAAAGTTTTTCTTTGGACAAGGATTATACCATCGAGCCAGTTTTTGAAATAAGAACCTAACATAAATTGATATGCAGTTCTTTTTACAAATAAGTCCGTTATAAGTTGTCAGTTTTGTATTAAGAACTTATCAGTAGTCTGTGTAAAGTTTGAAATTCATAAATGAGTTCTATGGTTTAGGCCAGGGTCTGAAGATAAAACCTTGTTTTGTAATAGGCCGGAATCTGTTGAAGTCTATCGAAACTTTGGCTTAGTTGTGCAGTTGATGACCACAGAGATTTTATCATAGCTGTACCTGTATGTTTAACTGTAAAATATTTAGCTGTGACTCACTGAACACCTGTCGCCTTCTTTATGGCGGACGATAGAAAGCCTTAAAAAGTTTATTCGCGACTTTTTCCTTAATGACTAATTGTTACGTGAGGTTTATTATGTGGGCTTTAAAATGTAACTCTTTAGGTAACACGTTTTGATGTGTAACCATCTTTCCTATCGCTATCTGTGGGAGTGATTTCGTGAAAAGGGACGGAAGTGTGTAACAAGAAGCCGGGGAAGCGCGCGCTATTTGATTTGACCGATGAGCACGCGCGGTGCTAGAGTTTGCCGTCAGATGGTACCAACCACCCATTTTCCGAGAGGTTGGTACTGTCAGCCAAGATGTCAGATGTTACACATCATATGCCACTACTGTAAGGCTCACTCGTTTTTTTACATACAATACCATACTTAACCTAAAAATTATGTTTCCTAAAAGTATTGTGCGCTAAATAAACAGCATGAATCAAAAACTACTCTAATCGGTCGATATCTACTGTGAAAATGTCACCGTAAAAACTAGGGTTAAGTAAGCTTGAAGTGAGCTGTCACTCCACCTGATCAGATGCTAGGGTTTGACATTATTGACAGCAATATGGAATAGAGCGCCAAACATTAACGCGGATTTAAGCCAACTAGCACCTTTTATACATCTACAGTAAAGCGAAGGACTGACGGCCGAACCCAATAACCTATTTTCAGTAAAAGACAGATCGATCGCTATTGATGGTAGACAATATAATTCTATCTGTCTTTGAATGTCGTCCCACAATTCCGTAAGGTCCTTATTCTCTGACAGATTATTGGGACGTTAAAACCATAGATAGATAGATAGATAGGTTTTCTATCTCCAGTATGCTAAAACTGGTGATAGATAGGTTATTGGGTTCGGCCGTAAGAGATACAGATACAAAATAGTTAATGACTCAGACATAACATAACTAGGTAAAACTTGATCTGAAATCCTACTGAAAACTTAACTGAAATTGTTTAGCAGTTTCATACTCAAAATACTAATGACCCAGTTATAATTAACATCTAAAATTAAAGTTTAATTACCCAATAAATATAAAATGACACAATTACGAAATAACAGTATCTTTTCACCGATCGCTCAATTCATCTAGTTATTGCCTAAATTCTGCAACATCGCGACTTCTTTAGCAAACAGGATACATTAGTGTGTACCTAATTAACAAATTAGTGTCTTTTTAGAAAATTGACAAACTTGATCAACAAGTTGATGTGAAATCGTTCATTGAGACAGTTTTGATGGACAGTTATTTACCTAGATTGAATTAATTAGATGTTCTTGGCAATTAGACTATTTTATGCATGTATGTCGCAAAATAATGCAATAAAATCATTAATTGTGTATGGTCTAGTTTGTTGCTAACGTTACTATTTGCCATTTTTCATTATGTAGAAAATAAAATCTCGGAAGCACGTTAATGCTCAAACATAAACGAATCCTTTATCTTTAACAACAGCTTTTTTTGTTGCCATACTGGGCATATACTGCACAGTTTGTTACTAACCACTAACTACGTATGGACTGCTTAGGTCTGAAATATGAGGTCTTTGCTTCATTATTGGCAAAGATACAAATCTAACCAATAACGGTCCGTAAATTATAGGAATCGGTTCTAAGGCGTTGGTCCCGGCTGTCATTCGTAGATCTTTGATAGTCGTTACGGGTCGTCAGAAGCCGGAAAGTCTGGCAAGGGGTATCGTGTTTCCCAGTTGTTGTTGTGGAGGTCAG
The DNA here is from genome assembly GCA_914767755.1 of Agrochola circellaris. Classification (NCBI taxonomy): domain Eukaryota; kingdom Metazoa; phylum Arthropoda; class Insecta; order Lepidoptera; family Noctuidae; genus Agrochola; species Agrochola circellaris. Next base: position 6,840,707 of record OU611850.1, on the reverse strand, counting down.
ATAGGTAGGCACTAGTGTCTATGTCATTGCATTTAAAAAAATGTAGTTCCACAATTTTCCGCGGGCATTCTTCCGTGACGCGCTTCCTAGAAAGATGAATAAGGTAACCATAGAGTTTTTGCGTAAGCATAGACATTATTCTAAAGGCAGTCTTTACCATGAAAAACAAACAGACATACGTAATGAATAGTTGGTTATTGAATGCAGACGAGACTAAATAATCCTAAGGTCACTAGTTCAAACAATTGCATTAAATACTACTTGCGATTTTTTCCAATCGATTTGATTAATCGATATGACAGAATATCGAGTTCGTAATGAAATAAACCTATTGCATCGCAGACAGCGCGTGGGTGGAACATAAATTATAAATCGGGCAACAGTTGTGCGATTCTCACCGAACAATCGCTGGGTGTCTATTGTATATTGAATAAAAATTATAAATTAAAATGCTTTTCTTGTCTCTCTGTGTAACGTTGTTCTTCTAAATTACTCCACGGATTTTGATGCAGTTTTTCCATGATTTAGAGAATTTATTCCAAAAGGTTTATATGTACAATATATTAATATTAAACTTACATATACTTACCTACAACCTACTTACCGATTTACCAAATTTTAATTTAGTTTATACTTTTTACTGATTGTATGCACTTCCTGGACTGAAGTACAGTTTCAACCTAGTTGAGGCAAATAAGCACCTGTGCTCTATTTTATTAATTGTTATGTTACTTATTATAAATGTGCCCTTTTTTTATAAATAAACAATTTTATTATTATTTCGTTTATTAAACTTTTTAACTTAAATATCTCTTTAAAAACGATTTAAAAACATAAAAAAATTGTATTATTATTATTTCGTTTATTTATTGTTTACATTTTTAAATATTTTTATAAAAAACTTTGTTATTATTATACTCCGTGACATTTTAGTCGTCGTACAAGCAGCCCACTTCATATATCCAATGACTACTAAACATTCATTAAAAAAGAGATATACACCATGATATTTTAACCGTCTTACAAAGGGCCACTCAATGTACCCAATATTACCTATATGAGCAATTAAAAATTGTTACAATATATATTTCTTTTAAAATTAATGTTTAGTAGTCATTGGATACACGAAGTGGGCTGCTTTTGTAAGACGACTAAAATGTCACGGTGTATAATAAAGAAATCACGATGTTTTGGTCATACAAACCGTGCGAAGCTGTGGCGGGACGCTAGACTTTACTAGACAATGTCAAGAATGCAACGTAGAAATGATGGATAAGTGGTAGAGGCTTGTCTTGGAAAAGTTGGGAGTGCTAGCTATGAAACAGTATGAGGTGAGAAGAGTAAGTTAGGTCCGTGCGATAGTAAAGCAGCGATGGCCAGGTCATTTTGTTACGGGGTAGCCCGCAAAATTCAAATTTTCTTACGGTTTTTATCAATCCAACTCTCTAAGTTTAGATAACTCTATTGATTGACTATTTCATGAAATCGTGGCATTTTAGGTCTATTCTTACTTAGAGAGTTGTATCGATGAGTTTTATGATTTTAATTTTATAAATACACATTTGTTACGGTCGCTAATCGTATTTTGATCAATATAGTTACTACTAGAATTAACCTGCAAATTGCATAAAAAGTAAGAGCATTTTGAATTTCGAGGGCTTCCTCAGTGCCTTTGTTGAAGTTTCTCCTCTTTACTAAAAGAAAGCTGTAGGTACAAAGCACGATCGTTAATACTGTACTAAATTGTTACTTTACCGAGATGAAAGTACCTATTAAAAGACTGCAGTGCCAGTGCGTTTAGTTTTTTTTTCATTCAGCCTACCGAATCGTCAGTAGCAGTTAAATCACCTTTTCCTGTAGCGTATCACCTGCCAGTTCACATACAAAAAAAGTACCCATTACGGCCTCCAAGTAGGTTCTAATAGCTTAATGTATTTGTTATCGGTTATCACTTATTTATCTAAAAACAATAACTAAAAACGCGGCCGTTGCTAACGATGGCGCGCGAAGATCCCAATCGTATGACAGATTGACGTGAGAGTGACAGCTGTCATTCTACTTAGTAGAAGTCTTTGTACCTATTTAGCCTTTTTGGTTTAGCGTTACTTTGGAAAATTTGAATTTGTAGTTCGATTTTTGAAGTTTTAGGCAAGAGGTTGCTCCGTTTTCTGAACAATAAGTTCCCCCCTGAAAGCTCGTAGAGACTAGGCGCAGTTCCGAACCGTCACGATCGGGTCGGTGACGCTGAATCGGGTAATACTCGACTCCAGTCGTAAGTTTTCACTTCTACCGTAATTCGTGTGGTCATAAGCAAGCACATACCCTCTTTTTTATTCTTATGAATTCCGAAGAATTTTATGCTTTGAAACAAGCACTTTGTCTTGAGTTTGTGCGTTAGGTACATGTCTGTTTTTGCTAATAGCTCATCATCCTCAATACTTCTGACACTTATCTGTATACTGCACATCTATCAAGTGGATGGAAAAACACAATAGGTGTGGTCGAAAGGTATGTTATTGTTGACCGCTCGGACGGCATGTGGTAACCACTACTAAACTCTACGTAACTCATTATTCACTCACTTAGAAAAAGGTGGAGTTCAGTGTCCTAAGAATGATGACGTCTGTCATTTGTTTGTGAAACTTTGATGATGTCATTCATATCTTATTGAATTGCAGAATCTTTCACATGTAACATAACATAACATCACGCTTGTAAACCCCAAAGGGTTAGACAGAGGTGCACTAGTACACCTTCACATTTCGCCAGTTACGTTTAAGTCCCATGTAATAGGGGGCGAGCCATTGCCATCAACCGGGCACAAATCCAGACTCTGAGCTGCTGCTGAGAAATTCAAGATGGAAAAACACAATCACACTTTGCCCGACTCGGGAATCATACCCAGGACCTCATGCTCAGTAGTAGCGCTTGCGACCACTAGATCAACGAGGTATTGGTATGGTCATTCCAGTTGATATAAATAGAAAAAATTCGTGGCACATCCCTAGTGTGTGGATACTCCGTCTTAGGAAAACAAAGGAATATACTTACTGTGTTCCTGTTGCTACTTTGTGCCGGATTCCAGACTTAAAGCTACGGTAGCCGTAAGATAAATAAGATTATTGTTAAAATAGATCGATTTATATATGTCTTGAAAAGAATTAGACAAACAATTAACTATGATAGTGCAATGTTAGCGTATCATGGTTACGTATCATCCATACTTAGATACGGTATTATAATATGGGGTAATTCAGTAGAGTTTGACAGAGTTTTCAAAGCTCAGAAAAAATGTGTCAGAGCAATTTGTGGAGCTCATTTTCTAGACAGCTGTAAGCCACTATTTCAAAAACTAAAAATTTTACCTTTGCCATGCTTGTATATCTTTGAAATGTGTATTTTTGTTAAGAGGAACTATAATTTATTTGAAACTACCATTACCAGACCAAATTGCCGATCATCACGCCATAAAGATAGACTTCAGCTACCACCAATAAAACTAACATTATTTAAGAAAAATACATACTGCATGGCCATTATAATATACAACCATTTACCAAATAGTGTGCTGACAATGTTTAAAAAGTATATTTCCAAACTGCTTCTACTGAAAAGTTATTATACGATTAAGGACTATTTAGAAGATAAGTCAATAGAATCTGTAGTTTGTGAGTTAAAATAATTGACATTATAAGTATGTATAAATTTGCACGCCATCGTTTTGGCAGGATATGCAGAAACAAAATTATTGTAACACCATTATGTACCATATTCTAGCAAATAAATATTTTTGATTTGATTTGATTTGATTTGATAACGGCTGCAGTGACAGCTGTCATGAAAATTATGACAGTGGAGTTTGACTTAACGGTGTCAAAAAACACTTTTTTTATTTCATTACGGAAAACCAACAGTAGTATACAGGGTGTCAGGGACATCGACGCGAAAACTGTTACCATGGATTCAGTACATGATTCTGAACACGCCTGGGATAAAATTATTCGCCGGTTATTAAAAAAAAATCTGCTGTTACATACATTTTGACCGCGTATGTATTGCACTTTTCTATGAAACAGCAGATTATTTTTTTAATAACCTACGAAAAATTTGTTTTTATTTTTGTTTCAGAATCATGTACTGAATCCATGGTACCACCCAGTATTAAAAATAAACGGAAGTAACTTAACATTCAACTTAACAAATATGAGTACTTGTTAAATTTAAGCTTGCCTTCTGACCATTGGAAATGATAATGCACAATGTGCAGATATTCTGATTACATTAACAACGTTGCAACGCGTAAAAACCTTACTTCTAAAACCTGCCAAGTCATATCCTATCCGTTTCTTCACGAAAAGGATTCGATCTCCAATTAGCCTTATTTTCCCACTTCGTACATTACAGAAATAAAAGGTGTAATGTTTACAGACACAAAAACCTCAACCACCCAATTAAGTTTACAGTAAACATAATTTAAATCGCATAAACAAGATTTGCGGTTTTTTACTCGTTTTCTTTTTTGGCAACACTGGACATTACTGGCTGGACCTAATGGAACTTTCGATCAGAACTAAGTATCTGTTTCTAGGAACGCTGACTTGCCTAATCATCGTAATTACTAAAACTACGTGTTGCCAATGAGTTGGGGCCGATGCTGGCCATACGTTGCTTTGATTGCTTTATTCGTCGCAATTTTTTACAAGGCTCTATAACATTTTCATTCAGCACGACTGGTCTGTAACTATTATTGGTTATTATTCTATCCATGGGCGCCGGCAAGTTTGTTTTCAGGGGGGGATCTTCAGCTCCACGAAGCGAGCTCGATCATTTTTGCAGTTCACCTCGGATATATTAGGTTATCCTTTGTCCATTCATGCAAGGAGTAACTTTGTCGACTTATGCAGATATGCTTAAAAAATAAGAGATTATTCCATCTCTCCTCGAATGGGATAGGTTTCATTTCGTTCATTCGTACGGGAAAGAGGACTGACTGTGTCGACTTATGAATTAAGATAGAGTAGGATGCAAGAGCGAGCGAAGCAAGCTCGATAGTATTAGCACCCCGCCTAAGGCCAATTAGATTTTCGGAAATAGGAGTTCGTTACTTTGGCGACTAATGCACAGAGGAATTCAGAGATTGTAGAATGGAAGACCGAGCGAAGCGAGCTCGAAAATTTTAGGATCTCGCCACTAATAGGTTAAGTTCTCTATTATAGTGTTAGGCGTTTTTAGATATTTCTTTAGTTCTGCATGTTTTTACATCTTTTTGAACCGGCATGCTTCAGAGATATTTCTCGACGGCATGTGAAGCCCAGTTAGAGGCCCATGGGCGGCATAAAAACATTGTCACCAGGTTAGTCACTAATCACACGAAAAAGAAGATTCTCTCATCTATCAATTAATCCGTAATGTCCTACTGCTGGATAAAGCCCTTTCCCTTTTCCACACACGTCTGTGCACTGTCATTGTGGGCCAGACGTGGTTATTTGGAAAAATATAGTGAAACACAGGAGTGTAAACTAAATAAAGCTTTTCAATATGGAAACACTCTTCGTGAAAGTTTAAGAGATACATCTTATTTAAATGTCACAAACTCTAAATGGTGTTGCTGCCGACTCATCATGATTCTCATATTTTACCACGGCTTTGGTTGGTTTGTCATTGGACAAAAGCCTTCTCCCAAAAACTGCAGTATTTGATAAACGCAAGTCAAATGATGTGATCGTCAGTTGATATTCTTTCAACCAATCACAGCAGGTCACGCGCGTTTGAAAATGTATTAGCAAATTTTTGGGTTCAATTTAGATCCAGAAACCGAGTTTAAGTCTTTATAAGAGTAGGTACTGTCTACTACTAAGAGGTCCCAATATGATCAAATTGACTATCGAAAACAGCTAGTAGTGTACCTGTTGTGAAACCACGTAACTAAGCCAGAGGTGCAGGCGTGGGCGTCATACAAGTGATACTACTCACGACCAACGTAGCGAGCTCTGTGCTAAAACTTACTATTTGTTATGTTGGCAAACCTGGTGAGGTGTCAACGAGGCATCATTTGTGATGGATGGAACGGAATAGTTTTAGGTAAAGGGCTCCAAATTCAAATTGGCCTTTCAATTCTGGAAGTCCAATGATGAATATGAACGTTCACTAACTGAGCCAACAACAAACAAAAATTCAATTAATTCAGTCCATCTATTGGACTACTCAAGTCCAATATATGGACTGAATTAATTAAAATTTTGTTTAACATAATAATACAGGTTGTTCGGCAGACGGTTGAACATACAAAAATGGCGGATCCGTGGGGCCGTCTGCTACGGGTTTAGGCCCAATAACAAGACCCAGGCCACACGGATTTTTTAAATGATTTTTTTTAATTTAAAAGAAATTCGCCGTTGCCTAAACTTTCTTGAATAATTAGAATCGTAACGAAATAAGGATCTACGTACTAATAAAATAATGTTAATGTTACACCTAGATGTCTTTCTTTTCTCGCTAGTCAATAGTCATTCCAGTGATGGCAATGAACGCACCCAAACATGCACCCACGTCCATACACCAATAGACACTCATCGCAACCACAAATATTCCTAAGTGCATTGGTCTATCAAATAAATTCATCAATATTAAGGCAGACGTGAAAAAAAAAAACAAATGTCAGTCCAGCTAGACTCAACAAAAAGATCCAGACGCACAGTCTATCATAAAGTCTAGACCGTAATGATGTCATTATCCTAATATATAGATCTGATACGAATTCATTATAATTCGATGTAACATCTGTTTTTATTGGCACTCGGCATGGCATCTACGTATATATTAAGGCTGTTGGGAAGAATATAGATGTAGAGTTAATTGTTGGTGGTATTAACATAATTATTTAAGTACTTATTGACTGTAAGTACCCATATTTGAAGAACTAGCTGTGTCTGCAGTTCGGATAGCGTTAAAAGTTCGCCAGTTTGTAAGCTACCCAAGGTTCGCCAAATATAGCTGTGAAAGAGCACTGAATAACCAGACAACCAAAGCAACAATGAAGTCTGAGGAGTTAGATTAAACTTATTTGTCATCGAAAAAGCGCCTACAAATCGGTCGAAAAGCTGATACAGAAATGGGAAAACAATTGAATATCTCCAGCCATTGAAACAAATCCATAAAAGTAATAAATTGGCACTGTGTAGGTGATAGAATATAACGTGATATTGAAGAAGCGCAGACTAGCACATCCTGCTATTAGAGACCAGCTTCTGGGAAGTGGGATTTACATATAGAGGTATATATGTAAATCTCACTTCCCAGAACCTACAACACCATGAAACCCAACCGTAATTCAACAATTTCAACACGACATATCAATCGCTCGCACTTGAACAAGGCTCATTGTATTCTGGTTTCTTAAAGCAAAAAGTCTACCGTCAACCGGCCAGCCTGACACATTTACGTGTGCTAAAGGTTAAAGAACTCCGAAAGCTACTATAAACAATATATCAAATGAGACGCGTGGTCGAAATGGATGGGCTTTTAATGTAGTAGTCTGTAAAGGTGCTAGAGTTCGCACTTTTGCGACTGATTAGGGTTGAGATAGTGGTGGAGGTGCTAATTTGGAACGTTTAGATTGGGTAAGTGTACAAAATGTAGACACTGTTAAAAATTAATTAAGTAGAAAGGCTTTTGATAAACTATAGCTTGCTGACGTGTAGTATTTTACTACACTATATATTATTATAAAGAGAAAAGATTTACGTTAAGCCGTTGGTCCCGGCTGTCATTTGTGGATCTTTTACAGTCGTTACGGGTCGTCAGAAGCCCGAAAGTCTGACAACCAGTCTTACCAAGGGGTATCGTATTATCCAGTTACTGGGTTGTGGAGGTCAGATAGGCAGCGCTCCATTTAAAATACTGGTATTCAGCTGCACCCGGTTAGCCTGGAAGCTGACCCCAAATTAGTTGGGAATAGGCTAGGCAGGCAGGCGTAAAGAGAAAAGATATGTATTTTTTTTGTAATTAATAAACCTAAAAACGACTGAACCGTTTTAAAAAATTCTTTCGCCAATAATGTTATATTATCACTCAGTAATATAGACTATAATTTATAAACATATCACTGGCGGAAGTTAGTATAAAATAATTAGGAATAGTGACAAGGGCTAAATGGAAAAAATAAAGTTTTTTATATGTATTAAGTAATATCAATTTCCATAGTAATATTACGTTAAGCCGTTGGCCCCGGCTGTCATTTGTGGATCTTTTACAGTCGTTACGGGTCGTCAGAAGCCCGAAAGTCTGACAACCAGTCTTACCAAGGGGTATCGTATTACCCAGTAACTGGTTTGTGGAGGTCAGATAGGCAGTCGCTCCATTTAAAATACTGGTATTCAGCGGCATCCGGTTAGACTGGAAGCCGACCCCAACATAGTTGGGAAAAGGCTAGGCAGATTGATTTAATTTCCATAGTAATATTATTAAATTAATTCTTTATAAACAATTTGGTAGCTTGAGGTAGGAACTAATAAAAGTTAAACAGGATATAATATGTTTGAACATCTTGTTAAACTGAATTCCAATTTATTGGTAATTGGAATGTCTTATTACCGGCTACATCTATATCAATAAAGGAGCAGTTAGTTTTATATCCTGATTGCTGGAAATGAAATCGACTGTCTATGTTTTCCGTAGCAATTTGCAGATAAGGTAAAAAGTAATTGCAGTCTATTCGAAATTGCGCTCTGTATTCTATTTTTCTTTTAGCAATTTCTCTAGGCTTTTGATGGCAATAGACACACCTTCCTGGGACTTAAACATAACTGGCATAAATGACACAAATGAAAGGTGTACTCTACTATACACTTCAGGAAAAACAGGCATGAATGAATGTTCAAGAAGTTATGCTATTCTAAACCTTATTTCGACTACAGAAGAAAACCAGTAAAACCATAGATAATATGTAGAACATCTATGAGTCAAACTTCTCAAATTCAACAATTCCTATCTATTTCTCCTAACATCATAATTCTTACCTTAATGACGAAACAAATAATAGCACATAAAGCTGACATTACCCCTTTGAACGTCACTTAGTGCTCATAAAACCTGCACGTAATAATTGGAAGCTCTAAGAGTTCATTATGTTCAATTTGCTAATACTTCATCTAGCCTTTAACCTTAGGATCTATAACCTCTTTGGCCTGGTTGTGGCACTTCTGACTTGGTCAGTTGACTCTTGAGTTTTTGATTCGTCTATAAGCTTCGTTATTTGAAGTGTGTATTTGGCATAGATTGCTGACTATTGTGGGTGGTTATGAAAACAAGCTTGGTTGTGTATTGTGCTTTCTTCAGTTAGGCTTTATTTGAATGAACAATTAAATCTCATTGGATGAAATCAAGGTTAGCCTCATGGACAGTGCACAATAGGCCTTGACTAGCCAATTATAAAGTACAATGGTAAAAGATATTTAGTTATTTGAAACTAGTGCCACTTTTTAAAACGAATCAAACTTGGTCCTTTATCCACACTACTTTTAGTTATGAAGAGGACATGACGTGCCAACTGTCATTTTAGATTGCTTCATCCACAGCAGCGAATTTTTCGCAAATTTCAATAACACACTGAAAAAGCTGAAGCAAATCAAGTTCTGTTGCATTCCTATATCTATATTTTATTGAATAAACCTCACAACACGTGCTAAGGTCGGGCGTCGCACGTGTCATGTTATCGGCGGCAAGTGCATCAGAGTACGGTTATAATATGTTTTGTGTTGTTTGCCGCGGGCCAGCAACAGATGCAAAAAAAAAGACGGGTGTGTCTATGCTTCCTCAATATTATGGTCAAGACTTGTTGCTGTCATAGATGGTTTTATGACGTGAAATTGATTAACAGTTACATGTTTTGTTTATGGCAATTCTCAAGACTTTTTATTAGCTTTTCCTATTATTGGATGATTTGTGTCGTGTTCTTACTACGAGTCATCATCGACATTAAAGGTGAAGACTTGGCGACGTATTTCTTAATAATACATGTAATTAAAATGAAATGGTGTTTGTTGGTAAGCGCATAACTTGAGAACCCCTGGACCGATTTTTTTAATATGTTTAGAATATTCCGAATATTTCTTTTTCTTTTCTTACGGAAAGAAAAAATTGAGAAGTTGCCGGGAAAATTGGTGCATTTTCTATGAGAATTTTGTATAAATTATAGAAGAGAATTTTTTCAACAAGATAAGTTTTCTGTCCAACCCATGCAATATATATATTGTTATATCTATCTTTTTCCGAGAGAGATGGTAGAGTAGTTACTTCCGTGTGTCTACAAATATTTTCATCTGTTTAAGTTAGTACCTAGTATGGTGTCAAATGGATTTATTGGAAGACATGAGGTAGGAAAATGAGCGAAACAAGAATATAAGATACTAGTTAATTCATGGCGATAAGAAAGGATATATGAATATCATCCACAATTTTTACCGCATCAATCGCATAGAGCTTGCGATTATTTCCGCTCACTAACTCCATTGTGGTCCACTAACGGCATTTAGTTGACTATTGTCGAAATTAGTGGACTATTGTCGGAATTAGCCGAGTATTGTCGGAATTTCGGCGTCTTATCGCGTTCAGTATCGAATCATGACGAATTTTATACGCTTAAATGTAAACGAGACGGCGTTTGTGAATTATTTCTGCTTCGTCTGAGATTTAGGTTGTCTTGTGCAGTCTAGCCTAGAATAATGCGTTTTTACTAAAGAGGTCTTAAAAGGTTTATAGTCAGGGATTGTTCAGGTTGATGACCAGAGACCTCTCTAATGAAGTTAAAAGTTTCGTCTGTGGTGAAGGTTCTGAACTCATAGATTCATCTGACGTAGACTCATTTTTGACGATTTTTGGGTGTGATACTCTAGCTAGGTCGAAAGATCTAGATTGTTCTAAAGGATCCAACATAATTGAAACAAAATCTACCAAGGACGAGGCACCGTGTACCCGGCGCACTGCGCCCATGATTGTTCCAACATTTTTAACATAAAGCAACCAACAGCACTGAATAGGCGACCGCGACTGGTTGCAGTAAGTACACATACTTATGTTTCGTGATCCGCGTATTAGGTACTTACGGCTGAAGACTTAAAACACACTCTCATATAACAACTAACATAATTGAACAAGGAATTCATTGAGCATTGACTAATGAATACATAAGCAGCTTTTTTGAAGCTCGCTAACTTTGACAATAGACATCTGATAACCTTTAATTGAGAGACGCTTGACATAATTGGCTTCTAAATGTTAATGGAGAAACAGGTGTCCATATTTTTGAATAATAATTAGTTGTATAATATTTCTGAAGATAAATAATTGCTTCTTCTTCATGTGCTAGTAAGGGCCATAATCGTCTAAATCGTCGGCCAATCTGTTGAAAATGTTATATCTACATTACTTACATCATTTCCATGTTCATCATTCCCGTTCATGCTGTAATCACCTTCATTGTTGTTCATAATCTTATCGTCAGCACCATCCATTCTTATATCATTACCATCCTTCATGGTATACTCATTCCCGTCTGTAGGAACAGCACCTACTTCGTTCAAGTCATTACCAACGTGCCCGTTTGTTTTGTATTCCAAATCATTACCACACTGCCTCATCTCCAATCTTACTTTACTCGATTCTTTATCGATTATCATGTTCGATTGCACGATCTTATCGATATCGTAGTTGTCTGCGAAAGTTTTCGTTTTCCTCTTCAAGTTATGAGGAGATTCTATTTTATCAATTACAATTACATTGTTGTTGTTTCCGAATTTTAGAATATCTGAATCGTCGATTGTTTTAGGTTTCTTGTTATCTTCGTAATCGATTTGTATTTTTTTTCTTTTTAAGTTGAAGTTCTCGTTGAATATGTCGTCGACGGAGAGATCTCGGTCGGTCATGTCTGGTAGGTTGATGCCGTTCATTTTAGTCATCGTGGCGAATGTTGCGCGTTTCTAATTGGTCACATTGTGCACAGCGGCTGGGGGTTATCTCGTGCCATTGTCGGTTTAACGCGGCGTAAATCATCGACAGATCATTATCTATCGGCCGAGATGACCGCTATAACCGGCTAGTTTACAAGGACCCCTAATTTCAGTACATCAAGTATACACAAATCGATTTGTTCAAGATCTTTATACGCTGGCGTTATTGTATTGTTACCGCCTCACGTTGGGCAACTATCGTGAACTTTTACACGATTATTGTACCCGCCATTACATTTCGTATGAGAATTCTATTTTCTTAGATCGATGATTTTCTTTTGTCCCGCTCTTCTGTGTATGTTGGTCCCTGTCTTACATCAAATAATGTTATTGTTTACTTGCCCCGTTATTATTGATGGTATAGGAAATTGCCTGACCAATATGTGATTACCTCCGGGCGGATTGATACACTCGATTCTCCTGCAGTTAATAACTTTATCAATTGGTAACAAAAAATCTATCCACTAATTTAACGTCGCACTGTCGTCACTTAATCATTAAAAGTTAATTACCAAAAAGTTCGCACACTCAAAGATAACAACAAACTCCAGACACCCAATAAAAAACAAAACACAATCACTGTCAAAAAATTTAAAATGTTTCCGAATTCGAAATTCCAAAAGTTTAATTTTGTATGTTGGCGCGTGTTCGGGCCCACGTGAGCAGTCGGTCGCGGCCCGCGGCTATCACATGGAGTGCCCGCGCGCCTGACGTACCGCGATAAAGACGGGGAGTGCCACAGACCACCGTAAGTATGCAGATCAAGAAATACATTAACATTTAATAACTTCTGATGAATTGGTTGGCGACGAGCGGGCGTAGATTAATCGTGTCCATAATTGAATTGCGTCAATGGCTTAGTAGATTATTTTTAGTTGACTTATTTAAATAATTTTACATAACCATTATCTTCGCCTAGGCAGAGGTAATTGTCATATCCGGACGATGATATAAACTCCTATCTAACGTACTTAGATTATGTTATTATTTATAGAAACATGTATATTGCCACCTGCGAGCTTAATCTAGTTGACACTCGATCGAATTTACGAAAGAACGTATAAAACTCCTACCATATGCATTGCATCCTAATTAAATACATTCTGGGCTTATTCACCGTTTCAAACAAAAGTAAAGTTCTGCTTATAATCACCCAGTCACCTTACAGTAAAGGTTAGGGGGTGCCACGCAATGCCGACCCAAAATCAAATAATGTTACTGTCATCATCATTTCAGCCTAAAGACGTCCACTGCTGGACATAGGCCTCCCTCAATCACAGCCACTTCAACCGGTTCTGTGCTTCCCGCATCCAGTGGGTTCCTGTAGCCTTCACAAGGTCATCGGTCCACTATGCCCCACCTATTTTGGGTGTAAAATATAAATAAGACAATCATACTGTAATTGTGTCATCACTTGCGAATTTGTGAACGACTTGGAACTTACAAATCATGACGAATCATCGCAGTTTTTCATCTGATTTCCTTACATATACTGCACCAAAAGCTCCTTCTCGCTCTTCGCGGCGAATGTGTATCATTGTTCCTCTCATATCAGGTTTGATTGTGAGGTGATCACGTGTTTGTGTGTGTGCACCGTGTATCTGTATGTTTGTGTGTGCGTGCGTGAAATGATTTGCTTCTGCGCGTAGGACTTATACGCATTTTTGATGACATGTCGCGCGGAGCTTAGAAAGCTTTTATGAAGCATGTGATTGTTTTATAGATGTTAGTTGTATGTAGGGTTACCATCTGACAGGCATTTGCCGCCTTTGACAGGCATTTTACGGTTAAGACAGGCGTGCGGCCGGCGCTAAGCTGAGACAGGCATTTTTCAATCTTCTTACTACCTACGTACGAAAGGAATCGCCTGACAGTAGAGTCGGTAAAAGCGTTAAAGAAAACTTAAAAAACGATTCGAGAGAAGACGTTTAGATTTTTTTTGTTGAAAAAACTTATTTTTCTGTAAAATATCACACATCACTACCGTGTAGTAAGTTAGTTTTTTCTAAATTAGTTTATTAGTGGTCGTAAATTGTTCATACTTTTCATTTTAAATTAATGTCAGTCTTTAAAATTATCTGTTGCGTATTTTAAGATTTACAGCTTTTGTTACAATATACGTAGACAGGCATTTCTCTGAAAAATCTGTCATTTTGTATATCCTAGACAGGCATCCTCCCTTACATAGATGGTAACCCTAGTTGTATGAATGTTTCAGTCAGTTGTTTAGTTTTATTGATTAAAAAGTTAACAAGTAAAAGTATAGCGAAAACTTTTCTATAGCGATTATATTGAAAACTACGACTTCAGATTTCAATGAATATATTTCCGCTAAAGTGAGTCGCAACCGTCGTAATGAAATAAATTTCAACTTAGCAATCCGTACAAATAATTCATAATTTTAACTAACTTTTAGCGTAGTTTCGTTTAAACTTTTCCTACGTAAGAAATCTTTCACGAGTAAAGTAGAGCTTACAAAACCGTTGGTAAAGATAACGCCTCGCTTACTAGATATAGGAACCGTGTTCATCACGAACTTCTTACTCTTACAAGTAATTGCACATAGTACCTAATATGTTGTAGATTGTATTATTAACAAAGCATTTTCTCGACGGGCGGCATCCAAGCATTGTTTTATTATCATCGTTAGTGGTTAGTAACAGAGATATAATCACTACAACAGTTGCTATCGGTTCGCTTTACTAACGGATTGATTTATTTCTTGTCAGTACTTGAACTTTCTCTATTTGCATTTTATTTTTTCAATTAATTGTTGTGGGGTCAAATGAAATTAGCTAGCGACGTGCAAGGGTGACCTATCTGACCTCTACAACGACCACAACCCAGTTACTGGGTAATACGATACCCCTTGGTGAGAGTAGTTGTCAGACTTTTGGGTTTCTGACGACCCGGATCAACTGTCGAAGATCCAAGAATGACAGCCGGGACCAATTAACGTGCTTTTCGGGGCACGAAGTATTCTTGGTCAGGGGGGTCGGTCTTATCAAGTTTTTATCTGTACGATAGAAGAAGGTTACAGCTACTTATATGGTGAACATTAACTATATCAGAAGGGAAAGATCAGAATGATCAATGTGTATATGGACGCTTCGGGACCTAAACACTGAGGCTGCAGGTGGGGGTGCTGATATACCTACCTACCTACGCCAAAATCTATACTATACAACCTTCGATTTTCCTACATTTCGACGAAATATACGAACATAAATGAACAGCTGATTTTTTTTCGCGATTTCTGCGTCGGTCCCATAGTGAAAGTTATTCATAATAATGGGTACAATTAAGAGGTTTAGGGTAAACAAAAACTAAGGTTGTATATACAGGGTTATTGGTAAAACACCAACAACCTCTTAAGGGGTCATTCTATTATTATATGGGTTATTCTATTGGTCCCATATTAAAAGTTGTTCCTATTGATGAGTATCAATAGGAACAACTTTTAATATGAGACCAAACATGAAAACGCGAAAAAAAATACAGCTGTTCCCTACATTTATGTTCACACAACTCGTCAAAATGTATGGAACACCAGATTTTTCTTTCCGGATTTAAGGCTTGGAACCAAAGCAAAAGTTGTTCATAATGATGAGTAGAATGACCCCTTAAGAGGTTGTTGGTATTTTACCAATAACCCTGTATATAATACACCAAGTCGAGCAAAAACAAACAAAGAAAGGCACAGTCGTACCATCCTTTTTTCGAAGTCATTCAGGCCATTTTTGTGCACAACATCACCCTGTTGTAACTTCGTTGTTGATATTAGATTTTTCTTCACCCTCAAAGTGGTTTCGGGTCGATACGAGTAGACAAGACCTAGGATTATGCAGTTTGGATTAGGATAGAAAAGGTGATCGTTGAATCATATTTAAACTTAGCGTTTTGATGATATTCGTGTTCAATATGGAACATTTTCAGATACTATCTTGGTTTTTTAACTGCGTTATAATAGCCAGATGGACCGATGACCTTGTGAAGGCCGCAGGGATCCGCTGGATGCGGGAAGCACAGAATCGGTCGAAGTGGCGGTGCTTGGGGGAGGCCTATGGCCAGCAGTGGACGTCTTTGATGATGAAGATTAAAAATAGCCTCCACTTGTAGATTCTTGGATGGATGACGCACATTCGGCGCAAGCTAGGCAGTCAGTTTCAATACCAACTCGTAAAATGGCAAATTTTTTACCACTCTATTCTCTCTTATAATTCTAAGAACAAATTACCTAGGTAGGTACTCATTACAATGAACAGGTAGATATTGGTAGGTCTACCCATAGGAAACGGTGAAGGAAAACATCGTGAGGAAGCCGGCATGTCCTAGAACCGAAAATTCGAAAACATGTGACATCTACCAACTTACACTGGGCCCGCGTGGTAGATAACAGCTTACTCCCTCTAGAAGAGAGGAGGTCTGTGTCCCAGCAGTGGGAACATTATAAGCTGATTATGCTATGACTATGGTACCCATAGACTAACCAATCAATGGTTCGTTGTCGATCGTTTGAAACTGTACTAGCACGCTGGCGATGACAAGCGTTTGATGAACACTAAAGTCGTAATTATCTCAGACGAGAACTAATTATCTTTTACTAATAGTTCGACGAACAGTGCAATTTGACTGAACCTATATCGATAATTACTTTTCTTTTATATTCTCTATGGTCGACTCATTGTTGGATCTGCGTACAAAGGAAGTGAAGGTACCTAAATAAAGGAGGGAATGTGTATAAAATGCTTAGGTATGAAAGGGAGCTCGTTTGTGATAGTGTAAACTGATATTTCCATTTAAAATCTCAATGATTTCAAATAATAAATACAACATAACAATACTAGTATTCACCTAAGGAGTAGACAGGAGTAACGGCTAGGCTAGGTACTGAAAATTAAGATAATTACCTAATTCCAAAAGTTTATCGGTTTGTCTTAGGTAGGTTCGTAGGTACGAGAAAATAACCTGCATGCTTCTAACTATGTATGTCTAAAATAAATACCTATGTAAAAAACAATAATAGGTAATTAGAACCCACACTCTAAAATGACTTATCGCTCATTCATACGAGACATCACATTATAAAAGTAACAACATAATATTTAAACGAAATAAATCATAAACACCTAAATAACGGGACAGATAACACCTTCTACTGCCCACGTATCGTCAATTGTAGCCCATCCTTAACTTTATTTTTATTCCCAGGAAAATAACAGGGTCACTTTCATGTACGCAAGAAGCCATGTCTCTTCACGAAAGAAAACCAATTTAACATGACATGCGGCGAAAAATGGAACTACTTTTTTTAGTAATGTATTTGACATGTCATTGACGTTTTGACATAGCAAGCAGCGCCATTGAGAACAGTCAAGATAAACTAGTAAATTCTGGGTTAAGCATTGAGTGGGCGACCGCAGAGGTCACAGCACTAGTTCGTCGACATGTCAACGAGACAACACTTCATGTGTCAATGGTCCGAGCACCTTCGAGCACGGACAATGAAGCGTTGATTTGAAACTTGTTAATTGCTTTTTATGATTACTGTGACGATGATTATGCAAAAAATGGGTTAATAAAAAAATTACTACAGTATGAAATGTCATACGTAAGTAATTAAATATTATTTAATTAAGTAAAAGATTTCAATAGAATATTAGAATACTACTTACTAATGAGATGACAACAGAAAAAAATTACTTTAAATAATTTAAGTTTGAAATAACGAAATAAGGTGAGACATCTAGTGGCGAGTAGCGTAACTAAGTAACCAGCTTGGGGGCTACGTACTGGAATAGTTCTGTGGTTTTATAATAGATGGCGCTGCAATTTTGATTTTCATTACGTAGGAAAATTCTATAGTATAAGACAAGATAACTATCGATTATGAATTTCAAAAGTGTGATTACCATTATTAGATAGTTTACGTATTCAATTGATGGATAATAGATAAAACAAAATATAATTATTACTGTACAATAATCGCAAAAAATGTCGGTGTATAGCGCCATCTAGTATCGCATAGCACAAATAAAAGTTTCAGTTACAAAACACTTACCCAGGTGGCGTTGCTATCGTTGGAAACAGTTTGAAAAGTAGGAACACACCGAAAAGTCATTTTTCGCTAATATCACAAAATTGGTCAGTTTTTTTACAAACAAACTTCTTCTCACAGCTTACCTAGAACAAAACAAAACACTTACTTAGTGATACAGTAACAGATAACAATGTGTAATCAGCGCCAGTTTTAGCTAAAACAATAATTTCCTGAACTCACATACTGACTTATTATTACTTGTTAAAATGTTAGAAATATCATATAATTTTACAATGTTTGTAAATATGTGAGCACCATGTATCCACCACTTAATTAATTATCTGTCATTGCTTCAATTTTCATACTTTTTTACCTATCGTGGTATAGTAATCTTATTCTAGATGCATCGTCTTCACATACAATTATATAATTAATGTATACAAAATATTGTAAAAACATTTTAAAAGAGTAACTGTGGAGTTTCTTGCCCATTCTTCTCCATACTAAAACTACATTTTGGAAGGGCGACTAGAATCAATTAATTTTTTTGTAAAATTACGTTCTTATGTGACTTTTATGTGCCCAATTGAAATAAATTGTTTGACTTTGACTTTGAATTACAGATTTCCCTCAGGTTTTCACTTTTATTATAATAAATGATATAAATGCGAAATAAACTACGATTTTCAATAAAATCAATACAAAAACAAAACAAAGTCTGCAATATCTAGACAAGCAAACCCAAACCATCCCGAATAAGGTAAACGTTTTTAAAAGGCTCTATTGATTTATAGATAACTGACTTATGACGGGATAATTGTAGCCAATCAGCATCGCGCGTCGATCAACGTTACTGGAGCAATCATAATTTAGATTGGTATATGATTGGTGGGTATAATTTTATAGCGATTTAGGCGTAGGGGTACAAAAGATGTTACGTGTTCTAGCGGGTTAGAGACGCTATGAAAACTGGTCCGGTGTTTGAATTCCGAACGATTTTTTGTAAGTAGGTAGAGGGTTAAGAATTTATTGGATAGTTTTTTGTTATATTGTAGCTTACACCATGTCTCACTTATTTTTAATAGAGTAGTGGAATTAAATCGGTCCCCGACTCGATCTATTGCAATTGTCAATTTGTATGTAATTGATTCACATTGACACGCAAATTAATTGTTTACTGAATGCAGTTGAAGCGATTGACAATATTACGACAATACAAATTAATGGCAATTGATCGGGGACCTCGTATGAAGTTATGACGAAATAAATGACACGGTTATGATTTCAGGATAATCCACTGCTGTGTTTTTGTCAGGCAATTTCAAGCGTCAAAGTCGGGCCATTTAAAATTATCCTTTAGAAACATTAAAACACATCCGGCCCATAATCAACTAAACAAAAATTCATTTTAAACTTTACACCTAAAATTAAATACTCGACATCATAAAAATAATAGCCCACAGTTAATATTGACAGGTAATTTTAAGTTGTACGCAATCATTAAGCACAGATTTGAAGTGAAGATTTCTAGGCAGAGTGCGGCCGGCCCGTGCCATGCCCGCGGCGGTGCGGTCAGCTCCAGCATTTTTTAAACCGCCAAAAAAACAAAATGAAAACTTGCCAGACACAAAATTCTACTCTATATTAAAGCGTTTAGGTTGACTATTCGATAACAGAGGTCGCTTTTTTCAAGTAACCTTTTTTGTGAGTACCAGACATCAAGAATTTTATGCCTCATTGTAGCGCGCACTAAGTTATCATTATGTTGGTATTTTTTGCGTGTTTCGGAAAGATTAATTAGTGTATTTGCGGAATGTAGCTCAACGTTTTGTTGAATAGATTTATTTGTGCTATGTAATGCATTATTAAATACAATAATTGTGTCTTTGCAGGTTGCTAACTATTGTTCAAAGTTTCTCCTGCATAGCGGACTCTGTGGCCCGAATTTCTTGTTGGGCTGAAACAATTAGATATTAACAAAGGCTGTGTTTATTAGTAACGAAGCAACAAGTACGCTGTTGTTACCTTCTAAAGTAGTTCAAAGTTCTGTCTAGGAGAGTTACTTTTGAAGTTACTTATATGTGATGTGAGCAGTGAGTCTGGTTCTGGGACCTACCTATTTGTTTTATCCTGGTTAGATAAATGTGGGTGAATAGGACATTAAGAATCTGGAATGTTGCTCTGATTCTATCTTCATTTGAATAAGACAGAAAGCAGGGTTACAAGCACAGTGATATGCGGAGTAACTGGTTGTAAGAAACGACTTACGACTCGTAGGTAATTTGCCCTACGAGTGGCTTGTGGGTTTATATTAGAATCCAGGCACAGGTAGTCCTTTTACTAGGCTATGGGCACATCATTTATCGCCAGTGTTCTAAAAACAATGAATGAAAACAATACGGACATGGAAAAAGGTACAAGTGAAGTCCACCAACATGCATCAGGCCCGCACGTCGGACTACCAATCTTAACAGATAGGTCTGACACCCAGCAGTGGGACATTATAAAATAATAGGCTGATAATAGGATCTATAGGCAGTCGCTCCATGTAAAATACTGGTATTCAGCTGCATCAGTTACTGTAAGCCGACTCCAATAGCGATTAAGATGGTCGAAGCCGTGATATAGTTAGATCCCTAGGGATATAGCTAAATACCGTAATATAGTTATATGAAAGCGGTTCATAACTGTCGGAGTGCTTTAATTTTGTTACTGCTACTAATTCCGACGTAGGAGTTGGTCACACTTCTGTTCAGGGTCGGAGTGCCCCAATAGTCATATTACTAGATCGTGCTCGTATCATAGTTATGTTCCTAGTAAGACAGTTAAGAACCGCTTTCATATAACTATATTACGGTATACAGCTATATCCCTAGGGATATAATTATATCACGGCAACAACCATCTTATTGCGACATGTACAAATATATTTTCGTGTCTGTCTTTGACCGCGTTGTTATTCTAAACTAACCAACGGATTTTCATGAAAATCCAAAGTGACCTCCAAATTGAACAATAAGGGCCGGCCGGCTCACTGACGGCACGGCACGGCAAAGGATAAAACACAATAAAATTTAAATTTAAATGACAATACCTAAAGACGTTGCGGCATGCCGCGGCATGCCTAAGGATACTGCGGTATCGCTAATTTAAATTTTATTGTCATGCATATAAGTTATATTTCTATTCGTCGCATAAATATCCTTTGCTGTGCCGTGCCGCCAGTGAGCGCCCGCCCTTAACCGCTGGTATTCAAAAATACTTCAAATTAAATTATGAAATTGCATAACTGAACTAACTATAATGCAGTTTTTTTTTTAATACCATATTTTTCGCCGCAAAATGAAATCACCTAAACTATTGGCGCCTTGGAGCCGCTTAGTCTCGCTCTCACTCACTCCGCGAGGAGTATCGTGCGAGCGAGATAAGGTGTGAAGAAATACCCATGTAAATAATTGTCTAATCTTAAATCTCTCTATTAAAATTTCCACAAGCTCTGCCTACTAAGCAGTAAACTTCGAAAGTTTGTATACAAAGAACAATAGCACGTAAAAGTATTAAATTCACTTTTATTTGTGTTTCTCGAAACTTTCAGTTCCCAACGGAGGATCATTTATTTAGTAATTCTGCTCTTCTTTGTAATTTACGTTCATTTTAGAATGTTTTTTGAAAGTTTGTCTACGTTAGGTAAGTATATATTCAATGTGGAATTACCTACTTAGGCACAGATAATATAGACGTAAGCAGATTCGTTTTCTTTTTTTAAAACGAAATTTATATTAGGTTGCATTTTAATTCCTTAATTTTATGTTCCTGTTATATTTCCCTCCTTTCGTTTTACGCAGTTTTCCTATAATGCGACTGAAACCGCGGCCAACAACTAGTATCATCATTATTTAAAAATGAATAAATGAATGATAATGACTCATTTCCTACAGAAAATTATTTTAGGTGCTCTTAATAGCTATTAAAATATTAACATTTTTACTTTCGATAGTTTCAATACAGGTAGTCGGTAAAAAAAAAACAAAATATTTTATATCAATTTATCCCTTTACAAATGAATTTGGACTTAATTGCTTTCTCTTACAGATTAAATTACATTGCTTCGATGTACGTAAAACGGAAGTCCAAATTACAAAATAACTGAAATTAAAATGTCTTATATTGCTGAAATGATTTGAGAAAAAAGCATTCTATTTTAATTCAGATAGTGTTCAAAATTGTTTATAACTTTCTGAAGCGTATTTGGGAATGGTAGCGCGGTTCATTTCAACATTCCATCTGTTCTCTTTTTAAATTCTGCTGTTTTTAAATTGCTAGTTTTGTTTTTGTTGTTCAAGTCGTGTCAGTAGATGAAATGCTTTGGTTCGAAACATTAAAATACTATTTGGAATAAAATAATATTTTATGAGGACAGCTTTTATTATACTTACTGCATGAGAAAATTATGAAAGGAAATTAATTTGTACTTATATCTATAAAATAATTACGTAAAATTGAGTAGATTATTGTTTAATAATCATAGCGTACCTACTAGTAAAGTGGTAATTTGCAGATTTTTTTCTTCTGTCTATACCAGCAGTTAGGTAGGAGTCCAAAGGACAACAGCATTAGCTATCAAAGTTCGGACTATCTGCTTATTTCAAGGTCAGTGCTGAAAACTCTCTAAGGTCATCATGTAGGTAGGTAAGCTTTTCCGCATCCGGAAATCTTTTCAAATGTCGATTTTTTGTAACTAATAATTTTGTACTCAAGGAATAGGCTGTGAAGCGTTTATTTTCCATTTTTTTGTGGTAGAGGACAGAATATAGCGACTTCCTTTTAAATCATTAATTGAATGCAGCCCAAATACACAGCCAGACATAACCACAGGTAATCCCAAAACAGATTAACAAATTCCACGTTCGAAAATCGAAAGAGGTTGATTCAAAAAGTTTATATTCCGGCCGGTTGTCGCGCGGCGGCTTCGGGGCGTGGCTCTATGATCGATGCTCCGCACTCACACTGTCCTGCCAGTATGCGAGATTGATTTGAAAATAGAACTCACTGACAGGTTGTTGGGTTAGGAGGAAACTGATTTCTTGATATTTTACTGTTAAAAGGATGGACGAAGAAAGAAAAAGTTGTGTGTCAACAAAATCATTTCTTTTGTTTAGGCTAACGACTTGGTTTGCTAGCGGCTGGTAAATAAATAGGCCTAATACCTTCTTACAAAATAATTTAATAAGCTAATAAAAGAACTTGACTAATCTACTATGTAAATTCGAAATAAAGTTTTTTATTTTTGGCGAATTTGATTTCACAGCATGAGCATAACTCTATCAATAATTCAATTAGAGTCCGCGCCACCACAGTTGTCCATTTTGCGGCGCTAGTGTCTATGATATTGCATTACATTGCATTAAAAAAAAAATGGATTTCCATAATTTTCTGCCGGCCTTCTCTCGTGGCGCGCAGTCTAGGTACTGAAAAGAGTTCTTATTTCTTTTCTTTCTTTGTTTCAGATTTTCAGTGTGCCATATCTACTTCTTACTTTTTTTTCTGTTCAGCCAGTCATTTTGTAAGAAGGTTCGGTGTAACAAGTTGCTAATGAAGGAAGCTGTGGTCTTGCATTTGTTTTAGTTTTGTCTGACGTTGAGTTATGAGCTCCGAAACAATTATGTTCCGTGTCAGTGTCCTTTGTTAACAACAAAAGGTGGGTATGGTTTATCTGCTACAGGAAAATAGGAGTCAGGATATGATGAGAGTTTTTTCTTGGCTATAGTATATCTAGTCTAATTTATTTTGTGGGAGGAATATTAATTTCATTTTATTTTCAGAACTCATTGGATACGTAATTAGATTTGTTTAAATTGATATGTACTGAGTATTCTCTAGTGTGATTTTCCGGCATTTTCCATGAAATTAATAACAATAAAAATCGATACTAAAATCGATTAATCCCACAAGGCGTTTTCGTTCAAAATTCGAGAAATATTAAAATTAGTTACATTTAATATTAGCTATAGTGACACTGTTACACATTTCAACGAAACATAGCTTATGTATTACTGTTATTGTGCATGTTTGGTAGGCAACTGGAGCAAATTCAGTTTTCCAATATAAAATAGCTTTCAAGAATAGGCCAAGATACCACCAAGCCCAAAACCCATCGCGAAACCAAACAAACCAAAAATTCCAAATCCGAATCCGAAAATTCAAACCGCGAACATTGCAAGTGTTCGAAACTTCGTTCGTAATTCAAAACTTGTTCGTTAACCTTCAATTACGCGTTACGCGCGGTTCGTGTAAAGTAATAAAATCGGATCGTTCGGGTCGTGACTCGGGCACGCGCGTAGCGGGTTGAGCCGCGTAACACGGTAATGACTTTTTTGTACTGGCAATGATTTTATGAGTAGGCGTTTCCTATATCGTGGAATATTGGAGCGGTTAATTGGTGTTTTTAGGACGTTTAGATTGAGGTAGTTTTGTTGATTAATGTTTTTCTTGAAGGGTAGAAATAGGCTTGTCTTGGTAGATGGTAACGATGGAATCAATCACGTCAATGGTGCGAGTACTGAAGGTTTTAATCTGAATGGCTATCTCATCCAACCTCCACGAATATTTGATAAGATAATGGTATATTTTAGAGATAAAGTCTATTGCGTATTTAGAAAAAGAAAAAGATTCGGCAGTCAGTTCGGATAGCTCACAGCCCCCGTCTTGATAGAAATAAGAGTTTTAAATAGAAATAATAATCCAAAGTTTATGTTTAAAATACGCCTTTTATTGGCACGGTATCGCAAAAGCGCTGAATTCTTGCAGTGTAAGTACCTGCTTACCTACGCCCGTGCTAAGGTATGGCACTGCAAAAGCACACGGCTTTTGCAGTGGCATACCTACTAAGGAAACGTAACCACAGTGCTCATATTATACACTGCAGTCCTCAGACTGCAGTAATTCAACAGTAAGTTATTACTTACCCATCTCATGAAAAACTTATTTTAACTCAACATCGCTATTTGTTTAGCATCGCTAAAAAGGGATATCTACAACACTGGGGTACGAGTTACGAGCAAGCACCAACTCAGTTATGGCTTGTAAATTGGTTAATGATTTTAAAACGATAAGTGGGTTTTCTACTTCAGTAATTCGAAATTCAATTACCTACTCTATGGCATTCTGTGAATGTTTGTTTTTATTACACTTTTACTGCCCACTTTTAGTGGCACCATAACACTGGGGCAGACTTGGTCCTTCACCTTTCACATCCAGTCTATCCAGAGTAGCGGCACGGCCTTATGACATGGCTCGAGTCATGCCATGAGTCGAGCCATGTTACAAGGCCGTGCTCGCTAGTCTGCAAGTCTAACGTGCGAGTAAATTTTGTCGTCGCTGTATCTCGTGTGTAAACGAGACATGAAGGACTAAGTTTACGCGTACTCGGCGCGAAATATATAATATTGTCTCGTTGCTCAATGCTCAGCCTGTGAGACGATCAGTCTGCCCATGTCGTCGGTATGCAGAAAGTTACAAAAAACCTTAGAATTTTAGTGAAGTAGGTATTTAAAACGAACTATTCTATTAGACCAATATTTTTTATTCAGGTTTTAAAGTGTCTACTAGGCCGTAGCTGTAATAAAGTAATAAAATTAATAGCTTGACCTGAGGTCGTGACCATTAACTGGTTGCAGCGTCCCGCGTAAAACCGGGAATGATTCTTTTTTTACTAGCAACACCGCTCACGATTCGGTAATGATTTTAGAGAAAAGGCGTGTTAGAGGTAAATTAGTGAAAATGTTGGCTAAAAGAAGATTTAAAAAGCTTAGAAGAAAAAAGCTTGTAAAAAGTTGATCAACCAACATATTTTGTTGGCCTTGTAAAAAATAAAAGATTTTTGACAGATAAGTGGGCGTTTCCGTAGCAACCTGTCATAGTTTTGCATTTGCAGTGAATTGCGACATTTGAATATTAACGTTGCCAGTTTAATGACTCCTGATTTTTTTTTGTAATAATATTCTAAACTAACTGAAACGATAGATAGGTACATTATTATATACGTCAGACTGAGATGGTATATAATAATTTTTTTTAATTGATGGTTTAAATCTGTAGGTGTCATGTCTTCCGTTGTTCGAATATTAAAAAACTAATGCCGATCGCTTGAGTGATTTGTGTAAAATAGGATTGTGGCTACTAAAAGCTACCATTGTTTAGTTTCGAATACTTTTTGGGAATTAGTTTATTTCGGAATATAATATTTATACGTATTACTATACAGGCTGAAAGACAGAAAAAGAGGGAAAAGAATCATAGAGCATCTAAAATATATTATAATTATCTATGCCCCTGAATATGCAGTTATGCAAGTCTTAGAACTATTTTTAAACTAATTAAGTAAGTAGAGATATTTTTAACTTTCCTTTGTATTAGTAATCAATAGTTTGTTAAAACGAACACGAAACTACACAAATATTAATTTTAATTTCTATAAGCTATGATGCTATAACAATAAGATATTTACAGCCCATCATGTAATAGCGTGTAGCCCTAAGCTTCAAACTGATTGCATCAAGGCTTACTCATTATTTATTTTAATTACTATACTTACCTCGATGACAGCCGATTTTAACTAATATATTATTGAATATGGAACGTGTCTGATATGCAGGCAACTGTCAAGTGTAAAAATTTTACAGCTGTGGCGTAATGAGGACCTGTCAAACTGACAGGTCGATATGAACAAAATAGACTCTGAGTATCATATTCAGAGGTCTTTAAAAAGACAATTAAGGATACACCTGCATTTGGTTGTATCCAGAGATACTTTCCTCCCACTAGTGAGGCAAGTTTATACACTTAACAGGACTTTAATTTGGGCCACTAGTGATTCGGGCCGAAAGCTTTCTTTTTATGGAATTCCCATTTCATCTCTTCAGTAGATGATTTGAGGTTTATTTTCTCAACGATAGCCTTATTCATTCACCGTCACATTGCTACTTTTAAGAACTCCAGCCAATGTTATAAATATTTTTTTTGTTTCTACAATAGTTGCCAGTAACAAAAAAGAACAAAAGAAAGCAATAAAACGAGGTTTTACTTAACCTGAATTAAATGCGAGGCACATCGGATATTTCGAAGAAAGTATTTTTTCTTCAGAACAATAAAGGTATTATTTGTGACTACGTGATGACCAGCACAGTGGTCCGGACTTTAGTGGACTGCAATCATGTTCACTTTTAATAATCAGTTACAAATGCATTGTTTCATGTTTTATGGTCGAAAGTAGTTCTAATGTCTTTTTTTATTACATAATAGCAGAATTACTGCTTTTATGAATCACTAGCTTCTGCCCGCGACTTGGTTCGCGTGAAATTTCTTGTCTCAACATAAAATATGACACTCGGAATCGGATTAATAAATTTCTTACAATTTCTTTATAATATTACTACATTATTAATTATTAATATCGAAGTTTTTTTTTCATAGCTGGACTCTCTCACTATTGAGAAACATTCTAATAAATTAATTCCAAAATCTAGTCAGAGGTCTATTCAGACATTTTTAAATATTAGAAAATCGGCAATATTCGGCATTATTGATTTAATCTATTGAGTTGTTTAGGCTTCTTCTTCATTTATATTGTTTATAATTTATTTATTTGCGGAGATCAAATAAATCGCTTCGTTCACTTGTTTCTATATTACTATATTAAGTACTAGTAATATTTGTATGCCAAAATATGGTGAAATGTGTCATCGCACAAGAATACTTATCTAACATCTTTGTAACCGCATTTTAAAGCAAATAAATGACTTTGACTTCCATCTTTACCTTTGATAGTAACAATATAAATTATTCATAAATATAAATTGATTTAATCTTGCAGATCCTAATAGTATAATTGACTAGATTTTCAACTTCTATCCGCCATTACCTCGTTAGTATGCAAAATGTTGGCTATTTTATGATGACATAACTTTTTGGGCCACACCCACCATTATACGCCTCCAGAATATTTAGGAAGTCCATTATTAATTTATTTATATATATGCAAATTGTTATTATTATAAATTTTTATTTTAGTACCTACCAAAATCAATTTTGTGCATAAGAGTTTATAGCTGCATACATTGCACTGCAATGTATGCAGCTGCTTGT
Source organism: Agrochola circellaris (assembly GCA_914767755.1). Lineage (NCBI taxonomy): Eukaryota > Metazoa > Arthropoda > Insecta > Lepidoptera > Noctuidae > Agrochola > Agrochola circellaris. Next base: position 6,812,519 of record OU611850.1, on the reverse strand, counting down.
CCTTTTAAATATCCTTTCATAATTTTCTTATAGTTACGGACTCAATTCATTAGGGATCGCGTCGTTTAATGAATAAAATGCTCAGAAAAATAATTTGGAGATTTCCAATATATCGTCTATAATCTAAGAAAGAGTTCATTGAAGCACTTGACACAAACATGGATTTATGATTTCTCTCAAAATACACATAACACCAAAATAAAGGTTATTTCCAACCAGCAATAACCAAATATTTCTCCTGCGTGCTCACACGCAACGGATTCGCATTCAAAAAAAGAATCGGTTTGAAATGTGAAACATTTAAATTGCACGTTATTGCTACTGTGCACGCGGCCGCCATCGCCCAAATATCCCAACGTTGTAATTATGAACACCGATTTGCTCATCCCGATTCGATGTTCCCGCAAATAAAAATCCTTAGCAGACTAATTCGTGGGAGTCAACCCTTGCTTAGCGTGAGAAAGAAACAAAGGGATTACTGGAAAGTAGGAACGTAATAATGCCACGAAATTGTACCAAAAACTTCTTCATAATTGATTCCGATTTTAAATGAATTATTAGCTCAATAACGCCATTAAAAAGTGCCGATTCCTAAATTAAAATGAGATAATTCGAGCGCGCAACGGATGCGCTTGCTCCCCGCTGTGCGAGGTCGCGCTTCAAAAAAGAACGCCGTCAACCGAACTGTCAGTACGCGAGACGAAGAATGAGAAATGTTGCCAGTTTTAAAAAAAGCCATAGAATATTCATTCATAAAACCCGAGCCATTCAGGTTTAGAAATTAGTTTATTTTAATTACCCGGTGAGTGTATTGTTGTATTAATTATTCTTGCGTCGGTCGTATCCTCGGCCGGCCTGGACAATATATTTTATTGTCTTTACGTACGGTTGTGATTTATACGTCTAGTTAGTAAGTTATTCGAATTTTAATTTAGACGAGTTTTAATGGGGTACGCTTGAATGGATTCTAATTAGAGGAAAACAACCGAACAGCATCGCATGAGTAATGTCGGGTATAAATTCCGGTTATGGCTTAGAAAAGCGATTGCCGTGCGCGGCCTGACCTCTGTATTAACCACACAATAGGTTTGTATTTGCTGTTATAAATGTGCTATTACAAAAATGGACGGTGAAAAATTACTAGTACTCTTATAGAATGGTTTGTTGATATTCCATAGAGAGTTTGAATGTTTATTGTTTGGACAGCAAAGGGAAAAAAAGACAACTTAGAATCAAATGTGAAAGTCCTGCAATTCACAACTGACTCTCGATGATACATAACTAAATACATAGAAACAACGAGTTGTTTGAGCTCCTTTATAATTTAAATCGTTATGGTTGCCGCCATTTTGAGTGACCATCTAATTGGCGGCAATCATAACGATTTGAATTATAAAGGAGCTCCAACAACGAGAGTTATGTTTATCGATGCCCATTAAAAATTAAAATAAAAGGATCCTTCCTCTAGCGACACTACTCAATACTTCATTAATTGCTGTTCACAATTCATTGGTAGTAAATCAAAAAACTTAAAAAACAACGACATGCTCATTTAGTCCCTTGCTGTACACTATTTCAAAAAAAGAATCAAAGCTTTTATCCTTGCTCTTATTGCCTATTAAAATATAATATCGGGAATGATTATTGAAAAACGAATTTCGAAATAGCCAATTAGTCGAGTATCGAATGTGTCCGATGTAGATTATGGCCGGTCGGTGGGCGGGACCGAAGTGACATGTCGTTAAATCTTTTTGACAATATCTATTACCGAGTGTGACGTAAGCTGTACAACATGATACATTGTTTAATATTTACCGAGCTTTTTTCTTGGTAGTTTTTTTGGTGGTGGAGATGAAAATAGATTTGATAATGAAAGAAGAACTCTTACACCTGTCTAGGTACTTACGATGACGTAAAAGGCGGAAAAAAACGTGAGGTAAATAAAATATGTTTCCATTAATCATATTTCTCTTTTTTAGTATTTAACACAGTTGTTGAAACCTTGAAACATTTAAATAATCCAAGAAGCTCAATCGTCTATAAGTTTATTAATTTAGTGGCTTAGCTATTCGATAAAATACTTGACAACCAACATAATAAGAAGAACTGCTCACAAAGCAAAAAGAACTGATTTATTGCATACATTTCAGCAGCAACAACAATTTAAAAAATATTATGGTTGGCATTCAGATTTTATAAAAAGTCACATGAATTCGTGTGTGGCGGTTCATCAAAATCGCCATTATTTTATATTTGACATGAAGACAATTGAAGTCCAAATAGTGTTATTCAAAAGCGGACAGGCGGAGCAAAATTAATTAGTTTAAAATTACTTTCAGAGACCTTTTCTGCCGCGACGCGACGCACGGACGAAGTGGCGCGGTGTAAGGAATAAAATGAATATCACGTGCTGGCAACATTGTTTTGACGGTCTTTTGAAAATAATTGATATATAGGTACTCATTTAAACGTCCTATGGTAGGTATAGTTCCTACTTCGTAGTCTACTAGTCGTAATCGTGATGGGCAATAAATTTTCGCCAGGTGGCCCAATGAGCCGGCTTGATTGAAGGATCGATAGATACGTAAGTACTGTTGTATCGATAATCGAAATTGTAATGTGCAATTAAGTACAACAATCTTGTGTATTATTGTCAAAATACGTATCTTTACGTTACTAATTTTATTAGTCTACGTGAATTAACAAAAGCTTGATTCAAAATCATTTAATCTCCTTGCTCATTTTATTTGAACCATAGAGACCATTTTACCAGCCAGTGTGGTGTGATCAAACACCGCTTCTGTTCCAAATTCAAAATTCGAAATTAATGGCGGATTTGACAGGAGCTTTATTGTGCGGCTAATTTAAATCTTATCAACGAGCGATGACAGCGACTTAATGGGATCGCGAACACCGCCATAAAAAATATAATGCCTTTCATTTCGTTTGGGGATTATTTCCTTTTTGATTTTAATTCCCTTTTGTTTATGTGGAAATTAATTTAGTTATTACTTCAATCTGAATAAGATAATGAGTTTATTAGATTTTTTTAGCAGGTACCTTGATACTTTAGGGTTCTTGGAACGATTAAAAATTATTCGCATCAAGGAAATTCTGGCAAGAACTTCAACTTGGCAATGCCGACAACCCCACTTGCTGGAACAGTAAGACGACCAAGTCATAAGTATCAAGAACTTTAAAATGAAAAATAAATTAAAGGAGAAGAGGGAGAAGAAATTTTAATTTCAGTATTAATTATAGCTGATAGCGAACAGTTATCTCGAAGAGGAATATAACTCGGAAGACTGAATCAGTACGTAAATGAATACATTCCACAATACCCCTTACGTGAAAATCATCTACAGAAACCATTGTCGGTTTTAATGCTAGTCAGGAATGCAAGAAGACCGAATAAGCATATAATAAGGATGGGACAAAAGTACCAGACAGTGTTAGTCATCTTAGGTGCGCACCCAGGGTTGTCTGGAAAGCCGACGGCCGCAGACAGACAATAACCATCCTGACTCACGGTGTGTTGGATTGGTTGGCTGTTGCCACATGAATGTTTAATGCGTGAATTGTGTAACAAGAAATTGTGATTTAAAGCACTGTGGAAATGGAAAAAGAGCATAAAAAAGAAATTGAAAAAATTGTGATAAAGTGCAAACAAAAGTTGACTAGTGCGTGAAGATCGTACCAATATTAGGGAAATTAAAAAAAAATATCGTAACAGGTTACCGTCGCGGAAATAAAAATCAAAGTGGTGTTGTTCAAAGGTGTGTTAAGTCTTAGTTATAAATGCTTGCAAAACCACATAGTACAGTGATATTGTATGCCCCAGATTGTATGTCTTGCGATGTGTGGAGAAAATCTAAGTTCACTTTTGAAAATCTATAAATTCCTTCAAAGTGGATTCAACAGCGGGGTTTTATCAAATGAACATAACAATATTTACGAAGGTTATTTTGGTTTTATCCGTCTCTTACGCTTGGTCTTGGTAGAAAATAAGGAGAAATTAAATATACGGTTACACAGTTAGCAATATAAATAGTGAGAAATATTACTGGGAGTCTAGTATTCAATTCTAAAATTAGTTGGTCTATGTAGATGAAGTGGTTATAGGTTCGCTTTAAAGCAGTTAAACTTAAAGAGCCTTTTATTTATGAAAAGATATCCATGAAGTATTACTAATAATGAATTTTAAAAAATGGTTTATCCTACTTTTTTTGGGCTTTAATCTAATCAAAATGTTGCTGCTATTCGACCACCACGAACCTAATCCGTTTTATTGACGATAACTTGGACCGGCGACCGGTCAGTTCCGTCGGTTCGGGTACGGAAAGTTTCTGATTCAATATGTAGGGGAGAGACAGTTCCATCTCACAGCTTGGTCGGTTCGCCCATTTTGACACTAGCAAAAATTTTTTTCTGCTTGATTTGGCAAGTTCGGACGTTGTAACAGCCCCTCAGTAACTTTGTTGTACGTTAATTACTATGATTTATTTTAGAATATTAATACTTTATTTCGCAGCGTGGTATAGGTTGGATTGGGTACTACAAGACTACAAGCAGAATTTCTGCTTGTGAGAATCCATGCAGAGGAAATTGGTTATTACTTAGAAAATTGCTGTGATTTGTCACTGCAGATTTTATTTACACTGTAACTTTAACAAAACCTGTTTTACCCTGTGATTGAAGTTGAATCGTAAAATTATACTTATTTTGTTAAGTTCTCAGTGTTATTTTGATATTAGAGAAAATAAAGCTGCCATTAAAAATTATACAGCCGGTATTTCAAAAAGATATCCGTATAAATGAACTAATTAACTACCTACAATGAAAGTGGGTTAAATCCAAAAACTCTATTTTTATAATTGACTAGCTGCGCCCCGCGGTTTCTCCCACATAAGTCTCGATCCCGTGGAAATTTCTGGATAAAAAGTATCTTATGTCCTAATCCAGATCATGATCTACCCATGTGCCAAATTTCATCTAAATCTCTTCAGCCGTTTTAGCGAGAAAGCGTAACAAACAAATTCACTTTTGCATTTATAATATTAGTTAGGATTAACAACACAGATTAATCAATTTATTATTGTCTCCTAAACATAGTTATTTATTCATTTTTCAACCAAAAGTTTCTAAAACTTGGTGTTCGTTAAATTTTCTAAACGATCCCTTACAGTTTTTTTTAGTAAAATTTATAAAAAACTAACCAGTTTGTATAGACGAGCTACAAAAGGATGTCTCACGTGTAATTTTTGTCGAGGACCGCCAATTATAAGTTTAAAGTATAACTTAGAGAAGAATACGGGCTATTTAATTATATCCTTTGATGGAATGCTTTAAATGTAGCAACGGCCGCCTCGCTCTCACAAAGTTCGGTTTTATTTTTAAAATAACTTTAATTGTGGTTTGTCGTTGAATACAAATTATAATTTTACTCCATTTAAGATGTTGCTCGTTTATAACTACGTTTTCATTGCAACTTACCATGTTTGGTTGGAATGTTTATTTAAATGGTTTATGCAAATTAAAATGTTAATGCATAGGGAGTTAATAGCGATTTATAAATGGATTACTATTAAATAATTGAATTTTATGACTAAAATGTGTAATATTCAAGGTTTGTTTTAATTCTCATTGGTTTTAACCCTCGCACTGCTACGCCACTATGCTATTTATTCCGTTTGATAATATCGGATTAAAAAAATTATATATATTCATATTAATTTCAAAAAAATATCGGAAGCTAACAAATGAAATGGTATACATATAATAAAAGGAATAAAAACAAAACAAAAAAAAAAAACATTTTGGCGATTTACCGACGGATCTTAAAATAACACAAATAATTTATTAAAAAAATATTTAAATCCAACCAGCATTATTGGGAAACTAAACCATTACAACCACTTACATAAAACTGAGCAGTAGTTTAACTTTTAGCTATTTGAACTTAGAATCTAATTGCACCAACGTATTAAACCAATCAACAAACATTGGCGCAATCCATCACAAGCCTTAACAAGATGCAGGCTTCATCTCGCTGCAGATACACAAGCATATAAGATAGATACATCCATACCTCACGATGGCACTGCATATATAGGTTCATACCGCACGCTATATCTATACTAAGGCAAACATATCACAGAACGCACAATATGTCTCTACCATATCACAACAACGCAAGTTCTATCATAATATCTCCGAGACTAATTCTAGTATCGCACTTCGCTTTGTACATCGCTATCGATTCGGTAAGCGCCCGAGGCGACGCGCGTAGATCACAGAATCACGCGTATGAAATGTAATAATAATCGACCATCCCGCGGGCTTATCTGTAAACGACTGCAGGCGAAAAGGTTTTAGCTGGGGGCGAAACACCGTGCGTAGCTCGAGGCTCCGCCCCAGGGAACGCCATTGGCTAAAAAGCGGTAGCGGGCCTCGACCGCGCCTCCCTATTGGCTACCCGGTAGCCGCCGGTGGGGGTACCGTGTCGCATCTACCGACAATATTTTGACGTTTTTTTACCGGCGCGGTGGCATTTCTCGTCGCTGCGATTAATTGTAATTCTTTATGGCTATTGTAGGGTTAAGTGAGCAGTTATACGTGACGTTTGTGTTCCATGTTTGAATAGCTCGTTTGTAGTGGATACGTCCGTTGTGTCAGATTTGCGCGGGCGCATCGTTTTGTTCGCTTTTTGCTGCTATTTGTGTAGGCTCGGTGTCAGCGTGTTTGGATTCGTTGCGCTAAGTTTTTTTTTTCATTTTTGTTGGTATTGTTAATAGTTAATACCACCTGTTTACTTTATGTTTTCATTGAAAAGGCCTTTTTAGTGTATAGTTTACTTACTACAATGTACAAACTATTCTATAGAATCCTTTCTTTTGTGAAGTTCGCAAGCTTAGCATTTAAAAACACTTTCAATTGTAACTTTCAATGGGTTCAGTTCAAGACGACGCAACAAAATAAAACTCGTATAAAACAAAGCTTTTTTTACCAATCAACCAACAAAACAAAAAATCTCAAAATGAGAAACACAACACAAAATATTGATATAGGTAAGTAGGTATACACTACAGCAAAGCAACAAGGTCTCAGTAGAACAGAACAATGAAAACATAAAGGAAGCAGGTTGTTATTAATATATGTATTTCGAGCACCTCCCTTCATACATTGGACGCATCTTACTATGTTTATCTTGGAAAAGTGTGGGGAACGGATTTCGGGTTTTCCTGTTGAGGGGCGAACCCCAAAGGGGAGAAGAACCTCTTCTTACGGATACATTTTTACCTAACAATGTGAGGAAGAATAAAATTAGTAAGGGTTGTTGGTTGTTGTTATAAGGATAATGTATTTGATATCATGTTGTAATTTGGAAATGGTAGCTATACAGGTTAACATACAGAAACTTTAGCTAAAATGTAGAGCCTTATATAGCCGTGTTCGATATTTGAAAATAGTTTCCTCCATTCCATAATATTATTCCCGTATTTTATCAAACAAAACTGCTCAACCATTGGAGTTTGCTCTGAACCTATAAGTTATAATTTTTTACACATTTTCTACTCATTTTTGTTTCCCGGTGGCGGAAACATATTTATCGTAGCGTTTTTCGGTTAGTTATTATATATACTATATCTACTTAAATATGGTTTTCTATAAGTAACATTTGCTGACTTATAGAAAACCATATTTAAGTTTGTACTTATATTGCTGTTTCTATCACCACGAAATTACCAGCTTCGCAGGGCCTACAGGCAGATTGCACCTCATTCTGAAGAAATAAGGAAGTAACAAGTTCCAAAAACGATAATAAACAAAAAACCGCTAACTCCCTTGAGCGATATTCTAATTAAAGAAAAAAAAAAAAAAAAAATGACAGCTGTCAAACCATTGTGTGGTCCAACCTCTTGCGTTGCGGTGGCGACATTGTCAATTTTTCGGGTTTGCCATCGCGAATAATTTGTGATTATTAATTTCTTGTGGAAACGCACGCCTACCCGTGTGTGTTTAATAACCACCCCGAGGTGTTGGACATTTGGTCGGCGCGGAAATGTTTTCGGAAACTCTCATTATATTGAAAGTTTGCAAAATAAGCCCCTTTTTATGTTACAAAGGATAATGACGCATTTATTTGATGTGAATAGCTAATTTATTTAATTAGGTATGTTGTTATAATAATATGGAGCTGTTCTGAAAAGAAATTATAATTTGAGATACTAAGATATACTTATTTTCAAAAATGGATAAATGTGTTGTTTTGTAGAGTCGTCGTAATTTCCTATAGCAGAAGCAAAAGACAGTAAAATGTTATCATCATTACATTCATGAAGTAGATTATGTAATGTAATTCGTAATTAATTGTACTGTATGAACAAACGATAAGTGTGTCAGTAATTTCAAATTATGGTATGAGTACTATTACTTATAAATACAGAGTAGTAGCACATAGGTACTTATGAGCAATTATATATTATTTAATATTACATTAAATAAATAAATAATGAAATTCTTTTTATTGGCATACAAAATGTGTACAAACAAAGTGAAGCAGTGGCTCCTGTGCTAGGTAAAAACACCTGTGTTACAGGGCCAGAAATATATATTGCAATAGGTACCTAAATATGTTCCTCCAAATTCGCCAACCATGTATGTATTTACATTTAGTGTCTGCACTGCTAGAAGTATTCGTTGAGCAGCATCTAGCATTACTATTATAAGCAGCACACATAAAACAAGAACTAAATTAGTCCAAGAAAAAAGAAACAAAAGTTTCCACAATAGCAGTCATCATAACACACCTTTAGGCATAACAGAAGTCTACAAACAAACACTGTACCACACAAAAGATTTAAAAAAAAAACTAAGAACTTCTGACAAAAAATTGCCTCACACATTATCAGCTCATTAATGTCTAATTCACCGCGGCGACCCGACCCATGGGTCATCAATTAAAAATTACAAAACTGTCAGTTGCATTTGATAAATTCACATTTTCTTACTTATGTCGTTTTGTTTTAGCCGGCCTATTAGTCACGCGCCATCCCGTTAGATATTTTCGAATTGAGAATAATTCTGTAACGGTATTTTTTTGTTATTCGAATTCGGAAAGTTGGAAATTAAATTAGGAATTAGATTGTCATTTGTAATTTTTTTATAGGTCGCCATTTTTAATCATTAGCGTTTCGTAACGCATTTCTAGATTAATGGTGTGTTAAAAATATTTTATCTTTTCGATGGATTAATCCTACGTATATTTAGTTGAGATTAATCTGATGCAGCTTCTCAAATAATATTGAAGGTCATCTAATTGCCTTGTTTTTAAACATTTAATAAACTATGCATAAAATACCAAATAAATTTTAAATCGTTAACAATAAATCACATTTTTTACAAACTAAAGTTCAAAACTTCAAATCCTTTTCTGATTAATCATCGGACATCGATTCAATTTCGATCGGAATGTAGACGAAGTTAATGCTAGCGACTATTTAAAAAGAAACAAAATCAACACTAGATCACCTCTCAGTAATGATTTTGGAGAATTCCTTCAAACTAGTGTGTAATTTGGTAAAAATTCGAAATATTCGGAGACTCGTGTCCACTACAATTACTCGGGTATTCGGGAATCGGGGACGAGGCGAGGCACGCGAGGTGCGCCTCTATTATTCGACTATAATGTGATACTCACTATTAGGCCTCGATACTAATGCTAATGTCATTTAATTGTGATACATACCTACCTACTTAGATATCTCATGTCTTGTCCTAACGTCAAAAGTGTCTGTCTTTCTCGTCCCTTCAAATATTTGTCCTTTTTAACGGACTTCAGAAAAGGAGGAGGTTTTATGAACAAATGTAATTGTGATTTAAACTATCTAGATTCTTGTGTCTGGTCCTTTTCTGAACTGAACCTAACGCAGTCTGTTGCTTCAGGAGTGTCTATTTTTCTTGTCCCAGGGACAATTTTGCCTTTTTAAGTTAGTATCTATGTTTGTTTCTAATCATTTGGTCTCCATTTTTCCAACTCGCACTGGTCAACATAAGGTAATGCTTTTGTTTTGGGTTATTTTGCGCTCTTTCGTATTTGAGTAATGTGTTTTTTTTCAATTTTAAAATCATCCAATAACATGCAATATCTATATACTTTGTTAAACCTTCTCCTTTATCCTTTGTCGCATCTTATAATTAACAGAGTCAAGTTTTAAAGACTTTTCATCGCAGTCATCACACTGTTTTTTTTTGTATATTTTTTTGAATAAATAAATTATTCTGTTTGTTCCATATTTTAAATCAATTAGATACAGATGTCTGGATAGGAAGAGACTGGACCCCACGACACAGGGAATCCTAGTGTAGGGCTTAGCGAATTTGTAAAAAATCTAGCACCTAAGGCTCCTATGTCATCTGTTACAATTTTATTGTACCGTGTTTTTTTTTACTGATGATTCAGTAAAAAAAACACGGTACAATAAAATTGTTTGTGTAGTTTTGTGTATATACTAGCTGCACCCCGCATTTTCACACGCTTAAGTGTCGATCCCGCGGGAATACCGGGATAAAAAGTATCCCATGTCCTAATCCAGGTCATGGTCTACCCATGTGCCAAATTTTATCCAAATCCGTTCAGCCGTGAAAGCGTAACAAACAAACAAACTCACTTTCGTATTTATAATATTATTATCTATATATATATAGTTAGGATATTATCTTACATTTTCCTCTGTTTTATATCAAATGAGAAAACCCATTGTTATAATTGTATCACGATATTTATGATTAAACTTACAATCTATCGATCAAATGAAGATGAAGGATATTAGCACCGTTTATCGAATACACAGTCATTGTGATTTGTGACATTAGCTCGTCTCTTGTTGTGAATGGCGCTGGCAGTTCAGGGCCAAGGTGACGCGTCATAAGATCGTCATTCTCAGAAAATTACTCACGTCTATCATTAATAATGAGTGATTTACCTGTTTGGACTTTTCCATTGATACCTAAATGTCAGATAACATAGAGTCATAGATTGATCCTCAAGTCGATAGCGATAAATAATCTGATCGTCACCTCTCTCGTCTCGTCTTGTCTTCATCATTTACTTATAATTGCTGATTTGCTGTCCAAATTTTTCATATTTTTCCTGACTCATTTTTTGTCGCTAGACCATTAATTTTGTAAATTTTTGGTCAATTACTTGAGTTATTTGTTGTCTGTTATGGTCCCAGCACTGAGTCCATTAACTGTCAGATGTTCAGAAAAAAATATCAATAACTATTACGGATATCTTACTATACGTTCACTGAATCGTTGCCCTGGCCTTCTGTCACCAACTTCAACAACTTGGTGATCAAAATAATCGTGAATGTAAGTTTTTTACTAAATTATCATTTTCAAGTTTTCTTTTAAACTTAGCTCATAGGTAGATACTTAATTAAAGCCTTCTAAAATCCAAAAATTGTTATTAAATCTATCCTACAACCACTCAAAAGGACCTCAAAGGTCAGAAAATCAATAAAAATCCACAAAAACAATAGGAACCTCTCATAATTGAGGTCGGGTAAGTCACAAAACGTTTTATAATTGCGCCCCGTTGGCCCACACCTGTAATTGAGCTAAACATAGTCATTGGCCGTATTTTATGGACAAAACAATAAATATATTGTTTGTGGAAACTTGAGTTTTTGTGCTTGTGAACGGTATTGCACGTTCTCCTTTCAAATTATAGAAATATTGTTTTGATTTTGAAATGTTGAACATGTTGAATAAACTTTGAAAGAAATTCGCCTACTTGTTGTGTTATATTTCAGTACCAGGGCTACCGAGCTCTGCTCTGGTGAAAATAGAGAATGCTCATTTAATAATATAGGATAGTTCATACTAATTCCATGTATAGTAAGTACATACTATCTCCATGCTGCCATGACAGTAGTTGATATTTACTAATTCCATGCTGCCATGTCATTATTTTAGGTACCTAGTCATCTTGTTAACTTTGGGCGACCGAGCTCTGCTCGGGTGAAAATACGGAGAAAACGAATTTTCCGGATATTTTTATGAAATGATTTTCCTAGCTAGATCGATTTTTTGCCCCCGTAAACCCCTCAATTGCAACTTTCATCGAAATCGTTAGAGCCGTTTTCGAGAACGTAATTACAAATATATATACAAATATTGCTCATTTAATAGTATATGATGTTGCATTGCATCCTATATTTTGACGGCATGTTCGTCTCAACGTAAGTTATATTTCATGTTACGTTTCACATACCTTTGTGCCATTAGATTTTGATTTAAGTAAGTAGTTATGTAAATGTGTCTAACATTCTGCATTTGTGTAACAAACAAACAACTTTGCTTAATAAAATGTTCCACTCTATTGTCTATGGCTAGAGCTAGCTCGGCGAGTTTACATTACAGTTAGCAGTTAGATTTAGAACGTCGTTCTAAATCTGCTAACTGTAGGTAATGTAGGTAAATCGTTTTAATTTCCACTAACAGAAATGTATTGATGTTTTAATGTTTAGTTTGGTTTAGCTCAAATTGTGCTTAATGGGATGGTGTGCCAGCAAACCAAGAACTAAGAATCATCTGTCTATTTTATCATTGGTATCATTGCAACAGGAACGTCTCTCTCCGGCGACTTTTTAACAACTTGGGCGGGAATCCAAACAGCTGATACGTCAAGTTTTTTTCTTTTACCACAGATAAAGCAGGCAATTTCTAAAAAGGTTTTAATACGAACTTCAATACAAACTGCCAGATATGAGCCTGATAAGATAAGAATCATCATAACACTGAACTGAAACTTTATATTTACATATAAATCCGCTAAAATTTTGTTGAAACGGTCCATAATTATGTTGGAAAATTATAATTTTTATGTTATTAAAATTTTATGTTTCAAATTAAAGGTTGCGTTGAACTATGTCGGGTCATCGTGGTTATGTAGATTAGGGACCACGTGGTCTCGCGACATCAGAGAGAGCACCCTATACTTAGAGGAACATTAAAATACCGACGTTTTTTGTGAACATAATGAGGTTATGTTGTGATTTTGGGTGTTAGTTGTGTTTCGGCATTATTATAGTGTATTATCGCGTTTGTTTTATAATTTGGGGGATTTACAGATATGATCAAGTGCAGCGAAAACAACTTAAGTAAGTATGAATCTAAATAAGATGTTGGCATCAGTAGTGACAAATTGGCTGTCAAAATCTGTGTGGTCGTGAGATTTTGAAACTGACACCGGGTCGACGATGACTAAGAGTGCGATTCCACTGAAGCGGATACGAGCGGAGCTGAGCGGAGACCTGCAGGAATCGACTAATCACAATGGTTGAAATCCTCATCGCGTCTCTCGTCTTGTCTGTTATGATTGGATGATTCCTGCACGTCTCCGCTTCAGTGGAAACGCACCCTAAAGTCACTACGTGCCGCAGCGTAGGTAATATAAATGAAGAACAAATGAGCTTTCCTATCAGCTCACAATATTCTGTTACCTATGCCAAGCCACTAATGCCCGTTTTCACATTCACTAAGGAACTCATAAATGAATCCCTAAATAAAAGTGCAGTTTGGTTTTCAACGCTAGGCTCATCGCTGAGAGTTGAAAATCCAACAGTGCACTTTTATTTGGGGATTCATTTAAGTGTCACTTAGTTGTCGGTGAAAACGGCCATAAGTATGGATCAGGCAATTTTGATGATTAATATTTTACCCTGATCTAGCGCTTTATCTAGAGCTGTTTTTGCATAGCTTGACCAGCATGATACAAAAAGATTACTTCTGGTACAAGAATAAAAAAGTCAACATCTGCCCAGGCTTTTTCCAACTATGTTGGGGTTGGCTTCCAGTGTTACCGGATGCAGCTGAATACCAGTATTTTACATGGAGCGACTGCATATCTGACCTCTATAACTAGTAACTGGGTAATACGATACCCCTTGGTAAGACTGGTTGTCAGACATTCGGGCTTCTGACGACCCGTAACGACTGTCAAAGATCCACAAATCATAGCCGGGACCAATTGTTTAACGTGCTTTCCAAGGCACGGAGGGGTCTTGATGTATAAAGATGGTCACACATCCACGGACCAACCGTGGCAAGCGTAGCTTAACCTGATCGATCAACCCGTGCGGCTGTTATCTCCTCTACAAGAATAAATATTAAGTACCACTTCAAAACCAACTATCTTAACAACACGAAACATCACGATCACCATATTGTATTTACAAATTACAAAAATTACATCTATCAATCAAAATTTACTTTTTAAAACGATCCGAGCAGTATTTTAGTCGAGTGCAACAAAACAATCGACTAACACGAACCTAAATTATTATAATTCGACTAAAGGATCATCTGACTAATCTGATAATAAGCTGATTGACCAACCTTTCATATTTTGAGAGTACAAAAAATTTGATGCACGACTGCAGTTGGTATTAGTTTTTTACCGATTTTGGTTGATTTATTTGGTGATAAGATTATAATCCAGTAAATTATCCTGAAGACTGTCTCGTTGACCCAGTGGTCGCAAACGCTTCTGCCGAGCATGAGGTCCTGAGATCGATTCCCGGATCTGGCAAACTGTTATTGGGTTTTCCATCTGGAATTTCTTAGTACCGCCAGCAGTCTGGATTTGTGCCCGGTTGATAGCAATAGGCATGTTGACTTAAAATTTTTTTTGTTCGTCAGGTAGATTATAAAAAAAAATTGGACACTTATTTTTTCTTTTTTTTGTAATCAAAAGATAACCGTCATACATTGAGTTAAAATATGGCATGACGTCACTCTCCAACTTTAATGCGTTTTATCTAAACCATTTTTATTAATATGATGAAGCAAAAAATACGTGTCCAATATTTTTTTATTATTTGACTGACGGACTAAATAGCTTTTTTTCTCCATTCAACATCCCTATAGGCTCGCCCCCTGTTACATGGGACTATAACCTTAAACACAACTGGCGAAATGTGGGTGTAGTATAGGTACACCTCTGTTTATTCCTTCGGGTAAATATAAGCGTGATGCTATGTTAAGATTATAAATGTAGTAAATTATCTTCTTCCTTTGAGCTAATACTTAGTGATTTGGTTCACGTTTGGAGTGACCATAGCGACATATTTTGGGAGCTGAGATTCTAGTTGTAAGGACAAGACGACACAAACTCTTACAACAAGTCAAAAGTTCGTGTTGGTGTAAAATCAACCAATCTGCCTAGCCTTTTCCCAACTATGTTGGGCTTCCATTCTAACCGGACTCGGCTGGATACCAGTTTTTTACATGGAGCGACTGCCTATCTGACATCCACAACCCAGTAACTGGTACCAGTAATACCCCTTGGTAAGACTGGTAGGTATAAAATAAATAAGTACTAAAAGATAAATCACTTACAATAGAAAAAGAGTTTGAAAAGGGAAGAGGAAGAAGCTACTGAATGTTATTTTGTGGTTTTAGAACCATCAAGACAGGATTCGGATTCTCATATAAAGCCATAGCTAGCTACAGATGCTGACCGAAATATCATGGTTTGTAATGACAGCTGTCACACACGGACTTTAACGTTTTGCGCCATTGGTAAGCCAAGATACCTAATACCTATAACTACTAACACATTCACTATACATGAACGACATCACATCTTCACCATAAGTCACGACCGCCACTTGAACCTAAAAAAACAACGCAATTTAAGCTCAATCTATAAAATACTATAATATATTTACAATTACGTACCATTTAGAACAATTTAATCCGTCGTGGTAAAGTTTCGGGCCCGGATCGGGACGATTTGGCTCGATCTCTAAGACAATATAATTTGACTGATTGATTGCTCCGCCATCTTGGATGCTTGGATGCCGCACGCAAGTCCCCAGAATTTAGAATTTCGAAAATTTCAGAGTAATTGTTGTTTAATGTGCGAGTAAAGTGGGTTTAAATGGTTACAGAAGAGCAATACTAAAAGTTAAGTTATTTTGTATTGTCTATATCCTAAACGTTTCGATTTTATTTTTTATCAAGATATCTACATCTATTCCAGGTCATCTACTCTACATCTTAAGGTGAACTTTTCTATTTAAAAGTCATCTATCTAAAGACTCGAAAAAATGTATGTATGGTTTTTTTATTAGGTAGCAATGGTGGCATCCCATGGTATTTTAGTGCCGTTGGGTATTCTAAAATGAGTAGGCCAGTTGTTCCCAAACTTTGGGTCGTGACCCACTGGTGGGTCGCAAGCGAATATTGTGTGGACCTTCGAAAAATATTTTCAGCTATTAATAATTTTAAAACTAAATACCGAAATAAATTGGACGTATCAAACTCATCAAATAGATCCTTGTTATTAAAATACCTAGCACTCCTTGTATTTAATTAAGTAATATTTTTTTTGGTTGTAACAGATTTTTTTTTCTTATTTGCTTAGTCCTTGATTCATATAGTTACGCATGCCTCTTTTTCTCCATGGCAGCCAAGACGAGGTAAGTCCCGAATTTAGAAGTTTTTGTTGGGTGGGTCGCGGTCCAGTCAACTTTGGTAACTGCAGTAGGCAGTTATTATAAACCACAGAGCCGTAATTCTTAAAAAGTTCGAAAATCAAAATCTCATTTTAGAGAATTCGTAATCTTGAAATATGGCTATAATTTGACCACATTCATCCCCAAAAAGTGATTTGTTGTTGTTTCACGATCACTCATATAGCTGCGGTCAACATTATCCCTTGATTTATTAGGCGTACAATACAGCGAATTTACTACCAAATCTATACATACAATAAAATCGTAGCGAAGTCAAAACTGCACATTGAATATTTTTGAAAAAAAGTAATTGCTACGAGATCTGGGAACGATTCTATTTAGAAGACTGTCCTTAACTTTTTTTAAACTGTTCGTCTGTTGCTGGGAAGTCGATACCGACTAGGGATCTGACAGACATTTGCCGCATTTGACAGGCATTTTACGGTTAAGACAGACGTGCGGCCGGCGCTAAGCTAAGACAGGCATTTTTTGATTTCCCTGATATACGCACAGTTGAGTGAAGAAAGGATTCGCCTGACAATAGAGTTGAAAAGCGCTATTAGTTACCCAACAAAACTTTAAAAACGTTTCGTGTTAAGATTCTTTTACTCTAAATGTCTTCGGAAAAATATCACTTAGTGTAGTAAATTCATTTTTTCAAATTTAGTTTAGTGGTCGTTAATTGCTAACAATTTTAATTTTGAATAAATGTCAGTCTATAAAACTGTTACGTATTATTTATTTTAAGACTTTTACAATAGGCAGGCATTTTTCTGATAAATCAACCATTTTGTATATTCTAGATTGGCATCCTCCCTTACATAGAAGGAAACCCTAATCCCGACTTTCTTTATATTTTGTCTGCTGAGATCAAAACTACAAACGTAGTATACAGGGAAGTTTTATAAGAACTTGTTATTTTAGTAGGCCTATGCACGCTTAGCACGACCACAATAGAAACGGGTTTTGTCGACGGAAGAATAGACAAAATGACAGATAAACAATCACAATCTGTCATTTTGTCTATTCTTCCGTCGACGAAACCCGTAGAAAACTCGTTTCTATGGTTGTCATGCTACGCGTAATGGTGTCTAACGACTCCCACGCGAACGAAGTCGCGAGCTGAAGCTAAGTTCTTACGAGTATAATAGGGCTGTGATCCCCTAACAGAGATTGTTAAAATTTTGGCTTTTTCTGATTGTGTGGATAAAAATGTATACCGTACACAACGTTTTAATAAAAACGGATAACGTGAGTATTTTCTTGGTAAATTCATCTGCTATTTTGCAATCCCTGTCTTTGTTTTGACTCGAAAAATAAATTATTTCGAGAAGATGATCAATAATAGGTACTGCCTTCAGCAAATATGTCAAAGTAGGTAAATAATTGCAATTAGGGTAAACTGTTAGTTCCGTGCGTGTAGCTGTGGAGAGGCCTATATCCAGCATCAGATTCTAGCCAATATTGATTGTACGTGATGATGATGGTTTAGATGATGATGATGATTTTGGTTCTATTGGCTTGTCTTCTCAGTACGTATGAAAATCATGTTCTTGAGATTCATACCAAGCGTATTAAGCTTAAGTAACATAAATCTGGGTGTATTAGGGGTCGTCCATAAATCACGGGAGGCTCGAAAGGGGGCAGGGGGTTCGGTGAAAATTACGAATTATCACAAGGGGTTGTGGGCCTTGCGGGGGTGTAGTAAGATATTTCGTGTGTAATTTTTTTCATTTATCGCGCATTTCTAAACCGAAAAGCGACCCCCTAAATAAAATATGTATCTTTCTTTCTTTCTATTTAAAAATAAAATATTGTATTTTTTTAAGATAGTTTGCACAAAAAAAATACACGTGAGTTTGGGTATTTGGACGGGTTAGTCTAAAGCGTCACCACGTATCACCAGGGAGGAGGGGGGGGTTAAAAGATGCTAAAAATCATCACGTGATTAATGGACGAACCCTTACTGTTAGATTTTATATCTACTGGATCGTAACTTAGAATGTAACCCATGGAGATTCGTTCTAGCTCTAGAATACGGACGTAAACCTCGAGTACAAGGAAGAGGAGGGTTGTGCATCACCATAGAGCACATCGCGTGGCTTACCCCCAAATCGATTATGGTAATTCGATATTCGAATCGGAACAGGTGCGTCGATGCGCGTCAAGCAACCACGGAGATCGGTTGTTGGAATGGGTAGGATAATGAATTCATGTTGAAACTTTAATGTGGAGGTAAAATAAGATTATAGGTAATAATTATAATTATTATCCGTGCTCGAGAATGTAAATGACGAAGCGGAAAACATATTCTTTCGAAGAATTTTAACTTAACACTAGCTAAGTAGGTAGTGGAATTCATACACATATCTATATATTATAGTAAACAGCTCTCTTCTGCATGAATAAGGAATGAAGTGAACGAAAGTGAGAGCTTCCAGGAATTCCAAAATCATGAGCAAAATTATAATCAATAGTGTAAAATTGAAATACTCCGAAGTCACTATTAAATCACAAAGAATGTGTTTTTTGTTGGAACAAATCACTGCCTAAACCATCTTGAAATATTCATACATTCTTTTAGGCCACAATAAAATGATGTTCTTTGATTCAAAAAGACGTCAGATAACACAACTTAAACAACACATCAAAGGATCAAATTGATTTTAAATCGCGAATCGAGTGTGATTTTAAGCATCGATTCCCTCCGATTCGCGCCCTCGCATAGCTTGCGTGCCGCAAATCGCATCACGCAGATAAGTTTTGAAAGCATTCGAAATTCAAAATTCAAATTGAACTGGCAGGTGGCGCGTGCTCTATGCATTTATTTTGCATATTGCCGCGAAAAATGTACAATGCGAACGATTTCTGGATGCTCAAAAGGCAAATTGTTTTTTTATTTCGTTACATGGCCAATTAAAGTGCTCGCATTTAAAAATAAAATTCATGAAGAAATATTATTTATCCGCAATTATTTGTTTGTTTTCATTTCAGTTTGAAAATTATCCGTTCTGAAAATATTTTTCCTCTTAATAAGTATGTACTTGCTTTATTTGTCCTTTTTGCTGTAATAAAAATGGTTTTCAGAAAATAATATATTTGATAGTTTAATGTGAATACAACGTGTGCAAAAAAATTGGTACGATTTTTGGCTTCTTTGGAAATTCTGCGAACAAAGAGATCAACGCAATACATTAATCAGAAGACCAGTTAAGTACCTAACCTCACCCTCACAAACTCAGTTACTTTTTTATAAGTACAAAAACACACGTGCAAAAAAATTAAAGATGGAACACATCAAGTACTTAGTTACCGTATCATAACGCTGTACCACTCGGGGTGGCCGACAATACGCCCTCGTAACGCCACGCGGCGCCCATTACCGGCCACGAATAAAAAACACTGGCCCATTGTCGGCCACGCGTCGACACTCGATACCTCTACTTTATTAATTCTGACAGCTCTTTGCATTAGCTTGTTAGTGCTGTGCGTAATTATCGTGGGTATTGAATTTACTCGTAGTTGTAAAAAAACGAATGTTATAACGAAAAGTTTTCCTTTGTCTTCTCGAAAAGACTGTCAAGAAACAGTAAAAAAGTGGAGGTTTATAATAATAATAATACCAGCCTATTATTGTCCGACTGTATCAGAAGTTTGAAGGCATGAGCATTGATCATCAGGCTTGCTCAAGATGGGGTTTTTTTTTTTTTTTTTATAAAGTTACACATTAGTGATACTTTATTCACATTACAATCTAGCCTATTAGCTAATAAGTAATTTAAATATAACATAAATTGCTAAGTAACTATAAGATTAAGAAGTCGTCCAATAACGTCTTTCTTATTCACTATAGGGGGAGACACTTGATTCACGTGTTCTTTATAAAAGTCAGCACTTGCACTACAGTTAAAAGTCACTTACACTGTACTAAACTAACTCAAAAGGTTTTACCCTCTTTAGCGTTGGTAAGATGGGTTGGTGATTTAAAACTTATATTAACTATAGCTTCTGCCCGCGACTTCGTCCGAGCCTTATAACCTTCCTCAAGAGTTGGGCTATCAAATGCAAAAATATTTTTTCTAATCCTACTGGTAGTTCCGGAGATTACCCCCTAAATACAAACAAACAAATTTTACCTCTTTATAATATTAGTATAGACTAGCTTCCGCCAGCGGACAAACTCACTTTCACATTTATAATGTTATAAATAATATGATTATTAAATTATTAATATCAAAACTTAAGATAGGATTATTCCACGGAGCTGTTTTTGAGGTGCTCTAAAAAAATCTTTAAGAGGATAACTAATATAATTTGCCAGTAAACATTCTAGATACGAGTGCTGATAAGTAAATTGAAATCGCTTCAGGACATAGGCTGTCATCGTCAAAATAAAAACGCCATACCTACTCAAACCGGACACATCCATTAGCTACATATTGAGACCCCGGACTGCCTCGGAAAGCACGCTAACCCGTTGGGCCCGGCTGTCATTCGTAGATCTCTGGCAGTTGTTACGGTTAGTCAGAAGCCAGAAGGACTGACAACCAGTCTTGCCAAGGGTTATCCAGTAACTGGGATGTGGAGGTCAGATAGGCAGTCAGTCCATGGAAAATACTGGTATTCATCTGCACCCGGTAAGACTGGAAGCTAACCCTAAAATAGTTGGGAAAAGGCTAGGCATATGATGACTCAAACCGGGCACATTTTCAAATGTTTCGTGATCAGGTACTTTTGTAGATAAAATAAATTAATAGACCGTAACTATATTTTCCCTCAATTTTGACTTTTTTGTTTTGTGTTCTTTCTTAGCGTCATGATTACCAAAATATAAACGAATTTTGTTCTTTTTTTTTCTTTAAGAAGTCAAGAATTTGGTTGCACTACCTCCATTATGATAAATGTTGGTTCAGGAAAAAATAGACATTCCAAATTATTATCGCAAACGTACTGAATATTCATTAACAATTTCTCAAAATTATTTTCAGTATATATGTCGCAGGTAGATTGTATAATTTGTCATTTTACAAACGGCGCCGTTCGTTTACAAGCGGCAAAATGGCAAAATGTAAATTGCCTAGTCACTTTATAATATGCCACAACATGTGATAGACAATTCAAACGCAGATTACAAAATGCCACGGCAAATTAAAATGTTTAGTTATCCGGCACGTAAAAAGCGTAAAGTGTCCAAGGCATCTGGTACCGCAGGAGTCCTCCGAGACTCTTCGGAATATTATTGATACAAAACTGTCGAAAAATCAATGTCGAAATTATAACAATTGAACTCAAACTCAAAGCATTTATTTCATATAAACCAATTACAGGCACTTTTGAACTGTCAAGGAGGTCGAGTCAGAAAGATGAAGCTAGATGCCCATTCCAAAACGTAGTAGGTACTATGGAGAAGAACGGGCAAGAAACTCCACGGACACTCTTTTAAATCATGAACGAACGAATTGCCAATTTGCCTTAGGCATTTTGCAAAACCGCCAGCGTTTGTAAACGGACGGCGCCGTTTGTAAAATGACGAATCATACAATCTGCCGGCGACATATCGCACACCTAGATAAAGAGTAGCACAACTCAAAATACCTCTTTTTTCAGGAACAGCAAAAAAACGGATTATTGCTGTTAATTAATCCGTTTTTTGCTGTTCCTGAAAAAAGAGGTGTTTTGAGTTGTGCTACTCTTTATCTAGGTGTGCGATATGTAAGATATTATTAGATAGACATCGGTTGAGTTTGTTAATGAGAACCAAGTCCTAGACATGATTTTGACCTTTGCCATTACCCCAAAAATACCAAGAGTTATTTTACCAATTAAAAAAACAAATTTCATAAGAACAGCACGACGCATCGCTGATTAAATAAAATAAATATAATAATCTTTCGCATTCTATTTTCAAAACCTCTTGCTAAGTATTAATACGTAGTTTAGCAAATAAAAAGGATCCACGTCGGGAACCGTCATTGAATCAATAAAAAAAAAACATGTTTTTCTCATTCATTAGTTAACCTCAGTAAAACAAAAGTATTATATTTTCACAAGTTGTACTCGTACATATAGTTTGACAAATAAATAGGCTCCATGTCACGAAGCGTCTCAATTTAAAAAACATATTTTCCTCATCAACCAGTCTCCTTAAAACAAAAGCATTCTATTTTCAAAACCCCGTACTAACACGTAGGTGCGCAAGACAAAGGCTGCATGTCGCGAGGCGCTTGTTCCCCGCGGCGCGCCCGCTGCGCACACGCTCCCGCGCACGACACCCGCCACCCGCGCAGCCACGGGGTCTAATTGATTGACGAATGGATTGATGAAGGAAATGTGGTGAGATTTAGATTTGGAATGAAGAATGACATCATTTGTCAACAGGAAGGGTTAATTAGATTGGACGGGAGCGATGCTGTGATCAAGAATAGCTGAAAAAGTTAAGAGCTCTTTAGTTAGTAGATAAGTTAAAATAAAACTAAACACTCATGTCTACGCACAAAACAACAGTTCTGGGAGAATAACAACGTAAGTACTTATAGCAGATTGAGAAGTGAGGAAGATGTTCCATTGAGTGCACTAGCAAAAGTTCCTCCGAAAATGAATCCTAATTAAAATCCTAACACCCGAATACTGAAACGCCACTCAAAACTTAAGCGTTACTTAAAACTAGTTTCAACCAATCAAAAGGCTTTAAACGAGTCAAAGTAACGCTTAAGTTTTGAGTGGCGTTTCAGTATTCGGGTGTTAGTGTATTAACGATCATGAAACGTGGAACAATATTTTTTTTAAATATTGCGGGCCAATTCCGTAACACACTAAGAGTAGTAATGGCTTTGATTTTGACAGTTCAATAACATTCATTGAGTTATTTACGTTGCTGACCAGACAAATTTTTTAAACATATGAAGCAATGGATGGAAGAAAGTGTGTTACGTAATTAGGGTGCTGGAATGTGCAAAATGGTCGAGTGGAATGATGTGTTTCCAAATTAATAAAATTCCCAAAAAGAAAGATTAAATTTGAAAGTACCAAAAACAACAATATTTTACAGACTTACGGACTCTACAAGTATCATTCGAATCAACCATTGTTTTCTCATAAACCAACTTCTTAACCGAATCTTACATTTTCATCTACATTTAAAACATTATTATTACGTCTCAAATAAATCGTCGGATATGACACAAGGGGCACCAAATAGGCGCTTTATAGTGCCCACTCTCCGATCCTGTCATTACTCATATTAGATTTGTGGGTCCCCGATAAAAAACCCAGATAGGGTGATTATAGTCGGGCATGGTATAATTTTGGGGTCTGTGACGGTGATCCCCTTTTGTTATTTTTTGCTAGTTTATTAAAAGAATAGTTCTTTTTTGTGTTGTTGTTGTTTAGACTTTGTGGCGCAGTGATGATTGATTTTGTGACTTACTTTCTTTTGAGGTTTTTACGTAAAGCCACACACCACCGCTTTCGCCTGGTGAAATATTTAAACACAGACTGAACTTTAATAATGAAGATAAGTCGTAAGTAATTTATTTCATAACAAAATACATTGTGTTGAAAATATTACAATGATGATAAATAAAATAATAAAAAGCATAAACATTACATTCATGTTTAAAATTCATTACGCATTTAAAATATATCAATATCACTAATACTTAAATAATTTTAGGTCAATAATTTAGTAACAATAAATTAAATAATCACCAAAATTCCATTTAAATTTAAAAAGTCGTTTCCCAGTATTAAAAGAAAGAAAAGAGACATAAACAATAACAAAACATCACACAAATACATAATAATAATTCACAAATCAATAATTTAATAGTGGATGTCATTTGTCATCTATAAACTCATCAATACTGTAATAGCCCTTCCTCAAAAATGATGTCTTTAATTTGTTTTTAAATACGAAATCGAAATATACAGGGTTATTGGTAAGACACCAACAACCTCTTAAGGGTTCATTGTACTCATCATTATGAACAACTTTTACTTTGGTTCCAAGCCTTAAATAGGGAAAGAAAAATCTGGTGTTCCATACATTTTGACGAGTTGTGTGAACATAAATGTAGGGAACAGCTGTTTTTTTTTTCGCGTTTTCATGTTTGGTCCCATATTAAAAGTTGTTCCTATTGATGAGTAGAATGACCCCTTAAGAGGTTGTTGGTTTTTTACCAATAACTCTGTATACGCAAAGTTATAATAAGTAAGCTTGACTGTTAACCAATCCAAGCAATTCGGTATATGTATAGAGGAGAAATAATCACTACTCTATTACTACACTACGTTATGTTGAAATACGTAAGTTCTACTCACAACCAAACCAATAAGGATGCAAATATATTATCGCAAATAAAAAAAAACGATTAAATTCACCACACTACACATCTCACCTACATACAGAACAAAGACAAAACAGACCCATCAAACAATATCCGAGGCTAAAAAAAGGAGCTCATCATGCTTAAAAAAAAGTTTAAAAGAAAAAAAAGGTCTTTTCATGAGCGCAGTCCGGTGAAATTGTGTATGGGCGGCGTGGCGGGTCATTCATCGTGACAGCCCGCGGCTAGCGTACCTACTGGCCGTACCTACACTATTGCGCGGGTAGAGGGGCCATCAAGTCGAGGTATAGCGGGACATTTACTTGATGTGTAAATTGTGAAATAATAAAAATCTATCTGCCGAGACTTTTCTCAACTATGTTCGGGTCGGCTTCCAGTCTAAGCCGACCCCAGCATGGTTGGGTTGGGGTCATGGTGCGACTGTCTACCTGACCATCACAACCCAGTTACTGGGCAACTGGCCCTTTGTAAAAAGGTGAAAAAAAAAAAGGTTTGTAAAACTTGTAAAAAGGTCTGAAAAGAAAAGAAAGCAAAATAATTTGTTTATTTGAAGCAGTTCGGTCGAGTATTTGGCGTAGTATGCTCGAATCTTACTGTGTTCGACAATGTTGCGTAGGTAAATACTTTATTCTGGCCGGGCATGGGGCTAGTGTACCAATTACCCTAAACTACACTACTAGGGCTTGCTGCTAGAAGAGGTTTATTTTTAATAATATTGTTATTTTGTTACAATATTAACTATACAATAAACTTTTAAAATCCAATACTTATATAAACTTTATTTACCGCTCCTTATTTACGTGGTAGGCTTCATTCATAGCTATTATCTTAAACGATGAAGGCAAACATCGTGAGGAAACCGGCATGTCCTAGAACCAAAAATTCGAAGACATGTGACATCTACCAACCCGCACTGGGCCCGCGTGGCAGCCCACTACCACTCAAAGAGAGAAGGCCTGTGTCCCAGCAGTAGGAACATTATAGGCTGATTATGCTATATGAATGTCAAAGAATGGTAATAAATAACCTAGGGTTCTAAACATCACCTAGTGGTACCTGGTAAAAGATATATTGAGTGTAACCAATTTGACTTATATATGACACTGATTCTTGGTTCTCAATATTCAGTCGAAAAACCGACCAGGCAAAGCATTGAGCCTAAAGTGATGATCAACATCGTCCCTTCGCAGATACAAGTCTTTATAACCTAACACCAATTTTTTTTTGCCCGATTTCGTTCACTGTTAAAACTAGACCAAAAAATATCCGCAATACAGTAAAATTCTTGTTGCCCCACAGCCGGCTATTACCTTTCTCAGTACAAGCAGAATATAAACTGTATCTGTGCTATTTACTTAAATATATAATCGGTGGACTATTGTGAAATTACCCGCAGTACATTATGTACTCGTAAATAGACCACCGGCATGTCTGAGTAATGACAACTACAGAAGGAGATATAAAGGGGCTAAATGGTTTGTGCAAGTTACTGGCGGCGCTGTAGGATACTAATTCTAACTGTACTAAGGTTGACATAATTTGTCATGCTTTGTTGCAAGTAGTGCCGCTTTGTATAGCTTCGATATAATCGGCAGTTCAGAATAATGACTAAACGATATTTTCTTATTTTTGTTAGGCACTAGGTGCACCCGGCCATGCGTTGCAATAACACTTTTTTTATATATTTTTTTTTGTGCCAGAAACCCTCGTGGCCGTCCTCAGAACACCCTACCAAAGTTTCATCAAAATCGGTCCACCCCTTTCGGAGTCCTTAGAGGACAAAAAAACATTGAATTTTATTTATATAGATAATTGACAAATGTTATATATAATATACAATCTTACACTAAAATATATTAGGTACAAGTATGTAAAAGAAAAATAAATAAAGGAAACAGCTCATTGAGCATAAAAAAATTCGTCCACATCGCTGTCAGTGGGGAAAGTGCCCAGCAGGCTGGCAGCGTTGCCAGCCTGCTGGGCACTTTCCTAATATGGCAGTTTCCTAATTATCTCGAGTTTTGGCTTCAAAATGCATGTGGATTTCGGGTAAATCAGCTACGCCTATCAGCCAGCTGATTACAAAAAACACACAGGAGCAAAAAAAAAAATGTTCCCTCTACAATCTACATCCTCTGGCAGCTTCGGTGATAAATGTGACGCAAAACACCAGCTGCAGCTGCAGCTTTTGTTTAATAAGCACTTACAGAGCTAGGATTGCCTGAGAGGTTCGTAGGTATCCAGACCATTTAAGAAAAACCTCGTGGGACCGGCAGACTGCTTCGCGTCAGGGTAGCCCGTATTTTGCAATTTCGGTTTAAAGAATTTATTCTCATAAAGAACACAAGACAGTTCACTTAATATATGAGATATACAAATAAATCATGCAGTTACAAGGTGACAAAGACTCCGTGAGTCGATAAGAGGAAAACAAAAATAATATCTTTAAAACTAGGCTTCTAAAAATTCCATCTAATAGGTTAATTTCATTATTTATCATGCAGGCATTTTCTAAATATGCATGTTTGTATCAGGTTGTATGTTGATCTAAATATGATTCGCGACCATATCAAATATTTATTTATAGAATTATAACCATAAACATCATTAATACAACTCTCTAGGTGCGTATTACCCTATAGAATTACTATTTCATGAAATCATGACATTTGAGGCCAATTCTAGCATATGGAGTTGCATTGTTGATTTTAATTATTATAATAATTCTGTAAAGCCATATTGTTACGGTCGCGAATCATATTTTATTCAACATACAGCCTGACACTGACCTGCAAATTGCAAAAAAAGGAAGAAATTTGAATTTCACGAGCTACCTTAGCGCATCCCTCTTAGACATCTGAAAATGGAACTTACAAAGACGTATAGTTCCGTGGAGTTTCTTGCCCGTTCTTCTCCATAGGTACCTACTACGCTTTGGAATGGGCAACTAGCTTCATATTTTTGACTGACCGATTCCTTGACAATTCAAAAGTGCCTGTAATGGTTTAATTGAAATAAATGATTTGAGTTTGAGTTTGAGTTTATAATAGCACGAATCCTTGTAGAAAAGGTACCATAACAATTGTAGAGAAAAGGCGATATCTAGAAGATGGCATTTTACGTTTCTTTTTACATCAGCCTTACAGTTCTTTTGCATGATACCGTGTTCTAATAAATTACCATATCCTATCAGTATCGACCTATTAGTCACAAGTAATTGGTACTACAGTTCAGTTCACTGGTAACATGTCCTAAGCAGACGAACAATGTTCCCCTCCTGCTCAAGAGAGGCCTATTGAATAGCTCGTTGCAATACAATACGTAATTATTGGTCTATTGTGGTCTAGTGATGTGTTTATTATGTAGCTTCGGCTATAAATCAGATGTAGAAGTGTTGTGGAAGAAATAACGTCACTAGTGTTGCTCATCATCACGTGAATGTTGAGGCGATCCAACTCCTTGACAACACTGAATTAGTGCGAAGGCTAAAGAGGGTAAAACCTTTTGAGTTAGTTTAGTGCAGTGTAAGTGACTTTTAACTGTAAGTAGTGCAAGTGCTGACTTTTATAAAGAACACGTGAATCAAGTGTCTCCCCCTATAGTGAATAAGAAAGACGTTATTGGACGACTTCTTAATCTTATAGTTACTTAGCAGTTTATGTTATATTTAAATTACTTATTAGCTAATAGGCTAGATTGTAATGTGAATAAAGTATCACTAATTGTGTAACTTTATTAATAAAAAAAAAAAAAAAAAAAAAAAAAACTAGTGTTGCGATCGGTTTTTATTTGTCTTGCTTTTATTTGCGGGTTCTCTTCAGTCACGCGGATTTGGGGGATACGGAGTTACCAGATTTTTTTAATTTGAAGTTGGAAAAATATAGGTCTTAGTTAATTTAAAACAAATGCTGTTAGCACTTCTTTGATCCGATTGTTGTTTGTTTTTACAGCAGCTGGTTTTTGTTCGTTATTTGCAAAAGATTGTTGTGTTCAGCAATTACATTACAGACAAATGTAATTAGATCGCCATCTAATTCCTACAGGTCATGCGCTTGTCTGTACGGTCTTTCGGGTTATTTTCCAATAATGAATAACTATTTATACTGACTATCGACAGGTTTAATTGGTCTAGAGTATGATCTAATAACATGAGATCATAAACGGAATCAACAATGCCGCCATACCTATTCTATTTTCTTAGAATTACTTCTTATTTGTCTATCTCATAAATTTTTCTTAGAACATAATAACAGTGAGTTTGAGAAGTTTTCCTTAGAAATAACACCATGTTGGGAAGTATAGGGATTAGTCGGACGTATGCAAAGCGTAGACTCCGCATAGCAGTTACTACGCTGCTGCGTAGAGGCAGCGTAGGCGTTATTCGGACGTATGCAAAGCGTAAACTCCGCGTAGCAGTTGCTACGCTGCTGCGTAGAGGCAGCGTGGGCGTTAGTTGGACGTATGCAAAGCGTAAACTCCGCGTAGCAACTGCTTGTTGTTTTGTGAAATGTATTGAAAAAACAACATGGCGGCGTTAGTTCCAATTTTCACCACGCGCCAAAAGAACCTTGTAGCGTTATAAGTACGCTGGACACTTTCGTGACCAAAGTAATTTGAAGGTTTTCAGCTCCAAAGTTGATATTTTCTGAGGTAAACCATAAAGATATGATCTCAAGATATTCCGAGACACAATAACGTTCACCTTGAACAAAAAACTGAGCATATCCCTAATGTTTCAGGCCGGCAAGTATAACGTATGGTGCGTACGGGCGGCGCGGGCGCTCCGTGATGCCTGCGGGCGCACCGCTTGCGTTCTGCCACTTCGGTAACTGTATGCCACGGGCGGGCATAGAGTAGGACGCAGATGTGATATTGGTATAAAGTTTACAAGTACTGTCGCCTTTACATTACCTACATGTAAGCTTTTAGTCAAACTTTTCTGCCCTCTATAGTGCAGAGGGCAATTGACTGCGTATGTGAAGACTTTGAACAATTTTGTGAGAACTGCTTTTGTTGCCCATATTTTTGCTTATGTGTTTTGGTATTTTGTGTTTTTTGTTATTTTTTTACGCAGGTATATCGTGGTAAATGTGCAACATGATCCCAGCAAGCCTGTCTGTAAGAGAGGCGCCACGGCGTCCTCACCTTCCGCCTGACACAGGTCCTCACCGGACATGGTTGTTTCGGGAGGTTCCTGTTCAGGATAAAGCGGGAGGAAACGCCCGGGTGTCACCACTGTGTGGATCGCCCGGAGGACACGGTGGAGCATACGGTGGAGGTCTGCCCAGCTTGGGCGGAGCAACGCCGTGTCCTCACGGAGGCGATCGGCGGCGGCGATCTCTCGCGTCCGGCCCTGGTTCAGGCCATGGTCCGGAGCGAGAGTGCATGGGAGGCCGTCACCTCCTTCTGCGAAGCAGTAATGCTCGCGAAGGAGGAGGCGGAGCGCGCGAGGTAGAGGCAAAATGCGCGCCCTCGCGCCCCTAGTCGCCGCAGGAGACGCCCCGGGCGTCGGGAGTCGAGAGCCGACTTCCGGCCACCGTAGGCGCGGGCTTGCGGACGGTGAGCAATGGGTAGCTCGCCGTCCGATAGGGACCAGGCCCGGGTCGACGGCGCGTTGTGTTCCACGCGCGCCTCAAAGAGATGTCAGCACCAACTGACGGGGTCCGGAAGGGCCAATGCCTGCCGGGGTTGCGGGTTTGTCTGAAAGGGATATCGCGACCTCGGCACACAGGCAACGGAAGGAACACGGGTGGGTTTTAGTCAGTAAAAGTCTGACACGCCCTCCCGCTCCACCCAGAGCGGGAGAAGTTATTTGATAAATTCCCATCCTCAAAAAAAAAAAAAAAGCAAGCCTGTCTGTCTTACCGAGCAGAATATGTATAGTGAAGATATTGATTCGGATCTCATTGCTGAGGTACTGTTCAACATGTTCTTCGGAATTACCGGTATGAGACGACACATGGCTCACAGGACACAGACAGACCACCGGTAGGTTACTAAAGGTAGTAAAGTACTTGCGAGGGTTCGAGGTACCTATTAGTAGTTATGTACCGCTCATCTTTTTTAAGTGAAAAAGACCCCTCTTTTTAAGGTATTAATATATATTAATTAGATGCCTTAGGTGGAGTGACATTTTTATAAAACAAATTAATTTTTAAGACAGATAAAAACAGTTTTCAAGTCTAAATCCTTAATCTTTGTCCATAACTCGCTTCACTAAGACAAATACTTTACTAGTGCTTAATCTTTCACAGCCCTTATCACAACACAATAGAGTTCAAAATCGTTTATATAATCGATAGTATTATTGCTGTTAAGTGCTGTAGGCGTGATTTGAATGGCAGGTGCACGATGAACGTATGTATCCAGTGCGAAATGTCTTTATGTATTACAGTACATAAGTAGGCAAATTACACGTAGTGGAAAGAATATGTTCTAGAATCATTTGTAGGAAGGTTTTATTAAGGGAATGGGGATTAAGGTAGCTGGTGTAGTAGTAATGGTAAGCTTGTTAATGTTCCAACAGAAGATAGTGAAATTTTGGAGCTCAGACAGGTTTTTTGAGGTAGAAACTGTATGCTAGCTGGAGATGAAAAGCTACCTACTCCATGTAAATATAGTTTTTTTTTTTTTTTTTTTTTTTTTCTGCCATTTACCTATCTGTTTATTTGAAACAATAATCCAATATGTTGTCAGATTTTCATCGGTAGATATATCTTCAGCTGAGTTGTGCACCCATTGATGCCTTACTCATCTTCTGTTTGTGAATCTTGTTCCTAGATCTGGTATACCATTTCTTTTGAGGCGAGCGTATCTTAAGCTGCCCACTTCCTGCAGTTCAGCAGCTAAGTAACTGGTTAATGTGATGGTCTAGTCTGGTTTGATAATTGTTGCTGTGCGACTCAATTTCTTCTTTCACTGTTCGCAGATTCAAATCTTGGTTCTCATATTTATTGATTCTGTACGATAGGTTGTTGAACATAGCTCTCATTGTTTTACTTTGAAACCTTTCCAGGATTCCGATATTACTGTGACTTTGTGTAATTCGTGTAACTGGTTGTGTAATTAAAAATGCAACTGCAGCGGCATCTACATCGCCACATGCGAACTACGCATCAAAGACCTGACGTCACACAAAATCCTGACGTCACACAAATCTTGCATCGCGCAATTAGAGTTTACCGCGCGAACGACATATATAAGACTATCCGACATCAACCGTCGGGCAGTTGGCCGCCAGGCACGAAACCCATCTGGTCGGATGATCCTCCCTTTTCAAAAGAGGATGAGTGAACTTTACACCCTGTTCCTCATACCTCTAAACACCAAATGCCCATCTAATAGGGCCACATAAGAAACGGGCCAGTAAGGCCCGTTTCTTATGGTACAGGTGGTGGTACAGGTACTTTTGTAGGGTTCTTCTGCATTAAACAACACTCTTTGCATTGCTTTACCATCTGTTCAATGTCTGCATCAATATTTTTCCACCACACATAGCTTCTTGCTAATGCTTTCATTTTAACAATTCCTGTATGAGCAGTGTGTAGTTCTTCTAAGATCTTAGATTGTAGTTTCTTAGGTATTACTATTCTTATGCCATAAAATATACAGTTGTCTTGTAAGGAAAATTCATGAAGTCTTTTAGAATCTTCTTTGCCTGATTGGATGTCTATGTATAATTTCTGTAGTTCTGTGTCTTTACTAGTGGCTTCTTTAATTTCTTGTAATGTTATTGGCATTTCAGCTATTTGATTTAGGTAGAATGCATCATCATCTGTAAGATGGTCTTGACTGGTGTTAGAGGAATTTTGTAATCTTGAAAAGTAGTCTGCATTTGAATGTTCAGAAGTCTTACGTAGCTTAATTTCATAGTTAAAACCTGCTAGAAAATTTGCATAGTGTACCAGTCTTATAGCTGTAGTAGCTGGTGTAGCTTTTTCTGGATGTAGTATTCTTGCCAATGGTTGGTTGTCTATTATTAGTGTAATTTTTCTTCCATAACAGTATTGAAAGAATTTCTTTAGTCCCCATATTAGTGCTGCTGCTTCTTTGTCTAGTTGGCTGTAGCCTTTTTCAGCTTTTGTTAGGGATCTTGAAGCAAATGCTATTGGTCTTTCCGTCTTGTCTGGCATAATGTGTGACAACACGGCTCCGTATCCGGTAGGAGATGCATCTGTAGCTAATGTAAAAGGTAAGTTTTCATAAAACTGTGTAAGGTTGTAGTGTGATGCCACTAACTGATTTAGTACCTTGTTCCGTGAGAGCCTTTTGCAAATTTGCTTGCTGAGCTTGCATGCCACGCATCGTCTCCATCATTTGTGAAAGCACTTGTGCAAGTTGTGCCTCCATTGTATTTCGTATTAAAAAGGGAATGATGTGAAGCGGGTTATCATCACAGGACTTGGAACCCTTGGATAGACGGAAAAAGGTTGGTGGATACACGAAGAAGTTTAAAAGAATAGTGGATAAACTTGGAAGTTAGGAGTTTTTGCTTCTGCTTTCAGGTGAGGTGTCGTAAGTATGCACTTTTCACTAACTGTAAGTTTTGCGTAGATTCACTCACAGACTCGTCGCCAGTTTCTGTTGTGTATGTGGAACCCCAATAAAGCACGTATGTAATTTAATTGTATTTACTGAAGCAAATTATATTAACAAGGACAACCGACATGAATGTTCTTCTATGAGCGTCGCCATAGATTATCCATTGCATCCGTCTACATCCGCTAGAGGCGCGCACGCTTATTAGTGGTGTGCGTAACAATAGGCCCTATTAGATGGTTCGTGTTGGCTTAAGAAAAGGATAACTGGAAGAATCTCAGGGAGGCCTTTGCCTAGCAGTGGGACATACAGATAAAAAAAAAGTAAATGGGAAACAAGCAGAGGTCACTTTTCTATTTTTTTTATAAATAAACAAATTTTTTATGTATTTTCTATTCAAACATTCGCCTATCATTTCTCTACAAATTCTAAATGTAATTTAGTTATAGTTACATGCCAATTTGTCGTACATTTCCCTCTAAATTATCGCTTTTATTTTAATTTATTCACCCTTCAGTGTCACCCGAAACAAAACTTTATAAACAGCCGCTTAAAACACGACATGATAAAGAACTCATTTACACGCTGTGTTAACCGCGAAATGGAACGTAAAAAGAACCTATATTTACAAATTCAAGCTTACAGTTCTAAAATTGATTGTCATTGAATTCCAAGCTTTAGGTCCCTAAAAATAAGAGTCCTATTGCATGAGTTGCACGGTCGATCTAATGTGGTAATATCCATAAAACATAGGCAATTTGAACAAATGTCGTCCGAGGCTGAATGTAATTGAGCTGTCAGATTTTGGAGGGAAACAATCGTTTTGAATTTCGAATTGTAAATTAGAATCTGTGGTCTACACTGTGGTCACGCTTTTTACTACCAGCAACACGTGCAAATGCTTAT
This sequence comes from Agrochola circellaris, assembly GCA_914767755.1. Lineage (NCBI taxonomy): Eukaryota > Metazoa > Arthropoda > Insecta > Lepidoptera > Noctuidae > Agrochola > Agrochola circellaris. The sequence continues at coordinate 6,778,201 of OU611850.1, read as the reverse complement.
CTTAATATTTTATTTACGGGCCGCCTGTTCATCTAAGATTCAAATGGGCCACACTAATTCGCAGCACGGAACACCAGCACGTTTGCTTTCGAGAGGTACCAATTTATGAAACAGTTTCAGAATAAGTGTAAAGCCGAGTCTTAAAACTATTACAGTTTAGTGTAGTAGTAGCAGTGCGTAGTTTGTATTGAAAAGGAATTTTTCACAAAATTCCAAGCTTGACTAAAAAGTCTACATACTAACTACTCTGAAACTACGTTGGAACATAATTAGCTCATCTAAAAATAGTTTAGAAGGGATTTTAGTATGAAATATCGAATCTGATGAATCGTTTCACCTTGAATTTTGACAAGCAAGTGTCGCAAAAGAGCAAAGGTCACTGTTTTTTACAAAACTACAAAAAAAAAGTTCGTCTAAAAAGGCTGGTAGTTAAAAGAGCGTAGCATTTAATATATTTGAACATGATAAATGTTTAGAATATTAATTCTGCGTTTGTAATGAAGCTATCTTTGACGCACCCCACCCGAGGGTCCAACTCATTTCGCGCCCAATTTGAGGTCGATTAAAAACAAATTTCTATCAGAGTGCATTCAGCTTTTTAAATAGTGCTGTGACTAATGTCGATTGCGGAATATAGCGGTCGTGATTTTTTACAGCTATACGACTATAATTTAATTTATTGAGAACGGTAAGTAACTATCGTCTGAGTAATGCTTTTAATTAACTGAATTACTCTTTCTATTAATTTAATAGCATAGACATTTTCCTCATTTTAAGCTTCGTGCAGACCAGCGCGACGCGACACCGCTACGCGACACCGGTTATTGTTATACCGTCAAGTTTTCTTAGAAATTGTATTGTTCGAGTCGCGTCGCGGCGTCGCGTCGCGCTGGTCTGCACGAAGCTTTATTTTCACTAAATTGATAGTTTAGAACACTTTCAAATATAATAGCATTCTCTTTATTATGTAGTACACCATAATAATATATGAATTACAGATTAAAAGCTGAAGCTGATATTCCCGAGACCAAAAGCTACATCATCAATACAACAAGAAACCAAGTTTGACAGGAATTTAAATATCTGCGCGCTTAACCATGAGTTTCGTCTTCAAACTTCACTTTTATCGATAACTAGACCCGTCCCAACTCTTCCCCTCGTTCGTTTGTGTCGCTGCACATATTGAGCGCACGCCTTTGATCTCCGCTAGAACTGTCACCGTCCAAACACGCCACAGACAATCACGCCGGTTTCTAACACGGTGTCGAGTTTTTGTGTACCTATTTAGCGGCTTTATGAATTCTTGCATAAAAGTACCAGCGCACTTGCTAGGTTGAAAGAGGAGCACAGTATACATCGAATAATATTACTACTTACGTCAGTACTCTTCCGTTTTTATTGACAACTTTTAATGTGAGACGCAGTAACATTATGGGCTTTGCGGATGCATCGACAACCATAAAGTGAACACTCAAATGTGTCAACTGCCTGTAATTTCGGGTACTTATTTGAACGTCGAAATTTAAAATACATACATGTAAAATGTCAATGTTAAAAACATCGAAAATTTGAATTTCGATTGTATCGTAAAATCGAAAATTGTTATATCTAAGCTTAAAATGTCCGAGATTGAAATGCCGAGTGATTAAAATATCGAATGTTTAAAAATGTCAACATTTAATCATTAAAAAATTTAATGCCAGAAAAGACTTGTGCTAACAGAACACGAAAATATTTTAGTAGGCTAGGACCCGGAACCGAACTAGTTAGATTAGGTAAAATATTGTTACATGCGAAAAAGGGCTAGGTTACAAAAAAAAAAAAAAAGGTTAGGTTAGAACTGCGACCCCCTATGTACCGCGGTAGTGGCCGGCGAGTACCAAAAACGACTAGAATATATATTTAAAAAAAATCATGACTGTAGGTAGGTAGGTACCTGACTTTTCCGTGATGGTATTTACAAGTTTATTCAATCATATTATTAATCAATAACATTGTCAACACACTCTATTATGAGCTACGCCCCTCTTCCACGTCTGCATCGCCGCACATATTGGATTCGCTCCTTTGATCTCCCACCCGCTAGTGCTGTCACCGTCCAAACACGGCAGGGACAAACACGCCACAGATTAACACGGTGACTTTTTAAAATTGGCTACGTTATTAATCCTGCAGTTTTGAAAAGAAAATTAACACGATCCACGATGTGACTGAGCGAAAGGTTTTTTATTTCTACCTATACTTACTTACAGGGACTACAGCTCTCAAAGGCCTTCTTATTCTCAATTTTGGGATCATTCTTTAAGGTGAATACGCAGTTGTAGCTCGCGAAATTCAAATTTTCTTACGGTTTCTACAATTTGCAGGTCTGTGTCTGGTTGTATCTTGATCAAAGTATGATTCGCGACTATAACAGCCGTGCTATTCTGTAAACATCTCACCGTGATAACTTGGGTGAAGTGAGCTTGATGTGAGCTGTCATTGCACCTAAAGCTAGGGATTGACAGTATGGACAGCTCACTTTATGCTCACTTCACGTCACTCTTCACGGTGAGATGTTTACAGAATCGATAAGCTGATATCGTCGTCTTGGAGGGCAATGGAGCTAAGCCACAATTTTGGCGAAATGGAGTTAAGTGCATCAACGTGTTATGAAAGAGCCAAAGTTTATATAGGTCAATAAATGTAACTGATATCATGACTGTAAGCAAGTTTTTTTTTTATTTGCCAATAAAATTTATTGCAGTTTTAATAAAAGTCAAAAATTCTATGCCGCTTAAATGTATTGTGATTACAAGTATAAGAAGTAAAGTATTCAGTGGTCAATAGTTGTAAGAGCTCATAGAACTCTTGACTACCAAAATTAATACATCATTATATTGTGTTATAGTTATTGTGATTCGTAAATATTTAATCCAATCCCGATATTATTTGGGAACATTTCATTGGCAGAAAAAAATCGTGTTTATTTCTGTTCACCAATCCGCGTTCTGCATTTCGACGAGTTTGTGCGTGCATAGTTTAGTTTGGTTTGATAGTGAGTTACGAGATTTATATGTCTATGGTTACGAGTAACATTCACGATTTGTGTAAAACGACAATAACTGTTCATTATTAATATTAACTACATAACTTGTGAGTTTTAAGCAATTGATGTTTATTGGTTTGTAATTATTCAGAGTGTGGTATTATATTAACATGAATTTATCACGCGGACGAAAGATGGTTGCGGCGATTTCTGATTTAGACAATCAAAACAATCAAGGTAAATGTACTTATGTTATTAATAATTACCTAAATATTTTTAAATATTACTAAGTGATACACACCAATAACTCAGGTTTCATAATCCGTTTAAGATAATCAATTTAAAAGTCCTTCAATAAAACAAATACCTACATCATGTTTGGGTGGCGAGAGATTCATGCGGGGTGGAGTGTCCCCCCGCAGTTTCGCTGCGCGCGGCTCTTGCGTTTCTTACCTATACTTTTGTTTATTAAAATTTTGTGGGTTCCCCTTGTACCATTTTATATTAATACTATTTTATTTTATTTTTAATGTTTAGGTTTTGAAGACGCTGACGAAAACTCGTATCATTTACTTCAAACTGTGCCTCCGACAATTGAGACAACCAAGGTTTCTAGTGTGGCAATTACCGAACAAACAGGTAAATATACTTACGCCTTGTTTTATTTGTGTTCAGGTAATCTAACTATATTTTTTTGTTTTAATGTAAAATTCCATCAACTGTATTAATTTGTTGCAGACTTTACAAGGTTAGTAGAAATTTCTGGATCTTTACCTACCTATACTAAATTTTTAATTTTATTATGTTCCAGTTTCTGATGAAATTTTCGAAAACTCGTATCATTTACTTCAAACTGTGCCTCCGACAGTTGAGACAACAGATGGTTCTAGTGTGGCACTTACAGAACAAACAGGTAAATAAATACTTGTGTTATTTTATTTAGGTAATCTAGCCATAAATTTTATTTAAATCTAGAATTTTATCAACTGTATTTATTGATCGCAGATTATACAAAGTCAGTTAGGAATTTCTGGATATTGGTGTTGGTAGCCCGACTTATTTTCAGGTAAAAATTAAAATTCAGGACATGGTTACAATTTTTGTTTCTTTATACTTTCAGACTCTATCATTGAAAATGATCCCTACATTACCTCTGATTCTGATAATGATCCTATGTACCAGCCTGTAATGAGGGTTTCGGAGACATCTACCTCTGAAATATCTAACAGTTCTGAAGAAGATAATGAAGTGTGGACTAAATATATTCGAAAACCCGTAACGTCTATGAGTAAAAAAGCAGACTCTGACACTTTGACAAGAAAACGTCAAAGAAATCCACTTAAGTGGAAACGTAATGCTCAAAATACTTTAAGGCTAGCTGGAAAAGAATATACTACAAGATCAGGAAACAAAAAAGGCATTAAAATAGTTAAAGATATATCGTGTAAGTGCCATTATAATTGTAACTTGAAATTTTCTTTACAAGAAAGAGAAAATCTACTACAAGAATATTTATCTTTGAAATCTGAACATTCAAGATGGTGTTACATAGGTAAGTGTGTGAAACGTGTACCTGTTAAACGAACCTACAAAGGAGAACAGAGTAGACGTAAAAACACATTGGTATATAGCCTGTTTAGAGATAGCCAGAGTTCCCAAGTATGCAAGGCATTTTTTTTGACTACTTTTAACATATCTGCGAAGAAAGTTGAGACAGCTTTAAGTAAGTTGACACCATCTGGAGTTACTGAACCAGATAAGAGAGGTAAGAAAGACCCACCCAACAAGAAATCCGAAGTGGTTAAGGAAATAATTAGAGACCACATTAAGTCTTTACCTACTGTGTCATCACATTACTGTCGCAGTACGACGAAGAGAAAACATTTGCCCTCAGGTTTAAGCGAAAACCGTTTATACTTAGACTATGTAGAGTATTGTAAAGAACGTCAAGTGGTTCCTGAGAAGGCCAGTTTTTACAAATCCATTTTCACAAACGAATTTAATTATGGTTTTCATCGCCCTAAGAAGGATCAATGTGACCATTGTATTCAATTTAAGAATAGAACAGAGCAAGAACAGCAACTTCATAAAGAAGAGTATGAATTACACATTATTCGTAAAAATGAAGCGAGAGAGCATAAAGTTTGTGACAAAAATCGTACCAAAGTAGACCCTGGCTTTGTTTCCTTTGCTATGGACCTAGAAAAAATACTATTAGCTCCAAGTTTACAGGCTGGTCAGGTGTATTATAAGCGAAAGTTAAAGATATACAACTTTACAGTTTATAATTTGGGAGACTCTGAAGCTACAAATTATATGTGGCATGAAGGAGTGGGTACTAAAGGTGCATCGGAGATTGCCACTTGCATTTGGATGCATTTATCGACATTGGCTCCTGAGATAAAAGAAATAACTTTCTTTTCTGATACTGCTTCGGGCCAGAATCGGAATACTATTATTGCTGCAATGTTTTTACATGCAGTAACAGTTTTGCCAATCGAAACCATCAACCAAAAGTTTATGGAGTCAGGACATTCAGAGATGGAATGCGATAGTGTTCACTCGGCAGTAGAAAACAGGGGGAGACATGTGGACATCTACACACCGGAGGGCTGGTACACTGTCGCACGTACGGCTAAAACAACGAAGCCCTATTATAAGATTAAAGAGTTGTCGTACTCAGATTTTATTGACTTTAAGTCGTACAGTAACACAGTTATCACAAATAAAAATAAAACGGATACTGGTGATAATATGAACTGGCTGTTATTAAAATGGATTCAATATCGAAAAGGAAGTCCTAAAACGATATTTTTCAAAAATCAACTATCTGAAGAAAATTTTAAATCTTTACCAATACAGCGCAGAGCTCTACGTAAATCTACTATGACGCCGTGTTGCGATTTACAGAAGCTCTATAACAAAAAGCTTAAAATCCCTGCCAATAAACTTAAGGATCTAAAGGATCTCTGCGCAAGAGGTACCATACCTCCGGTATATCATGATTTTTATAACGATCTGGAAGAAGGACCAATTAGTGACAACTCAGAAAGTGAATAATTTTTATCTCCATCATTAATTTTTAACATTACTTTTTAAGCGTTAATTTGGTTTTATTTCCCTCTAAAAATAAACGAAAAATATTATTATTTTGTATTTATTTTCAAAGACTCCACTAGGCCTTTATAAATAATTAGAATAATTTCATCAGAGAGCCAATTTTACTAATATTTTAAACAACGTTCGTATTTGCATCTCAGTAACAATCTCGGAAAAAGACATCAATTTCCAATTTTTGACAGATTACGACTGACATGCGAATGCGAACGTTGCTTAAAGTTAGCAAAATTGGCTCTCTGGTTAAAAAGTCAACAAGACAAGAGAGTTAAGTGACTTACACCCCGTAAATAAGAGTATTACATTTTATTTATGCTAGTAGTCAACAGGTGTAATCAACATAACTTAAGAACTATGATATTTTGGATTTTTTTAATTGTGGCATTCAACGGTAAAACCTTTTCATAATCTAGTGTGAAAATTTGAACTCTCTACTAAAATATGGCGCTGATTTATGTTAAAATAACTGTTCTTATGCGCATCATTTATTTTTTAAACGTCCATAACTCAAAAGTCTAGTTCTGTGGAATAGCTCTATTACCCTCCAAGGCGACGATATGTATTCACAGAATTATGTTATTAATGATTCCAATGATTATCAAATTAATAGCAAATTGCAAAAACTGTAAGAAAATTTGAATTTCCCGGACTACAACTGCGGATCCAACTTAAAAGAATATCTTAGTTTCAATTAATTACGTTATTTAACGTAATTAATTGAAACTAAGATATTCTTTCGTCGAGTTTTATTATTTATCGTGTATTTACACGATTCCAATTCAGAAGCTGGATTACCGTTTAAAGAACAAACCTCTACTTACAAAAATATTTGCATTTTAGTTAAGCAACTAAAATACCAAAGAGTTTCCACGTAACAATCACTTAGCCAAGAATGCAGACTCATCATTAGGCCCTCACAGAAACAATACGATCCCTACAATTGACATCGATCCAGAGCACTGATGAGGAGCCGTATCACGAACTCGTGATCCCAGTTCACACGTCACATCTCGAACACATGCAGCATACATCAACCTCGTCTAATTACAAACCCTAAGGCTAAACTCGGTAAAAAAAACTCACGAATATGACGAAAAAATCTCACGATTGAAACAATCCTTACCGTTTACGGCGGGAATTTTACGAAACGTCAAATTAAAATTTCGAATTTGGAATTTTTCGTTGCGTTCGCGAAGTTGGTTGTATTTAGTGAGGGCCTTGGGGTAGTCGTGTGGCTAGATCATGACCGCCGGGGGACAGTGCAATGGGGCACAATTAGGTTGCTGCAGTTGGCAGCACCCACTCATCTCGGTAATGTTGTATGCCTGCGATGTGTAATTTCTGAAAGTGTACCGTGCAGGTTGTTTATATTGTTACTCCGAGTAGAAATTGGTTTTTGAACCTATTTTTAATCTGGAAAAGTTATTTTATTTTTTGCTTTTTTTTAATTTTGTAGAAATGAAATTCAAGTATAGTGAAATAGAGCAAACAAAATGTCGGCTGCATCATTGCTTTGCATCAACAAGCCTAATAATATTCAATCGATAAAAAATCTAACTTCTCCCTAAAACATAAACAGCATACAAAGTGCAAACGCTCCAGCCAGTTCGCAGACCGCTGCAAGCTATCACAGATGACAGTGACAACTCCACAAGTAACACACCATGTCCTTATAGAACTCTGTACTTATTTTCACAAATACGTTCACTCGCACGGTTACTGGCACAACTTCAGACACTTTGCAGAAAGCGATGCACAACTGGCTCGGGGAAGATGCACCTGTTTGAAACTTTGATAGTGCCATATAGGTAGGTACGTGTTTGAAATTATACAGAGTGTGTACCATCGAAGAATTTCATATCTAACCACCGTAAGGACTATTCTTGCTTGCAGCGCTCGGCGGCTATACCACCGGGACGGTAACAGATGTGGTCATCGTGTTCACGGAATTTTGTTTCGAAACTGGTTAGATATGAACTTCTTTGATGGTACCAGTAGATACAAGTTAGAGATCCTATAGACATTCCCACAGTCAGATTGGTTGGCTAAAGGTACCCACACTAATTTCTTAAATTCTGACGATAGGTTTACTACTTTCTTCTAGTTTTACATAAATAAATGCTATGAAACATTAATATTATAATCAGCCTATGATGTTTCCACTGCTGGGGCACAGGCCGGTGAGATGCGCGGGCCCGGTGCTGGTCGGTAGATGTTGATTGATTGGTTCTAGGAAATGTTTCCCTTCACAGTTTTGAAAGCAGTGATGATGAAATAATTTTCACATTCTGAAATATATATTGCAATTCTGAAATACATTTAAAACTGTGTCAAAAATGTTGCACGAGTTTGGAAATAAAACTAAGTCTAATAACATCAATAAATTGCGTTGCCTCAATTTGCGTAAAAGCATAATCAATTCTCAGTAAAATAATAAACTATGCAATCCTCCTGACCCATCATTTAAAAACTATAGGTTACTGAAACATTACAATAGGGAGCCTGGATGAAAAAAAATATTTAATTAGTCCGTCAGTCAGATAATAAAAAATAAAAGATTACTTAGATAAAACGCATTTTAAATACGAGTGGGTGTCGCTACGTCACTAGTATGTATAAAATCTACATACTCGTGACGTCATGGCACTTTTCACCTCAATGTATCGCCGTAATCTTTAGATTACGTAAAAAAAGAAAAAATACGTGTCCAATATTTTTTTATAATCTCAGACGGACCAAAAAAAATTTTTTGTTATCATCCCTATTATAGTTAGTAGCTAGCTACCCAGGTCGCACAAAGTGTTATTGGGTTTTTCAATCTGGAATTTCTCAGTAGCAGCCCGGAGTTTGGATTTGTGCCCGGTTCATGGCAAGAGGCTTGCCCCCTGTTATATAGGACTTAAACTTATCTGGCTAAATGTGGGTGTACTACAGGTAGTACACCTCTGCCCAACCCTGTAAATATTAGACAAAAAGTGAAGTGCCCATAAATATTTATGGTATAAATATGAACTGTCACCGTGAATTTCCAAATGTTCGGAAAAATTATATAAATACGTAATGATTAATTTAAAAAAAAACGATTTTCTGCCTCACCGCACCAATCATCGTAATCGGGGGTGAAATATCTGGTTATATTATTCTGGCCTAGTTGACTCGGGCCGAGTTGTCCCCGACCCGAATTTCCCTGCACATTAACTGCCCTGCAAATAATAATGGTATTACCCTGTACCTTTGTGTGCGCACTGTCTGATACATAAGACAGTACATACATACCTACATAGAAAGGTGTGCGTCTTGCGAGGCGTGGCCGGCTTCCTCGCGGCAAGGCACTACAACCAGTGTTTATAGCGATATAACCACCTTACTATGTAGGTTGCATAGATAACTGATAGCGTGATATTATTGGCCTATGATCGTAGGAATTCGACAGCTGAATAAATTTCGAAAATATACTCAAATTGCCGATTCTTAAAAATTAGAGACTCTTGTATTTTTACCAATAATGAAGGAAAGACCTCATAGCTTTGTATAGTAGACCCTTCCATAGTGAAGTAGCTATCACAGGTAAAATTAGCTATAAGCCCAGTTGGGCAATAAAAAATGCTAAAATTGGTAAGAAAAACGATTCGTTTTTGTTTAAGGACCCGAGCATGAATCATCATCATCGCTGATTGTCAAACTATCGAGCTTCTGAATACCCGTAACGACTGTCAAAGATCTATGTACTAATGTCAACTGGGACCAATGTCTTAACGTGCTTGTGACACAGTTTTGCTTCCGCAAAGGCAGGGTTAGATTGTGTCATCTTCTTGTCACATAGAGTAGTCCTCCTACTCGTATATAATTACGTAATCGCAATATTTTACCGCCACACTAATCTACCAGTGATTGAGGATAAATAAACCTCAATAATTTCTTAATAGCGATAATTTAAATAATAAATAATAGTCGAACAGAACTTCGTGACTATAATATTGCGATATGTCATATAACAAACAATATTATTATTTTATATCGACGATAACCTATTATTAGGACTGACAAAGTTAACCATACGTGCCTATACACTTTTATTTAAAGTATCATAAGGTTGATAATCCTTTGATTTGGTGGTAAAATGTTAATAGTGATTATGTACCAAAGAGACTGTGTTAGTTTATCGAATAAATAATAGGAACTGAATAAGGTATTATTGCAGTGTTCCTTTGCTGTGTAATTTTCCTATTTAAGGGGTTGTTATTTTAAACTAATATTGTTTTAAACAAATTGGATATTGTTAAGGCAAGGTGCATGTGAATTATTTGTGCATGTTCCTTTAGTTTCGTTTCTCGTTTCCATAGCTTTACAAATCTATACCTACATATAAAAAATTAAACTCTCATTTCGAGTGTATGTCACCGCGTTGTTCGTCTAAACTGCACAACGGATTTTGTTGCGATTTTCACCATCATTTAGAAAATTTGTTCCGGGAGGTTTGTGGTCATAATTTCATATTAAACTACATAAGTAAGCAGAGTAAGTAAGTAAGCAGAAGGAGTGATAGCCTAGTGGTGTACTGTCGGACTGCCAAGTCATAGGTCTCGAGTTCGAACTCAAGGCACACACCTCTGACTTTTCGGATTCATGTGCGTATTGTATAATTATCACTTGCTTCAAAAACGGTGAAGGAAACCGGCATGACTGAGAGGTATTTCTCGACGGCATGTGATGCCAAGTCAGAGGCCCATGGGCGGCTTTAAAACTCTGATACCAGGTTAGTCACTAACCACACGAAAAGAAGAAGAAGAACTATACATAATAAATAAATGTTGATGTTTTGTCAAGCCGTTGAAACCGTACAAAGTAGGAACGAATCTCTAGTTAATAATAAAATACTCAGGTTTTAATCTTGTCAAAGTCAAAATCAAAATCAAATCATTTATTTCAAATAAGCCCTTGTAAGACACTTTTGAACGTCAAAGTTTACAAAAAAAATTGAATTGATTCTAGTCGCCCCTTCCAAAAGGTAGTTTTCGTATGGAGAAGAATGGGCAAGAAACTCCACCGTTACTCTTTTAAAAAGTGTTACAATATTTTGTATATGTACGTACATTAGTTACATTATTATATGAGAAGACGATGAAACTAAAAAAATACGTTACCACAATAGTTACAAAGAAGAATTAATAAAAATGAAGCAACGAAAGATAAATTAATTACTTATGAGTACTTGAGAGTACTTTATAGCTCAGAGTATTCATAGTGTGTCAATTTGACGAAAAGTAAAGGAATATAAGTCTGTAAGTGCGGTGACTGAAAAGTTGTGCGGAAGTCGGTTGTCATGGTATGGGCATGTGATGCGGAGGAATGAGGAAAATGTCACGAGGAAAGTTTGGAGTATGAATGTCGATGGCTATAAGAGTAGGGGAAGACCAGAGAAACGGTGGATGGACTGTGTGGAAGATGATATGGGTAGAAAGGGGGTGACTACCGTGATGACGACTAATAGAGAAGTGTGGAAGAAAGGGACATGTTGCGCCGACCTAATTTGGGTAAGGGCAGGAGAATGATGAATTAAGAAATCTAGTCTAGTTTCTAGAATATGTAGGTGCTAAAACTTTAGTTCTTAATAGGATTAAGTAACTTCAAAATCATATTTCAACAATAAGAAAGTTTTGAAAGTCTGAAACTTTGTAATTTCCTCCGGCTACTAAAATCACGCCGATTTTAGTAGCCGGAGGAAATTACAAAGTTTTCAGTTTTGCGTCGTAAAGAAGACGGATATAATTAGATAAGTATTACTTAGGACTTAAGTTTTGGAAGTATATCTAAAAATATACATGATTAAAATCAGAGATGTTCTGAATGAAAGGCTTCCATGAACTAAAACTTTTAATTAAGAGTTCCGGCAAACTATGGATATAATCTTGGGTATAATCATATTAGCAACATTATGAATGAAAATATTAGGTGTACCTAAGTATTCCACATTCAAAACCTTTTCATAGTATGTCTGTACATCGTACAAATTCTAAAAATGTCCTTTCTTTGGTATTGTTCGTCGAGTCGTTGAGCTCCATAAGTTCTGAGTTGAGCTACACGATTACCTACTGACGAAAGCGCCGTGTTCTGACTGGACAGGTCACACTAATCTACATAGTTCACACATAATCTGACCAAGATTATGTCTAGAATTTAAAAGAGTCACCATTTCTTCTGAAGTGTAGTCAGATAAGAAAAGGTCGCCTCCATCTAGCTTATTTTTCTTTTTAATATGACGTGTAAAAGTGATTCCGATATCCTATTTACAGAATAAACAATTTCATTGCCAATATTTATTTGATGACAACTATCATCACTTAATATTAATTGACAAACAACACATTAATGTAATTAAAATAACAAACAAAAGGGAGGTAACTCACAAAATGCGACAGCGGCAACAAATAATTAAAATAACGCTATAGCATTGTGCAGCTATTTTAATTCGAATTTCGAATGTAACTGATCTGCAGTGAACGGAGCGAATGAATGAGTGAATGAGTGATTGTTATTAAAGCGGGAGTCGCTATTGATCGGTAACAATGCCCTCGGTACTGAGGGACCTTATAGAGTTGTGTAGTAGTCGTCAGAAGTTGTAGAAAAGGCTTCGTTACCTATTGTTCCTGTCGCATGTAGGTAAACTTTTAGTGACTTCTGTAAACAAGAAATCGAAGCGACAGGCCATATTTCTCCAAAAAAATATATCTACCTACTTATTTCAATTTTTGTGTTCTTGATTTCGGTAATTTAAAGATTAATTTCAACGTGTTAAAAAAATTGTAACTACAGAATTTTGTCAGGAATATACCAAGGCTACCTAAAAAGTTGGCCTTTAGCAAAAAATAAAACTGAAATATCAAATAAAACAACTTAGAACAGCTCTACTTCCCTTCCAAAGTCTATGCAGCAAAGGGTTGAGCAACCCTTTCCCTTTCGGCAGCCATTACAATACACTCAACTCTGGATACGTTCTAACCTCCTTTACTAACTGATCTCCTGGTACTTTTGTCGCAATTTCGTATCATCTAAATACTGAAGGAATGTTCATTTTGTAGCGAAAATCTGCCAATCTTGGTATATGAACACAGGGAAGAAGAAAGGATTATCGAAGTTTGGGTGTTTTTAATAATAATAAAAGAGAGTGACATTACTGTTTATTTTGGGTTTTTCGAACTAAAACTATCGCAAAATTTATTCAACGGCTCCCGCAGACAGGAGCTATACGACAGCGCGACGCGATTCTAGATTTAGAATAAAATCTATGAAAATTTCATGAAAATTGTTCTAACAAACGCGTCACGCTGTCACATCGCGCCTGTCTACGGCAGCCTTAACAAATTGTCAACCGTGCGTAAACCGCGTAACCGATTGGCTGTTGATAAATCATTCAACCAATCACATCAGCTTACGCGCGCGTTACTTACTTTTCAACGCAGCGTCAACTGTTGTTACATTTTCGTCGCGCATTAAGCAATTATCTATTTACAAAAGAACTATTATTGAAGGACTAAAAAATTAAAACACTATTACGGTAGTAAGTTGCTTGTAGACTAATCTGACAAAAATTCTGAATGTATATGCATGTATATTAATATGATTAGTAATCGTTAAAAGATTTTTTTTTTTTTTTTTTTATCGTAGCTATTTAGGTGTAAGTATTATGTTTTTAACACACTATCTAACTAGCATAATACTGAAGAATATCACATATTTTTCTGTTTTTGTTTACTGCAGTGGGTCGTATACTTATAGGCATTATCAAAATTTGCGTTTAGGCACTTTTAGGTCCTGTAGTCCCCTTAACATAGTAATTTTTTAATGACAGAGAAAACACGATATACGTATTCTTAACTAAGAACCAGACTGCCGTATATAATGATCACAAAAGAAGTGGAGTATATGGTTTAAACTCCAATTTAAAAGTATCAACATATAACTCACCGAAGTTTGTCCCGTTTACAAGTGGGGCCACGAACAAGTGCACACTCATTTTACTTTTATTTTTATAAGAAATATGATTGTGTAGCGGGCGCGCGGCGAGCCCGGGGCGCGGATATTTTCAAAATAATAATTAAGCGGATACATTTATTATGCCGCACGAATATGTAATGCGCTCCGAGATCACAAAACACATGGTGTTTGATGGTTCCAACTTTGTTTTTATTAGATTTTTTTGGTGTTTTTGTTGTGTTCAATGCTTTTTAAATTGAAATTATCGTGCTGCAGATAATTTAGGTTACTTTCTAACAACAAAACTATTTATGTCAAAAGCAACCCATGATATTGCTTTCAATATGAATTATTATTAAGTTTTTTCAAGATAATATTTCCTTAATCTAAAAACTTACAGACTTAAAATGATAATAATAATATATATATGTTTTATATTTTTAAATGTTTTTATATATTTTTTTTTAAGAAATATTTAAAAATGTAATTTATAAGTGTTTTAAATGAAATAAAGGAAATAATATATATACAAATATATAAAAAAGGAGGGGAAATAATCATAGGGCATCAAAAAATTCGTTCGCATCGCTGTCAACAGGAAAAGTGCCAAAAGGCTGGCAGCATTGCCATGCGCGTTGGTTTTCAATATTGATTTTAGCGCCAAAATTGCTGAAACTGACAATCTCTTAATAATGATTGAAAACAGGAAACAACTGAATGTCTACATCAATGTAATTTATAGTTAGATACTAAACGCACTATCTACAAGTCCAGTCTACAATTATTTCTTTAAGATAACTCGTTAATCCATGTCTCTCTGATATATGACGTCGTTTACAAACGGCTGCATTAATTCCTCTTCCTTCTATTAAATGTCCGAGTTTTATATGCCATAAAATTAATAATTACAAATGGCACTACGTTCAAGCTCTTGGAGTCTAACATTTTCTTGACCACTTGAGGACTCGAAAACTAATTTTAATTAAATAAATGCTATGCTATGCTGTTTATGGCATTCCGTAACATCTGACATACGTAATTTTGTTCAAGTTTGTATATTTTTATAAATTACCAATCCACCAAAGTTTGAGTCATGACCCTTTGAGCCTACTACTATCGAAAAATGCCACCATTTCATAACTTGTGTTTCCATTTTGTATTGAGACAACGGTACTAATAAATCTATTAATTCACAAACTATTCCATACGATAATTAATTTAGACTAAAACTTAAACCGAACTAATGAGCTCACCCCCTGTACAAGATCTAAGCCGTCAGCGTACAGGGTGCGTTCATTACTGTGCCGCGGCAGCTGCGCGCGTCGCCTGCGGCTCGGATTCTGCGCCCGCGTCGGTCCACCGTATCGCACCGGACACAGTATGCTACGGGCTTATGGTAATTCTGTGAAAGGATTTTTTGATTCTGCAGAAATATAATGGGGTAAGTACATAGTCATTGAATGTTCAAAATATTGTCTGGGATTATGGTTTCATGATGTTATATATTGCTTGTATTTATTAATATTTTAGCCAAATTGAGATTAAAAAGCTTTATTTAATAATATAAAAATAAATTCTTGATAGAATAACACGAAATTATTTACTAATATAAACTACTTAAATATTTCTGCACCTAAGTGTACGTGCATTTTCCCAATATCTAAATAAAAGATACCTAATAAAACAAATAATAAAAAGTAACATTTACTTAACAAAAACTAACTACCTACATATTTCTACGCCTTAAGTACAGAATTTTTGGAATCATATGAGCAGTTATCTGTTTAAATATTATTAAAAGAAAATATGATAAAAACAAATAAGACCATAGCCTCCGGCCATTATTGCATTCATCCGTATCAACCATGAATTTTTAAATCACAAATAATCCAGGTGTTAACATTAAAACTTGAATCATTTTCCTCTTATTATTCTTTGAGCCCAGAGTTTCTGTGACTGGCTTTCGTCTGGTAGGTACTATAAGGCAAATATTTATGTAATAATTTCTATACAATAAAACTTGTAAAGGCTCAACAGATAGGTGCGACGCGATTATGGTAGAACAATTTCTATTAAGTTTTCATAGAAATTGTTCTACTAGAGTCGCGTCGCGGTGTGGCGTCGCACCTGTCCGCGGGAGCCCTAATGTCCACTGAAAAATCTAAGAAGAATTTTTAAATCGGAAATAATCCAGTTGTTAACTGCTACGTTTAAAAAAAATTAAACTTGAATCATTTTCCTCTTATTATTCTTTGAGCCCAGAGTTTCTGTGACTGGCTTTCGTCCGGTAGGTACATAAGGCAAATACTTATGTAATAATTTCTATACAATAAAACTTGTAAAGGCTCAACAGATAGGTGCGACGCGATTCTGGTAAAACAATTTCCATTAAGTTTTCATAGAAATTGTTCTACTAGAGTCGCGTCGCGGTGTGGCGTCGCACCTGTCCGCGGGAGCCCTAATGTCCACTGAAAAATCTAAGAAGAATTTTTAAATCGGAAATAATCCAGTTGTTAACTGCTACGTTTAAAAAAAATTAAACTTGAATCATTTTCCTCTTATTATTCTTTGAGCCCAGAGTTTCTGTGACTGGCTTTCGTCCGGTAGGTACATAAGGCAAATACTTATGTAATAATTTCTATACAATAAAACTTGTAAAGGCTCAACAGATAGGTGCGACGCGATTCTGGTAAAACAATTTCCATTAAGTTTTCATAGAAATTGTTCTACTAGAGTCGCGTCGCGGTGTCGCGTCGCGCCTGTCCGCGGGAGCCCTAATGTCCACTGAAAAATGTAAGAAATCTCTTCATTGTCTTGTGCCCACCTGGCTGCAGACTATATCTCGTCTCGCCCGTCGAATTTCTGCAGCAGTTCCTCTACTCGTGTGTATGTCATATTCCTGGTGGGCACGCTTCGGATGGAATTAAACCCAGTTCCTGTCTTTTCTTCAATCTTTCGTCTTTTTCTTTCAATCCTCAATTTTCATGTCGTCTTTTTTTCACCTCTACTTTTATCCTTTACGTTTAACACTTTAAACGTCTGTCTGTTAACTTTAAAAATAATTTTACCTATGAAGAAGCCTTCATAGGTAACATTATTTTGTAGTCATATAACTTCAAATCCCTATCTTAATCCTTAAGAGCGTTTATTCTGATAGTTGGCAACGTCGCAAATAGATGTCAAATATTTCGCTGTTTTGATTAATTTGGCAATATTACTGTATGGAAATATGAAATGTGGCTAACTAAAAAACTAGAATATTAACAATGAATTGCAGTTATAACACTGAATTTGATGTTGTAACCGTTTTCGGTGTAAAAAAGGCATTTGGAAAGTTTTCAAATACTTTTTTTACATTTAAAACTATGTAAATATTCGGTCTTAAGATATTAATTATTGCATTTCATAATCAATATTTTAGTTCGCCAGTTAGCCACATTTCTTAGTTCCGTACAGCAATATTGCCAAATTAATCAAAACAGAGAAATATTTGACATCTATTTGCGACGTTGCCAACTTTTAGGATAGATGCTCTTAAGATAGGGATTTAAAGTTTTAAACGACACGATAGTGTTATACTTCGTTCGTTAACACATAAGGAATAAAACATAAGAGGAAAAACTGGTTTTTAAAGACTCGGAGATTTTAGTATCTAAGAACACAGTTGACAACTAAGCTACCTAACCTTATCTTAAACCACAATATTGTTTTTCCTGCGCTATCATATATTTCAAACAATTTACGAGCATCTATCCACAGGTACTTAACCAAAGGTCTCTCATGCAAAAGATGCAACCCCATTCTCTATTACTCATATTCAAAAACCAATCGCTATTCGTAACCATGGCAACGCGCGACGGCGTCGTAAGCGTGTAACATCATTCCCTCGCCTATTACGAACCCTCAGCAGCACATCCCAACCGTGGCATTGCCCAAACGGCCACAAACACACCTTGATGATCTTCCAACATCCACCCATTACACACACAACCCTTTAGACAAGCAAAAACAACCGTACCGAACCTTAATAAGGTTCATTTTGAAATGAGCGACGGGTCAAGGGAAAGTGGTAGACCCTAAGGCGATTTTGCATGCCTCTTGCACGCAGAAATGAAAACTCGATGCCGAAGTAACTAAGTTGTTGTCAAATTGATTTTAGCTACGTCTTTGTGCAAGTAAGCTGCGAAGTTTGTTAGATAGGACGTTGCTTAGGTTTTTTAAAGTTTTGAAATAAGTTTGGCTGATTGGGACATACAACAATCATGAGAAGATAGAATAGAGTTTGGCAAACTTTTACTAGTGTACAGTCGCCGACACTCGGGTGAGCAGCCATAACATAATAATTCAGCCGTAAACTTGAGCTTCTCAAGGTTTGTACAGCCTGTAGAATTAGTTATAAATAACAGATATAAGTTGATTAGACACCATGAAGGTTTAAGAAGAACAGTTTCTAGATGTAACCTGTTTATTAAGATATTTTGAGGTCTCTATTGGGCCTTATCTGAAGTTCTACTGAACTTACTTTAAATTGGATGATTTACACACAATTAGGCAGCCCCATTGTTTCAAAACAGAGAAATCTCTTAACCCGGAAGAAATTTTAACGATTCTTAAAGCTCCGGTCCCACTGCTCGCTTTCTTACAGGCCAAATCGCGCCAAGCCAGGCCGACAGGCCATGGGAGCCGTCGCATACAATGAGGCCTCCGGTGGTCTGTCGTCGCCCGTCCGACCCATTGGGTGTAGGTAAGTTCAAAGGCAAGACGCGCGGCATCACGTGGCGCAAGGGCGCTTGTAGCGGCCTGTATGGGTGCGTTTTTTCTGCTTTGTTTATCAAATGGTGAGCATTGAATAAAACCATAGCGGCTTTACACGCAGCCATGCGGAGTTGGACAGGCCTCGACAGGAACGGCAACGTCTGGCGCGGTCTGTCAGTAAACGGGCCGTGGCCGCAGTTTTACACATCCCCAGCCTATTTGTCATCAATGATCACAACACCTGAATCGTGACGTGATCGTTCAGTCACGTTTAGTTGCGCAGAGGGTGTTTATTTGCTGGCAAATTGCTGAGCATGACCCCTCCTGTTTCTAAATTCTTTAACGAGCTATTTGCAGTTTACTCTACCTTATTCCAGATTTACTGTGCTTTTAGAAACCAGAAATATGTGTTTCTCCGGAGAACTTCGAACTCCCCTGCATATGAGTCACAACTCCAGGAAACCGGGTATTTTCTGAAGTTTCCTATAGATTACTAAACAGAAAATACACCAAAACTCAAAAGTATAGCGTAACAGACGTTCAATTACAATCCGAACGATTATGAAGTAAATAATTTACTTCATAATCGTTCGGATTGTGCAATTAGCAATTATTGCTAATACATAGTTTTTGATGTTTCAAAAATTCGTCGGCTCGATACATTGGGGTTCAAAGTAAACTAGTGCAGACACCGCGAACAAAAATTTTCCGCAACGTTGCTGTCCAGGGACCATAAATCTATGAGAACCTCCTCGCACCGCGCAGACACCGCAGTTGTCACACTTGACATCCAAGGGACACATTGTTTGTTCGCGGTGTCTGCTCTAATTTACATTTATTTTTCAATGGTTCGATAACGTAAAACGCAATCAATGGCGTTGAACTGTCAAAATGGAAGGCAATATCACTGTACCTGTTTATGTTACGCAATTACTTTCACCTACGACATTTACAAGCGTATTATTGCTCTATATGCTAGACCTGCTATTCACACCACCCACTACACGTACCTTCTCATCAATCATGGGCACTTGACGCGCACCGTTTAGTCACGGCCAGTTGCGCAAGCACCGCTAGGGGGCGCTATCTCATCATCAGCTACAAATTGGTCAGTTTAACTTGCAATTTGATTTTAATACGAGCCGATAACATCTGCGATTGTAGGGGAAAGATAGTGTTTGTGAATTTGTGGAGTCACTTTAGGGTCACTTTGATGTGTTCATTGATTTTGATATTTGGCGATGGTGGTTTTTTTATTTTATTTGTTGGCAATCGGGGTGGATGGCGGTCCAACAGATGGTAAGAAAGTTGTCACCACAGCTTTTGTGCATCTGCATCGTAAATGTGTACCTAAGTGTACATCCCAGAGGTAAAAATGTAATGTCTCATATACCTGAAATTACACTGCATTGTTACAAAGTCAGTCATTTATTTGCTTTAAATGCAGTAATACAAAAGTGTTAGTATTTATGTATTCTTGTGCGATAACACATTTCGCCATATTTTGGAATGCAAATGTTAATAATAAGGCTCATTTAAATAAGCAATGTTTCGCCCTAGCGATAGAAAAGTCCCTAATCCCTAAGCCCTACAAGTATTTTCTGTATTTAACGTTAATCGTCCTAGAAAGTTAAAATTTTCCGAAAATGGTACTTATCCTAATTCGGCTGCAGTTTCGCGCTCAGATCTGACACAAGCCTTCAACGTAATATTCCTTAGTGTATGTTCAAATTAAACAACTACGCTATTAATTTTCATTGACTTACACTTTGATCAATGATGAATAATACAAATAATATCAACACCACTTGAATCATGCAAATGATCGACTATTATATCTTTATGCACTAATTCGCCACTGGTATAAAAATGACAGTTGACTAATTGACATAACACTTCATGCGCTAGACCTCAAAAGGTGATAATCGTTAGCACGATCAACCGTGTTAATGTGTTTATGAAAAAAGTTCACGAGTATAGTTTTAAATTCATTAGTAAACAGGCTGGTAATGAAAAGTAATGGAGGGATTACTTTCATTACCAGCGTGCTTGGTAATGAATTTAAAACTGTACTCGTTAAAATTTTATTCTAAAAATTAATATTTAAAAAGTGGTGGCGACTGTTGACATCTGTCAAGATATTATGAAAAAAGTTATGTTAACTGTTCTGTTGAACATAGGCCTTCATGTAGACCTTTGCATTTAACGAAAGCGAGACTTGCCATAATCACCATTCTTGATGATCACATTTTTACATGGTACCAAAAAGTTGCTATACTTGGTAACTATAACCCATTGGATAAACAAGAGAGGTTTTTATATAATCCGATTTTTTTTTAAATTATTTTATGCTTCGATTTTAAGTATAAATTATACTTAAAATCGAAGCTTAAAATATTTTTTTTTTCGGAATATTTCTGACCGCAAGAATTATAGTATTTAACTCGAGAACTTTGACCAATTGTGTCTTTTTTTCTTTTTTGTTCTTTGTTGCTTTTGGTAAGTTTTTGTACTAGCACAGAAATCAACCAAATAAACAACTTTGTCTTTTTTTAAATCTATTGGTTGTATATGGCCTTTGGCTACTTTTGTACGTGTGTATTTGATGTCTTTTGTCTTTATATGTGCGTTTTGTTTGTGCAGAATAAACAAGATGAAACTTAAGAAGAAACTTCAAAAAGAAAAAAGAATAAGAGAGATTTAGTGTCAGAAACAGAGAGAGTTATATCTTTTTTCTATCTCATGTAACGAAATGTGGCAAAACGTGACGCGTCTTTGAAATTTCACTCTCAATTCTCGTCCAATGATCAAATCGCTGCCTAAGAAGTTTCACTTAAAAAATACTCGTTAGGTACTATCACCGAGCGACAAATTATTTCACGATCCGCAGCGATTCTATTCCTACTCTGGTTCGCGTCACGAAATTATCGATTTGTCTGCGGAGAGCTCGTCCCGCACTGGGGTAGCTATCCAATTTGCGGTTGAATAGATTCTTGCATTATTTGTTTGTGTAATTATTGTGTCAGATAATATCCCATTTTCTTAAAGAAGATCATATAAGACTTAACTCTTTCCGGTTTAGTGGCTAGTGTCACTAACCACCTCTTTCAGTTTTATAAAGATCATCACTAGATGGCGCGGATCTTAATAAAAAAAATCTAAAGAGGTGGTTAGTGTCAACCACTAATCCGATAAGAGTTGAAGTGCGCTTTTTTAGTTTCTAACGTGACGATATTATCGTGGACGTTCACGTCCAAATAAATACGTGCACGTTATAAAGTTATCATGGTATTTAAAAGCATCTTCATACGTTTTCATACATTTTGCTTCCCCGTGTTGCCGTGATGCCGTGTCGTGGACGTGGACGTGCATGATAATATTGTGGCGGTATCTACATCGCCACATCGAACTACGCATCAAAGACCTGACGTCACACAAATCCTGCATCGCGGAATTAGAGCTAACCGCGCGAACAGCATAATACAGCCTTAGTTTTTGTTTGCCCTAAACCTCTTAAGGGGTCATTGTACTCATCATTATGAATAACTTTCACTATGGGACCGACGCTGAAATCGAGAAAAAAAAACAGTTTTTCTCTACATTTCGACGAGATTTAATTTCCCCGACATCAATCGTCGGGCAGTTGCCCGCCAGATACAACACCCGTTTGCTCGGAGGATACTCCCTTTTCTATAGAGTATGAGTGAATTTTACACCCTGTTCTTCATGAGTCTAAAATAGCACCCCGTTAGAAACTATAAAAGCCCGCATATCTTCTGTGAACGAATAGTTTTATTTACATTTGCTATGTATATGTAGGTACCTAATAAGGTGTGAGTCACGGATATCTATTGTGTGTTTGAGTGTGGTCGTGTGTGTTTGAGTATCTATTGAGTGATCATATTTACCTATTATAGAGAAGGTCGTAAGTGTCGTAAACGAATTGATTGGATACTTACATTTGGAATTCGAACAGCTGACACGTGTTACTTATATCGTACTTACGTACTCCATAATATCTTAAGTAAAGATATAAAACCGGCCAAGTGCGAGTCGGACTCGCACACGAAGAGTTTCGTACAATATTAAGATCGGGCAAAAAATCCCCGAAAAAATCACGTTTCTTGTATGGGGACCCTTAATTATTAACTTTAATTAGTTACAATTTTTTTTTTGTTAAAGCAGCGATAGAAATACACAATCTGTGAAAATTTCAACTGTTTACCTATTACGGTTCATGAGATACAGCCCACTGACAGACAGAGGGACTGCGGAGGCTTACTAATAGAGGTCCGTTTGGGACCCCTCGGGTACAGAACCCTAAAAATTAGTAAATAGTCGTAGATATAGATCTACGACTATTTACTAATTTTTAGGGTTCTGTTCAGCTAAAAATAAAATGATGATGAGTACCTATGTACTCATCATTATTTTATTTTCAGCTAGAACATCTTTAAGTACAGATACCTACAACAAAAAGAAACTCTACAAACAGCTTTTCACCAACAATTTTCATTCCACCAGCGCAGTCTAAATATAAATAAGCGTACTGTAAATAACAGTAACGAACTCAAAATAAAGTGTATTTCCTGCTCAAGTCAACAGCGAGGCGCCCGTGTAAATTGCTATATCCGGTCGGCCGGTCCATTTCCGCCAATAAAGCCCACTTCCGGCGGCGCTGCCCGCCAGGTGGCAGCACTATTTAGTTTGTTCCGTCACTTCCGCTGAAGAAATAAGGTTTTCAGTCGGTAAATGTGATTTCATGGCAGTTTGGCCGATGTGTTGAGATGGCCCGTTTGCAGATAGACTTTAATATAGTTCGGTAGTTCTTTGTTTGATATCAATTTATGGAACGAAAATAAAGATAAAAATATAGCAGTAGTGGTCCAATGGTAACAGCCGCGACTCTCGAGTTGGAGGTCGTAGGTTTGAACAGGCGCTTTACTTTAAGTTATTTCGTCACCAGTGCTTTCAAAACGGTGAAGGAAAACATCGTGAGGAAACCGGCATGCCCTAGAACCAGAAATTCGAAGATATGTGACATCTACCAACCCGCCCTGGGCCCACGTGGTGGATTACAGCCCACTCCCTCTCACAGAGAGGAGGTCTGTGCCCCAGCGGTGGGAACATTATAGGCTGATTATTATCCTAACTAATATTATAAATGCGAAAGTGAGTTTGTTTGCTTGTTTGTTTGTTACGCTTCCATGCTAAAACGGCCGAACGGATTTGGATGAAATTTGGCACATGGGTAGACCATGACCTAGGATACTTTTTATTCCGGTATGCATGGGACCGAGACTTATACGGGTAAAACCGCGGGGCGCAGCTTGTTCTAAATAAATAAAAATCAATGTTTGTTTGTTGGTTTGTCCTCTATGAACTCCGAAAGGGGCGGACTAATTTTGATGAAAGTTTGGTAGGGTATTCTGAGGACGCCCGCGAGGGTTTATGGCCCAAAAATCAATAAAAATCTATTTAAATCCATCTAAAAAACGGACATTGCAGCTAGTGCTAAAATAGATATGAATATGATCGAATTTACTGGTGTCCGTTTCGACCGCGCGGCCACGGCGAAATTTAAAAAAAAAAACCACGCCAAGATTTTGTAAAAATTTGTAGAAGTTGATTCCCAAAACCATAAATTTGTCAAAGTTATGGTTAAAAAGTTATAAGGGTTTGAACGTGGCCGCGCCATTGAAACGCGGCGAACCGCGCGGCCACGGAGATCTTTAAAACTAAGCGTTGCAGAGATCTGAAATTCAGGTAAATAACAGATTGAATTTGTAAAAAATTTGTAAAAATATAGAAAAAAATCCTAGGTTTATATTTTGGGAGCTATAAGACTAAAACTCCATGGCCGCGCCATCGAAACGATGAAAAATACGTTGTCGCCGATATCTCGCTGAAAAAGCATCGCAGGGGTCTGAAGTTTTTTGTAAAACGTAGATTCGAATTTGTCGAAACTTGTAAAAATACTACAAAAAATTCCTAGGTTTATGTTTCAGGAGCTGTAAGACTAAAACCTCATGGCCGCGCCATTGAAACGGTCAAAAAACACGTTATCGCCGATATCTCGCTGAAAAAGCATCGTAGGGGTCTGAAGTTTTTTGTAAAACCTAGATTTGAATTTGTCGAAACTTGTAAAAATACTACAAAAAATCCTAGGCTAATATTTCAGGAGCTGTAGTACGGTATCGCGTAGAAATAAGTCGTGATTATTTATCGAAGAAAGTAATTGTAAAGCGAGTTTTTTGTAAACAACACCAATTAATATGTAAAACTACCGATACTAGGCAAAAAACATGTATTTTTTCGGTATTTATAACTTTCAATACGTTTTGAATATTTCGATAGGGTGACCATGGCTTTTTGTTTACAGAAAACTTTCCACCTATCGTTTTGGAAATTGTATCTCAAGGATTCTAAATTAAATTAAAATGAAACGACAAGATACAAAAAACATATTTATATTTCTTTTATAATCATATAAATCACAGATTATTTACTTACCCTAACACATATATTTCTTTCAAACTCACAAATCACAGATTATTTGCTTACACTTACTTACACTACTATATAGGGTGACTGGTAAGCAGTGATCGATACTTAAACACGTGAATTAGCTCATCATTATGAACAACTTTTACTATGGGACCAAACCTGAAATCGCGAAAAAAATATCAGCTGTTCCATACATTTACGATCGCATAACTCGTCAACATGACATGTTATATTTTTTTCGCGATTTCAGGTTTGGTCCCATAGTAAAAGTTGTTCATAATGATGAGATAATTCACGTGTTTAAGTATCGATCACTGCTTACCAGTCACCCTATATAGTAGTGTAAGTAAGTGTAAGCAAATAATCTGTGATTTGTGACTTTGAAAGAAAGTATAAGTAAATAATCTGTGATTTGTGAGTTTGAAAGAAATATATGTGTTAGGGTAAGTAAATAATCTGTGATTTATATGATTATAAAAGAAATATAAATATGTTTTTTGTATCTTGTCGTTTCATTTTAATTTAATTTAGAATCCTTGAGATACAATTTCCAAAACGATAGGTGGAAAGTTTTCTGTAAACAAAAAGCCATGGTCACCCTATCGAAATATTCAAAACGTATTGAAAGTTATAAATACCGAAAAAATACATGTTTTTTGCCTAGTATCGGTAGTTTTACATATTAATTGGTGTTGTTTACAAAAAACTCGCTTTACAATTACTTTCTTCGATAAATAATCACGACTTATTTCTACGCGATACCGTACTACAGCTCCTGAAATATTAGCCTAGAATTTTTTGTAGTATTTTTACAAGTTTCGACAAATTCAAATCTAGGTTTTACAAAAAACTTCAGACCCCTACGATGCTTTTTCAGCGAGATATCGGCGATAACGTGTTTTTTGACCGTTTCAATGGCGCGGCCATGAGGTTTTAGTCTTACAGCTCCTGAAACATAAACCTAGGAATTTTTTGTAGTATTTTTACAAGTTTCGACAAATTCGAATCTACGTTTTACAAAAAACTTCAGACCCCTGCGATGCTTTTTCAGCGAGATATCGGCGACAACGTATTTTTCATCGTTTCGATGGCGCGGCCATGGAGTTTTAGTCTTATAGCTCCCAAAATATAAACCTAGGATTTTTTTCTATATTTTTACAAATTTTTTACAAATTCAATCCGTTATTTACCTGAATTTCAGATCTCTGCAACGCTTAGTTTTAAAGATCTCCGTGGCCGCGCGGTTCGCCGCGTTTCAATGGCGCGGCCACGTTCAAACCCTTATAACTTTTTAACCATAACTTTGACAAATTTATGGTTTTGGGAATCAACTTCTACAAATTTTTACAAAATCTTGGCGTGGTTTTTTTTTTTAAATTTCGCCGTGGCCGCGCGGTCGAAACGGACACAATTTACTGTTGGAAACGACCATTGTATACAAATGCTACGAGACAGTTTAAGTTAACTAAGGTTTCATGAGAACGAGGTTCGTGGTTCATGTACCCGAGGACAATTCAACTCATACAGCAAAGGAGAATGCGCAAAAAAGCCCCAGCTCCGGCGGAAAAGTTACCTATCTCAGATTATTGTACATTTTATGTGTATCAAGTATCAATATGTGTGATGTCTGCAGTGGCAGTCAAACATAGGGAAAAAATGCTTTGAATATCCTTCCAGGCGCTTATTTTTCATTCGACCATTTTAACAAATATCGAGTAAAATATGTAATAGTGGCTATTGATTCACGAATATGTTAGGCATATTGCCTTGATTTTACTTTCAGGGGCATCATATCGTATCTTATAAGGTAGTAAAATAATAATAACAAGATTGATTTGATTTTACTTTCAGGGGCATCATAGCGTATCTTATAAGGTAGTAAAATAATAATAACAAGATTGATTTGATTTTACTTTCAGGGGCATCATATCGTATCTTATAAGGTAGTAAAATAATAATAACAAGATTGATTTTAGATGTGTTTATTTAGTAAAAAATCATAATTCTAAATCTACTAACACATTGTCCAAGAAAGCAGCAGGATGGCTAAATTCGTTGTGTCTGGCCCATCCTAAATAATATAAAATCGTGATAACATGGGCACAACTTCCAACACGAAATCTGTTACCTGTCCCACACGTGCCATAGCCTTTGCTATTATGTACTGACAGTAGTGTTTAAGCTAGGTATGCTTGTAGGTTTGGCAACGGCCGCCTCTTGTGAACCTATCTTTTCTACAAGCCTTGCTATTAGGATCTTTTAAAATACCTAGAATAGGTATCTTTTACTGCACCGCCTGCACTTGTTTCGCTCTATAACTGTCCTGGTCGACATAAAGCTATTTTAGCTTTATGTCTGCCTTTGTAAGGCTTAAAAAAATAATCGGATTTAAAATATTATTTTATTATTATTGGATACCCTTTATGATACGATATGATATTCCTGAAAGTAAAAATCAAGGCAAATGCCTAACATTCGTAAATCTATATCCAATATTTTATATTTTACTCAATATTTGTTAATATGGTCGAATGAAAAATACGCGCCTGGAAGGATATTCAAAGCAATTTTTTTCTATGTTTGACTGCCACTGCAGACATCACACATATTGATACTTGATACACATAAAATGTACAATAATCTGAGATAGGTAACTTTTGCGCCGGAGCTGGGGTAAATTTGTATGGGAGCTGCGCATTCTCCTTTGCTTTTCGTGTCTGTCTGTGTGACCTGTGAGATCTAAACCACACACTGTATTTTCATGCGGTTTTCGCGATCATTTAGCGCTTTTTTTCAGGAAGGTGTATATGTATATTAATTACACCCGTGCGAAGCAGAGGGGCGGGTCGCTAGTTCTTCATAAAAAAAATCCGGTAAAAAATATTGAGATCGGTTCTGTAGAGTACTTATGCTAATAATGGAGACAACATACGACAAATTTTGTATTGTTATTGTATACCATCATAGCTTGTTTAACTATAACAATTAAGTATATCAAGTAAATCTGTCCACTCACCTGCCATCCGTTAGGCTCCAGGGCCAGATATGTCATCACACGATACACATATGGGCAGAAATATCACCCTTATCACTCTTATCATCGAGTTCACCACGCATCACCATACAGTCATCACTTTTATATTGTCACTGTTTGAATGTTTACTAAAGAGTTCTTATGTTGTTAAAACTTCTTGTATAGATGGCACTGGCTGGAAATAAAAAAGGTTTGTATAAATAAATTGGCACCATAGAGCACGGAGACGCCTGGTTCATTATATGTTGTCCCTTGCCGTCATATTGGCATCATTGCTTGTCAAGCTTAGTTTCAATAAGAATAGAGTTCAAAATGGCGAATGACAGAACAGTGCGGCTAATCGCGTCAAGGGACAAGTTATAATGGACGTACTGTAGAGACGGCATTGTCAATATCTGTCACTGTGTACTCGCAAAGGACTTGCTAGAAACTGTGCGCTCTACGCAGTTTTAGCACCACTAATTGTATTAGACCTACCATCTCTAGACACTGCCAGTATGGCGATTCCTTGCTTCACAGAGCACAAACAATCATTATACTGGCCACTGGCACAGCATCTCAAGACAAGAATAGGAGGATATAAAGATCTGATCAAGTCAATTAGACTATCCCTAACCCTAGTTAGGTTCCACATTAAGTGTGGTTTTCACCAATGAAACTGAACGCGATCACTACTTTTAAGCCTCGTTCAAGAGCCTGTCAGTGACAATATTCCATAATAATTTTGACACTGACAGTTCTTGAACACGGTTAAATGTGCTGAACTCGTTTAGGTTTGTTGTTGATATTCGCCCTAACTAAGAGTAAATGATTCGGTCCAAGAGTACTTTTTAAAGTTAATACAAACTACATACCAATGCTCTGGTTCTTATGTATCTGATGAAAGGGTAAACAAACCCTTTTTAGGTTAAATTCGTACGCAATCACTCACCAAAGGGAATTTGTTACACATTTCATCTACATTTAGAAGGCTTCAACTTTATGTCTCACAACTTTTCCTAGTTTTGTTTGAATAGCATTATTAAATTGTAATTGAAAAACCATCGACGGGATTTGAGGTTATAAAATTAACCTCAACAGTCAAATGAAAAAAAATAGAATTTTGGGTTCAAGTGTACAAAAACTCAAATCATAGCTCTCAATTGGTAAGTGTGACTACAAATTGTCATCCACAGTTCTGCCCACCATACACTAAAGTGCAGTAACAGCAAAATCACGATTTCGAGTAAAACGCATTTAAAGTTAAGAATTGATTTTAAAAAATCAACAGAATGTATAAGCAAAAAAATTTGAATGCAGAAAGGTTGTAAAGGCATAGGTTCACACGTTAAAGCAATAAAAAAAAATATATCTTAATAACTGAATTTATTATGGCCATTTATTCTTTTTGGTGCCTATTACTGCATAGCCTTTTTTGTAAAAAATACCATTTTAAACTTAGTAAAATGCAGCAAAAAGCCCTATTACTGCGTTTGGATCAGTTATTTTGTCAAGAAACCCAACTAACATGCAGTAAGGTCAAAAAAATACTGCATTTTAGTTAGTTTTTTAAGAAAAAAGTGTTCAATTTACTAGTGCAGTAAGAAAAATAGCTAGTTCACATTTTAAAGACCGTTTATATTAACTGCACTTTAGCTAGGAATAATCATATCTGTGTCATTATGCTATCCAAACTAATCTGCAGTAATGCTGTATTTTACTGCGTGTTAGTCAGTTTATAATGATAAAAGAATGTTAAGTATTCACAACTAAAATGCGACAAGCTTTGATTTTACTGCATTTTAGTTGGGAGTTCGTGACAATAAATTGTATTTTCTTAATTTGCAGTAAAAATAGCTTGTATGGCGGTAAATTTTACTGCGTATTAATTTTTTTTTTAATTTTTTTCCAGAAATATAAAACTATCTAAAGAACTGTAAAATTATATTGCTTACTGCATTTTAGTTATGAAACCTTAAAATTTAATCTGCAGTATAATTTATACTGTATTTTAGTTGGGAAATCACGCCAAATTGTTAATTTTTTTCGTTTGCAGTAAGTGAAAACTGTTAAATAAAAACCATTCTAATAGTCTTAGAAATAAGTAAGTTAATTCAATAGAAAGCTTAAGAAACCCGCTTTCAGAATCACTAATAAAACGAAAAATCACAAAAGGGCTGTTACTGCTCTTTAGTCTCTGGTGGGCAGTAAAGTGCAGTAACAGCAAAATCACGATTTCGAGTAAAACGCATTTAAAGTTAAGAATTGATTTTAAAAAATCAACAGAATGTATAAGCAAAAAAATTTGAATGCAGAAAGGTTGTAAAGGCATAGGTTCACACGTTAAAGCAATAAAAAAAAATATATCTTAATAACTGAATTTATTATGGCCATTTATTCTTTTTGGTGCCTATTACTGCATAGCCTTTTTTGTAAAAAATACCATTTTAAACTTAGTAAAATGCAGCAAAAAGCCCTATTACTGCGTTTGGATCAGTTATTTTGTCAAGAAACCCAACTAACATGCAGTAAGGTCAAAAAAATACTGCATTTTAGTTAGTTTTTTAAGAAAAAAGTGTTCAATTTACTAGTGCAGTAAGAAAAATAGCTAGTTCACATTTTAAAGACCGTTTATATTAACTGCACTTTAGCTAGGAATAATCATATCTGTGTCATTATGCTATCCAAACTAATCTGCAGTAATGCTGTATTTTACTGCGTGTTAGTCAGTTTATAATGATAAAAGAATGTTAAGTATTCACAACTAAAATGCGACAAGCTTTGATTTTACTGCATTTTAGTTGGGAGTTCGTGACAATAAATTGTATTTTCTTAATTTGCAGTAAAAATAGCTTGTATGGCGGTAAATTTTACTGCGTATTAATTTTTTTTTTAATTTTTTTCCAGAAATATAAAACTATCTAAAGAACTGTAAAATTATATTGCTTACTGCATTTTAGTTATGAAACCTTAAAATTTAATCTGCAGTATAATTTATACTGTATTTTAGTTGGGAAATCACGCCAAATTGTTAATTTTTTTCGTTTGCAGTAAGTGAAAACTGTTAAATAAAAACCATTCTAATAGTCTTAGAAATAAGTAAGTTAATTCAATAGAAAGCTTAAGAAACCCGCTTTCAGAATCACTAATAAAACGAAAAATCACAAAAGGGCTGTTACTGCTCTTTAGTCTCTGGTGGGCAGAGTTACGTTCTCCGATCCATTTGTTTACGTTTTCATCACATACTGTTGGAACAGACTGTATATTTGATAAGTCCGTTGCTCTTATTTGAGTACAGTTTTAGCCAATTTGGGTATAAAGTTTAACATATTACCATTAGTTTACCGTCTCTCGAGTATTTACAAAACTATGACGTTATAACTACCTACATGAAAAGTAGTTAGGTATACTACTACTGAAACTTTCAATGTGATGACGTAAGTCCTTTCAGATTTAGTTTATTTGAATAAACTTTCGTACATAAATGGCGAAGTTATAATATGTACCTAACCTACCTAACATTCCTCATAACCGACAGAATTTCTGAATTTAGGGCACTTTCCCCATTGACAGCGACGCTGACGAATTTTTTGATGCCCAATGAGCTCTTCCTTTATTTATTTTTTTCCTTTGTATACTTGTTTATAATTTATATATCTTAGTGTTAGTTGTATATTAGATCTAAGATTGTGTATATAGTTTACGAAACGAAATTGACATGATGTGAAAGAAGTTATGGAGGAAAAGTTTATGGAATGTTTCATGGAGAAATCAATGTTTATTTCAAGAACTCTATAGAATTTTAATCGAATAAAGTTCCTACAGTCCGGCCGTCGAAAGAATGCGTTCCTGACACCTGCCAGTAAGACAATTTCTGGAACTAATAAGGATCAAATTCGCAAAACACATATTCGTTGGTATGAAATTGACAGGTGTCAAAAACGCATTCTCTCGCCGGCCGCACTGTAGGTACTAAACGCTCATGTATCAGAACGGTGTGGTCATATTTTTTTAAGATGTTGTACAGACCATCAAACTGAATATCTTTCTCCATGGGCCCAATATCACGAAAAAAAATTCGGATGGGTATCAATATCTACACGCGATAAACCAATAAAATAATTAATTTGATCTTTTTTTTTGGGGACATCAGCGGCGTTTCGCTAGCTAATTTAATTTGACCCTGTATACCTAACTTTAAAAACCTTAAACTAGCAAGGATCTTTTAGTCCACACAATAAATCAGGCAGATTGATTGTGTGGACTAAAAAGGTCCTTGCTAGTTGTAAATTGTGCCCGGTTTGAGTCATCATAATTATGCAGCTTTTTCCCAACTATTTTGGGGTCTGCTTCCAGTCTATGCGGATGCAGCTGAATACCAGTATTTTCCCTACCCTAACCTATAGTTGTTGGGTAATACGATACCCCTTGGAAAGACAGGTTGTCAGACTTTCGGGCTTCTGTCGACCCGTAACGACTACGAATGACAGCCGGGACCACCAGCTTAACGTGCTTTCCGAGGCACAGAGGGGTCTTGATATGTAAAGGTGGTCACCCATTCACGGACCAACCGGGGCAAGCGTAGCTTAACCTGATCGATCGTCCCGTGCGGCTGTTATTACTTAGCCACAAGCCCCTTACATACCTCACGATAAAAATCTTAAAGTAGCAAGGTATGGTAGGGTATCTTTTGGGTCCACACAATCTTAAAATAATGTAACTAAATTAAGTAAGTAACTAAATAACATTACACAATGAAAGTAAGTTACATTTTCTTGAATTAACATTAAAGCAGCAATACTTTTAACGAACGGACAAACATGTCGGTAGCCTACAAGTCTGCCTACCCCAGGGGCGTTCCTACCAACATTATGATACGGACCTTCTACGATGTTTCTGCAGAACTTTTATAATAAGGTCCATGTAACGTTTGTAACTTGAGGATAATATTCTCATTTAAATTATGATAATTAAGAATCAGATATTTTCTAAACATAGAGCGTCTTAACCGACTGGAATGTGAGAGGTTCTAGATAACCATTAAAAGCTGTTTCTTTTCTTGAAGTGTGTTATTTTCAGACGTTCTTATGAAGAGACTAGCTATAAAATAACCGTGGGTTCTTGTTTTCTTCAAAATTACGAGTAATAGATACTAATATCATCTAAATATGACCTAAACGTTAGGTAATCCACAAATTTCTTTCCTGCAAATTTAAGATAGTTAATTGATTCAGGCGTGACCTTGCGCAGCGCCTTTGAAGCAGTAATGCTCGCGAAGGAGGAGACGGAGCGCGTGAGGGAGAGGCAAATGTCGCGCCCTCACGCCCCTAGCCGCCGCAGGAGACGCCATGGGCGTCGGGAATCGCAGGCCGATTCCCGGCCACCGTAGGCGCGGGCTTGCGGACGGTGAGCGATGGGTAGCTCGCCATCCGATAAGGACCAGGCCCGGGTCGACGGCGCGTTGTGTTCCACGCACGCCTCAAAGAGATGTCAGCACAACGGAAGGGGTCCGCTAGGACCGATGCCTGCCGGGGTCGCGGGAAAGTCCGAAAGGGATACCGTGGCCCCTGGCAATGTACAGGCAACTGAAGGAACACGGGTGGGTTTTAGTCAATAAGAGTCTGACACGCCCTCCCGCTCCGCCCAGAGCGGGAGAAGTTATTTGATAATTTCCCAACCTCAAAAAAAAAAAAGGCGTGAACCTTGCGAAAATCCATGATAAAATACAATAGACGTAGATATATTTAGTAACATATTCCGCTTAACCCGCTTTTCGTTTCCGAGGAATAAGTTACTAACTATACGTCTATTGTAGATTTCTTTCCTTCATAACCGCGTTTTATAGAACCTAATGCAGGTCCAGTTCCTAAAGTAACGAAATAGTAGGTACCTAAAAGATCAACCATACATTTTTACTAACAAGATCAAGTTCTCCATTAATATAGGTACTAAAGAATGTAAGCAGTGGTGGCCCAGTGATATTGGCCGTGACTTACGAGTGGGTTTGAAAACAAGCAAGCACTTTACTTTGTGTAAATTATTTCATCACCACTGCTCTCAAAACGGTGAAGGAAACCGGCATGTCCTAGAACCAAACAAAAAATTCTAAGACATGTGACATTCACCAACCCGCACTAGGCCCGCGTGGTGGATTACGGCCCACTCCCTCTCACAGAAAAGAGGCCTGTGTCCCAGCAGTGGGAATATGTAAGGGAATGTGATCGATTAGCAAAATGAAATTACTATAACATAGAAAATTGACAGACTGTACTCAACAAATAAGTTCCCCGACTGTATCTACTTATATGATACAAAAAAAAACTGAACTTCAAATTACACAAAACCACATCCACAGTCAGCTTACATATTCTTTTTTCTTCAAAGAACAAATTCATACCGGGAAAGTTTTTAAGAAAAATAATTACAATGGCCGCCACCCACTTTCAGCAGGAGAGGGGAGGCGGCGACCCTTTGAGCGTTGAATTTCTTAAATAATTACGCTTCTTTTATTTTGCCAAACATTTGTGTAACAAGATTATGCCCCGCGATGATTACCTTTTGGCTTTACTTATTATTTTTATTTTTCGTTAATTTGCGTGTTGTTCCGTTGGTTATGTAAGGTTTTCTGGTGCTTATGGTATCTATAATTATATAAACGGTAAATAAAAAAAACAACACGAATAGCGGACGCTGGCTTCACAGTTGCTGGACTAAAGGGGAACTTGGCTGCCCACATCTGTCGCATGTCAGAGCAGCAATAGGCAAAAATCACCACTCAGTGGATTCCAAATACCAGGAAACCACTACGGCAGGCCCAGAAAGAGATGGCGGGGTGAGCTGGACTCCTTCTTAAAGGATTGGCCTGCAATCGCAGTAGACCCGGAAAAGTGGGAGGAGGGAAGGGAGGCCTTTGCTCTGCAGTGCGACAACACAGGCTTATAATAAAATAATAAGTATATAGCTAATCACCAGGATGCGAGAGTCTGGTGATAAAATATGTACCTACCTCATCTGGGCAGCCTTTTCCCAACTATGTTGGGTTCGGCTTCCAGTCTAACCGGATGCAGCTGAATACCAGTATTTTACATGGAGCGGCTGCCTATCTGACCTCCACAACCCAGTTACTGGGTAACACGATACCCCTTGGTAAGACTTTCGGGCTTCTGACGACCCGTAACGACTGTCAAAGCTCCACGAATGACAGCCGGGACCAACGGCTTAACGTGCTTTCCGAGGCACGGAGGGGTCTCGATATGGATTGTCTCTAATCCACGGACTGACCTCGGCAGGCGTAGCTTTCCATAGCCTTCAATCGACCCGTGCGGTTGTTATCGTTTAGCGAGGACCCTCTCCTTAGATTTTTTTGGAGGTTATGATGTCTAGAAATATATAAACGGTAAGTATATACCAATGACCGGCTATAGAGGCGGGTGATAAGGTATGAGTCAAAGTCAAGTTGACACACACAAAGCTAATTTTGACTTTGACTTTTACTTTGATTAAGTATATGCCTACCTACCGTTTTCTCTTCCTATACGGAAAAGGAACAAGCATGATATACACACACTTGGTGACTCAGTGTTACTCGCCGAAACCTATAGCTGAAGGTCTGAAAACGTCAGATTTCAGACCTTCAGCTATAGGTTTCAGCACCATTATTTACGGTGTATTTATGCACTTATAAGTTACAACGTGCCCGGTATGTAAAACAGCTGATCATGTGGTAGGTACGTAGGTTACATTCACTCACGTTATTCCATTCACTGAAATTCACAACACAGCTAAGTCAATTGTTGATTAAATATGGTTCTTCTCACCATAAATAATTTAATCATAAAACAATTAGTACCTCTAATATTTTTATAAACCGAAATCATTCACTACATTTAATGTCATGATTGAAACTCCAATTTATCACACAGTCAATGTCTCATAATGAAAAACGACGCAACTGCAAAAAACGGAACAAAAACAAATTTTAAATAAAGAATGTTATTTATAAAATAAAAGATGGCGTCGCCCGTCGCGCAATGGCCGTGTTTCAGGGCGGCCCGGCTGAAACTAACGGAGCGGCGCCGCTGAAACAAATGCAATATAACTACATACACCAAATTGTATCGATAATAATATTGTTAATTTTAAATTCTGACATAATTTGATTATAGTTCGGTAATTCGTTTGATTTGATTTTGAGTTTTGCGGCGTGAATGGCTTTTACAATTTTACAGCAAGCTGTGGGTAAAAATATGAGTTGTACTCGTAGTCCACACGTTTATAGTAAAATTACCTATAGCGTGGTTTGAGTTTGTCAATACAACGTTTTAAACAATACTTAATTTGCAGATAAATAATCAAAGAAAATACCAAACGAACCAAAAATTAAAATACTAATATTATAAACAGGTTTTGTTTGTTTTTATTTATTTATTTATTTATTTAACGGTTTATGTACACACATATAAACAGACAAGAAAAAAAAGGAACAGAAAAATACGTACAAAGGTGATGCTTATTTCTAAAGAAATCTCTTCCAGCATACCTGCGATAGGAAAGTAGTAGGTGGTGTTTTATGTAGGGGTAATCTCCGGAACTACCAGTTGGATTTAAAAAATCTTGCATTGAATAGTCCAATTCTTGAGGAAGGTTATAGGCTATGTAACATCACGCTACAACCCCTAAGAGCCGAGCAAAAAGAAAAAAGTCGAAGAAAGAAAGAAAGAATGCTAAGCGAAAATAAAGTAATAGCGCGGGCGGGCGATGCGATGTGACGCGGTGGGTTGGGGGCCGAAATTTCACGCGAACGATTTCGCGGGGAGAAGCTAGTTATAAATACAACCCCAAAATCGATCAAGCTTAGCAATAACATGTTTGTTGACAGAACACAATCGCCAAACCTGTGGCCTCGGTTTACCACATCCGAGGGATTGAAAATTTTTAACTGTTCCTACTCCTTCAAGGAATAGAATAGAACTCACTTCTTCATGTATTTTAAACAAACTGTATGTTAAGCTACGCTTGCCGGTTGGTCCGTGGATGAGTGACCTTTACAGACCGAGGCTCTTCCATGCCTTGGAAAACACGTTAAGCCGTTGGTACCGGCTTTCATTCGTGGAACTTTGACAGCCATTACGGGTCGTCAGAAGCCCGAAAATCTGACAACCGGCCTTACCAAGCGTTATCGTGTTACCCAGTTACTGGGTTGTGGAGGTCGCTCCAAGTAAAATATTGGTATTCAGCTGCATCCGGTTAGACCGGAAGCCGACCCCAACTTAGTACTGAACATAGTTGGCAAAAGGCTAGGCAGGTTGATTGAGTAAATTAGACCCCATCGAATGTTGTTCTTTATACATCTTACGAAGCTCTATAACCAGGCTTTTTCAGAAAGAGGTAACATAGAAAAGCCTTACGAATTTAATAGAAATAAAATTACAGCCCGATTAAAGCCTAGATCGGGTAATTTGGAAATAGTCGGAACGAGCATTTTGAGAAACATGTCAGAATACTTAGACCCTAAAATATGAATGAAACATCGAATTACTAAAGAATTAAATATTTTCGCATTGTTTCATCTAAAACTGGATACAAATAAAATATATCTAATAATATGTGGTTATACCTTATATAAAGTTGTCTTTAGTTACAGTTCAACTCCATGTGTTTATTCTAACGAATTCTGCTCACAATCCACTTTACTTCCAAATTAAATAAATACAGATAGAAAATGGAGTTTTAAAATATAATATTAAAAGGAACATCACAATGTCTTAATTATTTAACTCTACATAACCTCGTTACATAACCAAATTGCTTGTACGAGAAAAATATATAAGTATCTTCATATACCGGCAAATAGGGGTCTTGGCAAAAACTCTGACTTCAAAGTGTGCGTGGAATAATATAAAAAGATTCGTGTGTTTGGGTCCATAAAGTTTCCATTGTAACTGTACGAATTTACACACACATTGATACTCTCGCCGCGTACTTACACATGGGGGTTTTGTGAAGATTTTTTTGCGAATGGAAGTGTGTGAGTGGAAATTGCACACATAGATATGATTTTCCTTGTGTGTACGATGTTTGGAGGGTGTGATTGTGAATG
Source organism: Agrochola circellaris (assembly GCA_914767755.1). Classification (NCBI taxonomy): domain Eukaryota; kingdom Metazoa; phylum Arthropoda; class Insecta; order Lepidoptera; family Noctuidae; genus Agrochola; species Agrochola circellaris. The sequence continues at coordinate 6,739,708 of OU611850.1, read as the reverse complement.
TGTGCGCGCCCCGCCCCGAGCTATGAGCGCCCTCGGTGACGCCGGCGGCGACGGCTCCCGCGAACAAACGGGTTACTGCACATCTTAGATGTTTTTGTAAGATTTGTACGCAAAATAAATACAATGGAAAAAACGGGGTATTGTTGAAGATTATTATTGAATTTACCATAAGCATTTAATACCCAAAATACATAATTGGACGTATTTCCAACACATTCTTGAATTGTTCACAAACGTCAATATGAATACATGTTCCATGTACGCATAAGTAACTGTTTATTTACACGGAATGGCTCCCAGGCACAGGCAACAGGTGTTCATTATTAAAACGAAAAAATAAAGTAAGTACCTATATGACCTCGTTGAACAACCAAAAACACAAAATATAAATTGCAGAAATAATACCTGGCAACACGATATGCATATGCTTAAGTATATCTCTAAAATAATAATATCCACGCACGGTAATGTTCGTTCAAGTCTATCGTTTTGAAAAAGTATAAACAAAAAATAATAGTTACCACTTCAGCTCTGGTTACACCTTTTTGTGGCAGCTGCGTCATCGTTTACAGTAGACATAGGGCGGGCTACTGTTCACAGCCTGCGGCCTTCCTGACCAATCACAGTGCTCCGAGCTATATTTCTCTCCCTTTCACTCCTATCGATACCCGCATCCGGCCATCCTTGTTACTTCCCCCGGCGAAAATCCTAGCAATATGAAATTATTTCTCAATTACCAACTTTAAACAAAGAACAGTAAAGCTCACAATCGTTCAAACAAAATGCGTCGCTTCAGGCCTTTTGCACCCACAATAATGTTTATTTGATATCGAGCGTCAGGCAGGCGACGATTTTCAAGTTCAGATTTCCCATTCGAACGATTGTGAACCTTATTTCTTAGGCCGCTAAATCTAGACGATCGAAACGATCCCACGAATTGTATTTACGTGTGCAATGCTGGCATTTTCATTGTTACAATACTCAAGAGAGTTTGAGAGAAAATATTTTCGACTTTATACGGGAAGTTGAAAGTTCAAAACTCTTTGCATGTTTTGGGGAGTTACAAAGTTCTGGAGTTGGGTAACTGTAACGCCCAAGGCAAAAGCTATTTGCGATGACAATTTTGCGAGCGTCGGCGAACGAAATATGCCTTTTATTCGTACTAGAGTCGGGATTAAGGCTCTAAAACGGAATTGCTGTCAGAGGGAGCTTTGTTGAAATTTGCGAACTACACCTACACGTTCCCAGTTACATCTCTTTGCAGGGAGCGCGATGTTTCGGTTGCGTTTAAAAATCCTGCAGATTTATGGATGAATGTTTTTGTAATTCTATGAAAGCTTTATTGCCTATGGTTACGTCCTTGACAGTAGTGAGCTTCGAGATTTAATTTCGACTTTCATATCTTGTAGTTGTAAATCGATTTGGGTTAATCGAATTATCAGGAAAAATGGAAAAATGGTCTCAAACGATTAAGAGAAAATGTAATGTTTGTATTTTTGTTTGTAATGAATAAACTCAAAAACTACGGGGCCGATATAAAAATTCAAATTTTAAAATTCTTTCACCAGTAGAATGCTTTATTATCACTGAGTAACATATGCTATAAAATTTATAAAGATATGACGCGGGCGAAGCCGCTGGCAGAGGCTAGTAATGAATACCTACTCAAACAGAGTCACTGCTTACAGTGACCCTTTTTGTTGTGTCTACTTATATCTAAGTAGATTCAAGACAATTGGTACCAATTTAATTTAAGTATAATCGATTAGTCTCTCTCGAATTTCGGCAGCATCGAGTTGTTTTAATTTCTGAATTAGCAGAAGTGGTTATTAAAAGGATAGATAGATAATACAGGGTGTAAGGGACATCGACGTGCAAACTGTCATGAATCATTTGTACTGAATTCATGGTAATTTGCGCGTCGATGACCCTTATACCCTGTATAAAGCTTAGGTATTTAATGGAAAACACTTGCCCTTTTAGCGTTATCGAGCAGGCTATACTTTGAGTTCCTTTGAAGGATATCATCAGAAATGAACCGAACCGTAACCGGAGTTACCGACATACCTTGCAGAGTAAGCAAATTGAAGTGGCAGTAGGCTGGCCATGTTTGTCGAAGGACCGATGGCCGGTGGTCCAGACGAGTCCTGGTGTGGAGTCCACGTATCGGCAAGCGTAGTATGGGACGCCCCCTAACTAGAAGGACCGACGACCTCAAGGAAGTGGCTGGGATAGACTGGATACGGAAGGCGGAGGACACGGTGTTGTGGCGCAGCTTTGGAGAGACTTATGTCCAGCAGTGGACTGCAATACGCTGAGTTGATTGATTGATTTGCCCTTTGTTACATAAGCCGTTATTTTCAATGCTGCATTGTGATAACAAACTTTTAGTACCAACTGTCATTGATTTTATGATCTTTTTTTGTTTTGCGACTGTGTTTGGATGCTTTTCTCAGTAACACAATGATTAATTTTCTACATTACTGCTACACATTTTTTGCTTTTGTTTTACTCTACTGAATTTAGGATATCTTTCTATTCCAAAGCAACAAGGCAAGGCTTTTTGCTATTTGTCATTGAGGGTTTTCATGAAAATTCACGCCACCAGTTGGCGCCACTTTGACAAGAGGTCCTCTTTTTCTACACTGAATATAAAATATAAATGATGGCGTCATTCGTTTCTTTCGTTCGTTCATCATTCAATCAAGACTAAAGAAAATATCTAATAGGCGCTTTGACATTTTTGACAGGTGTCCGGACCTGACGTCTCAGTGCTGAACCTAGTTAACGTCATTTCAGGAAACCCTCATCAGCAGTGCTATTCTGTAACCATCTCACCGTGAAAACTTAGGGGAAGTGAGCGTGGAGTGAGCTGTCATTCCACCTAATGCTAGAGATTGACACTATTGACAGATCACTTCACCTAAGTCTTCACGGTGAGTTTTTTATTTACAGAATACGTCGGCAGGTATAATAATTATTCCTCATTCAAAAACTAGCTTTACTGTAACGTAAGTTTCCATATTTGCCACACTTCAGCTTTCTTGTAAGTATCTACCAAGACTATATAAAGAGGGTAGAGAAATAAGTTCCACGCTAGACATGAAGCGAAACGAAAAAAAAAAACGAGTGTATGCGACGGTTCTCATTCCTCGCCAGCTGTAACACAGTGTAACTACTGACAAAAACGGATGAGCTACCCAACATACCTACTTGTGTCAGATGGAAACTGGCGGCTTAGGCAAGATTTTTGAGTTATTTTTAACCGACTTCAAAAAAGGAGCAGGTTATATGATGCTATCGACGAGTTTTTTTACATGTAAACGATTTCTCGGTGATAATATGGCCGATTTAAGTGACTCTTGATTTACGTCATTTGGCAAAAAAAAACCGGGTTCGGAAACTAAAATTATTTTTCACTTTCGCTTTTTTGGAAGTCGGTTGTTTTTTGTTTTTATTGGTAAGCCTAGTGTTTGTGATGTATGGATCTTTAAGTTCTTGACCTTTGGCTTGTGGCGGCATCTACATCGCCACATGCGAACTATGCATCACACTGACGTCACGCGAAATCCTGCATCGCGCCAACAGAGTTTACCGGAGCTACTGACCTAGCTTTAAGAGTAACGAAGCTGAGGTGGAAGGGGCTGGTCATGTTTATCGAAGGTACAATAGCTGGTGGAGCAGCTGGAGTGGAGACCGTGTATAGGCAAACGTAGTGTGGGACGCCCCTCAGCTAGATGGAGCGACGACCTTAAGAAGGTGACTGGATGCGGACGGTGGAGGACAGGGTGCAGTAGCGCAGCCTGGGAGAGGCCTATGTCCAGCAGTGGACTGCAGCGATAGGCTGAGTTGATTGATTGCCCTTTTCCTTCTGTACTTAGGTCCTGTATCTGCTTGGAGGCAACTGGTTGGTTAGGCAACAGTAGGCGCTCGATAATCTTGCACCCATTTTTTTCGCCCATGCCTGATTATTGGAAACTCCACATTATTGGATTTCTATAGGAAATGTCAGCTAGCTAGTAAGAAATAATTTGCAAAGTAAAAAATCTTTATTAGTTTACGTAAAATACCACTCGTTGAATCGGACCGGACTGCAGAACGACAACGATCAATGCGCTCGCTCTGTTTTCGGCAATTTTGTATTAAACCTGCCGGATTACAGAGCAGGAGACGGATATCTATGGCAGGAGAAAACGCCGGACTATTGGACGTGTCGGATTAGTGACCGCCAGATTACTGAGCGCTTACTGAATATCAATTGATCAATGTGTAGGTATATATTTAGGTAAGTAGCGAAGTAGAAATAAAAAGGAATATAGTAAGTAGATATGTATTCGCGAAATAAACCCCAAAGGTATATCAGTTTTCTACGAACATGTTCTAAAAGAGTAGATACCTACAGTACTCGGATACGCTGACACATCTAATCAGTATGGAAATCAGAAAAGACAGTTAGGTACATTAAAAAATAAGGAAACTCCACGAACGAAAACCGAAGAAAAACAAAAAGAAAGTAAAAGTAAAATTAATAAACCTGTCGTTGCCAGACCTGAAGATTTCAAATAACATTATAATGACAAGCCACGTCACTCTTATTTCCGTCATGATAAGGTGCAATTTCCTTTGCATCCCCTAAAGTTATACAGATTTCTTTCAGACCGAAATGTTTCGTTTCTATTAAGGATTCGTACAAACATCCTCCCCTTGAGAAAAAAATATAATTTGCAATAACAAGTCCGTTTTGATTCGGCCTCCCTTCTGTATACTCTGAACTAAGGTAAACCGATGTATAATGTAGATATAGGGAGGTAGGTATATGATAGGTTTTCTTTTACGATGCAATTTTTAAGAGGGGAACTCAGAAATAGGGTGAATTTGAATCTACAGGGAATTTGTAACTTTAAAACAACAATTTGTAAATCACAAAAATATCTTCATAGATTTCTGCCGATCTATTCTGTAAAAAAAAATCCGTGAAATATTAGGTGAAGTGAATTTGGAGTGAGCTGTCATTCTACCTGCTGCAAGGGATCGCTAGAGATTGACAGCTCACTTCAAGCTCACCTGAGATTTTTACAGAATAGTCTGGCTGGTGTAGTAAATGGGAAAAAACACAGGTTATCACTGTGTGACCAAAAGTTTTCGATACTTACACTAAATTCTGGAACAGATAATTTTGAAATACAGTGCACAAAAACTTACACATACCAAAGCCAAGAAAAAATAAACTTGATTCGATTCCTATTTCAAAATTGGCACTAGCCACTCGATTCGCCACACCTCTAATAATTCGCTACGCACCTATTTTTCAACAAAACACATTAGACTGACAACCTGCAGATTTTACCACGAGGATTGCGATTACATGCTCGTTTTTGTGATCCTATAGCAAAAGAAACGGATCGGATGTCTTGAGATAAATGTCAGGTGATTTATGGAAAAATCTTTTAATTCAATTTTAATTCGATAGGCTTTGGCTGTCTTCTTAGAGTAGCCTTCGTGTGACCATCAACAATCATTGGCGAAACAGAACATTGTTTAAAAAAAATACTCACTCCTAATTAGATTCACGATCATCAAGCTTTTGATTTAAACATCCCAGACGAATCGTGATACATACTAATTGAAACTCATTGAATAAAAAAATCAGCAGGTGACATATTTATGAGCGCCATTTTTATGGACGAAACATAAGACCAAATCAAAGCAGCATCCAATTTTTCTCCCACTTAACCAAACACAGGTTCTTTAACTCCTTGAATGCTTTAACAAATGCATGCTTACACTTCAAAACGATAATCACATAAAAAATATAACACTCAGGTAGCTTCTTAAACCTTCCGCACAAATAATTAATTTCATGCTCGATCTATAGATTCGATTCGATTGAGGCTGAATGAGCAAAATATCAACGCCAATAAAAAAAAAACTATTGATTGTCTGTGCGTGGGTGCGTGTTTTGTCAAAATCAAGAATGGAACATGTTTATTTATTGTTTTTTTGCAAAAACGAAGGTTCTTTTTGCAATGTTGTTCATTGTGGTAGGTTAAGAGGTTCATTGTTAACTTTTGTGAAGCAAAGCGTAACGAATGTGCATACCGCTCCATCATAACACTGGCTTTACATTTGAGTATTTTACCTTTTTTCTTGGGTCTGCAAAAAGTTCTGTTGACATCGCGAAATTGGAAAGTTCAAAATGAAATTAAAAAGGAAAAATAAAATGTGGAATATGCAGCTTCAGCGTTGTAGGTATAGATCTAATGCATAAAAATGAGGAAACTGAAAAAATCTTCTTGGTAAAAAGATAGAGAATATTTTCTCATAATGGGTATAGTGAACTTCACGAGATATGAGAAGCCGCCATAAAATACAAGAACAACTCCTTTTTTGGGCTAAAGCTTCGAAACTTTCCTTTAATTTGGGAAAACCTTCGTCAACGCATCAGCTTAGCATCAGTAGCATTGCACATCATTTTCTTTTTTTCTTTCATTTAGGAATGACTTTTCATTAAGGTTCTTATCTTAACTATATACTAAAACCTGCTACTACCTAGCCTTTTACATCCGTAATATTGGAAAACTACGAAATCTTAACTTTCCTCCACGGACTACAGACGGCAGCGCAAGTCGCGCCGTCTCTCCGTTAAATTATTCAGCAGTCATTAGTCGTGCCTTTGCGCGCTGCGTACACAGCATTGTTCCGACGGCCTCCTGTCTTGTATGGCGCCCTGGTACTTCGAGAAAGCAAACAGTATGGTACTGTTAGGATGATGAGTGGAGTCTTAGCCAGATGTTATGTTTTTAGGGATGTAAACAACGTTAATGATTTTGGAATTGATTAATAGCTTGTCATATTAATCGAGTTACTCAAATTGATAACTATTTTCAAACATCACGGATTGTGAAAATGTGGAGAGAAGAATCTCCTGTTTGATTCCATAATATAACGAGGCTCACGAGGCTGTACGCTGTACCTGATTAATGGGACATTTGTTTTAGGAACCCGTAGGTAGGTACCTACAAGTGTTTACTTAATTCTGTCATTAAAATTAACACATTTCAGTCCAACAGTCCAATCACGAATTGTGGTGAAAAAATCCAAACACCACAAATAAATAAAATAATGAAGTCATCTAATGTCATTACCATATTTAAATACAAAAAGGCAAAGACATGAGTGCAAGGAGCCGCGCATCCGTGTCGCGGCTGCGTTAACATCGCCATAACGGCACAAATTGATTTGTGCGAGCCAGATCGCGCGAGGTTATAATTTTCGCGCCACGCTGCGCGCGAAACCACGCTGTGCTGCCAACATTACAGATATGTAGACTTGTTTGCTGAAGCGATAGATTCTGTACAACGATAAAAATGTGGTAATTTTACTGTTTATTATTTTGATTCTTTTAAATCTTTAAATGGAAATTGCCTCTGCTGTTTTGTTTTTCTTAAATTCAGCAATTCCACGTAAATGAATAAGTAGTTCAGTTTACTTGTGTTCAAACCGATATCTGTCAAAAGTTGTACCTACCCAAAATATTTGGTCCTTTGATCTTTGGCCCTCGTTGGCTTCCACAGCAATATCGTAATAAAGTATCATATTATCAAAACAAGCAATTTCTAAATATAAAAAAGAGCACTTAATTTAATTACCAACTCGTTACATTCACAGACATTATAGGATACCCCATTTGCCCTTTGTACGGATCAAAAGCTACAGACGGCAGACCCTACTGGTCCTGTTCGTGACGTCACTTTGTGAGCTTATGACCCCTAGTCTCGGGCGTGTTCGCTTCACGACAGCTTTTGTTAAAAGCTTTGGCAAATGTGTGTAGAGGTAAATGTGGGAAACGGTTGGTTTGAATTTGGAAATAACAATTATTAATATTAATACGGTAAATTATAGAAATAATTTTCCGGTGCCAATTAAACCACGTATGTACCGGAAAACCTCTGATATCCCAAATATTACGTTATCTGTTGTGATTGACTAACCAAAATAAACAACGACCAATAATCCAAACTGACAGAAGGTTTGTCAGCGGCTTACATTGAATACGCTTTCAAATGCCGAAGACTAGTCCCCTATTTCTAAAATGGAAACATTACCAGCCACTTTAGGGCGATCGCCTGACAAATCTAGGTATATTTCCTCGCTGATATGTTAAAGTAGCCACATTATCCCACTGGCGGGCCTCATGCTGGGCCCCGCCACTGATATATACGACCGCGACACGACAACACTTCCATGCCTTAAGGTCTAAACACAACGATAGATTTTGTTCAGAAGAAAATAAAAAAAATGAGGTAGTCATGGCATCCAAAACCAAAGTAATTAATCAAGCCTGTCCCTATTCGGAATCCTGATCAAAACTATGATATTGAACTAATTCTTCAATTTAGACTAAAGTGAATTAAAATTTGAGTACTTAGTCGATCTGCCGGTCGATTCTGTAAAAACATCACCGTGAAACTTAGGTGAAGTGAGCGTGAAGTGAGCTGTCAATAGTGTTAATCCCTAGCATCCTGCCGGTCGATTTGTGACAGTTACAGCTCACTTCACCTAAGTTGCACGTTGATATTTTTATAAAATCGACCGACTGTTGCCTTAAATGAATCTGACGACCATGGCGCTAAAAAGCTATGATTTTGAAGCACTACAAATAGAAACATCTACGGTGAAAAGGAAAAAAACGTAACTTAAGATGGATTCAGTAAATAAAACAAACGACAATAATTGTTAGTGTCTACTCTCTCGCGTGTACGACTATGCGTAATTTTGTAAGTAATTTTGTCCCAGAAGTCACTAGTAAGTTGCATCCAAGTCAGGTAACAAGATGCGTGATAACCTATAACTTGAAGAGTGAGTAAACAAAAATTTAAGTCATAAATGTATGTGTGATTTTCATTGAAATACACAATTCACAGTTTTTAAACCTGAAAATTAAATTGTTTATTTAAACTATTTGTGATTGCAAGAGCCTAATTTATTGATAAAGTTAGTCTAGCTACTAGCTAAATCTCTTCTTCCTGTTGTATTACCAAGCACCAGAAGGCCCTTCTATTCTAGCCAGGCATAGGTACACACAGCTGCATATCAAGCTATACATTTCCAGTTTAAGCTGATCTCGCATTGTTTAGGACTTTTGTACAATGAGAGGTCAGCTTATACTCGAAATGTATTGCTTGAAATTTAGCCGTGTGCACTACTAAGCGTCTATGCCAGCGGCTTCGCCCGCGTGGTCGGAAATTATCACACGGCAACGTACTATCGGGATCCTATGAGTTAATCCAGGTTATAAACTATCTGTTTGCCAAATTTCATCCAAACATACAAACTTTCTCATTTATAATTTTAAATAGGATTTCTTTCCACATTTGTTTCAATTAGGTCTATATAAATAGGTACCTTAGAGTATCCATGTGTTCTGTTACTTAGGGTTTATGGAAAAACTGTAATTAAACTTACTATTCGTCTGTTCTGTACAGAGCCTTATACCGCCATCTTGTTATTCAATTACATGGCGGGAACACTCGTAAAGTTGTAGGTTTTTGTGTCTCATCACGACCTATAACATCAGTCTTGAGCTCCGATCACTTTATACAGTTTATTTAGAGCAGTGAGATTTCGTGAGTTACAACTCTTTGATTGCGGATGAAAAGGTTTTAAATACGAGTTTTAATAAGGTTTTTAATACTAAATGAGAGTACAGTCCGGCCGTCGAGATAATGCGTTCCTGACACCTGTCAGTTGGACAATTTCTAGTAGTAATAAGGATCAAATTTGCAAAACATATTAGTATGAAACTGACTGGTGTCAAGAACGCAACTCAACGGCAAGACTGTAGAAGTATTTATGTTCTACAATAAACGGTAGTTGCATCTATCTTTCTAGATATAGCAGATGCTCTATCAAATATTCAAACGTACTCAAAGAATTATAAACTCCGTCTTTTCTAGGTTATTTAAAACTTTTTTCCTCTTTTAGTCGTCCCTAGTAACTAAGCTGCTGTGGCTACCTCCATCTGCTTCAGTAGTCCTAAAAATAAATAAATATTTATACCACAGTTAGAAACTTAATTCGCAGAAATCTTAAGACGCTGAAATGTCTTCAATGTAACGTCTGGTTTGCTTGAACTGTTCGTGTCAGAAAAATACCAGCCAGTAGTTACCACAAGATCTGACTTACGTAATACAGAATGTTTGGAAGCTGGGTTTAAAGGGACAGCATTTTGAGCATTTTGAGCCATATACGTCTTATACGAAAACTTTAAGGTTTTTTGTTTTAATTAAATAGTCCTACTTCTGTGTTTTCAAGTTTTTGCAAAAAAAAAATCTCTGTAACCTAAAAAGATCCTAATTTTTTATTTTAATAACATTAGTGTGCTTGGAACTTGGTTTATTAGATTAGGTACCTACACATCAGCCAAACCAATAAAAGGGAAAAAAAAACATACCAACTTTGACTAGGGCACTGTTGGCAATTAACTGTCAGAAATTGGGAGAAAAAAAATGCTGTTCCAAAGGAGATCATTCACCGTCCATACGTTTTTGGGCTAAATATGAAAGTCGAACAAACAAAAGGTTAGAACATGTTATTCTCTTCACTTTTCACTATGGAACCAAATCTGTAGGGCCATTCCCTGCGCTGTTATACAAGTTTGAAAAATACTGTTATCAGTATATTTTAGCTAAAAGAATAACAGTAATCTAATTACAGCAATACATTTTTGCTTGCCATATTTGGAATTGCGTAACAAACATTAGGAACCTTCTGGTTACTGCTTTGCACCAAGTTTCCAAACACCCTGTATAATAAAAGCATTCGGAGAACATGTGATGCCTTCTTTGAAATGACTAGACAAGGTGTTCAAGCGAAAAGGGGGAAGGCTTCCTTTCATGTTGTGGAAATGGCTATCCGGCAATTATTGTAGCCCTCAGGAATGTTAAAACAAAGGTTTTGAGTTATGTATTACACAATATTCAAACAAGTTAATAGGTTGATGTAAGATCTGCACCCTAATTGCGTAACAGTTCAACAATATTCTTTGCGTTACTTACGTTGCTGAGCAAACAAATGTTTCGAACATATAAAGCAATGGATTAGCAATATCCTTCAAAATGATTCAGATTATGATTGATCATGTGTTAGAAAATTACTTAGGGTGCTGAAGTTTTAGCTTAGTGATAAGTAGAGTTTGCCTATCAGGCGATAGGCTCATATCCTCTACACGGAGTCATCCAAAACCAAATGCTATGCTCATTTTGTACTGGAAGGACGTACCTCTTGCGTATCTTAGGACCATCTAAATACGTCGTTTGTCTACAAAGCGTTAAAAAATACGTATCTTTCTAGAATTTCTTGAATTATTCAATTTGTCAATACCAACCGTGACATCTTTTTTTGTCCCAGCTATCCATATATCTTAGTACCCCATCAAACAATATATCAATATGTTTTAACATTTTGTCCATGTCCAGACACATGTACTGCGCACACGCTACCGACCCACGCTGCGCGCATGTTCGGTACAGCGAATAATTGAATTCCTGCCATTATAGTTATAATGTTCGTATTAATTTAGCTGGAGCCATGAAATATACACGTGTTTGGCAAGTAGGCTTTATAAAGAATTAATTTGTGGAGGAGAAGTGGCTTATTAACATGTCTGGGGTAGGATGTAAATGGATTCATTTTGTGTTTAATCAGGAATCAGGAGAGAGCCAAGTATAAATATGACAAGATGGTAGACAAGGTGAAATAACAACATTGTTAAAGGCTGCAGAGCCTGCAGTAGTTACCCACAACTGGGAATATAAACTACATATTAATATACATAAGTTATATGAAACAAAATATCTTACGAGCGTTTATCCTAAAAGTTGGCAACGTCGCAAATAGCTGTCAATTATTTACCAATTTTGATTAATTTGGCAATATTACTATATGGAAATAAGAAATGTGGCTAACTAGTGAAATAGAATATTAATAATGAATTGCAATTATAACACTGAATTTGATGTTGTAGTCGTTTTAAGTGTAAAAAAAGCATTTGAGAAGTTTCCAAATACTTTTTTTACATCTAAAACTAAATATTCGATGTTAAGATATTAATTATTGCTTTTCATAATCAATATTCTAGTTCGCTAGTTAGCCACATTTCTTATTTCCATACAGTAATATTGCTAAAATAATAAAAACAGGGAAATATTTGACATCTATTTCCGACGTTGCCCACTTTCAGAATAAACGCTCTTAAATCCACAATGAATAATAAACAACATTTTTCCTGCACCGTCCAAGAAAGCTCCCATTCAAATGATTCATTCATTTCCATTAATTGCCGTTCCCATGGGAATGTTTTCACACACCATTTGACAGTTAATTTTCAGTAAACACCGCCATCTGTCGACTGTGTACCAACCGTAAGTGATGAGTAAAAAACTACAACATGAATTATTCAATGGTGCAACCTTGGAACAACACTATTGGTTTATCGAGAATACTCGTAATTGTTACAGTATCGTAATATGATGAAAATATTCTCTTAAAAACAGAAACATTTGATTTAATTATAAATACTTATTATTAAAATATTAAGAAATATGTATGATATATTATGTATGTTATAGGTAAGTTAGATCATTCTGAAAATAAAACTGCGTAGGTACTCAAGGACCAAAAAATATCAGGATAGCCTTTTGAAACTTGAACTCTCCACAATAAAAGTCAACGAAAACCACCATCAACGAAATGTTGCCAATATTAGACACACAAAGCTTCGCCACATAAATAAAACATCGACTTCCCAGCACATCCCTGCTCCTAGTTGTTCTCCAAACGTTGACAGATGGCGAGCCGGCGGCGATACGCGGCCGCGCGATCATATCCATATATTTGACACACACTACACTAGCACAGCATACGCTAATTCATAAATCTGTAACGATCATTGTCTGGAAGAGACAGAGGGTGAATTTTGACTGGAACTTGATTGATTGGTAAAACATATACAGGACATGATAGAGACTTTGTTTTAGAAGATTTTGATGTTGGGGCTGCGGATGCATGATAGTATGACGGTATCAAAAAACAGGTGGATAGTACGGTCTCTTCTTGAGTATTAATGTTCTGTGAGTACGGTCTACTTGATATTATGTAACGTTGTAAATGTCAAAGGTTCGTTAAAAAAGCAATGGTCTTTATGGAGATCAAACTGGGAGGGGATGAAGGGATTTAATAAACCAAGAAGAATTCTAACTTCAAAATATGAATGCCTGGAAGAAAGCACAGTATTAGAGAAGTAGATACTTTATGGTTGTAATAACTATGAATCCGAAGGTAGATTGATAACAGACTCTAGATTATAATTGTTCTAGTTTCATCGAAGAAAAACAAATAGGTCGTTTTAAGAGTCGACTTTACACAGTCGACGAGCTGCCGGACAGCCTTATGAAAGAAAAAAGAACATAGTCACAGTCATCATCAAACAATAATTATTACCAAACAATTAAGTCCAGTCAGATAATGAATTTCCAAATGTAACCACTAGTGACGTTCAAACAGACCGTCACCCCCTGTTATTGAGGTGCACCTCGAGGGTGACAACCCAACGGGAGGGTGATCGCGGTGATTATACACGTACCGATAAAACGCGTTATGCATGACTAAAGCAAGTTTTATGAAGTTATTACAATTATAAAAATAATGATACCTACAATATTGATTATACCAATAACCACACCATGGGAGATAGACAAGAGAATTAATGGAGAGAAGATTAGATGAGAAGGCAGCAGAGAAACGTATATACGGGAACGGATATTTACGGGAATATATCTACGATAAGGAGACAACAATATGGATATATATTTTATGGATTTTAAAGATTAGCAAAGCCAGTGCTTTCTAAAGAAATCACCACAAAGTAAAAGATTCAATCTGACAATCGATATCAAATCATTACTAACAATATAAATGTAAATGTAATGGATCATTGGTTGTCTGAATAAATAAATATATTATTATTATTAAATCATTACAAATAATATAATATATCTAATTCAATCCCAAATGTTTGTTATCGAAACCATCATCAAAAACATATGAATGAAAAAAATTTTTTTTTTGTTTTCTCGCCGACTGTTCGGCACTTCACGTGACCAGAGGGCTGCCCGGCTGTTTCGTTCTTTGGCCTAAGAATTATTAGCATTACCATTCAACGTGGCAATGCTGCCAGCCTTCTAGGCACGGTTCCGGATGGCAGCAATGCGGAAGAATACTTCGACGCCTAAGTGTCTTTTTTTGTAGTTATTTGTATAGTTAGTTAGTTAGTCATTTAATTTAGTACCTGTCAACTGCCCTAACTTCGCCAGGCGTCCTATCTTTGCCTATAATGAAAAAGATGCAATATCTTTTTGATTTTACTTGTATGGCTATCGAAACTTTGAGTTTTCATAAAGAGCTTTAAGTTTGGATTGCCATACAAATAAAATGAAAAAGATATTGCATCTTTTTCGTTATAGGCAAACATAGGACGCCAGGCGAAGTTAAGAGGGCGCCTAAAGGTCCACTAGCGCCACTCTTTTAAAAAAATATTATCTCGTGACTGAGAAGGAATTATGAATAACGGCTAGACAGGACCCTCGGTAAGTGTGTCTAGAATTTTCTAATACCTTTTATAAAGCTTTATATTGAGACACGAAGCAACAAAATACGATCTAAAGAAAAGCGGCCACATTCCTCTAGATCGTATTTTGTTGCTCCGTGTCTCAATATGAAACTTTTTAAAAGGTATTAGAAAATTCTAGACACACTTACCGAGGGTCCTGTCTAGCCGTTATTCATAATTCCTTCTCAGTCACGAGATAATATTTTTTTAAAAGAGTGGCGCTAGTGGACCTTTAGGCGCCCTCTTAAGGTAGTTGACGGTACCTAATGTAAATAGTTAGTTGTGTTAAATATTGTAAAAGGAATTATGGTGACGAATTAATAAAACCTAACTTATGCTTTTATATTTAAAACCTGCTGCATCCATTCTTCATCAGCACATTCCCAATTATTTATTCAAGATATTGCAAATTGTCGATGGTGCGGCACTGCGACCCCATAGGTCATTGTTTTAGAACAACACTACAAAAGAGGTCTTAATCACTGCACTGCAGCTTTTCAACATGTGTTACGAATTTGACTAGAGTTTGGGTTGTTAAAATTACAAAGGTTTGAGGACAGACAAGGCAAGTTGTTATTCAATCGGAAAATAAATGGTTAACACAATATTTCAAAAACTATATTATCCATATCAGACTATTAGTTGATTGGCCATAACTTTTCAATGGGGCACTACGTCTCTAGCGTTCAATGGCAGCTAGTATTAAAGATTCATTAATTTTTTTTCTCATCAAATACCCTCCATTTGCATTAACAAAATTACATTAATATGTAACATAATCGACCTTTTTTTAAAACAGAAGCGTTACAACCACATCAATATGTTGGAGTAAAATTCGAAATTCAAAATAAGAGCGGTCGGTAGCGGCGGCGGCTCGCGACGGGACGCCAGCTTCCCGCCGCGCGCTTAACAAGCATGTTGCTTGTAGTCGGTGTGTTGGCACCACTGCCTTACCACTGTTGCCGGATTGAGACGTTTGAATATGCGTGGAATTGTTTAATTAATTAGGGACTTGAAGGAAGTATCCCTTTGTCATACAGCCGCTCTGTACGAGTAGGATAACAAAGACGAAATAAGTGATCGCAAGTGGTCTTAATTTGACCCTGGTTTTCCTACCAGTTGCAAGCGTATCATGGTAGAGCTAGTCATCTAACTAAGACGATAGCCTTGATTACTCACGGTGTGATTCGATAAGCAAATATTATACGCAGTCTTAGCCTAGCTTTCACCTTCATTATAAGGCAAGGAGGATCTAAATAACTTAAGGATTAACAGTACATAATATACTAGCATCAAAGGCAATGCTGCCAAAACTAAATCGTGCGACTTCCCCTCGTATTGTTCCATTAGGTAATGAAGGATCGCTATAATCCCTGCTTCATAGAAATGCAGTCGCGTTCAGTTTGAGTAAATAGCCGCGGGCTAAATCGAACGCACTCGCGAAACTGGGGAGATTTGAATTTCGAATTTAGATTTTTGTTTTTTGCGTAACTAAAGGATTAATGGCTTGTCTGTAACATCGGTTTACTGAAGACAGGATTTCTTTAGTTTATATCAGGTTGTTTACAAAATTGGGACCGCATGATGAATTGCTGATTTACAGCAGCCAACACCTCACGGACACGACGCGGACGCCTGTGTCCCAGGCCAGCAGTAGAAATTTATTATTTATATTTTAGGCTGATTAGACTATGTTTTTGCTATGCAAAGTAAATAATAATTTCATTGGGATTGATTCTCAAACCTGTTATATGTATAATTGCGATAAAAAAATCTAACTTCAAAACACCCAAAAGCTCTTAAAATGTCACGCGCGCCTATTTTCGTCAATTGTTCTTACCAATCTCCAGCTGCGCTGCAACCGTTTCCCGCTATCAAATTCGAAAAAAGAATAGGTTTTATTTTTAATTGGAACATATTCGGATATCGGTGCGTCAGCCAGCAGCGTTGGGTTCTTTATAGTGTCGAGGGGACCGTGTAGCCTGCAGCTATTTGGTTTAGAATACGTATTGGAATAAGACAATCTGCCCCCTGTAATAACTTGGCTACAATGAGCGGGAGTTCGGCTGCTACTTACCGTTTATGAACTATTGTTGTCAGGAATGAGGATAGTAAACGATTGAGCACCAACGCTTCTACTTACTGACTCTACGACTTACGGTACTTCAAAATAACTTCCTGCGTTCCTGCTGATCACCACTGTACAGTCACATTCCACAGAAATACAATGAGAATTCTGTGATAAAATTAACTAGCTACCTTTTAAAGATATTCTCTTTCAAGTAAAACAATGATTTGTGTTTCCGATTTTGTAAAACAATCCTCATTAACGAAGTTACCCATCTCTAGTAAATACTGAACAGAAACAAACCTTTTAAATTCTAATTGCTATTGTTTTACAAAACTTCCTAATTGCTACCCTGGCTTTTGAATTTGTATTAGTATCCACCAGAACTTTAAATGCCAAGCCAACATTTGTTTAGCAATTTATTAATATTATTTTAACTTAAGCATCGTCTTCCGTATCATCGATATTAGTCAAAAGCCACCTACCAGCCTACATAATAAATAAAATATTGTTTCTTAAAATACTTGTAATTTATGTCTCTTCTGCTGCCATCAGACTAGTTGGCCTTATTAAATTGCGTTCAAACATTTATTTTATGTCCTCGTATCCGGCACAGAAAACATAACGATAACATAAACTTATCAGAAATAATAGACTGGTCGTATGATCCAACAGACTTCAGTCTTGAGCGAGTGGGGCAATAAATAGCCCATTACTCGCCAGCCCCACAATAGGCGAGGCCAGAAGCAAATCAGCAAGCGGCCGGTACCAGGCGCCCAGATATACAAGGTAGTAGAGGTGAAGCGGGAAGGCGGGGGGCGGGGAGGCGATCCGTCAACGGCTCGCGGCGGTCACGACGACCGACGACCTAAGCCGACGGACACACAGATTGCAGAGCAATAGCTTTTTGGCAAAATATTCTGAACCACGACTCAGGAAAGTTTGGAGATGCTTCTGATATTTTGGAAGATGGAAAGTTTAACATTTTACAGACATAGAGAAAATGTTTACAGAAACCTGAATTTTTCCAGATTGTGGGAAATAGAAATAATCAGAACGTGTAATGTGTTCTCAAAATAGAGGGCCACAAAATTATGGTTTAGGTATCGTAGCCTACGTTTCCTCTATTCATCTGCTGCTTAAAGGCTGAAAAAGGAAAATAATTTTGGTCCTAGTAATAATATTGTTACATTTTCAACAACAGCTTTCCAAATCTGGTCTACCCGTGTCTCCAAGGGTTGACGGGATTTGGAAAACTGTTGTTGCCTCTCCAGTCGCATGCCATTTATCCCCTCCTCCAGCTGCTACCAATGTCTTTATAAAACTATTTCCTTATGCATATAATTAATACTCAACTCATAAGTACGTCCGAATGCTTATGTCGCGGTAAAACAATAAATTGAAAATTTTATTGCTCACATAAACCAGTGTGTACGCACCCGCTTCGGGCGCGCGACTGCCCGCTCGCGTGCCAGTAATTGCCCAGCGTTCCTTTTTTGAATAACTATCACGACTTTTTCGCTCCAAATACTCTTTTCTTTAGCTTTTGGTTGTCCAAGGTATGCCACGCATGCAGCCAGGCCGACGCGTTCGGATATTTCAGGCATTTTGCGTGTAATCAGCGTTGTTATGGGTGTTCCTTTGCCTCGTTCATGTTTAAGGGCTTTTTGAGAGTCGAAACGTCCTTAAGTTTTTTTTTTACTTTTTTGGGAAAAATGGTACGGATACAGATCTGTTTCTTACACCTAAAAGGTTTTTAATTAAGAAATTATAGCATCTTCTTTAAGGTTTTCTAGAGTCAATCCTTCAGAGTCAGTCTTCTCATACCTTCTTGGTCTTTTGCTACGGAAGGTACATAGTTGAACTATAGGGACAAAAGTGTATTTACCTACAATAAAACAAAATTCGTCGGGACATTGGATACCGAGAGATAACCTTTGGATAATAACCAAAAAACTATAATTTTTACCAAAAAGGTTACATTGTTATGTTTTCAAGGACCAAAGAGTTTGTGCTCCGACGTCTAAACTCAAATTGTTGATCCTTTGAGATATTATTATGAAAGTAAACACTATGGAATCTTTGTTATTATTTAGTTTCTGTTTATTTTAGCCGGTGAGGTGAAGTTTGAGGGTTCCTTCTCTAATAACAACTGTTACTGCTACATAGAAATCAGACTAATTGGTGTTTCTAAGATTATATCAAGGTATAGTTTTGAAGGCTTGATTTCTTGTTGAATTATTATTGAAGGTTACTGGTACTTAGTAGTATCTAAGTTCTTCTACATATTTAATGTAAAATAATATCTAGGTAAAATATTTACCGACTTAGATATAGCAGAAATCTAATGTTTATAATAAAAAACAAGAAAAGACGCGAAAACTGTACCTATTTATTTTTGTAGTTTATGTATATATTTGAAAAAATTGCCGAGGTGTGAGGTCTAATCAGATGCCGAAAATATAGTTTTTAGATTTTTTTCTGTTTGTGTTTGTCTGGATGTTCGGGATTGGTGCAAAAACGGCTGAACGGATTTGGATGAAATTTAGCAAACAGAGATTTCTCGACATCCACGCGGGCGAAGCCGCGAGCAACAGATAGTACCTATCTAATATTTTAATGAGTTTAGCTAACGTCCGGTTTCTGGAAAGGCACTCAACACAAAAAATTGCCCACAAATAGTCAAGCGCGCGTAAACAGCACGCGTAGCATGACCGTAGAAACGAGTTTTGTCGACGGAAGAATATACAAAATGACAGTTAAACAATCACAATCTGTCATTTTGTCTATACTACCGTCGACAAAACCCGTTTCTACGGTGGTCATGCTACGCGTGCTGCTGTGATTGGTTGAATGAATAAAGTATCAACAGCGAATGGCATCACAAAGTTATAACTTAAGTTATTTTAATTCCTGAAACCGTCTAATGCCCGGTTTCTGAGGCCCTTTTAACGGTGGTTTATCTATTCGTTAGCGCTATTGGTTCGATAACTCGTGAAAGTGCGTTTCCGAACACCGCAATGTAAGATAAACTCCGTTTAAACTTAGGTTAACTTAACTGACCAATGTGTGCCGTTTATCGGTTCCATAACTATATTTGAAGTTTCATTTCATAGACTGCATCAACTTTTAGGTTATACTAGCGTATATTATTGAATTAAATTGCCAGTGAAAGCTAAATACATATTAAAAATTATTAAAAAGAGAATACAATGAGTGTTAGTATAATGAATATGAGCAGTTCATCAGTCTGATTCGGAAGTACTTTTTTTTAATAAATGAGTTTATTTTTAATATATCAGTAGAATTTAATGAAGAAATTAAAATGAGATATCGCTTTGATAAGAACACTGTGATACACATAAGTGATATTATCAGCCCTGCTCTAACTCCCGTTACGCATCGCAAATATGTATTGTCAGTTTTGGAACAAATTTTTATCGCATTGCGATTGTACGCTATTTCCATTCCATTACACAAAGAATGGATAAACCACAAACGATTGGAAAGACAAATAGGTTTATAACTAAAATCAAACGGCAAAGCAAAAATAATACCACGCGAAACAAAAACAATGAAGTGAAACTAGAAACAAGAAACACGTTTCGTTTAAAAAAAAATACAATGTTTCGCCCTTAAATAACCATTTATCATTTTAAAACAGTATTAAACCACTTGAAAAAAATATTATAATAAATAAAACTAGTATTATAGACGAATTAAAATAATAAAATCAATTTTAAATGCGATCTCTTATACAGACCCATCTAGCGGCAACTAAGGAACTAGTTATCGGTTTCATAGTTATTGAATGGTCTGTTGCGTATTCAGAAACGCAGTGACAGTTAACTAACGTTTATCTTAAGTTTAACTTTAATGAATCAATAGCTATTGAGAGTTTAACTAGGGACTTCAGAAACCGGGCATTAGTCATCCTTAATAAGTTTACAAATACATCGCTTCCATTTATTTGAAACAAATATTTTATCTAAGTATAATCTAAAAATAAAAGAGAATAATGTTCCTTTTCGGAACATTTTCGCTAATTAAAATACGAGATGATTTTCTAATTCACTTTGGGCGAATACATCCCCTTTGAAGATCAAAGAAAGATTAAATGATGTCCAAATAATATTACTGTTTAATTCTTGGTCATTAGTGAGGGGACATTATCATATCGATAAAATAAGAAAATTATGTGAAATCGGTTTTCTCATGTTCGATAAAATCGGTTTGTTTTGTTTATATTATTTGCAATCAATTATGAACGTAAGCCTGTTGATGATACATGAATTAAGTTAAAAAATATTTTTATATTATTCGTAACCGAAAGAAACTAAAAACAGTAGGTACCTTCCTAAACATTTCATATTGCATAATTTGCAGTGGGATTACAGTTCTGTACTGTAAAATATCGACAAAATGACATCACTATCGTACTTAAAAAATAAAAAATCAGTACAGCGGGGCGCAGTGACCCCTAACTAATCGGACGATAAGCTCTATAAGGGGTCCTTGAGCTAATAACAGATTTTGAGGGCAATTAATATACTGTTTTTTACTCCATTAGTCTTTTGTATGTGTCATTCAGGCTTACATCCATCGGCTTGTGGAGGGTAGAGTTTTTACATCTCTCTTTAACGTCATGCCGTCGATGGCACAAGTAACCCATTACTTGTGCTTCAGAATTACTTGATTCAATAATAGTAATTCTGAATCACAGGAAGCTAAAATGAAAGAAAATAATAAAATAAAAAAGCCTTATATTTCTCTAAGTTTTTTACAGTATTGATTACAAATTTTTAAATAGTTTCCATTTGAGAACCCCTGAGGTAAAGGCCTCCTTCAGAGAGTGCCAGCTTTCTCTGGCCTTCTTTACGTCCATCCAGCGTGATCCATCTATACGCACGATCTCGTCCTCCCAGGGAGTGTGTGGTCTTCCTCGTTTACATTTGCCAACCGGTCCCTTCCAAAAAGTCATCAATAAAATTAGAAAGGAATGGGTATATCCTCCAGATGGTACGAGGACTAAAACACCGGTAACTCGATAAAGTGGACTGTATAATAATAAGATTTAAAGAGAAGAACAAACGGTTAACAATTTGAATGGAATTTGGTGAGAATGATATGCGAATGAATACGTTGTGTGGCGGTCGAAGACGCAGTGGTGAGCCGGCCGGTGCGCGTGCGCTGCTCGAGCGCCCCCTCCGCGACCGCAGCTCCCGCCCGCGGTCGCCCGGTGCGGCGTGATATTCTCGACAAAATTAAAATAAAGATGAAATGAAATACTTAAATTTCAATTTAATTAAGTTTTTACAGAAAGACAGTAAGACTGCTCTGCTGATTCTCTACTCCATAAGATCGATTTCGTAACCGAGATTTATTTATGCCAAGATCAAATCAGGAGCACAACGTCTTCTGCTGGCCATAGACTTCCCACATAGTTCTGTGCTAACTAAAAACAACATTAGGCAAGTTAGCTGGAATATTTACAGAACACCACCTGTTCTGGAAATATTCAAGTTGTCTTATACATGCACGCGTTGTCGTGACAATAAAACTTTGCTTCGTTCGTTCTTTCTTTTCTTCTTCTTTAAATATGATTAAAAATATAATTATAGAATTCATCCAAAAACACCAAAAAGAACGTAGCTTATGCTAGCCCCAACCACACGCAACTCATTCATTTAAAAACAAATCAATATGTAAGTAATCACTGCTCGCAAAGGGTTCATCTTCAATGGTACGTGTTTGGTGACAATAGAACCTGTCAACCCCAATACCGCCCTAATACGTTACGACAGAAAATTGTGCAAATTTAAACCGATGCGTTGTCACAATTCTCTTACTCCTCGATTTTTCATTGCCGGATTTGATCATGTCTATATCGTCGGTCGGAGTCATTACTGGAACATCTCTTAAAATTTTGTGTTTTGGACTAAGTATGCAGAATGATATAAAATCAAATGCTTTATCATTCTGCATACTTAGTCCAAAACACAAAATTTTAGAGATGTTCCAGTAATGACTCCGACCGACGATACATTCATGACTTTTTACTTAGCACCTTCATGCCACAAACATAAAGTTGGCAAGCGTTTTAACTTTCAGAAGATGAATGCCTGATTTCACTAACACGATACAACACCTAAATGTAATGCCTTCATATAAGCGTACCTACTGTAAGTTTGCACCGCTTGGCTCACTACCGAAAGTTGAAAATCTAACGTGCAATAATATTGAGGGGCTTAGATGTCCCCTAGGGTTAGTGGAAACTTCTAAATAAGACTGTCTTTAATAATACTTCGGGCTAGGCCACCTTCATAACCATAGTCTCGTTTCAATCATAAACGAAAATAAAACAATTGAATATCTAATGACCCTTGCTAAACCTCGCTGGTGACAATAGCACCACATGACCCTACGTCTCCCACCCCAGTACGTTGGTACTCATAATTGTGCCAATCTAGCGCCGCAGCGGTCGCCTTAACGTGATTATGTATATCTGTGGTTACATCGATTCTGATGCGCTTAGCTAGGGTAGAAACGTGTAATTTAGGGCTTTTTTTACTTAATACTTTTTTGTTTTTATTATAATGATACACTGATCAACATTTATTTACAACTGATGTGAATTTGGCCAATTTTCAACTGATAACTTGCAAATAATATGGATTAACTTAAATGTATCATAGTTACTTGAAAATATTGACCTCTTATTTTAAAAACACGGTGTTCGTTGATGTCTTTTTCACTATCAAAATAATCATAAAATAATAAATCACGGCTGCCAGTGCTGAGGATAAGATACGTGTTCCAATATTTTATTTATTTGTAACACCTTTCCTCTCTCTTTCCTGCAATCCGTGGGAGCCATTTCGTGAAAAGGGACGGAAGTGTGTAACAGGAAGCGCGTGCTTTTTGATTTGACCAATGAGCGCGCGTGGTGCTAGAGTTGGCCGTTAGATGGTACCAACCGAGAGGTTGGTACTGTCAGCCAAGATGTCAGATGTTACACATCATATGCGACTACTGTAAGGCTCGCTCGTTTTTGTTTCTATGATCAACAGGAATATTGTCCTATGAAAGCACAGAACGATTAGAACAATCCAATCAGCGGGCTAATATTACGTAACATACCTAATGTCAATGCCTTTTATTTATTTACGTTGTTGGGCAGACGAATTTTTCAAACATATGAAGCAATTTCCTTCAATATCTTTCGTATTGTGATTGTGTGTATTACGCATTTAGAGTGCAGCATTCAATTCCTTCCACATGAAAACTTAATCGTAACGCCAAAGAGAAGCAACTCATCACCACAGACAGCTATTTATACAGCCAATAGAGACAAAGCATAGAGAAAGCCGGAGTGTAATAACTGCTTATAAATCATCTGTTATCTATGACATATCGACAGTCGACGTATCGACGGCACGCCACTAAAACTTAGCGCGTGGGCTAGTGAGACGTTAGGCCAAGGTTTATGTGGAACGGAAATAGTGATGGGGCTGTATCTTATCGATTAAGATCGATGTAATTAATTAGAACAGTTTTTCTTGTATGAGAAATAATGGTCGCTTAGAGGCGGAATCGGGCAAAAGTTGAAGTCAGTAGAAGCAGGAAAAATATAAGAAGAATTAACTGGTATTGTTTGTGGCCTGATTTTGCTTACGGAAAAGCACACTTTTTCCATATTTAGCTGTTATAATAAACTCAAAAAACTAAGCAACGTGATCTGCCCAGAGGGTTACCATTACCATATACTTATTCAGCAGTTTAGAAAATTATGTAAAAAGAGAAGAGTCATGAGTTTTGTCTCATAAGCACCTTGACTTGCCTAGAGCGCAGTGATGGCCCAGTGGCAATGGACTTACGAATTGTAGGTCGTGGCTTCGGACCCAGACAGGCGCTTAATATGTGTAAATAATTTCATCACCACTGCTCTCAAAACTGTAAAGGAAAACATCGTGAGGAAACCGGCATGTCCTAGAACCAAAAATCAATGACATGTGACATCTCACCGAGAGGAGGCCTGTTTCCCAGCAGTGTAAACATTATAGACTGATAATACTACGAATTATTCCTGTACCCTAATTACGTAATACACGATCAATCGGAATCTGAATCGTTATGAAACAGATTGCCAATCCATTGCTTCGTACGTTCGAAAAAAGAATCTGCTCAACAACGTAAATAACACAATGAATGTTGTTGACCTGTCAAATTGAAACAGATTAGTCGGAATTGTCAACGAAAATGTGTTGCGTAATTAGATAGCTGCTCTATTGGACAGACCAATGATTTGCGAAGATATTGACATGTCCTACGAATAATTATTCTTGATCTATTGGACAGACCAATTATTTGCGAAGATATAAGCATCATTCTTTTCACAATTTTTCCTCTAAACAGCACATACCTACCTCTTCTAAGCATCATTACGTCACTCCGCCCGCGCCTCCTCGCCGGCCAGCGCACGCGCCGCTCTAATAACTATAACCGAGCGACAATTACGAGCACACGATCGATACACACCGTTACTCGATGCTTATCTTCACGTACGACAATTAGCATAGTTGATGTTGATGTGAGTGCTGGGTACACGGGTTGGTCCGATTTTTTGGAGATTTGATGCATTGTATTGTATTGTTGGCACTGGGTCGATTTTTTCAGTGCAGCTTAAATTTCAGGTAGAAATGAAATGAAATTGTTTTTTCTGTAAATAGATTAACGGAATCAGTTTTACAAGCCATATGTAAAAATAAATGAAAATTGTGATGGAGTTGACATTTCCTATCTTGACTACCCCTTAGAAGAAATGGCGAAACAAACTCAGAGGTCAGTCTCTTTACCCACCTAACCCTTCAGGGAAAACAGCGTGATTTTATGTTTTGTGTCTGGTAAATTTTCATCTAATTTAATTTTAAGAAAAACTTGTTTATTACAAGAAATAGAGAGAAAGAGAATCAGAAATAATTCCGAGAAGAGAGACAGAGAATAGGGAGAACTCAGGTACTAATTATAAAATCTGTTTCATATTTACTTCACCTTGTTTCATTTTGAGGTTTTCGTCGTTGTTTGTGATTCGCTCACTCGCTCATTAGTGAATTTAAACCCCACGAATTTACCTCCAATTGTCTGCGAAAGAACTACTTAGTACTAACAGAATCGTTTCTCCGAAGCAACTCGTGGAAACAGTCACTAACCTGTGCGTTAAATCTTGAACCTGTGTTATTATGGCGACGCTTATCTAAATGCCGCCAAGCCGTGGGACGGGAAGATGTCGTTTAATTTCCGATGTCATTATGCCATACATTGGACGTCTTATTTCTATGCAATCTGAAATGGGGACTAAACTGAATGATTTTTTTCCCTATTTCAAATTTTATTTGAAAGTCATTGTGATACCCACGGTCCCCATGTTTAAGATCGTTTATACGGAAAGTGGGCAACGTCGCAAATATCTGTCAAATATTTCGCTGTTTTGATTAATTTGGCAATATCAAATATGGTTGACTACTGAACTAAAATATTGATTATGAAATGCAGTAATTAATATCGTAACACTGAATATGTAGTTTTAGATGTAAAAAAGGTATTTGAAAACTATACAAATACCTATTTTACACCATAAAATTCAGTGTTATATTTGCGATTTATAATTATTATTCTAGTTTACTAGTTAGCCATATTTTTTATTTCAATACAGTAATATTGCCAAATTAATCAAAATAGATAAATATTTGACAGCTATTTGCGACGTTGCCAACTTTTTGGATGAAAGCTCATAAGGACACGCAACTTAAATCTAACAAGAAAAAAGTGAAAAGTGTTTTTCCACATATTTTTAGAATCGTGTAGAAAGGCGGAAACTAGAAAGTTCCGTGGTGATTGTTTGTACCTTGTCCTATGTTCTCTCATGATGTGAACACAAAATTGCAAAACAACAGACCGATTATTACTATGAATCTGAACCTGTTACAATAACTAGTAGTTGGCTATCAATCAGTATGCTTGGGTAATAAATTCGTCAGTCCAGAGGACTTTGTCATGTCTAAGTAGAGTACTTTTTGACTCAGACACAGCAACCGCCGACAGCTAACTTGCCCATGACGAAATATGATCCAAAACATTTCAATTGAAACGGTTCCTCCCTGCAAAATACTGCGTAAGTAATTAAGCAATCAACAAAATAACTACAATCACAGAACTACTAATTTCGCGCCACAATTACACCTTCAACCATAGACAACTGCATGAAACGTCATATTATTTTGATTTGCACGTCAAAGGCACTGGCAATTGTCTTTTATTCCTATGCATATTTAATGTATGATTAGATAATTAGATAGCTGGCCTTCCTTTGATTTGCAATAAATTACTGGCTGATAATCAGGCAATATTATGAGCAATTATGGGGAGGACAGCATTGACTTACATTACGTTAGCTGCGTCGACTGCGATTAAGCTTTAGAAATAAACTTATTTTAACATTCGTATTGGATTCTTGCTTATTATGGAGAAAATTGGTGAATCTTTAAAATATTTTGTAATACAGCTGTTTGAAGATATTTTTTAAGCTTACAAGTTTAAGATCAATTTATATTTTAGAAGCAGTTTTTCCTTTAGAATTGAGGGAGGGCCTTTTCGGAAGATTAAGAAAACTATGCTGGCCATCCATACATTTTCCGAGTCACAGGACATGAGCCTTTTTATTATGTTCAAACTAAAACAGGAACCTCTGACGTCATTCTTGTGGCGTCACAGAAGCCCATGTCTACCCGGGTCAATGATTACGACCTATTATTAGTTTATTACGTAGGCGGAGCGGAGGGTCAAACGGTGACAAATTACCTTCCCGCGTAATTCACCTGACAGTGTAATAGACACGCACAGATTATACAATTTGCATAGATTATTATGCAACCCGTTTATCGTTGCAAGGTAGTTATTTATAAGGTTTGTCTGTTATTATAAATTAAAAGAAATCTGTTATTGTTGAATTATTCGGTAGAATGGGAAACTGAATCGGATAATTTTTTTGATATCTTTAGCTTGATGCTCTTGCAGGGAACGCGGAAGTACCTTCTCCATGACGGCTGA
Organism: Agrochola circellaris; assembly: GCA_914767755.1. Classification (NCBI taxonomy): domain Eukaryota; kingdom Metazoa; phylum Arthropoda; class Insecta; order Lepidoptera; family Noctuidae; genus Agrochola; species Agrochola circellaris. Next base: position 6,711,866 of record OU611850.1, on the reverse strand, counting down.
ACTTTTTTTGAACACCCTCCAAAAACAAAGTACTCCATGACGGGGGCAAAATTATTTGGTCAGCCCCTTCCAAAAACGATTTAATGTACATAATATACTTTAAATTCCGTCAAAACAAAATTCAAATCTTTTTCTAATCTCTCAGCTCTGTGAAGGGTAGCACAGAACAACCTTTACCAGTATGCGTAGCATGACCACAATACAAACGGTGTTATCGACAGAAGAATAGACATATTGTGATTGTAAATCTGTCATTTTGTTTATTGTTCAATCGCAAAAACCTGTTTATAGTAAAATTGGAGCCCCCTTTTATTTTAGGGGGGCATTTGGTTGAAAAGCATGTACTTACCTACCTTGTCACATGGAAGAATGGTGAATCTTTTTGTTCGACAAGAATTCAAGGAGTAAATGGTCTTAAAACTACGCATCCCAACAAGAGTGTGAAAACTTCACCTATGCAGCTATGCACAAAAAATCTAGAGTAGAGGTCAAATCTATGACTTTAATAACACACTCCTAATGGCTATTACAACGCCCATAAGAGAAAGCAGCCTCATTAAATAATAAAAATATTATTACTCGCTCGTGGCGTCGATTAAATCGATGACTGGCATTATTCGACAAACTTTCGAAGACCATGTTCGCAACTCAACACATAAAAAAATAAAAATAAAAAGAATTTGGCGCCATGACACTCATGAGTCAAAGAGGCCGCGGTGCCACAACCGTTCTGAAACGCACTCAATAAATTACGACGCCTAATCACCCTTAATTGGGATGTGTCGTGACCCAACTTAACCTTAGGTCGACAAATAAGAACAAAATAATGCAAACATAATGATACGTGCTGGCTGAACGTTACAACTTTTAATTTTCGAACGTTAAGCCCGACGTTCGTGGACTGTAATTATCGTCTTTTCCGAACTTTAAGTATAAGGATAGAGATATTAATAGTCTGTGGTGTTTGCTTTTTTCTTTGATTTATATATTTTTATAGATTCGGTGAAATTAGTGGTTTGTTACAGTTTTTGTTGTGCCGCTAATGGTTATAAATGTGTGACCGTAATAAAAATAATATTTAAGGACGATGCTCTAATGTTTGAAGGTTTAAATGCGTGTGGTCATGTTTTAAACTTGCGTGTCACGACGCTAGCGCCAGTGATAGGGGAAAAAATCAAAAGCACTTATAATTTTTTTGCTTTGCTTTTTCGACTAGCTCAAAAGACAAGAAAACTCTAACGGAAGTGAGGTATTAGTTACCTTCTTCTGCTGTAGATGAATAATGATTCTCTAGCTAAATCCACAAAACATTTATTTGGCGCTGCTTAAGGCGAAAGCGTCAAGGTAGCCTTGCGAAATTCAAATTTTCTTACGTTTTTTGCAATTTGCAGGTCAGCATCATGTTCTATGTTGATCTAAATATGATTGGCGGCTGTATGAAATGTTTAATTATAGAATTAATGATCAATACAACTTTCTAAGTTCATGTAATCCCATTGAATGACTATTTCATGAAATCATGACATTTGACAATTATGATAACTTATGGAGTTGTATTGCTGATTGTAATGATTATAGTTATGTAAAGCCATATTTGTTACGGTCGCGAATCATATTTTATTCAACATACAACCTGACACTGACCTGCATTATGGAAAAAACTCAAGAAAATTTGAATCTCGCGGGCTTCCTTCGCGCTTCCCCCTTAAGACCTATTTTTTAACACTATTGTATTTAGTATCAACACCCTAATAAGTATTCTCATTTTCTGATCCAGTGAAACGAACACAGGCACATAGGTAAGTCTCAACAAAAAACAATACGCAGGTGGATGCTGCCATCAAAACCAAAGTAATCCATAACCCGCCTCTTACACGATGACAAGAAAAAAAATGATCCTTAACCACAGACCCATAGACAAAAATAAATCACCAAAAATTATACACCATCCAAAGACAATAAATCATTTAACATATTCCATAGAGTAGATAATGTCGCAATTTGCATCGCTTTCGTATCGCTAATTGAGCAATTCCATAGATAAATAGATAAAATACGGGTACACCCTAAATTATGCGAATTATTTGCATATTATTATTATAACTGTGGGGTGACATATTATTAATGTGTAGTGGAATAGCAGAAGAACAAATTTGTGAAACCATTGCATACGCTAGGGTCAATAAATGGCCCGCTTTTAAAAATGAGTATAAAATAAATGATTTATTTAATTAACCATTTATGTACACACAAATAAACAAACAAGAAGAAAGGAACAGAAAAATACGTACCTATAAAGGTGAAGTTAGCTGATGAAGAAATGAGGTATGGTGGAGGAGATTTCTTTAGAAGAAATTCTAAAGAAATCTCTTCCACCATACCTCATTTCTTCATCAGCTGTTTTTTTAACTTTGAATCCCTATAATACAATATAGGAATGTGGTATTTGTCAAAAAAAAATCATTGTTTACTATCCACGTTCTTTCAGCTCCAGGCTTCATCTCAAGAGGTTTTACTAAACAGTCTATTATCAGATTGGCTAGCCAACCTTAGCAAGGCACTTTATATCTGGCAATGGCCTAAGTTGGCCTACTGCACTCCATCTGTCCTATAAACCAAAAGCACAAACAAAACACAACCCCAACTTCATCAAATTAAAGCCCAAATTCCCTCACCCCAATTACTCATCATCTCTTAACATGGCAACCATACAGTTTCTTGATGTAACCACTCTCCCCAGAGGGCACTACAGTCGCACGGGTACATTTATGCAGATCTTGTAATGACGTCACATCGATGACGGGGGATCGCATGCGCAAGATAAACCCATAAATTTTAGTTATGCATAAAGTTATGGGTTTATGGGCTTCTTTTTAGGGATTAGAAGGGTGGCGAATCGTGTTTGGGGTTATGGTAATGTGCATACTTTTATAGGCGCTGAGGTCTACCGACATCCTACGAAATAACCACAAACGCTACTCACAGCTCATGAATCTTGAAGATTTGAATAAAGAAAAGTGTGAAATTTTACAGTTTTAAATAGAGATTCGACGACTGACCAATAATGCTGAAATAGCAACAGTTTTTGTAGGAAAAATCTAAATGATTATTGTGGCAACAATAAGAATAAGAATAAATTTATTTCGCAAAGTTTACATTCAAGTGAATTGAATTCCTAGACGTCACACTAGGATTCCCTGTGTTGTGAGATCCAGGGTCCTTCGTTCCGTTAACAATTTATAATAAAATGTAAAGGTTGTTTTAGGGTCGACGGTGATACTGATAAGACTTTTATCAAACCTTGCTTTGGAATAAAAGTATTTTACTATTGACCATGAATATTTTTCATTTATTTATTTATTGGATCTCCAACAGAGGCTACACAACTTCATGCAAGTTTACAATCTTAGAACAGGGACAAATACAGTGTGCGCTTCCAATTATAGGAGACCTCATCATACTCTTATCATCTAGGTACAACATTAAGTTTGACAAAGTGAAAATATAATAATAAAAAAATCAAACTGGACTGGACTGGTTTGTTGTGTTTTGTATGTACCTGCATTCAAAGCAAATAAAGTATATTCTATTCTATTCTATTCAAAACATACAACGTGAAATCAGAGATGGAAACAAAATGAAATATTAAACAAATTATTAATAAAAAAGAAAATAAAATTATAACCATAAAAGACAACAGACAAAAATAAGTAATTAAGGCTGGGATATTATGACTTTTAAAGCTTTTTTAAACTTTGACATTTTCCATGTAATATCCAATTCATCACGCTTCGATACTTCGTAGTAGTGCCTACAGAGCAGAGGCAAAACGGCGGCTTTGGATCATGGCTGAGTTATCTATAACAGTTAGAAAGAAAGAAAATACGTTTATTTGCGGTACACATGACGCAAAGAAAGAACAAAACACAAAAATAAACATTTTGGGGGAAAATATGCGACACATCCACGCAAAACGGCCATCGCTCAGCTTAATGCTGCGACCCTATGCGAGACAGAGCCCCAACGCTGGTCTTCAGCGACAGCCGGCGTTGACGTGATGACGTCAACCGGTGCAGCATATAGTGAAATAAGAAAATAAGACAAAAATAAAATGAATAAATACAATACTTAGTCCTAAATGTTTATATAAAATATAATATTTAAAATGGTAACATTTCATACCGTCGGTGACTCACGCGCCAAATAGTATAGTTGGTCCAAATATACTACCCTGCGGGATTCCGAATTTTATTAGTAGTAGGTAGCCGACTGGCTAGGATTGTTAACTTTACATGTGTTTTATACCCCTACTGAAGCGATCAAAAAAGCATTATAGCATTGAAAATGTTTTTTCGACCGCTTCAGTAACTCGTACCCGTTTTGAAGAAAAGTGCAACCAGGGGCTAGCGACCCTTTTAGAAACGCATATTTTGATACCATGTTTATCTCTTTATCTTAAAACTAAGGACGCTACTACAGCAAAAAAATAAGTTGAAAAAAGTTTTATTTTATTTTATTTTATTGAACAAGGCACCAAGTTTTTACCGTTTCTTTTGGGTCTTTTTTCAAAGAATCTTAAAATCACTACAAGCTGACCCCTGTAGTTGACCCCTCAAAAGAAAATGTCAAATCTTTTTTTATTTTATCATGTCTAGATATCGTTATCTACCCATCACGTCTGTGGAGTTTCGCTAGCTAATTTAATTTGACCCTGTATTTGCTTTCTAAGTAGGGGGATAGGGGGAGGGGCTTGTGGCTAAGTAATAACAGGCGCACAGGTCGATCGATCAGGTCAAGCTACGCTTGCGGCGGTTGGTCCAAGACCCCTCCGTGCCTCGGAAAGCACGGTAAGCCGTTGGTCCTGGCTGTCATTTCTAAATCTTTGACAGTTGTTACGGGTCGTCAGAAGCCCGAAAGTCTGACAACCAGTCTACCAAGGGGTATCGTGTTACCCAGTAACTGGATTGTAGACGTCTGATAGGCAGTCGCTCCATCTAAAATACTGGTATACAGCTGCATCTGGTTAAACTGGAAGCCAACCCCAACATAGTTGGGAAAAGGCTAGAAAGATGATGATTTACTTACTAAGTGCGACAAACGTCAAACGCACAGAGGTACAAAATTACTCCCACACCAAAAATAATCACCTATTCTCGTCCACAATAACTGCATACAATTTAGCCACGTAGGGTGCTAACAGGCTTATATCAGCAGAATTTGTCCCGCAGTCCCCTGAGAATCTAGTCTTGGGAAGCGAACAGAATACGCGAACGCCTGATCGCCCTCGCTGAGAACAAAAATCAACAAGGGTTTTGTGAGCCGTGTTGTTCATTTTTGGGTAGCAGCGATGTGGGTAAAGTTGGATGAGGTATTCACTACGAATACATGCCGCAGTAAGATGGTTGAAGCCGTGATATAGTTATATCCCTAGGGATATAGCTACATACCGTATTATAGTTATATGAAAGAGGTTCATAACTGTCTTACTAAGAATATAACTATGATACGAGCACGATCTCGTAATATAACTATTAGAGCACTTCGACCAAATAGGTGAGGTTAGACCTGTGATCTATGCTACGTCAAAATTGGTCGCAGTAACAAAATTAGGGCACTCCGACAGTTATGAACCGCTTTCATATAACTATATTACGATAAATAGCTATTTCCCTAGGGATATAACTATATCACGGCTTCAACAATCTTACTGCGACATAATACATGACATGTTATATGCCTATGAAACTCCGAGCTATAGCGATCGCTATGTGCTTAAGAACTGTATCATTTTAATTCGGTGGCAATCAACAATTTTATAATATGGTGTCGAAGTTTTTAATGATCTGCCGGTCGATTCTGTAAAAATATCACCGTGAAACTTAAGTGAAGTGAGCGTGAAGTGAGTCGTCAATAGTGTTAATCAATAGCATCCTGCCGGTCGATTTGTGACAGTGACAGCTCACTTCACGCTCACTTCACCTAAGTTTCACGTTGATCTTTTTACAGAATCGACCGACTGTTATTAAAGTGCTGTAGCAGTGTTTGCCGACTGAAATAAGTTAAGATCACGAGGCTCACAGTATACTGAGAATGCCAAATTTTGTATTACTATTTCTTAGGTTCCCAAAAATTATATTTCTAATAGATCCATTCATTACTTTTTAAAGAGCTGACTATCAGTCTCACAGCCAAATACTCTAGATTTATAGATGTGCAGTTGAGCACACTATTTATGAAAACGAATTCATCAATCTCGTCATTAACACTTCTCTCTAGATTTGTACCATAGATACACAAATATTCCATCATTTCGTTAAAAATTCAAGTACTGTGCCACCAAACAGTGCTTAACTAAACTACCACATCCACCCCGCCTACACTCCGCTAATCCTCTGAGCGGCCGAATGTCAAGCGTCACTCAATGGAGAGCTGTTGACGTACAGGATTACGAGCACAACACTCTTTCAAAGATATGAATATCTGTATTTATTGTTCGATAATATTAACTGTGAACTGAGTTTTGCGTGTAGTTGGGAATTGAAAAATTCGCACGACGATATCAATAAAAACAGAAGTGGATTGGGTGTGACCAGTACACTTTTAAGCCTTTAAAGTAAAATATCCCCAACTTTGACTTGATACCCACTCTCCTTCCAGCCAGTATTCTCAGCAGATGCAAAGGAACACCAGGACCTCCGGTGTCTTGCCAATCGACTTCAAGTTCTATTCAGTGCTTCATTATTGAATACATCATGTCTGTGATGGCGCAGCCTTGAGGCACACACTATTGTTGTTAAAACATTATTTTCACTTTTTCATTTTGTTAATTGTATTTTGTGTTTCATGAACTGTGTCCAAATAAATGTTAAAAATAATCTAGTTGACTAGACCCATTCCACCAAAAGCGATTCTAATTCACAATGATGAAAATTCCTGAAAGAAGTTACTAGTCGGAAAGAGAAAGAATTGTTACAGTAGACGTGGTTCGTGACTGCAAACGATATCAGCTCAATACCTACTTAACTTCAATACCTCCCCCATTCTGTCAAAATTTAATATACAACCGACCTTATTAGGGTTAGTACTTATTAGCTTACCACCCTATCTTGATGAAGTACCCTCAAGTGCGAGTTAATAAAGGGCGCATTACTGTGTAAACATGGTCACGTGGCCTCCCGCCGGCGGTCACGTGACTCCCACAGACTAGATAGAAATCTCTCGCGCCAGATATTATCTGTCACTGGTTTCGCGCGCTTTTTTTCTGTCAAATTAGGCAGTTCTGTTTTTGATGGGCTACCTATGCTTTTTGGTTGTGGTTCTTTGAGTGCGTCGGAAGTAAATTTTTTGTGCCTGGAATCAGAAGAGAGCTCTTTTTGTACTTTCTAAACTATCCACAAGTAACAACTACTACGAGAGCTACGACAACGGTGCGTGATACTGATATTGACATTTAAAAAAAAGGTAGATTTTTTGTCAGTTTCAATGGTCATGAAAAGTTTAAAACGAAAGAATTATATCGGCTCCAGCAAAAACGATTTTGACTAATCCGAGCAAAACATTATAATTTGTCCTTCCTTGAAGCTTACCCTGGTCAAGACAAATGACAGCAGATTAATAAAGAAATTAAAATGAAAGTGAAGCTTCATAAAATCTGCTAACCACACCAATTAATTGTTCAAAATAATGAGCGTAATTACAAATAAAACATTTAGATAAACTCGTTATCGTGTTACAACCATGATTGGGCTTTTGACCGATTTTAAACCACCATTTAGTGAACTGCTTCGGGCGCCATCTTATCATATGTGATAGAACGTAATCCATAATGGTTTAGTTAAATGTTTAATTACAGTTGTTCTAAGCGATTAATCACTCAATAGATTGAGTTTTCATCGAAAAGGTCAAGCGATTTGAAAGTAAATAATGGGTAGGCATGTCTTGCCAAATATGATTGGAGGTACCTACTTAATATGTGGAGGTACTAAATCTTTTTGAATTAATTGTACGTTTGCGTACACGCATTTCCATTATTTATACTTTTGTCATAGATTTTGTGTGGGCTGCCTGTAGGCTCATCCGCACTACGTACTGCACAATAGCATACCCAAGATAAACAACAAACAAGACTTTGGTAATGGTTTCACAAATCTTTTTTGTCACAAAAAAGTTGAACTACAAACACCTATACTCCATTTGAAATAAAATTAGACATTTAAACAAACCCTTTTTACAGTCCGTTGGCATAAGGATGGTGCTTGCATAGTACTTACACGGATAATCGTTGAATGGTGCCTCATTTCATTAAAAGCATCTAACGGACCACTGCGAGTTGGCTTCGGCCCCTCGTACGCCTTCCAAAGATCCGGGACCCCAGGACCCCGAGATATATAACGGTCCCGCATGACGGTAACCTCGTGAAAGCCGAGAAAGATAAGCAAATCAAGTATCTTGACTTGGCTCGCGAGGTTGTCAACATGTGGGATGTGGACTCAGCGATCATTGTGCCGATAGTCGTATCAGCCAATGGCTTAATTGCCAAGAGCCTCGTTCAATTACCAACACCTGAGGAGGCACTCGTTGGGCAGCTGGATCAAGGGCTTGATTCAGAAAGCGGTACTTCTGGACACGGCTCGCATTGTTAGGAGGTTCCTCTTTCTGGAGCCCTGACCGCCTAGCTGTTCCCGATATCAGTGGGCTACTATTTTTTATATTTTTTAAATGTTTTTTTTTATATTCTGATATTTAAAAATGTAATGAATGAGTATCTATTTAAATGAAAAAAAGGAACATAATACTGGTCGTTGCCCATGTGAAACAGAAGCAGAAAGTAGACCCTTTTCGCGTCGAGTTTCTTTCCTTATGACTGAGTGTGGCGCCATCTATGTTCTTATTTCCGCCACACTATTGTCTGCATTTAACATTTAACGAAAACAGGCTTAGAATCCTTTATACCATCAAAGAAGTTCATATCTAACCAGTTTCAAAACAAAATCCCGTGAAGACGATGACCACATCTGTTACCGGCCCGCTTCTATAACCGGCGAGCGCCGCAAGTAAGAATATTCCTTACGGTGGTTAGATATGAATTTCTTCGATGGTACTTGTTAAAATTTTTGGAATATCATATACTTTTAGAATGTTTGTAATTAAGTGAGCACCATGTATCTACCACATAATTAATTTATCTGTCGTTGCTACATTTTTAATTATTTTTACCTATTGTGTATAGTAATTTTATTCTAGGTGCATCGTCTTCACATAATGTAATCTCTACAAGATATTGTAAAACATTTTAAAAGAGTAACGGTGGAGTTTCTTGCCCATTCTTCTCCATACGAAAACTACCTTTTGGAAGGGGCGACTAGAACCAATTCATTTTTTTTGTTGTAAATTTTGATGTTTAAAAGTGCCTTTTATGTGCCTAATTGAAATAAATGATTTGACTTTGACGTTTAAAACAGCTGTGTTGGTCAATGTTGTAATAAAGAGATGCCTGAAATTATGTAGTCAAACTCCAAATTAAAATAGATGTGTAAATACCTCTCATGCATATATATAATTATATCTGCCTCGCCTATTCCCAACTATGTTGGGGTCGACATCCAGTTTATCCGAGGCACGGAGGGGTCTCGGTATTTAAAAGATGATCACCCATCCATAGACCAACCCCGGCAAGCGTAGCTTAACCTGATGGATCGATCTGTGCGGCTGTTATTACTTACCCACGAGCTCTTATACATAAGAAGGGCATATAATAGGTAATCACATTTATGATTTACTAATGAGCACCTTATGTACCTACTGTTAGAAATCAATTTTATAGACAGATCTAAATGTCACATCATTTAGTTATGGTAATTAATATCTACACGTCTATGCGCATTCTGTCAGAAACCGCTTATTATGTAGATATTATCCTTAGTTTACTCTGTGGGTGTTAATTATACATGTTCGTTGGATCATCAGCTGCTTCCCAACCACTAACATTGGTCCTTATGCGCGTCTATGTTCTAGCGATTACGATCTCGAGGCCTATCCAACCCTTATTTATTTGTCAGGTCAAAAAAAATGTGTGAGAATTTTCTGTAGGAAAATCGTAGGCAAGTCAATTAGCAATATATATTTATATGTTCTGATAAATTCTGCCAATACCTAACTGTCCCACGGCAAAGAAAATAAGATCCCTAGGCCCTAAGTATTCCATCTCGGATAGAAGTCTTATTTGATTGGATTTAAGCTCATTTCCTGTCCCCTCAAAAGGAGAAACAGAAAAACTATTTTCCCGCCAATCCGCCATGTTGTCCGAACTGTCAGTGTCAAATGCGCGCGCACTTGACGCGGCACCCGAGCGCCGGCGGGCAAGCATTTGAATAACATGGATAGCTATTACACGATACGAGAAGGTTATAATGTGCATCCGTCAATCTGTGATGCTTGCTAGCTAGCGCTAAACTTGACTTTGCTATGTTATCATTTAATCAGCAACTATAACGTTATAGTTATAGATTTATACTCTGTTTCAAAAGTATGTGATGTAAGTGTAAACAAAATTCTTACACAAACACTCAATAAAAGGAATTAGTAACGGGTTATATGATTAAACTTCATATAATCCATGGATAAGTAATAACAGCCGCACTGGTCGATCGATCGGGTTAGACTACGCTTGCCGCGGTCGTTCCGTGGATGGGTGATTATCTTTATATACCGAGACTCCTCCGTGCCTCGGAAAGCACGTTAAGCCTTTGGTCCCGACTGTCATTCTTGGATCTTTGACAGTCGTTTGACTGTCGTAGTCGTGGGTCGTCAGAAACCCAAAAGTTACTTAGTAACTGGGTTGTGGAGGTCAGATAGGCAGACGCTCCGACATAGTTGAAAAAAGGCTAGGCAGATATGATCATGAACTTCATATAACACCACTTTTTCCAAAAATTATTGTTTAAATAACGTTATTAATTTGAAATTGAAAAATATTCGACGAAAATTGAGGTTCGTTTTCTTGTTTACGATAGATTAGGAATGGCTAAATCGTCTACTTTTTACCCAACTTCGGCGCAGCCATAAAAGGAGGGTTATGTGTTTGACGTGAATGTATGTATGTACAACCCTATGTTCCCTCGTAACTACTAAACGGCTGAACAGATTTTGATGAATGATATGTCATTTTAGATTTTTTTAATATGCTTTTTTTCCTTCTGTTTTAGTTGGGTTTTAATCAATTTCTGGCCTTAACAAAAAAGAAAAATTTATTTCCTTGAAATATTATAATTATTATTGACAAATTTAAGCACCGTGTAGAGATTTTGGTTCCAAATAAATATAATAGATTTCTAAACGAGTTTTAAGTGCAATGACCATAATTACTATTTGATTTCAGACACGAATTTAATATCCTATGGCTTGGATTCCAAGCCAATGTCTAATTATATTTCATGCATATCATATCATTACCTACTTTATACAAAGTAGATATTACTAGTGAAACTCAGGACGACTCGCATGCAAATTACATCTAATACACCACGTTTATCCTTTATCATTAGCAAGCTATGTGATATAAAACTTAACCGCAATATTTCCCTAATCATGGTACTTATGCGATAAACCCAATCATATACATAAAACACGAGCATAAAATTATGGGACATATCTCACAAATAACAATAACGACTTAAAGACACGCACGTTCGTCCATCGCGGCGGGCGAGAGCATAATGCGCAATAATAATTCTAAATTCAAAACTGAAGAAGTTACGATGGCCGGTCGCGCACGGGCCGGTGTTGCCAGTTATATAATTAGAAAATGAAAGGGTGGCGCGCACGCAGCCCGGGGCTCGACCACTACTATCGCTCACCATCGAGCCTGCTCCCGCTAGTGTTGTGACAACGATTTATTGTCGATTTTCTATAATCTCTGGTACCGATGAATTTAATGTTTTCCTTATTGTGGGGCGGTAAATGTGGCTATTTCGGATAATATATTACAGTAGTACTCAAATTATTTGAACAATAAATAAAGAGCTAAACTAGGCACATCATATTTTGTTCAAATCAAACCAACACGAAAAGACATATTTGCAACTGTTCCACATACGTAAATAACAGCGAAGTAGAGATAGAATACGATTGGGGCTTACGTCACATTCACTTGCTGACGCTGCATGACTCAGGAGGGGAAAAGAAGTACCACAACACAGAAAATCACATCACAAATAAACTCAACAACGAAAACTGCTCAAAACTTGTTGAACTGACTAACACATATATATAAAATATAGGTAAAGATTGATTAATTTAGATCATCAAATAGTTTACGACCTGAAACCCAGATAGATCCAGCCTCAGACCAAATTAAAAACCAAGGCATAGCGCTGCTAACAATACAATGAAGCATGCCAAAAATAACACCTTCACTCTGTGCATACACGCTCACACATTTTCAACCATTTACAATCACACTACACCTCACTAAGTGTTTACGAAACCGGCCTCAAATGACTGTTGACAGCGCTATGTTTTAGTGTTTTATTTGGTCTGAGGGTTCAGCATACTGATTTTAATTCTTGTCTCTTTAAAATCACTGACAATATAATATCGATACTCCGCAATAGTCAGCACTAGTATAAAAATATACTCCCCATCCCGGAGGGCAAATGGCAACATTCTTTATTTTCGAATATTAATAAGGAGCGTGCAACATTACACCGTATTTCACATTGGGTAACATCATTATCTTCCCTCTCACTCTCTCTACCTCTAAAACTATATCGCTAAACTCTTCCAATGTTCGAATTTCATATAATGACGACCTTTTCGGTGCAAGATGGTAGATCAACGGAGATTTATCTAAGTTCTATATCGACGTATATATGTGCATACATATTTATAGACTGTCTGTAATTACTACCTTTGCCCGATAACTCATTCAGTGGAGGAAAAATATAATGAGAGTACATTAAGTAGGTGTATCTTTATAGTAATAAAGTTGCTATACATACGTTATTATGTACTTTGAGTACTTCACATAACTAATGGCCGATATTTTGATTAGAGATACTGAATGAATAAATATAATGTTATTTTTCTGTCACCAGGCTTTTCTTTCTACTAAGCCTGTCGGGGGCCCGGGGCGGAAAAATTTAATGGGGCCCCCATGCCCTGGAATGAACGTCGAAATATATAGGGTGGTAGGGACATCGACGCGAAAATTGATACCATGGATTCAGTAGATGATTCTGAACCTCCCTGTGCTGAAATTTTACGTCGGTTATTTGAAAAAAAAACACTGTTCCATACATTTTGACCGCGTAGGTATTGTACTTTTCTATGAAACAGCAGTTTTTTTATATAACCGACGACGTGCGTTGAAGTATTTCGGTTCAGAATCATGTACTGAATCCGTATCAGTTTTCGCGTCGATGCCAAGTAAGTTTAGGTTTTGTTTTGACTATTTTTACAGAAATAAGAGATACTTTGTCCCCGACAGTGAAGCTAGAGTATTAGAGGATGGTAGAGCGACCAAAGCGAAAATTTTTGCACCACGCACAGTTTTAACTTTCTTTTGAACATTTATACAGAAATATGAAAATCTGTGAGTTTCAACATGTTTTACCACCATTGGCGTACAAAATAAATCATACCCACTTGAACTATAACACAAACAGATTAGAAACTGTCATTTAAAAAATCTTTAACATAATAGTAACATTTTTCAGTAAGTAACTTCTTAAGTTCTCTCTTGAATAAGTTTCGCTGGCTTATATTTTTAATAACCTCTGGAAGCTTATTATATATTAATGGTGCCATACAAAACACGCTTTTGTGAAGGAGTGCTGCAGTGCTATTCTGTAACCATCTCACCGTGAAAACTTAGGTGAAGTGAGCGTGGAGTGAGCTGTCATTCCACAGGGATTGACACTATTGACAGCTCACTTCACCCAAGTTTTCACGGTGAGATGTATACAGAATAGCATGGCTGTTTTCGCAGAGTGAGGCTGTAAGAAGTTCTTATATTTAGTACATCTATTTCTAGTGACATTGTCTGACAAAAGAGAAAACCAGTGAGGATTGCTTCTAACAAATAGAGCTATTTCCAAGATGCATAGTCCTCACATTTACTGTAATAATAATACATACACATGACTTACAGTCTGTTTCACCAGATTCAGTTATGTCTACCTACCTGGGACTGGGAGACAATTTTATACAAATTCTGTTCATGTTCCGTTTCTTGATGTATCTGGTTGACGGTAGATAGTGCTTATCCAGACATCGACACTCATTTAAAATTATGGCAATAAAAATAATTCCCTAACATTAACAAACACGAATCCGAGTAAGTAATTAATAAAAGTTAAGTGATTCTAGCGAAGTATTAAGTTATAAGAGCACTAAAAGATGATCGGGAGCTAACGAGGAACAAAACACACAGCGCGGGCCGCGTTATATGACGCCTAATGTGCGCCTGCGCATAGAGGCAGAAATGTTCGCACAGTCGGAGAAATGACATAATTGAAATGGAGACTGAATAAAAATGCTACGAAAGTTAGTTAGGTCACGGATAGACTCATGATGTCAATCTCCTTGAAGCAAGCTCTCAAATGTTTTGTCACCTGCCTACGCTCGCTGGGGAAAAGACATCGTGACTTTCTAACCAACTTCTAAAAAGGAGAAGGTTATCAATTCAGATGATTACATTTTTATTTAAATGTATTTTCGGACGTAACACCGTCATATATAGACGGACTTGCAAATTTCTTTTTTGTTGTGTGTGTCATCAGGTCAGGATCTGATGATGGGGTCCTGGGGAAATCGAGGGAACTGTTCAAATATTATAGGCACACCTTTTATTTATTATTTTATTTTTTGTTTTCGGGGGAAACCTTCAAAAGGCGCCCGGGCTCTGGTGAAAAGACCGGGGAGTGTGGGATTCCTATCTCACTAAAACCATCCTGGTGGTCACCATCTACACATGGAAGGGGCACCGTTACTTCTCAAAAGACCAAACCGGAACCCCCTCTGTACAGCGCCTGTTAGGGCACATCTCTGGGGAGAGGTGTGGCGGCATCTACATCGCCACATGCGAACTACGCATCAAAGACCTGACGTCACACCGTCACTCAAATCCTGCACCGCGCAATTAGAGTTTACCGCGCGGTGGACATATATATGTCCACCGCGCGGTAAACTCTTGTATATACAAGCTCCCGCCTTCAACCTCTGGGCAATTGCCCGCCAGACATGACACCCATCTGGTCGGAGGATCCTCCCTTTTCTATGGTGGATGAGTGAACTTTACACCCTGTTCCTCATACCCCTAAAGAGGCATATAGGTATTGGGCAATTATTACTTTATAGGCACACCTACATTGATTTTGGGTATTTTTTATAGTAACTCGTGCTATTGCTCTTGGTAAGCAACATTCGGTGAAGTGGAACTAATGATCAAGAACACAGATGGCCACCGGAACTACCCTCTAAAGTATTTCCCTTTAATATGGTTGCAAAGCAATTTATGCTCGTCACAATGCATATGGAGAAGTGGAACTGATAGTGAAGTACCAGGAGAACTCCTCAACGATTAACGACCCTGCATCGGGAAAAACTATATTTTGTAAAAGGTGATGAGCAGTTCACATTAGGCTATTTAGTAACTTAGATAAATTACAAGCTGACCCACTAAAAAGTTGGGAAAAACATTTTTGGCAACAAAAAAACAATCGACTTCTAAAAAACGCAAAAAAAAAAAAAAAATTACTTAAAGGAGACGGATACGCTTTCATACAATCTTGGGCCTGGATGTAAAGAGATGAAATTGGTATCAATTAATAGCTACTATATTATCAAACCATCACTGAAAATTTTGCGGATTTTAGCAATCTGAGAGCAGAGTTATAAGAGATTTTGTCAAAGTGAGGTGCGTAACAAAACAGCTGATTTTTGAAGTGCGATGTATAACCTCATTGTGAGATAGGTAGTTGTTTTTTTTAAAGATAGGATGCTGTTACAATTATAGAAGGTGTATACAGTGCCGCTAGCGGTTAGTTCGCTGTAAAACACCAAATTCCGAAAACATTACATTCTCTTGTGCCTAAACGGAGCATAGGTGGCAGCAAGGGTCGTACAAGAAGTAAGATCAGAAGTCCGTAGAAAGAAAGCAGGGGTCGAAGAAAATATCAATAAAACTATGGGAGGAAACACTCAAAACGCACACGCACTAAACGATACGAAATACGAAACGAGTGACTGACTGACATGTAACCATAGACTAAAAAATACAATAATCGATTAGCAAACGTGAATCGATTTTAACATTTATCTTTATAGATATTTAATTTGTTTAAACTGTTTAATACCTACGTTAATTCTAATAATTAATGTATTTGAATTAATCATCTGGTAAAAGCATCTTTTAAATAGTATGAACTCGGTCACGATAGTCGATTATAATTTAATCGATATTCCATTTTGTTCGTAGCCATAACTTAATTTTTGGATTTCTCAATTTCCAGATTGTAAAATGGGCTGATATTTCACATTTTGTAATAGAAAAATATAACCTTTTTTTTTAACCATACGTCAACTTATTACAATCAGGCCCAGAAATCCCCGTCTCCTTTCGAACGTCGGTGGCAAATAACGAAAATACAAAACTGACAAAAAAAAGACACCGACTTCCGAAAATTAAGTAATATTTCACTTTGTAGTGTTTTTTCAGAAGTCAATTGTTTTTTTTTTGTAAAAACGTTTTTATTTCTCTCTTTTTGTTATTGTCATACGACATGCATGTAACTGAAGTTAGTTCAGAACATAAATTCTTAAATGAGTTGACTTGTTAGCACGTCTCGTCTGCTCAAAATCGCTACCTACCTAATTAAATTATCAATGCCCACCAACACTATTTGAACTTGCTTATAATTTTATTATCTTTTTAATCATAAGTAAACCGGAACATATCCGGACATGGCGATAATTACGGATTGTCACCATATCCGGATATGTTCATTTCATTCCATTTGAATTTACCTTCATTAAGAACATTACCGCACAAGTTCATGAAAAAAAACTAAATTAACTGGTTATACAATTTCTCAAACACGTTATTTCTCTCGGCCGCCACTACACGCTCGC
Organism: Agrochola circellaris; assembly: GCA_914767755.1. Classification (NCBI taxonomy): domain Eukaryota; kingdom Metazoa; phylum Arthropoda; class Insecta; order Lepidoptera; family Noctuidae; genus Agrochola; species Agrochola circellaris. Next base: position 6,694,736 of record OU611850.1, on the reverse strand, counting down.
AATAGTAATTTAGCAATCAAATCTCCTAGAAATCAGCGAACACTAAACATCTGATTGCCACTGTGTTAGAGTATACTGAACGGTCAGGCCTACGACCTCTCTCACTTACTGCCTATAAACCGATCTGCAAGCTTATTAATAATAATAATAATAATAATCATTTATTTGCTTTGAAAGTAGGTACATAAATATAGGTGTTTACAAAATGTTGAGATCCTTGTACAAACCTCCTCCTGATCCTTGTCCTTGATCCTTATTACATGTCATTTATGTAGTTGATGGCCAGAATCTTCTCAGAAACGAAAGTGAGGGATTTAAATTTGGTATCCTTAGTAGTCCAGACACTAGAGTTCGTTTCAACAAATAGTTCCTATGCCGTAATGTTGGCACTACCGTTAAAATTAAAAAACGGACCTGTTATGTGGCGCCTTGGCGGCGACTATTTGTTAAAACGCACTCTATCAGTGTTAATGACATTACATTCAAGTATTGTCATTACTACTGACAGTGTTGTGGTTGGAATGATGATGTGATCTAAATATTTTAATAGTTTTTTTTAATAGGTTGGGAAATTATCAAATAACTTCTCCCGCTCTGGGTGGAGCGGGAGGGTGTGGAGACTTTTACTGACTAAAACCCACCCGTGTTCCTTCCGTTGCCTGTGTGCCGGGGTCGCGATATCCCTTTCGGACAAACTCGCAACTCAGGCAGGAGTGTCTGGGGGCCTACCTATAGGATATTTTTTTATCGTGGATTTTTTATTACTTAATAGGTGTATGAAAAGTAGCTTACACTTAAGGATTTGAAGGTGACTCGGAAATAGACTGGGATCTTTACGAAGCTTTAAGCTTCGTGCAGACCAGCGCGACGCGACACCGGTTATTGTTATACCGTCAAGTTTTCTTAGAAATTGTATTGTTCGTGTCGCAGCGCGGCGTCGCGTCGCGCTGGTCTGTACGAGCTTATACACCTGGTTAAAAAAAAAATGTCTGGCTTTAAATGAAAGGTATACGAGTTGTACTACGAAAATGGCCCATACTGCTACGACATAAAGTCACCGTCGATGTCAAATTGTAGCTACTGATTTGCATCACAAAAAAAAAAAACTTTAGTTACTACTGGTAGGTCGATCCATTATGTAGATAACTCACCGTGAAGAGTGAGGTGAAGTGAGCTGTCCATAGTGTCAATCCCTAGCTTTAGGTGCAATGACAGCTCACACCAAGCTCACTTCACCCAAGTTATCACGGTGAGATGTTTACAGAATAGCACGGCTGTTACTAGTAAAATCGTTCGAAATAAAAAGTTGAATGACAACACACACAATTAAGGTACGTAATTTGATTTTGTGATTTCATTTCATTTTGACAAATAAAACGCCGTCCACGAAAGAATAGCTATTTATTTTCTAGAACACTTGTTAACTATTTTGACGGTATTTTCTCACAGCCTATCAAAACACACACACATATCAAAACTGGAACATTTAACCACCAAACAATCTCTATGAAATTATCATTCCTATGAAAAACGATATCATTCCTTAGGCCAATCTATTTTCTAGAATCCTTGTTAACTCCTCAGACCATTTATTTTCTCACAGCCGGGCCCTAAACTAAAACATTAGGCACTAGACACCGAACACCCTGCCAATCTCTATGACATTAGCATTCCAATGAAAACGGTATCATTCCATCTCGGCTGCTACAATCTTATTGTCAAGTTACCGATGCTGATGTCATTAAGATGCCGATCAAATTCGTGGCATTACCGCCAGCCCCGGGGTGGACTCACTAACACTAAAAATAGGAACACCATGGAAAGATGCAGTTTTGGGATTCTCCTGAAACCGGTCTTTGAAATTTTTCGGAATTCTTCAGTGTCGTTTTTTCAGTGCTATGTAAGTACTGCTTAGCACTGAAAAATGGCCTTCTGATAGAAAAAAAAAAACAAGAAATTAACTAATAGTTTCTCAAGAGATATCCCTTTGATAATCCGGGAATCGTATCAACAATAGGCTTATGAAAGACCAGAAAAGTAAATTTGACTGTTTATATGTATTTGCGTACATAAATCCTACTAATCATAATCAAGCAACTAAATTTTACGTCGGTTATTAAAAAAAAACAGCGGTTTCATAGAAAAGTGCAATACCTACGCGGTCAAAATGTATGGAACAGTTGTTTTTTTTTTATAACCGATTTAAAATTTCAGCACAGGTGCGTTCAGAATCATGTACTGAATCCATGGTATCAGTTTTCGCGTCGATGTCCCTGCCACGCTGCAAACTTAGTTTTTGTTTAAAAAAAAACAGCTTTCCTTAGGGAACACCTGTTTTTTTTTTCGCGATTTGAGCTTTGGTCCCATAGTGAAAGTTGTTCATAATAATGAGTACAATGACCCCTTAAGAGGTTTAGGGTAAACAAAAACTAAGGTTGTATAATTATAATGTATATCTTACTTAATTTATAAATGTGAAAGTTTGGATGTTTGTCACTCAATCACGCAAAAACTACTGCACGGATTTGGATTAAATGTGGCACACAGGTAGTTCATAACCTGGACTAACATATAGGATACTTTTCATCCCGGTAGTAATTACGTTCCCGTCGGATAAAATCCAACCACTACGCAGGCAAAGCCCCGAGCGAAAGCAAGTTCTTAAATAAATAAATGAATGTTATAACAATATATTTGTTCGAATTTCAAAATGTACTTATAAACCGGCCGGGGTTTATTTATCCAGTCATAACCAAAAACGTATCAATCCATAGACAATGCCGACCATGGTCACCACAGTGGACTACCGAAAACTGTATCGTGTCGCGTGACAAGTGGCGGAGTCGCGCCGGTTTCCTATGGGAAGCAGACTGCCCCCCTCGCCCCGCACACCCTGGCTTAAGGCATACGAGACCTGACGAATTGCAACCATGCACCAAGGGAATGCGTTAATCTGTCCTAAAATAGGGTGCCTGTTACACCGAAGTGCAACATGCCTTGCATTTGGCCAAAATTATTAAATTTAAAAAAATATCTTTATTCCAGATCTAAATTAGTTCATAAGTTGTTAGTGGTTAGTAATAGATTGTGCTTATATTGCTATGCTAGTGTTGTTAGTTCTATTATGTACTTAATAATAAAAATAAAAATAACTATCTGCTGCCCACAGCTTCAGCGCGCGTATACCTACCCAAATTCTTTTTCTTAAACAAAATTACTCCTTATAAAATCAGCTATCTGACAGTGAAAGTCACGTGAAAATCGTTCTAGCCGTTTCAGAGATTACGTGGAACAAATAGACAGACAAAGAAAAGTTTTTTCTTTTAAGTACCGAATATACTTTCATATGCATTTAGTATGAAGCTGTTATTTTGACATTACAAATAGACACTTAAATTTTATTTATTTGTTAGTATTGTAAAGATATAGATTATTATTATGGCGTTTCGTAACGTGGCTGTTCTAATATGAATGTGTTTTAAAAGCTCGAAGTATGTGTAAGTACTTAAAAGAAATGTGTACCTTGTTCTGGAGGCGTCAAACATCAGACTACGATGTCAAGTCGTCCTCGCTAGATGATGATAACTTTGTATGGTTTCTGTATTTTTTACTTTCTTTCATGATTTTTCTTTCTTTGTTCCGACACAAATGTATGCATTATGAAATACGGAACTTGAATTTGCTCTTGTCCACTTTTGACCACATTATAGCTCTATTCAAAACCTCGATCCTATCTGTAGTGATGCGAAAGAACATGGTGAGAAACTAAAATACATCGTTATAAGATCTTTGATTCGAACTACATATACTGATATATTCAAACTTCAGCAGTGCGGAGAGTAGAAGCACTTTATCAGTATGTACCTATTAATACTGAGTAGGTATTATTCGAAACTGTCAACTTTCCACGATCATTCCCTACCCATTACACAACGGTGTGATAGTCGTTCCCTAAAACTCGCAATTAGGTACGAGTTTGGGGCTATCATTTGTTCGCTAGGTGCGTCTCTCGTCTCTGCCTGTTAGTCGTGACTCTCCCGCGATACACTACACGATTTCTGAATTTATTTGACGCAAACCTTTGATGTGGGTGATGGCGCCACAGTTTTGAGAAACTCATAATTTTCGTTAGGATTTAAGATAAATGTATGTTTGTAACATATGATTTCTTTAGCTGTTACCGCCCTTTCAACTTAGAATGAAGGCTAAGGCTAAACTTTGAAATGTAAAAATTATGGTGCTATAATCACGACTGTTTAACATGGTGATTATTGGATTTCAGCAGTCATAGCCCAGTGGTGTTACCGTCGGACTGCCAAGTCGTAGGTCTCGAGTTCGAACCCAACGCACGCACCTCTGACCTTTCGGATTCATGTGCGAATTGTATAATTATCTCTTGCTTCAAAAACGGTGAAGGAAAAACATCGAAAGGAATCCGAATGCGAGATATAAAATTTCTCGACGGCATGTGAAGCCAAGTCAGTCCCATGGATGGCATAAAAAAAAACCTACACCCTAATTGGGTAACACACGATCAATCATAAACTGAATCATTTTAAAGGATATTGCTAATCCATTGCTTCACTTCATATGTTCGAAAAATTTGTCTGCTCAACAACGTAAATAACGTAATGAATGTAGTTGAACTGTCAAAATGAAACAGATTGTGATTGATCGCGTGTTACACAATTAGGGTGTAGCTAGTCACTAACGAAAAAAGAAAGATTGGATTTCAGAAGTGGACGTGAAATGAACAATTTTAGACAGGAAACTAGCAGTAATTGATTGCAGAATTCACACAATTAACTCCATACAGTGAATTAGATACTTGAAGCGGTAGCGCCCATAGCAATAGCACAACTTAGGTACGGTAAGCCGTTTGTCAGTGGTAACAAAACCAGTAGGTATGCTATCCTTTTATTCTAGGTATTGAATATTCGTACTACGCTAGGCCAGCTATCTAATTACGCAACACATTTTCGTTGACAATTCCGACTAATCTGTTTCAATTTGACAGGTCAACAACATTCATTGTGCTATTTACGTTGTTGAGCAGATTTTTTTTTCGAACGTACGAAGCAATGGATTAGCAATCTGTTTCAAAACGATTCAGATTCTGATTGATCGTGTATTACGTAATTAGGGTACAGGTCGAGGTCAAAGTGTCACCACTGACTTACCACCTACAGTCGTAGAGCGTTGCGATTGAGTAGAATATACCTACTTCCTTCATAAACATCAACCTGCAGCAGTCTTCTGCTGGACGTTCTCTCGAATTTCACACTACTAACTTCAAGCTCTAGTAATGTGAATTAGAGATGAGTAGGTACTATCGCGGACACTGGCACTTGACCACTTTTCGACCTTATTATCTAAGCAATAAGGAAAATAGTAAACGTTCTTGGACTCGCCATCTCATTCAGAAAAGGCAAACTTTCACAAGACATTATACGTTAGATGTTCAGTGCAATGGCAAGGAACTGAAACATGATAAGCAGGCGCTGAGCTTTTTGGTTGATCAATGAACTTAGGGACGTTTACGCCAGTTTTCACTAACACTAGACGACACCTAAATTAATGCCAAAATAAAAGTGCTTTATTGGTTTCTCAGCTCCGATAGTTAAAAATCAAACAGCGTGCTTTTATTAAGGCATTCATTGTGGTGTCGGGTATTACTGTTAGTTATAGTTTACAGCTATTCCTATCTGCCTTCAGTACTGTAAATAAAAATAAAGAAACGATCAGAAGTCATTCATAAAACCCTCCGATCGAAGCACATTCCTTACAACTACGTAACAATAACATCTTGATAGCGAGCTTTCCAAAATGACCAACAACTAATGACTAATATATAAATTATACAAACGCTATCTATATCTTAGATATAATGACAGACTTTAAACTGAGGAGCTTCGAATAATATCGACAAGCAGATCGTATCGAGACCCTGACTCATAGCGTAATGATAGGTTTGCTAACTTCCCCGCTATTTATTAGGCACAGTTCTTATTCGGTGAATTTTATAATGTTTCCACTGAACGATTCTTTGAATTTATTTACAACTGATAATTTTTGGCGGCCGAACTATTCATTATCGAATTATGCGATAGGTACGATTCCTAATTTGTGTTTCTTTGGTTTAATGATCGACGACCTGACGACCAGTGCTAGCTTTCGGATAAATAAAATTGATAGTTTAAGAAAACTATTGGACAATAACATTTGTTCATAATGTTCTTTAGCTGGGTCCGATTCTTGTTCTTAACCGATTAAGTCCCGCAAAAAATACGCGCGAAAATAATATTTAAAGTTAATATTTAAAGTTTGGCTACTCCGTAATAGATGGCAATGTGTGGGTTTCGTTTCGTCTAACGACATCTCTTGTTGAGTAGCATCAACTACATTTTCATAATTTATGATTTTAATCATCTGTATACTAGATGGCGCTAGTTTGTTTGTACCATCTATTATGTTAATCATAAATATAAATACACAGTAATTTAACGTAATTTTAGATCCAAAACACTGATTTTAGAATGCAATTTGTAACGGTCTCACTTTATTCCGCTTGTTTATAACGACTGTGAAAGCAAAAATAATCTAGTAACTCTGTATTATTAAAGTAACTTTAATTTCGCTTCTTGCAACAACGCAACGCAAATGTCAAACTTGACAAATCGGCGTTTTTGAAGAAATCGCTTGTCATTCATTCACTAAAAAAGTTTATTTGAAATCACAAAACAAAAATGGCTTTACTCGATTATTGTAATTTAAACGAGAAAATTAACTTGAAACCCGTTGACGCGCTTGCTTCATTTCCAAATGACATTGTCGGTTACAGTGAAAACTTCCTAAATAGTACTCAACTCGCGACGCCGCCTTTTGCTAACGTAAGTAAAGGTTATAGTGCCTTAAATACTTTAATAATCATCTTAAAACTTGTGAATCACTGTGTCATTATTGTCTTTACAGCCTATAGAAACCCTCGCGCAATTCAACCAGCAGGATGAGACTGGCAAAGCGATCAAAATACAGTTCGACCATGGAACCACCACTCTTGGATTCCGTTACCAGGTAAGATGGACCTTTTGCTACGTATTTTGTTAATTAACTAAACTGTTAACAGTTACTACAAATCTCTTGGGTCAGTGGGTCGTCTTAGGGGCGGATTTAATCTTTTCTTAACATATTGGTGCTTCAAAACACCAAGTCATTGTTTCTGGCTGTAGAAATTATAACAGTTTATTAAAATCCCTATAGTAATTTTTCTAACGATGACTAGTATGACGAAGTAGTACTATGCATAGTCAACTTTGATATAATTTAGAACTCCAATTAACTTATAACAAGAGGCCTGACAATTTCACCATGATAAGAAAATGTTTCAGCAGTTTAGTGACATTAAATTATTCTGTGGCAGTTGTTTTCTTACTTGCATAGTTATTAAAATAAGCTTTTTATTATTCTGTAAACATTATCTTTATTATTATAAACGTTACTTCGCCTGGTCATAGTTTATGTCCTTACCTTTATTTTGATCTAAAACAAATTGTTTTTACTTATAATCTTTAATGCTGTGTACAGGGTGGAGTACTATTGGCTGTGGACTCCCGAGCCACAGGTGGCCAGTTCATTGGGTCTCAGTCTATGAAGAAGATTGTAGAGATCAATGACTACCTTCTTGGTAAGTATTTGTGCCGTTTTGCAATTATTGTGTGCGATACAATTATTATTAACTAACACACCATATTATTTAGTCATAAAATTATGCAAGTGCAAGTTATATGTATATTGTGGTGAATGTATATAGGTTTCTTTCACTTAAATATATTAAAATGAAAGAAACATATGGAGAACAGCAAACTATTTGTCAATCTTAAATTCAGTTGGTGTATTTACAAAATTTGAAAAAAAAAAAAAACAAACTATAACTAATGTAACAGATGCAAACACTAAAACCTGTAACAAATAAATGCATACAGAGTGATGCTATGGATTATACATTCTTTGATATTGTGAATATTGCATGGATCTTATGCTGCAAGGTCAATGTCAAACTATTTCCAACCTAGTAATGGTAAATTCTTCGTACTTTGTTGATAGGTTCTCAAAAATATTCTTTTGGACGAGAAATTACGAGAATAAAAAAATCAATCTATTTTTATAGTAATACTTTTGAGTGCATCTGAACGTTCTACGAACTTGACATCAAAATAATCTAATTATACAGAATAATCTAATTTAACCCCTTTTTTGGTAGTTGATTGGTATCAATTGGCTGTTACATTTATTGCCTCCATCATAATTAACTACTACTTTCAAAGTATTTCAATTTTAAAATGTCAATGTTCCAAGAATATTCACCGCCCAAAAGAATATTGCGGAATGTTCTCGATTGGAGAACATTCTCCGTGAGAGAATACTCTCCCGACCCAACACTATTCCAGCACTACGCATGAAATTTTTCTCACCACAACAATTATTCCCCAGGCACACTCGCCGGAGGCGCCGCAGACTGTGTGTACTGGGACCGCGTGCTAGCCAAGCAGTGTCGCCTGTACGAGCTCCGCAACAGGGAACGTATCTCAGTGGCCGCCGCCAGCAAGCTGATGGCTAACATGGTGTACAACTACAAGGGCATGGGGCTTAGCATGGGAATGATGCTGGCTGGTGTTGACAAGAGGGTGAGTTAGCATAGATGTAAGAGGTCTTAGATTCGCTTCTATTTAGCTCGTATACAACGGTAACTCGTATATACTCTTAAAGGGTTATACTCATCATCAAAAATATAATTATTTAATTTTAAAAAAAATCTGCTGCCCTACATTTCGACGAGATATTCGAACATAAATGTATGGAACAGGTGATTTTTTTTTCGTGATTTCAGCTTTGGTCCCATAGTGAAAGTTGTTCATAATGTTGAATACAATGACCCCTTAAGAGGTTTAGGGTAAACAAAAACTAAGGTTGTATAACATCTTTAGGAAAAGACAAACGGGAAATATGTTAAGGATAAAAACTTCGGGAGTCGTAAGTCGATGCAAGCAGCTTAGTATGTACAGTTGCGGAAATTGATGAAGCGAGGTCTTTCAAGCAGTGGTGATGAATTGATGATGAAACAGAAATTCAGGATATCTATCGAATAAACCACATTATTAAATACTCCTTTGCATATCTCCTTATTCTTTTGTTCTTTCTTTCCTGGCATATTGAGTATTATGTTATTTGTTCCTTAAATACAAATAAATAATCATAATACCAGCCTATTATTGTCCCACTGCCGGGAAAAGGCCTCTTCTCATACGGAGTAGGCATTCTTTTATAAATAATATCAGTTTTCAATACAGTTCATCATAAGTATTATCAAATTTTACAATGCATTTGCTTGAACTTTGAGGGCGTTTTCCAAGCAACCAATTTGTGTGGAAAGTGTCACTTTTTTTCACTAGTGCTTTTTTAATTTTCTGTTCTTTTTTTAATTTTTAACGCTGTGGTCATGATGATGATGACGATGACGATGGCGATGACCATAACTATGGCGATAGCGATCACGATGACGATGGGCATGTCTAACTCAGTCAATTCAAAGTCAACAAGTTAAAGTCAAAATCAAAAATTCAAAGTCAGTCATGAATGTTGTTTATATTCATTTATATACGTCACCCAATATGTCAGATGTTACACATCATAAGCGATTACTGTAAGGCTCGCTCGTTTTTTTTATATTTCCTCACACAATGCATAGTAATACGTTGTATGATACACGTGCGTAAGATGATTTCCGCACTTGTAGCATAAATAACTATTTCAGTCCAATCTTTATACACCCAGAAATACTACAAAACCACCATGCTAAAAATCCAGGTTCTTAAATACATTCTTAGAACTGCAGCACTGCCTAGTACTAATTTGACATTCTTGCAGGGAGCTCAACTATATTACGTGGACTCCGAGGGCACGCGCACGCCCGGCAAGGTGTTCTCCGTGGGCTCGGGCTCCGTGTACGCGTTCGGTGTGCTCGACACGGGCTACAGCTGGGACCTGTCTGATAAGGATGCGCAAGGTAAATAAATGGTTTATCAAAAAGAGAAAAAAAACGTTGCATCATAAATTCTGACTTTTACTTAGACGTTCATAAAAGTTCTACCATCGCCACAATACATCTCGAAATGTCAGAAGCAGCGTGGCAGCAGTATGCAATACCTACGCGGTTAAAATGTATGGAAAAGCTGGTTAAAAAAAAATAACTGACGAAACATTTCAACACAAGGGTCTAGAATCATGTACTGAATCCATGGTAACAGTTTTCGCGCCGATGTCCCTGCCGCCCTATATACTTTTGATTATCATCAGCTGCATCCGGTTAGACTGGAAGCCGAGCCCAACATTACTGGGCCAACATAGTTGCGAAAAGCCTGCCCTTAAAAAATATCTTCATCATTTTGTAATGCAAAAATATAAGTATCAAGTTCCAATGCGTGCGTTTTTCTTGATGTCTAAGCACATTAATCGCCCGCAGTAAAATCGAATATACACATAGCCTCGAACGTTATTTTGTGCTACAATGACTTTAACCCACTCACAAATTCTGCTGACGCAAAATCATATCGTGTGTTTTAACTAGGCAATAAAGTGCAAAAACTATATTACGCAAACTAAATAAGAAATTACGTATTTAAGACTTTGTTATTTTTATCTTTAAGGTAAATAGTATTTAAGTAAACTAGGTAAAACAATGAATTAGGAAATTCAACTTTGTCATTATTTCAAGATTTGTAATGTTAAATACTGTTAAGATTTTTTATTGTCCTACAAATACCATAAAGTGTGAGCTCATGCCGCCTGTGATACAGGTTTATCCTAGTACAGGCATCTAACATTATAATACCATCATAAATTATTTTTAAGCTTTTACGTTATTAATATTATACCAATTTTAATACTGAATAAATATTTATTATTAATCTATATTTCCAGAGCTCGGCCGCCGCGCCATCTACCACGCGACCCACCGCGACGCGTACTCCGGCGGTATCGTGCGCGTGTACCACATCAGCGAGACGGGCTGGGTCAACATCTCCAACGAAGACTGTTCCGACCTGCATTACAAGTATGCCGCTGAGAAGGGCAATACTGATGCTTAGGTTTACGGTTTTAATGTAATAAAGTTTTGCTATTTGTATGCGGTTGTTTTACTGTACCACACTGACCATATTGACCTGCGAAGGCCTCGCGCCTGTGGAGGGCCTCGCATAAAAATTACTAAAAGTTTAGTTATTCGAAATTATCCCCCTCCCCGGCATCCGGTCCTGGGGGGGGGGCTAAATTACGACAAGTACTTTTAAATCTACATACAACATATTTTGGCCTTGTTTGGGATTTTTATTAAATCCCAAACAAGGCTAAAATAATGTTCAGTAACAAAGAGACAGTTTGTAGTTGCGAGGCCTACGTACCTAACTATGCAAAATATAAACGTAGCATGCTAAATTTTTCTAGCTCGCTTCGCTCGCTCTTCCATCGTACGTTTTCTTTGAATTTAAGATTTTCTGCACAGGTCGATAGAATAACTTAGATCTGTATTCAAAAGAAAATTTTACCCATCTGAGACTGGGCTAAAATTTTAGAGCTCGCTCTATCATCCTACATTATTCTCAAACCCCTTCTGCATTAGTCAACGACGAAGTATCTCCTATTTCTGTAAGAATGGTTAGAATACAACCTAATTTAAACCATCCGTGGTGGCGAGCTAAAATCAAGCTCGCTTCGCTCGCTCTTGCATCCTAGGTACTTCTCCAAATTTTCTGCATTAGGAATAGCGACTGGTATACTAGCTAGCTAGCTAGGAATAGCTACTATACAATCTTGAAAAAGGCGAAAAGTTCGTCTATTTTAATTTATGTTTGTTTATGTCATCATTTGATTAGCAATAAAACTTAACTCTTACATTACTGTATAATATTTAGCTCATTCAATTTAACGTTTTTCTTTCGTCTGGGAAATGAAAGAGGCTACGTCCCTGACGTCCAAATTTGGTCTAGCGCCGCCACTGATTGTTTACACTTAGAAAAGGACGAGGTGTTGAACGCCACAACACCTTTTCCAACAGTAAAATATTTTAATCTTACTTCAGTGTTAGAAAGAGATGGAGCTATACAAGGACTACCACCATCTCTTTTTCGCAATGGGGCTTTGACACTCACAGTACAACCGCTCGATCGCAATATAGGACAATGGTCATCTAAATAAATTAATACTTAGTTTAAAAAAAACTAAAAAACACGCTTTTACGTGCACCTTTACAAGACCTTTCTAACAAGTCCAAACACGGCTATGATACGATCATCCATCATGAAGTTCCAGTTCATATCTTCCGGCTCCATCATCAGATCAGCTCGACAGTACCATGTTATTGTATTGTCATCAAAATCACATACAACTGCCAATTTTCATAACGCTACGATCTTTAGAAGATGGTTAAATTAGTTTTCTTAGATTTGATTACATAGTTACATACATACAGGTCGACCTAATAAAAGCGTGTTAAAAACGGTTGGACCGTTCCATTTTAGTTTGGGGCCAAAGCACACACGATGCTTTAAACACCGGCGATCCATGTTTTGATCTCGATGTCGCTACTGCATCTAACTCACCCCGGATTCCGGAATTCCCCAGATTCACCGCGATCGAACGCAGCAAATCGCCGAACGCGATACGATCGATAAATCGTCGATGCCCGATGCTATCGTATGTACTTTGGGCCTTGAGTAAAAAAATTAAATTACCACAACCACATATTTATTTCGATTGCATAAACAACAAAAAAATTACCTCGAAAATGACTAGTTTATTACTTATTTTAAAACTTAAATGCCTTACAAACGGAACAACAATTCACACGAGTCTTGGGGTGCATTTCCACACTGAAGCGGACCTGCAGGAATCGACCAATCACAATGGTTGAAATCCTCATCGCGACTCTCGTCTCGTCTGTGATTTGACGATTCCTGCACGTCTCCGCTTCAGTGGGAATGCACCCTTAGGCCCGGCGAAGACCTGGCGAAGCGCAGTACAGCGCGGTTTTCCTTGCCAAAGAAATATCAACATTGCGTCTCTTTACATAAAGTCGAAATTAAATAACCGCGTACTTCTGTCCGCATTATTGCTCTCACGCACTAATGGAAGTTTATTTATTTTCAACTTTATTTCAATCGAAGCAAGGTTGCTATTTGTTTGTCAGGTCTGCGTCGGCCCTTACAAGTCTTTTTCTCTCTAACACTAGGTCTGCTTTTTCTCTTCCTCTTTTATTTTGATGTTCACTTCATCTACTGTTTCTTCTAGCTCCCAGTCTTTTAGCGGGACTTCCGTGAGTTTGTAGAATTTGCCGTGTTTACCTATACCTGGGTAGAAAAGAAATAGTTTCATAAGAGGGACATTTTAGATAAACTCGTTACAAAACACGAGACTAAGGCTGCCTGTCCACTGGAGCGGGGAAGAGAGGAGATGAGCAGAAATGTGCCAAGATTAACCAATAGAATCTAAACTCTGGACCGGAGTTAAGATTCTATTGGTTAATATTTGCACAGCTCCGCTCCTCTCCTCTCTTTTCCGCTCCAGTGGACAGGCAGCCTTTTTTTTTTTTTTTTTTGAGGATGGGAAATTATCAAATAACTTTTCCCGCTCTGGGTGGAGCGGGAGGGCGTGTCAGACTTTTACTGACTAAAACCCACCCGGGTTCCTTCCGTTGCCTGTGTGCCGAGGTCGCGATATCCCTTTCAGACAAACCCGCAACCCCGGCAGGCATTGGCCCTTCCGGACCCCGTCAGTTGGTGCTGACATCTCTTTGAGGCGCGCGTGGAACACAACGCGCCGTCGACCCGGGCCTGGTCCCTATCGGACGGCGAGCTACCCATTGCTCACCGTCCGCAAGCCCGCGCCTACGGTGGCCGGAAGTCGGCTCGCGACTCCCGACGCCCGGGGCGTCTCCTGCGGCGACTAGGGGCGCGAGGGGGCGCATTTTGTCTCTCCCTCGCGCGCTCCGCCTCCTCCTTCGCGAGCATTACTGCTTCGCAGAAGGAGGTGACGGCCTCCCATGCACTCTCGCTCCGGACCATGGCCTGAACCAGGGCCGGACGCGAGAGATCGCCGCCGCCGATCGCCTCCGTGAGTGGACAGGCAGCCTAAGGCCCGTATTACAGAACCTCACTCAACATTCAAGCATTACCTATAACTAGTTTCAACCAATCAAAAGGCTTTAAACGAGTTTTAACCAATCAAAAGGCTGTAAAGTAATGCTTGAGTTTTGAGTGAGGTTCTGTAATACGGGCCCTTAGTCTTAACGTGACTTATGTCATTGACATCTTATAGCGTGCATCGGAAAGTTGTAGTCATATTTATGAGTGTGATGCAGATCATCAAACTGAACATGGAACCAACATGGTAATCAGAAAAAAAAAAAACAACTGTCCCGTAGATTTGGGTAATAAATTTGCCGCTCTGAAGTAGGCTACAAATAACTGCGCAGTAGTCAATCTTACTTTAAAAACAGTGGCGCGCATGCCAGCACGCATGCGCAACCTAACTTCAGAGCGGCAAAGTTATTTGACACGAACTGTGCTATAGGATGAACTCTGAATAACGTAAATAAAAGTCTGCTGTTCCGAAGAAAAAACAAATACTTATTCAATGTGAATGTGTTAAGTAGAAGTTTTATTCTTGATGTGTAAGATCTTTCCTCTCAGTTTCCTGCCATCAAAATCAAAATCTAAGTAATCAAATCTGTGGGAGTGATTTCGTGAAAAGGGACGGAAGTGTGTCACAGGAAGCCGGGGCAGCGCGCGATATTTGATTTGACCTATGAGCGCGCGCAGTGCTAGATTTGGCTGTCAGAAACGACCTTGACGGCCCCGCCACTTTATTGTTGCTTATTACCAAGGTGAGATGTCAGATGTTACACATCATATGCGACTATTGTAAGACTCGCTCGTTTTTTTTTTAAGCTATTGCATAGCTTTTATCGGAGACTCTGAGCGCGGCGACCGAATGTAGAAATTCCGTAACGCAAAAAAAAACCTGACGCGAAAGTTTGTGAGGATGGATGGATGGATGTTTGTTACTCTTTCACGCAAAAACTACCGAACGGATTTTAATGAAACTTTACAGTAATGTGGCTTATATATCAGAATAACACATAGGCTACAATTTATAAAGATTTTATGTGATTTAGCCATAATATAACGATAAGTATCCAGTAAGTCGGAAAAAATCCTGCCCTCTGAGATCTATCTTTGCGTGCGCTGCCTAAACCGCTGGAGTTACATGAAAAGAATGTATTGTGGGGTTGTTTGTCTTAAAGAGTTCTAAATAAAAGTCCGCGACAGCATATATCTACCTTTTATGTGGAAGCCATTATAGCCAAAATAGTGAGCTATAAATACATTTAAATTGAATACTTTTTTTAAGTTGCATATTTTAGAGTATTTAGTTAATTCGTATCAAAATAAATACCTTCATCGCTTTCGGTATTTAATGTAGATAAAATTTGTCTTTTACACTAAGTAATTTGGACTAATATTTTAAAAGTTAGAACGATAAGAATGACCTGCGATGAGTCGACGGCGGGCGCGCAGAACGAGGGTGGAGGGGCGGGATAGGCAATGACGCGCGATCGCCGAGTGCGCGACCCGAACGCGGGCAGACGCGTGAGGGCAGACGTCATTGACGGTTGTGTAAATTCTGCGATTTAGGGGGGGGGGTATAGGGGTATTTTTTTTAAAAATTATTTTAAATCAACAATATTATCTTCTTATTTTTGAATATATGCTATGCAATAGCTTTACCGCGGCAGTCCTCGAGTGCCACACGTATTTTTATCTATCTTGGTTATGGTCTGACAATTTTCCACTTTAACCCAACAAAGGAGTATGAATATAACACAAACCTGCTTGGAACTTCTTGACGCCTTCCTTCATATCTTCGATCGCGTTTCCGAGTAGACTGGACATGATAGCCTCGTCCCTCATACTGTCCTCACTGTTGGGGTTCAGCTGGGAGTTGATGGCGGCCATTTTGTCCATTATCATGGCGTTTTCAGGGAACTTTGCCAAAGATTTGGCTAGCTTAATCGACTCGCCTAAAGCTGAAAAGTAATTATAATATTTTTTACAGAAAAGCGTGGAAGAAACACCACTGCGCTGGCAGCACTAAGGGTTAAGACGAAAGCTTCAGGGTTGCCCGCGATAATTCTTTTTTAGGTTTTTCCGATTTGCAGTTCAGTGTCAAGTTGTATTTTGTTGTATGTTGATCAAAATATAATTCACGACCGTAACAAGCATGTATTAACAGAATAATAAACATCAATCAGTTAGAATTGGCCTCAAATGTCATGATTTCACGATCATAATTATTTTGATCAACTGTACGTTGTAAATACAAAAAACCTGACGAGGAAATTGCAAAAAAACGTTAGAACATTTTAATTGCCGGTGGAAAAATATGAAACAAAAACATCGACGGTTAGATTAATGATTGTCTATTATAATACATTTCGCGGCTTCGCCAACAGGGGCTAATCATAAAATATGTAAAAAGAAACTATCCGACCCGAAAGGGGGACATAGGTACTGTAATAAAATTACCTAAAAATAATAAAAAATCTTATTATTCTTGAAAATAAAAAAGGTATTGCTATTTAAAATTCACATTTTTAGTACCAAAATTACCCAAAATCCATTAAAAATTAGCAATAGGGGTCATAAATGTTGACACCCGCTAAATGACGGCCGCCCGTAGCCCATGTATAATAACCCCGTAATATACCCCATTGAAAAAAAGAAAAACATAAAAATTACCACATGAATAGACGATACCTAACAACAACCCCACGGATCGGACCGGGCTTTTTCATATGTTGTATAGAATCTCAACTAAGTCCTTACCAGTGCCCGTAGAAGTAAGTTTACATGCCAGTCCCCACCGATTGGCGTCTACTCCCGAGATGAGCCGTCCGGTGAGCAGCAGGTCCAGTGCAAGAGACAATCCAATCAGTCCCGTCAGCTTGCGAGCGCCGAAGATAGACTGTGGGACTCCTGCAAATGATATTATTTGTCATAACATCACGCCGTTCATCCACGAAGGGGTAGTCAGAGGTGTACCTTACTACACCCACTTTACGCCAGTTATGTCTAAGTTCCATGTAATAGGGGGCGAGCCTATTGCCATCAACCGGGCACAAATGGCTGCTATTGAGAAATTCCTGATGGAAAAAACCCAATAGATAACATTGCCAGACCTTTTTTTTTTTTTTGGGTTGTATATTGCCCGGCCTGGGAATCCACCCAAGACCTCATGCTTGGCAGTAGCGCTTGCGACTACTAGACCAAGGAGGCAGTCAATATTTATTATATGTAGGTATAGCCATGTTATACCTGCCTCCTAATTTCGTAAAACACGATCAATCAGAATCTGAATCGTTTTGAAACAGATTGCTAATACATTGCTTTATAAGTTCGAAAATAAAAACTGCTCAACAACGTATAGGTATAACGCAATGAATGTTGTTGAACTGTCAAAATGAAACAAATTAGTCGTAATCGTTTACAAAAATGTGTTGCGTAATTAGACTTACATGGCAAGTGGAGTCCTGACGGAATCGTGTCGAGTAACAGATTAATAGATGGTTCATTCCGCAAAATCATTTAAATAAAAAGCGACTCTTGCTACACACAATAAAGTGCAATTCGTACAGCGCTAATCACCGACATTTATATTCACCTAGAAGTTGCCTCTTTCTATCGTGTAACTCTTAGATCTTCTGACTACGTTACACTCACTGAATTGGCCCACCAAGTCGAGCCGACCAGCTTCATACCTAAAATGCGGAGTGCGTCTTCTGTACTATTCTGTGGTCGAGTGGATACTTCGATCATGTGATTTCGACGAAATAATTAAGCCTTTAGATAAGATATGAATAATATTGCCAATAATGTGGGTCGACCGCGATTTTGTTTGCGTCACTTAAAACTTTACAAATTTTCGTTCAACTCGATTTGTTTATTTTGCGGCGACTCATTTTTGCGTCTAATGTTTATGATGATTATTAAACCGGATACCAATACAATACGCGGCTCACGTCAAGCGATGTTAATTCATCTGGCTTGATTTCTCGATAGTAGGAACAAGATATTCTGATGACATACCAAACCTCCTCCCGAGACAGCCCAGGACCGCCGTATCCTCAATAACCCGCAGATCACAAGACAGGGCGAGCTCAAAACCTTCCGCCACAGCGTACCCTGACACCGCAGCTATCGTGATCTTGTCGCAGAGAGGACGACGCTCCAGACGCATCTGCGAAATATAATGTAGGTATATTTATAAGTGCATGCTAAAATCTGCTGTAAATACAGGGTGTTTGGAAGCCGGGTGCAAAACGAGGGTTACTAAAACAAAAACTAAAAGTATGCAGTTAAAAATAAAAAACTTACTTCGTCTAAGACATGTAGGTATGGCTCAAAATGCTCTCAAACTCAAACTCAAATCATTTATTTCAATTAAACCATTACAGGCACTTTTGAATTGTCAAGGAATCGGTCTGTCAAAAATATGAAGCTAGTTGCCCATTCCAAAGCGTAGTAGGTACCTATGGAGAAGAACGGGCAAGAAACTCCACGGACACTCTTTTAAATAAAATAAATTGTTACAAAGTATTGGTTACATCATTCATGTTGAAATTATACATGTGAGAACAATGTAGAAAGACATGCACGTTAGAAGCGTCCGTAATACAAAGATAAAAACAAAGAACAATTCAAAAATTAAAAAAATCAGCCATGGCCGCTAAGAGTTGACCAGTCCCAACTGACGGCGCCCGTTCACGAACATGACGCATGGATCAGCACCATTCAGCTCAACCATTTTGAAGGGAGCTAAATGATCCAACACACGCGCCACCATCAGCGAGACATCTGCTCTAACTAAATGGTGTCAACTATCACCCCCTTAAGACTGCACCCTGCTGCGAAACACCCTGTATATTCTGTTACTCGAGGGAATACGCGTGGAAAGCTGAAATACAGGCTATGCCTAATTAAGCTTTAGATGCTTAAACGTTTGTGGACGTAACCACTTTTGTAAAGCATTAGGTACATTTTTGTAACTTACGTCTTTGGTAAAATAAATATTATTCCTAAGTATTCTTTAAGTGGTTTTTTGAAGTTACTGGACGGGGTGCTAGACCTGCTATCTAATTACGCAACACATTTTCGTAAACGATTACGACTTATCTGTTTAATTTTGACAGTTCAACAACATTCATTGCGTTCTTTACGTTGTAGAGAAAAAAATTATTTCGAACTTATGAAGCAATGGATTAGCAATCTGTTTCAAAACGATCCAGTTATGATGGTATGTTTAGTGGTGCTGAGAGAAATATCCCACCAAAAACGTCATTTCTTTTTTTTAATTTTTTAATTTTTCACTTTTCTGTTAAATATTAATAATGAATACGAGGCTTTTGATATTTTATATGGATAATTTGTAAAGTGGTTTTGTATTTTGTTTTTATTTTGTAATGTGCGTTTAGTTTGTGCAGAATAAATACTTTTACTTTCTTTTTTTTTTTTTTTCTGTAGCTAAACTAGATTGCCAACACTTACATGACGTTTTCACTGTTAAAAAGTTAAAGTTATCAGATGTAATGTATAGCCAAGTCCCTAACTCTACAAACCTTACTTGGTCAAAATGTACGGCTAGACTGTATCGCGCTCGTCGCACAGACACTCCTATGGGCTCTAAGCCCCTAACTATACAAACCTTACATCTTGGTCAAAATGTACGGCCTGGCCGTTCCGTTGAACTGTTGCATGACACCATTAAAGACCAGTGACTTAATTTCTTACCATAAGCCCACAGGAGTGTCTGTGCAACGACCGCGAAACGGCCGGAAAGTACCTGAGAGGTTTTATTTTTTATTATTTATTCCAGACCCCCATTACGGGGGTTGGCGGTATTAAGCATAGCAAAAGGTACATTTACTGCGAAGACACATGGTGCGCCAAACGTGCACCTTCTGACATCCTATATGTCAGAAGGTGCACGTTTATACATTGTGACTTATTTATACTATATCTAGGTCCGCTCATTGATTGATTAATATTACACGGTCCTATTTGCCGATGCGGCATGGTAAGTTAGTTTATTACAAGCAGTTTGTTAGTGCTCATTACTGCATTAGTTATTCTGTGTAAACCATTATGTAGTCATTTCCCTGATCACTTTCCTTAATAACCTACTTATATCACATTTAATCGGGTTCTCACAATACAGTCCATGTGTGAATCATATTACTATAAGTCTAACGAAACCAGTATACTTTAAGGACAAAATATGTTTTTTGTTAAAAATATATGCATCACCCTATATGTCAGTAGGTGCACGTTTGAATTTGAAATAAGACCAGATTCAGGAGGCAGAGAGCTTCATTCAGTAAATAAAACATCACCCTATATGTCAGAAGGTGCACGTTTGGCGCAACATGTGGCTTAGTATTAAATGTACCTTTTGCTATGCGTAATACGATAGTAAAGCCCACAACTTGTAACGAGACCGGAATCAGGCGGCATAGAGCTCGATACAGTCATTTTCATAGTAAAATTTTACATTTTCTCAATTAACTCCTGAAATACGAGAGATAGAAAGAAATTCGTCAGTGCAAGTTTTGAAGGCATTTGATAACTCAATACGATGACATTATTAGATTTTCAAAATTAGACTCGGAAATGCCTAAGTCCAACCTCTCCCATAAACTCGTTCCACTACGCGTCAGTGACGGAATCAACGTTTTATCGATATTAATAAAATCCAAAGTATAAAACCAGGATAATGAAAATTTGTGTGTTTTATAAGTCTGCTAACTACATCTTATCCTGAGAATTTGAGCTCTCTAGCATTACCCAGGCCAAAGCTATGAGGATTTGAAAATAGGACGCAACGCTTCGAGAAAAGGTAGGTACCTAATGCGTTCTGTTATTGGCTCCCCCGTCTCCCAGATACAAATGCTTTTATTAGAAGCTTTTATCTTGAATTATTTTAGTATAAAAACATGTTGAAGTTAGTTTATCATCATCCTTATTATGGTATAGGCACACTAATGAAGTCGTTATCACATTCCATCAAACGCCGGCCACAGCTGCTGATAAAACAAATTATATCAACAGGACATACAACCCGTACAGTTTCGACTTTTTGAGGCATGGCAACGCAATTGATAATGAGCGTTATGCAAGCACCTATAAAATAATACAGTTATTCCCTCAGTTTCTCGCAAAACACTGTTGTGAAAACACAGCTATTAGTCATGGCAAATAGGCTGAAAATTCTTTTATATAATCCTTTGCGCAAAGTTATAAAATACACACTAAACAGTTTTATTGTAACAAATGAAAATCCGGACATAGACGAGGTTCATGACAATTTACCGCTCAGTGCTCGGATCATACTATATGTGGTTCTTCTGTGGAATATTATAATCTACCACTCCCGGACATCAGTTCAAGCCATCCGTAACACATTTCATAGGTCGTAAGGGTCGGAAACAAGTAAGTACCTACATTAGATTATTGAAGAACATCTACAATTCTAAAGATATAGTAAAGGAAAGATAAAATTTGAGGAAGGAGATAAAATAAAAACAGAAAGAGGTGTCCGCCAGGGCGATCCTTTGTCTCAGAAACAAGTCACAGCGAAGAATAATGTGGTCTAAATATAAATGAGGAAAACCTAACTCATTTGAGAGTCGCAGACGACATAGTAACTTAATCTTTTCTCCAACAAAGGATGGTCTCGAGAAAATGACAAATGAAGTGGATAATGGGAATCGATAAGTTGGTTTAAAACAACTTAAACCAAGATTATAACAAATAGTTAAAAAGAGCCTATCTTCATCGAGGACAAGACGATTGCGTATGTTGATGAATATATATCTGGGCCTGACCTGGGCCAAATAATATCAATACAAGATCGAACAACGAAAGAAAGTGAAAGACACAGGAAAAGCACGAAAACGATTCTGGAGCCTAAAATAAATGTTGAAAAATAAAGAAGTATGGCCATCAAACGAAAACTATTCAACACCTGAATCTTACCAGTCCTCACATGGTGGCTAAACTTGGTCCCTAACTAAAGCCCATAACAAAACAATTGAAACGTGCCAGAATGTTATGGAGAGAAACATGGCGAAAAAACTCTCTGAAAGAATAATGGCTCATTTCTATTAGCCAATAACTCGGTCGATACAATGCTGTATATCGGGACTCCCCGCAGGCGGGGTGACTAATGAAGAAAGTCATCAATAATAACGCGGTCGGTACACCGTCTCGGGGAATCCTCGTGGCGGGCGTAGCGACCAATAAAATTAATCGCTCGGTAAAAAATTAAAATGAGCCTTCAAAGTAACACACATGCGGTGCAGGTTCTCAGTACACTGCCTATCAACTAATGAAAACGGTTCCCCGAATACGGTCCCTCCAGCACCCCACATGTTGGCCCTATAGACTAATGAAAATGGTCCCCTGCATGCGAGTCCTATGGCATGCATTACAGAAATCCTGCATATGAGCCCTATCGACCGATAGAAATGAGCCATAAGAACCAACAAAATAAAGAATTATACAAAAACAAATAACATTACAGTCATCACCAATAAACTCAAATGGAAATGGGCCAGGCAGGATCAGGAATGCAAAAATGGAACCAAACATTAATGCACTGGTATACAAGACACATGAAAAGAAAACAACCAGGGTTGGAAAAAAAACGATTGTTTAAAATTTTATAAAACAAATAGTTCCAAACTATTTTAAACAAGTTTTTTGGTTTTGTTTATTTTCATTTGAGCAATTTATCAAATTTATTATCAACACAAATCGATCAGGCCTAAACAACATGGATGTTTGCGAAGATGTGTAGATGAAATTAATGCTATAGCCGGTGACACATGGACAAAAACAGTGGTGACAGAAGGCAGTTGGAGAAAGGCTTTTGCCATTGATAGGCAAACGGACAAAGTTGTTGAGGTGAAAAATAAATAAACCAAAATTACTACTAACTAAACTAAACAAGTGGAATAGTGATACTGAAAATGTAAAATAAATGTGTGTTACCTATATTTTGTAAGTTACAACCGGGGACCGAAACCGGTATGATCAATATGGGTAAATTTTCGGTAACAATTTTTTTTGATACTAGTATTTTAAAGGTTACCTTAATTCTTAAATACAACCAGTATTAATACGGGTTACCGAAATAAACATGACCTCCATCTTACACGTGCTGTCACGTCGTCGGCATTAGTTAAGGGCACGAATCGCCAGTATGCGTCAGAGTCAAGTCTACCCGCGCACTAGCGAACACTGACCAATCACGGCCCTATTTTCTAATTCCAACAAATTGTCAGCATTGCGATATTCTGTGTCCTTCTCGTAATCATGGTCATTCTTAGGTAGCCGGTATTAAAATGGTAACCTACATAGAGGTACTTAACATGTTTCTTCCTCTAGTTTACCCAGAGAGCAGTAAGCTTAGTCGTAGAAATAACCAAAATTCTTTGATACCTGTATCGTAATCTATAAAACTTTTCGGTCCCTGGTTACAAGATATACATGGTTACAAATAGTAACCATGACTAGAAAAAGGATTATTATTATTAAGCTTTTAGTACAGTTTTATGCAGTAATAAAATGTTTACAAATTAAGTGTTTTCTTACCGCAGCATCCTTCAGGTTTTGATATCCTTCCTTGCCTATATCATACATGTTAAATCCTGAACAGAATGTTCCACCTTCTCCGTTGAACACCAGGACTTTGGCTTCTGTATCTTTATCAAATGCATCGATGGCTGCGGCCATTTCTCTAAGAGTGGGAATATCTAGGCTGTTACGTGTTGCTTGGCGGTCTATGTTCAGTGTCATTACCGGTCCAAATTTTTCAACAACAATATCTGAAAGTGATTTTTTAAATATATTATTTACTGATGTGTGGGTATATAGATAGATAGAAAGTGCATACAGTTCACGCATAAACATTGTTTATTTTTGTTGGTATTTAGACTCCATCTACAAAATAAGTCTTGTGTTTGTAGTGTGTGTTGTATTATATAATTGCAGAGCACAGGTGTGAGTACTATGTACTAAAGAGCTACCATTTACCGGGTAATACGTCTTTTATTGACTTGAATGTACCCTGGCGGCTATGAGTATGTCATGCTCACACAGATGTCTCGCTGATGGTGGTGCGTGTGTTGGATCATTTAGCTCCCTTCAAAACGGTTGAGCTGAATGGTGCTGATCCATGGGTCATGTTCGTGAACGGGCGCCGTCAGATGGGACTGGTCAACTCTTAGCAAACATGGCTGATTTTAATTTTTGAATTGTTCTTTGTTTTATCTTTGTATTACGGACGCTTCTAACGTGCACGTCTTTCTACATTGTTCTCACATGTATAATTTCAACATGAATGATGTAACCAATACTTTGTAACAATTAATTTTATTCAAAAGAGTGTCCGTGGAGTTTCTTGCCCGTTCTTCTCCATAGGTACCTACTACGCTTTGGAATGGGCAACTAGCTTCATATTTTTGACTGACCGATTCATTGACAATTCAAAAGTGCCTCTAATGGTTTAATTGAAATAAATGCTTTGAGTTTGAGTGCAGTAGGAAAATATACAATGTCCAGTTGCGGAAGTATAGGTAAAAGGTAAATTTTATTTATACATGTAATTATTTAAAATAATATTGATCTTAATGTATTTTGATACTAAAGTTTTGCAAACCTTACTTTTTTTTATTACTTCTATTTTCTCCGGTTCTTTTTGTTCTTGTTCCACTTTTTTTTCTTTTTCAGCGGGTTGATTATCGCTGGAACTAAATCGTACTGCATACCGTCTTAAAGGCAAATAAGTAGCAGTAATTAATCTATTCAGAATAACACTCATTTTTCAAATATTCAAATCAAAACAAAGATTTTCAAACAAGCGTGATAGGTTAGGTATATCATGAAATGTCAGTGTCAGGTCAGATATCTGTCTGTCAACGGTCCAGTAAAATCGAATCATTCAAATCAAGGGCTGCGTTCAGATAATACGATACACAGAGTACTTTATAACATACTGAAATTCGTCTCCATAGCGAGTTAAAAATCAATAAACGTAGTTTATAGTTATTCTTTTTCATCAGTTCTGAAACAATTGTTTAGCCTCCATTTCAAATAAATTAGAATATTTACATTATAATAAAAATTTGAATAACTATATAAGTATATAAAAATATACAACAACCTCGTTGAAAATTACGAAATAACGCTAAAGTAAGTTGGCAAAAAAGGCAACACTAAAAATAAACTGTCAAAAACAACAAAATCATCCTCTTGTTGGTTGGGTTTTCTCGACAAATTCTCATAGTACACGTGTACCGTCAATTTAATGTTAATAATTTCATCATTAGTATCTATGTATGGTTGAACGATCGCTGTGTGTTGTGGTCTAAGTATTGTTTAAACTCCTTGTAACCTGTTGTCCTCGTGACCCAGTTGTTTGTGTTTACATTCTAGAAAGGAGCCAAAAAACCTAAAAATGTCCGAATTTCGGGAATGGTACAACAGTGTACCGTTTTTCACCCGGTATTGGCTGACTCTGACGATGGTGTTTAGTATATTGGGCCGGTTCGGACTGTTAAACTATTACTACTTAGTGCTCGACTTCTACCCCATAGTAAACCAATTCCAGGTAAGAAATGATGATTAAAATTGTATTTGAATAAGTAGTATATTCTCTATGTCCCTACAAAATCACTAGATTATTCCAGAATTTGTCCATTGCACCATGAATATCAAAATTTCACTAAACAAAACCAACTTAGAACCCTCTACTGCTACTAAAACATTATCTAAAGTAACTTAATAAAATAAACTCTTATCAAAAAGTACATCCTTGCCCTAATCATGTACAAAAGTTCCAACAAAGTTATCATAAATTCATAGAGTTCATTCCTTGACCTTACACAAAACTATATTATTATTATTTGTAATAAACTTAGTACAAAACTAGGCTGTTGGCTAGCTAAACCAACAACTTAAGTACATAAGTGCTGTGTTATGACAATAACATGCATAACATATTCCACACTTAGTAAATAATCTTGTATACAATGAATGCCACTGAATGCTATCAAAGCCTTATAAAATGTGGGAGACTGATAAAGAAATAATGCTTCCTTTGTTTTTAAATGGCCTGGCACGGTATTGAACATAGTCCATTTCATTTCTATGGCCATAATGAGCCTATAATGTTCCTACTGCTGGGACACACACAAGCCATATAATTATTATCATTTAAATTAATATAAATTATTATAATGGTTAATTTTAACAACAATGTGACTTTTTCAATTCATATGTTCTTTCTGAGTTTATCTTGGACATAACTGACATCGGTGATGGAAAACACCGTGAGGAAACCTGGACTTATAGTTAATATAAGTCTGAAATCACCAACCCGTCTTGAGCAAGCGTGGTGATTAATGCTCGTGCCTGCTCTGTATGAGAAGAGGCCTTTGCCCTGCAGTGGGACAGTAACAGGCTGGTATTATTTAATTTTAACAGCTTCCAAATGCAATCTAAAAAATACGGTTTCTCAGACAATTTTTTTTTAGGTTCTCTTATTTTTATGTGGCTGGCATAGTTACAGCAAAAGTCAAGGAAGGCACACAGGAAAATACTACTACTAAAATAATCTTTTATAGGCATTGGTACAGTTTGATTCAAGCTTAATGGCGGGTCTGAAGCGCGCTACTCACTGCACAGTACCCCACTCCTCACCCCCGCTGACACATGAATTCGTTACTGCGCAGCGACTGTCCTCATATTCCGAGCCGCCATTAAGTTTGAATAAGGGTGTATCCATAGAATTAAAATGACAACCTCTTACATTGTACGGAACAGAACAAAAAGAAAAACTCGCCGAATGCATAACTTCTTCCTTTTTTGAAGTCGGTAAACAAAAACAAGCAACACAATAACCCCCCATTTCACTCTAACACTTTTTCCCCCTCTTTTTACAGATATGGCGACCACTGACAGCTTTATTCTTCTACCCAATAAGTCCGAGCACAGGGTTCCACTTCCTAATCAACTGTTACTTCCTGTACAACTACTCGCAAAGACTTGAGACCGGCATGTTTGCTGGCAAGCCTGCGGACTACTTCTATATGTTGTTGTTTAACTGGGCATGCTGTGTGATTATTGGCCTGCTTGTTAGCTTGCCGGTGAGTATTAAATAGAAATAAGATAAACTTAATGCAACACCAGGCTTTATTTATAAACGTTGCTTAAGGTATCAATCAAACGTCAAAAATGTACAGTCGCTAATCATTACTTAATTTTAAGCAATGTTTATAAATAATCCCCCTATAATTAGTTGCAAAACTTTTTGATGAGAATGTAAACAAATCTGTTCACGTTAAATTTTTACGCAATCACTCCCTAAACGGAGAACACATTCAACTGTATTTCGAAGGTTGCAATTTTTCAACAATTATTGTTTGAAATATCGTCGATGGAAATTCTTGGGTTATAAAAATAAACGCAACCGCAAGAAAGTGGCAATAGGCCGAGTAAATAATATAAAAAAAGAAAATTAAAAACTAAAACCCAACTACGTAGTTGGAAACTACGACAAAACGCCGACTAAAAAAGTATAACAAAACATCTGCCGTTTTTTTTTTTTCGGTTTTCGTATAGTCACATCACTCGTAATCTGTACGATTTAAGCCTTAATTACATGACTCAGTAAGGATTTGTGAAACGAAAACAGAAAAAAAAATTGTAATATATACATATACTATATTAGATGACACGTGGACGGCACGTCGTCATTTTCGGGAGCGAAAAAGAGAAGCATTATGTTTTAGGGGCATGAGGAACAGGGTGTAAAGTTCACTCATCCACCATAGAAAAGGGAGGATCCTCCGACCAGACGGGTGTCATGTCTGGCGGGCAACTGCCCAGAGGTTGAAGTCTGAAGCTTGTATATATGTCCACCGCGCGGTAAACTCTAATTGCGCGATGCAGGATTTGAGTGACGTCAGGATGTTGTGTGACGTCAGGTCTTTGATGCGTAGTTCGCATGTGGCGATGTAGATGCCGCCACAATGTTGCTGTGTGGTGCGACACTTCAGCTAACTAGCCAAGTTTTAACGTGCCACTTGCGAAGCATTTATGTATAATGCCTATAGACCTCTCTTAACATATAATATAATTGGGCTGATTGATGTAAGATTACTAGAAGAGATTATTACATACTTATTTTTCTCTTGTCTCTTCCAGATCCTTATGGACCCAATGGTCCTCTCAGTGCTGTACGTGTGGTGTCAACTCAACAAAGACGTCATCGTATCGTTTTGGTTCGGCACGCGGTTCAAGGCGATGTACCTGCCGTGGGTGCTGCTCGCTTTCAACCTCGTTATTAGCGGAGGGTGAGTTATTTTTTAACTTATTTACACTGGGGGGGGGGGGTTTACTCTTGCTAGGCTTAGTTCTAAAATAAAACACAGGTCACGACGTGCCCCCCTGCCGGGGTTGCGAGTTTGTCCGAAAGGGATAGAAAGGATCACGGGTGGGTTTTAGCCAGTAAAAGTCTGACACGCCCTCCCGCTCCGCCCAGAGCGGGAGAAGTTATGTGATAATTTCCAAAAACCAAAACAAAAAAAAAAGGTACGCTTTAACTACCAAAACACTCGCAAAATGTGGCTGACAACGTTGTTTTTAATGAATACGGGACTTTATTGTGTAGTGTGAATTCGTGACATGTATCCTGATACTTGTGACGAGTGTCGTGTGAACTCGTGACATGTGTCCTGATACTTGTGTCGTGTGTCGTGAACTTGAATGATACACTCTTGAAACATTAACATTGAGTCGCATGAAGCATGGATGCCTGCAATAACGCTACTAGAACAATCAAACTTTTAGTACCATGGAGAAAACTAGGTATTCATTACATTCATAATATAGCATTTTGCATGATAATGTATATTGTCAATCATGTATTGTAGATAGTATTCTTTACATACAATCATTGCGAGTAAATTGATGGCTAATAAAAGTGAATTGATTTACTTACAAGCGATAAATCTGTCAATCAATATGCTTCATGGTGTATTTACTGATTAGGTCCACACTTCACATAAAATAGTATGCAATTAATACACAACTGCAATGTTTTATAAACACCTTCACGCTCAGTCATTAAATAATAAAACTGATCACGTTCTATTTCTGATTTTGGTCTTATCCCAGTTATCCCGCCACTCTCTGAAGTAATGAGTACTACGTACTTACAAAAATATTCTTTCACAAAGACTTTGACAAAAAAAACCGACCAAGTGCGTGTCGGACCACGCACAATGAAGGGTTCCGTAGTTAAGATGAATTTATCCCAAGAATTTAAAAAACATGTTCTCCCATAGCATCTGCTGGGGAGTTTGTTGCGCCGCTTCTTCTCGGCTAACGCACTAGGAAGTGGTGAAGGGTGGGCGGTTTGTGGGACTGTCTTATGTAATTTTGACGTTCGAAAAGCGCTGATTCTCAGCCTAGTTTGATTATATGACTTTTGAATTTTCCCATAACTGCAAATGTAAGTTTGTAATCGATATACTGATAAAACTGTTGTTAACGATTTTCAGACTTTTTCCTTTGCTTGGTTCTTGCCAAATTTCAAAATATTGTACAGGAACTGCTGACGCCACACGCCGCCGTCGGCCTTCGCCCCAAACTTCAGCCGCACGCTCGAGCACAACACACACATCTTCACTGGACACTGCCGCCTCGATGAATGCCGGCAACAATATTCTTCCCTGTGTAAAATATAAATAAATTGACCTTTGTTGCAGAGGTGTAATGGAGCTGATTGGCATCCTCATCGGTCACTTGGCTTTCTTCCTGCTGTTCAAATACCCTCAAGAATTCGGCGGCCCTGCCCTACTGACGCCGCCTAATTTCATGTAAGTATCTACTTTTATATGTTCCTTAAACAGTGTGGCGATTTAGTGACCTGCATTCGTTAAGGGGGTGATTCTACCCGTCATACTAAATAATTTTCGCTACGAAACACAGAAGTGCTGAAGTGTCTGTACGAAAACGCCAATATGTCAGTCCGTCTCCTGGACCACATCTCGAAACCTGTCCTTGTGCAGCGAGATGTGAGACAGGGATACGTTATCTCTCCGAAAATGTTCACCACTGCACTAGAGATGTCTTCAAGGTGCTGGACTGGAAAAGGCTAGGCATCAACATCAATGGCAAGTACATAACTTACCTTCGGTTTGCCGACGATATAGTAGTCATGGCTGAGACTATGGAGGACCTCAATACAATGCTCGATGACCTCAGTGGAGGTTCCAAAAGAGTGGGTCTTAAAATGAACATAGACATGAAGGTCATGTCAAGTGCCCATGTAACTCCCACTCTCATGAATATCGGAGACGCTACACTCTAAGTTGTGGACGAGTATGTTTACTTAGGACAAACTGTCCAGTTAGGTAGGTCCAACTTCGAGAAAGAGGTCATTTGTCGAATCCGGTTGGGCAGTGTTCGGGAAGCTACGCAATATCTTCTCGTCCCACATACAACAGTTTCACAAGACGAAAGTGTTAGACCAGTTCGTGCTGCCAGTATCATTTCTTTTTCTATATTAGAAGGCTAAAAGTCACCCAAAGAGCAATGGAGAGAGCTATCTTTGGAGTTTTCTTACGTGATCGAATCAAAAATGAAGAAATCTGCAGGAGAACCCAGGTAACTGACATAGCCCGAAGAATTGCCAAACATAAGTGGCAATGGGCAGGGCACATTGCTCGCAGAACAGATAGCCGATGGGACCGAAAGGTTCTGGAGTGGTGACCGCGTACCGGTAGACCTAGCGTTGGAAGGCCTCCCACAAGGTCATCGGTGACCTTGTGGCCGCAGGAATCCGCTGGATGCGGGACGCACAGAACCGGTCAAAGTGGTGGTGCTTGGGGAGACTTATATCCAGTTGTGGACGTATTTCGGCTGAAATTATGATCATAGTCAGTCGTTTTAGCTGCCGTATAGTAAGTTGCACCACTTCCGGCTTCGACCGACACATAAATATGCCCAGCATGTACGAGTATCTCAACACACCATTCAATTTACGTAATCATGCATTTTATTATTCTGTCTCCAGAAAACAGATATTCCCCGACACGAGATACGTCGGTGGTTTCGGCACAGCGCCCCAAGCGAGGGTCCCCACGAGACCCGGAGGGACAGTGTTCGGAGGACACAACTGGGGCCGCGGAGAAGCTCTAGGAGGCAACTGATCCAAACAACCTCTTTAGTGAGAGACTTTGATGTTAGATATAGAGTGCTACAAGGATATTTTGGCGCCTGAATAACATTGACAGGTTGTATTGACAAAACAAGATAGCCACGTTAGTTCCGATTTTGGCCACGCGCCAAAATAACCTCTTAGCGCTGTACACACGGTTTTTAAGATGTGATTGTGGTGTTACTACTGACAGTTTTGTAGGTAAGTATACAGCTTTTGCTTTTATTTTTTCTTTATTGTTTTTGATTTTGTAGAGTGTTGTTCAAGTTTGAAATATGTTTTTCTTTATGTACCTACACCTCTGATCACAACTTGAAAATTAGTGATGCGAATGAATGTTTACTATAAAGTTAATTGTATTGATGGGTTTTTTTCTGATGGGAAAACATTGGTTTTATTTGTGGTGGCATTTTGTATTAACTTTATAGTGGAATTATTATAATAGTGGTTGAATAGGATTTGTGCTCATTGAATTGCTTTGAATGAAAACACTCACGTTGAACGCTCCTACCAGTCCATTGGCCAATAATAAAGTGTATCAAAATATAAAAACTTTTAATCTTGCTTTAAAAGTTTTTATATTTTGATTTTTTTATAGTCTTGGATAATTTAGTTGTCTTATTACCATTAGATAAGTCTCAGACATACGTGTCTATGGTGGAGAGAACCTTAGTCTGTGGGGCCCTATCATTTAGATTGAGTTTATCAACAAACCGGAATTGACACATGGCAACACCAGTATTTCTACTATTGCACATTTTGTCGCTTTAGTAGTAATTTGAATATAATAACCTGCCGTGTACTCATTTTAATTTGTCAATGAATAAATATTAACCCAACATTGAAGTGTGAACAGGTTTCGTTTATGCCTTTATCGTAACTGTGAAATGGATTTAACTATTTTTAGTAAAGACGAATTATTGTAATAGGTCAAATAAAGTCATGCTGAATGCTATATTTACATAAGTTTTTACAACACATGTGACTTTTATTTACACTTGAACAAAGTAATACAATTCTTGCGTGATAAATAAATACACCTTTATTAAACAAAATGGTAGTTTTCGGTAGGAGTCAAACCTAACCGATCGGTCTACTGTCGACTGCCGCGTCCTATTAACGTCGTCGAGCGAATACGCGATCGGTCGCGCGCGTGCATGTCACTTTTTGTTCGGAAAACCGGAAAGCGCCCTCTGTCGGTGCGACCACGCGTTCAGGTTCACCGAACAAGAAGTTCGAACGATCGTGTATTCGCGCGACGATCGCTTCTAAATAGGACAGGGGTATCCAGACGAAAGGCATCCATGAAGATACACGAGCGAGGTAGTGAACCTTCTTGCAACTACACTGCCAAAAGGATCTTTTGGCGCTTGAATGACGTTGACAAGGGGGCGCTGTTGGCAAACATTTGTGCAATATTGTTTTGTGAAATGTATTGAAGAAACAAGATGGCGACGTCAGTTCCGATTTTGGCCACGCGCCAAATGATCCTCAGTCCACTCAGACCTCCTATATGAAGCCTTTGAGCAACACATTCTATACATGCTGAATAAGATGACCTATGTTTAGTATTGTGGGAAATTAGTGGTTATAGTCAGCGCGCGCGACTGCTAGTCACCGCCTGAGGTATATTAGCTGTGAGAGGGGGGAGGTAAACAAAGGCCAAGCTAACTCAGTCTGCCAATTTTGTCAATAGCGCCCTCCCCGTCTCATCTCAGCGGCGGTGACTAGCAGTCGCGCTCGGACTGTAACATATATTCCCAGATAACTTTTATTAAGTAAGATTTAGTATCAGCTTGCATTGTCAGATTACGTATCAATAATTTACGTATGGTGCACGATGTGAATATAGCATTTACAATTTATTATACGAAAATTACCTCTAAAATAGTTAAATAGTATCGTGAACACTGTATATTTTACTACAATGCTAACAATTATTTTTCAATGAAGTAACCTGTAACATTTACACCAATTATATGCATTACCTAACATAATTATATTATTATTATTGATCAACGAATTGGTTGAAAATGGGAAACTAGCTACCTAAAAATAAGAACTGTTTTTGTACGCAAAATCTCGGGAACTACTGAACCGATTATGAAACAAATACATTAAGCATTTGTGAAAAATAAACAGCTTTATTTATGTATTGTCTATGGAAAATGTTCTATGTTACATTTTGCTGGAAGTCCTGTTTCCCATTTTGAACTTTTAGATAATGTTAATTTAGTTTTAATTTTTCACTTTATATTAGTTAACTCCACTAGAGCCTTGCATTTATTTCGAGGTAAATAAAAGACTATAATTATAATTTTTATTTAAATAATGGGCGTTTATCTTGAGGGCCTTACCACTCTTCGGCCTTCTTACCCTGTGACCTATTTAAAAGTTATTGTCGCGTGCATATTTTTGTTCAGAAAACCGGAAAGCGCCCTCTATCGGCGCGACCGCGCATTCAGGTTGCCCGAACAAAAAGTGACAGAGGAACGCGACGATCGCATAGAGCGTTTATTCTGAAAGTTGGCAAACAAAATCCCGTGAACACGATGACCACATCTGTTTCCGGCCCGGTTCTATAGCCACCGAGCGCTGCAAGCAAGAATAGTCCTTACGGTGGTTAGATATGAACTTCTTCGATGGTACACATACACATGGCTACACATCAAGCTATACATGTCCAGTTTGTGTTGATCTCGCATTGTATAGGATTTCCGTACAAAAGCTTATACTTACTGGAAATCTATAGCTTGACGTAAACAATACGCCCAGTTTCGCATTTATACAAAATATTTCTTTTTCTATGTTTTTGGGGTTGGCTTCCAGTATAACCATAGCGCCTGAATATATCAGAGTTTATAAACGCAATAATTACTAAAGTATTTTTATTTATTTATTAACATAAATGATTAATACCTAGTATTTGTTATATTGACGAAGACATGAAGATATCAAGAGACACACTAGATTATATTTCTATAAGTATGTAACAAAATTGTTTTAACAATAAAACATGCGGTTGAAGATTGTGTAGTTTTATTGATCACTATCCAGTACAATAGCAGTAAAATAGACGATGTGGAAATCACTAACTCGAAAAAACAAGAAAAAATATAAAAAAAATTGCACTATTTGGACACCTTCACCTTCTCAGGAATTAGTCGAGTTCATGTTTTTTTTTTCATAATAATATTATGAAAAAAAAGTCGAGCACGGCGGCGGCGAGTCGTTTTCCAAACTCGAGCATCTAGCCCGCGCAGCGTATTTGTCGCCACATGTATTCGTTGGCAACGTTGCAAATCGCTGTCAAATAATTCGCTGTTTTGATTATTTTTTAATATTACTAAATTAAATTATAAAATGTCGCTCTATGGTGCACTAAAATATTGATTAGGAACTGCAATAACTAATATAATATTTAGTGGTGTGAAAAAGGCACATTTGAAACTGTGGCGGCATCTACGTCGATCGACATAAATATTATATACAAGATCCAGACTTCAAATTTTGGGCAGCAGTTGCCCGCCAGACACAACACCCGTCGGTCGGAGGATCCTCCCTTTTCTATAGTGGATGAGTGAACTTTACACCCTGTTCCTAATGCCTCTAAAAACCCATCCAAATTAGGTGCTTAAAAAACTGTTACAAAACCCAATTCAGTGTTATTATTGCAATTCATAATCAATATTTTACTGCACAAAAGACCTATTTCTTACACGATCGTCGCGTGCACCTGTCACTTTTTGTTCGGAAACACGGAAAACGCCCTCTGTAGGCGCCACCACGCATTCAGGTTCACCGAACGAAAGGTGACGGATGAGCGCGAATTCGCGCGACGATGACTTCGTGAACATAAGGACTTCATTAAAATAGAGGTGGCAATGATAGAGATGTTTTACCAGCAAGAAGCACATAAGGTTAATAGGCGTTAAATAAAACACCAAACTAAATAAACGCAATTCACTATATTACACAACTATACAATTACACTTTAATGCTTCTCTTGCTGTTTGTCAGCGGGGCCGTGTTCTTTCTCCCACATGGCAATGAATTCCTTCTTCCGTTGTTCACGGAGCTTGAAGTACTCGGGGTAGTGAGCTTTCTCGAGAGGGTGCCAGTAGTCTATGACCCAGTCGGGTGGAGTTACTACACGCTCGTGGGCAACGCCTCCCAAGCTTGTTGCGACTGGGGAGAGAAGATGGGTTGTTACGATTAGTTCAGGCGATAAGGTACCATTCCGCAGGCGGTAGCAGCAGGCGACCACGACTGGTTTCTATGTATTACTATGAAATACGTTCCGTAGCCAGCGACACGTCGGTTTCATAGAAATAGGTACATAGAAACCAGTCGTGTCGCGGCGACACATCGCCTGCTACTGCCGCCTGAGGTCGACTGCGGAATTGTCCGCAAGGAAATCGAAAGAAGCTGTTTTTAGTTTTGTTGTGGGCATTTTTTATCACTAAGGCAGGCACCCGTCCCACAAAATATTTGCAGTCAGTCATAATATTGCAGTCAAATATTTGCAGTCAGTCATAATATTGCAGTCAAATATTTGCAGTCAGTCATAATATCTATTTGATTAAATGCTTGGATACCTTGTCGGTTTCTTATCATTATTCTTCTGTGCAGCATTATTTTGAATGGATATTGGTAATTGATGTAATAATCATATTCAAAAGGCTTGAGTCTAGCGATTACAATAGTCTAGTCCTTGTTGATCAAAGCATCTAAAATATGGGTGACCAAACTCTTTGTAAAGCACCTGTCCCGCAGCAGACTAGCTACTTTTAGTATTGGCGATCGGCGATGCTAAAAGTAGCTAGTCTGCTGTGGCCCTAAGCGAATATTTTCTCGCTCAAGAAACGTACAACAGGGAGAGCTCTCGCCAGCAGTGTGAACAATATACAGGCTTAAATTTAATTATAATAAACAAATAAAAAAAAACCTTTTTTTTTTATTTGTTTTTTTTTTTCGTTTTTTTTTGTCATACCTGAAAAAGTATGGTTATAATACGTGGTTAAAATATTGCCAATGAATTAAATTTCAGCCTGTATATATATCTCTTTTACTGACACAGGACCTCCATCTATTGTACGTTTCTTTGGCGAAAAAATAATCTGTATAGTGAATATGTATGTAATTATTTTTATCTATTACCAATAGCCATTCAAAGTAACAACAATATACTGTAGTTAACTTTTCACTGCAAGCAATTTGTATGATAAATTGCATTTATTTATAAACATTTTTTTACACAATGTGCAGTCTGAAAAAAAACTAGGAAATATAAATTGTTGCAAATGATCTTGATGCATTTTCATTATTAAAAAATATTTAGCTGCTTTTCATTGTATTTTGATTATAGGAGATTTGAATCTATACTCTATTTGTTTTTTTTTTAATACGATTAGACATTTAACTAAACCTTTTAACATTCCATTCAACCTATTTTGACTTCTATTGCGTTGGTGGCAACGTCAGAATCAGTCTAGAGGACTGTAAAAAAGGTTTGTTTAAAAGTGGAATCTTATTTCAAATGGAGTATAAGTGAATTGATAATAAATATCTTTTGTATGTATAGATAAGCCACTCAAAGCCCACAGGGCCATCTAACTCTACATGGGATGAAATTAAGTTTTGTTTTTAATTATTTGATCAAAACCATTTCAATGCCTCCGAAATCACGTTAAGCTGTTACGCGGCTGTCATTCGTGGATCTTTGACATTCTTACCAAGGGGCATTGTATTACCCAGTAACTGGGTTGTGGTTGTTGTGGGTTATAAGGTCAGATAGGCAGTCCCTCCATGTAAAATACTGGTATTCAGCTGCATCCAAGTACACTGGAAGCCAACCTCGAAATAATTGGGAAAATGCTAAGCAGATTGATTTATCAGAATCATTTCCAGAATTTCAAGTTTTCTTTTACAGACAACTGCCTGATCTCGTCAAAGGCAAAGGCAGCATACAACAGAATTCCTTTTTATCATGTCTTATCGATAGTTTGTCACTTGCTCCATAAGTGCAAGCAAGACAGTCTTATAACAATATTTATGGCCCGACGACTCAGTTCTTAATGCAGTGAATAAATTGGTGTGCACAGTGCTTTACAGTGCACTAAAATATTTTAAAATAACCAATGTTAAATAAAATATTCAACTTACAAACTCTTGGAATAGGATGCTGAACTAAAAACAATTCCTGCTCTCCTTCCTTGAGCAACTGTCCGGCTTTAATCATATCAACCTCCTTGGCATGCTTGTTGAACCTGTCCCGAAGGAGTACCGCCTGGTACCGGTATACATTGCTGGAATATACAGAATAGTTTATTTTATTTGTGACTTTATATTTGACATACTTTCATTCACATATTAAAAAAAAACATTGAATAATTTAATAAATAATATAGAGAAATAATAATAAAAACATCATAATAATATAAAAATTTAATTTCTCTACACAAGGTATGAATCTTTGACAGTAGTGCACGAATAAGGAGCTAACTTTCTGAGAAACTGGTGCCTGAGGTAGGTTTATATAAAAACCTGCATTACAGGTTACCAGGCCCTCCTGCGTGATTGGACCATAAACAATGCAGGAGCCTTAACTTAGGATGAATGAAAAACATAATAAGTATTAAAAAATACAAGTGGAAGAAATAATCATATTATTATAGTGCTCAACCCACAGGAAAGTGGTAAGAGGTAAGTTGAAAGCAATTAGGAGTTAGGAATTTCATCAATTTGTGCCATGTTTTAAGTATCACATTCTGAATCATCCAGTTGTTTAGTGGCAGCAGTTATCTTGGTTAGTATTTAAATACACAACTTGGTATTTAGCGGTGGCCAGTCTCAGGAACTATTATTGTTGATAAACAAATCACATAAGTACCTACTTAACTAGAAAAAGGTGTAGGTATCCCCTTTTAGTTTCTATAATAAAGGAATGGAAAATGGGATCAAAGAGGAAATTAAAATTCAAGGATGACAGTAGTGGATTGGATAAATAATTGCACAGATGACAATGAATTCAAGTAGATGAAAAGTAATCAAATCTAATTTGTTTTCTCTACTTTATACATTCTTCTACTTAATTAGTACTCTCTAAATAGAACCCACGAATAATCTAAATATATTTGAGTAAAATTTAAGCTAGACAAACTCATTTTAACAAACCAATACAATTCGAAATGCAATGGTTTTAAAGTTCTTATAAAACAATAATTTAATAACCTTCTATGTATGAACACTTGAAAAATACTTTTGGTGTTGGGTTTTCTCAAGGAAAGGATTTAAAAATCAAAATATATCTGCAAAAAAGGCATAAATTGTGGTTATGTTTGTAAGAATTACGTAATGGGGAAAACAAAAGGAAAGCAAGGGAAGTTATTCATTTAAATATATAGTTAACTTTACCGTCTATCGTAATACGCTTCCAAATTGCGTAGAGCCCTTTTGTAAAGGGAGCAAACCTTTTGAGTGTGTGTTTTTACCGCAACAAATGGAACGTTCGCCATTTTCGTTGTTTGGCTACAATGACAGCTGTGAATTGTCACTGTCACAAATCCACAAACTATAAGATATTTTTTCAATCAAGCTCTTTTCAACCAAGGAAACTGCAATATAAGTTATTTTATTTATGGTTTTCTTACCAACGACCTTTTACAATGAAAATAAAGAAACGAATCCTTAATAATCCTCTCTATTAATCTCTGAAATAGATCCTCTCATTTTGGAAGGTAGGTAAGGTATCACGTCATGCTTCCTGGCGGAACCACCTTTGCTGTAACAAGTATAAGTTACATGAAAAATTCTACGGAATGTCTATAAAATTCTAGTCCTATTAAAAAAAAGTCTATATCTCTAGTTTCGACGTAAACTTATAATTAAAGTGGTTCCGCTGCAGAGTATCCTTCCCGGCGGAACCACCATGATATTTCTATTACTATACGTAGTATAAGCAAATATATAGTATCAAATAATTCTATAACAATTCTATATTGAACCAGCACCCCCAAATCCTCAATCTATATTAAATTAGTATAAGAACTCACGACACCATAATCTTTTTCGTAGAAATGGTCATGAGCGCCTGAAGTAACAAAAAAGCAAAGACTCAAGTTTTCCGTAAATGAATAAAAAGGTTGTTTTAGTTCAGGCGTTACTACTTAAATAGACTATTTCATCTAGTTAAATAATCAGTACTAAAACATTGAAACACAGCATACTGTATTTTTTATTCTCGATCAGCTATCTAATTACGCAACACATTTTCGTTGACAATTCCGACTAATCTGTTTCAATTTGACAGGTCAACAACATTCATTGTGTTATTTACGTTGTTGAGCAGATTTTTATTTCGAACGTACGAAGCAATGGATTAGCAATCTGTTTCAAAACGATTCAGATTCTGATTGATCATGTATTACGTAATTAGGGTACTGAACTATATTGTTTGGTATTTCGGTTCGCACTGTAAAATTCCGTGGATTAAATGATACTTCTGTGGATGTTCTAAGTTACAGAGCTGAAGTTTTGTCCAATTTTTTTAAACAATAAAGCGAAATAATAATGTCCGAATTATTGACTGCAGCTATAACGTTACCAGAATCTTTGAGGGACTATTATTGAATGAATTTTACAGTGCAAAACATGAAAAGATATGCCCTATTTGTGACTTCAAAACGGAAAGAATTTGTCCTATATTGCCACTCGATATTTTGATTTTGGCAGAAGATGGCCTAGCAACTGGATTGGAAAAGTCAGCTAATTCAATGTTGATTGAAAAAACGAACTCATCCAATCATCAGTGCAATAATAAAAAGGGAGTGATAACTAAAAAATACAAATTAAGTTATCATTTCTAATCGATAATAAAAAATACAGTATCGTTACCGCCATAGAATATGTGAGGTTTACCATGTGGCTTAGGACACTATAAAGCACACTGCAAAAGTGGCGCCAAATGGTATTGTTATGATGATTCTTCAATTTAAGTGACAAAAACAAATGAAGAAGAAGTATGATTTTCTTTTTTTTTTGGTGTATACTTAAATTAAAAATATAGGTGAGAAATATTACAGTGGTTAATTTCTTACGGTCCCTATACCTAGCTGTGTTGCAATGTTTTAATAAGTACTTATGTTTAACTCGATGAAATAGTATATTTAAGTAGTAACGCCTGAACTAAAACAACGTCTTATTCATTTACGGAAAACTTAAGCCTTGCTTTTTTGTTACTTCAGGCACTCGGGACAAAAAAAAAGCGAGGCTTAAGTTTTTTTTTTTTTTGTTACTTCAGCCACTCATGACCCTGACAGGATTGAGAGTTTGTCCGAAAGGGATATCGCGACCCCGGCACACCACAGGCAACGGAAGGAACACGGGTGGGTTTTAGTCAGTAAAAGTCTGACACACCCTCCCGCTCCACCCAGAGCGGGAAAAGTTATTTGATAATTTAGAACCCTCAAAAAATAAAAGAACATCTTAAACTTAGAACATCCACAGAAGTATCATTCAATCCACAGAATTTTACAGTGCGAACCGAAATACCAAACAATATAGTTCTGATCGAGAATAAAAAATACAGTATGCTGTGTTTCAATGTTTTAGTACTTATTATTTAACTAGATGAAATAGTCTATTTAAGTAGTAACGCCTGAACTAAAACAACCTTTTTATTCATTTACGGAAAACTTGAGTCTTTGCTTTTTTGTTACTTCAGGCGCTCATGACCATTTCTACGAAAAAGATTATGGTGTCGTGAGTTCTTATACTAATTTAATATAGATTGAGGATTTGGGGGTGCTGGTTCAATATAGAATTGTTATAGAATTATTTGATACTATATATTTGCTTATACTACGTATAGTAATAGAAATATCATGGTGGTTCCGCCGGGAAGGATACTCTGCAGCGGAACCACTTTAATTATAAGTTTACGTCGAAACTAGAGATATAGACTTTTTTTTAATAGGACTAGAATTTTATAGACATTCCGTAGAATTTTTCATGTAACTTATACTTGTTACAGCAAAGGTGGTTCCGCCAGGAAGCATGACGTAAGGTATCGCAATATTATTATTACCTATAATCCATAGAACAAATTATCTAAAGAGTCTTGAACCGTGGACGTCAAAGATTCGTTCATAAAAAGTACTCTGTGATTCGTTTACATCACAGAGCACTTTATAATACTGGGTTCACATCTGTTACAAGGCCGCATGCACGCCTCATCACATCACATACAACAACTATCTGCTTGTAATAAAACGCATCCGCTGAATAATCTGTCACTTGAAAATTGCTAACGATTTGGCGATGAAGGCTTTTCGTAATTTTATGTTTGTGGTTGCAACATCACTTGTGTGTATTGTTATCGACTTTTCAGATACCTAGTTACAATCGTCGTTATACAGTAGTTACGCATGCCCGGCACGTAACCAACGAGCACCTTAAAAAAATAGGACCAGCGTTCTATTCTATTACTGTTGTTAAATATTCTGAGGTCCATTGAGTTGATTTTTGATAAACACTAGGAGGCTTCGAATGTTCATAGCAAACAAATCACAGAGAGAAATTAATAATTTATGCTCTAAAACGTGTGACTCCGTAGTTTTAATTTGTCTGTCTGTGATGTCATGTATAAACCTTTTTTTTATGACTTTTGTCGTAGTTGAGTTTTAGCTTTAAAACTTTATTTTTATAAATTATTTTAGGGTATTTTTATACAGGGCTGCCACCCTGTATAAATATACCTACCCTAAAATATATTTTTTAATGAATTGATACCCAACACGGCATGTGACGTCACATAGCCTATTATAACCAGCGGACGATCAAGATGCTTCCAACGATACCTCATTTGTCAAATTATGATGAGTACTTTAGAACTTATGAGGTAACAGATCAACATACATACCGGTCAAAATCATAACCCTCCTTTTTGCTTTGCCGTAGCCGGCTAAAAAAACAACTTTCACACATCCTCAAACCTCCGAAGGAGATATATTGCAATAATTAACTGCGTGCAGTAGATGATGTGATAGGTATTTGGATAATTCTACAAAGTTTGTGTACAATCTTTGATTTAATAAATTCGATTGGCTCTTTCAAAGCTTGAAGATTAATAAACTTATAGTCCTCGTAGGCTTCTTCGGGTTCAGCTACAGCAGGAAAAAATGCGGCCAACTCAGTGACATATGCATCAGAATTGGCCAGAGCTGCAAATAATACAGAAAAAGACCGGAGTTTATTCCAGACATTCCGTGGAGATTGTTCACACCATATCTATCCTGGACACAGAGGTTTTCCAATTATTTCTGTGTCCTCCTGCCTACACATAAGGAGACTCACTTGACCCATAGACCTGTCTTACGAAACGCAACTCAATACGCAATAGCCAATAGGTACGTGAATTCAAATAGCTAAGTGTTTATACGGTTGAGCAAACTAATAGGCTAGCTAACCTGAGAATACAAAGACTGTAACTATAGGGGTAAAATTAATATACATTTTGTACCTAAGAAAGTTAATTATGTACTTAGTAGAAGATCTATCTATATATACATACTTAATGTCGAAGTCATTTATGAGCCTACTGAAAGCAGAAAGCACTGCCTACAGTAGGCTACAGACAGGGCTGTCTGATGAACGACAGTACCTATCGTACCAGTCCTAGGTAAGTAATACCACAAACTAAAATATCGGTCAAGTTTACGACACTGCACGATACGATCTATGAACGATAAATACACGAATGGTGACGAACCAGAAAAGTCCGCAAGAGAAGACTCTCTTCCGTCTCTTCGCCCCTGTTTATACTTCTCCCCTGTTTCATTTGGGTTCGACTCTCCTCGTCATTATTTTTGGTTTGTCGAGACATCTCGTTTCGTTCTCCGTCTCACTTACAGACATACCGTAAGTCAGAAGGAGAGCGAAGCGCCCATAACGACGGCCGAAACTACGGATTTCGCTTAGGGAGTAGGCCCCCAGTTTAGGACTGTTGATGTAAATCACACAGTGGAAGATTATAGTTAGGTAGTTAGGTATAGCGACTTAATTGATTATCAAAGCATTTTATTTGAAAAAGAAGTCTCATTTGATAGGTACCTTTGAGAGATATTTGAGTTCGTGAGAGCGTTCAATAACAAGTAAAAAAATATGGAGAAGAAATTGACAGGATCTTGCCAGTCATCTGCATAATAAATATCGACCATTAAATTAACTGTTCTGCTGCTACTGGCTGGCCTTTACCGCCGGTGCTGTCGCAGTCATACTGGCCTTGAAGAAGATTATATTTTGAGATAAATACGCAATGTGCAAGTTTCAGACAACTTTGTAGAAAATAATGTACAATACTTAGGTAGGTGCGTACCTAGTAATTTACGTAACACAATAATAAATTGAGAATTTGAAGAATGAAAAGAATAAAAGTCATTGATATTTCAAAAGTAATAAGTATCAATGAAATTTCAATCAATCGTCATAATTAAGTAGGTCAAGCAAAATTTATCTGTTACTTGTCTGGGCGACTTTATCATTTCAATTTTTTGTAAATTTTGACGTTCAAAAGTGCCTTTTATGTGCCTAATTGAAATAAATTGTTTGACTTTGACTTATTTTTTTTTAAATTGAACCACTATAATAAATTATCACCAAAAGTCAGACTCTGCCACTGCGCAACAAGGAGGAAAAAAGAAATAAATATAAAATGGAACATGCAAACAGCCTTTTATTGCGACGTACCCAGCAATCGGAACACTAACGATTGAATTATTGCAATATAATTCTATCAAAATGCAATCACGAAAAAAATGTACCGACACGATTAAATCGGGGTCAAAGAAAGTTAGGGAAACCGCGCGTCGAGATGACCAATCGATGAGAACCGGTCGCGACGCTCCACCAATCAGAGAAATCGCGCTATCCTTTTGAAAATGGGACACTGATCCCAGTTCATGGTTCCAAAAAAGGCTTTTTATGCTTGAAGGAGCTGTAATTTTTACTAGGTTTTATATAGGTAGCGTTTGCGTTTATTTCGACTAGATCGACTGGTTCACACAGTAAACATCGCGTACATTGTTGTACCTATCTCAGTGTTGAAGCGACACTCGGTGCGGTGGCCGGCCATCGTACGATTTTTAAATTTCGAATTAT
This sequence comes from Agrochola circellaris, assembly GCA_914767755.1. Classification (NCBI taxonomy): domain Eukaryota; kingdom Metazoa; phylum Arthropoda; class Insecta; order Lepidoptera; family Noctuidae; genus Agrochola; species Agrochola circellaris. The sequence goes on along the minus strand of OU611850.1, from coordinate 6,650,183 downwards.
ATTTTTTTTTTGTTTTCTTAACTTTAGTGTTCTTAACATCAGTGAAGTAATTCAATCGAATTGATTTATCAGTGAAAGATCCTTAGCGGGATATTCTACGTTTTGTTCCTGTTGGAATTTCCTTTGCTCCCCGTATTTCAGGTATGTATTTTTTATGGATACTCCATGTATACAGACAGACGCCTATTTTTTTTTAAATGATTAATTATGGCTTTTGCATAATTCAAAAATATTTAAATAAAAAGTGTTCTCGTTGGTACCATTTTTGCCACATAGGGTAAGTGGCTGGAAACTTTGCTTTGTACCTTATATACCAGTTTAAAAATCGAGGTAGGGCACAATAGGTGATTCTATAAATGTGGTCTCTCCCTAGTCTGACGTGGTTGTTTGGGCATGTGAGATCTGTGTACCTGCCCCTAAAGTAAACCAAGGCCTCCACGACCGAGGGAATCATTTTAAGGGACACGTTTTTTGAACCACTCCATTAGAAATTGAAGGAAGTTCATACAATAATCGGGGATCTATGAAAGTACGAAATAAAATCGCTGTTTGCTTTGAACCCACTTTAATTAAGTACTAGCTCATGTTCTAGCATATTGTGTCCATCATAAAAAAAATCCCAAAGCGTCATCCATGCAATCCATGCATGGCCCATTATGGCTGATCATGGACCTATTGTGGTAGAACTTGACCCGAACATCACGGTTCGAGCACATAGGTATTAAGTATTAAGTACATATAAGGTAGGTCAGCAACTGGTCCAAAGGCTATTGGGTCCATTATTACATGTTTTGTAAGTATGTAGTATAATGAGATTTCATCATGTCGCAACTGATTGCGCGCGCGCAGACCTTCGAAGTTCGAAATAAAAGTAAAGCGTAAAGTAAACTTGATGTAAAAGTGAGCGATCAAGGTTTACCGCTTGCGGTAACTACGAAATACGTTCCCAAAGTACTACTGACCCTTGTAGGAAAGTTCGGGCAAGGGTTTAAACTTTTTAAGTTAACTTCCTGCAGTCTAATTACGCAACACATTTTATTTCTGATTACAATTCTGAATTTAAACCAACTCCAGTTTTAAACGCATGCCATAATTGGAATTACGATACAAATTTTTTAACAACAGACGGAAATTGGTTAGGGATGTTCTAACCAAAAGGCCATAATTTGTTTACTCTGTGATTTTGTTACACCATATAGGAATGATTAATTTCCAAATTATTGTGCAATTTTTTTATTTTTTTTTAGTTACAACTGATGTTCTACTACTGCTTATATATGAAAATGGACAATGATTGCAGAAAAATCTAAAACCAAATTTTAAAACACTATCTACCAAAAACTACCATAATTGAAATACGTAACAAAACGTTTTTCTTTTCACGTTTTTGTTATCTGTGGCCAATGACAAAATCGTAGAAATGCAGTGTTGTCAACTTAGTAGGATTTCCACTAAACCTGGGGGTTTGGACACCCCTACTGGCGGAGAAATTTTGCTTTCAGATGTGGTTTTGTCTAGTGGTTAGTTTATTCAATTTGTAGAAAACAATACAATCAATTACAAAAACTTTGACTCGAGAAAATATTAAAATAACACGATAATGGCATGTTTTATTGTTTGTGTAAAACCTGTGTTAGGTTAGGTTAGACTGACACAGCATGACGAATATATTGAAGACACACAGGGGCTCCGCCCGAGAGATCGAAAAACAAAGTCATTAAAAAAAAACCCACGGGAACATACTTCCGGGATAAAAAAATATGCCGTTAAGCCGTTTGAAAACAAACATCTTTTCATTAATTATACTGCGGCTGCCATTTGTCATACCGCCAACGAAATAGAAGTCAAAATCGGTTGAACGGACTGTAAAAAACGTTTATATAAATGTCTAATCTTATTTTATTAATCGAGTATAGTTTATTTCTGGTGGTTTGAAGAACTACCACTAGTGGACTAGACATGGGCGTTTCTGGATTCTTACGCAAACAGTTAAATATCCTATTTCAGATTTTGAAATTGTTTTCAAAATTCGTTTTTAAAAATCGATTTCAGGAGAGGCTCCGGCTCGCAGTTTCGATCGTCTCTAGTAATATTATTCGGTTGTAAGTGCATCGATCAAAACTATTCAAACATAAACAAATACTTCCTTACGCAAAGCTACTCTTGCCGTGGTTTTGTGAAATCGGTTTGTCTAGTTTGGATAATCAATACTTTAACACTAATCGATTCGACACTAATCGATTTCTGACTGAAATCGGAAATTCGTTTTGATGTATCTGACGCATGCTTATATTGGACTCAGGGAAAAAAACTGGCAGCACTGACTTAACGATCTGCCGTTTCATTGAAACGACGATGCGAAATATTGCCTGTCTAAAGTATACCTTTACTGCTCTTACTTTATCAGTGTGTAGGGAAAAGAACAGGATGGGCATATAACATTACATGTTAAACATTCAATCATTCTTTGAAATCTGTGGAGAATATGCTATCAATCATGGATGTTTTTGTTTATATTTTTCAACATACAAAATTATATTTACTATTCTCTTACAGAAACATGGGCCTATGCTAAGCAGTTTTGGAACATTTTTCTTGTGGCTTGTGGAAGTCGGAAAAAATCTCTCGTTCAAGACACTGCGTGCTGTTTTCGTTTTTACTGGCTGCACTAAGACTTTCATAGGCTGTTTTGCTCAATTGCAAAAAGTACCTAAGTGGATATTATCACCAAGTAAGTAAGCCAATATAAATAGGAATAACCTGTGTATCTTCGTATCTCATTCGATTATTGTAGTTGTAGGTATTGAGGTTAACTATTTATTGTGATTTAAATAATTATTGAGTATCTTTTCTATGTCCGTCAACCTCACATTCTAAGTGAATTTTTTAATTGATATTTATGTACATAAGTAGATGTTGAAATAAACTATTATAACCACTAACCAAATAACAACTAACTACAAAACATATTTATAATTTATTTTCACAGGTGGTGTCTCGAGCTGAAAATACAAGAATACCGCTACCCAACATGAATCTTGTTGATCAAACATGGATTGGTTAACCAATCTTCTGTATTAATCATTGAAGGTAAGCTTTTTGACACATAGTTAAGAATCAAGCATAGCAAGTGACTTAATTATAAAATTATGAATATATTTCCTTGGCCGAACTTACTAGATACATCATACATTTTGTGTGCCTAACTACTGTTTACTACAAAAATGTTGTATTATAAAATATCTGGAGACTGAAATATCAGCCCTAAATAAAGAAGAAATTATACCACCAGCAGCAATGACTAGGCTGATGGCTTTTGTCCAGCCATGGGCCTAATGAAGGCCTAGTTGATATGCCTACTTTACTTAGCCACATAATGTTTAAGTACTTTATTTGAGCAGAAAATAATAAGATTTTGTTTTAAAACTAGAGTTCCTGGGGCGTTTCACCTATGAAGTCATGAAGGCAGCATGAATGATGTCACCCATGCTGTGTTGTCCTGTTGCTCTGCTACTTCAGTTATCAAGCTTCTCAAGAACTAAAGTAGAAACTGAAGATTGATAATGAACGATAATCTTTTTTTTTTTTTAACCTGTTCAGTCTTGTACGACAGCGATATAAATGTGTGTTCCTAATTTGTTAATTGATAACAGTGTAAACTTTAATAAAGTGTTTTAATTATGAACTATAGAGGTAGAAATAAAAATAAGAATTGAATACTATGCTTTTTATTATAAACACAGCCAATTGATTATTATATTGATACTATTTAGAGGTATTTGCCTAAATTAACTGTCGTTTTCGTTCATTAGGTAACAATAAATAAATTAGGGTAAACAAAAACAACTTTTATTATATCTTCAATAGCATTTATTCACATTATTATGAAATATTTGGACATGGTTCAAAAAGAAATAGGAACAAATATATTACAAGGATTAGTGGAATTTGGGATCTAATGTCTTTCTGTGAAATTCATGGATTATGTATGTACTGCTTGCTAATTTCGGTGAAAGTCATCATGGATTATGTATGTACTGCTTGCTAATTCTTGCTGTAAGCGCATGAGAGTTAAATTTTTTCCAAATAATGTAGATGTATAATGTGACTGACACCTGAAATAAAAAAAAAGAATTTAAGTAAATTCTCAATATATTCCATGATCCATTACATCCATCCACAAAGTCTAATAGGCCTCTCCCATTAACACTTCAATGCACAATCTATCTACTTTATAGAACAGCAATATTCTGCTATATACAACAATTAGGTGCCTACAATTGACTTTATTTAAATGTATGGTAAGTTTACGTTTGATGGTGCATTTCATAGTCAAGTCAAACAATATGATTGTGTGTAAAACTGTTGCTGTGCAAAACACACATTCAATGTTCAACACTAAGTAAGAAAATAATATTGATATTAAGTAGGTACCTTAAACAGACAATGATGTGGAAATAGATCTATGTATGGTGATGTGATGAGTATGTTCATTGATGTCCTTACAGAATCCATTGACATAAAATGCTTTAAAGTATATTATAATATTTGTTCTTCCTCTATTATATTTGCTTTTCAAATGAAGTACAAGCTCGACTGGGTTGCTAAGCTTGTGGCATATGATAAGTTTGTTAGGGTACGAGGTACGAATTTGTCTGTCCTTAAAATGCCACCAAAATACCTCGTTTCTGAAATATCATATTATACATCTTTAATTAAGGTTGTAAGCACTTGTAACAGAAGAAAACTTTCACAATTATTATTAAAAATCCACCTCGCTGCTTCAATATTTTACAGACCACTAATATTGATTTATCATTGTGATTTTACACAAAAACACATTCACAATTAATGAAGACGACGTTCACTTACATAATTTTGTAATAATTAAGGATATTAAATGAGTAAATCCCAAAAATATTGCAAAGAAAATCGAATGCGACCAGTAAGCCGCCTTCGCTTTAACTTGACAGCACGAAATCGATTTCATATAAATTTTAAAATGTCAAAATGGTAACGTAATTCGAATAATAGCCTTTTTAAACGATTATCGTTCACTCTTAAACGTCTGAAACAGAGCGCAGTTGATATCACAGATTTTAGAGTTACGTAATTCCAAAATTTTAAAATGAAAGAAATTGTAATGAAATGGAAAGAAATTTTACTGAGTTGCTTTGGGAAAATGTGTTGCGTAATTAGATAGCTGCTTGATGGTATTCTGTTTTGACCTTTTTGGTGAAAAGGCCTTAATTTAACTGATTGGTGTCTGCTGCGATGCATTGAATTGAATTGCTCAACCGAGAGGATTTATTCGTACGTTTTAAAATGTTGTTTGTACGTTTTTAAGAAAATGTGTCCTAAACTAATAATCCATATCGTTTTATTTTACTAACGCATCATTCGCGCCAACTAAATAAAAGAACACTTTAATTGAAAAGTGCAACGCCAGAAAAAAATCCAAATCCCTATTCTATCAGCAAATTCCGCCAGTGTGCACGAAGCAAGTCTTTAAAAAATGTAAAAAAAAACCTGCCGTTCTAATTCATGTAAACTAGGTCCATTCATCTTATTGTTAAAACCTGAGGCTTGAGAGTGAAACCTCTTTCACTAGGTTACTTTCGTTCGTGGGAGCTACTTTTATAACATTTTTATTGTATTTAGCAATGTTTGTGAATGCCACAACTAAAAATAGTTTGCGTTTTTGTAGAAAGCAGACTGTTGCAGTGCAACAGTCGAGGTTAGATTCTTTCTATGAAATTATATATCTCCGCAACCCTGCGGCAATTGATCTTTGGAAGAATCGAGAGGAAACCGAAGTCTGGGAATAGATGATCGGTTGTTTTCGGCACGAGACGACGCCTTTGACCTGCAACCATCTGTACCATGATGACCAGATAAACTCTCTGATCAAGATCCATCACTAAATGTGAAACGAATAGATTTTCTACAAAAGCTTTTGAAATTCATGAGTGGTTCTACTTGCTATTAGTCTGTTTTACATCAAAAATCATAATTGTTTACATTTTTTTGATAAAATAGTTTACGTTAAACATCAAAGAGAATGTTGTTATTAATAGAATTTTTCGAGATTTTCTTTTGTCATGTTCTTGTGCAGATATTTTGTTTATGTAGGTAGTTTTATTTGTAAATCACACTTACTCAATCGGAATCAACTTTAATCACCGCACGAGATTGCACACAACAACATTAAAATGAATTTAGTAAGCAATTAAACTAATTTAAACTGTCAATTATGCTTTGCAATTTGTCATTGAATATTGCTCAATTTTATGCTCATGCGCCAAAATGGTGAACTCCAAGGCTTCTGATGGAAACCTGCTCTTACCCAATGATATTAGCGTAATGGTGTTGATGGTATGTGTCAACAATGTGTTATACCATGACCAGAAAATCTTGACACATGGTGAAAATGGGAACTAAATAGAAAATGTACTGAATTTGACATATTTTTGCCATGCGCCTTTTCAAGTGGCGCCGCCATGAGCGATCAAGATAATTATACTGGACCAGTGAGTGACATGTGAAGGACAATTAGTTGTTCAGGGTTTAAAGGTCTGTCAGTGTTTGCTAAATGTATCCGGCTATTGTTATTATGGTGCTTGAGAAAAGACGTGTCAAAAGATTTTGAACCAAGCAAGACATAGGAGGCAAGCGTTTTGTAGATGTGGGTCCAGTTTAAGCCCTTTTAACAATGATTAGGATTTCCTACAGCGCTTGAGACGTAAATAAATGCCCTTTTTAATCGATGTTTTTCTTAAAGTTTAGTCGGTGCAATACCTACCGTCAATCTCTATAATGAGAGTCAGCCGTCAGTATTGCATTTTTTAAATCCTACACCAACGAATAATAATCCTACACCTTCATTTCACTTGCCAAGCTTGTTTGTAGGGGTTACCCTAACAATAAACATGAGGCAACTGGCCCAACGTTCAACGTATAATGCTACTTTTTTGTACCTAGGTACTTGTGTAGTCTATTAAGTATTTTGTCCCTTGTTAGTGACATAATTAGGGTTCTACTTCTTACGTCGAGTTTCTTCCAAACTATTATAATTTTTTGTAACTGGTAACGTTAAATATGAATGTGTCAATTACTTTGTGAAAATAATAGGGTAAAGTTCATAATAGCCGTCCGTGTGATTTTAGAAATTATGCAATTTCTTAAAGTTATTATATTCCGAAACTTTGTTGTTCTACTTCCCAAAACGAAAATGTTTTTAAGTGGACATACTATAACATTCACGCCTACGCCTACCTTGCACAAATTCATAAATTTCTAACATTTATTATTTCATAATGGATCATATTTAATTTTTTAATTTTACTAAAAACAATAAAGTAACGTCAATTATGTTAGCAAAACTTTTTATGGCAAAAAAGGTGTAGAAAGTCTACAGCAGCTCAGTTGTCGGGAAAAACGATAAAATCGACCTAAGGCGGTTAGTCGGCGAATATTTTACGTAACTGCAGTTACTCGGCAAGGGTGTTTCGCAAAACATTTGGTGTTCACTTACTACCTGTTAGGTTCTAGTACCTTCGATTACATTATGTGACATAATAACATATTGCAGAAATATCCACTAAGTTAATAAATGAGTCGTAGTTAACGTTTATAGAGTTCGAGTTGGAATCTTATTTTTTATTATTTTTATTATATCACGGTATTTTTTTTCTGCATCGATACTTTCCTATAACATTCTTTGTTCGTACAAATCTTCCCTAGTGTTTTGTAATCTTGTGATTATATAAAATAAAAGTACTTAGGTATAATGTAGGTAACTAATGGTTAATATTAATAATTATAGGGACTGTGACCTTGGCTTATTTCTATTTCTATTAACACACATGAGACTTGGTGAAATGTAGGTGTACTATAGGTGCACAGGTGCACCTCTACCTAGCCCTTCGAAGAATACAGGCGAGATGTTATGTTACATGATAACCTCCCTGAACACTTTGGATAAGCTGACAGAGATGATAGTGAGTCCTATTGCAGTGACCCTGATGAGCTGCTGATAAAACTGTAAAAAAAAAAGTGTTAAATCAGCAAAATTTATTTCTTACCCAAATTATTAATAATTAATCTATTTATTTAGTAGTAGGTACACATACATTTTATACATTTAAAGTTGGTGCCAATAAAAACTCATTAGAGGTTTACCGTGCACCAAAATTATCGACTACATAATTAGTCGATGGTGATGGTGTTGGTGGTGTGGTTGGTGAGGTGTGGTGGTGGTGGTGGTGATGGTGGTTTGGTCTTTGTCTAAGGTACTTTATTGGCGAAAGCCAGTATTTACCGTGTGAACCAAGGTGTAGCAATTTATTGCTTTAACACAACGTGTTAGTATCTAGACAACATTGTAGACGCGCTGATGTTAGATACTTGGTGCAAACTACTGACAAAGTAGAGGCAGTGCAGATAAATTCAAGAACTAACAGCTTTCCGGGGCTCGTTAAAGAGATAATACGTGTTTTAGAAAAGGTGTTATTGTCTTATGGGATTTTATCGCATACCTACGAAGTACCTATAAATTATTTTGGTCTGAATTTATTTTGGTTAAAATATTATCTTTCGTTGAAAACGATCAAAATTCGCTCTCATAAAATAAACCAATTTAGATCATTATTGCTGATCTTTTATAGGCTAGACTTATGTACTTATTCTCTTTGTAAAAACACTGAAAAGCTCAAAATATTTTATTAGAGTTATTTTTAGAAAATGAAAACTCAATAAATTCTATTCATTTTTTTTGTTCTTACATCAACAACCTACGAAGTAGAGTAGACAGTTTCTCATACTCAATTACTAATAGAATTTCGCTTTAGTGCGTTAAACCTACTTGTCGAGATTCGCAACTGTATCACACGTTGTTTTTTTTGGTGCAACATACTGGCGGCGGATACAAGCTCCACCATGCGCCCTCCATGCTCATACGTGTGCAGTAGCTCAGTTAAAATGGCTGAGTCACTTGTCCCCATTCTGCTCTAGTGGCCAAGACTTTCACTGCGTGCTTGTTTAAGATGTTGCTTTGAGACGAATCTTGGAGTTTTTATTGATTACGTACGTATTCGATCGTGATGTCTTTTAAACGACTTGCGGTTTTAGTGCTAAGAATGAGGCTCATAATCACTTGGTCCATTTTTTCGGCCAGAATTGACAAAGAATGTTGAGTGATTTTTGTGTTACATTATTTTGAATAGAACACAATGAATAGAATATGAACAGTGAGTGTGGTTTTTTCATCGCTCAATAAATGGAGCTACAAAATGGAGAATGAGTTTGAGTGCATTGTGTTCCGCCGTTAGAGGCATGTAGTAATAATGAGTGTGCGGACTAAATAAGAGTTCACAATAAGTCAATAACACAGTGCATTCTATTGACTAATGATTTCACAAAAACGTCGGCCCTATAGTCCTTCTAATGATGGTACCTCGATGGCAAGTTTATCGTCATTTGTCGGGCAGAGTTCCAATAACTAGTCATGAACCCCCGGGTTCATGACTAGTTATTGAAACTCTGCCTCAGTTATTGGAAATCTGAGAATTATACTCAGAAATTCTATAAATCATTAGTAAAATTCATAGTCACTAAGTATACCTACATATTCACATCAAAAAATATAAATGCTGTTCTGCAACCCATAATCTCATAACTGCCAACCAATCAGGAACTCATCATCACCAAATAACAGAAGTTGCAAACAAAACATATTATTTACGAGTTTTCCTGACAGATGCTGATAACTACACATTGTTTTATATAATTGGCTCCCTACATGGCTGCTAATGTGTTTAGCACGGCATGACAAAAGGGCGGACATGTAAATAAATGGATTAGTAGTTAGCACTCTTGTGACTACGCTTGCTACGGTTAATATTTGGATCACGTAGCTAAAAAATGTTAAGCCTATTTAATAGTAGGTGAGCGTTCCAAGTGTACGATTCTGAATAGATTTTTGTTGGTGATAGAAAACGTATGTTTATAACCGCTCAACAAACCACTGTTCATGAACATCTCTTTTCCTCGACTGTTATTCAAAAGAAATGATTTAAGATCATTATTTATGTGAATGAGACGGAACGAACGCCTTTCGAACTTCCATCCGCCTGAAACGAAACAAAAAAGTTATATGCGACAAAATTATGTCTTGTCACTTACGCAAAAAAGCTTCCTTATTGGTAACATGCAGCTTCACCATCTGCCGTACCCCCAGTACGGCAGCCGTTTCCTTACGGGTGATAATGCTAAGGAACCCAAAACAGGTATAATGTCCCACGGGACGTCGCGATTCGGCACTAACGGGACCCAGCCAAGTGCATCGACCGCGAGTTCCACTTTCCAAACATAGGTTACATTTTTCACAAAAAGTCTTTTGTAACGAGCTTTTTCCGCGACGAGGAAACTGCAATAAATATAAATGTCATTATAAAGTTACCATGCTTCCGTAATAAATCGCATGAGTCAATAAATCCGCAGTGTTTTATTGTAGAACAAACGACACTTAATTTTATTTGGTGGCCGACAATTGGGGACTGCTCCTTAAAAGTTAGGTCCTTTTACTGTTAACGTAAGCGACCTTATTTGTAAGAACTACGTGGATTTTTCACGATACAAATGACGTCAATTATAGGAAAACCAATAATAAAAACAGATTTCTAAGTAGGTAGTGTAGGAACCGAGACTACAATAAAAAATAAAAATCCGTCGCGAATCGCGACACGCCTGGCAGATGTGAAACATAGAAACTATTTTTATAGAAAATATGCATGAAACAATAGTTTATAAAAGGAAATTTTATACTTAAAGGAAATATGGCCTAATCAAAAACAAAATATTGTTCAGACTTTTTAAGAAAGCAAGTGTTCTATATTTAAATTTCGTTTGGATGTTGGCTGTTGGTCGCGTTCACACCAACAGCAGCTGGTCTGACCCGCCGCAGGGAAGGTATACGAATAGGAGTGTGGACTGTGGAGTCACATGTGCATAATTTGAGAGGTGATAAAAGATTTTGCCATGTGCTTCGAAGCAATCTCGTTGTTACTTAAATTAAGTTATAGAATCAATGAATACAGGAACCTGTGGTATATGAAGTAATGGATGGGCGTGGTGTAGTGCACTCAGTGGGATAATAGGATTTCTAATGACACATCGTTGCGTAAACGCCAAAGCACTTAATAAGGATTTAATTATGTCCTAGAGCTAAACTTATAACCCTGGTAAGTTATAAGTTCCAAAGTTATATGCAATGACATTCAATTGAAAGTCCACAAAATTGCAAACTCAATTCGAACGCATTATTATGATTAGGGTGAAAGACCCAATTATGTGTACTCGGCATTATCGATTGTTTTACTCGCTGCTTTATTTAATTAATGTGTTTTGAATTTTAACAACCGGCAATCTAATTAAGCAACACATTTTCGTTGACGATTACGAATAATCTGTTTCATTTGGACAGTTCAACAACATTCATTTCGTTATTGAGCAGATTTTTTTTTCGAACTTATGAAGCAATGGATTTGCTATCTGTTACAAAACGATTCAGATTCTGATTGATCGTGTATTACGCAATTATGGTAATGTTCAAGTTATCATCAGTCTTTAGTGAGGTAGGTGATTTTCCAATAACCAACACTAGGCTGTTTACCTATTCAAGGCTCATTAATTTTCATATCTATGACGGTGCTATAGGAATATGGCAAGAAAATGCAGATAAAAACAAAAAAACTTATACGCTCTAAGCATCTTTACCTACTTGTTTCTGTTTCACTGAAAATTAATGTTATCGCGTTTTCCTGGTAATATCGAGAAGTAAACAGTATGCTGATGAACAGACATGAATAATTCTTTAATAATTTTAATAGTACCTATCTGAATAGCATTATTTCTGTAATTCAACAAAAGGGTGCGAGATCTCACCAATCTATAGAAAAGCCATAATTTCTTTAGAGAATAGTCGATCGTAAAATAAAAATAATTCGATGCGTGGGAACTTTAAAAGCTGCTGGTTAGCGTACGATTCTAAATAATGACGCTGATGTGTCTTCGCTGACACATTACACAGTGGGTGAATGTTACAAAAACCATATAATCTACATTACAGAAACACCGACAAGCTTATGTTTACATAATGCGGTTACGAACACACATTATGCAATATTGCTAAAAACTTAAATACCTACTTAGTAATTAATATTCTTCTTTTCATTATTTATTGAATAAAAATAATGTAGGACTGAAAAAAAACAAACAATGACAGCAACACACAACAATAACTGTTACTAACAGCAGTGAATTATGACTGCGTTTATTGTTTTTAGGCTAGATTAATAATAATAAAGTTGTTGAGGAAGTTCTTTACGGTTGTCGATTGAGGGAAATGGGTTATTGTTAGAAGATTTTCTAGTCGCTGGTAAACTCTTCAGTGCTCGTCGCGAATATAAACATTTTATTTAAACAAATAAGTAATTTAACTCAATATCGTTACTTCCTCTTGAGCAAGACAATTTATAGCACTAAACTCATTCTGTAAAAAAGCCAACAGCTACTTTTATCTTTTCCCGGGGTATTTAATTGAGAACTCTATCCATAAAATTAATAGCCTTAAAATATCAACGCAGTGTTTTATGTTATTTGAAAGAGATTTCATCTATTAGTAAGAACAGGTACAGCCTTACGGTTTTTAATTAATTCGTGTAGAAAAGATATTGTATTTTTATAACAGTTCAAGTGTCATGGTTCACTGTGATGAAGTTGATTTTATTGCGTCGCTACTCGCAACTCTACGTTTGTGACCTTCCATTTCTATTGTTAATTGATTCAAGAAGTTCTATAAAAGGTTGTGGATTTGCGATGGGTTCTAAAAGTACTTTAGTAAAAGGCTTTTTAAATGGCCACTATGATGAAGAAAAAAGTTGTGTATAAGTTTAAATTACGTCATCAACATATAGTTCGTGTTTTGCTACAGTTTTGTCAAAAACACGAACAAACTTTTATGCAATCAAAACAGTAGTAATGCTCCAGCTCCAACTAAACTTATCATGAGCAGTCTGACCTCAGTAGATTAAAATCTAAATTAATTTCTGTTTGCCATGTTTACTATAGGTACAGGGCAATACCCTACATATAAAAATACCATAATAAAGGTACTTCATTCCGTGAATCACGGAGGGCTTGCCGTATGTCGCAATATTTCGGGAGCTAACGGTGAGGACCGGGTGCATCGACCGAGCACAGCCAGTACGACTTGGCCTACGTTTATCGTGTGACGTGCCGACAACAGTGGTGTTCACCCTTGAATTATTGAAAATGTGATCGGATAGACGGTAATTGGTGCGTTTACCTATTCGTAATTTAGTGAGCGTTGTTTTCGCGCAGTTTTTTTTTTTACGGTTATGACTTTTGAATTCAACTCTAATTAATTATTTTTAATGGCAATTAATCTTGATTGCCTGGCATAATTAAAATAAGAAGAAATAAATCTTTAGTGCGAATTTATGCGAGAAAACTTATACTTTTCATTGTTTTGTAAAGTAATAGAACATCAAATTATTATTATTTTGAAAAAGTGCTTATACTTGTAAATAGTTAATAGAATGCCCGCAGGCGATAGGTTAGCAACCAGTTAGTAACTGCGCTCTTGTTGTATTGTTGTTGCTACTAATCACCACTTGTGACTGATGCGTTTTGCTTTAGCATGGCGTATGTTTCACAAATTGAGACCTTTTAAAAGTAGTTTTGTCTGTATTAAAAGGTTGCACCTGCAGAACCGGTGGTGGCAACTATTGTTTTAGAATTTGTAAAAAGAATTGATAACTTTTTGTCTTATTCAAGTATAATAAATTTGTACGTAAAATTCATTGCGTGATCTCCAATAACAACTTAGATAATATTTAATTAATATTGCGTTGACCCAAATATATACCTATAACGAGCATGCGAACAATTATCAGGTATCTAATGAATGCGTTAACTAAGGAACACGTAAAAATAATCATTCAACTATTCTAATAGATGTTTAATTAGCAAGAAGAATGCGGTTTGAAGTTTACTTATTATTTAATACCCTTGCTGATGTAAGGCATGTTAACGAGATTACCTTTACGCACCAGTCAAACAATATTCATAACATATTTCATAGTTCATAACATATTTCTTATTTAGTTATTAACATATTTTAAAAAGTAATTTTGTATAAAGTAATTTTCTATGAGAACTAGGTAAGCAAATAATGATTTTATTAGGCATCTGAGTAAAATTGTGTGAACCGTTTCTGAAAACAATTAAGTATCTTTGATTGTATCGGTGTGTATCTGTTGCTTCCCATCAAATCCTGATGCAAGTAAGATTAAGCAACCTGTCAGTATGAAGCGCGATGGGATGTTGAAACCCAATATATTAATGTTTTAAACGATGTTAGGTAAACCAATACTCTAAACAAAACCAAATACTGAGTCACGAAAAAAATAAGATTAAAATGCCAAATTTAATAAAAAGGGATAAACGTAAACTGAAACGGTTAAGGTTTAGGTAAATCTACAAGCACTGATAAAAAAAATATAATATTTACATTATAGATCTAAAATAAAATACAATAAACAAACGGCAGGAAACTCTTATCCTGTGATCACGACTAAGTACATAGCCATGTATTTTATAAGTCTACTTCGGACAGTCTATAAGACGAAAACAAAGTAAAATAAACCATAAAGCCAAGTGTTTACGGTCTAAAACAACTTGTGAAATGGAAAACAATGACGTTAGACATGAGTAGGTACACGATACGTTTGTCGACTCCAAATGGGTTTATTGATAATAACGATACAACAGTCAACGGCATATCAAACAGTGCTTTGTATCTCGATAAAGACATGGAAATGTACTCTAACTTATAGGACGACAATTGGGTCTTTTACCCTGCAAGTATTTAAAATTTGACAAGTCATAATAATATTACCATTGCAAAAAAAAAATTACCAAATGCGTGTGAAAATTCGCGCCAATTGTATAAAGAAAAAAAGAACTCTACTTTAAAAAAAACGTTCGTTTGTTTATTGGATGTTGCAAGTTCTAAATGTCTATCCTTAAGTTGGTTAGAGTCTTTTGAAATCAGTGTATTGCAACAATACTGATGCGACATCGCTAAAAACAAGATGAAGCAATAAGCAGCTGCTGCGCTTGGTCCACCGACCCTTATAAAGTCCATTGCTGTGTTTAACAGACTTTAACTATTGCATATGCTTATTAACGGAGTGATGGATGTTCCTAATGTAGGCCGGGGTCGACTAGCCGAAAGTAGAGGCAATGTCAAGTACTTAGTAGGTCTGTTATCGATTTTGATCCACCATCCATTATATGATTTTGTTAGCTATGATGCAAATAATGCTAACTTATGTGAAACACAGCCATTCTTTTATTAGGGAGCCCGCCAAAGGCGTCGATTAGCGGCTGAAAGGTTGTAGCTTAATAGGGTTTAAATTCATAAATAAAATAAAAATGCATTCGTATTTTTTATAATTAAATTTTCGTTCTCGTTTTTACTTTTTTAATACTATGTCATCATAAACTATAGACCATCCATAAACTAAGTAAGTACATTCCCTGATAAAATAAATTGTAAAAAAAAGTGTACCTACCATAGTTGCCAAATTTTGACAGATGCAAAGTAGGTACCGCGTTCTCATTTTATGATAAACATTAATAAAATCACGACTTGTAATAGACTAAAGGGGAAAGTAGCAAGACAGTGAAAGTTTGGTTTTAGCAAACCAGTTTGAAGGTCAGTGATGACGACGACCGCGAACGGAATAGAAAATTTAAAATTAGAATAGTTATTTAGTTAATGCTATTGAATTTGTCGTCTGTCATCATAATCCTACCAGGCATGGTCTAATAAAACAAGGTCTGGCATTCCGGGACTAACACTTGCTTACGTCACTATCCAGTTGCCAATTTATTGCAACAAAACACGATTATGGAATGATTTTCAGCCACCATTCTGTTAAAAAATATGTACAAAGCATTTAAATTGTCGTTTCGTGTGTCTAATCAAACGAAACAATTCAACTTAAACTTAAACCAACGTAATTTTTAATTAAAACCTCACTGTTTTATCGGATTCTCACAGGTAATAATAAAGGTGGTTGGGGAGTTATTATTACAAACTTCTGGTAACACAGATGTGATGACGTAGACTAGTGTCACCCACGTGACCACTGTGTTTCGGAATGCTATACCTGGCGAAGTATATTATTATACCATGCTACCAGGCAATAGTGATTCTGATGATATTATAGCGCCCGGTTTATGCGGTAAAAAAAAAAAACTAAAGTTATTGTTAGGGGCAGATTACCTACTCCATTTTAATGCCGCTGGCAAAATCTACAAATACCTTGAAGAATTAATTTATTGATTCTTTACTTTACCTACTTCAACGATGAGTTCATCTGTGGTTCCAATATGATACCTATTGTTTTGGAGGTAGGTACTATTACTCACCCTTATTGTATAAAACTATCACGTCTGCGAGCTATTTATAAAGTTACGAACATAGTTGTCTTCACCTTGTAAACCATGCTTGACATGTAAGAGCTGAAAATAAAATGTTGTTAATGGCTTAGGAACCCTTCATATTGATCGAGGCAAAAGGCCCTCTATCTCTAGTTTGCATTTAGACATACATACATACACTCACGCCTTTTTCCTTATGAGGGATGGGGCTAGGCAGAAACTACAGAACGCCACCTGTTAGAATCTTTACATACTCCCTTTTGCTTCGTTTACGATCATTTCATACATACACATACACTGCCCTGCTAAGCCAAAAGGCGCTGTCAGCACGACGGAAGGGGTCCGCTAGGACCGATGCCTGCCGGGGTCGCGGGAAAGTCCGAAAGGGATACCGTGACCCCTGGCAATGTACAGGCAACTGAAGGAACACGGGTGGGTTTTAGTCAGTAAGAGTCTGACACGCCCTCCCGCTCCGCCCAGAGCGGGAGAAGTTGTTTGACAAATTCCCAACCTAAAAAAAAAAAAGCCAAAAGGCGCTATCTCTGAGATACGCCCTTTTAGTTTTTTTATACCATTGAATAGCTATAAAAATTACACATCTAATGGTATAAGCCAAATACCGCTATCTAACCTAAAACATTTAAAAAAACCACTCAGAAGTTTTTTATATCCTTATGTTTCCATAAATTACAATTTACACAACAATTTACAAATTAATAATAATAATTTTATATGAAAGAAAATAAATAAACGACATAATCAGATTACAATAAGATGTTATGAAAGCTTTATACAAGATATATAAGAGACAGAAAGCTCGATCAAATATAACTAACCCGTTATGAGTAATTCGCCAAAAAACGACTGCGAAATAACTTTTACTTTCACCTTTTAAAAGGACTACATACATAAATTTTAAGAGCACAACTTAATTTTTGAACTTGTAATAAATGAACATATTAATAAGCACTGCTTTCCTTTCAAGTTAGTCTTATCTTATTATTTACCTACTATTGACCCGAAGGACGCCGATAACTAGCTTTAAAATTCGCTGTCACTTTTTGGTCGTGAGGCATTACTTCAGTGGAGAAAAAGCCTCATCAAGACTTCACAAGTAGGTATGCTGTGTGTAATCCTCTTTACAAGGACCAAGCATCATTTGCATTATGAAAGCTACTCACGTTTGCTCTTCAACTTTACTATACATAACATATTCAGATAATCTAGGCTTGTAGATCATCTTAAAACTTAGTTGTAACTAAGTCAAGTGCACCACAAGAATTGTAGTTATGTAATGTAAATAAAAGCCTGTTTGGTATGTCAATGTTTGACAATGGCGTGACTAGTTTTCGTTGGTCGCGTGTTAAAGTTTTTTTTCTTGCTTGGAAAGCAAACTTTTTACTAATGTATACGTTAATATGTTTTTAATAAATTACTAAAGCAATTATTTATTTAGAATATTGATTGAGGTAAATAAAAGAATGAAGATACGAGAGAATAATCAATGGCTAATATGATCCGGCTCGAAGGACCAAATTTTTTTGTTCGAAAAACAGGTCCTCCGATAGATTTTAATGAACTTATGAACCTGTGGTCTTACAAAAGGATGGCAATCAGCATCCCCCTAAGATTCTACTTCACTTTTGGTTTCGTCTTCTAGGGATACCTATATTTTGTTCATATGCGTCCAGCGTACAGTACAGCCTGTACAAAGCCTTGACCACACAATAGTACATTATTGACAATCACTTACAAAATAATTATGCTCGCTGCACGCACTGTATCAACGTTAATAACTCTTTGAATCGAATTTAACACGGTTTCCGATTTCGCGGCTATAATACAACAATTATAAAATAAATATACCTAAGTAATTAATAAGCTATATGAATTGATTTTCAATTCAGTCCGAGCATGACAGACAAGACTCAAAGGACCACAATAGGTAGATCCAAAATCGGTGATGAGGAGCTCGTCCTACTACACTATGTGGAAATGGCTTGGCTTGGCTAATATAATGCTATTTATTAACACACACATACATGATACAATCGCGTGTAGGGACACTAGGGACAAGGTAGTCTGCAATATAAGACGTTGACTTCCGACGAAAGGAAGGAAATATCAAATTCTGACAGGTGTTATTTTTATTTAACTCTTTTTCCCGCACTTGTCGCGTGCCTGTCTGGAGCTGAAGCTTGTCTTCGTTGTAATGAAAACAATAGCTTCCTTCTAGGAGGTTCATATAAGTATATAGGTTTAAATAGGCATAAGTACAATTATCGGTTCTGCGAGGCTTTAAATCCATCGATCCACCAACAACAATTACTGTTGACTCATAACATAAGCCCATCGCTATTTATCAGACTCGCCGTGACTGTACTATAAATGGCTATCACTACCAGTGACTCCTGTTCCCACAAAATATGAACTGAAAATAATGTTAACTGGTGTCATCGGTTAATCCCGAAATCTTGAATCCTTGTCTAGTTCCATGACCAGAGGATTTAAAATTAGCTTGGCCGTAGAGTTACGTTAGTAGGTAAATGCAATTGGCAGATTTGTAGGTGTGGAGTAATTAAAATCAGAAGCTGGCATTAGAATATGCGATATAAGCGATAAATAATGTAAAGGTATAATTAATAGTTAACTACAACCTACTTTTGGAAGTATTTAGCAAATCTTTACATTTGCGTGTCTACACATATCACAGCACACGTGAGAAACTTCGAAGGTCGTACTGTTCTGTTTGAGTAAATACGAATATTAAATTAAGCCGCCTTATCGTCATGTGCCTTATTTGTTCTTCCACCCGGATCCAGTTGTCTTGTAATTTATTTTATTCTACTTCCGATCCAGATTAACCAACATGGCGACATCAGTGCTGCAGCCCGAAGATTGCCGAAGGGAGCACGAGCCGAAGCATGACATCATCGAAGCGCCGAGGTTGACCGATGATGACCGAATGTACATCCTTGAAGCTAAAGAGCGGGAGTCTGGAGAACTGCCTCCAGAACTCAGAGAAAGGGCCAGAACAGAGCTGAGAGAAGAGCCAGCCTTAAGAGAACAGGCTCTGGCGCAAATGAGACACTTCATTGAGAAACACCCTGCAATCAAGAAATGTAGAACTGGTAAGACAGAATTCCCTTTTCTATAATAACTCTTGTTAGAAGGTCTTCCTTGGTATGATTGGTCTTTTGACCCAATACCAATTTGCCCGTCGTGAAATCGCACGAATATATAGTGAGAGGAGGTGCCGTACCAATTACAAAAGAAGGTTGCACGTGCCATTGATTGCACAAACTTTTCTGTCCATCGACAGTGTAACAACACAATCCAAAATAATAAGGTTCAAGGCTTATACGCTGATTACATGCGAACAAAGCGGACTACTTAGTAAGAATGCAGACTGTAATCCTAAATAATTATCGCCATAAAATATTTATAGCTTCTTCAAAATCTCGTTTGTTTTGTTTGAATCGTAACCTCCAAGTTATTGAACCCAATTTCACCGAAAACAATAAAATTTAAGGTAAATTGGTCCTTAGGCCAGATGAGTGTAAATCCAGTTGTGATTCAGATCACGGGGTATGTAAATATTGTATCCGTTACTTCATGCTGAAGCCCTTTGAGTGCAGCTCTTGAATGCACAATGATTATCTAGTAACCATCGTGTTCTAGGACGTAGAGCGAGTGTGCCAGATGGCCCAATTTCGGAAGACATGCCTTGGATCCATCATGAACAGCTATTCAGAAATTACGCACTTCGAGTCGGAAAATAAGCTAGAGCCAGCAAGTTTTTGTTGACCAGTAATAAACGCAAGAATTATTCTAGTTTGATCGTTTCCATGGTTTTCTTACGATCTGGAGTCTGCTCCAAAGTCCATAGCAACCAGATCGTTAAAAGGCTTTTGACCACAATCAGTATTCATTTTAGTCCAACAATAACCAACATTATCTTTACAGACGCGCCGTTCCTCCTCCGCTTTCTCCGGACGAAGAAGTACTCAATCCCGCAAGCCTGTTCCATGCTGGAGCGGTACCTCACCATCCGGGAGATGTACCCTCAATGGTTCCAGAAGCTAGACCCCTTGGACCCTAAGCTCGCTGCAGTGATAGATGCAGGGTACCTGGTACCCTTGCCCAAGAGGGACGCCGAGGGACGGCGAGTGGTGCTGTCTTGTATGGGTAAGTGGTGGTGAAGCGGTTGAAGTTGCTTTATTGTAACTTGTGTGTGTGTGGTCCAAGTAATCAGTTTTGTTTGCTGTAAAGGTTATTATTTGTATGCGATATACGATTTCCTAGATAGAAGTCGGATATTCTGCGGTATGTTGTTTGCGCTTTGCTGAATTTATAGTTACAAGCGTTGGTACTTACTTAACTACTGACTCATCTGCATGATAGGTCATTTTAGATAACGTCTCTACTTGAAGTTCCTCTAGTAGGTACCTATATTCTTAAAGTCAACCCTTTAACATTTGTATGGAGCTTTAGACACGAAACAAAACTGGCTGATGCCAATAGTAGGTAAGTTGGCGTCCCGCGGATTTATGAAGGTTCAAGTCTTTCTTTGGTACCTATATAATATATACACAGTCATAGCTTTAGAAACGTTTCCTTTCAAACCTACTCTAGTTATAGGTAACCTAGCCCAAACAAAAAAGACACTTCCCAATGCAGAAGAGACTCAACCAAAACTTTTGGAGACTGAGAAGTGTCAGGGGGCCTATCACCACCTCTAAAGCAGTATTATTTATTACTTTAGTGTGGGAAAGAGATGAAGCTCTACAGGACGTATAGCTCCATCTCTTTCCCCCACTGAAGTACGATTAAAATAATACTGCTTTAGAGGTGGTGGTAGGCCCCAGGGTCTCATGAGAATCCTTCTTCACGGAAATATTGTATACTTGCCAAGCACTAAAGTCTTCTTCCCCGACCAGGTCGCTTCGACCCCCACCAATTCGATAACTGCGTGATGGCCCGCGTCCACTCCATGATCGTGGAACTGCTGCTGGACGAGCCGAGGTCACAGCTGCTGGGGTACACCCACGTGAACGACGAGGCTGGCATGCAGATGCCGCACGTCAGCTTGTGGTCACTCACTGATGTCAGGCTTATGCTTAATTGTATACAGGTGAGAAGATAGATTTTTTGTTTTGTCACAGACACATATGCATACAAAAAAGACAGCTTGGATACCTACTTAGTAAATCCAAAACTGACACAAATTTTTAAAAACACGGAATAGAAAGTGGTATTCGAACGCCACGTTTTTTATTTACTATATGCTTGTGGAATCACAAATTGTTTCTCTTTGGGCGTCTTTTGACAACGAATTTCGGATGACATAAGTAATAAAATCTCTAGCCTTATCAGCCCCGAGTTTCTAATTAAGAAAAGAAATGTTTCGTGATGGACCCATCAACGTTAATTCAAGGTTATCCCCCAGATATCTTAGTTACGCGAATGCGCTAAGGTAGCCCGCGAAATTCAAAATTGGGAATATCTACAAAAAATCTGAAGATATAATTTTTTTTTCAGAACTCTACCCCAATGAGGCACAAGTGCACTCACTTCGTGAACATTCCACACTACGGAGTCAAGTTCTTCGAGTTCGCTGTATCTTTGCTCAGCGATAAACTGAAGGATCGTGTGATGGTAATTTCAACACTATTTTTTATTAAAATAAATATTATGTAGAGTAACCACTCCTACCGATTTAAGTAGTAGTCCCCGAGTAAGAAAAGGGAGGCAAAATCAGATATCCAGCATTCACTAAAAAAAAATCCAAACTCATCTCAACATGGAACTAGTAAGTTTGCGTCGCAATGAACTGCAGACTTTTTAAATAAGTTTGCAACATTTCACATACCATAGTGCATATAAAATAAACTTTTCCCTGTTGTACAATCAGGGAGAAAAGTGTTAACTTCGGGACCCGAAATAATCGGATGCATTGTAAAAGGCCGAAAAATCGTACTACTATGTATAAAGCAATAATATAACGCCAAAAAATTTTACTCATAAACACCGGAATTTTCACAATTTATTCTCGCGGCTTTTTTTAAATTTATTATATGATATATTACCTTAATAAGAGGAGCTCGTGGCTAAGTAATAACTGCCGCACGGGTCAATCCATCAGGTAAAGCTACGCTTGCCGGGTGGTCTGTGGATGGGTGACCATCTTTACATACCGAGACTGCTCCGTGCCTCGGAAAGCACGTTATCCTGGCTGTCATTCGTGGATCTTTGACAGTCATTACGGGTTGTCAGAAACCCGAAAGTCTGACAACCAGTCTTACCAAGGGGTATCGTATTACCCAGTTACTGGGTTGTGGAGGTCAAATAGGCCGTCGCTTCATGAAAATACTGGTATTCAGCTGCATCCGTTTAGACTGGAAGTCGACCCCAATATAGAAAAGGCTAGGATTGACTGATAAGTACTTTCTACAACAAAACGAGTATCATGTTAAAATATTAATTCTCGAAAAACCTTTGTTTCTCATGATAAATTATTATTGTTAAAATAATGTTTCTATAATTTTTTTCTGATCGTATTAAAATTATAATGCTATGCAAATGTGTTTTAAGCTGACAATGATAAAACTATTTTTTGAGAAACCATTGTATTTTATTAGAATTATATTTTGGAAATATTACAGCGACAACAATTTTCTTTCGTTCTAGCTGCTGCCCGCGGCTTCGCCCGCGTGGATTCTATTTCTTTTTCTAATATAATAGTAGCCTAAGTTACTTCTTATAACATCAGCTATCGGCTATTGAAAGTCCCGTCAAAATCGGTCCAGCCTTTTCGGAGATTAGTTGGAACAAACAGACGAAAATATTTTTATTTTTTATTATTTTTATTATAAGTACACGCGGCTACATATCAAACTATACATTTGCAGTATAACCTGACCTCTCATTATAAATAAATCTTATACAATAAGAAACCAGGTTATACTGGAAATATATATCTTGTTATGTAGCCGCTTGTTTGTGTGTACTTTCATATGCATTTAGTAAAAAGCTGTTATTTTGACATTACAAACAGAGACTTCAATTTTATTTATTTGTATAGATGTATAGATATAGATTTTCTCGAACCAAATTATTTCTCTTCAGAACCAGAACTAATTTTCACTGTAGCATAAGTGTAATGTAAAGGTGGTCTAACCTCTAGTGCTAAGTTTCTAACTTTTCATCATTTTTCTAATTTTATTTTTCTCCGATTGCAGTTCCACCGAACAAGCGATGATTTGATGAAACACGTTGATCCAGCAATTTTGCCAAAAGAATACGGAGGAACTGTTCCTCTCAGAGACATGATTGAAGAACTCAAACGCAACCTCTTGAAGCAGAGAGATGACTTGCTGTCATTAGATGGAATGTCGGTGGACCTGCATGCGTTGGAGAAGAACGATTTAACTCAAGATATACATTCGACGGCAGGGTCCTTCAGAAAACTTGAATTAGATTAAGAATTTTTTGGGAGTTAAAGTTTAGACTTTATAATAAATCATTATTGTTTTTGACTAAATGAAGTGAAACTTCTCTAATTATTTGGAGGTTTGCTGGGAAATTTTTGGTCTAAATGAATAGCTTATACATTTTTATAATTAACATGTACGTATTCAAATCTTGCTTTGCTTTCAGGATAAATTAGGTTTTATAATTAATTAGTAGTTAATTAATCATTTTGTGATGGCTATTGTTATTAATATGATCAAATGTAAGTACTCAATAGAATAAATATATAACTGTACGTAAATAGATCTCATTCACTGTTATTAGAATAAGCATTTATATAAAAAGAGCTATAATCAATAAAATATATGCTTGTGAAGTTATATAATCTTGCTGAGACTACATTTATGGCAGATCACACTATAATTAATTCTGTAGGCCTACATTTATTTTTTATTTAGTACCTAACTATTATAGAGAGCTTGTGGCAGCCGTCGGTGGTGTCACGTTACCATTCTTAACGGAAGGTTCTGAAAAATATTGTCATTGCCATCTGTTGCAAACACACGTATAACAATTAGAATTCTCGTAATATTTAAGATAACTGCCAACATGACAAACTGACTGCTGCATTAAATTATCTAATTACCTTTTGTAATGAGAAAGGGCTATTTTGTAACAGCGCTTTTAAGTAATAACTGTTGTACGATTTATCATCAGTTTTATAAGTCATCCGAAATATTTTGGGTACAATATGATAGAAGATGTAAAAATAAAATAAATTAAAAATAATTAAGCTGATTCTTTTTATTTTCCTGCCACTTGCTAAAAAAAGCTAAGAAAACCAATAAACTATGTTCAAGAATAAAGGTCATCACTCATTGTGTAACAGCACCGCTTCGTCGCGACACAGCAAATAACTTGTCATTCAAGCTAGGATTTTAAATGATATGCAACGTAAATTTTACGATGATAGTAGGTACAGAATAGTGGACAGCGCGAGCCGTCACATGTCGCGCCGACCACGCGTTTCAAGCGAGCAGCCCCCTCCGGCGACCTCGGTGAAGAATCGCCTCCAAGCTGTCTGTATGATGTATGCATGCCGGCATTTCGCCGCCCGCGCGCGGTACTATGTCTAATGTCTTTAGTTCTTTCAATATTTTCTTTCTGCTCGTTTTTCTTTTAACATTTTATTCATCCAATATGGCCTTCTTTGTTTTTTGCATATATTCTCTTCTCCGTCGAGTCTAATAGCTATGATTGCCAGTTCGCGTAAAGTAAACTGAGACATAACGTAGAAACATGTCCTTCTCAAGCGAGATCACTTGCTAATAAAAAAAAGTTCGCAAACCGTAAGCTGAAAACTAGTCATCGACGTTGGCGCGTCGTCGGCGAGGAGCTACCAACTGGTAAGCGGCGTGAACAATAAGCTGTCACCTCACCGGTGGCTGGCCAGCAGCAAGCGGTCGTCTTGCTGGCGATGTGAAGGTGACAAGTAGGTGGTTTTGTTCGAGGCGATGCGGGGTCGTTACTGCGCTGGAGCGGCACCTTAACTTTTACAAACAGGGGATTTACAGAAACAAAGTTGGTTATCAAATTCGACTTATATGGTGTGGATCTCGTAATATTTATTTGATTTTTATTTGGACATAATTATGTTATTGTTGTCAAAAATCCAGACAGTTTATCAGTTTTGAACCCGAATGTACTTGTGCATAGCCATAGTAGCCTTCACCATAGACAATTCCACAAACGAAAAAAGCGCAAAGTGCATAGACAACTTCCTTCCCAATATCATAGATTCTAGACGGCCTTGAATTGCGAGCAATATGATGCCAACTTCGCTGTAGTTTTTCCCGCAGTTTGGCGTCCACATAGATTGATAAAAAAATTATTAGCACGAATTTTCTATGTATTTAGATCAATAGGACATTTTTCAACCCCTATGATTTGTTTTCCAGTGACGTTTTCATGAAACTATAATGCTATAACAGTGAACAGTTTGTTTGAGTTGTTATATTGTGGTGGATTTTGTAAACATCGGGACGTGAACGCAGGCCCACGTCTATGAATTCTTGTACGTATTCTAGCCATTATAGTTTTTAGTTGTCTGTTTATGTGTAATCACGATGCAAATTCGATATATTTTGGTATAAGTTGGTGCAGTTAAGATGGATTAACCTCTTAGGTTTGTGTTGTTTGCTTGGTCGTAAAAACTGGGTCTGCCATAGTCTAGCATAATTTGATTGTTGTATAAACCACGAGCACAGCAACAGGGTAGGGTAAATATCACATTTGCGTTGATATTTCTATGAGAAAACTAAAAGTTATGACTTACTTTGATCGACACGTCATTTTATATGTTTCTAAACATCGTAATTGGTGTTGTTTTGAGGACGATGTCCTTTATTTTCTCGATTGCTCACAATCAATAAAGATTTGCGTGATAAGCCACCAGAACCATGTTAGGTCAAGAACAGATACTACAATGTGGACATAAGCTGTTTGTATACAGCTAATAAAGTTAGTGGATGCACATTTTGGTCATGACCAACTTCTGCCTCTAATCAATATGTCACAGTATGCAGCTTACTGGGTAAACAGTATAAAAACATAATTTTCTGACTAAATCTTTAACAGCTTTTTGATGTAAGTGTACTACATGATTCTCATAGGGCTGCAATAACCCTGACTTTCTAGATGCTTCTACATGCTTCCACTGTAATTCTGATCATCTGGTTAGAATTATCCCTATTTCAATACTTTGACCTACATATTGAGTAAAACTTGTGCTTTTTAAGCAAAATATGTTATAGAATGCATTCGTTTTGGTAACAGTTTTTTGTTTCTATTCCAATTTTGTACAAGATCACCGGGAAGCAATCATCTCAATTGTTTATGCAGCACAATGTTTTGCCATCTTTGTGTACTACTCATCAGATTTTAGACAAAACTTTGGTCATTTGGTCAGATTGATTGATTTTTGCCATGATGCAAATGACCAAAGTTTTGTCTAGCCTTTTCCTACCTATGTTGAGGTTGGCTTCCAGTCTAAACAGAATATCAGTATTTTACATGGAGCGACTGCCTATCTGACCTCCAGATCCATGAATGACAGCCGGGTCTAATGGCTTAACATACTTTCCGACACAGAGGAGTCTTGGTCTGTAAAGATGGTCACCCAGCAACATTGGTCATGGCATCATGGCAAGAAACTTAAACAAGGATTTGATCTACAAGACCAGTAGTAGTCTGGTGTAGGATTTGTATCCCGTTCAACTTAAAAATGACTGATGCAATGTAGGTGTATTTTAAGCGAAATATTGGATAGCTATGTAGGTAAAAATAACAAGTGTTAACATACTCCTTCTTACACATAGATAAACTTGCCTTTTCCCCATAGGGGTATGCAGAAACTACAGAACCTGCATTGGGTCTACATGGTGGATTAGAGCCCATTTCCCTCCCAAAGAGAAAAGGCCTGTGTTCCAGCAGATGGAAATTATAAGCTGATTATGCTCACACCCCTGTGTTACCCTTATCAGAATACAGATGTAATCTTATGCTATGTAACAATAGAAACTGCTGTCAAGTGTTCAGAACAAGGAATTTGCTTCTTTTGTAAGAATATTGTGATTTAAAAGAGTGTCCGTGACGTTTCTTGCCCGTTCTTCTCCATAGGAACCTACTACGCTTTGGAATGGGCAACTAGCTTCATCTTTCTGACTGACTGACCCCTTGACAATTCAAGTGTCTGTAATTGGTTTATTTGAAATAAATGTTTTGAGTTTGCTCTAATTAAGCTTCACTCAAAACATTTAAATTGTGGTTCTTCCCAATTTTGGAGCCTTGTTAAACTGTGTGTCAAATGTCGATGTCAAATCCACATATAAATGTATTTAAGCCACAAATAGGGGCAGTATTAACAACTGTTTAACATGTCAACATCACAACACATTTCGTAGTTATATTTTGAATTAGGCAAAGTATCCATACAAAAAATATTTTGTATATTTTGAAATGTGGTAACTATGTTCAGTACATAATCATACATTTCTAGATGTCAAGCGAATGCGCAGTCCACTGTGTTGCCCCAAATCAGGCATGCAAAATTATCATTAAAATTATACCATGTCCAACTCCATTGAATACCTTATACAATTTCATAAATTCCAATAATCATACATAATAAAGTTTCATCTATACATATTATAAAATTAAAAAATAATATGATGAAAATAAGGGATCATGGGGTTTATTTATTGACATTGCCTAAAGTTAAGTGAAATTAAAGCATCAAAAATGTATGGTTAAACATTTGCTAGTCATTACTTAACTTTAAGCAACATTTATAAATAAACCCCTTTAAGATTTCAAGATTTCTTTCTTACAAACCTAAAAATTCTGGCCCCAGATTTAGGCCTGTGTGGTATTCAAATGACAAAATGTATGGATGTGTTAAGATGTATTTGATAGGTATGCATCATCCAATATCACACAATAGTATAAAGGTGTGATGCATTGCCTTCTTCATCACATAGACCAAAGACATCAACAACATGACATCTGGCCAGGTTAGGCAGCGGTGTACATATAGTACACCGTTTCACGGGGCGCGAGCCCGACTCCCGACTCCGGGCTGCTACTGAGAAATTCCTGATAGAAAAACTCACAAGGCAAGGAAAGACATTGAATGTACTGAATTTGTGTGGCATTTATGCTGCATCAAAAACTTTAGGGAAAATTCTCACTGGAGGAGATGCATTGTCTATTAGTTCACTTGCATTTATACAATAGGTGTATGAAAAAGGGGTATTGTGTGACACAATCATATTTTATTTTATTAAGGATTTGAGAGTAGTCAAAAACTTGTTGTTATATTGCCATTTCAACTTGAAAATACTTAATTAGAATAATCGAAAAGTTTCATGAGCTTCTTAGTTGTGAACTGTATTTGCAAATGAGTTTGGATAGTTTTCTTCTTCTCGAATTTACTTAATCAATTAGTAAGACCATCTTCAGGCACTTTTGAATTGTAGTCAGTAGGAATTGGTAGATCCAGATTCTCATAAATTTATTTATAACCTTTATTCAGAGTTACAGTTGTATTACATAAACGTTTTATCTCAGTTCTGAGTCTCTGTGTGCCCTTTGGCAAAGGTCTCCTCGATCCCCTTCCAATTCTCCCTGTTCCTTGCCTGTCTAGGCCATATCTTTCCCGCCGTCCTCACCAAGTCATCCTGCCATCTTTTCAAAGGTTTCCCTTCTTTCTCTTTACTACCTTAGGATACTATAGGGTCACTTCTTTGTTTCATTTCTCTTCTCCCCTGACAGTGTAGCCGGCCCATCTCCATTTTATTCTTCTCAGTTTCAGTACTACATCTTGTGTTTTTTGTTCTTTTAGCTATTCTCTTGTTTGCCTACGAAATTCCCACTGCTAGGACACATGCATCCACTCTGTGAGAGGGAGTGGGCCATAGTCTACCAAGCAGGCCTGTACCCTAATTACGTTATACACGATCAATCAGAATCTGAATCGTTTTGAAACAGATTGCTAATCCATTGCTTCGTACGTTCGAAAAAAAAATCTGCTCAACAACGTAAATAACACAATGAATGTTGTTGACTTGTCAAATTGAAACAGATTAGTCGGAATTGTCAACGAAAATGTGTTGCGTAATTAGATAGCTGGTTCAGGTTGGTTCGGTTTTTTTATAATTCTGCTAAACTTACACACATTCCTTTCTTTATTCCAGATTGGCAGTATGGCGGAAATAGTGTACCCGCAAGGCTGCCGTCCAATCACCGATGACCTCGGTCCAGATGAGCTTGTGAGGAGACTTAAGGTATGTCTTGTATATTACAGCATAATCAGCCTATATGCTCCCACTGCTGGGACACAGGCCTCCTCTCTGTGAGAGGGAGTGGGCCGTAATCTAACTCACGGGCCCAGTGTGGGTTGGTAGTTGTCACATGTCTTCGAATTTTTGGTTCTCTAGGACATTCCGGTTTCCTCACGATGAAATCATTTACTCTAAGTAAAGCGCCTGTCTGGGTTTGAACTTATGACGTCTTGCATATTATTATAGATAATATTGTAGCTTATTATATGGGAGAATGCCCTACTTTCAAAGTTTCTTGGTATAAAGCTTTTCCCAATATTTACCTAAGCAGTAGGTCACTTGATTCTACGGAACAATAAATTAGAAGTTATCATTATTAGGCCAGTCAATATCGACACAAAAAAGGTAAACATCGCAAACGCGCATGTAACTACAGTTTTTATATGTTGTTAGGTCCCCTGAGAGTAGTTTATACCCAAGTTTGCAACCCTGAAAACCTTATGCTACTCCCATGGT
This sequence comes from Agrochola circellaris, assembly GCA_914767755.1. Classification (NCBI taxonomy): domain Eukaryota; kingdom Metazoa; phylum Arthropoda; class Insecta; order Lepidoptera; family Noctuidae; genus Agrochola; species Agrochola circellaris. Next base: position 6,619,821 of record OU611850.1, on the reverse strand, counting down.
GCTCGAAACGCTGCCAAATTCAGGCACTTGTTAGTTTTTTTGAAATATATAGCTTAAGGTCGCGTTTTTAGGTATCTTTGTTCAATATTTTTGTGACGCAAACTAATTTTGTTACAATTTGAGTCCAGCTTATTATGCACTTTAGTACTATTGGTCGTGAAGACACAGCTAGTCGAAGATGGGCAATTTTATGGACAAAAAGTGAAATGTTATAGATAACCCGTCATTTGCCAAGACACGTCATTTGCAAAAACTGAAACAAGTGCTAGAATTTCACAGTTTTTCGAGCACCATGGGAGTAGCCCAAGGTTTCTAGGGTTGCAAATTTGAGGGGACTAACAACATATGAAAAAATCGTAGTTACATGCGTGGTTGCGATGTTTCATATTGTTATTGACTGGGCTATATTGCGATATTATCGCCAACCACCATACTACACAGCTGGCAGTCCATTCTGGAATGTCAATGTGCCTAAAACTTCATTATGATAGAACAAGACAAAGGCACATCCTAATTATTAACCGTATTTTAATTACTTGGAATCGTGTCTCTGTCGAAAATAAATAATACGAAAGTTTTCCTATTACAAAAAAAATATAGAAATATTTTTCCTTTAGTTCTTTAGCATATGGGTGATGGAGCTCTTGGGGTATGTGTCAGTGCACTTTATGGGCCTGATATAACTCCCAAGCAAAACTAAAATGCTGTCATACATAAAACTTGACATTCGCATGATAATATGTTATCGGTCACTGCCTTTTTAGACAGAATGAGGACAATAGATTTATTAGAGGGCTTTAGTCATAACGATGTTATACATATTTTCATCGAGTTTATGTAAAATTTAACATAATTGTTACAGTACGACACAACTTAGATGTCATCGGCAAAATTCGTAAAACCGATCACCATCCGAACTGAGTGCGTCTTCAAAATGGTCTTTACGAATACGCATTAGCTTGTAAAGTCAAATAACCAAATACATTCCTAAAATTGAAATTAATGAATGAAAATTTTCAAATTTATGCTACATCTAAGTTGTGTTGTACTGTACTATACTTAGGGCTGATTTTTCAATAGTCAGATAACATTTATCTGAAGAAGTCGTCCCTTGGGATAGTCAGAAACTAAACGCCAGCTGCCACAATCCTTGTTACTGATCCAACGTAAACGAAGCAAAGGGAGTAGGTAAGTATATCCTTTTGCTTCGTTTACGTTCATACATCAGTACCCTAATTACGTAATACACGATCAATCAGAATCTGAATAGTTTTGAAACAGATTGCTAATCCATTGCTTCGTACGTTCGAAAAAAAAATCTGCTCAACAACGTAAATAACACAATGAATGTTGTTGACCTGTCAAATTGAAACAGATTAGTCGGAATTGTCAACGAACATATGTGTTGCGTAATTAGATAGCTGGTCATACACGCACGCCGGTTGCGAGTACTACGCGCCTGACCTTTCTGAAGAACTTCACCAATAACCACTTATATGTCATATTTTCTGTACAAAAGGTGTCAAACCACAATAAAATCAGCCCTTAGTGAGAGTGTAAATCCGGTAGTCGGCGATTATTGGCAAGGTGAGGCGAGAGGGAGACCGTTGTCAGGAAAAAAAATCATATCTGGGCATTGCAGCTATATTCTAGCCGCCCAAAAAAGGACAAACAACAAGGGAAGGGACGTACAGTGTTGCCAGGTCCGATTTGTTTTAAATCGGGGCAGAAGGTAAATCAAATCGGGATTTAGGGTTGTAGATAGGGGCAATAAAAAAACAAGTAAAAAAAAAATTTGGTTTAATTTATTGTGTTTCGCAATTAATATTACTAGCAAATCTGAATTTAATCTTATAATAATGGTTAGCCTTGCGGGACTAGTAGAAATTACAAAATATTACAATAAATCGTAGTTTAAGTATTAATTATTGACGCTGTTTATAAGTTTTTAAGAGTTCATTAAAATTATATTTTTCGTTAGATTTTGCTGCCTTTAGGATTGTCTTGTTTTTATAACTTAGTCATAAAATTCGAGGGAAGTCATGTTAATAATTTGAAATTCTGCTTTGACATGCTCGAGTGTCAAACGGTTTCGCATCTCAGACCGAAACTCGCCTTCTCGTTTCGTCTCTTAGCCTGGGAAAATACCCTTTCCGTTGCCGCGTTTGATACCGGTATTGAAGCCATAAAAGAAGACTTCTGAAGATTTGCAAAGTCTTGATTGTCTATAAAAATATTGTGCCATTTTTGGAGCGTCGTCAAGTCTTTTTTTTGCACTACTCCTTCACTACTAGCGCTTTATCGCACTCGACATAGTGATGTGATTTATTTTGCTATTGATTAATGGGGACATTTAGTGTCCCGATCAGGTGCAAATCGGGACGCGTCCCCGAACCCCTGAAAATCGGGACGTCCCGCACAAATCGGGACACCTGGCAACGCTAGACGTACCCCAAACTTCCAATCGCGTCTCACAGAACAGAATACAGAACCCGGTTGCGTGATTTATGCACGGTGATGCCTGCAGATATATTTTTTATGCTATTTTATAGTATTTATTCATCTTATTGGTTGTATTGTTGCATTATATTCTAAGTACTGTTTATTTATTTTACTTTATTACCTATTTGTGTAATCTGTACAAATCTTTAAAACCGACTTGGTTTCCGTACTTCATTTTGTGTGACCACAGAAAATCGGAAAATCACAGGAGTGAGCACAGCATCATGCTGAGGGAAAGCCTTACTGTCACAGACTTTTTCTGTTATGTGCTCGTGATTAGAGATCTATTTTAGTTTTTTTTAATGTTCTTTATAATTCGAGTGCACGTGTTTCACTGACGAATAAACAAATGTGTCTTTTCTTATAATTCTGGCAATCCTAGCTGTCGTTGGTAATATCCCGTCATGTCAAAATCACTGACGAGCTTTGCGGCTTATTTGGTCCTTTGAAGCCTATTGTTTGTGTCATCTATTTTGGGGGGATTTATGAGCGTTTATTCTAAAAGTTGGCAACGTCTCAAATAGCTGTCAAACATTTACCTGTTTCGATTAATTTGGCAATATTTCTGTATAGAATTAAGAAATATCGGTAACTAGTGAACTGGAATATTAATAATGAATCGCAATTATAACACTGAATTTGATGTTGTAACTTTTTTAGATGTAAAAAAGGCATTTGGAAGTTTCCAAATATTTTTTTAAAATCTAAAACGGAATATTCGAGGTTATTATTTTAATTATTGCATTTCATTTCATTTCAATATTTTAGTTAACTAGTTAGCCATATTTCATATTTCCATACAGTAACATTGCCAAATTAATCAAAACAGCGAAATATTTGACATCTATTTGCGATGTTGCCCACTTTCAGAATGCACGTTACATGCCTGATTATTTTGTACCGAATGTTGAAATTGCTGCTAAACAGTACCCTAATTTCGTAACACACTTGAAATGACATGCCATTCATTAGGACATAACATCACGCCTGTGTTCCCCTAAGGGTTAGACAGAGGTGTACCTATAGTACACCCACATTTCGCCAGTTATGTTTAAATCCCACGTAATACGGGGCGAAGCTGTTGCCATCAACCGGGCACAAATTCAGACTCCAGGCCGCTACCAGCTGCTGAGAAATTCCAGATAACATCACAAGACAACGCATTTCATTGGGAGTCCTTTGAAATCTGTTTATCAAGCTTAAAATGTTATGCGGATCTGTTTTAAGTTATCTAATTCGGAATAGGTCCGTGACCCGTTATCTCATCATGTGGGGTTTCCCTCTTTTTATCTCGTACTGTTGCCCGCGAGTTCCTGTGTGTATTTTTTGTATTAACTTCTGCCTGCGACACGAAAAAGAAAGAAAGAATAGCCAATATGCATAAATATATCGTAGTATACAATCTGGTAGGCAAATTGGCAACTTATATTTTTTTTGCAATCAAAATGTATGGAACTCAAGTCAAAGTCAAATCATTTATTTCAAATAGGCCCTTGTAAGGCACTTTTGAACGTCAATATTTACAAAACAATTGAATTGATTCTAGTCGCCCCTTCGAAAAGGTAGTTTTCGTAGCTAATGCTTATAACTCCTAGATAACCATAATATCCTTGGACGCGGTGATGTAACCATTTACTTGTGATTTTTTGACATACTTCATATAACATAATTCTGAAAATATCAAGTTAGCAAGTTCAAGCATAAAACCGATATTTTAAAATGTTAACTCCTTTCTTCGAGAGCCTTTTTCAGTCAAAGAGCTTATCCCTACATTCACCGGAAACCATTCCAAAATTTGGGTAAGGCTCAAAATTTTTGCGCAGTCGCACAATGGAAAATACAACGGAAAGTGTCACAAACGAAAATACGTTGCACAACGGAATTTGTAAAGCATAGTGCACATGGATTGTAAAATATATTAGTTTATTAATAGTTACTATTATTATCTCAATAATAATAATTAATTAAGTATACATCCCTAATTCTACTTGGACTTCGAAATAGTGAGAAAAATCAATCTATAGCCATAAAAAAAGTTTTGCAAACAATGTCGTGTGTTATAGGTATCAAATGAAAGGGCTCGTTGTGATGGTCTCAAATATTTTTTATTTTATAATAAGAACATTGTAGAATTAATGAAAAATGAACGAAATTTGACCATGCCCACGCATTACCGGCTCAGTATCGCCCCCCATTGGATCCAAGAACTGTCACATACATACTATATGTTGTATGTGACAGTGCTTCGATCCAAGTGGGGGCGATACTAAGCCAGCGGAGGTTTTGGTGTTCGGGTCCAATCGTGGGTGTTACCGAAATAAACGGTTAAATAATATTGCCATCGTATCGAAACTCAACAATTAAACTGTTGAGACTGTTTAAGTTTTTCGCGGTACCTTCGACACCTTTCCGCAGCAGATAAAGGCATCTGAAAAAAAAAAAAAATTAAGTACTAAGCAATTCAAATCAATACATACGCGAGTACCTAGGTACTTTATCATGCTTTCATAAATATAGTAAAAAGTTGATGGGTACACAGCTTTACAATTTCCGTTGTGACACGTCGCACAATTTTGTGTCATTCGTCGCACAACGGATCAAAAATTCTACATAACCAATCATAAAAAATCTCGTAATTCATAAAATGTACAGTACAACTAATAGTAAGCGTTATATTTTATTAATTAAGTAGGTAATATATACAAATAAATATCACAAATCAAGAAAGTCATTAAAATTTCGAAAATATAATAAAGTAAACTTACAATTTCTTAACGCCACACAACACGTTCCGTCACGATCTTCCGTCTGACACAAAAACAAAATGGCAGAAACACGCTGAAGTTAGTCGGATATCATGGATCTGTGTTGCCACTCAAAATAATTTGATGCTCATGGTAGAATGTCAATTAATCCAGAAATATCGCGTTGCACAACTGAAGTGTCACAACGGATTAAAATTTAGGACATTTTTAAATTACCTGATATAATCAAAACGCTTTGATAAATATTGAACTTATTTTACTATGAACTATACAAATAGTATTCTGAAGCCCATAAAGTATACGAACTAAAAAAAAACCATGTGTTTCCTAAATATATTGAATGGACTTTGAGAAGTGTACGTACACGGACATCAACAAATTGTATGGAAGACAAACATGGACCTTTTTATTTTCAAGTATTAAATAGGTATATAATTGGAATATTTAAACGAAAAAAAATGGACATGATGACAAAATAGTCATCTTTCTTGCAATATTATTATAAACAAGTATTTATTATTTTTGATATTTTATTTCTACTCTTCAAATTCTGGGACAACACATTTTTAGAGAGTGCGCGTAAAATTTGAGCCTTACCCAATTACCTGTCTGGTTCTGAAAATTTCCTCTTGTAACTAATACTATGAAGAGGTCAAATTGTTTTTTGGTTTGTAAGAGATAATCGCTGGCAGTACTAAACGGATTATAAAAATCTTTCGCTTAGCTACATTTTTGCCGAGTCCCATAGGATGTGTTACATAACGATGAACATACATTAAAAAAAATACATACAGACGAACATATCGTCGGTCGGCGTCATTACTGGAACAACTCAAAATTCACTCATACTCATAATCACTCAAAATTTTGTGTTTTGGACTAAGTATGCAGAATGATAAAGCATTTGATTTTTTATCATTCTGCATACTTGGTCCAAAACAAAAAAAATTAGAGATGTTCCCGTAATGAATCCCACCGACGATATAGCCTCCTCGTTTTTTGAAGTCGGTTAATTACTAACTTGGGAATGAAACCTGAAACTTGACGCGACCATTAAAGTTCTCGCGAACAAGCGCGACACGACGACGCGACGCGACACCGATAGAAAATTTTCCGAGAAGTTTTCATAAAAATCGTTCCACCGGAGACGCGTCGCGCTGTCGCATCGCGCCTGTCTCTGAGAGCTTTACAGCAATACAATTACAGGCTCGTGCAGACCACCGCGACGCGACACGAACTATACAATTTCTAAGAAAATTTCACGGTATAACAATAACCGGTGTCGCGTCGCGCTAGTCTGCACGAAGCTTAATACGTTCGCTTCTGTAATCAATACTTATTAAAAGCTTGTAATAATTAAGTCCCACGCCACGCGCTATCATCATTGATTAATTTTATTTATATTAAGTAATAAAATGTTTTCAGCTAGTCGATGTCATGTCGTTAGGAATGAGACACCCACTTGCTTCAGTGGGTTTCATATTAAATATCGGTAGCATGTAGGCGTATTTTATCTTGTAGTGCTTTTTAGCTAGGATACCTGAAACTCTGTAGCCTGGATTTTGTAAAGAACTGCATAAGTTAATTGACTCAGGTGTGATTTTGCGGCAATCCATGATAAAAATACGATAGACTACGTATATTTAGTAACTTAATCCGTTTAACTGTTCTTAAAGAGTCATAAAGAACCCTGTGAGAAATCGACACGTGTTTCACCTCTCAACGAGGCATCCTCAGGATGACGATTGACTTGTTGAGAACCCGGAGACGACGCTTGACGTGGCAACACGTATCCTTTTTGTGTATTTTTGTTTTAAGAACAGCATTGAATGTTCATACTTTGTTAGAAAAGATTCCAAACCTAACGATCTTTTTATAGACGCCGCCCGTCTATGCTATCTGCTGTTAACTTGGCTGCTATGTTGCAGTTTTGTATAGCAGTTTCTCGTATTTACGCAAATCCAGTTCCAGTTTTTATCTGGTAGTTGATGCCAGATATAGTGAAGCAGGCCCCAAATTGTATAAGGAATTTATTACCACCAGCTTTGTTACACGGAGTGGCCTATGTAACTTTTAGCCCTTATCAGAGGGCCTACCACCACCTCTAAAACAGTATTATTTTAATCTTACTTCAGTAGGGGAAAGAGATGGAGCTATACGTCCTGTAGAGTTTCATCTCTTTCACACACTAAAGTAATATTAAAATAATACTGCTTTAGAGGAGATGGTAGGCCCCCTGGTCTACCCGCTACCCCGATATTGTTAGAAGAAACCGTTTCTTTTGATTGCCTGACACCTATCATCATGGTATGCTTTCCTTAGCTTATCTCTGCGTGCTCACACCCAGATTATCTCTGCGTGCTCACACCCAGAAAAAAATGACCTATTAATCGCCTACATTTGCAACCCAGGTCTTCTTCTTCGCTTCGCTCTTGACAGAGTGGTCATGGTCACAATGAACTGTGTCCAATCGCAGGTGTAGTCGTTGCCATGACAGTCTGGCGCATTCATTAAACTCTCGGCCACGACATCACCGCTCGCGCGACCTGCGTCTTGCTACCGCGGCGAGAACAAATGTTAGAATTTATTTAGAGCGTGTAGCGTGTGCCGCGATATCGGGCGATGCGTCTTGCGGCTTGGGAGCATTCGAGCGCCGCCCCGCGCCGCAAGACGCACCGCCCGATGTCGTGGCCCTGGCCAAAGCTAAAGCCTTGTGCAGATTACCGCGACGCGACTCGAACAATACAATTTCTAAGAAAACTTCACGGTAGGTATAACAATAACCGGTGTCGCGTCGCGCTAGTCTGCACGAAGCTTCACACGGCCTCTAACCGCGGATTTTATTAGACCAGCGATCGAACGATTTTATTCGCGGCCCGGTATCGGGCGGAAAACCCCTTGACTAAAATAGCCTTCCCTGTTTATGATTTTGTTATTTTATATCAACAAGGCTCGAAGGACTTTTGTCCGGGTCGTGTAACAAAAATATTGGAAGAATACAAGGTCACAGGTGAAAAACATTTACATTGCCTTACCTTATAAGTAGATCGGTACTCTAAGTGCGAACTCGAACTCACCCGTAATCGCTTTGATTTGGACTCGATATCAAGAACCATTGCTGCATCAATTAGAAAAATTGCTATTATATTTTTATCGTTGTACGCTATTGTTATAAAATGAAATAGTGTTATCATACGAAGCTTTACATCACTTTTATACTGAGTAATGGTGGCGAAAGCTCACTATCACAACATGTGAATGTTTACACTGTAATAATAAGCTCAGTGTGACTGATATCGGATGGCTTGAGCAATTTGCAGTTGGATGCAGTGAACAGGTGTCCAGTGATGCAACTACGCAGTATCGCATCGCAATTTATACATAAACGAACGTCGCAACGACTACACTCAGTGAGAAATCAATAAAGTTTCTATTAATTCGTTCCATAGTTTTATACTTAGGGTTTGATTTCTTAGAAGAACTTCCGTGCTATACAACCTTAGTTTTTGTTTACCCTAAGCCTCTTAACGGGTCATTGTACTCATCATTAAGGTTGATATGCTTCACCTTGGTAACTACTACCTACTTTCCGATTCATAAAGCTTTGACTGAAGAATATCAAGATCGGGTTGCTATATCATTAACGATTCGTTTTTTAAAACAAAACAGTACTAATGAAAAGAAGATTATAAAACCACGTTTCGTTATTGGACGGTCGATAAGGACCAAGCATATATGTTGGTCTATCTAACTAATCCAATGCCTAGACATCTTCAACGTTACTTCGCGCCATACCACCCGTCACCGTTCCTCCGAGCACACGTTGCTTCATAAATCGTTTGTAAGCTCTCTTCCGATCCCTCTAGTGTAATAGAAGATTTGTTGTCTACAATTTATTTCAACGTGAGATTTGAAAATGTTTTCTACAACGAAACAGGAAGATTCTAAACACAATACGAACTCATTTCGTTAGATGAACCTTCTTGTTTACATTTAGATGAACAAATAAGACGGTCATTTTAACAGATCATCGTTTGGGTTTCGTGAGATAATATTCACATCGACACATGACTTTGAAACTGTCGGTTGGCTGATTACCGGAAGTTTGTGAAGATACTTCCAAACTTTGAGCTCCTAAGTCTTCCCGGACTTCCTTCCAAGCTACGGCTATGGACAGAAAAGTATGTTCAATATTGGTCCTAGTGCTCGGGAGTATCTTCCTAACTTTGCGCTTCTAAAACTTGTAAAAACAGCTAAGATCTGCAGAAAAGTGTGACCGAATGTGGTCCTACCTAATGTGATAAAGCTGTTTATGTTTTTAGTATATTTTTATGTGATATTGTTTTTCATGACATGACGTTTGCAACGGTGCGGTGGTGCAAATAAAGAATAAAGGTACTGCATATTGTAGCCACATGTGCCTTGGGGCTAGTCGGAATTCTGCTTGTAATATATGTAGTGATGCAACGAATACTACTTTTACAAATACGAATACCGATTGTACTATTCGCCAAATACGAATACCTGATTCTATCATTTCATTTCATTTATATATCTATAATAGCTGCACGCAATTATTAGTCAAAGGTGAAAGGAAAATAAACACGCTAAGCAATAAATTTAATAATTAAAATTAACTATTAAAATTAATTAAGGTAGCTATAGTTAATTTTAATTATTATAGTTTATATGTAAATATTTATATTGCTTAGCGTGTATTATTTATTTTAATTTTAAAAACATAACAGTTGCAAGTTTTTTTGTCAACAAACAATTCCTTTTTCTGTCTGTAGGTTTCCTGCTGTTGAAATAGCCTTTCTGAGGAACACTGTCGAAGGTTTTCTCGAGAAACATTTTCACAATATCTACCAACGCAATATCTATATGGGATTTATAGGAAGTCATGAAAGTATTCGGCGAATACGAATATTCAGTAATTTCATGGTATTCGTTGCATTACTAAATATTATGTAAAGATTATCGTTTATCTTAACCTTTTTCTCTCGAATCAATTCTGGTGTTTGGTCCAGTTTTGGTTCTGTCTGTATTTAGCTAAGCGCCCTAGGGACCTTGTTCGGACGTCCCTACTCGGGTCTCGGCGGCATACGAAAAGAACGAAAACCTCTCTAGATATTAAGTCGATTCACAGTTTGTTGTTGTTTGTCGTTCAGAAACGTGAACATTTCTATTGAATTGGTTTGCCTTTTGCACGCTAACTTCGTCGGCCTGGAATAATTGGAACGGAGGGAGTCTTTTTGCTTTTGTTCGACTTTGTGCATCCTCGCCAGTTTGTTTGTCGACTCCCATATCAACTTTCACAACATCCTGTCGGCGTCAGCTTTCCGACTTAGGGACTAGTCACATATGGTAGCATCAAACTGCCTCTAGTCAGTAATGAAACAGCGTAGGTTGGCGGAGAAAAGATGAATCGAAGTGAATTGACACGTGCGATTAGCCTCTTTGTGTTCTCAACTTAGCTTACTTAAGGCGAGGTGACCCCGAAAAACGTCATTTTATATTGTATTTTATTCGTAGATAACACGAATTAAAATTTTGAAAAAAACATATGATATATTTCACACTTCGATCTAGGTATTTCGGCCGTCCGATACACGATTACGTGCACTTTACTGCATCCAATTAAATCGCAAAGACACGTCTAAATTATGATCTAATTATCATTTTATTTGAGTTATATTAGGCTTTGAATAATAAAACTTACACCATAATAAAGGTCGTAAAAAATGTGATAGAAAACGGCCGTCATAATGTGAAATATGAAAATACTTATACCACTAATTCCAAAATCAAGCGTTTTCATCTTTTCATGCGCTCGCCCCGTGTCATTCAGTCCCGAGCGGACGTCTTGGAGGTCGGACGTATGCCAATTTTTGCGAACCCGCCACCCCCGCTAAGTTCTGTTACCGGCTGAGCCAAAAATGTATTGTAAATTTGTAAATAATAATAGGTACCTGTATAATTATAGTTTAATTATTAAATAGTGTTTTTTTTAGGTAGGTACTTCTTAGTTATTTTATTTTTTTAAATGGGCAAAATTAAAAAAAAAAATGTTGTCGTCGCTGGGTCTACGAAGGCTGAATAAATAAAAAAAGTAAGGATGCTTTGACAATATTACCATAGGTACCTATATTATATAAATGTATAATATTTTACTTTATTAACTAGGTAAGTACCTACGCGGAATAGATTTACATACCGCAAATATGTGTGTAAAACAGTTGAATTTAAACCCTATGCCAATGTAAATAAAGACGCCACGCGCGCAAAAGTTATAATGGTTTATTTTTCTCCCGGAATAGATTTACCAACCGCATCAAGTGTGTAAAATAGTTGAATTTGAACCCTATATCACAGAGCATAAAGCCGCCACGCGTACAAATGTTATAATGTTTTACTATTTTCAAATATCAAATAGTTCATCCCGCTGAGTTGGTCCGGGTGGTTTTTATAATGTTTATTAGCCTAGGTAAGTAGGTATTGTATTGTCTACCACACGTCACGCGTCTGTGGTAAGTGATAACACTATGACCTTGAGGTGGCCCAACGTACGGAGTTTCATTAGAATAAGAGACCAGCTTGACACTGCTTTTGCCACCACAACACAAAAAATAATAATATTTTATGGTGTCTGCAACGTTTGTGTAGGTCTCGTCTATGCCATGTACCTAATACGCGCAACACACTCGTGCCATAGTGTAGAAATGTACAGTATGACCATTTCCTACAAAAATATGATTTATTATTTTCGGTAACGTTTAGGCACAAATTCGTTTATGCGAAGTACACTCCTTACTAAAAACACTGTATCAAGTTATGAAAAGCTTATAAATAAAATAAAAGTACATATACAGGGTGGCAGGGACATCGACGCGAAAACTGTGGCTAAGTTTTAGATTAACATCCCTCGAGTTGGGAGTCCATATTTTTTTTACAGAAAGATTATATTATTAGAAGCCTCCACGCAAAGTTTTAAGTTGCGGAGATAAATGGTTTACGAGAAAAAAAAAACAAAATCGAAGAAATTTAGCATTATTTAGTCACTTTTGACATTTTGTCTCGACATTGAACGTTTCGTTTTACGAAAAATCAACACACTAAAATGTTGTACTTTATAATAATGATGAAATAAATACGTATATTTATGATTTAGATACTTTTTAAGCATATTTCATTATATTACCTATATTTTGTTGATTTAAATGAGTGCTATTAAATTAACACTTAAAATAATTTACCGACTATTGCCGTATTTGAAACCAAACGTAAAACGACGCCATTTTGTGTTGTTACTAATACTTCACTTAATCTGTTACTCTGCTGTCAAGCTCAAGCTTGGCCGGGATGCTCCAAGTCCCGACACATCTCGACTTAGTCAAAAGGCAATGGGAAGGTAGGCTGCAAGAGCGAGCGAAGCGAGCTCGGGATTTGGGGCACACCGACACGGACAGGTTAGGTTAGAAGGGGATGGCGGGGTCTTTAGACCCCGCCATCCCGTAGTCGACAGAGCCCCGCCAAGCGGGGCTCTGTCGACTACGCCTGACAAAAAAAAAAAAAGATAGCCATAAAGTACAGTGCTTCCTCCAACAAATCATCAAAATAAGATCGCAAAATATTTAGTTAAAAAAAACAATGCGGTAACTAACCTTCCCCCATGACGGGGGGATTTCCTACTCCCCTCCACAAATATATGTACCCTTATAAAAAAGTCCTTCCGAAAATTCGAAAGTTAGGTTAGAATATTAAAAAATCATATCTCAAAAAGGGGGGGGGGGCTCCGAAATTTTTCCTTCACAGGGCCCCGTTGTACACATGCGAAAAAAGAAACTTCGCTTGAAATGTTTACGTCGGTTTTCAATGTTTTAGAGCAATGCAGTTGCAGGCTAAGGGCAGAGCGTATGTATCAACTAATGATTCGGTGGATAACGAGTAAGTTTTTAGGGTTCCGAAGTAAACAAGGAACCCTTATAGTTTCACCATGTCCGTCTGTCTGTCCGTCCGTCTGTCAGTCCGCGGCTTAGCTCGGAGACGGTTCGTACTAGAAAGCTGTAATTTGGCATATGTATACATATTAAACACGAAGACAAAGAGGTAAAATAAAATCAAGAAAAATATTATTTTTAGGGTGCCTCCCCTACACGTAAAGTGGGGATATTTATTTTTTTCTCATCTACCCCATGGTATCTTTAGAAAGGTCGTTCAAAAATATTGTGAGTTTGTGAAAACCATTTTTGGATTAAGGGATCCGTTTGCGAAATATTAAGCTTTTAACTGAAATGTTTTGTTAGAGTCAACTGTCGTCGTCCCTGCCAGCTACTCGTAAATGATTGTACTTGGATTTGTGAAAAAAATTACAGCTGTAGTATATATAACGAGTAATAACCGACCAACTTAAATTTGCAGTTTGATAAACATGATCTCCCCATACATTCCGTATGGGAGAAAATGTTTTTCAACTACAATGTTAAGTTTGTTCTTGGAATAAATTCATCCCAACTACGGAACCCTTCATTGTGCGTGGTCCGACATGCACCTGGCTGGTTTTTTAAATATCATCTCACTCGTTATTGTAACACCATAAAAAATACATAAATTAATTAAATACACGCCCCACCTACCCCAATACAATCTTGATATTGTTATTCCAAAATTGTAATACAATTCTCATAAATTAAATGTGCCTAAATACTACTTGATTTTATAGACTGTAGCACGAAGATGTCGCATCAAAGTCGAAGTTCGAAAGTCGAATAGCGCGCTGCGCGCACTTTTGAATCGTACCCGTATTCATGATCTTCGTGTCAGTCAGATTTTAAATCCACCTTATTCACAAAAATTATAAGTACCTACTTATACCTATTTTTAATTATTATTCATTAAGTTTAAGTTTATATAATACCTACCTAATCTATCTACAACCTTAAAAAATACTTAATAAAAAAATAAACTTATAATAATCAATACAAGTTGATCTACTGCATTGCTCTATTCTGTGACCTACTCGAGTTCATGAACTTATGAGCGGTGCGCCTGGCGCGCGGGTCCCCCGCGGATCGTAATTTGTTTCGTATCGCTACTCGTTGCGGGGGCTGGGGTAAGCGTTGAATACCCACTGCGTTCGGGTTAGGCCGGCCTTAACTAATAGTCTATATAATATATGTTACAAGGCTAGGGGGCTTGTGGCTAAATGATAACAGCCGTACGGGTCGATCGCAGGTTCGGTTCGTGGATAGGTGACCGTCCATTACATATCGGGACCACTTTGTGCCTCTGAAAGCACTTTCGTAGATCTTTTACAGTCGCTACGGTTAGTCAGAAGCCCAACATCTGACAGCCAGTCTTATTTATATATACTTTATTGTACACCACAAAAATACATAACAAAAAATAATAATTATGCACTACAAAATATACAATGGGCGACCTTATCGCTTCCCGCGATAACCAAGGGGTACCAAGGGGTGGCGTCTTACCAAGGGGTATCGGGATACCCAGTTACTGGGTTGTGAAGGTCAGTTAGGCTGTCGCTCCATGTAAAATACTGGTATGCAGCTGCATCCGGTTAGACTGGAAGGGACCCCAAAATTGTTGGGAAAAGGCTAGACAGGTTGATATATTACAAGGTTAAACATCCTCAGTTAGTTTAAAGGCTTTCTTCTGTGTATGATAGAGTCGTCTCCAACCTAAATGACATCTATTATAAAGAGCACTGTAGGTAGCGTCATATTGACCTATTTACTCACAGGTATAGAGCCTCGTGCAGACTAGCGCGACGCGCGAATCGTTGGTTTATAGTATTTAATTCACACGCCCGGTTACCTCCTCGGGGTCTTTTATACGGTCTACACAATTCGTGTCGACTCCACCGCTCTGTCTTTTGTTATTATTTAAACCATGGTATAATAATATACTTTGCCAAGTATAGCATTCCGAGACACAGTTGTCACGTGGGTGACACAAGTCTACGTCATCACATCTGTGTTACCAGAAGTTTGTAATAATAACTCCCCAACCACCTTTATTACCTGTGCGGATCCGATAAAACTGAGGTTTAAATTAACGATTACATTGGTTTATGTTTAAATTGAATTGTTTCGTTTGATTAGTCAAAGAAAACGTCAATTTAAATGCTTTGTACATATTTTTTAACAGAATGGCGACTGAAAATCTTTCCATAATTCGTGTTTTGTTGCAATAAAGTGGCAACTGGATAGTGACGTAAGCATGTGTCACTCCCGGAATGCCAGACCTTGTTTTATTAGACCATGATTTAAACTAGATACACTATAAAATTATGACGTTGACAGGCGCACAGTTATAAAAATCGTGTATAACAACTGCTCCAGCACTGTTATTCTGTAACTATCTCACCGTGAAAACTTAGGTGAAGTGAGCGTGGAGTGAGCTGTGATTCCACAGGGATTGACACTATTGACAGCTTACTTCACCCAAGTTTTCACGGTGAGATGTTTACAGAATAGCATGGCTGGTACTCTGATGCTTATTGATTTTTTTACCGACTTCCAAAAATTATTTTATTTTTTATTATGTATGTCCGCCGATTTCTCCGTCAATTGTGGACCGATTTTGAAAATTCTTGCTCCCAAGTTGGTCCCATATAAATTTTATTAACTTTGCTTAAATAGTTTTTGAGTAAGCTTCAATAATACGTATTTTTCCCACTTAGTATATGTGGATGATATGATGATAACTTCCTGTCACTGTTATTTACATAGCAGTTAGTGGTATTCGAATTTGTGTGGAGTAGGTGCCACAACTAAAAAGTGAAAAATAAAAACTTTTTTATAAAAAGTTTTTTACTTTGAAAGCTGATATTTGTTGACTACGTACCATCAAGGAAGTTCATATCTAACCAGTTTCAAAACAAAATCCCGTGAACACAATGACCACATCTGTTACCGGCCCGGTGCTATAGTCGCCGAGCGCTGCAAGCAAGAATAGTCCTTACGGTGGGTAGATATGAACTTCTTCGATGGTACATAATTTAATTCCCGGTACACCCAGTGCAATATTGATCCCAATTCTTGGAATCACGCGAAGACAAGTATTCCCCCGATCAACGTGAAATACAAAAGCTTTCAGGCTGCCTCGTTGGTAAACGGGAACGTAAATTACACTGAACAGTTTTATTTAAAAGACCATTTTTAGACACCAATCTACATAATCTTCACATGATCTGACCAAGATTATGTCTGGACTTTAAAAGAGACTGTGACCTCTGAGTTTGTTTCGGCCTTTCTTCTCGGAGTAGTCAGATAGGAAACGCCGACCTCATCTAGTTTAGAAATAATATGTTTGACGTGTAAAAGTGTTTTGTACAACCTATTTACAGAAATAAAAATCATTTATCATTTAATAAAATGTACTCTTCTTTACGTTTTCCTCGCTTATATGATAAAATACGATGGACATTATTAACTGTTTGATGCACTTTGCTATATTATCTTTGCTATGTCCTTCATCATTATAATCAGCCTATAATGTTCCCACTGCTGGGACACAGGCCTCCTCTCTGTGAGAGGAAGTGTTCCGTAATCCACGACG
The DNA here is from genome assembly GCA_914767755.1 of Agrochola circellaris. Classification (NCBI taxonomy): domain Eukaryota; kingdom Metazoa; phylum Arthropoda; class Insecta; order Lepidoptera; family Noctuidae; genus Agrochola; species Agrochola circellaris. Next base: position 6,602,971 of record OU611850.1, on the reverse strand, counting down.
CATTCCCAGTGCGGGTTGGTAGATGTCACATGTCTTCGAATTTTTGGTTCTAGGACATGCCGGTTTCCTCACGATGTTTTCCTTCACCGTTTTGAGAGCAGTGGTGATGAAATTATTTACACAAAGTAAAGCGCTTGCCTGGGTTCGATTGAAACCCACGACCTACAACTCGTAAGCCATTGGGCCGCCACTGCTCCTGCTCATTGCTACGTCCTGCAAAGCTTTAATTTGATCGTGACAGCATTTCAGCAGTGGGATTACTCGAAGCTCAGTGGAATAAAATTTTTCAGTAATTGGTGTCTCATTGCGCTAGACAAAGGCTTAGCCCAGTACGCACGGGCGATTTTTCCCGCGGCGTTTTATTTTGCGCACTTGATTTTCAATGTACTCCTTAGCGTCGAGAGTTGAAAATCCAACAGTGTGTTTTTTTGACGCGTTGGGATACACTCTGTTGAATTCTCAATGTTCGTCTCAACTACAACAGTTGCCGGGGTTGCGGGTTTGTCTGAAAGGGATATCGCGACCTCGGCACACAGGCAACGGAAGGAACACGGGTGGGTTTTAGTCAGTAAAAGTCTGACACGCCCTCCCGCTCCACCCAGAGCGGGAGAAGTTATTTGATAATTTCCCATCCTCAAAAAAAAAAAAAAAACTACAACAGTTGAAAATTCAATGCGCGATAAAAGCCCGCTGCGATATTTTTACGCCGGTGCTTACGTGGGTATTGAACTAATTAAATCAATAAACTAATATCGTCTATCTGAACGCTTAAAGGCTCGTGCAGACTAGCGCGACTTGTCTCGCGACGCGACACCGGTAATTGTTCTACCGTGAAGTTCTCTTAGAAATTGTTTTGTTAGCGTCGCGGCGCACCGGTCTGCACGACGCTTTATGTTTTAACGATCGTAGGTATGTATGACATCGTGGCATTTAATAAAAAAAATTGGAGAAGAGATTGTCTAACTTGACATCAAATGAAGCAAGCTCCAATGGGGCAGTCTAATTTAATAGTACACTAGCTGCCCGCCCCGGCTTCGGTCGAGTAGCACTACGTACTTATCTACGGTGCACCTACCCTACCTACCCGACCTACCCTACCTACCCTACCTTTTCATTGTTTTTAAGATGTATTCTGCTATTCGGGGCGGAGACAAATCCAACGAATCAAAAACCGTGAAAATTGGTCCAGCAGATCTCGAGTTATAAGTGTTGTAATAAACACGACTTTCTTTTATATATATAGATTTAGTTACTAAATACATACTTGTAGACAGATTGTATTAAAAGTCTCACCACGTGGATCTGAATAAAAACCAAACATCTGCTCATCCCGCAAGGTGTGAGTCCCTCTCGGAAACGGGTTCCTTTCAAATGCTAGCAGACGGCGGACTACCGAGTTGTCACCTTTTATGTTTTATCGCCAATACATCGGATCTGTGCGTTTAATTGGTCTTAAATGTTATTAGGGTTCTCGGTAACTTAAGAGGCTTACAACAGCTAAAGCGCGGTCACTGTCGGACTGCATAGAAATGAAAGAGAAGCGCGATGACACGACGCAGGTAATTTATTGCAAAATGATGAAGCAGTTAGCGATTTACAAAAAATCTATTGATTGGACTGGAAAATTAAAACACTATTATGCTAATATGTAGCTTGTAGAATAATCTGACAAAAAATCAGAATGATTGCATGTAAATTAATATGATTTTTAATCGTTAAAAGAAATTTTTAGAGGTATCTTCATGATTTTTTTCTATCGTATCAAATTAGTTGTATTATGTTTTCAACACACTATCATACTAGCATATATCCTGAAGAATGTGATATATTTTTCTGATTTTGTTTACTGCAGTGGATCATATTCTTTTACGCATTATAAAACTTGCGTTTAGGCACGTTTAGGTCCTGTAGTCCCCTTAATTAGCACTGTTTTTGTTTGTGGTGCTAGGGTTCGCGTTGCTTTTCATATAGGTCGTTTTCTGGTGGAGGAACTGCCACACTGGTTATGATCTCGATCTCCCAGTGAATCTCACGACTGAACCCTTTTTAATTTATAAAGAACGTGCTTATAGTAGATACTTAGACTAGTACTTAAGTAGCACTCCGTTAACCTACTTACTGCACTTCCAGTGCTCATGCTCATCCAGGTGCCAGTCGGTCGATTCTGTAAAAATATCACCGTGAAACTTAGGTGAAGTGAGCTGTCCTAGTAATTGGCCTGCTGTAATAGTGTCACACCCGAATACTGAAACGCCACTCAAGACTTAAGCATTACTTAAAACTCGTTTAAAGCCCTTTGATTGGTTGACACTAGTTTTAAGTAATGCTTAAGTCTTGAGTGGCGTTTCAGTATTCGGGTGTTAATCCCTAGCATCCTGCCGGTCGATTTGTGACAATGACAGCTCACTTCAAGCTTTGTGCAGACCAGCGCGACTTGTCGCGCGACGCGACACCGGTTATTGTTATACCGTCAAGTTTTCTTAGAAATTGCATTGTTCGAGTCGCGTCGCGGCGTCGCGTCGCGCTGGTCTGCACGAAGCTTCACGCTCACTTCAACTAAGTTTCACGTTGATATTTTTTAGGAAAAGACGGAGACGGAAAACTATAAATGTAATAATATTAAGGAGGTTCCTCTCTCTGGAGCCCAGACCACCGTTAGTATGGACCCTTTTCCCTTCCTTCGATACCGCGGTGGGCTACTATTATTAAATGTTTTTTTATAAAAATATTTAAAATGTAAACGATACGTATATTAATGAAATAAAGGAAATAGTAATAATTTTATTTATCCATAAGATTGTTACTTACAATCTTTAAATAAAAAAATGTTTATTTCAATTTCAAAGGGCATTACGATACATTATTATTGGAGATCACCTTTTAAACAAGGAATTGCTTGTGTTAGAAATTGAGACTGGATGCCACACTAGGATACCGTATGTTGCATGATCCAGTCCCTTTCGACAGCTATTGTTACACAAATATGAACTAAGTACTTTCCTTACTTTTTACTCGACTTCAAACATTCCTCTTGTCTACATTTCTCGTGCAATGCAATAATGCAAGCTTTAAACGTCAAAAGCTGTTCAGAAACTAATATATCCCATAGTAAAGTAGAAACGAAATACACATTTCTTTCATAAACGCCAATAACATGTAGGATCGTGACAAGCCAGTGATAAATGTAGTGAAAGATCACAGAGAACACTCCACACTAATATGACTTCAATCACTTCGTAGAACGCACTGAAATAGCGTAAACGACAACTGAAATGTAATTTTAGTAATACAGTAAAGTGCCAAAATAAACATGGTTTATTTTTAAACAGTGCTGAAAGAATAACTGTAGCATAACATGGACATGCAGAATACATATTAATAATCTTGGTGACCTATTTATTTATTTATTGTGTAATATCGCTTCGGTGGCCTGTTACTATTAAAGGCTGCCACTGACAGGCGCGACGCGACTCTTATGGAACAGTTTATATGAAAACTTCTCGGAAATTGTTCTATCGATGTCGCCTGTTTGCGTGAGCCTTTACTTATACCGTATTGCTCTAAAGATTGATTTTTATTAAAAGACGGATATGCTCAATTTTCGCGACAGTAATCTGATAATATTTTTCGTCGGTTTTTTTTTTACAGTTTTTTGTTTAGCATGATTTAAAGCTCGTACAGACCAGCGCAACGCGACGCCGCGCCGCGACTCGAACAATACAATTTCTAAGAAAACTTGACGGTATAACAATAACCGGTGTCGCGTCGCGCTGGTGTGCACGAAGCTTTAAGTGACTAACATATTTCTGGGATCTAAGGACTAGCATGACATGAATCGTTGTATCAGAAGTCCAAATTCCCGTGTTTAAAAACGTTAAAATCTAGTTGCATTTTCATCTCAGCGACATCATCATCTGCTTATCGTTTTCCCATCATTTGGGTCTTTAGTCCGGAGTCTCGATTCGTGCCCAGTTATGAATAGGATCGCCACCCCCTATTACATGGGACTTAAACATAACTGGCGAAGGTGTACCTGCTACAGCCATGCTATTCTGTAAACATCTCACCGTGAAAACTTGGGTGAAGTGAGCTGTCAATAGTGTCAGTAAATCCCTGTGGAATGACAGCTCACTCCACGCTCACTTCACCTAAGTTTTCACGGTGAGATGTTTACAGAATAGCACTGCAGGTACACCTCTGCCCCACCCTTGGGGGAAACAAGGCGTGATCTTATGTTTATGTTACCGCAGCTTAAAAGGACCGATGGCGTCGGTATGATTGATCGTTCGATCGTGTCGTAGTAGCACACTATTGTGAAGACTTGTTATAACTTAGTGTATTGTGTGAGGCAACAAGCCTTGTGCCAGGAGAGAATGAAGGGCACGTGTTTTCTAAGAAACTCAAGAATGTGTGGAGGATCTTGTTAGGCAGTCTAGTAGTAAACATTACGGCTCTATTTCTCTGATATATTTGTTGTCCTGTCTATTTAAATCCTTGTTTCCAATTGATGTTATTTCCACTTAAACAAACATCAACTTTAAGCTAGTGTAAATAAAGTTCATTTTAGACTGACTAGTATTGTTGAAAATGTCATAAAAAATATGAAGTTTTAGCGCAAACTGAACCTTATGTGTAGGCATTACAGTTGTTTTTCCTAAAACTCGTGTTTGTTTACATGTTTGGTAAATAAATTGCTTACGCAAATTAGGTAATACTTTTACTGTCAAGCTTCGTGCAGACTAGCGCGACCCGACACCGGTTATACAGTGAAGTTTTAGAAGAAATTGTATTGTTTGAGTCGCGCCGCGCCGTTGCGTCGCGCTGGTCTGCACGAGCCTTTAAGTGTTAACTATAATTATATTATTAATCCATGTACCTGTGTAGGTTATTGTGTTACTTACCTGAAAATCAATATACAGGGCATTGAGTTAAATGTATTACGTAGTACATTTAACTCAATGATACAGGGTGGTGATTTAGTCATCTGCATCCGTCAAGGGGGTGATTCTACCTGTCAAACTGAACAACTTTCGCTATGAAACTGACATACGATTCGCAACAAATAAAAACCTGCAACGAAATAGTCTGTCTACAGTTGTATAGGAATTTGTTATTTTTCCCCAGGTCGGATACTCAGATCAAATAACCAAGACAGAGCGCTGTCAACAGTGAAGTGAGGCCGGTTTCGTAAACATGTGGGCACTTAGTGAGGTGTAGTTTGATTCTTTATGCACAGAGCGGAGGTGTAGTTTTGGCATGCTTCACTGTTTTGTTCGCAGCGCTGTCTTGGTTTTTTATTTGGTCTGAGGTCGGAAGTTGTTTAGTATGAAGGGTTGAATCACCCCCTGGACGGATGTATAATCGCCACCCTGTATTTCTATTTCTTTATTATTGAACTCTGTCCGTGCTATTGAGTGGGCAATTAGGAACGCAATCCAAATAGGTTACAAACTAATTTCGTAGTACATACTGGCCAGGGTCACATTTTACCTTTTGGTGGACTACATGTACATAATTTGTAAACAATAACCACTACCTCGCCATTGTCTTTTAAAACATTACACGGGTTTCAACTATGTATCAATTATGTAAATTTTCTAAAACTCGCTGAAAAACGTGCATATTTTTACCACAGTTCGGTAAACACGAATGAAATCTTTAAACAAACTAGAATAATAAAATCTAGTAAAGTGTTTTGCATTTCCATTTCGTCGTCATTTTAATTTCTTTTAGAGAGAAGAGAAACATCGTTAAAGTAATATTAGCATTTTCATGTGAAAGGTCATGGAGAGTGGCTGTCAATAGAAGGGCCGAGTAAGAGCATTATACTGATATCGACTAGCTGAGCTTAGATAAAACTGGTTACCTGCTTTTTAGGGTTCCGTACCAAAGAGGTGCCAACGCACAGTATGAAAAATGACCTTAAAAGCGGTCATCCTCTTTTTATTTGTAAATAAAATAAATAAATAAAAATATGTTTTTTAAATACATAATTTTGGATTTTTTCGAAATTCTATGGAAAAGTAAAAATCGCCGTAACTTCGTTTCTAAGTACATCTGTACTTCGGGAGTTCTACTCTTACAATTGAAATAGTTTGTAGTGTCCATTAAACAAATAAAAAGAGGATGACCGCTTTTAAGGTCATTTTTCATACTGTGCAACGGGGGACTCCATTAGGTAAAGGGTCCGCTGTCCGTCCGTCCGTCTGTCACAAGCTGTATCTTTTGAACTGTAACAAGTAGACACTTGAAATTACTATGGCAGCTAAAACGAAAAAATATAAAAATAAAGTTATAAATTAAAAGTACGGTAGTGTTAAATATTATACGGTGGTACGGACCTCTTCGTGTCGCTACCATGAAGTTTTATCTAAATGCTAGCCGCCCATGCTTCACACGGGTGCAATCTACTAATGTGACGATTATGTCAAAACACGAAGATGACGATATGCTTAATCAAAGTTAAATGTATTACACACATAAACTAAACCTTCCGGAATAAATTCTCTAAATGATGGTGAAAACCGTATCGAAATCCGTTGCGCATTTATGAGAATAAAGCTTTGTGCAGACCAGCGCGACTTGTCGCGCGACGCGACACCGGTTATTGTTATACCGTCAAGTTTTCTTAGAAATTGTATTGTTCGAGTCGCGTCGCGGCGTCGCGTCGCGCTGGTCTGCACGAAGCTTTACGCGGTCACACAGACAAACACGAAAAGCGACTTCAATTTATAATTATGTACCATCGAAGAAGTTCATATCTAACCACCGTAAGGACTATTCTTGCTTGCAGCGCTCGGTAGCCACCGATAGCACCGGGGTGGTAACAGATGTGGTCATCGTGTCCACGGGATTTTGTTTTGAAACTGATTAGATATGAAATTCTTTGATGGTACCTACAGATATAGATTCGCTATTTAGATAAATACGCATAACGTCAAGCTTTTCACGTATATTTCCCGGTTAGCTACTCTGCCATGATCAAAAAAACGTCTGGGGAAAATATAGCTTGTAAAAAAAAAGTCATAGGAAAATGTAATCCTATCCTGAAACCACTGAACCGCCCCACGCTACACTGCATTTCTAATCCGTTTAGAGCAGTGTTTCCGATGCAAAACACGTTGAGAAAATTGGTCCTTACTTTCGCGAATCTTTAAAAAAACATTTTTGATCGGTCCTTAACTCCTTACGCTCGTGAACCTGTAAATATAACGCTTTGAGCCAATAGGCTCGCCCCCTATGACATGGGACTTGAACATAACTGGCGAAATGTGTGAGTACAATAGGGGGTACACGTCTGTCAAACCCTTCGGGGTTTTAGGCGTGATGTTATGTTTAAGCATTCGTTATACCCGTAAAACTGATAAGTAGGTACTTACTTAACGTACGAGTAGGTACGACTAACCATGTTGAAACACTCAATCTGTCTATCCTTTTCCCAACTATGTTGGGGTCGGCTTCCAGTCTAACTGGATGCAGCTGAATAAAGGCTCGTACAGACCAGCGCGACGCGACGGCGCGACGCGACATGAACAATACAATTTCTAAGAAAACTTCACGGTATAACAATAACCGGTGTCGCGTCGCTCTAGTCTGCACGAAGCTTTACAGTATTTTACACGGAGCACCTGCTTATCTGACCTCCACAACCGAGTAGGTACCTAACTGGGTAATACGATACCCCTTGGTATGACTGACTAGTGAGCACGGCTTACTGTGACATGGCTCGAGTCACACATTTTATATGAATAAACTGTGATGAAATTAATGTGTGATTCGAGCCATGACACAAGGGCCGTGCTCGCTAGTCTAGTTGACAGACTTTCGGGCTTCTGACGACCCGTAACGACTGACAAAGATCCACGAATGCTAGCTGGAGGAATCTCGGTATGTATGTATCCATGGGCCAACTCCGACAAGCGGAGTTAACCTGATAGATCGACCCGTGCGACTGTTATTACTTAGCCACGAGCTCCTAAGACTAACCATGTTATAAAAGTGAAAACACTAATGTACGGTTAACCAACATGTCATACATCTATGTACTTGCATATTGTGTACTACTATTAATAGTCCCAACTTGTAATCAATGCGAACAGTTGTACAGCAAGTGTTGCGATTTCCACATGCGACATGACCACAGAATAGGCGAGTACAGAAGATCAATAACAAACTGCCTGGCTAGCATGACTAAATGAATCTACGTAATGTTATAGTACAGTGTGGTACCTGACGTAAATACACTATCCTATTTCTTCCCGTGGGTGTCATAAAAGGCGATTAAGGGACTTACTAGAGAATGAGCAGCAGCGTTCTCTATGCATTTTAACACGATACTGCGGTCGCTAACTCGTCGGCCAAGCGTGGCGATTACACCCCTCCCCTCCACCAAAGAAAACACGAAGATAAAATGGCCCCTAGTGCCCTGCGACTCGCATACCCTTGGCTACGGTAGCGGTCAAGGCTTAGGCAAGGAGTGCTAAGATTGTCATAGTAACTTATTTATCGCTAGCCATTCTCATCAATATACCTACTTGTTTAGTTTCAGTAACCCTCACAAACTGTACACGATAACGTGACTGTCCTTTCTTTTTTTCTTTTTTTTTTAATCTTAAAAACCGCCAACCCTATTGTACCTTATCACTACTCCTTACACCACTTAAATTAACATATAATAACCATATTCTTATCCTTATTATTTAACAAATTTAAGCTATTCATTGATTCTATCATTCATTCTAGCTATTCAAGCTGTTGTACTAGACCACACAATTTTTTTGCAACATTTGATTTAGGATTCGCCAAAATAGTGAAGATAAAGCCAAGATCTAAAATATTTAAACCAAACTCCCTAATCAATGAATCTCTTTCATTTTTGTTCTTATGTGACTGTCCTATTTAACTTGATGTTCGCGCTCCATTTTGCAGCAAGTGCTGACTTTGACACCTGTCCGAGATCTGTCTGTGTTCTTTGTCAAAATGCCTTGTTCGTTCTTGTCCTTCTGAAAGTTATAATTCTGTGGTATTATTGTTTACCCATTTTACGACTATGAAAGGAAGTATTCAGCTACCGTTGTTATGTAATGTCTTTGTTTGTTTAAAATAAAAACAATGTCGCCCATGGTCATGAGACCGCCTGTATTTTTCTAAACATTCATGATTTATCGAAAATTAAATTTAAAAGGGAGGGAGATCTTTAATATTTTTCGTATTCAATTTTTCTTTTTTTGCGTATCTTTTGCCATATCTCCGATGTTATTGGCTCGATTTGGATACTGTTTATTATTTTTAAAAGTGTATGTGTAATTTTATCGGATTAACAATGATTTTTGTCGACTATGAAAAAAAAACTGAGGTGAAGACATTTTTTTCAAAAAAAATCAGTGTTTATTTAAAAAACGTAAGTCTAAGTCCATAAAATCACATTAAAAAAAAAAATAACCAAATTAGGATAGACCCTCCTTAAAGTTGAGTTTAGATAATTTTTCATGAATATTTAGAAAAATACGGGCGGTCACATGGCCATGGGCGACATTGTATAGGAGGAATTAACAGATCCCAAACAAATTTTCAATACCATCATAGCATCACACCTGTAGACCTGGAAGGGTTAGGCAGAGGTATACCTATAGTACACCCACATTTCGCCAGTTGTGTTTGAGTTTTATCACGGTTCAAAATACCGCTACAGAAAGGAATATTCTTTACAACTTTTAATATCTGAGATTCGAGGCGAAAAGGTTGCGAGCATCAAGTGTGCAAATAACAACATACTGCGACGACTTATAACGTACAGTACGCAGTAATATCCTCTCTTACATCCGTTTTTTAACGTCCACTTGGTGATGGGTTCCGTACCCAAAGGTTGCCAGCGGGACCCTATTCCTAAGGCTCCGCTGTCAGCCCATCTGTTACAGGGCTGTATCTTGGCCTTACTTGTTTTTTCATTGGACCTCTAGAATGTAGAGAAATAAAGATTTGAACATCATAGCGTAACTAACTTGTAAAGTCATGAAAGCTCTAGGATTTTGCTTGATGGGCTGTTTGATTGCCTTATTACGTAGTTTTTATCGATTATTCGGGAACGCCCCGGGACTTCGTTATAACTCATAAGTCATCTGTCCCGGGTTTTTATGATCCCGCTGGGATTTAGAAATGTCTCGTTATGATATAAAAGGAATGTTCGTATAAACTGTAAAGTATCACATTTTTGGGATTAGATCCAGTACCCTAATTACGTAATACACGATCAATCAGAATCTGAATCGTTTTGAAACAGATTGCTAATCCATTGACTCGTAAGTTATAAAAAAAAAATCTGCTCTACAACGTAAATAACACAATGAATGTTGTTGACCTGTCAAATTGAAACAGATTAGTCGGAATTGTCAACGAAAATGTGTTGCGTTATTAGATAGCAGGTTTCAAACGTTTTAAAATCGTCATGTCTACTCGAGGATATGCCGTTGATCTCTCTTCATATTATGATTATCATCCACTGACATGATCCTCGCTTTGAGAAAGATACTGTCTACATACAAAAGAAACAACCCCAAATTACTGCCTTTTTCAGAGTCGCACAAATACAGCCAAAAATTCCGGCTTTAAGAATTCGCCAAAAAATTCGTCTTTGCTAACCTAGCTGCCATTTTACCAACCCTTGGGACTATTATTATATAGAAACAAAGTTACAGTCGTAAATTAAAACTTTTGGGTAATTGAAATTTGTTTTATTGCGTTTTAATCTTAACTTTTTGGCTTGAATCTATCTATATATATAAAAGAAAGTCGTGAAGTCGTGTTAGTTACACCACTTATAACTCAAGAACGGCTGAACCGATTTGGCTGAAAATTGGTGGGGAGGTAGCTTAGAACCAGGAGAAGGACATAGGATACTTTTTAGTAGGGTAGGTAGGGTAGGTAGGGTAGGTAGGGTAGGTAGGGTAGGTAGGGTAGGTAGGGTAGGTAGGGTAGGTAGGGTAGGTAGGGTAGGTAGGGTAGGTAGGGTAGGTAGGGTAGGTAGGGTAGGTAGGGTAGGTAGGGTAGGTAGGGTAGGTAGGGTAGGTAGGGTAGGTAGGGTAGGTAGGGTAGGTAGGGTAGGTAGGGTAGGTAGGGTAGGTAGGGTAGGTAGGGTAGGTAGGGTACGTAGGGTACGTAGGGTAGGTAGGGTACGTAGGGTACGTAGGGTAGGTAGGGTAGGGTAGGTAGGTAAGTGCGTCGTAGATAACTACATAGTGCTACCCGTGCGAAGCCGGGACGGGCAGCTAGTTACTCATAAATTTAAGATTTACTTATCAATTACTAGTTTTACTACTGCCCCGTGTTCTTAAAGCAATTACACAGGGTAACATAATGAAGAAATATTGGCAGTGCATTGAAATGAGGTTCCTATTAACCTTGAATTAAAGGTCATAATTGTGAATCAATTGTGATCGGTTGTTAGCCTTTCGTATACGAGGACCAATGTAACCAGTTTCACTTATTATTAATTTACGCAACTTCGCTTCATTGGTTTGCTCATTATCTTGATTTGAACAGCTGATATTGCTGAGGAGTATTGGACGTTAAAGGTACAAGTTCGTAGCCGACTCCCTGCTGCCGCCTGTGGTCCGCTACGGAATTGCACCTTTAAAGCCGGTAGCATACCTACCTCCGCCGCGAAACCATAGCAGCGAAATCGCAGTAGTTCAATTCAACTGGTTCGCATCATGTCTACTCGAAATTCGAGTAGCGGAACATGACGCGAGTCAGTTGAAGTGATCTACTGCGGTTTCGCTTCTAGCGGTGTGCTACTGGCGTAAGATACAATTCTGTAGCCGCCTGGGCGCGTGCTAAGCAATCGAATCGGATTTCTATTAAGTCGCCTGCTGCTGCCGCACGAGGTCGACTACGGAATTGTACCTTAAGGCTGGCATTTATCATCAGTTTTACCTTCAGTTTTGCCTCATTCCTGAACTCTTTCCCACGTCGTATCAACCTATGGTTTAAAGATATTGTTTACCTAGCTATTGTATTTGTGTTTGCTTCGCGGACTGTAAATGTGTTACTAATCCTTGTTGTAGGTATATGGATATTAAGGCAAAGTCAAATCACTTATTTAAAGTAGGCCACTGTTCAAATGAACAATTTACAAGAAAATAGAATTGATATAGGCAGGCCCATTCCAAAAGGTAGTTTCATATGAAGAAGACTGGGCAAGAAACTCCACAGTTACTCTTTTTAAATGTTCCATCCTCCAACAGCAGATCTCAATGTTTCGTGTATGTGTACGGAACCACGGAACATCCGGTCAGATCAAACTGACGCAGATTTGCCTGTTCACTTTTGCATCTCCGCCTATCTATAGGCTTTTGATTTAAACCCAAGGCTATCCTTTGTGCCCCGTGCCGTGCCTTGGGGCAATAGGCTCGCCTCTTCTATCAAGAATTGATGACGTCATCGTTAAGCTATGGGTGTTTCGTGCAGTATGATAAGATATGATAACACGCATCTTTGGGGATACACTGGTTCGTCGTAAACCTATGTGTCATGTCATGTTTGATATCACTCGAAATTAAAGAGGTTTTCCTGTTTTACATACCTGTACAATAAACTCACACCTTCAGTTCCTATGGCAGTAGGCAGGAAGTACAGAACGGGGGGCGTCAATATATCACTTTAGGCGCGAAAGGAATTTCGGAAAGTCAAAGTCAAATCATTTATTTCAAATAGGCTCTTGTAAGGCACTTTTGAACGTCAAAGTTTACAAAAAATTGAATTGATTCTAGTCGCCCCCTTCCAAAAGGTAGTTTTCGTATGGAGAAGAATGGACAAGAAACTCCACCGTTACTCTTTTAAAAAGTGTTACAATATTTGTATATGTAGGTATATTAGTTACATAATTATATGTGAAGACGATGCATCTAAAAAAAAAAAACACGAAATATCACAAGGGGCCTCCCCTTTGGGGGGAGGGTTGCAGTGACATATCACGTGTATGAATTTTTAAGTTGAACGCGCATTTGTTAACCGTAAAGGCTTGTACAGACCAGCGCGACGCGACGGCGCGACGCGACTCGAACAATACAATTTCTAAGAAAACTTCACGTTATAACAATAACCGTTGTCGCGTCGCGCTGTCGCGTCGTGCTAGTCTGCACAAAGCTTAAATTGGCCCACCATAAAAATATTTTTTCTTTCTTACATTCTATTTCTTAAAGATAAAATATTCCACCAGAAAAATACACGTGGTAGGGGGGAGGGGTTAGTCAAAAACCTCACCACGTATCGCTAGGGGGAGGGGTGGGGGGGGGGGGTTAAAAAGTTGCTAAAAACATCACGTGATTTATGGACGCCATAATACATAGGTACCTGCATATTTATTTTGTGGTAATGTTTTCCTGCTTTCTCAGTAATAAATGACCACTAAATAATTATGTGTCATATATTGCATGTAATTTCAGTGGACATCCAAATATAGCGCCAGATACCTAAATTAGTTGCGTCGAGAATGCGAGATAGTTACAAATATTCGTATTTTATGTGCAGCGGTATCAATGTTTTATTTATAAAGAAACGTCGATACTTTCTGTTTGCATAATATGTGAGTGTGCTTGGGAGAGCAGTTGTGTAACTTTCAATTACAATCAATCGATCAAATACGGTCCTTTGTTATAATATCCTACGTAATGAGGGAGGGGCCCGTAAATTACAGTGTGGACACAGATTAAAGGCTCGTACAGACCAGCGCGACGCGACGGCTCGAAGCGACTCGTACAATACAATTTCTAAGAAAACTTGACGGTATAACAATAACCAGTGTCGCGTCGCGCTAATCTGCACAAAGCTTAAAACAGATGGCTCACTCCGCGTTTTAGGTATGAAGCTACAAGTACGCGGCCGGCTCGACTTGTCGGGCCAATTCAGTGAGTGTAACGTAGTCAGAAGATCTAAGTTAACGCGATAGAGATGCAACTTCCAGGTAAATATAACTGTAGTTCATTAGCGCTGTGCGACCTGAATTGCACTGTATTGTGTCGCCGCAAGAGTCGCTTTTGATTTAAATGATTTTGCGGAGTAAACCATTTGTATTAATCTGTGGTGTGGAGCGATCGATCCGTAAGCCCAGGTACGCACGGGCGATGTTTCTCTCGCTCTGGATTTACAACTTTCGGTATTGCGCCGAGTATATTAAGAATCCATCAGAGTGCATCTAAAAACACTATTGGATTGTCAACTCTCGGCGCTAAGCACAGCGTTCAAAATCTAGATCGCAAAAAATGATCGCCCGTGGGTACGAGGACTAAAGGCGCTTGTATACGGTGCAAGTAACTTGAGCATAAATATGCGATTTCACTGCACCCGTGCATCTTGTTACACTATCCAGGGGCGTAAATTAACACTTTGAGCTGCAGGTGCGTGACGTCAACGACGCTCTACTCAGCAGAACTTTTTCTAAAACTTGATTGGCATTATTTACGACCGGGTACTGTACGCAGGTGCCTGAAGTTGAGCATTTCACATGCATCGTGTACAAGCACCATACGGTTACGCTACTCTTACTGCAGTCAGACCGGAACTTGGTGACTACTAAGACCAAAACAGGCCCCTCCATGTTATGAAGAACACGTGAATCTGTATCAAATATAAACTGGCTAGAAAAACAATAAAAAAAGTAATTATTTACGGTACACACCACTTCCGTTAAACCGCTACTAGTTAGTCTGGGAGCTGACCCCAATATAATTGACACAGGGCGCGGATAATGACAACGTCAGTGGTGCGAGCGAGCTGACTTTGCGGTCACAAATCCACTGAGCGTAGTGACTGGTAATACCTCTATTATAGACAGGCCTTTGTCCAGCACTAGGGTAAGATGAACAATCAATGGCTGGATAATTAGATTGGGGCTGATGGTTGAATCTTGCGTCTTTTACTTACAGCAGTATTACAAAGAGACGGAAAAAACTAAGAGCATGTCAATCTTAGTTGATATATTTATATGCGGCATATTTTCAGGTGTCATCGAAACGTCAGTTGCAGTTAAACTGAATTTGACAACCCTAACCTCTGTTCATCTCTATTTGATGTGTAACATCTTTCCTCTCGCTTTCCTGCAATCTGTGGGAGCGATTTCGTGAAAAGGGACGGAAGTGTGTAACAGGAAGCCGGGGAAGCGCGCGCTATATTGATTTGACCAATGAGCGGGAGCGGTACCAGAGTTGGCCGTCAGATGGTACCAACCCATTTTCCGACAGGTTGGTACAGTCAGCCAAGATGTCAGATGTTACACATCATCATATGCGACTACTGCAAGGCTCGCTCGTGTTTTTGTTATTCAGAATGTAATAATTTACACTGTCCAAAAGAATTAGAGCAAATATTTATTATGATCGCAGTAGGTATCTCAAAAACCTATTTTGAATTTTAATATTCCGTGGCTCAGCCACATTCATACATTGTTAGGTCACACTAGACTTGACTGGAATCTAGATGTAATCTCCGAACAAATTGTTCTATTGTCTACATGACACCTGGCCTAGATTGGGTTGGCGCGATGGGACAGAATGCTGCACTAAATGGAGTTAAGTCTATCTCAATCAAGGTGATTACTATACTGTATTTAGTACTTATTTTTCATTTTGTAATCGGCATTTTGTTTTGTTTTGTTTGTTGTCATTTGCCAGTGTCGCAGCAGTAATAATTACGCTATTTGAATTGTCTTTGGTTCCTGGCTGGCCCTGACATCAAGCAATGGATAAAATTGACAAACTTTTATTGGTTGAATACGGCTTTTTATATTTTACTAACTGTTGTCCGCGACTTCGTCTGCGATCCAGGATGTTAAGTAGCCTATGTCCTTTTTCCAGGCATTGCCTACCCATGTGCCAAATTTCATCCAAATCCCATCAGCCGTTTTAGCGTGAAAGCGTAACAAACAAACAAACTCACTTTCGCATTTATAATATTAGTTTGGATATAGTTAAGATGTCTTTTTTTGTGAACATGTGCGTTTTGTTTTTTCAGAATATTCATTTTTTTCCTTTCTTTCTTTCTATTTAAAGCCTCATGCAGATTGGCGCGACGCGACTGTAACTAAACAATTTAAAATTGTTGGTAGAACAATTACCGTTGTCGCGCTAGTCTGCACGAGCGTTAAGTAATTATGTTTGGAATTGATTCTGATTTTTTGCAGTCTTTTTGTACGGATTTCAAGCTATCTTTGTAAAGGAATACGTTACTAGTTTAGGGCAAATACAACCTATATAGGTTGATGTTTTAGACGTAACGTTTATCGTAATAAATTGCGTCTGATTGGGTCATAATTTAGCTGCTTAATTGCCCTTGCATTCTTGTCCCTGGGAACTATTTGCGAAGGGCCATTGCGTCGCCTATCTTATCTATTAAAGTAGATGGAAATCATCTTACCACATAAAACTTATATTACCTACTTAAAGGTCCTCGTAAAATGGCGAAGGAAAACATCGTGAGGAAACCGGCATGTCCTAGAATCAAAATATCTAAGTCATGTGACATCTACCAACCCGCACTGGGCCTGCGTGGATTACGGCCTACTCCCTCTCACTGAGAGCCTGTGTCCCAGCAGTGGGAACATTATAGGCTGATAATGCCTCAGGCAGAATACGATCAAAAATTATCTAACACTGGATTTTTCAGAGCTTATTATGAGGTTTATTAGGTCACACTTGAGGCTGCCATAAACTTCCTATAAATTCAAAACTCCATAAAATTTTTCCTTATCATTGCGCTAATCTTTTCCTCATTTTCTTCCGCAGGTCCTAGCGCACACATTACAAGGTCTCGGGCAAGATGAGGGCATGTACCAGCAGTACATACCGCTGGCGATCCACCTGGCCGACGAGTTCTTCCTCACACACCCCTCCAGAGATGTACAGCTGCTCATCGCGTGCTGCATCGCTGACGTGCTCCGGGTGTATGCCCCGGAGGCGCCTTATAAAGATCAGGAACAGGTGAGGCTTAAAGGATGGAGAAGGGAGGTTTTGTTATAAGAAGGATAAATACTCTACACGGTGACATTTGAATCACAGTTTTGCTCGAACAAACGTTGTTCAGACCATGGTCTAGGTACTACCATTATATAGCATCAAATATGTTATTAAAACAAACTAAACTAGGCGTTCTCAAATTACTCGTATGTGGCTCAAACGTGTTCAAACTAGGGAGTAACGATAATCCCGACTTTTTTTAACTTTGTCTTTTTTGTGTTTTTTCAAAAACCAATGACTTTTTTTTATTGTATGCTATGGAATCGTAGTAGACCATGGTCTGAACAATATTTGTTCTAGCAAGAGGTAGTAAGAGGTATGCGGAACAGAGTGTAAAGTTTACTCATCCTCTATAGAAAAGGGAGGATCTTCCGACCGACGGGTGTTGTCTGGTGGGCAACTGCCCGACGATTGATGTCGGGAAGCTATATATATGCTGATCACGCGGTGTGCGATGCAGGATTTTTTCATGACATCAGTGTGATGCGTAGGTCGTATGTGGCGATGTAGATGCCGCCACAACTCCATATTGCTCACCACTAAAATTACAATTAGAGATTTTCATACAGTGTGACAATCGGTTCTATCACTAAAGGCGATCTTTTACCGAAACTGATCTGAACTTTGTACACGACAGTTTGCAGTTTTATTTCAAAATATTAACGAGAAAGTACAGATTTTACGTAACTTTTAACCGGCCATTGTGTTATTTTAAAAGCATTGTACGTATTATTGTATAATATCATCGTCTTTTAGTAAACCAATAGCGATACTCAATAACTAACAAGCTTTTCGACCAATAATTGCTCGTTAATATACCGCTTGGTTAACAGCTATCAATTATGGCAATATTAATGTCATCGGAGCTAAAATCAATACATTTTAAATATGAGGTAGCAACAGGGCACTTCAAAACTATTACAATGTCTTCTGCTTAGAACTCCTTGATATTTAGGTATTCATGTTCATGAATATGGACGGTAAACTCGGAGAAACCTCTTAACATGACTTAAAGAAAAATTTCACAAGTTTAATTGGATATTGCAAGTTAGTGCTTAAACTTCTTAGTTAGCTTAGCATGTTTTTACTATGAGTTTCTAAGCGTGTAGAAACCGTAAGTTCTATAAGAAGTAAATTAAGAACAAGCTCCCTAAATTGCATTAATATTCTGAAACAGTCACGCTTACAATCAAAATGGAACTTCAGTATATGATTTATTGGATCTTTTTCTTTCCATGTACAAAACAGTTACGTAATTGTAACATTTTCGCTAGGTCCATTTTTTATTCGAAAACCATGTCTTTTATTAAAGATTATTAAAAAAAAAAACAAGGTTTGCTCGGCTTTTACCTATGTCTAAAATAAGTATTCACAGCAAGAAAATATACTTAGTTTGTAATCCAGCCACAATATATTTTTTCTCTAGATCAATTATTATATTAATTTAGTTACAAACGAAATGAGGTCTTAAGGCGAAATCGTCAAGGTAGTCCGCGAAATTCAAAATTTCTTAAGTTTTTTGCAATTTGCAGGTCAGTATCATGTTCTATGTTGATCTAAATATGATTCGCGGCCGTATCAAATGTTTAATTATAGAATTATAATCATAAAAATGATCAATACAACCCTCTAAGTTCATGTAATTCCATTGAATGACTATTTCATGAAATCAATCATTTCATTTGACAATTATGCTAACTTATGGACTTGTATTGCTGATTGTAATGATTATAATTATGTAAAGCCATATTTGTTACGGTCGCGAATCATATTTTAATCAACATACAACCTGACACTGACCTGCAAAATGGAAAAAACTCAAGAAAATTTGAATCTCGCGGGCTACCTTAGCGCATCCCCCTTAAGGCCAGCCATGCTATTCTGTAAACATCTCACCGTGAAAACTTGGGTGAAGTGAGCTGTCAATAGTGTCAATCCCTGTGGAATGACAGCTCACTCCACGCTCACTTCACCTAAGTTTTCACGGTGAGATGGTTACAGAATAGCACTGCAATCTTTGTTTCCATGAAATAGGACCGTGCCTATTTCTATGAACCGGGCTACTGTGAAATTACTACTGGTAAAACCCAATAACTTGCCCGAGATTAGGACCAGCACCCCATTTGTGTAACACCCTTTTCTAGGAAACGGGTAATCCATTGCTTTAATTGTCTGAAAAACATAAAAATTATCAAATGAATATTGTTGAATGGACAAATGAATAACATTGCGATTGAGTGACGCAATTACCCTGCAGGACCCCAAACTCTTTATTTTAAAGTTTAAAAAATTTTAAACTTTAAATTATAGCTGTAAAATTTTAGAAAATCCATTGAGTCCTTACGTATTATAAAACAAAGTCCCCCGCCGCGTCTGTCTGTCTGTCTGAACAAGATATATTCAAAAAATACCGAATGGATTTTCAAATGGTTTTCACCAATGGACGGAGAGAGATCATGACAATGGTTTTGGTGTATAATTAATTATTGTTTTTTGTAAATTGGCTGAAAAATTACGATTATTGTTGTAGATGTCGGAAAAAATCATGCCGACTGCTAGCTTTACTGGCGTGCGCCGCGTAAACCGTGAGAGACAAATTAAAATGATTTTCCACAGGATTATATGTCTTAAAAAGTTTAACGAAAAAGTCCGCGGTGGCATACGTCTATCTTCTAAAGATGACCCATAATAACCATTATTTACTTTCATTTGATAAAATTTTCATTGTTATTTCCGAAGCAATTTTGACCGGTTTTATATTTATCCGAAATTACGCTTATAAACAAAATAATAGGGATGATGACAATTTTAAGGGGGCAGCAAACAGAAAACTCCTATTGAACACATTTTCATAATTTTCGCCTATTTGTTTTTATTATGTCTTAACTACGACATCTATTGATCTACATGGAAAATAAACGCAAACATTTGCAGGTTCGAACCACTTAGGGCCGATTTTTCAATCGACAGTTAACTTTTATCCGACGAATAAGTTTGTCATTTTGACAGTTTTTGTTTGGATAATCTGTCAAAACTGTTATTGAAAAATCGGCCCTTAGATAGGTAATCTCTAATAGGGTGTATAAAAAAGAATCGGCCTTGTCCGTGGTCCAACACGCACATGTCTGGGTTTGTTTATACACATACATGACAACTTAATCAATATCAAATTCCTCTCTAAAAGAGTAGTTGGGTAAGTAGGAAGGTAAAGTGGGGGCAGCATTGTCGATTTTGCACGCGGGCGGTGAAGCGCCCAGCAGCGGGCCTGCATGCCGCTGCCTTTGTGTGCGCAGCAGTTATGCTTAAATCGATTTTGTGCAACCACTCAAGTGTCTAATTTGTCGATACGGATTATGTCAGGTGGAAGATGATATGAATAGAATATGTGCTGTATTCATTGCAGTAATTTTGCTGCTTTGAATACGGCTTTGTTAGTTGGATGATAAACTTACATAATATCACGCCGCTGTTCCTCGAGAGGGAAGGCGTAGCACACCCACATTAATCCAGTACTAGCTTCTGTCCGGTCAAGAATTAGGCTAACAAATGTAAAAAGAATTTATCAAATCCCGCTGGTAGTCCCGAGATTAGCGCGTTCAAACCAACCAAAAAACAAAAAAAAAATTGTATACAGCGTGGCAGATGTCCATGCCAATCTGTATACAATTCTTTTTTGTACGCGAAAACTGTTACCTTGGGTTTTGTACATGGTTCTGAGGTTATTTAAAAAAAAAATCAGCTGTTCCATACATTTTGACTGCGTAGGTATTGCACTTTTCTATGAAACAGCAGATTTATTTTAAAAATAACCGACGAAAAATTTCAACGCAGTGGCGTTCAGTTTCATGTACTGAATCCATGGTAACAGTTTTCGCGTCGATGTCCCTGCCACCCTGTATACAATATGTTAAAAAAAAAACCAGTCCGATCCGAAAGGGGTACAAAGGTACTGCAAACAATAATATTTTTAGTATCAAAATTACCCCAAATCCATTAAAAATTAGGAAATTTTCAACAGAAGTCTAAGTTATAATTTGTAGACACCCGCTAAACGACGGCCGCCCGCATCTCATGTAACAACTCGGTAAAATTCCCCATTGAAAACAATGTGGCGATTTTTTTTTTCTTTTTTCCTTAATATTTTCACATAAATAGACTCTGTGCGATACTTAACAACACCATCACGGTTCGGACCGGGTTCTTTTTACATGTTGTATTGATTTCCGCCATTTCCGGCCTCGTGGGTCTAGTGACTGCGAGTGCGACTGCTGAGCATAGTCCTATTGGGCATTAGAATATTCTCTTAAACAGCCCGGAGTTTGGATATGCGCTAAGTTGCCACCAATATGCTCTTCCCTATTACATATATGTCAGTTTATGACAAATATAGCTGGCGATATGTGGGTGTCACCTCAAATTCATCGCTATACTTGGTTAGTTCTCTCCATAAGCCGCTTCTACTTGGTTTGCAACGCGGATGCATGGATTAATATTAGCAGGATGTTGTTAGTGTTATCAACTCACAATCGGATTGTCCGCCCGTTGGCACATAAGTTGTTACTGACTTCACCATTTCATATACAGAAATCGTAATTATTTGTTTGTAATTTCCCAACAGTGGTCAATACAAGGTAGGAAGAATGTTCACTGAAATGATCAGCGTAGGTTGATACCACAAGGCGGACTTGCGACCTAAGTGATGGAGTGATGGTTGCAGAAATTTCTGAATGCAGGAGCCATAGGACCGGTGCTAGCGATATTTGAGAGCCCAATGTCTAGCAGTGGAGTGTGGACATCTTTAGGCTGAGATCAGGGATGTTGCTGACATTCGCGTCCACATCTGCAATTTCGGTGCTATCGCGTTTATTTAGACCTCATCAGTCAATGCGGAGATTTTGCGGATGCAGATGTGGGTGGAAAAGGGTGAATCTAAGTAAAATCATAATTAAAAAAATGGAAATATATAATCATTTAAATTATCAATGTCGTGTAAATGATTACAATTTAGTAATTATTTTATTATAATTGCCGCGACTTGAATATAATTATGCATACTAATGATCAACATACAACGAAACAGCGCTGCAATTTGCAAAAAACGTAAGACATTTTGTATTTCGCCTAACCGCCTTGACGGATCCCTTAAAAAAACTTCTATCTGAGATCTGCATCTGCGGATGTAAGCTACCAAACATCCGTAACCACGTATGTAACAAAATCTGGCTGAGATGATGATGTGGAACATGGTTTTGAACAACGGGACTTCAGGCATGACGATGCGTGCACTAACTGGACAGGTCCATAGGGACACTCAAATCTGTGTGGTTCTTTCCAAAAGACCATCTCAGACACTTATCTACATGGTCCTCATATGGCATGACCAAGATTATGTCTGGACTTTAAAAGAGAGTGTGACCTCTAACTTTTTTTTGATTTTTTGGACCAATTTAAGAAATAAACATCATTTATGAATAATATCCTTCTTCCTCTTGAACAGGTAAAGACAATATTCCTGTTCCTGATCAACCAGCTGCAAGGTCTCCGCGACCCGAAGGACCCAGCATTCAAGCGCTACTTCTATCTACTGGAGAACCTGGCGTATGTCAAGTCCTTCAACATGTGCTTCGAGTTGGAAGACTGCCAGGAGATCTTCTGCGCACTCTTCTCGCTTATGTTCAAGATTGTCAAGTAAGTTTTATTTTGCTCTAGAACATTCTTAAAGAAGTGATGTTATACCCGTTTTCACTAATACTAGGCGATACCTAAATTAATGCCCGAATAAAATCGCGCTGTTGGATTTTCAACGCTTAGCTCAGTGCGCGAAAGTTGAAAATCCGCGTGATGTTGTTTGTAATGTTGTCATTTAGGTGTCGCCTAGTGTTGTGAAAACGGGCATTACTGTTTATTATTTAAATATAGGACTCTGTGGTCTTGTTCATATTGGTATTCCCGTGAGTTCCGTATTTGCGATGTGTGTTCCTTTTAAGACGAAGGTGGCACAGAATAAATAAGTAGCAGTATTATATCTCGGCAGTGATCTTGAAATAATTACATACGGCCGCTCGGTAGATAAACTTTCCGCGTCCGTGCGTAACTGCCGCGCACTCCATACTGTGGCGTACTGATTTACACTGAGATTTCGAAGCTCGTGGTTTCGGCCGTTTTCTATGAAGAATACTGAAAATTGGTCCTAATGCAAGTGCACAAATGTTCATCGCGACTAGAAGGACCAATGTAATGTGAACTCGATTATATGCGAAGCTGCGTAGTTGTTGATGTTCTAATGTGAATGTCGTAGATATGGTACCACTAGCATTAGCAGGACTGAGAGATCCACGATTTTTCGTTCCAGTTCAAATGCTTATAACTGTCGATGTATTCATATTAGGTCATGTTTCTTTATTTTTAACTAGCGACTCGCACCCTTCGGTTACGGAACCCTAAAAAGAACGACTTATCACATTATCAGTAATTACACATAATATACAAGTATCAATTAGAGTAGACACTA
Organism: Agrochola circellaris; assembly: GCA_914767755.1. Taxonomy (NCBI): domain Eukaryota; kingdom Metazoa; phylum Arthropoda; class Insecta; order Lepidoptera; family Noctuidae; genus Agrochola; species Agrochola circellaris. The sequence continues at coordinate 6,579,454 of OU611850.1, read as the reverse complement.
TTCACATTGCGATGCTGTTCAGATAATCTAATTAAGGAGCGATAAGATTTAAAATGAAATACGTTATCGTTGCTTGCTTTGCTGTAAATGCATAGTATAGCAGTCCATGGCCGATATCTTGGACCAAATAAAAAACCAAGACAGACCGCTGTCAACAGTGACGTGAAGCCGGTTTCGTAAACATGTGTGCACATGTGGTGTAGTTTGATGGTAGTGTCATTGTAAGAGGTTGTAAATGTGTTCGTGTGAGCGTGTATGCACAGTATTGTTCGCAGCGCTCTGTCTTGGTTTTTTATTTGGTCTGAGGGCGAAACATGCAAGATCAAAACATTTTTTTTTATTTGCCATTATTGTCCCTCTACTGGACAAAGGCCTCCCTACTCTCTTTTCACCTCTTTCTGTCTAGAGCTGCTTAAATGAAATTGGGCTGGACACATTGTCCCTCTAGTGGACAAAGGCCTCCGTACTCTCTTTCCACCTCTTTCTGTCTAGAGCTGCTTAAATGAAATTGGGCTGGACACATTATAAGCCGCATGTCAGACGATTAATGGGCTAAACTTAGAACTATATCATGTTTTAATTCAAATAAATATCTTTTTTCTTTGGTATTTAGATCGTGAATATCGTGATCAATTAATACCGTTTTGTATTTGAACAACTTTGGAATCGATACTTTTTTTCATTGTCCACTTTTACATTAAGTTCTTAAGTTTTTTTAACCTTCGGCCGAAAACGTAAAATTGATAAAAAGTTATATTTATTAAAAAACTGAAAGGCGTTTAATAACGGTTATACAGGGTGAGGTTTAGTGAAAAAGGAATAAAAACCATTTTCTTAAAATGCTGCTTCTTTTGATTAAAGAACAAGAAGTTGTTAATTAAATATGAACCTATGTATAGTCAATCGCACGTCCGAACAGGCAGCGTCCGGCACGATGAAAATCGCCCTTACTGCTAACAACATAAAGACGCGATAAGTGTCAAATTGTAACCAGTACCACTGATTTGCGGTATTGCGGTTATCTGGACATTATGTAGGTAAAGTTTATATCATGCTAAGCTAACAAATTGATTAATTAAATAATATCGAAGTAAAGAATATAAAAAAAAAATCCTTCCTGTTTTAAAACGCTTAACAAATTAGATGGACTTCATTCAATCTTCCTATCAATCATATCTCTAACGATCAGCAAATCTGTCATATTAATCTTTGTTCGAAAAACCCACCCTGTATACTACACTAAGTTGAATCGATCCAAGTTCTCAGAACAAGACCCTTATCCCAGAGCTTGTTCACTATTCTGAATTCTAAGAACATTCCTTTTCAACTTAATAAGGTTTTCACGTAAAAATGGCGGGTTTAAGTTGAAAATTTAATTAAAGGAGTAGAATTGCAAAAATGTAGGTAAGTACTGCTTTTATACGCAGTGACCAGTTTTATAGGATGAAAATAAAAGCTCAATAGAAATAAAGATCAATCTGACGGCGACGTCATAAATATAACCCGTCTGTCCACTAGTCCATTGCCTACTCAAGGATGCATATCCGGTATGGCTCGCAAATCCTTCCATATCCTCAGGGCACGTCTTCCCTACCATTATACCGCGCCACCCGGTCTACTCTTCGATATGCAATGGCCTCTGTAGCACCATGCAACATGAGGCTCCAGCGGCTAGTGCAAATCTTGGGGTTCATTCGATTTATCGAGTCTGGTTAAACCACGCTGGAATCGGTGCATTTCATTCATTCATATATATCGCTATAATGTATACAGATAAGATGGATTTCTTCAGAGTCCCAATATTTATTTTTACTGCGGATTGGGTCCACTCTTGACCTCGTTCTCCGTTTACTCTACCAACGGCATGGAATAAAATAAAGAGAAGTCTTAATCAAGAAAGATGTTGTGCAACATTGTTTAAAGTTTAAACGATGTTGCACAACATCTTTCTTGTTAAAAAAGTTTCTTCAAAAATATAGTTTAAACTAGTTAATTGATTCAGGCGTGAGTTTGCGGAAATTCATGATTAAATACAATGCTGCCCTGCTAAGCCGAAAGGCGGTATCTCAATCGGAGTAAGTTTAGAGACTTTTTGTAAATTGTAATTTAAGGAAACATAATTAAGGATATAAAGAACTTCTGAGTGGTTTTTTTTTATGTTTTAAGTTAGATAGCGGTATGTGGCTTATACAATTAGATGCGAAATTATTATAGCTATTGAATGGTATAAAAAAAAACTAAAAGGGCGTATCTCAGAGATAACGCCTTTCGGCTTAGCAGGGCAGAATAGACGACGTATATTTAGTATTCTTACAGGATTATTTATGTCTCTTTAAGAACAGTTACGCGGATTAGGTTACGTATATACGTATATACGTTTTCTACTGTATTTAATAGTTTAAACTATATTTTTGTTCTACATAACATAACAACATCATGTCTGTCCTCCCCGAAGGTTTTAGCAGAGGTATACCGTTAATACACCCTCCTTTAGCCAGTAGTTTGATGCCCATGTAATAGGGGGCGAGCCTATTGCCATCAACCGGGCACAAATTCAGATTCCGGGCTGCTGCAAATCGAAAAACTCAATAAAACGTTTGCCCGACCCGGGACCAGGACCTCATGGTCAGCAGTAGCTGCGCTTGTGACCTCTAGACCGACGAGGCAGTTATACAGGATGTCAGGGACATCGACGCGAAGCCGGTTACCATGGGGTCAGTACATGATTCTGAACCCGCTGCGTTGAAATTTTTCGCCGGTTATTTAAAAAAAAAAACTGGTAACCGGCTTCGCGTCGATATCCCTGCCACCCTGTATATTCTTCTTATAGTGCATTGTACGTATATACTATAATTAGTATGTAAATCCTTTTTAGGGTTCCGTTCCCGAATGGTGCCAAACGGAACCTTATTACCAAGCCTCCGCTGTCCGTCCGTCTGTCTGTCAGCGGCCTGTATCTCATGAACCGTAACAGTTGACATTTTCACAGATTGTGTACATATTTCTATTGCCGCTATAACAACAAATGATAAAAAAGAAATGTAATTAAAAATTAATGGTTCTCCATACAAAAAAGGTACGAGATTGAAAAAAAAAAAAATAATCTTAGCGATTATCATTAAGATGAAAAATAATTATATTCTTCGTTTAGCATTTTCATTTATTTGCTTAATAATGTACGGCGGTATGGAACCCTTTGTGTGTGAGTCCGACTCGCACTTGGCCGGTTTTATTTTACTACATTAAAAAAAGTAAAAGACTTGATGTTAACCAAATTATAGTCTCTTTATTATACCGAATTAATTAGTATGCCGAGAACAGTCGCCTAATCAATATAAGGAACTAGCTTTTGCTCGCGGCTTCGCCCGGTTACAAGTCGGAAATTAACCCACGGGAATTTACTACCGAGATAAAAAGTATCCTATGTCCTATGTATAGTATAGCATGACCTGGGTGGTCATGCTCTACCATAGATACAAGAAAGAAGGAGATATGCCCGGCAGTTGAAAATGTATCGAAACCCTAAGATTTCAATCGTAGATGTGCCCTTCCGCGTCAAGAGATGGTCGCGTTTCAGTTTCGTTTTGACACCTCTGTGAGAGACAGTGACGCAGAGACTTGACTTGGTTGTCATGGAAACGCCATTGTTAATGTGTGAGCTCTCTGCTCTCATTATGAACGATTTTTCGTGCGACGGCAAATCTACGATTTAAATCTTTGTGGAAACCCAATGTCTCCAACTCATCCCTACTACCTCGCCACAACTACGCATGCAGATCAGTAAACCCAATAAATACGAGGTCTCGCTCACACTTGTAATTTATAAATCAGAACGTACTACACAATCAATTATAAACCTTATCCCATCAAACACAGCGTGCATTTACCATGCACCGTACAAATCACTCACACGGAAACATCGATCGCTATCGTTGTGCTGTGCAAAAACCATTTATTTTACATATACGCTAGTGATTTACTAAATCGGAAAGTTATCCTCATCATTTTTTTTTTACTGTATATCCATCGATAGAAGGCTACGAACTTTTAAATTATATTTTTACAAAGATTGGTTACATCACTCAATTTCCACCTAATCCAACTTTCTAACCACCAATTTTCTCCTCAGCACGGAACACTCCACAAAGGTGAAATCCTTCATGCTGGATGTCCTGTGCCCGCTCATCACGGAGTCGGACGTGGTCTCCAACGAACTCCTGAACGTGATCCTGATGAACCTAGTGGAACCCAACAAACGCGACCACAAGTACGCGTACTCGCTCGCCAAGGAGCTGATTATCAAGACTAGTGAGACGCTTGAACCTTATATACAGGCGGTAAGTCATCATCATCTCCTAGCCTTTTGATAACTAAGTTGGGGTCAGCTTCCAGTCTAACCGGACCAGCAGATGCAGCTGAATACCAGTACGTACTTTACATGGACCGACTTCCTATCTGACCTCCACAAACCCGTTACTGGGTAATACGATACGACTTGGTAAGACTGGTAAGCAGTTTATGTAATAAAAGTGAAGTCGTTCTTGCTGGAAAAAGTGAAGTCGTCTTGTGCCCTCATCACTGAGTCGGAGGTGGTGTCCAATGAGCTCCTGAACGTGATCCTCAAAGACTTTACCCTGATTGACTAACACACTTATAATGACTTTGAAAGAAATTGATTCGTATGTTTAAAAAATTCGTCTGTTCGACAACCTGAATAGCGCAATGATTGTTGTTGAAGTGTCAAAATGAAAGGCATTGCCATTGTAAGTGTGTTACGCAATTACCCCGCTGGTGCAGCCACAAGTACGCGTACTCGCTCGCCAAGGAGCTGATTATCAAGACTAGTGAGACGCTTGACCCTTATATGTGTACAGGCGGTAAGTACTTTATGTAATGAAAGTGAAGTCATTCAACTTGATTTAGGGGATGGTCATAAGTCGCTCGAAATGAGTCGTGTAAAAGGTAACAAATTGAGGTGCGTTGCAGAACTTGGCTGGACACTCCCGTGCATCTATATAGCTCGGCCCGTGAAAGTGGGAGTAAGGCAATCACCGAAAAGTCGTCACCTCTTGCGTCACAACATTAAGAGGAGGCTCCCTAAATTGATGTTCATTTGCATTAATATTCTGAAACAGTCACACATACAATCAAAAAGGAACTTTTATTGGATCTTTTTCTTTCCATGTACAAGACAGTTACGTAATTATAACATTTTCGCTCGATTCATTTTTATTCCAAAATCATGCCTATTTTTTAAAATTATTTAAATAAAATTAAGATTACTCGGCTTTTATGTCTAAAATAAGTATTCACAATAAGAAAATATAGTTAATTATCCAGTCAAAGATATTTTTTCTCTAGATCAATTTTTACTTAAGTTATAAACGAAATAAGAATTGAGACTTACGCCATTTAGTTTCGTGCTCGAACACGATCAAAGAGCGTACGCGATATTCAACTTTATTATTGATGTGTTAGCGTTTAGCAAATATCGGAGCTGTGGGGTGCATGGGGAAATTGTCTTTAGAGTGCCTGGTCTTAAATAGTTGGTTTATCTTGAGTATGGCGTAAATTGTAAAGCTATGTTCAGATGTAACGCCCAATCAAAGTACTGTTACACGGATCTGCAGTGTTGTGTGGGTACAAAGGACACTTTTACGCATAACATTTTTGTCAACTGAATTCAGAACGTGGACATACCTAATTATTCAAACGATTCAATGTAGAAGCACGATTGTTGCTCCATATAATTGCATCACGTATGATACTGGATGTCACGTTTATGCTAACATTATATGTTTAGGTACGGACGCCTGCAATCATTACGTCCCCCCTTTTCTAAACTATTTAAATGCAGACTATCTGTATATTGGAGCAGCAAACGGTACACGAACGTAAACATTTCACTGTGAGTTTTAGATGTATATACGCAAAACTCTTGAGAGTGAGATCGACTTAGATTGAGAGTGAGAGTGAGATTGAGATTGAGAGTGAGATCGAGTTAGATTGAGAGTGAGAGTGAGGTTGAGAGTGTGAGTGAGAGAGTGAGTGTGAAAGTGTGTGAGTGAGAGTGAGTTTGAGAGAGAGTGATATTTAGATTGAGAGAGAGTGAGATTTAGATTGAGAGTGAGTTTGAGAGAGAGAGAGATTGATATTTAGAGTGAGATTGAGAATGAGAGTGAGATTGAGAGTGAGATTGAGAGTGAGATTGAGAGTGAGATTGAGAGTGAGATTGAGAGTGAGATTGAGAGTGAGATTGAGAGTGAGATTGAGAGTGAGATTGAGATTGAGAAAGAGATTGAGAGTGAGATTGAGAGTGAGATTGAGAGTGAGATTGAGAGTGAGATTGAGATTGAGAAAGAGATTGAGAGTGAGATTGAGACGAGTGAGATTGAGAGAGAGTGAGATTGAGTTTGAACAGGAGTGAGATTGAGAGTGAGAGTGAGAGTGAAATTGAGAGTGGGATTGAGAGTGAGGGAGATTGAGAATGAGATTGAGAGACAGTGACATTGAGATTGAGATTGATTGAGTTCGCTGTAAGATAACCAAGTATTCATGAAATACTTTCCGTTTTGAAATAATTTATTCTGTATCGATATTTTAAAATTGTAATACTTAATTCCCTGTATCTTCCACAGTTCTTCAACCACGTGCTAATTCTCGGAAAAGAAGAGAAGAATCTTCTCATATACTCAAAAGTGTACGAGCTTATCTACGAGTTATATCAATGCTGCCCCACCATCCTTCTGTCCGTGCTACCGCAGTTAGAATGCAAACTCAAGTCCGCACAGTTCCCGGAGCGGCTCAGTGGCGTCGCATTACTCGCGAGAATGTTCTCCGAACCGGGATCGGAACTCGCGAAACAGTACCCAGCACTATGGCGAGCCTTCCTCGGCAGATTCAACGATATTTCAGTACCAATCAGAATCAAATGCGTGCAATACTGCATGCACTTCCTAGTACATCACCCAGATTTGAGAAAAGACATAACAGAGACATTAAAATTGAGACAACATGATGCACATGAACAAGTGCGTTACGAAGTAGTAATGGCTATCATAGCAACAGCTCAAAGAGACTTCCAAGCAGTCGCCGAATCAGAAGACCTCCTACACTTCGTACGCGAAAGAACGCTTGACAAGAAATTCAAAATTCGAAAAGAGGCTATGTCCGGTCTAGCTCTCATCTACAAAAAGTTTCTAACAGAAGAGAGCGTACCTCCCGCCACAGAGAAGGCAGTCCAATGGATCAAAGATAAAATCCTTCATGGATACTATATGACAGCTTTAGAAGACCGTTTATTGGTGGAACGCCTCCTAAATACTTCTCTCGTTCCATACACATTGCCAGCCCCGATTCGTATGAAGAAGCTTTTTTACTTAATGTCAAACGTTGACGATAATGCGACAAAAGCGTTCATAGAGTTACAAAAACACCAGTTGGTCGTTCGTCGTACTGTCGGCGAATGGATCGAACTCCACCGAAAACCGCCGACGCCGGCCGTACAAAAAGAAATGATAGCTAAAGTGCTACACATAAGTTCGAAATTCTTGCCAGAGTCGGTCAAGTCTCAGGAGTTCTTGAATAAGTTCTCTCATCATATGAAACAGGCTCCTGAGTTGTTACAAGGAATGGAGACCATTTTGAATCCGAATGTGAGCTGCGAGGTCTGCGTTCGTACTACTGTGAGTATAAATGTTATTATAGCATATGGTTTAGTAATGCAATTAAGCGTAGCGCTAAGCTGCTTTGAGTATTATCTGAAAGGCGACCTAGTGAGACTGCCCCACTAACCTGTTAAGCTACAGTTGTGGTCTTAATGATTTGCTTAGTATTGATATAGTTCCTTTGCAAATAAATAGGTACAGCCATCGGCGAAATATTTCGTGGTATTGGTTGTTTGAAACGCTGATTAATGTTTTAATCCAAATTTTCAGTTAATCGAATCGTTTTTTTTTTAATCACAGACTAGTAAACCGAATAAATCTAATGTTGTTTCAAATTTAAATTCAAAATATTTTATTTTATCATAAACCTACAAGGGCATTTATGAAACGTCAGAAGCTATGTGCACTGTTCCAATTGGTCGTTTTCTTTGAAGAAGAGCCGGCAAGAAACTCCACGGTCACTCTTTTAAAAATAATTGGCTTTTATAATATTTTTAAATAACAGTGTTAATAGGTATGGGGGGTGTAGGTCTTTCAACAAGTACCAGCTACTTAACAAAATAGAAAATGGTCAACCAATCTAGAGTCTACTAAGCCTACAACGTTTTACTCATGGTCCGCCATATTGTTTGATCAATATAGATAGTGCCGCCCAGAGCGGGAGAAGTTATTTGATAATTTCCCACACTCAAAAAAAAAAAAAAATGCACGAAGACGCGACCCGCTCCGCACCGTACGTACCGTACTAAAGAACCACTTACAGTACAGTAACCGCGGAGTGAGGCGCGTCTTCGTGAATGGCACTATCTGTACAGCAGTCAAATTTTCTTAGCGGACGAAAAGTCACCTTCTCGAAATCCGGGGTTAATATGCCAATCCAATTAAAATCTTCCCAAATAATCTTCCTGTCGTCATAAACTAGCTGCAGGCCGCTTCTTCGCTCGCGTGGAGCTTAATTCTTTTTCTGAAATAAAAGCCTACGTTATTCTTTATAACATTAGTTATCTTCCAGTGAAAGTCCCGTCAAAATCGGTCCAGCCGTTTCGGAGATTAGCCAGAACAAACAGACAGATAGACAAAAAGTTTACAAATGGATTTTGTTATAAGTACCGTCGGTATTTACTAAAATAAAATTCAAAAGTAGTAGTAGGCTGAGAATCAGCACTTTTCGAACGTCAAAATTACATAAGACAGTCCCCCAAACGCCCATCCTTCACCATTTCCTAGTACTTTAGCTAGGAAGAAGAAGTGGCGCAACAAACTCCCCAGCAGCAGCCTACGTTCATATGAATTTAGTAAAAAGCTGTTATTTTATTTATTTGTATATATACTAATTAGTCTTTTAACCTTTCAGTCAAGCGTCCTAAAGAAGCTAGGCCAGCCAGTGATGACAAACCTCTACTACAACACAGTGAAGATGTTGCTAGAACGAGTGAGCTCAGTGATGATAGACCACGACTCTCTGCTCATACTCGTCGGCTACGTGGAGGGCACGGTGAAGGGAACCGACGCCTCTATGGCGGAGGAGTGCGGTATGTACTATTATAGTATACTGCCGTGCTATTCTGTAAACATCTCACCGTGAAAACTTAGGTGAAGTGAGCGTGGAGTGAGCTGTCATTCCACTGTTATTGACACTATTGACAGCTCACTTCACCCAAGTTTTCACGGTGAGATGTTTACAGAATCGCATGGCTGATATGGGAGTATACTACAACACGGTGAAGATGTTGTTAGAACGAGTGAGCTCAGTGATGATCAGAGATCGGTTAATCAGATGCATATCACCATATCATATGCATATCATATCTGCAGTGCTATTCTGTAACATCTCACCTTGAAAACTTAGGTGAAGTGAGCGTGGAGTGAGCTGTTATTCCACAGGGATTGACAGCTCACTTCACCCAAGTTTTCACGGTGAGATGGTTACAGAATAGCATGGCTGTTATGTAGTGTACTACGATATCGCATTGGGATTGGCCTGTAAGGATATTTGTATGTTTGGAGTGAAATAAATAAATATTAATTTATCTAAAGTAAATTTTTGGCTAAGAAATTATAGCAGCTTCTTAATTTTTTTTTTTCATAATATTACTCCCGGAATTCTAGAAAATCCGGGAATGCACAACTAATCGGGTACATGGTATAGAAAGAAACGATTTATCAACCCTCTTATGAAGGTTACTTTCGCGGTGTTAACATAAAAATTAATATACTGTAAACATTTTTAACGAAACTCAAGGCACCGCGTTGTTTGTCGCTATGTGCTATGCCAGTCTAGCAACATATTTTACAACATTATTTAGCATTTTTATAGTCAAAAAGTACTAAATTTATCAATTCCAGTATCGCGAGATTTTTACGATCGATTCAAAAGCGCATTCCTTAGCCAACATTTCAACTTTAGGTAAATATGCATCCGAATATTCTATCACTGGTAATGATCCACTACGACTCGCTGCTCATACTCGCCGGCTACGTGGAAGGTACGGTGAAGGGAACCAGATATCCATATCCTCCACTTTAGTTAAGTTTCGCTAGTTAATTTAATTAGTTAATAAAAAAATATTGGCTGTAATGGAATTTGAACATCGTCATGTATGATATTGAATTTGCGGTTTCAAAATTTGATGATTATCTCAGCTTCTGAATTGAAGTATAGAAAAGTGCGCTAAATAAATTCTAACTACAAATTAAAATTCTGTATAAAACAACATAATTTTCTTATTAATGTTCTTCTGTTCTTCCCAGGAATCGACGAGAAGAAAGCAGCCGAGCGTGGTCTCAAGCTCCTCGTGATGCTCTCCTTCGTGTTTCCCTCTCATTTCATACACGAAGACATCTTGAACCGGTTGACGTCATTGCTAGAGCTGGACGACGAGTCCGTCGCGCCGCACATACTCGCCGCGCTCACCTTCCTAGGCAAATACAAGCCCCTCAGTGAGTGTAAACACATGTGTTTTTTTTTCCCGCAAAAACTGCTCGATAATGTCAAATTATATGTCATGAAAACCTAACCTAAAGTAAGTCATAATAGCCCGGGGTCTAGACGTGTACTGAATTCTATATACCCGCTGTACGCGTCGTAGCGTGACAGCCATAGAAACCAAAAGCCATTCGATATTTGTTCTTTTTTTTTAAATTCGAATTTAGTTGAGGTTCCAAATTCAAATCACATTATTGACCATATTAGAATTACCATAATAAAAACGGGTTTTTTCGGCGGAAGAATAGACAAAATGACTGATTGTGATTGTTTATCTGTAAAAAAGAACGAAAATCGAATGGCTTTTTATGAACCTCACAGAAGGTATGAGAAAATAAGAGTAGGTACTCCTCGGGGATAAAAATGTCTTCGTCTTGCGCGAGCTTGAATCCCTCGCTGCACTCAAGATTCTAGTCTAGTCTGAGCGAAGTCTGAACCGCCTCGCTGCACTCGGGAGCACTAGAAATCCTTCGTTACGCTAGGGATTCAATATAGCGCCCGTGAAAAAGACTGCTTTATCCCCACGTTAAGGGCGCGTTTGCAAATCGGACAAAATTATGCTGTTTTTCGGTACATTTTGTGACAAAACTAAACCGAATCAAATAAAACTAATAACTACCACTTATAGGTTGGATCTTCATCTTCAAATTTTAAACTATTTTTTTCTAAATTGTAGTTTTTTATATTGTAAAAAGGATCTTCCGTTGCCATGTTCCACAAAATTCAATTCAAAACCTTAGAAAAAAAAATGTTTCAAAATGTCACAAATAGTCGCTAAAAAAAAAAAAAATACGAAACTAACTTTTTCACATATTTTGCTATTGCGGATGAATCTTAATCGCTTGCATTAAGGGTTATTTTATTTTTGGTCTGTTTTGATTTATTGCACAAACATTTCGAAAGAAACATCAGTCCGCGCTGGGCCGCTGTCGTAAGTGGACCCTGTGCTGCCTCTTTGCAGCGGCTCGTGTGGAAAAAGATCGCTGTACAAATACAAAATATTCGATAAACCAAAGTTTTATAAAGAAATATGATAAAAAAACAAACTTCCATAGTATCAAAATTTGTTTACGTGACTACTATTCCCGCAGCTAACCATGCACACCATGCCATGAAACCATGCCATGCCATGCCATGCCATGTGCATGCCATGTACACTTGTGTGTGTGACCCGTGTCAATTTAGTAGTTCGATTCTATACCTATCCATTTTTCAAACGCGTCCTTAAATGAATTGAAAATTTCTACAAATTAAGACTCGTGTGGGTATTTTCAGGAAATGAACTAAAACGCTGACTACGCAAGAGTAGATTTTCAGAGCTGCTGAAATGCTTGATCTTCAGTATTACCATATTCTAGTAACCAGCTGCGCTCTGCTCATATGAAATTGCCGTTAATCTACTTGTACAAACTTAAGAAGAGGCAAATGTAGTTGCCCAGTGCAATGTTAAAATAATAAAATTGCTTTGTTAACAGGTGACGCGTGCCCGGCTCTGTTCCCGCGGCTGATAACTCTGTGTAAAGCGTACGCCGAGGTCGGCACACCGAAACAAGCCAAGAATGCTGTCAGGTAAGATACCTATAACTTATCATTTGGCACTCGTCTCTTCCTCAAACACCACCGACTTTGGGAAATGAACCAATACAAAACCGGGGAGCTAATCTGCGTTCGCAATTTATTTGCCAAAAATGTAAATAAACACGAGATTTACGAAGAACAACTTTAACGCTTAGATACATATTAAGGTTCAGTTTGCGCTACAACTTTATATTTTTTATGACTTTCTCAACAGTACTAGTCAGTCTAAAATCAACTTTATTGTCACTAGCATAGAGTTGATGTTTGTTTATGTGGATATAACACCAATTGGAAAAAATGATTAGGATAGAAGTTTGCTCAATAGGTATGCTGGAAAATATTTCTTTAGAAATAAGCGTCATCTTTGTACGTATTTTTCTGTTCCTTTCTTCTCTTGCCTGTTTATATGTGTGTACATAAACGGATAAATATATAAAATAAATCTTTACTAATATTATAAAGAGGTAAAAGTTTGTTTCGGATTATTTTGCATTGGATAGCCCAATTATTGAATAAGGTTAAAGGCTATGTAACATTACGCTACGACCCTTAGGAGCCGAGCAAAAAGATAAAAGTCAGAAAGAACGCTAAGAGAAAACGAAGTTATAGCGCGGGTGGGTGATTCGATGCGGCGCGTTGAGGGGCGGGGGGGGGAGGGCGTAATATCACGCGGACGAAGTCACGGCCAGGAGCTAGTAAATAAATAATCTGGTTATTCCTTTAGTCCAACTTCTGACTGAGTACAACTGACTGATTTATTGTCGCATAGTCTGTAGCTTTTTTATTCATAGGACAGATCTGCTGTCAGAAATATACAGTAACAATACTACATTTTATACTCATCGTTCCCCAGATGCCTATTCATGAACGTACCAGAACAAAGGACGCAGATCTTCACAGAAATCCTGGAGACTCTAAAGGCGACTCTCTCGCCGCACTCCGAACACTACCGCACGGCCATCGTGACACTCGGACACATAGCACACAATCTTCCTGACAACTTCCCTGTGCACATCAAGAATATTGTCTCTAGGAAGGTAAGATACTTCCAAAATTAGCTATGTAAGTAGGTATGCGTCCCATCATAGATAGTGGTCCATTCGCTTCGAAAATGCCATTCCACTGTGCAGCAAGGTAAAAGTTAACATATTTCAGTGGACTGTAGGATATGAAATGGGCCACTTGGGTCTTGTCACTTATTGTTGAAAAAATACTGCTTATTTTTCATGCAGCTACAGATAGCCACCACGACGCGCCTCACTCCGCGATGACTGTACGTACGCTATACATTAGTACAGAGCGGAGCGGAGTGGGGCGCGTCTTCGTGGATGGCTCTATCTACAGTAGTATTACGATACGTAGTTTTTATCTAGGCGTCAGTCATCACTAGCAACAAACATTATAAAGTAACACCGCACACCATTTTTTTAGGGAACCTTATTTTGATTGGTGCCCGAAATAAAAAAAACGAGTGATCCTTGCAGTAGTCGCATATGATGTGTAACATCTTACATGGCTGACAGTACCAACCTCTCGGAAAATGGGTTGGTACCATCTGACGGCCAACTCTAGCACCGCGCCCGCTCATTGGTCAAATCAAATAGCGCGCGCTTCCCCGGCTTCCTGTTACACACTTCCGTCCCTTTTCACGAAATCGCTCCCACATATTGCATTGCAGGAAACTGAGAGGAAAGATGATACACATCAAAATCTGATGCTCTTCTCGCGACGCTAAACTACCGTCTACAATTTTACCAAAAACAATATTCTATTAATTCTCCACAGATCGTAAAAGAGCTACTAGTCCGCGAAGGAGGTGCCAGCTCCTCAGTGCCCGACGAGCCGTGGTGCCCTGAGGACCAGCTGCCCGAGGAGACGCGCTGCAAGCTAGAGGGACTCAAGTGCATGGCGCGCTGGCTGCTAGGACTCAAGAAAGACGAGCTGTCTGCGCAGAAGACCTTCAGAATGCTGAATGCGTTTATAGTGCATAAGGGCGATTTGCTTCAGGTATGGAAGTGGTATTTTGTCTTGACTTAGAAATCAATCATCCTGCCTAGCCTTTTCACACCTATGTTGGGGTCGGTTTCCAGTCTAACCGGATGAAGCTGAATACCAGTATTTTACATGGAGCGACTGCCTATTTGAACTCCACAACCCAGTAATTGGGTAAAACGATACCCCTTGTTAAGATTGGTTGTCAGACTTTCGAGCTTCAGAAGACTCGCAACGACTGTCAAAGATCCAGGAAAGACAGCCGGAACCAACGGCTTACCGTGCTTTCCGAGGCACGAAGGAGTCTCGGTATGTAAAGATGGTCACCCATCCACGGACCCCGGCAAGCGAATATGAATCTAAAGTAATAGAAACGATAAGAAACCTTCATGGAGAAAAAACAAATGAAGAATAGACATTTAAAAAATAAATACGGCAATTTAGATGTTTTTCCCCTAAAATACGGCAAACCAGACAGTGACATACGGTAGCTCAGATTTTTACGATAACAACACTGTACATCCATTATTTCGTTGCCGTACATCGTCTAACAGTAAGTTCCTCTGTTACAGCAAAACCGTCTATCAAAAGCGGAGATGGCTCACCTGCGGCTGGCGGCGGGCGCGGCCATGCTGAAGATCTGCGAACAGAAGGGCGTCGGCGACCAGTTCACCGCCGAGCAGTTCTACAACCTGTCGCATCTCATGATAGTGAGGATTTTCGATAATGAAAGATATTCGTGTCATTCTTCTATAGAATGACCGTTTAACCGCCTCTGTTGTCTAGTGGTTAGACCACCCGTCTCAGACCCAGAGGGGTTCGATTCCCAGTGGGGACAAAATTTTCTGCTCGGTTTGGTTGGTGGTAGGGCTTGTTCTAAGTCCGCCTGGCTAGCTACCACCATCTTATCTAAGTCTATCGCCACAACAACAATACAATAGACGACATATATTTAGTAACTTAATCCGAGTAACTGTTCTTAATGAGTCACAAAGAACCCTGTAAGAAATCGACACGTGTTTCACCTCTCAACGAGGCATCCTCAGGAAGGCGATTGACTTGTTGCGAACTCGGACCCGACGTGTGGACACGTCAAGCGTTGAGCGCGGTGTGCCTCGTTGAGAGGTGAAACACGTGTCGATTTCTTACAGGGTTCTTTATGACTCTTCAAATCAAATATTTGCAATGAATGTAGGTTACATTAAAATACAGGTGGAATAGGAAGGAGTGAGCCATGTACATTCTGCCTGGATATAGGCACGCAAAAATTATAAAAATTGTTACAAATTAAGATGTCACAGTTAATTATTGCAATTATACATATACATTAAATAATATTGAAAAATGTCAAATTAAAATGTTATTTATGAATAAAATTAAAAATTAATGTATTAATGTTCAAGATAATAATAATTATATTTATTTTACACATTGCTGATTAAAAAGTTTTTTCCATTAAAAAATCATTTATCGAATAATAACATTTTGCTGTTAAGAAGGCTACTAATTTCTTTTTAAAATTTTTAATTGTATCGTTTTTCATTACATCTGGCAATTTATTGCATATTGTAGGACCCATACAAGATCCATACTCTTTAAGAACAGTTACGCGGATTAGGTTACTAAATAAACGTCGTCTTGTATTTTATAATGGACTAGCTGCCCGCCCCGGCTTCGCTCGAGTAGCACTAAGTACTTATCTAGGGCGCACCTACCTGCCTACCCTACCCTACCTACCCTACCTACCCTACCTACCCTACCTACCCTACCTACCCTACCTACCCTACCTACCCTACCGAGGTCCGATGAACACAGTGAGTGATTATAATTTAATAAGAACTTTATTGAATATCAATAAAGTTCAAATTGACTCTAAATTTTATTTAGAAAAACGTTTATATGGGAAGAAGATGCGCTGGAAGAGCTGTTTTTAGGG
This sequence comes from Agrochola circellaris, assembly GCA_914767755.1. Lineage (NCBI taxonomy): Eukaryota > Metazoa > Arthropoda > Insecta > Lepidoptera > Noctuidae > Agrochola > Agrochola circellaris. The sequence continues at coordinate 6,563,295 of OU611850.1, read as the reverse complement.
TTTTCCCGGCAATTATTCGAATTTTTCTCACCTTTTAAACCTTCCCTAGACCTCCACGGACATTTCAAAACCAAGATAAGATAAATCCGTTCAGCCGTTCTCGAGTTTTAGCGAGACTAACGAACAGCAATTCATTTTTATATATATAGATTTCCGCAAAGTCACGCCTGAGTCAATAAACTATAACAACAATGTTAAACGCATTGTTGTTTTTCGGTAGTTCGAAGTAAGATAGCCAGTTCCTCTGTGGTTGAGTATTCCGGGTGAAGCTTGCTTCCACCTTCGGCCTCTTCCCACGGAAGTAGGCAGTTACTACAGAACGCCACCTGCCACGATCCTTACATACTCTTGCCTCGTTTACGTTCATACATCAGAGGGTCTAGTGTGAGTTTCGTTTAACCATCTCGATTTTATGCATCGACCGCGTTCGGCGCTCCGATTGGCCCATCACCAGTGAAGGCCAGTGAAGGGCCAATCAGAGCACCGAACGCGGTCGATGCGTAAAATCGAGATGGTAAAAAAAAACTCACACTAGACCCTCTGGTCATACGCACGCCGGTTGCGAGTACTACGCTCCTGACCTTTCTTGACTTTTGACCCACTCGCGATACTTCGTTATATTATGCATGTGTCCTCAAACACTCAATGCGTTCGCTCGATCTAATGCGGCTTTTTATTACTAACTAGCTGCCCGCCCCGGCTTCGCTCGAGTAGCACTAAGTACTTATCTACGGCGCACCTACCTGCCTACCCTGCCTACCCTGCCTTTTCATTGTTTTTAAGAAGTATTCTGCTATTCGGGGCGGAGACAAATCCAACGAATCAAAAACCATGAAAATTGGTCCAGCAGATCTCGAGTTATAAATGTTGTAACAAACACGACTTTCTTTTATATATATAGATTATTTTTTTATAAACTTCATAATGTTTTGTAATTTCAGGACGACGTACCTCAAGTCAGAGAAGCTTTCGCCACAAAACTACACAAGGGATTGTCAAAGGTAATTATATTTATTTTATAAAAAAATATAGAATAAGTGAATATTTAGGGAGTTTGTTGCGCCACTTCTTCCCAGCTAAGCACTAATAATTGGTGAAGGGTGGGCGTTTTGGGGTACTGTCTTATGTAATTTTGACGTTCGAAAAGTGCGGATTCTCAGCCCAGTTTGAATAAATGACTTAGAATTTTTGTTTTTTTTATAAATTTTTACCGTAAATCAAAATGTTACTGCAAACATTTTGAGTCTTATTCCTGATGGTTCGAGCTGGACTTTTGAAGTATATTAACTAGAGATCGATCGGTCGCTACTGCGGGTGTTCGGCCACGTTGTCATAATTCGCCACAACCGGGCGCGCTACTTACGAGTCACTGCGCGGCCGCGAGGATCGTGCGACAAAATGAGCATGAATAAAGTCTTACGCCCCATTCTGTTAAGTTAACTCCAAAAACTGTTTCCCTCCACAGGGCATCCCCAACAAATGCCTGCCGCTAGACTTCATGGGCATGTACGCGCTGGCCGGGCGCGAGCCCGAGCGGCGCGTGCGCAGCCTGGTGCGCCAGTACATGCTGGCCGACGTGGTGCGGCGCCGCGAGTACGTGCGGAACATCACTGTAGGCACTAAAGGTAACCTATGTGAGTGACGTCACAACTTGTACTCTATATAAAACAAAAGATGAAAAAGGTAAAGATTTCCAATATAAGCTAACCTCGCATTGTACCGAAAACCTATACGATTCGAGATCAGGTCAACTGGAAATGTATTTTTATTTTACAACAAAAATAAGTTTGTGTTTCAGTCATTCTAAAAAAAAAGTCACTTTCCGAGTGATTTTTAATTCAATAGTTAGTTTTTTAGTAGCGTGCATTTCATCAAATATTTAACAACAGCGCCATAGCGCATTCGTCTTTGACCTACAATAGTAGAGCCAACATGACGTTATAGGAACTATTTGATGAAACGCAGTCTAAGGGACTTGTCACACTGGATGCGTTCTGCGTCCTACGGTCCGGAATGTTGAAGTCCGTTAACCGACACGTTCCTTAACTATATTTTTGTCAACTGTTGACATTGTTTGCGTTTCATTCGACGTCTGTCATTTTTAACGGGTATTGTAATAAACGTCAAACGATAATGTCCTGTAAGTACAGTCCCGTAACGTATGTTATTGTGTGGCCAGTGGAGCGCGCCGTGTCGCAGCTGCCGCACATCCTGCCGGACTACATGCTGGTGTTCGCGGTGCCCATACTCACGCATGACCCTGCCTTCACCGCCTACGATAACGTCGTGCAGCTCAAGGTATGTCGGCTTTTTACTAATATGGTTTGTAGCAGAAAACTTGTTGCAGGTAAACCAGAAAAAGTTTGCACTTCGGAAATCATCGTGTTTCCGAATTAGCACGAACGTTGCGCCACAGAGTAACCCACCACAGAGGCAATGTTTCTGCTGTACTACCGCGCTTTGAAGTAATGCTTCTATAATTGCGCGTTTGTATCCAGTTATATCTCGGTCACCTACTGTGGTCTCAGACCGTCATTCGTCACTCAAAAGTTTTTGGAATGCATAGAGTTGTTAATCTATAATTTTGAAAACATGATAATTCAAAATATGCAAGTACTTCCATGATTTTAAGAATTCTATAGTAGACCCCTCGTTCGTATTTCCGAAGATAGACGATGATTCCCGAAGCGCATAGTTTTCATTGGAAAGCTGAACAGATATTTATTTAGGTTAAAAAAATGTGTTATGCATTTAATGTTCTAGTTCAGAGGCTACTTACCGATTCAGCTACTCAGAGTTAAACGAAGCAATAGAATCCTTCGTTACACTCAGGATTCAATATAGCGCCTGTGACCTATGACACATCTTTATCCCCATAGAAAATAATCTACAATTTTATTCGCAGGTCGTCAAGAACTGCCTGTGGTTCATCCTGGAGCCGCTGATCACTCGCAACGACTTCTACTGCTACGGATTTTACAAGAGCCTCGTGGAGCGTATGAAGATGCACAAGGACGCACTCAACGAGACGGACGACGCCGTCAACTATGTAAGTATACTCTATATTTGGTCTAGTCGGCGCATGAGCAATAGTTCGCCAACAAAATGTATTGTTGGCTGCGTAACCAAGCGGACGCCCAGTGACACCCACCCATTATATCCTGCACGCGTAGCATGACAACCATAGAATCGGGTTTTGTCGACGGGAGAATAGACAAAATGACAGATGAACAATCCCAATCTGTCATTTTGTCTATTCTCCCGTCGGTGGTATGGTAAGCTTGCTGCCGACGTCGCTATGACGTCCCAGTGAGGTCTGGCTCTTACTGAATGTTGAATTATATTGGTTAATCAGGAACTTAAAATTAGATCAGCGATGCTATTCTGTAAACATCTCACCGTGAAAACTTGGGTGAAGTGAGCTGTCAATAGTGTCAATCCCTGTGGAATGACAGCTCAGTCCACGCTCACTTCACCTAAGTTTTCACAGTGAGGTGGTTACAGAATAGCATGGCTGATGGTTTACATTGAGCGAGGATACGACGTAGGGAGCGATGTTTGGTTCTCGATTTTGAGCAGGTCTTATAAATTGGTTGGTTTTTAGCTTGGGGCGAAAGAAACTCAATATTGCAGACGAGACGACATAAAAAAATACATCAGGAACATTGTATATCCACATGGGCACGCGTTACCTACCACCGTCGGCCGTAGCAAAGAGAATCTTCACAGATAGGGGTTTATAGACGACTCGGACCTGAAGTGTATATCGTCGTCTTAGAGTGAAAACCTCTTATATGCGAAAAACTGGTGGGCAACTGGGAATTTATATTATATGCTGATCGCGCGGTAAAATCTGCTTAGGCGATGCAGGATTTTGCGTGACGTCAGTATAATACATAGGTCGCAGGTGGCGATATAGATACCGCTACAAAAATGCGTGTGTTGAGAGGTTTTTTTTTTTCAAAAATGAAATAAAATAAAAGGTCAAAGTTGCATTCCCGAGCTTTTCAGTATAAGGCGACGATATGCGGCATGTCTCCGCAGACAATTGGCCGCCTTTTATCTTGCGCCCATGCCCTGTCACCAGTGCACTTGAGGATCTTATGACTGCGTCTGCGAACCGAATTCGCAAGGTTTTAGTTTTGGGCTAAATATAATATTTGAATTTTTACAACAAAATTCTTATTTGCTATCCATACGGTAAGATGTGCTAAAGTGTTCGCGATGTATCGACGATTCGCTTGTTTGTGAAAAAGACACCATCTGAGTTGGAAACCAGTCCCAAATTATTATTTTTTTTGCTTTGTAATCACTTTCCCAATGCTGAGCAAAGACCTCCCCCAAATCTTTCCAGGCATCCTTTTCTAGAGCTACCTCGATCCACATGTGGATTCACAGTACATTTCTAGCAGATATATAACCATGTTGAACTAGATGCAGCTGAATACTAGTATTTTTCATGGAGTGACTGCCTATCTTGACCTCCACAACCCAGTGACTGGGTAATACGATACCCAGCATACAAGAGACCGCCATATTTTATTACTAATTTATCATAAATTTTTGTTCACAGAAACTATGGGCCGTGTGCGACCTAGCCATGTCGGTGATCTGGTCGCGGTCGCAGAGCTTCGAGCTGCGCGACTTCCCGTCGGACGCGCGCATCCCGCGCATGTACTTCGCGCCGCAGGGGGAGTACTTCGCCAACACGCGCGTGTTCCTGCCGCCCGAGTTACAGGTCGGTCTGAGGCTCAGTGTGGACGGGGTGTGTGTCGGACACTTTTTAATTAGATAATAGAAAATGTAATATACTAGTTGCGCCCCGCGGTTTCACCTGTATAAAACTCGGTCCCGTGGGAATATCAGAATAAAAAATATACTATGTCCTATTCCAGTCGATCGATTTTGTAAACTTCGCACCGTGAAGACTGAGGTGAAGTGAGCATGAAGTGAGCTGTCCATAGTGTCAATCCCTAGCTTTAGGTGCAATGACAGCTCACACCAAGCTCACTTCACCCAAGTTATCACGGTGAGATGTTTACAGAATAGCACGGCTGGTCATGGTCTACCCATGTCACAGATAAATACAGACGGTTCACTACGCATTTTAGGTATAAAGCCACAAATAGGTACGCTGCGGGCTCGACTTGTCGAATTAAGTGGGCATAACGTAGTCAAAACATATAAGAGTTACACGATAGAAAGAGAGGCAAATTCTAGGTGCATATAATTGTAGGTAATTAGCGCTGTGCGACCTGAATTGCACTTTATTGTGACATAGCAAGAGTCGCTTTTTATTTGAATGATTTTGCAGAGTGAACCGGGAGCGTATGTACTAAATTTAATCGAAATGACAAATAAACTCACTTTTGCATTTATAATAATAGTTAGGATTAGGATTCAAGTTGATTATTGTTTTTTTAGCTTCGAGTGTAAAAATCATTAGTACAGTCCTGTCACAGTAATTTTACCTCTGATTTTGCGTCACTGTCAAAACCACCGTGATATTTATTTTCTTTATAATAACATAACAACTCGCTTGTTTCCACGAAGGGTTAGACAGAGGTGTACCTATAGTACACCCAAGTGTAAGTCCCATGTAATAGGGGCGAGCCTATTGCCATCAACCGGGTATAAATCCAGACTCCGGGCTGCTACTGAGAAATTCCAGATAGAAAAACTCAACTGTTATTAGAGATAAAATAATTGCTGGAGGACTGTGAGAGTGTCTTCGCACTGTATGCGTATTTCTGACGTAGGCGAGAATGCCATGCAGACGCTGCATATACATGCTAGTGTTGTATCGAAAAGACGTCACAGTGGCATTAACTTAGCGTTGCGTATGCGCAGCGACTACGTTCGCAGAACGCCTACATTTGTTAAATTTTAGTAGTTAGTTTCTGGCTGCAAATTATCACTGGATGTGTATTTTAGCGGACTAATTTGACATTTCAAATAAGTTTTGTTTGTTTTTTTCAATTTGGAGTTTGACATTTGCATCCGTCAAATTAGTCTACGCCTAAAAACGAACTTTAGAAACAGTTTTTTTTTTTAATGTCTTACTAAATATGTGTTATTCTCCGAACAGTTCCAACCCAAGCGCCAGGCGACGTCAGAGGGCAACAACCCGCGCAGCAAGAAGCGCCCGCGCGCGCTGCCGGAGAGGGAGAACGCTAACGATGTTGAGGTGAGCACGGGTTTCTTGTTCATAAGGGTCATATTGGCATAAAGTTAGTTTTGTATTCATATAGCTTTATTTGCGTGATCCATGGTGTTTATTTCAACCCATTCTAGAATCTAGCCAGAGAAAGTGCCCAAGCAATATTACGTCAACGGTTTTTTTGCTAACCGAATCTACTAAATTCACATGGACCTGATAAACATTACAGGGGCTTTCCCCAATGATATTATTAGGGCCTGCCGGCACGGCTCACTGGCGGCACGGCACGGCAAGTGATATTTATGCGATAATTAGAAATATAACTTAATCGTATGACAATAAAATTGAAATCGGCGATGCCGCAGTATTCTTAGATATGCCGCGACGTCTTTAGACATCATCATTAAAATTTCAATTTTATTTTCATACACATTAATTATATTTCTACTAGCTTTCACTAGCGGCATCGCCCGCGTGGAGGTCGGAAATTATCCCAAGAGAACGTACTACCGGGATAAAAAGTATCCTATGTGTTAATCCAGGTTATAAACTGTCTGTGTGCCAAATTTCATCCAAATCCGTTCAGCCGTTATTGCGTGTTTAAAAAGAAAGAAAGAATATTGTTTATTCTGCACAAACAAAACGCACGTACAAAATTAGCCAAAGGCCTCGTATTCAACCAATAAAAAAAATATAAAAAAGACAATGTTGTTCATTGGTTGATGTCAAGGCCACGTACCAAAGACAATATTGCGTAATATCTCTTGCGACATTGGCAAATGACAACCAAACATAACAAAAACAATAATGTTGATAGCAGAGTAACAAACATCCAAACATACAAACTTTTACATTTATAATATTAGTGGGATCGCGACGAATCCTACTTGGATTCGTCGCATAAATATCTTTTGCCGTGCCGTGCCGCCAGTGAGTGCCCTTAGTAAAGAGGTAAGTAGATAGGTTACCTACCTATTGGATCTTCAAAATCGGCATAATGTCACACTATTAGTTGCCACGTGGAAGTATGACAGCAAGTTTGTATCGGGAGCAAAAAAGAGACAAGACGAAGAAAACTTGACTCAAAACCAAGTTTCGACATGTCACTTGTGGAGCGCATATAAGCTATCTACCACTTTTTATAATATCATTGGCTATACCGATAACGTTTATCTGTTCCCTGTGAATTTCATAATCAAATTTAATCAAAAGTAACGCTAGAAACTTTCAGTACTAAAGAGCGCACACACGGTCGTTTGAATTCTGCGTTTATTTTTGCACAACTTTGCACTATGGAATTGATCATAAGGAACTCAAAGAACATTTGGTCAGTCTTTATAGCACTCAAACTGAAACTCACAGCATTTATTTCAAATAAACCACAGGCACTTTTGAATTGTCAAGGGGTCGGTCAGAAACATGAAGCTAGTTTCCCATTCCAAGGCGCAGTAGGTTCCTATGGAGAATAACGGGCAAAAAACACCACGGATCCTCTTTTAAATCAAAATATTGGTTAAATGTACTTGGGTTCAAATATACACCATAAATTGCTAAAACTAAATAAATATTTCATTAACCCAATTTATTATTATATATATTTATATAATATTACTAACTTAACTATGTATCTTGCTAACCTATACCACCTGTTATACAAAACGCTTGAACTAAATAGTATATGTATTTACTTGAACGATGTTTTCCAAGCATACTCTGGGACGCGGGAGTATTGACGTCAAGGTAAACCCATTAGAACATAGTATTTTAAATATCTCATTAATGATAACTGATGTAAGTATTTTGAACTGAAATTATTCATTCATGCACACTCACAATCATTCCGATGGAAGAATCCTTTTCGAAGCCAGAGGGGCAATTCTCGTATTTTTAAAGTCAGAACTCAGTGTCAATCTGTAAAAAAATGCACTAATTTAAGAGCGTTTATTCTGAAAGTTGGCAACGTCGTAAATAGCTGTCAAATATTTACCTGTTTTGATTAATTTGGAAATAATACTGTATGGAAATAAGAAATGTGGCTAACTAAGTTACTAGAATATTGATTATGTTATGCAATTGTAATATTGAATTTGATGTTGTACCCGTTTTAGGCGTAAAAAAAGCATTTGGAAACTTTCAAAATGCTTTTTTTACGCCTAAAACTAAATATTCGGTGTTACAATATTAATTATTGCATATCATAATCAATATTCTAGTAACTTAGTTAGCCACATTTCTTATTTCCATACAGTATTATTTCCAAATTAATCAAAACAAGTAAATATTTGACAGCTATTCACGACGTTGCCAACTTTCAGAATAAACGCTCTTAAGGTACAATTCCGTATCCGATCGCAGGCGACAGGACTGGTTTCTATGTATTTCTAGGAAATATCTTCCGTAGCTACCAACACGTCGGTTTCATAGAAATAAATTAAACTAGTCGTGTCGGCTGCGGCTGCGGTGGGCTACGGAATAGAACCTTTACCTAAATTTTTGACATTAATTGTCATTGAGATGAGATGGCGTCTACATTTTGAACGTTTTAACTTACGGGTATTGGCCTTCTGTTTGCATGATGCCCTATTTTGTATGTCAATCTTACTGGCAACATTGAAATAATCTTTGTTCAGCGTAATTCTTGCGTGACCAGAACGCGGACGCTACGTAAACTTCGCGTAAACAGAGCGTTCGCTTTAAGTACTTTGGGTAGGCGTTAGGCAAATATCAGCATTGAATGAATACTATAACTCGATTTTTATAACTGTGCGTTTGGAGCTGTCTAAGTCGTAGGTTGTTAGTATTGAATCCACCCGCACGGTTGCCTCCTCAGTGCCCCGACGCCTCTTAATACAGTCTACACAGCTCGTGTCGTCTCCACAGTTCCGTCATATTATTCGTTAAGTTGTTATTGTTTCAACCACAAACACAGTAATATTTTGACGTCGGTAGGCGCACAGTTACAAAAATCGGGATATAGTGCTATATACCCCTTTTATGAATGAGGCGCTTAACATTTTCTTGAAAAAAATGGGCACTCCTCAGTTAACTTATTTATCATTCCGCTTACAGTACCTGTAAACAATCAAAAAAGTTTATTATTATTGTTAGAACCCCTTTTCATATCCAATCATTTTCACCATTAATTCTACTATCAACACTCTGAATATCACCACTAAACCATACCTCTCATTTTCCTCCAGCCTTCAGAAGCATCAGACACACAGATACAGCTGCCCGGCATAGACAATCCCCCGGAAACGGAACTAGAAGAGCCTCAAGCGAAGCGTGCGGTCAGTGACTGAGAACTACCCTCCGCTGGACCGTCGCACGAGCCCAGCGAGTAAGTACTAGCATAGCGATAGATAACGTGACCACTGTGTTTATGACGTCATAGTAACGACAATGTACGCGAATGACACGTGATGACAGCTGTCAGATTTGAATGACAGATGATTTTGACATTTGAATGAGAATGTCTTGAAAAAATTTGCTGTCGAATTTGTATGAATTTTGGGTAATAAACTGTCAGTTACATTTGTATGGCTTTTATAAATAAGCTGTCGAGTTTGTATGACAATTGAAAATATGCCGTCAATTGCTCTTTTGTTGGAAAGATGTCTTGAATTTTGGGATTTCTTCAAAAATGTTTCGTTTTCATTTTGATGTTTGTATGGCGGAAGATGTTAGGTTAGTTTGATATTACGAAAACTATATTAAAGTAAGTGCGTGTCATACAATATCTCCAACAAAATGTATATGATATCGATGACAATGTATTTTAACGGTAAATAGAACTATGAGATCTATAAGCCGAACTAAAAAAGTGTATTTAAAATAAATCCTTTAGCACCTCACAGTAATTATAACTATTAATGAATTACATTTTGTATAAAGTTTCAATAATAATAATAATTTAAATATTTGAACACTTCGTCACGGATATCTATCGTTAATGTTGGCACTTTAAATATTTTACACAACTCATAAAATATATAAATCTCATGAAAGAAGTTGATCGAACGTTTTATTATATCGAGAGTACTGAAAGGAGGTAGCAGTTGCATTGACCTCTTATACAAGTAAGTTACAAAAGTTATAAACTCGATTAAAAAAAAAGTCGAGCCGTCGCGGGACGCCTGGCAGATGTGAAACAAAAGTCCCAGTGATATCACGCTTTTCAATCCCGAACAAGTTAAAGAAAATAAATATGGCATAATCAAATACAAAATATTCCGATTTATTTTTAAGAAAAAAAATATTCTCTTTTAAAATTTCGTTTTCGCCAACAGCCGGTCAGAAGGTCTAGCTACTTTTAGCATCCGCGATCGGCGATTTAGCCGCTTTTTAGAAGCTAAATGCATCGATACAGTCGCAAAATCGTCTATCGCCCATGCTAAAAGAAGCTAGACTGTTCAGGCCCTTAGATTTTGCATTGCAACTCAGGAGTGAAAATCTTGCAGCTCTTTATTTCTGTTATCTGGTCAATCAACTGTTATCTAAGAAAGCCTTAGCACATAGATATTTTCACGATTCGAAATGTAATTTTCCGTTTATGGTAAATCCATTTTTGGGATTTACAAAATATCAAGAATGGTAACATTAATCGGAACCATAAATATCTCTGTGTTCAGACTAAAAGCTAGGACAAAACTCAGTCATGTATTTATAAGCTTAACCCTATGAAGACTGGCTACTAGTATGTACTCCTAACTATTGAATGAACGAGTGAATGGAAGCATTTCATTCATTCTTCACTGAATGTATACGTTACTTCGGTAACTGGAACTTTGCCTAAACTTTCATGTGTTGGTCTTGGCGTGAGATAACTGGTAAAAATAAATCCGTAAAATAAGGAGATTTCTTATTTTAAGTTTTCAAGAAACTATGTCTGTTCCTCTAGTAAAACTGGCTTTTTTAAACGCCATCATATGCCAGTTCCATTGTTAGTCTATTTTAGTTTTATAACCTAGAATCAGAGAATTCGCTATTGAATTAGCCTTTCATTTAGGTCTCAGGTAATATACTTTTGTATTTAATTTCATCACCACTGCTCTCAAAACGGTGAAGGAAAACATCGTGAGGAAACCGGCATGTCCTAGAACCAGAAATTCGAAGACATGTGACATCTACTAACCTGCACTGGGCCTGCGTGATAGATTAAGGCCCACTCCCTCTCACAGAGGGGAAGCCTGTGTCCCAACAGTGGGAACATTAAATATCCTTCTAATTCAATAGCCAATTTTCTACCAACATATTTGCCACAGTCTACCAATATTGGCACCAAAGCTGGTATCAAGTGTTGGTTTATCTATTAGCCAATGTATTATAAGTTAGTGTTTAGTACTCAAACTACCTATTTTCTTTGTCACAACTCTTCTTCAATATCTCATGCCACGACCAGTTGAAAAAAAAAAGGAAATGTAAATAATCAGATTTATATTAATTATGTTCTATTGGTCGAAAATCATTGATAAATCATTGTCACGCGAATTATAAATTGATTATAAATCTATTGTCAAGTCGGCTATGTTTCTAAGATAATGGGTTAAATTATATTATTTGACAAACAAGTTTCATGAGTTAGGCTCGATTTACATACATACATCATTTTCCTGCCCTTATCTCAATGTATTCGGGGTTGGAGCGACATGTCATGTTCTTCCACACTTCTCTATTAGTCTTCATATCTCGATAGTCAATCCCTTTCTAGACCTGAAGCAGACTATAGCAGTCCATTCGCGTTAAGAAAATGGTGAGTCATCGGCCTAGCCCCGCCCCTCGACCAATCAGGTCGCAACAAATTAGAAAGCTGACCATTGACGGCAGATCCTCGGATGAAACGCTTGTGTCTTGCGACCGTATTGGTCGAGGGCCGGGGCTAGGCCGATGACTGACTATTTTCTTAACGCGATTGGACTATAGCATCATCTATTTTACAAACAAAATAATTCATACTAAACATTTAAAGTTCCATCAATTCAGTTGACACAGTTGCGATTCCATAAGTTCCCTGTGCTATCGTACCGCCGTGTGCGTCCACGATAATATCGTCGCGTTAGAAATTATAAAAGCGGCGCATTGTGACAATACTCATTCAGGGCAGATGAAAAGTTAAAAGATAATATTATTGTTTTTCCCGCACTATAAAAAAAGGGTCAAATGTAAATCGGGCTTAGCATAATGACTAACTTCAAAAAAAGCATTGGTATAACATAAATCGTGCAATTAATACAATCGAATTATATTTTACAAATAATGACAAATCAGTATAGTACGGCCGATGAATAATGTCCGGTCCGAACTTCGCGCAGAAAGCTGCGCAACAACATTTTTTAGGAACCAAATGGTGACACGAGGCGAGTGTGAGTGAGAGAACTTGCGCGATGGTTAAAGTGCCTATATTCAGATCGGCCGTACTGTATTTACTTAATAATTGAATATAATATTCTAAAATGAGAGGTTATTAGCAGTATACCTAAGTGTTTATGTATATTAACGTTATTAATCGCTAGTTTTCATAATAAATTGCTCAACATTCATTTCTTACGACCTTCGCATAATATCTACTACTTCATGCATAACTAATATTTTAGTTTATCATAAATTATTTTGTGTTAATTTATTTCGTAAATCTTCAATAATATTGATTATTTTACCAATTTCTTGGCGTTTTCGCGTTTCGTTCTTCGTGCTAGTATACATAGATACTTGGGTTATATTTCCAAAAAGACGGCCTCAAACTTTGGCGGTAAACTGTAAAATGGGACTGGTGTTGAAATCCGAAATTAAAAGGTTCAAATATCTTTTAAGATGTTAAATGCTTATAAAACATACATATATGTTTTCACAATGCAGTATAAATAAAACCTAGTTTTCATTAACGAGTGTAAAGGCGAATGTAAAGGAAAAGCCCAAAGGTCCAATTTACATTGCCACGGAACGGAATGAAAGCGAAATTTTGTAACAATTATTATACATAGTAAAATGAACTTTATGTCAATTGTGTAACGTACAATTTAGATACGAGCTTGTAACTGCGGGAATTACCGATAATGCAAGAGAATTCTCCAGAAACCGCGAGAACTGTTACTCGTAATTAGTTTGTACGTTACACTATTGTCATAAAGTTCATAATGCTCTGTACAACACAAAAAATTGTTTCCATTCCGTTCCGTGGCATGTAAATTGAGCTTTAAATATAACTGGCCTTTCACAGTCTACCGTCCCAAATACCGCAACCAGGACAAGTCGGGTTAAGAATAAAAAATGGTCTTGAATAAAAACATTGATACGACATCTCCAGGATTGAAAAAAAAAACGATCTAAGTATAGAGATAATGAGTCTGTATTATAGAGTTTAATCGATAAGTTTACCTGTCTTCTTAATGTTTGTTTTATCGTTGTTTTATTTTAGTTATAATTTCTTTTCGGCTGGTCGATGAGCGTCTCCCTTTTTTTATTATTGTATAGTTTGGGCCTCCATCGAGGACACCACGAATGTTGACTGCAGTCCTGTTATAATGTTGGATGGACGTATTTGGTTTAGTCTGTGGTCATCGTAGCGGCTAATTGTAAGTTTATTCTTATGTGTGTTGTCGATATTTTGACCTGTTTCTGAGATACGACAGAAAAACACGTTTTGTAAATCAAACAAGTACTAAAATTATGTAATCTTAAGCGAATTTATATTCATAAACTTGTTTCATGTGGACACAAAAACTTAATCAAATGTTTTGGACAATTTTATGCCTATTTCTAATTATTAATGATCGTGCGACGTATCTCAGATACCGGCCTCTAAATTTAGGTACTCGTCAACTAAAATAATTTAATTTCACGTGATATTATTCTAAATATCAATGTAGGTTTTTAACGGGGTTTGAACCCTGTAGTTTTCACAAGCACTAAGTTGATTCGCTAAGAGATCAATAAGGTCACAGATTTCTAAATACATACACTGTATGATCTGACGGTAATACATTATAAGGTTATATAGATTATTTATTCTAAGTAATGACATCGCTACCATTTGTTTCATTAGTCTCTGCTATAGGGTTCCCCTGCCCCGCTTCGATGTCCAGAACATTCGTACAAGACCGGCATTAAGTAATAACTTTTTTATTGATAAACTTTTTATTTAAGGTGTACCAAAAAAAGGAAATATTAGCGACACAGCGCTCGCTCCACTGTCGCAGTGATTCTCTGTAGCTATGTATTAAAAATAAATAATAAACACATTTCTTGGTAGTTTTCTATTTTATTCCATTTGGTTAAATACCTTATTACAACCTTTATGCTAAGAGGTTTTGTTCATTCACTGATAACAATAAATAGACATACATTTGTCATACTTTAGTTTTTCATTTAATAGTTAACCCATATATTTATACAAATCTCTCATAACCAGAAAGCCTACACATAGGCCGTTTGTCCACCGCCACCGTCACCGGGACATCAACGAGAACGATATGACAGCGCCGAAGTAGCGATACATACATTTACTATGGCCGCGTGTCCACCGCACACGCCTGGATGTGACCCTGGTTCGCATAATCTCGTTTCTCTTTGACGGTGGCGGTGGACACACAGATTAAGGCCCGATTTTTCAATCGTCAGATAATTTCTACCGGAGAAATAAAAATTACAGTCTGGCAACTTTGGTATGGAAAATATGTCAAACCGCCATATTAATTCCTCTGGTAAAAGATAAATGACTATTGAAAAAACCGGCTCGTATTTAAATTCATCGTTTCAACAGCGAAACAACGAATTAAAATATGGTAATTTTAACATTGCATTACATTAAAATACATTCAAAATGTATTTCGAAAGAAAATACCACATTTAAATATTTATGTGTCGTAAGTATAATTTATTTAGATGTCTTTGACGTTATTTCCTAGCTACATAATAGGCCTAGTTGACAGTAAGAAAAATACCTTATCCTATTTGATGTGACCTTAACCTGGGTCAAAAAAAGTGGAAGTCCGCTTTTTGTAGGGACTTTGGTTTTTTATTCCGAGAAAAATCTAGCCAGCATCAAACTACACCTAAACAAAAGCGACAAAAATATGGAACTAGGAACCACTGAAATAATATTTTTAGAGACCTCCATTTAAGAGGAAAATTATAAACGATTTAATGTTACATAAATATTTTATTTGTGGATGGCAATTCAAATAAAACCTCCCACACACTTTGACAATGTCATAATTGACAGATGATTCTATTCACCTGTCAAATATGACATAAATTGACACATGGTACTGTCATTACTGTCAACCAATTGACAGTAATTAAAGTAGCATGTGTTAATTTGAACAAGTTTGACTTTTTTATTTGATTATGACAAATTGACTTATGGTATTGTCATTAACCACAGTATAGTGTCATTAGTCAGTAACATGTGTCAATTTTGACAGGTTTACAATTTTTTGGGGTATGTTCACGTGTGTGTTCCATGTCTCAAAATTGGAAGTCTTTAAAAATGTATGATATAGTTAGAACCACTAGTTTTTGGGATGTCTATCCAATATATTTAACTTATCCGGGTTAGAATTATTGAATAATAATGGTTTTTGGACATGTCCTTTATTTTCTTTCTTTCTTTCTTCTTTTTTCGTTATGAATTTTGTATTGTAAATTGGCTGTGAGCTAAAATTATCAAAAAAAAACAAATTTGAAAATTAGATTATTTTAGATTTATTAATATTTTTGAGAAATAATTCCGTAAAAATAAAGCAATTGGTCACGTGACATTGAACGCGATTTAGAGCGTGACTTGTCTCAACTTCCAGACGACAGTTCCACAAGTGGCAGTGTTCATCATCTACTAAATTAGTAGTATTTAGTTATATTTTTGTGTAGGCACATTAAACCATAGGAAATGGAAATCGTCTACCTACGACTGTCAACGTATATTTTTTAATATTAAAAAGACTAGCTGTACAATCAAAACTACCGAATAATAGAATATTCCGACAGAAGTAAAAAATCAAGTTTGTGTGCGAGCAACACTGTTAAAAAACTTACAGATTTGACAGAATGAAAGTACTCTTCTTATTCTGAAGTCACAAGCCGCCATACCCCTTTATTTAATTTTGATTGTTTACACAATCAAAATTAAATTAAGTCTTATATAATTTCTCTGAAATATTCATATTTGAGGAAAATAAACTATACGGAACATTATTAGTTGGTTTCTCAAAAACTGTCTACTAGCCTATTGTATTTTTCTGCCAATCATGTACCTATAAATTATTTCTAACACATTGAATCTCATCTCAATAAATAAATATTTTATGTATTAACCAATATACTTTGTACTTCAAAAATACTGATACAAATCGTTAATTTATTTACGAAAATAAATATTTTAACACCCTAAGTATAATGCATCACAATTTTAATGTACCTATTTTTAGTCTCTCTTATTGATAAATAGAATATAAAACCTGACCTAAAATATAAATATTTTTACAATTTTTAAAGGAAGCTAAAGTTTACCGAAAAAAAAATCTCTGAAGTATTTTTTCTTTAGGAAACATCTTTACTGGAGGCTTCTGTAGCCCATAACCGCAGATCGACATCCAAGGAAGTATTAACCTTAGGTCGACATCCAAGGATGTAGCAATTTTTTTATAAAGGAATGTGGATCTTACACCTTTCTATTACAGTCTCTAATACAATACACAAACTATACAAACACAGGCTCAGTCTTTTTCCAATACTTCTGGATCTCTTCCAAGCTTTTGCCTTTAGTCTCTGGTACCCATAGAACCGTGTAGACTACTCCGAAGAATGTGACTGCTGCGAAGCTATAGAACACGACGAACGCACCGAATTGGTTGGCTATGGGCGTGTAGAAGAGTACGGTCATTGAACTGCAGAAGAATGAGAACGCCATCGAAGCTCCCGCCATTCGTGCACGGACCTGAGGATTGAGGGTGAGTTTTTAATGATATTGTTATTTGAACGGAAGCTATACTTATACATAGAAATATCCAGAACAGAGTCTGTAAGCGGACAACAAGGGTCAACAATAGAACAGTGGCGCCAGTGTTGACCCAAAATTGTACCACAGACGCTACATAAAACTGAATCACGTGAGCAAAGTTTTCCGACTGCATATTATGCTGGCACTACACTTGGCGTATTTGCGCAAATATTCGCGTTATTTCGTTAATACAAACTGAACTTTATTACAAAACTTATAAGGCATATTTTATATCACCCAAGTAACGCGAATATTTTGATAAATACGTCAAGATGGATCAAACAATGTGCATTGTGTAAGATCACCCATCTGGTTGGTAGATCCTCCCTTTGGGCTGGAGAAACATAATTTATCACACATCGCTCCTCAAAACTCTCAACGTCAATCATTCTGCTGAACATTGAATATATTTACAACATATTATTATTGTGCATGGATCAGAATGTTGGGCCACAAAAGGGATGAATAAAAGGCAACTACATGCAGCTGAGATGAGAATGCTAAGAGGGATGACTGTGGTGTTACATGAAAGGATAGAATAAGAAATGAGTACATAAGAGGAAGTCTGAAAGTGGCACCGGTGACTGAAAGTTGTGCGGACATCGGTTGGTGGTGGTATGGGCATGTGATGCGGAGGAATGAGGAAAGTTCTGAGTATGATGGATGGCAATAAGAGTAGGGGAAGACCGAAGAAACGGTGGATGGCTTGTGTGAAAGATGATATGGCTAGAAAGGGGGTGACCACCGAGATGACGACTAGTAGAGAAATATGGAAGAAAGAGACATGTTGCGCCGACCACAAATAAATTGGAATAAGGGCTGGAGAATAATGAATTATGTTTATGAAGGTATGAAACACCCTTTTTAGAGTTCCGTAGTAAACAAGGAACCCTTATAGTTTCGCCATGTCCGTCCGTCTGTCTGTCTGTCTGTCTGTCTGTCCGCGGCTTAGCCCAGACACGGTTAGTACTAGAAAGCTGTAATTTGGCATGGGTATACATTTATTAATCACGCCGATAAAGTGATAAAATAAAATCAAGTTTTTTTTTTTTAGCTTACTCGTAATGGTTTTTTTTTTTTTTCTCATCTGCCCCATTGTGTGGGGTATCGTTAGAAAGGTCGTTCGGTTGCGAAATATTAAGATTATAACTGAAAATTTTTGTAAGAGTCAAGTCCCCCCCCCCACCCTGCCAGCTAAATGGCTGTACTTAGATTTGTGAAAAAAATCACAGTAGTAGTATATATACGTATAAAGAAATTAAAAGGAAATCTATCAGAGCTAAGTAGGCTGTACAGGTTAACGAGTAATAATTAACCAACTTAAATTTGCAGTTTTAAAAACATGATCTCCCATACATTCTATATGGGAGACCATGTTGTTCAACTACAATGTTAAGTTTGTTCTTGAGATAAATTCATCCCAACTACGGAACCATTGAGCGTGGTCCGACACGCACTTGGCCGGTTTTTATGACAGATGGCGTGCCTAATTGCAATAATTTAGGATCAATATTTATGGAAAATATGAACAATAGGCACCTAACTAACCATATTGATATTTTATGTCGGCAATTAGCCACAGAATTGATTGTACCTAACTGTAGAGTGGAAAACTTATGATAATTTACTATTACTTATCGGTTTTCGTTCGGTTCGTTTCGTATCGGTTCGTGCAAAGGCAAAGTAGTTAACGTGCACGTCTTTCTACATTGTTCTCACATGTATAATTTCAACATGAATGATGTAACCAATATTTTGTAAGAATATTTTGATTTAAAAGAGTGTCCGTGGAGTTTCTTGCCCGTTCTTCTCCATAGGAACCTACTACGCTTTGGAATGGGCAACTAGCTTCATCTTTCTGACTGACCGACCCCTTGACAATTCAAAAGTGCCTGTAATTGGTTTATTTGAAATAAAGGCTTTGAATTTGAGTTTGAAAGGCTTATCGCGATACGGTATGTAGGTATGAATGAATGAAATGCACCGACCCCAGCGTGGTTTAACCAAACACGATAAATCAAATGAACCCAAAGATTTGCACGAGCCCCTGGAGCCCCATGTTTCATGGCTATGGCTACAGAGTCCATTGCTTATCAAGGAGTAGACCGGGGGGCGCGGTAGGCAATGGAATAGTGGAGTTATCGAGAAACGGGTGATAGGTAGTACACTAATTTAGACAGACACATGCTGCTTATTTGTAACTAACCTAAACCAAATCACGCAGACCTAAATAAATCACGTTCTTTATTTGCAAATGTCTTATCTAAAACAAAATATAGTAGAGGTTAATTCAAATCTCACCTGAAATGTGAACACTTCAGCCATGATGACCATTGGTACAGGGGCCAGGCCAGCGCCATAAGCCAGTATGCACACACATACGGCCACTACTGGAAGCCAGCTTGCCACGCCGGTACCAAGGAGGAAGCATGTTGCTAAGGTCGTCATACATATTGACACGACCAGGGAACTGCAGGCTAGAGGTACCTGAAAAGAGAAAATAGTTTTTTGTATGTTTCCATGGTCTTGTGAAAGTGTGTGCATAATCAGCCTATAACGTTCCCACTGCTGGGACACAGGTCTCGTCTCTGTGGGGGGGTGTGGTCCGTAATCCACCACGCGGGCCCAGTGCGGGTTGGTAGATGTCACTGTCTTCGAATTTTTGGTTCTAGGACATGCCGGTTTCCTCACGATGTTTTCCTTCGTCGAGAGCAGCGTTGATGAAATAAATTGCACAAAGTACCTAGCGCCTGTCTGGTTTGGAACACACGACCTGCAACTCGTAAGTTGAGGCCATTACCACTGGGACACTGGTTCTTAAAATGTGTTACTTATCTTAATTTCTTGTAGGGGAAGATCGCCGTAGATGAGTGAAGAGACATCACATACTTATAGCCCTATGAGCGAAGTCTCTCTCATCAAACCTGATCACATCTCTGATCAACAAATCTACTAGCGAATCTCATTAATGTTACAGTATTTTTATCTCACGTAGTGACGCGCGACAGATAATAATACCTGCTGTATCTGGTGTGATAAATGGACGTAGTTAAGGGGACTACAGGACCTAAACGTGCCTAAACGCAAGTTTTATAACGCTTATAAGAATATGATCCACTGCAGTAAACAAAATCAGAAAAATATATGATATTCTTCAGGATATATACTAGTAAGATACTGTGTTGAAAACATAAAACAGCTAATTTGATACGATAGAAAAAAATCATGAAGATACCTCTAAAAATTTCTTTTAACGATTAAAAATCATATTAATTTACATGCAATCATTCTGATTTTTTGGCAGATTATTCTACAAGCTACATATTAGCATAATAGTGTTTTAATTTTCCAGTCCAATCAATAGATTTTTTGTAAATCGCTAACTGCTTCATATTTTGCAATAAATTACCTGCGTCGTGTCATCGCGCTTCTCTTTCATTTCTATGCAGTCCGACAGTGACCGCGCTTTAGCTGTTGTAAGCCTCTTAAACGGAAAGGATCCAACCCACACAGAGTTAGTTTTGAGATATTCAAGTTTTCAGATCGTGTTATGGGATCGTATGACCGTATACATACGGGTTGGTAACGTATGGTCATAATGACATGATGCGTTGGGATTGTTTTTGTGATATTAAAGTTTTAACTACAAAGAGTGTTTTGGTATACATAACTCATTTTCGCCCATAGTGTGGGTTGGATCCTTTCCGCTTAACTACGTCCAAAGTGTCTTGTTTGAAAAATAGCCAATCCAATAATCTGAGATTTGATATAGATTATATAGTTGCCGGAGGCTACTGCCGCTTATAATGCATACGTCTAACGTACTCGTAGATTTAGCAGGCAGCCCCGCTGTCAACTGTGCTGTCTGATGCTTATGACCTCGTCGTGAGCTTTTTAGTACCTATAGCTTATGCTGTCTGCGAAAAGAAAAATAGACCCACTTACAGGTGGTCACTAGTGTTTTAACTGTACCTATATATAACGGCCTTCAACAAAACAACCGGCCTTAACAATACCTAATAAATCAATTAAAATGTCACACTATTTAAACAAAACGATGCCGTACTTATAAGAAGTAAACTAGTATTGTTTTACCATTAGAGATGTGTACTTAACATCTATTCAAATACCTGAATATAAAGTAAAAAATGGCGTCGATATTAGTTTATTTACTTTTATTGATTGTGTTGTGTAAAGGCTTTGTCGCGAACAACCTAAAACTGAAACAAGTTTTCATATTTAGTCGTCATAACATAAGGTATCCGTTAGGAGATAACCTACATAGATATTCAGCGAAGCCCTGGCCCCCACGTGCTGGCCCGCCGGGGCTTTTGACTCCGAAAGGAGCGCAGCTAGAAGGATACATGGGCGAATATTTCTCAGAATGGTTCAAAAAGGAAGAGTTTCTTCCCGAAGGATGTCCCGATGAAGATACAGTGTATGTATACGCCAACACGGCGTACAGAACCAAGGCGACGGCAAGAGCTTTCGTTAACGCAGCATTCAAAAGCTGCAACGTGACTGTACATTACCAAAACAATCGAAAAACGGATCCCCTTTTTCGCTCTGTTATACACAACACCAGTGAAGCATATAAAGATATGGTGGTCGAAGAAATGAATAGAAAATTACAAAATAATTCTAAACTGATGGCCGGATATTCAGTATTGAACAAAATATTGGAAATTGAAGGATCGGACGTTTGTAAGCGGGATGGAATGTGTGATTTGACTAAAGCTAACAACACGATTTCGTATAGGGTCGGTCGAGCAGTGTCGATCGATGGACCGTTGGTCGTAGCAAGCATAGTTGTTGATTCCTTTATAATGAGTTACTACGACGGCATGCCGATACAAGATATTGCATGGGGACAAATCACAACTCCGGAAATATGGAAAATATTGAATGACATAATACAACAAGGCCAAAACATAACATTTACAACAGTGGCTGAAGACGTCGCGTCCCCATTAGTCAAGTATTTAACTAAAACATTTAAGAACTACGACAAAATGCCAAAGTTAATGTTGTTAGTTGGCCACGATGTTAATATGAACCCTCTTGCGACTGCTTTGGGTTTTGAATCGATCGACTTACCTAATCAATATGAGGGATTCCCAATTGGCGGTAAGTTTGTGTTTCAAAGGTGGTCAGATAGTAAAAGTGAATATTTGAAAGTGGAGTATGTGTATCCAAGTTGGTCACAGTTAAGAAATGGGTCAAAATATTCCTTAGAAAATCCTCCGCAGAGAGTTGTGATGCGATTGAACTGGTGCAACACGGATGAACAGGGCTTTTGTCCGTGGAACGAGTTTGTCAATAAACTTTAGTTCGATGTGATGATATAGGTTGTACGTTGTTTTATATATAACAATTTTATAGAATTTCGTTTCACATAATTTGTTCATAGAATAATTTAAATCATTGATTTCTGTTACAAATAAAATTTAATGTTTCGATATTCTTACTCTCCTCCTTTTTCAGTTTATTTGAACCTACTCCTTTCTACCTTCATATTTATCAATAACCTAGCTATCATCTCAGACAATCCATCCTTTTTATTCTCTTTTTAGGGTTCCGAAACTCAAAAGGAAAAACGGAACCCTATAGGATCACTTTGTTGTCCGTCTATCTGTCTGTCAAGACAATTTTTTTCAGGAACGCGTGGAGGTATTAATTTGAAATTATAATAATATAATATATATTCTTTATTTCGGACTACACATACAAGTACATACAATCCATATAGTATTAGTAACATATAGTAGTAGTATTATGCCATCTATATTCTTCTATCTCTACGCAGTGCTTATAGATTTCCTCTTACATAGGTACTTGTTTCGAATTCTATCCTTTTCCGTAACAGCACATATCCCTTTTAGCATTCTCATCTCAGCTGCATGCAATTGGTCTAACGATCTGATCCATACTAGACAGTAGGTCTAGATAGATCAATATGGGAGTCGCAGATTGTTCCTGTAACTTGCCGTCATAAAGGTAATAAACGTGGTCAGTTAATAATGTTGTTAGATACTCATTTTACACCTTAACCAGTTATGTACCAATTAGTATTCATAAACACTACAAATCAACGGATTGTACGATCAATATACGCGCAAAGTACGATTAATTTATGTGTTGGCTGGATTGTTGTCATCTCAACAGTTCGTAATATCAGTACCGGTCTTAGGGTAATATCAGTATAGGCATTCATTTCTGAGGCCTTGCAGTATACAAACTGTGCCTTCATGTACTGTACCTTTTAAAAGGGACGACAAGAATCAATTCAATCACTTTGTAAATTTTGACGTTCATAAGTGCCTTACAAGGGCCTATTTGAAATAAATGCTTTGACTTTGTGCTGTCTGTCAGTAGTGGACTAAGACGAGAGGAGATGGTGGTGGGTCACCCCGGGTTTACCGTCCGGGGGGACTTCTTCCCATCAATGTCCAGACCATCTTGAGAATTCTTTTTAAATCAAGTACTGATGAGTCGACAAAGTACATACCTCCTATTTCTGTATTACTGTTCAAAAGAAAATTTGACACAACCGAAGAGGGGTCCAAAAATGTTCGAGCAGATTTCGCTCACTCTTGCATCGTCCATTCTACCTTTTCAACTAATGTCGACAAAGTATTTATTCTATTAAACTGTTTCAATGCACCGAGACAAAAAAAACTAACTTGTCCGAGGTAGAGTGCAAAAAATTTCGTCCCTCTACTCTCCAGAGTATAGCGGGGAGCCTCATAAATCTCGCCAATGGCGCCGCCGGTAGTATCTACTAAAACCGGTACTGAGTAATATCTAGCAAATAGCTAGATTATTTAAATAACGAGTTTCCTTACCATACCTACCTATACTTATGTTTGTAATGCAATAATAAACTAGTCTCGCTTTACCAACACACTTGTGTAGATCTATTCAAATACTCGTAAAATTAAGCAAAAGTTGAAGCCTTTCGCGCTAGAAATGATAAAAAGAAAAATGGTGTTGTTATTAGTTTTTTTACTATTACTGATAGTGTTGTGTAAAAGCTATTTGACGAACAACCTGAAACTGAAACAAGTGTTCATACTCAGTCGACATAACATTCGGTTTCCGTTAGGAGCACAACTAGATAGATATTCACCGAAGTCCTGGCCCCCACGGGCTGGCACGCCGGGACTCTTGACCCCGAAAGGAGCGCAGCAAGAAGGATACATGGGCGAATATTTCTCAGAGTGGTTCAAAAAGGAACAGTTTCTTCCTGAAGGATGTCCCGATGAAGATTCAGTGTATGTGTACGCCAACACAGTTAGTAGAACCAAGGCGACGGCGAGAGCTTTCATTGACGGAGCGTTCAAAAGTTGCAACGTGACTGTACATCACAAAAACACTGCACGGCCGGATCCCGTTTTTAAAGTTGCCATAAGGAACACTACTGAAGTATATAAAGATATGGTGTTCAAAGAAATAAACAGAAAATTAGAAAATAATTCTAAACTGAAGGCAGTATATTCGGAATTGAATAAAATATTGGAAATTGAAGGATCAGACATTTGCAAGCAGGATGGAATATGTGACTTGACTGAAACTAATGACACAATATTGTATATACACGGCGGAAACGTGGTGATCGATGGACCGTTTTCCATAGCACACTTAGTTGTGGACGCATTTGAAATGAGTTACTACGACGGTGTGCCGATTCAAGACATTGCTTGGGGACAAATAACAACACCGGAAAAATGGAATGTATTGACTGAAATGGGACGACAAAATCAAGACATAAGATATACAACTCTAGCTGAAGAAATCGGGGCACCATTACTGGAGTATTTAACTATTACATTTAAGAACTATGACGACCGACCAAAGTTAATGTTGTTAGTTGGCCACGATACTAATATGAACACTATTGCGAATGCTTTGGGTTTTCAATCGATCGACTTACCTAATCAATATGAGAAATTCCCAATTGGCGGGAAGTTTGTATTTCAAAGGTGGACAGATAGTAAAAGTGAATATTTGAAAGTAGAATATGTGTATCCAAGCTGGTCACAGTTAAGAAATGGGTCAAAATATTCCTTAGAAAATCCTCCGCAGAGAGTTGTGATGCGATTGAACTGGTGCAACACGGATGAACAGGGCTTTTGTTCTTGGAACGAATTTGTCAATAAACTATAGGTATGTATGGGTGTGTGGTGGGTTGTGTAGATGTGCCATAGGTATGTGGTAGCAAAACGAGAATGAAAGGATCGTATAGCAGATGGTGTTGTGTAGTTTCTGCCTACCCCGTCACCATGGCAAAAATGGGGTGAGTTTATGTGTTTACGTGATGACACTGCCGATATAATGAGGCATAAGCCGTGATGACACTGCCGATGAGCCATTAGCATTATCTAAAGATCAAAATAATTTTTCTGTTTTAAAAAGTCGTATGGTCGAGATTTTCATCGGCGTTTCTAACTTCAAATCTGGCGAATTTCCATACGAACTTTCATCCTCTATTTAGGAGTTAAATAGAGGATGACAGTTCGAAGTTGAATTTTAGGATGAAATTTCAAAAATACTTCCTTAGTGGTCACCTTCGTTATAAAAGGAACTTTTGTGACATATTTTATGCTAGAAGCATAAAATATGTCACAAAAGTCAAATGTCAATGTCAATGTCAAAGTAAATATGTCACACGCAGCGGTTTAGGTTGTGCATTGTCTGTTAGTGAACAAATTTAGGATTTTTTATTAGTAGATACAGTACGATTTAGTATATTGAAAGAGTCGGAACAGGAAAACGTGTTACCTGATTGTTACGATGCACAGCGGCGTTCCAATAATAAAAGCTTCAATTTTTTTATATTTTTTTATTTAGACCTGTTATACTAGAATCCGATTGACTGATTTCCTATATATCTGGTAAGTCTTGAATGTCAAGGCCCGTTTGAATGAATACTACTTACTCAATATCTTAGCGCTCCGATGGTCTGGTGCGAGAATCCGCTGATGCAGGACGCTCGCGACCGGTTGTTATGGCAATGTTTGGGTAAGGGAGGCCTATGTCTAGCTGGTGGACACCTTTCGACTGGATATACCACCTTGGCAGAAGTTGCCTAAGGACACAGACTTGGCGAAGCGCAGAGATTTTGCGCGCAGGTATACACTGGGGACTGGGCAAATGCGCGCTAGTCCGCTCATAGATAAGTGAAGAATCCGAAATTATTCATTAATGGCTAGCCCCTTTATTTAAGCACTGCATACAATTTCATTTATTTATTTGCTCCCTTGATAAATTTATAGTCAGAATGACCAGAATATCTATGCAAAATTTGAACAAAATCTATCCGGTAGTACTTGTGTGACATAGATTCAGACAAACAAACAAAAATTCTAAAAACTATATTTTCGGCATTAGAATCGATCCCAGACCTCAAAGCAATTACTTGTTTTCAAACATATTCAATGTACAGTTTTGACTTCGCTACGGTTTTATTATAAATGTATAGATTATGTTCCACTTGCTTTTAGATTTATTTTGTGACCGCCTCATTTCCTTATTAAGATTAAATTTCTTTGATAATTTTACACAGTTCCTCAAGATTTTGTCATACGTTTTATAGTGTGTTTTTAACTCTTAATAGGTAGCGTGGGGTGTGAAACACCCCAGTGCATCTTTCAAGGTTAAGTAGTTAGTTTAACGCTTAAAATTTTGAATTTACTGAGCTGATGTTTCCGTTAGCTTCGTAAAAACGCATGACCAGCATCCGGTCGTCTGTAGTTGTGTCAGGCGAGCATGATTGGGGTTTCAAATACCCCACGCGACTATTAACGTGGTTCAAATTTCGGGTAAGTGAATATTTGTTTGTTTTTAATGCAGTATGATAATTGAAAACTAGATTTTGAGTGTTAGAATAACATTAATGATCACTTTATGACAGCATGATAAATATTGTTTTTGGTCATCAATTCAATATCAGTGGTAGCAACGCAACCATATACAAGGTCAAAGTTGAATCTATAATTTCGCGAAAGGTATTTCTGAAGCAGTTAGCTGTCAAATTGAGATCTAGCACACCAACACTACCTCGACCTTTGCAAAAGCGTCTAAAACGGCACATTGAAGTTAAGGACCAAGAATCATCTTCTCGAGCTGGCAGAGCGCCTTCATATAAAACATGTCAAGTATGTCCAAGAATCAAAGACAGAACACTACTTGCTCCAAATGTCAAAAACATGTGTGCAATGATCACATGATTGTTATCTGCTAATCATTTGAGGAATAAAATTAATATACATATATATATGTTCTTATTTCAAAGATACTATTTAAAAGTTAATTAATGTATGAGTAAAAATATTCTAATCAATAAAAGACTGATTTGGCATGTGTTTCGTAATTTATGTCAATGATCAAATTTGGGTGTCATAAACCCCATGCGACCGTTTACGTAACTTCTTAGACGCGATCAATTAAGGGTTAAAAGTTCGATAATAGTCTTTTGTATAAAAACATTAGCATTCTTTTGTGCTCATAAGATCATTTTACACTTAAAGTTAAGTAAGGTTTGCATGTACTACGTTAGATTTTTACGCGTTTTTTAGTAATAGTTTTATTTAGTAACGTTTGCATCTTGTTATCAAATTCTTTGTGACCAGTTATATGTACCAATTTATTACTATCTTCCACGTATCACAGCGGAAAAATTTCGAATTTAATCATTTCAGTTTAGCAGATATTTAGTGTATGACGTCGTGTAATTGCGTATGGTAAATACAAATTTGTTCCGTGTGGCGTCGGACGTAAAGAATAGTACCAACCTATTTCTTCCCGTGGGTGTCGTAAAAGGCGACTAAGGAACTCACTAGAGAATGGGCAGCAGCGTTCTCTATGTATTTTAACACCATCTGCGATTGCCAATCCGCCTGCTAAGCGTGGCGATTATGGCAAACCCCCCATTTGAGGGAGGCCTATGTCTTTCGGCTGAAATGATGATGATGAAATACAAATTTGTGCATACAATCATTGGGGAGACACATTTACTTCTCGTTACACCCTAATTATTGAATGTATTTTTTTTCTTGTACGTCCATAGGAAAAAAAGTGTGCCGCTGGGATGACGTAGTTCCAGCGGAAACAGTTTTTGTTGAATAGATCCCCAATGGTTCGATGCAAAAATTTGTACTTACCATACACAATTACACGACGTCATACACCAAATATTGCTAAACTGAAATGATGAAATTCGACATTTACCTGCACTCATAGAAAAAAAACCACAATAAACCGCTAGTATCCAAAAAAATACTTCAAATTAGATCATGAAACTATGCATAATAATAACTGAACTAACTATAAAGCAGATACTATGTTTTTTATTTGTTTAATTTAGCATTATTTTCGCCGTAAAAAGAAATTACCTAAACTATTGGCGCCTTGGAGCCTTCTCCCCGCCGCGCAGTCTCGCTCTCACTCACGAATGAGAGAGATAAAGAGTGAACTTGAGCTGAGGTATTCTGTTTAAAAAAGAGGCCTTAACGTACGAATTTTCTTGTTAAAAACCATTAGCAACAGTGATAAAAAAATAATAAAAATGATGTCGAAATCAGTTTCTTTGTTACTATTATTTATCGTGTGTAAAGCTTATGTCGCGAACAACCTGAAACTGAAACAAGTGTTCATTCTCAGTCGACATAACGTACGTTTTCCGTTAGGAGAACAACTACATAGATATTCACCGAAGCCCTGGCCCACACGAGCTGGCACGCCGGGACTCTTGACCCCGAAAGGAGCGCAGCAAGAAGGATACATGGGCGAATATTTCTCAGAGTGGTTCAAAAAGGAAGAGTTTCTTCCTGAAGGATGTCCCAATGAAGATACAGTGTATGTGTACGCGAATACGAAGAGCAGAACCAAGGTGACGGCGAGAGCTTTCATTGACGCTGCGTTTAAAGGTTGTAACGTGACTGTACATCACAAAAACACTACAGAACGGGATCCCCTTTTTAAACCTGCCATACACAACACCACTAAAGCATATAAAGAAATGGTGATCGAAGAAATGAATAGAAAATTACAAAATAATTCTAAACTGATGTCCGCTTTTTCAGAATTGAATAAAATATTGGAAATTCAAGGATCAGACATTTGCAAGCAGGATGGAATATGTGACTTGAATGGTCCTTATAACACGATTTCGTTTACGGCCGACCAAGAAATGTGGATCGAAGGACCGTTGTTCATAGGAATCAACTAGCTCTCGACTGTATAATAGAATACATAAACTTATACCCATACACTCCCTAACTAAACACGAAGACAAAATCAAACTTACAGATTGGTTGCAGAAGTTAACGTATGACGAAACCGAGAATCTTATTACAATTGTCTCTTAAATGAACTAATACTGTATTTCAATTAAGGCATTGTTTGTTTAATTTATATTGTGTTACTTAAGTACTTGCATGACACTTAATACCAGTTGTATGACATACCTGGAGGAACCTTTGCTCCTAAAACACAGGCTTTTGGCCTAGTTTAGGAGGCATCAGTTCGCCCTTTAATGTGTCTCTATTGTACTATATATTTTTAATCCTGTGTACTTATGTATGTTTTTCAAATGTACGAATAAATTTTATTATTATTAAATTTTATTATATTATATAGGAATCTCATCTATAGACTCATTTACTATGAGTTACGAATGGCAGGCTACGATGGCAGGACGATAGAAGACATTGCTTGGGGACAAATAAAGACACCGGAAAAATGGAAACTATTGACTGAAATAGCGCGACAAGACCATTACATAAGATATACAACAGTAGCTGAAGACATCGGGGCACCATTAATGAATTATATAACCAAAACATTTAAGAATTATGACGAAATGCCCAAGTTAATGTTGTTAGTTGGCCATGATTATAATATAAACGCTATTTCGACTTCTATGAGATTTGAATCGATCGACTTACCAAATCAGTATGAGAAATACCCAATTGGCGGGAAGATGGTGTTTCAAAGATGGGTAGATAGTAAAAGTGAATATTTGAAAGTGGAATATGTGTATCCAAGCTGGTCACAGTTAAGAAATGGGTCAAAATATTCCTTAGAAAATCCTCCGCAGAGAGTTGTGATGCGATTGAACTGGTGCAACACGGATGAAATGAACAAGGCTTTTGTCCGTGGAACGAGTTTGTTAATAAACTTTAGGTCGATGTGATGAAATAATTTTGTTATTAAAAACAACCTAACCTAGTCGAAGTCTTTTTTCTTAAACTACATTTACTTTTTATCGGGTCACCGCTTAATTTTTTGCGTAGCTTTGCTCACTCGATCTTCAGATAACTTTTCTGCGTTATATTCTATCTAAAAATACATTCCTAAACAGTTTTTTGTACAGGAACTGGGGTTTTAGTCGGTAGGAGTCGAACATTGACCTACCTTCTCCCAAAACGGAGGGTATCCATGAGGAAAGCAGCACGGAAAAAAAAGGTGTAGTGAGCTTGGAGTGAGCTGCAGTGCTATTCTGTATACATCTCACCGTGAAAACTTGTATTTAAACTATTGACATCTAACTTCTTCTACGGGGACGTATAGACTGTACAGACCTCCATGGCCTTTTCTGCCCACTATTTGTGCCCGACAAATACATCGGACACCGTCCCAGCCGCCTGCGCAATCTATTTGCGCAACCGTCATCGAAAACTGTTGCCAGATCTGAATCTCCAGTGTGTCGTACTTTGAAGATGCTCAACGCCCTTCTGTCTGCCAACTCTGAATGCGATGTATTTGCGGATGAATGGAATAAAATTATGCGTATATGTGTTGTGTTCTGTGAGAGAACGTATGCAAGGGAGTCCACTGTTCTATGTTAGTTTAATTAAATTATATACAAAAATTGTCAATATTAATCTTTTTATATTTCTATGTTAATTAATGTAATTGGTGTTGTACCGTTTTAATTAACTATAAATAAATAAATAAACTTCTAGATCACTTCACCTGAGTTATACTAAAGTTTGATTATTACATATTAGATGGGCTGGTATAGGAAAATACGCTCGTCCGTAACGCCAATAGTTACTGCAGTGATTTACGACTTACTAGTGGTGCTACTATTACGGTCACTAGCTTCAGTCGGGAGGTTAGCTTTCATAATGTTTTCTTTATTTTCGTGACTTTTTGAAAGACCCTACCATTGTGTGTCTATCATATTAGTACCTATCCCTGTTGTCGTTTAGCTGTACAGGAGTATAACTTTCGAACAATGCTTCATCATTTCAGCCGAAAGACGTCCACTGCTGGCCATAGGCCTCCCCCAAGCACCGCCACTTCGACCGATTCTGTGCTTCCCGCATCCAACGGATTCCTGCGGCCTTCACAAGGTCATCGGTCCAACTTGTGGGAGGCCTTCCAACGCTACGTCTTCCGGTACGCGGTCGCCACTCCAGAACCTTTCGTCTCCATCGGCCATCTGTTCTGAGAGCAATATGCCCTGCCCACTGCCATTGAGTTTAGCAATTCTACGGGCTTTGTCGGTTACCTTGGTTCGCCTGCGGATCTCTTCATTTCTGATTCGATCACGTTGGGAAACTCCAAGCAAAACCCTCTCCCTTTGAGTGACTTTTAGCCTTTTGATAAGGCTCATTGTGAGCGACCACGTTACAGTGCCATAAGTCATCACTGGCAACACGTACTGGTCAATGCTTGGTGTAGTGCAATTCCGTAATACTTTATTGTTCCAGTGCAAAAAAGGTATAGCTTTTGACAATAGGCTAGTTGACAGTTTTTGAGAAAACAGTTAATAATGGCCCGTTGTGGTTTGTGTTGTGATTTATTTACCTCAAGTACCTGGTCAACCGAGCTTTGCTCGGGTGAAAATAGACAAAACAAATTTTCCAGAAATGAGATCGATTTTTCGCCTCCGTAAACTCCTATATTGCAACTTTCATCGAAATCGTTATAACGTGATACAAATATTTATATGTATATACAAATATTGCTCATTTAACAGTATATGCGTAAGTATAATAACCTCAATGGTAATTATATTTTCGAGCCGTTTGGGGTTGAAACCCTCGGGCCATGGGGTCCGAGTGCTCACGGCCTCTTTAAAGAAATCTCCAAACGGCTATTTGACAATTCCCGTGACCCAAGGGCTGGTTTTTACCTTGGGCAGAGGCTAAGCATTGCCATACAACGTGGCAATGCGGTCAGTCTCTTGGGTACATTACCAGTCGACAGCGATGTGGATTATATCTTCGATGCTATATTTTAGTTTGTAAATAGTTTTAGTTCAGTTAGTATATAATTTTGCTACTTTTATTAATTAATTAGTTATAAGTTGTTTGTACCCACTTGTAAATATGTATTTACAACTTAAATAAAAACACGATTAATATCATAAAATAAAATAAAAATAGTATAGGATATATGAATACCTACTTCAGCGAAATATTTTTGCGCTCACGAACATTGTACAGTTCAAAATTCATAAGGTATTTTTGTTATTGTCAACTACGGCGTAGAAATTTTTCGTCGGTTATTTAAAAAATAAACTGCTGTTCCATACATTTTGACCGCGTAGGTATTGCACTTTTCTATGAAACAGCTGTTTTTTTCTGGCGGGTTCAGAATTATGTACTGAATCTATTGTAAAAGTTTTCGCGTCGATGCTGCCACCCTGTATAATATGTATATCTAAAAAAATCTCACCTTTCGCCCAAACTTCTCAATTGAAACTGTAGTGAAAAAGGATCCAGCCAGTTGCAAGGACCCCACGGCAAGCGCGAGCGTGTTAGGGCTCCACTCAGTGCCTGCGCGATGGAACACGTCGGCTGCATAGTTCATGAGCGCGAAGCACCCTGACAGCGTCTGCATCGCCATCAAGATCAACGTCATCCGAAGCGCCGAAAATGTCGTGTGGTCGCGAACTGAGGAGATTTTATTTGGATTAGTTGGTTGTTAGAAAGTTTACGGCAAAATCAACGGGATACAATACGCGCCACTAAAGATAAAACTAGACTGCGCCTCCCGCGCCCCGATGACGCCCCGGCGCAGACCTCATACCCTTATAGAGAATATAAATCGTCTACTGCGCAAGTCAAACCACATGGTGTGTTAAGTATTATCTTTAGTGGCACGCTCTGTAACTGTGTAACACACTAATAATTGCAATGCATTTCATTCTAACATTTCGACAACATTCATTTCGTTATTTACGTTGCCGAGCAGACGAATTTTTCAAACATATGTAGCAATGGATTAGGAATTTCTTTCAAAAATCCTTCGGATTGTGTGTTAGGACGCAATTGGGGTGCTAGTACCTATGGCCTAGCTGTTTAGATTTATGCCATCTTATTATATATATATTATATTATATTTGATTTTTGTCATCTTAATAGTATGGGAAAGAGATGGAGCTATACGTCCTGTTTAGCTCTATCTCTTTCCACACTGAAGTAAGATTAAATTAAGTAGTAAGTAGGACCACCTACTTACTACTTAATTAGCCTACCACCAGGTAGGTCCAGGTAGGTCGTAGGTGCAAACCCAGACAGGCGCTTTACTTTGTGTAAATTATTTCATCACCACTGTCCTCAAAACGGTGAAGGAAAACATCGTGAGGAAACCGGTATGTCTTAAAACTAAAACTTCGAAGACATGTGACATCTACCAACTCGCACTGGGCCAGTGTGGTGGATTACGGCCTACTCCCTCTCACAGAGAGGAGGCCTGTGTCCTAGCAGTGGGAACATTATAGGCTGATTATATTAATACCTATATTAAATTCCCGTCTTATCATATGGTGCACAAACTTGGTCTTTGACTAACATCCAGAAGTCCAAACTCAAGGTCTGCCAACGAGCAATGGAGCGCAGTATACTAGGAGTTAAATTATCGGATCGTGTTCGAAACACAATACTGCGCTCCAAAACAAAAATAGCTGACGTGGCTCAAAAGGCTGCCCAACTTAAATGGGACTGGGTAGGACATGTCTGCCGCATGTCGCATGCCGGACAAACTGTGGGCCCAAATAGCACAGAACTGGTGCCCTGAGACAGTGAGGCGGGGTCGCGGCAGACCACGTAGGAGATGGCGGGACGAGCTGGATATTTTCCGTCAAAACTGGAAGGAGGACGCAAGGGCTCGCGAAAGATGGAAGGAGAGGCGGGAGGCCTTTGCCCAGGAGTAGGCTAGTAAAAAAAAAAAATACAATGTGTTATGCTTACTGGATAGCCAAGAGGAAGTTCTAGAGATTTCACTCATGTAATCCTTGAAAGGTTAGGCAGAGTTGTACCTCTACTTATAGTACACCCATATTCAGCCAGTTTTGTTTTTAAGTCACATGTAATAGGGGGTGAGCCTATTGCCATCAACTGGGCACAAATCCAGACTCCGGGCACAGATGGGACATTCCTCAAAATCACTTATTCACCTAGAAGTTGCCTCTCTTTCTATCGCGTAACTCTTAGATCTTCTGACTACGTTACACTCACTGAATTGACCCAACAAGTGGAGCGAGCCGCGTACTTGTAGCTTCATATATGAACCGCGGATTGTCCCATCTGTATTAATTTGTGCTCCGGACTGCTACTGACAAATTCCTGATGGAAGAACCCAAGAACACTGCTCGACCTGGGAATTACTGCG
This sequence comes from Agrochola circellaris, assembly GCA_914767755.1. Classification (NCBI taxonomy): domain Eukaryota; kingdom Metazoa; phylum Arthropoda; class Insecta; order Lepidoptera; family Noctuidae; genus Agrochola; species Agrochola circellaris. The sequence continues at coordinate 6,528,511 of OU611850.1, read as the reverse complement.
ATACTGCTATCAAGCAGGAGGTCCTTGGTCCGCAAGGACCTCCTGCTTGATAGCAGTATCGCTTGCTAGACCAACGAGGCAGGCTATAGGGGTACAATTCCGTAGCCGACCGCAGGCGGCAGCAGCGGCCGACGACGTGTGGCCGCGACACAACTGGTGTCTATGCATTTCTATGGAATACCTTCCGCAGCTAGCGACACGTGCAACGTGCAACGACAGGGACTTGTGGCTAAGTAATAACAGCCGCTAGGGTCGATCGATCAGGTTAAGCGACGCTTGCCGCGGTTAGTCCGTGGATGGGTGAACATCTTTACATACCAAGATCCCTCCGTGCCTCAGAAATCACGTTAAGCCCTTGGTTCCCGGCTTTCATTTGTAGATCTTTGACAGTTGTTACGGGTCGTCAGAAGCCCGAAAGTCTGACATCCAGTCTTGCCAAGGGGTATCGTTTTACCCAGTTACTGGGCTGTGGAGGTCAGATAGGCAGTCGCTCCTTGTAAAATACTGGTATTCAACTGCATCCAGTTAGACTGGAAACCGACCCCAACATAGTTGAGAAAAGGCTAGGCAGATGATGAGCTAGCGACAAGTCGGTAAGCAATGCTGCCGCCTGCGGTTGGCTACGGAATTGTACCTTTATATGTCCTAAAAGGCAACCATAGGATTATCTCAACAGAATGAGTAGTATCTTCTCCATACGAAAACTACCTTTTGGAAGGGGCGACTAGAATCAATTCACTTATATAGTTAATATAAGTCTGAAATCGCCAACCCGTCTTGAGCCAGCGTGGTGATCAATGCTCGTGCCTTCTCTGTATGAGAAGAGGCCTTTGCCCTGCAACGGGACAGTAACAGGCTGGTCTTATTAAGTAGATGTTTCATCGTCAGAAAATTCCCTCAAACTATCATAATGAGAGAAGATGCAATCATCAGTAATCTGTTTAGCAAAGATCGTCATCTGGTCACTACCATTGCTACTCAAAGTCAAAGTTAAAGTCAAATCATTTATTTCAAATAGGCCCTTGTAAGGCACTTTTGAACGTCAAAGTTAACAAAATATTGAATTGATTCTAGTCGCCCCTTCCAAAAGGTAGTTTTAGTATGGAGAAGAATGGGCAAGAAACTGCACCGTTACTCTTTTAAAAAGTGTTACAATATTTTGTATATGTAGGTACATTCGTTACATAATTATATGTGAAGACGATGCACCTAAAAAAAAAAATATTTAATAAAAATATAGGTAAAAAGAATAATTAATAAAAATGAAGCAACGAAAGATGCAGTAATGTCCACATTAACGTAAACAATGTAAACATCTACTTGCGTAGATTTCATTCTTAGAATCTTAGAGTCACATTTTAATATAACTTGGCAAACACTGCTATTTGAATATGCAAATATCATCGTGCTAACAACACACTGTTAAATGAATAATCTGAGCAGGTGTTAATTGTTATAATTGCAGTATATTTGCTTACTAAATACCTGTCTACTTAGTTATATTGCAAACAATTTGGAATCACTCAATCTGCCTAGCCTTTTCCCAACTATGTAAGGGTCGGCTTCCAGTCTAACCGGATTCAGCTGAGTACCAGTATTTTACACGGACTGACTGCCGATCTGACCTCCACAACCCAGTTACTGGGTAACACAATACCCTTTGGTAAGACTGGTTGTCAGACTTTCGGGCTTCTGACGACCCGTAACGACTGTCAAAGATCCACGAATGACAGCCGGGACCAACGGTTTAACGTGCTTTCCGAGGCATGGAGGAGTCTCGGTATGTAAAGATGGTCACCCATCCACGAACCAACCCCGGCAAGCATAGCTTAACCTAATGGATCGGTCCATGCGGCTGTTAGCCACGAGCTCCTGCAAAAAATCTTGAATCTTCAGTTTTATAAACAATGGTTTTATAACTGTACGTTACATAATATGTAACTAATAATTATGTGCCATTAAGTTTGATAACATGTCTCGTAGTTTGTTCAAGCCGTGAGTATGTAGTTACTATTAGCTGCTTTTATTATGGGCTTTATTTTCAAAGCAGAAAATTTGTTTTGCCCAATCCTACATTATCTTCTTTGTTTTAAGATAATTAGCTTTGCGGGCTTTGTTGGAAGGGTATTAACCCTGCTTATTAATTAAGCTAATTGTAAATATGGGCACAGTATAAATAAGTAACAGTAATTATCTTAATAGAAAACTGCTGAAATGACGCGCTTCAAAATCTCAGTGTATCAGTACACAACAGTATTGAGTACTCGGCAGTTACGCTCGGATGTTTGTCTAGCGAGCGGCCGTAAGTAATTATTTTAAGGTCAATGCCGAGACATAATACTGTTACTTTATTATACTGTCATATGGGGTTGGGCTATATTTTTGTTGCTGAACATTTTATTTTGTCTTTTTGTCAGATAACATGTAGGTAAGCTGGGGAGTTTGTTGCGCCACTTCTTCTTCCCAGCTAAAGCACTAGCAAGTGGTGAACGGCAGGCGTTTTGGGGGACAGTCTTATGTAGTTTTGACGTTCAAAAAGTGCTGATTTTCAGACAAATTTTATAAATGACTTTTGTTTTTTTTATCGGATATGTAAGACATTGCGCAGACTCCAAATAAATTGTGATAAGGGCAGGTGAATTACTAGCAAGCGTTTAAAAATAATCAGTTCTAATACAAGATGTACGAGCAAGGTTTAAGCGTATGTTAAGGTACAGTCATTGCTCTGCATAACCTGACCCCACTTCCCCTCTTCTTCTTCGTAAGAGGGGTCAGGTAATGCAGAGCACTGACCGTACGTTCAACCAGCAAGGCGGAGAACTAGGTATTGTGGTGCAGCTTCTGAGAGACCTGAGAGCCCATCAGCCGACTGTGATTTGCTGAGTTGAGGGATTTTCAACCATGTTTAGGTACAAATTAATAGCACATTGTGCTAATTAAAAATAGTATTTTGATTGCCGAATGGTTGGTGCACATCTTCGTCTTTTCGTGTGGTTAGTGAATAACCTGGTGTCAGAGTTTTAAAGCCGCCCATGGGCCTCTAACTTGGCTTCACATGCCGTCGAGAAATATCTCTCAGGCATGCCGGTTTCCTCACGATTTTTTCCTTCACCGTTTTTGAAGCAAGTGATAATTATACAATACGCACATGAATCTGAAAAGTCATAGGTGCGTGCTTTAAGTTTGAACTCGAGACCTATGACTTGGCAGTCCGACGGTCACACCACTAGGCTATCACAGCTGTGGCATGTGCGGTGCACATAACAACAGTTGATGTTCGTACTTTACCCACACTGAGCAGTGACAGCCGGGTGGTCTCCTCGAACTGTCGCTGTTCCTCCTTCAGCTTCAACATCTCCTCAACCACCACCTTGTGGTTCTGATCCAGGCTCCTCAACCAGGATATTGTTTTCACGGCTTTCTGAAACAAATGAAGATTTATGAACCTCATCTAGTTTAAAAATAATATGTTTGACGTGTAAAAGTGTTTTGTACAACCTATTTACAGAAATAAAAATCATTTATCATTTATCGAAACCCCATTTACACGATGCAAGTGTCTTCTACAGTAAAATTGAAACAGTAAATTGCTTGCATCGTCTAAACCCTCTTGACGATGCAACTTTTATTCTACCAAAAAAAGCGCGTCCTTAAGGTATATTAAAAAAAAAGAATCAAGTGCCAGAATTTCGCAGTTTTTTGAGTACCATGGGAGTAGCACAAGGTTTTCAAGGTCGCAAACTTGGGTATAAACTTCTCCCAGGAGACCTAACATATAAAAGAATAGTAGTTACATGGGCGTTTGTGATGTTTGATTTTGTTATTGACTGGGCTATAGTGTGCCATAAGGTAACCAAAATGCACCGTGTAAATCAGGCTTTATAATATTTATGTAGAATTAAAGCTCTTTGTGAAGGAGTTGAGCGTCCATAGTAAGGGAGAGGTGTGTCAATAGTTACAGGGAGGCAATTGTAACATACGTTGTGTCAGGACATCTATTGACGAGTAGCGGTAGCTCTTGGTGGAAAGCTACCATGGATTTTTGTTAAATAAGTATTCATTGCAAAATGGCGTCAGTGGTCCAAAAGTAACAAAGGCAGCAGATGAAGACGATAATTAATGTATAGTCTGTTTTGAACATTATAAAACTTTGTTACATTGTTACAATGCCATAAATGGGCACACTCCAGCTGTGCAATTAATAATCTATTTTGTGTGTGTTCAAACTGTTTGTCGGAATGACTGTTATTGATTTTATTATTATTTAAGTGTTTTAAGTATTTTATTTTTATTTTACCGTTGACAAGATTTTTTTAGAGTTATAGTTTTACTGTTGACGATTTCTGAATGTTACAATTGATTCTCTTGGTGTAGCAATTGTAACACTATTGACTGATCTCATTAAGTAGGTACCATTTTCTTGAATTTTATCGATATGTTTGTTAGTTTCTGTATTTTATTTTATAATTAGATAACTCAACTATATTGTGACCAAAAATGATTGCGCTGTGATTTTTAATTAAAATATAATGAAGGATTGTTTTTTTTTGGTTACGATTGACACATCTCCTCGGGGTACTGTCAAATTCACTTTAGTATTGAGATGTCCGTAAGAGCCGGTCACTACCATGCCCTATCATTACTTGGGTCTTCTGCATCATAAAAACACGTACAAAGAATCTCTATAATGTCCTAGCTTTGTTGTTTTAATGTAAACGAGGACGGATGATATCGAAATGGTATCGACAATGTTTTTTTGGAGGAAGTATAAAGCATTAGTAGTTACCTAAACTTGTTAATTTTAGTTAAGTATTATATTAATTTTATAGTTTAGTGCTTGTGGCACAAGTTATATGGTTATGGGGCATGCGGTGCTAACCTGTAAGAATTTGTTTGTTCCATTATGAAACTAAACCGTTTTTTAAACAATTCAATCCAATCAATGATATAATGATATATGAAAAAAAAACCTTGTCCGATCCGAAAGGGAAACATATGTACTGCAATAACATTACCTACTCAAAAATAATAAAAAAATCTTATTATTATTAAATATAAAAAAGTTATTGCTATTTAAAATTCACATTTTTTGTACCAAAATTAACCCAAATCCATTAAAAGTTGCAAATTTTCAACATTTTTCTACAAGTCAGAACTTATGACAAGTTCTGACTTGTAGACACCCGCTAAACAACGGCCGCCCGGCCGCCCGCGCCCCATGTACATAGGTACTAACCCGGTAATATTCCCCATAAAAAAAAATAGGGGCGATTTTTTTTTTTCCCTGAAAATTACCAAATTACCAACCCGGGCGGGATATAGATAGACTCTCAGTACGACACCTGACAACACCCTCACGGGTTTTTTTTTCCATTTTGTATATGTACCTACATTCATTTAATAATAGGACTGCAACTGCTCCTCAATATTAGGGATGATTTTATGCTAGACCGTTCCAGGCGTGAAGTCTTAGTACAACGAAAACATACCAAATACTAACCTTCTCCTGTCCGATCTTCACCAAATAGTTCGGCGACTCCGGCATGAAACAGAACACGACCACGTGCGCGCACGCAACGGCCAGATACACCGCCTGGTTCACACGATACGAGACCGCCATGCCGACAGCGTACACGAAGATGACGCCTTAAAAGAATAATTAAAAGGGTTATTCATTTATTCTGGTAGGAACACGTTTTGTTAAAACAGAAACAAATGAAATACATGCTAAATATCCTGTTTTAGGTAATATAATATTTTCTCTTATTTCTTAATAATATTCATACTCAAAACTATCATAAACTGAGGTACTTTTTTTTGTAGTTGCTTTAGTTGGCTGATTATAAGACTAGAGAAAGATCAAAAAATTTGCGCTGGATACTTTTGTAAAAGTCCAGAAAGGGGTTGTATTTGGAATGACGAATGGAAGAAGTGCAAATATAAGTAGGCACAGGAATCAGGCGTAGGTAAGGGTAAATGCACACGATACGACGTCGCATGGCACGTTGCGACCGTCTTTACAACTTGATGTGTGGTGTGTGTAGGTATACACGGTTAATGATGAGTTGTTAATAAAAAATTGTTATCTGAACATGGTCTGTAACAACGTGCCACGATATGACGTCGTATCGTTTATATGTATGTGTTTTGGCCCTAAGGGTCTACTCCAACTCTGTACGGTTAGGGTTTCCCGAGTCAACCCAACCCGAATAATAATATCAGATATTTCACTCCCGATTACGGTGATTTGTACGGTCAGGTAGACACTGCATTCTGCATCCAAGCCTGGATCTAGTTTTAACGGAATTAAAACTAAATATTTTTGCATAACATTTTACTTGCATGCACAAGAAAGGCAGTGTTTTTCGAGTTGAGTAGTGCCTCAATTAAATTTGGACTAGGGTAGAAAGACGATGATTTGTTTAATACACCTTTAAAATTGCTATTAAAATTACCTAATTTACAAACAGTCATGTTCAGAGACCCCAGTGCTCCTCTGAGGGAGTCTTCGGAGATTTCCTTGACGTAGACTGGTACTACCACAAAGCAGCCGCCGGCAGCAAGACCTCCTATCGCCCTGGCAGCTATGAGACTCGATGGCGTGATAGCCGTCAGCTTTATTGTCCAGGATATCTGGAATTAGAAAGGAAATAATAGGTATAAAGGCATGCTTGCAGTAAGGTCAGGCTCTCCGAAATGAGGTAGTAACGTAGGATGATTTGATCATTCGAATTTTCCCGAAAATCCTAAGGATATTGCGAAAACACGGATAATTTGGTTGAAATAGGTTAGAACTGCGACCAACAGCGCGCGAGCCGAGCAAGCGAAGCGTGCGATGCCGCGGCAGCGGCCGGCGAGAGCTACGTCCAAGTTGCTCGCAGAAATGATTTCACCATTTTATAATTATCCGTATTTTCGCAAAAATTCGCATTATCAAATCATCCTACGACATATACAACATAAACTCACCCATGGGGGTAGACAGAAACTACGTAAATCCTTATATAGTTACTCATTTTGCTTCGTTTACGTTCATACATCAGAGGGTCTAGTGTGAGTTTTGTTTAACCATCTCGATTTCACGCATCGACTGCGTTCGGCGCTCTGATTGGCCCTTCACTGGCCTTCACTGGTGATGGGCCAATCGGAGCGCTGAACGCGTTCGATGCGTAAAATCGAGATGGTTAAACGTAACTCACACTAGACCCTCTGAGTCATACACGCAGGCCGGTTGCGAGTAGGTACTAGATACGCATGTTTTTTTTTTGTATTTATAGATATGTAGGTATAGGCAGGTACATACTCGTACATATGGAATGCAATAAAGAATTGAGTATTGAGTATTAAATGTCTAAGTGCGAGTGGTATTAAAAGGTCTTACTTATGTCTAAAGATGGAGTAAGAATTTAACGCTTTCGAGGACTCTGAACGAGATACAATAGAACTTTTATTGTTATCTAAACTTCAAAACAAATATTATAAAGAGAAAATATTTGATTTTGTTTTTAATGAATAAACTCAAAAACTACTCGACCGATTTAAAAAAATATTTTATCAGTAGAATGCTACATTTTCACTGAGTAACATAGACTATAATATATAAAGATATCACGCGGGCGATGGCGGAGGCTAGTGACGCGTTTAGGGTCCTTAAAAACGTCAAGTTGCTGTTATGCATACAAAATGCACCCTAATTGCGCAACACACGATCAATCACAATCTGAATGATTTTGAAGGATGAAGAAGGAATTCGCAAAATGTATCTGCTCAACAACGTAAATAAAGCAATGAATGTTGTTGAACTGTCAAAATAAAACAGATTAGTCTTACTGAGAATTTCACCAATGACACTGAACGCGATCAGAAGATCTAAACGCGTTCAAGAGCTGTCAGTGAACAATATTCCATAAATTTTTTGACACTGACAGCTCTTGAACGCGTTTAGATTTTCTGATCGCGTTCAGAGTGCGAATTTCACCAATGACACTGTACGCGAGCAGCACATCTAAACCGAGTTCAAGAGCTGTCAGTGTCAATATTCCAAAGAAAATAATGACACTGACAGCTCTTAAACGTGGATAATGTGCTAATCGCGTTCAATTTTATTGGTGAAATTGTGTTACGCAATTAGATAACTTATTAATTAGATAGATTGTGATGGATCGTGTGATACGCAATTAGGGTGCAGCATGTCTAAGTTGATCAAATCGAGTGTTAGTGAAGGTGTGATGGCAATATAGAATCTCATGATCCTTTATAGTAGCATTCTAGTAGAAGATATTTCAAAGACTTTCGGCCTAACGAGTCGCCGTCACATAATTATAATTATGACTTTTGTAATTTTACTTTAATCGCGTTTGCAGCTAAGGGGCACAGCACTAACAGACTAATTTAACATAATCATTCTCAAGCAATGAGTACATTTAACTAATTATGTTAATTACTAGAAACATGCATTAGCCTCCAAGAATGTGACCTTCCAAGCAACCTAATCCATATCAACAAGTTTTTTGAACGCACACACAATAACAATTAGTATGTAAATCAAATATTATCTCCTAACTCCTTTGCACGTGATGAGAAGACTTAAGATATAACTATGTACTTACTTATTTACTTTGACACAATAACTGCAAAGATTTGGGCGCTACGTCGTAAGTAGTTGTTTGTTGAACATTGTGGAAGAACAGTTTGCTTATGCAGAAAAACATCCTTGTAGCCAAAGTGGCCAAATACCGTTAAGTACCTAATTATATTTTAACCACTAAGGCCTGCTTGCACCATAAATCAAATATTATACCCATACGAATTTTGAGCTTCGTTCTGTTTCTGTCAATTGTTTGGAGATTATGAAGAAAGAATTATGTTTTAACACTTTCAGTGCCGGGAGAACTCCTGGGGGGTTCACTCAAGTCGCTTGAAGTCAACTTGCAATATGTATAGCGGCATGCCGTATCACCTCTATAAAAAGTGTTAAATACGAGTATGTTTAGTGCTAAACGCATTAAGGGATTTGTAGTGCAAACAGGCCTTAAACATTATGAAGGCGACAATACATTAAAACACTGGCAATATTAATGCATAGGAGTATTTTCAAATGATCAAATACATCCTATCATCAAAATTAAAAAGGCGTTTTTTCAAACAAACTAATTAGTACTCATGGGCTGGCTGTGGGTTTTGCTAATCTTTGACTAGCTATAGCGACAAAACTATTGGATATATTTATTTATTTAACCATTTATTTACCCATATAACAGACAAGAAGAAAGGAACAGAAAAATACGTACAAAGGTGATATTTATTTCTAAAGAAATCTCTTCCAGCATACCTGCGATAGGACAGAGGATAAAAAGAGATGTACCATCAAAGAAGTTCATATCTAACCAGTTTCAAAACAAAATCCCGTGAACACGATGACCTGTTACCGGCCTGATGCTATAGCCGCCGAGCGCTGCAAGCAACAATATGTAGTCCTTACGGTGGGTGGTTAGATATGAACTTCTTCGATTGTACAGTGATATGTGATTTGAATTTTTACTATGCAGACTGCAATGGGAACGTCGTTAGATATACGAAGTTTAATTTATTATTGTATTGTCCTCTCCACCTTGTTTATGTAATCAATTATTTTTTAATTTATCCTTTAGTTTCAAGCAGCTATGCTGAGCCCAATAATTTAAATTTAAGTGTAAATTTACTAGCGGCTCGGCAGATACTGGTGTCATCATGACAGCATAGAAACGTCCTTGGCTAAACCTGCACCCTAATTGTGTGACACACAATCTATTTTATTTTGACAGTTCAACAACGTTTATTGCGTTATTTACGTTGTTAAGCAGACAAATTTTTCGAACATATGAAGCAATGGATTAGCAATTTCCTTCAAAATGATTCAGATTATGATTGATGTTTAGATTTTGAGTGCTAGGTTTACCCCTGAATGGTCAAATGGTAAATTGCCATAACCGTCACTGCGAGCAATGGACAACCGCGCCCCGTCCTCCCCGCGTCCCTCATCGAGGGACCTCACCTGGACGAGCTTACTCGGCAGTCGGTACTGCAACTCCAGCTAATCATCAGCGGCAACCTAAGCATACGAGGGGTGCCCAGCGGATCTCCGAACTAGTTCGAAGCTCGTTACCGCAGGTAACAAGCCAAGGACATGTCGATGAAGAAGGCTTCATATGTGTGGAGAAGAAGAAGAAGAAGCCCGCTTGTCGCAATCAATACGGTACCACATTGACTGGACCGAACATGTTGCTGCGCCCCGCTATTCCATCGACGCAGCTGTACGTGTCGCGTTTACATCACTCCACGAAGGCAGAGGAGATCGTGGAGTACTTAAAGATAAAGACCAACTTCACTTTAAGAGTCGAGAAGTTGGAATCGCGCCACAAAGTTAACTTTAAAGGCTCCTACGAACAGGCGCGACACGCGACGCGACACAAAGACACCGCACGTCGCGCGCCGAGCGGTGTCTTTGTGTCGCGTCGCGTGTCGTGCTTGTTTGTAGGAGCCTTAAATCTTTTGTGGTGCGCGTTCCGACTCATCACCTGGAGACCTTCATGAAGGAAGAATTTTGGCCGAAGGGTGTCGTGTATCGGCGTTTTCGCGGAAGGCTACATGACACCTCGACTCAGCGCAATACGTCGCCGACCCAACGTACTATTTAGTTATTAATAGATTATTGTTTTTAATAATTATGTATTAGTTTATTATTTTGTGTATTTTATCTGTGGGCCTTAGTTGCGTGACAATAAAGGAATTATTATATTACAAGCTTCTGCAAAGGGGTTGGTGAAAAACAGTCGGGGGATGCTGCTTGGAGGAATTTAATAAGCAAGTAGTATTTGGTCTAGTAGGAACCTATAGGTACTCCAATGGTGGAGTTGTATTGCTGCAACTGCAGCTTTTTTAAGTGTTGCAGCATAGATTACTGAGATAGAGTTCTTTTATACCCTGGTACCCTCGGGATTATATTATTTACTAGTTATTTATTACCAAAGTGATGACGTAAAGGACAGAAAAAAAACATTTGTTCAAAATACTTACACAAGAAAGCAAAGACACAAGAATCACGCAGATCTTCCTGCCGAATCGATCTGACGAGTAACTGAAGAAGGGTATCCCACATATAGCGGCCAGTGGTAGTGCCGCGGCCATCCACGAGATGTCGTTGTCTGTGAGTGGCTCCTGCGCAGGCGTGGCTGCGGATTTGAGGAGTGGGCCCATGGGGGACAGCCAGCCGATCTGGATGCCATATGTGAAGGTTGGGATGGTTGCTGAAAGGAAGCAATAGCAATAATCGTTAGGAACTGGTGTATAAATGGTGTATTGGTAATAATGCAGTGAGAGTACTACTGCGGCGGCCGTGGCGTTGTAGCGCGTCAGGGATGTTTACGGATAATAACATTGATGGTTTTGCCGCCATTATTAGAAAAAGATGTGCATCCCTGATTTCACGTGTTCGCGGCAGCACCAACAGTTATTCTCAGTGTGTTCGCAGATAGGTAGGATTCTTCGATGTTGCGGAGGCGGATGCAGCTCCACGCTGAATTAAATTTTAATTGCATGTTAATCGTCTGTACCGAATAACACGAGATGTAAGTAAAATTGATATTAACTGTTATGGACTATGTCCGAAAATAAAAGAATTCTATTCAATTCTATTCTATAAACACAGAGCGGAGCCACGAGAGACAGAACGGAACGAAATGTTGCCATTTTAAATATTATATTTATATAAACATTTAAGACTAAGTGTTGTATTTATTTTATTTTTGATTTCTTGTTTTGGTATTTAACTATATGCTGCATCGGTTGACGTCATCACGTCAAAGCCGGCTGTCGCTAAAAACCAGCGCTGGGGCTCTGTCTCGCATAGGGTCGCAGCATTATGCTTCGCGATGGCTGGATGGAAGCTGTTTTGCGTGGATGTGACGCAAATTTTCCCGGAAATTGTTATTTTCGTGTTTTTGTTTCTTTCTTTGCGACATGTTTACCGCAAATAAACGTATTTTCTTTTTTTCTTTTAGAACAGCCGGTCTGTTTTGTAAACATCTCATTGTGAAAATTTGGTGAAGTGAGCTTAAATTGAGCTTGTATTCTACCTGTCGATTAACACTATTGACAGCTCATTTCAATCTCACTTCACTTATGTGCGGTATAGTATGCTCTGTATGCCGAAACTATGCCGCACTGCTATCATTTACGGACCAGCTATCTAATTACGTAACATATTTTCGTAAACGAAACAGATTAGTCGTAATGGCTAATCTGACTGATCAAAATTTTTATGGAATATTGTACACTGACAGTTCTTGAACGCGTTTAGATGTTCTGATCGCGTTCAGTGTCATTGGTGGAATTCAACAATATTCATTGCGTTATTTACGTTGTAGAGCAGATTTTTTTTTTAGAACTTCTGATGCAATGGAATAACAATCTGTTTCAAATCGACAGATTCGGATGGATCGTGTATTACGCAATTAAGGTATAACTGATGTTATGTTTTCGTCGTCGGTTAGGGTCCGGTAGGGCCAAGCAGGCAAAGTAGGCGTACCTACTAACATTATACGTGCATCAGAAAGTGTCTCAGAATTCGAGCCTAAACAACATTATTTTATGTGATTATGTGCGTTTGGATCGAGGGCCATAACGGTGAATTGAAAAACGAATGTTATCAAGATTTTGTAGCAATAAAAAATAAATAAATTGTAAAACAAAAAGTTGCATAACACATAAAATCACGCCCGTCATTCCCGAGAGGCTAGGCAGAGGTGCACCTATAGTATAGTGTACCCCACATTTTGTAAGTTATGTTTAAGTTTCATGTAATTAAAAAAAAATCTTCTAAAGATGTTTCTCAAACCTAACTCAAGGGTATTATCTCGGTAAATTGACAATAGATGCTACAATTATATCAATATATAGTAAATTTACTATATACGAGTACATTCTTGTCACAGTCATGACATGCCAGCAGCTGCCGACTATTTCTGTTTTGTGCTCGTTATTGTACGAGTATTGTTATCGTTTTGGTATCCTTATGTTGTCGTTAACAACTCGAGTTTTTTTATCTTTTTTTATGCACGTGTTTCTGTGACAGATAAACTTATTTTTCTTTCTTTCTTTCTTTTATTTCTTTTCTTTCTTTTCTTTCTTTTATTGCGTTATTTACGTTGTTGAGCAAACAAATTTTTCGAACATCTGAAGCAATGGATTAGCAATATCCTTCAAAATGAAGATTGGGATTAATCGTGTGTTACGCAATTAGGTTGCTAGATCTTGTAATCCCGCAGTCATCTTTTCTAGAAGCTCTGATCCACATAGCTCATGTCATAATAAAAGGTTGTGGCACGGAGAATATTATTTACGAACTCGTTATAATAGTAGTAGTTATTTACTTACTTACTTGTAGTTTAAACGAAAGTGATAAAGTGTTCTATTACTTCAGAAAAATATAATGATTTTAAAGGTTAAACATGTAGCTCAACATTTAATTCATTTAGGTAGATATTGTTATAGTTATTTTTTACATGTAGCTAAATACTTGTAAACCTATCTCTAAAAGAATTTATCGACGGCTTGGCATGTCGATACAATTCTATCTCAACCAAATGGCGACGATGCTAAGGGTTTGTTCAAATTCATGGCTCACGTCTTGTGAAAGTACAATTGTTTAGGATACGTTGGGACGCTATGCGTGAAAGCGCCTATAAACAAAAAAGGGGGGAAAAAGAAGATTTTATAAGTAATATTTAATATTATTATAATTATTTAGGAAAACAAAAGTGTTACTTATGTTTGACATGTCTCAGATTTAAACCTGAAACAGATTCTCAGCTGATTAGATTCATACCTTTTATTCTTATTATAACTTGTTCTGCCCGCGACTTCCAGCGCGAGCCTTCCTCAAGAATTGGGATTTTCAATGCAAAAAGAATTTTTCTAATCCGACTGTTAGTTCCAGAGATTACCCCCTATATACAAACTTACAAACAAACAAATTTTTCCTCTTTATAATTTTATATAATATTAGTATAGACTAATTATATTGATATGTCAAAATTATTTTGTTTTATTTTAATCATCTAGCTTATGTAAGTAAGTAGGTACATATTACAGTAAATTAATATTATTTTATTTTTCTGGCCTGGAAATTTTGTTGGAGCCAACAAGAAGTTATAAAAGCTCTTTTTATATTTAATTTTATATATTCTTCATTTTAAATATTTAACATCTTCTTTTATTGTTTTTACTTCTATGTGACACCTAATATTTACAAAAACTAAATAAATATTTTATAATAATTCATTACTTATTTGTTTGCTTATGTCTAACAACAGAACTGTCCAAGTTTTATCTTAGTCAAGATAAATTACCAGGAAATGTACTGTACCTACAATGTACGTAATAACTGAAAATATTACGCGAACTTTGCACCCATGACTCAACATTGTGACATATTGTTTTCAGTTTCATGAAATATATTTTTTTCTGAATAGAGACCTAATGTTGGAAATTTATAATACATTGTAACATAGCAGTGATTAATGAGAATAATGTTGTTGTTAAAAACGTGTAGGATTTTTCAGGTTTTTTCTGAAAATATTATAAAACAATATATATTATTTATTATATATTATTTATTATATGTTATTTATTATATATTATTTATTATATTTCATAGTTTATGTTTTGGAGGCCGCTGTTTAATTGTTGACATTTTTACGAGTGATGATGACGACCTAAACTGATCATTTTATTATTCTAGCATTTACTCATGTTGAAGTCTTAATTAGCTTTATTGTTTTCGGGCTATTTCCGGCCCTGGCTCTTTTAAATCAAAATATGGTTACAAAATATTGATAACATCATTCATGTTGTAATTATACACGTGAGAACGATGAAGAACGTTAAAAGCGTCCGTAATCAAAAGATAAAAAAAAAACTTTTCAAAAATTAAATTAAATTAAAATAAGGCGTGGCAGCTAAGAGATGACCAGTCCCTACTAACGGCGCCCGTTCACGGACCTGACGTATGAATTAGCTCCATACAGGTCAACCATTTTGAAGGGAGCTAAATGATCCAACACACGCGCCACGTTCTTTCGTGGCGCGCACTCTGGGGCCTGAATGACATTGAGAGGGGTTGCTGGTTGGGCACGCCACAATTGTGGCGATAAGACCCCTCTTTGAGGAGTGGCTAGAGAGGCGCCACGGCGTCCTCACTTTCCGCCTGACGCAGGTCCTCACCGGACACGGCTGTTTCGGGAGGTTCCGTATAAGGCGGGAGGAAACGCCCGGGTGTCACCACTGTGGGGATCGCCCGGAGGACACGGTGGAACACGGGTGTGTTTTAGTCAGTAAGAGGCTGACACGCCCTCCCGCTCCGCCCAGAGCGGGAGAAGTTATTTGATAATTTCCAAATATAAAATGAAAAAAAAAAAAAAAAAAAAGGTATATCTACCCGTCAGGCTCAGATCGGCTTTGAAAGTAAAGAACGGTCCCCTACTCGGAAACCAAACCGCGGATAGTGCGGCTTATCCTCGTCATCATTCGCGGCGTAATTTATCAACTACACAAATCCTTATTATTATTTGTTGTTTTAATTAGACCTACTTAGTAAAGTTAATGAACCAAACATTACGTGGGTATGCAAGCGAATACCTGCGTGCAAGTGCAAATAACTCAGGCCTGTATTAATAAATCACGCTCATACCTCGAGGTTTACCACTTAAGGCGACGATAACGGACTTTTAATAATTTAATACTGAAAAGCACGTCTAAACGAGTAGTGTTAATGATTTTTTTTATAACTTAATCTGTGAATAGTTTAGATTATGTTTATATTACATAGTGTAATTAATTTGTAAAGTTATGTCTAACGCGGATAAAAACGGAGTATCACGCAAAAGCTATCAAGCGTATTTTTCTGAAACCTTCACCATTTTAGAGATAATGTAGTTCCCGTGAGATAATTTCAGAGCAACACGCGAGCGAAGCCGCGGGCAAAAGCTAAAGCTATAAATAAAAATTATAAAATCTTCATCGCTCAAGAGAGCATTATGCCTATATGAATAAATTCATAATGAATGATGTAACGTACATTCTGTAACAATATTTTGAAGTGTTCATGGAGTTTCTTTCCCGTTCCTCTCAATAGGAAGGTACTTAAGCTTTGGAATGAGCAACAAGCTTCATCTTTCTGCCTGACCGACTCAAAGACAAAAACAATTAGAAAGTGCCTGTAATTGAAAGAAATGATTTCCAGTTTATTTCACATAATAATATTTTATTGAATAAAACGTTTACAAAAAGGATACATTTAGACAACAGTAAGATTCCCCAAACAATCAGGCCGCGCGCACTTTGGACACGAATTTGTATCGTACGTAAACGTATGATCGTTGTCGTACGAATTGAGTGCGCACACTGAATACGTTTTTCTCCGTCAAAAAGTTAGTGTTCTGGTGCCATCGCATTGAACGTACGAAAAATCTCAACAAGTTCGGATTGTTTTCGGACGTCGTCGGAACTTTACGTACGACAAACTCGCACTCAGACTGCGCGCTCTCTTAGTACCTACTTGGAGAGTCGGGATTATTCGTGCGGGTTCGTGTGTGTTCGCGTGAGTAAACTTTGTACGAAATCGCGTCCACAGTGTGCACGGGTTTAAAGTGCCTAAAATTAAACTAAACTATTTTTATTACAGGTGCAAGTTCGGTGAGGTTCGGAATTATAATGTTAGGTAGCGATTCACTCGGGGGGGCTCTAGGTTAATTCAAACCTGTGTTTTGACTAAGAACGTAAGTATTTCACATATTATTGAAACACATTGTTCTCAGATAAATTGAAAGTAAGTATTACAATGGGAAGTGCTGTTATCAAATACGTGAGATAGTTTCTTGTTTAGATACTAAGTGCGGATTTCTCCAATGAAATTGAACGCGTTTAGCTCATCAAGAGCTGTCAGTGTACAATATTCCATAACAATTTTGACACTGACAGCTCTTGAACGGGTTTTAGAAATGCTGATCGCGTTCAGTTTTATCCGTGAAATCAGCCCTAAGGTAGAAAGTTACATACCTAGTTGACGTTGCTTTTTTTTTTTTTTTTGAGGATGGGAAATTATCAAATAACTTCTCCCGCTCTGGGTGGAGCGGGAGGGCGTGTCAGACTTTTACTGACTAAAACCCACCCGTGTTCCTTCCGTTGCCTGTGTGCCGAGGTCGCGATATCCCTAGTTGACGTTGCTAACGTTACATTTCTGCCCTTCACTGATCATTATTCACTCTATTCGCTTCTGTAATTTCTATCGTGACGTTTACCGTCCACGTCGCGGCATCACGATAACACAGAGAAGTGAAATGTATGGGAATATTTGAAGACGCTTTTAAATTTCCGTCCACGATAACGTTTTAACGTGCACGTATTTCTATTACTGACCGACCGAAGCTTCGTTTTTGTTTTCGGGCATTTTCGGCCAAAAAAACATTATTCAGCCATATTTTCGTTTTCGGCCATAAATCAGCCTAAATTATTTTATATACTATTTTATAGAATCAAGTTTTCTAACTGAACAGACAGCTGTGCTGCTGGGGAGTTTGTTGCGCCACTTCTTCTTCCCAGCTAAAGCACTAGGAACTGGTGAAGGGTGGTTGTTTTTGGGGGACTGTCTTATGTAATTTTGACGTTCGAAAAGTGCTGATTCTTAGCCTAGTTTAAATAAATGACTTTTGAATTTAGATTATTAGCGCCGAAACTTCGGCCGAGTTGAAAATCAGAAGTTCGTGAATTGTCACGCGTCATTCGGCCTACTTCCTAAAGCTAAGATATCAAGTGAATCAATACAACAAGAAATATATGAAATGTTGTATAAATAAAGAAATAAAACATGATAATTCCAAATTCCAATTCCAAAAAAAAACCAGTTTTGAAATTATCATGTTTTAGTTTCTTTTATTTCTTCCTAAGTAAATTAAATCAACCAAGATTTCAGTGTAGGTACAGCGAAAATATTAATATTTTTTATCGTCTAAAACCTTTTCGTTTTCGGCCGAAAATAAGCTAAAGCCGAAGCATTTTTTTTCGTTTTCGGTTGAAAATTCATTTTCGGTGGGACACTAATTTTTATATATTTTATGAACGTGGACGTCCACGATAATATCGTTACATTAGAAATAATAAACGCGCACACTTGACGTGTTGAATTGCTAAATCTTTCAGTATCTACGAGTACATTACCATCATCGTCAGGTTCATCATATAATATTATTGATATAATATTGCTAAGTAGCTTCTGCCCGCGATATCGTCCGTGTGAAATTTCTTGTTCCCCCGACCCACCCCGTGCAAGTGAAGCCAAGTCAGAGGCCCATGGCCGGCTATATAACTCTGACACCAGTACCCTAATTGCGTAAAGGCTCGTGCAGACCAGCGCGATGCGACTCGAACAATACAATTTCTAAGAAAACTTCGCGGTATAATAATAGCCGATGTCGCATCGCGCTGTCGCGTCGCGCTTGTCTGCACGAAGCTTTATACGATCTATCAGAATCTTTTAGGCCCAATAACAAGACCCCGGCCACACGGTTTTTTTTATTTTTATTTATACGTAATTCGTCGTTGCACAAACTACGAACGTCAATAATTTCATTTTTAAATGACAAAACTGACAACATATTTGTTTTTTTTTCATCTAGAAAAAAAAATAGATTCTAACAAGTTGCTTGTAAGTAATTTCACTTTTCGCAAATGTAGAGTTCCGTGAAAAAACGCCTAGGCAGTTAAAATTGGCGAATTATTCTAGTTGTTTTAAAAGAAATTGAGCATATTGCATACCGTTCTAAGGGACATGAACCAAGGATCTTTTCCTAGAATTAGCTCTATCATTCTTAGCTTTTTTAACGCAGTTCAAAGTCGGACTTTCGAGTTAAATTTTTAATTTGTTTGTAGTTTAAGGGCTCGTTAATGATTTTCTAGCAATCATCTGCTTCAAATACGAATTTTATAAGATGCTACAGTTACACTAGGTGAAAATAAAAATAGGTCGGCACAACATGACTTTTTCCTCCATACTTCTCTATTAGTCGTCATCACGGTAGTCACCCCCTTTCTAGCCATATCATCTTCCACACAGTCCATCCACCGTTTCTCTGGTCTTCCCCTACTCGTATAGCCATAATAACCACTTAAACTTACTTAGACCTACTTTGTTATTTTTATTTTTAAGCTCACAATCATTTAAACAATAAGTTAGACTTCATTATGTGATACAGGACACCTCCTAGTTTTGGTGTCAGGTTCAGTTTCACAAAATCGAGCATGTACCATCGAAGAAGTTCATATCTAACCATTGTAAGGGCTATTCTTGCTTGCAGCGCTCGGCGGCTATAGCACCGGGCCGGTAACAGATGTGGTCATCGTGTTCACGGGATTTTGTTTTGAAACTGGTTAGATATGAACTTCTTTGATGGTACTTAGTCTAATTACTATAAGGATCTAAGTTACTTCAGAAATTGATTGTTAACCATTTTTCTCTCCTTGTATTAGGCTTATGAAAAATAAATAAATAAATAGTCAAGGGTCGCAGGTAGTTAGTTGTTGACCAACAAAGCATTCCTTTTAGATATTATTGCTCTTGACTCTGACATTGGATTTTAAACCCTATAACTTCGAAGCCAAGTGTAGTTTTGTGTTTATTTAGGTGGTAAAGTTAATTGTGTAAAGAAATGTTGGAGGTTATTTAATTAAATATTTGTGAAGTTGAAGACTGCTTAAGACCGCGACGAGATTAAGAAGGCTAGCGAGAGTTATAAGAAACCTGAAACGGATAGTAGCCAGACGAAGACAATGGAAACAGCAACGTGTAACACAGCATAGTAGTGTCATAGAAAATAGTCGAGAAAGCAGCGTAACCCCGTCAAAATTCACCGGTGAAGATCGACTCGAACCAACATAACGACGACGTCGCAAAAGATGCCCATCCATAGATAATTAACACCCGTCTCTCCACTATTCCAATGCTTACTCTAGGATGCATATCCGGTATGGCTCTCAAATCCTTCCTTATCCTAAGGGCACGTATTCCTTACCATTACCCGCGCTCCCCGGTCTACTACTTGATTTGCAATGGCCTATGTAGTTCCATGAAACATGAGGCTTCATGGGCTAGTGCAAATCTTGGGGTTCATTCGATTTATCGAGTCTGGTTAAACCACGCTGGGATCAGTGCATTTCATTCATTCATTCAATTATAATTAAAAAAAAATACTGAAAGTTTTTACGGAATTAAAATTGCCTGTGCTAAAATGCCAATTTATAGCCTTTAAGCTTCATGCAGACTAGCGCGACGCGACACCGGTTATTGTTATACCATGAAGTTTTCTTAGAAATTGTATTGTTCGAGACGCGTCACGCCGTCGCGTCGCGCTGGTCTGCACGACCCTTAATGCCCCTTTTCACCGACAACTAAGTGACACTTAAATGAATTATGATGCACTGTCCTATGCATTGACGGATTTTCAACGCTACGCTCAGTGTTGAGAGTTGAAAATCCAACTGAGCACTTTTATTTAGGGATTCATTTAATTGTCACTTAGTGAAGGTGAAAACGGGCATTAGTCTTTCTGAAAAGTCTACGTACGGGAATTAAATTGCTTTAATTAACTGCGTTGTAAAGATGGACCATGTTTTTATAAATAGCAATGTGTAAGGCACATAAACAAATTGATATTCTTTTGAACTCTAGTTTGATTTAATTTGTGAAATTGTTCAGTTACTATGCTGTCACAATACTAAGAATAGCGCATCTAACTGCATTTAAAATGCAGTCCGGCTGCATAAATTTGACCTACTAGTAATTGTAACTGCGAAAGAGTTTGTTTGTTTCTCTTTCACGCTAAAACGGCTGACCAGATTTGGCTGAAATTTTGGACATGGGTAGACCATGACCTGGATCAGGATATAGGATAATTTTATCCCAGTAATACGTTCCCGTGGGATAATATCCGACATGCACGCGGGCGAAGCCGCTGGCAAACGCTGGTAATAAATATTGTGACAACTGCACGCTCCGTTCTGCACTTGACCGCCTTAATTCTGACTTTGTAAGCAAATGTACACAAGTATTATCATCCAAAGAGTACGTGAGTCGAACGTGACAATCATAACAACAAGTTAAGAATTTTTCATACAACAAAATTTGTAATAATATATACACCCTTGAAAAGTACTCACCTGCTAAAGCAGTCAAAATCTGCCTCTTAGAACTACTTTCGTTTTTTCGCCGATCCATACTGGCTGCGTAAATCCGTTCTCTGAATCCAAAATTAAGAAAAAATCAAACAAAGTCGGTCGTAGGTTATTTTTCAACAAGACACTGGCACTATAAATAGATTCATGACAGAAAACACTATTCCCTTATCACTTTTCGTAGTTCGCGGTTTACGTTTTCATTTAAAATGTCAAAATTTCGCGATTATTTTACGCGCTTGCGTTCCAACTGACGTCTGTCAAGCGACTACTTTTTATAACCTATAATCATTTGAGCATGTGTACTAGCTAACAGTTATGCAAACACAATGTTATGTCATACCTTCCAGTTTTCCTCAATTGATCTTTATCATTCAGTGATAGAGCTTAAAATTAAATGGAATGCATTTTATCAAGTGCTGTGGACTTTGGCGGCGTAGCGGCTGACCGATTTTGTTGACCGTTCTTTAGTAATGTGTTAAGGGAATGAAGACCTTGATGCCTTAAGGTTAGGTGCTGTTATGTATTAACGTGGGGCTATCCTAAAAATGGTATTCGTACATTCAGTCGTTGGGTTTCCTTCCGTATTCAAAGAAACCATCAATGATTCCATACTGATACGTAGTAGTGTTACATTTGTAGAGGTGTCTTCATTGAAATCAATTAACAGTTTTCCTGTTAGTGGAATGAATTTGCCGGTTCCAGGAACAGGGGCACCTTCTAGACACTGCTTCATAAAATCAGTGATAAAGATACTTGTACGTTAAGTATTTTTTATTAAATTTTAAAATGTGATTGCATATGCGGGAGAGGGTATTCTCTACATTTTATTATTTAACCAAAACAGAACAAAAGCGTTGCTCCACCCTAGGAATTTCCTCCATCTTGGTCGCATTTACAAGCCAAATTGGGATTTGGCTATCATACATACATTTGGTACAACATACCCGGAACAACTACTTAGGTACATTTTTACCATTAATAGGTACACTATTAGTAGAGTGCAGGAATCGAACCCCCGACGTGGTACGCAATGCCGCAACGTTTCACTCAGGCGCTGTACATACCTAACCGTTTTATCTTGACGAATTAAGGAGTCCATCCATGTGAAATTGTGTATAATAATTTTCATTAATAACTATTTACTATATCCTGCTTAAATTTCAATGATTCATTAAAAAAATCCATATAAAATGCACTATAAATTTTCCCGAATTTTAAGATTTTCCGGGACACTTTTGCAATTTTTCTTTCCGTAAAACCTGATTCAGACTAGGGTTGGGCGTTGCGACGACGAACCGTTTACAAAGACTGTTTTGTGTTCTGCGACGATGAAACCGTTTTACGTCCTAGGTTCAAACAGTCTTCGCTGCATAAACCAGTCTTCGAATTACTACGACGTCACTCAAGAACGCGATGATTCAACTATCTATCACACTCGTCGTCGCAACGTCGTCCAACGTTCCGCGTTCGTTTACAAAACAGTCCGTACAATAAAAAGTGAACTTTTTGTCAATGAAATAGGGTTGATAATGCATTACCAGTTGTCAATGCTGTCGTTCGTGATGCGACGAAACCATTTCCTAAATTTCAAATCGTTGATAGTTGTAAGAAACTGGAACTATTTCACTCGACAATAAGTTTCGCCCTATAAGCCGTCTTCAAACCAGTTGCAACGACGACCGTTTTCTGCAACCGTTTTCGTCGTCGGTAAAACGGTGGCGCTTCGTCCGTCAAAAATTCGACAACGACCGGTGGGTCGTTGTCGAATTTTACTAATTAAGAGAGAATTTAACTAATTTTACTAATTCAGACTATAACGAACATTAAAAAAAAAAATTGCGGGGTCGCTCCAGCCGTTCTCACGTGATGCGCTTACCAACGAACAGCATTTCATTTTTATTATATAGATTATCACGTTCAGTGCCGGGAGCCCTCCTGGAGGGTTCACCTAGTCGCATATGTGATGCCGGGAACCCTCGCGGGCTCATTTTAAATTTAGGTTTTTCTTAACGAATAAACAATGAAAATAAAATCTGATGTATATTTTAACAAGATTTATTCATTAGTAGGTTGGTTTTAAAATCCAAGCATTATTTTTCATTTTTTTTTTCGTTCATTTGGTTCACTTCCAATATGTATGTCGGCATGGCGTATGAGTTCTACGAAAAGTCAGTGAAGTCGAAATTGTTATAAAGATATGAATTTACACGAAATAAATAAAAAATTGCTTTATAGGTACTCAAAACAAAAACAAACAAACTATTATTTCAATTAGGCACACAAAACATTTAAAAAATCTAATCAGATAGGAATCACAAATTTACAATGGCATATATCTAGATTATTGTTTAATAGGAATTTTTTGAATTCTTTTTAAAAAGAACGAATGAGGACCGTACCTTTAAGATCTAAAGGCAACCTGTTAAATAATTTTACTGATTGGTATCGTATCTCATAATCTGTCTAGCCTTTTCCTAAATACATTGGCATCCGCTTCCAGTCTAACATGATGCAGCTCAAATTCAAATTCAAAATTCAATAGTCATTTATTCAAACTAGGCTGAGAATCAGCACTTTTCGAACGTCTAAATTACATAAGACGCCCACCCTTCACCACTTCCTAGTGCGTTAACTGGGAAGAAGAAGTGGCGCAACAAACTCCCCAGCAGATATGCTGAATACCAGTATCATTTTACATGGAGTGACTGCCTATCTGACCTCCACGACTCAGCTACTGGGTAATACGATACCCCTTGGTAAGACTGGCTGTCAGAATTTCGGGCTTCTGACTACCGGTAACGATTGTCAAAGATCTACAAATGACAGCCAGGACCAACGGCTTAACGTGCTTTCCGAGGCACGGAGCCGTTTCGATATATGGATCATCCAGTACATATCGAGACCGTATCGTCCCTATACGTATAAAGTTCACTTTTAAAGTCACGTGCTGCCCTGCGGTAGGAAGCATGCCTATAAATAGAACGTGTGTTTTTCTAATATGCACCTTATGTTACATCAGTTTAGTTAGCCCAATTAAGGATGCAACTCGAGTGCGAAGTAACTGGGTATGCATGACCTAAATGAGAGCGCATTTCTACATGCTACGTACCATCAAAGAAGTTCATAACTAACCACCGTAAGGACTCTTGCTTGCAGCGCTCGGCCGCTATAGAACCGGGCCGGTAACAGATGTGGTCATCGTGTGCACGGGATTTTGTTTTCAAACTGCTCATATATGAAGTTCTTCGATAGTACAACAAGACTGTTACGTTTTTGTTCTTTTTGAAGTAAAAACTTCTTTAAACGTACTTTTTCTGAACAGTGAACGAAAGTGAACAGCCAGCTCGGGTCGGTGACGCTGAATCGGGTATACTCGGTGTTGAATCGGGTACACTCGGCTCCAGTTGTAAGCTTTCATTTCTATCGTGTGGCCATCACACCCCCTTTTTTTTTTGGGCTCCGCCCCCGATTATTTTTAAAACTTCATCCCCCTTTTGTCATACTCAGTGAATCAAAAAGGTACCATGATAAAGGGATTGTTTATGAAGTTCTGGAAATATCAATTCTTGCCAGGTTTCCTGTTATTGGTCCTAAGAGCGTTTTCGCACTGCATCCGATACAAATCCGAATTTAATCCGAATTAGGAATGTTCTACTTAAATTCAGATCTAGTGCAAAACCCCTCATACAAATAGTACTACGGCTACTTCGGGCCGTCATTTCCGAATGCAGTGTACAACCGCAAACATTTTTGAAAAGAGTCCTAAGGTATAAAGTGGTTCCCCGCCAGTTTCCGGGATGGTAGCTGCACTCTAATTGCGTAATACACGATCAATCACAATCTGAATCATTTTGAAAGAGATTGCTAATCCATTGTAACATAGGTTTGTTAAAAAAATCTGCTCAACAAAGTAAATAACGCAATGAATGTTGTTGAACTGTCAAAATAAAACAGATTAGTCTTAATCATTTACGAAAATGTGTTACGTGCGGATCTAGTTCGCAACCCTCATAGAAATACTACTATGGGTACTTAGGACCGACATTTCTCGGATAACGATCTGATGCAGTGCAGGACCACTGTAACATTTTTGAAAAGAGTCGAGAATTACGAGTTGATAAGTGTATCCAAAATATTATCTTTGCTGTAATACTTAACTAAGGTTTATGTAGCTCCAAGCGTGACTATCTCTTTATGATAATTGGATTAAATATTGACACGACAAGTTATATCTTATGATGCTGTGGTTAGCGCATTAGACATGCAAATAAATTATAAATAGAATGTTCTTGACTTAGTGTTTTTACAACGTAGGTTCTGCTAAGATTAGTTACAAAGCGTTTAATTGCGTAACACAGTTTTAATCATAATCCGAGAGTTTTGAAAGAAAGAAAGAAAGAAAGAAAGAAAAAGTATTTATTGGGACTCGCACAGGAAATCACACATTAAACTAAAAACACACTAAACATAAATAAAAAACAAAGTAACATTAAAATTTAAAGAATGAAGTCCCGTACGAGGCCAAAGGGCTCCTATCTCAGCATGATGCCGCGACATGAAAAAAGTTGTAGTAGTTTTGAAGGATATTTCTAATCAATTGTCTCAAAGGGTAAATAATTTCGTCTGCTCAACATCGTAAATAACGCAATGAACGTGGCTGAACTGTCTAAATTAAAGAAAATTCGATCAATTGTCATTTTATGTGTGAACCCTGCAGCGCAGGTTTTGTTAATTTTAAAGGTTGCATTTTTCAGCAAGAGTCTGCCACCCTTACCGCTCCGCCGAGAGCGGGAGACGTTATTTGATAAATACCCACCCAAAAAAAAAAAGACCTCTGGTCCTTTGTAAGATGGTTATCCGGCTGTTCGTCTTCCAACGTTCCTCTGGCTTTTTTTGGAGAATGAAAGCATGATATAAGGTTACGTGAATATTCTTTATTAAATTAAGAATAAAAAGGTGTGCAATCAGTCGTGCTTCTCATCAGGCTCGATGTTATCCCACACTCCTGGCAGGTCGTCCTTCAGGTTCTCGGGTATCGGTGGATGGATGCCCTTATAGAGGTGTTCTTTGGGCTGCTGGTTGGGGAGAGCGCTGGGGTCGATCTCTTGGACCGCTGCGATCAACTCGGCAGTGGTTTTGTATGATGAAATTGTTGATTTTACGAAATCTCTGAAAGGAATAAAACGTATTTATTGCGCGGGAAGAACGCGGACTAAATATTAATTTAAAAAAAAATAAAGAACCCCGACACAAACATTTCATTATTTATCTTTCTCTCTGTTCAGTATCTATCTATAACCTATTCATTGAGACCATTCCAATGAGCCCAAACACGATACCTGTGCTGTAAGTTGGTAAGGGAGTTGGGTATCCTACAAATTCCAGGTGACGCTGCAGCATCAGTTCAAGGTTGTTATGTTTTTCTAATATCATTGAAGTAACGGAATCCAAATTTCAAATCGATAGAGGTCAAACTTATAACACCCCTCTTTTTGCGTCGGGGGTTAAAAACAAAAAAAATAAAAACAGCAATATGGCATGGATATTGACTCGAAAACTTTTTCCATGGATTCAGTAGATGATTCTGAACCCCTCTGCGTTAAAATTTTTCGTTGAATATTAAAAATAAAGAACAGCGCTGTACAAAAAAAAAAGTAAAAGTGCCCTGTGTGTTAATCCAGGTTATAAACTATATGTGTGCCTTTCATCCAAATCCGTTCAGCCGTTTTTGCGCCAATCCGGAACATACATCCAGACAAACTGACAAAAATTCTTCGTTACTATTTTATCCTATACTATTAATCGAGCAATATTTATTTGTAATCACGTTCTCGAAAACGTCTTTAACGATTTCGATGAAAGTTGCAATATAGGAATCCCTATACAGGGGCGACAAATCGATCTTAGCTAGATCGATTTTTTGTCTCATATCTGGGAAAATTCGTTTTCCCCGTATTTTCACCCGAGCAGAACTCGGTCACCCAAAGTTTAGAACAAGATGGCTACCTTAGAATAATGACATGGCAGCATGGAATTGGTATGTACTATTAAACAAGCATTCTCCATTTTCACCCGAGCAGAGTTCGGTCGACCAGGTACTTATATGTATATATGATGATAGTGATGCTCTCCGTAGCTCACCTGAAGTAGAAAGCCTTGACGAAGACCGCGGGCTGGTACTCGTGGCCGCAGCGTTCGGGCCCGAAACTCATGATGCCCACGAGTGTGTTTTGCTGCACGGCCGGTGCGCCTGCGTCGAACTGGAAGCAATGTGTTGAGTGAACGAGATGTACTGTGCTTTAGGCGTGTAATTCAAGTCAGAGGTAATAAAACCAGTACCTATAAGATATAAAAAATGTATCGTTTTCTTTACCAATGGTAGCATTTTTTTATTGCCAAACTAGGCATATAAATAGATTCGTAAGTAAATTTTACCTGTGAGAGCTTCTTCCATATGAGAAAGTCTACTATGCAAAGCTATGAGGTTTTTGCTTCATTATCGGTTAAGATACAAGAGTCTTAATTTTCAACTATTAGCGGCCCGTAAAATATAGTCGGTATAATAAAGTCTAATTGTTACCACGAACTTTCTGTGAACTGTTCGAAAAACGCCTCGTACTCCAGCCATGCTATTCTGTAAACATCTCACCGTGAAAACTTGGGTGAAGTGAGCTGTCAATAGTGTCAATCCCTGTGGAATGACAGCTCACTCCACGCTCACTTCACCTAAGTTTTCACGGTGAGATGGTTACAGAATAGCACTGCAGTTCGTGCATAAGACCATAATTTACAGGACTCGGCCGGTAATAGTACATCCAGTTGTAAGCTAAGTTTAGACTGCGATACTATACACCGTACACTCAGTGTATATATCGCAGTAAGATGGTTGAAGCCGTGATATAGGTATATCCCTAGGAATATAGCTTTATACCGTAATATAGTTATTAGTTGAAAGCGGTTCATACCTGTCGGAGTACCCTAATTTTGTTACTGCGACCAAATTGCCCTGAAAGTGAGTACCCTATAAGTGTCCGTGCTCGTATTATATTCCTAGTAAGACAGTTATGAACCGCTTTCATACAACTAAATTACGGTATATAGCTATATACCTAGGAATATAACTAAAACACGGCTTCAGCCATCTTATTGCGCCATATAAACCGAGTGTCTATATGTGCGCACGGGTGTCTATATGGGTGACACCATAATTAGTGCCGAATCAGCGGCTGTATAACCACGGTGTGTCTAAGTGTTTCTTATGGTTGGCTGTAATGTGCGCTTAGCTTGAGACATCGGAACCGTCTCCCTGTTCTAGTTTCCGTGCTTGTCTGAAAATATCAGCAACAAAATTTACCAAGCAGGCATCCCTGGTGCCGTTCCTCAGCGAGGCGCAGAAGAAGTCACGAGTGAACTGGAAGCCGTTGACGAGCTGGTATGCATCCATGCAGTAGTGCTGCGAGCGCACCTTCAGCCGGGCTGTCATCAGGTCAGGAGTGTGCTCCCTGAACGATGTGTCTGTGCCCTGTACATATATTAGAAAATTCAAGTATTATTTGCTCATATAGAAATGCTACCGTGGATCTTCTTTCCGATTGATTTAGGTATAAACTAGAAAAAGACTTATCAGTTTCTGAGACAACTCAAGACAATAAGGCTCGGCAAAACGAG
Source organism: Agrochola circellaris (assembly GCA_914767755.1). NCBI lineage: Eukaryota > Metazoa > Arthropoda > Insecta > Lepidoptera > Noctuidae > Agrochola > Agrochola circellaris. Next base: position 6,499,579 of record OU611850.1, on the reverse strand, counting down.
TCACCGACCACAGCCACCGGTGGCTGTTGCCTCTTGCTGCGGTGTTCAGTATACTGTTGTAGCAGGTTGCCGCCTTCAGCCACCTGCCTACGTTTTGTATGAAAATGCATGTGAACTACTTGTCACTGGGCTGTGGTATACCGGTGGCTGTGGTCGGTGGGTCCTTTGCGCCGAGCCTTAGCTAAACACCGAATACAGATTCGCTGCGCTCGCGCCGGTAGCGTCTAGAGACAGCTGTAGATACTAATAAAATTCGTGGCGCCGAAAATGCGTCGAGCGCATCAAGGGTCGCCAAACCGCCGTCAGTTTCTATAATTCATTAGTGTTCTAGTGCGCTGTGAAAGTAAACGGTCACGCCCAATGACATGCATATGGAAGCATAAGCAGCCTATAATGTTCCCACTGCTGGGACACAGGCTTCCTCTCTGTAAGAGGGAGTGGGCCGCAGACCACCACGTGAGCCCAGTGCGGGTTGGTAGATGTCACATGTCTTTGAATTTTTTGTTCTAGGACATGCCGGTTTGCTCACGATGTTTTACTTCACCGGCGATGAAATAATTTACACAAAGTAAAGTGCCTGTCTGGGTGCAACTCGTAAGTCGCGGCAGTTACCATTGGGTCACCACTGCGCTATTGATAGTAGTGAAAATGTATTGCGCTATTGATATATGCGCTATTAATATATGCGCTATTGATAGTAGTGACAACCCCTTTAGCAGCGGCTTCCGAGGCGTCTCCGTGCACTGTGAATCTAACAAACTGTCAAGCTGCTATCTATAGCTATAGGTATGCTATTAGGTAACATTTTCGTAAACGATTACGACTAATCTGTTTTATTTTGACAGTTCAACAACATTCATTGCGTTATTTACGTTGTTGAGCAGGTTTTTTTCGAACTTATGAAGCAATGGATGGATGATTGATCCTGTATTACGGAATTAGGGTGCGGGAATCTAAATCGTGAGTTGATGCAATGTCTGTTTTTTTAAGATGAAGAAGGGGCCTGTGGCTAAGTAATAACAGCCGCACGGCTCGATCGATCAGGTTAAACTACGCTTGCCGCGGTCGGTCCGTGGATGGGTGACCATCTTTACATACCGAGACCCCTCCATGCCTCGGAAAACACGTTAAGGCTCGTTCAGACCAGCGCGACGCGACGGCGCGCCGCGACTCGAACAATACAATTTCTAAGAAAACTTGACGGTATAACAATAACTGGTGTCGCGTCGCGCTGTCGCGTCGCGCTAGTCTGCACAAAGCTTTAAGCCGTTGGTCCCGGCTGTCATTGTTGGATCTTTGACAGTCGTAACGGGTCGTCAGAAACCGAAAAGTCTGGCAACCAGTCTCACCAAGGGGTATCGTATTAACCAGTAACTGGGTTTTGGAGGTCAGATAAGCAGTCGCTCCATGTAAAATACTGGTATTTAGCTGCATCCGGTTAGACTGGAAGCCGACCCTAGCATAGTTGGAAAAAGGCCTAGCAGATTATGAAGGAACTCGATCATTACCCTGGTTGCCCCCCACCCAGTGACCACGATGAAGCTCTGCGCGTACGGCTCCTTCATACCCTCGTAGATCTTGATCAAGTTCACGTGTCTATGGAATTCTAGAACAAACAGTTACTGGAAGTTATATTGACTTCGACAAAGGTGGTAGAGGTCTTGGTGAAGGAGCTCGACGGATGAAGTAATGTGAAGTACTATTAACGGCTGCTGGTAACACCATCTGCCGGATATGACGTATCATACAGTGATTGTTATGTATCACATTGGAATTCATATTAAGAAATGCTCTATACTTAATTGATTCGATTATTTTTGAGGCCTGCAAAAGGGGCATTGATGGACGGCCGTGAAAATGTGGGTCGAGGCGAAGCCAAGGCACACATAATTATATGAGTCCAGCAGTGCCTGGTTACGGGCGAGGCTTGTAACTATTCAAGCCTCGGCCGTAACTTTTCTCAAATAATACGCGGAAATTCAAACAACAAAATTCAAATTCCAGAATCAATGACGACCAACCATAATTTTTCCAATATGTTCATTTGTGTCTTTTTTAAATCAAAATTTACATAAAAGCTCCTGCAAACAGGCGCGACGCGACTCCGCTAAACGTCGCCAAAAAGTCGCGACAGTCTGCATGATCCTTAAAATCATTGTTAAATTACCTTCATGGTAATTCAATATTATTATATACAATTTCCAATAATTATTTGATTGTATTTTAACTAAAATTGTTAATGTAAGTATATGGTAGAATATAAGACAAGAAAGCTAACTACATACGTGACTGTTCAAAAGTATACCGGTGCATTAAAAGTATTCAAGAATTGTATTCGGCCAGAGGGCTCCCACACAAAACTGCGATGCGATGCGATGCGATGCGACGCTACATCGCAGGTTTTTAGAGTAGCTTTGTTTTTTAGGGGCTCGCAGATTTTTGTAATGCGATGCGATTTCGCAGTTTTGTGTGGGAGCCCTAACTCCTGCTCCTGCTACAGTACCTATTCCCTACAACCAAAGCAGTATTTGCCCCCACTCCTGCAAGAAGACTATGCCGAGCCGAACGTGTAATTACAGATACCATGATACATTTTAGGTTTGTCTTCAGAATGGCTGGCAAAGCATCTGCAAAGAAGGTATTTGGTATTGCAATGCCTGGTATATATCTACCTCAATCTGCTCAATCCCCCGCGTCTCTCCTGGAAGACAAATAGTGCCCCAACCGTCGAGCCCCGCTGACTCTCCGGAGAGTCACCTGACTCACAAGTGAGTCAATTGACAAATTTACCAAATTTTTGACAAATCAAAAGTTTACGTACACGGCGCCGTGGCTTGTTCGTAAAATGCGGTAATGCGTCATTTCAGACTGGTCAAACTATACCAGCACGCGTAGCATGACAACCATGGGAACGGGTTTTGTCGACGGAAGAATAGAGAAAATTATAGATTGTGATTGTTTATCTGTCATTTTGTCTATTCTTCTGTCGACAAAACCCGTTTCTATTGTGGTCATGCTAAGCGTGCTGGATATTGTTGAATTAAAATATGCAACTTCAAGTCTTGAGCTACAAATAATGCCTTCATACCTAACCAAGTGTTTTGATGAGTCAGCTAAAACTTTTGAGGAGGTACAAAAAATTACTGACCGAGATTATCAGCAAGTTTCAGCAGCGCCACATCAGCATGCGGTACGGGCTCCTCTTCAAACTTGGGGTGTCGAACAGCCCCTGCCACGTCGATAAGAGTACCACCTTCGTGGGGCCTCGCACTACCCACGCGAACCTTCACGAACTGCCCCAGAGTTTTTAGAGGGGAGACACTGAGGACGCTGTTGGAGACAATTATTAGCTATCAGCTCAACATTGAAAAATGGAATATAAGAAGTAAAAAACCTGGATTCTTATCGTCAACCTTGTCTGAAAGGAATGTAATCAGCAAAACTTTGGCAACCCATTGTGACACTCCTTGATGTTAAAGTTTGTGTATGCACTCAGAGCAATCGGCCTGGCTCAGTTTCTTCCGTTCAGGTTGATTTGTTCTTGTAACATAATCATCATCATCATCATTTCAGCTGACAGCCGTCCACTACTGGACATAAGCCTCTCCCAAGCACCGCCACTTTGACTCCCGCATCCAGCGGGTTCCTGCGGCCTTTTCTAGGTCCATCTTCTGGGAGGCCTTCCAACGCTACGTCTTCCAGTATGCGGTCGCCACTCCAGAACCTTTCGGCCCCATTGGCCATCTGTTCTGTGAGCAATGTGCTTTGCCCATTGCCACTTAATTTTGGCAATTCTTCAGGCTATGTCAGTTACCTTGGTTCTCCTGCGGATCTCTTCATTTCTGATTCGATCACGTAGGAAAACTCCAAACATAGCCCTCTCCATTGCCCTTTGGGTAACTTTTAACCTTCTGATAAGGCCCATTGTGAGCAACCACGTTCTTGTAAGCCTTAATGAAACTCTTAATCCAGTCAGCAGCTATCTACCACCTAATCAATGGCTCATGTTACTCACTAATTCAAACAATGTGCAGCAGTGACCACCCAGTTAACATCCACAATGGCGCCAGCACACCAAAGCCTTCCATTAATAATGATGGCCGCCATATACGGAAAGTTCTTCGTATCAGTGGCGTTACCCCCTCGGATCCTCAAGTTAGTCCTGGGGTCCGTGATGAAGACCTGGTGCTCGTTCCTGATTCGAAGGCCTGGTTTGTTGTGGTGATGCCCACGGCGACGCATTTCCTCGAATAAACGAGGCTGATTTTCATCCAAATGTCTCATGACGTCTTTGGACAAAAAAAAATATGTTAATGAACGCAAACAGAATCCAAATCGAGCCAATAACATCGGAGATATGTAAAAAAATGTAAAGCTAGGTCACAAACGCTACTCAAAAAATTAAAATTGAATAACATGAAAAATATTAAAGATGGACTGGACCCCCCTTTTAAAGTAAATTTTCGAAAAAAAAATCATGAATATTTAGAAAAATACACACATGCCAATGCGCGAGCATTGTAAATGAATGTGGGTGGATATACGAGGGAGGAGGGAGATTAAGGGGAAACGATGGATGGACTGTGTGAAAGATGATATGGCTAAAAAGGGGGTGACTACCGAGATGACGACTAATAGAGAAGTATGGAAGAAAAGACGTGTTGCGCCGACCACAAATAAATTTGGATAAGGGCAGGATAATTATGACAGATGTCGCTTCTTTTTGCGAGGTGATGCATGCGAGAGAGAGCATACCTCTCATTCCACCAGAAGAGCAGCCGGGTGTCGAAGGGCGCTTAATTGGGGCTGTGTCGTCGCTCGAACAGTAAGGCTCAAAGAGGTGGCATGCATTGAATGCGCGCCATAATTGGAGGACGTGTGGTTGTGGGATCGGCCGCACTTGGTGATGGGGCCTGTAAGGCATGGCGGGTTGATAGCAGTCGGGGTGCGGCGAATGGACAAGTATCTCCTGGGCCCCTGACTCATGGTCCTACTAGAAGGAACAGTGGGGTTTCAGTCGGTAGGAGTCCGACATAACCCTCTGTTCCTACCAAACGGAGGGTATCATTGAGGATTTCCCCACGGAAAAAAATGAAAAAATAGGATAAGGATTTTGTTGACTTTGTTGACTGTTCAGTACGGATTCACGATGTAATTGAACTTACTAGCTGAAAAATCACTGGCAACTAGGGAGCTTCTAACATAACTTAAACTTAATAATACTAAATACAAAATATTCCACATCTTAGAACTAAAAGAATATGTGAACGTGTGTGTGGTAGGTATTTGTTATGTATTTTATTATTTTGGAGCTGTTTTTATTGGATTGCTTCTTTTATGTTTTATTTGAAATTACGAAATGTTTGGGTTGAGTACCAGATGCTTATGTATTTATATACCTGCCGGTTGATTGTGTAAAAATATCACCTCGAAACTTAGGTGAAGTGAGCGTGAAGTGAGCTATCAATAGTGTTAATCCCTAACATCAGCCGGTCGATTCTGTGATAGTGACAGCTCACTTCACGCTCACTTCACCTAAGTTTCAGGGTGATATTTTTACAGAATCGACCGGCTGTAGTCACAGATGAATACAGATGGGTCTCTCCGTATTTTAGGTATGAAGGTACAAGTAGGTACGCGGCGGGCTCGACTTGTCGAATTCAGTGGGCGTAACGTAGTCAGAAGATATAAGAGTTACGCGTTAGAAAGAGACACAACTTCTAGGTGAATATGGTGCTTATAGGTAATTAGCGCTGTGCGACCTGAATTGCACTTTATTGTGGCGTAGCAAGAGTTGCTTTTTATTTAAATGATTTTGCGTAAAGAAAAATCCATCTGTACTAATCTGCTATAGTTTGTTTTATTTGCAATATGATTATACCGTGTATTGTTCCCTAACATCGTAACGAGCAATATTTGTATTTAAATATCTGTAATCACGTTCACGAAAAGGGCTATAACGATTTTGATGAAAGTTGCAATGTAGGGGTTTACAGGGGCGAAAAATAGATCTAGTTAGGTCTCAGATCTGGGGAAAAAAAAAATCTCCGTATTTTCACGAGACCCGGTCGCCCAAAGTTTAGAACAAGATGGCTACCTTAGAATAATGACATTTGACAGCATGGACTTAGTAAGTACTTACTTACTATCATGGCACCATGGAATTAGTAAGTACCTAAAAGTAAGTATTAAATGAGCATTCTCTATTTACACCAGAGCAGAGCTCGGTCGCCCAGGTACTGAATGCTTATAGGTACACACTTTTCCCAAGTAGGTACCTACTATTTAAAGTCTTCAGTAGCAGGAGTCACGGATTTAGATACGCAAAGGATGAAACGCTCATTATAGGTATTAGGTAGGTTTTGCATACTTCAAATTAAAAATACTTTATTTCATACTAGCTGCTGCCCAGGGCTTCGCCCGCCTGGACCCTAATACTTATACTAAATTAAAACAGCCTCAGTTACTCTTTATAGCCAGTGAAAGCCCCATCAAAATCGGTAGAGCCGTTTCGGAGATTTGCCGGAACAAACAAACAGAGACAGACAGAAAAAAAAAAAAAAACTTTTTTTGTTACAAGTACCGTATATACTTTCATAGGCATTTAGTAAAAAGCAGTTTTATACTTATTTTGACATTACAAAAAGACACTTCAATTTTATTTATTTGTATAGATAAACCTACATGTACAATGTATGGGCTAATTTAACCTTTTGAACGCCATGGTCAGATATAGCCGACAAACGAAAACGTGCCAAACATGCCACCGTCGTCTACAGCCGACAAGAAAACGACATTTTTGAAGTACAAAATAAATATACTAAACTAAGTTTTCTGTGTTTCTATTTCCTATTATTGAAAAGTACATTAATGAAATATTGTAAAATAGCACAAAGATATATTCTTTACTTACATTTCACTAGAAAAAACAATAATCAAAAATTGCTAATCGTAATTCGTAAAAAAGTGTTCTTCCTCACGCCACAGTCGTCAAGACACGACAGCTAGTGATGGGAAAATAAAGTAACTTTTATTTTAAATTTATGAAATATTTTATTAAAAGTTGCTTACTATTAGTTCGACAATTATTTTTTAATGACAACTATTCGTATCTGAATATTCCCAATATATAATATTTGTAAAATTGTGGAAAAAAATCATAATTGATATCCATAGATCGATAGTTTACTGTCCACTCTCGCGCATCCCTACGCAAAAGCGCATAAACAGTAACCTGTACGCCACAGTCGGGAATAGACGTCAAGCGATGACGTCATTAGCGCTACGGGAGACTGCTAGTGATTTCCTACATTTATTATTATGATCGGTGGTAATATTTGTAACGGTATTATTATTGTGCGAATACGGAATAAACAATTGGGCCTCGACATCTGCATCATCATCAACATCCCGCCGTGACCCCGTCGAAGACAAACCGAGCCGTCCTACCAGTGGACTTCAGTACCACACGTGCCTGCATTGACTAGCTTTGATGAGTTTGTTCGCTTTTGAACTGGATCGAGTGCCAGAAGAAAAACGTTCAGTAACTTATGTAAATATATTGAACGTTATTAGAAAAGTACGACAGCAAAAGGACTTGGATGACATGTTTGCCAAGTTACGAAGATTCGGAGTAATAATTATAAGTAAATTGTTTTAAATACTACCTACATGATTATTATTTATAATGTCCCACAATATCACATCCCTACTCGCATGCGAGAAAGTTGTCAAAAGTCGTGCCAGCCACGCCATAGTCGGGTCTTCCCGACAGCGGAAGACGTCATGAACGAGATTAGTGATGTACCTTATTATTATTTGATTTACTCGTTTGTAGTTTTAATGTGTGCTTTTAGGTTGTTTAGAACTTTGTCACTGGTGTTTAATGATAGTATGATACCAAATAGGGTCGAATTAAATAAAATAATAATGCAACGAGTAATATTTTATTTAAAAAATATGGAACGAAAAGCAATGATTAATTGGTTATCGATAACTTATCGATAAGATGTTGGAATCCCTATTTTTTTTGTAGGTTTTTGCGCTGAATTTGTGGCTTGGCGTAGCAGGGGCGCCGATGCGTTTACGCTCTGGCGTTCAAAAGGTTAAGTGCCCATTCATTGTACATGTAGGTTACGTACGTATACGTACAATTAACTCGCACCGAGTCTGCGCGCTGCCTTTGTACTTGGAAGGTCGGGATCGTTAGTGCGTGTTCGTACGTGTTCGCACGAGTGAAATTCGTACGAAAACGCTTCTAAAGTACGCGCGGCCTAAGAGAATCGCTCATTCTGTGGCAAGCCCGGTTCTAGGGGGTAATGACCACCCCCGGGCTATGTCCAGGTCAACCACTGCGACGGCGTAGTCAACGGCGACGGCGTAGTCGGCTCCTATTTCTGAATGGTTAAAAAAAATAACCACGAAGGGGATAGCGGGATCTTTGTTGGCTAGCTCACTAGACTCCGCCATCCACTTCGAGCCTAACCTCTCCGAGTCGGTAGAAGTAACATTGTAGTAACATCCGAACTTGTTGGGAGTTTTCCGGAACACTACCTATTTGACGAAGAAAAACGTATTCAGTGTGCGCACTCAATTCGTACGACAACGTATTACAAACGTATTACACGTTTACGGATGATACAAATTCGTGTCCAAAGTGCGCACGGCGTCATTCTTCTTAAATAATGTTCATACTCCTATATAAGCGAATGTTAGTAAGCGTTTCATTCGAATATGAAAAATTAATTCTATACGACTAATGTTCAAATTCGTATGCGACGCTTAGGTAAGTCAAAGTGTGCCCTGTAATGTTCTTTGCCATATTATTTTTTGGAAGTAAATTATCTTAAAAAGAAGTTAGTATGAAATAAAACAAAAGCTTCATTTGATATAAATTATTTTTTTAACGTCATTTAGACATATTAATCTAATAATACCGAAATACTAAACATTATTAATTCGTCATAATATCACAATCGGTAGTCGGGAGGCACATATCACGACCTTCCCACACATTCGATAAAGTACGTTATTTTTATGAGGTTAAGGTACAAAATCGGTGTGCAGAAAGATTGGTTGTTACAGAATTAGAATGTACAGAAAATTCACTGTTTATCATGTCACTTAGCTTTTAATGAATTTTCTGTACATTTTGGTTGGTTGTAAAGACTTGTCGAATTGAGGTGATGTCATACTTAGCTGAGCCATTTCATTTAATTGAACAAGTATTTTACAAATGTCATAAAATGGAAGTTACATTGGAGATACACAATATTGTCGGTTTTATACAAAACAAATCCATACAAAAGAAATTAATAGTAAAAATTAAAACAAGAAAATATTTTAAATATTTCTATGGTAAAAGATTTTAAGTTTTTAAATTACAGTCAAAATAATCTGTTTGATGAATTCATAAAGAAATATTTTTTTAATATATGGTTGGATCGGAAGAAATACAAATTCCATTCCCTAAAGCAGAGTTCTCACGAGGCGAGTCAGTTCAACTTTTTCAAATTTACTCACAATAATTTACACGTATAATATTGCTCAAGGAAGAGATGGGAGACAAAAATGCTCCTTTAAAAAAAAAATACTGTTTGTATTTCCTGTGCGTGTCCCAAATATTTTTTTTTTCTTTCTTTCAGAAAAGGTGGTTGGATTGTGTGAGGGATGATATTAAGGAAAAGGTGGATGGAATGTTTAAGGGATCATATGTGATTGAGAGAAAATATTGCACCGACCCAATATAATGTGGGACCAGGGGTGGTGAAGAAGACGCCTGCATTCCCTAAGGGGTAGACACAGGTGTGCAATTTTTTTTTCCTGAAAGTATTAAAATTGCGGGGCAGTGACAAGAGTATTCAAGGACGTTTTGTAGGGGTGGTGAACGAGTGAATTAGTTTCTTTCGCTTGTGCGTCGTCCACATGAAACGAACTCAAATAATTAACTTTGAATTTATATAGATAATATATTTACTAAGATTCATTATAAGAAATTTACTAACACAGTGGATCTTATGTTGTCCGAAATAAAGAATTTATATATATTATTGTAATACGATTATCATGTTTTCAAACAAATTCAAGTAGACTGGCTTAAACCACCTTGTGAGAACGCAGCTTAATGATAAACTCGCATATCCTGTCAAAAGTGTCTTAGTCATAATGATAAAAATAACATTTCAAGGTTTGATAGCACAAGCATGGCACCAAGTTTTTTTTTTTTCCTATGACTCATTATGACCCTGGCTGGCAGTTACACAAAACATTCCACAGACAAAGTGTCTTTTTTTTTAGAACAAATTAAATCTTAGGGAAAGGAGACGTTTGTATGGTCCGCAACAAAGGTTGAGTAAAACTGACAGGTATTTCTATCTGAATTGTTTATTTATTATTTTATTATAAGCCTATGTTGTCCCACTGTAGGGCAAAGGACTCCCTTCCCCCTTTTCCCGGTCTACTGCTATCTGAATGGATACGAAATTATTCGATGCACTGCTTTTGAGATTTCATTTAGAGATTCTGTTATTTTAATGTTATAACTGTTCCGTTTTTAAAATGACCGAATTCATTTAAACTATTTAAAAACGGAAGTGTCAACGGCTGTATATTTTATTTATTTATAAGTTATTGTACTCAGTATCGTTTTAAAATACACAATATTAAGTCAATTTTATTATTCATGTCATATTAGAACCCCCTCAATTCGACAAGTTCCAACAACATCACTTATAATCTACTCATCTCTTTCCCACTCTCCAAATCTCCCCTTAATGCTTTCCTCTTCTCTTTCTTCCTACTATCTTCTAGAAGAGCGTATATTTCTTCTACGGTCTTGTCTTTCGTCTCTGGGACCCACATGACGGTGTAGAAGGTACCAAGGAAGCAGACCATGGAGAACATGATGAAGACCCAGTGGATTCCCAGCAGTTTGAGTAGGGGGTCGTAGGCCTTCGTTTGGACGAAGTCGCTGAGAGCGTCTACGGAGCTGACGAAGGAGGTCACCATGCCACGATGCTGGAAAAAGAAAAGATTAGTTGGTTGGATGGAAATTAAATACCTTCTGGGTCAATATCAAAGAAGAAGTGACAGGACTAGCATGTGCACGGCATGCGTTGCAATGCCTTTTTTTTTTTTGATAGGGACCTTCTCCATAATACAAACACAATCGGTCGAGCCATTTTCGAGTTTTTTGCTAGTCTAACGCACGGCAATGGATTTTTAGATATTACCAGTGACCTGCTCCTGTTTCGCATTGTTTTTACGACTTGGCAAAACATCGAGATTTCTTAGTTATAAGTAACTTTAATATTAACGTTTTATACATATAAACCTTCCAGAATAAATTCTTTAAACGATGATGAAAACCTCGTCAAAATCAGTTGCGTAGTTTATGAGAACAACGCGGATATACAGACAAACATGAAAAGCGACTTTAATTTATAATATGTATAGATAAAGTTGTTTTAGGTTTTTTCATCTAGAATTTCTCAGTAGCAGCACGAAGGCTGGAATTGTATCTGGTCGGTGGCAATAGGCTATATATATTACACTGGTAAAAGTATGTATTCTTACCTGAAACGAAAACAGCTCCGAAGTAATAACATAGGGCACAGGCTGGTACCCTGCAGCATCCGCGAAGATGCACAGACACATGGCCAGGACCGGCAACCAGCCAGGCAGCCAGATGTTCATCGAGGTGATGTAGAACCAGGCTCCTAATGCCAGCATTGACACTCCGGTTGCTAGGGAGGTGCCCGCTAGTAGCCACTGGAAGGAAAGAAGAAAGAGGTTTTATTGTATTGTTAATTATCATCGTGCATGTATGAGGAACAGGGTGAAAAGTTTCTCATCTTCCATGGAGAAGGGAGGATCGACCTTCGACTAGACGGGTGTTTTGACGCCACATTTTGTTTCAATGGGGAACTTTACCAGTTTATTACATCGAGCGCGGGCGGCAGACGTTTAGTGGGTGTCTAAAAGTGATAACTTATGACCCCTGTTGAAAATTTGCAAATTTTTAATGGATTTGGGGTAATTTTAGTACTAAAAATGTGAATTTAAAATAGCAATAACTTTATATTTTTTTATTACTATTTAATAATGTTATTGCAGTACCTTTATGCCCCTTTCAGATCGGACATGGTTTTTTTTACATATTGTACATATATGCTGCTAGTCGCGCGGAAAACTTTGCTTGTGCGATGCAGGATTTTGTGTGACGTCACTGTAGTGCGTAGTTCGCATGTCGCGTTGTAGATGTCGCCACAAGTATAATATAGTATTAATTTGTCTGACTGTGCTCAGTGCATTTGCTTGGTTGTGGCAGCCGTTTCTATGATAACATAAAGGAGATGCGCGGAGCGCAAACAAAGTGGATACCACGCTTTATAACATGTTGCATGCCAGTGTGTGTTAATACCTACAGATGTTTGAACCAATATGATCTGGTTTCTTTGTATCTTTAGATTTCTGTCCGTAAATGCATACAAACAACTTGCACTAAAGGCATTCTTTGAATCATTTGTCGTGTCTCGCGAAGCCACAACATGCTCATAAGAAATGCCTACTCCGATTTCGTATCCGTCTGTCGAGCGTCGTAATTATAGCCGCCATTTGGAAGCCTATGCTCATACTAGCAGTTCGACACGACAATGTTTGATAAATCTTAAGTATGGGATAACGCATTGGCGCGTGTATGGGTTAAGAAAAATATAACAAGGAATGCGTGTGTCTGGAAACATCCAGAGAAAGTACCGACGCAATGAAGCTCGATGAGTACCAGGGGAATGATTCAAATGGTTTTAGAAACCACTACTGTAACCAGACAATAAAATTTATAGGAGTAGAAATCTATGGTTCCTCCTTCTATAGCAAGCAGGTCAAAAAATACACAGGCTTAGGCCCAAAGGGACGTTTACAAAGTCTTTGATTATAAGCTCGCATATCCTTGCTTAGCATCAAGCAAATCCTTGCTTAGTATCGTTTATTATCTTCATACGCAGTGATTCGAATTGAACACCTTGGGCTCACTAGTTCTTAACTTCTCTCATGAGAAAATGGTCCGAGTACATTTGTCAAAATATCTCACCTTTCTCCCAGTCTGCTCCACAATACAACTCGCCACTATGCTGCCTAGCAGCTGGATAGCTCCCACCACGATCGTCTGTTTGTTCGGAGACAGCTTTAGACTGATGGACTCCGAAGCCTGTTCGAAGATGGAGCCAGCATACATGAGGACGACCAGGTAACCACAGGTTTCTTGGGACAGCATCACGTTGAGGGAGATCCGGAACGCTTTGAAGGTCGTCTTGTCTTGTACTGGAAATACATTTTGGAATGGTTAGGTGAGTTGTTTTTTATAAGATAAAAGTATAAATAAACGTGAATGAAGCAAAAGCATTTAATTAGAACTAGTTTCTGCCCGTGGCTTTGCCAACGGTTGGAAATTATACCACGAGACCGTAATACCGGGATAACAGTATCCTTTGTCCTAGTCCAGGTCATGGTCTATCTGCAAATTTGCAAATTTTCATCAAAATTCGTTCAGCCGTTAAGGCGTGAAAAGGTAACAGACAGACAGAATTAGTTTCGTATAATTAATAGCTTCTGCCCGCGAATGCGTCTGAGTGGACTTCAGAATTGGATCCGGAGAGAAATGAAAAGTGCAGATAGACAAATAGCATTGTTTAAATAGACCTTTATTAAGAGGAATAATTCCGTAATACATTGATTTCGTATTGATCTATTGATTTACGCACGTCAATAAAGTTCCCGGTTGGCGTGATTTTTTCCGATATTCTCAACAAATATATGTTTATTTATAGTCATATTTATGTTAATTTACACAAAACCTTAAACCTTCCTCATGAATCACTCCGTCCATTGGTGAAAACCGTATCAAAATCCGTTTGGTAGTTTTTGAGTTTATCGCTCTCAGATAGACAGACGCGGCGTCAGATTTTGTTTTTTAGGTGAAGTAGTGTCATAAACCTTTACAAACCCTGTCTATTTTTCAATAAATATACATAATTGTAAGACACACAAAAGCATAGAATATCAAAATTATTGAAGCATAGCTTAAATCTGGTTAAGTCCCAAAGTTCGTCTTCAAACCGATTACTTGAGACAGATGCAATATATGACCTTTGCAAATTCTAACAAATTATCGTATGCAAAGAATTTTGTTTTTTGTTAGAACTTGTTTTTGGGTATTTTTTGCCTAATCTATTCGTGGAATCCAAACTGGATATATTTTATAACGTATTTCCTAAACACGTGCCGTACGTGTGATAGAGAGTCTCTGTTTGTGCTTCTAACTCGAAAACGACTAGTCCGATTGAAATATTTTTTTGCTCGACTTCTAGCTAGGTTTTACCTTACATGGGTAACCTAAGCACACACACATAACCTTTTCTTCTTATAATAAAAACGATGAATAATAATACCAGCCTATTATTGTACCACTGCAGGGCAAAGGCCTATTTTCATACAGAGAAGGCACGAGCATTGATCACCACGCTTCCTAAAGACGGGTTGGCGATTTCAGACTTATATTAACCACTAGCTTCAGCCAGCGGCTTCGCCTGCGTGGGAACTTTATAAATTATAGCCTATGTTACTCAGTGATAATGTAACATTCTACTGGTGAAAGAATTTTTTAAATCGGTCCAGTAGTTTTTGAGTATATTCATTCCTAACAAAAATACAAATCTTTTTCTTTATTATTATTATAATATATTTATTAATATTATATTATTTATTTTTATAATTTATTATTGTAATTATGTTCAGGTTTCGTCACGATGTTTTGATGTCATTAACGAATGTCCAAGATAAACTCAGAAAATACATATGATGAATTGAAAAAGTCACATTAGTATTTGCCCGGATTTTAACTCACTACCTCGTGCGTGAGAGGCGAGGCCCTGACGACATAAATAATGGATAAGTACATTTTAGTGCAAGCAAATCCACAAGATGAAGGTGAAGTATAAAAATAAGCTTTTTTCTAGGAATGACTTACACATGTTGGAAAAACATGAAGTCTTTCCTCTGCATTAATTTTACAATTTCCAGTGAATCTTTAGAATTGTGTCGTTAATTTCTAATAAATTCTTATTTATGATCTAGGATAAAAAAATATTTTAAAGGTAAAGAGCGATGGATAAATCCCAGCCATAGTAGGTACTGTACATGTACTGTAGCTATTTCGGCGTCTTTGTTCACGGTGCGGTGGAGAAACGGTCTTACACTGTTTGTCCACCGCACCGTGAACTGGACGTCAATGAGAAACGAGATAACGCCGCCATAGTAAATGTGCTGTCACTACTTCCGGCGTCGTCATCTCGCTGTCGTTGACGTCCCGTTCACGATGCGGTGAACAAACAGTCCGAAATCCGAGATGACCGACAGAATCACTTCACCCCATTATAAAAAAGTGAGGCTGTGCTTTTGAGAGCTTTTCATTTGATTTTTCATTGTTTGTTGGTAGCAACCAATCGGAGGCTCAATGAGCAGTAAAGCTTTACAGCCTGATTTTTAACATTAGACTCAGCTAGCCTCTTAAATATTTAGTCTCATGTGTAAGAATTTAACACACTGGCGGGCAGGCGGGACATCGACGCGAAAACTTACCATGGATTCAGTACATGACTCCGAACCAGCGATGAAATTTTACGTCGGTATTTAAAAACAAAATCTGCTGTTTCATAGAAAAATACCTACGGCGCGGCGGTGAAAATGTATGGAAAACCAGATTTAAAAATTTATAAAAAATAATAATATGTTTTCGCGTCGATGTATATTATAAAGAGGTAAAATTAGTTTGTTTGTAAGTTTGTATGTAGGGGGTAATCTCCGGAACTGCCAGTCAGATTTGAAAAATTCTTTTTGCATTTAATAGCCCAATTCTTGAGGAAGGTTATAAGCTTTTGCTTTTTTCTTAGGAGCAGAGCAAAAAGACAAAATGTTAGAAAGAACGATAAGCGAAATCAAAGTAATGGTGGGGGCGATGCGATGCAACGCGCTGGTTCGGGGGCCGAGGGCTCCTGAGACCAAAACTACAAACGTAGTGTACAGGTAAGTTTTATGCAAATGTGGCTGTTATTTAAGTATTGTCTGGTGTCTTACGACATCCACGCGAACGAAATCGCGGGCAGAAGCAAGTTGAGGATAAGTACAAATGTTGTTTCTTTTTTTTGCAGAAACCAGTAACAGACAGGTTTTCAAAATGGAACATCGCGAAAGCTTCTACCGTTTATAAACTAGTTTCGAGCTAAAAATAAATGTGTTTTGTTTTTTAAATTTTATAGAATGACGATAAAATGACAATGTAAAATATTAGTAAGTTGCTATAAAATATACGATACGATCGTATATTTTATGGTCACTTACTAATATTTTTATATAAAAGGTCTACTGCCGGGGTCGCGGGAAAGTCCGAAAGGGATACCGTGGCCCCTGGCAATGTACAGGCAACTGAAGGAACCCGGGTGGGTTTTAGTCAGTAACAGTCTGGCACGCCCTCCCGCTCCGCCCAGAGCGGGAGAAGTTATTTGATAATGTCCCACCCTCAAAAAAAAAGAAGGGTTATAACTTGTAGCATAAAAAAAGTCATCAAAATTCTCTTGCTCTTCTCGCAATTTATTTGGGTCATATTATATCATTTTCTTCCAAACCTTTCTAGTCATATCACCTTTCACACAGCCCATCCATCGTTTCTTTGGTCTTCCTCTACTCGTATAGTCGTACACATTCATACTCAAATTTTTCCTGACGTCATTTTCCTTAGTTGGTAGAATAGTAGGTGATTTAAAAATCATGAATGTCACCTCCAAACATCAAAGTTGAATAAGAACCCGAGGATGTGGATGAGGTTCAGGTTTGGTTGTCAGACTTTCGGGCTTCTGACGATCCGTAACGACTGTCAAAGATCTACGAATGACAGCCAGCACGTTAAGCCGTTGGGGCTTAACGTGCTTTCCGAGGAACGGAGGAGTCTCGGTATGTTAAGATGGTCACACGCAAATGAGATTTTTGTCTGTAAGTTTCCTTAGAAAATATGTACTTTTTGTATTGCATTTTGGACTGAAGGGTAGTTTTTACATGGCAGTGACATTGGATGGCATTCATAGACTCTTTTCTAGCAAAAAAAGAAATAAGTCCCTTTGAAAAATCACTCCTCAGTTGCAGAAACCGTTTTAAAGTTATTTACATTTATGTCTTGAAATCAAATGAAATATTGCGATGTAGTGCTGAGTGATTCATGAGGCCGTTGTAAACGAAGATTTATTGTCTTACATTATGGGGCTATGTTCCGCTATGGTTCAAATTGGGACCACTACACTGTATGTCCGTCTTTCACAAGAATGTATCCAAAACACGCCTCTGACTTTTCGGATTCATGTGTGTATTTTATAATTATCGCTTCCCACAAAAACGGTGAACAACAACATCGTGAGGAAACGCATGCCTGAGAGATATTTCTCGACGGTATGTGAAGCCAAGTCAGAGGCCCATGGGCGGCATAAAAACTCTGACACCGGGTTAGTCACTAACCACACGAAAAAGAAAGACAGAAAGTGTGACGGTAAGATATGGTGAGACGACATTTTCATTGTAGCTCTTCGCTTTTTATCTCCAAGCCTACCTACAAGTTCTTTTTCTGTTGGCGACGATAACCGACTTCATCACGTCTAAACGAGTAGTGTTAATGATTTAGAAAAAGTATATGTTAAAATAGAACATACTACTTGTAAAGTTATGTCTAATGGGGATAAAAAACTGAGAATCACGCAAAATATATCAAGCGTATTTTTCTGAAATCTTAACCTTTTTAAAGTTAATTTAATTATTCATCTTTACGTATACGTGTTTTATTAAAATACGTTTTGTTTTATGTATAATAAATTAATAATGCGTCTAATTTGAGACAGCGCTCCTTAATGGGCAAGTCCTATTACAGGCTGGACGTACGACGCGTTGCGTGAGCTCAGTACAGAACACGCAAGCTAATCACTCAAGTCCACTGGCATATATCTGCGTCTTAAGTTATTTTACGATCTTATGTTCAATCTCCGATCGCAACTATGGGTTCAATCTTCTAGTATATAGCCTTATTATGCCCTCTATGGAGGACTGCTTTTCCTACGATTTTCTTGTCACTGTCTGTCCATAATAAAGGTAAAACTAGCCAGTTATTTCTCACGCTGCGTTTTGTACTTAATAAGTAAATTATTTAGTGGTTAACAATAAATTGATCTGAACCCTCAATTAGCCTCAATGTATCGCGGGCCCCGACCCGACTGACTCGAAAGATAGGTAATTTATTCCAAGTGAACCTAGTATGTTTGTCCATTCATTTATTTTTGCCACAATTTCACTTTTACGTATGCTATTGAACCCGTCATTTAATAGCCCTCCAGACCGAATTTTGGCCATGGCGACCAGAGACCAGATTTCGGCGCGGGAGATACTCAATACTCAATATCTTTATTGCTTTAGCCATAATGTGTACTTAGGTGGTAACTGTATAATTTTGAACATTATGGACCCTGTAGAGCACAGCAAAAGGGTAGGTATTATAGTGCACGAGTGTGTGTACAGACACAGGTGCACTCTCTCTTCCCTCACTCTCATAGTCCGTAGGGACGGCAACCCGACACGACCGGAGGGAGATCAGGCGCAGGGCCAACGGCTTAACGTGCTTTCCGAGGCACGGGGGTATCACACCGCCAACTTCCAAACTCCGGGCTGTTACTAAGAAATTCCTGTTGGAAAACCCAATAATACTTTGCCGGCCCCGGAAATCGAACCCAGGACTGCACGCTCAGAAGTTGCGCTTGCGACCACGAGACCGACAGGGCTGCTCAAAAGTCACTCTTCATTTATAACCCTCAGACCAAATAAAAAACTAAGACTATAGCGCTGCGAACAATAAAGTAACGCATGCCAAAACTACACCTCCAGTCTGCGCAAACACGCTCACACACACACACACATTTTCAACAATTTACAATCAAACTACAATCAAACTACAATCAAACTACAATCAAACTACAATCAAACTACAATCAAACTACAATCAAACTACAATCAAACTACAATCAAACTACAATCAAACTACAATCAAACTACAATCAAACTACAATCAAACTACAATCAAACTACAATCAAACTACAATCAAACTACAATCAAACTACACCTCACTAAGTGCACACGTGGTCACGAAAGCGCTGTTGACAGCGCTCTGTCTTGGTTTGTTATTTGGTCTGAGATATCACCTAGCTTTGTCCTTATTCGGTTACCAACGGATTAATTATTAACCGGTACGTATGAAACTTGCTTTATTTAGAAGGCTCCCAATGAAATATTATGCGGCCGGCAGTTATAAATTGCTACAAGCCTCACTGCAGAATGTGAATGCACCGTTTGGGAATTATTCGACTGTGCCTTGATTGGTATCAGGTTTTGAGAGTGTACAGGATGTTGTTTTATCAATATCCTGTTACGTGTTGAGTAATGATGTGGTCTTCGTACAGAAACCGGCGAATTTCGTCTCCTGGACTCCGTTGGAGTTATATGATATTGGAATACATGAACATAATTAATTTATCTGTCATTGCTTAATTTTTCATTCTTTTTACCTATCGTGGTATACATAGTAATCTTATTCTAGATGCATCGTATTCACATATAATTATATAATTAATGTATGCAAAATATTGTAAAAACATTTTAAAAGAGTAACGGTGGAGTTTCTTGCCCATTCTTCTCCATACGAGAACTACCTTTCGGAAGGGGCGACTAGAATCAATTCTATTTTGTGTAAAATTGACGCTCAAAAGTGCCTCTTATGTGCCTAATTGAAATAAATTGTTTGACTTTGACAGTGAATAGTTGTAAAAATTTATGTAATACCTATTGATAAGGGGGATAGTATTATAAAAGAGGTCTATGATCTCTTGACTAGGGAACGATAGTTTCTACATTACGGCCTATATAACTTGGCAGCTCCAAACTTCGCGCAGAAGGCTGCGCAATAACATTTTTTAGGAACCAAATGGGGACATGAGGCGAGTGTGAGTGAGGGAACATGCGTGAAAGTTCGTAGTGGCTATGTTCAGACCGGCCGAGTTAAAGCTCGTACAGACCAGCGCGACGCGACGCCGCGCCGCGACACGAACAATACAATTTCTAAGAAAACTTGACGGTATAACAATAACCAGTGTCGCGTCGCGCTGGTCTGAACGAAGCTTTATATCGGCCGTATCGTACTTTGATGATCAATCGAAGGACTTCGAGAAGCAGATTTCAATTTGATGTTCTGAGAGTGAAAAAATACTCTTGAAGCACGTTACGGTGATTGGGCGAAGCTACTAGCTATTTATTTTAATACAACAGTCGATCCATTCTGTAAACATCTCACCGTGAAGAGTGAGGTGAAATAAGCATGAAGTGAGCTGTCCATAGTGTCAATCCCTAGCTTTAGGTGCAATGACAGCTCACAACAAGCTCACTTCACCCAAGTTTTCACGGTGAGATGTTTACAGAATAGCACGGCAGCTTCGTATAAACAGGTATTGAGAATAATTAAGTTAAATTATTTGATATTATCATTTCTATTGCCAACCAAGATTTACAGGTTTGTAAAGCTGCTCTGCACCTAGAAACGAACAATTAGTTGTCCATTTCTAAACGAAACTGGGCTTCGAACAGCCATATTGATATAAGAAAGGTTTCAAGTTTCAACATTATATTAAGTGCAGCCTGTGTTTCTGTCGCGTGCCACATCTCATTATACTTGACGGTAAATGTATCTCGACGAGTGAGAGCAATTCGTGGAACTGAGGTGCAACATCTTGACACGTCATCCGGGAACCGGCTTGACTAAACTGTAGGGAGTTTTTGGTATGTGATAAGTTCAGCATGACTCATCTTTATGAGCCTTAAATCCTGATATTTGTTGGATTTTTTGGTTTCTGTAGTTAAAGTTCTCTTCGAACATCGCACAAGTGACTGCCCACGCATCGTTTTTGTTAACACCTTGATACCGTCCGTTGGAGTTTCGGTTTGGTTTCTTTGGAGTATCAAGTCTCATCATTGAATCTAGTACCTAATTTGGCACGATTTTGCCAAATTAGGTAGGTTAATGATGAGACTTCAGAGACTGGAAATCATATTCCTAATATTTGTTTAATGAACGGTACTCACCGCGAGCATTCGCTCGGGAATTATGTTTGCAAACATTCGCTGCACGAGCCTTTGTAGCGTAACGAACATTCGTTTGCGAGCACAGCTATTGTTTTCGTGGTTGGGTTGACGTTCTCACTAAAATGATCATTTTACGAATGAATGTTCGTTGCGTAACAAAAGCTCGCACAACAAATGTTTCAAAACAAATTTCGCGAAGCGAATGCTCGCGGTGAGTTCCTACCAGACATTCATTAACAAGTCTTCACGACAAGGGTTATGTATGTGTCACTTAACGTTATATACGGAAACTCGCTCTTAACAATGTAGGTGGTAGGTATCTGTTACAATTGTTGTGAAAGATCCACTGTCGTCGTCACGTGGATGGGGAACCTTTTGTGGTTTAGTTTTTCTTGGAAAGCAATAAAATTCTCGTAAATGTCCTGTGGTCGCAGGTGACTACGTAATCTCTTCCTGTGGGTGACGTAAGTGGCGTACCAGTTTTGTTTTTTTATGAGACTGTTTCTCTGCGTAGGTAGTTTGAAAACGTGTCAGGATTGTATACAGGCTGTCAGGGACATCGGCGCGAAAACTGTTACCATGGATTCAGTACACCGTGATTCTGAACGCCCTAGCATTGAAATTTTTCGCAGGTGATTAAAAAAATATAACAGGCTTCGCGTCGATATCCCTGACAACCTGTATAACAAGAAAAAAGCAGCATTATCGCTCTGATTGGAAAGAGGATTCAGCAGTGGTCGATTGAATAACTAAGCCTATCCGAGTCTCAGGCTCTCAGCCCACTTCAAGTTTATCTTGGACATCACTGACATCGGTAAAGGTAAACATCGCGAGGAAGCCTGGGCAAATTATAAGGAATATGAGTCTGTAATCACCAATCCGCCTTGAGCAAGCGTGGTGATCAATGCTCGTGACTTTTCTGTATGAGCCTTTGCCCTGCAGCGGGACAATAATAGGCTGGTATTATAATAAACGGTGAAGGAAAACATCGTGAGGAAACGCCGCATGCCTGAGAGATATTTCTCTATGGCATGTGAAGCCAACTCAGAGGATCATGGGCAGTATAAAAACTCTAACACCAGCTTAGTCACTAACCACACGAAAATGAGGAAAGAAAGAAAGATAACTCAGTCCACTGCTGGAGATAGGCATTTCCCAAATTGCGCCACACCATACCTAGTTATGTAGTTGTATTGTTGCTGTAACATCTTTCTACTAAATAAATATTTTGATTTGAGTTTGCTCCTTCTGTGGTCGTAAATAATATTCGCCAGGTTAACATTCTCCCCTACTATGAAGAACCTTAATAATGAAGGAACTCCTTACCTATACTCTTCCAGGTGGCTTTCTTCATACTCCTAGCATGTTCCTCTTCCCTCTCAAGCTGCTGTATGGCTTCCTCCAGGTCCTTGTCGTCTGTGGTTGTGTTTCGAAGCCAGGCTAGGGCTGCACGAGCTTCCTGTACGGACATCAAAGATTTGTTTTATTGTTTGGAATTTGTTGCAGTTGGAGACTGGAAGACAGTCATCTACTGATGGCTGTCTTCAAGTTGAGAGCGAATAGGTTTTTTTGGGCGTGTTCCATTGTCGACCCATTTCTGACGTTTCATAAGAGATTCAATCTCTGACGTTTCATAAGTGCCCATCATTTATGTGAAACAAAATATTTTGAATTTAGGTTTTTTTTTTAATCTTGACCACATCTTCCATTACAATTAGGTAGTGGTTAAAAATAAGCCAATCAATGCTTTAATAAAAAGTATCTGTCGTAGGTTTTATAGACAAGAAAGGGAAAACAAAATAATGAATGAGCGGATTTAAGAACTCAAGACATTTTTTATGGAATATTTTACTTGATCGTACTTTTATCTTACGAAGCGAGGCGCGCTTTACTTGTGGTTACCAAGCGTGCAAACACGCTGTGAATGTATGTGTAAGTGCAGGAGCTCTCGGTACGGTACAGTCCGAGACAATGGCGAAGTCGGGAGTGTGTGTGTGCGAGTGTATGTTATGTGCTAACGCTACTCATCTTCACTCACACATTTTCAGCGTGTTTGTACACTTGGTAACCACAAGTAAAGCGCGCGTCGCTTCGTGAGACAAAAAATCTGTAGCATTGCTAGGTAAGTACTCTTAATACTGTGTAGAGGTTGTTATTAAGTAAAGTAGAAGGTACTATTACCTACTCAATTATAGACCACTTTAAAAGAAGGTAAAATCTTAAGAAACCCGAGTGGTTTTTCATAAAAACATAGACATGTTACGTACATCTATGAGAGAAATCCCCACGGATAACTTATATGTATTTATAGAATACCTATGTTTTTTATAGGTAAAGATTTTCAAGCAATATTACTCTGTCATAAATAACTTCTAACACCTTAATTATTGAACTACTGTTTTATGAAGGAAATCACTTAGTTTGGTTTAAAAAATAAAATAAGATAGTAATCAAATATAATTATATTAATACAAGTTTAGGTATTACAAAAAAAAAAATACAAATCTTTTATTTTTGTAATAGTAAACAATAAACAATATAAGGCTCGTTCAGACCAGCGCGAAGCGACAGCGCGACGCGACTCGAACAATACAATTTCTAGGAAAGCTTCACGGAATAACAATAACCGTTGTCGCATCGCGCTGTCGCGTCCCGCTAGTCTGCACAGAGCTTTAATTTAATATTAGTGCAGATAGCTACACTAATATTATCAAAATAAAATATTTGTATTTTTTACCAATTTGTTGGACCGATTTAAAAAATTCTTTCTCCAGTAGAATGCTATATTATCATTGAGCAACATAGGCTCCAGTATCCGATCGATTTCAATGATTTTAAAAATTGCAATATAATTCTAAGGCTTTACTGTGGCGCCTCTTTGCGTCTTTTGCAACAACTTTTACATGTTTTACAAGCAAAGTATGTAATTAACATCTGGTCTTTCCTCCGCACGGGGGAAAGCAGTTCGGTGGCAAATACCACTTCATTACATGGTCCGGGTCAATTTGTGTGACTCGACGGAAGATACTGAATACACTGAATTGTTGTACTTAAAATGCTGTTTTTTGTGAAATTATCCAAATTACAGAATTCAATTAAGTAGGTAGTAATGTGATCGCTGGTCAAGTCAAATGGTTAAAATGATTGAAAAGTGTAAGTACTGTGTACATACCTACAATTTAAGTCTCCAATTCAATGATATAAAATTCAACGCTT
The DNA here is from genome assembly GCA_914767755.1 of Agrochola circellaris. NCBI lineage: Eukaryota > Metazoa > Arthropoda > Insecta > Lepidoptera > Noctuidae > Agrochola > Agrochola circellaris. The sequence continues at coordinate 6,475,149 of OU611850.1, read as the reverse complement.
CAATGATAAGGCATTTTAATCTTAATATAAATAAAAGAAAAAGCACCGCACAATATTTATCACAACTATTTATTTTTAATACTTTGTAAAAAATAAACTTTTCTTGTATGGGGACCTCCGTTAGGTTTTTTATTTTATCTTTATTATTTATTGTTATAGCGGCGATCGTAGTTCACACTCTGAAAATTTCAAGTGTTATCGCCTACCTAGTCTTTTACGGTTCAAAATATACACCTCTGTGACAAGTGGACGGACGCGGACGGAGGAGCCTTAGTAATAGGACCCCGGTAGTTGATCCTATTGGGCTCAATATAACCTAAATACGGTAGACTTTGATATACGTTCTTCTTTTAATTTAGATTTCAGTCAAAACAGACGAGACCATCAGTCTGTATCTATTGATTGATTGTAGTTGATACTCTAATAAGATCTTTGTTTTATTGGACACGCATTCAATTTATTACAATTGGAACTCATTGAATGCAAGCGATTCCGCCATCATTTTTAACTAACTAAGGTTCAGCTGACTGACCCTTTGACGAAACACAACCCATTTAATACTGTCACAAGAAAACTATATTCTCAACTAGCATTCTCCAGCGGCTTCACTCACTCGCGTGATATCTTTATAAATTTATAGCCTATGGTACTCAGTGATAATGTAGCATTCTAATGGTGATTTTTTTTTTATCGGTCCAGTTGTTTTTGAGTTTATTCATTACAAACAAACAAACACATAAAAATCAAATCTGTTCTCTTTTTTAATATTAGTTTAGATAATTTTAGTTTGGACAAAACACCGATCTTTCTTTGTTATATTTAAGTTTAATATCAATGTATATAGGTAGGTACTCAAAAACATTTCGGAATAAATTCTCTAAATTATGATGAAAACCGCATAAAAATCCGTCGGATAGTTTAGGAGAACAACGCGGCCACACAGACAGACACAAAAAGTGACTTCAATTTATAATATGCATAGATAAATCCTACTTAATAAAGGAATGTTGACTATTTAGTCCGTCAGTGAGATAATAAAAAAACATTAGACATGTATTTTTTTATTTATCATAAACAATGATTTAGATAAAGCGCATTAAAGTTGGGGAGTGGGGGCTCGCTACGTCACAAGTCAGTATAAAACCTACCGGGGAGTGACGTCATGTCAGATTTTAACTCAATGTATTGCCGTAAACTTTTAATTACGTAAAAAAAGAAAAAACACATGACCAATCGTTTTTAATAACCTAACAGACACACAAAAAAGAATTGTCAACATCCCTATTATAAATGTGAAAGTTTGTATGTTTGTGTGTTTGGATGTTTGTTACTAAATCACGCAAAAAAGGCTGAACGGATTTAAATGAAATTCGGCACACAGATAGTTTATAACCTGGATTAACATCCAGGTTATGGGGTCTGTGTGCCGAATTAAAAAAAAAAAAAAAAAAAAAAAAAAAAGTAAAAAAAAGAAAAAAAAGAAAAAGAAAAAGCATCCTATGTGTTAACATAGGATACTTTTTATCCCGGTAGTACATTCTCGTGGGATAATTTCCGACCTCCACGCGGGCGAACCGCAGGCGCAAGCGAGTAATATAGCATTTCTTACCTTAATCTTCCCCTGCTTGACCAAAAACACTGGTGTCTCGGGCATAGCAATGAAAGCAACCAGAAAGATGGCCGGCACAGCAGTGCAGAGCCATAGCACTGCGTCGAAGGACAGCATATCGCCTGCCACGTAGACTACCAGGTAACCTAGGTTCTGAGACAGGATGAAGAGGGAGCCTAGCGCGCCTCGGATGTTGTCTGATGCTATCTGTGGAGAAAATGGGAGGTTAGTTTGGGTGAATAAGTAAATGATTGGCATTGAAGTCTTGTTTGAATATAAAACTATTATATCTAAGTACTAACACCCGGTTTTGATTTGAGAATTTGAAGTTGAGAACTAGTCTTACTCTGCTTTAACATTACTTAAGATAAAAGCCCACGAAACTCAAAATTTCAATGTAAAAAACGTAAGATTATTTACATTTCGCGGGCTACTTTGAAGTAATCACCTTAAGTGATGCTAAAATAGAGTTTGACAAGTTCTCAACTTCCAATTAAATCGGGTTTATAACCACAAAACCACAGTTACATAAACTGACAGTCACCTATCATTGTCACTGTCTATGAGGAGGTAAAAACACTGCTTATGACGACTTCTAAGTTTCCTCGAACGTCACACAACAAGTCAGTAATTGGTTCTCGTTACAAACACCCATCACAAACGTAAGACATCTTTCTCTCTTATGAAATCATAGCAAAACTTCCCGTTTACCAGGTTTTTAATCTTCCTATGACTAAAATTCTATGACGTAGCTAAAACCACAAAAACAATTGGAAAATAATGCATCTTATTTCACATGCGTAGTAAAGGTGATTAAACAGGTAACGATGGTAGGTTATTCCTGAAAATGTTTACGTTACAAAATAACTACTATTGTTTTTCATGATGAATTATAATGTACAGCTACTGTCGGAATCCTATCACATGAATGGGTCCTCGATGTTACCCCGAAAAAAAATACGTAAAGTCCCCGTCACGAGAAGCTACATTTTGTAGATAAAGAACTTCTACTAAGTTACGTAGCGACAATTCAATCAACAACAAATAATCCCAAATTCAATCAAGTCAAAGTAACATACGTGTAATATGGAACTAAAGAGCAATTTCACTTGGTCGGGTTATATTTTAGCAATATAAATCGCTTTCGGCTAATGTTTTGTGTTGCTGGAACGGGTCCGAGTTTGGGATTATTTGTTTTGCTACGTAACTTAGTAGAAGTTCTTTATTTGACTTGGACTTTAGGTAGTCATCTATTACTTTGTGGTCTCCGGGCGACGATGTGGGATAACGCAAGACATTTTTGTGCCAGAAAGTGTCGCACTATTGTCATTGCTTTATTTTTGTATTAATTGTTGATTCTATATCTCAATACATCTGGTTATTTAGACTGGGAATTTACTAAAATCTGCGTTTTGTCTACACATTATGCTTGGCAAGGTTAGACGTTTTCGAAGCACTGTTATTCTGCACCTTGTAGCTAGCGTGTTGTTTTCTGACAATCAGATACTTAGTTGCATAATCAGCCTATAATGTTCCCACTGCTGGGACACAGGCCTCCTCTCTGTGAGAGGGAGTCGACCGTAATCCACCACGCGGGCCCAGTGCGGGTTGTTAGATGTCACATGTCTTCGAAGTTTTTGCTTCTAGGACATGCCGGTTTCGTCACGCTGATTACCTTCACCGTTTCGAGAGCAGTGGTGATCAAATAATTTACACAAAGTCAAGGGCCTGTCAGGGTTCGAACCACACCAACTCGTAAGCCGCGGCCGTTACCACTGGGCCAACACCGCTCAATTCAATCAGATAGTTAATCCATCATATCCCAGTTTTTAAATCTTTGGCAGTCAGAGACAGCGAATTTCATAGACCTATCGAGCTTCATCCTTAGCTTAAATTCAAATGTCATTTATTCAAACTATTATGAAGCTGAGAATCAGCACTTTTCGAACGTCAAAATTACATAAGACAGTCCCCCAAAAACGCCTGCCCTTCACCACTTCCTAATGCTTTAGCTGGGAAGAAGTGGCGCAACAAACTCCCCAGCAGCGCAACTGTCTGTTCAGTTAGAAAAAAAAAAAAAGGTTCTATATAACAGTATGCAAAATAATTTACATTACGCAACGCAAAACATAATTTAAATTATTAGCCATATTTCAGTTAGCACACGCCAATATACCACCCAAAAACATCGAGAACTATACTCAAGCAGAAATAAAAACTAAACGTAAAGCCTCCCCAGCAGCACAGCTGTCTGTTAGCTTTAGTAATATGTGCATATAATCCATAACATGTTCAGATGTTTTCTCGAACAAAGTCTGAGCGTAATGCGTACTACTTACCTCTTTCAAATATAACGGTATGACGACATAGCAGCCTGCGCAGGCGAGCCCCGCGACGGCTCGCGACGCGATCAGCGCCCATGGACGGAGAGAGCACAGAGTTATGGTCCAGCTTATCTGTGGAATAAGGGTTCTTTGGTGATTTACATTCTTCGTTGACACAATCATTTCATTAATTCACATTATATGTATACCTACAATTTAATTTCAACTTTTATTAGCGGCTTTTTATCATCTGCCTAGCCTTTTCCCAACTATGTTGGGGTCGGCTTTCAGTCTAACCGGATGTAGCTGAATACCAGTATTTTACATGGAGCGACTGCCTAACTAACCTCCACAACCCGGTAAACTGGGTAATACGTTACCCATTGGTAAGACCGGCTGCCAGACTCTTTCAGACGACCCGTGACGACTGTCAAAGATCCACGAATGACAGCCGGGACCAACGGCTTAACGTGCTTTCGGAGGCACGGAGGAGTCTCAGTATGTAAAAATGGTCTCCCATCCACGGACAAACCCCGGCAAGCGTAGCTTAACCTGATGGATCGACCCGTGTGGCTGTTATTACTTAACCACGAGCTCCTCTCTTGCTTAGCTTGGTAGCGTACAATTATTACATAATATTTACTCCAGATCAATATTAATTGATTGCATATCGTAGATGATCAAAGTGATCTTACCAAAACAACAGATCAATTGATACAGCTGCTAGTAAACAATATCTACCGCTAAATAACCACTAGTATCATTTGTAGGGTTGCCATAATTGTTCGGTACTGATACGGAACAAAATAGTTCATATTAAATAAAATTCTGAATTACGTTGGTAATTAAATTACTGATAATGGATTATTATCATAAAATTATCGAAAGTTAAAATAATCAAGTGTAACGAATACTATTAACTGATACTCCATATAAGTTAAATGAACTACAACACTACTTCCGCGCACAGTGTATTCCTTGCTCCCGCACCGCTCGGCACCGTGACTTCACGCGTATTTCAAATAAAAGAAATCGGGAGAAAAACGAGACAAGTAGCAATACGGAATACGTCACACAAATAGGGTGACAGTCTCGTATACACGGAATGTACGACAACCCTAATTATCTGCGACGAGTGGTTACAACCGCTTCACTAAATTAGTTTGTGGTTTCGATATGTTTTGTGGAGCCATGGCGAATATTTTGGTAATATATAGTGTTCAAACGAGCATTGAAAACCAACGATTTGTAAGCTGACTACGTTTCAAACCTAGAACATTAAGTAAAGGTTTGCTCACGATATACCTCTCTTGGACCCAAAATAACTAGCTTGACGATATCGTTAAACAGGTCATTTTATGTGCAAGACTAACTTAGGCAGTTCATATTATGAAACTGAAAGACCTCGAATCTAGTACATCGTGATCGAAAAGCGGGTTCTATGACCTACAAGCTCGCCACCCGTACCAAGTGTAGCTGACTAATGGAGAAGAACGAGCAAGACATTCCATAGTATTACTGCTTTGGATAAAAACATGAACTTACCACAAGCATCAACGCCGTCAGAAGAGTAGTAAGCTTCCTGCCCCATCGATCAGCGAGGTCGCCAACCATAAACCCGCAGAAGATGGGGGGCATAAAGGTAATAGCTGCCATCCACGATATGGTCTCGTCGCTGATCGGCTCCGGCGCCGGCCCGTCGGGTGACTGCAGGATTGGCGTCATTGGAGACTGCCAGCCCATCAGCATCCCGAAGTTTAGGGCAGGGATTGTGACTGTAACAAAGGAGAGAGACTTTTAGAACAATTGAAAGACAAGTGGAGATGAGGAAAGTTCGCATTACAGTCCTTTCATAATTATTTTACATCTGATAGTTACACAGGAGGCAATGCAACATCAACCTTATTGCAACTAGAATAAAAGTCACTGTGATTTTGACATTGATGCAAAAGGTAGAAGATGCAGTGGTAAAATAACAGTGAAAGGACTGCAGAATTAAGGCATAGCCCGTACTGCAAATTTTATTCGCGCGGTTTATATTCAGTGTACGGCATTGCAACGAGCGCAAATTTTAAATCGCCAGTGTGTGTAGATACAAACGGTATGTTACAGAATTATGATAAAAATTTCACGCGATTTTCCATCGCAGTATGGCTACGAAAAGATCGAATTGTTTAATTTTACCGATGTGCTTCTATAATTATAATCTGCAGGCTGTAACAGCCACATAAAGCAGTACGGATTTTTTTCAGAACAGGTGAATTGAAGGTAGGACTGGTCATCTGTCAGTCGCGTGCGCAGTAAAAGATCGCGCGATTTATGATAACATGTGAAGACGTAAAATGCAGCAAAGAGTAGGATCTATTAGGTATGTGAAAAGGTCGCAGTTCGTGACATAAAGTTATTGTGTCCAAGAATGTATTTACGTGAATAAAAAATCCATCTGCCTAGCCTTTTCCCAACTATTTTGGGGTCAGCTTCCAGTCTAACCGAATGCAGCTGAATACCAGTATTTTACATGGAGCGACTGCCTATCTAACTACTACAACCCAGTAACTGAGTAATACGATATCCCTTGGTAAGACTGGTTGTCAAACTTTCGGGCTTTTGACGACCTGTAACGACTGTCAAAGATCTATGAATAACAGCCAGGACCAACGGCTTTACGTCCTTTCCGAGGCACGGAGAAATTTCGGTATGTAAAAATGGTCACCCATCCGCGGACCAATCCCGGCAATTGTAGTTTTACTTGATGGATTGACCCGTGCTGCTGCGATTACTTAGCCACGAGATATTAAATGGCAAATAAATCGACGACCCACTTAATTTAATTGGAAACCCATGCCAATAGACGCCTGCATCGCCCCAGGCGGTTGGCTAAGGAGTTATCAACCTTATTTACAAGTAAGTAATTATGCATTTAAATCCGCTAGTGATTGACGCACTTTAGCAAATTGTAATTGTATAGAAAATGATATAGATTTTATACAGAACTGGTATTATAAAATTCATGCTGATTCATTTATATTGATTTATAGAACATTTATATTTGTTTTATTGCCATTTAATGACTCCACAGCATGCTGACGACTTAATTCGCACGTTAGTTATAGATTCTAGAGCAATTTATTGTAAGGGCTTATGTCCACCTTAGTTTGCTATGCTAAAAATCACTATGATCGTTAGCTCTTTCCGACCGATTTCGTTCACGGTGGCCGTCTCAACGGAGATTAGCCAGGTACGTAGGAGATATAGTGCACATGCGTGTGCGCAAACACAGGTGCACTCTCTGTTCCTTTACTGACTTAGTCCGGACAGATCAGGCGCAGGAAAAACCTAATATTTACATTTCTTATTCATAATGAGCTTGCATTGGTTATGGTTCATCAAACAAAATTATCCGTTTAAAATTTAGTTTTTTCTTAAATTTGAGCTCTGATATTATTACATTACTGCCGCGGCATGCAAAAGGGGAATTCGCAAAGGAGAGGGGACGTATGTGTGTCTGGGCTTCGTCCATCAATGCCTTGTTGCGGCCAAGGCTTGTGTATAGTACTTTTCTTAAATAATGCGCGGAAATTCAAACTAATTTATCGAGAATGAATGTCAAACAACGATATTTTTTTACGCGCCAATAAGGTTAATTTGTTTCTTTTTTTCTTTAAACGGCTCTATTTGCAATCCAAATCGAAATTTCAATAAAATCTTTGATAAGTTACCTCCTTGGTTGCCATGTGTCGAAGTAAAAAGTACGTTCTATTTTTAAATTACACGACAGATATGAGTTTTCGTAGTAGTTTATTCGGCCGCTAAACACGACAGATATGGTTTTTCATACTAACATTGCCGGCCGCCCGCTCGCATGTATTTGACCAGTACAGTATTTTCGATTTATCTCGAAGAAGGTTGTTGATGCTCGAATTTCTTAGTATGTTGCAATCGTGTATTAAAAAATGTTTTCTACCTACCAAATTATTGTTATTTTACTCTTTTAATTTGCCTCATACCTCATATAGTTTAGGGGGGATGCGCTAACGTAGCCCGCGAGATTCAAATTTTCTTGAGTATTTTCCATTTTGAAGGTCAGTGTCAGGTTGAATGTTGATTAAAATATAATTCGCGACCGTAACAAATATGGCTTTACATAATTATAATCATTACAATCAGCAATACAACTCCATAAGTTAGCATAATTGTCAAATGTCATGATTTCATGAAATAGTCATTTAATGGGATTACATGAACTTATAGAGTTGTATTGATAATTTTTATGATTATAATTCTATAATTAAACATTTGATACGGCCGCGAATCATATTTAGATCAACGTAGAACATGATACTGACCTGCAAATTGCAAAAACGTAAGAAAATTTGAATTTTGCGGGCTACCTTGACGGTTTCGCCTTAATATTTTGCATTTCTAAACAACACCACGATACCTTGTATCGTGTAAACTGTCTCCTTACTAGAATGTGTATGTAAACAATATCGTTTATAATAGAAAGTAGCGCATGCAGCCTCGTGCTTGGCAGTGTTAGCACCTGTATCAACAAACTATTAATCATTATTACTCTTACATCATTTCTGATTTGTTAATCAGTGTTGTTAATAATCATTCTGTAATTAGCATTTCTCATTACTATGAAGAAAGTAATTCTTTCTCTTTTGTATCGTTACAAACTGTATGAGAATAGTTATTAGAAAGAAAGAAATAACATTCTTTTATTTGCGGTAAACATGACGCAAATAAAGAACGCAAATACAGAAAATATCAAGTTGTGGGAAATTATGCGTCATATCCACGCAAAACAGTCATCACTTAGCATAAAGGCTTCTACAAACAGGCGCGACACGCGACGCGACACAAAGACACCGCACGTCGCGCGCCGAGCGGTGTCTTTGAGTCGCGTCGCGTGTCGCGCCTGTTTGTAGGAGCCTTCATGCTGCGATGACAGAGCCCCATCGCTGGTGTTCAGCGACAGAGGAAAAGTAAGCTAGTAATGTGGGAGCGGAGTTGACAGTAGTATACAGCGATTTCATTCTTATTAGCATAAAACAGAGTGCTGCTGCTTTTCTCTATAATCATGTTAAGGGGGATGCGCTAAAGTAGCCCGCGAAATTCAAAACTTCTTTCGTTTTTTGCAATTTGCAGGTAAGTGCCAGGTTGTATGTTGATTAAAATATGATTCGCGACCGTAACAAATATGGTTTTACAGAATTATACTCATTAGAATCAGCAATACAACTCCTTAGGTTAGCATAATCCTCAAATGTCATGATTTCATGAAATAGTCATTCAATAGGATCTGTCATGATTTCATGAATAGTCATTCAATGAACTTAGAGAGTTGTATTGATGATTTCTATGATTATAATTCTATAAATAAACATTTGATACGGCCGCGAATCATATTTAGATCAACATACAACCTGACACTTACCTGCAGTCAGTATCAGGTTTACAACCTGATACTGCCCTGCAAATTGCAGAAAACGCAAGTAAATTTGAATTTCGCGGGCTACCCTGACGCTTGCGCTTTAAGTCGTTGACGTTGACATTTTATTTATTTAAAAACACTTATAACTATCATCACAGGCTTACCTAATACAATACTGTAGTTATAGTTAAAATAGCTTACAGAGATTAGACTTAAATTATATTATTACTAGCTTTCAGAAAAGTAAAATGTGGCCAGTGTGAATTCACTCAGAGTACAATTGAAGCAGTCAATCAGTTGTGACATCATATTGAGGACATGACGTTCCTTTGCTGGGGCCTTGGGACACAGATCTGTCTTTGAGAGGGACTGGGCCGTAATCCACCACACGGGCCCATGCAGTGCGGGTTGGTAGTGTCACTATAGGTTTTCAAATATTTGGTTCTAGGACATGTCGGTTTCGTCACTATGTTCTTCCTTCATGCAGAAGAACATATGAAAATTACATATTTTATTTTATTACATGTGCTGTTTACGGGCCCTATAAGAATACCAGCGCTGCGACGTTTTTTTTTTTTAATGTCGCGGCATCATGCTGAGATAGGAGCCTTTTGGCCTCGTACGGGACTTCATTCTTTAAATTTTAATGTTACTTTTTTTTTTATTTATGTTTAGTGTGTTTTTAGTTTAATGTGTGATTTCCTGTGCGAGTCTCAATAAATACTTTTTCTTTTTTTCTTTGTTATGGTTGCATAAAACGACCTATCTTTATAACTGAAGCCTCTGCAGGCACGATGCAAACGCTTCACACACAATCAAATGCAATTTACTTATGAATAGTGATGGATTTGAAACCATGCATTTTACTGGTACAAGTTAATAAAGTGTTCAACCATTGGATTAGATCTATTAAGTGTGTGCAATCATTAAGAGTTCATAGAATATGTTATGAATATGATAATATTGCTGTTAATCAGTAAGCGATTAAATAAATACTAGAGCTGTGCAATTAGATTGTATTAATTGCTGCTACCTACACTTTTGAGTCCTTTAACGGCTATCGCAAAACATAAGGATATGGTGTAGCCTTCTTTGGAGTATCTGGTACCTAATAATAACAAACTGCTATCACCAATCAGAGTGATAAGCAAAGCAATTTGATTATGGCAATTATCCTTTTCTCTTTTAATTGTTCATGAACAATTCGATGACAGTAGTCAAAATATAAAATATTATTTATTTTTAGCCGGAGAATCAGCACTTTTTCAAGTCAAAATGGCAAAAGACAGTCCTCCAAAATGACCGCCCTTCACCACTGCCTAGTGTTCTAGCTGGTAAAAAGAACTGGTGCTAAACTACTCCCCAGCAATGCGATCTATACAAGCTACAGGACACTCCACAACACGAGAGGCACCACGTGCTAAAGTTAGTCCTACTCAATCATTAAGCCAGCACAGGTGCATTGAGAATTCCAGACAGCCATTACTTTACCAGCTAAGCTGTAAGTATAAGCTAACTATGTCATTCGCTAAACTTATAAATATTACTGCTAGTTTAAATAATAATGACTATAGTTTGCAAAGTCGTGTTCTACACCTGGTTGAACTGATATCTAAAATTGCATGCACGAATATTGTTGTGATTAAATGAAATCAGGCTGCAAAACAGGGTGGGTCTATAAGAACACATGCCAAATTTTGAGCTGGTTCCATTTAGATTGCCATCAAACGGTAAAAAGATGAAGAATATAGAATCCGTCGAAGAATTAAAGAAAAGACATTCAAAAATGGAACTCAAGTGATGCTAGGCCTAGCAATAGATCCACTTGTGGTCAACATTTTCTACGTTATGTTTTGTATAAGGTTTGCGCTAGATCTATTCTTTCGAATTTTGAACATTTCCAATTCAGATGGAACTCTGATTTCGGATTCAAATTTGGAATTTCGGATAGGATGCAGTGCGCAAACGCTGTAAAGCCAAGTACATTTTACTAGGGTAGACTTTTTGGACAAACTGATCAAATAACTGATCAGTAAATCAAATCACATGCTTGTTTTTGTGAGAATGACGAAGTAAAATAACCACGGCTAAACAATCAAGTTGATTTATAAGCCACTTTCAAGAAATCTTGTAACAGTTTCGTATTCTTCAATCCAAAACATTATAAAACTAATCCTAACCAGTTAAACAAACTCCCATTAATTATCGAATAAGGAATAAATTACATTCCATATAAGATAGCACAATAGGAAATAGCGGACATTGATAAAAAGCTAATAAAATTTAACGAGCACAATGTTTCGGGCTATCTGACGCCATTATTGTATTGTTAGTTCGTAGATTTGCATTTAATTATTTATTGTCTTTGAAAGGTACTTAAGCCGGACCAACAATGGTTTGATATTCTTCGATTGAGATCTTTCCATCTCGTCTGATAGATTTAATCATTTCGATTTGTACTTCATTATTATTATTCTTAGTGTTTTTGAAAGGTTGGTACTAAGGCCTGTGCTCACGACTCTTGTCGTAAATCTCGAAAATGAAGATATAATAATGAACTCATCTCAGCCGCTTGCATAGATATATGCAGAGATCTGTAGGAGAACCAAGGTAAACTGACATAGTCCGAAGAATTGCTAAATTTAAGTGGCAGTGGGCAGGGCACATTGCTCGCAGAAAAGATGGCCGACGGGGCCGAAAGGTTCTGGAGTGGTGACCGCATACCGGAAGTCGTAGCATCGGAAGGCCTCCTACAAGGTGGACCGATGACCTTGTGAAGGCCGCAGGAATCCGCTGGATGTGAGAAGCACGGAACCTGTCGAGGTGGCGATGCTTGGGGAGGCCTATGTCACAGTATAAATATGGACAGTACAGAAACTACGTAGTAAACTTTCGAAAAGAACACTCACACCGACACGCTGTCGGTTGCAGATGTGTCGAGACGAGTGGTCGGCGCGATCTTTTAAAAAATGGAGCGTAGGTAATAATTTCAACAATTAGGCCTAGTTTCCATACAGTCCATGTTTATATTGTGCCTATGTCCAGCAGTTGATGTCTTTCTCCTGAAATGATGAGATATATGCAGTTATCACCGTTGTGGCGCCATCTACATCGCCACATGCGAACTACGCATCAAAGACCTGACGTTACACAACACCATGACGTCACACAAATCCTGCATCGCGCAATTAGAGTTTACCGCGACACGACACCCGTCTGGTCGGAGGATCCGCCCTTTTCTATGGTGGATGAGTGAACTTTACACCCTGTTCCTTATACCCCTAAACCTTTATCATCGTCATGCCCGTATTCAAATTTACTGTGGTATCAGTGCAGTACGACTTCTTCTTCCATGCATCTGTATTTGCTCATCTCACAATTCACTTCTGTTCTATACCCGAGTCAATTTAGCGTGGCAATAGCGGTCATTAACCCACCTACATTTTCTAGTTGCATTTTGTTTTTATAATACCATACTAAATTAATAAAAATAACAAAATTATAAACTAACTTAACTAAAACTATTCACAAACTAAAATATTGCATCGAAAAATTCATCCGCATCGCTGTCGACTGGTAATTTGTACCCAAGAGACTGGCCGCATTGCCACGTTGTATGGCAATGCTAAGCCTGTCCTAGCATTCTTTATTTAAAAAAGTGAAATAAAGTCCGTTTACATCCTGAATCAATATCTATTGTGATCTTCAACATGTTCTATTGACGAAAAACCATACACAGTTTTTAGTTTGAGTTCCTAGGGTTATTAGGAAAAGGGCAATAACCGCTATTGCCATGCTAAAGCGACTGGGGTATAGCTATATCATCTAAAATCTACATTCATGTTATTCTTCCCTCTTCAGCCATGCAGCAAGTTAACAGTTGCAGTCAATTATTTCAATTAACGCAGAACGATAAGCCTTTACTGCTTTCCTTTATTTGATTAACGTGGAAGGCGTTTCCACTGATTGGCCCGACGGTCAAGGTTACTGCATTGATTAACTGATTTTTAATGGATTTCAGTTGAGTTGCTATAGGAAGTTATAACAAAATTAACAACAAATCTTAAATATTGCAGACTACACTTGAAGTTGTTGAATATAATGAACGCCTAAGACAAACGATCCAGTTAGAAAGGTCCAGGTTTGGAAAGAGGCGGACCGGTGAGTGGAAATCGATTGAGCAGTGCTCAAATTACCGATATACCTACACACCATCTTTTCGTCGCAATCTCAAGAGTTTAAGACGAAAATCTTTTATTGGTGTGTGTTGCCACTAATTACTTTAACGTGTTTGCTGACTATAAACCATATGATAAGGCTCTATAATAACCAGTGATAGCCTAGTGGTGTGACCGTCGGACTGCCAAGTCATATGTCTCGCGTTCGAACTCAAGGCACGCACCTCTGACTTTTAGGATTCATGTGCGTATTGTATAATTATCACAAACGATGAAGGAAAACATCGTGAGGAAAACATGCCTAAGAGATATTTCTCGACGGGATGTGAAGCCAAGTCAAAGGCCCATGGGCGGCATAAAAATTCTGACACCGGGTTAGTCACTAACCACACGAAAAAGAGGAAAATAAGGCTGAAAGTCTCTCAAAGGGTAATAGAGAGGGATATGCTTGAAGTTTCCTTGCGTGATCAAATTCGCAGGAAAACCACGTTAACTGACAGAGCCTGAAGAATTACCAACTATCACAATCATATTGTCAAACTAGTCACGAATCTGGATATTTTATAGAAGCCAGTAATGACAAATGTTCGAAAAACCACTAAATTAAGACGCTCCAGTGTCTAAAATATCAATACATCAATTCCATCTAATCAACTCAAGTTTGTGTGCCGTGTCGTGTCCGTCACTGAATTTAAATTAGGTCTCCTTGCAATAACAGCCGTGATTCGAATCCTGATGATGTTGCCTAATAAGACATGCAGACGATTTGCCTAGTGAAATCTTAGTTGAGAGGCATTGTAGGATGGTTGTCTTGTTGTGTGTGAAGACTTTATTATGTAATCAATTCCGGTCGTAAAAAGAGTTACTACTTTTTCAGAGGAAACAGTTATAAATGTGTTACGGCGTGTACGCACGAACGAAGAAGAACATGGTGAACACGAACATCGGACACTTTGTTCGCATGCACTAACGAACATCAAATACTGTGTTTGTCAAAAATGTTCGTGGCGAATCCATGGCTACTAAAATGAGCCCGTTGAGCGCAAACACAACTCGAACTGTGCACTTTACTAATTTACGTCCACACGTAATGGTGGCACTCCACATCGCTATTCGGTATTCGCGTTTTTTACGGTGTTATATTTAGCTATATAGTGTACAAGTCCGAATAACTCGAACACACCGTCCACACATCGTCATGAACAGCGAATATATGCCGAACATTCAAGAAATTTTTTGCTATCTTTTTGGTAATCTGAGCGGAAAGATGGACGTGTTGACGGCAGCAGCTACTTATTATTTCCTCTGTGTTCATTACCAATACATGTTGGGCGTACATAAAACACCGCACTCTACTGAGCAAGCCATGTGTGGACGGTAAACGAACTTATTCGGTATATTCTCAATCCTTTGATATGTGACCAAAAAGCGACAAACCGGCGGATACGACTGCTCGTGTATTTGCGTATTCGTCTTATTTATGAAAAATAGGCGTATAGAGTAGCTTCACATAGTCGTATTTGGGCAAATAAGAACACGAATAGCGATGTAAAGTACCACCGTAAGAACCAAATGTTTCGTGTTCGATGTTCGTGTTCACCATGTTTTGTTCGTTCGTGCGTACACGCCTTTAGGTACACTAACTAAAATAACATTAGTATGTGCCTACCTATTTAAAATTTGATTTAAACAAAGTGCTTATTTCGTAACTTTATGAATCACTTTATTCCTAGAATATTTACTTCCGGGTCATAAGGTTATCGAATGCAAACTTTGGAGTTTACTTACGACGTAAAATACTGAAAGTGGGTCACTTATTTTTTTATATTATTACATACACGAACATTTTATGAGGTGTAGATATTATTTTTAAAGTCAATTCGTCAGTATTGGTTACAAATAGAGACAATAACAACTTATGTGGTTTACCGCAGATAATGTAACCACTTTTATTTTTACTGCCCATTACAGACCTATACAGGTAACTTTATTTAATCAGTGCTTACTCGGTGTGAGCAAAAGAATAATTATTTTGTTTTCTATTATTTAAAGCAAAACATTACGCCTGTATTTCCGAAGGCACAGTATAAATATGGACAGTACAGAAACTACGTAGTAATCGTTCGAGACTCACACAGACGTGCTCATTGACGAGACCCCAAGCGATTGTCGCGGTGCTCTCAGTTGCGGGTGCCGTGTCGAGACGAGTGGTCGCCGCGATCTTTTTAAAAATGGAGGGCAGGTTATTATTTTAACAAATAGGCCTAGTTTTTTCCATATTTATACTGCGCCGAAAGGTCGAGGTGTACCTACTACCTACAGCTACATCCACATTTCGCCAGTTATGTTTAAGTCCCATGTAATTAAGGTGAGCCTATTGCCATCGAGTTTACTGCTTGATTTCGAATGTCATAGGCCCGATGGCTAATTCCCCAAAGTCATCAGATCGAACGTCGATGTACCACAATTTCGAATAGCCATTAGAACGAGCGTCCGTTTTGCCGAAAAGCCATTGTAACGATAGTCCTATACATAGAATGTCTATTGGATCGACGTGCCCGTAAGTCGAAATCTATTCTTCATAAAATATTCAAGAATAGTAAAAGAAGTATACTAATTGCCATCAACCAGACACAGATCCAGACTATGAATCGGATATCCAGAATATAGATCGACCTCCATTTTGACAGTTAAAGCCAGCTTTTATAAGTATCTCTAAGTATCTCCCTGAACACTGAGTTTCACACACAGCCCTGCGTTGTCTCACTGGGTGGGTGAATTTGGGCTACTTATTACTTTTTATTGTATTACCTGGTTTTGTCTACTTTAGTTTGTTTTGTTCATAATTTGTCTGTTTTGCTTTTGTTTTAGTTTAGTTTAATTTATTTATTAAGTTTTTTTCAGTGCAACTTTATAATATGGGATTTTATTTCTATTTTTTTTTGTAAGTTACGACAACGTTTTGTGTGCATGCAGAGTTTACCTATAAGTGATTGTTACACTTTATTCTGATTTGTTGCTTCTGTTTCATTTGCTTATACCAGTGTATACAATTGTTATTGTTATAGTTGTTATTATTTTCCATTATTTCTGTATAGAATCAATATATCGATATAGAAGAGATATATTTATTTTGATATAGAATCATTTTTTTTCTTTCTAACTGAACAGACAGCTGTGCTGCTGGGGAGTTTGTTGCGCCACTTCTTCTTCCCAGCTAACGCACTAGGAAGTGGTGAAGGGTGGGCATTTTGGGGGACTGTCTTATGTAATTTTGACGATCGAAAAGTGCTGATTCTCAGCCTAGTTTAAAATAAATGACTTTTGAATTTTGATTACTATAGCAATATTTGACGCAATAATCAATCAAATTAAATGTTCTTCAGAAATAACTGAAAAGCAGCCTGCTTAATTAGTAGGTATAAATGGGCCATCCACCAAGACCGAGGCCAAGGCCGAGCGCACTTGGACAACGGGCTCGCCAAAAGTGTACTGGGGGCTTAAGAGTGGGGCGCATCTTCGTGGATGACACTATATAAACAGCTTAGGCAGCTAGGCAGCTTTTCAGTTTACATTTCAGTGGTATTTACTAATCACCTACTTATTTTTCTATGGTGAAAGTAGGTATTCTCTATAATAAATGTATCTTACAACTGTTCCATACTATTCAAGAAGGTTAATGCTAGTCAGAGATGTTCGCGAGAAGAAATAAGTATAATATCTAAGAGTCGATTATATATTTACTATGGCGTATTCATTCTTATAGAAGTGTGATGTGCACAGACATGTAATTATCACCTATGTGATAAGTATGTGAGTGTGAGTAGGTACTCTAACGTATGTAATTGCAGTCAAATCATTAAGGATAGGTACACAATGCAATTTCAAATAGGTTCTTAGTTTCATTAATACATATTATTTTGTAGTTAGTACCTACCTATGCATAAATGCTGTAGACTATAGATAGAAAAATCTTAAATTACTCTCTGTAGGTACCATCGAAGAAGTTCATATCCAACCACTATAAGGACTATTCTTGCTTGCAGCGCTCAGTGGCTATAGAACCGGGCCGGTAACAGATGTGGTCATCGTGTTCACGGGATTTTGTTTTGAAACTGGTTAGATATGAACTTCTTTGATGGTACATACTCAGCAAAGGGCTTACTCGCGAAAAATTGTAACGTTTTACTTTTAGGTTGGTACCTAATCATTATTACAGAATTACAAGTAGTTTAATTAGATGGCTTATTTTTACAACACATCGCACCTTTGGTAGAACAAGGGCATAATTGTCATAAATTGCCAAACGAATGTCTTTGTCCCTCCAGTTCAAAGGGCCTTTTTAAAGCATTTCTGCATATTTAAGTCATTTTGGCAATTTATGACAATTATGCCCTTGTTCTACCAAAGGTGCGACATGTTAAAAAAATCCTATCCACCGTGAGGACCAACTGACGGGGTCCGTTAGGGCCAATGCCTGCCAGGGTTGCGAGTTTGTCCGAACGCGATATCGTGGCCCTGGCTCACAGGCAACGGAAGGAACACGGGTGGGTTTTAGTCAGTAATAGTCTGACACGCCCTCCCGCTCCGCCCAGAGCGGGAGAAGTTATTTGATAATTTCCCAACCCCCTAAAAAAAAAGGTATCGTACTGAGTCTATATATGTGGTAATTTTAGGAAAAAACTAATATTTTTTTTCGATGGGAAATTTTACCAGGTTATTACATGGAGCGCGGGCGGCCGTCGTTTAGCAGGTATCTACAAGACATAACTCATGAACCCTGCTGATTTATAATTGTTAATGGATTTGGGGTAATTTTTGTACAAAAAATGTGAATTTTAAATAGCAATAAGTAACTTATTTATTTTCAATAATAATAAAATAGAACCTTTTTGGTAATGTTATTGCAGTACAATGTGCCCATTTCGGATCGGTCAGGGCTTTTTCACATACCTATTGTATACAAGGTGAATTGAAATAATAGAAGTAAAAGTGTATAACCTGCGTAATGTTTCTTCGTAAACCTGTAAACCATTCCCATACTTTGATCAAAACAATTATTGTTTAGTTCCAAATACTGACACATGGTGGCGCTGTTATAAATTCCATATAGCAGTAGATCAGCCTATAATGTTCCCATTACAGGCACACAGACCTCGATGAAAGGGAGTGAGCTGTAATCCACCACGCGAGCCCAGTGCGGGTTGATAGATGTCACATGTCTTCGAGTTTTTGGTTCTAGAACATGCCGGTTTCCTCACGATGTTTTCCTTCACCGTTTTGAGAGCAGTGGTGATGAAATAATTTACACAAAGTAAAGCACCTGTCTGGGTTCGAAGCTACAACCTTCAACTCGTAAGTCGCGGCCGTTACCACTGGGCCACCACTGCTCGATAATTTTCATCTTTCGTCAATGTGGTTGGTTGACACTGTAGCTGAGCAATTGCAATATGCGATATAAGCAATTGGTTTCATCAATGAACGGAGTCAATGATTGTCTGCAATCAATTTTGGTTTTATTAACAACGCTACAAGAGGCTACAAGTAAAAATACAGACGTTTATCGTCGCTGCGCTTTCCATAATCGCTATTTGTTTTTTACACACTTTACAGGAGACGCAAAAAAATGATTTTCTCAAAAAATATCTGGGTATTTTTTGAGAAAATAAATTTTTTGCGTCTCCTGTATTCAAATAATTTACTTTTACTTTAAATACATATTTAGCGTGTTTATAATGGAACTTTCGATGTATGAATGTCACATAGCTACATTCCGTAACTCTTTAAATATTGCATTTATCACATAGCTGTTTTTACAGTATTTGTGTATTGAAATAAAGATTAAAACTGCATAAAAAACCGAAAATGACGAAATAACACGTAGCGACTTTTGCACGCGCAACGACGATATGTAGTTTTGTTCTATACCATACTGAAAAACATAAGGGTCAATAAGTTCATGATTGACTTTCCAAAATATATTTATTAATAGAATTATTGTTTTAAAGTAAGTTTTTGTCAAGTTGAAATAGTGGATGGGGGAAAACATTAACGGAATCTGAACGGAATGCTTGAGTTTCCTTCTGTAATACGGACCTTAGACGGACATCAGATAAAAGACAGCGGCGAATGGCAGACGCTTTGTGGCGGTCACCGCTCTTCTACTACTGTAGGCCAGCAGATACAGAAACTTAATAGCATACTGATGATGGGAAACAATTAAGAAATCTTGGCTATATTTTTATTAAAACGCTCCCATTTCAAGGTGGAGCGATGACCTTGTGAAGGCTGCAGGAATCCGCTGGATGCTGGAAGCACAGAACCGGTCGAAGTGACGGTGCTTGGAGGAGGCCTATGTCCAGCAGTAGACGTCTTTCAGCTAATAATGACTCCGATTTCGATTTGTTGGCGGATATCAATAGCACCTAGCAACAAGGTCGAAAGTTCTAACAAAAAATATCGATGTATCAATCAATAAACAGTGACAAGTACTTATGATATGAGTTGGTTTCAATCAAGACGACTGGTTCGATCGAGTCCTAGCAAGGTCGGTCAGATTTGTGGTGAGTTTCAACCGCTAACTTTGAGCTGTGTTATTGAATCTGACTGTTAGGCTGTGCACACATTATTTTAGTAGCAGAAACTCTCTTAAAAGGATTAAAAAAGAGATGATTGTTCCGTGTTGACCTGCATAGTCTGTTTGTTCCGGCTAATCTCCGAAACGGCTGGACCGATTTTGACGGGACTTTCACTGGCAAATAGCTATTTTTATATGGAGTAACAAAGGCTACTTATATTTTAGAAAAATAATTAAGGTTCACGCGGGCGAAGCCGCGGTTAGCGGCTAGTATTACTTAAGAAGAAGTTAGGTTGATGTTACAAATAAGGTTAGGTTCATTTACATAAATAACTGTCATTGCTAAAACTGCAGCAACATGTCACAGTTTGTCAAACCATTACACGTAAAAGGAAAATAACTTTATAAATAATTTAAGGCGAATTTTCCTAGTAGGTAGGTTATAATATAAGATGTAAGATGCGTTCATTGTTAACTCAATTATACAAAATGGAGGATACAGCTGTGTGATGAAAATAAAGAGAATGAGGTTATTCATGATATGAAAAAATAATGTGTTTAGCACATGTTTTCCTCAGTTAAACAAAAAATACGATGCATCTTTCATTTTCCCAAGGACAAACAAAATTATGGAGCAAGGTAAACTAAGCATCAGATAAATTGTCTATTATTAGTTGTTATTTACCTTCCTGACTTAAAAAGTTTTTCAGAATTTTATTGTGGTACGATTAAATATGGCTTCCGTAACAAATATTATTACTGTAAATAGACATTCGAATATTCAAACTTTTGATTGTCCATGGAGTTTCTTGCTCTTTCTTCTCCATAGAGATGCGACTGTCTGACTAACTAACCAACTCCTTAACAATTCAAATGCCTGTGAATGGTTTTTATCTGAAATAAATGCTTTTAGTTCGAGTTTCATTTTTCACGTTTCATGCAAATCATCACTCTAATTGCCGGCCTAATTGCAGTCACAATCTGAATCATTTTGAATTATATAATTTCTAACCCATTGCTTCGTATGTTGAAAAAAATGTCTTCTCAACAACGTAAATAGTGCAATGAATGTTGTTGAACTGTCAAAATGAAACAGATTGTTATTGATGATCGTGTGTTACGCAATTATGGTTCTGATTTAAGCTTCGTACAGACAAGCGCGACGCGACAGCGCGGCGCGACACCGGCTATTGTTATACCGTGAAGTTTTCTTAGAAATTGTATTGTTCGAGTCGCGTCGCGTTGTCGCGTCGCGCTGGTCTGCACGAGCCTTTATGGGTTTAACAGATTTACAATTATCGATATCTGGTTTCTCAGGCCTACACAATAATGTGTGCATACCTTTAGACTTGCGTTCAAGAAGATCATGGTTATCTGTGCTCTGCTGATTAGAACCCGCGCTATATTAATTAAAACAACTTGTAAGATGACTGGTAATCAATAATTAACAACAAGATGTTTATACTGTTGTATTATTTTGTTGTTTTGATGTTTGGCTATGCTACACACGTAGTATAGCAACCATAGAAACGGGTTTGCTACGGGTTTTGTCGACGGAAGAATAGACAAAATGACAGATGTGATTGTTTATTTGTCATTTTGTCTATTCTTCCGTCGAAAAACCTCTGTTCTATTGTGGTCATGGTAAGTGGGCTGGTGACAGAGTATATCTATACACTGTCTTGAGTTCCTGATGATAATTCGGAAGTGCACCAGAACTGTCTGTCCACCCAGGTTAGACCGTACTGGAGTAAATGTAAGACCATTATAATAAATCAAGACAGAGCGCTGTCAACGGTGAAGTGAGGCCGGTTTCGTAAACATGTGTGTATTTAGTGAGGTGTAGTTTCATTGTAAATGTTTGCGTGTGAGCGTGTATGCACAGAGCTTCACTGATTTGTTCGCAGCGCTATAAAAATGTCTTGGTTTTTATGTGGTTTGAGGAGTAAATAAAGTAATTTCCTTTGAAGAAAGTGCGGTTGTATTTTTTCTTTGTGAATTTAAGGCTACTTCGAATGGCAGCGATTTGAACGTACTCAGATATTGCTATTCTGGTATTGAGTATCATCTCGGATCCAGGAAAACGGTATGACACGGAGGTACATTTGCTTCACTTCTCCATTGGCCATCTGATGAGCATTGGCCGCCAATGTTTGCGACAGTTAGATAGTAATTTAACAGGCTCGGTTGAACTTGTATAACCTCGTGGATGTCACCGCGCTTGTGTGTAACACAGACGGAACCAGTTCCGAGCTTTCGAGAGAACGCCACTGACTCATGCGCAGGTTTTGCAACACTTTGTGTACTGTTGCTTTGTGGGAGGTAATTATTAGTTGAATATCTGAGTGTTGCATTAGCATGTTGAGAAAACAGGTCAGCCCCAGCGTTCCCGTGGGTGTCTTAAGAGGTGATTATATGGGCTACCTAGTGAACTAGAATATTAATAATGAATTGCGATTATAACACTGAATTTGATGTTGTAACCGGTTTAGGTGTAAAAAAGGCACTTGGAAAGTTTCCAAATACTTTTTATACATCTTAAACTAAATATTCGGTGTTACGATATTAATTATTGCATTTCATAATTCATAATTTAAATTCCATACAGTAATATTGGCACATTAATCAAAACAGCGAAATATTTTTGACAGCTATTTGCGACGTTGCCGACTATCTTTAAAAACGCTCTTAATGTTATTTTCTAGCACAAACTGACCGAGTACAAAGTGACATTAGTCTTTTATTTTTTAGTACAAACAGCAGGGTAATTGCATAACACACTAACAGTAGCAATGGCTTTAATTTTGACAGTTCAACAACATTCATTGCGTTATTTAGGTTGTTGAGCAGACAAATGTTTCGAACATATATGAAGCAATGGATTAGCGACATCCTTCAA
This sequence comes from Agrochola circellaris, assembly GCA_914767755.1. Classification (NCBI taxonomy): domain Eukaryota; kingdom Metazoa; phylum Arthropoda; class Insecta; order Lepidoptera; family Noctuidae; genus Agrochola; species Agrochola circellaris. Next base: position 6,452,122 of record OU611850.1, on the reverse strand, counting down.
AATCATGCAGATTCTGATTCAAAGGGTGTTATGCAATTAGGGTGGTGGACTGCTGGTTGACTACAAAGTAACGTTAGTTTTTTAGACACATCTGGATTGAGGTTTACTTGGATGGCAAGCTGCCAGACTCGATACTTTTCAGTGATTTGTTTTGTCCTGTCGTCCTGTCCTAACAGGAAATGTTTATAAATAATCTAGTTTAAGGAATGGACAAGGATGTGAGCGTGAAGTGAGCTGTCAATAGTGTTAATCCCTAGCATCCTGCCGGTCGATTTGAGACAGTGACAGCTCACTTCACCTAAGTTTCACGTTGATATTTTTACAGAATCGACCGACAGTTTATCTGTTGTCTAGTGGCAAATATTTCGCGAAAAATCTGGCTATTTGCTCGTTTTTATAGATTAATCATTCTGTTTCAATGAGTCCGGGGAATACCCACTCCGCAAAACAGTTTAGTTATTATGTTAATTAAAATAATGCGGTCAATTAAATATTTTTTCTCACCATTCATTTAAAAGTATAATAACAGAATCGACGCGCGTACTCATTTTATCTCCCATTAATCATAAATTATGGCAAATTAAAGTGAAAAGTCAAATGTCAGACGTTAACGTCATTTATGATTACGTCACATTTGATTACTGCTGCGTCATAATTTAATTACCCTTGCATGCATAAATATCTTAGCGGTCTATTGGCCTGGTGGTCAGGGTCCATGGGTCCATTCAGCTGAAAAGATTGACAAGTTGTCACGGCAGTATTTTTTAGATTAGACCTAAGTGTGTAAGATGCTTTTTTATATTTATAAGGCTAGTTGGAGTGACATTATAGGAAGGCTAGGCGTATGCGTGGTACTGAACGTGTCTGAGATCCAGTACCACAAAACATTAGACGACAGCGAAAATATAACCCGACCAAGTGAAACTGCTCGTTGGTTTCGTATTACACGTATGTTACTTTGAGTTGATTGAATTTGGGATTATTTGTTTCGCTACGTAACTTAGTAGAAGTTCTTTGTTTACAAAATTTATAGCTTCTCGTGACGGGGACTTTAGGACCTTTTTGTGAAAACAAAAGCTACGCTCCAACGGGTGCGGCAAACTTTTAAAGTAAAATGCACCGAACGTATAAAACGAAAACACTTGTATCGGAAGCGACAGCCCTGACTAACTGATTACCTTGAAGCAGGCTTAGATTTCGTGCAAACAGGTCTGCATGTGTGAGTCGATTCGATCATTGTGTTTAGTTGAAATACTGTATACCTATACTAATATGTCTGCTGTGCCCAGTTGTCCTCTGTTACTTGGGACATGGGTTATTAACACAACTGGCGAAATGTGGGAGTCAACTGGCGATACATGAGGCCTTAAAATTGTTTTATGTCATTATTTTTTCTTTTCTTTTTCTTTCGGAGAATACAGACGGTATTAAGGTAATTTAAGTTACTAACGACAATTTTTCTTAAAATACGCAGTGTACATTTACAATGTGGAATATCCTAAGTCGCAAAAAAAAAATTTTGTTGAGGAAAACTGGCAGATTTTTTTGTGCAGTTCGCTACTCTTTCCTCCCATAGCTCAAGTAGCTACTGACTGCTTACCTACTTCAAAACGGTACTGAAACTGCAGTAAATCTAATCTTTCAAGCTATAAAGCACCTTATAGTGCGTAGCATTTAATAGGTTTTAAATATTACATAACACCACGTGCCCACGTGTAATCGTAGTAAAAAGAGAAAGTTTGTTTGTGTGATTGCATCTCAAGAACTACAGACCCAATTTGAATAAAACTCGGGCGATTGCACAGCTCATTACAATCTAAGATTGGTTACCCACTTCTCTAAATATTATAAAACATAGTCGTTTTTTGTATCTGTTTGTGTGACCGCGTCACAATCTGTTGCATATTTTAGAAGTACACTTCTAAAGTGTATGCAATGGATTGTGATGCGATTTTCGCCATCATTCCGGAAGTTTGATGTTATTAAAATTAGTAATCAAAGAATTTGTCTAGTACCATTACAACAGAGATGAATTATTGAAAAAGGTGCAATAATGGGTAAGTAATTGAAATTAATTAAATATTTATTTATTTGCTTTATTTGATTAAATTAAATCGCAAGGCTTCATTCCGTACACACTCCATCAAAACATGTTGCACATATCACACATTTTACAATTTATTACTGTCAATTTTTGTACATGAAACCTGTCAGGGCACTGCAAAGCACGATGTTGATTTGCTCCACTGTCAGTTATGTCACCCATTGTCGCTAAAGGCTGTTAAGGGGACTACAGGACCTAAACGTGCCTAAACGCAAGTTTTATAATGCCTAAAAGAATATGATCCACTGCAGTAAACAAAATCAGAAAAATATATGATATTCTTCAGGATATATGCTAGTATGATAGTGTGTTGAAAACATAATACAACTAATTTGATACGATAGAAAAAAATCATGAAGATACCTCTAAAAATGTCTTTTAACGATTAAAAATCATATTAATTTACATGCAATCATTCTGATTTTTTGTCAGATTATTCTACAAGCTACATATTAGCATAATAGTGTTTTAATTTTCCAGTCCAATCAATAGATTTTTTGTAAATCGCTAACTGCTTCATATTTTGCAATAAATTGCGTCGTGTCATCGCGCTTCTCTTTCATTTCTATGCAGTCCGACAGTGACCGCGCTTTAGCTGTTGTAAGCCTCTTAAATCAAATCTATACCTGATTTTGCTCAAACCTTTCAATGGAGGAAAAGGTACCTTTGCCTACGCATTCTGAACTAATTTTAATAAACATGCAATTCATAAGTAGGTTACTTAAATAAGTATCGTTTATTTCGGAATCAATTGATTCTAGGTGAGTAAGTATGAATCATCATCATGCACTTAAAGCATTGTACAGACTGGCGCGACGCGACAGCGTTACGACGATACGGCTCAAACAAACAATTTCTAAGAAAACTTCATAGTAGAACACTACCGTCGCGTCGCGCCAGTCTGCACGAGGCTTTAATCTATAGCAGTCAAACGTAAGCCTGTCTACTAGATCCCATGTGACTAATCTGAATATATTTTAAAAGCATGGTTTTGGTTGGATGCACTGTGAAAAATTACTGCCAGGATTTAACTAGCGGACCATGAATGAATTGAATGAATGAACACAGAAAATGAATGAATTTTGTGTTAAAAGCAATTTATTACCACAGGATGTTTCCTCAGTCCTTATTGGAAACATACTCGATAAAGTAACACATTTCCAGGCCATAAGGTTCAATTTACATTGCCGCGGAACGAAATGGAAGCGAATTTTTGTAACGAAATTGTGTGACGCATAATGAACTTTATGTCAATAGGGATGTTGAATAAATTTAATTTTTTTTTGTACGTCTGGTAGATTATTAAAAAGATACATATTTTTTCTTTTTTTAGTTAGGTACCTATTCGAAAGTTTACGGCAATACATTGAGTAGGCAATGCGTTAAAACGCGGCATGACGTCACTGACCGGTATATTTTATACTGACTTGTGACGTAGCGAGCCTCCCCACTCCCCAACTTTAATGCGTTTTATCTAAACCATTTTTTATTAATATGATAAAGCAAAAAATACGTGTCTAATATTGTTTTATTATCTGACTGACGGACTAAATAGTTTTTTTTTTCCCAGTCAACATCCCTATTTTGTAAAGTACAAACTCGATACGAGCCAAAAAATGTCACGTGTCTTCCGACAAATCCTCGCGTATTCTCGGGAATTCTCGCAGCTAGCAGTTTGTATGTAACACAATTGACATGCATAAAGTTAATTTTGCTATGTACAATATCGCTACAAAAACTCGCTTCCATTCAGCGGCAATGTAAATTAAGCCTAACGGTATTTCAAAACGAACCAGCAATTCGAAGACATGTGACATACACCAACCCCACCGGACCCGCGTGGTGGATTACGGCACACTCCCTCTCTCAGAGAGGAGGCCGGAGTGCCAGCAGTGGGAACATTATAGGATGTAACTGATTATGTTTGATACATGAAGCCGCGGTAAAAGCCAATTAAACGACAACAGCTTACGTTCGTAAACAACAGCGAGATAATTACGTGCACGTGAGCGAGTGCAGTTGAGTGATGCGTTTTAATGCTACTCCATACAAAATTCTACAGCACGCGTAGTATGAACATCGTAGAAACCATGGTATAGTAATCTACTTCGCAAGGTATAGCATTCTGAGACAGTGGTCACGTGGGTGACAAGTCTACGTCATCACATCTGTGTTACCAGAAGTTTGTAATAATAACTCCCCAACCACCTTTATTACCTGTGTGAATCCGATAAAACAATGAGGTTTTAATCAACAATTACGTTGGTTTATGGTTAAATTGCATTGTTTCGTTTGTCTAATCAAACGAAACAATGCAATTTAAACGCTTTGTACATATTTTTTAACAGAATGGTGATTGAAAATCATTCCTTATTTCGTGTTTTGTTGCAATAAAGTGGCAACTGGATAGTGACGTAAGCATGTGTCACTCCCAAAATGCCAGACCTTGTTTTATTAGAACATGATAGAAATGAGTTTTGTCGAAGAAGAATAGACAAAATGTTGGATAAACCACCACAATCTGTCACTTTGTCTATTCTTCCGTAGACAAAACCGGTTTCTACGGTGGTCACGCTACGCGTGCAGAAATGTTTCGATAACATAGATAGTTTTGTTTTGACTATTAGTAGATAGTTCATTCATTTGCTATTATTTAATTAATGTTGCTGGGAATTTTGATTACCGTATCAGGCAGTACTTTATAAGCGTTAACTTCGAAACAAGTAAATCTGAGGTGAATACAGGCTCCCAACAATTTCTATGAAACTTCACGGAAATTGTTCTACCGCTGTCGCGTCGCGCCTGTCCGCGGGAGCTTTAAGGATAAATAATGGGGCGAAATATAACTAAACAAAAAATAAATGGAACACGTAATTTAAAAAAATAAAGAATTTCAAAAATGTGGGGTGAACTTTGTGAAGTGAATGCGGAACAAATCAAATCTTTATACTTATGCAAGGTTTGTACGTAAAGGGTTGGTGCCAAGACAAAATATGTTTATCATTTTGTATGTAGCTGTACAAAACCGTATCACAATCGCATCAGACGTGACGATGAAGTTCGAGTGAATGGTACCTACTAGGGATGTAACGTATTTAGGACTAAGTATTAGAAAGAAAGAAAGAAAGAAAAATAAGTTTATTTGTCACAGAAACACGTGCATAAAAAAAAAGATGATAAACTCGAGTAAATAATAAAGAAAATGAAACAGAATAGATTTAAATACAGTAACGAGCACAAAACTGAAATAGTCGGCAGCTGCTGGCACGTCATGACTGTGACAAGAAGGCTTCCACTCAGCATGATGCTGTGCTATGGAGACCCACAGCACAGCGCTGATTTTCAGTGGTCACCCGAAAGATACGTACGGAGACCAAGTCAGGTTTAATGAATTTACATAAATATACAATAAAACAAATAGTACATAAAATAGTCAATATACAACCAATAGTGTGAACAAATACATAACATAACATATAAATAATTATCCGCAGGCATCACCGTGCGCGCATAAAACATAAAAAATAAAACATGTACCCACCTAAAACACCATTATACCAAAGCCTACAAAAAATATTAAGTGTTTTGTCTCGCTCCCACCATCACCTTCGCGTCGCCTACGCACGCGCTCACAATATATTATATATTTAGGACTAAGTATTGTATATTTAGGACTAAGTATTGTATATTTAGGACTAAGTATTGTATATTTAGGACTAAGTATTGTATTTATTCATTTTATTTTTGTCTTATTTTGTTATTTCACTATATGCTGCACCGGTTGACGTCATCACGTCAACGCCGGCTGTCGCTGAAAACCAGCGTTGGGGCTCTGTCTCGCATAGGGTCGCCGAGCGATGGCCGTTTTGCGTGGATGTGACGCATATTTTCCCCCAAATTGTTTATTTTTGTGTTTTGTTCTTTCTTTGCGTCATGTGTACCGCAAATAAACGTATTTTCTTTCTTTCTTTCTAGTTTCCGATACTGATGCCGATAATGGCGGCATCGCCGATTAAATACAACCGACCCGAAACATCGACGCGCGCGCTACATTGTCCTTCCGTCGTTGTCGTAAGCGGGACTGGCAGGAGATCCGCGCAGCGCCTGTTTAGCGACATGGCGACACGGCAATCGGCAGTGTTTGCAGTTTGCTGAGCGTTGGCTTAGCGATGTATTATTTCACGTCAGCTCTATTCGTGATTCTGTTTATTCACACACAATACAAAAGACATACAAACGCCCGAGGTAGGTACATACTTCATTTACTTGATTTATTGATGTGAAACATCTATAGCCGCACGTAAAACCGATTTCTGGCGTGGCGACGCATGCCGTGGCGACGCGTCGCCGCGCTATATGATATTTTTTTAACCTTATATTTAGCCCAATTCAGTTCTTTTCTGCATATTACTTTTACAAAATAATGTCGATGTTTCACATCTGCCAGGCGTCCCGTGACGGCTCACATTTTTATTTACTAAGCCATCCATATCGCGGTATCGCCGATTATTTTCTACAATAATCGGTAGGTTTCGGTATCGTATCGGGAAAATTATATATCGTTACATCTCTAGTACTACCTACATATACCTACGTACATAACATGCTTACATAGGTGTATGTTCGTGAGTATATACCTACGAGTACATATTGACGGAATTTGTCGAGTAAGGAGAATGTTCGTTGTTATTGCCGCGCCTATGTTAATACAGCTGATCATATCTGTATGTAATACGTTACTTTGGATACCTATATTGCTTGGTATTAAACGGTTTCGTAAACATTTAACCCAGCTTCAAAACACACACACTAAGTATAGGCAATAATTAATATCGTAACACCGATTATTTAGTTTTATATATAAAAAAAATATTTGGAAACTTTCCAAATGCCTTTTTTACATCTAAAACGGGTACAATATCAAAATCAATGTTATTATTGCAATTCATTATTAATAGGTAAGTATTTTAGTTCGCTAGTTAGCCACATTTATTATTTCCATACAGTAATATTGCCAAATTAATCAAAACATGTAAATTTTTGACAGCTATTTGCGACGTTGCCAACTTTTAGGATAAACGCTGGGTTAGGCAGAGGTACCATCAAAAGAAGTTCATATCCAACTAGTTTGAAAACAAAATCCCGTGAACACGATGACCACATCTGTTACCGGTCCGGTTCTATAGCCGCCGAGTGCTGCAAGCAAGAATAGTCCTTACGGTGGTTAGTGATGGACTTCTTTGATGGTACGGGGTGGTACGGAACCCTAAGCGCGTGATTCAGTGGCAATTTTTTTTTTCTTTCTTTTGTGGCACATGGCCGTATAAAATTTTATGAAACTCACCCATGGTGGCCATAATGAATTGGTTGACGACTCCGCCATGCTTGAGGCGCGCGACCCACCGCACCGGAAGTAACCCGAGCATGTCGCGCGCTCGCCGCTGCGCTACTTCCGGTATCGCGTGTGTGCGCGCCGTTTAGTGGCGCATGGTCCGGGGAAAAATTCTGTGGAAGAAAAAAAAAGGAATTTTAAAGATATAAGTTTCCACATAAAGACAAAAATACATTAAGCTGAAATCAGACGCTTCACTTTTGTGCCCTACATTCGATTTTGAACACAACAGAAAATGAAAAAAATATATAATTCATTAGTGAACCGATGAAATGATTCATTCATTCATTCATTCATTCATTCATTCGACAACCAAATGATCGAAAAATTAAATGAAAAGAGCAGATGAACATTATGAGCGTGCTTTCTGAACGTGAGCAGCGTCGCAAATAAGTGTCATATTTTTCGCTGTTTTATTAATTTGGCAATATTACTGTATGGAAATGTGAAATATGGCTAACAAAAAACTTTGAATTGAAATATTTTTAATTGATTATGAAATGCAATAATTAATATCGTAACACCTAATATTTAGTTTTAGATGTAAAAAAGTATTTAGAAACTTTCAAAATGCCTTTTTACATCTAAAACGGTTACAACATCAAATTCAGTATTATAATTCCCATTCATCCTACTAATGATCATTCATTATATGTGAAATATTGTATGTTTGGATGTTTGTTACTCAATCACGCAATAACGGCTGAAGGGATTTAGATGAAATTTGGCACACAGATATTTTATAACCTGGATGAATGTATAGGATACTTTTTATCGCGGAAGTACGTTCCCGTGGGATAACTTCCGACCTCCACGCGGACGAAGCCGCGGGTGAAAGCTAGTTATTAATATTTTAGTTCACTAGTTAGCGATATTTCATATTTCCATACAGTAATATTGCCAAATTAATCAAAAACAGGTAAATATTTGACAGTTATTTGCGACGTTGCCAACTTTTAGAATGAACGCTCTTAATTCTTATCCCTGTCGTGTGAAAGTGGAATGAAACCATAGAGTGTTAGGTCTAGCTCTAGGCCCTTGAATAATGAAAGCAGTGAACGAAAAACTAAAAAGCATTTCTACTTCTTGGTCTATGGTTGATTTTCAGTTTCAGTCAGGTAGCAGGTATTTTTTTCGACGAGTTGGCAGGTTTGACAGTCTATCTAGACATATTTATATATGTAGTTGGCCCTGAGTAACACCACTGCTAAACACGAACAATATTAAAACAAAACGTAACTAGATGACCAAATTGATAATTTTCTACTTCCTCTAGCCAGTATGGTTTGCCAAAATTTAATGAGCGAGCGGTCTATGGCTTGTGCAATGAGATCATTACAACAATGTGCTCTTTGTGTTGGAGTAGATATCAACCCACTTATTTGTGAATCGTGTGGAGTTTGTCAATGTTAAACATGTTTCAAAATGCAGCTAGGAACTTTATCTTTATCTACGCTAACTGCGTTGCTATTGTGGAACATTGTCTGAAATATAAAAAATATGGCATAAATTTCCTACTAGCTGTATGCAGAATTCCGTACTTGTAGCTGGTTATTAAGGTTTACCCAATAAAACTAGGTACCAAAAGAAACTCGAGATAACTATTAATCGTTGAAAATACTACACATAAAATACCGTAAAAATAAACAAATAAGCTTTTAATGAACTAAAAGCTACTTAATACGTTTCGTAAATATAGAACTTTAATACTTTATTATATACATAGTACATATATGTGTAGACATGTGACTTATAATATAGCCTTGGAAGAGTCTGTAAAGGAGTTATTATTGTAATATAAATTTATAAATAAATAAATTTTCATTGTTTATGTGAAAGAAAAACGGTCTCACCTGAAGCTTTTAACTAAAAACTTCAAGCCTCTTACTACAAAACAGTTGATTTCCTGTCAGATTTTGTTGATGACGAGTGCCACTAATCACACGAAAAGAAGAAGTGATTAAGATCATCAAAATAACAACAACCATTTAAATGAATTGACGAAAGGTTGAATTAAATAGGCGATGCAGAAACGTGGCAAAACGGGAGTTAGAAATTGATACAGTCACACAGGCAAGATGTAATGTTAAACTTCTAGAAGAATTTAACACCCTCTCACAGAGGTCTGTGTCCCAGAAGTGGGAACATTATCGACTGATTTGTAAGCAACTGTGCACTTGTTCAGAACTGCTAAAGATAGGTAGGGACTAAGTACGCAAGCAACAATTTTTATCTTGTCAACTTTAAAGACCAGCTAAGTCGTGATTGCATACCGTAGCTGTCAAAGGAAGTAGGCAGTGATGCGGGGCACATAAATCCTTGCTAAGCCAATTTAATCAAGGTTTTATAACGTCAGAACACCGTTCACTTGACGATAAACCATTATATTTTATGCAGTACCTGAGATAATAATGACAAGCTGTTAGAAACTGGATTTTGAAGAGGTTAAAGCTGAACTAACATCACAAAGGAGGTCCTCAATTATAGAAAGGTTGACACTTCGGTACCAAGGCATCATGAAACAGAAAGAGGTAAATAATTTTGTATGAAGTGCTGCTCAGAAGTTAAAAATAGACTTTACATGGATTTAATTACAAGTTGACCGCAAAATACTAGGAAAAACCAAGGAGAATGATCTTTTACGAAGAAGTATGGAAGATAATGAATTAATTACTTAAAGAGAAGTTCTGGTACGGTTTGAAAATGGAATGGTACGACATCCATGGTCGCAGAGAGTAGCGCAAGCAAAACACGGATCTCCAGCACAATGCTATGCTGGAGATTATACGCGAATGTTATGACATTATAGAAGAAAGATCATCGTAAGGTTACAATAGACCTATTTATTGTATAATGTCGTCCACATTAGCATCCACTGAGGTCCTAGCCTGATTACCACATATCAATGAGTCTTTCCAGCGCGGAGTGTATTTTGACAATTCAACCATATTCATTGCGTTGTCAAGCAGGCGAATTTTTCAAGGATATAAAGCTGATAAGCAAATGGATTACGAATTTAAGGATTTTCCTTCGGATTGTGTTAGAAATTAATTAATAAAAAATAATTGTGGTGCTGGCTGGGTGGTATTGGGTGAAAACAAGATCACCGATAGATGCGGAATGATTAATTTTAGCTAAGAAGAATTTTAGATTTTGGTATTAATCGTTGAAATCATCTTTCTGACTGACCGGCCCCCTTGGCAATTCAAAAGTGCTTGTAATTGGTTTATTTGAAATAAATGCTGTGAGTTTGAGTTGAGTTTGAGTTTGAAATATCCCGCTCAAGACAGTCCGTAAATTCTCATATGGCTTTCGAACATATTGTTGGAATTTGATGTGGCCGTCCAGAATTCCAGTACCCTAATTGCGTAATACACGATCAATCACTATCTGAATCATTTTGAAACAGATTGCTAATCCATTGCTTCAATATTGAGCAGAATTTATTACAAATTTATAGGGGTCCACACGCTATCAGTAATAATGACATTACATTCAAGTAATATCATTACTACTGACAGTGTGGTGGTTGGAATGATGATGTGACCCATGGTATAATATTAAACTTTGCCAGGTATAGCATTCCGAGATACAGTGGTCACGTGGATGACAAAAGTCTACGTCATCACATCTGTGTTACCAGAAGTTTGTAATAATAACTCCCCAACCACCTTTATTACCTGTGCGAATCCGATAAAATTATGAGGTTTTAATTATCAATTACGTTGGTTTATGTTTAAATTGAATTGTTTCGTTTGATTAGACAAACGAAACGACAATTGAAATGCTTTGTACATATTTTTTAACAGAATGGTGACTGGAAGTCTTTCCATAAGCCATGTTTTGTTGCAATAAAGTGACAACTGTATAGTGACGTAAGCATGTGTCACACCCGGAATGCCAAACCTTGTTATAATAGACCAATATTGGAAGGAATGACAGTAATATTATTGTCATTGTTACTGATAGTGTCTGGACCCCTTTATGTTTGAAAATAAAATCTGCGCGACAACGTAATCAATGAATATTGTTGAACTGTCAAAAAAAAAGAAAGAAAGAAAGAAGAAAGAAACTACGTTCATTTGCGGTACACATGACGCAAAGAAAGAACAAAACACAAAAATAAACAATTTTGGGGAAAATATGCGTCACACCCACGCAAAACGGCCATCGCTCAGCATAATGCTGCGACCCTATGCGAGACAGAGCCCCAACGCGACAGCCGGCAAAATGAAAATGTGTTACGCAATTATATAGCTGATCAGTTAAATACGGTATTTTTGGAAAGATCTCAAGACATATATATCTTACATAAAAACTATGTAACATCGAATGTATCTAATATCTATTGACGTGTGAATCACATAACATAATGTTTAGTACGATTATCGTTCAAGTCAATATGATGATCATGTTATCAGCGTAGCCGTCTGACCGTGCAGTCAATGTCACAGGTCATGCCAGATTATATCATAGGGTTAATTGATACTGGATCTAGTGGTCTATCATGTTATTGAACACGTGCTGCACGCGTAGCAGGACTACCGTACGGTGGTCATGCTACGCGGGTTTTGTCGCCGGAAGAATAGACAAAATGACAGAAAGACGGTATCATCATCCTTCTGAAAAATTTAAATAAGAATTTTTTTGCAGCCGCTATCTTAGATTTTCATTTTGTCTTCACTATCGGCTTTAGCACCCTCGAAAACTATGAAAACGACACGCTGTGTCCGGGATTCTACTCTAGAACCCTTCGCTTCACTTTGGATTCAAAGAAACACTCTCGCCTTAAAAATTGTTGTTTGCTCCCTTGGCAAACAATCTACTATTTTGTCATCATCCCTTTCTACATACTAACACAATACAAGAAAAATAGCTTTCGAAATACTCAGAGGAATTAGACTTTTGAAACCGATTAAAAGTTGAATTACATTTTGTTGGCGACATTGGTACGTACAAATTACCACGCATTTCGATGCGTAATTGTAAAAGGCGCGCAAGAGTTCCTAAATAAGAGTCAATAAAGCGCGTAGTACAAATCAATGTCAATCATTGTTTTCAGCATTCCACAGCGCTTTGTGAGTCATGGAGGTTTTCTCACCATTCGCTTACAGAATGCTGGCTAGATAACAGTAGTTTATCATATATGTAACTCTATGACATGCGTCAATCACGTAGTGTGGTGGTGTAAGTCTGTGACGTAGGTGTGCAAATGTAGATTGATTATGAACCCCCGACGCAAAAAGAGGGGTGTTATAAGTTTGACCGCTGTGTGTGTGTCTGTCTGTGGCATCGTAGCTCTTAAACGGGTGAACCGATTTGAATGTGGTTTTTTTATTTGAAAGCACCACTGGGTGGGTCAATGGACCATGCAATTTTCCTATAAAAATGTATGGAAAAAACATAATCTGTACCTATTTTGTTGAATTTTTCGGAAATAAAAATTGAAATAAACATATTCGGACAGAAACACGACCAACTGGGTAAGACGACGAATTCATAACATTGATTCATTTTCATGTACCCCAAGTTCATAAATCCCCAGTAAACACTCTTAATGATTAATGATCATTACTGCAGTGGGACTGGGGCTGTAGAAGCAGCAAACAATTTTTTTTTGTCATCAAAACCTAACCGTCCGAAAATGTAGGGAGAAAAAAAGTTTTCGTTGAAAAAAACCATCCTGTATACTATGAAAGAAAGAAGAAAGAAAATAAGTTTGTTTGCGGTAAAAATGACGCAAAGAAAGAACAAATACAGGAAAAGAACAATTTGTGGGAAAATATGCGTCACATCCACAATGAGTTTATTGAGTTTACCTAGATAATAATCGGTCTTATATGGACTCGAGCTGGCCGGAGGGGTGTAGGTTGGAGATACGGCTATCAATAGATTATAAAACAAGTGAAAAAAAAAAGGTAATTTAATTCGAGGGACTAAGTTGGATCCCTAGAGCAGCGAAAGCAAATCGCTCTTCTCAGGCGAGCGAGGGATACAAGGACCGAAATAAACTATTTTTTTCACTAGTTGTGTACTCTACTTTCTACCATTGACTGCGAAAAAATAAATAGTATTTATATTTATTACATTTGATTTTGGCCGCCACAAATATCAACTATAATTGCTGCTTTAGAACGAAATGATTCCAGAGTCAGTGTTTCATTTTCGTCACTGGAAAAACTCATTTGAATAAAATTATGTTAATAGATTTTCCAATGCCATAAAACAACCACGATAACTGATAGAAAGGAACCTAACTAAAATTAGCGGGATATAATTTTTTAATTTAATTTTATATCTCTAGCCAGACAGTATGTAGTTTCAGCACGTTTGATTATATTTTTGGTACTGATTAATTAATAATAATTCGTACAATTCGTGCTTGTTCCAAATTCAAAATGTTTTTATTCACTCAGTGACTAAAATATAGTTTTATACACTGTTATCTATGAATAAAATGCTCTTTTTCGAATGGCAATGGAAAAAAGTTATTATATTTGAGCAGTAGTCTCACAGGTGTTAAAGAATTAATGCTACAGTGGAAATATTTGTGTTATCTTTATGGAGCGTGCGACTTCTTAAACATGATACGTCACATGCGTCAGGCTGCACCTTTGACATTGACATTAGATGCATGACTGCACGCAATGTGAGACGGTTTTGTGTGGAGTTCATTTGTTTTACATCCTGTATCACTCATATAACATGAAGATAGCAATGATTTGCGAAATAAAATGTAAGAATTATAAAAATAAACGCGGTAACTACATAACATAACGCCTGTATTCCTCGAATGGTTAAACAGAGGTGTACCATCGAAGAAGTTCATATCCACCGTAAGGACTATTCTTGCTTGCAGCGCTCCGCGGCTATAGCACCGGGCTGGTAACAGGTGTGGTCATCGTGTTCACGGGATTTTGTTTTGAAACTGGTTAGATATGAACTTCTTTGATGGTACCTATAGAACACCCAAATTTCGCCAGTTGTGTTTAAGTCCCATGTAATAGGGGGCGAGCCTATTGCTATCAACCGGACACAAGTCCAGACTCCGGGCTGCTACTGAGAAATTCCTGATGGAACAACCCAATTACACTGCCCGACGCGGGACTCGTACCCAGGACCTGCTTGCAACGAGGCGTCAATTAAGGCATATTTGCATTTACCACTGTACTAAGCGATTTTCAGGACTTTTTCATCATACTTTTCTTTATAGGTACTTTAAATATAATATTAATTATAAATATATATAATATAAATAATAACGTATTGAACCATAGGTTTCAAATAGTCCAAGAAAAAATGCTGTCGTGAATTTTGCAGTCTCTTAACAAATAAGTTTTCAGGATTTGCGTATTATTAACGTGGTTATCAGAATGAGGAAGGAAACATATTATTTAAAATATTATTAATATAATAAATAAAGGTACGCATACATAGACTATGCTCTATCATGAGGTCATAGTAATATATTTGTTATTTTCCTCCTACCGAAAAAATAAATACGCGAAGTGGTACAACGATTAAGACTATTGTGAATCGCTAATAGGTATTGAATTACTTAACAAAAATAAATAAATAGAATTTATCGGTTTTTTCCGCTACTGTGTACCAACAGACCATTCCCTATAACTTGTCCCTTGCCGTCATGTTGGCACCATTGCTTGTCAAGCTTAGTTTTAATGCTAATAGAGTTCAAAATGGCGACTGACAGAACAATATCAATCGCATCACGGGTCAACTATATTGCCTAGAATTTTAGATAATTTTATGTTGATTGGTAACCCATTAAATAAACGAAATACGAAATTTTAAAGTGATGACGGACTTTAAGAGCGTTTATCCTAAAAGTTAGCTACGTCGCAAATAGCTGTAAAATATTTATCTGTTTTAATTAATTTGGTAATATTACTGTATGGAAATATGAAATGTGGCTAACTAGTGAACTAAAATATTGATTATGAAATGCAATAATTAATATCGTGACACCGAATATTTCGTTTTAGATGTAAAAACAGTATTTGGAAACTTTCCAAATGCCTTTTTTGCACCTAAAACGATTACAACATCAAATTCAATGTTATAATTGCAATTCATTATTCATATTCTACTTCGCTAGTTAGCCACATTTCGTATTTCCATACAGTAATATTGCCAAATTAATCAAAACAGGTAAATATTTGACAGCTATTTGCGACGTTGCCCACTTTCAGAATAAACGCTTTAACCTACCCCCCTTCCTGCCATATCATTTTTCAGACAGTCCATCCATCGTTTTTTTTGGTCTTCCCCTACTCTTACAGCAACTCCACATTAATTCTCAAAACATTCCTTACGACATTTTCCTCATTTCTCCGTATCACTTGCCTGTACCATGACAACCGATTTCCGCATATGGATGCTATAAGTATATTATTTATTATTGGGAATCTTCATTCTCCATGCCAATCGAATATAAATTTTATTTGTAAAGGTTTTAAGTTTGCGAAAAAAAATGATCATTAAATTTTTGGTGATTGTGTGTACTTGTGGTGATTACGAGCACGCTTACGCGCATGACCACAATAGAAATGGGTTTTGTCGACGGAAGAATAGACAAAATGACAAACAATCACAATCTGTAATTTTGTCTATTCTTCCGTCGACAAAACCCGTCGAAAACCCGTTTCTGTGGTTGTCATGCTACGCGGATACCTACGATTCTTTTTTCCAAATCCTTGATTCAATAATGCAATTATACAATGTGTAAAAAAACCTAAATTCCCATCAGAAAGGGGCACATAGACATTACTTCAATAACAATTTCAATCTATACATATTATAAATTAAAGTGGCTTTTCGTGTTTGTCTGTATGTCCGCGTTGTTCTTCTAAACCACGCAACATATTTTGATGAAGTTTTCACCATCGTTTAGAGAATTTATTCCGGGAGGTTTATGTGTATAATACGTTCCTATTAAAATAATATAAAACTAAGAAATCTCGATGTTTTCTCAAGTGGTAAAAACCGTGCGAAGCAGGAGCGGGTCTCGCTAGTAATGTATAAATAAAGAATCTTTTTTCTATTTAAAATTCACGACTTAAAAGAACCATAATTACCCCAATTTCATATAGCAATAGCAATGAAGTAAGATTAAACAGTATAATAATTTCAATAGCTGAATAGTGATCCCTTTAGCGAACTCTGTTAAATATGGATTCTGAAGATTGAACTCCACGCATGTTACCAAATATTCAATAAAAGCAAAAGAATATTGACAGAAAATATAACGGTTACATCCACCGTCCATATTTAGTAGTCCGCTCGATACGATCATAATCGATTGAGTACAATTTAATGAATGTATTGATCGTAAGTATCGAATGATTTATTTGTGTTAAGTGGCGGTATTTTATTTTGTTCCTCGTTGTTGTTTTGATTTTATGTTTGTATGTCTGTATGTTGTTCGTGTCTATACTCCATTTGAAATAAGATTATATATTTAACTAAACCTTTTTTACAGTCCGTTCAACCGATTTTGAACTTCTTTTGCGTTGGTGGCATGACAAATGACAGCTGCAGTTATCAGTTGGTATTGTAAGCACTTTTTTGCTTTCAATGCCATCCTTATGCCAACGGTATAGAAGTTAGAATCGCTTGAACGGACTGTATAAAAGGTTTGTTTAAATGTCTAATCTAATTTCAAATGGAGTATAGTATAAACTAAAATAGCAACACGTGTAACGACAAAATGTGCGTGACAGAGTCCATTAGAATGTTTCATTCACTTCATTCGTATAGTTAACCTAGTGCTACATGCCATTAATTACAACTTACTGCAGCTATGGGAGTTACAGTCTGTCCGTCGAGAGAATGCGTTTCTGACACCTGTCAGTTGGGTAATTTCTAGTAGTAATAAGGATCAAATTCTGAGGGGTCGTTATTAAGTTAAAGAAGGGGGCCGTGGTTAAGTAATAACAGCCGCACGGGTTGATATAACAGGTTAAGCTATGCTTGCCAGGGTTGGATGGGTGACCATCTTTAGCTTTACATACCGAGACTCCTCCGTACCTCGGAAAATACGTTAAGCCGTTGGTCCCGGCTGTCATTCGTGGATCTTTGACAGTCGTTACGGGTCGTCAGAAGCCCGAACGTCTGACAACCAGTCTTACCAAGGGGTACCGTATAACCAGTTACTGGGTTGTGAGGGTCAGATAGGCAGTCGCTCCATGTAAAATACTGGTATTCAGCTGCATCCGATTAGATTGCAAGCAGACCCCAACATAATTGGGAAAGGCTAGGCAGATTGGATTGGATAATAAGGATCAAATTCGCAAAACACATATTCGTTAGTATGAAACTGACAGGTGTCAAGAACGCATTCTCTCAACGGCCGGATTGTAATACTGTTATACACTATAACAGCACGTATAAGAGAAGTATCAGCTGTCCAATACAAAACTTCAATACCTACTCGACCCAAATATAAGGGACAGCTGATAATTTTTTGGCGATTAAGATGTTGGTCCCACGTAGAAAGTTGTTTAGTTCTGTACCACACCCTTAAATATGAGCACACCTTTAAATTTTAATTAAAATAAGCCATGACAGCTAAGAGATGACTAGTTCCAACTGACAGCACCCGTTCACGAACATGACGCATGGATTAGTACCATTCAGTTCAACCATTTTGAAGGGAGCTTATATTGTCCAACCCCACTGCAGGGCAAAGACCTCTCGTCCTTTTCCCACTCAACTTGACCCTGAGCCAGTATGGACCAAAATGACTAGTTTAATTATACTTTAACCTATTTACGTAACACGTAATTTGAAAACCAACACTCGTCTACAAAAAAAAGAACTGAAAAACCTGAATCAAGAAAGTATTACTGTTTACATTTGAGACAGTAACTAAATCAGATATTTTTTTTTACTCTGTCATAGCCATGATGGGCATGTAAGTAAGCACGTTACTAATAAGGCCATTGCCAGCCCTTTGCTGCATCTTCTTGATTCGTTCAGAAAAGGCGCTTTATTTACTTTTATCAATATTTAAGCAGTCATATTCCACTGTAGACGTAGTTATTAGTCAAACAATGGGTACCTTCCTTGCCTTCCTATAACGTTTAAGCGTTCATATACACACGTCAGTCACGTCAACGTCAAGTTTCCTATCAGTCGCGTCAATTTCAGGGACGTGTGTGAACAGATAGTCAGTCAGTCAGTCATAGCAACACCTTCTTTTATCATGTTTCGTTTGTAGTAATACAAGTTTTGACTTTCCGGTGACGCGTCATCGACTGAGCCGCGCGTATAGCTTGTCCACTCTGAAATGACGCGCCCCACTACCGCATTTTACGTACAAGCCGCGGCGTGTGTTCGTGAAATGCAGTAGTGGGGCGCGTCATTACAGAGTGGACAAGCCATAGTGACGTGACTGCTGTGTGTAGCCAACGTCATAAAAATTCTACGTAACTACGTTTTTGACGTGACCAATGGTGACTTGAAGCTGACGTGATTGATGTGTGTGCATGAACCTTAATCTTCACCTTGAACGTTCTAATTTATGAGCCTTATCAATTTACGTCGCCTTATCACGGTGGCAGGTACATGATTAAGAGACAGTTAGGTGTAATCAGTAGGTAAACAGATGCAGCTTCCCAATTATCTCACAGATACCTCAGTCACTCAGAGGTTAGTTACATGAGTGAGACACAATACGGTCTTACTGTGCGTTTCCACTGGCGAAACATGTTGAAATCTCTAGTTCCTGTCAAACATTGTATGAAAAATTGACAGAACGTAGAGATTTCAACAGGTTTTGTTGTGAATGTTTCGCCAGTGCAAACGGACAGTTAGCGAGACTAGAAAATTACCACTATTATTATGAGGAGAAGAGATTTTTATTTTGTTAACAACCTATTAGGCTGCCTGTGTACTGGAGCGGATAAGAGAGGAGAGGAGTGGAGCTGTGCCAATATTACCCATAGAATCTACACTCTGGAGCGGAGTTTAGACTATATTGGTTTATAATGGCATCGGCACAACTCCGTTGCTTTCCTCTGTTCTCCGCTCCAGTGGACAGGCAGTCTTAGTTAGCTACGCGAAGAGGAGATGTGGAAATAATGACATCTCATTGTTCGTTTACAAAACATCTCCTCCCCTCTTCCGCTCGTCTCTTCTTTGGTGGAAGCCGGGCCTTGGACTCGTACTAGTCGCGGTCATAAAACGTGCGAGTAGGACGATGTATATTTGTAAACAATACTTAGAACTTACTTTGCCTTAGCAATGTTCCTGTCTCTATGCTTTTGTAATTTGGCAGTTGTGCGACAGTGCCAGGAATAATGCGAAGCCAAAGAACGTGTATTAGCCCAGGTAAGGACGGTCGCGCACGATTTTTTTATGGCGCATTGGATTTTCAACTCTCGTACTTACTGTGTAAGTCGAGCATTGAGAATCCAACTGAGCGCATCCCAGCCCGTCAAAAAACCACCCTGTTGGATTTTCAACCCTCGGTGCTAAGAGTGTAGAAAATCCAGTGCGCCAAAAAAGCCATCCGTGGTTATGAGGGCTTAAACTCGAGCTGTCTCGTGTCATCTCGCCCCCGCGTTTCATGACCTCGGCAGCCACGATCGCTGGCATAATATTGTATCTAATTATTTCTTAGAAACAAGAACTAGGGAACAGGGAAGTATATTTTTACATCTGTCTGGCGTTAAAAGAAGTGTATTTTTGTTACAGCGTCATAATTACATAAGTCTCACAGTTTAAATGGGACTGGGTTGACCTCGATTTACAATGAGTTGCTGTGGGCCAAAATAACCACTAGGTATACGTAGGTATGTGGAGCCATGACACTTCCAGACGGCGTGGGCGTTACGGAAGACCATAGAAGATACGAAGAAAACAAAAAGGAGATAAACTAATCAAATCAAATGAAAAACGGCATTATAATTTAGTCGTGGACGTCTTTAGCTATGTCACTGGTCATTTAGTGATAAGATTTTGACAACCGTCAAAATGAAATCGATTCTCATTAGGAGTGAGTAGGGAATTAGTTTGCCAGCAGTTTACTGCAATATTTTTAAAGCCATGCTGTCAAACGCTATGCGTGAGCTCAGTACCTAATAAAATCTGAGGCTCGTAATGACAATCAAACAAATGATTCGAGTCATTTGTTTTTTTATTCGGGGCAGGCGTATTAATAAGCATTTTAATTTAATTTAATGATTTTAATTATATATCTTATATATAAAATTCTCGTGTCACAATGTTAGTCTCCATACTCCTCCGAAACGGCTTGACCGATATTGATGAAATTTTTTGTGCTTATCCGGTATGTATGAGAATCGGCCAACATCTATTTTTCATCCCCCTAAATAGGTAGGGTAGGGTAGGTAGGGTAGGTAGGGTAGGGTAGGTAGGGTAGGTAGGGTAGGTAGGGTAGGGTAGGGTAGGGTAGGGTAGGTAGGGTAGGGTAGGTAGGGTAGGGTAGGTAGGGTACGGTAGGTAGGGTAGGTAGGGTAGGGTAGGTAGGGTAGGGTAGGTAGGGTAGGGTAGGTAGGGTAGGTAGGCTAGGTAGGGTAGGTAGGGTAGGTAGGGTAGGTAGGGTAGGGTAGGTAGGGTAGGCAGGGTAGGTAGGGTAGGTAGGGTAGGTAGGGTAGGTAGGGTAGGTAAGGTAGGTAGGGTAGGGTAGGTAGGTAAGTGCGTCGTAGATAAATACCCGTGCGAAGCCGGGACGGGCAGCTAGTATAATATATATTTTTTTTTTAAGTGTATTTATTGTGATTAATATTTTAATTTTATTTCGAATGCACCTACAACATAAATATGATCTTAAATGGATTGTAATAAATGAAATTTTAATTTTAATTTTTGAAGTAATACGGGCCTTAGACATTGTTCTTCTGACTGTGTCTTATGTTTAAAAGTACCTATATGGTAAAATTAATAATTTCTTGGCCGGTAACTTATCTCTTCTCTAGACTGTACGAGTACAGAATATGCAACTGTATGTAGCTAATGACTATTGCCGACAAACTGCATTTAAGTCTGTGACAACTTAGAAAAGTTGTCCAAGCAACTACTTCGTAGCTAAGTTTAAGTTATTTCTGTATTTCCTGTACTCAACTAATGGGTCTGACTACTTTGACTGACTGTCATGTTCAGTAGAGGTACCACACGCATATCTAACCACTTTGAAAACAAATTCCCGTGCACACGACCTTTTTTTTCCTAGGTAATCGTTACTATAGCGGCCAAGCACTGCAAGCAGAATTAATCCTTACGGTGTTCAGAATATGCGTGTCCGCGATAGAACCTAGGGTCGAAGAAAAAAAAAACAATTGAACAACGAAAGGTAAAAAATAAATAAACAGTTTGCTTGTCAGTGATAATTTGAGATTTCAAATCAATTTGTCATACATAAAACGTGCTTTTTTTCCCAAATGTTTTACAGTATTTAACACAAATAACTATTTACACTAGGTACTAAATACAATAACTAACTATACAAATAAATACAAAAAAAAAAGGACACTTAGGCGTCAAAGTATTCGGCCGCATCGCTGTCATCGTAATGTTGAATTTCGTAATTGCATGCATCATGACCATGTTACTTACCTAATTTATGTAAAGTCCCCGTCACGAGAACATATAAATTTTGTAAATAAAGAACTTCTACTAAGTTACGTAGCGACAATTTAATCAACAACAAATAATCCCAAATTCAATCAATTCAAAGTAACATACGTGTTTAATACGAAACACGTTACGACACGCGTTCAGTACCACAAAACATTAGACGACAGCGCTTTATATCGCTAAAATATAACCCGACCAAGTGAAATTGCTCGTTAGTTTCATAGTACATGTATGTGACTTTGAGTTGATTGAATTTGGAATTATTTGTTTGGCTACGTAACTTAGTAGAAGTTCTTTGTTTACAAAATTTATAGCTGCTCGTGACGGGGACTTTAGGTACAAATTATGTAGTTAAATTGTCTCATGTAGTTTTAGTAAACAGTTGTTATGATGTTTACAGACAGATCCTGGAATTTGTAGTAAAACCCTTTAACGTCGTATAACTTTTTAAGGGTTTTCCTACAAATTCCAGGATCCGGCCTACAAAATCGGCTAATTTACTACTAAATAATGGTAGTGCCCTCGTTCAAATATGAGATATGGTTTCTCAATCCAGACGGACACAAAAATTTATGAAATTATTTTAACATTTATGAGAAGCGTGGGGTACCTAATCAGTCGTTAACAGTCGTTTAAATTAAACAAATTATTATTGATAAAATATTGTACGGCAGCATTCACAGAAAAAAAAGAACTGGCTATGATAGTACATAATAAAAAAAAAGAAGTATAAAAATTCTATAGGTTTTTTTTAAACCATTGTCGATAGACATTTTAGCCAATAAGTTAAGATGAAAGAAGACGTTGAAAAAAGTACCCAAGCTATATTCTTCATAACTTCATTGCTATTGGAATGTATCCTATAATCTCCTTATAGGGACATGTGCATAAAGGGTGTGACTGATTTGAATTACGATCATCTACGATCGAGGCATAAAAAGTTAACCACATATTTTAAGAACAGAAAAAACGTGTGGAATGAAGTATGAAAGGAACCAAGCAGGTGGCGTTCTGTGGTTTTTGCCTCCGCCCTTGGGAAGAACGCGTGAGTTTACGTGTGTATGTATATTTTAAGAAAAAAAAAACAGGTTTTTACTAGTTTTATAAGCTTATTAATCCATAGACAAGTAACAGGTTTATTAAAAAAAACACCGCGGGAAGAATTCTTTCCGAAGCAGGTGTCAACTGCATTTTTTTTCATATAAATATACGGATTCTTTACATAAAGTTTGAATGCTTTGAAATTTGCTTTGTAAATATTATAATAGGGGCTTATTTGTAGATCCCTTCACAGTGGGACGTCTGTTTGTGATCATAAAGTCCGTCAGGGAGGTCTCCGAAACTGGAATCTGTCCAAACCTGGGATTGTACGATGTTGCCAGTTCAGCTTTGACATACAATGTTGAATTGAAATCATTACTTAGTCTGACAACGAAGAAACCGGAGATAAACCGCGAATACTGGCAGCCTTTCCGACAATAGGGATGTTGAATGGGAAAAAAAAAAAACTTTTTAGTCCGTCAGTCAGATAATAAAAAAAATTTAGACACGTATTTTTTGCTTAATTAAATTAATAAAACATGGTTTAGTTATAAAGCATTAAAGTTGGGGAGTCGGCTCGCTACGTCACAAGTCAGTATAAAATCTACCGGCCAGTGACGTCATGATACATTTTAACGCATTGCCTACTCAATGTATTGTCGTAATCTTTTGATTAGGTAGGTACGTAAATAAAGAAAAAATACATGTCTAATATTTTTTAATAATCTGTACCAGACAGATAAAACATTTTTGACGTGACAACGTCTTAAATTAGGTTGCGGCTCGGAGTCACTCATGAAAAAGTGTAACGCTCGCTCACGTCTGTTACGATGAGTCACCGCCGATAAAAAGACGTTGTCACGTAAAATCTTCGCCCGTAAAACCGACATTACAGGCAACCATTTTTTTTTGACAACATCCTTATTTGGTGTAGAAACTTCAACGAAATTGCGATTAAGATGATTGACAGACTTCGGGTTTCTCTGATTCGGTGCAGCATTTGTTTCCTGATGATCGTCTTTTTAGATACTCATTGCCAGCGAATGGAAATTGAATGGTAAAAGGTGGGCTATATTTTGGCGGCTGTGTTTCGTAATGGTCATGTCTTAGCTGCCATGGCTTATTTTTGAATTGTTCTTTTCTTTTTACTTTTTATTACGGACGCTTTTAACGTGCACATCTTTCTACATTGTTCTCACATGTATAATTTCAAGATGAATAATGTAATCATTTTTTTTTATTTAAATGATTGTCCGTGGAGTTTCTTGCCCGTTCTTCTCCATAGGTACCTACTACGCTCTGGAATGGGCAACTAGCTTCATATTTCTGACTGACCGACTTCTTACCAATTCAAAAGTGCCTGTAAATGGTTTAATTGAAATAAATGCTTTGAGTTTGAGAATGTATGATGTCTGAAAAGTGCAACCTCAGTCACTTTTAAATCCATATAAATAAAAATTAATGTCCGCATGTATGAAAGATCATCACTTGAGAACGGGTCGACCGATTTGGCAGTTTTTTTTGTGTGAAAGATTTGTTTTGGAAAACGAAAATGGAAACGTCGGAAATAAGTAGTTATTTGTTATGCAAGGCTGCAAAGTTGTTTTTAGACGCGAGTACTTGTATAGAATCCTGAGCGTAGCGAGGGTTTCAAAGGTACGAGACGCAGAATAACTTTGCTGCCGAGCGAAACACACAACTTTTCACCTCACTACAGCGAGGAACATGTTAGGTGCAAGAAAAACAACTTAAATAATATATTAAATTAGAATACTCAATTCGATATTATGTAACGCTTGCACTAACTCTGATATCTTCGTCGCTGCTGGTTGCGATTTTATAAAAAACAAACCAAAATGATGGAAAATGAATTGAATAAAGAAAAGAAAATTTTAAAAAGCCTTTTTTTTTCATGCAGTCGTGTGCGATTATTCTAAAAATGAGGTTGGCGCACTAACATGAAATAATTATTAATGCATTTTCAGTGGACTGGCGGTATAGAAAATTACTGAATAGAAAGATTCGAATTTTAAAAACTCTTTTCACGCTAGCGGATAAAATTCACTTTTGCACTCAGATTTCGAATTATAAACAGAATCTTTCCGAGGTTGTGATGAGGTGAGAATTAAATTACCTTGGCGACCCCGGCGAACAGCTAGTTCTGTTTTGTTACTTAGAAGATATTAGTTGTATGAGGCTAGTGACGTCCACTATGAGTCGCTTGATAAAAAAACCGAGACGCTTACTGAATTGGACAATACCTACTCGTGATAAAAATAATTTATCATTGTGTAACCTCATACGTTTTGGGACAACATAGTTCTTAAAATAACTGTTATTTAGACAATTTAATTGATAGAACAAACGAAGTATTTATAGTACTTGGGTGGTTAACCCTATAAGCAACGTTATAAATATGTCTAGATAGACAAAGTTGTTTGTAAAATCAATTGAAAAAAATTGCGTCCAACTGTTGGCCGCTAATTGCACGTACACTAGAAAAGTACAATGACGTGGCGCGAGTGTAAGACTAAGCTGTCACGCACACCAGCATAACACAGTTGACTTGTTTGTTTTAGTTATTTTGCAGCGCGACACACAATAGACATATAAATAATCAAATAGTCCCCAAATATTACACTGCTGTTATCTTGGTAATAGTATTGTTTTTTGGTCATCCCTAGAAGTTTTCGAATATACACTGTTCCCTTGCAAGCAGTGAGTAATAAACTGACTTTTAGATTTGAAGGAATTCACCCATGTAGGTATGATGGCGAAGGAAAACATTGTGAGAAACCAACTTGTCCTAGAACCAATAAATCGAAGACATGTGACATCTACCAACGCACTGGTACTTGTTGATGGGCCTACACTGTCCTCTCATACCTTTTAACACTGTAATTTGGAAACATTGTAAAAACCATTTACTTTTTAAGGGGACTACAGGACCTAAACGTGCCTAAACGCAAGTTTTATAATGCCTAAAAGAATATGATCCACTGTAGTAAACAAAATCAGAAAAATATATGATATTCTTCAGGATATATGTTAGTATGATAGTGTGTTGAAAACATAATACAACTAATTTGATACGATAGAAAAAAATCATGAAGATACCTCTAAAAATTTCTTTTAACGATTAAAAATCATATTCATTTACATGCAATCATTCTGATTTTTTGGCAGATTATTCTACAAGCTACATATTAGCATAATAGTATTTTAATTTTCCAGTCCAATCAATATATTTTTTGTAAATCGCTAACTGCTTCATATTTTGCAATAAATTACCTGCGTCGTGTCATCGCGCTTCTCTTTCATTTCTATGCAGTCCGACAGTGACCGCGCTTTAGCTGTTGTAAGCCTCTTAAAGAGTAACCGTGGAATTTCTTGCCGGCTCTTCTCCATAGGAAACGACCAATTGGAACCGTGCACCTAGCTTCTGACGTTTCATAAGTGTCCTTGTAGATTTACGTGAAATAAAATATTTTGAATTTTTGACCCAGTGTTGGTGTTGGTAGTAGTGCGGCTTCGTAATCCACCGATTACGACCCACTCCCTCTCACAGAGAGGAGGCCTGTGTCCCAGCAGTGGGAACGGGAACAATAAAGGCTGATTATGCAAGCTACTCAAATAATTATGATAGAATAGGGATGATGAATAAACATTTTTTTTGTCCGCCTTTGAGATTATAAAAAAACATTTGGACACGTATTTTTTCGTTTTTTACGTAATTTTTTAATTTTAGTTACGGCAATACATTGTGGTAAAATGTGCCAACGTCACGAGTATGTAGATTTTATACATACTAGTGACGTAGCGACCCCCACGAAAAAATCTACTGTTCCATACATTTTGACCGCGTAGGTATTGCGCACTTTTCTATGAAACAGCAGAATTTTTTTAAAATAATCTACGCAAAATTTCAACGCCTCGGGTTTCAGAATCATGCTCTGAATCCATGGTATCTGTTTTCGCGTCGATGTCCCTGCCACCCTGTATACAGGGTGTCCGATAAAGAATGGATAACCTTGAAATAGCATATATAATATAAGTTATGGCCGATATAAAAAAAATACAAATAAAAATATTATACGAGTAGTACCTAGCTTTCCTCAGAAATAAATGCGTAGCCTTCACTAATTTGCATTTTTTGTGATATATTAACTAGAACATACTAAGTTAATGATACAGAATCATCGATCTAATTTATAATAATTGTAAGTACGTACACTAAGCATGTGCCGCAATTTATCTAAACGCTTATCTGTCTGAACGTAGTTCATTAGAAGACCTTGACATTTTTCAATGAGTTCGTTCCGTAGAACTATCATTAAATTCCGCCTGGGAAGTACAAAACCGTACTAAGTATTGTTAATTACTGAACATGTTCTAATTGCATTAATAGTGGTAATTTTTACGTTCGAAAACGGGAGTATTTACCAGAAAATTGCTGTTCTAAAAATTCCTTAATTACTTAAGTAAGTGTTTAGAGTAATAAGACAGTTTTAGCATTTTGTTTTAATAGATTTTTTAATATTAAGTTTGTTGTAAGTATATAATTATATATGATTGTATGTGTAATGAGAATGGGAAGCCATTTTCATACTTATATAATAAATATAATAGGGATGATGGGAAAAAAAAACTATTAGTCCGTCAGTCAGATAATAAAAAAATATTACACACGTATTTTTTTTTATCACATTAATAAAAATATGGTTTAGAGAAAACGAATTAAAGTTGGGGAGTGGGGAATCGGTACGTCACAAGTCAATATAAAATCTACCGGGGAGTAACGTCATGCCACATTTTAACTCAGTGCATTACCGTAATCTTTTGCTTACATAAAAAAAAATAAAAAAACGTGTGCAATTTTTTTTTATAATCTACATGACGGACAAAATTTTTTTTTTTTGTCATCAACCCTATTGAGTAGGTATATTGAGTATTGAACGTTAGGAAAATGATGACCATCAAATTCAACTAGTTAACTGATTTGATTGTATTTCGTTCTTTCCCTGTTTGCCTAATAACCAATTATTTTTCATTCATTATTTTCTCACTCGATCGTTACGTCATTCTTTCCTCACGTTTATGGCTCGTTCCGCGAAACCATAAACAAGTTATGCAACGTTTTTTGCTGATACTTCAGTTATGTACAAATGGTTTAGAGTTTCCGTGTGCCAGCGGCCCTATCCATGCGTTATCTATACATATTATAAATTGTAGTTGCTTATCATTTCTGTGTGACCGCGTTGTTCTTCTAAACCACGCAACAGATTTTGAATTTATTCCGGAATATTTGTGTATAATACATTAATATATTAAATTAACATTACATATTTGTCATTTTATTTTTTATGGGTTTTTGTCTGCTTAGATTTTGTTTATGTGTTTCGTTTTTTTTTTTATGTCCACCAATTTCTCCTTCAATTGTGGACCGATTTTGAAAATTATTTTTCTTTATGAAAGGGTATGCTCCCAAGTTATTCTCCCATATTAATTTTATTAACTTTGCTTGCTTGGATAGTTTTTAAGTAAGCTTCAATAATAGGTACGTATTTTTCCCACTTAGTATAATTATGTGGATGATATGATGATATCTTCCTATTACTGTTATTTACATAACAGGTAGTGGTATAGCGATTTTTTGTGGGGTACCATAACCAAAAAGTAAAAAATTGTAACATTTTACAAAAAAAAAAAACTGCCTTCCAAAAAAAATACTACTAAAATAACTTTTATTTTGGAAGTCGGTGGCAAAAAACGAAAATGCAAAACCAAAGACATAATACCAAGTACGCTACGAACATATAACCTCCTCCTTTTTGGAAGTCGGTTAAAAATAGTTTATTATTTAAATATATGAGTGTAAAACTATGTACTAGAATTATGTCAGAAATAATAAATAATTATATCATTATTATTTTATGAAAGAAATCTCGATGTTTTGTAAAGTCGTAAAATCCGTGTCGTTAGTCGAATAAATTGCATACATTGCTGGTATTGTGTGTAAAAATATTATTAAAGTTCGTAATGGAGCAGCTGTGCTGCTGGGGAGTTTGTTTCGCTACTTTTCCTTCACTGCTAAACCTTTAGGAAGTGGTGAAGGACGGGTGATTTTGGGGGACTGTCCTATTATTATGTAATTCTGACATTCGAAAAGTGCTGATTCTCAGCTTAGTTTGAATAAATGCCTTTTGAATTTTGAATTTCGAATGGAAAATAAATTGTTGTCATAGGCCGATCAATATTGCACGATACGTAGATTGCACGCAAATAACATTGCCAATTAAATAATGTTCGTTAGTTTTTTTTTTCATTGGAATATAACCGGGTATGTTTGTTATTGGTTAAATGATAACAGCCGTACGAGTCTGTCGAAGGTTAAGGCATGCTTGCCGTGGTCGGTTCGTGGATGGGTGACCACCCATTCCATATCGAGACCGTTGGTCCCGGCTGTTATTCGTAGATATGACTGACGTATATAATACAAGTCAGTCATTACGGGTAGTTTGAAGCCCAAGTCTGATAACCAGTCTTACCAACGGTATCGTGTTACCCAGAGAGACAATCAGAGGGGGGGGGTTGTAGAGATCAGATAGGCAGTCGCCGTAATCCGGTTAGACTGGAGGCTGACCACAATATATTGTTTTTCTATCCATATCGGTCTAAAATAACTAATAATTATTGTATTTTATTACTAATTAATTATCATAAAATAGACGTGTTTATGTATGCATTAATAATTTAAGCAGGGTGATATTTTTATATTTAGTTGCTTTTTTTGTTAGAGTTGTTTATAGTTCAGCTATTATAATTTTATAGCTGCTAAAAATGACTTTTAAATATGTATGGAATTGAAATACTTATTGAACACAATAATATTGAAATATACGTTTATAGTAAAAAAGAAGAAATAAAAAATAAAAAATAAATCTTTACGAGTAAATTGATTAATACCTAGGTAAATTGTGAAATTGCTTTTACTATATATTAAATCGATTTTTTATAGTTTAGAACTGCTAAAGTATATTTGTATGTAGTAAAACTAAATCAAATAGGTAGGTACTTATTTAAAAATAAATTTGTTGCTTCTGACAATTTAAATTGTTTTTTTTATGATTTTCTCAAATACCCACTTACCTTTTAAATAATAAAATGTTTAAAAAAATAAACTAGTATTTGATATCTACTAAAAACATGTAACAAAAATAATAATAACAAATAACCTACCAATCAACAACAAGACCACAACAACAACAAGTACAGTACGACACAACTTAGATGTAGCATAAATTTGAAAATTTTCATTAATTCATTTCAATTTTACAATGTATTTGGTTAAATGACTTTACGAGTTAATGCGTTTTCGTAAAAATCAGATTCACCTAAAGCAGTAATAAAGATTGGTGATTTTGAAGGCGCCCTCAGTTCGGCTGCTGATCGGTTTTACGAATGTTGCCGATGCTACATCTAAGTTGTGCCGTACCGTGTGTAGGTACCTACATACGATATGTTTAAAAAAAACCCGATAAAAACAATTAAGGAAGTATTTTCCATAAATTATCCTATGCGTGCAAACTTTGACACTGTTCTTACACTACAAAATTGTTGAGTAATCGTTCAATTAATCATGACGTTCATGACAGCATAGTGAACGAACCATAGATAAAACGCTAGTTCTACTTCTAACTAATACATACATCTATCAAACGAACAAAAAACTGCAATTATGTCGGTCGACTAGACACATATTTTGTAGTCAATGGTAGGTACCTACCTACTTTTAAAAAACTGCAACGATCGTTTTATTTTTGTTTTTTTGACGTAGGTATCTCGCAGGTCAACCTAAGAGGTTGTCGTCTGCATAACCGAACTTTTTTAGGTAACATCAGTGTTGTTTAATTATGGGATAGATATGGCTATTACAAAAGAGTAACACCCCTGCCATTCGAACTAGCAAAATCCTGTATATTGAAGGAGACTGTTCTTTAGTGGGACTGATACGTTTTGCAAAATATTTATAATTGCGGAATAATTCACATATTATTGAGTGGGTTTAATGGTTAGTGTGTTGCTGTGGGGTTAAACTGGTCTGTTTGTGGTGTGTGTGTGTGTCTGTGGGGTTAAACTGGTCTGTTTGTGGTGTGTGTGTGTGTTATATTTATGTTATTGTATATTTATTACGTTATCTATGTGTGTAATTATTAAAACTTGTATCTGGATTTTACATCTGACAGTAAAGATTTTCATTTCATTTTTATTATTACAGATGTTAAGTAGGTACCCACTTTCAAAAAACTGTCAATCTATTGGTGGACTAGGCACATATTTTGTAGTCAATGGTAAACCTACTTTAATAAAAATATAATAATAATTACCTATGCTTGTATCAATTAACCTTTTATTCTTCATCCATACATATCGAGGGTATAGTGCTCTAACCCAATAAGTACGAAATTGTCACTTTCGAGATATTCAATATTTAAGTTTTAAGGACAAAAATACCTATGTTATTCAAATAATATCGTTATAATGAGTATTTGTGCTTAAAGTGTATACATTGAATTAGTGATAAACAGTATTTTTAAGTTTCTGAGGTGGTCCATTTTATGATAAAAAAGATATAAGTTACAAAGGGCACCGACTTATTGGGTTTTAGGTCTAGAGAAATTAAACATATAATGTACTTTAATACATGGTTTATTTTAAGAATCACAATAAAAAACAAGATAAATCATTCTTCGTCACTTTCGAAGACTGTAGGTTTGGTGTACTTCTTCATACCACGTATCCATGCATGGAGTTCCTTTGGTATGATAAGTTTTTCGCACATATTTAGGAGATCCTTCTTTTTAGCAAGGCTAATCGGTAATTGACTGGAATATAAGTGCATGTTATTTATAGATTTTACGTCTGGAGCCAAATATTTATTTTTGCTATCTTTACGACGGTAATGGGACGACACAGGAAAAGATTCAATAAGTATGTTGTTGGACAAATGCGACGTCTTCAGGGTTTGTTTTATTAGGTGGTTCTTTTTGCCGCGTTGATCATCGTTATTATAAACCACGAACGAATCAGCTTTAATCACAGCGTCAGTTATAACGTTTACACTAATACATAAAGTTGCTTGGAAAAAATTCAGGCAGACTTTGGATTTGTTTTCTGAAAAAGTAATTTTTGGTGACTGTGCGATCCTTTTTATTTGTTGTTTTCTGTAGTTCCCTGGTCTTTACAGGCTGAGTCTTTAGGCATGAGAGAATAAAAAAAATCTGTGATACAAAGTTCATATTGTAATAATTACGATACAAAACGTTTCGTTCGTCAGGGGAAAAGTTTTGAGTACATTAAAATATGCATTTATCACATTGAATGGGCTTTGGCACTTTGACCGATCTGGCAACACCTCTTGTAATGTAAGATAATCCTTCAGATATTCTCGCCTTACTAATGTTTCGTTTCCACTCTCTTGGTTGAGCTCTCTTTCGTCTCGTTAGGTGTTGACGGATAACCAAACTCTCTATCCAAAAGATTTTTGCCTGTATCGTTTAGATATTCCACAGGAATTATCACATTACAGTCAGAACCACTATCGTTTTGAATATTTTCATCTGAATCTGGCACGTAAGTAGGATCTCTATATGAAAAGTCGCTGCCGAATAGGTATGCTTTCTCACTTGATACATCTGACGCATAACAACAAATGATCTGACTTGTAGACGCAATTACCTCAGGAGATTGACCTGCGTAAATAATAAAAAATACTATTTAGTCATGATTACTTAGAACTCAAAAAAAATATTGTATCAATACTGATAATTGTATATCACCTAAACGACGCCCACTTCAGGATATAGGCCACTCCAAAGGATCGCCACAATACTCTTTCTTGCGCCGCCCCCATACTACACGGATATAGTAAGATAGAATTGGAAAAAATATAAGTACCTGTATTCATGAAATTATCCTCGAGAAGATCCTTCATTTTTAAAACAGTATCCATTTGCGTAAGGTTCAGATCTGATGAATTATTTGAAATTATTTCAACATCGTTTGGTGACATCAAAGGCACAGCTTTATCTAAAATGAATAAGTATAATCAACACAAGATATCGAACACTTATGGTAGGTAAAGTAATAACATCATTTGAGAGGTACCTAACTACCTACCATGAGTATCGTGTAAATTACTAGCTGGATCTAGATTCTACAAATTAGCACAGCTTTTTTACAAATTGGAACTTGTAGGTACTACCTATCTAAAAACAAAATAAAACGTTATATTATGAATTGTTTATTCTGTAAATATGTAAGTAAATTAACTTATACCTAACTATTAAATAAAAATAACAAATAAGTATGAATATTTCAAGACCTACCCATAAACGTGTATTTTATTGACAATACATGGTATGAAACATCACGGATAACTTACCATAAGCATCTTGTAAACTACTTGTAGGATTTCTATTTTCCAAAGGCAGTTCCACTTCCATTATACCATCATCGAAAATATCTAGAAACAACATTTAGTGTTATAATAATAAATAATTATAAGAGATAAATAAGTTACTGAAAAAACAGTAATTTAATAACATTATTTTATTACTGTAGAATCCGTTTTAAAATCGGTAAAAGTTGTAAGTGGTAAAACCGCATAATTCGGAAGTCCGCCGACAGCGCACCGTATTTGATAATAAAAATTATTATTACAATTCGTAAACCGCGAGTGATTATAAGTAATATCCATAAAGTGAGAATTTACCTGATATCAGCGGCTTAATGCAAGCTAGTTGCACAAATTTTCTTCCTCGATCACCCATCGTAGCAAACAAGTGAAGAATTTCGAAAACAATACCGTGCAACAGTGCGCAAATGCGATGCAAATGCGCGTCGCAAACTGACAACAGTAACGCTAGAAGTTGATAGGTCAAATTGATTTATTGGGTTCTTCTCCGAACAAAGTTTGAAGAAAGATAGCTGACGAAGTGAGCGAATACCATTTAAAGCTTTGTGCAGACTAGCGCGACGCGACAGCGCGACGCGACACCGGTTATTGTTATACGGTCAAGTTTTCTTAGAAATTGTATTGTTCGAGTCGCGTCGCGCCGTCGCGTCGCGCTGGTCTGTACGAGCCTTAACTAAACATAACTAGTTACTTTTGAAATATAATCGAACAATAAAACCCAACAAACACATTTGTTTTGATTTAGCTTTTGGTTTTATTTGTTTTTTTATCTACGTATGTAAAGCTAAAACCCGATAAATACAAATAGTGATTATTGCCTCTAAGCCGTTGGGTAATTTTAATTGAAATCATTGAACACTCAATACCAATAAATAGCTTTATGTGGTTTAAACGTGAAATAAAAATATGATGTAACAAGACAACACACTTTATAGGGTACCAGTTTTTAAGTTTTGACTAAACGCGGTCACTTTATTGGGTTATTACCTCAAGTAATTTTCTTTCTACTGCGAATTCCACTTATTGGATTAGACCACTGGAAAGAGCGTCAAAAATGCATTAAGATGTGCTAATAAAACGATTTTTGATATTTCGGCACTTATTGGGTTTTAACACTATACCCTCGATATTAATATCTATATACATACAAATAAATAAAATTAAAGTGTCTGTTTGTAATATCAAAATAACAGCTTTTTTTACAAAATGCATATGAAAGCAAATACGGTAGGTAGTTATAACAAAAAAAATCATTTTTTTAAATCTTTGTTTTTCCGGTTAATCTTCGAAACTACTGGACCGATTTTGACGGGACTTTCACTGGCAGATGGCTGACATTATAAGGAGTAAATTTAGGCTACTTTTATTCGAGAAAAAGAATTAGGGTCCACGTGGGCGAAGCTAGGAGCAGCAGCTAGTTATAAATGCGAAATTAACTCTGTCCATTTCACACAGTATAAGATAAACGGATTATGATGAAATCTGACACGCAGGTAGACCGATGATCTGGGTTAGGACATACGATATTTTTTATCCTCGTAGTTCCTTCCTGTGGGATAATTTTCAACCACGCGGGCGATGCCGCGGGCAAAACCTTTTTATAGTAATGTATGAATAAACATAACCGTTATTCCAATTCATTTGGGGTCGGCTCAGCAGCTCTCGTCTCCCATACAATGTTATCTCTATCATGTCATCGCAGTAGTCACCCCTTTTCTAGCGATATCATCTTTCACACAATCCATTCATCGCTTGTTAGGTCTAACCCTACTCTTATGTCCATGTTTTAAAACTTTTAAATACGTACGGGACGTTTTTAAAACTTTTAAAACTATCCTTACCAACCTTACCTACGTTATTTCAAACTTTCCGGACCACATGTTTAATAAAAGTATTCATGAAGGAACGATCCTAATTTAATACATACAAAATTGGTAATTATGTAGTACTATCGTATAACGGAGATTGTTCATGAAAGCCGCTCTCTATTCAAGAAACGTATAAAAGTGATTTATAATAGCAACGTTGAAATGTAGTACAAGCGTCCACTTACGATTTCACTAAGGGTTCACGAAAGTTCTGCAGGTTATTAGCACATTTACACCTTTTTTTAAATATATTTAAAACTTTTTTTTTTTTAAACACTTTTAAGTTGGATCACAGAATGTTTTTTTTTCTAATATCACTTTTTTCACTTTTTAATGTATTTTAAGTTTATGTGTAAATAGAGATTTAATATTAATTTATTCCAAACTAAGACACTTTTACCAAAATGTTGTAAAATAAGTACGATTTTTAAGTATTTTATCACAATATAATTAAAAGGTAGGTTATATAAAATTAAGTACCAGCAGCACAAAACTTAAAGTATCACAATAAAACGTTATTTAAAACTGAGATTCTAAATTTAAAAGTTTTACAAAAGGTGCCGCTTCCCGTTACTGAGTTCGATATTTAAAACACGGCCGCGGGTACGTGCGTCCGTGACGAACATTCTCCACGCACTGAACTAAACGCTCCGTTTGGTCGCTTTTAAAGTTTTAACTAAAGTATGTAATGTAAACAAATAAAAAGAACTCGGGTATATAAGGCAAAAGCTCGCACATAATAAACGCCTCAGGGCAACTGTGGGGCTATTTAATAGTAGTAAATAGTAAAGGTTGTTTTATTTTTGCCAAATTAGGAAGCGCGTGCGTTTCTTGTTCCTGTAAATTATTTCGCATATAATAATATTTTTCTGAACAGACAGCTGTGCTGCTGGGGAGTTTGTTGCGCCACTTCTTCTTCCCAGCTAAAGCACTAGGAAGTAGTGTACGGCGGGCGTTTTGAAGGACTGTCTTCATGTAATTTTGACGTTCGAAAAGTGCTGATTTTCAGCCTAGTTTGATAAGTGACTATTGAATTTCTCTGCTAGAATTCACCTTCTCTCCAGCTCATTATAATTTGTTAATATCTCATTAGTTAGTGCTGTTAGTTGGTAAGGAGCCCTCATGTTTTCCCATGTGACCATACCCTAACATTAATGCTACTAGTCATGCAACATTGCATAATCAGCCTATAATGTTCCCACTGCTGGGACACAGGCCTCCTCTCTGTGACATCCACCACGCGGGCTCAGTGCGGGTTAGTGGATGTCACATGTCTCCGAAGTTTTTGGTTCTAGGACATGCCGGTTTCCTCATGATGTTTTCCTTCACCGTTTTGAGAGCCGTGGTGATGAAATAATTTACACAAAGCAACATGCAACACTACGTTTGGATAAATAATGTTTTTCACACTAGGGACAACAAGATAAAGATAAAGATCATTTATTTGTCCAAAACATGAGTATACACACATACGGTATGCAAGATGTAACAATTAAATTGTGTTACAGTCATGTTTTGCCTTAACGGCGTACAGATAGGTATAAGTAGGTAGGTTATTAAATTGAATCAAATAATTATAAATTTATCCATTATTCAAATAATTAACAATTGCAAATTAGAATTTATAAATTAAAATGTACTACAGAATAGTCAATAGTCAACAACTCATCATATAAAATAAAAATTTGTCAATATTGAATGTCAAAGTAATTAGGAATATACAATTACAAGAATTTGCTTAATTTATCCTTCAGAAATTCGTCAGTGCTGTAGTATGCTTCCTTTAAAAGAAGGTTTTTAATCTACTTCTTAATTTTTCCGTTGTCCTCCAATATTTTGGCAACGTATTATAAAGAATTGGTGCCATACAGCATATAATTTTTCGCAGTAGAGCTGTCCTGGATCTAGGAATCCAGAATTTACTATTGTCGCGTCTATTTCGAATAACTATATCTGATTCAAGACAAGGGTTCCCCAGGGTTTGATACTAGGTCCGGTTCTTATTATTGTCAAAGCTGTTCCCTTTCTTGGGAGTCAATTCTCAATTTTTGTATTATTCACCAACAATCCAACTGCAACAATTTTGACCAAAATGGAAGAGGTGATTCCTGTCACTGACGAAGTGACGACATAAAAATTACTCAAGATTATTGGTTATTCCACGATTTTTGATGCCTCAGCTAAGGCTTCTAGTGAGAAGCCAATGAGTAACATTAAGGACGTGTCTGAATATATTTTTTGGTGCATCAAATTTTTTATGTCATGGAGGTCTTACTTAAAAGCTGGGGGTATTCCTCGAAGCGCACCAACTTTGGAACGCAGCAAATGAAACGCACCAAAAGTATTCCTCGAAACGCACCATTCAGGTGCACTAACAAAATCAAATTAAAAATATTATAATTTTATTCCTCGAAACGCACCAACGATGAAACATAGAGAAGAGCATAAATGATATCGATAGACGTTTTAAAATTCAACTTTCCTAATTGTTTATTTATTAAAACTATCAGGAACGCAGGAATGAACTGGAACTAGGTGTTTAAGCGACTGGATACTTGCGCTTCGGGGAATACCTCAAAAGCTGGAGTGTAGGGCAATGCTGTTGGTCTAAATAAAGAAGGCAAATCTATCTGATAAAGACACAGTAGCTGGATGAGAGTGGTCAAGGATTAGGCTAAATGGCGTAGAATTGGAGTGACATTTATATGTCCAGCAGTGGCCTATGATAGATAGATTGATGGCGATAATATAACATAAACAGTTCTTTTACTAGGTTTTATTTTACCTCTGACAGCAACCCAAGCTGCAACCCACTAGCAACCTTATTGCAACGAGAATAAAAATCACTTTGATTTTGATAGTGTGCAGCTTGGTTGTTGCTGATGCATATTGTTTTCTCATCAGCGGATGCTGATGCTGATGCTGATGTTTTATCATTGACATCAGCTGATGCTGATGCTGATACTGATTTTAATTATTTTCTAGAAAAAGCGGGGATATAGTAGTAACGACTAAGAATTAATATCTATAATTTGCACAGTTATCCTTGGTATGGAAATAAAAGATTGTTTAATCTATCCGTGACATCACTGTGGGCCCTATCAGAATACCAGCGCTGCGACATTTTAACATGTCGCGGCATCATGCTGAGATAGGAGCCTTTTGGCCTCGTACGGGACTTCATTCTTTAAATTTTAATGTTACTTTTTTATTTATGTTTAGTGTGTTTTAAGTTTAATGTGTGATTTCCTGTGCGAGTCTCAATAAATACTTTTTCTTTCTTTCTTTCTTTCTTTCAACAATTTTGGAATACCCATGGATTGGTCAAAACTCTCAAGTGAAAACAACACGTGCCTTGCACCCACTGCGGTCATGTCACGACTCGAACTTCAGCACTAATAATCCGCATCGATCAATGCGGATGTTGATGTTGAAAATGATGCTGAAGTTCCGCTGATGCTGATGGTGATGTTCGCAATAACCCTGAAGGCCAATTCTCGTATTTAAACAACATTCACATTCAAGACGCAATCTGTCAAACTTGTCAAAAATGTTGGTAATTAGATTGTATTTTTGACAGATTGCGAATGTGATGCCAATGCGAACGTTCTTAATAATTACGGGAATTGTGTTAAACTGTAAGTTTCTTACACCCTGTATTTTTAACTAGCACCTACACTAATTATTATGCCCAACAAAGAAGTAATAAATTATAATGAGTACAAAACAAATATTGTTGCAATAGTTTAGTCAGAGTAAATCATATAGAATATGTGACTATCTATAAAGATAGTCACATATTCATATGAATTGAATTGCATTGAGTCATGACACTTGCTGTTTATTTACATAGATATGTAAGGGATTTAGTTGAAATTCTGGGAAGAAGATCATTCTGTTTTCACATGTCAAACGAATGTTAAGAAGCTGCAAACATCTATCATACTTCTACACATTTTATAAATTAAAGTCGCTTTTAGTGTCTGTCTGTGTGACCGCGTTTTTCTTCTAAACTACGCAACGGATTTTGATGCGGTTTTCACCATCATTTAGAGAATTTATTTCGGAAGGTTTATGTATATATCATACTTATATTTAATGAAGAAATCTCGATGTTTTGTCAAGTCGTAAAAACCGTGTGCAGCAGGACCGGGTCAGTAGTAAATAATAAATGCACAACTATTAGCTATGCTGTGCCAAAAAGCTATACCTACATTAATATTACAATTTCCGGAATAAATTCTCTAAATGATGATGAAAACCGCATTAAAATCCGTTGCGTAGTTAGAAGAACAACGCGGTCGCACAGACAAATACGGAAAACGACTTTTATATCTTTTATTACGGTTCCGTAGTAAACAAGGAACCCTTATAGTTTCGCCATGTCCGTCTGTCTGTCTGTCCGCGGCTTAGCTCAGAGACGGTAAGTACTAGAAAGTTGTATTTTGGCGTGGGTATACATATTAATAACGCCGACAAAGAGGTAAAATAAAATTGAGAAAAAAAAAAAAATGGATTCTTCCCTATCAGGGTTTTTTCTCGTCTATCCCATAGTGTAGGGTATCGTTGGAAAGGTCGTTCAAAAATATTGTGGGTATGTGAAAATCATTTTTCAATTCGGTAATCCGTTTGTGAAATATTAAGCTTTAAAGTGCTAATTTTTGTTAGAGTCAAGTGTCCGCCCCCCTGCCAGCTAAGTGGTTGTACTTAAATTTGTGAAAAAATTCACAATAGTAGTATATATGTATAATGAATTTAAAAGGAAAACTATCCTAGTTAAGTAGGCTTTACAGGTTAACGAGTAATAATCGACCAACTTAAATTTTCAGTTTGAAAAACAGATCTGTATCTAGCATGATCTGATCATGTTTTTTAACTACAATATTAAGTTTGTTCTTGGGATTCATCCCAACTACGGAAACCCTTCATTAGAAAGAAATAAAGAAAAATGCGTTTATTGGCATTATAAAACAAAGATACACCTTAAAACTATAAAAACAGAAAACAAATTATTATAATGCCAAAAGGGCCTCAGCTCAGCATAATGTCAGATGACAACACACAGTGTACCACCTGACGCTGATTTTCAGCTGCAACCCACATTGTGCGTGGACCGACACACACTTGGCCGGTTTTTATGTATGAATATGGATTTATTGGTGTGATCTTCGAGCTTCGTACTCTGGTTGTTTGTTTTTGGCGCTTATGTCACATTCAAATGGGCATGACTTATTGTTACCATTGGCTCATAACATTTTTACGGCCAACTAAGTCTACTCCATTTGTGTTTAAAATGTGTAACACGAACACTTGAATAAACAATGTTTTTACGTAAAAAACTACGATTTTACGAAAAACACATTGATTTATATTGTTGTCTCAATGCTTGTGGAATATTACATGAACTAATTTTGTTTGTATAGGAGCTTAATGTTGTACAAACAACCAGTTACTCATATCACTTAAATAGTTTCATACCTAAAAATATTTCGCTGTGTTTCTATTTAGATAGGTATGTTTTTCCGCGGATTTGATTACCTTAACACTCAAATGAATCTATCTGCTACCTCAGCCTTCGGCACTGGTGCACACCGGACTCCAACAACGCCAAGACAAAATGATCTATCTGCAAACTCCTGCCGCTTTAGGCCTACTGCTTCAACCCACGTTACGTTTGCTGAATAGTGTCTTCACTGGTCTCGTCTGCTAAAATAGTCATCTACTTCGATGGACATGTACAGGCTGTTAGACCACTGCCAATTCAAAAAATTATTGAAGGTCTGTGATAGCCTACTTAGCACAGACCTCCAATTATAGTTTTTTTTAATGAAGTATCTGAAAGCTTTTCTTTGCTAACATTCTTCCCAGCCTCTGAAGGTCAAATAATTAAACTTTCACGGTTCCATAAAGTGGGTCGTAGGGAGAAGAACCAGCAAGAATCTACAAGACTACTCACTGGAAAATATTCGCATTTAAATATATATAAAAGATATACCAACCTTCATACACTATTCGTTCCTATTTTCGTAGAAGCACGTATTATTAATCATCGCTTATTGATAATTCCAAAACCATCACATCTTCGACCACATGACCTTATTATGATAATCAGTTCCACGAACCGAATACTTCCCGAATCATTTAGGGCAAGTCTCGATGACTCAGATCGACGTACACTATATGATACGGATGACGGTTGCACGGGAGAAGACAATGGTGTAGTAATTGTTTCCGGTGTGTGACATGAGTTAGGTCATATTTGGGAATGTTCTATTGTTTGTTTTGGTGGACATTTTGATGGTAAACTCCCACGAAGTACAACGAAAACAAACAATAACAAAAGCTAAGAAAAGATGATAGCAGATAGTGGTGCCGATTCTCTTGTACACCGAACTAAACCATCACTAAAATTCCTTACTTTTGGCACCATCTTATAGAGCAAGAGCCCGCGACGGCCAGACCTTCGTTATTTTATAAAAGCTGAAAGTTTCTCTGTGTACGTCTCCAACATAGGTAAGAACGACCCGCGACTATAGAGTTTCGATTGTGGTTACTTTGGCAGGTAACAGGTAGTAAAGGTGTATAAAATGGTACCTTAAATTCGTTAAAGTATAAAGTTCAATTTTTTTATATTTTCTCCAGAATATCATTTAGAAATCACGTCATCCATTGCCGGACACTTTTTACAGTTGCTACCCCCTGCCGGACACCCCTAAACTTTAATAAATTTTAATTATACTTTCGTTGTAGTATAAAAGCTAAATTTTATATATGTTACTTAGGGACTAATAAAAATATGTTACCTCAATAGCCAGACAGTTTTAATGGTTTTTACATCTTGCCAGACACCTTGAAAGCCTGCTGTAGGTGTGAGCGCGAGGTAGCAACTGTTCAAGCGGGTGCGAGTGAGATAGAGTGCTTAGTCTATTGCGATCTTTTATTGCGCATCAGCTGTCATTTATCGATGAAGTATCTGGGACTAGTCCTCGACAGCCGGTGGAACTTCGTGGAGCATTTCCGACGTTTGGCTCCCAGACTGGAGCGGGCCGGGGCTGCCTTGAAGCGGCTACTGCCCAATCTAGGGTGTCCAAACGGCTCCTGCCGGAGGCTCTATGCGGGGGTCGTGCGGTCCATGGCCCTTTACGGGGCACCGGTGTGGGCGAGTTCTTTCAGGCTGCGGCCTGCCCGCCGGTTGAACGCGTCCCAAAGGGTCATGGCCATCCGGATGGTCCGGGGATACCGCACGGTCTCCGGTGAGGCGGCGAGCCTCCTTGCCGGATTGCCGCCATGGGATCTGGAGGCAAAAGTCCTCGCGCACATTTGGGAGTGGCGCGAGGAGGCGAAACGCCGGGGTGTAACTCCGCTACCGCGAGAAATCACGGCACAGCGGACAGAGCTCCGGCGGGATCTCATGGCATCATGGAGAGTGCGATTGTCGTAACCCCGTGCTGGGCACGCCACAATTGCGGCGATAAGTCCCCTCTTTGAGGAGTGGCTTGAGAGGCGCCACGGCGTCCTCACCTTCCGCCTGACGCAGGTCCTCACCGGACACGGTTGTTTCGGGAGGTTCCTGTTCCGCATAAGGCGGGAGGAAACGCCCGGGTGTCACTCTGTGTGGATCGCCCGGAGGACACGGTGGAGGTCTGCCCGGCTTGGGCGAGGCACCGCCGTGTCCTTGTGGAGGCGATCGGTGGCAGTGATTTCTCTCGTCCGGCCCTGGTACAGGCCATGGTACGGAGCGAGAGGGCGTGGGAAGCCGTCACCTACTTCTGCGAAGCAGTAATGCTCGCGAAGGAGGAGACGGAGCGCGTGAGGGAGAGGCAAATGTCGCGCCCTCACGCCCCTAGCCGCCGCAGGAGACGCTCTGGGCGTCGGGAATCGCAGGCCGATTCCCGGCCACCGTAGGCGCGGGCTTGCGGACGGTGAGCAATGGGTAGCTCGCCGTCCGATAAGGACCAGGCCCGGGTCGACGGCGCGTTGTGTTCCACGCGCGCCTCAAAGAGATGTCAGCACAACGGAAGGGGTCCGCTAGGACTGATGCCTGCCGGGGTCGCGGGAAAGTCCGAAAGGGATACCGTGGCCCCTGGCAATGTACAGGCAACTGAAGGAACACGGGTGGGTTTTAGTCAGTAAGAGTCTGACACGCCCTCCCGCTCCGCCCAGAGCGGGAGAAGTTATTTGATAATTTCCCACAATCAAAAAAAAAAAAAAGCTATCATTTATGGGGTATTGTGTATTATGTATTGAACTATTATCTATTATGCGTACAACCAACGTTTAACATTTGATATTTGTGCAGTTTTTTTGTGAAATATAATTGAAATTTTAGTAAAAAGTGTTATCATGGGAGATACGTTCATTTGTTTCGTTTGTAAAAAAAAGTGAGGGTAAAGTAATATTGTTCTCGGAGGAATCGTTGAAAAAATGTCAAACTGTTTTGGAAATCCGAAAAAAACATAACTAAAATATAAAGACATTATTTTATTTTTTTATTGGATATCTTAAAAGATCGCAATAGACTAAGCACTCTATCTCACTCGCACCCGCTTGAACAGTTGCTACCTCGCGCTCACACCTACAGCAGGCTTTCAAGGTGTCTGGCAAGATGTAAAAACCATTAAAACTGTCTGGCTATTGAGGTAACATATTTTTATTAGTCCCTAAGTAACATATATAAAATTTAGCTTTTATACTATAACGAAAGTATAATTAAAATTTATTAAAGTTTAGGGGTGTCCGGCAGGGGGTAGCAACTGTAAAAAGTGTCCGGCAATGGATGACGTGATTTCTAAATGATATTCTAGAGAAAATATAAAAAAATTGAACTTTATACTTTAACGAATTTAAGGTACCATTTTATACACC
This sequence comes from Agrochola circellaris, assembly GCA_914767755.1. Taxonomy (NCBI): domain Eukaryota; kingdom Metazoa; phylum Arthropoda; class Insecta; order Lepidoptera; family Noctuidae; genus Agrochola; species Agrochola circellaris. The sequence goes on along the minus strand of OU611850.1, from coordinate 6,407,756 downwards.
TTTACTACCTGTTACCTGCCAAAGTAACCACAATCGAAACTCTATAGTCGCGGGTCGTTCTTACCTATGTTGGAGACGTACACAGAGAAACTTTCAGCTTTTATAAAATAACGAAGGTCTGGCCGTCGCGGGCTCTTGGTCTATTAGTGCTTTCAAACTAAAATATAGTTTTATAGTGGGAAGTGGTCGTTTGACAGGTATAAACTAAATTTTGGTGATTTTTAGTCTAGTTTAGAGGCATTTGGGGCAAGAGAATTGGCAACAGTATGCTTACATTTAACACAATTACGTTTGTTCATCACAAAGTTTTAGTTTGACCGTTGACCCCCAAACAAAACTGGGCTTGTATTTTGGGGTTCGGAGTGCGATTGAGCAGAAAGAAATATATCGGTTTACAAGGCTAGTTTAGTAAAGTGTACATACATACGTGTAGTGTGTGTTTGTGTCTGTGAGGATGAGAGGATGAGAGTGTGAGAGAGGCATGTTTGGTTGACGGTTGTTTGTTCGAAGCTAGATGTTTATCATAAATCGGTAAATATTGCTTCAAGATCTTTCTTGAATTTGCTGGGCAATGCCGTAAACTTTGCTGCCTGACTTTTTCATTAAATGTTTCCCATAAGCTATTCTATCGGTGAGGTATTTTTCGTATCTTATAATTATCTAGGTCTTTGTTATTAAGAGCGTTTATTCTGAAAGCAACTGCAACGTCGCAAATAGATTTTAAATTGTTTTGATTAATTTGGTAATATTATATAATATTTACTATTAAGGTTTACTATATATGGAAATATTTAATGTGGCTAGCTAGCGACCTTTTTTTTTTTTTTTTTTGAAGATGGGAAATTATCAAATAACTTCTCCCGCTCTGGGTGGAGCGGGAGGGCGTGTCAGACTTTTACTGACTAAAACCCACCCGTGTTCCTTCCGTTGCCTGTGTGCCGAGGTCGCGATATCCCTTTCAGACAAACCCGCAACCCCGGCAGGCATTGGCCCTTCCGGACCCCGTCAGTTGGTGCTGACATCTCTTTGAGGCGCGCGTGGAACACAACGCGCCGTCGACCCGGGCCTGGTCCCTATCGGACGGCGAGCTACCCATTGCTCACCGTCCGCAAGCCCGCGCCTACGGTGGCCGGAAGTCGGCTCGCGACTCCCGACGCCCGGGGCGTCTCCTGCGGCGACTAGGGGCGCGAGGGGGGGCATTTTGCCTCTCCCTCGCGCGCTCCGCCTCCTCCTTCGCGAGCATTACTGCTTCGCAGAAGGAGGTGACGGCCTCCCATGCACTCTCGCTCCGGACCATGGCCTGAACCAGGGCCGGACGCGAGAGATCGCCGCCGCCGATCGCCTCCGTGAGGACACGGCGGTGCTCCGCCCAAGCTGGGCAGACCTCCACCGTATGCTCCACCGTGTCCTCCGGGCGATCCACACAGTGGTGACACCCGGGCGTTTCCTCCCGCTTTATCCTGAACAGGAACCTCCCGAAACAACCATGTCCGGTGAGGACCTGTGTCAGGCGGAAGGTGAGGACGCCGTGGCGCCTCTCTAGCCACTCCTCAAAGAGGGGACTTATCGCCACAATTGTGGCGTGCCCAGCGCTGGGTTGCGACAATCGCACTCTAAGGGCGACCTAGAATATTAATAATGAATTGCAATTAAAACACTGAATTTGATGTTGTAACCGTGTTAGGTGTAAAAAAGGCATTTGGAAAGTTTCCAAATACTAACTTTTTTTACATCTAAAACTAAATATTCGGTGTTACGATATTAATTAGGTATTGCATTTCATAATCAATATTTTACTTCTCTAGTTTTCATATTTCCGTACAGGAATTGCCAAATTAATCAAAACAGGTAAATATTTAACAGTTATTTAAATGGTTCTTAGGGCATATCACGTACAGTACAGTTACGTAACTATCTGTGAGTTTGGTCAAACTTAGATGAAGTGATGAAGTTTCAATACGCTTTTGCTCCTCAAAAACAGTTTCATCTCTCCTCGATGTCAGTCTAAAGGGTATCTCCAATCCTTTCCTACCCCAGCTGGAAGATTGTTATTGCGACATCAGGTACATAAGAGATAGATGTCAATCTTTACATTTTGTCAGTTTTATTGAAATCAGCCGCGGCCGGTAAATAGTTACGATAAACGCCGATAGATGGCGCTGTACGTTTCTAGTTAATTCCTGAATCGCGGTGTTAAGATTCTCCGCGAGTGAATGACCACCCCGATTTTTTAGTTTTGTGGTATCGCTTCTCGGCCTTTTGGCTAAGATCAAAGTGTAGTATCTGTTCTTTTCAGCTTAATATCTGAAAGTTCCCTCACTGAGGGACCAGTATATTAAACTGATTTTTGTAAGCTGACGGGATGTTCGGGGCTCGCTCCACTCCCGTCGCGGGTCGGCCCGGCATTGCAGTGCCGCCGGGATCGGCCCACATAATTACCTTGACACTTCTTAGAATGAACCATCAACCAGGGTTAGAATCAGAATGCCGGTTCTAGCTCATTTGCGTTCATTATTCTGTTTCTGAACACATGTTAATTTTAAAAGAATCTTGGACACATCATCGACTTCGCCACCAATAGCAACGCCAAGGAGTTCTTGCTTGATACATATAAAATACGAAATAGTAGATTACTATGACTACAAGCGTTAATATCCTATTTAATTATTGACTGTCGAGTTGCGTATCTGTCGAGATGCGCATCTGTCAAGTCGCGTGTTTGTCGAGCTGCGTATTTGACGTGGTGCAAATCTGACGAGATGCGTTTTCTGGCGAAATACGTATTTGACCACTTGCATTTCTGACGACATGCTCTATTCCTGTCTCCTAAGACAAAAGCACATGACATACACCTATGTAGTTTAGGAGTCAGAGTATTAAAATTAATGTGACCTAGTTATAAGCCTTATATCGCACCTTTAGAATTATAGAGACCTAATTTGAAATTATAAGATTTCAACTTTGACTCATAAAATTTCAAAGTAGGGTTTCAACTCTGACTTATAAATTCAAATTAGGTTTCTATAATTCTAAAGGTGCGATATGCTCTCAGTCTTTGATATTGTAATTGTGATGGCTTGTGGTGAATTTTATTATACAATATTATCATTAGGTATTACTCTGTTAAAATCACGCTCTTTCGAGCCTATTGTACTAATTTTTACACGTGCAGCCTGTGGGCTAGATATACGCAAAGATCGTACAACGCTCTCCGCGTTCAATATAACAATGCGTTTAGGATGCTGGTGGGGCTGCCCCGTTTCTGTAGTGCGTCAGGGATGTTCGCAGATGCGCATGTAGATTGCTTTTACGCAACAATGCGTAAAAGGTGCGCTTCCCTGGTGCACAGGGTGCGGGGCAGCTCAAACAGTGTCTTAAGCATGGTTGCGAGTCGCCTGGACTGTGTGTACGTGGATCACTGTTGTGCCGTATCTCATGGGATATCGCAACGGTGACCAACCATTATTTCTTGTTATTTTATGTTACTTTTTGTATTGTTTTCCTTGTTTTTGTTTAGTGTCTGTGCTTACTAACATAGTCGTAAGTTTTACTAACAATCTTGTTGTTGAGTCTTGGTTACTCGAATAAAGAAAATTCTATTCTATTATGAACTTAAAGCGATGATTCAATTACGAATATCAGCTTCAAATAATTTTATTTTTGACCAAGAATTGACCTTCTTGTTTGAACATTCCTTGTAGGAAATGCTTTTAGTGGGTACTGCCCACTACCCATGCAAAGCAATTCTTACAAGGAATGTTCACTATAATTGTAAAATATAACATAGTTACTTACTTCCCCATCTGCATAATTTCCTCTTGATAAGAAGTGTAAATTAGTTTTATAGAGGCGTATCAGAACCAGACGGTCTTGCGTTAACCTCGGAATCACTGGGAGCATTCGTCTGTACGACCTGGCCTTCGACCTATTTAATTATTTATATGTATTAACCTATCCTGTTGGTTTCAACTGAAAACAACAAAAATCCGAGAAAGAGATAACTATCTCTTTTTACTATCTAGGCTGCGCAGTCATCCCTTATCTGCCAGGGCTTATTTTTAATGTTATATTTTGAATTGTTTTAATTTTTATTTTGTACATTGTTCTCACATATAGAAGCAACAAGAATTATGTACCCAGGATTGTGTAATTTTCTATATTTAAAAGAGTGTCCTTGGAGTTTCTTGCCCGTTCTTCTCCATGAAGATCTACGTTTTGGAACTGGGCAACTAGCTTCAACTTTCTGACTAACTGACCGACTATTTGACAATTCAAAAGTGCCTGTAAATGGTTTAATTGAAATAAATGCTTTGAGTTTGAGTCTACTAGCAAAGCCCTAGCCGTTACAGTGGAATCTTGGATTGTTACTTACATTCAAAAGTAATTTATTCAAACTAGGCTGAGAATCAGCACTTTTCGGACGTCAAATTTCATAAGACAGTCCCCCAAAACGCCCGCCCTTCACCACTTCCTAGTTCGTTAGCTGGGAAGAAGAAGTGGCGCAACAAACTCCCCAGCAGCACAGCTGTCTGTTTAGTTAGAAAAAATGATTCTGTATAGTAGTATGCAAAATAATTTACATTACGCAACACAAAACATAATTTAAATGATTAGCCATATTTCAGTTAGCAAATGCCAATATACCAACCAAAAACATCGAGACCTATACTCAGGCAGAAATAAAAAAAAAAGAGTAATCTTTGAGTTTCTTATCCGCTTTTTTCCATAGGAATCTACGCTTAAAAATGGCAATTTTCTGAATAGGTAACTGACTATTTCTTTGATGATTCAAATTTGCCTGTAAAAGGTTTATTAATACCAGCCAATTATACTCCCACTGCAAGGCAAACGTCTCTTAAACCAGCGTTGGGGCTCTGTCTTGCATAGGGTCGCAGCATTATGCTGAGCGATGGCCGTTTTGCGTGGATGTGACGCATATTTTCCCCCAAATTGTTTATTTTCGTGTTTTGTTCTTTCTTTGCGTCATGTGTACCGCAAATAAACGTACTTTCTTCCTTCTTCTTTCTCTCTTCTCATAATAAGAAGGCACAAGCATTGATCACCACGCTTGCTCAAGACGGGTTGGCGATTTCACTTATATTAACTAAGAGTCCAGGTTTCTTCACGATGTTTTTTCTTCACCGATGTCATTTATGTTCATGATAAACACAGAAAGTACATTTGAATTGAATAGTCACACTGCTGCCAGGATTTAAAACCCACAACCTCGGGCAAGAGAGGCCAGGGGCGTGGCAGTCTCGATATAGATAGCGATCGCTATACGAGCGAATTCGGTCGCAAAGTCCTAATGGCGTTTCTCGACGGTCAAAATGACTTGACAAGCACGAAAAAATCACGTGCTTGTCAAGCAAGTCGCGCGCGTCAAGGGACGCCATTACGACTTTGCGACCGAATTCGCTCGTATAGCGATCAACAGTTCACATCACGAGCCACACGAAATTTGCGACCGAATTCGGTCGCAAAGTCCTCGTATAGCGATCGCTATCAATGTCGAGACTGTCGCCCCTGCTATCTAATTACGCAACACATTTTCGTAAACTTTTACGACTAATCTGTTTCATTTTGACAGTTCAACAACATTCATTGCGTTATTTACGTTGTTAAGCAGATATATTTTTTTAAACTTTTGAAGCAAAATGTATTTGCAATCAGTTTTGCAAAACGATTCAGATTCTGATTGATCGTGCATGACGCAATTAAGGTACAGGTCTTAACCACTGGGCCATCACGACCTTACCCACCACCATTTCTAGACATAATCGCTTCAGCACCTATTTTCATCAGTTGATTGTTATTTTAATTTAATATCTTAAAATTATCTTATCTAGACTAAGAAAATGTTGTCTGAATTCATTCATTTGAGATGGTTTAGGAACTGTCTGTCAAACTAATGCTAGTTTCAGCCAAGTTGTGTATCTGGGAGCAAAATTTACACAAAAGCTGATTTTGAGTAAATATAGCGACATGTTTTGCGATTTATCAGGCTAAGCGCATGCTGAGGCGCAGTTGCATTCTTGCAGGTACGTTCATGCATTACCAAATCTGCTCTGCCCTGCGCTACGTGGACCTGCGTGAACTGCGTCTAAGCGTATGCTGAGCCTTAATGTTTCTTCTGTATATTCAGCATAACTGGGTGATCATTAAGGTTCAAATTCTCTAACGTTTTTTGCAACGTCAGTATCAGATTGTATGTTGATCTAAACATGATTCGTGGCCGTAATAAATATGACTTTACAGAATTATGATCATTAGAATCAGCAATACAACGCTAATCATTTAAAAAGTCGCATACTGATCTCATCCGTACTGCGTCGGCTACCCGTTCCCGTCTCACGTCCTGTGTCTGTGGCTCGCTTTAATTTGAAACCATTCGAAAAGGGCTATTTAATTATTCCACTATGTTCGCGAACCTTCTGCTCCACATAGTGTGGATACGTTTGCGAACTTGGAGCGTGCATCGCATATCCATTGAAAGCATTTGCAGGAGCGCGGAGTGCAAGAGGTTCGCGAACATAGTGGACGTTTATAGTTCAAATGCTGTCTTATCTAAATCAAGTCCTGTCTGTATGTCTGTGTTAATCAATCTGCCCAGCCTTTTCCCAACTATGTTGGGGTCGGTTTCCAGTCTACCCGGATGCAGCTGAATACCAGTATTTTACATGGAGCGACTGCCTATCTGAGGGTTCCCTCTATCTGGCAGAATTTTGATGCTCCGAAATTTATTTGGCATAACACACTTGGCATACTCTTCTTTAAACGAATATAATATATATGGCATAAAAATCATTTAATATAATTATTGTTTGGCCGAATGTTTATCTTTCAATTATTATGGATATGAAAAGTATGCCAAAAGATGATTCTAACTGTAAACTTTCTGAGATATGATAGTTCTGCCTTTTTAACCGACTTCAAAAAAAGGAGGAGGTTCTCAATTCGACTGTATTTTTTTTTTTTTTTTTTTTTTTTTTTTTGTTTGTTACCTCGTAACTTGCGACTGACTGAACCGATTTTCATGATTCTTTTTTTATTTGAAAGCTTGTGCTTCCCGTGTGGTCCCATTATCACCATTTCAATATCTGATGATGGGATCTTGTAGAAATCGGGGGAACTCTTCAATAAATAACAGCAGATTAACCGCAATTGTTGCTATAGCATATCTAAGCATTGTTTACGCCATCACACAACATATTATCACGCCTGTACTCACTACAAAGGTTATAAAAACTATTTCGAAAAAAAAAATGTTCAAGGGCACTTACAACGTTTTGTTCTGATGAGATATTCGGTTACATGAACAAAACTGGCTGGTTAGCTGGTTTTTTTTGTATGAAAGGGTATGACATGATGATAACTTCCTTTCACTGTTTTTTACATAGCAGTGTAGTGGTATTCCAATTTGTGTGGGGTAGGTACCACAACTAAAAAGTGAAAAATAAAAACTTTTTACAAAAAAAAAGTACAACCGACTTCCACAAAAAAACACTACAAAGTGAAAAATAACTTTAATTTCGGAAGTCGGTGGTAAAAAGTGAAAATTCAAAACTAAAGACACCGACTTCCGAAATTAAAGTTATTTTTCACTTTGTAGTGTTTTTTTGTGGAAGTCGGTTGTACTTTTTTTTTGTAAAAAGTTTTTTAATGATTATCGATATGAAATGTATGTATGCCAAAAGACGATTTTGACAGTGAGCTTTCTGCATTATGATGGTTCTACTTTTTAATTATTATGGATATGAAATTTATGCCTAAAGATGATTCTGACTTACAAAATTATGCGTTTTTAATGTATTATAAATGAGTGTATGCCAAACGATTTTCTGCGAAATGAAGTTTATGCTATGCGCTGTTATGCAAAATAATATTATGACATAAAAAGTTCTGCTATAAAGGGTAGACCCCCTATCTGACCTCCACAACCCATTAACTGGGTAATACGATACCCCTTGGTAAGACTGGTTGCCAGACTTTCGGGCTTCTGACGACCCGCAACGACTGTCAAAGATCCACGAATGACAGTCGGGACCAACGGCTTAACGTGCCACGGAGGAGTCTCGGTATATAAAGATGGTCACCCATCCACGGACCAACCCCGGCATGCGTAGCTTAACCTGATGGATCGACCCGTGCGGCTGTTATTACTTAGCCACGAGCTCCTATACTCCTGTCTGTATGACTAATAGAGAGTAATTGTAATGAGTTGAAACAAATTTTGAACTATCGCCACAAAGTAACTTCAATCTTCAGTGGTACCTGAGATTATGAAACTGTTACATCGATGATCACATAAATTACCTTTAGCACGTACTTGTGAGTTCAAGAATGACGTAAGATAATAATGTAGCAAGCAATATCTACCTTCCTATATGTCATTGACATTTGACAGTAGGTATCCACATTGTGCAACTTTGATTTAGAGACTTTGTTAACATTCAACTACGCCATACATACGTTGCCAACCCGTATGTATGGCAGATCATACGATCACATAACACGATCTGATCTAAAACTTGAATATCTCAAAATTAACTCTCTGTGGGTTGGATCCTTTCCGCTTAACTACATCCATTTGTAGGATAGTTAGGATTCTATAAGGTACCAACTTTGTTTTGGTACCTTATAGAATCCTAACTATCTGAACTAATATCTTATCCTATCCTTAACTATTATAAATGGACGTAGTTAAGCGGAAAGGATCCAACCCACAGAGAATTCGTTTTGAGATATTCAAGTTTTAAGATCAGATCGTGTTATGTGATCGTATGACCTGCCATACGGGTTGGTAACGTATGGTCATAATGACATGATGCGTTGGGATTGTTTTTGTGATATTAAAGTTTTAACTACAAAGAGTGTTTTGGTATACATAACTCATTTTCGCCCATAGTGTGGGTTGGATCCTTTCCGCTTAACTACGTCCAATTGTGAAAGTGAGTTTGTTTGTTACGCTTTCTCGCTTAAACATCACCCCTATTACCTATAAATGAAACAGTGAAACAATTTCTTTCTTCATATTAAAAATTAAAGTAAAGAATGAAAGTGTTTCACTTTCACTCACTAAAATAGTGTTTCACTTTTAAAATATTTCTCATAAAAGTTTTTGTTCTTATTTAAATTACAGTGTCTTTGATTTGTAATCATTTGTTATGGGGTGCCATAAAACAAAAGGTATTAGTTTGAGTGTTCGGTTATCTTAACAGTTCAGGAACCCCAGCAGTGCTATTCTGTAACCATCTCATCGTGAAAAGTTAGGTGAAGAGAGCGTGGACTGAGCTGTCATTCCACCTAATGCTAGAGATTGACACTATTGACAGCTCACTTCACCTAAGTCTTCACGGTGAGTTTTTTATTTACAGAATACGTCGGCTGGTCTAGTGCATAAATAATTTAAATATCTCGACAATGGTCTAGTCTAGTGACTAGATCATGGTGAGATTAACCATGGAATTAAATGCTGCCACCAGCACCCTAATTGCATTATACCTACTTATCAATCACAATCTGAATGATTTTGAAGGATATTGCTAATACATTCCTTCATATGTCAAAATCACTATGTACAGAATATGTTATGAATATGATAAATAATAAAACTGTAATTGTGACAATCCTGTAATGATAGTGATGATTTGATAAATAAATAAATGTTCGAAACATGTATCTGCTCAACAACGTAAATAACGCAATGAATGTTGTTAAACTGCAAGCCACTGGTACTGTAAGTGTGCTACGAAGTTACCCTGCTGCCAGGTAATAGGGACTAGAAATACGCCTATAATATTGTAACTAGCAACAATTTGCACATACATGTTTTGATATTACATATTATAGGTATACAAGGTGTGTTTTTTATTTCCCATAACTTTAGGGTATTACTGAGACCATGTCAAAGAATTGCCCCTCCCTAGATCCAGGGCTGGTGCCTCGAAAAGCACGTTAAGCTGTTGATCCAGGTTGTCATTTATAGATCTTTGACAGTCGTTACGGGTAGTCAGAAGCGTAAAAGTCTGACAACCAGTCTTACCAAGGGGTATCGTATTACCCAGTAACTGGGTTTTAGAGGTCAGATAGGCAGTCGCTCCATGTAAAATACTGGTAGTTAATTGATTCAGGCGTGACCTTGCGGAAATCCATTATAAAATACAATAGACGTAGATATATTGAGAAACCTATTCCTTTTAACTATTCCTAAAGAGTCATTAAAAACCCTGTATGAAATTGACACGTGTTGCACACTTTCATCTCTCAACGAGGCATCCTCAGGATGACGATTGACTTGTCGCGAACCCGGACACGGCGTGCTGCCACGCCGACGGCCTGACGCAGAGTAAATATATCTACGTCTATTGTATTTTAAAATACTGGTATTCATTTAGCTGCATCCAGTTAGACTGGAAGCCGATCCCAACATAGTTGGGAAAAGGCTTGGCAGGTTGAAGTACGTGTTTTATTCGATTAGTTTAGGGCAAGAATCCCCCAGGCTGCGTTCTTAGCAATCGTAGCGCGAATACACAACCATCGCGTTCATGTCACTTTTTGTTCGGAAAACCGGAAAGCGCCCTCTGTCGGCGCGACCACGTATTCAGGTTCACTGAACAAAATGTGACATGAACGCGACGATCGCGTATTCGCGCGACGTTATACGACGCGGGGTTACAGGAACATCAAAGTAGTCGGGAACAAAAGGAATTTGAACCCCCAAAGTCTTAAAGGAGGTAAAAGCAGGTTAATCATAAAAATAATAAATAATTTGATAACTGTTCAAGTGTTTATTATTAACAAGTCTTCATCTTACAATGTAATATTTTAAAATTATTATTATCATTATCACATATTTACATTTTACTTCTAATTTTAATGCGTTTTCAAAAAACACCATCACGACGGCATTCCGGTAAGGGCCGGTCAAAGTTAAATATTATTTACTAAAGTGACTAACGCCATCTAGTGAGGGAAGATGTGATTTTAAATTGTCATTTTGCTTTGTTTGGCAGTGACAGTGGTGACATTACAGGCACCAACTCTGTCAGGAGAAAGGAACTAATAAGATGGTCAAATTGTGTCAGTTATTTTAAACACAATTTAAATAAATGTAAAATTAATGCATGTCAATAATTTGATATAAATATCAAAAAGATCTGGCAAAATAACAAAACGTTTTGCAATCAATAATCTACTGTTATTTTAAATAAATTAAAGAATATACTATTTATTTAAAAGTTTTAAATAATTAGCACCATTTTTATAACGGTCTCACTACTGCCAATCACAACACTGGTGGCGTTTTTAAGAACTAATATCCTTTTAGGATTACCTTTTACATAAGGCACATCAATTTTTTAAGAATATTTACAATATTTTTAACAATTATTTTACAAACAATAACTGTTAGTTAGTTACTATCTAATAATTATGCAATATCATGGCTCGTTAAATATAACAAAAAATATTTATACACAGTTTAAATCAAATAAAATATAAGTACGTAAAAGAACAAAAAGTACAGTCAACTCCTTCAGTAACAACCCTATGTTATAAAAAGTGCTTGGATCAACAAAATGCTGTAGGTACCATCAAAGAAGTTCATATCTAACCAGTTTCAAAACAAAATCCCGTGAACACGATGACGACATCTGTTACCGGCCCGGTTCGATAGTCGCCGAGCGCTGCAAGCAAAAATGGACTATTCTTACTTGCAGCGCTCGGCGCCTCGGCTTACGGTGGTTAGATATGAACTCCTTCGATGGTACCTACTACTGTTAGTACAGTTCGTAGTTAATTACATAATTACTGAAATACTTCACTGTACTTTTCTGTAAATATCTATGAAGGAAATATTTCATAGACAGCTAAATAGGTCAACGGTGTGGTAGAGTGGATGGGGTCATCCATCATCACCACCATTATGAGTACGAGAAGTAGTGGGGTAGGTGCGTAATTCACGTAAAATGGCAATTGATCGCAATACTTTAATTTTTACAGTTCAGCCACGTTCATTGTGTTGTTGAGCAGACGAATTTTTCTTTCCTATGACGCAATGGATGTCAAAATGAAAGGCATTACGATCGCTTGCTATTTTGTGTGTGTTACGCAATTACTCCATAGGTACTCCATCAGTAATAGATGTAAGTTTATGGCAATTCTTGCAATCACGTCATTTCGTGGCTTATAAATTTTTAATCCAATGTTAACTTTTTATGGAAATGTTATGATGCCTCACGGAAATGATATGATGTCAAGGATGTCATTTTTTAACATTTAATTGAATGAAGTAAACAACTCCAAATAAAATGTTATAAATCAAAAATAAATAAACGTTACAGTATTGTTCTTTGAATTTGACATTTGACTAAAATGTCCTTCAAATATTTTAATAATACGGAAGACATTATAATTATTATTATTCATAATATTATTTATAACAGTGAATACCTTATTTGGAACTTACGATATCATATTAATTAGAAATAAATTCAAATGAATGCACAACTCTTTACATCAATGTAGACGTCAAAATGATGTTCTATGTACCTACTTGCATTTTTTAAACACAAGCAGGCACACTCACTAACAAATGAAATGTAGGTAATTAACTCAACGACATGTTTGAAATATCTTACCTACATCATGAAAATGACAAAATAAAGTCAGCTCTAAAAGCGGTCTGTCCGATTTTTTTTTCAAAAACGATATTTTTCTCTTACAAAACCAGCATTCTTCAATATTACTGAGGCAAAAATCAAATTCTACATTATCTCAACAAAACCCACGATTTTCGATCAACAAAGGTCGTAAAGACAGTAATGGATATTGAACTCAAAGCAGTTAATCATATAGAACTACGATAGACGGAAAATGCGATTTGCAACGAAATGTTTCATATTTCTTAACAGTTTCATTATAAAGTTCGTTTTTTAATCCCAGATAGTAATTTGATTGATTTCAAATCTTTGTTGTTTGTTTTTACAATTTGGAATTTGACATTTCCACCTGTCAAATTACTATCTGGGATTCAAAAACGAACTTTAAGTGCTTAGGTTTAAAACGCATTCAACGTAAAAAAACGAAGTTTCTTCTATTATTTAACCTAACCCGACATTCCAAACGATTGTCATGAAAATAAAATCAGCTTACTTAAGAAGATGGACATATTATACACTGAGACTTATCTTGTGCTGAGCTAAACTATTATAAAGTCAAAAAAGTTTTAGATTTAATCTCATCTGATATGAATCAATTGCAGAAATCGTTCAGACACTTGATTTAGTCACGCTTGCAACACAAATCATGAATTTTTGTAGCTAGGACACTGGTTCTGGTTCAGGCCTCCTCTCTGTGAGAGGAAATGGGCCATAATCCACCACGCGGGCCCTGTGCGGGTTGGCGGATGTCACATGCAACCGGCATGTACTAGAACCAAAAAATTGGAACACGTCTTCGAATCGTTTGGTTCTAGGACATGCCGGTTTTCCTCGATATAAAGCGCTAAACGAATTTAATACATCGTCCTGTTTCTGATAGTCGTTTGAAAATTATAAAGTCAAAATGATGTTTTAAATAAAAGTATTTAGCGGGTTTTAAAATGGGTTTACTATTTGGTGATTTGTGTTGCAAGTGGGCCTAATTAACCCAACACACAACAGACTATGCTTGAACAAACCTAACCTACGGTCTCGTACCTATTTTTCGACACTAACAAACACTAAATACACTCAGTGTATTCAAGAGTCACACTCTCACACATTAAAATTAAACGACATAAATAAAATTAAACATTAATTACACAATTATAAATAAATTCACACGTAATCACAACATTTAAAAATTAAAACAAAGTCTGTATGTTTGGGCTCATATTTAAAATTACTGAAACGACTTTAACCACCTCATAGGGGTAGTTTTTCGAGAAAAATTGTTGTGTTTCACTGGGGTAGACTAATAGATCGGAATGACGTCTACTTTCACGACACATTAAATTTTTTGGTGAACGGTAAATCTTCATAGACAATATTACCACAACCGTAAGTAAATCCAAAACAATTTTATTGACCTTTTATAGAATATGACAATATCGATGAAATCATTTTAATAAATTCAGATTATTTTTTAATAAATTAGAAAGTATCGACACTAACAAATGCAATAAAAAATCTACGAAGATCCAGGTAGTGTGGCAACATCTGAAAGGCCTTCGTCCGATTTGGACAATGATATATAAAAACTGCATAATATATTGGCCAATATCTTAAGGTACAGACACAATCCTATTATCATCTTTCTTGACCTTACCTGAGAGCTTGGAGTATATTTCCTCAATGCTCTTCTGCCTGGTCTCAGGGAAGTAGATGACGGTGTAGAAGCAGGCGATGAAGCAGACGAGGGCGAAGAATAGGAAGGTCCAGTGGATACCGATGAGCTCACAGAGGACGGTGAACCATTTCGTTTGGACGAAGTTGCTCATTTTCGCGCAGACGTTCGCGAAGGCTGATACGGTGCCGCGGAGCTGAAAGGCAAATAAGGGTTTCCTTAAATTGTTGTATAAGAATTGGATAGATTAGCAGAAGGATGTTTTTATCAAGAAAATAACTACGTTTTAGTGTACAAAAAGAGTACATCCAAATTCAACAATATTAATAAAACAAGAACTAGAGTGTATCTACTGCAGGACCTAGTTATTGCTGTTGAATGCTCCTAAAGCCCGCAAAATCGTCTAGATCCGCACGTGATCGCAATGTGCTATTTGATTCAATCGAAAGTAACCTTGTCATTACTTAGCATAAGTCGGGCTATTTCTATTAAAAACCGAATTTACCTGGAACGTAAAAAGATCCGTGATAATAATATATGAAATAGGCTGGAACCCTGCAGCATCAGCGAAGATACACATACACATGGCCAGGACGGGCAGCCAGCCGGGCAACCAGAAGCCTGATGACGTCATGTAGAACCACGCGGATAAGATCACCATACCCACGCCGACGGCGAACGATGTCGTTACAAGGAGTAGCTGAAATAAACAGACTGAATATTAGGTATCAATTTCATTGACGGAGAATTTAATTTCGTGGTGAAGTCTGACATCAGTAATATTTCATCTGGGGAAGACGATTGTGTCGGACTTTTACCGATTATAATCCTTAAACTAAATCGTTAGACTATCTGCATCACTTGCATTGCTATCAGTATCTCTTTCGCACTAAAGATATTCCCGACTACATGATTCTATTGGAATCATATTGCTGTGAATTGTGAATTAAATCCAGCTAACTTGTAGACGATCGTAAAGCTTCTAATATATCAGAAACACTCTCACCTTTCTGCCAGTCTTCTCAACAAAGCAAGTAGCTACAATAGACCCCAACAGCTGCACTACTCCAATCATCATGACCTGCTTGTTGGGACTGAGCTTCAGACTGATGGACTCCGAAGCTTTCTCAAAGACGAAACCGGCGTAGATGAGCACGATGAGATAGCCGTCGAACTGTTGTGTGATCTTGATTATGAGCGTTATTATGAACGCTTTAAAGGTTGGTTTGTCTTGCACTGTGGAGGAAGAGAGATGAAGATTATGTTGGAGTATTGTAGGCGAAGCGTTGTATGAAAGGTGAAATATCGTGTTCAGTGGAATTTTGGATCTTTTTTTGACTAAGATCAATTGGAATGGTTGCAAATTTTATTAGTTCAAGAGGCTTCTTGATACTAGTATCGAAGTATTGTATTATTGTAACTGCTGACCCCTATATGGTCAGCAGTTTTATAGTAAGTAAGAGATACGGTTGCGTTTATATACGTTTTCATTTTGGTTCTGTGTTAAGACAATACTCAAGTAAGGGTTGTAAATTAGAAACATTGCAAATCAAAGAAAGTGTCTTGGATATTACCAGACGTAATCAATTCACCACTTCTCAATCTATCAAAGCAGATAGAAAGAGACATTCTCCTTCAATTTCCGGAATTGATAATAGAATAGGGTAGGGTGGTGTAAGTTTGCGCAGTTTTTAATAATTGGACCATAAAAATAAAACATACCGATAAATCAAAGGGTTATTTATTATAATTAAATTAAAACATAACTGGCAACAACTTTTAAAATTATTTATAGAGCAAACATAGTTATTTTGTCTTAAATTAAGAAAAAGACAGATGCCGGGACTTGCGCAACTTTATACACCCCAGTGTGTAAGGTTGCGCATAGAAGGCGATAAGATTGCGCATTATTTCATAATGGCAAATTACTTGCATAAATCACATTTAAATGCCCCGAAACCTAAATAATCAGTACATTTTTCGTGCCACCACGTCCGGCACGTATCGCACTCGATCCAATCTTCAACAATAGGCTCTATGTAGACGTCATTGCATCCTCCACACCTCCATATTTTCTTTTTTGGTAATGACTTTGGTTTTTTAAACGCCTTCTTAGCTCGCTTTGCGTTTGTATTTGGGTCAGGCTTCTGTTTTTCTTCCAACTGGTTCTTATAGGGTGAACTGCTTATAACTTCGGCTTGCTTGTGCTTCCGGTTAGAACTTCTTTTCAACTGGGATCTTGGAATTGGGACAATGTCTTCAAGTGAAGGACTCATCTGCGCGCCTACGTTATTTTTATTTGTCTTAATTCCAGAGCTTTGTGAGGTTGATGGAAACTGAGATGAACTTATCATGGCATCATTGGACAAGACATTCGTGTCCTGGTTATACGACGTTTTCACAGATTCCACAGAAGATATTGCTGGTCCTTGTGAAATACTCGTACAATCAACCGTATTTTCTAGTAAAACGACTTTTGGAGTTTGAGAAACATCACTTGCCACACGCACAGCTTTCATTGGTGCTTCTATCGGGTTATCTGCAGGAAAGTCGTCATTATCAATTTCAAAAGCGTTGCTATTCTCTGGGTGCTCTCGTTCAGTGACAGTGCTTGCCATAAAATCAGCGTCTGTGAAAACATCTGGATTCCATGGCCATATTCCAGTTGATTTAAAGCTTTCTACCCCACAAGCAACAGTTGCAGCTTTATAAAATGCTGGAGTGAAGATCGAAGCCAGCTGGAATGTTGTTATTGCTCTTCCTGGATGGTTTCGAAGCCATTTTTCACACTCACTAGCATAGTATTTCTTCAAAGCACTGTGAAAACCCCTATCAAGAGGCTGAATTTTATGGCTGCAGTGAGGTGGCAACGTCAAGGCGACGATGTTGTTTTGCCGGTAAAAGTCAATAGCTTTCAGAGAACAATGTGACACATGATTATCTAAAATCAGCAAAACAGGTTGATCTACGGATGGCTTAGTGTGGTACCTAAAATGCGACAGCCAGTCTATAAAGAGATCCCCATTAATAAAGCTCGAATCAGAAACCATTCCAATGGATCCAGCTGGTGCACCATCAATAAGCTCTGCTTTCATTCTCTTGCGCTTAAAAATGAAAGCCGGTGGAATAAAATGGCCTGTTGCCGATACTGCATTGACAGCAGTCACATTAATGCCTCTCTCTGCACTTGATATTTTATTTACAGCGCGTTTTCCTTTGACGGAAAGCACCCTAGGTGGCCGGTTTGGTACAGTGGAAATTCCAGTTTCATCCATGTTATAGATGGATTGCGGTGGAAATTGGTATTTGTCCATCAAAGCTGACAACTTGACATAAAACCGTTCAACCTGTGGCCTATTGAACCCCATTGCTCTCGCTATGCTCGTGGAAGTTGGTTGTCGGAGAGATATTTCTGGGTGGCGTTGCATAAATCCACGGAACCACTCTTTCCCAGCAATTTTTGTATTTGTGTTAAACCGATGTGGTATTTTATGCTTTTCAGCATATTCATAAGCTGCGCTCCTTAATTGTTTTGCTGTCAAGCCGAAAAACATTTCATCCAGGGTAATCAAGTGGTTACAGAAACCTTGTTCTACTTCTACACTAAATGTAACGTCATATCTACCTAGTTTAGTTGCACATTGTGGTTGCAGCAACCGGTATCTTAATGTTGACTCAGCCATTCCTAAAGACAAAGCAACTTGTCTCTTGCTTTCTCCTTTTTCGATACGCTTACGAGCTTCCTCGATAATAGAAGATGAACAAATTTCACGGGCAGTTTTGCGTGGTCTTCGTGACATCCTATAAAAAAGTAAAGTGCTGTTTTAAATGATTGGATAAATAATTTTCATTAAATATAAATTAATATTCAACATCAATGTGTAACTCTGCGCGCGCAATCTTATCCATCCCCTAAATGCGCAAACTTACACAGTAGGCATTCAACGCAATGATCCGCATACTACTGCCATCTCTTAGAAAATAAATGAATTACGTTGTCTCTCTTCAATATTTCGAAGGTAAACACAAGTGAAACAATCAACAAAACAATGTAAATACTATAGGTTTTTTATCAGTTATACTTGCAATATGTCAAAAAATTAGATCAAAGTGCTGTAAAAACTTTAAACTCACCTGGACGTGCCGTTTTCCCTCGTATCTCAATTATTTTTATGGAGCGTGTGCCGGCATGCTAGGCAATCAAAACACAACTGAAGTTGGCAACAAGTGTCACGCGGATGTCTTGTAACCACGTATGCGCAATCTTATCGCCCGCGCAATCTTACACCAACCTACCCTACTTACTTATTATCTTCCAGACAGACTGGGTGTCAGCTTGCGTTTGCTTGTCAACCCTCACGATGCTTTCAATGTCTTGTTCAACTCCACGATCCATCACGCTGACACCCCGCAGCCATGCCAGGACTGTCTTGGCTTCCTGTAATGTAACCATTTAGTTAGTTATTTTATTGTTTGGTAATGTTTTTCCGCCAAATCCCACGTTTCTGCCCGATCAAGAGTCTCTAATATTTATTTCTCTGTTGGAATCTTGGCAAGACAAAAAGCAATCATTTGGTACACAAACGCTTGGTATGAGATCAAAAAATTGAACCGCATTTAAAACTGATGTTCAATTCAAAATTCAAAATATTTTTATTTCACATAATCTACAAGGGCACTTATGAAACGTCAGAAGCTAGGTGCACGGTTCCAATTGGTCGTTTCCTATGGAGAAGAGCCGGCAAGAAACTCCACGGTTACTCTTTTAAAAGTAAA
The DNA here is from genome assembly GCA_914767755.1 of Agrochola circellaris. Classification (NCBI taxonomy): domain Eukaryota; kingdom Metazoa; phylum Arthropoda; class Insecta; order Lepidoptera; family Noctuidae; genus Agrochola; species Agrochola circellaris. Next base: position 6,388,652 of record OU611850.1, on the reverse strand, counting down.
TGGTTTTTACAATGTTTCCAAGTTACAGTGTTAAAAGGTGTGAGAGGACGGTGTAGGCCCATCAACAAGTACCATGATGTTCAAGATATGAGAAGCATTGATTGTTGACGCCGAAGGAATGCCAGTAATCAGTATTACAGCACAAGGCTAAAATCTAGTACTTAGTAGGTTATTTTGTGAAAGACGAAGTGATTTATAAATATTTCGGTTCCATTACCAAGGTAAGTATATTACGGCAGGTAGGAGCTCGGGGCTGAATAATAAAAGCCGTGCGAGTCGATAAAAGGTAAAGCTCACTTGCCGGGGTCGGTTCGTGGATGGGTGACCATTCATTATACAGGGTGGCAGGGACATCGACGCGAAATCTGCTGTTTCATAGAAAAGTGCAATATCTACGCGGTCAAAATGTATGGAACAGCAGATTTTTTTTAATAACCGACGAGTAATTTTAACGTAGGGGGTTCAGAATCATGTATTGAATCCATGGTAACAGTTTTCGCGTCGATGTCCCTGCCATCCTGTATATCGAGACCCCTACGTGTCTCGAAAAGCGCGTTAACCCGTTGGTCCCAGCTGTCATTCGTAGATCTTTGACAGTCGTTACGGGTAGTCAGAAGCCCGAAAGTCTGGCAACCAGTTTTACCAAGGGGTATCGTGTTACCCAGTAACTGCTTTGTGGAGGTCAGACAGGTACTCGCTCCATGTAAGCTACTGGCATTCATGCCGATTAGACTGAAAGCTGACCCCATCATTGTTGGGAAAAGGCTAGGGAGATTGATAGATTTACTGAGGTAAGTATATCTGAAGCAATTTATGTATTGAAGAGTTTCTTTTTGCTTCTATACAATGTGAAATTTAATTCAATTGCATCCTCTTAAGGGGTCATTGTAATCATCATTATGAACAACTTTCTCTATGGGGCAAACCCTGTAATCGCGAAAAAAAAATCTGCTGTTCCCTTCATTTTAACGAGTTTTGCGAACATAGATGTCTGGAACAGCAGATTTTCTTTTCGCGTCTATTTACTCGCGTCCTTCATATTTTATTATAAATCATTTTGCAAACTTTATCCGCAAGAATATCGATATTACTATTGTTGCAATGACAGTGCTAACATAGTATTATTAACATAAGAGCTAACAATAATACTATAATTCTTACGGAACTGAATTTAAATGACACTTTAATGGAATATTGATGTTGCTAGTTCCCGATTTATCTAGGAAGAGATAGATGCAAAGTGTTTTTATATTAGTTATTGTTATATTATATTCTAATGGTAATTGATATTCTGTGTTGACTGTTGACCTCAATAAAATTGTGTTTTTGTAGTAAAAAGATTTAATTTGTTTAATATAATTCCTGCCATTCTTCTTTTTTTGCACGTGATTGTGGTCTCTTTACATATTTTTGGTGTTAAATTATCACTTAACGGTATCTTTTTATTCATTCATTTATTATATCTTTTGTCTGTATTCAATTCTTAACAAATTAATTTTACCGATATAACTGTTTATCTGTCTTTCGGAATAAGTTGACTTTGTCCTGGTTTTATTTATTTTATTTTATTTATGTACATACAGATATATCTATTTGAGTACAAAAATAATGCGATTTTTTTTGTAATTTTTTTTATGGCAAGCCAGGATTTTTTTAACAGCAGATTAAAAAAAAAATCTGATGAACAATTTCAACGCAGGGGGGTTCAGAATCATGTAATGAAATCCATGGTATCAGTTTTCGCGTCGATGTCCCTGCCACCCTGTATTATATATCGTTATGGATATCTTTGCCATATGTAGACCAGAAACTTTTAATGGCATGGTTATTACTCACTTCAACTTTCCCCTGCTTGACCAGGTATTCAGGAGTCTCAGGCATCGCGAGGAATATGAAGAAGGTAACAGTGGGTACCAGGAGCCCGAGCCACAGCATCGTCTTCACGCTGAGGATATCTGCACAGACGTAGCTCATCAGGTATCCGATGTTTCTGGAAAATTAAACAAATGACGATGGTTGAGCGGTTGCATTCAGAATTGTATAATTTGGGTTTGATTGCAGCACGAGAAAATATCTGTATGGCCTATAGACCGGTTCTTTTATAGTTTCTAACAGTCAATTTTAAATTATCTATCTAATCGAATGGATATCTAACGCGCATGCGGACAAAAAGGATTTCCATACAATCTCAAATTGTCCACAGACCAATCGTCTTTCATCTGGCTAGCGCCTAAGTATTTTAAAGTCAAAAGTCTTGTGTAAGCCGTTGTGATTAGATGCACAAAATCTTTTGTCATGTCGGCACAAGCTATATTACAATAGCTTCTATCGTGATTCACCATAAGCTCGTGGTAATCTGCTATCTAATTACGTAACACATTTTCGTAAACGATTACGACTAATCTGTTTCATTTTGACAGTTCATCAACATTCATAGCGTCATTTACGTTGTTGAGCAGATTTTTTTTTCAGACTTATGAAGCAATGGATTAGCAATCTGTTTCAAAACAATTCAGATTCTGATTGATCGTGTATTACGCTATTAGGGTACTGATCCGGTCACGTAGGATAAGTGCCGAAAATAACGCAAAACATATTTTGACATCAGTTTAGATTTCACAAAACCAGAGTTAAGTTCTTATGCATGTGCTCTAATACTAATACGAGTATGTAGTACTGTTATACTGCGAGACAATTTCTGAATTTCATCCAAATCCGTGCAGCCGTTTTAGCGTGAAAGTGTAACAAACAAACAAACTCACTGACGCATTTATAATACTAGCTGTTGCCCGCGGCTTCGCCCGCGTGGAGGTCGGAAATTATCCCACGAGAACGTACTACCGGGATAAAAAGTATCCTATGTGTAAATCCAGGCTATAAACTATCTGTGTGCCACATTTCATCCAAATCCGTTCAGCCGTTTTTGCGTGATTGGGTAAAAAACATCCAAACATACAAACTTTCACATTTATAATAATTATATAGTAGCATTATACAGGGTTATTGGTAAAACACCAACAACCTCTTAAGGGGTCATTCACATCATTATGAACAACTTTTACTTTGGTTCCAAGCCTTAAATCGGGAAAGAAAAATTTGGTGTTCCATACATTTTGACGAGTTGTGTGAACATAAATGTTGGGAACAGCTGTTTTTTTTTCGCGTTTTCATGTTTGGTCCCATATTAAAAGTTGTTCCTATTGATGAGTAGAATGACCCCTTAAGAGGATGCAAATGAATTAAATTTCACATTGTATAGAAGCAAAAAGAAACTCTTCAATACATACCATTGTTTTTGAAGAATTACACGTTTTGTGTCTCAATTTAGAGTTTACATTATCAGTCTATAATGAACATTGGCACTGATAATGTAAACTCTAAATTTGACGACTATGAAAACAAAACAGAGGTGAACACATTTTTTTCTAAAAAAAAACAGTATTTATTTTAAAAACAGTAGTGTCCATAGAATTATAGGGGGACATAGAAAAAAAAAAATAAGAAAAAAAAACATTGAAAAAAATTAAGAAATTAAGAAATTTTCGATAATTTTTCATGAATATTCAGAGAAATACGCGGTCACGTGCCCATGGGCGACATTGTATACGTACGTGCACAACGTGCGTGCACAACGTGCGTACGTGTGTACGTACGTGTGTACGTGCGTGTGTACGTGCGTGTATTGTATGGGCGGCGTTGCATTGTGTTGTGTATTGTATTGTTGTGTTGTTTAATAATATGGATAAAATCAATAATATACCTACTTCTCTAACAAAGTACCTGCAATCTAATGATTATTCTAAAAGCGGTGCGCAGAGGTCATTACGTAACATAACAATCTGGTCAAGTCTGTTCGTTGAACTATTACATTCATAATTTATTATGTACTTATTTACGTATCTCTATCAAATCATCACGAAGTATCCCCATACATAATAACAAAACATATCGTCGGCCGTAGGTTCAATTGGGGTAAGGGACAAGATTTTTCAGGAGAGGCCGACAAAGTTTTTTTTCGGATTAAACCACCCACAACTTTTTTTGTTATTAACCTTTTTCGGATCTGATTTCACACATAATCTTGTATTTTAGTGCTCTATCTACCTGTGTATCATTTATTTAAATAAGTTAGCTATTTAAGAAAATAGACGTAGACGTCCCTTCAACGTATTTCGTTAGTAATGTCCCTTACTGACCAAGTATCTTGTAGTCCCGTCCCTTACTGACCAAGTATCTTGTAGTCCCGTCCCTTACATTAAATTGACCTCTACGTTGGATCCAATCTGTTAATGAAAAAATTGTGTAAAGAACTTGTAGAAAAAATATATGAAGAAAAATACAGTGTAAAGAGATTGTTGACAGAAAATGAAGAACACTCTTCACACTTGACGTACTGAGTAATCCGTAATGGTAATTCGTTGAGAGAGACCCTTACCTTATTTGAAGTGGATTGGCGGCGGTAATTACACCATTTCAAGTTGCTATATTGCATGGTTTTTCAGATACATTGTTGTTATGGGGCTGATTCGAAATTTGGATCCAAAAAATCAGTAGGGTAAGGGACATTTTTCTTAAGCTAGAATTTTTTCATATACATTATTCGAAAGAGCGAAAAATTCTGAACAAAACTGTATACTCAACACATTTTCGGTATTTTGTCCCTTACCTCAATTCTACGGTCGACGATATACAGGGTGGCAGGGACATCGACGCGAAGACTGTAACCATGAATTCAGTACATAATTCTGAACCCCCTGAGTTGACAATTTTCGTCGGTTATTTTTTATAAAATCTGCTGTTCCATACATTTTGACCGCGTGGGTATTGCACTTTTCTATGAAACAGTATAACGTCTCGCCAACTATCCGCCAATGATGTTGTCTCATGTAAAGTCAATCTTCTTTTCGTGTGGTTATTGACTAACCTGGTGTCATCCGCCCGTGGGCCTCTGAGTTGGCTTCACATGCCGTCGAGAAATATCTCTCAGGCATGCCGGTTTCCTCACGATGTTTTCCATCACCGTTTTTGAAGCAAGTGATAATTATACAATACGCACATGAATTCGAAAAGTCAGAGGTTGCCTTGGGTTCGAACTCGAGATCTATGACTTGGTAGTCTGACGGTCACTCCACGAGGCTATCACTGCTAACACTGTGTTGTAAAGTCAATGAAATTCATTTACAGTACGACATAACTTAGATATAGCATAAATTTGAAAATTTGAATACACTCATTTTAATTTTACGAATGTATTTTGTTATATGACTTAACAAGTTATTGCGTTTGCGTAAAGATCATTTTCACCTAAAACAGTACCTAATAAATATTGGTAATTTTAAAGGCGAATTCAGTTCAGATGGTGATCGGTTTTACGAATTTTACCGATGCTACATCTAAGTTGTGTCGTGCTATAGAATAGAATAGAATAGAATTTTCTTTATTCGAGTAACTAAGACTCAACAACAAGATTGTTTGTAAAACTTACGACTATGTTAGTAAGCACAGACACTAAACAAAAACAAGGAAAACAATACAAAAAGTAACAAGAAATAATGGTTGGTCACCGTTGCGATATCCCATGAGAGACGGCACAACAGTGACCCACGTACACACAGTCCAGGCGACTCGCAACCATGCTTAAGATACTGTTTGAGCTGCCCCGCACCCTGCGCACCAGGGAAGCGCACCTTTTACGCATTGTTGCGTAAAAGCAATCTACATGCGCTTGCAAACATCCCTGACGCACTACAGAAACGGGGCAGCCCCACCAGCATCCGTATGCTTTACTCATCATCATTTATTGAAGAGCAATTCATCAATGGGTTTGAATGATTGATGTGAACCTGATTTACTAATCATTTTGATGATGATAAGAAGATCATTTTCTTGTTGATCTTTGGAGTTAGTATCGCATACGTACGGCGGACACTCTTTGGGGCGTCTTATGCATCTAAATGGCTCACGTATCTAAATACGCAAAGCCCTAAGGACTGACACGATAGTTCAAATCTTTGACTGCAAAATCTGCGATATCGAATAATTTGTTGTGATTGATTATATTTGAAGAGATTTGAATCGTAAAATATTTCTAATTTTATCTCAAGATTTTACAGCAGGTAGGGTCGTTCTTTTATCACGTGAGGTACGTACACACGGCTACACATCAATCTATACATTTCATAAGCTGACCTCGCATGGTACGGAAATCCAATGCACGATCAGCATAAACTGGAAAATATAGCTTGATGTGTAGCCGTGCGTACAAGGGGGAGGGGATCAGAAAAAAATCACGATAAATCACGATGGGGCTGGGGTAATGTGACTGACAATCACATGTATTTGTTCGTGCGACGAAAAAATTTAATTTAATGTGTGACGTAAAATATATTTTTTACCAGTACGAAAAATATGTATAATAAAACATTCAAACAAATGATTAAAAAAATACACGTGGCGTTGGGAGGAGGGGAGGAGGGGCAGCCTAAAACTTCACGACGTATCACCAAGGGGGTATAAAAGTGGTCTAAAAAACCGCCACTCCCGCAACTAAGTGTCCAAGGTTGGCTGGAAGAGATCGCGGAAAGCGATTAGGCCGCCCATTACTTATATATTTTAGTAGGGGGGGCACAGGGGAACGTGCCCCCCCCCCCCCACCAACGGTTTAAGTTAACTGGCTTCAATGTATATCAATCAAGACATTGCTTCAATGATGAACGCTCAAGAAATACCTAATATATCTTCAGTAGCAGTGGCGTAACTACTAAGGTTCAAAGTGGTGCGTTTAGTTCTTACTCGGGCCGAGAGGGGGGAGCCAATCTTCAAAAAAAAATCTATTCTATCCAAGGCGGGGTGCTGAAATTGTATTATTTTTTGTAGTTATTCTTACATGTCATTGAAAAGAATGAATCCCAAAAACAGCATAGTGCAATACAAGATGTGGGAGACACTTCATATCTGACTGGCCCATGTGCCCCTCCCAGAAATAAATCCTGAATCCGCCCTTGTCTATAGGTACAGTTCTGCCCTACCCTTCGTGGAAACAAGGCGTGATATTACGTTAATTATATAAACTAAACCCGCGACTTTAATCGCGTGAAATTTTGGCCCCCGACCCACCCCCCGTCGCATACTTCGTTTTTGCTAGCGTTCTATCTGATTTTTTTATTTTTGCTCGGCTCCTGAAGGCGGGAGCGTGATGTTATATAACCTTCCTAGAGAATTGGTCTATCAAAATCAAAAAGATTTTTTCTAATCCGACTGGTAGTTCCAGAGCTTACCCCATAAATACAAACTTACACACAAACATTCAAACATACAAACAAACAAATTTTGTCTCTTAATAATATTAGTATAGTTAGGCTTGTACGGTTGCCTACAAAAAGCGTGACGATAATTATGTGAGTTTGAGTTTGAGAATGATTATCTAATCTGATTAGATAATCATTCTCAAACTCAAAGCATTTATTTCAATTAAACCATTACAGGCTCTTTTGAATTGTCAAGGAATCGGTCAGTCAAAAATATGAAGCTAGTTGCCCATTCCAAAGCGTAGTATTCTAATCCCGATGTTTGAAGGATTACACATAATTTGTAGTCGTAGGTTACGTAACGCATGGCCCGGGTAAACCATTGATAAATTAATTTAATCATGTGACGAATTAATTTAATATGCAACACTATTTGATCATGATGTTATCGAGTCATGTATCCTTCATCTATTATTAGTAGTATTTAACCCCTTGATGGAGCTTGCCTTCTTCATAGAATGTGTAACTGAATAAATGCACATTATGAAAGCAGTTTGTTCAAAATCGTTTACTGAATCGATTTCTGTCATTTTTAATGTAGACTATTTTTATCCCAAAAATAATGAAAACTACGTAAATTACAGTCAAAAGAAACCAAAATGGCCGAAGTATCTACTACGCTAGACCCTTAAACGTGTGAGACTGTGTGCGTGCGTAGATTTATAATGTGATCACAATTGTTTTATAAATTACAGTAAAAATTCAATATAATATGTATCGTGATTATAACATAATAACTATTCTAAAACAACCCAATGTTTGGTGGTGTGCGTTAATTCCAAGACATTTTGTGTAAGGAACTATTGAGCAGTGATAGCCTAGTGCTGGGGCTGCCAAGTCATAGGTCTCGAACTCGACCCCAAGGTCGGTCGGTCGGACGCACCTCAGACTTTTCGGATTCATGTGCTTGTTGTAAAATTATCACTTGTTCAAAAACGGTGAAGGAAAACAGCGTGAGGAAACCGGCATGCCTGAGAGATATTTCTCGATGGCATTTGAAGCCAAGTCAGAGGCCCTTGCTGTTTACGCTTTACGTTCTCTGTCAGTGATTTTTTTTAAACTAAGAAGTTGATCATATAGAAAACACTGACAGGCATTTTTTTCAACTAATCGATCTCCGATACTACTAAAGTAAACTTACCTATTCAAAATAAGGAGAGATCCCAAAGCTCCTCTGAGGTCGATATCGCTGATTTCCTTCAAATATATCGGCAGGACTATGTAGCAGGAGGAGCAGGGAATACCAGCCACTGCACGCGCCAGGATCAGGGCCCATGGCTCCAGGCATAGCAGCTTGATCTGCCAGTAAATCTGAGAAAAGGAGAAAATGTTTATTAATAAATCTACCATACCATGTTCAGTGATTAATGAAGATCACTACTACATATTGTGGGTAAAAAATTATCCATCCCAACTAATATGTTGGGGTCGGCTTCCAGTCTAGCAGGATGCATCTGAATACCAGTATTTTGGATGGATGCGATGCATGGAGCGACTGCCTATCTGACCTCCACAACCCAGTTACTGGGTAATACTGGGTTGTCAGATTTTCGGGCTTCTGGCGACTAAGGACTGTCAAAGATCTACGAATGTCAGCCGAGACCAACGGCTTAACGTGCTTTCCGAGGCACGGCAGTTGGTTTGTAACCAAAACATACGTGGAGATAAATGTGGGTGTACATTGTACAATCCACCTCTACCTACCCCATTGAGGAATGCGGGCGCGATAATGTTATGTAATCTGTCATTTACTTTTGGTTTCTCAGGAGTGAATGCAGTAACCGTGACGAAACCTGTTGAGTATCGAGAATTCGAGTTAGAAGATGTACCATCGAAGAAGTTCATATCTAACCACCTACCATGAAGAATACCCAAGGGCTATTCTTGCTTGCAGCACTCGGCGGCTTTAGCACCTGGCCGGTAACAGATGTGGTCATCGTGTTCACGGGATTTTGTTTTGAAACTGGTTAGATATGAACTTCTTTGATGGTACGTATTCTTAGTAAAGTTTGACCAGCTGCATTCGAGGGACTTCTTATTGAATGCTGATTAGTAGCAGCAAAGGAGATAAAGATGACCGCCTGTTTTGGTTCTTTTGCATTTTGGGCTTATAAAGTTATGTCACTTATGATTCGTGCGTGTTCGGCTATTGTCCACTATAATACGTTAACCCATTGTTCAAAAGATAATACATATATTCATATCTGTTATTAGTTTTGGAAGACAAAAATCTATTGTATCAAAAATCGCTTAAATTTCACAATTAAGAATGCAGAATGACGTAAGTTTTTTGTCACAATAGTTCTTATCTTCTTGCCTATCGTAAACAATAAACATGCTATACCTGTATAGTTACTTAGGATCTGAAGCAGAACTACTTATAATAGCTGAAATTCTACTACAAATTGTATTAATTAGAACCCATAACAAGCATAAATTAAAAAAATTCAAACCCCTTACACTAATATTTCTTCATTCCTCTTTCCTACTCCATCACCATGACCCTGTTCACCATCTATCTATAACCTATTCATTGAGAACATTCCAAGGAGCCCAAATACGATACCTGTGCTGTAATTTGGTAAAAGAGTTGGATATCCTGCAAATTCCAGGAGAAGCTGCAGCATCAGTTCAAGGTTACTATCTTCTAATATCATTGAAAGTAACAGAATACCAAATTTCACATCGATCATACCTGTACCTGAAGATGCTCACATCCATTCATCAGCTAGAAAAGAGCTGATAATCTTCAAACGGCTGAACCGATTTTATTGAATCATAGCTAAGAACACTCTCAATCAACTAACCTTTCAAAAAAAAAAAACAAAAACACAATCGGTTCAGCCATTTGGGAGCTACGATGGCGCAGACAGACACACAGATACACACGTTAAATTTATAACACCCCTCTTTTTCCGTCGGCGGTTAAAAATAGGCCAAGATGTAAAAGGAATCTCATAAATTATGATAAACTGTATACCGGAGACAATTTCCTAATCAGTAAAAAAAATTAATAGAAGAAGAATGTAGGTAGATAAAGAAAAACTAAAAAAAAAATGACAATCGCAACAATAAAAAGTAGGCAGGTAACAACGAAACAGCCACACAAGAAGTAAAAGACAAAATAAAGGTAACGCAAGAAAACGAACAATACTACAAATCGCAGAAAGGAAGGAAGCTACCGAGTTCAATACTCCTTACTTTTTTCTGCTTCCGAATTCACGCTTGAAGTCATTTGAATGGCGACACCCATTATGTGTAAACAAGAAGACTTTATCAAAGTAAACAAGCATCCGATTTTGTCTTTCCGCGTTTAGATCTAACAAAAGCGTTTGACACTGTAAGCTGAATTATTATTTTCAACTGATTGCCTACAAAAAGAGTGCTCTTAATTACATCCGTGGTTAAGGGGACTAGAGGATAGCTCCTCTAGTCCCCTTTGCAAATGCAGGTTTTATATTGCTTAAAAGTAAATTATCCACTGCAGTAAACAAAATCAGAAAATATATGATATTCGTCAGGATATATTATATGCTAGTTAGATAGCGTGTTGAAGACATAATACAACAAATTTGATAGGATAGAAAAACATCACGAATATAAATCTAAAAACTTTGAACGAATAAAAACCATATTATTATTAATATACATGCAATCAATCAGATTTTTTGTCAGATTATTCTACAAACGACATAGTAACGTAATAGTGTTTTCATTTTTTAGACCAAGCAATAGATTTTTTGTAAATAGATACTTGTTTCATATTTTGCAATAAATTACCGTTGTTGTAAAGTACCGTCGTTGTGTCATCGCGCTCCTCTTTTTTTTATCCAGTCTGACAGTGACCGCGCTTTAGCTGTTGTCAGCCTCTTAAGCCAAAGCGGTGATATTTTATAGAGAAATACTTTGGGTATTTTAATCTATTGCGATTATTTTAGATTAATATGATCATACTTGGAGTTTCCGTTGTTAATTATCATATGCCTAGCCTTTTGCACCTTTACATTGGATGTTGGGTTCGGTTTCCAGTGTAACCGAACGCAGCTGAATACTAGTATTTGAGTTGGAGCGAATGTCTTCCTGACTTCCACAACCCAGTTATTGGGTAACACAATCGATACCCCAGACTTGTTGTCAGCCTTTTGGGCTTCAGAGTTTTTGAAGGAAAATATTGTTTTCGAACAAAATTGTTTTTCTCAAGTAAGGTTTTTTTTAAATAAGAATGAAATTAACATATCAAGAGCAGTTTATTGAGGAAAACTGTTGCAGATTCCAGACAGGTAGGTACCTACTACATTATTTTAAGTCATTTACATAATTGCGTTGGTCAAGGTGAATAAAGTAACTAATCAGATTATTTATAAAAAGGTCTTGTCGGATTTACTAGTGACTGGTACCGCAGTGTCAAAAATAGATTCATTTTGAAGTGTAATTTCTAAGTTCATCAAAACAAGTCCAAACAAGAATTCATTGGCAAAACCTAGAACAGATTAAAAGCTTACATCATTGCTTATAAGAAAATACTGCATAAAACTACAATTTGTTTAGTGAATACCAAATCAGATGAAATTAGCACATTTCAGCTTTGTCCATTGCTTACAATTTTTGATATAATGTTATATTTGTTTAGCACCTTATTAAGGTAAATACGGATACTATGATATAATATAATAATGACGTGATACTACTTATGCTAAGTTTTAGACTACTCTAGGTTTGTTATACAAACCGAATCGCGGCGTTTTTACTTAGTAGGTAAACCAAAAGAATTTCCGTTGAAGCAAATTCAAATATTTCCGCATCCCAATTGCGTAACACACTATCTATAACATTCCGAAGGAAATTCGTAGTCCATTGCTTCATAAGTTTGAAAAATTCGTCTGCTTAACAACGTAAATAAAGTAATGAATGTTGTCAAAATGAAAAGCATTAGAATTGCGATTACCCCGCTGCTTGTTTTTTAACTACAGAATAAACAGACACATTTCCTTCAGTAACTAATCCAAAACATTAATGATCATCTAGGCTTGTGGCATATTATTTTCTTAAATTTCCACGATCATCGTTTGCATTTTAAGTAGAGGTATTTAACTTCATTCAATGCATGTCATTGCAGTTCAAGCTTCGAGTTCAAGAGTAAACAAGCTAATTTTAGATTCCTATATTTACCTGATTACCTATACCATGTTCACCCGCATTATTGGAAGCATATTTACGTACAAAGTTTTTTTCTAGTTGTTCGTTCAACCTCACCTTGGGGCTTGGTTACATTCCTGATAGTGGATGTGTGGCTACGTGGCTACTAACAAAGGGGCTAATTTTACGTTAATGATGACAAATTAGAAGCAGTATTTCCTTTTGTTTATAAATAGCTATTCTTTTCTTCTGTTATCTGAACTTGACGTGATATATTCTTAGTTAAAAAAAAAATTGTTACATAAAATGTTATTTTAAGGTTAAGTTTTGTTATGTCTGTACTTATATTTATTGTACAACTTAAAATGTATTTTAATTAAAAATATATATTAGAATATAGGTATTTTTTTGTACTTATATCTTATTAAAATAAGTAGGTACCTATTAGGTATTATTGTAAAATTAATTTACATGCCCTAAACAGGCAAAATATGGACTGTACATTAATCACCAACTTTAACAATAATTACTGGTAACAAACAGGTGTTTGTAACCAGTAATTATTGTAAAGGTTTATTGTAAATAAAAACATCGTTTTGATGAATAAGAAAGAATAAGAATCAGAAAATTAGCAAATTTGAAATTTGAAATTATTTTTTTCTTTCTTATTCATCATAACGATGTTTTTTTATAAATAGATCATTGTGATGTAAGTCTAGAAATGACGGGGGTCAGTTTGGTCAACTGCAGGAGTAACTGTTAGAAGAACTATTTTCATATTCTTCGTTTAATCGATGATTACAAATTATATAAGTTTTGACTAGATTAAGCCACGTCGACAGTCCTAGCATTGGCCTCGCAAGGTCTTTCACGACAAAAGGTGAGGCATCGTATGAGGTGTAGCTCCACAATCGCGTTGTGGCTCATTGGAGTACCCTCATCCGACTAAGTTGTGCCTGCAGCGGCTCAACAGGCTTTTTCCAGGTGGGCCAAGGCTAGTTTCATTGCATTTCTAATCCTATATGTTGGATCATTCAGTTCCCTTCAAAGAAAAAATTGATTTGAACGTGCATTTTCTATGGGAATTTCGTATGAATTATTGAAAATTGGACAGGACAACGTCTGTCGGGTTAGTTAGTATTAGATTAGAAGTATATAACCCATCAAACAAAGTCAAAGTCAATCAAAGATTTAGCACATACCTTTTTCAAAATTTGAAATTTGAAATTCATTGTTAGACGCGAACAACTGCCGACAAACTGTTATACAGTTTGGCAGACTTTATGTATGTTATTGTTAAAACAGATTTTGAATAAATAAAAAAACAATAAAATCTTTTGGTTTTCCCTCAAGTTCGACCCACTCAGTAAGTTCATTAGTGTTATCGACAGTACCTGTTTTATTGCTCATAATTTGAATAACAATATCAATTACGTGAGAAACACAAACTATATGAATAAAGGTGCTGTTAACGCAGGTTTAGTGTTATTTCATTATCTCTAATGAAAGAAAAATTTAAAAACATGTACAAAAGTACCTATAGTTAGTTATATTTACAATAACAGACTTTAACCTGTTTACTACCTGAGTCCTATCGATGTACTTTCGAGGAACCAGTGACCTTAAGAGTCACAAAAACAAACTATATGTTGTAGACCTACCTTTTAATGTTGTACAACATTAAAAGGTAGGTCTACAACATATAGTTTGTTTTTGTTATTCTACATACTTAAAATCTAATTTATTTTTGCCGTTTATGAAAGAAGTAGTAAAAATGTATAATACACAAACCTCCTGCCAAATTGCAGTACGGTTTGTCGGCAGATATATCGTCGCTCGGCATCCAATACCGCGCATGTGACATTTTTGACGAAAATCAGATTTTTAATGCAGGATCACCTATTTGAACGTGTAGAATGAAATAAAATAAAAATCAGGTTTTCGTCAAAACTGTCACATTCGCGTAGCACTTAAGGCGACGATAACCGACTTTTAATGATTTTATACCGAAGATCAGGTCTAAACGAGTAGTGTTAATGATTTGGATTTTTTTTCAATTAGAGCATTGTTTTAATAACTTCATATAATATGAATATTTTAGATTATGTTTATATTACACAGTGAAATTAATTTATAAAGTTATTATTAACGCGGATAAAAAACTGAGAATCACACAAAATCTATCAAGCATATTTTTCTGAAACCTTCACCATTTTAAAGATAATTTAAATATTGATCTTTTAGTAAGCGTGATTTATTAAAATGAATTTTGTTGTATGTATAATAAATTAATAATGCGTCTGATTTGGGACAGCGCTCCTTGATGGGCGAGTCCTATTACTGGCTGGACATACGAGACAGAACACGCAAGCTAACCTCTCAAGGTCACTGGCATATATCTGCGTCTTAATCACTGTCTACGTCTCTTTATTTAAGCATCTCTAATCTGAACCATCAAGTCTGGTCCCACGTACATCCTTAATAATAGCTAAAATGACGGATGTGGCACGTGTTTAAGATTATATGACTAATTACGTGAACTAATTAGTTGGCGGAGAAAAATAGTTATCGTTACAATAACTAGTTTGACTATATCCGTAAATAATGTGAGATTGTATATTACAAACGGATAGTGAAGGCGACACACGTAGAGGTCAATGGCGCGAGCGGCAGGGGTAGAAATCTAATTATAATTTAATCAAACCTTAAATAATTCGCGTTTTGATTTCTTATAAATAGAAATGGATACTGTGATAATAATAAATGTACCTCTTTTTGTAATATTCAAATAACTCAAAAAAATAAACTGAATAACCAAGTAATTATCGTGACCAACATGGGTATAGCGCGCGTTTGGTCACAGGTCTAACCTTTTTTTATCGCTTTGGTCGGAGTGCCCCAGCTTACTTAATGCGACCAATACAAATGTTTTTGTCGTATGTATGTTCCGAATAAAAAAACTTAAGTTAATAAAAAAAGCGATTATCATTAGACGGCCAGTAAGTTTTTAGAGGATTAATTTAATACTTTCCATAATCATAATATACTTAACTAGTTTTTTCCCGCGGTTTTGCCCGCGTAAATGTCGGAAAATATCCCACGGGTACGTAATACTGGGATTAGGTAACTAATAGCCGAGGAAGTCATTGACTCCTACCGCTGCGCCCGCGTTGTCGTCAACCATAATTATTTTGTTACGCGTAATTTTGAATCTGTGATATCTTTTAAAGTATTCATTTTAATGATATGATGTAAAGGCATATTTTAATCTAAATTAAATGCCGAATTTAAATAACTTCGGCATTTAATTTAGATTATAGATAAAGATATTTTATTAGATAAGGATAAATATAATACCGGTCAAAATTGCTTCGGAAATAAGAATTTTTATCAAATTCTGAAACATATAATGGTTACACCATTATATGTTTCAGAATTTGATAAAAAATCCTTAAAAGATAGACATATGCTTACGCGGATTTTTTTGTTGAACTTTTGAAGATCTACAATTCTGTACAACACAAATTGGATGTATCTCTTACGGCTTATGTGGCGCACGCCAGTAAAGCTTCCACTCGGCATGATATTTTCCGACATTTTCGACAAAAATCGTCATATTACAGCCAATTTACACAAAACCTTAATGAAAAAAATTAAAACATTAAAAATTCTATGCCATAGGCTTCTATTCCGTTCACCTATTATACCCTATTTTTTTCGAGACGGTAAAAAAAGTCATGCGGTATAGAAGGGCTATACCTACACACGGGGGTAATAGCTGATGAATACGAGCTCAAGATAAGAAGAAATAATTACGTAATCAAATGTAACATACATATATTTCGAGGTACAGATAAGCCTCATTTCGAATTAATTCTTGAAAACAGGAACGGAAATTGAAATTTCCGGCAAATCCAACGGTGAATGCAGTAGCATTTTTTCTGCTGATACTAAAAAAGGTGCAATCACTAATCTATAGTATACTAGCTGCGCCCCGCGGTTTCACCCGCATAAGTCTCAATTCCGTGGGAATATCGGGATAAAAAGTATCCTATGTGTTAATCCAGGTTATAAACTATATGAGTGACAAATTTCATCCAAAGCCGCTGTAGTTTTTGCGTGAAAGAGTAACAAACATCCGTCCATCCATCCTCAAAAACTTTCGCGTTTATAATATTAGTAGGATTTATACGTACTCTTTATATGTATATTATTTTTGTGATCTATAGATCAAACAAACTTTTCAGCTTTATTATTAGTATACTAATAATAAAGCTGAAAAGTTTGTTTGTTTAGTTTTTTGATTAGCGCGTTCAAAACGCGCATATCTCTGGAACGAAGTCGGATTTGAAAAATTATTTTTGCATTTGATAGCTCAATTCTTGAGGAAGATTAATGGCTAATTTAACATCACGTGACGACCCAGCAAAAAGTAAAAAAAAGAAGTAAAAGCGCGGGTGGGCGGGCGACGCGATGCGACGCGGTGGGTCGGAAGCCAAAATATCACTCGAACGAAGTCGCGAGCAGAAGGTAGTCGGTCATAAAGGAAATAACTAAAAGTAAGTACCACACAATCAGAAATGAATTGGAGATCGAACTGTTTTTATTGATAGAAGCTTCAAAGCAAAGAAAAATAAAATCTTATACATTATTTGTTGCTTTTAAAATTTTACTCGTCAAGCTTTCCACCAAATTTGAAAGAACTGGAGTCGAGAACGGTCCTGAGATGTTCAAATTATAGTTAATTTAATTCTTTTATTTTCTTAGTCTAATTGCACTTGCGTGCAAAAATGTATAATTAACCTCTTGTGAACGTGTGAGGAAAACCCACACTATTAACAAAATTGTGCGCATAATGTAAAACTTTTGTCTTGATTTAATTTTAACGTTTTACTATATTCTTGTACGGTTTTAGTTTTTTTTTTTAACCCAAGCTTAGTTCTCTTAAACCCGGATTGTGGATGCTACAAGGCTATATAAAGATCAGCCCGCAAATTGGTAACTGCATCAAGTGTTGTTCACTGCACACTGTCGCATTCGTGGTTCAAAACTATAAAAACAGAAAACAAATTATTATAATGCCAAAAGGGCCTCAGCTCAGCATAATGACAGATGACAACACAAAGTGAACCACCTGACGCTGATTGAAGATGTTGATGATGGCTCTTCTTAAAGAAGGTTTACCATCTTGTAATCATTTCATTCCTTCACTCCAATCATCCGCGTTTTAATGGGGACGGCAACTGTCAAAATGGCTCTGTCTTAGCTAGTTACTAACACAAGCCAATACTATAAGACGTGAGATGGTTTTATTTTATTTTTGGGGAAATTATGCGATGTTCTGTTGCTAAATACTCCGAAATTGGAGTCCACCATTTCCCGAGAGACTCTTAAAATTAGAAGATTGTGGCTTAAAGCTATTTGTAGAGATTTAAAAAAAAAACAGTGATCGAGTTTATGTCCGAAACATTTTGAGAAAATGATTACGATATAATATATCGTAAAAAACGAAAGAAAAACGACGATGATGACCGACGATGATCTGATGATGATGGTTGATGATCGACGTCGATGTGTCGTATCGTGTCGAAATTGTCAGAATTTAAATTCTTAAAGTCTTATATATTATATAAGACTTTAAGAATTTAAATTCTGACAATTTCCATGTCAAATACTTGATTTCAAATATTGAAATCACCGAAAATAAAGAAATAGTGAAATAAAACAAAACTCATGAATGAACACTAATTGGAATGAATGAAGGAAATGTCAAATTCATTGTAGGCCGTAGGAACCTAGCTATGATCACGCCACATAAGTACAATATGCTTTACTCGACCTTCGCCATTCATTTATTTAATCAATTTCATCACCTTCAACTTGGGCCCGATTTGATGCATCGGATGTTTTAATAGCCAGGTTAGTTTTACCGTGCAGAAATTAACAGGTTTGCTAAGCAAACTCGATTTTTATCGAGGACCGTATAATTTTATTTCATTCACGTTATTGGCTCTTATCAGTGGATTCTGAATTAATGGAACTGCTGTGGCTGATAACGCAGCTAAGTTTTATAATCTAGCAATTAGTAATTTGTCAAGGTGCACTAGTACCGGTCTGTCATTTGTTTGATTCTTTGAATTAAACAATTTGATTGGATGTGGTAAATAACTCGTGTGAGATCACCCTTTTTTTTTTTTTTTTGAAGGTTGGGGATTATCAAATATCTTCTCCCGCTCTGGGCGCAGCGGGAGGGCGTGTCAGACTTTTACTGACTAAAACCCACCCGTGTTCCTTCCGTTGCCTGTGTGCCGGGGTCGCGATATCCCTTTTGGACAAACTCGCAACCCCGGCAGGCATTGGCCCTTCCGGACCCCGTCAGTTGGTGCTGACATCTCTTTGAGGCGCGCGTGGAACACGACGCGCCGTCGACCCGGGCCTGCAGTGCTATTCTGTAAACATCTCACCGTGAAAACTTGGGTGAAGTGAGCTGTCAATAGTGTCAATCCCTCTGGAATAACAGCTCACTCCACGCTCACTTCACCTAAGTTTTCACGGTGAGATGGTTACAGAATAGCACTGCAGGTCCCTATCGGACGGCGAGCTACGCGTGTGCGATCACTCTGAGGGAGGCTACGCAGTTTCTTGTGTTTCAGGATTGTTATTTTGTTAGAACTTGGGTACAGATTCCGTATTATTCTCGATATTAACGAGATAGATCTTTTTATTATAAAGAAAGAAAGAAAAGAAAGAAAAAGTATTTATTGAGACTCACACAGGAAATCACACATTAGACTGAAAACACACTAAACATAAATAAAAAACAAAATAACATTAAAATTTAAAGAATGAAGTCCCGTACGAGGCCAAAAGGCTCCTATCTCAAAACGATGCAGCGACATAAAAAAAAAAAATGTCGCAGCGCTGGTATTCTGATATTATATATTCCGCAGTGATGTCACGGATAGATTCGGAATTAAATATAACTTAGAGGAAGAACTAGAGGGACAAATGAAAGAGGAAGAACAAATTGTTATCACTTTTAAAGTCCGTCACAAACGTAGCTATAATATACAGGGTGTTTGGCAGAACGTTGAACATACGAAAATGGTGGATAGGTGGGGTCATCTGCTACTTACTCAGCCCTAATTTATTTGGCTCTGGCCCCCTGGATATGTAAAAAAAAATTTTTTGTTTTCTTCTAGTTTCACCACTTCCTTAACTTTACAGTGTAATTTTTTATTAAAGAAGTTAAGGAAGTGGTGAAACTAGAAGAAAACACCCTGTATATTAATATTCTGTGCTGAATATTATATGATAGCAAGCCACCACACACGGTAGCTATACTAATTTTAATAATAATTTCTGCAGTTTGGATCTGTTTGCTTTACTGCAAGGAATGTAATATTGAAAAATTCATGTGACACTGTTGTTACACTTATGCGACACTATTGGCAGCTATATATTTTGTCGATACTTTATTATTAATATTAAATTCCTCATTTTTATTGTTTACAATGCTAGTCTTAAAAACCAAGTTTTCTCATTGTGTATCTGTGGAGAACGTGGTTGATTTCACATTTGTATCATATCTTTTTGTAATTCAAAATGTGTAATTGTTTGTTTTCCCGAATAAATAAAATAAAATACTATAATAATTATATATTTTTGCCTTCATTTGGTCTGCGGTTTAATATATGAATGTCTTACGATATCTATCCAAATATTTTGGCTACGTATTAGATACGAGTACGAGTTTAGGCTCCGTCTGAGGTCACTCGAAGATTACTATGGAAAATATTAATATATATTATAGCTATGTCTGTGATGGGCTTTAAGCGTTTTGTATTTTTACAACGACGTTCAATAGGATTGACGTACATTAGGTGTAAAAAAGGCATTTGGAAAGTTTCCAAATAAATTTTTTACATCTAAAACTAAATATTCGGTGTTAAGATATTAATTATTGCATTTCATAATCAATATTCTAGTTCGCTAGTTAGTTACATTTCTTATTTTCATACAGTAATATAGCCAAATTTATCAAAACAGGCAATTGACATCTATTTGCGACGTTGTAATGTGTCTTTCAGAATAAACGCTCTAAAGAAGCGTCTGTGGCTAGAAAAGTTTTACGAGCAAATACGAAAGTTACAAAAGTTTTTTTGTGATGGACATTTTTATCTTCATTCCTAGCCTAACCTTTTTCCAGTTATATGGGGATCGGCTTCCAGTCTCACCGGATCCCACTGAATACTAGTGTTTTACTTAGAGCGACTGCCTATCTCTCTACCACAACCCAGTTACAGGGTAACACGATGCCCCTTGGTAAGATTGGTCAGCAGACTTTCGGGCATCTGACTACCGGTCATGAATATAAGGATCATGCTTCTGTATCTATATCTTCTCTTCTATATTTCTATACATACTATAAATTAAAGTCGCTTTTCATGCCAGTCTGTCTGACCCCGTTTTTCAACATCATTTTAGAGAATATATTCCAGAAGGTTATTGTTAGTAAACTTAAAGCTCGTACATACGAGGACCATTCGTGTTTTTTCACGATTCGTTTTTTTTTTGACGGCGGCAATGCTTTTTAAAATTCCCGTGTTCACACGCATCACAACTTGAAAAATTACGGACCTGTCTTATATCACGTATCGTCTTCTAAAAATCTTGTGTTTTTTTTGTTACGGATCCACTGAAGCGCTTGTCCAAGGCTGATCTCTGAATCGGATATTTTGAGGAATCGCGAAAAAACTCGTTTCCGTATGCAATGTGAACGTGCTTCGTGCGTCATGACGTATCTTTTTTTTTGACGTATCGTCAATGACGGTTTCTGTGTGAATGATCTGTTACATATAAAAAGAATATTCCATGTTTTGCCAAGACGTAAAAACCATGCGAAGCAGTAAAAAACTAAGAAAAAAAATTACTTACAATAAGCGACAGCGTAGTCACCAACGTCATGAGTTTCCTGCCGAACCGATCAGTCAGATAGCCCATGGGCGCTCCAAAGATGATGGCCGTGATGTAGGTCACGGACGCCATCCAGGATATGTCAGAACTGGTGTAGGGCTCCGGCGAGGGCCCGTCGTCTGACTGCAGCACTGATATCATGGGGGACAGCCAGCCTTGCACCATGCCAAAGCTCAGCAGCGGTATTGTGACTGTGGAGAAGAAAGGGTTGAGTTAGTAGGGGCAGCATAGCATAATCAGCCTGTAATGTTCCCACTGCTGGGACACAGGCCTCTCTGTGAGCGGGAGTGCTCCGTAATCCACCACGTGGGCCCAGTACGGGTTTGTGGATATCACATATCTTCGAATTTACGGTTCTAGGACATGCCAGTTTCCTCGCGATGTTTTTCTTCACCGTTTTGAGAGCAGTGTGGTGATTAAAAAAAAACACAAAGTAAAGCGCCTGCTTGGGTTTGAACTCACGACGTATTACTCATAAGTCGGGGCCGATACCACTGGGTCATCACTGCTCTCACAGGGTCACCACAGTAGGGCCAAGAATCGTATGTAATCCATAATGATTTATTCTATTTAGAATATTCTTAGTTTAGCTTCATTGCTTTCGAGGACATTCGTTTCTTGTGCTTATAAGAAGCACTCACTTTCCTACCTAGTGGAGTGCTTGGAGCGTTAAATACATGAAAACCTTGGATTTCTGTTACAGTAAATGAAATTTAAAAATTCAAAATGGAAAAAAGTTGAACTATTTTTTAATTTTTTTTAATAGAAATTTTTTTTAGTAATTCAAGTAGTAGTCATTCAATATTTGTGTATATCAAAATTAAGTAAACCTATCTATTTATATGAGATAGTAGTCGAGACAAGAAATTAATTAAGGAAAATAAAAATAAAGAAGAAAATGATTAAAAAAATATTTGTTAATTTAAACAATTTACATCGTTGTCTATAACAAATATTTTCTTCGCCTTAATTTATTTGAATGATAGGTGGAGTATTGAAACAAATATTTCTAGCTAGCGTCCTGAATTATTAAGATAGAGAAATGAAAATGGTATCAAAAGAAGCATTACTAAATGGGCTTACAAAACTGCATTTTTTTTTAAATATTGTACTTATATTTTTTTATTTAAAATTTATGAACAACCTCAATTTTTTATCATTTCATTTGGGGTTTTTTGTCAAAAAATCTTAACCTTCTCAAAAACGAAGAGATATAAAAAAAAACATTCTGGTTTCGATAGGATTAGCATTGAAAATGCGTTTTTGATCGCTTCAGTAAAGTACCCGTTTTCGAGAAAAATGCGACCGGGGGGTTTAGCGTCCTCGATTATTAAGATAGAGAAATGAAAATGGTATCAAAAGATGCGTTACTGAAAAGGCTAGAATATTGAAAAAAACATGTAACTAAAATACTTTGTTTTTTTTAATTAAAAAAAAAGTTGCCAATTTTTGACCGTGTTTTTTGGAACTTTTTCAAAGAATCTTAAAACTTCTCAAAAACGAAAAGAGATACTAATATTATAAATGCGAAACTCTAAAACGGTTGAACAGATTTGGATGAAATTTGGCACATGGGTAGACCATGACCTGGGTTAAGGCATAGGATTTTTATCTTGATATTCCTACGGGATAGAGACTTATGCGGGTGAAACCGCGGAGCGTAGCTAGTTTTATATAAAAGAAACTTGGTTAAGCGAGACTACTTGATGCTACAATGATCGCATTCTCTTTCATTCTGACAGTTCAGTCACGTTCATTGCGTTATTTACGTAGTTGAGCAGACGAATTTATTAAACGAATGAAGGAATGGATTAGAAATATCCTTTAAAACACTCTGATTGTGAATGGAAATGTGTTACGCAATTACTGTGCAGATTTTCAGCAGAGATTATAGCAGGATTCATTGCACGAAAGAAAGTAAAATAGTTTATTTTGCACAAATAAAACGCACATTACAAAATATGGTACATACATATGGCTACACATCAGGCTATACATTTCCAGTATAAACTGACCTCATTGTACGGAAATCCTAGACAATGCGAAATCGGCATTAAGCTTTGTGCAGACTAGCGCGACGCGACAGCGCGACGCGACACAGGTTATTGTTATACCGTGAAGTTTTCTTAGAAATTGTATTGTTCGAGTCGCGTCGCGCCGGTCTGAACAAGCCTTTAACTAGAAATTTATAGCTTGATGTGTAGCTGTGAGTACCTAGGAGGTACCTACTAGATTTCATAAAATTGTGATTCGATTTATACAAAAGAAAAATGAAAAATATTTTGGAAGAAATAATAATGTTGATATTCCTTAGTATAGTGTAGATAAATCATACCCGCATCAGATAAAATACATCAAACAGGAAATGTAGTGCAGCCTATAAATACACACATACCTACATAAGTACTTATAAGTTGGCTGCGGTTCAAGTTCAATGCTGAATGCTGATCCTGACGAAGATAACGCACTCATTTACAAGACTGTTCTTTATTCTTAATAATTTATTTTCCTTCATAGAGCATTTCAGTCAAAACGGGCATCGATAATTGAATACCAAAATTGAAATACTTATGAAACATCCCATAAAAACGAAAATAACTAAGTAATCCATTTTAAATAAAAGTCAAGTTGTAAATACAAGTGTCTGTTTGTAACATTCTCTCGACAAAACTACTGAACCGATTACGATGAACTTCGTAGAATTTGGGAAAGCTTTTTTTTTTTTTTGATTGTGGGAAATTATTAAATAACTTCACCCGCTCTGGGCGGAGCGGGGGGTGTGTCAGACTTTTACTGACTAAAACCCACCCGTGTTCCTTCCGTTGCCTGTGTGCCGGGGTCGCGATATCCCTTTCGGACAAATTCAAAATTCAAATGCAAAAGTCATTTATTCAAACTAGGCTGATAATCAGCACTTTTCGAACGTCAAAATTACATAAGACAGTCCCCCAAAACGCCCACCCTTCACAAACACAGGACAAAATCGCAACCCTGGCAGGCACTGGCCCTTACGGACCCCGTCAGTTGGTGCTGACATTTCTTTGAGGCGCGCGTGGAACACAACGCGCAATCGACTCGGGCCTGGTCCCTATCGGACGGCGAGCTACCCATTGCTCACCGTCCGCAAGCCAATTGCAATAAATTTGGGATAGCTGAGGTGGAAATACGCATAACATAAAACATACCTACACATTCGCCTTGTCTCCCCAAAGGGGTGGGCAGAGATGTACCTTTAGTACCCCCACATTTCGCCAGTTATGTTTAAGTCCCAAGTAATGGGGGGCCTATTGCCATCAACCGGGCACAAATCCATACTCCGGGCTGCTACTGAGAAATTCCAGATAGAAAAACCCCATAAAACACTTCGCCCGACCAGGGCATCGAACCCAGGACCTCATGCTCAGCAGTAGCGCTTGCGACCACTAGATCAACGACGGAGTCCGAGGTAGACGCGAGCAAAGGGCTACTTTTGAGCAATTCCGATTAAGTAAGTACCATCAAAGAAGTTCATATCTAGCCAGTTTCAAAACAAAATCCCGTTTACATAATGACCACATCAGCCATGCTATTCTGTAAACATCTCACCGTGAAAACTTGGGTGAAGTGAGCTGTCAATAGTGTCAATCCCTGTGGAATGACAGCTCACTCCACGCTCAATTCACCTAAGTTTTCACGGTGAGATGGTTACAGAATAGCACTGCTGTTACCGGCCCGGTTCTCTAGCCGCCGAGTGCCTCAAGCAAGAATAGTCCTTACAGTGGTTAGATATGAACTTCTTCGATGGTACCTAAATGTTTTTGCTTATCCAATTAATATTTTGACTACAAAACACGTGTAAGTAATTAGTTTTAATTTTAGGGGTTTTTACGTGGCGGGAAAAAACCCCTCCAAAATAAAGAACCATTTTAATAACTACGTACATTTAAAGAAAATACAGGTTTATAATGGTGAGCTACGTCAATAAAACTTAAAAAAAAAACAAAAACATTAATTAAGGATTGCAGCATGATTTTTTACAATATTTGACAAACGAAATATTCTGTGACACACTGGTGTTTATTAAACTTTAAATATGGATCTGACAGCTATTTGACATCTTCCCTTTACGAGCAGCGCTGAACATTCACACCTGTGATTCACACGCAAGCCGGTGAGCGGCTCAGCTGTACAAGGATTATTTTGACGCGTGGTCAAAATCGGAACTAACGCCGCCATCTTGTTTTTTTAATACATTTCACAAAACACTGCTGCACAAATGTTTACCAGCAGCGACCCCCGATCCATATAGAAGTGTAACGTGAAATATATTAGTGGTTTTTGCCATCTTCCCTTGATATGATATGGTATATACTTACCTACATTTATAAATAAGTACCTGCAGTTTTGTCTCTCTTTCTCCCCTAATCGAATCTTTTAGCGATAAGACCGCCCTTTGTGTCACTGTATGCAAAATTTCTACTTTTATATCTGTAGGTAATTCATGGTGTACATAATAAAGAGTATTAGATTACTCTTTCAGCTCTTTCTCTATTTCTATTTCTTTCTTTTTAGATAGATCTATCGATCTGTCTGTGGGACTATGCGGCCGCGCACCGACTAATGCAAGCAACCGCTTAGGCTGTACGATATCTACCTCGTACAAAGTTGAAACTATTTTAGTCCCTTCTCGTTTCAATCGGTCGATTATTTTCAAAGCTAAAAATAAACTGAACCTAGGAATGCTGTGCACAACCTGACACATCCGATTCAGACCGGTAATGCCGTCCAACCTGATATTAATGAATGGGAAGATAATAACGACGGTGCCTTGTGGCAGAAACGATGTTTGAACATGAAAACAATTCATTCATACTGGTTAAACAGGGTTGATTAAAAATAATGTCGAGATAATTATTGAGGCTAAGTTTTAAATGAATGAAGATGGAGATATGACGGTGCATTACAATGCACGATAATTAACGAAAATGTTTCCATGATGATATCGCAGAATTTCCCATAAAACATTGCATTGTACCTGTATCTACATTTTAAAAGACAAAAAAACTTTGTTTGCTACAGATTTTTTGTATGTTTTTTGAAAGGGGTTTAATCGTATAATGGAATCGTATAATCGAACACTTGAATCTTGTGACGCATGTCCAAACCTGTCCCTTGTATTCAAACTTGTATTTGGGATAAACTACATAAGGAAAAATGCAAATCGTTTGATACTCATATCATTCTACATATTTTTAACAAAATAAGTGATAGACATAATTTTAATACTAGAAATAAAGATAAAATTGATCAACTATTTTTCAGATTATCTAAAGTATCTTCATCTTTTATGGGGTACCGTGTTAAATGCTACAACAAAATACCTTGTGATATATTACAATTAAATGAAAGAAAATTTAAAACTCATAATAAAGGTACACTTTGTAAACAAGCATATTACAAATTAGAGGATTATATCCAAGATAAGAATGCTTGGAAACATGCTGGTCCTGCTCCATAGGACAATCTAGAATCTAGCCAAAATCAAACTGGTTGCTAATTTAAGTTGTATACATTATTATTTTTATTATATGACATTGATTTTACATTCTGTGATTACTTCCTCACACACTGACTTATTAATTGTAAAATTTTAAGAAAATCGTCTACTTTTACAATGTTTGTAAATATGTGAGAACCGTGCATCTATCACATAAGTCATTAATTTATTTTTCGTTGCTTCATTTTTATTAATTCTTCTTTTTACCGTTTGTGGTAACGTATTTTTTTTAGGTGCATTGTCTTCACATATAATGTAACTAATGTACCTACATATGCAAAATATTGTAACACTTTTTAAAAGAGTAACGGTGGAGTTTCTTGCCCATTCTTCTCTATACGAAAACTACCTTTTGGCGACTAGAATCAATTCAATTTTTTGTAAACTTTGACGTTCAAAAGTGCCTTACAAGGGCCTATTTGAAATAAATTATTTGACTTTGACTTTGAATTGCACAAAAATTAATAAAAGATAGTTCTGCCAGCCTTTTGGGCACTTTTCCCGCTGACAGCGATGCCGACGAATTTTTTGACGCCAAATGAGCTCTTCTCTGTACTTTTATTTTTTCTTTTACATACTTATACATAATACATATAATATTTAGTTGTTTATACATAGTTTTGATAATTTATTCAAATGTAAGATTGATTTAAAAAAATAAAGCTGTATAAAAGATATTTGATTAGGTCATCGTTACGGGTAGTCAGAAGCCCGAAAGTCTGACAACCAGTCTTACCAAGGGATATCGTATTACCCGGTAACTGGGTTGTGGAGGTCAGAAGGCAGTCGCTCCATGTATTTTTTTGCAGTTGAGTTGCATCCGGTTAGACTGGAAGCCGACCCCAACATAGTTGGGAAAATGCTAGTCAGATGATGATTTGATTTAATCATCAACTCCTCAAAATAAAGAAACTAAACGTACCTATTCATCGGACGCTGATTTTAAGTTTATCCACTTCTTTCAGACTTTTTACATTACATTCTTTCAAACTCAAACTCAAACTCAAAGCATTTATTTCAATTAAACCATTTACAGGCACTTTTGAAGTGTCAAATAGTCGGTCAGTTAGTCAGAAAGTTGAAGCTAGTTGCCCAGTTCCAAAACGTAGATCTTCATGGAGAAGAACGGGCAAGAAACTCCAAGGACACTCTTTTAAATATAGAAAATTACACAATCCTGGGTACATTATTCTTGTTGCTTCTATATGTGAGAACAATGTACAATAAAAAAATTAAAACAATTCAAAATATAACATTAAAAATAAGCCCTGGCAGATAAGAGATGACCAGTCACAACTGACGGCGCCCGTTCACGAACATGACGCGTGGATCAGCACCATCCAGCTCAACCATTTTGTAGGGAACCGAATGATCCAACACACTCGCCACCATCAGCGAGACATTTAAGTGGGCATGACAAACTCTCAACTGCCGTGCTCTTTCAAGTCAACAAACATCTTAATAACATAAAATACGGCTCCATGGTACTCACATTCACAAAAATTGAAAAAATGCTTCTAAATTATACAAAACTATAGTATGCAATGTATTTGAGAGATTAATAGAATGATACTACCAAAAAGAAAGAAAATCATTATCCATTGGAACATTCAACAATTAAACTTGTTTAAATAAAAAATAAACATTAAGTTCGTAATGTCAGAAAAATAAAAAGGGGAAGCTACTCTTCCAAACATTAAATTTTTTAACTAGTGAGCCTTTTTAACTTTGACCTACCTACCTACCAAGTGAGGTACTTTAGACCACTTTTATACCGCCCCTCCCCGTTGGTGATACGTCGAGAGGTTTTAGGCCACCTCTCCTCCCCTCCTCCCAGCATCACTTATATTTTTTAGAATATTTTATTACCAAGCATTTTTTTTTTTTTTGTAAATCCGATTCTAAAAATTTCAAATTTTGAAATTTTTCGTATCTGTTTTATTATTATTGGTAAATAATATATAAGAATTTTACAAGTCTCACAGCAAATAAAAAAAAATCGTAGCAGGAAAACGAACACTTGATTGTCACATTATCTCATCTTGATTAATCGTGATTTTTTTCAAACCTCACGTGATTGACCTGCTGTAAAATCTTGAGATAAAATTAGTATAACAAATCTCTGACGCTAATCAATCAATCACAGCAAATTATTCGATGTGGCAGATTTTGCTGTCAAAGATTTGAACTGTCGTGCCAGTCTTCGGGGCTTTGCGTATTTAGATACGTGAGCCATCAGTGAGCCCTTTAGACGCGTGAGACGCCCCAATGAGCGTCCGCCGTAAATATATAATATACTTAAAACTCCAAAGATCGACAAGACTGTGATCTTCTTATCATCATCAAACTGATTAGTAAATCAGGGTCACGTCAATCATTGTAATCTATTGATGAATTGCTCTTCATTAAATCATTACCTACCTATTAACTAAATACTATAGCATAAGGTAGTTATAGCTCATTCAATCAGACGCAAAATAGTCAACAGTATAATTTTGACATTAGGGTCGTTCGTGTAATGTAATACCATTAATTTCCACCATTAAAACATCACAGTACTATCCTGAAGTAAATTACGAGTAAGTGGTGATAATAATTAGGTAAATACTGCTTGTGAACGAGTAAAAATTGTCAGAAAGCACGAACGCGGAGTGAATTTAGGACTTATTGAGTAAACACGCGATATTACGATAAATACAATAGATAAATGGGATTTAATGGTGTAAGTATGGGTTAAATAAGGTGCATTATTGACTATCACGTTTTTATAGAAGAGCGTAATCAGCCTATAATGTTCTCACTGCTGGGACATAGCACAAGCCTCTTCTCTGAAGAGGGAGTGGGCTGTAATCTACCACGCGGGCCCATTGCAGTTTGGTGGATGTCACACGTCTTTGGCCTTTTGATTTGAGGACATGCCGTTCCTCACGATGTTTTCCTTCACCGTTTTGAGAGCATTAATGAAATAAATGTTCCTGCCCGTCCTGCTCTTCCCTATTTATTAGTGCTGGGCGGAGCATGTCTTTTTATCACCTATGACTTTATTAACCGTCTTCTCCGAGTGCACTTCCTCTCTAGCCACATAATCTTCCACACAATTCTCTACCTCTTTTACTGGCCAAACTTACACATGCATACCTATTTAATTATTCTTGTCATGTTGCTCTTGTTATCCTTTATTATTTTTGTTTTTAATATGTCCTACTAGAATCTCAGATTAGTAAACTTCATTACCCTATGTCACATCATCGTCCGTATTAAAGTTTTAAAAGTCAGTTTTATTTTTTGACATTTGATTTGTCCTCATTCATTACGTCCACAGTAGGTACGTCCTACTTTTGTTGATGAAGCAGTAACAATTCATGGAATGTATTTCCAGTAACAAATAATGAATAATCATAACTTACCACCTATGCTTCGAAGTATTCCTATATCATTGTTTGCCATTTTATCTGTAGAAAAAAAAAAAAAAAAGAAACTCGACACTGGATTCTACAAAAAATCAAATCCCGCTTCGCCCGCTTGGATGTCGGAAGCTAACCTATCCCACGGGTATGTACTACCTGGATAAAAGTATCCTATATCTTCAACCAGGTCATGGTCTATCCATGTGCCATATCCAACAAATCGATTATCCTTTAAAGTTAAAGTTCGCGAGCACGTTCGTAACAAGCTGGCAGTATCATCACAACGGTAATGTTTTCCCATTGTTTGCTTACTTGTTTTAGTATATTCGTGTATTTATGTGTATTTATCTGTTCTTCTATTTATTTATATAGTATTATATATATAGGTTAATAGGTGTATGTATATCCTTATATTTAAATAAATATTTATTCCACAATTTTCGATATTGCACCTACCACTGTTTATCTCTGCATCACCCAAAGGTTGACTAGTAGAAAATGCCCCTCTGTACATTTGTGTGCTTAAAGTGTTAAATAAATAAATATCCAAATCCGTTCAGCCGTTAAGACGTGAAAAGGTAATACACAGACATACAGATTTACATTGCATGCATTACTAATACTTATTAGCGTATAATACCTATGTGTGCATAGGTACCTGACAGTAGTCTTTAACATATACTATCTACAGTTGTGGATCTATCCTTGGGTTATGACCACGAGTGTAGTATAGTCATATTACTTACAATAGGTAAGTCCATAGGGGCTTCATCTGGATTCTTTGACTACATGGCACCATTTTTGCACACCACTGGGACTACGCAGAAAAGACAACATTACGACCATTGAGGTTCAATGTAAAATAGAGCAGACACCGCGAACAAAACTTTTTGCGCCAAATTTTGTTGTCCGGGAAAACAAGTCTCAGTATAGTTCGTTCTTTAATCCCAGAGACTACTTTGGCATTTCATTTTGCAAGTCATTGTTGCTTGTTTTTTCAATTTGGAGTTTGACATTTGCACCTGTCGAATTGGTCTCTGGGATTAACGAACTTTATCTGAATATACACCGTGGTTGTCAGTGTCACATTTAACTAATAGCAATTGATTTATTTAGCTAATTAGTTATTATTTAATCATGCTTTTGTATGTTGTGTTCTTTTGTGCGCACTAAATAAATGATTTGTCTAT
Source organism: Agrochola circellaris (assembly GCA_914767755.1). Classification (NCBI taxonomy): domain Eukaryota; kingdom Metazoa; phylum Arthropoda; class Insecta; order Lepidoptera; family Noctuidae; genus Agrochola; species Agrochola circellaris. Next base: position 6,357,100 of record OU611850.1, on the reverse strand, counting down.
CTATATATTTGACATCCGCGGGTACACATATTTTGTTTGTAATAGCTTCTCTAGTTACATTGAAGCTCAATGATTATGACCCTCGTTGACTAGTTACGTCTTATTTAGCTTAGCAATAATGAAGCTGTTATCAATTTTCACATCTACTTATTAGTCCATTTATAAGGAAGTGTCAATGCATACTATAATACGAGTATTTGCTTGAATGTGACAGAGATCACCAAAGAAAGATAATTATATAATCTTTTTAGACGTTTTAGCAATTTTTATTTGATTTTCACACGTGCAAAGAGTGAGTTTCTTACATGGAGCAAAGATTATACGCGTTTAATGACGTCACAATACGGAATCTTAACTTAAGAACTTGTTTGATAAGGTAATTTAGACCTTTTATGATAGGTATATGTATTTTGGAATGGGGATCTTAAGTGTTTGGGACAAACTCGTTTCAATGCGTCCTTCAAAATACCATCAACACCTTTCTGCCCGTGTCCCATGTTACTTAGGGTTGCCGCAACACATTTTCTTCTTCGAGTGCCCCCCTCTCAACCATCACGCTATCATTCATCCCTTCTCTTTCATATCATTCCTCACACAATCCATTCATCTTTTAATTGGCCTTCGTCTCTCTCTTCATCAATCAACATTTATATTCATCAGTTTTTCAGTCACATGCGTTTCCCCGTATTTCTCTTTGGTGGCAGCTTCTTTCCCGATTCTCATATTGGTGACCAGTCTTTCAAGGGTGATGAACCTTACCCCCTTTGACTTCGGATTATTAGGGATGAGGACAAAATAAAATGTTTTTGTCCGTCATGTAGATTATTAAAAAATATTCGACACGTATTTTTTCTTTTTTTACGTAATCAAAAGATTACGGCAATACATTGAGTTGAAATGTGGCATGACGTTACTTGTATGTAGATTTTATACTTACTTGTGACGTAGCGAGCCCCCACTGCGTTTTACTTAGTAACTTTTAATTAATATGATAAAGCAAAAAATACGTGCCAATTTTTTTTTTAAATCTTACTGTCTTATTAAATTGCTTTTTTTTTATCCAGGCATCATCCCTATTTCCACCTGATTTGATGACCATTTCAACCTTTATCTACAAAAAAATATCAGCTATTCCATACTTTTTGACCGCGTAGGTATAGCACTTTTCTATGAAACAGCAGATTTTTTATTTAATAACCGACGAAAAATTTCAACGCAGGGGTTCAGAATCATGTACTGAATCCATGGTATCAGTTTTCGCGTCGATGTACCTGCCACCCTGTATAGCTACCCGTCTACCTAGGTAAAGCAATTTTGTAATCTATATACCTACATATTTTAATTTAAAGTAGCTTTTCGTGTCTGCTGTGTGACCGGGTTTTTCTTCCAAACTTCTTAACGAATTTGGATGAGGTTTTTACCGTCATTTAATCTGGAAACTATGTGTATGTAGATACATCAATATTAAAGTTACTTATGAAATCAGCGTTTTGTATGGAGAATTTTAAAGAAGTTGCATTTTTCATACTAACATTTTCTTAATTTATACAAACAACCATGAACACTAATTTTTTTAAACTTTTATGCACTAATGTTTAAAAACTAAGATATTGTATTATGCAACTTAGATTAAGCGACAAAAATAAATTTTGGCTAAGTTAAAACAAATAGTGGTCATTTCTGCTAACAAAATGAGGAGTAATTTTTAAGGTATTTTTTATGTTTAGAAAACTATAAGTAATAAGTTTCTTTTTTACTATTGGTAGTTGTCTATGATGTTCATTAATCGATATAATACCAAGCAATTGATGAATATTTTAAATCATAGAAGTGACGAGGTTCTCTATTTGTGAGAAAAAAACGCCAATTTCATAGGTGAGAACCAAATAATAATTACATTTCGATGTTTTTTCAAGTTGTAAAAACCGTGCGAAGCAGCTGCTGAGTTTCTTTTTTCATATCAGCAAGAACTAAATGAGAATTCAGACTTAGAGGTCCCAGGTTCGAATCCCAGTTGGGGCATAATTTTCAGCTCGGCTTGGTTGGTGGTAGATCGTTACTTACCATGGCCGGTGAGATCAGAAATAAAAAAATTACTCATGCAAGGTAATTGGGTAACACACTTATAATGGTAATGCCGTTCATTTTGACAATTCAACAACATTCATTGCGTTATTTAGGTACCTACGTTGTCGAGCAGAAGATTTTTTCAAACTAAAAAAAAAATCTTTCATAAGGAAACTTTAAGAAGCAATGGGTAGATAGATAGAATACTCTTTATTATGTACACCATAAAAATTACAGACATCAATTTAGAAATTTTACATAAGGTGCCAATGGGCGGTCTTATCTGTAAAAGCGATTTTTTACAGCCAATCTTGGGATGGATTAAAGGGAGAAGGCGAGTCAGTAGTGTACCAGTTAAATATGCAATAAATACATACATAAAGCATATACTCATCCATATAAATATATCGAATACAAGTCGGTCGATTCTGTAAAAATATCAACGTGATACTTAGGTGAAGTGAGCTGTCACTGTCACAAATCGACCGGCAGGATAGGGATTAGCACTATTGACAGTTCACTTCACGCTCACTTCACCTAAGTTTCACGGTGATATTTTTACAGAATCGACCGGCTGGTGTTTTTTTTATATGCCATAACTTTAGGGTATTAATGAGACAAAGAATAAACTAACATATTAATTATTTTTCTATTTTCTTATTTTTACCACTAGACTCTCGATGCGTGTATCTAAGTAAGTTAAGAGTAAATCATTTTCATTCAAAATAAACATTCATGTTTAAAGCTAAGAAATTGCGAAACAAAAATAGTCTGAATTAAATGTTTATTTTTTATATTTCAGCTTAGGGTTTTTTACATAAATAATCGTGACTTTGTTGAATTATTTTGAAAAAAGAAAGAAAAATACCTGCCAGTTGATTCTTTGATATGGTCTCATTCATACCCTATAGATATGTGATATAAAAAAAAGCAAATTGTATAAAATAATGAACATGAAACAAGAGCAAGGAATTAGGATTAGGAATTTGTTTCAAAATCCTTCGAGTTTTGATAGGTGTGTTACGCAACTGGGGTGTAGCAAAGTGGTAGTGGGGCTGGCTGCTAAAGTTCAACTCGCCAGACGTAGGTAAGTAACTCAGCTTCAAAGGACCCTTTCAAAGGGTCCTTTGAAGCTGAGTTGATATCTTTCTAAATTACCTACATTTCTAAGACGTAACCGCTACGGGAAGAGAAAAGAGAAAACTAGATACGGAATATCAAGATATTGGCAATGCGACAGAGCGAGTTCATTGACCCCGGACATTTGTTTTAAATATTATATATTCTATTATACATATTGATGACACGTACCAAGAATTTGAAGAATTTGTTATAAAAAAAAAAGGTATCTTTCGTTATCACCAACTTTCACTCAAAAGGAGATTGTATGGCACCGACATTGCTAAAGACCATATGCGAAGAAATTTGTAGACAGCGCCATCATTTTCGATGAAACCTGTTAATTTTGACCTAGATCTTAAAATTGGGGTTTTGTTCATTAAAGATTTTCGCTTTTTTTGCTCGAACTCGTGATATCTCTGGCGGCCATCTTATGAGTACACCTACGTACCTACTTGTAACTTAAGAGTCCTATTACTGGCTGAACGTACGACGCATTGCGTCAGCTCAGTACAGAACACGCAAGCTAACCACTCAAAGTCACTGGCATATATCTGAGAACGCTATATGTCATAGGTACATTATATTTTCCGTCCTGTGTTCAATTCCCAGGTCGAGCAAAGTGTTATTCGGTTTTCCCATTAGGATTTCACAGTACCGGCCACCAGAAATTGGCGGTATGATACCCCGTGCTTCGGAAAGCACGGTTAACCGTTGGTCCTCCACCTGATCTCTCTCCGGTCTTTACGGATTAAGTCTTCCCTCACTCTTAAGTGAGGGAAGAGTTAGAGCACCTGTGTCTGCGCAGTCACTTGTGTGTGTGCACTATAATGTCTCCCGCGTCGATGAATTCTGCCTGGTCTATATATTTTCCAAAACCTTAAGGGACTTCTCACAATGGATGCGTTCTAAGTTCTAAGGTCTGGTCAAATCGAACACAACATAACACAACTCGAGCTAAATGCTCGAGTTGACTGGACCGTAGGTCGCAGAATGCATCCAGTGTGACAAGTCCCTAAACCATTAGAGCATATTTTTTTGAGCCGTAGCAACGAAATCTATGAAACGGTGTAAATACGGATAATGCCAGTAGTATTGGGCTAAAACAATCCCTCACTCAGTGGACTGACGGATTGTTTCCAAGGAGTCCCTAGTTATTATTCAAAAGGTGAATTTCTAAAAAAAAAAAAACTTCTGGTCTGTCCTATCATTATAGGAATGCATTGCAGACTAGACTTAGAATATATTAAAATCTGTGATTGTAGATATAAGTATTTTGTTCTGAAGGCCAGTTCTCGTACTTAAAAAACGTTCACATTCATTATTTTTGACAGATTGCGAATGAGATGCGAATGCGAACGTTCTTAAAAAATACGGGAATTGGCCTCTGTTAGTTTTTATGTTGTGTCAAATGAATAATATTTTTTTTAATTTTTTATTACTTGTGTTGTGTAAATTGAAGATAGATTTACTTTAAATAATTTCATGTTTAGAAAATATTTTTAAGTAAGCTTTACTATTAATATTTGCACGCAAAAATATGGCGAAATGTGTCATCGCACAAGAATACTTATTTATTAACCGCATTTAAAGCAAATAAATTATTTTGACTTTGACTTCGACTTAGATCCTTAGCGGATTTGGCACAAGATGGCAAAGCAAGACAGAAAAATGGTGATAGAAGGAGAAAAGGGAGACCTTTGTACCGCAGTGAGACACAGACAAAAATAGATGAAGACATGAATATACTGAATAGTCTAGCTTGCGACCAAAGCGCTACTGCTGAGCATGAGGTCCTGGGTCCCGGGTCGAGCAGTGTTATTGGGTTTTTCAATCAGTAATTTCTCAGTAGCAGCCCGGATTTGTTCTCGGTTGATGGCAATAGGCTCGCCCCCTATTACATGGGACTCGAACATAGCTGGAAGAATGTGGGTGTACCTACTATAGGTACCATCAAAGAAGTTCATATCTAACCAGTTTCAAAACAAAATCCCGTGAACACAATGACCACATCTGTTACCGGCCCGGTGCTATAGCCGCCGAGTGCTGCAAGCAAGAATAGTCCTTACGAACATATGAACTTCTTCGATGGTACACCTCTGCCTTCCCGTTCGGGCAATATAGGTGTAAAGTTATGTATACCAAAGATTATACCTAGAAAAACAAAAGAAAAGAGAAGATCATGTTACTGACTCGGTTATAACAACCACAGAATCTAGCAGCTAGCCAAACAAAACGATTAAAAAATACATAGACCTGTCGGTCGATTCTGTAAAAATATCAACGTGAAACTTCTTCTACTTATCAAGGTGAAGTGAGCGTGAAGTGAGCTGTCACTGTCACAAATCGACCGGCAGGATGCTAGGGATTAGCACTATTGACTAAGTTTCACGGTGATATTTTTACAGAATCGACCGGCTGTAATCTGTTTAATTTGGACAGTTCAACATCATTCATTGCGTTATTTACGTTGTTGAACAGATTTTTTTTTTTTTTTTTGATTCTGATTGATCGAGTATTACGTAATAAGGGTACAGTACAGTACGACACAACTTAGATGTAGCATCGGCAAAATTCGTAAAGCCGATCACCATCTGAACTGAATGCGCCATTAAAATCACCAATATTTTATTACTGCTTTAGGTGAAAATGATCTTTACGCAAACGCAATAACTTGTGAAGTTATATAACCAAATACATTCGTAAAATTGAAATGAATGAATGCAAATTTTCAAATTTATGATACATCTAAGTTGCGAATACATTTCTTTCAAATTCTAATGAACCAATTAGGCATAGAAGATCTAGATAGAAATCTAGGAAACTACAAAATAGATCATGAATGACGCACAGAACGTGACGTAGGTATGTAGGATAGTGACCTTCATGCATTTATGCATCACTTACAAAAACCAACCACAAATTACGTGTTCATGTGATATGAATGAAATTGGAGTTGGATGTCCATTCATGTTATTACCTATTGTTAATAGTTAATTGACTCAGGCGTGACTTAGCGGAAATCCATTATAAAATACAACAGACGGCGTATATTTTGATTTCTTACAGGGTTCTTTATGACTCTTTAAGAACAGTTAAGCGGATTAGGTTACTAAATATACGTCGTCTATTGTATTTTACGTATTGTTGGTAAGTAAATTATCAACAGACATGTCGTGAACTTGACTAAGGTAAAAGTAACTGTGAATCTAAACATTCCTGAGTGCGTTCCTGCGTGTGTAGGATCATTCGGTTCCCTTTGAAATGGTTAGTGCTGCTGGTCTATTCTGTATAAATCTCACTGTGAAAACTTAGGTGAAGTGAGCTTGAAGTTAGCTGTCATTTCACCTAATGCTAGAGATTGACACTATTGACAGCTCACTTCACCTAAGTTTTCACGGTGAGATTTTTATTTACAGAATACATCGGCTGATCCACGCTTCATGTTCGTGAAGGGACTTAACGAACATGAAGCGTGGATCAGCCGTCAGTTGAGACTGGTCATCTCTTAACTACCAGCCATGCTATTCTGTAAACATCTTATCGTGAAAACTTGGGTGAAGTGAGCTGTCAATAGTGTCAATCCCTGTGGAATGACAGCTCACTCCACGCTTACTTCACCTAAGTTTTCACGGTGAGATGGTTACCGAATAGCACTGCAGGGCTTTTCTTTAATCTTATGTTTTGAATTGTTTTAGTTTGTTCTTTGCACAACTTATAATGAGAGGCGTTACAGAGTGCTTTACGATCGAAAAATTAGTTTTGCCTCCTTTCTGTAACTGTTTTTATTGTTACACACCTGCTAGTACACAGAACCTACTTATTTTATATACCATTGTATGGATAGGTAATTTAATGGAGATTAATTCTGTACTTTAAAAAAATTGATTTAATGCAGCAGAAACGAAAAAAATATGGATGAATAAAATAGTTAAAAAGAATTAACGTCAATCAAGTGTGAAACCTAGCTTGAGAAAAAAACAATTAAATGAGTAATTTTTTTTTATAGATTCTTTTCACCCATGAGAGGAACCCTATTGAAAATGGTTTTTTTATTTCAAAGTACCTAGTTTTCTTTTTACGTATAAAAAGAACTATTGTTGTCAACTTATTTAAAAAAAAACATGATCGTAACAAAACGTTATCAGCACGAAACTGGTTATTTCAAAGTAGATAACGTCAGGGAATAGTATGATGTACATAAGTTGTTCCGTCTGCCACCTTGCCGACTATCTAATATGTTCACTACTCTAGGTACGGCATGAACGTTTGCAATAGGAAATAATGTCAAAATTCAAAAGTCATTTATTCAAACTAGGCTGAGAATCAGCACTTTTCGAACGTCAAAATTACATAAGACAGTCCCCCAAAAACGCCAACCCTTCACCACTTCCTAGTGCTTACGCTGAGAAGAAGTGGCGCAACAAACTGCACAGCTGTCTGTTCAGTTGGAAAAACTTGATACTATATATGTTTCAGCTAATACGAAAGAAGAAGAACCACTTAACCAATGAGGCACTCCTAAACTCCCAACTACAGTTGGTAAACGAACACAGAGGCTAGCTGCACTAAAACGTCTACGCTGCTGAGCATCTTCAAGGCAAAAAGCTTCATAAAAACACCCCTAGGCCTTCCGTAATGTACAACATTTGCATAGAAATCAATCTCGTTTATACCATGATTTAAATGCTGAATAAGGTCATAGGCCTTAGTTCCGGATTCATCACAATCCATTTACTTTAACTGCCACTAAGTGGATCCTATGATATGTTAATGAAAATTGTTCAAAGTGTTGCATGTAAACCTTGTGTGAGGTTGCAAGTTTGAACTGTAATTGTCCAACCATGAACTCTCTTGAACTTGAACTTAGTTTGTGTTTTGCAAGCAATTAAAACACGTGTAATTATTTAGATACTCACTGCTTGCGACTTCGTCGCCGTCCATTTTATTTTTAACTAGCTGATCCCGCGGTTACATCCGCATAAGTCTCGATCCTGTAAGAATATCGGGATAAAAAGTATCCTATGTCCTATTCCAGGTCATGGTCAACCCATGTGCCAAATTTCATTCAAATCTGTTCAGCGGTTTTTATTGTAAAAGCTAACATAAGCATGAGCATGATCGGCCTATAATGTTCCCACTGCTGATACACAGGCCTCCTCTCTTCGAGAGGGAATGGGCTGTAATCCACCAAGCGGATGCCTTGGAATTTTTGGTTCTAGGACATGCCGGTTCCCTCACGATGTCTTCCTTCACCGTTTTGAGAGCAGTGGTGATGAAATTATTTAAAGTAAAGCGCCTGCCTGGTTTCGAACCCACGACCTACAAACTGGTAAGTTGGGACCATTACCACTGGGCCACCACTGCTCGACCGTAACAAACAAACAAATAAACAAACTCACTTTCGTATATATTACTTTAATTAGGATGACAAAAAACTACCCAAGCAAAGTTGATACAATTAATATGGAATCACCGCGCAAGATTGCTCTACCAAATGAAAAAACAATTTTCAAAATCAGTCCACAATTGACGAAAATATCGATGAATTAAAAAAAATAATACGTACTGACGAACATATAACCAGATGGCTAATTGACTGAAATCCATTATAAAATACAATAGACGACGTATACTTAGTAACCTAATCCGCTTAACTGCTCTTAAAGAGTCATAAAGAAACCTGTAAGAAATCAACACGTGTTTCACCTCACAACGAGGCATCCTCAGGATGACACGTCGGGTCCGGGTTCGCAAAAAGTCAATCGTCATCCTGAGGATGCTTTTCTTACATGCAGTTGAATAGTCAATACAGACAGAAAGTATGAATGGGTTACAAAATCTGAGTAGGTATTTGTTGCTTGTGAATATACCATCTGTTTGACCGCGAGCTTCCACACGAGCGCGATAGATGGCGTTGTACGATTTGTGTCGATCGCTGAATCGCGGTGTTAAGATTCTCCGCCGAGACTATATAGGTTTTGAGAATTAAATTTTTTTTGGTACTTGCTTTGAACAGATTTGTTTTATTTAAACATTATCCCTCGGGCAGTTGACGAGTGCCGAACATTTTGGTCCTTCGAGCCGGATCGCGAAAGTGAATCGCGAGTCGAAAAGTGAAGTAACCGTTTGTGGTGACGTATGGTGTGGCATAGAAACCCTGGTGGATCGCCTTGAAGTGCCTGTAAAATCCCCGGAGTGTGGTGATCAGCGGCAGCGGTGTACAGCAGCGCAGCAACGAGGTTTGCGGCCGTCTCCACCAGAGGGCGCCACCAGCATCGAGTCAACGGTGACAGCAGGCCGTTGAGGCCTAGTGCGACGTGCAGCGACGACATCGAGAGTGACGTCACAAACAGTGACGACACACGCAGCGGTATCAGCAGTGACATCAGCGTGACGACGCATTCGCAGCAGCGACGTGTTTGGAGAGGTTTGGCAGACAAAACTGTGAGTTAACCAGTGTTATTATTTCGTAGACTAAAATATATCCAAGTGAATTTTGAAGATAAACGTAGTGCAATTCCAAGTGTTAGAGACTTTAAGATTTAGTAGTAATTTTTGACTTAGAATAATATAGATAAGGTGTTGCGACGGGAATTCTATGCCCGATTTGTAAACCTCTTCTAAACACTTGTAATTTTTTTTGGTTTTGTGCAGTAACTTGTAATTTTTCGTCGGTTGCATTGAATTGAATTTAGTAATTACATAACTTTGTTTTACACAATGGAAGCCTTAAGTAAATTGCAATTAAACAACCAAGCAATAATTGAAAAAGGTAGAATTAACTTCAAAAAATCACCTAAAGATCGTCTCACACAAACTTATATTGAGACACGATTAGAAGCATTAGAAACACAATGGAAACAATTTATTGAAACTCATAGACGAATAATAGAAAAAGCAACCGACGAGGATTTCAAGAGAAATGTTTATTTTACGACCGATATTTATGATTCAACTGAAGAGTTGTACATGACATATAAGTCGGAATTGAAAGAGCACTTGCGTCAGCAGACTAGTTCGTGCAATAGTACTAATACCAGTAGTGTAAAACACTCCAATCAAAATAGCTCTAATGTAAAACTGCCACAAATTAGTTTGCCTACATTCTCGGGAAATTACGCCGAATGGGTTACATTCCGCGATTTATTTAAGTCACTTATCCATAAAAATGAGGCACTCGATGACGTTCAAAAACTACATTACTTGAAAGGTCATCTCTCAGGCGAAGCAGAACAGTTACTTCGACATATTCCCGTAACCGCGTCTAATTACGATGAGTGTTGGTCGATTCTAAACAAAAGATTTGATAACAAAAGGTTTTTGGTAAACTGTATGCTCAAGCGGCTTATACATCAATCACCGATTACGAAGGAATCATCGACCAACGTTAAGGCGCTGTTAGACACGACTGTAGAGTGTTTGCATGGGTTACGCAGTTTAGGAATCGATGTCAGTTCTTGGGATCCATTTGTTGTATATTTAGGCTCGGAAAAGTTGGATACCGAGTCTCGTAAATTGTGGGAACTAAGAATTAGTCCTAATGATGACTTAGCTACGCTTGATGAGTTTAAAAGTTTTATGGAGTCTAGGTTTAGAGCCTTGGAGTATTTAGATCCTAAAGCCAATAAACAAAGTAATACTCGTGACAATAATGCCAAATCTTTTCATGTCGCTTCTCAAACTTGTATAGCATGTTCTGGAGATCATAAATTATGTCATTGTAAAACATTTGCCAAGAAAACTTGTGACGAACGTCGTGAGTTTGCACGAGTCAGTAAGCTTTGTTACAATTGTCTAGGAACAAACCATTCCGTCTATTCTTGTCGTCAGAACACTAAATGTCACCTTTGTAAGAAAAAGCACCATACACTACTTCACCCAAAGTCAACTGCCAATGCTGCTGAAACTGTTGATAGTTCAGCAGAAACGAAGGTGGTGGCTGCTAATGCAGCAACCTCTTCCAGTCAAAGTGAGACTAAACCCATTTGTTGTTTTGCGGATGTTCACAACCACGGTCTGTTAGCCACAGCCTTGGTCAACGTTGAGTCGAGAACTGGGACTGCTTTTGTTTTAAGAGCTCTGATGGATCAAGGCTCTCAAGTCTCTTTTATAACAGAGGCTGCAGTACAGTTGCTCGGATTGAGAAAAACGCTGGCAAACACCGACATATTTCGATTAGGCGATGACGAGGGAAACTCAATGCCCTCTAAGTGGATAGTTCATTTAAAACTACAGTCACGTCTAGATCCTACTTTTGTTTTGTATGTCGATGCTTATGTATTGAACAAACTTACATCTCATCTTCCTGAGAAGAAGATTGTACAGATATCGGCTTCATTTTCGTCCTTACAATTAGCTGATCCGACCTTTGACACACCCGGTAAAATTGATTTACTGTTGAGTACCCGGGTAGTCGGCGCAGTTCTAATGGATGGTTTAGTCAAGGGTCCGCAGGGATCACCAGTCGCACAGAAAACTAAATTAGGCTGGATCTTGTCCGGTGAGATCCCATCGTCAGCAATCTCTAGACCAGTATGTTATCATACTGTAGTACAGTCAGCGGATGTCAATGACCTTTTGCGTAAGTTTTGGGAGTTAGAGTCAGAACCCTCAGTTCGTAGTGTAATCTTGACTGAAGAAGAACAAGAATGTGAGGAGTTCTACTCTAAGACCACCAAACGCGACGCGACCGGGAGGTATGTTGTAAAACTACCATTCAAAACCGATTCGCCCAGTTGCACGTTTGGGGGGTCAGAGGTCATTGCCCGTAGGCGCTTTATCAATCTAGAGAACAGATTACTGAAGGACCCGGAACTTAGAACACAGTATGGTGCAGTCGTTAATGAATACATTCAACTGGGACATGCTGAAGTTGTCCCTCAAATAGAATTAGGTAAGGATGCGTGCTACCTACCACACCACGCCGTAGTGCGTGAGGATAAAAGCACCACTAAGGTTAGGGTCGTCTTCGACGCATCATGTTCAGGCCATAATGGAGTGTCATTAAATAAAGAATTAATGGTTGGCCCAACCCTACAACCTGATTTGCGTCAAACCATTATGCGTTGGCGCTGTCACCCCATAAGTTTAGTTGCAGACATTATTAAAATGTACCGTCAAGTCAAGGTTGCAGATGAAGATGCTGATTATCAGCGCATTTTGTGGCGTGACAACTCAGATGCTGAATGGAAACATATTCGGTTGTTGCGTGTTACTTTTGGAACATCCTCTGCTCCTTACCTGGCCGTCCGATCTTTGCAGCAACTAGCTCGGGACGATGGAAAAGATTTTCCTCTTGTAGCAGAACGAGTCCTTACGTCCTTTTATGTAGACGACCTGTTGACGGGTTGTCAATCGGTCGATGAAGGTGAACAAATTTATCACCAATTGAAAGAATTACTAGGTCGGGGAGGGTTCGAACTTCAGAAGTGGTCCAGCAGCAATTCGGAATTATTATCCAAAATAACCGAGGAGGCTGTTAGGCAGGACAATTTAGAACTCAAAGTAGATACACTTACGAAGATTTTAGGGTTAAGTTATGATAGACAGTTAGATGAGTTTAAATATACTGTCCAACTTCCTCCGCCCGAAACTCCCATTACCAAGCGTAAGGTGATATCTGACATTGCTCGTTTGTTCGATCCTCTCGGGTGGCTGGCGCCGGTGATAATAACAGCCAAGGTGTTCATTCAACGTCTGTGGTTAGCAGGATCCGAATGGGACGATGAACTTCCAGATCACCTGGTAAAGGAATGGCTTAGTTATAGAAACAACCTTAATTCTCTTAGAGAGTTCCGTTTGCCACGATGGATTCACACGAGTCAACTTGACGTGTTACTAGAGTTACACGGATTCTCTGATGCCTCTAATGTCGCTTACGCAGCCGTTGTTTATGTTCGGTGTATTGATGCCAACGGTCACGTTCATGTCAGTCTAGTTGCAGCTAAGACCAAGGTGGCCCCTGTCAAACAGGTATCCATACCTCGTTTGGAGTTATGTGGCGCTGTGCTGCTTTCAAAACTTCTGCGTGAAGTTTCCGACACCTTGAGTATCTGTAAGGATAACATACATGCGTGGACTGACTCGACAGTGGTGCTCGCCTGGTTGAGCAGCCACCCAAGCCGCTGGAAAACCTTTGTCGCGAACAGAGTGTCTGAAATACTTACCGTAACGGAGAATAGTCAGTGGTCGCACGTCCAGTCCGGTGATAATCCCGCAGACAGAGCGTCGCGCGGCGTTAATCCTTCTGAGTGCGCTGACCCTAGAGTTGTGGACACAGGGACCTAGTTGGCTGAAAAATAAAGAAATTAATTATAATAGAAGGGAAATTAAGGAAACTAATCTAGAGGAAAAGAAATCGTTAGTAGCATGCAACACAGTAGTAAAAGAAATAAGTGAGGATTCTATAATTTCAAAATATTCATCTCTTAGAAAGTTAACCAGAGTAATCGCCTATTGTAAAAGGTTCTTAAAATTTAAAAACAAAAATTATACTACAAAGTTCGATAATTTTCTTACACATTCTGAAATTCATGGGGCATTACTTACCTGCATTAAATTATGTCAAAGGGAGCATTTCGGATCGGAGATTGATAGTTTAATATTGAAGGAAGAAATAAGTAAAAAGGGGGTACTTACCTCGCTTAACCCTTACCTGGATCAGGAACAAATTTTGAGAGTCGGCGGTAGGTTACATAAGGCCAACCTTCACGAAAACTCAAAGCATCCCATCATTCTTCCTCGTAAGTCACATTTAACCCACCTCCTGATAGCTGATGCTCATGAGAGGACGTTGCATGGCGGGCCTCAGTTAGTTCTTAACTATTTGCGATCAAAATATTGGATAATACACGCCAAGGGCGTCGTTAGGGACTTTGTACGTAAATGTGTCATTTGCATCCGTCATTCAGGTCGGTCGACACATCCTTTAATGGGGTCATTACCCTCTGCTAGGGTCAATGCTAGCCGACCTTTCTTTAGAAGTGGTGTGGACTATGCAGGTCCTATTAGTGTCCGGCCTAGCAAGGGTCGCGGTTATCACTCCACCAAAGGCTATATATGTTTATTTATATGTATGTCCACTCGGGCCATACATTTAGAAGTGGTCAGCGATATGACATCGCAAGCCTTTTTAGCTGCCTTCAAGCGCTTTACAGCGAGAAGAGGCCATTGTGGTGAGATGTGGAGTGATAACGGCACTACCTTTGTCGGAGCTAACAAGGAGTTGAAGGTATTGTTCAACCACGAAAGGTCAGGCATAGCACCTGATATTGCCGATTGGTTGGCAACCAATGGTACAACTTGGAGCTTTATTCCACCCCACTCCCCGAACTTTGGGGGGCTTTGGGAAGCTGGAGTGAAGTCGACCAAACACCATCTTAAAAGAGTGGTTGGTACGAGCACACTCACTTTTGAGGAATTGACGACAGTGCTTGCTCAAATAGAAGCCTGTCTGAACTCCAGGCCAATTTCTACCATCACCACTAACCCAGAGGATCCAGACCCATTGACACCGGGTCATTTTTTGGTAGGCGAGCCGTTGCTTCTCGTGCCCGAAATTAATTTTGAAAATTCAAATATTAGCACCTTGAGAAGATGGCAGTTGACTCAACGCATGGTTCAGGACTTCTGGCGCAGGTGGTCGCGTGAATATCTGGTTCAGTTCCACCAAAGGAACAAATGGGCGCATCAAACCGTAGAACCAAACTTGGGTGACGTTGTGTTGGTTATGGAAGACGATCTTCCACCTGCAAGATGGCTCTACGGACTTATCATTGAAAAGCATACTGGCTCGGACAAAATCACAAGAGTGGTTTCTTTGCGTTGTAAAGGTTCTACGATTAAAAGACCTGTATCAAAGTTGATTGTGCTTCCTGTTAATCCATAAGTGTTAGTTTAAGATTTTAATTTTAAGTTTCGATTAAGATGTTTTCATGGTTTTGTTGTTATTGTTGTTATCTACATACAGTCCACTAGCTTTTTCACGTCCCACCAAATATTGTGTATTGTTTCATGGTGGGCGGTCATTTATTTTTTTGTTATGTTTTTACACTATGTTCTGGACATTCTGTCCATGGTGGGCGGGATGTTTGACCGCGAGCTTCCACACGAGCGCGATAGATGGCGTTGTACGATTTGTGTCGATCGCTGAATCGCGGTGTTAAGATTCTCCGCCGAGACTATATAGGTTTTGAGAATTAAATTTTTTTTGGTACTTGCTTTGAACAGATTTGTTTTATTTAAACATTATCCCTCGGGCAGTTGACGAGTGCCGAACACCATCTTTAGGCGCGTTATGGGCCCCCTTTAAATTTAACTCAATCCAGTTGTAATAGACTTGTATTTGTACCACACAGCACAGTATCCAAGCGACAGCGGAAGACTACATGTATATATTGGGTTCCCACCTATGAAATTGGCGTTTTTTTTCTCACAAACTACCTTTAGGAAGGGGCGACTAGAATCAATTCAATTTTGTGTAAAGTTTGACGTTCAAAAGTGCCTTACAAGGGCCTATTTGAATTGACTTTGACTTTGACACAAATAGAGAACCTCGTCACTTCTATGATTTAAAATATTCATCAATTGCTTGGTATTAAATCGAATAATGATCATCATAGACCAATATTAAAAAAAACCTTATTACTTATAGTTTTCTACACATAAAAAATATCTTAAAAATTACACGTCATTTTGTTGGCAGAAATGACCACTATTTGTTTTAACTTAGCCAAAACTTATTTTTGTAGCTTAGTCTAAGTGGCATATTACGTTATCTTAGTTTTTAAACATTAGTGCATAAAAGTTTTAAAACATTAGTGTTCATGGTTGTTATATAAATTAAGAAAATGTTAGTATAAAAAATGCAACTTCTTTAAAATTCTCCATACAAAATGCTGATTTCATAGGTACGGTACACGAACACAGCTCGGCTATGAGAATCTTACAGCTATTCTGCAAAAAAAAATCTCTAAATTTAAAAATAATTTTGACACAACTAAAATCGAATTTTAGAATCGCGACTCCACGTGGTATTTTTTTGCCCTACCCCGTGATTTTTTAGAGCTGGAGGCGCGCATGGGCGGCAGCCTCGACGCGTTTTATATGGAATTTTTATTTTTTGTATGGAAAATATGAAACATTATTACTTACATGTTGGGTTTTAGGGGTTTATGCATGTTGTAAAGGGGGGTCGAAATTTTCATTATTTTTGCAACAGGACACACCATTTTCGAGAAATAAGCAAAAGAAAAGAAAAAGAAGATACAGTACTGTTTTTACACCTGAAATCGAGGTGCTCGTGTGAATTTTAGTTCATGACAGCTAATTTGTATTCCACACCATTATCTTTATATCTTTATCTTTACAGGATTCTTCTTTTTCGTGCGGTTAGTGACTGACCTGTAGTGTCAGAGTTTTTATGCTGCCCATGGGCCTCTGACATGGCTTCACATTCCGTCGAGAAATATCTCTCAGGGACCTCATGATGTTTTCCTTCACCGTTTTTGAAGCAAGTGATAATTATACAATCTTTACAGGCTAAATATAACTATAGCCTAAAAACTTTCTTATCTGAGCATAAACAACTTTAAACTGATAGAAAGGACGGACGGACGGACAGACCGTCGTGTGAGATTCATTATATTTATTGCCTCATGCAAATATCCCTTTTTAACCGACTTCCAAAAAACTTTTTGCAAAAAAAAACAACCGACTTCCAAAAAAAAACACTACAAAGTGAAAAATTACTTTAAGTTGGTGGCAAAAACGAAAATTCAAAACCAAAGACACCGACTTCCGAAATTTAAGTTATTTTTCACTTTGTAGTGTTTTTTTGTTTTTTTTAAGTTTTTTTCTCACACCATTCCATTTATTTATTCATAAAACAATTCACATTGTATTCATAAACATTACATATCATCACCACAATACCACTTTTGGGATATCGGAGACTTTCGGATACTTTTAATTTTTTAATGGAATAAAAAAATGGAGGTTACATTCGGCGGATTTTTAACTTCTAGATTCTAGATGAACTCATCCCTAATGTTGATGCTCATACCTAATCTTGGCAATTAAATTTAATGACATTTTGAAACAAAAACGTTAATTTATTTCATATTATTCTGTCGAGCGGGTATTATATTTTACTACATCATTTATGTTATATTTAAAACGAGTACTTAGAATTTTATTTCAATGTTTTATTATTTTCAAAACAACTATAGGCACGTTCATTGAACAAGTATCTCGTTTAGGCTAGTTTCACAGTTGTCCGGGACGCCCTTACAGGTAGTGCCCACAGTGCTCTGAAACGAGGGAGTAGTATGCTACGTTGTACAGGCTCTACCCGAAGCGGGTCGCGTACGGACCAATCCGCGTCGCTGTGACACAATGTTCGAGCGCCTCACCGTTCCGGGAATCCGTACGGGTCTCTTTCGGACAGCTATGAAACCAGCCTTAGTCGAGCAAAAATTGCATTGTTTTCTTCATATTTTATGGTTAATGCTTGTATTAGGTACAGTAAGAACCTACAATTTGTTTTACAAGTAACCTCTAGGTATAACTAACTTGTCCACTCTGAAATGACGCGCCCCACTAACGTATTAGGGAGCGTTTCCACTGAAGCATACGAGCGGAGTCGTGCAGGAATCGTCCAATCGCAGACTAGACGAGAGACGCGATGAGGATGTCAACCATTGTGATTGATCGAATCCTGCAGGTTTCCGCTCAGCTCCGCTCGTCTCCGCTTCAGTAGAAACGCACCCTTAAATTCATTTATTATTATTTTTTATATTCTTTCTATTATTCATTATTGTGGCGGTAAGGCGGCGCGTCATTTCAGAGTGGACAAGCTTTACCTTGAATTTTCTTTATAAACTTATTTACGTATATTTTAGCTACGTAAGAAAGTCTTTTTTTTTGTTCATACTGTCCCACAACTGCACCTCAAACCAATCGTTGCGGTATAACGCGTCTGTCACCCTAATTTGATAACACACTTTTAATCACAATCCGAGAGTTTTGAAGGATATTGATACCTAATTCATTGCTTCATAGGAGGTAGTGGCCCTAATGAAATAAAATTAATAAATTAATTAATTTGAATTAAAAAAAAAATATGATTAATAAATAATTGATTGATCGACTCTGAGCTTCCCGGTGGCGGTGCTTGGGGGGGAATCAATATTTTAGTTTACTAGATAGCCATATGTCCTATTTACATACAGTAATATTGCCAAATTAATTAAAACAGGTAAATATTTGACAGCTATTTGCGACGCTCACAACTTTTAGGATAAACGCACTTCACCATAGGAAACGACAAATTAGCACCGTGCTACTAGCTCTTAAGTGCCCATGTAGGTTTATGTGAAATAAAATGTTAACTTTGGATTTTGAGATCATGTGAGGACCATGCAGATTAGCGCAATAATCCACGATTAGAATTGCCCCATTCCGGAAATCGCCGACGTTCGAATCGTTGACGTTTTCCACGTAAAATATTTTATTGTTTATTTAAACAAGTATTTGTTTTACAAACTTGAAAACGTTCAATTTTAAATCATAAGTCATCGGAAATTGTTTGTTTATTTAATTTTTTTCAACAATTCCTGTGTGAGGTTGCGTTTATTTGCGAAAATAAATGTAAACAATAACCGGTACCTATATATCTATGTCTCGTGTTTAAATATTATAAAAACAAATGGACGTAGTTAAACAGAAAGGATCCAACCCACACAGAGTTAGTTTTGAGATATTCAAGTTTTAAGATCAGATCGTGTTATGTGATTGTATGACCTGCCTGTTACCAACCCGTATGGGTTGGTAACGTATGGTCATAATGACATGATGCGTTGGGATTGTTTTTGTGATATTAAAGTTTTGACTACAAAGAGTGTTTTGGTATACATAACTCATTTTCGCCCATAGTGTGGGTTGGATCCTTTCTGCTTAACTACGTCCAAATGTTGTAAGGAAGTTTTATTTGCGATGATAATTAATCTGTTACAAAGGCTGTAAATTCATCCCCGTCTAAAGCTGAAAACCTTTTGCTTAGTAGTGTGTCTAAAAATAGCTTCAAACATATAACACCTTGTGATGTAGTTAATGTTTTTAACACACTTAAGTCTGAAAACACTGGTGATTACTGGGGCATCTCCATTAAACAATTAAGTAATATAATAGACATCGTAGCCTCCTATCTAGTTGTTACTTTTAATAAAGGTGTGATTTATGAAATAAACAGTGAACTCTCAATGGTTACGGATTGGCTTATAACAAACAACTTAGTTCTGCCAAGAAACCGAAATGTATAAAGTTCGCCTTGCCGAATGTTAGGTATCTAAGACCCAACATCGTCTTAGATAAAGAGGTGGTTGAAACTGTAGATACTGCAGTTTTTCTGGGCATAACAGTAGATGTCAATCTTCAGTGGGACCCACATATATTAAGCCTAGCGGGAACGCTCAGTTCGGCCGCCTACGCCGCCGTCAGGAAAGTAAACAATACACTGACGTTGATACAGCTTGGTTAGCCTTTTTAGTTATTTTAAGATTTTAGTTATTTCCATAGTTATATCCTATGGTATTCTGCTGTGGGGCAAAGCGGCTGACATTCAAAATATATTTGTTCTTCAATAACGATCTGTTCGAGCAATTTACCAGCTAGGTGCCAGAGAAGAGATTTTTTTAAAGATATTGGTATTCTCACGGTGGCCTCAGAATTCATCTTTGCCAACATCGTATTATATTAGGCAAAATATACACTAAAAATTGTCATATTCCCAATACCTATAAACACCAGAAATAAGGACAAATTACGAGCGGTATACCACCGGCTTCATATAGGTTCATAACTCATTTGTTGGGCTTGGTATAACCTTTTACAACAAGCTACCCTCTTCTTTGCTAGACTAGCCTTTTAATGCGTTTAAATCTAAACTAAAATTCAACCTTTGTT
This sequence comes from Agrochola circellaris, assembly GCA_914767755.1. Classification (NCBI taxonomy): domain Eukaryota; kingdom Metazoa; phylum Arthropoda; class Insecta; order Lepidoptera; family Noctuidae; genus Agrochola; species Agrochola circellaris. The sequence goes on along the minus strand of OU611850.1, from coordinate 6,336,949 downwards.
CATAGGCATACTATTCTATCAACGACTACTTAAACGATAAGAGTAGTTGGTAGCTGTGATTAAACTCAAGACAATTTTTATGTTCTTTTTCCAGAATTAACTTACCTACTGACAGGTTATAATTATGAATTCGTATAATTGTTTATTTTATTTGACTGTATATCTACATTTATTTAAAAAAAATTATTGACATAATCTACACATTACTTACAATGTTTTCTTTTATGAGTTGTTTTGCATTATGTGGTTAGCTAGCGACCTCGACAATTGATCATAATTATTTTTGCCTGAGCAACCGGCAGCAAGTTCGTCATGCTCCCTTAGGTGTCATTGCTTACGGTAGCTTTGGGGGTCGGGTTGCCTCCTTTCTTCAAATATGGCGAGGGGGTTGGGTAATGGCTGATCTTTGCGTTATGCTCGTGAACGGGTGCTGCTTGTGGTGACTGATTGTCTCGCTGACATGGTTTTTTATTGTTATTAGTAATTAACTGTTTATTTATTTTACTTCGATGATCCTAGTTTATAATTTGTGACTTTGAGTTACAGCTTCAATAGCTATATGTAAGCGGGCACGATCTTTATTTACATTTTTAGTTTTTATTTTCGCTTGAGTATAGATTTCGATTATTTTGTTGGTATATTAGCGTACGCTAGTTGACGTATGGCAAATAATTTAATTTAATGTTTTGTGTTGTGTAATGTAAATTATTTTGCATACTATTGTATAGAATCAAGTTCTTCTTCTTCCCAGCTAAAGCACTAGGAAGTGGTGAAGGGCGGGCGTTTTGGGGGACTGTCTTATGTAATTTTGACGTTCAAAAAGTGCTGATTCTCGGCCTAGTTTGAATAAATGACTTTTGTTTTTATGGTTATAAACCTTTATCTAACTTGTAGGTACAGTTAGCCTCAAAATTTTGTATACCGTTTTTTGTTGGGAAATTATGAAGTAACTTCTCCCGCTTCCACATTCGGACTTTCCCGCGACTATCGGACTTTCCCGCGAAAAATGTTGTATACCTACGATAAGGATTCATTTGACTGTCTACAATTTGTGTACCATAATACCGCATCAATGTATAGCTACAATTAAGTACCTAATCTATATACATATACATATATACCCTTAAATTGAAGTGTTTTTTACAAAAAAAAAAACACTTCAAATGTCAAAATCAAAACAGCTTTTTACTAAATGCATAATTATGAAACTATCGGTAGTTACTTGAAAGAAAAAAGCAATTTTTTATTTTTTTATCTGTCATCTGTTTGATCCGCCTAATGTCTGAAACGGCTGGGCCGATTTTGACGGTCCTTTCACTGGCAGATAGCTGATGTTATAAGGAGTAACTTAGACTTACTTTTTTTTTCATAGATAATTAGGGTCCACGCAGATGAAGCTGCGGGCGGCAGCTAGTGTGTAATATATTTCGTGTCTGGTACACAGTATACTTTTAAAAACAATTTTTTTCACTAATTCCACAAAAATTTTACAAAAGTATTCGCCTACCCGCATTTGTAATTTAAATTTTAGTTTCTATTTTAAGACAGAGGGCAATTAATTCTTTACTTTATGTTTCGTTTTATGCGAACATCTGATTAGTATTCTTTTAAAGCAGACAAATGCATAATGGAAATTCTCTAAAATGTCAATTGAATTTAAATCTTGCAAGAGTTTGGTGAGATTAAGACACCGTTAAAAATATCCAATAAAAATACGTCGACGTCATTAGCATTAGAAGTATTTTTGAAGAGTTTTCCATAATTTACACTGGTTCTTTTGTTAAAAAAAATATTTCAGTTAAAAAAATACATAATATGTTATGAAAACTTTTCAATAATTTTATACTTTTAATTTCGTCTATTTTATTTTTGAATGTCACACGCAGCAAATTATTTATCAATGTTGTAGAATTGGATTCAGTAAAAAACTCAAAATAAAAAACATTTTCAAGACAAAAACGCCTAAAATACACAAAATTAAATACATAAAAGGTACTCACTAATAATTGCAAAAAGATATTGATTTATCCGCGTCCCATTCGCCCATGTTATTCTCGTTATCAAGAAATTCATTTTTTTTTTAAACACACCGTCTGTCACACAGGTAAAAACGCATACAGCCAAGCACGATGGTGGCTTCGAACGAACTGCCGCTTGCGTGCCATCGCATTCACAACAAATCAATCGTTTATTTACATTACGGCGCAAACTAGATTTTGATACAATTATTTGTGAAACGTAACTTTCGTAATTTTAACGTAAATAATTTTGGTCATTTGTTGATTTAAAAATGGAATGGCGTCATTTTTGTTTTGGCGGGTGACGATTTAAAAAAATAAATATTGCATCTACCAACCAACCTTAAATTTTTTTTTGTTATTTTTTTCGTTTTCTTTTTTATTGAATGGACAACGTTTCATGGTAAAAACATTGCGAAAAAAAAATACATGATTATTCGGTAGTTTTTTGTTCTAGTTCTAGTTAATTGCCGCGTTAGCCGCAAGCGCTACTTTGGAGCATGAGGTCCAGGGTTCGTCGATTCCCAGGTCGGACAATGTGTTGCTAGGCTTTTTCCATCAGGAATTTAATAGCAGCAGCTCGGAATTGGGATTTGTCGGTTAAGGTTCGCCCCCTATTACATGGGACTTAAACATTACTGGCGGAATGTAGGTGTTCTATAGGTGTACCTCTGCTTAATTCTTCGGGTATTAAAGGGGCGATGTTATATGTTCATTGTGCTAGATAAAACTTAGCAGATGCGTCACGTTCTCTTCGTAATGCTAGGTCAGCCTTGCCTAACCAATTATTATTCCAGTTTTATTTATGTGTTTAAATAATTAATTTAATTCTATACAAATTAAGATGCTAATAGTTAGCATGGGAATCTTTTTTCGTCCTTGATTTTTTGATCTTTTGTGTCAAAATTTTGTAATTCTGACTAATAATAATAATTTAGGACTCAATGTCCTTTATAATTTTGAAAGTGTAGTTTTGTTAGAATTTATTATCATAACATTAAATTATCTTATGCAGACTCAATTGTGAGATACAGTTGGCCATCTCAGTGTTAACACTTGACCTTGAACTAGCCTAGCGTAGTAAGGAGTTTCAATAAAACCCCTATTTCACTACACGATATTTAGGGCCCAATATTTAGGTGATGTTTTTTTCATATAATCCTTCCTTCTCTCGTATTACACCATCCCAATTAAGGGAAGCCCTGAATATCGCCTAGTGTAATCAGGCTTTAAGAGTCTAGTTTTTACTGCGGCGTAATTGCGTAACAGTTACACTTACAGTAGAAATGACCTTCATTTTGACAGTTCAACAACATAGGTACCTACATTGCGTTATTTACGTTCCTGAGCAGACAAATTTTTCGAAGATATGAAGCAATGGATTAGCGCTATCCTTTAAAATCATTCAGATTGTGATTGATACTGTTTTACGCAATAAGGGTGCTGAAACGTGAACGCGTCAACACGGCGTTTTTGTAAATTGTGTCGTTCAAAAGTGCCTTAAGACGCAGATATATACCAGTGACCTTGGGTGGTTAGGTTGCGTATTCTGTACTGAGCTCACGCAACGCGTCGTATGTCCAGCCAGTAGTAGGAATCGCCCATCAAGAAGCGCTATCCCAAATTAGACGCATTATTAATTTATTATACATAAAACAAAAGGTATTTTAAAACACGTATACTAAAACATAAATAATTAAAATATCTTTAAAATAGTGATTCAGAAAAATACGCTCGATATACATATTTTGCGTGATTCTCAGTTTTTATCCGCGTTAGACATCATTTTATAAATTAATTTCACTATGTAATATAAACATAATCTGAAATATTCATATATTAAGTTATTAGGAAATGCTCTAAATTAACATGTATTTTTTCCAAATCATTAACACTACTCGTTTAAACGTGATCTTCAGTATAAAATCATTAAAAGTCGGTTATCGTCGCCTTAAAAGTGATAAATCCTTTGATTTTGTGAAAATTATTTTCTTTTCCGCAGTAGGTAAGTAGGTACGCACATTGCCCATTCATATTGAGAGTAAAATACCTAAAATAAATTAAAATGTGTACACTTGAAACGCAAAATTAAAACATAACCGTAAACATTCCTCCACCGAGATACGCCAATCGCATGATTAGGCAAGTGTGCAAATTAATGTTTTCCTGCTAAACCGATTGGCTTTAGATATAAATTATAATTCAATTAAAATACATTCTTACGAGGCAAAAGGAGTATATGAGGATCGAGATGGCATTCTCAAATCAAATCAAATATATTCATTGTGGATCATAGGTAGGTACAGTACAGTTCTTAAATATTTGAGAAATCTCGTTCAGCTATATCCCGCCCGTAGGGCATACAATAATTAAACATAAATTAGCGACTAATAAAATTAAAATTATTACTAATTATTTTCACTTTCCTTCTAGCACAATAAATAAAAAGATAAAAAAAACCAAAAGGGAACATTAAGGGAAATGTCAAATTCAATTTGACATTTCCCTTAATTTTATTATTCATGTATTATTCTGTAGTAGGTATATGCCTTTCTACCCCCTCGTAAGGTGTGAATTGAGGAGCTCCGGAACAAAAGCCGATAAATCCACTTATCGTATTTTTACAGGAAATACAAAATAACGATTTACGTAGGAATGATTATGTTGTCTGTTAAACTAATAAGACGTCAATTTGGCTTGTAGCAAGGGCTTTCAAATAGGTAAGATTTAATAAATCTAGTGTTGATAGTTTTCCCACAATTTTAGTTTCAAATATGGAATTATCGGGTTTTGGTCCGACCATAATGTAACTGGGTTGTGGAGATCACAGGCAGTCGCTACATATAAAATACTGGTATTCAGCTGAATCCGGTTAAACTGGAAGCCGACCCCAACATAGTTGGGAAAAGGCTAGGCAGATTCGACTGAGCATGAGGTCCTGGGACCGATTCCCAGGTCCGGCGAAGTATTATTGGTTTTTTTCCATTAGTAATTCTACAGTAGCATCCCGGAGTCTGGATTTGTGCCCGGTTGATGGCAATAGGCTCGCCTATTACATAGGACTAAACATAACTTGCGAAATGTGGGTGTGCTATAGGTACCTACCTTCACCTCTGTCTATTATTACAGGCGAGATGTTATATTGTTACTTTCTTACCTGAAATCTTTACGAAATTTGAATGAAATTAGCAGATCAGATACTACGTCTTCAGAAAATCGTGGCTTTTCGAAATAATCTCACGTGGGTCGTGCTCAAACCTTTTGGCGCATCGAGACAGCCCAATTATTAGGTTTAGTGACCTCATTTCTGCACGATCGTCACATACCGGTAATTACTATGCAGTAGTAACCGGTTGGTACTTGCTAAACAAAATAAAATGTTGGAATGTAGATTATTTAGCAGTTTTTAGCAACTCTGCTCCGATATTATGCGTCTGATGATGATAAATAATATATCAACACCTAACTAACCAACCAACCAACCTATTTAACTCAATACCTTGCATGTCTGCCTTGTCAGTTTATGTATACGCATGTTTGACAAATAAATGATCTTTCTTTCTTTCTTTCTTTCTATCGTTGGATGATTTGATAATTCGAATTTTCGCGAAAACCCTAGGGAATGGATGATTAGAAAAAGGTGAAAATATTTCTGGGTGAAATAGGTTAGGTTAGGTTAAAACTGCGACTTGGAAGTAGCGCTCGCAGAAATGTTTTCAACATTTTCCAATTATCCCTAGGGTTCTCGCGAAAATTCGTATTATCAAATCATCTTACGACATTATAACCACATTGTATGCATCGATGTACAGCCGGTGCACATGATAAGTAGGTATCCAACTAAGAACATTTTTTTCGCTTTCAACCAACCGTATCATGTTCAGTAGTTTTCATCATGACATCACGCCTTTACCTAATCCCCAAAGGGTAGGGCAGAGCGGTACCTATAGTACATTTCATTAGCAGATAGCCGTTTTATTTTATAGGAGATGCGCTGAAGCCCCTGTCACACAATGGGATTGCTCGCTGAGAGTGAATTCGCTGCGAATTATACTCGCAGTGAGTATTCGCTGATTACCTGTCACAAACAGCGACTTCTACACTCGAATTTCGACAGAGCGGAATGGTTACTCGCAGCGAGTACCCTGTCACACAGAGGGAATGCTCGCTGTGAGTGAATTCGCTGCCTGCCTGTCACGTCACACACAGCGATATCTACACACGAATTTCGACAGAGCGGCGCACTGAGCGGAATGGCTACTCGCAGCGAGTACCCTGTCACACATAGGGAATGCTCGCTGCGAGTGAATTCGCTGCGAATTATACTCGCAGCGAGTATTCGCTAATTGCCTGTCACAGCGACTTCTACACTCGAATTTCGACAGAGCGGCGCGCTGAGCGGAATGGCTACTCGCAGCGAGTATTCGCTAATTGCCTGTCACAGCGACTTCTACACTCGAATTTAGACAGAGCGGCGCGCTGAGCGGAATGGCTACTCGCAGCGAGTATTCGCTAATTGCCTGTCACAGCGACTTCTACACTCGAATTTAGACAGAGCGGCGCGCTGAGCGGAATGGCTACTCGCAGCGAGTACCCTGTCCCACAGAGGGAATGCTCGCTGCGAATTATACTCGCAGCGAGTATTCGCTGCTTGCCTGTCACAAACAGCGACTTCTACACTCGAATTTCGACAGAGTGCCGCGCTGAGCGGAATGGCTACTCGCAGCGAGTACCCTGTCCCACAGAGGGAATGCTCGCTGCGAATTATACTCGCAGCGAGTATTCGCTGCTTGCCTGTCACAAACAGCGACTTCTACACTCGAATTTCGACAGAGCGGCGCGCTTAGCGGAATGACTACTCGCAGCGAATGCTCGCGCCGAATTGAATTTGCCAAGTCTCGCCAAAAAACCTACGGTCTACTTAAATTAAATGAGAGGTATAGTTCGATTCAAACTTAATGACGGCTCGGAAGTTAGCCACTCGCTGCGCAGTACCGCACCCGTCACCCCCGCTGACACATGAATTCGTCATTGCGCAGCGACTTGCCTCATGTTCCGAGCCGCCATTAAGTTTGAATCGGGCTGTACGTACTTACGTGAAAAATGAAAGTCGAAAATGTGCTCATTCCATATAATCGCAGCACCGTGTATCTTAAAACTATACATTTTATTTACATAACAGTAATCTATGAAAATACAAATATTTTATTAAATATAATATTATTATTTATATAATGTGCTTAATTGTGTTGGCTTTGTAAAATAAGAAAAAGCTTGAATATAAAATTAATATACAGGTTAAGTTTTTAAACAGGAATATCTATTATACATTTGCTGGATGTATAAACAGAAACTAAGGTTGTATAAACCTTAGTTTTTGTTTACCTCTTAACCTCTCTCCTCTTTTCAATCTCTTAAGGGGTCATTGTACTCATTATTATGAACAACTTTTACTATGGGACCAACGCAGAAAACACGAAAAAGAAATCTGCTGTTCCCTACATTTTTGTTAGTATCTCGTCGAAATGTAGGGAACAGCAGATTTTTTTTTCAAAGAAGGAAACATTGACCTCATGTAGTTTTAAAAATAATATTGACGTCTAAAAGTGTTTGTATAAACCTACTAACAGAAATAAACATAATTTATCATCATCATTTATTCCAGGGCCCTATATCACAAAACTTTACAAATTATAATAGAGATGATGCCTGGGTAAAAAAAATGAAATTCTAATTAGTCCGTCAGTCAGATAATAAAACAATATTAGACACGTATTTTTTGCTTTATCAAATGAATAAAAAATTACTTAGATAAAACGCAATTTAAGTTGGGGAGTGGGGGTCACTACGTCACTAGTATGTATGAAATCTACATACTCGTGACGTCATGGCACATTTTACCTCAATGTATCGCCGTAATCTTTAGATTACGTAAAAAAAGAAAAAATACGTGTCCAATATTTTTTTATAATCTCAAAGCATAAAAAAAAATTTTTACTCAACATCGTTATTAACAAATGAAAAAATAACACATTATAAGTTTTTTAATTTATGATAAGCGCCGCAAGCAAAAATGAATGAATATATAATGCAACAGTTTTTTATTTCTATTGTATATTTTATTGGAAGCTTTGGTTTAGAATATACGTTTTGTGGTCCAGCCTTATGCTAACTTAATTATGCGAGGCCACTTTCACACATATTTGTATACAATTTTAAATGTTATTACAGTCAAGGAAATTAACTATTTTTTTGTTATTTCACTATATGCTGCACCGGTTGACGTCATCACGTCAACGCCGGCTGTCGCTGAAAACCAGCGTTGGGGCTCTGTCTCGCATAGGGTCGCAGCATTATGCTGAGCGATGGCCGTTTTGCGTGGATGTGACGCATATTTTCCCCTAAATTGTTTATTTTCGTGTTTTGTTCATTCTTTGCGTCATGTGTACCGCAAATAAACGTATTTTCTTTCTTTCTGACTGTTTACCATGTTATACGAGTAAGAACCATTTCTAACAATATTCAAAGAATGGCAGTTGTACGCACTTATATATAAATTCACGTCTGTATTTCACGAAGGGGTAAGCAGAGGTGTGTGGTGAGTTGTGAAATTCCTAGTCAATAAACAATTAATTTCGACTTTACATTATTAAATTGTATCTACATATATAAGCACGCTAATACCTACATTCTATATGTTTACCGCTAAGGAATGGAACTTCTTACTGGAGTCTGTGTTTCCCGATGGCTATATCACGCTCTTTCGAGCCTATTGTACCAATTTTTACACGTGCAGCTTGTGGGCTAGATATACGCAAAGATCGTACAACGCTCTCCGCGTTCAATATAACAATGCGTTTAGGATGCTGGTGGGGCTGCCCCGTTTCTGTAGTGCGTCAGGGATGTTCGCAGATGCGCATGTAGATTGCATTTACGCAACAATGCGTAAAAGGTGCGCTTCCCTGGTGCACAGGGTTCGGGGCGGCTCAAACAGTGTCTTAAGCATGGTTGCGAGTCGCCTGGACTGTGTGTACGTGGGTCACTGTTGTGCCGTCTCTCATGAGATATCGCAACGGTGACCAACCATTATTTCTTGTTACTTTTTGTATTGTTTTCCTTGTTTTTGTTTAGTGTCTGTGCTTACTTACATAGTCGTAAGTTTTACTAACAATTATGTTGTTGAGTCTTGGTTACTCGAATAAAGAAAATTCTATTCTATTCTATTCTATAATATGCGGGTTACCTAATTGCGTAATACACTGGACAGTTCAACAACATTGATTGCAATAAATACGTTGTTGAGCAGACGAATTTTTCAAACACATGAAGCAATGGATTAATTGCCTTCAAAATCCTTCGTATTGAAAGTATCAATCTGCCTAGACTTTAACATAAAATTTAAAAAGGTTTAATGAAAAAGACAGATTAAGGGACTAGTCAGCGGTCCGATCATCTCGAAAGCTGGGTTGCTTTGCACTTGCGTAGCTTCGTGACGACCAGCCTCATCCTGAGCGAGCCGCAGGCTGCGGAAAGTTCATGCATCTCCACTTGAGCCCACATAATGTCGTACCGAGCACAGACAAACGTCTCCACTCAACGCACGGCTCACATTGAGGCGTATTTGAGCCCATGCTCAAAGACGCCTCAGTGTGAGCCGTGCGCAGAGAGCCAAATTATGTCGGTAAATAACCATTTATTTACCGACATAATTTGTCTCTCTGCGCGGCTGCCTCGTTTGGTTTAAGTCACGGCAAGCCTCGACTAGCGGCACGGTCTCAAATCAAATCAAATAATTTATTTGCATAATACATGTTAAAAAGGTGTTACAGGTATAAAAGGTACATTGTATTATAACCTAATGAGGTGTGCAAATTAATATCTCATGCAAATAATTACAATCGCAACATTAAACATACAGAATAAATTAAAAAAAAACCATTAAATATAGAAATGCAAAAATAAAAAGTCAAATCAAAATTTCAATAATCATTCTCGTACTTGTTGTGGTGCCATTTCAGATAAAATCAGTCATCTTCACTAGATCGAGGCAGCCGCTCGGCCCGAGGCTGCCTCGAATGGATACCCACTGAACATTTGTGTTATGTTCGATTTGATCTGACCGTAGGATCGGAATGCATTCAGTGTGACATAAAGAGTAACGTAAGTAGTAGTAGGTTTTTTTTCGAAAATGGTAAATTATAAAGTGATTGATTGTATTTTGTTTTGCCGAAGACCGACAGTTTGGAGTCGCACCGAAGTCGTACCGGCGCCGGACCGCATGTTTGTGTATACGAATGAATATCGCCCATGCGCCGCACCACAGCCGCACCGGCGTAATCTGCGTTCGCAATTCATTTACCAAACATGTAAACAAACACTAGTTTTAGGCAAAACAACTGTACTGCCAGGGTTGCGAGTTTGTCCGAAAGGGATATCGCGACCCCGGCACACAGGCAACGGAAGGAACACGGGTGGGTTTTAGTCAGTAAAAGTCTGACACGCCCTCCCGCTCCGCCCAGAGTGGGAGAAGTTATTTGATAATTACACACATCAAAAAAAAAAAAGGCAAAACAACTGTAATGCCTTCACATAAGATTCAGTTTGTGCTACAACTTCATATTTTTTAATGACTTTTTCAGCAATACTAGTCGGTCTAAAATCAACTTTATTTACACGAGCATAAAGTTGATGTTTGTCTTAGTGGAAAACTCGTGTTTGTTTATGTTTGGCAAATAAATTGCGAACGCAGATTAGGTATTTACATTTTCATTCTGAGATGTTCTGAATTTATTTCATCTTGCGGTTTGACGCCTGTGTCTTCGATGCGGCTCCGGCGTCACGGCCTAAGGAAGGTGGCCGGAACAAGGAAATATTGGAATCGAAGGTTTTATCTCCAAAAGATAGCTAAGAACAAAACTTGCTGCACTTGATACAAACGTTGCTAAGCTAAAATTAAAATGATCGAAAGTGAACGCCAATAACGTCAATGTCAACGAAAAGCGATAATAATATGTAATTTTAATATAGTAAGGTTTACAGGATAAAAGCTTAACTACATAGTGTGATGTTTTATGTATTACAATAAAGGTTTTTTGATAAATTAATGACTGGAATTTAAATTGTTTATGTTATTTTTTCTTTCTAACTGAACAGACAGCTGTGCTGCTGGGGAGTTTGTTGCGCCACTTCTTCTTCCCAGCTAACGCACTAGGAAGTGGTAAAGGGTGGGCGTTTTGGGGGACTATCTTATGTAATTTTGACGTTCGAAAAGTGCCGATTCTCAGCCTAGTTTGAATAAATGACTTTTGAATTTTGAATTTCATTACACATATTTAACACATCACATAACAATACGCCTGTTTGCCGCAAAGGGATCAGCAGAGATGCACCCATAGTACACCTACATTTCGCCAGTTATGTTTAAGTCCCATGTAATAGGGGGCGAGCATATTGCCATCAACCGGGCACAAATACAGACTCCGGGCTGCTACTGAGAAATTCCTCATAGAAAAACCAATAACACTTTGCCTGACTTGGGAACAGAACCCACGACCTCATACTCACCACTAGACCATCGAAGCAGTTAGCATTTAGTTTACACTAGTAATGTCATTTGATAGTTGCTTGATGGTAGCTTGTTATGTCATTCACGGAAATTCTTTCTTAAACAAATTGATACACTACGTCAGTTGTATGAAATGGGTATAACACGGCAAACTGACGTAAGTTTGCAGTGTTATACCCATTTCATACAACTGGCAAAGATTGTCAGTTGTGATTTGAATATACGGACAATTTAAGTAGGTAGTCAGTCTGCTTAACTTAGCGGAAATCTGCTTAGGTTCACGTCAATCTGCTTAGCGACTTTACGAGGCACTCGATGTTGCTATTAAACTTAATTGAACATTAAAACATGGTCGCGTCATGTCATAGTTTTTCGACGATTTGGATATTTTTGAAGATGCCATATTATACAATGTGAAATTTAATTCGTTTGCATCCTCTTAGGGGGTCATTGTGATCATCATTATGAACAACTTTCACCATGGGGCCAACCCTGAAATCGCGAAAAAAAAATCAGCTGTTCCATACATTTATGTTCGCATAGCTCGTTATAATGTAGGGAACAGCTGATTTTTTTTTTCGCGATTTCAAGGCCCCATATTGAAAGTTGTTCATAATGATGAGTACAATGACCCCTTAAGAAGATGCAAACGAATTAAATTTCACATTGTATGTGACCCATTTATATGTGAAGCTCTTTTTATAGCAATGCACGCTAAAAAGCAAAGCATTTTTAGATTATATTTTATCTACATCTACTAAATCAGAATAAAGGTATCGCAATTTAAGTCGTACAAATATTACATCGCACAAATATATAATTATATCGTCGCCATAAAGTGAAAAGCTCTGGAATGCAACTATGACTTTTTATTTTATTTAATTTTTGGAAAAAAAAACCTCGCAACACACGCAATTTTGTGGCGGCATCTATATCGCCACATGCGACCTACGCATCATACTGACGTCACGCAAACTCCTGCATCGCGTAAGCAGATTTTACCGCGGCATCAGCATATAATATAAATTCCCAGTTGCCCACCACTTTTTCGCATATAAGAGGTTTTTACTCTAAGGAGACGATATGTCGTAGGATGATTTGATAATTCTAATTTTCGCGAAAACTAAGCGGGCCGAGCAAGCGAAGCGAGCGGTGCCGCGGCAGCGGCCGGCGGGAGCTACTTCGAAGTTGCTCGCTGAAATGTTTTCACCATTTTCTAATTATCCGTGTTGTCGCAATATCCCTAGGGTTTTCGCGAAAATTCGAATTATAAATCATTCTACGACTGTATAAAAATCTTTACAGTTCAATTTATTTTCTTAAAAAACTAATAAAATACTATTTTCATAGCAGATAAATGAAATTATAAATGTATAAAAAAAATCTTAGGTCTCAAATATTTTGTTGTCTGTATCCATTCACAGATAATTACATAAAAACTCTTTTGTATCTGTGTTATAATCTTTTTCTATTACATACCGATGAATGTTGCCATTTAAAGGACTATAAAATAATCTCGTGTTTGAAACTCCTTGTTAGATGTTTGTGTGGCAACACTATTGAGTTGAGGAGTATCGTCTCGGCTGGCACCACGACACCTGCACCTGTTAACGAAATAATGTATATGAGACGAATTCATATTGTCTTATATCAATCTGCCTAGCCTTTTCCCAACTATATTGGGATCGGCTTCCAGTCTAACCGGATGCAGCTGAATATCTGTATTTTATATGAAGCGACTGCCTATCTGACCTCCACAAACCAGTAACTGGGTAATAATAAGATACCCTTTGGTAAGACTGGTTGTCAGACTTTCGGGCTTCTGACGACCTGTAAAGACTGTCAAAGATCCACGAATGACAGCCGGGACCAACGGCTTAACGTGCTTTCTGAGTCACGGCGGAGGCTCGGTATGTAAAGATCGCCATCCACAGACGAACCCCGGCAAGCGTAGCTTAACCTGATGGATTGACCCCGTGCGGCTGTTATTACTTAGCCACGAGCTCCATCTATTCATATTGTCTTATATACTCGATTTGAAATAAGATTAGACATTTAACTAAATCTTTTTTACAGTCCGTTCAACCGATTTTGACTTCTATTGCGTTGGTGGCATGACAAATGGCAGCTGCAGTAAACAGTTGGTATTGTGATCACTTTTTTGCTTTCAATGCCATCCTTACGCCTACGTTATAGAAGTCAGAATCGGTTGAACGGACTGTAAAAAAGGTTTTTTTAAAGGTCTAATCTTATTTCAAATGGAGTATAGAGATGTGCGATGGTGCCAAACGGAACCCTATTACCAAGCCTCCAATATCTGTCCGTCCGTTTGTCTGTCAGCGGGCTCTATCTCAAGAATAGGTAGACAGTGGACATTTTTCACAAATTGTGTATTTCTAATGCCGCTACAGCAAGAAATAATTTATTAATTATTATATTCCCTTTGTCAAACTTAATGTTGTACCTAGATTATAAGAGGATGATGTGGTCTTCTACAATTGGAAGCGCACACTGTATTTGTCCCTGTTCTTAGATTATAAACTTGCATGTAATTGTGTGGCTTCTGTTGGAGACCCAATAAATAAATAAAGAAAAAAAATATATAAGTATATACAGGGTGATTGGAAGATGGGTGCAAAGCTTTAAGGCGAAGATAGTACAGACAATTTAGAACCATTTAAGCCATGGTTGTCTTAGACGAAGTCTTACCAAATATTTTTAACCAAATTTTTAAGTTTTTTTTTCGGAAACTCTCAAAATTTAATGTAAACTGCATAATTATGGCCAAATTGAATGATAAATGAATTCATTTTTTATTTATTTAATTAAAGTAATGTGTAAGCAATCAAGCAAAACATGTTTTAGGCTTCTGTGTCATTAGACATTTTTTTTACAGACATTTAAAGCTCAGAAAAAATAAAAAAATTGTACAATACGTCTTTTAAACCTTATTAAAAAAAAAAAATTTGGTAAGACTTCGTCTAAGACAACCATGGCTTAAATGGTTCTAAATTGTCTATACTATCTTCACCTTAAAGCTTTGCACCCATCTTCCAATCACCCTGTATATATAATTAAAAGGGGTACCCCATACAAGATACGTGATTTAATCGGCGTTTTTTGCTCGATCTTAATATAGTACGGATCTCTTCGTGTGCGAGTCCACTCGCACTTGGCTGGTTAGACGGACGGAAAGCGGAGGCTTAGTAATAGGTTTCCGTTTGGCAACCTTTGAGTAGGGAACTCTAAAATTCATAAACATAAAGGGCTGTACCTATACAATTGTGGATATATAATCAAAATATATGTGTTACAGCTTTTCAGTCAAAGATTTTGTCTTGGTTTGATATTGTCAACTTTATTTACTAGATGAAGATTTGTTTTAGAGCCGACTTTTATCTTTTTTTAAATTAAAAGGGCTGCTTCTCACCTGAATTAATCATAATTGATTTTCATGATATTAGGCAACGGGGAAAAAGGTTGACATAACCTTGGTTGGTTGGTCGAAATAAATATCTTACCCAATATAGTGATGGAAGGGTTGAGTCTCCCATCAGTGTTGAACAGCGGCGTGTTGTCCATCTTCGCAAACGGCTTGTTCGGGTCGGGATCTGAAGGAGTGCCCTCGACCCTGGACCATTCCCCAACCGACGCTTCTTGACCCACTGAATAATATGAAAGTAGTTGTTTTTACACATTTTTTATTTTTATATACCTATATATATTGTTAGTGTCGTGATGGCCCAGTGGTTAAGGCCTCGCCTCTTATGCACGAGGTTGTGGGTTCAAATCCGGGCAAGTACCTCTGAGTTTGTTTCGGCCTTTCTTCTCAGAGTAGTCAGATAGGAAACGCCGACCTCATCTAGTTTTAAAAAATATGATTGACGTGTAAAAAAAAATTGTACAAACCTACTTACAGAAATAAAATCATTTATTATTCTAATGTAAGCCGTATATTGCTTCGCAGTTGACGACGAGTGTATTAGAAATGTAACCATACGACACACAATAAAAAGTCGTAATTTCAATGGTTTACTTTGAGTCGAGTTAATATTGAGTTGCTTCGGTGCGTGACAGACACAAGACAGAATGTATTAAACATAGGCGAACTTACCAACAGAATACATGACGAGAGCATGTTCGTGTACCGTAGCGTTGTTGAGAACAATGGACTCTTTGATCCTGACGCCAGCTTTGATTGTCACTCCTGCGCCGATCGACACGTTCGGACCGATCTGTGTGGAAGACAAATTATACATTTTTAAAATTTTATACTATAATAAATGTCCGATTATAAAGAACAAAGTGCTAAAACAAAATAAGCGCTAGGGCTGAACAAGTTCGCAAACGTTATCGAAAGTTCTTTACGCAAAATAAATCATGTAGAGTGCGCGCCACGAAAGGCCCGCGGAGTATTATGGAACTACATTTTTTATATGGAATATGATGCAATGACATAGACACTAGCGCCGCGTCAAATGGACTTGTGTGGTGGCGCGGACTCTAGTCACTAAATTATTTAAAGGCATCGATGGCGCATAGTGAGTAATATTGGTTTATAGCCCACCATGATCGTTGGGAACACTAAGAACGATTATAATCAAAATACCCCCCCCCCCCTTAAAGCCCCCCCTAAGCCCTTCCTTAAAGTTGTCAGGAGGTCCATATTCATAGACCTTTTACTATAATCTATAGGTTTAGGTAGGTAAACAAATCGTAAAAAAGGTTTTTATAGAAAACACTGTCTTGTTTAAAAATACGATAAAATCAAATTACATTTATTTTTTATTTCTACAATAGTTTCCTCTTTTATTAATGTATGTTAAACTTTATCATTTATACTTAAACTACTCTTCGTAGATGTAACTGCTTAAGGCGAAAGCATCAAGGCAGCCCGCGAAATTCAAATTTTCTTTCGATTTTTGCAATTGGCAGGTCAGTATCATGTTCTGTGTTGATCTAAATATGATTCGCGGCCGTATCAAATGTTTAATTATAGAATTATAATCATAAAAATTATCAATACAACTCTCTAAGTTCACGTAATCCCATTGAATGACTACTTCATGAAATCATGACATTTGACAATTATGCTAACTTATGAAGTAGTATTGTAATGATTATAATTATGTAAAGCCATATTTGTTACGGTCGCGAATCATATTTTAATAAACATAAAACCTGACACTAACCTGCAAAATGAAAAAAACTAAAGAAAATTTTAATCTCGCGGGCTACCTTAGCGCGTCCCCCTTAAGCACAATTTTTTTGTTACATTTATAATAATAATATATTATTTTGTAATATGTAACTAAACGTCAACGAATTATAACGTTGCTAAATTGCAGAGTACAACTGTGACGTAGCATGACAACTTAAGTGACAGGTATTACGTTTAGGCCGCTTTCCGAATTAGAACGTAATCGTTCACAGCGCTGTCATCAATAATTGGCGTTCCGATTTAGATAGCACGATTATGACAGCTGAGGGCTGTCAACAATTCGGAACGCTCGTGAACGCGCTCACGGTGCTCGCTCAACGTCAAAACTTGTATATCATATTTATTTGTGTTTAAACAACAAATTTCTTCTCCGTTGGTTAGGTGGCAAACGATAGCCAGAAGCACAATTTCGAAAATGTCACGCTAGTTTAAAGATATGATGCGACTCAAACCAAAACAGCACAACTGTCAGTTTTGACAGCGCTCACGGTGATATTAGTAAAAGGCATGGTCGGCGTTATCGCAAGATGGCGCATGTCATGACGTCATCTATGACGATTCATGACACATCGTTATCGCGCTCACGCTAATTCGGTACGGCATCGATTGCAGTGTAACTCGGAATGCAGCCTTAGTCGGTTACTTGACAGCTGTCTCGTCACGTGGTTTTTTTTGTTTATCTTTATTAAACTACCTAAATCAATGGAGTATAGGTAATATTACTTACCACAGCAGTAGAGTCAACATTAGCAGTAGGGTGAACAAAAACATCAGGCAGTATTGTGCAGGGGTTGTCCTTAGACACGCGGTCTCTGTGCAGCTCCAAATAGTGGCGGTTCGCGTAGATCGCGGAGCCAGCCGTCTTTACTTGAGACCACCAGTTTGTAATCTGGGAGTAGGCATCAACTTATAATGAAAAACGTTTGTACGTATTTCTTTCTCACTTCATTGAAATTAAAATGACAAGGACAAGTAGAATTTATAAGATAGGTACTATCGAAGAACTTCATATCTAAGCAGTTTGAAAACAAAATCCCGTGAATACGATGACCATATCTGTTACCGCCCCGGTTCTATAGCCTCCGAGCGCTGCAAGCACAAAGAGTACTTACGGTGTATAGATATGAAGTACTCCGATGGTACATAATTTTTGTAGCACACCAAAAAAATTACAATTTAAAACGAAAGGTGAAAAATATTAAAGTTGAAGAATGAGCCTAAGAGCCCTATTAGACTATCATAGAAATAGGATCAGAGACATATGAGTAATTTTTATATGATGAATCTATGTCGGTAGAATAACTAACTATCTATGCTTCATATTGTCTATGATCATAGATAAGGGACAGCAAGCGTACACATTATGATCATATCCATCTAAGCTCAAAAATGGCTAAATCAAACACGGCTAAATCGTTATCCAACTTGATTAAATATGACGTGTATATGATAAGTGTAATATGTAAAAATGAAAAACAGCATCATTTAACTATGGTCATAGAATTTGACAGATATGAAATCATATTTGTATGATAAATATATGATAGTGTAATTGGGGCCTAAAAGCCACCTTGGTCGAGACACCAATTGATGTTTGTTTGGGAGTTTAACAATTATTTTTCATTGTTTTAGTTTGAAACTATGATTTGTAAATGTAATAATAGCTATATATTTGTAATGTACTCACTTGCATAGCGTACAATTTGTTAGTTCCTGCTAGCTGCATCAGTACGTCTTGCTCAAAAGACATGTATCCAGGGTTGGTCTGGCCATTACCACTAAAACATAAACAGATTAAATCTCAATTGGATAATTAAGTTATTGATTATTTCCCCCCATTTTTTATATACTTGTACATATTATTATTATAAGTCTGTTAGTTTTTAAATCATGTAAATACGTGTGTGTAAATAAATGTTATTTATAATACAGGCTGAGAAATCAAAAATGAGACAACGTTTAATTTCATTCTTTTCGCTTCGTTTTACAAAAAACCTCCCGATACTAATACTACACACTACTTCTACAAAACGCGACACTACTACTAACTACTACTCCTACACAAAACTACTACAAATACGAAAGTAACTCTGTCTGTTACCTTTTTACGCCTTAACGGCTCAATGGACTTGGATGTATGACATAGGATACTTTTTATCCCGGGTGTAAGATCCCTTGGGATAATTCTCGACCCCCAGGCGGGCGAAACCAAAAGCTAGTTATCTATGTGTTTTCCAGAAAAATAAATATTACCTGTAGAAGCTATCCTGTTTCCTCTGAAACGACTCGGCCATAGTTTGGAACACTTGTAGCGAACACATGTAGACTCCACAGTTGATGAGCGTGGACACATAGCTGTTGGGTTTCTCGACGTAATGGGTGACTGACTTAGTGGCTGGCTCCCGGACCATGCAGCCGTAGTGCACCGATTGTTGCCGGGTCGCTTCTGTGCCCATTATTGTTACCTGAGAAAATGGAAAAATGGAAATGAATAAGCATCAAATAAATCACAAATTATGATAACAAAAATTATATATTAATGACAAAATTATGATGAAACAGAGAAATTCGTGGAAGTGTAAAATACTCATCAATCACTCCATCACATACCCCAACAAAACCACAACTTTTGACAAGCAAGGAAACTTACTCTTTGGTCTGGGCTCTAGAGTTTTAGGACAAGCAACAATATTGATAACTGGTTTTCGTAAACATCGCTTTGTAGGTACTATCGAGGACGCAGGCGCCTGACCACTTTGCGCCCTTATTGCCTAAGTAATAAGGTCGAAAAGTGGTGATGTAGGCGAAAAGTGGTCAGGCGCCTGTGTCCTCGATAGTACCTATAGTCTATATCAGATATAACTTTTAATTTATGGTGATCAAAATAACCCGCGACATTAAAAATGTCTTCCGTGTTTTTGCAAATTGCACAGCTGTTTTATGTCGTATGTTGATTAAAGTTCAATACGCAGAAAATATTATAAAATTATAATCTCTTGAAAACATCAATACCTATAGCTCTCGAAATTATAACATAACATCACGCCTGGATTTCTCCCAAGTGTTAGGCTGAGGTGTACCATCAAAGAAGTTCATATCTAACCAGTTTCAAAACAAAATCCCGTGAACACGATGACCACATCTGTTACCGGCGCGGTTCTATAGCCGGCGAGCGCTGCAAGCAAGAATAGTTCTTACGGTGGTTTAGAGATATGAACTTCTTCGATGGTACCTATAGTACACCCACATTTCGCCAGTTATATTCTCCAAATTGTATTTGATGCAAATAAGACTATTTCGTGAAAATATGAAAGGTTTGGTACCTTTCATATTTTCACGAAATAAAGTCTTTAAATTTACCAAAGCATTTTTCCTCTCCTCATGGAAGTTCCACAGCTCCTTGAGAGGGAAGTCAGCACACACATCTCCGTTCAGCAAGAAGAACGCAGACGGATTTCCAGCCCGGACCTGATCTCTGAAATGGTAGAGACCACCACCAGTGCCCAGGGCCGTGAACTCTTGTAGATATCTGTAATTTATAAGACATGGCGTAAGATAATTAAATTGTAAAATTCTGAGTTGGAACGGCAATGTATGACAAGATTTGGAAGTATTACTAACTCAAAGTATGGTCAAAACAACACACTAGTGTGATAAATGCATGTCTGTGCACTATAAACAGGATCCTTAACAATCTTGACATTATTACTATGAAAATATGTCAAATAAAATACACAGCTGTTTATCGCAATGGATATTTGCAATGGCTGGATATGTTTGCATTGTTTCAAAACTTAAAAAAATTCCAAAGTAGAATGCCATAATGCTACTTGAAATACACACGCATAATAATACTTGAAATCTCTAAATGGCTGAAAGTATCTGCAGTTCGGCAAAAAAATCAACAAAAATGTATAATTCAAACTAGGCTGAGAATCAGCACTTTTCGAACGTCAAAATTACATAAGACAGTCCCCCAAAAGGCCCACCCTTCATCACTTCCTAGTGCGTTAGCTGGGAAGAAGAAGTGGCGCAACAAACTCCCCAGCGGCACAGCTGTCTGTTCAGTTAGAGAAAATATGATTCAAAATAAATTACACTATGAAACACAAAACATAATTTAAATTATTACGCCATATGTCAGCTAGCACACGCCAAGATACCAACCAAAATCATCGAGAAAGAAATAAAAACTACACGTAAACAGAACTTAATACCTAAATAAAAGCCTCCAGGCACAAAGGGCATGCCCGCTAACAAAACCTTGATCAGCAAGATGACCAGTTACCCCAAACTGTCTACCTATTACGGTTCATGAGATACAACGCGGTGGCAGACTGACGAACGGTTACGGAACCCTAAAATCAATTCACCTGATAATAACATGATATTCCTTCGTCATATCAATGACAAACTGTGCCATAGTGTTGGTGGTGTACGCGCCAATGATAAGGATCTCCTTGCAGGCCTCCAGCTTGGCACAGGCCTCCACATGGTGCTGGATTAGGGGCAGGCCTGCTATTGGGAACAAGGGCTTTGGTGTGTCCAGAGAGAGGGGGCGGAAACGGGTGCCTGGAAATGAAAAAGGTTGTAATTAGTAATAGACCAAAATATGGCATCAAAGTGTTCCTCCAAATTGCTGTTGTCTGCTAGTGTGTCCAAAAGACTGGTGGCAATGCCACCTTTTTTTATTGGTTGTGGTTTTATCATGCGATCAGCCTTATAGAATGTGAGCCGAGATGGTTCTGTTGGCATGTGGGGCGCTACTCCAGTGGAGTCAGCTCTATCTTTCCGTAGTCATTCATCGCACTGAATGTTTTGGTTGACAATGTCCCTCCGCTTTTTTATTCAATTGGCGGATGGTTTCTGGGATAGTAAGCTGCCTCGCAAGCTTATTCGGATGCGTGCCTTTTATTTGCCACATTAGATAATAATGCAAATCGGGACAAATTGGTAAATGATTTTCTAACTTCTTGATATTCTTTCTTTTATTTTCGAGGTACTGTTTTACTGAGGTAATATTTCCAGCAATTGGACATTTACAAGACACTCTCTGGTACCTACATGCAGGATTATTTGAAGCAATAAAAGTAGTCAATAAGAAAACGTTACTTTGAGGAACTTCTAATACTTTGGGTGTTGAAAAATAGGAAGAAAAACCAAGACATTTAATTGCTACAAGAATAAGCTCTTAAAGGTAATTGATTCTAATAATCATAGATCCTTATCAATGTTGATTAAAATGAGTTCATATCTGTACATAAACAGTAGTGAGTAGATAGTCGATAATTGTTATTTTTTATTTACATAACCTTCACACTTACAAAAATCCACTTCTGAAGATAAATCGATACTGTAGTCTACTTTGTAGCATCAATAATTAAACTTAGCTAAGTAGTCGCTAGATATAATACAATTAGCTATAACACGTATTTATGTTTTATGACAATTTATTGATAAGAAAAGCCGGTGACGTCGACGGAAGCAGAAATTCTTACCTTTTTGCGGCCCTCCAATAAGAATGACGGCTTTCAGCATTGTAAGCACTTTTTGAGCTTTAATAAATAAAGGTTTTATGATTTATAGCCTAAACGTAATTATTTATTTGTTACTTTACAACAAACAACTTTTTCTTGGCCTACACAAAAACACGTCAGTTTTCAATTGTCAATCAGTCTCACGGTGACAAATGTCAATGCATGAAATGTCAACGTCAGA
Organism: Agrochola circellaris; assembly: GCA_914767755.1. Taxonomy (NCBI): domain Eukaryota; kingdom Metazoa; phylum Arthropoda; class Insecta; order Lepidoptera; family Noctuidae; genus Agrochola; species Agrochola circellaris. The sequence continues at coordinate 6,314,427 of OU611850.1, read as the reverse complement.
GTATAAATAAGCTGGGGGAACGTGCTATTTGAGCAATCAAAATAAAACCGGTCAAGTGCGAGTCGGACTCGTACACGGAGGGTTCCGTACTATATCGTTTTATTATTTGTTGTTAAGCGGCTATAGAAATACACAATCTGTGCAAACAACTTTCTACCTATTACGGGTCATGACAGCACGCTGACAGACAGACGGACAGCGGAGGCTTAGTTTTTAGTTCAGATAAATGAAAATACTAAACGAAGAATATTTGTCACCTTAAATTTTTTAAATCGCAAGATATATTTGTATTTTTTAATGTTATGTACTTACAGTGAATTACAGAATATTTTTTTGCAGTTGCAGATAATTGTCCATACGCTTAGATTATCCTACGAATCGGCGTTTTTAATATTTGTTGATTAAATACAGTACCTATAGGATATTTTATATACAGAAGTTTCAAATTCCTTACTTGTTTAGTTATTGCGATAAAACTCGTAAATAAAATAATCGTCGATAAAATGTGTTTCGTGGTAAAATAAAAAAAAACAGTAGGTAGATTTGGAGGGGCTTGTGGCTAACTAATAACAGCTGCACGGGTCGATCGATCAGATTAAGCTAAGCTTGCCAGTTGCCGCGGTTGGTTCGTGGATGGGTGACCATCTTTATGTACCAAGACCCCTCAGTGCTTCGGAAAGCACGGTATGCCGTTGGTCCCGGCTATAATTTGTATATCTTTGACAGTTGTTACGGGTCGATAGAAGCCTGAAAGTCTGACAACCAGTCTTACCAAGGGGTATCGTGTTACCCAGTAACAGGGTTGAGGAGGTCAGATATGCAGTCGCTCCACTTAAAATATTGGTATTCAGCTGCAACCGGTTAGACTGGAAGCCGACCCCAACATAGCTGAGAAAAGGCTAGGCAGATGATGAGGTAGATTTGTAGCTTATCGTTCAACTATGTAGTTTCACAATTGGATACTGTTTGTGCCACGTACTTGTAACGACATACATTGGACGTCAATAAACACAAATTCGTTGTGCCAATACAGTGCATGTTGGCACAACATGACGCCACAGACACACAGACGCGTATCGTATATTACGTCCATCTACTACAAAATCGATAACGTATCGTTCATATAGTGGTAGAGGGAGAGGAAGGCCCAAAAGAGACGGATGGACTGTGTGAGGAATGATTATGAAAGAAAAGGGAGTGAATGATAGCGTGACGGATATCAGCAGTGCTATTCTGAAACCATCTCACCGTGAAAACTTAGGTGAAGTGAGCGTGGAGTGAGCTGTCATTCCACAGGGATTGACACTATTGACAGCTCACTTCACCCAAGTTTTCACGGCGAGATGTTTACAGAATAGCATGGCAGGAGAGAATGGAAAAAGAAAAGGTGTTGCCCGACCCCAAGTACCAAGTAACACGAGACAAGGGCAGGCCTATATTGATTGTGTTTAATAGTGAACAGGCAGCAGTATCGGATGCGTATTGCGTCTGAATAACTGCAATCGATGACGAAGGTGACAGAAATTCTTGAATTTGTTTCCTCGGCTCACACTCAACTTTTCTATCTAATACCTGAATGGCGAAATCCATATCACAGCGTAGGTATTTCCAACCTAAAGCCTAAGCCGATGATTCCTGGCAAAATCTGCCTAGAAAAGAGCCTAACGAATCATATTTCACCTTTACGTAGATTACAAATTATTATCTAAATATGTATATAAAAATGAATCCCTATTTCCCGTAAGCCATAACTTGCACGGCTGCACCAAATTGGATAATTCTTTTTTTGTTGTGTTCGTTATTCACAGGACAGGTTACAGGTAGGGTAGATAGGTAGGTACCTGTCTGGTAGGTAGGGTAGGTAAGAAAAGAAAGAAAGAAAAATGCGTTTATTGGCATTACAACAAATTCACCTTAAAACTATAAAAACAGAAAACAAATTATTATAATGCCAAAAGGCTCAGCATAATGTCAGATGACAACAAAAAGTGAACCACCTGACGCTGATTTTCAGCTGCAACCCACGAGTGCTATAAGCTAGAATAATAAACAGCTACACAATATGTACAGGTAGGTAGGTAGGTAGGGTAGATAGGTAGGTAAGTAGGGTAGGTAGGGTAGCTAGGTAGGGTAGCTAGGTAGGGTAGGTAAGTAGGGTAGGGTAGGTACTCGTAGCTGTAGAAAAGTACTTAGTGCTACCCGTGCGAAGGCGGAGCGGGCAGCTAGTCCTACATAAATTCCGGAAACAGAACAGTCAACAGTACAGATATATATTGCGTCCGAATAACAGCAATCGATGACAGCAATTCTTGGAATTGTTTGCTCTGCTTCCACTTTTCTATCTGATCTAATACCTGAATGGCGTAAATCCATATCACAGCGAAGTTATATTTCCAAACTAAAGTATTAAGCCGAGGATTCCCGGCAAAATCTGTCTAGAACAAAATTATATTTGCCCTTTACGTAGATTACAAATTATTATCCTACATAAATTCGGGAAAATTATTGTGAATAAACATGTTTTAGTCAAAGATTTAAGCCGTTTAGCTATTGTAGGCGTAATCCTTTGAGCCGTTGGTTGCTATGGAAAACCAGACTGGTAAGCCCTGAATATATAAATGGCGTCGTTTACAGAACGTGATGATAGGTTGGAAACATCTACATTAGGTTAAAAATATCCTGGCCTGATGGCGAGTTCAAAAACCTCTTGTTAAGGGTATCGGGAGGTTTTTGAACTCGAGGTAACGGGACATATTAAAATGCAGGCCTGGAGGGCCATTTTTTCCCTAGGCGATTTTTTTCAATCCTCTGGATTTTCAACGTTCTGCTCAGCGCCGAGAGTCGAAAATCCTACAGTGTGTTTTGATCACGCGCTGGTACGAGAGTGCGTCCCAGCGCTTTGGATTCTCAACCCTCGGCTCAACACCGAGAGGTTAAAATCCAGTGCGCGATATAATCCAGCCGCGATATTTTTGCGTCCCTGCGAACGTGGGCTTACTCATAACGGGACTCGTGTGTGTATTTTGTCTATTTTATTTTTGTAATGTTCGTCTTGTTTGCGCAGAATAAAGAATTCTTCTTTTTTATTTCTTCTTTTCATAGGGACGTTTTTGTTGTCACAATGATTTTTCTTCCCTAATTCGCGTACACATTACATTGCGCTATATCTCCAGTCCCAGTTTTCACCAAACTTTTTATTTTCTTATAAAACTCGCAATGGAAATTGAAATCGGAACTGTCGTTTCTAAAATAGAATCGTGGTAGGTAGGTACATAGTTATTTCATTATCTAGAATGCCATTATTTCTGAATTCCATGTGGTGGAGTAGTCACTAAATTGGCAAGACATAATTGAGTTTTAACCGTGTGTGGCTGGCTGATTGTTTTAGGTAAGTATCTAGCTACCTAGTTTGTAGAACTCGGTACGTCGCATCGCATCGTCCCGAGATTTTATTATGTGAATTCGTTGGTATTTAATCCATTTCAATTACGTTTTCCGTGGGTTAGAATTTGAACTCAGAGACTTTTCAAACTCTTCTAACTCAGGGCACTTTTGTTTCTACGATTTTATTCTCAGTTTTTAAAACGGTGAAGAAAAACATCGTAGGGAAACTGTAAAACAGTTTTTATTACGCGCTTTTTAGTGGTTCAGTTTGTAATTTATCTAAGTTACAATAGCCTAATGTCACCTTTTATTTTTTTGTTTGTTTACTAAACCCGGTTATTGGAAATGCCCATTTAATCACCCAGCAATAATGTTACTACGTTTAAGCGCAAACAATATTATGCACGTCGGACATTTCATAGCATTTCATAATTTATGTCGGTATGTAAACTATGTAAAGCTGCGCAAATAAGGTGTTACCTGGAAAATGAAAATGTTGGCTGGCTATATAAATTTATCCATACTCCATTTGAAATAAGATTAGACATTTAAAGAAACCTTTTTTACAGTCTGTTTAACCGATTCAGACTTGTTTTCTTAGATCGATTTTTCGCCCCCATAAATCCCTATATTGCAACTTTCATCGAAATCATTAGAGCCGTTTTCGAGAACGTGATTACAAATATATATATATATATATATATATCGTTTATATATATATATATAAACGATAAATATTTGTATAAACGAGCAATATTTGTCTATATACGTATATATACAAATATTGCTCGTTTAACAATATAGGATAGACATTGCGTACTAATGTTCGGTTCGCCTCACTCACTGATGAATGCTCGATTCTGTAACGTTACATTACAGGCAAATTTTCCCGGTGTGGGAACAAATTAACACTAATTGTATATAACTTAGATACAATAAATAAATCTTCATGTATTGTCAAGTCATAAAGCCTTGCGAAGCAGGGACCGGTCGCTAGTCTACTTATAAATAGCTGAGCAAGAGGTTCTGGATTCGATTCCTGGATCTGGCAAAGTGTTATTGGGTTTTCCCATCTGGAATGTCTCAGTAGCAGCCCGGAGTCTGGATTAGTCCCCGGTTGATGGCGATAGGCTCGCCCCCTATCACGTGAGACTTAAACATAACTGGCGAAATGTGGGTGTGCTACAGGTATACCTCTGCCGAACCTTTTGGGGATTACAAGCGTGATGTTGTGTTGTAATGCTTCTATAACACAACACATGAGCTGTGTTGAGGTAATGAGCATTCTCTTTTTTCACCAGAGCAGAGCTCGGTCGCCCAGGTACTTTACTTTATAAGCCTTGCAATAGTTATGTTTATATTTCAGAGGGTTACAATCAAATTGAATCAACCCAGAAGTTCCCAGAATTCTAAAATAGCTAAACGGTTCATAAAATAATACCAGCCTGTCACTGTCCCACTGCAGGACAAAGGCCTCTTCTCATACAGAGAAGGCACGAGCATTGATCACCACGCTTGCTCAAGACGGGTTGGTGATTTCTGACTTATATTAACTATAAAGTCCAGGTTTCCTCACGGTGTTTTCCTTCACCGATGTCAGTAATGTCCAAGATAAACTCAGAAAGTTCATATGAATTGAAAAAGTCACATTGGTAAGTACCAATGTGATTTTTGCCCGGATTTGAACCCACAACCTCGTGCATGAGAGGCGGGGCCTTAACCACAGGGCCACCACGACCTTCAAATACGGCATAATACTGGAATCCTATTGAATGAAATGTGAATGGTTCATTCGTTCAATATGGATTTTAACAAAGGTTTCTCGTTACTAATTGGAGTTAGCTTTTACGTTCCTATTCAGGCTATCTTTTTTTTACTCTTGAAATGATTGAAAATCTTTCAAGAGTAAAAAAAAATGCTGTTTGTTGTGTACTCAATGGTATTCGTTTTTTAATCTGAAACCAGTCTGACAACTTTCGGGTTTTGGAGCCAGTTCAAATTTTTAGTTGATCTCCTTGTAACATACTTTCATTCAGATAAACTTTTAATAATTCCACTAGACTAGAAAGTAGAATTTAAAAAAATACATAAAATGTCGGGATACTTAGTAAAACTTTATAAAGGTGACAGCCGTGACAAGTTAACTTGTAAACCGTGGTGCTACATCGCGGCTACGCCGTAGCCAAACCGTAGCACGTAGCACATTGGCTACGAATGGAAATGGCCGAATAGTTTATTGGAAATCATTGACCGGTTGATAATGTTCAGTAAGCTTTGGTAGTCTTTATCTTTTTAGGGTTTCGTCCGTACGACACAAGGAACCTATGTCCGTAAGTCTATCCGCGGCTTAGCTCAGAGACTGTTAGTACTAGAAAGCTATAATTTGGCATGGGTTTATATATGAATCACTTCGACAAAGTGGTACATTTTCTTTTGGGTACCTCCCCTACTACTTAAATTGGTGAATTTTTGATTTCTCGTCATGGTGGGGTCCATGGTGGGCCCATGGTGTGGTGGGGTGTCGTTAGAAAGGATTTTTTTAGTATTTTGGGTGTGTCACAACCATTTTTCAATTCAGCGAACCGTTTGCGAAATATTAAGCTTTAAAGTACAAATTTTTGTTAGAGTCAAGTGTCATGTTCTCTCGTACATTGTGTATGGGAGAACATGTTTTTCAATTGCAATCTTAAGTTTGCTCTTGGGATAAATTCATTCCAACTGGGAACCCTTAATTTTGCGTGGTTCGGAACGCACTTGTTTACAAGACTCTCGAATTTTTTGCTTTTGTCTTTTTCAAGTAGCTAAAAAACGGTTAATATTTAATTAATCAATAGAATGGAGCATTGTAAAGAAACCATACTTTTAATACCGTCTGAAGACGCAATTTCAAACTTAAGTACGTATCGACTTACAAATAAAATACTTTCAAGTCATCAAAAGATATTTTTTTCTACAGTGAACGGACTTTTGTTTGATTACTAGCTTCTGCCCGCGACTTCGTCCGCGTGAAATTTCGGCTCCCGACCAACTGCATCGCATCGCCCGCCCGCGCTATCACTTAATTTTCGCTTAGCGTACTTTCTGACTTTTTTTCTTTTTGCTCGGCTCCTTAAGGTCGTAGCGTGATGTTACATAGCTTATAACCGTTCTCAAAAACTGGGCTATCCAATACAAAAATAACTTTTCTAATCCGACTGGTAGTTTCGGAGATTACCCTCTACATACGAGTACTTTACAAACAAACTCTTTATAAAATTAGTAATTAGTTATTTGTTAACAGGTTCACTGTCCACAGACCACATACGGTGTGTAGAGAAACTTCCATACCAGTCCACAAACCGTATGTGGTCTGTACGCCAGTACAATTTCTAAGCCATCTGACACTGTGGACGTAAGGCGAAAGTCTCTTATTTAATGCGGACTTGGCAGGCAGGACACATCATAAGGATTATAAAAAGTGATGGGACAGGGAAATACTTGTTTTTTTTTTTTTATATACCGCATAACTTTTTTTACCGTCTCGAAAAAAATAGGGTATAATAGGTGAACGGAGTAGAAGCCTATGGCATAGAAATTTTAATGTTTTAATTTTTTTCAATAACCTAGAATGAAATTGATTTATCGATAAATACCAAGCATATAAAGTGAACTTTTCATTCCAGAACATTAAAAATAGAAAATAAAAAAGAACCCTACCCTCATACGCACCCTACTAGATGCGCGGAATTTATCATGATATATGATGGATAGTTTTCATGTTTTTTTAAGGATATTTGGAACTTTTGTATCTCAATGGTACTAAGCAAATATTCCCGGGTATGGCTTCTATTCCATTTACACAACACACCATATTATTCTCGAGACGGTAAAAAATTTCATGCGGTATACGGTATGAAATAAAAGTGGACTTATGGACCATTCCCACTCCGGAGCCTGGACAGTGAACCTATTAAATACCGGAGGGTATTTGGGGAAGGTTGACCTTAAGGTACACTAGTAAGAGTTGTAAATAAAACCACTGTGTACTGATCTGAATTTGATAGCTACTTTATCAAAAAAATGTTTGCTTACTATTTGCGGTAACGAAACCATAGCGACTTCTAATTTGAGGCCAGCGTCATCTATCGAGCACGCAGGAAGCTTTACAAATAATCAAGTCTTAAACACATTACCTAGTAATAATGAGTAATTAGTGTATATTAGTATAGATTTGTACAAATAAACTTGCTTTGATGCAATTTTGATGTAGAATTAAAACTGAGACCATAGGAGATGTCCTTAATCTATTTTCCAAGGTAACTTTATCATGCAGTTAAACATACAAATTTTGTTCTATTTTTAATTCATAGAAAATGGCTTATCTAGACACTTAATCCTATAGAGGTATGAGGAACAGGGTGTAAAGTTCACTCATCCTCCATAGAAAAGGGAAGATCCTCCGACCAGACGTCTGCCCAACAATTGATATCGGGACGTTGTATACAACCTTAGTTTTTGTTTACCCTAAACCTCTTAAGGGGTCATTGTACTCGTCATTATGAATAACTTTCACAATGGGACCAACGCTGAAATCACGCTGAAAAATCAGCTGTTCCCTACATTTCGACGAGATAGACGAACATAAATGTAGGGAACAGCAGATTTTTTTTTCGCGATTTCAGCGTCTTATAAACAAAAACTAAGGTTGTATAATACACAATTACCGCGAATGAAACAGAAGAATGAATAAACGATTTAGCGTGATGTCAGTGTGATGAGTTGTTTGCTTGTGACGATGTAGATGCCGCCAAGTACTCTACTATATGACAGTCAATAAAAAAATTAAAACCATTTACGTATAATAAGATTATATGAATAAACAACACGTAGCTAAAAAAATGGTTGCCTGTAAAGTCGGTTTTACGGGCGAAGATTTTACGTGACAACGTCTTTTTATCGGCGGTGACTCATCGTAACAGACGTGAGCGGGCGTTACACTTTTTCATGAGTGACTCCGAGCCGCAACCTAATTTAAGACGTTGTCACGTCGAAAAAAACTGTGTGCAGTGCAACATTCGATGTCACCAGTAATCAAAAATCTCAGGAGACCGACCACGCTCAATGAAACGTGTGAATCAACTTTTATATACTGCACTCGGTTGAATCGTGGAAAGCGCAACAGACCAAGGACAATGAAATTATAAACTTCTTCGTTCATACTTTGTGGAAACCTCGGAACAGTCTAGATTGTTTCGTTGTAAGGGGTGACAGGCCAAGAAAATGTTATAAAAAACCCGACTGCAAAAACACTTAACTTATTTTGGTTGCAATTATTGTGATTTATTTAAAAAAAACCTTAATTCAAAAACTATCCAAGCAAAGTTAATAAAATTTATATGGGACCAACTTAGGAGTATGGGTTTACCTTTTCATACAAAAAAAGAATTTTCAAAATCGGTGGACAAACATAAAAGAAAAACATACATACGCGACGAACATACAACCTCCTCCTTTTTGGAAGTCGGTTAAAAAGTTGATTTAATTTTTTCTCTTTTGAAATCGGTTCAAAATATGTTTCATTGGTGATTCGTAAGCCCGAATTGAATATGGTTATTCAAAAGGACCGTAGGTACTAAATTTTAAATGTAACAGATATCATTGTAATTACAGAGAAACAATGTGTCATTGTAAATTCCTCATCAAATTCATGAACGAATCCAAAAACTACAGCAACATAATAATTTTCTATGACTATTCGAAATATTCGCCAACCTCCGCTGTTACATACCGTCCCAGTACTGAAATGTGAGATTGTAGGTACGACGATGCCATAATGTGGGCTTTGAATTTTATGACGTCATAAAATTCCAGAACATTCGACCGTTCATTATTACATCGTGAACGACGACTAACGAACGAACTGGACGGTGGAAACTTTAGGAATTTATATTGATTTTGGTGAAATTAGTAAAGGAACTTGTGAAAAACTTTGTTTTGGGTGTAATTGCCGCGCTGGCTACTTCCAGCTCGATTGCAGAACACGGAATCTTCGCACCAGTTGCGTCTAGGGATGATAGTACTAGTATCAAAAATAAAGTTTAAAAACTGTATCCTTTTTTTTTATAACTTCTCCCGCTCTGGGCGGAGTGGGAGGGCGTGTCATACTTTTACTGACTAAAATCCACCCGTGTTCCTTCCGTTGCCTGTGTGCCGGGGTCGCGATATCCCTTTCGGACAAACTCGCAACTCCGGCAGGCATTGACTCTTCCGGACCCCGTCAGTTGGTGCTGACATCTCTTTGAGGCGCGCGTGGAACACAACGCGCCGTCGACCCGGGCCTGGTCCCTATCGGACGGCGAGCTACCCATTGATCACCGTCCGCAAGCCCGCGCCTACGGTGGCTGGAAGTCGGCTTTCGACTCCCGACGCCCGGGGCGTCTCCTGCGGCGACTAGGGGCGCGAGGGCGCGACTCTTGCCTCTCCCTCGCGCGCTCCGCCTCCTCCTTCGCGAGCATTACTGCATCTTAGAAGGAGGTGACGGCCTCCTATGCACTCTCGCTCCGGACCACTGTAAAAACTGTATCCTAACTACGGAAAAAAAAGTGAATAAAAAGGAAATAAAAGTGATCTAAAAAATACGAAACAAGAAACCTACCATTTAATATACCATGTGCCAGGAACACCTAACAAAATGATAATGGCATGCGACGACGGCTTTACCTTGACCATTTTTGTACCCATGTCTTGATTGCTATCTAACAGTCATTTGTATATTTCCTGAATATTCCCTGTATTTAATATTCCTATCGACTGCCAACCCTAAGTCTATAACAAAGTAATGACTCGGAATATTGAACCACAGAAAAGTAAAAAGGGGTGGGGATAACGAAGGACCATGAAAATTTATGGACACCTAAACTTGCAATAAATTCAACTTACTTCGGCAATGACTTTGTTTTCTTCAGTTTGCAGTTATTTCTGTCTCTGTGTACTTTATCTACTTCGTAAGGGATGTAAGGAAAGTGGTTTATTTGGAACTATATTTGGGAAAAAAGATGAGATCTTTTTTCCCAAATATAGTTCCAAATAAACGGTGAAAAAAAAAAAAACACGGGAACGAAGGTTTTTACATGATACTCGCACACACAGACACTCGTATATAATAGAAAGAGAGAGAGACAGTCGCATGGCATAATGATTTTTCCTTCTGCGACGATTTCTACCAGTCAATTCCTATCGCAAGCTCGGGCAAGCCATATAGACGGCACCGACACCGCTTCGCGTAACCATGGAGACTGAACGCTGAAGCGCCGTCTCTGCACCGTCGTACTGTGGATTTAAAAAAGGCTCTCGGAGACTAACACCCGAATACTGAAACGCCACTCAAAACTTAAGCGTTACTTATGACTCGTTTAAAGCCTTTTGATTGGTTGAAACTAGTTTTAAGTAACGCTTAAGTTTTGAGTGGCGTTTCAGTATTCGGGTGTAGGGAGCTTAAATTTTAGTACTTGATTATTTATGTCTTTACATATCCGATTGATTTTGCCATATCACTCTACATTTTTAGTAATACATTGCTAGCCACAAACATCACACGTGCAGCATGATGAACATGTTGAGTTTAACGAAAAAAATAAGTTTTTGCTTGCATATTATATGTACAGGAAGTGGTAAAATCAAAGTAAAAAGTCAAATAGAAGGTTTGCGGCGGCGGCGAGCCAGCGGGCTGGCAACGGCTCATGTGTGTTAGCGTAGCGTAGTAGTAGCTTAGAGGCGCGGCGGTGCGGTGGGGTCGCTGTGACGGCGTCGTCGCCATATTTAAGACTTCAAATCTGACCTTGTAACAACATAAAGACTCAAACAACCGACATTCATTGAGCATGCAGCACTCCAATTGTATTGTGGCAGCATCTACATTGCTACATGCGAACTACGCATCCAAGACCTGATGTCACACAAAATCCTAACGTCACACAAATCCTGCATCTCGCTATTAGAGTTTACTGCGGGAACGACATGTATAAGACTATCCGGCATCAATCGTTTGGCAGTTGCCCGCCAGACACTTTACCTGTCTGGTCGGAGGATCCTTCTTTTTCTAATGAAGATGAGTGAACTTCAGACACTGTTCCTCATACCTCTAAAGTGTAATACACTTTCAATCACGATATGAAGGATTTTGAAGCAAATTCCTAATCCACTGTTTCATATCTTTGGAAAATTCATCTGCTCAGCAACGTAAATGTTTTTGAGCAGTAATAAAAAGGTAAATGTTACAAATACAACACACGGGGTTATCAAGGCTAGTATTAAGTACTAATAATGCATTTTCATTGATAGAACAACAAGACTCTGTTACTTTTATCCCAAATCCGTCTGCCAATCGTGTAGATTATGTCCTTATCCCCACAATCCTTCCTTTCAAAACACACCAAAAAAGGTCCCACATTCAACAATATACGCACCTAAAAACAGCTGCCAAAAGTAAACAAATAAAACGCACCCTTGACATTTACAGGACCCAACCATCCAATGAAGACCCATAATAATTTATGCGGGTACCCATTAAGAAGCAATTTAGTGGTCCGTATGGCGCAGGGCGGTCCGACTTAAAGTGGACGGTAAGTGGCACTGCCGTTTGCTAATTCGATTGTGGCCTGGACGCTTCGGAATCATGTTTGCCTGGTACATTTAGTTAATAACTGAGCTAATATTATTGAGTGCTCTCTTGTTGAGCTGTTCATTTGAGTAAGTACCTAGTACCTCTATATTGATCAGAAATCGGTCCTTTTAACTTCTGATTATTACATACTGGCGACCTGTCCCTGCTTTATACGGTTTTTGCGACTGGACAAACTATCGAATTTAATATAAAAAAAGAAAGAAAGAAAAATAAAAAATAATATCGACCTGTGTGTGATGAGGTCAAAAAGGCTCCTATCTCAGCACATGCTGCGATATCGTCGGTCGGAGTCATTACTGGAACATCTCTAACATTTTGTGTTTTGGACTGCATACTTAGTCCAAAACACAAAATGTTAGAGATGTTCCAGTAATGACTAAGTATGCAGAATGATAAAAAATCAAATGCAAAGAGCATTTGATTTTTTATCATTCTGCATAGGTACTTAGTCCAAAACACAAAATTTTAGAGATGTTCCAGTAATGACTCCGACCGACGATATTTAAAAAAGAAATACCACAGTGCTGGTATTCCGACAGGGCTCGCTGTGATGAATTATGCATGATTACTATTAATGTTTTATACACACACCTTCCAGAATAAATCCTCTAAACGACGGTAAAAACCGCAGTAGAATCTGTATAACGCGCTCACACAGGCAGGCATCAAAGACCAGGAGGACTATTGAGCGTGGGCCATGGCTTATAATATGTGTAGATAAAGATTAATTTCCACTTAACTCAGCCTATCAGGGTCTACCGGCTATAGGCCAGCTCTATGCTCATGTGGCTCCATTCTACTGCAACTTTCATATCACAACTCAATAAACCAGGTTCTTATAAAGTTTATCTTTGCTAAGCGGACCGCCGCCGTCGTCGACGCAATTTAATCCTAGACATGAAAGTAGGCTGCTCTGAAAGTCGGCTCTAATCCTGCTAGAATTATATTCACTGGAAAATACCTGAATGATTGTAGGGCTTCTAAAAAGTTTTCAAATTTTTAGTAAGACCTACACAGTTTTCACATGAATTCGTTCCCAGCACGCGCAGCATGATTTCCTACCGAAGAATAGACAAAATGGCAGATAAACAATCACAATCTGTCATTTTGTCTATTCTGCCGTCGACAAAACCCGTTTCTATTGTGGTCATGCTAAGCGTGCAGAGGTCTTAGACTAAGAGCGTTATCACACTGACGTTTTGCGTGATTCCAGCGAGGCGATCTGTGAACGTGCTCTCCGCGGGTGCGAAGCGAGCTAACCGCGACTACGCGACGTGTTCTCCGCGTTTCCACAATATTGTACGCTCTTGTATTCTCACGTCAATCGCCCTCATTACGCAAACGCGGCGAACATGTTGTGCACATGTGGCGTGTTCGCTATGCACACGCAGCGGGCGCGTTGAACAATCGCCACGTAAAGTGTGGAAAACTTATTTTTTTCTTATATGTCTCCCAAAAGTGACCCCCATATACAAAATTCATTAATAGCGTAACATATCCGTGTTTAGGTCGCAGAAATTGATATGTGTAACAAAGTTCATCTTAATCGGTCCATTAGATTCGGAGAAAATTGGTTGTGACAGACGGATAGACAGACAGACACATGAGTGTTCCGTACACAAGAGGCGTGGCGCGGGCGAGGCGACGGTGTGGCGCGGGCGTTGTGTGTAGGTTCCGCGCCACGTTGTTCCTATACATTTTGTATGAAGTATGAAACGGGCGGAACAACGCCCGCGCCACATCGTCGCTACGCCCGCGCCACACCGTCGCTACGCCCGCGCCACTCGCCATTTGTGTATGTCCCGCGCCTTAGGTAGCGCCGTAGCGTATTCCTGTTCGTCCTACAACAGTGACGGTGCTACCTTATTGGTCTGTTTTTAGTAGCCAACATTACGGCATAGGAATTATTTGATGAACGCACTCTAGGGCACATAAACTGACGGCTTTGAATGGCGGTCCGTGTCAGAAGTAAGCGCTCAGTGAGATATCTCATTGGGCGCTTACTTCTGCCACGGACAGCCTTGTCAAAAAAATACATATCACGACAGGTGCTATATAATAAACCAGAAAACTATGAAAAAAACTTACAAAATTGTCAGATTGTTAGATTATCACCTTTTACTTGTCACCTGTTTGTTTTACTAAACAGGCGCCGGTGTGCCCGCCTGCTTATCCCCATCACATTAAACAACATGATGTATTTCCGATCGTATTTGTGAACATCGCTCATTAATTTGTGAGTGACGAATTCACAATTCGCTTTTTTTCAATTAAAACAAAGTCGCTTTTCGCGTTTGTCTGTATGTCCGCGTTGTTCTTCTAAACCACGCAACAGATTTTGACGAGGTTTTTACCATCGTTTAGAGAATTTATTCCGGAAGGTTTATGTGAATAATACGTTAATAATAAAGCTACGTAATACTAAGAAATCTCGATGTTTTGTCAAGTCATAAAAACCTTGCGAAGCAGGAGCGGTTCGCTAGTAAATAAATAGGTATATGACTTTCGAATTTGACTTCCATCCATCTTCCAACTCCATCTAAAACAATACACTCTAAAACTAATACCAAAACCAATGACTTTCAAGTTTCTATCCTTTCCGAAGATTAATAACGTTTCAAACTAATATTTAATGGTACCACAAAGTAACCAAACTGTACCAAGTAAACAGGGCAGTGACTTTATTGCCGGTTTACATTATGCCAGTCGCCTGATCCAGTAAATTCGCCTGATTCAGTGTAGATAGATGACTACACTCATCATCTTCCTGCCTTGTCCCATGTCACTTGGGAATGTCGTGAGGAAAGATTTGACTATGAATGTAGATAGTTATAAGAGTAGGGGAAGACCAAAAAAACGATGGATGGACTGTGTGGAAGATGATATGGCTGGAAGGGGCGGTGACTACCGAGATGACGACTAAAGCTTTGTGCAGACCAGCGCGACGCGACGCCGCGACGCGACTCGAACAATACAATTTCTAAGAAAACTTGACGGTATAACAATAGCCGGTGTCGCGTCGCGCTGGTCTGAACGAAGCTTAATAGAGAAGTATGGAAGAAAGGGACATGTTGCGCCGACCGCAAATGATTTGAGATAGGGCAGGAGAATGACCACTTGAGGTCGGCGCAATAAAGAATGATAAGTTTATTTGTCACAGCAACACGTGCATACAAAAAGACAACTGCCGTTCGATTCTGTAAAAATATCACCGTGAAACTTAGGTGAAGTGAGCTGTCACTGTCACAGAATCGACCGGCAGGATGCTACGGACTAACACTATTGATTAACCTAAGTTTCACGTTGATATTTTTACAGAATCGACCGACAGTAATAAGAAAACAAAATAGATTTAAGTACATATAAAAATCACGAGCATAAAACTGAAATAGTCGGCAGCTACACGTCATGACTGTGACAAGAAGGCTTCCACTCAGCACGATACTGTGCTATGGGACACACACAGCACAGTGCTGTCGGTCGATTCTGTAAAAAGATCAACGTGAAACTGAGGTGAAGTGAGCTGTCACTGTCACAAATCGACCGGCAGGATGCTAGGGATTAACACTATTGAGAGCTCACTTCACGCTCACTTCACCTTTCACGGTGATATTTTTACAGAATCGATCGGCTGATTTTCAGTGGTCACCCGAAAAAGACGACGATTCCCGAGACCTTTTCTTCTCCCTGTCAATCGTCACGCTATAATTTACTCCCTTTTCTTTCATATCATGTCCCTTATGACGTCACATACAGTATTCCAGCCATTCAAAAGCCGTTGATTTGTAAACACTTAAGTAATTTTAATGATTCCAATATGAAAGCGATGAATAAAATGGACGGGCATTATGCTACTGGACTAGCTGTCTCTTAGACGATTCCAATAGAACTAGATTTAAAAAAAAGGCCAATTTCGTTCTCAGACCGAATAAAAAACCAAGACATAGCGCTGCGAACAATACAGTGAAGCATGCCTAAACTGCACCTCGGCTCTGTGTGTACACGCTCACCCGGATACATTTACATTCAAACTACACATCACTAAGTGCACACATGTTTACTAAACCGGCCTCACGTCACTGTTGACAGCGTTATGTCTAGTATTTTATTTAGTCTGAGATTTTGTTATTAGAATGGAAATCTGACTCGATTCGGTGCTCGGTACTGGAATAAAAACACTGTTCAGAGTATTCCAGCTGCGATCTGGCATTGGTCTGGAATACTACTGGCATAATGTAAACGGCCATTAACTTAACGTTAACTTGGATCGTAAATGGATGTCCCCTGTTCATGTAATGTGCTTCTATTGTAACTTAGCGTGAACTGACAAAGTTATTAATGTTGTGTCATTGTTAGGCTGGTTGGAAACTGGGCAACAGTTGTGAGTAACTTAAATGTTGCTAAGAAAGAGGGATGTCCAAAAACAACTTTTGATTTTTTGTTTGCTTTTCTCAGTGGGTATTATAATACCTATATAGGTCAGCAATGCTTTGGAATTTTCTTGTTTTGTAGATGTCCATCCGTCAGATATATATAATATTTTGCAAACAGATCTCTGAATCCAAAAATGGTTTTCACACACTCACAATATTTTTGAACGACCTTTTCAAGGACTTCCCACACCATGGGTTAGACGAGAAAACAAAAACATCCCTACTTTACGTGCACCCTAAAAAAATGTTCTTGATTTTATTTTACCATTTTGTGCGTGATTAATATGCATACCCATACCCATGACAAGAAGCTAAAAGCGAAAAGCTTTCTAGTACTAAGAGTCTAGAGCTAAGCCGCTGATAGACAGACAGACGGACAGATGGACATGGCGAAACTATAAGGGTTTGTTTTTAGGGTTGGCTACGGAACCCTAAAAACTAGCTTTAGCCCGCGGATCCACACGCGTGGACGTCGGAAATTATCCCTCGGGAATATATTACTGGGATTAAAATGATCCTATGTTCTAACTTAAGTCATGGTCAATCCGTGTGTCTTGCATCCAAATCCGTTCAGCCGTTTAGGCGTGAAAAGTAACAAGTCGACCGACAGAGTTACTTTCGCATTAAGTATAATATAAGGATGGATAATAATAGTAACAATAAGAACAGAATAAGTACGGACAGACGACAAACTATAAATGAATCTGATGCGACGTTCTTACAAAAATATAGCAATATCTTTCTCCCGAAACCAGACAAAGAGACATCTCAATGAAAAAAAGCGTCCCTGAAACATGATATACATCAAACCGTGTTCGCGTCTGATCTAAGTCTAGACTTGCGAGACAACTATTAGTCTAGACAGAAATAGTAATTCTTTTCTGTGGAAATAGTCAAAGCGAGGGGATTGCTTTGGGTTAGATGTACAGTCGAACAAGTTATTTCGTATAGCATAAGCATAGAAAGAGAGAAAGAAAGAAAAAGTATTTATTGAGACAAGCACGGGAGATCTCAAATTAAACTACATAAAACACACTAATTGAAACATAAATAGAAAAAAAACATAGTAAAATTAAAATAAACGCAGAAAGTCCTGTATGAGGTCAAAAGGCTCCTATCTCAGCACGATGCTGCGACATTTAATAATAAATGTCACAGCGCTGGTATACTGATAGCTGCTATGGGCATAGCCTAATCAGAAGGGACACAGGCCTCCTCTCTGTGAGAGGGAGTGGGCCGTAATCCACCACGCGGGCACAGTGCGGGTTCGTAGATGTCACATGTCTTCGAATGTTGTTCTAGGACATCCCGGTTTCCTCACGGTGTTTTTACGACTTGCGACTCGTAAGTCGCGGCAGTTACCACTGGGCCATCACGGCTCTTATTTGGTGTACAGGTAGGTAGCTCAGTTGCAACCTCTTCGAAATTTTTTGTAAGTATTCTGAGTAGTCTGAGTAGTAACATCACTCTCTTGTAATTACGCACATTATACACTAGCCCATTTTAAAATATGTATGTCCCTTTCGTTATAATATGTGGTGGACAATAAAGTGTTTTATCTATACATAATATTACAAATTAAAGTCGCTTTTCGTGTCTGTCTGTGTCACCGCGTTGTCTTTCTTAACTACTCAACGGATTTTGATGCGGTTTTTACTATCATTTGGAGAATTTATGCCGGAAGGTTTATGTGCATAATCCATTAATAACACATAAAACAACAAACTTACACACAGTTAAGAAATCTCGTTTTTCTTTCAATTCGTTAAACCCGTGCAAAGCAGGGGCGGGGTGCTAGTAAATAAATATATTAAAAAAAAAAAATGTTGTCAGTGTAGTGGAAAGATGAATATTTATGTCTGTATACCAAATAGTTTGTTCGACTGTAGGCACCTATTTTTGCCTTCATTTCTGAGATTTTATGAGCTAAGCTACGAATTTGGAAGGGATTTAGTTCTAATTATTTTTCTTACTAAAGCTTTAGTAATAGTTTTCTTTTTTGTAGTGTTACTTTAATGGATTTCTCGGTAGCTCGTTCGGCTCATCCCCTAATTACAAGGGACCTAAACAGTACTGTTAAAATATGGTTGGACTTTAGCACTGCCTACCAAGACAGTTGTGATATTATGTATTTAATTATCGTGAATAAATGCGACCTGTTCAACTTGATGGAGTTTATTGCGGAATAGGCATGATCCCGGGTAAAAAAAAAAAAAATCTAATTGGACCGTCATCAGTCAGATAATAAAAAAATATTAGATACGTATTTTTTGCTTTATCAAATTAATAAAAAAATACTTAGATAAAACGCATTTTAAGTTGGGGAGTGGAGGTCGCTACGTCACTAGTATGTATAAAATCTACACTCTCTCACTCGTGACGTCATGGCACTTTTCACCTCAATGTATCTTTAGATTACGTAAAAAAAGGAAAAATACGTGTCCAATATTTTTTATAATCTCAAAGATGGACTAAATAAAAAAAAATGTCATCATCCCTTCATCCCTATTCGGAAACAGTTTAGTCGCCATGTTTGTAGCCGACCTAACGTGACTTGGCTAAATACATGTCACGTTAGGCCACATGAAAAGTCACATTATGGATATAATTTGGGAATTGTTATGGCTATATGTATTGGTAGATATAAAAGAACGTGTGCCGTCAGGAACTTCGCTCCTGGGTGTCTACTCCCAAGACACGAAGTCCGTAGTTCCGGCCGTAGTTAGGGGCGACGGGACCACGTGGCGCTTACGGAAATAATATTAGTTCGAGGCCCGAGCTAAGCAGAAATGACAACATGATTTGACACGAGTTGTTCCTACTCTCGGTGTGTTTTTGCCTGTTCGAAATTGAATTTGACCCTTGTTTTGACGGATCAACAACTTTCGGACGGGCCCGTATCCTCGTTGACGACTTGAAGAGTAGACCCTCTGACGCGATACTCGCACACACACACACACTCATATATAATAGAAAGAGACAGAGAGACAAAAAGTCGCTTGGAGGGGGCATAACGCTTTTTATTTTCGTAACGATTTCTACCGGTCAACTCCTACCGCAAGCCGCGTTAAGCAGCTTCGTTCCAAAAATATTTCTATAATGTTAGGTTCGTTTGAAGATAAATTGGTATTAAAACATAAATGCAAAAGCATAATTCATGCTAATATTATAAATTCGAAAGTTACTCTGTCTGTAATGTTCCCACTGCTGGGACACAGGCCTCATCTCTGTGAGAGGGAGTGGGCCGTGATCCACCATACGGGCAAATTTGTATCGGTAGACAAGAAAATATTTATTATTATTATCTCCTCTCAATCAGAGCACCTGCCATCTTAGCTCTTCACCACCCTTGGTGGACTGGTAGAGAATGTCTAAGGCATTAAGAGCGTCTATTCTGAAAGTGGGCAGCGTCGTAAATAGATGTCAAATATTTAGCTGTTTTGATTAATTTGGCAATATTACTGTTTGGAAATATGAAATGTGGGTAACTAGCGAATTAGAATATTAATAATGAATTGCAATTATAACATTGAATTCGTTGTTGTACCCGTTTTAACTGTAAAAAAGGCATTTGGAAAGTTTCCAAATAATTTTTTTACATCTAAAACTAAAAAATTCGGTGTTACGATATTAATTAAGTATTGCATTTTATAATCAATATTTTAGTTCACTAGTTAGGTACATTTCAAATTTCCAAACAGTAATATTGCCATATTAATCAAAACAGGTAAATATTTGACAGCTATTTGCGACGTTGCCAGCTTTTAAGATAAGCGCTCTTAATCCGCCTTTGTACCTTGTACAAGAAGTGTAAATAAATAAATATTTCTTAAATATGTGTGTTTCACCAGTTATATGTAAGTAGGTAAGCATCTTTATAATCTCTTAAAAAAAATCTAGCTTTCAGCGTTCTACAAAAACAGTGGCACGGAACA
This sequence comes from Agrochola circellaris, assembly GCA_914767755.1. Lineage (NCBI taxonomy): Eukaryota > Metazoa > Arthropoda > Insecta > Lepidoptera > Noctuidae > Agrochola > Agrochola circellaris. Next base: position 6,294,013 of record OU611850.1, on the reverse strand, counting down.
GAGATTAGATTTACGACTTACCACTTGAGAACAGAACTACCCTCGTTATTTATACCCTTTTTAAAAATGCCCCGAAGGACTATTCATTTTGTAAGATTACGTATTGAAACAATTGAAGTCGGATCTCGTGAACTTGAGTTTGGAATCTTTTATCTATTAAGGCGACGGTAACCGACTTTTAATGATTTTATACTGAAGATCACGTCTAAACGAGTAGTTTGAATTATTTGGAAAAAATATTTTATAGCGGTGTACGAACTCCTCCGTGCTAGCAGATCCTTATATATTTATTTTCAGTGTTTATTTAAATAGTACTTTAAACAATTTACAAATAAAATTAAAATAACATTAAATTAAAATATACAACTAACACTAAAATATATAAATTATAAACAATAAAGGGAGAGCTCATTGGGCATCAAAAAATTCGTCGGCGTCGCTGTCAGTGGGAAAAGTGCCCAAAAGGCTGGCAGCATTGCCACGTTGGATGGCAATGCTGATTCTTTGACCTAAAAATTGGCCAGCCCTCTGGTCACGTGAGGAGTCGACCAACCGCTTGGCGATGTCCCGAAATACTCGATGAGCACTCGGACCCCACGGCCCTAGTGTTTCAACCCCAAACGGCTCAAAAATATAGCTACCAATAAGGTTGTTATATTTGCGCCGTTTGAGGTTTTCTGCACCTGCAGCAGCCGCCCCGGCACAGTCCGCCGTGCTAGGAAGATGGGATGGCGCGAGGGTATCGACACAGGTTGCGTCCCACACCAAAGGCCTACCCAACTTCCAAGGCATTATGGTCATTTCGTCTGGCCTCTTCCCATCGTCACGTGCCAAGCCATTGGGTTCTAAAACAGCTGGCACCCCGGCGGTGACAAGGGCCCGACGGATGATGTCATTAATGCTTGCGTGCCGTGCCAAACGACCAGCGCTCTTGCTGTAGGAAAGGCCATGGTGTCCGATGCGGTCGACTGCTTCACCGCACTGACAACGATGCGGAGCCCCGCAAGGAGCGCCCAATCGCAAACTTGTAGCGAGCCGGAAAGTGGTGTCACCCAGCATAGTGCCTATGTTGGGTGAGGGTAGTGCCTGAAGCCAGAGGCCCGATTCCCATTCTCCCACAGCCAATAGGCGGGCACGCTCAGCAGTGTTGGTGGACGTATTAATGAGGTTATTCCGTACCAACCTGCAGAGCGGCTCATCCCACTGTCTCTGGGAAGACGGGTTCTCGGGCTGCTCCGAATCCGGACAAGCCACTTTCCAGGCGTTCATCGCATCAGTCAAACACGGCACTTCAGGGTCAACCTGGGAAGCGGTTAAGATTCTTGTGGTTAACCTTTCGGTGCTGTGGACCGAGGACAGGAACGCCGGTAAGCTTACACTAGAAATTTTGCGGACGCCGAGCCCACCAAAGCGAATGGGTAGTGTGGCTTGCAGCCATGCGCGGTCGTCCAATGCCACATTTATGATTGATGTTAGCGTGCTTCTAATGATTTGGTCAATTTTGTCTAAAAGGTGTGGCTTCTTCCATAAAGGGGAAGAGCGAAGAGAATACATAAAATTTGGAACGAAACAGCAGTATCTGATAAGGGTGAATGCCGAATGTAAGTTGATTTTAGAAAGTCTATCCGAAATGTCGTTAAAATGTTTAATTTTTTCATCAACAAAAGGTGAAAAACTGTCTTCTAAAATTGGGGAACCTAGGAGGCGCAGTGAACTTTTTTCTAAGACTTTGATATTTGGGGCTATTGCATTGAATTTCTGTATGGTCGATTGTCTGTCGGTATTGTCACAAGGGTAAATTTCGCATTTGGAGTAGTTGAGGTCAAGGCCGATGGATTGAAATTGGTGCTTTAGGAATCGGAGGTCTTTTAGAACAGTTTCTACGTCGCCTCCTAGAGTCCCATCATCTAAATACCATACATTAAATTTTGAATTTAGTTGTTGTATTATGGGGTGAATAACTAAACTGAAAACGACTGGTCCGAGGGGATCACCTTGTTGGCATCCGACTGCAGATTCCAAAACGTTGTCTCTATAAAGTAATTTTGAAGGGTGCCTATAGCACTGCCACAAAAAACCATAAATTTCCGGTAACTCCTTTTTTGCTTCGGCCAACAGAGTGTTCCTGTTAACGGAGTTGAAGGCGTTCTTGACGTCAACCTTGAGGATGACCTCACCTTTACCGGAGTTTAAAAAACTGGAAAGGGCATGTACGGCAGCCTCGCAGCCCCCTTTGGATCCAAAGCCAAACTGTAGGGGCTGGAACTTGTTTTTTAAAGTTTCGCCGTATAATCTACAGCAAATTTTGGCTGCCGTACGCCTGTAGGTACACCCAATGGCAATGGGACGGATGCCGCCGTCCTTCTTGCGCAGGGCACATAAATTTGCCCCGTACAAAACATCGACGACGGCATCATTGACATTGCCGTTGAGCATCAGGTTAATTAGGGCCGCAAGCTCCTTCAAAAGTGACTCACCAGCTTCCCCGGCGCCTGAACTCAATAAGTCTTTTAAATGCTGAGGAGTCAGGCCGTCGACGCCGCCGGCGGAGCCACTTCGGAAGGAGCTCACGGCGCCAATCAACTGGGGGGCAGTAACGGTAAGAAGTGTTGAATCCGGATCAGGAGGGAGGGGGGGGGTCAGGGAAGGTGAGACAATCGGCAGGCGCCGGATGTTTACTCTCCAGGGCTGAAATAGTGTCTGGAGAGTAGGGAGCCACCACATCGCTACTGAACAGTAGCCTGGCCGCTCCCCTGATGTCACCTTCACTTAGTTTGGATTCTACATGTGAACTTAAGCCTCGTGAGGGGTTATTGGAAACAGGTAATTTTGGATCTAAAATAAGAGTCGAATTGTTGCAGTTATCTTTAATTTGGTTTGTTAAGGATTTTTTGGTCGCCGAATTTCTTTGCACATGCAGAATCCTATAAGGGAATGTGAGTAATTGCTCCCAGGCACTTGGAGAGTTCTCCTGGGTCGCAAGACGGAGACATCGCGCCAAACTCAGTGCAACGGACCTTCTCGCGCCCCGGGGAACTCTCTTTAAAACGGGGGTAGAATTTTTGAATTTTGCTAACGTTTTCCACAAACTTTGATCTGGAGGTGGTGAAGTTCGGGATGTGGCTGGGGGGCGCAAAGTTACACTATGAGATTTGTGGCTCTTGCCATAGTGTATCCTCAGCCCCGTTCGCCTTTAAAAAAACGTGCCTGTGAGCAATGGGGACATCTCACCAGCTGGACATCAAGCGGTGTGGCAGGTTGACTGGCACAGTTTCCGGCGTCGCTACGGCCGGCATTGATCATATAAAAAAAGCACTTAAACTTACCTAAAAAAATATAAGTGAACTATTTACAGACACACTCACTAGAAACGAAAACAGTGTGGGAAATTATCAAATAACTTGAGGAGGCGTGTTAGACTCTTACTGACTAAAACCCATCCTGGCAACGTACAGGCAACACTGAAGGAACACCCTTCAACATAGTTAAAATAGAGCATTTTCTTAATAATTTAATATATGAATATTTTATATTATATTTATATTACATATGAAATAAATTTGTAAAGTTATGTCTAACGCGGATAAAAAACTGAGAATTATGCAAAAACTATGAACTGTATTTTTCTGAAACCATTAGATAATTTTTAATTATTGATCTTTTCGTATACGTGTTTCATTAAAATACCTTTTGTTCGTCTAATTTGGGATATCACTCCTTGATGGGCGAGTCCTATTATTGGCTGGACGTACGACGCTTTGCGTGAGCTCAGTACAGAACACGCAAGCTAACCACTCAAAGTCACTGGCATCTGCGTCATAAACATATATAACATACTACAAATAAAATAAAAATTGAAGTGTCTATTTGTTATATCAAAATAACAGCTTTTTTCTAAATGCTTAATAATGGTGCCGATTCTCTTGTCACAAATGCCTCTAAACTAAACTAAAAATCACAAAAATTTAGTTTATTCCTGTCAAACGACGATTTCCCATTGTGAAATAGACTAAAGTGACACAACTTAACTATATTTTAGTTTGACAGCACTACTGAGTTTTTAATTTAGTGAAAATGGCAATTTTGCTATTCTGAATTTGACATTTTTCACCTAAAATTTTGATTGTAAAATACCAAACCAGACTAATTCTGACAATTTTTAATCACGATTAAAAAGGTGTGGGATGAAATAAGATGTCATGAACTAAAATTCACACCAACATCTCGGCTTCACGTGCAAAAACAGTACTGTATTTATTTTTTCTTTTGCTTATATCTCTAAAATGGTGCGTCCTATCGCAAAAATAATGAACATTTCGACCCCCTCTAAAAAAACCCTTAAACACCTAACACTCAACATGTAGGTAATATTTTTTTATATTTTCCATACAAAAAATTAAATATTCCATATATGTAAAACACGTCGAGGGTACAAGTCCTGCGCGCCTCCGGCTATAAAAAAAATCACGGGTTAGGGCAAACCACGGGTACCACGTGGATTCGCGATTGTCAAATTCGATTTTAGCTGTGTCAAAATTATTTTTAAGTTAGAGGATTTTATTTGCAGAATAGCTCTAAGATTGTCATAGCCAAAAGTAAGGAATTTTAGTGATAGTATAGTTAGTTAAGTTCGGTGTACAAGAGACTCGGCACCAATATGAAAGTATCTAAGGTACTTATTTATAACAAAAAACTATTTTTTAAATTTTGTCTTTCTGTTTTTTTGTTACGGCTAATCTCCGAAACGGCTGTACCGATTTTCGACGGGACTGGCAGATAGCTGTTTTATGGAGTTACTTAGGCTACGCGGCACGCGGGCGAAGCAGCGGGCTGCAGCTAGTACATATTATAAAATAAAGTCGCTTTACGTGTCTGTTTGTGTGACCGCGTTGTTCTTCTAAACTCCGCAACGGATTTTGATGCGGTTTTCAACATCATTTGGAGAATTTATTCCGGAAGGTTTATGTGTTATACATTAATATTAAATCTACATTTATATTAAAGAAAACTCGATGGTTTTTCAAATAAAAGCGAAGAAAAAAAAAAGTTCTAAACAATTTTCAACTTGTTGGATTATTTAATTTAAATTGCTTTCAACTGGTGTTATAATATTTTCAGATAATCTCGGTAAGTTCTTGGCTTTGATTTTATCAAAGGAATGACTTTGACACTTACACAAATTAAAAACACTGTCAAAACGTCAAAATTACTCCTTTGATAAATGTTGTTTTGGAGAGAAAATAATAATGAATGGTACTGTTATTAATTAGTGAAATGTCTTTAAAAAAGTTAAAAATTGCTTTTAGAGGTGGACAGAAGGGCATTTTTAAAAAGGATGTATATAGAAGAAAAAAGGTTGATGCACCATTTTCGTGAACGGGGCTGGTCATCTCTTAGTTGCCATGACTTATTTTAATTTTTAATTTGTGTTTTATTTTTATCTTTTTATTACGGACACTTTTAACGTGCATAGTCCTTTTACATTGTACTCACATGTATAACCAATATTTTGTAACAATTTTTTTATTTAATATATTGTCACCTTTTTAAGGTGGTCCGTCCATCTAGCTTGATGGGGTCCCACACTACGCTTGCCAATACGCGGTCTCCACTCCAGGACTCGACTGTGCGCTGCTCGGCTGCGTGGCGTCAGCGTAGTGTGCTACGCTGACGACACGCTGGTCCTGGCGCAGGGGAGGTCGCACGAGGCGGCGGCCGAACTGGCGACACGCTGGGTTGCGATAATCGTTGATAGGATCCGGCAATTGGGACTCGAGGTGGCCTTGCACAAGTCCAAGGCCATGTGTTTTTATGGTCCTCGGAACGCGCCACTGTCGGGTTCCCGGATAACGGCAGGAGGGGTTCACATCGGTGTCGAGTCGACGATGAAGTACCTGGGACTCGTCCTCGACAGCCGGTGGAACTTCGTGGAGCACTTCCGACGTTTGGCTCCCAAACTGCAGAGGGCAGGGGCTGCTTTGAAGCGGCTTCTGCCCAATCTAGGGGGTCCAAACGCCTCCTGCCGGAGGCTCTACGCGGGGATCGTGCGGTCCATGGCCCTTTACGGGGCACCGGTGTGGGCGCGTTCATTGAGGCTGCGACCAGCCCAGCGGTTGAACGCGTCCCAAAGGGTCATGGCCATCAGGCTGGTACGAGGATACCGCACGGTCTCCCGTGAGGCGGCGAGCCTCCTTGCCGGACTATGCCATGGGATCTGGAGGCAAAAGTCCTCGCGCACATGTGGGAGTTGCGCGAGGAGGCGAAACGCCGGGGCGTAACTCCGCTGCCGCGAGAAATCGCGGCACAGCGGACAGAGCTCCGGCGGGATCTCATGGCGGCATGGAGAGTGCGATTGTCGCAACCCAGCACTGGGCACGCCACAATTGTGGCGATAAGTCCCCTCTTTGAGGAGTGGCTAGAGAGGCGCCACGGCGTCCTCACCTTCCGCCTGACGCAGGTCCTCACCGGACATGGTTGTTTCGGGAGGTTCCTGTTCAGGATAAAGCGGGAGGAAACGCCCGGGTGTCACCACTGTGTGGATCGCCCGGAGGACACGGTGGTGCATACGGTGGAGGTCTGCCCAGCTTGGGCGGAGCACCGCCGTGTCCTCACGGAGGCGATCGGCGGCGGCGATCTCTCGCGTCCGGCCCTGGTTCAGGCCATGGTCCGGAGCGAGAGTGCATGGGAGGCCGTCACCTCCTTCTGCGAAGCAGTAATGCTCGTGAAGGAGGAGGCGGAGCGCGCGAGGGAGAGGCAAAATGCGCCCCCTCGCGCCCCTAGTCGCCGCAGGAGACGCCCCGGGCGTCGGGAGTCGCGAGCCGACTTCCGGCCACCGTAGGCGCGGGCTTGCGGACGGTGAGCAATGGGTAGCTCGCCGTCCGATAGGGACCAGGCCCGGGTTGACGGCGCGTTGTGTTCCACGCGCGCCTCAAAGAGATGTCAGCACCAACTGACGGGGTCCGGAAGGGCCAATGCCTGCCGGGGTTGCAGGTTTGTCTGAAAGGGATATCGCGACCTCGGCACACAGGCAACGGAAGGAACACGGGTGGGTTTTAGTCAGTAAAAGTCTGACACGCCCTCCCGCTCCACCCAGAGCGGGAGAAGTTATTTAAAAAAAAAAAAAAGGACTCGACTGTGCCACCGGCCATTGGTCCTTCGACAAATATGGCCAGCTCACTGCCACTTCAGTTTGCTTACTCTGCAAGCTATGTCGGTAACTCCGGTTCTTTTCCAGATAGCTTAATTTCTGATCTTATCCTTCAAATGAACTCCGAACATAGCCCTCTCCATATCGCGCCGTCAATTCTGTGCCGACACCAAATTACTAGCGATAAGGGCAAGAGGATTTTGATAGTATGTGGGCAATGAAACGCTGCAAATTAATTTAAAAAGTGTGTTCGTTCTTGAAACAGCAATTACCTACGTGATCTATTACACAATACATATTTATAAAAAAATATATAAATAATGATACATTACCTATTTTATAACAATAAAAATAATGCGTGGTCCTTTATTTTCCTTATTTCGGTCCTTTCTTAAGGACTAGGACCACAAATCGCTGAGCATGGCGACAGCCGAGTACGTGACCGTGACCCAACTGTATCGTACTTAATATGACATTATTATGTCTGACATAAATAGAGGAACATGGTCCTTTAGTGGGACTTTAGGGAATGACATGAAATTCAACACAAGATCACGATTTTCTCTGTAGAATTATTGATATCATCATAATCATCTGCCCAGCCTTTTATTAACAATATTGGGTTCGGCTTCTAGTCTAGCCGGATGCAGCTGATAGCCTGGATTTTACACGGATTTACTGCCTATCTGATATCCACAACCCGCAGTTACTGGGTAACATGATACCGCTTGGGAAGACTGGTTGTCAGATTTTTGGGCTTTTGACAACCCGTAATGACTTTCGAAGATTTACGAAAGACAAGACTGTCGCGCGTTTCGTAAATGCGCAACAGTATCGATACTAACGCGTGTTAGTCGCATTTGCAACGCGCTACAGAAGCGATGCCAACGCGCTACTAACGTGCTACAGTATCGCGACTGTATCGATGCAAACGCGCGACCGTGTCGGACAACATCGGAGAGAGAACGGAGTGAGGGTGGCACGTGAGTGGAGAACCGAGCATCAGTGCAACACAGACAGGTCGAGAGTGCTTTTGTCCGTCACATGCAAAATGGAGGCGTTCGACAGAAGCGCGACAGTATCGCGTTTGCATCGCGACTGAATCTGGGCCCGTGGGCGAGGGCACACAGCTAGCGACCGCTTCGCGACTGTATCGATGCGGACGCGCGACAGCATCGCTACTGCATCGCTACAAAAAGTCGCCGTGGGCGAGGGCCCTAAGGCCAGCAATCCTGTGATTTTGGTCGTTAAAATTCGAACATAGTTCACTAGTGGTAGAATAAGTAGATACAGGCAATTTTCCACGAAAATTAATATCCTGTCAGGAACAGCAAGCGTAATTAAAATCATAATCTACCCAGTAACGAGAATGAAATGGTTTTTGTGAAAAACGTTGAACTGACCTTTTTTAAATGATTGCGTTGGAGTCGGATTGTTTCAGGGTAAAGCTACTTAAACATCACAGGCACAAAACAACACATAACATCAAGCTTGTGTTCACCGTTAGGGTAGGCAGAGAGAGAAATAATTTTGAAATAAAAAAAACCTTTATGGCAGACAACACAATAAAAAAAAGTTAATATACAAAAATACAATAAAATGCCATATATTATACACAAACATTAAATCACGCCTTTCTTCTCTTGCACATTAAAAATTTAAAATACAGACCTACGCGGCTATTTCCAACCACCGCTGCACCGCGTGCAGGTCTCGGTAGCATACATTATTAATAATTACTATTATTAACAAGGTGCTTAACTATATAACAAGGTGCTTAACTATACTGTTTCTACACGTACCAACCCTTTTTTTTTTATCGCTGAGAAATGCGTTACGCATCCCCGACTCGTGGGGGACGAGTCGGGGTATGTGGGACTCCTGTCTAAATACAGTATACCCACTAAAACTCAGCGGTGCTCCCTCATCGCCGTGATGGGAGGGCCATGGGAAACCGGCTCAGCCTTTACATCCACAGCCCTCCCGGCGCATGCCCGCCTAGCTGGCGGGCCCCACATGCCTACGGGAATGGCCGGGAGCACCTGGCCATTCCCGTCCGGCACTGGTGGAGGCCTGTGCGATGCAGGCGAAGGTGCCCCCGCACCCGTTGCCTGCTGGCCTCCACCTGGGAGGAGGAGTCGGAGATGACTGTCGAACTGACGTCTCCTTCGACCCCTCCTCCGCCTTCGGAGCGGCGCCGCGTCGGGATCGTCCTCCCGCACGCGCTCCGCCGCCTCCTTCTGGGACATGACGTGCTCGCAGAAGGAGGCGACAGCCGCCCAGGACCCCTCGTCCCTCAGCATGGTGTTAACCACGCCGGGGAGCGAGAGGTCCAGCCCGATCACACGTACCAACCCTGGACATGTGTAGTTAGTTATGGGGTTGGGTTAAGAAACGTGCCGCCTCGCTAGAAAGACGGTGAGGTTATTGGGGGGCTTTAGAGGGTCTCCTAGACCTTCACAACATTTTTTTTATGCCAGAGATGTTTTTTTTTATAAAAAGATTAGAGTGGGGAAGAGATGAAGCTCTACAGGACGTTATAGTTCTATCTCTGTCCCGCACTGAAGTAACATTAACATAATACTGCTTTAGAGGTGGTGGTAGGCCCCCTGATGCTATTAGTGATTTAATCTATATATTTGGCCCGGCAATGTACTTATGTATTAATAACTACCTGCTGCCCGCGGCTTCGCCCGCGTGGACTCGAATTCTTTTCCCAAAATAAAAGTAGCCGTAAGTTACTCCTTATAACATCATCTATCTGCCAGTGAAAGTCCCATCAAAATCGGTCCAACCGTTTTGGAGATTAGCGGAGAACAAACAGATTTTTTTTGTTGTATTGCCTTCATATTATGGATTTAGTAAAAGCTTTTATTTTCACATTACAAATTTACAATGTCACCCATGAGCATGTGCTCGCCCGTATTTGTCTGAAAATTCATGAAAAATTATGAAAAATTAACTTTAAAAGTCTATCTTTAATATTTTTCATGTTAGGTATTCAATTTTTATCTTTTTTAGTAGCGTTTGCCGACTATGAAATTTGTTTGTATATTGAATTTGTCGACTATGAAAAAAAAACGGAGGTAGGAAGAAATTAAAAAAAAAAAAAAAAAACTGTATTTATTTAAAAGTACAAGTGTGCATTAAATCATAGCAGCCATAGCAGGATATTGAAAAAATAGATAGACTTTTCGATAATTTGTCATGAATATTCAGAAAAATACGGGAATATTCATTAAATAATAATAATATTTATTTGGTAGATAATGTATAGATTACTGCAATGAGCAAACCAAGCTGTGAAAAACTGAACAAATTCAGGTTTTACTAAGTATTAACATCAAGAAATTATTGAACCAAGTCTTTAGGTTTTAGTTACCTCGTCAGAACTCAAAGGCTTCTCAAGGGTCATACTGGCAAGGGAGTGTTTAATTGAATACGATACAACTAAGGAAATTGCCGGCAATTACCTAGAAATGCTTCGTTGTAAAGTAAGTACTCTTACAACAAGGTAACATTTCAGTTAAGTCAAGAACAAAGGAAGCTTTGGTATATATTTTTTTTTTGATGTCCTAATGTCGAAAAAAACCGGCCATGTGCGAGTCGGACTCGAACACGAAGGGCGAAACAATTCGTGTTCGAGTCCAACTCGCACATGCATATCGTAGCAAAAAAAGCCGAAAAAAACAAGTTTCTTGTATGGTGACCCCCTTTACTTGTAAACTTTATTTCATTTTTATTATTTATTGTTATAGCGGCAATAGAAATTCACAATCTGTGAACATTTCAACTGTCTTCATAAGTATAGTTTGCTTGTCCTGTTAGAAATTAAAGACATTCATTTGTTTTCTTGCCTAATTATTTTTTCGACAGACTGTAATTTAAAACAAATGAGTTCGCTTTGAATTTGTATGCGAATGAGGTTCGAAGTGAACTTTACAGACGTTACTACTTAAGGCCTACCGGAACAAAGAAAGTGTGTGAAAGTGGGAAAGCATTGGTCACGTGTTGATAGTGACGCTTCAGCTTTTTGCCTCGATGGTTGCGTTGTTGTTATTAGTTGCGATGTGACATTTGTGGCCAGTTTTTGCAGATAGACAGATCGATTTGTGTTTGTGATGTGGCCGGCCGCTAGTGAGCGGTCTCGCTTTTGGTTGCGTTGTGGCTGCGGCTTGGGTGATGTAGTCGGTATCGCCCTCACGGTTGATTTTCGCGGCCAATAATGTGGTCAGTGTGAATAAACTATTCGTTTTTATTATACAAATTAGCGCCCGTCCACGTGTGGTCGTTGCGGTATGGTTGTGGTACGTGTGATCGAGCCCTTCATATTCATTTTACACGTTACATCGCCACCATTTTGGTTTTAGACGACTGCCCAAAAAGGAGGGAAATGTTTTCAGCGTTCATGTATGTATGTATGTGAGTCTCTTTGTTCCACCCTAACTTTTAAATGCCTGAACAGATTTGGATGTATGGGGTATGGGTACATCATCCCGAGTGACACAGTAATTAAAAAAAAAAAAAACAATTGGTAGCAGTATGGCTATCCATTGACAATAGCGTAAAAAAAAATTAAAAATTACAATATGGGTATCGAATTGAAGGCGATGAGCACATTCCAAAACTATATCATTTATTGGCATAAATTTAACATACAAAACAAACATTTCATCCCTACGCCATCCACGCCTCGCCTTAAATAACCTATATTTTTAATATATTTTATTTACACATGTCATGCTAGGCGGCTTTAATTTAAATTTTTAAACACTAATTAAACATGTCACGCTAGGCGGCTTTAATTTAAATTTTGCCCTAATGGTGGTATTAGTGCTTAAAAATTTAAATTAAAGCCACCTAGCATGACATGTTTAAATAAAATATATTATAATATATTATATATATAAACAAAAAAAAAATGCTGCAATGACAATTTTATTAATCTTTTTAGTCAGCGAGTAAATGAATGACCTTTCGCTTTGTTTTAACTAATACAACTTGTTTTAAATTACTTTTTAGTTCGTTTTTGATCGGGCAGTTGTGTTTTTTATTTTTTTGTGTTTTTGTATACATACCTATATGAAACAAAAGCGTGTATGTATGTTAATATTAGGTAGGTATGTTGTAAAACTTTATATCAATAGCTATGATATTATCGAAGAACTCGTAAACTCTGTGATATTCTCATGTTCCTATAGATATTCAATTCTGGTTTTATTGATATCGTCATAAGATAAACCGTTACTGTTATTGGTAAAGTTCGATTCTGAAACGGTGATATATGAAATGTTAGAGCAGTTTCGGGAAATTGATTCTATCTATATTGTTTGTACATATTTCTGAATTCGATACGTATATTTTTTACCCAATTTCGCGACATCAAAGACAGCGTTAAGCTTCGTGCAGACCAGCGCGACGCGACGCCGCGACGCGACTCGAACAATACAATACAATTTCTAAGAAAACTTGACGGTATAACAATAACCGGTTTCGCGTCGCGTTGTCGCGTCGCGCTGGTCTGCACAAAGCTTTATGTTTTTGATTTGAATGTAGTCTAAAAGTGTCTTAACGGCTGGATGGATTAGGCTTAGTTATAGGGTGCGGCGGCATCTACATCGCCACATGCGAACTACGCATCAAAGACCTGACGTCACACAAAATACTGACGTCACACATATCCTGCAACGCGCAAGCAAAGTTTACTGCGCGATCAACATATACAGGGTGGCAGGGACATCGACGCGCGGACGGTGAGCAATGGGTAGCTCGCCGTCCGATAAGGACCAGCAGTGCTATTCTGTAACCATCTCACCGTGAAAACTTAGGTGAAGTGAGCGTGGAGTGAGCTGTCATTCCACAGGGATTGACACTATTGACAGCTCACTTCACCCAAGTTTTCACGGTGAGATGTTTACAGAATAGCATGGCTGGCCCGGGTCGACGGCGCGTTGTGTTCCACGCGCGCAAGTCCGAAAGGGATACCGTGGCCCCTGGCAATGTACAGGCAACTGAAGGAACACGGGTGGGTTTTAGTCAGTAAGAGTCTGACACGCCCTCCCGCTCCGCCCAGAGCGGGAGAAGTTATTTGATAATTACCCACCCCCAAAAAAAAAAAAAAGGTACATCGACGCGAAAACTTTGACCATGGATTAATTACATGATTCTGAAGCCCCCTGCGTTGAAACTACCCGTCGGTTATTAAAAATCTGCTGTTTCATAGAAAAGTGCAATAATACCTACGCGGTCAAAATGTATGTACACTTTCTGTAAACATAAAATCCAGTATTCTTCATAAAATCAGCACCAAAAAGGAATGTAATACTAATTGATATGAGCATTTTTATCGTTTGCCAGTTCATACAGCCTATCGAGACAATTACCTCTAAGAGAATTTGACGACGGCCTCAAATAATTGATATAATTGAATTTATCGTGAACCGGCGCTGTTTAGCATTTTAATTGATATACTTTGTTAACTGAGAGTGTGCTTCGGGGCAAACTAATTATGTCTTTAATTGATTATGTTGTTGCTCTTTGAAGGAAGACGCTATTATTGTTGTTAGTCATAATTATTTTCTACATTTTAATTTTGTTTTAATAATAGGAAGTTAGAGATTCGAAAAGTGCATAAAAATACAGGAATATTCGATTCTTCTGAATTCCTCTAATTAAAAACTTTCAAATAAAGTTTCAAGTTTAAAAAAATAACAAACAAACTCACTTTCGCTTTTATAACATTTTACTAGCTGCACCCCGCGGTTTCACCAGTATAAGTCTCGACCCCTTAAGAATATCGAGATAAAAAGTATCCGTTCTCCTAACCCAGATCATGGTCTACCTATGTGACAAGATTCATCCAAATCCGTTTAGCCGTTTTAGCGTGAAAGCGTAACAAACAAACACACAAACAAACCCATTTTCGCATTTATTTAGTTAGGATAGTTTTTAAGTATTTACAATATAAGTTAGTATAATCTCATTCACAATAAAACCTTTACAAAATCATAGTACGTCAGGTTAAATACGAAAGATCCATATCAATCATAGCTTCCCAGTACACACTACGTCAAAAAAAGCTCACGTAAATCCCCACATGTACGCTAAATCTCGTTGACATAAAGCCTGAATGCCCGTCACATGCGATTTAGCGGCTAGAGTATACCCCTGACCTTTTGGACTGGCTTAAACCGGAAAAAGGATTTGAGCGGATCCATTCTTTGCCAGAATATGAAATTCATACGAGTTCGGGGCATTGGTATCTAATGGAGCCTGTCACGTCAGTAGGAGTCACTGTTGTGTGTAATTGCAATTTTATTATGTTGTAATAGAGGTCTTTCTGTAGGAATTGCCACCCAGCGAAAGATTTAAATGGTTAAATTTAGCTCTCACCGTAGTTAGTTCAAAAGTGCCATTGGCAAAAAAGTGTCCATACTGAGACGAGTGATCTCACACAATGATTAAATTGCGTTTCCATTACATCTATGTATTTATTGTATATGTAAATGAGCTATGATGCCCAATGAGCTCTCCCTTTATTGTTTATAATTTATATATTTTAGTGTTAGTTGTATATTTTAATCTTAATGTTATTTTAATTTTATTTGTAAATTAGTAGCATAACATAATAAAAAATATATGTAAATGGTACTGTCTCACCTTTTCCCTTTAAATCAATCCAAAGGTTGTCCGTAAAAAATCGCTTTTAGCGATAAGACCGCCCATTGTGTCATCCTATGTAAAATTTCTAAATTTATATCTGTAATTTTTATGGTGTACATAATAAAGAGTATTCTATCTATCAAGTCAATTCACTGCATTACTGTGTGTCATAGGTGTCAAAACGAAACAGAAACACGTCTATCTATCGATTTAAATCTTTGCGCTCAGCAGCATTTGCTTGTGTGTTCCAGTTTGAAGGGTATGGGTGTAATGAGACATTCCCACATTGTGTCTAGGGCGGACAACGTTCAGTAGGCCGCACATCAGTGGTTACAAAACCATTCAATAAGCTGGTCTCTTATGCTATTAAAACTTCGTAGTACGCTAAATATCTACTAAGTACCTGCCACATTTCGGACGACCAATGGGCCAAACTCACGACCAAATCATCAATATCATCATTTCAGTCTCAGTCATCAAAGACGTCCACTGCTGGACATAGCACCGCCATTTCGACCGGTTCCGTGCTTCTCGGCCTCAGCCCCTTCATAGCAAGTGACATAGCGGCCGATCTAAGATGGCGGGCGACCGGAGATAGCGGGATGAGCTGGACTCCGTCTAAAAGAACTGGTCCTTAGCAGTTTTTAATTAAAAGAAGTGAAAAGAGAGTCGGGATGCCTTTACCCTACAGTGGGACTTGTATTGCACTTGTTCTCATAGGTCTCGAGTTCGAACCCAAGGCACGCACCTCTGACTTTTCGGTTTCATGTACTTATTGTATAATTATCACTTGTTTCAAAAACGGTGAAGGAAACCGGCATGCCTGAGAGATATTTCTCGACGGCATGTGACGCCAAGTCAGAGGCCCATGGGCGGCTTTAAAACTCTGACACCAGGTTAGTCACTAACCACACGAAAAGAAAGAAGAAGATTGTACTTTTGTATGAAACAGCAGTTTTTTTACAATTTTCTACGCTGTGGCGCTGTCGTCTAAAATAGGGAACATGATTTAAAAAAAATTGTTTGTCCGTCGGTTAAGTTATTAAATTTGATAGTAATTTTTTTACATAACCAAAACATTACGGCAATACGTTAAAATGTGACACGACGTCACTAGGCCGGCAGGCCGCCGGTAGTAAAATCTGCCGATGTTTGACGTAGCGAGCCCCACTCCCCAACTTTAATGTGTTTTATCTAAACCATTTTTTATTAATATGATAAAGCAAAAAATATGTGTCTAATATTTTTGTATTATCCGACGGACGAAGTAATTATTTTTTTGCCAGGTCAGCTGCTGCGCGCCAGTGCTGCCTGTCACGTGATTCCGAGCACCACTACTATTCATGATTTACGATTTTACGATTTATGTCGCGCAGCAATGCTGCCATGCTTGGATTGTAATAACATATTAGGTATATAAATCTATAGTAATTGTATGGGGACCAGTAGTGACGTGGCAGCACTATACCACGTGCTGCGTTGTTTGGAATCACATCTTTATGGTAACTGTTTAAAAGACAGGAACAAAGAAAGAAAAAAAAATGCATTTATTTAGCACAGACTAAACAGCACACAGTATAATTATACAGCAGATGAAACATTAAAAATAAAATAAAATATGTAAATTGCGATGTAAGAAATTATCAGGGGAGTGTGTCTCACGGCTGCGCCAAAAAGGCCCAGTTGAGCCAAGCCAAACAATTATAAGTGCCTGACGGTGGTTTTCAACTGGACCTGAAAGTGTGATGTGATGGACGTAAATCAGTGTGATAATGTAAAGTGTGTATGCATACTCAAATAAAATAATTTGCCGAGTCGATGTCCCGTGAATCTTGTATTTTCATGCGTGTGGCATGCAGGCCATGTAACGGTCTGTGGATAGTTAAACTCATGCAGTGGGCCTCCCACCACCTCTAAAGCAGTATTATTTTAATCTTACTTCAGTGGGGAAAGAGGTGGAGTTATACGTCTTTATTTATTTTACTTTATTGGCCAACCAACAATTGTTTACACTGTAAATAGCTGAAGTAATATATACCATAATCTAAGGTTAGTGTAACAATTTCTTACAGGTTAACACCGCATGCCCCATAAACATAGAGCTCCAACTCTTTCCCACACTGAAGTAATATTAAAATAATACTCCTTTAGAGGTGATGGTAGGGTCTTTTAAGGCTTTAGTATAAAAACTTTTTTCCAAAACATTACAACTGACTTCCAAACAACACAGTGAAAAATAACGTTATTTTTGGAAGCCGGTTTTTTTTTGTGTAAAAACGTTTTTTTAATTTTTTCTCTTTTCAGTTATGGTACCAATTCAATTCAATTTTATTCAGGAACAATTCACATTGTGTTGGAAATCATACATAAAAAAAAACGCGTTCATTAAAACTATAGAATACATTCATGCACAATAAATTATAGAAAAAAAAAACAAAACAATAAAATGAACATTCAATAACATTACAAATTAAACATTCAATACAATCAATACAATTAAAAATTCAATAACATTGCAAGCTACATTGCAACATACTAATATTACCCAGTCTCACATTAACTAATACTTTTTTTTTAATGTAGCCATGTCATCGTCTATTGAATACAGACATTTCTTCAATAGGAACGTTCTGAGTCTTGACTTAAGAGAGCTCTTATAAATTATAGTTTTTTAGTCCAATAGCAACCTGTTAACAATCCGCACTGCTTGATATTGAGGACCATGTTGAATAATTACACGAATTTACCTACCCAACACCAATTCGTATACCACTACTTGCTATGTAAACAACAGCGACAGGAAGTAATTTATCATCGTCAAGATACAAAAAGTGGATTAAATACGTATTAACGAAGCTAACTCAAACACTACACAAGCAAAGTTTAATAAAATTTAATTTATAATTAATTTAAGCTTCCTCTAATATAAAAAAAATATTTTAAAAATCAGTCCACAATTAGAAAGAAAGCAAGAAAGAAAAATAAGTTTATTTGTCACAGAAACACGTGCATGCAAAAAAATGATGATAAACTCGAGTAAAAATAAGCAAAAGAAACAGAATAGATTTAAATACAATAACGAGCACAAAACAGAAAAAACAATTGAAAACAATATCGATGCATGTAAATAAAAAAAATACATACAGACGAACTTAATATTTATTTATACAACCCTGAAATCTATCTTTACAGGTTACCCTAATTTAACTGATCTCATTCTTAATTTTATTCTGTTTAGTTTTTATTAATTCTGTGTTTTCTTGTTAAATATGGTTATAAAAGACTGTGATATACAATTATTACAAATGTAAAACATCTACAAACTGTTTACCCATATTTACAAATAAATGATTTTGAATTTGAATTTGAATAATGCGATAGTTAAGTACACAAAATATACCATTATAATATAAATTCCCAATAGAACAAACATACATAACATCTAAAATTTACTTAATTGTAACTTAAAACCCCAGCGGCTATAACCTCGTCCTTTTTTGAAATTGGTCAAAAATATAAGAGTCTTCTCAAACACAGCACCGTATTTGACGCGGCGCTAATAGATTGTATTATTAAAACAAAGCAAGTGGGAGTGTTGATAATGTATTTATCTTGTGGCAGACCGTTCAGTCCACGAGGGTGAGTGCCGAGACCTACGGGCAGGCAAATAGGTCAACAAGTTTATGTTGTCGGCCTTTAGGACTCCGAATAGGTGCAGCCTTATCTATACAGGGTGGCAGGGACATCGACGCGAAAACTGATACCATGGATTCAGTACATGATTATGAACCCCTTGAAATTTTCAGCTGTTCCATACATTTTGACCGCGTAGGCCTTGCACTTTTCTATGAAACAGCTGATTTCTTTTTTAATAACCGACGAAAATTTTCTACGCAGGGGGTTCAGTATCATGTACTGAATCCATGGTTAATAGTTTTCCGCGTGAACGGCTGCACCAAATTGGATAATTCTTTTCTTGTTGTGTTCGTTATTCTCAGGACAAGGTTATAGGTAGGTGTAGGTAGAGTAGATATATGTAGGTAGGTAGGGTAGGTAGGTGTAGGTAGGGTAGATAGGTAGGTAGGATAGTTAGGTAGGGTAGGTAGCCGTAGATAAGTAAGTGCTACCCGTGCGAAGCCGGGGCGGGCAGCTAGTCTACTTAATAAACATCTTAAATTAATTAATTCATTCATTCACTGACAGACATTACACTACCGCTTGTTTTTAAATGTGTAATTACTTAGCTATAATGGCTATATGTTCAGGGGTTTCACGCTCAAAATGACTCAGTTCGACTCGCGAATTTGCTTTCCACCAAATCTAGCCCATCATGCCACAACCAGGCAAAAGCCTCAACCAGGCAAAAGCTTCCACCAGACTGGCCAATAAATTTGGTAGAAGCCAAGTTCCATTTAATGGGACCCAATCATTGTTTCCCTTAGCTCACCGCTCTTCTGACATGGGGCGGACAGTTCCGGCCCTATCGCACTTAAGATTAGCTGCACCACCAAATAATTTTGACTACCAAAAAATTATGAGTACGAATAGTTTCTTACCCGTGTGTCCCTAACACAACATAAAGTTAAACTTTACCTTTTTATCATAGGCTACAGAACAACCCATTAGCACTATATTCTCATTAATATTTCAGAGCAAACGTTTTTCAATTAAGACCTTAACGCTAACATAACATTTATTTTATCCAAAGAATATAAAACTGTAATATTATGTGTCAGAAGGCGAAAATGTTCTGCTTTTAGCATTCATAATTTACGACGCATATGTCAGACGTGTTCTTGTAAAGGTGCGTCTAAAAATAGCATGCAAATCAAGAAATGTGAAACGAAAAAATCGTCCAGGGATTTGTCAAGGTGCCTTACATTTTATCCCATCAAATAAAATGTTAACAAATTTTTTTGTCCATCAGGTAGATTATTAAAAAATATTGGACACGTAGTTTTTCTTTTTTTACGTAATCAAAAGATTACGGCAATACATTGGGTAGGCAATACGTTAAAATGTGATAGATTTTTACCGACTTGTGACGTAGCGAGCCCTCACTCCCCAACTTTAATGCGTTTTATCTAAGTAAACCATTTTTTATTAATATGATAAAACAAAAAATACATGTCTAATATTTTTTTATTATCTGACTGACGGACTAAATAGTTTCTTTTTTCCCAGTCAATATTCCTATTCGAGATGTATCGCTTGTCAGGGTAGTATCAGGTATCCTGCCAGGGTTGCGAGTTTGTCCGAAAGGGATATCGCGACCCCGGCACACAGGCAACGGACAGTAAAACTCTGACACGTCCTCCGCCCAGAGCGGGAGAAGTTATTTGATAATACATCATACTAAAAAAAAAAAAAAAACGGGTTGTATCAGGTGATTTGGTCTTTTTTTTCTTATTTTTGCATGTCTTTTTCCTGCATTTATTGTCATAAATTTATGCTATGATGGAAGGATTCGGCAGCCAGCAACATAACTAGAGAGGGATGTCTTTCTAAAAACATTTTTTTTTAAGACCCTTTTCCGGCGCGCACACAATAATTTACCAACCTTTCATCACAATCGGTCGAGTCATTTTCTAGTTTCTGCGAGACTAAGACACGGCAATTGATTCGCCTGTTAGAAAGCGATGGATGAGGCTTTATGATGGAATGAGCGTGCCCAGAAGATACCTGTTCACTCTTGTTGCGAAGACTGAAGGTAAAAGGGAAAGTGTTTTCAGCTCGCAAAATCTTCTTGTCTCGTTTGCTATGTAAAATTAAAAATAACGCTTGCAATTTGAACGCAACTTTACTTTTTCTGACAATATGAGTTACAAGCGTCAAAATGTCGTGCGTGTATTGTTAAAAAATAGAAAGCTTTACTTACCTACATAAAGCTTATTCAGAATTTTCACGAAGTTAACGTCCCGTGAAAAGAACGTATCGCATTGTTAAATTAGTGGTGTTTTTATTGATTTCGACCAAATCGTGTAGATATAGGTAGGTATAAAGGGTGTAAAAAGACGACTAACGAAGCCAAGATCACTTGTTCGCCCCGTCATTGTGATCATTTTTAGGGTTCTGTACCTCAAAAGGAAAAAAAAACAGAACCCTTATAGGATCACTTCGTTGTCCGTCTGTCAGTTTGTCAGGACCCATTTTCTCAGGAGCGCGTAGAGGTATCAAGTTGAAATTAATATCAAATACTTAGATCTATGGTGAATTGGTGCTCTAAGAAAATCAAGCTTCTAAGTCAATGCAATAAAAAAAAAACACATACATTTATGTGACATATTTGACACTCGCAAGTAAATCAAAACCTACAGGGTACTTCTCGTTGACCTAGAATCATGAAATTTGACAGGAAGCACGGTCTCACAGCACAAGTAAAGGAGAAAAGTTTTGTGGTTTAACACATAAAAAATAGTTTTTTATGCCATTACAAACTTATATATGCAGTTGAAGAATTGACCGCGATGTATATCGATGTATGGGAGAACATGTTCTTCAACTACAAACTTAAGTTTGTTTTCGGGATAAATTTATCCCAACTACGGAACCCTCCTTTGTGCGTGGTCCGACACGAACTTGACCGGTTTTTTTGTACCATACTTGGGAACCTTCTGGTTATGGAAATATCGAAGTTCAACTTTTTCTGTTTTCCTTTTCCATCTCTCCAAATGTAAAAATTTACTAAGATCTCTGTGTCGTTGTATGCACCCATAAGCTCAATATTTTGCGGGCGTTGAGCACTGCCGTAAAGAGCGATTTGTCACACCAATAATAAAAGTAATTTCCCAGAAATTATATTTGTGCAATGTTACTAAGTTTGATGTACAGAATGCGTAGTTGAAGGCTATGTGATAGGTAAAAGTAATTGGACGTAGTTAAGCGGCAAGGATCCAACCCACACTATGGGCGAAAATGAGTTATGTATACCAAAACACTCTTTGTAATTAAAACTTTAATATCACAAAAACAATCCCAACGCATCATGTCATAATGACCATACGTTACCAACCCGTATGTATCAGGGCAGGTCATACAAAAAACTTGAATATCTCAAAACTAACTCTGTGTGGGTTGGATCGTTTCCGTTTAACTATGTCCAGTTTACTATCATAAAATTGCGAAAAGGCGCTTTCACATTGGACGATAACGGTAATTCCATACAATCTGTACTCAGAGTCCTGACTGACTGACTGACTGATATATCAACGCACAGCCTGAACCGATGGTCCTAGAGACACCATGCGTGTTCACGGTTCTAGGACATGCCAGTTTCCTCACGATGTTTTCCCTCATAGTTTTGAGAGCAGCGGTGATTAAATTATTTACACAAATTAAGCGCTTGCCTGCTTGCCTTGCAAGCGCTCGTGCTCGTGAGTATTTAATTTCAACACTTTATTAGTGACTTTTGTGTACATGATAATAATTCAGATTTGTTACAGCTGTAATAGCAATCATTTCATTTCGTTTAAAATTGGTTTTTATTTTTATTAATTTTTTATAATTTATAAAGATTCTTTTCTATTTTGTATATAATGTGAGAACGCTGTAGGCTTAGTGGACTGTAGATTTATCGACCATCTTCTATTTTGTTAAGTACCTGGTACTTGTTAAAAGACCTACACTATCCTAACATACCTATTAATACTGTTATTTGAAAATATTGTAAACGCCAATTATTTTTAAAAGAGTAACCGTGGAGTTTCTTGCCGGCTCTTCTCCATAGGAAACGACCAAAATTGGAACCGTGCACCTAGCTTCTGACGTTTCATAAGTGCCCTTGTAGGTTTATGTGAAATAAAATATTTTATATTTTTTTATATTTTATGTCGGGGCTGTTACCACTGCTTACACTATTAGGGTAATTAATTTATTTAGTTAAACTCTTACGACGAATCACTCGGTAGGTACGTTGTCTGTCTTAATAGTATCTGATGAAAGAGTTTTTGATGTGTAACATCTTCCCTCTCGCTTTCCTGCCATCTGTGAGTGATTTCGTAAAAAGGGACGGAAGTGTATTACAGGAAGCCGGGGAAGCGCGCGCTATTTGATTTAGCCAATGAGCGCGCGCAGTGTGAGTTGGCTCTCAGAAACGACCTTGATGAGGCCCCGCCCCTTTAATGTTGCTTGTTACCATGGTGAGATGTCAGATGTTACACATCGCTACTACTGTAAGGGTCCATTTGTTAACATTAAGCTTTGTGCAGACTAGCGCGACGCCACAGCGCGACGCGACACCGGTTATTGTTATACCGTCAAGTTTTCTTAGAAATTGTATTGTTCGAGACGCGTCGCGCCGTCGCGTCGCGCTGGTCTGTACGAGCCTTTATGATCACATACTTTTGGAACAAACCATTGACGTCATGCTTCTTTATTGAAAAATAATAAATGGTTTATGTACAGGCAGGAAAATAAATTCTAATTTCTCGTAATAAAAGTCGGGCAAAAAAGTTAAGTAATATTTTTGTTTTTTCCTCATTTCATATAACATGTTTTTGGCGACGACATTTTCTTAGAATTTCATCATCTGAAAAACGTGCCAGAGAAATAAATGAAACGAAAATGAATTACAATTTTGCATTTATTTCTATTTTCTGTTACTGGGCCTCGCGAATTCTTGTGAACCCGGATTTTAGCCTTTATAAGTATTTTTTAGGGTTCTGTACTCGAAGGGTGTCAAACAGAACCCTATTACTTAGCCTCCGCTGTCCATCCGTTCGTATGTCCGTCTGTCTGTCCACGGGTTGTATCTCATGAACCGTAATAGGTAGACAGTTGAAATTTTCACAGATAAAATAACTTTTAATTTAGATTTAGAACATCGCATTGCAAGCCGGGTAGACTGTAGGGCATTGTCTCAATCGAAAGGTCCTCCCAGCGAACGATTAAAATAATGATGTAGGTAAGTACCATCAAAGAACTTCATATCTATACACCGTAAGGACTATTTCAGCTTGCAGCGCTCGGCGGCTATAGAACCAGCATGGTAACAGATATGGTCATTGTGTTCACGGGATTTTGTTTTCAAACTGTTTTGATATGAAATTCTTCGATAGTACCTACCAAAATTTTTGATGTGAATTCGTCTTTTAAATTTGCTTCCATAGTGGAAGGCAATAAAAAAAAACTGATAATAACAAAATCAGGCCACTTCTTCTTCCCAGCTAAAGCACTAGAAAGTGGTGAAGGGCGGGCGTTTTGAGTGACTGTCTTATTTTTGACGTTCGCAAAGTGCTGATTCTCAGCCTAGTTTGAATAAATTACTTTTGAATTTTGAACACTACCCACAGTACGCCCACATTAGTTAAAATATGGCTGATAATAATGAGAGAGACGTACGTACCCACTCCGTCATATAAATAATATTACTTATTTATTAAAGTGGTTTATTCTGTAAATAATATTTGAATAAACTTTTTATACTAAAGTAACTAATAGACTAATAAAATAAAAATATAACTAAAACTTTAAATAAACTAAAATATGGCAGCTAACAATGAAACTCTAATTATATTTCTACTAGGACTTCATAAGTTATTCGCATCACTAGCAACTATTTGCATACTCCCTGTAGGTACCTATAGGTGGATAGGTATAGTACATGTTCCGCGTAGACTCGGGACAGTTTCCAGTGAACTGCGAACGTAATTATTAGTTGCACATAGTTCTGTTGTGTGTGAGTTGTCGGTGCTTCTAGGACAGGGCAGAACCATAGATAATGAAAACCTAATAGAAGTGGAAGTCACGTATGCACACTCCACGGTCTTATCCCTAAAGCCGGGGCGCAAGGTATCCCACGGAAACAAAAAACAAAGGTACGTTCATTACACTGTTTGTCCACTGCACAACGTCAACGGGACGTTAGCGAGAAACGAGATTATTCGAACCGAACGTGACGTTCCGGTGGAGTGCGGTGGATACGCAGCCATTATAAATGTATGTATCGCTACTTCGACGCTGTTATCTCGTTCTCGTTGACGTCCCGTTGACGGCACGGTGGACAAACGGCCTTAGTTCTCGCGTCGATAAAATTAACTGGACATAAACGATTGATTAATTGGTAGTGGATCGATTGTCGATCGACCATCAAAAAGTTCATGTCTAACCAGTTTCAAAACAAAATCCCGTGAATACGATGACCACATCTGTTACCGGCCCGGTGCAATAGCCGCCGAGCGTTGCAAGCAAGAATAGTCCTTACGGTAGTTAGTTATGTACTTCATTCAGTAAATATAACCGTATACATAATTCACGGGGTGGTAGCGTAGAAAAGCGCCTCGCGGTAGCCGATTCTCTCATTGATCAACATTCGTTCAACTACGACCTATAAAGGGTGAATTTCACCAATGACGATGACAATGATGTACGAGATCAGCACCTCTAAACAGCCTTCAAGAGCTGTCAGTGTCATCATTATTGCGATATATTGACACTGGCAACTCTCGGACGCGGCTTTGATGTGCTGATCGCGTTCAGTTTCATTGGTGAAATTCGCGTTTACTACGGTAATATTGTAACTGTTGATCGACGTTGACTTGTTTCATTCTTCTATCGATCAACGTCGATCGTGTGGATGTGAAAACGCAAAAAATAAGGTTGTCAATTACTTTGTCGATGAGCGTACGCAGATGATTCAATCTCGATTGTGTTTCACGATGGGCATGTATTTAATTGAACCTTTAATAATTACCATTTTGAGGTCCTAAAAATACTAAATAATAGTCCTCCAGGCCGAATTTCGGTCATGGCGACCAATCTTAGCGGAGACCAGCCTGCGGCGCCGGAGATATTATAGTGCACAAGTGTGTGCGCAGACACAGGTGCACTCTATCTTCCCTCTCTCTCATAGTCCAATGGGACGGCAATCCGATACGACCGGAGGGAGATCAGGCGCAGGGCCAACGGCTTAACGTGCTTTCCGAGGCACGGGGGTATCACACCGCCAACTTCCAAACTCCGGGCTGTTACTAAGAAATTCCTACTGGGAAAAACCCAATAACACGTTGCCGTACCCGGGAATCGAACCCAGCTCAGCAGTCGTGCTTGCGACCACGAGACCAACGGAGCGGACTAAATAGTCAAGTAACGACCAACTTGGGTGTAAAAAATTCATTATAAGCCCAAATAGTTTTTACTGGTTCATTTATTTTAAAAAGCGTGCATCATTAGAAGGTCAATAAGTTTTTAGAGGATGTGCCGGTCGATTCTGTAAAAATATCAACGTGAAACTTAGGTGAAGTGAGCGTGAAATGAGCTGTCACTGTCACAAATCGACCGGCAGGATGCTAGGGATTAACACTATTGACAGCTCACATCACGCTCACTTCACCTAAGTTTCACGGTGATATTTTTACAGAATCGAGCGGCAGTTACTTATTTTCCTGCATTCAGTGCTCCCTTTCTATAAATTCATAGTCTATGGACCTGGCAAGTAAACAGGAGTATATAATTATCAGCTGAGTTTGAAACCAAGTTCATTGTTTGTGTAAAGGTTATTGGCTGCTTGTTGTTTGGTTTGTCTTTAGTTATCGGGGTTTCTCATGAAGTTGCAAGGTGTAGGTACTTGAAGGAACTATTAATATTAGGTCTTTACCCATGAAATTGCCGTTCTGCAGTACTGGCCATTTCAAATCAAAATAATTTTTGTTTGGCTATGTAAGAATTCTAATTTCAAATTAATTTTATTTTAAATACATGGATTTTTTTTTCCAAAAGTAGTCATTTGTTTATTGATTAGTGTTACATTTTCATCGCATTTCAATCTTTTTCGTCATCATGGATACGTTAAAAATTCGAGTAATTATGGAATATGAGTACCGTCGTGGCAGCAACGCGGCACAAGCGGCACGCAACATCAACGACGTTTACGGAGCTAACACTACAAACCAACGCACCACCTGTTATTGGTTTGCTCGCTTCCGTTCTGAAAATTTCGACCTGATAAATGAACCTCGCGGTCGTCCGAAGACTTTGGTCGACAATGACGAATTAAAGGCGATTGTGGAAGCTGATGACAATCTACAGCTGAATTAGCAGCAGCTTTCGACGTTAGCGTCAAAACAATATTGGTCCATTTGCGTCAAATTGGCAAGGTAAAAAAGCTTGACAAATGGGTGCCCCACGAACTCAATGATCGCCAGCGCAAAGTACGCGTCGAGACGTGCCTTGCACTGCTCAACAGACACACAAATGAAGGAATTTTGAACCGCATTGTTACCTGTGATGAAAAATGGATTCTGTTTGATAACCGCAAGCGCTCAGCAAGTTGGTTGGATCCTGGTTCAGCACCTAAACAATGCCCTAAACGAAAACTTACCCCTAGAAAAGTGATGGTCACTGTTTGGTGGTCTAGCGCCGGTGTGATTCATCACAGCTTCTTAACAAACGGGGTGAGCATTACTGCAGATGTGTACTGTGAAGAACTGAACACAATGATGGAGAAGCTGGCACATCTCCAACCAGCATTGGTCAATCGCTCGTCTCCGCTGCTACTGCACGACAACGCGCGACCTCATACTGCACAGCAGACGGTCTCCAAGTTGCAAGAACTGGGGTTGGAAGCTCTCCGTCATCCGCCCTACTCACCAGACCTTGCGCCTACAGACTACTACTTTTTCCAGAATTTGGATAACTTCTTGGCGGGCAAAAAAATCAATACCCGAGAGGCAGTACAAAATGCCTTTGAAGAATTTGTTGCCTCCCGTCCAGCTGATTTCTTTAAGAAGGGCATCAATAAACTGCCACTGCGTTGGCAAAGATGCATTGATTGCATGGGTGATTACTTCGATTAATACAAATAAAAAATACATGAAAAAAAATCGTTTAAATTTTTTCATACAAACCGGCAATTTCATAGGTAAAGACCTATTATATATACCTAATTCAGTGGTTCCCAAATTTGACTGAATCGCGACCCATCTAACAAAAACTTCAAAATTCGGGACTCACCTCTTTGCTGTTAAAAAGGGGCATAACTAAATGAATTCAGGACTGTTCAAATTAGAAAAAATCTAAAATTTTAATACTTAATTAAATACAATAAGTGGTATTTTAATGAGAAGGATGTGTTTGTTTCCTATTTTTTGTCATTAAAGCTTTTAGCATCAAATTCAATAGGGATGTTGACTGACGGATAATAAAAAAAAATTGACACGTATTTTATGCTTTATCATATTAATAAAAAATGGTTTAGGATAAAACCTATTAAAGTTTGGGAGTGGGGGCTCGCTACGTCACAAGTCAGTATAAAATCTACCGGCCAGTGACGTCATGCCACATTTTAACGCATTCCCTACTCAATGTATTGCCGTAATCTTTTGACTACCTAAAAAAAGAAAAAATACGTGTCCAATATTTTTTAATAATCTACATGACCAACAATTTTTTTTTAAGTCAACGTCTCTATTTTAGTTTATTTTAAACGCCATGAGTTTGATACGGCCAATTAATTTCGGTATTTAGTTTTATTAATCATAGCTTCTTCTTCTTTTTTCTCGTGTAGTGTGTGGTGTGATTCATGTGCAAGAATAATCATAGATACAAATATATTTTTTCAAGGCCCACTCAATATTCGCTCCCGACCTTCCAGTGAATCGCAACCTATAATCGTTTGAGAAATGCTGACTTAATTCATAATCTAAAATTAATTTTATTCTAATTAAGGAAACAGTTTTTGAATATCAAAAGTTACAAAACATCTAGTCACCTAAACAAAAACGGAAGAAGGTGTCGCAAAAAACTTCCCAGCAATACAAACATTTAATATTTATTTGTTTTTAGAAGATCATAAACGAATATTTTAATTTGTGAAAAGGTTATTACTAAAACATTTTTACAAAAAGAAAAAACAACCGACTTAGAGAAAAATAAATTTATTTCGGAAGTCGGTGTCTTTAGTTTAGAATTTTCGTTTTTTGCCACCGACTTCCGAAATAAAGTTATTTTTCACCTGCTATGTACAGCATCCATATAAGTAGACTAAGTGGAAAAATACGTATTATTGAAGTTTAAGGAGTTAACTTCAATAATACGTGTTTTTCCACTTAGTCTACTTATATGGGACCACCTCGAGAGCATAGCCTTTCAAACAAAAAAACAATTTTGCAAATGCGTCTGGTGACTCGCTACGCTGACGACACGTTGGTCCTGGCGCAGGAGAGGTCACACGTGGCGGCGGCCGAACTGGTGACACGCGGGGTTGCGACAATCGTCGATAGGATCCGGCAATTGGGACTCGAGGTGGCCCTGCACAAGTCCGAGGCCATGTGTTTTCATGGTCCTCGAAACGCGCCACCGTCGGGTTCCCAAATGACGGTAGGAGGGGTTCACATCGGCGTCGAGTCGACGATGATGTATCTGGGACTCGTCCTCGACAGCCGGTGGAACTTCGTAGAGCATTTCCGACGTTTGACCAGACATATAGGGGGTATCACGCAAATTCTACCGGATAGATTCTGTTAAAATTTTCCACAGATATCCCCTATTATAATACAAAATGTAGAAAAAAGAATCACAAAAAAAAAAAACAATAGTTGGGAATCGAACTTACAACCTCAGGCTTGCAAAGAAGGGAAGGGATATCGTGGCCCCGTCACACAGGCAACGGAAGGAACACGGGTGGGTTTTAGTCAGTAAAAGTCTGACACGCCCTCCCGCTCCACCCAGAGCGGGAGAAGTTATTTGATAATTTCCCATCCAAAAAAAAAAAAAAAAAAAAAGGCTTGCAAAGAAATCGTCTAACCGCTTAGTTATTTGTTTTGTCGAAAATTGGCTAAAATTGCCGTTCCTATATATTTCATAATTGACTGCTTAGTTCCATAAAGTTATAGCATAATAATAATAATTTAAAAAGTAAAATCGGTAACTATCTACATTATCCTAAGCTTTTGGCGCGTCCTTTTACAATTTGCAGAGAAAAATACGGACATACTGTAATATTGCTCATCCCTCATAACAAATAGCGTGATAGTTTATACCCTACAGTTTGACTAGACTTATAGGGAATATCTATGCAAAATTTTAACAGAATCTGTTCAATAGAATTTGCGTGATGCTAGAACATACATACAGACAAACAGACAAAAATTCTAAAAGCTATATTTTCGGTATTAAAATCGATCCCAGACCTCGTGACAATTACTTTTTTTTTTAATATTCAGTGTACAGTTTTGACTTCGCTACGATTTTATTATATGTATATTTATTTATTTATAGTTAATTAAAACGGCACAGGTCCAATTACATTAATTAACATAGAATTATAAAAAATAAAATTAAATAAGCATTCACATAACATACAATACAAAAATTAAATTCAAAGATATACAATTCGTGGATAAAATTATTAATAATGATTTGAAAAAAGTAAATGATTAAATGGTTCAATAAATTAGATACATCAATAAACACAACACAACATGTATAGAAATAATTAAATACATATACTCCAGTACTTTCATGTTATTATTTAGTGTCAATAAATTCTTCATTGATCTTCATAAACCAAGTAAAGCTACTTTACTGAGTGCGTACGGGCGTTTTTTTATGACGACGTCTTTTTACGATTTTCAACGCTCAACTTAGCGCCGAGAGTTCAAAATCCAACTGCGATTTTACAACGCGCTAGGACGTGCTCTGTTAGATTTTTAACACTCATCTCGACACCGACAGTTGAATATCTAGAGTATGGAAAAAAAAAACGTCGCGTTATAAAGCGCCCGTGCGTACATGGGCTTATAAATGTTCTAACGATATCCAAGATGGCGGCGTAATATGGCGTTAAACAGAAAATATAATATAAGAAGTAATAGCTAAGTAAATAATATTGTGTGTTATGAGAAAACTCCATTAGCTCCTACGGAGTGCAGTGGTTAAGGAAAGCTGAAGGTCAAAGCTTGGCCTTTCTTTCATGTTCCTGTAAATGGTTTTAATCTGATTATTTGATATGAAATGGGAAGTTATTTATTTATTTATTTATTTATTTATTGGTAAGGCACCTCAACGACTTACTCACTAAAACATACACATACAAAAATCACATACAGTTTTAGGTATTGTGAATTCGTCACTTACAGAAAGAAGTGCACAGCACTAGCAGAGAACTTAATGATTAAAGGACGTTTTAGTTACGTTAGTTGATTAAAGGACATTGTTCGGCGTTCATACATCGTTCGCCTAAGAACCAACAGAGACGGGAATTTACTTTCTGTATTCTAAATAATGCATATATTCGACTGAAACTAAATTAAAATCACGGACACTTCTGAGAATTGTAAAAAATCTAAAACACTTTCAGATTTTGAGGTTATAGTTAGGCCAATAGAAACATACTAACTTAGCGTTTATTCGTGAAAATACATTGGATTTTATCTTCAAACGTTTCATTAAATGCATAATGTACTATTAGGTAGTCAGAACCATTCTTTCTTTATAAGTAGTTACTAATTTATTTGTAGTTATTACTAGTTTAGGGCTATAAACTGTTTCGTTTTTGTGTAATTTAGAAGTATTTCATTTTACGACGAATACTACATACTTACATAAAATCTTGCTTGTTTATCGAAAATGGTATGCAGAGCAGCAGAGGTAAGTACCTACCTATACTTTAATACACCCTGATTGACAGATTTTTTTTATTCCATCGAATAGGAGCGAGTCTATCACCATATTCCGGGTGCACATCTAGACTCCAGGCTATAGCTGAGAATTTCGAAAATCCCAATAACACTACTCGACCCAGGGATCGAACCTAGGACGATTAGCAGCCGGTTACGACCATTCGACGTTAACACCGGCAGCCAAGAGGAAGTAAACGGACTTTGCAAGGCTTCAGAAATAATATAATATGGGATTAATATAATACTTCATAAAATAAAACAAAAATGTTTTGCTGCAGAAAATGTGTATTGAATAATTTAATTAATTTCATGTTAATTGATCGAAATCCTTTCATTGGAGTCTCCCGTGCGAAGTTTCATTAAATAAGCTCCAAGTGCAATGGCACGCTTATCAAAATCAGGCAATTCGGCTTCTAATTCCATCCATTCATTTGGTCAATGTTTTCAAAGTCTAGAGTGTTTGTATCATTTTTGAGTAGCTTACAAAAATCCTTAACGTAACTGCATCTACACGAACAACTGCTTCGGCTCTGTGGAAGCATCCGTGACAAATGACATTTGACGGCTGAATCTAAAAAAAAAAAACTGTTTTTACACAGAAATGAAATCAGATTGCATAATTACATTTATATATATGGACGTACTGATAAGAGTCTCTTACCTCTCGTGGGTGAATCCAGTTTTGCACAACATTTAAAATATGCTGGTTTTGCCCGGCTAATACAATGGAGTATCACTGCTGTGCCACAGAGTGACCGCATTTTATGCAGACATTTTGATGGCCTACAAACGCTGCAGAATCTTCTAAGGCCATCGGTGTATCATTATCAAATATTGTGTGGCATGCATCACATATGTAGTCAGTTGCGCTCACCTGTATTAAAATTAATTATTTAGTCTTATTTGAGTGATGAAAAACTTTGCTTTATTTTATAATAATTATGTACAAATAAATAAGAGAACAACAACACAAACTATAAGAAAACACTCACCACTTGTGGTGCGACACATAGCTGTATTTGTGATAAAATTGTATCATTATTTAAAATGTATTGCCTCAACCTCGTCAAATCAATGTGGCAGTTTGCACATTTTAAAGGATTGCTGGTAGTTGTAGTAACCGATGACGAAGTTGATGGTGTTGAAAAATGCTTCGCAGCAGTTATCAGCCCTTTGCCAGCAAGGATGGCAAATATAATGTGATGCACGAACCTGAAAGTACACAATTGAAAATACATCATTTTACACAAACATTTACTAAACACAATTGGTGCAGTGGTTGAGTGATTGGCTGTTGCTTTACTAGTTGCAGGTTTTATTCTTGCATGGTATAAATATTTGTATAACCTGCAGATATTTGCACCACACTGGGTGTATACGCATTTATCATTATCTGTCTGAAACTGCACCCACAGGCCACAGAATAGGTCTGTTAGTGAAAAAAAAAGAAGAAAATATATTAGTTACACTAACCACCACCACCAGTAATTATTATCATCAACCTACTAATGCTTCCACTGCTGGGACACAGGCTTACTCTCTGAGAGAGTGATTAGGCCTTAACCGCTGCCCAGTGCATAATGGTTCAATGTTTTAAAACATTCCGCATCTTGTTTCAAAAAAGGAATCAGTCGAGAAAAAGAGAGGTTTTACTCACCAAACGAGGAGCAGTCCATTGACAGACTAAGTAGTACAGTCCATTGCTGTACACAATGAAGAATGTTCTCATCTTCCAATACCATGGAACCAGAAGCTGATCCGCATTTAACACAAAATACAGAAACGCTTTCAAATTCCATGTTAACTCTGTAAAGTCCGCTTTTTAAATGCCAAGTCGGCGTTCTTAGTAGGTCCGTATCACTCAATCACACAGCCAGAGGTTGATATTTCAAGAGGAAATCACAGTTCTTTGTTCACGCCAAGTTGTTAGTTAAAATCGAAAAAAAACAGAAAATGCAATAACACAAACGAATACACACAAGCAACGCAAGATGCAAGCGCAGAAGTTAGGATGTGACAAAATAAAGTAACAACACTGTCATTACTATGAAATGTCAAACTGTCATCTGTCAATTCATCGACAGTCAGTGTCGCTGTTGCTCGTTTCACACAGCGCTTTTAATTACTTTATTCTGTTTGTAACTAATTACCTTATTCATAGATCAAGCGCTGAGAGTGCTGAGCGTTGTAATTACGGGGCACACTATACCGCTGCGCAAAAAGACTTGGCTGTATGAGCTATTGCCCTTTGCCTACACCAAAACGTCAAATTGGAACAAAAATAATGGTGCCGGGGAATAAGACCGAAGTGAATTACTTTTTAAAATGTTTTCGAAATTAAGAAGTGTCCGTTCTATTGTAATAATTGGAGTGTAAATTATAAAAAAAACTAGTAATTACTGTAAAGGTTTCATACGTGTTGATTCATAGGCCATTATTGACAATGTCCTTTAATTACAGAATAAAAAGATACTATAAAGAGAGATAATTTGTTCACAAATACGATGGAAAGTACAGAAATATTTAATTAAATAACAAAAAAGACCTAAAATCAAGAAATGGAAGTGGAATGGTGGTGGTGGAGTGAGTGGTCAATTTTAATTAATAGGCGGCTTGTGTCGCACAGAGGTCTTGAGTTTCCGAGCTGGTTAAAAGTCTCGTACGGAATTCACGAAAAGAGTTAGAGAAGATGTCGATGCTATTGGTTCGTGTAGCGATTTTATTATAATTTCCCATGAGACGATTCGATTGCGATTTAATCAAAATAATGTGGAAGTATAGCTAAACTTTATATAGCACGTATTCATAATTTCAACAGCTGCGGTAATTGAGTAGTTACGCGGTCTAGACAAAGTGGAACCTAATTACCTATCGTCGCCTTAGAGTGAAAAACTCGGGAATGCAACTTTGACTTTTTATTCTATTACATTTTTGAAAAAATGATACTCACAACGCACGCCCTAGTTTTGTGAAGGCATCTATATCACCCTACGCATCAGATTGACGTCACGCAAAATCCTGCATCGTGTAAGCAGATTTTACAGCGCGATCAGCATTTAAATAACTTCCCAGTTGCCCACCAGTTTTTCGCATATAAGAGGTTTTCATTCTAAGACGACGCTATATGAATGCGGATTCTGAATGAAACGGTTGCTCCGATAGAACGCACCAAACTTGCTTAATATAAAGAATTCTTAGAATATATTGCTGTACGTTTTCTTAAGGAAGTTTTATTACAAAATGACCTTTAACGTCAATACCCAGAGTTCCAGGGATATGGAAAGTTATGTATTGTATTTATTCATTTTATTTTGTTATTTCACTATATGCTGCACCGGTCTACGTCATCACGTCAACGGCTGTCGCTGAAAACCAGCGCGGGGGCTCTGTCTCGCATAGGGTCGCAGCATTATGCTGAGCGATGGCCGTTTTGCGTGGATGTGACGCATATTTTCCCCCAAATTGTTTATTTTCGTCTTTTGTTCTTACCTTACGTCATGTGTACCGCAAATAAAGGTATTTTCTTTCTTTCTTTTCTTTCTTAAAATTTCAGTACAGATATAAAACGAGTATATCCCACACTACGCACACGCATTCCTCTTATGCACAGTTGAATGTTATCATGTCGTTAAACCTTTTGTTCAAGTAACAGATAGACAAACTTAAAGCTCGGTCTCATTTTTAATAGAAAAGATACAGGCTCTTACACTAGTCTCGAAAACCATGAAAATAATATGGCGGCTCTTAGGACCAAAATAATAAAGATAGTATAAGAACGACTTATGAATGACCTACGATCGTATAGACAGAGAAGCACCAAGGACCGAACATTTTGGTACCAAGAATAACAAAGTCTCTATAGAGGTATGAGGAACGAGTTGTAAAATTCACTTATCCTCTATAGAAAATGAAGAATCCTTAGACGTCTGATCTGAGGATAAGTCATGTCTGGTGGGCAACTGCCCGACGATTGATGTCGGGACGTTGTATTTACAGGGTGGCAGGGACATCGACGCGAAAATTGATACCATGGATTCAGTACATGATTCTGAACCATCCTGCGTTGACATTTTTCGTCGGTTATTTTTCAAAAAGTGCAATACCTACGCGGTCAAAATGTATTGAACAGCAGTATTTTTTTTAAATAATCGGGGAAAATTTTCGACGCAGGCGGGTTCAGAATCATGTACTGAATCCATAGTTCAGTTTTCGCGTCGATGTCCCTGCCACCCTGTATACTCGTCGCGCGGTAAGCTCCGCTTGCGCGATGCAGGATTTTGCGTGACGTCAGTGTGATGCGTTGTTCGCATGTGGTGTTGTAGATCCCATATCTTTAAGCTCACGCCTACAGAACAATTCATTCCATACGCAAATAATACATGACACCACTCCTCACCCTTCCTTGTGTGCCTTCAACTACCAGACTAAACAATATATAATATACAATCTCTTTGTAAGCATTAAAATTAATTGTCTCTACAAATAGCAGCAAGCCTCGGTTTGTGCCCTTTCTTTGTATTAATAATTAATTATGAACAGAGGGATGACCGATATAGTTTTCTTTTAGTGGCTGTTGAATTTTAACGCGATTTTGGTCCTTTGGTACGCAGATAGTGTCGCAGAATTTTAAGTAGACGTTTCATTCATATTAATTTTTATTTAATGATGCTCTAAGGACTGACGGTGCATAGCTAATGCCTAGAGTTTGACCTTTATGACTAGGTACCCAACCTTAACATATAAATAACGATAATTTGATATTATTCCAGGACAACTAGTTTCACGGGGAGCTCTATACTAATCAAAGCATATGCAAAACAAGCATATACAACAAATTAGAGGATTATATCCAAGATAAGAATGCTTGGAAACATGCTGGTCCTGCTCCATAGGACAATCTAGAATCTAGACAAAATCAAACTGGTTGCTAATTTAAGTTGTATAAATTATTATATGACATTGATTTTACATTCTATGATTACTTCCTCACAAACTGACTTATTAATTGTAATTTTTTTAAGAAAATCGTCTACTTTTACAACGTTTGTAAATATGTGAGAACCATGCATCTATCACATAAGTAATTAATTTATCTTTCGTTGCTTAATTTTTATTAATTCTTCTTTTTACCTATTGTGGTAACGTATTTTTTTTTTTAGGTGCATCGTCTTCACATATAGTTATGTAACTAATGTACCTACATATACAAAATATTGTAACATTTATTAAAAGAGTACTGGTGGAGTTTTTTGCCCATTCTTCTCCATACGAAAACTACCTTTTGGAAGGGGCGACTAGAATCAATTCAATTTTTTGTAAACTTTGACGTGCAAAAGTGACCTTACAAGGGCCTATTTGAAATAAATGATTTGGCTTTGACTTTGACTTTAATCCTAAAGTAATACGTTTTCAGATAAATGAGACAAACTTCAATTCAACAACACGCGTAGAACGACCACCGTAGAAACGGAAGAAACAATTGACAGATTGTAGTAGTATTTCAAAGGCTGGTTTCATAGCTGTCCGGGAGACCCGTATGGGCCGACCGTACACGGGAGACTCGTACGGCTAGCGCCCGCAGTGCTCTGAAATGATCCGAGTACGACGATACGTTGTACGGGCTCTACCCGGAGCGGGTCGCGTACGCACCAATCCGCGTTGCTGTGAAACAATGTTCTAGCGCCTGACGTGTGTCTCCGTTCGCAATCAAACCAGCCTTAGGCTCGATATCAAAAATAAATAAATGCAACGTCACTTTGTATAGAAAGAGATATAACATAGAGTAGATATAGAAGAGGCTCGTGCAAAGATTGTGATAACGCCTAAACATAAAGCCCAAAAAAAAAAAACATTTTTTTCCCCCTAATTGTTTATTTTAGCGTTTTGTTCTTTCTTTGTGTCATGTGTACCGCAAATAAACGTATTTTCTTTCTTTCTTCTTTTAAAGCTGCATCCAGATATGTTCTTTTATCCATACCGTATCTCGCTAACGAACGCTAGTTTGGATACCCGTTCGGAATGGTACGGCGATACGGCGTCTCGATACGGATTCACGTACGCTCCGATCCATCGCGAGTCTGTTTTTTCGCCCCGTTCAAAGGCGATACGATACGGCGTCCAGAGTTTTTGGATCGCTACGCTGATTCGAAACGGAGGTACGGTACGGACAAAAGAACATCTGGACTCAGCTTATTATAGGATTTTCCTTAAAAACGATAATTGTCATTTCAAGTCTTAGCAAATGGCTTGTTGATATAGCAAAGATGCAGCTGCGTCTCATGAACGTAATGTTTTCGCCACTTGCGAAAGGCGGTTGCGGCGAAAAAGACAAATAGATAAATTCGACCATACATTAAGTCTGTCGCCACCCTTTAACATACAATACCGTTACCAATGGTATACTATCACCAAAATGGTATAGGTACTACGAGTATCGTGTCCGCACTGTGCACATACCTTCACAGCCAAGATAGGCTACATTAACTACATAAGAGGATACGCTCGTAATCCACAGCTGGGGGCAATCCGGGACATGTGCTGTAGTAGAAGGTATGTGTTTTAGAGATACTCGTAAATAGGTAGGAAGTAAGAAGTTTATTAGATACACAGACACCTTTTTACAGTTCACACACACAAGTTCCACTTGGTAATGAAGGAGTGGTAGACATTCAGATAGTAGAGGACAGCACGGATAAATATTTAACACGAACCCAAGAAGGTTCTAAGGCACCTTGTTCCTCATACCCCTAAAGTGCCTCGGGCGCCAGCAACAGAGGACATCAAATAACCAGCACACCGTAACCGCAGGCGCACATATAATCTATCTATTTCTTCCTTTTTTACAACAGTTTTGGCGCCCCTGTTGGATTGGGGCATTATCGATCGATAAAATGTGATTAATATGTTGCTGTCAAAATTTTAATTTCCGGAAAATTAGAATTTCGCCGGCTACAGTAGCACATGCCCCATATAGGATTGGAGGGGGGCGGCAGACGGCAGTTATGCCCCGCTTTAAAAAAAACTAGATCCGGGGCTGTCTGTAGCCGAAATCGGCATGGGAATAATACGACTCTTCAGTCAACGTTCCAAATTCAAAGTTCAATCGTTTTGACTGCCTATTATTTCGCCCTTAAATTCATGTCAATTTCCGTTGCTTTAATGACAAGAGTTATTCGGCGAACACGACACTGCCCGAATTAACCCGATGCCGAGGTATTTTGATTAATTATAGCCCTTCCGTTTTAATTAATTACTCTGTTCTTAGGCTTTTATGGATTACGTAATAAAAGTCGTGTTTATTTGTAGAATTTAGGTTTGTATAAAGTTAGGTTGAAGGTATTTTTCTCATTAAAATGTGTTTTAGAGTTTAAAACATTGTGTAAATCTTAACACCTAGGTTACATTTAGATAATGTTAAGTGTCGTGCAGATCGGCGCGACGCCTGACCCAATACCGCGACGCGACTAACAAAACAATTTCTAAGAAAACTTCACGGTAGAACAATAGAGATGTTGATTTTTTTTGTCCGTCAGATAGATAATTAAAAAATCTTGGACACGTATTTTTTCTTTTTTTACGTAATCTAAAGATAACGGCAAAACATTGAGTTAAAATGTGGCGTTACTTTCCGGTACATTTTATATTGACTTGTGTCGTAGCGAGCTCCCCAAGTTTAATGCGTTTTATCGTTAATTATTAATATGATAAAGCAAAAAATACGTGTCTAATATTTTTTTATTATCTTACTGACGGATTAAATAGTTTTTTTTTTTTCAACATCCCTATTACCGGTGTCGCGTTGCGCGACAAGTGTCGCTAGGCTGCACGAGCCTTTATAAGTACCTGTAACAATCATATTATACGTATTATTAAGAAAGTCTTGCACGTTTAGTCGGGTTAAATGAATAAATGTAGAGTTAGTTAACCCGGAGTTAGGTAATTAACACTTTAACTCTTATTACGCGTTGCGCCACTAAAAAGTAACTCCGGGTTAGTTAACCTGACATTAGTGCGTTTGAATTGGGAACATTGCAGTTCAATCGACGAAACATAAAATATAATTGCAATGTCTGTGCCCTTTTACGAAATCCGACCAAAAATTTATGAACGAACAATAAACGGAATTTATATACCCATCTCTTTTACCCTACATTACGATACGTAATAATTACTGATATTTTAATTTTATAACATCATATTTCATTTTAATCGTATTGTAAGTGGTTTCCATGGAGATTTAGTTTATTGATTGACGAAAACATCGGATATATAAGGAAAAACTTGTTTTAAGTTTTTTATGTATTTATTATTGTATGAGTTCATAAATATATTGCTTGCTGATATAGTACCGAATAATATAAAATACAAAATAATTTATCAGCGGTAGCTCATAACGTCAATTTATTTTGACATTACTAGCACTACTCAAAGTTTAGCGACGTAAGTACCTCTCCCACATCGGTGGATTAAATATTTAAAAGTTTTACCCTAGTTTTACCTCTAACTTTTGGTGACTAAAGATGAATTATTTGATTACCCCTGCTTAAGCTGTTAACTCCGAGCTATTTAGGATAACCCGTGAACGTGCAAGTGTGCCTTAGAGAATACGACTGATTCTTTATATGTGCCCGGTCGATGGCAGTATGCCCCCGCCCCCTGTTACATTGGACTCTTTTACTGGCGAAATGTAGGTGTACTACAGGAACCTACACCTCCGACTAACCCTTCGACACGTGTTTATATGTCTTAGAGAAAAGATCGAAATAATGAAATTAATATTAAATTACAGTACAAATATTTTCTTAATGTCCCTCGGCAAACTTCGTGTTTCGTCAGTCGTCGGATTTCTATCAGTTGCAATTTGTAATTATGGTGGACGCGGGCGCAGTGGTAGGAGTCAATACGTTCAAGCACCAAGTGCAAAGGCTAACTGATAGAAATCCGACGACTGACGAAACACGAAGTTTGCCGAGGGACATTAAGAAAATAGCCTGGTCATCATAATAATTGTTTCAGCCAAAAGACGTCCACTGTAGGCCTCCCCTCAAAAGTAGCCTTGACCGCTACCTTAGACAGGCCGCCGGGTACTAGGGGCCGTTTTTTCTTAGTGCTTGACATTGGGGAGGGGGGGGGGGGTTGCCATAATCACCACTTTGGCAGGCGGGTTGGCGATCGTAGTATGATATTAAACTGCATAGAGAACGCAGCTGTCCATTCTCTAGTAAGTCCCTTAGTCGCCTTTTACGACACCCACGGGAAGAAATAGGATGTTGAGTTTGACGTCCAATCTAGATGGGCCATAGAAACACCTCTACGATCTTTGAATGACACCATGCGCCCAGACTCGTTAGCCTGTGAACACGAACCCAAAATACAATTTATAGCTTCTGCCTGCAATTTTGCCCGCATGATATATTGGCTCCCGACCCACCGCGTCGTATCGCATCGCTGCTACTTCGTCGTTAGGGTTCTTTCTGCCCCGTTTTTTATTTTTTCTCGCCTGCTTATGCTCGTAGCGTGATGTTACATAGCCTATAACCTTCCTCAAGAATTGGAAGAATTACACTGGTAGTTCCGGAGATTACCCCCTACATACAAACAAACATATTTTACCTCTTTATAGTCCAAAGTCAAACAATTTATTTCAATTAGGCACAAAAGCTTCGTGCAGACCAGCGCGACGCGACACCGGTTATTGCTATACCGTCAAGTTTTCTTAGAAATTGTATTGTTCGTGTCGCGGCGCGGCGTTGCGTCGCGCTGGTCTGTACGATCTTTAAGAGGCACTTTTGAACGTCAATTTTACACAAAATAGAATTGATTCTAGTCGCCCCTTCCAAAAGGTAGTTCTCGTATGGAGAAGAATGGGCAAGAAACTCCACCGTTACTCTTTTTATAATTTAGTACCTAGTACATAGATAGAGATGAAACGCCACACAAATAGAAGTACATTTAATTTTCAAACGCAAGTTGCAAAATACATTAAATGTATAATTCAAAATACCAAAAGGGTTTATGTGTTTATTCTACGAAGTCTAACATACTCAAGTAAAATTAATGAAGTATGTATGTAGATCGAAAATTGTAGTTGTATGGACAAACTGTGTTCATGATGAATTTCAGTGGAAATTCCATTCAATGTTGGAAACATGTTTCTATAAATACTTTGGTAAATGTGCATGTATTTTATATGCTGCAAATACTAAGCTCTAATTACTATCTATTAATGTATATTATTTAATTGAAATGGGTGAGGAGCTCGTGGCTAAGTAATAACTGCTGCACGGGTCGATCTGTCAAGTTAAGCTACGCTTGCCGGGGTTGGTCTGTGGATGGGTGACCATCTTTACATACCGAGACTCCACCGTACCTCGGAAATCACGTTAAGCCATTCAAAATTCAAAAATTCAAAATTCAAAAGTCATTTATTCAAACTAGGCTGATAATCAGCACTTTTCGAACGTCAAAATTACATAAGACAGTCCCCCAAAACGCCCACCCTTCACCACTTCCTAGTGCGTTAGCTGGGAAGAAGAAGTGGCGCAACAAACTCCCCAGCAGCACAGCTGTCTGTTCAGTTAGAAAGAAAAAAAATGACTCTATATAATAGTATTCAACATACTTAATTAACCTAATTTAAATTATTATCCATATGTTAGCTAGCACACGCCAATATACCAAACAAAATCATCGAGAACTATACTCGGGCAGAAATAAAAACTAAACGTAAACAAAACTTAACGTCTTAATAAAAGCCTCCAGGCATAAAGGGCGTGCCCGCTTACATAAAGCTGTAACTGGAAGTTATAAATGATAAACTAGGACCATCGAGGTAAAATAAATAAACAGTTAATTACTAATAACAATAAATAATATGATCTATTGTCGAGGTCACTAGTTACATATTGCAATACAACTCATTAAAAAAAAACATTGTAATGAGTAGATTATGTCAACAATAAATTAAAATTAAATTAAAATAAACAATTATATGAACTCATATAACCTGTCAGTAGGTAAGCTAATTCTGGTGAAAGAACATAAAAATTGTCTTGAGTTAATCACAGCGACCAACTATTCTTATCATTTAAGTAGTCGTTGATAGAATAGTATGCCTTTGAACAAAGGTTGGATTTTACTTTCGTTTTAAACGCATTAAAAGGCAAATCTAGCAAAGAAGAGGGTAACTTGTTATAAAAGGTTATACCAAGCCCAACAAATGAGTTATGAACCTTATGAAGCCGGTGAAAAGGAACTCTTAGTTTTCCTTATTTCTAGTGTTAACATTGTGAAAATCACTGTTCTTACTGTATAAATGTATATTTTGCCTAATATATAAGATGTTGGCGAAAATGAATTGAGATGCCACTGTGAGGATACCAATATCTTTGAAAAAATCTCTCAGAGAAACTCTGGGGCCTAGCTGGTAAATAGCTCGAACAGCTCAGCATTGGTCCCAGCCGTCATTCATGAATCTTTGACAGTCCTTACGGGCCGTCAGAAGCCCGAACGTCTGACAATCAGTCTTACCAAGGGGTATCGTATTACCCAGTTACTGGGTTGTGGAGGTCAGATAGGCAGTCGCTCCATGTAAAATACTGATATTCAGCTGAATCCGGTTAGACTGGAAGCCGACCCCAATAAAGTTGAGAAAAGGCTAGGCAGATTGATTTAATTGAAATGGGTTTATATTTTACACAGTTAAATATTATTGCAGTTTTTATAATTTACTAGTTTCCGCCAGCGGCTTTTCCGCGTGATATCTTTATAAATATGTTACTCAGTGATAATATAGCATTCTACTGGTGATAGATTTTTTTAAATCGGTTCAGTAGTTTTTGAGTTTATTCATTACAAACAAACAAACAAACATACATACAAAAAATTTGTTAAGATTTACAATCAATGCATGAATAGTTGCCATATCAATCAATCTGCCTTCCTTTTTCCATCTATGTTGGGGTCGGCTTCCAGTCTAACTGGATACAGCTGAATACCAGTATGTTATATGGACCGACTGCCGATCTGACCTCCACAACCCAGTAACTGGGTAACATGATACCCCTTGGTAAGACCGGTTGGGTACTTTTTTGAATTCTAACTACCCGTAACGACTGTCAAAGATTGACAAATGACAGCCCGGACCAACGGTTCCAAGGCCCGGAGGGGTCTCGATATGTATTGGATGGTCACCCATCTACGAACCGACAGCGGCAAGCGTAGCTTAACCTTCGCACGACCCGTGGGGTGTTCTCATTTAGCCTCAAAAGTTGCTATATGATTTCTGATATACACCGTGATATTTTAGTCGTCTTACAGAAGCGGCCCGATTCATGTATCCAATGACTACTAAACATTCATTAAAAAAAATATATATACACCGTGACATTTTAGTCGTCTTACAAAAGTAGCCCACTTCATGTATACAATGACTACTAAACATTCATTAAAAAAAAATTATATACATCGTGATATAGTCGTCTTACGAAAGCAGCCCGATTCATGTATTCAGTGACTACTAGACATTCATTAAAAAAAAAAATACACCGTGACATTTTAGTCGTCTTTCAAAAGCAGCCCACTTCATGTGTTTAATGACTACTAGAAATACTTTTTTTTTT
This sequence comes from Agrochola circellaris, assembly GCA_914767755.1. Classification (NCBI taxonomy): domain Eukaryota; kingdom Metazoa; phylum Arthropoda; class Insecta; order Lepidoptera; family Noctuidae; genus Agrochola; species Agrochola circellaris. The sequence goes on along the minus strand of OU611850.1, from coordinate 6,249,968 downwards.
TTTAATGATGCCGTGACATTTTAGTAGTCTTACAAAAGCAGCCCGCTTCATGCATCCAAAGACTACTAAACATTCATTAAAAAAATGATATACACCGTGACATTTTAGTCGTCTTACAAAAGCAGCCCAATTCATGCATCCAATGACTACTAAATATTCATTAAAAAAAATATATATATACACCGTGACATTTTAGTCGTCTTAAAAAAGGCCACTCAATGTACCCGACTTAAAATACCTCTAGGAGCAATTAAACAATTGTTACAATATATCAATTTTTTTTAATGATTGTTTCTTCGTCTTTGGATACATGAAGTGGGCTGCTTTTGTAAGACGACTAAAATTTCACGGTGTCTAATCCGGCCCCCTAATTGTGTAGCATACCTACTTTCAATCACAAGCCAAGGGTTTTGAAAGACATTTCAAATACAAAATTCGTCTGATCAACAACGTGACTAACGCAAGAACGTGGCTGAACTGTCATAATGAAAGGCATTGCGATCGATTGGCCACGCGTTTTCACGATTATAACAATTCGATTTTATAATTGTGTTCATTATTATAGTTAGACTGTTTTATGTCCTGACTAAGGCTTAATTTACGTTTGCTCGTAACGGAATAGAAGCGAATTTTTGTCACGAAATTGGGTCCCAGAATAATGAACTTTATGTCAATTGTTTGACGTACTAAACTAGATTCGAGCTGCTTGCTGCGGGTATTTCCGAGAATGCGCGAGAATTCTCCGGAAGACGCCCGACCTGTTTTTCTGCTCATATCTACAACAAAACGAAAAAAAAACAACTGTCAGAATCAACTGGCATATTATGATTCTTTGACATGGTCTCATTAATAATACCCTAGATTAATGGGATATCAAAAGAAACACGGTGTATAGGTAAGTTAGGTAGGTTTAAATTAGTACGTCTCTTAATTTTATTGATTTACCTGTGTGCTGTGATTAATAGTAAGTATATTATGTCGTCGAAAAACAACTGAAATGAGCGTATACGAAATGGGAACACCTCTGCCTACCCCACTGTGGAAAACAGGCGTGGTGATAAGTGGTATGTCTATAAAATCTCTCACAACACAAGATCATACTCGTATTGTATCCAACAATGTATTAAAAAGAGCAGTTGTTACCCCTTCTTATAACTGTCTGTCCATACTTAGGTCGGTATTGCGTATATTTCAAGTCGCAGCTGTATCCAGATTAATGTCAAGGACGTGGCCATGACATTTATAGTGTCAAGGAAGCATGCACCGCAGCCCGGTCCCGATAGCTTCGGGATTTATCGACGGTATTCGGGACTTGTCGGGTTTTAGTGGAATTTGGTGCGAGTGAACGTGGCACGGTGCCTCATTTGCATTGCGGGGGAAAAGTTCTTTTGATGCAGTTTTTATAGTTTATCTTTTGTTAATTTTTGATGCAAGTAAAAAGTATTGCTTTGTTTTAAAGTTTGATATGTTTTTCAAATGATTGATTTCCAAATCGTACGTTGATTATGTTCGTCAAAATAATCTAGATTTCATAATGATTTCCAGTTGGCGACAGCAAACAGAAATCAATTTTAACCATAAAAAAATCTGCCTAACCTTTTTCCAACTATGTTGGGGGTCAGCTTCCAGTCTAACCGCATGCCGCTAAATACCAATATTTTACATGGAGCGACTGCCTATCTGACCTCCACAAACCAGTTACTGGGTAACATGATATCCCTTGTTAAGACTGGTTGTCAGACTTTTAGGTACCCGTAACGACTGTCAAAGATCTACGAATGACAACCGGGACCAACGGCTTAACGTGCTTTCCCAGACACGGAGGGGTCTTGATATGTAATACGAACCGACCGGTTCGACTTTCATCGACCCGTGCGGCTGTTATCATTTAGCCACGAGCCCCCCTCCCTTATTTTACCCACCCATGTTATTAAACGATTTTAGAGTCTACCACGCTACGCCTTGAAGACGTCACAATAATAAGACGGTCGATAAAATATACACCCATTCATTATCTCGTACAATAGTGACAGCCCACACCAATATTCGTAACAAAGCGTGCCAGATTTCATTATTCTGACTACATATTATAATTATTAATTGACCCAGGTGTCACATTGCGGAAATCCATTATAAAACCCGCCGTGTTGACACGTCAAGCGTCGAGAGCAGACACGTCAAGCATCGAGAGCAGACACGTCAAGCGTCGAGAGCAGAGAATCGTCGCTTGACGTGTCAACACATTAGGTTGGGGTTCACAACAAGTCAATCGTCATCCTGAGGATGCCTCGTTGAGAGGTGAAACACGTGTCGATTTCTTACAGGGTTCTTTATGACTCTTTAAGAACAGTTAAGCGGATTGGGTTAACGTCGAAATATATGTCGTCTATTGTATTTTACATATTATTGTAAACCACGGAACTTCTACAAGATAGAAATGACAACTTTTAATCATAGGCCGTTTTCACATTGGACGATAACGATAACGACACGATATCGTCGGCATACAATTACTACTAAACGCTTTCACACTGTTTCGGTGTAGTTAACGGTATCGTCGCCGACATTGATTGTCGTGCCGATATCGGCGGACAACACAGTGCACTTGTTCACTGCTGCCATTATTACTTCGAAAACACTATTACACTTTTGGAATCGCGCGGCGATGTAAGCTTTTGCTGGTGCAACGCGACTATTCGGGGCTGCTGTCGCATACCGCATTACAATAAGCAGTTGGCAAAGATTAATACTGATGGGACACTCCCAAATCATTTAAATAAAAAGCAACTCTTGCTACGACACGATAAAGTGCAATTCAGGTCGCACAGCGCTAATTACCCACAGTTATATTCACCTAGAAGTTGCCTCTCTTTCATCGCGTAACTCTTAGATATTCTGACTACGTTACACTCACTGAATTGGCCCAGCAAGACAGGCCCACCGCGTACTTGTAGCTTCATACCTAAACTGCGAAGTGTCCCATCTGTGCTCTTGGTTACATCTTGTCACATACCGATATCGTCCCGATATTGTCGCCCGATATCTTTGTCGTCCGAGCTAACGATATGTCAGTGACGTTATCGTCGCAGTGTGAAAAGGGTACTTGCACCATACTTGTGGTTCCTTCATTGCTAATAGAAGCCACAGACTATACAAATTTTTACTTGGTTATCGTCCAGTATGCTAATGAATGGTAATAGTAACTGATAATAAAATGCGAGGCCGGTGTAACCCGTTACGACCTTCTGTTTCTTTTTTTTCTTGTGCCAATCCTCATGGATAAGTACCCTCCGTCTGGGAAAAACGGAGGATTACGTTGGACTCCGACCGAATAAAACCCAACTGTTCCTTCTAGTAACATGAGTCGGGGGCTGATACTTGTACTTACATTCGGCCGCATCCCCAACTGGTATCAGCCCGCCATGTCTAAATGGCTCCATCACCAAGTGCGGCCGGTCCCACGACCGCACGTCCTCCTTTAAGGCGTGCATGTAATACTGCGTGCCACCTCTTTGAGCCTTACTGCTCGAGCGACGACAAAGCCCCAATTTCACCGCCCGCAAGCCTCTCCTTATGGTCGCCGGAGATCGTTAACCGCCCTTCGACGCTCGGCTGGAAAAACTATTCCAGCCGAGCGTCCAAGGGCTGTACTGAGGAAAACAGAGAAAGAGGCATTCGGTACTCCAACGACTTATTCAGTAATAACATATTACATTAAAAAAACTTTTATATCTATTAGTATGGTGAATTTGTCACTTAAAGAAGTACCTACACAGCTTAGACATAGATAAAAAGTACATACAAATTAAGAAGATTAATTTAAAGTGTTTAAAATGTATTAACTTATTTTTTTGTTATAATGAAGATAAATAGGAGCTATTTTATCTTATGAAGACAATATAAAAGAAAAGACAAAATCATACGTCAAATACTTAATTAATTAATAGTAATATATTTAAAAAAAAATACAAAAAAGAAAACCGACTTCCAAAAAATAACTATAATTTCGGAAGTCGGCGGCAAAAAACGAAAATTCAAAACCAAAGACACCAAGTTTATATTTTTCACTTTTTAGTTGTGGTACATACCCCACACAAATTCGAAAACCACTACCTGCTATGTAAATAACAGTGACAGGAAGTTATCATCATATCATCGACATAAGTGGGAAAAATACGTATTATTGAAACTTACTCAAAAACTATCCAAGCAAAGTTAATAAAATTTATATGGGACCAACTTGGGAGCATACTTTTTCATACAAAAAAAGAATTTTCAAAATCAGTCCACAATTGACGAAGAAATCGGCGGACATACATAAAACATACATACGAGACGAACATTATAACCTCCTCTATTTGGAAGTCGATTAAAAATGATTATTATACGTAAGACGACTGCAATAAACGTGATCAAATATTATGACTCATCATGCTCCTTCCTACCGTTACCTCAATTTATTTGAAGTGGGCGCAGTACCTACGTCTTGCATACTATGTCAGTTCATTCCCTCTCAAAGACAGGCCAGCCGGCATCCTGCATTCCAGCAATGGGAACATGACAAGCTGATTATGCTATGATTCTCTAACAGCTGTCATCTTAGAGTTTACTTCCTTATGAGCCATTATAAAACTATCTTTCACTTATCCATCAATCTTTTCATATACTTAAAATATATAAGAACGATGTCTATCTTTTGCTCTATCTATCGTTCTAACACTATGGTAATCACTGAATACAATACGCTATGAATTCACCAAATCCAAATCAAGTTATTGGGTTTTTCCATGACGAATTTCTCAGTGACAGCCCGGAGTCTGGATATGTGCCCGGTTGATGGCAATATGCTCGCCCCCTATTACTTGGGACATTAACATAACTGGCGAAATGTTGGTGTACCAATAACACCTCTGCCTAAACCTTCGTGATTATAGGCGTGATGTTATGTTTATATTTGCCAATTCATCTCGTAAAAGGTAAACTAGCACTTGAATACATATTTGAAATGAAATTCCAATTTCCTGCATGAAACAACATTGTTTCAGCAACCATATTTCTAAATCACATACTATTCATATTAATCCCGAATTCAGTTAAGGTTTACCGGCTTTATGGGATTATAACGAAATTATGAATAAGCAAATGGATCGAGTCACTTGTCGTATATTGATTTATATACCTAAACGGGTTTCGTAGTGCGGGAGTCTGACATTAACATATTTATTTTCATAGACACTAATCTTAGGCCGCCATTACACTTGTAAGTTGCTTCCGTTAAATGTAAGTACGTAAGTAATTTATGACTGCGTAAGATGTAAGCAGAAATTACGATAAGCTACATACTAACAAGAGAGTTTATATTTGCAATTTAATTACTTAAGCGACTTACGTGAGGAAAACTTACAAGTGTAATTGGGCCGCCATTACAGGGAAATATTGAACAGATTCTCTAAAAAAGATTGTGCTTCAAATGATGGACACTTTTTTTTATAATTGAGCCTTAATTTAACTTTCTGGCCTTTTTTCACAGTTTTTCACAGTTATTAAGGTAGGATACTCTGATCAAACGAGTTAGGTTTGGTTGAAACTGTGACCAACCACGCGTGACCGAGCGAGCGAAGCGAGCGTTACCGCGGCAGCGCCCGGCGAGCGCTACATCCAAGTTGGATACAGTTACTTGGTTATTTAGTATTTTTAGGAGAACAAAATAGGATTTATTTAAGGTTCACAAAAAGAGGCGCAATCGTTATATTAAAGTGTTCATTCATATTTTAAGGAGCGCAAAATAGAAAAGAATAGTGGATCAATTAAATACATGCCCTAATCTTACCAAGGGGTATCGTGTTCCCACCCACTAAATGGGTTCTGGAGATCAGATAAGCAGTCGCTCCATGTAGTAAAATACTGGTATTCAGCTGCATCTGGTTAGACTGCAAGCCGATTCCAACATGATTGGTAAGAGGCTAGGCAGATGATGAAGCACTACTCCATCTGAAAATTGTTCCTGTGAGTCAACTACACAGATATTATTTTAATACTAGCTTCTGCCCGCGACTTCGTTCACATCGAAGTCGTAATACACCACAATATACTACGATAACAGCCACATTTTTATAAAACTTCCCTGTATACTAGGTTTGTAGTTTTGTACTCAACAGCCAAAATATACAGAGAGTCAGGACTGGTGAGGCGAGTGACCCAGAGCGAGCAAGCAACGTACAGCTGTCCGTGTGAGAAGCAGCTTGTCCTGAGGTCGACACCCGCAGCCTTCTTAAATTCCCGCAGCTATTCTTAAATTTTAACTCGTAACGAATTAATTAGAAATAGCAAGACGACTTTTCCCGAAGGCAAGATATACCTACATTGCGAGGAAACCCACTCTTTCGTACTTAATTCCCTTACACGTGTTATTCTGCTACTGTAAGTTCTACACGGTTATTGTATAAATGTCGGCAATCCGTTAAGGGAACGGAGAGGTCATTTGCAACCAAATGATCCCTCATGACCCCTATGCCAATGTCAACTATTTTCGAGTAATGTGACAATATAATATTTTAAAATTAATTAAATAAAATGAATCCCTATTTCCTTTGATCACGGCATCACGCGTGAACGGCTGGACCAATTTCGCTAATTCTTTTTTATTGTGTTTATTATTGTAAGGAGAAGGTTCTTACGGAAAGAAAAAATAAGAAAATTGGAAAATTTCAGAAAACTTAATGACTATTTTAGCTTCGCGCGTGGGCAGTTAGCGCGTTTGATGAATGTGAATTTAGCAGAGTAGGGTAGGTCAGTAGGTATGTAGGTAGGTAGGTATGTAGGTAGGTATGTAGGTAGGTTGGTAGGGTAAGTAGGTAGGGTAAGTAGGGTAGGTATGGTAGGTAGGTAGGTGAGTCGTAGATAAGTACATAGTGCTACCCGTGCGAAGCCGGGGCGGGCAGCTAATAATATTATAATAGTTTCCATGTTCTGCAATAGTCCTGCACCAACCAGGGATCGCGACTTATGCGGGTGAAATCGTGGGGCGCAGCTAGTTTGCTTATAAGTTTGAGGGGCCTTAAGCTCCGTTTACACGATGCAGAATCTTGGCATGAAATTAATGACTTGCATCATCTGAACATTGTTTATACGGTGCAATTTTTATTGTTGCTTCAAGTTATGGTATGCCACAGGCAATTATATTGCTCCGTGTAAGTGAGGCTTTAGGTAAATAAATACTGCGCTGTACACGATATTCACCACATTAGAGTTATTTACTGCCTCGTCGGTCTAGTGGTCGCAAGCGCTACTGCTGAGCATGAGGTCCTGGGTTCGATTCCCAGGTCGGGCAAAGTGTTGTTGGGCTTTTCCATCTGAAATTTCTCAGTAGCAGCCCGGAGTTTGGAATTTCTGCCCTTTTTATTTTTTTTTATTTGGGCAATTATCAAATAACTTCTCCCGCTCTGAGCGGAGCGGGAGGTGTCCGACTCTTACTGACTAAAACCCACCCGTGTTCCTTCAGTTGCCGGCAGGCATCCGTCCTGGCGGACCCCGTCAGTTGAGCTGACATCTCTTTGAGGCGCGCGTGGTGTTGGCCTATGGTGGCAAAAGGCTCGCCCCCTATTACATGGCACTTAAGCATAACTGGCGAAATGTGGGTTTACTGTAGGTACACCTCTGTCTAACTCGCCATGGAAACAAGACGTGATATTATGTTAGAGTTATTTACAACGCCAAAATTTATCTATGCTTTACAAATAAAGATGTGACATTTACTTTGACTTGGATTTTTTCATTCCTACGGCCAAGTATTGGTTGAAGATTCGTATTTTATTTATGTCAATTAGCTAGTCAGTGATAGCCTAGTGGTGTGACTGTCAGACTGCAAAGTCATAGGTCTCGAGTTCGAATCAAAGGCCTCCTGACAGACCTCTGACTTTTCGGATTCATGTGCGTATTGTATAATTATCACTTGCTTCAGAAACAGTGATGGTTCTCGACGGCATATGAAGCCAAGTCAGAGGCTCATGGGCGGCTTTAAAACTCTGACAACAGTTTAGTCACTAACCACACGAAAAGAAGAATTAGCTAGTCAGATTTATTAATAGCCTTAGAATAATGTATTTTTAAGGCCTCTGATCTTTGAAGTTTTTGTTTCACTGCACCAGCTAACCGCTCAAAATAAATATGAAAGAATTTTTACTAAATTAAAAGCACTTTTATGACTTCAGTCAGTAACCCTAGTGGTCTAAGATGCGACCTAGAGACGATCTTCACCCATCAGTTTAATGGATGAAAAGAATTTTATATCAAATTTAGTATATGAAAAAATATATAGCGGTTGGCTAAAAAAATCCTGGCCAGACTATGACTAATTAAAAATTCAAAAAGGTCTTTTTTTATTGCACAGTTCATTTAACGAATAATTCGTTTTAGTAACAAATGATTCTTTTAAAAAGCACTATAATATGCATTTATATATCACATATAACACCAAGAACATTCCTAAACTTAGGTGGCCAAGTAGTCGCCTATTTAGGTCATTGACTCCGAATTTACTAACAATTGGCAAAAGTCGAGTTAGTAGCAAAGGTTCTCCTTGAAAATCTCTTTCCATTGATGTATATCTTGCTATGTTAAAAAAAGTATTTTTTAAATTTTTGTGTAACACAGTCTTGCCATATATTTTCTAACATTCTAATATTGTATTTCTCGTAGTGTTTCGGCTATATAACTCGGAATTAACGATCATTGCTATTCAAAATATCTAGGCACTTAAAAAAAACCTATTTAAAGAAAAAGAAAAGAAAGAAAATACGTTTATTTGCGGTACACATGACGCAAAGAAAGAACAAAACACAAAAATAAACAATTTGGGGGAAAATATGCGTCACATCCACGCAAAACGGCCATCGCTTAGCTTTATTTACAGTATCTCTCGCTGCTTCTCTGATCATAAAACTTAAACTATTGTAAAGACATACCTGTAAGCTTTAATATGACGTACTGTATGTCAATGTACATGAATATTTTTTGTTAGGGCATAGCTCTCTACAAAATCCGGCCGTCCCCTTTGATTTAAAATACTTTTCATCCATTAAAAACATGGTCGTGAAGGTCGTTCCTAGGTCAGATCCTATAGAGAAAATGTGAAAATAGCCTTCATTTGATACTCGTTATAAAATACCGAAAAAGGTATTTTAAACGCTGACATTATAATTATTTATCCCAGCTCCCGGCGTACAATCTGTAAATAAGGGACGCCGTGTTCCGACATGTAGGATTGCAGATTTACGTAATTATTACTTTGGTTCATGTTGGCTTGTATTGGCGGATGGGTTTCATTCATTGCTGTATCGTTTTCGGGGAGGAAGAATTTCTATGTCAGCCAACTTTAAAAGTAAAAACTAGGGATTCTTTGGGACTCCCAGCATATTAAGAAGGTAAGGTAACTATGTTTGATGTTTCACTTGTTTATTCCTTATTAAACAAAAGTATTTATATAAATTAAACTATTTACAGGCACTTTTGAATTGTTAAGGGGTCGGTCAGTCAGATAATGAAACTAGTTGCCCATTCCAAACGTAGTAGGTACCTTTGGAGAAGAACGGGCATGAAACTCCATGGACACTCTTTTAAATTATTAGATTAAATGTAGAATTTATAATTATATGTGAGAACGATTTAAAAAAGACGTACACGGTAAAAGCGTTCAGAGGACAGTAAATAATATATAAGCCGTGATAGCTCACGAACATGACGCATGGATCAGCACCATTCGGCTCAACATTTTGAAGAGAGCTAAATGATAAACACACGCGCCACCATCAGCGCGACATTTGAGTGAGCATGAGATACTCTTAGCCGCCAAGGAACATGATCCTCTTACCCATAACCCTATTTATTTGTATGCTGATCTTAATACGCAGCGAGATAAATAGTTGTAGGTGTTGAGTATAAGATCATTTTGACAAAATGAAAAGGATTGTCGTAAAAAAAGAAATCTTGTATGAATAATAGTGCAACTTTTCGTGTCCTTTGACTACTCAAACCGAGGTAAATGTAGCACTATTCAGGTTTTAGGCCAAGGCCCATGGTTGGCTGTTCGATCCAATGTTGGTGGTGTTTCCCCAACATGTAAGCTAGGTAACATCCGGACCCTTATAATATTTATTGATGTCAGCATCTCTGTAATGAATTTCAAATGATTTGACCGCTTTTACAGCTCAATGAGATTCATTTTCAAATTGTACAGCTGCTTTTTTATGGATTGAGTAAGTCAGTTAGGGCTTAGTGGGAAAACGATCAATATTTTTTTCTAATAGGTACATTTCATAACCGTTCAACAAACAGAGGTCTAGAAAGACCAATGCGAAATCCAGTCATTCAGGATATGTAACATTTTCTAGAATATTTCGTGGACTGACTAAGAAGATCCTACTTACTTGACGTGTAACTTTTGCCTTGTATGGATATTAAATATTGAAAGTATTAAAAAATAACATGAGACAAACCAAAAAAATCACTGAGAATTCTCATTTGCCTGTAAATCCACAGGCACTCTCATAAAATTTTCTGAAATAGTATTTTCTCAAACATGCTTGGAAATTCGAGCATTCTTTTGACAACCTTCTTTGAGATAAATCGTAAATGTTGTACTGGTCGAATACATGCAAGCGCGGAGCCGGCACTGTTTGTATGAAAATCTATATCTACCGTGTTTAGCGGCCGAATAAATAACTATGAAAACAACAAACAAAAAATCTATCATGTTATTTCCTAGTAGGTAACTTATAGAATATTTTATTTAAATTTAGATTTGGTTTGCAAATAGAGCTGTTTAAAGTAAAGAAGAAACAAATGAACATTTTGGCGCTTGAAAAATTATCTTTGTTCGTCATTGATTTTGGAATTTATAATTTATTTACTTAGTCTGAATTTCTGCGCATTATTTGAGAAACGTCCTATACAAGCCTTGGTACCAGGCATTGATAGCCTCACGTATGGGTGCCACGGCATCGCATCGCCCCCAAATTTTCAAGATAGTCCATCAATGCCCTTGTTGCAGGCCGCAACAGTAATGTGCTATTTATAACAATAGCCAATAAGTCTTGACTTCTACCAATAAAAAAAATACATTCAAAAAACGAACCCACTTAATAAATTCAACAAACAATTGAACGCAAAAATATTTCAATAGCTGCGCTACCGTTGACAATTTTCATAGTGATTTTCATCGTTTATCTTTCGGCCAATTATTTCGTTGAAAAGGAAAATTCGTACATAATAGGAGTACCAACAATATGATAAAAAAGCCTCTATTGTGTTACGAATGGAGTTTCGAAAACACAAAAGGTATGATTAATTAAAAACTCAGTGTTCTTTGATAAAAGAAAAATAATCTGGATATACAAAATATTGAATAACAGATTAACTAACTGGGACCACGCCCGAGGAGGACATCATTCTAGTGACCTAACTGGTGATGTTCTTCAGAAAGGTCAGATGCGTAGTACTCGCAACCGGCGCGCGAGTATGACCAGATGTATGAACGTAAACGAGACAAAAGGAGTATGTATGGAGCGTAGCTGGTGGCGTTCTATAATTTTTACCTACCGCCTTTCTTTTTGTTTTTTGTGGTTGGGAAATTATCAAATAACTTCTCCCGCTCTGGGCGGAGCGGGAGGGCGTGTCAGACTTTTACTGACTAAAACCCACCCGTGTTCCTTCCGTTGCCTGTGTGCCGGGGCCACGATATCCCTTTCGGACAAACTCACAACCCTGGCAGGCATTGGCCCTAACGGACCCCCTCAGTCGGTGCTGACATCTCTTTGAGGCACGCGTGGAACACAACGCGCCGTCGACCCGGTCCTGGTCCTTATCGGACAGCGAGCTACCGGGGAAGAAGGCCTGAGTTTATGTATAGTATGTATGTAACTAACCACAAGAAGTAAAACTTGACCGTATAATCGTTTAACAGTGATAACCTAGTGGTGTGACCGTCGGAATGCCAAGTCATAAGTTTCGAGTTCGAACCCAAGGCACGCACCTCTGACTTTTCGGATTCATGTGCGTATTGTATAATTATCACTTGCTTTAAAAACTGTGAAGGAAAACATCGTGAGGAAACCGGGATGCCTGAGAGATATTTCTCAATGGTATGTGAAGCCAAGTCAGAGGCCCATGGGTGGCTTTAAAACTCTGGCACCAGGTTAGTCACTAACCACACGAAAAGAAGAAGAAGACCGTATCATCTAACTGTTTTTTTTTGAGTAACGATCACAGTAGGTAATTGAAAAACCGGTCAAGTACGTGTCGGACCACGCATAGTGAAAGGTTCGGTAGTTGGGGATGAAACTTTTAACTTGCACAGTATTGATTTTATATTTTATTTCATAGTATTTTTCGTAAAACAAACTTATTTCTGCAGTCATAACCGAAAATATAGTATATTTTAAAAACACGTTTTTTGTACAAGAAACGTGTTTTTGAAATATGCGATATTGCAGTACGAACGCGGAAGGTTTATCTGCCGAGTAGCCATAGGTAATTATTTCAAGGTCACTGCCAAGACATAATACTGTTTCTTTATTATACTATGTCTAAAGTCTCATTTACCGCCATAAGCTTAAAATCCAAAATGGAAGTAAAAACACAGTTTTAATTACTTTAAAAACGTACCCATTAAACGTTAAATTCAACGTTAAAAAAGGTTTTGTGAACGTGCGCGGAGAAAATTTAATTTATACTCGTTTGGAAGCAGCGCCTGATTCTGTGCCGTAACGTATGCCGTAATCTGCGCACAATGAATTTTAATTACTTTTCGTCTACGTTCGTTATTTTATTTGTTTTAAATACCTACTGAAAAGATATCAAGTCGTACTATAGAAGAACTTCACATCTTAGCAGTTTGAAAACAAAATCCCGTGAACACGATGACCACACCTGCTTAACGCCATTTGCGTCGACCAATGAAACAAAAAAAATACATAGTAATATTTTGTCATTATTGTTTTTTTGTTGTTCGTGTATTTTGTAGGCTCTATTACAATGATCACAGATGTCTGACCCTTTTTCGATCACTAGGAAGAGAACAAAAGAAACAAAGATGAAAAAGTTTTTAATTTTAATGTTTACTGTCTTTTTTTTCATTTAAGTACAAGAAAAGGGACACACCAAAAATTTAACGCTGCGATACTGTTGGTTGATGAGCTTTTTATAGCGGCCGAGCGCTGCAAGCAGAAAAAGTCTTTACGGCGCTTAGATATGAAGTTCCTCGATAGTACCTTATTTGGTTAAGTAATATCGAATCGTCAATAGGTTCCTTTGTTATTTGATAAGTCATTACTACCTCGTTGGACTAGTGGTCGCAAGCGCTACTGCTGAGCGAGAGGTCCTAGGTTCGATTCCCAGGTCGGGCTAAATTTTATTGGGTTTTTCCATCAGGAATTTCTAAGTAGCGGCCCTGAGTCTGAATTTGTGCCCGGTTGATGGCAATAAGCTCGCCCCCTATTACATGGGACTTAAACATAACTGGCGAAATGTGGGACCTGTCTATCCCTTCGGGAAATTTTATTCCTATTTCTGGAATTTTCCTCAAAAAACAACTTTGTTTAGATAAAAAAATCCTTTGAATTTTTGAATCTCCAATTAATTTGTTCGTAATATTGCTCTCTCCAAAATAATTAAGTTTTCGTTTCAAAAGCATTGACATTTAAATTAAAATACAAGAAACAAGACACTCGGCTCATTAGTTTTAATAAAGGTTTAGGGTTCCTTTGTTACTTGGAACCCTTTTCCAATCTTTATTTATGTACAGCTGAAGTTTTTTTCCTAAAAACATTAGATTTTTCTTTGTCGGTAATACGTTACTAAGTTGACTAATCGGAACGCCAGCGCCGCCTAGCGCGACAGAGTCTACAACATAATGTACGCACCGGCTGGAGCTAAGTAGACTTCATCGGTGGCGGTCAAGCAGTGAACACGTTTAGAAACTGTCGGGCATTCCGAATAGTAGTGTCGCGTGCTTACACTGCCCTACTAAGCCGCAAGGCGCTATCTCAAGCGGAGTAAGTTTTGACAAAATCGACTTTTTGTAAATTGTAATTTAAGGAAACATAAGGATAAAAAAATCTTCTTAGTGGTTTTTTTAAATGTTTTTAGTTAGATAGCGCTATTTGGCTGTTACCATTAGATGCAACATTGTTATAGCTATTGAATGGTATAAAAAATCTAAAAGGCCGTATCTCAGAGATAGCGCTTTTCTGCTTAGCAGTGCAGTACAGTGTGTGAATTGCTAGTGTGATTAATCCGATAGTAAATTATAATGTGATCTGAACTGTAAACGGTTTTTCTATTGCGCAGTAACCAACACTACTTACCCACAGTAGTTAAAATATGATAATAATGAAAGAGTCACATACTCCTGTCCGTTATATTGATATCATGATTACTTAGACAAATCTTAAGTTCCACACTTTACGTGTTGGCCATTTCAGTTTATTAGGTAAGTCTTAGGCTAATTTTGCCTCGTTAGTATATAATAGTGGTCGCAAGCGCTACTAATGAGCATGAGGTATTGGGTTTGATTCCCAACTCGGGCAAATTTTTATTGGGTTTTTCATCTGGAATTTTTCAGTTTACAGTAGCAGCCCATCGTCTGTTTTTAGGTGTTGTACTAAAGGTACAACTCTGCCCAATCCTTCGTGAATACAGGCGTAATGATATTAATTTTACAAGGTGATAAATCAAAAGTAATTAACAGCTAAAATACCAGCAGCCTAATTACGTAATGCACGATCAATAATAAATTGAAATGAATTGAAACAGATTGCTAGTCCATTACTTCATAAGTTCGAAAAAAAAAATTGAGCAGATTTTTTTTTCGAACTTATGAAGCAATGGACTAGCAATCTGTTTATGCATCTGCAGAAATTCATTCTAGTAATCGTCTGGCATTTTCGTTTACTTCAAAACTTTTGCAATGCAAAATCTTAAGATATTTAAAGATGTTAATTTTTACATCAAGGCAGAAAGTGTTTAGTAATGTAATTATGATGTTTAATAAGATTAATAATCAATCAGAACTCGACTAAAGTTTAATTAGAAAAACACTGAATATTACGAATTATGCGTAGGGTTGGCTCTCACAAGGAACTGCAAATATACGAAAGATTTTTTTTTTAAACCAGTAAGGAACACCATCATTTTCAATGCCTTTCCCTGTGTCGCGTATAGACAAAAATCTCAGATGCACAAACACTCAAACCTGGAACAACATTTTGTATTTGTCATAGGCACACGACGTGACGTGTTTTATATACGCTTGGGTCTAGACCAAAGGTAGTGCTGGCAGGCCAAGGAAGCACTCCCCATGATTGACGGCCGCCTCATGAAACAACCGTCGACGCGCGTTGCACGTAACATAACGCTATACAAAAACGTCGCGTGCATTAATATGCCCTTATTCGTCAAGGGATCGAATCGTGGACACCGATTCCTTAGACATTGCACCTTGCCGTCGCCGTCGTGTTAAGGCGGGTATCACATCTCCGCCGTGAAACCATAGCAGCGAAACTGGAGTAGTTCCACCATGACTTGTCCACAAACGGAACAAAAACGAAACTGCCTGTTCTAACGTACAGATTTGATTATGATTCTATCTCTTTCCCACGTGATTTTGCCCACTACTGATTTGATTGGACCGCAACAAAATGGCTTCCTGAAAGCGGAGGTGTTACCGGCTTCCGAGCAGATAGGCACCCGTGTATGAGTGCACTAAAAACACCAAAAATCGGAGTAGATGCCGAGATCTCGTCAGGCGAATCACATCAGCCCCTGTACAAAAACTACTTGAAGACCACGACTGCTCTGTCAAGAGTATAGATGTACTAGATACAGATAGGTATAAACGTACACCATTATTTGCGTAGAGATGCAGAACATCGTCTTTAAGTTGTCCATCTGGGCCCAAAGGATGATGAAGGCTAGAAAGGGGATGATTTTGGAGACGACTGCTAATAGAGATGGATGAATGAAGACATGCTGCGCCAATCCCAATATAACTTGGGATAAGGACAGGACAAAAACGATCTGGAGTAGTGGTGGCCAAGGTAACGGCCCCGACTTATGAGTTGTAGGTCGTAGGTTCAAACCTAGACAGGTGCTTTAATCATTTTATCATCACTGCTCTCAAAATGCTGAAAGAAAACATCGTGAGGAAACCGGCATGTCCTAAAACCAAAAAAAATATGACATTATGTGACATCTGCTAACCCGCACTGGGTCCGCGTGGTAGATTACAGCCCACTCCCTCTCGAAGAAAGGAGGTCTGTGTCCCAGCAGTGGGAACATTGAAGACGGATTATGATGATTAGCACATTACATTACGTTGTTATGATTAATTACAAAATAATGTATTGAACGTATACATCCGCTAATAATTCCATGTTTGTTTGGGTTGGGTATATTATTCAAGATCTCCTTTTGCTAATGTTGATGATGATGACAGGATGTTGTATATATGCTAGTCGCGCAGTAAACTCTGTTTGCGCGATGCAGGATTTTGCGTGACGTCAGTAAGACGGCATCTGCCGTCACAGTTGTTTTTGGTGTAACTTACAATTTTGTGTGGGCCCGTCAGCCACCCATAAATATTTTTATTTCGTCTGACATCCATATTTTATGAATGACATTGAACTTTCACCACCACGTTAACTTTATGATTAAGTAGTAATATAATATTCTTCTTTTCAGAACGTGAAAGGTCAGAAATCTTTTATACGAAATATTATTAGTAGTCGAAGTTCTTTCAATGCATTGATAAATACTTTAATAAGTTTTGTATGACAGCTAATTTATTCCGTAATTGCCTGTTTTGGGAAAGTCAACTGAAGTTTATAATTATAATTTTATGTTGAAGTTTTTGAGTTGCTTCAAAGCAATTTCGGCAACAAGTTAAATGAATGAGTTTTGTGATTTGAGGGTATTTACCCTTTGGAGGTATGAGGAACAGGGTGTAAAGTTCACTCATCCTCTTTTAGAAAAGGGAGGATCCTCCAAACAGACGGGCGTTGTGTCTGGCAGACAACTGCCCGACGATTGCTGTCGGATAGTCTTATGTATGTCGTTCGCGCAGTAAACTCTAATTGCGCGATGCAGGATTTGTGTAACGTCAGGTCTTTGATGCGTAGTTCGCATGTGGCGAGGTAGATGGCGCCACATCCCTATACCATATTTAGTAAATAGGTCATAGTTTATACCGCAGTCGTCGCAACATGTATTTTCTTCCATACTTCTCTATCAGTCGTCATCTCAGTAGTCACCCCCTTTCTACCCATATCATCTTTCACACAGTCCATCCATCGTTTCTTTGGTCTTCCCCTCTTATAGCCATCCACATTCACACCACTAGGCAGTTAAAGCCTACTGGTTTGACCGTCAGACTGCCAAGTCATAGGTCTCGAGTTCGAAACCAAGGCACGCACCTCTGACTTTTCGGATTCATGTGCGTATTGTATAATTATCACTTGCTTCAAAAACGGTGAAGGAAAACATCGTGAGGAAACCGGCATGCTTGGGAGATATTTCTCGACGGCATATGAAGCCAAGTCAGAGGCCCATAGGTAGCTTTAAAACTCTGACACCAGGTTAGTTACTAACCACACGAAAAAAAGAAGATCTATGTACATTCAGTTTCAAAACTTTCCTCACTCTAGGCAATTTACTTTATCGCTAGATATCATTTTAAGGTACGGCGTTGAATAACGTACGGGATAAAATGTAGGTAATGTTTGAAAATGTGAGTTTGGTGTTTGCAAACAGTCACTACGCTCGCAGGTATGCGCAAGCTCCTAGTGAAAAGCAAATGTTTGGTTAAGAAAAACATTGCAGATTATCCCGGCTCTATGGCAGTGGCAAAAGTTTACTATTGGGATTATTAAAGGTGACAATTGTCAAAACGTATTAACTTATGTACTTTATGAAAGCAGGAGTTTGGCCAAATAAAATTCTAGAACACTGTTGACACAACGGTATGTTTTTAAAAGTTCTCAAGAAAGTATTTTCCAAGACCTGTTACAATTATGTTCTACCCTAATTTTGCAATTTTAGTCGAAGTACAATCAAGTAATTATTGGAAGTCGTATATAATATTCAATTAACTATTTAAACGTACATTTAAAGACGTTATAAATGAAAGTCGCTTTTCGTGTCTGTTTGTGTGACAGCGTTGTTCTATTAAACTAGGTACGCACATGCAACGGATTTTGATGCGCTTCTCACCACCATTTAGAGTTGTGTGTTTAATACATTAATATGAATACTATGTACTACTAATGTGTAATAATTGAATCAACTATAAAGCATTTCTAAATATGAATTCTAATGTCATACATTAAAATCTCTGGATGATACGTCATACCTGACGGATGCCTACTTGGTGTTGCCAGCAGTCATTAGTCAGCCTCTTTGTGTCTAAAACCTACCATATTCCTTGGGTATATTATTTAGCAGCTTCAGTTCCGCATCATAAGGCAGCATGTAGTAATTGCTTCGGGTCGGTTTTATTTTTCAACAAGTACTGCCAAATCAAACCAAATAAATGTGTCGTACGCCTTAGTGGGAATTTTACATGATAGAAATCATGAAATATTATGACCAAAAACCATCCACATTAGACATTTTTATTTCATCTGCACAAGATTCGAAATCCTATGAAAAATATATAAATGTCATAAAACAATGTTATTAATCACCGCGATACGCAGACTCCACTCCGGGACTAGAATATTAGTTAGATCAAATCAAAAACGTATAACCCGACGCCAACCGGTTTGCTTCTAGAAATGGAAAAAATCTAACAATTTCCTTCGTTATTAAGTCTTGATGATCCTTAAAGGGCACAGAGTAAAAATTTGTAGTTAGTAATTTCCAGTATAATAGTTTTCACGTCTTCACATAATGCAACTAAACTATTGTGGCTACTCAATACGAATACTAGAAAAATTGTCTGCAACCATCACAGTCAAAGCATTCGATGTTTTAAAATCTTACAGACTTAAAATAATAATAAAATATGTACAAGTATATAAAAAAGGAGGGAAAATAATAAAAAATAAATTAGGCAGCTGATTCTTTGGCCAAAAAATAGGCCAGCCGGCAGCAGGTTCACGTGAAGAGTCGACCAACCGCTTGGCGATGTCTCGAAGCTATACATATTGTTTATTCTGCAATATTTTAGTGTACCTATGTAGTTAACTATAAATAAAATAGTTATTATCATCTGCCTAGCTTTTTCCCAACTATGTTGCAATGGGCTTCCAGTCAAACCGGCTGCAGCTGAATACCAGTTTTTAAATGGAGCGAGTGCATTTCTGACCTCCACAACCCCCTTTTGGTAAAACTGGTTGACAGACTTTTGGGCTTCTGACTAATTGTAACGCCCGTCAAAGATGTACGAGTACAAATGACAGTCGCGACCAACAGCTTAACATGCTTTCTGAGGTACGTATAGGCCTAGTTTTCTGGGTGGTCATCCACCCATGAACTGACCGCGGCAAGCTCTCCAACGGCTGACTTATTAGTATTACTTGTTAAAATGTTAGGAATCGTTTAATTTTGCAATGTTTGTAAGTATGTGAGCACCATGTATCTATCACATAATTAATTTATCTGTAATTGCTTAATTTTTCATTCTTTTTACCTATTATCGTGGTATAGTAATCTTATTCTAGATGCATCGTCTTCACATATAATTATATAATTAATGTATACAAAATATTGTTAAAACATTTTAAAAGAGTAACGGTGGAGTTTCTTGCCCATTCTTCTCCATACGAGAACTACCTTTTGGAAGGGGCGACTAGAATCAATTCTATTTTGTGTAAAATTGACGTTCAAAAGTGCCTCTCATGTGCCTAATTGAAATAAATTGTTTGACTTTGACTTTGACTTAACCTAAATAATCCCAACTAAAACACGGCATGGCTTAACTCAAGACTGTTGTCGCGCTGCATATTCTTACTCTATGTCGGACATAAACCGACACGGCGGTCGTCGTGGAAATAAACGTTAATTTTTATGATTCTTTTTATTTGATGCGCTTCGTGAAGTAGGCTGCATGTATCGTTTGAAAATTATGTCAAGGGTTTTATGGAGATCTGCTATTTAAATGTATGTTCTTTATTCGTCAGATATTTTTATTTTTACACCCTCGACAGGCGAATATTATACGGTGAACCATTTAACTGCTCCGTATGTCTCGTGTTGCTGAGCGTGGGGGACCTGGTTGCAATTCCCAGGTCGGGAAAAGAGTTATTTTTCTTAAGGTTTTCTCAGGGCAGCCCTAAGTCTGGATTTGTGCCCGGTTGATGGTAATAGGCTTGCTCCCTCGCCATGGGACTTAAACATAACTGGCGAAATGTAGGTGTACTATAGGTACGCCTCTGCCCAATCCTTTGGGGAAACAAGGCGTGATGTATATTTGACTTTACCTAAATAAAGGTCCATTCAAAGATGAATTGGAAGAATAGCTACTGAACATAAAAGTAATGCTACCTACACGAACATCTACACGTAATTTTGTTTCATATAATTAATCTCTTAAAAGAAATTAAGAACACGATGTACAGTATAATAAAACAGTAACATAATACTCTAAAACAGAATCCCCAGCAGCACTTAATTCTCAAACACTTGCTAATTATAACAATTACTTAGTTTATGCTTTCGCGAACAGTTTTAATCTCTGAGCGAAACTGCCATGTTGAGGTGAAGTTTAATGGACTTTTTGCGGTTACATATATAGTGATGGGACACCCCGGGAATCGAGTTTCAAAAAGGTAATTGAAATAATGTAAAAAATACAATTAATCTAGAAAACCAGAACTTGGATTTTACAAAAAATAACTATAACACTTCGCTTGTAACCTTTATTCTTTCAACACTTACGCCCTTTGACGGCATGGTTTTTTTACGGTACGGCGTATAAACCGCCCCATAGAATAAACGCGTCTGTCAACAAGCTTCTATAGTGATCTATAAAACACTGACGACCATGCCTACACACGGTGAATAAACCCTAGTTTTTCACAGTAAGTAAAACTTGTCTGTAGGCTTTCGCCTGGGGTCCTACTTAAACAATATGGGTGAAATCTATGGGACAATTCTAGTAATTTTAAGAACGTTTGCAGTCTAATCTCAGTATCAATTTGTCAAAAATTATATGACATTTGATTGTCGCTCATATGAGATAGCGGCTAGAATTATAAACATTTTTAATTACGGGACTGGTATTGGCCTTCTGGCGTCAGCGTAAACGTCGATGATTTTAACTGCAGCGAACATTTCAACGAAACCATCTCAGTACTTACATTTTCAAAGCAACCTTCTTGACACGGCGTGCGGCAAGATGCTGTATTAAAATTTGGTCTATAAAGAGCTGAGCAGACGACGCACAATATGGAAACGTACGTATCTAACGCGCACGCGCAAAATGGCGGGATTTCCATACCATTCCAAACTGTCGCATTACGCTTAAAGGAGGACTAACTTTGCCTACGGCATCGCTCGCGTAGAAGTCGAAAATATCCTCCGGGAACGTAGTACCAGGATAAAAAGTATTCTATGTCATAATCCAGGTCATGGTCTACCGCGTGCCAACTTTTATTTAAATCCGTTCAAACGTTTTGTCATGAAAAGGTAACAAACAGACCGACAGAATTATTTTCGCATTAATAATATTAAGTTCTAGCTATTGCCTGCGATTTCGTCTGCGATCCAGGATAAAAAATAGCCATGTCTTTTTCCAGGTTATGTTTTTTCATGATCACCCACGTGCCAAATTTCATCCAAATCCGTTCAGCCGTTTCAGCGTGAAAGCGTAACAAACAAATTCACTTTTGCATTTCTAATACGCGGTTTCGCCCGCATAAGTCTCGATCCCGTAACAATATATCCTATCCCCGGTTATGTGCCAAGTTTCGTCCAAATCTGTGAGTCATTTCAGCGTGAAAGCGTAACAAACAAACAAACTCACTTTAGTTAGGATATGAAGGTGTGGATTTCACCTCAAAGCTTGGGCTTTCTCAGACCCTATTGAAATCCGAGCCGCTACCAATGAGATACTGTTCTGGCAATGTGAAGGATTTCAAGAACATAGTTCTACTAGTTATATTGTTTGAAGCCGCAATCCCTTTATCTGCTCCCGACCTTAAGTTACTTAAGTCAATGCGGTTTTGAGTGTTATTCTGATACCTTTGAGCATTTAGTTGTATGGCAGGCAATAACTTAGTTCAGAACTGTCTTGTTGCATACAATTTCAGAAGTTTACACTGAGTTCTGTTGTAATTCGTTCCTGAGAAGTGTTTAGTCATTGGTTTTGGTAAATATTCTTTAATCAAGATGAAATATTTGTAATTTCTATTTAAGCGGTGGTGATTTTTCCAAGTTCCCCATTATCATAATGCCATGGATGGGTAAAAGGTAAGTTTCGTGCTCCCCTAGATTGTGCTTATAATTAAATTATACCTGATTAAAATCATTTATTATCTCACAAATGTACATATCTAATAATATGTCATATTATGAAGCACTGGTATTAATTTACTTTGGCTCTATGAATTAGCCAGCGGTCGGCAAACTCATTGGTCAATAGAGCCAAATATCAATACTATAACGACTAAGATTTCTTGTGACAGCCAAACCTTTCTGTGTGTCCAAACTGACACAATACACTTTTCTTAATACTTAAAAAACTCCCATCCTCTTTCACTCCACAACGCTTCCTAAAATTGACTTGCTAAGAAGTAGGATGCTTTCATCGTCATCATGTCGGCTGATAATAATATGATGAACGCATCTTACTTATTAATAAGTTAACCTTGGAAAATAAGGTGCAATAATTGATTAATTTTCGATGTCCTGTTAATTTTTGGTTAATATACTGCGGAAATAAATCTATGAATCTTATTTTTTATCTATTTTTTATTTATCTATGTTATCTTGCTTAGTGACCGAAACCTCGACCCCCGCACGTATCTACGCTCGTACTCATCGACATTTGTAGAGAGCCGCACTATAAAGGCCAAAGAGCCGCAATTGGCTCGCGAGCCGCGGTTTGCCGACCTTTGAATTAGACCATGCCCAAATAATATTAAACCTACTTTATTTATTTTTAACATACTGTACAGTAATATTTGATTCCCAAAACGTGTCGCATCACTAGTGTCACGCCAATTACTCCAACGTTTACACTGACACTCAGCGGTCATTGGACCGCGGGCTTTTTAGCCCGAGTAGGCTTTTAGGTTAAGTCCTGAAAATAAGGTGGCAAATTAGTAAAAATTTGTCCTGGTGAATAAGGCCCTACCTTGAAAATAAATGGTAGCTTGATGGGCGTGTCTTATTTCCCCGCACGCGGGGAGTGGCGATTCCATCTTCCGTGGTCAGCCGCTACGTCGCCGCCACAAACTTATCTGAACCAAAAGTCGAACTAACGAAATCACCGACCGAAATTTAAAAACGTTACTTAGCATGGGCTTTGGCTGAGCATTATTCTTGTCACTGTCGCACTACTGTCAAACTAAAAGTGCAGGATAAAGACCGAAACATATCTAAGAATAAAGTGCGTGCCAGATAACGTTAATTTATCTCGGTCTATGAAATTTTTGCACATCAACAACTATGGAGTAGAGTAGACAAATAATACAAAATATTTTATTAACAACTAAAATATTTATTAATGATAATACCTACTCTAATTTAATTAAAAATTACTACTTATACTATATTAGTAATTAAATTAAAAAATATTATTTAATCTTATATGTATATTTAAAAAATCGGCCAATTGCGTGTTGGACCACACACAATGAAGGGTTCCGAAATTTAAAATTCAAATTCAAAATTCATTTATTCAAACTAGGCTGAGAATCAGCACTTTTTGATAAGACAGTCCCCAAAACGCCCGCCCTTCACCCGAGTTTATCCCAAGAACAAACTTAACTTTGTAATTGAAAACATGTTCTCCCATTCAACGATATAAATCCGTCACAAACAATTTTCAAACGGCAAAATAATGTAAGTGTGTAATCGCATTTTTTTTTTGTGGTTTATTTAGTGACTGACCAAAGCTTTGTTTTCGTTATCAGACGTTTTGGCCAAAAAATCATGATTCGGTCATAAACCAGCATACCGACTTGGTTCGACCAAGCCGATAATCAGAATTTCGTGAATTGTCGCGCGTCATTCGGCATCATTTATTTCAATTAAACCATTTACAGGCACTTTTGAATTGTCAAGGAATCGGTCAGTCAAAAATATGAAGCAAGTTGCCCATTCCAAAGCCTAGTAGGTACCTATGGAGAAGAACAGGCAAGAAACTCCACGGACCATCTTTTAATAATAATAGACATGCCAGTTGATTCTTTAATTATGGTCTCATTCATACTCTTGAATTATGGGATATAAAAAAACACCTTGTATAGTAAAACACTCAATCTGCCTAGCCTTTTCCCAACTATGTTGGTGTCTAACCGGATGCAGCTGGATACCAGTATCTTACATGGAGCGACTGCCTATCTCACCTCACAACCCAGTAACTAGGTAATACGATATCCCTTGGTAAGACTGGTTGTCAGACTTTCGGGCTTCTGACGACCCGTAACGACTGTCAAAGACCCACTATGACAGCCGGGACCAACGTCTTAACGTGCTATCCGAGGCATGGAGGAGTTTCGGTATGTAAAGATGGTCACCCATCCACAGATCAACCCCGGCAAGCGTAGCTTAACCTGATGGATTGACCCGTGCGGAAATTATTACTTAGCCACGAGCCCCTCGAGCTGTGTAGTAAAACACTAATAATCTCAAATGTAACTCATTCAGGCCTGAAAAAAATTAAGTACCATGAACCTAATTATTTCGCAAAAACTTGAAACATGTGCCAAGCTACCAACCAGCCCTTATATTGTTTATAGCATAGCTTTAAAACTGTTGACTATTCCTATCATAACCAGTTTGTTCTCGTGACCCGTGAAAATATAATTGAGTCTTATTCAGAGAACACCCGTGCTCTTTTGTAAACATCTCACCGTGATAACTTGGGTGAAGTGAGCTTGATGTGAGCTGTCATTGCACCTAAAGCTAGGGATTGACACTATGGACAGCTCACTTCATGCTCACTTCACCTCACTCTTCACCGTGAGGTGTTTACAGAATGGATCGACAGGAGTCAATGTTCAATGGCAGTGACATTGTTTTCGAGAATCAATTAAAAAAATATCATTTATCTTTGAACAGTCTGTTGACAGTAAATGATTTTTAATTAAAATATTTTGGACTAATTTATAAACTTTGAGAGACAGGTTCTTCTTACAGGATACTCGACAGTCTAATTCATGGAAAGCCTGCATAATTATCTTCAATTAATTACGTAGGTATTAGCAAAATGCCTCCACACTACATAATTATTTCTCACACCCATCATCATTGAGGGGTTCAGAAACATGTACTGAATCCATGGTAACCGGCTTCGCGTCGATGTCCGTGCCACCCTGTATTTCATGTAATCGGGAGCTAGATAATAATGTATGGTGTGTTAAAAACTTAGCTTCGAAAAAACGTAAGCAAAACCAAGAAAAGTCGGAGTATATTTAACTATAATTATATGTGCCCAAAACAAAAGGGTTCCAATATGAAAATAATAAGTTTCGCTCCGTATCGCGTTACTGATGACTGACGTATAGTAAGTATTATTATACGAACTGAACCCTTGCCCTAATTAAATAATAATTACGATGCTATACCCTCTAGCAATTACGTGAAAATTATATAAATGTACAAGTAGGTAGGTACCTACAGTACATCATGTCCCTCGGCAAACTTCGTCAGTCGTCGGATTTCTATCAGTTGCCCTTTGAACTTGGTAAGTATGGTTGACGGCAACTCGGGCGCAGCGGTAGGAGTCAATACGTATAAGCACCCAGTGCAAAGGCAACTGATAGAAATCCGACAACTGACGAAACACGAAGTTTGCCGAGGGACATTAAGAAAATAGTTGTACTGTTTACCGCTATAACGTTCTTTCAACGCTCGAAAGACGTACACCGCACTATTGGTAAGCATTTCTGCAATTGTTTTGTGAAATATCACTTAGAATGTATAAAAAAAACAAGATGGCGGCGGTAGTTCAGATTTCGGCCACGCACCAAAACAACCTTGTACCATATAATATAAGATTGACTACCGCGTTGGTCTCAGGCGCGACGACTGATTTACTGATCCTAGGTTCGATGCTCGGTTTAGGTAGTGTAATTTTTTTTCCATTTAGAATTACTTAGTAGACAACCAGTCTTACCAACGAGTTTCGTGTTAACCATTATCTGGGTTGTGGAGGTCAGATAGGCAGTCGCGCCATGTAATATATTGGTATTCAGCTGAATCCGGTTAGACTGGAAGCCGACCCCAATATGAATTCAGGCAATGATATTTTGTATATTATATAAGTATATTTAAAAAAATGCCAATTTTTTTTTCAACGGTGTATTATTCCGGCTTTACACATGGGGCGTGGGTGGCCGTTGTTTAGCGGGTGTCTACAAATTATAACTTATGACCCCTGTTGAAAATTTTAAAATATTTTATGGATTTGGGGTAATTTTGGTACCTACTAAAAAAGTGAATTTTAAATAAAATAAGTTTTTTATTTAAAAAAATATTTCTTGTTGGTAATGTTACTGCAGTACCTATGTGCCCCTTTCGGATTCTACAGGTTTTTTTTTACATATTGTATACAATATGTTAACTAACGAAAGGCATGCCCGCTAACCCGCAATAGCATAGCGTCTGTTATAGTATGTGCTGACACCCAAACTGCAAGAGTGCACTAACCTAGATAGCGTGTATGGAAACAGCCTTACATGCGCGCTCCGAAACGCCGACGGTGCATAGTGACGCACGCCATACGATGCCCCTGTTTACCGGATGCATGTGCCCCTTTCCAAAATAAGTAGATAGAGAATAATGATTTCATTCTGTATCTAACATCGGTCGGAATATTTATTCTATTTTGTAATATTTGAATATTGTCATTTACTTTAATTAAAGTTAGTTGGAAATAATTTTGGTTTTTTTGGGTCCTCCGACAGCGACGTACATATTTCGCCCATACATGCTAAAACAAATATTACAATTCAAAAACAAAATGGTTTTTAATTTCATAAAATATTCACAAAAAATATTAAAAGAAGTACTCAGTAGGTACTCGCGCTCTTGTCCTTCAAACGTGGGAAGACAAGTGCGAATAGTGCGCAGGTACAGCGTGTTTCTTTTACGTCATATCAATTTAATATTTTTTATGAAAGTGTTATTTATTTATTTAACCATTTATGTACACACATATATATACAGACAAGAAGAAAAGAACAGAAAAATACGTACAAAGGTGATGCTTATTTCTAAAGAAATCTCTTCCAGGATACCTGCGATAGGACAGAGGATAAAAAAGATGAAGACACCGAGATGTGTTATTATAAAAAATATTTTTTTGCTTAAAGTACGCTATATTATTGTGGGTTAACATACGGTATATTCAACTAACTACATAGACTAATAACTATACATTATTTTGTTAATAATATTGGGTTCCCACCTATGAAATTGGCGTTTTTTTCTCACAAATAGAGAACCTCGTCACTTATATGATTTAAAATATTCATCAATTGCTTGGTATTATATCGAATAATGACCATCATAGACAACTACCAATAGTAAAAAAACCTTATTACTTATAGTTTTCTAAACATAAAAAATACCTTAAAAATGACTCCTCATTTTGTTAGCAGGAATGACCACTATTTGTTTTAACTTAGCCAAAACTTATTTTTGTCGCTTTATCTAAGTGGCATATTACGTTATCTTAGTTTTTAGACATTAGTGCATAAAACAACAACTGCACGTGCAACTGTGACGTAGCACGACAACTGAAGTGACAGGTATTACGTTTAGTCGGTTACCGGACAGCTGTCTCGTCACGTGGTTTTTTGTGTTTGCCTTTATTTAATTACCTAGACCTATGGAGAATAGTTGATTTTTAAGTGTACTACGATATCGCATTGGGATTATCCTGTAAAGATATTTGTATGTTGTGAGTAAATAAATAAATAAATAAATAAAAGTTTTAAAACATTAGTGTCCATGGTTGTTATAAAAATTAAGAAAATTTTAGTATGAAAAATGCAACTTCTTTACAATTCTCCATACAAAACGCTGATTTCATAGGTGGACCTAATACTTATTACAAAATAAATCCATGAGAGGTTGTAATTATTTTGATTCTGTCTGTTATACAGAATACCTACATATTATTATATTATGGGACCGTCAGAGAATACACTGTTATACCCTGTCAAAGTTTGCACCAACCTAGCTCCCTCGGCTAACCTGACCCTGGCAGCCCAATTAAATAATAATTACGGTGTGACCCTTTACAACTGTTTCCAGTTACGTTTGTAGGATGAATGAAAATGTTTGAAACATAAGGTACCTTCGAATAGAAATGTGGGATTGTTATCGGAGCGTAAACTTTCGCTTCTATATATATGACGGAGGAAGGGTATGTGCCTCTTTCGTTATTATCAGGCATGTTTTAACTACTGTGGGCGTACTGTGGGTAGTGTTGGTTATTGCGCTATAGAAAAATTGTTTACAGCTCAGATAAAATTATATTTTATTATAAAATTATATTTTATTATAAAATTATATTTTATTATAAAATTATATTTTATTATAAAATTATATTTTATTATAAAATTATATTTTATTATAAAATTATATTTTATTATAAAATTATATTTTATTATAAAATTATATTTTATTACTAGCTTTTGCCCGCGACTTCGTCCGCGATTCCGTCGTTTTTCGTAAAAAAGTACCATATGTCCTTCCTCAAGGTTCAGTGGTTTTGATGTAACAGACAGATTAACTTTCGTATTTTAGTAGGGAAATATAATATGTCAATCCACAATACTGTTGAAAAATATCGCAATAAGGAACCGCAGAATATTATTATTAATAGCTGTGCCCGCGACTCCGTCAGCGTGTAACTCCTTGTTGAACATAAATTAGCCAAAACTTACCTATCGGTATCTAAAAATCTATGCGTACTACTTCTACTTCTAATACTACTTCACCTAAAAAGAAATAAAATGCAAACTATTAATAATTTGTAATTTGAACGAATATTTAAACACTACCAAAACAACTAATAGCTATTTTATAAAATAACAACAAAAGAAATTCAATTAAACTATTTAAAGACTAAAAGTCGCGCTGATAAGCACGGTTTGTTAATATCAATTATTGTCTGTCAATAAGGTCGAACGCTCTGAACGCATCAACAGCCAAATATTGAATGAAGCTCGCGGCCTCGCGCTCGGACCTCGAGCCTTTTTATACCCTACCGCCACGACCCGCGTCGAGCGCGGCAACCGTTACACAAAAATAATCCTTATGGCATGATTCAGTATTCACGCGCGACGGCGCGTGAATACTGAATCGTTTAGTGTTTAGTGTTTCTATACCGATTACTGTGATTCTTTTTTTATTGAATAGGTAATAATATTAACTTCTTTTAATTAGGGATGAGTGAGAGTATTACGTAAGAGTAAACAAATATAATCAGAAAGCTCCGAACTGCTAAGCTATCGGGAGTTACACGTGTTATTGTGAGTCAACCATAAAAGATAGACATATGCTGTTGTGGGATATTTTTTAGATAATTTTATGTAGAACATTTCCGTCATAAATGATTTCTATGTAGCTTTAACCATTAAGGCTTCACACGCGACGGAAGCTTAAAAAATGGAGCAACTTCTCCCGTTTTCCCAACATTTCCCTTCACTGCTCTGCTCCTATTAATTGTAGCGTGATGAAAATTATACTATAACCTCCCCAGGAGTATGAAGAATAAATTGTACCAAGTTTCGTTAAAATCCGTCGAGTAGTTTTTGTTTCTATAAGGAACATACAGACAGACAGACAGACAGACAGACAAAAATTTTACTGATTGCATTTTTGGCATCAGTATCGATCACTAATTACCCCCTGATAGTTATTTTGAAAATATGTATCATGTACAGAATTGACCTCTCTACAGATTTATTATAAGTATAGATATAGATAAAATTATATTTTATTATAAAATTAATAACACTACCAATTCTCACACTGTAGGTACACAACACAACTGTTCGGAACGCGCGACAGTTTCTAAACGTCTTCACTGCTTGTCCGCACCCATGAAGTCTGCTTAGCTTCGGTCGGTCCGAGCGTTATGTTGTAGACTCTGTCGAGCTCCGTTAGGCGGCGCTGGCGTCCCGATTAGTCTACTCAGTAATGTATTTCCGACGTATATATTATAAAAGCTCCGTCACCGGCTTCGCCCGCATGATAAATTTCTAATCTATTGCTTCATGTGTTTCAAAAATTCGTCATCTCAACAACGTGAATAACGCAATGAATGTTGGCCATTTTTCACAATTAAAGGAATTGCAATTGTTAGTTTGTTACGCAATTACCTCGCAGCGCTTTAAAAAAACCCAATCTGAAGGTTATTTCAGAAGTAGCTGTATATTTATAATAGAGCCTAGTCATATCCTGTAGAATAATGCTTACAAAACAATGCTTGCGCTCGACTCGTTATTGAGTCGAGTGACGAGGCGAATGGCGAGCATACCAGTCATACATTTTTCTCTAGTCAGGAGTTACTTAACGCTTTGAAAGCGTTCGGTTCCTTCTTATCAAAAGCGTATTAATTACACCTTTATTACTGTTTCCGAAGCGATTGTATCGCGAGGCGGCTCTAAACTGTCAGTTTCGTCTTACCCCTTCAATTTTCCACTCCCAACAACTGACAAATTAATACCACATCTCATAACATTTCTTGACAGCTAAATAACACTTCACGTTCGCTACTAACCCTATATTTAAGGATAAGTATCCTACCCAGGGTAATTTATTGCTAATTGTCGCAGTCACGTAAGAAAAAGCGTAAAAAGAAATATACCGCACATTTCCTGTCGCTTTTTATTGTTTTTTTCGCTCTTTATCGGCGACCATTTTATTTATGAGGCTGTTAAAGTATCTAAATTGATGTTAACTTGTTGATAATTTATAAAAATGGTCGATGTTGAACAAATATAGGGCATGTAGGGGTAATGTAATGGTCTACAACTCTACTAAGTATAAAAGTTTTGTTAGGGTGTGTTTGAGGTTCTATAGTAGATGAAATCAAATGTTCATTCAATATTACACAATGAATTTAATGATGAAGTATAACTAAACACGGTTCATAAACCATAATAAGAGTCGGTAGGATAATATAAAATGACAGGAATGACGCGAGACGTAGTTTGTGACTGCCTGTGTGTGACTCGTGTGTCGTTTTGATTGCTGAATTCGAACTGTTTCTGAACTCACCGACGGGCGACGTTTTATGTACTTGAGTTCTAAGTTTATGTGCATGTGTAGGTTACATACCAGTACATAAGCATATCTATTGCAATCCAGTTACTGCTAGATATAACGGATATAAAAGTCCCTCGTTCTTACCATTATTGTTTTTGACGTGACAACGTCTTAAATTAGGTTGCGGCTCGGAGTCACTCATGAAAAAGTGTAACGCCCGCTCACGTCTGTTACGATGAGTCACCGCCGAGTCACTCATGAAAAAGTGTAACGCCCGCTCACGTCTGTTACGATGAGTTAGACGTTGTCACGTAAAATCTTCGCCCGTAAAACCGACTTTACAGGCAATCATTTTTTTATTTTTTTTTCATTTCATTGTTTTTTTTGTTCTGGACCATACCTGGCAACCTTTTGGTTACAGAGATATAAATATTTTAACTTATTTCGACGTTTTTCTACGAAGACAAGTCTTAAATGTTATAACTTAACTTTGAATACTTTAGTCTAACGATCCCTGTACCATAGCATGCACCAATAAGCACCATTTTTCGCGTACGTTACATTTCGCACTTACTGTAAACAGCGAATTTTCACACGAAATAATAAAAGTCGTTTCCCAGCAATTTATTTTTGCAAAAAGTAACTTAGTTTGATCTCAGACCAAATAAAAAACCTAGACAGAGCGCTGTCAACAGTGACGTGAGGCCGTTTCGTAAACATGTGTACACTTATTGAGGTGTAGTTTGATTGTAAATGTGTGCGTGTGAGCGTGTATGCACAGAGCGGAGCTGTAGTTTTGGAATGCTTCACTGTATTGTTGGCAGCGCTATGTATGCCTTGGCTTTTTATTTGGTCTGAGAATCTGATGCACAGAACGCGTAGATTACGGCTTTTTGAAGGGTTTTGTACACCCTGTATGTATAGGCTGATAAAGAGGATTGCGGCATAATAATATATATATTAAAACATTTTGTGAAGCAAAACATTAGTTTTATTAATATCTAGCAAGACATTTCAATAGAAAGACAATTTGTAGAACCTGTCATCAGTGAATTTGAATATTGGCCATAGAGCAACATGACGGCGGCATTACACCTTCTAACACCTTCTCCTGATGTGGACTCATGTGGCTGAGGCACGGCGCTATCCACACATCAGCCTTGCACAGTGTCTGGCAAACTTCACCTTCGACAACGGCTTTGTCATGATGTCAGCTAGCTGTACCTCTGTCGGACAGTAGCTGATGTTGATCAGTCCATTCACGAAGTGTTCGTGAATAAAGTGGTACCGAACATCAATATGTTTCGATCTCTTGTTAAAAGAACCAGACTTCACCAATTGAATCGAGCTTTGGTTATCTACATGCAGATTCAACTTTGCTTCTGAATCGATTATTTCTTTTAACAGTGACTTCAGATACAACGCCTCTTTGCAGCAGTCAGCTGCTGCTATATACTCGGCTTCGGTCGACGACAATGCGACAATGGGCTGTCTCTTTGATGCCCATGATATTGGTCCATTTCCAATCATTAAAACGGAACCAGAAGTGCTTCGTCTCGTTAATGGGTCACCAGCATAGTCCGAGTCGCTGAAAGCATCAATATCCTGTATTGGGCAATTTCGCTTGAAGAGTATGCCCTTATCTTTGGTTCCAACCAAATACTTAAATATTCTCTTCAGCTTTATAACATCTTCTTTAGATGGATTCTCAACTTTTCGGCTGACTTGATTTACTGCTTGAGCGATGTCTGGTCTAGTTCTGGTAGACAGGTACAGTAAACTTCCCACTGCTTCCCTGTAGGGATATTCCTTCTCCTGGGCAGTTTCCTGTATCGACTTGGCATCGTTACTAGCAGGTGTCTCACATGGCTTCGCATTTTGCATGCCATACTTTTCCAACATTTCATTGATATAACTCTTTTGAGTCAGCCTTATTCCTTCTTTGGAGTTCTTTATTTCCATACCAAGGTAGGTGCTTGGATTTTCATTCTTTTTCATTTCGAATTTGTTTTCAAGTTTTTTCAATAAACCATCGATCTGTTTTCTATTCTTTCCTATGACCAAACCGTCATCGACAAACAGCCCGATGATTATAGATTTGTCTTGGTTCACGAAAACGCATCTTTCGGTATTGATTGTCTTGAATCCCAAATCAAACATCGCTCGGGTAAAAGTTTTGTTCCATGTAAACGGGGCTTGTTTTAGACCGTACAGTGACTTCTTCAGCCGGCAAACTTTTTCCGTTATATTACAGTCAGTATTGTAGCCAACAGGTAGTTTCATATAAACTTCATCTGTCAGTTCCCCGTACAAGAAAGCAGTCTTGACATCAAACGTCATGAAGTAATAATTTTTAGATGCGGCAACGGCTAGTAAGGTCTTTAGAGCAGATTGACTTACGACTGGGCTATATATTTCTTCGAAATCCAGGTTTCCTTTCTGTTCGCAGCCTCGTACGACTAATCTGGCCTTATATGTACCGTCATCTTTTATTCGAAATACCCATTTATTAGACAAAATTTTGTGTCCTTTAGCTTCTGACCTGTCAACTATTACCCACG
Source organism: Agrochola circellaris (assembly GCA_914767755.1). NCBI lineage: Eukaryota > Metazoa > Arthropoda > Insecta > Lepidoptera > Noctuidae > Agrochola > Agrochola circellaris. The sequence continues at coordinate 6,215,964 of OU611850.1, read as the reverse complement.
TGTTATTCTGCTTTAGTGAGTCCATTTCAGATTGTATCGCCTTCTCCCATTTTTCTTTGTCGGTGCCTGTCACAGCTTCTTTAAACGTAAGAAACGAACTGTCATTGCTTTCTTCAGTAGTAAGCATAGTTACGCATCGATTTAGCTCATAATCCTTTGTCCATACTGGTGGTCTCACTTCTCTTTGTGGTCTGCCACTTGTAGAGGGTGATTCAGTTGGCTCTGGATCAGGCTGGAACGCTTCTTGATCAGATTGGACAGTAGAGTCAGAAGGTAGATCAGTATTCTGAAAAGGTAAGTTTTTATTATTAATTTCTATTTCTATTTTTTCGGTTTCAGGTTCCTGTTGTTCCGGTTTACAATCTTTGTACATCTCAGTAGGATTCTTTTCATAGTGCATCTTTTCGATTACTTTTACATCTCTACTGATGATTATGTTTTTCTTCTCCGGTACGTATATTCTGAAGCCTTTAGCGTTTTTCGCATATCCTACAAATACTCCTTCCACAGCTTTGGCTGAGAGTTTCCCTCTTCGGTTTTTATTCAATACAAACGCTCTATGACCGAACACATGCAGATGTTTTGCTGACGGTGTTCTTCCTACCCACTTCTCATAGGGTGAACTTCCTTTTAGAGCTCTTGCTGGACTCCTATTTATCAGATAGTTTGCAGTATTTACTGCCTCTGCCCAGAAGTTTGTAGGTATATTGGACTCAATCATCAGACATCTAGCCTTTTCCATGAGCGATCGGTTTTTTCTCTCACTACAACCATTTTGCTGTGGGGTGTAGGGTGCAGATAATCTTCGACTAATTCCATTTTCCATGAGTAATTTATCAAATGCTTTTGATTTGTATTCGCCTCCATTGTCAGATTGAAGACTTTGTATTTTCTTCTTATGGAAGAGTTCAACGTTGTTCTTATACTCCTTGAATTTCTCGATAACTTCGCTCTTTTCTTTCATGAAGTACACGCAACAGTATCTCGTATAATCGTCAATGAATGTGACATAATACTTTGATCCGCCCAGTGACTCATGTTCGAAAGGCCCGCATACATCGCTGCTGACTATTTGTAGCGGTTCGGTAGAGAATATTTCGTCATGGCTTTGGAATGGTAATGTTGTCATTTTTCCTTTGATGCAGGTTTCACACGTCTCAAGTGTGTTTTCCTTAAAGTTAAGTCCTCGCATCATTTCGTTTCTTACCATCAGCTTTAGGTCTCTTTCATTCACGTGACCAAGCTTTTTGTGCCATTTCATTATTTCGCTTTCAGCTCTAGGCATGAAATTTGCTGTCTCTTCCGGTTCATCAAGTTCAAGAAAGTATAATTCATTTTTTCGTTTAGCTTTTAAGACAACACTATTATTTTTCAGGACTTTAGCTTCATTTCTTTCGAATAGTACTTTATAGCCATGATCCGTAATTTTACTAACTGACATTAAGTTATTTGTCAAGTCTGGTACGTATAGTGTGTCTACTAAATTATTTTTGCAGTTTTCGGTGTAAAGTACGACTTTTCCTTTGCCTTTAACTTCGGTAGTGTGCTTTTCCGAAGCTAATCTTAGCGTGTCGTTCGCAGGAAATAGGTCTGTGAATAGCCTTTTTTCTCCTGTCATATGTGACGTGCAGCCACTATCTAAACACCATGAACCATCTTTGGTTTTGGAATTTTCTGTGGTCAAACACGTGTTGAAATTTTGTTCTTGACCTTTATTCACGTTGCCCTTCGGCTTTTTCTTTGACCAACAATCGTCTGTCGAGTGCCCCTTTTTGTTGCAATTCTTGCACAACAATCCCTTTTTCTTTGGCTTGACATAGAATGCCTCTGAAGTTTGAGGTTCGACTTGCCTCCTTGCTTCATATTCTTCTATGATTTTTACCTTTAGGGTTTCTGGACTTGGTAGGACATCTCTGGACTCAATAGCTGTTCTAAAGCTATCAAAGTTTGCGGGTAGACTATAGAGCATCATAATGCTTAGTAACTCAGGGTGAATTGTGACATCCATATCTTCTAGTTTACCCACTACGTCCAGAAAATTATTAAGATGGTCTCTTACGTCTTCTTGAGGAGTCATTTTCTTTAGAACCAGTTGCTTTAGCAGCGTAGCCTTCCTCGCTGGCCCTGAACTTTGGTGGACTGACTTTAACTTGTCCCATACTTCTTTTGACGTACTACAGCTCTTAATTTGCTTGAGTTCGGCAGGAGAAATAAGCAACATTAGCTCTGACCTTGCCTTTAAGTCTTCCTTTAGGTAAGCACTCAACCACGCTCTGCTACCACTGATAAAGAGGATTGCGGCATAATAATATATATATTAAAACATTTTGTGAAGCAAAACATTAGTTTTATTAATATCTAGCAAGACATTTCAATAGAAAGACAATTTGTAGAACCTGTCATCAGTGAATTTGAATATTGGCCATAGAGCAACATGACGGCGGCATTACACCTTCTAACATAGGCTACTTTCAAATTTGGTGACACTAACTATCTAATGCGTTGTATTCACCGTTGCCGGCTTCTACCGCGAAACATGTTTTGGAATTTCTCTAGTACCTACTTAATGTTCGTTTATTTTAACAGTGGAATGATGAAGGAAAACATCGTGAGGAAACCGGCATGCCTGAGGGATATTTCTCGACGGCATGTGAAGCCAAGTCAGAGGCCATGAGCGGCGTTAAAACTCTGACACCAGGTTAGTCACTAACCACACGAAAAGAAGAAGAAGAAGAAGACAGTGGAATATACGTCCTTATTAATTAGGTGTCTGAAAGAAAAGAGAATTGTCATTAATTTCGGTTTGTCTAGAACTGACAATGGCTTAGGAACTGTCATCGAACGTACGTAATTAATTTCTGCAAACCGTTCGCCGAATATAGGTAGGTATCCACCTTTCTTATAATTGTTTAAAACGTGTCATTTGTTCTGACTCGCTTTGAAGACACACAATACACAACACGTAAATACACAACAATAAACACACAACATACACAATAACAACACACACAACATATTAACAATGGTCTATCATACGTCCGTCTCATTTACTAATTTATTTATACTCTTTTGTTTTGTTTTGCAATTTTATGCACATTCACACTATTTAATGTAGTAATTTAATATTCGTTATTATTTTTGATCAGACACATTAGCAATGCATACACACTGTGACTGTACCTAAATTACCCTAGGCTGATAAAATTTTCGTTTTTCCTAATTGTGTTAATATTAGTGTTAAGATCGGTTCCCCCCTTAGGGGGAAGGGCCGCACTCCTCCGCCGTACGGCCCTGTAGAGCTCGTCTCCGGACTGGACACTCCCCCACCGATATAAGAAAGAGAGGCATTCCCATAAACTAAACTATTTTGTCCCGTCTTCGAAAAGCTAGGGGACGGGAAAGGTACAAGATGAAGTTAATATTGGGAATTGACAGTTAGTAAACAAACGTATTATATAATATGAAGCTAAGAAGACAAGAGGGTATGCAAAAGTATATGTTTTAGTATTATATATATTGGAACGCCAACGCCTCCTCCTCTCGCAGTTGAGCACCAATATCTGCAATACAGCCTAGATAAGGTGAAGGGGTAACGGGACCGTTACGCTTGCGCTTTAAATACGTCTACGTAATACTACGTTAATTTGTCTGTTTATAATGTACCCACTTCAGTGAGACTGGGAACCATTTTTAAAACGTTTGCCTCGTAGTACGTGTCCTGCTAAACCTAACGCATAGTACCTCTGAGGAGCTAATACGATTTTAACGGAACACGCTCCCTAAGCATTAAATAAATGTTTTACTCAATCCTAAGACAGAGTACTGCGAAGTCCAACTGTTATTGAGGAAAACAAGTTTAATATTGAGTAGTTCTAATCGCGTACTTATATGAAAGACACCCTTACGGCAGCCTAGCCCATTTTTACTAAGTTAACACAAAACTAGCACAAGCGCACCGTAGACTCAGTCTCTAGCAGAATACATTACGATCGTACCTGGTGAACGCCGAAGCGGTAGCTCGTCACTTCATATTTCCTTAATCTGCCCCATTTAGAGGATGCGGTGCGGCTGTTAGCGGCGTTGCGTCCCAATAGCGTGTCTCGATAAACAGTGACGATTTAGTAATAGTCCTACAGAACGGACGGGGTAATTTTATCGAGACACGGTCCCTAGCGTTCTTCGAACGTCTACCAATTCAGTTTGGGGTACTTGGTGAAGCCTACCCCCACTCCCTGGAAATATGCGTCAACAAGCCTCACGCAAAGTATTCTGTGGCAAGACCTTTGTGGAAACAGAAATCATCACTAACGTTTGGTTGTTTTGTAATGCAATTACAGATTGGCTTTATAGCCTAGATCAATTCCAAATGACCTGTGAGTATTTATGGCTCTGCCTTCCAAATGTCGTGTGTCAACTCAAGGTCAACGGTCGTCAAAAGTCAGGAGCGTTACTGCTCTGTGTCAAGTATGGAGGAAGGCCTTCGCCATTTCCCTATAGCCAAATGCCAGTGACAATAATCTGCCAAGGTACGGATTAGGATATGGACAAGTAATACACGAGCATGTAACATTAGTTATAAACACGATACTAAATAAGTGTTGAGTTACAAGAACTTTGATTATATTACCAGCCTAGGATAATTATTATAATGGAAAACTCACCGTGTCACACCAACACTCACACACACACATTTTACATTAAGTACTAAATTATTCTAATCTGGGCTTGAACCCAACTATGTATAACTTAATAAATAATAGTCGCTATCTTGCGACAGCCCATTTGGACATGGCCTCTTAAATGCACCAAGCCTTTTAACTTAACTGGCCTAGACTCGGACTCTGATGTCTGTCACCTTTCGCGACTCAAAACCCACTGACTCATTTCCCCAGCGTGGACGCTCGCGTCCGTAGCCTTTCGTGAAACCCTAAAAAAATCCCACGCCGGCCGCCTGGCACCGTCGCCAGATTTCGCAGAAATCGGCTTAGTGCTGTTTTTTGTGTAAAACTTCTCAATTGTCTTAAAAGGGTCCTTTTTAATTGCCTGAGCCCGTCTAAATATTTACCAGATGCTTGATGCAATCTCAGGGCTGGTCAATCTTTTGAGATTGACGACGAGCTTTTATTTATATTCATTTTATTATAAAACATACAAATGTTTTAGCACAGGACATATTAAAGTATTTTAGCTAGATGCTAGCTAAAATAATAAAATAATCAATCCAATAATATAACTGCAGTTAATGGATAATAGATAGTTACATCAATGGGAACATCGGCTTTGCATGCCTTTTGAAAGTTTAGTTAAATCCAACTTGTTGTTTAAGGTTTCAAGCATGAATATCGAGAGCTGTAAGTTTACATTGAAAGAACCGCAAGTTGACAACCCTTAAATTAATATTTGTAGAAAGTGGCGGTTGCTTCCCATAAAATATAAATGGCATGGGTTTGTAAGAGGGCCAATATCGTTCTACAATCTTAAAGAAATAGGATACTTTGTTATTAATTAGGGTAATGTGTCGACCTGTCAACCCATAAAATTGAGATTTAATGTTGTGTTCCTAAGGACCTCGATCCGGCCCACGTGTGACGGTTTTAAAATTAATATAATACATGTAAAATGTCTACATTTATATCTGTAGCTTTTATGGTGTGCATAATAAAGAGAATTCTATCTACATATCTATAATATATTGTTATTAAATTAGCAAATGCTAATGACAGTCACAACACGTTACATTATAACACTGATTTAAATCACACTCTTAGTTCCAGTTGAAAACCAGCGTCAGGCACTTATAGTTGTCTGGCATTTTTGCTGAACTCGGCCTTTTTGGCGCAGCCGTGAGACACACTCCCCTCCCTGCTAATTTCTTACATCGCATTTTACACTTTTTATTTGAATTTTAATTTTTAATTTTTAACTGCTGTATAAATTGTGTGGTTTTTAGTCTGTGTTAAATAAATGTATTTTCTTTCTTTCTTTCTCAGCCAAATACCTTCTTTTTTTTTTGGTTGGGAAATTATCAAATATCTTCTCCCGCTCTGGGCGGAGCTGGAGGGCGTGTCAGACTCTTACTGATTAAAATCCACCCATGTTCCTTCAGTTGCCTGTACGTTGCCAGGGGCCACGGTATACCTTTCAAATTTTCCCGCGTTTCCGGCAGACCGGTCCTAGCAGACCCCTTCAGTTGTGCTGACATATCTTTGAGGCGCGCGTGGAACCCAGCGTGCCGTCGACCCGGGCCTGGTCCTTATCGGACGGCGAGCTACCCATTGCTCTACGTCCGCAAGCCCGCGCCTACGGTGGCCGGAAATCTGCTCGGGATTCCCGACGCCCGGGGCGTCTCCTGCGGCGGCTAGGGGCGTGAGGGCGCGAAATTTGCTTCTTCACGCGCTCCGCCTCCTCCTTCGCGAGCATTACTGGTTCGCAGAAGGAGTTCCCATGCTCCGTACTGTGGCCTGAACTAGGGATGGACGCGAGAGGTCACCGCTGCCTATCACCTCCACGAAGACACGGTGGTGCCCTGCCCAAGCCGGGCAGACCTCCACCGTATGCTCCACCGTGTCCTCCGGTTAGCCAGATACTTCACTTAGCTTTTATTATTTAAACCAAAACAAACCGACATGATAGTACACGTTGAAACAAGTTAAAAGGCAGAATCAGTTGTGTTGCTAATTGGATCACGTTCATACATAATTATGTGGAGCTGTTGCACAATATGTTGCCATTTCGTACGTTTTTGTTTTTCAAACACACTACGCAGAACGCGGAGACGCCTCGACGCGGCGCGGTGGCGGTGCTACTGTGCGTTCTTTATAAGTTGTTTCATTGTCTAATAAAACAAGGTCTTGCATTCCGGGAGCGACACATGCTTACGCCACTATCCAGTTGCCACTTTATTGCAACAAAACACTAATTAAGGAAAGATTTTCAGTCACCATTCTGTTAAAAAATATCTTCAAAGCATTTAAATTGTCAATTTAAACATAAACCAACGTAATTGTTAATTAAAACCTCATTGTTTTATCGGATTCCACAGGTAATAAAGGTGGTTGGGGAGTTATAATTACAAACGTCTGGTAACACAGATGTGATGACGTAGACTTGTGTCACCCATGTGACCACTGTGTCTCGGAATGCTATACCTGGCGAAGTATATTATTATACCATAAGTTATTCCATGACGCGATTGGTAGCACTGTTCTGTCAGTCGCCATTTTGATCTCTATTGGTATTGAAACTAAGCTTGAAAAGCTAGGCTTATAGTGAACGGTCTGTGGAGGTGGCATTGGCATTATTTAATTACCTACAATTCCTATTTCAACTCTTTATTAGTGGGTTTTGTGGACAGTACATTAATTCAGTTTTGTTACAGTTGTAATGGCAGTCATGTCATTTGATTTAAATAGGTTTTTAGTTTTACAATTTTATTTATCTTTTATATAGATACTTTTATGTTTTGTGAATGTATCCGTTTCTAGAAGCTGTCGGCGATTCCATGCTCTGTGTTCAAACATGTTTGAAATCAAAGGCCGTCAGAATATTGTACAGTAGACACAACTTAGATGTAGCATAAATTTGAAAATTTTCAATAAGTAATTCATTTCAATTTTACGAATGTATTTGGTTATATGACTACGAGTTATTACGTTTTCGTAAAGATCATTTTAACCTAAAGCAGTAATAAAGATTGGTGATTTTTAAAGGCGCACTTAGTTCGGACGATGATCGGTTTTACGAATTTTGCCGATGCCACATCTAAGTTGTGTCGTACTCTACGAGACTATTGTAACGTGAGGTCTGAATGAAAACTAGACTCAGGGTATTGTTTTATGCCAATTATTATCCAACCGGAAAATCTATGAGAATTTCTGCATTAAATAGGAATGCATGGGGAACAGGGTGTAGAGTTCACTCGTCCACCATAGAAAAGGGAGGATCCTCCGACCAGACGGGTGTCATGTCTGACGGGAAACTGCCCAGAGGTTAAAGTCGGGAGCTTGCATATGTCCACCACGCGGTAAACTCTAATTGCGCGATGCAGGATTTGAGGGACGTCAACATGTTGTGTGACGTCAGGTCTTTGATGCGTAGTTCGCATATGGCGATGTAGATGCCGCCACACTGCTATCAGAAAGAAAATATAGATCGATAAACTTTTTATTATTTTTTATCCACAACGGTGAAGCCTTTGGCCTGCATCTCACCTGATGATAAGTGATGATCAGCCCGAAGATGGAAGCGAGCTTTACCCGGAATCCACAACCACAGAGGAACTGGCTATCTTACCTCTAACTGCCGAAACACAACAATGCTGTTAACATTGTAGTTATGGCGACAGACTTAGGCCCGTATCACAGAACCTCATTCAAGACTCAAGCATTACTTTAAACTAGTTTCAACCAATCAAAAGGCTTTAAACGAGTTTTAAGTAATGCTTGAGTTTTGAGTGAGGTTCTGTAATACGGGCCTAAGATAAAATGGTGGCCAAGCCAAGTGGGCTTAGAACAAGCCCTACCACCAACCAAAACATGCAGAAACTGCGCTGGATTGCAACTTTCACCAGTTTAACTGCCTCTGTGGTCTAGTGGTTAGACCACCTGTCTTAGACCCAGAGGTCCCGGGTTCGATTCTCAGTGGGGGCAAACATTTTTGCCCGGTTTAGTTATATACCCATAGACCCGGGTTTTCTACGGGTTTTGTCGACGGAACAATAGACAAAATGAAAGATTGTCATTGTTTATCTGTCATTTCGGGTTTTGTCTATTTCTGTTTTGTGCTCGTTATTGTATTTTTCTTTTGTTTATTTTTACTCGAGTTTTTCATCTTTTATTTTTTTTTATTTTTTTATGCACGTGTTTCTGTGACAAATAAATTTATTTTTCTTTCTTTTTCTTTCTTTCTTTCTATTTTGTCTATTATTTCATCGACAATACCTGTCGGTCGATTCTGTAAAAATATCATCGTGAAACTTAGGTGAAGTGAGCTGTCACTGTCACAAATCTACCGGCAGGATGCTACGGATTAGCACTATTGACAGCTCACTTCACGGTGATATTTTTACAGAATCGACTGGCTGTTTCTATTGAGCTTATGATAAGCGTGCTGGTGAGATGCAGGCCAAGAGCTCCAACACTGTGGTTAAAAAAATAAAAATGTTATGCATTTTTCCCTGTACGCGCCGTTCGTCTATTCTGACAGGTGTTCGCGACTTCGGGAACGGGATCAAAAACAGAGGCTTTGTAACTAAACGGCTTTGAGGGTAAATAGCTTTGCTTTGTGCAGATGACAGGCGGCAAGTTATCGATGGAAAAAAAAACGTAAAGGTAGTGTTAAAGTTATTTCCCAGATTTTATTTAAAACTTTTGCTCGCGGTATCGCCCGCATGGATGTAGGAAATTATCCCATTCGTTTAGTTCAAAAGTATCCTTTGTGTTAATCCAGGTTAAACTATCTGCGTGCCAAACATACAAACATTCACATTTATAATATTATATAGTAGGATATCAATATCGTAGTTGTAGCCTTTGCTAGGTTAAGTTTGGAGAAGTCTGTTTAACTTGTCAAAGAACGTCTAACTTTTTCGAAGTGATTTTGGCTACACAGACAAGGCAGTTTCAGCGCCATTTCTTTCGCCAATATTTAGTAAAGGCAGCAGTAAATGGCTGGCATGTTGTTTTTGGCTTGCTGAGCGCTTTGGTTTTTACTGTAAGTGCAGCAAGCAATTGTAATATAAATAAATAAACATAAGATTTTTGTTATATTTACAGGGATTTAATGTGGATTTTTAAAGAAAATTAATTCCCAAATTTTTGCGCAACCTTTGCTACTCTCTGTCCTTTATTGGTGAGATTTCGATCATAAGCAAAAAAAAATTTTTTTTATCAAAACCATGCTTGTCTGAGTCATATTACAAAATTTTCTATGCCTAGAATGTCGCTTTAGTTTGTGTAATTTATTTCAGTACCACTGCTCACTGTGAAAGATAACATCCTGAGGAAACCGACATGTCCTAGAACCAAAAATTCGAAGACATGTGACATCTACCAACCCGCACTGGGCCCGCCAAGTTGATTAGGGCCCACTCCTTCTCACAGAGATCAGCCGAGTGACCTGTGTCCCAGCAGTGGGAATATTATAGGCTGATTATGCAATACTTATGCAACCTCTAGATTATACAGGGTATCCCTGGAAGTATGGATCAAATCGAATAGAGGCGCGGGAAGGTCATTTCCAAACTTTTTAACCCTGAGAAGGTCGGTGCAATATTTACGGTTCAAAAGTTATGACCAATTTTTGTTTTTTTCAATCACTTTGCATAGTACTCAAATAAAAAAACATTAAAAAAAACTATCAGGGCTTTCAATTTTTTTTGAGGACGTTGAAGTAGAGTCGGTGTTTCTTAAGGAAATACTTTTACGCAGCTAGAAAACAAGTGTTCAATAAGAAAAAAACATTTACTACAAATGCTTCGGTCTGGCAACATTTTTATTAAATTTCGAGCGATTTTCATGGGAAAAAGTTACACTAGCGAAAGTTGACCACGTATTAGAAAAACTTACCCAAGTCATAGAGATTCTTCGGACGTATGAATCACTGGGATATTCTTTTTAGTTTAAATGTTAGAGAATTTTATTAACATGGAGCTCATAGTTTTAAAATTTAAAATTTAAAGTTTCAAATTTTCATTTATTTGTGCTTTATTTGTTTTCTAGCTGCGTAAAAGTATTACCACTTCTACAAAATGAGGAAAAAAAAATTATAGCGTTGATAGATATTTTTTTAAAGATTTTTTTCTTAATACACTATGCGAAATGATTGAAAAACTAAAAAATGCTTATAACTTTTGAACCGTAAAAAATGCACCGACATTGTTAGGGTTACAAAGTTTGGAAATGACCTCGCCCACGCCCCTTTTCGATTTGATCCATCCTTCCAGGGACATCCTGTATTGCTAGATTGTCTTATAGACAATCCTCATATAATTCAATACTATGAAGGAAACCTAAGCCAATATTCCAGAAATATAATATTGTATTAATCAAACAAAGCCACATTTCTCGGAAGGTAGGACGCTGATACTTCTTACCTTTGAAGGTTTCAGCCAATTAGGGTGTTCATAGAAACCAGCGCGTTCCGATGTGGTTCTAATTGGCTAGATGTTACAATATTTCAAATACTAAAGCTTACTCCAAACTTTACTAGTATTGCGGTTTAAGCTAAGATATGATGGAACTGAGCTGTTGCAATTTAGAGTGCCCCAGCTAACGAACTAGGACGTGGTGAAGGGCGGGCGTTTTGGGGGACTGTCTCATGTAATTTTGAGTTCGAAAAGTGCTGATTGTCAGCCTAGTTTGAATAAATGTCTTTTGAATTTTTTAAAGTGCCTTGAAACTAGAGTTCTCACATTTTTGGCTGGTAATAATAATCTATAAATGTCCCGAAAAGGAATAAGGTCCTTTCCTCATTGGTCGGTGCGTTTGCGGAGCGAGATCAACTTGCTCGATATAAGTAACCGGTACCGAAAGGTTTCCGAGCGCCTATAAGTATACTCATCTAACTTGATTTATGCGTATTAAAATTGTAATCTTAAACTCTCTGATCGAGATGTACAATTATTAAGGCATTGTTATCTTTAAATGATATTTTAATAAAGATATTTAGTTTGGTTAATTTACGTGGTTCAATATATTTCAAAATATTTTACCCTAATCACTTCTGTCCGCCAGCGTACTTTACTACTACGTGTTGCTGAACGAATCGAAAACCGATTCGTTCACAATTAAATTGAAATCGTGCGAATCGCCTCAAGAAAAACTAATATTAATTCAAATGGTCAATTCGTCCGGATTCGTGTAAATTCGTGCGAGTCACCAATAAAGCCATAATATATTTCAGTGAACGTTTTCTGATTGGCTCGGTATGCGCGGGAGCGGGGCGGGATCATTTCGGTTTACCGCGTCTCGGCAAAGACATCCTGTATCGCTCGATGTTTACACATCACACGTTTTAATCGAAAATATGTAATATTTTTTTCACTCTAAGGATGTAACCAATAGCACTTTCAGTTCTTTCGTAAACGAAGATAAATATAACACGTCACAACATCTTTATCACTCGAAGACGACATTTTCTCGCAGGGATTTAAAAACATAACGACAGGTCCGTAAATGGAAGCAGTGAGTTTCGTTTCGGTAAACAGAGCATACCGCACTGATGCTTACCGACCAATGAGGAAAGGGTCTAGAATGTCTTTTCTGAAGACTATTTCGAAATTTGAAAAGTGTCTCGTTGTGAGCCCGCGATAATTTGCTTTTAAAACCAGTTCGCTTTCGAATTGTTTGCGGTCTTTTTAGTGAGGTTCGATGTGGACTTTACTGAATAAAACAACTCTACATGAAAGATATTGGAACCTGCATTGTCGCGTACCAAGGAGCATAGAATTTACTTGTGTTTGAGTATTTCACGTTTGTCTCTGGGATAGCAACGCATCTGCGTCTGGTTTTGCAAATACTCATATTATAAACATATATATAGGCGGCGGTAACAACTTATGCCTGATATAAAAAAAGTGACTTTCCTACATCATCTTATCGCTTTCTTGCAATCAAAATCTAAATAATCAAACCTGTGAGAGTGATTTCGTGAAAAGAGACGGAAGTGTGTAACAGGAAGACAAGGAAGCACGCGCTATTTGATTTGACCAATGAGCGCGCGCGGTGCTTTAGTTGGCCATCAGATGGTACCAACCTATTTTCTGAGAGGTGGTAAACAGGATGATGATGATGATGTTGATGATGATGATGACAGTGACGGTGACGGTGATATTTTTTATATTATACGAATACAATAGACGACGTATATTTAGTAACCTAATCCGCTTAACTGTGCTTAAAGAGTCGAACCCGGACACGACGTGTTGCCAAGCGTCAAGAACAGACGCTTCAACGCTCAACGTTTTTTTGCTGCGTGCTTTCTTTTTTTTTTCTTCTTGCTCGGCTCCGAAGGGTCGTAGCATAATGTTAATAACCTATAGCCTTCCCCAAGAGAAGAGCTTTCAAATGCAAAAGTATTTTTTCAAATTCGACTAGTAGTTCCAGAGATTAGCGAGTCGAAACAAACAAACTCTTCAGCTTTAATATTAAAAAAGTGGACTTTTCAAGCAAATCTAACTTCATACTACAGAAAATCGAAAACAACCAACGACTGAATTCCAAGGAAATCACATTCCATTGACAAGCAAGAAAAGCAGGAATTCGTGAAACAAGTGAAGTTGCGGCGGGCGGCCGGTCCTACTAGTGTGAACATCAAAGGAATGCGCCCGCATCGTGTGACACAGCTATGCTTTGCGACGAACTTTGTAGTGACGTCATGACGACGAAGAGTGTACTCCAAGGACTGACCGAGTTTTAAAATATTTCGTGATTTTATTTAAGAGATTTTTTTGAAGAAATCAACGTTATTTTATTTCGACCCGGGGTTAAAACCCTTTCCGAAAACAGTAACCTTTCCGTTTACAGTTTTTTAACAGTTTCAATGATACTTTAATGTGTCTCTTTCTTAAACGTTTTTTTGAGAGCTCATCCCGAAAACGATACCTTCTGATTACAATCTTGTAATCAATCAATCACTTGTAGGAAATCAAAGAAAACGATATTAAAATGAATACTGTAATTAGATTAATAAATCATTACCATCAGGTTACAGCAATCGTCTGCTGATTAAGGGACTCTCAAATTGCATGCCATATAGCTGAATTCCACCTATTCTTCATCATTTCAGCCGAAAGACGTCTAATCCTGGACATAGGCCTCCTCCAAGCACCGCCACTTCGACCAATTCCGTGCTTCCCGCATCCAGCGGATTCCTGCGGCCTTCACAAGGTCAATCTTGTGGGATCCTTTCAACGGTACGTTTTAGTTTTTTTTTAATGCTTTATTTATTTTTACATCCCATAGTGGGATTTATCTTGGTCCGTAGGTGTTTCCGTGGCATCACAGTGGGCCCTATCAGAATACCTCGCTGCAGTATTTATTTATTTTTTAAATATCGCCGCATTATGCTGAGATAGGAGCCTTTTTGGCCTCGCACAGATTATTATTCTGTTTTTAAATTCTCCTTTTTTGTTTTTTATTTTATAATTTATTTTTTATTTTTATTATTACTTACTGTTTGTATTTCCTGTGCGTGTCCCAAATAAAATATTTTTCTTTTCTTTTCTTTTCTGCGTCTTCCGGTACGCAGTCGCAACTCCAGAACCTTTCGGCCCCATCGGCCATCTGTTCTACGAGCAATGTGCCCTGTCCATTGGCACTTGAGTTTGGCAATTCTTCGGGCTATGGACACCCACTCTTATCCATCAGACATAATTATGATTTTGGACCAAGATATGAAACCAAAGCGGTCACATAAATAAACAATCTCAACATTATATTACAAACTCACAGATAGTGAACAAGGCTGTTGACATTTATCGAAATAATATAAAAGATAAAGTATCTAATAAAACTAAAATATTGGATATTATGTTACCCGGTTATCATTTGCGTAAAACCTGATACCAATTTTATCTAGGACGGCTGAATCTCACACCTTTTTGTTTTACCTACCATGACGGGTTAGCTCTTGGCCTGCAAAAAAAAATTCAAATGTCATTTATTCAAACTAGGCTAAGAATCAGCACTTTTCGAATGTCAAAATTACATAAGACAGTCCCCCAAAACGCCCACCCTTCACCACTTCCTAGTGCTTTAGCTGGGAAGAAAAAGTGGCGCTACAAACTCCCCAGCAGCACTGCTGTCTGTTCAGTAAGAGAAAAAAAAACAACTTGATTCTATACAATAGTATGCAAAATAAGAATAAAACACAACAATGCTGTTAACATTGTAGTTATGGCGACATACTTAGATAAGATGGTGGTAGCTAGCCAGGCGGACTTAGAACAAGCCCTACCACCAACCAAACCGAGCAGAAAATTTTGCCCCCACTGGGTATCGAACCCGGGACCTCTGGGTCTAACCTCTAGACCACAGGGGCTGTTAAAAAACAATATTCTTATAGATTTCTAAGCGATTTTCTATGTAAACTAACTATGATGAACTTAAACCTGCATTCGTGAAATGATTCCAGCCGTCTATTCTAGTAGAAATCTCACCTTGAAAACTTAGGTGAAGTGAGCGTGAAGTGAGCTGTCACTGTCATAAATCGACCGGCAGGATGCTAGGGATTAGCACTATTGACAGCTCACTTCACGCTCACTTCACCTAAGTTTCACGGTGATATTTTTACAGAATCGACCGGCTGATGCTAGGGATGACCAAGCATTACATTTACAATCTTAATCGAGATTTTAATAACATGCCTTAAACACGAGCGCGTTACGCACGTAGGTACAATAAATATAATAACAAACAGTACAGGTTTCCTCCCGATGTTTGTCCATGATAAACTCAGATAGTACATATGAATTGAAAAAGTCACATTGGAACTTGACCGGACTTCAACCTACAATCCTGTCCCATCTAGTACATACTCGTAATATAAATTGTGTAAATACAAAAGAAGTACGGCCTACTGGAATGCTATCAGATTTTTCAAAGCTATTGTAGCTACAAAATTAGAATTTCGACGAGCGATAACGTCGCAACTTTCCGTCGCAATGGTCATTCATTTTATTTTCTATCTCGTTTAGTTATTTTGTACAAAACATAAATCGCAGCGGGGCACAAATCTCGTTATTTTTAGGCATTTTGTTGTTGACGTTGAAAATATTTAATTTCATCGTCTTTCTTAGATGTTTTTAGTACTAGAACGTATTTTAACATTTGGGACGGATTGAGTTTTTTTTTTCAAGGTCGTAGTAACTTTATCAGGAAGCGGTGATTTCATTTTTCACGGCAAAATGAAATGGCCGCCTCGTGAGCCCATCTGTTCTAATTTGAAGAGTTACTTACCTCCATTACCATCTTACCACCAATCTAATTTGAAGAGTTACAGGTACATGAGACATTTCTTCTTTGAGATCTGCGATTTTTTTGGCTTTGCAGATGACAGGCAGAAGTGACTACACGGAGTGCATGACTACTATTAGAACCGTCTGCTTGTTAGCCACCCAATAAAAACAGAAATGAAAAAAATAACACATTTTCTTTCAATTTGAGAGCGAACGCAATATCTTTTTCGACATTCATGTCATGTTTGATTGCCATGGGGTGCCACCCAATAAAAACAGAAATGAAATAAATAAAAAAAAAACAAAAATACATTTTCTTTCAATTTGAGAGCGAACGCAATATCTTTTTCGACATTCATGTCATGTTTGATTGCCATGGGGTGCCACCCAATAAAAACAGAAATGAAATAAATAAAAAAAAAACAAAAATACATTTTCTTTCAATTTGAGAGCGAACGCAATATCTTTTTCGACATTCATGTCATGTTCGATTGCCATGGGGTGCTTTTGACACTATCCTCCCATGTTCAATTGCCCAGCCCCTCGATAATATCCTTGAGGCGTTAAATGTGACACGACGGATGAAAAGGGGTGACATTTTCATTCGCTCATCTAGCTTATTTTTAATATTTTTTTATATGACGTGTAAAAGTGATTCCGATATCCTATTTACAGAATAAACAATTTCATTTCATTTCATTTCATAGCCGATAGCTATACGAGCGTAGATTGATATACAACATGTTCATTTTGATATCCCATAACTAAAGGGTATTAATGAGACCATGTCAAAGAATCAACTGGCATAAGAATCATTTAACCCTAGCTAACTATCCTTAATTTCGACTAACGTTATCACTAAGCATTCGTAAATTTTACGACGGATTAAAACATCAATTTTTATTTAATCAACTTTATTTATGACACAATACGACCTTAATTAGCAGTCTTAGTTTTCTTGTTATTCAATAACATAATCTGTTTTAGAAAAACCTACATTGAACAATGATTGCTCATAGACACAATGTGCTCCCTGCAAATCGCTTTTTTCAGCCCTTGCAGAAGTTCGAGGTCATACGACGTTTTTTTAACAGCTACAAGTGTTGCGAGTTCTGGGAACGTTTTGACTACAACCTTCCTGATCTAGTCTACAATTTTCAGGATCTCCGCTATGATTTACTTCAAATTTCGTTGCGTAATTTGTTTGAAATTTTACGGCGATCATATGATATATCCCGATCTAAAAAACGAGCATCTGTAATGAGTTATTGCGGGTCACTAATGATGCGAATCAGGAAGGTATTAGGCACGGCATTGATGGCGGAATCTAATTTTTCTATACGGAAGTTCTGTGTAGAGGCCCAGAGTTTAGCACCCTCATTGCATAACACATTTTCAATCACAATCCGAGATTTTTGAAGGATATTCCTTAATCATTGCTTCATAGGTTTCAAAAATTCGTCTGCTCGAAAACGTAAATAACGCAATGAACATTTTTACAGTTCTCCCAGAACTGTAAAAACGAAACCCATTGCGATCAATTTGACAATTTTATGTGTGTTACGCAATTACCCCGTAGATGTGTGCCTATATTTAGGTAGTTAAATAAAGGTAAATAAATCATAAAAATGGTTTTTATAGATGACACTTTCTTGTTTAAAATTACGATAAACCAAACTAAACCAAACCCTAAACATCAACGAATTATAGCGTTGATAAATTGAAGAGTACAACTGTGACGTACAATAACAACTGAAGTGACAGGTATTATGATTAGTTGGTTACTTGACAGCTGTCTCGTCACGTGTTTTTTTTTGTTTACCTTTATTTAACTTCCTAAACATATGGAGTATAGTTTATGTCAAAAGATTCACACACTACTTTGGAGTTTTGCTTATGTGGCTACAGCTTGTACTATTTAAATCATCTCTGCCTTCTCCCTTGGGAAAAGTAGGCATGATGGTATAATATGTCTTAAGTGCGTAGAAGATCTTGGTACTTCAATAAGTCAAGGTAGCTCTTAAAAACATGGCGACTGAGGAAAAAGGTCTAATACTACGTCACTGGAGACTAATAAATGACGATTAATGTTTGTTAATTATTCTTAATGGATATCAAGGTCTTGGTCTTGACTGTTAACTCCATTTAGGGACTTGTGAACGATGCCTTCTTAATATGTTGAATAGTGTTATTTCTCTTTTGCAAGCAACTTGTACTGTGGAAATACTCTCAGCAAGTCGCCTTTCTGAACAACTGACTTACTTTTAACAGGTTTTAGAGGTGACAAAAATCTCGCGTAGTATTGATATTATAAATAACTGTTTATCAGGCTGGTGTTCGCAACTCCACGTCCGAACGCGTACTGGGGTTGGTATTGAATGGAATGTGCAAAAATTACAACAGTTTTTGTAAATCGTCAGAAATGGAGTTAGACTCAACAAGTTTAGAAGATTAGTGTCTGTGGTACGGGAGTGCATAAGTGCATAAACTAAGCAATTTATAATCATTTTTTGTAAATTCATGTTTGGTATCACTCACACTCATTTTTCACAGTCCACCTTTCGTGGCAATTTTTTTTTTGTGTAATAGTAGTAGGTATTCATTTATTTTGAATTTTGCTTACTAATTGTAGTTTATGTTTAGTTTTCAAAAGTTTTTTCTTGTTCATTACGATGTTGTTTTGTGGTAAATGCTGTATATACTTATAATAGGCATACATACCAGTACCTTGTATTATTAATAATTCCATCCTAATTCTATTTAATTTAATTTTGTATAATTATATTTAAATTTGTATAACTACGGGTAAATCTATTTTTGTCTTGTTTTTAATTTCATAACGGTCTCTTATTAGCCTATAACTTGTATGTTTGGTGTCGTAGGTACTACTGTTAGTACAAGTTGGTGATTAATAAATAAATAATAATACAATTTTGGTATTGTTCTGTTTAAAATTGTGTGTATGTACTGCTGTTGGTGTACCAAATAAATAAATAAAGTATTACCAAGATTTAAAGCAATAAAAGTAAAAGATTTGAATTGGTGGTATATTGTTGCTTTAACAAATGTGGCCAAATGAAAGCAACTTTTGAGCGATTACCAACTAAAATTAACTTTATCTATGTAACTTGGTAATGGATGTCCTCCAAAAGAGATTTAATATAAAAAGGTCAGTAAGGAGATATCTTAATCTATAGAGCTAGAGCAAGTTCTTACTATTAAGAGCGTTTATTCTGAAATTGGGCAACGTAGCAATATTTCGCTGTTTTGATTAATTTGGCAATATTACTGTATGGAAATACAAAACGTAGCTAACTAGCGAACTAGAATATTCGTAATTAATTGCAATTATTACACTGAATTTGATGTTGTAACCGTTTTAGGTGTAAAAAAGGCACTTTTTTTACATCTAAAACTAAATATTCGGTATTACGATATTAATTATTGCATTTCATAAACAATATTTTAGTTCACTAGTTAGCCACATTTCTTATTTCTATACAGTAATATTGCCAAATTAATCAAAACAGGTGTAAATATGTGAGACCAATATGCGACGTTGCCAACTTTTAGGATAGCTACTTTCCGTAAGGATAGCTACTTTCCGTAACTCTTTAAATATTGCATTTATCACATAGCTGTTTTTACAGTATGTGTGTATTGAAATAACGATTCAAACTGCATAAAAAACCGAAAATCACGAAATAACACGTAGCGACTTTTGACGACTTTTGACGATATGTGCCATTTGTACAGTACTGTTTTATCCAAAGAAACTTAATATTAGAATTAAAAAAAGTCTGTGGTTTCATCTTACTATATTGCATATACTACGCACTGCAGTTGACCGCTCAATGACCTCGAGTACGCGAGTTTGGTAGCTCACGTCGTCGCGCTGCCCGTGGTTGTTTTCCGCACTAATGCGGGGGTTGCGAGACGCGCGGGTGAAATCAGAATTATTCTGGCATTAGGCCCGCTCTTAAGAACTGTCGGTCGATTCTGTAAAAATATCATCGTGAAACTTAGGTGAAGTGAGCGTGAAGTGAGCTGTCGATTTGTGACAGTCACAAATCGACCGGCAGGATGCTAGGGATTAGCACTATTGACAGCTCACTTCACCTAAGTTTCACGGTAATATTTTTACAGAATCGACCGACTGTTGTCGATTTTTCGAATAAAAACAAAACACGGTCTGGTAATCAAAGCCGGCCAACACTAAACGGGTTGCTACAGATTTTCTTACAGACTTTAGTAATACTTCGGTCCAACAATACCAAACATTTGGGGAGTATTTTGTTACAGCAGAATTTCTTTATCTAAACTTTGTAAAAAAAGTTAATTTCTCCTGACGATTGTTCAAGAATTACAAATTATACTAAGTCCCGATCAAATACAAGCGTCAGTAACAATTCCTTCTCTTGTTTACGTTGCCCTTTGTGTTAACGTTCCGATTTAGTTCACAGTTCAATTTTGGCTTTAATATTTCTTTGATGACGTCAGTAAGAACGCGAGATAATAATTTTAATATCCAATGAAAGGGATTGTTTTAGGAATGTATTACTTAATAATATAATCATGTAAGATTATAGAGTAATTAGAAATCCTGAAATATTTTGTCAACTTGGTATTGCAAAATAGCCCGTGAATTTGGTAAAACAGTTAGCCAGTCAGCAAGGCTCACAGTCAGCTGTAGGCCAGTCTTAAAGCACCCACACAAAACTGCGAATTCGCACCGCATTGCAAAAATCTGCGAGCAAAGCTCCTCTAAAAACCGGCGATACGACGTCGTATCGCATCGCATCGCAGTTTTGTGTGAGAGCCCTTAGGTATCTACTTGATTTAACCCTCGGCATGCCTGGTAGGGTCTGTCAGACTCTGCACATAAACTGTTATTTTTCATTCAAAGAATTTCTTGCCTAACCGCACTCAGCCTTTATGAATCGCTAGACGCTCTCCTCCCACTACCTCAGTCCGGAGCACGCTCCCGTAGTGGGTGGAAGGGCGTGTGTTTATTTCGCGCGGATTTCTAAAATTCAAAATTCAAAAGTCATTTATTCAAACTAGGCTGAGAATCAGCACTTTTCGAACGTCAAAATTACATAAGACAGTCCCCCAAAAACGCCCACCCTTCACCACTTCCTAGTGCTTTAGCTGGGAAGAAGAAGTGGCGCAACAAACTCCCCAGCAGCACAGCTGTCTGTTCAGTTAGAAAAACTTGATTCTATATAATAATGCTTTAATGCAAAAATAATTTACATAAGCACAAATTGCAATCAACTCATAAAATAAAAACATTTTAATGAGTAGATTATGTCAACAATAAATGAAAACAAAATTTAAAATAAATTGACTTACAGTCAAATAAAATAATCCAAACAATTATATGAGCTCATATAGTATCATGTAGTCTTTGATTCTAAAAACACTTGTTTGTTGCTTGGGGGGGTACATTGGAGTAGCTTAATTAGTCCCAAGCCTTTTTGTCGTCTAAGTAATCTTTAACTTTATAGAAACCTTTTTGACATAGTTTCTGTTTAATAAATGATTTAAATTTATTGAGGCTCAGTTCTTTGACATGGCTTGGGAGTTTGTTGTAAAAACGTATACTTTGGCACTTAAATGAATTACTAATTTTTTCTATTAAGTAATGTGTGTTATAAGAGTAACGAAGTCTATTTCTATGTTAAAAAATGCTACCTGAGTATAAGTAGAAAAATAAATAAATGTTGTTGATTAGTAATATTTTTTTTAACTGCTTATATAAACCCCTAGTAAAAACATTAGAATATTATCATAACTTATTTACCAAAACTTATTGGAGAAATAACAAGTTAACAATCCGGGTCTGACAGACCCACCAGGCAAACGGTGTAACTTTTTGCCACCAGGCATGCCGAGGGTTAAATCACTCGAATTGGTCTCTTTTCCATGATTTTACACTTACCATGACTTTAACTAGGCATTTTCTATTATTCATGCAATGTCTCATGCAATACGACGCAGATGTCATATCTTTGCACTTAACACGTAACTACCGAAAGGAGACAGGCGCTGGTTCTTGGCAGTGAAACAAAAGTATATTTAAGTCAATCAAAATAAAAACCAATAGGTAGCAAAAACATAGACAAAAGGTAAAATATTCTATAGGACTTAGTGCAGACTTGCACAGTGCAAGTCTGCTCTTGTCTCTTGTTTGTCTTGACTTGTCTTGTTTCACTACCAAGAACCAGCGCCTTTTTCTTTTCGGTAGTTACGTGTTAAGTGCAAAGATATGACATTTGCGTCGTACTGCATGAATAACGATATTGTCCACTATCGACCTCCGGTCTCCGGAGGGGAGTGATGTGGCGGCATCTACACCGCCACATGCGAACTACGCATCAAAGACTTGACGTCACACAGCATCCTGACGTCACTCAAATCCTGCATCGCGCAATTAGAGTTTACCGCGCGGTGGACATATATACAAGCTCACGACTTCAACCTCTGGGCAATTGCCCGCCAGACATGACACCCGTCTGGTCGGAGGATCCTCCCTTTTCTATAGGGGATGAGTGAACTTTACACCCTGTTCCTCATACCCCTAAAATATGACATATCGTCGTTGCGCGTGCAAAAGTCGCTATGTGTTATTTCGTGATTTTCGGTTTTTTATGCAGTTTGAATCATCGTTATTTGAATACACACATAATATAAAAACAGCTATGTGATAAATGCAATATTTAAAGAGTTACGGAATGTAGCTATGTGACATTCATACATCGAAAGTTCCATTATAAATACGCTAAATATGTATTAAAGTAAAAGTAAATTATTTGAATACTCTGGGTATTTTTTGAGAAAATCAGTTTATTGCGTCTCCTGTAAAGCTTCGTGCAGACCAGCGCGACGCGACGCCGCGACGCGACTCGAACAATACAATTTCTAAGAAAACTTGACGGTATAACAATAACCGGTGTCGCGTCGCGCGACAAGTCGCGCTGGTCTGCACAAAGCTTAAAGGCTCCTACAAACAGGCGCGACACGCGACGCGACTCAAAGACACCGCTCGGCGCGCGACGTGCGGTGTCTTTGTGTCGCGTCGCGTGTCGCGCCTGTTTGTAAAAGCCTTAAAGTGTGTAAAACACATAGCGATTATGGACAGCGCAGCGACGATATATGACATCTGCATCGTATTGGATACACGTTTCGCGATAAGCGATTGTAAAATGAGCGCTGTAAAAAAGGCTTAGCTGTTTTTTCATGAACTACTTTAGGTAGCCATTATACAAAATATATTTAAAAATAGCGAAATAACCTTTGAATTTTAATGTAAGTACAGTACGACACAACTTAGATGTAGAATAAATTTGAAAATTTGCGTTAATTAATTTCAATTTTACGAATGTATTTGGTAATGTAAAGTACAAGTTATTGCGTTTGCTTAAAGATCATTTTCACCTAAAGCAGTGAAAAATATTGGTGATTTAGAAGACGCACTCAGTTCGGATAGTGATCGGTTTTACGAATTTTGCCGATGCTACATGTAAGTTGTGTCGTACTGTACAGATTCTTTGTTTGAAACTACTGATATTTAGAGTGCCAATTTTTTTTTAAATTATTTCGGTAGTGGTAGTAGAAAATGGTAGGTACACTACCATTTTCAATCCAGGTGAGCCGTATCGTGATAAATTTCAATAAGAACGAAGGTTGTTGTAATTTTTACGTTTTTAGGTTGTCCAGGTAATAAAGTGGTAATGTATAGATTTATGGCCAGAGCCGATACCTTCGAATGGGCTCTGAACAAAATTAGGGTAAAAAATTATGACACTTTTTATTATATTGGAGTTTATGGAGGTAGTTTGATCCGTTCTTTTAAGGCTTTCTTACCATTATTGCATGCTGGATATGTCCCAATAGAGTTTTAAGGTAGATGTGAAGCGAAGGCAGGTGAAGAATTCTACCTGACGAAATCAGGGCGGTGAAAATAATAAATTACGCAGCTTAAGAAACTAAATAATGCAGCTTAAGAAACTAGATAATGCAGCTTAAATTATGCAGCTTAAGAAACTAAATAATGCAGCTTAAATTATGCAGCTTATGAAACTAGATAATGCAGCTTAAATTATGCAGCTTAAGAAACTAGATAATGCAGTTTAAATTATGCAGCTTAAGAAACTAGATAATGCAGCTTAAATTATGCAGCTTAAGAAATTAGATAATGCAGCTTAAATTATGCAGCTTAAGAAACTAGATAACGCAGCTTAAGAAACTAGATAATGCAGCTTAAATTATGCAGCTTAAGAAACTAAATAATGCAGCTTAAATTATGCAGCTTATGAAACTAGATAATGCAGCTTAAATTATGCAGCTTAAGAAACTAGATAATGCAGTTTAAATAATGCAGCTTCGAAAGGTCATAGGCCGCTTTTTTTAACATAAATATAAACTAACTATTGCCATCAACCGCGCTTAAATCCAAACTAAGGGCTGCTACTGAGAAATTCCTGATGGAAAAACCCGATGACACTTTGCCAGACCTTTTTTTTTTTTTTTTTTTGAGGATGGGAAATTATCAAATAACTTCTCCCGCTCTGGGTGGAGCGGGAGGGCGTGTCAGACTTTTACTGACTAAAACCCACCCGTGTTCCTTCCGTTGCCTGTGTGCCGAGGTCGCGATATCCCTTTCAGACAAACCCGCGACCCCGGCAGACTTTGCCAGACCTGGGAATCGAGACCAGGACCTCATGCTCAGCAGTAGCGCTTGGGACGACTAGACCAACGAGGCACATCAGTATGAATTTTCTTATTTTTTTGCTTTTAACCCAGGAAATTGCTGAACGCCTGTGCTTTTGTCTTGCATATAATACCTACAGGAATGTTCTGAAATTAAAGAGTTAAGTTATTAGTAACCACTCACAAACAAAACAACTTTATCAATAGGTACTTATATTAACTAAAAGAAATCTCTTTGTCCTCCAATGTGAGAGCTAGTGCAGTCGTTTAAATCCATCACTAAAGCAGTACGATATCGGGTCTACAAGTTCGACATCATAATTTAAGCTTGGTGGAAAGACAGCTTTACAACACCCCAGTTGCTACCAGTCTCTCAGCAAAGAATGTCGCTCCACCTAGCCTCTTGGCGTTCTAGTTTTTATCTTACGTTTGCCCATTCCCTATCTCCACACAAGAACAGATGACCGTTGGGGTAAACTTACCCCAACGGTCATCTGTTCTCTGGTCGTCAGTCTAATAACGTTACATAACATAATATCTTAAAACGTGCGAGTAGGACGGCGACTATTTAGTGCGAGACGTCTCGCTCCCTCATTTTGGAAATCACGTTAAACCGTTGGTTCCGGCTGTCATTTGTAGATCTTTGACAGTCGTTACGGGTAGTTAGAAGCACGAAAGTCTGATAACCAGTCTTACCAAAGGCTATCGTATAACCGAGTAACTATATTGTGGAAATCAGATAGGTGGGCAGTCCATGTAATATATGCACTGGCATTCAGCTGAATCGGGTTAGACTGGAAGTCGACCCCAACTTATGTAGTTGAGAATAAGTTGCGGAAAGGCTAGGCAGAAGATAAAGTAATATCAAGCAGAAGCCAGAGATGTAGGTACCTCTAATACACCCACGTTTGTCCAGTTATGTTTAAGTCCAATGTGTTTCATCAATCCAGACGTATGGTTGTCCTCCGATGTGAGAGCTATTGCAGTCATTTATATCCGTCACTAAACCAGTTCGAGGCCGGGTCAGCGATAGTTTTTAGCTCCCCTTCAACTAAATTGTTCTGAATTGTGACACGAGTGTGCACTTTGCAGCTTTTAATGTAGTTTTCTTCTGAGTTAGAATAAAATATGGTTTTATTTTGGCTTCGCTGTTCACTTGTTTTGGAACGTTGTTACACTTTACACTCTCTTACATCGTTACGCGTTTACAGATACAAATCGCACTTGTAAATACAGCCATATTCAAGGGTGGTACACCATAATAAACGTTTCAGGGAAAAATCGCCATAACCTCCATTCTGGGCAGACATATTGGAGGTTGCAGTTTGTAGTTATGTGCAGGTGAATGCTGCTAATAACTTCTCAGATAGTATATAGTGACAGCGTAGGTTACAATACGCGCCTAGTAAGATGAGAGTTGACCGCGCCTCCCGACGCTCTTTCCGCGCTGCCCCGATAACGCTCCGGCGCAGACCTCATACCACTAAAGAGACTCATAAATCGTCTACTGCGCAAGTCAAACCACGTGGTGTAGCAAGTCTCGAAGATGAAACTTGTGACTTGACTTACTTAATTTTACCTAGTTGTTTAAGTGACATTTACAGCATGTATGTATATAGTGTTATTTAAGACGCAGTCAGATTGTATGATTCGTCATTTTACAAACGGCGCCGTCCGTTTACAAACGCTGGCGCTTTTGCAAAATGCCTAAGTCAAATTGGCAATGCGTTCAATTGTTAAAATTTCGACATTAATTGTTATTGTAGGGTGACCATAAAAAAACACAGGTTGGACAAATCATACTTTATAACTATTATGCTAGGTACCGTAAAATTGTGAGAACCGTTCGTTTATAATTTATCGGTATTATTTCCGTTATATTATGAACAAGGTTTTTGCTGAAAATCAGCGCTGCTGACAATAGGTTCGTCCGAAGTCACAGCATTCAGCTGAGCAATGACCCTATCTTGCACAGATACGACGCACAGTTTAATTTTTCTTGTTGTTGCTTGTTACACAAATTGTTATTTTTCCGCTTTGCAATCGGCATTTTGCAGGTTTAATTGTTTGTTTTGATTTGTTATTGTCGCAACACATTACGCAATGATTGTAAATTGTCTTTGGTCTCTGGCCCTGACAGCAAGCAATAGACAAAGTTTTTCAAACTTTTTTGTTGAATAATGAATACGAGGCTTTTGTATAATTTGTAAAGTGGTTATTATTATTATTCATTTATTAAACAAGTTACAATGACTCATAGATACAATACATTACACATACAACAAACAATACTTACATTAACAATACAATACACAAAGCCCAATATGGTTGATTTTTATTATATTTACTTACAACTATGTTAGTGATACAATTACACAAATACACACAACAAAATAAATAACTGCTACAGCATTCCAGCTGAGATACGGGAGCAACGACTCACTATACAGCAGTCCAGCCTGTCAGCAATAACTCCCAGGATGCTGTTGGAACTGGCTCGCACCCTGCGCACCAAGGACGCACATCTTTTACGCATTAATGCATAAAAGCAATCAACACGCAAATCCGCAAACATCCCTGATGTGCTACAGAAGCGAGGCAACCCCATCAACACCCTGAAAGCATTATTGTACTGCACGCGAAGGGCACTGTACGACCTTTGCGTAAAATGTACCCACAGGCCACAGGTGTAAAACGAGGAACAGAAGGCTCTAAAAAGTGTTTTTTTAACCTCCGTAGAAGCACGCTTAAACCTGCGGGCAATCATATTCGCTCTGACGGACAGCGCCCTCCGCTCTCTCTCAATATCGTCATCATCCTTAAGGCTAGTGGTCAAAACATGTCCAAGGTACTTGAATGAGTGCACTCTCGATAACGGTACACCATTCATCATTACTGAAGGCACCGTTTCTGGACATTTTCCACCAGCCCCAAACACCATCACGACACTCTTTTGCACATTATACAACAGGCCATGAGCACTGGCGTACCTCTCACACACACTCACCAGTTTCCTCAGGCCACAGACTGAAGCACTGAGCAGCACCATGTCATCTGCATAGCTAATGTTGTTGACACATATGCCATCTATATAACATCCGACTCTGGTGCTACTCAGCTCCCCAATCAACTGGTCCATGTACAGGTTGAAGAGTGTAGGAGAACTCAGACCCCCCTGCCTCACACCTAATTATGTATGTATTTTATTGTTATGTATTTTGTTTTTATTTTGAAATGTGCGTTTAGTTCGTGCAGAATAAACACTTTTTCTTTCTATCTTTCTTTCTTAACAATATAAAAATTGTGAACTGGGTGAAATAGGTTAAGTTAGGTTAGAACTGTGACCAACCACGCGCGAGCCGTGCGAGTGCTACTTCCAAGTTGCTCGCAGCTAGACAGGCTATTTAGTATTAGCGCAAGGTGTGATACGGCACCCGCAAGTTTAGTACCAGTTCACTATTTGTCTGTATTATTTCAGTTAAATTATAACCTATCAAAAAATAATGCGTTAAATTGTAAATTGTTTGTTGCAGTTTAACATTTTTCGACAATTTTGTACCAATAATATTCCGCAGGAGTCCTCCAAGCACCAGATTCCATTGAAACCTTACGTATTTTACGTGCCGGATAACTAAATACTTCAATTTGCCGCGGCATTTTGTTAACGGCGTTTGAATTGTCCATCAAATGTTGTGGCATATTATAAAGTGACTAGGCAATTTACATTTTGACTTAGGCATATTTCAAAACAGCGACCGTTTGTAAACGGACGACGCAGTTTGTAAAGAGCGGAATTATACAAATTGCCTGCGACATGTACAGGGTGGCAGGGTTATCGACGCGAAAACTTTTAGCATGGATTCAGTAGGTACATGATTCTGAACCCCCCTGCATTGAAATTTCGGTTATTTAAAACAAAATCAGCTGTTTCATAGAAAAGTGCAATGCCTGCGCGGTCAAAATGTATGGAACAACAGATTTTTCTCGATACGTAATGCCGCGTAATGTTTTCTGATCTCGATATCGTAATGGATGGTCACCCACCCACGAACCGACCGCGGCAAGCGTAGCTTAATCTTCGATGGACTCGTGCGGCTGTTATTATTTAGCAACGAATATTATTATGGACTAGTTTGAAAGATTTTTAAGTGTTATTACAGACACATAAGACATTTTAGCATTTTTCGGCTACGCAATGACAAATTGACCTTAATGCTACAGATGACACCTAGAACCTAGAACCTTTTAACCACCTTTGAGGTCTAGAGGTTAGATCACCTGTCTCAGACCCAGAGCTCGGGATTTCAATTCCCAGTGGAGG
The DNA here is from genome assembly GCA_914767755.1 of Agrochola circellaris. Lineage (NCBI taxonomy): Eukaryota > Metazoa > Arthropoda > Insecta > Lepidoptera > Noctuidae > Agrochola > Agrochola circellaris. The sequence goes on along the minus strand of OU611850.1, from coordinate 6,186,973 downwards.
CAAAATTAAAATTTCTGTTGGTAGGGCTTGTTCTAAGTCCGCCTGGCTAGCTACCACCATCTTATCTAAGTCTGTCGCCATACCAACAATGTCAACAGCATTGTTGTGTTTCGGCAGTTAGAGGTCACCAGTTCCTCTGTGGTTGAGGATTCCGGGTGAAGCTCGCTTCCTCCTTTGGCCTGATCATCACTTACCATCAGATGAGATGCAGGACAAGAGCTTCCCCGTTATGGATCAAAAAATAAATAAACAGATAACTTTACTCTGCATACATAGAAGGCAAATCATAGGACTGTGTGGACGGAAAAGATCTCATCTGCGCCGCGTTTGCTGTTTGTAGTGCGACATTTATTAACATGTAATATGCATGCAGAAACGAACATTGGATAAGCGTCTGTGCCGCGTTCTTGTATATTATCCTCGTACCGTCACCTCTCTATGCATTTACTGCCAACACACAAATCGCCGTCCCCGGAGAATAAAATAATAACTACAAAAAACAACTTTTCAGGAAAAATAAAAAACATGTATTCGTCGATTGCTCCTTAAATGGACGTAGACAGATGGATGTCAGCTTTTAGAAAAGGTTATTTTTTGTTTGTTCTATGTGTTTTAGTGAAATACGCCTACATATCAAAATAGAGATATTATTTCGAAAATAAGAAGTTAGTCAAAATTAATCATTGTCTAAGTTGTATAATATCGATTATCATTTTATTCCCCGTACAGCCTAACCAGAATCAAATATTGTACGAGTACTCTTCACTTATCATTTTATTCTACGGGGTTTAAGGAGCAAATGATACTGATAATATTTTAATATCATCTTATTCTCGTAAATATTGTAACAAAAATTTGGTAAGGACTTTGAATTTGGCTTCCTAATAAAACTATGACATGGTAATCAACATTAGTTTTATTCCAAATGATAATAAAAAACAACAGCATTTTGACTAACATATCTTATACAAAGCGGCTGGACGGTTTAGAACAAGAATAAAATGATAACTGCATTTATCATTATCTAATCGAATATTTTTTTAACGGGAACATAATTGTATGACTGTTTGTCATACTAACAAGTGGGAATACAGTCTGATAATATCATGTTAACACTTTCTTCTCGTAATTTAAGACCTGTTTTAAATCTTTGAATACTATTGTAATATTTTTTAACTTCGTAAATAACTGTATAAAAATTACGAAAAAAATTGAGCAGATGTATTAGCACCCACAGATACCAAAAATGGCATAACACTCAAACTAAGATAATGGCAGTTATCATTTTATTCTCCGGGGACAGCGAAATATCTTTACAATCAATTGTGCCTAATATTGTAATGTGCTTATAGCCCCACTGCTGGACAAAGGCCCGTTCTCATACAAAGAAGGCACGAGCATTGATCACCACGCTTGCTCAAGACGAGTTTGCGATTTCAGGGTTATAATAAGATAGCTTCTTAAGAAGATTTGCATCGACATAATTTGTTATTAAGAACCCGTTGTTGACTGATTAAATTAACGCAATCCCATGACTAGGGTTACCATCCGTCCGGCTTTTTGGCCCCCCGTCCAGCCTTCTCATTTGTCCGGACTTTTAGATTTAAGGGGATTTTCTTTAAAAAGATATATGATATCTGAAAAAATAAGATTCAAAAGTTAGGTCTTCGGACTTTTTTGCAAATGTTAGGCTTTTTGTCCCATGTACCCATGACCCAATCGCGATGTGTTTTGAAGAAGCGATTGCGGATCGAGTAAAGACTGTGCCACGTTGTTCAGCGTTGTTAGACACTATTGACAGCTCAATTCACCTAAGTTGGCACGGTGAGATTTTTACAGAATAGCATTCTGGTACAGGATTAATTTCACGAATACAGAAATAAGTTGTGCTCGTGGCTAAGTAATAACAGCCACACGGTTCGGTCCATCCGGTTGAGCTACACTTGCCGGGGTTGGTCTGTGGATGGGTGACTACAGACAGACATACCGAGACTCCTCCGTGCCTCGGAAAGTACGTTAAGCCGTTGGTCCCGGCTGTCATTCGTGGATTTTTGATAGTCGTTACGGGTCGTCAGAAGCCTGAAAGTCTGACAACCAGTCTTACCAAGGGGTATCGTATTACCCAGTTACTGGGTTGTGGAGGTAGAGAGGTAGACGCTCCATTAAAATAGGGTATTCAGCTGCAACCGGTTAGACTGGACGCCGACCCCAACATAGTTGGGAAAAGGCTAGGCAGATTTGAGAGAGTAAGACTTCTTGGCGACCTAAAAAGAGTATTACGGTAGATCTTTCTTGTACCGCAAACGAGTTTCATAAAGGACGCTGGTATTACAAATTAATTTGAAGTTGTATGGTTTTTAATCTACTTTGGCCGACTTGCATCTAAACTGTGGTGCCCTATTTACCTGATATTATTTGACCTAGTTTCCGTAAGCAATGAACTAAGAAAATTAAACCGCTGAAATAGAAAATCTTGAGAAGAAAAATGAGGTTTCATCAATTTCTAAAGAACAATGAGGTTCTAATGGAAACATTTCAAAATCAGGAAGATGGTACCAAGCAGTGTGTTCTTTGTATTAATATATTGTTTTCCAATGACAAATCCTAGCCTATAACGTTAATGGTGCCCGAATTCGGGCAGTCATACGGATGGTTATCGCATGCGGAGGTAAAACCATTCGGCTCCCAGCTATTGACCAATTACGCAAAGGCGTATTTAAGAGCGTTCATCCAAAAAATTGGCAACTTCGCAAATAACTGTCAAATATTTACCTGTTTTGATCAATTTGGCAATATTACTGTATGGAAATAAGAATATAGCTATGTAACTAGTGACCTAGAATACGAATGATGAATTCCAATTCTAACACTGAATTTGATGTTGTAACCGTTTTAGGTGTACAAAAGGCATTTGGAAAGTTTCCAAATATTTTTTTTACATCTAAAACTAAATATTCGGTGTTACGATATTAATTATTGAATTTCGTCATAAATATTTTAGTTCACTAGTTAGCCATATTTCTTATTTTCATTCTTAGTGTATGCCAAATTAATCAAAACAGCGAAATATTTGACAGCTATTTGCGACGTTGCCTACTTTCTGTATAAACGCTCTTAAAAAGCGTGAACAGCTGCTCTATGCTGTAAGAATCACACCGTGTAAAGTTAACGAAGTGACGTGTCATTCCATAAGATGCTAAAGGTAGTCACAATTGACAGCTCATTTCAAGCTCACTTTACTTACATTACACGGTGAAATTTTTACAGAATAGATCTGTAGATCTTTATTCTGTATATTTTTATCTACATTAATAATAATCCAGAGGAATAGCGAGCCGATAAGGATCGAGCGAGGCATATATCAGGGCGATAGTTTGAGTCCGCTCTGGTTCTGCTTAGCCCTAAATCCTCTTAGTAAACTGCTGGAGGATTCAGGTCTCGGCTATAGGTTGAGGAGAGGTGATCTCTCATCTCCTCTACATGGATGACCTAAGACTCTTTACCCCCAACAATTTGCAACTGAAGGAGCTACTGAAAGTAACTGAAACTTTAAGTAGCGCCATCAGGATGAAATTTGGTGTGGACAAATGTGCGGTCATGCATGTAAAGCGAGAGAAGATATAATATCAATAAATAACATAGGCTATGTATATGACGGCGCTTTGATATTTAAATTAATCTTAGCTGGATTTCATAGATGTCGCTGTTAGCTTAGAGTGTCATGTAAATGAATTATCTGTATTTGCTACGTCACATCCGATGACATGACACTCTGACACAACACCGAGCGCTAGTGCGCAGTGAAGCGACAGTTTACTGGCAGTATGATTTGAGACTCGGTCGGATATATTATAATAATAATAATAAAAATTTGTTTGTTTGTGCATTTGTATGTAGGGGGTCATCTTCAGAAGTACCAGTCAGATTTGAAAAATTCTTTTTGCATTGGATAGTCCGATTCTTCAGGAAAGTAACAAACCATGTAACATGACGCTACAACCCGTAAGAGCCGACCAAAGAGAAAAAAGTCAGAAAGAACGGTAAGCGAAAACGAAATGATACCACGGACGGGCTATGGGTTGCGACGCGGTGGGTCGGAGGCCAAAAATTCACGCGGGCGAAGTCGCGGGCAGAAGCTAGTAATTTATAAAGTAATCACGCGGACGACGCCGCTAGCGAAGCTTGTATTTGATTTAAACGCAAAACAACCTATTTCTGGCCTTAAAACGAGGCGTGAATGAATATCTAAAGAAAAAAACTGTCGATAACAATGGCACCGATAATTTCTCAAGGGAAAACTAGATAAATCACTTAGGTCGACCTTGAAGAATCTCTCGTTCCAGAGAAAATAAATGAAGGTTAAGTTAAAAGTTAATACTTACTTGAATAAAATATTTGTTTTGCTGCCAACAGCTCGGAATCCCCTTCAGGGGTATGAAGCTCCAGGGAAATAAGACGGCTGGAATCAAGGATATCTATTTCGTAGTACCTACATACGAGTACCTATGCTTTTTACCTACCTACCTGTAAATTTCAAGAAGGTATTCACTTTCGCTAGATTTTTAGGGTTCCGTACCTCTAAAAGAAAAACGGAACCCTTATAGGATCACTCGTGTGTCTGTCTGGCTATCACAGCCAATTTGCGCCGAATGTAATGGAACAGCACAGCACATTACAGATTTTGTAAGGTAGGACAGGCGACGCAGACAGGCCGGTAGCGCATGCTGTGACGCAGCTACACAGACACATTCGCGTCCTAGCTAGTACAAACAATCTATCATTGAAACAAAATTATGAATCAGTGGTAGAAAACAAGTGACGACCTGCACGCGTCACGCAGTAATCTGTGCCGGCACTACAAAAAGACGCAGATGCATTAGAAAAACTGCTCTGCCCTGCGCTGCGTGGATCTGCGTGACCTGTGTCTCAGCATACGCTTAGCCTTAGTATTGCCAGTGTTGTTTATTTATTGTTGTATTATTGTCTCCACATTGATGATGAGTTAAACAGTTCAGGCGACCTAAAACGGCCGCTCTGGCAGAATTAGTGGTGGGTCGTTGTCGAAGTTTTGACGGACGAAACGCAACCGTTTTACCGACGACGATAACGGTTGCAGAAAACGGTCGTCGTTGCAACTGGTTTGAAGACGGCTTATAGGACGAAACTTATCGTCGAGTGAAATAATTCCAGTTTCTTAGGAAATGGTTTCGTCGCATCACGAACGACAGCATTGACAACTGGTAATACATTATCGACTCTATTTCATTGATAAATAGTTCACTTTTTATTGTCCGGACTGTTTTGTAAACGAACGCGGAACGTTGGACGACGACGCGACGAGTGTGATAGATAGTTGAATCATTGCGTTCTCGAGTGTAGTCGTAGTAATTCGAAGACAATTTTGTGCAACGAAGACTGTTTGAACCTAGGACGTAAAACGTTAAAACAGTTTTTGTAAACGGTTCGTCGTCGCAACGCCCACCCCTAGGCAGAATCATTATATGATAATATTATGAATCATATAAAAATTTGTAAAATGGTCACAAACTGACAATTCATAATATTATCTGCTAGCAATTCATATTACCCAATTCATCTCAATTCGTTTGACAGTTTTGTATGGAGATTCGTAAAATGATCCACAAATTATGAATGCTTTATTCAAATTTAATGTCAGAATCATAAGAAGTCAGTCAAGACTAATATCTTGCAAATCATATTTCGGATTTTTTGAAGAAATATCGCAATAATGGCAGATTTAGCCCTGTATGAATTATGCATTTTCATTTTGTTATGGAGACCATTGCTAATCGCCCACGAAGTCCAGGTCTTTGAAAAACGGACATAGCTTTCGAAATTCTTTTCGGACCTCGAATTTGTTGGCTTATTAACCGACGAAAAAAGGAGGAGGTTCTCAAGACGACGCGTATTATTTTTTTATAATATTTTTTTATGTATGACCACGCTTAACTTCTTAATGAGAAGAACTTATAAGAAACAGGATCGATTGGCGTCAAAAAAAGTTTTTGTGAAAACTGTCTATTTTCTTGCTAACTGTATTTTTTTTTCAAAATCTGTGAATGCAGATCAATATTTCTCAAAAAGTTAAGGACAGTCTCCTCAGACCGTTTTCCTGTAGCTACAACAAGGTAAGGCAGCTGCCGTTTCTGCCCCATCTCAAAAATCCACCCGTATATACAATGCAAATATTGCTCATATAATAGTATAGGATAAAAAAAATCCTCATATTAATATCATCAATGGCATCTGTTATTTTTATGCTTAAAAGCTTTTAAAAGCATGTCAAAAATGACAACTTAATTAAATCCAGCACTACTTATATTGATAGATCGTTATATCAACTATACAATACCCTATGAAAATACAGGCTACAAATGAAAGTTTTTTCACCAAAAGTGATTGATGATTATGTCAACCAAACTATGGGAGTGACTCGCAAAAAATACTGGAGGCTTTAGGGACTATTATTTCATGACCCTTCTTGGCATTCACGCTTTAGGATTTCGCGGGTCAACTTAAATTTGTTGTAGCTTTATTGACCAATATTTAAAGACCTGTCTTCACGTTACACCTGCTGGAGTTTACAGGTCAGTTAATGCTGGTTTGTTAGCCTACGGCCTTGATATTTTGCTGGAGCAGGGAATAGGTACCTACGAAGTATAAATAGAGAGATTCCGGGGTCACGGTTCGGCGGTCAATGACTTCGCTTAGCTGGTACAGGGTGGGGTGCTATCTATAGGCTGGTAATATAATTAAAGCATTGTATAAAATCAATCTCCTTTGTATTATATAATTGCAGAGCACAGGTGTGAGTACTGTGTACTAAAGAGCTACCATTTACCGGGTAATACGTCTTTTATTGACTTGAATGTGCCCTGGCGGCTGTGAGTATGTCATGCTCACTCAGATGTCTCGCTGATGGTGGCGCGTGTGTTGGATCATTTAGCTCCCTACAAAATGGTTGAGCTGAATGGTGCTGATCCATGCGTCATGTTCGTGAACGGGCGCCGTCAGTTGGGACTGGTCAACTCTTAGCGGCCATGGCTGATTTAAATTTTTGAATTGTTCTTTGTTTTATCTTTTTATTACGGACGCTTCTAACGTGCACGTCTTTCTACATTGTTCTCACATGTATAATTTCAACATGAATGATGTAACCAATACTTTGTAACAATTTATTTTATTTAAAAGAGTGTCCGTGGAGTTTCTTGTCCGTTCTTCTCCATAGGTACCTACTACGCTTTCTAATGGGCAACTAGCTTCATATTTTTGACTGACCGATCCTTGACAATTCAAAAGTGCCTGTAAATGGTTTAATTGAAATAAATGCTTTGAGTTTGAATTTGAGTTTGAAAGTTCTTAATACTAAACTCTTATTTAGTATCGTGTTTTATAATTAACGCTACATTCTCGTATATTACGTGCCCATATCCTAATCCGTACCTTGAGAAGCTCGTGGCTAAGTAATAACAGCCGCACGGGTTGATCTAACAGGTTAAGCTATGCTTGCCAGGGTTAGTCCAAAGATGGGTGACCATCTTTACATACCGAGACTCCTCCGTGCCTCGGAAAGTACGTTAAGCCGTTGGTCCTTTCGCCGTTGGTCGTGGATCTTTGACAGTCGTTACGGATCGTCAGAAGCCCAAAAGTCTGACAGCCAGTCTTACCAAGGGGTATCGTATTGCCCAGTTACTGGGTTGTGGACGTCAGATAGGCAGTTGCTCCATGTAAAATACTGGTATTCAGCTGCATCTGGTTAGACTGGATACGACCCCAACATAGTTGGGAAAAGGCTAGGCAGATTGATTTGGTCCTAATCCGAACCTTGGCAGACCATTGTCACTTACATTTAGCTATAGGGAAATAGCGAAGGCCTTCCACCAAGTGATATTAACTTTTGTGGTTTAAAGAGTTTCTGGCTTGTGTTTGTATACTTTTTAGAAGAAATAAAAGGGCTTCGCAAAAAATCAGAAAGGTTCATGAAACTTGAAAAGAAATGAGACCCCCATAGATGTTTTTAACGAGACAGTTTTGTTGTATTGTGGCTCATAATTAAAGAGCCGGATTCAGGAAGACAAAGGAGCCATTGAAGACGAGACTTTTCATTGAAAACCTCTTTTGTTTTAAAGCTAAGCCGTCGTCGGGATGGCAGGTAGGTACGACTCTTGATAACGCACCCTGTTATTTTATTTTATATTTGTATTAAAAAAACCGGCCAAGTGCGTGTCGGACCTCGCACAGTGAAGGGTTCCGAAATTGGGATGAATTTATCCCATGAACAAACTTAACATTATAGTTGAAAAACATTTGCAGTTGAATTAAGGAACCTATTACAAAATGGTAATTACAATACAGCTTTACATACGAAAAGTTTTTTCGGCATGGGTGTAGGACCCATGTAATATTCGGTATTTATAACAAAATACCGAATATTATAAAAAATCACCCAATCCAAATATTAAAAAAAAAATGTCAGTTTTTTTTTTAATATTTGGATTGGGTGATTTTTTTGCCCTAGCCCTATTACTTGATAAGTGTTATTCTTCAATTAACGATTTTTTAAATGACCCTACTCTTTAGATTTAATTATTGACATTGTATTTCTTTATTATTATTCTCATTAGCTTTAAATTCTATAATTAGCATGCCTAATTGGTAGATTGTACAGGGATCTCAACATTTTGTAAGCCCTGCTATTTATGTAGGTACCTACTTTCAAAGCAAATAAATGATTATGATTAATGTATGGAATACATTCCAACTGCAAATGTAAGTTGGTCGACTATTACTCATTAATTTGTAAAGACAACTTAACTGTGATATATTTTCTTTTAACTTCGTTATGTATGCTACTGCCGTATTTTTTTTCATACATCCAAAAACAACCATTTAGTTTGCAGGATGCAGGGTGGCAGGGATATCGACGCGAAAACAGTTACCATGGATTTAGTATAATACGTAATTCTGAACCCCCCTGTGTTGAAATACTTCGTCGGTTAGTAAAAAAAAAACTACTGTGTCGTAGAAAAGTGCAATAGGTACCTACGCGGTCAAAATGTATGGAACAGCAGATATTTTTTTAAATAATCGTCGAAAAATTTCTAATGTAAATCCATGGTAACAGTTTTCGCGTCGATGACCCCAGCCTGTATAAAAATTTGCACTTTAAAGCTTATTATTTCGCAAACAGATCCCTGAATCGGAAAATGGTTTACACACACGTAATATTTTTAAGCGGCCTGTCCAACGACACCCCACACCATGGAATAGACGAAAAAAAAACATCCCAACTTTACAAAAAAAAATATACAATTTTTTTTTTTTAGGTTAGGTATACCCCTCGTTCCCTAAACTTTTTTTTATATTTTATGCCGTTTGCAAATCTGTATTATCATACTACAGTTTCATTTGTGCCACATATATAATCCGATTACCTACGGACGGTCACTGTTTTTGAGCTCTGCAACTGAACTCATGATTAATGATCAGCGCTTGATGCTCTATTTATGAGCCCCTGAACCTGAGAAAATTAATTTCATCCTTATATACCTTGTCGTATTCTAGACTAACCGCAAGAAACCTAAGAACTTTATATTTATTTACCGACCTTTACCAACCCATTTGACAAATTTTCCTCATTACACTTATATAATTAGTGTTTCCAGAAAATACGCAGAGCCAAACACATTACCTAATTAGTTACCGTGGCAGGATATTAAAACAAAAGAACAAAGACATTATTATTCGCTTTTCTTCTATTTTCAGGTTAGTAACCAACTGGATACAGGCTAAAGATAATGTAAAAAATTAAACACAGGTATTGAAGAGAAATTGTAACGTAATTTTTCTTGTTTAGTCTGAATTATATCTTCTACTTATATACCTAATTAAATATCTAAAGGATGAAAATTTGCGTATTTAATTTATTTAGCTTTTTTTGAGGTAACTGTAACCCTCAGGCTGCGTCCTAAATAAAACCGATCGGAACGCGAATACGCGATCGGTCACGTACATTATGTAACTTTTTGTTTGGAAAACAGGAAAGCGTCCTCTGTCGACGCAACCACGCGTTCAAGTTCACCGAACAAAAAGTTCGAACGACCGTGTATTCGCGCAACGATCGCTTTTGAAATGGAACGCGGGGTGAGACCGCGTCTGTACCAAGACCGCTCGTCGTGCAAGTACACCATCGTCCCGCGACAGTAACGCGCATTCGCTCGATGTTAAAATGTGTGTCCTAATAAAAGCGATTGGCGAGGATGGATGCCCCTTGTAAGACTGGTTGTCAGACTTCAGGGCTTCTGAGTACCGACGGCCACTAATGTGCTCTCCAAGGCACAGAGGGGTCTCAATATGGTAGTGGATGGTTACCTATCGACAATCCGACCGCGGCAAGCGTAGCTTAACTTTCGATCGACCTTTGCGGCTGATACCATTTAGCCACGGGCCCCACCCAAGACTCTCGACCAACGCCGCCAACATATGTATAAAATTAATTCTCCCTGAATTTGTACCATCATGTACTCTAATAGTACCTATCGTTACTATTATCGTAACGTATATTTATTACAAAAGCACCCTTCGGATATCTAATCCATATACAGTGAGATTAAGATCTGTTCGCACAAGATCGTTATTACGTATCGAATAGAAATAGCTTGGGGTTGTGATCGGAATTTTGATTCTATTGCGGCTTTGCCTTTCTGTAGCTATTCTATTTTCGTGGATGTGTTTCGGGTACCAAGTATTATTGGTGTGTGAGGTAGATTTTAAGGAGTATGCAACCCGCCCCGGCTCGCAAAGTTTTTACAACTTGACGAAACATCGAGATTTCTTTATTTTATGTTGGTTTAATAATAATATATTATACACATAAACCTTCCCGGAATAAATTCTTTACATGATGATGAAAACTGTATTAAAATCGGTTGCGTAGTTTTGAAGAAAAACGCGGTCACACTGACAGACACGAAAAGCGACTTTTATAATTATGTTTGGTAAACGAAGTAATTTTAGGAGGAGCGTGGCTAAGTAACAGCAGCCGTAACGTTCGATCCATCAGGTTAAGCTACGCTTGCCAGGGTTGGTCTGTGGATGGGTGACCATCTTAACATACCGAGACACCTACATGCCTCTGAAAGCACGTTAAACCGTAGATCTTTGTCATAGTCGTTACGGGTCGGCAGAAACCCGAAAGTCTGACAACCAACCTTACCTACGGGCATCGTATTAGCCAGTTACTGGGTTGTAGAGCTAAGATAGACAATCGCTCCATGTAAAATACGGTAATCAGCTGCATCCGGTTAGATTGGAAGCCGACCCCAACACAGTTGGGAAAAGGATAGGCAGATTTAAAAGAAGTAATTTTTGGATTGTAGCATACGCATCAGCCGACAAAGATGATGGCTTTCTACTAGGTACTCAGAGAAGACCAGAAGATTGGTCTGACGATTTTACACGGCTTAGCGTGCTTTACATGTGTAATTCTGATATCCGGAATTACACATGTAAAGCACGCTAAGCCGTTGGTCCCTGCATCATTTATAGATCCTTGAAGCCCTAAAGCCGCATTACATGGGACTTAAACATAACTAGCGAAATGTGGGTGTATGTACTATACACACCTCAGGCTATACTTTATACCAGGTGATTCATTCGGAGGTACTTTTTTCAAAACTAAAATAAATATATTTTTTTAGAAATTTAGCGAGTTATCTTTATTATCATAAAAAACAACCATTCCTTACATGTATTTTTTAAAGATTATTTCTTTCAAATGTTGTCCGTAACTGCGGTTAACATGGTCCATTCTGCAGTTCCGATTTTCAATGACGCATTCGAGTGTTTCAATTGGTATCTGGCGTATAACGCGAGTAATGTTGGCTTCCAGTTGCTCAATCGTACGGAGCTTTTCGATATAGACTTTAGACTTTACATAGCCCAAAGGAAAAAAGGAAAAAGTCTAGGGGTGTGATGTCACAGGATTTAGTGCATCCGAAGTGCGAAATTAACTGTTCACCAAATTGTTCTCGCAATAAAGCCATGGTTTCACGGGCTGTGTGACAAGTAGCGCCATCTTGTTGGTACCAAATGTCCTGGAGATCACGGGCTTCAATTTCAGGCAACAAATTTTCAGTCATCATGGTACGATAAAGGTCGCCATTCACAGTCACGTTCTGGCCGGTCTCGTTTTTCAAGAAATAAAATTTGTAGGCGCTGCACCGGCCTAAGTCTTTCCATGATGAAATGTCAAACTATACTGAACAAAAATACCATGACAGATTATCACTACTCACGCTATAACTGGCAAAAGATCCATGGACAAAAAAGTACCCCTAAATGAATCACCCATTATTAATGACTATAAACCACATAAAATAGCTATCCCCTGCCCCTCCCCCGACATCATCTGACATCAGAAGACAGCCGCCTCGTAACCATCGATGCGACGCTCTATTAGAAGTCACTCTATAGTTCTAGTTTAGTAACTCTTATAATCAGTCAGTGTCACTCTTATATCTGACCTTTTTGGAGGTTACTTCATAACAAAACTATACACCACTACTTACTATGCCGTCTTATGCAAATATGAGGTAACATAATTTTGAAACGTTCGGCGAATAAATGTCAATATTTTAATTGTACTTTTGTGTGTACACTATAAAATTAAATGATTTATCTATCTTTATAGGTATCTAAGGTGATTCCAAAATATTCTTACCAAGGCCACGTTTAAATTTAAAAAACAAAATACTACATTTCTTTACTTTATTTTCTAAAGCACACTTCATCTTTTAGGACACTTCTTTGCGTCTAATTTAGTGAAAGGGGGCGCACGCTTAGAGCAATCGGTTGGAAAAGTAGTGCGCCAAGTGTAAGGCTTTTTAATAACGTACTGAAAATGCTTTATCTAGCTGTATTTCTTAGATACGTTGCTTTGAAAAGGTTCAAGGTTACCTTCTTTAATATCTTTATGGGTTCATTCGTTTATAGCCGATTTATAAGCAGTCTGAGGGCGTTTGTCCACCGCCTCCTTCACTAGTACGTCACCGAGAAATGAGATTATTCGAACCGAACGTGACGTCCCGGTGACGGCGATCGTGTGTCCACCGCAACCAAACTCTGCAAAAAAAACAAAAAACAAATAGACAAAACAAACATAAACAAATAGTTTTTACACAGACTGCATTAAGTCTGCGGCGCGTGAGTCGCCGACGACGCAGCGACGGTACGAAATGTTACCATTTTAAATATTATATTTTATATAAACATTTAGGACTAAGTATTGTATTTATTCATTTTATTTTGTTATTTCACTATATCTGCACCGGTTGACGTCATCACGGCAACGCCGGCTGTCGCTGAAAACCAGCGCTGGGGCTCTGTTTCGCATAGGGTAGACATATGACATCTACCAACCCGCACTGGAACCGCGTGGTGGATTACGGCCTATTCCCTCTCAACGAGAGGAGGCCTGTGTGCCAGCAATGGGAACATACGCTGATTATGCTATGTGGCAGCCACCGCATTGATAAGAAACCCTAGCTTAAGTATAGGCAGTACACCTCAGCTCGTCCTTTTGCGAAATACAGTCGTAAAAATGTCTTCTGACGTCACAGCAGAACTAAGACCCATAATTTTCTTTGAATGGTCTCAATTACGAGCAGCCCCACTGCGCTATAACATCATCAAAAACATATCAAATTTTATGGGACATCTGCGGGGGCTGGCTGTGACATTTAGAAGTAAACAACCTATTGACTTATTGGTATGATTGCCACTACAGGACTAGTCATAAACTAGCTGACGACTAAGTACAAGTGTACAATATATTTTTTAAACCTTTCTTTCTTTTTCGTGTGGTTAGTGACTAAAGCTCGGTCACACACAGCAATTTCTACACGCGAATTTCGACAGAGCCGCACGCTGAGCGGAATTGCTACTCGCAGCGAGTACCCTGTACAGCGAATGCTTGTGTACTAAAATTGCTGCGAATGCCTAATCGCAGCGAGTATTTGCTGCGTGTGACCGAGGTTTAACCTGGTGTCTGACACGGAGAAATATCTCTCAGACATGCCGCTTTTTTACGATGTTTTCCTTCACCGTTTTTGAAGCAAGTGATAATTATACTACAATACGCACATGAATCCGAAAAATCAGAGGTCTTGGATTCGAACTCGAGACCTCGAGATCTTGGTAGTTTTTTTTAACCTGAAATGGCTTTATTGAAAAAGAGGGGGCTCTTAATAAATAACGGGTCGACCTTTTTCTGTTCGCCCTTATTCATTTGTTATTTTCTTCAGTTTGGAATGTGACGATATTAGCGACTCTTGAAGACGTAGGTCGGTATTTCAAGTTAAGCAACCCCGAAACGATCAATTGCAATTGTCAATTTTTACTTGATTGATACACATTAATGCGCGAATTGATCGTCTACCAAATGCAATTAAAGTGATCGAAAATATTACTACAATACTCGTACAAACTGATGGCAATTGATCAATTGCGATTGATCTTTTCGGGGAAGATGATGTCAATAATCAACTCAGTCTATCGAGTCCACTGCTCGACATAGGTCTCTCTCAGACTGCGCCACAGCACCATGTCCTCCGCCTTCCGCATCCAGTCTGTCTAAGGCACTTTTTTAAGGTCGTCGGTCCATCTAGCTGGTAGCGTCCCATACTACGCTTGCCGGTACGAGGTCTCCACTCCGAGAAGATAGTGTAAGGTAAATAAATAATACAAAAAATCCAATTTATCATATTTTATTTTGCAACTATATAATCACATAAATAGTTTAAAAATCACCAAAAACATCGAACAAACGTATACAAAGTAATCTACATGAACTACACTGATTTATATGATGTATTGGTTAAACACAACAACTTGTATTTATTTAGTTTACAGAAGAAATGTTCAGACTTTGAGAATATTTATACAAAATACGTTCGTAGCTGACGATGTTAGTGCTAAAAATATTGTTAGATGTTATACAGAAAAACAGTAAGACAACTTTGTTCAGTTTTCGAAATATAGTAAATAGTTTCTCATACATTGTTGACAGGCAACTTTGTGTTACTGAACTCTATACACACATAAACTTACTGTTGTCCAAATTAAAAGTTCATATTAAGAGCTTCAACCCTTTTACTACAAAGTTTACTAGGCAAACCACAGCTCAGTTTCCTTAAAAAGTTATCAAAAAACTTGTCCTACTGTTTTGTCAACACTGTGAATAAAAAGTCGGGGACAGGAGGCAGGTATAAAGGAAGTTACAAGTTGACAAGTTGTATCCTCTTTACCTACTTCTATATTAAGTAGTTTATAACTAAGATCATCAGTAACCGACGTCAGGAAATACAGCAGAAAAGTCACTTAGTATAAATTAATTTAATACATTTAAGTGAATTTGTGCATTTCGATGGATTTTGAACCCCTCTTTACGAATGATAACGGAAGCTTTACAGTAACTGAATTTTTGATTAAAATCTGGAAACATTTGGTGATCTTTTGTGAATAATAATTCTGGTTTCTCGTAGGATTCTATCATGGGTAAATTTACTTCAGTAGGAAATGACAAGCATATAACCACCCCTCAATCAGTTGTAATTGACCGAATCCAGAATCCAAATGATCCGAGCCACGGCAATATTACGACATGTTCACGAAAAGAGGGGTTCTTAGACTTCTTAATGAAAAAATGCACAATCACACATATATCACAACAAGAAACATACGTGCACAGAGCACGCGCTCCAACTACTATAGGTACTTTTAAAGCTCGATCTCCCTTCGAGGGAACGTTGGGGTTTGTGCGAATTTTAGCGAAAATTTTATTGGCTTACTGCTGGCTTTTTTATACTGTGTGCAACTTTTATGATATTTGCATAGTATTATTTGACACTAGCTATTAGCACTAGCGACTTCAGAAGTAGCCTATGTGTCCATCCAGGCTATAAAATATCTGTGTGCCAAATGTGATTCAAATTCGTTCAGCTATTTTTGCGTGATTGACTCAAACATACAAACGTTCACATTTATAATATTATAGAAGGATTGTGTCATTTTAAGGTTGGTTTAAAACTTAAGGTTTAATAAAAAACATTGCTATGAATTAGTAAGAAAATGAAGACGAATAAAGGGCGGGCGTTTTGCGGGACTGTCTTATGTAATTTTGACGTTCAAAAAGTGCTCAGTAATTATCTGTGGTGACTTTAACATTAATATTTTAGAAAATAATTCAAATACCAGTAGATTTTTAAATTTGTTCAAATCATTCAATTTGTCAAATGTGTTTGTAGAACCAACCCGAGTAACTACGACTACTGCTACATGTATTGATAATGTGTTTTGTTCTTGCGACTATTTAGATAAAGCCATCATTAATTATCTCCCTTCTGATCACAGTGGTCAATCCGTAACTTTTGAATCCAACATACCAGTAAAAAAAGTGCAGATACAATTCAGACCAATAACAGCAGTTAATTTAAATAAATTTAATAGCACTTTAGTTTGTAAGTTAAATAATCAAGACCTTACAATAAACAATGCTAATATTTTGTACGAGGAATTCTTTTCGTTAGTCCAGACCGAGTTCAATAATTCTTTTAAGAAGAACACAAAAACTATTAGCCCTAAGTTTTTATTTAGTGACTGGGCAACTAAAGGACTCAGGAAAAGTAGGGATAGACTTTTCGAGCTGTATGGCCTTAAGCCTTATATTAACACGGAAACTTTTAATAAGTATGTTGCTACGTACTCTAAAATTTTTAAGAGCTCTTGTAAGACAGCTAAAGCCTTATACATTAGCAACAAAGTTAAATCAGCAGACAATAAAATACAGACGGTTTGGAAAATTATCAATAACGAAACGAACAGGAACAAAAAGCATAATTCTGATTACACACTGAAGTCGTCATGTGGTGGTCTCATTTGCGATAGCAAAGAAGTTGCTCAAGAATTTGTAAATTTCTTTACCAGTATCCCACTTAAAACTACTGAAACCTTAAATTCCTCGCCCTCGCTCTCTTTTGATTTAGTAAGGGCGAACGTTTCAGCTTGCCCGATTAAATTTAACTTTAAGCATATTAATCCTATAACAGTGATAAAAGCTTTTCAGCAAATTAAGATCAAATTAACCGAAGATCTTTGGGGAATGTCCATTAAAGTCTGTACTTCCATAATTGAGACCATAGCGCCTTACTTAGCCTTAATATTTAATTTGTGTGTGGACCAAGGAGTCTTCCCGGATTTAATGAAATACAGTAAGGTAATACCACTTTTCAAATCCGGGGACAGTAAAGACACCAATAATTATAGACCCGTATCCGTGTTGCCGGTTTTCAGCAAGGTGTTTGAAAAGGTAATGCTTAATCAAATGCTCAATCATTTTAACACAAATAAAATCCTTCATGATCAACAGTATGGTTTCACCAAAGGACGTTGTACGACCGACGCCGGTGTAACCTTATTAAGACACATTTTTAACGCGTGGGAAGAGGCCCAAGACGCCATAGGAATCTTTTGTGACCTCTCCAAGGCATTTGATTGCGTCGATCACGAAACCTTACTCTTGAAACTTGAGCATTACGGACTTGCAAAACTTGCACTCAATTTAGTAAAATCTTATTTAAATAATAGACAACAGCAAGTCCAAATAAACGGTATCAATTCACTAGGTTTAAAAGTAAAAATAGGTGTGCCACAAGGCTCGATATTGGGTCCATTCCTCTTTTTAGTGTATATCAATGATCTACTCCATTTATTAAAAAATCAACCACAAATGGTGTTATTTGCTGACGATACTTCCTTAATTTTTAAGGTAGATAGACGTGCAACAAATTTTGACGACGTAAATAACGCCCTATTGCAGGTCCAAAATTGGTTCACTGCTAATAATTTAGTATTAAATGGAAAAAAAACTAAGTGTATAAAATTTTCTTTACCAAATGTCAAAAGTAGTGATTGTGAGATAGTATTGAATCAAGAGAAACTAGAATTCGTCGATAAAACTGTTTTCCTAGGGATCACGCTAGACTCAAGGCTACAATGGGGTCCTCATTTAACATCTCTCGCAGGACGGCTAAGTTCAGCAGCATATGCTGTCAGAAAAATCCGTCAATTTACTGATGTAGATACCGCGAGGCTGGTCTATTTTAGTTACTTTCATAGTATCATGTCTTACGGTATTTTACTGTGGGGACGGGCTGCAGACATCGAGTCTATTTTTATTCTGCAGAAAAGAGCGATTAGAGCCATGTACTATCTCCGCAGGCGTGACTCTCTAAGGGAACTGTTTAAGGATATTAACATCATGACGGTACCTTGTCAATATATCTATGAAAACATCATGTACGTAAGAAAAAACTTACATCTTTTTAGTAAAAGAGGGGATAGACATAATTATAGTACAAGAAATAGGGACCTATTAGTTCAACCAGGTTTCAGACTGGCTAAAGTGTACTCATCTTTCATGGGGTACTGTTTAAAATGTTACAATAAAATTCCTCCCCACATACTTCAACTGAATGAGACGAAATTCAAGTCTTGTATAAAACGCACACTATGCAGGCAGGCATATTATAAGTTGGGGGATTACATCTCTGATAAAAATGCTTGGCTCAATGCTGGTCCTGCTCCACAACCAAAACTAATTGATTAACATCTGAAAATACTGTTGCAGCTGCTGAAGATTTTAAGACCATCTTTGCATTGTATAAAATCAATCTCCTTTGTATTATATAATTCCAGAGCACAGGTGTGAGTACTATGTACTAAAGAGCTACCATTTACTGGGTAATACTTTTTTTTTATTGACTTGAATGTGCCCTGGCGGCTGTGAGTATGTCATGCTCACTCAGATGTCTCGCTGATGGGGGCGCGTGTGTTGGATCATTTAGCTCCCTTCAAAATGGTTGAGCTGAATGGTGCTGATCCATACGTCATGTTCGTGAACGGGCGCCGTCAGTTGGGACTGGTCAACTCTTAGCGGCCATGGCTGATTTTTAATTTTTTAATTGTTCTTTGTTTTTATCTTTGTATTACGGACGCTTCTAACGTGCACGTCTTTCTACATTGTTCTCACATGTATAATTTCAACATGAATGATGTAACCAATACTTTGTAACAATTTATTTTATTTAAAAGAGTGTCCGTGGAGTTTCTTGCCCGTTCTTCTCCATAGGTACCTACTACGCTTTGGAATGGGCAACTAGCTTCATATTTTTGACTGACCGATTCCTTGACAATTCAAAAGTGCCTGTAATGGTTTAATTGAAATAAATGATTTGAGTTTTTTGAGTTTGAGTTTGCTGAATCTCAGCTTAATTTGAATGAATGATTTGATTTTGAAAATAACGAGGATTAAAGGCTGAAAATACACACGCTTTTAAAAGGCATGTTTATTTGCTCGTATGCTCATTTACAGCATGCTCTCCGTGTGTTTCGTAAACACATGCTAATTGTGTGATACTACGTAGAATCTGCTCGATATTTGCGTGCTTTTATGCTACTACATAGGATGTGTGTTCCAGGCTTAGTACACGCAGTGAGCAAGCGTGGTGATAAATGTCCTGGAATTAATCCTAGCTAGAGAAACTAGAGAATACATTTTTAGAGGCCTTAGTTCTGCAGTAAGAGATTAAACAGGATGAAAATATAGAAAAATTGTGTAATGTTTGATAATGAAATGGATTAAAATTAAGATCAAAATATTAATGGATGTTAGAATTTTCTGGTATCCATAACCCAACGTATTTTTAAATCATTTAGCGTTACTTTTACACTTCCATGCATTTATGAGGATAAAAGAGAAGTGAAAGGATTTTTTTTAGCGGTACATAGGTACAGAACGTAAAGCCGCGGAAAGTATGTTAAGCCGTTCGGCTGTCACTCGAAGATCTTTGACAGTCGTAACGGGTAGTCAGAAGTCTAAAAGTCTGACAAACAGTTTTAATAAACCCAGTAACTGGGTTGTGGAGGTTAGATGGGCAGACGCTCCTTATAAAATACTGATATTCATCTGCATTCGGTTAGACTGGAAACCGACCCCACCATAGTTGGGAAAAGGCAGGCAGATTTGAGACTGAACAAATAAGGAAACAAAAAATAACCACAGAAACGCGAACGTAGAAATAAAGGATACAGAAAAGTTAATTAAAAATCTCGTACAAACAGAATCATACATTATTTAACTGCCCTCTTACTTTACAATTCATTCGCACGAGAATATGAAAATCTTGAACAAGAAGAAAAACACAAGCAACCGCATTTACTCATTCACTCCTCCGCAAACAATTCGTTCATTCTTTTTTTCTTTATCTCTTTCATTCATTCACTTGTTGTTTGCTTTCGTTGTGATTTCATTCAGATGTATTTTTAACCGCCTTCTAAAACACGGAGGAGGTTCTCAATTTTGCTGTGCATGAGGTAGGTAATGGGTTCGATTCCCAAGTCGGGTAAAGTGTTATTGGGTTTTTCCATTAGGAGCCCGGCGTATGAATATGTGCCCAGATAATGGCAATAGAATCGCCCCATAGTACATGGGACATAAACGTAACTGATTACATAATGCTGGTCCTGCTCCACAGCCACTTGGGCTCACTAGTAAAAAAAAAAAATGTTTGGAAGAGTTGCTTCCCCTTTTTATTTTTTCTGACATTACGAACTTAATGTTTATTTTTTATTTAAACAAGCTTTAATTGTTGAATTTTCCAATGGATAATGGTTTTTTTTTCTTTTTGGTAGTAACATTCTATTAATCTCTCAAATACATTGCTAACTATAGTTTTGTATAATTTAGAAGCATTTTTCAATTTTTGTTAATATGAGTACCATGGAGCCGTATTTTATGTTATTAAGATGTATGTTGACTGGATAGAGCATGGCAGTTGAGAGTATGTCATGCTCACTTAAATGTCTCGCTGATGGTGGCGAGTGTGTTGGATCGTTCGGTTCCCTACAAAATGGTTGAGCTGGATGGTGCTGA
Organism: Agrochola circellaris; assembly: GCA_914767755.1. Lineage (NCBI taxonomy): Eukaryota > Metazoa > Arthropoda > Insecta > Lepidoptera > Noctuidae > Agrochola > Agrochola circellaris. Next base: position 6,165,963 of record OU611850.1, on the reverse strand, counting down.
TCCACGCGTCATGTTCGTGAACGGGCGCCGTCAGTTGTGACTGGTCATCTCTTATCTGCCAGGGCTTATTTTTAATCTTATATTTTGATAATTTTTTGTACATTGTTCTCACATATAGAAGCAACAAGAATAATGTACTCAGAATTTTGTAATTTTCTATATTTAAAAGAGTGTCCTTGGAGTTTCTTTTGCCCGTTCTTCTCCATAAAGATCTACGTTTCGGAAAGCTTCAACTTTCTGACTAACTGACTGACTATTTGACAATTCAAAAGTGCCTGTAAATGGTTTAATTGAAATAAATGCTTTGAGTTTGAGTTTATGGGAGCACTATAGGTACACCTCTGCATAGCCCTTCGCGGATTACAGGCGTGATGTTTTGTTATCTTAAAAAACTTTTTACAAAAACATACCAAAAAACTAAAATTTTACAAAAGAAATGCGAAAATTCAAAACCAAAGACCGACTTCCGAAATTAAAGTTACTTTTTCACTTCGTAATGTTTTTTTTTTTGGAAGTCGGGTGTTTTTTTTTTCACTTTTTAGTTGTGGTACCTACCCCACTTAAATTGGAATACCACTACATTATGTTAATAACAGTAACAGGAAGTTATCATTATCATCCACATATACCAAGTGGGAAAAATGCGTATTATTGAAGCTTACTCAAAAACTATCCAAGCAAAGTTAATAAAATTTATATGGAACTAACTTGAGAGCCTACCCCTTCATACAAAAAAAATATTTTCAAATTCGGTCTTCAATTGACGGAGAAATCGACGGACCTCCTCCATTTTGGAAGTCGACGATTGAAAAAACAGCCAGTAGTAAAGTACCTACGTAATCCCTTCGCTGATCTCAAATTTCAAACACCCAAAAAGTTCTAATTACGCGCACAATTTTCGATTCCCGATCCTCGAGGCCCCAAAGTTGTTTACTGAGTAATTAAAAAAATCTCAGTTCTAACGAAGAATTTACAAATTGTGTTTCCTACTATTTACCTCTAATTACGTTCGGTGCGGGTTTCAAGAAGAAGACTTAATTTACTCCCGTGTTTAATATTTCACTCTCTTGCGAAATTTGAGCTATGATTAAAAAGATTTTAGCAAAGAGCTTCTGTTTACTCGGGTACTCTCGTCGGTTCCTACATTAGTTAGAGACTTACTTATAAGGTGCAGTATGTGGTGGGCTTGTTGCTAATTAGGTATTATTTCGTGTTTAATTAGTGGATTATTTGGCTTGACAGCAGTCGCGTCATGGGAAATTGAAGCTTAACGTTAGCCTATATTATGCATAAATATATCATAGGATACAATCAGGTAGGCAAATTATGTTTTTGCAAAAAAAAATGTCTATTCGAATTGCCTCAAACTCAAAGCATTTATTTCAAATAAACCAATTACAGGCACTTTTGAATTTTCAAGGGGTCAGTCAGTCAGAAAGATGAAGCTAGTTGCCCATTCCAAAGCGTAGTAGGTTCCTATGGAGAAGAACGGGCAAGAAACTCCACGGACACTCTTTTAATTCAAAATATTCTTACAAAATATTGGTAACATCATTCATGTTGAAATTATACATGTGAGAACAATGTAGAAAGACGTACACGTTAAAAGCGTCAGCAATGAAAAGATAAAAACAAATTCAAAAATTAAAATAAGCCATGGCAGCTAAGAGACGACCAGTCCCAACTGACAGCGCCCGTTCACGAACATGACGCATGGATCAGCATGATGCATGGAGCTAATGCTTATATCGCCGGAATGGAGAGAATAACCGCTATATCCTTGTACACGGTGATGTAACTATTTATTTATGATTTTTTGACATACGTCAAATAACGAGACATAGATATTTTTATTTTTTTAAACGGCTTCTAAGCTGAAAATATCAACTACGTCAAAAAATCAATATAACATAACGGTTATTCTCTCCGTTCCGGAGATATAAACATTAGCTCCATACATTTAGTATCCTATGATATATTTATATTAATAGGCTATTAGAAGCCATTTTAAGCAAAAAACCGACACTTTAAAATTCAAGCTCCTATTTCTTCGAGAGCCTTTTTTCGATCCACGGTGCGCTGGCGAGTTCTCATTTAAAAAGAAGAGAGTACTCACTCAGCGACGCTCGCTTGACGGGCAGAACACTCGCCGAGACACCACGCTTGGTAGATGGTCGCATGCTGATGTTGCGATCAGCGAGTAATCGCTCGTCGCAGTAGCGAACTCGCTGCTCGTTGCTCGCCAACTAATTTTTACTTACTAGCTCTACTCGCATCTCGTTAATCACTGGTAGTGGGATAGGTGCTTTACCCACAAATATAGTAGGTTCAAATTAAACATGAAAGTTGATTGGTGATGTTAAAACAAATTGCATTATTTTCAGTAAAAAATCGCACAAACTCCAAAACCATTTGTTTCCTATCTAAATACTTAGAAACTCTCTCGGAGACAAATGTTAGAAACTAAAGGATAGTTTGAAATAAGTTCTATGTACTAACAATTATATAGGTAAATAAATAAGAATCTAAACCATAAACTAGTTACAAAGAAGACACATTTTTTGTTTTACAAAAAGTATTAGAAGACATTTTTACTTTGTGCCAATGAAAATTTTGTTGCCAATGAAAAAAAAAAAATACGAAGCGTATTTAATAATTTTTCAGCCGTCAGCCATGTTGGATACTTACGAAATAAAAACACGTCACTGTATTTTTCTAGTAAAACGGAAAAAGCTATTTTTAGTTCCCCATCTGAGACTTCACGTGACTTCATATAGGGTGTATAAAGGGCAAAAAAGGGGTTGAAAACAAATGAATGACATACAAAAAAAATCCTTGAAAATTCTTGAAACTTTGGCCCGCTTTCTAGAACAAAAAAACATTTTGATTTAAACTGGTAGGATGGCAACGTTTTTGCGATGCCTCCGGTATTACAGATACAGATTATTGAGGAACTCCTTTGGCTGCATCATCAGACCATCTCCATGGTATCATATTTTAGCATTGTCACCAAAAAAATACCGTCAAGCTCCTAAACTATAAATAATCGCTGAACATACATAGGGGTTGTTCGGGCAGCCATTGGAGAGAGACGCTGCTAAAAAAAATATTTGGAAATCGTTTTACTGGCCAACCTGTATATTAGAATCAAGATTCATGCTTTTAAACTTCGTTTTCAAATACGACCTTAATCTTAAATATAAACATTTTGCATAATAAGAAAAATTGGATCTACATTTTGATGAAAGAGCTTAATGAAGCTTAAAGTACCGACAAACAAGGCGACCGCTGCGCAATTTGTTGATATAGACTCAACGGGACGTAATTGGTGCATTCACCACGCCCGCTGATGTATTGATCATAGCAAACTACGTGAAGCTATAAAAGGTAAAGACCCCTGTTGTTAACCTTCGATTAATAAATACTTAATTCAAGAAACATTGCGTTTTTATGGGAATATTGGTAAAGTTTTTCATTGGCACAAATAAAAAAGGTAAAAAACAACTCTCGTCATTTCAAAAGTCGTAGAAAGTTTCGTATAGAAAAATATAATTAGTATTCTAATAGTAACACGTAGCTTTACTTATTAACTTACGCTATGTATAGACAAGCGCATGAATTTTTATTTTATGAATATTATTAATACTGATATTGCCACAGTATAAAAAGGAGCAGAAGATCCAGTTCGTCTTTTGATATTTTTTGTTTACCAAACATAGTTCTGTCATCACGGATTGTTTAAAAAATATATAACTATATCTTTTTTCTGTGAACACGCAACAACATCTCAATTGGACAGTCTCAAACAGGTGAATGTATAAAAACCAAATGTTATTTCCAGAATATACAGCCATCTCTGATGTCTGTATATTTTGCACAAAATGTCGTGGAATTTCTGTACCTTTTTATACTGTGTACCCCGCTCGCATAGTAAAACTTCACATTGAAAATATATAGCGCTCACCACAGGAGATTGCTTGCGAGGTATCTTACCACTAAAGCTCGGACCTCGGATATTATTTGCAGCGATACAAAACGTAGTGCATCAATTCAAATAATATTAGATGCTTTAGAGCTTACAGGAATGGCCAAGCTAGCGACAATCAAGGGTTAAGCCTAAGGCTTATGTAAAAAAAAATACTAGAAAAAATCGTTTTTGTAAGACAATGGTAGCAAAGGTATTATCAGTCCTAGCCATTCTTGCGGACGGCGAGCAATGGGTAGCTCGCCGTCCGATAGGGACCAGGCCCGGGTCGACGGCGCGTTGTGTTCCACGCGCGCCTCAAAGAGATGTCAGCACCAACTGACGGGGTCCGGAAGGGCCAATGCCTGCCGGGGTTGCGGGTTTGTCTGAAAGGGATATCGCGACCTCGGCACACAGGCAACGGAAGGAACACGGGTGGGTTTTAGTCAGTAAAAGTCTGACACGCCCTCCCGCTCCACCCAGAGCGGGAGAAGTTATTTGATAATTTCCCACAAGTCCTAGCCATTAAAAAGCCAACTACAATTTTCTCAATACCGTTCGCTAAGTTTTTCCAACTGATCTAGTGAAAAATCTGTTTTGATTCAAATGAAACGGGAAATATTTTACTGATCTTCTAAAATGTTATTGTTGTTATTGTTGTTGTTGTTCTAATGATGGAGAGTTTTTTAAATAATTGAGCCTCGTTTTGACTTTCTCGCTTTTTCTCACAGTTGGTCGCAGTAACTAAGCTAGGGTACCCCGACCAAACGGGTTACGGTAGGTTGAAACTGTGTCCAGTCGGTTGCGAGTGAAGCGAGCGGTGCCGCGGAAGCGACCGGCGATCGCTACATCTCAGTTGGTCGCAGTAAATTGGCCATTTAGTATTTTTAGGACCCCAAAATAGGAATTAAATTAGGTTCACAAAAAGAGGCGCAATCATTATATTAGAATGTCACGCTCACGCTATCTTATCTTCCCTCACCTATTCCAGAGGAACCGTACGATTATTCGGCATAAAAACAAAGATTTAAATCGTAGATTTGTCCTCACTGTACGAAGTCGCACGAAAAACCATAATGAGAGGAGCGAGCTCATACATTAACAATGGCGTTTCCATGACAACCAAGTCAAGTCTCTGCGACACTGTCTGTTTCAGAGGTTTCAAAACGAAACAGAAACACGACCATGTTTTGACGAGGAAGGGCAAATCTACGATTGAAAATCTTTGCATAAAAAGTATCCCATTTCACTGAAAAATAATGTAGCTTTCTATTAATTAAATATTGTTGAAATGTGATCTCCTTTTCAGAGAAAACTTTTTACAAAAAAAAACCTTCCTTTTATCAAAGAGCCTCATTTTCCGGTAGATAACAAAAACAGATGAAAGTTCTAATTCACGTTAGCCTGGCCGCTCCTCAACAAGACTAGAGACTATATCTCATGTTTCAAGTAATAGTTCATTCAATTAATCATGGTTAGCCATCACTTCGAGGTATTGGTTACTAATAGCACGAGCAAATGGCGGCCATTAATAAGTCAACGATGGAGCAGTCACTGTAGAAGTTTTACAAGGCGAGGCCTGACTTCAATATATTGACATAGTAGGTAAATTTTCTTTGACGAAGACTTCACCTTTAAAAGATAGTATCAAAAGATACATTTAATAATATTGTTAAGGAAAATTCAGAATCAATAAATCAAGATTGAGATTGATTGAAGAGTGATATCAAAAAGACGTTTAACTCAAATTGAGAAATTGTTTTTTATTTATTCCAGGTTGATAAAATACTAGCAGTGATAGCCTAGTGGTGTATCGTCGGACTGCCAAGTCATACGTCTCGAGTTCGAACCCAAGGCACGCACCTGTGACGTTTCGGATTCATGTGCGTATTGTATAAGTATTACTTGCTTCAAAAACGTTCATACTCCTTAACTACGCGAGCGAAGCCTCGAAGCGGGCTATCGCTTTCAAAGAATTTCGCATTTACGACTTTCAACTGGATTGACGTAAGCTTTTCGGTAGCTCATGTCTATCCAATATATTTTTGATCTCTCCATCATTTCACGTTATCGCTGATAGGATGTGACTGTCTAGGCCTTCAGGGCGGGTCTCTAGGATTCATATTTGGTAGTCTCACTAATTGGTTTTCTCCTCAATCAAGCTACAGATGACCTACATACAAAAACTTTAGAAAAAAATTGTCCTCGTGATACTCAAAAGCATTCAAAGACACCATTAAGAGTAAGATAGCTAAAAATCTCTTGTCTAGAGATAAAATATACGTACCAATTGAATTTCCACTTTTACCCACCTACTTAACTTATACAAGTACTACACGTAAAACATCACATCAGAGACACTCGACGCCATTCTGCTCATCTGATACCTCTACCTCAAACAAACTAAGTAATTACTTGAAACATGAGTCGTGGGTAAAACACTAAACATAACAAGTACTCTAATGGAAAATTTTCATTATGTTAACGATATTCTCCATATTTTGATACACGTATGAACAACATTTATTACTTCTATGAAATAATAAAGAGTATTGAATGTCGAATCAATACTTAGTTTGGAGATTAGCAGTGGATTGGTACTTAAAAAAAATACGTGTGGCACTCGAGGACTGCCGCGGTAAAGCTATTGCATAGCATATATTCAAAAATAAGAAGATAATATTGTTGATTTAAAATATTTTTTAAAAAAAATACCCCTATACCCCCCCCCCTAAATCGCAGAATTTACACAACCGTCAATGACGTCTGCCCTCACGCGTCTGCCCGCGTTCGGGTCGCGCACTCGGCGATCGCGCGTCATTTCCTATCCCGCCCCTCCACCCTCGTTCTGCGCGCCCGCCGTCGACTCATCGCAGGTCATTCTTATCGTTCTAACTTTTAAAATATTAGTCCAAATTACTTAGTGTAAAAGACAAATTTTATCTACATTAAATACCGAAAGCGATGAAGGTATTTATTTTGATACGAATTAACTAAATACTCTAAAATATGCAACTTAAAAAAAGTATTCAATTTAAATGTATTTATAGCTCACTATTTTGGCTATAATGGCTTCCACATAAAAGGTAGATATATGCTGTCGCGGACTTTTATTTAGAACTCTTTAAGACAAACAACCCCACAATACATTCTTTTCATGTAACTCCAGCGGTTTAGGCAGCGCACGCAAAGATAGATCTCAGAGGGCAGGATTTTTTCCGACTTACTGGATACTTATCGTTATATTATGGCTAAATCACATAAAATCTTTATAAATTGTAGCCTATGTGTTATTCTGATATATAAGCCACATTACTGTAAAGTTTCATTAAAATCCGTTCGGTAGTTTTTGCGTGAAAGAGTAACAAACATCCATCCATCCATCCTCACAAACTTTCGCGTCAGGTTTTTTTTTCGTTACGGAATTTCTACATTCGGTCGCCGCGCTCAGAGTCTCCGATAAAAGCTATGCAATAGCTTAAAAACAATTAAAAGAGAGTAATAAAAGATGAGACTGAAGCAAAGAGGGACTTATCTCTGCTTTCTTTAGTCTCATCTATTATTTGTCTCATTTTCCTCTGAAAATAGTCTCTATTTTATTCTGTTTGGATTTCAAAGAATAATTTACATTATTCTAAAGATAGATTTACTTAATATTCCCAGACTATAACAAGGTCATCTATTATTCAAACTGAGACCAAAGTTATGTTTTCCCTTGACGAAAGCAAGCCACCGCTATTTCGTTAAGCAATCTGAATATTAAAGGACACTTAACTATCAAGTTAAAATGTCCTCATGGGGTTCATGTCAAATTTCAAGTTAATGATGGAGTCTTCATAATTGCCAAAAAATATGAAGGAATAAACATAGAGGATTGAGGACCAACATATGCTAAAGATATGAATTCCAATGATATCATTAAACATTCAAAATTGTCATGCATACATACTTAACCTTAGTTTAACACTAATAACTGTAAGAAGGGTTTTGTAACAGATTATTTATAAATAGTTTATAACATATTAATTAGCAGGAGCTACAAACAATCAGAATGTTGCCCGGCAAACGTTAGCAACCACTTAAGTTCAATCATTAATTCTAGGAGTTATTTCAAGTGCTTCAATAATCAATGTTCTTACGAGAAATTCTCAGAATTTATTTGCGCGTTCACTTATAGAAATAATGATCCAATTACAAAACAGATGATCAAAATATAACACATAATATAAAAGAAGATCACTATTATATAATTTTATATAAAATGATGAACGTGACACAGGTGGTTTGAAAAATATGGGCGAACAGGACCATGAAACGAACAAAGTAAACAAAATAACAGCATTATAATCTCGGACAAAGAAGGACGGGAAAAAATATATCAAGTTACGAAATAATGACGAAACCTTGTTACAAGAATTAATGGATGGAATAGAATAAATCTGAAGGCTGATTTATATGAGTTTCTCGAATGTCTTGTGTATGGGAATATTGATGTCCGATCTCGATATTACTAAGCCATTGTTACCATCCTATATTCAATCGACCTTGAACAGCCATTTTTCTTACTAAATAAGAATATTCTTCACGAAAATCAACGCTCTTTTCAAGAGCCCTCAGATTCAAGCTATTTTTCCACGAATTTTTTTCATAAATTGTTCCCCGTGATATACTTTTGACGTAAACGATTGGGGAAAAACCAGCTATTTTTGCGGTACAATAAGGGATTTGTAAAAGTTAAATGTAATTATGGTGAATAAAGAATTCTGGATGATGTTTAGAAAATTGAAAAGGGACGAAATCAAAGAAATGAAAGAGTCTTAAAGAATTTCGTAAATTGGACGTAGTTAAGCAGAAAGGATCCAAGCCACACTAATTGCGAAAATTCTTTGTAGTTAAAACTTTAATATCACAAAAACAATCCCAACGCATCATGTCATTATGACCATACGTTACCAACCCGTATGTATGACAGGTCATACGATCACATAACACGATCTGATCTTAAAACTTGAATATCTCAAAACTAACTCTGTGTGGGTTGGAACCTTTCTGTTTAACTACGTCCAATTCAGCAATAAATGGAGATGTGGATTCAAGAATTTTTTATAAATGTGATATGAAAATTCCAGTAACAAAGCAGGTAGATGATACTTATAGCGCTTATCGTATACTCAACAAAATTAACCTTAACATTATATCCAGTCAAACATTGATTAAAAACAATCAAGACATTAAAATTAGAAGGAAGAATCCTCTATACATTAACAATAAGAAAAACATCTATAGATATTCATAAGTTACCAGGAGCCCAGAAGTTTACAGGACGTGTAAATTCTCGCAAGACTTTGATTTGGAAATGTCATTGATACATATCTTCTGTAGAAGCTCCCGAGCGATGCTAAGCGATATGTGCGTACGAGAACTCGCGAGTTTAGGCTGCTTCGCTTCCTAAAACAAAATAATTAATCTAAAACATACTTCAAAATACAAGAACGGCTTCGAGCAAAAACATTTTCTTTCAATTTGAAGGGAAACATGAATTCCTCCGTTTGATCTCAAACTTGGATCCCATTTTTATCCTTACTTTGGCAATAATTACGCAAATATTCAGACATGTTACATCCGAATTTATTTTTGTCTTTTTCTTTTATGGAATATTTTGTGTCTTTTCATACTGAAGCTTCCGACAATTTCTCATTAATATTTCCTTAGACTGTCTTGTTTTATTGAAGACGAAAATGATACATATTTCAGTACTTGAACTCGTAATTGCTAAGGTAATACTATTGCCTCAATTCGCTATTCAAGTTCTGAATTATTCGTTTCTTCATATTCTATTTCTGAGTTCTTGTATTTAAATTTGATGTTTATTTCCATTTCAGTCACACTCAATTTTATTAAGTGTCATAAAATCAATATCAATAACTAGACGGAGAATAAGTTCCGTATCGTAGGTACATAAATAGATGTGTCAGTCACGTTAATCAAACCATTAAAATCTTGTCTAGTTTTATTCCAAGATTTTCTTGACAGCGCCACCACAGAGGAAAACATATTATGGGAAATCACATAGCCTCAATAGTCAATCTACATTATATAAATTATTACACCTTGAGAAAACTTAGACTCACGGAACGGAACGGAAGCGAGTTTTTGTAACGATATTGTACATAGCAAAATGAACTTTATGTCTATTGTGTAAAGGTGCTTCCTACCGGGAGCATTCGCCTGTAATATAACTCTACAGAGTCGAGCTTTTGATGTGAGGTGAACCGAACATAACAGTGCGCAACTTGTAATGATACAATTCGAGCATTATATCAGTGAGGTACAAGAACCGAACATTACAGTGCGCAACTTGTAATGATACAATTCGAGCATTATATCAGTGAGGTAGAAGAACCGAGCATTACAGTGCGCAACTTGTAATGATACAATTCGAGCATTATATCAGTGAGGTACAAGAACCGAGCATTACAGTGCGCAACTTGTAATGATACAATTCGAGCATTATATCAGTGAGGTACAAGAACCGAGCATTACAGTGCGCAACTTGTAATGATACAATTCGAGCATTATATCAGTGAGGTACAAGAACCGAGCATTACAGTGCGCAACTTGTAATGATACAATTCGAGCATTATATCAGTGAGGTAGAAGAACCGAGCATTACAGTGCGCAACTTGTAATGATACAATTCGAGCATTATATCAGTGAGGTACAAGAACCGAGCATTACAGTGCGCAATGTCTGAGTTATTTTGATACAACTTGTAACATCAAGCGCACTCGTTACATTACAGGTGAATGCCAGTCAGTCAGGGAGGCAGTATTGTACCGTTATGCTCAAAATCGAATCTTAACGTTACATTTCAGGCGAATGCTCCCGATGGAGCAGCATATCGTACAAACTAGATGCTAGCTTGTACTTTGGAAATTACCGAGAATGCGCGAAAATTCTCCAGAAAACGCGCGACCTTTTATTTGGCTCGTATCTAGTTCGTACGTTACAATATTGACATAAGGTTCATTATGCTTTATTCAAAAAAAATCGCTTCCATTCCTTTCTGCGGCACTGTAAATTGAGCCTTATGTCGTTGTCTTTTCAAACCCCATACTGATTCTATGACAGTATTTGGAAACTGCAAAGCACCAACAAACGATCTGTTAGCGGATGAATGGACGAAGATTTTATTGACATGTCAGACGTAGGTACTGTGAGAGGGATTCATGAAAGAGTTGTAAAAAAAAAACAAAAAAAGACTACAAAAGACTTTATAATTTTCTATTTTGTTTTGTCTTTGATGTGTACCTGTGTCTTTAATTATTGGAATTGTTTTGTAACCGTTTTAATATAAGTTAATAAATAATAATATCACAGTAATATTTTTAGTGTATGTTACAGTTTATATTACTAAAAGCCTATAGGCGATTACTTCCGATATCGAATCCTTCCTTAAAATATCTATAGCATTTTCAAGATATCAGTTGATAACGTACCTGCTTCCCAACTTTCTTGGCATGCTTCTTGTCTCTGCTCTCCTTCAGTCGGATCTGCTTGAGGATGCCCACCAGCAGCTCGTCCACATTGTGCTGGATCCCTGATGACGTCTCTATGAACTTGCAGTCTCTTGATGTGGCTAGGCTTTTGCCCTCTGTATAGAAAATGTATTATAGTCACCATTAATATTCACTCACAGTTGATGTAGTGTAGCTATGAATGTTAAGCAGGCCACACAAGTTACCATATACTTGCGTAAAATTGGACTTTGCACAAGTATACATTGAGTTGTACTAGTAGTACTACTTCATGAGTTAGTACTAGTATCCGAGTCATTCGGTGTCACGCAGACTTATGCAAGTCTAAACTTGTGCAAGTATATCATAACGTATATGACTACCATTATTGCATATGAAGTTTTTTTTTTTCGTAACTGTACTCAAAGACAGTCCCCCAAAACGCGGTAGCGCGGTAACGCGGAAGTGGTGAAGGGTGGGCTAAAGCACTAGCTTTAGCTGGGAAGAAGTGGCGCAACAAACTCCCCGTGCTGCCGGTGATGTCTCCGGTAGATTTTATACTGAATTACAACGTAGCAAGCCCCCACTCCCCAACTTTTATCGTTTTTTAAATACGTATATAGTATTTTTACGTTTTATCTAAATCAGTTTTTATTAATATGATTAAGCAAAAAATACGAGTACGTGTCTAATATTTTTTTGTTATCTGACTGACGAAGTAAATAGTTTTTTTTTCCAGTCAACGTCCCTATTGTGTTTGTACACACAATTAATTGAATTGATTAATTTGTAATTCAACCGCTTCACTGAATTATTCAAATGATCTTGCTCCCAGAACCAAACGAAATTATTATTGAAGTAGCATAGAAGTGGATCTTAAAACCTATATATAAATATAGGTTTCAAGATTCACTTCTTTGAAACGTAAAAGATGGCTTAATCAATCAAATACTTGTTTCCAATTTATGTTATACTTTATGCTGGCGTAAATTAAGTTGATTTTAGAATGACTAGCACTATTGAAAATGTAATAAAAAGTGTAGAGTATTGCGCAAACTGAACTCTATGTGTAGGTATCAAAGTATTTTTTCTAAAAACTCGTATGTATTTACATATGTTTGGAAACTAAATGGCGAACGCAGATTAAGTAAAGCATCAGGGTTTTTTCTCCTAGTTTACATACTTACCATTAGTAGAAACCTGACGGGCCCTGGCGAGGTCAGCCTTGTTCCCGACCAGCACCACAGTCCTCTCCACAGTGAACTGTTCCCTGGCGAGGTAAGCCAGTAGTTCTGCTGAGCGGGTGAACGAACTCTTGGCGACTACGGAGTAGACCACCACACACGCGTGGGGCTCGTAGGTTGAGAGGCAGTTCTCGACCTATGGTTGAGTAATGAGCGGTGTCACTATGGGAGCAGGACTATGAGACTTTTCAACTCACCAGCTGCAGCGGCCGATGTTGTGTTTGTATATTCGAATTAATATAAATTAGATGTTTTGTTTTTTAATTCGAATTAATATAAATTAGATGTTTTCTTTTTTATTCGAAAAAATATATAGCTTAGGGCTCGTACACACGAAGATGATTCGTGTTTATTGACGAATCGTCTTATTTCACAATTCGATTTTTTTTTAACGCGGCAATTCTTTTTAAATGCCCGTGTTTACACGCATCACGAATCGTGAAAAATGACGGACATGTCTTAAAATATCACGTGTCGTCTTTGAAAAATCACATTCGTCAAAAATCATGCATCGTGATTTTTTTGTGACGGATCCGCTGAAGCGCTCGTCCAAGACTGAACTCTGAATCACGAATCAAGTGTGAACATCTATTCGGATATTTTGACGAATCGCGAAAAATCTCGTTTCCGTATACAATGTGAATGTGCGTCATGACGTATCGTTTTTGTGACAAATAAACCAATGTCTAGGGTACTGTACGTCCGAATGAAATAACGGATCCAGAATTACTATAGGACCTCTCGTGTATCTGTCCGCCTGTCACAGCCAATTCGCATCTATTACATATTCTGATTTTATTCGTAAAAATAAATTAAAACTTACAGACATCTCAGCGCTAGGGTGATCAATGAATATCATTTCGGACTCCTCGCCATCCAGTAACACAGAAACCGACTTCTCACCGAACTCGTCATCTGAAACAATTTTATAGTTTAATGTCAAGGAATTAACTCTAGTACAAAGTGATTTATAGGTACTAGATCGGGTGTTAACACAAATATTCAAACACACTGGGGATAATGTATGGAGTGATTATTTCTATTTAAAATAATACTTAAAGCCTGTTTCACAGTTTCGGAGTAGTCACCAAAATATATAATATAAATTAACCGGAACGGGTTTATAAGTACTTAACCGATGGTTAAACAGGCCCCAAAAATGTTTGCACATTAATTAAAAAAGTACACACTGAATCACTAACTATTGGAACTATGTATAAGCAGGTATATAAGCATTTTGCCATGAAACAAACAAATGAACTATAAATACTACTTGAAGAAACTACATTTATTTTAATTAACGAAAGGCGTTCCTAGTAACCCGCTATAGTGTAGCGTGCATACATGCATTTTTTATTGAATTTTTTATAATAATATGTTCACAAAAAATATTAAATTGATACGTAAAAGAAACACTCTGTGCATGCGCACTTGTCTTTCAACCTGGAAGTACGATGATGTATTCTATCTCAACGTGAAAACTTAGGTGAAGTGAGCTGTCACTTCACCTGATGCTAGGGAATCTAGGGATCACGGGTCACTTAAGGCTGGCTTTACAGCTGTGAGACCCGTACGGGCTCCCGGAACGGAGACACACGTAAGGCGCTCAAACATTGTTTCACAGCGACGCGGATGATCCGTTCGCGACCCGCTCCGGGTAGAGCCCGTACAACGTATTCTACTCTCTCGTTTCAGAGCACTGCGGGCGCTACCCGTACGGGTCTCCCGTCTACGGGCGGCCCGTGCGGGTCTGCCGCACAGCTGTGAAACCATCTTTAGGGTGCGTTTCCACTGAAGCGGAGACGAGCGAAGCTGAGCGGAGACGTGCAATCACAATGGTTGAAATCTTCATCGCGTCTCTCGTCTCGTCTGTGATTGGACGATTCCTGCACGTCTGCGCTCAGCTCACTTACCACCTTAAGCTCACTTCAACTTAGTTTTCACGGTGAGATTTTTACAGCATAGCTCTACAGATTTCATATAAATAAAGCGAGCAGCCATGCTGTAATAAATAGCACAGAAAGAAAGAAAAAATATTTATTTATTTCGGACACGCATAGGAAATACAGACAGTAAAAAAGGGGCATTTTAAACTAAGAAAATGTTTTTTTTTTTCCAAAATAACAATACAAAAAGCCAAGGACCTTTGACCTTGTCTTTTTGGCCTCGCACATGTCATCTTTTTTTTTTGTTTTGTGTTTTATTGTGTTGTATTTTATTTACCTTGTCTTTACAAGGTACAGCGCACGGAGCTGCATCGGCGGCCGCTGCTAGAGGCAGCATTGCCAACACTTTCCATTCAAACCAAGCATGTCACTGTTTACACGCACTACGATACAAATGACGCACAGAAACTGACGGCTTTGAAGGTGGTCCGTGACACAAGTTGTGCATTTTCGACGCCAATAATGTTATAAGTACATTGCGTTCATTATATCTTGACGCGTGGCGCGGGCAGTCATGTGATTGGTAGTACTGCCGACGTACTCTGTAAATAAAATTTTCACCGTGAAAACTTAGGTGAAGTGAGCTGTCAATAGTGTTAATTTCTAGCATTAGATAGAATGACAGCTCACTTTACGTTCACTTCACCTAAGTTTTTACGGTGAGATCTATACAGAATAGACCAGCTGTTCTGTCAGTCGCCATTTTGAATTCTATTAGTATTGAATCTAACACTGCAAAATTCAGTGCTACCAATCGCGTTACGCGTCATGTTATAATGAACGCACTGTGCTGCCGTCTCTAGACGCGGCGATTCCGTGCTCTATGGTAGCGCCACAGTATCACCCCAGAAATAGCAAACAACCGAATTTTATTCGAGCACAATGTTATTTAAAGCAGCCTTAAAGGTAGTAAAGAAACCGTCGTGAAGTGTCGGGTGTCCGGCCGGAATGAAGTTACTTTCGCTTTTGCACACTTTTTTTGCGTAACAAAACTGTCATGACGGTTAAAATGTTACACTTTTTTCGATCTAACTTTCTGTCGCCAAAAACAAAATTGTCGTGACGGTCAAAATGTTACACTTTTTTCGATCTAACTTTCTTTCGCCACTAACCAAATTGTCGTGACGGTTAAAATGTTACACTTTTTTCGGTCTAACTTTCTTTCGCCAATAACAAAATTGTCGTGACGGCTAAAATGTTACACTTTTTTCAGTCTAGTTCTTATTCGCCATGTGTGCTGAGTATATCGTGCGAAATGAAACTTGGTTCCAATTGTAAATATGTTTAACAGGTAAATATGTACCTATATAAATATAAGGATACCTAATTACGGCAGAGCAAATTGTAACATCAAAATCACCAAAAAAAACATTACTAACATTATCTATCTATTAGTAAACATTAGATACATTATCGGTACAGAAATAGAATTTCCAACATTTTACTAATAATCAAATAATAAATAAAAACGCCTTTATTTCTTCTATGATTTACCCACGAGCCTTATTTGATGAAAATCGATCATATACGAGTATTATCATGTGTGAGAAAACCATAACAATTTCACTAAATTAAAGACTTACGTAGCGAACGTGTCTTCATGGAAAAGCCACAGAAACATTGAGTGCACTGAAGCGACAACTCATCCTACAAAGGTTGAACATAACTCCTAGACTCTATGACGTATGAACATCAAAGGCACATTCAGAAGTTATTGCTAGCTGGTACTTCTACTTGCGAAGTCGTATAAAGGTAGCAATTTACAACCATTCACCGTATCGTTGAATTCATGTCAACTTAGTACTTCGAGAGCAGTGTTGGCCCAGTGGGAACGACTGCGACATACGAGTTGTAATGCCATAGGTTCGAACCCAGGCAAGAGCTTTACTTTGTGTAAATTATTTCATCACCACTGCTCTCAAATCGATGAAGAAAAACATCGTGAGGAAACCGATCGATGTCTATGAATGTCATCGAACCAAAAATTCGAAGACAATTGACATCTATCAACCCGCACTGGGCCCGCGTGGTGGTTTACCTTTTACCTTACGTTTGAATAACATGAATTAGTAAGTACTAATTCATGTTGCTGCCATGATAGTAGGTACTTACCTACTAAGGTAAGTACCTACTATCATGGCAGCATGGAATTAAATGAGCATTCTCTATTTTCACCAGAGCAAAGGTCGGTCGCCCAGGTACTTTCCATTAATTGATAAAGAATAACTAAAAAAAAAAAAACTTGTAATCAGCAAAATATGGACACAATCTATTCATAAATAATATAATAATTGTATTTTAGTATTTAATTTTGATTTTAATCCTGTTTTTAAATTTTATAATTAATTATGTGTAACTCGTAACACTTATTATCCAATGGGGCATGAGGTGCTAACCTATAAGAAATTGTAATACTAACCATAGATATAAGATTTTTTATTTTTAATGTATTAGTATATACAATTGTTGGTTGGCCAGAAACAATAAATAAATAAATAAATCAAATGGTGCGCACAGCCGCTGGCTCTGGCGCTTTCATAAACGATAACTTAATTTTTTATTACTAAGCCTCGTTTAAGTTTATTCTATTCTTGCATGGTAATTTTTTTCCTATATATCAATCCTTTTTTGACTTTACGACCACGATTATCGCTGATAGAATATAATTTTGTCGACGTCCAGGAATTCAGAATTAAATACTTACTAGCAAAATTATTCAAAAAAAAAATTGGAACGATCAGTAGTTTCATACAATGAATCTATACTACGACACAACTTAGATGTAGCATCGGCAAAATTCGTAAAACCGATCACCATCAGAACTGAGTGCGTCTTCAAAATCACCAATATTTATAGTAGCTTTAGGTGAAATCATGTATCCAAATACATTCGGTTCGAAATACATGCCTTTGCGCAATTACAACAGTTATTTCTTTACATATGTAATGTAGCTTATAAGTGTACAGCTATACATATTTACAATCTATAAATAAACAATGTATTACATCCGAACGAATGTGTTCATCATGTAATTGGATAAAATAGCCCCCGGGGTGTTGTCGACGTTATTCGTTAAGTGCTGCCTCACAAAGAGGTTGGATTATAACGGACTGTAAGGTTCTCCCTGTCCTTGGTTCAGTGCTACTGTGGCGGCATCTACATAGCCACATGCGAACTACGCATCAAAGACCTGACGTCACACAACATCCTGACGTCACTCAAATCCTGCATCGCGCAATTAGAGTTTACCGCGCGGTGGACATTATATACAAGCTCCTGACTTCAAGCTCTGGGTAGTTGCCCGCCAGACACGACGCCCGTCTGGTCGGAGGATCCTCCCTTTTCTATGGTGGATGAGTGAACTTTACACCATCATCTTTTGGCGCTTGACTGACATTATAGCATAGGCTGTTGGTAGTTGAGCAGTGGTGGCCCAGTGTTATCGGCGCCGACTTACGAGTTGTAGGTCATAGGTTCGAACCCTGACAGGCGCTTTATTTTGTATAATTTATTCCAACACCACTGCTCTCAAAACGGTGAAGGAAAACATCGTGAGGAAACAAGCATATCCTAGAACTAAAAATTCGAAGACATGTGACATCTACCACCCCGCACTGGGCCCGCGTGGTGGATTATGGCCCACTCCCTCTGATAGAGAGGACGCCTGTGTCTTAGCAGTGGGAACATTATAGGTTATGCTTATAATGCTGTTGGTAAATAATTGTCAAATTGTTTTTGTGAAATTTTATTTAAAAAAACAAGATGATGGCGTTGAGTTTTTACAAAATGCTTCTTCATCCCAACACTTGTAGGGGGTTGAGCTAAAGACGCTTTTGGGCAGACAAATTTACAAGTTTGGCATGAACAAGCATTTTTAAACACGTTTAGGTACATACAAAAGCTATGCATTCCCTTCTTCGCGCGTTCTTCAACTCAGCTCTTGTGTTGGGTCAAAGAAGCATACGTAGCTGGTAAGTTAAATTTGTCAGCCTGAAGGCTTCTTTAGCACAACCCCGTACAAGTGTTGGGATGAAGAAGCATTTGTAAGCATTAGTTCCGATTTTGGCCACGCGCCAAATGATCCTTTTATAACTATAGCTAAATTTTGGGATAGCAGGTTGTATAAGTCAACAAGATTGATAACAGCCGGCATTTCATTTGACGTACCCAAACTGCGTAGGGAGGACACTGTATTTTAAATTGACCAACAAGAAACTGCGTAGGCACAGAATTTGGCACCGTATTTTATTTTCCTAGTTAACTATTGTCATTGTTTGTAATAATAAATACAGGTTGTTTCTAATTTTAATTTCGTACTTAGTTTTTTTTTTTATCTGTTGATAAATAAACCTACTTACACTTGATTTAATTTAGTTTATTTTATTTTATTAGATAACTATTTTTATAGACTGACTCGTTGGTCTAGTGGTCACAAGCGCTACTACTGAGCATGAGGTCCTGGGTTTAATTCTCAGGTCGGGTAAAGTGTTTTTGAGTTTTTCTATCTGGAATTTCTCAATAGCAGCCCGGAGTCTGGATTTGTTCCCGGTTGATGGCAATAGGCTCGCCCCCTATTACATGGAACTTAAATATAACTGGCTAAATGTGGATGTACTTTATGTACATCTCTGCCCAACCCTTCGGGAAAAACGGCGTGATATTATGATAGACCGACACCGATTTTTATCTTGTGAAGTTTGAGCCAAGTTACATACAAAATGTATTGAGTACCTGATAAGGTTTATACAACCAAGGTTATAAAATCCGGACAAGTGCGAGTCAGACTCCCACACAAAGGGTTTTGTACCGTATTAAGATCGATAAAAATACGCCGCAAAAATATGTTTCTTATATGGAAAAAAAATAATAAAAATAAAGCTAAAAATTAAAGAGGGTCTTTAATTTGTAGCTCTATTTTCATTTTTATAATTTGTTGTTCTATAAAATTTCACGTGTCTATCTATTATGGTTCATGAGATACAACCCGCTGTCGGACAGACAGACGGACGGACGGACAACGGAGACTTAGTAATAGAGTTCCGTTTGGCACCCTTTGGGAACGATACGCTAAAAAAGGTTGTAACACAAAAATATGGGGATATTATGACACTATTCGAACTTGACCACACGAATTATAAAACACCCTGTAACAGTTTATTGTTTCAAAAGATCTAGAATATAACAATAGTCTATTTTAAAATATTCAAAACATACGGCATTTGCAAATAACTGTGACATTTATAGATTAGTATTTCAACTTTAAGGTACGCATTAAATACATACGAATTAATAGAAATAGAACGGTATTTTCCACGGTCATTGTTAGTAAAATAATAGTCAACAAGAACTTATACTCGATTTGAAATAAGATTACACATTTAACTAAACGTTTTTTACATTCTGTTCAACCGATTTTGACTTCTATTGCGTTGGTGGCATGACAAATGGCAGTTGCAGGAAACAGTTGGTATTTTAACAACTTTTTTGCTTTTAATGCCATACGAATTAATAGAAATAGAACGGTATTTTCCACGGTCATTGTTAGTAAAATAATAGTCAACAAGTACTATAGGTACTTATACTCCATTTGAAATAAGATTAGACATTTAACTAAACGTTTTTTACAGTCTGTTCAATCGATTTTGACTTCTATTGCGTTGATGGCATGGCAAATGGCAGTTGCACTAAACAGTTGGTATTTTGACAACTTTTTTGCTTTTAATGCCGTCAGAATCGGTTGAACGGACTGTAAAAAATGTTTGGTTAAATGTCTAATCTTATTTCAAATGGAGAATAGGTACCAATAGGACTCATAAAAATCATGATATAATGAAAAATACTCGTATTTTACACGCCTCGAAACTACACTACTTTCATAGGCATTAAAACTCACAGAAGAACGGTGTGACTACTCAAGCCCGAAAGAGATGAGAATATACACCGACGTATCAAAGACCGACTCCGGAACCGGAGTCTTATCACACGATCTGAACATAAACAAACCCTGGGAATGTTCAACACCGTCTACCAGGCAGATTATGTGGGCATTATACAAGCAGCTTATCATAGAAGCCAGGAGAGTTACGGACACCCATAGAATGCCCCCTATAGGCATGTGACCGCCCGTATTTTTCTGAATATTCATGAAAAATTATCTGGCATTGGTAGGCTACTATCAGACTGTTAAGTCTGAATGAATAAATTATGAGTGTTTGATAAATAACATTTGATAATTAATGACTTGGAGAGCCTTGAGGTCATTACTATCCAAAAAAACAAAACTGAAATGTATTGGAAGTAAGTCATAAAAACACACCAAAAAAAGATGTAACAAAATCATTTTTTTTTTAATCTAAGTCTAGGTATACACAACACACAAACGCTGACAGTGGGGTGTGAAGGCAAGGTTACACACTAGAAAAAGGGGTGACACACACTTACCACGTTTAGCTTCACCAGATGCAAGCAGCAAAAAGAAGTTATGTTATTTACAGAAGAGCTAGCAGCCACGCTTGTGCTTATAAAAAAATTGCTATTGATTAAAGATGAGAGCAGATTTTGAACCGAAAAAATGGTAAGTAATTAGTAAAAAAATAATTGCACCAATACAACATGTCCCGGAATAAATGCACACCAACAAACACCCCAATTAGCATATTATGTTAAATCATAATACATATATACACTTATTTCGTGTGGTTAGTGACTAACCAGCCATGCGATTCTGTAAACATCTCACCGTGAAAACTTGGGTGAAGTGAGCTGTCAATAGTGTCAATCCCTGTGGAATGACAGCTCACTCCACGCTCACTTCACCTAAGTTTTCACGGGGAGATGGTTACAGAATAGCACTGCTGGTGTCAGAGTTTTAAAGCCGCCCATGGGCCTCAGACTTGGCTTCACATGCCATCGAGAAATATCTCTCAGGCATGACGGTTTCCTCACGATGTTTTCCGCCACCGTTTTAGAAGCAAGTGATAATTATACAATACGTACCTACATGAATCCGAAAAATCAGAGGTGCGTGCTTACATTGTTTTTTTACTATTATGTTTAATACATAATAGTAAAAAAACAGTGTTTATTTATTAAATTAGTTATACCGATTGTGGGAAAAACTTGTAGTCATATTACAAATCTATGCACGCGCACCGTCGCACACGTATAAGGGTCTACCGTAGTAGGTACTTCGCCCTCACTTGATCCAGCCTGTCCCATCTTGCGGTCCTCCCCCCTGCGACGCCCTAAGCCGAGGTTCGTACTCAACAGGGGATGGGTATATGATTAGTATTACGCCCTGGCACGGTTAAGTAGTCACGAGCCCAGAGGTCAACAACGAGACGCCACAGTTAAAAAAAAAAACTTTGGTTGGTTTTGTCTGTACAGCGGCACTGTGACTAAAAATAATAAAAACTACGTAAATTACACGTAGTTTTAATTATTTTTGTTAAAAATAACCAATATTAAAAATGACCGAAAATCGATTCAAAACAAACTACTTTCATAATGTACAGTAGAATCCGTTTATTATGACGCCGCCTATATTGACCAACAGCCTATTATGACGTAATTACACAACGAAGTTTGGTTTTCATATAAAATTCTTTGTAACAAAGTTGGATATAATGACTTCATGACTTTGCTAACAGTGACATATCGCTTATTATGACCCATTTTTAATCAATTTAGTCCGTTTTCGACAGATTTCTTAAGTAAAAAATGAAAAATATACATACATGTATGTATTACGTGCAATTTTTATTTAATATGCTATGTTTCTCTATTAAAATAAGTATTTACCTAAAAAAAAACATTCTTATTTTTAGGTCCGCTTAGTATGACCTGTTTGTCAATTCCCTTCGATGTCATTATAAACAGATTCCACTGTTTTTCATTATTGAGTTACATATTTTTACAATTTTTCCTTTCTAGAAGGTAAAAAGGTTCTTATGATTTAGTGTGTGGAACAATTTTGATTATAAATCGTAAGTGAACATTGTTTTGGGGTAAAATCCTCACGGACACCTTCCGTCTGGGGAGAACAAAGAATTGTCTTAGACTAACACTGACTAAAACCCCATGGTTTCCAGTCCTATTACTACCAAGGATCGGGAAGCGAAGCACATAATAATATACAATGTATAGTAAAATTGTTAATTTATACACATCATCATTTATACACATTTGGCACATGGTTTCGACCTCAAAATCTACAATCAAAATTGCCGGCAGTTCCAGAAATGGAACAAAAATGTTTTAGATAAGTGTACCGTAGAACGAACAAGGCTTAAAAGTATTAAGGAAATATTATTGTAAATTGCTCATTAAATATCAGGGTCAGACTGTTTAATATACTGACCTAAGCTATGTATTATATTCGATACAAAAGGTCATTGACCACCGTGACCGGCCTTACTAACAAACCAGGTTTAAATTTAATCCCAGCCGAACTTAATTTATTTATTCTACGTTAATACAAATTAATTCTGCGTAGATAGAAATATTTTGTTTGAACATAAAATATGTGCCCCGTTAATTCGTTTTCGTTTCTTTCGTAACTTTATGTTCTTTTTGCTGCTATAAGGGTCGTAGATTTTACGACTGCGGTTAATACGATTAGTAGTTCCAGAGTTTAGCGCGAACAAACTAAAAAACAAACAGTCTTCAGCTTGATTATATACAATGTGAAATTTAATTCGTTTGCATCCTCTTAAGGGGTCATTGTACTCATCTTTATGAACAACTTTCACTATGGGGCCAACCCAGAAATCGCGAAAAAAAATTCAGCTGTTCCATACATTTATGTTCGCATTGCTCGTTATACTGAAGGGAAAACAGCAGATTTTTTTTTCGCGATTTCAGCGTTGGCCCTATAGTTAAAGTTGTTCATAATGATGAGTACAATGACCCCTTACGAGGATGCAAACGAATTAAATTTCATATTGTATAGTATAGATTTAAGGAAATTGATTTTGCAATACAGACTAATTATGTTCAGTTCGATCATTCTGTCGACTACATTTCAAAGACTATTTTATTTAGAAAATGATGTGCAATTATTCCCAAAATACATCCTATCTAAAAAGTCTTACGTTTTTTTAACGCGGAGATTCTTGTCGCACACTGGATTGTCAACGCACTGCTTACCACCGAGGGTTGAAAATCCAACAGTGTACTTTCTGGGACGCGCTGAGCTGCACTTTGTTGGATTCTCAATGCTCGGTTCAACAACGAGAGTTGAAAATCCAGTACGCGAAAAAAAATCCCCGCGTTAAAAAGTCGCCCGTGCTAAAAATAAAAAGCCTTGCTAGGTAAAGACCGAATTTATTAGAATTTGATTTCAATGGCCATTCAATTAGACGTTCGGTTTTCCGAATCTAATTACATTTTGTAAATACAAGCAAATTAATTTGGGTGTCTGAGAGGGAAAATAGAAACTTATTTGTAAATATTTGTTAAGGATAATAATACTATTTAAATGGGTTTTAGGTATTGTGTGTCTGTCTCAATTATTTAGAGACTTTTTTTGGATAAAGGTGCCTTTCTGCCTATGCGTATACAAGGGAAAGAGCGACCTGTTGACCACCAAATACTTACATGTAAAAAAGGGGCCAAGTTCGCTGATAAAATAATTCTTAGTGATTTCATACAGGGATCTTTATGTCTCTTTAAGAACAGTTAAGCGGATTAGGTTACTAAATATACTTCGTCTATAGCATTTTTAGGTCCATGTGGCCAAATTCTATGGAGGTGAAACAAAGTTTATTAGGTTCCCTGCCCTGCACGCAACTTAGCATATTGACTTTTCAACAGTTCACAATAAATAATTAATTTTGAAACTTGCCAAGTCGCATTCTTTCTTTCACCAAACTTTAACAGTTCTTGATATTATCATCTGCCTAGCCTTTTCCCAAGTGTAACGACTGTCAAAGTTTATAACTCTTAATATAAGAACCGCAAAACTTACATTTATGAAATTTTGTATAAGTATTGCGTGATTGGGGGGAATTTAATAGGCACGCAATATTGCAACTCTATAGTTTTCATTTTGATTTAAGGAGTGGTCGCAAGTAGCTCGAAATGATCCGTGTACGATAACACACGAGTGCTTCCCCCTTTTATTCTCAGACCGAACTTGGCTTGACACACTGCCGTGTCTAGATACCAGAAAAGGCTGGAGGAGATGTGTCGAGCACAAAAGGTTGTAGGAGATGAGTCGAGCACATGAGGCTGGAGGAGATGAGTCGAGCACAAAAGGCTGGAGGAGATGAGTCGAGCACAAAAGCTGGACGAGATGAGTCGAGCACAAAAGGCTGGAGGAGATGAGTCGAGCACAAAAGGTTGTAGGAGATGAGTCGAGCACAAAAGGTTGTAGGAGATGAGTCGAGCACATGAGGCTGGAGGAGATGAGTCGAGCACAAAAGGTTGTAGGAGATGAGTCGAGCACAAAAGCTGGACGAGATGAGTCGAGCACAAAAGGCTGGAGGAGATGAGTCGAGCACAAAAGGCTGGAGGAGATGAGTCGAGCACAAAAGGTTGTAGGAGATGAGTCGAGCACAAAAGGTTGTAGGAGATGAGTCGAGCACATGAGGCTGGAGGAGATGAGTCGAGCACAAAAGGTTGTAGGAGATGAGTCGAGCACAAAAGCTGGACGAGATGAGTCGAGCACAAAAGGCTGGAGGAGATGAGTCGAGCACAAAAGGCTGGAGGAGATGAGTCGAGCACAAAAGCTGGCCGAAATGAGTCGAGCACAAAAGGCTATCCGTATTTTTAAAGTTTTTGAAGTAAATAGGTACGTCTTTAGTTGTTGCGTATAACGATTTCTGGTAAGAAAAAGTCTTATGGGTTCGCGTCATCAACATGCTAATGTTAACAGTATATTTATCTGTAGCAATGAGTATGACTTGTTGCGCTTGGCCAGCAAGTTATTTTATAGTTTTAAGTTTTCAGTTCTGTCGGCAGTTCCCATGGCCATCTATGTTTTTGATGTGTAACATCTTTCCTCTCGCTTTCCTGTATTTCGTGAAAAGGGACGGAAGTGTGTAAAGCCTCCTCTACACGTCGACAGACGCGTCCGCGGACGTCGACAGATGCATCAGCAGATAGATCACCACGAGCCGACCACACGTCTGTTGGTCGTTCAGTCTATGTTAATTCTCGACAGCAGCAACTCGCACGCACCATACATAAAAAAATGGGTGTTGAGACCATAGCTGCCGCAGCTATTTATTTAGTACTTTTATCTTTTAGTAAAAACTTGAGTATGCATCGAAGTAAAGTTACTAAAAAGAAATATAAAAGAGGAAGGTGGTGGATGTTGGCCGATAAAACTGACGTGTGGACAGACGCGGCGCTCGCGCTGAAACCCTTTGTTGCGTGTCACAAAAACCCACAACAAACGGATTGGTGGCAGACGCACGCCGACGTTAAATACCTACCACAGACGAGCAAATTTCCCCATCTACACGTCGGCGGACGCATTCGCAGATAACTCTGTTGACGTGTAGAGGAGGCTTTACAAGAGGCCAGGGAAGCGCGCGCTATTTGATCTGACCAATGAGCGCGCGCGGTGCTAGAGTTGGCCTTCAGATGTTACCAAATTATTTTGCGAGAAGTTGGTACTGTCAGCCAAGATGTCAGATGCTACACATTTATGCGACTACTGTAAGGCTCGCTCGTCTTATTTTTTCAATTCTAATTGAACACTGCTTTTTGAATAACGTTATTGCCGCTGAACTTTTTTTTTGTCACGGGATGAAGGGCGGGTAATATAAAGGTAGTGTAAGCCTTAAGGCTTCAAGGCGAAGGGTTTGGAATTTGGACATTCCATGTTTGGGAAGCAAACGATACAGTCGCAAGATATTCTATTTTTGGCACGTTTACAATACGGTCGCGAGACGTAAGTACTACTTTTAGCTGACACGGGTGTGACACCCGATTGCCCGAGCCCCGGGAACTCGTGAACGACTCTTGACCTCATCTCACATGAACGTAACTAAAACTAACTGTGTTAATTTTTAAGACTTTAAGACTGTAAATTACAATTTTCCATCTTACTGGTGCGTGTTACTTTCACCTACACAAGTGTTTATCCTGACAACATGATACCTGACACTGAAAACTCGTAGAAAACCGTTCAAGCCATCTCCCATTACGACACAAGTGTATAAAAAAAGAAAAGAGCTCATTGGACATAAAAAAATTCGTCCGCATCGCTATCAGTGGGAAAAGTGCCCAAAAAACTGGACAGCATTGCCACGTTGGATGACAATGCTAATTCTTTGGCATAAAATTGGCCAGCCGTCTGGTCACGTGAAGAGTCGACCAACCGCTTGGCGATGTTCCGAAATACATGATGAAATGGGGTGTTCAATCATAATTTAAAATCAAATCTGCTCTCATCCGCATCATACGAGTACATAGTAAAGCTTATACATAACCAGCCCGCTACATAAATAATAATAATTATTAAATATAAATAATTAATAAACACTCCTTTTTAGAAAAACCTAAGTCATGGTAAATCATGATTAATAATACCTATTTCTACCTAATTAAGTTAAGTTGATCATATTTCGTTAAAGGCTTAAACTTAACTTTTACTTTTGGTAAAAAAAACAAGGTGAGCACACTTGCTGTTTCGATATTAAAAAATATATTTGTGCAAGTATGCACTAGGTTTTATAGAATATTTTTACATTTTGTCTATGTTTTTACTACTTATTGGTTTTAATTTTGATTGACTTATTATACTTTTGTTTTATACTACCAAGAACCAGCGCCTTTTCCTTCTGGTAGTTAATATTTGGTCCTATCTACGGAAAAATGGTAGAAACACGTTCTAAACGCGCAAAGGTGGACGCACTGTGTGCAGGAGACGGCACCCAAATTGCGGAGAGGGAGACTGCCCCGCCCGCGCAGCAGAGCGCGGACCTGCCCCCTCACGCCGCGGTTCCGGCGCCTTCCCGCCCGGCCAGCGCCGTTACCTCGCGCTCTTCCGCCACCATCGTGGCGCGTCAGCTGGCGGCTCAGGCGCAACACGCGCGCCACCTGGCTGATTTAGAGCTTCAAGTTTTAGAACGAGAGCGACAGGTCGCTAATCTCCATTTACAAGCTGAACTCGCCGCAATAGAGGCGGACGCCAGCCAGCGCGGCAGCCACGGCATGCGTAGCCGTGCTAGTGTTCAAGATTGGGTACAAAATGTAGTGCCTAATCCCGATGAGCGAGATTTTTTAAGTGCCAACCCACATTTCAGGTACGGTGATACAGCCCAGTGTGCGACACCGGGCATGAGAGCGTCGCACGGCCAAGAGGCTGTGGCGACTACGCATGCTCTCAACCAAGATCGTAATGAAGACGGAGGAGTGACGCGCTTAATAGACTCGCTCGGAAAATTAATAAACAAAGTTACTAAGCAAACTGCTACGAAGACGGACTTGCCTACGTTCGATGGCAGGTCCTATTTAGATTGGCTAGCTTTAAAACGTGCGTACGAAAATACAACTCAAAGTTTTTCAGCATCCGATAATTTAGCGAGGCTGTCGTGCGCCCTGCGCGGAGCAGCGCGCGACGCAGTAGTGGGCCTACTCGCGGCGGCATGCGCCCCTGGTGTGGTGCTAGATGCGCTCGACGCGCGCTACGGCCGCCCCGAGCTCGTAGTGATGCATGAAGTGTCTGTGATACGTGCGCTGCCTAAGGTAAACTACGATAGCAAAGACCTCGTAATTTTTTCCAGCCGTGTACGAAACTGTGTGGAAGTAATCCGCCTGTTAAATCAGCCGGACCACTTACGCTCGCCCGAGCTGTTTCAGGCACTGTGGAGCAAGCTGCCAACGTTATTGCGACCACGGTGGCTGGATTACGCTCATTCGTGCGATGGCACATTATCTAAAATCGAAATGTTTGCCGATTTCCTCTCCCGTGAGGCTAACTTGCAGTGTAGGTTCGGCGGCGTTACTGAGTGCTCGTTGCCCACTGTAGCACGTCCTAACACTGATAACAGAGGCTTCAGGGATAGGGTGAACGTCGTAGCTGAAATTCATCATCAAAATCGTAACGTTTCAGCAGAAACGTTATCAACTACAAATATTATTTGTTCGTTGTGTCAACAGAAACATGAATTGAAGTTTTGTGATAGGTTCGTCAAAATGTCAGTAAATGATCGTTGGCAATTTATTAAGAAAAATAAAATATGTCATAGATGTTTAAAGAAAGGTTGGCACAAAAATAAAACTTCTTGTATTAAAAGAGTTTGTACCGTAGAAGGTTGTGACATGCGTCATCATGCTTTGTTGCACGGGTCGAAATTCGAGCGTGCAGTCACCGCGCACGTCGACGTGGAAGACGACGCTGAATCCAAGCCATCGACATCCAGCGCGGCCGAACCCCCGACGTGCAGCGCGCTGTTGCCGTGCGGCGCGCCCGCTGCCTGCGACCAGACCGGTGTGCCATCGTCTGAGGACTCGGATCACGAAGTCTTGGCTCATGCATCCTCCTTGTCAGCCGCGGAACGTTCTGTTCGGCCGTTGTTGAAAATAGTTCGCGTGATCGTGTCGGGACCTTCCAGTAGTGTTGATACGTACGCTTTGCTAGACGACGGTTCCACAGGCACCTTCATCGATTCTAAGCTGGCGGCTCAAATTGGTTGCAAGGGCCAAGAGAAACTTATTCATTTAGACTGTGTAGGTGGTCTAGGAATGGACGTGAACATTCAGTACGTCAATTTCAAGATAAAAGGCCGTCATTCAAACGAAATTCACTGCGTTAAGCGAGCCAGGTCGATGAGCGGTTTGAGCGCTGCGCGACAGTCTGCGCATCTTGAAAGCGTACGTAAGTATCCATATTTGGCAGACATTGCTAATGAATTTTGTTATGAAGACGTTAAGCCCATGCTGATTATAGGCATCGACAACTGGCACTTATCCCTCGCTAAAGCTACGCGCAAAGGAACCAAAACACAACCAGTAGCTATTTTAACTGCTTTAGGCTGGGTGTTGTACGGTTTCGGTTGTAGCAAAACTAAACTGGTCGAGGTCGCCAACCACGCCACGGTTAGCGAACCTGATATAGCGAACGATCGGTTGATTTTGGAAGGTCTTATTAGGGAGCAGTTTAAAATTGATTCAATCGGTATCTCTAAACAGGAACCTCGTAGTGCCGACGACGTACGCGCCGTGCAACTACTCGAGCGCACCGCGCGCCGTCTGCCCGGTGGTCGCTTTGAAGTAGGCTTGTTGTGGAAGGCTGATAAACTAGATATTCCCGACAGTTACAAGTTAGCTGTGTCTAGGTTCCATAGTTTAGAAAAAAAAATGGTAAAAGATCCTGCCTATGCTGAACGCTACCGTCGGAATATCCATGATATGCTATCAAAGGGCTATGCTGAACCGTGTTCAGCTCCTCCTAACTTGGGGTCTCCGTTGTGGTACCTCCCTCACTTTGGCGTTATTAATGTAAATAAGCCTAACAAGTTGAGAACGGTACACGACGCAGCCGCCAAGTCCCACGGCGTGTCATTAAATTCTATGTTATTAACTGGTCCAGACCTTTTGCAACCCCTGCTAAGTATTCTGATGCGCTTCCGTGAGGGTAAAGTCGCTCTGATAGCTGACATTCGTGAAATGTTCCCTCAAATTAAAATAATTGAAAAAGATAGGGATGCCCAAAGATTTCTGTGGCGCGACGGCCCGAATGAGCCTATACGTGCATACCGCATGTCATCCATGATTTTTGGCGCTGCGTCCAGCCCCTTTACTGCAATCCATATCAAAAACAAAAATGCATTAGAGTGGCAGGATAAATACCCTGATGCAGCTCGAGTAATTATAAATGATCATTACATGGATGACTGCATCACTAGTTTAGACAACGTTCACGAAGCGGCCAAACTGGCTGCGGATATTTACAACGTACATTCTCATGCTGGCTTTGAGATGCGAGGCTGGACGTCAAACGATCCTATGGCGCTCTCGTTGCTACCCAAAGAATCCTTGCTAGAGGCGCCTGTTGTGAAAGACGTGGACTTAGGTTACATGGCTACGCATGTGCGCACGCTCGGCCTTATCTGGCAACCCACCCGTGACGTGATTGGTTTTAACACGGGATTCCATGAGGGTGTGTTGCCACAAAAGCTCACCAAGCGAGAGGTCTTAGCCCATGTGATGCGAGTCTATGATCCTCTTGGAATCATTGCACCAATCGTAGTTCGAGGCCGCATCATGTTTCAAGAGGCTTGGCGTAAGGGCTTGGAATGGGATGAGAAGCTCTCTCAAGGTGACAGCGCTGCGTGGAAGTCGTGGTTTTACGATTTATCCTCGGTTTCTAGTTTACGAATTCCACGTCGCTATAACTTGAATGATCTCGAACTAGCAGGCTGCGAACTTCATGTATTTTCGGACGCCAGTGAGTCTGCCTTTGCCGCTGTCGCTTATTGGCGGTTTTTGTACGCTAACGGTGACGTTAGACTCTCTCTTATCTGCAGCAAAGCTCGGGTGTCACCCCTTAAACCTGTCTCTATTCCCCGCTTAGAGCTCCAAGGTGCTCTAATGGCTGCACGTCTTGCTACGTCTGTGTGCGAAGCCCACCGACTCAAACCGACGAGACGCATTTTCTGGTGTGACTCAATGACGACCTTAGGTTGGCTTCGCAGCGACGCTCGCACTCTTAAGCCTTTCGTGTCTCATAGAGTAGGTGAGATACTGGAGCTCACGGACGTCGGTGAGTGGCGTTGGATTCCGAGTGATTTAAACGTGGCAGATGATGCAACTCGGGTCAAACGATTTAAGTTAACTCGAGAATCTCGCTGGATCTCAGGTCCTGCCTTCTTGCTCTCCTCGGACTGGCCCACTGAACCCGTGATCGATGTCAGTGGACTAGGCCGCGAAGAATTCAAACATCATGTTCATCTCATAACTGATACTGACCTGCCCGCACCAGTCTCCGCAGATCCACTGCGTTTCAGCTCATGGTTGAGAATGGTGCGAGCAACAGCAAAAGCGCATCAATTCATTTCTTTACTGCGTATGCGTAGTTTGCAAAGACGAGGCATTGACGCCAATTTAACTCGTCTGAAAGGAAGTTTATGTACATTTATTCCCTCTTGCACATCCTCTCCTAATGTCCCCAATAACCTCAATGTATCAACGAGAATAACAGCAAACGATTTACGCTTGGCCGAAACCCACATCTTACGGCAGTCTCAGCTCGATTCCTTTAAAGAAGATATTTTGCGGATTAAGAACCAACAGCCGTTGCCTCGTAATAGCCGCCTGTTCCAGCTGTCGCCATTCATAGATGATGATAATCAGCTGCGAATGTCAAGCCGCATTGTTGCTGCCTCAACCGTTACAGATGACGTTAAGCGTCCGCTCGTTCTGGATGGAAAACACCCAGCAGTTCGTCTTTTGATCCTCAGATATCATCAGAAGGCCGCGCATTCGCACCTAGATTTGGTAATGAACGAGCTTCATCAACGTTACTGGATTATTGGGCTCAGAAACGCTGTTCGATTCGTGGCCCATACCTGTCAGCTATGCAAATTGCGCCGTGCTAAACCGTTCCAACCACCTATGGGAAATCTGCCAGAAGCTCGCCTAGCTCATCATCAAAGGCCCTTCTCATTCACCGGTCTCGATTATTATGGGCCCGTTTACGTCACGGTTGGCAGAAGAAAGGAGAAGCGCTACGTGGCCCTATTTACATGCTTGGTCGTCCGGGCCGTACATCTGGATGTGGTGCACAGCTTATCGACTGACTCGACGATCATGTGCCTACGCCGCTTCGTGTCACTCCGAGGAACCCCAGTGGAGATATGGTCCGACAACGGCACTGCCTTTGTTGGAGCCAGCCGAGAACTGCGAGAGTTGTATGGTGATGCGGTTGAGGACTACGCTGCCAGTGAGTTCATAAACTGGCGTTTCATCCCCCCTTCGGCACCATTTATGGGTGGAGCTTGGGAGCGCCTTATCCGAAGTGTCAAAGGAGCGCTGAAAATTACACTTCACGAGCGGGCTCCCTCTGATGAGGTACTCAGAACTCTGCTAGCTGAAGCCGAAGCCTTGGTAAATTCGCGGCCACTAACTACGATCTCACTCGATGCTAATGCCGAAGAAGCACTAACGCCAGCTCACTTTCTCCTAAACGGATCACCAGGGCGTCCCATCCCAGCCACGCTTCAACAGTCGGACCTCTCGAGCAGAAGTCATTGGCGGAGGGCACTCAGACTAGCCGATCATTTCTGGCAGCGATGGGTTCGAGAATATCTGCCTTCGTTGTCACCCAGGAGGAGTGGAGGCACCACGCCCTCAATTGCGGAGGGCGATGTGGTAATAATTTGCGATTCAAATTTACCGCGTGGTTCATGGCCCAAAGGCCGGGTGGCGAGATTGTTCCCCGGCAGAGATGGAATAGTGCGGGTGGCCGATGTTGCCACTGTGGCCGGCACGATCAGGAGGCCCCTTCGAAAGCTGATTAAGCAGCCCATTTAATAAAAAAGGGGAGAATGTGCAAGTATGCACTAGGTTTTATAGAATATTTTTACATTTTGTCTATGTTTTTACTACTTATTGGTTTTAATTTTGATTGACTTATTATACTTTTGTTTTATACTACCAAGAACCAGCGCCTTTTCCTTCTGGTAGTTAATAATATTAAATAGATAATTATATTCAATTCGATGACATGTGATATCCACCAAGTCGTATTGGGCTTGCGTAGTAGATTGCAGCCCACCTCTCGAAGAGTGGAGGCCTGTGTCCCAACAATGGGAACATTATAGGCTGATTATACAAAAGATATTAAAAAAATATTCACTAAAATAGTGTTGCGTTTGTTACTGCACCTCACTTTCTATCACAATCCGACGCATTTTGAAGAAAATTCATAATCCATTGCTTTATATGTTTGAAAACTTCGTTGTTGAATATTGTTGAAATGTCAAAATGAATAATATCATTGGGATTGTGAGTGTGTTACGTAATTATTTTACCCCGCTGGTTAAGGTTTTAATAAGGAAAACCATAGTTATTATGATGCTTTTCAGACGGGAACAAAAGCCTGATTTACACGAGAAACACCGACGTTATTTCATACTTAAGCAGAGTATAAGTGCTCTCAACCTAATTAACTGAATACCCGGTAAGCCGGTATTCATTCCATTGAAATGTAACGTCTTACTCATTTCAATGTCTAGGAAATGCTGCTAATGAATGAAGAGCACTTAAGTTCTGTACTTATATCTCGTTGCAATTTTTGATATAATATGTATATTCATCAGTGGCGTGAGTTTAATAGTTGTATAAAGAACAGTAGAAATTATATTTATTTTATAAAACGAAAATATAATTCTACATTTTCGTTTTAAGGCGTTCCGAAGTTTCTGCTTACCTGGGGGAACAGGGCATGAGTTTATGTGTAATTCAAGTTGATAACAATCAAGCAAGTCCGTACGCACCCTTAGAAAAATTTACAATAGAATTTACTAAATACAAATTGACATTTGTGGATCCATTTGTCTAAAAAGGTCGAAAACGATTCTTTTGCAAATGGATAAAGAAATAAGTAATAAGTTTAAAAGTTTTCTACAAAATGGCTGGTTTGGGTCGCGGTAAACTTAATTTACGGGAGAGTTTATTGTTCTTTTGTTTTTTTCTTGTAAGGTTTTCTTGTTAATATTGAAGTGAGAAACCTAATTGGGGCGATGAATAATGAGGGTTTATTCAATAGTGAAATTTTACTATTGAGAAAACACTATTTTATTTCGTAGTTTCCAACCTTTTGATTTTTTTGTGAATATTTGTAACCGTGAACAAAAACTTAAGAATAATAATAATACTTGGATTTAAAAACCAATGCATATACTAATAAATCTTGTTAAAATATACATTAGATTTTATTTTCGAGGTTCGCTAAAAAAACCCTTCATTTAAAATCTCACTATTTTATTTCGTTTTAAAGTGTTTTATAACACGGTTTTAAACCTTATGCCGTTGACCGTCCGCGATGGTTAACTTTACCACAAACGTAATGCCGAGGGTTCACTTCCAATATGTATGGCGGCATTGCGTATGAGTTCGATTAAAGTGGGTGGAGACGAAAGTGTTAAGAAGTCACGCAAATATTCGCGTCAGTTTGCACACCTCCATACAAGTTACTTCACATACTCGGCACGAGCGAATTTCGTCACGCATCCCGCGCTGGTTTCGCCGCAGTTTCATCGTAGAAATGAGCCTCAAAGTATCCCGTGACCAACCACAAGGTGGTTGTCACCATGGTGGTGTGACAACCACAGACCACACTATGCAATTAATTAACGCAATTAACGCAAGCCAATATACTGCGGTTAGGCCCTTTGTACACACACGTTTTTAATGCCGTGAAAATCTATGGTTATTTGCCGTGTGCGCACGGTCGTCAGTTTTGTATAGAATCACTACGGAAGCTTCTTAACAGACACGGTTTTTCTACGGCGCGGTTTATACGCCGTACCGTGTACAAAGAATCTTACCCTGTATTGAAGGTCTCGAACTAACAATTACGTGGTAATCACTCAATTAGACGTAGAGAGCCGATGGCTACCGAAGATGACCGAAGGTATGTCGGGTCATTACGGAACACGGAAAGTCGAGTACCTGTGTCTTTAGGGTGCTTATATAATGTTGTGATTAGGGGATGAGCTTGTGATGGGAATTGTTTAGAACTGTATTTCAGGTCGATACCTACTTAATGCTACTACGTATGCGCTAAGGTAGCCCGCGAAACTCAAATTTTCTAACGTTTTTTAGAGTTCCGTAGCTCAAAAGGAAAATAACGGAACCTTCATAGGATCACTTCGTTGTTCGTCTGTCAGTCTGTCAAGACTTGTCTTTTTCTCAGGAACGCGAGGATGTATCAAGTCGAAATTAATATTTAAGTATTTCTGTGGTCCCTTAGAGCTCTAAAAAAATCAAGCTTCTAGGTCAACGCAATAAAAAAATACGGCCATTTAAGCGACATATTTTGATACTCGCAAATAAATCAAAACCTATACGGGTCTAGGTCAACTTCCCGTTGACCTAGAATCATGAAATTTGGCAAGAAGCAAGGTCTCACAGCACAAGTAAAGGAAAACATCCGAAAACTGTTAATTTGTTATCATATAAAATAATATTTTTTTGCGATTACACACTTACATTTGCAGTTGGAAAATGTACCGTGACGTATATCGATGTATGGAGAACATGTTTTTCAACTACAATTTTAAGTTTGTTATGGGGATAAATTCATCCCAGCTACGGAACCCTTCATTGTGCGTGGTCCGACACGCACTTGGTCGGTTTTTGCAATAAGCAAGTCAGTCTCAGGTTGTATATGTCAATCAAAATATGATTCGCCACCATTACAAATATGTATTTCCAGAATTATACTCATTAGATTCATCAAAACAACAATTCCGTAGCCGACTGTTGCCAAGTGGTTTCAAGTATTACTATGAAAGACCTTGTCGCTAGCTACGGTAAGTATTTCATAAAAATAAATAGAAAGCAGTCGTGTCGCGGTGACACGTCGTCCGCTGCTGCTGCCTGCAATCGGCTACGGAATTGTACCTATACTGATGAAAAATAATCAATTAATCCCATTATTTTTTGTTACAACTCCAGTTAGTTTAGATCGATAGCTCGTCGTCGGCTCGTCCTATATTAAAAGTATAATAAAATCCAAAACTATTCATTTATTCGTTATCACAATATTAGTGAACGTCATTATGGGACGTGCCTGTCTGGCTGGATGCAGATGCGTCATATCTGGTTTTGTGCCTGTTACAACATAGTCGGAACATATTGCAGGTATGTTTTAAGAGCGTTTATTCTGAAAGTGGGCAACGTCGCAAATAGATGTCAAATATTTCGCTGTTTTGATTAATTTGGCAATAACACTGTGTGTAAATATGAAATGCGGCTAACTAGCGAACTAGAATATTAATAATGAATATAACACTGAATTTGATGTTGTAACCGTTTTAGGTGTATAAAGGCATTTGGCATTTTTCCAAATACTTTTTTTACATCTAAAGCTAAATATTCGGTGTTACGATATTAATTTTTGAATTTCATAATCAACATTTTAGTTTACTATTAGCCACATTTCATATTTCCATACAGTAATATTTCCTTTTAGTTTTTAAGTTTAGTTTTTAATCAAAACAGGTAAATATTTGACAGCTATTTGCGACGTTGCCAACTTTTAGGACAAGCGCTCTTAAATATCGGACTCAACTGTAATGTGTCTGTTTTTCAAATCATATGTCCTTTATTTAGTTTTCGTTTTTAACGGTAAATAAAAGAAACCAATGACATCTGCAATATTCAGTGGTAAGGGACACCTTTTTTATGTCACTCTCAATTTAAGAAATACCCTTTCTATGACATCTAAGACCGTCTACTCAACATTTTATCGAAAACATCACAAGAAAACCTACCAAAACCATTTATTTACACACTAAAACATGAACGACCCTCCTAAAGAAACTGTATTTCGACCGCACTTAACCCAAAAACCTTACGAACCAAACATAGGTACTGCCAACATCATAAATTTTTCAACAGAAACCGCCTTAATGGTTGTACTTCGCCAAAACCACTTAATACACACTTATAGTTGATAAAAGGGAGATAAAATCAGTTATTTGGCCTATTTAGAACCTCTCACGGCTCTTGTGTAGTGAAAAGGCTGAGATAAGGTCTGAAAGTGTTGATTATTAATGTCTGTTTTCATTTAGTGAAAGGAAAACTAAAATGGCCGGCGGGACTATCGATTTTATGGATTAGATTAGGCTTTGTTTATTGAGTGTTCAAGTGGATAATAATAATGATGAAGTTATGAAACTGCTTGGGGTTTTGAGTAAATTCGGGATCAAATTTTGTTTGAAAAGGGACTTTGCGGTGAGATTGTGGACATCAATTACAGTTTTTCGAAATGATGTTAGGAGTATCCTAACAGACAAAACGACGGAAAACTCTAAATATTTTGTCATAAAATCAACGAAGATTTTTTTTTGTAACAGTCTACAAAACATCATATTATAATCTAAAACACTGCCACACCAAATATACTACTCAGAGATTTTCAAATATTGAGCATAAAGACTCGTATTATTTGTTAATAAAATGTTTTAATTCATTCAATTTTACACTACAATAGTCACGGATATGACGAGTCGCACGTCACATCTGTCGCGCGCGGCTTGCGTCTGACAGCTGTCACCAACACCCATAATAACGCTTTATTGACGACACACTATTAAGGACAACGCTGATTTTGACGTGTTTGCTTTATATTTCGAGGATTTACTATAACAAATAGATTTTCTAGGATGCTAATGAAATGGGTGGTAATTTATAAATTAGTGGATTAATTTAATATAAGTAACAATAATAGTCGCGAATATGACGCGTCGCACGTGACAACATGGCGCACTCTGTGCATCTGACAGCTGTCACCGACACCCATAGTAATTCGCTGTAAATGACGACACACTAATAAGGCCAACGCAATTTTATTGAGCTTGATTTTTTTGACTGTATTCGAGAAAGATGATTAATAGGTAATTAATATTGGTTCAAAACTTTCACATTTTATATTTAAGGTACTTTAATTCCAGAATCTTAATAATATTTTAAAATACAGGCCCAAATTTTAAAATAGGGTTTTGAAGGATTAGGATAAATTAACCTTACTCAAATCGGTACCGTTCAGTAGGAATGTGTCTAGGGAAATTTATCTACTTTTAGGGTTTAATGGATTTACAAAACAAACACATTCTAGCGATGAATATTTTAGTACTACTGTTTTGGCTCATTAGGCGGCATTAGAATTACGAATGCTAAGGAGGTATTCATAGCCTAAAAGCATCATAATAACCGTGTCCGTATGGATTGAGGAGCCATGTCTCATATTTAAACGCGGGTACCACCAATATTTAGTCATAGAAAGAAAGAAAAGAAAGAAAATACGTTTATTTGCGGTACACATGACGCAAAGAAAGAACAAAACACAAAAATAAACAATTTGGGGGAAAATATGCGTCGCATCCACGCAAAACGGCCATCGCTCAGCTTAAGAGGGCGCCTAAAGGTCCACTAGCGCCACTCTTTAAAAAAAATATTATCTCGTGACTGAGAAGGAATTATGAATAACGGCTAATAAGGACCCTCGGTAAGTGTGTCTAGAATTTTCTAATACCTTTTATAAAGCTTTAAATTGAGACACGAAGCAACAAAATACGATCTAAAGAAAAGCGGCCACATTCCTCTAGATCGTATTTTGTTGCTCCGTGTCTCAATATGAAACTTTATAAAATGTATTAGAAAATTCTAGACACACTTACCGAGGGTCCTTACTAGCCGTTATTCATAATTCCTTCTCAGTCACGAGATAATATTTTTTTTGAAGAGTGGCGCTAGTGGACCTTTAGGCGCCCTCTTAATGCTGCGACCCTATGGGAGACAGAGCCCCAACGCTGGTTTTCAGCGACAGCCGAATACTACCCCGTAACCCCGTAACTACACTATAATTACCCCGCGTAATTGCGTAACACGCATAAAATGATAATTGATAGCAATGGATTTCGTTTTGACAGTACACCTACGTTCATTGCGTTATTTACGTTGTTGAGCAGATGAATCTTTCAAACCAATGGAGCGATGGATTAGCAATATCCTTCAAAAGTCTCTGATTGTGATTTATTAATTAGGGTGCAGTTTACTTTAAGAAACTCTGATACTTTATTTACGCTAAATGACGAGAAATACAAGAGATATCATTTTAAAAATAATATTCAATCTCATCATCTGTAAATGATACTAAAATTACTAAAGCGTAATTTTAGTATCATTTACAGATGATGAGATTAAATATTGAATCTTATTAATATCTTTAATAATTTATCAATATTTACAGTATACAGATAAGTGGTTAAAAGTAGGTACCTACCTAAAATGAATAATTTTCAATTAATATTAAAAGTTACATTAACGAAACAGAAAAGTAACACCTACATACATAGAAACTAATATACTAATACTAATGCTTTAAAAAGAAAAGAAGTAGATAAATATTTCAAAATGTATTACAAACCATTTTTATTTTTGCTACTGTCCCTCTTATCTAAAACAAAATATCAGTTAGTTAACTATTTCATTCTATGGAGAATTTATAGTAAAAATATTTGATTAAATCGAAGAGGAAATTAGGAATTTGAAATTTTCATGCTAAAAATGCTGGCTCATGCTTCGGAGTTTGGAAATTCGCACATGCTACGCTTATTTTCAAAGCGATTCCTATTTTTCATGCTGGCTTAATAATTTATTATAATTTAGGATTAAAAACTGATAGTGAAATATTTTATTTTTTATTTTATTGAACTGGTACAGTGTTACAAGGAAAAAAAATAAGACAAACAAAAAAACTCGAGAAATTCTGAAAATGTGTAAGTAATTCAAGAACTCTCAAGCAAATTTTGGGAACAAGAAAACAAAAATTAAAATGGTAATTGATGATCTCAAAAGTTGGGGAAACATCTTAAAATCGTGATGTACCAGGGCTGCATAAACTGGAGGAGCTGTATCTTACAAATAAACATAGGAGGAAAATTTCGGGAGCGTTGGAGAATATTCGTTAATGTTCAGAATGAGTGGCTCACCTAAACTGGCGTCG
The DNA here is from genome assembly GCA_914767755.1 of Agrochola circellaris. Taxonomy (NCBI): domain Eukaryota; kingdom Metazoa; phylum Arthropoda; class Insecta; order Lepidoptera; family Noctuidae; genus Agrochola; species Agrochola circellaris. The sequence continues at coordinate 6,125,602 of OU611850.1, read as the reverse complement.
TATGTATTCATGTATTCTGACGTCATAAATTGTGACACTAGAGCTGTCTTTCCCACGCCAGCGTCACCAAGTAACACCACCCTGTATTTTGGTATCTGTAACAAAAAATATGTTAAAATAGATGCATTAGTGGAGTGAATGATTTAGGACACTTTGGGAATAGAATTTGGACTGGATTACGTTACAAAAATAGACATCTACTCCCTGACTCCCAAAACGAGCAACCGTGCATTTCCATGTAAGGTATAAAGGCCTAAAACATGATAACAAAGAGCCAGAGAAAAAGTTTTAGTACAGTTTTGAAGCTAACATACTGGCCATCATTTGGGCGTCATAATTGTTCCGAATTTGAATTCACGACCATTTAAAAAGTCAGAGATCTTTATGCAAAAAAATGCATTGTGGCTTGTGATTGTGAATCTCCCGGATTCTTATCCGGGAGATTTGAGGACCAATTCTTCATTATTAGCGATCACACAAATGTCAAATATTCTCACTCGCTTGGTTGGAGTATTTTCTCCGTTCATGGTAGAAAAATATTATAATTAATTTGCTTTTGTCAGTCGCGTATGTCTAAAGGGCGTTCCAAATGGACCATTCTCGCAAATGTAATAACAGTTTTATAAGGTTATTTTTGGTCCTGTGTGTTATATTTTAACGTTAATTGTAACCTAGCTATAAGTTAAATGTCACTAATTGCTGCGCCCTAACAGGGTAATGTAGTCTTAAGTTTAACCTAGTCAAAGCCTGTAACATTGTGCATAAGTTAATAAACTAAAATAAGACCAAATGACCTAAAAATAATATTAGGTCGACAGTCACATGGCATTGAAAACTCGAGATCGTATCTTTATACGAGGACACATTCTTAGAGATTGGAAGTTCCCGCCGACAAATTCCTATCTGATGAGTCTGCGACGGTTCGTGCTGATTCGCCAAAAACTATGAAAACTGCTTGCTCCGACCAGCGTTCTCAACCAGCGCTTGCTGACAAGCGCTGGCATATCGGCGCTGGTTACCAGCGTTCTACATGAATGCGGCCTAAGGGTGTATTCATGTAGAAAGCTGGTAATCAGCACCGATATACCAGCGCTTGTCGGTGCCGACAAGCGTTTGTTGTCAACGCTGGTCGGCGCAGGCAGTTTTCATACTTTTGCCAAATCAGCCCGCACTAGTTCAAACCGGCGCCGACTTATTCTGATAGGAATTAGTACAAGTTCTTATCTGAATTTCTCGGCACCGGTTCACCTCTGCCAAAACCTTCGGAAAATACAAGTGTGATGTTATATTACGTAGGTACATATGTATATTGGTTTTGGCAACTTGATAGAAGCCTACGTCCAGCAGTGGCCTATGGTAATTCGTATGATGAAAAAAGTTACATCTAGGTCGACAGCTTTTTAAATTCAATTTAACTACACGTGCAATGTTTAACATCGTAACAACATACGCCAATAAATTCTACTCGATTCAAATATTTTTTTCCCAACAAACATTTTGATAAAAGCGTTATTCGTTATTTGTTAATTTATCAAACAATGCGTTTGATAGAATCTCTCTGATCGATATTGTTAAACAATCAAACCAATTTCAATTAAGTTAATGGATCAATTTAATAATGAAACTGTTCCGTCTATACGTGTACAGCTGGCCGTAGTATAGCCATTCTTGTAGCAGTGAAGAAGAGATAGAGGTAAACAGGACAAAGACCATTTTTAATTTGTTTAGTACCTGCAACCTAATTTATTGACTATCTGTGTGGTGGCTTGCGACTGACGTTCAGATAATAATTTGACAGGGTTTTATGACGTAACTACACTACAGGGTATTGTCAAATCAGGCCTGATGATATGCTAATATGTCACGCAATTCTAGCATAACGAATGAATGAATGTGAATTGCTAAATTGAAACTAAAATTTATAAAAACTAAAGAGAGATTTTTATTAAATCACAAAGCTGAGGTGAAAACAATTTTCTTTTTTCCATAATAATTCTCTCCAGATTTCTAAACAGAGGAATAAATAGGCCTTTTGCTTCAATATAAATTTAAATTAGCTTCTTCGCTGACATGGTAATATGCATCAAATAATTTTGGCACATAAAGCTGTGGATTAAGATTGAAATTTGCTTGAACAGGGTTCGCGGCATGTATATTGGATTTACGTCGTGTTCGTATAAGGAATTATGGTGTTATATTGTTTGATGTTGTTATTAGGTTTCATATAATCCATGAAATTGTAGGAATATTTGTTTTCTGCTTATAAAGCAAATATTTTTAACCAACTTTGATACGCTTTATTATTTTTATCACAGAAATAATATTATTCCCTAAATATTGCTATGCATTGTCTATCATTCAATCAGACATATTTTATCTAGAATATAGTTATTTTTTGTAACTTTTGCAACTGTTTAGAAAAATAAATTATATTTTTACAGTCTTATGACTCGTTTGTATCATTACAGTACTGTGAAAACTAAACCTAGTAGGTGTCAAAAAAAATGGTGATTATCTGATGAGGATCTTCGGCATGATGAGCAGCATAGCTCCTCAAAATGCAGTAATTTACTCACTATTTATTAAAACCTATTAGTTAATTTTTTTAGCAAATTTTACTCATATTTTTTCTGTTTGTAGTGTTGACTACAGAACCCTAAAAACCTAAGGAACCGATATGGCTTCGCCATGTCCGTCTGCCTGTCTATCTGTCTATCCGCGACTTAGCTCAGAGAATCTTAATACTTAAAGCTGTAATTTGGCATGAGCCTTACATTAATAACGCCGACAAAGTGGTAAATTTCAAATATAATATTATTCCCTAAATATCGCTATGCATTGTTTATTATTCAATCAGACATATTTTTATGTAGATTATAGTCCATTTTTGTTACTTTTGCAACTGTTTAAAAAAATGTTTTTTTTTTTACAGTCTTCATGACACGTTTGTAACAATACACTATTGTAAAAACTAAATCTAACTGTGCAATATTTTTATAAGAGGAAATATTAATTTACTTATAAGTAATGAGTACCTATTATTGTTACACAGTGTCTACTCCTACGCAATTTAACGCTACAGAATACTCATTAAAATCTACTTAAACACAAATATTTACTACCTACCCAACGTAAACAATATTAATGCTATCTAAACTAAGAAAACTGCCAACTGTTACAAAACCAATTTCTTTGCTACGTAAACGCTACGCTTCGTAGCACCGCGCTACGGAGACGAACGCTACGAGTCTGTGCTACACACGTCACTGCTACGCCAGACAGTGATGCTACATTTACTTGTCTAAGATTTTGTAAAAACGAATATGCAGGGTCAAATTAAATTAGTTAGCAAAACTCCGCAGACGTGATGGGTATCGAAATCTAAACATGACAGTAGTATGGTATGGTATGGCACGAAAACTAATTTTCATACCGTGTGTAATAACAGTTGCCAGTTCGATCCATCAGGTTACGTTACGCTTGCCAGGGTTGGTCCATAGATGGATAACCATGTTTACATGCCGAGACTCCTCCGAGCCTCGGAAAGCACGTTAAGCCGTTGATCGCGGCTGTCATTCGTGGAGCTTTGACAGTCGTTACGGGTCGACAGAAGCCCAGTCTTACCACGTATTACCCGATTACTGGGTTGTGGAAGTCAGACAGGCAGTCGCTCCATGTAAAATATTGGTATTCAGCTACCTCCGGTTAGACTGGAAGCCGACCCCAACATAGTTGGGAAAAGGGTAGGCAGATTGATTGTTTGTTTACCAAATAAGGTACATAAGGAAAAAAACAATACATGCGTTGCCTATAAACTATAAATCTCACCGGATCCATTTCATCCTCATCAGGAGTGTCGAGGCTCGCGGAGTCCACGGGCCGGTAGCCCGAGCAGCAGGAGCCATCGAACGGAGACCGATCTGATGCTCTGTGGACAAGGAAATATCAAAGTTAAGGAAAGGTTGAAGGAAAGGTTTCGCAGGAATTTAATGTTGATGTTTGTTGTTGTTGCTTAATGTTGTTGTGTTGTATTTTTTAAATTTTTCCTTTGTTCCTCTCGAATAGAGCACCTGCCATGTAACCTCTTCACCACCCTTGGTTGACTGGTAGAGAATGCCTAAGGGATTAAGTCCGCCTTTGTACTTTTTTGAGTGTGAAAAGTTTAAATAAATAAATAAATAATGTTATGGCAGGTTATAGCTGAGAAAAATTTGAGACAGGTGTGATATCTATGGCAAGTACTGACTAGAGAACCAAACCATAATTTTCAGCTTACTTCGGTTTCTGTTTCCTGTTCAGAATAGTCAACCTTCCTTACCCATGGGTGGGCAATGGACATACAGATTTAGATAAGAGTAGCAGCAACCACGCCAACCAGGTCTGTCGGCGTGAGCAAATTATAACGTTAAACGGAACGCAACGTTTAGTGACATCATCAACTCAGTGAATCAGGCGGGTTGTGGAAGGGACCGACTTTTATAAGACGGCGCACCGAGTAATGAAGGACAGGGCCCTGGTTGGAGGCCCTAATTTATTGAGGCACCCACAGGAAAGTTCGGTTAAGCAGTCTGTAACCTCCTATGTTGACCTGCGACATGTCATACATAAAAAAAATAAAAAATTATCCATGTCACATCCATGGACTGTCTAGTTCACGGATGTGAGACGGATCACGTTTATTTTCAATAATGTTTTTGGTGGCGAATAAAAACCCCTAAGAACACGTGGACCATACAAAAAACGGCTTCTTCAATCCGCCGTTTTGCGTGGGTGTGGCGCATACTATCCCTCAACTTTTTGTTTTTTGTTTTGTGTTCTGTCTTTGGGTCATGTTTACCGCAAAATAAACGTATTTTCTTTCTAACAATACTTCAATCTTTCCACCCTCGCGTTGAAATGTCTGTTATTTATAATTGATAAGCGTTATAATAATGACAACTACCCTCCAGTCATTGTAATTCTTACTTAACTAAGGAAATAAAAATCAAAAATTAATTCTGTATAACCCTTGGCAATATATGCTAGCTAACATATGGATAATAATTTAAATTAGGTTAAATTATGTTGAATACTATTATATAGAGTATTTTTTTTTTCTTTCTAACTGAACAGACAGCTGTGCTGCTGGGGAGTTTGTTGCGCCACTTCTTCTTCCCAGCTAACGCACTAGGAAGTGATGAAGGGTGGGCGTTTTGGGGGACTGTCTTATGTAATTTTGACGTTCGAAAAGTGCTGATTATCAGCCTAGTTTGAATAAATGACTTTTGAATTTTGAATTTTTTTAAATATAAATTTCAGTAATTTCTCAAAGCATCTTCTACCTACACATAGATAACATAGAAACGTGTTCATGAACTTTAAGACCCAGTGAACCGGGTACAACAACAACGTGAATCGAGGCAACACACCCGCTTGATGCAAACAATAAACCAATCACATTTCTTTAAAATGCTTTTAATGTGAAAGAGGATGTAATAAAGAGCGAATTGAATGGCCATTACTATTGCCTCATTAGTCAAAAAGAATGAGGGTAAATGAAAACCCGAAATGGTTCTACAATCAGCTCGAGGCAAGATAATTATTACTGTTTACATTTCAGACCTTTTCTTGGCAATGCTTGGGAACGTACGTTACACTGCCGAGGCTTTTAGACTCCTAAGGTAGTCTTACAACGTGATTTTAACTTTTTAACGTGAACTTTTTGTAAGAATATTTTGGTTTAAAAGAGTGTCCGTGGAGTTTCTTGCCCGTTATTCTCCATAGGTACCTACTACGCTTTGGAATGGGCAACTAGCTTCATCTTTCTGACTGCCCGACCCCTTGGCAATTCAAAAGTGCTTGTAATTGGTTTATTTGAAATAAATGCTTTGAGTTTGAGTTTGAGAACGAATTAGATTTTTATAACTCAAGACTAACTAACATGTGCCTTAAGATGGCGTACAACTGTAGACTAGCGCCACTCCTTAAAAAACATATTATCTCGTGACTGAGAAGGAATTATGAATAACGGCTAGTAAGGACCCCCAGTAAGTGTGTCTAGAATTTTCTAATACCTTTTATAAAGTTTCATATTGAGACACGAAGCAACAAAATACGATCTGGAGGAATGTGGCCACTTTTCTTTAGATCGAATTTTGTTGCTTCGTGTCTGAAGCGCTAGTGTACCGTTGTACGCCCTCTTAAGGAATCTGGAAAACAACAAGCAGTTTGCTGAACCCGTGTTCTAATAGAAAGCAATCGTCGTCGCGGGAATACGTGAACGTCGTGATAATTTGTTCGGTGAACCAGAACGCGTCGTCGCGCCTTCCGGTTTTCCGAATAAATGAACATGAGGATCGCGTATTCGCGCGACAATCGCTCTTAGTAAGCCAGTTGTTGCATCGACAATCATAAAGTCGAAGATACTGAATCTTGTGTGAGTTTAATTTGAGTTCCATCGGCAGCAACATTTTTGAAAACGGAATTGTATTCGGCTTCATAGAAAATATACACACCATCACGCCTGCCATTACTGAATAGTTAGGCAGAGGTGTACCTACATTAGGTACATAACAAGAAAGACAAAAGAAAAGAAGGAGAAAGAGGAGAAGAAGAATTTACTTTCAGAGTGGTCCCATTTTTATCAAAATCTAGTTCTGATGATAGGGTCAATGAAAGAAACTCCTGAAATATTATAGGCATACATAAAGCAATTTTTGTACTTTCATCAACAAGTCAAGCATTTCCATTCATGAAGCAACAAGAATAATGTACCCAGGATTGTGTAATTTTCTATATTTAAAAGAGTGTCCTTGGAGTTTCTTGCCCGTTCTTCTCCATGAAGATCTACGTTTTGGAACTGGGCAACTAGCTTCAACTTTCTGACTAACTGACCGACTATTTGACAATTCAAAAGTGCCTGTAAATGGTTTAATTGAAATAAATGCTTTGAGTTTGAGTTTTGAGATTCAGAAATTATCATTTGATGAAGTGGAACTGATGAAGAAGACCATAGATGGCCACCACATCTCCTCAATGATAACTGTTTCACGGGTGGTGATATCTCGATTATCTATACTTCTATACTTATATTATAAAGAAGTAAAATTTGTTTGTTTATGTGTTTATTTGTAAGTTTGTATATAGAGGGTAATCTCCGGAACTACGTATAGGTACCATTCGGATTTGAACAATTCTTTTTGCATTGGTTAGCCCAATTTTTGAGGAAGGTTATTATAGGCGGACAAAGTCACGGGCAGAAGCTAGTTACTTATATAGATTAAGGCTGAGAAAACAGCAAATGGTGTCTCAATAACTTCACCTAAGATTACATTACGTGGGTCGAACCTTTACCTATGTATATTGGGCATGTGGATCGTGTAATGATCCAGTCTGCCCGTCAAAGGGCGTCTAGAATCAATATTAGCTCTCGGGTGTACGATGCAGCAGGCTATTTGACGTAGGTAGTGGCTGTTACAGACAATATCATTATGGGGATAAGGCCTCGTATACATCTAAATGGGTAAGTACGTTAGCCTTTTTGTGGTAGAATGCAGTTGTCACGTTTTGTACAATCTTTACCAGATCCTTTTGACTCGAAAACGTATTTTGGCTCGGTGTACTGGTGGTGAATCCTTGGCAGATTTCTTTGTCGTGGAAAGGTCTTTTCGCTCGGTGTACAGTTCGCGTTCAATAACTTTGCCACCCTGAAGTAGGCTACAAATGATTTCGCAGTAGTCAATCGTTCTTATAAAACAGTAGCGCGAATGCCAGCACGCATGCCAGCGCGCTGGCATTCGCGCAACCTAACTTCAGAGCGGCAAAGTTATTTGACGCGAACTGTACCGGTGTTAAGTTCATATTTCTGACCGCATACGACTCGACTGTAGGTATATCATAAGTATACCTACAGTCGAGATTAACAATCTCTTTTCTCAAAACATCATTTACTCCACAAAATGTATTGTGAATAGACAGAATTTTCCTACTTATTTCAACTTCTGACCAAATAGGCTTGTTGAATTTCCCTAATGGAATAACTTTATAATATTCAGCATTAGCATATAGTCTCGTCGTAAAAGTATGTAGCCACGGCTCATTGTTTGTTTAATACAAAACATTCTTCCGAAGTTTGGTCGAGTTCTGATATTATGTGTGAAATCATAGTAAGCCGCTGTATGGCCTAGATGATGTATTACGGAACAACAAACATAACTTTCTGTTCCTTTTCTCTTTTGAACTTAAAAGTATTAATATTGTTAAGAGAGCAGTGGTGGCCCAGTAACGGCTGCGACTTACGATTTTTAGGTAGGTCTTGGGTTCGAACTCAAGCAGGCACTCTACTTTCTGTAAATTATTTCATCACCCCTGCTCACAAAACGGTGAAGGAAAATACCTTGAGGAATCTGGCATGTCCTAATACGAAAAATTCGAAGACATGTGACCCCTACCAACCCGCACTGGGCCTGCGTGGTAGTTTAGGGCCCACTCCCTCTCACAGAAAGAGGAAGCCTGTGTCCAAGCAGTGGGAACATTATAGGCTGATTATGCTAGTATTTTTTTTTGCAAGGATTCTGGTTTGTTCACTGAGAGAACCTACTAGACCACAGCTCACCAGACGGGCTACATACTATTTAAGTCATACTCCTTTCACTGAAAATAAACTTCTATATGGCGCGGTGTATTTTTTGTCAAAAAACTCTTCCACTAATATAAAGTTGCAATATTCCCGAGTGACTTAAGATACTTTTTATGCAAGAAAAATGCATGATTCCTGTGGAGATCTCATTACAGGTGAAACCGTGGGTGGGATGCGGCTGATATCGTACATTTTACACTTTTTATTTATTTTCTTTCTCGTCTTTATATATCCACAAGGTAGAATAGGTCTCAACAATACCCTTATTTCGTATCCTTTTAGACATATAACAGTGCTCCAAGTTCAAATAGGTGTTTTGAAACAATATTTTGAGAAACATGAATAATTCTGAAGTTAACCAAACTCGGTGTGTTTCATGTTGTTAGTGTTATTTCGTTTGTTTTCATATTTATGAACGATATCCGTTGTGTGGTGGATATTATACAGGGACATCGAAAATATCTGCTGTTTCATACATTTAGACCGGGCAGGTATTATTGCACTTTTCTATGAATCAGCAGATTTTTTTTATAATAACCTACGAAAAACTTCCACGCAGGGGTTTCAGAATCATGTACTGAATCTATGATAACAGTTTTCGCGTCGATGTCCCTGACACCCTGTATACCTTATCATTAATCGGTCGAGGGACATTCAATGAAACAGGATAGTTAGGGGGCCTTAAGTGTCCCCCACAATGCGTTAATTAAGTAGTACTTATATTTATTAAAATAAATACTTAATTGTTTATGAAGACGTTTAGGTCTTTACCGAAGGATTTTTTTTTATGACCACAGTTCTCTAGCTGAGGTTTCAAAAGAATTCTTCTTTTTGAAACATTTAGCCACAGAGCCATTTTGGCGGTATCCATGTCGAACTGAACTATCTCATCGTGTTAATAGCCCTAAGGACTCATAAGGACAAGCCTATTGAAGCTATTTACCGGGCGTAAACAAACGTTATACGAACAGAAAAAGCGAATAACACTTTGGTCTTATTTGTGTTCGATTCAATATTGGAGGTTTAATAGTACCCACCTCTGACTTTTCGGATTTATGTGCGTATTGTGTAATTATCACTTGCTTTAAAAAAAGGTGAAGGCAAACATCGTGAGGAAACCGGCCATGCCTGAGAGATACTTCTCGACGGCACGTGAAGTCAACTCAAAGGCCCAGGGCGGCTTTAAAACTCTGACACCAGGTTAGTCACTAACCACACGAAAAGAAGAAGATCGAGCTGAAACCCAAAGTCGGCCACACCCTGGACTTACGCTTATCGCCGAGATCCGTCACCAGCACGGTAACGCAGTATTTGCTGCTCCCGGGACGTAACCATACTATCCATCAAGTGCTCAAACGAGAATGGCATAGAAATCATCACCGTCGATGCTGTTAGTTTTTTTTTTTTTTTTTGGTAGGTGGTGGAAGTCCTCATGGATGTCCTCCGTCCTGGGGCGGATGGAGGGGTCTATCCGACTTCTACTGATTTAAACCACCCCGTGTTCCCTCGCACACTTGCACTGAGTGCTATGGGAGCACTTAAGCACTCTCCAACGCAGCCCCCGACTGGTGCCAGCCCGCCTCTGCGGGCTCCATCGGGTTAAGCGGGGGAAGAGTGAAGTGTTTGACTCCCCCCGCGACATCTAAGAGTGTCGTGCGTGGAACACCAACCTGGTACCTGCACCAACACTTCCATTTATTTGTCTGGGTAAAACAATATTATTTTTATATATCAATTAATTTGATAGAACAAAACTATACACAACTAACAAACACATAACGTACCCAAATCTGTTCAAGATTAGGTACCAATTACCGATACACAATTCTCATACATTTAACACAAAGCGTTTACACCGAATCCCCAAACAGTTAGAATAACCTTCCTTTTATTATATCAGACACAGCTGTGGAATTGTGTTAGACATTGAATCTAATTCAATTAGGAACGCTTACTTCGTGTTCAGGTTAGTTAATTTGCGTTTCAACTAATTTCGGTGAAACCGCGCGGGTAGTGAGGTGTAGGTACTTTATTCGAGGGTTCGCATGTGGTACCTACACTTGCTTTTTCCCGAGAATTTGTCGGTGTGAAATTAATTTTAAGCTCTCCTTTGACTATTACTATATACAGGCTGGATTTTTGAGATGGGCAGCTAGCTTAACCGTTGTAGCTACAACAAAATGGTATAAGGACACTGTCCTTAACTTTTTGAAACATTTTGATCTGCATTCACAGATTGAAAAAAAAAATACAGTCAGCAAGAAGATGGGCAGTTTTCACAAAAACTTTTTTTGATGCCAATCGATCCTGTCTTATAAGGATTAAAAAACTCTACTGGACCAACTGAGGTTTGAGTACCTGAAAAGTCAGAAATCCCGAAAAACTTTTTCCATACACTTCGTAGCAAATGAGACTCCAACCTACCTATACTACTAATATACAGCTATACTATAGAACTTTTGCCTCGGGGATAAAAAACATCCTAACCCAGCACCCTAATTTCGTAACACACTTTTAATAACAACCTGAATGATTTGAAGGATATTTCTAATCCATTACTTCATATATGTTCGAAAAATTTGTCGGCTCAACAACGTAAATAACGCAATGGATGTTGTTGAACTGTCAAAATGAAACCATTGTTACTGTTTGATTGTTACACAATCATCCCGCAGGTCATAGTCTATCCGTGTGCCAAATTTTCTCCAAGTTTAACAGTAAAGGCGTGAAGAGACAAAGTTACTTTCACATTTATTACGAGTATATTAGTATGGATTGCTGTGCCGTGGTTATTAAAGGTAAAATAAAAGTACCCTTAAGTCCTATTCAGATGTAAGGCAGACAGGCGCGACACAACTCTGGTAAAACATTTCTATAAAAAATTCGCGGAAATTGGTCTATCGGTCTCGTGTCGCGCGTGTCTGTGCCTATAAGCGATATCGCTGTCGCACTCGGTAGCGATACTAATCCAAAGTGACTTACTAACCAGTATCGCTGCCGAGCGTGAAAGCGATATCGCTTATATCTGAACTGGCCTTTAAGTGTGAGTTGTTGTTACAACAAAAAGCATTTAAACCAACATGAATTAAGTAAAAGTACCTGGGCCACCGAGCTCTGCTCTGGTGAAAATACAGAATTCTCATTTAATAGTATAGTAATAGTTCATACTAATTCCATGTCTACCTACATACTAATTCCATACTGCCATGATAGTAGGTACTTATACCTACTATCATGGCAGCATGGAATTAGTAAGTACCTACTATCACGTACATAGTTCATACTAATTCCATGTCTACCTACATACTAATTCCATACTGCCATGATAGTAGGTACTTATACCTACTATCATGCCAGCATGGAATTATTAAGTACCTACTATCACGGCAGCATGGAATTAGTATGAACTATGACAATTGACAATAATTGACAGACATGGCAGCATAAAATTAGTAGGTTAGGCTATTTTCAATTGTCAAATGTCTATCTGAATATCTTTTTCTAAACTTTGGACGACCGAGCTCTGCTCGGGTAAAAATACCGAGAAAACTAATTTTCCCAGATAAGAGACCTAGCTAGATCGAGTGTTCGCCCCCGTAAACCCCTATATTGCAACTTTCATCGAAATCGTTAGAGCCGTTTTCGTGAACGTGATGAACGTGACAAATATTGCTAAATAATAATATTAATAATGTTTCAATAATATTATTATATAGATAGCAAATATTGCTCATTTAATAGTATAGGATAACCAAGATATTGAAACTTATTTGTGGGCGGACTCACCTCTACCCGATCCTTCAATGAGTACAGATGGTATGTTATGTGAAACTCCTATCCTGAAGTTTACAAATAGTAATTTCAATGGTGCTTTAGGGGTATGAGGAACAGGGTGTAAAGTTCACTCATCCACCATAGAAAAGGGAGGATCCTCCGACCAGACGGGTGTCGTTTCTGACGGGCCCAATTGCCCAGAGGTTGAAGTCGGGAGCTTGTATATATGTCCACCGCGCGGTAAACTCTAATTGCGCGATGCAGGATTTTGAGTGACGTCAGGATATTGTGTGACGTCAGGTCTTTGCGTAGTTCGCATGTGGTGATGTAGATGCCGCCACAGTGCAATAAAGACATAAATTCACGACTCTTTCCCATGGCAGAAACTTCCTTATAAAGAGTAGGTATTCAATTTACGACAGTCTCAATCAAAACCTTCATAAAACAATAATAAGGAAATATTTCCTTGTAAGACATTTATTTCGCAAGTCACGGGTCGATGAATTATGAAAGCCGTCTGTCGAGGTAAAAGTCTGCATAGATTGGATGACTCCGTGAAACCTGCAGGGGAGACCTATTAGGGTTCCGTACGCAAAAGGTGCCAAGGATCCATATTACTAAACCTACGCCTACACCAAAAATACTTATATAATATAAAAGGTAGTATTTAATAAATGGGGGCCCTCTCTGAATAAGTGCCGTACCATGGCTTACACACCATCAATCACCTTCATAGTTGTTAGCATTAGCATTCGCGACATTTAGTAGGTAAATGAACTGACCTGGTTTACGTGGCACCTTTTAGGCAAGTCGTTTGTTACTGCTTATCTTTTAGGTCCCATAGATTAGTTTTGTAGGTTAGGTTTCCTTTGATTTTAAGAGCGTTTATCCAAAAAGTTGGCAACGTCGCAATTAGCTGTCAAAAATTTACCTGTTTAGATTAATTTGGCAATATTACTGTATAGAAATTAGAATTGTGGCTAACTAACGAACTAGAATATTAAAAATGAATTGCAATTATAACACTGAATTTGTTGTCGTGCCCGTTTTAGGCGCAAAAAAGGCATTTGGAAAGTTTCCAAATACTTTTTTTACATCTAAAACTAAATATTCGGTGTTACGATATTAATTATTGCATTTCATAATCAATATTCTAGTTCGCTAGTTAGCCACATTTCTTATTTCCGTACAGTATTATTGCCAAATTAATCAAAACAGCGAAATATTTGACATCTATTTGCGACGTTGCCCACTTTCAGAATAAACGCTCTTGACTTTTTTCGATGAAATAGTAAGTAGTTTACAGTACACACTATAATGTTCACTGGTGAAAATTGGCCTATGATAGACCATAGAATTATCACCTGACTTGCCAGTCTTATTGGTGATCGCTCATCATTCTCCTGCCTAAAACCCATTTTAATTGGGCGCAACATGTCTTTTTTTTCCATACTTCTCTATTAGGAGCTCGTGGCTAAGTAATAACAGCCACACGGGTCGATCCATTAGGTTAAGCTACACTGGCCATTTACATACCGAGACTCCTCCGTGCCTCGGAAAGCACGTTAAGCCGTTGGTCCCGGCTGTCATTTGTGGATCTTTGACAGTAGTTACGGGTTGTCAGAAGCCCGAAAGTCTGACAACCAGTCTTACCAAGGTGTTACCCAGTAACGGGGTTGTAGAGGTCAGATAGGCAGTCGCTCTATATTAAATACTGGTACTCAGCTGCATCCGGTTAAACTGGAAGCCGACCCCAACATAGTTGGGAAAAGGCTAGGCAGATTGACTTCTCTATTAGTCGTCATCTCGGCAGTCACCCCCTTTCTAGCCATATCATCTTCCACACAAGCCATCCATAGTTTCTTTGGTCTTCCCCTACTCTTATAGCCATCCACATTCATACTCCAAACTTTCCTCGTGACATTTTCCTCATTCCTCCGCATCACATGCCCATACCATGACAACCGATGTCCGCACAACTTTCAGTCACCGGCGCCACTTTCAGACTTCCTCTTATATACTCATTTCTTATTCTATCAGTACGCGTAAGACCGCACATCCTTCTCAGAATTCTTGGTGATCGCTGACTGTTGTATAGGACTATCCCACTCTGCGGTACATTCATAATTTTGATCTTTGTTTATCCCTATATAATGAGAAAAGTGGCTATGCTTTTCCGACAACCACATAGGATAAATACTGATTTAAATAAAAGAGTATTCATGGAATTTCTTGCCGATCTTCTCCACAGGAACCTACTATGCCAGGGGTAAAGTGTGCGCCGCGGCGCCCTGGTGCTCCATAGAGAGAAAAGAGGGGTGCCGAGAATGGTAAAGACGAGCGCGTCACGGCGGCGCGCCTCCGGAAAGTAAACTTAGGTATGGTGCAGGTTATCGCGACCCCGGCACACAGGCAACGGAAGGAACACGGGTGGGTTTTAGTCATGGTGCAGGTAGGATACAAAATAAACAATTCACTCAAACTTGCCGATAGGTACTTTCGCTAATTTATACAATAAATAAAACTCAGTTTCAAACTGTTGATGTTTTCTTTTTTATTCCTATCTACCATCATCAATCTGCCTATCATTGTACTCTATTTCAATAAGCTAGGGAGCCGAGACAAAATACTAAACCTGTAAGTGCGCCGCAACCTAAAAAAGTTCGGGTACCTCTGTACTACGCTTTGGAATGGGCAATTAGCTTCATCTTTCTGACTCTTTGACAATCCAAAAGTGCCTATACTTGATTTAATTGAAATAATAGGTTTGAGTTTGATATATTCGGGATTGATGGCAATTAGACTCGCCTCCTATTACATGGGACTTATATATAACTGGCAAAATGATGGCGTACTATAAGTAGACCTCAGGCGTGATATTATGTTATGATGAGTTTGGTATGACCTCTGAAATAAAAAATAAAAAAATCAATAAGAACCAAAAAGCAGAACTTCCTATTTATAAATTTTCAAGTCATATTCCTAATATCTACACTGAAGGACATTAAAACGCAAACCACCGGGTTATTTAAAAATAGGCTTATAAAACATGCTTGTTTAAAAAAAAGGCCTGAAGTCAGGCATACCTAAATAATTAATAAGGCATTCAGGTGGAAACACTGAATCGGTTTTATTTTTAACTGACACGGTTTAGAATGCCATTTAAAAAAGAAGGCTTTTAAACGTGTCATCCATGTTGCTTTTCTGATATTTAACCACACAATTAGTTCATTTAAAAGATTAGAGAAAAAACTATGACAAAAGAAAACCGAGTGATTTATTTATTATTTAATTAATTTACTAAAAAAATAATTTAAGTAGTAATCACTTTCTTTTTACAGGTGGGAACCCAATACAGCAATGTAAACTAAGATTATTAATTTGTTAGACCAAAATCACAGCTGCGATCGACCTTTTTATTTAAATAACACGATAAATAATTAATATTACTGAGACAATACGACAACAGTGACGGTCCTCCTGTAGAGAATGATTCAGTGGACCTTTGATGAGACTCACTCGGTTTTATTCTATTCTATTCTTTAATATGGCAAGCAAAGCCGATGTCGACCATTCTGCCAATGTCTATAGTGAGTTGGAAAAGCAAGTGTGTATTGAGATTTAAAAACAAAAGTAGAATGATAAAAATCTTCGATGATAAATAGTTGTTCTTGTGACTCACTGATTTTATGTCGACACCAAATGTCATTTTGGTCATGGTCTAATAAAACAAGGTTTGGCAATCCGGGAGTGACACATGCTTACGTCACTATCCAGTTGCCGCTTTATTACAACAAAACACGAATGATTTTCAATCACCATTCTGTTAAAATATATGTACAAACCATTTAAATTGTCGTTTCGTTTGTCTAATCAAAAGAAACAATTCAATTTAAACATAAAGCAACGTAATTGTTAATTACAACCTCATTGTTTTATTGGATTCGCACAGGTAATAAAGGTGGTTGGGGAGTTATTATTACAAACTTCTGGTAACACAGATATGATGACGTAGCCTTGTGTCACCCACGTGACCACTGTGTCTCGGAATGCTATACCTGGCGAAGTATATTATTATACCATGGATTAGACAACTGTCTGTCGTGAGTTTAGCCGCAAATCGACGGAAATTAACGGTAAAGCTTGTCCACTTTGAAATGACGCGCCCCACTACCTCATTTTTTGCACTCTGTAATCCGGTAATGCAGCAGTGGGGAGCGTCATTTCAGAGTGGACAACCTTTACTTATTTTTTATTGCCAAATGGGGCAGCTCAAGCCCTCGATCTCGCCTGATGGAAAACGATTATTATACCATGATTTCAGTCTAGCAAATGCCTATAATCACAATTTCCACACACAGAGACGTCACCCAAAAACCAATAAAACACCACCACCAACAAAAATTTAATGTTTCTATACATTTAATTTAACCTTTTATACCTTTAGTTAATGTGGTAAACAATTAGGGTTTTATTTACAAACATTGCTTACAGATAATTAATGATTAGCGACTGTTTAACCATATATTTTTGACGTTTGAACGTCACTTAAGTTTAAGCAACGTTTATAAATTAACCCCCTAATCACTTTTCACTAGACCGTAAATAACTATCAAAATTATCCAACTACGTTTCTCTTTAACAGTTTATTTTCAATAAACCCACTTATATCAGATTAAGTCTGCGGGCACGAAATTAGCGGCGTCCAAGCGACCGCGACGGCGACAGCGGAGCGGCGCGGGGTGGGGCGATCCGGCAGCGGCTCAAGCGTGGGCACGAAACTGGTGGTAAACAAAATACAACACTATACTGAAACGAGTGGCCATCGAGCGGCGAAATCAAACATGTTTGTTCCTGTCACCACCGCCCGTGCATCGTTCGATCGCCGCGCGCTGCTTTCGCCCGTTTCGTGCGCGTCACTTCAGAATGCTATGCTTTTGTTTACAACGCCACCGCGCCACTCCGCTGTTGCCATCGCTCGGCTACCGCTAGTTTCGTGCCCGCATAAGACTAAGTCTAGCTAATGAATGGGAGAAAACCCCTTCTAAAGAAAAACTGATTTTCTAGCAAAAGCTAATGAAATCTGAAATCGATTAGGCGACTTAATCGAGTACCTTCATGATTAGTTTTCTTTAGAACTTTCTATAGAAAATGTGAAGAGCTTACGTTTGTATTTATTTGATAGATTAAATTGTTTATTTTGTCGGGTATTTTGATATTGGATTTCTCTTGACGCATATTTTCCCCCAAATTGTTATTTTCGTGTTTTTGTTCTTTCTTTGCGTCATGTTTACCGCAAATAAACGTATTTTCTTTCTCTTGGGCTTTGGGACTTAAACAAAACTAGTGTTGGTTGGCGGTTTCACCCGCATAAGGCTGCCTGTCCATTGTTGCAGAGCGAGGCAGCGGAGTGGAGCGATGGAGTAATGCAGAGCGGAGTTGCGGACGTTGCGAAGCTAGGCCGAGTTCACGCGACGAGTAATTTGAGCGGGCTGCAATATCTCGCGGCTGGTTTTTGTTCCGCTTCCCCACTCCGCTTCCCCGCTCCGCTTCCTCGCTCCGCTTCCCGGTTTTGTATGATTTTTTAAACTAGTTCGCAAATTCCTGTCTGCTGAAGCAGAGGGGAGATTTTATGCAATTCCATTGTTTAATATTGGCACAGCTCCGCTCCTCTCCTCTCCGCTCCACTGGACAGTCAGCCTAAGTCTTGATCCCGTGGGTACACCGTGATAAAAAGTATCCTATCAGGTCATGGTCTACACATGTGCCTAATTTCAAGTGAAAGCGTAACAAACAAACAAACTCAGTTTTGCATTTATAATATTAGTTATCATCCACAGCGTTTTTGATGAACTTTGAGTAGACCCTCTGGACATACGAGGACAGAGTAACACTGACGATGATGGAAATGTGGCGGCATCTACATGGCCACATGCAAACTACGCATCAAAGACCTGACGTTACACAAAATCCTGCATCATGCAAACAGAGGTTACCGCGCGATCTGAATATATATAACTTCCCCGGCATCAATCGTCGGTCAGTTGCCCGCCTGACACGACACCCGTCAGGTCGGAGAATCATCCCTTCTCTGTGAGTCACTCACTCGCTCACGGTGAGTGAACTTTACACATTGTTCCTCATACCTCTATAGAAAATTCAAAAATGTATGGGACTGACGTAAGCTACCGAAAAGCTTAGGCGTGGGATATACACACGGGCACGGGCGAGGCGCGGGCATGGAGACGGTGTGGCGGCGCGAGACGGTGTATCCACATCATATGTGTATGTTCCGCGCCACGTCGTTCCTATACATTTCGTATGAAATATGAATCGGGCGATGCTAAGCCCGCGCCACACTGTCGCCAAGCCCGCGCCACCCGCCATTTGTGTATGTCCCGCGCCTTAAATATGTTAATCCTGTTGAAAGTCGTCGTATAAATATGAATGTCGCCTCATTATCTCGTGCTGAAACCAAGTTTGAATTTCGTTTACTTACGCAAAAGTATGCCTCGTTTCGGCGCAAGATACTGTGACGTCAAAACCATGAACAATCGGATTTCTCATGGGATCGTTACTAACCGGATCCATAATGAAGTTCTATTAAGATTTAAAGGCCACAGATAACATAAACAATCCATAAACCTAGTTTTAAAATTTCCTCAAATACATAGAAATACTTTCAATCCAACATCTAAAGCGACTTTTAGATGTCAAATCCTACATCGAAAAGTCTATTGAATTTGTATCGTTTCATACAAGCAATAACACTTTAAGCCGGCAGCTACAGATACAAAAAGTAAATACTAGTGCCTCTCTACTTGTGACCCATTTCTACCATTTCTACCATACACTATTGAGTCTTCCGACACTACTTTATTTTACCACATTTTTTATTCCATTAGTGTCTGTAACTTACTAATGGAAAGCTTTACAATCGTGTTTTTAAAATTGTAAGTTTACGGCTATTACCGTGTCAGCCAGAGTACACAGTACGTTGTCGTATGGCTCACTCCTTCTCACAGAAAGGAGGCCTGTGTCCCAGCAGTGGGAACATTATAGGCTGATTATGCTATACTTATGCAACCTGTACATTATACAGGCTATCCCTGGAAGTATGGATCAAATCGAATAGGGGCGCGGAAAGGTCATTTCGAAACTTTTTAACCCTGAGGAAGGTCGGTGCAATTTTGAATCGCATTTGCTCAATCGTACTGATCATCGCTGTGTGAAGGGAGCCTACCGTTAGAAGAAAAGATGCACTGGTTTTTCCATGTTATTTTATTCATAAATAAGACACCATCTTGTGAATGGCATTTTTTTATCGAACCTCCATTAATTGCCCATTTTGCGCTAATAAAAATTATATTAAACATTCTAATATTATGATTGTGCCTCTTTTGTAAACCTAGATTAATTCCTATTTCGGCGTCCTAAAAATACTAAATAGCCAAGTAACTGCGACACAATTGGAAGTAGGGGTTGGTCACAGTTCCAACTTAACCTAACCCGTTTTGGTTGGGGTACTCTATCTAAGTTACAGCTACCAACTCTGAGAAAAGGCCAGAAAGCTAAAAAGTGGCTCAATTATTCAAAAAAGTGTGTATCATTAGAAGGTAAAACCAGTTTTTGGACGCGTTGTTTTTATATATTTCCCTTTTGTAATTGACGTTTTTGAGCAAAACGTTTTTTTTTTGACGAAACAATTCGACGTGAAATGTACCAGAATACTTTTATAAATTTCACGAAACAATCTACGAGCCACCGCAACTTTCCAACGAAGTTCAAAATCAAAGTTAACGCCCTCTTCAAAATAATTACTCCCGTAGGTAATTATAATAATGAGCAACTCAGGTGAATGTTCTAATAAATCTGAATTTCTTGTAAGCAATTCGGAATTAGCAAAGATTTACCGGGTATCAAGAGCGTGGGATGTAGAGGCAACAAAATTCAAAATTCAAAAGTCATTTATTCAAACTAGGCTGGGAATCAGCACTTTTCGAACGTCAAAATTACATAAGACAGTCCCCCAAAACGCCCACCCTTCACCATTTCCTAGTGCTTAAGCTGGGAAGAAGAAGTGGCGCAACAAACTCCCCAGCAGAAAACGTTTTAGGGATCAGTTCGCGAGCGGAACATTTTTTAAGAAGAACTCGAGTTTTTCACTGATTATAAAACCATTTCATGAGATGTAGTTGATATTTTAAAGAAGGTTAAGCTACGCTTGTCATGGTCAGTCAGTATTATTCATACCGAGACTCCTCCGTGCCTCGGAAAGCACGTGAAGCCGTTGTTCCGTCATTCATAGATCTTTGACAGTAGTCAGAAACCTTAAAGTCTGTCAAGGAGTCCGTGTATCGTAGTGCCGTGTTCCCCAGTACCTGGAGGTCAATTAGGCAGTCGCTCCATGCAATATACTCTAATTCCTCTGTATCTAGACAAAATAAAAGTCAACCCCAACATACTAATCGTTGGAAGATGATACATTAATTTTTTTCAACCCTGGTCAACATGGCTTAGTATTAAAAACTTGTGAGAAACCTAACAAACATTTCTCATCATCATTACAGTCGAAAGACGTTTCGACTCCATGTATCAGCAAGCAACGTGTCAATACACACTCACCAATCCTTCGATCTATGTTACCTTGGTACTACTTCGCATGTTTTAAAAAATAACGTTGGGTTGCTTATAAACAGCATTATATAGATACAAGTACCTAACTAATTACATAATTAACAAACACCTACACAAGATCAAATGGTTACATTACAACCAAAACCGCACATTTCCTTCCTAACCACAAAGCGGAGCGAGTAATGACTCCACTTAGCTCCCACTCACTCCTCAGGGACTTGACAGGGAAGTGTCAAAGACATAAATTGTTTCAGTGCAAAAACGAGATGGAGCTACACAGGACGCGCTATCCCTTGTTCGCAGTTAACGTCAATAATGACCGGTGACCGTTAAACGAAGAACCAAGGACCGTCTTACATACATACATACATATGTTCACTAACTACAAACACAGTAGTTCTTTCGCATTTTGTTTTATTATTATTTTTCTTTTTCTATTGCACTGTTTGTCTTTGGTAAAATTTGAAACTTTTAACCAACTCAACAACATAACAACACTAACAACATTACAACACAACTCTCTTTAACAACATTAAATTATCTGTTTTTCTCCAAATGCCGTTAGCTGACTACCACCAAACACTTTTCATTCTACTTTTCACTATATTATTGTAGCAATATACAGCCGGAATCAAAATAACTAGTTTTCGCCGGTGTCGGCGTCTGCGTCTCTCTTTACTTGTCACATCGATGCCATACAGTACCACAGATACTAAAGGCATAGACAAGTAACTGATGTTACGTCGGATTCAGACACGCGGATTACATATATTTTACACTTCACTGTAATTCACACACCTATTTTTTTTTATTTTTATTATATATTTTTTTATTTTGTATATATCCGTGACATCACTGCGGGCCCTATCAGAATACCAGCGCTGCGACATTTTAATTTTTTTAATGTCGCGGCATCATGCTGAGATAGGAGCCTTTTGGCCTCGTACGGGACTTCATTCTAATTTTGTTACTTTGGTTTTTATTTATGTTTAGTGTGTTTTAGTTTAATGTGTGATTTCCTGTGCGAGTCTCAATAAATACTTTTTCTTTCTTTCTTTCTTTCTTACATACACTCTTACTGAATGAATGGCTCCAGTTTGAATTTCAAATTTCTTGTTCATTGTGCAAGTTTGAATTGGGAATTATTTTCAGGTGCGAATTGTTTTAAAGGAATTTGAAGGTTGTGAACTAATTTGGTAAGGCAGAATTGGGCCGGGAATTTTGATATGGAAACGTACAGTTCTACATATTATAGTGTGTAGTAGTAGTAGTGAAAATACGAGTTATATTAGCTTTTAGAACTAGATTTAAAAAAATTAGGATGTAACTGTATCTACACGAGTAGGTCCGAGTAGGCCCTATCAGAATACTAGCGCTGCGGTATTTTTTTTTTTTTAATATCGCCGCATTATGCTGAGATAGGAGCCTTTTTGGCCTCGCACAGGTCTTTATTATTCTGTTTTTAAATGCTTCTTTTTTTTTTTTTTGCCTATCCGTTTGTATTTCCTGTGCGTGTCCCAAACAAAATATTTTTCTTTCTTTCTTTAGGTACAGTACGACACACACCTTAGATGTAGCATCGGCAAAATTCGTAAAACCGATCACCATCCGAACTGAGTGCGTCTTCAAAATCACCAATCTTTATTACTGCTTTTGGTGGAAATGATCGTTACGAAAACGCAATAACTTGTAAAGTCATTTAACTAAATACATATAAATGAATGTATGAAAATTTTCAAATTTATGCTACATCTAAGTTGTGTCGTACTGTACCTATAACACGATTCATCTCTCATTACACCTTAGCAACAAAATTACTTAGAATGATTTCTTAAGATACGGTATTAGTACCGCTCCATAACCGATTTTATTAAAAAAGTATATTTTTATGCAAAATTATTAACACCTATCCTACCTCCTTAATAATCAGATTTACTCGATACAATCTTATTAGTGCACCAACGTAAGTGGTACAGTCACCTGAGACGATAAATATTTCATATTCCCCGTTTTACACCCACGGTTAAGGTGGGCGGATTATTTTTACAAGAAAATAATATTACCTGCTATGGAAAAAAAAGCAGTATGAACAGGGAAGTTTTCTATTTTTTGTGGTAAAAAACTACTGACCTGTAGGGACACAAGCGGAACAAGGTGTATCATAGTCAAAAGTCATTTATTCAAACTTGGCTGAGAATCAGCACTTTTCGAACATCAAAATTACATAAGACAGTCCCCCAAAAGCGCCCACCCTTCACCACTTCTTAGTGCTTAAGCTGGGAAGAAGAAGTGGCGCAACAAACTCCCCAGCAGCACAGCTGTCTGTTCAGGTTAGAAAAACTTGATTCTATATAATAATGCTTTAAATGCAAAAATAATTTACATTACCACAAATTGACGAATTTAATCAGCTCATAAAATAAAAACATTTTAATGAGTAGATTATGTCAACAATAAATGAATAAATGGACTTATCCACACCAGCTGATGTCGTTGGCATTTCTGCCAACTTCCATGGTGCAGAGGCGGGACTTTATTATTTATTTATTTATTTGGTTCACCAACAATTGTATTCACTGGTATAAGCAAATGATACAGAAGCAGCAAATCAGAATAATCTGTAATAATCACGTATAGGTAAACTCTGGACGCACACAAAACGTTGTTGTAACTTACAAAAAACTATATAAATAAAATCCTATATTATGAAACCATTACACGGTCAATAAAAGTAGTGGTGGCCCAGTGGTGTCGGCCCCGACTTACGAGTTGTAAGGTCGTAGGTTCGAACTTAAAGTACTTTACTACTTTTTGTAACTTATTTCATCACTACTGCTCTCAAAACGGTGAAGGACAACATCGTAAGGAAACCGATCCAAGAAACAAAAACTCGAAGATATGTGACATTCACCAACCCGCTCCGGTCCCGCGTGGTGGATTATGGCCCACTCCCTCTCACAGAGAGGTGACCTGTGTCCCAGCAGTGGGAACATTAAGAACTGACTATTAATTTTGATTGAGATCGAGACGAAAGTATATATGATTATATACAAGGATCTTTTGGCGCGTGGCTAAAATCGGAACTAACGCCGCCATCTTGTTTTTTCAATTCAATTTCACAAATGATTTTGCAAATGTTTACCTACCCTATCAAAGTCATTCAAGCGATTAAAAATCCTTGTTCTGTACGTTCATTGTAACTTGTCCCGTGACGCGATCGGTAGTACTGAGACAGTCACCATTTTGAACTCTATTAGTATTGAAACTAAGCTTGATAGACAATGGTGCTAATATGACGTCAAGGGACAAGTTATAGCGAACGGTCTGTAGTTGTAGCTCTGTATTTCCCTCCGGACAGAACATTGTGCCGAGAATGCTGGCCAGTGACTTGTCTCTACGTGCAGAGATGTAAATTGATCGAGCTTCAATCACGTTAACCTCTACGTTTGTTAATCATTTTGCATTCAAGCCTCATTGTTGATCCATGACTTTCAGATGTTACCTATTAAGCAAGTATATTAGTAAGCTAAGTAATAGGTAGTTCTCCACTAATATAGTCCATTATTACTCGGCATAGTATAAGACTCTCTGCTCTGTGACCGCGCGTTAATCAGTGAGGGGTGCGAACGAATAAGTAGGTCGCGGATAGGGGTGGCAAGTTTAGAAAAAAAAAATCTATTGAACAAATGTATTCTACAACTGTGTCATACATGATTGTATTCGTCATCATCTGATATAGAAGTCCACTAGATTACTAGACGGAATCCTCTCCAATTGCACACCATTTATCACGATCCTTCAACACTGTTATGACCTCCAAATTAAAATTACACTCTATCTTCTTCTTTTCGTGTGATTAGTGACTAACCAGTTGTGCTATTCTGTAAAAATCTTACCGTGAAAACTTTGGTGAAGTGAGCTGTCAATAGTGTCAATCCCTAGCATTAGGTGCAATGATAGCTCACATCACGCTCACTTCACCTAAGTTTTCACGGTGAGATGTTTACTGAATAGCATGGCTGGTGTCAGAGTTTTAGCCGCCCATGGGCCTCTGACCAGGCTTCACTAGCCGTCGAGAAATATCTCTCGTCGAGAAATATGTCTCTTTCCTCGCGATGTTTTCCTTCACCGTTTTCGAAGCAAGTGATAATTATACAATACACACATGAATCCGAAAAGTCAGAGATGCCTTGGGCTCGAAATCGAGACCTATGACTTGGCAGTCTGACACTATGCTATCATTGCTGCTTTATATATTATATTCTGTTTTAGCCCATGGCAAGTGGCTGGCCACTCATATAAGATCGTCTCTCCACCTGACCTGAAGAACTTTCCTACTCCTTGTTTGCAGATTCGCGGTCTGAACTCAAGAACACGTCGAGACCAACCGTAATCGATTCTTTGTTTATTTGACCCGCCCATTACTACTTCAGCAAGCTCATTCACGCTACGTTGACTAATATGGTTTTCTACCGGATCACCTGATTCTGGTTTAGATGGGTGACCAGTGTCAACCCTACCCCGGTCACGCAACACGGTAATCAGTTACAAATCTCTTTTAATCTGATTAGACACCGTCCGTCTGTTCTTTGTGGGTGACTACTGCATTGTCTTTGGTTTGCCTCATCATGGCGTGATGTTGAACACTACATCTCTTAGTGGACAATTTATTGAAGACGATGGTAACTGTAGCTTCAATAGCCAACGGTATCATCTGTAAATCATGTTTTGTTAAGTAAGATATTTTTTTAGGTTAACAATAATGCTATTTTCCTCGTTGGTCTTGTTGTCGCAATAGCAACTGCTTAGTCTGTGTTATTGCACCTTTACAAAAGACTGTAATTAAACCACTATTTTAAGGTACCGTAGTAAACAAGGAACGCTTATAGTTTGTCATGTCCGTCTGTCTGTCTGTCCGCGGCTTAGCTCAGAGACTGTTAGTACAATTTTTTTTTTTTTTTTTCAAAAATTCTGACGGGTTCCTGATGATGTCTTTCGCCAGTAACCCGTGAGAATTTTTGCCCGCCCCTCAAAATTTGGGATTTACAACAAAACAGGCAAAATCTGGGTATTACTATACACTTCTGCCTACCCCGCCCCAAGAGCAAGAGTAAACAGGCATCTTCTGACCACGCTCGTTCCATCGTGGACCTCATCCATCGCTTTCCATTAGGCGAGATCGAGGGCTTGAGCATCCATTTGGCAATAAAAAATAAGTAAAGGTTGTCTACGACGAAAAATGAGGTAGTGGGGCGCGTCAATTCAAAGTGGACAAGCTTTACCGTTAATTTCCGGCGATTCGCGGATAAACTCACTACGCACAGTTGTCTAATCCATGGTATAATAATATACTTCGCCAGGCAGCATTCCGAGACACAGTGGTCACGTGGGTGACACAAGTCCTTTATTACGTGTGCGAATCCGATAAAACAATGAGGTTTTAATTAACAATTACGTTGGTTTATGTTTAAATCGAATTGTTGTTTGATTAGACATACGAAACAACAATTTAAATGCTTTTTACATATTTTTTAACAGAATGGTGACTGAAAATCTTTCCTAATTCGTGTTTTGTTGCAATAAAGTGGCAACTGGATAGTGACGTAAGCCTGTGTCACTCCCGGAATGCCCGAGCTAGTTTTATTAGACCATGGTCTAATCTATATGACCGCCCCCACCCCTTCTGTTATTAATGAAGCCTCCTCGTGATCCTAAGTGTTAATTTCGAAGAAATAGGTTTACTTAAAACGCGGTATAACCCATGAAATTTGTGTCATTACTGAGAATGTTTTCCTTCGCCGGAAGCAAGTCATGATAGTTTTAAACACGCGACCGTACGATTGCTGACCGTGGTTATATTGGGATGGGGAATAATAATCAGTTGCCCATAAGTATAGAACTTCAATACCTACTAGATCCAAATTAATTGGCCTGATGTTTATTTCGATATCGATGTTGGTCCCATGGAGAAAGTTGTTCAGGACGATGGTTTGTACCCTTTAATATAACGACACATTTCTAATAAACGCTGTATAAAATTATGTTCTTGGTTCAAATGATGTATCTTCAAGATTTTCTTGCTTATGAATTTACAAGGCATTTTAATTTGTTTTCTACTTATAGAGGCGTACCTTACGTAAAAATATGGTCATGGTTCAATTTACGTTTGTGAAGTTCTCATTTAAATATTTGTTTCCAAACACTTGCTCAGTGACCAGACTAAACCATTTTCAGTTACAAACATGTATGTCCAAAGTATGACTAAATGCATTTGCTCCTTGCGGTAAATAACGTTTTCTCAAACATGCTTGGAAAGTCGAACATTATTTTGACAACCTTCTTCTGTCGTATTTAGCGGCCAAATAAATTACTATGAAAACTCATATCTGTCGTGTAATTTAAAAATAGAACGATGTATTTTTACTTCAACACATGGCAACCAAGTAGGTAACTTATCAAAGATTTTATTTGAATTTCGATTTGGTTTGTAAATAGAGCTGTTTAAAAGTAAAGAAGAAACAAATGAACATACTGGCGCTTGAAAACTTATCGTTGTTCGTCATTGATTCTGGAATTTATAATTAATTTACTTAGTTTGAATTTCCGCGCATTACTTGAGAAAATTACTATACAAGCGTTGGCCGCAACAAGGTATTGATGGACTTACGTAGGTGTGCCTCAGCTTCGCCTGGGCCCACATTTTCACGATCGTCCTAGTAAACCTCAAAGTAGTTTTGTTCAGGTTCAATAGATTTTAATCACATTACCAAATTAATATTTCAATAATCTTTTTTGTTCGTAACTTGGGACAGAACTAGCGTTTAACTTAGTAAGTTTTCATTATTTCATTATCTGCATGAACTTTTTTAATTAAAATTATTTTGAGGTGTTTCAGCTTTTGTTTCAACAAAAACTCTGCGTATAAAGGCGACAAGTAACTGGGTTGGCCACACCAATCAATCTGCCTAGCCTTTTGCCAACAATGTTAGGGTCGGCTTCTAGTCTAACCGGATGCAGCTGAATACCAGTATTTTACATAGAGCGACTGTCTATCTAATCTCCACAACCCAGTAACTGTATAATACGATACCCCTTGGTAAGACTGGTCGTCAGACTTTCGGGTTTCTGATGACCCATAACGACAGCCAAAGATCTACGAATGACAACCGGGACCAACAACGGCTTAACGTGCTTTCCGAGGCACGGAAGAGTCTCACGGACCAACCCCGGCAATCGTACCTGATGGGGTCGACCCGTGCGACTGTTATTACTTAGCCACGAGCTCCTCTTTCTCTGGGTGGGTCACATCGTAACTCAAAAATCCTTCTACATTTCTTTATTTCATTTTGTATGAGCCATCGCCCACTACAGGCGGGTCGCACCGGGTTTTTTGATATTGAAATGCGAAGCAGCTGTAACACTAGCGATGTTGGAGCGTCGGGCGTGGGTCGATCGTAATATTTATTGTACATACTCGTATTATTTATTTATCTTGTAAAGAATACGGTTTTTATTTATTTTTGTATTATTTTTTATTCTCCTAGTGGGTTTATATCTATGTCGGTAGCATCAAAGCGTGCCCTATCGGAATAGATAGAATATTCTTTATTATGTACACCATACAAATTACAGAAATAAATTTAGAAATTTTACATAGGGTGACACAATGGGCGGTCTTATCGCTAAAAGCGATCTTTTACAGACAACCTAGCCTAGGTATGCTGTGCTAGGAATTTTCTGTGTTACTAGCTAGTTTTTAAGTACTTTAAATTGTAATCTGTGGAGAACGTAGTGGGTAGCATAATTGTTATAATGTACCTAATGTTCAAGATAATAAATGTAACCTTATTGTGCTACTGTTTGTTTTTCCGTAAATAAGTAAACCTTTGGATACCAGCACTGCGGATTTTTTGTGAAAATATCTCAGCATTATGCTGAGATATGAGCCTTGCACGGCCTTTTTTCTTTATTTATTTATTTACATACATTATTGCACACCACAAATAAAAACAAAATTACACTACAAAATATCTATTTTTTTCATTCCTCCTTGTCTTCTAATATGAGTTGGGCTTAAAACTCTTACCTGCTATTAGTAGAATTAACCGACGTATTGGAGCGACTCCGACGATTGCAGATGGAGTCGCCGCAGTTGACCACGCCACCCTTGGTAGTGATGCTGAACGTCCGCAGACGGTACAGGTCGTCTGACGCCCGAGGGTTGTATGGCTTCTCTGGTAACGAGCAGACGCGGGGACGGGAATGTTCTACCACTGTGAAAGAAAGATAAAAGTATGAGATTAACGTTAAGGTATAAAGTAAAGTAAAGTATGCTGGATGTATCACGGTAGATGGGTCAATTGTGACAGGACTGTCTTCTTCTTTTCGTGCGGTTAGTGACTAACCTGGTGTCAGAGTTTTAAAGCCGCCCATGGGCCTCTGACTTAGCTTCACATGCCGTCAAGAAATATCTCTCAGGCACTCTCAACTCACGATGTTTTCCTTCACCGTTTTTGAAGCAAGTGATCATTATATAATACGCACATGAATCCGAAAAGTCAGAGGTGCGTGCCTTGGGTTCGAACTCGAGACCTATGACTTGGCAGTCCGACGGTCACACCACCGAGATTTTCCACCATCCTGTGGCATCATCGATTTTATCTGCCATAATCCCATGTATGTTCCTCGATTTCCGTCAAGTTTGAATGTTATATAAACATTTGTCAATATCTACATATACAGTACTAGCTTTTGCTTTTTTGAGTCTCCGCTCAATGTTTGGACACACGCGGTTTGCAGGACACATTTTTGCCGCGTTCTAGTTAGGACCAAATCGACGAATGTTTGCGCGGCACATCCGAGACACGCCGCGCACTTCAGTTGGCAATATTAATCTGCCTAGCCTTTTATACGTCCAGACACAATTAGTGACGAATGTTTCCTATAAATGTTTGTGCGTGGCAGGTAGACAGAAGCGTTCGCAGGCAGCAGTCGTCCAAAAAAAGCGCGTCAGCCACGCACGATTGCCGCTTAATGTTTGGACACACTTTTAGGCTATCTTTACTAAGTACGCAGATATTACTGATCTAGTAATTTCTCCGTAGGTCTGTTTACAAACACTCGTGGACAGCTGAAACAATTTATATTGGTGGTGTTTTACAACAGTGGTTTTATATTGCTAGCTGTCTCGAATCACTATAATAATTTATTTTCCAAGGCTTTGTCAAAAAGCTTATGAAGTAATTTTAGAAAGGATTCACTCTTTTCATACCAAATTAATAGAATATGATATTCTTTTGTGTGAGTCTATGTGAAAGTTAATTTGTTTACACGTGTCGCTTTTCCTTTTGTGTCGTATATTCTATTTATGTATCGTATATAAAGGATAAAATAAATTGTCTTGGTCTAGATACCATGGTGTATCCAGCCTGCTGTTTTGACCCTCAAAAGTTATCGAAAGTCTTAAAAGGTTAAAAACAAAATAACCCTACGCACCCTATTGACTTTTAGACGTCACTAACAGGGGAGAATGGCGCTCTTTAGAAGACCACCTCACTCAACAACAAACTGATCCTATCGCGTTCCACCGCTCGACGTATGCCTTTCCTAAACCCTCGTCCCTCTGCCTTCCGAAGTCGGTCTGTCCCTCCTACGTTTTTAAGATTTTCAATCCATTGTTTATTATTTAATTTTTTATTTACATCTCATTGTACTCTGCGCCGGTCGACGTCATCAAGTCAACGCCGGCTGTCGCTGAAATCCAGCGTTGGGGCTCTGTCTCGCCCTATTATGCTGAGTGATGGCCGTTTTGCGTGGATGTGACGCATATTTTCCCTCAACTTGTTTTTTTTACCTAACTACGGCGAAGCAAAAGAGAGGGTTATGATTTTGACCGGTATGCATGTATGTTCATCCGTTCCATCATAATTTCTGAACAACTCATCATAATTTGACAAATGAGGTATCGTTGGACGGGTCATGCGCTGGTTATAGGCTATGTGACGTCACATTAAATTAAATATGGCGCCCTCTAGAGGACAAAAAGTCACGAACAAAAAACATATTTACCAAACGCCGAAAAGTTCAAGTAGTGCCAGTTATTTTTTTTCAACTGATCATAATAACTTCCCTAATGATAAAATAACAGTTGTAAAAAAAATTACCTGATAATTATTATGTGCGAAAACGTGTATATTCAATTTCATAATCTTTCGAATTTACGTTCTTTAGACCCGCCGTCAAACTCACAACTCATATATATGGCTTGCCACAATCCGACGTGGTAGCGGCCGCGACTTACAAAGTTGTGCGTCGTATGCGCTTTACTTTGTGTAAATTATTTCATCACCACTGCTCTCAAAACGGTGAAGGAAAACATCGTGAGGAAACCGCGAATTATTAAAAATGTAGCTGTTATTGTAGTATATTGTGGTGAATTACGACTTCGATGTGAACGAAGTCGCGGGCAGAAGCTAGTCACTAATATTTGATTTAACCAAACCCTTCACATTTGATACTTGAACCACGTATAAGTTTCTGAATTTAATTATAACTAAGTTCAGTACGTGTTCAATGGAAAGATGGAAGATATCTATAGCCAACAAAAGTTTTCAATTTCATGTTGAGTATTAATAATTATAATAATTTAATAATATAATATTACCCATGCAATTATGTTAAAGTAAGTACGTACTTTGAACTTAGGCACGTATCTAGTAGAAGGCTCTCCCCAAAACAGAGGCGAAGTCGTGTAAGGGTCGAATCATATTGAAGCAGAATTTATATGAAACTATCTTTTGCCCGCAGCTTCGCCCACGTAAGGGCCTTCGCCCACGGCGACTTTTTGTAGCGATGCTGTCGCGCGTTTCGTAAACACGCAACAGCATCCCTACTAGCGCGTGTTAGTCGCGTTTGCAACGCGCTACAGCATCGCGACTGTATCGATGCAAACGCGCGACCGTGTCAGGCGACATCGGGGAGAGAATGGAGGGAGGGTGGTGCGTGAGTGGAGAACCGAGCATCAGTGCACCACAGACAGGTCGAGAGTGCTGTTGACCGTCACGTGCAAAATGGAGTCGTTCGACAGAAGCACGACAGTATCGCGACTGAATCTGGGCACGTGAGCGAGGGCACACAGCTAGCGACCGCTTCGCGACTGTATCGATGCGGACGCGAGACAGCATCGCTACAAAAATTCGCCGTGGGCGAGGGCCCTTACTGTCGAAAAATATCCCATGGAAACGTACTACTGGTATTGAAAGTCTCCTATGTCCTAACCCAGGACATGGACCACCCATGTGCCAAATTTCATTCAAATCCGTTTTGTCGTTTTAGCATGAAAGCATAACAAGCTACTATTCCGTTTCGCATTTATAACATACTAGCTGCGCCCGCGGCTTCACCCACATAAGTCTCGATCCCGTGGGAATATCGGAATAAAAGGTATCCTATGTCCTTCTCCAGCTCATGGTCTACTCATATAGAAAGAAAGAAAGAAAATACGTTTCTTTGCGGTACTCATGACGCAAAGAAAGAACAAAACACGAAAATAAACAATTTGGGGGAAAATATGCGTCACATCCACGCAAAACGGTCATCGCTCAGCTTAATGCTGCGACCCTATGCAAAACAGAGCCCCAATGCTGGTTTACAGCGACAGCCGGCGTATGCCAAATTTCATCCAAATACGTTCAACGTGAAAGCGTAAGAAACAAAAGTTAAAAGTAAAGTTAGGTTAAAGACGACACAGAAAAAAAAAGCTCGGGTGCCACTACGTCACATCGCGCCTGCTCGGCTCCCATTAAAAACGTAGTCGTTTTTCACTTAGCATTTGAAGAAGCAATCAGTGATTTGCTCCGACCACGTAGCAGTCGTAACTTTGACGTCATAGCGAGCAATTTATTTTATTAGTAACACCCTTTTTTTTTTGTTTTTATTACATGTGTAGGCGTGTCTCAATCAATCTGCATAGCTTTTTCCCAACTATGTTGGGGTCGGCTTCCAGTCTAACCGAATGCAGCTGAATACCAGGGGGCCTAAAACGGCCCCTTTAGTAGTTCTGCTAAAAGCAATTCATTTCGTCCAATAAGGCAATATTTACACCAAATATGATTCAGATATGAATGACACATATTAGTTGAATAATATGTCAATTCAATTCATATAGTGATAGTGGCCGTTTTAAGCCCCCAGTATTTAACAAGGAGCGACTGCCTATCTGACCTCCACAACCCAGTAACTGGGTAATACGATTCCCCTCGATAAGACTGGTTGTCAGACTTTCGGGCTTCTGACGACCCGTAACGACTGTCAAAGATCCACGAATGACAGCCGGGACCAACGGCTTAACGTGCTTTCCGAAGCACGGAGGAATTTCGATACGTAAAGATGGTCACCCATCCACGGACCAACCCCGGCAAGCGGAGCTTAATCTAATGGATCGACCCGTGCGGCTGTTATTACTTAGCCACGAGCTCATCTGGCGTGTAGGCGTGTCTGCAAGGGTTAATAGGATAGCGGGCATTGTTGGTAGCTGAACTAGTTTACTTTTAGACGTACCTTATTAAGTGCTGTCAAACTTAGATTTTTTAAAATCTCGATCATGACCTCGAATTCCATCGGCCTTATCACAAAACCGCCTGGACCGTCGATCTTTTTTTTATTTAAACTTTATTCCTACAAAGTTAAAGTTCTAAATACAAAAACTGATTTTAAACTCGAGTCTACGTTGTCAATTTTGTTTTAATAATAACTTTATCAATGTCGGAATAAGGTTTGAAATACAAAAACTGGTTGTAGCTTTGAGCTCGTTTTGTTTGAACGGACGGTTTGAATTTTTATGACAGCGCTTATAGCCCTAGGCGTAGGCCAATGCTCCGGCAGCTACGCCGTAGCATTGGCCTACGCCGTAGCTGCTACGAGTATTATTTCACAATTATTAAACTTAATCAAATTCTTAAATTCATACACTGACAGATAATGCTCAGCCTTAACACCTGGATTTAGAAGCATGAAAATGTGCACAAGAATTCCTTAAATAATGGGGGTGAGCTCGAAGGAAGGATTATTGAAAATTCTTCCCCACGTGGGTTAAACACAGGTTGAAAGTTTGTATGAAAGGCCGTAATTTTTGCCGATGGAAATTACCATCGGGCCTGTATTTCCCAAAGGGTTAGGCAGAGGTTACCATACCATACCTACACTCTTGGCCATTTTGCCAGTTTCCCATTTTGCCAGTCCCACATTTGGCCAGTTGTGTTCAAGTCGTATTATATTTTTCACCAGTTGTGTTCAGTAGTAGGGGGTGAGACTATTGCCCGGGCACAAATCCATGCTCCAGCTGCTACTGAGAAATTCCTGATGGAAAAACCCAATAACACTTTGTCCGACCTGAGAATCGAACCGAGGACCTCACGCTTAGAAGTAGTGCTTGCGACCACTACAACAATACCGGTTCGGACCACTAGACCGTTTTTTTTTTTTTTGTACTACACCAACAAGGCTTTGTATTAAATAATCTTCAAAGAAAATACACTACACAAGGCGCGTCACAAGTAATTTACAAGAAAAACAGTAAGTAATCTTAAATCACTACCTACAATCTCAGTGTAGGCGTTCCATCATAATGTTTTATTGATGACTGCCGAAAATATCCGAACAGCCCCGAGTTGCCCCGAATGGCCCTGAATAACCGGGAATTTCGTCGGTACTTTCGTCTTGAACGACAAAGTTATTTGTTATGTTGACCGTGGTAATAACAAAGAGACTTAATCATGAAGAAGGCACTTTATTATGTACACTTGTATGGAATTTGGGAGTATACTGTAATCTGCCTAGCCTTTTCCTAATCATGTTGGGGTCGGCTTCCAGTCTAACCGGATGCAGCTGAATACCAGTATTTTACACAAAGCGACTGTCTATCTGACCTCCACAACCCAGTAACTGGGTAATACGATACCCCTTGGTAAGACTGGTTGTCAGACTTTCGGGCTTCTGACGACCCGTAACGACTGTCAAGAACCACGAGGGACAGCCTGGACCAACGGCTTAAAGTGCTTTCCGAGGCACGGAGGAGTCTCGGTATGTAAAGATGTTCACCCATCCACGGACCAACCCCGGCAAGCGTAGCTTAACCTGATGGATCGACCCGTGTGGCTGTTATTATTTACCCACGAGCTTACTGTATACTTTAATGGGTATGTTAATAGTTATGATGGTTTCTGGTTTTCCGAAAAAAATAGGTCATGGTTTGCATTCGGGAATTGCAGAACCAGATAAAAACTATAAAAACGGAAAGCTTAGGTCATGGAAATATGTTAGGAAAATTGTTATGACAGGTTAAAGCGGAGAATACGATTGATTTTTCAGCTAAATCAGTGTTCATTTTTAATAGAATGTACTGTTTCACATCCAGAGTTATATTCGTAAAGATGACTCTTGAAATTAAATTCCCTAAAAATTATTGAGAAATAAATGATGCATTTTTTCGTTAGAATACAACTTGCTTATACTCCGGCCGATGTGAAAATGCGTTCCTGACACCTGTCAGTCGAGTACAAAAGAATACGTGTTTAACGAATTTAATCTTTATTCGTTCCTAATCATGTCCAACTGACAGGTGTCAGTTGAACTCATTCTCTCTAACAAAATAATGTTGCAATTTTGGAAAAGATTATGACAAAATTGCAACTACGCTTTGCTCAAGCTTTGTGATAACGTCGATAATTCATCGTGGTTATTGCAAATACCTCAGTCCCTTTCTAAACAAAGATAATCTGAAATCCCAAACTTCAATAATCCCTCACAATATCAACATAGACCACAAGACAATAACCTTATCAAAGCTAATGGTGCCCATTTTCCCCAACTAGGCTAGTATGCTGTTGAATTTTCAACTTTCGGCGCTAAGACGAGCGTTGAAAATCCAACGTGTCGTCTATAGAAAACGAGTATAAATGTCAAAAGATATACTTGACATTGAGGCATTCTTCATTTAATGAACCACTTGAGTACATCTACACTTATAGGCAAAGAGAAAAGATTTGTATTTTTGTTTGCAATTAATAAACTCAAAAATTACTGGACCGATATTAAAACTCCTTTCATCATCAGAATGCTACTCGTATATTATCACCGAGTAAGATCCTAACTATAATATTGTAAATGCGAAAGTGAGTTTGTTTTTTTATTTGTTACGCTTTCACGCTAAAACGGTTAAACAGATTTGGATGAAGTTTGGCACTTGGATAGACCGTGACCTGGATTAGGACAATTTTAATCCGGTATTTCCACGGGATCGAGGCAGCCACGGGACGCAGATAAATAAACTCAAAAATTACTGGACCGATTTAAAAAAATCTTTCGCCATTAGCATGCTATATAATAACACTGAGTAAAGAATAATACTACTGATACTACTGTGACTGTAATTTATAAAGATATCACGTTGGCGGTTTGAGGAGCTCGAGGCTAAGTAATAATGGCCGCTCGGGTCGATCCATCAGGTTAAGTTATACTTGCCGGGGTTGGTCTGTCCATGGGTGATCTTTACATACCGAGACACCTCCGTGCCTCGGAAAGCACTTTAAGCCGTTGGTCCCGGCTGTCATTCGTGGATTTTGTCAGTCGTTTCGGGTCGTCAGAAGCCCGAAAGACAACCAGTCTTATCAAGGGGTATCGTATTACCCAGTTACTGGGTTTTGGAGGTTAGATAGGCAGTCGTTCCATGTAAAATATGGTATTCAGCTGCATCCGGTTAGACTGGTAGCCGACCCCAATATAGTTGAGAAAAGGCTAGGCAGATTGATTTAGTTTTTTCGTTGTCAAGTCTTAGAAACCGTACGAAGTAGGGGCGGGCAACTAATGCCATGATAAAATCGAGGTTTTTGTGATGTTACCAATGCAGATAGCAGTGTTGCCTGCCCAGGGCAATTCGGATGTAGGTTGTGTTGACCTCGTAACTGCTTTAACACTTTAGGTTAAATGTCACTTGCAAATTATAAAAAGAGGTTTTTGAATTTGTCTACGTGACAGTGGTTTTTGCCTTGGCCAGAGGCTAAGCATTTCCATACAACGTGGCAATGCGGCCAGTGTCTTGGGTACATTACCACAGCGATGCGGATGAATTTTTCGACGCCATATTTTAGTTTGTGAATAGTTTTAGTTAAATTAGTATATCATTTTGTTATTTTTATTTATTAATTAGTTGTAAGTTGTTATGTACCCATATATTTCTATCGTATTAATAAAAAAATATGTGACACTCAGATATTTTAAGCCTTAGTGAAGTTTCAATTTCTACTAAATTGAAACTTCACTAATGTTTAAAATATCTAATTGTACGTTCTTGATTAGTTTAATATTTATTTACAGGGCAATTCAAAATATATACACAAATATCTAATGAAGTTTCAATTTAGTAGGAATGAGGGTTTTCTGAATTGTCGTTCACTAGGTGGCAGCACTTAGGCGTCAGGTCCGGGTACCAGTAAAAAGTGTCAAAGCGCCTATTTAGTAGTTACTGAAATTCAACGTTCATCACGTTGAATTTTAGGTCATATTCATTGTCGAAATGGAAGACCTGTTGTCAAAGTGGCGCCAACTGGTGGAGTGAATTTTCATGAAAACCCCTCGTGACCCCAAGTTGACTATCCATTAAAGTAAAGAGCCTAAAATTGAGCTTAAATTGTATTACGTTTAAATTAAGAACTGATGTATACAGTTATGAAATAAATATAGGAAGTGTATAGAGTGCCGCTAGCGGCACTTTATCCCTGTCGGATAAAGTGCCGCTATTTGCAGCATAATAGTGGCGCTGCCTCGGCCCGGCTAAAGTGCCGTAAGCATTGCATTGTCATTGTCACTGTCATTTGTTATTTTGTTTGATAGTTCAGGTTAGTTCGCTGCCTTTCGCTGACTTATCGTATTTGTTTTAGATCATTATATCAAAAGTCACTACAATGACTGAATTTACAAAAAAATTAGTAGAAAATGGAAATGCCTGAAAGATAGGCTGGTTAGGTTAGGTTAAAACTGTGACCACACAAGACCAGAACAGAGTTTGATGAGGTACAAGAGAATATAATGTTTTGGGAATGTGGTGTTTTACAGCGAGTTCGCTGTAAAACACCACATTCCCAACCTCAACAATCAAACAAAATAACAAGAGACAGTAACTCAGCGACAGTGACAATGGCAATGCAATGCTTACGGCACTTTAACCGGGCCGAGGTAGTGCTACTATTATGCCGCTAGCGGCACTTTATGCAATTGGGAAAGAGTGCCGCTAGCGGCACTCTATACACTGCCATAGATATATCTTTATCTTTAAAATCATGGCTCGTGGAAGCTATTGTAATCCGCGTCAGTTCACGGTCTCGCGGTGTGCAATGACCATTCAGTCTTAGACATGATCGAATCAGTAGCTTCAATGCACTTAATATTAGCAAGTCTTGTACATTAATGACATAACGTCTTGATGGCTTCATTGCCATGCTAATGCGACTATAGAATGCATGAATGGATCATTTGCTTTGATATATTTGCATTGATTGGAGGCACACAACCACGCTGATTTTACTCAATAATCAATACACATATACGTGGTGGGGTAAGGTGTCTCAAACGTAGTGGTCCAAAGGTGAACGTCACCTATCATAAAAAAAAAATAAGGGGACTACAGGACCTAAACGTGCCTAAACGCAAGTTTTATAATGCGTAAAAGTATATGATCCACTGCAGTAAACAAAATCAGAAAAATATATGATATTCTATTCTTCAGGATATATAATGCTAGTATGATAGTGTGTTGAAAACATAATACAACTAATTTGATACGATAGAAAAAAATCATGATGATACCTCTAAAAATTTCTTTTAACGATTAATAATCATATTAATTTACATGCAATCATTCTGATTTTTTGTCAGATTATTCTACAAGCTACATATTAGCATAATAGTGTTTTAATTTTCCAGTCCAATCAATAGATTTTTTGTAAATCGCTAACTGCTTCAATTTTGCAATAAATTACCTGCGTCGTGTCATCGCGCTTCTCTTTCATTTCTATGCAGTCCGACAGTGACCGCGCTTTAGCTGTTGTAAGCCTCTTAAAGTTCGGATATTCTCAACAGTACAGAAAATTTCGCCAATTCTATAATTTAAAAAAAAAAAACATTTTCACTTGGATTTTTCGACCCTGTGAATAAAATTTTCAACGCAGCGAGTTCAAATCTGTCTGAAAGATGCCTTGATAGTGTAGGTACAAGATTATGCTCCTATTTACGGTTCAGATTTTTTTTCACTGATCTTTTCTAACTAATTATTAAACTTTAGCGAAACATACTCGGTCGAACTTTTTTTTTAAATCTTGGCTTAGAAAGTTTCACTCCGTACCTCCGCTTTACCCCATTTGCCTTTAGACCACTACATTTGAGACACCTTGTATAAGTTGCACAATCAATCAGCCTACCTAGCCTTTTCCCAAATGGAGTCGGGTTCTAGTTCACCCGGATGCAGCTGAATACCAGTATTTTCATTAGAGCGACTGCCTATCTAACCTCCACAACCCAGTAACTGGGTAACTCGATACCCCTTGGTAAGACTAGTTGTCATACTTTAGGGCTTCTAACTACCAGAACGTCTGCCAAAGATCTTCGAATAACATCCGGGATTAACGACTTAACGTGTATTCCGAGCCACGGAGGGGTCTAGATGTGAAATGGATAGTCACCCATCCACGAACCGATCGCTGTAAGCGTAGCTTAACTTACGATCAACCCGTGCGGCTGTTATTATTTTGCCAGGAGTCTGTCATTATGTAAGTTGCAAGATGCGCACTTGTTTACGTGGTAAGTTGTGAAATCAATAAGGACCCTGTCGAGATTAAAATACCTTTTATAATAACACAGCCAGGTGGGTCCAATATTAATTTTCTTTTAATGTAAGTAGGCTGACACAAAATGTTATTTATATTTTAACGGAAAATCCGAAAGGGATACTAGTCAGTACCAGTCAGTCAGATACCAGTCAGATACCAATCAGATACCAATCAGATACCAATCAGATACCAGTCAGATACCAGTCAGATACCAGTCAGATATCAGTCAGATACCAGTCAGTCAGTGTTGCCACGTCCCCTGGCACGTCCCGTGGCAACGTACAGGCAGCACTGAAGGAACACGGGTGAGTTTTTGTCAGTAAGAGTCTGACACGCCCTCACACGTCAGTAAGAGTCTCCCACAAACTATCTGACAATTTGCGACTAAAAAAAAAAAATGGCTGACACAACATGTTATTTTTATTTTAACATCCAATTAAGGAGATTCTAAAAAAAAAAAACATAATGAGTCTTGTCTTTCTCATATGTATATTACTAGCAACCCGCGCCGTCTTCGCACAGGTAGCAAAGCATATATGCCAATTTTTTCTGTCGTAGTGTTGTATCTGCCTTTTGCGTCGAGCATGCAGTAAAGCTCCCAGTCCAAGTCGGCATAATTTTTTCCGACAATCCTCAACAATCATCGTCAAATTTCAGCCAATTTACACAAAACCTTTATAAATTATACACTTACAACGTTCGTCATGAATCACTCCGTCCATCGGTGAAAACCGTATGAAAATCTGTTCATTAGTTTTGAGTTTATTGCGTTCCGATACACGGACGCGGCGGGGGGCTTTGTTTTGTAATATGTTGATAATTAGGCAGGTATTATGTTTATCTTTCATACATTTTATACCCAAGAAATATTTCGAAAATAGGATTTCGTTATCGTGTTTTTCTTGTTTGTATAGAACACCTACGCCAAAACGACACTTAATAGCTCCGTTTTCAGTAGAAATGAAGTTATTTTGATAACCTACATTATCATAACTTTGTTTGGTGTTCAAACACAAAATTAATGGGCACGAATACCTCTTATTATTGTTACCCTAAAATATAATTTTTATGTCTCGAGTAGGCCGCGTCCGAACCAAAACCTATCGTCGCGCGTGAACGCGATTGTCCCGTTCATAAATGTCACTTTTTAGGGTTCCGTACTTTAAAAGGAAAAAACATGACCCTTATAGGCTCACTTCGTTGTCCGTCTGTCCTTCTATCTCTCTGTTAGTCTGTCAAGACCCTTTTTCTCAGGATTGCGAGGAGATATCAAGTTTAAATTAATATCAAATACGTAGGTCTACGGTCCATTAGAGCACAAAAAAAATCAAACTTCTAAGTCAACACAATAAAAACATATATGCGACATATTACGATACCTGCAAATAAATCAAAATTTACAGGGTACTTCCAGTTGACTTGAATCATGAAATTTGAGTACCCATTGCGGGTTGGTACCCGCAATGGGCACTCTTGGTGGATTATGGCCCACTCCCTCTCATAGACAAAAGGCTTGTGTCCCAGCAGTGAGAACTTTATAGGCTGACTAGCGACCCGTCCCTTGCTTCACACGGGTTTTCCGACTAGAAAGAAATATCGAGATTTCTTTATTATATTTATGTTTAATATTAATGTGTTAACCTACCGGAATAAATGCTCTAAATTACCGTGTCAACACATTAAAATCCATTATGTAGTTTAGAAGATCTAAGCGGTTACACAGACAGACACGAAAAGCGACTTTAATTTATAACATGCCCAGTTAAGTTATGTCGAAGAAACGCTTGTCGCAGTACAGTTATGTCAAAAAAAGAAACGTTTTATAGTTCAAGCCCCGCGGTTTGACATTGACGTACGCTTTACGTCACTTTTGACATTTTTCAGATTTTTTTGGTGTTACCTGTATATTTTTGATTATTTTAGGTCTAGTTGACGAGAATACTCAATACTCAATATCTTTATTGCTTTAGCCATAATGTGTACTTAGGTGGTAACTGTATAATTTTGATCATTATGGACCCTGTAGGGCACAGCAAAAGGGTAGGAGAGTATCCGTCAGGCCATGGTGTGAAACAGGCCATAGTGTGAATATCCGTCAGGCCATAGTGTGAAACAGCCCACAGACGATATTAGGCATCATTTAGCAGTAAAAATAGTGATTTAAGCCGCGTGTACCGTGCCGTTACCAAATGGATACAGTGGGATTTGAAGGAAGTTTCGTTTGTGGGGAGAAACCGGTTAAAGTATTGAACTAAAGTATTGTCGAAGATGTCGGAGTTCTATATTGTCGAAATAAAAGATTGTCGTATTACGGTTTGTCTAAATTTAGTTTGGTAGTCTTTATACAAATACAGCTAAAAGAATCTTCGTACCGAATTCCTGGCAAATCACTACCACTGATAACCCCAACGTAGTGTAATAGCAGATTTCACAGACTGCCCAATCAGAAATAAACAAACAACAAATGCTAAAATAAACAGCAATGTAATTAAATCCACAATGATCTTTATTACAGCCTACATTCCTCCCACGAACGGGTTTAACAGTACGTAATTTTCCGAGAAAAATATGAATAAATTAAGAACAAAAGAATGATTAATTTTCTTCTTTCTCAGAACATGTCTGTCTGTTTTCATTTCGCAGTTAATCTGTAGGGCTGAGATCTAACAGGGTTGAGAGGTAGTCATTATGTCGTTATTAACTTGTTGTTGATTTAAAGATGTTGATTAAGAGGCTTACAACAGCTAAAGCGCGGTCACTGTCGGACTGCATAGAAATGAAAGAGAAGCGCGATGACACGACGCAGGTAATTTA
Source organism: Agrochola circellaris (assembly GCA_914767755.1). Classification (NCBI taxonomy): domain Eukaryota; kingdom Metazoa; phylum Arthropoda; class Insecta; order Lepidoptera; family Noctuidae; genus Agrochola; species Agrochola circellaris. Next base: position 6,082,882 of record OU611850.1, on the reverse strand, counting down.
TTGCAAAATATGAAGCAGTTAGCGATTTACAGAAAATCTATTGATTGGACTGGAAAATTAAAACACTATTATGCTAATATGTAGCTTGTAGAATAATCTGACAAAAAATCAGAATGATTGCATGTAAATTAATATGATTTTTAATCGTTAAAAGAAATTTTTAGAGGTATCTTCATGATTTTTTTCTATCGTATCAAATTAGTTGTATTATGTTTTCAACACACTATCATACTAGCATATATCCTGAAGAATATATCATATATTTTTCTGATTTTGTTTACTGCAGTGGATCATATTCTTTTAGGCATTATAAAACTTGCGTTTAGGCACGTTTAGGTCCTGTAGTCCCCTTAACTCGTTGACGACTATTACTTGGTGCAACAATTTACTTTTGTTCCTCGGAAAGAAAGAAATCATTTAAAAATACATGTATTTTGGAAGATGTGTGTTGACACCAACGCTCACTTTCAAATAATATAATGTCACAGATTTGCGATCTCAGGGCACAATATTATTAAAAAACTAAATGATGGCTTTCTTTCGTACAAAAGTAAATTGTAGAGACACCAAATAATAGTCGTTAACGACTTATTCAACATTTTTAAATCAACAGCTTTTGTTAGCAATAATTTACTCAAAAACCCAGCAATCACCTTTTTCACTTTAATAACAATAGCTCTAATGCGCCATTGAATAAATTCGATCAATATCTTCGGGAAGTATGAATGGATTACGACGGGAATCGAACACGACTGGGTTTCTCTAATCTGACGGCGACTAGAGGAAGCATCATTTTCTAAGGTGACTATTGTATTCTGGTTTCTTGAGTCGATGGCAACAGGGTTGATTTTACTAAAAACATTTGTTAGTTTTAAAATGTTGATGTCTTAATGTTTGGTAGCAAATTATATAGTTGTAAAAAAAGTATGTGAAAAAAGAGTGTAGATAAGGGAAAATAAAAATATTTATGCTGTATCTAAACCAAGATTAATTGAAGATAATAAAACTAAGTAAACTCCAGAGAGAATATAACGTAGGTTTTCTGGAATGGATTACGACAGAAATCCGACCCGACTGGGTCTTCCAAATCTGCGGCTGATTGTTCCTGACGGCGAATGGAGAAGGGAGCTTTTTATAAGGTAATAATTCTATAGGTAAGATTTGTACAGTTTTCTTGTGTTGCAAGTTGAAGGCAACAGGGTTGATTTTACTAAAATCTTTTAGTAACTTTAATATGTTGTTTCATTATATTTGGTAGCGTATTATTACGTAGTTGTAACGAAGTAATTGCAGAAACAGTGTACACTTCATTAGTTAACTAAAGATAAATAAACAAATCGTGAAAAGGATTTTTTATAGATGACACTTTCTTGTTTAAAAATACAATAAAATGTTTACAATAGTTTCCTCTTTTATTAATGATGTTAAAACTTTATCATTTATTCTTAAATTATTTTCGTAGATATAACTGCTCGACACATTAGCTTCATTCGATTTATAACCATAATATAATATTTTGTAATCTGTCTATTGTAAAGAGCCCAAAAAGACTATTCTCTAAACCTCAACTAATCATAAAGTTGTTAAATTTAAGAGAACAACCTATGACGTAGCGTGACAAATAAAGTGACAGGTATTACGTTTAGTCGGTAAACCAGACGCCTTTAACAGCTCTCTCGTGTTTTTTTGTTTACCTTTAGTTAACTACATAAACCAACGGAGTATAGATAGTTTGTAGGATACGGAATAATAGAGTCTGAGTTTATTTCGGTATTACTTCTCAGGGATCAGTTAGCTAGAACTCGCCGGCGCTTTCCTAGTTTTAAAATATCTACCAAAAAAATTACGAGTTAAAGTTAGTGTCTTAAAAGATCTACTTACAGATATAAACATTATTTAATATCATTATTTAATAAATACATTTAACCCTTCATATCTAACGTGGATTTACACGAGAGACAATTACTTTTTAATTTTTTCTGTAATAACGGCATTCAACAAGTTAAGACGAGAGCTGTATCAAATCCGAATTTTCATTGAAGATAATGAAATAACGTTCAGAATGAAATCTACTTTTTATAGAAAATAAACTGTTAGACTGGCTTAGTGCTGATCCTACTTACACAAAATCTAAGGGTTGCTACACAATTGTTCGGGACGCCACATTCGATTCGGCAATATTAGTTGAACAGCCGGTGGTGGCCCAGTCGTCTGAATGTTGAATGTTCGGGTCGGCGGTAGATCCTAGGATCAGTGCTAAGGAGTGCCTTAGCGCTGATCCTATGATCTACATAACAAACTGCTTTCACCTTCAGATTATTTTTAGTGTCGATCAGCTGTTTCATATTTTTTCAGCCAGTCGGTGTTTTTTTAAATATTTTTTGCAAAAAGCCGTCTAGACAGTTAAGACTTAACAAAATCAAAGTTTCAATAAACGTAAATATCAACAAAGTTGGTTTATTGGCAAATTGGCAAACAAAACTGAGTCATATGAAATAAGTTTATATTGGGATTTTCCATCTGGAATTTTTGCATTTTACCCGACCAATTACATACAAGTTAATATATTTTTAACATAAACAAAACATAACTTTCATTAGAGCAAAATTCTACAACGCTTCTTATTTCACAAAAGCGAATAAAAAACACGACACAAGCAAACTAAGTAAAAGTTACACAGTCTACCAAGTTAGAGTTAAGTTAAATGATTGGAAAACTTCGTTTTCAAAGTATCACAGTGTTTAACAATTTTAAAGGGTACGTCCAATCAAATTGTAAAATGGCCTGTAAAGTTATCCACTTAAGTTGTAACATAGCACGTTTATTGTTTGGCTTGGGAAACATTTTAGTAGGTACATGGAAGGTTTGGGGTTGCAACAATGTATTAAAGCTGTACTTAAGTTATTTGACTTTTGCTATGGTATGCATTTTGTTTATGATTCAGATGCCGAATAAACTTGTGGTCACAATTTATATATTAAAACTTTATGCACAAGTAAAAAATACTGTACGAAGGCGGACTTAATGTCTGAGTTATTGTCTACCAGTGAACCTTAGGGTGATGCAGAGACAAAACATGGCAGGTGCAACATAAGGGATTGATAACTTGAAAATGAATACATACATACATATAAACCGAATAAAGTTTGTCAGGAGAAATAACGATAGGTAGAGACATAATCTGCCTAGCCGTTTTTGAACGTTCTATAAATTACCCGCTTCGCACGGTTTTTTCGACTCGACAAAACATCGAAATTTCTTTATGTTATGTAAGTTTAATGTTAATGTATAAATCTTCAAGAATAAATTCTCTAAATGACGGTTAGAACCGCATTAAAATCTGTTGCTTAGTTTAGAAAAACAACGCGGTCATACAGACAGACACGAAATTTATTTTATAATTTACGAGCCCCTGCTTCGCATGTGTGGAGTGTACTGTGTGGCGACATGATAAAACATCGAGATGTCGATTTCTGATATATCTAAGTTAAATGTTAATGTATTTTATACAGAAGAGTAACTTCCGGAATGAGTCTACCTAGCCTTTTCCCAACTATGTTGGGGTCAGCTTCCAATCTAACCGGATGCAGCTGAATACTAGTATTTTAAATGGAGCGACTGCCTATTTGACCTTCACAACCCAGTAACTGGGTAATACGAAACCCCTTGGTAAGACTGGTTGTCAGAATTTTGGGCTTCTGACGACCCGTGTCGACTGTCAAAGATCCACGAATGACAGCCGGGACCAACGGCTTAACATGGAGGAGTCTCGGTATGTAAAGATCGTCACCCATCCACAGACCAACCCCGGCAAGCGTAGCTTAACCTGATGGATCGACCCGTGCGGCTGTTATTACTTAGCCACGAGCTATTCAGAAACCTTCCGGAATAAATTCTCTAAATGATGATGAGAACCGCATCAAAATCTGTTGCGTAGTTTAGAAGAATGATGCGGTCACACCAGACAGACATGAAATGATTGTATTTTATAATAATCTATATATATATAAAAATGAATCCCTATTTCCCATGGTCATGGAATTTGTCCATGGTAAAGTTATAATTTATTTTTTTCTCATATTGCTGCAAACACGCTACTTCATTTTACAAATAAGTAACTAAGTCTAAGTTAATCAGTACTCCTCCTCAAACTGCCAATTTAAACTTTAATAAAACTTTATAATAAACATCGACCTGTTTAAACACAACTTCCTGTATATGAAGACAGATTACCTTGTAACTTGGGCACATGCGTTCGTACGTCGAAGTTAGTCCAAACAGAACTTGGCTAATTTAAATTGCTTGAAGTCAAATGGCATCTGTGTTCGAGCCGTAATAAGATGCTGGCATGCTTTGAATTATTTGACTTTATTTTTGCGTCTTATGCTACATTTACATTACGAAACTAGTTGGGCAAAAACTTAGATACCCATTGATAGTTTCACGTGTAAATAATTATCTATTTACACGTGAAACTATCTATGAATAACTAAGTTTCGTAATGTAACTTAGGCTTAAGTCGTGTTAGCTTAGCTCTGCAGCTCATACGCTGTTAGATAAATTGATGATTTGGATTCAGTGACAGCCCGTGTTACTTTAATTATTTTCATAGTGTGATCCAGAGAATTTTTGTTTTACAAAAAAGGGAACATGTTTAATTTATAAATTAAGTCCTAAACACAGAGTTATACATTGAACGAATTACAGAGACAAATGAAAAGAGATTAAAATAATTACTCTGTTCTACTAAATATTATACAGTATATCCATAATACAAATAAGTTACATATGGAGTTCCACGATTCGACGAATAATACCTATGAAAAGACATTTAGTACGTACTAAAACTACCAGACCATCAAAACTAACTGAGAAATAAAATTAAAATAATGAACATAGTCCTCACATTCACAATATTATAAATGAGAAAGTGAGTTTGTTTTTTACGATTTCACGCTAAAACGGCTCAACAGATTTGGATGAAATATGGCACACGGGTAGACCATGACCTGGAATAGGACAAAGGATACTTTTTATCCCTATAGTACGTTCCCGTGGGATAATTTCCGATATGCAAGCGAGCGGAGCCGATGGCAAAAGCTAGTAATACAATATTTTACAAAGTACATAAATATTCATGCTCCCTAAAGTTCTGAGTTGAGCTACACGATTACTGACAAATGCGTGCTCTGACTGAACAGGTATACTCAAATCTGTGTGGTTCTTTCCTCAAAAGAACATATCAGACAAATCTTCACGGTCTTCACATGATGTGACCAAGATTATATCTGGACTTTAAAAGAGGCTGTCACCTCTGAGTTTGTTTCGGTACTTCTTCTCAAAACAGTCGGATAAGAAGCGCCGACCTTATCTAGTTTCAATTAAAACCTATGGCCAATGAAAAATCAAACATCTTTTGAAAATCCAAAAGTGCATCAATATGGGTAAAATTTCTCACTTCGGAATCTTTACGTCCTGTCAAAGACTATTAAGGTTTGCTTTGTTGGTTGCTAGGCAACGGAAGAGGGTCGAAGTTGGCTGAAAGGAATCTATTCAAATAAAAAATTACTGAATTAATCGTTTTTTTCAAAAGCTACAGTGTTTTCAGGTTACATACTTGATTAAGTGGAAAAAAAATAAAACTATTTTGATGATTTTTTCGTTTCTGCTGAATAAAACATTTTTTGCAGAATTAATCTCCATTAAATTATCTATACAGTGCTATATAAATTAAGTGGGTTCTCCCCAGTAGCACACCTTCGCCGCGAAACAGTAGCAGCGAAACCGCAGTAGTTCAATTCAACTGGCTCGTGTCATGTTCCGCTACTCGAGTTCGTCTACTCGAATTTCGCGTAGCGGAACATGACGCGAGCCCGTTGAATTGTACTACTGCGGTTTCGCTGCTATGGTTTTGCGGCGGAGATGCGCTACTGGCGTCTATTTCTTAGTAGTTCTTACTTCTACAGGAGTGTAACAATAAAAACAGTTGCAGAAAGGAGACAAAACAAAATTTTCGACCGCAAAGCAATCATCAAACAATCTTTATTTAATTTTGGATTATCTTTCATCCCGTACCAATGTTTCACTTCTAAAATAACTAATATCCTAGCACACAATACCACTCAACACGCTTTTAGTACGGATTACTGTCTCCCTCACTCAGTATATGATATTTTTAGTAGCACTTTTATTTCACACCTGAACCAGTAATAACGAGTAATGGCCGCGCTAAGAGACATCACCTGGGGACGACTTGTTGCTTGTGACACTAACGACGTGAAATAAATATGAGAGAAGTAGCGCCGGTGGTGTTAGTTTGAGACTGTGAGGATTTCAAACTGTGTGTATTTCAAACTGTGTGTGTGTCACACTGTGTGTGTGTCACACTGTGTATATTTCACACTGTGTGAGAATATTTGCACATGATCTAAGCTTTAGTATAAGGTCAAAGAATCAGCATTGCCATCCGAAGTGGTAACGCTGCCAGCCTTTTGGGCACTTTTCCCACTGACAGCGATGCGAACGAATTTTTTTATGCCCAATGAGCTCTTTTTTCCCTCTATTTTAATTTAATTTTTACTTTTTCCTTTACATACTTGTACATGATATATATATTTTAATGATAGAAATAGTAAATTGAATTCAATTTAGCTCTTGTATTAAATAGTTAGATAGGTAGTACCTATTAATTTTAATGAAGTGAATGTTGGGTGTGGCAAAAGAGGCATGAAATTAGAATAAATGCTGTGAAAATGCGGTCCTTGCTAAGCATGTGTGGTGTGACTATGAATTTAGCGGTTTAAAAGAAGGTGTAGTGACAAAAACTTAAGAAGCCGTGCATGAAATAGACTGATTTTGATCAATTTTGTTCATTAGTTGTGAGAAAGGGAAAAAGAAATTTAAACAAAACTGTGATTTGAAAACTCGAGTTCTTTGTTTTGCATGTGGCTGAAAGGGCTTTTTCAAATAAGATAAGTCCTGGAAAATCACAAATATTCGCAACAATTTTTCCGGAAAATGACGCGTGACTGGCGTATGATCACTTTTTTACAAGAAACTACTTTTGATTTTGAACATTTAAAAATATCATCAACATTGTTATATGGTCTACTCACATGTGGCTGAACCACTTTTTTCAAACTTCGACACAAAATATAGCAGAAAAATAATGTTGAACATACCTTTTTTTTAAACCCTGTCAGTAATGTATTTTTTCCTATTATTTACCAAACCATAATAAGAAATTAAAAAATCACACATTAGTCTTTATTATAAATTAATATGTACATTTTTATTTTTTATTTTATGATTATACAATATCATCATTAAATAAATCAAAGGCGAAATAAACCATAATTATTTTCGAGAGCGCAAAACTGATGCAACTATTAACAGGTGCTGTGACGGGCAAGAATGGTTAAGCACCACGAAAACTGTACTTTTATAGTTACACAGACTTAAAGTTTCAACTATTTCAAGCTTTCTTACACAATTAGATGTGTTTTTGACGAAAAAGGGTTTTCTTCGTGCACGGACCCTTAAAAGATTTTGCTAAGATGGCTAGGTCATGTTAAGAGGATGAATGAAAAGCGACTAATAAAAGGTATTTATAAGGAAGGTGTGAGTGGAAACGCTAGGACGCCCTAGCTAAAACAACATATAGTGACCTTATTGGTCATGTTCTTCAGAAAGGTCAGGGGCGTAGTACACGCAACCAACGTGCATGTATGACCAGATGTATGAACGTTAACGAAGTAAAAAATTTGGAAAAAAAAAAACTCCCATATTGCATCGGGGTAACGCTCTTGAGAAATTGCAAATGAGAAGTACCACGGCACGCGGCCTGTGTAGAATTAAATCTGAGCTGTACCTACAACTTGTTGCTTTCTGATGTAGAACATAGTGTTCGAGTAATTCGGAGTAATGTTGCAACTTCAGTTTGTGTGACTAATTTAAATAAAGTGCTTTATTTTAAACCATTTACTTCATTCTCACTACAACATGGGTATCATAACAATATTACGAAAACTCGTTCCCATTCATGTTTTTTAAAATCGATTTAAATCGTAGATTAACTTTCACGTACGGTCGTGTTCCTTTTTCGTTTCGAAACCTTCTACACACACAATGCCGCAGATACTAGACAACTAAAAGATAAAAGATAATTTATTTGTCAAAGTGTTTACATACAAATCGAGCATGCAAGATCAGAGATAAAGGAGAGGATAAGAGAGATATAGGTAAAAAGTCCGTACATGTTTTGCGTACAATTTTTTTTAAAAATATGACATACAAATAATTAATTCAATTCACAAAGACTAAAGACTGGTTCACTAACATTCATTATTAAATTTTATGAGAATAATAATCCTACAGAAATAATACTATAAAGTTCAAGTATGTTAAAAGGCATCTGTCAAAAAGTCATTTATATTATAATAGCACTTGTCTGTTAATATAACTCCATTATAAAACTGTATTTTGTGAGCTCACTCGTCTCAGTATCACATCCCATATCTTAAGCAACATTGCCAACGCAACTGCCACAGTACTACCCCTGTGTCTCTCAGATCATGACACGGCACAAATGTTAAGCTTCCCAACTAGACAGAAACCACAAAAATCAACAATATACTACATTCATAAAAGAACCTACAACTTGGACAACATCCGAAATTTAAGGAATCCTTACAAAATCTTTCTTGATCCGATATTTATCTAAAAACTGACACAAACTGCGCATTCAATGATTTTCATGAACAGTGGATCCACTCAGTAAACATCTCACCGTGAAGAGTGAGGTGAAGTGAGCATGAAGTGAGCTGTCCATGTAGTGTCAATCCCTAGCTTTATAATATGTATGTCATTGTGTGTAGTTTTATAATATGTATAGATAAAATAGATTAAAATCAGTACCTTAAAACTCTTTGTATGTCATGTTAAGGCGAACGCGCTCAGATAGCCCGATTCAAATTGCATAACATAACATAATATCACGCCTGTATTTCCCCGAAGGATTAGGCAGAGATGTACCTACTGTTCAACCACATTTCGCCCGTTATGTTTAATAATGCCCATGTAACAGGGGGCGAGCGTATTCCCATCAATCGGGCACAAATCCAGACTACTTGCTTCCACTAAGAAATGCAAGATGGAATTCCCAATTCAAATTATCTTATGTTTTGTGTAATTATCTGCCCGGTATCCATATATGATCAAAAAGTAAATGAAAAAAAAAAACAACAACCCGACTGCGTAAAAAATGAACTTGAATGAAAGGAGGCAATAGGTTTTTATTAAAAAGATGTTTCCGACTGCATGAGATTGTATATAATGTTAAGTGGGATTGGAGACAGAAATAGGTCATCTTGTTTCCATCTTTTTTTGGTATTTTATTTTGATTTTTTTAATTTACTTTTAAGCTATTGCATAGCTTTTATCGGAGACTCTGAGCGCGGCGACCGAATGTAGAAATTCCGTAACGAAAATAAAAACCTGACGCGAAAGTTTGTGAGGATGGATGGATGGATGTTTGTTAGTCTTTCACGCAAAAACTACCGAACGGATTTTAATGAAACTTTACAGTAATGTGGCTTATATATCAGAATAACACATAGGCTACAATTTATAAAGATTTTATGTGATTTAGCCATAATATAACGATAAGTATCCAGTAAGTCGGAAAAAATCCTGCCCTCTGAGATCTATCTTTGCGTGCGCTGCCTAAACCGCTGGAGTTACATGAAAAGAATGTATTGTGGGGTTGTTTGTCTTAAAGAGTTCTAAATAAAAGTCCGCGACAGCATATATCTACCTTTTATGTGGAAGCCATTATAGCCAAAATAGTGAGCTATAAATACATTTAAATTGAATACTTTTTTTAAGTTGCATATTTTAGAGTATTTGGTTAATTCGTATCAAAATAAATACCTTCATCGCTTTCGGTATTTAATGTAGATAAAATTTGTCTTTTACACTAAGTAATTTGGACTAATATTTTAAAAGTTAGAACGATAAGAATGACCTGCGATGAGTCGACGGCGGGCGCGCAGAACGAGGGTGGAGGGGCGGGATAGGCAATGACGCGCGATCGCCGAGTGCGCGACCCGAACACGGGCAGACGCGTGAGGGCAGACGTCATTGACGGTTGTGTAAATTCTGCGATTTAGGGGGGGGGGTATAGGGGTATTTTTTAAAAAAAATATTTTAAATCAACAATATTATCTTCTTATTTTTGAATATATGCTATGCAATAGCTTTACCGCGGCAGTCCTCGAGTGCCACACGTATTTTTTTATTTTAATTTTTTTTGTTATTTTATAATTTTTTAGATTACTTTTAATCATATAATTTGTTTATATTTTGTAATCAGCTGTTAAAGCCCTTCATTTTGAAATCCCACTCGATAGGCTTTGAGATTTTTTTTTTACATTGACAAACATTCAGTGTTACTCACGCAATAAAGAAGAATCTAATGACATATCATTCATGTAAATCGGTTCAGCCGTTTAGTAGTTACGAGGGAACATAGGGACGGACATACATAGATAAACATTCAGGTCAAACACATAACACTCCTTTTTTGGCTTCGCCACAGTTTATACAGGTTATACAAAAAAATAAACTCATTACAATCATTCCTACGACTCAGTTTAAATTGTCCGAATACTTCAACGAAATCATGCCATTTATTTTAGTTTGTTATAATTTTAGTTAGGTTAAGGCCGGTCGGTGTTAGAGGCGTCAGCGTTAGGCGTCGTAAGGCGTTAGGCGTCGTAAGGCGTCGGAGTTATAGGCGTCGGTGTTATCGGCGTCGGTGTTATAGGCGTCGGTGTTATTGGCGTCGGCGTAAGGCGTCGGTGTTATAGGCGTCGGTGTTATGGGCGTCGATGTTATTGGCGTCGGTGTTATAGGCGTCGGTGTTATTGGCGTCGGTGTTATAGGCGTCGGCGTAGGGCGTCGGTGTTATAGGCGTCGGTGTTATAGGCGTCGGAGTTATAGGCGTCGGAGTTATAGGCGTCGGAGTTATAGGCGTCGGTGTTATAGGCGTCGGCGTAAGGCGTCGGAGTTATAGGCGTCGGTGTTATAGGCGTCGGCGTAAGGCGTCGGAGTTATAGGCGTCGGTGTTATAGGCGTCGGTGTTATTGGCGTCGGTGTTATAGGCGTCGGCGTAAGGCGTCGGTGTTATAGGCGTCGGCGTCAGGCGTCGGCGTAAGGCGTCGGTGTTATAAGCGTCGGTGTTATAGGCGTCGGCGTCAGGCGTCGGTGTTATAGGCGTCGGTGTTATAGGCGTCGGTGTTATTGGCGTCGGTGTTATAGGCGTCGATGTTATTGGCGTCGGTGTTATAGGCGTCGGTGTTATTGGCGTCGGTGTTATAGGCGTCGGTGTTATTGGCGTCGGTGTTATAGGCGTCGGCGTAAGGCGTCGGTGTTATAGGCGTCGGCGTCGGGCGTCGGCGTAAGGCGTCGGCGTAAGGCGTCGGTGTTATAGGCGTCGATGTTATTGGCGTCGGTGTTATAGGCGTCGGTGTTATTGGCGTCGGTGTTATAGGCGTCAGCGTAAGGCGTCGGTGTTATAGGCGTCGGCGTCAGGCGTCGGTGTTATAGGCGCCGGCATAAGGCGTCGGTGTTATAGGCGTCGGTGTTATAGGCGTCGGCGTAAGGCGTCGGTGTTATAGGCGTCGGCGTCGGGCGTCGGCGTAAGGCGTCGGCGTAAGGCGTCGGTGTTATAGGCGTCGATGTTATTGGCGTCGGTGTTATCGGCGTCGGTGTTATAGGCGTCGGTGTTATTGGCGTCGGCGTAAGGCGTCGGTGTTATAGGCGTCGGTGTTATAGGCGTCGATGTTATTGGCGTCGGTGTTATAGGCGTCGGTGTTATTGGCGTCGGTGTTATAGGCGTCGGCGTAGGGCGTCGGTGTTATAGGCGTCGGTGTTATAGGCGTCGGAGTTATAGGCGTCGGGATTATAGGCGTCGGAGTTATAGGCGTCGGTGTTATAGGCGTCGGCGTAAGGCGTCGGAGTTATAGGCGTCGGTGTTATAGGCGTCGGTGTTATTGGCGTCGGTGTTATAGGCGTCGGCGTAAGGCGTCGGTGTTATAGGCGTCGGCGTCAGGCGTCGGTGTTATAGGCGCCGGCATAAGGCGTCGGTGTTATAGGCGTCGGTGTTATAGGCGTCGGCGTAAGGCGTCGGTGTTATAGGCGTCGGCGTCGGGCGTCGGCGTAAGGCGTCGGCGTAAGGCGTCGGTGTTATAGGCGTCGATGTTATTGGCGTCGGTGTTATAGGCGTCGGTGTTATTGGCGCCGGCATAAGGCGTCGGTGTTATAGGCGTCGGTGTTATAGGCGTCGGCGTAAGGCGTCGGTGTTATAGGCGTCGGCGTCGGGCGTCGGCGTAAGGCGTCGGCGTAAGGCGTCGGTGTTATAGGCGTCGATGTTATTGGCGTCGGAGTTATAGGCGTCGGTGTTATCGGCGTCGGTGTTATAGGCGTCGGTGTTATAGGCGTCGGCGTAAGGCGTCGGTGTTATAGGCGTCGGTGTTATAGGCGTCGGTGTTATAGGCGTCGGCGTAAGGCGTCGGTGTTATAGGCGTCGGCATCAGGCGTCGGTGTTATAGGCGTCGGCGTCAGGCGTCGGTGTTATAGGCGTCGGTGTTATAGGCGTCGGCGTAAGGCGTCGGTGTTATAGGCGTCGGCGTCAGGCGTCGGTGTTATAGGCGTCGGCGTCAGGCGTCGGTGTTATAGGCGTCGGTGTTATAGGCGTCGGCGTAAGGCGTCGGAGTTATAGGCGTCGGTGTTATCGGCGTCGGTGTTATCGGCGTCGGTGTTATAGGCGTCGGTGTTATAGGCGTCGGCGTAAGGCGTCGGTGTTATAGGCGTCGGTGTTATAGGCGTCGGTGTTATAGGCGTCGGCGTAAGGCGTCGGTGTTATAGGCGTCGGCGTCAGGCATCGGTGTTATAGGCGTCGGCGTCAGGCGTCGGTGTTATAGGCGTCGGTGTTATAGGCGTCGGCGTAAGGCGTCGGTGTTATAGGCGTCGGCGTCAGGCGTCGGTGTTATAGGCGTCGGCGTCAGGCGTCGGTGTTATAGGCGTCGGTGTTATAGGCGTCGGCGTAAGGCGTCGGTGTTATAGGCGTCGGCGTCAGGCGTCGGTGTTCTAGGCGTCGGTGTTATAGGCGTCGGTATTATAGGCGTCGGCGTAAGGCGTCGGAGTTATAGGCGTCGGTGTTATAGGCGTCGGCGTAAGGCGTCGGAGTTATAGGCGTCGGTGTTATAGGCGTCGGCGTAAGGCGTCGGAGTTATAGGCGTCGGTGTTATAGGCGTCGTAAGGCGTCGGTGTTATCGGCGTCGGTTTTATAGGCGTCGGTGTTATAGGCGTCGGCGTAAGGCGTCGGAGTTATAGGCGTCGGTGTAATAGGCGTCGTAAGGCGTCGGTGTTATCGGCGTCGGTGTTATAGGCGTCGGTGTTATAGGCGTCGGTGTTATTGGCGTCGGCGTAAGGCGTCGGTGTTATAGGCGTCGGTGTTATAGGCGTCGGTGTTACAGGCGTCGGCGTAAGGCGTCGGTGTTATAGGCGTCGGCGTCAGGCGTCGGTGTTATAGGCGTCGGTGTTATAGGCGTCGGCGATAGGCGTCGGCGTAAGGCGTCGGTGTTATAGGCGTCGGTGTTATAGGCGTCGGCGTAAGGCGTCGGTGTTATCAGCGTCGGTGTTATAGGCGTCGGAGTTATAGGCGTCGGTGTTATAGGCGTCGGCGTAAGGCGTCGGAGTTATAGGCGTCGGCGTAAGGCGTCGGTGTTATAAGCGTCGGTGTTATAGGCGTCAGCGTCAGGCGTCGGTGTTATAGGCGTCGGCGTAAGGCGTCGGTGTTATAGGCGTCGGTGTTTTAGGCGTCGGTGTTATAGGCGTCGGTGTTATAGGCGTCGGCGTAAGGCGTCGGAGTTATAGGCGTCGGTGTTATAGGCGTCGGCGTGAGGCGTCGGAGTTATAGGCGTCGGTGTTATAGGCGTCGGCGTAAGGCGTCGGAGTTATAGGCGTCGGTGTTATAGGCGTCGTAAGGCGTCGGTGTTATCGGCGTCGGTGTTATAGGCGTCGGTGTTATAGGCGTCGGCGTAAGGCGTCGGAGTTATAGGCGTCGGTGTTATAGGCGTCGTAAGGCGTCGGTGTTATCGGCGTCGGTGTTATAGGCGTCGGTGTTATAGGCGTCGGTGTTATTGGCGTCGGCGTAAGGCGTCGGTGTTATAGGCGTCGGTGTTATAGGCGTCGGTGTTACAGGCGTCGGCGTAAGGCGTCGGTGTTATAGGCGTCGGCGTCAGGCGTCGGTGTTATAGGCGTCGGTGTTATAGGCGTCGGCGATAGGCGTCGGCGTAAGGCGTCGGTGTTATAGGCGTCGGTGTTATAGGCGTCGGCGTAAGGCGTCGGTGTTATCAGCGTCGGTGTTATAGGCGTCGGAGTTATAGGCGTCGGTGTTATAGGCGTCGGCGTAAGGCGTCGGAGTTATAGGCGTCGGCGTAAGGCGTCGGTGTTATAAGCGTCGGTGTTATAGGCGTCAGCGTCAGGCGTCGGTGTTATAGGCGTCGGCGTAAGGCGTCGGTGTTATAGGCGTCGGTGTTATAGGCGTCGGTGTTATAGGTGTCGGCGTAAGGCGTTGGTGTTATAGGCGTCGGCGTCAGGCGTCGGCGCAAGGCGTCGGCGTAAGGCGTCGGTGTTATAGGCGTCGATGTTATTGGCGTCGGTGTTATAGGCGTCGGTGTTATTGGCATCGGTGTTATAGGCGTCGGCGTAGGGCGTCGGTGTTATAGGCGTCGGTGTTATAGGCGTCGGAGTTATAGGCGTCGGCGTAAGGCGTCGGTGTTATAAGCGTCGGTGTTATAGGCGTCAGCGTCAGGCGTCGGTGTTATAGGCGTCGGCGTAAGGCGTCGGTGTTATAGGCGTCGGTGTTATTGGCGTCGGTGTTATAGGCGTCGGTGTTATTGGCGTCGGTGTTATTGGCGTCGGCGTAAGGCGTCGGTGTTATAGGCGTCGGCGTCAGGCGTCGGTGTTATAGGCGTCGGTGTTATAAACGTCGGTGTTATAGGCGTCGGCGTAAGGCGTCGGAGTTATAGGCGTCGGTGTTATAGGCGTCGGCGTAAGGCGTAGGAGTTATAGGCGTCGGTGTTATAGGCGTCGGCGTAAGGCGTCGGAGTTATAGGCGTCGGTGTTATAGGCGTCGTAAGGCGTCGGTGTTATCGGCGTCGGTGTTATAGGCGTCGGTGTTATAGGCGTCGGCGTAAGGCGTCGGAGTTATAGGCGTCGGTGTTATAGGCGTCGTAAGGCGTCGGTGTTATCGGCGTCGGTGTTATAGGCGTCGGTGTTATAGGCGTCGGTGTTATTGGCGTCGGCGAAAGGCGTTGGTGTTATAGGCGTCGGTGTTATAGGCGTCGGTGTTACAGGCGTCGGCGTAAGGCGTCGGTGTTATAGGCGTCGGCGTCAGGCGTCGGTGTTATAGGCGTCGGTGTTATAGGCGTCGGCGATAGGCGTCGGCGTAAGGCGTTGGTGTTATAGGCATCGGTGTTATAGGCGTCGGCGTAAGGCGTCGGTGTTATCAGCGTCGGTGTTATAGGCGTCGGAGTTATAGGCGTCGGTGTTATAGGCGTCGGCGTAAGGCGTCGGAGTTATAGGCGTCGGCGTAAGGCGTCGGTGTTATAAGCGTCGGTGTTATAGGCGTCAGCGTCAGGCGTCGGTGTTATAGGCGTCGGCGTAAGGCGTCGGTGTTATAGGCGTCGGTGTTATAGGCGTCGGTGTTATAGGTGTCGGCGTAAGGCGTCGGTGTTATAGGCGTCGGCGTCAGGCGTCGGCGCAAGGCGTCGGCGTAAGGCGTCGGTGTTATAGGCGTCGATGTTATTGGCGTCGGTGTTATAGGCGTCGGTGTTATTGGCATCGGTGTTATAGGCGTCGGCGTAGGGCGTCGGTGTTATAGGCGTCGGTGTTATAGGCGTCGGAGTTATAGGCGTCGGTGTTATAGGCGTCGGCGTAAGGCGTCGGAGTTATAGGCGTCGGGTTTATCGGCGTCGGTGTTATAGGCGTCGGTGTTATTGGCGTCGGTGTTATCGGCGTCGGTGTTATAGGCGTCGGTGTTATCAGCGTCGGTGTTATAGGCGTCGGAGTTATAGGCGTCGGTGTTATTGGCGTCGGTGTTATAGGCGTCGGTGTTATAGGCGTCGGCGTAAGGCGTCGGAGTTATAGGCGTCGGCGTAAGGCGTCGGTGTTATAAGCGTCGGTGTTATAGGCGTCGGCGTAAGGCGTCGGCGTAAGGCGTCGGTGTTATAGGCGTCGGTGTTATCGGCGTCGGTGTTATAGGCGTCGATGTTATAGGCGTCGGTGTTATAGGCGTCGGCGTAAGGCGTCGGTGTTATAGGCGTCGGTGGCGTCGGTGTTATAGGCGTCGGCGTAGGGCGTCGGTGTTATAGGCGTCGGTGTTATAGGCGTCGGTGTTATTGGCGTCGGTGTTATTGGCGTCGGTGTTATAGGCGTCGGCGTAAGGCGTCGGTGTTATAGGCGTCGGCGTAAGGCGTCGGAGTTATAAGGCGTCGGGTTTATCGGCGTCGGTGTTATAGACGTCGGTGTTATTGGCGTCGGTGTTATCGGCGTCGGTGTTATAGGCGTCGGTGTTATCAGCGTCGGTGTTATTGGCGTCGGTGTTATAGGCGTCGGTGTTATAGGCGTCGGCGTAAGGCGTCGGAGTTATAGGCGTCGGCGTAAGGCGTCGGTGTTATACGCGTCGGTGTTATAGGCGTCGGCGTCAGGCGTCGGTGTTATAGGCGTCGGCGTAAGGCGTCGGTGTTATAGGCGTCGGTGTTATAGGCGTCGGTGTTATAGGCGTCGGCGTAAGGCGTCGGTGTTATAGGCGTCGGCGTCAGGCGTCGGCGTAAGGCGTCGGCGTAAGGCGTCGGTGTTATAGGCGTCGGTGTTACAAGCGTCGGTGTTATAGGCGTCGATGTTATAGGCGTCGGTGTTATTGGCGTCGGTGTTATAGGCGTCGGTGTTATCGGCGTCGGTGTTATAGGCGTCGATGTTATAGGCGTCGGTGTTATTGGCGTCGGTGTTATAGGCGTCGGCGTAAGGCGTCGGTGTTATAGGCGTCGGTGGCGTCGGTGTTATAGGCGTCGGCGTAGGGCGTCGGTGTTATAGGCGTCGGTCTTATAGGCGTAGGTGTTATAGGCGACGGCGTTAGGCGTCGGTGTATGGCGTCGGTGTTATAGGCGTCGGTGTTATAGGCGTCGGTGTTATAGGCGTCGGTGTTATAGGCGTCGGTGTTATCGGCGTCGGTGTTATAGGCGTCGGTGTTATAGGCGTCGGTGTTATAGGCGTCGGTGTAAGGCGTCGGTGTTATAGGCGTCAGTGTGTTATAGGCGTCGGCGTTAGGCGTCGGCGTAAGGCGTTGGCGTAAGGCGTCGGCGTAAGGCGTCGGTGTTATAGGCGTCGGTGTTATAGGCGTCGGCGTAAGGCGTCGGTGTTATAGGCGTCGGCGTAGGGCGTCGGTGTTATAGGCGTCGGTGTTATAGGCATCGGCGTAAGGCGTCGGTGTTATAGGCGTCGGTGTTATAGGCGTCGGCGTAAGGCGTCGGTGTTATAGGCGTCGGTGTTATAGGCGTCAGTGTTATAGGCGTCGGTGTTATAGGCGTCGGTGTTATAGGCGTCGGCGTCAGGCGTCGGTGTTATAGGCGTCGGCGTAAGGCGTCGGTCTTATAGGCGTCGGTGTTATAAAACTACTTATTTCAAACAATGGTCTTCTTTGAATTATTTATGGTCACCCTATTCACTAATTTGGTAAGGAATGATTATTTTATTAATATCTTTTGAAATACTGATTGCGCAGGATGTTGGATTACACCAATATTTAGTAGAAATTTCTACTAAATATTGGGTGTTATTGTTATCCGATTTGATCAACTACTTTAGTAGCTACGTACATATCATTTCTATAGACCGAAATTATATAGCTTTTCCGTTTTATTTTTATTGTACAAAGTCGAGCACATTTACTACTAAATCATACTAAAAATATGTTGTAATTGGTTGATAACTTTCCGAGATACAGCGCGATGAAATTTATGGTTTTTTATGAAAAATCAAAACGTTGTAGCTATCTCAAATTCGACCGTACAAACCCCATTTTTTTGTAGAGATTACGCATAAGTACTACTAAATCCTACAAAATTTTCAAAAATATCCGTTGGCTAGTTTTCGGGTTCTAAGGTGGCTCCTCAATCCAGACGTCAGGATTGAGGAGCCACCTTTAACGTCGTATAACTTTTTAAGGGTTTTACTACAAATTCCAGGATCCGGCCTACAAAATCGGCTAATTTACTACTAAATATTGGTATTAACCTCGTTCCGATATCAGACATGGCTCCTCAATCCAGACACACACGAATTACAGTACTTACAAGGAATTGTCTTTTGATTGGTAAAAAAGTTCGGCTGAAATGATACCTTAAAACTGTAACCTTAAACTCAATCCATAAGTGTAATGAAGATACTTTTCATTTTGGAAAGAATTGAGTATAGTCGATATAGGGATTGCTTTACCACCAAAGAATTACACGTCATAAAACGACGAGGTCTACAAGTGTTTGTGACAGTTAAATAGTTACAACCATATTACTTAACTGCACTAGGCAGTCGACTCGGGGACATTTGAGGCAGCAAAGGACAGAAAATCGCTGAGCGTGCGCAACCACCCGCACACCCAATATATATTGTTTTGACCCAGCAGGCATTTCATATAAGTGAAACATTTAGGGCGACCATACCTTTTTTTTTTTTCTGAACAGAAGCGCGCGCATGACATTCATTTTGGACTCTTTGTGTAAGTCGGTCGGTACGAGCCAGCAAGCGTGAGCCGTAAACCGTATCAGCATAGTTTAGTTTAGAAAGAACAAGGGTTTCGACTAGCTGCTCGAGAAGCTTTTCAGACATTAACGGCCTCATTTTGTAAAGCAGTTTCAGACGATAGAAGCAGTTTCTTACGAAGTTAGCAACGTGTTTCTCAAATCTAAGGCTGTCAAAGACATAACCCAAGGTAACCCAATTACGAGGTCAACTATGTATACACTGCCGACTTTTTCTTCACTTCATGATTAAAATCTATTGCTCTGTGCTCATAAGTACTACATAATATACCTATAAAGTTGCCTTCTAAAATAGCCAAAATTCTAAAAATACATAAAAACCTTTTTTTATTACGTCAGCATCCTGAAACTTTACCACTGAAACATGAGGAATTCCATTTCTCAATAATTTTCTAAAACAACAACTGTATAAATGTATCAGTCATGAGATTCTCAGTAAATCTGTAGTCCAATTTGAATCATAAAGCTGATTTGGTATTGATTAACATTGAAGAATGGTTCCGATTTACATAAGTAAGATATTCTTATCAACTCCTATTTATTTGTTCATTTGGTATTATTATCCCAAGTTATGAAAAGCGGATTATTTCTACCTTCCCTACCTACCTTGTTAATATAGTCTTTATTTACATATAAATATTAATGATTTCGAAATTTTCGAAATTGCAATTGGCTCTGCATCACCCAAAGGCTGAATGGTCGAAAATGCCTACGGCATCAAGTTCTCCACTATAAATTTGTAAGCTTGAAGTATTTAATAAATAAATAAATATACGCATAGTGGTGTCAAGAGTAACTACTGAGAATAGGGTGGTCCTAGGTTCGTTACGCATTCGGTTTTTCTAGTAGGAAAATTAGTATAATATAGTAATTAGTAGGAGGCTGGAATCGAGCCCGGTTACTGGCAATAGGTTTGCCTTCTATTATAATTATGGGACAAAAACATAAGTTTTGCCTGTTTCGTGATTCATAATATCGGAATAACGTCCTACCTACAGTTAGGTTAAACATGACTTACGAGTACATAATGATTCATGACGGTTAAATTACGTTTTATCATGTATGAATCACATAGCATTATCTCTCTTTATCACTCACATTGCTTTTAAGTGCTGTTACATAAAATAATGCAAAAATATTCAACCAAAAACATGAGGTTCCCTTCATTTTCTATTTTCGTTAAGATACATTTTATCTTCTAACTCAAAGCGGTTAAAATCTAATACAAAGTTAACGAAATCCGCATTAGGGATAAAAATGAATAATTAATCAATGCGTACCCTTGTCAAAGTCATATCGACGCGTCATAGCCAGCTTTCGTTCATCGATCGATCAAACACCAAGAGATTAGATAAAGGTACTCACCAGGCAGCTCCAAAAAGTTTGACGTCCTCCTCTGCCGGCCTCTCATAGTGTTCTGAAAGTTCAGCGGCCCAATGTCTTCGACTGAGTCGCAGTTCGACATGGTAGATTCCCTCGACCCTCGTCTGCTCGCCAAGTACGCCAAACCGCCCTTCATGGACCCTCTCCGCATCGGAGAACATGGTCTACTGATGCTTGTGGATCGTGTGTGAGGAGTATCATCAGTCATGTCTGTCAAATCTGATGTCGATTTTCGACATATCTTCGAGGAAATCGTCGTGCACTCATCGTCTGCATCGTGAAGGATTGCAGATGGTGTCCCCGGCATCGCATCTGTAGAATCGTCCGTGTGACTGGAGACTATACTTGGTGACGTCGCGAGTCGTGGCGAGCTCACTGTGGAAGTTGAACCGTATAGTTTCCTGGTATGCTTAGGGGAGACATAGCCAGGGTTCGTGTGAATGTGCACAGGGGGCGGTTTTGGCGACCTGGACTTCTCCCGGTGACTGTGCTTTAGAGACGCAGTGTATTGCAGGCTGGTTCGGTCCACGCAAGGACTAGATCGCCCTGATGGAGATTTCTGCGGGAAATTAAAGTGTCTTGGAGACATTGGGCTTCTGTGCCCGTGGGCTATTGGGGACTTTGGGGGCTGGTTATGCTTGTCATAACTGCAGCCAGACTGGGGAGTGTAGTAGCCCGATGAAGAAGTGCTGGATGCAATGGAAGGACTTTTCTGGGGGAATACGAAGTGGCGAGGGCTTTTGGGCGTGTGCGGCTTAGGAGAAAGGGGTGGATAACCTCCGGGGCTGTTCACCGCCATCTTGGTCACTTGAATTATCACTCCGTCACCATTTCACTGTTGATCTGTAAAGAAGGAGACGTTGATGTTATTATTGGCTTCACTGCGTAGCAACGTATTTCTATCGACTATCACATTATTATTTATTACGAAAGTATTATTCTTCCGATATTTTTTTCGTAGGTTACTGTATTAATAAAAAAACACGTAACTAATAGTAATGTATTCTGTGATCATGTGAATCAACCTTTTGGTGGATACGTAAAAGGTTAAAATAGTAAAATTGTATGACAGGCTCAATTCACCCTGCCAGGGTTGCCACAGGCAACGGAAGGATGACGGATGGGTTTTAGTCAGTAAAAGTCTGACTCACCCTCCCACTCCGCCCAGAGCGGGAGAAGTTATTTGCCAATTTCCCAATCTAAAAAAAAAAAAAGGCTCAATTCACAAATCGTGACTCTTCTACAAAATTAAACAATATTTTGTCGTTTCATAGTTTCATGAGGACTTAAAATCTAGTTTAAAATATTAAGGTTAATCAAAATACCAAAAAACATGGTAATGCTGCCCGTCTTAGCTAAGTACCTACATGACCAGTCGATAACGAAGCAGAGGTAAGGTTTTTCGATGCCATAATTAGTTTTAGCTAGGATATAATTTTATTTTATTTTAATAATTTGTTAGTTCATTTAGTATAAGAAGTTTATCCACTGTATACATATATTTTTCTCTTAATTAATAAAAAAAATTTTAATCAAATACCACAATATTGTATGAACTTCCTTGATTAATTTCGCCAACGTATACCTGAAATTACATACACAGACACATTTGAAATAGCACAGACACCAAACCGAAACAAACCCAGTTGGAAACAAAACGTAAAACAAAGCATACGCAAACCGTAACCGTGTGTCCGTCAATATAAACAAAACTTGCCTGTCAAACAGCGGACCGTATTTAAACTTTTCCGAACCGTCTCTCCGGGAATTGCGCCAGAACTTCCGAAGGGACTCGAAGGATGAAATAAAACTGATTTCAAAGACGAAGTTTACAAGATCATTGTTTTTTTTGTTTTGTTTCTTGTTATCCTGTTTCTGTTTAAGCTGAGTTATTTGTTTACATTCGTTTTGTAAAAATATGGAGAAGATTTTTTATGGACTTTTAAAAGTAATAGCTTGAAGTCTCTGAAGTACTTAGGTAATAAAGAAACCTTCATTTATAACGTTTATTTTCTATTGTGGCGAGACTTAAAGCCAATCTGATATTTGAACACGCTTGATGGATGAGACGAATAAACTTAGCTCCATAATTTATTTAAGTATATTCTTTTGGAAATCTGTATCTTAAGATGGATTGTCCATAATCCATCTTACAACGCAATAATTACTAGCTTTGAAAACAGTATAACCATTCAAAACGTCACAATAATATTGTGTGAATATACAATAGGTTCTCAAGTATGGTCCAGTATTTAAAAAAAACATCACAACGGGAAGAACATGTGATTCTCGGCTTTGTTATGGGTATCTTTATACCCGTTATCAGTCATTTTAGTAAGTCAATCTGCCTAGCCTTTTCCCAACTATATTGGTTTTGGCTTCCAGTCTAACCGGATGCAGCTGGATACCATTATTTTACATGGAGCGACTGCCTATCTAACCTCCACAACCCAGTAACTGGGTAATACGATACCCCTTGGTAAGACTGATTATCAGTCATTACTATAGTAAGTACTAGTTTTATTTAAAAACAATTAAACCTCTCTAGCTAATCGATTTTCCCAAAGAAAAACAGAACCATTCTTATTCTATTACACGCCGTATATTCCAGTGGCATTAGTTTCCTCATCCTGATTAAATAAACGTCAGCTGTCGAGTGTTGCAGTTAATCTACGCGATAATCCCCACACATGCCGCGCGACCGCTCGCCCGCACGTTTCGGTCGTTAATGTCATTAATACGGTCACTACCCCCACCACCGCGGTAATACGAGATAGTTATCGTAAATACCTACATTTTTATTTGCTGTATTCGAGTCAGTGAAGAGCCTTGATCTTTGTGTTGTGACCGGGGTGTTGGTACTTACTAAACATTAGAAATTGCTTTAGGTATCATATAAGGAATCTCAAACAATTTTTTCAGGTATCCTCTGAACTTTAGGCATATGAAAGGTTTGAACTATGCTTTCCTAGTAGTAGATTAGATGCCCAATCAGCTCTTCGCTTTATTTAATTTTTTATATACTTGTACATAATTATGTACAAGTATATAAAAAATCAATGACCACAATCAATCAATCAATGACCAATGATCAATGATCAATGACCTTGTACTCATCATTATCAATAACTTTCACTATGGGACCGAAGCTGCGATCGCGAAAAAAAACTCAGCTATTCCCTACATTTCGACGAGATACACGAACATAAATGTAGGGAACAGCTGATTTTTTTTCGCGATTTCAGCTTCGGTCCCATAGTGAAAGTTATTGATACTGATGATTACAATGACTCCTTAAGAGTTTTGGGTAAACAAAAACTAAGGTTGTATATTTTAGTGTTACATTGTATATTATATTTGAGATTCGTCAAGTGTATATATTTAAATACAGTAGTAGATAAGATGCACATTATTATCTATTGCTTTGGTAGACATTCTAAGACCAGCACTCTATTAGGCCAAGTGCTGTTCCTCTTCTATCTCTCGAGATTAACTACGGCCTTTACCAATCTAGTAACAATTACGACATCAGCCTCTCCTACGCCATACCACTCGGGTCTCTGGTTCCGCATCCAGTTTATCCGTCTTCTTCCTTTCGTGTGGTTAGTGACTAACCTGGTGTCAGAGTTTTAAAGCCACCCATGGGCCTCTGACTTGGTTTCACATGCCGTCGTGAAATATCTCTCAGGCATGCCGGTTTCCTCACTATTTTTTCTTCACAATTTTGAAGCTGATGAAAATTGTGAAGAAAAAATACGCACATGAATCCTAAAAGTCAGAGGTGTGTGCCTTGAGTTCGAACTGGAGTCCGAACAGCATATTACAGAAAAAATATTTTCTTATTCAGACACTTTTATCGACTTACGAACAAGCCCTAGTTGACATAGACCAAGATGTTTAAGAATGAAAAGAATTACTTACTACGTTACAAATAAGTACCGCTAAGCGAAAACCAAACTAACACGTGTTCACAGCGTCACTAAAATGGCTGCCGAAACATCACGGATGGTACAACTTTTAGCGATGCATTTCATATTTACTAATATCTCTTTACTTAACGATGCTATTCGTGGTGGAACAACATACCCCTGGCTCTTTAAACCCCGACCTGCCCTAAATGTTTACCAGCAAATAACAGATAAAATATTTCCTTATTCAGACACTTTTATCGTCACAAGTACACGCCCTAGTTGACTAATATCAGTGATCTTGACATCCGTTTACGAGTATGACGGGTGTCATTACTTAACGCTAAATTAAACTTGGCATTAATGATGTCTAGTGTCCGACTGTAGTCTCTGTGTCGGCGAAAAGCTCTTGGGAGTTTCTGTTTTTGAAAAAATTTGGCCGAAACCGAATAGGTATTGTAGAGGAGAGTATACTGATTGCTTGATGGCTGAGTGAATCTTATATTTTATTTATTTTAGCCATAATTATTATAGAGCTAATACCTATAATACCTATGCAAGTATTATCTTAAGTTAATATGTTGGCTTTTTGATTCATTAAATTGGCACATATAAGAAATAGTAATTAAATCTCTCTTTAATTATTTAAACAAACACAAATAGTTCATGACCCAAATCCCACGTCTGTGTAAACTAGTTATTAAAACCTATTCAATAACCTTTATTTGCAGGATCCTTTGCAAACAGAAACCCCTTTATAATATTATTACTTATGTAGGTACATTTAGCACGAAAACATTTACACGAAGTTTGGTTTCGGCCGAAACTAAAATGTTGGGGTCGGCGGGTTTCGGCGTCGGCGTTCGGAAAAATATTGACCTTGAGGCAAACACTAGTGAAGTTCGCATTCGCAGTAAACTAGCGATTTTAATTTCACGCTTCGTCCATAATGTTGGGAAATCGGTATTTTCTATTTGTCGCACCAGAAATAACATTTTGCGGATAGTGTGGGACATTTACTGAATGTTGGTTTGGTTGTAATCATTTTTTCAAATCCGTCTAACAGTCGAATTTGAAAAAATGTAAGGCTGTCAAATGCAACAACATTTTTTCAAATGTGACTAGTGGTTGCAGAGATAAGCGCCGTCAAACAAAAAAACAAACTCTTCAGCTATATTATATTAGTAAAGACAGATAGATACACAAGCCAGGATAGACTTAAAATTTAAACCAACACTACATCCAATCCAGATTTCGTCGATACTCGTTACATCGGCGGCACGAAAAACGACATGAACCAAAAATGGAACTTGCCCGAGGCGCTTTTAAAATCCCCTCGTCGGATTTGTACTGTTTTGGGGATTTCAGCTTTACTTTTATAAAAAAACCCTGTTAGTTTATTTTGGTATAGATGCAAATGCAATAGGACGAGCCCTCAGCCGTGTCGATTCGATGCGTTTCATGTGAAATGAATCCGCACGGCTGGCTGTGTAAATGTTAGATTTTCCACCTCGGTGAATTTATTTTTTCTGCAGTCTATGTTCACAGACGCGTAGTATGATACTACGCCATGTAGTCCCAGGAAAAAGAGACTACTGTTTTCATACTGTGGCCACAGCTCCGCAAAATCATTGAAATAATAAGCGACTCTTGCAACCACACAATAAAGTGCATGTACAAATTAGGTCGCACAGTGCTAATTACCGACAGTTATATTCACCTAAAAGTTGCCTCTCTTTCTATCGCGTTATATATTCTGACTATGTTACCCCACTGAATTCGACAAGTGGAGCCCACCGCGCACTTGTAGCTTCATACCTAAAATGCAGAGTGTCCCATCTGTATTCATCTGTGCTGTGGCTTATAAAGAAGACGTAAGGAAACCAGTTAATATTAATAAATGTTTATGTGACTTATCTATTTTGGGATCCTTTGATTGATTTGTAGGAATTAAAAGACGAATTAAATAAACGTTGAGCTCCTTAAGTTCTGAGTGGAGTTGCACGATCTGCATAAATGCGTGCACTGACTGGACAGGTCCACTCAATCTGTGTGGTTCTTTCCCCAAAAGACCATTTCAGACAACAATCTACATGGTCTTTACATGATTGATTATGTCTGGACTTTAAAAGAGACTGTGACCTTTGCGTTTGTTTCGGCCTTTCTTCTCAGAGTAGTCAGATAGGAAACGCCGACCTCATCTAGTTTTTAAAATATGATTGACGTGTAAAAGTGTTTGTACAAACTTAATTACTAAAATAAAATCATTTAACCCACGGAGTTTTTTCTTTAAATTAACATAACAAGTTATATTACTCTACCTAGTACTTGCCTTTAAGGCCATAAAACCAAACAAGATGATAAAGAAGCTGAATTGATAATATCATTTAATTCAATTCTACGAGTTTATACTAGGATCAGCAAAGCATGCAATAATATGTAGGATTTGATTTGATCCAGTTGACTTTTTTGTGCGTTAATAATGTGTGGTGTCATCACAGAATAATTATCTATTCAGATTTAATAAGAGAAAAAAGTATTTTAAAGATTTTGTAGGTAATTGAGGAAGGCATTTCAGTTATTATTTCATTAAAAAGGTTCCATTCGAGGCCATGGTCGGATTTTAGAAATATTATTATGAGTGAATTGCTTTTATACTCATTAACGTTGTGTGTACTTAGCATAGAACATAGTTCGTCAATTTATATTCCTAAGCATTCTTAAGTACTTAGGTACTTTTTACTAAGTTAAGGTTAAGGTTCGTAAGTTAAATGCTATTTGGAGTAAGTAAAAAAATTAAGGTAACTTTGAAGAATCTGCCTTTAATGGTCCTTCGAGCCGGATAGTAAAGGTGTGCCAGAAAAGTGAAATAAAATTTTGCCTTATAGATGTCACTTTATAAGGAAGCTAGATGGCTTTCTACGAAGCTTTAGTTACCCAAAGTATCAACTAAACGAGGGAAACTGTAACTTCCCGTTGTTAGCACCAAGTTTAACAAAAAGATCGAGAAAATTGATATCCTTTAAGAGTTTTATATTACAGACTTTCATAATGATGGCTAGATTATCTATAACAAATTTGTAGCGCTATTATCTAAAATAACACTACAAAATTCTTACGATATTGAGGCGAGAACCCGCGATGTATTTAAAAATGTTCTAGTCTTAACTTACAGTCCGGCCATCGAGAGAATGCGTTCTTGACACCTGTCAGTTTCATACTAACGAATTTGTGTTTTGATTATTAGTTCCTTATTGCTACTAGAAATTGTCCAACTGACAGGTGTCAGGAACGCATTTTCTCGGCGGCCGAACTGTTCAGTGGTTCATCGTCCATACATTTGACAGGACTTGAACAACGTCCGATTGTGTGGTATTAGGATAAGAAGAACATCAATTTAGTAGCATAAGGACTTGAGAAGCGTCGAAATGTATGACACAATATCTTAATTATGTCCAAAACTACATAACAGTATGGCAGTTTGAGTTAAAGGTAACTGTGCCCTCATGTTCTGCAGAATTGCGATATGAAAACCTTCGCGTTGTCAGACTGCCAGGAGTTAATATTAGGTAGACTGTGGTACTACTGTACATGGCCTGATGCCTCTAACCAGAGGATACGGGCGTAAAGTTCACCCACATCTCTCAGCGCCTCGAACCATCGCCCACACACTTTGGAATAAATTGCGTCTTGAGGTTAGAAACTAAAGATAATTAAGTCAATTATTGACTTTCCACGTGCTTAAGGCTATGATTTTGTAAAGTTAGTTACACTGCCTATACATATACATGGGCAGGATAATGTATAGGGACTAACTTATCACATAATGAAATTCATAAAAAGGCATTGGTTTTTATGAGGTATTGTGTTTTGTGTACAGGGCATTTTAAATGTATTGTCGAAACGTCAACTAGCTTCATCTTTCTGACTGACCGACCCCTTGACAATTCAAAAGTGCCTGTAATTGGTTCATTTGAAATAAATGCTTTGAGTTTGAGTTTGGGTTTGAAACTGCACAGACTGATATCGAATAGCAATGAAAAAGAAAATCTCGAGAAAGCACACTTCCCTGTGCGTATGAAAGTACATGTCTGCTTATCTTCCAGAAACACAAGCGCGAATATGTATGGCTAATAAAACACATAGTTAAATGGCCATAACTGTCAGTCAGAGGTATAATAGTCCCCGAGCGGCTATTAGTAACTCCAATTGCCTTAAACATGGAGGATTATAAAACGTAGATTGTTGAACGCAGATTTTGTTCTGTGTAAATAATTTTTTGTATGTAAGTATTTCATGTTAAGAAGTTAAGTGCCCCAAGAAATATGATTGGAATTGATTGTATTATATTATTCATACCATATATTCATACCATAGGCATTTTCTACCAGTCCAGTACAGTCAGTATCCAGTTAGTTGTGATAGTTCGGATGTTATCAAAGATGTCTAAGCGATAATGTAAGAGGATGGGTAGAACTGTTAAACCTTTTTTTTGGCTGGGAAATTATCAAATAACTTCTCCCGGTCTGGGCGGAGCGGGAGGGCGTGTCTTACTGACTAAAACCCACCCGTGGTCCTTCAGTTGCCTGTACCGCAAATAAACGTATTTTCTTTCTTCTTCTTTCTTCTTCTACGTTGCCAGGGGCCACGGTATCCCTTCAGACTTTCCCGCGACCCCGGCAGAGAACTGTTAAAACTAAAGTGGTGATTAAGAAGCATTTTTTCTATACAGCATCGTATTGACGTCTTTCAATTTCGAATCTCTGAAAGATCGTTCAGACGAGCAGTATGGTCATACTGCCCGTACTGTGAGATCTTCACACTAAACAAAACAAATGAAGTGATTTGCAGTAATCTGCAAAACGCTATTTCACACTAAGCAAACAGACCCTGAAGGGCCTGTGGGTACCAGGACGGGGAAAGGAGCACTTTTAAAAACACTTTTAGAAGCTTAGCTTAGCTTGGAGGCCAAAATATCGTGTTGTGCCTTTTAAAAAACAGCAGTGGTACCTTTTTCATTGAAACATACCTAAGAAATAGGACTCAAAAACTAACTGGACCAATTCAATTTTGAACAGTACCTCCTCCAGCCCCTCTATGTTACCCCTCAAAACTCAACAGCGTAACAGGTTATTGTCCCACGTAACGACAACGCTCTTAAAATTACATTGTCCTTTGAACAAGGTTTTACAACTCCAAAATAAAGGAAGCCATACACTTTACATCGTCGGCCCATACAATACATTTATTATACAATTTTTATCACTGGCCTGTTTACGGCCGGAACCTGAAATCACTTTCACACAATAGGAAGATACAAAAGGGACACTTTGGAAGACATACAAAAACTTTATAGTCGAGTATTGTACCGTAATTTGAGACAACGATATTATAACGAAACTGCCACATAGCCTATGTGACAGTTTGGAGCGTCGTCTCTCTCACTCACACCTATGTGACATATTTTATGTAGGTATGAGTGAGAGAGACAAAGCTATATAGCTCTAAAGTACATTATGCCATAAAAATTGTTTTATCACAGCAGTTAAAATTTTTAACAATATCCCAAAAGATATTAGGGAACTCCCTCTGAAATATTTTAAGACTAAATTACATAAATGGCTCATAGATAATACTTTTTATAGTGTAAAAGAATTCTTTGATAAGAAAGTAAATGATAAATATTGTTACTGATTTACTGATAGAAATATACTGCTTAGATTTAAAACCGTTAATAAACATTGTCAACATTTTAGAATTACAATTTTGTATTAATAAGTATAATGACTGTTGCCTATACTACTGTTAATATTGATGCTAGTTGCATAATTTTTAGGAACTACTTTTCCTAAAAAATATTTGTATGCCAGTCCATGGCGAGACATGTAGATCATAACCCTATTATTAAGACCATTATTGTACCATGTTTAATGCAAATAAATATATTCTATTCTATTCTATTCTATTCTATTTTTGACGACATTTCGAGGCTGCTCTGGCATACCGCATGACAATAAGCTGTTGGTTACATCGTGTCACATTATCACATACCGATGTCGGCCCGACATCGTCGGACTATATCGGGACGACATGTCGTTGTCGTTATCGTCGCAGTGTGAAAACGGCCATAGACCCCCGAAAACTCAAGAAAATCATACCGTTTGTGTTTAACAAATAAGCCTTCTAAGAAAAATACACCTTACCTACTCCTACTACAAGCTAACCTTCTGTACCTTCTCACACTATACCAAAAGGACCAATTTTGTCTATCCATCGTAAACTGAAGCCACTGAAGGCCGGAGGGTGTCTCATAATTTGTCCTTTGAGCCGCGTCGTTACTTTTCAATGGAGTCACCCGCATCAAAGTAATCGGCGTCTATTCAGTTGGCGTGTCGTGACGTAAGCATGTAAGTCAATATGGATGGATATCATTTTCGAGATGATGTTAAGTTATGAGTGGGTGGTTGGTAAGATTTGGCAATGATATAATAAGTATTTGATTAGGTTTAGAGGGAAAATGGAAATAAAATGGTGGTAGAAGCAGTGGCTTAAATTAGTCAGATAAAAATTTAGGCACTGGACTCTGTTACTTACGACCGACCATACGACCTTCAGTAAAGAAAAAGTACGCTACCAAGAAGAGAGCACTCCCTCTATACAGGATGGCCAATAAAGAAGTATAACTTTTTTTTAGCTCCCATTCTGATTTAAGAATGGGAGCTAGCATTTTAACTAAATAATAGACACCAGCAGTCTTTGGTGTCTATTATTTAGTTAAAATGCGGCAAATTTGGTATGCACAGTCTTTATAAGACCTCCACCGTAATACTTTCATAAATTTTATCTCGAAGTTTTTAAACTAATTTAAAAACGACCCAATTTTTCTACAAATCATTAAGAGTAACGAATACCATTTTGATCGCTGAGGATTTCGAGACACGTAATGACTTTTTTTCTGTGGGGTTATCTAAGGGGACTTGTCGTGGTCAAGCCTGAATACGAAAAGCAGAATATTTGTGACTTTGTTAGTGGGATACCTAATAAAGTATGCGAAAATTATGAAATTTAATGAAGAACACGATAAAAAGCGATCGCATTTTTCAGAATAAAACAGGAGCACATTAGGCAGATCTAATTCACTGTATAAAATTGCCAAGCCTGCATAATATACTTATAGAAAAATATCTGGGAATTTTCGTTTGTCATACAAATAATATTAATTGTTTTTTTTAATATATTTTATTATAAATAATATATATATATATTTATTATACTATTATATATATATATATTACTATTATTATTATATATTTTTTTGGCCAACCTGTATTATTCGAATTTTCATAAAAAAGGTAAAAGCTGCGAAAAGAGCGTCGAATTGTAAAAATTGCTTCCATTTTGATATTCCACATTTTAATTATACCTTTAATACATTTTACGTTCTGTTCTTTGTTTTCGTTTCATATTCGAATCAGTAATTACTGTCTCTCACGGTGCATGAAAATGGTTAATTATTGAGTCTTCATTATTTTCATACAATATAATACGGAATATGAAACGATATGAAATTGGGCCAATACCAAACACAAAATAAAATAAAACAATTGTTAAAACTTAATTTCCATTTTTAGGGTTCCGTACCCGAAAAGAGACAAACGGAACCCTATTACTAAGTTTGTCAGCGGGCTGTATCTCATGAACCGTAATAGGTAGACAGTTGAAATTTTGACAGATTGTGTATTACTATTGCCGCTAAAACTTTTTATGATATGAGGAACAGGGTGTAAAGTTCACTCATCTTCTATAGAAAAGGAAGAATCCTTCGACCAGACGGGTGTCGTGTCTGGCGGGCAACTGCCCAACGATTGATGTCGGGGAAGTTATATATCGTCGGTTGGAGTCATTACATCTCTAAAATTTTGTGTTTTGGACTAAGTATGCAGAATGATAAAAAATCAAATGCATACTTAGTCCAAAACACAAAATTTTAGAGATGTTCCAGTAATGACTCCGACCGACGATATATCGTGTTCGCGCGGTAGACTCTAATCGCGCGATGCAGGATTTGTGTGACGGCAGGATTTTGTGTGACGTCAGAATTTTGTGTGATGTCAGGTCTTCGATGCGTAGTTCGCATGTGGCGATGTAGATGCCGTCACAACAACATTTTTTTTTTAATTATCAAAAGAGCTCTCCGTACAAGAAACGTCGTGTGCGAGTCCAACTCGCAATTGGCCGATTTCCTTTTCAATATATTATCACCGTTTACTTCCATTTGATCTCCACTAAAGTAAAATTGATACGTATCCGATGATACCTACAACGACAAAGGACCTTTGATCGCAAATGAATGCAGCCAACATCCAATATTGGAAGTCACGGCAATACTCCAATAGAGTGTTACTTGTTGATAGCTAATGGTTCAATTTAATGTCAACGAGCTGCAATATCCAGCTGGATAAATGAATAAAAGATTAATGAAATGCGGACATTGCGATTTCCGGTTTACCTACTTAGCAAAATGACAATTCTGCATTTACCGCGAAAGCGTCAGGGTGGCCCGCGTAATTCAAATATACATTTTCAAAATGTCAGGATTCTAGAACTAACGGCGCGTCTGTCAGTAAGTGAATTTAATATTTTTAATAAATATAGAAGACGCTCAGTCATGAACGTCGAGTTAAAACCGACTCTGATACAATGTCGACTGAGATAGACATCTCAGTCGACATTGTACCAGAATCGGTTTTATACCAGATGACATTTTTTACCGTCTCGAGAATAATATGGTGTGTTCTGTAAGTGGAACAGAAGCCACGCACGAGCATATTTGCCTAGTACCATCGAGATACAAAAGTTCCGAATATCCTTAAAAAATCATGAAAACTATCCATCCTACGACCCGTGCGAAAAAGTAACAAAAAAACTTTTAAAAAAATCTATGCCATAGGCTTCTACTCCGTTCACCTATTATACCCAATTTTTTTTCGAGACGGTGAAATATGTCGTCCGATATAGTGACACGTAGAGCAAAGTTCTAGGACCTATCTTAAATGTGCAAGTTAGTTTAATTGTTTTTTGTCTTGCGCTTACACCTCCACAAACGCCTCAACTGTTGGCGACTAAATGTTTTATTTTGGTACACAGATTGTTTGTGGCACTAAGGCCCAAATAGATATCTACTTCAATTCGACATAATCAAAAAAAAATAATACTCACGAAACTGTCTGACTAAGGTAATACATTTTTATTGAAATTATATGTGGTTACAGAAATCATAACTATGAAGCCTCTGAATCCGAAACTGAGAAAAAACCTGTATTTTAATCCCAATTTTATATATAATATAAGTATAAGCATATTTTTATTAACAGAATACATAGCTATATTCCTGGTACCAGACAACCGAGCATCCCCTCAGTCACGTGGTCCTTCCGTCCTTCACTATAAATAGAAATACGTCGAATGGCGCCCCAGCCTTCCCTCGGGCGTCATATAGGAAGTACGCTAAGGGATTACGTCAAGGGAATGGTTGGAAACATGTCCTTGAACTGCGTTGGAACGAAGGACCAATTGCTTTAAAGGATGGTGAAGCTACAGCTAACAGGCAAATAGTAATAAATAATATTCACTCGCTCAAGTAACCACTGCTAAGGTTCCGTGTGGTGCCGGACGTAAAGAATTGTACCTTCCCATTTCTTTCTGTGGGTGTTGTAAAAGGCGACTAAAGGACTCACTAGAGAATGGGCAGAAGCGTTCTCTATGCATTTTAACACCATACTGCGATCACCAACCCGCCTGCCAAGCGTGGCGATGATGGCTAACCCATCTTTTCCCATTTAGGGGAGGCCTATGTCCAGCAGTGGACGTCTTTCGGCTGAAATGATAGGTTACCACTAATCCAATTAGGTTAAGGCACATTATAAACTTATAACTCTAAATAACCAGAGAAGTACTTGGTAGAAAATGAAGGTCAGGAGTAACTTTCAAGTCTAATCAGGTGAGGATGTAGCAACTGCCATTAAACATATACGTCCCAACCATTGTATACTGGGCCAGACAGCAAAATGATACTAGGCCGAGTGTGTAAATAATTTCATCACCACTGCTCTCAAAACAGTGAAGGAATATCGTGAGGAGACCGGCATATCCTAGAACCAAAAATTCGAAGACATGTGACATCTATCAACCCGCATTGGGCCTGCGTGGTAGATTACCAGCCCACTCCCTCTCAAAGAGAGGACGCCTCTGTCTCAGCACTGGGAACATTATGGGCTGATTAATTGAGAGAGTTGGGTGGACGAGTAGGTGTTTACACGTATTTTTAACTAGGCACCGAGTCAGTCAGTCGGTTCACATAAATCGCAGGAAACGGTAGGGTGCTGTGAGCCACGTGAATGTTTATACCTGCCGAGTGGGTAAAGTGAGTCAGTGCGGGGAAGCGCGGGGATGGGCCCTCGGTCTAGTAAATAGAACAGAGTCCGAATGACTGTCTCGCTCTTTAACTCGGCCGAGCACCCTGTGATGTTATTTACACGTACCGAGCACTCAGCCCAGAGCACTGTCTCACTCGTGTGATCAAGGCGTTAACACTATTATAAGAAGTTAGACGAGTTGTCGTAGGTAATTCTGGGCGTCTGAATGCCCGTATTGTCACTAATATTCATAGGATGATCGAGACTATAATACCTACATTATAAACATAATCTAATATTGCTAAGAAAACAGTATTTAATTAGAATAGTACAAAAAACCGGACATAAAACAAATGACTAGCGCTTAAAAACGTAAAGAATACAAGCAAAGATAGAAAAACAAATACTACAAACTTACCAAGGTAACCACGACCTCAATTAACGTTTTACAACTATAAACAAAAACAAGCGATACATTTATCCACGAAAACAAAAGATCTACTTCCATTTTCAAATAATCAAAAATTGGTTTTTAAAAGCGTTTCTCGTAAGCAAACATTTTATGCATTTTATCGATTTAAGAGCGTAGAGAGTACGCCACAGGAATATGTGTGCAATGCACTTGACTGTAAAAGCGAATGGGGCGCGCTGAAAGGTAATAGAGGTCAGGGCTGCTAGTTGGATTTGTCTATTTTCATTTAAAGCACGATTTTATGAGGCTGCAAATCTTGTGAAGGTTATGGCTGTGTCCAAATTAATTTTAGTATTTTCTCTAGTTGGACGACCAGACGCAGTTTTCGCAGTGATTTCGCTCTGAGTATCTTAGTACTCAGCGCTTGTCCGGCGTAGGAGGCAATGCGTTAATGTCGCATTGTCGTCGCGTTAACGCCGCGTAAACGCCGAGTAAATAATCTATCGACGTAAGAGCGTAGAGAGTTTGCCTCAGTGTTTGTAATGGTCTTGACTGTGCAAGTGAATGGGTCGCTAAAAGGTAGTGGTCAGGGCTGCTAGTCGTATTTGCCTATTTTATTTGAAGCTCACTTTTATGAGGCTGCAAATCTTGTTAACACAACCATAACAATGGTGGTGTCTAAATTCATATTGGTTATATCTTATATGTATCTTTATTGACTGGAAAGAGAAGAGAACGTCAAATTGACGCTGCTGTAATGTTTACTCTGATCTAGTGTCACTTTATCGAAAATACGTTGCGTTATCGTGGTGTAAACGCAGCGGAGATTTTTGATGAGGCCCAAGGGTCGTTTGGCTTGACCAGATGCAAAGGGCAGAAGTCAATGATAGTGCAAGCTTTTCAGAAATATTGCTATTTTTATAGATAGGTTAAAATTTTACGTACATATATCAATAGGAGTTCGCTTCAATATATTGTGTGTATGCTTTGCTCTTGAATGTGGAAGCAAATGCCAAGCACTGAAAGGCAATACAAACGGAAATCGTACCTTATTCCAACATAAATAGGCATATTTTCCTACAAAAACGACATTTTAGTTTCTTAGAATAGCTGAATATCAAAGTTGTCGTATTCTTGATTTGACTTGGATTACGTTATTTTATCCTCAGGGAGGATAAGGCTATTTATACCTTAACCTTTTGTGAACGAGTGATGTCAGAAATATTACAACAAAAGTTATTGTTAGCTGCAGGATACCGGGTAAAGCAATTTTATAGCTTGGCTATTTTTAGTTTACATAAACCGGGTATGACTTTTATCTGGCTTTGGTTCCAATTTTAATGTAGGTAGTTAATTAAGCATACTTAGGGATATGATAGGCAGTCGCTCCATGTAAAATACTGGTAAACAGCTGCATCCGGTTAGACTGGAAGCTGACCCCACCATATTTGGGGAAAACCTACACAGATTGATTGATTGTAGTTAACTAAGCATATTACTCATAATCAGCCTATAACGTTCCCACTGCTGGGATTCAGGCCTACTCTCTTCGAGAGGGAGTGGACTGTAATCTACCACGCGGGCCCAGTGCGGGTTGGTAGATGTCACATGTCTTCGAATTTTCGGTTCTAGGACATGCCGGTTTCCTCACGATGTTTTCCTTCACCGTTTTGAGAGCAGTGGTGATGAAATTATTTACACAAAGTAAAGCGCCTGTTAGGGTTCGAACCTACGACTTACAACTCGTAAGTCGGGGCCGTTACCACTGAGCCAACTTACGTTATTTGTCTACAGTCAAGATTCTCTGTAAAAGCTGGTTTATTTTCCTTGCTATTTTTAGTGACAGCCCTGAGATGAACATCGGGCATAATACATCGAAATGTCACGAGTGCTATCATGCTATATATGTAAGTAGGTAAGTAGGTAGTAGGACCAATGCAGCATGCATTTTTACTCACATAAACTTCAATTTGTAAGCTTCGAATGATGGTTGACTTAGATTTTATTAGTAAGCAGCCACCAAGCAAGTATACAGATTTGATTGGAGACTCAAGGATGAATGGACTTTATTATTTAGCAGACCAAAGACAGAAATGATTGGTCAAGAAATTTAGCATCAGAGAGCAATTGATCAGTGGTCGCCTAGTGATAATTTATTTCATCACCACTGCTTTCAAAACAGTGACGAGAAACATGGTGAAGAAACCAGCATGTCCTAGAACAAAAAATTTGAAGGCATATGACATCCAGCGATCAGCACTGGACCGACGAGGTGGGATTACAGCTTACAGACCACTCCCTCTTATAGAGAGAAGCCCTGTGTCCCAGTAGAGGGAAAATTATAAGCTGATTCAAATCAACCTGCCTTTTCTCAACTATTTTGGGGTCGACTTCCAGTCTAACCGGATGCAACAGAATACCGGTATTTTACATTGATCGATTCATTATCTATAATTCAGCTACGAGCCGCTCAATTATAGGCTGTTTATGCTATGCTTATGCAATTTTGCATCATACACTTGTAAAGCGTAAAATCACACAATGATTGGTTCTTGATTTTCTATGCAACCCACAGTCACATAATAAGATTACACAGACAAAGCTTGATATAATCGGCTTCTCGCGGCACGTACGCAAACGCGTCGGTGTGATATTTAGGAATGCACCAATCACAACAATTCGATTGCATATAGAGGTTGATTTCTGTGAAATATCAACACATGTAACACTGAATCCCATTCGAAACGAAATGTCACCTGTAATCACATTCCTCACTACACAAGTTTGACCTAAATACTCTAAATGCCAGACAAATCTGTTTGACGTGTAAATAGCCATATTAACGTAACTCTGACCCTTTTAAACGTTACGAAATAGCCTATCAATAGTGTCAGCTAGTGGGCCAGAAAGTTGGAGAACACTCTGTCAAGTTGGAGTCTATAAATCAGGGGAGAGATGGATACATATAACGTTGGCGGAAAGAATGTTAAGTAAAGATGTGTACATATGGGGGAATTTGGAACTAGCGATAGTTTTGGTGATGCAGGATTATTGTAACGTTTGAAGTATATACGCCAGAATAGTTTTTAAATGTAGAAGAGAACACGTATCAGTTCGGTCAATCACTATGAGCACTAGAGAATAATTAATATCTCAGAATATGTAGTACCTTCGCAAAAAAAATTGGCATTGAAACAAGTCAGTGTCCGACTTTGTTCTATAGCTGTTTGACCTCTTTGAAAGCTACTTACTACTAATCCTATACTATTAAACGAGCAATATTTGTATATATATATATATTTGTAATCACGTTCTCGAAAACGGCTCTAAGGATTTCAATTAAAGTTGCAATAATAGGGGTTTACGGGGGCGATAAATCGATCTAGCTAGGTCTCATATCTGGGAAAATTCGTTTTCTCTGTATTTTCACCCGAGCAGAGCTCGGTCGCCCAAAGTTTAGAACAAGATGAGAGATGAGAACAGCTACCTACCTTAGAATAATGACATGGCAGCATTTTTTTTTTTTTTTTGATTGTGGGAAATGATCAAATAACTTCTCCCGCTCTGGGCGGAGCGGGAGGGCGTATTAGACTTTTATTGACTAAAACACACCCGTGTTCCTTCTGTTGCCTGTGTGCCGGGGTCGCGATATCCCTTTCGGACAAACTCGCAACCCCGGCAGGACATGGCAGCATGGAATAAGTAAGTACCTACTATCATGGCATCATGGAATTAGTAAATACCTACTATCATGGCAGCATGGAAATAGTAAGTTCTATACATGGAATTAGTATGAACTATCCTATAGTATTAAATGAGCGTTCTCTATTTTCACCCGAGCAGAGCTCAGTCTACCAGACACTAATAGACAATACAGTCAATGAACTACATATAATTATTATCTCCGTACTCTCCTATACTCTAGCCCTAACATCTCAGAAGAATTGCGTAAAACAGCACAAACGTAGTGATTGATCGAAAGCGCGTTTCACGGGCTCGAGACCTACGCAGTTTATTTACGTTCAATACGGTTCGGTGCTGGCAATATTTAGATACGGTTATAGCGAACTACGGTTTATTGAGCGTCATATTGTTGGTATTTTGAAGTACTCGTAGATCGATGTGATTTTAAGAGTTTTGTAAAAGAGCATTGTGCAATCCACAGTATATTAATCTCGAATATATTTGAAACGGTTGTTTTCAATGATGCTCTGTCTAAAACCATAGAATAGATTGAAAGGGGTCAGATGTTTAATGGAGTTTTTAAATGAAAGAAAAGAGAATCTAATCGACCAAATTGAATGAAAATAAATTCTTTTAGTTTGAGTTTGAATCTAACCTAACTAGCCTTTATTTGAAAAGGCCTTTCTCAATGGTCTTTCTCTACCTTTTTAACATAATTCTGTTTATTGCTAGTGTCAGTCCTTTCGGTAGGAGTCAAGCTCGTCCCGCCATCTTCGCATTGGCCTGCCGCGCTGTCGTCGTGCCCCCTATGGTACCCCATTGGTCGTTTTTTGAGCCCATTTCTCACCTGACATGCAGCAGACATGTTCAAATATATAAAAAAAAAACAGCCTGTTACTGTACCACTGCAGGGCCAAGGCCTCTTCTCATACAGAGAAAGCACGAGCATTGATCACCACGCTTGCTCAAGGCGGGTTGGCGATTTCAGACTTATATTAACTATGAGTACAAAACTACAAACGTACGTAGTATACAGGGAAGTTTTATAAAAATGTGGCTGTTATTGCAGTATATTGTGGTGTATTACGACTTCCACGTGAACGAAGTCGCGGGCAGAAGCTAGTATTAACTATAAGTCCAGGTTTCCTCACGGTGTTTTCCTTCACCGATGTCGGTAATGTCCAAGATAAACTCAGAAAGTACATATGAATTGAAAAAGTCATATTGGTGCTTGCCCAGATTTGAACCCACGACCTCGTGCATGAGAGGCGAGGCCTTGAACACTGGGCCATCACGACATTAAAAAACAATAATGTTTTTAATTAAAATTATGACTTGGTTTTTGTCTTTATTTATTTTTATTATTTGTAGAAAAAAAAATAAGCCTACCTTCGTACACAAATCTTCACATTTATTTTCATCCATCAAATCGGCCGTAGCTAATAATAACCTTCTTGATCATCTACCCAAGGCAAAACAAAGCTATTGTTAGCGTCAGGTTCATAGGTAGGTCGGCGATCGCATTCAGACCATTCATTCATCATTCACTAGTTCAAGGGTTCGTTCATGAACTTCTGACAGTTCAAGATCGAGTTTGAAGTAGGACCTTCTCGTCGAAATTGCTCTGCAAATTCAACGATCTCACTAGTCTGTTTACCATTGTTATTTCAACCTTCTTAGGCAAATATTATTCTAATTATAGGTACATTCAGTTTGAATGTAGCATAAACTGTTTGATGTAGTAATATACAGTGGCTTCGAGGGATTATAATCAGCGGCTTAAGGTAAAGGTAGCTCGCGAAATTCAAATTCTCTTACGTTTTTTGCAATTTGCAGGTCAGCGTCAGTTGAGCTCAAATGTCACGATTTCATAACTTAGTCATTCAATAGAGTAATCTGAACTTAGAGAGCTGTATTGATGATTTTAATGGTTATAATTCTGTACATACATATTTTTTGCGTACGCGGATAATATTTTGATCAACATACAATCTGGCACTCACCTGCAAATTGCAAAAAAACGTAAGAAAAATTTAATTTTGTAGAGTGCCCTGTAGCTTTCACCTTAAGAGTAGGGTAGGCAGAGGTTTCTTAGAAAATTGTATGCCTAGGAATAAGGTTCACATTCGTATGAAGCGCTTACTTAGCAAAGTACAGTCGAAGTGCGGTCTGTGAATCTTACAGTAAGTTTGCTTGTTACCGCTTTCTTCGACATCTAAAGGCGTCATAACAGTAAAACTTCTATTGTGTCTCGTTGACCGTCCGCGAATCGAATGGAGACAGTCTTGACTGGTCTTGTCTTCAGGGTCTAGCCAGATACGATGGACTCAAATATAAAGTGTAGGTATATGTAATAACTGAAAACCTCTTAGGGGTCATTGTACTCATTATTATGAGCTACTTTTATTATGCTACCAAACATGAAATAGTTAGCGAAAAAAAATCTGCTGTTCCCTACTGTTTATATATTCATTTTTTATTGTATAGAACACAATTGAAAAAAAATTTAACGTGATTAACTCCATACAAAAAAATCTAATTAATTTATTTTCAGACAAACTACCAACTTTGGAAGAAATTTTATAAGGATAAAAGTTATCAGGAATATCATAACACGTCATATAAAAAAAATCGCATCGATATTGGAACTTTGTTGCCTAAATCCACTAATTTTCAGTATGGGCCCACTGTGCGCCGGTGCCACTCCGTCGCCGCGCCGCTGCCACTCCGTCGCCGCGCCACCGCCGCTCCGTCGCCGCGCCATCTCCGCTTGATTTTGACATATCACTATAAAGCGAGTGCATTATTGCAAGCGGCGCGGCGGTGTGGTAGCGGCGCGGTAGCAGCGCGATGGAGGCGCGACGGCGACGCTTCGGAGGCGCGGCAATGGGCTGGCAACGTTGCATATACACAGCATAGAGGTTCGGTGGCGGCACGGCGACGGCGTCTTGTCGCTGAGCACTTAGCCGTAGTAATAAGTCTTCATATAAAATACTTTATTTTAGCAAAATTTGCTCGACAGTTTGAATACAACTTTTTCAGAATCACTTACTAACTGGCAACCCCGCACAAAGAGAAAAAGAAATTTGACTTCATTCACTGAACTCAACAAGAAATGCTAACATTTGCTCAATTAGATATTTCTCTTTCTGTTTAACAAAGGAATTATTTTCCTTCATAAACCGCTATGAAATTAATTTTGTTTGTGTAGTAAAGTTTGTGGAAGAAATTCTTTCATTACTCTATGTTTGCAGGTGTATTCAATTTGCTGGTGTTTAATTTTTATTTTATTGTTCTGTGTGTTAATAACTGTATTGATTTCGATTGTATTTATGATTTGTTGTTATATGATTTGTTTTAGTTGGTCTGTTCTGGACTAAGAAAATTATTGGGTAAATGGCTCGTTGTTTTTCAAAATCACAATCAAAAGTCATTTATTCAGATTAGGCTGAGAATTTGCACTTTTTGCTTTCTGAACATCAAATTACATAAGACAGTCCCCCGATACGCCCGCCCTTCGCCATTTCCCAGTGCTTTAGCTGGGAAAAAGAAGTGGCGCAACAAACTCCTCAGCAGCACAGCTGTCTGTTCAGTTGGAAGTATTTGATTCTACTTGAGATTCTATGTTGTGAATAGTAGTTACTTCTCATTTTGTTCTTCTGCCTAGCGTTACAAGTCACGACTTTTACCTAGTATCCGTCTTTTAGTCAAGGTCTGCCTGAAAGGTGGTGCTTGGATCGCTTTGTTGAAATAAACCGTTCCTTACGGCAAGAGCGGTGGCAGACCCACAGCTAAATAAGTGCACGGCCTACAGAAGATCGCGGGGAAGACCTGGATGAGACTTACACAGACCAGGGAA
This sequence comes from Agrochola circellaris, assembly GCA_914767755.1. Lineage (NCBI taxonomy): Eukaryota > Metazoa > Arthropoda > Insecta > Lepidoptera > Noctuidae > Agrochola > Agrochola circellaris. The sequence continues at coordinate 6,040,337 of OU611850.1, read as the reverse complement.
GTATGGGACAAAAGAGGAGGCCTGTTCCTAACCCCTCGTGGAATACAAGCCTAGTGTTATGTGACAATAATTTGTTACACTTCGTTTTCTGAAATAATAATTCTATTAGAATAAACACTGGAAAAATGGCGCCGCGGGAATGTTCTTGAGGTTATGTCGATCGTTTCAATTGACAGATTCGATTTATTGTGACCCAAAAACTATTAGACGTAAATCGAGGTGAAGGGAATTTATTGGACAAACATGGACCTTATTTTCTGTGAATGGATTTTGATACTACGTCTTTGGTTTAATGATAGAAGGAGGTACTAGTTAGCTGTTGCCAGCTACTTTATCTCCATGTCTTCATCATTCTCCTACCCATATCGCAATTTATTTGCGGTCGGTGCAACATGGCTTTTTCTCCCATACTTCTCTTAGACGTCACCTCGGTAGTCACCTCCTTCCAATCATATCTTCTACTTTATCTGCATGTATTTTGTATTAATTATCTAATCATTGTTTTGCTCAAAATAGCGAAACAACCGGGCGTCGTAAGACACCACAATATTGTGGTGTATTACCTGGTGGTACCTCTCGGGTGAAAATAGAGAATGCTCATTTAATTGTTTATGATAGTAGTTCATACTAATTCCATGTATAGTACATACTAATTCCATGCTGCCATGATAGTAGGTACTTACTAATTCCACGCCGCCATGATAGTAGGTACTTACTAACTCCATGCTGCCATGATAGTAGGTACTTACTAATTTCATGCAGTCATGATACGTGATATGTCTACTATACTATCAAATGAGCAATATTTTTATATTGCTTATTTGATAGTAGAGGATAGATAGCGTGATTGCTTTCCGATATTAGCAGAATATAAGCCGTACACATTTATTGCGCAAAAAATGCATTAGGGCCATTCGTGGACTCCGTCCTGATGAGTCCTGCGAACCGTTTTTTAAAACGCTAGGTTTATTAACACTTTACATATTTGAAATCTGTAAATTTGTGTACAGTAATAAGGGATTGTTTAAAAATGCGTATGAATTCATCTCTTTACCAACAAGTGATCCACACAGACTTGTATTAAAGGATAATCCTAAGTCAGCCAAGTATGCAAAAAGCTGCTTTGTGATGTGTGTACGTATATACAATAAAATACCAATCAATCTGCCTAGCCTTTTCCCAAGTATGTTGGGGTCGGCTTCCAGTCTAACCGGATGCAGCTGAATACCAGTATTTTACATGGAGCGACTGCCTATCTGACCTCCACAACCCAGTAACTGGGTAATACGATAGCCTTTAGTAAGACTGGTGTCAGACTTTCGGGCTTCTGACGACTCTTAACGACTGTCAAAGATCCACGAATGACAGCCGGGATCACCGACTTAACGTGCTTTCCGAGGCACGGAGAAGTCTTGGTATTTAAAGATGGTCACCCATCCACGGACCAACCCTGGCAAGCGTACCTGATGGTTCGACCCATGCGGCTGTTATTACTTAGCCACAAGCTCCTGATACAATAAAATACCAAAAGAACTAAAATCATTAAATAATCATAACTCATTTAAAAACAAACTATACAAATGACTGGAAGGACATAATTTTTATGACATTAATGATTTCTTTAACTTGAAAATGTATAGGCACAGGTATCCATGAAAATGTTTATGATGTATCTATGATCTGAATGACTATTATTGTATTTCTAATTGATCTACGACATTCTCTAATTCACCTGTAACTCATTAATAATTATTTTGCATGCAATTGATACATTATTCTGTACAGCTAAACATGTGGACATTATATCAAAACCAGACTGTAACAACTTTATACCATGTTTAAGGCAAACAAAGAGATCTTATATATCTAAGTCTAACAACAAAATTGTATTGTTTCCACTCCCATTACTTCCAAATCCTCTTATTTCAAAAGTCTTCAACTTTGTCGCTCTTTTCTGCAGAACTTGAGTACTGCAACAAGTCTAGCTAGCGGTCAGTACCTATACAACTGAGTTTTATTTTATTTAAGAACTGCAGAAACTCTGCTTAGAAAGAACTTGGAGCGTTGTCACACTGGCGATTTGCCAGCGTGTTTGCAGCGAGTCGATTTGTGAACGTGCTCTCCACGGGTGCGTAGTGAACTAGCCGCGATCACGCGACGTGTTCTTTGCGTTTTCAGAATATCGTATACTCGCTTGTTCAGACCAAATAAACAACCAAGACAGAGCGCTGTCAACAGTGAAGTGAAGCCGGTTTTGTAAACATGTGTGCACTTTGTGTGCTGAAGTTTGATTGTAGTGTCATTTTAAAAGGTTGTAAATGTGTGCGTGTGAGTGTGTATGCACAGAGCGGAGGTGTAGTTTTGACATGCTTCACTGTATTGTTCGCAGTGCTCTGTCTTGGTTTTTTATTTGGTACTAGCTTCCGCCCGCGACTTCGTCCGCGTAGAATAGTTACTTTGAGCTAACGCTAACTTTAACCCGCGACTTCGTTTATATAGGTGAGTAAGTACTGGGTCTTATAATCTTATATCATGTAGATTGTAGGTCATTCTCAAAAAAACTAAACTAATGTTATTTTAAAGTACTTCTGCGTACACTATATTTTTAGTTTTGTTTTCTTCCGCCAGAAGTAGATATTGATTTTCACCAGAACCACATCTCGATAGGGCAACATATAGTTGCCCGTGCGAAAAACACTCTTGGCGTAAATCTATTATGATGTAAAGGCCAATTTTGTTTTAAATTAAATACTTGTGATGAATAACGTATTTATTTGGATAAGGATTAATAATGTTTATAAAAAACACCTTCGCAAATAATGCATTATTTAAGAAGAAATTTGGTTAGCATGAAAAACGTTATAGTGAGGTAACCTTAAAAGATAGACATAATGCTGTCGCGGACTTTCGTTTAGAACTTTTAAAGGGGAACAATTCTATCATACATGATTTTTGAAAAACTAACCGTTTACGCAGCGCACGCAGCGGAAGCTCTCAATAGGAAAAAAAATCCCCCGATTTGGAAACATTCTTCATTGGTGCTCCGCTCCCATTAGTCTTAGCCTATAGCCTTCGTCAATAAATGGGCTATCTAACACTAAAATAATTTTTCAAATCGGTCCAGTAGTTCCTGAGATTAGCGCGTTCAAACAAACAAACAAACAAACAAACTCTTCAGCTTTATAATATTAGTTTAGATTAGATTAGATGATACCCGCTTGTCTCGCTCCGCTCTCTCTTTTACACTCACGTCAATTGCGCTCATTCCGAAAACGTGGCGAATGCTTTGCACACACGTGACGTGCTCGCTAGGTACACACAGCGAGCGTGTTAAGCTTTGTGCAGACCAACGCGACTTGTCGCGCGACGCGACACCGGTTATTGTTATACCGTCAAGTTTTCTTAGAAATTGTATTGTTCGAGTCGCGTCGCGGCGTCGCGTCGCGCTGGTCTGCACGAAGCTTTAAGCAATCGCCTTGCCGGTAACACGCAGATAAATCGTCAGTGTGATATGGCCCCTAGTTTAGTTAGTTTTATTCCTACTAGTTTCATTTAAAGTTATACCTTTGGAGTTAGTTGAAATGGCAGGGTTGGTGGAGTTAGACTGTACGACGAGAACTATTAAATTAGAAGTTGGAATTGTCACATCTTAACTTAAATCCTAACTTAATATTATAAATGCGAAAGTGAGTTTGTTTTTCACGCTAAAACGGCTGAACAGATTTGGATGAAATTTGGCACATGGGTAGACCATGACTTAGGTTAGTCACATTCATACTCATTCGTCCTAAACATTTGGGTCGAGGTATTGAAGTCTTGTATAGCACAGTTGATATGATTTAGTGTTCCATACCCGAAGGGTGCCAAACGGAAACTCATTACCAAGCCTCCGCTGTGTGTTTGTCTGTCTGTCAGCGGGCTGTATCTCATGAACCGTAATACGACAGTTGACATTTTCACAGATTCTGTATTTCTATCGCCGCTATAACAACAAATAATAAAGTTAAAAATTAAATGGCAACCCCATACAAGAACGTGTTTTATTTTTACCCGACTACGGCGAAGCGAAAATTAGGGTTATGATTTTGACCGGTATGTATGTATGTGTGTTCATCTGTTACCTAATAACTTCTAAACTATGTACTGGTCATAATATGACAATGAGGTATCGTCGGAAGCGTCTTAATCGTCCGCTGGTTATAGGATATATGACGTCAAAATATATTCAATATGGCGCCCTCTAGAGAACATAAAATGCCAGTATAATTTTTTTCTTCTTCTAGAAGAAAAAGAAGATTATAATTTTGTAAGTGTACAGGCATGCGACCACGGCTTAACCTTGACCATTTTTGTAATAGGTACAAAAATGGTCAAGGTTAAGCCGTGGTCGCTTTTTCTTGTGTGTGTTTCTTGATTTCTGTATGAAATATTTCTTGTTTCATACTTTCTAGACCGTAATTTTTTTCTAAATTAAAAAACGGAGTGTTAAATATTGTACGATAGTACGGATCCCTTAGTGTCTCTGACTCGCACTTGACCATTTTTTTTTACGATTACACGTATTATGTTGGTCCGATACAGAAAGTGGCTCAATTTAATAGTCTGTACCACAGCCTTAAAAAATATGATCACACCTTTCTGGTACATAACTATATATATACAGGGTTATGTCGGCAATCCGTTAAGGGGATGTAGGAAAGGCCATTTACAACCAAATGACCTCTATGCCAATGTCAACCATTTTCGAGTAATTCGACATTTTATATCTTAAAATATATGAAACTTTTTATTTCATATATTTTAAAATATAAAATGTCAAAGGACTCGAATTTTTTTGACATTTGCATATGAGTCAAAACGGGTCATTTGGTTGTAAATGACCTCTCTTACAACCTCTTAATGGATTCCCGACGTATAACCGATAACCCTATAGATAAACTCCAAGCCAGGCTGTTTACTTACCAAAAACAGTAAACTTAAAGAAAGTGCAACGAACAAGAAGAAACAACACTTTTAAACGATCCCATTCAACCTCGATACTTTCTTCCTCTTACGTCAAACCCCACCCCTCCCTTCCACCCCCTACTTGTATCTCATCAAAGCCATTAGGGTGTAAACTTTTTATGACGTTGATACAGTCCAAGGCAAAAACATCTATTCTTCATTTGAAATAAGATTAGACATTTAAATAAACCTTTTTTACAGTCCGTTCAACCGATTTTGACTTCTATTCCGTTGGAAGGATGACAAATGGCAGCTGCAGTAAACAATTGGTATTGTAACCACTTGTTTGCTTTTAAATGCCATCCTTATGACTACGGTATAGAAGTCAAAATCGGTTGCACGGTCTGTAAAAAGGGTTTCTTTATATGTCGAATCTTATTTCAAATGGAGTATAGTTTAGTTTTCAAAATTTAAAAACGAATTTCGATTTTTGGATTTTGCAAACGAAACTGATTTTGATTCCCTGTTCAGTTGCTGTCATGATGTCATCATCACCATCTGCCTAGCCTTTTCCCAAGTATGTTGGGGTTGGCTTCCAGTCTAACCGGATGCAGCTGATTATCAGTATTTGACATGGACCGACTGCCTTTCTGATCTCTAGAGCCCAGTTACTGGGTAACACGATACCCCTGAGTAAGACTGGTTGTTTTCGGTGTTCTGACTACCCGCACAGTTACTGTAATGTGATAGAATACACTTCACCAAATTATGTGTGCCAAGATGCTATGCACAAGATCTCATCTTTTTTTTTTTTTTTGTATTCTTAATATATTACTTTATTTATGTATTCGGAGCATGTATACTCCATAATGTGTAAGCTGTGGTTACCCGTAATTGAGTGTGCATTACGAGATAATGTATATTCCACGAGTTTTTATTATTATTAAACATAATTGTAATGTATCTCGTTGGTAATCCTTAAATAAATAAATATAACATTTTAGGAGGAAATCGATTTTGAATTTCATTAACTTCTACATAAGTGTACTGTTCACTGTACCCGTTACGTTTTATCGTGACACCCAAGTGTCGTGTTCGAGGACTTTTTGTTAAGACTTTTAATATCAAAAGGTCGTTTCTACGTTCTGGCCATCCAGAGAATGCGTTCTTGACACCTGTCAGTTTGAAAAATTCAAGTAGTAATAAGGATCAAATTCGCAAAACACATATTCGTTCATATGAAACTGACAGGTGTCAAGAACGCATTGTCTCTACGGTCGGAGTGTTGTTCATCTATTTAACCGATGTTTTAGAACAAGACTACAACAAGTGAAATTATTATTTTTTTAAACCCCCGACACAAACATTTCCTCATTTCTCATTCCTACTCCAACATCAGATTATGTTCATCATCTATATTAACCTATTTATTGAGACCATTCCAATGAGCCCAAACACGATACCTGTGCTCTAAGTCAGTAAGGAAGTTGTGTGTCAAAAAATATAAATTCCAGGTGATCCTGTAGCATCAGTTCAAGGTTACTATGTTCTTCTACTATCATTGAAGTAACAGAATACCAAATTTCAAATCGATCAGACCTGTGGAAGACGCTCACATCCATTCATCAACTAGAAAAGAGCTGATAATCTTCAAACGTCTGAACCGATTTTGATAAAAACATGTCTAAGAAGCATCGCTAGAAAGCCTGCTTTCAAATAAAAAAAACCGCATTCAAATCGGTTTCCCCGTTTAAGAGCTACGGTGCCATAGACAGACCCACACACACATAGTGGTCAAACTTATAACATCTTTTTGTGTCAGGGGTTAACAAGAACATGTTAATGCTATAGAAACTATAGATAGAGTACAAGGTTGACTGCGCCGGTAGGTCACGTGGTCACAAGCGCGACTGCTGAACATAGCTGAAGGAACACGGGTGGGTTTTTATGTAAAATCAGTATTTTACACAAAAACCCGCCCGTGTTCCTTGAGGAGCTCGTGGCTAAGTAATAACAGCCGCATGAGTTGATCTAACAGGTTAAGCTATGCTTGCCAGGGTTAGTCCGTGGATGGGTGACCATCTTTACATACCGAGACTCCTCCGTGCCTCGGAAAGCACGTTAAGCCGTTTGTCGGGGATCTGTGACAGTCGTTACGGGTCGTCAGAAGCCCGAAAGTCTAACAGCCAGTCTTACCAAGGGGTATCGTATTGCCCAGTTACTGGGTTGTGGAGGTCAGTTAGGCAGTCGCTCCATGTAAAATACTGGTATTCAGCTGCATCCGATTAGACTGGAAGCCGGTCCCAACATAGTTGGGAAAAGGCTAGGCAGATTGATTGGTGGAAACAATATTACGGCCCACCCGATGTTAAAGGCCTATTCAGATATAAGCGACATCACTGTCACGCCCAGTAGCAATACTGGTCCCAAGTGACTAACCAGAATGCAAACCAGTATCGCTACGGAGCGCGACAGCGATATCGCTTATATCTCACCGCTACTGATATCGCTTATATATCTCCGCTCACGGTCGCGCCCGCTAGCAATACTGCAGTGCTATTCTGTAACCATCTCACCGTGAAAACTTAGGTGAAGTGAGCGTGGAGTGAGCTGTCATTCCACAGGGATTGACACTATTGACAGCTCACTTCACCCAAGTTTTCACGGTGAGATGTTTACAGAATAGCATGGCTGGTCCATAGTGACTAACCAGAATGCGAACCAGTGTCGCTACCGAGCGCGACAGCGATATCGCTTATATCTCACTGCTACTGTTATCGCTTATATATCTCCGCTCACTGTCGCGCCCGCTAGCAATACTGGTCCAAGTGACTAACCAGAATGCGAACCAGTGTCGCTACCGAGCGCGACAGCGATATCGCTTATATCTCACTGCTACTGTTATCGCTTATATATCTCCGCTCACTGTCGCGCCCGCTAGCAATACTGGTCCAAGTGACTAACCAGAATGCGAACCAGTGTCGCTACGGAGCGCGACAGCGATATCGCTTATATCTCACCGCTACTGATATCGCTTATTTATCACCGCTCACTGTCGCGCCCGCTAGCAATACTAGTCCAAAGTGACTAACCAGAATGCGAACCAGTGTCGCTACCGAGCGCGACAGCGATATCGCTTATATCTCACTGCTACTAAGATTGCAGGTTTCATCTTTTACAGATTTCGTGATGAATTACTGCTTTGTGGGAGAATTGTATAATTGGTACATTAAAAGGGTATTTCTTCTTTTCGTGTGGTTAGTGATTAACTTGGTGTCAGAGTTTTAAAGCCGCCCATGGACCTCTGATTTGGCTTCACATACCGTCGAGATATATCTCTCAGGTATTTAAAAAAACAACGTCAAACAGAGTAGGTACTAAAAACATCTAACAAATATTAAGTTTTCCTTGAACATTAGAACTTAAGTTATTTTCCCTTCGATAAAAGCCAGAATTAGTCACCTAGTCTAAAATTAGTCTAAGGCAGGGCAAGGTCTATTCCGCCTTACTGTAATAACGCCTACGGCTATCCCTGGCTGTCTAGCCGATGTTAATATAAAGACCGGCTATTTGCACCCTTTTAGATCACAAGCCTGTTAGCCTGTTTGTTAAGACGCAGATATATGCCAGTGACCTTGAGTGGTTAGCTTGCGTGTCCTGTACTGAGCTCACGCAACGTGTCATAATTATGTAATAGGACTCGCTCTTCCAGGAGCGCTGTCCCAAATTAGACGCATTATTAAGGGGACTACAGGACCTAAACGTGCCTAAACGCAAGTTTTATAATGCCTAAAAGAATATGATCCACTGCAGTAAACAAAATCAGAAAAATATATGATATTCTTCAGGATATATAAAAATGCTATAATGATAATGCTAATGCTAGTATGATAGTGTGTTGAAAACATAATACAACTAATTTGATACGATAGAAAAAAATCATGAAGCTACCTCTAAAAATTTCTTTTAACGATTAAAAATCATATTAATTTACATGCAATCATTCTGATTTTTTGTCAGATTATTCTACAAGCTACATATTAGCATCGCGCTTCTCTTTCATTTCTATGCAGTCCGACAGTGACCGCGGTTTAGCTGTTGTAAGCCTCTTAATTTATTATACATAAAAAAAGACATTTTAATGAAACACGTATACAAAAAGATCAATAATTAAGGTATCTTTAAAATGGGGAAGGTTTCAGAAAAATACAATTGATAGATTTTGCGTGATTCTCAGTTTTTTATCCGCGTTAGACATAACTTTACAAATTAATTTCACTATGTAATATAAACAATAAACATAATCAAAAATATTCCTATATTGTTATTAATAAAATGCTCTAAAGTAACATATTTTTTTTCCAAATCATTAACAATACTCGTTTAGACGTGATATTCAGTATAAAATCATTAAAAGTCGGTTATCGCCGCCATAAGAGGCTAATATTGAGTTAAATTAATATTGTTCAAACTAACTAGACTGCCTCTTTAGTCTAGTGGTCGCAAGCGCTACTGCTGAGCATGAGGTCCTGGGTTCGATTCCCGTGTCGGGTTAACTGATGACGGGTCTTCCATCTGGAATTTGTCAGTAGCAGCCCGGAGTCTGGATTCGTGCCCGGTTGATGGCAATAGGCTCGCCCCCTATTACATGGGACTTAAATATAACTGGCGAAATGTGTGTGTACTACAGGTACACCTCTGCCTAACCCTTCGAGGAATACAGGCGTGATGATATGTGTATTAATATTGTATCAATGAGATTTTAATATCTACCTACAATCTTCATTATAATATACAAGCTAACACTAAAATATATATAAACTATTAACTACACAAACATAAGAAGGGGGGGGGGCGGGGCAATCATAGGGCATCAAAAAATTCGTCCGCATCGCTGTCAACAGGAAAAGTGCCCAAAAGGCTGGCAGCATTGCCAGGCTGATTCTCTGGCCGAAGAATAGGCCAGCCCTCTGGTGACATGAAGAGTCGATGTAGGTATGTATCAATTAAATATAGATGAATTTTCTGTATATTTCCGGCATAAAATTGATTATTCGTTGGTTTTTTAATCAAAAATTCAAATTCAAAATTCAAAATTCAAAAGTCATTTATTCAAACTAGGCTGATAATCAGCACTTTTCGAACGTCAAAATTACATAAGACAGTCCCCCAAAACGCCCACCCTTCACCACTTCCTAATGCGTTAGCTGGGAAGAAGAAGTGGCGCAACAAACTCCCCAGCAGCACAGCTGTCTGTTCAGTTAGAAAGTAAAAAAAAGACTCTATATAATAGTATTCAAAATAATTAACCTAATTTAAATTATTATCCATATGTTAGCTAGCACACGCCAATATACCAAACAAAATCATCGAGAACTATACTCGGGCAGAAATAAAAACTAAACGTAAACAAAACTTAACGTCTTAACGTCGGGCACGCCCTTTATGCCTGGAGGCTTTTACCTCCAGGCATAAAGGGCGTGCCCGCTTACATAAAGCTGTAACTGGAATCAATAAGTTTAATTCATCTTACCTAAACAAAAAGAAAAAATTTTTATTTGCGGTAAACACGATGCAAAGAAAGAACACCAAATAAAAAAGAAACAAGTTGAAGGAAAATATGCGTTACATCCACGCAAAACGACCATCGCTCAGCATAATGCTGCAACCCTAGGCGAGACAGAGCCCAAGCGCTGGTTTTCAGCGACAGTACCTCAGAACGAATTCAAATTCAGAATATTTTATTTCACATAAACCTAAATAAGCACTTATGAAAAGTCAGAAGCTAGGTGCACGGTTCCAATTGGTCGTTTCCTATGCAGAAGAGCCGGCAAAAAACTCCACGGTTCATTATTAACCTTCTGAGAAACTCCAGTTGAAGAAGTTTTTGGAATCATGGGTAACATTCCTTTAGAGAGAGATGGCTATACAGGTACGGGAAGACTAAAGACCAAAGAACGATGGATGGACTGTGTGGAAGATGATATGGCTAGAAAGGTGGTGACTACCGAGATGACAACTTATAACCCACACTTCTCGTGTGGGAGAAAAAGACATGTTTCTTCGACCACTAATGAATTGGGATAAGAGTAGGAGAATTATGAAAATGAGGTAAAATTTCTTTGATAACAATCAATCTGCATAGCCTTTTCCAGTTTAACCGGATGCAGCTGAATACCAGTATTTTACATGGAGCGACTGCCTATCTGACCTCCACAACCCAGTAACTGGGTAATACGATGCCCCTTGGTAAGACTGGTTGTCAACCTTCGGGCTTCTGACAACCCGTAACGACTGTCAAAGATCCATGAATGACAGCCGAGACCAACGGCTTAACGAGCTTTGTATGTAAGATGCGTCTCGGTATGTAAAGATGGTCACCCATCCATAAATCAACCCCGGCAAGCGTAGCTTAACCTAATTCGATCCATGCGGCTGTTATTACTTAGCCACAAATCCCTCAATAGGCTGGTATTATTAAGTATTGAAATTCTTGCCTTATATTTTGCAAGACGTTTATTATATTTATAAAACGTGCCAGTGGTTGTGCCTAACAGGAAATATAAAAAAATTTAAGGGCTAATATTGAAAATATACCCATTTTCATTCATTAAGGGGTCCACCCTTGGCCTCGATATCGCTTGACGGAATGCGATCGAGCCCTTTCTTTTCCAGAACCAATCACCCCTGCTAAAAACCATCATGGTACCGCAGACTTGAAAAAATATAAAAACAATTAAAAAAAACGGCCAAGTGCGAGTCAGAATCGAACACGATGGGTTCCGTACCACCGCACAATATTTACCAAAACACACTTAACATAAAATCACGCCTGTATACCCCAAAGGATTAGGCAAAAGTGGGGTGTATGTAGCAAAAAAAAAAAAAGAAAGAATAGTAGCAAGTAGTAGTAGTAGTAGTAGTAGTAGTAATATTTTTCATTCTTTCTTTCTTTCAAAAAAGCCGAAAAAAGCCTGTTTCTTGTATTCGGACCCCATTTAATTTTTAACTTTATTTAATTTTTATTATTATTTTCTTAGCGGCAATTGAAATACACAATCTATGAAAATTTTAACTGTCTACCTATTACGGTTCATGAGACACAGACTAAAGCCCGCTGACAGACAGACGGACATCGGAGGCTTGGTTATAGGGTTCCGTTTGGCACTCTTCGGGTACGGAACCCTAAAAATGGTCTGTTATTTTTTGCATCGGGAATGTTCGGCCTGAGTCGTCGCCAAACGGAGGCCTAGGAAACGATGGCAAGCCGACTTATATGCGTCTAAGCTTACGGGATTGACCAGAGAAGGCAACACACAGGAAGAATGGAAAGCAATGGGGGAGACATTTTCCCAGCCGTGGGACGATACATATTTTTTTGTCTGTCACAAACAACTGACGACGTCCAGAAAAAAAAAACAACTACAAAAGAAAATTATACTTTAAAGTTAAGAATAAATTTAATTTCGGAATTGCGGTGTCTTTGGATCTGTATTATGGTTTTTACCATCGACTGCCAAAATTATCGGCATCGAAGCTAACTCCAAAATTACCAAAGCAAAGTTTTAAAAAAAAAATTGGGTCTACCGCCCAAGCTTCCTCTACCAATCGGTCCACAATTTAAGAAAATATCGACGAAAATACATAAAAAAAATAGGCAAAATCATACAGATGAACATTTAATCTTTATTGCTATAAATGAATTACCAAAAAATTTTGAATAACAATTACCTTTTTGGCTTTGTAAATATTATGTAATACCATAAAGCGTGCATGTTGTGTTAGCATGTAAGTAAATGTTGCACATAAAAACGTACTATTAAGGAATTTATTTTAAATGTATTGTGTAACCAATTATTGGCTTACCTAAATAAATAACGTACTCCTTTTTTGAAGTCGATTTGTTAATCGACTTCAAAAAGTCACATTTTATCACAGAAAACATACATTACACAAAATGCTACCAATCTTCCCAGAATTATATTTATAGCTGCTACTATAATAGCGTTTCACGACTCCCGAGGGCAGCCGAGGGTCCAACCTGTGAGTAAACAGGAACTACGCCAGTTCTCCTGACAGTCTACCTTGATCGTTGCCATAGCTCCCAGGGGATGTACGGTTGCTCTATCCGTTAGTAAATACGAGAATAGGTACGCCGAGGAGTATGAACGGATGTATGGAGCGCTAACAAGTATTAGATGCTTCATTCCACGTTTATACGAAATCGACAAAATGTTATACGAATAAACGTTCATCTGCTCCACTCATTCTATTTTTCGATCATTCGGTAGGCGAGTGCCGAGTACCGGATTCTAGCATCGGTTCAATTGTGAATTCGTTTTTCAATTTTGATTCATTTTGTATTCAGACGTTTCACTCCGAGTGAAAGTTACCGAATGAAAAGCAACAAGTGTGACTCGGACTCGCACTCGAAGGGTTCTATTAAGTTTTACATTCATTCATTCATTCAATACCTCTGGATCTAGATGCGTGAAATTTTCCACAAGAGTTATATAGCGAAAGTGAGCAATATGGAAAGATTATTGAAAATTCATCCCCTGAAGGGGTTTAGAGGTATGAGGAACAGGGTGTATGGTTCGCTCATCCACTATAGAAAAGGGAAGATCCTCTGACCTGACAGGTGTCGAGCCTGGTGGGTGGCCCGACGATTGATGTCGAGAAGTTATATATATGCTGATCGCGCGGACGTCAGTGTGATGCGTAGTTCGCATATGGCAATGTAGATGCTGCCACAGGGTTTAAATAGGGGATGAACCTTTGTATGGAAGTTCATCTTTTTTGGCGAAGGGAATTGCCATCGGGCAATTGGCATGTCTATTAATAAACAAAGACTTGCAGTTATTGCCAGACAGTCGATACATTTGACAGACTTGTTCTAAAGCTTATCTTATTCATACTTTAAGGAATGTACTCATTCTATTATTAAGATATGAAGGTTTTTCTACGTACATCGGACAGGATTCTAATATTCGTTATATTATTATACGAAAAATATGTACTTAATAACTATTCATTACCTAATGGACGTATCCAATAAGCAAGTTATTACGTCGGGTTCTTAGAAACCAAAATATATATATATATACTGTCGTATCTATGAAGGTCTTAAGGAAATAAGGTATACTGACATATAGGTATGTATCTTATCTTCGCCAATCACTAAGCCATGTTTGCGAAAGGACGAAAGAGGGTCGAGTTTCAATTAATTATGCTTTTCCACAGAATCTTATGTAGGTAATTCTAGTATATTCTGGGTTCATAGCTTGTTAGACCACTCTGATTATGACTAGCGCCCCAAACCTGCTTCGCGCGGTTTTTACGGCTTGACAAAGCATCGAGATTTCTTTATTTTATTTAAGTTAAATATTGATGTATTGTGGCGGCATCTACATCGCCACATGCGAAGTACGTATCAAAGACCTGACGTCACACAACATCCTGACGTCACACAAATCCTGCATCGCGCAATTAGAGTTTACCGCGCGATGGACATATACGGTGTGTCTGGTCACGGGTGTCATTTCAAAACAGTAGGGGTAAAATGCCTTCTTATGGTGGATTTGTCGATAAAATTGATTATATTGCTTCGCCTTAACGGGTCACACACCGGTGACCAGACACACTGTATACAAGCTCTTGACTTCAACCTCTGGGCAGTTACCCGCCAGACACGACACCCGTTAGGTTGGAGGATCCTCCATTTTCTATAGTGGATGAGTGAACTTTACACCATGTTCCTCTTACCCCTAAAGTATAATATACATAAACGTGCCGAAATAAATTCTTTAAATTATGGTGAAAACCGCATCAAAATCTGTAACGTAGTTTAGAAGAACAACGCGGTAAGACAGATAGACACAAAAAGTGATTTTAATTTATAATATGTATACAGGGTGGCAAGTACATCGACGTGAAGCCTGTTACCATGGATTCAGTACATGATTCTGAACCCCCCTGCGTAGAAATTTTTCGTACCGACGAATGTTTGCGTTTAAGGCGACGATAACCGACTTTTAATGATTTTATACTAAAGATCACCTCTAAACCAGTAGTATTATTGATCTGGAAAAAAATATATTTCAAATTAGAGCATTTTCTTAATAACTAAATATATGAGTATTGTAGATTATGTTTATTGTGAAATTAATTTGTAAAGTTATGTCTAACGCGGATGAAAAATGAGAATCACGCAAAATCTATGAAGCGTATTTTTTTGAAACCTTCACTTTTTTAAAGATAATGTAATTATTGATCTTTTAGTTTATGTGTTTTATTAAAATACTTTTTGTTTTATGAATAATCAATTAATAATGCGTCTAATTTTGGGACAGCACTCCTAGATGGGTGAGTCATATTACTGGCTGGACGTACGACGCGATGCGTGAACTCAGTACAGAATACGCAAGCTAATCGCTCAAGGTCGCTGGCATATATCTGCGTCTTAACAGAAGCGTTCGCGTACAGCAGTCGACAGGCCACTTTATGTTTGGATACCGTTGGTTAACCCGCAGAATATCGAAGTAGGTAGTTCTGTAGTTTCAACTATCGACAATTTGCTTTGGACAACAGACTAACAAACTATTAGGTGAATCCTTTATACTTTGGCTTAGTGGTTCGTAAGTCCCCTCTCGGTATCTAAAGTTGGCCACATTAAAAATAGCCAATAAGGGTTATAAACAAGCTTATGTGATGTTCCTAATTAGTCCCATAAGAATTATACTTATATACTAATGCTGTAGCCGTAACTGCGTCTATCGTGACAAAGCAATGCGTGCCCAAGCTTCGTATGTTTTGCTCGCTATAAAGTTATCGCGCTAATGCGGTGGTCACATTAGCGACTTCGCCACGTTACGGGCGGTAAGTGCTACGCAGCCCGAACTATCGCGACTTTAACCGGTAATGATTGGTCACATTTGCGTGTTTCGTATCACTGTGCGAAGTTTCGTCACGATAGATGCAGATGCGGCCGCAGCATTACAATGTTGAACCAGAAATACAAGTTCCAATCAACGTAAGTGTTTTTTTTTCTAATATTCTACTGAACAGTAAGTAACAAGATAGAACGAGGGTTGGTACTTAATAGATAACTTAATTACGGTAATGGTTCTAGTAAGCGACCATCTAGCAAAGTGTCGTTGTCGTTTTACTTCATTAGACAACGATGTGGGTCTTAAGTTACAGCTTATGTGACTGATTGAGACGACTTCTTGGTTCTATGTGATCGATTATCTCAGGGAAGGAAAAATCTTGTTAGAAAAAGAACGAAAGAAAAAGTATTTATTGAGACTCGCACAGATAATCACAAATTATAAAACATAAATAAAATAAAAAAATACTTTATTTAAAAAAAGTGACAACTTTATTACATGACATTACATGACAACATACAGAAGAAGTATCTACTGAACCATTTTTTCTTTACTTTGTTTTTTAAAATAAAACCAGAAATACGAGGCCACAAGGCAGCATCACGCTGAGATAGGACTCTCAGCGTGATGCTGTGACATTTAAAAATACATGTTGCAATTGTTAAAAACGTACCTTCAGATTCAAAGAACACAATAGAGTAAAATCTTATCTATATTTTGGATAGAATCTGATGGGGTAATTTATGGTGAGCAGTGCTGACCCAGTGATAACGGCCGCGACTTACGAGTTGTAGGTCGTAGGTTTGAACCCTGACAGGCGCTTTATTTTGTGTAAATTATTTCATCAAAACATCGTGAAGAAACCGGCATGTCCTACAACCAAACATTCGAAGACATGTGACATCTATCAACCCGCACTGGGCCTGCGTGGTGGATTACGGCCCACTACCCCTCACAGAGAGGAGGCCTGTGTCCCAGCAGTGGGAACATTATAGGCTGATTATGCTATGCTTATGCTAATGTGAAGTAAGTATGTCGACTAGTTATAGAGCAGTGATTGCCTAGTGGTGTGACCGTCAGACTGCCAAGTCATAGGTCTCCAGTTCGAACCCAAGGCAAGCACCTCTGACTTTTCGGATTCATGTGCGTATTCTATAATTATCACTTGCTTCAAGAACGGTTTAGGAAAACATCGTGAGGAAACCGTCATGCCTGAGAGATATTTCTCGATGGAATGTGAAGCGAAGTCAGAGGTCCATGGGCGGCTTTAAAACTCTGACACGAAGATATTAACCACCCGAAAAAAGAAGAAAAAGACTCGATAAAATGATTTTAATGTGTAATAATAACCTACCTACTTATTTATTCGTGATTAACATTTTAATATCAGAGATTCCTTTGTAAACACAGTTAAAACTTTTCGGCTGAATTATAATTAGGTATTTGTGTAAATTCTTATACTTAGCTAAATCTAGTTTGAAGGAATCCCGACCACAACAATGTTAGGGTAATGAATTTCTACCTAATTACAAGTTCTTTAAGATGTGTTTTACTTAGTCACGCAAAAACCACTGAACTTTGGAAGAAATGTGGTACGAATAAGATGGACTATGGCCTGCACATAGGATACTTTTCATACAGGTTCATGAAGAAATTATCTATCAGAACACCAGCGCTGTGACTCTATTTTTAAATGTTTTATTTTTTTTTCACCAATAGCCATCACATTACATTTTCAAAGTCAAAGTCGAAGTATTTTATTTGTTGAACATAGGTAATATGGTACATGGTATAAAATTTGCGTTGTATCACTATGTTTTGCCTTGCAAGGCGTAAAAACGTACAAACTAATTAAAACTATTTCAAACAAGTAACGTCGTAAACAAGACAGAATAAGAAGGGGTACGGACATTTATTTTTATTTTATGCTTCTATCATCTAAAAACTCATTAATAGAGTAGTAAGCCTTTTCAATCGAATCATAGAAAACCAGCGTCAGACAGCACCTGTCTGGCATTAATGCTGAAATTAACCTTTTTGGCGCAGCCGTGAGGCACACAATATTGTTGTTAAAAAAAATTTTTTTTTTCTTCACTTTTTTTATTTTGTAATTTGTGTTTCACGAACTGTGTCCAAATAAACATTATTCTTTCTTTCTTTCTTTCTTTCAATCAAGAATTTTTTAAGTTGCGATTTAAAATGGTTTATGTTGGTCATGTATTTTAAAGTTTTTGGTTGTTTATTTTGCAAAAAGTAAGAACACATGTTTTACACAGCAGACTAAAATGAAGTTCTAAATACACACCAACCTCATTTTATACGAGCGCATCATTTATTTAGTGGGTATAACGCGGACGCCTTAATTTCGCCCGTATCGCCGAGCGAACTTATCTACTTACTGATAAAATTATTGATTATTGCCAACGCGTAAAAGCCAACTTTATATATTTTAGGACGCTTCCAGGGGAATTATAAAAGTGGTAGTATAGAGCTGATCAGCATTTCTTAGTTTATTTGAATTGTGAAGGATCGTGGCTAAATAATAATAGCCGCATGGGTCGATTGAAGGTTAAGGCTACGCTTGCCGAGGTCGGTCCGCGGATGGGTGACCATTCATAACAAATCGAGTATCGATTAATGCCTTGGAAAGCATGTAAAGCCGTTGGTTTCGGCTGTCATTTGTAGATCTTTGACAATCTTTCCAGGGGGCCTACTCCCTACGCGACATCCGACATCGCAAAATACGTGCTTTGACGTGGAGTTGCGGACACCAGCCCGTCTTACTAATACTAATACTAAGATACAACCTTCGTATTAGTAAGACAGTTGGCAACGTGTGTGTTACCGCCTGTGCCATCTAACGGCGACATGAGGAATTAAAAGCACGACCTGACGTTGTTGCAAATGGTGTGATTGCGAGCGGCCTCTCGACCAATCAACGCGAGCCGTCGGCGACCAGCTTCACTCTGAAGAAAATTGTGCAGGTCATGATCTCACGCGCTTTAAATTTTATAATATATACTTTTCGTCTATTATTCCGTCAAGATCGTTTTGTAAACCACAAGAAATAAATGTCCAATTACAAAATTCGCAATAAATTAATTCATTGAAGTAACCTGGATCCCAGCCCTCATCACCTGACCATCGAAGTTGAAACATTGGTCCTATCGAGCCGGATCTTCGCATCACATCGAGGATCAGCAAGAAACGGTCAGGTCGGTTGTTCCTTTTCTTCCCATCCCATTTGGCAATTGTCTAATACAGTACTGTTATTTTGAATTCCAGTTAACTTACATCGCTCAAAGTTCGCAACGTGTCGCCTACCTACATCTTGTTCAGCAGTTGGTGTTTAACCGTGAGTAGCCTTTGTTTCCTCTAAGCCGCTAAAATGAGTGACGGCGAGTACAGTGAAGCTGAACATGTTTCGAATATTGGGGATCTTAAAAAGCAAAGGGGTACACTAAAAGGTCGACTAACTTTATTTGAAAAATATATTGCCAAATATGAAAATGTTAAGATGTCTGATCGACAGCAGGCAGAGCTTCTTTTACGCATGGAGTCTGTCTCCAATGTTCTAATCGCGTTTACCAAGATTCAAGACAAAATCGAACAATTATTAGATGACAGTGAATTAGACAAACAATTAGAGTATAGGGCATCTTTTGAAGATCAATATTTTAGTATCATGTCCATTGCTAAATGCCTAACCGATGTTATTAAAATAAAAGATGCGAGTGACAACGCGTGTTCAAATACGAATTATAGTAATCTTAGTTCTATTAAATTACCGCAGATTACACTCCCCTCTTTCGACGGTTCATATGATCGCTGGCTCGAGTATAAAAATACTTATTTATCTATGATTCATAGGCGAAATGATTTAGACGCAATTCAGAAGTTCCACTACTTGAAGTCTTCGCTCAGTGGTTCAGCACTCCAGGTTATAAGTGCATTAGAGTTTACTACCGCCAATTATACTCACGCATGGGAGTTGTTGGAGAATAGGTACCACAATAATCGTCTGTTAATCCACAACCATGTGAATGCGTTGTTCGCTGCACAATCTATTAGCAAAGAATCCCCTTCGTTAATCAGAGACTTAATCGATGTAATGTTACGTAACCTACGAGCGCTTAAATCTCTTGACGAGCCCACCGACACGTGGGATACTTTAGTCATTCACATTATAGTATCAAAGCTAGATTCTTCTACAGAGCGTGAGTGGGAGAATTACTTAGGCTCGATGTTTACAGGCAGTCATAAAACCAAGACAAAATTAGATGATTTGTTCTGTTTTCTACGTAATCGTGCCGATATGTTAGATATGCTTTATAGTAACCACCCGCGAAGTATACAGGATAATAAATCTCACAAGTCTGATAATAAAAGACATGCGGGTAGTTCGGTACATCAAACACATAGCTATGTGTCGACGCGTAAAAATAACGGAACATCCGAAACATCAAAACAGCCTTGTTCGATGTGCGGGCAAAATCACCCGTTATTTATTTGTTTTAAATTCCTAAACTTGGCAGTTCCGGACAGAATTAAATTCGTTGATAGTTCCAAGGACCTGTGCCATAATTGCTTACGTCAGGGTCACCTAATCACCGAATGTATATTCGGCCCATGCAAGCAGTGCAAGGAAAAACACAATACTTTGCTGCATAATGACAACAACAATGTTCTCACAATCATACCGGCATCGTCAGAGGCGAGTTCTGATGCGAAACCGGTCTCTGTCGTGTCACATGCGAATAATTTGCTAATCGATAATGCACCTTCCGTACCGTTACCACAAGTGTTATTATCCACTGCACTAGTCGAAGTCATGGATAATAATCGTAAATATTATACAGCTCGCGCGCTGATAGACAGTGGTAGCCAAAACTGCTTTATTTCCGAAAAACTTTATAAACGGTTAAACGTGCCAATAATACAGTCCACTATACGAATATCGGGCGTGGGACAGTCGGTCTCACAATCGACAAAATTATGCGATATCAACATGCGATCAAAAACGAGTAACTTTAAGATTAATTGTCTTAGATGTTTTGTTTTGCCGTGTATTACAACGAGTTTGCCGGCGACTCATATTGTCTATGACACAATCCATATCCCGGATAACGTATGTCTTGCGGACCCTACGTTCAACATACCATCAGAGATCGATTTACTGATTGGGGCGGACGTATTTTGGGACTTATTAGATGCGGATCGAATTCGATTGTCTAATGGTCCATACCTACAGAATTCGAAATTAGGATGGTTAATTTCGGGACCCATTCATAATAAACCAAACGTTAATCATACTCAGTGTAATTTTGTACAACAGTCAAATATAGATACACAACTACGTAAATTTTGGGAACTAGAAGAACTCGTCACTTCGGGTCCTATTCTTACCGAAGAAGATCGTAGGTGTGAAGAATTCTTTGTCAGCACTACTACACGTGATAGTAGTGGTAGGTTCTCCGTGAGAATTCCATTGAAGGAACCAGCTGACGCACTGGGTGATTCTTATGAAAACGCAAAATCTCGTTTCTTATCACTAGAACGTAAGTTAGACCGGTCTCCTTCTTATAAAAGGTTGTACAGTGACTTTATACGGGAATATATAGAACTAGGGCACATGTCTCGAATAAACGAACCCGCATGGCCACACTACTTTCTCCCGCATCACGGAGTTCTCCGAGAACATAGCACGACCACAAAATTGCGGGTGGTGTTTGATGCCAGTGCCACAACTACTTCAAATAAGTCTTTTAACGACATACAGATGATAGGACCCCCTCTTCAAAACGACATTTTTTCTATTCTTCTTCGTTTTCGGCAATATAAGTATGTCGCCTGCGCTGACGTGGAGAAGATGTACCGGCAAGTACTGGTACATGACGATCAGCGGAACCTTCAGTTAATATTATGGCGGGAAAATGCATCCGATGAATTAAGTATTTACCGACTCAACACTGTTACGTACGGAACCGCGTCGGCTCCTTATCTCAGTATGCGTTGTTTACGTCAACTTGCACAGGAAACGGAAGACAAGGTCATTGCGAAGGTCATAAACGAGGACTTCTTTGTTGACGATCTTATCACAGGAGATAGCGATCCCCAAGTTTTATTGAACACTTGTGCAAAAACTTCGGAGGTTCTAAGATCGGCCTGCTTTCCTTTGCGGAAATGGACATTCAGTAATGACGTGAACGTGGAAGCATTTAAAGAATTAGCTATCGGTGAACATTGTCAAAATAAAACTCTCGGTTTAGGTTGGCAAGTCGATAAAGACGAACTTTATTTTACCACCACCCTACAAAATAAATCTGAGAAAGTTACTAAGCGAAGCATGATGTCGGTTATCTCACAAATTTATGATCCGCTCGGTCTTTTGTCACCCGCAGTAATTACGGCAAAAATATTGCTTCAAAGGTTGTGGTTATGTAAGATCGATTGGGATGACGCTATTCCTGATGATGTTGAATGTTTGTGGACTCGATTCCTTCAGGATTTATCCTCATTGAGTAATATTCGTGTCCCTCGTTGCGTCATGCGTGAATACGGTACATATAATTGTGAGTTACATATTTTCACTGACGCGTCACAAGACGCGTACGGGGCCTGCGCGTACGTGCGTACATATACAGGCAACTCATCTATAGTAACAAAGTTGTTGTGTGCCAAGAGCAAGGTCGCGCCAGTCAAAACTGTGTGCACCATTCCGCGACTTGAGTTATGTGGCGCTTTATTAGGCGCCCGGTTATATAGAAAAATAATAAGTTCATTAAGAATGACGTTTACAAAAGTGGTTTTCTGGACTGATTCCACCATAGTCATGGGCTGGATAAGAATGTCACCTCATAGTTTAAAAACGTTCGTTCAGAATCGTGTGTCACAAATAAACGAGCTTACAGGTGACGCAATCTGGTTGCATGTTAACGGTAAAGATAACCCGGCTGATATTGTGTCGAGAGGTCTTCCTCTAAACGAACTTCAATACAATAATATGTGGTGGCACGGGCCAGACTTTTTACGACAGGATAAATTCGATTATTCCTGCGATATTAACATAGATAGTAACCAGTTGCCTGACTTAAAAACACAGAAAATTAGTATGTTATGTACTAACTCAAACGATAATATAATAGATTTTAACAGATTCTCCTCATTTAGCCGATTGCGGCGCGCGACAGCCTATGTACTTCGTTTTATAGGTAACACGCGTGCGAGTGTAAACGATCGCAGAACCGGTTCCTTATCTGTTGACGAATTAGACGCCTCAGTTGTTATTCTCGCACGGCTCGCGCAACGTCAGTCATTTTACAACGAACATAATGATTTAACTAAACAATCGGTGGTGAAATCTAAACGATTAATAGGTTTAAATGTATTTCTTGATAAATATAAGTTAATACGCGTTGGCGGAAGATTGAGTAACTCGTCACATTTCGATAATAATAAAAAACATCCAGTGCTATTGTGTAGTAAGCATCGATTCACAGTATTGTTGTTTTCACATGAACATAAACAGTTGTTGCATGGTGGACCTCAGCTCTTGCTCGCTTGTGTGCGTGAGGCTTGGTGGCCACTCGGAGGGCGGAACCTCGCGAGGAAGACGGTAAACGACTGCGTCACGTGCACACGCATCAAAGGGAAGACCATGCAGCCTCTCATGGGTAACTTACCGGCTGAACGTCTGGAACCCGGCTTCCCTTTTATGCGCTGCGGCGTTGACTACGCGGGGCCAGTGATGATTTTGAACCGTAGGGGCAGGGGGGCTAGTCTCACAAAGGCTTATATATGTTTATTTGTGTGCTTATGTACGCGTGCTATTCATCTCGAGTTAGTTACAAGTCTTTCAACAAATGACTATTTGCTCGCACTAAAACGTTTCATATCACGAAGAGGTAAGCCAGCTGAGATAATGTCAGACAACGGCAAAAATTTCGTTGGGGCTGAGAAAGAATTTGTCTCTTCCATAGAAAATAATAGTAAAGATATTAACGATTTCGCTTCAAATAACAATATTAAATTCAGCTTCATTCCGCCGTATGCCCCTCATTTCGGCGGTTTATGGGAAGCAGGGGTGAAATCGTGTAAGCACCACCTGCGACGAGTAGTGGGGGGCACGAATCTCACTTACGAGGAATTCAGTACGGTATTGGCACAAACTGAAGCCATCCTGAATTCCCGTCCCTTAACAGCTCTGTCCACAGATCCGAACGACCTACAACCCCTTACCCCTGCCCATTTCCTCATTGGACGACCTCTGACCGCTCCAGCCTGTCAAGACTTGACAGCTGCACCGACTCATCGCCTGCAGCGCTACGACGTGATCGAGCAGATGAGGCAAGGGTTCTGGAAGCGCTGGGCTTCAGAATATGTCACGGAACTGCAGACGCGGACAAAGTGGAAGAGCAATCAACACTCCCTCACTCTAAATCAACTCGCTCTAATCAAAGATGAAAACCTGCCGCCACTCAGATGGAAACTAGGAAGGATTGTACGAATTCATCCAGGTGCTGATGGAATCTCAAGAGTGGCTGACCTACTCACGGCTTCAGGCGTCACTCGCAGAGCGTTTTCAAAAATCTGCCCGCTGCCATCGCCGCTGTCAGAATCTGATGTACCGTCCAGCTGATCTCATTGGAACCTGCTACTTCCAAGGCCGGGCCTATGTTACCGCCTGTGCCATCTAACGGCGACATGAGGAATTAAAAGCACGACCTGACGTTGTTGCAAATGGTGTGATTGCGAGCGGCCTCTCGACCAATCAACGCGAGCCGTCGGCGACCAGCTTCACTCTGAAGAAAATTGTGCAGGTCATGATCTCACGCGCTTTAAATTTTATAATATATACTTTTCGTCTATTATTCCGTCAAGATCGTTTTGTAAACCACAAGAAATAAATGTCCAATTACAAAATTCGCAATAAATTAATTCATTGAAGTAACCTGGATCCCAGCCCTCATCACCTGACCATCGAAGTTGAAACAGTGTGTTGTGTCGGCCTAGCTTTCATCGAGATTTTGTCTGTCAGAATTGCGAAGAAGATTCTGTCTCGCTACATATTACATTCGTCAAGATGACTAGTTTTGTTCTAAATACAATCACATTACGCTTTTAC
This sequence comes from Agrochola circellaris, assembly GCA_914767755.1. Classification (NCBI taxonomy): domain Eukaryota; kingdom Metazoa; phylum Arthropoda; class Insecta; order Lepidoptera; family Noctuidae; genus Agrochola; species Agrochola circellaris. The sequence continues at coordinate 6,015,380 of OU611850.1, read as the reverse complement.
ATTTCTTACATATATTATTCTTCTCTTTGTATTGTTTTAATGTGTTAATAACTAGCACATAACCGGACAGGTTCTGCTGATTATTTGACACTATAAGTGCCATTCTGTAGACATAAAAAGCTGAGACGCAGGTCACACAGTACAGATTTTGCAGGGTAGGGCTGGCGAGGCAGACATAGGCCGCGAGCGCATGCTGCGACACAGCTACACAGACACATTCGCATCCCAGCTAGTACAAATAATCTGTCATTGAAACAAAATTATGAATCAGTGGTAAAAACAAGTGACGACCTGCACGCGTCGCGTAGAAATCTTTGCCGGCACTGCAACAAGACGCAGAGCAGGACAGACGCCGCCCGTGCCTGCACCGCAGTTCGCAGCTGTCAGTACGTTAATGCATTACAAAATCTGCTCTGCCCTGCACTGCGTGGACCTGTGTCACCTGCGTCTCAGCATACGCTTAGCCTTAGCTTTCTCACGGGCGGTTTTTAGACGTGACAATTTTTATCGTGTACTGGATTTTCAACTCTCGATTTTGAGCCGAGCGTTGAGAATCCAATAGAGTCCATCCCAGCGCGTAAAAAAATACACTGTTTGATTATCAGCTCACGGCAGTAAGCAGTGCGTTAAAAATACAGTGTGCAATAAAAAATCAACCGTCGACGGGGGGATGAGGGCGTATCTTGTAGCCTGGCATTCAACATGTTAGCCAAGAATTAATCAAGCAAGGGATGGGAAAATTATGATTTACGAATCACTCCGTTGTCTAAATGCCCGGTTGATCAAAGTGATCATGTCTCAGATTTGTAATTATCGACTAGCAAATCAAACGTCAGCATTTGTGTGTGGTGTACATCATCCAAAATAGCGATCAACGAACAATCGTATTCGAAAGTCAATATTAATTTGACAACAGAATATGAAAAGGGACTAGGGTTCCAGAAAACTGGAGAAGGTTATTCTTTAAAAGATGATCCGAAAGTTTTGACGCTGTTATCTAGCGCAAACTTACACAAACCACTTAGATACAAAAGAAAAGCTTTGTTCGGATCTCTCAAAGTGTCAAACAAGAACTCCAACATAACTTACTACTTTTTTGCAACATAAAAAAAACAATACATTGAGTTGTTTACATTGAAGGAAAGGCAATACATAAAGAACTGCGTATTTTTTTTATAAATTCTTTTTTTAAAGTGGTTGTTCTAGAACATATTCAAATCTTTTTCCACGTGGAAGCCTATGTTTAAAAAAAAAAGGCTAGGGATGTCTTTGCGTCTTTGAATAGTAATAATAACGTTTATTCATCAAAAAGTAAGTATGTAACATGTTCGTTGAGCCACGAACAAATAGTCGTTTGTATCTTGTGGTTCATAATTAAGGACGATAATGAAGTCAGCGCAGATAAGACATGTATGCGATGGATTGAAAGAGTCATAGAAAAGCGCTAGTTCTTTTTACGCTTTTATAACGGACTTGAAAAAAAAGAGAAGATTATGCTTTCGACGAGTAGGTATATTTTGTTTTCATATCTATACACAGATTTCTCCGTGATTAAAGGGCCGATTTCCATAATTCTTTTTCATTTGGTAGGGGAAGCCCGAGCCGGTTTTTCGGTCAATTTATTTATCCAGTTCGTCTAGTTGATGATATTGCTGTCGTCCTGTAGTGCTGTGTTACGTGAATGTGTGTGGCCCAACCACAACAAAAAAAATATATAAAAAATAGCAGCTTAAAAAAAACGACAACAAAGTGAAAAAAAAATTGTTTCGTAAATCGGTGGCAATTTGGCAATATAAAAAATATACCAAAGCCTTCCGAAACTAAAATCATTTTTCAGTTTGTTGTAGTCGCATTATTACAGATGATGATTTGGCCCAAAGAAAAAAAAAACGCCCAAAGACTTATAAACTAAAACCTACTTACCACAAACCTACAAACTAAAAGCTATCATTGTTCATAAGCCGTTCGCAAGATGGCGCACGTCTTAAAACTATGTGAAAGTAATTAGCAACGTTGTAAACACGAGAGGCGCCGTTCAGGTGGAATTATTTCACTTTGATATTCTACAACTTGACTAACACTACTTACTAGTGATGCAACGAATACGAATACGAATATTCGTATTCGCCGAATAGTAGACAATTACCGAATATTCGTATTCGGCGAATACTAATACGAATATTTAAAAACTAATATTTTTGTACGCAACTCTAATTACTGCAGATATGAAAAACGCGCGTAAAAATATAACGTATGCAGGGGCCCTTAACCGCAACGACGACGCGACGGGGGACTCCCCGGCCATAGTTTATACAGTTTCAGCGGCTCCGGGAGTTTCCCTATCATTACGATTACGAACCATTCATTCCATTTATTTCATTTGTCAGTCGTGAGCACAAGTCAAGCAAGAGAGTATTGTTTTATTTATTTTCTGAGGTTGCTGCGAATTTAAAGAAGTTGAAGTTGAATTGAAAATGTCTTCTCGTAAACGAGAACAAAGTGACATATGGAAACACTTCGATAAATTACCTAGTAAGTATATATGGTCTGTATTTCTTTTGTATCAACAAAAAGTAGGATAGTAAGTAACTTAGACGAACGTTAGTAATGGCTGCGTCTATGTAGATTCTACTACATTCAGACTGAAAAAAGAAATCGCCTAAAACCAGAAAATCTACAAATTTTATGTTTTTTAAATAAAAATTTGCCTATTGTAAATTTTAATTATTAGAACAGTAAACATTCATCAAATAAATAAGTCTTTTATTACCATGGCGAGATATTCGTATTCGTATTCGTATTCGCCGAATAGTAGGTTTGATATTCGTATTCGTGTTCGTATTCGTAAAAGTAGTATTCGTTGCATCACTACTACTTACGTAAGTAGTGTTAGTCAAGTTGTACAACATCAATGTGAAAAAAATGCTTGAAAATGTAGGTGGATGAATGAATGAATGAATTGAATAGAGACCCTACAGTTGTCGTGCTTTATTAAATTCATTCATTGATACACCTACATTATCAAGCATTTTTGATATTTATGTAACATCTTTACTCTGGTGGGAGTGATTTCGTGATAAGGGACGGAAGTGTGTAATAGGAAGCCTGGGAAGCGCGCGTAGTTTGATTTCATCAATGAGTGCGCGCGGTGCTAGAGTTGGCCGTCCGATGGTACCAACCCATTTTCCGAGAGGTTGTAAACAGGATGATGATGACGATTACGATGACGATGATGATTGGCACTCTCAGCCAAGATGTCAGATGTTACACATTATATGCGACTACACTGTAATGGTGCGGGCGCATCTGCGTATAACGTGACGAAGCAATGCGTGCCGAAGCTTCGTATGTTTTGCTCGCAAAAAAGTTATCGCGCTAGATAACTATATAAGCATTAGGCTCGCCCGTTTTTTTTATTTCAATAACTGAACTGAACAGACGATGTCAGACGAGAACATGTCCGAATTAAATTACCGACCCCGAATTTGCAAATATAAAAATATTTCAATAGGTGCCGATGTTGGTTCATTATCTTTATTTTAAATATGATGAAATAATGTAACGCGCGGAATTTTGTAGATGTTTTACGAACGAAGTTAATTTTCGATATTATGGAAAAGCGTTTAAAAAATAATTAGGTACAGAAAATGAGTTTGATTACAATGAATTGCCCAACATATAGTTAGGAGTCCTATTTGCCAAATTATCTTACGACCAACCATCGCTACGCACAGATTCGTGATTACGTTACAAATACATAAACACCACAAAGCAAAAACACGTGTTTACAGCGTCACTAAAGGCTCGTGCAGACTGGAGCAACTTATCGCGCGACGTGACTCCGGTAATTGTTCTATCGTTTAGTTTTCTTAGAAATTGTTTTATTAGAGTCGCGTCGTGCCTGTTTGCGGGAGCCTTAAAATGGCTGTCGAAACATCGCGATGTTACAACGTTTAGCGATATATCTTTTCTTAACGAACCTATTCGTGCCGGAACAACTTACGCCCGGTACTTTTTTCCCTACCTATAATGATTTGCATGTCCCAAAATATATGACGGTGCCACCGCCGTCTAGTTTTGTTACGAAGTCACTAGGAACCACCGAAAAGGTCGGATATGAGTGACACTGGCTGGTGACAGTCACTCTAGCAGAGCGTTCCATCGATGGTTGCATGGCGGCTGTCTTCTGATGACAGAGATGATGTTAGAGGAGCCATAGATTATACACTTATATCCAATGTCGCCCGTAGGCATGTGACCGCTTTTATATTTCTGAATATTCATAAAAATTATCGAAACGAACTTTCGAAAAAACCTTTAATATTTTCATGATATTCAATTTTGTTTTGTTTTATTTTTTTTATAGACTTTCTCTTGTCATTTTTAAATAAATACTAATTTTTTTAGGAAGAGATGTCATCAGCTCCCGTTTTTTTTTTCATAGTTGATAAATTTTAATAAAAAATGTTAGTTAATCTAATAATAGCTCATAAGCTTTTAGAAATATTAAAACAGAATCCAAATCGAGCCAATAACATCGGAGATATGGCAAAAAATGTAAAGCAAGGTCACAAACGTTATTCAAAACATAAAAAATATTAAAGATAGACCCCCCTTTTTCCCCAAGTTGATTTTCGGTAATTTTATATGAATATTCAGAAAAATACGGGCGGTCACATGCCCATGGGCGACATTGTATAAGAGGGGAGCAGCTGTCATACCACGTCCACGACGAACTGCTTTACTCCGATACAATCCTGATGATATTGAAGCTTCTAAACCACTAATACCATGACCAGTTCTAGTAAGGGCTACCCTACGCCGTTACATATATCTAAAAAGCCAATCGGATGCTGTGGAATGCGCTTGAAGCCGTTGGAATACGATTTGTTGCAACAGACAGTACGAGAATACTCAGTCTGTATCCGATTTTTTGACCAGCTGTCCCAAAATCTGCCACAATTCGCGAGCACGTGGCCGGTTCCATCAAAAATCACAAGGTAAATACACCAGAAGACCGCGTACCGGAAGACGTAGCGTTGGAAGGCCTCCCACAAGATGGTCAGATAAAACATTCGTGCCTTGTGAAGGCCGCAGGAAACCGCTGGATGCGGGAAGCACAGAATCGGTTGAACTGGCAGTACTTGGGGGAGGCCTATGTCCAGCAGTGGACGTCTTTCAGCTGAAATGATGATGATCACATACACCAGACAGCCATATCACCATAACACTACACTGCGTTATATTTTTGTAACAAAAATTACCAAGGGACATAACGCCAAAAATAAATCGCTCTCTCGTAATATTTTAAGCTCAACATGCGGGTACAAATAAATTTTCTAAATCCGGAAACAAAGATCGATTAAAACGTGTGATACAAAACAGTGTTCAAACAAAATTAGATGCCGCGAAAATATATGTGGGTTTATGTTCAGTAAGAATAGCAAGGAAAACGGCAAATTTCGCCACACATACGGGTAAAAACCCGTTAAACAATAGCCTACTAGAAGCCGTTTCCATACAAGCGCTCAACGGTTTTCACGATTATATTCATTGTCGTTTTCGAGTGTACTTTTCTTAAGAACAATCGCTGGTTCATCTATATGTCGAATTAAGGGGTTAACGGTCAAATTTTCAAACACACGATAAGTCTCATGCTGTCTTTGTCTGGTGTATTGGAACGACAGAAACAACTTTTTGAATGTCTTTAACATAAGTGTCGTTATCGAGAATTCGGGGAAAATTTGTATGTAAAAGGAGGATGGACCGAGGACCTTAAATGCAGTAGGAACAAACAGAACAAGCTATCTAATTACGCAACACATTTTCGTTGACAATTCCGACTAATCTGTTTCAATTTGACAGGTCAACAACATTCATTGTGTTATTTACGTTGTTGAGCAGATTTTTTTTTCGAACGTACGAAGCAATGTATTAGCAATATGTTTCAAAACGATTCAGATTCTGATTGATCGTGTATTACGTAATTAGGGTACAGGTATTTTGGTATTTATAATTTAACTGTCTTATGGTAATATTGACGTCCGAAAACTGCTGATTCTCAGCCTAGTTTAAATAAATGAGTTTTGAATGTTGTTTTTTATTTGAATTTGTGGCGCATTTTGGTAGAAACGTTTGACCATTGACCAGCAAACGGACGGATGGGTTGTGACCGAAACCTGTCTGCGAAGCATGTTTACACATACATACATACATTCACTCCTTTTTGAGGAGCTCGTGGCTAAGTAATAACAGCCGCACGGTTCGATCCATCAGGTTAAGCTACGCTTGCCGGGTTTGGTCTGTGGATGGGTGACCATCTTAACATACCGAGACTCCTCCGTGCCTCGGAAAGCACGTTAAGCCGTTGGTCCCGGCTGTCATTCGTGGATCTTTGACAGTCGTTTTACGAGTCGTCAGAAGCCCGAAAGTCTGACAACCAGTCTTATTTATCCGATATTCAGCTGCATCCGGTTAGGTTGGAAGCCGACCCCAACATAATTAATAATAATAATTTATTTCACCAAAAGCCATCACAATACAATATCTTAAAACCTAGAGCATATAAGGCTTATAACTAGGTCACAAAAATTATAATACTCTGACTCCTAAACTAGGTGTAGGTGCCTGTGTCTTAGGAGTCAGAAAGAATTGGGAAAAGGCTAGGCAGATTGACATAAATTCACTACTTTTTACCACGAGGTAGGCAAAAACTACAAATCGACACCTGCTACGATCCTAACATAATCCTTTTGCTTCGTTTACGTGCATACAATAGTCTCTTACGCACGCCCGTATAGATAGTACCATCCACGAAGAAGTGCCTCACTCTTCTTTAACTTACAGTACAAAAATCCCGTTTGGCACTATCCGTAGCGAGTACTACGCCCTTGACCTTTCTGAAGAACATCACCACCCAACGCCCTAACGTCCTTCTAACCGCCGCGCCGTCAACGTCCTTCGAGGACGACCCCTGTCGGCTTTTCCACTCACATCTACCTTGGAACTCGGACCAAATAAAAAACCAAGACATAGCTGTCAAAAGTGACGTAAGGCTGGTTTCGTAAACATGTCGCACCTTTGGTAGAACAAGGGCATAATTGTCATAAATTGCCAAAATGACTTAAATATGCAGAAATGCTTTAAAAAGGCCCTTTGAACTGGAGGGACAAAGACATTCGTTTGGCAATTTATGACAATTATGCCCTTGTTCTACCGAAGGTGCGATGTGTGCACTTGTGAGGTGTAGTTTGATTGTAAATGGTTGTAAGTACATGTGAGCGTGTATGCACAGAGCGGAGTTGTAAATATTTATGTGCGTGTGAGCGTGTATGCATAGAGCGGAGTTGTAAATATTTATGTGCGTGTGAGCGTGTATGCACAGAGCGGAGTTGTAAATATTTATGTGCGTGTGAGCGTGTATGCACAGAGCGGAGGTGTAAATATTTATGTGCGTGTGAGCTTGTATGCACAGAGCGGAGGTGTAAATATTTATGTGCGTGTGAGCGTTTATGCACAGAGCGGAGGCGTAAATATTTATGTGCGTGTGAGCGTGTATGCATAGAGCGGAGGTGTAAATATTTATGTGCGTGTGAGCGTTTATACACAGAGCGGAGGTGTAAATATTTATGTGCGTGTGAGCGTGTATGCACAGAGCGGAGGTGTAAATATTTATGTGCGTGTGAGCGTGTATGCACAGAGCGGAGGTGTAAATATTTATGTGCGTGTGAGCGTGTATGCACAGAGCGGAGGTGTAAATATTTATGTGCGTGTGAGCTTGTATGCACAGAGCGGAGGTGTAAATATTTATGTGCGTGTGAGCGTTTATGCACAGAGCGGAGGCGTAAATATTTATGTGCGTGTGAGCGTGTATGCATAGAGCGGAGGTGTAAATATTTATGTGGGTGTGAGCGTTTATACACAGAGCGGAGGTGTAAATATTTATGTGCGTGTGAGCGTGTATGCACAGAGCGGAGGTGTAAATATTTATGTGCGTGTGAGCGTGTATGCATAGAGCGGAGGTCCAGTTTTGGCATGCTTCACCGTATTGTTCGCAGCGTGTGTCTTGTTTTTTTATTTAGTCTGAGCTTTGTAAATCTTTAAACATAATCTATTAAAGCATAGATTGATTATGTGACCTACCTAAAAGACAAATAACCCATAGGTGAAACCCAACGACCCATAACTCAGATAAATTCCTTAGATGGAAAATTGTAAAGCATATTTCTGAATAATTTTCCCGACTACAAACTGTCTGATACATTTCCAAGAAAATTGAACAGTAAAATCCTGCATCGTTGCCGGCTTGCGACGGAAGCTTTTTTTGGACATGCACAGACATGCTTTTATAACATTTTTTTTCGACGTTCCCTGGCGCTCCATTCATTTCATCGTTTTCAATAGCTCGTGGTGACACGTGCAGCAGCTTATCGACATGTGACATGCGTTCGAATTTTGAACAATTGAATTACATGGAAAAATGGCGTCGTGTTCTATTGACGCTAGTTTGATATTCAGACAATTTTAATAGAAAGGTTGAGTCTTAGTTACTTACCTACAATATCTGCAAATAGGTACAACTATTTATTGCTTTCCCTACTTCCAAAAAATATTTATTTATTTATTTAATACTTCAAGCACAGAAATGTACAGAAGCGGACTTAATGCCATAGGCATTTTCTACCAGTCAACCTTTGAGTGATGGAGAGACAAACAGAAAAACAAAACAATACAAAAACAACAAATAACAAATATAAATGACAAATATTCGTTTTTATTAGTAACTAGTTTCTGCTCTGAATTCGTTTGCGTGGAATTCGTATGACACCACAACATACTACAATAACAGCCACGTTTTTATAAAACTTCCCTGTATACTGCGTCAGAAATTTTGTTCTCATTATAAGATATGAAAACTAAAATTCAGACATAAAATTCTTCAATGTTGACGTGAAATAAAAAGAAAAATAAAATCATTGCAAATACTGATGAATCGTTCTCGGCAAACCGGATTTTCTATTATGTTTCTCTCCAAGTCTGTAGACAGTCGAGGGAGAAAAACGGAAGAAAAATAATATAAGAATTCCGATCATCCACCCCGTCTGGGGTAGATTCTCGGAGATACGTTTAAAAAAAAAAACACCCTAAAGTGGATACTCGAATCCACTTTAGGGTGGATTTTTTGTGAATAACCCAAACTTAGATAAGCCTGAAGTGAGCTGTCAATAATGTCAATCCATAGCATCATGTGGAATGACAGCTCACTTCACCTAAGTATTCAAGGTGAGATTTTTACGGAATAGGCCTGCTGCTTTCATAGATGTCAAATGAAACATCAAATAGAAAACGTAGCTCAAGAAACTACATAATTTGATTAAGCAGTCAATTTGATTGTACGTAGCAACTTGTAGTTATGTTGGGCCCTTTTGAATTAACCCTTTACGGACCCTAGTTGACCTTGTCCTGCCATATCGACCCGGCCATCCGTTGCTAAATAATTTCGCTGTGTAGCTACGTTATATGTACAACACGAATAGGTCAGTTTTGATTGATTGTAGACTAATATGTAGTGCTTTTCGGCTTTGTGTGCCCTCAAACTCTGTTTTTATTTCAATGCTAGCTTTTTCCCGCAGCTTCGCTCGAGTGAAGGTCCGAAATTGGCACGGGAACATGCTACCCAGATAAAAAATATCGCAGGTCATGCTCTACTTGTGTGCCGTTAATGTGTGAAAAGGTAACAGATATACTTCGCATTAATAATATTAGTATGGATTACGCCTCTATTATCTTTGAAAAGAGCCTCAAGAGCCTCACGCTGCAACAGTGCATCTAGACATATCGTTCCGTTTCGTTACGATGCAATGCAATATGGCTTCTAATTATTCACAAGATGCTTTACTGTTAGTCATTTTCTAATCATTATTACCAACGGGTATCGTATTACAATGAAAATGGGTTGTGGAGGTCAGATAAGCAGTCACTCCATGAAAATACTTGTATTCAGCTGCCGGACTGGAAGCCGACCCCAACATTGTTGGGAAAAGGCTAGGCAGATGATTCACTAATCATTATTATTGAACAAGCTGTGCCCCGCGGTCTCACCCGTATAAGTCTCGATACCATGGGAATGTTGGGATAAAATTATCCTATGACCTTATCCAGGTCATGGTCTACCCATGTGCCAAATTTCATCCAAATCCGTTTGGCCGTTTTAGCGTGAAAACGTAACAAACAAACTCACTTCGCATTTATAACATTAGTTAGGATTACCTCCTAAAGTATAAATCGGCAGAACCCTATTGATTTACACTTCTTTACATCATAAACAGGCTTGGTAGAAAATGCTTCTTATTTAATTCAGGAACCCACAGAAATATCATTTTGAATTAGGTACAACAAAAACTTTTGTTTTCCCTTCATTATTTTGACCACCCAAGTACCACTCGACTTAATCAAAAGACAAAAAGTAAAACCAAACAATAGATACCAACTAAGCATTCCTGTCCTTATTAGGGAAGCTATAAGAGCATTACTGAGGCATCCCGTGCTCTTGAATCGAGCAACTATGGCGCAAACGGCTCTTAACCCTGTGAAGAGCCTTTAATGAGCATTTGTGGGTGTTCGATGGTACTTTAGGGGCGAAGGGCACCTGCAGTGTCAGAGAGCACTTGACCGGATCGCGGGTGGTTGATAAAATGTTTTCTTTTTTTTCGAATTGTTTATTTTGATGTAGTGTTTTTGAAGCATAGGATTTCTGCGTAAACTCGCTGATAAAGTTATGTGTGAGCTTAAGCGACAGTAGTCGCGGTTAACGCAAAGATGGGTGATTGTTCGGAACTGTGTCCTACTTATGTACGTAAAAACTCGGAAGTCGGCTACTTATAAGTTACCTAGTAGGAGTGTTATGGAATAAAGAATCTCTGAACAATGCGTTTAACAAATTTTAAACAAATGAAAATTCAGCATCTGCTCTTCCGTGAAACTTATAAATTCCGAGAAGAGTATGCTTAGATGGTTTGGTCATGTTGAGAGGATGAATGAAAGGGTACTAACGAAAGATATTTCCAAGACAGATGTGACTGGAAACGCCGGGAGGGGACGCCCTAGGAGGACATAATAGTGACCTTATTGGTGATGTTCTTCAGAAAGGTCAGGCGCGTAGTACTCGTAACCAGCGTGCGTGTATGACCAGATTTATGAACGTAAACGAGGCAAAAGAAGTATGTAGTAGGTGGCGTTCTGTAGTTTCTACCCCCATGGCAAGAAGGCATGAATTTATGTATGGATGTGTCTTAAATGCTAATTCTGTATTTCTACGTCAATAATAATATTAATTATATAGTTTGTTATTTTATTTTATTTTTATAACACTGATTGTACATTCTGTGATTACTTGAACTCACACACTGACTCATTAGTATTACTTGTTAAAATGTTAGGAATATCGTATAATTTTGCAATGTTTGTAAGTACGAGTATGTGAGCACCATGTATCTATCACATAATTAATTGTTCTGTCATTGCTCAATTTTTCATTCTTTTTACCTATCGCGGTATAGTAATCTTATTCTAGATGCATCGTCTTCACATATAATTATATAATTAATGTATACAAAATATTGTAAAAACATTTTAAAAGAGTAACGGTGGAGTTTCTTGCCCATTCTTCTCCATACGAGAACTAACTTTTGGAAGGGGCGACTAGAATCAATTCTATTTTGTGTAAAATTGACGTTCAAAAGTGCCTCTTATGTGCCTAATTGAAATAAATTGTTTGACTTTGACTTTGACTTTGAATACCTGGAATCCGATATACTTTTTCCTATTCAAAATGAATACAAAAATAGAGAAAAAATGATGTCTAGTTGGAATGAGAAACATGATCCGGAACACTTTTATTTCATTCAATTTGAATAGGATATTGTGAAAATCTTCAGTGTTTTCCACAGAATTTCTGTGGCAGTATTTTATATTGCTGTCAGTCTGATATTCCCATTATTCTTGTGTTTTTCTGTTGTGAGAAATAAGTAAGAACGTTTTTCAGTTGTTTTGTAGATAGGAGTAAAATATAGGAAGTTCCTTACAAATTTTCTGAGGACTATCACATGGTTGGTTACCCTCCAATTTTTTACAGACTTCAAAAAAGGAGGCGGTTGTATGTTCGTCTGTATATATTTTGTTTTAATGTATGTTCATCGATATTTTCGTCAATTATGGACCGATTTAGATTTTTTTTGGTAGAAGTAGCTTGCGCGGTGGTCCCATTTTTTTATTTTTTATGATTGAATTTATTAACTTGATTTGGGTGGTTTTGAGTTAGCTTCGACAATATGTATTTAATCCACTTTGACAGTCGTTACCTTGACGTCATAGATCCACGAATGACAGCCGGTACGTTGATACCGGCTGTCATTTGTGGATCTTTAACAGCTACGTTTGCCGCGGTTGGTACGTGGATGGGTGACCATCTTTACATACCAAGACCCCTCCGTGGCCTCGGAAAGCACGTTAAGCCATTGGTCTCGGCTCCCATTCGTAGATCTTTGACAATCGTTACAGGTCGTCAGAAGCCCGAAAGTCTGACAACTAGACTTAACACTGGATATCGTATTACCCAGTAAATGGCCTGTGGAGGTCAGATAGGCAGTCGCTCCTTGCAAAATACTGGTATTCAGCTGCATCTGGTTAGACTGGAAGCCGCCCCATCATATTTGAGAAAAGACTAGGCAAAGACCTTAGGGAAGTTAGGGAGTTGTAAAACTTTACTTTTAAAACTATACCGCAATACAAAATCCATTCTCAGAAAACAATGACAATATTATTTGGTCCAATAAATTCCCTTCACCTCGATTTACGTGTAATAGTTTCGGGTCACAATAAATCGAATCTGTCACTTGAAACGATCGACATAACCTCGAGAACATTCCCGCGGCGCCATTTTTCCAGTATTTATTCAAATGGAAACGTAATTGCAGACAAAGAAGTTTTACAAATCATTGTCGTTGCCAGAAATTGTGGACGCGGTGGTGCGACTCGTTTAGGCGTGTGTTCACACTGCGATGCTTGGACGCAATGAGGCATAGATAATACACAATAAGGGTTTTCTGACAGCACTGAGACGTCAGGTCCGGGCACCTGTCAAAAGTGTCAAAGCGCCTATATTTTCTTTAGTCGTGACTGAATGATTAACGAATGAATGAAACGAATGATAAACGTCATCATATATTTTATATTCATTGTCGAAATTGAAGACCTCTTGTCAAAGTGGCGCTAACTGGTGGCGTGAATTATCAGGAAAACCTTCATTTGTTTGATTTTTTATGTGACTAGATAATTAAAATTAACTTGATCACCGCAAGACGTTGGCGAACTGTTTCAATACTCAATACTCATTTATTGCATTCCACGATGCAAAAGCATTGTGTTGCGTTAAAATTCAAAAGTTCTTTAAATGTTAAAAAAATATAATTGCGCGGGTTACATTGAAGTAATGCCCTAAACTTCGAATTCTCATTTCATTCACAGTTTTTTTCTTACCAAGGCCGACCTAAGCGAAGCATTTTACTTGCACTATTCAAGTTTGTTGCATTTAAATATGTACGTTAGTCGACATTATTTTAACTTAAATACCTAAAAACAACATCTTAATTTAGCAGCAGTCTATTTAGGGTCCTAGTCTGTACTAGCCTCATCCATGGGCAAAGGTAAGGCCATTTGTCGCATACCGCTACGTTGCTACGCCGAGCATTTGCGGTAGTCACCTACATTGCTACGCTGCTACGCGGTATGCGATGCTACGACGTATGCAAGCGGTACCATGAGGTGGGTTTTCATTTTAAATTGTTATGTGCTACGAGTTCGAATTCTGATTTTGTGGCATTTTGATTTACTGCACTTTGCAGTTTTGAAGCTAGTTTTGTGGTTACGCAGTTTTATACTAGTGACCCCGCTCCTGCTTCGCAGGGTTTTTACGACTCGACAATACTTCGATGTTTCTTTATTAAAATATGTACGTTAGGAGAGGACTTTGCCCAGCAATGGGATAATATAGACTCAACAAAAAAAAGGAACAAAAAATCCTTACAAAATATAAAACAAAGTCCTTCCACGCGTCTGTCTGTTTGTCTGTTCGCGATAAACTCAAAAACGACAGCCAATAGACGGAATGATTCATGAGGAAGGTTTAGGTGTATACTTAATTAAGGTTTTTTTGGAAATTGGCTGAAATATGATTATTGTTGAAGATGTCGGAATAAATCGTGCCGCCAGAGAGCTTTGCAACGCCGTGTAAACCGTAAGAGATACATAAAATTAATGTTGTTCGGGACTGTGTATCATAAAAAGTCCAACAAATAACTCCGCAATGACAATGTCTATCTTCTAAGGATGACCCACAGTTACCATATCTATCTTTCAGAATTTGATAAAAATTTTAATTGTTATTTCCAAAGCTATTTTGACCAGTATTATATTAATCCAATAATATATATTATTTAAATTGGGTATTTAATTTAGATTAAAATATGCCTGACATCATATCATCTAAATGAATATTTTAAAAGATATCACAGATTCAAAATTACGAGTAACAAAATAATTATGGTTGACGGCAACGCGCGCGCAGTGTTAGGAGGAGAGTCAATAACCTTTTCATCTCACAACCATGGAAAAATTCCGTTCATCATTCGAAATCTGAATGCAAAAGTGCATTTTATCCGCTAGCGTAGAAAGAGTTTTTTAATTTGAATCTTTCTATTCAGTAATTTTCTTTACCGCCAGTTCACTGAAAATGCATTAATACTTATTTCATATCGTGCGCCAACCTCATTTTTAGAATACTCCCCAGCACGAAGACTGCATGAAAAAAAAACTTTTAAATATTTTCTGCTCTTTATTCAATTCATTTTCCATCATTATGGTTTGTTTTTGATAAAATCGCGACAAGCAGCGACGACGATATCAGAGTAGTGCAAGCGGTACATAATGACGAATTGAGTTTTCTAATTAAACAGCTTTTATTAAATAATATAATATATTATTATATTATTTAAGCTGTTTTTCTTACACCTAACTTTTTCCTCGCCGTAGTGAGGTGAAAAGTTGTGCGTTTCGCTCGGCAGCAAAGTTGTTAAGCGTCTCTTAACTTTGAAACCCGCTACGCTCAGGTTTCAACACAAGTAATTGCAGACTTTTTTTTTTTTTTTTTGTTCCGTGGTGGAATATCCTCATGGATGTCCTCCGCCCTGGGGCGGGCGGAGGGGTCTGTCAGACTCTTACTGACTAAAAACCACCCCGGTGTTCCGACTCACACCTACGCCGGGGGTCGCGGGAACGAAAGAATCTTCCGCAACCCCCGGCCGGTGCCGGCCTCCTCTTGGGTCAGGGGGGGGAGTGAGGTGTTTGACTCCCCCCGCGACGTCTCAAAGGGGCGCGCGTGGAACACTACGCGCCGCCACCTCGGGTCCTGATGAGTGGGGGGCGACGGACGTCCCCGAGTCCGTCGCCCCTGGACCCATTTAGGGGGGCCGGAAGAGGGCGTTGTCCGCCCTCCGCCGACGCCCGGTGCGCCTGCTGCGGGCCGGGTGAGTGGACGAGATCTCCCTCTCCCTTTCCGCAGCCTCCTTCTGCGAGACGACCGTCTCGCAGAAGGCGACCACCGCGTCCCAGGACTCGGCGCCACCGACCATAGCGTTCACTACGGCCGGCAGTGTAACACACTGCCGGCAGTGTGGCACAATAACTATTTCCTCTATTAGGTATGCGATCATCGGGAGAGCAAGAGTCGCGCCCTCGCGCCCCTAGTCGCCGCAGGAGACGCCCCGGGCGTCGGGAGTCGAGAGCCGACTTCAGGCCACCGTAGGCGCGGGCTTGCGGACGGTGAGCAATGGGTAGCTCGCCGTCCGATAGAGACCAGGCCCGGGTCGACGGCGCGTTGTGTTTCACGCGCGCCTCAAAGAGATGTCAGCACCAACTGACGGGGTCTGTCCGGAAGGGCCAATGCCAGCCGGGGTTGCGAGTTTGTCCGAAAGGGATATCGCGACCCCGGCACACAGGCAACGGAAGGAACACGGGTGGGTTTTAGTCAGTAAAAGTCTGACACGCCCTCCCGCTCCGCCCAGAGCGGGAGAAGTTATTTGATAATTTACAACACTCAAAAAAAAAAAAAAAAAGGTGTGCGATCATTGCTTCGCTTCCTTTGAATCCTGGTAGTAAGTTTACGTGGGATATTTTTTCTTACGACATCCACGCGGGCGAAGCCGCGGGAAAAAGCTATTAAAGAATATATTATACACATAAACCTCCCGGAATACATTTCCTAAGTGGTGGTGAAAACACGATCAAAAACCGTTGCGAAGTTTTTAAGAACAACGTAAACAGACACGTAGATGTTTGAATGTATTCAAACATGATTTAAATATAGTTTTATGTTGGAAAACCGGCCAAGTACGCGTCGGACCACGCACAATGAAGGGTTCCGTAAATGGGATTAATTTATTCTAAGAACAAACTTAACATTGTAGTTGAAATACATGTTCTCCCATACGGAATGTATGGGAGATTATGTTTTTCAAACTGCAAATTTAAGTTGGTTGATTATTACTCCTTAACCTGTACAGCCTACTTAGCTCTCATAGTTTTCCTTTTAATTTCGTTATATATACTACTGCTGTGAATTTTTTCACAAATCCAAGTACAACCATTTAGCTGACAGTGGGGGGGGGCTTGACTCTAACAAAAATTTGCGCTTTAAAGCTTAAGATTTCGCAAACGGATCCCTGAATTGGAAAATTATTTGCACACTCCCTCCATATTTTTAAACGACCTTTCCAACGATACTCCACACCATGGGACGAGAAAAAAAAAACCACTGACCCACTTATACGTATGTAGGGGAGGTACTCTAAAAAAAATTTTTTCTTGATTTAATTTTACCACTTTGTCGGCGTGATTAATATGTATACCCATGCTAAATTACAGCTTTCTAGTATTAACCGTCTCTGAGCTAAGCCGCGAACAGACAGACGGACATGACGAAACTATAAGGGTTCCTTGTTTACTACGGAACCCTAAAAAGGTATTACCATACCGGTGGTTAACTGTCAAACTGTAGGTTAAAGTTAAATAGGGGAATGCTTGCTGTCTGACTGTGACATACAGATGATTACGGGGAGATTTTGAAACTATCATAACATAACGCATGTGATCCCCGAAGGGTTAGTTAGAGAACTCCCACATTTCGCTAGTTATGTTTAAGTCCCATATAATAGGGGGCGAGCCTATTGCCATCTACCGGGCGAAAATCCACAATTGACGAAAATATCGAGAGAAAAAAAACATACTGGCGGATAACCTCCTCCTTTTTTTAAGTCGGTTAAATAAACACTTAATGTCAAAATTTACAAAAAATTAGTATTGTTCAAGTTATTATTATTTTCTCTGTATTCACAGCATTTTCTCGGCAAACATGCAGTACTTTTAATTGATACTAACAGACCCGTCAGCCGTTGTTCTGTCAAATTTTCGTTTTCGATTTTTTGGCCGTTCCTTTGGGTTTTTCCTAAACGACCCCAGGATTCAGGGGAACAAAACAAAAATAAAACAATTCGGTCGTGCCACTTTCGAGTTTCTGCGAGACTCATGCACGGCAATTGATGTTTATATATATAGATTTCTATGGATGACTCAAAAACATAACGCTATGTAAAATAAGCCTGTTATCCATACATATTAACAGATTACCCCTCAGCGTCAAAGCTCTGCTATGAATAATTCCTTTTCAAACCATTTTAATTATATGCCGATCGATATTGTAATCAGTATTCATTAAAACGAACCTATTCGTCAGTAGAATACAGTTCACTGAGATTAATTATCTGAAAATTTATCGTGTACCTAAAACAAAATATAAAATAAGGTGTCGAGCACCAGGGGACCATCACGGGACACTGCTCGCTAAACAAACACATCCGCACAATAGGCATAACGGACAGTCCTCTGTGCAGGGCGTGCATGGAGGCTGAGGAAACCGTCACGCACGTGCTCTTTGAATGCACGGGCGTCACCCAGATTAGACCATATGTTCTGAACAGGCCAGGAGATTTAATTATCTTCTGATGGGAGGTGGGTTGGTTGGAATAACCACCAAATGGTCGCCATGGCCCACGCACAACGGTCCACCTGACGGACTAAGTTCGGAAACCAAACCCTACAATATAGAACAAAGTTGTTGACCAACTTGAGGTATGACTTCTTAAAGAAATAAAATTATACAGGTTAATCCTGTTAAATTTATCACATGCCGTCGAGAAATATCTCTCAGGCAAGCCGGTTTCCCCACGATGTTTTCCTTCATCGTTTTTGTAGCAAGTGATAATTATACAATACGCACATGAATCCGAAAAGTCAGAGGTGCGTGCCTTGGGTTCGAACTCGAGACCTATGACTTGGCAGTCCGACGGTCACACCACTAGGTTATCATTGCTGTTACGGATAGATAAAAACTATCGAGAAATTATGCGTTAAATTGTAAATGGTTTGTTGCAGTTCACAATTTTGCAATAATTTATAATCTCGCTAGATAGATTATAAACTAACGATGTTCATAATCATATCGATGCCTTACGGGCGAAAAAGGATAACCGCCTCTTTTAAAATTTTACAGGGGAGTGTTTTTTTATGATTTTTTTCGTTTATTTTGAACTTTAAATAACTCCCCTGTAAAATTTGAAAAGAGGCGGTTATCCTTTTTCGCCCGTAAGGCATCGATATGGTGACATATACATGCATGATTTTATGTATGTGCTTTTTATTTTATGTATTTTATTTTCTCTTCTACTCTTACACACGTTGTCTACATCTCTTTAGAAATAAGCATCACCTTTGTACGTATTTTTCTGTTCCTTTTTTCTTGTCTGTTTATATGTGTGTACATAAACCGTTAAATAAATAAATAAATGATCTCACGCCTACTTCCCATTGGGGTAGGCAGAAGCTACAGAGCGCCAGTTGCTACGGTCCTTATATACTCCTTTGCTTCGTTTACGTTCATACATCTGGTCATACACGCAAGCCGTACTCTAGAACGAAAAAAGGCTCTCAAAGACATTGGAGCTTAAATTTTAAAGTGCCCTTCCGGACCCCGTCAGTTGGTGCTGACATCTCTTTGAGGCGTGCGTGGAACACAACGCGCCGTCGACCCGGGCCTGGTCCCTATCGGACGGCGAGCTACCCATTGCTCACCATACGCAAGCCCGCGCCTACGGTGGCCGGAAGTCGGCTCGCGACTCCCGACTCCCGAGGCGTCTCCTGCGGCGACTAGGGGTGCGAGGGCGCGAATCTTGCCTCTCCCTCGCGCGCTCCGCCTCCCCCTTCGAGAGCATTACTGCTTCGCAGAAGGAAATGACGGCCTCCCATCCACTCTCGCTCCGGACCATGGCCTGAACCAGGGCCGGACACGAGAGATTGCCGCCGCCGATCGCCTCCGTGAGGACACGGCGGTGCTCCGCCCAAGCCGGGCAGACCTTCACCGTATGCTCCACCGTGTCCTCCGGGTTATCCACACAGTGGTGACACCCGGGATAGGATACCATCTGGTAGGCAAATTGGCAACTTCTATATTTTTAGCAAAAAAATTAATGGAGGTAATGCTTATGTCTCCAGAACGGAGAGAATAACCGTTATATTCTTGCAGACGGTAATATTACTATTTATTTATAATTTTTTACTTGATTTTTTCAGATTAGGAGCGGTTTTGAAAAAAAAAACCAGACTAAATCTCGTTATATGACATAATTTGTTTGGCAAAAAAAAATATAAGTTGCCAATTTGCCTACCAGATTGTATCCTATAACAAATATATGCATAATATTGGATTTAAGAAGCCATTTCAAGCAAAAAACCGACACTAAAATGTAAGCTCCAATGTCTTCGAGAGCCATTTTTCGATCCACGTACTACGCACCTGACCTCTTTGAAGAACATCACCACAAGGTGTGTGGTACCATCAAAGAAGTTCATATCTAACCAGTTTCAAAACAAAATCCCGTGAACACGATGACCACATCTGTTACCAGCCCGGTGCTATAGCCACCGAGCGCTGCAAGCAAGAATAGCCCTTACAGTGGTTACATATGAACTTCTTCGATGGTACGTAATCTAATTGTTTGTATAAATTAGCAACCCATTACCTTTGGCATAATCAAAAACGCTTACTTAAAAAAAAAAAAAAATATTCAAATCGCAAAGAGCATAAGCAAAAAAAAACAAACAAAATGCTACGCAATTTAGTTTAAAAAAAAAAACAAATTAATAAAATTTTAACCATTTCAAACCTCACTTAATATTAATTTCATACTTAATTTATAACACCAACGTTCTTTTCATAACGAAAATCCTAACTTTTTAAGAATAATTAAAATATTCAAATCGCAAAAAGCATATACAAAACAAATTTTAAAAAATGCTACACAATTTAGTTTAGAAAAATATCAAATTATAAAAATTTTAACCATTTCAAACCTCACTTAATATTAATTTCATACTTATTTTATAACACCAACGTTCTTTTCATAACATTAGCATAAGAGGAATTAAAATATCGTATGTGTATAATAATGTGCTTTTAAATGAAAATGATTTAGGTATGAAAAAATAAATATTATAATTCCATATTTAAATATGTGGTATCTACCTGTGAGCAATTCCCGTAATTTTTAAGAACGTCCGCATTCGTATCTCATTCGCAATCTGTCAAAAATACAATCAATTTACCAAGTTTGACATTGCGGCTAGAATGTGAACGTTTTATATGCACGAGAATTGGCCTTCTGTTCAAATATGGAATACAGGACGTAATACGGTGTATTATGGGTCACCATAGAATTCTAAAGGAGCTTCCTTAAGAATTCTGTGGTGACCCAAAATACAGGGTCAAACTAAATTAGTAAGACGCCAAAATTTTTTTTTTGTTTTGTCGTGTTTAGATAAAATGAAAAGTCATTTATTGAAACTAGACTGACAATCAGAACTTTTCGAACGTCAAAATAACATAAGAGAGTTCCCCAAAACGCCCGCCCTTCACTACTTCCTAGTGCTTTAACTGGGATGAAAAAGAGGCGCAACAAACTCCCCAGCAGCACTGCTGTCTGTTCAGTTAGAAAAACTTGATTCTATACAAAAGTAACCCATCGGTAATGATATCTACCACGTCTGCGCAGTGTCGATCACTTATCCTGTTGCACCCCTTTTTTTTTGGGTGGGGTGTTATCAAATAACTTCTCCCGCTCTGGGCGGAGCGGGAGGGCTTGTCAGACTCTTACTGACTAAAACCCACCCGTGTTTCTTCAGTTCCTTGTATGTTACCAGGGGCCACGGTATCTCTTTCGGACTTTCCGGCGACTCCGGCAGGCATCGGTCCTAGCGGACCCTGTCAGTTGTGCTGACATCTCTTTGAGGCGCGCGTAGAATACAACGCGCCGTCGACCCGGGCCTGGTCCTTATCGGACTACGAGCTACCCATTGCTCACCGTCCGCAGGCCTACGGTGGCCGGGAATCGGCCTGGGATTCTCGACGTCCAGGGCGTCTGCTGCAGCGGCTAGGGGCGTGAGGGCGCAAATTTTCCTCTCCCTCACGCGTTCCGCCTCCTCCTTCCCCCTCATTACCTATTATTATAATTACGAAATGCATTCATGTGTATATCGTAATAATTTATAATACTTATATCATTATTATCATATATACTGAAATCGCGAAAAAAAAATCATTTGTTCCCTACATTTACTCGTATGTTCGCATAGCTCGTTATAATGAAGGGAACAGCAGATTTTTTTTCGCGATTTGAGTGTTGGCCCCATAGTGAAAGTTGTTCATAATGATGAGTACAATGACCCCTTAAGAGGATGCAAACGAATTAAATTTCACATTGTATAATATTACCAGGCTAGCATTAGCCTGGTAATATTATTATCACTTATCTGAAGGATATGAGTGGGCGTCTGCCGTGCCCACTGTCCTACCGTATTATACTTATTTATCTTATAACGCCTACGATAACAGGATAAGGGGGAAACTTTGTGTAAAAATAGTATGATTTTGCCCTCTGTTTCCTTAATTAAGAGTCTGTTTCACCCAAGGCCAGAGCCTTGGGTATATTTTTGATAACGGTATATTTTTCGAAACGTTTTCGTCTTAAAAACCTAAGGAACGATTTGTTTCGATTATGTTCAAACGGAACGTTTTTAAAGAAGAACAACAACCGTTTTTAACCATTTTTGGGTTGATCGGTAGGAAACTCGCAACACAACCCTAATCGGCGGCAAGTGCATTGGAATCAATGATGTAACGATATGAAGATAAGGTACAATTTAACTAAACACGTTCATGCTTCTCGGCGCATACACCGTGCGCGGCTGCGGAATAAACCGATTTCGTTTTCGTTCCGAACAAAATTTTGTACAAAGAAGAACGAGAACTGTTAGAAACGTTTTCAAAACGTTATTTTATATAACGTTTCCGAGGCCTGGTTTCACCATCTACGAACAGGACTTCGCAAAATACCGCTTTATTACGGTTTTATAATAGGGTTTTTCGGAAACACCCGCTCGGAACGGAATCTATTCACGAGCAGTTATAAGTATCGCTGGGATTAACCTGGATTAATTCCAAGTAATACGGGGTATTTCGCGTCGTTGGTCGAGTAAAATTCGAACAAGTTGGTACATATTTTGAATCATCAGCAATTTGTCTTTATTATTATTTACGTTACGGGCGGCATACGTTTTCTAGTGCATAATACTTGCAACGGACGGGATTTTATATTAAAGAGGTGTGCGGTTGTGCAGAGCAGAAATGAACCGGTATTTCGAACCGGAACAGTTTTATTTGTTATTTGATTAGAACCGAAATAAAATCGATTCGGATCGAGCAGAATCAAAAAGAAAACACTCTTTTTTAAATGTATGGAGTATTTTTATGAGCTGGTTAAAAATATTAACCACCCCCAAGTTCCGGTTAACATAATTATTGTGTGTATCATTGACTTGAATGTGCCATGGCCTCTGAGAGTATGCCACTCGCCCGCTCTAATGATAACAAGTTAAGGTAATAATTGATATACTCTCGCATACGTTAGCACACTCACTCATACCTCATTCACAGTCACACACACTCTTTCACTAACATACACACACCCTTCAAACACCCACACACACATAACTCCAGACAAACACACTAGAGATATTCACAACACTTTCATTTCACGTTATTTTTTCCTTTTGTTTTTTTTGTTTCTCTTGGACTTGCCCTAATGGATTATTGTATAAAATGTGTGTCATTTTTTCTATATCCACATCACTTGGAAGGGACACAGGCTCCTAAGACATAAAAGTCAGGGTTTTTCACTCTGGAGCACTAATTTAAACCATTTGTAGGTCATAATAATGTAAATGCATTTATGAAGAAATAAAGATTTATTTATTAAATGTCTCGCTGAC
Organism: Agrochola circellaris; assembly: GCA_914767755.1. Lineage (NCBI taxonomy): Eukaryota > Metazoa > Arthropoda > Insecta > Lepidoptera > Noctuidae > Agrochola > Agrochola circellaris. The sequence continues at coordinate 5,991,890 of OU611850.1, read as the reverse complement.
GGTAGCGCGTGTATTGGATCATTTAGCTCCCTTCAAAATGGTTGAGCTGAATGGTGCTAATTCATACGTGAACGGGCGCAAGTAAAAATGGTTTATTTCAACATTAAAATTACAATATTGAGATAGCGTTGTTCCCAAACTAAGTACAGCCTTTATCATAGGCGTAGTGCCGAAGATACAGGCCTCCGCTTTTCTAGGAAACCGTAGTGAAAGCCAAATTGTATGCGAAATTTGTGTTATTTTAAAAATAACTATGATAACGAATTCCAGCTAAACCCACATAGGTATTCCACAGCCACTATAAATGTATGGGCTCGATATTAGCACTATAAATCACAGAAACTGGTTGGGACGCAACTAGGGAATGCAATATATCCAGCTTCCACAACACTGCACGTGCGAACTGAAGGCTGGACGATGTAGAGACTTTTTCTTTAAATAAAACATGAGCTACAGCCGCACGGGCCGATCAAAGGCTACGCTTGCTGCGGTTGATTCGTGAATGGGTGGATCTTGGTGCCTCGAAAAGCACGTTACGCCGTTGCTCCCGGCTGTCATTTGTAGGTCTTCGACAGTCATTACGGGAAGTCAGAAGCGGTAAAGACTTAGTCTTATCAAGGGGTATAGTGTTGCCCAGTTACTGGGTTTTGGGGGTCAGCTAGGAGGTCGCTCCACGTAAAGAAAATACTGATATTCAGCTGCATCCAGTTAGACTGGAAGCCGACCCTAATATATTTGGGAAAAGGTTAGGCAGATTGATTTTCTCTTCAGTTACCGTTGATCGTGCTGGGTATCTGTGAAACGGCTTCATTGTTTGCTCTCATTTTAGTGGTATACAGGGTAAGGATACGTAAACGAGGCAAAAGTAGTATGTAGAGATCGTATCAGGTTAAAAGCTAGGCAAATTGATTGATAGATGAGGTACCTATCTACTCAGCCGCGCCTGTATACGCCGAAAGAGTGGTTGAAGGTGTTTACTAAGTACACCAAACATTTTGGCTAGTACTGTTTAATCTCAGGGCATAATGGACGAGTCTTTTTAACAGAGGACAAATCCAACTCCAAGCTGAAAATGAGAATATTAAAATGCAACTTCCGAGCGTGAGTCGTGTGTTCGATAATCGGTTCCGACAAACTGTTTAAATTGTTAATTTAAATTAATTTAATACATAATTTAATTAATTGTTAGTTTAGATTAATTTTAATTCATTGTTAATAAATTAAATTCATTGTTAATAAATTAAGCTAATTTAATACATAATTTAATTAATTGTTAGTTTAAATTAATTTAATTCATTGTGGCGTCATCTACACCGCCACATGCGAACTACGCATCAAAGACTTGACGTCACACAACATCCTGACGTCACTCAAATCCTGCATCGCGCAATTAGAGTTTACCGCGCGGTGGACATATATACAAGCTCACGACTTCAACCTCTGGGCAATTGCCCGCCAGACATGACACCCGTCTGGTCGGAGGATCCTCCCTTTTCTATGGGGGATGAGTGAACTTTACACCCTGTTCCTCGTACCCCTAAACATTGTTAATAAATTAAAATAATTTAATTCATTGTTAATTATTTAAATTAATTTTAATTAATTATTTTTATAAAAAATTTAGTTATTGTTCATTTAAATTGTTTTGGGTCTAAATTGTCTGTAGCATACCGGAGTCAGGATTTCACTTTCACAAAAGGCGCGCACACTTTTATATCGAACTACGAATTCTTTGATGGCCGCAATACGAGAATGGAACAGCCTCCATCTAAGATGGCAGTCCTACCTTCGCTGCCCCAAAGCATGTAATGTGAATGTGTAATATTGTATTGTACCAGCTGTTTCTGTTTATTACGTTATCTATCCGTTATTATAATATTATGTATTTATTATAAGTTAAATGTATATCTGGGAAATAAAAAAATAATTTCTTTACAAGCAGTGATGGCCCAGTGATGACGAAATAAAATGAGCGGAGCAGATGAACGTTCATACGTATATAATTTTGTCGTTGTCGTGTAAACAAATGAACATCAGTCGGGTGAAGCATCTATTACTTGTTAGCGCTCCATACATCCGTTCATACTCCTCCGCGTACCTATTCTCGTATTTACTAACGGATAGAGCAACCGTGCATCCCCTGGGAGCTATGGCAACGATCAAGGTAGACTGTCAGGAGAACTGGCGTAGGTCCTGTTTACTCACAGGTCGGACCCTCTGCTGCCCTCGGGAGTCGTGAAACGCTATTATAGTAGCAGGTACAAATATAATTCTGGGAAGATTGGCTGCGTTTTGTGTAATGTATGTTTTCTGTGTTAATAGGCAGGCACTTTACTTGTGTAAATAACTTCATCACCACTGCCCAAAACGGTAAAGGAAAACATCGTGAGGAAACGGGGAGATCCTACAACACAAAATTCGAAGACATATGACATCTACCATCTACCAACCCGCACTGGGCCCGCGTGGTAGATAACAGCCCACTCCCTCTCGAAGAGTCGAGGTTTGTGTTCCATCAGTGGGAACATTATCGGCTGCTTAAGCATTCATTTCATTTAACTTATATCATTGGTAAGTGGCAAAAGAGTGTTGCGTTTACCTCCGTGTACCCCTTTCAGTAATGACGTATCGAATAAAATAAACTTTACCACCACTAAAATCTGCCAACAGGTGACAACATCAACATAACTCCGAGTTCTCACACAAAGGGCATCGTTTACGAGCCGTGTACCACGTATGTTACCTTCGTATGTTTGACAGTGACGTCACTGCTACCTGTGGCTTCCACCCGGAATGCAAGGGGGAGACCGAGCGGGTAAGTGCCGTAGAATAAGAATACGGTATAGAAGCGAAATTTATTTACAAATCGAGATCTCTCCGTGCCTCAGAAGGCAGGTTAAGGCGTTGGTCACGGCTGTCATTCGTAAATCTTTTACAGTTGTTACGGGTAGTCAGAAGCCCAGAAGTCTGACAACCTGTCTTACCAAGGGGTATCGTGTTACCCAGTAACTGGGTTGTGGAGATCAGATAGGCAGTCGCTCCATGTAAAATACTGGTCTTCAGCTGCCGTCGGTTAGACTGGAAACGACCTCAACATATTTGGGAAAAAGCTACGCAAATTGCAGATTGATTGAAGCAAAATTTATGTACTTTTCTTTGTTCATCAATCACTCACAGGACGCCCCACACGACCCTCTAATCATTGCGGTTAGCTCACACGATACGCACCGAATCATCGACCATATTGACAGCCCAGCATGCGTAACATACAGATTTTGACCAAAAAAATATCGGTCAAACGGTCATTCGGGAAACATTCTTCGGAGTCAGACTTGACAAGTAATTTCGGGCAAACGTGACTCACTCCTCGGTATTTGATCATGCTGTCTTTAATTTTGACAGTTAAACAAAATTCATTACGTCATTCTTGCCGCCGAGCAGACGAACATTTCTAGCAGAAGGCACCTGTCCCACCGCGGACGAGGACTAGCTATCGACGATTTTTTCACTCAAGAAACGTAGAAAATATTGTAGGTCTCGTGTAAGTAAAAGAGATAGATACTCGTTTGTCGCAGCGACATTAGCTATCAAAGAGAGTAATCGCTCAGCGACGCTTGCTTGGTGGGCAGAACCTTCGCTTTGAGACTCACGCTTAGTACATACAACACATACCAGCGAGCAATCGTTCGTTGCCGTCGCGCACTCGCTGCTCGCCAACTCGTTTTTAGTTGCTATCTCTAGTAGCTCCGGCTGTGGGACATATGCCGAAAGAAGCGCTGGATTTTGATGATTGACAAATGAAAAGGATTGTCATTCTGAGTGTGTACTCAATTAGTTAATGACGTGCGCAAATGGAGCATTTGTGTTTTTCTTCTATAAATTCTTATTCTATGTCAAGTATCTACCTACTAAAGAACACGGCAGAAACGTTGGGAGATAATTTACTTTCGCTCCGAAGCTAATCGGGCGTTGACTGGAAAAACAACTACGTTCCGCGTTTTTTCCTTGGCTTAATTACTTTCGCTGTAAAAGGGTTTTTAATCACAATTTCTTTGATGTATCTTATCGCAAAGTGACCCTGTGATATGATCTTTTTTCCCTGGAAACACCATTAAAGGTTTCAATTTCAGGATTTTTGGTAGACCCAAATAGATTTAAGAACTGTGTTAACTGTGTCTCTGTCTGTGGTGTGTGTGTGTGTGTTTGTGTGTGCGTGTGTGTGTATGTGTGTGTGTGTGTGTGTGTCAGTGACGTCATCTAGTTTAAATAGCAAAATATCATGATAGTCAAGTCTGACACAATATGCATATACAAACTTTGATTACCAACCGTGAGATAGATTGACGTATCTAAATTTTTTTTTAAATTTATCTGAAAACTCGGTAAATTATAAAATACTAATAAAGTAAACCGTAGTTAAGTCCAGGCACTTTATCACTGCGAGGCTACAATGTAAATTCGGCAACTTTTCTTAAAATCAAAAACAAAAAATAATAATCTAAACTTTTTGCACCAAACCTGTCATGTAAGACTCGAGACATAGAACTAAACCTGTGACTAAACTGTGCTAAGTGTGCTAGGTAACAGCAAAATTACATTACGAAATGAGTGTCATAAAATTACAGGGCGACTTTTTCGAGCACTTACTCGCTAACGAATGCTCGCCATAAAAATCTCCATTTTTGTCATACTGAATTTTGTTTTCTTTTTTTAAATGGCAATCTATCGCCAATTTATTTTCAAATGGCATTCCATATCTAAATTATACATCAATCTATCAAACTGAATCATTCATATTTACATATTGGAAATAATAAAAAATAAAAATATTCATAAAAGTAGACTGAAGAGCCGATCATTCAAACATGACAGGCTATCTTGCCCTAAGCTCCGTATCGGGAAGGCTATTATTAGAATATGAATAATAGACAGAGGAGATAAGCAGATAAATACAATAGGTACGTAAGCTTAGTAAATTTGCCTTTTAAATTGTTATGCGAGAGCTGGCAACACACGGTTTCAGAAAACCCTGATCAGCTAGTCGCAGATTAGTTATCAAATCTCGTGTTAACTGTAAGTATTCTTTTTTTATAGTATTGGATGGTAAATCAGCCGACGTCCCTCCTGATAGTGGATGGGCCCGGGCACCGCCGCCGTCCCATGATATCTGCAATATCAACAGCATCGCAAATGCGTTGCCATCCCAGATCATCATTCTGCCTAGCCTATTCCCAACTATGTTGGGATCGGCTTCCAGTCTAACCGGATGCAGCTAAATACCAGTATTTTACATGGAGCGACTGCTTATCTGACCTCCAGAATCCAGTTAATGCAGATAACACGATACTGGAGTATCGTGTTACCTGCAGTAACAACATCGACAACCAGTCGTGCCAAGATCGGCACGACTGGTTGTCAGACTGTTCGGCGTCTGAATACCCGTAACGACTGTCAAAGATCTACGATTGACAGCCAGGAGCAACAGCTTAACGTGCTTTCCAAGGCACGAAGGGGTCTCGATATGACGTAATGGATGACCAAAAACCAACCGCGGCAAGGAGTTGCGCAGCTTAACCTTCAATCGACCCGTGTGGCTGTTATCACTTAGCCACGAGGCCCTTATTAACTACCACTATTACAAAATATGGTATATACTTACATCCTATATTTCGTAAATAAATCCATTAAATCACATTTCCAACGTGCTTTCTTCCGCAAACATTGATTAGGCAAATACTTTGTAAACTCACACAACCCATGCAACTATTTAAGTAGTTACACTAACTACTTACGTCAAAGTTTACGTCAATTCCAATAAAATCGGTAAATATAGACTTTGTGATCCTATTACTGTACGTTTATGAAAGGCTATTATAGAACAATCGAACGATGAAAACGAGAAAAGTAAACGCTGACGAATTTGGAGAGTGCAGATTTGAAGGGACTACAGCTAAACGCAAGTTTTATAAATAATGCCCAAAAGATATGATCCACTGCAGTAAACAAAATCAGACACATATTATATGATATTTTTCAGGATATATGCTAGTTACATAGTGTGTTGTAAATACAACAAATTTGATATTATTTAGACTAAAGCGTACTTAACGCTGCATACCGAAGATGCATCCAATTTAGTTATAAGTGGTGAAAGTGTAGTTACCCTTCCACTATGCACATAACTTAGAATGTTTACTTTCTTGCTAGAACTCTACGCGTCTTAACTTTAATATGAAGTCAGTAGTTTAGCAAAATAAGCATATTCAAATACAACGCCATATATTATGCAAAATGTATGGCAATTGGCGATTGATCGAGAGCAATTTCATATGCGAGCGTGTGGAACGAAGTTTGACGGAAAGAAGACGAAGAAGGTTCCATAATGATCACAAAATATATGCATAAATAAACTGAACATGCTCCTCTACACATGCAGGCAGAGAGATGTTCGATCGCAGAAAACCACGTCTTAAGATCGAAATCTTTTGTTTAATTGCGCTTATCCCAAAAGTTGGCAACGTCGCAAATAGCTGTCAAATATTTACCTGTTTTGATTAATTTGGCAATATTACTGTATGGAAATTTTAAATGTGGCTAACTAGTGAACTAAAATATTGATTATGAAATGCAATAATTAATATTGTAACACTGAATATTTCGTTTCGTTGTTTCTGCTGGGGAGTTTGTTGCGCCACTTCTTCTTCCGAGCTAACGCACTAGAAAGTGGTGAAGGGTGGGCGTTTTGGGGGACTGTCTTATGTAATTTTGACGTTCGAGAAGAGCTGATTCTCAGCCTGGTTTGAATAAATGACTTTTGAATTTTTTGAATTTTGAGATATAAAAAAAGTATTTGGAAACTTTCAGAATTCCTTTCTTACACCTAAATTTGTTGTGTTATAATAATTTGCAATTCATTATTAATATTCGCTCTAAAAGCCGAGCAAATTTCACACTACTTGGCTATGACTGCTTTAAATTGCAAAGCAACGTGCTTATTATCATAAATCATAATCCAATAACACTCCAACTACACTACACATAACATAACATCACGCCTGTAATCCTTGAAGGGTTAGACAAAGGTGTACCTACAGTACACCCACATTTCGCCATTTATGTTTAAGTCCCATGTAATAGGGGGCGAGCCTATTGCCATCTACCGGGCACAAATCCAGACTCCGGGCTGCTACAGAGAAATTCTTGATGGAAAACCCGATAATAACACTCTGACCGACCGCTACAATAGCACTCTTTTCTCCAAACCCACTAATTACCTACCAAGTCCCAAAAATTACCTAACCCTTTCATTGAACAAAGCCTGTCGGAGATTATGAATGATGTTGCCAATAATATAAAACGGCTAATTAGTTACCTAATTAGTAACGTGACGTCGGCGAGCACAAAGGGTGCACCTCTAGCCGCCATGATTGGGATTTAATCAGTAATTACTCGTTGAATCGCTATAAATGGAGAATTTCAGAGAGAGGTAATAAAATTAGGAAGGCCGGAAAAATATCGATGTTTCCACCGTTTTTCTATCGATAATCTAATAACAATGTAATCAATGCTAGTTTGTATGACCTAGCTAAATTAATTTGTTTTATTCCAACTATGTTGGGGTCGGCTTCCAGTCTAACCGGATGCAGCTGAATACCGGTATTTTACTTGGAGCGACTGCCTATCTGACCTCCACAGCCCAGTTACTGGGTAAAAAGACCCGTAACGACTCTCAAAGATCCACGAATGACAGCCGGCTTTCCGAGGCACGGAGGAGTCTCGGTATGTTAAGATGGTCACCCATCCGCTTAGCCACGACCTCCTCAAAAAATTAAAGAAAAAAAACACTGCTTATCCAAAAATATAAAATTACTTTTTCCTGCGGCTTCGTCCGCGTGGAGGTCGGACATTATCCCAGGGGACCATAACAAGTATCCTATATGTTAATCCAGGCTATAAACTATCTGTGTGTTTAATTTTATCCAAATCCGTTCAGCCGTTTTTGCGTGATTGAGTAACAAACATCCAAACAACCAACCAACCAACTTTGTTTTTATTTTTTATTTTTTTATCTACTGGTTGAATACGAGGCCTTTGGCTACTTTTGTACGTGTGCATTTTGTCTTTTTTCTTTAAATGTGCGCTTTGTTTGTGCAGAATAAACAATTTTTCTTTCTTTCTTTTCTATTTTTCTTTTTCAAACATACAAAGTTTCACATTTATAATATTAGTGGGATTATTTCAGTCCCTTCTGTGAAAGGCTATAGAAAAAAGGGCCATTCTAAAGGGAGGCTCAGGTAAGTAGGTTTATCTTTTAGCAAATCTAAAGTGATCTAAGGATCCAGGTGAACAAAAAAATAGAAAAGCCTCTGACATCTGTTTAAGTTCCCGCGTTTTTAATTTATTTCGAAAAAGGAATATAATTTGAATAAGGAACCTTACTGCCAATTGCTCACGCTAGAGGACACAGTGGACTAGATAACAAAAAGGTTATATTAAAAAGGATAAAGTTCTTAATAATTTTAAATTATAAATATTTTTGATATTATATTAATTTATGAGACCGTGCTATCGCATTAAGGTAATGAAACCTGTAATGATCCCAACTAATATTATAAATGTGAGTTTGTTTGTTTTTTACGGTTTCACGCTAAAACGGCTGAACAGATTTAGATGAAATTTGGCACTTGGGTAGACCATGACCTGGATTAGGACAAAGGATACTTTTATCCCATAAGTACGTTATCGTGGGATACAATTTAAAGTTTAAAAAACCTAATGTAAAAACACAACATTTTTATAATGCTATTTACTTGATATAACGTTAAAATTATATTGTTAAGTAGTGCAATATCACACAAACAAATATGTTTAGTAAATCTTATATGCATGTTTTTTTACTTATTGGTATTATTTTAACCTACAATTATATTAACATGTATGAAATAATATTGAAAAATACCGAAAAATATTGCCGCACGCCGAAGGCCCTTTCCTCACTAGTCGGTACGTCAGCGGTGCAGGATCGGTACGTCAGTGGTACTTCAGCGGTGCGGGAGAGCGTTTATTCTGAAAGTGGGCAACGTCGCGAATAGATGTCAAATATTTCGCTGTTTTTATTAATTTGGCAATATTACTGTATGGAAATAAGAAATGTGGCGAACTAGAATATTAATAATGAATTGCAATAATAATATGGAATTTGATGTTGGACCCGTTTTAGGTGTAAAAAATACATTTGGAAAGTTTCCAAATACTTCTTTACCTCTAAACGATATTAATTATTCCATTTCATAATCAATATTTTGGTCCGCTTATTAGCCAAATTTCTTATTTCCATACACTAATATTGCCAAATTAATAAAAACAGCGAAATATTTGACATCTATTTGCGACGTTGCCGACTTTCAGAATAAACGCCCTTAAGCCGTTGGTCCTAAGCTACGCCTGATCTCTTCCCGGTCGTGTCTGATTGCCGCCCCTCGGACTATGAGAGTTAGGGAAGAGAGACTGCACCTTTATCTGCGCACACACTTGTGCACTATAATATCTCCCGCGCCGATGGCTAGTCTCCATTAAGATTGGCCGCCGTGGCCGAAATACGATCCGGAGGACGATATATATACTAAGCCAACCATTGTAGCACCAACATCATTTTATTCCATCGTGAGTCACAGATACTCGTAGCAAGTCTTATATATTAGATATTTCGTGGAAGCGAAAGCCCAATATATTTGCTGCACCGGTTGACGTCATCACGTCAACGCCGGCTGTCGCTGAAAACCAGCGTTGGGGCTCTGTCTCGCATAGGGTCGCAGCATTATGCTGAGCGATGGCCGTTTTGCGTGGATGTGACGCATATTTTCCCCCAAATTGTTTATTTTTGTGTTTTGTTCTTTCTTTGCGTCATGTGTACCGCAAATAAACGTATTTTCTTTCTTTCTTTCTTTCTTTCAATAATATTGGAAAAAATTGTGCGGAAATCGCAATCATTCAGTTATCAGTGGAAGTAACTATGGATTTGTATAGATAGCAATTCATTGTGCAAAATTTGAATGCGAGAACACAATGGGTAATAGGCAATTATCCAATTGCCAGCCGTGTATCCTTAGGACATGACTGCAGTGATCTACCAATTTATATAATCGCATCCGCGATCGCGAAACGTCATTCATACTATCTTATTGATGGAATTAGTAGTATGTAAAATTTTAGGATCAGTAGTTTCGGAGATAAGGGGGGTCAATTTTCATCTATTTTCTTAAATATCTTTAAAAGTATTTATTTTAATATGATTAAAAAAATGTATTTGAGATCCTCGCAATAAGCCCTTTTATTTGATATGTCATACGGTACAGTTCGCAAAACTTTTTTTTTATTTTCTTATTTGCCCCCCAAAAGTGACCCTAATATTAAAAATTCATTTATATACCAAATGTGTACCAAATTTCAACTTAATCGGTCAATTAGATTCGGAGCAAATTGGCTGTGACAGACGGACAGACAGATAGACACACGAGTGGGTCCTATAAGGGTTCCGTTTTTTCCTTTTGAGGTACGAAACCCTAAAAAGTGGTTACAATGCCAACTGTTTACTGCAGCTGCCATTTGTCATGCCACAAATGCAATCTTATTGATGGAATTAGTATGAACTATCCTATATTAAAATGAGCATTCTCTATTTTCACCCGAACAGAGCTCGGTCGTCCAGATACTTTAAACTAAAACTTATTGGTACATATTTCGTTTATGTATATGAACGAAAGAAAATAGTTGTAATTCATGATCTCCTCTGGCTACCGACAGTTATGAATAGTAATAATCGTCCAAATTCAAGGAAACGCTAATATTATAAAGAGAAAAGATTCGTATATTTTTGTAATGAATAAACTCATAAACTTCTGGGCTGATTTAAAAAAATATTTCGCCAGTAGAATGCTATATTATCACTGAGTAACATAGGCTATAATTTATAAAGATATCACGCGGGCGAAGCCGCAGGCAAAGGCTAGTAATTTATAAAATAAGGCAAGAGAAATATTTTTTATATTTTTTTACATTCCAATAACACGACGACTCTTCAGGTCTAAAGGACCATCAACTAAAAAGACTACTTCCGAAATGGGCAACTTCCCAGAAGGACCAACTCCCAAAATTTCAATTTGGTTAAAACATCCTTTTCCCAGAAAGGGCCCTATTACCTATTTATGCTGTAAAACGTGGTATGTTTGCCCGCCGTATTTGCCTGTACAAGCCCTTTTATATCTATAAGACTTCTATAACTATTTGTTGGCTGCCCCTTTGATCTAGTTGCTACTAGCGCTACTGCTGAGCATGAGGTCCTGGGTTCGATTCCCGGGTCGAACAAAATGTTATTGAGATTTTACATCTGAAATTTCTCAGTAGCAGCCCGGAGTCTGGATTTATACCCGGTTGATGGCAATAGGCTCGCCCCCTATTACATGAGACTTTAACATTACTGGTGAAATGTGGATTTAATATAGGTACACTTCTGTCTAACTCTTCGAGGATAGCAGTCGTGATGTAATGTTATGAACTGGATCGTAATACACATTAGGTGTTTAATGCCTAGCCTCCAACAATCGTAGTTAGCGGAAAGAGAAATCAATTACCTAACAAAATGTCTGCAATTACCATTTGCTACGTAGGTTTTTCGCTACGGGGGTGCCAATAATCCATTTGAAATAAGATCACAAAGAAAAGAACAAATCTTTTTTACAGTCCGTTCAACCGATTCTGACTTCTATACCGTAGGCAAGGATGGCAATAAAAGCAAAAAAGTGATTACAATACCAACTGTTTACTGCAGCTGCCATTTGTCATGCCACCAACGTAGTAGAAGTCAAAATCGGTCGAACGGACTGTAAAAAAGGTTAAGTTAAATGTTATTTCAAATGTGGTATGGGTATCAATAAAATTATGCTTTTTCAAATCAATTAAGTATTTTAATTACATAACTTGTAAGTAGGCAGGTATATAAATCCGGACACTGGTTGACTAACTGAAAAAATCTGAAAAATATCTTGAAAAAACCATTACCCATACAACAACAAACTTTTTAACAAAACAAAACACTACTTTATTTTTCACTTTTTAGTTGTGGTTGAGCAAGGGTTTGAGAAGTTTTCCATTTTACGCCACACCCGTAGCTCGTATCAATACGCCAGGACGTCACACTTATACGTATTAGTCCATATTTTGAAAACCACTTAACCGATTTTGATGAAACTTGCACCAATACTGAATAATAATAGTATATATTGAAATAAAATTAAGCCATTAAAAAAAAATGGACACGACACGATTAATATTTTCGGAGAAATGCGTGGACAAACATACATACATACACCTATGAAATTTTATATATTTGTTTGCAAGCCCTAATAGATTTCATAATTATGTTAATACATATTATAAAACAAAGTCGCTTTTCGCGTTTTTCTATATGTCCGCGTTGCGAAGCAGGGGCGGGATACTGGTATGTGAATATATTGCAGCTCCAATAATATCACATAGAATAATAATAATAATAACAATATCATATCAATAATATCATGGCTATCACATTGATAACCTCCTTTTTTAATTCGGTTAACAAGCCCGCGTAAGATAGTATCTTCATGAAAAAAATAAAGTTATTTTTTGAAACTTATTTTTAGTTTTAAAAGATATTTAAAAAATAATTTATCACGCAACTTTTTATATTACGAAACATATTACGAAACTCCTATTGAAAACTCTTCAAAGCTCTAAAAGCTGTAAGCTCTGCCTAAGTAGGTATCTCAATATATTTTTTACCCAGTTACAGAATTTATAAACGTTTCACTTTAGTTCTGAATAATAAATAATGCTAATGCTTTCACCAATAAATTGATGGACTGAGACATAAATGTTCTGTAGCATGTTCAGGACCTAATAATCCGTCTCGAAGGACCAAATTAGTAGGACTAGACTAATGGTGGTCACGATGTTTAACCGCCTCTGTGGTGTAGTGGTCTCAGACCCAGAGGTACCGGATTCGATTCCCAGTGGGGGCAAAATTCTCTGCTTGGTTTGGTGGTAGGGCTTGTTCTAAGTCCGCCTAGCTAGCTAGCACCGTCTTATCTAAGTCATAGCAACAATGTTATCAGAATTGTTGTGTTTCGGCAGCTGACTTTTTATTTACTGGGGGCAAATAAAAAATCAGAGTTTAGTTAAGTGTATGCCAAAAATAACAGACATTATTCAGGTACTTCACAACAAAAACCTTTCATAAATCGACAAGAGTCGTGAAAACATAGTGTGTCAATATTTGAGTCGTCAAACGTAAACAAATATTGTGAGCCTGTCAGGGGAACTCGTAATCAATGTTACGTTACGAGTAGGTTGTGAAAAACTCCAGTTTTATAAGGCCTCCCACCGCCGGCAATTAAAGGCTCCTATACTGCCCTGCTAAGCCGAAAGGCGCTATCTCTGAGATACGGCCTTTTAGTTTTTTTTATACCATTCAATAGCTATAACAATTTCGCATCTAATGGTATCAGCCAAATAGCGCTATCTCACTTAAAACATTTAAAAAAACCACTAAGAAGATTTTTATCCTTATGTTTCCTTAAATTACAATTTATAAAAAGTAAATTTTCTAAAAACTTACGCCGCTTGAGATAGCGCCTTTCGGCTTAGCAGGGCAGTATAACACACCTTGCCGCCGAACAAGCCCCGGTGCGCCCGGCTTGCCGCACAAAGCATCCGTCAAACAAAGGTATGCCGCTCGGCAGAAGTCAGTGATCCGTGCCGCCCACACCGTGTAGTAGCTTTAACGAGAAGCGAGTAGAGCTAGCAACTAAAAACGAGTTGGCGTGCAACGAGCGGGTCCTACAAAACGTGCAAAAGGCTATAAGTTAATAACATCACGCTAGGACCCTTAAGAGCCGAGCAAAAAGAAAAAAGTCGGAAAGAATACTAAGCGAAAAAGAATAAATTAAAAAAAAAAAACGTTTATTTCAGGTCCTTGACCCATATTAAATACAAACAACAATACACAATTTTGACAATTTTATGGGTGTCACTATTTGTGCAATGATATAAGTGACAAATAGTTGAATGATTAATAATGATTAATTAAATGACGTAAAAATATGAATAACAGATAAATGTCAGATCAAATCAATTAATGTCAAAAGTACGAAGTAAAATAAAAATAAATTAAATAGGACAATGAATAAAATTAAGTAAATGAAGTTATGTCAGAAGGAAAAATTTAAATTATAATATCCATAATACTACATCATTAGATACTTATATAAAATGACAAATCAAATAAAAATAAATTAAATAGGACAATTAATAAAATTAAGTAAATGAAGTTGTGTCAGAAGGAAAAATTAAAATTATAATATCCATAATACTACATCATTACATATTATATAAAATGACAAATCAAGCAATATGCCCGCTACATAACAAAAGCTCGGGCCGGCGTTGCGATTGGTCGGAGTAGCAAGAAATTTTAGAAAGTAAATAATAATTACCTAGAATGGTGGAAAAGTCGTTCATTTTGTGAACCTCCTCCCCTATAAATCGGCTACAAATAGCTTTGTTCTTAATTGACTTTGACTTATGATTCATCTTGTTTCGCAACTTACACAGATTAAGTAAGTTATTTACCTAGGGATTAATCGCTCTTCCAATACATTGACGCTGAGAATATAATATTTTTCAGTCAGGTTCTTCACCTACTTGTACGTAAGGACTTTCGTCTTTACATTTTCATTACACCATAATAATGTATACAACATTTATGTAAAAAAACCCCTGTCCGATTCGTGAGGGTGTTGTTAGGTATCGTACCTATGTGGAAATTTTCAGGAAATAAAAAAATCGCCATATTTTGTTTCAATGGGGAATTTTTCCGGTTTTTTACATTGGGCGCGGGCGACCGTCGTTTAGCGGGTCAAAAGTCATAACTTATGACCCCTGTTGAAAATTTGCTTTGTTTTGCTTTGCAAATTCTTAATGGATTTGGAGTAATTTTGGTACCAAAAATGTAGATTTTGAATATGAATAAGTTTTTTTTTTTTATTACTTTTCGTAATGATATTGCTGTACCTATGTGCCCCTTTCAGATCAGATAGGGTTTTCTTTACATATTGTATAGTTGATTTAGCTTCGAAAAAGTAATATACCTTACAAGTAGAATAGCTGTTGCCCGCGACTTGACCTGCGTGTATTTATTTTTTATTTTTTTTAAATACATAAGTCAGGTAGACAAGTAGCCTGTCTTGCCCTCCAGGTCCCAAACTATCTTTCAATTTCATAACGATCATCTGTTTATTTATTTATTTATTTATTTATTTGGATCTCCAACAAAGATTACACCTTACATGCTAAAAATAAAACATAAAAAGATACAAATCCTTGTGCATCTTCAATTATAGGAGACCACAGCTTGCATTAAGATATCAAACAATCAATTATTAATATGGAAATAAAGTATACAATTTAAAGTAAAAATAACAAGAATCAAAATTATAAAAAAAAAAACTACTATATATATTGAGTTGAACAGTAGGGAGGAAGGTCAACACTTACTCAATATTAAGTTTTGCGTGTAACAGCAACTTAAATTTACTTAGGCTATTGGAGAAAATGTCTATATCGTCGGAAGAACATGACAGTGAGTTGTATTGATTGGTCATCCTAACAATCGGCGAGTGTTTACCTAGATTTGTTCTGTGTTGAGGGGCTTTCAGTAAAGGGCCGGGATAGCGAGGAATACGGGAAGGGACGTTAATACGTAATTTGCCAAGAAGATCTGGACAGTCAATGCCATTATTGAATAATTTATACAGGAACAACATGTCGGAGATAGTGCGGCGAGATTTTAAATCTTTGAGTTTGAAGTGATTTAGTCTATGTTCGTAAGATCTACAATTTCTTACTTTAAACCTAAACGCTAGATGACGGACAAGTCTCTTTTGAACCCTTTCAATGCGACTAATGTGGACTTGGTACGAAGGATTCCACACCGTGCTGCAATATTCAAGTTGGCTTCGTACGTAACTGTTGAATAAAAGTAATGTAGTGGATGGTTTTTTAAATTCTTTTGAAGATCTCAAAATAAAGCCAAGAGCTCGGTAAGCTGAATTAAGCATTTGGTCTATATGATTTATAAATTTAAGTTTACTATCCAAGTATACTCCTAAGTCACGAATAACTGTTACTTCTGTTAGTGTGTTTCCCTGAATATTGTAAACAGATTCGACTTTATTGTGTTTTCTAGTAAATTTTATATGAAAACATTTAGTACAATTCAAGTACATTTTATTGTTGGTACACCATTGACTCAGACTATCTAAATCAATTTGTAATAGCTGTGTATCGACATTATTCAGTTTAGTGGCATGAAAAGGTAACAGATGGGCAAACGGACAAACGGAGTTACTTTCGTATTTATAATACGACGAGTATAAATTCTCAGTGCCTTATAAGTGAACTAAAAAACAGACAAAAAACAATTCAAAAGTCATTTATTCAAACTAGGCTGAGAATCAGCACTTTTGAACGTCAAAATTACTTAAGACAGTCCCCCAAAAACGCCCGCCGTTCACCACTTTCTAGTGCTTTAGCTGGGAAGAAGTGGCGCAACAAACTCCGCAGCAGCACAGCTGTCTGTTCAGTTAGAAAAACTTGATTCTATAGAATAGTACTTATGCAAAATAACGCAACAAAAAACATTAAATTAAATTATTTGCACGCCAATATACCAACAAAAAACATCGAAATCACTCTACGGATAACGGAAAAGCGCTGACGTGACAAAATGCAACGCTGTAGAAAGTGTTCAGCACTATTAACCATGAGTATCCATATCTTTTGGAACACCTGTGGCGCTGGCACAGATAACCAAGGAACAAAGTTTTCGCTTGTATTTGTACACTCAGCGATGAAAGACGCTGATTATTTTGGCGTTTTATTCTGTGCTGTAAGATCCTTTGTTTAAATATTATCAGAATACTTTTCTAGGCCTGCTGGGTTTAAGAGTAGACTACGTGATTTTTTATAGATAAAACGTACTTACTCCAGTGTGACCAAATATTTATTAGGAGGAAAAATTTGCTGAGGTGAATTGATGGATCTTTATCATCCCATTTCATCCAGTGGGTGACGTAAAAGGCGACTAAAGGACTCACTAGAGAGAATGGGCAGCAGCGTTCTCTATGCATTTTAACACCATACTGCGATCGCCAACCCGCCTGCCAAGCGTGGCGATTATGGCAACCCCCCCCCCCCCCCCCATTTGGGGGAGGCCTATGTCCAGCAGTGTTTCGGCTGAAATTATGATGATGATGGATCTTTTGGTAAACCTTAAGTGATTTATAATAATATACATGTTTGCATGCCGAATGCTGAAATATGGCTGAGCCTTGAAAGAGCTAGCTGCGCCCCGTGGTTTCACCCGCATAAGTCTCGATACCGTAGGAATATCGGGATGAAAAGTATCCTATGTCCCAGGTCATGGTCTACCCATGTGCCAATTTTCATCCAAATGCGCTCAGTCATTTTAGCGTGAAAGCGAACAAATAAAAAATAAACAATCATACTCACTTTCGCAGTAATATTAGTTTATTATGTATACACGTATTTGCTAAATAAATGACCTATTCTATTCTAGGCTACAACACTAAGCGACACCTAAATGAATGCCTAAATAAAAGCACTGTTGAATGTTCAGGAATGTTTCGTAGTAGTCGCTTAGTGTTAGTGAAAAATAGTCATATTCTCGTAATGATTTGTAACAAACAAGTAATCAGTACATAAAGCAAGTTTTCACTCATAAATTTTAACCTGCGCTTTCTGCTGGATTTAGGTAAGTATCTACATTTTAAAAAACAGATAACTGATCTAGCCCACTAGACAATACCCTAGACGGCCACGACTGACCGTAGTCGTGGCCGTCTAGGGTATTGTACTGCGGCTAGTTGGCCGTTGCGACCAAGTGCGCGATTCGTATCGGTTTCTATAGTTTACCTGGTCGCTGTAACCACTGGTCGTGCTCGTGGCCGTCTAGTGCGCGAGATACCTAAGTATCACGCCAACGCTCTACCTACAATTCATTTTCCCATTCGCTAAAGTATTATCCCTCCCTACAGGCACCGTTCGGTAGTAGTCGTGTAACAACACTAATCCATTTCCCTCAGTTTTATGGCTTGTGTTGAACATAAAAAGCTCCATCGATTGATTACTAACTACTTAGACATTGTAATATGTTTATCAGACGAACGAATGCCGTTTATTATTCAATAAATGAAATGACTAAGGTCTTCAACTAGTGTGTCCAGCCGAAACTTGGACACTGACAATGAGGCAGGTCCACAAATTCAAGGTCATGCACGGAGTAATTGAAGTAATCTGAAAAAAAAACCGGCTTGGGTCAAGTATAGTTCAGCAGTTATGGGAGTAAAAGAGGTTGAAGCTGGTACGGGTTGGGTCCCCGACCATAACGCTATCACTCTTATTAAAAGGTAATGCGTATTTTTCGAGAAATTAATAAAAATGGTTTGTTACTTCAAATCAGATAAAAAGCGAAAACGAAACGTTAAAATTGATAACCAAATCTGTGTCAGTATTCGATGCAACGGAACGTAAAAAAAAAGTACGTCACATGCATTTACGTCATTTAGCATTCGTTTTCATACATTCTATGTCTCCCCGAGTTGCATGAATGTGTTCTCTGTGCATTGTGGTGTTTTAATGAATGTTAAAAGCTCTGCCGACTAGTTCCCACAATAGTACTTCTACTGTTATTAGGAGAACTTAGGATGCAAGAGCGAGCAAAGCTAGCTCGGGACTAGGGGCACCCCGATTCGGACGGTTAGATTCTAAGGGGATGGCGGAGTCTAGTAAGCAAGCTGCAGAGTAGCAAGCTGAAGTGGCAAGGAGCTGGCCATGTTTGTCAAACGACCGATGGCCGGTGGACCAGTCGAGTCCTGCAGTGCTATTCTGTAACCATCTCACCGTGAAAACTTAGGTGAAGCGAGCGTGGAGTGAGCTGTCATTCCACAGAGATTGACACTATTGACAGCTCATTTCACCCAAGTTTTCACGGTGAGATGGTTACAGAATAGCATGGCTGGAGTTGAGACGGCGTATCTGCAAGCGTAGTGAGGTACTTGATAGGCTGACTTGATTGGGGAGATTGAAATGAAATGGCGGCCAAGGTCAGGTTAAAGAAACCAGTGAGGTCTAAAAGATCACCAAAGTCGCATGGACGGACGATGCACGGAGCCGTGAAGTATGGCAGAAATTATTGGATCTCTACCCAGCAGTGGGTGATTCTGGGCTAAAATGACGTTGAAGATGAAGATAAAATCAAGACAGCGCTCGACCGTTTATTCGAAAGTTGGCAACGTCGCAAATATTTACCTGTTTTGATTAATTTGGCAATATTGCTGTATAGAAATATGAAATACGGCTAACTAGCGAACTAGAAAAAAAAGTAAAAAAAGTATTAAAAAAAGTATTTGTAAACTTTCCAATTTACACCTAAAACGGTTAGAACATCAAGTTCAGTGTTATAATTGCAATTCATTATTAATATTCTAGTTCGCTAGTTAGCTCCATTTCATATTTCCATACAGTAATATTGCAAAATTAATCAAAACAGGTAAATATTTGACAGTTATTTGCGACGTTGCCAACATTTAGAATGAACGCTCTTAATCTGTGGCTCTGTCAACAGTGACGTGAGGCCGGTTTCGTAAACATGTGTGCACTTCGTGAGGTGTAGTTTGATTGTAAATGTGTGCGTGTGAGCGTGTATGCACAGAGCGGAGCTGTAGTTTTGGCATGCTTATTAATTGTAAAATTTTAAGAAATCGTCTATTTTTACAATGTTTGTAAATATGTGAGAACCATGTATCTATCACATAAGTAATTAATTTATCTTTCGTTGCTTCATTTTTAATAATTCTTCTTTTTTTTACCTATTGTGGTAACGTATTTCCTTTTTTTTAGATGCGTCGTCTTCACATATAATTATGTAACTAATGTACCTACATATACAAAATATTGTAACACTTTTTAAAAGAGTAACGGTGGAGTTTCTTGCCCATTCTTCTCCATACGAAAACTACCTTTAGGAAGGGGCGACTAGAATCAATTCAATTTTTTGTAAACTTTGACGTTCAAAAGTGCCTTACAAGGGCCTATTTGAAATAAATGATTTGACTTTGACTTTGACTTTTACTGTATTGTTAGCAGCGTTATTTCTTGTTTTTTTTATTTGGTCTGAGGTGAATGCATGATAATTGTTGTTGTTAGCTCAGAAAGGATGCCTCAAGGATCAGCAGCAAGCAACTGGCTTGCTTGTAATCCTTGAAGGTACATCGGAATATCTTATATTGTAGGTACCTATATTTTGTGTAGGTCATACCTTAAAGGTAGCATTTCATAGCCGATCACAGGCGGTAACTGCAGGTGACGTGTCGCCGCGACACGACTGGTTTTTATGTATTCCTATGTAGGTCTATGAAGGCGACGTGTCACTATCTACGGAAGGTATTTCATAGAAATTCATAGAAACCAGTCGTTTTGCAGTTGCCGCCTGCGGTTGGCTATGGAATTGTACCTTAAAAGCTATTGTTTTTAACCAAGTTGGAGTCTTCATCCTACTCAATATCTGGCCATTAAAAATGTCCAAAGCTGTAACTACCTAGGCTTCCAACCATAGCACATTATCTTGCATCTAATTTCATATAATGTTCTCCTATTCTTTGTTAGTAAATAGAACCGTTAAAGGGCTCCTTCTTAAACAAGATACATATATTAAAAGAAGTTCAAACAATAATTTCAGTTTCTGTCCACCAATGACAGATCATTCCGTTATAACGAAAGAAAGAAATAAATAATTTATTTGCTGATAATGTAGGTACCTATATATTTTCGATTATTTGTTAATTGTCCCGATAAATTTTGCCTTACGACATGCAAAATATTAGATTTGAATTGATCAGTTTAAAAAAATTATTAATAAAATACAAATCTCTCGCATATTACAATGAAGAATTTATGTGTCGTAATGTGTATTATCAAAAAGCTTAATGTGAAAATATTCCAAAACATTAACAACAATCACAAGTATTAAAGAGAATATAGATAATGTCATTATTTATTTATTTAACGGTGACGGTGGCAGTCGGTTTTTTTTTTCGGCGGTCATTTTTGTAGGTAATGTAATATCAGACTATGTATAATGTCGACATAGTTATTCTAATATAACAACAATCATAAAAAATCCCTAATAGGTATAAAAATGTCAATATAATAATCATAAACATTCCAAATTGCAAAGATTACGTATTTTTATTTTTTTACAAACAACAACAACAAAATTTTATTATAGAGATTTGACATTTAAAAAGTCTTTAATTGTGTGTGTCTTAACATTTCTCTATCAATAGTTTTGTTAACTGTTTTTTAAACATTTATAAGGGTAGGTATTTTAAATTTCCAGATAATCTATTATATATAAGCGGTCCCATGGGAAGGATTTTATTTTTTAATAAGGCTTAAGACCTACCTACTAAAATTTTTCGCTTATTAAGTGAGCAACGAAAATCGAACGACTAAAAGTATTATCTAGGTAGCCAGTGCCATCAAACTTTTGTCCAATTATGTAGTACTAGCTTCCGCCACCGGCTTCACCTGTGTGATATCTTTATAAATTAGAGCCTATGTTATTCAGTATTAATATAGCATTTTACAGGTGAAAGAATTGATTAAATCGGTCTATTCGTTTTTAAGTTTATTTTTTACAAACATAAATACAAATCTTTTCTGTTTATAATATTAGTGTAGATACAATATTATATTATTTTTTATTAAGTAACCATTTAATGTTCTTCAGAACAAGAACATATCCCAACAAGAATAACATAAAAATAAACGGATCAATATAGGCAGAAATACTTGCATCGCTAAAATTAAAAAAGTTATGTCGTAAGTAATTAATCACAGATTTAAAAAAAAACAGAACCACAATGTCAACAAATTAAAAAATGGAACGAAATGTTATATACTGTTTTATCATAATGTATTGTTTTCAATCCCCACTTTCCATCATGTTGCCATCCGAAAATCAACAGGTACCCCCCACAAAAACACGATAATATCAAAAAAGATAACTAAAATGCAACTTACCGATAAGAAAATCCAATAAACAGTAATAGAAAATCACAATAAACACAGTTATTTCTCACAATATTTATGTTTAATACACAATACTGTTTTTGGTACACACGGGAACACGAGACGCGACCGTTCAGCGCGACGGTCCGGGACCGACTGGGGAGAAAATTATGTGGACTTGTGGCGCTGAGAAAATTGTGAAGGAAAAGCGAATCCTTTTGATTTTGATGCTGGCCGTTGATAGCCGCCGCGCGTCCTTAGGGCGACACATAACTGCGATGCGACGTTACATCGTAAAAATCGAACCCGCAATGCAAAAAAAAAATGCGAATGCGAATTCGCATCGCGCCGATTCGCAGTTTTGTGTACAAGCCCTTACGTGGTCAGAAGATTAAATATTAATATATTTTTTTAATTATTCTTAAGGTTACAACTACGACTGTACCAATTTTTTATTTCCATTTACAAAACTGTGAGCTATTTCAATACAATGTTTGTTATTTGTATCGAAATGAGCGCTGTTAATTGCAATCGAATGCCCAATATTGATGTTGTTTTTGTTTATTCGGCATTTTATTTGTTTGTTGAGCGAGTTCATGATTAATCTTATGACCTCATTTAGGACATTTTCTTTTGTCATCTGAATAAAGAAAGAAAAATAAGTTTATTTGTCACAGAAACACGTGCATAAAAAAAAAAGATGATAAACTCGAGTAAATAATAAAGAAAATGAAACAGAATAGATTTAAATACAATAACAAGCACAAAACAGAAATAGTCGGCAGCTGCTGGCACGTCATGACTGTGACAGGAAGGCTTCCACTCAAAAGAATAAAAAAAGCACCAGAATAGAATAATAACTATAGAATAAGAAAAATGAAAAAATAGAAAAAAAAAAAAAAAAAAAAAAAAAAAAAATAGTATAGAATAAAAAAAGAAACCACCTTTCCCGGAACTTTTGAATAGTATCTATAGCACCGGTGACTGAAAAATTGTGATGAAATCGGTTGTCATAGTATGGGGATGTAATGCAGTGGAATGCGGAAAATGTCGTGAGGAAAGTTTTGAGTATAAATGTGGAAGGCTATAAGAGTAGGGGAAGACCAAAGAAACGGTGGATGGGCTGTCTTAGTGTAGTCAATCTCACCTGCCGTGCTATTCTGTAAAAATCTCACCGTGAAAACCTGGGTGAAGTGAGCTGTCAATGGTGTCAATCCCTAGAAATGACAGCTCACTTTAAGCTCTCTTCACCTAAGTTTTCACGGTGAGATTTTTACAGAATCGACCGGCTGTAGTTGTGCTCCCATGACTCCGCCACTTCTTATGTCACAGCATGTTGTTCCTGCCACTTCATCCATTATAACGAATTCTATAGAAACTATAAATCTCACTCGACTTAATGTTTTTGTATATTCTGATAGATTAGAAGCAGGTTTTGGATCATTGCTTCATACCATAGTTAACTGTTGTTACCATAACGTAAATTTTAATGAGCAAGTTCATAAAATGAAACATACACAAATGAAAGAGCAGACTACTTTAGTTATTTTAATTGGAAACCGTCTCAGCTTAACTAATAAGGACATAGTTAATGGTGTCGTCACCCTACTTAAATTAATATTATGTGTGTTGACATATTCAGATAATTTGTATGATGAAGAAAACGATTACTTAAATTGTAGTTTAAACAACCAAATACATATTTTGACATATCGACATAGCGACTGTTTATTGTATTTTGATACTAAGAATTTTGTTAGAGATTTTGTATTAATAATTTTTTGTATTCATAATGAAACCATTTCAGATAAGTTAAAAGTTGCTGACACTAAATAATTTCTTTACCGACATCCCAATATGGATTACGAAATCTCTCCCCTCACCTTTTGTGTTAGCTGAATATCTTCTAAAAGAAAACTTCAGTCCAAAAAGAAAAACAACAAAAAATTGCGTTGAATTCAAAACTTTGAATGCCCATGCGTTCGAAGTTTTGAATTCAAGCCCATTTCTATTGTCACAATCAAAAACGCATTCAAAAGTCTTAACATAAAAAACACTGAAGGATTATTTCCACGATTGACACAATTGCCCCTGTCCTAACATGCATACTTAATCAATGTTTAGACAGCGGTACGTTTCCTGATTTAATTAAATCATTTTTACTCATGCCATCACTAATTACCTATGAATTTTCCCGCCTTTCTTTTTCATTTTCTTTTATTTTTCTGGATTTCTTTTCCACTTGCTAGTTTTTTCACCCACCCGCCACTTATCCAATATTTATCCACCATCCTCCTGTATTTTTTCCCATGTTTTCTTGTATTTTTACCCGCCTTTCATTTGCCAACCTTTCATTGTCCCACCATTCTTTTTCATTTATTTCTCTCCACCTTTCTTTTTCCAACCTTTCATTTTCCAACCTTATTATTTCGTGTATGTTATCTCACTTTTCTTTCATCTTTATCATTTCTAACCTTTCATTTTCCAACCTTTCTTTTTCCAATGTTTCATTTTCCTCCCTTTCATTTTCCAACGTTTCATTTTCCACCCTTTAATTTTCCAACGTTTCATTTTCCACCCTTTCATTTTCCAACGTTTCATTTTCCACCCTTTCATTTTCCAACGTTTCATTTTCCACCCTTTCATTTTCCAACGTTTCATTTTCCATCCTTTCATTTTCCAACGTTTCATTTTCCATCCTTTCATTTTCCAACGTTTCATTTTCCACCCTTTCATTTTCCAACGTTTCATTTTCCACCCTTTCATTTTCCAACGTTTCATTTTCCACCCTTTCATTTTCCAACCTTTCTTTTTCCTTCATTTTTTCCGCCTTTCTTTTTCCCACCTTTCATTTTCTAACCTTACTTTTTCCTTTATTTTTTCAGACCTTTTTTTTCCAACCTTTCTTGTTCTTTTAGCTTTTCCCCCCTTTCTTTTTCCCACCTTTCGTTTTCCATCTTTTCCTTTTCCTTTATTTTTTCCCGCCTTTCTTTTTCCTTTTGTTTTTTAATTTTCGGAGGACCGTATGTATGATCGTGTTGTTGATTTAGGTGAAGTATTTGTTTTTGATTTAATAGTAGTAGACTAGTAGTTGTCGGTGCTTTGGCCAAGAGTCACTTGTACTCTCTCATTGTGGTAATTTTTTATACCGGACCATACCAGTGAACCTTCTAGTTACGGAGATAGGTATTGAAATTCTAAGTTTCACGAAAACATGGTTTTAATGTTATAACTTAACTTTACAAATCCCCACAACTCCTGTACCTTTGCATGCACCCAGAAGAACGATGTTTTGCGTGCGTTACATTGCGCGCTGCCGTATGCAGCGGTTTTTTTGACCATAACTCGTTTTCCAGCAATAATTTGTGCTCTATGTTACTTAATTTGATGTACAGAATGTGTTGATAACGGCTATGTCCTGTGTAAACCATTATTTTTTCAAAAAAAATAATCTGGGAGAACCATAAAGTCCATGGCACACAGCTAGGAGCTTCGCTTGGTGAGTACCGTAGCTCGAACGTCATGCAACGTGGCACCAAGCGTTAAAGTAATAGTTTTAAACGAATATGAACCTTATTTTTATTCTTACAATGTTCATATTCATAGCGAATGTGAACAGGCGTTTCATAAGATCATGAACATTAAGTTTATACAAATAATGTTCATATTCGTATTAGACGCTTACCTACTTTATTTAGCAAAGTCAAAGTACGTTCTCTCACTATTTCACCTTCTGCCACCAACCAGCATAGTTGCGTTCTAGCTTGAAGAAATAATTACTTGTTGAGCTGGCACCAGGAAAACGAGACCTCGAGAGTATTGCTGCCTCATATTGCAAAGCATATTACAAATTAGAAGATTATATCCAAGATAAGAATGCTTGGAAACATGCTGGTCCTGCTCCATAGGACAATTTAGAGTCTAGACAAAATCAAACTGGTTGCTAAGTTAATTATATAGTTTGTTATTTTATTTTTATAACACTGATTTTACATTCTGTGATTACTTGAACTCACACACTGACTTATTAGTACCTATTACTTGTTAAAATGTTAGGAATATCGTATAATTTTGCAATGTTTGTAAGTATGTGAGCACCGTGTATCTATCTCGTAATTAATTTATCTGTCATTGCTTCATTTTTCATTATTTTTACCTATCTTGGTATAGTAATCTTATTCTAGATGCATCGTCTTCACATATTAATGTATACAAAATATTGTAAAAACATTTTAAAAGAGTAACTGTGGAGTTTCTCGCCCATTCTTCTCCATACGAGAACTAACTTTTAGAAGGGGCGACTAGAATGAATTCTATTTTGTGTAAAATTGACGTTCAAAAGTGCCTCTTATGTGCCTAATTGAAATAAATTGTTTGACTTTGACATCAATCAATCAATAAACTCAGCCTCTCGCAGCTACCACTGCTAGACATCATAGGCCTCTCCCAAGCTGCGCCACAAGCCCTGTCGTCCTGTCTAACAGCCTAAAAGTGCTGGGGCACTTTCATAAGATAGTAGTGACGTTCAAATGTTAATCCAAGATGGCGGCTGCAAAATGTTTTGTTTTTGTTTTATGTTCTAACTATCCGTTTTTTGTCATGTATGTCATGGTATGGGCGGGCATGTAATGCGGAGGAATCGGTGGATCCGCGCTTGACTCCCACGCACCCTGCGCATCATGGACGCAATCCTTTTTCTTAGGATGGTGAAACCATCAGTATGTGACGTGAGGCCATCAGTATGTGCTTCGGCAAACATTCCTGATGCACTGCAGTAACGTGGAAGCCCCAACAACATTCTGAAGGCATTGCTATGCCAAATCAATTTCGGAGCATCAAGATTCTGCCAGATACAGGGAACCCCTAGGCAGGTTGGGGTAAGTTCGTCGCTGGGATAAGACCAAGTCCCTCTATGTACCACTCCTGTTAATGTTACGGTAGTGGTACATAGGGTGACTTAATACCAAAAGGGTTGTCTACCAGTCAACCATTGGGTTTAAAGGACAATATTGTATGTGTGTTGGTTCATTTAGCTCCCTTCAAAATGGTTGAGCTGAATGGTGCTGATCCATGCGTCATGTTCGTGAACGAGCGCCGTCAGTTGGGACTGGTCAACTCTTAGCTGCCATGGCTGTTTTTAATTTTTGTATTGTTCTTGTTTCATTTTTTTATTACCTACGGATGCTTCTAACGTACACGTCTTTCTAAATTGTTCTCACATGTATCATTTCAATATGAATGATATAACCAATATTTTGTAACAATTTTTTATTTATTTAAAAGAGTGTCCGTGGAGTTTCTTGCCCGTTCTTCTTCATAGGTACCTACTACGCTTTGGAATGGGCAACTAGCTTCATATTTCTGACTGACCGATTCCTTGACAGTTCAAAAGTGCCTGTAAATAGTTTAATTGAAAGAAATGCTTTGAGTTTGTAATAGATGTACAAAAAAGCCACTTAGTTTACGAAATTAATATAAATACGACACAATGTAGGTAGGTAGTACTTGTTTGACGTAGTAACTGGAGCTAACAAAGAGTACTCGCTCAGCGACGCTCACTTGCCGGGCAGAACACTAGTAGAGACCGAGATCTTGGGAAATAGGGGGGGGGGGAAGGGGAGGGCAGATGCCCGCCCCCCTGGATTTACTTTACTATCACAATATGCATAGCATACATTTTTTGAAAAAATCGCGCTGCCCGGCTGTTGTAATTTTTATAAGCAATGCTTTATTCTACGACTAGATACAGTTGAAAGGTCATTCAGTATCTAAATTCACAGACGCGTTAAAAAATGGCTGAGACAGAATGGGGAAGACAGGTTAAATGGGCTTTGCTCTGTCAGCCTTTTGTCAGTGTCAGGTTGTATCTTGATCAAAATATGATTCGCGACCATAACAGATGTGTAACTATTTCATGAAATTAGCTCCATCTTTTTCCCCCACTGAAGTATGATTAAAATAATACTGCTTTAGAGGTGGTGGTAGGCCCCCTGGCCGTAATCGCTCGTCTCGCGGCTTGCTGCTCGTTGCTCGCCAACTCAAATTATCTAATCAATTGAATTTAATACTTATCCAATCGTAATAAGGTATATATTTCAATGCTCGGTAATCGAGAGAAAACTACGCTGCGATGCTCCATGGTATATTACCTAGCATTGAAATAGATACCTTATTTCGATTAGATAAGTATTAAATTTAATTGATAAAAAAATCATCAGGCCATTAGGTTTACTTACGCCTGGGAATCGTATGTACTATCAAAGAACTTCATATCTAAGTAGTTTGAAAACAAAATCCCGTGAACACGATGACCGTATCTGGTATCGCCCCGGTTCTGTAGCCGCCGAACGCTTCAAACAGAAATAGTCCTTACGGTGTATAGATATGAAGTTCTTCGATAGTATATGAATGGGTATGCGCACTGCACCAGAATCACAATAAAACACAAACTGACATATTACTTTCTCTTATAATTCATTCACAATTTTCTTAAAAGTAACTTATTTCTACATCATTACATTAGATTCAAATGTACTTAAAAAGTGTGAAAAATGTGATTGCCATAATGTATGAGCAACTTTTTGGAAGTACAGTCAGCGCCAAAAAATATGTTGTCACTATTATTGCCTACGACACTAAATAATTGTTATACATACCTAGTAATTTAGGATATTATTTAGGAAATAAAATTTTGATAATTCTATCTAGCGTTTAAGTAACTAGTGACTTAATTATATTGCCGTGTAGTCCAATTAGAATAGGCCTTCCTATTACTACGTGTGTGTAGTAAAGCGATCATGGAAGTACAGGGTCATATTAAATTAGCTAGTGAAACTCCGCAAACGTGATGGGTATAAAACAAAAAATAAATTCGTTTGTAGACTTTTTTTTCTGAGGTCATCTCCGGAACGATAGTGTAGTCACTTAAATAAAATACCTATCTGTTTTAGTTATTTTGTAAACTTCGCAGACGTGATCAGATAGTTACCAAAATCTCAACACGATAAAACAGATTTTGTCAACTCTCACTTCACGTAACAACACTGAATAATCAGCCTATAATGTTCCCAGTGCTGGGACACAGGCCTCCTCTCTGTGAGAGGGACAACGCTACCAGCGGTCATTAACCCCAAAAAGAAAACATCATTTTTTTTTACATTATTGTATTTAGATCTCGATATAGATAGTGCCATCCACGAAGACGCGCCCCACTCCGCTCCACTCCGTATTAAAGTACAGCTTATGGTACAGTATCGCGGAGTGGGGCGCGTCTTCATGGATGACACTTTAGGGGTATGAGGAACGCCACAATTGTGGCGATAAGTCCCCTCTTTGAGGAGTGGCTAGAGAGGCGCCACGGCGTCCTCACCTTCCGCCTGACACATGTCCTCACCGGACATGGTTGTTTCGGGAGGTTCCTGTTCAGGATAAAGCGGGAGGAAACGCCCGGGTGTCACCACTGTGTGGATCGCCCGGAGGACACGGTGGAGCATACGGTGGAGGTCTGCCCAGCTTGGGCGGAGCACCGCCGTGTCCTCACGCGTCCCGCCCTGGTTCAGGCCATGGTCCGGAGCGAGAGTGCATGGGAGGCCGTCACCTCCTTCTGCGAAGCAGTAATGCTCGCGAAGGAGGAGGCGGAGCGCGCGAGGGAGAGGCAAAATGCGCGCCCTCGCGCCCCTAGTCGCCGCAGGAGACGCCCCGGGCGTCGGGAGTCGAGAGCCGACTTCCGGCCACCGTAGGCGCGGGCTTGCGGACGGTGAGCAATGGGTAGCTCGCCGTCCGATAGGGACCAGGCCCGGGTCGACGGCGCGTTGTGTTCCACGCGCGCCTCAAAGAGATGTCAGCACCAACTGACGGGGTCCGGAAGGGCCAATGCCTGCCGGGGTTGCGGGTTTGTCTGAAAGGGATATCGCGACCTCGGCACACAGGCAACGGAAGGAACACGGGTGGGTTTTAGTCAGTAAAAGTCTGACACGCCCTCCCGCTCCACCCAGAGCGGGAGAAGTTATTTGATAATTTCCCATCCTCAAAAAAAAAAAAAAAAGGGGTATGAGGAACAGGGTGTAAAGTTCACTCATCCACCATAGAAAAGGGAGGATCCTCCGACCAGACGGGTGTCATGTCTGGCGGGCAACTGCCCAGAGGTTGAAGTCGGGAGCTTGTATATATGTCCACCGCGCGGTAAACTGTAAATGCGCGATGCAGGATTTGAGTGACGTCAGGATGTTGTGAGACAGGTCTTTGATGCGTAGTTCGCATGTGGCGATGTAGATGCCGCCACAACACTATCCGTCCCCACAATGTCTGCGGAGTTTTGCTCGCTAATTTAAATTGACCCCGTATAAGGTGGACGGGCATTAGCATCGATCTATGCGTTTAGCAATATTACAATAACTTAAACACCCTAAGTCAAGGATCGAAACCAGTATGATAAATACGGGTATTTTTTCGGTTACAAAGGTACCAGCATTAATACCGGTTACCGAAATAAAAATTACCTGTATCTTACACGAGCAGTCGGCATTAGTTAAAGGGCGTGCATTACCTATGTGTGTGTTTAAAACGTAACCTAAATGAGGTAACATGTTTCTTCTTCTTGGTAACCCAGATAGCGGTAACCTTAGTCGTAGAAGTAACCAAAATTCTTCGATACCTGTACCGTAGTTTATAAAGGTTTTCGGTCCCTACCCTTAGTACAGTACGGCCGATAAATGATGACCGGTCTGAACATAGGCACTACGAACTTTCACGCATATTCTCTCAGTCATACTCGTCTAATAACACCATTTGGTTCCTAAAGAATGTTATTGCGCAGCCGTCTACGCAAAGTTCGGACGGGCCACGTTTCATCGAACGTATTTTGTGGAAAGTAGCAACTTGTTGTATTATTCAATTATTATCATTATTAAAGCAAGTAAGTTTTGTCTAAACTTATACCTACATCTTTAATTATTGAGCAAAAGTTGCATTAAAATGTGTTTGAATTCAACGCTTTTGTCGCCCCTTCGAAATTATTTTTCTTTTTTATAAAGTGACTAAATCATGTCTCAGTAATTATTTATTTTTCTAATTTAAAAGCAACACGCTCCCAAATCGCCAGTGATATGGCCCTAACGGTCTTAGCGCCGCAAATCATTTTTCTTTTTTAAAAGAGGCTGAAGGCCCGTATTACAGATTCTCACTCAAAACTCAAGCGTTACTTATGACTCGTTTAAAGCCTTTTGATTGGTGGAAACTAATTTTAAGTAATGCTTGAGTCTTGAGTGAGGTTCTATAATACGGGCCTTAAACTTGTCACATAGCATTTTTTTTACTAGCGATCTAAATACCTCCTCTTAGTAACATTTTAATTGACACTTCGCCGAATAATATTTACCTAATTATACCAAAACATAAATTAACAATTTTTATTGTATATTTCATAACATGCATTTTATTTTTATTATCATCACTTCAACAAAAACTGTTCATTACAT
Organism: Agrochola circellaris; assembly: GCA_914767755.1. Classification (NCBI taxonomy): domain Eukaryota; kingdom Metazoa; phylum Arthropoda; class Insecta; order Lepidoptera; family Noctuidae; genus Agrochola; species Agrochola circellaris. Next base: position 5,960,229 of record OU611850.1, on the reverse strand, counting down.
TGGCCTCTTACACCATCGGGTTTTACCTATTAAATTAATATCAACATTTAAATGGCACTGACTGTACTTGTATATTTTGTACATCGTATGCACATCACTAGCCGCATTCGCGTCACTATTATGTCAAATAAGGGTCAAATTACACTGGCGGTGTATTTATCGATAAATATTAAAATACAACACCCAAATTGCGCAACACACCAGGTATGACAACGTCACAGAATAGTACAGAAGGCGCACGCCGTATTTTATGTATGAAGCTACAATTACGCGGCGGGCTCGACTTGTCGGGCCGATTCAGTGAGCGTAACGTAGTCAGAAGATATAAGAGTTACGCGATAGAAAGAGAGGCAACTTCTAGCTGAATATAACGGTAGGGAATTAGCGCTGTACGACCTGAATTGCACTTTATTGTGTCGTAGCAAGAGTCGCTTTTTAATTAAATGATTTTGCGGAGTGAACGATCTGTATTAATCTGTGTATTGTGGCTGCCGATAATACACCCTGCACCTTAATTGTGTAACACAAAAACACACATTGATATTTATTTAAAAAAAAAGGTAAACTAAGCAAAAGGTAGTATGTAAGGGTCGTTGCAGGTCCGGGATCGCGGGAAAGTCCGAAAAGGATACCGTGGCCCCTGGCAACGTATAGGCAACTGAAGGAACACAGGTGGGTTTTAGTCAGTAAGAGTCTGACAAGCCCTCTCGCTACGCCCAGAGCCGGAGAAGTTATTCGATAATTTCCCACCCAAAAAAAAGGGTCGTAGCAGGCGGCGCGTAGTTTCTGCCTACCGCCAAAAAAATAAAGGGAAAAGGCGTCCAATATCGCTCCGCATTTGCTAGCCGCCATTACTCAGTCCTAAACGCTCGACTTTATAATAGTGTACATCGGCTAATTGATATTTAAACGCTGACCAAGTTTGCGAAGCAAAGCTAATTGATTGCAGAAATTGTCATACGACGATACAGAAGTTACTCTAAATATTACTTCATGAATACTTTTCTCAATATTGATATCTGTAATTACCGAGTCAATGTTTCAACCCGTACGTGCTAATGTTTTTTTAAGTCTTCAATAGTTATCCATTTATTTCGGTTTGATATTACAATGGAATTACAATAAAAATAGTTTTTGATTTGAAAGTTACTCAATATAAAAAATACTGATGGAACAATTAAAAAAATCGTAACATCGATAGCACCTAAACTTAAGGCATACTACCGCATCACTAAACCATAGACAATTTCGAGCGGCTTTTGTTGTTAACATCCTTGGCAAATTTTGAAACACCGGACCTTACACTTATATTCACCTAGAACTTGCATCTCTTTCTATCGCGTATCTCTTATATCTACGTTACGCTCACTGAAATGGCCCGACAAGACGAGTTCTCCGCGTACTTGTAGCTTCATACCTAAAATGCGGAGTGCGCCTTCTGTACTATTCTGTGACATTACTTTAAATATTAGACTTTATTAGCGCCATATAACGAACATTTTAGCTTGTCTCGCCGCCAGTATAAATTGACGCTTAGTATAAATCTCATACTCCCGGTATGAGGCCTGGTTTCCGGCCGGGCCAGGCTTCTTTGGCGTACTTCTTCTTTCTTGGCTCACTCGACGGGCCCGCCTCTTCTGGAGCTAGAATTGAGATAATGTTGTGTTAGTTTTTTCTACTGACCTGTATCTTCTACTTTTCGAGTCGATGGTGAATGTAAAGATATTATTATGATTACTGTTTTTTTTTTTCATTGTCGTTTCTGACTAACAAAGCCGCCCATGGGCCTCTGACTTGACTTCACATGCCGTCGAGAAATATCTCTCAGGCCGGTTTCCTTACGATGTTTCCTTTCTTGTGTGTTTTTCTTTATTTATTGGTTGGTGTTTATTGGTACTGTTTTTGAAGCAAGTGGTAATTATACAATACGCACATGAATCCGAAAATTCAGAGGTGTGTGCCTTGGGTTCGAACTGGAGACCTATGACTTGGCAGGACTCGTCATTATTATTTTGTAGAATACAGTTTGGAATTAAATATTGAAACTATTGTAAGGATGCTGGATAAGATTTTAAAAAATTGTTATAAAACACATTATCAAATCAAATGTTTTACTAGTTTTTTTTTATTTTTTAACTTATTTATTTATTTATTAATAAAGGTACACCAACAGCTTCTGTATATAAAATATCGAATAAAGTAGTAATAAGTTTTAGGCTTATACAGTTGCCAATAACAGGTGAACCAACATTCAAACATAATAGTGATAACTTAAGCTTAAAATAATGGACATAATATCGGGTGTAAAAAGACACTTTCCGAAGCCGAAAGCCATTTAACAGCGATCTCGCATCGCGACGGCGATGGTCGAGAAACTCCCGTCGTGTAGAGTCTTCATAATCGCAGAACGGTCCAAATACTTTAAAAAAAGTTTATGTAAATACTGCCCTGCTAAACCGAAAGGCGGTATCTCAATCGGAGTAAGTTTTGAGAAAATTGACTTTTTGTAAATTGTAATTTAAGGAAACATAAGGATATAAAGAACTTCTGAGTGGTTTTTTTTAATGTTTTAAGTTAGATAGCGGTATATGGCTTATACAATTAGATGCGAAATTATTATAGCTATTGAATGGTATAAAAAAAAAGCTTATTATTTTCCGAGTGACTAATAACTTAAAAGTCGACTAAATGTTTGCAACAAATAAAATAACTTGCCAGCGATTAAATATTTTCGCGACTATTATATTATGTAAGGTTCAAAATTAAAGGTGTTATAAAAACTAAAAACTAGCAGCTGCGTTTAGGTAGCAAATAAACTGTACCAGTCAAATAAAATATTAGGCGAGGAGCTATAAATAATGACTTGGCGACAAATAATGTTAGTAGGGTGGCAAAGATAATATATTACCAGTCTAGTTAGAGTAGGTTATTTTTTTTTTTTTAAAGGCTAGTTTAGGTTAGGTTAAAACTGTGACTTCCTACGAATCGACTAGATTATATAGAAAATCTAAACCTGCCCTAATAATACAATAATAATATATTATTTATGAATGCCCATTTTCTATTTTATTTTCGCCATTAAGTTTCCGCTTAGATATTAATTCTGTTCCCAAAAGAAATACTTGATGCTAGTTTAAATTAAAACGGAGCTTATTACTGATATATTAATATGCTACCTATTACTTATTACGATACCCCTTATTAGCTGCCAACCCATTATATATGGTACCCACTCTATTTTTTTTTTAAACCTATGTTCATTTTACTTAGTTGCCGCATTAAATACATGCGTAAAAAAAAATAAAAGGACGTATCTCAGAGATACCGCCTTTCGGCTTAGCAGGGCAGAATACTTATAGTAATAGTTTTTTTTACCTGTATGTGGTAGAGGTGGGTGTATGTTGAGGTGCGGCTCCGGACCTTCCAGTTCCACATCAGGCGCAGGATTCGGTAGCAATAGACCCAGTCTGAAGTCACAACCGATAAATTAACATCACGCCTACATCCCAGGAGGTTCGGCAGGTATGTATTACATCCACAGTTCACCAGTTATAACCAAGTCCCAAATAACAGAATAGGATACTATCCTATTAGGAATAGGTCAATATCAATCTGCCTAGCCCTTTTCCAACTTTATTGGGGTCGCCTTCCAGTCTAACCGGATGCAAAAAACCAGTATTTTACATGGAGCGACTGCCTATCTGACCTCAACAACCCAGTAACTGGGTAATAAAACGATACCCCTTGGTAAGACTGGTCGTCAGAATTTTGGGCTTCTGTCGACCCGTAGCGACTGTCAAAGATCCACGAATGACAGCCGCGATCATCGGCTTAACGTGATTTCCGAGGCACGAAGTAGTCTCGGTATGTAAAGATGAACGGAAAGATGATGAATTGAAAGATCCACGGACCAACCCCGGCAAGCGTAGCTCAACCTGTTCGATCGACCCGTACGGCTGTTATTACTTAGCCACGAGCTCTTCATATTAGCATTAGGATCAATTAAGTGGGATTTGAGTGGGCTGAATGATGGTAGGATAAAATTGTATGTACAAACCTAGCTCCGATTAGACTAAGATGTGAGCTAGGCGCCGGCAGGTCTGAGTATAGATTGCTGCCTCTTGATATCTCCTGCAGCCTTAGTGAATGATGGTGATTACCTGCACGAGTAAATATTTATTAAATTCACAATCCTCACTTATATTATAAATACGAAAGTGAGTTTTTTTGTTTGTTTGTTACGCTTTCACGCTAAAACGGCTGAAATTTGGCACATGGGTAGACCATGCCTGGATTGGGCGACGAATCGAGTCAAAATCGGTTGAACAGACTGTTAAAAAGGTTTAGTTAAATGTCTAATCAAATTTCAAATGCAGTTTAGTTATCTTAGTAAGATTTCAAGCACTTTGCAAAGAACAGATTTTTATTCACGTCAATTCCGGCATTTTCGAAGGTCTGTGATGCTACTAGAAGTAGAGATGTCCATAGGCAGTAGTAACCACCAATTACTATCTGTGCCGATGGCCAACATTAAAAACTGCCCAAACAAACATTCTGAGAAAACAACTTACTATCATCAGCGCTCTGCAACTTCAATTTCTTTGGCTGAATATTAGGATTTGGCACTATAGTAGACTTCACCAGGTTCCTGAACCTTCCGATGGTCGGGTCTATATCCTCAGGGTTGATAATGTCCACCTCTTCATTGAACGAGACATTTCGCTTCATTTTCTTGGCAATACCACCAGACATTGATGCTGACCGTTTTGTGCCAGTAGGAGGCTAAAAATGCAGGTTTTTAATAAATAGGTTTTATTGTCAGGGGGTGATAAAACCTTTTTAGTAGTAGATAATACCTTCATGACGTCGCTGCCATCATCAGTTGATATACCCAACATGGAAATTCTTCTGTTGTGTGCCGTGTTGAATTCTGTTAGATTCTGGAATTTTTCAAAACATATATTATTGTTCAAAGTTCGAAGTGAATTAATAAATAGTAAGTAGAATAAGCTTCAATTTAATAAACTTAGTTATGGCAGGACACATTGGATAGACAGATTCAAAGTTGACTGGCCAGTGAGTTAAGAAATGCGACTGACCAATTAGTGATAGGATTTTATTATTTTTTTGGTTATGATTATGGCTTTTCACCACCTATGTGGTGACATAACATTAAACATTACAGTATCATTGACCATTTACCAAGCCACACAAGTGTACCAAGTTATAAAAAAAAATTGTCTTCTACTACAATTTTGCGACCAAAAAACCCTGTAGGGAATTTTTGTTGTCTTTTGTGTATCTCCAGAAATCCATTAATAATTTCCCTTTTATACTCACATCTAATTCAGTTTGTGTCTCGGGCAGACCCAGTAAGGCACCCTCTTGTTCCGTGTTTGGCAAGTCCTCCATTATGCCTCTAGAATTGCCTGTAGGACGCTCTCTGTATGGAAAATATCATGTAAAAAAAATTGGTCGGTTTTCTTGGTTGTAAAACCGGTGCATGTATGACAATGTAATCATTATTGTCAGTCATCAGTAATTTTCCAAAACTTGGGATGGATATAATAATATAAGATCTGACTAGCTTTTGCCCATGTCTTCGCCATGTAGAGGTCGTAATCATCCCAGGGAAACATACTACCGGCATAAAAAGTATCCAGGTTATAAACTATCTGTGTGCAAAATTCATCCTCCATTCAGCCGTTTTTGCATGATTGAGAATCAAACATACAACCTTTCACATTTATAATAATTTCGCCCGCGTGGAGGTCGGAAATTACCCCACGGGAACGTACTACAGGGATAAAAAGTATCCTGTGTTAATTTAGGTTATAAACTATCTATGAGCCAAATTTCACCCATATCTGTTCAGCCATACAAACATACAAACTTTCACATTTTTCAATATTAGTAGGATAGCAGGATGACAAAAGTTAAACTACTTCATATAACTCTGGTCTTGGACAACAAAATATATGAATGTCTTTTATTGTAGGCAATTTGTTTCATTTTAGTCTGCCTATGTAAGAGCAGTGGTGACTCAGTGATAGCGGCCCTGACTTAAGAGTTGTTGGTTGTGGGTTCGAACCCAGCTTTGCTTTACTTTGTGTAATTAATATCATCACTACTGCCCTTAAAATGGTGAAGGAAAACGGAATGTTCTAGACCCAGAAAAATCTAAGACATGTAACATCTACCAATCCGCTCTGGGCTTGCGTTGTATATTACAATCCATATTCCTTCTCGAAGAGCCTGTGATCCCAGTAGTGGTGAACATGATAGGTTGATTATGCTGCCTAGGTTTGCATAAGTTGGTAAGATTGTTTTCAGTTTCTTAGTAATAATTAAAACCTTGGTTACTTACTGATACATGTACATACCAGTTTCATATTTCCATATTACCTTATGATGTAATTTCTTGTAGAGGCTCCAAAGTGGAAATTGGAATCTATGGGTAGCTGCGTCGGCTTGTTCGACTCCAATCGCATTTGTCCGATAAAAGTTCCATGAGCTAGAAAATGTGAATTTATAACCACACTTTAGTGTTTCAGTTTCGTCACAACAGAGTGGTAAATGGTCCTTAAGATTCATACTCACTGCTGCCTAAGTCAACCAAGAATGCCCTGTTCAAGTGTTTATGATAAACAAATGCAGCATGCACTCGTGAACAGCTAGCATGGTCGATACAAAAATCATTCATCTGCGGGTTCCGACCAAACAAATAACACTTCTTCTCATCAAGCATTAGTTTCTGTATCAATTTGTCGCCCTTTAAAACATCCAAGTGAAGCCCAGTAGGTGGTTTTCCAGCCCTAAAAGAAAATTAAAATTTATGACCGGCGAACTAGGTCTTCAACGTGTGCCGATACCACAAGGAAGGAGATATCCCTTACCAATTGGGCACCTCATAGTGATTAGCCATGGCTAATATTAGAAGCTGAGCTGTTATAAAACAGAGTTAATTGGCATTAGGATGTTATTTAACGTTAATTTCAACACATCGAAAGAACCACAACGCTAAGTTTAATCGTTCGTTGTCAAATTTGACACATACAATCCAATGGCAATACATAGACAATAAAATGCACAGACTCACACGTAAAATACTCGTCGCGTTGACCACCAAGTAGGTACTTACGTTCAGACGAACGCGCGAACGGCTGAATTTGACAACAATTTTTTATTACCATGCTATTCTGCCCTCTTCTTGCAAAATGGTGGTTAAGAGAAAAACTCATATATTTTGTTAGAGTAGTTTGTAATTTATAATAGTCCTTATAATAATGACGACTTTTGTTATTTGTCGTAACATTTCTTTGTTCAAAAATAAGATTTGATGATGTTATATCGTGAAAACATAATAATAACTACTTATCATAGTAATAACTACTTATAAATGTAAATATAACGACTTACCGTTGAATCACTCACAGAAACAATAAAAAATATCAAATAAACAGGCAAAGCTCGCTCGCTCAATCAAGAATTTTTGAAGTGTGAGTGAAATTGTATAATAGACATATTATTAGTACAGCGGTCTATATTACACTATCATTTTATATCCTATACCTATATACGGTGCTCACAAATTACCCATAATTATGTCTATTTTACAATTTCATTATTATCTTTGATCATAGATGTGATAGTGTAATACCCACCTTACACTATGGTGGGTATTGAGAGTACAACTGTCAGTCTGTCTCGTATATCTATGTAGTCTGTGGTCGATCTCTGACTGTCAGTCAGTAGTGTCAGTCAGTTGTTGAATTTGTTGTGTGAGTGGGAGCGTCCGTCATGCTGTAAAATTGTAAACAGTGCAATTATTTAAAGCAATTACTGAAATTCATTACTTTCATGTGATTAGTGTGTCGGAATAAAATGGTTTCTAGCGAAGAAGAGCCGGAAGTGAAAATCGGTGACCCGTTAACATGGGACGTCGATATGGAGATTCAATTGTTTTACGCCATGGCTAACCACAAGCCGGTTGGCATAAACAAACATTTTCACATGGCATGCATTTGGGAGAAGCTCTCTAACTCTATCACTAAAGAGATTTCCACCCAAGACATATGGAAACACATAGGAAGTTTGTACGATTTGAATATGTTGGAAGAGACTGAACAAATACCGTTTCCGAATCATGAAATGCCGTTCAGTTTGCCTGAAACCGAGTTCGGTTCGCTCATGAAACAGAAGTTTAAGGAGGCTATATTAGCGGATGATAGTGAAGGTAATCTATGGTGTTCTAAATTTTTAAAAAAACTTTGCTGCCTACTCTTGCTATTTTCAGTGGCATGGGCTGCACTCCGTCATGTTTACGCTTATAATGCATTAAAATGTTAACATCCAGATGGGAGGAGTCCTTCACCTAAGCCTTCGACACCTAGAAGCAGTTCTAGGGGCACTGCATCTAAAGATAGTACACCCAAAGGTAGAACTTGTCTATTACCAATTGTATTTTTTTTATTGTTGTCGTTTGTGGTGTTTGTAGCTAAATTGTGATGTGGTATATTGAATGGCAAATACTAATTTGTACAGCATTTTACATAATGATTGAAAATTAAGGTTTCATTGAATAATCATTTCACTATTTTCTGCAGAAAATTACTTTGACATGAAGATGAGACTAGGATTGACCTGTCACAATTGAATCCCTGTAAAATAAAATACATTAACTTAACAACAGTTAATTTAACAACAAGGTCAGTCCTATTCTTACTTTGTTTGTTGTTTGATAAAATTATTTTCATCATTCACATTAACTGTCTATGGAGGGTCAAATTAAATAAGTGACCAAACTCTGCAGATGTGATGGGTATCTAAACAAACAGTGATAAAAAAAAACAACTAAATTACTTCATGAAATTTTTTATTTGGGGACATTTTTTAAAATTGTAATTAAGTACATGAAATATGAGGTAAAAAAAAAATGTATTTTTTTGGTGTAAACTTCACTAGCTCATCTACACAAAAAAAAACTTCATCACGCTGCTGAGTTTCGCTCACTAATTTCATTTGATCCCATATAAATATATTTATACACATTTAACATGTTTGTTACTTGACCAGGCAGCCGTAAGGACAGTGTAAGCGCACTGGCCACTAAGACCCGCAAGGAGAGCGGCAGTTCCCATGCCTCCACCGACACACCCAGCATCAAGTCTGAAAAAGATTATGGTAAGAAAATATTGTCTTTGATATAAAAACACACATACATATACAGGGTTGTAGCATTTATTAAATGGGATTTCAGCAGAAATTATACAATTAATGTGCCAGTATTTCTAGAATACTCGGGACTACATAAAAAAAGATTAAGCCCTATAAAATAAATTAAAAAATTTGAGAGGTGTCAAGGGACACCCGCATGGAACGAAGTTCGAAGAGAGAGAGAGACAGACAGAGAAACATGCGCACGCCGCACAGCTTACTATAGCAAAAAGTGTCGTTACAACTTTTCGTGAGATTTTTTTCCGTCTAGCCCCCTTTCAAAACGCGCGATAAGGAACTTCGTTCCAAAAATCACACCTTAATCGTCATTTTCTTGGCTTTATCTCAATTTCTTTAGGGTCAGCGCACTTCTCCTATTTTATACTTCTGTGTTAGTCGTCATCTCAATAGTAACCCCCTTTCTAGCCATATCATCTTTCACACAGTCCATCCGTTGTTTCTTTGGTCTTCCCCTACTCTTATAGCAGTCCACATTTCTAACAACTTAATAGATGTTTTATTGTTTTTATTTATGATTTATAGACCGAAGAAGAGACTCTCGCGACTCCAACGCGTCTGGCCCTCGAGACAGTTCTAGCAGTAGAAAGTCTACATCGCAGAGAGACAAAGTGTCGAAATCGAAAGTTAGCTCTGTGGCAGGTAAGGAAAAACTCAAAACTATTTTTATCTCGCAACCTGCGTCGACACCCTTGCGCGCCATCTCATGTTCCATGCACGGCTGGCTGTTCTGGCGCCGCTGCTGCGGCTGCTGAGACCCTCAAGTGGCACAAATAATTTAACCCTCATAACTACAGTTTCCTGGGGCCCAAATATGACTCTCCTTTTAAGGAAATTTCTCGCCGACTAGTCGACCATTCACGTAAATAGTTCGTTATGTTATACAGTGGTGCCGATTCTCTTGTCACAAATGCCTCTAAACTAGACTAAAAATCACAAAAATTTAGTTTATTCCTGTCAAACAACGATTTCCCATTCTGAAATAGGTGGGTGGGTAGGTGGGTGTGTGAAAACATCACAGACAGACAAATTAAAAATCCGGAGTCACACGTAATCTGTTTGAGATATTCCCTAACACGTGTGACTCCGGAGTTTGAATTAGTCTGTCTGTGATACTTGTTTATCCCTTTTTAGTTAATTTTTTTTGTCGAAGTTGGGTTTTAGTTTTTATAACATTTAAATTTTTGAACACTGTATACAGGTCGAGTTTTTTTGTACACTTACTACAGGGGGAATCAATACTTATAATTAAACAAACCAAACCAGCTTTAGACTTAAGTACAACTTTAGTATATATTTCATAACACCGATTTTACGACGTTTTTCCTTATCAAATCATGAATTCTTTAAACGCCTATAAATTCTGATCATTCGATTAATTCCAAAGTAGAACCAGTTTTCATTTCAACATAAGTGTAATATACTAATCTTCCACAGCATGGGATTCTCCTTTAATAGACGAAGACGGCGGTTCCCGTCGCGGTCGCCGGAGAGCAAACACATCGACTCCTCCAGCAACGACACCCGCCAAACGTAGGCGCACCTGACAGACGCACAAACACACATACAACAAGTTCTTCTGACAATCACAACCACGTGCCTGGTGGGGTTCCCACACAGGCCGGGGTAGAAGAACCCACGCTGTAAACAATTTTTTCTTGTAAACGGTGACTACTTGTGTAAATGGACAGTGTTTTTCCGAATGACATGCATTTGAACTTTATTGTGGACTTTGTGGTGATTCTTAGATGCTATACTGATTAAAGATTACTGTATCTGTGTAAGTAATCTGTAATAGTATTGTGGAAATACACAATTTGTATTAATAAAGTAGTTTTATTTTGTCCCCTTAGTTTTCGTTAAAGCAAGACTCGCAGTGGGGCTAAGGCGATTAAAGCCGCGACTACACTAGAGAACAAAAGGTCCCCCAAACTGATGTGCAACTCTCAATCTACGTGACGCTACAATGTTGCCTTGTGTCGCGCAACATCTTGATTGAGACGCGTTTACGGTAGAGATGATGAATATAACCATCAACCATTAAAATTAACTAATATTTAAAATTAACTATGATATGTATACAATAAACAAAATTAACATTAATGAATAAAAATATCATATCAAATTATCAACTTCTTCGGCGCAAAATATGCAACGTCGATTAAGTAACAATAACAACGCACTTTCTCTATCTCGCTCTAACAACGCGCTTTCTCTCGGGTCGAACCGTCAGTACCCGTTAGAGATGGGTAATCTTTATTCCGACAAGTGAATTGATTCACTTATTCCGACTCCGACTCCGGTACCGGTTCACCTTATCGGCTCCTTCGGTTCCGTTTGGCACCGGGACTCACTCGGTTATTTCCGCGGTTCGACCAGAACATTTTATTCATTCGGATCTTTGGAATACTTTGGATCATTTGGCACATTTTGAATTGAACAGTTTACATTACAGAACTTACAGTAGGACATTTTATTTTATTTTATTCATACGATTTAAATTTCGGACAGCGTAAATTGTTAGGAAAGAAAGAAATGAAATAAAAATAATTTTAAAATAAGTCTTTATTATGAGTACTACTTTTTAATCAGTTCTTTTTTTCTCTCTATATCTTTCTTATAATAAAAACATTGTTTTGGACGACGCACCGAGTCACTGAGTGAGCGAGTAGTGATAAGTGAACGAGTCCGAACCTGCGCTCCGCCGCTCCGTCTCTCGGGACCGGATTCATTTGGTACCGCGGTGCCGATAAGGATTGTGAGGAGTCAATAAGGTTTCCGGATCCGCGTTCGGAACCGGCACCTTTGGATCAGTACCACCGGAGTTACCCACCTCTAGTACCCGTCAGTGTCGTTTTGCATCCAGTAAGAATGTTTATTCAGTTACGTGCATTCAATTGTATGCTCTATCTTTCTTATGATAAAACACATTTACTGTTGGGGGTTGTTTTATTCTAAACAAAGTAAGTGATATTTTTAACAAATATTTCGGTCGGTTATTGGTTGATTTAAAGTGATTAGTTAGTTTTATTGTTTTATTCTAATACCAAAGTCGCGTCGTCGCGTTGTTTTGGTTAATGTGAAGATTGTTTACAAAAGCTATTCTCACCTGTTAAAAATATTCGAATACCTATCTAATCAAGATAAAATAAATGCTAGTCAGTCCTAAGCCTGTTAAAGTATGAAGGGAAGTTTAATTTCAACATGCATTAGTTAATGGAATATTCAACTATTCAACACGTTGCCGATACTTGAATAAAAATATTAACTAATATTTTCAACCAATAAAAATATCGATATATTTTTTTAACAATTAACTATTAACCAATAAAAATTTTCAACCAATATTCTCATCTCTAGTTTACGGGACCCGGAAAATGTTGCTAACTCCGGCTCCGAGAGCGAGTATGTGATAAAGTACTGTGTGGAGCAAGTGCACGAGTTTAATAAGTTTTTTTTTTTCTCTTTGTAGCAAGTAATTCCGCATCCACCACCTCCTTCTTCGATTACATACGTTTCGCTAAACTGCTCGAAATAAGTATACTGTATATAACACGCAGCACTTATCGCCACAACCTCCTCGGGCGACATTTCTATAAACACTGACTCAGTGCACTGACTGACTAGTGTGGCCTGCAAAATGGTCCGCGACATTCTCCCAGGACATTCACGTAGTTGTGTCGAGCGCCATGTTCCGCAACATGTCGCTCCATTTGTCTCCTAGTGTATTCGAGGGTTTACCTTACTTCTCCAACCATAAAACTAGCTAACCACTGAAAATGCGAGCATAGGGCGATGCTAGTACATAATTAATAACATTTTCTCTTAACGGCTCAAAATGCCATAGGTCAAAACTAAAAAAGTAACCATTGACTGACATGTTTACATGTCATAATGTTATCATCGGAAGTTCACGAAATCACGACTCGATTGTTTTTGAACCAGTCCGAACGAAATTATTATAATTATTTACTGTATCGCGAGTGTTTTCTAATTGAAACCATGGCTTTACCAACTGCCCAACCCGCCGAAGTTCTACGAGCGTGGCAGAAAGATGATCTTTACGAAAAACAGCTGGCTGAATCTTTATCTAAGTTGATGTCAGCAAGATATGCATCCAAGGCAATACCAATATCTTCTATGATGTACAGATCCCTCACAACACTAAAGGACCTTCAAACACTAGGAGAAGAATACTCCGGTATCGTGCAAGTCGACGAAAGTTATAATAAGTTACCATCATACTACAGCCGATTATTCAGCATTATTCTATCAACTTTTGGAGAAAACATCACTAGACACCTGCTCCAATGCATAGAAAAGCGTGTTGAAGAAAATCCATCCCTAACTGTAGAAGCACAAAACATATTTTTAATTGGCCTGAAAACTTTGAGCAGTATTGTGCCTCAGATTCAAAGTATTCACAGAGGAATAGCTTATATCAATGGAGGGCCAATGCAGTTAGGTAAAACGATGACTGGAATAGACTATGTGCATGTTAGACCAGCTGCTGCAGCTTACTATGCACATTTAAGACTCCTTGGCATAGTTACTCTGTTACATGCATTTGTATCTTGTGGGCAAAGTTTATATAGAGCAAAAACTCATATGGATCAAATGAAAGAGATTCCTAATGAGGTAGAAAGTAGCAAATCTTGTGTGGCCTGCTTAGAAGAGATTCTTCAGCCTTGTGTCTTACCATGTGGTCATGTATTTTGTATGAACTGCTCCTACGGGGCACTGGAAAGTTGTGCATTATGCCGCACACCTTTCACAAAAAATTGTGTTGTTCCGTTGATGAACTATTTTCCAGAGGGATCATAGACAATTTATTTGTTACTATTGACATTTTTGTCTTAGAATAATAGGGTCAAGGTGTATTGTTTAACATAAATTTTACTTGTTAGAATCATTATTTTGGTAAGGGAAATTAAATGCGTATGCTAGGAAATGTTTAACCAAAGAAAATAGTATATGTAGTTGAAAAAGAACTTTGAAAATGCTTCTAAAAACTATAAAATATATTTTTATTAAGTATCTACTACTTTTTACTTATCTAATACTGACTATTAATAATAATAATATATTGTAACATACGTTTAACTGCCTCGTAGGTCTAGTGGTCACAAGCGCTACTGCTGAGCATGAGGATCTGGGTTTACTTCCCAGGTCGGGCCAATTGTTATTTTTTCCATCTAGAATTTGTCAGTAGCAACTCAAGAGTCTGAATTAGTGCTAGGTTGATGGCAATAGTCTTGAAACTAGTGAATTATGTTGGTAAGTCCCATGTAACAGGGGGTTACATGGGACTTACCAACATAATTCACTAGTTTCCCATGTAGATGTACTGTAGGTACACCTCCCACCCTTCAGTGAATACGACATAATGTTATGTAGGTATGTAACCTAAGTACTGCGATTATCTTTTATTAGCAATTACTTACCACTGTGATAAAAAATAATGTCAATTTTTTGTGTCTTTTTGTTTTCTGTACTAGGCTACTAGATAATTCTGTTGTTGGTTGTGGGAGACATGGCTATCAGCAGTCATAAAAATAAATATATTTTTCCAATTAAATAAAATCTTTTATTACATACAAAATTAACATGATAACAAGGAGAAGGCTATTATGCTAGCAATGCAAGAGATGGCAAATTATTTCTTAATACAATAAACTTTTGTGCATAGATATAAAATGCATTTTATTCGAAGTACATTTAGAGCATTATCACACTGACGATTTGCCAGCGTGTTTCCAGACTTTCTAGCACGGCGATTTATGAGCGTGTTCTCAGAGGGTGCGAAGCCAGCTAGCCGCGACTACGCGATGTGTTCTCCGCGTTAATGCGTTTTCACAAAATTTGACACTCGCTTGTCTCAGTCGCTGTTGTACACTCACGTCAATCACTCTTGTTACGCAAACGCGGCGAACACGTTGCGCATACGCAGCGAGCTCGTTGAAAAATCGCCTCGCTGGAAATACGCTCGCAAATAGCCAGTGTGATAAGGTCCTTACATGAAACAATAGAACTTCCAAAAAAGATATTAGAAATGTTCAGATAAAATATGGCCTTCACAAGAATTACAAGTAGTCAATGTATAGGGTCAAGTGTCAAATGTGTTTCAAGTGCCGTTATCACGAAATGCATTCAAAACGTAAATCCCTAAAGGTGATAAAAGCGGTACGATACGGCCAACGTAACTTGGCGGGTGAGAACTTCGCGCAGAAGGTTGCGCAATAACGTTTTTTAGGAACGTAATGGTGACATAAGGCGAGTGTGAGTGAGAGAACTCGCGCGAAAGTTCGTTGTGCCTATGTTCAGACCCGCCAAGTTACGTTGGCCGTATTGTAGATAACGATCAACGGGCCCACAGCGCAGCGCATTTTCGCAAATTTTCATACAGAAAAGGTGCTCCTGTAGTGTGCGTTGGTTCGTAGAAAATTTACCAGACTGATGGGAGGATTTTTGTAATGCGTTGCGTTGCGGTGCGGCCCGCCCAATCTGTTTTAGCCTTTAAAAAGCAAACACTGATCACATTTTGTTTTACATAAAGAACTATTTATACAATATGAATCATACGTATAGTCTGTCCACTTTGAAATGACGCGCCCCACTACCGTACTGCCACGTGCGTAAATGCGGTAGTGGAGCGCGTCATTTCAGAGTGGACAAGCACAACCCTAATACGAAAAAAAAAACTAATTTATACAGATATTGCACAGAATACAACATTAGACATGACATAACAAATTCATAGTATTATTTGTTAAGTATTGAAAAAAAAAACTAAGTGAACAAGCTTGGTCAATGCTTGTTTCTATTATTCCCTATATGTCCTTTCCCTGTAGAATGGCATACAATAAATAGGCCAGTATTTTTTTGACCTTAAAAACCTTGTTCATTCATCAGTGAAACATTTTAATATAAAGCATGACCACATTGAAGCCAAGATTGATTTTATTCACAGAGGCCATGAAAACAAAAATATTAAAAAAAAAGCTATTCACATAATGATCTCAGACCAGTCTCAGACATCTCGGCTTGAATAATATTATTTAAGTTTTTGTTTACTCGTCTCGTTGGTCTAGGTTGCAAGCACTACTGCGGAGCATGAGATCCTGGGTTCGATTCCCAGGTCAGGCAAAGTGTTATTGGGTTTTTCCATTAGGAATAATTCAGTAACAGCCCGGAGTCTGGATTTGTGCCTGGTTGATGGCAATAGGCTCGCCCCTCATTACATGTGACTTAAACATAACTGGCGAAATGTAGGTGTGCTATAGGTACATCTCTTCCTAACCTGCCATCTGACTTTCAAATCTGTGCTTGTGCCTTTAATTTCAAAACATCTAGTCATCATAATATTGGGTACGCAATAGATTTTCATTAAGTTATGAATGACCAGCAGTCCAGCTCCCTAATTGTGTAACATAGTTTCAATCACAATCTGAGAATTTTGAAAGATATTTTATAATACATCGCTTCTTACGTTTAATAAATTCATCTGCTGAACAACGTTCATAACACAATAAACGTAGTTGAACTGTCAAAATGTTACACAATTACTCTGCTGGATCACCTCACCTCATCACTGTTTTGCTTGAACCCCAGTGTTGAATACTGGACGCGATTTTTTTATTTAATCATTTTCTTCCATCATGTTTTCTAATCCATTCCTACTTAAGCTTCCGTTCCATCACCAAAGTTCCATTCTTAAATATTCTAGCAAACTATGCGGAACCAATCCTTATAAGCAGAGTATTTGTACATTATAAGATCTATTAAAAACATCACAAGTAAGTCACAAACCCAATACTGTTATAAACAATTATTATAAACATTTAATGAGATTTTGTCAACAATATTATGAAACACATGACTATCAAACTTATGCGTAGTTGGTCATAAACATTATTCAACACGTATTAGCTCAACGTCAAATATTAAAGTTGAGTTTGGTGGTATGACTCCGGGATGGCCTCTCGATCCATAAGCAAAGTCTGGAGAGCAGATTAATCTTGACCGCTCACCAACAGACATCTGAAAGTGGAAATAACATTTATTATAATTACAGTTAAAACCGTATAAAACGACTTCAAAGGTACTGTAAGATTATGGTTGTTACAGCCGATAGTCGTTATAACTAAACAATATGTTAAGTAAACAGAAATGCAGAAATTTTCTCATTATAACTGGTACATTGTTTATAGCGAAGTCGTTATAAACGATTATAACAGTATTTAAAGTGTATTAAAATAGTAGGTAAGAACAAATTATAGCTGATAACGTATAGGTAGCCAGCAAAATGACTAGACAGGAGTGCAAATTTGGAATATTGAAGAAGAAGACTTACAGAAGAACGTTCGATTGTTAGGGCTAGCTATAATAGAACATGAGTGGGTGGTACAAATGAATGGAAAGAAAACGGGATGATACCAAGTGTATGCTTACCCTACAAATACCTTGGTCCCATCCTTGAATAACGTCGCCTCTTCCCAGCGTAAATTTAAATGGTTGTCCTCTATCCCGCGAAGAATCAAACTTCTTGCCATCTTGTAGCGTTCCTGTATAGTGAACCACTACAGTTTGACCAGGCTTCGGGAATGTAGTACCTAAAATAAACAATTTTATCATCATTATTGAGGTTATAGAAAGGGTACGAGGTAAGTAGGACTTCTTAATAAATTACGTACCATCCCCCGGTGAAATAATTTCTATTTCTACTCCCATGTTAGTTAAGAATAAACGTGTAATACAGTAAATGTAGAGAAGATGTACTACTTTATTTAAAAAAAATTGTTTATAAAAAAACAACAACCGACAACAACACAGTCGTAAACGTCAAGCTGCGTCAAGCACAGTTTTTTGTACCACAGAACATATATACTCTTACTCTACGAGGTATGTACTTCAGTTACATACTCTGTGGTTTGTACCACAGAGCATGTAACCATATTTTTTTAGACCGTGGTTTGTATCACTGTGCGTACTGCGTTTGCACTGCCGAAACATCGCAACAAAACATGTTGAAATCTTTAGTTCCTGTCAAAACTTGTATGGAACATTGACAGTAAATGGAGATTCCAACATGTTTTGTTGTGAATATTTCGCCAGTACGAACGCACAGTCAAAGACCGCTTTCCGAATTAGGACTTATCGCTCACAGCGCTGACTCGCTGAGTCGCAATTTGCGTTCCGATTTAGATGTCTATGATTTGTACTGCATTTTGTTTAGTTTATGCATCAAGTCATACAACGTCTGAGAAAAATTATAGTATTTGTCACAGAGCACTGATTGTAATTGAGTAGCGGCACCAGCCAATATTACGTGCCTTGTAATTTTATGTCGACATCAAACTATCGAGAATAATATCTTTTATAAAGTTTATGGTTTCCCTCACCGACCAATCACATAGCACCATTTTATAAACAAGCTAAATGTCTGTCGTTCTCAGGAATTGACACAGAAAACAGTTGAAATTGAATTTTGCGGTGAAAATATAAGTTTTTTAACTTTTTGATTCGTTTTATCAGTCATATTTTGATATATTTGGGCGTGAATGAATGTTCAACGTACAAATTAGCTTTTGTAATTCACATTGATACGATTTTTATTTTAACTTTCCTAAAACCCGTATGTTATGGACATGGAAGTCGACGGGTTCGAAAATTTCAGTAATCCATCTGAAGGTGGAAAGTTCAGCAACTTAAAAGCATTTGTGACTGCTGCCCGCGAATTTGAGGCAACACACAGTGAGTCTGCTGTGAATTTGATGACACGATATCTTGGGGTGAGTTCATTTCTTTGTTTACGTTCTAGATTGCACCGCAATGATAAAATTACCACACCAAACCCCACAAAAGGCGCCTGTAACAGTTCATTCAATTAATCCAAGGATCCATAACAGCTCTGGCTGATATCCTAATACTTTATTTGTTTTTTCAGCTAATAGCGTCATCATGCGACCTCTCAATATTCTCGCCGGGTCGTTCTGAAGTGTGCGCGTTCTTCAGCTCGCTGTGGCGCGTGATGTGTGATGGACGTGGCCCACACTGGGCTGGCATGGCCGTTCTGGCGAGAGCTGCTATTGAGCCTAGTGCGAGACATGCTTTAACTCATACTTACAAGTTAGTAAAGATTTTTATTCTAATTTACTTGGTTTTAGTTTAACCAGATAACTTTCCAGACAATCAAACCTTAGGGTGGCCAGTAATATGTCATAGCTAAAATGACCAGGACTAAGAACTTAAGAGGGCGTCCAATTGTACACTAGCGACACTCCTTAAAAAAAAAAAGTGTCTAATATTTTTTTAATATCTGACTGTCGGACTAATGCGAATTTCATGTTTTTTACCCAGGCATCACCCCTTATTATGAATAACGGCTAGAAAGGACCTTTGGAAAGAAAAGTTTCTTATTGAGACACGAAGCAACAAAATTCGTTCTAAAGAAAAGTGGCCACATTCCTCTAGATCGTATTTTGTTGCTTTGTCTCTCAATAGGAAACTTTATAAAAGGAAATATATACACTTACCGAAGTTCCTTATTAGCCGTTATTCATAATTTAATGGAGTAGCGCTAGCGGACCATTGGGCACCCCTTAACTATCATGGTTATGGACAGAGAATGTATAAAATAGTAACCCAGTGGACTGCATTCTACAATTATTATTATTATTATCTCTAAATAGTTAATGGATTTTAAATTATTAATTTGTTTACTTTTTCAGGTTCATGCCGATCCTGGCTAGATTATTATCTGACTCAATATCGAATGACAAGAAAATTAAACTGCTCTCTGTTATGCAAGTAAGTGTACTTTTTTTTTGGAACCATTCCTGTTCAGTACTAATAATTCTTCATGATGCTAGCCTATAATAGAATAACCAGCAATTAAAGGATTGATGGTGATTTTAGTCCCTAAAAATTGCCATGAATACAGAGCATATCAATCAAAGAAAGAGATTATTGTTGCCCATCTTCTTGAAATCATTCTAAAGTTGCCGTCTAAGAATATCCTAGGGCACAGGGTATTCACAGGGAGCAACTTGACCCTTAGGCCATCTTTACCCTAAGGCCTTGGCTAAATATAAAGAAAAGAAAGAAAAATTTTATAATATCGGGGTATTATAAAAAAATCCTTCCCAGGAACTAGAAAGTTGTAGGACATTATGAAATCTGTTTTTTCTATTGCAGGAAATATCCTACGGCATAAAAATAAGTTGGCAAGAGTCCTACCTATCAAATCTAATGAAGCAACTAACAGAATGGATCACTCAGCCAATGGCAGAGCCCCAACATCGCACCATCGGTCACAAGTCACTGACTGTACTAGTCAATGTATGCTATGGAAATCTGCCCGCAATATATGCACTGATGAGGACTATTGATACTAAGGATTTTGTTGTACATCTTATTAGTTTGAAGGTAAGATATTGGATAAATTTTATGCTGATGAAAAATAGTTTTCAGTATTGACAATGCCCGATTCACAGTATGCTTGCTCTTTAGGCAAGTTTCTAATAAACTGCACAAATTGCACAAAGGTGCTGGGCTGTAAAAAATTAATTGTAAAGATATTTGCATCCAAAAGGTTAAATTAATAGAAGTATGGTTATGTGGCAGCATCTACATCGCCACATGCGAACTACGCATCAAAGACCTGACGTCACACAACATCCTGACGTAACACAAATTATGGATCGCGCAATTCGAGTTTACCGCGCGATGGACATATATACAAGCTCCCGACTTCAACCTCTGGGCAGTTGGCCGCCAGACACGACACCCGTCTGGTCGGAGAATCCTCCTTTTTCTATGGTGGATGAGTGAACTTTACACTCTGTTTCTCATACCCCTAAAGTGTATAGAAGACTATTATCCATTGACACATACAAGACTCTTATCATCAACCTATTACAATTTTCTTGTGCGCAACATAAGCGTCTCCAATAGGGATGTTGACAGGGTAAAACAAAATTACTATTTAGTCTGTCGGTCAGATAATAAAAAAATATTAGACACGTATTTTTTGGTTTATTATATTAATAAAAAATGGTTTAGATAAAATGCATTAAAGTTGGGGACTGGGGGCTCGCTACGTCACAAATCAGTATTAAATCTACTGAGGAGTGATGTCATGCCACATTTTAACGTATTGTTTACTCAATGTTTTGCTGTACTCTTTTGTTTACGTACAAAAAATAAAAAATACGTGGCCAATATTTTTTAATAATCTACCTGATGAACAATTTTTTTTTTGTTTTCAACATCCCATATCGCAACTCGATTCTCTGCTAACCTTATCCAGCTGCTACTAGCCAACTCCTTGCTATACCTAGCCTGAGAATGTTAGGTATAGCAAGGAATTGGCTGGTAGCTGCCTATGCTTAAAAGCGAACCTTTCACTAATCAACGAATCAACATTGTAGGATGGTGGCTATGGCGGTGTGGAAGTGTGCAGACTGCTTCTATGTCTGTCTGGAGCGACGAGAGGTGCGGCAGCAACCCGACAACCTGACGTGCATAGTTATCTGTGTTGTACTATGCGCACTTTCAGTAAGGCAGTCAGGTATGTCAGCATAACGAATCATAACGCTACTTAAGGGGGATGCGCTAAGGTAGCCCGCGAGATTCAAATTTTCTTGAGTTTTTTCCATTTTGCAGGTCAGTGTCAGTTTGTATGTTGATTAAAATATGATTCGCGACCGTAAAAAATATGGCATTACGTAATTATAATCATTACAATCAGCAATACAACTCCATAAGTTAGCATAATTGTCAAATGTCATGATTTCATGAAATAGTCATTCAATGGGATTACACGAACTTAGAGAGTTGTATTGATCATTTTTATGATTATAATTCTATAATTAAACATTTGATACCGCGGCGAATCATATTTAGATCACATAGAACATGATACTGACCTGCAAATTGCAACAAACGTAAGAGAATTTGAATTTCGCGGGCTATCTTGACGCTTTCGCCTTAATATAGAGCCATCAATCAGTACGAAAATCCACACTAAAAGACTACCCCAGCCCCCAAAATTACTGATGTAAAGCCCACTCTTGGCAAAAAACATATTGCAATAAATTATTTTATGTGCAAGGCTATATATGGGAGGTCTTATACGACGCAAACAAAACAATATTGCTAAAGACAAATACCAATCATTTTGAATAATCCGACGTACCCCATCCCTTCGCATTTTGCAATCCAATTTCTACAAAAGAAAAAGGCTTCAGGCACAGATGACAGATGACAGATGGGACACTCCACAGTTTAGGTATGAAGCTACAAGTACGCGACGGGCTCGACTTGTTGGGTCAATTCAGTGAGTGTAACGTAGTCAGAAGATCTAGGAGTTACGCGATAGAAAGAGAGGCAACTTCTAGGTGAATAAAACTGAAGGTAAATAGTGCTGTGCGACCCGAATTGAACTTTATTGCTTCGAAGCAAGAGTCTCTTTTTATTTAAATGATTTTACAGAGTGTACCATTTGTAATAATCTGTCCTTCAGGGTCTTGAGTGATGCTTAAGTGTTCCACATATACCGTGATCCAACCCCTATCTATTGATTGAGCGTAGTTGCAGGGTTTAATAGCAATATTAAAATAATCATCCCACATCACCAGGCATCTTATCAAGTAATTAATAACTGTTTCAGTGAAAGAGACGCGACCCAGTTACTCCACGCGTACACTTTTGTGAACGATCTGTGTTCTGACAGCAGCTTGCGAGGCTACGTGCTGACCTACCCGCATTTCGTTAATGCGCTGAACGATGCACTAAAGGTATGAAAGATAAGGAATTTTACACTGGAGGCCTTCACATCAGCCATCTTTATGTTAATACTGAAAAGGGTTCATCAAAACTAATATTAGGTTACCTGCAGTCTTGCCTGCACAAAAAATGGGATTTGTCGTCGGAAGAATAGACAAAATGACAGGTAAACAACCACAATCAGTAATTTACTCTATTCTTTCGTCGCCAAAACCCGTAATTAATTGTGGTGTTGCTAAGCGTGCAAGAGCAGTGTAGGCAAGATTCTCTTCTTCCCGTTTATGTGGTTGTCATGCTACGCGTGCAGGTGCTGACTGCTGACAAACAACTAAGTACTTTGAACCAGAACCGACACTGGAATAGGAAAACCAGTGCACTTTTTGGAACAAAGACTAATCATCTTTAATGTCAATGCGTCCGTCAAGGCAACTTTGTAATAATAGAGATGCCAAATTTGAAATTGGTGTTAGTTATCTACGTTTATTAAAAGAATGCCTTTAAAAATTAAAGGAGATAGACACTCGATAACCCAGGCCTCAGTTATCCGCATCAGGACTCGATCATGTTGCGAAAAATATATAAGAAAAGTAATGTAATATTGTAGGTACACACAGCAAAAGACATGAAAATTCGACATAGCTAAATAACAGCTTTTTGTATTTTTCGCTGACTTCAAAAAAGGAGGAGGTTCTATGTTCGTCTGTATGTATTTAAATGTATATTCATCGATTTCTCCGTAATACTGAGCCGTATTATTTTATTAACTTTGCAAGGGTAGTTTTTGAGTTAGCTTCAATAATACTTATTTTTTCCACATATTACATGTGGATGATGTTTTAATAACTTCTTGTCGGTGTTGATGTAATGTCGATGATAAACCTATCGTCTTTATTAAGTTGAACGCGGGCTAGTTCCAACAGCATCTTGAAGATCCTAGCCGAAAAGTATTAAATACTCCTTGTTTAAATAGTCGATATTTATTATGTCAATCACTAGCATTTCAATGACAAGATAAACTTAGATGAAGTAAAAAAGGATGAAGGCCGTTTGAAGTTAGAAAATTTTGAAAATCGCTTTTATTGATAGATATAATAGTGTATTTAAAAGTTTAGAAACACGGACAGGATGTAAAAGTGAGTGTGATAATACGTGTATCCTATTTAGTGCGTATTTAATCAGTGACACGCAGATATCGCGTTCAATTCCCAGGCAAGTTCAATGTTATTGCTTTTTGCAAATCGCGACCAAATCCAGTTTAGATAAGTATTTAGATGTTCTGTGACAAAATATAGGGCCCTACCTGGGTGCCAAATGTGAGATCCTGGGTAAGATTCTTAAGTCAGCCAGTGATATTATGCTTTATACTATACTCGATTGGTTAAGGTAGTTTAATAAAGGTAAACAAAAAAAAACTACGTGACGAGACAGCTGTCAAGTAACCGACTAAACGTAATATCAGTCAGTCGTATCGGTTTATCATCTTTTTTTTTATGCACGTGTTTCTGTGACAAATAAACTTATTTTTCTTTCTTTCTTTCTTTAATACCTGTCATGCTTTGTCACAGTTATACTCTTCAATTTAGCAACGTTATAATTCGTTGACGTTAAGAGTTTGGGCTCTTTACAATAAAGAGATTTCAAAATATTTTTAGACATGAGGAACAAGATTTTTCCCGGGAGATGTTGATGCTGTTGTGCACGCCACGGAGGGTCCGTGGCGTGCACAACAGCTCGCCACATGCTGCCCTGCGGGTTTCTGTATTTCTCCTGGTCTGGCTCCTCATCGTAGACCTGTTCCGGCAAAGTAAACTCTACCGGCATAGACCTAGAGTTTGAAACGCGCAAGCCCCACCGCGACGTCAACTAAGAGATACGATTATTATTATTAAACAAAAAAATTGTAGAATAATAGTTTACGAATAAATGATAAAGTTTAACCTATTTAATAAAAGAGGAAACTATTGTAAAAATCTAAAATAAATTTAATTTGGTTTTATCGTAGTTTTAAACAAGAAAGTTTCATCTATAAAAACCCTTTTTAACAGACTTCCAAAAAAGAGGAGGTCATTATGTTCGTCGCGTATGTATGTTTTTTATTTTTATTTGTATCCACCCATTTCTCCGTCAATTGTGGACCGATTTTGAAAATATATTATTTGTATGAAAGGGTATGCTCTTAAGTTGGACCCATATAAATTTTATTAACTTTGCTTGGATAGTTTTTGAGTAAGTTTCAATAATACACATTTTTCCCACTTAGTATATGTGTATGATGATGATGATAACTTCCTGTCACTGTTATTTACATAGCAGGTAGTGGTATTCCAATTTGTGTGGGGTATGTATCACAACTAAAAAGTGAAAAATAAAAAACGTTTTACAATAAAAGAACAACCGACTTCCGTGTCTTTGGTTTGAATTTTCGCTTTTTGCCACCGACTTCCGAAATGAAAGTAATTTTTCACTTTGTAGTGTTTTTTTATGGAAGACGTTTTTTTTTTTTTTTTTTTAAGTTTTTTTACTTCTTGTTTACCTTTATTTAAGTACCTAAACCTATAGAGTATAGATAGGTACATATTTATCATACAAGTGTGTGGAGTGTTAAAATCTTGGTCCTGTATAAAACCAATGAAGAAACTGAACAGTGAATAAACCACCTCTCTACTTTCTAAACTAAATCCTAGTTTTTTCTGTACTGAATACTATTTCCAGGATGTAAAGGAGCTTTGTCAGGCGGTACCCGACGATATGGGTGAACCGGAGAACGCAACCAATTGTCTTCGTAATGTGCTCAAGTTCCTCACAGTTTTGGTCAGCTTGGGTATGTACTATGTATTTAATTTATTTGCTTATTAATCACTTGCTATATTTTTAGGCTTGGGTGATGTGAGATCGACTATGAGTATACCAAACTACACTATGGTAGTTTGGCAAGTAGTACAACACTTCGGGCTAGTGTATATCGCAGATTCGACTCAGCATAATGTAATGGGCCAGTGATCATCTATCAACATTAATCATATACGAATGAATCACGCTTTTAAGCTTTATAGTTTATAAATTTATTTATAGTTGTAGTCAATCTTGTTGATAAGATTATTGATAAATTATTTTATTTCTGTAAGTAGGTTTTTACAAACACTTTTACACGTCAATCATATTTTAAAAACTAAGGTCGGCGTCTATCTGACTATTCTAAGAAAGGTCGAAACAAACTCGGAGGTCACAGTCTATTTTAAAGTCCAGACATAATCTTGGTCAGATCATGTGAAGACCATGTAGATTGGTGTTTGAAATTGTGTTTTGAGGACACACACAGATTGAGTGGACATGTCCAGTCAGTGCAGGCATTTGTCAGTAATCGTGCAGCTCAACTCGGAAGTTAAGGAGCTTAACGATTCGACGAACAATACCAAAGATAGGACATTTGGGTAGGCCGCATAAATTACTCAAACTGCCAGACCATGATTAAAACTAACTGAGAAAATAAACAATGACCAACATAGTCTGGGGCCCGGCAACTGTAGGCGCGGGCTTGCTGACGGTGAGCAATGGGCAGCTCGCCCTCCGATAAGGACCAGCAGTGCTATTCTGTAACCATCTCACCGTGAAAACTTAGGTGAAGTGAGCATGGAGTGAGCTGTCATTCCACAGGGATTGACACTATTGACAGCTCACTTCACCCAAGTTTTCACGGTGAGATGTTTACAGAATAGCATGGCAGGCCCAGGTCGACGGCGCGTTGTGATCCACGCGCGCCTCAGAGAGATGTCAGTACAACTGACGGGGTCCGCTAGGACCGATGCCTGCCGGAGTCGCGGGAAAATCCGAAAGGGATACCGTGGCCCCTGGCAACGTACAGGCAACTGAAGGAACACGGGTGGGTTTTAGTCAGTAAGAGTCTGAAACGCCCTCCGCTCCACCTAGACCGGGATAACTTATTTGATAACTACAAAGTCAAAAAAAAAAACAAAAACCCACAGTCTGCACATTCACAATAATATACAAAATAATACTTCTACAAAGTAAATGTTCATGTCAATATATTGTATTTATCACTGTAAATTACTAATTATTACGAATTATTTTCAGATCTATACTGCCTGAGATGTCACCACAGCGCTCTAGTCTCCCTTTGTATGAAAGCTAGTCGCGTTTGTCTGCCGGAGTCTCTAGAACTATTCGCCGCTATTGTATCTCAATATAGAGGTAAAATTATTTATCCAAAATGGCGTACTTCATGGTATATTGAAAAGATAAATAAATAATTCAGTATTAAATTGGCAACTAAAACAAGTATGTCAAGGAAATTGCCGATTAAATCGTGTTGTCTTTACTAAAAAGGCAATATTCATATAGGAATATAAGGTCTTCAAATCCTTGTTTCCAATAAAATTGATGTCAATATACTATCTGTAATCATACCTATGTTTAACAAAAGAAATGATTGATTGATTGATGTTATTTCCACTTAAACAAACATCAACTTTCTGCTAGTGTAAATAAAGTTGATTTTAGATTAACTAGTTCTAATGAAAAAGTCATAAAAAATATGAAGTTGTAGCGCAAACTGAACCTTATGTGTATGCATTACAGTTGTTTTTCCTAAAACTCGTGTTTGTTTACATGTTTGGCAAATAAATTGCGAACGCAGATTAGAGTTATCTATACTTACTAATAATAAAGCTTAAGAGTTTGTTTTGTTTGTTTGAACGTGCTAATGTCGGGAAATACCACACGGATTAAAAAAAATCTTTTTGCATTTGATAGCCTAAGTATTGACGAAGATAATAGGCTATTTAAAATCACGCTACACTTAGGAGCCAAGCAAAAAAGAACGCTAAACGTAAACGAAGTAATAGCGCGGGCGGGCGATGCGATGTGACGGGGTGGCCACAGGAAAGGAAGGAACAAGAAATTTCACGCGGACGACACGTGGGCAGAACCATGTTACATTCAAATTAAGCTGAAAATCGGCACGTTTTGAACTCAGACCAAATAAAAAACCAAGAAAGAGCGCTGTCAACAGTGAAGTGAATTCGGTTTCGTAAACACGTATGCACTTTGTGTGGTGTAGTTTGATTGTAGTGTCATGGTAAATGTGTGCGTGTGAGCGTGTATGCACAGAGCGGAGGTGTAGTTTTGGCATGCTTCACTGTATTGTTCGCAGCGCTCTGTCTTGGTGTTTTATTTGGTCTGAGGTTTTGAACGTCATCAATTAAACCTAGTATTTTAGTTGGGAAGAAGTGGCGCAACAAACTCCAGCATTGTTTGTTATGCTATGAAATGGTTTTGCAATGTTTCTTCCTGTATTTTGTCTAAATAGCTAGCTTTTGCCCGCGGCTTCGCCCGCGTGGATGTCGCAAAATATCCCACGGGAACGTACTGTGGCGGCATCTACACCGCCACATGCGAACTACGCATCAAAGACTTGACGTCACACAACATCCTGACGTCACTCAAATCCTGCATCGCGCAATAAATTAGAGTTTACCGCGCGGTGGACATATATACAAGCTCACGACTTCAACCTCTGGGCAATTGCCCGCCAGACATGACACCCGTCTGGTTGGAGGATCCTCCCTTTTCTCGACTCGACCCCCCCCCCCCCCCTACCCCTAATAGCCGAAGCAAAGATCATTGACTCCTACCACAGCGCCTGCGTAGCCGTCAACCATAATTATTTTGTTACGCGTAATTTACAATATGTGATATCTTTTAAACTATTCATTTAAATGAGAAGATGTCGAGGCATATTTTAATCTAAATTAAATGCCCAATTTAAATAACATATTTTATTGGACAAGGATTAATATAATACCGGTCGAAATAGCTTCGGAAATAATAATGAAATTTTTTATCAAATTCTGAAAGATAATAATGGTTAGTGTGGGTCATCCTTAGAAGATAGACATATGCCATCGCGGACTTTTTTGTTGAACATTTTAAGACAAACCATTCTGTAAAACATAATTTTTATGTATCTTTTACGGTTTACGCGGCGCACGCCACTAAAGCTCCCAGTCGGCATGATTTTTTCCGACATCTCCAACAATAATTGTTATATTTCAGCCAATTTACACAAAACCTTAATGAATTATATACTAAAACCTTCCGCAAGAATCACTCCGTCCATTGGTGAAAACCGTTTGGAAATCCGTTCGGTAGTTTTCGAGTTTATCGCGTTCAGACAGACGTAGCGGGGCACTTTGTTTTATAATATGTAAGGATGTAATTTAGTCCTCCATGGGCTTGCCGTAATTAACGGGCGTTGGCACTCTAAAAATAATTATCTTAAAAAATTCTATGTATTACAGATGAGGGTCGTTTACCTCAGGAGTTGATATCAGTGATAAACGACGGATTGCCCGGACTACTCGTTCCACCTTCATTGGAGCCAGGGAAAGCTGGATTGCAGTGGGTGAGTTGGCACCACACTCATATTATTATAAATTACTATTTGTAATCTAAACTAATATGTAAAACAGGTAAAATTGTTTGTCTGTAATGTTTGTAAAAGGTCAAAATAATATTAAGAGCGTTTATGCTAAAAGTTGGCAACATCGCAAATAGCTGTCAAAAATTTACCTGTTTTGATTAATTAGGCAATATTACTGTATGGAAATTAGAAGTATGGCTAACTGGCGAACTAGAATATTAATAATGAATTGCAATTATAACATTGAATTTAATGTAGCCGTTTTAGGTAACTAAATATTCGGTGTTACAATATTAATTATTGCATTTCATAATCAATATTCTAGTCGCTAGTTAGCCACATTTCTTATTTTCATACTACTGTATTGCTAAATTAATCATGGTGGTGGATTACGGCCCACTACATCTCACAGAGAGAAGGCCTGTGACCCAGCAGTGGGAACATTACTAGGCTGATTACAACATACCCATTTATTTACAGAAACTTTGTTATGAATAACTTTTGTTTCCAGTTGCAAGTAGTAGGAGCCCTCTGCGAGTCAGTAGAGACTCAAGAGAGAGTGTTGCAAGAAGTGACACCGGACGCGTTCGAAGATACATTGTATAGTGTACTGGAGTATACTTCACAGGTACTAACACCAATTCCTTTTTAATCGTGAATGAAAAATACCTTTCTAGTAAGCCAGCGGTTCCCATAGTTGACTTAACCTCGAATCACCTAACAAAAATTTCCAACACCTCTTGGCTGTTATGGAGAAAAAAAGGGGCATAACTATATGAAAATCAATTTTTCAATGCTCACCCAATATTCGCTCGCCTGGTGGATCGCGGCCCATAGTTTGGGAACCATTGTAGTATGTCATTCATTCCGACGTTGTGGTTTATTATCATACTGGATCCTAGTTTAAAATAGCCTCCACACGACGCCATACTGCATTGTATTTCCGGCAGACCCTGGATAGCCAGCCCCGCTACCATCGTGCTGATTGACTTATGGCATCGTTCGTCAATACGAACGATGCCATAAGTCAATCAGCACGATGGTGGAAGGCGCGGAACAGCGGTCTCGGTCAAACTATATCTAAAAAAGTCGTCTTTGATCAATATCCGAGACGACTTTTTTAGATATAATTTGACCGAGACCGCTGTTCCGCGCCTTAGGTATGTGCGCGGTGAGACAGAGGGGGGCGCAGTGCAGGCTGCTCATTCGTCAACGCTCACGGCGTCCCACCTCCCTCCCGCCTTGCAGAGGAAGGCAGAGGTCTCGGTGAAACTATAGTATAAAATTGGAGCCTCGCTATGTTTCCTAGTTCCTAAGAGAACCCACAAATTTATAAAAAAAAAAATTTGGTACATTTGTTTCAACGTTTTTTTTTTCTACATTTTATTATTTAATTGTATGTTACAGAACGGCGTAGTAGGCGCTGATGCATCCCAACAAGCCGTGGTAGTAGGATGCCGCACTGCACTGACACTAGCGCCTCTTGACAGGCCCTGGGAGGCTGCCCTAGCCCGCATGCTGGCACATCATCAGGTTAGTAAAACGTATAACATAATCTGCCTATAATGTTCCCATTGTTGGGACTCGTGCGGGTGTCTCCTCTGTGAGGGGGAGTGGGCCGTGATAAATAACGTGGGCCCAGCACGGGGTGGTAAAAATCATGTATGCTTGACCACTAAAATGTGGTATATTTATAGAAAATGGTCGAAAAATTCCTAAGAACGAAGTTCGGTCGTACTCAAAATTCATACATAAATATTGTTTTTCATATTTCATTGTTTTATCACAGGTCAGGAAGCTCCTCTGCGTTGGTCTAACAAGCAGTAACGGCCCGCGGCGACGACAGATACTCCAGCTGGTCAAACATCATTACTTCCCTTCTGACCAGATGAATCAGGTAAAGAATATTTTATATCAAGTATTGTTTCATGGCATGGCATTTCTTTCAAGCGCCTTGAAGGGTCTAAAGCATGTTAGATGACAAATTGGTTATAATGTAGGTAGCAGACTAGGGTCGTCTAATGTAATAATAATAATATATTTATTTATTCAGAAAACCAATGATCCATTACATTTACATTTATATTGTTAGTATGAACTTAAAAACTATGTTAGTACCTAATAACTAAGAGAGACTTAGTCCAGGTGAGGCTCCACACCATTGGGCTGACCAACTTATTGGCTATTACATTCAGGATGCTGTTACTGCTCCCACGCAATCTACTTAGCAGTGAGGCTGTCTTTTTGCTTTTTGTAATGCATGATGTCTCAAAACTGGCAGACTTTTGACTCCCTGTGGTGACTGACGTAGGTATTGCCCTACTGTGGAGAAAGGTTGTGTTTCCGACTGTAACCGTAGTGAAGTGCAATACTGTGCGTCTCGCCGCGATAAAACTCGAGCTCAGTGATCGTTCCATTTTGATATTTTCTGTGTCTATGCCTACCGAGTCCAATGAAAACTTAGTGGAATTCGCAGTGTCTCAGTTAAATGACAGCCATAATTGACAGTCACAATGTGGAGTCGGTGTTTATGTTAAGGGACTACAATGCGCACTTCTGTGAGTCATTTGCTATTTGCCTTTTTGTGCGGAACTATCATGGTCCTGTGTGGACTTGGAACAGATGCCGCCTGGCAGTCATACGTTTGTCAGTGATGCGCACTGCTGTCGGCGCTGGCTCGGCCACTGTCTTGTGACTAGTGCTGCGCGGCAGGCTCTGTCCGCGGCGTCTGTGTCCGCGGCCTCTGTGTCCGCGACGTCTGTGTCCGCGACCTCTGTGTCCGCGGCCTCTGTGTCCGCGACCTCTGTGTCCGCGACCTCTGTGTCCGCGGCCTCTGTGTCCGCGACCTCTGTGTCCGCGACCTCTGTGTCCGCGGCCTCTGTGTCCGCGACCTCTGTGTCCGCGGCCTCTGTCCGCGGCCTCTGTTTTATAAAATACCAACTAGTCTGGTCATTACCCTGTGTCTATACTATGTAATTTTAATTTATTTAAGCCTAAGATTTGTATACCCCCTGTTTGTATAAATAGAATAGTCTGGAGTGAACGTGACGTCATTCAGATAATGAAATTTTAAAATGTATTTCACTCTAGACTTCGTGAAATCGATTTTCCTTCAGAACTAAGAAACTGCTCAGATAAAATGTGTTGTAACAAAAGTCATACTATCCTGTTAGATAACATGTATGACGAGATTATTTGTATATTTTCGGAGGCCGCTATATGTAGTTATAATGTTGTCGAAAAGCGTAGAGGTAAATACATTACCGGGTGGACCAGTCACGACCGTGGCGCTCATGGGAGGGCTCGGCTATGTTTTCAGTCGTTGTCGTATAGGGATAAGTCTGGGGCTGGCCGTCTTAATAATGATATGTGTGGAACTAGGCGCACTTTTAAGTCAAAATTAAAATGGTGTCAGAATAATGAACAACAGATAAAAATGGATATTATAGCTGACCTTCACTCAAATAAGAAATTCGGTCAGTTCTGGAAAAACATCAATAAAATGAATCATAAGCCGGGCCGCCCCGTGCGTGGCGGGAGTGCACGAGCCTAGCAAGATCGCCACTATGTTCTCCCACCATTTCAGGGTGGGAGAATATACCTACCACTGACCTGCCACTTACTATTTAATTAAATAGTATGAAATAAAATTGTATTTTTATTAAATATTTATGTCAATCAAATTAATTATTACTAACACTAGTTTGTAAGCTCGCAATTGTACTAACAAATATGGATGTAGTCGTAGGATGAATCTGAAATAATTATTATATTATTTTGAGAATAGCCACGAAGTATTTTCTTAAATTAGTCTTCTATGAAGAAGACAATTTTAACGAATATTTTTGATTACTATACTAATGAATTCCAGGTGTTCGGCGAGTCCCTGCAAGGCATATGTGAGTCTCGCTCGGATGTGTCGCTGTCGCTCCCAGCTGCGGGCGGCGCGTGCGGCGCGGGCGCGTGCGGCGCGTGCGGCGAGGGCGCGTGGTGCGGCGCGCGCCTGGCGCCGGCGCAGGAGCACGCGGTGGACGCGCTCGTGGCCGCGCTCGGCGACAAGCTGAAGGACGGAAAGGTAATGGGACGCGGGAGTCAGTTATATATACTACTAATATCTTTGTTTCTCATAAATAGAAAAGCCATGGGAACTGCCAACAGAAGTAAAAAGTTAAAACTGGTATTAGCGCCATCTACATATATTCTATAATAATACACTTAACGAATCCATGAGTTTACCCCCTACCAAAAATCGCTCAACGCGCCTAAAGAAGTTTTCTCTTCAAAACTTAGTCATGTACGGTGCAACCGCACATTCTGCAATTCAGCAGTTCACGCAACACATTCATTTCAACTCAAACTCAAACTCAAATCATTTATTTCAATTAAACCATTACAGGCACTTTTGAATTGTCAAGGAATCGGTCAGTCAAAAATATGAAGCTAGTTGCCCATTAGAAAGCGTAGTAGGTACCTATGGAGAAGAACGGGCAAGAAACTCCACGGACACTCTTTTAAATAAAATAAATTGTTACAAAGTATTGGTTACATCATTCATGTTGAAATTATACATGTGAGAACAATGTAGAAAGACATGCACGTTAGAAGCGTCCGTAATACAAAGATAAAAACAAAAAACAATTAAAAAATTAAAAATCAGCCATGGCCGCTAAGAGTTGACCAGTCCCAACTGACGGCGCCCGTTCACGAACATGACGTATGGATCAGCACCATTCAGCTCAACCATTTTGAAGGGAGCTAAATCATAATACTTAGTTCAGTTCCCGTTGGGCTATCAAGGCAGCCAGGCGTTCTCGTTACAGCCAACAAGGGCTGCGTCACTCACTTCATTTCCACACCATCATCAGTCCATTAAGTTCATTTCACTTTAAGTATCTTTGGAACAATACAGTAGTGTTTTGATACTTTACCTTCTTTCATTCCATTCATCCCGAAAAAAAAAGTAATGTGTAGTCTACCAAGGGACCATACAGTCATATAGACATCATCATCATTGGCAGACTTCTTCCACCCACTGCTGAACATTGGCTTCCTCTCTTTTGTGCCATGCTTCCCTGGTCTTCATGTAGACATACTATAACCTTTATAACTCAAACATAGCTTTTGACAATTGCTTCGACAAAACCAAATTATTTTACTTACCTTTCAAACAATAGTTATTTCTAACAACATTCACGCCTCGTTTCTCAGAAGAGTTAGGCAGAGATGTACCTATAGTACACCCACATTTCGCCAGTTATGTTTAAGTTCCATGTTAGGGGCGAGCCTATTGCCATCAACCGGTCATAAATCGGACACCAGCCTGCTATTGAGATATTCCAGTTTTAAAAACCCAATTACACTTTACCCAACCTGGGAATCGAACCCAGGACCTCATGTTCAGCAGTCGCGATTGCGACCACGAGGCAGTCTAGTTATTTCTAACTGATTTATAATTCACTTGCCAATTGCATATAACAATCAATCTGCCCAGCCTTGTCCCAACTATGTTGGGCTCGGCTTCCAGTCTAACCGGATACAGCTGAATACCATATTTTACATGGAGCGACTGCGTATCTGACCTCCACAACCCAGTAACTGGGTAATACGACACCCCTTGGTAAGACTGGTTGTCAGACTTTCGGGCTTCTGACGACCCGTAACGACTGCCAAAGATCCACGAAAGACAGCCGGGACCAACGGCTTAACGTGCTTTCCGAGGCACGGAGGAGTCTCGGTACATGTAAAGATTGTCACCCATCCATAGACCAACCCTGGCAAGCGTAGCTTAACCGAAATCGAACCGTGTGGCTGTTATTACTTAGCCACGAGCTCCTCCGAAGCATGAAATTTAAAATAACGAAAGTGGGCACTTCTTCCTTCTTTCGTGTGGTTAATGAATAACCAGGGGCCTTACTATGACGTGTTAAAACCATCACCTTTCCGTTGTGAAATAAGGATAGTGCTATTCGTCCTGTATAGCTACATCTCTCTCTCACACTGGAACGAACACTGCTTTAACAAGTCATAGTACAGCCCCTGCAGTGCTATTCTGTAACCATCTCACCGTGAAAACTTAGGTGAAGTGAGCGTGGAGTGAGCTGTCAATAGTGTCAATCTCTAGCATTAGGTGGAATAACAGCTCACTTCACCTAAGTTTTCACGGTGAGATGGTTACAGAATAGCACTGCTGGTCTCATGCCGCCCATGGGCCTCTGACTTGGCTACACATGCCGTCGAGAAATAGACGAGCTCCTCCATTTACATATAAGGGGCCGTTCAAATATTACGTAAGCAGATTTATTACAATTATTTACCCCCCCATCCCCCTTGTCAGCAAACGTAAGCAAAGCTCTTACCCCCTCCCCTCATGATTACGTAAACATTTTTCAATTATAAATGGATTTTCTTAGACAAGTGAATAGCGCGCGGTAATTCCCCTAATCGGTTCTAAAGCGAGTGCCTAAATGTATGCATTATTTGCGGGAGTCCCCGAAAATGCGTTTCGTTTTCAAGCATAGACAATGTGAGGGTTGCATTCGTGTAAAAAAGTAAATAACTACCGATGACGTAATCATAATCTAGACTCCCCTACCCCCCATGTCATCCAAAATAAGCAAAAAAAAGACCCCCGCACCCCCCCCATAGTGCTTACGTAATACTTGAACGGCCCCTAACAAGCTATACAATGATAAAAATCGTATATAAAAATGCAGTTTTTTATTCATGTGTAATTTAATATTTTGCAGATATCTGACATCGCGACCTCAAGCGTGATGGAGTTGTACGGGTACAAGATGACTTGCTTAGAACAGAGGCTACACTCACACTCCGTGGCCTTACAGGTATGCAAGTAATTGTAATAGTCCGCGGGTGTACCCTGGATGTTTTATGCCTAGGTACCTACCGTTGTCGATAAAAGTTAAGTTACAGCCCCGTTAAGGCGAAAGCGTCAAGGTAGCCTGCGAAATTCAAATTTTCTTACGATTTTTGCAATTTGCAGGTCAGTATCATGTTCTATGTTGATCTAAATATGATTCGCGGCCGTATCAAATGTTTATTTATGGAATTATAATCATAAAAATTTGCAAAACAACTCTCTAAGTGACTATTTCATGAAATCATGTTATTTGACAATTATGCTAACTTATGGAGTTGTATTGCTGATTGTAATGATTATAATTATGTAAAGCCATATTTGTTACGGTCGCGAATCATATTTTAATAAACATAAAACCTGACACTGACCTGCGAAATGCAAAAAACTAAAGAAAATTTGAATCTCGCGGGCTACCTTAGCGCATTAAAAAAAAATTTGCTGTTTCATAGAAAAGTGTAATAAAAAACCTACGCGGTCAAAATGTATGGAACAGCAGATTTTTTTCAAATAACCGACGAAAATTTTCAACGTAGGGGTGTTCAGAATCATGTACTGAATCCATGGTAACAGTTTTCGCGTCCATGTCCCTGCCACCCTGTATATATACAAATATTGCTCATTTAATAATCAAACAATCCATA
Organism: Agrochola circellaris; assembly: GCA_914767755.1. Lineage (NCBI taxonomy): Eukaryota > Metazoa > Arthropoda > Insecta > Lepidoptera > Noctuidae > Agrochola > Agrochola circellaris. The sequence goes on along the minus strand of OU611850.1, from coordinate 5,923,250 downwards.
ACTTTATTTCAGGGAGCCAGCGAACACATGGCGTCTTTACAACACGCGCTCGCGATGTTGCAAGCTACCAACTCATCGCAACAAGATGTACTGTACACCACACAGATGCAAAATGAAAGGTAAACACTTATAATTTAGTCTTTATCCCATTGCTTATTTAAAAACTGATTGTTGCACAAATATATTATTTTTAATGTGGCGGCATCTACATCACCACATGCGAACTACGCATCAAAGACCTGACGTCACACAACATCCTGACGTCACTCAAATCCTGCATCGCGCAATTAGAGTTTACCGCGCGGTGGACATATATACAAGCTCCCGACTTCAACCTCTGGGCAGTTGGCCGCCAGACACGACACCCGTCTGTTCGGAGGATCCTCCCTTTTCTATAGGGGATGAGTTCAATTCAATTCAATTCAAAATATTTTTATTTCACATAAACCTACAAGGGCACTTATGAAATGTCAGAAGCTAGGTGCACGGTTCCAATTGGTCGTTTCCTATGGAGAAGAGCCGGCAAGAAACTCCACGGTTACTCTTTTAGTGAACTTTACACCCTGTTTCTCATACCCCTAAATTAATATTTTCTTTCTTTATTATTATGTCGTTTATTGTGAACCGTGTGGTGCCGGACGTAAAGAATAGTACCTTCCCATTTCTTCCCGTGGGTGTCGTAAAAGGCGACTAAGGGACTTACTAGAGAATGGGCAGCAGCGTTCTCTATGCATTTTGACACCATACTGCGATCGCCAACCCGCCTGCCAAGCGTGGCGATTATGCCAAATCTGAGGCATTGGATGTCTTTCGGCTGAAATGAATGAATGTCGTTTATTTATTTTCTTTCATACATAATTACATTTCAAAATATTTTTCACACTAAAAAAAAAACATTTAGAAATATAAAAAGTAGTCTTTATTATTATTGTTTAAAAAAATAAGTTTTTTTCATTTTCTTTTCATTTAAGAATTTTCTTTAGATTTTTCCCTATAAGTTTCACTTGTGTGCAAATACTTCCGTAACAATTATGTAGTATCAAAGATGTGGATTATGTCGTGAGCTACACATAAAATATAATATGTCTATCTCTTTTTCTCGCTACCCATTTATTAAGATATTTGTGCAACTGTTTGTCCAGAACAAAATAATAAAAGTTTTGGGCTATTTTTGACCTTGCATACATGCGGCTGAAAAGTATCTATCAAAGTAGTCACATTTTGTAAAAATGACTACAAAACCTGCTCATACTCCATATCATTAAAGCGTGAATATAAAGCAATAATATCAAAAGATATGAATCATGAACTATAACTACTGTTATTAGCATATCCGAGCGAACATAATTATTATTATAGCATCACGAATACCTACAATCGCTTGATTTACGATAATAATGACGTAATAGGTGATTGACCGCAAGCCTGCAATACTGTTTATTTATCTAATTTACATTCCGTTTGTATGTCGAATGTGTACGATAAATTGAAACTGTATTGTATGAGCATCGATGGTTCAGTGGTAGAATGCTCGCCTGCCACGCGGGCGGCCCGGGTTCGATTCCCGGTCGATGCAATATTCTTTTTGCGTTTTTTTTTTCTTTTTTATAAAGTCTTTTCCTGTTTTATAGCTTTATTTTTATTTTTAGTGTCATTTAATTAGTTTTTTTTCATATTTCTAGGCACAAGAAAACTATAGAAGACCTCCACAAACAACTAGAAGATGCAGAAACAACGCTACGAGGTTTCCGAGCGAAGTTAGCGGCTGAGAAACTGGATAAAGAAAATCAGAAGGAGAATCTACATAAAGAAATGCGCGCGCAAATGGCCGTATGTATTAAAAAAGTTATTTTTTTTATTAAAATTGCAAATATTGCAATAATTCCGACAACAATTATATTTAGATTTGTGTGACCGTCAGACTGCCAAGTCATAGGTCTCGAGTTCGAACCCAAGGCTCGCACCTCTGACTTTTCGGATTCATGTGCGTATTGTATAACTATCACTTGCTTCAAAAACAGTGAAGGAAAACATCGTGATGAAACAGGCATGCTTGAGAAATATTTCTCAACGGCATGTGAAGCCAAGTCAGAGGCCCATGGGCGGCTTTAAAACTCTGACACCACGTTAGTCACTAAACACACGAAAAGAAGAAGACCTCTATTTTTACTACCTAATGTTTTAATTTTATTTATCTGTTCCTGATACCAAGATTATCATAGTATTCGCCGCCTTGCCAGAATTCAGTAGAGACTTATCACATTGTTTGTTTGTTCATTTCAGAGTCTTGAAAATGAAATGAAAGTGCGCGACAGAGAGTTCGAGGAACGTCTGAAAGCGGCCGAAGCTGACAACAGAGCGATACAGAAGAAATTAGAACAACAGGCGAGTTATTTCAAAAAAAATCATTTTGTCTCTACATATTATTTTTCTTTTAGCATACTGCCAGACTTTTTACACGTGCAGTCTGTGGGTCAGGTATACGCTGAGGGCATACAGCGCCCTGCGTGTCCAGTATAACAATGTGTTCAGGATGCTGTTGGGTCTGCCACCCTTTTGCAGCGCTTCGGGATGTTCACCGAGGCCAGGGTTGATGGTCTTCATGCCATTATACGGAAACGGTGCGCTTCCATTCTCGGTAGAATACGTGCAGCTCCCACAGCATCCTGAGTGTATTGTGTGATAGGTGGGACAGCCCCATGCTGGCTCACTGGTTACGGCTGCACACGTCGGTGTCAGTCGTTTCAATTTTGTATATAAAGTGTGGTTTTAACTAACATTAGGTTAGGACCTGTACTAACAACTTTTGGATCTTGATCTGAAATAAATCAATCTGTCTAGCCTTTTCCTAACTATGTTGGGGTCGGCTTCCAGTCTAACCGGACGCAGCTAAATACCAGTATTTTACATGGAGCGACTGCCTATCTAACTTCCACAACTCAGTAACTGGGTAATACGATACCCCTTGGTAAGACTGGTGTCAGTCTTTCGGGCTTCTGACGACTCGTAACGACTGTAAAAGATCCACGAATGACAGCCGGGACCAACGGCTTAACGTGCTTTTCGAGGCATGGAGGAGCCTCGGTATTTAGAGATGATCGCCCATCCACGGACCAACCCCGGCAAGCGTAGCTTAACCTAATAGATCGACCCGTGCGGCTGTTATTACTTGGCCACGAGCTCCTCCTCTTGATCTGAAATAAATAAAATATATATGTTACTTTCTACAAGGAAAGGTTGGAGTATTTTCAACCTACTACAAAAATGGAGTAGCTATATTCGACGGTTTTTATTTTAACATAAAAAAAAATGATTATTATTCCAACGCTTCTCTTTTTCGTCTTGTTGGAGATTTCTGTGCCGTTTTGCGAGATTTTTTCTTTACCTTTAAAATTCAAAAGTTATTTATTCAAACTAGGCTGAGAATCAGCACTTTTCGAACGTCAAAATTACATAAGACAGTCCCCCAAAACGCCCGCCCTTCACCACTTCCTAGTGCTTTCTATATTCTCTTTACTTTTGTTTCCATTCTGGTAACAACAGTATATGAAAATTAATGAATTACTAAGCTTCCGTTCCGTCCGTCTGTCTGTGTGTCAGCGGACTGGACAACAAATAATAAACCATATAAGATACGTGTTTTTTTTTTTTGCGTTTTTTTGCTCAATCTTTAGGTACGAAACGAGTGTGCGAGTCCAAGTCGCACTTCGCCGCTTTTAATGTTTAATATCACTTACTGTTACTTACAGACAAGTCTTGTTCAACCACTACTGAAGTGCGACGGAAAATTGTAGAACTACATTTTTTTAAATGCAATTTGATGCATTGACATAGACACTAGCGCCGCCTCTATCGGAGTTGAGTGGTGACGCGGACTCTGGATCTGTTTGCTACACATCCCTTGACCTGTTGTGTTTTTTCTTGGTAACTAGTATATCAACATTAAATTATTATCAATAATTTTTCTTACAGACCAGTAAAAACAGCGAGTTGGCGGGTGTACTCATAAAGTTTGAAGAGCGAGTCAAACAACGAGACAAGAAGCTAGAGGAGGCAGCGACCAACGACACCGCACTGAGGAGGGAGATCGATCAGAGAGATACGGTAACAACTTCACTAATTAGCTTTTTCCTTTAGCTTAAGAGCGTTTATCCTGAAAGTGGGCAACGTCGCAAACAGCTGTGAAAAAATTACCTGTGATTAATTTGGCAATATTACTTTATGGAAATAAGAAATGCGGCTAACTAGCGAACTAGAATATTAATAATGAATTGTAATTATAACATTGAATTTGTTGTTGTACCGGTTTTAGGTGTAAAGAAGGCATTCGGAAAGTTTCCAAATATTTTTTTAAAATCTAAAACCAAATATTCTCTGTTACGATATTAATGATTGCATTTCATAATCAATATTATAGTTCACTAGTTAGCCACATTTCTTATTTCCATACAGTAATATTGCCAAATTAATCAAAACAGCGAAATATTTGACATCTATTTGCGACGTTGCCCAATTTCAGAATAAACGCTCTTAGACCGGCCACATACATTCGGAATTCCGTTTGGTCCGTTTCCGTCGATTTTGTATCGATTTGCTGCCTTGGAAATTCCGAAACAGAATTCCGTAGGTATGTGACCGGACTACGCTGTTCTCGTATAGCTAATGCCAAGGAGAAGAGAGAACACAGTGTATTGCAGGCCGACTTTATCGATTGTTTAGTTACTTACATTAATTTATCTCTGCTTTACTTCGTAATCTTTCAATAGCTGTACATAGAGGGAGCTTGTTTCAACACAGTCATGATTATACAACATGAAAAACAAAGCCTATCCGATCTGTGAGGGTGTTGTTAGGTATCGTACTGACTGCCAGGGTTGCGAGACTTGCGAGTTTGTCCGAAAGGGATATCGTGGCCCCGGCACACAGGCAACGGAAGGAGCACGGGTGGGTTTTAGTCAGTAAAAGTCTGACACGCCCTCCTGCTCCGCCCAGAGCGGGAGAAGTTATGTGAAAATGACCACCCTCAAAAAAAAAAAAAGGTGTCGTACTGAGAGTATATATATATGTGGAAATTTTCGAGAAAAAAATTAAAATAATCGACATACTTTTTTCCAATGGGGAAATTTACCGGGTTATTACATTGGGGCCGTCGTTTAGCGGGTGTAACTTATGATTTCTGTTGAAAATTTGCAAATTTTTAATGGATTTGGTATAATTTTGGTACTTACAAATGTGAATTTTATATAGCAATAACTTTTTTATTTTCTTTGTAGTAAAAAATAAACTTTTTGGTAAGGTTTTTTTTTGCATATTGTATACATTTTCTTTTTATTCATGTAAGTTTTTCCTCTACAGACAATAAAACAGCTAGAGAAGACAGTGCTGGAGCGAGAGAACCGCCTCTACCAGCTGACGACACAACTGGAAGAAATGAAACGCGTGCAGGAGATGGTCGCCAAACTGATGAGCAAGAGTACCACTTCTACCAGCATAGGGAGCTAACAGCAACTACTGTGAGTTGAATTATATGCTCTATGGATGTAATCTGCGTTCGCAATTTATTTGCCAAACATGTAAACAAACACCAGTTTTAGGAAAAAAAACTGTAATACCTATACGTAAGGTTCAATTTGCGCTACAACTTCATATTTTTTATGACTTTTTCAACAGTACTAGTCAGTCTAAAATCAACTTTATTTACACTATCATTACGTTGATGTTTGCTTAAGTGGAAGTCTTAAGGGGTCATTGTACTCATCATTATGAACAACTTTCTCTCTGGGGCCAACACTAAAATCGCGAAAAAAAAATCAGCTGTTCCCTTCATTAGAGCTCGTTATAATGAAGGAAACAGCAGATTTTTATTTTGAGTATACTGACCCCTTAAGAGGACGCAAATGAATTAAAATTCACATTGTATATTATGTTGATCGCGCGGTAAACTCTGTTTACGCGATGCAGGATTTTGTGTGACGTCAGGTCTTTGATGCGTAGTTTGCATGCAGCCGACGAATGCTAATTTCCATGTCCATCAATTATTAGATTTATCGTGTATAATAATTTGAATTCAGAATTAACTACTTTAGCTCTATATAGTTCACACGGAAATCAAAACAAAACAACAATAAAGTACTCAGAAGGGTTTATTGTTTATTTATTTGAATATACATATTTACAAGTGGGTACAAACAACTTATAACTAATTAAATTTAACTAATAATATTTACAAACTAAAATATAGCATCGAAAAATTAATCCGCATCGCTGTCGACTGGTAATGTACTCTAGAGACTGGCCGCATTGCCACGTTGTATGGCAATGCTTAGCCTCTGCCCAATGTAAAAAAGTATTTAGTTCTGAATTCAAATTATCATACACGATAAATTAAATAATTGATGGACATGGAAATTAGCATTCGTTTGTATTCGGAAATGCGATGATTCCCGAGGGTCATTACGGCGAAAGCGTCAAGGCAGCCTGCGAAATTCGATATTTCTTACGATTTTTGCAATTTGCAGGTCAGTATCATGTTCTATGTTGATCTAAATATGATTCGCGGCCGTATCAAATGTTTACTTATAGAATTATAATCATAAAAATTATCAAAACAACTCTCTAAGTTCATGTAATCTCATTGAATGACTATTTCATGAAATCATGACATTTGCCGATTATGCTAACTTATGGAGTTGTATTGCTGATTGTAATGATTATGTAAAGCCATATGTGTTACGGTCGCGAATCATATTTTAATAAACATAAAACCTGACACTGACCTGCAAAATGCAAAAAACTAAAGAAAATTTAAATCTCGCGGGCTACCTTAGCGCACCAAGAAAATAGTTTTACTGTTCTGGATTGCTTACCTATAAAATACAACATGATTCCTCTTTTTGCAGATCATCATTAAAGTAATAATCGGCGGGAACTGGGATCTCAACGATGATACAACGAGACACTATTTTTATACTGATATATTATCCCAACATCATGATAGATTTTAATATTATTTTACAACAATTTTTCATATTGCGTATATGAATGGGCTGGACTATAATGGAATGCGAACAAATTGATAATGTTTATTGTATAGATATTTTAATGTCGGACTAATAAAATTATGAACATGTTGCGTCTGTTTTATTTTTTTGTAGTAACTAGCGACCTGCCCCTGATTCGCACGGTTTTTATGACTTGACAAAACATCGAGCTTTTTTATAATATGTAAGTTTAATATTAATAAGCTGGCAACAGCTAAACCGCGGTTACTATTTCTATGACTGCATAGAAAAGAAAGAGAAACGCGACGACACAACGCAGGTAATTTATTGCCTGCCGGGGTCGCGGGCAAGTCCGAAAGGGATACCGTGGCCCCTGGCAACGTACAGGCAACTGAAGGAACACGGGTGGGTTTTAGTCAGTAAGAGTCTGACACGCCCTCCCGCTCCGACCAGAGCGGCAGAAGACATTTGACAATTTACCACCCTCAAAAAAAAAAAGGTAATTTATTGCGAAATATGAAACAATTATCTAATTACAAAAAAAATATTGATTGGACTAAAAAATTGAAACACCGTACTATGTGGCTTGTAGAATAATCTAACAAAAATCAATAAGATTGCATATAAATTTATATGATTTTTTATCGTTAAAAGAATTTTTTTGAGGTATCTTCCTTTTTTTTTTTAATCGTATCGAATTAGTTGTATTATGTTTTCAACACACTATCTTACTAGCATATATCCTGAAGAATATCATATATTTTTCTAATTTTGTTTACTGCCGTGGATTTTGACCTGCCGTGGACTTTTAGGCATTATCAAACTTGCGTTTAGGCACGTTAAGGTCCACGTACACCTCCCGGAATAAATTCTCTACATGATGGTAAAACTGCATTAAAATCCGCTGTGCAGTTTAGAAGATCTAATCGGTCAAACAGACAGACACGAGAAGCGACTTTTTTATAAAGTGTATTTATAGATTATAAATCTCTCATTTATTATTACATTCATAAAACTATCGTACTAATGAAAAACTGTTCTGAGCAATTCATAAATAAATTGTTTCCGACCTCTACATACCCTTTACAAGCAAACCTCGCTTATCTCAATAGGTACGAGCCTAAAATTGGTGAAAACAAAGTAAACATGGCGCGAACAAGACTGATGACGTCACCGTGTTCCGGCGGAGTGACCTTGAACTATGGATACGAAGCGGTTAGGGCCTAGTCACACTGCCTCGGAATACTGAGCATCACGCGACTACGGGATGCTGGGTGTTAGCTTGTAATTACCTACCTACATTTATTTTATTATTGGTAAGATCTGGTTGGGGTAGGTACGAATGGAGAGATGCTTCAATCTGAACACAATCTGCAACTACCAATTCTCTCTTTAGTATCTGACCGGATGCGTGCATTACTCAAAACTTTTAAGGAGGATCCGCAGAGGTAGCCCACGAAGTTCAAATTTTCTTAAGTTTTTTGCAATTTGCAGATTTGATGAAACAGTCATTCAATGGAACAAATATAACTAAGAGCGATGTATGAATGATTCTAATGATTACAATTCTGTAAATACATATTTGTTATGGTCGCGAATCTTAGGTTGATCAAGATACACAGCCTGACACTGATCTGCAAAAACCTTAAGAAAATTTGTATTTCGCGGGCAACCACTGCGGATGGGGTATTCACCATGGTATGTGTTACCAGAAGTTTGTAATAATAACTCCCCAACCACCTTTATTACCTGTGAGAATCCGATAAAACAATGAGGTTTTAATTCAAAATTACGTTGGTTTATGTTTAAATTGAATTGTTTCGTTTGATTAGACACACGAAACGACAATTTAAATGCTTTGTACATATTTTTTAACAGAATGGTGGCTGAAAATATTTCCATAATCGTGTTTTGTTGCAATAAAGTGGCAACTGGATAGTGACGTAAGCATGTGTTAGTCCCGGAATGCCAGACCATGGTGTTCACTAAAGCAGCCCAAGAAATTCAAATTAATTACCATATTCGTAGCATTAATGCCCGACAGGTGCTGTCTGACGCTGGTTTTCTAATGAACCTACCCCCCTACCCTCCTACCTTACTGCTTACCTTCATTATACAGTGTGGCAGGGATATCGACGCGAAAACCGATAACATGGATTCATTACATGATTCTGACCCCACTGCGCTGAAATTTTTCGACGGTTACTAAAAAAAAATCTGCTGTTTCATAGAAAAGTACAATACCTACGCGGTTAAAATGTATGGAAAAGCAGATAAAAAAAAAATAACCGACGAATAATTTTTATGCAGAGGGGTTCAGAATCATGTACTGAATCCATGGTAACAGTTTTCGCGTTGATGGGCCATGCCACTCTGTTTAAGAAACTTGTGCAAAGGCAGTTTGATCTGCGATGTCTGTCAATGAATTTAATATTTATATTAAGTAGATTTTCAGTGGGACCCAGTTCTCCTTGGGTCCGTTTATCATCATTGTCCTCAAAACGCCGGAAATCAATACATATCTTACTTAGTGTGTAGGTAGTGTGTGTATTTACACTACAAATGAAAGGAAATGAGTTAAAAGCTTCTTGAAAGCCCCTGTAATGTTATTACATTGGTGATTATTTTACGTAGATATCATGTAGGTCGGTAGGTACTACATACTAAAGTTTGATACGAGTACTTCGTAAATTTTCTGATTGATACAAGCATCTGGGTTTGGGTTTTATGTTACAAGTAGATAGATATTTCAAAAATACTTAATCAATCTGCCTAGCCTTTTCCCAACTACGTTGGGGTCGGCTTCCAGTCTAACCAAATGTAGCTGAATACCAGTATTTTACGTGGAGCGACTGCCTATCTGACCTCCAAAATCCAGTAACTGGGTAATACGATACCCCTTGGTAACACTGGTTGGCAGACTTTCGGGCTTCTCACGACCCGTAACGACTGTCAAAGATCCACGAATGAAAGCAGGGACCAACGGCTTGACGTGATTCCCGAAGCACGGAGGAGTCTCGGTATGTGAAGATGATCACCCATCCACGGACCAACCCCGGCAAGCGTAGCTTAACCTGATGGATCGAACCGTGTGGCTGTTATTCTTTTTCTCTTATTACCGATCATATAATATCATGTGATAAATATAAATACTTTACTATTATTTATTTTCTCGCAGCCAATAGTATAAACTAGAGTACACAACACGTGAAAAAAATACATCTCGGTCCTTGTATCCCTCTCTCCGCTCAGGTTTCTAATCTAGAATCCTTCGCTGCTCTCGGGATCCAACTTAGTCACTCGAGTTAAATTCCCTTTTTTTCACTTGTTGTATAATCTACTATTTTTTGGTAGCTTTTTGGACTTGAACCCTGACCTGCTTATTAAAACAAAGGACTAATAGCGGTCATTACCCTATATAAGCAATCAAGGAGTTTTAGGACATTCTTTTATAAACCTAAAAGCAAAAATATCTCGGCCGATGAGTGTGAATCGACCTGAACAGGCGAGTACAGACAGACAGCGGCTGTCACGCTCTTTTGTGTGGTAACATTCAAGTCACTAACAAAATTATAGCGATATTTTTTTATATTTCTCTACACGGGGGCGTGTATATTGTTACATAGGTGTATGTGAATATATTACTTATTACTTTTTTATGTAAGAAATGCTGTTATGAACAATTTTGTTGATATGTTATTTTGTAGGGATATTAAAGTGAAATAAGACGTCATAAAAAGAACATTTTATTTTCGTCAGCCGCGGATCTAGATTTTTTTCCGAGGCGGGGCAAAAACTGCCGTCACAGGCACTGAGTGGAGCCCTAACACGCTCACGCTTGCCGTGGGGTCATTGCAACTGGCTGGATTCTTCTTCACTACAGTTTCCATTGAAAAGATTGGGTGAAAGGTGTGATTTTTTTTATAGATATTTATAGTAGTCAGCAGAGGCTGGTGTTATGAGCGAAAGGTTGTGTTCGATTAACACTTGTCTCAGACAAAAAAATATTTGCTAAAGACTTAACACAAAGACACATAACAAAAAGTGTATATGAATGTATTTTTAATAAATTAGTTAGAATACTCGTATCACGCAGAAAAGTTATTTGATGATCGCGAGAACGAAGCTGCGCAAAAAAATTAAGCAATGATCCGATAAAAGGTCAATGTCGTTAATGAAAAAATACTTCGACTAGTTTAGGTTGTTTTTAATCGCAAAATTATTTCATCACATCGGCCTAAAGTCTATTGACAAACTCGTTCCACGGACAAAAGCCTTGTTCGTCCGTGTTACACCAGTTCAATCGCATCACAACTCTCTGCGGAGGATTTTCTAAGGAATATTTTGATCCATTTCTTAACTGTGACCAACTTGGGTACACATATTCCACTTTCAAATAGTCACATTTACTATCTGTCCACCTTTGAAACACAAACTTGCCGCCAATTGGGAATTTCTCATACTGATTTGGTAAGTCAATCGATTCAAATCCCATAGAAGTCGCAATAGAGTTCATGTTGTAATCATGACCAACTAACAACATTAACTTGGGCATTTCGTCATAATTCTTAAATGTTTTGGTTATATAATTCATTAATGGTGCCCCGATGTCTTCAGCTACTGTTGTATATCTTATGTAATGGTCTTGTCGCGCTATTTCAGTCAATAGTTTCCATTTTTCCGGTGTCGTTATTTGTCCCCAAGCAATGTCTTCTATCGTCCTGCCATTGTAGTAACTCATAGTAAATGAGTCCATAGATGAGATTCCTATGAACAGCGGTCCTTCGACCCATATTTCTTCGCCGGCCCTATAGGAAATCGTGTTATAAGGGCCGTTCAAGTCACATATTCCATCCTGCTTGCAAATGTCTGATCCTTCAATTTCCAATATTTTATTCAATTCTGAAAAAGCGGCCATCAGTTTAGAATTATTTTGTAATTTCCTATTAATTTCTTCGATCACCATTTCTTTGTATGCTTCAGTGGTGTTGTGTATGGCAGGTTTAAAAAGGGGATCCGGTTCTGTAATGTTTTTGTGATGTACAGTCACGTTACAACTTTTGAACGCTGAGTTAATGAAAGCTCTCGCCGTTGCCTTAGTTCTGCTCGCCGTGTTCGCGTACACATACACTGTATTATCATCGGGACATCCTTCAGGAAGAAACTCTTCCTTTTTGAACCATTCTGAGAAATATTCGCCCATGTATCCTTCTAGCTGCGCTCCTTTTGGAGTCAAGAGTCCCGGCGGGCCAGCACGTGTGGGCCAGGACTTCGGTGAAAATCTATGTAGTTGTTTTCCTAACGGAAGCCGTATGTTATGTCGACTGAGTATGAACACTTGTTTCAGTTTCAGGTTGTTCGCGATATAACCTTTACATAACACAATAAATAATAGTAACAAAGAAACCGATTTCGACACCATTTTATTTATTTTTTATCACTATTGCTAACTTAGCGTTTAATGCACGAATTAAATGTTTATTTTTGTTTTTGTATATTTTGTGAGTATTTGAATAGGATCTACACATGTCTATTGCTAAAACAAGACTAATTTATATTTTAAGAAAATTCGTAGAATAAGGCCACTTTTTTTAAATAGCGTGACAATTTATTGTTAAATTATACATTATCAAGGTAACAACAAACCTAGCGGACCGGATCTTTAGAATAATGTTGAAAATGATAATTGATACATAACTGCTATTGAATTACGTAACCCAATTTCGTAAACGATTACGATCTGTTTCATTTTGACAGTTCAACAACATTCATCGCGTTATTCAGGTACGTTGTTGAGCACTACCACTAATTTAATTTAATTTGTCGATGTTTCCGAGTTGCAGTCGTCCATTGGGAATCAGGCACCTTGAGGGATTCACCGATAGCATCCACGTTGGTCCTTATAGCCGGGGTCGATTGTTCAAGCCTGTTAGACTGGCTAAGGTCACGTGGTCCGTTGTTCAAAACCAGTTATACAATGTACCATTTAGTATTCGTAAACACTATTAATAGGTAATTATGTATTAATAGTGTTAACACACCCATACATTAGTATTATTAGTGTGTAACTTGTTCGGTAGTGAGCCATTCCGCGAAAAATTGACCCGCTAAGAGGACAAAATGGACAATTTTAAAATCCCACTAATATTTCACGACACTAAACGGACGTGACGAACTCCCGCTTTACCGACAATAATGACGACAAAACCAATATTCTTTTAGAGGGAATCATCAAGCATTGATTGTATTTTATATAATTGCTAGAAGTTTTGTTGTTTGTACTAAAAGTGTTTATTATGTTATGCTACTAATTTACAAATAAAATTAAAATAACAACGAAAATATACAACTAACACTAAAATATATAAATTATAAACAATAAAGGGAGAGCTCATTGGGCATCAAAAAATTCGTCAGCGTCGCTGTCAGTGGGAAAAGTGCCCAAAAGGCTGGCAGCATCATCAGGGAATCATTAAGTATTTCATTACATACGCAGATATATAAAGTATAATTCGCAAATTAAAGAATGTTTTAAGAACTTCCCAGTATTACGTTATAACTGTGACTATAGTGGACAACAATGAATGTCCACCTTGGTGCTAATTTGATTATCATTATTTCAAGAATTTTATTGTAATACATGAAGATTTTTTTATAAAATTAATAACATAATTTAAAAAATAACAGTGTTCTTTTAAACCTCACAAAAAACGCTGAGGTGTGTCTTAAAAAACCATGAACATCGGTTAGTTAAAGTTAGCGACAGGAGGTGTGAGACGCTAAAATTGCCTGTTTTGCTTCTTATTTTTAATCAGTTAAATTAGCAACAATTGACTCGTAACTCTGTTATAATTTTTTTTTAAAGCTTAACAACTAACGAATACATTTAAAAAAACTGCGTTCAATAAGAAAGTCTGGTAAATTGTTTGTAAATGTTTGTGACAGTACTTTTTCCTTAGGTACAATTTTTCTCGGAATGGCTTTAGTACAAGCGTGATATTAGATTACTATCGGGATCCACCACTGGGACTTTACCCACCACACGGTGGGTTTTTTATATATTTATAAATTGCATCTCGCAGTTGACCTCTGAGAAGGTCGTAGCTGCTTAACCGGGCTTACCTGTGGCTGCCTTAAGCTACTAACTTAAAGCCTCCAGCCAGGGCGTAAACTAAAACTAATGAATACTAGGCGAACGCTCGCTATGAGCACCCCCTGTGGGGTACGAACCTCGGCTTAGGGCGTCGCTGGGGGACAGCAAGGTGGGACAGGCTGGATCAAACAGGTATAGTTATTATTATCAGGGGAATTTAAAGCTACAAGCTCATTATCGACGCAGGCTGGCGCATCGTCGAGCAAGGGTCGGGGGGAACACGATGGGTTGTATATGTGTGCTAATATATGTATAGGTGCGTGGTAGCAAAATGAGAATGTAAGAATCGTAGCAGGTGGTGTTCTGTAGGTGCTGCTTACACCCATGGGAAAAAGGCGTGAATATATCGCTGGCCCCGGGAAATATAGTGGTAAACACCGGTTACGCCCTTTTTAATGTTATTTGATTGTTGGCTTCTCTGAGTACCAATCTATCACTCTTATTTTATTCAGTTTTTTTTAATAATATTTATGTAGAATAAATGACAAAAACAGCTTTATTGCATGGAAAATTCTCTTACGACTAAGTTATGTATTTTTACTTCTCCTGTAAATTTAGATTTTTGATATTACCGCTTTATTGCCCGGGGCCAGCGATATGTATGTTTAAGTGATGACACTGCTGGAAGATATTATGAGATACAGTATTATTTCGGTACTTGCCCGTGGTCCCCCAGTCTTGTTCCCCTTGGGGTACCACGAGCAAATACTCCATTTGAAATAAGATTAGACATTCAAACGAACCTTTTTACAGTCCGTTCAACCGATTCTAACTTCTATACCGTAGGTATAATGATGGTATTAAAAGCAAAAATGTGGTTACAATACCAACTGTTTACTGCATCTGGAATTTGTCATGCCACCAACGCAATAGAAGTCAAAATCGGTTAAACGGGCTGTAAAACGGTTTAGTTAAATGTCTAATCTTATTTCAAATGGAATATAGTGTATTCAAAGAGACGGGACATTAAAACGTGTTACGTAATTTTTACGATGCACAGCGGCATTCCAATGAAAGCTTCCAATATTTTTTTTATTCAGACCCGTTATATTAGAATCCGATTTAGTGATTATACAACTGGTAAGTCTTGAATGTCAAGGCCTGTTTGAATTAATACTACTCAATATATTAGCGCTTCAATGGCCTGGTAAAGGTTGCGTGAATCCGCTGATGCAGGACGCTCGTGACCGGTCGTTATGGCTATGTTTGGGTTAGGGAGGCCTATGTCCAGCTGGTGGACACCTTTTGACTGATGATTCTGGATTCTATACCAGTTTGGCAGAAGCTGCCCATGGTCACAGACTTGGCGGAGCGCAGAGATTTCTCGAGCTACACTGGGCGATGATGGCGCGCTAGTCCACACACAGATAAGTGAACTAGCTATCCAAAATTCCTCATTAATGGCTAGCCTATTTAACCATGCAGCGGTTTTCTACGAATTCACTACGATTCTAATAAGTCGTTTCCTGTAGAAGTACCGGCAAGAGATATAATTAAGGTACAATTCCGTAGCAGACTACAGGCAGCAGGCGACGTGTCGCCACGACATTACTGGTTTCTAAATATTTCTATGAAATACTTTCCGTAGCCAGCGACACGGTATTTCATAGAAATACTAGAAACCAGTAGTGTCGTGGCGACACTTCGCCTGCTGCTGCTGTCTGTAGTCGGCTACGGAATTGTACCTTTCTTTACTCTTTTAAAACTTTGAACGAGTAGATAATTATCTAATGACGGATGAGTAGATAATTATCTAATGACGGACAATAATTTCTTGACGGCCATTAGGTACCTTTTAACATAAACTTACAGACCTACTTTACGAACTTAAACATAATTATTAGGTAGGCATACCTCCGAAAGGTAATTAATGAAACTCCGCGCCATATTGAATTTCAACAAACGAACTCCCAGCAAACCTACCTAATCGTGATAAAATAAAGCGATTCATCTTATTTTCTCCGTGAAAATGATAAATTGCTTTCAGAACATAGTAAATTAAAACCTAACTAAGTTGGTCCCCGGACTTAGTAGAACTCATTTGGTACGTCTATTGGACAGGCAAGTGATTTGTCTAGTTTTTCAGTCTAGAACTGTTCGTAGTTGTTGTATTTAGGTAGGTAGCAAATGTTTTTAGATACCTAAGTACTTAGGTAGTTCTTAGTTTTTGTTTGGTTTAGGGCAGTGATGGGCAAAGTACGGCCCGCGGGCCAGCTCCGGCCCGCGAATTTCATTTAATCCGGCCCGCCGACGGTTCATCGACATGAATAGTATATGGCCCTCGATAATTATACTTTGACGGTCCAGATGTATAAAGTAGATTCTACTTAGTAGAATAATAGGCGCATAGGTAAAGGAGCTAGTTAGACTAGCCGCGTAGTTTATCTAAATGCTGTAATGTTTTTATATGAATAAAAGTTTCAACACAAAATGCATTTTTCCTTTAATTCTGGCCCTCCTCTCAAATATCTTAAATATTCTGGCCCCCCATTAAGAAAGTTTGCCCACCACTGGTCTAGAGTTTAGAGTGACTGTAAGGGTTTTCTTTCGTGTCCTGTTGTGAGTAGGTATTAGGTATAATTTATTTTCCACTAAAACATGTTCTACCATAAAAGTTACCATTTTGTAACTCGTTACTCCTTAACGATGCTTTGTCGGGGCACGGCCGTGTCCTCGTAGAGGTGATCGGCGGCGGTGACCTCTCGCGTCCGGCCCTGGTCCAACCCATGGTACGGAGCGAGAGGGCATGGGAAGCCGTCACCTCCTTCTGTGAAGCAGTAATGCTCGCGAAGGAGGAGGCGGAACGCGTGAGGGAGAGGCAAATTTTGCGCCCTAGCGCCCATACCCGCCGCAGGACACGCCCTGGGCGTCGGGAATTGCAGGCCGATTCCCGGTCACCGTAGACGCGGGCTTGCGGATGGTGAGCAATGGGTAGCTCGCCGTCCGATAAGGACCAGGCCCGGGTCGACGGCGCGTTGTGTTCCAGGCGCGCCTCAAAGAGCATGTCAGTACAACTAACGGGGTCCGCTAGGACTGATGCCTGCCGGGGTCGCGGGATAGTCCGAAAGGGATACTGTGGCTGGGTGGGTTTTAGTCAGTAAGAGTGTGACACGCCCTCCCGCTCCGCCCAGAGCGGGAGAAATTATTTGACAATATCCCACGAAAAAAAAAACCCCTTAACGATGGAATGGTTGTGAATAGGTATTTACTAGAGATGTTATGAAGGTAGTTTTACCGAAATCGGAGCTGGTTTTAAATTTCATTAATCGGAGTCAGAACCGAAGCCGGAGTTTAAGGCTAGGAGGTAGAAGAAAAATGTTCCATATAACACTTTTTTTTACTTCATATTGAAATTAACTTATCACAACAATTAAACCGCTCTTAACTTACCTTAACAAATTAACGTGACGTGTCTGACATACACAAAACAATAAACAGAGACTTCGAGCGGGAGCATGTATAAAAATTACCCGGGCGACAAGTTAAAAGTTGTTTGTACGCGCTCTAGTCTCGTGTATTGTTGCGTTTCGATCTTATCTAAAATTATCGGAGCCGAAGCCGGAGTCGGAGATGTAACATTCATCGGAAGTTCCGACCGGATATTCGATTCCGACACCGTAAGAGTCGGAATCGAATATCCGTAACATCTCTGGTGTGTACTTAATATTCTTACTACTGCTGTACCACAAAAAATAATAAATCAGCGTGTGTAGTCCCACTGCAGGGCATAGGAGTTTCCTTAAAGTTGGGTTTTAAAGCTATATGCACTTACTCGGTAGAGTTAAAAAAAAATCTGAGCTTAGAAAGTTTCGCTAAAGTTTTACAAAATTTTAGAAAAGTAAAAATAAAATCTGAAGCATTGCAGAGCCATACTGAACTAAGAAATTGCTTGATCCGAGAATCGCAAACTCAGAGCCTCAAGCTAGGTTGACGGCGAGGCCAAGGTCGACGGCGCGTTGTGTTCCACGTGCGCCTCAAAGAGATGCCAGCACAACAGAAGGGGTCTGCTAGGACTGAACACTGAATGAAAACGGGTGGGTTTTAGTCAGTAAGAGTCTGACACGCCCTCCCGCTCCGCCCAGAGCGGGAGAAGTTATTTGATAATTTCCAACCCTAAAAAAATAAAGAGCCTCAATATCAGCAGGAGCCCTTTCGACCACTAGATCAACGCGGCGTTCAATTCAGGCCATTGTTGTTTACATCTCTGGATAACTACAGACGGAAAATAAATAGGTCCTACCATCTTCTTAGAACATACATAAGCAGTATGATGTACTACTGCGCGTGGAAATTACTTAAAGTGCTGGGAGGCGCCGGAAATTGTCGTGCGACTGAGTGCGAGAGCGTAGCTAGTTTATATCGCGATAATGTACTGGTAAATAGCTTTATTTATTGAAGAACACCAACAGCATATAAATTAAACATTGGTTTAAAAATGTTTGTGGTGTAGGCAGTAGTTAACTATTTCTAAAAATAGTAGGTACCATCAAATAAGTTCATATCTAACCAGTTTCAAAACAAAATCCCGTGAACACGATGACCACATCTGTTCTGACCCGGTTCTATAGCTGCCGCGGGCTGTAAGCAAAAATAGTCCTTACGGTGGTTAGATATGAACTTCTTCGATGGTACCCACTACGATCACCAGTCGGTTAATATTGTGGTGTTGTTTTTTTGTTCCTTCGCCTTTTTCTATTGAGATGTCATTATATACATCACGCCTGTATTTTTGACGGGGTAGGCATACCTAGGTGTAGCTATACCACAACCGCATTGGTCTAGCTATGTTTAAGTCCTAAGTCCACTAAATCCACATTACACAGTTACCAATTTTTTGTACAAGAAATAAAGTGGGAAAATATACATGTACCTATATTACAGAATATAAACAGAAGTATGTTTTTAAAATTAAAAAAAATAAAAATTGCTCCAATATTGAAGCTAATTAAGGATTATACTGCATTTTTTTATTAAATGTATTGAAGCTCTATTCTTCTGGTTCCACCACTTAGCATTTATCACTGATATCTAACACTTATTCTGTGAATACTGAGGTGGCAGAACTAACTATAACAGTATTAGGTATTTAAAAGGTATTCTGATAGTTATGTAATTGATTCAGTATTCTGTATTTTATTACTGATTACTGCAAGGTCACGCTTGCGGAAATCCATTATAAAATAGAATAGACGTAGATATATTTATACGTGACGTAACTATTTCTGAAGAATCATAAAACACCTGTAAGAAATCGACACATGTTTCAACTCTCAACGAGGCATCCTCAGGATGACGATTGACTTGTCGCGCCTGTTGAGAGGTGAAACACGTGTCGATTTCTTACAGGGTTTTTTATGACTTTTAGGGGTATGAGGAACAGGGTGTAAAGTTCACTCATCCCCCATAGAAAAGGGAGGATCCTCCGACCAGACGGGTGTCATGTCTGGCGGGCAATTGCCCAGAGGTTGAAGTCGTGAGCTTGTATATATGTCCACCGCGCGGTAAACTCTAATTGCGCGATGCAGGATTTGAGTGACGTCAGGATGTTGTGTGACGTCAAGTCTTTGATGCGTAGTTCGCATGTGGCGGTGTAGATGCCGCCACAGACTCTTCAGAAATAGTTTAGCTGAATACGTTACTGAATATATGTAGGTACGTCTATTTTTTTTAGGTTTTCTGATAACAATTATCTGTTCACTATGTCCCGAATATTCGAGACATTAACAGTTTCATTCTGAAATTAACGCAAGCTGAACCACAGCGCCCATGCCCAGGTGCATGCACGATGTTCTACGTAGTAGATGATACTTTTTATAAAGGTATAACTCTGGATATCTGTGAAAACAATATGCAGGCTGTCATCCCCATCGACGCGAAGCCTGCCGGTGGATTCTGTAAAAATGTCACCGTGAAACTTAGGTGAAGTGAACGTGAAGTGAGCTGTCTATAGTGTTAATCCCTAGCATCCTGCCGGTCGATTTGTGACAGTAACAGCTCACTTCACGCTCACTTCGTCTAAGTTTCACGTTGATATTTTTACAGAATCGACCGACTGTTACCATGGATTCAGTACATGATTCTGAACGCCTCTGGGTTGAAACTTTTATTCGGTTATTTAAAAAAATCTGCTGTTTCATAGAAAAGTGAATGGACCAGCTTTATTTTTTTTTTAGTAACGTAAGAAAAATTTCAACCCAGGGGCGTTCAGAATCATGTACTGAATCCATGGTAACAGGCTTTGTGTCGATGTCCCTGATACCCTGTATATTTAATTTTTGTTGAACAGTAAACAGTATTTTAGAGTGGAAAACAGTATAATCCTGTTTTTAACAGTATTTTTGGCAACCTTAATCACACCACACATTTACTGAGAAATTCCTATGGAAAAAAACCAATAATCCTTTGCCTGAACTGGGGATCGTACCCAAGATACAATGCTCAGCGGTTTACCTACTAGCCCTCAACTTGGTTGAGAAAAATGCAGGTCGATAACTAGGTTTTTGTAATCTGCGTTCGCAATTTATTTGCCAAACATGTAAAAAAACACGAATTTTCCACTTAGACAAACATCGACTTTATGTTAGTGTAAATAAAGTTGATTTTAGACTGACTAGTACTGTTGAAAAGTCTTAAAATATGTGAAGTTGTAGCGCAACCTGAACCTTATGAGTAGGCTTTACAGTTGTTTTTCCTAAAACTCGTGTTTGTTTACATATTCAATTCATTTGCCAACAAATGAATTGCGAACGCAGATTAGATATATCTTTAATCGCCAATGTGGTCTAGTGGTTAGACCACCTGTCTCAGACGGGTTCGATTCCCAGTGGGGGCAAAAATTTCTGCTCGGTTTGGTTGGTGGTAGGGCTTGTTCTAAGTCCGCCTGGCTAGCTGCCACCATCTTATCTAAGTCTGTCGCCATAACAACAATGTTAACAGCATTGTTGTGTTTCGGCAGTTAAAGGTAAGATAGCCAGTTCCTCTGTGGTTGAGGATTCCGGGTGAAGCTCGTTTCCACCTTCATCATCACTTACCATCAGGTGAGATGCAGGCCAAGAGCTTCCCGTTGTGGGTAAAAAAAAGGAATGTTGAAGGACCTAAGTACTTAGTTAAAGTCACATTAATGAAGGGAACTCTGTATAAAGGCTCGTGCAAACCAGCGCGACGCGACTCGATTCATACAATTTCAAAGAAAACTTCACGGTATAACAATAACCGGTGTCGCGTCGCGCTAGTCAGCACGAAGGTTCAAAATAAAACCACAAAGTATTTATGATATCTATTTATTGATTTCATAGTACAATAGATAAGTCTCGATGAAGTGAATGAGTTCATCCAATAGTTTGATAACAGTAAGTAAATAAAATTTGCAGCAATAACATACTTAGAAGTAGATAGATTTGTGTTCAGTTTCAGTCAGCGAAATAACTATTTTAAACAAGGTCTCATTAAAATAATTGAAAACCTAAAAAGGGGTTATTGTACATGTAGTACAGTCACGAACATAAATGCCTGACTCTTAAAAAGAATGCAAAAACGATGTTTTCCTAAAGTAATCTATAAACAGGCTGAAATTAAATTCATAGGCATCCTCTTATAGGGTCATTGTCACTCATCATTATGAACGCGACACCCGTTGAATGCGATGCGTATGCTAAGATGTTAGCGCGTTAGAACGTTTTGTAATTCATGCGATGCTACGCAGAACCCAGTAATCTAGGATTCCCACTATAGCGGTGTCGTAGCGTGACGTAGGACTACGTAGGCGGCGTAGCACGCGTAGCAAGATTTAATGTTTCACAGATTTTACGTTTCATATTGTATGAGAAAATGTACTAAAGTGGCACATATCTTGTCACTATTGTGTGGGTTGTCGTTTCGCGAAGAACCTTTTACGATAATGTACGATTCTAATGGTAATTGATAAATGAATATTATTTCGTTGCAAAATTCGCCGCGAAATAAAATTAATACACTAAACACGCTGAAGCTACTAAGCTGAAGTTTCCTAGAAAAGTGGTGGTCGCCACATAGTGTTCGTAATTTATCGACGAAACGTTATTTATGAAAGTAAGTTGGTGTGTTTTACTAGAGAGTGTTTTTTGACACCGTAAAGTCAATCATTTTCGTGACAGCCGTCACTGCGGCCGTTACGTAGCGGCCAGCGAGCGGTGACCGGTTCAAAAACCGTGATTTAATATTTAACCATTACTTATTTATAATCTTAAGCTGCTTAAGATTGTAAATTAGTAATGGTTAAATAAAAAATCACGATTTATAAAAATAAAAAATTCTTTACTTTAACTAACCAAAAAGATACTATGTACGCACGTTATTCATTTAACAGCATTTGCCTTCAACATCGGAAAACGAAAAAAGTGAAATCAACTGGAAGGAACTGGTTCTAATTTCAAATAATTTGCATGTTTTTCACATTCTTTATCCGAACGGGTTGAATTCGACTCGTTGCCGAGTTGCCGACTAAAGAATTTATATTGAAAGATGTTACCTTTTTCTCCTTTTTATTCCGTTTTTACCTTTATTAGCATCCTGTTCATTAGTTCGACAGAAGGTCAATATTTCCGCAAAAGATAACAAATCAGGGAAAAAGGAAATTTAATTTTTATCTTCTCCGGGAAGGGTGGCTATCGAAAAAATTACGGGCGTTTTCATTTTGAAATTATTTATATTAGACTTATATCGTATATTTATTTACTTAGTTAAAGAATTGGCCTAATCATAGGGAGCTCGGTAGTTGGTCTAAATCTGCTTGTTTCTCGGCGAGAGCGTGTAATGGTGATAGAAAGGCTAATAACATCAGAATCAGTCATTAGTATTAATTTTAAAGTAAACACACTTAAAGGTATGCGCATATTACACTGGTTGTGTCAAGGACTACGCAGCTACAATTTCGTAGCGGCGTAGTATTTGCGTAGCGCTTTTGGTGTAACAACTAGCACTTGAGCTCTTTTTGGAGCAAGTTGGCTATATCATCGTGAGTGCTTACCTTAAGATTTAGAAAATGCACGACGTGCAGTAGCAATTTTTTGCACAAAATTATTTTTTGTCTGTTTTTGTTTGTAAAACTTACCGGAAGCCTGCTTGCTGTGTTTCCACGTGCAAGTCAGTTATGGACGTCAACTTGCACAGTATTTGCTAATGTATTTCAACAAAAAAGTAGTTTCACGCTTACTAGTCATCTCGCTGACTGACACTACCACATAACTTTATAATACATTAATTAGCTAATAATACTTTGATCTGATCAAATAACAGTCGAACTATGATTATAACACAAATTCAATACTGCTAATTACTAGAAATCATTTTGGCATCGATTTAAAATCTGTATGTAAGCGAAATTATATAGAGAAGTAGTATTAAAGTCTAGATTTGAATTGTATGTAGAACGGTGCAGTACGATGCAATGTAAAAAAATATTTGAGACATGGAACTAGCTTTTGTAAACTTGAAAGCAACTACGAAGTGAATTCTAACACCGCGTCCAATTTAAAAGCTATCGTCACGCGAGTACACGATCGTTCGAACATTTTGTTCGGTGAAACTGAACGCGTGGTCGCGCCGACAGAGGACGCTTTCCGGTTTTCCGAACTAAAAGTGACATATGCACGCGCCCGATTGCGTATTCGCGCGATTATCGCTTTTAAATAGGTCGCGGCCTAATAATACAACCCGGTTGTCTTTATTGTAGAGATTTTCTGAGTCCTCAAATCCACGGAATCAACATCTTATATGCGTGCGCTCATTATTTTTAAACATGTTTAATGTCTAAACTTGTAGACAATTCTTACGATTCGTCGTCGGGAGACTGTAAATAATTGAACGACAGGATTTTTCTTTGCTGACTACAGACACATTTATGCGAGCGCGTACAACGAGTATATTCAGCTTCAAAGATGTAAACACCGACAAGAATGAATTTGATTGCCCACCATGATTGTTCTTAATATAGTGTCAATGTGTAGTCACAAAACAAATTACACATTGGATACTTGATTCTAGCAACATTTATATTTAGAACACAGATTCAGTCTGCCTAACCTTTTTCCGACTATGTTGGGATCGGCTTCTAGTTTAACCCGGATGCAGCTGAATACCAGTAATTTTTTTTGAGGCTGGCTGTGCCTAGGTTGGTCACATTTTATCTCGCAAGACTTTCGTAAGACTACATTTTCTCAATCAGCCATTGTACAAAGTAAACTTACTACGCCCTTTGGTTTCTTCAACATTGCATAACACTGCACCAATAAGAGTAGAATCAGAGATATTTCAATAAAAATATAGCGTTGTATTTCAATTACTTCCTAATTAAATGTTACGATAATGGTTGAAAAATAACTACATTTAACAACGCCCATGCCTCGAATTAAACAGCTTAAAACTATGTTTAAAGTTATTATATTGTAATCACAAAGCGATTGCACCATTGCCTTTTATTCGTTTGTATTGCTGAATATAATTGTCAAAATTGTTATTCATAACAAAAATTATTAGCGTGTAGTTATTTGTATAAATTTGCCTTTTTTTTGTTACGGCTCAAGCCTCAGATACCCGTAAATACGGGAAGGCCTTAAGATTAGGATATCTAAAAGCAGGTCTGTGTTTTAGTAATAAATGTAATTGTTTTAACTAATGTTAACTTCAAAAGAGGATGTGGTTATTCTTTCTTAATGAATTATGTACTTTTATTATATTCAGTAATACAAACAAACTGGTTGCTTAAAAACAAAAACGTTAACAGCGAGAACACCGATAAGGCAAAAATCACAATCTGTGCGTTTTATTTGTGTTACTCGAACGTGCTAGTGTATGCCAACCTTTTACATTTTACACTCGACTAAGGTACCTTTTTACATCTAGCGTGACTGTTCGACATGACGCTAACGCCGCGTCAACGTGACGTATGTTCGTCCTCTACACGAAGATACTGTACGACGCGTTGACGCCAACGCGACGACAAGCAACGTCAGATGTGAAGACATCCTTATACACATTCAAACGAATGAATTTGAATTATTTAACTTATTATACATTCGATCGATAGGATTTATACATTCAACTTAAATAATTATACAAAATATTACAATAAAATAAAACAATGTGCCTAAAAAATACGTAATAAAATTTGTTTTACAACACAAAGTACAATCACAAAAAAAAACGTAATTTATTACAAAGGAAAAGACGTAAAATCACATAAAATGAAAAAAAGATTTAACAAAATCTGATAAACCGATTTTTACCGACAAACGCGTATTCGGCTGGAATAATAATCTAATGACGAAAAAAAAACATGAGAATGTAATCGTATTTTCCGTATGAATCTAATGTACTTACAATAATTACTTACACGGAAACGTACGAGATAAAACGACGCTTTTGGCACTTAGGTCTTTTCCTTTATTCTTTTGAACAATCTTTTTCGAGCATTGCTTCACTCACCTTTATTATTTGGAACATTCAACCTACAATAAAGAGCAATTTTTCTAGCGGCGTATTATTATTTTTTTCGTATTATATTCGCGATAGTACGCCACTAAAAAAATATTATTTTACGGTGTAGATTTAGGGCACTTGCACAGACGGCCGGATTTGCACAAAGATTTTGTACAAGAGTAGCATTCGCTCGTTACTTTAGTTGTGTAGAAACGACGGGACTAGATAAGAACTCGATGCCTTGTCTAGCGCACACACTCCTACAAAAATATTGAAAGATTGGTGTTCTTGCATAGAAATGACAAAGAGTCTGCACGCGAACCCAATCGTATGTGCAAAAGCACTAATTGTTCATTTCTATAGTTTTCTTCATAATTTTTACCGCTTCAAAATTCCTTTTATACAAGTGCTTTATCGGAAGAGTGCTTACTTACAAAGGAGGTATTTTATCTATTAAATTATTGCTATATTAGTTACATTTCAATAAAACTTTTTTTAATTTCAAACTTCACTAAGGTAACTAATGCACTAAATCTTACTAGTTTTTCAAAATCTTCACTAATTAGTTTTTAAAACTTTTATTTTCTTTAATAAAATATTTTTAACGTACTATTGGTCTTTAATAAAATTTATTATTAAATACTATTAATACTATAAATGAAGTGACTAGAAACATGCAAAACTTGATGAGAGTGAGCAATTTTATACTTAAAGATCAAATGTTTGGATATTTTTTCATTAAATACATATATTCTACCAAATATATGGAAATACCACTTTATTTTTCATTATGATTTTAATCATTCATGATGAATTATTCCTCCGTCATAATTCTTCAATATATTTAGTAAAATACACAAGAAGCGTATTATATTATCTAAATGGGAAATATTATATTAATATCTGTACAATTATTTGTCATTTAGAAATTACACTTTACCATCATCATCGTATGCGATTAAAATTAATGATTAAATTATTATTTGAAGTAAATTATCCACATTGCAAAATATTGCAATGGCTTTAAGTATGATTCATGCGGACTCGAGTATCTTTCAGGCCTTGGCCTGGTTAGAGCAGTAGTCGTAGGAAAATGGACTCATGTTACTTGATATTTGAAGAACCAAAGACATAAATAACATCGGTTTTTATCTCACTCAAATGTTTATTAATTTTTTTCTCCAAATACCAAGCTTTTAGAAAAAAAAAAATAGTTTTACCTAACTTTAACCTCTTAAGTAGTCAGTTATTTTACTTCAACAATTAACCATCCATCCACGTACTGGATGAGTTGAAAACTTTTCTAATGACGGCAAACTGAAGTAACCACCTTATAACTTTTGTTGCAAAACTATTCATTTTGAAATAACAATGCGTTAGCCACACATTAGTTATTTGTTAGTCTATGAAAATTTCCACCGGTAATGTTTTAAACTATCAACTAGGATTTTCACGCGGAAATACTCACAAATCGATCTATCATTTTCCTACAATTGCACAAACCCGGCCATGGCCTCATAAAAACAATGACCGCTTTTTCAAACATTTTCGATCAACGAAAATTCTACATTATTCAAGGAACTTTTCCTCGAGCGTACATGACAATGAATACATGAAAAGGTACCACTAGTTATAACAATTTAACTACTAGATCACAAACTGATTGACTAAAGAACTATTTATCAATTCCTTTATTAGTCACTAGATGAAGTATTGCGTTTTATAAGCTAAATGTTGAGAAGACGCGTATAATGCATGCACAGAGGGTATAGGTAATGGAAGAATCTTGTGTTTGTGCAGAAAATAAGGCAGCGTATAGTAAACTTTTTTAAATAGATTATATTTCCGAATAATAATTTTTGTGTTTTGAATAGGAATAATAAGAAATCTTGGAATTTACCGATATGTGTTTGTGTAAAATTACTGCTGTAAATATCGTTTATTTGTACTTAAATATAGTTGGCGTTATTTTTCATTTGAGGTTAAAAATTAGTGTTATATTATGGTTTGTGTAATATAATAATAAACTTCACATGATTGTCTGTTATGGTTCGGCTACACTATAGCAGCGGCGTATTATTAAACTATTTAAAAAAAAAAATATTGTTTAACTAAAAGTGCCTTTCACAAATTTATCATTCAATCAGCATCAATCTTAATTGTCTTTCCAATTCATCAAACATGACTGAATACGTTTGAAACCCACCGGAGCTTTCATTTATACCAACATTTCCATATCAATAATAATACGCCGTTACAATAATAGCCGAGCTTTTATCAAAGACCCAATACTTTTTCATGATTTTATGAACGTAGCCAGGACTCCTTCACGTTAGACCATAAAATCTCTATTAGTTTCATTACTAAAATTATTAATTTTTATGGCCAATTTTGCGATAAAACGTTAGTTCTCTTAGAGCAGTCTATCTCATGTACAAGGCTATCTAGGTTTTCGAATCCCATGAATTTTCGCCTAGGCTTTATGGGGTGCTTAATTGTTGCAAATGTGTCACATTTCCACGTCCTGCACGCGTAGCATGACCACAGTAGAAACGGGCTTTGTCGACGGAAGAATAGACAAAATGACAGATTGTGATTGTTTATCTGTCATTTTGTCTATTCTTCCGTCGACAAAACCCGTTTCAATGGTAGTCATGCTACGCGTGCTGGAAGGAATACGTCAAATTACAAGTCAACCTGTAGAGATAGAGCGATAATGTTGAGTGTGTTTTTTATTAAAGGTCACTCTAGCTCACTTGACCTTGACTTGCCCTATCGTGCAAGTCAAGATCAAACGAATCTCAAAATTGTGTCCATTGAAAAAATTCCACCATTAATTCCTTCAATCGAGATTATTTCAATGTTTTTTTTAATTCTTCGAATAGATATTCAACAATACAACTATGATAGTTGTATTGTTAAAAATCGACGTTCATTACAAAGTGAAGGTATCCTGGCTCCATCCATTACTGCGATGATATTAAAACCTATATATGTATGACACGGTGGCAGTTGTCGAACGCGTTGGATATGGAGTTAATTGTACTACGGGTTATTTGATTATCACTACACTCTCTCTTCGGGTGTTAGTCCTCATTTGATTTATTATTACCTGAAAACAAAGAGAACGGAATTATTGATCTATTGTTTTGATAAAATAAATAACAGAGAACAGAGATCATTACTCAATTGAACGTCAGACGAGAATGTAAAACAGCATATAAGTAGTATTAGAATCAAGATGTCGAAATCCTGTAAAGTTGGTTTAACTATGTCGATAGGTATATGTATAGAAACGGATACAGATCACCATAATATTTTTAAATAGTCTGAATTCCGATCAAGCAGACTTTAGTAAAACTAAGATCTCAATACATTTAGGACGTAAACATTAACAAAATTAGAGTTGGCTCTAAGACGTTTCCTTGGGGAACGCAGCCATTTTTATTGAGCCACCAGGATAACATAAAAGATAACAATTTGCTCTCACATACCTCTCGTCGGAGTCTTCTGGCTCAGAGTTGTCCTCTGCTCGTATTGGTGAGCTGTGAGGAAATACATACATTATAACTTATATGTCAAGCCAATCAAAAGCTTATTAAAATGTACTTAACTAAAAATTAAGAATGTTGTGAATTTAGTTAGGGAAACAAACCGGGTTTAAACCGAAATCGCAGGTAGGTATAAGATTAATATCTCTCAATAAACCGACGGAATCGCAAACCTACGAAAATATATACTGAAAAACGTATAGTTACAAATGTGTTGATACGCATATAATTATGAGACAAATTCTGCATTATCATCGAAAAAAATTACTGACGTGATAACATTTAGAAATCGCCAAAATGACGATTCATTACTGCATGTCTCGTTACGACAGCAGAGTCATTCATCATTTACATACAAGAACCGCCTGACATATTATATTTAGGCCCGGATTATTCTCAGACCGGATTACAACAAGCCGCAGTTGTAACATGTATGAAGGCAATATGTATATCTTGCCATTGTGTCCGGACCGCAAGGCATTGATGCGGGACTACTACAGTCTCTCGTAACTTATGTATTCCTGGTCCCATTCCACTTGTGGCAATATTGCTGTCATATTGTCCGGTTAAGCTTAAGGCCAGCGCACATGGGCAGACGGCGGAGCAGAGTATTTTAAATTTACCAGCGTAAATTCGTACGTATCTCATAGTAACAAGATTATAGATTCCAAAGCTCAGAGACTGATCATGGAGCATCAAAGGAGATTTTTCTCTGCGGTATTGATTGCGATGGTATGCGCCCGAGTCCGCTAGCATACGATCGCGAGGGTGAGGCAGCAGTGTATGCTCTCCGCATTTCTCCCGTGGGACACCGCGGGATGCTCCTCAGCAATCCTCCTCGATGCCGTCGCCCTCCGTCCTCCGGTATGCGTTGGCCTTTCAGCTTTGAAGTACTTGAGTGATGAATGATTTTTGGGTAGGTTTTGTTTGCCCATTTTTGTTGTCCCCAGTTTCTCGTAGTAGATTTTATGTGCTTATATTGAATGATCTTTACTTCACGACGAAAATACACAATCACTTCAAACGATTTATTTTCAGTCACCTTGGCTGTGAGCCTTTCAAGAATTTTGGGGTATGTACGGGTCTTTTCGTTTGCGGTTTTTGTAAGGACAAACGCCGTAAAAAGCTACTTATTACATACTCTTGCAACAGGTCAGCGATCCAAAAGCCACTAATAACGTCACACTACACAAATCTCACCAAGAGCACAACTCCTCGTCTTTCCACGTGTCTCAGTCTAGGTTTCCCCCGTTCCTCAGCCCCGCCTTGGTCTCGGGCGGCACCTGCTTGCGGAAGCAGTCGTCCAGGAAGGCCGACATCGTGCGGTACAGGTGTCGCTTGACTCCATCTAGGCTGTGGCCCTCGTCGGGGTAGATCTAAGAGAAGAGATCTTTATTAGAAAAAAGAAAAAAAAAATGCACAGCCAGCCAGCTAGCAATAGTCAGCCTATTATTATAATGTTCCCACTACCGGGACACAGGCCTCCCCTATGTGAGAGGGAGGCCGTAATCCACCACGCAGCCAATGGCAGGTTAGAGGATTAAATTTTGTTTTATTTCAGTATAATTGCAGCAAAATAACATAAGCGGAGAATGGAACACATTGTCAAGATAACAAGTTGAAGACCCAAGACAATCACTAACACTAACAATATAATAGTATCTTCGCCGAATTTATTATTAGATAAGCTTTGTTTCTTTGTTCGTACAAACTTGTATGCACCTGTTCCTGATCTCCTGTTACCTATCCCGATAGGTAGAATCCATTTCTTTAATTTGCAATATTTCAAATATTGATATGTGAAATGCTGAAAATGGTCACAATCTAAGAGATCTTCATCAGGTACAAAAATAACTTCGAATGACATCTTGACATAAGTCTTCTTCCTAGCAGCCTTTTACACCTTTCATCTTCTGTTGTTCTAGTACTCTTGCCATCACAATCGCCTTAAATTATCTCTTCATTGTCAAATACCAAAATATAAAAAGAATATTTTTGAACTCTGATCTCACCTGCTGTCGGAACATGCTCCCCTGGTCAGCCAGTGCCCTCGCGAGCGCCATGCTCTGCTGCACATGCACATTATTGTCTGCAGTCCCGTGCACCAATAGCAGCATCTTGTCGTGTAGTGCTGCTGCTTGCTTGGTGACGTCAGCGTCGGCGTACCCTCGGTAGTTGCCGGTCGCGTTCGGGAAACCCATGTAGCGTTCCGCGTAGGCAGAGGCTGTTGAATTGAAGGTTACGTTTAATATTTTTTGTTAGAGAAAGGGATAGATTTGCCCTCCAGTGGGACATAACAGGCAAAAAAAAAAGTACTATGGAAAGCAAGTAGCCTGCCCACCTCCTGATGGTTAATGGTCATGTTGTGTCATGTGCTTACTTCCAACCGAAACACAGAAATGTAGCTTGCATGAGGCGTTGCTGTGTTCCGTCATTTGTTATTCACCGTGGTGATAAAAATTACCTATAGTGTAAATTTCACTATTATAGTTTGACCGATACCGCTGTACCGCGCCGAACTGCACGGCGAGGCGGGAGGCGGCACGCCGTAAGCGTTGACGAATGAGCTGATACCTAAGGCGCGCTACAGTGATATCGGTCAAACTATACCACAAATAGTACTACTTACATGGTTTTAGAAACCTAAAAAATAAGGAAACTCAAAGATTTTTTTTTTAAGATTTCTTTTGTTCTGATTATTTAAAATACTGATTGAGACTGGGACAACAAAAACTTAATTAAAAAAAGCCATTTCAGCTACATTAAGTTTAAAAGGTTCAGAGAATAGGTACTAATAACATTATTAATTCAAGCATTAATGTGGAGCTGTGAAAGAAAATAAAAGTTACGCCTTAAGAAAAGGCGAGAAAAAGAATTTAAAAAGTTTAAACAGACCAGTGTCCAATGGGAATAGTACTTTTATTACAACCAAGAGTAAAGTGAAACCCGTAAAGAAATAATGATAATAATCTTAACATTATTGTCTGCAGTCCCGAGCACCAATACTAATAGCAGTATCTTATCGTGCGGGATAAATAATTTTAATTCTCCCTTTCCTGCTGTCGGAACATGCTCTCCTGGTCAGCCAACGCCTTCGCGAGCGCCATTATCTTTATCAAAGCCCGTATTACCTAACATTGTTTTACAAAGCAATCACCCGCATGCGTATCCTTCCTATTCCCATGTATTTTAATCACCCAAGATTATCAAACGAGGAATTATCATTCCCTTTAAAACAAAAGCCTACAAATTCAAATAGATTAAGCGAGCAGCGCTTGTCATGTACCCTCCATTAAAATAACATTAAGGATCATTAGAATGAGGACACTGAATTACTATATTTATAACAATTACAATCGTTCTTCGATTACTATTCAAGTTCCTTTGTTGTCTGGCTTCTAATGAAGGAATTTTGTGGTTGCTTGGTTTGTGTAAAAGGGAGAAATTAAGTGCTTTATGATGCGAAGATTCTGCCAAATGTGAACTACTTATTATAGGAAAAGACATCATCAATCTTTAAATAATTAGTGTTAGAAGTCAATTCCGACGCTCATATGTATTTCCCTATCCATTACTGTCATTACTGACCGTAGTATCGCCAGCGCACGATGGGTGTCAACGCGATCCCGCAATGGAACACGTTCAGCGTGCTAGCTAACGCGAGGGCCGCTAGGAAGCCGCCGTGGGCGCGCCCCCATACTGCCACACGACGCGCGTCTATGAAGTGGAGGGAGTCGCGGAGATACCTGTGGAAAATCAAGATAAGTAAAGTTTTTGAAGCGAAAACTTGTTTGGTGTTACTTTGCGCTCTTTGATGCTGATATACTCGGCTCCAGTCAGTCGGTGACGCTGAATTGCGTATACTCGGCGCTAAATCGCGGATACTCGGCGCTAAATCGCGGATACTCGGCGCTAAATCGCGGATACTCGGCGCTAAATCGCGGATACTCGGCGCTAAATCGCGGATACTCGGCGCTAAATCGCGGATACTCGGCGCTAAATCGCGGATACTCGGCGCTAAATTGCGGCTACTCGGCGCTAAATCGCGGATACTCGGCGCTAAATCGGGTATACTCGGCTTCATTCGTAAGTTTTCACTTTTATTATGTGATCTCTTGATAGTAGGAGAACCATTGAAAGGCCAGAGGCATACCTTTGAAGGGCATTACAATGATAATCCTTTGGCCTTGACAGCCTTGCCCTTGGCCTAAGGTTTTCTGGACCAACTCTCCTCTACTCTCTCGATGTTGGGAATTGATTGGATCGTAATAACGAGTACCGTGACTAGTTCGTACCGAAATTATATCAGTTGGTATTACTCATAACTATCTAACACTTATTTAAAACTACTCTCGATTCATGTTATTCGTGTCCAAAAATACAAAGTTAATAAGTAACTCGTTACACCTATAGTTCAGAGTGCTCAGACATGCCTCTCCAACGAATGTGTCTCCTTTAAAGCGCGATTTTACGTCTTTAGTACTTAGCTTTCTATCACTAAATACTTACTCAGCAACTTCCAACTGGTCCTGCAGCTCAACAGTCCCGAGCCGGCGATGTAACGAGTGATGAGCACCGAGCCCCCTGCCCCCCGCCCCCCTTGCGTCTACTGAAGCGAGGATAGCCCCCGCACCAGCAGCTAGCGAGCCCCAATCTAGGGCCCAACGCTCTGTTACCAGCTGTGTCCCTGGTGCCCCGTGACTGTTGGAGAAACAAATGAATCGAAATTGATTGATTTGAATTGATTGATTGATTGATATCGAAGCAGATAAAAGTACCAGGCGAGTATGAGTTATAAAGATCATTGAAACAGGTGCTTCTCTGGTTTCGATGGAAGACTAGCACAATACTTAGTTTCCTCAAAAACCTAACTCAACGGAGGCACTGCATAACCACAAATGACCAAGACAACACTGCAGAGTTAACAACGTAACTTGCAAGACTTGCAAGTTTATACTTGCAAGTCTTGCAAGTGCAAGACTCTCCGTTCAGAGTTTATACTCTGTGGATCCCCTTGGCCAGTATTCAAACATAGAGAATCGTGTTTTGTTATAAAATTGGCTTACTTTTTCAAACTGGGCTGATAAAAGGCGAGTTTTCGTGAAGAGTGATTTCAAATCTATCAAAATTCAAAAATATCCCTATTCCTTTTATTTCAGTCACAAAAAATCTTTGAGATTCAAAGAGATTTAAAGCTAAAATAAACGAGATTTTTAATTAAATAATTACAATGGAGATTGCTTAAAAAATCGTATCATTTTACAGCAGTAATGACAGTAATAAATCCGTCCATAATTGTCTCCTATTACTTACAAGGAATGTTAGGCAACAGATATATTTTCAGAGTCTATTGTCCCAATGATTTGTGTGATCTCAGGCCATTACGGCTCTTATTACTTTTTTAACAATGACTGTAATAGCGTGGCTATCGGCCAGGAATAGACTAACAGTCTTGTAAAAAGTAAGTGCGGTTATATTTTACATTTACAGTTTCATTCTATGAGAGAATTCTAATAATTTAAATGTTCAGTGGTTTTGAGATTTTCGAATTTGGTTGCGAATTTTGATAACTGTCAGAGTTCTTATTAGGATCGAAGAATATTTTTATATTCGAAATATTGCGGAGGTTTTAGCTAAAAGGTTTTCAAGTTATCTCAAAGCATTTTGTCGCTAACTTAATGTTTAACTTGAGACTTGACTTTATCTCAAGTTAAACATTTGCTGTCCTATGCTATTAGGTTATTTATTTGAATGCGTTTTCGTATGAATTTTATTCGTGCGAACACATACGAACACGCACGAACGATCCCAACTTTCCCAGTACTAAGGTAGTGCGCAGACTTAGTTCGAGTTAGTCGTACGTATACGTACGTTAAGTTCCGACGTCCGAAAACAATCCAAACTTGTTGGGATTTTTCTTGGGCCTTAAAGTGCAAGGGGGCCTTAAAGTGCAAGCGGGCCTTAAAGAAGTTGTCTATTCTATGCCGAGCTTACAATAATTCTTATTTGTCGTAAGAATTACAATATTTTGGAAGCTTCATAGGTATATTTAGCATTGTTCGAATTTTCCTAAGCGTAGGTAATTTGAATGCAGGATACGCCTCATGCTTGATTATCGCTGTTGTTTAACCTGACTGTATGAAGGGCCATGTTTGTCGTCATGTTTTGATAAACACAGAAAAAATTATTACCTCGTTGGCTTAGTGGTTTTTTTTGAAGTGTGGGAAATTATCAAATAACTTCTCCCGCTCTGGGCGGAGCGGGAGGGTGTGTCAGACTTTTACTGACTAAAACCCACCCGTGTTCCTTCCGTTGCCTGTGTGCCGGGGCCACGATATCGCTTTCGGACAAACTCGCAACCCTGGCAGGCATTGGCCCTTACGGACCCCGTCAAGTCCGACTCCCAATTTGGGCAAAGTGTTAGGTACTTTTTTTTTTTTTTTTTTTTTGAGGATGGGAAATTATCAAATAACTTCTCCCGCTCTGGGTGGAGCGGGAGGGCGTGTCAGACTTTTACTGACTAAAACCCACCCGTGTTCCTTCCGTTGCCTGTGTGCCGAGGTCGCGATATCCCTTTCAGACATACCCGCAACCCCGGCAGGCATTGGCCCTTCCGGACCCCGTCAGTTGGTGCTGACATCTCTTTGAGGCGCGCGTGGAACACAACGCGCCGTCGACCCGGGCCTGGTCCCTATCGGACGGCGAGCTACCCATTGCTCACCGTCCGCAAGCCCGCGCCTACGGTGGCCGGAAGTCGGCTCGCGACTCCCGACGCCCGGGGCGTCTCCTGCGGCGACTAGGGGCGCGAGGGGGCGCATTTTGCCTCTCCCTCGCGCGCTCCGCCTCCTCCTTCGCGAGCATTACTGCTTCACAGAAGGAGGTGACGGCCTCCCATGCACTCTCGCTCCGGACCATGGCCTGAACCAGGGCCGGACGCGAGAGATCGCCGCCGAAAGTGTTAGGTACTGGGTTTTCAATCAGGAATTTCTCAGTAGCAACTCCAGGTGTGTGGACTAGTGCCCGGTTGATGGCAATAGGCTCGTTCCCTCATGGGACTTCAACATAACTGGCGAAATGTGTGTGTACCTATTACAGGTACAGTTCTGCCCAAGAGGCGACAAGGTGTGATGTTATTAAAAAAAAACAAAAGTTTTAAAGAAGAAAGTATTTATACTCACACTTTCAACACCAGAGGGTACTTAGTAACCTCGTCTTCTCTCAGCCCGGGTGGTAGGAGCAGCCGCACCCTGGCTGCGTGGCCGCTGGATAGCTGCACCGAGAATGTTCGAGGGGTCGGCAGCGCGATGGTTGCTAGTCTTTCCTGTCACAAAGAAATAAAGGTAAGCTGTCAGTGATGCAGTAAAAACAATGTATGACCTTTTTTTTTTGGGTGGGAAATTTTCAAATAACTTCTCTGGCTCTGGGCGTAGCGAGAGGGCCTGTCAGACTCTTACCGACTAAAACCCGATCGTGTTCCTTTAGTAGCCTGTGTAGTCTGGGGCCACGGTATCCCTTTCGGACTTTCTCGCGACCCCGGCAGGCATCGGCCCTAGCGGATCCCCTCAGTTGTGCTGCCGTCGCTCGGGCCTGGACCTTATCGGACGGCGATCTACACATTGGTCACCGTTCGCAACCAAAGACACCGACAATTCCGAAATTAAAGTTATTTTTCACTTTGTATTGTTTTTTTTTTGTAAATAGTTTTAGATTGAACGCTCTTAAACCAGGAACTTGGACGCAAGGAAAACACGCATTGTATATCATTATTTTCATTCCCCCATTATCTTCTCCTTTATTTCCTCAAATACAAAATACTGTTCTTATGACCTCAGTTTCTTGCTATTGTACGAATCGTATGTGACTTAGATACCATTTATCACTTCGCCAAGTAAAAGGTTAAGGGCACGATTCACAGACTGTACTTTGACTTTGCTATGTAATCTTCGCGTATGAAAGTGATAATTATTTGTGTTGCATTAAAGTTCTTATTTGAATGAAACGCCTACTCATATTCGCTTATATGAATATATCAACATTTAACGTACAGAAGCTATTACTAAGCTTTTTATGCCGGTAAACACTTCCTCCGTCCAGAAGGTTCCTAATGTTTGTTACGCAATTCCAAATATAGCAAGTTATTGCAAGAGCCATCTCTGCACTTACTGGACCATAGTCCAGTACAAAAATCACAATGACGAGGAGTTCAAGACTCTCGGCTTCATTAAGCTTCAGTAGCTTTCTTAAAAGCTTCTTTTAAGAATGATCTCCTTTGACAATAAATACCTAAATGCCTCCGACTCACACTCGCGCAATAAAGACGAATCTAATGACATTCCTACACCAAAATCGGTTGAGCTGTTTTGTAGTTACGAGGGATACATGCAGGTCAAATACATAAAGTCAAAGTGCGATCTGTGAATCTTGCCCTAAGACTCCACTGTAAGAGAAGCGGGATTATATAGCTTAGCGTCATTTTAATGGGCTTGAAATCTCGACTGTATCTTCATCATTTATGGATTATGATTTTCGAGGATCTTGTTTATCCCTTGAGCTTAACATTGATACATTAAATAAACAGGAAATCATTCGGTACTCTTATATAGAGTAGGAGAGCAGTACTTAATATCAGTAGGCTTGGAGCTCGTGGCTACGTATAATAACAGCACGGATCGATGCATCAGGTTAAGCTACGCTTGCCGGGGTTGGTCTGTGGATGGGTGACCATCTTAAGACTGAGACTCCTTCGTGACTTGGAAAGCACGTTAAGCCGTTGGTCCCGGCTGCCATTCGTGGATAATTGACACTTGACAGTAGTTACGGGCCGTCAGAAGCCCGAAAGTCTGACAACCAGTTTTACCAAGGGGTATCGTATTACCCTGGTACTGGGTCGTGGAGGTCAGATAGGCAGTCGCTCCTTGTAAAATACTGTATTCAGCTGCATCCGGTTAGACTCCAATATAGTTGGGAAAAGGCTAGGCAGATTTTGAGGCTTGCTCATTGCATGTTATTGATTTCAGGTCATTAAGTTCCTCGCGATGTTTTCTGTTACCGTAGGTCAGTGGTAATCTTAGCCAAAGTCAAAGTCAAAGTCAAATCATTTATTTCAAATAGGCCCTTGTAAGGCACTTTTGAACGTCAAAGTTTACAAAAAAGCCAATTAGCAACTTTGAAAAATCTAATTTTACAGACTTTGAATCCATAATCCGATGCTTCAAAAATGAGTCCAAATTAATCCGTTTTTTTTTTTTTAACAGTAACATACTCAGTTGCTCTAAGACAAACATGAATGCTCCATTACGTAAAGGATCATTAACGCTAAATGATTTAATTAATTTCATGAAAGAACCATTAAAATCGAGTCTAATGTTGCTTTCTGCGACAAGTTAAAACAAATTAATGGAAAATTTGTATTTAATGACAGCTTTAAAAGTTAAAGTTTGTTTTTGCAACTAGCTGACGGTGAATTTAATTAACCTCTCTTCACAAGGATTGGAAGCTAGGTGTCAACGTATATCATAATACATGTGAGACCAGATTAAATTTGTAGGAAACAAGGCAAGGCTGGATGGAGGAAGTAAGCATATTCCTAAGCTAGAGTGAAATGGTTTTGACCTACAGCAACTCTGGCTGTCTTTGTACTAATCTCAATATTATATTAATTTTGTAATAACAGCCTTTAATGTTCCCATTGCTGGGACACAGGCCTTTCGGTCAAAGGGAGTGGGCCGTAATCCACCACGCAGGCCCAGTGCGGGTTGGTAGATGTCACATGTCTTCGAATTTTTGGTTCTATGACATGCCGGTTTCCTCACGATGTTTTCCTTCACCGCTTTGAGAGCAGTGGCAATATATTTATGTAATAAAAATAGAAATGTACTATATCCGCCATTTACGCATAAAATATTGTCTCGTGTTGTGAAATTGGAAAAGTCAAAGAATAAATTTCAGCTTTTTGAAGGAAAAAGTTCTTTTAGCATCGATCCGTGATAAAAGCAAAGATTATACGGGATATTAGCTAAGCTGGATTTTCCCCTTGGCCGATTTCCACCATTTCTATTTTATGCTCGTATTTCAAAATATATTTTTGAAGCCCGAAAGTCTGACAACCAGTCTTACCAAGGGGTATCGTATTACCCAGTTACTAGGTTGTGGAGGTCAGATAGGCAGTCGCTCCATGTAATATACTGGTATCCAGCTGCATTCGGTTAGACTGGAAGTCGACCCCAACATAGTTGATCGCGACGATAGGTCGTGGTGAAGTTAAATGAAATCCTAGTGGACTGTATAACATGTAAGTATGCATATTAAGAAAAAGAAAGGTTTTGAATTTGGATTTGAATTTGAAAAGACGCGTAAGCGCAGCCGTGCGTGGAGGCGTGCAACAGCTGACTAGCGTGACGCGCCCGCTGGCAGACCGCCGTGCGGCCGGCTTGCTTGCCGCTGTCCCGCACCCCTCGTTCACTGCCGCCAGCGCGCGGCGATGTTGAGATGGTCTCAACAATAGTTGGGAAAAGGCTAGGCAGATTGATTGATTTCAAAATATATTTCTACAGAAATAACTTGGGGAAAAGGCAGGTGTGAGTGGAAATGCCGGGAGGGGACGCTCTAGAAGAACATATACTGACATTATTGGTGATGTTCTTCTGAAAGGCCAGGCGCGTAGTACTCGTAACCGGCGTGCGTGTATGACCAGAGGGTCTAGTGTGAGTTTTGTTTAACCATCTCGATTTTACGCATCGACCGCGTTCGGCGCTCTGATTGGCCCTTCACTGGCCTTCACTGGTGATGGGCCAAGCGGTGCGCCGAACGCGGTCGATGCGTAAAATCGAGATGGTTAAACGAAACTCACACTAGACCCTCAGATGTATGGACGTAAACGAGGGAAAAGAAGTATGTAAGGACCGTAGCAGTTGGCGTTCTGTAGTTCCTACCTACCCCTATTGAAGTGAAACACGATCTTGCTAGATAATGACTGATTTATTTATATGTAGGTACGGTGTATCAACAAAACATTATTGTGAGGTTACCCTCAATGTTACTAATACATAACATCTTCCCCTTTAAAAAAAACAGTAAACTAATTCGAAATTCCACCACCAATACACAATATTATGAAAATATACCTAAAGCTATATCCATCCGTTCAGGCACAGCATCTTTCTTATACAAGAAAAATTTAACAACTTAGTTCTTGTTATTAAATCAACTATATTAACACATATAAATCAAGATCTCTGATTTTAGTTACTTTTTAAAAAAACATTGCAAGTTTTTCACGTGCCCGTCTAGAAGCAGCTCGGGTTTGATGTACTACAACAGAATCAGGAGAAGAACTAGTTGACCTAGTCAATGCCCTATCATTGTCGCTCAACCCTTCATCTATGTTTTCCGCATCGCTGTAGGTGCTCGTGCGCTCATTTTCTTCACTGTCAGAATCCTCTTTCCCCTGCAAAGAAGCTGAATATGCCGTGGTATCTCCTGAGCTCGTACCCTTCATGATGTGAGAAGCAGTCGTAAGTTTATGTATGTTTGTATAACTTCGGGACTGTTACCTGTTGTTAAAATTTAATGTCTGCTTTTTTGAGTACGGTATACGACTTTTTAAAGGCTCGAATAAAAAACTTCCGAGCAAACGTGTTTAATAAAGTGGGTGACGCAGTTTTATGTTCATGAATGTTTAAAAAGTAGGCTGTAAACCTAATGGTCTTTAAACACTGTAAATAAAAGCGTCTGGCGGAAAGTTTACCTCTGTCGTAATATGGCTACGTGTCCTGGACAAAGAGGGGTGTTTAGTTTATTTGACCTTTTATGTATATTCTGTCGAGCGGATATGAGAGAAGAAGCTCTAATCAATATAAATATATGTCACCGTATAATTATGAAATTCGTAAGTTTACAATTTATCGGTATTATTTCCGTTCGATTATAAACTGTCGAAAAATTTTAAACTGCAAAAAACCATTTACAATTTAACGTATTATTTTTCGGTAGTTTTTTCGATCTATCCATGCTTGCTTGCGATGTAACGCACCTTGCGCTAATACTAAATAGCCTTGCCTAGCTCCGAGCAACTTGGAAGTAGCGCTCGCAGGCCGCTTTTACGGCTCTGCTCGCTTCGCTCGCTCGGCTCGCGCGCTGTTGGTCACAGTTCTAACCTAACCCATTTCACCCAGTTCACAATTTTTAGACAGTTTCACGTCATCACGTCTGAATAAATAACAAATCTTTACCTTAACAATAGTATTATTCTCCAAATGTGCCACCAGCCTGGGATCCGGCAGCGCAGTCCTATGCAGACTGAAGGTAGGCACTCCTGGTCCGAGGCACTCCAGCACGAAGTAGGCGGAGGATGGACTGAAGTGCGCCTCATGGTAGAGACACGGCAGGTTCTGAGGCACGCCATCTGGGGGGAGGGGAGAGAAAGTAAATGGGATCTTGGAAGGCGACGATGTAGTGTTAAAGGTGGCGATTGCTCATATCAGATAATTATCGATTGATAATTTATATCTAACCAGCATCAATTTGATATCCGGTACGTAGGGTAGGGTTATGTATAAACTAAATCGGTATATCGTCTTCACATATAATTATATAATTAATGTATATAAAATATTGTAAAAACATTTTAAAAGAGTAACGGTGGAGTTTCTTGCCCATTCTTCTACATACGAGAACTACCTTTTGGAAGGGGCGACTAGAATCAATTCTATTTTGTGTAAAATTGTCGTTCAAAAGTGCCTCTTATGTGCCTAATTGAAATAAATTGTTTGACTTTGACTTTGTATATATTTGCAGAACGAAGTGCCCCGAGTTTTCAATTTTTTTCAAAATATGTTCAAGTGCAGATTTGCGAAATAGAAATCCGTTTTCTGTTCTACTCGTAGGACTTATGTTCGAGCATGCCCATGTGGCAATCAGACGACTGTCCAAATCCTATCTAGTAGTAGGTAAAATAAATGCAAAAGGGAGTTTGTTTATTACGCTAAAATGGCTGAACGGATTTGGATGAAATTTTGCACATGGGTAGACCATGACCTGGGTGACGACTTAGGATTTTAACTTATGGGTATGTTTCCGTGAGATAATTTTTGACCTCCAAGCGGACAAAACCGCGAGCATAAACCAATAATTTAGAAAAATCTTTTGTTGCAGCGCACAGTCAAGCTCTTTTCTGGTGGTCCAGGTTTAGCTGTGGACCTTTAAGAGAGCTGAGTGCAATACCTGTGTTATGATGGCATACTCTTTGCTGCTTCTTTAAAGTCTGCTTGACATTTGTCTCAATCAAATATAGCAAAGCTTAAAGCTTTGTGCAGACTAGCGCGACGCGACAGCGCATCGCGACACCGGTTATTGTTATACCGTCAAGTTTCTTAGAAATTATATTGTTCGAGTCGCGTCGCGCCGTCGCGTCGCGCTGGTTTGAACGAGCCTTTAAACTTCTTACATTTAATTAATTTAACGACATAAAAATAATATAAAAAAAAGGAGGGGAAAAAGAAATCTTCACTTTATTTTTCAATGCGGAATTTTACTGGGTTATTATTACATGGGGTGCGGGCGGCCATCGTTGAGTGGGTGTCTAGAAGTCATAAATGACCCCTGTCGAAAAATTGGCAATTTTTTTATAGAGTTGGTGTATGTAATTTTGATAAAAATTAGATTTTGAAATAGCAATAACTTTTTTATTTTCAATAATAATAAGATTTTTTTATTACTTTTAGGTAATGTTATTGCAGTACCTATGTGTCCCTTTCGGATCCGGCTGGGTTTTTTTTTACTTAATGTATATTATGTAAATAGGTATTATCTTGTTTAAAAATAAAGTGATTAATTAAATAAAATGTTCTCTTACCAGGGTACTTCTTCTTCTTCTTCTTGCTGGGCGAGGCCGAGGTGGCAGGCAGCTCCTCATCCCAGTCGCCGTCACCCCACGTGCTATCCCCAGACGATGCGAGGTTGCCGTAGTATTCCAGGTTTATTGAAGGCGATGGCTGGATAGAGACAGTGCTGATTAATTGAAGAAAATGGGTTCGAGAAATAAGTGGAAAATTAGGCTGAGAATCAGCACCTTTCGAACGTCAAAATTACATAAGACAGTCCCCCAAAAACGCCCACCCTTCACCACTTCCTAGTGCTTTAGCTGGGAAGAAGAACTGGCGCAACAATCTCCCCAGCAGCACAGCTGTCTGTTCAGTTAGAAAAACTTGATTCTATACAATAGTTCTGAAGAAAATGGTTTCGGAATATAATATGTATGTAATTTTTCCACTATCACACGACACGGACAAAATGTTATAAGAATGAACGCTCATCTGCCCCTTTTATTTCAGTTTTCGATAATTTGTAGCCGAGTGCCGAAATCCAATATTGTTGGATCGGTTCAATAATGAATTCATTTTTCACTTTATTAATTTTGTGTTTCACTTCAAATTGAAGCGTCTAATATCGACTTAATTGCTACGAAATATAAACTGAACTGAACTTAGAAAATCAAATTGTTTCCATGGACGCGTGGTTGACTTTACTTATGCAAGAGGTACTTCCACGGAAGACCTCCTTTACAACATAGAGCCCTAATACTACAACAACTATAAATCTACAGTTGTCTCAATATCAGAAACCGGTGAAACAAATACTGTTTCAATATTTGCCGTTTCCACGAATACTAAGTTTGCTCATATTTGTGTTCATATTACCTTCGTCAAGTTACTACAATCCTAGTACATTTTGACCAGAAAAATTGAGAAAACAAACCACAAGTCTGGGCATTATTTCATCGTTCTCTTTCATATCTTAGAATCTGTTTGTCCGAAGAGGAAATCTGATAATTTCCGGAAGCTGTATTAATAAAGTTTGTTTGCGATATTAGCCCTAATTTCGTTGAGACAATTAATGCTAATTAGAAAGACGAGCCGAGATGGGGGAAGACGCTAATAAAATGTCAAAGAAAAATCACGCTACGTCAACTTTTAAATAAATCAGTCTGCCTATACTAGCCTTTTCCCAAATAAGTTGGGGTCGGCTTCCAGTCTAACCGGATGCAGCTGAATACCAGTATTTTACATGAAGTGACTGCCTATCTGACCTACACAACCCAGTTACTGAGTAATACGATACCCTTTGGTAACTGGTTGTCAGACTTTCGGGCTTCTGATGATCCGTAACGACTGTCAAAGATCCACGAATGACAGCCGGGACCAACGGCTTAACTAATTATTTAATAATTTTAACATAATAATATACACGAGTGAGTTTTTCAGTTGGAATTGCAATTCGATATTTGAGCCTACATAAAATTATAAGCAATCGAGCAGAATATGGAGCCATGAGGTCGATTTTGGAGAAAACTTAAATGCCAATTGCCTTTTGAAACAGCTAAGCTATTCTTTATTTCTCCCTAGACACGAAAAAGATTAAAAAAAAAACAAATATCAGGCTGTATTTTGGCACTGAAAGAAAGTGTTTGTAATATACGAGTACCTACTGGTTATTACCAGTAGGTAAAAAATGTTTTAGTTCATTAATAAAGGGCTATTGCCCTTTATTAATGAACTAAAACACTTTTTACGTCCACCATCA
This sequence comes from Agrochola circellaris, assembly GCA_914767755.1. Taxonomy (NCBI): domain Eukaryota; kingdom Metazoa; phylum Arthropoda; class Insecta; order Lepidoptera; family Noctuidae; genus Agrochola; species Agrochola circellaris. Next base: position 5,878,512 of record OU611850.1, on the reverse strand, counting down.
ACTTTCGCTTTTCATCAATTGCGCGACACCAAAGACAGGGTACGTCAGATTTTCATTATTTATTAATGTTATTATTTATACACAGTAAAATGATTTTCTCTATTATTCATAATTCTCACCCAGAAGCTTCACCACCAAACTTCACTCCTTATAAAACACGACTACTAACATGGTACTTGACCTGATTATGACGGTAGCTTCTCTTTCTACTCGCCGTCAATAAAATTACTTTATTACGAGAGTCATTTGCAAGAGTTTGCACTTTCTCCTGAATATTATTACGGATGTGAGATGCTCGTATTTTCGTTGTTATTGTGACTGGCTTGTACACGCGGCTTGGTTTACTTTTGCATCTTTAGGTGTCTTGTGAATCCCTACTCATATTTCGCATATTTTTAAAATCCCGTAAAATCATTTGAATCTATCGCACTTAGACTTCATGAGAGCAACAACTTTTCTTTCTACCTTAGGTATCATGTGTTCCTGCCAGGGTTGCGAGTTTGTCCGAAAGGGATATCGCGACCCCGGCACACAGGCAACGGAAGGAACACGGGTGGGTTTTAGTCAGTAAAAGTCTGACACACCCTCCCGCTCCGCCCAGGGCGGGAGAAGTTATTTGATAAATTCCCGCCCTCAAAAAAAAAAAAAGAATAAAACAAAAAAAAAAGGTATCATAACCAACATATTTTTGCAAACCCTCAGCCGCTAACTACCAAACTTCGCACACTTTCGCGCGGACGTAAAAATATCGATAATACACCGGGAATTGCACTCTCGTCCCAGCGCGTTGGACACACTGATAATAAAGCATTATACTGATGAAAGAATTTTTTAAATCCGTCCTGTAGTTTTTGAGTTTATTCATTACAAACAAAAATACAACGTTTTTTCTCGTTATATTATTAGTGTAGATAAAAGTGCTTTCATAAAGAAGTGGGTTCCCGGTAATGACAAGTCCCATGTTAACCTAACCGATCATACAAAGAAACAGCTAAAACCACCGACACATTACTGTCGTGTTGTGTCGTGACGCGGTACTTATACACCAATCAAATGAAACTGTTCAGGACTACGTCAAATCAGAACGAGTTTTGATTGGTTAATACTGTGTACAGAAGGCGTCATGGTACAACACAGTAATATAAATCCGGCTTAAAACATGTAACCGTTTCTTTTCGAAGATCAATGTGCAGCGATCTGTGCCGGGAGTCGGGCCTGGAATCTCGCTTCCTTATGCAAGCACCCTAAGATAGGAAAGAGACGGAAGAATAGTATAATAGCAAAATACGTCTGTTTTAAGATGGCAATGATTTTATAATGGTTTCATTAGTTAACAAAACATCTGAATAATAATTAGATTCTCAATCGTAAGGCCGCGCACACTTTGTACACGAATTTGCATCGTACGTAAACGTACGACAGTGGTCGTACGAATTGACTGCGCACAACGTTTTTCTCCGTCAAATAGGCAGTATTCCGGTGATATAAAATAGGACGCACGAAAAATACCAACAAGTTTGGATTGTTTTCGAACGTCGAAACTATACGTACGACTAACTCGCACCCAGTCTGCGCGCTACCTTTGTACTTGAAAGGTCGGGATCGTTCGTGAGTGTTCGTACGTGTTCGCACGAGTGAAATTCGTATGAAAACGCGTCCAAGTGCCCGCGGCCTAATAATACGTGAGACGCAAATACATTTGTTATCGGGAATCAAAATATAGGTACACAGATGAATGGTAAAAGATGATGGGACGTGTGTTACACGAACGGATAGAATAAGAAATGAGTACATAAGAGGAAGTCTGAAAGTGGCACCGGTGACTGAAGTTGAGCGGAAATCGGTTGTCATGGTATGGGCATGTGATGCGGAGGAATGAGGAAAATGTCGTGAGGAAAGTTTGGAGTATGAATGTGGATGGCTATAAGAGTAGGGAAAGATCAAAGAAACGATGGATGGACTGTGTGGAAGATGATATGGCTAGAAAGGTGGTGACTACCGAGACGACGACTAATAGAGAAGTATGGAAGAAAGAGACGTGTTGCACCGACCGCAAATAAATTGGGATAAGGGTAGGAGTATCATGATGACGTAGGCTTGTTATTAGTATTAATGTAGGAATAATGATTATCATGGTAGGTATTATTCTGCAGCCAAGCTGCTTGTTTCATATCCTGTAAGATATTGCATATCAGCTTTTTTTTATCCTTTCATAATTATTGACAGCCTCGTCCCACGCACTGACTGCTAATTATATATCACTTTTGTGACATGCTTCCCTGGTAGTGCGAATCGCATCCAGGTTTTACCCGAGCACCTTTGTTTGCTCTTTTTCTGGGGCTTTAGCAGTGCGTGGGGCAATCACGCACTGCTAAATAGAGCCAGACCACTGCTGTGTTATGCTTCCCTGGTAGTGCAAAAGCAAAAGTGGTAAGCAAAAGTGCACGGTATGTCATGTCGTGACGCGTGTCACCGATGTAGCACAGATGTTTGTAAAGGCGTACTTAAAATATTCTGGCACCGAGCCACCACATATCGAAATAGATGTAGATAAACGATTTAATAGCGATCACGGAGATATACTCATGATAACATAAAATTTACCTGAAATATTCTTTTTTATTATCATTAAAAAAATTAAGATGAAAATAGTTTTATAGATAATTATCGACTTTCTTTCAAACGTAAAGAATTTCATAACTTAACATTGTAGGTGCTGCGATACCAACGAATAATCTCTTTTTAGCTGCTGTGGTCCTAGCAATATTATTTCATCACCAGCCAAGCTATCTAAAATAACAAACATAACCCTTCGGGATAAACTGAAGTTTCTTCGTCTTGATCTTCGATCTCATTGATTGTATCAATACCTTGTTAAATGTCACCTTGACAATTCAAAAGTGCCTATAATTGGTTTCCTAAATGAAATAATGCTTTGAGTTTGACTTGTGATTTGATATTGCATGCCACGCACAGTGAGTCTTGCTAGACGTTGGAGACAATACTCTATACCGATTCTGCTCTCCTGGTATAAATCGAGCTCTAAAATCCTATGCAGTTTGTACGGACCTGTGAGTTACACGTGACACAGTACGGTAGTTTCTGCGGGGAGCCCGGCCTCGGCGCCTCGGACGATACTCTGTATAGGTGCTGCTGTCCTGGTTTACCCTCGGGGATGCCCAAGTAGTAGCTGTAAGAAAATTATAGTCAATATCAACCGAAACAAATAGAATTTAATTGACATTATCAGCTGGTTTAGTTACCCGAAGGTAACTGAATGAAACAGGTAATTACCTGTTCCATCAAATCTCCTGTTTCTTATTAATCAATAAGTCCTTTTTTATTTTTTCTGTTTTTTTTAAATTCTTTCCTTTATTTACCAGTATATCGTTTAGTACGTTCTTAAAAGTATTTTTATCGCAAAAATACACTTTAAAGTGAAAGGGACAGGATGAGACTCAAAGGCGAGTTAATTGAGTTACATTTAGCATGTGCAAAGACAAAAAATACTCACATATGCTGATTCGCATGATCCCAAGCCAACAACTCGACCACATCAAAACTCCCATGCGTCAGTGGCAACGCTCTGGGCCCATGCGAGTTATGTTCCGTCCTCACTATATGACGGAACAACCCTGCTGGGCCGTCCCTAACTGGGGCCAGCGTGACCAGGGCCCCGCCACCGGCTGACCAGAGGGGCGAAGGGGCTGATTCTACCCAGCCGTCCAACCCTGAGGATATTCTGTACACCTGTGGAGGAAGTTTAATTTTAAATTGAGAAATACTTATATGTTCTGTGATTTTATATAATTTTTAAGTCCAATGGAAACCATCTTTAAATTAAAAGCCTTGTTTACACTACGGTAACCCTTAGTACATTTCTCATTACTTGTTTTATTTAATTTATTAAGTATTTGTTGTTATAACTCATAAATTCATAAGTTATTTGTTAATTTTTTATTTTATTTTAAATATAATATTTAAAATAAGCGGATACTGCTAAAGAAAACATGAATGTATAATATATTGTTTCGCAACTGATGCAGAAACCACGTATATACAAATAATTTATATAAAATTTAAATATGATAATTCAAATGTTCGTTTCTTAAGAACCTTAATTCATGTGAAAATTTAATCCGAGACTTTTTAGTCAAGCCGCGAAGCTGCATTCTAAAATATTTATAAGAATTTATTATTAGCTACAAAGTTTGAAACAAAAGCTAAAACAAAACAAAAACAAGTTAATCCAACAGTTTGCAAGCCATTAAAAATAACTTATGACCGCAGTTTCTAACCTAACATAAAATTTTATTAAGGTTTTAAATTTTAAAAACTACGACAAAACTAAATTTTTGCACACCATTCGTTAAAAAACGAGCTCAAAAATTCACAAATAATACGAAGTTACAATAGAAAACAGTATCTTTTTTAATTGTAAAAACTTTGACAATAATATTCTGTTGGAATTTTTTTGAAATACCGTCGTCAAAGATAGTTATTTATGTCAGAGCGATACTGTTTATTTAAATACTTTTTAATTTTATAACACTAGCCTATTATTTTCCCACTGCAGGGCAAAGCCCTCTTCTCATACAGAGAAGGCACGAGCATTGATCACCACGCTTGCTCAATACGGGTTGGCGATTTTAGACTTATATTAACTACTATCTGCGCGCCGCGGTTTCACATAAGTCTCGGTCCCGTGGGAATATCGGGATAAAAAGTATCTTATGTCCTAACCCAGATCGTGGTCTACCCATGGGCCAAATTTCATTCAAATCCGTTTAGCCATTTTAGCGTATGAGGGTTTTAACATTTAATTTACAAAAAATAATAAAAATATCTCTTCATAATATTAAGTTTAGGCTAGCAGCCGACCTCTTCTGCAAGAATCTCACCGTGAAAACTAAGGTGAAGTGAGCTTGAAGTGAACAACTGAACAGTCAATAGTGTCAATCTCTAGCATTACGTGGAATAACAGCTCACTTCACGCACACTTCTAGGTGAAGTTTTAACGGTGAGATTTTTACAGAATAGATTGGCTGTTCGTGCCCGGGTGAAGTGATATTTCCAAAAAAAATCTTGCGTACAAATCTTGTCAAGAAAATTACAAAAAAAAATCTGCCAATCGGTCGAGCCGTTTTCAAGTGATGATCTTTCATATTATATGCGGTAATTGATTTTTATTCATACAGAGTCAAAATAAATTAGCCAGCGAAACTCCGCGGACGTGATGGGTATCGATATCTGAACAAGATAAAAGAAAAAACGGAACGGAACGGACGGAATGTTGCCATTTTAAATATTATATTTTATATAAAAATGTAGATTAATTATTGTATATTTATTTTATTTTTATATATCATTTATATCTCATTGTATGCTGCACCGGTCGACGTCATAACGTCAACGTCGGCTGCGCTGGGGCTCTGGCTCGCATAGGGTCGCAGCATTATGCTAAGCGATGTCCGTTTTGCGTGGATGTGACGCATATGTTCCCCAACTTGTTTTGTGTTCTTTCTTTGCGTCATGTTTACCGCAAATAAACGTATTTTATTTCTTTACAAAAAATTTAAGATTTGGTGATTTTTTTTCTGGGGTTCAACGACCGCTAGCAGTTACTTAAAGTATGAGTCTGTTATTTTTTGTTTAATCGTGTTTAGTTATCAATACCCATTACGTCTATGAAGTTTACACAAAAAAAATATTCCAAGTAAGTAACTACACTTACGGTCGTTGACCCAAAAAAATATCATCAAATTAAAGCGCGACGCCTATGAGAATCTACTCCCCGCACTTATAGTGTTCGTCGTGTCGCCAGGTTACGTGAATAGTTACGGCCGGCACAACAATATCCATGTCGCCCGCGGCTCCGCGCCGCTAGGCCAGTCAGTTGTAAACACCGAATAACCACGCACGTGCTCGACGACCGTACTATTGCGCCTCGCGAGTCGTCCATTTTTGCGTCTCTAAGTTCTGTGTTATTTCATGTACGTTTCGTTTTTTACACCAATATACACAGCTTACACGCACAATGAGTTTTCTTTGTCCAAAGTACCCCGACAAAAAAATCTATTTTTTTTGTTTTAACGCGCAGACGTGATGGGTATCGATATCTACACATGAGTGGATATCGATACCCATCACGTCTGCGGAGTTTCGCTAGCTAATTTAATTTGGCTCTGTATAGAAGATAGATATTTATCCTTACTTTGGATTGAAGATAAAACGGTACATTACCAACCTATCTACCGTTTTAAGGGCAAAAGAACATTAACGGTTCAATACTTATATCAGTATTCTACATTTTTAAATTCTTATTAATGAGCGCTTCATTCCACTTTGCTGGCTAATTAGCTAATAAACATACCTCGCTTGCAAAATTAATTAGGTAAAACCAGGTCGTTGCAACTTCACCTTGTTAAAATTATTATGGTGTACATTATTAAAGCATACTCGAATGAAGTATCATCTGCAGTGTTCCAGTCAAAGTACCAGGCTACCAGAACTCAGCAAGAGCTTATCTCAGATAGGCGGGTATGCATTTTTATCCTGGATTAACGCACGTCCCGTACCTAGACCACGGCAGCGAAAGACGACGCAACTGAATTGAGTTTGGAAACAAAGTCACAGGCATAGGTAAGGCTAAAAAGGCAGTGAATTATTAAAGCTTTTCCTTACCTCCTGACAGTACCACATGGGACTCTTGCAGACGGAGACCACTGATAGGTTCTGCATCCTGGTCAGCCAGACCACGCATACTTCTGTGAGGGACACCCATTGTGCGCTCGTGAAGTAGTAGTCACTGCAAGAAATTGTATAGTTGTAATGGTGAATAAAAATGCCTCTTAAATGTAACCAGATAGAGTTGGTTTTCTTGTAGCTGATAATAGAGACGGCCGTAAGAATCGAAAAACAAGTAAACATCAAGTTCTATGCGGAAATGCTGTCTTTAACTACAGGCGGAAAATTGTGGAACTATTTTTTTTTTGATGCAATGTGATGCAATGCCGTAGACACTAGCGCCGAGTCAAAAGGACTTCAATGGCGCTGGCGTGCTTAATTTTATACTGTAATATTTAAAATATTATTAATCTTAATTAATTGAATAATTCCATACTTAACTGCTAAATTAACTGCGAGCTTAATTTGACCTTACACAACAGACAAGATGGCGGCATACGAGTAGTTCCGATTTCAACCGCGCGCAGACTTATCTTGCGCATATTCTAGCTCGAATTCAAATCACAACTGTCAAAGAATGACAGTTGTGATTTGAATAAACGGACAATACAGTTGGCGGTAAATTAACTTAACAATTAATTTCCCTGACTTAACATACTCGTAGTTTTAACAACATTTGGAAAGAAAGCTAGCACTTTCATAACAAATAAAATATTGTTGATTAACCGACATATACAAAAGTTCATGATCACTTACGAAAAGAATAAGAAATAAAACCGTACCTTCACGAACTCCCAATAAACAATAAAACATAAGACGATCGAGCTCTTTTACCATTTCACCAATAAACTCACAATGTAAATGAAAATCGCTTCGAAATATGCAAGTTTTAATACGAAGCCCGCCCACTTTTTTATTTTATGGGGTTCAGCTCATTTATCTAGCTCGGTTTATGGCTTACAGCGCTTTAGAGCAGTCGAGTACGCTTTACAGTCTTCGCTTTATATGGAGATCTAGTGACTTTGTATATTGGAACACTATGAAAAGGGTTCTCTCTAGTATAGTAAAAGAGTTTAGAGCTATTGTAATAGTAACACTCTTTTTGCTTGGTTCCTAAGGGTCGTAGCGTGATGCTAAATATAATAAAGCCTTCCTCAAGAATGCAAAAACAAAAAAAACTAATCCGACTGGGATACTGTGCTGGACGAGGAATATGCAGAATGGTTATTTTATTCTATCTTTCAAAGTCAAAGTCAAACGATTTATTTCAATTTGGCACATAAAAGGCACTTTCGAACGTCAATTTTACAAAAATAGAATTGATTCTAGTCGCCCCTTCCAAAATGTAATTTTCGTATGGAGAAGAATGGGCAAGAAACTCCACTGTTACTATTTTTAAATGTGTTTACAATATTTTGTATTTATTAATTATATAATTATTTGTGAAGACGATGCATCTAGAATAAGGTTACTATACCACGATGGGTAAAAAGAATGAAAAATGAAGCAATGACAGATAAATTAATTATGTGATAGATACATGGTGCTCACATATTTACAAACATTGTAAAATTCTACGATATTCCTAACATTTTAACAAGTAATACTAATAAGTCTGTGTGTGAGTTCAAGTAATCACAGAATGTAAAATCAGTGTTATAAAAATAAAATAAAATATATAATTAATTAGCAACCAGTTTGATTTTGTTTAGACTCTAAATTACCCTATGGAGCAGGACCAGCATGTTTCCAAGCATTCTTATCTTGGATGTAATCCTCTAATTTGTAATATGCTTGTTTACAAAGTGTACTTTTAATATGAGTTTTAAATTTTCTTTCATTTAATTGCAATATATCACAAGGTATTTTGTTGTAACATTTAACACAGTACCCCATAAAAGATGTAGGTCCTTTAGATAATCTGATAAATGTTTGATCTATTTTATCTTTATTTATAGTATTAAAAATATGTAGACCTTTTCTTTCATACATAATATTTTCATAAATGAATTAGCAAGGTACCGTCATACTTGGGTTGTGAAGAAACCTTGAAGCGTTTACAACTACTCAGATAGTTCACTTACCCCTCTTCAAGAATAACTTTAGGTGGCGTGAGGTGTCGTGTACGAATATGCTTTGGGTCAGCAATGTCAGCCACCGTCAGCGTCACCGTCGGGTTGTTGGTCCCTGGCTTTGGGTACCGCACGCTTCTGATCTCCGGGTAAGTCTGGGTGGAGACAAGGAAAGGATTAATGATGAAAAATTACAATAGTAAGTACACTTTAATTTTAATTTGGTAAATTCTAAAGCTGCGGTCAGTTGATCAACTGACGTACATCCAAAAGCTGACCGTGAGTGTGTCACGAATCACGAATCTTAAGTTGAAATTTTTAACTGACGGCAACCCACGGATTTTTCCGGGCGCACCGTAATCCACGGGCTTCAGTTCGTTTGAATCACGCGAAACTGACCGTGAGTGCGCGTGCTTACATCCGTTAGCCGGCAGTCGGAGCTTCACCGCGATGGCGATTCGTCAGAGATTGGCTGGCAAGATACTGCGCGGCCCTGTCTATTGAAAAATGAAGGCCGGTTTGAAGCCAGTGAGTGGGGAAATCGTTTTGGCTTACATCCATTTTAATTGATCAGTTAACAGCTGACTACGTTATCTATGTACCAGCGATGCCCCTGCTTCACACGGTCTTTACGACATGCCAAAATATCGATATTTTTATATTATATCCAAGTTTCATATAAAGCTAGTATTGTACACATAAACCTTTCGGGATAAATTCTCTAAATTATAATGAAAATCGCAGCAAAATCTATTGTGTAGTTTAAGAGATCTAAGCGGTCTCACAGACCGACACAAAAAGCGGCTTTAATTTATAATATCGGTTAGTTCTAAATCTATATATAGACATCACCACTAGTTTCCATATTATACACCTGACAGTAGTGACGTCACTCCCAAATATTTTGGATACAACCCGATACCAAGACGGTACAATACTGGTATTCAGCTGCAGTTGGTTAGACTGGAAGCCGACCCCAACATGGTTGGAAAAAGGCTAGGCAGATTGGTTCATCTACAAATAGGAATCATATTACCTTGGCAGGATCATCCGTGTCCAGTGCTGCCCCATACCAGGGGTATTTCTGCTCATGCACCAGACTATCGTTGAACGTCGCGTACAGCACCATGTGGCCGTCAGCAGACATCCATAGCGCTGTTCGAGAGCCCAGGATTTCTTCTGTAACAAATATACAAATTTTAAATAATCGTCATTGAGCATGTTTTCTTAAATGGTTCAGCTGTCTTCGGGGCCGTCCATAAATTACATCACACTTTACGGGGAAGGGAGAGGGTCAACAAAGTGTGACATCGTGTGACAAGGGGGACGATTCATAAGCCTCGTAACGTCATCAAAACTAGTATTATAAACTGAAAAGATTTGTATTTTTGTTTGTAATGAATAAACTCAAACCGATTTCAAAAATTCTTTCACCATTAGAATGCTATATAAACATTTATAAAGATATCACGCGGGCAAAGCCGCAGGCGGAAGCGAGTGTATGTATAAATTTAAAGTATTAAAACTCTGAACTTCAACTCTAGCGAAAAACTTAACAACTCTATCAATATTATTTTAAAATAAAATTTAAAATTGCAAAAATATGTGACGACAAACCACACAAATCAGCAACCGTGACAAGGCTCCAAAAATCATGAAATTCGTCTGACGAAAACTATGGATGGCCCCTTTTGATCGGATTCAGTACGTGACTCTGGACCGTTTAGAATTTTTCGAAGAAAAAAATACCGTTCCATACATTATGACCGCGTTGGTATTTCACTTTTATAGGAAACATCAGCCGATCGATTCTGTAAAAATATCACCGTGAAACTAAGGTGAACTGAGCTGTCAATAGTGTTAATCCCTACCATCCTGCCGGTCGATTTGTGACAGGGACAGTTCACTTCACGCTCAGTTCACCTAAGATTCACGTTAATCTTTTTACAGAATCGACCGACAGATATTGTTTTAATAACCGACGCAAAAGTTCACCGCAGTTACCACCCTGTATACTACTAACAAGTACCCAATAACAACTAAAAATCGGTTGTCATGGTATGGGCATGTGATGCGGAGGAATGAGGAAAATGTCACGAGGAAAGTTTGGAGTATGAATGTGGATGGCTATAAGAGTAGGGAAAGATCAAAGAAACGATGGATGGACTGTGTGGAAGATGATATGGCTAGAAAGGTGGTGACTACCGAGATGACGACTAATAGAATAGTATGGAAGAAATAGACGTGTTGCGCCGATCGCAAATAAATTGCAACAACGGCAGGAGAATATATACCGCATGACTTTTTTTACCGTCTCGAAAAAAATAGGGTATAATAGGTGAACGGAGTAGAAGCCTATGGCATAGAAATTTTAATGTTTTAATTTTTTTCAATAACCTAGAATGAAATTGATTTATCGATAAATACCAAGCATATAAAGTGAACTTTTCATTCCAGAACATTAAAAATAAAAAATAAAAAAGAACCCTACCCTCATACGCACCCTACTAGATGCGCGGAATTTATCATGATATATGATGGATAGTTTTCATGTTTTTTTAAGGATACTTGGAACTTTTGTATCTCAATGGTACTAAGGCCTCTGCCTCGAATTTTGCGGGCAGCGGGGCGGCAGCGGCGGCGGCGCGGGAGCGGCAGGATCTTATGCGTAAAATCAAATGGACCGGTTCTCGAAAACAGCGGCGTGGCAGCGGCGCGGGGGCGGGCAACGAGCGGTGCACTCCAGTCAAGCGGTGACCGCCCGCATTGCGCGTTTGCATTGTAGTATAGTGTTGTACATTTTTCACATCGAGCGTTAGGAATAAATTTGAATCAAAAAGATGTTGTCGCCGTTTTTCAGACATTTCGTTCGCGAATAAAAACAAATATCTCGACAACACAACCACGAACACAACACTACACCGCTATAGTGCCGCGCGATCTGCCCGCTGGTTTGGAGAACAGGTATGCGTTGCCCGCCCCGCTCCCGCGCCGCCGCCGCCGCCGCCCCGCTGCCCGCAAAATTCGAGGCTGAGGCCTAAGCAAATATTCCCGGGTATGGCTTCTGTTCCATTTACACAACACACCATATTATTCTCGAGACGGTAAAAAATTTCATGCGGTATAATATAATATATATTAAAAGCGAACCCATAAAACACAGACTTCAGAAAAATTGTTTTCTGAACTGAACGTGAAATAACAAGCATGACATTTTCCTCTTTTCATTTCAGCATTGAATATTTATTTGCAGCTGAACACTATTGGAAATGACTTTTAAATTAAATATGCAACACGTTGAAGCAATGTTCAATACAAACATATTTTCTACAGAGGACCATTTTTGTTTAAAAACACTTGAATTTTTTATTGTGTTGAAATATTAACGTTACGACACACTTGTGTTTCCCAAAGGGGCCGGCAGAGAAGTATAGTGCTAGTACGTACACTCGATTTCACTAGTTACCTATGTTTAAGTCCAATATTATAGGGGCGAGCCGAGGCGAGGCTCGTGGCTAAGTAACAGCCGCACGGGTTGATCGATCAGGTTAATCTACGCTTGCTGCGGTTGGTCCGTGAATGGGTGACCATCTTAACGTACCAAGACACGTCCGTGCCTCGGAAAGTAAAAAAAAAACAGCCACAATTTTATAAAACTTCCCTGTGTACAGATAGTGCCTGTTGTTTCATGTTTATTATTGTATATATATATATATATACGATCGGTCAGGCGTTGGGATGTCTTCCAGTTGGGAGAACCGATGAGTTCTGTGTCGTCGAAGGAGGGAAAGAGAGTGGCTCCGCATGACCAGAGATGATGAGAAAATGATTCGGGGTCAAAGCTTCTTCTTCTTCTGGATCGGTGCTGACGGAGAAGAGGGGCCTTGAGTTGACGACATGCTCGGCCTCCAGAAGCAATAGATAAGTATATGCTTTATAGATGTACGTATATGTATGGTATGGTGTAAATGGTACCCCACTGACTACCTGCAGTATTGTCTCTCCTTTTCACTTTAATCCATCCAAAGGTTGTCTGTAAAAGATAGCTTTTAGCGATAAGACCGCCCATTGTGAAATGTCTACATTTATATCTGTAATTTTTATGGTGTACAAAATAAAGAATAATATTCTATCTATCTATCTATAGTGCCATCCACGAAGACGCGCCCCACTCCGCGATGACTGTACTGTTAAGCTGTACTAAAGTACGGAGCGGAGCGGAGTGGGGCGCGTATTCGTGATGGCTCTATCTATACTACGTTTGTAGTTTTGGTTTCAAGAGCCAAAGTATTGCCTGCCGGGGTTGCGAGTTTGTCCGCAAGGGATATCGCGACCCCGGCACACAGGCAACGGAAGGAACACGGGTGGGTTTTAGTCAGTAAAAGTCTGACACGCCCTGTCGCTAAGAAGTTTTTTGCTCAGAAGTTACCCGATAATTTCACACATTCAAAAAAAAAAAGAAAAAAAAGTATACAGAGAGTGATAATTACCTACATACTAGACTTAATAGGGAGTATCTATACAAAATTCGAACAGAATCTATTCCTGTTTGCGTGATGCTGGAACATACACTCGAGAGCAATGAATCCGGGTCACTTAAAGAATGTTAAAAATCTCGGAAACTAAAAATGATAGGTTAATGCAATAAATTGTATTTAATAGACAATGTAATACTCCTTAAATGAAAGTAAAAAAAATATGAGTCACCATACATTTTATTAACACAAAATTACATAAAGAAAAAAACTGCTGATCTCTCCTTAAAACAAAAATAGGAAACATGAAATTTTTGAACTTTATTACGATTTTCTTGAATTTTAATACTTCGTATTGCCTCCTCGTGCTTCCATTACTGCGTTTACGCGGTTTGGCATGCTGTACACCAAGTTCCTTATACGATTTTGGGGAATATTCTCCCATTCCTCTGTGAGAGCAATTTTGAGCTCACGAAGCGTGATTGGGGGAGGGTTTCGTTGTTTTACGCATCTGCCTAGCTCGTCCCAAGCATGCTCGATCGGGTTGATATCCGGGCTGCGCGCTGGCCACTCCATACGAGTAATGTTCATCTCTTGAAGGTAGTCATTCACAATCCTACCTGTATGAGGTCGGGCATTGTCATGCATAAATATAGCATCCTCACCTAAATTGACCATAAATGGACCAACGTGATCATTGAGGATTTCTTCCACATATCTTACGCTAGTTAAAGAGCCGTTTTCTATGATCACCAGCTCTGTGCGACTTTCAGAAGAAATTCCGGCCCACACAAGTACAGACCCACCACCGTAGGCTACTTTTTCTTCGATGCATGCTTGCTTGAATCTTTCCCCTGGTCTGCGATACACTCTGTGTCTTCCATCGTGCTTGTAGAGCATAAATTTTGATTCGTCGGAGAACATACACACACATAACTTTTGACCAATCTTCAATACTCCAATTTACGTGGCTCTGGGCATATCTTAGTCTTGAAATACGATGCCCACGCTCCAGTTTAGGGCCGTTTGCAGGTCTAAGGGGTTTTAAGTTAGATTCAGCAAGCCGACGTCTTACTGTCCATGCACTTGAGTTACTTCCTCCGAGGCGTCGAAACTGATTTGTGAGTTCAGTTCCTGTGAGAAAGCGATTTCGAAGCATGGTGTTCACCAAGTATCGGTCTTCTCGTGCTGTGGTACACCTGGTTCTGCCCGTTCCTGGTCTGCGTAGGTTAGAACCAGTTTCTTCGTAACGTCGGAGAACTCTTTGTACTGTTGACAGCGACACACCGACAGTCCTGGCTGTATCGCGCTGACTCCGGCCGGTTTCCAGCATTGTAAGTATTCTGGTGCATTCTTCAGGCGTAAGCGACATAATTCAGCTTGAATAATGAATATAGAGCACTATCAACATGGTTTATGTACCCACATAAATGACAGATTACAAACAAAAGCAAAACCAAATGCTGTATGTTCGTAGTTCCATCTACGAAAGTGGCCCTTTTTCAAATTTGATTTTTTTATGATATAAATTTACAATAACTAAGAAGTTTTAATACCTTCATTTAAGGAGTATTACATTGTCTATTAAATAAAATTTATTGCATTAACCTAGCATTTTTAGTTTCCGAGATTTTTAGGATTCTTTAAGTGACCCGGATTCATTGCTCTCGAGTGTACATTCAGATAATGTGAAAAAAAATGCTAAAAACTAATTTTCGGCGTTAGAGTCGTTCCCAGACCTCGTAGCAATTGCTTATTTTCCAAAAATATACAATGCACAGTTTTGACTTCGCTACGATTTTAGCGATGTTGGCGATGTTGGCCAAAGTTGGTTATAGGTTTACGAGGCTGAAATGGGACTGGGTGGTTCACACCTACTAGGATGCATCAAATCACATCTGTTTCACGACCCGTGACACGACACGACACGACTGTGTGGGTGCCAAATGTCAGGAGCTCTCTACCGTGACGATTTGGATTCGTTCTTGACCAATTGGCCGGAGAAGGAAAACACAAGGAAAACTGGAAAAGTATGGGGGATACCTTTGCCCAGCAGTAGGAGAACATAAGTCAGATTAAAATAAAAATTGATATAAATATAGTGATAACTTAACTAATGAGACGAGTGTGTCGGCGAACCTTCACATCACAGCTGACAGCGATGCACTTCTACGTCAGTGCGTACCACAGCGTGCCAATTTAGCTCAAGTCATGTGTATACAGGGTGATTTAAATTTAGGATCAAATAGACACGCTCAATTAAAGATAATTCCAGAGGGTCAATTCCCGTAATTATTAACAACGTTCGCATTCGCATCTCATTCGCGATCTGTCAAAAATACAGTCAATTTACCAACATTATTGACAAATTTGACAGATTGCGACTTGAATGTGAACGTTTTTTAAGTACGAGAATAGCCTGCTATAAAAAAAGTAATCCTAATTAAAAAGGTTAAAAGCAAGATAACAATGTTATCTAATCAAATGAGTAAGTACCTATGTCAGCGAACCGTTCCGTCACGAAGCGATGCATCGCTTCTACGTCAGTGCCTACCGCAGCGTGCCAATGTGACTCATGTCATGTGTATATAGGGTGATTTATATTTAGTATGAAATAGAGTGGAACGGTTGACGTAGCGGATAAGCTACTGGCTGCAAAACTGCGTGGCTAAGGTTCGTGCCATTCGATTTGGGCCGTTCAGACTAAGTACCCTTTGATTCACGCATGAAACTAATAGGTATTTGTATAACCTACATTTTTGCTTATCTGGTTGTACCTACTTAAGTATTTGATTTGCGAATCTACAAAAAAAATTCAAGAGTGGGTTTAAACGTTTTTGGATTACAAGAGATCACACTTTATTGTGCTGTTAAGATAACGACAATCACAAAAATACATCTTACTGACGTGTAAGACATCACTAAGGTTCATTATTCAGACACTAGGAAGTTAGATGCTCTCATTTCAATTGCTTCTGCCGTCGAGAAATATCTCTCAGGCATGTCGGTCAACAATTGTGACATCGAGCTTATACAAACTAAATACTGTCAATTGTTCAAAAACAAATCTTGGTTTATTAATTAAAAACGTTGGTAAAAATATTCACAGTTCAAATTATCACTTCTTATAATGTAAACAGCCTGTATATCCACATCTAATAATACCGCACAGATGTGGTGCAACGGGGCGCAGTCTCTACTCGCAGTCATTGACATTAATTACTCAGACTACGTTATAATTTCATTATGAAGTATATGATACGCCTAGATGTTATGAGGACCTGGTACTTGAACTACAAAACAGTACTGCAGACCTAGAATCAAAAATTCGAAGACGTGTGACATCTACCAATCCGCCAATCCGCATTGGGCCCATGTGGTAGATAACCTACTCCCTCTCGAATAGAGGAGGCCTGTGTCCCAGCAGTGGGAATATTATTGGCTGATTATGTACTGCAGACTTCATTGGATTTTAATGGACCTTCCTAGTTTATTACCAGAAGTTTTAGCCTTAGTAACTTAGAAACCTTTACAGGTCCAAGTAACGGTGTTCGTGAAGAATCGCCAAGTTAATTATTTATGTAAATTGTTCCTTTTGGTCTAAACTTATCTTAACTTGCGTAAAAGTTTGTGTGTTTTCGGTTTCACTAAATACTTTTACAGAAAAGGAAGATAATTCAGGCTTATTTTATTACCTAAAACAGCAAGCAGTATTATTTTCGCTGTTTACTTCGATACTGCTCATATAAAACCCACGAATAAAAACGGACTTTACAAAAAAAATAACCAGTCAAGTGCGTGTCGCACCACGCACAATGAAGGGCTCCGTAGTTGGGATGAATTTCTACCAAGAATAAACTTCACATTGTACTTGAAAAACATGTTCTCCTTTACATTCCAACAGCAAATCTAATTTTGTATGCACAATATTGAGAGATTTACCATGTTATTTTAAGACCATAGCTTTCTTAAAGGTTTTCCTGTTATCTATGAGTAAAGAACCATTCTATGTATTTATTAAATATTAGGCTCAGTATAATTTAATCAATTTTTCAAAATATTTTTAAAAGCATTTATCTTAAAATGATATAAAAAAAACCGGCCAAGTGCGTGTCGGACCACGCACAATGAAGGGTTCCGTAGTTGAAATGAATTTATCCGAAGAACAAACTTAACAAAACGCTGTGATAGTTTTACTTTTAATTTCGTTATACAGGGTGATTGGAAGATGGGTGCAAAGCTTTAAGGCGAAGATAGTACAGACAATTTAGAACCATTTAAGCCATGGTTGTCTTAGACGAAGTCTTACCAAATATTTTTAACCAAATTTTTAAGTTTTTTTTCGGAAATTCTCAAAATTTAATGTAAACTGCATAATTATGGCCAAATTGAATGATAAATGAATTCATTTTTTATTTATTTAATTAAAGTAATGTGTAAGCAATCAAGCAAAACATGTTTTAGGCTTCTGTGTCATTAGACATTTTTTTTACAGACATTTAAAGCTCAGAAAAAATAAAAAAATTGTACAATACGTCTTTTAAACCTTATTAAAAAAAAAAAAATTGGTAAGACTTCGTCTAAGACAACCATGGCTTAAATGGTTCTAAATTGTCTATACTATCTTCACCTTAAAGCTTTGCACCCATCTTCCAATCACCCTGTATAATACTACTACCGTGAATTTTATCAGATTTCCAAAACCAACCATTTAGCTTGCATGGGGGGGGGGGGGGAACACTTGACTCTAACAAAAAAAATCAATTAAAAGCTTACTATTTTGCAATCGGATCCCTGAATCCAAAAATGGTTTTAACAAACTCACAATATTTTTGAACGACCTTTCTAAAGATACCCCACAACATGGGGTAGATGAGAAAAAAAAACATTCCCACTTTACGTGAAGGGGAAAAAAAACTATTTTACTTGATTTTATTTTAGCACTTTGTCGGCATAATTAATATGTATACCCATGCCAAATTACAGCTTTCTAGTACTAATCGTCTCTGAGCTAAGCCGCGGACAGACAGACGGATATAGCGAAACTATAAGGGTTCCTTGTTTACTACGGAACCCTAAAAAAAAAGTTGGAGGAAAATATGCGTCACATCCACGCAAAACGGCCATCGCTCAGCATAATGCTGCGACCCTATGCGAGGCAGAGCCGCAGCGCTGATTTCCAAAAAAAAAACGCTATATAAATTACCATCGACACGCCAAGAAGAGAAGAGAACCTCAGACTTCTAATACACACAAAAAAAAGTAGTACGGACAAAGTATACTACACATCAGCGTACATATGAACTCGCCCTTCTTATACCAGAGTCTCTCACTCTCAGTATGTTAAAGAACACGTCAGTTCCTTCATTATACTAAAAATGATATAAAGTTAAAACACACTGTGTACGGTTAGCAAAAAGATTGCATTGTTCACGCCCTAATACTGCTCGCGTAAATGCAAAGGCGTATAATTTCAGTCGGCCATGTTTTTTCCAACGCTACCTCTCGTTAGAACTATACAGAGATGTTGTAGCGTCAGCATAAAAAGTTCCACTTGAATGGGCCGGTGTTTGCTAAAAACGAACGTAGCGTCAGCAGAAAGTTAATTAATATTTGGACTTTTGTTTGAAAGGGAATACAATAAGGGTAAGCCTGTGAGAATTTGAGTGGAAAATAGCTTTGTTAATTTATCATGTAAAATCTATATGCTAGAAAATAAGATAAGCCAAGACAATGCCTTAATTTCAAGACTAAAATCGACTAAATTTTTTTTTGACATACACCAATCAACGTTCCTCTAAACGTTAACAACTCGACACAAATCTTTCCTTAGCGTCACACCTACAAAAGCAAGAAACACCTAGAATGACTGAAATGTGTGCATAGACATGAGTCTATGAATACATTTCAGTCGATTTCAAATGTAAATATACACATTTACATGATAGCTGGAACTTGCAGGGTGGCAGACAAACGTGCTCTCAAACTTAGATACGGTCAGTTGTAACACTTCAACGAAAATCGACCTTACTACAATGCAATAAAGCCGCTGTTAAAGTCAAATTGCAACCGGAGACGTGAGATTAACTGGTAGCCGACGAAAACGTGACCGGGACACTAAATGCCAAATGGTACCTCACTCATCGACTTGCCCAGTCGCCATTTCACTAAAAAGCTTCCACATTTGAATTCCACATGTGTGCATAAACTTCGTTAAATTAATAAAACATTACCATGAGTTTGCCGACCGTACCCGGTCTTGTAAAGGTCAGAAGCACTGTTTACTTTGCTCTCTAGCGTACATGGTAGCCTGGTAGATGTATACAAACATTGCGAAAAAGATACTTGACTATAGCAGAGCTAAATTTTATTATGAAATTAAAATGGTCTCTACGAGTTTATTTCAGTCTGGGTAGGCTTTTTTATAATAATTTCAGAAACTTCATAGACATGATGTGAAGGTATAGACAACTTATAGCAATAAAACAAAAAAATAAATCGTAACCTAAATTCAGAGAGCAGCCGGTCGATTCTGTAAAAATCTCACCGTGAAAACTTAGGTGAAGTGAGCTCAAAGTTAGCTGTCATTTGTGTGGTCTAAAAGCAAATCCGCCACTGTTGGTCTAAAATTAGACCAACAGTGGTGGATTTGCTTTTGGACCCCACATTTCACCTGCCCAGTGGTAACGGCCGCGATTTACGAGTTGTAGGTCGTAGGTGTACTTTGTGTAAATGGTTTCATCACCACTGCTCTTAAAACAGTGAAGGAAAACATCGTGAGGAAATCGGCATGTCGCAGAACCAAAAATTTTAAGACATGTGACATCTACCAACCCGCACTGGGCCCGCGGGGTGGATTACGGCCCACTACCTCTAATCGAGAGGACGCCTTTCCCAACAGTGGGAAAATTATATAGGCTTGTTATGCTTATGTTTTATACCTAAAATCATAATTTTAAAAACAGCTCGTGTACCACGTATTCCTTGAAATTATGATATAAAATATATATTTTTTTGTATTTATTAGAAACCCACTACTTTTTGCCAGCGGCTTTGCCCCCGTTTTTGTCGGAAATGATCCCACGCGAAAGTACTTTTGGAATAAAAACTATAATATATGTGTTAATCCAGGTTATAAACTATCTGTCTGCCAAATTTCATCCAAATCCATGCAGCCGTGTTTGCGTGATTGTGTATCAAACTTCAAACATCTAAATATACAAACAAATATTCATAGTTTGTTTGTTTATTTCTTGTTACGCTTTCACGCTAAAACGGCTGAACATATTTGCATGGAATTTGGCACATGAGTAGACTATGACTAAGAAAAGCTCATTCGCCAGTGTACCAATAAATTATATCAAACTGCGCAAAGACCAATCAGATTTAGCTCCCGACACGGCGCAAAGGCAACGGCTTCCTAGTTACCAAGAACGTTCGTGTTTAAGATGACACGTTTATAGCCTCATGCAAAACTCATAAAATTTTACGGCTTTGGTATCAAGTATACGTACGCGTTATGAAGGTGTCATCTATAATCCTATTAAAAACTTTTGTCAATTGAAATAATAAAAAACCGGCCAAGTGCGAGTCGGACCACGCACAATGAAGGGTTCCGTAGTTGGGGGTGAATTTATCCCAAGAACAAACTTAACATTGAAGTTCAAAAACATGTTCTCCCATACGGAATGTATCGGAGATCATGTTTTTCAAATTGCAAGTTTAAGTTGGTCGATTATTACTCGTAAACCTATAGGTTTACGAGTAATAATCGACCAACTAAAACCAACGAATCGACCAACTAACGAATTTAAAAGGAAAACTATAACAGCTAAGTAGCCTGTGTACAGCCTACTTAGCTGTTATAGTTTTCCTTTTAAATTAGTTATATCTACTGCTGTGAATTTTTTCAGATTTCCAAAACCAACCATTTAGCTGGCAGGGGGGGGGGGGACACTTGACTCAGGTCTTGGTTCCTTGTTTACTACGGAACCCTAAAAAGCGGCCAGATGCGAGTCGAATTCGCATACGAAGGGTTCTGTACCACCGGACAATATTTAACGCTACATTTAAAAAAATACTTTTTACTGGCATGAGGAACAGGGTGTAAAGTTCACTCATCCACCATAGAAAAGGGACAATCCTCCGACAAGACGGGTGTCGTTTCTGACGGGCAGCTGCCCAGAGGTTGAACTCGGGAGCCTGTATATATGTCCATCGCGTGGTAAACTCTAATTGCGCGATGCAGGACTTGTGTGACGTCAGGATGTTGTGTGACGTCAGGTCTTTGATGCGTTGTGGCGATGTAGATACCGCCACAACTTTAACTAAATAAAAACTAGGTTCTTGTGGTGTCCCTTTTAATTTTTACTTTATTTTGTTTGTATTATTTAATGTTATAGCGGTGTAATTTCAAGTGTCTACCACCTATTATTGTTCAAAAGATACAGCCCTGTGTCAGACGGACGGACTGACGGCGGAGTAATAGTCCCGTTGGCACGCTTTAGGTAGGGCATCCTAAAAACAATCTGGAGTTTTGTTGTGTTTTTATTAGGTCTGGGCCAATGCCTGGGGTTGCGGGTTTGTCTGAAAGGGATATCGCGACCCCGGCACACAGGCAACGGAAGGAACACGGGTGGGTTTTAGTCAGTAAAAGTCTGACACGCCCTCCCGCTCCGCCCAGAGCGGGAGAAGTTATTTGATAATTTACCACACTCAAAAAAAAAAAAAAATGTCTGTAGCAAATTTTTGTACCCAAAATTATATTGAAGAACATTGCCCGTAGGAATAATAAAAACTTTTAGACCTTCTTGTTGGAATTTGAACATCACGAAAAACCTTATTACAACAACATTAACATCACACTTGTAATCCTCGAAGAGTTACACAGAGATGTGCCTATAGTACATTTGACAAAATATTTTTAAGTCCCATGTAACAGGGGGCGAGCCTATTGCCATCAACCGCAAAGGTCCAGATTCCGGGCTGTAACTGAGAAATTCCTGATTGAAAAAACCTTTTGTTAAAGTAAATTTTTGTAAATAAAAACAGCCCAGACCGAACAGCAGGTGTGCCTAAAGTTGTTGGAAGGCCAGCACAGTAATTTAACATACAAATAAGCCTACATGTATTTACTTTCTGCCACTGGTGTACGTTTGCAAAAATGACCTGCGTAATAAAATATTCTTGGGTAGGTATATAGTAGAAGGTTGTTAGCTTGTGGTGGACACTTACTGTTCTAAGCTCAGCTTAGTTATAAATATCACATTATAGGCCTATGATTATGTCTTAGATAGAATAGATAAATTACGGAACCCTAAAAAGACAACTAGAATCATTCAGATTTGCTGAATTCGTTTTCTCCTCTACCAATCGTTATTTTTGCTGGCAAAGTTTATTTTGTTTATAACTATGTATTAGTTATTTTTTCTTTTTCAAGTTGCCTTATGTTGCACCTGCCATGTTTTGTCTCTGCATCAAAATGGTCGAGCTGAATGGTGCTGATCCACGCGTCATATTCGTGAACGGGCGCCGACAGTTGTAGCTGGTCATCTCTTATCTCCCAGGGCTTATTTTTAATCTTATATTTTGAATTATTTTGATTATTTTTTGTACATTGTTCTCACATATAGAAGCAACAAGAATAATGTACCCAGGATTTTGTAATTTTCTATATTTAAAAGCACTCTTTTAAATTCCTTGGAGTTTCTTGTCCGTTCTTCTCCATAAAGATCTACGTTTTATAATGGGCAACTAGCTTCAACTTTCTGACTAACTGACCGACTGTTTGACAATTCAAAAGTGCCTGTAAATGGTTTAATTGAAATAAATGCTTTGAGTTTGAGTTTTAGTTTGCATCAGCCTAAGGTTCACTGGTAGAAAATGCCTCAGGCATTAAGTCCACCTTAGTACAGTATTTTTTTACTTGTGCGTAACGTTTTAATAAATAAAACGATATGGTCTTCTATTGTCTAATTTTAATCCCTTGTATTAGCCCAGTCAATATCGACACAAAAAAAACGTCGCAAACGCGCATTTTTTTACATATTGTTAGGTCCCCTGAGATAGTTAATATCCAAGTTTGCAACCCTTTTTTTTTTTTTTTTTTTTGGATGGGAAATTATCAAATAACTTCTCCCGCTCTGGGTGGAGCGGGAGGGCGTGTCAGACTTTTACTGACTAAAACCCACCCGTGTTCCTTCCGTTGCCTGTGTGCCGAGGTCGCGATATCCCTTTCAGACAAACCCGCAACCCCGGCAGGCATTGGCCCTTCCGGACCCCGTCAGTTGGTGCTGACATCTCTTTGAGGCGCGCGTGGAACACAACGCGCCGTCGACCCGGGCCTGGTCCCTATCGGACGGCGAGCTACCCATTGCTCACCGTCCGCAAGCCCGCGCCTACGGTGGCCGGAAGTCGGCTCTCGACTCCCGACGCCCGGGGCGTCTCCTGCGGCGACTAGGGGCGCGAGGGGGCGCATTTTGCCTCTCCCTCGCGCGCTCCGCCTCCTCCTTCGCGAGCATTACTGCTTCGCAGAAGGAGGTGACGGCCTCCCATGCACTCTCGCTCCGGACCATGGCCTGAACCAGGGCCGGACGCGAGAGATCGCCGCCGCCGATCGCCTCCGTGAGGACACGGCGGTGCTCCGCCCAAGCTGGGCAGACCTCCACCGTATGCTCCACCGTGTCCTCCGGGCGATCCACACAGTGGTGACACCCGGGCGTTTCCTCCCGCTTTATTCTGAACAGGAACCTCCCGAAACAACCATGTCCGGTGAGGACCTGTGTCAGGCGGAAGGTGAGGACGCCGTGGCGCCTCTCTAGCCACTCCTCAAAGAGGGGACTTATCGCCACAATTGTGGCGTGCCCAGCGCTGGGTTGCGACAATCGCACTCTCCATGCCGCCATGAGATCCCGCCGGAGCTCTGTCCGCTGTGCCGCGATTTCTCGCGGCAGCGGAGTTACGCCCCGGCGTTTCGCCTCCTCGCGCAACTCCCACATGTGCGCGAGGACTTTTGCCTCCAGATCCCATGGCGGTAGTCCGGCAAGGAGGCTCGCCGCCTCACGGGAGACCGTGCGGTATCCTCGTACCAGCCTGATGGCCATGACCCTTTGGGACGCGTTCAACCGCTGGGCTGGTCGCAGCCTTAATGAACGCGCCCACACCGGTGCCCCGTAAAGGGCCATGGACCGCACGATCCCCGCGTAGAGCCTCCGGCAGGAGGCGTTTGGACCCCCTAGATTGGGCAGAAGCCGCTTCAAAGCAGCCCCTGCCCCCTGCAGTTTGGGAGCCAAACGTCGGAAGTGCTCCACGAAGTTCCACCGGCTGTCGAGGACGAGTCCCAGGTACTTCATCGTCGACTCGACACCGATGTGAACCCCTCCTGCCGTTATCCGGGAACCCGACAGTGGCGCGTTCCGAGGACCATAGAAACACATGGCCTCGGACTTGTGCAAGGCCACCTCGAGTCCCAATTGCCGGATCCTATCGACGATTGTCGCAACCCCGCGTGTCGCCAGTTCGGCCGCCGCCTCATGCGACCTCCCCTGCGCCAGGACCAGCGTGTCGTCAGCGTAGCAGACTACACTGACGCCGCTAGGGAGGTCGGCGCGCAGCACCCAGTCGTAGCCGATGTCCCACAGATGCGGCCCCAGCACCGATCCCTGTGGGACACCGCACGACATCTCTCGCCGGTTCCACTCTCCGTGGTGACCGGGGTAGATGACGGCCCTGTCCGTCAAATAGGCCTCGACCACTCGACAGAGGTAGGTCGGCATCCGGTGATACCGGAGTGCCTCCCTAATGCAACTCCAGGGCAGGGTATTGAAGGCATTGGCGATGTCAAGAGACACCGCCAAGACGACCCCACCCCGGGCAATAGCATCCCCCGTCGTGAGGGCTCGAACGCGCATGATGGCATCCACCGTAGAGCGCCCCTTGCGGAAACCAAACTGGCTCTCCGCCAAGTCCGGTCCCACTCGCACCAGCCGCCCGACAAGGCGGTCTGCAATCACTCTTTCAAAGAGCTTGCCCACCTCGTCGAGCAGCACAATGGGCCGGTAAGCGGACGGAGAGTCCGCCGGGCGCCCCGGCTTTTTGATGAGGACCAGTTTCCCCGTCTTCCAACGAAGCGGGAACTGGCCCCTTTCCAAGCATGCGCTTAGGAGCCCCCTTAGTCGAGGCCCGAGAGCCTCCAAGGCCAGAACCCAGGCTTTTCCAGGTAAGCCGTCGGGTCCTGGGGCGGTATTCTTGGCATTCAGCCTACGTACCGCCACTCTCAAATCTACCTCGGTCACCTCCGGAGTATCATCGTCGTCGTCACTATAGTGGTCCGCATTGGGCACCGCAGAAGGCGGAGCCATGGGCGGGGGAGTATATTCCCCCCGCGAAGGGAACAGAGCGCTCACCACGTCCTCCACAAGTTTGCAACCCTGAAAACTCAAACTCAAACTCAAACTCAAAGCATTTATTTCAATTAAACCATTTACAGGCACTGTTGAATTGTCAAATAGTCGGTCAGTTAGTCAGAAAGTTGAAGCTAGTTGCCCAGTTCCAAAACGTAGATCTTCATGGAGAAGAACGGGCAAGAAACTCCAGAACGTTGGGCTACTCTCATGGTGGTCGAAAAACTGCGAAGTTCTGGCACTTGTTTCAGTTTTTTTAAATAATATGCCTTAAGGACATGTTTCACGGTAGAGCCGTTCTCCAGTGATGATCTTTCATACATGCAGCAATGATTTAAAAAAAAACATTTATTTCAGGTACCTCATAACCCATATTAGAAATCTTTTTTAAATCACACATCAATTTGTGTTGATATTGTATTTATTCGTGGAATTTATTTGTAAATTCCACGAATAAATACAATATCAACGCAAATACAACATAATTTTTTAGGGTTCCGTAGTCAATAAGGAACTCTTATAGTTTTGCCATGTCCGTCCGTCTGTCCGCGGGTTAGGTCAGAGACACTTAGGACCAGTAATAGTAATTAGTAACGCCGACAAACTGGTAAAATAAAATCATGTTTTTTTTTTTGTATTCCCTCACTACACGTGCAGTGGGAATGTTTTTTCTCGTCTGTCCCTTGGTGTGTCGTTGGAAAGATCTTTCAAAAATATTGTAAGTGTGTGAAAACCATTTTTGGATTGAGGTATCCGTTTACCTTTAAATTGCTAACTTTTGTTAGAGTCAAGTGTTCTTTTACTGGCAAGGGGATGTTTCTGGTTATGTGAAAAAAATACAGCAGTGGTATCTATAACGAAGATAAAAGAAAAACTATCACAGCTAAGTAGGCTTAACAAGTTAACGAGTAATAGTCGACCAACTTACATTTGCAGTTGCAAAAACATGTTCTGTATGGGAGAACATGTTTTCAACTACAATGATAAGTTTGTTTTAGGGATAAATTCATCTCAATTACGGAACCCTTCATTGTGCGTGGTCCGACACTCACTTGGCCGATTTTTATGTATGTAGATTAGTATATTTTTCTAATATATAAAATTCTCGTGTCACATTGTTAGTAACAAAATTCCTCCGAAACGGCTTGACCGATTCTTATGAAATTTTGTATGTATATTCAGAAGGTCTGAGAATAGGACGCTAACTATTTTTTATACCCCTAAGTGATAAGGGTAGTCAACCCCAAATTTTTATTTTTATTTTTTTCGGCAATTTTTTTAATGATTTGGCATTAAAAAACAAACAAACCTACATTTTCACCCTTCTACCACCAACCCCTATTTTTAATAGCGATATTAGTACTGTAGGTAGTTAGGTAGGTAAGTAGGTAGGTAGGTAAGGTAGGATAGGGTAGGTAGATAGGAAGGTAGGTGCGCCGTAGGTAAGTACTTAGTGCTACCCGAGCGAAGCCGGGGCTGGCAGCTAATAGAAGTATAGATATACTTTGGTTAAAGAATTAGGAAAGAAATACGTACCAGGAATGTATAAGTATAAAAATAAATAAATCTACGTCTACGTGCCTCATTTGGGCTTAAAAAGCCTTCCTAGAAGCATTGGGCTATTCACCAGGCTTTTTACAGAGGATTTTCTTTAGATAAGCCAGACCTGCATTAGCAAAATGTCCCGCGAAATAAAATACACTGGGTTCCTCCAGCCTGCTCTAAAAGTTTTCTAAAGGTTAGCAGAGTTGTATATAACAAGTAAATAGGCCTCTATACAGGTTGTATCAGAAAGGATAAAGGTGTCGTGGGACACCCGACTGGACAAAGTTCCTTTCGCTGTATATATATACTATTACATGAGCAATATTTATATTTATATATTTGTAATCACGTTCTCGAAAATGGCTCTAACGATTTCGATGGAAGTTGCAATATAGGGGTTTACGGGGGTGAAAAATTGAGGTAGGTCTAATTTCTGGGAAAATTCGCATTTTGCGTATTTTCACGGGGCAGAGCTCGGTTGGCTACCTTAGACCACTTTTAAAGATATTAATACAAAATATAACTTTATTGACTACTGAAAAAGATACACATTTAATTGAGATAATTCGAAAATTCCGCGGCGTCGCGTTAAGCCGCGAGACACCTCGCGAAAGACATCACGACGCAGCGCTTCTCCGCCGGGAGGCGTGGCGTGGCGTGCAAGAGCGGCGCGCGCTGCACCTCGCGAAGCCGCGTGACACAGCGCGACGCAGCGCCGCAGGTGCAGCCTGAAGCTGTTGTGGCAACTTGACTCTATTATTAGCTAGCCGGGCAGTAGCTCGCGGCGAACGTGGACATGTTCCGCTGCGCCGCGCCGTGTATCGTTACGCAGCCAGGCGTGGCGCTGCCAGCGACTTCACGATGCGCCTCGTGACGTTGCGATGCGTCTCGCGGCACCGCGCTGCGCAGCGTAAAACCACTGGCATCTTCAAGCATCGTCGCGTCGCGTCACGTCTCCGTGTGAACTGACCGTTACACAATAATTTCCCACAACGAGCTATTATTACACTATCTTGGCAACCTTGTTTATTTTACCCCAGTAAGCAGGCTACCCTACATAGATTGTAGGGGAACTATAAATATTATTTATCACAGGGATGCCTTGTATAATAGAGTGGAAAATGTGTCTATGGTAGCAAATGCTTGGGTATAATATAGTGGAGATAATATAAAAATTATGTCAATATATTATATTGACATAATATTGCCTGCGGTTTGACTTGTATAAGCAGGTATGACTTGTATACAGATGCTTCACTCGTGAATGGTTCATTTGAGTGAATGTAAATTTTTGTTTCACACGACAGCGACGAATCTGCTCCTTTAATTTTGATTTTCAATCATTCAGTTGGCGACTGAAAGATGCCGAGTTCCGATATCCAACATGGTTACATCGGTTCATTAATGAATTAATTTTTAACTATGTGTAAAAATCGAGGATTTGGTCCTTCTGTGCGGTTCATACAATGCAAATTCTTTTAGCCGTTTATGCGTAATCTTCACAAAATGTTACGTTTAATAAGAAAACAAGTTTTTAACAACTCAACCAATTCCGCAAAAAGACACGACGAACTAACTTTACCCGAGTCAAGACTGTATAAAATATATTCGTAGCACATTTTAAAAAATCTATCATGAAAACATCACAGACTCAAGTTCTTAATTCAAACCAAGGAATTATGCGCCAAAATTAAATCAATTCTAAAATTGAACTCCATAGTCCTATAAACCCTGTACCTACCTCACGTAATTCCAAGTCATTCTATAAAAAAGTTTAAGGTTACTCTGTGGTTTTCATTAAGGTGCGCGCTCACGAGACGTCTCGATGACATTCCACAGATAAGATAAGTCGCGAAGACAGAATAAATTGTTACAGGGAACGAAATGATGATGGTTCTGTAGAACTGAAATGATTTATGTTTAGGATCTTGCATTATTTGTGTTAAATATGGTTATGTTCGTGTCACAGGTATTCTTTGAAACAGTAGTAGTTAATGCATCCATAATAAATCAATAACATGCAGTGCATGTTACCTAAAATAATCATAATTTAGCTTTGCTTTGCATTATTTATGCACGCACGGTGATGCCTACGGATAAATTTTCATGTTATTTAATCATATTTATTCATTTAATTCGTTGTATAGTTGTATTATATTCTAAGTACTGTTTATTTTATTTTGTTACCTATTTATTATTTACAAATCATTGAACCTGACTTGATTTCCTCCACTGAAAATCAGCGCTGTGCTGGGGGCCCCCATTGCACAGCATCATGCTGAGTTGAAAACTATTTGTCACAGTTATGACGTGCAGCTGCCGACTATTTCTGTTTTATACTTGTGAGTAATTAGATCTATTTTGTTTTCTACTTACCTACAATTGTGTTTTTGTATGCACGTGTTTCTGTGACAAATAAACCAATTTTTCTTTCTTTCTTTGCCATTTTGCAACGAAATTGAATCAACTCAAGGATAGATACTATAAAAACACAATATAACACATATAATATAATATAACACCCTGTTACACCTCATTCCAAGTCTTTCTATTAAAAAGTTTAAGGTTTTCATCATTAAGGTGACATTCCACAGATAAGATAAGTCGCGAAGACATCTGCTGAATAAATTGTTACAGGGAACGAAATGGTGATGGTTCTGTACGACTGAAAAGATTTATGTAGAATGGGGAGAATCTTGTTCTGTGTAAAATATGGTTATTTTGCAGTCGCAAATATTTTATAAGCAGCTATTTTACCAGCATCCGTAGTTATTCGTTACAATGTCTTTTCATATAATAAAGATGTAATGTAATTTCTGTACAGCACAACTATTTTCTTTATAGCCCTCGGTAAACTTCGTGATTCGTCAGTCGTCAGTTAACTATTAGTTGCCCTTTGCACGTGGTGCTTGTACGTATTTACTCCTACTGCTGCGTCCGCGTTGCCGTCAATCATAATTACCAAGTACAAAGGGCAACTGACAGAAATCCGACGACAGACGAAACACGAAGTTTGCCGATGGACATTAAGAAAATAGTTGTACTGTACAATCTGTACATACAGTTCAAAATAAAGAATTCAACAAAAGTAAGCTCGCCTGTATTAATTAAAAATAATTATCAGATCTCGTAACTAATTTCTGTGTGTACCAACAAACAACAACCAACGTTTTTTTTTTAACAACCTTTATTATACCGAGACCAATTATTTACTCTAGTGACACACATATTTGTAATAAATCAAAAATAATAGGTGTAAAAATATTCATAGGTACGCCTGGAAATGGAAAAATTATAAATGTAAACATAAATCAAGTTTTTAATTATTTTTTTATAAAACGCCTGACATTTCTAGATTATAGGCATAACTAATATTTATTATAAGTGGTCAGCAACGAAAGTCGTTAAAATGCTAAAAGAAAATACATACACGAAGGAATGTTGAATGTTGAGTGTATTGAATAATATTGTGGCAATTATGATAATTGAAAAATAACAGTGTTAATCGAGTTTCGTTGCTGACCGTTCCATTAATACTGGATTATTTGAGTAGTTTTTCAAGTATAAAATTATAGTTGTTGCATTTTAGCATGGCTATAGCGGTCATTGCCCTTTCCCTAATATCTCGTCTCGTATGAACTCAAATAATAAATTATGTATAGTTTTTCGTAACATTTTGAAGGTCACGATTAATATTGATTCAAAAAGTGAACAACTTACTACACACTTTACTTTTTATTGTATTTCACACACCAATTTTTTATTTTATTTAATATATAATTCTGTATCTATCTATCCGTGACATCACTGCGAGCCCTATAAGAATATCAGCGCTGCGAAATTTATTTTTTAAAATGTCGCAGCATCAAGCTGAGATAGTAGCGTTTTGGCCTCGCACAGGACTGCTTTAAATTTAAATTTTACTTTGTTTTTTTATTTATGTTGTTTTTAAGTTTAATTTGTGATTTCCTGTGCGAGTCTTAATAAATACTTTTTCTTTCTTTCTTTCTAATTTTATTTCAGTTATTGAAATAAAAATTCTAGAAAATGTACGTGGGTCAATGACCGCTATTGCCATGCTAAAACGCGACAACTATAACTTAACACACTTACTCCCAAAGGAATTCGAAACCTTTCCGCTTTTTGAGGCCTTTTCACAGAAAAGGCAGAGAACCCTTTTGGGAGTGTTTGCGAAAAATAACTATGAAATAGTCGAGAAGCTTAGGGAATTTAGTGAGGACATTCCATTGATGGTAGGCCCTCCGTTTCTATATATTTTCATGTTTAATTTTCCGGACGGTTGACGTGTTTAGTGGCTAGACCGAAATATTTTTGCATAGCTGTCTTGTGAGCGAAGCATAATAAAGGCAAAAATTTAAATCGTTAGATTCGTCTTACCGCGTCAAAAGATAGTCGCGTTTCGCTACCTTTGCCTTTTGACACCTCTAACACACAATGACACAGTGAGTTGGCTTGATTGTCATGGAAATGCTAATAATAATGTGTGAGCTCACTCTTCTCAGTACGGACACCTTTTCGCGCAATTGAGCGCAAATCTAGCGATTTAAATCTTTATATACCTAAACGGTGATTTTTAGAACAGTAAGGATATATAATACCAATCCGCGCTGGGATCGCATAATGGATTTTGGCCCATTATTTTTAACAGATAGGAGGCCTGTGTCCCGGAAGTGAGAACGTTATAGGGTGCTTATGCGTATGAGTCAAGGATAAAATACACTTTTGGTATAGAGTCACTTCTGTAATCTTAAGAGAGGCTGGCACAAGTTACTCCTACGCAATAGGTATCTTTGTCTAGATTGAGAACGAACTTCATCAAGGAAACTGAATTCGATCAACACTTCTAAACGGCGTTCAACACCTGTCAGTGTCAATATTCCACAACAATGATGACACTGACAGCTCTTGAACGCGGCTTAAGCTGGGGACAAATTATCGGACGCGTCCGTAAGCCGCGGCTGACAGTCGCGACCAACAGACGTCCGAACGCTCAAGGGCACGTCCGCGACTTACGACCGATAGTTTGCACAGTGTAGTGCTAAATGTACTATCCAGATACAAATAAGCCGCGACTCTCAGCCGCGGCTTACGGACGCGTCTGATAATTTCTTCCCAGCTTTAGATGCATTGATCGCGTCCAGTTTCGCACTAAGTCTTGTGTGATAAGGGCATGGTAAAAGTTTGACCATTACGTCGCAAGATCACAGGGCTACCTAACAAAAATAACAATTATTCCTGGTTTCAATAGATAAGATATTTTGAAGATTCCATATGAGTTAAGTTGACATTAAATCACTAACCTATTACAGGCCAACTTTAATTACGATTCCGGTTGTCCTGGGAACCAAACACGAAAACAATACATAACAATTAGGCAAGAATTGAAAACGTAAGTAAAATTAATTATTTAAACAGGTTCCGGCCCCGACTAAGTGCTCGGCGACACGACGCCATCGCCGCGCCGCCATCGCGCTGTCGGCACGCCGCCGCCGCGCGGTCGCCGCGCCTTCACCGCTTCATTTTACCATATCACTCTACAATCCGTGGCGGCGGCGCGGTGGCTGTAGGCAGTGGGGTGGCGACGTTGCTTATACGCAGCTTAGAGGCGCGGCGGCAGAGCGGTGGCGGCGCGGTGGCGGTGCAGTGGCGGCGCGGCCACGACGTCGTTTCGCCGAGCACTTACGGGGACAGGCAGGCCCTACCACTACCTTGTGTAAATAATTTCATCACCACTGCTCTCAAAACGGTGAAGGAAAACATTGTGAGGAAACCGGCATGTCCTAGAACCAAAAATTTGAAGACATGTGGCATCTACCAACCCGACTGCACCCGCGTGACAGATTACAGCCCAGTCCCTGGAAGACCTGTGTCCCAGCAGTGGGAACATTAAATGCTGATTATGCTACACATTTCCTTGAGACTCACCCACAGACCAGCAGTGCTATTCTGTAACCATCTCACCGTGAAAACTTAGGTGAAGTGAGCGTGGAGTGAGCTGTCATTTCACAGGGATTGACACTATTGACAGCTCACTTCACCCAAGTTTCACGGTGAGATGTTTACAGAATAGTATGGCTGCTATCTAATTACGCAACACATTTTCGTTGACAATTCCGACTAATCTGTTTCAATTTGACAGGTCAACAACATTCATTGTGTTATTTACGTTGTTGAGCACATATTTTTTTCGAACGTACGAAGCAATGGATTAGCAATCTGTTTCAAAACGATTCAGATTCTGATTCATCGTGTATTATGTAATTAGGGTACGGGTAAGCTTGGCTCAAAAGGGAGGAGGCCTATACTGACCAGCGGGTGGAACAATGAGATGATGATGTCATATTTCCTCGTTATGTGGACAAAAACAAGGTACTGTTGATCTTGAACAAACAAACAAGAGTCTAAGCTAAAATATAGCGGGAAACTTTCATCTATCTGACCCGAATGTCGAGGTTTACGTGTGCCTAGGACAATTAGTGTCGTCGTATGCGGCCGGCCGAGAATAGGACCCTACATCTTTCACGCGGTATATTGTGGGGGGCGGATAGTGAGCGGGATATTTGATTTTATTACGCTCAAACACTTTTGGAACAGTGAGGGTGAATCTGTTCTTTGTCGTAACGTAATGTCGAAAGATCGTGCTTGAACAAACATTTGTTATGATGTTGGGAGTGGATGGAAAAGAGAATTTTCGTTAGTGGAGAGTTAATTTGTGGGAAATTTAATGGAATGAACAATAGAAACGTCGTAATACACTTATTGGCGGTTCCTTCCGAAATTTCGTAGTAAAAACATATTCATAATTTAAATATTTAATTTTATAATAAATAATATTTAAAAAAAAATATCGCCGCATTATGCTAAAATAGGATGCTAGAGGCCTTGTTGGCCTCGCACAGGTCGTTATTATTCTGTTACTTTTTAAAAGCTCCTTTTTTGTTGTAATTTTTATAATTTTTTATTATTATTTACTGTTTGTATTTCCTGTGCGCGTCCCAAATAAAATGTTTTTCTTCATTTCTTTTTTTCTTTCATAATTCATGAAAAATTTAGATTCTTGTTGATCGCAAAAGTTTCCCTCGACTCCTCAAACAAAATGACGCAATACCTTCGATTCGACTAGGAAGTGTACATACTTATTGCAAACACAGAAAAACAACAAACATCTATATACTTCCCGCGCCAGTTAAAAGACAATCCACAAAGATACAAACCACTCTACAGAACCCTAAAAGCTTGAAACCACAAGACGTTCTAATTTTACACCCCCTAGGGAAGGGAATGATCATTTTATTCCGTTACCCGGCTTGTAAACGAGCGCCCACCTTTATCTTAATGAGCACTTGCACTCGGCTCATTTGCGTGCCAGTTGTCAGATTGTGCCAGTTCCCAGTCCGCCACATTCTTTGGCATCTGCCAGGTTGCCACTAGAGATGCGCTTGGAGGGGTGAAACGTGTTTTATGCGAAATTTCGGCAGTTATTTTTGGATGGAATGGATGTTGGGAAGGTGCTCGGATTTGGAGTTAAATGGATGACTTCCATTACTGAGATTGGGCTTTTGGTTAATTGCTACAAATGTCAAGAGGATTTTCTATCATCACCACGCTCGCTGGTCAAACGAAACGAATTAGTGATTACCTGTAGGTAATCAATCACTAATTCGTGTTCACTAATTCACAAACTGTAGTTTGTTGTAGTTAAAAGTAGATCGCGTATCGGCAAGCGTAGTGTGGGACGCCCCCCATCTAGATGGAGCGACGACCTTAAAAAGCTGGCTGGGACAGACTGGATGCGGACGGTGGAGGACAGGATGTTGTGGCGCAGCGTATGACCAGCAGTGGACTGCGATTGACTGATTGAATAATCAGGCGAGGACGCTGCTGCCTATCGACGTCATCCATTACTTTCTAAGCCGCCATTTGGGGTATTATTATTTAGAAAGAAAGAAACGTTTATTTGGACACAGTACGTGAAACACAAAAAACAAACAAACTAAAAGTGAAAGTAATCTTTGACAATAAATGTGTGCTTCACGGCTGCGCCAAAAAGGTTCATTTCAGCATTAATGCCAGACAAATGCTGTCTGACGCTGGAACCAGACGATTTACTAGGAACTACACGGAGCTGTAAGTTATGCAGAAGTCGAATATTACAACCAATGAAACTGAACGCGATCAGGGCAGCTAAACTGCGTTTAGGAGCTGTCAGTGTCAAAATTCCATAACAATAATGACAGTGACGGCTCTTGAACGCGGTTTAGATGTGCTGATCGCGTTCAGATCAATGCTATGTAGTTATGAAAAAAAAAAAAAAACTCTTTTAGAATTGCGTCCCTTTTTTTTTTTTTTTTGAGGCTGGGAAATTATCAAATAACTTCTCCCGCTCTGGGCGGAGCGGGAGGGCGTGTCAGACTCTTACTGACTAAAACCCACCCGTGTTCCTTCCGTTGCCTGTGTGCCGGGGTCGCGATATCCCTTTCGGACAAATCCGCAACCCCGGCAGGCATTGGCCCTTCCGGACCCCGTCAGTTGGTGCTGACATCTCTTTGAGGCGCGCGTGGAACACAACGCGCCGTCGACCCGGGCCTGGTCCCTATCGGACGGCGAGGTACCCATTGCTCACCGTCCGCAAGCCCGCGCCTACGGTGGCCGGAAGTCGGCTCGCGACTCCCGACGCCCGGGGCGTCTCCTGCGGCGACTAGGGGCGCGAGGGCGCGCATTTTGCCTCTCCCTCGCGCGCTCCGCCTCCTCCTTTGCGAGCATTACTGCTTCGCAGAAGGAGGTGACGGCCTCCCATGCACTCTCGCTCCGGACCATGGCCTGAACCAGGCCGGACGCGAGAGATCGCCGCCGCCGATCGCCTCCGTGAGGACACGGCGGTGCTCCGCCCAAGCTGGGCAGACCTCCACCGTAAAAAAACCCAACAAACAAACACCGGAAAAAAAACTTTTTTAGAATTGCGTCCCTAAAGCTTTGGTTTCCTACGAAAGCGGTGAACGGTCTCACTAAAACGACTGTCCAAATACAGAGCGTTTTTGACACCTTAATGTCAAATACTAGTGAAAATGACACCGATTTTCCTGACATCCGTTAAAATATGACGGAATCGCTTTCCTAGGAAAGCAATTCAAGCTGAAACTCAAAGCATTTATTTCAAACAAACCAATTACAGGCACTTTTGAATTGTCAAATGGTCGGTCAGATAGATGAAGCTAGTTGCCCTTTTCAAAGCGTAGTAGGTTCCTATGGAGAAGAACGGGCAAGAAACTTCACGGACACTCAATTGTTCCCTTTTTGCGAACAATTAATTTTTAAAACAATTACACACAGAAGTTTAAATAATGCTTTCTAATTAAAACAAACGAGAAGTTGTAACCGTTATGGAAAAACGGAAGTGCAATACAACTGGACTAAGAAAGGAACATTATTAAAATTATACTACTTAATAATACAACTTGTTATACGTAATTATTCTGAGTTCAAAGACAAAAGGAAATGTGTTCCTCTTTTGTTTAGTCTAGATCTACCAATGGAGCCTTATTGTATAAACCAGCTATCTAATTACGCAACACATTTTCGTTGACAATTCCGACTAATCTGTTTCAATTTTACAGGTCAACAACATTCATCGTGTTATTTACGTTGTTGAGCAGATTTTTTTTCGAACTTACGAAGCAATGGATTAACAATCTGTTTCAAAACGATTCAGATTCTGATTGATCGTGTATTACGTAATTAGGGTACAGGGCTTTCCAGACAACGGCCCGCGGCTTGTTTTCATGCGGCCCGCGACGCATGTTTTAAAGTGTAAATTAATCAGAAAATAGTTTTGGACATAAATAGTTTGGATAATAGAATTCTTTGTCAAATACTTTATAAAATCTAAGTATAGATCTTCAATGTCAGATAAGTCACTTCTTGATGCAATGCGTCTGGCAAGAACGAATGTTGACGTTGATATCGATATGATTGTTAAAACTAAACGAAGAACCAATAAACGTATAAAGAAATGATTACCCTGTAATTTTTTTACTTGAAAACTGAAAATATTTGTTTCTGCGGCCCTCCAGCATTTGCTGTCAATTTAATTAGCCCGCGAATGTATGTAGTTTGGACAGCCCTGGTATAAACTAATGACTGCACTTCCATAGTTGTAGCACAGAATAAACAAGTAGCACTATTATATCTTGGCAGTGTCAGTGACAGTCGTGGATAAATCTTCCGTGTCCGTTTGTAACTGCCGCGCACTCGGTACTTTTGTGTACTGATATACACTGAGATTTCGAAACGCGTCATTTCGGCCGTTTTTTATAAAGATAGAATACTGTTACTTATTTATACTGTGGTTGTAGGAAATAGTGGGGTATCATATAATAACACACTAACATAGCTTTTAAGTTTTTGTTCGTAACTAACTAACAAACGATAAATGGATCTTTGTTGTCTGAAAATAAATAATTTAATATCAGAAATACATGCCCGTGACTAATGACTGCCTCGTTGGTCTAGGTCGCAAGCTCTACTGCTGAGCATGAGGTCCTGGGTTCGATTCCCAGGTTAGGCAAAGTGTTATTGGGTTTTTCTATCTGGAATTTCTCAGTAGCAGCCTGTAGTCTGGAATTGTGTCCGGTTGATGCCAATAGGCTCGCCCTCTATTACATGGGTTCCTCATACCTCTAAAGACCTTATAAAATAAGGGTATTCACACGTATAAAATATGACTATTATGTACAAGCAAGTTCAATAATTAGTAACTTACCTCAATTATAAGTTACTAAAGACGCCCAGTACTTGTAGAAACTTGCTAGACCCGTAACTCACAAAGTTGCTCTCCTACGTGCACTTTGTAGAGAGCTAGTCGACATGCAGTGTGGGGAAATATCGATAAATGATGCGAAAACTTGTGCTTGCATAGAGCGAAAATATATTCATGATTTTATATTCGTAACTTTATGCACACACTTCATGTTGACAACTGCCCATTGAATCTACTTTTAGGGTTCCGTATCCGAAGGGTGGCAAACGGAACCCTATTAATAAGCCTCCACTGTCTGTCCGTCCGTGTATTGGTAGACAGTTGAAATTTTCATAGATTGTGCATTTCTATTGCCGCTATAACAACAAAAAATAAATTATTATAAATAAAAAAACGAAAGTCATTTATTCATAATAGTTTCAGAATCAGCATTTTTCGAACGTCAAAATTACATAAAACATTCCCCCAAAAACGCCCACCCTTCACCACTTCCTAGTACGTTAGCTGGGAAGAACAAGTGGCGCAACAAACTCCCCAGCAGCACAGCTGCCTGTTCAGTAAGAACTTGCTTCTATACAATAGTACCTACTTATGCAAAATAATGTACATTAGGCTACACAAAACATTAAATTAAATAATTTGCCATATGTCAGCTTGTCCACGCCAATATACCAACAAAAATCATTGAAATCTCAAGCGAAAATAAAAAGTAAACAGAACTTAATCCCCGAATGAAAGCCTCCAGACATAAGGGTTTGTAAGCACTAAAGTATATTTAAAAAAAATTGTGTTTATATTGTACGTACTGGGGCCTTACTATGACGTGTTAAAACCATCACCTTTCCGTTGTGAAATAAGGATAGTGCTATTCGTCCTGTATAGCTTCATCTCTCTCTCACACTGGAACGATGATTGCTTTAACAAGTCATAGTACAGCCCCTGTACGGAGATACGGAACATTTCGTGTGCGAGACCGACCCGCAATTGGCCGGTTTTTTTTTGTTAACCTATATGTATCCCACTGTTGGGCTAAGGAACTACTTAAGCTCAATACACACACAAAGCTGGAGCGGGTCGGGACGGTAGTACGGCCGGCTATTATTTAGGAATTACAATATACAGGGTGGCAAGGACATCGACCCGAAGCCGAAGATACCATTGGATTCAGAACATGATTCCGATTTAAATTTTCGTCGGTTATTTAAAAAAAAAACAGCTGTTTCATACTTTTTGACCGCGAAGGTATTGCACTTTTCTATGAAACAGCAGTTTTTTTTTAATAACCAACGAAATATTTCAACGCCTTGGCGTTCAGAATCATGTACTGAATCCATGGTAACAGTTTTCGCGTAGATGTCCCTGACACCGTATATACAAGCCCGCCATACTACCGTCCCGGCTTTGCGTGTGTGTTGAGCTTTAATTAGAATCTTATATTCATTCATTCACTGACACAACGCACAGACAAAGGCTGCGACCTATTTAAAAGCGATCGTCTATCTCATTTAAAGCGAGCGAATACACGATCGTTCGCGTGCTTATGTCACTTTTTGTTCGGAAAACCGAAAAGCGCCCTCTGTCGGCGCGACCACGCGTTTAGGTTCACCGAATAATAAGTTCGAACGATCGTGTATTTTTGCGACGATCGCTTTTAACACTTTCGACTCATTCAGACCCATTTTTCATAGAGCTCATACGCCATGCCGCCATACATATTGCAAGTTGACTCCAAGAGGTACACCGGCATTAGTTTGTGCTAAATTTAACCCTCGAGGAGTGTCACCGGATTTTAAATCTTGTTAAAATATCCAACAGATTTTATTTTCACAGCTTATAATGCCGAATTCGCTAAGAAAAACCTACATTTAAAATGAGCCCTTCGCGATAGATCCCGTCATCCCATATGCAACTTCAGTGAACCCTCCAGGAGGGCTCCCGGCACTGAACGTGTGCGTTGGGGTAAACCACTGGGTCTAGAAGCATGAAATGAAGCATGCAATAAAGTATTGAGATTTTGCGCAAGTGTTCTTTACATATCGAAAGTGAGCACTAAGTCAACTTCATTCCCCAAACAAGATAAATCAGGGATGAAAGTTTGAATGGAAGTTTATCATTTTTGCCGATGGGAAAACCCATCGGGCTTGTATTTCCTGATGGAACAAAAAAATCATGAATATTCAGAAAAATACGGGCGGTCACATGCCCATGGCCGGCATTGTACCTATATTACCTAGCCTGATATTACGGAGACGAGATTATGGTATCAGTAAGCTAAGATATTCCAGCTACGCAGGTAGAATTAATTAGACATGCAAGATTAACCGCAGTAACATACAACCTGGTATCTAATTACGCAACACATTTTCGTTGACAATTCCGACTAATTTGTTTCAATTTGACAGGTCAACAAGATTCATTGTGTTATTTACGTTGTTGAGCAGATATTTTTTTCGAACGTACGAAGCAATGGATTAGCAATCTGTTTCAAAACGATTCAGATTCTGATTGATCGTGTATTACGTAATTAGGGTACTGGTATATGCAGCTTTTATTGTGTAGGTACGTACTATAGAGCAACTTGCTATTAAGCGTAGGGAAAAGTAATAAGATCTTGGCGAAAATGGCGAAACAAATAACCCACGTAATACCAAAAAAATACAATAAACGACGTATATTTAGTAACCTAATCCGCGTAACTGTTCTTAATGAGTCATAAAGAACCCTGTAAGAAATCGACACGTGTGTCACCTCTCATCGAGGCATTCTCAGGATGACGATTGACTTGTTTCGAATCCGGACCCGTCAAGCAGGGACTGAAAGCGGTTACCGTTAAAGGTTAAGGTACCTCAGAAATATACCGGTACTGGTTTAAAACTTATTTAACGGTATGACGTCATACCGAAATTTAAAGGTACCTTAATTATTGGGTAATTTAGTCCCTGCCGTCAAGCGTCGAGAGCAGAGTGACTCACACTCTGCGCTCGGATTAAGTTACTAAATATACATGTCAAAATCGATAGGTCACAACAATACAATTCTTTTCCAACTACCACAAACGTTGGCCAAACGTTATCACCAACATCCTCATATCAATAAAAATAACATTTGCCGTAGTTCGTTCAACTAGATACCCTCAAAATTGAATTGAATTTTCTCAAGGAACAAACGACAAGCGTTTCGATCTAAACTTTATTAGAATTACAATATTGAGCAGAATGAGCGGCCGCCATATTGAAAAAGCGAATCGTTCGATAAATTTGAAATTCACGGACGCACAGTTCAAGAGGCAGTGGTTTAATTTTACATTGACATTGGAAATTGTAAGATGTGTGATTGCACGAGTTGTGTTGACTATATTCTGTTGAAGTATCATGATTTTCGCACAGATCCTGGCCGTAAATATGGCACGTATCAACGTTCATGAAAAAAAAAAAAAAAATTGAGCGTTTTGTCTGTCCGCTAACCCTGTGTGCCAGTCTCTTTCTAAGGGCGAATTTCAAAAATCAATTTCGAAAATGATCGCTGGTCTTGTGGTCAGTGTCAAATTGTTTTCCAACAATTATGTCACTGACAGCTTTTAAAACGCAGTTCAGGTATGCTGATCGCGTCCGGCCGGCCCTTAAGAGCGTGCATACTGAAAGTAGGCAACATCTCAAGTAGCTGTCAAATATTACGCTTTTTTATTAATTTGGCAATTTTACTGTATGGAAATATGAAATATCGCTAACTTGTGAACTGATTAAATATTTAACTTGTAGACCTACCTAAGGGACTAACGTCATCACTTTGTGAATTTAAAAAACGGCATGATAGCTATAGTTACTAGTTATTTTACAAAAATAGCCTAGGATCAAAGTGCTAATACAATTAACTATAATTTTAAACAATTAAAACATTTCGAGGGCAACCCGCATTTATCCTACTACTTCCCTTGCACCATGACAAAATGGCTTCCGAAAAATTAAAATTGACTAGCAACACTGGTTTCACTGTTCGAAAAGACTTCCAGATTTTCCTTTGTGAAAACGAACGGTTATGACG
Organism: Agrochola circellaris; assembly: GCA_914767755.1. NCBI lineage: Eukaryota > Metazoa > Arthropoda > Insecta > Lepidoptera > Noctuidae > Agrochola > Agrochola circellaris. The sequence continues at coordinate 5,836,514 of OU611850.1, read as the reverse complement.
TAAGCATTATACGGATACGCCTTGCCAACCATGAAATTGAAGTGTCTGTTTGCTGTGAGGAAATATTTGAAAATTTTTGGAGACTATTCTGTGGTAGAAGCGATAAAAGTGTGGGTAGGCTTTGTTGTTTGTCGAGATTATGGTGAGAAGAAATTGCTGTTTTTGTATTTTGATGGAGCAAGTTGACAATTTAATTAAATGGTTGTGTATTAAGTCGTGGTTTTCTCATGAGCGAGAAAAAGTTTAGAACGTCCCAAATATCTTTGACTATTCAATATAAAATTATTGGCAAAAGCCTAAAGCAAATGATTATTTCCTTAAGGCTTTTGCAACAATATTTTTTAAGTGATTGAATAATTGTTTTGTAAAGGTTAATAATCCACTAGGCAGTAATCCTAATAATCAGCCTAGAGGATTATTAACTTTAATAAAATCAATCACTTTAAATCATCTATTTTCAGGACAGATTTTTATATTTTCCTTCCGTCTAAAACTTTCTTACGAGTTCGGAACTATTCGGAAATCATCGGAACATACACAGAGCAAAACTGCATAAATACTAATAAACATGAAAGTTATTAGATAAAAAACGAGCGAGCCTTACAGTAGTCGCATATGATTTGTAACATCTGACATCTTAGTTGACAGTACCAACTTCTTGGAAAATGGGTTGGTACCATCTAACGGCCAACTCTAGCACCGCGCGCGTTCATTGGTCAAATCAAATAGCTCGCGTTTCACTGGCTTCCTGTTACACACTTCCGTTCTTTTTCGCGAAATCACTCCCACAGATTTCAGGAAAGTGAGGGGAAAGATGTTACATATTAAAAAAAAAAAATACCACATACCTTCATACAACCAATCAGGAACACCATTGTGTATAGTCCCGGGGACCCCCGATTCGGTGACACGATAGCCCGTAGAAGACCGAGGCGCTGGTCTGTAGTATATATCATAGTCTTTGACAGTGATCAGCCCGTGACCCTTCGGCGTCCAGGTGGCTAGGAGGAGTGAGGGTCCTTCAGTGATGACACCGCCTCCAACCTCATCTGGTAACGGAGTTAGGGGGTAGGATTCTCTGAGGACAAAAGAAGGAAGAATTAGTACTATTTTTGATGATCTTCTTGTATTTTTGGGTTGAATTATAAAAGAAGCTCAAGTTGTGGTGAAAAGACTTAACTAAGACGACGACGATTTTGACTAAGGGAATAAGACGGTATATGTTTTACTCTTCAATACATGATAATATCGTTTATTTGATAACCGTGTTTTGATAATTACCAATTGTTTAGTGTTAACGTTAAAGCAGGTATTTAAAAAAATTAGTACTTCCAAGAATAAGTCATTATACGAATAAAGTAGTATATGAATAAGTCTTTTGCAGAATGATGTATTATGAGAACAAGTTCTTTGAAGAATAAGCAATTCCGAGAATAGGTGCTTTTTTTGCCGTAAGCCATTTTACGAATAGATCCTATATCTAGTAAACCGACCAGGGTTATAGGTTATACAGAAACCGATACGAATCGCGCAGCTAGTCGGCTAGTTGGCCGTTGCGGTTTTAATAGTTTACCTGGTCCATGCGACCACTGGTCGTGGTCATGGCCGTCTAGTGTGCGAAGTCCCATAGGTTTGCGTGTGTTGAATAATATTTGAGTCACATATTCACATATGTGAACTGTTCCACGAATAGCACTTCACAAATGGTGGTCTCCCATTTTCAATGACTTAAAATCATCAGAAAGTACCAGGCTCACAAGTTTATGAAGAGATTCGCAATCCAACAAGACAGCATTCAAGACAAACTTGAGAAAACCTCGCGCGGTCCATCACTCCTTGAGCACATAGTCACGTTTAAACGGCTACCAAGGGAAGGAATAGCAATTTTAGACAATATATAAATTATTCCCTACTTTAAAAACTCTTGGAGTACCTAGCAACACCTCGTCATCATCTGCATAGCCTTTTCCCAAATAAAGTCGGGTTCTAGTTCACCCGGATGCAGCTGAATACCAGTATTTTACATGGAGCGACTGCCTAACTGACCTCCACAACGCAGTAACTGGGTAATACGATACCGCTTGATAAGACTGGTTGTCAGACTTTCGGGCTTCTGATGACCCGTAAAGACCGTCAAAGATCCACGAGTGTCAGCCGTGGCCAACCGGTTAACGTGCCTTTCAAAGCACGGAGGAGTCTCCGGTATGTAAAGATGGTCACGCATCCACAGACCAACCCCGGATAACGTAGCTTAACGTGATGGATCGACCCGTGCGGCGGTTATTACTATTATTACAACGCGATACCACAACAACTCGTAATAATTTATAATACGGTTTCTACGCGTGATGACTAACAAGCTAAAAGCATGATTTTCAAAACGCAAACTTCACCCTGACCCTTCCTAAAGTTACGCCACGTAATACCCCTCACTTTATTATGTTGAGTACATTTATTAAAATCCCTGACCTTCCCCAAATAATGACTTTTCCGTGACCCTCCCTAACTAGACAGAAAGTGGATATATAATGGTAATATTCGCCGTTCTATCAGGTTACGCGGGATATCGCCGCTAGGCAAGTTTGATAGGAAGCCTCACCCGCTTCATTACTCGTAGAGCTCAGTCCGGAATTCCGTCTGACGGGAATATATGAATTTGAGTGATAGAAAAACGTTTCTGATTTTTATTTTGAGTATTGTTGCTGAGTTTGACTAAAGCAATATGTAGTGGATTGACCTATGCCCATGTTTGTTATTTATGATATCTTGGCAGGTCTTCTAATTTACTATAGTAATATTTGTGCCGTTCGTGGAATAAAAATAATATATATTATTATGTAAACTGTTCCCTTCACAAATGGTGCTCTCTCATTTTCAATGACTGAAAATCATCAGAAAGTACCAGGCTCACAAGTTCATGAAGAGATTATATTCGCAAGCCAGCAAGACAGCATTCAAGACAAACTTGAGAAAACCTCGCCCGCTCCATTACTCCTTGAGCTTGGGTGGCGAACTTCCGTCGGAATATATGAATTTGAATGATGTAAAAATATTTGCATCGGTTCAAGAATGCAATTGGAAATCTGAATATTGTTGCTGAATTTTGTTTGACTTGGTCTCAACTTTTCGCAAGCTCTTTTGTGCAGTCAAATACCTTGTACAGTTCCGTAAATGACGGACTGACTATAATATGACGATGGTAATTATTTCCTAGTGACAGCTAGCACCTGTCAGTTTTCTCCAGTGAATTATTAATAATTGTAAGGGTGAGTGGGTTGGAATCTAAATACGAAGCAATTGAAAGACAGTTTCCATGCACATCATGTTGGTTTGTACCTACTTACTGGTTCAGAGATACCTCATAAAAGTACCTACATTCCTCCTTAATAAGTTATGAAAAGTACCAGGCTCACAAGTTCGCGAAGAGCTTCAATAAACAAGCTTGTATCCACTAGCATCCAAGACATTAGTCACAAAGCTGTGTTTTCCCGCGCAATGGTCTAATACTTTTTTATTTTTTTAACAAAGGGCCCAAGGGAAGTGGCTGAAGGGCGAACAAAAGCTTTTGTGCCGTCGCCTTTGCGTCTCTTTCACTTTTTAAATATACACTCGGCCATGTTTTAACAAGGCATTGATTTCACGAAAATGTTAAAGAAATGTTAGGTAATCTTTGTGAATAAAAAATGGATGAATAGAGATCGTTTTCAGAGCCTTTTAAGTTAATAATCCTGTCTATGGCCATTACTAATTTCGGTTTGACTTTCTGCATAATGTTAGCATAGTTAATAACAAAATGGTGATCATAGAAGAATACTGTTATAGAAACGATTTTTGTTGGGCCTTATATTATTGCCTATCACCAATCCTTCAGTCTAGCTTAAATTTAATATCTTTTTAAAACTGTTCGCAGACATACGAAAAAGATACTCAACTATGGCCCTTTCTCAACAAAACGGAGAAATGAGACTGAAAAATGCGAAAACATGAAACCAGACTTTAAAATATGAAGTGTGTTAACATACAAAATCTCTTACGATACACCTTCTTGCAAACTACAAGATTTGTATGTATCCAGACAACCTAGTAAATAAATTATCACAATTTATAACCAACCTTATATCTATGAAATAGAGTAGAGAATCCTTTACGTGTCTCGTATATTCTAGCGAAGTACCTAAGTACGCCGAATGTAGTGTTAAAGGTCCGATTTATGAACATATTAGCTTTTATGCTTGCTTGGTACCTGCGATTACGGGAGTTGTACTGTTATGTTTGTTTAGGTACTTGTGTACTTTATTATATACCAGAATTTACATAACAATTTTGGATCTTCGGTTACTTTAACAAAGTGGAAATGTATATAGATTTTCTACGAAATAATGAATTGTTAGGTATGTAGCTATACATATATTTTTTTAAGTAAGTTAAACTGCTGAGGAAAAAAATATTAAGAGCAAAATAAAGTACACGAAACGCTCTGAGTACATAATGGTCGACCAACATTTTCATTAAATTTTACAAAGCACTTTTTACCCTATTACAAAAACAACCTTACCTAAATTACGAAACATAAACGTTTACAACCAAAACATTTATTCAACAGAACTTTAGTAATTACCTTCCACAACACAATCAAAATCGATAAAGAACTCCTTTTACCAATCGACTCAAATCGGATACAAAAAGGCAATTCGCAAAACACGAAACCTCGGGCTTTGAAATACTTTTAAATCATAAAAAGTTTATTTTGTTGGCATAATGGAGAAGAGGAATAACCAACCAAATACAGACCACAGAATAGATAGACGTAATCTGCGTTCGCAATTTATTTGCCAAACATGTAAACAAACACAAGTTTTAGGAAAAACAACTGTAATGCGTACACATAAGGTTCAGTTTGCGCAACAACTTCATATTTTTTAGGACCTTTTCAACAGTACTAATCAGTCTAAAATCAACTTTATTTACATTAGCATAAAGTTGATGTTTGTTTAAGTGGAAATAACATCAATTGGAAACAAAGATTTAAATCGACCTTAGGTGCAGAAGGCTCAATACAACGAACGAACACAGGTGTACGCACACATGCAGGGTCAAATTAAATTAGCAAGCGAAACTCTGCAGATGTGATGAGCATCGATATCTATAGGTGTGTCTAAATATAAAGCGGCAATCGTTCCTGGCGCGCGGCGATTGGACGACTGCCGCGCGCGAACGCTTCTGTTCGCGCGCGGCAGTTTCTGTTCGTTCACACTTCGGTTTGCGTTTAACTGAAGCGTTCGGTCGGTCCTGCAAAAGCCGCGTGATGCTACCAAGCTCTTTCCGCTCAATGTTTGAACACACCTTTACAGGATAAAAGAAAAAATTATTGATAGGAAGATTTTTTTGAGGCCAACGACATTAGGTAGTAACGTTACTCGAAATATCAGTTGAAATAAATCAGGTTTTATTTGTGTAAACGTCGCAGTCGCTACAGACGTGCTGAGTATCTTAACGTGGTAAAACAAATAAAAAAGCAGTTTTTCTGAGCTCATACTTCAAGTAGGTAACTACAATATCAGCGGTCGTTGAGCCCAAAAAATATTAAAAAATTATAAATTTTTCTTCTTCATTTTGACAGTTCAGCAACATTCATTGCGTTATTTACGTTGCTGAGCAGACAAATTTTTCGAAGATAAATGAAGCAATGGACTAGCAATTTCCTTCAAAATAATTCAGATTATGATTGATAGCGTGTTACGCAATTAGGGTGCTGTTTAGATATCGATACCCTTCACGTCTGCGAAGTTTTGCTAGCTAATATAAATTGACCTTGTATGTACACGCGTACGTACGGCGATTTCAAATTATCTCAATTCCTGTAATGCTAGTTGCGAGTACACTTGCACTCGCTTTAACCTAGGTCACACGCAGCGATTACTCGTTGCGAATGCCTATTCGCAGCGAATATTCGCTGCGTGTGACAGGCTATTCGCTGGGGCTTCATTCGCCACACACATGACAATTTTTTTTTTAATCCGTCATGTAGATTATTAAATCATATTGGACACGTATTTTTTATTATTTTACGTAATCTAAAGATTACGGCGATACATTGAGTTAGTATTTGTGACATAGCGACCCCCACTCCCCAACTTAAAATACAATTTATCTAAGTATTTTTTTATTAATATGATAAAGCAAAAAATACGTGTCTAATATTTTTTAATAATCTGACTGACGAACTAACTAGAATTTCTTTTTTTTACCCAGGCGTCATCCCTATTGAGCATGTTCAATTTTTTTTTCGGCGAATTCAGCTCGTCGCGAGCATTCGCTTTGTGTGACACACTCGCTACTAACGAGTAGCAATTCCGCTCAGCGCGCCGCTCTGTCGAAATTCGCGCGTAGAAATCGCTGCCTGTGACAGGCGAGTATAATTCGCGGTGAATTCGCTCGCAGCGATTATTCGCTGCGTTTGACCGAAGCTGTTACGTGAAGCGTGTCTGTGTGCGTGTGTTTTTCACTCGCTATGTGGTACCGACCTTCTGTACCTACCTATATATTTTGTGTACAGACAAAGGACGGTTAACTTCGATAATCGATTCAAAGTTTAAATCAAATTCGAACAATCTATTCGGCAAACAATAAGTCTTTGTAGCCATCAAGTTTTAGCGACAAACTAACCAACTATCAACGACTGTGGTACTTGTGGGATTAATATTTAGAGTTGAGATTTGTAGGGATCGATTTGGGATCGAGTAGTCTGTTGCGGTTTGTGATGTTTAAAGTTTATGGCTATTGTCTATGAATTGACGTTGTTGTTTTGGTTGTAAATCATTTTTGGTAATGAAATTGATCACACAAGTGTGGCGGCATCTACATCGCCACATGCGAACTACGCATCAAAGACATGAAGTCACACAAAATCCTGCATTGCGCAATTAGAGTTTACCGCGCGAACGACATATTATAAGACTATCCGACATCAACCATCGGGCAGTTCCCGCCAGACACGACACCCGTCTGGTCGGACGATCCTCCCTTTTCAACAACCTCTAAACAGGTTTCAATACCAAGTTCTATCTATTTGACCATGTAGATTAGTGTCTGAAATGGTCTTTTGAGGAAATAACCACACAGATTTGAGTGGACCTGTCCAGTCAGTGAAAGCATTTGTCAGTAATCGTGGAGCTTAACTCAGAACTTATGGAGCTCAACTCGACGAACAATACCAAAGAAAGGATATTTGGGTAGGCAGCATCAACTATGTACTCAAACTGCCAGACCATCATTAAAATTAACTGAGAAAGAAAAAATAAATGAAAGAGAAAAAAACAATAAAAAAATATCCACATACTTAGTCCTCACACAATAATTAAAATAATATCATACTTTGCAAAGTAATCGTGTCATTTTGTATATAATTTTCAACGATGTCAATGTGTATATAAAGCTGGTTTATTGTGATGAATACTCGTAAGTTCACCCACTATTCCATGGGACTAAAATAACTGTAGAAATGATTCGAAATGTAGGTGTAGTATTTGTAACTTTGCTCCTTACCCTTTTCTGTAGTAACTATAGGCGTTATGTTTTGTAAGTGAATACTGATGGGTCACTTGACACGGCTCGACTTGTCGAATTCAGTGGGCGTAACATAGTCAGAAGATATAAGAGTTACGCGATAGAAAGAGAGCCAACTTCTAGGTGAATATAACTGTAGGTGATTAGCGCTGTGCGACCTGAATTGCACTTTATTGTGTCGTGGCAAGAGTCGCTTTTTATTATTATTGAAATGATTTTCGGTGAGATCCTTCTTACTAATCTGTGGTACTTCTACAAAATCAAAATAACACTAATACGAATAAGAAAGTCCTTTTCCTTGAAAAAAAATCTTACATCCAACACAGCATATTGGAACGAATTTGTTACTCAGTTATCAAAGCTCTCCCTCGAACAGGGAGTCAATTTTTCACGTTTTTCAATTGTTACCCCGTGCATAATGGTGGCTATTTGTAACCAGGTACCAGGGTTTCATAAATGTGGAAGAGATTTATTGGTTATAGGCCGCTCCAATATTTTTGATTTATACATTGGATTTATAAATCGTTTTAAATATTGTTGCAAGGGCTGGCGGTTTGTTGATTAAAATTCTACGAAATTCAATGGAAACGGAGAAATATTTTAATTTAATTTATCAGGGACTGTTTTAAAGATTTCATCCGCTGAAGCAATTTCCGTATATCATAACGATTTCTCTCGTTTGAAAATTCCAGGAATATTGTTATTAAATTGAATCTCGAACACAATCCTACACTGGAAGCGTTTTTATTTTTGCTGAAAACCAGCGCATTTTTTGAGCTTCCAACACTAACAGCAAGCACAACAATTTTTTCGATTTTTATTTAATACAATTATTCATCTGTTCCCATTCTTGATAGCCACAATTACGCTAGGTTTTAAATCTGTGACGTGCCGATGATGGAAAATGCTCAGATTACTACATAACCTAATCGGGATTCGAAAGCACGATTGAAGGCTCGTGCAGACAAGCGCGACGCCAAGGCGCTACTCCACTCGAACAATACAATTTCTAAGGAAACTTCACGGTGTAACAATAACCGGTATCGCGTCGCGCTAGTCTGCACGAAGCTTCAAGGACACAATGTCTGTCACAGTGACAGCAATAGAGCAAACTTTGCTCTTCTTCCCTTCATTACTTTTAACTATACCCGAATCACTTTAGCGTGGCAATAGCGGTCATTGACCCACCAAAATTTTCAAGCATTCTTTATTTAAAAAAAACTGAAAATATCAATATATATCGTTATCTTCAACATGCTCCAAATACGAAAAACCGTACACAGTTTATTGTTTGCGTTCCTACGAAGAGATATTAGGGAAAGGGCAATGACCGCTAATGCTACGCTAAAGCGATTCGGGTATATTAGCTACACGTTCAACCAAAAATTCAAATACTACATTCTCATTACCCGTCCCTTTTCTTCAGAACTCAAGAACAGATGTTTCATTACATAATTCACAGACTTGTACGAAACAAAATTCAAGCGAGAGCTCGCGAACTCTTGAATTGATAATGAATTTTGAAATATTAGAGTTTTTATAGCAGTAGGCGCGGAGAACAAGAATTTCGCTTAGATATACCTACTGAGGGAGCGAAGAGAGGAACAAGTAGGGAACTATGTTAAAAATTAAAGACGTGTGAGAAAGGTTTTAACGGTTTTTGGTACTGTGTTTGGTGCTTTACTTTGTGTCAATTATTTCATCACCACTGCTCTAAAAACGGTGAAGGAAAACGTCGTACGAAATCGGCATGTCCTAGAACCAAAAAATCGAAAACATGTGACATCTACCAACCCGCACTGGGCCCGCGTGGTGGATCACGGCCCACTCCCTCTCACCGAGAGGAGGCCTGTGTCTCAGCAATGGGAAAATTAAAGGTTGATTACGTATTATGTACTATAAACTTGCGCGCTAAATATGAAAGATTTAATGGCGTTTTAACATATGACTTTTTTATCCAACTCTCATAATTAACTCACATTCATTCGATTTGATGAGTAGCATAATAAATATTTACATAATCAATTTAGCTTGTCGTATGTCGTCATTCTAGGATCCAATGGGACCCACTACCGAACCCGCGGAGGTTTGCGTGTTCGGGTCCAATCGGGGGCGCTTCCGAACTAAGTATCCGTTTAAATAATGGTTCGCAAATTATTCTCAAATAAAACTGTAGTTTATGGATTGCCGAATCGTTCATTATTTGTCTAACTTGCTTGTTTACTAACAAAGCTATAAAGTTTTTTGTTATACTAACAATTTATGCTTTTTCTGAAATTAAATGCTTAGCTTTAATATCGTCATCAAAATAATCAAGCACGCTATTCTTATATTTAATGAAAGAAGCCTTTTTTTTCATGACCTAAAACCTTTTTTAAAAACATTAGGGTTTCAGTTGGGAAAGGGCCTTAAAGCTAAGTGCGGAAATACACAGATTTCCACCCTTTCATAGCCGTAATGAAAAGCATAAATATAAAAGGATAGGAACAAAAATAAAAGATAAAAAATCAGAAGTGAGGTTTATGTAGAATTACCTAACAAACCTACATTTTTTGACCTAATCAGGTATCTAAAGTCATCTAGAATTAGAAAAAAGTTTATCCTTAGAGTCAGAACTTTAGAAACTTGTATTGTATTACTGTATTTTTATCTCATGAAGCGACGCGCGCTTTATTTGTGGTAACCAAGTGTAAAAACACGCTGTGAATGTGTGCGTACTTCCCGGGGCGGTGCGGTCGTGTACGGTGGACATGCGGCCATAGTAAATGTATGTATCGCTACTTCGGCGCCGTCACCTCGTTCTCGTTGACGTCAGCTGACGGTGCCGGTGGACAAACGGCCGTAGGTAAGGGTTGAGTTAAAGGTCACATAAGTGCAGTTTGTGAAATGTTGCCCATTGTGTGACGTAACTATCCTAAGTATCAAAAGTTGCTTCGAATCTACTAATTAAGGTCGGTGATTAAGTTATTTCAGGACCAGAAAGAGGCGCTTGTTCACTCATCCTCCATAGAAAAGGTAGGATCCTCCGACCAAACGGGTGTTGTATCTGGTGGACTACTGCCCAACGATTGACGTCGGGACGTTGCATATAAGTCATTCGCGCGGTAAACCTTGCTTGCGCGATGCAGGATTTTGCGTGACGTCAGTCTGATGCGTAGTTCGCATGTGGCGATGTAGATGTCGCCACAGGTCTGGCGGTTATATTAAAAACATTCCTTTAATACTTAAACTAAGCAAACAATAATTAACAACTTCGATAACGCGTCGCTTCGGTTAATAAAACTACCCGCAGAACAAAAAGTGAGTCTTCCAAAAATACTAATAGCACAACAAATTAACGAGTTTTAGCGCGCCCTTCAACTTTGAGCTCGTTAGGTCGGTGTTCATTTTGTTTTATAATTAATTATGCCACAATACTGAGACGTGGTGTATACTGTAATAATGTTTTGGTAAGGGATGGGGCACACTGGGATGTTGAGTACCACGAATTTGTAAACGGAGCATCGGTCAGCGTCCACCAGTTGGTAAAGGTAACGGTCCCGATTGGCCATATGGATTAGAGCGGGTTCTAGAATAGGGGTTTGTGGAAATCCAGTCAAAACCAGCAGTGGACATATACTGGATCGTAATTTATCAAGATAAGTTTTCGAGTCGTTATTTCAAGAATTAGACAACCAGGGCAAATCTGCCAAAAAGTCACAAAGAAAGAAAAAAAGAAAAAGTATTTTATTTGCTTGTATTTTCTTTTTTAGTTTTTTATTTAAAGTATTTAAGTTTTTATGTTTAAAATGGTCTCTCTCTGGTGAGTTTTTGGCAGATTTTATTTGGCTGCAACATTGTAAATTAGTAAAATTGGTTCGTTACCTTTGGGAGTCATAAAAATCTGACTAAAAGTTAGCGTCAAAAAGATATGCAGCGCGAGGATGGTATTTTTTCCCCCTTTGAACGTTCAAAGCAACTTTCCGTGGGAGGTAAAAATAAAAATAATGATTTTTTTAGCTAAAGCTAAAGCTTCTAAAAATTTAGACCTACCGTTTTATTCCAAAACACGATCTAAATTTAGTACTCTGATTATTACTAGGTTTAAACCATGACTAAATAAAATAGTGTGTTCAGAACTTTACTTGCGGTACCCAAAATAATGTAACTTTATACGATTTAACGAGGACTAGTCATGCATAAGTAATAGCTTAGCTAGTGAAATAACTTTACTACGTTCCGTACATTACGTTATATTTTGTTATTTTAATAAATAATAATCATTTTTTTTGTTGCTATGAGTGTATTAAAATGTATGGGTAGGTACAAATTTTAATATGAGAGGCATTACAAGTTAAAGGCAAAAATCATCTATACTAATTACTAATACTTATACTATACAGGGTGTCAGTACATGATTCTGAAAAGCCCTGCGTAGAAATTTTTCGTCGGTTATAAAAAAAAAACAGCTGTTCCATACATTTTGACCGCGTAGGTATTGCACTTTTCTATGAAACAGCAGTTTTTTTTTTAAATTACCGACGTAAGACTTCAACGCAGGGGCAATAATATAATAATATAAAGAGGTAAAATTTGTTTGTTTGTAAGTTTGTGTGTAGCGGGTAATCTCCGTAACTACCAGTCGGATCTGTAAAATTACTTTTGCATTGGATAGCTCAATTCTTGAGGAAGGTTATAAGCTATAGGCACGCGGACGAAGTCGCGGGCAGAAGCTATTTTGGAGTAAATCACAAAGTTACCTAACACCTTTTTTTTGGCGGAATATCAGTAAAGAAAATGAAGTTTTCTCTGAATAAAAAAAGATTCGAACTAGGTAGGTACATCAATATATGGTAATATGGTTTAACCTAATTTGCCAACTTGCGCAAATATTTTTCAGTAGGTAGCCAGTGTTTTTAGGTTTAGTAGGCCAGACCATTTCAGACACTAATCTACATGGTCCTCACATGACCTCACCAAGATTGTGTCTGGACTTTAAATAAAAGAGTCTTTGACCCCTGAGTTTGTTTTGCCATTTCTTCTCAGGGCTAGTCAGATAGGAAATTTCGACTCCATATGCTTGTTATATTTGGACATAGTTAAACAGAAAGGATCCAACCCACACAGAGTTAGTTTTGAGATATTCAAGTTTTAAGATCAGATCGTGTTATGTGATCGTATGACCTGCCATACATACGGGTTGGTAATGTATGGTCATAATGACATGATGCGTTGGGATTGTTTTTGTGATATTAAAGTTTTGACTACAAAGAGTGTTTTGGTATACATAACTCATTTTCGCCCATAGTGTGGTTTGGATCCTTTCTGCTTAAACACGTCCATTTTTTAATAAGACGTGTAAACGTGTTTCCGATATCCTATTTACAGAATAAAAAGCATTTTATAAAACAGTAACAGGAACTATAACTTCATCCATATAGACTAAGAAAAATACATTATTATTGAAGCTAACTCAAAAACTACCTAAGCAAAGTTAATACAAAATTTATAGGACCACCTCTGAAGTATGACCTACCAAACAAAAAAAGAATAATCAAAATCAATTCATAATTGGCGGAGTAATCGCGTAACAAACATACAAAAAAAAACATACAGTCGAATTGCGAACCTCCTCTTTTTTGAAGTCGGTTAAAAATTACAGTTCATTTTATTTTCAGAGTATCAGTAGCATTTTCGTCTGCACGTTACAAATAAGCCAATCGTACTTTTAATAAATAACTCACTTCGAATTGACGTAGTGAATGTATAGACGAATGCCCCTCGCATTACTGACGTGAATTCGGAGTGATTCGAACTAACCTTAACTTCGGGTAAATCAATCAAATGAAATCAATTATTTGTGATTTTTGGTTACAGGTACAGTAATGTCTTATAGAATATTTAGGTGCTCAAAAATCTACCCGCTTAACTATTCTTAAAGAGTCATAAAGATACAGGGTTCTTTATGACTCTTTAAGAAATCGACACGTGTTGCACCTCTCAACGAGGCATGCTCAGGAAGACGATTGACTTGTTGCGAACTCGGACATGACGTGTCGCCACGTCAAGCGCCGATGAGCAGTGTGAGCCACACTGCCCGACAACCCCACTTATATAGGATTACTGCTCGGTCTACCTCGGCTAGGGCCTTTATTTTATAACGGATTCCCGCAAAATCACGCCTGAGTCAATTAACCAATTAATTCATTATATTTTAAGAAAAAAATGAATACAATTTAAACAAAGTTTATATGAAAAAAAGAAACAGTCCTAATTAATTACACTTATCAATAATCATTACAAAAATACACGATAAAAAATAAAACAAAAATTGAGGTACTCACGTGGTCAGTATATCGTAGACGGTGTACCGTGCGAGGTAGGAGTGCGTGTGTATCTTGTGCACATTTTGAGCGAGCAGTAGAAACCGACGGTCAGCGGACACGGAGAATGAGGCTGGCTCTAGCACCCTCTGAAACAAATGATAGGAAAGTAAGTATGACTTATCACTCGATCGTTTTTGCGTATGTATTATGGCTGCGGCGTCATGTTCGTGAACGGGCGCCGTCAGTAGGGACTGGTCATCTCTTAGCTTCCATGGCTTATTTTAATGTATTTTAATTTTTGAATTTGTTTATTATCTTTTCATTGCGGACGCTTTTAACGTGCACGTCTTTCTACATTGTTCTCACATGTATAATTTAAACATGAATGATGTAACCATTATTTTGTAAGAATATTTTGATTTAAAAGAGTGTCCGTGGAGTTTCTTGCCCGTTCTTCTCCATAGGTACCTACTACGCTTTGGAATGGGCAACTAGCTTCATCTTTCTGACTGACCGACCCCTTGACAATTCAAAAGTGCCTGTAATTGGTTTATTTGAAATAAATGCTTTGAGTTTGAGTTTTGAGTTTGAGCTGTTAGGGCTTTCACGGTCTCGGGGGAAGCGACTTGCGTCAAACGACACGCTCACCCGTCATGTGTTTCCATCCGTCTCTCCGCAAGTCGCGTCTCGGTGACTAGTAGCGGTGGCATGCTCTAAAAAACTTTTTCATTTTAAATAATATAGACGTAGTTTATGTCGCAGCTATCTGGTTAAATAAGCCAGCTAATTGGATGCCTAGGCCGATAGTTAATTGAACTAGAATCATTCAACAACTTGGCGTGTTGAAAGTCAGCCCTTTGAAGATGACTGACCAAGATTCAGCCAAGTGATTCAAATAGTGAAAAAAAACTACGAGCAGGTTGGAAATAGCGCTCGTCGGCCGCTGCCACGGCACCGCTCGCTTCGCTCACTCGGCTCGCGCGCGGTTTGTCACAGTACAAACCTAACCTAACCTATTTCACCTAGTTTACCTAAATGACTACACGACAATCAGCCATCTGGTTAAACGTTGCGCTCAGTGACTTGGCTAGTTGTCATCAGCTATTTAATTGGATGCGTTTAATGAACGGCCCAGGTGCCCAATTAGCTGGTTAATTTAACCAGATGGCTGCGATAGATATATTTAGTAACTTTTCCGTTTAATTATTCTTAAAGAGTCATAAAAAATCCTGTAAGAAATCGATACATGTTCATCTTTCAACGAGGGATCCTCAGCATGACGATTGACTTGTCGCGAACCCGAACACGGCGTGTTAATTAACAAAAAAAAAATTTTTTTTTTCTCCACAGTCGCCATCGCATGACGCGTATCGCTTGAACGTGTCTCGTGGCCAAGGTTTAACTTAAAATCGGAATTTAGGAAAGGATAAAGAGATTTGGTACATGTTGTGAAAACTATGTTTTCAGACAATTTTAATTTCACGATCCAACAACTACCGCCTCGTAGAAAAATAATAGCAATTCGAATAATATTAGACCCAACTAGAAATAACGATGTTATGTACTTCACAATCGTGATTTCCAAGTTTTGTCAAAGTAAAAATATCTTTGGTTATGATATTAAAAAAATACATTCAGATAGTTACAATATTGACGAAGTATTTTTAGTGTTGCCTCAGTGAATAATAAATTGAATAGAACACTTTTTATTATGTACACCATAAATTATAAATTACAGACATAAATGTAAAAAATTCACATCGGGTGACTCATATTGTACGATAAATCTATATAATAAAAATGAAATACTGTTCGTTGGTAAGCGCCTTAGAACGGCTGGAGCGATTTGGCAAATATTTGTTTTAAAATGTTCATAATAGGTAGTCCGAATCAGGTATTAAAGGAAATAAAAAAATTAATAATTGTCGTGAAAATTGGAACATTTGGGGAAACTGAAAGTGCGTTTTCTATGAGAATTTTGTATGAATTATCGACAATTTGGATATTTGGACCAGACAACGTCTATCGACGTCTGTCGGGTTAATTAGTTTTAAATGACTGTCGACTTTATGTTAGCCTGATATATAACGGTATCTGATACAGGCTTCTTAGTTCTCAAGCATAAATCGACGCATTTATCAAAGTCATAAAGTGACCGTTACTCAAAAAGTTTTATTCATCAACCGACTTCGAAAAACGTTCGAAGTCGACAAAACTTACTATTGTCGATTTCAAACTTTTTTCGAAGTCGGTTAAAAACGTAGTAACCGTAAACCTACGAAATGAGAAAATTCTTCATTGTCATTGAAGAAAATCTCTTAATTTACAGACGATAAAATAAATGACCTTCATAAAAAATATCGAAATTATAAAACCTCTTTACAAAGCCTAATAAAGCTTCATCATCACAGTTTAAATTCCGACAGCCTACTGAATTCCTTACACTGTGTCAACATTCAGCCGTAATTCGCATGTCATTCGACACGCGATCCCCATATTAGAGAGTAGTATCGAATTATACGCCATATTCGATACCCAGGAAACGAGAACCGATGCCTGCACCATAAAGAGCATCGTAAAACAGGTATCGATGTTATCAAATTGGATTGAATCGATTCTCGTGGTCGTGTTGGGTAATATTGTTTTGGTATTTATTTGTCTTGAAGGCTGTTTTGTTTTATGACGGTTCTGAGTAGACTCCTTTATGGTTATGTCATCCTGGTATGTTTCTTGGGACTGGTTAAACAAGAAACGACCGATTATTATTGATGGTGTGATTGATACAGTCTATAAACACTGCAGACCCACCGTAGCCCTTTTTTTTTTTGTGGGTGGGAAATTATCAAATAACTTCTCCCGCTCTGGGCGGAGCGGGAGGGTGTGTCAGACTTTTACTGACTAAAACCCACCCGTGTTCCTTCCGTTGCCTGTGTGCCGGGGTCGCGATATCCCTTTCGGACAAACTCGCAACCCTGGCAGGCATTGGCCCTTACGGACCCGTCAGTTGGACCCACCGTACCCCTGGCCGTACCTCTGGTGGTACGGTGAGTATTTTAAAATTAAACGATACCACTGTATGAAGTGACTGTCGTGCTGTGCTGAAGTAGATACTAGGCGAACAGGAAATTGTAAAGAGTTATCTCGCATTCATTAGTTAGGTACTTAGAACAAGAATAATTCCATTAAAAATTGATGCGGCAATATTGCACATATTTTTATTATACTAAGCAGTAATGCAGCTTCCTACTATGACTCCTCAACTCCATTGAGGGTAGTTCCTGCACCATAAGTAACTCATCCAAGTTTAGATTTTTTTTATTATTCCCCTACTCAGTATTCGGCCCTATCACCCGACCAAATCCTAACTTCCTGACTTAATATTATTCATGCGAAAGCGAGTTTGTTTATTTGTTTGTTACGCTTTCACGCTAAAACGGCTGAACGGATTTGGCACACGAGTAGGCAATGACCTAGGTTAGAAGATAGAATACTTTTTATCCCGAAATTCCCTAGCTAGTAAACTAATAATTAAACCTAATTTGTACGGAAATACGAGTATATGCCAGAAAAAGTAACCGAATCAGAAGGAAACGCAGGTTATAATTATAATAATTAGCCAGCAGTCCATTACCGGAAATATGCCTCCAATCGCGCGCCAATCAATCTGCCTAGGTTCCCAACTATGTTGCGGTCGGCTCCCTGTCTAACTGGATGCAGCTGAATACTAGTATTTTACATGGAGCGTCTGCTTATCTGACCTCCACAACCCAGTTACTGGGTATACGATACCGTTTGGTGAAACTGGTTGTCAGACTTTTGGGCTTGACAGCCGGGACCAACGTCTTAGCATGCTTTCCGAGGTACGGAGGCCCTCTCTATTAATGGTGACCCATCCATGAATTGACCGCGGCACGCGTGGCTTATCCTTCAATCGAACCATGCGGCTGTTATTATAAGTAGCCCCAATTCAAATTCAAATTAAAAAGTCATTTATTCAAACTAGGCTGAGAATCAGCACTTTTCGAACGTCAAAATTACGTCCCCCAAAACGCCCACCCTTCACCACTTCCTAGTGCGTTAACTGGGAAGAAGAAGTGGCGCAACAATCTTCCCAGCAGTAAATTGCATATCATTTACCCATTTAAAAACAAACAACAAATGCCAATGAACACCATTGTCAAATTTTTATTGATTGGTTGAATAAGAGGCTTTTGTCTACATTTGTGTGTGTGTAGGTACCTATTTTATGTATTTTTTCTTTAAATGTGCGTTTTGTTTGTGCAGAATAAACAATTTTTCTTTCTTTCTTTTCTTTTTATTTAAATCGATTCACGACTACCCCCATCCTACCAGGGGGCTTAAAACGGCCGCTTTGGCAGAATCATATTATGACAATATTATGAATCACACAAACTGACACATACTGACAATTCATGATATTATCTGCGTTTAATTCATATTACGCAATTTATCTGTTTGACAGTTTTTATTATAATGAAATAACATTTATACTGTTGAAATAAAAAATAAATATTATAATATAATTTGATTAATAAAAACTGTAAAGAAAAATTATCCGGTAAACTTACAGTTTTCAATTTTTTCATGCGGCAATATGTACAAAGTCAAAGTCAAATCATTTATTTCAAATAGGCCCTTGTAAGGCTAAGACTTTTGAACGTCGAAAGTTTACACCAAATATGATTCTGATATGATATGAATTGAATTGAATATGATTCAGCTAAAATATGTATCACGATAGAGGAATTGCTGGGAATTCAGAAAATGAATTGCTTTTAGAGGAATTGCTTAATGTGGCCGTTTTAGGCCCCCAGAACAGTAACTGGCTATAAAACGAAGTAAGATGAAAAGTAATAAAAAAGAAAAAGTCCTATTACGTCACAGTGCCACCTTATAAGACCAGGTGCGATTTGTTATTGTCAATGGTACAGACAGAATTGAAGCAGAAATCTTCATTAGCCACCATCTGGAGGAATTTAGCTAACACGAATTTACTACGACAGAAAGGGAATAGATTGGGTTTAGTATTTTTACGAGGACTCCATTGGATAGTCGTCTATTTCTTTTAGGCTTTAGAACTGTATTTTTGTAATTGGTTTTTTTATTGGTTCGGGAATTTTGGAAGAAAATCTTGTGGGTTAATGTTATCTCGGGGTATAATTGTGTCACATTTTAAAAATATTGTTAAGTGAAGTGGAGCAAAGTCAGGTCTTTTCAAGATCTTCTTAGTAGTGACTAAGGAATATGGAGGACCTAATTTAGTAGTAAATAAGAACATTTTTATTGCTAGACCTGAAGATTTTTGGAAGTGTTTCGACATAGCTACGGTGATATAGAATGCAGTAGACCCATACCTACTTAACACTGTCCCAATGAACCACATATGGTTCAAGGAAATAGGGATGTTGACTGGGAAAAAAATAAAAAACTATTTAGTACGTGAAGCAGATAATAAAAAAAAAATTGGTCAGGTATTTTTTGCTTTCTCATGTTAATAAAAAATGGTTTAGATAAAACGCAGTAAAGTTGGGGAGTGGGGGCTCGCTACATCACAAGTCAGTATGAAATCTACCGGCCAGAGACGTCATGCCACATTTTAACGCATTGCCTATTCAATGTATTGCCGTAATCTTTTGATTACGTAAAAAAAGAAAAATTACGTGTATTTTTTAATAATATGACTGACGGACAAAAAAAAATTGTTTTTTTCATCTTCACTATTGTTTGATTATTGTTTTTGGTTTGTGTTGAAAGTAACTCGGTCTGTCAGAATGTGAATTTGAAAGTGTCTCTCTACGCATCAAGTGGGCGGATTAAGCGAAGACGGAAAATATAATTCAACACGCGCGATGCATCATACCGCGCCAAGTGTGTCAAACTCTATATGGAAAATATTCCAACGACAAGAAGTAAGTGAAAGTAATTTTCTACTTAGGCATCTCATTACCATTCTTTCTCAACTATTCCTTGACAACCCGGAGGAGGGAAACGAAATTAAAAATGTTAACAAACTCCGTCCTCGGCTTGGCCTAAGCAAACAGAAAATATTCAATTAGGAACAAACAAGATAAGTTTTAATGCGAAAACCTTAAGTTGTAGCGGCTTGTTATACTTCGTAGGGTAAGCAGAGATGGCGTGAGGAAAGTTCTGAGTATGAATATCGATGGCTATGAGAGGGGAAGACCAAAGAAACGATGGATGGACTGTGTGGAGGATGATGTGGCTAGAAAGGGGGTGACTACCGAGATGACGACTAATAGAGAAGTGTGGGAGAAAGAGACGTGTTGCGCCGACCACTAATAAAGTGGGATAAGGGCTGGAAAATGATGATGGGTAAGCAGAGACGGTGGGTTATAATTTTATTGAATATTTGACAAGCTTTGTGTCTGTTGTTGTTAATAATAATATTCGGTATCTATTTTGTAAGAGAAGCCTTTGGCTAAGTGATAACAGCGCTTGGGTCGATCCATCAGGTTAACCTACGCTTGCCGGCGTTGGTTCGTGGATAGGATCTTTACATACCGAGACTCCTCCGTGCCTCGGAAAGCACGTTAAGCCGTTCGTCCTGGCTGTCATTCGTGGATCTTTGACAGTCGTTAAGAGTTGTCAGAAGCCCGAAAGTCTGACACCAAGGGGTATCGTATTACCCAGTTACTGGGTTGTGGAGATCAGATAGGCAGTCGCTCCATGTAAAATACTGGTATTCAGCTGCATCCAGTTAGACTGGAAGCCGACTCCAAAATAGTTGGGAAAAGGCTAGGCAGATTGGTATCTATTTTGTAAATCTATTTAGAATCAAATTAATGTTAAAGACACTGATTTAAAGCGACAGTTGTTTATTGTAGTTTTGGTAAATTGTAAATTACAAAATTGTTTAGTCTTGTGTATTTTCTTTATGATCAAAGAAGGTACCAATTAGTCCCTACTTCACAAAAGCCTGTCACGCTAATAAATTTGAATAACGCCCGGTTATTAGTTATTTAACCTGTTATATCTAACGACTTTCTAATAAAATTTATTTCAAGTTCTACGTATATTGTTGAAGTAGCTTTTGCCCGCGGCTTCGTTCACGTTAATGTAGATTTTCTATCCCTTGGGAACAATACTTTTTTCTGAATGAAACGTACCCTATGTACTTTTCTGTACCCCTGATAAAGTGTATGCAAAATTTCATGATGATCGGTTGAGTAGTTAAGACATGAAAGCGTAACAAACAAACTCACTTTCGTATTTATAATATAAGTTTTTACGGTTTTCCTGGCAACAGATAAGCAAATCGGCAGTTGTGACAGAACGTACGTATTTAATCCACTTTGTATATCTTGATGATGTTAAAATACTTTCTGTCACTGTTGTTTACATAGCAAGTAGTGGTATACGAATTAGTAGTAGTAAGTGTGGACTGATTTTGGAAAAAAAAAATCATTTGGTAGAGGAAGCTTTCGCGGTAGTCTCACATAAATTTTATTAACATTGCTTTGGTAGTCTTTGAGTTAGCTTCGATAATATGTAATAAATCCGCTTTGTGTATCTTGATGATGTTATAATACTTCTTGTCACTGTTGTTTACATAGCAGTTAGTCGTAAACAAATTGTTGTGGGGTAGGTACCATACCTAAAAAGTGAAAAATAAAATTCATTTTTACAAAAAAAAACAACCAACTTCCAAGAAAAAAACATTACACAGTGATAAATAACTTGAATTTCGTAAGTCGGTGTGTTTGGATCTGTATTTTAGTTATTTTTCACTTTATAGTGTTTTGATTTGGAAGTCGTTTGTTTTTTTTTGTTGAAAAGTTTTTTAATTTTTACTGTTTAGATATGGTACCTGCCCCACACCAATTTGTTTACGACTAACTGCTATGTAAACAACAGTGACAAGAAGTATTATAACATCATCAAGATACACAAAGCGGATTAATTACGTATTATCGAAGCTAACTCAAAAACTACCAAAGCAATATTAATAAAATATATGTGAGACTACAGCGCAAGCTTCTTCTACCAAATGAAAAAGAATTTCCAAAATCAGTCCACACTTAACGAAAATATCGAAAAATATACATTAAAAAAAACTAGGGGCTAAAAAATATCTATGATTCAGAAGTCCCACTGTTCCTTATACCTAACTACTTACATGGTGTTTTTATAGAGATGACAATTTTCGATGGAGGTGAATAATTGACATGGGAGTAAGGGTCTGAAGGGGCAAAAAGGTTAAAAGTGTTTTTAGCCCCCCATAAAGGGAATAAGCGGACTACAAACATAGCTATAGGTATACATATTACTTGGCTATACAACCTTATTTTTTGTTTACCCTAAACCTCTTAAGGGGTCATTGTACTCATCATTATGAACAACTTTCACTATGGGAGCGACGCTGAAATCGCGAAAAAAAAATCAGTTGTTTTTACATTTCGACGAGATATAGGTACGAACATAAATGTAGGAAACAGCTGATTCTTTCTTCGCGATTTCAGCGTTGGTCCCATAGTGAAAGTTGTTCATAATAATGAGTACAATGACCCTTTAAGAGGTTTAGGGTAAACAAAAACTAAGGTTGTATACATAGATACACACACAAATACATACACTCACGCCTTTCTATGGGAGTAGGCAGGAATTACAGAATGCCAACTGCTACGATCTTTACATACGCCTTTTGCTTCGTTTACGTTCATACATCTGGTCATACACGCACGCCGGTTGCGAGTACTACGCGCCTGACCTTTCTGAAGAACTTCACCAATAGGGTCAGTAAAATGTTCTCCTAGGGCGTCCCCTCCCGGCACATTCACTCACATCTGCCTTGGACCTCTTACATACATAGATTATTTCCTCATAAACAACGTTTTATGAATAAAATGGAGTGCCTATCAAAAACTTGAGGAAAACGAGATTATAAGTATATAATTTCTAATGGACTTCCAAAGAATGGGCGAACGTCAGAAGAGAATTATACGATTTTAAGCGAATTAACAATGACGAAGTGATGGGAAAAGTTTTTTGTTACTCGATACTTTGCTGTCATTTTGTTTTTAATGTTAAAATTAAAGTTAAAATTGTTTTATTCATAAGAAATTCGACTAAGCTCCCGCGAACCGCCGATTTAGTGATGTTTTAAGAATAGACTTTATGAAATGCTCTTCTAGATTCTGCTATAATTTTTTCCTATTTTATTTCTATTTTTATTTTTTCTCATCTAACAGAATAAGAATAAGAATATTGTCTATACAATACACACACACAATTTTCAAGTTAACCGAACGTCTTGAAGTTGGTGAAAATTACGTTGAAAGATTCCGTTACATAGATAGATAGATACAGGGCAAGCTATTAAAACAGTTTAAAAAACAAAAAATTATGTGTGCTTACTGTTACTAGAATATTTCACATAGTTATTTGAATAGTGCTCCCCAAACTACGAGTAGGCAGCGCCTGGAGCCTAAGTGAGGTCTGAGAGAATTCGAGACATTTTTGCATTAGCTTTATTAGACAAAATCCAACATAACGTCAAAACCGTCGCCATTCGCCATCGCATACGACAATGAGACTGACAAGTCGTAGGTCGCGAGTTCGAACCCAAGGCACGCACCTCTGACTTTTCGGATTCATGTGCGTGTTGTATAATTATCACTTGCTTTAAAAACGGTTAAGGAAAACATCGTGAGGAAACCGGAATGCCTGAGAGATATTTCTCGACGGCATGTGAAGCCAAGTCAGAGGCCCATTGGCGGCTTTAGAACTCTGACACCAGGTTAGTCACTAACCACACGAAAAGAAGAAATTACAATTAATTTAATATTTTATTTCAGGATGGTCGAAAATAAACAGAATACTTAATTAAATAAGGGTAGATAAAATAAAAATAAAAAACAGACCAAGCATTCCGTCCTTCAGTATTACCCACTAAATATGTTGTCAAGCAAGAACAAGCCACAGCTGGTCGGGTCACCAAGTTAATACTCGCTTCAATGAATTTCTCGGCGACTGTTAGCGCTATAACTTGCTTCTTCAATGGTCTGTGAGAATAGAAAACAGACGAATAAGTAAGGCAAATGCTATTGAGTGGGCGAGTTAGTACTTAGGGTTTTTTTGATGTAATGTTTTGTGAATTTTATTCAGTTAGCCTAAAAGAGAAGGAATTGGTTTGAATTTTGTTTAGAACATTTTATTTTCTGTGAGACCTCATTTGTGAGATAATTACCTACTGTCCGAAAAAAAAACTGACTATCGGCCAAGGATAAATACCTACCTACATACCCCATTTACTCAGCTCAGTTCCACGGCAGTGAGCAGGGAACTAGGCAGGGAAGTGGGCAGGACGAGAATGTAAACAGGATACTTCTCTCGATCCAGTTACAGTTCGCGTCAAATAACTTTGCCGCTCTGAACTAGGTTACAAATGACTGCGCAGTAGTCAATCTTCCTTATAAAACAGTGGCGCGCATGCCAGCGCGCATGCGCAACCCAACTTCAGAGCGGCAAAGTTATTTGACGCGAACAGTACGGCAGTATATAGGGAATTATTGCCGGCAGCGCGATGAGCAGTGGCAGGGGCTGAATGTAAATGAGACATTAATATTACTATTTTTTTGGAGCATCGCTTTGTCTGGCAACATCGCCATTCCAAAGACACACCTGCAGTGCTATTCTGTAACCATCTCACCGTGAAAACTTAGGTGAAGTGAGCGTGGTGTGAGCTGTCATTCCACAGGGATTGACACTATTCACAGCTCACTTCACCCAAGTTTTCACGGTGAGATGTTTACAGAATAGCATGGCAGGAATAATAAGCCTTTAAGGGACAGTTTTAAACAACTAACCATCTTAATTATTATTTGTTAGAAAAAAAAGAAAATTGCTGCTGACGTAATCTTCACCCAAAAAAAACAAACGACGATTCACACTATATACAGAAAAGCACCTCTAAAAATACCCAGGAATATTCATAAAGAAGAACACAAGAATAGTAAGTACCTGTAGGTACCTAAAACACAACCAGATTTGCATAATATTACCAGAAAGTTTCATTTACATACAAAATTACACTTCTGCGGAACCATTACACTGCCGAGACATTTCACTGGCTTTTGCTCTGCAGTGTAACTGTATTGCGACCAGTCCGACCACCGTCTCTATTTGTTTACGTCTGTCGGTTGACTAGTGACAACCCTATTATAGTTGCTAGATTTCAGCCTTTTGGATGTGTTTGTTTTAGCACAGTATAAATAAGTAACAGTATTAAATCTTCATAGAAAACGGGCGAAACGACGCGCTACAAAATTTCAGTGTGTATCAGTATGCAACAGTATCGAGGGCGTGGCAGTTACGCACGGACGCGGAAGATTTATAAACCGAGCAGCCGTAGGCAATTGTTTCAAGGTCACTGCCGAGATATAATACTGTTACTTTATTATGCTGTGGTTTTAGTTACGTTGGGAGGCTAGGGCTGGCAGTAATTGTTTTCAATTACGAAAGGCTTGTTTACATTGCGATACCTTTTTTGCGAAGTCTTGCGAGTCTTTTAATCTTTTTTGTGTGTGGTAATATTGGAACCCCTCTGTCTGGAAGAGAGGTGGGAGGGGGAGGGGTGTATGTTGTTATTCTACCAACTTTAAATGGCAATAGGCTCGCCCCCTATACATATAAACATAACCAGGTTCTTTAACTCTTTGTAGAGACAAGGCTTGTTGTTTGTAATGTTAAACTTTAAAAGGGAACCCTTTTGAACGCTTGCAACACAAATCACTAAAGGCGAATTTGACCAATGAACTGAACGCAATCAGCACGTAAACCACGTTTAAGAGCTGTCACTATAATTATTTTCTTTGGAATTATGACACTGACAGCTCTTGAACGTAGTTTATAGGTGTTGATCAGTTCAGTTTCATTGGTGAAATTCGCTCTAATCTAAATACGTTTAACAATCAATCTGCCTAGCCTTTTCCCAACTATATTGGGGTCGGCTTCCAGTCTAACCGGATGCAGCTGAATATCAATGTTTTACATGGAGCGACTGCCTATTTGACCTCCACAACCCAGTTACTGGGTAATACGATACCCCTTGGTAAGACTGGTTGTCAGTCTTTCGGGCTTCTGACGACCCATAACCACTGTCAAAGATCACAAATGACAGCCGGGATTAACGGCTAAACGTGCTTTCAGAGGCACGGGCGGAGTCTCGGTATGTAAAGATGGTCACGCATCCACGGACCAACCCTGGCAAGCCTGCTGGATCGACCCGTGCGGCTCTTATTACTCAGCCACGGTCTTAATAATATTACAATTTATCCGTGAACAAATATAAACTGTCTCAATAATATGGAATTTAATATTTTTATTAAAAAGTTTAAAAAGGTTAGACTGAAAGCCGACCCCAACATAGTTGGGAAAAGGCTAGGCAGATTGATTGGCGTGCGATTGGAGGTATATTTCCAGCAATGAACTGCTGGGTAATGGTTATAATTGTTACGTGCGTTTCCTTCCGATTCGGTTACCTTTTCTGGCATATATTTTCATACAAATTCGGTTTAACTTTAAGTTTATTTGGTAAACATAGGCACCATGTCATTGGCCTCACTGTCGCACTCTCTTACAAAAACACCAATCACACCAAAAAAAGGCAACTTCTAAAAATAAACGAGCGGCCGCCAATATCGCAATATGTTAACTCAATCGCGCGTACGTTGCAAAAATAAGTTTTCCATCGAATACACAAGGAGGCAATGGATCGGAACCCTCTCCCTCCCTTCCCCTCTTCACTCCTCACCCTCCCTAGAGCCACTTGTTGACCGGACATCAATTTATTTCGTGGCCCTGTCCCTGACACTTAGGATATTGAGTGACCTAGCTTTTCGTATACTTTCAGTTCATTGAAAACAGTTTTGTACTAAATTCGAGTGTTTTGTTCGTTCGATAATTGAGTCGTTAAACTGAAGTGCTGGTTTTGACTTGCTTGTGGTTCATTTTCCTTTTGTGTGGACTGGTTTTTCATGCTGTGTTTAATTTTCTTTTAAACGTTGAGAATTTAGTTTCATTTTGTTTGTATTTGCTGTCGTTTGATCAGTCGAACCGTTTATACCGGGGATTTATTATTGAAACTACCAGTTAAGCTGGAAGCACTACTAGTATTTTGACTGTTTAACAGACAAAATATAAAGGACCTACCTTTTTTATTTCTTTTTTTAACCATATCGGCGAAGCTCTTGGCGTTCATCTCACCTGTTGGTAAGTGATGATCAGGCCGAAGGTGGAAGCCAGCATCACACGGAATTCTCAATCACAAAAGAACTGGCTATCTTACCTCTAACTGCCGAAACACAACAATGCTGTTAACGTTTGTTATGGCGACAGACTTAGGTAAGATGGTGGTAGCTAGCCTGTAAACGACATTCCCCCGAGTACGTAAGACGCGAGCGCACATCAATCAACTTACTGCACTGCAAGAGTAGTCAAGTCACCAATCACCATGATCACCATTATCCCAGTCACCTTAGCGCAGTCATTATTAATCAATGATGGCTTCGATCCAAGTTCGCGATCTGACAGGGGGCCGCCATCTTAAGACTCGGGGTTACGTCAAGTTGACGGCTGTCAAAATCGTTTAAGAATCAACTCCGTAAGTTTAGCGTTGTAAAACCTTTAGACGCGCGGCATATTTTATCAATTATTATTAAGTCATGAATTGTACTTACAAATGTAGTGTTCGGCATAAGTGTTTTGGAGGTTTGATTAGCTGCAAACATGAGGCTGATGCCTCCGGATTTGTCGCGAAATATGAATTCATCGCCTGAAACAAACAGAAAACAAATTTTAACACAAATATAGTTTATACTTTTATACAATAATAACATAAATAGACAAGTATCTTGTTTGTAAATTCAGTTTAGATTTGATATAGAATACGGACGCAAGCGTCATGGCACGTTAAGTGTCAAACCTATTAAAAAAATATAATTGTTGTTTACAAAATTGACAATGTGGTTTAAAATTTCAAAAATAGTTGAACACATGCACACATAAAAACCATTTTCGTGGAATATTTATTTTGTAAACATTGTTATAATTTTAACCCACCCAAATTTCACAATTACTCAAACATTATTCCGAACCTCACCTGTTCATATAAAAATGAAATGTTGTTTGTTGATAAGCGCATCCTTTGAGAACGGCTGGAGGGATTCGGCTATGTAATAACCCGAATTATGTTTTTATGGATAGAAAATTTTGAAAAGTTTTCCGGATGTTTTTTAAATTCGGGAAGATCTATTTTTGTAACTCAACACTATAATACTCTATAACTCACGATTAAAATGATGGATATGGGTATTTTTTTTTTTGTTTTATTTACGATCAAGGAAAACCTATCAGGAAAAAAAACGAGTGAGCCTTACAGTAGTCGCATATGATGTGTAACATCGGACATCTTGGCTGACAGTAGCAACCTCTCGGAGAATTAGTTAATACCATCAGCTGACGGCCAACTCTAGCAACGCGCGCGCTAATTGCTCAAATCAAATAGCGCGCGCTTCATCGGTTTCATGTAACACACTTCCATCCCTTTTCACGAAATCACTCAATCACACATCAAAAAACGGGAGAATGGGGAAATATTACGCAAAAACCGGGAGAATAGGGTAATATTACGCAAAAACCGGGAGAATTGGGAATATTACGCAAAAACCGGGAGAATAGGGTAATATTACGCAAAAACCGGGAGAATTGGGAATATTACGCAAAACTAATTCGCTACTACGCCATTACGTAAATAAAATTTGGTCAGGACAACATCTGTCTCGTCAGCTAGTATAAAATAAATATTCCCAAATCAGACCATTGATCCGAATCGCAACATAAATTAAAGCAGGAACGACTCTTCATGTGACCAGAAGTCTGGCCTATTCTTCGGCCAGAGAATCAGCATTGCCATACAACGTGGCAATGCTGCCAGCCTTTTGGGCACTTTTCCTGTTGACAGCGATGCGGACGAATTTTTTGATGCCCTATGATTGTTCCCCCCCCCACCCCCTTCTTATATACTTGTACATAACCAGGAATAACTTGAATTTAAAATCACTTACGTTCCCAGTTTAAACCCGACGTTATATACAGGGTGATTGGAAGATGGGTGCAAAGCTTTAAGGCGAAGATAGTACAGACAATTTAGAACCATTTAAGCCATGGTTGTCTTAGACGAAGTCTTACCAAATATTTTTAACCAAATTTTTAAGTTTTTTTTCGGAAATTCTCAAAATTTTATGTAAACTGCATAATTATGGCCAAATTGAATAAATGAATTCATTTTTTATTTATTTAATTAAAGTAATGTGTAAGCAATCAAGCAAAACATGTTTTAGGCTTCTGTGTCATTAGACATTTTTTTTACAGACATTTAAAGCTCAGAAAAAATAAAAAAATTGTACAATACGTCTTTTAAACCTCATAAAAAAAAAAAAAATTGGTAAGACTTCGTCTAAGACAACCATGGCTTAAATGGTTCTAAATTGTCTATACTATCTTCACCTTAAAGCTTTGCACCCATCTTCCAATCACCCTGTATATTTCGGGTGTGTAATGTTTGGCATAATAACAAATGCTCTAATTTCACTTAAACTAACGTTCATATGACATAATTTTCATAAGACATAATATCAAATGACATAAATTCATATGACCTAATATTTCGTATCATATAATATTCATTTAACATAATAACATTTAGTATAACGTTCATTTTATATAATTTTCAATATGTATAATATTCTTTTAATATAACGTTCATTTGACCTAATATTCTTATGACCTAAAATTCATGTTTAATGGGCACAGTTCTAGCCTAACTCAAATGGCACTTAACCAAACCTTAAAATATTCTATGCAAGGTCGAGGGTGGGCCTGGTCGACGGAGCCCCGCTTCGCGGGGCTCCTACTTATGGGTGGTTTATAAAAAAATAACCACGAAGGGGATGGCGGGGTCTATTCGCTCGCTTCGCTCGCTCACACGACCCCGCCATCCCCTTCTAACCTAACCTATCCGAGTCGGGGTGCCCTAAAGTCCAGATTTCATCCAGGTGTATAGGGTATAAAGTGAAGAAAAAAAAAAATTAATACAATATTTATTTAATCATAACAAATATTACATCTTATTTTAGTTTTAAATTAGAGGCCAAAGCCCGAAGGAATTCAATTTCAGTGTATTCCTTTTTTTTTTTAAGAATATTATCGATTCGCTCCTTTTTCTTTAAACATTTCTTCGTCTTTTTTGGTGGTGACAGCCCATTAAAAAGACATTCTACGTCTAAAAATCGTATGAGATTTTCTAAATTATATTAAAAGTTACTTAGAGATTATGAATATTATAGTAAATGAATAATATGCTAAATGAATATTATGTGAAATGTGCATTATAGGAAATGTTCATTATGTCATATGAAATTAGGTAAAATGAAATTATATCAACAATTCATTATGTCAACTGATCGTTATGTTAAACAAAATTATGTTAACTGAAATTATGTCAAGTGAACGTTAGATATTTTGTTATTATGCCAAACATTACACCCCCGTATATTTCACCCCTTCCTACCATGTGTCTAACTCCTTCGTTAATCGAATTGGTTCAATAAAATATTCAGAGCAATCAAAGTAAGAGGATTATGGAGCCATTTACTTATTACCAAAGTTTATATATTACTGAAACATACAGTGGCGGGTCAGTAACATACTGTATGTACAGACAGTAAAAGGGTTTGTTTTGCAGACAAGAAAAAGACACTGAAAGACATTTTTTTTTTTTGCTTTTTCTTTAATGGCACTCTTTCCTCTTAGCCACCATTAAATCCTCACGGGACGGGGAGAAACTTGGGTACAGATACGGTTTCCAACTTTTTTTATAACAAATATAGTATTTTCGAAGCCATTCTCTGTAAAAATATAGTAGAATAGTGAAAAACAAACAAACAGTGAACAGTGAATAAACACTATTCTTTCTTTTTTTTCTTTGTTTCCAAAAATAAAAAATATCTTGTAGGTATGTTTCAAAAACATTTATATTCTTTAAATGCATATTTTTTGCTAC
The DNA here is from genome assembly GCA_914767755.1 of Agrochola circellaris. Taxonomy (NCBI): domain Eukaryota; kingdom Metazoa; phylum Arthropoda; class Insecta; order Lepidoptera; family Noctuidae; genus Agrochola; species Agrochola circellaris. The sequence continues at coordinate 5,805,542 of OU611850.1, read as the reverse complement.
TATGAACAGATTTTTTTAATATCTCATAACTATTTTTACACTCTTCATGAAGGTTACAAAATACCATTAATTCAGTTGTGATGAGATTGATACTGGTCCCATTGTGACCATCTCGCCATTTTGTATTGAAATAAAAATATAGTAGTTTCGCCTACTATATTTTTTCTTTAGAAATATAGCATTTAGACCTCTAATATAGCAGGATACTATATTATATAGTAGAGTTGTCAACCCTTGGTAAAAAGGGCAATCTGAGCTTCACGTTATGCAAGTAATATTTATTTTTATTGATTGGTTATTAAATCAAAGTCAAAGTCAAAACATTTATTTTATATAGGCTTCGCTAAGGCACTTTTGAACGTCAAAATTTACAAAAATTAATTGATTCTAGTCGCCCCTTCCAAAAGGTAGTATTCGTATGGAGAAGAATGGGCAAGAAACTCCACCGTTACTCTTTCAAAATGTTTTAAATAACTTTTAAGAATTTGACGTAATAAGACAAGTAACGTCAAAGATTTGACTACTCAGCACACACACAACTTGAATAAGTGCAAATATATCTCCTTTGCAGACTGTACTTGACACCAAAGTTTAAAAAAATAATTACCTGTCCTTTAATGGAGATGGAAAACGGTGGGCCCAAATGTAATAAGTTGAGATATGATTTAAAAAATTACTCATATTTTGTTATCTTAGAATATAAAAAATCTGCTCAATTCTCAATCTGGAAGCTGAGAAATATGAGAAAGATAGTTTTCGTGAGATTTTTCGATTAATTGAGTAATCGATTACACAATTACCTACAATAAGAAAACCTTCGCACTAGGTAATTAACTCAAAGTAATTAAATGCACTATAATTTATATAGTGCACTTAATTACAGTCATATTAATAAATAAAATATTCAATGTGCCGATTGTCGTAACGGCCAATGGCCTGATGGCCGAAAGCCTCGACCAACATCTCTCGAGGCTCTCGTTAGGCGGTTGGATCAAGGGCCTGATCCAGAAGGCAGTACTCCTCGATACGGCTCGCATTGTGAGGAGGTTCCTGTCTCTGCAGCCACTAACCTAACACACAGTCTAACCTAACCTAACCTAACCACCGGTAGACTGGACCCTGCTCTCGATACCGGCGGAACACTATTTTTTATATTTTTAAATGTTTTTTTTATGATTTTTATTTAAATATTTAAAAATGTAATCAATAAGTATTAAGATGAATAAAAGAATAAAATATTAATAAATTACTGACACACCAATATATAATAATAATTATCAATTTCATAACGATTAAAATCAGTCTTATATTTTTAGTCTAAGTATGTTACTGGCATGAAAGCTCACTGACATTGACACTAGACAGTTGCCGACTGCTCTTCGTTGTTCGTTCACTGGTTTCGTTTTCCGATGCGTTTTGAGTGCTTTCCCGATTATTTTTAATTTTCAACGTCCACTGCTTTGTCTTTTACGGATTCTAACCCTGCCTACCTTGTAGGGCCCTTGCTTTCACACTGGACACCGAAGATAGGTGAGCTATCTTCGGTGACCAGTGTGAAAGCAAGGTTTGACTTGGAATTGTTATTTTGGATTTTACCGCCGCCTTCATTAGGATTGGATATTGTTGCAACTATGAATCTGGATATGAACTGGTTCTGCACATACCTATAACATTATGAGGCTTTCCATGAAAATTCATCTTCTTCCATTCGTCTGCCATTTTGACAATTAATATAAAATATATCGTTCATCACTCGTTTCATTCAATCGTTCATCAAAAAAATATAAATGCTTTGACACTTTTGACAGGTGCGTTTGACATCTCAGTGCTGCCACCTAGTGAACGTTATTTTAGAAGACCCTCATTGAATAGCTGCTTACATAAAGCTCTTTAGCTACAAACACACTATAGTTAAGATAATGGTGATGACCCCCATACTACTTGCAGACAAACTCATTACCACGCTCCATGTATTTTGACCATAAATTGATTACACATCATAACTGTAATTTTTTTATAGTTATACGAAAGGCAGTGTATAGAGAGCCGCTAGCGGCGCTGCCTCGGCCCGGCTAAAGTGCCGTAAGCATTGCATTGTCGTTATCACTGTCACTTGTTATTTTGTTTGATTGTTGAGGTAGTTCGCTGTAAAACACCACATTCCCAAAACATTACATTCTCTTGTGGCTAAACGGACCCTGGCAGTGTAGCGTGGTCACAGTTCTAACCAAACCTCCTACCTTTCAGCCATTTTCATTAGCTACTTCACTTTTCGTAAATTCAGTCATTGTAGTGACTTTTGATATAAGTATCTAAAACAAATACGATAAATCAATACAAAGGGCGGCAAACTAACCTCAACAATCATATTAAATAACAAGTGACAGTGACAATGACAATGTAATGCTTATGGCATTATAACTGGGTTGAGGCAACGTCACTATTATGCCGCAAATAACGGCACTTAATCCGTTAGGGAAAAACTGCATTCTATGCATTCTATACACTTCATAAATAAAATGGCTATACGGAAAATTAACGTAGGCAGTTAGTTTGCTCTGCAAATAATTTCAATGACTGTGTAGTATATACCAGCACATTTCGACGCTATACATACAATGTATATACGCTATACATTTGTATACAAACAGTTCTGGTAAGTAAATGTGTTGGATAATGGTACTTGAGACATTAGCCTAATAGCTTGTCGCAATTAATGGTTCAGGGTGGAACGGAGGTAGGGAATAAGTAGACCAGTGTGTGTGTGTGTGTGTTAATCCTTACTAATAATATAACAATAACATTTAAGTAGCTAGTACTAACTTCTCGAACGTTATACGGAGAGCATAGAATGCAGCATAACATATGGATTTAAAAAAAATTAACCGCACACATCCGTGCTGTTTCAGGGCCATGGCCAGTCATTGCAACTAGCTCTCGACTGTCCAGGGTGAAATTGAATTCATGCGATACCTCTTAAGGGTCATCATACTCATCATTATGAACAACTTTCACTGTGGGACCAAACCTGAAATCGCGAAAAAGAACAGTTGTTCCCTACATTTTGGCGACCTATGCGAACATAAATGTAGGGAACAGATATGTGTTTTTTCGCGACAATGACTCCTTAAGAGGTGTCGCATGAATTCAATTTCACCGTGTATAATAGAATATATAAACTCATACTCCCAGACTAAACGCGAAGTTAAAATCAAACTTACAAATTGGTTGCAGAAGTTAACGTATTACGAAACCGAGAATATTGTAACAATTGTCTCTGAATAGAACTAATTAATACTGTATTTAAATTAAGGCATTGTTTGTTTAATTTATGTTGTTTTCAATAAGTTCTTGCATGGCACTCAGTTCCAGTTGTATGCCATTATACATGGAGGAACATTGGCTCCTAAAACACAGGCTTTTGGCCTAGTTTAGGAGTCGGCAGTACGCCCTTTAATGTGACACAAATGTAAAAAAAAAAAAAAAACATGTTTACTGAAGACACGGTGTCGTTACAGACATGATTTCGAAAGTATGTGAAAGTCGTCATGCAAATAATAATATTTAATTTAGTTCAAAGACTGATAAGCTAAGTTTTCTAAGCTTACTCTCTCTTACTATTTTGCTGTACCCGACAGTCCACAATGATCACATATAGTTTTAAGTAACCACCTAAGTACACATTCAATCAATCTGCCTAGCCTTTTCCCAACTATGTTGGGGTCGGCTTCCAGTCTAAACGGATGCAGCTGAATACAGTATTTTACATGGAGCGACTGCCTATAAGACCTCCAAAACCCAGTAACTGGGTAATACGATACCCTTTGGTAAGACTGGTTGTTAGACTTTCGGGTTCTGACGACCCGTAACTACTGTCAAAGATCCAGAAATGACAGCCGGGACCAACGGCTTAACGTGGTCACGATGGTCACCCATCCACAGACCAACCCCGACAAGCGTAGCTTAACCTGATGGATCGAACCGTGCGGCTGTTATTACTTAGCCACGAGCTCCTCATCACCTAAGTACACATTGTGGAATGTAAATAAACGATTCAGTATTGGATTTTTTTGTATGAGCATGGCTCAAAAACGTCCTTAAAGGCACGAATAATTTCAATACTTTGTTACTATAATGTTTAGTAGTTATTAGGTAGACTATGTTCTCAAGCGAATTAGTAGTAAAACTACATAGATACTTGTATATATATGTTCTTGTAATAGTTCTAGTTGGTAAATGTGCGGCTTAATGGTACTAGAGACATTAGCCGTATCGCTTGTCGCTTCTAATGGCTGTTCCAACATAAAGTACTGCACGAACGTGATCAATCTTAGACGTGTTGTGGCAGTTAAAAGCAGGTAGGTATTGGTAAGGGATAGAGCCTTGTCACAGGATAAGGCTAAGTGTATGCTGAGACGCAGGTGACGTAGCACAACACAGGGGCCTTACTATGACGTGTTAAAACCAACACTTTTCCGTTGTGAAATAAGGATAGTGCTATTCGTACTGTATAGCTCCATCTCTCTCTTACACTAGAACAATGATTGCTTTAACAAGTCATAGTACAGCCCCAGTACAGATTTTGCAGGGTAGGACAGGCGACGCCGAAATAGGCAGGTTTTAACTAAACGTCTTTTCTTTCGTTCTCTCCACGAGAGAACGAAAGAAAAGACGTTTAGTGTACCCAGTAACTGGGTTGTGGAAGACAGATAGGTACGTAGTCGGTTCATGTAAAATACTGGTATTCTGCTGCATCCGGTTAGACTGGAAGCAGACCACAACGTAGTTGGAAAAAGGCTAGGCCGATGGTGATGAAACTTAAATCTTATCAAAATACAAAAGTCATTTATTCAAACTAGGCTGAGAATCAGCACTTTTCCAACGTCAAACTTACAAAGAGAGTCCCCCAAAACGCCCGCCCTTCACCACTTCCTAGTGCGTTAGCTAGGAAGAAGAAGTGGCGCCACAAATTCCCCAGCAGCACAGCTGTCTGTTCATTTAGAAGAATTAGATTCTATACAATAGTACGGAAAGTATAAATGGAGTTTTATAATTGTCCGCGGTTTGTTCAGTTTCCCGACTGGCAAGTTATTTCACAGCATCACGAACACTCCAGCGAATGTCTATATAATTACACTCCATTGACATCGGCCTCCTGTTACACCGAAGCGTAATTCCCTAATTACGGTAAAGTCTTCGGTAAAAGGCAAAGTAAGGGAAAACGTGATTTCTTTATTGTCCCTAATGAGTAAACGAGGTAAGGAAAGTCACAAAAGATTCTCGTCTGTTCCCCTAATTTCCTTTTGGTAAATACTTTGGATAACGTTGAATGTTATTGCTAAAGTTTTGTTGGTAGCGGAACGTGTCGTCTCATCCTACTAATATTATATCCTAATATGTAGATAAAAATCATTTGCCGTGCATTAGTCTCGCAAAAACTCGAAAATAACTCGACTGATTTGATTTTTTTTGTGGTTTTGTTCACCTTTTTACTGGGGCAATTTAGGAAAAAATAATTGGAAAAACCCAAAGGAACAATCACACAGTCGTTAAAAACTAAATTTTCTATCACGTGGTACGAAGTTTACTTTTTTTTCTTGAGGCTGGGAATTGTCAAATAACTTCTCACGCTCTGGGCGGAGCGAGAGGGCGTGTCAGACTTTTACTGACTAAAACCCACCCGTGTTCCTTCCATTGCCTGTGTGCCGGGGTCACGATATCCCTTTCGGACAAAGTCGCAACCCCGGCAGAGGTACGAAATTTACTGGGTCATAAATGTGATAGTTTGTACGTTTGTGACTCAATCACGCAAAAACGGCTGAACGGATTTGGATGAGATTTGGCACACAGATAGTTTATAACCTGGATACTTTTAACCCCGGTGGTATGTTTCCGTGTGATATTAATTATACATTAATATTTTTAAGAGTCGTCAGAAGCCCGAAAGTCTGACACCAATCGTACCAAGGCGTATCGTATTATCCAGTTACTGGGTTGTGGAGGTCAGACTGGCACTCGCTCCATGTAAAATACTGGTATTCAGCTGCATCCGGTTAGACTGGAAGCCAACCCCAACATAGTTGGGAAAAGGCTAGGCAGATTGATTGGTTTTTCTATTGTTCCAAAACATGTTTTCATACATAAAACATAGTTCAACATATTTTCCGACATCCACGCGGGCGAAGCTGCGGGCAAAAGTTAGTAGGTATTAAAGTTTGTTGTTCTTTATTCTCATTCGTTTATTTCCTAATTAAACCTTCTTCCCTCGACACGTGACTAAATTATGATCATTGATTATATAAAATTAATAGTTTAAAAAACACTAAAAAACACGCTTTTACGTGCACCTATAAGTTCCATTTCATATCTTCCGGCTCCATCATCAGATCAGCTCGACAATACCATATTATTGTATTCAGACCTTGAAACCTAATCGTGGTCAAAGTTCATTACAAGACCTTTCTAACAAGTCCAAACACGGCTATGATACGATCATCCATCATGAAGTTCCAGTTCATATCTTCCGGCTCCATCATCAGATCAGCTCGACAGTACCATGTTATTGTATTGTCATCAAAATCACATACAACTGCCAATTTTCATAACGCTCCGATCTTTAGAAGATGGTTAAATTAGTTTTCTTAGATTTGATTACATAGTTACATACATACAGGTCGACCTAATAAAAGCGTGTTAAAAAAGGCTAAGGTTAAGCCCGAAATAACTTTCAATCAGTATTATATCTGTTTTGGATTATTAACAAGTTAGTCTTTCTTCATTCTAAAAAATTATAAGATTTGATACAAACCTCTAGAAAACATTCCCTTCAAGAAACCCAGAGATGGATAAAGAATCCATTTCTCACAGCGTTTTCAAGCATCCCTAAGTAAGCAAATTCTTGTCGGCGATGTGGCGAACGTAATATCCGTATGGATAGGGACGTGAGAACAAGCTCGAATCAGATAACTTTTCACTATTCCTGGTTCCCTAGTACACAAAAGTGAGTACGCTAGAACGTTTTTCATTGATTCGTTTTATTTTTTAAACTAACTAACCTATATGTAAGGATTATTAATATAATAATAGTCACTAGTTAGTATAAAAATAAAAGTATTTTTTTAATTTTTAAAGCCACGAAAAGGCGTTGTTTTAAAAAAGTTTTCTTAAGAGCGTACATCCTAAAAGTTGGCAACGTCGCAAATAAGTGTCAAAGATGTACCTGTTTTGATTAATTTGGCAATATTACTTTATGGAAATAAGAAATGTGGCTAACTAGCGACCTAGTATATTAATAATGAATGCAAGTTATAACATTGAATTTGATGTTGTACCCGTTTCAGGTATAAAAAAGGCATTTGGAAAGTTTCCAAATACTTTTTTTACATCTAAAACTAAATATTCGGTGTCACGATATAAATGATTGCATTTTATAATCAATATTCTAGTTGGCTAGTTAGCCACATTTCTTCTTTCCATATATATATATATCCATATATATAATATTACCAAATTAACCAAAACAGCGAAATATTTGACATCTATTTGCGACGTTGCCCACTTTCAGAATTAACGCTCTAAACCAAGTAACAAATTAATGTCTAGCACATGTATGTGTTACTTACTTGGTTTATATTTAGCGTAAGTAAAGACAACAGCGAAAGTAATAAAAGTTGCCTTAACTTATCACAAAACTACGAAACTTCAATAACATAACATCACGCCTGGTAATCCCCGAAGAGTTAGGCAGAGATGTACCTATAGTACACCCACATTTCGCCGGTTATGTTTAAGTCCCATTTAATAGGGAGCGAGCCTATTATTACATCTAAAATAACTATTGGAAACTAGGTATTCAGTCCCCAGTGAACCTCAAATTGAATCAACACAAACAGGCGTCCAACAGCAAGCGGTAATGTCACCAATAAAATATTATTACGTAATTTTAGTACACGAATCACGTAAGCGAAGCGATTAAAATCGATTACGGTGTGACAAGCGGACCGATGCCAATTTCACGTTATTATCGCACGAATTATGGTAATTATTCCAATTCAGAATAAAATTATTTGATTCAATTCGATTTTGTTTTAATCGATAAGTTTTAGGCAGCTGTCCCACCGTCGACGAGGTAGCAACTGGATATCAACGATATTCTCGCTCAAAAAACGTACAAAAGATTGTAGGTCTAGTGTATCGCTGTGATCGCTGACTGTTCACACCGCCCGCTAGTAGGCTACTCGTTTATCGCAGTGACAAGAGCTATCAAAGAGACTACTCGGCGACGCTCGTTCGGCGGCAGAACGCTGAGAGACGGTACATACGCGTACCAGCGAGAAATCGCTCGTCGCCATCGCGGACTATTCGCGTCTCGTTAATCGCCGGCGATAGGACAAGTACCTCCGACGTTTTTGATATTCGATGCACGGCACTAGGAGCTACGTGGCGTTTGAATTTGGAAGGTGAATTCAGAATTTCGAATATAGAATTTTAGAATGTTGCGGTTATGGTCGAGCTGTCAAAATGGTTCGGTAATTCCAGATGTGGCAAAAGTAAATAGGTTTGTACATATTTATGTTAACAGCTTTTGCAATTTGGTACTCGTTATGAAATATACTCAAGCCACTAGGTTAGTATTACCTACCTGTATTTAGATGGAGTAAAAAATCAGTCGATATACCGAAAGACCTCGACGGAGTAAAATATACTTCTGCATCTTTTTGTTTGCCATTTTCAATAGACTTTTTAAACAGATTACTTCTGCTAACGAGCAACCATTATTTTCTCGATTCGTATTTATTTCTCTGAAAGCATGTTTTTTGTTTGCTATTTTGTAATAAGCTAATGCAACGCACTTTGGGCGATCAAGCCCTCTACCAAGTTTCTGACTGTCAAATATTTTTGCTATGGCATGATAAAAAAAACAAAAACCCGACTGTAAGAACACATAACTAAAAAGAGACAAAAAACAATGTTCAATAGATAATAATGCTTGATAACTGCGACTAGGGTCCATCTGACAGGTATTTGCCGCATTTTACGTCTAAGACAGGCGTGCGGCCGGCGCTAAGCTGAGAGAGGCGTTTTAAGACTTACAGTTTTTTTTACAATACGCTGGCATTTTTCTGAAAAATCTGACATTTCGTACATCCTAGACAGGCATCCTCCCTTACATAGATGGTAACCCTAACTGCGACCCTTCTCAATGGTTGATGTGAATATGACTGCTTTTAATATCCTTTGCAATTTTATCATCCACTAGCTAGCTGATCCGACAAATGTTGCTGTCCTTTCAATAATTCATGCAAAAATCCCATATAAAAAACCGTTTTCAGTTTTTCTGGGCTACTTTTCTGATTTCCTTTCCCCAAAATCCTTATTCGGACTAAAACAAACATTCAAAAGTGTAAATAAAGTTGATTTTAGACTGACTAGTACTGTTGAAAAAGTCATAACAAATATGAAATTGTAGCGCAAAACTGAACCTTATTTGTAGGTATTACAGTTGTTTTTCCTATATCTCGTGTTTGTTTACATGTTCGGCAATAAAATTGCGAACGCAGATTAGGTAAAAATACTTATGAAAATTACATGCCAGCTGGCTCTGATATTTTATCGTGTTTTTGAATGATAATGAATATACAACATGAACATAGGCATATAATCACGCAATGAGGGTTTCATGTTGGCCTGAAATCCTATATTGTTAGAATAAAATATTATTTCTTTGTGAAAGGTCAACAGTAACCAGTCATGTTGGTTATGGCAATAATTTCCCTTTTAACATTATATTTTTAGGTACGAGAGAATGCGTTTCTGACACCTGTCAGTTAGACAATTTCTAGTAGTATTATGAGTCGAATTCGCAAAACACATATTCGTTAGTATGAAACTGACAGGTGTCAAGAACGCATTCTCTCGACGGCCGAACTGTAACCATAAAATACTCGTAAATGTCGGGGTATAGGAAAGATTTAAATCGCTAGATGTACCCTCACCGTACTTAGTCACGAAAAAGTGTCCTTACTGAGAAGAGTGAGCTCACACATTATACAATAGCGTCTCCATAACAATCAAGTAAATTGGGTCATTGTGTGTCAGAGGTGTCAAAACGAAACAGAAACGCGACTATCTCTTGACGCGGTAGGGCAAATCTAACGATTTCAATCTGTAGGCTATAGTTATTGATTTGAAAACCCTTACTAAACAGGCTATCTACATTTGATTGTTTTGTTTGAGGTCGAAGACCTGAAGTTGTGGCTCTCCAGTAAAGCAGAATGAAAATACCGACAATATCTGCATTAAAACCTTTATGGGGAAGGGCATGAGTTTATCCCACTATATAATATTATATTATTTTGTATGTATTGTATGTTTGTAGTTTGTATCTATGGATGTTTGTTACTCAATCACGCAAAAACGGCTGAACGGATTTGGTTAAAATTTTGCGCACAGATAGTTTATAACCTGGATTAGGATGATGAACACAGGATACTTTTTATCCCGGTAGTACATTTCCGTGGCATAATTTCCGCGCCCATGCGGGTGAAGCCGCGAGCAAAAGCTAGTGTACCATTTATCTATAAATACCTAAGTAAATCAAACTTGTAACACGCCAATCAAGATTGATTCAAAACTCCAATAGAGGTAAGCACGCAATACCTATGTCGTACTATATCTATGGTTTCCTAGATCAGTGGCCACCACATAACGGCCGCAGTGACGGCTATCATGAAAATAATGTGCGGGGTTTGATTTTATGGTGTCAACAAACGCTCTCTGGAAAAACACACCAACTTACTTCCATAAATAACGTTTCGGTGACGTCATTCGCCGGTAAATTACAGACGCTATGTGGCGGCCACCGTTCTTCTACGAAAATGTAGATAGTTAATTGACTCAGGCGTGACTTTGCGGAAATCCATTATAAAATACAATAGACGATATATATTTAGTAACCTAATCCGCTTAACTGTTCTTAAAGAGTTATAAAGAACCCTGTAAGAAATCGACACGTGTTTCACCTCTCAAATGTAGCATAAACCTACTGCTATGAGCCTGTACTGTGACAATATCTGTCATGCTGACACGAACGATTTTACGTGGCTTATCATCGACAAATCTCTCCAACGCGTAGTGAATATAAATGTTTCGATTGAAATAATTAAACTGGAATATCAATAGGTTTCAGAAAGAAAGAAAGAAATCATTTATTTGCTGATAATGTAGGTATACATATAAGTTGGATTATTTGTTAATTGTCCCGATATATTTTGCCTTACGGCATGCAAAATATTACATTTGAATTTAATAATATAGTTACAACCATTAGAATTATAACACTAGTCAGAATTTAAGAGGTAGGTACATATCAGACAAAAAAAAAACATGAATAAATTACAAATCTCGCGCATATTATAATGAAGAATTTATATGTCGTAATGTGTAATGTCAAAAAGCTGAATTTCAAAATGTTTTACGTCAAAATATTCCAAAACTTAAACAACAATCACAATAAATTATTAAAGAGAATATAGATAATGTCATAATGTGTAGGTAATGTCAATATGTGAAAGGAGAAAGGAGGAGGAGTGGAAGGTGTATGGGCGAAAAGAGTGAGTGGTCTTCTTATTCCATAGACCTCGTGGTCTCAGTGTTCGTCTGCTACCTATATCATCTTTCACATAATCCTTTAACCTTTATTTGGTGTTTCCCTACTCTTATGGCTATCCACAATCATAGTTACCTATTTGCTACTTATTGGGGTATTGAACAAATATTCGTATGATCCAATGATATATAAAACTATAGATACGTTGTCCGCACTCTAAAATGACAACATGAAATGAAGCCAATTGGCCACATCGCGCTTAGTTACGCACCAACCTGTCGCGCGACACTACGTTTGTTTTTATCTCCCTCTAGCAACAGGCACCCCGTACGGTGTCATATTTTCTTTCCCTTTCTTCACGCGTATAAGTAGCTATCTAGTGACGTGTCTATATATAATACGTCATTGGTATGATCTACCTGTCATTTGTATGTTGTGTGTCTGACAGCAGAACCACCAAAATCTCACAAACACTGTACGTTTATATTTATTTAATACCAACGGCGGCCTTACTAACATAGGCTTTTACTACGAGTCATCCTTTGGATTATGCCGAGATAAACAGGTGCTATAGCAAAAATCGGAGAATAAATATTTATTTTAAATAAACAAGTATAGGAGTGGGTGTGCAGTCACGTAGTTTTTTCATGATGTATATAAGTTTCCTGACTCTGCTGCATAGTAATCTAATAGTTTATAATCTAACGGAAATAATAGCGATAAATTACAAACTAACGGTTGTCACAATTTTACGGTAAAGGTATAATAGGTACCTTATTGCTGGAATAAAGTATGATTTGTCCAACCTGTGTTTAATGATGGTCACCCTACACTAACAATCAATGTCGAAATAATAACAATTGAAAGAATTGCCAATTTGACTTAGGCATTTTGTAAAACCGCCCGCGTTTGTAAACGGACGGCGCCGTTTGTAAAATGACGAATCATACAGTCTGCCTGCGACATATATATGTATAAATTATTTATATTCACCAGCCATGCTATTCTGTAAACATCTCACTGTGAAAACTTGGGTGGAGTGAGCTGTCAATAGTGTCAATCCCTGTGGAATGACAGCTCACTCCACGCTCACTTCACCTAAGTTTTCACGGTGAGATGGTTACAGAATAGCACTGCTGTACACTGGGTGAGTTCACAAGGGCCACGTACTGTATAGCATGTAAGGTATACTTAAGTATATTTTAAGTTACTTTGTCACATTAGATTTAATCTGTAATGGCAAAGGAAACATGACATGTGAAAAAAAAAAAAAAAAAAAATTGAAGTCGCTTTTCGTGTCTGTATGTGTGACCGCTTTATTCTTCTAAACTACGCAACGTATTTTCATGGGGTTTTCACCATCATTTAGAGTATTTATTGCGAAAGATTTATATGTATATGTATATATATACTCATTCTATCTGCCTAGCGTTTTCCCAACTATATAGGTCGGGTTCTAGTCTAATCTAATTTATAATTACAAAACAAAAAAAAAAATAACAATCATATTTTTTTTACCACTTTGTCGGCGTGATTTATATGTATACCTATGCCAAATTGCAGCTTTCTAGTACTAAGAATCTCTGAGCTAAGCCGCGGACAGACAGACGGACAGACAGACAGACAGACGGAAATGGCGAAACTATAAGGGCTCTTTGTTGACTACGGAACCCTAAAAAGCATGAGAAGCAGGGGCGGGTCGTTTGTAATAGAATAAAAGTTTCTTCTAAAAGGGCTCAACCAGAAACTAATATTATCATACGATTTCGCTGTCAAGCAATAGGTACCTACTGCTTTGATCCCGTTCGAAGGGTATAAGCCTATATTAAACCTTCCCATATGGGATGGTCAAACGTTCGGCGTATGTCAGTGAGATTTGGGTTTTTAAACGATAGGGACATGAAAAATAATCCTACCTATAATCCATAGGTTTAGGTAGTTAAATAAACGTAAACAAACCGTAAAAAAGGTTTTTATAGATGACACTTTTTTGTGTAAAAACACGATAAAACCAATTTAAATTTATTTTAGATTTTTACAATGGTTTCCTCTTTTATTAATGTATGTTAAACTTTATCATTTATTCTTAATCTACTCTTCGTAGATGTAACTGCTTGCGCACAATTTTTTTGTTAGATTTTATAATAATTACTATAATAATAATTAATATTTTGTAATCTGTCTATTGTAAAGAGCCCAAACTCTAAACGTCAACGAATTATAACGTTGCTAAATTGAAGAGTACAACTGTGACGTAGCATGACAATTGAAGTGACAGGTATTACGTTTAGTCGGTTACTTGACAGCTGGCTCGTCACGTGTTTTTTTTGGGTTACCTTTATTACCTAAGCCTAGTGATTTTCTACCTCTCTTTGCAAATTTGTTTATCACGACGAATATTTGAGCCCAGCCTATGAAAACAATGATGACGCACCACACCCACACAACAGGACAGGTCCATTCATAATCAGTGTGGGTTCTTGCCTCAAAAGACCATTTCTGACACTAATCACATGATCTGATTAAGATTATGTATGACATTTAAAAGAGACTTTGACCTCTGAGTTTGTTTCGCCATTCCTTCTTAGGAGTAGTGAGATCGGAAATTTCGACTCCGTCTAACTTATTTTTTTTTAAAGTAATTCCGATATCGTATTTACAGAATAAACAATTTCATTTCATAGTTAAAATATTGTCAAAAAGCAGTTTTGACGGAAAACAAACCTGAAGGCTAAGGCCGCGGCCACTGGACATGCAATGTCGCGACGCGGCATGCCGAATCTGTACCGCCTCACTCTCGCTCATACCGAGCTAATCAGAAACGCTCAATTGAAATATAGGCGCTCGGTAAGCTTTCGGTAACGCGTATACCGAGTGTGCTAATGTCGCACCGCTGCTGCGCCGACGAATCAGAAAAGGGCCTAAACGTACTTAAGAGCGTTTATTCTAAAAGTTGGCAACGTCGCATATAGCTGTCAAATATTTACCTGTTTTGATTAATTTGACAATATTACTGTATGGAATTATGAAATATCGCTAACTAGTGAAGTAATTAATAATGGATTGCAGTTATAACACTGAATTTTATGTTGTAACCATGTTAGGTATCAAAAGACATTTGGAAAGTTTCCAAATACTTTTATTACATCTAAAACTGAATATTCGGTAATATAAATAAATATTTTAGTTCTCTAGTTAGCGATATTTCATATATCCATACAGTAACATTGCCAAATTAATCAAATCAGCGAAATATTTGACATCTATTTGCGACGTTGCCCACCTTCAGAATGCATGCTCTTAAAAACGTTCAAATTCAAGTTACAATCTGATCTCAGAGATAATCAATGTCAAAGACTTGTCATGAAATTAGGTACTTATAGATTTTATTGAAAGAAGACTTGCTGCTGCCCGCGGCTTCGACCGCGTGGAACCTTTATATTATGATATTTTTCTAAAATAAAATAGTCTAAGTTACTCCGTATAGCATCAGCTATCTGCCGGTGAAAGTCCCGTCAAAATCGTTCCATCCGTTTCGGAGATAAGCCGGAACAAACAGACAAAAATGTTAAAAATAGTTTTTTTGTTATAGTATAAACTTAGTAACACTTTCATATAAATTTAGTAAAAGCTGTTATTTTGACATTACAAACAGACATTTCAGTTTTATTGAATTGTATAGATTGAGAATTAGATTATGTAGTATGCGAAAGATCTTAAAAAAAAAACAAGAATTGACCGTCTGTAAAGCCTCGTACAGACTAGCGCGACGGAAACTGTTCTGTTTCTATTTAGTCTGCGCAATGGCCGCTACATAAAGCTTTGTGCGGATCAGCGCGACGCGACGCCGCGACGCGACTCGAACAATACAATTTCTAAGAAAACTTGACGATAATAATAACCGGTGTCGCGTTGCGCTGGTCTGCACGAAGCTTAACGGCCGCAGTGACGGCTGGCATGAAAATGATGGCATGGATGGATGGGTTTGACGTTACGGTGGCAAAAAATGCTCTATAGGAAAACACCAACTTCTATACATAGCATAAAACAAAGTCGCTTTTCGCGTTTGTCTGTATGTCCGCGTTGTTCTTCTAAAACACGCAACGGATTTTGACGAGGTTTTCAACATAATTTAGAGAATGTATTCCGGAAGGTTTATATGTAAAATACATTAATATTAAACTCATTCATAATTAAGAAATCTCGATGTTTTGTCAAGTCGTAAAAACCTTAGAAAGCAGGGGCGGGTCGCTAGTACTTTCATAAATAATTTTTGGGTGACGTCATTCGCCGGTAAATTGCTGACCCTATGAGGCGACCACCACTTTGCGAAGAAACCGTAGCTTTTATCAATCAAAAAGTTATCTTCACAGTCGCCCTACTTTCATATACACGACAGTTTCAAACAATTACAGTTGATATCAGGGCCTATCACATGCGGGCAGCTGACAACTCAAACAGCCAGTTGAAGCTCAAACACTCGTCGCCATTCAAAACTGGGAGATCCATTTAAATTGAACTTCGAGTTTCAAGTTTTGTGAACGTGAATATCCATTTAGAGTCGGAGGGAGGTCCTAGTTTTGTAAGTTAGTTACTGCTAGTGCCTAGTGTGTTTGTGTGTCTTGTTGACAATAGAACTAAAGTCGGGTTTCTAAATTGAGAATTTTACTTAAGGCGCGTTCCCGTGCGAAACATAGCGGTAGCCGTTTTTTAGGCTGTTTTTGGGAGCCAACTTCTCTTTATCTAAAAGAACTAGCAACTAAAAAAAAATACATTAAATTTCTACATAATTTTGACTCCAAAATGGTAGTTTCTTTTTTTTTTTTAAGCGGCACAATATTTAATTAAAGGGCCACAAAAAAGCCTTGAAATGAGAAATAATGATTTATAACATGCATCTCCTCCTAAAATAACCATTATTTTGATTTGCTTCCTAAATTAATGGATAGGTAATTTAATAAAGAACATTTTGCTAGTTTTATTTTTTTCAAAACGCGAAAATTTGATTTTATAAAGATTTTATTCTAAAATACTCGCTAAGTAACTCTTGCGCAGAGTTAGTGTGCCACGAATGCTCAAGGTTATTTGGTCAGGGTAGCGCCTTAACGGGGAAGCGCTAGCTGCGATAAGGTTCCCCGCGAAATTAAAAAATTATTACGTTTTTTGCAATTGCTGGGGAGTTTGTTGCCCCACTTCTTCTTCCCAGCTAAAGCACTAGGAAGTGGTGAAGGGTGGGCGTTTTGGGGGACTGTCTTATGTAATTTTGACGTTCGAAAAGTGCTGATACTCAGCCTAGTTTGAATAAATGACTTTTGAATTTTGAATTTGTAGGTCAGTGGCAGATTTTATGTTGATCAAAATATGATTTGCGGTAGAAACAAATATTATGTAGCTGCGGAGTTAAAATTAACAATACAACTCCTTATGTTAGGATTGACCTCAAATGTCATGATTTCACGAAATAGTCATTCAATGGAGTAATTTAAGAGTTATATTATTGATGATTTTATTGATTATAATTCTGTAAATAGATATTTGTTACGATCGCAAATTCTATTTTGAGTAATATAACCTGATACTGACGCGAACATTGCAAAATAACGTAAGAAAAATTGAACTTCGCGGGGTACCCTGGCTTTCGCCTTAAGGTGACGTCCGTGACATTAATCTCTTTGCAAAAAATGACAGAAATTTTGAACTTCGCAGGCAATTTAAAGAAAGTATGTAATGCTAAAGTGTACTCTGATAAGTTCCCAACTTCAAATGATCAAAACAGAAACCAGGTGTTAATATAAAGGTAATATTCCGTACCCGACCGCAGGCGGCAACTGCAGGCGACGTGTCGCGGCGTCATGTCGCTGCAGTCATGATTCCGGACCCGATCGCAAGCGGTAGCAGCCCATATTCCAGACGGTAGATAGAAGATAGAAAAACGTATTATCGCTCGAGCGTCGTTGGCGGCACTACTGGTCTGCGGTCGGGCTGCACGTGTCGCCTGTCACTCGCCCGTAGCTGCCAACGACGTGTCGCTAGCTACGGAAGATATTTCATAGAGATTCATAGAAACCAGTCGTGTCAGTTGCCTCCTGCGGTCGGGTACGGAATGGTACCCTGAATTAGCTGCAAGCGCAACTGTTAACTATGTGTTAAGTGTGTTCGATCATCAAATAGGGCAGTGGTATTCGTTTTATCCATCATTTTTTCAGTAGCAGCTCTGTTTGCGAGTCTGGTTACTGACCACCTTATTGGCAATAGACTTATACAAGTGAACTATAAATAATATTACGCAGGAAAGCCGCGGGCAAACCGAAATGTCATCGATCCAAAAATTCGAAAAAACATGTGACATCTACAAACCCGTTTTGGGCCTCGTGGTTGATTACCGCCCACTACCTCTCAGAGAGAGGAGGCCTTCGTTCTAGCAGTGGGAACATTATAGGTTGGTTATGCTAAAGCCACGGGCATATTTTGTTATTATGTTTGTACACTGTGACATGTCCGGGTAGTTTGGAGGCCTGGAGACCTGTAACATAGGTATTCCTAGTACAGGCTCCAGTCTCCAAAACATCAATGTATTTTTGCATACACACTTATGTATTGTACTGAGTGTTCATTATGTGGTGGAGAAAATAAACGTTTTTATTATATGAAGTGAGGAGCAATGGGTGTACGAGTCAATATTATTGAATCAATAAAAATAGTGTCGTCCTCTTCTAATTTTTGTTACAAGCCCTTTTTCTATTACAACCCATGTAACAAAACTAGATGATTAGAGAAACACGACCAGTAATGAAAATGCCTAATGTCTTGTTCATTCTCCTGCAAAATGTTACCAACCCAATCTTGTTCACTGACTCAGCATTATGCTGGAGTGGTGCCAGACTTAACTGCTATTTGTAGGGACATGTCGCCGACCAATTGACTATGGAGTACAAAGACCTTTTTGCTTGGCAGAATGAACTTTATTTCAAGTTTATATATTTGTTTATGTGTTCAGGACAACAAACTACCTACTCTATAACCGTGGGTGTTGTTTTTGATGGAAGGGTGGGCAGCAACGTTAAGTCATGCAGATTCAAGCGAAAGTTAGTTTTTCGGATTTGCATACTACCTACTACTGTGTATTGAATATTTTGGAAAAAAGTAATTGCTACGAGGTGTGGGCCGAAAATATAGTTTTTAGAAATTTTTGTCCGTTTTTCTGTTTTTATGGATGTATATTCCGGTTTGGCGGAAAAACTGCTGAACGGATTTGGACGAAATCCGCGAAAAAAATAAGCTGTTTCCTACATTTCGACGAGATATACGAACATAAATGTAGGGAACAGCAGTATTTTTTTTGCGATTTCAGCGTTTGTCCCATAGTGAAAGTTGTTCATAATACTGAGTACAATGACCCCTTAAAAGGTTTAGGGTAAACAAAAACTAAGGTTGTATACTTATCCAAAACCCATAACACGATTTCCTGGTGCCGACCCTTAAATCACTATGCAAAACAAAAGAGCATCTGCTATTAAACTGAATATAAAAATATTTCGACAGCGCGTTCTTAACGGCGCAGTGTCACATAAACATATTGTATGGAACATTAAGCATTAGCGCCAATTTATTGAGCCGTTGTTAACTGGTGCCTGCTTTCATGATGGCGCTTCATTTTCTATTTCACGTGTCTTATACAGCATGTATTAGACAAGTGTGGTCATATTTAAAGAGGTGGAAGGCCATCAATCTGAACAACTTTCTCCATGGGACTATAGTTTGACCGAGACCGTTGTACTTAGGAATGCGCGGCGAGGCGAGGGACAGTGTTGGAGAACGAGCGGCGGTACGGCGTGAGCGTTGATGAATGAGAGGCCTGCACTGCCCGTCTCACCGCGCACATGCCTAAGTCGCGGTACAGTGGTCTCGGTCAAACTATAACAACGTAATCGCGAAAAATTAACAGCTGTCCCATACAAAACTTCAATACCAACGTAATCCAAATTTTTGGAACAACTAACACGCAGTATTTGTCAGTAGCAGCCCGGAGTCTGGATTTGTGCCCGATTGATGGCAATAGGCTCACCCCCTATTACATGGGACTTAAATACAACTGGCGAAATGTGGGTGTACTATAGGTACACCTCTGCCTAACCCTTTGGGAAATACAGGGGCGATGTTATGTTTTTATCAGACAGATTTGATGGCGTCTAAGCAATTCCTACCAAAATTGTAGGAAGCCAAAAATAAACCAACACATTCTGAATAATATTGCGACAATGTACGTAGAAAACAAACATTTTTCGTATAAGTTTTCGCGTCAATCGTTCACAAACAAGAACTTTGCTTTTTCAATATTGCTTCGACAAATATGTTATCCTAGTCATTTGACTTTTATTACTTTGTAGTTTTTGTCCATTATAGCTAGCTAGCTAGATATATTTTGAAAATTGGAATTAGAATTAGTTGGATTTAGGAACCTAAATCCAATCCTAATCCAGGTGCCGCAGCCTGGGAAAGACCTATGCCCAGCAGTGGACTACGATACGCTGACTTTATAGGTACCTAAATCATAAGTCAGGAATTCTCAAATCTGAAAACTGGCCCCATCTATTATTTATCTTTCTATCACATCCTTTTTAATAGATTTTTTTTACTTCGTACATATTCTTTTCTGGCTAAGTTATCCTATGTAGCGGCATCTACATCGCCACATGCGAACTATGCATCAAAGACCTGACGTCACACAACATCCTGACGTCACTCAAATCCTGCAACGCGCAATTAGAGTTTACCGCGCGGTGGACATATATATACAAGCTCCCGACTTCAACCTCTGGGGCAGTTGCTCGCCAGACATGACACCAGTCTGGTCGGAGGATCCTACCTTTTCTATGGTGGATGAGTGAACTTTACACCCTGTTCCTCATACCCTTAAACCTACATCTATTTACTAGCATCTGCCCGCAAAATCGTCCGCGTGAAATTTCGACCTCGACTCATCGCGTTGAATCCCATCGCCCGACTGCGCTGATACTTCGCTTAGCGTTCGTTCTGACTTTTTTATTTTTATCCGCCTCCTAAGGGTCTTAGTGTGAGGTTAAATAAGAGCCTATAACCATCCTCAAGAATTGGGCAAACATATGCAAAAGTTCAGCGACGTCATTAACCGGTAAATTGCGGACGCTATGTGGCAGCCACTGTTCTTATAGAAATCAAAAAGCTTGCCGCGGACATACACACTGAAGAGCAGCTCCGTTGCGGCTTAACAAATGCTCCCTTCATCTCCAGCCGTCCTAAAAACCATATAAATCATAATACATATAGTACTAATACACACCGCGTATATTTCCTGAGGCTGTACTCTCCCAGAAGTTAGTGCATATTGAATTAGTTTGCGGTTCGGTTGTTTATAAATGTGTTTTGAACCAGCTAAATGTATAGATGTGTGGTTAATAGTACTTTTGTTTATCAGAATGTTGTGGTTGTTATGATTTTGTAGGTACTTGTTTTCAGGCTACAAAATGGCCAGAGGCCGTGTGGGGAAGTATAAAGGTACCATTCCGTACCCGACCGCAGACGGCAACTGTCGCCGGGTCATATCGCTGCCATTATGCTTCGACCCGACCGCAGGCGGCAGCAGCTCGTATACCAGTCGGTAGATAGAAGATAGACAAACGTGTTATCCCCACTACTGTCTGCGCTACTGGTCTGCGGTCCGGCTACACATATCGTCTGTCGCTCGCCCGTAGTATAAACGACGAGTCGCTAACTACGGAAGGTACCCCCCGACCCTTGCTCGACGATGCGCCAGCCCGCGTCGAGGCTGAGCCTGTAGTTTTAAATTCCCCTACTAATAATAATAATATATGTTTGATCCAGCCTGTCCCAACTTGCTGTCCTCCCCCCAGCGACGCCCTAAGCCGAGGTCCGTACCCCACAGGGGGTGCCCTTAGCGAGCGCTCGCCTAGTTTATAAGTTTATTTTACGCCCTGGCTGGAGGCTTTAAGTTAGTAGCTTAAGGGGACTACAGGACCTAAACGTGCCTAAACGCAAGTTTTATAATGCCTAAAAGAATATGATCCACTGCAGTAAACAAAATCAGAAAAATATATGATATTCTTCAGGATATATGCTAGTATGATAGTGTGTTGAAAACATAATACAACTAATTTGATACGATAGAAAAAAATCATGAAGATACCTCTAAAAATTTATTTTAACGATTAAAAATCATATTAATTTACATGCAATCATTCTGATTTTCTGTCAGATTATTCTACAAGCTACATATTAGCATAATAGTGTTTTAATTTTCCAGTCCAATCAATAGATTTTCTGTAAATCGCTAACTGCTTCATATTTTGCAATAAATTACCTGCGTCGTGTCATCGCGCTTCCCTTTCATTTCTATGCAGTCCGACAGTGACCGCGCTTTAGCTGTTGTAAGCCTCTTAAGGCCCTTAAGGCTCTTAAGGCTCTACAGGAAAGTCCGGTTAAGCAGCTACGACCTCCTCAGGGGTCAACTGCGATTTGCCCAATAAAAAAAAATACGGAAGGTATTTCATAGAAACCAGTCGTCTCACAGCGACACGTCGCCTTCAGTTGCCACTTGCGGTCAGCTATGGAATGATACCCTTAAAGTAATCATTGTTCCTATGTGACTGCCTCGTTGGTCGCAAGCGCTACTGCTAGTCCTGGGTTCGATTCCCAGGTCAGGCAAAGTGTTATTGGGTTTTTCCGTCAGGAATTTCTCAGTAGCAGCCCGGAGTCTGGATTTGTGCCCGGTTGATGGCAATAAGCTTGCTCCCTATTACATGAAACTTAAACATGCTGCCTCTGAGTCTTCTGGGCACGTTTCCGGACGACAGCGATGCGGACGAATACTTCGACGCCTAAGTGTCCGTTTGTTTTTTGTATTTATTTGTATAGTTCGTTATTGTATTTAGTACCTAGTGTTACTAGTTATTTGTGTTAAGTATCAAAAAATAAAATATTTTCTTATTATTACTAATAATTTAAAAAAAAACAACTGGCAATATGTGGGTGTTAATGTAGGTGTACCTCTGTCTTATCCTTCGAGGATTACATGCGTGATGTTATGCTTTGTTGTTTCAATGCGACACTGAGGTTGAGATGTGAGGCCGCGAGAGCAAGAAAGGTCTACTACTAATTAGTCTTATTGAGATAATCAAAGATATTTAAAAAAAAACATGCAATAAATGTGTTACTAACGCCATCTTATGGTGTTTTGAATGTTGTTTCTTTAAAAAACAGGTTTCAGACGGCGATAGGCCCACTAACAATTTTTTTAAATAAAATGTAATTAGGCCGTTTTTGCCCTCACGGCCTCATATACAGGCCTCGAATATTGTCGTTCCTTTTTTGCAATTGAATGGCTTCAAAGCTTCGTGCAGACCAGCGCGACGCGACAGTGCGACGCGACACCGGTTATTGTTATACCATCAAGTTTTCTTAGAAATTGTATTGTTCGAGTCGCGTCGCGGCGTCGCGTCGCGCTGATCTGCACGAAGCTTAAAACTGTTAAGAGGGCGCCTAAAGGTCCACTAGCGCCACTCTTTAAAAAAAATATTATCTCGTGACTGAGAAGGAATTATGAATAACGGCTAGACAGGACCCTCGGTAAGTGTGTCTAGAATTTTCTAATACCTTTTATAAAGTTTCATATTGAGACACGGAGCAACAAAATACGATCTAGAGGAATGTGGCCGCTTTTCTTTAGATCGTATTTTGTTGCTCCGTGTCTCAATATGAAACTTTATAAAAGGTATTAGAAAATTCTAGACACACTTACCGAGGGTCCTGTCTAGCCGTTAAGGCTTGCGCAGACCAACGCGACGCGACGGCGCGACGCGACTCGAACAATACAATTTCTAAGAAAACTTCACGGTATAACAATAACCGGTGTCGCGTCGCGCGGCAAGTCGCGCTGGTCTGCACAAAGCTTTATTCATAATTCCTTCTCAGTCACGAGATAATATTTTTTTTAAAGAGTGGCGCTAGTGGACCTTTAGGCGCCCTCTTAACACTTCCTATATACAGCGTCGTTATTGTGTTAGAGATTAATATATTTGTCGCAGAAAGATGGTTATTGCCGAGTTATAATTATATCCCTAGGGATATACCTACTTATATACCGTAATATAGTTATATAATATGAAAGCGGCTCATAACTATCTTACTAGGAATATATCTATGATACGAGCACGATCTAGTAATATTACCATTAGGGCACTCCGACCAAATAGGTTAGACTAGTATCGCGATTAGTGGCGCGAGCCGAGCGAGCGCTAAATGGAAATTATTGGCCGCAGCAGCAGAACCACTTTCATATAACTATATTACGGTATATAGCTATATCCCTAGGGATATAACTATATCACGGCTATAACCATCTTACTGCGACATATTCAGTAATTGGTCGTAAGAAAACCTAACCTAATGGATACTGAACTAAATACAATTGTCAATCTTTTTCCCTATATTAAAAGTATCCTATTAAACTCGTATTTCAAAAAAACTCGGAAACGAAAAGGTATCATTGGACGCCGAAATATACATAAATTAAGATGGCTTACACAGGAGCACCCTGTTTTTCAACAAGCGCACAATACACGAATATGAATTTCATTAAGAAACGAGTATTTTCAATTGATTCCCATTGAATTGGAAGGCAGTACGTTCAAATACGTGGAAATATTAACGGGTTCAATTCAATAATAGAGGGAATCCGAAGAGCATTGTGGAGCTGTATTCAAATGAAAATAAACACCGGAGGATATTATTGTAATGTACGTTTCAAAGCTGAAGTAATTTTTGAAGTCGTTAAGTTTGTGTTTGATTTTTGATGCCTTGTTGATTTTGATAAGACAACGCCTAGACGGTAGGTCTAGGCGTTGTCTGCTCTACCTTCGACACAAAATGTCTCCCCGTCTTTGTAGCCACTAATTATTATTTGTATTTATTTTCAAGCAAGGAGCTCGTGGCTAAGAAATAATAGCCTCACGAGTCGATGCATCAGGTTAAGCTACGCTTGCCGGGGTTGGTCCGTGGATGGGTGACTATCTTTACATACCGAGACGCCTCGGAAAGCACGTTAAGCCGTTAACCGGCTGTTATTCGTATATCTTTGACAGTCGTTACGGGTAGTCAGAAGCCCGAAAGTCTGACAACCAGTCTTACCAAGGGGTATCGTGTTACCCAGTAACTGGATTGTGGAGGTCAGATAGGCAGTCGCTCTATGTAAAAAACCTGGTATGGAGCTGCATCCGGTTAGACTGGAAGCTGACCCCAACAGAGTTGGGTAAAGGCTAGGCAGATTGATTTATTTTCAAACAAGATAATATTTACATAATATGTGTTTAACCTTCTTCGTCTTGAAATATTAATGAATCTACATGTACAAGTATATGAAAAAATGGCCAAGTGCGAGTCGGACTTGTACACGAAGTATTCCGTACCACCGTACAATATGAAACATTTCCTTTTTTGGTTTAGTAAAAAAAAACACCTTTCTTGTTTGGGGACCACCTTTAATTTTTAATTTAATTAAATTTTTATGTTTTGTTGTTATAGTGGCAATAGAAATACACAATCTGAGAAAATTAAAACTGTCTACCTATTACGGTTCATGAGACAGCCCGCTGACAGACAAACAGACGGACAGCGGAGGCTTATGAATAGGGTTCTGTTTGGTAGGACATGGACACTCAACCTGCTACCATGGATTCAGTACATGAGTCTGGACCCCCTGCGTTGATATGTTTCGTCGGTTATTTGCTCCTGGTTTTTATAATAAACACACATTTAATAAAAGTACAACCAAACACAATGTAAACAAACTTAACTTCGAAATATTTTACATATACTATGTCAACTTTAACATCCACCTACAAGTTGACAAAAATCAAGTTCACGATTTTATGTTTACCTTCCCTTATTTTTACTTTTGCTGTACTTTTTTTGTTGCGTTGTTATCAATAACTAAAATCCTTTTTGCAATTGAAATAATCATTTTGTCACAAGTCTGCTACTATGAGGAAATTTACAGAGAACGAGGAAAACTGTTCCACCGTAATACAGTTTAAACTAGTACGGGGAGCAGAGTGAATCAGTTCCGTGTAACAACCATAATAAGCACCGATACTTACCAAACAAAAATGTTACCTACCTTTACTGCTTATTTGTAACTGAGTGAATTGTGCAAGGTTGTTGTGTTACGAGTAATTTGAGTAAATAAAGGTTTTTTATTTTTTCGCTGTTCCATACATTTTGACCGCGTAAGTATTGCACTAAAAGGAAACAGCAGTTTTTTTGCAAATTTTTCTATGCAGGGGGTACTGAATCTATGGTAACAGCTTAGGTTGTGTGTCGATATAATTTTGTTAAACATTAACCGCTCTTAAAATAAAAACTCACAGAGGTTATTTCAGGAAAAAGTAGTCACAGTACACATATATTTTTGTAAAAAACGGTATTTTCAGAGCCAGTAAGCGAAAGCCGCGTCACGGACGAATACATCGGCTCAGTGGAGCAGAAGAGGTTACGACGGCGCGTCCAAAGAGTTGCGAGACTCCACAGAGGAATACGGAAATACGCAGGAGGTTAATTTGGCTTGAAAAACATGGGAGGAAATACGACAAAATCACTGTAGGTAAGTAAAAGGTTACTGAACGTTTCCATTCTCTTTGAAAATAGTTTTAATTTTTATTTGATTATAACTTTTATGTGGGATGGGCTCGTGGTTAACTAATGAGCCGCACGGGTCGATCGATTAGATTAAGCTACACTTGCTGAGGTCAGTCAGTGGATAGGTGACCATCTTTACACTCCAAGACTCCTCCGTGCCTCGGAAAGCATGTTAAGCCATTGGTCCCGGCTTTCATACGTGGATTTTTGACAGTCGTTACGGGTCTTCAGAAGCCAGAAAATCTGACAACCATCAGTTTTACCAAGGGGTATCGCACTACCCAGTAACTGGTTTGTGGAGTTCAGATAGGCAGTCGCTCCATGTAAAATACTGGTATTCAGCTGCATCTGGTTAGACTGGAAGCCGACCCTAACAAAAAAAGGGAAAGGTTAGGCAGACGATGAAGTCTTGCAATATGAAATCTTGCATATACAGGCTATAAAAAAACGATCACATAGCCGTCATCTAATCATTCTGTAGATACATCAAACTAAGTAATTTTGAGAACTTTTATTTTTGGTGTGACAAGTCGCGGTTATTAAGGGCAGCGCGCAATGTAAAGGTGTGTCCAAACATTGAGCGGAAATCGTGCGCGGCTGCCGCGAGCGGCCTGCCGCTCTGTGTTTGGACGACTGCCGCGCGCGAACGCTTTTGTCTACCTGCCGCGCACAAACATTTTTATGAAACATTTGTCACTAATTGTGTCTGGACGTATTTCTGCGGATGCATATTGATATTGCCAACTGAAGTGTGTGAGTATGTGCCGCGCAGTCCTGCCGCGCAAACATTCGTCAGTTTAGTTCTAACTAGAGCGCGGCAGAAATGTGTTCTGCAAACGCCATGTGTTGCTGCCGCGCTCTTAGCGCTCAATATTTGGGACACACCTTTACGCACAAGGTAACGAACGAAAATAAAATAATTAGGATTGACTTTAGGCGTCAAGAAGTTTCCTATAACTTCGAGCCTCAAATATTTGAAGAGATGTCAAAAGGGATTAGTCTGGCTTCTCCCTTTGGTACAGACCAACCGTTGTGGTCAGAAGTTCTGAATTGTGGTCAAATTTTGTTGTTGGCTTATATTACATTCAAGGTTTTTTGACAAGTTGAGTTTCGGTACAAGCAGCTTAAGATTATTTAATTAAACAATATCTGTGGGGGTTTAGTAACATAACTATATATTACTTATGTAAGTGTTATGGTTCTATACTCCATTTGAAATAAGATTACACATATAACTAATCCTTTATTTGAAATAAGATTAGAAGTAAACAAAAATCCTTTTTACAGTCCGTTCAACTGATTTTGACTTTTATTAGGTTGGTGGCATGACAAATGGCAGCTGCAGTAAACAATTGGTGTTGTAAACACTTTTTTGCTTTTAATGCCATCCTTATGCCTACGGTATAGAAATCAGAATCGGCTGAACGGACTGTGAAAAGGATTTTTTTTAAATGTCTAATCTTATTTCAAATGGAGTATAGGTACCTATGAACTAAGTAAAAAGAGACGTTATTCAATATTTTTATAAATAAGATATTTTTTTTAAGTGATAAGAATGGACTTATGTCTTGGTTGCGTCTTTAGCGTGTTACTTAACCATAAGAAAACGCATTAAATGCCACTCTGAGATAATTGATCTTCCAGATAGAACGCGCGGAAAAAAAACTGCGAGGTCCGTTGTCAGCTATGTATGCAATAAAAATGAATAAAATATAATATGCTGGCAGGCAGGTGACGTAGATATTAAGTAGAGTGCGCGCAAGTTAAGTTTGCCTGCGACTGGCGGCGCTGGTATGCTTAATTCTATACTGTTGCTTAATATTTAAAATATTAAGGTTAATATTATTAAGAGACCGTGGTTGAGTAATAAGAGCCGCACGGGTTGATCCATCAGGCTAAGCTACGCTTGCCAGGATAGGTCCGTGGATGGGTGACCATCTTTACATACCGAGACTCCTCCGTGCCTCGGAAAGCACGTTAAGCCGTTGGTCCCAGCTGTCACTCGTGGATCTTTGACAGTCGTTACGGGTCGTCAGAAGCCCGAAAGTCTGACAACGAGTCTTACCAAGGGATATCGTATTACTCAGTTACTGGGTTGTGGAGGTCAGATAGGCAGTCGCTCCATGTAAAATACAGGTTGAATCCGGTTAGACTGGAAGCCGACCCATATTTGGGAAAAGGCTAGGCAGATTGATTGAATCTTAATAATTTGATCTTACATAAACGAAAAGGCGGCGGCATATTTATTAGTTCCGATTTCAGCCGTACGCAGACTTATCTTGCGATCACTTTAATATTCAAATTCATATTCTCAACAACTGTCACCTGACGGACACACTCAAACATCTGCACGTTCTATCTGGTAAATCATACATGAATGGTGCAACCTCAGAACAATAACAAAGCAGGTGCAACTATTAATAACAAAAATTCAACAATCCCGTTTTCCCCTAAAAACAAAAAACACGCACAAAACCATTTAGCCCCAAACAAACGCCAAATTAAACCTTCCCGACAGCTGTCAATAAGAAAAGAGGTTCCCATTGTTTCTGTCAACGCAAGAAGGGTGAATGCCGAAACAAATACGCGAAACAAAATGGAATGGGGGAAGAAAAGGGGAAAGATTCACCGTGATTGATCCATCTCTATCAATTGAACGTATTTCCTATAGAGTGGCGCCATCTATATGTATAAGGGAGTATAATATAGCTGTTAGCCCCATCAGTGGTTTCGAAAGCGTGAAATGATTGCCCAGAAGGCGTTTTCTTAAAACGGTGTGGAACAATTTAAGAGCCTTTTTCGGGTGAATTGCAAGGCGGTTTACAAGGACACCATAAAGGTTGTTCTTTAGAAAAATCATGGGAATTTGGGCTCTCTTAATAAACTTTTATTTCACAGCTTCACATAAACTCAAACTCAAAGCATTTATTTCAAATAAAACAATTACAGGTACTTTAAAATTTTCAGTCAGAAAGATGAACCTAGTTGAAGTACCTATCCATTCCAAAGCGGTTCCTATGGAGAAGAACGGGCTAGAAACTCCACGGACACTCTTTTCAATCAAAATATTGGTTACATCATTCATGTTGAAATTATACATGTGAGAACAATGTAGAAAGACGTGCACGTTGAAAACATAAAAGAAAAAAAAAAAAAAACTATTCAAAAATTAAAACAAGCCGTTGCAGCTAAGAGATGACCAGTCCCTATTAACTGTGCCCGTTCACGAACATGACGCATGGATCAGCACCATTCAGCTCAACCATTTTGAAGTGAACTTAATGATCCAACACACACATAAGTGAATAATTAGGTGTTTTTATTTTATGTATTTTATTTTCTCCTCCACTCTTACACACGTTGTCTACATCTATTTAACTACTTTCCTATCGCAGGTATGCTGGAAGAGATTTCTTTAGAAATAAGCATCACCTTTGTACGTATTTTTCTGTTCCTTTCTTCTTGTCTGTTTATATGTGTGTACATAAACCGTTTAATAAATAAGTCTTTAATATGTCGAGCTATATTTGAGCCTAATCAGCTCGGCACCTCGAGCACGATTTGACTTGTTTAGCTACGATTCGCTGCGGCTACTAAAACAAAGGTCACACAAATGTAGCGGTGTAGATGCGCCCGCTGCCCTGGGTGTAGATTCTTGGTATGTTTACTGACTTTGTCCATAAAAAGCAACATGTATGGGTTACTGTCATAGATCATTAAAGCGGATATATGTCCTGCCCCAAGCGTGTCTCAAAAATTCAAAATTCAAAATATTTTATTTCACATAAACCTACAAGGGCACTTATGAAACGTAAGCTAGGTGCACGGTTCCAATTGGTCGTTTCCTATGGAGAAGTGCCGGCAAGAAACTTCAATGAGGCCCCGTAGCCTTGAACCCTCTAATCGCCAAATCCATTTTTAAACAAAGCTCACAATCCAGGCAATGCGTTTCAAATTCCCACGCATTTTTCACTAGTGTGGTCCCGTTCTAACCCTGCGAGTAAACGGCGCATGAAGCAACCCTCGACCACTTTTAATTATTCAACTGGGTTCCGTTAAACATAGGCTATTTTCTGCCTGCTGGCGGAAACCTAATTTTATAATAGCATTTTTAAAGGGCTTATAATGAATTAATGGTATAATTAAATATTTTTTTGGGGGGATATTTTTGGTTTGTACGTGTTTGAGCTAGTAATGGAGAACAAGCCCGTAACCGTGGTGATGAATGATCGTTCCTTCTGTTTACGAGAAGAGGTTTTTGCTTTGCAGTGGGGCAGTTTAAGACCAGTATTACCTACTTACTTAAAAGTAAATAGTAATTAATGGTAGAAGGAAATGAAAATAGTTAAAAATTATATTATTATGACTCTCGGAGGAGCTCGTGGCTAAGTAATAACAGCCGCACGGGTCGATCCATCAGATTAAGCTACACTTTCCGGAGTTGGTTCGTAGATGGGTGATCTTTACATACCGAGACTCCTCCATGCCTCGGAAAGCACGTTAAGCCGTTGGTCCTGGCTGTCATTCGTGGATCTTTGACAGTTGTTACAGGTCGCCAGAAGTCCGAAAATCTGTTAACCAGTCTTACCAAAGGATATCGTGTTATCTAATAACTGGATTGTGAAGGTCAGATAAGTAGTGGCTCCATGTAAAATATTGGTATCCGGTTAGACTGGAAGCCGACCCCAACATAGTTGGGAAAAGGCTAAGCAGAAAAAAAAACTCTACAGGGTAAAATTAAATTAGCTAGCAAAACTCCGCAGACGTGATGGTTATCGACCCTTTAAACACGATAAAACAAAACAAAAAAACAAGTTTTTTTTGGGTCGCCGATGTGTAAAACAAAACAAAAAAACAAGGTTTTTTTTTTTTTGGGTCTCCGATGTTTGTGTTTGGTGTGTGTGTGACTCGGAATATTAGATTTTTTCGTATAAACTTAACAGACGTCATGGGTTTCGATATCTAAACACGATAAAATATAAAATAAACTTCAAATAATAACACTACTAATGGTCGTTGACCCCAGAAAAACAATAATCAAATCTTCTTTTTTTCTTTTATTGTGTTTAGATTTCGATACCCATCACGTCTGCGGAGTTTCGCTAACTAATTTAATCTGACCCTGTATATAATAAAATAAATACATGAAATAGGTACAGTCACGAGCACCCATATGTATACACTTAGCAACTTTTGATAGTAATTTGCTTCTACTGTGTTGATCGTTATTTTATGTTGTTACGAATATAGTATTTTGGAACCCATATTGATATGAAATAGGCCTTAGCTCAAAGTTGCAGTCAATATTTCACGAGAAAATCGCTTTTGAGATTTGCTAAGTGGATACATAAATAGAGCGCCACGAAATCCTTACAATTTAAAATACATCGATTGCTAACTTAAGACGAGGGTCATCAGCATCTTCTTACGAAACTAAATTCGCGAAACCTATCGAAACTCATCAAAAAGTAACAAAATCTCCTCAAAACTTAATAGTTTGGAAAAAAGCATTAAACCCATTTGCGACTACCCTTATTTCCCAGATGGTGATAATAAAAATGAAGTTGAGCGATAAACTTGGATTTACAAGCCAACTATGGACCTACTACCGCAGATAAGTACAGATGGTTCACTCCGTAAAATCATTTAAATAAAAAGCGACTCTTGTTACCACACAATAAAGTGCAATTTAGATCGCACAGCGCTAATTACCTACAGTTATATGACCTAGACTTTGCCTTCCTTTCTATCGCGTAACTCTTATATCTTCTGACTACGTTACGCCCACTGAATTCGACAAGGCGAGCCCGTCGCGCACATACTTGTCGCTTCATACCTTAAATGTGGAGATGGTTCTCTCTCTGTATTAATCTGTGGTATTACAAATAACTGGCTACTCTAATCCTAGGATAGGGTTGTCAAAATGATGGATGCACTTAAAAGAGATATTAAACCTAATCTCGACGTCCTCGTAATATAAGGTTCAGTTGAAAACCAGCGTGAGGCACTAGTTGTCTGGCAATGCTGAACTGGCCCTATTTGGCACAGCCGTGAATATTGTGTGCCTTAATCTGGGTCAAATAAATTTATATATTTTCATTCCTTTTTTCGTTAAAAAATTCTAATAATTCGCGAGCTTTTTTTTAAGTTTCTTGTTTCACACTCTTTAAATATACACTGTAAAATACGCTACTTTTTATAATCGTTTAAGAATTCAAATGAATAATTACATGTCAAGGTTACACATTACGCAACACACGATTATTATGAAAAAAAAACTGCATTATGCAAAACGCTAAATTAATGATCATCATATTGCTGATGATTTTTGTTGCATGATTTGCATGGACATGTTATCAAATAAACTCATAATTTCTTAATACAATGTTTATACATAACGTCAACAGACTTATGTTAACTTATTTCAAGTTTTCCAAACTGGACTTATAAGTTAACATAAGTCTGAAATCACCAACCAGTCTTGAACAAGCGTGGTGATCAATGCTCGTGCCTTTTCTGTATGAGAAGAAGCCTTTGGCGAACAGTGGAATAATAATTGGCAGGTTTTATTTATTTTATTTGTTTAAATTCTATACTTTTTTTCAGACTATACTTTAATCAAAATTCAAGAAACTGCAGCATTAAAACATTTGTTTTGATTTATTTGAACACCGTGCCGACCCTATTCCTAGAGAGATAGTAACTGTGACCGGAGTTGCATCCGGTAGAAGCCGCAACATTGGAAATTAGTTAGTGCGGCTGGGTTCCGGGTTTGATGCCCGGGTGGATAAAACGTTTAATTATGTTGTTACGGCAGAGGATTGAAATTATAAGCGATAATACGATAATGGCGGTTCGGTCGCTCTTGTATAGATTAGGGTCTTATATAGAGGACAAGCGTGGTGTAGACACTGACAGAACTCAGTATTTTCGTTTTGTTGGATTACTTAATTTGAATATTTGACAATCAATCTGCCCAGCCTTTTCCCAACTATATTAGGGTCGGCATCCAGTCTAACCGGATGCAGCTGAATACCAGTATTTTACATGGAGCGACTGCCTATCTGACCTCCACAACCCAGTAACTGGGTAATACGATACCCCTTGGTAAGACTGGTTCTCAGACTTTCGGGCTTCTGACGACCCGTAACGACTGTCAAGATCCACGAATGACAGCCGGGACCAACGACTTAACGTGCTTCCCGAGGCACGGAGGAGTCTCGGTATGTAAAGATGGTCATCCATCCACAGACCAACCCCGGCAAGCGTAGCTTAACTTGATGGATCAACCCGTGCGGCTCTTATTACTCAGCCACGGTCTCTTAATAATATTAACATTAATATTTTAAATATTACAGTGTAGAATTAAGCACACCGGCGCCACCAGTCGCAGGCAAACTTAACTTAATAGCAAAGTAATAACTACTTTGCCACGAGCTCCTGCAATTTGAATACTTAACACATGAACTTAATAAAATTAAGTTTTATTTTTTAAATTAATCAATTAAAATGAAAACTAAATTAAGCTGTGTTACTTGTAGTTCTTGCAGTCAAAGCAAATGCACATTTACAAGTAGGTGTAATCAAGAAAACTAATTGTTTAGCAAATTAAGTACCATCTCAAATCGTTGATATTGGTGTGAAATGGCTATGACACGGCAGATTGACGTATGTATCTCATTTAGATTAACTATTAATTTCTTGCCCGTAGAGTCACAGTAAGGGCTTAAGTTACAGCTCACGAGTTGTAGGTCGTGGGTTCGACCCCAGGCAGGCGCTTTACTTTGTGTAAATAATTTCATCACCACTGCTCTCAAAACGGTGAAGGAAAACATCGTGAGGAAACCGGCATGTCCTAGAACTAAAAACATCGAAGACATGTGGCATCTACCAACCCGCACTGGGCCCGCGTGGTGGATTACGGCCCACTGCCTCTCACAGAGAGGAGGCCTGTGTCCCAGCAGTGGGAACGCTATGATTTAATTTATACACTCACAGTTGTGACACGTCTGTGCCAATGTAAATAATGAGACAATTGAATTTTTTTCCCTTTATTTAATTTCCAATATAGGAGCTAGTGGCTAAGTAATAACTGCTGCACGGGTCGATCCGTCAGGTTAAGCTACGCTTGCCAGGGTTGGTCTGTGTCTGTAAATGATATTGCAGAATGAACCATCTGTACTAATCTGTGCTAATATCAACTGTCAGTCACCACGAAATGTGGGAAAAGGTTGAAAGTGAAGCAGTGCCTGCACGAGGAGGCTTAGTGTGAGGATGTACTAGTGTAGCGATATAATCAGCTTACATACAGGATCAACAGGAATTTCCAATTACCTTACATCATTAAAAAGTTCCATACAGATTTTTATGCTATTATAGTGAAGGCGCTATAAAAACACAAATGTACAAAACGAAATAACCAGTTTGATGCCATTAAATCGGCGAAGATTAGATCTCGGCTAACGATCTTATCTTTGCAAGATAACTAACAAGAAAAAGTAAACTACTCCATTCTTACCGAGAAATTCCTCAACAATGTGTTTCTACAAACTAAGGAGTAATAATAGAAAGATTAATCTTTTTATCAGAAATCTCGTAGCGCATTGCTACGCCGGTGCTACGCCGTAGCCCGTAGCAATATTGCTACGACATTCGCCACTTGTTTGTGGACAAAGCCTTGGATAATAGTTGCGGAAAATATAAAGAACTAGCTGCGCCCGCGGTTTCACCCGCTTAAGTCTCGATTCCGTGAGAATATCGGGATAAAAAGTATCCTATGTCCTAATCTAGGTCATGGTCTACTCATGTGGCAAATTTCATCCAAATCCGGTCAGCCATTTTAGCGTGAAAGCGTAACAAACATACTAACACACTCACTTTCCCATATTATATAATGAGGATAGTTAGGATTAGAATGGTGATAGATTGGTATTAAATGAAACCACTAAACCTAGGACGAATGTACAACTATTCAGATGTCCAAACAGGCATGAGGCAGAACCGTACCGCGCACATAACCCACCTGTTATTGGAAGCTATAAATCTTTACAACTCTACGTGGAATGGGATCAAACAGCTATACTTTGTATGTACAACTTGAATGCAGTTCCGTGTAAATATGTGAAACTACGTAAAGTCTCACAGACGTCAGTAATAAATTTTATCCTAGCCTTTTGTCCAGTTGTAAAATTGGAAACGCGGATGTAAAGGATATCGAAGTGACATTTCACTGGTGGGTAGTTGGCAGGTTTTGGTTTTTGGTAAACACGTCATACCAACTAACCCCCGACACCCCCGCGCCTCGGAAAGCACGTTAAGCCTTTGGCCTGATCTCTCTGCGGTCGTGTCGGATTGCCGTCCCATCGGACTATGAGAGTGAGGGATTAAAGAGTGAACCTGTGTCTGCGCATACACTTGTGCACTATTATATCTCGAAGGCTGGTCTCCGCTGACATTGGTCGCCAAAGCCGAAGTTCGGTGTGGAGGACTGTCATTATTTCTTATTATACCAACTAAAATGAAGTATCTATTAGACACATCTTTATCGCAAATGATACCAAGATGCCACTATATTTACAAAAAATATGTAAACTTTTCCTGACGTACCTACATGATGATTTCATAGATAACATTGTGTACATGAGAGAACATAAATAGCATGGTAAAAAAGAGAATGTATATCTCCAAAGCTAATTTTCTATTATGATCTTTTGAAGTTTCCATATTGTCCAGTAATGTTTAAACAGTTTTAAAGCTTTATACTACTGAGACTATACTGGAAAAACTGTTTTTGAATATGTTATTTTCTGAGTCTTAAACATTCCCGAAAAACACACTAGTAAATTCCCAGCTCCCGACCACAAGCCACATCCAGCGTCCTACCTCCCCGTACGGACCAGCCGAAGTAATACCGGCTGTGGTTTTATTGACAATCACTGCGCCGATATTGGCTCCATTGGCTCCGTACAACTGTACGACTGTGAACTTTCTTGCGAGGAGCCAATAAGTCCAGATGTGCCCGTAATTAAAATGTAGGGCTTGTTGGTGCACCTGGAGTAATGGAGAAGGAAGTAATTGAGATTTATTGTTTTGTTGAGCTGCCTCGTTGGTCTAGTGGTCGTAACCGCTTCTGGATGAGGTTCGATTCCTGGGTCGAGCAAAGTGTTTTTGGGTTTTTCCATCTGGAATTTCTCAGTAGAAGCCCGGAGTATGTATTTGTGTCCGGTTGATGGCAATAGGCTCGCCCCCTATTACATGGGACTTAAACATAACTGGCGAAATGTGGGTGTACTGTAGGTACAGCTCTGCCTAACACTTCAGGGAACACAGGCGTGATATTATCTTAAGTTGTTTTGTTGAAAAACAAAATGCAGGTAAAGAAATCGGATTTCCAAAGAGAGTATTTAATCCTTCGATTTTAATAATGTTAGTATTTTTTTGTGCTTTACAATTCTTTCTCCACCCTTTTTTACATACTTGTACATATTAATGTTTTAAGACTGTTAGCGTTTCAGGTATGTAAATATTATCTATATAATATTAAATAATATTAAAAAAAAAAATTACAATTTATTTGTAACATTTTCACATTATATATGTATGTTAAAACAATGTAGTAATTTAAAAAGAATTGTTACTTTATATCATTTCACAATAGTTAATTCATCATTTCCATAACATCTTTTCATTTGTTTTAGTTGTCAAGTAAAAAAATTAAATGTAATAATAAAAATTATAACGTTCCTGTTCCCGATACCGGTGGGCTACTATTTTTTATATTTTTAAATGTTTTAATATTTTTTTATATTCTAATATTTAAAAATGTAATTTATAAGTGTTTTAAATGAAAAAAAATATATATGCCAGAATTGTAGCAAAAAATGGTATATTTGCTACATCCAATTCAAATGTCGTTCCGAAATCGAACCGTGGACGACTTAAGTCATATAATAAAACGAAATATCCAGGTGAAGAACATAAAGTATATTGGAATAAAAATATAAAAAGGAACAAGTAAAAAATATGCAAGGATTAAAAAATAGCTGTCAGCGTATGTATTGAAAGCCTACTATCGAAACGTTAGGTGAATATTAATTAATAGTTATCTTTCTCGGTAAAGAACTGTAGGCCCATCGCATACGTGAGTTATCTCGTTTTTTTTAAAGTTACAGATAATATAAAATATTATATTATTAATATTTAATAATAATATTATATTAAATATATATTATTTATTTTTGTTAAGGCATAAATTGTAATGATGGTAAAGTACGTCGTGTAATCTGTAGCACTGCGCGCAAAACATTTCCGAGTAAATTTTAGCGCGGAGTTGCATCTCTATCAGGTCTCGGTTCCGGTTGGCAGTCGGTCAATTTAATCAGCGACTGTTCGACGTACGTTTTTGGGTCACAACCGACCTGCTAGCACGTTTAATTTACACATGTTTTACTCACTCTTCAAGTTTGTTTTTCCAATTTTTTGTAGTCAAAGCTAATCAAAGAAATAAAAGGCAAACAGCTAGTCAAAAGTATGTAGGTTCATGAAAATAAAAAAGAACACTATAAAGTGAAAAATTACTTTAATTTCGGAAGTCGGTGTCTTTGGCTTTGAATTTTCGTTTCTTGCCACCGAATCCCGAAATTA
The DNA here is from genome assembly GCA_914767755.1 of Agrochola circellaris. Classification (NCBI taxonomy): domain Eukaryota; kingdom Metazoa; phylum Arthropoda; class Insecta; order Lepidoptera; family Noctuidae; genus Agrochola; species Agrochola circellaris. The sequence continues at coordinate 5,767,603 of OU611850.1, read as the reverse complement.
CAAAAATTTAGTTATGCTTTTACTTTGTAGTGTTTTTTTTGGAAGCCTTTTTTTCATTTTTTTTTGTGGTAAATAACAGTGACGGGAAGTTATTATAACATCATCCACATAGACTAAGAGGCAAAAAATACGTATTATTGAGGCTAACCTAAAAACTACCCAAGGACAAAAAAAAAGTTGTCACAATCGGTCCGCAATTGACGAAAATATCGATAAACACAGATACATAAAAAAAAAACATATACAGACGTATATGTTTTTTTTTTTACGAGTCGCTTAAAAATACTTTTCTGTTTTTTATTGCCTTCACCGTGAGTAAATGAAAAATTTGCACAGAACCTTTAAAAGTGCAAGGCCATTTTGTTCGCCAAGATTGACGTTCAATTTTGCATCTAGGAAGCCACGATTTTCTCTCCGAAACGATTCTTGGTCAGGAAGAATCTTTACATATGTGTAAAAGTCGTAGAACGCGTTAGTTTCATGCCATATTGAAGTAAAGTAGACTCGAATAGGCGAGTCATAAGTTGCACGCAAGCTGGCGACGTGTCGCCGCCACGTGACTGGTTTCTATGAATTTCTATGGAATACCTTCCGTAGCTAGCGACACGTCGTTGGCAGCTACGGGCGAGTGACAGGCGACACGTGCAACCCGACCGCAGACCAGCAGTGCTATTCTGTAACCATCTCACCGTGAAAACTTAGGTGAAGTGAGCGTGGAGTGAGCTGTCATTCCACAGGGATTGACACTATTGACAGCTCACTTCACCCAAGTTTTCACGGTGAGATGTTTAGAGAATAGCCTGGCAGTAGTGCCGCCAACGCTCGAGCGATAACACTTTTTTCTATCTCCTATTCTACTGACTGGAACCCGGGCTGCTGCCGCCTGCAGACGGGTTCGGAATCATGACTGCAGAAACGTGACGCCGTGACACGTCGCCTGTAGTTGTCGCCTGCGGTCGGGTACGAAATGACACCTATAACGTGCTTCGTTCTTCCGCTAGACCAGACCGCGTGTCCCATTTTCTACTCTCACAGTATATTTTACTTAGTAGATAAAGTTCATTATGCAATGAGAGAACCAAGCCTTTGACGCTGATGAAAAAGGTTAACCCGAGCATCTACGAATATGTATAAAAGTCTATAAAACATACGAACTCTCAAAACTCTAAATACGAACGGGTGGAGCAAATTCAGACTCGTTTAAAACTCCGTAATTTTCCACTCGACCTTATTTCAGTAGGAACTGGTCCGGCTGTACGTACGAACCGTATACGGAGCCGCACAAAAGAGGAACTTAATGTTAAGTGTTGTGGATTATGTGCATGAGCGAACATATCGCACCTTTGGTAGAACAAGGGCATAATTGTCATAAATTGCCAAAATGACTTAAATATGCAGAAATGCTTTAAAAAGGCCCTTTGAACTGGAGGGACAAAAACATTCGTTTGGCAATTTTTGACAATTATGCCCTTGTTCTACCAAAGGTGCGATATGCGGTGCTTGTCAAAAGAATTTGAAGTGGAGCGGAAATATGGTGGTTATGATAACGTTTGAATTTTGGTGGCGAGTATTTAAAATTTAAGCGAGAGTACTGCTTCATTTCTATTACCCGGTTTTTGAATTGAGAATTTGAAGTTGAGAACTTGTCAAATCCAGGCTAAAGCTAAAGAATAGCTTTAGCTTTTTCCGCAAGGGTGCAATGAACTAATGTCACCGTTACCTGTCATCGATATTTCTGTGCTTTATTTAAGTTAAGTATTAACATTTTATACATGTCGTGGCCAGGTCTTAGATTTGATAATTTCATTAAATGAACATCAACAGTGTGGAGGACTAGCAGGTAAGCGAACTGATTGTCACGGTTGTTCTTTGAATTTGGCAAAGTTGGTTCAGCAGTATTCCCCCCGTGTCGCATATATACCGTAAACGCATCACCATGTAGTTTAGAAAAACTGACACGAAAAGTGACTTTTTTTGTATACTGTGTATAGTTATACAACGTGTTTCTTTTAATCTCCCGTAACTCTATGGTATTAATGAGACCTGCCGGCCGATTCTGTAAAAATCTCACCGTGAAAACTTATGTGAAGTGAGCTTAAAGTGAGCTGTCATTTCTAGGAATTGACACTATTGACAGCTCACTTCACCCAAGTTTTCACGGTGAGATTTTTACAGAATAGCATGGCATGTCAAAGAATCAAGTGGCATGAATTATTTTTCAATATTTTTTTTCTTTTTCATTTAGCATTGTAAATAACTCGCCAGTCACGATTATTTATGTAAAACTCCTTTACGTGAAATACAAATACAAAAAATATAATATAATATATATTCTGACTGTTTTTGTACATAATTTAAAAAAATACGTCGTCACATTTTCTTAGCTTTAAATATGAAAGATTGGTTTGAAAGAAAATGATTTATTGATTTACTCGTACTTATCAATGAAACTTAAAAACACACATCGAGAGTCTAGTGTTATTTTATCTTCGAAACGATGTATTTTTGAAACACGTGTTCTAGGACTTTTTGTATTATTTTTTCTTATGGCATATAACCTTACAGTTATGGGACATCCAAAGGAACACGTTGTTATCAAATAGTGTTATAGATTTACACCTTTATTCATTTTACATGATACATACAGACATGATAATAATTCAGATTTGTTACACTTGTAATAGCAATCATGTCATTTCATTTAAAATAGGTTTATTTTTTTATTTTTTTTTATGTTCTTTTCTATTTTGTGAATGTCGGAACGCTGTAGCTTAGTAGACTGTAGATTTGTTGACTATTTTCTATTTTGTTAAGTACCTGGTGTTTGTTGAAACACTGTCCTTCCATACGTATTAACACTGTTATTTAAAAATATTGTAAAAGCCAATTATTTTTAAAAGAGTAACCGTGGAGTTTTTTGCTGGCTCTTCTCCATAGGAAACGACCAATTGGAACCGTGCACCTAGCTTCTGACGTTTCATAAGAGCCCATGTGAATGTTGAATATGAATTTTAATTCATAAACGTTGGTTAAAGTTAAGTAATGATTAGCGACTTTACCCATACATTTCTGCCATTTAAACGTCTATTAACTTTATTCATTGTTTATGAATAAACCCCTTATTTGATACATTTAGATTGACTGTGTGCGTTTGTTTTATAACAAGTGAGCTTTTACTTAAATTCATAGTTAACAAATCGACACATTGCTTTTATCTGTTCGAAATTACATGAAAAATTCAAGTACTTTTTGGATCTTTTAAAAAACTCTTTAAAAGCTGTCTGTGTTTGTATAGACAGGTTATAAAGGTTAATTCGAAAATACATCAGACTCTTAAATTTTTATTATTAAAACTGCCAACACTTGTCCGACAAACTTAAAATTTCTTCTTGCCTTGAAAATTAACTTGGAGCTTCTAAAATTTTACGCTGTCTTGTTTAAAAGAAGATATTTTTTAAAGTTATAAAACCTAAATTTTCACATTAACTAGAAATATTTTTATATCGAGGGTCGTTTTTAATAACCCTGTTACGTAAGCCCAAGTTTGAACAGTAAATTAAATAGGTAACGTACTTGCCATTGTTTACTGCTTAAAAACAATAAAGACGGAATATAAAATTAAGTTTATTTTACGTTCGCCATTACCAAACGTTTACAGCTCCTGGTCACGGATATCCTCAAACGTAAAAGTCTAATAAATAAACATTTAATTTCTTCGTTTATATTGTCATTACAAGGTTGGTTTATTTTATCGATGTGTTCAAGAAAATTGCTTATCAAGTGAATCTTTATTTCAGAAATATTATGAAGAGCAAAGATTTATATTTTTGTTTATAATGAATAAACTCAAAAACTGCTGGACCGATTTAATAAATTAAATTAAATTCTTTCACCAGTAGAATGCCATATTATCACCGAATAACATAGGCTATAATTTGCAAACATATCACGCGGGCGAACCTCTTGGCGGGTGCAAGTTTACAATTTAAAACACAACTAACTATTTACACCAATCCATCTAATCCATCCATTCATCCATCTATTTCTATTTTATCAATTATTATTTTGTAATGAAATTTAGAATGACTTTATGTAAAATGCAATTAAATGTAATTTTATATACCTACAAAATTTGTACGCCGTTATTGGCAAAACATGGACGCACACATCTATTACTAATTCAATACCTTGCATGTCAGATTACTGAGTATATGTAAACGCATGTTTGACAAATAAATGATCTTTATCTTTATCTTTACACTAGGTACTAAATAACTATTCAAACATTTGTTTGAATAGCTTACTTGATATATTGATATAGTTTACTTGATAACTTGTTTTTCTATTTAGAAAAACAAGTTATCAAGTTGAATGTAGAGGAAATTGCAAATAGTTGCTGAAATAGCAATTTCTTTTTAACCGACTTAGAAAAGAGGCGGGTTATCGATGAGTTTAGAAAAATATATTTTATTAGGTTTAACATTCCATTGTAAGATTTCCTTCTAGGGGAGCCCAGTCGAAATGACGAATCTCAATGGAATAGGATAGAATATAGGTAAAAAGTAATTTTAAAACTCAGTGACTTTCTTATCAAATTACCTTTTACGGGCATGAGTTATTCTGGAATAGTAACTGCCGAGAACAGTGATGGCTCAGTGGAAAAGGCCGTGACTTACGAGTATACCCAGACAGGCACTTTACTTTGTATAAATTATTTCATCACCACTGCTCTCAAAACGGTGAAGGAAAACATCGAGAGGCAACCGGCATGTCCTAGAACCAAAAATTTATTGACATGTGACATGCACCAACCTGTGCTGGGCCCGCGTGGTGGATTACGGTTGACTTCTTCTCAAAGAGAGGAGGCCTGTGTCCCAGCAACAACATTGTAGGCTGATTAAGAGTTACTGACGATTTGAACAAAGAAGACAAAATACGCGGACGTTGGCAAGTCAAAGACATTGCACTGCACACATTATGTAATTATCTTTGGCCTCTGACCCTGACAGCAAGCAATAGATAAAATTTGTCAAACTTTTCTGTGTCAATAATGGATACGAGGCTTTTGGCTAATCTTTAAAGTGGTATTGTTTTGTATTTTTTTTGTAATGTGCGTTTAGTTTGTGCAGAATAAACACTTTTTCTTTCTTTCTTTTGCAATGTCTTTGACTTGCACTGCCAAGATGTAATACTGTTACTTTATTATAATGAAGTAACAGTATTACATCTTGGCAGTGACCTTAAAATAATACCTACGGCGTCTCGGTAGATAAACCATCCCTATCCGTGCGTAACTGCCGCGCACCTGATACTGCTGATGATATATGTACACTGAGATTCCGAAGCACGTCGTTTCGGCCGTTTTTTATGAGGATATAATACTGTTACTTATATATACTGAGGCTCTAGCATCTTTAAAACACAGACAACGTATGGCGACGAAGTTGTATCCATTTTCCGAAGCATCTATGACGTAAGTAGCTATAGGTAACTTGAATTTTAAGATACTTGTTTGCCTGTCAACGCCTAACTTGCCTTCGTAACTTCCAAATACCAATTTAGGAGCTGACACATCACTACAGAAATGACATGTCCCAGGAAATATCTGTCACAACCTACCCTTGTTACCTTAGACACGAGTGTCGTAAATATGTTTATAGCCTTATTTCTTACTAACTTTTGCTCGCGGCTTCACCAATGTCGGAAATTATCCCACGGGAACGTACTAGTGCGATAAAGAAGTATCATATGTACCTTGTATATAATCAAGTATATAACCTTGGCCATGGTTTACCTGTGTGCCTTCATCGAAACCGTTTCTCCGTGACTGAGTAACAAACATCCAAACATACAAACTTTCACATTTATAATAATATAAGGATACCTTTTTTTGCGAGACCTTTTATCCATTTCATTCATTTCATTTATTTGCATACCATAATAGCATAGAACAATAGCAATAGAACAGCTGTTTTTTTTTTGCGATTTCAGGGTTGACCCCATAGTGAAAGTTGTTCATAATGATGAGTACAATGACCCCTAAGAGGATGCAAACGAATTAAATTTCACATTGTATATATTTGTAATCACGTTATCGAAAGCGGCTCTAACAATATCGATGATAGTTGCAATATAGGGATTTACGGGTGTGAAAAATCGATCTAGCTGGATCTCATATCCGGGCAAATCAGTTTTCTCCGTATTTTCACCCGAGCAGTGCTCGGTCGCCCAAAGTTTAGAACAAGATGGCTACCTTAGAATAATGACATGGCAGCATGGAATTAGTAAGTACCTACTATCATGGCAGCATGAAATTAATATGTACTATACATGGAATTAGTATGAACTATCCTATACTATTAAATGAGCATACTCTATTTTCACCAGAGCAGAGCTCGGTCGCCCAGGTACTTGGTTCTGATGTAAGGTATACAGGTTGTATTTTTGAAACAGAACAATAAGGGCAAGTACCTCAACCATTGTAGCTACAAGTACCGCAACCGACTTTTAGAATAAACGCTCTTAAAACAAAAAAATATATATTACAATCAGGTCCTAATATTATTTTCTTTTACCTCAAAGATTCGGATAAACTGCTTTTAAAAATACCTACACAACAATGGATCTTTTACAAAAAGAATTTAATATTAAATAATAAATAATGAGTAACATCTGTCAGCCAAGCCGCTAATTTCATCGTCACTTTTGAACATTAATTTGAACGTCAGTTTTCAACATTAATTTTATTTTGGGCTGTATTACGACAGCTATTCATGACTACGTTTATTAGCTTTCATAATATAATTCATATTTTTTGGTAGATATTTGCTGATTTAGAAAATACTGTTTTGAGGAAGAAATAGACCAACAAATAGTATTTTGCGCCCGCCCAACATACACTACTGGGGCAATACGTAACGTTTACTCCGCGCGTTTCAAACGCGCCTTGAAAATACTAGGCCTACAGTACTATCCAGGGTGGCAGGGACATCGACGAGCGTTCAGAATCATATACTGAATCCATGGTAACAGGTTACCCGTCGATGTCCCTACCACTCTGTATACATTGTATGTGATCCTGATCAATAAAAGTTCCATTTGTCAAAATCAGTCTAGTAGATTAGACATATTGGAGAGTCATACATAGTTAACTAGCCAGACGTAAATAATGATGCGGTCAATTCCTACTGTGCGATAATATCAGTATTCATATTCAAGTATTTCTCGATTCAGAATTCAAGTTATGTTTAGAAAAGTGACGTTTTCGGGGATGAAAACTAGACGCCATCGTCATTGTTATTTTTTTTATTGGCCTCCTTCACCTCACACTCTCAGGTCCAGTTGAAAACCGGCGTCAGTTGTCTGGATTTTTTCTGAACCGGGCCTTTTTGTCGCAGCCGTGAGGCACACTCTCCTGGTAATTTCCTTACATCGTACTTTACACTTTTATTTGATTTTATTCTTTATCTGCTGTATAATTGTGTGCCTTTTAGTCTGTGCTAAATAAATGTATTTTCTTTATTTCTTTAATATGTAAAGTCCGGGTAATTGTATATTGAATTGACTAGCTACATAACTTGTCCATCTATGTAATTGAATCACAACTGTCGTTAAAAACTCAGTGAAATCGGTTCAGTAGTTTAAGAGAATGGTAACAGCTGCGGCGGCCATATGCCCGAAATAATATTCAAAGATTAATGCCATAAAATTATCTGTCAAATATAGCCAATTTAATGGATATTAAAAAAAAGTTTTATATTTCAAATTAAAGTTCTCCGCGTCTAAAAAAATACCCTTTACACTCACTCAATACTACCTACTAGCTTTTGCCCGCTGCTTTTCCTGCGTAGAAGTCGGAAATTATCCCACGGGAATGTACTATCGAGGTATAAAAAGTGATTTCTAACGTGACGATATTAAAATAACCGCATTTCACCCGCATAAATCTCGATTCCGAGGGAATATCGGCTTTAAAAGTATTCTATATGTAAATCCAGGTTATAAACTATCTGTGTGCCAAATTTCATTCAAATCCGTTCAGCCGTTTTTGTGTGATTGAGTAACAAACATCAAAACATACAAACTTTCACATTATAATATTGTGGCGTAGATTAATAACTGTAATGTAATGTTGTCATAATAATTGTTTGAAATATATGTATGTAAAAATAAATAATTATGTATATGCGGACGGTCAAGCAAACCATGTATGTTATTAGTGATCGCTCCATTGTTTACCGCGCGAGGTGGGGGCTAGCATTCCAAAGCCGCGCTCGCGCACCTTTGCACACCGGCGGCCCGCCAGTCAGCTTATCGCTATCCGACTGACCACCGTGTCGTTCGGTCCGCTATCGCGCTTTCGCTAACGAACCATTATTTAATATTGTACTGTCCTTTCTATCTGAATTCTCCTTACTATCTTTCGCTACTCTTCATTCTTGCTGTGCTGTGAACTTTAACCTGTATTTCATCAACCTAAGTTCTTCCAATAAACATTACTGTGTCAGTGTGCCACTATTATTCATCTCCACACACACGCATACCTACCTCAAGAAGTTAATCGCTAAATTGGTGACCCCGAGTAAGAACGCTACAATGCCAGATAGAAGCGAGCGCGACGTGACCGCGGCAGGCCAAGATGGCGGTGAGAAACACCTAGAAACATTCCGCGTGGGCGTGAGGGTACCACCGTTTTATCCGGAGAAGCCCTCACTGTGGTTTTCGCAAATGGAAGCGCAATTTGCGCTATCCAACATAAAGGCAGATGACACGAAATTTTATTACGTCACAGGCCACTTGGACCCGCAATACGCTTCCGAGGTTCAAGAAATAATTGAAAACCCTCCAGCTACCAACAAATACGAGAAGCTCAAGGCTGAATTAATTAAAAGAATGTCAGCCTCGCGCGAGAAAAAGGTTAAACAATTGCTCATGCACGAAGAACTCGGTGATCGTAAACCATCGCAATTCTACCGCCACTTGCTAAACCTTGCTGGACCAGGCGTTCCTGAGGAATTTCTCCGCACCATTTGGACGAGCCGTCTACCAAACGGGACGCAGGCCATCATTGCCTCGCAGTCCAAGGCCGAGATGGAGGAATTGACGGAGCTCGCAGACCGAATCAACGACGTCGTCGGGCCCCAGGTAGCATCTACATCCGCCATCACCAAGGCAACTTCCTCGAGCAGTGCGAATCCCGAGATAGCCGCACTGGCCAGGCAAGTTGAAAAGTTGACCGCAAAAATCGAACGCATGTCACGACCGCGGCAACGATCAAGCAGCCGTTCAAGTCATCGTTCGGGTTCGTCGAGGTCGCAGTCGAGTTACAGCAAGTTTCCACAATGCTGGTACCACCAAAAGTTTGGAGAACGTGCGAAGAAATGTCGGAAGCCATGCGACTACAAAGCGGCGGAAAACTCGAAGGGCAATCAGTAATGGCGGCCGACGATTGTCCGAGCACCGGTCGCTTATTTGTCACCGATCGACGATCAAAGACACAATTTTTAGTCGACACCGGCAGCGACCTTTGTGTTTACCCACGATCAGTATTACCAGGGCGACGTGAAACTACGGATTATCAACTGTGCGCGGCTAACGGTACACCGATCAAAACGTACGGTAATATTAGTTTAAATTTAAACTTGGGGTTGCGCCGTGACTTCACTTGGTCATTTATTGTAGCCGACGTTACGAAAGCGATAATAGGAGTGGATTTTTTGTCATTTTACAATTTAATTGTTGATTGCAGAAACCAGCGTCTACTAGACAACTATACAATGCTTGCGACCCCGGCTTCACCTACCCGTTCGTCAGACATTATTTCCTCGGTTAAGGTAATTATTGGTGACACCACATACCATAACATACTACGGAAATTTCCAGACATTACCCGGCCACACGGCATACATCGTACATCAAAACACAATACAGCCCATTATATACAGACTACACCTGGACCACCAGTTTCATGTACACCGCGACGCCTTGCCCCCGACAAATTAAAAATTGCAAAAGACGAGTTTGAAGCGATGCTGAAAGACGGCACCGCCAGACCCTCAAGTTCACCATGGTCATCACCATTACACCTGGCTCCTAAGAAGAACAGCGGATGGCGACCCTGTGGGGACTACCGCATGCTGAATTCCAGGACAGTACCTGACAATTATCCAATCCGTCATATTCATGATTTCGCACATAGTCTGTCAGGATGTTCAGTTTTCAGTACTATCGATCTTGTCAAAGCGTATAACCAGATTCCTGTAAATCCAGAGGATATTCCCAAGACCGCTATCACTACGCCCTTTGGGCTGTATGAATTTCCTTTCATGACTTTTGGTCTTCGCAATGCTGGACAGACTTTTCAGCGGTTCGTCGATGAGATGCTGCGCGAAATGGACTTCTGCTATGCTTATCTCGACGATTTCTTGGTCTTTTCGAAAGACCAGAAGACCCACGAAGACCACCTACTGCAACTTTTCACCCGCCTACAGGAATATGGTATGGTGATCAATACTGCTAAGTGCGTATTCGGAGTAAAGGAAGTGACTTTCTTAGGTTATAGGATCTCGGCCGACGGCACCAGCCCGCTACCCGAGAAGGTGGAAGCAATCACAAAATACCCGGCGCCCAAAACTGTTCGGGAACTTCGCAGATTTTTGGGAATGTTAAATTTCTACAGACGATTTATACCAGACGCAGCTCAACACCAGGCCCCCTTAAATGCACTGTTAGTAGGGTCCGTAAAAGGCTCTCACCCAGTGCATTTCACTACTCAAGAAACGGATGCCTTCAATACCTGCAAGGAAGGCCTTTGCAAAGCTGCGATGCTCGCCCATCCCGACTGCGAAGCCAAACTAGCAGTAGTGACGGATGCTTCAGACATAGCATTAGGTGCAGTACTACAGCAACGCAAGGACGAGGAACCATGGCAACCGCTAGCATTCTACTCCCGCAAGTTAAGTCCAGCACAAAAGAAATACTCACCTTACGACAGGGAACTGCTAGCGATCTACGAAGCGATAAAGTACTTCAGGCATATGGTCGAAGCACGAAACTTTGTTATCTACACCGATCACAAGCCCATATGTTTCGCGTTCCACTCGCGAAAGGAAAATTGCTCACCAAGACAGTTCCGGCACTTGGATTACATCTCACAGTTCACGACAGATATAAGGCATATATCAGGAAAGAACAATGTCGTCGCTGACAGTCTCTCAAGGATCGAGGAGATAACTCAGCCGGTAGACCTATACAAGCTAGCTGAATCACAGAAGAACGACACTGAACTGGAACAGCTGCTCGAAAGCAACACGACCTTATGCCTCACAAAAATAAAACTGCCAGGATCAGGGACCGAACTATACTGCGATGAGAAAAGCAAGATCGTGCGACCATATGTCACAAAAGAGCACCGTCGCAGAGTTTTCGATAGCGTACACTCGTGGAGTCATCCTGGCGCAAACGCAACAACCAAAATGGTTACTGAACGGTACGTTTGGCCAGCAGTAAAAAAAGACTGCAGAGAATGGAGCCGTTCTTGCTTAGCATGCCAGCGATCTAAGGTGACCCGTCACGTCTCATCACCATTGGGAACCTTCAAGCTGCCGAGGGCTAGGTTCAACCACATCCACATCGACCTCATAGGCCCACTGCCGCTAGCACAAGGATATCGTTATTGCCTCACAGCCATCGATCGGTTCACACGTTGGCCTGAGGTGATACCTACAACCGACATAACAGCTGAGACAGTAGCAAAGGCCCTAGTAACTGGCTGGATTTCTCGATTTGGCTGCCCCGTTGATATCGTTACGGACCGCGGCCGACAGTTTGAGTCAGCACTCTTCAGGCACTTATCGGAGATGGTTGGGTTTCACCACAAGCGTACCACGGCTTATCACCCCGCCTGTAACGGCCTTATAGAGAGATTTCACAGGCAATTGAAAGCTGCTATTACCTGTCACTCCGCAGAAAACTGGGTTGAGTCTTTGCCACTAGTTCTACTAGGTATTAGGAACGCGTACAAAGAAGACCTAGGTTCTACGTCAGCTGAACTTTTGTATGGCGAAACACTCAGGCTGCCAGGGGAACTATTTCAGCCTCAGGTCGATGAAACAATTGATATGTCAGACTATGTGGCACGGTTAAGGGCATTCGCAAGAAAATTGCAACCGTCACCAGCATCGCGACATGGTAGCAGATCAACATTTGTGTTCAAAGATTTAGGAACATCGAGTCACGTTTTTCTCAGAGATGAGACATCAGGCTCCCTAAAACCACCATACACGGGACCGCACAAAGTCCTGCAACACGGGGACAAGATCTACAAACTCCTCGTCAATGGCAAAACAGTCACAGTTACTATTGACAGGCTTAAACCTGCCTACATATTACACGATCCAAACATTCTCACAAACACAAAAATACACAAAAACACGCCATCACCCACACTACATAAATCAGCACCCAACACCAAATTACCAGGAAACCCAGGAACTAACGTCAGAACGACAAAATCTGGTCGTCAAGTACATTTTCCAGACTATTATCGCCCGTAGCGACGGTCTCTGGAGGGGGGTGATGTGGCGTAGATTAATAACTGTAATGTAATGTTGTCATAATAATTGTTTGAAATATATGTATGTAAAAATAAATAATTATGTATATGCGGACGGTCAAGCAAACCATGTATGTTATTAGTGATCGCTCCATTGTTTACCGCGCGAGGTGGGGGCTAGCATTCCAAAGCCGCGCTCGCGCACCTTTGCACACCGGCGCACAGTGGTCTGAAAATCAAGCTCCATACTCATAGAAACTTAACGTCAGAAATTAATAAATAAAAATATGTTTTGTGTTTAATATACCTCCCTTTGTTTTACTAATATAGTATGAAGGGTATGAGTAGCTCCATGCGTGAGAAAAATTTTTTTTTCTTTTTTTTTGTATGGAATAAAACACTTAAAGTGCTTTTTTTCAAAACTGAATAGAACTGATGGGCTAGTATTCACATGAGCTATTGCACCATACACGGCGATCAAGATGACATACAATTCTTGAGCCTTTCGGTGCCGCTTTGCATGTAGCAAGCTTTGGAAATTTTGAATTTACAGTCGGTGATCTTTCAAATCTTTGATGGTATTTTGTGAAGCTACATATTGCTTTGAATATGAAAATAGTATGTAAACTAATACTCATGCAAGAAGAGACAAACATACACACACACACACCCTCACACACTCACAAACTTTCGCCTTTATAATCTTAGTGTGATTATAAAGGCGAAACTTTGTGTGTGTGTGTGTATGTTTGTCTCTTCTTCACGCTCAAACAGCTGAACGGATTTGGATGAAATTTAGCACACATAATAGTTTATAACCGGGAATAACACATAGGTAATATATTTAACAACACACAGGTATATAATTAAATGAAGTAACCAACCACATAACTGATATTGTCGTTAGTTAATAACCTGCTAATGACTTTTATAATGAAAATATTAGAAAACGATGTAGATTATTTACATTTTACTACAAAATTAATTTCACGAAATAACTCATTTGTTAATCACCGTCATTATTGTTGAATTTTAATTTAATAAGCATTATGGGACAGCGAGTGTTAATGAGGGTAGTTATAATATAAATAGGACATTTAAACTAACTTCACTCAGTAGCTCTTTGCACTTGTGCTTTACTATACTTATTACGTTCGATTTGTTTTCGTGTTATGATGGAAGCTTTTAGTACCAATTTGGATATTTTTATGTTTGTGGCTAACAATAGCTGTTTCTCACAGCCCAGTGTATTATATGAAGTTTTTGTCAATGCCGTTGATTTGTCAGAAAACGAAAATAAAGAATTGAAACAATTCTGTCAGACTCGTGTGTGTTCGTTGAGGAACAAATGGATCTCGTGTAATCGCACGAGACATACTTTCATAAAAAAGTATGAGACATGGCTGCAAGAAGACATAAAATGGCCTGAGTTCATGAAGGACAAGATGACGCCTTGTTTAATGTTAGAAGAGCAGCAACCATGTTCCAGTTTTGACTTCGGTGTAAATGAGGGTGCATCAACATCATACAAACCGGAGACGTACAGTGTTGGAACATCAACTGTTGTGAGTCCAAGAAAAGTGTTCTCGGAGCTAAGCCCGCTACAGAAGAGAAGAAGAGTGAAAGAGCTCCTCACGCATAGCACTGAAAGCCTTGCTTATGCAACTGGTTTAAGTGCAGATAACAAAAATGTAGCAGATATAATAAAATTGATCACAGAGCATCCCGAAGAGGCTACAAAGATAAAGGAATTGTTGAAGTCCAAGAAAGCTATGCCCATATATTCCGCTGATAAAGCTTTAGGAATTCTGACTTCATTGAAGCTTTCAAAATGGCAGTATACAATATTAAGAGCTTGTGCAAAAGAAGAAGGAATACTACTATATCCTTCATATACTGCTATCTTAGAGGCGAAAAAGGACTGTTACCCACCAAAAGACACCATAGAAATTACCGAAAGAGGGGTAAAAGTAAAGCTTCAAGCGATTTTGGACAAAACTGTTGCTAGATTTGGGAAATTCCTACGTTTGGAATCTTCGCTAGATGGCAAAGAGCTAACATTGATATGCAAGTGGGGCTTTGACGGTGCTTCAGGGCAAAGTTTGTACAAACAAACTATGGCGGGTGAAGATGATTCAAGCAATTTTATGTGTACTTTTGTGCCTCTGCGCTTAGTTTGTGGTGAAGAAAAGTTATGGGAGAATCCAAAGCCATCTTCCACAATGTTCTGCAGACCGCTCTATTTTAAATTTGCAAATGAAAACAAATTAAATATTAAGGAAGAACAGGCTTTGATTGAAGCTGAGATTGCAGCACTGGAGCCGTCTATTATGGGAATTCATACTGTTAAGCACTCAATGCTTATGACCATGATAGATGGTAAAATCACTTCGCAACTGTCAAATACTTCAACGCAGACTTGTGACATCTGTAAAGCTACCCCTTCGGAAATGAATAAGTTAGAGAAGATCTCAGAGTAAGTTTTGAATAATTTGTTATATTTCAGATTACCGTAATGCTGTGTATCTTTTTATTAATTAATTCACTTTCTTTCCAGAAAACCTGTTTCAACAGATATATATCAGTATGGTTTGTCTACACTTCATGCTTGGATTAGATGTATGGAGTGCCTACTCCATATTTCGTATAGACTAGACTTCAAAACATGGCAAGCCAGAGATGCAGACAGCAAAGAGTCATTGAAGAGTAGAAAAAAAACTATACAGCAGAAGTTTCGTGATGAAATGGGCCTCCTAGTAGACATCGTTAAACAAGGTGAGTTATGATAACAGTCGTTGTTCTTAAATCTTATTTTTTCAAATAACGTTAGTTCTATTTATTCTTTACAAAGTTGTGGATTAGTTTTGATTCATTTATAATTTTCAGGTTCCGGAACCACAAACGATGGAAACACAGCGAGGAAATTTTTTGGTAATCCTGCCAATACTGCAGCTATTACAGGCTTGGATCCTAGTTTGATCCAAAGATTTGCAACACTTTTGCGTGTGATGGCCTGTGGGGAGCCCATAAATGTTGAGGCGTTTAAAAACTTTGCGCGCCAAACAGCAGAATTATATGTGGAGCTCTATGGCTGGTATTACATGCCTTCGAGTGTCCACAAACTTTTACTGCACGGTGCTGAAGTTATTAAACACTTCAATATTATGCCCATTGGCAAATTATCTGAAGAGGCATCGGAAGCCAGAAACAAAGACTTCAAGAAAATCCGAGAACAGCATTCGCGCAAATTTTGTCGAAAAGCGACAAACGAAGACATTTTCAATGGTCTCCTTGTCTCGTCAGATCCCTACCTGTCCAGCATAAGACCTGTGCTGAGAAAATCAGTAAATACACCTATTACTGATGATATGAAATCTCTTCTTATTGGTGACGATGCAGATCTAGACAAAGATAATGTTGAATTTATTGATATTAACGCGTCAATGCTGGACTCGGATTTAGAGGACTGACAACAGCAAAGATACTCTCTGCTAATCGTTTTTGTATAAGTAGTTATAGCAAATAATTATAATAAAATAATAATAAGAATATAATTAATATAATTAAATTAATTAATATAATTAAATTAATTAATATAATTAATTAGTAATATAATTAAACAGTAATATTTAATATATCATAGTTATAGGAGCTGTAAATAGTTGTTGTAGTCTTAAATTGACAATTTTGACGTTACTTTTATTGTTATTGCCTTTCTTGCACATAATTTTTGTTGTAATGTATTAGTATTAACTATTTCATTAACAGCTCCCCCAAACGTATTATACATTAACTATTTAATACATGTTTTTATCTTTCTTCACTTTTAACCATATATTTAAAAATAAAAATATCCTTAGTACATATTTATTCCTTACTAGCTGCACCCCGCGGTTTCACCCGCATAAGTCTCGATTCCGTGGGAATATCGAGATAAATAGTAACCTATGTGTTATTCCCGGTTATAAACTATTATGTGTGCTAAATTTCATCCAAATCCGTTCAGCTGTTTGAGCGTGAAGAAGAGACAAACATACACACACACACACAAAGTTTCGCCTTTATAATCACACTAAGATTATAAAGGCGAAAGTTTGTGAGTGTGTGAGGGTGTGTGTGTGTGTATGTTTGTCTCTTCTTGCATGAGTATTGTTTACATACAATTTTCATATTCAAAGCAATATGTAACTTCACAAAATACCATCAAAGATTTGAAAGATCAACTGTAAATTCAAAATTTCCAAAGCTTGCTACATGCAAAGCGGCACCGAAAGGCACAAGAATTGTATGTCATCTTGATCGCCGTGTATGGTGCAATAGCTCATGTGAATACCAGCCTATCAGTTCTATTCAGTTTTGAAAAAAAGCACTTTAAGTGTTTCATTCCATACAAAAAAAATTAAAATATTTTTTTTCTCACGCATGGAGCTACTCATACCCTTCATACTATATTAGTAAAACATAGGGAGGTATACTAAACACAAAACATATTTTTATTTATTAATTTCTGACATTAAGTTTCTATGAGTATGGAGCTTGATTTTCAGACCACTGTGCGGCGGCCCGCCAGTCAGCTTATCGCTATCCGACTGACCAC
Source organism: Agrochola circellaris (assembly GCA_914767755.1). NCBI lineage: Eukaryota > Metazoa > Arthropoda > Insecta > Lepidoptera > Noctuidae > Agrochola > Agrochola circellaris. Next base: position 5,750,453 of record OU611850.1, on the reverse strand, counting down.
CGTGTCGTTCGGTCCGCTATCGCGCTTTCGCTAACGAACCATTATTTAATATTGTACTGTCCTTTCTATCTGAATTCTCCTTACTATCTTTCGCTACTCTTCATTCTTGCTGTGCTGTGAACTTTAACCTGTATTTCATCAACCTAAGTTCTTCCAATAAACATTACTGTGTCAGTGTGCCACTATTATTCATCTCCACACACACGCATACCTACCTCAAGAAGTTAATCGCTAAAATATTATATACAATGTGAAATTTAATTCGTTTGCATCCTCTTAAGGGGTCATTGTACTCATTATTATGAACAACTTTCACCATGGGACCAACACTGAAATCACGAAAATAAATCAGTAGTTCCCTTCATTATAACGAGTTATGCGAACATAAATGTATGGAACAGCTGATTTTTTTTTCGCGATTTCAGAATTGACCCCATAGTGAAAGTTGTTCATAATGATGAGTACAATGACCCCTTAAGAGGATGTAAACGAATTAAATTTCACATTGTATAGTAGGATAATCACACTCATACGCGAACAAACACAACCTACACATGACCTAATTCTCACAAGCGAGTGCAAACAGTCTCTCATTACCATAATCCATAAAGACATTTACTTCTTAACTTATTCCTTTGTGAAAGAATTTATTTGTGACCTGTGTGATCGTAATTTATTTCGTTCGCTTTGAGGTTATTTAATAAAAGGGATTTTTTTTAAGACATACGCCTTCTTCCAGAGACTACAGAAAGCCACCTCCTACGACTTGCATACTCCTTTCGCCTCGTTTACGTTCATACATCTGAGGGTCTAGTGTGAGTTTTGTTTAACCATCTCGATTTTACGCATCGACCGCGTTCGGCGCTCCGATTGGCCCATCACCAGTGAAGGCCAGTGAAGGGCCAATCAGAGCGCCGAACGTGGTCGATGCGTAAAATCGAGATGGTTAAACAAAACTCACACTAGACCCTCTGGTCATACATGCACGTCGGTTGCGAGTACTACGCGCCTGACCTTTCTGAATAAAGAACATGCAGGTTAAAGGCCTTTCTCAAATGGAAAAGCCAAAGTTAACAGACGGCTTGGCTTCAGTTTGGCTTGACCGACTGAATACGTGAAACGCGGAGACTATTTGTTTTAATGATTTACTTCGAGTTGTAGGTACAGATGTGCAATCCACGCATACGCCCCCACTATTCTACCTAATCGCTTACAGTACAGCTTAGCGTGCAGTAATCGCGTTAAGGAAGAAGAGTGGGGTGCGTCTTCGTGGATGGCACTATCTACAGGGCGGCAGCGACATCGACGCGGCCGGTTACCATGGATTCAGTACATGATTCTGAGCACCCCTGCGTTGAAATTTTTCGTCGGTTATTTAAAAAAAAAACAGCTTGTCCATACGTTTTGACCGCGTAGGTATTGCACTTTTCTATGAAACAGCAGATTTTTATTTAATAACCGACGACAAATTTCAACGCAGGGGGGTTCAGAATTATGTACTGACCCCATGGTAACCGGCTTCGCGTCGATGTCCCTGACACCCTGTATACTACTCGTTTCGGTCGTTGTATAATGCCTTATGGGATGCTACACACATTCAGTTCGATAGTATTTGTTGAACACCAAAGCCGACCCGAAGTAATTACTACACATATTCGGCTTTCATTCGGCTCTTACTAATCGGTAAACTCCGTTCGTCATCTATCCTCGCTGAATCATGTTCAGGTCGAGTCAGCACAAATCGAGCTCAGTGGTGAGTATAAATGGTTTTTTTGTATTTTTTTGTACGGGTATGGCCTTAAGTCCTTGTCCAAACTAATCCACATTTTATATTCGCACAAGTAGCATAATCAGGCGATAATGTTCCCACTGCTGAGACACAGGCCTACTATCTATGGGTGTGGGCCGTAATCCACCACGCGGGCCCGTGCGGGTTGATAGATGTCACATGTCTACGAATTTTTGGTTCTAGGACATGCCGGTTTCCTCACGATGTTTTCCTTCACCGTTTTGATCACCGTTTTGTACAAATATTCAGTACAAATTCGTAATTTACTTCGTCAACAAAGTATCGGAAATGAAACAAAAAAATAGAAACAAGCACAGTGTGGATAAGGTTTTAGTTCGTTTTGCTTCGTTTACTGTTCATATAAATTCTTGGTTCAACTGCATTTTTACAAGCTTTTATTAAGCTTTAGTTTTTAGTTATACTGAAGCTTTTAGGTAGTATTAAATCAACCTGCTTAGAAGTCAGGTAGAGGTTATGAGTTCGTTACTCTATGCACTTACTGACTTGGTCTTTAAATAATGAGTAATTTATGGACTTAAAGGAACCTATTAATCTTCAAAAGAGGACGTAGTGATTTTACTAAGGATAAACTGCTATATTGCTATATTACTATTTGCTATTCAGTTATTTCAGATCAAGGCCCATAAGTTGTTAGTACAGGTCTTAACTTAATGTTAGTAAAAACCATACTTTATATACAAAATTGAAACGACTGACACCGACGTGTGCAGCCGTAACCAGTGAGCCAGCATGGGGCTGTCCCACCTATCACACAATACACTCAGGATGCTGTGGGAGCTAGCACGTATTCTACCGAGAATGGAAGCGCACCGTTTGTGTATAATGACATGAAAACCATCAACCCTGGCCTCGGTGAACATCCCAGACCCGCTACAAAAGCGTGGTAGGCCCAACAGCATCCTGAAAACATTGTTATACTGGACACGCAGGGCGCTGTATGCCCTCAGCGTATACCTGACCCACAGATTGCACGTGTAAAAAGACTGGCAGTATGCTCTGAAAAGGGTTATTTTGATTTGCGTCGTATAACGTTCAAATCTGCGGAGCAGCATATTACCTCGGACAGCCATCGCCGTTCTCTTTCTATGTACTTTTTTATTTTTGAGGTTGGTAAATTATCAAATAACTTCTCCCGCTCTGGGCGGAGCGGGAGGGTGTGTCAGACTTTTACTGACTAAAACCCACCCGTGTTCCTTCCGGCTGTGTGCCGGGGTCGCGATATCCCTTTCGGACAACTCGCAACCCCGGCAGCCTTTCTATGTCCAGGTCATCATTCAAGTCATGAGTGACCCAGTGACCCAGGTACTTAAATTTTGCTATATAATCCCCGGTAGGTCTTGAAGATGTAGCAGGGATCCAAACCCCTTTACTGTGCTGGGACTACTTATTTTACAGATTTACTATAAAAATATTTATTTTACTATGATATACTATAATATACTACTATGCTACTCGTATACTACGAGTACGATATACTATATATTTATATACATTGATTGGTAAATAAGCAAACGCCCACTTGTTTGTAAGTGGGCTCTGCCACCGCCTATGAACATCTGCAATTAGGCATCGCAGGTGCATTGTCACCCCAGAGACAAAGCCGAGATGTCTCGTGCGGCTGTAATTACAGTCCGGCCGCTGAGAGAATGCGTTCTTGACACCTGTCAGTTGAAATATTTCTAGTACTAATCGGGATCAAATTCGCAAAACACATATTCGTTAGTATGAAACTGACAGATGTCAAGAATGTATTGTCTCGACGGCCGGACTGCAATGCCTTTCAATCTGAAATACTGCAACACTGCTTGGCGACAGAAATAGGTAAGGTCTAGTAAGGAGTTCCTACGAACTCCTTCATATAGGGTTCATCTAGGGAATTCTTTAATTGATCCCTTAAAAACTTACTGATCTTCTATCCCACTAACAAAGTCACAGATGTTCTAGTTTCGTATTCAAGGTTGACCACGACACGTCCATAACAAATGCATAACAAATTCGCCGCATTTTAACCAAATAATAGACACCAAACAACTGCAAAATTTGGCGTCAAATCAGGATGGGGGCAAAAATATGTTTCTTAATTGGCCACCCTGTTTACAAAAAAAACTTTTTTTTTTTTGTATATCTTTCTGTCTGTTTGTTCCGGCTAATGACGGGGCTTTCACTGGCAGATAGCTAATGATATAAGAAATTATTAAGGCTACTTTTACTTTTGAAAAATAATTAGAGTGCACATGGGTGAAGCCGCGGTATCATCTAGTTAAAACAATACGAATTTACATCTCCATAAATAAGTCCACTAAAATAATTCACATCCTCTGATTTCCTAGTTAATGTGTGGCCGACACCGCCATTGTAAGGCTTTCAATTTGAAGCCGGGCTTCGAAAATAAAGTTGCAGTTTCATTGTTTCCCTGCGGTGTGCGGTATGAATGCATTCATTCGAATGAATGGGAATGAACGTATGAATGTAATTGTTTTACAAGTCTTTGTACGCTCGGAATATTATATTGTTCATGTAGCTTTGAAATGGCTGATATTGTGCTGTGAAAGGTTACCGTAATAGTAACTAGGCGAGATGTTTTGCGACAGCTCAATTCAATTCAAAATATTTTATTTCATAAAGAAAACATAAGTTGCGAAAGGTGCGTGTACTACTGGAATGCCTCTGCCCAACCCTTCGGGGAAGCAAGGCCCGATATTATGTTATATGCATGTTATACTATTACCCTTTCTTCTAGAGCAAAAATAGTTTTGTATCTCTGAGTCGCAGTTTGGAATGTGTTCATGGGTTTTTCTGTACGATAGTTTTTAGTAGCACTGCACAATAATACCGTCCGATATAAGGCAACTGCAATACAATTGTATTGTTCTTTGCATCTGTTTTTCTGATAAAGTAGAGGTCTACTATATCAGGAAAACAGATGCAATGAGCTATGTAAATTAGAATAAATCAGACTCCCGTCATTCCCTCTGCAAGTAGCAATACCAGCAGTGCTATTCTGTAACCATCTCACCGTGAAAACTAAGGTGAAGTGAGCGTGGAGTGAGCTGTCATTCCACAGGGATTGACACTATTGACAGCTCACTTCACCCAAGTTTTCACGATGAAATGTTTACAGAATAGCATGGCTGATGTGTAAGCCTTTCTCGTAAATTGCTGAGGCGAGTGATTGCACATAAGTTGCATCCGTTTCCTAGTTTCCTGGTAGTCTCAACAGGTTTTCTATCTAATACATTTGGAAGAAAAGAGTGAATTTTAGGGTTCTGTAGTTGAACAAAGAACACAAGCCTGTCTGTTTGTTTGTCTGTATGTGTGTGTCCGTCCCTCTGTGACACTCTCGTTAAATCTAGTTAATTACAAATTTTACATGAAAGTTTACAAAGTACACATCCTTCCTAAAACAAATAATTGTTTTACGTGTTCGGGCCCTGTGTTTTACACCGACGCCTATAACACCAACGCCTAATGCCGACGCCTATAACACCAACGCCTATAACACCGACGCCTATACACCGACGCCTATAACACCGACGACTTACGCCGACGCCTAACGTCGACGCCTATAGCAACAACGCCTTACGCCGACGCCTAACGACGACGCCTATAACACCGACGCCTATAGCACCGACGCCTATAGCACCGAAGCCTTACGCCGACACCTTACGCCGATGCCTAACACCAACGCCTATAACACCGACGCCTTACGCCGACGCCTATAACACCGACGCCTATAAAACCGACGCCTATAACACCGACGCCTATAACACCGACTCCCATAACACCGACGCCTATAACACCGACGCCTTACGCCGACGCCTATAACACCGACGCCTATAACACCGACGCCTTACGCCGACGCCTATAACACCGACGCCTTACGCCGACGCCTATAACACCGACGCCTATAACACCGACGCCTATAAAACCGACGCCTATAACACCGACGCCTTACGCCGACGCCAAACGCCGACGCCTATAACGCCGACGCCTATAACACCGACGCCTATAACACCGACGCCTATAACACCGACGCCTTACGCCGACGCCTATAACACCAACGCCTTACGCCGACGCCTAATGCCGACGCCTATAACACCGACGCCTATAACACCGACGCCTTACGCCGACGCCTATAACACCGACGCCCATAACACCGACGCCTATAACACCGACGCCTTACGCCGACGCCTATAACACCGACGCCTATAACACCGACGCCTTACGCCGACGCCTAACGCCGACGCCTATAACGCCGACGCCTATAACACCGACGCCCATAACACCGACGCCTATAACACCGACGCTTTACGCCGACGCCTATAACACCGACGCCTATAACACCGACGCCTTACGCCGACGCCTATAACACCGACGCCTTACGACGACGCCTAATGCCGACGCCTATAACACCGACGCCTATAACACCGACGCCTATAACACCGACGCCTTACGCCGACGCCTAACGCCGACGCCTATAACACCGACGCCTATAACACCGACGCCTATAACACCGACGCCTATAACACCGACGCCTTACGCCGACGCCTAACGCCGACGCCTATAACACCGACGCCAATAACACCGACGCCTTACGCCGACGCCTATAACACCGACGCCTATAACACCGACGCCTATAACACCGACGCCTATAACACCGACGCCTTACGCCGACGCCTAACACCGACGCCTATAACACCGACGCCTATAACACCGACGTGTATAACACCGACGCCTTACGCCGACGCCTATAACACCGACGCCTATAACACCGACGCCTTACGCCGACGCCTAATGCCGACGCCTATAACACCGACGCCTATAACACCGACGCCTATAACACCGACGCCTTACGCCGACGCCTATAACACCGACGCCTATAACACCGACGCCTTACGCGGACGCCTATAACACCGACGCCTATAACACCGACGCCTATAACACCGACGCCTTACGCCGACGCCTAACGCCGACGCCTATAACACCGACGCCTATAACACCGACGCCTTACGCCGACGCCTATAACACCGACGCCTATAACACCGACGCCTCTAACACCGACGCCTTACGCCGACGCCTATAACACCGACGCCTATAACACCGACGCCTATGACACCGACGCCTAACGCCGACGCCTATAACACCGACGCCTATAACACCGACGCCTTACGCGGCACGCCTAACGCCGACGCCTATAACACCGACGCCTATAACACCGACGCCTACAACACCGACGCCTATAACACCGACGCCTATAACACCGACGCCTTACGCCGACGCCTATAACACCGACGCCTATAACACCGACGCCTATAACACCGACGCCTATAACACCGACGCCTTACGCCGACGCCTATAACACCGACGCCTATAACACCGACGCCTTACGCCGACGCCTAATGCCGACGCCTATAACACCGACGCCTATAACACCGACGCCTATAACACCGACGCCTATAACACCGACGCCTATAACACCGACGCCTTACGCCGACGCCTATAACACCGACGCCTATAACACCGACGCCTATAACACCGACGCCTTACGCCGACGCCTATAACACCGACGCCTATAACACCGACGCCTATAACACCGACGCCTAACGCCGACGCCTATAACACCGACGCCTTACGCCGACGCCTAACGCCGACGCCTATAACACCGACGCCTATAACACCGACGCCTTACGCCGACGCCTATAACACCGACGCCTATAACACCGACGCCTATAACACCGACGCCTAACGCCGACGCCTATAACACCGACGCCCATAACACCGACGCCTATAACACCGACGCCTTACGCCGACGCCTATAACACCGACGCCTATAACACCGACGCCTATAACACCGACGCCTATAACACCGACGCCTATAACACCGACGCCTTACGCCGACGCCTAACGCCGACGCCTATAACACCGACGCCAATAACACCGACGCCTTACGCCGACGCCTATAACACCGACGCCTATAACACCGACGCCTATAACACCGACGCCTATAACACCGACGCCTTACGCCGACGCCTAACACCGACGCCTATAACACCGACTCCTATAACACCGACGTGTATAACACCGACGCCTTACGCCGACGCCTATAACACCGACGCCTATAACACCGACGCCTTACGCCGACGCCTAATGCCGACGCCTATAACACCGACGCCTATAACACCGACGCCTATAACACCGACGCCTTACGCCGACGCCTATAACACCGACGCCTATAACACCGACGCCTTACGCGGACGCCTATAACACCGACGCCTATAACACCGACGCCTATAACACCGACGCCTTACGCCGACGCCTAACGCCGACGCCTATAACACCGACGCCTATAACACCGACGCCTTACGCCGACGCCTATAACACCGACGCCTATAACACCGACGCCTCTAACACCGACGCCTTACGCCGACGCCTATAACACCGACGCCTATAACACCGACGCCTATGACACCGACGCCTAACGCCGACGCCTATAACACCGACGCCTATAACACCGACGCCTTACGCGGCACGCCTAACGCCGACGCCTATAACACCGACGCCTATAACACCGACGCCTACAACACCGACGCCTATAACACCGACACCTATAACACCGACGCCTTACGCCGACGCCTATAACACCGACGCCTATAACACCGACGCCTATAACACCGACGCCTATAACACCGACGCCTTACGCCGACGCCTATAACACCGACGCCTATAACACCGACGCCTTACGCCGACGCCTAATGCCGACGCCTATAACACCGACGCCTATAACACCGACGCCTATAACACCGACGCCTTTCGCCGACGCCTATAACACCGACGCCTTACGCCGACGCCTATAACACCGACGCCTATAACACCGACGCCTTACGCCGACGCCTATAACACCGACGCCTATAACACTGACGCCTATAACACCGACGCCTTACGCCGACGCCTATAACACCGACGCCTATAACACCGACGCCTTACGCCGACGCCTAACGCCGACGCCTATAACACCGACGCCTATAACACCGACGCCTATAACACCGACGCCTTACGCCGACGCCTATAACACCGACGCCTATAACACCGACGCCTATAACACCGACGCCTTACGCCGACGCCTATAACACCGACGCCTATAACACCGACGCCTATAACACCGACGCCTAACGCCGACGCCTATAACACCGACGCCTTACGCCGACGCCTAACGCCGACGCCTATAACACCGACGCCTATAACACCGACGCCTTACGCCGACGCCTATAACACCGACGCCTATAACACCGACGCCTATAACACCGACGCCTAACGCCGACGCCTATAACACCGACGCCCATAACACCGACGCCTATAACACCGACGCCTTACGCCGACGCCTATAACACCGACGCCTATAACACCGACGCCTATAACACCGACGCCTATAACACTGACGCCTATAACACCGACGCCTTACGCCGACGCCTATAACACCGACGCCTATAACACCGACGCCTTTCGCCGACGCCTATAACACCGACGCCTTACGCCGACGCCTATAACACCGACGCCTATAACACCGACGCCTTACGCGGCACGCCTAACGCCGACGCCTATAACACCGACGCCTATAACACCGACGCCTACAACACCGACGCCTATAACACCGACGCCTATAACACCGACGCCTTACGCCGACGCCTATAACACCGACGCCTATAACACCGACGCCTATAACACCGACGCCTATAACACCGACGCCTTACGCCGACGCCTATAACACCGACGCCTTACGCCGACGCCTAATGCCGACGCCTATAACACCGACGCCTATAACACCGACGCCTATAACACCGACGCCTTTCGCCGACGCCTATAACACCGACGCCTTACGCCGACGCCTATAACACCGACGCCTATAACACCGACGCCTTACGCCGACGCCTATAACACCGACGCCTATAACACCGACGCCTATAACACCGACGCCTATAACACCGACGCCTATAACACCGACGCCTTACGCCGACGCCTAACGCCGACGCCTATAATACCGACGCCTATAGCACCGACGCCTATAACACCGACGCCTATAACACCGACGCCTATAACACTGACGCCTATAACACCGACGCCTATAACACCGACGCCTATAACACCGACGCCTATAGCACCGACGCCTTACGCCGACGCCTAACGCCGACGCCTATAACACCGACGCCTATAACACCGACGCCTATAACACCGACGCCTATAACACCGACGCCTTACGCCGACGCCTATAACACCAACGCCTTACGCCGACGCCTAATGCCGACGCCTATAACACCGACGCCTATAACACCGACGCCTTACGCCGACGCCTATAACACCGACGCCCATAACACCGACGCCTATAACACCGACGCCTTACGCCGACGCCTATAACACCGACGCCTATAACACCGACGCCTTACGCCGACGCCTAACGCCGACGCCTATAACACCGACGCCTAACGCCGACGCCTATAACACCGACGCCCATAACACCGACGCCTATAACACCGACGCTTTACGCCGACGCCTATAACACCGACGCCTATAACACCGACGCCTTACGCCGACGCCTATAACACCGACGCCTTACGACGACGCCTAATGCCGACGCCTATAACACCGACGCCTTACGCCGACGCCTAACGCCGACGCCTATAACACCGACGCCTATAACACCGACGCCTATAACACCGACGCCTATAACACCGACGCCTATAACACCGACGCCTTACGCCGACGCCTAACGCCGACGCCTATAACACCGACGCCTATAACACCGACGCCTATAACACCGACGCCTATAACACCGACGCCTTACGCCGACGCCTAACGCCGACGCCTATAATACCGACGCCTATAGCACCGAAGCCTATAACACCGACGCCTATAACACCGACGCCTATAACACCGACGCCTATAACACCGACGCCTTACGCCGACGCCTAACGCCGACGCCTATAACACCGACGCCTATAACACCGACGCCTTACGCCGACGCCTATAATACCGACGCCTATAGCACCGACGCCTATAACACCGACGCCTATAACACCGACGCCTATAACACCGACGCCTATAACACCGACGCCTTACGCCGACGCCTAACGCCGACGCCTATAACACCGACGCCTATAACACCGACGCCTTACGCCGACGCCTATAACACCGACGCCTATAACACCGACGCCTCTAACACCGACGCCTTACGCCGACGCCTATAACACCGACGCCTATAACACCGACGCCTATGACACCGACGCCTATAACACCGACGCCTTACGCCGACGCCTAACGCCGATGCCTATAACACCGACGCCTATAACACCGACGCCTATAACACCGACGCCTATAACACCGACGCCTTACGCCGACGCCTAACGCCGACGCCTATAATACCGACGCCTATAGCACCGAAGCCTATAACACCGACGCCTATAACACCGACGCCTATAACACCGACGCCTATAACACCGACGCCTTACGCCGACGCCTAACGCCGACGCCTATAACACCGACGCCTATAACACCGACGCCTTACGCCGACGCCTATAATACCGACGCCTATAGCACCGACGCCTATAACACCGACGCCTATAACACCGACGCCTATAACACCGACGCCTATAACACCGACGCCTTACGCCGACGCCTAACGCCGACGCCTATAACACCGACGCCTATAACACCGACGCCTTACGCCGACGCCTATAACACCGACGCCTATAACACCGACGCCTCTAACACCGACGCCTTACGCCGACGCCTATAACACCGACGCCTATAACACCGACGCCTATGACACCGACGCCTAACGCCGACGCCTATAACACCGACGCCTTACGCGGCACGCCTAACGCCGACGCCTATAACACCGACGCCTATAACACCGACGCCTACAACACCGACGCCTATAACACCGACGCCTATATCACCGACGCCTTACGCCGACGCCTATAACACCGACGCCTATAACACCGACGCCTTACGCGGCACGCCTAACGCCGACGCCTATAACACCGACGCCTATACCTATAACACCGACGCCTTACGCCGACGCCTATAACACCGACGCCTATAACACCGACGCCTTCCGCCGACGCCTAATGCCGACGCCTATAACACCGACGCCTATAACACCGACGCCTATAACACCGACGCCTTTCGCCGACGCCTATAACACCGACGCCTTACGCCGACGCCTATAACACCGACGCCTATAACACCGACGCCTTACGCCGACGCCTATAACACCGACGCCTATAACACCGACGCCTATAACACCGACGCCTTACGCCGACGCCTATAACACCAACGCCTATAACACCGACGCCTATAACACCGACGCCTTACGCGGCACGCCTAACGCCGACGCCTATAACACCGACGCCTATACCTATAACACCGACGCCTTACGCCGACGCCTATAACACCGACGCCTATAACACCGACGCCTTCCGCCGACGCCTAATGCCGACGCCTATAACACCGACGCCTATAACACCGACGCCTATAACACCGACGCCTATAACACCGACGCCTATAACACCGACGCCTTATGCCGACGCCTATAACACCGACGCCTATAACACCGACGCCTTACGCCGACGCCTAATGCCGACGCCTATAACACCGACGCCTATAACACCGACGCCTATAACACCGACGCCTTACGCCGACGCCTAACGCCGACGCCTATAACACCGACGCCTATAACACCGACGCCTATAACACCGACGCCTTACGCCGACGCCTATAACACCGACGCCTATAACACCGACGCCTATAACACCGACGCCTTACGCCGACGCCTATAACACCGACGCCTATAACACCGACGCCTATAACACCGACGCCTATAACACCGACGCCTTACGCCGACGCCTAACGCCGACGCCTATAACACCGACGCCTATAACACCGACGCCTATAACACCGACGCCTATAACACCGACGCCTTACGCCGACGCCTAACGCCGACGCCTATAATACCGACGCCTATAGCACCGACGCCTATAACACCGACGCCTATAACACCGACGCCTATAACACCGACGCCTTACGCCGACGCCTAACGCCGACGCCTATAACACCGACGCCTATAACACCGACGCCTTACGCCGACGCCTATAATACCGACGCCTATAGCACCGACGCCTATAACACCGACGCCTATAACACCGACGCCTATAACACCGACGCCTATAACACCGACGCCTTACGCCGACGCCTAACGCCGACGCCTATAACACCGACGCCTATAACACCGACGCCTTACGCCGACGCCTATAACACCGACGCCTATAACACCGACGCCTCTAACACCGACGCCTTACGCCGACGCCTATAACACCGACGCCTATAACACCGACGCCTATGACACCGACGCCTAACGCCGACGCCTATAACACCGACGCCTTACGCGGCACGCCTAACGCCGACGCCTATAACACCGACGCCTATAACACCGACGCCTACAACACCGACGCCTATAACACCGACGCCTATAACACCGACGCCTTACGCCGACGCCTATAACACCGACGCCTATAACACCGACGCCTATAACACCGACGCCTATAACACCAACGCCTATAACACCGACGCCTATAACACCGACGCCTTACGCGGCACGCCTAACGCCGACGCCTATAACACCGACGCCTATACCTATAACACCGACGCCTTACGCCGACGCCTATAACACCGACGCCTATAACACCGACGCCTTCCGCCGACGCCTAATGCCGACGCCTATAACACCGACGCCTATAACACCGACGCCTATAACACCGACGCCTTTCGCCGATGCCTATAACACCGACGCCTTACGCCGACGCCTATAACACCGACGCCTATAACACCGACGCCTTACGCCGACGCCTATAACACCGACGCCTATAACACCGACGCCTATAACACCGACGCCTTACGCCGACGCCTATAACACCAACGCCTATAACACCGACGCCTATAACACCGACGCCTTACGCGGCACGCCTAACGCCGACGCCTATAACACCGACGCCTATACCTATAACACCGACGCCTTACGCCGACGCCTATAACACCGACGCCTATAACACCGACGCCTTCCGCCGACGCCTAATGCCGACGCCTATAACACCGACGCCTATAACACCGACGCCTATAACACCGACGCCTATAACACCGACGCCTTATGCCGACGCCTATAACACCGACGCCTATAACACCGACGCCTTACGCCGACGCCTAATGCCGACGCCTATAACACCGACGCCTATAACACCGACGCCTATAACACCGACGCCTTACGCCGACGCCTAACGCCGACGCCTATAACACCGACGCCTATAACACCGACGCCTATAACACCGACGCCTTACGCCGACGCCTATAACACCGACGCCTATAACACCGACGCCTATAACACCGACGCCTTACGCCGACGCCTATAACACCGACGCCTATAACACCGACGCCTATAACACCGACGCCTTACGCCGACGCCTAACGCCGACGCCTATAACACCGACGCCTATAACACCGACGCCTATAACACCGACGCCTTACGCCGACGCCTATAACACCGACGCCTATAACACCGACGCCTATAACACCGACGCCTTACGCCGACGCCTATAACACCGACGCCTATAACACCGACGCCTATAACACCGACGCCTATAACACCGACGCCTATAACACCGACGCCTAACGCCGACGCCTATAACACCGACGCCTTACGCCGACGCCTAACGCCGACGCCTATAACACCGACGCCTATAACACTGACGCCTATAACACCGACTCCTTACGCCGACGCCTATAACACCGACGCCTTACGCCGACGCCTAATGCCGACGCCTATAACACCGACGCCTATAACACCGACGCCTATAACACCGACGCCTTTCGCCGACGCCTATAACACCGACGCCTTACGCCGACGCCTATAACACCGACGCCTATAACACCGACGCCTTACGCGGCACGCCTAACGCCGACGCCTATAACACCGACGCCTATAACACCGACGCCTTACGCCGACGCCTATAACACCAACGCCTATAACACCGACGCCTACAACACCGACGCCTATAACACCGATGCCTTACGCCGACGCCTATAACACCGACGCCTTACGCCGACGCCTAATGCCGACGCCTATAACACCGACGCCTATAACACCGACGCCTATAACACCGACGCCTTTCGCCGACGCCTATAACACCGACGCCTTACGCCGACGCCTATTACACCGACGCCTATAACACCGACGCCTTACGCCGACGCCTATAACACCGACGCCTATAACACCGACGCCTATAACACCGACGCCTATAACACCGACGCCTATAACACCGACGCCTTACGCCGACGCCTAACGCCGACGCCTATAATACCGACGCCTATAGCACCGACGCCTATAACACCGACGCCTATAACACCGACGCCTATAACACTGACGCCTATAACACCGACGCCTATAACACCGACGCCTATAACACCGACGCCTATAGCACCGACGCCTTACGCCGACGCCTAACGCCGACGCCTATAACACCGACGCCTATAACACCGACGCCTATAACACCGACGCCTATAACACCGACGCCTTACGCCGACGCCTATAACACCGACGCCTATAACACCGACGCCTATAACACCGACGCCTATAACACCGACGCCTATAACACCGACGCCTATAACACCGACGCCTTACGCCGACGCCTATAACACCGACGCCTATAACACCGACGCCTATAACACCTACGCCTTACGCCGACGCCTATAACACCGACGCCTATAACACCGACGCCTATAACACCGACGCCTTACGCCGACGCCTATAACACCGACGCCTATAACACCGACGCCTTACGCCGACGCCTAATGCCGACGCCTATAACACCGACGCCTATAACACCGACGCCTATAACACCGACGCCTTACGCCGACGCCTAATGCCGACGCCTATAACACCGACGCCTATAACACCGACGCCTATAACACCGACGCCTATAACACCGACGCCTATAACACCGACGCCTATAGCACCGACGCCTTACGCCGACGCCTAACGCCGACGCCTATAACACCGACGCCTATAACACCGACGCCTATAACACCGACGCCTATAACACCGACGCCTTACGCCGACGCCTATAACACCGACGCCTATAACACCGACGCCTATAACACCGACGCCTATAACACCGACGCCTATAACACCGACGCCTATAACACCGACGCCTATAACACCGACGCCTTACGCCGACGCCTATAACACCGACGCCTATAACACCGACGCCTATAACACCTACGCCTTACGCCGACGCCTATAACACCGACGCCTATAACACCGACGCCTATAACACCGACGCCTTACGCCGACGCCTATAACACCGACGCCTATAACACCGACGCCTTACGCCGACGCCTAATGCCGACGCCTATAACACCGACGCCTATAACACCGACGCCTATAACACCGACGCCTTACGCCGACGCCTAACGCCGACGCCTATAACACCGACGCCTATAACACCGACGCCTATAACACCGACGCCTATAACACCGACGCCTATAACACCGACGCCTATAACACCGACGCCTATAACACCGACGCCTATAACACCGACGCCTTACGCCGACGCCTAACGTCGACGCCTATAACACCGACGCCTTACGTGAATCTGATTTTATGATGTTGTCAATAATAGATAGGCTGTAGTCAATAATTCGGTTACCAGACCTTCCCGTTTCACTATTAATAATATTCCAAGTCGTTTTAATTACATTACTACTATTTTTAATGTTCGAACTACTATCAAACCGTAGCCTTCGTTAAAATCATTGTTTTATCTGTTTGTGACCTGTGTTTTACACCGAATATAGGTATTATACTTTTTCCGTTTTCAAAAAATGTAAGACGTGTAAATGTTTTTTTTTACAGAAATAAACATCATTTATCAAAATAAATAGTTTGGTACTAGTTATTTTGATAAATGATGGTTATTAAAAAAAAAAAAAATTTACACGTCAAAAATAACTTATGTTTTAAAACTAGATGAGCTCGGTGTTTCCTAACTGACTACTCTGAAAAGAAAGACCGACACAAACTTAGAGGTCAAAACAAAATAAAAACACACAATACGCAACGAAACTATTACACAATTTGAATTTCAAAACGCTATTAAGTCCAAAAGTGTGAAGAGTTCTGTAGCCCAACACGATGAATGCCGCAAAGCCTTGACTAGCAGACGAGAACCTCGTTCCACGTGAAAAGGCCTAAAAGCTACGGGACCTTGACCTCACAGACAAAAGAGCTATTTCAGGTTCAGAAACAGATCTATCACTTGTGAGAAAGGCAGGTTGCTACAGTTGAAATTAACGCCCTGTATGTTAGGAGCCCGTATTTGGTTGTATGTGAGTTGGGATGATATTATGTCGTCACGTGTTACTAATTCAAACTAACATTCAGAATGTTTCTAAAGTTACGCTTTGGATAATGTGAAGTATTTAAAATATTAATAGTTTAAAAAACACTAAAAAACACGCTTTTACGTGCACCTATAGCCGTATTCAGACCTTGAAACAAGACCTTTCTAACAAGTCCAAACACGGCTATGATACGATCATCCATCATGAAGTTCCAGTTCATATCTTCCGGCTCCATCATCAGATCCGCTCGACAGTACCATGTTATTGTATTGTCATCAAAATCACATACAACTGCCAATTTTCATTTTCTTTAGAAGATGGTTAAATTAGTTTTCTTAGATTTGATTACATAGTTACATAAATACAGGTCGACCTAATAAAAGCATGTTAAAAACAAAGTTGACTGTGATAAGTTGATTGTGATTATTTATATTAATTGGTTATAACGCAATTATTATGAGCTATGGGTACTGTAGAGTCTTTAGTCTGCACAGCATTTCCATGTAACCTCTGCGAGTATTTATTTTATAAGTTGACTAGCTGCGTCCCACTGTTTCACTCGTATAAGTCTCGATCCCGTAAAAATATCAGGATAAAAATTATCCTATGTCCTAACCTAGGTCATTGCCTACCCATGAGCCGAATTCCATTCAGCCATTTTAGCGTGAAAACGTAATAAAAAAAACAAACAAACTCACTTTCGCATTTATAACATTACTGGCTTTTTTTCGCGGCTTCGATCGCGTGGAAGTCGGAAATTATCCCATGGAAACGTACTACCGGGATAAAAAGTATCTTACATATGTGTCTGGATTAACACATAAGATACTTTTTATCCAGGTAGTACGTTTATAGACTATCTGTCTGCCTCATCCACATCCAGTAGCATATTAATGATTGATTACTATCGTGAATTCATGCAAGCCTAGTACTTTTTGTTAGGTTTCTGCTCAGAAATTGTGCACAACGTCTAATGATTGAAATACTATCATGAATTCATGCAAGCCTAGTACTTTTTGTGCAAAGTTTCAAGTTTATGAACAACTCAAGGAATAAGAATTTTCTTACAAGCTCGCCCCCTTAAAGGTGGAATTTTCAAAAACCCCTTCTCAGTGCTCCCCTACATTATAAAGGAAGCTGTGTGCAAAATTCCACGTTCCTAGTCCCAGTAGTTTTGGCTCTTCGTTGATATGTCAGTCAGTCAGTCAGTTTCTCCTTTTATATTAAATATAGGTAGATATAGTTAGGATGGCATAATATTATGAGAAAAACACTATAATTATTCACAGTGAGAAAATTAGATAATAATAGAGACACAGCTTGTAGAGCACGTTATCATGTAAAATGGTAAAGATCAACTATATTGATTTGATTTAAATAATTACATATGAGAAGGTTTTCATTCAGTGACAATGCCGGTAGGTAATATAAGGACGTGGTCCTTATACCAAGTATTGAATTGAAAAATTAATGATTCAGAACTACGGCCTGCTGCTGCTGCTCCGCGCCCTTAGCTCCGGGTCGCCGCCTCGTCGCCGCTACCAGCGTCGAGCGTCTCAAGCCGCTACGCCACTGCTCTTATTTTTATAATTCCTTGTACCTCTATCCTTTACTACGCTTCATATCTTATTACTTTAATTTGTAACCTACGCTTAGCTCCACGGAGGTAAACGTTACGTTACAGTTTGGCGTCCACATACAATTTTTATGTATATTTTAAGCTATAAGCTCGCAATAAATGATCTAGGAGAAAAATAAGTAGCCGCGTATTATTTATGTATATACACGCGCCAAACACATTAGGTATTGGGATTATTTATACACAGTATATTAGACGAGTGCTTGTCATATATTGTCGCTGTGTAAACAAAGCTTAAGAGCTTAATCATGTTGTAGGCACCGGCAGGCCTGGTGACGTATCACAAAAACCAATTTATCATTTTTATTAAAAGTGAATTTCAATATTTGTCGCTTCGTTATTTTTCATCGCGTCATGGCGTTTTATCCGGCTTTTGTAAAATAATATTATTGGCGATCATATTTATTGTGTGATTTTATTATTGAAATAAAAATTAATTTAAATGGAATGCAGTAGCAGTGGTTGCCCAGTGGTAACGGCCGTGACTTACGATTTGTAGGTCGTGGGACTGAACCCAGTCAGCGCTTTACTTTGTTTAAATAATTTCATCACCACTGCTCTCAAAACGGTAAAGGAAAACATCGTGAAGAAACCGGCATGTCCTAGAAACAAAAACTTCGAAGACATGTGACATCAACCAACCCGCATTGGGCCCGTGTGGTGGATTACAGCTTATCTCCTTCTCACCGAGAAGGGGTCTGTGTCCCAGCAGTGAGAACATTATAGACTGATTATGATAAATGGAAAGCAAACAAGCCAAAGTGCGGGCGATTATCGTGATGCCGTGACGTGGGCGTGGACGTCTAAGATAATATTGTCACGTTAGAAATGATAAAAGCGCACAATGGCCGTTTTTATAATTTCCAAGGTGACGATATTATCGTGGATGTCCACGGCATCATGGTAGCTCATATAATTGTTTGGATTATTTTATTTGACTGTAAGTCAATTTATTTTAAATTTTGTTTTCATTTATTGTTGACATAATCTACTCATTAAAATGTTTTTATTTTATGAGTTGATTGCAATTTGTGCTAATGTAAATTATTTTTGCATTAAAGCATTATTATACTATAGAATCAAGTTTTTCCAACTGAACAGACAGCTGTGCTGCTGGGGAGTTTGTTGCGCCACTTCTTCTTCCCAGCTAACGCACTAGGACGTGGTGAAGGGTGGACGTTTTGGGGGACTGTCTTATGTAATTTTGACATTCGAAAAGTGCTGATTCTCAGCCTAGTTTGAATAAATGACTTTTGAATTTTGAAATTTAACACAGGGAAGTAAAATGTATGGAAATATACGATTTTAAATTTCAGTCCACGATAATGTTATAACGTGCATGTATTTCCTTATATTTACGTGGACGTTTAATTATAAATAATGTTTATCAATAAGTGCATATTACAACTTTAAATAAATCACTAAAGAACATAAGTGAGCTTCCATTTAAATATTTTAAAATTAAACGGCGTATATGGTGGATAGAAAATTGTTTTTAAACATTTCAAGAATTTTTGAAACGTTTTTTTAAGGTTTTTAGTTTTATTAGCTAAGGGTGTATATTTACTTAAACATGAAAAAAATCTATTACGTATTCATGTAAAAATAATTTGAATTTGAAATAAATTATTAAAAATTATTATTATCAGCCTATAATGTTCCCACTGCTGGGACACAGGCCCTCTGTGAGAGGAAGTGGGCCGTAATCCACCACACGGGCTCAGTGCAGATTGGTGTACATTATACCACCAACTTTGAAAACTGGTAACACCTATATTTAATACAACAGGAACACATTTTATAACAGTGTAAATAAAATAAAATAAAATAGAATACAACAGCTTCTACGAAATTCCAAGTTGGTAGTAATCGACTCTGAAATCACTCCGGAGCGACGTTCCCGCACCGCTAGTGCCCCTATAAATAATGCACTGCTGTCTTATGAGATCCTGGTACCGGCGGGGTGCGATTAAATGTTTG
Source organism: Agrochola circellaris (assembly GCA_914767755.1). Taxonomy (NCBI): domain Eukaryota; kingdom Metazoa; phylum Arthropoda; class Insecta; order Lepidoptera; family Noctuidae; genus Agrochola; species Agrochola circellaris. The sequence goes on along the minus strand of OU611850.1, from coordinate 5,729,580 downwards.
CAGGCATTTGCAGCACAATTTATTAGTAGGTCTTCCCTATATACAGAGAAGGAACAAGCATTTGACCACTGCTTGCATAACCTTTGCCTCTGTGGAAATGTTATGAAAAATCCATATTTTTTGTGTACAAACTTCTGTAAATTATTTATTGATCCAATGCTCGCTCATTTTGTATTGACTAGGTATTCTAGAACTGTCTTTAAAAATGTAACTCTGTTCATAGTTTTCATCTTCTTCACTTAGTAAACAATATAAAAGCAAAGTACCACCGACTTGAAATTAAGAAGCTAGTAAACACACTCTTTGTTAATCAAATGATGCACAAAGTATAGTACGCTGTGTAGTTAGTGTAATAACATCAAAGAAACTTTCTTAGAAATACACATAATAAAAAAATAATGTGTGCCACCAGTTTTCCCGCAAAGCTTTGCTATAAATTATGTACAGCGTTATTATGAGATCCTGGTACCAGCGGGGCATGATTAAAGGTTTCATTTTAATACAACCACAAAATTAAAGGAGAAAGAAAACAGTTTATTAAAACGTAGAAAAACTATTTTCCATTTTCTTTGTCTTATCCATACTTTGTTTTAATTTGGTAAGGAAAAATAGCGTACGTGTTATTTTTTGCACATCAAATTTGCTTAGTTGTGAATAATGATTTCGGGTTTATTAGGCGGATTCTGGAATCGAACCACCAGCGTATACGAATAAAAATTAGAGCTAGATTTCTTCCAGAACCACGTTTACAATGTTAGCAGAACACAAATTTTCAGCAATGGACAGTTCCATGTGATATTTTGTTATTAGTTAACAAAATTACTGCTTACTTACTTGCAAGTACCTATACAGATACTCAATTATTTCATTAATGCACGTCATGAATATTAATTCATTCAATTAATCAAATTTGGATGCAGGATAGCACAGCGTGCCCCACAAATCACAATTTCGTGAAGATAAATCATAATAAAGCCACTTCGCAAAGAACGCTCATTGTAATAGGTATTCTATTGACTGTTTTTACGAATACTAAAATATTTTATTCACAGGAATTTAATAAAATATTTTAGTATTTAGTTTTAAAACGTTTTCGAAATGTAAAGTTTTCTATGCGCACTTTGCGCTCTTTCTAAACAGTGAACGAAACTGAACAGTCACGCTCGGTTATACTCGGCTCCAGTTGGTCGATGACGATGAATTGCATATTCTCGGCGCTGAATCGCGTGTACTCGGGTCCAGTCGCAAGCTGTCACGTCTATTGTGGGTCACACTCCGGTGTATAAGTACACATCCTCTTTCCTTCTTTAATGGGAATTAAATGAAGACCTCAATTCTCAGTACCACTTATAGTCTCGAAAAGGTGTGTCCTTAAAACAAAAAGTATTTACATAGATACCTTATCCATTCACTTAAAGTGGGTATGAATTTTATTATTTTATTAAAATTATTCGTTTCTTGAAACCCTGTCAAGTGCGAATCGGATTCACGCATTTACAAAAGAAGTTCAATGTAAACATTTTTCCGAAGTTTATTGTAGGTATGGGGACCGACTTTGGGTTTAGGATTTTAATCGTATAGTTCAGCAGCGTCTCCGATTGGACCCGAACTCACGAACCTCCGCCGGCTCTGTAGTGGGTCCAAGTGGACCCCAGAATGACGACATAGGCCATCCTAAATTAATTATGGAAATATTAATTATGCTAGCCTCAAAATTTTATGAGGGTGCGGGCGGTAATTATACTACTTTGTTGCTTTATTTGCATGCCATACCATAGGCTATATTACATTCTGTGAAAATATCAACACGCTACCTATGCCTATGAGGTTAAAAAGCTAGCCCTGTGACAGACAGACGGCAGCAACAGCATCGTAGGCTTAGTAATAGCATCCCGTAGGCACCTTTTGGAAACAGAACTCTAAAAAAACCGTTGAGTTATTCCAACGTAACAAACTTCGTGAATCCATTAGTGTTAAAAAACAAAAAAAGTCGAAAAGCTTTTAAAAAAAGAACAGAACTTTGCCCCGATCGACGATTCTATGAATAAATATTGTATTGTGGAATTTGAATTCATTGGGAATAAGTCGACGATGATCGAGGGATCGAGCGATGCCTTTGTTTTACTTATAAGTATAACCCGATTTTTATAACTGTGCGCCTGTCAACGTCGAAATATTACAGTGTATGTGGTTTAAATAACAACATTAACAACTAAACGATTAATATGACATAATAATATGGAGACAAAACGAGTTGTGGAGACCATAATACGAGGCGTCGGGACACAGGAGGTAACCGTGCGGGTGAATTCAATACTAACAACCTACGATTTTGACAGTTCCAAGCGCAGTTATAAAAATCGAGATAAACGAGAAATTTTTCTCACCTCTAACAGCTTAATATCTAAAAGAAAAGCAATATATAGTTGACTCGTGTTTGTATCCATGGACGATACTGTTTTGGATTTCGAAAGGCAAAAATGTTTCGCCTTTCAAAATTGGAAGTGTCCGTGATTCGAATTTCGACTCGCCAATCAAAGTTCAAAACAATCGCCTAACGAGTTTCGTGTGATGTAATCGTTGGCGCGTTTTTATTCGCGCTTGAGTGTGAATAAATGAGTCATAGAATCGTCTGGCGGCTATTATAGACCCACGAATCTGGCATGGACATTCTCGACTCGCAACAAGCGAGTAGCTTTACCCGTTAAATGAACCTTAAGTCAACGATGGTTGGAGGATCCGGCCACGCTTTTGTTTCATAGTTGTTCGGTATTAAGGGTAAACTCTTGAAGTAGACAATTGGTTATCGATTTTGTTTTAGGCTTGTTTGTTGACAAGTTCAGTGGATTGATGTTTGTGGTAATTTTGTTGGGTTCGGTTCGTTACGAATTTCTGGCTGAATAAATTGTAGTGTCGGTTTTTGTCTAATTCTTTATGCGTTCGTATTTTATTTGTGATTCAGTGGGTACTTTTTCTTGTTTGCGGTTTTTAATAATGTCTTTGTTAACATAACATAACGTCACCACGCCTGTATTTCCCGAAGGGTCGGGCAGAGGTGTACTTATAATAAACCCATATTTTGCCAGTTATATTTAAGTCCCATGTAATAGGGTCGAGCCTATTGCCATCAACCGGGCATAAATCTAGACTCCGGGCTGCAACTGAGAAATTCCAGATATGAAAAACGTATCGAACTCAAGACCTCATGCTCAGCAGGACCGCTTCTGACCACTAGACCAATGAAGCAGTGTTTTATTAAATATTTTATTAATTTATTTTATATTACACCTTAAATCTATTACAGGTTGCTCTAATGCGATAGTTAAGTTTACATATTTTACATAGATACTGGTTATTGCCAGCCTTTTTTTTTTTTGGGGGTGGGAATTTATCGTATAACTTCTCCCGCTCAGGGCGGAGCTGAGAGCGTGTCAGACTTTTACTGACTAAAACCCACCCGTATTCCTTCCGTTGCCTGTGTGCCGGGGTCGCGATATCCCTTTCGGACAAACTCGCAACCCCGGCAGGCATTGGCCCTTCCGGACCCCGTCAGTTGGTGCTGACATCTCTTTGAGGCGCTCGTGGAACACAACGCGCCGTCGACGCGGGCCTGGTCCCTATCGGACTGCGAGCTACCCATTGCTCACCGTCCGCAAGCCCGCGCCTACGGTGGCCGGAAGTCAGGTCTCGACTCCCGACGCCCGGGGCGTCTCCTGCGGCGACTAGGGGCGCGAGGGCGCGACTCTTGCCTCTCCCTCGCGCGCTCCGCCTCCTCCTTCGCGAGCATTACTGCTTCGTCAGAAGGAGGTGACGGCCTCCCATGCACTCTGTTATTCACTGTGTTACATCACTGTTATTGCTAGCCTAACCTTACTAAAATCCGACGACGTCCATCCAACCATTAAGAAAATAAATTAAATGCTCAAGTTTCAAACTAAGACCAAAGAAACAACGCAAGACTCGACACTCCTTTGTACTTAAACTTGGCTTGTATTGTACCTATTACGAACTTTTTGCAATTACATTAGCATGAATAAGCAAGCAATTACTAAGTTTACCTTCATGGCCGCACGTGCAGGTGAAATTGTAATGCAGGAAATAATGAGAACAGCCATGCTATTCTGTAAACATCTCACCGTGAAAACTTGGGTGAAGTGAGCTGTCAATAGTGTCAAATTATTACTCTTTCACGTAAAAACTACTGAACGGATTTGGATGAAGTTTGGCACAAATATAGTTTATAATCTGGATTAACAAATAGGATAGTTTTTATGCTGATTATCCCACGGGATCAAGATTTATGCGGGTGAAATGCGGTTATCTTAATATCGTCACATTAGAAATTACAAAAGCACACATTCTGTAAAGTTCTCTTCGAACCTCACTCACGTGACCGCCAGTTGGCGCCACTTTGGCAAGAGGTCTTCCATTTCGACAATTAATATAAAATATATGATGACGTTCATCATTCTTTTCATTCATTCATTCAGTCACGACGAAATAAAATATAGACGTTGAAACTTTTGACAGGTGCCCGGACCTGACGTCTCAGTGCTGCCAAAAAACCCTCATTCAACAAATACAGCAAACTCATTTGATTTTAAAGATGTACACGGTAGATTTTTAACTTTTCGACACTTCACATTTGGAATGTTCAAATTTCGAAGTGTTGGAGTTTCGGAAGACAATGACTGAAAAGAATAGAAAATTCTTAGTCAACAATTTTATAAATATTTTCTAGAAATCTGTGTATATCACGAAATCAGCCATAAAAATGGAAGAATAAGATTTATATTCCCGAACTAAAATGAAAAAAACCACTCGCAATTTTCCCGAAAAACAAAAACCGGAATAGCGAAGAAATTCCCGAAATAAATTCTTTGAATGTTTACGAGTACGTATGAGCCGTTAATGTGTTCCAAGATAAATGGTCTAAAATTACCGGAGATACATTACCGAATTACCGATGTTCATAAATCATGTGAGGAGGTGTTACACGGACGAGCGATTAAAGTTAGTAATGAATGGTTGAAATTTCGGGAAGGTGCGTATCCAGGTATTTGTATACAAATATTCGGCAACGGGAATAGAGGTAACTCGTCATTATCATTATATATGGTTTCGCGAGCATTTTATAATGCATTTAATAATTGTTTATTAATGCAAAAAAAAATAAGTTTATTGCGTTCATCATTGCAGTTCATTTATTGCAACATGAAAACTGTGAGATCACCATGTTTTTAAATTGAATTTGACGACGAGACTTACCTATATGGTGTTAGTTTTAATTAAAAAGAAGAGAAACATGAATTTTGTACATTATTATTCTTAACGATAAAGACGCAATACTTTCCAAACATACTTCTTAACTGGTTTAGAAGTTTATTTTTACTTTATTTATTTCGTAGTTAGAAAACTTTTTACGTAATCTAAAGATTACGGCGATACATTGAGTTGAAATGTGCCATGACGTCACAAGTATGTAGATTTTATACTTACTTGTGACGTAGCGACTCCCACTCCCCAACTTAAAATGCGTTTTATCTAAGTATTTTTTTATTAATATTATAAAGCAAAAAATACGTGTCTAATATTTTTTTATTATCTGAGTGACGGACTAATTTGTTTTTTTACCCAGGGATCATCCCTATTCAGTACGTCTAGTAATGCGATCAGTGGTTAGTGGTACCGAAATTAACGGGATAAAGCGTTATCTAATCATTGGTGTGCACTGACCGCAAGTTCACGCGTTGCTGTAATTCATTTGGTTGAGTTCGCAGAATGCAATCGATCTATGTCTAGTGGCTGACCGTTGGAATCTATGACATAGACATGCCGTGCCATGCATCGGGAACATAAAGTTATGCAGGCAAATAATGCAGATCAGCCGATCTATTCTGTAAGAATCTCATCGTGAAAACTTAGGCTTAACTTAGCTGTCGACCTGTGTCACTAGTACACATAATTATGACAACCGCAAAATCATTTAAATAAAAATCGACTCTTGCTACGAAAACTGATCAACTCTTAGCTGCCATGGCTGATTTTAATTTTTGAATTGTTCTTTGCTTTATCTTTTTATTACGGACGCTTCTAACGTGCACGTCTTTCTACATTGTTCTCACATGTATAATTTCAACATGAATTATGTAACCAATATTTTGTAACCATTTTTTTTATTTAAAAGAGTGTCCGTGGAGTTTCTTGTCCGTTCTTCTCCATAGGTACCTACTACGCTTTGGAGTGGCAGCTTCATATTTCTGACTGACCGATTGCTTGAAAATTCAAAATGTCTGTATTTAATTGAAATAAATGCTTGGAGTTTGAGTTTGACACAATAAAGGGCAATTTAGGTCGCACAGCGCTAATTATCTACAGTTATATTCACCTATAAGTTGCCTCTCTTTCTATCACGTAACTCTGATATCTTCTTACTACGTTACGCGCACTGAATTCGACAAGTCGCGCCCGCCGCGTACCTACTTGTAGCTTCATACATAAAATGTGGAGTGCCCCTTCTGTATTCATCTGTGCCTGTGTGGAATGACAGCTCACTTCAAGCTCATTTTACCTAAGTTTTACGGAGATATTTTTATTATATGTTTTTTTTTTCTTTTCAGTATAATGTCAAGTTCGATTTGAGCGCCATCCAGTGAAGAGATCACAATGCGCTTTGAAAGCAAGCTGATACACCTTTTTAGCCCAAAACACCATTAAAAAATCATAACTTTTTATTTCACATAAACTTACATGTTGTGCACTTATGAAACGTCAGAAGCTAGGTGCACGGTTGCAATTGGTCGTTTCTTATGGAGAAGAGCCGGCAAGAAACTCCGCGGTTACTCTTTTAAAAATAATTGGCCTTTACAATATTTTCAAATAACAGTATTAATAGGAATGGGAGGACAATGTAGGTCTTTCAACAAGTACCAGGTACTGTGTTTTTATACTATGGAAATCGGTTCTTATTTTGAAAAAGTTTTTGCGAACACACATAATACTTTCTAAGATGAAGGCAAGTCATTGTCAATTTCTTTGAATTTGTTTATAAGGGACTTACGAGGACCCATTTTATAGATAACATTAAAACAATACCTACAGCTTGGTGGTAGAAATAGATGATACTTAGTGCTTTTAAGAACGAACTGTTTTGCTAGATACTGCTAAAATATACAAAGACAAATGAATTAGTCAGACATAGATTTTAAATCATACGAGTACCTGCCCTATAAATTTATTTGTTTTAGTATAATTGAGGCCGCGAGCAGAAAAACGGTCTAATTACGTTTTATAAAAAATATTGTTAGTGGGCCGTCAAAAATCTGTTTTTTAAAGAAGCAAAATGGCCTAACATTGATTTTTCGAGCCACCAAAAAATGGCGTTAGTAACACATTTATTGCATTAAAAAAAATATTCAATTTCTTTGATTATCTCAATAAGACTAATTAGTAGTAGGCTGTTCTTGCTCTCCTGGCCTCAATTTACCTTTAGGTCACAAAGTCAACCCTACAAGCAATTAATTCAGGTACCTATTACCCAAAAACTAAGTAGGTAATTTAGGCATTGTTTAACTGACCTAGGCCCGGTTTAATTGTTTTTAAAGGTATTAAGGTGAATTAATGAATTATATACACGGTTAGCTATTAATCTGAAAAGATTTATCAGGGGTAATTTATCTTGAACTTAAATATAAACAAAAATAATTATAGCATCAGTAAGCATGCGTAATCTTGTTTTCATAACAAATAAATAACCATTCATTAATTCATTCATGGCACAAAATATAGATCAGAATTTGAATTAATTAATTTTATTAATAAAATACTTATAATCTTATAATTTGTAGTGGAAGCTTGCATTGTGGTGTCATTTAAATTTTATTAACTTAGCTTGGGTAGATTTAAGTAACTTCAAAAATTAAATTAAAGTTATTTTTCATTTTGTACTATATTTTTTGGATGTCGGTTTTTTTTTTTTTGTAAAAAGTTTTTTACTTAACGCTTGACATAATCTTAAAACCAATACTTACTTACATATCTCAATCAATCTGCCTAGCCTATTCCCAAGTATGTTGGGGTAGGCTTCCAGTCTAACCGGATTCAGCTGAGTACCAGTATTTTACATGGAGCGACTGCCTATCTGACCTCCACAACCCAGTTACTGGGTAACACAATACCCCTTGGTAAGACTGGTTGTCAGACTCCCGGGCTTCTGACGACCCGTAACGACTGTCAAAGATTCACGAATGACAGCCGGGACCAACGGCTTAACGTGCTTTCCGAGGCACGGAGGAGTCTCGGTATGTAAAGATGGTAACCCATCCACGGACCAACCCTTGCAAGCATAGCTTAACCTAATGGATCGACCCATGCGACTGTTATTACTTAGCCACGAGCTCCTACTTACTTACATGCCTACAACTTCCCAATTTCCGTGCCTACCAATTTTCAAATTAAAAATACCTTTTGCCATTCAAAGTTGCGAAGCATGACGTCAAAAGGAATGCGACATATTTTCCGTCTGCAGTAAGCAAAAGTCAAAGGAAGGAAAAGCAGTTGTCGATAGAATGTACCTCCGTATAATAAAATAGTATTTCTCGATAAAGGAGTGAATTTTAGAATATTTGGCATTCGATGTTTGAAGGATTGTATTTTGCCGATGTTTGGGATTTTGAGAAAAATATTGTAAAATGTTTAGAAGAAATGTTTTGTAATTTGTTTTGGAAAAATGTTAGATTTATTTGTCATTTAAGTATGTAATAGGTTAGGAATAGTAAACGGTTAGGTATTTGGTGACATAATATTTTAGAAACAAATCAGCATTAAGTATGCAAAACATGAGGCAATCCAATCATTATTATTCATATTGAAATAGTATTCATTGTAATCAGTTCATACGATTTACATATTGAGCTTAGCTTAATTATTTATGATGATAGCTTTCCAGAATAAATGCAAACCAAATAAATGAATAAATACCAACTTTAGGTAAGCGCATTTTGTAAGTAAAAAGACTTTCCACCTTCGTTTCAACACTAAAGACCACTTAAAAGTTCCCCGAAGGTACTAGGACTGTAGTACTGGCAGGGGGTGTAGTACTTTCAAAGGGCGGTGGGTGGGTGTAGGACTAGCTATTACTAGAGTAGTGCACTGCTACGTACGCATGACGTTTCTGTGCCAGAGCGGTAGAGATCTTACGTAGGATACTTGAAAGATCTTGAGGTTGCGATGTGGGGTCGACTTAAAGTGTTTTAAAAGAAGTTTTTATACCACGGATTTTTAAGGGTAACTCGGTTTGAAACTTTGCATCATTAGAAGCGTAAAAAGTTATCTGGTTGAACAGTGCAATTTTTACAATCTGCTATATTATCATGAATCCATTAATGAAAGTTTACATATACATTAATTCATCGCGATTCTTGGGTATAAAATCGATGAAAAAAAAAAACAAAAAAAATTCACCAATAAAATAAGTAAGTGAATATAAAATCAAGTTGTTAATTAATTTTATTCGGCATTCCGCTTCTCCCATGTTGATTTCCGTTATTATAAAATTATTCATTTCATTTCGAAAGCATAAATATGTATTACTTGAACCGTTCATGATTTATTTATTCGTTGCGCAAAAAGTCGACTAAAGTCGACGAAGTTGATTGACGAACTCATATCCTATCTACGGTAATTGGTACATGAACGCTTTGTCATTATCATCGACATCGTCATTAGCAAGCCGAATGACGTCCACTGCTGGTCAACCATACTGCCTTGCTAAGCCGAAAGGCGCTATCTCTGAGATACGCCCTTTTAGTTTTTATACCATTCAATCATCATTATCATTTCAGCCGAAAAACGTCCACTGATGGACCATAGGCCTGCCCCAAATGGGGGGTTTGCCGTAATCGCCACGCTTGGCAGGCGGGTTTGCGATCGCAGTATGGTGTTAAAATGCATAGAGAACGCTGCTGCCCATTCTCTAGTGAATTCCTTAGTCGCCTTTTACGACACCCAAGGGAAAAAATGGGATAATGGGATATAATAATTCAATAATGAATGGGATAATGTTTGATAAGTTTGTTAAATAAACAATTCATAATATTGTTAAAAAACAAAAAACAAAAGTCACATATAATGGGATAGAAATGGGATGGGAAATGGGATACCATTGAATAGCTATAACAATTTCGCATCTATTGGTGTAAGCCAAATACTGCTATTAAACTTAAAACATTTAAAAAAACCACTCAGAAGTTTTTTATATCCTTCTTTTTCCTTAAATTACAATTTACAAAAAGTCACATTTCTCAAAACTTACTCCGATTGAGATAGCGTCTTTCGGTTTAGCAGGGCAGTATAGAGCTATGAGGAACAGGGTGTAAAGTTCACTCATCCTCAATAGAAAAGGGGGGATCCTCCGACCAGACGGGTGTTGTGTCTGGTGACAGCTGCCTAACGATCCATGTCGAGAGGTCGTATATATAGTCGTCGCGCGGTAAACCCTGCTTGCGCGATGCAGGATTTGTGTGACGTCAGATCTTTGATGCGTAGTTCGCATGAGGCGTTGTAGATGCCGCCACAGACCTCCCCAAAGCACCGCCCTACGTCTTTTAGCCCGCATTCCATAGCTTATCCGAATGCGGGTGAACGACCAAGCGTGTGACCAAGTTGTTATTATGACGTAGTAACCTACCGATGCCAAAAAAACAAACTCATCAACATCTGCCTACGCTTTCCCAACTATGTTGGGGTCGGCTTCCAATTTAACCGGATACAGTTGAAAATAGTGGTAAGCTTTTACCTAGAGCGACTGCCAATCTGACCCGGACCCTTACTGGATAATACGAACCCTTGGCAAGACTGGTTGTCAGAATGACTATCAAAGTACCTAATGCCAATGTGTCTGTTATGTAGATCTGTTTTTTAGTCACTAGCCGAACGAGGCAGTCACAAAGAATCATTTACAAAGAATTCTATAGGAATTTGTTCCAGTCTTCCAATATACTAACGCTATTTTATTCCTCAAAAACAGGCATCAATATTATTAAAATGAAGGTTGGGAGTACAAAATACAGAGACACGAGATTTAGTATGCCAGTTGGGTCTGAAAAAACGATAAATCCTTATTTCTTTATTTGTTATTTTCACAGGATTCTCAGTATTTTTGTTAGTTTCTTAGAAATCTGTATCGCAAAAGTTTGTTCATAAAACAAATATCGAAAGAAACATAAAAAAGCACTTCTTTGTGGACGGAGAGCTAATATGGAGTTGTTATTTATTTTGTACATTTTCAGAATAAGTAATACTCGAATGGTTTGACTTTGGCCATCGTATAAATAAGTACACCATTTTGTAAATAAACTATAATTTTCCTCTTTCGTGAGGTTTTGCACACTGAAAATAAGGCTTGTTGTGATATGAAATACAAATAATTGATACAAATAAACAGAAAATGTAGATAAGTTTAATACAAATATCAATAAAAATTCGGTATCTCCTAGAATCTATGAGAAATATAAACTTTACAGGTGATGGAGATCGGTATATCTGTCGCAGTAAGATGGTTGAAGCCGTGACATAGTCATATCCCTAGGGATATAGCTATATAATAATAGTTATATGAAACCGGTTCATATCTGACGGAGTACCCTAATTTTGTTATTGCGACCAATTTCGACAGTTTCTAACCTAAAATAAACTTATTTAGGTCGGAGTGCCCTAATAGTTATATTACTAGATCGTGCTCGTATCATCGTTACATTCCTAGTAAGACAGTTATGAACCTCTAATCCTAGTCCCTAGGGATATAACTATATCACGGTTTCAACCATCTTACTGTGACATATACCTACACATCAAGTCTGTGAAGTTCGCCAACTAATAAAAAAAATACCCTGTATTTGTAGATATCACAGTACGCAGTCAGACCACCATTAGTTCCTATTCTCCTAGTCATCCAAAATGATCAAAACCTTACATTTAGGAAAACATAAATATGATCATGTGAGGACTATCAAGATTACTGTCTGAAATGATCTTTTGAGGATAGAACCACACAGATTTGAGTGGACTTGTCCAGTCAGTGCATGCATTAATTTAAAAAAGCCACTTACCCGAAATCCACGATCCATTCCATCGTACAGGCGTCAGTTCCTCCGTCAACAGGTCCTGGATTCTCAACCTTCTTCCCTTGACCCTGGGCCCCTCATCAGGTGGCGTCAGCAACACGACTGAAGTCACGATCAGGGCCAGCACTGCCACTATCACGAGCAGGGCTATGAGGATACCGCGCCAGTTGCGTTGGTTGGTACCTCCGACAACCAACTTCTGAAAACAATGGGGATATGTTTAGACGGTTCTAGAATGGTTTGTGGTGGTATTAGGGGGAAAATCATTCTTGTCGATAGTACTAGTCAAACTCATCTCAAACTCAAAGCATTTATTTCAAATAAACTAATTACAGATACTTTTCAACTGTCAAGGGGTCGGTCAGTCAAAGAGATGAAGCTGTTTGCCTATTCTAAAACGTAGTAGGTTCCTATGGAGAAGAACGGGCAATAAACTCCACGGACACTCTTTTAAATCATAATATTGTTACAGAATATTGGTTATATCATTCATGTTGAATTTATACATGTGAGAACAATGTAGAAACAAGTCCAAGTTAAAAGCGTCTGTAATAAAAACATAAAAACAAAAGCAATTCAAAATTTTTATAAATTAAAATAAGGCGTGGCTGCCAAGAGATGACCAGTCCCTACAGACGGCGCCCGTTCATGAACATGATGCATGGATCAGCACCATTCAGCTCAACCATTTTGAAGGAAACTTAATGATACAACACACACGCCACAACCAGCGAGACATTTGAGTGAGCATGACATACTCTCAGCCGCCAGGGCTCATTCAAGTCAATGAAAGACGTACCAAATAATTGGTAGTTTTAAAGTAGGTACATAGTGCTCACACATGTGCTATGCAATTATATAATACTAAGAGAAATAATGTATACTATGTAAAGATAGTTTTACAATCTTCAGCAGCTCCAACAATGTTTTCGAATGCTTATCAATTGGTTTATGCGTCCTTGTGTAGCTGGACCAGCGTTAAGCCAAGCATTTTTGTCAATACTCAATACGTTTGTCAGCGATGTAATCCCCAACTTAAATATGCTTGGCAGCATAGTGTGTGTTTTATACAAGATTTAAATTTAGTTTCATTCAGTTGGAGTAGTATCAATAGTAGTCGGCCGGTGGTTGCGGAAGATTCTTTCGTTCCCGCGACCCCCGGCGTAGGTGTGAGTCGGAACACCGGGGTGGTTTTTAGTCAGTAAGAGTCTGACAGACCCCTCCGCCCGCCCCAGGGCGGAGGACATCCATGAGGATTTTCCAACCCGGGAAAAAAAAAAAAAAAAAAAAAAAAAAGTATCAATAGTAGTATTGACTCTATAGCCATACAGATGGGGACATATTATAGAATCTGTATCTACTTGGTAAATAGACAGAGCCTTGCTCATCCAAGAATAGACTTTGTACATGAACTGTACGACACCCGTACTATAGATATTTCGTCACTACATGAGATAGTGATAATTGTCAGTGAAAAAATATGTTGCTGACGTCGGTACTGTGCCAAATAAATATTTCTTTTTTCTTTCCCTTCTTTTTTTCATCTCAAGTCTTGATGGAAGGGTTATTATTATTTAGTTTTCTCTTACAACTATCTTTACAAATCTTAGGCCTTACCTACTTACGTAATTTTCATGTCAAAACCAACAGAAAATAGCAGTAAAGTTAATAAACAGGAAACCATTATAAACCATTAGCATCAATCACAAAAATTCAGCGACACAATTTCAAACAAAGAATTATTATAACTGTCAATAAAAAAACAAAATGGCCGCCTGCTGCCATCGATAAGCCTCGATACGTCGGCCATTCGTTGATAAGTTGGAAAAGGGTTTTATATCGTCCGCTGTAGAACATGATGGATTAATAGTGTCCAGGAATGGTCACTGGAATAACAGAACGATTTGTAGGGAGCCGTGGACGGTTTAAAAATACGCTTGAATTGAGCATTTGACTGTGTGGAAGTTGATAAATCACGAAAAATGGGATGAATGTCGTTTTGGTGTGAAATTTTAAAGATTTGTGTCTTAAATGTCCATTTATAGCAATGTGAGACAACAAAACATGACTTAATTATCGGAAATCGCGAGCACCGCACTGAGCAATGTCATTGGCGGTATGAAAAGATGTCTTTCACGAGGCAAAATCAATCTGCCTGCCTTTTCCCAACTTTGTTGGGGTCGGCTTCCAATATAGATGCAGCTGAATACCATTATTTTACACGGAGCGACTGCCTATCTGACCTCCACAACCCAGTAACTGGGTAATATGATAGGTACCCTTTGGTAAGACTGGTTGTCCGACTTTCGGGCTTCTGACGACCCGGAACGACTGTCAAAGATCCACGAATGACAGCCGGGACCAACGGCTTAACGTACTTTCCGAAACACGGAGAAGTCTAGGTATGTAAAGATAGTCACTCATCCACGGACCAACCCCGGCATTTATTACTTAGCCACGAGCTCCTCTGACGTCTAACTGTCGTCTTTCACCAGGCAAACGTCATTATTTCCAGAAATTGACACATTGGTGTTGCAGTAAACTGCTAAAATAATGTAAAGCAAACAGCAATAATTTCCACAGAGTAAAAGATTATGGAGCCAGAAGGCCATACGTATGAAAATGAAGGCTGTTCGCCGACTCTAAATATACGAAAGAGAACTACGCAGAGATAAAACGCACCAATACTCGTTTTTTTTTCACTCTGTATTGTCCGTTTGCTCAAAGGTCTACCCCATAATTCGCCATTCATCTTTGTTTGCTGCCTTTTCCGGCCAATCTGTCAAGAAAGAGTCTATGTTGTCGCGCCAGCGTTTCTCAGGCCTGCCTCGGTGACGACGCCCGTCTTTAGGCCGCCAATGCATGACGACCTTGGCCCATCTGTCCTGATGCATCCTGTACGTGTGACCCCGTGAGTCCCATTTTAGCCTCGCGTTCTTATCGCCAACATCGGCTATACTCGTATCTACATATTATAAATAGGGACGTGGACAGAAAAAAAAAACTATTTAGTCCGTCAGTCAGATAAAAAAAAAATAGATACGTATTTATTACTTTATCATATTAATAAAAAATGGTTTCGAAAAAACGCATTGAATTTGGGGAGTGAGGGCTCGCTACGTCACAAGTTAATATAAAATCTACCGGGGAGTGACGTCATGCCACATTTTAACTCAATGTATTGCCGTAATATTTTGATTACGTAGCAAAAGAATAAATACGTGTCAAATATTTTTTAATAATCTTCCTGACGGATATTTTTTTTTTGTCAATATCCCTATTGAATTCGCTTTTCGTGTCCGTCTGTGTGACCGCATTGTTCTTCTAAATAATGAAAAGGATTTTTATTTGGCTTTCACCATCACTTAGAGCACTTATTATTATCAAACTTACATTAAATAAATCTCGATGTTTTACAAGTCGTAAAAACCGTGCGAAGGAGGAGTGGGTCGCTAGTTAATTAAATAAAAGAATAATATTCTTCACACTCAAGGATATGAGGCGCAGAACCATTTTCCCGCCAAAATGTCGGCCATTACAGCGAGTTAGTGTTGTACCAACGATAACGGTTTCGTAGGGAGGTACTTATTTAGTTTTATATGGTTCGCCCATAGACAATTTGTTTTAACGCTACGTTACTTTTTAACGGCTATCTTGGATGGAAGGTGGAGTAGAAAACTCACCTGTTAAGCGGGTAGTTTAAGATACAATATATGGTTTGTTGTTTTTGCAAGTTTCTGGTGCTTTTTGCAGTTTTTGTAAAGCTTTTTAGAACAACATTTTGAAGAAGCCGCTATTTTTGACTTTAGAACGCGGAACATTTCCGTTAGGCTTCATAATTGTATACGATAATATCGTCATAATCAGCGGTTTAATTGTGTTACACCCTAATTGTAGCAATGGCTTTCATTTTGACAGTTCAACAACATTTATTGCGTTATTTACGTTTTGGAGCAGACAAATGTTTCGAACATATGAAGCAATGCAATAGTAATATCCTTCAAAACCATTCAGAATATGATTGATAGTAGTATAGTATATGTGCAGGTTAAAGCAGTGCCATGCTTAAAATATGCCTCTCCGTCGCTCATCACTTTCCTGCCAATAAGAGCGTTTATTCTGAAAGTTGGCAACGTCGCAAATAGATGTCAAATAATTCGCTGTTTTTATTAATTTGGCAATATACTGTATGGAAATATGGCTAACTAGCGAACTAGAATATTAATAATGAATTGCAATTATACCACTGAATTTGATGTTGTAACCGTTTTAGGTAAAAAAAGGCTTTTTTACATCTAAAACTAAATATTCGGCGTTAAGATATTAAATATTGCATTTCATAATCAATATTTTAGTTCACCACATTTCATATTTCCATACAGTAATATTGCCAAATTAATCAAAACAGCAGCGTCATAAATCTTACAGCCACAGAAGTCTGCCCTGTTATGAACACTTTGACCAACTGAAATCACAAGTGACACAGGTAATCCACCTACTTTATGTGTCAATCAGGTTGATACCCTTAATTATGTGACCTCGTAACATGAGAGTTAAGACCTAACTTACGTTTTATGTCCTCCTAGTATAAAACTTTCGCGTTGATCTCCTACGAATCTCAGAGAAAGACAGAAATATAAGTGTGGATAATACTTTGAACTTTTCAATTAAACTTCTGAATGGTTTCTGTTATAATAAATTGATTTTAGATGCAGTAGCAAAAGGCTTTGCATTTTGCGGAGAGTACTATAGACACTATACCATAGACACTATAGAGTACTCTAGTTTGTCTACGGTACCGGGTATTAAGAAAAAGACTTATTTGCAGCAGAACTTTGATAATTATATTAGTTTAAGAAATTCATTTATATATTTTATATCGACGTCAAAATTTTTGAGAACTACACAAGAATTTTATTGACAAGAGAAAATACTCGTGATAGCGCGTGCAAGCGTTCTCGTAGCGCTAAAAATACGTCCGGATAATACTTTAATCTTTTCAATTAAACTTCTCAAAGGTCTCCGGATTAAATCGCGTAATCTGTGGGATCATTCTGAGAAGATTGAGTGTCTTACAAGTTGATTCTTTGTTCCTTCCTTTTTCACTTAAAATTAGAGGTTTTAGACTTTGGTCTAGTGGTCCCAAGCGCGGGGTTTTTTCATTAGATTTTTTTTGTAAGTTTAATGCCCGGATTTTTTGCCCATCTCACCCTAGTACAATGGAACTTTGGGTAAAAATGGAATAAAATACTCTTTATTATGAACGCCATATAAATTTGGTAACAGATATATATATGTAAATGTAAAAATGTAGCTGTATACACTATCTGGCTCCTGAAATTGTATTTATTCGGGATGACAAACAATTGTACAGTGAGGATTCCATAATTATAAAATTAAATTAAATCTAAGAATGGTTGCAGTACAATCCACAACGTTTCCAGATAACAAAAATCAATTAAGGTACAGTGAAGATCCAATATTATTAAATAAATCAAATAAAAATTTATTAATTTAAAAAAAATTAAAAATGCAAGTAATCTTAATGCACCTAGCACAGGAAGCCAGGGTCTCAAATTTTTCTGTAACCTGTTTATCGAATTTATTTATTCTTTTGAAACTTAATTTGAAACACACATAAAAATCCGAAGGACTAGCAATACTTGACCATCAATTAATTTGACTTCAAACGGTATACGACTAAAACCTATCAATTAGCGCTATAAATCAATATTTTAACGCAAACGAAATTTCTCCTAGCTATGTTAGTCCCACTTTCAACTAGAAATACCTATGAAAAAGAAAAGAATAATTGTTTGTTCTGCACAAACAAGATGGACACTACAAAAAAAACTGCTGTTAAGTAGTGTAACTTAAGTTGACTTAGTTAAGTACCTCTTACTACCTATCTTAAATCTAGACTACAACTTCAACTCTGCTTATCTCAAGCGAATCTCCTGAACATTAAACGTCCGCGTCATTAAGACGCCACGTCATAGTGATGACGTCATAAGACGTCGTTAGCTACGCCACATGTACGAGTATTCAGTTTGTAGAAAATTGCTGTAATGACTCGTCTACACAATGGCCCATTTAGGAGCCACTGTTGGCTACATGTAACTGGAATAAGAATTATCATGAAGGGAGATCACATATTTTTATGTGCTTTACATAAAAGTGAACTACTAGACAATGTGAAGAGTATTTCGAACCTTACTCAAATCATCTGCCTAGCCTTTCCCCAACTATGTTGGGGTCGACTTCCAGTATAACCGAATGCAGCTGAATTCCAGTATTTTACGTGGAGCCACTGAACCGAACCTTACTCAAATAACCACAGACAATTCGAAACTCACTTGTTCGTTTCCTGTGTTAAGGGTACGCTAGTTGGTCATTCTTTCATACAAACGTAGTATGGTGATTACACATCTGTTTGTTTCAAAATTAAAATTATAGCAATTTATCTTGCCGTTATCTAGCCCTGTATGGAAGCAGAATTTGAAAAAAAAAATTGGTTTGGAAGTTAGGAGCGTCGAAACTTCCATATTTCAGCACTAGTTTTAATTCGTCTTTGGACGTAAATAAATGAAAAAACGAAAATAATAAAACGAATCGTAATAGATATTATGGAAAACTACTAAATGTATTTACTCAAAATAAAATTATTTGAACTTTTGAATAAATTATCTATCCCAGTACGGATTCTATTTAGCCATTTTTTTACTACATAATTCATTTATTTACGTCCAAAGACGAATTAAAACTAGTGCTGAAATATGGAAGTTTCGACGCTCATAACTTCCAAACCAATTTTTTTTTTCAAATTCTGCTTCCATACAGGGCTAGATAACGGCAAGATAAATTGCTATAATTTTAATTTTGAAACAAACAGATGTGTAATCACCATACTACGTTTGTATGAAAGAATGACCAACTATACGCCCAAAGGACTGTTCATGAAATTTTACGCGCTCGTTTTCATTATAAATCATCGTAAATTTCACTAAATAAATAAAAAAATAAAAAATATTAATAAATAAATTAAAACTCTAATATAATACTAAATAAATAAATAAATAATTAGCATGCATATTAGTCACGCCCACCAGAGTTCGAGCCGTCGACTAGTGCACCTTTAAAGAGTGGACATTACATATAAGAAAGCCATGTTCAGGAATCAGCCTTTATGCGAGAATTCCTGAACATAAAGGCTGTTGAGATACGTCATAGCATAATCAAGCTACAATGGTCCTACTGCTGGGTCATGGGCCTCCTCTCTATGTGTGAGAGTACAAGCAACTACTACAACAACAACTTCAACTACAACTACAACTTTTTTATTTTATTTTAATCTATTGGTTGAATACGAGGCCTTTGGCTACTTTTGTACGTGTGTATTTAATGTCTTTTGTCTTTATAAGTGCGTTTTGTTTGTGCAGAATAAACAATTTTTCTTATTTTTATTCTTTCTTTAGGTCATAATCTACACGTTGGAGCCACGACATAATGCCCAAAACTTTAAACAACTATTTTCATAACTTTAAAAATCTTATCCACCATTTGCCTTAACGCTTGGTTTCTTGGATCTTCCTCGCTTTTATTTCCAAGTCTAGCGTTATACGGCTCATCCGTCCTCATGGCCGGATATGGATAAATTATACCAGACGAGAAGCTTCTGTGTAATTTTTCTTTGGCTTTCAAGCTTAGCTTTCTTGAGATACTTACAAAATGACGCGTATAAACGGGTAAAGTGAACTAGTAATATAAAACGTCAAATGAGTATCTTTAGTGTGTCCGTGGTATCGTGAGAGAGTGTCATATTAGGTGCTGTACCTACTAGCTATTGGACTTTGAGTATAAATTCATTCACATACAATCAATATGTCTGGCTTTTTCCCAACTATGTTAAGATCCGCTTTCAGTATACCCGGATGCAGCTGAATCCCAGTTACATGGAGCGACTGCCTTTTCAGACATTTTGGCTTCGAAAATTAATTCGTAAGCATACAATAAAAACATAAAGCTGTATTCAGACTAGCGCGACGCGACAGCGCGACGCGACACAGGTTATTGTTATACCGTGAAGTTTTCTTAGAAATTGTATTGTTCGAGTCGCGTCGCGCCGTCGCGTCGCGCTGGTCTGCACAAGCCTTAATACAACAGAAATTTCAGCCCACGTGACTCCATCAAACGATGAATTAATTTTTAAATATATCTTGCTTTGCACACTGCTCTCGATGCTTGATGTGTCCACACGTCGGGTGCGGGTTCGCAACAAGTCAATCGCCATTCTGAGGATGCCTCGTTGAGAGGTGAAACACGTGTCGATTTCTTACAGGGTTCTTTATGATTCTTTAAGAACAGTTATGACGCAAACCACCATAGCCTGAGATATCGTGATGAGTCAGTGAGATGTAAATCTCAAGACTGTCAGTTTCATACAAGAAGTGTTTTCTACCCGCTTTTTAACCCGCCAGAGGCCAGCTTGGTGAATTATGGTTCACCAGGTGGCCTGTGTCCCAGCAGTGGCAACGTTACAAGCTAATCATGCTAAATAGTAGATCTACACTGCGTTCGCGATTTAGTTTCCGGACATGTAAACAAATACGTGTTTTTGGAAAAACAGCTTTAATGGAATACACATAAAGTTCAATTTGCGCTACATTTTAAAACATTTTTTAACCTTTTTCAATAGTATATATATAGTCATTCTGAATTCAACTTAATTAACACTGACATAAAGTTCATATTATTTATGTGGAAATAACATCAATTCGAAACTGGATTTGAATAGAATTCAGGTATACATAACACATCTGCCTAAACTATGTGTGTAGATATAAACTAAGCCAGCCTACAATACCTTTGAAACTAACAAAACGGAAAACCACGTTTTCACGTATCAAAAATCCAGGTAAAGCTGATTACTAACCAAAACATCACGGATCCAATCTTTGTGAGATTTATACTGCGTGACTGTTCAAACCCGTATTTACTTTATAATTTTAGTAGGCTTTGGAGGGTTACCTGAGGAAATTACTATTTTATTTTTAGTGTAGAAAATGTTAGGTAACCACTGTTGGTAGAGATGGAAAATGGTGCACCATGTAACACATATATTTTTATGAATAATATAATTGATATTATATAATTTATTTTTATTTATTGGTTGAATACGAGGCTTTTGGCTACTTTTGTATGTGTTTCTTTTATGTCTTTTTATCTTTAAATGTGCGTTTTGTTTGTGCATAATAAACAATTTTTCTTTCTTTCTTGTAAGTGATAGCGGCAGTGATAGCCTAGTGGTGTGACCGTCGGACTGCCAAGTCATCGGTGTCGGGTCTAGGAATTTTCGGATTCACGTGTGTATTGTATAATTATCAATTGCCTCAAAAACGGTTAAGAAAAACATTGTGAGGAAAACGGCATGCCTGAGACATATTTCTCGACGGCATGTGAAGCCAAGGCGGAGGCCCATGGGCGGCTTTAAAACTCTGACACAGTCACTAACCACACGAAAAGAAGAATAATATACTGCGTACTTGATCAAACTATTGAGTATTTAATCAACAAAGAGGAGGCCTGTTCCCACTGCTGGGACACAGGCCTTCTCGTTGTGAGAGGGAGCGGGCCGTAATCCATTACGCGGGCCCAGTGCGGGTTGGTACCAAATTAATTAAAGTAATTGCACTGTGCTTTGTGTATTTTAGGTTATGTCAGTCTCCTTCGATTTCACTTCGTGAGTTGAAGTAGATAGTAGTCCTTATCACAAGACCCAAAATATATGTATACTTAAAGTTTGTTTTTCTTCTGCTTATTTATTTTCAAAACTCAAACTCAAAGCATTTATTTCAAATAAACCAATTACAGGTACTTTTGAATTGTCAAGGGGTCGGTCAGTCAGAAAGATGAAGCTAGTTGCCCATTCCAAGGAGTAGCAGGTTCCTATGGAGAAAAACGGGCAAGAAACTCCACGGACACTCTTTTAAATCAGAACATGATACAAAATATTGGTTACATCATTCATGTTGTAATTATACCTACATGTGAGAACAATGTTAAAAGCGTCCTTAATAAAAGAATAAAAAAATTAAAATAAATGAATCTAAACGATGTATAATTGAGCTGCGTAGCTGAAGAGAAGCAGATATCTGACGCTTCACTTTTTGTTAAATTTGCGTTTCATCTTTCACTTGAAGTGAAACGTGAACAAAAGGAATAAAATGAAAAATGAATTATTAAAGCGATACGAAATAATCGAAATCAGCTTTATGAAAGCAGCTGAACGTTTATTCCTGTTATTTTGTCGGTGTCGTGTGAACGTGGAATAAAACAAAAATCTTTACGTTTTAAAAACCAAAGATATACAGACTTCCGATATTTAAGATTTTTTTTTTTTTTTTTTTTGTAATAAGTTTTTATTTTCGTTTTTTTTGTTGTGGTAGGTAGGTACTATAGGATTTTTCTTACATGCAATA
The DNA here is from genome assembly GCA_914767755.1 of Agrochola circellaris. Classification (NCBI taxonomy): domain Eukaryota; kingdom Metazoa; phylum Arthropoda; class Insecta; order Lepidoptera; family Noctuidae; genus Agrochola; species Agrochola circellaris. The sequence continues at coordinate 5,706,980 of OU611850.1, read as the reverse complement.
GAATTTGACCAAGGCAGAGATGTTTTCCCTTTGACACTACATCCGTAGCTCGTATTAATAAGCCAGGCCGTCACACTTACACGTATTAGTACATATTTTATCATTAAAACGACTGAACCGATTTTGAAACTTGCACTGTCCCTATGTTGAAGTAAATTTCAGCCAATAAAAAATAAATGATCATTATCCGATTAACAGTTTCGGAGAAATGCATGGACAAACATACATACATACACTTACAAAAATGTTGTATATTTGTTTGGAAGCCCTAATAGATTATCATATGAGAATATATTGCACTTTCTATAATATTACATACATACGTATTGAATTGATAAGCTCCTTTTTTTGAAGTCGGTTTAAATCAACATTGACACGAGTGAAGCGTCTGATATCAGTTGTAGGCCGCGCGCACTTTGGACACGAATTCATATCGTACGTAAACGTACGGCCGTGGTCGTACGAATTGAGTGCGCACACTGAATACGTATTTCTCCGACAAGTAGTATTCCGGTGATATCGCATTGAACGCACGAAAAATCTCAACAAGTTCCAACTGTTTTCGGACGTTGGAACTAAACGTTCGTATACGTACGACTAACTCGCAGTCAATCTGCGCACTCCCATGTCCTTGGAAGGTTGGGATCGTTTGTACGTGTTCGTATGTGGCAACAGCCAACCTCATACATAATATTTAATTGTATAGTAGGCTAATAGACTAAGTCAATAGTGTAACTATATTCTAGTATTGCTGATATTGAATACCAATTAATATACAAACAATATTCAGCCTGCTTTGATTAGCAGTCCAAATTGATTTTAGTTATGTCCACTTTACTGTGGATATTATCATACCGTATTGAAATACGATTGAACAGAAGATTATTAACTATTTACTAGCTTACGCCCGCGGTTTCGCCCGCGTGTAGGTCGGAAATTTATTATCACACGGAAACGTATTATCGAGATAAAAAGTATCCTATATGTTAAACCAGCCGGTCGATTCTGTAAAAATATCACCGTGAAACTTAGGTTAAGTGAGCGTGAAGTGAGCTGTCAATAGTGTTAATCCCTAGCATCCTGCTGGTCGATTTGTGACAGTGACAGCTCACTTTAAGCTCACTTCACCTAAGTTTTCACGGTGAGATTTTTACAGAATCGACCGGCAGGTTATTAACTATCTGTGTGCCAAATGTCATTCAAATCCGTCCAGCGGTTTATGCGCCAATCTGGAACATACATTGAGACAAACGGAAACATACCATTATTAGTATACGTACCTATAGATTAAAAACGTATGCATTAAATGAACTAATAAAAACTTTTGCATTTAATAAAACAACCGTTTGAAGTCCAATAATATTTTTTTTCTTAAAATAATTTTTCTAAACGATAGTTTGCTAACTTTATTAACCCACGCCTCTCACAAAAAAAAACAAATCATTTTACCTACTTGACTAAATAGGTACTGAGGAAAATCTTTACGACCATTATTTTATTAAATATCTAACCCTCAAACGCAAACACAAGAAAAAAGACGCGTATTAAAAACATTGAAGCGTGAGATTCATTTTACGAACTCGGAATTTCCCAGCGATGTATCTACTGGTTTATATAAAAAATCTAATATACAATGACATAAAACCGAGGACCAAAATTCTAGAAAATTTCTACTCATATTAACATCATCTTTAGCGGAACAAAAAATCCTTTTTAAAACCGAGCCCTCTATGGATAAAAAAATCTTATATATGTATTAGGGTCTCGTATTTTGCATATAAATTAAGGTTTCTTGTGAGCCTACGTGTAAGTCTAGATTTTAACTATGTAACGTTGTTACGTTACATAGTCTGATGTCTATTACTTCAAAATGTTAAGCCTTCTGTTTTTTATCCGACTACCCGAATACCCCAGAAGGTAGGTAGAGACCTTTCTTTTAGCGTTCCTGTGATCATACCTTGTATTTATGGAGTTAAAATTGCTGCTTCTTCTAACCAGCAAAACATTTGAAAACGGTCGAAAGTGAACATGGTGGGACTGTCTTTTACTGTCGTCACGACGCGCGACGACGCGTAAGATTCACTACGTTATTTTGACAAAAACTAGCCAAAAAACCTTCCCTAATAGCGTGATCGCGCAACAAAAATCTCATACATTTTTAATACCCAAGAAACTTCCTAATTTCAAATCAATAAAACCCCACGGGTGTAACCCGGGTATAAAATTTAGCTGGTCACGTTTCTGTAATAACGGTTTTCAGCGTCGATGTAAAATGATCAATTGCTTTTGACAGCGGACCGGCACGTACAACGTGGTCGCACGTACCTCTGATACCTATTCGCGTACCTAAGCGTTTACAGGGTTAGTTGTCACGTGGTAGGGGGTCCAGAAGGCGTGTTGACTAAGAACTTGTACTTACCTACTAAAATTATCGCTCTCATAGAATGGGCTACCCTTTCCCAATTATTAAACTAGCTTAGACTAAGCGAATCGTCACAAGGATAATATAGGCTGGTGATGCGGGTCAGCTGACATTATTATTTGAATAGGTTACTGGTTGAAATGCGGCCTAGCCCCCGCTTATATCCTTAGCAGACCCTTTTTTTTTTTTTTTTTGAGGCTTGGAAATTATCAAATAACTTCTCCCGCTCTGGGCGGAGCGGGAGAAGTTATTTGCGGCGTGTCAGACTTTTACTGACTAAAACCCACCCGTGTTCCTTCCGTTGCCTGTGTGTGTGGGTTCGCGATATCCCTTTCGGACAAACTCGCAACCCCGGCAGGCATTGGCCCTTCCGGACCCCGTCAGTTGGTGCTGACATCTCTTTGAGGCGCGCGTGGAACACAACGCGCCGTCGACCCGGGCATGGTCCCTATCGGACGGCGAGCTACCCATTGCTCACCGTCCGCAAGCCCGCGCCTACGGTGGCCGGAAGTCGGCTCTCGACTCCCATCCTTAGCAGACCCTGCGTTCATCTTACTACCTAAACCGTAGCCGAAATATTTGCGAATGACTTCATAATTGACAGTTTGCTAAATAGCTTGGTGAACTATGTTTTGGTCGAATGTGGCGTCCAACGAAGAGCTTGTTAATCTTGCTTAGAGTATACCTTCTCTTTTGACCTGTCATGTAGCACTACTCCCTACGTGCTACCAGGGTTTCAGGATTACCAGGCAATAGATTTAGGGATAATAGCAAGTAATCTGTAACGTGAATCTAGGGTCAAAGAGAGTGATGAGCCTGAAACGACTGAAATATGTACCTGGAATGATATGAATAGATAGGCTGATATATTGGGAAAGGATGGATGAAGGATGATCCTATTTGTACGGTAATATTATTGTGTGGATGGACAGACAGCAATATCGTCGTTATTCAGCGCTTTTCTTACGACATGTTTCACCAGCCTCGGATAAGTTTTTGATATAATATGTGACGCATAATTTTACGCAAATTATGTTTCAGTACCAGGGCGACCGAGCTCTGCTCGGGTGAAAATAGAGAAAGTGAATTAAACCCAGATGTGAGACCTACCTAGATCGATTTTTCGGTGCCGTAATCCCCTATATTGCAACTGTCATCGAAATCGTTAGAGCCGTTTTCGAGAACGTGATTAGAAATATATATACGTATATATAAATATTGCTCGTTTAATAGTATAAGAGTACCTGGTCGAACGAGCTCTGCTCTGGTGAAAATAGAGAATGCTCATTTAATAGTATAGGATATAGTTCATACTAATTCCATGCTGCCATTATTCTAAGGCAGCCATCTTGTTCTAAATATATAAATATTTATACAAATATTGGTGATTTAATAGTATATGATATGCAAAATTATCTAGTAATTTGTGACTACCTAAATTAGTTCTTCAATGTTTTGTTTCTTCCTTCTGCTTGAGTGGATATCTATAGAAGAACGGGTAGGTACGTTGAACTTTCCCAACTAGAACTTTCATAGCACATACGAATTTTCTTCTGGCCTTTGGGAAATTAATTCTTTTCCCCCAACACTTACGCGGTGCACGTTTAAACGTGAAAACTGCTGGAAAAATTCTAAATTCGTTGGATTATTAAGATCTAGTTTCGCAGACGAATTTTACAAACGTTTTTTGGTACTTAAATGGTGTGTTACTTATAGTTGGAGTTAGTGGTACTGCCTTCTAAGTACTCTATAAATAAATAAATTAATTAAATGCACCGATCTCAGCGTGGTCTGGTCGAAACCAGACTCGATAAATCGAATGAACTCCAAGATTTGCTAGCCTCTGGAGCCTCATGTTTCATGGGAGTACAGAGGCCACTGCATATCAAGGAGTAGACCGGGTGGCACGGTAATGGTAAGGAAGACGTGCCCTTAGGGTATGGAAGGATTTGTGAGCCATACCGGATATGCATCCTTGAGTAGGCAATGGACTAGTGGAGAGACGGGTATTATTTATCTATGGAATCTTTTGACGACGTCGCCACCAGATTGGTTCATGTCCAGATTCACCGGTGGGTCTTTTGGCGGGGTTAACTGCTTTCTCTTTTCTATGTCACCGCTATGCTGTGTTACATTGTCTGTTTCCATTTTCTTTGTCTGGCTAATATTCGTTATATTTTTTATAATTTTATTATAAAAATCGCAAGTTAAGAATAACAGAAAAGGATAAATAAACATTTTCTTATAACCAAAGATCCGCTAAACTACTCAAAAACGTTCCCTACGACACATATATTATTAGGATCAAAATCAAAACGAGTCAACATTCTCCCATTTCTACCTGGTCCTTTTGACTCCCATTACATAGACAAAAGCTCCCATTCCCGTACCCCTGCACAGCTCAGGTGTCATGTAACTGAATCGATCCAATCACCTCTTAGGGACGGTCGACTGGCGATTATCAGGCAAATTGTTCGAGCATAGTTACACAAGAGTTTCGAGATATGTAGAGATAAAGATGTTGGGGACTGTTTGAGAATGTGGCAAGTTTCAACAGCTATTTTAGAAGTTTTGTTGCATTTTTAACATAACACGGCGCTTGTAATCCCAGAACACGTTGGCAGAGGTAGAGCAAAGTAAGTTTATTTCAACAATTATGCAAAAAAACCCATTTAATAGGGGGCGAACCTGTTGCCATAAACCGGGCACAAATCCAGACTCTAAGCTTCTACATACTAAGAAATTTGAAAAAGAAAATCTAACAGCAGTGAGTAATGCACTTTTCAACTGGAATGATTATGCTCAAATACTACTAATAACAATAACAATATTTACAAAAATACCAGTGTTTATTAGTCTCACCGCTAGCCCAAGGCTGCTTCTTAAACAGATAATGAAGGACGATTAATTATCATGCTTGCTCACTCCTCGTTAGCGGTTCCAAACCATTAGGTTACGGCTTCACGATGTTTTCCTTCACCGTAAGTAAGTCTAAGATTCATTACAAAAGAACTTCTTAGGGCACAGAAAAAGTGACGTTACACTACTTATTTTAAATCCTTGACATATTTATTCAAAAGCACGTACAGTCTGGCCGTCGAGAAAATGCGTTCTTGACACCTGTCAGTTTCATACTAATGAATATGTGTTTTGCGTATTTGATAATACTACTAAAAATTGTCCAACTGACAGATGTCAGGAACGCATTCTCTCGATTGCAACGATTCATCGGACTGTAAGTTAACATTTTGGCGTCTCTAAAATCTATGAAAATCTTAACTATGACAAGTTGACTTAGAACGGTACAAGGATCGTTTTGCACGTGTCCAAAATCAGAACTAACGCCGCCATCTGTTCCCCAGGGTAGCCAGTGAAATTCAAAATTTGAATTTCGTGTGCTACTTTAGCGCATTCCCCTAAAGGTTTTGGTTTCTGTACTTAGTCCTTCAAGAGGACCATTGTACGTGAAAATCACCTTAAAGACCATATCGTTTTTTAATAAAAAAAATATGACTATTTCAATGTACAACAACGCCCCCCTTTTAATGTCATTCAGGCGCCAAAAGATCCTTGTACAACTGTAGATTGAAATATATTTACTCATACTTTTGACGCTAATCCAGCGAGTCAACGTGTCATGGATGTAACAACAACCTGTTGTAGGTAGACGTGACAGAGACATGGCCTGATTTATGCATTCACGGCCATGCAACGAGTGAGGTGCATTCAAACTTGCGACGAGTCTAACCTTATAAATATTAACAATTTTAGTGATACAATCTTATAGGAAGTAATAAGGGTTATAAGGGCATGTATTTAATTTAACCCCAAATAATTCCCATTTTGATGTCCTAAAAATATGAATGGACAAATCAAATCAAATCAAATCAAATTATTTTTATTTCACATAAACCTACAAGGGCACTTATGAAACGTCAGAAGCTAGGTGCACGGTTCCAATTGGTCGTTTCCTATGGAGAAGAGCCGGCAAGAAACTCCACGGTTACTCTTTTAAAAGTAAATGGTTTTTACAATGTTTCCAAGTTACAGTGTTAAAAGGTATGAGAGGACAGTGTAGGCCCATCAGCAAGTACCAGGTACTTAGCAAAATATTAAATGGTCCACCGATCTACAGTCTGTTATGTCTACAACGTTCTCTCATTCACAAAATTTAAAAGAAAATAAGCTATATAAAAGACAAATGAAATTCCTAATAAAAATAAAAACCTATTTAAACCAAATGATAATGGTTGCCACTACTGCTGTAACAAATCAAATTTAATATATTGTAAATATACAATGTCAAATAATAAAAAGATTATGTCATTTGTAAATTAAAATAAAATAAAAAAGTAAATTAAAATAATTATCGTAATTTGGGAGCAGTTAATAGACATTTACATAGTTATGCCGTTAATGAGGCACCAGGGAAGCCACATGTGCAGAAGGAATTATTGCCAAACTTCCTTGTCTTCAACGTAGACTTTAATCTTATAATATGCTTTTTTGATAAGGACACGTTTGATGTGGGCTTTGAACTTTCCATCGCTAAGTTCTGTAACTGACTTTGGCAACTTGTTATAAAAGCGAATACTGTTTATAAGAAATGACTTACTAGTTTTAGTTAATCTAAATTTGGGTATCACAATTTCATGTTTACTACGTGTATTTATATTATGGAAATCGCTTCTTATTTTGAAAAGTCCTAAGTTTTTGCGAACATACAAAATACTTTCTAAAATATAAAGAGAAGGCTGAGTAAGTATATCAATTTCTTTGAATTTATCTCTAAGCGACTCACGAGGAGCCATTTTATAGATCGCGCGAATTGCCCTCTTTTGTAAGATGAAAACTGAATCTACATCAGCTGCCGATCCCCACAGCAGAACGCCATAAGACATAATACTGTGGAAATAAGCAAAGTATAACCTAGCTGTGGCTACATCAGTCAACTGCCTTATTTTTCTTACTGCATATGCAGCTGAACTTAATCTACCTGAAAGAGCTCTAATGTGGGCGCCCCATTGCAATCTCGAATCTAGAGTAATTCCTAGAAATACAGTTTCCGTCATAGCATCTAGTTTCTTGCCGTCAAGTTTTAAATTCACCAGGCGAGATCGAGCTAGAACAGGAATACTTCGCAAAAAAAAAGGCCTCGTCAAAATTTTGTTGTGCTAAAACAATAGTAGGCAATTAACTGCGACCAACATCTATACAGCGTTCGCCGAGGGCTGTTTAAAAAGGTCATCAGAAGGTGAACGTACGTTTTTAGAGGATCAATGAAATATTTCCCGTTTATAAGACGATCCTACATGTTTTTCCGGCACACTTTCTTTGGCGTCGCCTATTCCCGTTAAGCGGGGGTTGGCTATCCCAATCATTCGACGCCATTTATTTCGGTCTTGTGCTCATCTTCCGTAAGTCCCATCTCCCTCATAGACCTTGAACCTTCGTCATCCATGTGGTCTTCCTCTTCCCCTCTTCTTTGTAGATATTGAAAAGCACATTTTCACGACATGGTCATCTGTTCGTCGAGGTAAATGACCGCACCATCTCAGTCTGGACTCTTTTACTTTATCCGCTATTTCTGCAACCTTGTCTGACTTCTGTGTAAAGTTCATCGTCCATTATAACAGCACCGCTCCAGCGCAGTAACGCCCCGGCACTGCCTCGAAAGATCTAGTCGTCAACGCGCCATCAGCAAGATGACCGCTCGCTGCGGGCACGCTACCGGTGAAGTGACAGCTTGATGTTCATTCACAAGCGAGGTGTCACCGCGCGGACGGCGAGCATACCTCCAGCAGGCGGGGAGCGGGCTCCTCGCTTGAAGCGTGCTGTCTGTGACTTTAATACATGTGATTTGCGGTGTCGGAGTCGTGCTGCTATAATGAGCGATGTCCTTTAGTCCGGCGCACTATGGACAATAAGCCAAACCCGCCGCTTGGCTTAAATTTTTACCACTGCACAAGCTATGTCTAACGGGTCGTGAGAAAAGAAGACGTAAAGGTGTACATCCAGCGCTATTACCTAACCATAACCATAACGTTACCTCCAAACATAACACGAAAAACGAAATCAGTCTCAATAGATCGTAACTGACTCCCTGGTCTTAATAGCCACTCTGGGCGTTAATGGGTCGTTATCTTAACAAGTGCCTACTCGGGTGACAACCTATTACATCCCTTCAGTTTATCTTGGGCCGGTCCTTAGAGCTCGGAGGCAAATGTGAAAGATTTTGTATCAAAAGACCCGATCTAATGAGGGATTGTATCTAGATATAAAAGTTTTTGGCTTGATAATATTATGGGTATCCTTTTCGCCATTTTATTAAAGCCTTTGTAACCGAATTCAAAAAACGGAGGAGGTTTCCCCGATTACTCGAAGACGGAGCTGGACCAATGTGGAAAATATTTTTTAGTTTGAAAGTATACTTTTGTGGTCTCATTGTAAACTTTGCTTGGGTAGTTTTTGACTTAGCTGCAATAATACGTATTTTTCCCACTTAGTCTATGTAGATAATGTTATAACAACTTCCTGTCACTGTGATACTAAATCAAAGACACCGACTTCCGAAATAAAAGTTATTTTTTACTTTGTAGTGTTTAATTTTTTAACTCGGTTGTATTGTTTTCGTAAAAAAGTTTTTTTTACAAAAGAAAATATACAAGGCAGACGTAACTACGATACAAGATACTAGGAGTTCATAAGTTAGAAGAGTTTATGACAGTTTGATGTTCTTTGAACAAAAAACTTTCAACTTAATTTAACTTAGACTAGAAAACTTGGAACAGTAAGATTACAGAAAATTCAAGGTTTCGGCATTACGGCCCAGATTACGAATCTAGTTAATTAAAGTTTTCCCTTAAAAATTAAGGTTACCATGCCTATAACTTAGACTATAGAAACTTGAAATTTAAGATTACAGGATATTCACAGATTATGAATCTAGTTTATTTTAGTGAAGTTTTTCCTTAAAAATTAAGCCATCCCAAACATTAAAAATGCATCACGATTTTGCTCAACTGGACCAATGAACCCAGCACCTGAGCTTATAAAGTTAACATCTGTATCGCGGAGATATAACTTAACAAACATAACATAATCAGCCTATAATGTTCCCACTGCTGGGACACAAGCCTCCTCTCGGTGAGAGGGAGTGGGCCGTAGTCCACCACTGGGCCCAGTCTTCGAATTTATGTTTCTAGGACATGCCCGTTTCCTCACGATGTTTTCCTTCACCGTTTTGAGAGCAGTGGTGATGAAATAATTTACACAAAGTAAAGCGCCTGTCTGGGTTCGAACCTATGACGTGCAAGTCGTAAGTCGCGGCTTTTAGCACTGGGCCACCACTGCTCCTATCGCGGAGATATAGAGATTTAATTACTTAGTTGCCGCGCTCAAAACTCGAGGGATATGAATAAATAACATGTTCGTAACTAAACCTATGTGGTAACATCCTGTACTAGAGCTACATAAGTGATTAGAGCTAAGTGATAGAATCATTTATTCATGCAGTGTAGCTTGACTGATCTTGTATAATAAATTACTAAGATACATCGACTGACAAATTGTAATTAGCAAACAGTGACATTGCTCACTGCACATCCAATGGGTAAAACGCTCATCTCGTTAATCATACATAAATTAAATGTTGCTTCGCTAAACACAAGTTACCCCGAAAATGGACGCTATGCAAATCACCTCAAGGTTCATTATTCTAACTTAGCAAAAAATAACAAATTGAAAATCTGTTACATTCAAACTACATCTGAATAATAGTAATAATAATAGTTAACTATTTACATAGACCATATTGATGGTTTAAACTAGACATAAGGGAAATATAGACAAATAGCCACTTAACAAACTGGTACCATTTCCTTTTAATACCAGGAGAGCATAAAAGATTGAAACCATAAAATCAGAATTTCCGTCACGAAAACTCACCACTTTCCTAAGAAAATAAACCGATAGCGACTTCCCTTCGAACGATAAACATTTACCGGAGCCTTAAGCAAATTGTCGTGGTTAGGCAATACAGACCAATACGTACAAAAAGTTGGTTGTATCGCCGATTTCTGTGTGGCATCGTAAAGGAAACACTATAGCTCGTTCGCAGAGCAATTTCCCCCAAACTGCCGTTCTACTATCGCTGTTGACACAAACATTGGCTGCGAGATGAAAACATCCTGCGAGCTGTGACGCCCTGGTACACCTATGAATAGTTTAGTAGTGGACTGGCAGATTTATTATTTTAGGAAAATTATTAATGTAATATTTGATCATCCTTAGCGCATTCAGATATACAAACAAAACAAAAGGCGTTTTGTCTTGTATGGTGATCCTGAGGTATTTTTTTATATTGCACTAGCGACCTACGACTTGACAAAACGTCGAGATTTCATTGGTAAACATAACTTTAATATTAACGTAAGTAAACCTTCCGGAATAAATTCTCTAAATGATGGTGAAAACCTCATCAAAATCTGTTGCGTGGTTTAGAAGAACAACGCGGTCATACAGACAAACACTAAAAGCGACTTTGTTTTATAATATGTATAGATGATAAAACTTATAAAAATGGTCATGTACATAATTAATAAACGAATTGAATTGAATTGAATAACGCGAACGTTACAAGTCTTGGAAATAATATGCTTATGAATGCGGAAGCGACCGTCTGTCTGTATAGCACGTTTTGACGGATATACGACCGAATTGAATACACTCGCAGAGTAGGGTTCTCCGCAAAAAAGAAAAAAAAGATTATATTCGAAGTATACGTGTACTTTACACGCAAAAAGAGCGGGACACTGCTTAAAAAGTATTAAATTACAGTGAAATGCAACATAATGAAGTTATCACTTTTAAAGTAGGTAACGGTTCATTTTGTATAGATAAGTAGTGCCATCCACATGGCACTACTACCAATCTTCTAAACTCTTTGACCCCCTCCGAACACAGTCCATCAGCAAACACAGTTACTCACTCACCGATGATCAACAAAACCGACACTTCTGTCAAATCATGAACAAATAAACGTGACCAAAAGAAAATAAAAGCCAGCAATTCGTAGTTTTTTTAGTTTTAGTACGGGTCTATCCGTTCGTAGGTCTACGTTGCCTAATCGAAACAAACTTTATCACCGTTTGTTGAATTTTCAAACAGTAGCTATGAATATGTGGGTGCTACTGTTCGTCCTGTGTGCTTTCGGCGTTAATGGAAAATTGGATGAAGAAGATGGACAAGGATGTTCAGGTATGTAGATTTTTGTTAGTACCAAAGAGAAAAATAAAGTTTTAGAGCGGGAAATCATTTTGAATACCTACAGGCTTAGAACAACGTAAAAGTTCTTATTACTAACTTGTGAGTCCTAACCTTAGGACCAGAAAAGTCTGTATCTTAGGACCAGCACGCTAGCATGACCATAATAGAAACGGGTTTCGTCGACGGAAGAATAGACAAAATGACAGATTGTGATTTTGAATCTGTCATTTTGTCTATTCTTCCGTCGAAAGAAAGAGGTAAAGATTGTAGAATAAAGTAAACGTGTTTAAAAGGAAGGATGGTTTATCTATCTACCTATTTTTACCCGACTACGGCAAAGCCAAAGTACGGTTATAGTATGGTTAGGGTATGATCATCTGTTCCCTCATAACTCCTAAACTACTAGTTTTAATTAGACAAACAAGGTGCCGCTGGGAGCGTCATGTTGTTCCGCGGCTATATGACGTCACATAAAATCCAACTTGGCGGTTTATAGCGGACGTAAAGTAGTATTTGACGATAATGACGAAGCGAATGATTTTGTCATTGCAAAAGTACAAAAAGATAATCTTTTTTCTCAAGAAATTAGTTTCGATTTGCACAAATTAAAATAGCAATGTAGTAATAATTACTGTTTATTAATACTAATCTACACTAATATTAAAAAGAGAAAATATTTGTATGTTTGTTTGTATGAAATAAACTCAAAAACTACTGGACCACCGTAGAAACGGGTTTTGTCGACGGAAGAATAGACAAAATGACAGATACACAATCACAATGTGTAATTTTGTCTATTCTTCCGTGATATGTCTATCTTGGCATATTTATAACACAGATTTCTTTAATGTCAATTCTAATAAACCTACATTAAAAAAATAAAAACCATAAATTTGTTTCTTTAAAGTTTAAACCTCAAATTGTACTTTTTATTTAAATATTTCTTAGTTGTCCGTTCGCATGTTTTATACATAACCTAGTTATAAAGGGAAACCTTTCTCTTTTTTCCTCTTTATTTGTTTTGGGGTTTTTATCTAAATAGATATGTCAACCCCATCGTGCCTTATACCATTGTAACATTAAGGGAAACCTATTATTAGCAATACAATACTGTAACACACTTAGTCTGTAACAAACTATTATATCGCTGTTGGTTGCCTAAATAACAAAAAAAAAAAAACTAGCCAATCAAGCACAAAATCTTCAAAAATTGATTCATCATATTTTTTGCTCCCTCTTTTGTAATATTTGATGAAGTCTTGTAAAATAGTCTAAAACTTTCTAAAGACTGACAAGTACTTACAATGCTCTAGTTTAAAACATTTTAAAACAATTCCTTTTGATTGATGGGTAGAACTGAAGACGCTGTTCATCTTAAAGGGTTAACTTTTTAAATTACTCTCTTTTTGTTACAAGTTTGAACAGATCTTTATTGATAGCTTAAATGAAGGCTAGATGTCTATTTTCTTTTGGAAAGAGATTTTTTAGCGTAGGTACTTAAGACTTTTTGGACTGTATTTTAGGTACTTCTGATTGGGAGTAACTTTGAAACCCGTGGATTATGGAGCATATTCATGATTTAAAAAACACTGTGATGACCCAGATGTGTTACCGTACCACCCTTTTCTCGATTCTAATTCATACTTTATAACAATGGTATAAGAGTTAAATAGCAATGACTTACTATTATGTAAATAACACAAAGCGAATGTGCCCCTTTAGCGTGTTCGCAGGCTGCGTCTCAGCCTAGTTTGAATAAATGACATTTGAATTTTGAAAACCCAATAACGAAAATGGACCGGGACCTCATGCTCAGCAGTAGTATTTGCAACCACCAGACCAACGAGGAAGTCACTAAAAATTACTCGTAATATAATTCGCAACTTTCGAACACTCCACTCCAAATTGCGGTCAAACTTTCGTCCGAAACTTTATTCCAAGGCGAAAAAAATTCGGACAATTTCGCCACTTATTTGCTCGGTTTTCCCACTTCAGAGAGAATCCGAAGCGTTTATCAAACAATGTGGCCGCGAGTTTTCGGTTCTCCGAACAGCTGTTGCGACCGCGTATAATGTGGAGTTAAGGAAACTAGTGCTTTTGAGTTCTGCGACCGCTTCATGTTTTTTTTGTAATTCGGTGTAAATGTTCTGCTTACTGAAATTGTTAAACAGGTGCCAGGTGATGTGACGTGTTTTTGCTCGAGTTTGTAGTTTTCGGAGGCAATGTAAAATGTTGCAGAACAAAGTAAATGGGAGTTACAGAACTAAGTGGTGAACTTTGACGTTTATTTCATTGTTGAATATTTGTGTACTATGATTTTACGTTACTTTCATGTCATATTTTTATTGGGCCTTCGAGTCAAAGACTTTAATTTTGCTTCTGTTCTTTGAGTTTCAATATTGTGTCCTGTCTAAGCCTTGAGCAGTGGTGGCCCGCGAATTACGAGTTGTAGGTCGTAGGTTCGAACCCAGACAGGCGCTTTACTTTGTGTCAATTATTTCATCACGCCTGCTCTCAAAACGGTGAAGGTAAACATCGTGAGGAAACAAGCATGTCCAAGGACCAAAAAAAATTCGAAGACATGTGACATCTACCAACCCGCACTGGGCCCGCGTGGTGGATTACAGGCCTCCTTTTGATGAGAGGTAGTGTCTCACCAAAAGGAGGCCTGTGACCCAGCAGTGGGAACAGAGGAGGTGGGCCGCACCATTCGGCTCAATCATTTTGAAGGGAGCTAAATGATCCAACACACGCGCCACCTCCAGCGAGACATTTGAGTGATTGTGAGTGAGCAGTGGCACTGCCCGGCTTATTATACAGCACTTGTCGTGAGTGAGGTAAGTTTTGAGTACGAATGTCGATGGCGGATGGAGATGGCTATAAGAGTAGAGGAAGACCATAGAAACGATGGATGGACTGTGTGAAAGATGATAAGTCAAAAAAGGGGGTGACTGCCGAGGTGACGACTAATAGAGAAGTATGGAAGAAAAGTCATGTTGCGCCGACCGCTAATAAATTAGGTAATAATTAGGTGGGAGGCTGATTATTTTTATGTTATAAGCCTTTAAATAAGTTAAAGGCATAATTACAGAGTATGGGACAGAAAAGGTACGTAGATAGTGAGCTATCTATGTACCTTTTCTGTCCCATACTCTTTAATTATCCTTCGGGGAAACCGAAAATTCGCTCAATCATTCCCTGTTATCCCATTATGTGAACGCTCATTGCTTCACACAACCGACTTTAGGCAATCACCGGTACACGAGTAATCTATTTAGGCGCCCAATCCACTCTGTGAGTATGTGCGCCTGGTACCAACAAAGGTAACTAGGGTAGATTTAGCTACAGTAGATGTGACTCACAGATTTCAGCAGTGATTTTCAGGAATAGGTAATTGAATTACAGATAATGGAGTGAGAGAGAGATGTTCGATCAGGAGAGAGATAGCAAGTGTTTCTGATTTCATGCTCTAGAATAGTGTTTTGTACGACTGAAGTCTGTGGAATGAAAAATGTTGCCCCGGCTAGACAGGACTCATAATCATAACATAATAAAATGATAATGCAGTACATAATAAAACGAAAATAAATACGTAATAAAGTGCAGAACACATCTCTTTTGAGTCTCATTTTACGGTATCCTTTTCTTTGTTGAACAAATCAATGTAGAATTGAAGTGAATAAGCTGCTTGAGACACCTTAATTCGCCTAAAGTAATCTAAATCCCATCTCCCTGTATAAGTTTCGTCTTATAGTTTTAGCCTTATCAAATCTGAGAGTTGTTTGGCCTAACTCCGACTACGCTAACAGATAGAGGACCCTCTAACGCTAACATGAAGTTGAAACTGATCGATAATCATAACTTTCTGCGCTGCCAAATCCTTAGACTAACAAGTGTGGCTGGCAGGGAACGATAGTGGTACGGCAAATATATTATTTTAGGTTAGGCGTTAGATGCAGTCTTGAAGGCAAAAGATAGAGACCGAATACATGTGTTGATGATGTTAGCGGTAAATAAAGATGGCTTCGATATTAGTCTGTATTAGTAGGTGTAGGGCACCTAAATGCAAAATCGACATAGTCCAAACGAAAATGCATTTTTTTTAAAATGAAGTAATGTTATCTTAATAAAATTTAGTATTTAAAACGACTTTTTTTTTAGTTCATTGAAAAAATAATCTTAATAAAACTTATTATTTTAAACATTTTTTTTTTAAGTCTGTAAAAAATCAAAAATAATTCTATTCGAAATGGCCACATTTGACTTTGCTCTTTAGTCTGACCACGAACCAATGCACAATTACGCACTGTTTCCATAAAATTTTGCCACTGTTTGCTCCAGAGATTTCTTAAGAGTCACAATGTCGGCGAGTTGTTTATAGCAGAATGACAAAGTGTACGCTCACAGTTCTAAAGACGCCCCAAGTGAAGAAGCCCCAGCCCGCCCAAGTGGACGGAAAGGTACAACGTGGTCATCATCTTGCGTCAGTAATGGTTTGGTGGGGGGTGTCGTATCAAGGAGTCACAAAGCTTCAAAACTTGGCCTCCACCTCTGCATCCGCCTCCGCAAATTTTGAACGGAGTTAAATTGGAGGTCTACTAATAAAGCAGAACCAGTGCGGTATAGGCACAGGGAATGATACTGTTCGTCTTGTTTTCTGTGGCGTTTGGGATTGTGCCCGGTAAATACCAATAGCCACACCTCTGCCAATTCCTTTCAGGGTATTTTGTTATTAGCGAACCTACACAGACGTGATTGGTATCGACATCTTGGCAACATAATTTCAAGAATGTAAACAGCTGATCAGACTCGCACAGACCAGGGAAGCATGGCACAAAAGGAAGGAGGCCTATACTCAGCAGTGGGTGGAACAAGGCTGCCAATAATGATGATGATGGTGAAACAACTGATCACGAAGATTTTATAAAATCGTTTTTGATGTGTAACATCTTTCCCCTCGCTTTCCTGCAATCAAAATCTAAATCTAAATAATCAAATCTGTGGGAGCGATTTCGTAAAAAGAGACGGAAGTGCGTAACAGGAAGCCGGGGAAGCGCGCGCTATTTTCTTTGAACAACAGCGCGCGCGGTGCTTGAGTTGGCCGTCAGATGGTACCAACCCATTTTCCGAGAGGTGGTAAACAGGATGGCGATGACGATGACGGTGACGGTGATGATGACGAATATTGTTTATATCATATATACGTCAGCCAAGATGTCAAATGTTACACATCATAATTATGCGACTACTGTAAGGCAGGCTCGTTTTGTTTTTTGTTTTGTTTTATTGCAAAGATGCCAAAACACGTCACATCTGTGAAGTTATGCCAATTAATAATTAATAGTTTCAAAACACTAAAAAACACGCTTTCCAGTTCATATCTTCCGGCTCCATCATCAGATCAGCTCGACAGTACCATATTATTGTATTCAGACCTTGAAACCTAATCGTGGTCAAAGTTCATTACAAGACCTTTCTAACAGGTCCAAACACGGCTATGATACGATATTTCATCATGGAATGCTAGTGCCTATCTTCCGGCTTCATCATCAGACCTTGAAACCTAATCATGGCCAACGTTCATTACAAGACCTTTCTAACAAGTCCAAACACGGCTATGATACGATCATCCATCATGAAGTTCCAGTTCATATCTTCCGGCTGCATCATCAGATCAGCTCGACAGTACCATTTTATTATATTGTCATCAAAATCACATACAACTGCCAATTTTCATAACGCTACGATCTTTAGAAGATGGTTAAATTAGTTTTCTTAGATTTGATTACATAGTTACATACATACAGGTCGACCTAATAAAAGCGTGTTAATTAAAAGGGGCCTTGTTGGTAAAAACCAAATAAGTAGGTATCTCTTCGCCCACCGATCATAGTTCTAGCCTGAAGGACTAAGGCGACAGCGACATTAGAGGGTCGTTAGTTTCAAGGTCTTAATAAACGTTTGTGGAAAGCATATTCAAAATTATTAATGTTACAAGTTTACGGTTTGAGTCGTTGTGTAAGTTTGAATATCGAACAATAATAAACATAAATCTGTCTGGGGTAAGTTATAACATAATAAAAACGTTTTCATTTAATTTAGTTGAGACAAAGCGAACAAAAGTAATTTGTTTTGCTTTGCGTTTGTATTTTGTGTTAAATGCGGGTGCAATGTAAATAGTTGTTACGTGCGGGTCTTTTGACGTTAAATAAAGGTGTATTTATTTATTTGTCACGGATTTATTTATGCATGTTCCTAGATTACTTACCTGACTAGTTTCCGGACACAAATTTCTGTACCTACGTTTTTTGGTTTTTTGGTACGTTCGTACGGATAATCTACCAAAGAGAATTTATTATGGTGGGCGAAGAGATACCTACTTATTTGGTTTTTACCAACAATATAGTATCATAATGTTCTTCTCTCCTTTCAGAACGACATAGGGTAAAAGAAAGAAAGAAAAGAAAGAAAAAAAACATTTATTTAGAAACGACTTAAATGCATGCAAAATATTCTGCTAATAAGAATCAAATAAAAGAATCTATCTCGCTCAAAAAATGTGTATTAAAAATATGATGAATCACACCAGCAAAGCCCTAGTTAGTATATATATACCCAACCATAGACATAGTCCTTTTATAATCGACCTATTTTTCTAATGTTCCTCTTCATAAATCTCTGGACCGCTACCTGCCGAGTCCGATTATCTCAACATAATATACTAAGGAACGAAAATCACGCAACTATAAATCCTACAATATTGTAATAAGGGCTACTTTTGTTTGAAGTGTTAAAACAGATGTGACTAAATATTATCATGGTTATAATGAAGTAGGTAGGTGTTGGAGAAAATGTCATTGACCACATTAAAGGGTCAAATTGCAATAGTTTTAGCAGTTTCGTAGTTAACACTGAATTTTGCTATTTGAAATCATCGCCATCCGATTAACAGGGACCCAAGCTCCACCCAAAATAGTTTGGAGTCATGTTTGCTGAAGGTACCAGGAGCCCATATTAATAAATCGTTGTCATAGAAGAGTTAGAATTTTAAGTGTAGTTTTACTTGAGTTGTGGAAGATAAGGTCTTTATTATAAATTACTTCTTCAATGGTAACACTTAGAATAACGACGACGATGAGTGATGCATATAACTTTGAATTCAACTGCTAATATCTAGAACGTTATATAGCAATTAACATGGATTTCGCCATAGAAACGCTTCGTCTAGATTTCCACTGATCGTGGTCATAAATATGCAGACGTCAATTCCAGTAGCATGATCCAAAATCCAAAATGATTCTGGTATATTCTAGGAGTATAAATAATTAAAATGAATTGCTGTTGCTAAGCGCATCACTTGAAAACGGCTGGACCGATTAGAATAATTTTTGTTTTAAAATCTTCGTATAAAATAGACCGAATCAGGTTCTTACGGTACTTGAAAAACTGGAAAAGTTTTCCGGAATATTTCAATTTCGGGAAAACTGAACGTCCTTTTTTCTATGAATAATTATTGGTACAACGGGTCGGGTCAGCATGTCTTCATAAAAATGTTAATTCATTAAATTAGCACAGATCGTCAACATTGAACGGAAGATTTTCCCTAAAAAAAGGTTCGTTCGTTATTCATTTCACAAGCAATTCCTTCGTCACTACAAAGAAAACTCACTAACCAAATCTTTTCCCTACCAGGAGACCATGACTTGAACGATAGTATGGAGAGGATAGGTGCAACCGTGACGCAGGTGTACGAACACCCCTACGCGGCCTCCCTCAGTAATAACGACACCTACTTCTGCAGCGCCGTCGTACTCAACACATACTGGCTGCTGACCCTGTCCAAATGCTTTGATCCGTAAGTATCTATGTACTAATCTTTTTTTTTATCTTTCTGTCGGCCCGAAAGATGTGATCCAAGGACAACTTAGTATTATTCAGGAAACCATGGATGAGGAAAGATGTTTCCATTTTCACCTTCAATCTACTAACAATGAAATTTTACTGTCATAACCAGCACATTTTCGATAAACTGGGTACTAGGTAAACATATGCATGTAGGACGTTTTGTTCTTTTTGGTAGCAAATTCCACTAGATTTCTTGAGTAGGTACTTACAAAAATCTGCAATTTAAAATAGCTCACACAGAAGAAAATATCGTGTAAATTACCTGATAACAAGACAATAAAGTTATCGTAATAACGAGTTTGAAGTAATTTGTAACATGATAAGGCCTGTTGTCTTTACCTTGATATTAAAAGCAGTTACTCATCTAAAACCATAATAACGTAATTTATACAGATTTCAGTTATTTATCTCTAATCTGAATTATGTAGCCAACTTTACTGACAGATATTGTGTTAAATTAATCCTTCTAATATGTTCAATGTGAAAGATGGATGTTTGTAAGTTTGGTCTTCTATCACGCATAAATTGCTTAACGCCGGCCACATATAGACGGAATTCCGTTTCGGAATTCCGTTTCGAAATATCGATTCGTAATTTCGTAGGCAGCAAATCCAAACAAAATTAAGGATCTATCACGCACGTAAAGTAGTTCTCCGTTCGAAATTTTCTCCTCGAAACTACGAAACGGCATTCCGTCTGTATGTGGCCGGCCTTTGTATGAATTTGCTGCCTTCGCAATTCCGAATCGATATTTCGAAACGGAATTCTGTCTGTATGTGGCCGGCCTTAACGGATTTCGATGAAATTTCGTACATAGATAGTCAATGTCTTGCATTAAAACTGAGGGTAGATTGTATCCGGGCACATGAAGGTATTTCCCTAGAATACGAGTGAAACTGCGCGCAACAGCTAGTGTTTAATATTTGGCCTTTTCTCATGAAATCTATCGACATATTGGATGGGAAATGTTAATTAAATATTGGTTTGGAACACATCTGGCTCACTCCAGTATAATTTGGGCAAAGGTCAGTAGGGCGCTGAAGTTTTTAGTGGATTGAAATTCGTAAATTAAATGGCAAAGTGCAAAGGGCAAAGTGATATTGGAGTTGGAATTTGTACCCGGCTTATGGGAGGCGCGTCCTCAGTTACATGGGACTTAATCATCTGGTGAAATGAGGGTGTACTATAGGTATACCTTGTGTAATCCTAATGTTAAGTGATGTTCTTCAGAAAGTTCAGGTGCGTAGTACTCGCAACCGGCGTGCGTGTATGACCAGTCGGTCGATTCTGTAAAAAGATCGACGTGAAACCTAGGTGAAGTGAGCGTGAAGTGAGCTGTCACTGTCACAAATCGACCGGCAGGATGCTAGGGATTAACACTATTGAAAGCTATACGACCTAATTCGGTCGCAAAGTCCTAATGGCGTCTCTCGACGGTCAAAATTGCTTGACAAGCACGACAAAAATCACGTGCTTGTCAAGCACGTCGCGCGCGTCTAGGGACGCCATTACGACTTTGCAACCGAATTCGCTCGTATAGCGATCGCTATCTATGTCGAGACTGCCGCCCCTGCACGCGTAGCATGACCACAATATAAATGGCTTTTGTCAACGGGAGAATAGACAAAATGACAGATACATAAATACAATCTATCATTTTGTCTATTCTTCCATCGACAAAACCTGTTTCTATGGTGGTCATGCTACGCGTGCTATGTTCGAGGCCGTCTAGTGCGCGAGATCCCTTATTCCAAGACTTTGATGGCACTAGGTTTTAAGAATAGGTACGAAAGCCGAACCTGCCTTCAGGCGTAAGAATAATGTAAACCTTGTAATTGGTTGTACCACTGTTATTAAGGTCTATTGAATTTGTACCTGCCTGTAGGGATGGACCGGACCTTTGCAAACAAGTCCGTTTGACAGATCAAATATGTACATATCTACTTAACTAGCTACAGGTTGTATAAAAGTGGAATTCCATTCGTGAATGTTTTTTTAGATTATTTTAAAAGTATAAAAAAGAGCGAGAGAGAGTTATAGTTAAATAGTTCTAAGCTTTTGCCCGCGGCTATGCCCGCGTGGATGTCGAAAAATATAGGATTAAAAGTACCCTATGTGTTAATCCAGGCTATAAACTATCTGTGTGCCAAATTTAATCCTAATATGTTCATAAATTTTAACGCCAATCCGGAAAATACATCCAGACAAACAGACAAAAATTCTTCGTTACTATTTTACTATTGTATGTACATACAGTGTCTCTGGTCACCGGTGTCCGACCCGTTAAGGCGAAGCAATATGGTCAATTATATTGACAAATCCATCATAATAAGGCATTTTGCTCCTACTGTTTAAAAAACGCGGCCATTTTTTTTTTTGGAGGTCTCCGTTGGTTTCTTTTATTTTGCAATATCTATCGATGTGTAGAGTTCCTACGGGTACAAAAGTAGGCAATAAGTTGACACTAAAGGGTTTATCAAAAACTCCCATTAATACCTTAAAAAAAAAATTGAAACGTAAAAAGTGTGATAAAAATTGGTTTGATTTTTTAACTATTTAAATGTTTAAAAAAAAATCTAGACATACCTTTTCTTTTACTTTTTACATGCAGTTAGATATTACTTTACCTAAAACTAAACTGATGTCAAGACCTAAGCTCTAAGTCAAATAGTTTAGGAGTTGTGACTATTAGATCAGGACCCTTTACTTACAAATAGAAAGAAAATAACAATTAATGGCGTTTAATTAAAAATAAATTGAAATTTAAAATGCCTTATTATGATGTTTTTCTTTTTTCGAAAGGCTACACACTAATAACAATAGTATATAACTAAATTGCTAATTACAAGCCCTCACAGATAAATTCAGAATGATTACTCCGTCATAGTCTAAGTTACATCTTATCTGTATACCTACATTATAAGCAAATAAATGATTTTTATTCTATTCTATTTGGCTATTTCCTCAAAGTTGGTTAATTTTGTTCAATCTTAAGCTAATCTGTTAAAATTTTGCAAACAGGTGCCTCTTGTACAAAAAATGGCTTTGCTAAGAGCTTCCTTAGTGTGTCGATAAAATTGATCATATTGCTTCGCCTTAAAGGGTCGAACACCGGTGACCAGACACACTGTATATAAATTTAACTTTTCCTAGCATAATATAATATTCCATTTAGTTTCAGACGTCCTAACACAATTCACTGATAATAAACGTTGATAAGAACCATATAAAAGGAGCAAAACTTTACCAGACAAATAAATTATATTACATAATATTTATTTTGTTGTTTACAACATTCTCTGTCTGAGAACATAAAGTTATCTATACACCCACACATACATGTCACTAAGCTGGCGCTTGAAAAAATACCTAACTGAGAATCTTAATATACGTTCAGATCTTTATCCTACTTATTTTTTTGAACTCGCTAATCTCTGGAACGACCAGTCCGATTTGAATAAACTGTTTTCCTCAAACATGCTTGGAAATTTGATTATTACTTTGACAACCTTCGAGATAAATCGGAATTGCTGTACTGGTCGAATACATGCGAGCGCCCGGCCGGCAATGTTTGTATGAAAATCCATTTCTATCGTCATGATTAGCAGCCAAATAAATTACTATGAAAACATCTGTTATTTAAAAATGGAATGAAGTTTTTACTTCAATACATGGCGACCAAGGAGGTAACTTATCAAAGATTTTATTTAAATTTCGATTTGGCTTGTAAATAGAGCTGTTTAAAGTAAAGAAGAAACAAATGAACATATTGGCGCTTGAAAACTTATCGTTGTTCGTCATTGATTCTGGAATTTATAATTAATTTACTTAGTTTGAATTTCCGCGCATTATTTGAGAAAAGTACTATACAAGCCTTGGCCGTAACCAGGTATCGATGGACTCACGTATATTTTCAAGAACGTCCATCAATGCCCTTGTTGCAATATGTGATAGGCAATTAATAAACATCACGCTACAATCATAAGGAGCTGAGCAAGCAAGTCAGAAAGCACGCTTAGCGAAAATGAAGTATTAGCTCGGGCGGGAAATGCGATGCGACGCGGTTGGTCGGGGGGACAAGAAATGTCACGAGGACAAAGTCGCAAGCAGAAACTAGTAACTCACATAAAATACACATTTTTTTTTATTATTTTTATTTATTAATCACCAACTTCCACTAACAGTAGTAAGACACCAAACATACAAGTTATAGGCTAATAAGAGACCGCCATGAAATTAAAACAAGACAAAACTAAATTTACCCGTAATTATACAAAATTAAATAGGATTAAACAAATAAAATAAATAATAATATGTTACATTATAAGTAATAAATCCTCATTTGTACCTACCTGTATCATTCTTTTGCTGTGCCGGACAGAGTCCATGATTGTTTCTCAAGCAAATGTTTATCACCTAAGCACATACATTGTGGAATGCAATAAAGTATTGAGTATTGACTGTAAAATCGAACGACACTGTTCCACCCACCATTCCAACAAATTATCGTACAAGGAATTTCAATAAATGGCAATTCAAACAACCATTTACAGCGTTTATCTTAGCTGTTATTGCACAAATTAGGGATACTATTTACGTTAAATTAAGACAAGATTACGAAACCCTTAGTCGATGGCAAATAATCATTTATTCAGTCAACACTCCAAGGGTTGCCATCACGCTCTTACATCTAAAATTCAGTAGGATAGAAAGAGATGAACATGTTTGATTCATTCAAATTACGCATTGCGTTGGCTGTATAGCCTTTTTGCCTTTGCTCATGATAAACAAATGTTTGCAAATATACTTCGTCTATTATGTGGAAAGTCTGGATGTTAACTTCTGCTCGCCATTTTTTTAAGTTATTATTTTATTTAGCCTTTGTTATTTTGGCATTTGTTAAATTCATGTTTAACATTTAGAGTGAATGTTAAAGTTGTTATTTTTTAGATTCTTTTTAAATATTTTATGATAATTATTTTATGCTTTAGGCCAAAATTCATTGTTATTCTTTTTACTGTGATATATTTATAAACTTTACTAGCTGCTGCACGCGGCTTCGCCCGCGTGGACCCTACATATTTTTCTAAAATAAAAGTAGCCTAAGTTACTCCTTACTACATCACCTATCTGCCAGTGAAAGTCCCGTCATAATCGGTCCAGCCATTTCGGAGATTCGCCGGAACAAACAGATAGTCAAAATAACAAACAAAATGTTTTTTTTTTATATGTACCATAAATACTTTCTTACGCATTTAGTAAAAAGCTCATAATTTGACATTACAAACAGACACTTCAATTTTATTTATTTGTATAGTTAAGGGAGTTTAGTATTAATATAAATACATATAAACCTTCCGGAATTAATTCTCTAAATAACGGTGAAAACTGCATCAAAATCCGTTGCGTAGTTTAGAAGAAAAACGCGGTCACACAGACAAACACGAAAAGCGTCTTTAATCTTTAATTTATTATAAATGCGATAGTGAGTTGATTTTTTGTTACGCATTCACGCTAAAACGGCGAAACAGATTTGGATGAAATTTGGCACATGTGTAGACCATGACCTAGGTTAGGACATAGGATACTTTTTATCCCGGTAGTTCATTCCCGTGGGCTAATTTTCGAACACCACGCGGGCAGAGCCGCGGGCATAAACTAGTTTATAATATGTATACATAGATTTCACGTAAGTAGGATACAAAAGCCCATTTCAAAGGTTTCACGCGGAAGACCTTTTCGAATTTATTCAACTCGTGTTTCAATTACATGCAAATCAGCTTTCAGTTATGTTGTCTAATAATACCGGTCTGTAACTGCCCTAATTTTATGCGGAGGATTTTTGTCACGCAGACAACCAACGAGCATTGGACAACACGCTTAAGTACAGTGCGTTAATTATAACTTGTCCCGTGACGCGGTTGGTAGCACTGTTCTGTCAGTCGCCATTTTGAACTGTATTAGTACTGCAGTAATGCAGCATGACGGCAAGGGACAAGATATAGTGAACGGTCTGTAGATACGCTCACTGCTGCATATTTAGCTTCTACGTATGTCCAAGATTAATTACACTGGGAAAGTAACTGTAAAATCGAAAATGTCGCACGACGTTTACCTATAAAAAGCCAGGCAACCTGTGTTGCGTTCAAAAAGCGAACCTACCAGGAAATCACGACCCCATTCATGTAACCAAAGAACAAAACCAAACCAAATCAAATGAATAAGTGCTTGTCAACAAGCATCTCCAGGAAATAGAAAACCTTTTATCTAATAATCCAGCTTCTGAAAATAAACGTCTGACGATACATAAATCATCCTATTTTACTCTGTTACTAAACATCAAGGTTTATGTTTGGATCCGCTAATATCCAAGTCGGTTTATGTAAGAGCCCTGTAATATCCTCGGAAGGACCAACAATGTGGGAAAGATACGCCGTGGTCCTTTTATACGGAAAGTATACGATATAGGGTCGCCGTTGTGTAGTTTTACGTATGGTACTAGGTTAGCAGAAAATGTTGATTTTTCAAAAATTTTACTTGTAATTGCAGATTCTCTTTTCAAATTGTTAAACTAGATTTTTAAACGATTTTTAAATGTGCTTAAATTATGCATGTACGCATTAAAAAAAAATATTGTATTGTAATAAGTTTCCACTAAGGCTAAATAATAATAGTCGCACGGGTCGATCGATCAGGTTAAGCTATGCTTGCCAGGGTTGGATGGGTGACCATCTTTAGCTTTACATACCGAGACTCCTCCGTACCTCGGAAAATACGTTAAGCCGTTGGTCCCAGCTGTCATTCGTGGATCTTTGACAGTCGTTACGGGTCGTCAGAAGCCCGAACGTCTGACAACCAGTCTTACCAAGGGGTACCGTATAACCAGTTACTGGGTTGTGAGGGTCAGATAGGCAGTCGCTCCATGTAAAATACTGGTATTCAGCTGCATCCGGTTAGACTGGAAGCCGACCCCAACATAGTTGGAAAAAGGCTAGGCAGATGAATAAATTTCCACCTCTCTCTGAAACCCTGTCTTCGTTGATTTATATTTATGAGAACCCCTGATCCAAGTATTTATACCTAATCTATTCAAAACAACAATCAATTCAGCCCATCGAACGCTATTCACAATATAACGAACATCTCTCCCAAGTTGTATTCTCAAGCTTTTAAATAAAACTGTCTTCATGAATGTTGTTAGCACAACATAAGCTAAAAAAAACCTTTCAATGCCAACCCTAAGCCAATACCCAAATCGTTGAAAGACCGTAGTAATAGGTAGGATAAAAGTCGAAAAAGGGAGCCATACAACGTTATGCTCAAGGTAAACCCTTAATGGTAGATTTATTAATAGCTGTTTTATTATTTATGGTGCCCTGGTATTATGTTTGGACATGACAACATAATGGTATAATAGTGATCGTAATTTGTTTGAAAGTTTTTCCGAGCTATTAACTTGTTTGTCCTTTAGATATTTAGCTGATAAGATTATTATCATTTTTATTATTTGTGGAACGTGTAGAAAAAAAAAGAAGCTTTTTCAGTCTTCAACGAGAAATTACCGTATTAATTAGGTACCTACTTACGTTAAACTAGCTGCATAAAATATCGTCCATCAAAACCTTAATTCTCTTACATTTGCATTCTAAACCTTAAGAGCGCTTATCCTATAAAAGTTGTCAAAATAAAAAAAATAAAAAAACAGGTAAATATTTGACAGCTATTTGCAGCTGTCAAATATTTACCTGTTTTTATTAATTTGGTAATATTACTGTATGGAAATATGAAATGTGGCTGAAATGTTGATTTTGAAATGCAATAATTAGTAAGAAAAAGTTTTAGATGTATTTGGAAACTTTCCAAATGCCTTTTTTACACCTAAAACGGTTACAACATCAAATTTTGTGTTATAATTGCAATTCATTATTAATATTCTAGTTGGCTAGTTAGCCACATTTCATATTTCCATACAGTAATATTGCCAAATTAATCAAAACAGTGAACTATTTGACATCTATTTGCAACGTTGCCCACTTTCAGAATAAAAGCTCTTAATCCCTTTTCAGGCTCTTAGTATAATTGTCATTATATAAAAAGTTATTGTGTCATGTTTACTCTATTAACTGATATTAAATCGTATGATAGTACCCTTTATTTAGACAAATTCGCATTTTAATTTCAAACTCAACATCCATTTCATCCCAACCCAAATTCAAGTCTCACTTTCGTTACCCTATTGTTCTTCATAATTTATGTAAAGAAATGTTCTTTTGTTTTCAGGAGCATCATAACATCCTATGTGACGCACAAGAATCTCAGCAATATCACAGTTAGGGTAGGCAGTTCCTATAACAACAAAACGGGGGCTCTCCATAAGGTAAAGTTTGATTTTGTGCTACGCTGTTAACATAATTTGATTGAGTTCGTTGAGGTATGGACGTTCTTTTTACCTGTTTGTTAGGGTTCCACGGCTTAGCTCAGAAACGGTTAGTACTAGAAAGCTATAATTTGGCATGGGCAAACATATTAATCACGCCTATAAAGTGGTAAAATAAAATCAAGTTTTTTTTTTTAGTTTACCTCTATCTACTTGTAAAGTGGGGATGTTATATTTTTTCTCGTCCATTCCATGGTGTGGGATGTCGTTGAAAAGGTCGTTCAAAAATATTGCGGGTGTGTGAAAATGTTTTTTCAATTCAGGTTCCGTTTGCGAAATATTAAGCTTTAAAGTGCAAATTTAAAGAGAGAGTAAAGTGAGACTAGAGTCAAGTGTCCGCCCCCCCTGCCAGCTAAATGGTTGTACTTGGATTTGTGAAAAAAATCACAGCAGTAGTAAATATAACGAAGTTAAAGGGAAAATTATCACAGCTAGCTAGGCTTTACAGGTTAACGAGTAATACTCGACCAACTTAAATTTGCTATGATCTCCCATACAATCCGTATGGGAGAAAATGTTTTTCAACTACAATGTTAAGTTTTTTCTTGGGATAAATTCATCCCAACTACTTCCGTAGTCCCTTCATTGTGCGTGGTCCGACATGCACTTGGCCGGTTTTTTTTCATAGCTGTTGCAAAGAAGTTTAGTTAAGGAAATTGTGTTTAATTGGAAATAAAATAAAGATTTTAGATAAGCGATAATAGGTATAATGATTTGATAGGTACCTATTAAATAAAAATAAAAAGTCTTCCAATTTTAACCGCAACCTATTTTAAAATTCGAAATTTTAATCCAAACTGCCAACTTTATTTTACCTATCCGTATTGAGGTTTCTAATATAAATATTAAATTTCAAACAAGCTCCTAATGTAACCAAGTTCCAACGAAATAATTATATTATGAAAGGTCCCTTACCGTTACCGGGCCGATAAAATGTCGCACCACTAATTTATCGCAGGCCTGTCATTTCATTATCTTTTTCCACTTAACCGAGTTTTACGCGATTTTCCTTGTTGATCCTCTTCGTTCCCTCTGTTTGCCTGGTTAGATCTATCTATACTTAGGAAAATGACTTCTCAGCATATATATTATAATTGATGCTTTTTGAATTTCCTTTTGTTTTGTTATCTTTTTCAAATTAAAATGTCATTAACGATATGGACAGTCTATACTTTGAAACATTGCTGTCGGCCACTAATTGATTTTTCGGAATAAAACTTACACTTTTATCCTTCTTTAGGTATCAATCTCACTAACTGTACGGGGTTCCCTTGGTAAAAGTGGATCACTTTAAATACCTAGGGCATTTAGTTACTGCCGGTCTCAGGGATGATACTGACATTGAGAGGGAGCGGAGGGCTTTGTCAATTAGAGCTAATATGATAGCCCGCAGGTTTGCACGCTGTTCCAAGTCGGTCAAGCATACCCTTTTTGGAGCTTATTGTACCTCAATGTACACGTGCAGCCTGTGGGTGAATCACACCCAAAGAGCATACGAAGCCCTCCGTGTCCAATATAACAACGCTTTCAGAGCGCTGATGGGGCTGCCGCGACACTGTAGTGCCTCGGGCATGTTTGCCGAAGCTAGCGTCGACTGCTTCTATGCAATGATGCGTAAACGGAGCACGTCTCTGGTGCGCAGGGTGCGCGGCAGCCCCAACAGCGTGCTGATGATGATAGCGGACAGGCTCGACTGTCCATACATGAGACACTGCAGTGACTTGCACGTCACCTACAGTCGTCGGTAATGTAAGTGTTGATAGTGTTATGGTTGTTTTGTATTGTATTGTAATGTTATGTGTTGTCTGTTGTGTGTATAATGTGTTGAATATTTATATAATATGAGTCGTGTAACTCGGAGAGAATAAATGAATAATACTACCAAAATTCGTCAATTTGGCTCGGTAGTTCTAGTAAACGCACCAAACAATTAGACTCGTCTTAGTTTGACAAATTTTGTGTGTGGATGTACGATTTCATTTGTATAGATAGAAGATATTGATTTTTTCTACTTTTCTCGCCATTAATGCTACTCGTGTTTCCCTTAAATATTTATTTACATGAACAAAGGGACATTCGAAATCGCAAAAAAAACTTGGTATTCCTAAAAAGATTTGAGCCCACGGGAAATGTAATCTCCAGACTTCCCAATCAAAAAAACAAAAGCATTTACACAGATAACAACACCAAGTTATTCTCAAAACCAAAAGGTAATAACGGTATCATGAAAATGTAATAACGTAACCAAATGAGAGGTGATATCAGACGTTTTTATTTCAAGCGTAAAATCTTTACTGCGACACCAGAGGGGTTTGTAATGAGTCGGCTACTGGATTCGTTTATTGTCATTCGGCGTATGAGCATCTTTGAACGAGTGAATTTGGTTTAAACGGCACTTTTTAGGGGACTGTGAGGTAAAAACTTTAATTCCAGAACGACGAGAAAGGGCTCTTTTTTTGTTAGAGCTTACGTTTGTGGCTTCATTTACAGATGTGTTGATTTTTATCAATTTATCTTGCCTTGCGTGCATTGCTGGGATCCGCAAGTCTATTTTAAAACTGTTCTTTGATCGTAGCCAAGCAAGAGCATTTTTATTCACACTGCAGTGTTAATTAATTTAGGTTAATGTGGACAATGTGATGATAACTTAATGGCCTTTTATAAATAAGAAAGTACAATAAAAACGAATATAAATTCACTGATTTTATAAAGCAGGCTAAATCCGTTTCTTTAGAAAGAGTAATTATTGAATCACTAATTTAATTCATCTTACTTATACCATGAAAACAGGTCAATACAAATAGGACCAGTCAACTAAAATAAACGTCATGTACTAGGAGAACAGATAGCGTCAGCAGTTTCCATTTGGGCACTATTCATATTTTATTTACGTATGGCCCGTCGCGTCTGCGTAATACGGACTATGATATGGCTGGAAAGCGCGGTGATTAAACATTTCGTGTTGGAGAGTTTGTTGAACCCGTTTATTGTGTCATATTCATTTGTTTGCCGATAAACTGTACAGGTTGTAGATATTATAACTTCAAATATTGGAAACGCATTATACATTTCATCACACCTACAGGGTGTAAAAAGACACATCACAAAGCCGTAAACTACGCATACTGTACGTATAGCTAAGTAGCTTTGCGCAAAAATGATTGCTGGGAACCGTTTTTTTTTTTTTTTTAATAAAAAAAAACAAGTTTTTATTGCGCGCAATGTAACGCGAACCCACGCTTGAATGAACGGATTCAGTGTTAGTTAAGCTCCGCCCCTACGCTACGTAGGTAGGTACTTGGTGTTCATTGCGTTTTTGTAACTTCAAATGCGTAATCTGTTAAGATAAATCTAAAATTCAGGTAATGTTTGTTTGGAAAAAAGTTTCGTATTATCGCATAGAATTCATTTTCATGAAAAAGTAAAAAAAAAAAATGCGACTTTGACCTTCAATATCTCCAGAACCAGTGGATTCCCACGTATGGTCTAGTGGAAAAAAATGATGCAAATAATGGGTAGAATATGTGGCTTTCGGCTTCGGAAAGTGTCTTTTTACACCCGATATAACAGCACTAAGTCATCATCTGTTTATTGGGGTAGGCATACATTATTTATAGTCTAAAGCTTCGTGCAGACCAGCGCGACGCGACACCGGTTATTGTTATACCGTCAAGTTTTCTTAAAAATTGTATTGTTCGTGTCGCGGCGCGGCGTCGCGTCGCGCTGGTCTGTACGAGCTTTAATACGATGCGTTTTTCACGGAGCGACGGAGTTATATTGACATGACTGCCTTATGACATAGCGTTACGGGCACCTAGAGCAAAGTCAAAGTCAAATCATTTATTTCAAATAGGCCCTTGTAAGGCACTTTTGAACGTCAAAGTTTACAAAAAATTGAATTGATTCTAGTCGCCCCTTCCAAAAGGTAGTTTTCGTATGGAGAAGAATGGGCAAGAAACTCCACCGTTACTCTTTTAAAAAGTGTTACAATATTTTGTATATGCACGTACATTAGTTACATAATTATATGTGAAGAAGATGCAACTAAAAAAAAATAAAAAATACGTTATGAACCACAATAGGTAAAAAGAAGAATTAATAAAAAATTAAATGAAAACAACGAATGCAAACTACGGCAGGAGTACTATTCTGTATGAAGGAGCACAGCTTTACAATAAATTGCCTCGAAATGTAAAAG
The DNA here is from genome assembly GCA_914767755.1 of Agrochola circellaris. Classification (NCBI taxonomy): domain Eukaryota; kingdom Metazoa; phylum Arthropoda; class Insecta; order Lepidoptera; family Noctuidae; genus Agrochola; species Agrochola circellaris. The sequence continues at coordinate 5,674,751 of OU611850.1, read as the reverse complement.
ATCAAAAATTCATGTATACTTTAAAAAGATCTCTAAAGAAACACATTTTAGCGGATTTAAAATTTTAAGCTATCTGCGAGTACTGTACTTAATCTAACTTATTTTTTTTGTGTAACCGTCGCATCGCCTAATGTGTACTAATTAGAAATAAGTTTTTTTTCTCATATTAGTGAATGTAATTCTTTTTGAGAAATAAATTTCTTAAACCATAAACCATAATTATATTGAATTCAATACACCTATGTAGGTCATTAGCATCATCATTGACAGCTTTGTTGCAACTGCTAGGTGGGTTTCCACCCTTTTGTGCCATGCTTCCCTGGTCTGTGTAAATTAATAACGGTAGTAAAATAATATTAATATGCAAAGCGTTTTAGAGGAATTGATAAAACTATTTACTACGTACCTACTAACTCCTCGAATTAAGCTTTTATTACCCGACTCAAACTAATTGTCTTACCAGCTGTTCTGCGGAAAAAACACTTAATTTACTTGTCTTTTCCGTCTCTTTTAGTACAAATAAATAAAGATTTTTGAGCGTAGCTTTGGCAGACGTCGCATAGACGCAACAAAGCGTTTGCGTAGCGTAAACGTAAGATGAACGTTAACACAAAGACATACACTCAATGTAAAACCCACTCTAATTTAGACTAAGTACCTAACAAACATGGAGATATCAACCTGGACAGACAAATCTGCCCCAGATCGATTTGACCAAATGCATGCACATACACGATTAGACTGTTTAGTACCTACGGCAGCCTTTAGCGTAATTTTAAAAAGGAATTCATCACAACGTGTTCTTTTTTGGTTCCAGATAAAAATGATGATCAATAACTTCGACGTTCACGTGACAGCAATTAAGCTAGAAACCCCGATGGTGTTCAGTTCTCGAGTGCAGAGCGTCACACTGCCGAGCGCTGACGACGAAATCACACTCGGATTCCTAGCCTCCGTCGTAGCATGGACTCCTAATGGGGTGAGCATCGAAATTGTTAGTACCGGTCACGTTGCCTGGTTATTTTCGGGCTTGTCATCCACAACTCTAATGAAAACTGACGGTACTGGTTAATAGTTGTAAATTATTTGGTAACGCTGGGTCTGATCAGTAGTTTCGTGTATAAACCGCCATTGAAATACTAGCGCTGTGGCATTTTGGCTAATCATTGGTCAAAGACACTGAACGAGACAGAAAACAAGTTTTATTGTTATAACCCTATGGGCTATGGGCGTTTAGTGTCCCTGAAAGTGTTTTAAGTACTTTTGACCTGCGTCGACGGGCCTAAGCCTGCAACATCTTATTGCTGGACACGGCATCCCCCCATGACTTCCAGCTATGTCTGTCTAGGGCCAGGGTAAATGTGGACCATTCAGTCAAATAATACAAGACAGCCACTTACTTCAATGACATGCAGTTCGATAACCTTTCCAATTTAAGATGTCGCAACGATAAACTTGGCTTGTTCTACGAAGAGCATTCTAAATATACCTTAACTCGTCCTCGCCACTGTTATTTAAACTAAGTCGATAATACTTTAAGGCCTTCATCAATATAAAAAAACGATAAAGATTTCACCATTAAAATACGAGTCCTAAGATTGTGAGACCAACCATTTATATTATGAAGTCAGATAAAATCATATGTGAAGAAAAATGTTGGACTGCGTTGAACAATGGTGAGGAAAACTCTAGGCATATGAATTTCCGCAGAACGTACAATGCGGCATAGTTTTTATATTTTTACGAAATGAAAAATGTATTCTTTGTGAACGAAAGGGATAAGAATATACCAGCCTGTTATTGTGTCACTTGAGGGCAAAGACTTTTCGTTTTAAAGTTAGGTTTAATAGTAGTTTTAGACCTTAATAGTTAGACACTGTATGTTAACTTTACGACTAAAACAATCAAAAGAATTAGGAGGATTACCGGACTGTTCACTAACCGAATTTTAAAACTCATATTAAAAGTACACTTTGTAAACAAGCATAATTACAAATTAGAGGATTATATCCAAGATAAGAATGCTTGGAAACATGCTGATTATTAATTCTTCTTTTTACCTATTGTGGTAACGTATTTTTTTATTTTTTTTTAGGTGCATCCTTTTCACATATAATTATGTAACTAATGTACCTACATATACAAAATATTGTAACACTTTTTAAAAGAGTAACAGTGGAGTTTCTTGCCCATTCTTCTCCATACGAAAACTACCTTTTGGAAGGGGCGCCTAGAATCAATTCAATTTTTTGTAAACTTTGACGTTCAAAAGTGCCTTACAAGGGCCTATTTGAAATAAATGATTTGACTTTGACTTTGAATAACCTATTAAGTTCCTAAAAACTAGAATTTACCTGTTATAATGTTTGAAACTAACTAGAATTTACCTAAAATAATGTTTTCTTTTGTTTCCACAGCACATGCGTGTAGTAAACGTCCCAATGATTGATCCTTCAATATGCAAGATCGACACGAAGATGCTACCAGGACACTATGTTTGTGTAGGAGGTGTTCAGGATCCTAACAGACATTTCTGCAGGGTATGTTGACTATCGAATTCTTATGTAGTGTCAATTGCACTGGAGTTTTATCACACATGCAAGGGATCCAAATATATTGGTATTGCAAGCTCCTTAGGCATTTGATATAAATCAGAGAAAATCGATAATTTTAATTACTTACAAGTCGATTTATGGGCGATTTTGTTTCGGAAATGTGATGATTATGCACTGATTAATTTTAATGATACGCCAAATTGAACAAAACGAACCCTTTCATCCCCTGTTACAAAGGCAACAGGAGGTAGGAAGGCGACATTGGGAAACAATTTCACGGGAATCGAAACAACTTCAACTTTACCAAAAGTAAACAAAGAATTTCCACATCAAACAGTAATTATTAGAGAGGTTGAAACTGGGTCACGAAATACAGGAAGATCGATACTTGAGTAACATTTTAATAGAAAATTAATGTTTTCTCCAAGTTAATCTTAATCAGATTAATGGCTTTCCCAACTAAATGTTTTGGTAGGCATTTGCTTTGGGAAACTCTTCGTCATTTCAAGGTTGAAGAAGAGATTTGGTATTTGAAAGCTTTGATATAGCTGCACATAAAAAGTTTTTGATTTATTATACCTACGACGGTGCCTATGACGTATAAATGGCCCTTTACTGTCCATTGCTTATATATGAATCGTAAAATATAAAGTGTTCATAGACTTAATATTCTACCCTACATAGAACGGCCTTGGGGGAACTTGTGGCTAAGTAATAACAGCCGCACTGGTCGATCCATCAGGTTAAGCTACGCTAGCAAGGGTTGGTCCGTGGATGAGTGCCCATATACCGAGACTCCTCCGTGCCTCGGAAAGCACGTTAAGCCGTTGGTCCCGGCTGTCATTCGTGGATCTTTGACAGTCGTTACAGGTCGTCAAACGCCCAAAAGTTTGACAAGCAGTCTTACCAGGTAGTATCGTATTACCCAGTTACAGGGTTGTGGAGGTCAGATAGGCAATCGCTCCATGTAAAATAGTGGTATTCAGCTGCATCCGGTTAGACTGGACCAACCCCAACATAGTTTGGAAAAGGCTAGGCAGATTCCCATAGAACCACCTTCGAAAAAAAATATGCTTTACAAGCAAATTGATAATTGTTCCCCATAATTCTAGCGTACCTATATGAATCTTACAAGTTTCGCTTTGAAATAATAAAAGCAATTATAATTTCTACTCATTCAACCAAAACTACCGTACCTGATGGATCGACCCGTGTGGCTGTTAGTACTTAGCCACGATCTCCTACCTCATTGATCCCTATTTAATCCTACCTAATAAAACGAATTCAAGTCAATTTATTTTACATGAGTAAAATTGACAGTACGGAATTTATCGGTCCTTCCCGAGTAAGGACCGATAAATTTCGCCATAAGGAATCCTCCGTCAAGGGCCTCTGTCAAGGGAAAACACGTTATTTTTTATCCCGTACTTGAACGGGAACACTCATGGGATTAAGGGGGATATATGATGGCATTACTGTTGATCAATCGCTTGACGGGCCGATAAAATTATCAGTGAAATAGAAAAAACTATCGAAGGAAATCGTGAAGTTAATAAATTATTGGCAATTTTGGGTTTTAAGGGACAATTGCGTTACTTTTTTTAAATTATTTCTTCACCACTGCTCTCTAAACGGTGAAGGGAACATTGTGAGGATACCGGCATGTCCTAGAACCAAAAATTTGAAGACATGTGACATCTACCAACCCGCACTGGGCCCGCGTGGTGGATGACAGCCCACTCGACTAAGAGAGGCCTGTGTCCCAGCAGTGGGAAAATTACAGGCTGATTATGCTTATAGAAGAACGCCTGTTGTTTTCAAAATTCGAATTTCTAAATATTACGTCAGAAGCTAGGTGCACGGTTCCAATTGGTCGTTTCCTATGGAGAAGAGCCGGCAAGAAATTCCACGGTTATTCTTTAAAAAAGAATGGTTTTTACAATGTTTTTAAATTACAGTGTTAAAAGGTATGAGAGGTGTAGGCCTGTCAACAAGTACCAGGTACTTAGTAAAATATAAAATGGTCCACTGATCTACAGTCTGTTAAGCCTATAACGTTCTCACATTCACATAATTTAAAAGAAAAGAATCTGTATAAAAGATTAATAAAATAATAAAAATAAAGACCTATTTAAACAAAATGACATGATTGCCACTACAGCTGTAACAAATCAAATTTATTAGAAAAAAATATAGAATATTGTAAGTGTATAATGTAATTAAAACCAAACCACCCATATTTACAACAGATGCAAAAATACTTTGCTGATTACTATGTTCTCCGTTCCGAATTTCGCCAAGCAATAAAATGCAAAGTAAACATCATTATGTATGGTGTTAATAGCCACAATAAAATTAAACGCACTCGATACGCTCACGGAAGCACAAACATATAAATCATCAGGATCGTTCCGCTTCATTGTTTTATGAGATCATTTATAAACGTCATTGGGACGAAAAAGAAAAACAAATGGGGATAAAACATGCAGTTGTTTATGTAGTCCCAATCTGAGGCATAGCGATATTGAGTTTGATGAGGCTTTTTTAATGGAATAAAATGTAGGGCGAATAAGGAATATCAAATGTGGGGCGAACTTTGTGAGGCGAATGCGGAAAAAAACATGTTTTCACAAAGTGTTGAAAGTTAACAAGATTACTTACAAAATTAGGTACGCAATGTAAAACTACTCTTTATGGGAAAAGTACATTTGTCATGGCACCTAAAATATATGATAAAATTCCCAAGGATATTAGAGACTGCAGTAACATCCTTAAATTCAAAAATAAATTATTTAAATTTCTTAACGAACACTCATTTTACTCGGTAAGAGAATTTTTAGACTTAAAATGATTTTACTATTATTTTTATTACTTCTTTCCTTTTTACTGCTTTAAATAAAAAGTTATGTCTGATTTAGTGCATTGTGAACTGTATATGTAATTGTTTACTGTTTATTTAATATTTTATTTTTATAAATTTGTATGCCCATGAGGCTGATCACAGCATGAACTCACTGTATACAGAAGACCTATATTGTAACCTGTGTATCACAAATAAACTGTTCACACAAATAAACTGTTTAAAGATAAAATTCAACTGAATTTTGCAATTGACATACTGTCACTCTTCTTTACATCTAGTTTATTCTAACTAATATTATAAATGCGAAAGTGAGTTTGTTTGTTTGTTTATTGCGCTTTCATGCTAAAACAGCTAAACGGATTTGGATGAAATTTGGCACATGGTTAGACCATGACCTGCTTATCTAATTGCGTTACCCATTTTCGTAAATGATTAAGACTAATTTGTTTCATTTTGACCGTTCAAGAACATTAATTTCGTTATGTATGTAATTACGTTGTTGAGCAGATTTTGTTTTCGAAAATATGAAGCAATAGATTAGCAATCGGTTTCAAAATGATTCAGATTGTGATTGATCGTGTATTCCGCAATTAGGGTGCAGGGTTACGGATATTGACGGGGTCCGGAAGGGCCAATGCCTGCCGGGGTTGCGGGTTTATCTGAAAGGGATATCGCGACCCCGGCACACAGGCAACGGAAGGAACACGGGTGGGTTTTAGTCAGTAAAAGTCTGACACGCCCTCCCGCTCCGCCCAGAGCGGGAGAAGTTATTTGATAATATACCACCCTCAAAAAAAAAAAAAAAAGGGTTACGGATATAAGCTACTTTTTATCCTGGATCGCAGACGAAATCGCGGGCAACAGCTAGTAATATTATAAATACAAAAGTAACTCCGTTTGCCTGTCTGTTACCTTTTCACGCCTAAACTACTACACCGATATGATCATGAAATTTTACAGATAGGTAGTCTGGGACCTAGAGAAGGACACAGGCTACTTTTCTTTCGGGATCGCAGACGAAGTTGCGTGAAAAAGCTAGCCTATATAATATATATAAAAGGAGAAACTGACTGACTGACTGACATATCAACGCAGAGCCGAAACTACTGGGACTAGGAACGTGAAATTTTGCACACAGCTTACTTTTATTATGTAGGGAAGCACTAAGAAAATTTGAAAATTAGGTGGATTTTTAAGGGGGCGAAAAGGGGGTTTTGATTGTATGAAAAAAAATCTTATAAACTTGAAACTTGGCTTAAAAAGTACTAGGCTTGCATGAATTCAAGATAGTATTTCAATCATTAGACGTTGTGCACAATATCTGAGCAGTAACCTAACAAAAACTACTAGGCTTGCATGAATTCACGATAGTATTCAATCATTATTTTATGCTACTAATAGGATTTAGATGAGGCAGACAGATTGTTTATAATCTGGGCTAACACATAGGATGCTTTTTATCCCGGTAGTACGTATTCATGGGATCATTTCCGACTTCCACACGAGCTAGGCCGCGGAAAAAAACTAATCTATAAAACGCAACGTCTCTCAGTATCTATGTCTGTTAGAGCGCTTTTAACCTGAGAAACACTCATTTTAATTTTTTACGAGTATGCCTCTAGCTACAGATATACTTCAGTTAATAAATACACACTTCTATTTCAGAGAGACAATGGTGGCGCAGTGATCCAGAACAATACCCTAGTAGCCATATCCTCCTTTATTAACTCTTGCGCTCTCTACTCCAAGACTCACTCCTTCCCAAAGATCGCCACCTTCGTCCGATGGCTCGACTCTGTCATCTGGGACGACGTCGTCAAACCTTCGACAACCACAGAATCACCCACCACGATATCAACGTCGAAAATACCGCCAAACACAACCAAAGAAGTATCTGATAGTCGAAATAACTATGGCGTCGAAAAATACATGTTAACATTACCTTACGACCCCATAAATGTGCCAATAGAACCTTCTGAAGATAACTCTGTACTGCCAGGAATGAGTCTTTATGAGTCGTACTTACAAAGTATGGTTCGAGCCAAAACTTCGACCATTGCATCTACAGCCACTGTTGAACAGAAGAAGGATAGCACCAAGGCTTCAGAAAAACCCATGATGATTTTCCAACCCAGATACGCACGAATGCCTAAGAAATATGACCGGTATGATTACCATAAGAAATTACCTAGGTGATTACCTTGTAGAATTCGTTTTTAATGTAAAAAAAATCATTTTAGAGCGTCAATATGGCACATCTAATCTTGGAAAAAGTTTGTGGCGGCATCTACATCGCTACATGCGAACTACGCACCAAAGACCTGACGTCACACAAAATCCTGACGTCACACAAATCTTGCATCGCGCAATTAGAGTTTACCGCGCGAATAGCATATATATAACTTCCCCGACATCAATCATTGGACAGTTGCCCGCCAGACGCGACACCAGTCTGGTCTCCTGGTCTCTAAATTGATGACCCCGACCTGATCATCATACCTCTAAAAATTCGACTTCGAGCGTCGTCTCGATCTAAAGCTCCATGTGTCATATTTACGGCCGGGCACTGAACATTTATTAAATAGTCTGCCATAAGCCGCATTCGTGTAAAACGCTCGCAACCGGCGCCGATATACCAGCGCTGGTTGTCAACGCTGGTTGGCGCAGGCAGTTTTCATACCTTTTGCCGAATCAGCGCAAATCAGCGCTGACTAATCAGATTGGAACTTGTCGGCGCTTATCGGCGACGGTTCGCGCTTTCTTCTCTTTCTTTACATTGCAGTATTTCATTTGATTTTCTTTTTTATAGTGTCTGGTACTAACGTGTGATAAATAACCAAAGGAATGGATATGAAGACTTCAAACACAAGACGCTGATCTGTATCCTTGCCATATTTACGAAGGTAACTATAATGCTGAATTTGAATCAATAAAAACACAGGATATGGATGAAAATTAACAATGAATTCCTTTTTCTTATTAGTAATGTGAATGTGTAAATAAGTAAAATCGATATAATTAATAGACACTAACTAATAAAATGTACATAATTTCTAAACAAGGTATGACTTTTAATACTCGCTCCCTAAATGTGGTGAGGATGCAGAACCCCTTCCATCACCAGAATGGCAGTTTGCTCGATAGGTAAAGGTGATTTAAAATGATTAATTTATAGCTCTCACTTATTTAAAACTAAATTAAAAGCCTTCTTGTTAGGAAAATGTTTTTACTCGGTATCAGAATTTATGTCAAATAATAAAAATAGTCACATAAAATAATAGCAGTGAACAAGCTTACATTAAATTATCTTTTGACTTGAACACTACACTCCTAGGACCTTGATAAAGTCGTACCCTTAATATGTAATGTTCAACACAATGTTATTTGTTAATGAATAAATAAATGAAATGAAATGGGTATTTCACCTCCGTCTAATTGATGACGCCCTAGTACTTCTGCAAGATGAAGTTTCATATATCAATTTGCCGTCCTCATGGGATTGGAGCTGTTTCCACATATTCTGGCTCTAGATCAATATCGCAGATATTTATTTGAGCTCGCTCCCAGGAATCCCAGGTGTATTGCTCTCATTAATACTAGAGTATAATGAGCCCGCAGCTCCGTTTGCCAAAACTGAAAAGTTTGTGCATTTTGTGGAAATTATGTTCAGGATTTCATGTGTGAAACTCATGCATATTTCGAAGTTGAAATATCAATAATATGATTAAGTAGGTAAGTAGTTACAGTAAAAAACAGGCGTTCATCGTTAATTTGTGGTCCTTGGTCTACAAATATGGTGTAGTACACCAACGGCCAAGTAAAAGCGCAACAATATAATTTAATTGTTTAAAAAAAACTAAAAAACACGCTTTTACGTGCACCTTTACAAGACCTTTCTAAGAAGTCCAAACACGGCTATGATACGATATTTCATCATGGAATGCTAGTGCCTATCTTCCGGCTTCATCATCAGACCTTGAAACCTAATCATGGTCAACGTTCATTACAAGACCTTTCTAACAAGTCCAAACACGGCTATGATACGATCATCCATCATGAAGTTCCAGTTCATATCTTCCGGCTCCATCATCAGATCAGCTCGACAGTACCATGTTATTGTATTGTCATCAAAATCACATACAACTGCCAATTTTCATAACGCTACGATCTTTAGAAGATGGTTAAATTCGTTTTCTTAGATTTGATTACATAGTTACATACATACAGGTCGACCTAATAAAAGCGTGTTAATAATAAAAGATGCTCGTCTTACTCTCTTCTGTCAAATGATTTGGGGCAGTACACAGTTTCAGGTGAACTCAACATTCTATGCTATCCTGATACTTCTAGACCACACATAAATCATCAATCAAGGCGGTTCATCTCCACAGCTGCTGTGGACATAACGCCTTCCTTCTCCTAGTTTTCTTAACATTTTAAATTTTAGAATAGAATAGACTATAGAATACTCTTTGTATGATATTAATATATCCTCAGATTCGGTTCTGATATTTTATACCTTTTTTTTAAGTTGCACTACAACAGTCTGATTCATTCAGTCTTAACTACAACCATCCCGTAAACATTCCTGGACATAATACGCAAATCGTCCACTACAACGATCTATCTTGAAGATATTGCCATTTCCACCCACACTTATCAAACAAACTACCTGCCTAATAACTTGAAACTTGACAAGGCTCAGAAATAATATTTTTACTGACAACAGAATAACATCGGTAATAATCAATTACCGTCAATATGAAGGTCGCTACAAAGAGACCATTATCTTGAACAATTTGTCGTCAGCCATTAAAAACGTATAAAAGAAAATGATAAATTTTTCAATACGTAGTTGTTTGTAGTAAAATCAATACGATGGGTGTACTCAACTATCTGTTTAGTACATACCTACTTCTATTTTAAAACGGAATATTAAATCACCAATGAAATACAGCTAAAAAAAAGATTTTTCGAAAAACAGTTTCAACAATTGAAACCTTCATATAACAACATCTTTATATTGTCTAACACGAGTGTCGTCAAAGTAATCTAGTCAAACCACTAACTAAATAACAATTAGCAAGATTTTCAAATCGTGAAAAATATTACCTATCCCATTTTAGATACTCCTAACCCCAATACAGAAAATGTATACGAAATACCCTGTTACGGGAAAATTTTCTTCTTTATTCATGAACAGAAAAAAAACTTTAGAGGCTTAGAGCATGGAAAAATTATACAACATCATTATCTTCTTAACTATGTTGGGGTCGGCTTCCAGTCTAACCGGATGCCGCTGAATACCAATGTTTTACATTGTACATAGAGCGAATGTCTATCTGACCTCCACAACCCAGTAACTGGGTAAAACGATGCCCCTTGGCAAGACTGGTTGTCAGATTTTCGGGCTTCTGACTACCCGTAACGACTGTCAAAGATCTACGAATGACAGTCATAAAAAAATATAGAAATTACCTTTTTTACCAGTCCTGCTAACTGCGAGGTTGTGCAACAAACCCACTTGAAAAAAAAAATGCTCCTGTCTTTTAATCCTGCCACCTTGGTAAATGTAAGCACATATAGCTGCAAAACAAAATGCGTTTAGTATACAGATAATGTTGAAGCTCATTACCATTTAGTATAACGCGCGGCTGCTCAATTGGCCACGGTCCAAACGTTATGTACCAACGCTTATATTTGTCAATTAAAATAAACAGTGTGGCTAGTATTTCACTGATATTTGTATGGGTTCTTATCTCCTGATATTGTTTGTTGTTATATTCATTGATGACAGTCATTAGGGGTGTTTAGAAACCGGAGAATTCCGACAATCGATCTTACGAAGCCCTTCGAAATGCCGAAATGCCATCGGTATTTCGTAGTTTGATTTGAGGCAAAGATTTCATTTGATTCCTACAAACCACATCTACAATGAGAGAAAGAGAACAAGTAAGATAAAGTGTAGACTGTCATAAAGACCATAGAAAAGGTGGTCTCTCAGCAAAAGATGTCTCTTAATAGCCAACCCAGGTGAAGTTAGATTCACATGAAGGAGGCACTCAAGTCGTCATCACAGCTGAACATATCACCAATTCATCACTAGCGGTGATGCCAAAATAACTACGCTTCGCAAACCGAATGGTTATTTCAATACAAAAATCGGACAAAATAAACATTTCCACGAGAATAACATGTTTACAGCAGCCATGTTACTGTAACAATGCAACAACGTAGTGTTTATTTAATATTACAGCGAGCCAAAAGGTCAAAATATTTCCACAAACATGGTTACTTTATTAGCAGTAGCCATCAATTATTCACGATTCGACTCTGTAATGGACATATTAATAAAGGACTCCGTTTGAACTCTGCCAGGTCAACGAATTAGGTTAATGTTTAGTTCATATTATTAATTGTTAGTTGCTCTTTTAAGTTCATGCTTGCCTGGTAGTTGAGTCGAAAATAGGATCTGCGTAGTTTTAATTGGTTTGAATTCTCATTTGTCAACTCAAACTTAGAATTTGCGATGAGGTACTGGCCGTACTTAAGTAAATACGTCCTGTATACCCTGGGAACTCAAATGAGTACCTTACTGACTAATTAATCCTTTCAACACGATATAAATTATTCGCTGACAAAAGAACCTTCAAACCTCACGAGAGATGATTAGGCCATGTTCCTGGATCATCACAACAGCCAAATAAATCGGTCATACCTATAACCCGCGCTAAACAATTTGAACAATTCTGATGATAATAACAGACGAACAAACCAAACCATTTCGATTCAATATCAAAATGAATTCGTACCGTTTGAAATGCCTTCATTGATCCAGTCTAGAATATTTTATCAAAGCAGGAGCAAATTGTTTCCGAGGAAGCGATTATAATGCGGCCAGTAGCATAATTTTAGTTTGACTGTGTAGCTTTTGGAATTAACAAACCTTTGGCTTAAACTCGCGAAAGTCGAAGAAGTCCAATTTGACGTTTCGTACTCGTACGTGTAATAAAACGATATGCCTCGGGAATCAGCTTTAAGCAATGTAGATTAATCGTCAATTACTCTCTAAGTATGTAAATCGATATGTCTCAAGGTTTTTAAAGCAACATTTTTTTTTTGCCATTGCTACACAAAGTATTTTTATAGCTGTGAAATCGGACTTCTCAGATTGTCACGAGTTTAGACTTATTTACTTAACTAGTCACAATTTCATGATAAAACAACAACAACAACAACACAATCCACAATCCTCAGCCCTTATTTGTCGCTAGGCAAATAGGTACCTTATTTTATTAGGTTTTATATAAAATAAAAACTTTAATACAGTATACAAGCTAACAGTAAAGACTTTTTTAATTTAATTTTTTCAATAAATGTTGTTTTTGTTTTTTTTATATTTACATAATTCAAAAACAGACTTAAAATAATAATATGTACAAGTATATAAAGAAGGAGGGGAAACAAAAAACAGAAACGTAAAAAGATATCTGATGTTATTTGAAAAATAATTAATTAAAAACTTTTAACAATTTTGATTATTATAACTTTTCTTTCCCAAATTGACGTTTACAACGAAACGTAAATGTATTTTTTTTTCATTTTTCCTCAAAAGAAAAATATTAATTGAAAAAGTCAGCTACCATGATGCGGAAACTCGTTAAGATCTAATTATTTTGCCGAGCAAAACCTTTTTAACTTACATTCGCTCCCCTTTTGGAGGAAAAGTGTGATTGTTATGGACTTTGATAGACTTTCTGGCGGGAAACCAATAGAAAGGGCTGTTGACGATAGGAATTGAGATACCTAAAATAATATAATTCATTTTAAAAAAACATTAACAGACTTAGTACCCTTTTGTTTTACCTCGCTCATATTTTCTCTTCATCATAAATATTGAAAAGATGTTTATTTATTTATAGTTATAATCCATTGAATTGGCAACTGGCGAAATGTGGGTGTACCTACTATAGGTACTATCGAAGAACTTCATATCTAAGCAGTTTGAAAACAAAATCCCGTGAACACGATGACCACATCTGTTACCGCCCCGGGTCTATAGCGGCCGATCGCTGCAAGCAGAAATAGTCCTTACGGTGTATAGATAATTATGAACTTCTTCGATGATACATCTCTGCCTACCCCTTCTCTTCTTATGAAGATGTATATCGACTTGAAAGAGCATGGCAGTTAAGAGTATGTCATGCTCACTTAAATGTCTCGCTTTGATGGTGAGTGTGTTGGATCATTCGATTCCCTACAAAATGGTTGAGCTGGATGGTGCTGATCCACGCGTCACGTTCGTGAGCGGGCGCCGTCATTTGTGACTGGTCATCTCTTATCTGCCAGGGCATATTTTTAATCTTTTATTTTGAATTGTTTTGATTATTTTTTGTATATTGTTCTCACTTATAGAAGCAACAAGAATAATGGACCCAGGATTTTGTAATATCTATATTTAAAAGAGTGGCCTTGGAGGTTCTTGCCCGTTCTTCTCCATAGAGATTACGTTTTAGAATGGGCAACTAGCTTCAACTTTCTGACTAACTAAATGCGGAAACCGAACCCTATAACATAACATACCCACCAGAAACTCTTCGATTAATACAACGATACGAAACAACATTCGAAGTTACACCATACGTCACAAATTCTAGCATACGTCACAACTTCGGGAGAGTATTTATCACGAACTTCCCCGGCGAGATGACGTGTCAAAACGGAAAATATACCGCTTATTTACGAATGACTAAAGTTATTTTTCTAATCTTGCGGAAAACAAACGAAGCGACTTATGAAAGTTGCCGAGGTCTGTTCAAGGTTTTCGCCATGGTAGGTACCTACCTAATTTCCTAGACTCTCATAATTGAGACAGACGATATTTTTTTATTTTGTTATTTTTATCTCACAACTCAGGATGGATGAAATGGCGACAGGTCACAGGAACAACTTGCGACCCTCGTATGTACCTCAAGTTATAGGGGAAAATCTACAAGTCCGTGATAAGGCCTGTCGTTCTGTATGTATCAGAATGCTGGACCGTGAAGAAGACGGATGAAAAAAGACTGCATGTAGCAGAGATGAGAATGTTGAAATGGATGTGTGGAGTGACGAAAATGGATGAAGTAAGAAATAAGTATATAAGGGGAAGTTTAAAAGTGGCGCCAGTGACAGACAAGTTGAAAGGAAATTGTTTGGCCTGGTATGGGTATGTGATGAGGGGAGAAGAAACGCTTGGGACTAAAAGAGTGATGAATGGAAATGTTAATGGATGGAGCGGAGAGGAAGGCCAAAGAAAAGATGTATGGATTGTATGAAGAATGATATGGAAGAGAAGGGAGTGAAGGATAGCATGACGGAAGACAGGGGATAGTGGGAAAAGATAACGTGTTGCACCGACCCCACGTAACATGAGACAAAGGTAGGAAGAAGATGTCATCACGTCAACGCCGGCTGTCGCTAAAAACCAGCGCTGGGGCTCTGTCATGCATAGGGATACAGCATTATACTGTGCTTTGGCCGTTTTATGTTGATGTTTGCATATTTTCCCCCAACTTGTTTCGTGTTTTTCCTTTGCGTCATGTTTACCGGAAATAATTCTGATACTTCTTTTTTTTTCTTAAATGATGCTAGAAATAGATAGTAGTCACGTCACCTAGCTGTTGACGGTGAGATTATTACAGAATAGTTTGCCTGAATTAAGTAATTATAATTAAGTTGATAAGCAGGTCAAACATTATTCTACTGGAAACTCTGTTGTAAGATAAAGATGTCAAAGTTTTCAATTTGTTATAGACTTCAAATACTTGAAAAGGTCTGGTAATAGTTAAAGGCTTGTTTTACATAATCTTTGTCTTATATTTAAGCGTCTGAGCATCTGTCTAACTTTGTTTTCAGAATAACATGCTTTGAAAGTTAGTTCCGAATGTTTGGTGGCAATACTTCAAGTTTCAGGAACCATATAAAAGACTAACCTCCGTTACCGAAATCCTTCAATTGAATCTGTTATCCTAGTCATTTGATTGGCTGTTATTCTTTCATCCAACTTATCAAGATCTTTTATGACAGATTCCTATAATTGGTTAAAATTAAAGCTCTTGTATCTTGACCAATAATGGAGCAAAGACCAGCAGCTGGAGCTTTGCATAGTACACCCTCCCATATGGAAGTAGCTCTAACAGGTAAAATTAGCTTACGAATCTATTTATATGCCCAGTTAGTTAATAAAAAATGAGACCATTGGTAAGGGAAACGATTCGTTTTTTTTTATAGGAACTGAGTATTACTAGACTTTAGCTTTAGCTTTGGAAAAATTTCAGAAAGCATTCCTTAGATACCTTTACAAGCACTTGTACGAGTTTTATCTTCTCTTGTATCCCACAAAATTCCTGTTGGGTTGCTTAAGTTTCAATTCTCTAGAAGTAAGACGGTCGCGCGATCAGATGACTGTAATATTTAAAATTCTTAGGGGGATTATTGATGTTCCTGATCTGCATAACGAAATCTGCAATCTATTTGTCCCAGAAAATTACTGTCGTGGCAGGAAACACCGCTTACTGGCTGTTCCAACTTGCCGTACTGTTGCACACTCCAAGTCACCTATTCCTCGGATATTAGCCGCTATTAACGCTCTCCTGAACTCAAACACAGATATTGATATGTTTGCGGATGAATGGAAGATGATGCTGTCAGAATGTTTGAATTTTTGTGAGAAGAATGCATGACTGTGTTAAATAAATTATGTTTAAATAGTGTAATTGGCTTCGGCCGTTCTATTTAAATAAATAAATAGACCAACCACCTTCTTTCGTTTCTGTGCTCCTATTGAGGTAGGAGGCCATACAACGATTATATCCAGAAAATCAGAAGAAGTATTCGTTCCTGTTAACAATAATGTGTAGGGATTCCATAAACACCACACCTACATACAATGTTGTTCTCCTCTGTACATTTCTGTGCTTATAGTATTAAGTAAATAAATTGGTAATATTAAATCATCATGTCTATTGTCTATAAATTTGCCTTAACTGCGCAGTAGTTATGGGGCTGCTCTGTTCGAGAGTGAGGCTGAGACTTTCGATTTTTTGTCTCCATAGTTCACATTGAATGTAAAAGACGCCCAATAATAATTACCAACGAAAAATTTTTCCATACATCGCAAGCAAATGAGATTAATAAAAACACTAATTAAAATACCATAAATCTTTTCCTTAATTTTTCTAGCAGCTTGTTACCCCCGTATTACTCGAGACCATCTACTTTTCTAATGTATCTACATAATAAAAGGTGATTGGCATAATCACCAAAACGAGTCACGAAATCCGGTGATTATCAACCCAAGTCATGTATAAAGAAGACAAGGATGAACTGTAAAACTGCCCTAAAGTTAATTTCGGTCGGAATTCCGGATGAGGATTTCAATCGGACATTTAGAACGGAGTTAATGCCCAACACTAATAGAGTTTCGCTTCTCTATGGGTTATTTTATGGGCTGGTTGGAATATTAATTGCATTTGAGATAGGAAGATAAAATAGTGATTTTCGACCGTAATTTAGATCCGATCCGCAGATATTGGGATGGGCAGACAATGATGTAGTCATGTGTACTGCAAAGTTAAATATAGTAGATTGTTAACGAATTTCTGGGTAGTGTGCCAGAAGTCACAAATGGTTATAAGTGCTGGGAAATACCAGCATCATCATTAAAGGAACAAGCATATTACAAATAAGAGGATTATATCCAAGATAAGAATGCTTGGAAACATGCTGGTCGCGCTCCATAGGATAATCTAGAATCTAGACAAAATCAAACTGGTTGCTAATTTAATTGTATAAAATATGTTTTTATTTTATGACATTGATTTTACATTCTGTGATTACTTCCTGACACACTGACTCATTAACTGTAACATTTTAGGAAAATTGTCTACTTTTACAATGTTTGTAAATATGTGAGCACTATGTATCTATCACATAATTAATGTATCTGTCGTTGCTTAATTTTTTATTCTTTTCATCTATTGTGGTATAGTAATTTTATTCTAGGTGCATTGTCTTCACATATAACTAATGTACCAATACAAAATATACTAAAAAAAATTAAAAGAGTAACGGTAGAGTTTCTTGCCCATTCTTCTACATACGAAAACTACTACTTTTGGAAGGGGCGACTAGAATCAATTCTATTTTTTTTTTTTGGAAATTTCGTTGACGTTCGAAAGTGCCTTATAAGGGCCTATTTGAAATAAATGATTTGACTTTGACTTTTTACTACGGGCGGTAGTTTCTGAATACCCAGCCTGATCTGTTTGCGTTAATGCTCATTTCAGTCGTTTTTTTTTGTCTGTCTATCCCACGGGGTAAATGTGTAACACACATAAAATGGCAATCGAATACAATGCATTTCATTTTTACATCCATAGTTTCATTGGTTTGAAATTTCGTCTGCTCAACAACGTAAATAACGCAATGCACGGGGATGAACTGTCAAAATCAAACCCATTCCGATCAATTGTCATTTAATGTGAATTACCAACCGTCACATGTTACTTTCCAAGATAATTTCAGACACTAAATCGACAATACCAAATCCTCCAACATTCTTGCCTAAATCATCCAGAGCCCTAAAAACCGCTATAAAACGCGGGCTATCCCATGTAAATTTGAAGGATAGCGACCCTAAACCAATATGGCGCCCCCTACAATCCGAACGTACGTTTGAAATTACTCAGTATGCAAATTAGGAGAGCCAGCGTGCTACGGTCTGATGGTATTAGGTATGCAGTGTATTGATATCGACTTAGTATTGAGATGGGGTGAAGAGGGATCGTGGGTTTGTGGCCTTTTTTGTGGGTACAGCTTAGCTGAGAGGAAATCCAATATGCTCTGTACTGTTTGAACTTTTTGTGAATAGTTTTTTAGGTACAAGCCGTGTGCCCGATGAGATTCCCATCGGCCAAAATGAGGCAAAAATAATTAGAACAAACTTTCTTCTCATGGGTTTCAATTCTATAGACAGCAAAACAGTTCGGAGCTGATGCGGCTACGGCCCATCTTCTTGCCTGGAAATGTCCTACTGGCTCTTTAACTACCATATTATTCAAACATCTGCACGACTATACTACACCGATACCATTAACACACTTAGTACGTACCCACCATGTTTCATTCCCTTTTAGACACTACCACGTGTCTACTCCTAGCTTTAAAATGATAGACTAGGCCCACATTCACACAGGCGCTTTTTTTAACAAGAAGTTTGTGACCGTACTGTGAGAGCATGCATAGCGCGTTGAAAAAGTACACAGTTGGATTTTCAACTCACGCTGCTTAGCCGAGCGTTGAAAATCCAGTGCCCGGCAAGAAATGTCGCGCGCCCGTGCGCCCAGGCTTACATCGAAGGATTCGTGACCAACGGCAATGGGGACAACGGGAACAAGATTTCAGAGTACTAGGAACACAGAAATAAGAAGGATGATAGGATATATTGTTGTCAAAGTTTAATGTAAGCCCTTCGTTATTTGAGGGTAAAGGATTACTTGGTTTAGTATGTAGAGTAGGCGTGGGTGGCGGAAAATTCGAGCAAGGGATTAAGTATGTCTGTAGGATTTAAACCGTATTTGTTGTAATAGAGCTATTTGTCATCGTTCGTCAAGAAGCCAGCGAATTATATAGGATACTTACAATTAAAAATGAAAGTATTCTGCTTTGAAAGGTGCCAGCGCAGTTACAGGAAAATTTGGTCAAAAACTGTCATGTACCATCAATCTGCCTAGCCTTTTCCCACTATTTTGGGGTCAGCTTCCAGACTAACCGGATACAGTCGAATACCAGTATTTTACACGGAGCGACTGCCTATCTGACCTTTTTACTGGGTAACGCGATACCCCTTGGTAAGACTGTTTGTCAGACTTGGGCTTTTGACGACCCGTAACAACTGCCAAAGATCCACGAATGACAGCCGGGACAAACGGCTTAACGTGCTTTCTGAAGGACGGAGGAGTCTCGGTATGTATAATATGGTCACCCATCTACGGACCAACCTCGGCAAGCGTAGCCTAACCTGACGGATCGACCCGTGCGGCTTCCTTAGCCACGAGCTCCTCACACTAACTTATTAGTATTACTTGTATATTTTTTTGTAATTCCGTACACTTCTACAATGTTTGTAAATATATAAGCACCGATGTACCTATCACATAATTAGTTTATCTGTCGTTGCTAGATTTTTAATGCTTTTTACCTATTTTGGTATAGTAATTTTATTCCAGGTGCATCGTCTTCACATATAATTAAAAAAATTATGTAAACAAAATATAATAAAAATTAAATAAAAGAGTAACAGTGGAGTTCCTTGCCCATTCTTCTCCATACGAAAACTACTTTTTGGAACAAAAGAAAAAAATAAGGTAAAATAAAATTGATTTTGATTTTTTGGGAATTTTGACGTTCAAAAGTGCCAAATATAAATAAATTATTTGACTTTGACGAAAAATATCATGCGACGAAAATGTCATACCATATGTTTTTTTTTAATTGACATGGATACTACTGAATTATTTTATTTTATATTAATGTACTTAATTGGCGAAAGCCTCAAGTATAAATGTTTATTTGAACGCCAAATCGCAAAACATAGAAAACAGTTTCTCTAAAACTGTAAATATTACAATTGTAACATCTCGCACACTGTTGTAACCTATGTTTACAAATAAAGAATATTGATTGATTGATTTAGTTTATTAGTGAAGGAGTCAAAAAGTAAGACACACTGTTGGATTTATACTAATGTATAGATAGTTATACATAATACATATTTTCTGTGTTTCCCCGAATATTTTTGCGTCGGAATTCCTCTTACACATTTCCTCTTAGCTTCGGCATGGCTTCAGCGTTACAGAGTGACAGATTGGTATTATTTCGATATAAAAAATATATCCTTATATATTTTTCCTTTTTCTTTTTCCTCATAAGTATACTTCCTTTTAGTTAGTTACAGCGTATCGATAACGAGTGGTACAATAAACTTTTCGTGGAAGTAAATATTATTTTATTTTCCTGCGCCATGAACCGTTCGGATTCATGGCGCAGGAAAATGGATAAAAGCAAAGGTTGTGTGGGCTCTAAACTTGTATTAATTGAAGACATCATCACTGACTTACTATAAAAAAAATCAATTTTAGTTTGTCGCTCGTTATGATTTTTTAATACAATTATTTTTCCTAAGAACACAGTGGACGGTCACACATTTTAACAACTTTCCAAATAAAAAGCGTTTTTGATACCGTAATGTCAAATTCTGTTGAAAATGACAGATTTTCATGACGGTCGTTATAATATGACGGTACCGCTTTCCTAGGAATCCAAAGCTTAACAGAAATGACGTAAAATGAAAAAATTCAAAGAACAAACTACATGCTACCAGGCAACCATAATTACAGAGAAGTAGTGCTTATCAACCACATACACACATACTTACATCATTATACCTACTAGTAACAATACCTGCACGAGATTAAACGATTATGCAGCAAATAACATTTCATTGAATGTATTATGTAATGAATGGATATTAGAAATACCTGCTTGTAACACTAACATAGTTAGGGCTGGCAGAGACGCTTTGAACTATTTTGTGATGATCAGAAGATGATTGTTGCAATGCGCAAGTGATGTAAAATATTTATTAAATAATGTGTGTGATGATCTTAATGATTTCACTTAGAATTGGACTCGAAGGTTAAAATAAAAATTGTTACCTACCTCAAGTTCAAAATTCAAAAGTCATTTATTCAAACTAGACTGAGAATCAGCACTTTTCGAACGTCAAAATTACATAAGACAGTCCCCCGAAAACGCTCACCCTTCACCACTTCCTAGTGCTTAAGCTGGGAAGAAGAAGTGGCGCAACAAACTTAAAGTAAGTTGCTTATACTCTCAAAATTTAATGATACCTACCTTTACAGTTCTCGTTTTGCGTATTTACTAACAGAAATAACTAAACACTCGTTAAATAACATGAAAAGCCAACAAAAAGTTATTATTATAATCATCCATCAAAATGAATGGAACAAATGAACGCTATCAAAGCTAAAAGCAGCTTTTAGGCAAAAACTCGTTAAAATATCAACGTTATTTTAACAACAATAACGATGGGATGATATGGATGAGACTCGCTCAGACCAGGGCAGCATGGAACAAAAGAGAAATAATTCTCAAATTTGCCAACCCTAAACGTTCGCAGCATGGTTTGCGGAAATTAATAACATCCGAACGCAATGTGAAAGCTTTGTTTTGAATGGTGGTAATGGAATGAATGGCAGTTTTACATTTAACGGTTTTCGTATTAGTAGATAACGCGGAATTCAAGGCGATAATGATTGTTATACCTACGTTGCAAGCCAGACATTATGAGAAACAGTTGCGTTCTTTAATTCATTATTTATTAGAAAATTTAAATGGCCATATACTCTTTACAATTTTACCGCCGTAGGTTCACGTAACACACGCGAGTATACTTTACGTATGTAGGTAAGCACGTGGTTCAATTCGTTGATTCAGTTTGAGCTACTCATATTTGATGGCAAGCAACAAATTACAAAAACCCTGAAAGTCACTGACCGGCTATTTGACAATTCAAAAGTGCCTGTAAATGGTTTAATTGAAATAAATGCTTTGAGTTTGATGCTTTGAGTTTGAGTCTTTTCAATTTCCGACATCAATGCGGATTTTTTTTTTTATCAGCGCGTTCGAAGTTAACTTGCTCCTGTACCTACTATGAAACCTTTAAGTTCAATACCGTACGTTGAAGTTAGCTCTGTGCTGCTCTGCTCTGCTCTGTTAGTTCTAAGTGACGTCTTTGTAAGTTCCTTAATATACTTACGGAGTTAGTTAGACGGCTTCTAAACTGGAGGGGCAAAAGCAAAGACTTGGATTGAACCCTGTGTGAAGTTGTATGTTAGAAATGAAGAAGGTAAATACTGGAACCTAAAACACGATTCTAGAAACCTGCTAACTAAATAAACGCACTGAAAAACGACCAATAACAATTTCCATAACTCCACCATTTTATAACCATGACAAAATAACAGAGATTATATCATGAGGTCCCCATAAAAAACGACAAACCACACCATAAAACTTCCCCATCTACTAAAGCAACATGAAGCAAAGCACCGAAACTAAACCGCGGTGGATCAGGACAAAGCCTCGTTTACACGAAGAGAGATTCTCGACTATCTAGAGGTGAGAATGTTCAGGCGACACGCGGAAGCGAGAATCGAATGGCGATTTATCGCACTCATGTCTTACACTCGAAAAACAAAAACTCTACAAGGATTATGTCAAACGAGACTCACTAGTAAATTTTCTAGAACTGTAATTATGACAACTCTAAAACTATGAATTCTGCATACAAAATTCAAAATTCATAAGTCATTTATTCAAACTAGAAAAAAAGGTCCTAGTCCTATTTTAGCTTGGAAGCAGAAGTGACGCAACAAACTCCCCAGCAGCACTGCTGTCTGTTCAGTTAGAAAAAAATAACTTGATTCTATACAATAGTATGCAAAATAATTTATATTACTCAACACAAAACGGACGGACGCTATCCCAGCGATCCAGCAATTTAACAGGCGAGGCTTTTCACAACTATCGATGTGCGTCTATCGCTGTTTACACGAGTCAACTTTCTATCTATTTTCGATAATCGCCTATTCGAGTGGAAAAACTCTCCTCGTGTGAACGAAGCTTTAGGATTTATCCGCGTACGTGTCTCACCCGCGACGGATTTAGAGAAAACCTCTTACCACCGCATGTCAGCCTAGTACTTGGAAAAACTATTTCCCCCGACGCAGGGTGAAATCCCTTCGTTCATTCTATTTTATTTATGATCCTCGCGTGTCTCAAAAGATAGAAAGCTAATTGATACTTTATCTTGTACATCTTTCTATGAATAATATGATTATGCGGTTTTATTGTTTTTGTTTATGAAATTGACATGCACGAACGTCTACAGCCCGGTATAGTTTAGTACAATTTTGCTAGCAATTCATATTTAAAATGGCTATTACGGTAAAGGTAAAGTTAGGGTAGCAACTTACAATGAACAATGGCATAATAACAACTGAATATTATATTGCTAGACTTCTGTTAGGGTAATAGAGAAACATATTCTGGATACCAAGCAAATCAAAATTAAGGACATTTTATGTGTAGCTGGCTTAGGCGAGAGACATGCACAAGTAGAGAGGGGCGCGGACGAGGCGACGCCGGCGCACTGTGGATCGAAAAAAGGCTCTCGAAGAAATAGGAGCTTACATTTTAAAGTGTCGGATTTTGCTTAAAATGGCTTCTAATATGCAAATAACTTGAGTTATTTAACACTTTAAAATTTTTCACAATTTCAGGCACTAAATCTCGTTATATTTAGTATGTCAAAAAATCATAAATAAATAATTACATCATCGTGTGCAAGGATATAACGGTTATTCTCTCCGTTCCGGAGATATAAGCAATTAGCTCCATACATTATTTTTGCAAAAAAAAAAATAAGTTGCATATTTGCCTAGGTAGGTACCTGATTGTATCCTATGATATCTATAAGCATAATATTGGCTATTAGAAGCCATTTTAAGCCAAAAACGGACACTTTAAAATGTAAGGTCCTATTTCTTTGAGAGCCTTTTTTCGATCCACAGTGCGACGGTGCAGCGCAGGCATTGTTTGTATGTTCCGCGCCACGTTCCTATACATTTTGTATGAAATATGAAACGAGCGGCGCCACACCGTCGTCGCCACGCCCGCGCCACTCGTCATTTGTAAATGTAGACAATTGCAGTACGTCAAGTAAACATAAATAGATACCGTCTATAGGTATTAGGTATGTACCAAATTCTTGTGAATGCTTCTTAAAACAATAAATTACCACGGATTCATACAGATGGGACACTCCGTAAAACCATTTAAATAAAAACCAAATCTTGTTACGACACAATAAAGTGCAATTCAGGTCGCACAGCGCTAATTACCTACGGTTATATTCACCTACAAGTTGCCTCTCTTTCTATCTCGTAACTCTTAGATCTTCTGACTACGATACACTCACTGAATTGGCCCAACAAGACGGGCCCGCCGCGTACTTGTAGCTTCATACCGAAACTGCGGAGTATCACATCTGTGACTTAACTTAAACTGATGAGATGCATATTATTATTATTTATCATTTATTTATGTATTACTTCAAGCAAATCTAGAGAGGCGGACTTAATGCCATGTATTGGTTAACCTGTAACCATTGAATAATCTCATATCCAAGTTTCTCACTGAATAGAGGGATTTATCATTATTTCCAATTCCTCAGCACAGAATAAACGTTTTAAAATTTCTCTTTAATATTGAATTCTATGCTATATTACGCGAGCGGATTCAGGATATTACATTTATTTTTACGGACAAACAAAACGCTCTCTTTGCAAAACCCTGTAGGTACCATCAAAGAAGTTCATATCTAACCAGTTTCAAAACAAAATCCCGTGAACACGATGAACACATCTGTTACCGGCCCGGTGCTATAGCCGCCGAGTGCTGCAAGCAAGAATAGTCCTTACGGTGGTTAGATATGAACTTCTTCGATGGTACATAATCAACTACTTAATTAATTAATAAACACAATACAGAAACCTACAAACAAAATATTTAAAACAACTGGATCACTTCAACACGACAATAGCACAGACGCAATTTCTTTCCAATTTTAGTCTGAAGTGGCGACTCTCGTGTGTGGCCTGAGAAGCAGTGACAAGCTGACAACTACAAAGTATGAGCCGTATTTAATTGGACCTAAGGTACTTATTTCAGTTTAAGACTATGCAGAGCTTTATCAGTACATGTATCCGAAATTCACGGTTGAGTTTATGGCTCCACAAAAAATGGCCAGCGACATAGCCAAAAGAATTGCATAACAAACCTACGGTATAATAAAGTAACGGTATTATGTCCCGGCTGTGACCTTGAAATATTAGAGATGTTGACAAATAAATGTTTTGTCCGTGAGATAGATTATTAAAAAATATTGGTATTTTACACGTATTTGTTTTTTAGCGTAATCAAAACATTCCGACAATACATTTAGTTAAAATGTGGCATGATGTCACTCTTCGGTAGATTTTATACTGAATTGTGACGTAGCGAGCCCCCACTCCCCAATAAAATTCGTTTTATCGTTGTTTTTAAATTATATTTCATTAATATGATAAAGCATACGTGTCAAATATTTTTATTATCTGACTAACGGACTAATAGTTTTTTCACATCCCTATTACCTACAGCCACTCAGGAGATAAGCCTTCCGCGTCCATGTGTAACTGCCGCGGACTCAAGACTGTTGCGTACTTATATACACTGAGATTTAGAAGCTCGTCGTTTCGGCAGTTTTTTATGAAGACATAATACTGTTACGTATTTATACTGTGACTGAAGTGGCAGAAAATGGGCACATTGCATGCAGAGTATTGTTTAATTAATAATATGATAAGCTACTGACTGCTCATATATTTATTTCCTTCCGCGAATCTATCCAATGACTAGACATTTTAGCTAACTACCAAATCAATGAAGCAAAACATCTGCACTGTATTATATTATCATTCGCATTGTATTATCCAACCTTGGTAAAACAAAAGTTATTCAAAGAAATGTGCCAACATTGTTCCGTTGGATTTTCAAACAATTATTCTTCGCTGTCAGTGCTCCGTTTAGCATATTCTAGAACTCCACAGTAATTGCCAACTGTCAGTCAGAATACCATTATTTGCGTTTTTTACAAGCCTCTAGACACAAGCTGGATGCCTTTCCAATAGATAATAATAGGTATTATTTCTAAAATATTGTTTATTTTTATTTTTTTATAACATGAAATTGAACGGAGCATATTGCTTGCATATTTGAACTTTTAATGACAATAATCCTACTAATATAAATCATCTTCTTCTTCTTTTCGTGTGGTTAGTGACTTGGTGTCAGAGTTTTAAAGCTGCCCATGGGCCTCTGACTTGGCTTCACATTCCGTCGAGAAATATCTCTCAGGCCGGTTTCCTCACGATGTTTTCCTGCACCGTTTTTGAAGCAAATGATAATTATACAATACGAACGCCTTAGGTTCGAACTAGACTTATGACTTGGCAGTCTGACGGTCACACCACTAGGCTGTCACTGCTGGGTTGACTAATTTAAATGCTAAAGTGTGTTTGTTTGTTTGTTTGTCATTCTATCACGCAACAACAGAGCAACAGATAGTTTATGGATCTTACCTTTTATCCGGCTCATTTGAAAATAAGCGCCAGAAAGCCTCTGTATCGCATTATTGCTGAAATGTACCTATTTAGCGCGGTACAAACAGGTTTTGATTTTTTCGAATTGAATGGTTTCTGTGCGAATGAGCGATCGTGCTGATGACAAGAGTAGAAGAATTATTAAAAAACACGTGAAACAATACTCGCTGGTACTAGAGCCCCATAAAGCACACTCTACTGCTCTGTAATTGGTAGTCGTCGGACTGAAACCAATTAGAAGTAACCATTTATTGATAGTGCCTTGTTTCTGTCTTTTTATTTCGCTGGTGTTCGGTAATAGGACGATTCTGGAGTGTTGGTGAGGAGCTAAGTGGAACCGAAATGGATTTTAACTGAAAGAAGATTTTTTTTTAAAGTACCCATCGCTAAATAGTTAGCTGTGCACATGTTACTGTAGAATGAGAAATTATGTCCATTTTTTTAAAATACATTATTTAATTTCTGTTCGTAGACCAAGCCTTGCTACGTATTTAATCCTACGCTACTAATAAATGTACTGCACTCCGACTACTCCGTATGAACCGCTTTCATATAACTATATTACGGTATATAGCTATATTCCTAGGGATATAACTATATCACGGCTATAACCATCTTACTGCGACATATGTATATAATATTTATAAAGGCGAAAGTTTGTGAGGATGGATGGATGGATGTTTATTAATTACTCTTTCACGTAAAAACGACTGATCGGATAAAATTTGACACACAGATAGTTTATAACCTGGATTAACACATAGGATACTTTTTATCCCGGTAGTACGTTTCCATGGGATAATTTCCTAAAAGCTAGTTATTTATATTAACTTTTTTAAACATTACCAAAAAAAAATTTTTTTCAAACAAATATTAAATGGGCGGCCTTATCGCTTAGGTACAATCTTTTTGTAGGCTTTTACAAAGGCTACAAAAAAAAAATCTGCTGAAAATTATTTGCCTATGTTAAGAGTCAACAGCAAAGAAAAAACTATCCATAACACACTTCTAAATGATATTGAACAAAAATCATGTTCCTAAATAAATCTACCGACTCATTAACAATTTCCGACGTTAATGAATTTCCGGACGTTAAATTTCGCGTTTGCCAAAATTTCATTAAGTACATTGTAAGCCAAGCGTGGTCTTGGCAGCTCATTGGGAGAGATTTAGTCCCCGGAAGCTTTTCAAAAGCTCTTTATAACACTCGTTAATTGTATGGCTATTCAAATTATTAAAACTATTTTTTTAGATTTATATTTGTGTGTTTGTATTTTTGTTTGTCTGATAGATAGATAGATAGATAAATCGTTTATTTGGTGCACACAAAAGACAGCACAAAATACAAAAACTCGATTAAATAATAGCTAAATACATGAATATAGCTATAAGGTGCCAATATACAAAAAAAATAAATAAAGAAGAAAATAAAGACATTGTGATGACTATTGGCTGAGACACTTTAAAATAGTGAAACATACAAAGTGCGGTGTGCGTCTCAAGGTTGCACCAAATGGGAGTCCAACTCAGCATGTGTCAGGCAAATATACCTGACGCTGATATTCTGCTGGATGCCTGCAGTGACATACGGACGTCGAGCAGATGAGATAATAAATAAGCGAATTATTGGTGTTGTGAAAAGTGAAATGTGCAGAATGAAATTACGTAAGTATACCCGCAATTTAAATAATGATAACAGTAAAGTTTAGCATTTGGAAACGTTCTTGTTCGATAGTGATTGTGTCTGAACTATATCCTAACTAATATTATATTATAAATGTGAAAGTGAGTTTGTTTGTTACGTTTTCACGCTAAAACGACTGAACGGATTTGGACGAAATTTGGCACAGGGGTAGACCTTGACCTGGAGAAGGACAAAGGCTTTTTATCCTGGATTTCAGACGAAGTCGCGGGCTAGTAATATAATAATAATATCATAAAGGGAAAAAAATATATTTTTTGTATGTTTGAACGTTTGTTTGTTACGCTTTCACGCAAAAACGGCTTAATGGATTTAGATGAAATTTGACACATGGGTTGACCATGACCTGGTTTATTAAATAGGATTACTTTTTAACCCGACGTTCTCAAGGGATCGAGACTTATGCGGCTGAAACCGCAGGGCGCAACTAGCAATGAATAAACTCCAAAACTACTGGACCGCGCTGTTAAAAATGATTTCATCAGTAGAATGCTTTATTATAACTGAGTAACATAGGCTATAATTTATAAGGGTACGCTGCTGGCAGTAGCTAGTCTATAGTTATATAATATAATATAACAATTATAACAACTACCGGAGACATATTATGAAGGACGGGACGGTTGACGTGTATGGCATGCCACCGTCCGGGTGAGTCCATCAGACATATTATCTCTGGCTGTTCTCGTCTGGCTAACGGCGAGTACTTGCATTGGCACAACCAAGTGGCCAGGATTATTCACCAGCAATTTGCTTTGAAATATAAACTTGTGCATTCTGAGGTACCGTACTGCAAGTATGTGCCCGACCCAGTTCTCGAAAATAACCATGTCACGTTGTACTAGGATCGGTCTATCTCTGCAGCCCTGACCACCGGCAGTTTGGGCGATTTTTTAAGTCTCTTAAATGTTATGTTTAAGTCCAATGCAACAGGAGGCGAGTCTATTGCCATCAACCGGGGGCAAAAACAGACTCCGGCCTGCTACTAAGAAATTCTCGATAGAAAAGTCCTATAATACTTTGCCAAACCCAGGAATCGAACCCAGGATCACATGCTCAGTAGTAGCGCCAGGTCAGACGCACTCCGCATTTTAGGTATGACGCTACAAGTAGATACGCGGCGAGCTCGTCTTGTCGGGCCATTTCAGTGGCCGTAACGTAGAAGATATAAGAGTCACGCGATAGAAAAAGAGGCAAGTTGTATGTGAATATAACTGTTGGTAATTAGCGCTGTGCGACCTGAATTGCATTTTATTGTGTGGTAGCAAGAGTCAGTATTTATTCAAATCATTTTGCAGAGTGAATCTTCAGTACTTGTACTATTATGTATTCTGTGGTGGCGCTTGCGACCACTAGGCCAACGAAGCATTGGTTTGCCATTCATTAACATAAAAAAGCTTAACATAACTTGCCATCCCATTTTCAATCTTATGTCCTAGCATAATAAAATCTTCACCACAAGGGAAACACTAATAGGAAAATAACGAGAAAACACTGAGCGAACGAAAGCTAAGCTCTTTCAAAATAAAAAACCATTCATTCGCATTTAGAGGAAGACCAGCTTATCTACGCATTTAAAAATGAGAGAATTTATACATAATATCTTCTTTAGAAAAGTCTTAAGAAAGAAGAAAGTAGGTAATGAAAATGTTGCTTCATTTTTATTCGAGGTAGCCACGAGTTGCACGCTAAAGCGGCGCGCGTCTTGCGACAACAAACGTAGAAAAAACATACAGCCGATCGATTCTGTAAAAATATCACCGTAAAACTTAGGTGAAGTGAGCTGTCAATAGTGTTAATCCCTAGCATCCTGCCGGTCGATTTGTGACAGTGACAGCTCACTTCACGCTCACTTCACCTAAGTTTCACGTTGATCTTTTTACAGAATCGACCGACAGAAGTTGTTTAGAACATGCAAGTCATGGCGACGCGGCTTGCGAAGCGACGGACGAAAACTGTATCGCTTGTCATATCGCTCGAGACAGTGAACGGAACCATAAAGGTATGATCTCGAAGAACTGCACGCGGCATTGCTGCCTCGTCACTACTGGTCCCCATACATTTTCTATAGGTTTATATGAGATTACATTCCGAGCAGTTCCATAGCAGCAATGCTTCGCCACATTGCTGCTATGGAACTGCCGCGTGGCAGTGTCGCCCTGCCGCACGGTAGATCGAAAATCGGCTGTAGAAGACATAGGATCTCGATGTCTTAAATGTTATTTTTTTTGCTGGAAATGACTTCTGCCGATCATTACTGTTCTATAAAATTTCATATGAAGTAATTGTGTGCACAAATGGAAGAGTTATAATTTTTATAAGAAAAAAATGTATGGAGCTGACATGAAAAATGAGAATATCTCTGGAATCGCTAGGATTGCCATTATATCCTTGCACACTGTTATAGTACTATTTATTTGTGAATTTTTGACATACTTAATATTGCGGCATCAATTGCGATTTTTTTTTTTTTAATCGTCAAAATAAAAAAATAAAAAATGTTTATGATATGTACATTTTAATGCTTAAATATGGCTATACCAAGTGTAACTTACAATATTTTTTATGCTTAGACCAAAACATTCTAAGAAATCACAAAGTCGTATTACCTACTTATTTGAAATGACATGGTAATTATGAATTACATAATATGTAATCTTGTCTAATGCCTCAAGTCCACATTAGCTAATGATTAATAAAACTTAATACCTATATACCTACCTGTTAAAAGGATACGTACCATAATGAGGGTAATTAGATAAACGTGATCATTAGTCAATAACAATAAATGGTAAACTATTGTATGATTAAAAATAAAAGCAAATTATTAAAAAAAAATATTAACTTAACCTAACCTAACATAAACAATAAAAGTTAACTTATTTTATACTTCGTCACCATCAGAATCCACTTCAGAATCAGGCTCTACAATAGATATAACTTCTAAGAACTCTGTCGGAGCTTCCTGATCCTGAAGTTTCAGTAGTTCTACTGTTTCCTTAAAGTATGTCTGCCTCTTGTGGGCATTTAATTTTGGTCTTGTGGAAGAAATTAGAGGATCAGAAGAGACGATAAGCATATTGAGGATATCCTCGTTTGATGCTTGTCTACTCTTTTTCCTCGAATGGTGTTCTCTGAACCTCCTAAAGTCTTTGTTTCGGGCCTCTGAAGCTTCTTCCGAAAGACTTCCAATTGGTACAATAGCATTTTCTGCAATTATGTCCCCTCCGTGAATCAACAATTTGTGGACGGTTGATGACATGTAGTACCAATCGTACAGTTCCACGTATTTTTCAGCGGTTGTTCTAGCGTATTCTTTAAATTTCGGCACGTCTACAATCTCTCCAGATGTGATAGCTTGCAGAATCACAGCAAATCTGCGTATTAGGTCTTCATCTAATCCAGTGATCGCTGCAGTTTTATCAGGAAATTCAAAAAACCGCCTTGCCGTGTTCCCGTCGTTAGTTGTGCCTGATCCTTGCTTAACGATGTCAATCAAAAGGTTGAGATCATCTTTGAATCGATCTTGAATGAGTTTTTTTCGTGAATGCAATAACTCTTGATGACCTTCTCCTCTTGCAGACCACTTTTTGAAGTCGAGATGATACGCTATGTGTAGAAGACATTCCATCACATGCGGGCATTTTTTTTTTTTTTTTTTTTGAGGGTGGGAAATTATCAAATAACTTCTCCCGTTCTGGGCGGAGCGGGAGGGCGTGTCAGACTTTTACTGACTAAAACCCACCCGTGTTCCTTCCGTTGCCTGTGTGCCGGGGTCGCGATATCCCTTTCAGACAAACCCGCAACCCCGGCAGGCATTGGCCCTTCCGGACCCCGTCAGTTGGTGCTGACATCTCTTTGAGGCGCGCGTGGAACACAACGCGCCGTCGACCCGGGCCTGGTCCCTATCGGACGGCGAGCTACCCATTGCTCACCGTCCGCAAGCCCGCGCCTACGGTGGCCGGAAGTCGGCTCGCGACTCCCGACGCGACCCAACGCGGCATGAAGTGATGATAATCCGAACTCATACACACCAGAAGAAATGGTTTTTGACGCAATGAAATCTAACTTATTCATTTCTGTAGGCTTAGCCAAACACAGGTAGCAGGCCGACTTTGTGATTTCTTAGAATGTTTTGGTCTAAGCATAAAAAATATTGTAAGTTACACTTGGTATAGCCATATTTAAGCATTAAAATGTACATATCATAAACATTATTTATTTTTTAATTTTGACGATTTTTTTTTTTAAAATCGCAATTGATGCCGCAATATTAAGTATGTCAAAAATTCACAAATAAATAGTACTATAACAGTGTGCAAGGATATAATGGCAATCCTAGCGATTCCAGAGATATCCTCATTTTTCATGTCAGCTCCATACATTTTTTTCTTATAAAAATTATAACTCTTCCATTTGTGCACACAATTACTTCATATGACATTTTATAGAACAGTAATGATCGGTAGAAGTCATTTCCAGCAAAAAAAATAACATTTAAGACATCGAGATCCTATGTCTTCTACAGCCGATTTTCGATCCACCGTGTGCCGCCGCGGTAGACCAGTAGTGCGGCGTTCATCACAGCGATAACACGTGAATATTGACAACTGTTGAGAAGTAAACCACGAACAGCAGTGCCGCGTTGTTCGAAATCATACCTTAAGGGTACGCTAGTCGGTCATTCCTCTATACAAACGTAGTATGGTGATTACTCGTTCGTTTGACGGTGTACGTTCAAACCTAATACGTATTTCAATTTGTTTTGTCATTAAATTTGTTGTGAATTGGAAAAAATATATTGGTTTGGAACCTACGAGCGTTGAAACTTCCATATTTCAATACTAATTTTAACTCGTCTTTGACCGCAAATAAATATCTTGTGTAGTAAAAAAATTGCAAAGTAGAAACCGTACAGGTATTGGAAATTTATTCAAAAGTTTAAATAATTTTATTTTGAGTATATACATCCAGGAGTTTTTCCATAATATCTATACGCCCAAAAGTCTGCTCATGAAATTTTACGTGTTCGTTTTCGTTATAAATCATCGTCTATTTTACTAAATAAATAAAAACTGGATAAATAAATACTTAATAAATAAATAATTAGCATGCATATTAGTCTCGCCCACCAACGAGTTCGAGCCGTCGATGAGTGCACCCTTAAGTGTAAAGCGAATGTGATTAGCAAACTGAACTCTCTTTCGTATCGACATTAAATAAAAGAATACATCAAGTCGTAGTAAAAATTACCAGAATGGCAGAAGAGCCAACTTCTCCAGAATGCAAATTCAACAAAATCTGTTGACAGTTTCCTAGGTCTTCCACAGCTTATAACCATCCACATTCATATCCCACATAACGAGGTTTAGATGTACTGATCGCGTTCAGTTTCATTGATGAAATTCGCCCTAAGTCTCTGTACATTACAGACAAAACCAAATACCTAAAAAATCTAACTTCATTAAACACGTTTAATTACTGCACATCTGTCTAACAGTAATCATTTAGCAATTAAAATCCCCAGGGTAGAAACTAGGTAGGTACTTATTAAAACCTCATTTTACAATAATAAAAATGTGTCAATTATACAATTTCCGCGGCGGAGTTGCAAGTGCAACCCTAACAAGCTTAAGCGCTCAGGGTTGGCACCAATTTTCAGTTCAAATAAACAGAGAACATGCTAATTTAGAACATTTTAATTTTAATTTTATTTTATTTTATTCTTACTGAACAAGACAGTTGTGCTGCTGGGGAGTTTGTTGCGCTACTTCTTCTTCCCAGCTACAGCACAAGGAAGTGGTAAAGGGTGGTCGTTTTTGGGGACAGTCTTATGTAAGTTTGACGTTCGAAAAATGCCAATTATCAGCCTAGTTTGAATAAATGACTTTTAAATTTTGTATTGACTGCGGCAGGTAAAAAAGTAAAGAGATTATCATCATAATCAGATAGAGAGTAACTTCCACTTAACAAATGTCCGCTGGCAGATACTACATAGAACGTTAACAAAAGCATGACGTAGGCAAATAGTGGCTGGATAAGATAAGAACAAATACAATGTGAGAGATGACAATAAATGAAAACACTGGCAATACTAATGCGTAGGAATATTTTGAAACTATCAAAAACATCCTAACATCAAAATAAAAAAATGTTTTTTAATCAAAATAGGTACTAAACTAGTTGCGCCCCGCGGTTTCATACGCATAAGTCTCGATTCCGTGGGAATATCGGGATATAAAGTATTCTATGACCTAACCCAGGTCATGTCTAGCCATGTGTCAAATTTCATCCAATTCCGTTTACGAAGTTTAATTTATTGCTGTATGGTCGGGTATAAATCCGTTAAAAAAAACTTTGGTCTCTTTCGACGAATCTTCGCTGTATTCGCCTATTGATTGATACTGTAGAATATTTTTTTAAACACTTTTATTTAAGAGGCTTACAACAGCTAAAGCGCGGTCACTGTCGGACTGCATAGAAATGAAAGAGAAGCGCGATGACACGACGCAGGTAATTTATTGCAAAATATGAAGCAGTTAGCGATTTACAAAAAATCTGTTGATTGGACTGGAAAATTAAAACACTATTATGCTAATATGTAGCTTGTAGAATAATCTGACAAAAACTCAGAATGATTGCATGTAAATTAATATGATTTTTAATCGTTAAAAGAAATTTTTAGAGGTATCTTCATGATTTTTTTCTATCGTATCAAATTAGTTGTATTATGTTTTCAACACACTATCATACTAGCATATATCCTGAAGAATATCATATATTTTTTTGATTTTGTTTACTGCAGTGGATCATATTCTTTTAGGCATTATAAAACTTGCGTTTAGGTACGTTTAGGTCCTGTAGTCCCCTTAAAAGCCTACAAATAGATTACTAGATTTCTCATTTGAAGACGTCATCATCATTGGCAGTCTTGTTACACCCACTGCTGAGTTCGTTCTCCCGTGCCATGCTTCCCTGGTCTGTGCGCGTTTTATCCAAGTCGACCCCGCAATCTTCTGCAGCTGATGACGTTTTTAATTAAAATTTAATTTTGAAAAACTATCCTTCGCCAACCCTAACGATCGTCTAGGGTTGCCAAGAATTCATTACGAGCTCATTATGAGCGGAGAAGTTGCCAGCTCACTACAATAGCGCATTAGTCGACGAACGCGAAAAGAACGCTGGAAATCCTTTTACAAAACCGTTTTTGTATGAAACTGTTAGGTAGTTTGTTTCCAAACTGAATTGGTTTTCTTTAATTAATTTAATTTTGCTGGGTTTTAGGTTTCTTTTAAATGATTTTTAAAATATTTTAAATTATTTATTGTGTTTGCGTGGAGTTTCGAAGAAAATTGGTGAAAATAACTACCTACTCGTATTTGTACCCAGTTTACCTGAAAAACTAGTTTTCTCTTTTGTCAATTTTCCTCTTGTTTTAATCAATCTGCCCAGCCTTTTCCCAACAATTTCGGGGTCGGCTTCTAGTCTATCCAGATACACCTGAATACCAGTATTTTACCTGGATAATTTTCCTCTTGTTTCATCGACACAAAAAATACAAAGGCACGTTTTATTTAAAGCGCATTTATAAATATCAAGTATTTTTAAACTAAGGGTAAAGGTGTTGTAAAAAGGTGAATGATCAATAGTGAACTTTCAACCCTAACCCAACGTCCTATTCAACAGCGATCGTCGCGTCAATATGTAACCTTTTTGTTCGGAACACGAAAGCGCGCCCTCTGTCGGCGCGACCACGCGTTCAGATTCACCGATCAAAAAGTGACATAAAATTGTATGCTAATTTGCATTCATATTTTGAAACAGTCACGCATACAATCAAAATTTAACTTTGGTATATTATGATCTTCTTCTGCCCATGTCCAAGACAGTTACGTAATTGTAACATTTTCACTCGATTCATTTTCATTCGAAAATAATGTCTGTTGGGAATCCAACACAACACCTTGCACGCGTTTTGCACGCGCAGAGCTGAGGTGCGGCGCGACGGCGACACGGCTCGGCCCGATGACCACTCGCTTCCACGGACTCCACCGCGCCGGACGATATTCCTCACTTATTTTATTGTTTGTCCGGGACACTTTATAACTTGTTATAAGCACGGCAATAAACCATTGCCTAAAAATACAGTTCACTCTTTTATTGCTCATCGCGCTAACATGCCTATTTTTAAAGATTATTTAAATAAAATCAAGATTACTCTGCTTGTTTGTCTAAAATAAGTATTCACAGTAAGAAAACATAATTTATTATCCAGCCACAAGATATTTTTTCTCTAGATCGATTATTACTTAAAAACGAGAATTACGCCATTTAGTTCCGTGCTCAAACACGATCAAAGAGCGCACGCGATATTCAACTTTATTACTTATGAGATAGCGTTGAGTACATAGTGGAGTGGCGGGCAGCATGGGGGCGGAGGTTGCGTGGAAACTGTCTTTAGAGTGTGGTCTTAATGCAACGCGTATTCGTGCGACCATCGCTTTTAAATAGGACGCCTTAAGTATTTCAAAATGTTTAAAGGACAATTTAAAAACCTCAAATTCTAAGAATCTATAAGCTAAAAGGCAGAGGTGTACTAGTATCCCCACATTTCGCCGGTTATGTTTAAGTAAGTCCCATATAATAGGCGGCGAGCTTATTGCCATCAACCGAGCACAGACCTCTGCCTAACCCCTAGAGAATTACAGGATTTTATGACATGTTCTATAACCTAAAACGATCCTTTTGAGAAACCTATTTGCTTAAATACAGCTCGCTCTTGACCAAGATTTTCTTTTTAATTAAATGAATTGGTACTGGCTTTGGATTAAAATAAGCAGTTTTTCAAACTGCAATCTTGCAGTCGACCGGAATTCAACGAATGCTTATAAATAAGCCAATACTCTCAAACTCAAAACTCAAAGCATTTATTTCAAATAAACCAATTACAGGTACTTTTGAATTGTCAAGGGGTCGGTCAGTCAGAAAGATGAAGCTAGTTGCCCATTCCAAAGCGTAGTAGGTCCCTATGGAGAAAAACGGGCAAGAAACTCCACGGACACTCTTTTAAATCAAAATATTGTTACAAAATATTGGTTACTTCATTCATGTTGAAATTATACATGTGAGAACAATGTAGAGACGTTCACTTCAAAAGCGTCCGTAATAAAAAGATAAAAACAATTCAAAAATTAAAATAACCCATGACACCATGTTAGTTAATACTAAGATGTAGTCATCACCACTACAGTACGACACAACTTAGATGTAGCATTTGAAAATTTACATATATTAATTTAAAAAAAAAAAAAAAATCTGAGGGTGGTAATTTAGCGGGAGGGTGTGTCAGACTTTTACTGACTACAACCCACCCGTGTTCCTTCCGTTGGCTGTGTGCCGGGGTCGCGATATCCCTTTCGGACAAACTCGCAACCCTCGCAGGCATTGGCCCTAACGGACCCCGTCAGTTGGTGCTGACATCTCTTTGAGGCGCGCGTGCAACACAACGCGCCGTCGACCCGGGCCTGGTCCTTATCGGACGGCGAGCTACCCATCGCTCACCGTCCGCAAGCCCGCGCCTACGTTGGCCGGAAATCGGCTTGTGACTCCTGACGCCCGGGGTGTCTCCTGCGGCGACTAGGGGCGCGAGGGCACGAATCTTGCCTCTCCCTCACGCGTCTCCTTCTCCTTCGCGAGCATTACTGCTTCGCAGAAGGAAGTGACGGCCTCCCATGCACTCTCGCTCCAAATTGGTTATATGACTTAACAGGTTTGCGTAAAGATCATCTTCACCTAAAGCAGTTATAAATATTGGTGATTTTGAAGGGCGCACTCAGTTCAGATGGTGATCGGATTTTGCCGACCTCTTTATAATTTCTTTGTACTAACACAGATTAATACAGATGGTTCATTCCTCAAAATCACTTAAAAGGCCATGCACGAAATTGATTGATTTTGATCAATTTTGTTCATTAGTTGTGAGAAAGGGAAAAAGAATTTAAACAAAGCTATTTGTAATTTGAATAGTTGAGTTCTTTGTGTTGCATGTGGCTACAAGGATTTTTTCAAATAAGTGGAATTCATGAAAAATCACAAATAAACGCAACAAGTTTTACGAAAAATGACGCGACGCTGACGTTTGATCACTGTTTTACAAGACTCTACTTTTGATTTTGATCATTTAAAAATACGGTTTAATCACGAGTTTTTTTTATTATAATAAGCTAACATTTAAAAATATAATCAACATCATTGTGACAATGAAGTGCAAGGTCGCGCAGCGCTAATTACATACAGTTATCCTATAAGTTACATATACCTAGAAGTTGCCTCTCTTTCTATCGCTTAACTCTTATATCTTCTGACTGCGTTACGCTCACTGAATTGGCCCGACAAAACGAGCCCGCCACGCACTTGTAGCTTCGTGCCTAAAATGCGGAGTGCGCCTTCTGTACTATTCTGTGGTACTAATGAGTACAAACGTATAGATTTTCAATACTGCTCGGACCAATTCGAGAAAAAAGAATGAGGTACTGAG
Organism: Agrochola circellaris; assembly: GCA_914767755.1. Classification (NCBI taxonomy): domain Eukaryota; kingdom Metazoa; phylum Arthropoda; class Insecta; order Lepidoptera; family Noctuidae; genus Agrochola; species Agrochola circellaris. The sequence goes on along the minus strand of OU611850.1, from coordinate 5,635,765 downwards.
ATACTGCTTTCCACAATTTAAAAAAGAACAAACCTGATTCTTTATTTCCTCTTTCTTTTTGAAAAAAATAAACAATAGACCTCGTTTTAACCGGGTATTATAATATTGGATTGTGCCTCTGACAGGAGCAATTAAAATAAAATGAACGAAAATTTTTGTTTCCCAGGAAAGTTTAAATTTCATTTCCAGGACTTTTAGACTGTATTTAAACATGAACTGAACAGTAACTAAACCACAAAAAGTTGTTCTGAACAACACGGTTTAATCACGAGTTTTTTTTTATTATAATAAGCTAAATTTTTACTGCTGAATAACATATTTCTCAATAACCCTTCACTGAACTTGATCCTCAGCTAGTGACATCCATGTATACCAGCCACCCTATAAGTTATGTTCCACCATGTTCTATCAACTATTGATAAGAGGTGTCTCTTGTCAATCAATGTTCTCGGGTGATACTTGCGAACCCACTACTGAAAACGTCCTCCTTTTGTGCCATGCTTCCCTGGTATGTGCGAGTCTCATCGGTGATTGACCTACAACCAATGAACCACTCACGAAATAAAAATAGCGTCAATCGACCTTAGCCTTGTTTGGCCGAAGGGTTGGGCAGACATGTACACCGACATTTCGCTATATTTACTTAGCCTATTGCCATTCAGGCACAAGTTCAGACTCCGGACTGGTACTAAGAAATTCCTTAAAGAAAAACCCGATAACACTTTGCCCACAACATTAACAACATTACATTATTCTCCAGTAAAAAGTGCGAAAAGGTCTATGTTCCCGATGTATAAAATATTGAGGTTTCGGCGCCTCCGCCATTTTTTTCCGAAACCGGAGCGATCAAAACACAGTTATTTGAGGGTTAGAAAAAAAATATCGCTATTTAACAGACTGGTGTTTTGTATCGTAAAAGAGATGAAGGGTTTTTGTTGAAAAAGGGGTCAAAGTAGTAGATACTGTAATTTATTTGTAAGCGTCGTTTTAGAGGTTTTTAAAAAGGCTTACCAGATTTAGTTCTCCTATTTGATATAACTACTTAGTATTTTAATCCCTTACTGAGCTTTTTGTAAGCCTACTTTGAAAGGTCTTCATATTCTACTAGCCATAAACATACTCCGGCTTTCAATAAAATAAAGAGAAATTGGACCAAAGCATTTTGAACTACCTCGGTTTTTGTGAAATCATTTCGCTATTATAAATATGTAAGGTTGTATGTTTAGGTGTACGGATTCTTATACAATTTTGTACACAGATAGTTTATAACCTGGATTAAAGGTATCTATAGATATAGGACATAGGATATAGATAAAGGACAAGATACTTTTAATTTCGATACATTCCCGTGGGATATTTTCCGACATCCACCGGGGCGAAGCCGCGGGGAAAAGCTAGTAAGGATTAAAATAGACTGTATAACTTTACTTTACACTATTTAAAACGAGAAAACCATCCATTGACGTCTTTAAGAAGGTCAAAAACTACAGAAAACAACATATAATCCTTGCACACCTCGTCGGTTCGTACATAAATACATAATATTTACCTAATTCTGCCATTGCGGTGCTGAAATATCTATAGTACGTGATAGAACACCTCCATGCAATCCACCTGTTTAGATTCCGAACTCATGCATCTATTCATTCATGCAAGCCTGGTGAATACAAATATGCATCTGGCTTTCTTATAGAACAGTGTGCTTACTTCTCCGGGGCACTATTGCTATCTCTTACGAGTATTATTAAGAACTGTGTAACTTGGCGAAGAATACCCCTCATACCATGGACCGCCAAGAGAACGAACAAATCTATTCTCCAACAACTACGCATAAGAGATAGTTTATCCACGATCTGATACCAAAGGATTCTCGGTTACTTTGGTCACATTGCCCGTCGGGAACCGGATAGGAAAAGACCTCGCGGCCGGCTACCTAACCGCTGGTCAGACCAAGTAACCGCCCTCACTGGACCCTCTGTTACGAACGACCTGAGAGAAGCGAAGAACTGAACGAAGTGGAAGCACATCATATATAAAGGCATGAAGTATTTTCAGGAACACGACCTTCAGTAATGAAGTACGCAACCAAGAAGAGATTATTAAGATAGATAGTAAATTGATTCAGGCGTGACCTCCTAATCCATCATAAAAAGTCATATAAAATCCTGGAAGAAATCGACACGTGTTTCATTCACCTCTCAACGAGGCATTCTCAGGATTACGATTGATTTGTCGCGAACCCGAACACAGCGTGTTGCCACGCCGAGCGCCGGGTGCAGAGACTAGCGCGGTCCGGCGCTTACAGGGTTTTTAATGACTTTTTAGGAATAGTTAAGCGGAAAAGGTTACTAAATATATCAACGTCTACCGTATTTTTTTCAATATTATAAAACTTAGGTAAAGTAAGCTTGATGTGAGTTGTAATGTCAATTACTAGCATCAGTCGATCCATTCTGTAAAATTCTCACCGTGAAGAGTGAGGTGAAGTGAGCTGTCAATAGTGTCAATCCCTAGCATTAGGTGCAATGATAGCTCTGGCTTTCTCTCTTTGCTGGTGAGATGTTTACTGAATAGCACGGCTGGTGATGACAGCTCACTTCAAGCTCACTTCACTTAAGTTTTATAGATGTGTCGGTCGATTCTGTAAAAATATCATCGTGAAACTTAGGTGAAGTGAGCTGTCACTGTCACAAATCGACCGGCAGGATGCTAGGGATTAGCACTATTGACAGCTCACTTCACACTCACTTCACCTAAGTTTCACGGTGATATTTTTACAGAATCGACCGGCTGTAGTAGAATAGATCGGCAGAGGAAGTAACAGAGGTTGCATGTAACTTCCTGGTAGATTTACCGATTTAAACCGTAGCATTAAATCTTTCAACTCTTTCTTGCTTTGCAAGTTCGTGAAAATAACTTTTTCATTTGTGTATACAGATTTGTTTATTACTTTTAGATTATAGCGTCACCAGGATACTAGCGAAAAATGCGTTGGCAAACTCACAAGCAAATTAAAATGGCATACGACAAAAATTGCAGCAACAGATTTCTTTTCCTTGTTTACTGTAAAAAAATCGGTTCGAATAAAACCCCAACTGGGAAATAAAGCTATATTTTTCAAATATATTTCGTCGATATACCAAAAAAGTCGTAAAAACGCAGTTAGATCGAAAATATTGCAAAACAAAAACATGCTAACGTGGCTGCTGCCAATATACTTTTAATTGACGTATTTTCAAACTTGAACGTTTCGATTGAGTATTGATTTTTTAATTTGTATTTTATACGCAGCGCAAAAACCGTTGATTAAATTTTGAATCTTTATTGAAAGCACAGTATTCAACTTCACACAGTCAAAACAGGCGTGATATTATGTTTTATAGTTTGACGGAGACCGCTGTACCGCGCTTTAGGTATGTGCGCGGCGAGACGTGTGGGTAATACAGGCTGCTCATTCGTCAACGCTGCCCCGCCTCGCCACGAATTCCTAAGGCGCGGTACAGTGGTCTCGGTCAAACTATAGCACTTGCAGTATTCAACTTTATGTATTTTATGTACACACAACAAAACTCAAAGTATGCAGGCCAAGTATAATTACATTTTCGTGTTATGTGTTATTATTGGTTTTTCCATCAGGAAATTCGTAGTAGCTGGCCGGCTTCTGGAGTTGTGCCCGGTTAGTGGCAATATTCTCGCCCGCCCTCAAACGTGGGATCAAAAATACCTATTTCCTACTACTCTGCTTGCCCTTGTGAAATATGTTGAGAGTGTGAGTATTTACACATTCTTTGACAAAGCTTGTCTAAGTGAGTCTTAAATATTTAAAAACATGGCGCACGTAACTACAATGAAAAATGTCTGTAAACTGGAAAGTTTTTAATTATTCTTAAAAAAAAATGGTTTGATCCTTATTTAGAGCAAGCATGATAGCGCATATTCCATACTCAGTAGATCTAAATTCCTTCATGATAAAAAAATAATAGTTTTGAATTTAGTAACCGTTATTTACATTCAAAATTGGAATACTGCCCAATACACGGCGATGGAGCAATACGGTACGATCTGGACTCAAAACCGCATTACATACATACCCAAAACTAGTTGACGTGTTAATCTAACTTAAAATAACAAGGTAACTGCAGTGTTTCCGCAATATCAAAGTAATATTACTGCACTGTACGGAAATGTGATACTTTCCCAGCTCAAAGTATTACACAGAATAAGAATACGCCCAGGTGCGGTGAAAACCCGCTTAGGAAAGATGTAATTATAGAGCTTGTCATAAAACCGCAATAAGTACACTACACTATTTCCTGTGATAAGGTTTTAACCAAAATTTTATTAAAAAACGTGGATAAAATTATGTCTGACGTTCCTGTGGCGATAAAGTCTCTTTCCTTTACGAGACCGATTTAGATTTAAGCCTTCGCCAATTTTAAAATTGGTGATACATCGCTATTATATCTTGTTGTTATTGAGGAGCAATGGTGGCCCAGCAGTATCGCCCCCGACTTACAAGTTTGTAGATCGTGAGTTAGAACCCAGGCAGGCAGGCGAGAGTGCATGGGAGGCCGTCACCTCCTTCTGCGAAGCAGTAATGCTCGCGAAGGAGGAGGCGGAGCGCGCGAGGGAGAGGCAAGAGTCGCACCCTCGCCCCCCTAGTAGCCGCAGGAGACGCCCCGGGCGTCGGGAGTCGCAAGCCGACTTCCGGCCACCGTAGGCGCGGGCTTGCAGACGGTGAGCAATGGGTAGCTCGCCGTCCGATAGGGACCAGCAGTGCTATTCTGTAACCATCTCACCGTGAAAACTTAGGTGAAGTGAGCGCGGAGTGAGCTGTCATTCCACAGGGATTGACACTATTGACAGCTCACTCCACCCAAGTTTTCACGGTGAGATGTTTACAGAATAGCATGGCTGTATTGGATTCACCCAAGATCAACTTAGACGAAGCATAAATTTGTAAATTTTCATTCAATAATTTAAATTTTACGAATGTATTTGGTTATACGACTTTACAAGTTATTGCGTTTTCGTAAAGACCATTTTCACCTAAAGTAGTAATAAAGATTGGTGATTTTAAAGGCGCACTCAGTTCGGATGATGATCGGTTTTACGAACTTTGCCGATACTACATCTAAGTTGTGTCGTACTGTACCTACTTTGTTAAAAACAAAGCTTTTTAATAATTATTGTATCTAAATAAAACGACTAGGGTACCATACCTCGTCGTCGAACGCGTCGGGGTCCGCCATCTTGTGTTAACTGTCACTCACAACGTCACTGACGCACTGCGCACACGCACTAGACTTACGTCACATACAACGGATCATTGTATTCACACCACACTTATGTTCCTGAAACAATGAAAAGATAACGTCAGAAGGTTTAAGATAAAAATACTTTTAGTAGCTTTAGTATATGTTTCCACTACATCTCAGCGCCATTTATTCCTAGAGAGATGTTAAAACATATTTAGCAGTTATTAGTGGACATTCGTTTCGATAAACAAATAATAGCATAGTTTTCGTAACGACTGTTTATTATAAATACGGGGTAAATTATTGCTAATTGCATAAAATGGCTATAACGCCGCGTTCTAATAGAAAGCGATCGTCGCCGTCATATTAAACAAAAACTAAGCTATTTTATTTTCGCGTTTCTTTCTACTTTGGTTAATGTACTATCACTGTCATGCATATCTAACCATTTTGAAAACAAAATCTCGTGCACACGATTACCTCATCTGTTTATCACCCCTTTTTTGTAAGTAAGCGTTAATTAGCAGCCGAGCGCTGCGAGCAGGAACAGTTTATCCTACCACCGAACAAAAAGTGACATATGAAAGCGACGATCGCCTTATATTAGACTGGACGTGGCCTTAATAATTTACCTCTTTGTTATATTGTACAGTCGCGCACAGTCTTCGCAGATCTCGTATTTGCGCAACGACCGATTTCTATTAGGACGCGGGGTTACAAGAAAAAAATATAAATAATAAATGACATGTGTCAATCTGCTAAACAATTAATTGCACTGGTGTAGGTACACGTACTATCGCGGACACGCACATCTGAACACCGTAAGGACTATTCCTGCTTGCAGCGCTCGGCAGCCGCTATAGTAACGCTTACCTACAAAAAAGGCGTGGTAAATAGATGTGGTCATGGTTTGCACGGGATTTTGTTTTCAAAGTGGTAAGATATGCGTGACCGCGATAGTACATGAAGCTAAGTAAAAAGAAACGCGAAAATAAAATAGCTTAGTCGTTGATTAAAAGTTATTGCAAAGAGCTTTGATAAAGAAAATTCCTACTTCTATTCACCAGCCCGACACGGTTTCTTATCTATGTAAGTATTAAAAGTATTCAGACCTCGCATAAATTGATGTTTACTAATATTTTGTTTCATTTTAACTTTCATTATAATATAAACCTGCTGAGTTTCTTTTTAATATTTTTCTTCCAACATTTTTATGTTTTTTTAAAGGTAGGTACCTAACCTATACTTAATTAGTAATTTTCAATCATTCGTGACATAAAAAACTATATTTCTTACGACTTGTAAGTATTAGAAAAAAAAGTTACACTTCGTTCTTAAAAAAATCGAACCTCTAATATTTTTTTTGCGCTCGTAAATTTTTTGTTAAACACTCTGATACAATGATTGCGCCTCTTTTTATGATTCCAATTTTGGTGTCCTAAAAATACTGAATAGCCAAGTAACTGCGACCAACTCGGATGTAGCGTGGTTGATCACAGTCCAACCTAACCTTACCCGTTTGGTCGGGGTACTGTGCTGTACGGTAAAGTAACTTAGTTATTGCGACCAACTGTGAGAAAAGGCCGGCAAGTTAAAAAGAGTGTCAATTATTTAAAAAAGTGTCCATCATTAGAAGGTCAATAAGTGTTTAGAGGCTCAGTTAAATATTTCCCTTTAAAAAAACCAGGACCTTTTCTTTAAAAAAAAGGAAATAGTTACTTTATACTTGGTGATCCGTTTTTCAAAGCTAAATACAATTAGTTAGAGATGAAGAAATTAACGAAGGGTTTAAATTATATCAAAGGGAAGGAAGTAGACCAGTCAAGTGGTCGCTTTTCTTCAAATTTATAGCAACGTGTTTTGGGACGGAGATTAAATTGCGACTAATTTGTTACAAGGTTTTATTTTACTGTTATTAACCGACTTTAAAAAAGGAGGAGGTTCTATGTTCGACTGTATGGAATAAAAAACATTTTTTTTCTTTAATTTCTCCATGATACTTTTTACTTGGAGGAAGCTCGCGAAGTATTCACAATTTTTTTATTAACTTCGCTTGGTTAGATTTTGAGTTAGCTAATAGTATTTTTTTCCATTTTGTGTATGTTGATGATGTTATAATAACTTCCTGTCACTGTTATTTACATAGCAAATGGTGCTACACGAATTTGTGTGGGGCAACGAAATAGTGAAAAAAAAAAAACATTTCTACAAAAAAAAACGACTTAAAAAAAAACAATCATTACACGTTTTGTAGTGCTTTGTGCGCAAAAAACCCATTTTTTGGGCATTAATAACAAATTATGTAAAAAAATTAACCACTTGATAAAAACAAAAGTAACAAACTTGAGCAGTTATTTTGAGAGGACCATAAACTGAAAGCAGGTATAACCATAAGCTGGTCAAACTGTAAAACAATATTATTAAAAGAACCAGACACACTCTTAACCTACTTAGCCCAACAATAACAGCTCATACGTCCATAAAACATAAAATTAAAACGACCAATCAAAACGTGCTCTCAAAGCCACAACCTAAAACAAATGAGGACAAAATTAATTTGAGAGTTTGCGCAAAGCTGAGGATTATGAACAAAGAAATTTAATTAAAAAGACTTAAGGATACCTATCGTTAAGTACGCCAGTTGTGGCCCTTGTATAGCGGGTTTGTGTTAGTAATTTATGCATCCGACTGTACGTTATGTTTTTTTTCTTGTACTTTTCTTGTTCACGGGCGTCGTGGCTAAGCAGTTACTGCCGCACGAGTCGATCTTCAACGTTGAGCAACGCTTGCCGAGGTCGGCCCGTGGATGGGTGACCATCCATAACATACCGAGACACTTGCGTGACTAGGAAAGCACGTTAATGAGTTGGTCCCGGCTGTCATTCCTAGATATTTGGCAGTCGTTTCGGGTACCTACACAGAAGTCCGAAAGTCTGACGACCAGTTACCAAGGGGTATCGTATTAAAGTATCTGGGTTGTGGAGGTCAGATAGGCAGTTGCGCCATGTAAAATACTGGTATCCAGTAAGTAATAATAAAAAACTAAAAAGGAGCATTTAAAAAATAACAGAATAATAACGACCTGTGCGATGCCAAAAAGGCTCCTATCTCAGCATAATGCGGCGATATTACAGGTTACTGGATTTTTTTGTACAATTCACTTTTTTTTTTTTATAAAATATTTAGACTTTTTACCTTACTTATAACATCGCTTTGGATGAATCTGGAAAGTGTTATAATTGTGATTTGAATAAATAAATATGTAATAATACTCGTAACTTAACAGCAAAAAATAAAATAAAAATAGTCGAGAGGTGTCGTCCGACACCCGCTTGGAACGAAGTTCCTTTCTCTGTGTGTTATGTATTCAATAAGTCCCAATAAAATTAATTAATATCGTTTGAGAGAACAAAAGTTCTAGACAGAAAAAAGTGCAACATTTTGACCGTCACGACAGTCAAGCACTTTTTTCGGTTTAGCTCTCATTCGACAAGTGTGCAGTGTACTCGTACAACGTGCGATAACGAACTTCGTTCGCACAAACTAATTTAAGTCCGCAATCGAATTCACAACCAACAGCCAAACGGCCAACAATTGTAGATTGGCCCCAAAGTGACAGCAAACATTAGCCGTCAATACACGACACACCACTAAAGCAATAACGACTGACATGAGTATATGACAGCCAATCGGTTGGCTGGTTGATGACGTGATTGCAAATTACTAGATCAGACATAATAACCAACCGTATGTAGGTACATAGTTTGATTGTAACGATCAAATTAGTGGTTGAAAATTATTGGCTGTTTGCTGTCAAATGGTTTGGGGACATCCTGTATAGTATAATTATGGCTGGATTTAATAATACAGGTAATGAAGTACGTCAGTAGCGAGACATCTAAGTGGTTGAAGCTAGAATGGATCCGTGGCATCATTAAAAAGATGCTTTGTCGTTTAATTTATAGATTTTGTAACTAGGAATCCATTTTACAAAGGAGCCATTAAAACATCAGGCGGGAAATCTAGTTACGGACTGAAGCAACAGTTATGAAGTCGAAACTTGAATGAAGTATCACTCTTATCTCAAGTGATGCTTGGTCATCGATGACAAAGGAGGAGAGGAAGGAAACTTGTGCTCAGATTATGTAGATAAGTATTTACAAAACAGCTTTGAGCAACATCTCGATAATTAATTTGCCTGAAATAGCTTTCAAACACTCTCTTGAACTTTCAGACTAATTCAAGGAAGTCATTCTGACTCGAAGGACCAGCCGACCCATTTCATAATGACTAAATGGAACTAAAAACACCCTCTTTTAGTAAAATGGTGTAACAAGTCTTATGTTGGGAGCGATTCATCAATGCGAGAGGACAGTCTTTCAGAACAAGCGACGGGGCTTTTTTCACAGTCAACTGCAATTTCCTAACGTTTCTGATATCCTGGTAAAATCATATTGCGATTCGAAGCATGTCAAATCCTGTGGTCAAATCAACCTTGCTTGCGTTCCTTCCGTTCAGATTTTGTTTATTACGATTACTCTTACATTTGCTGTATTCGGAAACACGTCGAATGTGAAGAAGAATTGAAAAAATGTAAATAATACATAGGTAGGTAAATGGTTTATACACCAACCAGCAAAAAATATATCCAATAGGAAGTATCAAAACTACTAAATAATATGTGGGTACATTGGCCACCTAGAAAGCCATTCAACTTCACTTGCAGGGGAAGTTTAGAGCATTCATCAAGCACTTGACGGGTTGACAGGCTTTCAATACAAGCAGCGAGGCCATTCCTCACAGTCAACAACGTAGTGCTTTACGCTTCTGATGTCCTGGTACAAACCAGCTTTTTGATATACCAGGATTGTTTTTTTTTTTTTTCAATTAAAATGTTTTCAGTTAGAAGCCAATTTGCGTTTCTGATAGATTTAAATAAAAAATAAACTTTATTTAGGTTATCTAAAAAATAACGCACGCAATCTGAAACACAGATGAAGTTTGAAAGACCGATTTATCACAATCTTGACGGGTTTTCAATACAAGCTCCGAGGTCATTCCTCCTCGTAGATAGAAAACACGTATTGAGTTTATATCCTTCCGTTTCTCATACCCTGGTATCTCGGTCAGAGGGCTACCAATGCCAGGGCATCTACCACTGAAAAATCTGACGCAGATAATGGAGCGAAATCAAATCACAACGTATCATCAACATACAGCACAACGTAAACATAAATCCACTTTTCGCTATTTTTGCGTTAATTCAATTTCTGCTGACACCAATAATAACACGTTCTACTAACCTATCTAATACTCATTTTCTACACAAAGCTGCTACAAAATCTAAGCTGTACGGATAACTTCTCCCCAATATTCCTTTCTTTCAACTATCTTCAAAGCGTAAAGTCAATTCAATTCCCTACTATCTCGATATAAGATATCATCTCCGAACACGGATGCTAGTTGGAAAACTATTAGCTCGAGGCAAACTTGCCTGATAAAACCAAGTTTAAAACTACACTCCTTATCGACCGTATCATCTTAGTACTAGAGTTCAATTTAACCTGTAATAGGTGTAGCACATAACGTGCCAAGTATATGAAATAATATCGGTTCAGAGTTTTTTTTTGTGTGCTTTGGAAGTCAAGTCGGTTTTTATGAATATTAAAGAATCTAAAACTGCAATGGATTGGAATTTGGTGCAGCCGTTCGCGTCTTAAAAACTTTATAAAGACTTTATTGTTAAAGCTAGTTGATTTTATACAATTTTTGTGAACATTACACTCAAGTTCGAGTAACATCAACCTAGTCATGAAAAATGCATCGTTTGTTAAAGCTTTTTCATGTCTGCTTACAGTGTACATGGCTATTTAGCTTTGTCTCGCAAAGGTTTACGCCCAGCTGTGATTCTTTTGGTGGAGTTGAGTTGTAAGTTTGGCACCCTATATCTAACATGTAGTCCTAGTAGCTCAAGACCAACATAGGCAGATTTTTAAACCATGGTTGGATACGATATCGTCGATTAACTGTAATAACAATAATTGTAAAATACGCCTTTTATGACACGCACAGAATGAATGGTTGCAAATAAAAAAGTTTCGCAGAATACTCTTGTTACGGAATCAGACTGTAGTACAACACGGCACGACATTTAGTCGTATCGACTCAGAACTTAATATAACTTTGAAAAACTTGTTTCCAAAGATATTAAAACATTTTCCGCGACTGTACGAGCTGTGTTCAGAAAGGGGAAGTAGGTAATATGAACTTCTCATATTGTTTTAGTCTGTACTACTTAAAATCAACACGGTCAGGAATTTTCTCTAATAAAAATATTAACAAACAGTCCTAAGCTTTCCATGATACCGTTATCATCATCATTAGCAGCCTTGTTCCACTCATTGCTGATGCTGAGTATAGCCCTCCGTTTTGCGCCATGTTTCCCTGGTCTGTGCGAGTCTCATCCAGGTCTTCTATGGTATGTAAATAGAAATTTACCATAATATTTTTCAAGGAAAATAGCCACATTACCTTTCATGTGGTTGATTATAAAAACGCTTAAAAATATCCAGATATTTTAGTTATTTTACGTTAAAACTAAGCTAAGCATCAGCATCGCACATGATATAAAAAGTGGAAGATAATCGATATAGTTAGTAGACGCAACGAATTGATGAAAAATAAATTAAATATAGCTGCGTGAGTCCATGCACATTAAAACGGTCATAAGTGAATTACTAATAACCCATTAAAATGCTTTTGTGGTAGGTAATAAACACGAACCCTCGAATCCAGATTTGGAACATAGGTAAAGTTGTTCCGAAACGGGATTCGAGCCCGGAACCCTGCGTTTATTAGCTTGGCAAGTAGCCAATCTGCCATTCGAGTCTTGGACTATCGACAAGATCAAAGACAAAGTGTGTTTTTTTTCTCACACACAATACATCAAAGATTTGTAAACATAAAATGGGACTGTCTGTCTGGTTAAAGAGGGAAGCATCAAAGGGAGGGAGGGTGATCCTCCTCAATCCTTGAAGGACCACTCAAATTCTTTTGAAGGTTTCCTTTCGAAAACAAAAGGGACGTTTCATTCATAGCAACCCAAACCGAAATAGGTAAACGTCGAAAACAAATGGAAAACGAACAGAGGTACCAACGACCAGGCTAGCATAACGCCACAAGAACATAATATCGAACAGGTACAATGCGTCCTTCACAATACACGAACTAGACAAAAGACAGTTGCGATTGCGAAATGAATTTCCCTCATCACGAAGGCCGTAGTTTGGTGCCACAAACTCGCTACTCGATCACAATAGACTTGAACTTCTGCTGCCCTCATTATACGAACGACATTGTTCGAGACTTCGGAACACCGAGGACTGTCCATAGTAACTTGTTCATAGAGTTTGGCGATGCGTAAACAATTAAAAAGTTTGTTTATAAGATTCGATATTTGGTTGGCCCAGGTAGAAGTGAGGACATCGAGTTGATCGTCGAGTTGCGTTAAGACCCCGGGGATCAATTCATAATTATATGGATTACTGGTACAACATTAAAAGAATGCAATATGACCTAAAAAGGGGTTCAATTGTTTTGCCTACTATCTCACAAAGTCGACGCTAAACTCTAATTTATTGCACAGCTCGACCCACATCAAATACTCGAAGTACCCTACATTCTCAAATCTCAATTACGTCACTGCTTCGAGTACGGAGTTGTCAACTATGTACTAATGAAGACGTGTTAGTTATATGAGGCGAAAAGGCGTAAATGTAGGGGACAGGGGTATTCAAGATTAGGATGCATTGTTTACCGATTACGTTGGGAGTAATCTTTGTTGGTCGGCAATTGTTTCAACGCGATCGGTAGGATACAACTTTGTGATAGTTTTTTGTGATATTATGCGGAGAAGAATGCTTGCAAATTGGTTCGATGTTATTGCTATTATTAATTCTTTATCCTTCTCTTCAATACCTGCGTCAGTAGAGCAACTGGATAAATCCGAAGCCCTTAATAGTTCAGCAGTTAAGTTTTTTCCAGTCCATTTTTAATATATTTGGTTTCATTGGAAGCTCACTCTTATAAAGGCGATTTTAGATAAATGGCATGCATTTGTCAAAAGCAAAAAAGATTATTTGAAACGTTGACATCGTCGAACAACAATTGAAAAAATCATGATCTTTAGCCTCTTCGTCCACCAAATAGTCTGAGATTTCGCCCATGACGGTAATCAGAATGAGCCGTTTACAACTCCAACATCATTATCATCATTGAACCGAAAACCTTATTTCTACCCTTAACCGTTTTTCGGCCTCTAAACACTGTCTCTTTTTCTTCTTAGAAAGAAAATCCTAATGGTGGTAGGTACCAGGACCTCATAATCCCTAGAGCAGTAAGGCAATGAATAGCTGACACTATAAGATTACAAACTTGGAAGATGAATGATGAGTTCAAAATGATTAATCCAATCGTTACTAATCCATTATTATCCTCGCGAAACCGAGCTACCTATATACTTTTTAAAATAAAAATCCAGGCGTTTCTATTTACAACCTTGATCGCTTTTATAATGAGTGAGCGATGTTGGCACAGTGGCACAGCGTGATTTATCGACACGAAGACACCGCGAATATGTCTCTAAGAAGCTCATAACAGCCTCTGTTTGCCTGATACAAAGTGATCGGTTTCGATGACGTTAATAATATCGTGGTCTATTGGCCATTATTATTATACCATTATTTTAGCATTATTATTGGGTTTAAAGATTCTTTATTTATTCAAAAGAACATACATTGTTCACTTAGCGAATAAATACATAACTAAGGAAAGTGTAGTCCAGTAGTTTTGTTTTTTTTTTTTTTTTTTTTTAAGTATGTAGGTACGATGTCGCATTTTGTGTGCAAGACTAGCTTAATAGTTTTGTGTTGTTAGTGACGTACTGCTTGAGTTTAGCTTTAAATATGTTATGAGAGGATGTGCTCCTTATATCTGCCGGTAAATTATTATAAAGTAGTACTCCTTCGTATTTTATATTTCTCCTGCCATATTGCGTCCGCGGGGGGCGCGACTGTATTTGGTTGGGGTTTCTTTGGCTGTATTTGGATGTTCTTATGTTAAAGGATAATTGTGTGTGTATGGTTTTGTTAAGAATTTTTCTAATGAGAATGCAGGAATTGAATGTGTAAAGTTGATGAATGGTCATTAGTTTGGTATGTTTATATAGTTCGGATGTAGGTGTGTGATAATCGTAGTTGAATAGAAGTTTAATTATTTTATTTTGTGCTATTTGTAGATCTTTAATAGTCGATTTGGTGGCGCATCCCCAGATTTCGATTAGGTAATTTATGTGTGAGCGAACTAATGAGTTGTAAATATTGTAGCGGATTTTTTTTGGAATGTTATTAATGTACCCGCGCATTGATCCCATTAGCGATGTTATTTTTGTTTTTACGTAATCAATATGTTCTTGAAAAGTGAGTTTGTTGTCTAACCTGAGTCCGAGATATTTTTCACAGTTACTTTTGATGATTTTGGTGTTGTTTATGTGTAAGGCTGGGTGGTCAAGATTTTTTTTATTTTTAGCTGAGAATATTATGTATGATGTTTTCGATGCGTTTATGGTGAGTAAATTAGAGCTAAACCAGTTGTATAATATGTCCAAATCTTTTTGCGCGTCAGCTACAATGTTGTTTATGTTGTTGCCGAAATAGAAAAGGCAGGTATCATCGGCGTACAAAGTTAGTTGTCCAGTTAAGCCTAAGTCTTTAATATTATTTATGTAAATAGCGAATAAAAGGGGGGATAGCAAAGATCCCTGGGGAACACCGAATTCTATGGGAGATGGTTTACTCATCGTGTTTCCTATTTTAACAATTTGTTTTCTATTGTCAAGGTATGAGGAGAGGATATTGTACATTTCTCCGGTGATGCCAATGCTTTTTAGTTTTAATAATAGGATTTTATGGGATACCGTGTCAAATGCCTTTTTTAAGTCAATAAAAATACCGAGTGCAATGTTTTTTTTGTCAATATTTGTTTTAATGGTGGTGACTAAATCGATTGTGGCGCATAAAGTGTTTGATTTGGGTCGGAAACCGAACTGCCGATCATAAATATAATTAATGTCGTTTAAGTATTTTTCTAGTCTAGTGTAAATTAAACGTTCAAAAATTTTTGATAGTACCGGTAATACCGATATGGGTCGATAATTCCCAGGATCTGTCTTTGTGCCGGATTTGTATATAGGGTTGACTTTCGCAATTTTGAGAGTATTTGGGAATGTACCACTCTTAAAACAGTCGTTGATACAATTTGTTAGGTTGGCCGCTATTAGGTTTTTTATGCATTTAATAGTTTTGGTGGTGATGCCATCAATTCCTGAGCTACAACTGGGGTCCAAATTATCAATTATTTTTATGATTTCAGTGCCAGTACAAGGCGTTAGGGTATCTAATTGGTTAATTGTATTAGGGTTATTATTAATTGTGGTGTATGTTAGGTTATTGTGGAATTTGTGTGGTATTTGACTGGCTAGGAGCTTTCCTACGGACGCAAAAAAGTTGTTAAAAGTTTCGCATACCTCGATAGGGTCGCTAATGGTTTTGTTGTTTACGTTTAGCTTAGGTATGTTGCAGGCGGTGACCGGATTGTTATTAGATAGATAGTTGATTAAGGACCACATCTTCTTTGGATTTGATTTGCATTTAGAGAATTTGTTAAAAAAATATTGTCGTTTTTCTTTCTTCATAAAGTGTTGCACTTCGTTTCTCTTTGTTATAAAATCCGTTCTGAAGTCGTCATTGTTTTGATCATTTTTACATTTCCTCCATAGTATATTTCGTTTGTCAATTTCCCTCGTAATTTTCCGGTTGATCCAATCGTCTCTGGGTAGGTTTAGGATTTTTGATTTCTTTTTTGTGTTTGTTTTTACTTTATCCTGTATAAAGCTCTCTAGAGCATGGTAGTCGTTGTTTGTTGTTATGTAGTTGGCATTAGAGACTTCTTTGTATAGATTTGTGTAGTCAATGGCTGTGTAGTGATGTATTTTTTTGGGTGGTCGTTGATATTTCTTTAGTTCCAGGTATATATGGTTGTGATCAGATAAGGATGATTCAATGACAGCCATGTGAAAGTTGTCTTTGGAGAGGTTTGAGCAGACATGGTCTAATATTGTCTTGGTGGTACTGGTAGTTCGGGTTGAATATTTTTTGTTTGTTTTGTTTAGTATTTTGTATCCAGTCTCTTTGATCATATTTGTGTAGGTTATCGTAGTCCTGTCCGGTTTTAATAAGTCGAGGTTGAAGTCGCCGAAAACAATGCATCGTCGTTTCTGTCGGAGTTGTGAAGAATAGTACTCTATAAAGTTTTTGCAATTCGTATCTGGAGGTTTGTATATAATGCCGACGTTCAGCGCATATTTTTCCAGGAAAATCCAAAGATAATTGTTGCCATCAATGTAGTTTTGTTGAATATCTTTGTGTTCAAGGTCATTGTGGACGAAAATTGATACACCTCCGCCACGCCGATCAGTGCGGTAATTGTAATGATGAGTATAGTTTGGTATGTGTAGTGATGAACCTTCGGAGTCAGATTTAATCCATGTTTCACTTAATAAAATCAGGTGAAGTACGTGTGGTATGCTTTTCAAGATGCATTGAAGTTCATCCATTTTCCCTTGTTTTGATAGGCTTCGTATGTTGATATACAAGAATTTAAGGGCTTGCGCGTCGGTGTTAAGTTGAGAGTAATTGTCTATTGCTTGATATGTTGCTATGTTTTGGTTTGGACAGGTTATTGTTGAGGTTGTAGTGGATATTAGTTTTTTGGAGGTATGGTGTTCACAATTTTAGGTAGGCCTTTAATATATTTTATGATTATATTGGTTTCTCCCTTTTCTTGACGACGCTGTAGCTCTGCCCTTAAGTCGTTCAGGTATTTTTGTTGGTTGGGTGTTTGGTCTGAGAATATTTTTATGTTTGACTTAGTGAGCTTGTCCTTATTACGTAGTATGTGTTGAGCTATTTCGCAGGATTCCAGGCTTATTTTGATGAGCCTATTTTTATCGGCATTGTATTTTCCGAGGCGCAGGCATTTGGTGATGTTAGGGCACTTATTGTCGCCGTAAAGAGATTTAAATATTGTTTGTATCTGTTGCTTTTCGAGATATTCTTGATCTGCCTTGTTTGAGTCTAGTTCCAAAGCTCCCGCTATAATTATATTTTTTTGTCGGTCGTGTCGTTCGCGCATTTCGTGAAGTAGTTCTTCTTGTTTGAGCATGGATGTCGGTTCTGCTTTTAGGGAAGACATTTGGGATTCGATTTGATGTAGCTTTTGTTCGGTTATGTCACTTTTACATGCTAGCTGTGATAAATCAGACTTTAATACTTGTTGCTCAGTTGCCAACTTATCCGCACGCCGATTAATGCTCGATAAGTCCGTTTTAAGATCACTCAAGTCTTGTTGTATTTGTGACATATTGTCTGACTGAGTTTTTGCAAATTTTTCTAAGGAATCAAAGATATCCTTACGAAAATTGGTTATTAAATCCGTGAATTGAGTATTCATGGTATTTATTTCCGTATGTATTTTGGTTATCTCCTCTTTGAATTCATGGTCAAGCTCAGGCCTTTTTCTTTTGCGTAAAGTAATAGATTGCAAATCGTCATTCTGGTCTAATTTACGTAAATCCGGGTACGACGACGATGTAGATGCAGCTACCGCCGTCGGCGTGTTCGTTTTTTCGCTAGGCGATCGTACCACATTCATTGTTATGAGTAAGTAAAAAGATGCTATAATTGAATGTTACTTGCTTTCGTTATTGCAGCGGCACCGGTGTCGGAGAGTGCGAGCGGGATCAAAAATGTGGTTTGTCTCTTTTACCCGCGGGGGTGAAGAGCGCCGCTTGTTGACCACGCACCGCGTCGTCACCGTAGGAACTATGCGTACAATCCTTTTTTGCACAATAATTAGCACTATAATTGGCACTGTCACTTCTCAGTTTTAAGGTCCAAACTAGGGTGGTCGTTATTTGTATTTAATAAACTACTTTTTTACGAGAGTTTGGCACACGTCTGGTTGCGCTGGCTACTGGACGGATGACCTATTAAATAAATCATACTAAAAACACATTGATAATATACGATAATCAACACTCTTGTGTGGCCGAAAGTTATCAGTAGGCTGGCATAAGCTAGCCCATCTTTTTTAGCTAAACCTGAAAAATCAACTGAAAAATAATTAGTACCATATTTGTAAACGCGTTTATGCTAAAAATTGCTAACGTCGCAAATAGCTGTCAAAAATTGACCTGTTTTGATAATGAATTGCAATTATAACATTGAATTTGATAAGGCATTTGGAAAGTTTCCAAATACTTTTTTTACATCTAAAACTAAATATTCGGTGTTACAATATTAATTATTGCATTTCATAATCAATATTCTAATTCGCTAGTTAGCTACATTTCTTATTTTCATACAGTAATATTGCCAAATTAATCGAAACAGCGAAATATTTGACATCTATTTGCGATGTTTCCCACTTTCAGAATAACCCCTCTAAATTGCGTAATTATTATACATTGATCCAAAATAAATCGTCTTTTCCGTCATCATTTTCAATAAACGTTTACATGGTTGCAGCCCAGCCAAACGTGTTAGTAAACATCTAGCTCGAAATAGTTTACCATCTATCAACCGGTCATTGTAAATCACGTTGTCAAAACAATCAACATCGTTCTTCCACTTAAGCCATTAAACAGTAGTTTGGGAGCACAAATGGCTGTGATAATCGAATGAGAACGAACTAGGAACTACGAATGTTCTTCGTTCACTCAACCCATTCATTTTATGGGTTTGTTTTATTTGTGGGCAGTTTCTGAACGACTTTCCAGTTTTCTTTTTTCTTATCTTCACTAACTTTAGTAGTTCACAGCCACAGTATAAATAAGTAACGGTATTATTTCTCGGCAGCGACCTCTCGATAAACCTTCCGCGTCCGTGCGTAACTGCCGCGCACTCGATACTGTTGCGTACTGATCTCGAAGCGTGGCGTTTCGGCCGTTTTCTATGAAGATATAATACTTTTACTTATTTACGCTATGTCACAGCTAGACAAAAAAGGCTATTCGTTCAAAAGCACAAAAACACCCACGCACGTTAAGAATCAGTAATCTCTTACTGAATGAGTAATCCCTTTATTAAGGTCGTCCCACACAGACGCGTCTGACGCGACATATCACGTCGCATCTCTGTATATCACGGCGCACAACGAAAAATCGCGCTTTCATATAAATTGAACTAGGAATAGAAGTGACGTCGCAATGTCGCGTCGCGTCGCGTCTGTTAAAAAAACGCTTATTTTCGAGAAATAGGAAGATTGTCTTAGAAATAAAAGTTTTCTTACCTTAATCGATCCCGTCAATATTAATCTACACTTAGTAATCAATCTTCTACAAGTGAAAAATAAATCAATCTTTATTTCTCGATACGATTCATTCTCATTGCTCAGGTCAGACGGCAGATCACCAGCCTTAAGTGACACATTATACCTACATCACATTTAGGTTGCATTCAAATTGCCTTCACGAGAGAGAAGTACATATGGTGATGGAGAAAGATTCTTATTCAGGTTGAGGTAAAAGTTATATCATAATGTGAATGTGGCATAATTTTTGCAAATGGCGTCATAATGTCATTGTGATTTGATACCTATGTTGTAGACTTATAAAGAGTTAGTTGACAATGGAGCGATACACACAATCACACAGCTCAGGTAACGATGGAGATTTTGAAACACCAAATTCCGGGCTTTGTGATCTCACGTTTTGGCCCATTTGAACTGGCCGGCCAAATCGCCAGATATATGTGCTGACATATCTAGCGATCTGGCCGGCCATTGAATGCAAGATGTCAAAAAGACTCTTTTGAAATCTTGCATTTACCCCAACAAACCCTTGCAAGTCTTAAAAAGCAACGTTGAAGAAAAAAAAGTCACCAATTTGGAGGATTTTTTACGAGTAACAATTCAAAAAACCGTACAACGAGCACAAAAATGTGCATCAACTCCTGGGACATTTGTACGATAGGTACCATTTTTACGACTTAATGTCATAAATTTTACTGCTTAAAATAAACTTTCCATGAAAACGGAGCCTAACTTTTATTCTTTAAACAAAATGGCAGGCAATTCACATTATGACATTAATTTCGCCTCACCTTTTATGTATAATAATAAAATAAACTTGTAAAATAGCTACTTGAGAAAACACATTTTATAGTAAAAATCGCTATATTCCTCGGCACTGAAACAGTAATTACAATTAATTCGGCTAAAACGCACCTTAACCTCATAACCGTACAAAACGCTAATTAAATTAAAATATCCACTACGAGTGTGTTAATCCACCGCCTTGCAAGTTAATAGCCCACTAGACCACCCGTAGTTCCGTACTTAGTGGCCGGAATTGGGTGCACTTATCTTGGCACCAAGTGTACCAAGTTTTGAACTACGACCAAGTTGGTTGTGATCATTAAGTTAACCATTATCAGGTAACAATTTGTTCAGGTCACTTTGAAGTATGGCACAAAATTTATAACGTTTTTGTGGGTTGCATCCTATTACGCAATCAATCTGCCTAGCCTTTTCAGAACTATATTGGAATCGGCTTCCAATCTAACCGGATGCAGCTGAATACCAGTATTTTACATGGAGCGACTGCCTATCTGACCTCCACAACCCAGTAACTGGATAATACGATACCCCTTGGTAAGACTGGGTGTCAGACTTTCGGGCTTCTGACGACCCGTAACGACTGTCAAAGACCCTCGAATGACAGCCGGGAGCAACGGTTTAACGTGCTTTCCGAGACACGGAGGAGTCTCGGTATGTAAAGATGGTCACCCATCCACAGACCAACCCCGTCAAGCGTAGCTTAACCTGATGGATTGACCTGTGCGGCTGTTATTACTTGGCCACGAGCGCCTCATGTTACGGGAGAGCGTTAGCAAAAAAAATACTCCGTTTAGAAACGAACAGGTCGGTTCAGACATACATAATCAGCCTATAATGTTCCCACTGCTGGGACACAGGCCACCTCTCTTCGAGAGGGAGGTAGCTGTAATCCACCACGCGGGCCCAATGCGGATTGGTAGATGTCATATATTGCGTCCCCACCTATGAAATTGGCGTTTTTTTCTCACAAATAGAGAACGTTGTCACTTCTATGATTTAAAATATTCATCAATTGCTTGGTATTATATCGAATAATGACCATCATAGACAACTACCAATTGTAAAAAAAACCTTATTACTTTAGTTTTCTAAACATAAAAAATACCTTAAAAATTACTCCTCATTTTGTTAGCAGAAATGACCACAATTTGTTCAGCCTAGCCAAAACTTATTTTTGTCGCTTAATCTAAGTGGCATATTACGTTTTCTTAGTTTTTAAACATTAGTGCATAAAAGTTTTAAAACATTAGTGTTCATGGTTGTTATATAAATTAAGAAAACGTTAGTATGAAAAAAGTAACTTCTTTAAAATTCTCCATACAAAACGCTGATTTCATAGGTGGGGACCTAAATTCGATTTTTTTGGCTCTAGGACATGCCGGTTTCCTCACGATGTTTTCCTTCACCGTTTTGAGAGCAGTGGTGATGAAATTATTTACAAAAAGTAAAGCGCCTGCCTGGGTTTGAGCCCACAACTCGTAAGTCAGGGCCGTTACCACTGGAATACTACTGCACTACGCCTCGACGCAGTAGGCTAATTGCACAATTTGAACTCTAAACAGACCAAATCAACGACATAAACAGACAAGCAGGCAGAATTCGACCCAGTAGAATTTAAACCCTAAGCAATACTGTGGTGGTTTTCATTTATAACTAAATAAATCTAAAGAAAAGAAATAAAGTAAATACATTTATTTGCGGTAAACAAACACGCAAAGAAAAAAAAGAGTGTAACTATGACCTCACGACGAAGTAAAAACTTACGACTGGAACCGAGTACACGCGATTCAGTGTCACCGACCGACTGGAGCCGGGTAAGCCGAATATATCCGATTCAGCGTCTCCGACCCGAGCGTGAGAGCTCAAAGTGCGCCTAAAGAAAATTCACTCAAAAACACAAACAGAAAAAGAACAACTTGGGGAAAAATATGCGTCACATCCACGCAAAACGCACTCACACATCTCTTCTTATCATAGTATGAGTTAATAACTATGAAAGCCAACGGCTATTATTTGAATACTATAACCGTACTAGGTAAGAAGGCCCCTGTCACATTATTCACAAGGAAACGCTGAAAAATCCACTCTCATTCTAGTTTCCATACTCGAATAGACTCAAGAAAACGACCGTAAAAATAATGAAATTAGAATAAAATGGACTGTAGAATGGAATACTTGGACGGCTTGGAACAAGCTTCTCAATAGGTCGTTGTGAGTTTAAGGATGAATTCTCCTTTAAATATCATCGGCCGCCTACAGGCCCAAGTACGTACCCGGTTCAATTTCAATACCTATCAAAACAAAGACAGAATCAAATTAATTACCAGCATCATTCAGCTAAACAACTACAACCGACTCAGACAAAGCTGCAGGAACAATAGTGTCACCTAACAAACTGCACCTATTGTTAACAGCACTAATTGAATATCTGATGTGATACAGGGCTGTGCTGGCGCGACTGCTGCGGCACTGAGACCCTCAAGCGGCGCAAATACTGTAACCCTATGGGTTACTACAGCTATGAGCCGTTTGGGGTCGAAACGTTCGGGTTATGGGGCCCGAGTGCTCTTCTCGTTTTTAAGGAAATTTCTCGCTGACTGACGTACTTGCTATTCAACGTGGTAATGCTGCCAGTCTTCTGGGCACGTTTCCGGATGACAGCGATGCGGACGAATGCTTCGGCGCTTAAGTGTAATTTTCTTTTGGTATCAATTTGTATAGTTAGTTCGTCATTTAATTTAGTACCAAGTGCAAATAATTAGTTGTGTTAAATATTATAAAAGGAATGACTAATTGAATAATTATCACAGTCTATTGTGTATAAATTTTAATTAATAATTGCTTTCTAACGAAAGCATACCTTAGGCAGTTGTCTCACCGCCGGCGAGGATGCGACAAACTATCGGCAATTTTCTCGCTCAAGAAACGTACAATAGATATACATTCCGTGTAAACAAAAGAGATGCATATATTAATAGTTGATCGCTGACTGTTCACACCGCCGCCCGGCGAGGACTCGCTCCACTAGTTTGTCGCTGAGCGACAAGAGCTATTAAGAGCGTTTATTCTGAAAGTTGGCGACGTCGCAAATAGCTGTCAAAAAATTACCTGTTTTGAATACTTTAGCAATATTACTGTATGGAAATAAGAAATGTGGCTAACTAGGGAACCAGAATATTAATAATGAATTGCAATTATAACATTGAATTGGCTGTTGTACCCGTTTTAGGTGGAAAAAGGGCATTTGGAAAGTTTCCAAATCCTATTTTTACATCTAAAACTGAATATTCTGTGTTACGATATAAATTATTGCATTTCATAATCAATATACTAGTTCGCTAGTTAGCCACATTTCTGATTTCCACATTTTTGATTATTGCCAAATTAATCAAAACAACGAAATATTTGACATCTATTTGCGACGTTGCCAACTTTCAGAACAAACGCTCTTAAAGAGAGTACAGTTACGACACAACTTAGATGTAGCATAAATTTAAAATTTTCATTCATTCATTAAAATTTTAGGAATGTAAAATTAATAGTAGTTGTGTAGTTATTGCGTTTGCGTAAAGATAATATTAAAGCATTAGTTAAAGCAGTAACAAATATTGGTGATTTTGAAGTGAAAGCGTACCCAGTTCAGATGGTGACAGGTTTAACGAGTTTTGCCTATGCTACATCTATATTGTGTTGTACTGTACTCGCTCAGCCACGCTCGGTTGGAGGGCAGAACACTCGCTTAGAGACTCACGCTTGGTATATACGCATACCAGAGAGTAATCGCTTATCGCCGTCGCGCACTCGCTGATCGTTGCTCGCCAACTAGTTTTCAGTTGTTACCTTTTCTCATACAGAGAAGGCACGAGCAGTGATCACCACGCTTGCTGAAGGCGGGTTGGTGATTTTAGACTTATACTTATCACTAACATCCGCCAGCGGCTTCGCCCGCGTCATATCTTTATAAATTATAGCCTCTGTTACTCAGTGATAATATAGCATTCTACTGGTGAAATTATAATAATAGTAATTTTTTAGTTTATTCATTACAAACAAAAAAACAAATCTTTTCTCTTAATAATATGAGTGAAGACAAGTCCAGGGTTCCTCACGATTTTTCCTTTCAACAATATCAGTGATGTCCAAGATATACTGAGACAATACATATGAATTGTAATTGTTATATAAATAAATAATAAATAATTGAAAAAGTCCCGGTACCTGTCCGGATTTGAACTCACAACCTCGTGCATGACAGGTGAGCCATTAACCACTGAGCCATCACGATACATCTAACGAAAACATGTTTATCTTTAATTAGACAGATCATTTCATTTTCAGATTCATTTGTGATCTTAGGACTAATTATGGAATGTTTGAATTTACAATTTATTATAACATGATTCAATGTTTATTGTGCGTTTGAATAGAAGTTTCGAAGGTTCTCGATAATAGGGATGATGCCTGGGTAAAAAAAATAAGACACGTAATTCTTGCTCTAGCATATTAATAAAAAAAAATGCTTAGATAAAACGCATTAAAGTTGGGGAGTTGCTCAGTACGTCACAACTAACTATAACATCTATCAAGAGGTGACGTCATCCCACATTTTAACTAAATGTATCGCCGTAATCTTTAGATTACGTTAAAGAAGAAAAAAAATACGTGTCCAATATTTTTTTTAAAATCTACATGACGGACAAAAAATTGTTTAGTCATTGTATTGACTATAGGTAGCAATAAGGCTAGCGGTGCAAAACGCAATGTTCCCCGCGCATAGCGTATAGCAGCCAGTCGTTTTCCCAGCGCCGTGGCAATAACTGGTGTACCATGTAACTAATGTAAGACGCATCATTGTGCTTAATATTCATGACCATCTGAATAGACTTTGTCTTGTACACCTGAATTTCATTAACTCTCCTTCTCCAACCACGATACTCATAAGGTCCCAACAGTCATCATCCCTATTGTGTTAAGGGTAGTCTTAGATACTTTATCTGACTCTCCAAGATGTAGGTACCTTAATTGTTAAAAGATTTCCTTGAAAAATAAAGCAAAACTCACCTAATAATATCGTTTTAAGGCTCGTGCAGAACAGCGCGACGCGACTCGAACAATACAATTTCTAAGAAAACTTTACGGTATAACAATAACCAGTGTCGCGTCGCGCTAGTCCGCACGATGCTTTATGCCTGTTGTAGACGCAGGATGAGACAAGCAAAAGTATAGACGTTTGTGTCTCATCTTGCGTCTGCACTTACACTACTTAGCTAAGTTCATATTATCGTATTGAATGACTATTTCATGAAACGACATGTGACACCAAGTCTAACTTAAAGAGTTGTATTGCTGATTCTAATGATGATAATTCTATAAATATATATTTTTTACGGTCGCGAATCATATTTTAATCAACATACACCCTGACACTAACCTGCAAATCGCAAAAAACGTAAGAATATCTGAATATTACAGGCTACCTTAGCGCTTCCCCATTAGAAGGGTAAATATCAGTGCCTTCCTTTGGGAAGGTTAAAGTTTAGAAACGTGCCGCCTTGATACGGGTAGGGGTGGGGCGGAGTGTTAGTAAAGCCTTATACTATTTTTTTTTTAAGTGTCTCCTGCATCAACAAAAATGTTGTGGAGGGTTCATGAGACCCTCTACCCCCAAATAAACTCACATTCTTTCTAGCGAGGCGGCACGTTTCTAAAGCCAACCCCAAAAGAATTCTTGAGCCTCAATCTCCTGCAGAAATTGTTAAGTCATAAACTCGATATTGTACCGATATTTCTTAAATAAGGTAAGTTTCATACTAACATCGACTATATCTTTACCCAAGCAGAACGTAACACACAAAGTTACGTTACACTTCGTCGCATTTATTCACGCGTTGTATTGTACTCATTTGTAGATAAAGACTAGACGTTAAAATTATTCATGTAATAGTTTCAGCTTACTGAATGTTAGAAATTACATTAAAACTAGCAACACGGCTTCAAACGGTTTTTACAACTTTAATAAACATCAAGCTTTCTTTACTATATGCAGTGTAATATTAATGTAATGTACACATAAAGTTCCGGAATAAATTTTCTAAACACCAACAAACACAAACACCCTCACTTCTTTATAATTCATTTATAATTCTTTATGATTAACTTAATAACAGCCAAAAACAGAATAGAGTACCAACAATATTATTGCAGATCTTGCGTCATAATAACATAGGGGCTCGTGGCTAATGGCTAAAGAGTAATAGCTGCTCGAGTCGATCGAAGGTTAAGCTACGCTTGCCACGGTCGGTTAGTAGATGGGTGACCATCCATTTCATATCAAGACCCCCTCCGTGCCTCGGAAAGCACGTTAAGCCGTTGGCCCGGCTGCCATTCGTCGATCTTTGACAGTCGTTACGGGTCGTCAGAAGCCCGAAAGTTCGACAACCAGCCTTACCAAGGGGTATCGTGCTACCCAGTAACTGGTTTGTGGAAGTCAGATAGGCAGTCGCTGCATGTAAAATAGTGGTATTCAGCTGCATCCTGGTAGACTGCAAGCCGACCCAAATATAGTTGAGAAAAAGCTAGGCACATTGATTGATCTTGCGTCAAAATAATGCGTATATTCTAAACTAAAACTTGTATACAAATAATTCGGATCACGTGTACAATAAATAAAAAATAAAATGACCTAATCAAATCCAACATGAAACCTAACCCAGATATTAAATGTAGCCCAAAAACATGCTAGTCTTAACCTAGCTCTATCACGAAATATTCCACCACCATTTAAGTACCTATAAAAACCGTAATTAATAATATTAAATCTTCTCATTAGTTTTGTTCCCACCTGCGTTTTCATATCCACGTGAAATAACGAAATAACTAACAAAATATCCCTTAGAAAGGAAAATAAACCTTAAGCTGTGGTGATAGAATTACATTTGTTTGTAACAAACTGCCAGGGTCGAATTAAAGCAATTAATAATTTGGTTTCGTCGACAGAGGAAAAAATCTGACTGTGTTTAGTTGGCTTTGGGAATGTTTGGACAAATGTTTCGACCAATGCTTTGACTAGTAAAAGAAAGCGAGGTTTTCAAGTTTCTTTAGTATAGGTAAGCAAATAATTAAATTTTTATTTCAATGATTTGAATTGATAAAGTATTTACTCAGACAGAACAGACAACTGACATGCATCTGATTACCAGTTTCTCTGATACTACCAAGGTCTCAGAGAGTCATAGAAGGTCGTTCAAAAGTATGAAGGTTAAAAAAATTAATGACTAGGTACTTAAGGACTTAAATATCTCTCTTATCAACTCTTGTGTAACCTTTCAAGATTATGTTTCAGTAAAATTTTGGCATCGAGCCTATTTTTCATGTTGCTCTCATACTTTTTTGACACTATCATAATTAATATCTTTGTACATTCTATTTTCAAATGAATTGCTAAAAAAACAATTTTGTGATGTAACTATACTTACCTCACAACAACTCGACATATTAAAGCTCCAAAGTAAAATTATTACATACCAGTAAAACTAGTACATAGCATAACATCACGCCTGTTTTATACCAAAGGGTTGGGCACAGGTGTACCTAATAGTACACCTACATTTCTTCAGTTATGTGTCCCGTGTAACACTAGGGGGCGAGCCTATTGCCATCAACCGGGCACAAATCCATACTCCGGGCTGCTATTAATAAATTACAGCTAGAAAAACCCAATAATACTTTGCCCAACGTGGGAATCGAACCCAGGACCTCATGATCAGCAGTAGCGCGACTAATAGAACACGGAGGCAGTTCTAATAACTAATAATGATAATAATTTTTATATTTTTAAATGTTTTTTATTTAAATATTTAAAAATGTAATCAATAAGTATTAAGATGAATAAACGAAATAATAATTTAATGACGAACAAATTACCAGTCCACCTTTGGCCCCAAAATTGTCACCAACATTTGTAGCCAATATAAAAAAGTAACACAACTACCGTGACCCGTCGAGATTCTATTAGGTTTCGGGTGGAGACCATCGCGTGTTCCAATCCATTGTTTTTAAATAATTAAGGCGTAATCCGTGAGGAAATTGACCATTACAG
Source organism: Agrochola circellaris (assembly GCA_914767755.1). NCBI lineage: Eukaryota > Metazoa > Arthropoda > Insecta > Lepidoptera > Noctuidae > Agrochola > Agrochola circellaris. Next base: position 5,607,175 of record OU611850.1, on the reverse strand, counting down.
TTCTTTATTCAAATAATGGACGTTTTTAAATCAACTATAGCGATTTGTTCTTTCACGCATCATCGTCACGTTCATCACATTACTCTGTTGAGGGTTTTCGGAAATGATTCGAATGGAGTGACTAGGATCTTAAACAAATTTACTCAAAAACACACTTACTTCATTTACAGTTACTTTTGAGTTTTCAAGTAGTCCGTCAGTTATTCAGAAACGGCATGTATTTAATCAAACCTCAAATATTTCCCGATTTTTTTGTCATTTTCCCATGCACAAAATATAGTCATAAATTTTGCCAATTTTTACGGAACCCTAAAACCCCTAAACAATATCGCTTCCAAAAGGGTCCAGTGTCGAAATAAATCACACACAACTTCCGAATCGGTTCATCTGCCGTCCCTACATAAATGGCTAAGAGCTCTGTCCGCATAATATTACGCCTTTAAGATGGGTCTCGCACAAATCATAAATATTTGCTACGGAACCCACTTTACATAATCCGACGCTCAAGTCGATAGATCACACAGCGATTTTGAATACATTAAAGTAAAATGGAGTCTAAAATATAATAATAGGGAATATTTATTGGTTTTAGTTCGCAAATAGGCGGTGACTTAGGTTTATCCCTTTTTGGGGTCTAGTGTAAGACGCTCTAACATTTTTTTACAAATTGTGTACTTATTTTTGGCGCATGGCCGAAATCGGAACTAACGACGCCCATTTTGTTTTTTTATACAACTTCTGGAACAATACACAAATGCTTACCAACAACGAACGCCCTCCTTGTCAATTTCATCCAGACGCAGGTTAAAAGTGCGCCGTAGCCTCTTTGCTACGTCGTAGCTCACCCGCTACGGCGGCTACGTCGTAGCATAAGTCTATGCTACGATGTAGCGGAGCGAGTCCGCGTAGTGATTAATAATAATTATTATTACTTATAGACTTTTTGGCGGATATCTTCAGAAAGGGTTTTGATTTGGTATCGACGATTAGTATCAGAACCGAGTTATGGTATTTATTTATTGTAGCCATTTGCACCATGCTACAGAAAAAAATATAATTAATTATTTATGTTCACAAAAAATTATGTTTCTTTTCAAGATCTTCCGTTGCTAAGCCTTCAAAACAACCTAAAAAATAACGAACATATATCAGTTTCAAAGCCTAACTAGTTTGGTTGAACTAGTTACTATTTTTAGGTTCAAATCACGTCAATCGGTGCGTGCATCTACACAAGAATCTAAACACGAATTGCGTGTTTATTTTTCAAATACAATTTTATTTATTTTGTAAAAATATAGCTAATATTAAATTAATCTGTTTTAAAGGGCAATTAGAAATTGTTTTCATTTGAAAATTAAGTAGTTCATTAGGTACAAAGTTCGCACTGAACTTTTTACCTATTGACCTACTGAATTTTCTCGTACCGTAAAATAATAATACGTAAAAACTCTACTGTACCGAGATCTTCTCTTCTGTTTTTTTTTTTTTTTTATTGTACTAATAATAATATTTTTAAATATTTTTGTTTTCTCTTTTGTTTTTATAAAATAAAAAAATAAAAATAATTTATATGTACATAAATGAAATAAAGGAAATAATAATACAATGTGGCTGTTTTATTGAACTGAAAACTTCCTTAGACGGTTGAGCGATTTTTGGTACGGGAAAAATATGGTTTCGCGTCACCGACATGACCGCCCCGACATGCTGTAGTAGCAGTAAGCGAAGTTAAATTGACCACGTGAAAAGTTTAATTTGTGTATACTGTGCATTGTATATACAAGGTGGTAGGAACTTCGACACGCAAAAAAATAATCAGCTGTTTCATAGAAATGTGCAATACCTACGCTGTCAAAATGTATGGAACAGCAGATTTTTTTTAAATAACTGACGAAAATTTTCAACGCAGACGGGCTCAGAATCAATGTACTGAATCCCTGGTAACAGTTTTCGCATCGATGTCCACTATTTTTTTTTTATTTGGCTCCGTTTTTGTACATCTCTAGAGTATCATAGTAAAATTTTTAAATTCATTCATTCACTGACAGAAAACGCACAGCCTAATCCACTGGGTCTACCAAACCGCCGCGGGGCCGGTCGAAGCATAACCTTTTGCACATGAGTTCCTGGTATAACGAAGGTGAGCACAAGTAAGGATGTTTAAAAAATCGACAACTTAAGTGGTTAAACAGGGGATGAAAGTTTGTTTGCCAATGGGAAATCCCATTGAGCAAACAGCTTATTAATTTAATAAACCAACAGAAATATTCTTACAAGACCAAAACATTCGCCCTCGTTTGACTTTTGCGTAAGGTCAAACGTTTCTATAAGGTCAACAAAGTTAAACCTCCAATCACAACAATATGTAAATATATTTGTTTATCGACTTATTTATGTAATGGTAGCTAGTACAGAGGGCTCCATTGACATTGGGTTCGAAGACCCGTACTGGTACATGGATTTTTTTAATTCTCGTGGCTAAGTAATAACAGCCGCAAGGGTCGATCCATCAAATTAAGCTACGCTTGCCGGGGATGGCCCGTGGACGGGTAACCATCTTTACATACGATAACTCCTCCGTGCCTCAAAAAGCACGTTAAGCCGTTGGTCTCGGCTGTCATTCGTGAAATTTTGACAGTCGTTACGGGTCGACAGAAGTCCGAAAGTCTGACAACCAGTCTTACCAAAGGGTATCGTATTACCTAGTTACTGGGTTGTGGAGGTCAGATAGGCAGTCGCTCCATATAAAATACTGGTATTCAGCTGTATCCGATTAGACTGGAAGCCGACCGCAACATAGTTGGGAAAAGGCTAGGCAGATTTATTGCTCTAAAGAGACTAGCTAAGTACTTGAAAAAACAAGAGATGGGGTCTTTACGAGGCCTGAAAGCTGATAAATTTGTATTTTCATTTTAGATAAGATTGTGTATGACCTGCATTCTAATGTCCACAGTAGTCATTACAATAAAACAACAGTTTGGAAACAAATAATGGTAATACTGAACCCATTATGCTATTATATTAACTTAACGTAGCATCACCCCCGTATTTCCCAAAAGGTTAGGCAGACGTGTACTGTCTATAGTACACCCACATGTTGCCAAAGTCTTAATATCTTTCCTACCTAGATAAACTAGGCTGCTATAAAATTAGTACCCTGGAAGCTCGAAGGGAGCTTTTGGATTTGAGATTCGCATATAAACTGCTCAATAACACCATTGACTGCCCAAAATTGGTATGTAGGTTCAATCTCAGAGTACCCCGTAGACCACCTCGCAAACCTATAACACCCTTAGCTCCACCTCCTCGCCGTACAGTGTTTGGTGCTAATTCGCCTATACCTCGCATGTGCAAACTTATAAACGAACGCAATGACCTGGTTGACGTCCACGCAGACTCAGTATCGACGTTTGCCAGACAGAATTAGTATTACTATTACTATCTAGATTTTTAATATTACTATCTAGAATTTAAGTACTACATTAAGTCTTTAAAATTAAAGTTATAGTCACAAAGAGCATTTTACATGCGGTGTTTGCCTGTAATTGGTTGTGCAGTTAGATTTAAGACACTATTACCTATATGTTCCTATCTGTTTATTATCTGTAACAACTGTTGGTGAACCTTAATTAAATAAATAAAGTCACATATAAAGAGGGCGAGACAGGGAGACCCAGATTCTGGGCTGCTTAAGACTTTAATCCTTAAATCCTGATGAAAAGTCAATAACACTTCGCCCGATCTGGGAAAGCTAACTTACCTTATATTCTCGTAAAAAAATTCGTCTGATTGACAAAAAGACCATCCAATATAATATATATTTTTTTAACGATTCTGCTTACGAGTGCAGTATGCTAGGTACACACGCAGTGACTTAGATCGACGGCAACACGATGGATATGTCACAATCTCACGTACACACATAGATTTGACATCGCTACCGCGAATCGGCGAAAAAATCGGTGTGCGGGCGTTATTTATTTCGCATAATGCAATTAGAGAAAAAGTAAATTTATTTTGTGTCAGTAGTAGCCCGGAGTCTGGATTTGTGCCCGGTTGATGGCAATAGGCTCGCCCCCTATTACATGGGACTTAAAACATGACTGGCGAAATGTGGGTGTACTATAAGTACTCCTCTGCCCAACTCTTCGGGGAAACAAGACGTGATGTTAAGTTATGTATGTAAATTTCTAATTACTTTTGACAGCACTAAATTAGTAAGCCCTCAAATGAAAGCAGACATTCCTTTGAACCCGCGGAAAGTAATGAGCTGGTCCATTTCTAACTGAGCCTACATTACTACTAATACCGCGATAGTACAAAGGGAATATTAAATGAATTCCACTATAATGTCAACTATTCAGGTTCAGTATTAACGTTGGAAAACAAAGTTACCAGTGGAAAATACGGAAGAGGACTCGCAATGTGAATGTGAACTCAAAATGCCTTGATTACACGTACCGAATGCACGGTGGAGCTCTGTCTTGGCACAGTTTCGCCCACTGTACTCGAACGTGTAATCAAGGCATTTGATTCGAACTCGGTGGTTTTTCGCGTTCTATTTAGCTATGGTTATTTTTTTATGAAACCAGCAATTTTCTGTAATGCACGAAAATTGTTATAACCACACTAAAATTGTGTGATGTGTGTTGTCGTTGAAAGACCATATTATTATATGGTCTGTGCCAGGTCAGGCGAACTCCACATTTTAGGTATGAAGCTACAAGTACGCGGCGGGCCCCAATTGTCGGGCCAATTCGGTGAGTGTAAAGCTTTGTGCAGACCAGCGCGAATTGTCGCGCGACGCGACACCGGTCATTGTTATACCGTCAAGTTTTCTTAGAAATTGTATTGTTCGCGTCGCGTCGCGCTGGTCTGCACGAAGCTTAACGTACTCAGAAGATATAAGAGTCACGCGATAGAAAGAGAGGCAACTTCTAGGTGAATTTAATTGCAGGTAATTAGCGCTGTGCGACCTGAATTGCACTTTATTGTGTAGTAGCAAGAGCCGCTATTTATGTAAATGATTTTGCGGATGACTCATCTGTACTAATCTGCGATTGAGTGAAGTTATAGTGGTGAACTGTAAACAGTGCAAACTACTTGATTTTGCAACATGGCTAGAGTAAATACGTCAAATTATATGCGGTAAGGTAGTGCGCGAAATTAATCTTACGTTTTCTTCAGAAGATTCACTCCGCAAAATGAGTGAATCTTCTGTACTTCTACTATTATGTATTCTGTGTCTGTGTTGATTGTTTAACTATTGTGTACCATATTATACGGTCTGTTGGACTATGAATCGTTTCAGAATGTCCCGCAGTCTGAGATTGCAACCGCGGGCAACATAAATATCCCAAAAACCAAGACAAACAAAAAAAAAACACAATTACTGCTCAACAATGAAAGCTTTTAACGTCTATTTTGAGACCTATTACATAAATAAACGCCGGCCGACATCTATAAACAATCTATCAAATTAAATACGTCTGAATTTTCTGAAATAAAAATGGAGAACTTTTCATAAAACATCCTAATGGTTTTCTTGAACAATTCATGATAGAAATCCATTTTGTTCTACAACGATGGATTCTATCAATTCAATAAAAAACGGTGACTAAACGGTAAACGTTGAATTTACACGTCATTCTGATCGTTTATACTCGGGAATCACGCAGAAATCGTTTTTAGAATATTTTGATAAGAGTTTTATTTGTTGAAATGCTTATGATGTTTATGTCGATCTACCTAGCTTTTCCTCAACGTTGGGATCGGCTTCCAGTCTAACCAGATGCAGCTGAATACCAGTATTTTATGTAAGACATTTCACTTGTACCAAACTAGTACTAATACGTCACTTTTAAATGTCTTCGTTTAATCGTTCAACACAATCATATATAGCACATGATCACTCAGTACAGTTTTATACTTAATATTATGAACATCTGTACGACTCGACACGCACTTTTATTAACGGATTCATTTAAGTGTCACTTAGTTGTCGGTGAAAACGGGCATTAGACTTTCACATGAAAATCCTTTTGATCAAAATCATTATTATGTCAAAAAGTAGTCGCTTACGTTCCAACAATTCCTCCGTATGTTTCCAACCACATTTCATAATGCAAGCCCAGGTAAACAAAACGGCTTTGTTTTCATTAACCCTCCCCTAACCGGCTTTAAAATAAATATACAATATTAAAGTACATATAGGTACGTAAAACAGTTACGTTTGTATTTGCAAGCTTTTTCATTATGGAATAAAGAATTTTGTGATCTTCGCTTGTCATGCAATCTTGGTTAAAAAATCCGCAGCAGGCCGCATTCAGTAATAAAATGTACACATAAAACGTGTTCCTTTTGATGTCCTATAACTCTAAGCTATAAGTAAAAATAATACAAAAAGTCCTAGAAAACGTGTTCCAAAAATGCATAGGTTTGAAGATAAATAACACTACTCTCGATGTGTGTATCTCAGTTTCATTTATTAGTACGAGTAAATCATTTTCTTTCAAACCAATGATTCATATTTAAAGCTAAGAATATGCGACGAGAGTCAACTGGCAAAATTAGGAATTAAGTATTACAAAATGAATAAATAGGTTTTCATTTTTCATTCAATATAAAGTCACGATTATTTATGTAAAACACCCTTACGTGAAATATAAAAAAAAAAACAAAAAAACATTGAAAACTTTTTTTATGGAATGTCAATATATTTTTTTTCTCGTAAGGGTGATTTACATAAATAAAATTATTTTAAATGAAAAATTAAAACCTATATATTTTCTTTTTGTAATACTTAATTCCTAATTTTGCCAGTTGACTCTTTGATATGGTCTCATTCATACCGCAGTAGACTTATGGAATATCAAAAGGAACACGTTGAATAGGTACCATTGAAGAAGTTCATATCTAACCACCGTAAGGACTATTCTTGCTTGCAGCGCTCGGCGGCTATAGCACCGGGCCGGTACCAGATGTGGTCATCGTGTTCACGGGACTTTGTTTTGAAACTGGTTAGATATGAACTTCTTTTATGGTACTTAACGTAAACTCACGCCGTTTTCCTATGGTGGTCGGCAGAAAGTTCAAAACGCCACCAGCCAGGAACCTTACATACTCCTAAAAACTAAGAAGGTAATAACAAAAAAAATAACAATAATCTAAAAAATAATATGAAGCCGAAGCAAAAGGAGTATGCAAGGATCTAGCAGGTGGCGTTTTGTAGTTTCTCCCTACCCCCATGGGAAGGCCTGTTTTTATTAAGAGGCTTACAACAGCTAAAGCGCGGTCACTGTCGGACTGCATAGAAATGAAAGAGAAGCGCGATGACACGACGCAGGTAATTTATTGCAAAATATGAAGCAGTTAGCGATTTACAAAAAATCTATTGATTGGACTGGAAAATTAAAACACTATTATGCTAATATGTAGCTTGTAGAATAATCTGACAAAAAATCAGAATGATTGCATGTAAATTAATATGATTTCAAAAAAAATCGAGAAAGCTCCCTTACTAACTTAAACATAGAAAGCCAAGTAAATGAATGAGCCAATCAATTTCAATGGCCAGCAATATTTTAAACTTATGTAACCAAAGAACATGCATGACTTGAGTTAATATAATCTCTTACGTATGCAAGCAGTTCTAACGCGGTACATGGAGAATTAATCGAATGGAGGGTGACATTCAACTGAAAGTCATCCCTTTGAACTATTATGAAATATCTGTTAAGGGCCTATACTACCTCAAACTGCCTAACACGATCGTCCGTTATATCGAAAATACTGCAGCATTTATTTTGAAAGAAGTATATGTTAAAGTTGAGGATTAATGTAGTATACTATGTATGACGAAAACACGACTCCATAAAATTTTCTCAATAGAAAAATAAACGAAACCTCCAAACCGAATAATAAAACCACTAGCTAGTATTAAAAAAATACGTCAAATTAGATAATGAAACTTTTCATGATAACTGAACTAACTATAAAGCAACGATCATGTTTTTTTTTTAATTATCATTATTTTCGCCGTAAAATGTAATTAAACCTAAACTATTGGCGCCTCGAGGTAGTATGGCCTCTTAAAGTAGTATTATTGTAATCTTACTTCTGTGTGGGAAGAAATGGAGCTTTAAAGTACGTGTAGCTCCATCTCTTTCTTTTCCCAGCTTTTTCCCTAGCACAATTTTCTTGAGTGATAACAAGCTGGCAGCCTATCAAATGGTAGGTGGTGAGTGCCGCCTATAGACATCTGCGATACAAGAGATGGTGCTTTGCAATTCTAGAGACAATGCTAAAATGTCTATGTCCCTGTCATTCCATTATTATGCACAAACAAAACGCACAATAAAAAAAAACAAAGAAGCCAAAAGCCTCGTATTCAAGCAATTAAAGTTTGACTTTTTTTTTTAATAGTTTTTTTAGTGACAGAAATAGGTACCTATGGTGGTAGTTCTACCCTAGACGAGGACCTCCACAAAGACTACCAGTAATAAGTTAGTGATTTTCGATTTAATAATGTTTTGAAAAGGTACGTCATTACAACTTTTAAACAAATAACATCAATTACAACAAAAAAAACTGACTTATTTAACAAAACATTGAATAAAACATTTGTAAAACTTAATGGCTATGACAGCTCTGCACCGAATCACAATACATGAATTATTCATACACCGTCCCTCTCTAACTCTAACAACTGGTATATTGTTGTCTCACTCCCTCACGCTGTTGAGAACAGAATGGCGCTTAAAATCTAAAATGTTCCAGACATGTTTTATAGGATGAAATATGGTTAAATGACATTAAAAGTTAAGTCGTTAGCGAAGTCAAAACTCTAGTTATTTGCATTCATTTTTAGAATAAAATTTGATGTAATTATGAATCGAAATGGGATGTAATTATTAGTCCATTTAAATAAATCTCTGCAATTTCAGACTAAAGATAAATCACTACATGTCAGATAGATTGGTTATCGAAGTATTAGATTGTTATTATCATACACGAGGAAAATCTACATGAAAATAAAGTACGAAGTAACTAACAAAACTTTTTACATAAAAAAAGAATCGACTTACAAAAAAGAACCTACACAGTGAAAAATAACCTAATAACTTTAATTTCAGAAGTCGGTTGTATTTTCTGGAAAAAGCTTTTTTTTATCCGACTACGGCGAAGCAAACAAAGAGAGTTATGATTTTGACCGGTATATGATGTATTTATGTTCATCTGTTCCCTCATTACTTCTAAACAAATAATCATATTTTGACAAATAGGGTATTTTTGGAAGCGTCTTGATCGTCTGCTAGTGATAGGTTATGTGACGTTACATTAAATTGAAATGGCGCCCTCTAGAGCGCATAAAGTCATGAACTTATTTTTTTTATTTTTTATGTTGCCATGTTGGATATCAAATGAAAGGGCTTAATTAGCACATTTAAAAAATATATCTTTGTTTTATAACTTTTATTTCATTTGTCAGTTGACACAAATTCGAATACCACTACCTGATATGTAAATAACAGTGACAGGAAGTTATTATAACATCATCCACATAGAATAAGTGCGAAAAATACGTATTATTGAAGCTTAGTCAAAAACTACCCAAGCAAAGTTAAAAAAAAATGGTATGGGACTACCGCACAAGCTTCCTCTACCATATGAAAAAGAATTTTCAAAATCGATCTATAATTTAAGAAAATATCGATGAACATAAATATTTGTGTGTGTGTGTGATATGTAAGTACATGAGTTTAGTTACAGGGCAATTCAAAATATATACACAATCTTAAATACAACTAACACTAAAATATATAAATTATAAACAGGTATAAAGAGGAAAAAATAAAATAAAGGGAGAGCTCATTGGGCATCAAAAAATTCGTAGGCATCGCTGTCAGTGGGAAAAGTGTCCAAAAGGCTGGCGGCATTGCCACGTTGGATGGCAATGTTGATTCTTTGACCTAAAAATTGGCCAGCCCTCTGGTCACGTGAAGAGTCGACCAACCCTAGTGTTTCAACCCCAAACGGCCCAAAAATATAGCTACCAATAAGGTTGTTATATTAGTTGTTGAGTTTAGGTACTTGAAATAAACTATAATTGTTTATGATTTTTTTATAAATACAAATACTCCTCCTTTTTGGAAGTCAGTTAATAAGCTTCTAAGCTAATCATTTCTCTTATACTTACCTATAGGCAGATCTTTTTTTGTGACGAATATCGCATTGCTTCACAACCTACCCAAACCACACACATCCCGTACAGCGAATGTTTTGACTATGCGGAACAGACGGTTCCAAAAAAAGGAAGACAGAAAATACATTTATTTAGCACAAACAGGCACACAATATAATATACACCAGATTTAAAAAAAAGTGTAAAGCACGATGTAAAAAATTAGCAGGAAAGTGTTGCGGGAACAAGGCCCAGTTCAGCAAAAAAGCCAAACTACTATAAATGCCTGCCGCAGACTAAAGCTGTTTTTCAACTGGACCTGAAATGTGAGGTGATTTATGTAAATCAATGTTATTAGGAAAGAAACCTTGATTGTAACAGAAAGACCTAGAATATAGGTAGTAAATTGTTTTCGTGTAAATTCACAAAAGCAAGTCGCGAAAAACAGCAGGTTAAATGATATACCTACCGCCTCCGCCTTGCCTTTAGGGGAATCTAAACGTCATTATGCTTACTTCCACACCTTATTCCGAAATATGAATGAACCATAACAACTTTGTTTTTCCAGCCAGGTCGAAGTTTAATCTTCTAGAGCCAATCTATAGGCCCGATCTACACTGTCAGAGCTAATCGGCTCCTCGACTAAGACACATAACAGTTTCACGCAGAATTAAGTATACCCGGGATCTTGATAAACCTGTCTAGACACAACCTTATAGTTGCTTCTTGATTGATTAACACTCGTATACCGTGTGATAGGTTGGTAAAAGAAATTCTTGAAGGGGAAATTGATTTATTGGAATTCGATGTTTTTTTTTTCAACGTTGGTTCACGCCTTTTTATCGCCAAAGGATTTGATAAAGGCATTTCGCCAATTATGTTTAAATCCAATGTAATAGGGGCCTCCATCCAAAGTTCTGGCTGTTATAGAGAAATTCCTGATAGTAAAACCCAATAACAAAAGTGTTAGTGGAGTTTTCTACCTGGGCCTGTCCTGGGAATCAATGTGATCATCACAAAAAAAAAATTACAATAGGGGTGATGACTACATTTTTTTTTGTCCGTCAGGTAGTTTATTAAAAAATACTGGACATGTATTTTTTTTTTTTTTACGTAATCAAAAGATTACGGCGATATATTGAGTTAAAATGTGGCATGACGTCATGCCTATGTAGATTTTATACGTAGTTGTGACGTAGCGAGCCCTCACTCCCAACTTTAAAGCATTTTATCTAAACCATTTTTTATTAATATGATAAAGCAAAAAATACGTGTCTAATATTTTTTTGTTAGCAGTCTGACGGACTAAATAGTTTTTTTTTTTTTTTTTCTTTGGCATCGTCCTTATTCCGTGAACATTTTTCTTCATTTCGTCACCATAATTAAATGAAAAGCAAGAATCAATGATTGTGGATTTATCTATCCTCACAAATGTATACGAACCTTAAGAGTCCCTCAAATCTGCTTGTTGGCACAATTTACGAGGTTACACGAGGCTGAAACGACCAATTTATTGACGATGACTTTCTCACACCATCCCTTATTGAGAATTACGTCTATTGTGTGTAAAGTACCCACCTTCAGGGAAGGAGGAAGGAGAGAGCTCCTTTATATACATTCTATATTATGTACTTCGTATGTATTGTCTATGAATGTGTCTTGTAATCAATAGATAAGGGCCTACTCTTTGTCAATCAATCTGCCTAGCCTTTTCCCAACTATGTTGGGGTCGGCTTCCAGTCTAATCGGATGCAGCTGAATACCCGTATTTTACATGGAGCGACTACCTATCTGACCTCCACAACCAAGTACTGAGTAATACGATACCCCGGTAGGTAAGACTGGTTGTTACACTTTCGGGCTTCTGACGACCCGTAACGACTGTCAAAAATCCACAAATGACAACCAGAACCAACGACGACTTAACGTGCTTTCCGAGGCACGGAGGAGTCTCGGTTTGTAAAGATGGTCACCTATCCACGGACCAACCCCGGCAAGCTTAGCTTAACCTGTTGGATCGACCTGTGGGGCTGTTATTGCTTAGTCACGAGCTCCTCGGGACTACTCTCTGTCAATATGTTATTTATACTTGGTACATTTATAATTAAACAATGCTTCTGATGGCAATAGGCTCACCCCTTATTACATGGGACTTAATCATAAGTGTCGAAATGTGGGTGTACTGCCTAACCCTTCAGGAGAAATGTGCGTGAGGTTGTAAGGGGAAATGTGGTAAGTTAATATTTGTCCAAAAATTGTTGAATGAGTATTGGCTGAATAACAACGACAAACAAAGAATCTCGGGTAAAACCTGAATGAGATTCGCACTACCAGGGAAGCATGACACTAAAGTGATCTGAGTCTACTTGGCAGTGCTTAAGGAAAAAAAAACAGGCCAAATGCGTGTCGGACCACGCACAATGAAGGGTTCCGTAGCTTGGATGCATTTATCGCAAGAACAATATTAACTTTGTAGTTGAAAAACATGTTCTCCCATACGGAAGACGGTCGCTGCGGTCTCTTTCTGCCATACTTCTCTATTACTCGTCGTCTCGGCAGTCGCCCCTTATCTAGCCATATCATCTTTCACACAGTCCATCCATCGTGACTTTGGTCTTCCCCTACTCTTATAGCCATTCATACTCAAAACTCTCTTTAGGACATTTTTCTCATTTTCTATTTTATCTACATATAAAACTTTAAATAATATCATCTGGTGCAACCACCAAAGAAGCCGAAACTCGAACAAGCTTTCAAAATATAGTTTTTAATAAAACTATCCCAAAAGAACTTTCACGTGTCGTTTGAAATTCGTGCTCACCCATCTGTGAAGACGTTTCATTGAACTACGAAAATATACTGTAGACTTGCTTCTTGCTAGTTGCTCGCAAGTTTTCGTTCCCATTCTTGGTTTTAATACATGTAAAATGGTATATTTGGCTGAAGTAATAATAGAGAGCAGTAGTGATGAAATTATTTACACAATGTAAAGCGTCTGTCTGGGTTTCCAAAAATGGTTTTCACAAACTCACAATATTTTTGAACTACCTTTGTAACGATACCCCACTCCATGGGCTAGATGAGAAAAAAAAAGAACACTCCCACTTTACATGTAGGGGAGGTACCCTAAATAAATATATTTTACTTGATTTTATTTTACCACTTTGTCGGCGTAATTAATATGTATACTCATGCCAAATTACAGCTTTCGAATACTAATCGTCTCTGAGCTAAGCCGCGGACAGACAGACGGAAATGGCGAAACTATAAGGGTTCCTTGTTTACTACGGAATCCTAAAAACAAACATCTCAACAAATCATCCATAAGGTACATCGCAAAAACAGCAATTTTAGAAGTGGTACAATTTAATAAAACAATTACAACCAAAAGGCCCATTGGACCATGAAAAGAGAAATATTGTCCATTTTATGAACCACAACCTTGCGAAAGAAACGTAATAAAAATATAGCTTACGTTTGTTCGTCGTTATTATCTTAGTTTAGGAGACAGGGAGACTGAATCTAACATTCATCATCATCAGTCACAGCAGAAGTAAGTAAAGTAGTCCTCTGCTGGATATTTGCATGTCTAATCGCGGCCATCTTTAGCTACTCTCATTTAGCTGCTAATTTTGACTGGTAGAAAATGCCCATTAAGTCCGGTCCGGTAAATTTGTGTGCTTAAAATATTAAATAAACATTATATTTACATAATATACAGATGTCCATCTAGAATAATGTACCTTGCAGATTGTAAAAGAACTTTTCAAATTGGAACTGTGGTTCCGGAAATTATCTTCCACATATGCACAAACTCACAAAATTTGCTCAATCTCTTTATAATATTATTAGACAAAAAATGTGATATAATCGAGTATAATAAAGTTCCATTTGCTTGAAAGTGTTCAAGACTACATCTATTTTCTGGGAGCTAAAACTGTGAGGGACCTTTTAAGGCACTACTAGTAGTATTCTAATTTAGGCGCCCTTGGGAAGTCGAGACGATACCTATTTATATCGCGACGCGACGGGCAGTTTGGTGGTCAAGTTAATAAGGACTTATATCTTAGTTTATTCCCAAGGGTATCTAAGAAAAGAGCAGGCCAGATCAAGTATCAATTTCAAGTACCAGAATACCGGTACCGGTTTATAGTTTCAGAATACCAGCGCTGTGACATTTTTATTTTTTAATGTCGCAGCATCATGCTGAGATAGGAGCCTTTTGGCCTTTAAATTTGTTTTGTTTTTATTTTTTATGTTTAGTGTGTTTTTAGTTTAATGTGTGATTTCCTGTGCGAGTCTCAATAAATACTTTTTCTTTCTTTCAAGTATATTGTGCGAGTAATTAGAAAAGACACATTACTTATAGATAATTATTTTATAACATGCAACACAAAAAGAAACTAAAGCACATGCTTAAGAAGGCGCCCAATGATCCACTAGCGCCACTCCTTTAAAAAAAAAATATCTCGTGACTGAGAAGGAATTATGAATAACGGCTAGTAAGGACCCTCGGTAAGTGTGTCTAGAATTTTATAATACCTTTTATAAAGTTCCATATTGAGACACGAAGCAACAAAATACGATCTAGAAGAATGTGGCCGCTTTTCTATTGATCGAAATTTCGAGATCTTTTTTAGATCGAGATAATATGTTTTTAAAGAAGTGGCGCTAGTGGCCCATTGGGCGCCCCCTTAATAACAACTTTGTTTATGGCAAAAAGGATGTATCTACTTATTTATAACTTTGCACTCACTGGCTCCTGGCCTAACCAAAGCCTATTTCGTCGCATTACGGCCAGAATGTAAGACATTCATCACATAATATATTTTATTATTTATAATAAACTTATTTCGTAGGTAATACAGTAATCGTTGTCTTTACGTAAAAGTAATATTTTATTTAAAAAAAACCGGCCAAGTGCATGTCGGACCACGCACAATAAAAGGTTCCGTAGTTCGGATGAATATATCCCTAGAACAAACTTAAAATTGTAATTGTTTGTTAGGCAATTATAGCTCTCCAAAACTGCTAGTGTAAAAATACTAAAGACATTGTTTGTTATCCATATTTCCATTGCAAATCAGACTCGACGTTCACTATAACGTGTCCCTAGCCATCATGTAGGCACCATTGCTTGTCACGCTTAGAGGCCTCGCCCACGGTGACTTTTTGTAGCGATGCTGTCACACATGTGAAGCGATACAGCCGCGACGCTGTCGCCGAATGTGTACCTTCGCCCAGATTCTGTATCACTACTATCGCGATGCTGTCGCCTCCCCAGCACCCCTCCCTCCGTTCTCCACCCATCTTTCCCCGATGTCGTCAGAAACGGTCGTGCGTTTACATCGATACAGCCACGCGTTTGCATCAATTCCGTCGCACGTTGCAAACGCGACTAACGCGCGATAGTAGCGATGCAGCATCGCTACAAAAAGTCGCCGTGGGCGAGCGGCCTTAGTATCAATACTATAGTGCGTTTCGAACAACGGACCAATTAGGTAGCTCTAGCATTCACTACGGCGCTACCTAATAGGTCAGTTGTCAAAGTTTAACAGTGGAGCCAACATAACGGCATAGGAACTATGTATTGAAACGCACTCTAATAGAGTTCAAAATGGCGACTGCCAGAACAATACTACCAATGACATGATGGAATTGAACCACCAATCGCGTCACGGGTCAAGTTAAACGCGCTGCAAGTTCGATTATTTTTATAGCTTTCCAACTGCCCTCTAAACGTCATAAAACGGGATTGAGTTAAGTTACAGCGGTGAACTGCAAACAGTATAAACTAGTTGATTTTGCACCATGTCTGAAGTAAACACGTCAAATGACCTAACGGGGATGCGTTAAGGGACTGCGGGAAATTCACCTTACGTTTATTGCAATTTTGATCAAAATGTGGTTCAAAATTTGACATGATAAAAAATGTATTTATAGAATTACTAGCTGCGTCCCGCGGTTTCAGCCGCATAAGTCTCGATCCCGTGCGAATACCGGGAATATTTTATGTCCTAGCCCAGGTTATGGTCTACGCATGTGCCAAATTTCTTCCAAATCCGTTAACGTAACAAACAAACAGACACACAAATATACAAAAAATCTTTTTTTTTCTCTTTATATTATTACTCAATACTTATATTGCATTCCACATGCTTGTTGTTTTTCTATAGAAAGTAAAGAAGAAAAAAAGAAAAATAAGTTTATTTGTCACAGAGTAAGTGCATAACAAAACAACATAATAAACTCCAGTAGAAAATAAGAAAATAAAACACAATAGATTTAAATACAATAATGAGCACAAAACAGAAATAGTCGGCAGCTGCTGGCACGTCAAGACTGTGACAAGAAGACTTCCACTCAGCATGACGCTGTGCTATGGGGGACCCACAGCGCTGATTTTCAGTGGTCACCCGAAAAAGAAGAACTATCAATACTACTCTCAAAGTTAGTATTGGTTTAGATAAGGTAATCTAACCATCTGAAGGGTTACTGCAGTATTTTTACTATTCTCGCTTGACACTCTCGCCACTCTACAGGCAAGAAATTCTTCTCTAAGTATGATAGAGATACAAGGAACTGGTTGTAAAGTTCACTCATCCTCTATAGAAAAGGGAGGATCCTCCGACCAGACGGTTATTGTGTCGACGATTGATGTCGGGTCGTTATATACAGGGTGGCAGGGACATCGACGCGAAAACTTTTACCATGGATTCAGTACATGATTTTGGACCCTGCGTTGAAATTTTTCGTCGGATAATTTGAAAAAAATCAGCTGTGCCATACATTTTGACCGCGTAGGTATTGATTGCACTTTTCTATAAACAAACAGATTTTTTTTAATCACCGAAAAATTTCAACGCATTGGGGTTTAGAATCATGTACTGAATCCATGGAAAAAGTTTTCGCGTCGATGTCCTTGCCACCTTGTATATCCTCATTGCATGGTAAACCCTGCTTGCGCGATGCAGGATTTGTGTGACGTCAGGTCTTTGATGCGTAGCTCGCATGTGGCATTGCAGATGGCCGCCACGGTATAAAAATGATCTTGTTGGACAAGAACAGCAGAGAAATAAATACTTGTTCATCAGTCGCTATCTCGTACAATATGACGCTGTCTATTTTTACGCTCGTTTAGCGCTGAAACTTTCATAGAATATTCAAAGGGCACTTTGAGCCTGCAGGCAGAAAGTTTAAGACGTCCTAGATGTTTTTAATGAGTTTTATTCAAGTGTATATCTGGTGTAAAGCAGTGGAGGCCCAGTGGTAACGGCCCCGACTTACGAGTTGTAGGTCGTAGCTTCGAACCCAGACAGGCGCTTTACTTTGTGTAGATTATTTCATCACCACTACTCTCAAAACGGTGAAGGAAACCAGCATGTCCTAGAACCAAAAATTCGAAGACATGTGACATCTACCAACCCGCACTGGGCCCGCGTGATGGATTACGGCCCACTCCCACTCGAAGAGAGAAGGCCAGTGTCCATCAGTGGGAACATTATAGCCTGATTGTGCGTGGTGGGTGTCAATCTTAGGCCCGTATTACAGAACCTCACTCAAGACTCAAGCATTACTTAAAATTAGTTTCAACCAATCAAAAGGCTTTAAACGAGTCATAAGTAACGCTTAAGGTTTGAGTGAGGTTATACGGGCCTTAGTTTGGTTCTAATAATTCTGTGAAGGAACTCATTCTTAAACTGCCTCGTTGGTCTAGTGGTCGCAAGCGCTACTGCTGAGCATGAGGTCCTGGGTTCGATTCCCACGTCGGGCAAAGTGTTATTGGGTTTTTCCATCAGGAATCTCTCAATAGCTGCCCGTAGTCTGGATTTGTGCCCGGTTGATGGCAATAGGCTCGCTACCTATTACATGGGACATAAACATAACTGGCAAAATGTAGGTGTACCTTACTATAGGTACACCTCTGCCTAGCCCTTCAGGAATTACAGGCGTGATGTTATGAACTTCATCTTTGGTAAATAGCACATAGTTAATTGCTATTTCCCAATGACTAATTACGGTTACTAAGTTATTGTAACCGAGCTTATATTCCTTGTATCGTCTATCTTATCGTCGTCCATCTTATAATAATAAATAATGAACACAGTATGTACTGCCTGTACATTAAAAACATAGTTAAAATCTTTCTTTTTTTTAAACAAAAGTTTTATATGAAAGCAATGTTCGCTCGCGTATGCCTAATGCCGCGTCTACAACGTGGGGTAAGCGCTTATTTACAAGTGTAATCTTAGCTTTATGAATATGGAGTCTTGCTAAGTTACTCTGCATTACTGCTCGGTCACAAAGTAAGGTGTTTAACCGGATCTGAAATTAGGTCACATGACGATGTGGTAAGATTTTTTGGCCTTACCGTCTCATTAGAGGTCGTACTTTTTTGCATGATTTACGAGATTATATGACCTCTATTTGATAAGCAAAAAAATGCTACAAAAGTGGCAACATTCACATAAAATCTCTATAAACACATTCATGAGTTCAAATATCACTTGACCGAATTTAACGACATAATCAAATCAAAAATGGAACGCAAAGGAAAACGCTTCAAGCCCGATGACGTTTGAGTACAGCTGGCTTAATTACATCTCCCTCGAATTAATGGCAGCCTGGTAGCAACAGGGTGGAGAGAGGTCGTTCTTCACACGCCGAGTTTCCCCACAGGAAGCAATTACGCTCGCACACCGTACACGAGCACGCTTTGAGCTTTGAGATCTCATAATTTCTGCCACCCTGGTACTTGTGTTTCTTTTTTATGAACTACCTTATAACTTCAAGCTGCTTGTTGTGCCATATACTAAAAAAATGGCTGATATGAAATGTAGCCAGCTTTGCAGCAAAACTTATCTATCAGTTTCCGGTTTCTTAATTAGAATCACTGTGGAAATTGACAATACCTGTCCTTTTTAGGGTTCCGTATGTCCGAATGAAAAAATGGGACCCTTGTAGGATTACTCATGTGTGTTATACATACGTAAACCCTAAAATAATTGCAATAAAAATAAATTCTATTAACTTTGCTTTTTTTAACATATTATATTCTTCTTTATTTTTTGTTTTTTTTTAAGTTAAGGATAATTATGAGTAAATAAAATTAAAACTTGGCACAAAAATCTTGCATGAATTTAATCATTAGACGTTGTGCACAATTTCTGAGCAGTAACTTAACAAAAATACTAGGCTTACATGAATTCACGATACTATTTAATCATTATGTTATGCTACTAATAGGATTTGGATGAAGCAGGCAGAAAGTTTATAACCTGGATTAACACATAGGATACTTTTTATCCCGGTAGTACGTTTCCGTGGGATAATTTCCGACTTCCACGCAAAGGAAAGCAGTCACACGTCATTACTAAGTCATATAATTAAGGCATAAATCGTACAGATTACGTAACTCCGCCTATACGAAAACCATAGATAATCGATATCAATGTATTATGTATACCTTTTTAGATGACGTTTAACTTTCTTTTTGATCTCTCTTGTCATTAGACTATATTATTTTAATAGTTTAGCTCGTGTCATGATTCCCACGAGAGATGACACGAGATGCTGTGATGTTAACATGAAATTAGTTCATGTAGGTACTATTGGATGTGAATGAGATTTGACACTGGCTGTGAAATCTCACTATACCTTTTACGGTTATTTTACAACGACTTTTGCATCACAGTGATCTTTATTCTCCTTGCTGTAAGGTTGCTGTTAGTGCTCATATATACGAGCGCCACGATGCCAATGGCAGAGCAACTCCCGCCGTCGGAGGTCGGCGGCAGCCGTAGACGCATCGACGGCAGTCGCCGACGCGTCCAACTGCAGCCGTCGACAAAGTGCTCGTATTGTATTGTATAAGAGCACTTATAGGTAAAATAACGGTGAAAAGACTGCACCTAGTGCAGCCAGTTAATAGCTGTGCAAGGACATTTTGGCGCGTGTGCATATCGGAACTAACGCCGCCATCTTGTTTTTTTTAATCAAATTCGCGGAAATAACACAAATGTTTACCAAAAGCGCCCTTCATTGAAGCGCCAAAAGGTTCTCGTAGCACTCTATCTGGCTGATGACGGTGGCGCTGTCAGTGTATAAAAAAACCGGCCAAGTGTGTGTCGGACCACGCACAATGAAGGATTCCGTAGTTGGGATGAATTTATCCCAAGAATATACTTACCATTGTAGTTGAAAAACATGATCTCCGATACATTCCAACTGCAAATGTAAGTTTCTACGCACCATATTGGGAGATTTATCATTTTATTTTAAGACCATTGGCTTCTTAGAGACCAATTTTCTGTATTTTTACCCGACTGTCCCGGAAGGACGGTAATGTTCTGTTCAAAATTTTAGTCTTGGAAGTTTCGGAGATAAGAGTTAAAGAATGGTCAATTTTCATCTAGTTTCTTAAATAATTTTAAAAATATTCAAGTTGAGACCCTCACAGTAAGCCCTTTCACTTGATATGTCACACGGTAGAGTTTACAAAACATATTTTTTTTGTTTTTATTCGTCTGCCAAATTTTCCCCCCATATTCAAAATTCATTTATTTACATAATACGTTCGTGTTTTGGTCACAGAAATTGATATGTGTACCATATTTCAACCTAATCAGTCCATTTAGATTCGGAGCAAATTGGCTGCGACAGACGGACAGACAGACACACGAGTGATACTATAAGGGTTCCGTTTTTCATTCGGACATGACACGGAACGGAACCCTTAAAATATTAACGGGGTAATATTTAAATACTTGTAAGCTTTTAAAAAATAAATAAAAAAGGTGACAAATTAAAAAGGAAAACTGTTTTTTTTCGCTCTCTGAAATATAGACGTCACGCTGTAAGGTCACAGTCCCAAGAGAATTTGTTCCCAGCAAGAAGAAAATGCGTGTATAAATTAATAATAAATGAGAACTCACCTGGTTTCGCCCTCACAACAACAGTGTGGAAACTGCCTATTTTTAACAATATCCCTGTTTCGCTAGCGTATCCTGTGCACTCTCACAACCTACTTTCATTTCATAAATGGAACACGAAATACGATTCGATTCAACTGTCACCTTTCAAGTATTTGAAAATAGAATGTTCTTTTATTGATGTTGTGTTAGGTTATTGTGAATTTGGTGTTCGATTTTAATTCGATTGTTCCGATTGTGGCATTCGATTGCTCGGGCCCGAGTGACAAGGCCGAGCTCCCGCGACCGACTGAAGCACGTTCGGGCAAGCTCCCGATTCCCGGTGGTCTTTCAGGGCGGTGTTGCCAGTATTGGAAAATTATTTCACAATTTTCACGTATATTTTTCGTATAATGTTTCCTGAAATTACTATCACTATTGTTAGTTACATTGTAAGGGTAGGTAACTTTGACTAGACCTAAACTCAAAGGCACAATTGTTATTTCACGAGACAATCGCTTTTCAATTTTGCTAAGTCTATAGTTTTTAATTATTTAGACTTCTAGATTCGACTGTTAGATTCAAAACCTTTAGAACGCATCGGAGCGGATGGAACCAGAGCGAAGCGAAGAAAGTGCGCTGGAAATCTCGCGCATCCGCGCGCATTCTCGACCGTCTTTGTGTGACTAGTGGCGGAACAGCATCACAGTGAATCTATGCGTGGGAATCAGCGACGGGACCCGAGCACACACAGCTGATTTCTAGGTGTCATCTTTCATTCCAGCCGAAAGACGTCCACTGCTGGACATAGGTCTCCACCAAGCACCGCCACTTCAACCGGTTCTGTGATTCTCGCATCCAGCGGATTCCTGCTGCCTTCACCAGGTCATCAGTGCACCTAGTGCAGGTTTCTAAGTGTATTATGAACTTTAACTTTTAAACAGACAATTCAAATTCTTTCATTGCATTGAAAAATGCATTCAGACACGCGTCGTCGCGCTCCGTCGCGTCTTAATCGTACTTTTGGCCCGGATTCTAGAACTTTACTGGAGTATTACTATGCTGGGTAATTCTCCCCCGATTTCGGGTAATTCTGCCCCGTTAGCCTCGTGACCCCGAATCCTTTGTGCGATCCACAAACGGCTCGCATGCCTTCAATGTTCTATTGTTTTCCGTCACTGTCGCTCTTATGCTACACTCCACTCATATATCCGTCTCGTTCGCTCGCTTGAAGTTGTTAAACAAATGAAGTGTATTAACCTGGTTTGTATGGCCGCTATTATGTATAGCTACAGTGATTGTTGTAATGGAAATTAATTTCATAATATCGGCCTGAAGGCTTTTGGTGCTGAACATTTTTGATAGTTCGCTACAGCATACGTAAAGGCCAATAGCCAGCAAAAAAAGCCGAAAAAAACACGTCTCTTGTGGTCCCCATTTTTCCATATATTTTTGACGTTTAAACGTCACTTAACTTTAAGTAACGTTTATGAATAAGAGGGTTAATTTAGTACCTACCTATACATATAGTGTAAATAGTAAGTTGTATAATAATTTACTAATACCTGTTAACAGTCCATAATTCAATCGATTCTATGAGAAAACAAATATTATTAACATAAAAATTTATCCGCTGGTATTACCGTACCGTGCCGTAAACAGTTGGTTTATGTCAAATATCCTAAGATAAATATAGAATTGATTAAATATCTAAACAGTTGATGTAAATGTTGGTGAACACAAGGCTTACCGGCCAAGAATGTTCCCACTGCTGGGCCACGGGTCACACAAGCCACAGTACCAACTCCGACCCGCGTGTGACGCCCAGTGCGGAAACGAATCGCGAAACCGTGTTTTTCTTGATCCGGATAAGGCGGCAGGAAATGCCCGGGTGTCACCATTGTGTAGATCGCCCGGAGGACACGGTGGAGCATACGGTGGAAGTCTGCCCGGCTTGGGTGGAGCACCGCCGTGTCCTCGTGAAGGCGATCGGCGGCAGTGATCTCTCGCGTCCGGCCGTGGTCCAGGCCTTAATACGGAGCTAGAGGGCGTGGGAAGCCGTCACCTCCTTCTGCGAAGGAGTAATGGTCGCGAATGAGGAAGCGGAGCGCGTGAGGGAGAAGCAAACGCCCCTGGCCACCACTGTCCCGGCCACCGTAGGCGCGGGCTTGCGGACGGTGAGCAATGGGTAGCTCGCCGTCCGATAAGGACCAGGCGCGGGTCCACGGTACGTTGTGTTCCACGCGCGCATCAATGAAATGACAACACAACTGACGGGGTCGCGGAAAAGTCCGAAAGGGATACCGTGCCCAGAGAAAAAAAAGCGTGTTTTTCTTATATTTAAGTACCTACGTTTATTTTATTTTTAGCCTATACAATTTGTAACAAAAACCCTCTCTGATCCGCGAGGGCGTTGTTAAGAATCATACTGAGAGTCTATTTATGTGGTAATTTTCAGGAAACAAGAAAAAAATCTATTCGCCGCTTTCTTTTTCAATGAGGAATTTTACCGGGTTATTACATGGGGCGCGGGCGGCTGTCGCTTAGCGGGTGTCTACAACTCATAACTTATGAACCCTGTTGAAATTTACCAATTTTTAAAGGAATTGGGATAATGAAGAATGACAGCACTCCATGTAATCTATGTGTCGCACTTAAACATCGTGTACATTCGTAAAAATACTCAAAAAAAATAGATGTCGGTCAAATTAAGATAAAAGGCAAAACTAAAAAAAACTTGGTATAGGTACCAAGTTTTTTTTGGAGCCCTTTTTGGATCGGTCAAGGTTTTTGTAACACATTGCATTGTGTCCCACTGCTGGGCAAAGGCCTTCATTTTTCCTTGCAAACCTCTCTGTCTTGTGCGATCACTGGCTATGTTGGTTCTGCAAACGTTATCAGATCGTCACACTAGCTTCGTCTACCTCGACGGTGATATCCTCCCTCAGACGTCCAGTGAGTTTTATCTACTCTCATATCGTAATATTCGAATTATAAACTTCAAAACGAGTTTATTTTCACAAACTTTATAAACACAATACAGAAATTTAAAAATAGAATCGTATTAAAACACTTTTTCTCTAACAAAATAATGCTATAAAAGATTTTTCTTTATTTTACGATACAGGGAAAATCCAAGAAGTTAATATCACCAAGGAAATCCATCAAATTTTGTAATGGAACGTAAGGGTGCGTTTCCACTGAAGCGGAGACGTACGGAGCTGAGCGCAGACGTGCAGGAATCGTCCAATCACAGACGAGACGAGAGACGCGATGAATATTTCAACCATTGTGATTGCACGTCTCCGCTCAGCTTCGCTCGTCTCCGCTTCAGTGGAAACGCACCCTTATGGGGGATAGCAGCTCCGCTCTAGCGCATGCGCGGTGATGTGCTGAGTGCAGGCGCCATTCATACGTTTTGTTGTGCTGAATTTCGTGGGTTTTTTTATTCTTGATCTTTTATTTAGTAGGTTTAATCCCAATATATGAGAGTAGATAAAGTAGTGTATGAAACTGCACATAACTAGGAATTAAAACACTCTTGTGATACTATTAAAAACCGAGACGTATGCGAGGTATTTAAACACATACTCGTATTATAATACCCCTCATTAAGGCTCGTGCAGACCAGCGCGACGCGACGGCGCGACGCGACTTGAACAATACAATTTCTAAGAAAACTTCACGGTATAACAACAACCGGTGTCGCGTCGCGTTGTCGCGTCGCGCTAGTCTGCACGACGCTTTATGCAACAGTTTCATAAACTACTATTATAAAACATATTCCGTAGGTACACATGTCCTTAATTATATTCCAGGTCTTTTTCTGGTTGTTTTCATTTTTGTTTAATTCAGCTTCGTAATAAGAGTGCCCTAACGTTTCTTTAAATTTATTGCAGGCATTACTGTAGCTCATGTACTGTTGTCGCCTTTGTTTATTTTATTTTTTTAATTTTGCTCATTAACTCTAAAAAGTTAAATAGCCTATAAGAGACTGGAATAAGATGTATAACCTATCTTATACCCATGAATTACCTAAGCTAAGGATGTATATTACATAATTTTAGTTTTTTATTCCTCAATTTTTCGTAATTGCACCCACCACTGTTTGTCTCTCCATCACCCAAAGGTTGACTGGTAGAAAATACCTATGGCATTAAGTCCGCCTCTGTACATTTCTGTGCTAGAAGTATTAAATAAATAAAATAAATAAATAAATTATCTGCATTACCTGCAGTGCGGACAACAACCAGTTTTCTGCCTGAAGGAAAATAAGCATAACCTTTTTCAGTGATAGATTCTAAGTACATTATCTTTCTGCCGCGGTTTTCCAGGCCTAGGGTCTGATAAGGCCACAAAACGGTTGACATGTTAAGCGGGCACTCCGAAACTTTGGACTGTGTGAACCCGCATTATTTTATGCAAACTTCAACACTGATTATCTCGAAAGTTACCAGCTTTACATGGAACTTAAACATACTGGGGAAATGTTGATATACTATAGGTACACTTCTGCCTAGCCCTTTGAATAAAATACGCGTGATGTTATGTTCTGTTACTACCTAATCGATACGCTAAGATAGTCACTAATCGTCTTTTCGTAATGCGCCATAGTCTATAAGTTACCTAGTAAGTAAGAGTTTAGACTCACGTTAAGGGGACTACAGGACCTAAACGTGCCTAAACGCAAGTTTTATAATGCCTAAAAGAATATGATCCACTGCAGTAAACAAAATCAGAAAAATATATGATATTCTTCAGGATATATGCTAGTATGATAGTGTATTGAAAACATAATACAACTAATTTGATACGATAGAAAAAAATCATGAAGATACCTCTAAAAATTTCTTTTAACGATTAAAAATCATATTAATTTACATGCAATCATTCTGATTTTTTGTCAGATTATTCTACAAGCTACATATTAGCATAATAGTGTTTTAATTTTCCAGTCCAATCAATAGATTTTCTGTAAATCGCTAACTGCTTCATATTTTGCAATAAATTACCTGCGTCGTGTCATCGCGCTTCTCTTTCATTTCTATGCAGACCGACAGTGACCGCGCTTTAGCTGTTGTAAGCCTCTTAAGACTTACTTTACAATTAATTTTGGGAAAAACAGCGCTGCGCGGCTTTTGTATATTTTGTTAGCAATGCCTTATTATACGGAGCGGCTACAAGTGAATGATCATTCAGTACACTCCGACGCGTAATAATGTGGCTGAGATCAACAATGGTCAAAGACAGGTTAAATGGCCTTTGCTCTATCAGGGCTTTGCTCTGTCAGTCTTTTGTCAGTGTTGTAGTTGTGCACTTAGATTTGTTCTGATTTCATAAAAAAGTCATTCAATGGAAAAAATCTAACTTAGAGCGATGTAGGTATTTGATTCTAATGATTATAATTCTGTAAATACATATATGCTGTCGGGAATCATATTTTAATTAAGATACAATCTGATACTCACCTGCAAATTACAAAAACCGTAAGAAATTGAATTTCGCGGGCTACCTTTGCGGATTCATTTTAATGAAATTTCTAATTTGCCTCTTCCAGGGCCAAAAGCTGGGTACGCCCATGACCCTAGTGTCTAAGCGGGCAATCATAGTTTTCTAAATTTCATTATGAACTAAAAAATCATATTCTTTTATTATGTATCGTATTTATTATCGTAATCGTATCTTACAAAAGAAAAAAAAATACGAAAATCGAAAAATACATCGCAGAAAGGGTGAAAAGTAGAGTATTCTCCTCGGGGATAAAGGTGTCTTCATCTTAAGCAAACTTAAATCCCTTATTACACGACTTCGTCAAGCTCGGGATTCAATATAACGCCCGTAACTACAATGCAATCCCCTTGGTGAATAATCTACTATTGAATAACATATTAATGAAGAAATAATCTTTACTTATCCAACCACAAATTGACTACTTCCTCTATTTTATCTCACCATTGTTTACGTTTACGTGTAGTTCTAGTTGTCGGTGTCGTATGAGTTGTGACTTCGGGTCTAGGTTCTGGAGTTGTTTTTCCGTATTTCCTTTTTTTCTGCGCTGTTTTTATTCTTATTTTCTGCGATGGCCGCAATTTACGATCAAGTGTAGTTTTATACTGAACATGTGGTAGTGTGGTTGGTTTAGTTTTTGGTTTTGATTTCTTTGGTCGACGTGTTTTTTTTTTTTTGTTAGGCGCAACCGGGAAACCCTCGTTCTCGGGGTATTGTTCTTCAGTGTTATATTGTAGTAGGTTGTTATAATTTTTACTTTTTTCAGCTGCAACGGAAAATCTCTCTGGGCTTTCTTCTTCATCTTTTTCATAATATGGTCTTTTATCTATATATTTTTTTACTTTTTTTGGCGCCATGGTGTCGTCCCCTGGGTAGCCTTCTTCAGGATTCATTTGTGGAAGGTTCGTATGGTGGTGTTGTAGGTGACTGACAGATTCATATGAGTCGTATTCGTTAGGTTTCCTATTATTATTATACCCCGGTCTTGGTGTGGTGGAAATAACTAGGTGTCCAGAATGATAATCAAATAAATTTCCTATAACTTTCGGCTTCCATCTTGGCAAGTTAGTATAATATCCTCTAAGATGATATATACGATCGTCTTTTCTTTTTGGAACTGTTCCGTACTTGTACTCGTCATCTGGTCCGAACCTAAAAGAGCTTTCTGCATGGTTTGATGCTCGTGAATATACAGGAAGATGCAGTGTAAGTAACCAGCAAATATCTGTAACAGAGGAGAAAATACCTGTCAGTTTGACGTTATAGACATTACCTTGTCTAATTTGGTGGTATGTTATTGAAATAGGTTTACTTTTCTTCTGTCTGCTCTCGTCCCGTTTTTAATTTGAGATCGGTGCAATATGTTGATCCCTTCCATTTTTCCCTATCACCCGTCACTTTATAATTCACTCTATTTTCATTAATTTCATCCCTAACCCAACCCTGCATCGATTCCTTGGCCTCTATCTGCTCCTGCATCAATTGATATTTTTAAATAGAAGTGTGTGGGGTGTGTTATTAGACCTGCGAGGTGATTGCGTACCACAATTGCAATGGCAATGCCTTTCATTTTGCCAGTTCAACATCTTTCATAGCGTTATTGACGTTGTTGAGCAGACGAATCTTTCAAACATTAAGTAGACAGATAGCTAGAACATGCTTTATTGTACATATAAAACAGAAATAAAGAAAAGTAGGTTCATTTGTCACAGAAACTAGTGTGCCAAAAAAAAAGAATGATAAAAAATAAATAGATCTATAATCACGAGCACATAATAAATAAAATCAAGCATAAATTATGAAGCCATGGATTAGCAAATTCCTCAGTCATGGCTCTGAGTCATGAGAGATGGCAGATCGTTTATGTTTGTATCTGTGTCTAGGCAGCAATTATACGTGTGGCAATACTCTCTAGGTCTCGTCAGTGGCGTATTTTAAGGTTCAGCGCCCTGGGCCTGTAGGGTTTGCCGCCCCATGAATTAAAGGATAAAAGCTAAAACTAATAATTATAAAATAAAATCGAGCAGGAAAAAACTAAAAAGGCCAGACAAAGAAATGAACACCATTCAATACTAGCTGCGCCCCGTCGTTTCACCCGTATAAGTATCAATCCCGTAGGAATATCGGGATAAAAATTATCCTATGTCCTTACCCAGGTTATGGTCTACTCATGTGCAAAGATTCATTGAAATCTGTTCAGCCGTTTCAGCGTGAAAGCATAAAAAACCGGGTGAAAAAGACCCATCACATAACACATTCTGAGGCACGGAGTCGTCTTGGTATGTAAAGATGGTCACCCTTCCACGGACCAACCGCGGTAAGCGCAGCTTATCCTGATTGATGGACCCGTGCGGCTGTTATTACTTAGCCTCAAGGCCCTCACCCTATCGACATAACACACCCTATCGATATAACCGTGGAGTTTCTTGCCGGCTCTTCTCCATAGGAAACGACCAATTGGAACCGTGCACCTAGCTTCTGACGTTTCATAAGTGCCCTTGTAGGTTTATGTGAAATAAAAATATTTTGAATTTGAATTGAATTTGAATTTATCATAGATCTATGGTTAGGATATTGTTGTGGTAATTTGTTGCGAAAATAATAAATACGTAAGTAAATGAAAGGGATTGGCTGCAGAGTTAAAAATTAAGGAATAATATGTGTCTTACGTGATATCAGGTTCATAGCTGCAAGGGTTTTTGTTGTCACAGTGACATACTATTATATTATCTGTGTCACAGATGACATTTCACCGACATGCGACAGACGGCTTGGCACTAGGTGAACTGAGTAACAGCTCAAGAGCGGTGAGCGCTATATTAGGCCCGTAGATTATAGGTAATTGGAAAATAGCAAATTATGAAAGATTACATATTATTAATTATTCAATTTAAATTCTATGTCTCGTTTAATTGTTCGTTTAGCTATGATTAAGATAAAGTATTAGTCATGAATGACGGATAACAATAAGTGGAACTAATTAACTTTAATTAAAACAATCTGTACTATAATAACATTATAATGAGAGAGAGGGAATTTTGTGAAGGAAGCCTAGTACTTTATTACTCAGAATATATTATATGCACAAAGTGTCGAGAACAGAATACCGTCTTCACATGTAAATTCTACTACGAAGCCGTGGCGCGTTGGTAAATATTTTATAAATAGTCTAAATAAATAAGGTACCAATGGATTGAAATAAGGTACATAAGGAGGAGTTCGCAATTCCCGGTTAGTAAAGCGATATCGAGCAACTTAATATCTAATCTTGTAGCTCAATATTGTGTGGTGGTATCTCTGGCATGAATTGCTACAATATGTAGGAGTAAATTGCAAAAAAAAAGGTTTCTCAGTATCAGCCCAAAGTTTGATAGTTGCCAGTGTGATACCCCGCGGTGCCTCGGCAAACACGTTAAGCCGTTGGTCATGCACCTTTCTCTCTAAGGTTATGTCGGATTGCCGTCCCATCGAACTATGAGAATGAGGGAACAGAGAATACACCTGCGCCTGCGCACGCATTTGTGCACTATCATATATCCTGCGACAATGGGTTGCTTGGTTTTAGTTGCCCGTGTAAGCGCACATTTACCAGTATGGCCACGGCCTTAACAAACCAACAATTACCGGATTATAATTAAAAGAAAGCCACGGAATTATGAATAATTAATTAATAAATGGCAAACTTTAATACGTGTAATGATTAGCAGCTTATTAGCAGTAGCTACCTACCTATTTTAGTCGTCACACTGAATTGCGTCAATCTGCCGTCTCGACTGTCGATATGATAAGGATGGATTCTTTCATACGTAAGATTTTATTTTATAAGTAGTAGGTACACACAGTATCTATATCTACTATTCATTCATCTATGTCTTTTATCTATACATATTATAAATTAAAAACTCAAGTTGGATCCGCAGTGGTAGCCCGCGAAGTTTAATTTATACGCGACCATAACAAATAATTGTTTACAGAATTATAATCATTAGGGTCTCGCAAATTGCAAAAAACGTAAATTTTAATTTCGTGGGCTACTACTGTGGATCCACCTTAAAGTCGCTTTTCGTGTCTGTCTGTGTAACCACGTTTTTCTTCTAAACTACGCAAAGTATTTGCGGTTTCCACCATCATTTAGAGAATTTATTGCGGGAGGTTTGTGTTTGTAAATAAATATCGATATTTTGTCAAGTCGTAAAAACCGTGCGAAGCAGGGCGGGTCATTAGTTAAGTTATTAATTTATATTATAACAATATTCATAAATCTTCCTGCATCTAACAAATTGGTGCAGTGACCTAGTCAACAACTTTCCGCTGTTTCAATTTCAAACAACTTACTTCAGGCAGAAACTCACACTTAACCATTTGTTACAGTCATTTGGGGGGTCCTCATACTTCATCAACCTGCACTGTTGCAGTCCTCAAGCTATGCAGATAAAACCTTCGCATCTGCCTCCAAGCATGACAATGCAAAATATTGCGAAGGTCTATGCAGAGATGTAAATATAAACCTAAGGAAAAACCACGCTACATTGTCAATGATTCTACAAAATGCCTTGCCGTTGAAATTTAAGGTGTACCGAAGGAGGTCCAACCATGATCAACCAGATTACAACAACTCTGTCCGCGATGTGACGGATCTTCTGTGTGTTTGCGGTGCAAAGACGGATTCTTCACCTAAACACTGGACTGATTCTCGTATATGGCCTAAATATCAACCAGAATCGGAACGAGGCGCGAATAAAGCAGCAAGATCGAAACCAGGAAACTGTCCTGGCTTAGCGAGATGTACAGAGGTAAAATGGCCTAAGTAAAAATTGTACCACAATAAAGTCGACATTAAACGTTTATGCAGATGTATTACAATGATTTATTTTTATTTATTTAAAAACATAAATGAGTTTTAGATATTAATTGTGAAAATGGTAAAAAACTAGAGATGTCGTGGGACACGCGGTTGGAACGAAGTTCCTTTCGCTTTTGCACAAATGGCAAATGAGAGCTAAACTACACTTTTGTTAGAGCTGGACGACACTTTTGTTACCAATCAACCTACCCATCAATCAACTTACCAACCTACCTATCAACCTGCCAAACTACCCATCAACCTACCAATCTACCCATCAACCTACCAACCAACCTACCCATCAGTAACCTAACAAAAAGTACTAGGCTTGCATGCATTCAAGATAGTATTTCATTAGTATTATGTTTTATGTACTTCTTTTGTACATAACATAATTATAGCCTATCTCCATCTGGAATAATGTACCTTTCAAATGGTGAAAGAATTTTTCCAATAGGAGCTGTGGTTCCGTAGATTACCCTCCACGTATACACAAACTCATAAAATTCGCTGTTATTATAGCATAGATTGTTTTAATTAAAGTCAATTATTTCCACTTATTGTTATCCGCCATTCATGACTAATTCTTTATCTTAATCATAGCTAAACGAACAATTAAACGAGACATACAATTTAAATTGAATAACTAATAAAATGAATTCTTTCATAATTTGCTATTTTCCAATTATAATCTACGGGCCTAATATAGCGCTCACCGCTCTTGAGCTGTTACTCAGTTCACCTAGTGCCAAGCTGTCTGTCGCATGTCGTTCGGTGCGCAATGATAATTGCGAAAACATAAGCTCAGTGCAGCTATGAATCTGATATCACGTAAGACATATATATTTTTATTTTTAACTGTGCAGCCATTCCCTTTCATTAACTTATTAATATTAATTATTATTCTATTTTATATCGCAACAAACTACCAAAACAATATTCTGACCATAGATCTATGATAGGGTTGAGGCTAAATAATAACAGCCGCACGGGTCGGTCAATCAGGATAAGCCGCAGTTGCCGCGGTTGGTCTGTGGATGGGTGACCATGTTTATTTACAAGACCCTTCCGTGCCTCAGAAGGCACGTTAAAGCGTTGGTCCCGGCTGTTACTCGTGGATCTTGGACAGCCGCTACGGGCCGTCAGAAGCCCGAAAGTCTGACAAACAGTCTTATCAAGGGTTATTTATTTATTTAATACTCCAAGCACACAAATGTACTGAGGCGGACTTAATGCCATAGGCACCCAACTGACTTAATTAATAGTATAATATCAATTTTTTTTTTTTCTTTATTATTCAAGTTTTTTTTTTGTGTCTACATGCTTTTATGATAAATAAAACAATTTTATTTTTATTTCTGTTTTATATGTACAATCAACCATTTTTATAAATGCTTGAAAGATTCGTCTGCTAAACAATTTAAATAACGCTATGAAAGATGTTGAACTGGCAAAATAAAGGCATTGCCATTACAAGTGTGGTACGCAATCACCCCGCAGGTCTAATAACACACCCCACACACTTCTATTTAAAAATATCAATGGATGCAGGAGCAGATAGAGGCCAAGGAATCGATGAGTTGTGTAAGGGATGAAATGAATGAAAATAGAGTGAATTATAAAGTGACGGGTGATAAGGACGAACGGAAGGGGTGAGCATATTACACCGACCGCAAATAAAAAACAGGACGAGACTAGACAGAAGAAAAATAAACCTATTTCAATAACTTACCCCCGAACTAGAACGTTTATAACGTCAAACTGACCGGTATTTTCTCCTCTGTTACAGATATTTGCTGGGTACTTACACTGCATCTTCCTGTATATTCACGAGCATCAAACCATGCAGAAAGCTCTTTTAGGTTCGGACCAGATGACGAGTACAAGTACGGAACAGTTCCAAAAAGAAAAGACGATCGTATATATCATCTTAGAGGATATTATACTTACCCGCCAATATGGAAGCCGAGAACTGCCTATAAGTTCTTCAAGATTATTAGCACTGTAACAAGACCGAGGTTATCGACATCTACTTGGATACGCAAACACAAATCTACTATGAAATCAAAAAGTAAAAAAAAAAATACACAAAGAAAACTAAGACCACGAAGTACAACTATAGGAGCAAGTCCACCGACAATTAACCGTGAAAGGTGGAACTGGCGGCTTACCAGAATCAGGACTAAAAAACCATCTGCAAGACCAAATACTAAACCAACAGCAACACCACATGCTCAGTATACAACTACACGTGAGCATGCATGGTCGGCATACAGGCCTACAACTAAAACACCAAGAAGTACAACTACAGAACCTATAAAGGAAGTCACAACTCAAACGACACCGACAACTACTACACCAAAATCAACTACACGCAGAACTACGCCTAAACGTGCTCCGCCACGTAAAAGTGTGGTTGATACAATAAAGGATTCAATAAAGGATTCAAAAAGTGTGTTTGATACAATAAAGGATTCAATTATTTCGATCTTTGATTGGGGATAATACTCTATTTTTCACGCTTACTACGACGTAATAAAACTCAATTTGATTACCGTTTTTTTTCTTTTGTAGGTTTTGTACAATACATTTTTTTAGGTAATAATGTAATTCAGTAAACTATTATTGCCCGGTTAGACATTAGCGTTTTAATGACTTAGTTATTTAGGTTAGGTTTGAATGACAATAATTTGACATTATCAAGTAGTGGTGTGATTTTTTTTTATTTACGCAGAAGAGTCTTTCAATCAAAAATATCGTCTTCTGTTAAATTAGTTAACAAAAATCGGCGGATGGCAATAGGCTTGCCTGCTGTACGTGGGACTTAAACACACTGGTGAAATGTGGGAACCTCTGCCTGGCCCTTCAAGTAATATAGGCGTGCTGTAATGTTCTGTTACCACCTAATCGATACGCTGAAATTGTGTCACTAATCGTCTTTTCTTGATGCGCCATAGCCTAGTTACCTAGTAAGAAAGAGCTTTATTTATAAATTTTGATTAAAGTTAAGAGACCGCTGAACGACAAAAATGTACCTATGGTTGTGTGATACTCCCTGGCAACGCCACAGTGGAAAATTAAAAAAGCATTTTTCTAGATTAATTGTACCATATATGTACTATACGGTACGTGTAATGAAAATAATTGTACCTCAACGAATAATGAAATTTATTGAAGTTTTGGTGGCGCGGCTGGGGAGTATACTCCCTGGCCGCGCCACCACGGTTTTCGTAAACTACTAGGCGCACCCGTATATAGTAAACACTATATAATTGTACCGGAATTGTTCTTTTCCGTACGCTACTTTTAAGTTGGCCGCAGGTCTATTTAATATTTTTAGGACTGAATTTCATAAACTCTGATAAATGTATGTTCAAATTTTCCTTAAAATCACGGTTTTCACTTACTCGTTTTTTTTATTTGTTTTGGACGCCATTACTGTTGTTATGACACAGAGTCACGCACGACCGACAAAATTTAGAACAAAAAATCTACTATATTTAATCTATATTAATAATTGAATCTTATTAATTATTATTTCTTATATTAATATTAATTAATTTAGTAATTCTATACTGAATTTGACCTTCCATAAACGACAAGTCGGTGGCATACGAGTAGTTCCGATTTCAGCCGCGCGCAGACTTATCTTGTGCGCAGTCTAGTCCCGCAATTCTGTCTGACACCAGTGCCGGATTAACCACGTAGCAAGAGTAGCAATTGCTACGGGCCCCGCGCTAAAGGGGGCCCCGCGTATTCAAACCCGGGCCCCACCTCCGCCTGAGCATAATTTTTTGAGTGAAACTTATTAAGAAGTGGTATATTGAATTTACTTGATGTCTCAAAAACGTGATACGTACTACCTTTGCCGACTAAGACGTCAGAATATGGGTAATACAATTTCTAAAAGTTGATTGCAAATAGACGTATTGAGTATTGTTTTTTTTTTACCACTTTATACATAAGAACCCATAGCAGATCAAGGGCCCGTCTATAAAATTTGCTACGGGCCCCGCGCTTGCTTAATCCGGCACTGTCTGACACACACATTTTTGAATAGCGAATGCATTTCAACTCATGCGATACTCAATAGCGAATGCCAGTGCTATTCTGTAACCATCTCACCGTGAAAACTTAGGTGAAGTGAGCGTGGAGTGAGCTGTCATTCCACCTAATGCTAGAGATTGACACTATTGACAGCTCACTTCACCTAAGTCTTCACGGTGAGTTTTTTATTTACAGAATATATCGTATCGGTAGGAGCAATAGTGTTTTCTTATGTATAGTATCATCTCAATAAATTAACGATGTATGATGCCAGGACAAATAACAAAAAGCTCTTTTCAAATAAAATATTTTTCTTTCTTTCTTTTTAGGGCCACCAAATGTGGATGCGATACGACCAACATTGGTGCCTATTTTTTTGGCGGCCTTTAGCGAAACTTTATACAGTTAGTAGAAACGAGTAAGTAACAAAGGAAATCATACAAATCAGTCCGAACTCTGTTATATCAGTTTATACCTACAAGATAATTATTGCAATTGCAAATCCGGGACAAATCCGATACTATGGTTAGTAACTAGACACACACGATTGGCGCGAAACGTAGACTTTGGATATGGATGAATTCATCAAATAATTAAATGATCTATTATTCACTGTCCCTGTCGTGGAGTTTGGATGTTCTAAAACCCAAATTTTTATGTTTTTTAGCCTCGACCACCAATAACATCAAAATGGCGATTATTACATTTACGGACCTAAATGACATGGCCGGATCCTGCCCTCAGAATCAATTCAGAATAAATAAATGTACAGTCATTATTAATATATGAAAATGAAAATATACTAAAATAAATCGCAACAATTACATTTCTCTAGAACAGGCGACAAAAAATGCCAAAAAAATATGTGTGTTAATTGATTTTGTGAGTGTGGTTTTTAATTTGGACATAATTATAGCAATGTCAAGTGCATTTTCGTTTGGATACATCTTTAAGACAAACACTGTGTCTATAGCTCGCCTGAAGATCAGACTAAAATAAAAAACACGAGTGCCAGAATCCTATTGCTAAGGTAGGTATAATACCTATAAAAGTCAACGGTTTCAAGAGTATCGCAGACACCATTTTTCGAGCTATCAAAGCCATGATGCGGATCAGGTTACGCATTATGCATCGACAATATATTCTAGAGTGTGTATCCGAACGTCCTAGATAAATCTGATCTTAATAAAAGTAATAATAACAGAAAGCACTTAGTGCTACCAAACGTTTTTATTTAAATCTATTTCCGTTAGACCACTACCAGTTTTGAGACGACCAGTGCCAAATGAATCTAGTAGAGTTTATTCCGACTTGATAATGATATTTGAAAATTCACTTCGATAATTACAATGATCGTCGTTTCTAACCAGTAGAAATGTTGTGGTATATAATAATAATTAATATTTTGGAATCTGTCTATTGTAAAGAGCCCAAACTCTGAACGTCAACGAATTATAACGTTGCTAAATTGAAGAGTACAACTGTGACGAAGCATGACAATTGAAGTGACAGGTATTACGTTTAGTCGGTTACTTGACAGCTGTCTCATCACTAGTTTTTTTTTTTTCTTTGCTTTTATTTAACTACATAAACCTATGGAGTATAAGCATGTTTTTTTTTTTAATAATTTGTATTCTTAAGTGTTCATTGAAAATGCTGCCAGCGCTATAGGTACCTATTTTCTTTGTTTCCTTAGCCTTTTCCCATCAATGTTACGGACGACTTCTAGTCGAACGAGATGCAACTGAATACCGGTGTTTTACATGGATCGACTGCCTATCAGAACTCCACAGCCTAGTTACTGAGTACCTACAGTCCTACACGATACCCCTTGGTAAGACTGGTTGACAGACTTTTGGGCTTCTGACTACCCGTAACGACTGTCAAAGGTCTGTCTGAATAATAGCCGGGATCGAGCGTTTATTCTGAAAGTGGCAACGTCGCAAATAGATGTCAAATATTTCGCTGTTTTGATTAATTTGGAATTATTACTGTATGGAAATAAGAAATGTGGCTAACTAGCGAACTAGAATATTGATTTTGAAATGCAATAATAAATATCGTAACACCGAATATTTCGTTTTAGATGTGAAAAAGTATTTGGAAACTTTCCAAATGCCTTTTTACAGCTTAAACGGGTACAACATCAAATTCAATTTTATAATCGCAATTAATTATTAATATTCTAGGTCGCTAGTTAGCCACATTTCTTATTTCCATACAGTAATATTGCCAAATTAATCAAAACAGGTTAATTTTTGACAGCTATTTGCGACGTTGCCAACTTTTAGGATAAACGCTCTTAACGTGCTTTCCGAGGCACGACGAAGAGGTCTCGATGTCGAATGTATCGACCCGTGCGGCTGCAGTTACTATTTAGTCATTTATTTAGTCTATTTGACATAATATTTAATGGGCTACAGAGTACAAATAGTAGGGGTAAGATTTAAGCATGAGAGGGCACTTTCCCAGGGCTTGATTGAATAGTACCTTCAGAGTCCATCCATCATCCAAGTATCGGTGTAGAGGGTTTATTCAGCCGTTCTCTGCATTTATGTTATAGATATCCCTTTTTATGCCGTAAATAAAACTTTCGTAGGTTCTGATAGCAAAAACGTTTAAGGCGCGAAAAGATTGGGATCCATTTTTTATGCGTTAATTTATTTTAGCATACATTTTCTAATATACTCTTGGACAGTAGCGAAAATTTTAGGTTGTGTTCCTGTGCATAGATAGGTATAGTTTAATAAGAGTTACAACTTATGCAGAAAAGGAAGAATGCAGGATGCAAGAACGAGCACAGCGAGCTCGAAAATATTTGAACCCCCCTCGGATATGTTAATTCGTTCATACAGAAATAGGAGTTACTTTGTCGACTCATGTAGTAAAGTTTGAGGAATAGGAAAACGCAGGATGCATGAGCGAGCGAAGCGAGCCCAGAAGTTTTAGCACCCCGCCATGGCAAACTTAGCATTTCTTTTATGCAGAAAAGTTTGAGAATTCAGACTTTAGAGAACGCATGTTGCAAGAGTGACCTCAAAATTTGTTAGCAGCCCGCTGCAGCATTTCTATGAAAAAAAAAATTGTACCTAAACTTTGTCGATTTGTACGTAATAGAAAACTTAGAGAAAAATATAACCCTATCTTTGCTGTCGCGCAGTCGGGTAAAAAAAGAGAGTAAGAGTTAAATAACAGAAAAGTTTGAGAAATAAAAGGCCGGTGGTTCGCGTAAAGCGCCCCTTCATGTCTGGTGCCCTGGGAGGGCGCGCCCTACCCTAACGCCCGCTGGTACTATGCATACAAATTTATAAAATTGAAGTGTCTTTTTGTAATGCCTTGCCAAAAAACGAACTAAAAAGTAAAAACAAATTGTGTTAGTTAATCTGTATACTCGTATACAAAGCAAAAGGTCACTCATTTACTAGCTGACTAAACAGATAAATAAATTGTCATTGCAGTCGGGGGACTTCTTAGATTAAAAAGAGTTCCATAAAACGGTCTCACATAATCTAGCCAGTGGCACACGGGATGATGTAAGAATTCTATCGATAGCCCATGTATCCAAATATGGTCAGGCATTTAAAAGTTATGGTGGAACAAAAAAATTCACACACATACATACATGTACCCCGAAAACATTACACTCCTTTTTGGGTAGTCGTGTAATAACAGCACTTCATGCTTCTGAACGTATGTACGGTGCCACAGATGAATACAGATCCGATAAAAGAGTAACCATGGAGTTTCTTGCCGGCTCTCCATAGGAAACGACCAATTGGAACCGTGCACCTAGCTTCTGACGTTTCATAAGTGCCCTTGTGGGTTTATGTGTATTTTTTTTTTTTTTTGGATGCTCCTCAGTTTAGGTATGAAGCTACAAGTACGCGGCGGGCCCGTGGGCCGCCTTGCTGGGCTAATTCAGTGAGTGTAACGTAGGCAGAAAATCTAAGAGTTACGCTATAGAAAGACATGCAACTTCTAGGTGAATATAACTGTAGGTAATTAGCGCTGTGGGACCTGAATTTTACTTTATTGTGTGGTAGCAAAAGTCGCTTTTTATTATTTAAATGATTCTACGGAGTGACCCGTCTTTATTAATCTGTGACGGTGCTTATATTTCTTTCTTTTTTGTCTGTCTGTTTGATCCGGCTAATCTCCGAAACGGCTAGACCCATTCTAACGGGTGTTTCACTGGCAGATAACTGATGTTATATGGAGTAACTGTGGCTACTTTTATTTCTTCTCTCACACGACCGCCCAAAAAGGAGTGTTGTGTTTTTTTTTTGCTTGTGTGTTTGTGCCATTGTTGTCAATGTTTTTTTTTTGACAAATATGTAATTGTGGTCTACGCGAG
Organism: Agrochola circellaris; assembly: GCA_914767755.1. NCBI lineage: Eukaryota > Metazoa > Arthropoda > Insecta > Lepidoptera > Noctuidae > Agrochola > Agrochola circellaris. Next base: position 5,567,330 of record OU611850.1, on the reverse strand, counting down.
CGCAGCCGCGGGCAGCAGCTAGTTTAATAAATATGGCTAAAAGCTATATAAAACGTTAGTACCTACACTACCTACTTATGAAGTGTCAAGATTTTCTGTAAGCTAAGCAAATAAAACACCGGTTACGGACTCGGTATTGACCGATGATCGATCGCCTCGACCGGATTTTAAGCAAAAATTTTGGAGCTTGCTATGCTTGTTCCTACTGCCTAGGTTCATGACAGAAAATATTCAGAAGAAAGAAAAAGAAAAGAAAGAAAATACGTTTATTTGCGGTACACATGACGCAAAGAAAGAACAAAACACAAAAATAAACAATTTGGGGGAAAATATGCGTCACATCCACGCAAAACGGCCATCGCTCAGCATAATGCTGCGACCCTATGCGAGACAGAGCCCCAACGCTGGTTTTCAGCGACAGCCGGCAAAAAAAATTTCTGCATAAGTCAACCAAGTACCTGCTATTTCTCTATGAATAGTCAAGAGAAAATCTAACCTATCTGTGGGAAGGTGCTAAAATTTTCGAGCTCACTTCGCTCGCTCTTGCAGCCTTGGTTCTTAAACAGAAAACATTCACAGTAAATATTTTCCGCATAAGACGACCAAGTAGCTGCTATTTCCCTATGAATGGTCAAAAGAAGATCTAACCTATCCGTGGCAGGGTGCTAAATTTTCTCTAGCATCCAACATTATCTTAGTAAACTGATTGTCAAACCTGTGTGGAGCCAAGTATACGCGATTCAACGTAACCGACCGACTGGAGCTGAGTATATCCGATTCAGCGTCACCGACCCGAGCGTGACGGTTCAGTTTCGTTCACTTCAGAAAGAGCGCAAAGTGCGCCTATAGAAGTTTTCACTTCAAAAACCATCATTTCGCTGATAAGTCAGTGGGACTGCCAACATGAACGTTACACCCAGGCCTAAAGATGTTAAAAAAGCCTTGTGCAGACAGGCGCGACGCGACACCGTGAATTGTTTTATCGTGAAGTTTCCTTAGAAATTGTTTTGTTAGACTCGCGTCGTGCTAGTCTGCACGAGGCTTTAACCTTTTTCAAGCTGAAACGAGAACCATTTTCGGTGACCGCATAAAATAACACTTCGAGCTTCAGAAAAGAAAGAAAGTGTCATAAAGCGGGGTAAATGCGTAACACGCGTAAAGGTACGATTTCGTATACAAAACGCTGCACGCGGCATCATACCTAGCACACATAAAATGACAATTATTGATCGCATTTGCTTTAATTCTGACAGTTCAGTAACGTTCATTGCGTTATCTACGTTGTTTAGCAGACGAATTTATTAAACCTATGAAGCAATGGATTAGAAATATCCTACAAAAATCTCGGATTGTCATTGAAACTATGTTACGCAATTAGGGTGCTAGTCTAAATGGAGAAAAGGAATTAAATATTGACAATGTTATCAAAACTCAGGTAAAGCCAGGGCAACGATTGACATAAAAAAACCAGATACTTATATATAATTTTCAATTTTACAAACCAACCACTGTAACCTTGTGTTTGCTTTTAATTCACTGCACAGAAAACTCCGAACCAATCAATTCTAATTCAAATCAATCGCAAACAGGCGGCTGATCAATCAATCTCAGGCCGTATTGTGGCTGCTGTCGAGAAAGGTTCGCGAATTCAAGCGCCATTTTGTAAGTTTTGGCGGGAATTCTGGACCGCACTTTACGCGCCATTTGTTCTGAGGACAATCGGCTGCGTTCACAAACAAACGTCTTTTAATTTGTTTTATACCAACTTATAGACCTCTTCCTGTCGCCAAGTAATATCGTAGATAGTAACAAACTTATAACGTATTTTAATTCGTATCCCTTCCTTTTGAACGCCAGGTTAAGTGACATAGCTTATTACTTAAGTTATCGACATAATTTGATCTAAAATCGATATAAGAAGAAAAATACTAAGAAAAACGGGTCAAGATTTAAAACTCTTGGACATTACAGCTGTTTGATAAAACCTTTATATCAGTGGGCTCGTATGGCGACAATACTCATCAGGCAGGCCGTCAAACTATTTGCCATTTTAAACTTAAACTAAATACCTATCCTACTTTCAAAAAACAATTTGGCTTCGCTGTAGTGGGTTAAAATAGGAAAAATCTGTGAAGTCTTAGACCACAGTTTAAAGTAACAGTATTATGTCTCGGCAGTGACCTTGCAATAATTACCTACGGCCGCTCGGTAGATAAATCTTCCGTGTCCGTGTGTAACTGCCACGCACTCGAGACTGTTGCGTAAATTATACACTGAGATTTCGAAGCGCGTCTTTTCTGCCGTTTTTTATGAAGACATAATAAGTACTGTCACATATTTTTACTATGCTTAAACTATTTAGGTTAATTGAAGTAGGCAAACCTAGGAAATCCCGTTGAGTAGATTATCCTAAGTATGAATCACGCCCTTAGCATGAATCGTTACTACTTATAAAGTATCGTAATCACTATCACTTAAGAAAATATAGATATCGATCTATCTACTTATGAGTAAGTACCTATACTTACTCATAAGTAGATAGATCGATATCTCGATATCTACTCGTAGGTAAAATATTTTTCAACTAACTTGCTCGTAAATTGGCTCTTATTGAACCGCCTTTAGGTTCATAATGCAGTGTATTGTGTGTGTGTAGTCAGTACCGCATCTCGCTCTCTCTCTCTCTCTCTCCCCCTCTCTCTCCCTCTCTCTCTCCCTCTCTCTATCTCCCTCTCTCTCCCTCTCTCTCTCTTCCTCTCCCTCTCTCTCTCTCCGCCGCCTAGCCTTATCCCATAATTTTTAGCTCTATCTCATCATTCTTCACCAGCGGCTGCCCTTACTACTACACAATGAAGGCCTCTTATGTAATTAATATCAATGATTTAAGATATAGAAAAAAGCACTTTAGGTTCCCTACATGAGTCCCTATCTGACAACTCTTAACGATTGTCAAAGATCCACGAATGACTGTACTGTGACAAAATACTATATTTGATATAAAAAAAGTTGGCAATCCTAGGTTGCGCTTGTTGTTGCTCGAAGCAATATTTTGATGATGAACATAAAGAAAAAAATATGATTCATCAAATTGTTATGCCTAATGTAAAATAAACACGAAATGAAACGTATAAATAAACTGTTTCATTTAAATATTATAAAATTATTTATTTAATTCGTTTTTTTTTAATCTATATATCATAAGTGTATAACAATAAATAAATTGAAGTTGAATTCCAATCAAATATTAAATAAAGAATTATTGCTCTAAATCGAACGGATCAAAGTGGGTTAGTCTGACTATAAAGGAGCGAACGCGCCAACTCTACGCACACATGTAAGCGTGCTGCTGTGTAAGTGATTTTTGCAAAGAATTTACCTAAGCTTGATTTCCCGCGCTAGACATAAACCATTTACAGGCACTTTTGACTTGTCAAAGAGTCGGTCAGTTAGTCAAAAAGTTGAAGCTAGTTGTCCATTCCAAAACGAAAATTGTTGAGATTCGACAACTCGTTACAAAGTTCTTTTGGCACGTGGCCTAAATCGGAACTAACGTTACCATCTTGTTTTGTCCGCTACAGCATACACACTGTTCCAGTACGTCCGCTCAATCCGAATCTTGATCCGCAGTCTTTGGCGACTGCTTTTAATTCGCCCTCTGAAATATTCAAATTGGCAAACTCGGCTGTTGATTGGTTATGGCTAGGTACCTACTGACAAAGATCGGGATCAAGATAACATGACCTATTAAACTCGGGCGTTAGCCCACTAGAAACAATAGTGATTATTACCATAATACAAATCTTATGAATGTTTAACAAAAATCTTTGGATTCCATTCCATTATATTGTTATAACACTCAATGCATAATACTCTTGTTCATTCAGTAATAACATTGTATGAAACTAAAACAATGCTGCAATGCTACCATAGTAAGTTAATAAATACCTACGCACATGATCGCCACTACCCAACTGGTCACACGATGGTCCATGCTAACCCATTGGAGGCCATTGCACAATTTGTTCCTGACAGAACTGAAAAAAAATTGTGTATATAAATGCATAATACTGGCCTATAGTATTAAAAATCAACATTTTGTCCTCCAATCAATTTATAATGAACAAATTGAATAAAAAATGTTCTGTTTTCTTTACCATATTCTGTGGGTCAAAAATATCAATCATTATCTTTGTCTGTCACTCGTCTGTCAGTGGAGATTATTTTTAATATTGTCTATGCTCAACATTATTAAATTAAAACTTTTAACAAACTATTTGCAGAACAAAAATAAATTAGCAGTAAAATAATTAGCGCTTATTTGATTGAAATTAATTTTTTTCGTGTCTAGTCATCTAACATGCCAAGCACATGGCAAACCATAACCAATATACGGGACAATAACTTTCAACGTAAAAGTACATCTATAGGCCAGTTATTTTGTGCAGTAAATTATATAAAAAATATTGTTTTAATTAACTAAGAATTTGTAATTGAATATGCAACATGTTATTGTTAAAGACTACAGTAAAATAAAATAGTGTTGACCGGAACGTATTGTTAAAAGATGTCAGTGGTGCCACCATGACAGTTAAAATCATTATCTCTATTGTGACGCCGCATCCGTTGCGCAGTTGCCTCCATTTTGTACGCTCGTCTCTTGTCTATAATTTCGAATAGTAGATCGTCTTTATGGGCATGGTCCGTAGATAATTTTTACTCTTTGGATACCTTATTATTGTATTGTGGTCTCTGATTACTAACTGTCAAAACAATGCATTTTTATAGTGTTTATATTAATTTTTCCAGGTGTTACTGGTTGGATAATAATGCGCGTCTATTGAAATGGATACGTGGTCCGATCTCTGCCGCTGTTGTTTGTCTGCCAATTCCGAAGTGTCACTCCTAGATTCGGAACAGAATGTAACTGAGAAGTTTCATGAAGTAACTACAATCGAGGTACGTTAAATTTCCCATACCTAATTATTGTACTTTGCCTCGGGATAAATGATGTGTAGTAATCTGAGTTATTATCGCATAATATGTATGTCAGTTTTTAATTATTGACATGGAACATAACCTCACTTTACGTTCATATTCGCCGCGAAAACGCATTGATTGCAAGCGATTTTCGACGTTATTGTATTTGCGTAACAGATGTAGTAGGTCGATTTTGCTTTGAAGATATCTGACAATAAATTTCTTATAAAGTAACGCTAGGGAATGTAGTAAAGGCGGCAAAAGCGTCGCCGATAATAAAGATAGACAGAATAATAAACAGCTCTGAATACAAAGTGAGCAATGTACAGACTGTTCTAACAATGATATTCAAACTCAGTTTATATTTGATAAACATAGGTGTAAATAATATAAGTACAGAGATCTTTGTTTTGTCGTTACGGCGCCCAAATTCCGTAAATTTATGGCCAATATTGATAAAAATGAAGTTTCTCTGATTAAAAAGTAGTAACCTAAATTAGCAACAAGGCTTATGGCACCACCTTTTGGTGAACAGTAAAACGTTTGACACTTTTGATTTCATTTGATTAAGACAGTGATTTTTTATTGGAGTAATTTACCTTCAGGATATTGTCCTTTTTACAAAATCACTAAAACGTTGGTCGCTGGGTTGTCTTAGGGGGGGAATGTTTCTTACAATTGCGAAGACACATTGTTTTAAACACAAGGCTTAGTCTTTGTCAGTTCATTTTTATTATCATAGTAAAAAAATCATATAACTTCACCGCACTTAACCCGTTTTTTAGACATATTTAAAACATACATTTCAGTAGCTTTCATATGATACTAAATTTGGCTGCATCTTCTGAACAAAATGGAAGAAAAATACGTGTGGCACTCGAGGACTGCCGCGGTAAAGCTATTGCATAGCATATATTCAAAAATAAGAAGATAATATTGTTGATTTAAAATATTTTTTTTAAAAAATACCCCTATACCCCCCCCCTAAATCGCAGAATTTACACAACCGTCAATGACGTCTGCCCTCACGCGTCTGCCCGCGTTCGGGTCACGCACTCGGCGATCGCGCGTCATTGCCTATCCCGCCCCTCCACCCTCGTTCTGCGCGCCCGCCGTCGACTCATCGCAGGTCATTCTTATCGTTCTAACTTTTAAAATATTAGTCCAAATTACTTAGTGTAAAAGACAAATTTTATCTACATTAAATACCGAAAGCGATGAAGGTATTTATTTTGATACGAATTAACTAAATACTCTAAAATATGCAACTTAAAAAAAGTATTCAATTTAAATGTATTTATAGCTCACTATTTTGGCTATAATGGCTTCCACATAAAAGGTAGATATATGCTGTCGCGGACTTTTATTTAGAACTCTTTAAGACAAACAACCCCACAATACATTCTTTTCATGTAACTCCAGCGGTTTAGGCAGCGCACGCAAAGATAGATCTCAGAGGGCAGGATTTTTTCCGACTTACTGGATACTTATCGTTATATTATGGCTAAATCACATAAAATCTTTATAAATTGTAGCCTATGTGTTATTCTGATATATAAGCCACATTACTGTAAAGTTTCATTAAAATCCGTTCGGTAGTTTTTGCGTGAAAGAGTAACAAACATCCATCCATCCATCCTCACAAACTTTCGCGTCAGGTTTTTTTTTTCGTTACGGAATTTCTACATTCGGTCGCCGCGCTCAGAGTCTCCGATAAAAGCTATGCAATAGCTTAAAAATAAATTAAACGGCTTTACAGCAAAAGATTTCAGACCCTCACATTAAGTATTAAAAAACTACCACACAGACAAGTAAAGTCCCATTATAATTCTCTTAAAATAACCAGAAATCATGATTTTAATTTTATTTCCTTATTTTTTTAAATTTAATAATAAATTGTATCAATAAAACGTTATTTTTCATAATACACATTTAAACCATTATTTTAGACCAAGTAAAGCAATATGCAGGCACTTCATAATTATGTGCGGTGTGATAAAATCACAATTTAGTAACAGAATTAAATTTTTGTTCAAATTACATGACAAGCTTTTTACCACTGAATTATAATCCTAAAATATAGTTAACAATATTGCAAACCAAATTTTTTATTTTATTCACTCGTTTTTTTTTCTCTTATAGGCTTTGTATTAGGTAGAAAATTATGCCAAAGCTAGCTGATCTGACAGAAAATGTCAAGTCCAATTTTCAATAATTCATTCAAAAATCCCAAAGAAAAAAGGATTTTTTTCCAATATTTGTACATTTATGGGAAACTTTTCCTATTTTTCTTTCCATAAAAACCTAATTCGGACTATTACGAACATTTTAAAACAAAAATTGCCAAATCGGTCCAGCCGTCCTCAAGTGATGCGTTTACTAACAATCAGCATTTCATTTTTATTTATATAGATAACCAGGCTAAAGATGATTAATCATATTTACTGAATCTAGTTATATTACTCCTCCATAATAATAAATTTTATATGAATTAGAAGTTTTTCTGCATCTTGTCAGGATTGAACTATGTGCAATTTAAGATGGTACCTTTAATCAATGGCTGTGGAATAGTTCCTATCGAATTTTAGTTTAACACAGCCGGAAGCAATATTTTTATTTCTCTTGCTGAACCTAGTCTGTAAGTGGGGATTTACCCTTTGATTGAGGTGTAAAGTACAAAAATAAATAAACAGAAGGTGAACTTGATACATCCACCAACCACAATACAGTAAAAATAAAACCTCATTTATACGGATGAAAAAAATTATCTATATAAATGAGTTTTTATTTTCTATCTCACCGACTACCATGAGGAGAAACACTAAAAACTCCAGACTCAGTTACTTAACATATTATAAGAAATCCTATACTTGACCATTACATGACTTAATTATTTTACCCTTGCAAATTATACAGACTGGTGATTTAGTCACTTGCAATCATGAATGAGGTTTTTATACTTGCAATTATTATAAAACCTATGTTTTTTTTATTTTATTCAACAACATTCCATGCTATACATTTGTTTCCTGTCTACTAGGCTTATAGGTACACACGGCTACATAACAAGCTATACATTTCCAGTATAAGCTGACCTCTCACTACATGGAAATCCTATACAATGCAAGATCAGCTTAAACTTGAAATATATAGCTTGAATGTAGCCGTGTGTACTTAATTAACTTTTTTTAATAATTGGTTCATGGCATTCTCCTTGAATCAGCCCCACTTAGAAATTGCAGGTATGTAACTAAATAGCTGACTTGTATTTATCTCTCTCTTGAAACAAAACCTGTTGACAATTTGAAACAGAGTCACGTTTCTCAACAGTGAGAGAGTGATAAGAAAGGGAGAAACCAACCCGGTAAACTGGTTGGCCAACCCTTATTTTTTCCAATTTTAAAAGTGTTTAGTGGAACTTCTGAAGTCATAGTTTCTACAATGAAATTCTTGCATCAATCAATAATAGTATCGGTCAGTGTTAGCTGCATATTAATCAAATTCCTAGAAATATTGGAAAATAATCAATATTGGTAAAGTCACAACTGTAAACTAGGTAATATAACAACTTGGTAAGAATATTGTGTCAATTAAATTTTTTGTTTTCCATTGGGAAAAAGAGACTAAGAAAATCAATCTAACCAAGTGTATTGTGTTACCCAGTAACTGGGTTGTGGAAGTCAGATAGGCAGTCGCTCCATGCTAAATCAGCCGCACGGGTCGATCCATCAGGTGAAGCTACGCTTGCCGGGGTTGGACCGTGGATGGGTGACCATCTGTACATACCGGGACTCCTCTGTGCGTCGGAAAGCACGTTAAGCCGTTGGTCCCGGCTGTCATTAGAGGATCTTTGACAGTCGTTTCGGGTCGTCAGAAGCCCGAAAGTCGGACAACCAGTCTTATCAAGAGGTATCGTATTACGCAGTTACTGGGTTGTGCAGGTCAGATAAGCAGTCACTCCATGTAAAATACTGGTATTCAGCGGCATCCGGTTAGACTTGAAGCTGACCCAAACATAGTTGGGAAAAGGCTAGGCAAATTAATTGATTGTTTGTCGATTGGGAAAAATAACATCACAAAGAATTCGCCTGTGTTCCCCAGAGGTGTCGTGTACACCCTCATTTCGCCAGTTATTTTTAAATCCTTTTGCCGAGCGAGCCTATTGCAATTTTTATCTCGGATATATAAAATTTACACACGTCGTGTTAATTATATAAGATAAATAGAACAAATTACGTGTGACTCCGTATTTTTAATTTGTCTGTGTTTGTAATTTATCACTATCTGCACAATAATAATTGTATAGTGTAACTAGTTTCTCTCTTTTTCGTGTAGTTAGTGACTCACCTGGCGTCAGAGTTTTTATGCCGCCCATGGGCGTCTGACTTGGCTTCACATGCCGTCGAGAAATATCTCACAAGCATCCGGTTTCCTCATGATGTTCGCTTTTGAAGCAAATGATATGAACCCAAAAAGTCAGAGGTGCCTTGGGTTTGAACTCGACACCTACGACTTGGCAGTCCCACGGTCACACCAGTAGGCTATCACTGCTACGCAATAAGAGTTATAGATGGTACTTAAAATTCAAAATATTTCACATAAACCTACCAGGTGGGCTGGTCACCTGGCCTACCTGGCCTATGACCAGCAGTGTAGGTACTCCGATAGGCTGAGTAGACTAAAACATACATGGGCACTTATGAAATCTCAGAAGCTAGGTGCACGGTTCTAATCAGTCGTTTCCGACGGAATGGAGGAGAGTCACCAAGAAACTCCATGGTTACTCTTTTAAAAATAATTTACTTTTACAATAATTTCAAATAACCGTGTTAATACATAATTAATTTAATAGGCACCATGTTACATCAGAAGTTAGTTCCATGGTTCCAATTCGTTGTTTCCAAGTGTCCTATTGCTGAGCAAACAACTCCCCTTCTAAACCTCGGTCCCACAGACATGTCCAGATTTTATGAGTTGAGCTGCACGATTACTGACAAATGCCTACACTGACTGGACAAGTCCACTCAAGTCTCCATCTGTGTGGTTCTTTCATCAAAAGACCATTCCAGGCTCCAATCTACATGGTCTTCACATGATCTTCTGACCAAGATTATGTCTGAACTTTTAAAGAGACTGACCTCTGAGTTTGTTTCGGCCTTTCTACTCAGAGTAGTCAGATAGGAAACGTTTTAAAAATATTATTGACGTGTAAAAGTATTTGTACAAACCTATTTACAGAAAATAAAATAATTTAATTTAATTTTATAGAATCTTGCATAAAATTATTCATTCTTAGCTACCAGTACCAATCCATAATAATCCATAGATGTCTGTTAACTTTTTACGCCATAACGTCTAAACGGATTTCGATGAGGCAAACAAATAGCATATGAATTTAAGGATAGGTAGGTCCACCACCCGAGCGAAGCCGCGTGCGAAAGCTAATCTTATGATAAACTTATATTATGGTTTTCTGAAAAACAATTATCTTCAATCATCCCTGTTAATAACAGTTCCATGTACTCATCTTAAAGTAATGATCTATTCAATTCCAGGTCAAGGAAGACGATGGTTTACCGCAGAAGCTGTGTACAGATTGTTATGCTATCATGAATTCCGCGTACCAGTTCCGAAAACAGTGCATCAAAATGGACAATGAACTACGTCTACAGCTCAACACTGTGTTAGATATATCTAAAAGTGATAATCTCTCCAAATATGACCCTAGCGGTGATGATGACGATTTTGCGAACGATCCCATGAAGCAACTTGAGGCTATCATTAAACAAGAGCCAACTGATAGCGATGATGATTACTATTACGTCTTGGTTATTGATGACCCTAAAGATAAAGACAAGGAAGAAACGTCAGAAGTGACAAACATTAAACAAGAAGAATATGAAGATATTGTTCCAAATGAGGAGACTACAACTACTTACACACAAGAACCGACTCAAAGCTCTCAGAGTCAGTTTGAAGACTCAATTGAATCATTCCTCATGTCCAACACCAAAGTCTCAGCGAACGTACCAGCTACTATACTAGAAAATGAGGAAGAGAGCCAGGAAACTGATGATTTAGACGGAGCCATGAACATAGATGAAACCCAAGACAGTATGTCTCATGACCAAAATTTTGCAGAAATGGAAGAGGAGCAAGACGATGAAACCATTACTTCTGGTGTTATCAATGACTTGCCTAATTCTAAAAACTTCATCAAAATTTTGACTACAACTGACTCCGATGGCACTATCCTGTTGAAAAGTAATGACAGGATCCAATACTTGACTGATTCTCAACTAGTCACAAACGAAGATGAAGATGGAGACGCGTTGTCCCAAGAAGTGATTTTCTGTGAAGGTGATGACTCCTCCCAGTTCCAAATCCTGAAATACGATGGTTCAGAATTGGTTATAGAATACGCGGATGATAGCCAAATAGCTACAGTACTCCAACAAGAAGATGGGACATTCTTATGTGATTGTGGTGAACAGTTCGAAGACTTGGCCGATTATGAGAAGCATCAGTACAAACACAATCCTGCTGGGGAACATTTGTGTAACTTATGCGGTAAAGGCTTTGAGTCTGCAGAAATTCTTACAGGACACATGCTACTCCATAGCAGTACAGGGCTCCTAATCACTTGTCCGTTCTGCAACCAGCTTATCAGACGCAATGCTTTGACTCAACATATCAAATATGGTCACAACAACATCAAACCTCGCTGCAATATATGTTTCAAGACATTTGCTAATCCAAACAACTTGAAACGTCACATGATGATTCACAGCGGCATCAGGGAATTCGAATGTGACATTTGTTTCAAAAGATTCCACCAGAAAATCACAATGCAAACACATAGGTTAACGCATATGAACCCATTTTCATGCAATCAATGTGACCAATCATTTGAGAATAAGACTGCATTGACCAATCACAAAGAATCTGATGACTGCTCAAGATCTAAAGTGATTAAGGTCAAAGAAGAATTAATGAAAACTGTCAAGCAAGAAATAACTACAAATCTTGGTAAACTGCTTGGTTATGCTTGCTCGCTATGCAAGAAGATGTTTTCAGTGGAGTCCGCATTAGAGCAACATATTGAGAGTACACACATTGTTGATCCAACAGAATTGTTATGTTCGGAGTGCGGTGAAGTACTACCATCTAAGAAAGACATGCAAACTCACATACTGACTCACAAGAACATGAAAGTGAAGAACGTAAAAAGGTTTGAATGCAGTATTTGTGGTAAAGGGTGTTCAAGCCAAGCTATGCTGCTGATGCATGAGCGAGTACATACAAATGAGAGGCCTTTCCCGTGCCAACTGTGTTCTTTACGTTTTAAAACGAAAACACATTTACGGACTCATCAGCTCACTCATACACGGGAAAAGAAGTTTGGATGCTCAGTTTGTATGAAGTTTTTTGCCCTCAAAGGGAATTTGGTCGTTCATCTCAGAACACATACAGGGGAGCGCCCTTATGTGTGTTCAATTTGCGGAGAAGCTTTCATAGACTCGAAATATTTAAAGAAACACAAACTAAAGAAACATTCTATAGATAATGTGCCGTGGAATCAGTACTGAGAACTGTAGTCCTTGTATAAAATATGGGGATGGACGTTCATGTTTAGCTGGTTTAATTTAAATCTAGTCCAAATTGTCCTACCGTACCGGTATTTGTTTCATAATTACTGTCTGTACTAAGTCTAATAGAAAGTTAAAATAATACTATGAACAACTTTCAGTATGGAAGCAACTCGGGATTCGTGAATGAAATATGCTACTGTTTTGTAAGTATTCCTAAATACATTGCTGCTATTACGAACGAATAGTATTTATTATTCAGCTTATTTTATCACGAATTTCTAACTTTCTCCCATACTTTAAGTTGGGTACCTTGTCCACCATTTGACTTTTCTGTAACAGTTTATTATAGTTTGACTGACGCCGCTGTTCCACGCCTTACGTATGTGCGCGGCGAGACGGCTCATTCGTCAATACTCACAGTGCGCGGCATCCCGCCCGCCGCTCATTGGTCAACGTTGCCCCCGCACATTCCTAAGGCGCGGAACAACGGTCCCGGTCAAACTATAGTACAATACAGCCGATGAATCATGACCGGTCCGAACTCTATGCAGAAGGCTGCGCAGCAACATTTTTTAGGAACCAAATGGTGACATGAGGCGAGTGTGAATGAGAGGACATGCGTGAAAGTTCGGAAAGCCTATGTTCAGACTGGCCATGATTAATCGGCCGAATTGTATACTCATGACTAGACATTGGATTATATGCACTACCAAAATGCCAAAATATGCACAATCAGAATACTTTTTATTATTAGAATTTACGTTTATTTTCACAATATATTAATAATCAGTTGTAATTCTTGATACAATATAGAATTAAATATTTTTGTTTTGTTGTTTGTCGTTCGTACGTTTGTCACTTAATATTAATTTGTAGTCTGAAAATGACCTCTCTACGTCAATTCACATTACACGACAGAAATTGAAATTTTGCGCTTTTTCTGCAGAAACCTCTTCAGGCAGAGTTTGGTAAATTAAACCATTGATATATGTGTTAATTTTCATTATTCCTTCAATACCCGGATATAACAGCATTTTAATTTGAATAAGCACTATCAATGAAAAAGTACAAAAATATGTGATAACGCTACATATATAAATAGCGTTTTATTCTTTTGCATATTCAAACATGAAAATACGTATAATCCAATGTCTACTCACTACGTCACTATAAAATTACTTGCCAACAAGTGTTTTTACTACCAGTAGCTTTTATACTTAACGATAGCAGTATTTAGAGTACCATTGTAAAATTTCATTTAGGTATTATATTTTCTGCAATCTTGGGGGGTGAAGTACTCATGAGTATGTACAACTTTTACTAAAATAATAGGTTTCTGTTTCATATAATTCCTTTTTGTGTTTTTTATAAACAGCAGAATTTTTATTTGATACTAGCCGACAAATGTACAAAAAATCCCATACATAATTAAAAAATACGACTGCCCTGCCAAAAACGAATGAAAAAATAAGTTATATTAGTTATATACAAAGCGAAGGAAGGTCACTCATTTACTCTGACTAAACAGATAAATTAAATTGTCATTGCAGTCGGGGGAGTTCTTAGTAGTTCTTAACATAATCAATATTCTAGTAACTTAGTTAGCCACATTTCTTATTTCCATACAGTATCATTTCCAAATTAATGAAAACAGGTAAATATTTGACAGCTATTTACGACGTTGCCAACTTTCAGAATAAACGCTCTTAAACAAATATGGAACTTATTGTCTTCACGAAAAGGCATAATTTCAGTGCGAGCCTGAACCCGTGTCGAAGTACGCTGAGATGCGCGGTTCTGCGCAGCGTGTGTACATTATTGTGTAGTAAATAAATTCGATATTGTATCGGATCTTAAAAAAAGTGCGCGTCGCGTTGCGTCTCGGTGTGAACTGACCCTAAAAAGTATGGTTATTTTTACTTGAATTTGAAAATATTCCGGGAAACTTTTCAAATTTTTCTTTCCATAAAAACCTAATTCGGACGATTGCGAAAATTTAAAAACAAAAAAAATACCAAATCGCTTCAGCCGTTCTCTTTGATGCGCTTACCAACAAACAGCATATCATTTTTATATAAATATATTTCTTAGGTAACATTGTAAAACTTATTTATATTCTTGAGTACTGACACGTCCTTAGCTTGCCAATGCATTCAAAATAAATTAATATTTTACGTCACTGAACTTAATGACAATTTGGTCTACGTTTTTTTTATAAAGTTAATATTTACTAATGCCTTTGTATAATTAATTTTAAAGTGCATGCCAAAACTCTATAATAAAGATCGCCTTTAAACAATAATAAGCCAAAGTGGGTTCTGAGCTCTCTAATGCAAATAAGTTCTGCCAACTATATTTACACTATGTCACAGATGGTTTACTCCGCATTTTAGGAATGAAGCTACAAGTATGCGGCGGGCCCGCCTTGTCGGGCCAATTTAGTGAGTGTAACGTAGTCAGAAGATATAAAGAGTTACGCGATAGAAAGAGAGACAACTTCTAGGTGAATATAACTGTAAGTAATTAGCGCTGTGCGACCTGAATTGCACTTTATTGTGTCGTAGCAAGAGTCGCTTTTTATTTAAATGATTTTGCGGAGTGAACCATCTGTGACTAGGTATACAATTTGAGGCTGTCAACATGTAAAGTAAATAAATAAAATCTAATTGTTTTTAGTTTCGTTTTATCAATAAAAGTCTTATATGATTTTCAAAAAAGATAGCACTCCACTTTGGTCGATAACTGACTCGAATAACGCACTTCAAAATCACGTAAGAGACCCAGATCTCCCATTTTTATGCGTTGCGTACCCGCAATAGCATGGCGTCCACATGCAAAAAACCAACTAATAAAATATTCACAAAAAATATTTAATTGATACGTAAAACAAACACTACAAAAAAAAATTATGAATGAATAATTTAGTACAAAAAAAAAATGTATACTCCATGACATTTTAGTCGTCTTACAAAAGCAGCCCACTTCATGTATTCAATGACTACTAAACATTCATAAAAATATTGTTTAAATTGTTTAATTGCTCCTAGAGGTATTTTATATCGGGTACATTGAGTGGCCCTTTGTAAGATGACTAAAATGTCACAGTGTAAATTTTTAAGTTATTTTTTTTTTTGCATTTATGCACGCTTGGAACACCCTTGGTTAGTGAACCTACTGAATAACCACACGGCAAATTTATATGAATGCAGTGTATTAATGAAGCTTGATTTACACGGGTTGCTTCAATTTTATTGTATGCCACAGGCCAGAAACTCTCATTGTGAATAGCTTACTATTCAGTCATATGTGTTAAATATTGTGTTTCGTTGATTTTCTGGATATATTATCAACACTTTTAAGTGATTATTGTCATGAAAAAATGCAGATAAAGTCTATGACAGAATGTGTACAGTTAAAGTTCAGGCCATTATCTCGAATAATCAAGTCTGAAAATATAATCCTGAGATGAATCGGCCCTTTTGTCTTGTAATATCAAGTTGTTTTTTTTTTGTTCAGTTCAATTTATTTAAGTTTATTGGCTGTAATGTAACACAATACCTGTCGGCGCATCACATATGCGCGTAATTCACTGCGGGGAAGGCGCCGGGCCTCGGGGTCCCCAACCAGGTACCAACGGCCGCTGCGGGCCCGTCACTCGACTCAGGGGGCCTCCCAGCACCTCTAGCAAAAAGCGGTATTATTTTATCTTACTTCAGTGGGGGAAAGAGATGGAGCTATACGTCCTGTAGAGCTTCATTTCTTTCCCACATTAAAGTGGTTACACAGCTCACAGACGCGCTGCACTACGATTGTCTTCTATATACGTTGTTCATGTTCTTTATGGTACATACTACACCAATTTTAATACAGTCCACTAATTCTTTATTATAAAGTCCAACTGAGCACATTCAATAATCCGGGTAAGGACTATCGAATGGGCTCAATCAGATGTATGTAGAATTAGTGGAGTCGGCGGGCGCGCAGCGGCCTTTTCCGCAGTGAATCACGCGCATATGTGATGCGTCGACATCTTAGCTATATTTCTTTCTATAAAGTCTAATGTTAAACATTAGGCGTTACTTTCGAATTGTAAATAGCATATTTTTTCATCGATTCGGTTTTAATAATATAAGTTAGTTTAATTTATCACATGAACTTGTAAGTATAATTATTTAATGTGTAAATAGTTAGTGATTAATTAATTGTGTTGGTTTTATTGCATTGTAAAGATTGGCGGTTACATTACCAAAACAGCTGCTGTGTTTTTCCTCAAATACCTTAAAAACGGTAGGTGCGAAAATCAGTAATGTCACAGAATAATACAGAAGGCACACTCCGCATTTTAGGTATGAAGCTACAAGTACGCGGCGGGCTCGACTTGTCGGGCCAATTCAGTGAGTGTAACGTAGTCAGGAGATATAAGAGTTTGACAGAAAGAGAGGCAACTTCTAGCTGAATATAAATGTAGGTAATTAGCGCTGTGCGACCTGAATTGCACTTTATTGTGTCGTAGCAAGAGTCGCTTCTTATTTAAATGATTTTACGGAGTGAAACCATCTGTATTCATTTGTGGTAATATCACATAATTTGTACAATATTGTTTTATTCTATATTTTTATTAGACGAGAAAGGAATGTAAGCTGTTTTGGTAACTACACAATAAATTATATACTGGTAATACACTACTATTTTGTGCCTCAATCAGTCTAACGAAGTATATAACGTTTAATTATCACGTAAGAAAGAGACCTATGTATATCGCTTGACTGTTTCACAATGGCTATAATATGGGCCAGGATATCTAGAAAAGACGGGTTCCATCGATCGTTCTACTTACTGTTTCTTTTGGCTTGCTAGCATAACATAATGATTGTAATACTATCTTGAATTCTTGCAAGCCTAGTACTTTTTGTGCCAAGTTTCAAGTTTATTAACTCAAGGAATAAGATTAGAATTAGTTTATTAGTATATATAATTACATCGTTGACCACCGCATCGCATAAACTTACGTGAGATAAGAAATGCTACTCTATATAATAGACATTGCAACAGAGAATCAATTCTCACGCCTCCCCCTTAAAATAAGCCCATTTTTTTTAATATTCGTATAGTTCATGACCTAAAGAGGTGCCATAACGAATATGAATAAAAATATCTCTACTAATTAAAAAGTTATGCAAAAAGCAGCGGGGTAAGAAATAAAGAAACAGCGCTCTCGCAAGCCAATTCAAACATACGAGTAGAACGCGTGTCACCAGCCTGCAAGGCGTGCTACACGTTCGGTATGATTTGTCGCAGGCCAAATATTTTTCCATGTGTCGATGGTCTACAACCACCAGTACCCTTAAATACGTAATACACGATCGATCAGAATCTGAATCGTTTTGAAACAGATTGCTAATCCATCGAGTCATAAGTTCGAAAAAAAATCTGCTCAACAACGTAAATAACGCAATGAATGTTGTTGAACTGTCAGTCAGATTGTGATTGATCGTGTGTTACGCAATTATGTTGCTGATACTGTAAACGCCGATTGTTTAAAGAATAATCAGCTATGGGCTTTGTTTTTTTTTTTTAGTTAAATGTACAAAAAGCTCATAAAGCCACTTTAGTGGTGTTTGTTAATTCGTCACCTGCTCTTGACTTTTTTGTTAGAATCTACGGAATTTTGACAGCGAATAAAAGAAATATCAATTTTTGTTTGTTTTTTATTAATAATAATACCAGCCTATTATTGTCGCACTGCAGGGCAATGGCCTCTTCTCTTACAGAGAAGGCACGAACATTGATCACCACGCTTGCTCAAGACGGGATGTCCAAGATAAACTAACGGCCGAACCCAATAGCCTATTTTTAGTAAAAGAAAGATCGATATTGATGGTCGTCAGTATAATTCTATCTGTCATTGAATGTCGTCCCACAATTCCGTAAGGTCCATAATCTGTGACAGATTATTGGGACGTTGAAACAATAGTTACAATGCGTTTCATCAAATAGTTCCTGTGCCGTAATGTTGGCTCCTGTAAGTGGAGCCAACATTACGGCATTTGAACTAGGTATTTGATGAAACGCACTCTACATAGGTTTTTCTATCTCCAGTATGCCAACACTGTTGATAGATAGGTTATTGGGTCCCGCCGTTCGAAAGTACATAATATGAATAGAAAAGTCACATTGGTACAGTGGTGTTCATAGTATTTACCTAGTGAAAATAATACATTTATGATTTTATTTAACAAATTAACTGAAGCGGAAAATGTTCAAGTAACTCACACCGAAAATCTTATGGGGAAAAGATGACTCAAAATCAAAACAATAGGTAGGTACCTATTAAAACAATAAGTTTTCACCAAAACCGGTTCTTTGATGGCAAAATTTAACGTTACGCGGTGTTCCCAGGCGGTCACCCATCCAAGTCCCTACTGACCGCCCCCGGTGTTACTTTACTTCGGTGGTCGGACGAGAACCGGTGTATTCAACGTAGTGCACGTTGATGAAAGAATGTGCATCAATTGTAATCTAAAACATTGATGTTATATTTAGATGAACTTTAAAAATCAACATTATTATCACGCCTATTTTCCCCGAAGGGTTAGGTATTCTGCCAGATAGGTAATAGAGGACGAGCCTATTGCCATCAATACCAATTTTTTTGGAAACGCATAAGCGTCAGGGTAGCCCGCGAAATTCAAATTTTCTTACGTGTTAAGAATTTACTTTTTATTTGTTTATAAATAAAGTATAAATTCGTAAAACACGTATTATTTTATACCTACTCATCTGACAGGTGTAGTGCCAGGAACGCATTCTCTCGGCGCGGGTGCGCGGGCGTCCGGAATTTCTATAACTATTCCATGACAATCAAGGCAAGTCATTGCGTCATTGTGTGTCAGCGGTGTCATAACGCATTACGGCACTACGGCGAATCTAATAGTGGCACTTCACATCGCTATTCGGTATTCCCGTTTTTTAATGTGTTTTATTCGGATATATAGTGTAGAAGTCCGAATAACTCGAACACACCGTCCACACATCGTCATGAACAGCGAATATGCCGAACATTCATGATTTTTTTTTTGTAATTGTTTGCTAATCTGAACGCAAAGATGGACGTGTTGAATACATGTTATGCGTACATAAAACACCGCACTCTACTGAGCAAGCCATGTGTGGACGGTAAACGAACCTATTCGCTATATTCGCAATCCTTTGATATGTGGCCAAAAACCGACAGCCCGGCGGATACGAGTGTTCGTGTATATGTGTATTCGTCTTATTCGTGAAAAATAGAAAAATATATATGAATACAGTAACTTCATATCATCGTATTTGGCTAAATAAGACGAATACGCGAACACGAATAGCGATGTGAAGAGCCACCGTAACGCTAGGCACACACGTAACGATTTACTTCCACAAGTCTAACGTCATGTGTTTTCGAAGAAATTTGCGCAAATTTCTTCCAACGCACGTAACTATTTACTTGCGAAAGCCTAAAGAACATCGGCCAAAGTTCTATAGACGCTGGACCTGGGTGGACGATTGGATAAGTAGTCCCGTTCGAAAATAATATCTAAATAGCCAAGATATTTTAATAATGCAAAAAATACATTTGAGGTTAGAAATAAATAAATTAATAAGTCGATTTAATGCTAGGCAGACGATGGTGGCGATACTCTTGTCACAATCACAAATGCCTCTAAACTAGACTAAAAATCACTAAAATTTAGTTTATTCCTGTCAAACGACGATTTCCCATTCTGAAATAGATTATTCGCATCAAGGAACCTACATAGTAGGCGAGTTGTGAAAATGATAATAATCTAAAAAATTCAAAGAAATTACTTAAAACCAAAAACATGTAATTTTTTTATTCCTTGCTTCTGAAAGAGATATATGTTACGTTTTTTTAAACCTAAAAAAAAGTTTTTTCTTTTTCATTTATATGGCATAACGGGACTCCACCGACTCGTCGTCGTTAGGTAGGCTTTGGCCATCCTCCTTTGCGCAAGTAAATCGTTACGTGTGTGGCTAGCATAACGATTTAAATCTGTGTTTGCCGCTGGGCTGGCATCATTTTCATCATAGATAACAAAAATATTAAATACACTACATAACTAAATACGTCAGCCGTCCCAGCAGCTATTGCTGCTCCGTTTTTTCACTGGTACTAGGGATACATGAATTTGAAGGAGTTTCGTATACGATTAGCGATTGTTTGATAATGTCCGTTTCCATTTACCCCAACACATGTTGTCCACAAACTGAGCTAAAACCAGGCACTCATAACTTGGCAGGACGCGTTTTATATCATCAGTTTTCTTTATAACATGACGCCTACGTTCACTGAAGGAAAAAGAAAAGTGTAGGTATTTAGCAAGAGTTCCAGTAGTAGTTGTGCCAGTTTTGGCCGAAGGATTTGGCAGGGTTGTAGATAGAGTATTCTGCCAGTTAATTAAGTAATAGGTGACGAGCCTTATGCCATCAACCAGGCATAAATCTAAACTCCGAGTGACTAAAATAATACAAATTATCGGCGCTATTCGAACAGAAAGTGATTTACGTTGTACGTACTATATTCGTAAACGATGATGATGGGATTTGGCCCAGACAGGATATAATGCAATTCTTGTTTCATACGAGATGAATACAAATATCGATTACCTACAATTCTGCTGATCGTTATAGACGTATGCATGCAGTAGATGCAGCTTACTACGACTTGGCAAAAAACAGTTTGGATAAAATGAGGGCGCCACTATCGCACTTAGGTCACTTCGAATGGGAAATGAGTAAAGGAATATTGTCAAATTTTTAAAAACGCTGCTGTTGGTTGACTCAAAACCTAATAGCACTTGTCGGCAAAGTAGTGCTATGATCATAGGTCTGCATTACCTATGTAAAATCTTTCAAATGTTACCACGTATTGAATTTGTTTCTAGCGACATCTAGTAGCCAGTAGCAGAACTTATAGAAACCAGCGTCCTCAGTTAACTAATGTTTAGTTTCATTCGTCTTACAATTCTGAATGATACAGAATACATAACATGTCCCAAGAAAATTACAATTGTTGCTATATAGTCCTCCAGACAGAATTTTGGCTATGGCGGCCAATCTCAGCGGAGACTAGATATCGATTCTGGAGATAGTGCACAAATGTGTGCGACACACACAGGTGCACTCTTCTCTCACTCTTAGGTACACACGGCTACACATCAAGCTAAACATTTTCCGAATAAGCTGACCTCGCATTGTACGGAATCTATTTACAATGCGAAATCAGCATAAACTGGAAATATATAGCTTGATGTGTAGCCGTGTGTAAGTGTGTGTACACATAGTCCGATGGGACGCAATCCGACACGACCTGAGAGATCAGGCCCAGGACCACGTACTTTCCGAGGCACCCGACGTGACTATAATATACATAGGTATACATTATAATTGGCTTTAATAGTTCTTAGGAAAAGATTCACGCGCAAGCTTCCTTCTTTCTATGAAGTAACTCGTAGCGGCATCTACCGTTACATTTTGTAATGAAGACGCTTCTGAATGCTTTTGGAACTATTTAGTTGGATATGGCTTAAGTATTATTCATCAATATTTTAGTTTATTATTTCTTATTTCCATACAGTAATATTGCCAAATTAATCAAAACAGGTAAATATTTGACAGATATTTGCGACGTTGTCAGGTTTTAGGATACGCACTCTTGAAAAATGATTATACGAATATGACCTTTCGATTCTACCCGTGTTTCGGTTGACTAATTTGAACACAAAACGGTTATTGTATATAATAGTTAGACACAGCCTCACGGACTCTTCCAAGAGTACTATACCCTGTTATTTACATTTCTAGTACTATACCTAAACATTTAGTACATTATTTTATGTATCATCAATAGTTTTCTCAGCGCATGCCTCATGCAATAATGACTTTTAAAGGCTTTTTAATACTTTGGGTTACATTATTGCAATTTACGCAGCAAAATAAAATCTCTCGCTGAATTTATTTCAGCGACTAATCGCTGTAGCTTTCTGTAGGTGTTTTTTTTTTAATCGGTTAAGAGGCTTACAGCAGCTAAAGTGCAGTCACTCTCGGACTGCATAGAAATGAAAGAGAAGCATGATGACACAACGCAGGTAATTTATTGCAAAATATGAAGCAATTATCTATTTACAAAAAATCTATTGATTGGACTAAAAAATTAAAACACTATTACGGTAATATGTTGCTTGTAGAATAATCTTACAAAAAATCAGAATGATTGCATGTATTTTAATATGATTTTGAATTTTTAAAAGAAATTTTTAGCGGTTTTTTCGTGATATTTTTCTATCGTATCAAATTAGTTGTATTATGTTTTCAACACAGTATCTTACTAGCATATATCCTGAAGAATAACATATATTTTTCTGATTTTGTTTACTGCAGTGGATCATATTCTTTTAGGCGTTATAAAACTTGCGTTTAGGCACGTTTAGGTCCTGTAGTCCCCTTAAGGCCGGCCTAACCCGAACGCAGTAGGCATTCAACGCTTACCCCAGCCCCCGCAACGAGTAGCGATACGAAACAAATTACGATCCGCGGGGGACCCGCGCGCCAGGCGCACCGCTCATAATTTCATGAACTCGAGTAGGTCATAGAATAGAGCAATGCAGTAGATCAACTTGTATTGATTATTATAAGTTTAAGGTTTTTTTTTAAGGTTGTAGATAGATTAGGTAGGTATTATATAAACTTAAACTTAATGAATAATAATTAAAAATAGGTATAAGTAGGTACTTATAATTTTTGTGAATAAGGTGGATTTAAAATCTGACTGACACGAAGATCATGAATACGGGTACGATTCAAAAGTGCGCGCAGCGCGCTATTCGACTTTCGAACTTCGACTTTGATGCGACATCTTCGTGCTACAGTCTATAAAATCAAGTAGTATTTAGGCACATTTAATTTATGAGAATTGTATTACAATTTTGGAATAACAATATCAAGATTGTATTGGGGTAGGTGGTGCGTGTATTTAATTAATTTATGTATTTTTTATGGTGTTACAATAACGAGTGAGATGATATTTAAAAAACCGGCCAGGTGCATGTCGGACCACGCACAATGAAGGGTTCCGTAGTTGGGATGAATTTATCCCAAGAACAAACTTAACATTGTAGTTGAAAAACATTTTCTCCCATACGGAATGTATGGGGAGATCATGTTTATCAAACTGCAAATTTAAGTTGGTCAGTTTTTACTCGTTATATATACTACTGCTGTAATTTTTTTCACAAATCCAAGTACAATCATTTAGCTGGCAGGGACGACGACAGTTGACTAACAAAACATTTCAGTTAAAAGCTTAATATTTCACAAACGGATCCCTTAATCCAAAAATGGTTTTCATAAACTCACAATATTTTTGAACGACCTTTCTAAAGATACCCCATACCATGGGGTAGATGAGAAAAAAAAAAGATCCCCACTTTACGTGTAGGGGAGGCACCCTAAAAAATATTATTTTTCTTGATTTTATTTTACCTCTTTGTCTTCGTGTTTAATATGTATACATATGCCAAATTACAGCTTTCTAGTACGAACCGTCTCCGAGCTAAGCCGCGGACAGACAGACGGACGGACAGACAGACAGACAGACGGACATGGTGAAACTATAAGGGTTCCTTGTTTACTTCGGAACCCTAAAAACTTACTCGTTATCCACCGAATCATTAGTTGATACATACGCTCTGCCCTTAGCCTGCAACTGCATTGCTCTAAAACATTGAAAACCGACGTAAACATTTCAAGCGAAGTTTCTTTTTTCGCATGTGCACAACGGGGCCCTGTGAAGGAAAAATTTCGTGTAGTCGACAGAGCCCCGCTTTGCGGGGCTCCTATTTCTGGGTGGTTTAAAAAAAGTCCGTGTCGGTGTGCCCGAAGTCCCGAGCTCGCTTCGCTCGCTCTTGCAGCCTACCTTCCCATTGCCTTTTGACTAAGTCGAGATGTGTCGGGACTTGGAGCATCCCGGCCAAGCTTGAGCTTGACAGCAGAGTAACAGATTAAGTGAAGTATTAGTAACAACACAAAATGGCGTCGTTTTACGTTTGGTTTCAAATACGGCAATAGTTGGTAAATTATTTTAAGTGTTAATTTAATAGCACTCATTTAAATCAGCAAAATATAGGTAATATAATGAAATATGCTTAAAAAGTATCTAAATCATAAATATACGTATTTATTTCATCATTATTATAAAGTACAACATTTTACTGTGTTGATTTTTCGTAAAACGAAACGTTTAATGTCGAGACAAAATGTCAAGTGACTAAATAATGCTAAATTTCTTCAATTTTGTTTTTTTTTTCTCGTAAACCATTTATCTCCGCAACTTAAAACTTTGCGTGGAGGCTTCTAATAATATAATCTTTCTGTAAAAAAAATATGGACTCCCAACTCGGGGGATGTTAATCTAAAACTTAGCCACAGTTTTCGCGTCGATGTCCCTGCCACCCTGTATATGTACTTTTATTTTATGTATAAGCTTTTCATAACTTGATACAGTGTTTTTAGTAAGGAGTGTACTTCGCATAAACGAATTTGTGCCTAAACGTTACCGAAAATAATAAATCATATTTTTGTAGGAAATGGTCATACTGTACATTTCTACACTATGGCACGAGTGTGTTGCGCGTATTAGGTACATGGCATAGACGAGACCTACACAAACGTTGCAGACACCATATTTTTTTTATTTTTTTTTAAATATTATTCTAATGAAACTCCTTACGTTGGGCCACCTCAAGGTCATAGTGTTATCACTTACCACAGACGCGTGACGTGTGGTAGACAATACAATACCTACGAGTACTTACCTAGGCTAATAAACATTATAAAAACCACCCGGACCAACTCAGCGGGATGAACTATTTGATATTTGAAAATAGTAAAACATTATAACATTTGTACGCGTGGCGGCTTTATGCTCTGTGATATAGGGTTCAAATTTAACTATTTTACACACTTGATGCGGTTGGTAAATCTATTCCAGGAGAAAAATAAACCATTATAACTTTTGCGCGCGTGGCGTCTTTATTTTCATTGGCATAGGGTTTAAATTCAACTGGTTTACACACATATTTGCGGTATGTAAATCTATTCCGCGTAGGTACTTACCTAGTTAATAAAGTAAAATATTATACATTTATATAATATAGGTACCTATGGTAATATTGTCAAAGCATCCTTACTTTTTTTATTTATTCAGCCTTCGTAGACACAGCGACGACAACATTTTTTTTTTAATTTTGCCCGTTTTTTTAAATAAAATAACTAAGAAGTACCTACTTACCTAAAAAAAATCACTATTTAAAAATTAAACTATAATTATACAGGTACCTATTATTATTTACAAATTTACAATACATTTTTGGCTCAGCCGGTAACAGAACTTAGCGGGGGTGGCGGGTTCGCAAAAATTGGCATACGTCCGACCTCCAAGACGTTCCGCTCGGAACTAACTAAATGACACGGTGCGAGCGCATGAAAAGATGAAAACGCTTGATTTTGGAATTAGTGGTATAAGTATTTTCATATTTCACATTATGACGGCCGTTTTCTATCACATTTTTTACGACCTTTATTATGGTATAAGTTTTATTATTCAAAGCCTAATATAACTCAAATAAAATGATAATTAGACCATAATTTAGACGTGTCTTTGCGATTTAATTGGATGCAGTAAAGTGCACGTAATCGTGTATCGGACGGCCGAAATACCTAGATCGAAGTGTGAAATATATCATATGTTTTTTTCAAAATTTTAATCCGTGTTATCTACGAATAAAATACAATATAAAATGACGTTTTTCGGGGTCACCTCGCCTTAAGTATTTTTTGAGTTTATGATCAACAAACAAATATACAACAAGCATACAAAAAATCAAACAACAATAAAAAAACAAAAATCATACAAATATTATGTACTTTAGAAGTTTTGATTAGTTAGACGGTAGCGTCTAGCGTCATTTATTGGTTCGAGATAACAAGTTTGGTTACGGAGTTGCTCGTGATCGTTCCGTTTTACCCCGACGTTTTTTTCACAAGTACCAGGGACACATGAATTCGAAGGAGTTTCATATACGACTAGCGATTGTCCGATCGTCGCTCGTTTCAAACCCCGTCACATGTTGTCCACAAACTGAGCTAAAACCAGGCACTCATAAGTTCTCAGGAGGCGTGTTATTTCATCAGATAACATGACGCTCATGTTCACTGAAGGAAAGCAGAGGAGTATAAGTGTAGCACAAGCAACCCACATGTCACTACACAATTATAATATAAATCCTATGTAACTATCCTAACTAATATTATAAATGCTAAAGTAAGTTTGTTTGTTAAAAATCTGCTCAACAACGTACCTATCACAATGAATGTTTTTGAACTGTCAAAATTAAACAAATTAGTCATAATCGTTTACGAAATGTGTTACGTAATTAGACAGCTGGAATAGGACATAGGATACTTTTTATCCCGATATTCCCACGGATTGAGACTAAAGCGGGTAAAACCGCGGGGCGCACCTTGTAATATTATTCGTTTGTTTGTTTGTTACGCTTTCACGCTAAAACAGCTGAACGGATTTGGATGAAATTTGGCACATGGGTAGACCTTGATCTGGATTAGGACTTAAGATACTTTTTATCTCGATATTTTCACGGGATCGAGACTTATGCGGGTGAAACCGCGGAGCGCAGCTAGTATAATATAAAACAAAGTTACCCGTCGCATCTGTCTGTTTATCTTAACGCGATAAAATCAAAAACTACCGAACGGATTTCCGGATACGGTTTTTAGTTCACCAATGGACGGAGTGATTCATGAGGAAGGTTGTGTGTAAATTAGCGGACATAATTATGATCGTTGAAGTTGTCGGAAAAATCATGTCCACTGGGAGCTTTATTGGCGTGCGCAGAGTTATGTGAAAACCCCGGTAAAAATCCCGGTAGACCAGTAGAGTAGTACGTTCCCGTGGGATATTGTCCGACATCCACGCGGGCGAAACCGCGGACAAAAGTTTAAGTAACATTGAATTATCCACTATTGCCACTAACCAGACACAAATCTGACTCAAAGCTAGTACCTAACTGAGAAATTCCTAATGGAAAAACTGAAAAGAACGCAAGAGTTCCAACAGTAGTTGCGCTTGCACTTGCGTGTTACGACTTTGCGACTTCATTGCGACAATATATAACGACTTTGACATTTAACTATACTCCATTTGAAATAAGATAATACATTTAACTAAATCTTTTTTACAGTCCGTTCGACCGATTTTGACTTCTATTGGAGGCATGACAAATGGCAGCTGCAGTAAACAGTTCGTATTGTAACCACTTTTGTACCTACGGTATAGAAGTCAAAATTTCGGTTCAGAGCTATTTTGGAGGAGCGCAATTTCGGATAGAAGTCAGAATCGGTTGAATGGACTGTAAAAAAGGTTTGTTTAATTAAATGTCTTAATATTCCATTAGAATACTCTGGAGTTATTCTGACTAGATTTCACTTTAGAAATCATTCAAGCTTTTCAGTCAGTAAAAAAATAAGGTGAATTATCTTCCTATTTGACCTAATTATCAAATTTATTTTTTAAAGGATAGTTTAAAAAAGGTTAGTTTGTGTAATTAATTCATAGTTAGTTAGTGGTTTCGTTACGAAGTTGAGGTGAACGTTCAAAGTTACCCCGTTACAATTGTAATAAGTAGGTACCAGCGACACATGACTTTGAAGCTGTTTCGTAGGAGTGGAGTATTGCTGTGGTATTGGTCTCATGCATAGCAACAATACTCGCGTGCTGTGTGTTTGCCGTATGTTTGAACATACAATTATTTCTTCAAGAAATTCTCCGATTTTGTTATCCTGATTTTTATAGCAATTTGACAAAATAGTTTTATTTATTTTTATGGTAGCCTAAAATAATAGTAACTATATGATGGTGAAATTTTTTTTAATTTTTTTTCGATATTTCGGCTGTTACCTTGGGTTTTTTCTAATTTTCTTTTTTTCCAAGCCACCCCATTATTGAAGTGAATAAAAAAAAACTAAATTATATTGAAATCAGTCGAGCCATTTTCGTGATTTTGCGAGACTACCGCAAGTCAAGCACAGCAATTGATTTTTGTACAGGGTGGCAGAAAACAGTTATGCATGTAAATCCATGCATAACTGTTTTCCTACGTGATTCTGAACCCCCTGCGTTGAAATTTTTCGTCAGTTATTTGATAAAAAATCTGCTGTTTCATAGAAAAGTGCAATACCTACGCGGTCAAAATTTATGGAACAGCAGTTTGTTTTTTTTTAAATAACTGACGAATATTTTTATGTGTGGACTGATTACCGATTCCACACATTGGCAGATGGCATTTATCTGGTCACAGAGATAATAAAAAACAGACAAACTTTGCGTTTCAGTACGATTTGGATGTTGCCTCTAGGACAGTTTATACTGTGCCCCTTGGAACTATAATAGTAACCAAATCACCCTGACACATTTCGTTTAAGCAACTTTGTATACCAGGCAACCATAACAGTATGGAGAACAAAATGTTGTCATGTACATTTTATTACGTCACTCCTGCGTCCCAATTCACCCCGTCACGTTCGTCCGTAGATTTTACAGATACTAGGCTCACATAACGGCAAAGGCGATTTGATAGAACATTCATCAGCAATGGTCATTATTGGACAATGAAAGAAAATCAATGGTTTTATTTTTAAAGGACCGAATGACAAAAGCAATAACTTTCATAATAAGTAATAATAAGAATCATTACTAATAATAGCTAATAGTAGGTGCTTTGCTAGTTAATAGAAGGTACGTACAGTAATATAACTATGAGACAAAAAGTAGACAATTGCACTCTTATACCTGAATATAGGAAACATTAACGAAATTCAATTTATGCAAAATACGCGCTTGACATGGAGTTGCGGAAACCGTCCAGCTCGTCTTACCTATTACCTATAATTATGTTTTAGATCAGTGGTTGCCCCCCAGTGGTAACGGCCGCGACTTACGAGTTGTAGGTCGTAGGTTCGAACCCAGACAGGCGCTTTACTTTGTGTAATTTATTTCATCAACACTGCCCTGCTAAGCCGAAAGGCGCTATCTCTGAGATACCTACGCCCTTTTAGTTTTTTTATAGCATTCAATAGCTATAACAATTTCGCATCTAATGGTATAAACCAAATACGGATATCTAACTTAAAACATTTAAGAAAATCATGCAGAAGTTTTTTATATCCTTGTTTCCTTAAATTACAATTTACAAAAAGTCAATTTTCTCAAAACTTGCTCCGATTGAGATAACGCCTTTCGGCTTAGCAGGGCAGAACACTGCTCTCAAAACGGTGAAGTAAAACATCGTGAGGAAACCGGAATGTCCTAGAATCAAAAATTCGAAGACGTTTGACATCTACCAACCCGCAATAGGCCCGCGTGGTGGATTACTTCGATCAAAAATACCAATATTGTTGATCGAAGGTGGATTACGACGCGACCCACACACAACCTCTGACAGAGAGGAGAGGAGGCCTTTTTTTTTTTTTTGTTTTTTTTTTTTTTTTGAATGGGAAATTATCAAATAACTTCTCCCGCTCTGGGTGGAGCGGGAGGGCGTGTCAGACTTTTACTGACTAAAACCCACCCGTGTTCCTTCCGTTGCCTGTGTGCCGAGGTCGCGATATCCCTTTCAGACAAACCCGCAACCCCGGCAGGCATTGGCCCTTCCGGACCCCGTCAGTTGGTGCTGACATCTCTTTGAGGCGCGCGTGGAACACAACGCGCCGTCGACCCGGGCCTGGTCCCTATCGGACGGCGAGCTACCCATTGCTCACCGTCCGCAAGCCCGCGCCTACGGTGGCCGGAAGTCGGCTCTCGACTCCCGACGCCCGGGGCGTCTCCTGCGGCGACTAGGGGCGCGAGGGGGCGCATTTTGCCTCTCCCTCGCGCGCTCCGCCTCCTCCTTCGCGAGCATTACTGCTTCGCAGAAGGAGGTGACGGCCTCCCATGCACTCTCGCTCCGGACCATGGCCTGAACCAGGGCCGGACGCGAGAGATCGCCGCCGCCGATCGCCAACGTGAGGACACGGCGGTGCTCCGCCCAAGCTGGGCAGACCTCCACCGTATGCTCCACCGTGAGGAGAGGAGGCCTGTGTCCCAACAATGAGAAAATTATCTTTGGTCTGACTCTGAGGCACAGATCTATCTATATCTGTGGTCTGAGGGCTGTAAAGAAGCAAATATTCCTCATTTTTGTTTGATTATTTTGACAGATATAAACTTGAATTTCATTATATGAACTTGGATGCTGTGATGCTGTGAATAGATAGCCCGTGCAATTAATTCGGGACGGATCACGATCATCCTGTGAGAGTCCGGAGTCGGACGGAATTGCCCCGTCACATTCGCCGCAGAAACGGCAAGTACTAGGCGAACATGAGAAGTTTAGAGGTGCAAGGTCGAAGTAAAGGCGCGCCCAATAGTTAAGTAATTAGGCCAACAACCAACGATAAAAAATTGCCACACTAAATAAAATAATAATAATTATAAAACATATTTATGAAAGATGAAGAAGAAATTTTAAGAACTAGTATCGCCCGATACTAGTTCTTAAAATTTTATACAATTGGTACTTGCAACTTGCCTGGTTTTATTCAAATTGTGGTTTTCTTACATAGTGTAAGCGAATTTAATTTTTGTTCACCTTTTACTGATATACACGTAAAAGAAATCGGAAAAAGTAGGAAATTTGGTAGAAGTTTACCTTTCCCATGTTTTAATATTGTATATTAACTAGTGACATCTATCAAAAAATATGATAAACATTTTGGATTTGTCAGACGTGTAGCAGCGTCACTAACAATCTTCCCTTTCTATAGAGAACCTTAAAGTTGCTTTTAAAACAATCTTTAGTAACTAGAGGGCGCTTTGTAACATTAACAATGAGAAGATTGTTAAGTAGAGTGCGCGCCACGAAAGGCATGCGGAAAATTGTAGAACTACATTTTTTTTTACACAATGTAATGCAATGACAGACACTAGCGCCGCCACGTCAAATGGAGATCAGTGGTGGCGCGGACTCTAATAGGCAACAGCGGAGGCTTATTATTAGGGTTTCGTTTGGCACCCTTCGGGTACGGAACCCTAAAAATAGCTTATTTATTGAACAGCCGCACGGGTCTTTCGAAGGTTAAGCTACGCTTGCCGCTTGCTTGTTCGGTTCGTGGATGCGTAACCATTCATTACTTAACGAGACCCTTTCGTGCCTCGGTTGTGCCCGGCTGTCATTCGTAGATCTTTGACAGTCGTTACGGGTAGTCAGAAGCCAGAAGAAAAGTCTGACAACCAAGCAGTATTACCAAGGGGTACCGACTACCGTGTTACCCAGCATCTGGGTTGTGGAGGTCAGATATGCAGTCGCTCCATGTAGAATACTGCTAAGTATCTAATTACGCAACACATTTTCGTTAACGATTACGACTAATCCGTTTCATTTTGACAGTTCAACAACATTCATTGCGTTATTTACGTTTTTGAGTAGATTTTTTTGTGGAACTTATGGAGCAATTGATTAGCACTGTTTCAAAACGATTCAGATTCTGATTTATCGTGTATTACGTATTTAGTGTCCTGGTTTGCAGCTGCATCCGGTTAGACTAGAAACCGACCCCAACATAGTTGGGAAAAGGCTAGGCGGATAGAAAGAGATGCAAATTTGTAAATATGTGTACCTACCATGTGTTTTGTTTCATGTAGGTTGATGCTTGATGTAAGTAGACATGTTTTCAATGCATACACCGCTCGAAAAAATAGCAATTCATTATAAAAGTGCGAGCGTGCTTAATTTTTCGTATGCATTCAAAGTTACGAACACGCAATCACACATTTTGGTGTTTGCATGAACGATGTATTTGTGGGTGTGCATTAATGTGTGTGTATAGTTGTGTGGCGCGGTACGTACAGTATACCGGACGAGCGATGTCGATGCGGCGCGCGGTGGCGGGCCGCCGCACAGTGGTCTGAAAATCAAGCTCCATACTCATAGAAACTTAACGTCAGAAATTAATAAATAAAAATATGTTTTGTGTTTAATATACCTCCCTTTGTTTTACTAATATAGTATGAAGGGTATGAGTAGCTCCATGCGTGAGAAAAAATTTTTTTTCTTTTTTTTTGTATGGAATAAAACACTTAAAGTGCTTTTTTTCAAAACTGAATAGAACTGATGGGCTAGTATTCACATGAGCTATTGCACCATACACGGCGATCAAGATGACATACAATTCTTGAGCCTTTCGGTGCCGCTTTGCATGTAGCAAGCTTTGGAAATTTTGAATTTACAGTCGGTGATCTTTCAAATCTTTGATGGTATTTTGTGAAGCTACATATTGCTTTGAATATGAAAATAGTATGTAAACTAATACTCATGCAAGAAGAGACAAACATACACACACACACACCCTCACACACTCACAAACTTTCGCCTTTATAATCTTAGTGTGATTATAAAGGCGAAACTTTGTGTGTGTGTGTGTATGTTTGTCTCTTCTTCACGCTCAAACAGCTGAACGGATTTGGATGAAATTTAGCACACATAATAGTTTATAACCGGGAATAACACATAGGTAATATATTTAACAACACACAGGTATATAATTAAATGAAGTAACCAACCACATAACTGATATTGTCGTTAGTTAATAACCTGCTAATGACTTTTATAATGAAAATATTAGAAAACGATGTAGATTATTTACATTTTACTACAAAATTAATTTCACGAAATAACTCATTTGTTAATCACCGTCATTATTGTTGAATTTTAATTTAATAAGCATTATGGGACAGCGAGTGTTAATGAGGGTAGTTATAATATAAATAGGACATTTAAACTAACTTCACTCAGTAGCTCTTTGCACTTGTGCTTTACTATACTTATTACGTTCGATTTGTTTTCGTGTTATGATGGAAGCTTTTAGTACCAATTTGGATATTTTTATGTTTGTGGCTAACAATAGCTGTTTCTCACAGCCCAGTGTATTATATGAAGTTTTTGTCAATGCCGTTGATTTGTCAGAAATCGAAAATAAAGAATTGAAACAATTCTGTCTGACTCGTGTTTGTTCGTTGAGGAACAAATGGATCTCGTGTAATCGCACGAGACATACTTTCATAAAAAAGTATGAGACATGGCTGCAAGAAGACATAAAATGGCCTGAGTTCATGAAGGACAAGATGACACCTTGTTTAATGTTAGAAGAGCAGCAACCATGTTCCAGTTTTGACTTCGGTGTAAATGAGGGTGCATCAACATCATACAAACCGCAGACGTACAGTGTTGGAACATCAACTGTTGTGAGTCCAAGAAAAGTGTTCTCGGAGCTAAGCCCGCTACAGAAGAGAAGAAGAGTGAAAGAGCTCCTCACGCATAGCACTGAAAGCCTTGCTTATGCAACTGGTTTAAGTGCAGATAACAAAAATGTAGCAGATATAATAAAATTGATCACAGAGCATCCCGAAGAGGCTACAAAGATAAAGGAATTGTTGAAGTCCAAGAAAGCTATGCCCATATATTCCGCTGATAAAGCTTTAGGAATTCTGACTTCATTGAAGCTTTCAAAATGGCAGTATACAATATTAAGAGCTTGTGCAAAAGAAGAAGGAATACTACTATATCCTTCATATACTGCTATCTTAGAGGCGAAAAAGGACTGTTACCCACCAAAAGACACCATAGAAATTACCGAAAGAGGGGTAAAAGTAAAGCTTCAAGCGATTTTGGACAAAACTGTTGCTAGATTTGGGAAATTCCTACGTTTGGAATCTTCGCTAGATGGCAAAGAGCTAACATTGATATGCAAGTGGGGCTTTGACGGTCCTTCAGGGCAAAGTTTGTACAAACAAACTATGGCGGGTGAAGATGATTCAAGCAATTTTATGTGTTCTTTTGTGCCTCTGCGCTTAGTTTGTGGTGAAGAAAAGTTATGGGAGAATCCAAAGCCATCTTCCACAATGTTCTGCAGACCGCTCTATTTTAAATTTGCAAATGAAAACAAATTAAATATTAAGGAAGAACAGGCTTTGATTGAAGCTGAGATTGCAGCACTGGAGCCGTCTATTATGGGAATTCATACTGTTAAGCACTCAATGCTTATGACCATGATAGATGGTAAAATCACTTCGCAACTGTCAAATACTTCAACGCAGACTTGTGACATCTGTAAAGCTACCCCTTCGGAAATGAATAAGTTAGAGAAGATCTCAGAGTAAGTTTTGAATAATTTGTTATATTTCAGATTACCGTAATGCTGTGTATCTTTTTATTAATTAATTCACTTTCTTTCCAGAAAACCTGTTTCAACAGATATATATCAGTATGGTTTGTCTACACTTCATGCTTGGATTAGATGTATGGAGTGCCTACTCCATATTTCGTATAGACTAGACTTCAAAACATGGCAAGCCAGAGATGCAGACAGCAAAGAGTCATTGAAGAGTAGAAAAAAAACTATACAGCAGAAGTTTCGTGATGAAATGGGCCTCCTAGTAGACATCGTTAAACAAGGTGAGTTATGATAACAGTCGTTGTTCTTAAATCTTATTTTTTCAAATAACGTTAGTTCTATTTATTCTTTACAAAGTTGTGGATTAGTTTTGATTCATTTATAATTTTCAGGTTCCGGAACCACAAACGATGGAAACACAGCGAGGAAATTTTTTGGTAATCCTGCCAATACTGCAGCTATTACAGGCTTGGATCCTAGTTTGATCCAAAGATTTGCAACACTTTTGCGTGTGATGGCCTGTGGGGAGCCCATAAATGTTGAGGCGTTTAAAAACTTTGCGCGCCAAACAGCAGAATTATATGTGGAGCTCTATGGCTGGTATTACATGCCTTCGAGTGTCCACAAACTTTTACTGCACGGTGCTGAAGTTATTAAACACTTCAATATTATGCCCATTGGCAAATTATCTGAAGAGGCATCGGAAGCCAGAAACAAAGACTTCAAGAAAATCCGAGAACAGCATTCGCGCAAATTTTGTCGAAAAGCGACAAACGAAGACATTTTCAATGGTCTCCTTGTCTCGTCAGATCCCTACCTGTCCAGCATAAGACCTGTGCTGAGAAAATCAGTAAATACACCTATTACTGATGATATGAAATCTCTTCTTATTGGTGACGATGCAGATCTAGACAAAGAGAATGTTGAATTTATTGATATTAACGCGTCAATGCTGGACTCGGATTTAGAGGACTGACGACAGCAAAGATACTCTCTGCTAATCGTTTTTGTATAAGTAGTTATAGCAAATAATTATAATAAAATAATAATAAGAATATAATTAAATTAATTAATAAGTAATATAATTAAACAGTAATATTTAATATATCATAGTTATAGGAGCTGTAAATAGTTGTTGTAGTCTTAAATTGACAATTTTGACGTTACTTTTATTGTTATTGCCTTTCTTGCACATAATTTTTGTTGTAATGTATTAGTATTAACTATTTCATTAACAGCTCCCCCAAACGTATTATACATTAACTATTTAATACATGTTTTTATCTTTCTTCACTTTTAACCATATATTTAAAAATAAAAATATCCTTAGTACATATTTATTCCTTACTAGCTGCACCCCGCGGTGTCACCCGCATAAGTCTCGATTCCGTGGGAATATCGAGATAAATAGTAACCTATGTGTTATTCCCGGTTATAAACTATTATGTGTGCTAAATTTCATCCAAATCCGTTCAGCTGTTTGAGCGTGAAGAAGAGACAAACATACACATACACACACAAAGTTTCGCCTTTATAATCACACTAAGATTATAAAGGCGAAAGTTTGTGAGTGTGTGAGGGTGTGTGTGTGTGTATGTTTGTCTCTTCTTGCATGAGTATTAGTTTACATACAATTTTCATATTCAAAGCAATATGTAACTTCACAAAATACCATCAAAGATTTGAAAGATCACCAACTGTAAATTCAAAATTTCCAAAGCTTGCTACATGCAAAGCGGCACCGAAAGGCACAAGAATTGTATGTCATCTTGATCGCCGTGTATGGTGCAATAGCTCATGTGAATACCAGCCTATCAGTTCTATTCAGTTTTGAAAAAAAGCACTTTAAGTGTTTCATTCCATACAAAAAAAATTAAAATATTTTTTTTCTCACGCATGGAGCTACTCATACCCTTCATACTATATTAGTAAAACATAGGGAGGTATACTAAACACAAAACATATTTTTATTTATTAATTTCTGACATTAAGTTTCTATGAGTATGGAGCTTGATTTTCAGACCACTGTGCGCCGCGCCTCCGGTGAATCATTGGGTAATGTACCGATAGCAAACGAACAATCTTGATAGTTGGCATTTCTCAAATACATCAAAATTCAAAACGCGAGGAGCTCGTGGCCAATTAATAACAGCCGCACGGGTCGATCTATCGGGTTATACTACGCTTGCCGAGGTTGGTCTGTGGATGGGTGACCATCTTTACATACCGAGACTCCTCCGTGCCTCGGAAAGCATGTTAAGCCGTTGGTCCCGGCTGTCATTCGTGGATGTTTGACAGTCGTTACGGGTCGTCAGAAGCCTGAAAGTCTGACAACCAGTCTTACCAAAGGGTATCGTATTACGCAGTTACTGGGTTGAAGAGGTCAGATAGGCAGTCGCTCCATGTAAAATACTGGCATTCAGCTGCATCCGGTTAGACTGGAAGCCGACCCCAATATAGTTGGGAAATGGCTAGTCAGATTGATTGATCAAAATTCAAATCGAATCTAAAATCCGAATTCAGTCAGAAATCGAATCGTATCGATAATCAGAACTAGACAAACCGATTTCACAAAACCACGGAAAGCGTACATTTGCGTAAGCAATTATGTGTTTATGTTTGGATAGTTTTGATCGATGCACTTACAACCGAATAATACGAGCCGGAGCCTCTCCTGAAATGGAAGATAAGACCGCCCATTATGTCACCCTATGTAAAATTTCTACATTTATATCTGTAATTTTTATGGTGTACATAATAAAGAGTATTCTATCTATGTAAGGCCAAAACAAATATGAAATAGGCATGTGAAGCACTGGCAATCCGGCAGTTTTCCTAGCCCTAACTTGAAAGTCGGTTCTCTTAGAACTAAATGTGATATTGGATAAATCTAGATACCTCTTCTGCAATATTAGTTTTAAGTTATCTTGCTGCGCCCTAACAGGGTCATGTACTCACTAGTTTAAGCTTAGCGTGTAAAATTGGTTGTGTACATTGTGCATTAAATTAAATAAATAATAACTGTAAAGTATCAAGTAGGTGTAGTCGCAGTAGCCACAAGGTGAGTGGCACAGGCGCTCGCTGCTTTGTTCCCGAGCAGGCCGCGCTCCGTATCGCATGTAAACTGTATACCAAATACAAAGTATGTATGTATTATAGTTTGTATTATTGACTACAGTCATATAAGCACTATCCGTGGCGATAAGATCCTGTAACTAGCTCGCCTGATTACCTGGAAAGGTGAGAGACAATCGCAAACAAGACATCAATGTCTAATCTCAAGCAGTATTCACTCTTTCTCGCCTAGTAACCACATAACTATCAACTTAAGTATATGAAATTTATTTTTTGCACGCTGAACTTCGTATTATTAATTAATCATCTACAGCTTATAGCACATCTCGCCAACTTTTAATAAGTATTAAAAAAAATCAAACACATAAGATAACCCATCACGCCTGTAATCCGCAAAGGATTAGACACAGGGTTTTTTTTTAGACAAATTTTTCGCCTGTTCTTAAGAAAAAAATCAGCTGTTCCATACATTTTGACCGCGTAGGTATTGCACTTTTCTATGAAACAGCAGATATTTTTTAAATAACCGACGAAAATTTTCAACGCAGTGGGGTTCAGAATCATGTTCTGAATCCATGGTATCAGTTTTCGCGTCGATGTCCCTGCCACCCTGTATAGTACACCCACATTTCAATTACATGTTTAAAAATTAAAACTAAATATAAAATGTAAATTGTAAAGTATCAACTCGGTGTGGTCGCAGTTCGCACGCGGTGAGTGGCGCTGGCGCGCGGCTGCTTTGTTCCCGGGCTGGCGGGCGACGCGCTCCGCCCCGCCACGCCGGTATCACAGGGCTGCTACACACACGTAGTAAATTAAAATTATTTTTAGTTAATATCTACGGAATATTTTAGATAATAGTTTATTCTTTAAAAAATGTGCCATTTTTGATACGGAATTACAGACGGATTCGATAAGTTGCTATTCGTTAAAATACTTTACGTTTAGAAACTTTAAAAAATACCTAAACGTTTAATTCTAAATAATATAGTCAAGAAGTAACAAACAACAATAAGAAAACTTGTCTTAATTAAGTACCAAAAACATAGTTTCATTTATAAATATACCTACCTCCAACTTAAAAAAATATAACATTTAAGTTTCCTGAACTTAGTCCTCACAACGTATCATTAGCAACAAAATTTTTAAATAAATAATAATAAAACTATTTCACAACTTGCCTGCCAACCCTACCGCAACCGGGGCGGGCCGATAACAATATCGCTGAGTGCGCGCGTCGACTCGCGCCGAGCCGAGTGTCCGCCGCCTAATTTACTCCTGCCGCGTTCTGCCACCCTGGTACTCGCGGCACGACAGCGCTCGCTTTCTTGCCTTCGGTGCGGAAAAACACACCTCGTGTGTTGTTAACCGACAGTGCTTCTCGCTGCTTTCGCGCATAAGGTCCCGGTTCGTTCCTGTTGACGTAATAATTTTGATAAGTTGTTATCGAATTCATTTATTTATGGTTGCGGGTTTGAATATGTGTTAGATAGAGCAGATAAACAATAAAATATATTAGTTTATATAACTTTTGTACCTCAATTACCTCATCATCACCTGCCTAGCCTTTTCCCAACTATTCGAGTCTACCCGGATGCAGCTGAAGACCAGTATTTTACATGGACCGATCAAGCAAAAAATTAAAAAAAAATTGTCCTTTTTTTTCAGTTTCAAGATTGACATTTGACTACCAATATTTTCAGTAGTTACTACCGTAAGTACCTAGTACCTACATAGCAAGCATTTTTCCAGAACTACAAGGCAGTTTCAAATACAGCATTACATTATTTATTGAAAAGCGCATTGTAAAGGAATATGTATGTCAAACTACAAGTATCTATCCAATTTGCGATTTGTTCTAACAATAGGACTTCGACATCGGTCCCACAAGTCCCAACCCAACTCCCAATAGTTACTGCGATATTTTGTTGTTCAGCAGAGGTTTGAGGTTGTCAAAAGATTACATATGGTCTGTTCAAAAAGTATCTGATTAAAATGTAAACAAATGGACGCTATCAGAAGTCTATGGTCCTAAAATAACATGGTTAATCTCACAATACTGTGCATAAAAACTTACACTTGTAGTTGGAATTGATGGGGGAAGATGTTTTTCAACTGCAATGTTAAGTTTGTAGTTGGGATAAATTCATCCCAACTACGAAATCCTTAATTGAGCGTGGATGCACTTGGCCGGTTTTTTTTTTCATTAGGTTTTATCAAGGTAACATGTTTATCTCAAATTTCTTGCCCTAAGATTTTCTCAACAGTAGAATACTTCCGTAGACTCTAGTACAAGGTAAGATAGGATACCTCATCTGCCATCCGATTAATTGTAAGGAAATTATTTTCTACACAAACGGATTGGCGATAACAACAGAAGCATATAGCTTGCGGCTGGCCCGTTTCTTCCCTTCTTACAGCAAAAGTACACTGCTTCAAGGATTTGGCGCTCGAATGACGGTAAGGAGGGCGCTGTTGGGAAAACGTTCGTGCATTTTTTTTGTGAAATGTATTGAAAAAACAAGATGGCGGCATTAGTTCCGATTTTGACCGAGCGCCAAAACTACCTTGTAGCATTATAGAAGGTATTGGCTATTTATTCTATACAAGTTTGTTCGAAACAGCCGGCTACATGAAGATTTGATAACCTGCCTGGATCCCAGCTTAGTTATAACGTCGTACCTACGTAAGCCATCTTACTCAACCTACTAAGATATCATGAAATATACAGAGTCAAAGCTAAGTCCCACGGACACTAATTAGGTGAGTTTGTAGGCGTGAATTTTTTAATTAAACGCTTATAGTAAGCCGCAGGCTGTGGGGCGGGATTTAGGTCAAAGGATGTCGGACGGAATCATTTTTATCGAGGTCTGTCTGTCTGTATTATGTATGTTGGGCGTAGTTTTAAATGAAATAAGCGGCCTTTAAAAATGTCCAAAAAAATATATTATTCGACGTGTTCCTTTTGATGGCCATAACTCTAAGCCAAGGTTATTATGCTCAAAAAATCCTAGAACACGACGTTTTCCAAAAATTTAAGTAAATAGTTTCGAAGGTAACATAACACATAAAGACTCTCGATGTGTGTATCTAAGTTTCATTGATAAGTACGACTAAATCATTTTTATTCAAACCAATCCTAATTTAAAGCTAAGACGTTGTAACACTCAATTTAAAATGGTTCATGTGACTGTAGTCTGTAAGCATAGTGATAGTAAGTAGAGTACCTACTTCATCCTAAGTCTAACGTTTCTCTTCCTCAGGGTTCGGTGTAGGACACTTTTCTCAGGAAGTGATCTTATGAAGTATCAACGTTGAAATTGGTAGAGAAAATCAACGTTCCAATAATGCCAAACACAGCCCTACCTTATCCTGAAATTACCAAACAGCTTCAAGGCATTCAGTGCGTTTGATTGACATCAACTTTGACAAGCAGACTTCTGTCTGTGTGTTTCTCACTGACAACAAGACGTGAAATTATAAATTATTTCCTTGTAACTGAAATAGCCTAGTCATTAGCAGAATACGCTTTCTGCGTTTTCTGCTAATGACTAACTAGGCGCTTGACTATATTGAACACATTATTGTTCTTTACAATATAATTATTAAAACACAATGAAGTAACGATTAAAAATAACTGGCTCCTGTCTCCTGCCCTTTTGCAACAATTTCTGATTTTTGACTGCTAAGCTGCAATGCTGAAATTCCGTCTTCCATCGCGTAAAATGCCTAGCGCCATTTCAACTGATTTCTACTATCAATTGAGGTCTTAATGCATCAGAGAGAGGATCAATAGCTGGCGGCCTATCTCCAGTCTTACTTCTGAAGCGAAATCCACATTTTTTTTTGCATTTTGTGCACAAAAATAATGTCCTCGTGCTCGGCTCCCCAAAAAAAGCAAATAATTACGAATAACTCCAACTTTTACTTAACAAAATTATGATCAAATACCAGGCATCCAGACTGCGCTAGGAGTGCTGAACTCAGTGGGCACAGAAAAACTGTCGAGTGGCGAGATGAAATATATCTGGTGGACGGGCTTCCGCGTCAGATAAGCCGCGGGCGTGGGGGTAGGAGGTTGTAGGGGGGGAGGGAGTAGCGATCAAACCGCGGCACTGCCTGGCTCGGGCAGTTAAGTAGGTGTCGGTAGGGATGGGATATTTTTTTTGTATTCAATTGTAGGTCATCGATGTGCGATACTCTGAAAGAAAGTTTACACTTACACAAATTAAACAGGTACTAGTTCCTAATGCTCCATTGTCCTGTATCGTTATCAAGATAAGTAAACCTGTGAATACGACGCGACCCCACTATTCTAGCGATTAGCGAAGATGCAAAAGTAATATACAAAAGCTAAAGTATTTACTGTGTCAACTAAACTTGAATTGTTACTTGAAAACTTGGAGGCTTACTATTTACTATCCTATCCAGCCAATGTTCAATGTTACGGGACACATAGAATATAAACCTAGGTTATATTATAAAATAAAATAGCTATAATTACATCGACAACGGGACGGATCGGGACGTGCCTACGCGTCGTCGGCGAAGCGTGTCGGCGCGGCACTACGAAAGGCCCCCGTTAGCAACACGCCGATTGTATCTGTATGATCTACATCTGTGTCCTGTCAACTGCTGCCATCCTGGTACTAATGTGATATCAGTCACAGTGCCTGCTACCACATGTCACCACAACCAGCTCCATAGGAATTCTAGATTACTGAGCACGGGTCATTGGCTTCAATTTCCATGTCGGACAAAAAGTGTTAGTTTTTCACTTCAAGAAATTCTCAGTAGCTGTCGGGGTTTGTGCCCGGTTGATGACAGACAAGAGGGTCGCCCCTTTTATTATGATACTTATTTAATGAACTAGCGAATTATAGGTGGACTGAATGTATGTACACTATGTGCAGTTGTATGATGTATGTGGGAATGGTAGGGCAAATAAAATTCAACATATAACTCGATAAAATCATATTAATTAAAATACATAAAAGTAAAGTAAACAAACACGACTGTCTTGGCTCATCTATGTTTTGCCAAAAAAAAACAAATTACTATTTTCTCCAACTATTCCAAAATCAAATTAATAAAGCATCCCACACGCTACCGTTTGGATACACAACAGAAAAAATTAATCTCCCTACTAATGTCCTACATATGTATGTACAGTACATCTCTGCTTATCGCTTCGGGGTTACAGGCGTGATGTTCAGTTCGATATAAATTGTCGAACGTCCAATCAAATAGTATGTAATCAAAACCAACATAACGTGCTCATGCTTACCGTATACCTACTCCATTATCTACAATACTATACAATACAAATAAATAAAATTGAAGTCTGTTTCAATTGTGAAATTAAAAACATTTTACTAATTCCATAATTAGTAGTCGGTTAAAAAGAGAATACAAAATAGTAAGGCACAGTTGAATTACATAGTATGAAACGTCAGTCAGTATAACTCGCTGAATACCACCTAAATAAAACAAAATACATTTATTTCGAGCAACCTACAGAAAATACAATAAAAATAAGAATATAACAAATCCGGCCCTGCTGACGGCAACATGCCTATCACAGCAGTGCCGTAAGTATGAGCAGTCCATCCGGTCCG
Organism: Agrochola circellaris; assembly: GCA_914767755.1. Lineage (NCBI taxonomy): Eukaryota > Metazoa > Arthropoda > Insecta > Lepidoptera > Noctuidae > Agrochola > Agrochola circellaris. The sequence continues at coordinate 5,523,730 of OU611850.1, read as the reverse complement.
CGATCATGGCCAGGATGGCATTGGTGCTGCCCCACAGCCTACGCACCAGGGACGCTCCCGCTTGCGCATGGTCGCGTGGAAGTAATCGGTACGCGCCTCAGCAAACATACCTGAGGCGCGGCAGTAGCGAGACAGCCCCAATACAGCTCTGAACGCGTTGTTGAACTGGACGCGGAGGGCCCCGTATGATGCACACGTGTATCTCGCCCACAGACTGCACGTGTAGAGAGACATGCAGTACGCCCTAAAGAGCGTTATCTTCATCTCCTTCGAACACCACGCAAACCTTCGTGCGAGCATGTTCGCCCGCACAAACAAAGCCCTCCGTTCCCGCTCCATGTCAGCATTATCCTTGAGGTCGGGCGTAACTAAATGCCCTAGGTACTTAAATTGATCCACCCTTTCGAGTGGAACACCATTTAGAAAAACGGATGGATAGTTGTGCGAACGTTTCATACCGGCCTCAAAGACCATGCATTGGCTTTTGGTCACATTGTACTTCATCACATGACTAAGGGCCTACTCCTCACAGGTCCGCACCAGCTTTCTGAGGCCACCGACTGACGCGTTCAACAGCACCATGTCGTCATCATAAGGTTATTGACACAGACTCTACCGACATGCCAGCCGACATGCTGGCTGCTGAGCGCGACGATCAAGGCACAAAAGACAAAACAAGACTAAAACTATTCTATATTGGCATAGCATCGATACATTTGAAATAAGGGGCATACTTTGTTCTCAGTTCAGTGGCAAGTCAGTGGAGAGCCAGGTGGTGTTATTAGCAGAATGCCAATACTTTGTTCTTGGATTTGTTGCATCGCCTTTGTACCAGGACCGCATAAAATAAGAGACGTTACAAAATAACTACAGTATAAGAAAGAGCACGCAGCGCCATCTTTCGTCTAGGAGTAGGAGCATTCAGCATAAACCATTCATGAAATCACGATTGCCTTCAGTGCAGCGTGATTATTAATGGTGCTAAAGCATTGAACTGCACACACATTGAATTGAAAAAAAAGTTCCTAATCATTTTCCTCGTTTTGAACAATACTGATAATTTTATTTTCAGCCATTTCCACAAAGTTTCACTTCTTTTAGCGTCTTAGAAATTCTTTATGTGCATCTAGTATTTTCTCATTGTATCAGCAGGTCCATTCGAAAGTCGATTCCACAACTGCACTTACATGTTCGCCTAGTAAATCGGGCTACGAGAGAAGTCGCAATATGTCACCGATACGCCGATACCGAGCTAAGGAATAGCATGCTTATTTTCTACATCTCTTTCACTCTGTTTACCGTTGAAAAGGGACAGAATAAAATTAACCTATCAGAATTCAGCAGATGTTGAGGAAGTACGTTTTGCAAGAAAGCTCTGCATTTCATGGAAACGCGCATACGCGTTTTCGAGTTTCTTTAGGAACAATTGTACTAGGAACACAAAGGATAAGCTGTAGTGCTGTACTATTTAAAGTGGCTGTAAAATGTTAGAGCCTACTTCGTAGTCATGTTATCTTAGTACACGTTCAATGGAGTAAAGTCAAAACCACGTAACTCCATCTTGTTTGACTTTTATTACACAACACAAATACATACAAAATGTTGGAGCCTCCTGCTTAACCATGTTGTCTTAGTAATCATTCAATGAAGTAAAATCAAAACCGCGTAAGTCAAGCCCGGTTTCTGAGGTACTTTTTTATCGGTGGTTTATCTATTCATTAGCGCTATTGCTTCGATAACTTGTGAAAGTGTGTTTCCGAACACCGCAATGTAAGATCAATTTCGTTTAAACTTTAGTTTTGAGTTGACGTTTCCTTTGTCCAGTTTGTCATTTTTTCATAGTTAGTCCAGCCAGTCCTCCACATCAACAAACTCCGGCGCAGCGCAGCCCCTTTGTCAGCTCAGCTGGACTTGGCAGTGAAAAAATGTAAGCCGTCTTGTTATTTATGTTTTCTTAGTAATCATTTGGCTGAGTAAAATCAAAACCTCGTAACTCCGTCCAGACTTTTTTTTCCCTCTAATAAATAACTTGTTTGAGCATCCACGGAGATCATCCCATTAAACTATGTTTTCCTAGTATTCATTCAACGGAGTTGGAATCAAAACCAGCTAAGTCCATCCATCCAATCGGGGCGATTCTTGCGCATTCGATTCGATACTACATTATAATTAATTATGTATAGCCCAAATATATTGAAATTGCAAATTGTTTGTTTGTTTTTTCTGAATTGATAAAATTTTAAGTTAAGGTATTTTTGAGCTCTATTTATTAATTTCTAGACCTCAAAAAAAAAATGTATTTTGAGCTAAAAAGGTAAGTAAGTAGGTACCTCACCTATCCCAATTAAGTAATGTAGATGACCCGGTGAGATGTATGGACACTACATGACGGACGCGGTAGCTGAGTTAAATATTGCCCTATGTACTTAATTATTATATTGATATTCCATCAGGAGAGATGCTGATTTACCGATTACAACGCGGATTTCTTCCTTCTCCTGTATTGAAAATTGCGACTCAGCAAAGTGGGCAGCGGGACTGACTGTCCAGGATGCACTTGATACTGGAACCGTTTGGTATTTTTGGGTGCCAATTTCAAAAGAGAACAGAGATCCTAAAAAATAATAAGATTTCAGGAAAATCAAGCGTTTTGTTTTTGGGAACCTTTCCAAAACTCTTTAAAAACTAATAACTTCCTGCGCCATCTATTAGCTAATAGCTGTACTACGAGGATATCTGATAGCTTCTTGTAAAAAGAGACCCATCGCGTTATGTCAGCCTAGTACAAATTCGTTCAATGAAGCAACATCGATTCTTCTTACTCAATCTACGTGATCAATAATTTTAATTCGATTCTTGTTAAAAACACCAGATTTTATATATTGTTTTCGTTTGCAAAAATAAATAGTTGACTTTTTTTCATTGTACTCAGCTAATTTAATAATTTAATTTATTTTTATGGAGCTAGATAGCTAGCTAGTTGCGGGAAACCCCATTTACCACGACGTAATCTGATTCCGAGTGTAGAGTAGTAGTTAACGTTAAACTTAACAATTGACTGACCAATCGATCAAAATCAATAAAAAAAAATAATGATCAAAAATCATGGCTAACGTGTTCATCAAGTTCACAGGGCAGCATAGAACCAAAGAATTTTTTCTTGAAGCCAACCAAAATGCCAACTTTTGGCAACGAGAAAAAAAATCTCGACTGTCGATGACGACAGCTTATTCAAAAGTATAACGTATGTAATTGACATAAGGATTATTTACTGTTGCTCGAACACGAAAGGGGAAGGTTACAAACTTGTAAGCGAGCGCAGCGGTCGGCGCGCGCGCAGCCGGTGGTCTTGCCGCGTCACAGCTCTTTTTATATTATGTTCGCCTAGTAACATGCGCACATTTCGCGCAAGAGTGCGGGCTCGTGCGCACCAGATTGGGGCACAATGCGCGCGCAGCCCGTCAACCTTACTATTTTAAAACATCAGAAGTGTAATTTCAGGTTAAACCAATTTGATCTGTATGTTCGGGTAGTGTAAGGTTAAATGTAAGTAATATTGTGTGCATGAAATGTTTACAACATGTCTGACTGGAAGTCGTTGTCTCGATGCGCGTGCGCTTGGCCGCGCTTGCGAGTTGCGCGTCAGTTGAGGCAGCCTACAGGCAGGCTCGACCGGACGCCCGCCGCGAGCGACGCGCAAATAACCCATGTAACTGCGGGATAATTTTATTTTTTTTGAATAAGGGGGGCATTATGTGGGATAGGTGTGCAATTTTATATTGACATTTATTTAGATATCGAAGTATGGAAGAAGAAGAAGAACATATTGCGCCGACCCTAAATAAATAAATAAACTTTCTTAAGGTTGTATTATAAAAATGCTGAAAAAATTGCTGTTTGGATGCTACTCAATAATAAATTATGTACTAGTATTTTATTTTATAGAATACGCGCGAAAACATTTAACCCTTCTTTGCCGTCGGGTAAAAATAACCGATGTCATGTCCTCCTAACCGTCCTGACTATGACGCGTATACGTTTCTTTGCTGTGGTATTCTGTTAAAATTAACCCCTTATCAAAGAATATTAACTTTTTAACCGATTTCTAAGCATGGAGGTGGTTATGCATTCGGCGGCTGGAATTTTATGTCTATTACCTACGTAAAATTACATGTAGTTTACCGATTTTGGTAAGTATTGACAGGTAGAATAGTTTAGGCAGACGTTTCTAGTGTTAATTCCAATAATACACAATTCTATATAATATTGAAATAACTTAGTTTGGAAAAGAAGCAATTTTAATTGTAAAAAACCAAACCAGACTAAAGACAAAAATTTTGGTTGTCTACCTAAATCTGTCAATTTTTAATCGGGATTAAAAAGGTGTGGGATACAATAAGTTGTCATGAACTAAAATTCACACCAACATCTCGACTTCACGTGCAAAAACAGTACTGTATTTATTTTTTCTTTTGCTTATATCTCGAAAATGATGCGTCCTATCACAAAAATAATTAAAATTTCGACCCCCTATAGAAACCCATATACCCCTAAAACTCAACATGCAGGTAATATTTTTTCATATTTTCCAAACAAAAGTGAAAAATTCCATATAAAACACGTCGAGGCTGCACAAACTGCGCGCCTCCGGCTCTAAAAAATATCACAGGTTAGAGCAAACCACGGGTACCACGTGGATTCGCGATTGTCAAATTCGATTTTAGTTGTGACTAAATTATTTTTTAATTTAGAGACAAATAAAATTGAATTAGACAATCGCGACTCCACGTGGTACTTGTTTGCCCTAGCCCGTGATTTTTTTTTAGAGACAGAGGCGGAGGCGCGCAGGGGGGGCTGGGGCAGCCTCGACATGTTTTTTATGGAATTTTTCACTTTTTGTATGGAAACTATGAAAAATGATTACCTACATATTGAGTTTTTGGGGTTTTTGGGCTTTATGAAGGGAGTCAAAATTATCATTTTTTTAGCGATAGGACACACCATTTTCGAGATAAGCAAAATCAAAAAAAAAAGATCCAGTACTTTTTTTGCACCTGAAGTCGGGGTGCTGGTGTAAATTTTCGTTCATGACAACAATTTTTTTTTGTCACACACCTTTTTAATCGCTATTAAAAGTAGTCTGATTTAGTTAGACAATCAAAATTTTTGGTGAAAAACGTCAAATTCAGAATAGCAAAATTGGCATTTTCACTCAATTAATAACTCAGTGCCATCTTAGTGCTGTCAAACTAAAATATAGTTAAGTTGTGTCACTTCAGAATAGGAAGTCGTCGTTTGACAGGAATAAACTAAATTTTAGTGATTTTTAGTCTAGTCTAGAGGCATTTGTGACAAGAGAATCGGCAATCAAAGAATATGCCTGGAGGTTGGGATTTCCCCCAATGCAGACACAATTAATTTAATAATTCTGCCAATAACCTACCTAACTACCTAACCTATATAACTCAGCTTTGCTAGCATAGTTCTTAAGAGTAACCTAGCCCTCTAATCCGGTGTCGAGGTCGATAGCTTTGCGCATACACCGCTCTGCAACACTTCCCTATGTGTAGCCAGCTATTTACTACAACATACAACACGCAGTAATAATCATATTGAATTGCGCCAAATAATAAACACATACAAACGGTTCAACACTATACATTATAGGTAAGTATGTAGCGAGTTACAAGACGATGGGCCGCGACGCGACTTGCGACGGGCCGTTTTATCGCGTTGAAGAGTAGAAGTTATCTATCGAACAATAGCCGCGCGCGTTATCTCGAAGGACGGGCAAGTGCGAACATTATCGCGGGCGCCCCGCGGCCCACGATCGACGATTGTTTTGCGGGCAATTAGCGTCGGGCCCGTCTGCCCGCACGTGCCGCTCCCGGCGCCCGGCCCGCGCCAGTATTCCGCGCGCGCTGTCCGCGAGCGGCCGCCACGGTGGGTCCCTGTCGCTCGGCTCCTCGCACGCCGCGAACTACGCACGGGACGCCTGCCCGACGGCACGCATCCACCACTTTTTTGGTTCGCCATTTTTTTTTCTTTGCTACTTCTGGACCGACACCTGTTGGATGGACTTAGAACTGTTTACTAACAAAGTTCGATTGAAAATTTTGGACTTTGAATTTTATTTATTTCACCCAATTCGAGGACAAATAAAAATATACAAAAGTTTGTATATGATAGAAGAATTACACTGACATCTTCCTGAAGACCAATCAACGAAAACGAACACCGTTGTAATCAGCTATAGTAAAAGGCCGAGCGACATCCTTCCGCGGTCCGATCGCCGCCCGCCGCCGCCGGGAAAAGTTTTCCTCTATCTATACAAAGTCCATATAGGTCGACGCGAACTTCGCAGTCAAAAGTTCGCGTTCGCAAAGTTATACGCACGAGTCTCGGGAAGTTTTCAGTTCGACAACTTTCCACGAAAACAATTCCCGAACTGTTTCACAGAACGCTTTAAGTTGCGTACTGTCCTAATGGAAAACAGAAAAGAGTACTGAGACGATGTACCTACAGTGACTTTGTGATCAATTCGAACATTAATTAAACTGTGATTTACAATGAGGAGCATGAACGTTAAAGTGCAGTGCTAATTAGACCCAATTAAACATGGCAGCAGCAATGATAAGTGACCGGGGACTTCGTAAGAAGTTAACGCAAGAGGCTATTCCGGAGAAAACTCCGCGAAAACCCTCAAAGCGTAAATCAACAGCAAGCAGCTCGAAAACTGATAAGAAAAACGAACAAAACAATAACAAGAGAGCGAAAGTGCAAACGGGGGATCCGAAATTAGACTTATTTGCGACATATCAACCGTGGGTCATACAGACGTACGGGGATTTAGCTAAAACTAAGACGATTACTTTGAAGAAGTATGGTCGGATCCTCCGTACGTTGCGAGGGGAGGAATGCAATAGTTCCGACAGTTCTAAATTCCGCTTTTGGGTAAAAGCAAAGGGTTTCCATGTTGGGAAGCCGCCTGGTTACGATGCGAAACCGGCCGACGGCATCGTGTGCAGATATAGCGTGGTCGACGCCGAAAGATCTACTGCAAACGTTGAGGGTCAAGACGTTTACAGTGGCTCCCAAAATGACCCGCCTCTGTACATTCCGACCCCGCCGGTTAAGGTAAGCGACACATCATTATTTAAGGGTTAACTAACAATTTATGAATGGCTCCTACAAATTCTACATTTTACTAGGCGTGTAGAACTTTACTACGGTTTACTATAAATTAATAAGTTCATTTATTTATTTTGGAAGAGAATTTGAGATACCTTTTTTTTTTTTATTAATATTTCATTTATTTATTTTGGAAGAGGATTTGAGATACCTACCTACTTAATTGTATTATTACCTACCTCATCCCTAGCAAAATGGGGGATTATAGATTCCACCGATACCCAGTGCGAATGCGGTGCTCCTGACCAAACCATGTGCCATATGTTGGAGTGTTCAAAATTTATGCAGTGTATGGACACTGCATACTATCGACTTGAAAAGTAGAATACCTACCTTATTTTACTTAAGTTTTTACCGGACATTATCGTTCATATTTTAATGATAATTTACATTGTCGCGCGCAAGTTTTAGTTCCAAAAATTACTTACTAGTACAGTTTGTAGGTAACTTTTTTCATCTAAAACTAAATATTCAGTGTTTCGATATTAATTAAATTTGTAGGACACCGAGAGAAACAAAACTCGTGGCGTCCGGCTCGCATACTACCGCTTTCCGGCGGCGGTGAAACATCTTGCTGTTTGATTCATAAACAAGAACAGGTGATTTTAGTTTCTAATGTACCAAGGAAACATAACTTATTAAGATACTTCATCAACTTTAGCGTCGTCGGACCGGACTTGGCGCAATTTATCAAATCAATTTTTGCTGGTATTTGGGTTTTTTCTTGAAAACTATAATAGTAAATTGCACTGATTTAATCTGAAGCCTATTCAAACAAACACAGTTTATAATGTTTCTTTTGTTATTAATTGGATATATGTATGTAGTTCAAAAAGCCTCGTGCAGACTGGCGCGACGACGCGGCGACGATGCGACACCCGTTATTGTTCTACCGTGAAGTTTTCCTAGATTTTTTTTTTTTTGTTAGACTTGTCGCGCCTGTCTGTACGAGGCTTAAGACTATCCCGCTGTTCGAAAACTTGCGGTCACATTACAAAACATGAGAACCTGAGTTGAAACAAGGGGTCTGATAAAAAACATAGCAAAGGCTTAGTTAGACAGAGATACAATTGTTATTGCTCAAATTTTGTAATTTTTAAGACACGATCCTCAAATCTGAGAAAACCTTGTTTCGTAATAAATAAAATAAGACGATCAGTGCTGTTTGATTCATTCATAAACAAGAACAGGTGATTTTCGCTTCTAATATACCAAGGAAACATAACCTACTGGGATACGCCATTGACAGTTGCGGCAATGCGATGATCAAATATTGCTTGCATGTTTTATTTTGCAATGAACTTCATAATAAATTGCATGGAATGATGTTCATCTCATTATTTTATCAACATCATGAATGAACTTGAGGAGTCATTGACCTATCATCACCATTCATGAAAGCTTGATAAGCTCCAAAGAAGATGGGGATCATAATCATCGGATGAATGAACTTGGAAGAGAAGTAGAACAAGCAAGATCAAAGAACAGGTGATCTGTGCCACCTCTGTACTAGGTTTGCATAACATTGTAAGAGGTGTTATTTAAATGCAATGCACAGCTCATTGAAGCATGATATCATCCGGGTGGGTTTTCTTCGATAATGTGACGTCGCGACCACGTCCCCCAAGACGGTATCTATGGGGGATGTAGAAAGATCATCTTATCAGAATAGATAATACATATAAGGTACAATAGGGAAGATGCCTGGGTAAAAAAAAGAAATTCTAATTAGTCAGTCAGTCAGATAATAAACAATATTAGACACGTATTTTTTGCTTTATCATATTAATAAATAAAATAGATAAAACGCATTTTAAGTCGGGGAGTGGGGGTCGTTACGTCACAAGTAAGTATAAAATCTACATACTCGTGACGTCACGTCACAATTAAACTCAATGTATCGCCGGAATCTATACTTAGATTACGTAAAAAAATAAAAAATAATTGTCCAATATTTTTTAATAATCTACATGACAGACTAAAAAAAAAAATTGTCATCACCCTATTCTGTTGAGGTAGTTCGATTTTTTTAAAGTGACAACTGCGTTGCCTTTGAGCGATTTTTGATACCCCGGATAAACTTATAGATTCGCGTCACCGACATGCTCGCGCCGTAGTGCTGACTATAGAATGTAGATGTCGCTAATACCAGTTTTTAACGCATTTTTCCCGACTACCCCAAAATGAGAGTAATGTTTAATGTTGTTCAAATTCGGTGGGACAAATGACGGATCCCTTTACCGATGATAGCTAGGCCGTGATTGACTAACATTGCAGCACATCATAGCTAAAGGCTAAAGTGGACCAATAGGATGCAACGTGGGCTGTAAAATGTTGTTGTTATTGGTCGAATAATTATAACTATTGTGACTGGTTTTGATGCTGCATCGCGCTAAAGAAGAGGATACTTAATTCTACGATTGGTATATGTGTGTATTATGTTGGTATATGTATACAAATAGGGTTACCTGGGCTTAATAGGGAACCAACAAAATGTATATATTTTTTTCTTTTTCTGTCTACTGAATGATAGTTTGTGCAGGTTTTGGGTAGCTTTGTATACATATACACTGAACCTATGCGTGTGTTTTCCCCAACAGGGTATCGCCAGTTATGTGCTATCATCAAAAAATTCTAAATTCTAAAGTCATTTATTCAAACTAGGCTGAGAATCAGCACTTTTCGAACGTCAAAATTACATAAGACAGGCCCCCAAAACGCCCACCCTTCACCACTTCCTAGTGCTTTGTAATCTGCTTAGCCTTTTGAAGCCGACCCCAATATAGTTGGCTATATTAGGGTCGGCTTCAAGTGTTGCCGGATGCAGCTAACCAGTATTTTACATCTGACCTCCACAACACATGGGGTAATACGATACGTCTAGGTAAGACTGGTTGTCAGACTTTCGGGCTTGTGACGACCCGTAACGACGTCAAAGATCCACTTATGACAGCCGGGACCAAACGGCCTAACGTGCTTTCCGAGGCACGGAGAAGTCTTGGTATGTAAAGATGGTCATCCATCCACGAACCAACCGCGGCAAGCGTAGCTTAACCTGATCCATCGACCTGTGCGGCTGTTATTAGGTAGGCTCCAAGTTATGTGCTATCGAACGGGCACAAATTCTGATTCTAGACTGCTATTAAGAAATACCTGATGGAAAAGCTCAATAACACTGCGCGACCTCGCAATCGAACCCAAGACCTCATGCTCAGCAGTCGCGCTTGGGATCACTAGACCAACGAGCCAGTTCAAAATGTAGATAATAAAAATGTGGTGAAATGAGGAACATTCGTTAGAATTGTATCTCAAGTTCTCAACATCGATCGTAAACTGAAACTCTTGTGCGAGTCGATAATTTGCACGGACATTGTTAATCAAGAAGCCAATCAATGGCTTATCATGAACGAAATGCATGTACAATGGGACTGCGGTAATAGATTTCAGTTTTTCATACAGACTTGTAATTAAAATGAAGTGTTTTATACTTTCTACTACTACACAATGTCCGCCAAACCACAGGCGAATACAGATGGTTCATTCCGCGAAATCATTTAAATAAAAAGCAACTCTTGCTACCACACAATAAAGTGCAATTCAGGTCGCATAATCACCTACAAGTTGCCTCTCTTTCTATCGCGTAAATCTAATATCTTCTGGCTCCGTTACGCTTACTGAATTGCCCCGACAAGACGAGCCCGTCGCATGCTTGTAGCTTCATACCTAAAATGCGGAGTGAATCATCTGGCCAAACTAAATCAAACAAGTCACTACTCAGCCTATTGCAGTCCACAATAAGCCTTTCCCCAGTTACAACACAACACCGATTCTCCGCCATCCAGGCAGACACGGCCATATTTTTAAGGTCGTCGGTCTAGCTTGGGGCTGTTTGGCGTCTTACGCTCCAATTGCCGATACGCGTTCGATCTCCTCACATATCCACTCGAGGACTTCTCTGCTCCAACGGCAAGTGACCGGTCTGAACTTGAAGTGTACTTATCTTGCACAGTAACCTATTCTGGTAAAGAATTTTTAGTGTTTGCTGGCTCACTAATACTTTTCACGGTATGGGCTAGTAAATTATACCCTTACATTGTATGTATGTAGCTCGCTTAGTTAGCTCGTGCCGAATTGCCGATTTGAGAGTATCAATTGAAGTGCATAGAAAATAGTATCTAATTTACCGCCATGCAGGGTTGCTGGTGAAAATAGAAGCACATGAAACACTAATTTTGCCTACAAGGTTGGCGACGCATCAAAAAGCCTTGAGGTGTTGCAGGTGTCTGCCGGAGACGTCTGCGGTGGTGCGGTAACTAGCCATTTTCCATCAGGTTTGCAGCGTCGGTCTGCCTATCAACCCTTATTATTACGTATAAGAAGGTCAGCTTATCACTACCCACACCGGAACGGAGATGGTATGATGCATTTGTGGGTAAGAGATAATGTGTGATCTGTAACCATTTCCCTCAGGACCAAATTTAACCAAATTTATGTCGCACTATGAAAAATTTTGTCCTTCCCTCCCTGACTGACATTCAGACCAACTGATTTACGTTGACTTCATCCACCAGGGTTTCATCAAATCATAACGAGTACCATTAGTTAAAAGACGTATCTCGTAGTTATAGCGCAGTTATACGCAACTCCTAGTTTCCCTTGCGCGCCGGGTGTTCAGACGTGCCGGGCGGGCCGCGCTCATTTATTATTAGCGGCCCAGCCTGCTGCCTCATGTTTATTAAAGAGTCAGCTATCCCGCGAGCCTGGTCTCACCTGAACTCACTGCGGCTCAGAGATCCGCTTATTATTAATATTTTGTTCGGATATCTTGTTATTACGAGTTTTAAACTAAGTCCAAAACTGTCCGCCGCGGAGCGCATTTAAATTACATAGCACTGAAAGTAAACCTAAAAGTTAATTATGTACTGTAGTACCCTATTAAGACCATGGTATGGAACAAGATCGGCTTTCTAGCTGAAGCTGACAGAGAGGGTCTGTCAGCTAACCACATGTGACAGTCTTTGGAAGCTCGTTATGTCATATTAAGGCCCGGGTACAGGTTTAATATGTAAGGAAGTACGGTATCTCTGTATAGTTTCAATAAGTCAGGCAGGCCTATGCAAAACCGGTGCGTTGTGGGACATTTCGCCGATATCCATGCGCACATGACAATGTGGACGCGGTGTGAAATTTTAAACAAACGTTCGCATTCAATTTATATTCGCCAGGCGCTTCGGGCGCATGTTTTAGCAAAAACGAGGAGAACAATGGCTGCGGCCGCGACCACACATAGAAGGCACAGGCGATATGTGGGCGATAACAGCGATCGATTCATTTCTGCTTGTTCGACTTGATCGCATGAACCTCCTGTCACGTTATGTCGCCTTGATCATTCGTATCGGATGAATCGATCAATTGTCGCGATTGCGATGACATCTTTTTTTTGTACAACGTCTTGTATGGGTTTTTTATGAATTGAATAAGTATAAATAAATTGATCATTTCAGGGATTTCCATGACGAAATAACTTGTTATCACCATAGAATTTAGGAGACTGAAAATTTAAGGCTTTAAAAAAAATGAAGTATGCACTATTTGTACCTGTGTTCATATATAAATTAAAATAGCACATTACTGTCGCAGCCTGCAACAGAGGCATTGATGGACGATCGTGAAAATGCGGGCCGAGACGTAGCCGAGGCACACATACGTGAGTCCATCAATGCCTGGTTGCGGCCAAGGCTTTTATAGTACTTTTCTCAAATAATGCGCGGAAATTCAAACTAAGTAAATTAATTATAAACAGCATCAATGACGAACAAAGATAATTTTTCACGCGTGATATATTCATTTGTTTCTTCTTTCCTTTAAACGGCTCTATTTGCAATCCAAATCGAAATTTCTATAAAATCTTTAATAAACTTACCACGTGATGCAGTTAAAAGTTCGTTCCATTTTTAAATAACAGGACAGATATGAGTTATAGTATAGTTATAGTAATTTATTTGGCCGCTAAACACGACAGATATGGATTTTCATACAAACATTGCCGTACAGCAATTTTGATTTATCTCGAAGAAGGTTGTCAAAATAATGCTCGAATTTCCAAGCATGTTTGAGAAAAGGCATTTTTTTATATCGTGGCCAAAGGATACATTAAAAACGAATATGCACAACTAGAAAGCGAGAATACACGAGAGCACTTCGTTCACAGTTAAGAATAAATAATAGTTTAAAAAAACTAAAAAACACGCTTTTTATAGAAAACCGAACTAAAAAATAGAAAATAAATTTTAATGAATTTAAATAAAGAAAATAGTGTTAAAAATTTCAATGAATATAAATTAATAATAGTGTGAATAAAAAAATATATATTTTATTTTAAAAAAAGCGTTATTTTCTATTTTTTAGTTCGGTTTTCTATAAAAAGCGTGTTTTTTAGTTTTTTTAAACTATTATTTATTTTCTACTTTTTAGTTTGGATTATTTATAATAGCTTGTTTTTTTAATTTTAAACTATTGCACGACTCATGATGCGAAGCATCAGAGAGTGCTTTACGATCGAAAATTTTTTTTCGCCTTATTTAGTTTGGTATTTTATAAAAAAAAAAAGTAGTTTTAGTTTTTTTTAAACTATTATTTATTTTTTACTTTTTTTTACTTTGGTTTCTTTAAAAAAAGCGTGATTTTTTAATTTTTTAAAACTATTATTTGTTTTGTAGAATTAAAATTCTCTTTAGTATACAAAAATTTGTCAATATTAGAGAAAACGGCTAATGATAATTATTGGACATAAAAATTAACACAGAGTCCTGCCTTATCGACTGTAGAGAAAAATTATAGAAAATTTTATTTTCTTACCTTATCGACTATAGATGAAAATTATATAAATTAACAAAAATCATATTTTGCAAATTGAAAAATGGAATAATTTTATCAAATTAGTGTATTGTCATCGGTCCTCAATAAATCTACAAAGTTTGAACGAAATCTGGCAGTTTAAAGTGGGTCAAAATCGCGCACAAAGAAGTCGGTTACAAACAAACATACAGGTGAAGCTAATATAAAGCGTGTAAAAATGGCGCTTAACAGATATTCTGTAGAATATCAATGTTAACGGAGTTCTATCAGATTACAAACTTTTGTTGTCTCCAAAACAAAATAAGTAGGCAAGTACTGTAAGTAGGTACTTACCACTTAGGTTCTTTGTTTTCTGAAAACACTGGCAGATAGCTTTTGGTGGGCATTTTCTGTTGAACTTACAAGAATTTGACTAAGTTGAAGTTTAATTTTATGAAGTTGAAGTTGCACCGCGTTTACCGCATAGAAAAGACTCGAAACGAAATTAGAAATTCAAATGCAGTTCGAATTTCGAAAACCAAAAAGTTTTCATCCTAAAAATATAAAAATGCCCGAGCCGCATTGCCAGCATTAATAAAACAAAGCTGCGGTGGTATAATTCATCAGGCAATCGGGGCTTGACACACTTGATTAAAATGAATGCTGGACCAACCCTGAGCCAACCTCGTTTTTACCTGCGCGGAATTAAACGCTTATTAGTAAGCTGGAATGGGGACCTTTTAAATTCCTATAATTTATGGCTTTCCTAATCCTTTTGCTAATAAGATTAAGCCTATGTCTTCTGTGGCGGTTTTTGCTTGATTTGTGAACAGAATTTCAAAGACTTTTACGGAATATATCGACATAAAATATGTCAAGTAAGTCATTAAACTCGGTTTGTTTTTAAATATTCAAAGTTTTTTACGATAACATATTCCATTTTTAAATCCTCATAACACAGTCACGTAACACGTCCAAACAAAACGGAAAAAAAATACACGTCAAGCAATGGCGGATGGAGTCGTCGTGGTGTGCAGCAATTAAATTATTCCGCATCATCACACCCGACGCGGCCGGGGGTTAGCTGAGGCACATGCTGCGATTCGCTTACCATCGCATTACAAAAAAAAAAACCAGAGACACGGATGAGTCGATGGCCTGCTGACGGATTTATGTTTTGGAGGTTGTGTACACAATGGTGGGTGATGGCTGGCATCTATATACGTAAGAACGACCTGAAAATAACACTCTTTGGGTAATCATTAAATATCAAAGTCAAAGAATTTATTTCAAATAGGCACATAGGTACTTAAAAGGCATTTTCGTATGGAGAAGAATGGGCAATCAACTCCACCGTTACTCTTTTTTTTTAATGTTTTACAATATTTGGTATACATTTATTATATTATGTGAAGACTATGCACTTAGAATAAAATTACTATACCACAATAGGTAGAAAGATAAATCACTGGAAGTTACCAATAGTCTGTATAAAGATACTTCAAACTTTCATTAAGTAAATCACTTCTCAAAAATTTGCTATTATAGTTTCATATTTAAAAATACTTTCTAAGATCAACAAGTTGTAGGAACCTGAGAACTCCTTTAAATACGCACAAAATAAACACTGTATTACCAGCACAATAACAAAAAGCTTCTTACTCAGAAGTAAATATAAGCTGTAGCTTCCAAATTCTCATGCAGACTTGCAATGAAAACTCCTTGCAGGTGATGCAGCAAGTCTGAAACAAATGCCGACCGACCACGACTCAACGGGGAAATAGGTGGTTACTACCTTAGTACCTCTGTACCTCTAGTACCTACTCCTTACGTAGGTACTCTGTTCCTACCCTAGGGACCAGTATAGAATACACAGCCGAGCAAAATAAACGAAACAGTAGCCTTCATACGCGAAAATTACGTCAGCGCAAAACTAGTTTTGTTTTCTAGAAACTTCTCTAACAACTGACTAACTCTAGTTTTGAGGTGATCATAGTACAGAGTGGTGTCGGATGCGCCTGATGCTGCAATTTACGTCATAATTGGTGCACTGGTGCAAGTGTGCATGGCAGTATGTGTAAAACTTTTAAGCTGACGTAAAATATGTTTGAAGTTGTTTGTATTTAGTTGGGTAAGGTTTGGTGGCTGTGGCTTTGTATGTGGACTATTTTTAATATAAATTAAAAACATAGTAAAACCATCACAAGAGATTATTATAAGTACTTAAATATAAAAAAATGTTTCTCACGAAATTGTAAATAAAATGTCAAATTCAGGGAATTAAAAAGCAAGTGGAAAAAACATGAATGCATGTTATAAGGTTGTTTAGTCTGCCCGTTACTTACTCCTTATAACATCAGCTATCTGCCAGTGAAAGTCCCGTCAAAATCAGTCCAGCTGTTTCGGAGATTAGCCGGAATGAACATACAGACAGACGGACAAAAATAATTAAAATTTGATTTTGTTATAAATACCGTAAGTATATACTTTCTTATGCATTTAGCTGTTGTGCTGTTGATTTTTTTTGCTGGTATTTTGACATTAGAAACAGACACTTCAATTTTTTTTATTTGTATTTGTATGTACCAGATTACCCGCGAAATTTCGCGGATTTATATTTTGTTTTTTTAAGATTTTTAATTTATAGTCTTCATCCAGTTTATCTCTTTGTCTTTAGGCCATGACTCATGAGCTATACGAATATAAAAAAATCTTACATCTACATCTTATACGTGAAAATTGATTCGCTGTTACAATGTATAATAGAGATGCATAGACAAGCCGTGAGCATCATGGTATATCCCATCGGCTGAAATTATGAACTTCATACAAAAATTCATCTCCTTTAGGGGATTAATTTTCAAAAATCTTTCCTTAGTGCCCACTTTCGCTATAGAATAAGGATCTTTTGTACAAAATTACATGTTTCTAGACATTGCGTTGCCTGCCAGTGAAGATTTTTATTACCTAGCTAGATTATTTTTGCGTAAATAATTAACGAACAGTCGCAAATCGCAATCAACGGCTAGCGTTGGACTTATCGAGCGTGCGGCTCATTGCGCTACGCGTTGAGCTACAGTAATTGGTGCTACGCTGTAGTGTAGCTCTCTGCATTTGCTACGCCTCCGCCTACGAGCTCTAATCGCCTGGTGTCCACGTATTCGATTGCTGTTCATTTTATTTATTTATTTGGTAAAGTAATATAAATATTAATAGTAAAACAATAATAAAATAATAGTGTTCGGATTTTGGAAAGCTTTCTTTGTGTGACGATAATTTCATATACTATTTTTATTTTCAATTCTCAATATATCATCTTCTTTTCCAGACTTTTCGTATTCCCTCAAAAAACCCAAGTACCTACTCGTAAAAGTGAATCTATAAGTAAAAAATAGTATTGTTTTAAATAGCAAAAGCAATGTATTTATGAGTAATGTAAAAGGATTCGAAAGTGTCAAAAAAAAAAAACTATTCTCTTACCAACTTTTCAAATAAGACCCCAATGTCCTTTAAACGCTGCTTCCATTCTTTCATAAATCGGCTCGGGCCCATCCCCCTTCAAACCAATATTAATATTACACCACAAAATACCACTAATTAAGGACTGGACCGGTTTGCACTCCGGCACGTGGCAAACAAAGGGTCAGCACGAGTTATGCCATTGTAAGAATGACCCTACGAAATGAACTCAAAGCGCGCTGTATTCGCCTTAGGGTGCGTTTCCACTGAAGCGGAGACGAGCGAAGCTGAGCGGAGACGTGCAATCACAATGGTTGAAATCTTCATCGCGTCTCTAGTCTCGTCTGTGATTGGACGATTCCTGCACGTCTGCGCTCAGCTCCGTACGTCTCCGCTTCAGTGGAAACGCACCCTTTAGCTACCCTACGTGCAGACTAGCGCGACGCGACAGCGATACGAGCCTTTAACCGATTGCATAAAGCGTAATGACATTGTGCATAAGTTTACTTAAAGCACGTGATGGATACTAAGGGGCTGCATTGACGCTTTCGCGTTAAGAAGAAATACTACAAATAAATCAACCCCTTTTTAAAAATGCACCCCTCGAAAAGGCACTTTATCAATTGCTCCGCAGAAGTTTTGAACCACAGCGTCCATAGCCGAACTGAAGAGACAAGCAAACACATTTTTGGTCAATTTTAAACATTGCCGATCTTTACGGTTTTCAAGCTATTCTGCCTGCTTTACGAGCTCTATCCTTGATTCACCACAAGTATAATTATTCCGTCTATTCTAATCGACAGAGTTCAGGGATAGCCAAAGTTTCGCTGATAAGTCATCCCTTTGAACCCAGAGGCAAGACTTGAACATGACACGTCGTCTTTTCAAACAGTCTAAATATACTTTAAAAAAAAACAGAGAATTACATAGAATAAAATTTCACAATACTGCAACAGAATAGATCACAACAGAATAAAATGTCAGTACAATTAAAATAGGTACAAATTTTGAAGGTTACAGAATTAGGATTAAAATAAAATGTCAAATGCAATTAAAATAAACGAATGAGTAATACTAAACTTAAGAACGCTAACACCTACCCACACAATCTCAATATATCTCGGACACCACTGCACAAAACTGAAACCCTGGTCAAGAACCGAGAACTGTATAATCCGGCCGACCCGGACCATTGTAAAAATTACGCCATAAATCCGGCCGGAGCGCGCCGTCGACGGCCCGCCGCGACTCGCCTCGTAAATTATACACAGGGCTGCCCCGCGCCGTAGATATGGAATACCTACTATAGTAGATAGGTTTTGTATCTCGGCTTTCTAGATGAAGCAGCTTTATTTGAAATTCGAACGTTTTTTGTTTCGCTTTTCAGCTGTTTCGGGATTGGGACTTCGCCTTCGGGAGGTTTTGATTTTGAACTGTGTTTGTTTTAATCGGGGATTGAATGCTGGTGGAATATTTGTTGACTGTAGAAAGCAGGGCCCTATACAACAAAACTTTACAAGTTCAATTTACAAATTTGTAACACGCACTTGTAAGATACAAGTGTACCACAAAACTCTAAGCCACACAATTGTAACGGAAAACCCTTATTATTATTAGAAATTATAATAATATTTGTAATAATTTGTAGTTCCTTTATTTCATTTAAAACACTTATAAATTACATTTTTAAATATTAGAATATAAAAAAATATTAAAACATTTAAAAATATAAAAAATTGTAGCCCACCGGTATCGGGAACAGGGTCCAAGCTACCGGTCAGGGCTCCAGAGAGAGGAACCTCCTGACAATGCGAGCCGTGTCCAGGAGTACCGCTTTCTGAATCAAGCCCTTGATCCAGCTGCAACCAGTAATAATAATTTGTAATAATTTCTGTGTTACGATATTTAACAGTTTTATAGAATTGTAGACTTGTAAAGTTTTGAAGTATAGGCACAGAATACATAATGGTACAAGTACAGAAGATTCAATCCGCAAAACAATTTGCATTCAGGTCGCAAAGCGCTAATTACCTACATTTATATTCACCAAAGTAGAAGTTGTTTCTCTATCTATCGCGTAACTCGTACATCTTCTGACTTCGTTACAACCACTAAATTGGCCCGACAAGTCGAGCCCACCGCGTACTTGTAGCTTCATACCTAAAATGCGGAGTGTGCCTGGCCTGGTATAGGGCCCAGATGTATCCATGTTATGTCAGAGCTAGTTTTGGCTTAGGAGTTTATTTCCGGCGTGGTTCCAGAGGTTGACTTGAGCTACTTTAAAAATTAATTGGCGAGGTTATCAAATCAATTGGTTTGTGTAATTATTTTTTAATAATAAATCCTTTCGTCACAACCTACAAATCAAATCAAATCAAATCATTTATTACTTTGCAAACATGGGTAATTATTACATAGATGTTTCATTTTAAAAGTCTTCCATGTTCTACCGTCACATGGGCATGCAAATCATATTTATTAAACACAAAAAAGACATTATAATTTTAAATAACAACTTACTTGTTTACTTTATGTCTCATTTCATCTGTTTTAGTAATTTACTTGTTGATCCTCACAAAGTTACTAACCCACTCATAATAACTACACAACATCCCATCACCCTTTCCGAGACATTACGTAATCTAAACATATTGTAACCTCTCCGAAACTACAGATAAATCAATTTGTCGGATGTAACAACCCTAGAAGGAGGCGCGAGGCGGCGCGGATGCGACTTCACAAAGGCGCGCCGAAAATACTTATATAGATACGATAGATAGTGCTGTACCTAGTGCCACCTAGTGCTTGTTTAGTGTCTGTTACGGTGATCCCTTCGTTCGCCCAGCTAACGCGTTAATCAACACAGTTCACGGCTTTTACGTTCTTAACTAATAATTAAGTTCAATTAGGTAGTAGTTTACATTTTACGCAAATAGTATCTAAATGAAGCATGTCTTTGTAGCCGAAATTTCATAGCTTGGTGTACGCAAATGGTTATCGTGAATGATCAAAGAATTTTCTATTTCTATGAATAATTCAGTCATCTAAATTGAATAGTATCGCTACAGCCTACACATGATGACTGTAGACTGTAGACGTTTCGATCGACTGAAATCTTAGTATTTAAATTTCATTAATAATTACAATGTTAATTAATAATTACTAATTATCGTAGTAGGTGGCGTTCTGTAGTTTCTACCTACCCCCATAGGAAAAAGGCGTAACTTTATGTATGTCTGTACCATCGAAGAAGTTCATATCTAACCACCGTAAGTACTATTCTTGCTTGCAGCGCTTGGCGAACCGGGCTGGTAACAGATGTGGTCATCGTGTTCACGGGATTTTGTTTTGAAACTGGTTAGATATGAATTTCTTTGATGGTACCATGTTAATTAATATTGTATTTTAATTTTAATCGTAAATATGCTGCCCTTGCACTATTTCTAAATGGAATAGTACATTACTGCCGCGGCCTGCAAAAGGGGCATTGAAGGACGATCGTGAAAATGTGGGCCGAGGCGAAGCTGAGGCACACATACGTAAGTCGATCAATGCCTGGTTGCGGGCTTGCGGCCAAGGCTTGTGTAGTACTTTTCTCAAATAATGCGTGGAAATTCAAACTAAGTAAATAATATGTTGATAAAAATCCTAACTAATACACTCGAGAGCAATGAATCCGGGTCACTTAAAGAATCCTAAAAATCTCGGAAACTAAAAATGCTAAGTTAATGCAATAAATTGTATTTAATAGACAATGTAATACTCCTTAAATGAAGGTATTAAAACTTCTTAGTTATTGTAAAGTTATATCATAAAAAAATCAAATTTGAAAAAGGGCCACTTTCGAAGATGGAACTACGAAATTACAGCATTTGGTTTTGCTTTTGTTTGTAATCTGTCATTTATGTGGGTACATAAACCATGTTGATAGTGCTCTATATTCATTATTCAAGCTGAAATTATGTCGCTTACGCCTGAAGAATGCACCAGAATACTTACAATGCTGGAAACCGGCCGGAGTCAGCGCGATACAGCCAGGACTGTCGGTGTGTCGCTGTCAACAGTACAAAGAGTTCTCCGACGTTACGAAGAAACTGGTTCTAACCTACGCAGACCAGGAACGGGCAGAACCAGGTGTACCACAGCACGAGAAGACCGATACTTGGTGAACACCATGCTTCGAAATCGCTTTCTCACAGGAACTGAACTCACAAATCAGTTTCGACGCCTCGGAGGAAGTAACCCAAGTGCATGGACAGTAAGACGTCGGCTTGCTGAATCTAACTTAAAACCCCTTAGACCTGCAAACGGCCCTAAACTGGAGCGTGGGCATCGTATTTCAAGACTAAGATATGCCCAGAGCCACGTAAATTGGAGTATTGAAGATTGGTCAAAAATTATGTTCTCCGACGAATCAAAATTTATGCTCTACAAGCACGATGGAAGACACAGAGTGTATCGAAGACCAGGGGAAAGATTCAAGCAAGCATGCATCGAAGAAAAAGTAGCCTACGGTGGTGGGTCTGTACTTGTGTGGGCCGGAATTTCTTCTGAAAGTCGCACAGAGCTGGTGATCATAGAAAACGGCTCTTTAACTAGCGTAAGATATGTGGAAGAAATCCTCAATGATCACGTTGGTCCATTTATGGTCAATTTAGGTGAGGATGCTATATTTATGCATGACAATGCCCGACCTCATACAGGTAGGATTGTGAATGACTACCTTCAAGAGATGAACATTACTCGTATGGAGTGGCCAGCGCGCAGCCCGGATATCAACCCGATCGAGCATGCTTGGGACGAGCTAGGCAGATGCGTAAAACAACGAAACCCTCCCCCAATCACGCTTCGTGAGCTCAAAATTGCTCTCACTGAGGAATGGGAGAATATTCCCCAAAATCGTATAAGGAACTTGGTGTACAGCATGCCAAACCGCGTAAACGCAGTAATGGAAGCACGAGGAGGCAATACGAAGTATTAAAATTCAAGAAAATCGTAATAAAGTTCAAAAATTTCATGTTTCCTATTTTTGTTTTAAGGAGAGATCAGCAGTTTTTTTCTTTATGTAATTTTGTGTTAATAAAATGTATGGTGACTCATATTTTTTTTACTTTCATTTAAGGAGTATTACATTGTCTATTAAATACAATTTATTGCATTAACCTATCATTTTTAGTTTCCGAGATTTTTAACATTCTTTAAGTGACCCGGATTCATTGCTCTCGAGTGTATTACAAATGCGAAAGTGACTTTGTTTGTTGGTTTGTTAGTTAAGCTTTCACGCTAAAACGGCTGAACGGATTTGGACGAAATTTGGCACATTGGTAGACCATGACCTGGAGAAGGACATAGGATACCTTTTATTCCAATATTACCACCGGATCGAGACTTGCGGGTGAAACCGCGGAGCGTTGCTAGTTAATTATATAAATTCCAGAATCAATGACGAACAAATTTGTCTTCTTTACTTTAAACAGTTCTATTTACAAGGCAAATTGAAATTTAAATAAAATAAAAGAAAGAAAGAAAGAAAAATATTTTATTTGGGACACGCACAGGAAATACAAACAGTAAGTAATACTAATAATAAAAAAATTAAAAAAATCTTTGATAAGTTACCTCCTTGGGTGCCATGTGTCAGTGACAGTGACACTGACACATGTCAACCAAGGAGGTAGTAATCCGACACATGAACACATCACTGACTCAGTGATGTATCGAAGTAAAAAAAGTATGAGTTTTCATGGTAATTTATTCGGCTGCTAAACGCGATAGATATGGTTTTTCATACTAACATTGCCGGCCGCGGCCTGCTCGCATGTATTTGACCAGTAGACCATTCTCGATTTATCTCGAAGAAGGTTGTCAAAATAATGCTCGAATTTCCAAGAAAGTTTGAGAAAAAAAAAATTGTTCTCCTTTCCAAATATTTTTTTCTATGTGTTTATTCGTTTAATATGTGTGTAGAAAAAGTTTCGTTCCGGTTTAAGTTTGAATTTTGTAATCCTACAATCTATCGGTGTACTATGTATTAACGAAGTTCTTATCTCTTGTAGAGACGAACTACATACATATATATGTATACAACATGTAGAAAAACCCAAAAAAAAAAAAAATTGTGTAATTTTGGTAGGTACTAAAAATTTTAATTTTTAAATAGCAATAACTTTTTTATTTTCTATAATAATACGATTTTTTACTACTTTTCGGTAATGTTATTGCAGTACCTATGTGCCCCTTTCGGATGTAACAGGTTTTTTTTACATATTTTATAAAATCGTTCACACTATGGTGAAAAAAGTTATAAAACTAAAACCAAACTACGAAAAAACACGTCATTTAAAAATGTATAATTAAACAAGGCATCACAGCAGACAGACAGATTAAAAATCCGGAGTCACACGTGTTAAGTCATAATTTGAACAGATTACGTGTGACTCCGGATTTTGATCAATACGGGTGTTTTTTCGGTTACAACATTTATATTTTTTACAGCTATTATTAAAGGTTACCTTAAATAGAATACAACCAATATTAATACCGGTTACCGAAATAAAAATGACCTCTATCTTACACGTACCGTCGACATTAGTCAAGGTCAAAGGGCGCGCATCGCGTGCGTGTAGTGTAGCCGGTATTAAAACGGTTACCTAAATTGAGGTAACATGTTTCTTCTTCGTGATTACCCAGATAGCGGTAACCTTAGTCTTAGAATTAACCAATATTCTTTGATATTTGTACCGTAATTAATAAAGGTTTTCGGTCCCTGGTTTTAGTTTTATAACTTTTATTTTGAGACTTCACAGCCTATAACCAGCGGACGATCAAGACGCTTCCAACGATACCTCATTTGTCAAATTATGATGAGTAGTTTAGAAGTTATGAGGAACAGATGAACATACATACATACTGGTCAAAATCATAACCCTCCTTTTTGCTTCGCCGCACTCTGGTAAAAAATTAACAACTATTTTCGCAGAATAAAATCCATGCTTATTACATACGAGATACTCATTTTCTACCAGGAACTCAGGAGTAGCTAGGATATTACTCCCACCATTTCTCGTGAAGCAAAAAGAGTTGAAAGTAGGAAAAAGTTTTCAGCTTATAACGCGGACTTAATGTAACTTATTTGTGTTTGCTTTTAGTACTGCGCAGGTCATTTTCCGACCACATAACTAAAGTAACTTCATAAACTTTTCACACTGTATTATGGTTTTGAAAATCTGAAGGATTTTTTTCATACTTTGCCACACTCAAATAGACTTTTTCTCTTATTTCGTCGGTACATTTTAATATCACAGGACTTAAACACACTTATTAAAGTTCTTAGTAATGACACATGAACATTAGATTTAAATAAAATACCAAACAGTACGAGTTTTAAAAACACCAAAAAAAATAAACGAGTGGGGCTTACAACAGTAGTCGCTTAGGATGTGTAACATCTGACGGCCAACTCTAGCCCCGCGCACGTTCATTAATCATAGCGTGCGCTTCCGCTTCTTCCTGTTACACACTTCCGTCCCTTTTCTCGAAATCACTTTCACAGATTATAGGAAAACGAGAGAAAAGATGTTACACATTAAAAAAACCCAGACGAATTGAAAACCTCGTCCTTTTCGAAGTCGGTTAGAAAGATCATCCACTTTCATGCATGTTTTAAACAAACATGATTCGAAATTCAAAAGTCATTCAAACTATGCTGAGAATCAGCACTTTTCGAACGTCCCCCAAAACGCCCACCCTTCACCACTTCCTTAGGAAGCAAAGATTTAAATCGTAGATTTGCCCTTTAGTTGGGAAGAAGAAGTGGCGCAACAAACTCCCCAGCAGCACTGCTGTCTGTTCAGTTAGAAAATAAAACTTGATTTCATACAATAGTATGCAAAATAATTTACATTACTCAACACAAAACAGTCAATAAAATTATTTGACATAATGACAGCTAGCACACGCCAGTATACAAACAAAACTATCTGACATGTACGAACAACTAGATCCGAGGCCGGACAAAATATTTGTAATAAATAAAGTAACAATGCAAATGTTTGTTCCATTTGGGAATCAAAGTAACGCCACAGTCTGTGTCCGTGTCTACTTTTAATAGGTACTTGAATTGTCAGCTAAAACTCAATACACTGTCTGTAGAATTGTCCTATTTTCGATATCAACTGCTTAGCGTGCTTTGAGGCGACTTCGGATGCAGCTGAATACCAGTATTTTACATGGAGCGACCCCACAACACAGTTACTGGGTATTACCATACCTCTAGGTAAGACTGGTTTGTCAGTTTCGTGCTTCTGCTTCTTCAACGGCATCGTTGCTTTCCGAGGCACGGTAATGGGTAGTCACCTATCCAGGCACCGACCTTGGCAAGTGTTGCTTAACCTTGAAGATCGACCCGGTGGAAATTATTATTTAGCCACAACCCCTATTTTCGGTGTGTGTCTGGATTGAGGAGCCATATCTCATATCGGAACGAGGGTACTACCAATATTTAGTAGTAAATTTGCCGATTTTGTAGGCCGGATCCTGGAATTTGTAGTAAAACCCTTAAAAAGTTATACGACGTTAAAGGTGGCTCCTCAATCCTGACGTCTGGATTGAGGAGCCACCTTAGAACTCGAAAACTAGCCAACGGATATTTTTGAAAATTTTGTAGGATTTAGTAGTACTTTTGCGTAATCTCTACAAAAAAAATGGGGTTTGTACGGTCGAATTTGAGATAGCTACAACGTTTTGATTTTTCATAAAAAACCATAAATTTCACCGCGCTGTATCTCGGAAAGTTATCAACCAATTACAACAGATTTTTTGTATGATTTAGTAGTAAATGTGCTCGAATTTGTACAATAAAAATAAAATGGAAAAGCTATATAATTTCGGTAACACAACACATTTTATGTGGCTCCTCAATCCTGACGGTCTATAGAAATGATATGTTCGTAGCTACTAAAGTAGTTGATCAAATCAGATAACAATAACACCAATATTTAGTAGAAATTTCTACTAAATATTGGCGTAATCCAACATCCTGCGCATTCAGTATTTCAAAAGATATTAATAAAATAAACATTCCTTAGCAAATTAGTGAATAGGGTGACCATAAATAATTCAAACTATGATCATAAACAGAGTTTTACTTACACATGAATAATTCTTCACCAATCAGTACTTAAATTATGAACACAATATTAACACCAAGAATAAAAAAAAGAAAATAAACTAAAAGAGCAATATCCCATAGAATAAACAAACACCAAGAATAAAAAAAGAAATCACAAAGAATTTTCAGCATCAGCACTAACTCCGAGCGACGCTCTAAAGAGATTCCAGCCCAAACTATAACATATCCACTGCCAACCGGCACTTTTTCCTCAAAACAAGCTGGAATAAAGTCTATCCCTGGCCGTCTGTAGACTCTTCGCCGCCCGTCACTTGCACACAGCATAAATCTGGATTCGTCAGAAAACATTACTCTTGCCCATTCTTCGTCACCCCATTGTGCGTGTTCGCGGGCGTAACGTAATCTTGCTACCCGATATTCCCTTAAAATTTTGGACCATGTGCGGGTCTATTCCCCCCCCAACTTAAAATTTTGCCATATGTAATATGAAAATATTTTGGTAATTTTGTACTATTGCGAATTTTGGTTTCATAATCGTCATAGCAAAAAAACTGACTATCCATAATGTTTATAGCCTGCCAGCCTGCCTGATATGCCAACTTTACTGAGTGCTGGAATAAATTCTATAGCTCCAATGAGAGAGTTTGTTATACCTTTAACTATAATGTGATGCGGATGATGATGTATATCTTCTAAAATAAATTTGTCACTGCCATTTAAATCAAACGACACAATATTGGATGGCACATAATTGGAAGTTCTATCATCACCGCAACAAATACAAGTTTATATTTCTTCCTGAATGCAGATTGCGTCTTTCAAACATCGGATGCCAAAATTTGAAAGAACATTTACATAAGTTTAATGGCAAAAATGCAATCTGTCTAGAGGTTGTAAGAAATAAACAGAAATCATTCTGACACTCTTTGGTGAAGACTGCACTACACAAATAATTTAAAATTACTTGTTCAAAAATGAACGTTACATTGCAAGCACATTCACAATATTGTGCTTGCAATGCTACATTCGTTTTTTTCTCTTTATCAAAATATAATACTGCGATTTAGTTAGGATCTTATTTTTTATTAGTATTCATAAATTAGGTTAAGTTGTTATTTTTATACGTTAATATTTTAATAAATTTGCTCTAAATGACGGTGGAAACCACATCAAATTTCATCTGTAGTTTAGAAGATTTAAGCGGTCACACAGACAGACACGAAAAACGACATTGTTTTATAATATGTATAGATAAAATAGATTAAAATTAGTACCTTAAATCTCTTTGTATGTCATGTTAAGGCGAACGCGCTCAGATAGCCCGATTCAAATTACATAACATAACATAATATCACGCCTGTATTTCCCCGAAGGATTAGGCAGAGGTGTACCTATAGTTCAACCACATTTCGCCAGTTATGTTTAACAAGGCCCATGTAACAGGGGGCGAGCGTATTCCCATCATTCGGGCACAAATCCAGACTACTTGCTTCCACTAAGAAATGCAAGATGGAATTCCCAATTCAAATTATCTTATGTTTTGTCCAATTATCTGCCCGGTATCCATATATGATCAAAAAGTAAATAAAAAAAAAACAACAACCCGACTGCGTAAAAAATGAACTTGAATGAAAGGAGGCAATAGGTTTTTATTAAAAAGATGTTTCCGACTGCATGAGATTGTATATAGTATTAAGTGGGATTGGAGACAGAAATAGGTCATCTTGTTTCCATCTTTTTTTGGTATTTTGTTTTGATTTTTTAAATTTACTTTTTATTTTAATTTTTTTAGTTATTTTATCATTTTTAAAATTACTTTTAATCATATAATTTGTTTATATTTTGTAATCAGCTGTTAAAGCCCTTCATTTTGAAACCCCACTCGATAGGCTTTGAGAGTTTTTTTTTACATTGACAAACATTCAGTGTTACTCACGCAATAAAGAAGAATCTAACGACATATCATTCATGTAAATCGGTTCAGCCGTTTAGTAGTTACGAGGGAACATAGGGACGGACATACATAGATAAAAATTCAGCTCAAACACATAACACTCCTTTTTTGGCTTCGCTACAGTCGGGTTATACAAAAAATTAAACTCGTTACAACTTCCTGTAAATACATTATTTGATAAGTCGTCAGTCTCTTTGGTACATTATCAGTCGACAGCGATGCGGAATTTTAAGACACTTTATTTTAGTTTGTTATAATTTTAGTTAGGTTAAGGCTAATATATGTATTGTTATTTTATTTATTAATTAGGTATACAACCTGGTTGTAAAATACTCCACGTCGTTCCATGTAAAATACAGGTATTCAGCTGCATCCGGTTAGACTGGAAGCCAACCCCAACATAGTTGGGAAGAGGCTAGGCAGAATTATTGATTTTGTTTATAACCCGTTTGTATAGTAGGTACTAAAAAAGTTAGAGGCGCCTGTTATGGTTCCTACACACTATGCTGGCGGCATGGCCGCCGGATTTTCCCGCACGGCACGTACCCCTGGGTTTTGTGCCTTCATTTCCTTTGCGATCCTTTGTGCGGCAGGGCAGTGCATTACAATGTTCTATAAATTTTCTATTAAAAAACTGTTAAAATGCTTAAGCGTTACCCTTAAGCATTTTAATGGAGTTTGTATCATTTATGTCTAACCGATTTTTTTTCTAATCTAATGCTTGTCTATTACATTCTTTACGTTACTATAGCAATAATGTTGTGAAAAATAACAGCGAAACAATAATGAATTTAAAATCATATCGTATGAATAAAAACTTTGACGAAGACAATTTATTTTACTATACACGAAGAGGTCATGTTTCTGCGGAGATTCCTATCACCGCGATTCAGCGGAGAGTGCTAAATGTACAACGCCATCTATCGATACACCAGGAACTAAAATATTATTTAAATAATCAAATTAAACATAAGTTTGTATAAAATAAGTATCATTAAATTCATCACCGGTTACTGAATTTCATTTCATTAGGTTCATTACATAAATATCCTAACTATATAATATTATAAAAGCGAAAGTGAGTTTGTTTGCTTGTTACGCTATATCGGCCGAACGGATTTGAATGAAATTTGGCACATGGGTAGAGCATAACCTGGGTAAGGACATAAAATACTTTTCATCCCGGTATTCCCACGGAATCGAGAATTATGAAGGTGGGTCCACGGGGCGCAGCTAGTATTTCAAATAATCTAAAACCAAAATTACATAAGTTACACGTAGGTAATCGTACTTGTAGAATGATTTATAAGCAAATAAAACTACTTATTTCAAACAATGGTCTTCTTTGAATTATTTATGGTCACCCTATTCACTAATTTGTTAAGGAATGTTTATTTTATTAATATCTTTTGAAATACTGAATGCGCAGGATGTTGGATTACGCCAATATTTAGTAGAAATTTCTACTAAATATTGGTGTTATTGTTATCCGATTTGATCAACTACTTTAGTAGCTACGAACATATCATTTCTATAGACCGTCAGGATTGAGGAGCCACATAAAATGTGTTGTGTTACCGAAATTATATAGCTTTTCCATTTTATTTTTATTGTACAAATTCGAGCACATTTACTACTAAATCATACAAAAAATCTGTTGTAATTGGTTGATAACTTTCCGAGATACAGCGCGGTGAAATTTATGGTTTTTTATGAAAAATCAAAACGTTGTAGCTATCTCAAATTCGACCGTACAAACCCCATTTTTTTTGTAGAGATTACGCAAAAGTACTACTAAATCCTAAAAATTTTTCAAAAATATCCGTTGGCTAGTTTTCGAGTTCTAAGGTGGCTCCTCAATCCAGACGTCAGGATTGAGGAGCCACCTTTAACGTCGTATAACTTTTTAAGGGTTTTACTACAAATTCCAGGATCCGGCCTACAAAATCGGCTAATTTACTACTAAATATTGGTAGTACCCTCGTTCCGATATGAGATTGGCTCCTCAATCCAGACACACACTATTTTCGAAACTCATTGGTCCTAATTTTGGGGCTTTCTAAAATATGTGTTACGTCCTAACTACGTCCTTTACCAACACGCGGGCTCATTATAATTCTCGTGGAACGTTAACTACGGAAGTTTTGCACGTTTTCATTATCACCCCTCGACATTATCGCGACCATACTTATCCTTTTACACTTTAACTATACTAGTGATAATTTATATTCTCTCCACTATCTATTGTCCGCTCATAACTAGGGTTGCGACATAAGAGATCCGATTTTTATCGATATCGAAGTTGAAACTCGGATCTAATATCCGCCTTTCAAACTTTTTATATTTTTGGTTTCGCAAATCAAACAAAATGGTTTTTGAAAATTATACAGGGTGTACAAGAAAGGTGTAGCATATTTAAATGAGTCTCATACAGCGTTTATTTAAATTAAACACCAAACAAACAGATATCGTGAAAATATCCTTTTAATTATTCAAACGACAACTCCATGATAATTCAGTTCTCTATCAGTGGCCCGCACGCAACAGTCGCACGACATATTTTTACGTTTTTTTGTTCCGGTAAATGCAAAAAGGACACGCATGACGCATGGACGCGCGACAAAAAGTTGCGGCGCATTCGCATTGCGGGCGTACGTCTGGCGGCAGAGTACCAGGATCGCAGCGGCGCGAGGAGATAAGTAATTCTGTGCTCGGTCGGGGGCCGGGCGGGCGGTCGGGGGAGGGGGTAAATGCCCGCGCGGCGGCGGCGGGTAATTGGTTCGCGCCGCCCGAGGCGAGCCCGTAGTATCGCGCTTTAGCGACGGGCGCCCTCCGGTGTCGGGCGCGCATTATACGCCGGTGGAGTCGAATTAGGTGTAGATTTTTTTGGTTGTTTTATTTTACTTTATTTTTGTGAGCCGGTTCGGGTTGTAGGATATTTAAATTTGGATGGATGTTGGATTTTGTGTTACGTTTATTTTGTACATGTTTGTAACGTATCATTCTGTATAATATCAAATATTGTATCATTATGATGCTTGCAAATTTCAAAGAGCTGATCTATTTTTTTTTTTTTTCTTGCTTAACGTTGTAGTATGTCATCAATGCCTTCCAAACTACTAAGTGAAACTTTACATAAGTGTACAGGGTGATACATGACAAAATTTGTATAGTAAATTGGTCACTATCTATCACGGATTGATCAATGATACGAAATTAACTTCTTGTTTGATTTCTTTTTATTAAAAATAAAAAATTACAGACGCTGAAATTTTTTACATATGCTAATAAGCACAACGTGTCAAATCAAATGTCACCTCTAGCAAAAAAATAACCAGTATAACTAAAGAAATATCCCCATAACAAAAGTTGTCGACTCTATACCACTCCGGGCGGCTGTTTGTCATGCTACCGCGGAGTTATAGCTATGTCATGTGGCCACCGGCGCGCCACTTTATACATCCGACCGACGGCGCTACCGCCCGCCACGAGCGCGCACACCTCCTACCAACATATGTATACCTAGTACTTTAGCTATCGAGTGCTATGTCGGCACCTACTCTCTCCACTGAAAAGTTAACGTTTTGCGCCAAAGTTCCCTTTATTACACTGTTAGAAGTTCTCACGTCGTATATTTTATTACGATTGAGAGATATAGCTTGAATATTGAGTGAGATTGACGTAAATGTGGTAGCGGTGTCAGGATTTCAGCAACCGAATGGAAACGTTTCTAACCGAATTTTAACTAAAACAAGGAGGAAAGGATCGACCGAAGGAAACGGTGAAATATCTACAATAGGTGCGAAAATATTAAATTCAATATATTCAGACAATTCGCACAACATAATGCTTTATCAGCCACGGGACGAATAGCAGAGAGAAAGGGGAAACTGTGGAAACAGTATCTTAAGTAGTTTGAAAAGTTTTCGACTCCGATCCGGCTGAATAAAGTTGAATCTTTTAGCTAATCTTTATCACGCTTGTGCGATAATCCGGGATTAAAAAAGGATAAGAAGGAGGTATCAGCTGCTTATCATTTATATTTTAATAAAAGGTTATGCAGGCGAGGTTCTTGATGCCTTGCGTGGTGCTGGCCCTAGCTTATCTATTAGGTGTACCTACCAGTTCAGATTTTCCGGATTTTTTTGTTAGAATCTGAGGAATAGATTTGGATCTAGGACAAAACGCTGTAATCCGACCTTTAACATCCATATTGTTTTTATTTTGTGACTTGAGGTTCTCCAGACTATTTCTTATCAAGGAAGTCCTGGGAATCCGGTAGTATCCAGCCGCGTGGCGATAGGTTTACATATAGAACAAATTCATACTTTCGCTCAAATATTCACTTTCCAGCTACAATTAAGTTTTGAGATTTCCCATGAAAATAACGAATGAAATGTTCCTGTAACATGACGGAAACGTACACGAGTGCCATAATTATGAGAGTTGTTACTTGCTTGCATACCGAGTTGTTCGGCACGAGCTACGGACGGATTTACTGTTTCTGGGATTTCTATAAATCTTTGACATGGCAACACCGACTACTGTACTAAAATCAAAGAAGATGATAATTGTTTCCTGGTTTGCTGGTTAAGAATTTGGAGCTTACTGCTCCATATCGTTAAGGGATTATTAGAAATCTTTGGAGAGTTCGTCCGGGGAAGTACGCTTATTTTATCTCCCATGCGGCATTGCTGTGTTCGTTTTCAAGTTGAAGAGTGTTACTTGAAGAATCACAGGCCCTCAAGATTTTTCAATTCCAAATAATTGAAACAAAGACCGTCATGCATAAGCCCGCATCCGTCCGAGTTTCCCCAGTTTTATCCTAGTTTCGCCCTCAAAACTCCCGGACGTACTCGTAGGAACTTCCGGGTGGGGCCCTTGTAAAAAGCCATGGTTCTCCTACGCACCCTTGACCCGCACTTAAACGCGAGAAAATAAACCCCATTTTTTTCAACCAGGACTCCATAAGACTCCGGAGTTTTCGAATTCACACGACACACAATACCTAGATTAATCCCTTGACGATAGCAGACTTTAGATTGAAAAGTTACACTATATTTATCTTGTAACCGGCTCACCATAAACTATGGGAAGCACTGGTGGCTACGGTATAAACATAAACCATGTTATGATGCCGTAAATCAGAACATTATGTGTGCAGAGCGCACCTTAGTTTTTAATACTACCATCAAAGGCATGGGAGTTATAGTTCGCTTAAATCAAGCGGAAGGCTGGAGTGTAAAGTCTATAAAGCGCTTTTATTTCTGGAGTGTACTCCTTTTAGACTTTTTTTTGCTGGGATATAGAATATTTTTATTTATTAGTGTATGACCATTGACCTCGCTCCCACTTCATGGTACTTAAGGTTATTTCTGTTGCTAAGTGTCGCGCTTTACGTCCAAACAGGACCAAATCTTTGAAATAAAAAACCGGTACCTGATTATGTTTATTGCATAAGCATAGCATAGTCGTTCTATAATGTTCTTACTGCTGGGACACAGGCCTCCTCTTTTTGTGAGAGGGAATGGGCCGTCATCCACTCTAGGACATGCCGGTTTCCTCACGATGTTTTCCTTCACCGTTTTGAAAGCAGTGGTGGTGGTTTACACAAAGTAAAGTGCCTGCTTGGGCTCGAACCCACCGTTACCATTGGGCCACCACAGCTCACCACTGCTCTATCACTGCTCACCACTGGGCCACCACTGCTCACTTAATAGTTTTGCCATTTTTGTATATTTAATCAAAACGTTGTTCGTTAATTACCTGGTTCATATTTCTTGCTGGCATGCTAAGACAGACAATCGCTTTCGAAGTAGATCCAACGTAGTTCGTCCATTCAAAAGAGATTTTTTCGAGAAGCTCCTGTAGTCCACTCTGATGGTTCGACAGAATTTCGAAGAACTTCTTTCATTGCACACTATTGATTGACAGAAACAATAAAAACTGCAAAAATAAGCGTAGCTTTGAAGAAATGAATACTACATACCTAATTAGTACTGTCTCTTTGTTCCTTTAGTTATACTTTTCAAAGTTAAAACCTGACTATTGAGGATCGCATATGATAGGAAACCATACATTCTGCGGACGTTACTTAATTTGGTGGCGAAGGTGTAAATTTCCTCTTTTTCTATTCACGCTTCGACGCCTCGCCACTTCGAAAATCCGTTTTACGTTTGAACACCAATTAACAGTTTTTCGAACGAAAACATCATTCTTATTATAATTCGTAGGGAAGGACCTTTTCGGTCATTAGTTGCCGGTCGCTGGCGGTTGCCGCCCGGTTCGCACGGGCTCGGCGCGGTTAAAGCAGGGTTGCCAGTTTTTATGGCACTGTTTCTTTTTATTTATTTATGTGTTTAAGCTCGTACTGACACAATGTTGGGATAAGGTTCAGTATGGATTTGAAACGATTTTGTGGCAACTAAAGAGGTTCTAAGTATAGAATATTTTAGATTCAATTCTTACAAGAGGGATTATTTAATTAGGTTTGTTTAATTCGTGCCAAGTCATTGTTAATCCAACAAATTTCTCAATGCAATTGCGTTGATTATAGACTAGCGCGACGCGACTCGAACAATACAATTTATAAGAAAACTTAACGGTATTACAATAACCGGTGTCGCGTCGCGCTAGTCTGCACGAATCTTAATTCTCCTTGAGTCAGCCCTTTACAACACTGTTATCTTGCGCGCTAAGGCGCGACGGGACACATTAATTAAACGCGATATCAATACTTCACTTTCAGACAAGATCGATCATTCTATGAATCTCTAAAGACTTTCTGGTTACAAAAGAACGTGCAAAAAAAAAATTTAATGCATGTATAAATAGGTGTTCTAAAAAGGATAAATTTAAAATTGTCTGGTAGTGACCCTTCGGGGACGGTCGGGCGCTGTCGGGAGCGGCCGTGGCCGCGCGACGGGGCGCATAAAATACGCCGCGCAATGTCGTCGGCTACACAACACGATGTGTCACGGATACACGACCCGAGTAGAGATGTGGCTAAGGACGGATAATATCGATAGCGATAAAAAAAAAATTAAAAAATCTTTGCTTTTTTCGGATTTTTATTTATGTGTAGTTTAATAAGTAAGTACTCTACTTATTGTATAAAATTTAACTATGAATAAGTGAAAACATACGTAAACAGAATTTTCAAATATTTTTATGTCCCATTTCGTGAAATACTATCGTAGTAAAAAAATATAATTTATTTGCCAAATTGCCAAAACAACCACAAATTCATCATCTATGTAGACATTTACATAATTATATCACACTCAAAAATTAAATTCAACATCGACAAAAAAGAAACTTGGCACAAGCCCTATACACGCGGTGCCCTCGCATGCAATCAGTCGGGGCGAGCCGCGGCGACGCCACTCAGCGCGCCTCGTAAACGTTATCGGGTACATCGTAAAAACGCTACGTAAAATGGCGAACGTGCCGCCAACCGGCCCGCACACGTTCTATATTTGAATTCGAAGTTGGAACTATGGAATGTGTTTGAAAATTTAAGCGAATTTTTAAGATAAGCAATGCGAAGTGTTATATTACACTTTTATAGTTATAACATTGGAAATTTAAAAAATAAATATTTAACTGTTTCTTGCCCTAATTTTATTACAGAGAAAAACATAACACAACATTATAGGTAGGTATTTAGAAAAAGATATAAAAGACGCTATTCCACACCTTAGCATCCTAAAACAGTAATTAACCGTGTATTGCAGCGCCGGTTTTCAGATAGTACTTAAATACACCTTAGATGGTAGTCGTAGTAAGCTTAGTACCGCTTTGTAGTAACTTATATGTATACATTTCAAATGAGCAACATTGTGGGTAGGTACAAATTCACCTTGGAGTATTAACCACCTTGCTGACTTTCTAATATTTTGACCATGGCATGAGCTTTTCTCGTAAAGTTTGAAACTATACGTGAGAAGAATTAATCCAGTAGTGCTTAGTGGAAATTGTCTGCAGTCTTGGATGATCAAATGGGAGTACCATGTGATCATCCAAGACTGCAGACAATTTCCATTTAATTATAACATACAAAACGGCCGATATAAATTGGCAGGTCTGAACATAGGTTCTGCGAACTTTCGCGCTTGTTCTTTCACTCACACTCGCCTCATGTCACCATTTGGTTTCTAAAAGATGTTATATTGCGTATCCATCTGCGCGAAGTTCGGAACTGTCAAGTTATATCGGTGGTATATTGTAAGTAGGTAAGAACCGAACTTCTTCAAAACAAAACACAAACCATTCAGCCCATGAATGACGTTTTAAAATTTCAAACTTAGAACGTTCCCTTCGAACTCAAAGTTCTCCCTTTTGCAAGACGAAATACAGCACTAAATCATGCAACTTTTAGAGATCCCTCGGATCAGAGACGTGACGGAGGGGCCCGCAGGCAAATTCACACCCCAATTAGTGTCTGATCGAACTTGCGCGAGTGGGCTTCGCTTGGACCCTCGGTACAAGATGTAGAGATGACAGGAAGTGGCCTATTTAAAAATTAAAAATCTCGTTAACATTATAAAAGCGGTTTTATTATATGATTCAGTTCACCAATTGTGTATTTAAGGTAGTCGGATCGAGAAACCAAAATACTACCGTTGTACTGCCATTTCTATGTAATTTTGTCTCACTATTTAATATCAGCGCAATGAAAATTTAAATTCGAAACTAGTGCCAAAATAGTCAGATTCAGCATTCCGGAAAAGACTTTTCTTCGGGCGCATTCAATGCTGTCACACTCACAAACCCAAATATCCGAACGATCTTATGGTGTTTAGACTTTTCCATAAAGACCCTTAAACGGCCCATTGTTGTCTCCAAACCATAAGTTGAGACATCGAGTATGCAATGAAACGATCTCGATTTCGAGTCAGGGCTCTGTTGCGGTGGCCGGCGAAATAACTGTACAACTGCAGTTTCAGTCACAGTTTCTTAGCCTCATTTTGTCGTTTTAAAGCTTTTTTATTATTGGTCAACCTGTATTTTTAGACCTTCAAGTCGCTGATAATACCAGTCGGGTTGGTTATAGGACATTGACGGTTCGCCTGACTTTACCTAGTTGCTTTGTCGTAAACAGCGTATAAAAATCTCCATGCTTTGAAAAAATAATGTGGTAAAAAAAAACAATAATCATTTCAGTGTCACATCCAGCACCTCTAAAATCGGTAGCCAACAATCCCGGGGCGACTATTCCCGGGACGGGGCGGTCCCGGCGGCATTTAATTCCATTCCCGATCCCCTTCCCGGGTCACCGCTAGCTTAATGAGATATTGCAACTGTAAAATTATGTCCTCACCTGATCTGTACTCCTGGTACAATTTGTTCGACAAATCAATAGGATTAAGAGGGGTGTTAAATAGGGATAGGCAGAACCCAAATGGAATAATTTTATAGCTGGCTAAGTAAAAA
Organism: Agrochola circellaris; assembly: GCA_914767755.1. Taxonomy (NCBI): domain Eukaryota; kingdom Metazoa; phylum Arthropoda; class Insecta; order Lepidoptera; family Noctuidae; genus Agrochola; species Agrochola circellaris. The sequence goes on along the minus strand of OU611850.1, from coordinate 5,485,724 downwards.
TCAATAGAAAGGTTTCGTGGGTTAATCTAGAATATTCTAGAATATAGACTAGTTTACTTGAACAAACAAACAAATACCTCTTTATAATATTAGTATGGATATAGATATTATTTTTACACTGTCTTTTTCATACGAGTACCTTGTTTTTGTGTAAAGTTTTACATAAACATAATCTACGTAGATTAAAGCATTTATGTGTACTCAATCTGCCTAGTCTTTTCCCAACTATTTTGGGGTCGGCTTCCAGTTTAACCGGATGCAGCTGAATACCAGTATTTTACATGGAGCGATTGCATCTTAGCTCCACAACCCAGTTACTAGGTAATACGATACCCCTTGATAAGACTGGTTGTCAGACTTTCGGGCTTCTGACGACCCGTAACGACTGTCATTCGTGGAGAATGACAGTCGGGACCAACGGCTTAACGTGCTTTCCGAGGCACGGAGGAGTCTCGGTATGTAAAGATGGTCACCCATCCACGGACCAACCCCGGTAAGTGTAGCTTAACCTGATGGATAGACCCGTGCGGCTGTTCTTACTTAGCCACGAGCGAAAATTCTTAATTATACTGATTACAAAGATGAATAAATTATTACGGCCAAAATTTGGCCAATTCTAGTGATGGATTGACGTTATTCCTGTTGGAGCGTTAATTCAGATCAGGCACAGATTAGTAGTTCAGGTTAGGTGCACCGGTCAATCTACTGTGGTGCTATTAATGGAGGCTGTCTCGTTGGTCTAGTGATCGCAAGCGCTACTGCTGAACATGAGATCCTGGGTTCAATTCCCCGAGTAAAGCGTTATTGGGCTTTTTCCATCAGGAATTTCTAAGTAGCAGCCCGGAGCTTGGATTTGTGCCCGGTTGATGGCAATAGGCTCGCCCCCTATTACATAGGACTTAAACATAACTGGCGAAATGTGAGTGAACTGTAGGTACACTTCCGCATAACGCGGGAATTACAGGCGTGATGATAATTATGTTATGTCCCACTGTTGGGCAAAGGCCCCCTTTCCATTAGGTATTTACACAAACTCTAACAAAATAAATGTACCCAAAAAAAAATCAGCTCAACACTTACTAGGAACGAAGCATACGTTGAGTATGTTATCATTCCATCCAGATGAATTACGATTTTACATAAAAATAATAAACAGGCGGCCAGGCCCGCACTAAAAAGCATATCTTTTTCTTCCCCGGATAAGCCCCGGGCCGGGATTGCGGGTTCCCGGGTCGCGGGATTGCAGGATCTCGGGTGTTATCAAGTTATCAATTTGGCCCGCCCCGCCATATGTCGAGATTGGGAGTGCGGGACGGTCCATCCTTTGTGTCTGTTTTATCGGTGTGTGGGTGAACCGATATAAAACAAAATCTTCTAGCATAAACGTGTGGCTTACATAGCTTCATACTATGTGATGGAATTTTAATTTTGATATTTAAGGTTGATGCACACACGTCAGTCACATCAACGTCAAATCGCCGATAAGTCACGTCAAGTTCAGGGATGTGTCTGAACAGATAGTCAGTCAGTCATAGCAACGCCTGTTTCGTTCGTAGCAATAAGTTGGTACAAGTTTTGACTTGCCGGTGACGCGCCGGTAGTGACGTGACTGGTGTGTGTAGCCAACGTCCTACAACTTCTATACTCTATTTGAAATAAGATTAAACCTTTTTTACAGTCCGTTCAACCGATTTTGACTTCTATACCGTAGGCATAAGGCAAAAAAGTGGTTACGATACCAATTGTTAGTCTTATCTTATTTCAAATGGATTAAAAGGTCTTAACTATGTATGTATTTTGACGTGACTGATTTTGACGACTTAACGTTGACATGACTGGTGTGTGTGCATGAACCTTTAGTTTTAAAAGGAGATGGGTCGGCTGCCTGACAATTTTACCGAGTGGTTATTAAGCTTCTAATAATCTTGATAAAATTGGTACACCTCTGCATAACCATTCGGGAATTACCGGCGTGTGCGTTATGTTAATATCGATGACATCATTGCTATAATAGCTCCAGCTGCTGATTGGTGAGACAGTGGTCGCGACTTCGTGGGTTCGATTCCCACTCTTTTCGACGCGTTGCACTTAGCACTATTTATGTGAACCACGAGGTTAACTATAGTAAAGTGCAAAATCAACCCACATTTCCAATTTTAGAAACAAGGGGTTAGCTTAGTACTTACTTGCATAGGTATTGATATCTAGAATTAGAAACCCCTGCAGTCAAAGATATAAATATTTATATCTTTGACTGCAGAGGTTTCTGGCGGCATCTACATCGCCACATGCGAACTACGCATCAAAGACCTGACGTCACACAAATCCTACATCGCGGAATTAAAGTTTACCGCGCGAACAACAACAACTATAAACCTCCCCAATAACCATCGTCATCGTCGTCGTTCCCCGACATCAATCGTTGGGCAGTTGTCCGCCAGACACGACACCTGTCTGGTCGGAGGATCCTTCCTTTTCTATAGAGGATGAGTGAACTTTACACCCTGTTCCCCAAACCTCTAATAATATGTCTAGATAGACAGACAAAGCTGTGAACTCGTCGAAAAAAAAAACATCCAACTATTAGACGCTAAATGCACGCACACAAGAAAAAGCACAATGACAGCACACTGACGTAGCGCGAGTATAAGACGTTGCTGTCACGCACACCAGGCTAATAAAGTTGGCCCGTTGGTTCTTTTGCAACGCGACACTTTACCTAGATAATGAGGAGTTCATGTTTTAAAGACTAAAACAGACAACCACAAAAAAAAACACCACCAATAAAAACCAAACCAAAGCCACCGTTGTCAATAAATACTACTTTCAAAAATCAGTCTCACTTTTAATACAACACAAATCCTCGCCCCTCATTTACCAGCGGGATAGCGGGATATAGGTACCGCGGCTCCACGCGCCATCCCTGTCGTAATCCACTTTTAATTTTGATTAATGTCATCCCTGACCGCGTCGTGTTTCCCTAGTCCCGCAGTGCTCCGCATTCTGGATGTTCGCGGCCCTAATACTAAATTACACAGCCTGTGCATATGACAACGATCCGGTACTTTTTCAGGAGTGCTGGTGTTAGGTGTATTTGTGAATTTTGGTATCGGATTTTGTCGATTCTTTGGTGTTTTCGAAATACAAAGTTAGGTTAGACTCAGACGACCCAAAGACTGAAAAACATAAAATCATGCCGATTGATTATGAAAGATTGTAATTTAGTGCATTATTGCTGCGGCCTGCAAAAGGGGCATTGATGGACGAAGGTGATAATGTGGGCCGAGTTGAAGCCGAGGCACACAGACGTCATCTGGTTGTCAAAATAATGTTCGAATTTCTAAGAATATTTGACAAAAAAAAAGTCGTAATCTTCAAAAAAAAAGTTATTGCTATTTGGGGTATAATGTGAATTGCTAAAATTCTAATTGTATTTTTTTTACTTTGCAGGTAAGACATCATTTACAACTTTACAAGTGTAAGTAAAAGTATCAACTAAGAATAAACAAGTTTCTCTACCATAAGTAAATGCACCGGAATAACTTGGGACTAGGCTACCATGACCGCATCAAAATCTAGTGCACACACTAGGCGACCATAACTCAGTAGCAGGCGAAGTAACTTAGCGACAGCGGGGCGGACGCGGCGCGGCTTCCGGGCGCGCTTCCTTCCGGAAATAGGGCCCGTTCCGCCACCGCCCGGCGTTCGTCTAATGGCGCGTGCCTCTATAATGTCATGCCTCCCTGGTACCTACTGCTCGTTAGCCCCTGCTCCCGAGTGGGGATTTTTTCTTTTTCACGGATTTTTTTTATATTTTCTGTCTTGTGAAGGTCTTGTTAGACCCGTGTATTGCTGTTTTGTTATTGTTACCTGAAAGCTTTTCAGAAACTAACTAATAATGTCAACTCTGCACGATATTTTTAGTGAGGTTTTCTTTGATTTCGCAAAGATCAGGACAATACAAATAGCTTAAATACGTACCTGCTTGTTAAATATTGTTTACCAATACCATTATTACTTTTTCTAAACGAATCTTGTTAAAGTTTGGTAGTTAAGGTGGTCGTTGCACTTAGCACTTAGTCATTGCTCCCAATTAGCTCAATAAATCCATCCCATTACCTGGGCACCTGTAATCCTGTTTAATCTGCTTGGTTGGAACTCAGAACCACCAGAACGCAAAATTTTAAATTGGGAAAAGTACAATTTTATAGGCTTAGGTAAATTATGAAAGTGCCTAGCGCTACCCGTGGATGACAAACATGCTAGAGTGAAGTAATACCATTAAATGATAGATCAGGCAATTTAGTGATGATGTCGAGAGTGGTTCATCCAGTTAGTACTAATCCCATGAGGCTTCAAATGCAGACCACGCTCGTCGTTCGTAGTTCGACACTTTAGTTTTTAGGTTAGGCGATTATCACACTGCACCTCGCACCAATCTCCCTCCGCCTGTAAGTCATCACGCCACCGTTTCTTAGGCCTGCCTCGGCGGCGAGCGACGGCGCCCGTCTTATGGCTCCCACTGCGTGACGACTCTGACCCATCTGTCCCGATGCAACCTACATACATGGCCCGCCCAATCCCACTTCACCCCAGCAGACAATACGTATAGCATAGTATATTATCCACATCGCTGCGTGCATCGCTATTCCTAGCGTGTCGCGGTAGGTGTAGCGCCGGCTCCGCGCCCCGGGCCGCGCCTCGCTGTCGACTGTGCCTGCCTGCGCTGACGGGCTATAGCGCGACAAGAACGGTCTTGATACTTGGTATTTTATTATTTATGATTAAATATTATAATGTGCATTATTGTTTACTATTTCTTATTTCGTGTCGATGGTTCGAATATTATTTTTAACCGATAACGATATCAAAAAAGGTTATGGATTTGGTGAACTGAACAGTTTTCGATCAGTGTTGGGTGGTTGGGTTGTTGTTGATATTGAAAATGTAACGATAAACTATTCCAGCAATATATTTGCAAGACAATATTTTTTCTCACCTAAATTATTTATATAGAAACACTTAGTCCAGTAATGGTCTTAGTTCTTGTCCTAGTTCAGGGGTCGAGACCTCATTGATGTAATGTGTACAGAAGTTTGGAAAAGTAAATTACTATTACTATTACTTAATTTACAAAAATAACATGCGAATATTCTTTTGCAACTCCTCTTAGTGAGTCTCTGTCACATCTAGCACATTATTCATAAAATTATACACATTACGCGTTATTCATCAACATTTCTGAGTCTGCACTCTACAAAAAGTACGAAGAAATATTTCACCGTGCCACTAACGACCAAGCCCATTCCGGCGCGGCGGCGGCGGCGGCGGTCGGTAGCTCGTCAAAGGGCCAGGGGGCTCGCGCCTCGCAGGCTGTTTCCTCCCACGCCGCTGTCACCCTCATTATGTTACCGCGTGAGGATACATTTTGCAAAATGGCGCTTTGCCCCGTGGTAATGCGACGTAGACTTGTCAATTTACAACAGTGTTCATTTGTAGCGTGTTATCCGAAGGGTTTTATGTAACTTTGTGAAATTACAGAGTATAGACTGCCTATCGTAAATAGAAGTTAGGGTTTCGGTTTACGTTTTTCGAGTTGGTTAACCGGCTGCCGGTGTGGGTAATGGCAGTGATTTCTGAGCTCCTTGCTTTTATTGCTTAGGGGCATTAACTTTGCTAGTATAGCTTTCTATAGAACCAACTTGTGGCAAAGATTTCGCTATTTGCTAACCTCACTCCTCTCAATTCGCTACTACGGCGACGTGTAACTTTCCAGGTGAATCTGATGAGCTTGTAGTAGTACATAACTTTAGTTTCCAACATTACCACTGAATCTTTGGTAATTATAGTCTCACCAAAGATGAATACAGAAGGGCCAGTCCCCATTTTAGGTATGAAGTTACAAGTATTTACGCGGGGCTCGACTTGTCGAATTCAGTGGGCGGCCTGAATTACATTTTATTGTGCCGTAGCAAGTCGCCTTTTAATTCAATGATTTTGCGGAGTGACCATCTGTACTAATCTGAGGTCTAACACAATACTTATATAGCAGCCAGCGATTATCTTATTATGTGCGTTAATAACGATTCGGCTTTTATTTCCACGAATGTTGGTAATCCTTGACAGAAACCTTCGCCTTTATCTACATATATAACTGTCGTTGGTGATCCTTCTTGTTATGTAGAAAACTGTTCTTGAGTTCTAGAAATAATGGCAGCTCTTTTGACGTATCGTGTAACCAATAAAAATATGGACGTTGAACCGACGGAACCTGCTACTGTAATGTCTATTCATCCACTGTTTGCTCTGTCGCTGATAAATAAGTCTTTCAATATTGACGTTATGTTACCTTGCCTGGCTATGATTCTATTGAAACTAGCAATATTATATATCTTGTACTATTAATAGATAAAAGGAAAATCGATGTTTCTCTTCTTATTAATGTTTATTTGAATCTTTGATATCAATTTCCTTATGGTTATTGGTATCGCTGACTAATAAAAGAGTTACTGCTATTAAAATAACTTTACGGACGATACTATCGCTATACAAGTTTCTCACAATGAAGCCAACTGCAACATAAAACCATGTAACTTCTCGCTTGAACAAACGTTTAAAAACTTTCCATATGCTTAATACGAGCCTACAAACAAAAGCAAGAACAATAATCGTAAAAGCCGTCGCCGGCAACGCGTTAGTATATCACCGTGATAAATATACACGAGACTGCTAACGCCACAGCAGTGAGAGCGAGAAAATTACTGACCGCACGGCTTCAAAGCGATGCGATGAGTATAAAGCGATATTTATCTGTCTCTTGGCCTCGCCGGCACCGGCACCTATCAAGTCGAGTGCCGCTCACACTGCTTTACCATCGCCATAGCCTTTATTTTCAGTACCTAAGGTATATTTTCCATCATCAGGTCTGTTAGTTGGAGTATGTGGAACTATAGTACCGTAGATAGATGTGCTCGCGTGCAGTGACGCAACGCGGGACCGTTTGACATCTATATATAATGATGTTTTGTGTATTATGCGTGTTGAATGTGTGTAGTATACTTACTTCAATTTAACGTAGTCAGCTGCCCTTTATTCAGGGACGTAGAGATGATATTTGACAGTAGTTATAGTTCCTGATAGTAGCACGTGCCGTCCATTGTTATAGAAACTGCTGAAACTGTAAATTGGAATTCAAATACAATCCATTATTTTTTTGTGAAATGCATTTAGCGTTGATGACATAATCATCATCATCATTGACATCCTTACTATCGTAGAATTTCTTACTTTTCCATTGTTTCGACATTTACTTATCAAGTATTGTTGGGGCCTTGTGTTGTTTTACTTACTTACCTTATGTTTTAAGTGTTTTAGTACATTGGTTTTAGTAAATGATTGATGGTAAACTTTACTGCACTCGGCATTCCAAATTTCGAAACTACTTATTTCCTTCGTTATCTGTTTGCTAAGCATCTCTTCTAAACTACTCAATTAAAATCTCAATGTTTTAACTCTACACAATAGCTCCAAACACTCCAAAATAATTTTAATACTATCTAGAAAGCAAAAACAGAAACCCCACTGCAATATTACAATACCTACTCCTTCCCATTCTGATCTCATAACGCGAAAACCGGAGCAATATTTAAGCGTAGTGCGCCACACATTTCCCGGACATATTTCACGGGCTCACATCGCATCGCCGAGATTTTCCCGTCCCGTCTCGCTCGGTATCTTATCGTCGCTCGAGAGGCCGTGTCGTTTCCATCCACTGACGTGCAATGTCAGACGCGTCGACGTACGTATATTGCCACTTTGGTTTTATTATAGCTAGCGAGCAATTGTTCTGATAATAGTTTTCTTAATTAAAATACGGATGCTGCTGGTGGAATGTGTTGGTTTTGGCATTGGTCTTATAGGGGGCAGATTTGATCAAAGTAATTTAGATAGTCTTGCTCTTAGAATCAATGTATGAGGCAAGTCTGCATGACATTCCAAATTCATAAGTTGAAACTAGTTGAAAGCAGCGTATACACGTTTGTTTAATGTCAAACAAAATCCATCGATGATCAGCACAAAATGCTTGATACTTGACATTTGAACATGATTTGCGCTAGAAATAATTATTCCAAGTTTAGTACTGTACGCACTACCTGTCAACTCAAATATGAGTAAAACAAGTGAAATTTCTCGCTTTTGTGCAAACAAATATTACACGACTTTCTGAAAGGAATTTGATTTTACCCCGAAGCATCCTTTACTTAGGACTCTGTGATGAGCAGGAATGCTAATTGAGCCGAATTATTTATTAATACAGAGTTTAGGCTCAACATTATTAATATTTAAAATTAAATTAGGCTGAGTATTAAAATTCTTGAAATTAAATTATTCACATTTAAATTACTTGTCAGACGAATGTCTGTTTTGAGTTGTGGTTGTCAATATTAAAAATATCAATCGAAAACCTCTTTTATTTAATGTACCTATTTATATCTACTCCATTTATTATCTATTACCCAAATAATGGCGAAAAGTGACAGTTATTTGTTGAAGTTACTGAATTTTAGACTTTTAATTTAATTTTAAAAAACAAATAGGCTACATTTCTTTTTGTTTACCGTAAAATAACGGACCTGATGAGATGCTATTATCGAAATATTGATGGCGTTATCAAGTTTTTTTGTCTAAAATGGAGTAGATGTAAAAAAGTAATAGACGTTAAAGTAGTAGACGTTAAAGTAACGAAAATTCTGCTGTATAGTAATAATCTGTTCAAACTAGTGTTTTAATCTCTGTGCCTCTGCACCTGCATTCAAATTGCTTTGACTCCGCTCTCGTTATCTTCATTGGGTGCTATTTCATTATTAATAGCTATTTCTACTACGTGACCCTTCATAGTAACTGCTCAATTAATACAAATCATTCGTTAATACATATTTCACGAAGTGTCAAAATTCCTTATCGCTTTACAGGTTTTATTTACTGAAGCAAGTCCTAAGTTTTACTAAAGTTACTTTCGGACCAGTGAACAAAAATCTTCTTACGATCAAATATTATTATAAGCATTTTAATTCAATTACCCAGTGTTAAGTGAACTGAACGAAATCGTCTGTAGTTTATTAACTATGTTAAAGTACCTACAAACTTTTTTCTTTGTAACTACACAAAAGCACACCTCGAGTCGTAATTCCGTCCATAAAAAGCTCAATTAAAAGCCCTATCTATTTCGAAAAAATGTACCCAATTTTGCAAATTGCTCCCACAATTATGCGCAGGGTCACAACGAGGTTATCGGCTGGTCGGCAAACATGTGCAGACGTTAGGGCGGCGGCAAGCGAACGGTGCGAGCAAATGGCCCGCGCAGCACCTCCCCGACAAGTCCGATGGTGAGCCGAGCGAGGATCACGGACGTTTGAGTACTGTAGTTACATAGTTTGCGTATTTTTTATTTATGTTCGAATTTTAATTACTTTAATAAAATAAAAAAGTTTACTTATAGTTTCTGACTATTTCTGAGATTAACAACTTTTAAGGTAATACACCTACCTACTCGATTCTCTAAGTTTTTGAAATAAAGTATTTTCGTATGAAAAGTTTACGGTAGCCTGAAAATTACTACTAAAGTTATTATTTAATCCTATACAAGGACGACGACGACATGACGCTTGACTATAAAAATATTCCTTGGGTGGTCTCTAATAGGCACTTAAATTGCCTTACTTGCTACGCTTACTTCGTTATAATTTATAATGCAATCAAACAATCTTGATACAAAAAGTTTTCTTTCCAACTTATTAAAAGTAGCAAAAAATCATCGCTTAAAACCAAAAATGAAAACGTGACCATGCGTCTCAATAATTATTGCGCCTCTTCCACTATTACAAATTAATCTTTACTGCGATAGAAAATCTAAAATTCAATATCGCCAAAGGTCCTAAGTGCTTCGATTGAAATATGACAATTGGCGGGCGGTCGCCGTTGTAAGTACGAACAGTCGCCCGTCCGGCGGCCACAAATCTTCCGTTTCACTCGGTGCCCAGCCTCCGAGCGGTGAGAAGAGGAAACAGCACGCTCCAAAGCACGCGACTGCGTGATGCCGGCTACTCCCGAAATAGACCCCCCGCGCGGGGTGCCGGCCCATCGACGTGCTTTTAGTATGCTGCGCGCATGCGAACCGCCCGCACCCTTCTGCGCTCCTGGTACTAACAAAGCTAAACTCGCGAAATTAAATAACAAATAACTAAATAAAAAATATTTACTGTGCTCAATATAGCATGCTTTAAAACAAAATGGTCGCTATCCTGGCCAACCCCAAGTGGAGCGAGGATCTCACCATCCAGATGATTATCGAGTACGAGAAGCGCGAATACCTCTGGAACCCCGTCTCGGAACACTACAAGAATAAGAAAATAAGGGAGCAAGGATACATAGAGATAATAAATGCACTGAATTTGGTCGACGTCACAGTTAAAGAATTGAAAAATAAAATAAAAAACATACGTTCGTCGTACAGCGTTGAGTTGAAGAAGATTCGCGCGGCGAGGAAGGCTGGCGCGCATGCGTACCGACCGAGCGTCACGTGGTTCGAACATGCAGACAGGTTTCTGCGGGCGATCGTCACACCGAGCTCTGTGAGTCTATTTTTTTGTTGTTTACGACGCTTAGTCATGTTTACACATGCGCTCTGACGTTAAGCGGCTGTACGTTTGTTGATAGGTGGACAACAGTTTGCTGGAGATCCCGGCGAGCGATGACAGCGACGTGGTTCAAGACCTCAGCGAGCGAAAATCGCCGGAAAAGAAAAGTCCGCGAAAGCGTCGCAGCTCGACGCGTTCGTCGACACCGTACGTGTTGAACACGCCGTCCCCTCGCCCCGGCACTCCGTTCGGCTTGAGTCAAGGGACATTTGGAATCCTCCCGCCGGCTACGTCTGCGCCTTTTCTCAATCCCCCCGTAGGGATAGCTACGCCATTGACTACCTCACTCGCAACTATCTACCCGGTGCCGACAAAACAAAAGAAAAGTAATTCAGACAGCGGCGATCACACGGACTTACCGCAAGATCTGAGTCAACATTCCGAGAATGGTAATGAGAACGAGTTCGAGATGTTTGGGAAGTTAATTGCGAGCCAGTTGCGGAAGCTGCCGCTCAGTTTGGCGCTGGACACACAGTTGAAAATACAGACGTTAGTAAACGCGGCGAGGATACAAGCTGTTTATCAGCAGTACAGTTACGCGGGCCCGTCTCAGGAAGCCTTGTCTGTACAGGCTTTGTCCAACGGGATTCTAGCCGGCATGGCAACACAGGGCTCTTTCGCATCTCGAACTTTGGGCATGGAAAATGATTCTCCCGACGAAATGAACAGGGATTTAAAGACTATCGAATATTCTTTAGGTTCCGAAAACGAAGATTAAGATTCCAGGAGTCATTTAAAACCTGTTTTTGCTCACACAACCTATAAGTACCTCATAATTCTCTGTTGAGATAAATTTGAGAATTTTGCTCATTATATACCTTTGTATAGCGTACGACGCACAATGACATCACTTAGGTCTTGATCTGGTGATTTGGGTAAAATATTAACTGTCATTATTTATTTATGTATGTGTTTTAGATGGAATATAATTGATGTGGTTGATGTATTCGTAGTAGGTAAAATCTAAAAAGATTTTATAAGTGGAGAAAAATCAAAAAGTAGTATTTTTCAAAAACTAGTCATTGATATTTCGGTGTAAAATGTAGATCTCGACGTTTTGGCTGTGTTATATTATATATTATTTTACAAAAAAAATAAAAATGTTACCATAAATATTATAAAAATAACCTTTTTTGCGTTAACGATAGCAACTCCCAAATTGAAAAAGTTGCCAACAATAACGAATTTATTTTTATTGTGATAGGTTTTCTAAATGTAGATATCTGTGTTATATTATAAATGTGATTAATATAGAAAAAGTGGGATTCTTCGTCCACTGCCGAAATTATCCGGGCAATGATGGCAATGTTCATAATTAATTAAATTACAGCCAAAATTAACCGGCTTTTTTCGGTGTTGCCCTGTTGAATATTCCCTTAGAATAATTGCAGCATGCATTTCATGATAATATGAAATTAAATACCTCAAAATAGTGTCAGTACATATTAGTAGTGTACGGTTCTGGAATATTATATATTATCTGTTGTTCTATGTGCCACAATTAGATTGTATACAGATTGTGATTTATTGAGAAATAAATATTTTATAAATGTCATAATAACTGTGAGTTTATTTACCTTTGACGTTTAAAATACTTTATTTTTATTTTTGTAATTATGTATAGAAAATCATAAACTACAAATTCCAAAAACGTATTCGAAGAAAAAAAATGTTAACGGTTTCTACCTTTTTCTACGATAAAACTATTTCAAGTATCAATCAATGTTGATCACTCTACTTCCTCAACAACATTACAACTCAAAAGTTACAGTTCATCATCCGTATTCGAAATTCAAAATAAACTAAACTATTTATCATCCAACCAGCTCCAAATTAGAACGAAAAGTATTTAAATAAATACAGATTGTGTACCGCCCATACTGCCCGGTTTAATTCCCGCGTAATCCCGTCGACATTCGTTATTGATTGCCCGTTGGTTTGGCATGCGAAGCATTGCCGATACCGTTCTAGGCTGGCAACCATCTACCTGGTAATGAGCGTTTGTTGATAAATAATATCAAGAATTTACACCTGAATATTTCGTGATTTTATGTGTGGGTAATTGGGAATAGGAAATAGAACAAAGAAAAACCAATTAAAATGTATGGGATTAATTAAAAATATTATATGTATATGTAGGGTAGTCTAAGTTTTTATTATTTAAGTACCGGGTTTTTAAAAACTTCTAGGTTCAAGCTTGACCACTTATGCGACCAGTATTCATCCTACTTCTCTCCTATTCTCAACAAACTCAACAATAAATACAAAACGTAAGCAAAAATTCAAAGATTATTTCCATATTGAATTAATTCAGCGCTAAGTATTCGAAACCAAATTCGCATCTCACTCGACGCGCGACGTTGCGTTTGACAGCGCGCGTCATTTGACAGCCCAAAATGGCGCGAACGAACGGTTCAAATGGCGCGAAGGCGAAGCGGGAAGATGAAATAGTGATGCGGAATCGTAAGTTCACGAACAATTACTTCTGTCGAAGAAATCAGAGTAAGTATACGTGGAAAGTTTTGTTTGTTTATATCGTGTAGGTATAGTCTAATTTTTTTAATCAAAATTGATACCGTGGTTTTAATGCAGTCCCACGCTACACTCAGGACTACTTTTAAATACAATATCAGGTAGGCCATGACACGATTCCCATTTGCGTACCTACAGTGTTAAGTACCTATATCGATCCAGCAACAAAACCTACACTCCAGCAGTAAATAACTAATGTATTTTACCAGGGCGGCAGAAATGGATTGGATGGAGTAACTGTTATATCATCATCAAAAAATTGCTTCTACTAGGCACTTTAATATAACCGGCCAAGTGCACGTTGGACTACACGAAGGATTCTGTACCGTATTAAGATCGACCAAAAACGCCGAACAAAAAAAAAATCCCGACCCGTGTCGCCCGAATGCTTGTTTTTATGTTCGTACTATCGCGGGCGCGGACATCTGTGGACACCGTAAGGACCATTCCTGCTTGCAGCGCTCGGCCAATAGAAATCACAATCTGTGATAATTTCAACTGTCTATCTATTACGGTTCATGAGATACAGCCCGCTGACAGACAGACGGACAGCGGGGCAGTGAGTCCCGCTACTTACATAGTCAGTAAATTTTTTTAAAGAAAAAAAAAATGCTTCTGTATCTTTCTAACAGTACGTTCGTTATACTCCCCAGTTGGACATGGAACATCCCAAAGCCCGTTTTAACTAGGGGACATCCTAATATCATCTAATACACAACAAATTCTCCATACACTCGATTACAACCATTCATTCTCGTCCTTTGGGAATCGAATCAGGCAAAGTAAGGGTAGTAACACACAGATTGCAGTCGCGTCTCGCCCCATTACGGTTTATTATTATTCAGCGCGATCAACGCCGCGTGAGCGTGTTATTATGATAATATGCGGTATGTGTCGTGTTGAATGTACCTTGCGAGGGAGGCATTATTTGCGACTTGCGAGGGTGTAGATGTCGCTTTATTTGAGTTTTGGAAGTGGCGGGAATATTTGACACTTTAATGTTGCGTGGGACAGCTGCCTTCTACAATCTCTTTGCAGTTCAGTGAATGTAAAACGTAAAGAGAAAAAGTTAAAAATTATATGACAAGGATAAAAGTTAACTTGATAGTGTCAGATTCTTTGCAAATCGGGAAACACTGCAGTTAAAATCTACAATTTCTGCATGACGTCCTATAGGCAAAGTTCTTTTGGCTTTGCATAAAACGGAACATAAACCGTGCAGGTGGCTCAGTGGTAATAGCCGCGACATGAGTTGTAGGTCGTCGGTTCGAACCTAGACAAGCGCTTTACTTTGTGTAAATTATTTCATCACCACTGCTCTCAAAATGGTGTAAGAAAACATCATGAACCAAAAATTCGAAGACATGTGACATTTAAGTACCACGGCTCACTCCCTCTCACAGAGAGGAGGCCTATGTCCCAGCAGGGAACATTATAAGCCGATTATCTTGTCTATAGCTGCTGCAATTCCTCGTATCCTGTCGATTTAGGAGATAATTACACCCCATTGGTTTTAACGATGTGAAAGTTGAATTCTGAAATTTTCAGCATATTCAATTCTTAGGATTCCTGTCAGGATCTTGCCACAAATGCTTCCGGCAACCATGAAACACAGGTACCGCTTAGAAGGTATTTTTATCTACCATTCCACAAATACTACTATTACTGTGGTAGAAAAAATCTACGCACTGCAGAGTTTTCGTGTTGCCAACTTCCTACCAGTAACCAATTAACAGAAGTACTTTATGCTACAAGCTTTACAAGAAAGTGTGACTGTTTCTTTGCCAAAATTTTGTGGAAATTAATTCGCCCCTGCAGTGGATTTTTCGCTACTATGAAGAAATCTACCCCTCTTATTCCACTCTTGTATCGGTACGAACTAGAAAATAACTACTACAGTCCGGCCGTCGAGATAATGCGTTCCTGACAAATGTCAGTTGGAAAAAAATTGTATGTACTAATAAGGATCAAATTCGCAAAACATATATTCTTTAGTATGAAACTGACAGGTGTCATAAACGCATTCTTTCGACGGACGGACTGTCATTGTGCAATTTGAGCTGGCTTAGCGTAGTAGGACGGAGTTAAGGGGCCATAGACGTGTCTAAACGCAAGTTTTATAAAGCCTAAAATTAAGTATATGTTTCACTGCAGTAAACAAAATCAGAAAAATATATGATATTATTCAGGATATTTACTAGTAAGATAGTGTGTTGAAAATATAATACAACTAATTTGATACGATAGAAAAAAATCACGAAGATACCTCTAAAAAATTATTTTAACGATTAAAAATCATATAATATACATGCAATCATTTAGATTTTGTGTCAGATTATTCTACAAGCAACATATTACCGTAATAGTGTTTTATTTTTTTTGTCCAATCAATAGAATTTTTGTAAATAGATAATTGCTTCATATTTTGCAATAAATTACCTGCGTTGTGTCATCGCGCTTCTCTTTCTTTTCTTTGCAGTCCGACAGTGATAAATAATAAATAAATACATTATAATTTATGGTCGTAAACAGGTTACAAAAAATTTGAGACCTTGACTCCAGAGCTAGGTTAGAGTACCTACCTGTATTTCAGGAGCCATTGACTTCTTCCATTTAGGTTAGAATAATTAAGCAGCAAAAGGTGGCAAAATTATTATCTTACTTAAAATTAAATTGAAAAAATAGAATAAGAAAAATTTGCTAATAAAATACTCTCGTTAAGTCGAAACAAAATTAGAATGAAAAAAAAATTGCTTAAAAATCGAGAACAAGTACATAATAGTAAAATTAGAACAAAATCAAATTATAATAATTATAAAGTCCCAATTAAACAAAATTAAATCAAAAATCAAAAATAGGGGGTACTGGTATGCGTGTGTTTGTGTGAGTGTATGTGTGTGTTGGGGTGTGTATGAGTCTGTGAATACCAATGACAGTGACCGCGCTTTAGGTGTTGTAAGTTCTAGATGCGACCATAAACTGTTTTTGTTAGACTGTTGTGCGGCAGTGCGGCCCACTGTACGTCTAGCCAGAGACACTAGTCAGTAGTCACCTTCACTAGCACTATGCTGACTGTCACTTAGTTTACCCAATAAGTGAGCAAAATTTTTTAGTTAATTTTCCTTTTAACCCTTCGTTAGTGCTGTGGATCCACGCGAGACACAATGACTTTTTAATTGTTTCTGTAATTACCGGCATACGAAGGGCCATGAAGGTATCGACACCTGTAGAAGCTTCACAAGACAAAGACGCATTATCAACTAAACTTACTTGTCCAGCTCCAAATTTTTGCCAGAAGAAATCACGGTTTACGATATGAGAAAAAAACCCATGTTACTCTAAAAAAATAATTATGATTTTATTTTACCACTAGTCGGCGTGATTAATATGTACACTCATGCCAAATTACAGTTTTCTTTCTAGTTTTAAGAGTTTCTAAGCTAAACCGCAGACAGACAGACGGAAATGGCGAAACTATAAGGGTTCCTTGTTTACTACAGAACCCTAAAAACGAGCAATCGAGATTTCGAGACCAAAATCTTACAAAGGCAGAAAAATAAGAATTTCCTATTTTTTTCTCACAAAACGTAACAACTTCGCCCCTAATATACTCCCAAGTACCTCCGAACCTTCATTAAGTCACCGTGTATTTGACCAACGCTTGTAATTTCATAGATTTGACGTTACGAGCTACGGAGCGTCAAAGTTACGGGCTACGGAGTGTTTATTAAATTCTTATAGCACGTTCGACGGGTGGTGAAATTCGCTGAGTTCGGGTAAGCTGCGTAGTGACTAGTGAGGGATGGGTAAGATTTAGTCTATTCGGGTATTCTGGATGCCGAAGACGAAAATTTGTAGAATTGGAGGAAAATTTGGTTATTATTCTCTATTTCCATTATTTTGAATAAACTTACAAACTTACCTCTCATGCACGAGATTGTGGGTTCAAATCCGGGCAAGTACCAACATGACTTTTTCTATTCATATGTACTTTTTGAGTTTATCTTGGACATTACTGAAATTGGTGACGGAAAAACATCGTGAGGAAACCTGTACTTATAGTTAATATAAGTCTGAAATCGCCTACCCGTCTTGAGCAAGCGTGGTGATCAATGCTCGGGCCTCTGTGAATGAGAAGAGGCCTTTGCCCTGCAGTGGGACAATAATAGGCTGGTATTATAATGTATTATAGTTTTACTTTTATTTGGCCCTACTTTACATAGACATGATTGTCAATAAAAAAAACACAAAATGAAAACGGTCTTCGAAATGTACTTAAATTTGTCAATCATAGTAGATACCTATAATCAGAAAAGTAAAAAGAAATACCACCTAAGACATCAAAGCACTGTAAATCTATACCACATTGCGCCTTAGAAAATTACACATAAGTACCTACAAGACATCGCCCATTCGCCCTCCATCACAAACAGTCCGACCACAACTGCTGCCAACCGTTCACCGACATTACAAATCCAGACACGCGATCTCGGCCTCGGCTAAAACAAATCCGATTATTTTCCGAAGTTTTCGGCAAGGCGTGATTCCTTCCCTAGCGTGGGAGCGAGAGGTGTGAGAGAAAGAGAAGGCGATAGTATTGTGGGACCGGGGCCGACGGCCCGTGCGGTAGCCGGTAGCTTACGACCGCGGTGTCGAGTACTAAGTGCGAACGGTTTTGATACTTGATATTATATTAAGTGTGGAGAAACTTGAGCTTCATTTTTTTCTGTCTGAGCTGAAATTTTAAATCGTTAAATTAAATGCAGATATACGTTGGAAATGTGGGAATGGAAAGGAAATGTAATACTTTTAGCCGCTGCCTGTAACAGACTGCCGCGTTGGTCTAGTGGTCGCAAGCGTCCTGGATTCGATTCCCAGGTTGGGCAAAGTGTTATTGGGTTTTTCCATCAGAAATTTCTCAGTAGCAGCCCGGAGTCTGGATTTGTGCCCGGCAATAGGGTCGCCCCCTATTACATGGGACTTAAACATAACTGGCGAAATGTGGGTGTAATATAGGTACACCTCTGTCTTACTCTTCGTGGAACACAAGCGTGATTTTATGTTATGTTATAAGTTATAACATAGACAAAATTATTAGGTAGGTAGGTACATTTCTTAATTAAGTAACCATTATAAATCAAAGAAATATACTTTGATTGCATTGTAGCATATGAAAAAATTGTATTGTTAATCTGACATGACAGATTTACATGTCACAAGTAAAAATACGTTAAAAAGGATTGCGGAATTTGCGGAAAAATCTTTCCTACGAGTAGATTCTAACAAAAAATGTTTAACAACTGTCACAAATGACTAACACACTTCATAAATCAGACCCTCCTATTCACGGCTCACACCGTACGTACTTACACTAGTTTACATCGGGCTCTTTATAATAATTGTCGATGCGCGGTCGGCGGCCGCGATAAGGGATTACGGGCTCCCCCTGCCAACACCACCCACCCCCCACTTTGTTCCCCCCTCGTTTGCCCTGCTGGCTTTTTTCCCGCGCGCTTGCACTTTGCCACAGAAAGTGGAGCGGAGTGAATATTGAATTATGAATTAAGATATGAGCTAGTTCGCTTTAAGAAGGCGTTTTACGCTTTTCTTAGATGCTCTGCGGAAGAGAGGTCTCGCTTACAAAGTTCGTTGTTATGACAGTTTGTGTTACGTTACGCTGGGGATAAAGTGTTTTGTACTTAACGTTAAAAACTGTGATGAGATGCGTTAAACAATGTTTTGGAGGGGAGTGTCTGAATCGGCCTTAGCATGAAGTCGTTTTGTGTTGTATTCATATAATCTAGTAATTTCAAGACAAAGTTTTAAGGCACGCTTAAGAAGTGGCAACTTTCAACTAGGTTCAGGTAGCCTTCTACAACCTCTTTCAATATTCAGCTTAAAGTTCAGGTCCCAGCAGATACAAAAAAGCCACATAACGTTTGACCCTTCAATAGTTTAAATATTCCATGAGACGACAAACTTTCCTATTGTCTTGTTTCCTACGAATATTCTTGAGTAAAGTTCCCAGAAGTTCGTGACCGGGATTACATTTTTCGGCTTACGTACTTGTCGCCCTTCACAATATCTCAAGATAAGACCGAAAAACCAAAAAACCTTGCTTATTTGTGTTTGAAAATGAGTTTTTGATCGCGGCTTTCTCGAGTAGCATTATTTTATTTAATAAACCGAGAACAGCGCAACGTTTGAGTATTTTATTGGCGTCGACAAAACGCCGGGAACTATTCGCTAAAACATAAATTCCCGGCTCCGTATTCAGAGCGCCCACTCGCCAATAAAGTAGCGATTCCTCATCAGGCAGCCCTACAGTGCGGAGCGATAGAGCCATAACGAAACACAAAGCGTAGCGGCGGCGCTCGGACAGAAACCAGTCCGGGCAAATTAAATATGTAGGAGGCAACTCGCACCCACGCCGCCAGGGCTGACGACGACTCGTTTTTAATTTGTGCACGTTTATTACTTATTTATGAGCGTTTGTGGAAATTCTTTTTGAAATATAATTTCGTTAGTTGAGAGCTTGTTTGTGTGCGACCGATGATGGTGAAGTTTACAGTATTTCAGTTTAATTTCCAAGTGACGATATTAATAGTACATGTTATTGTAGATTGTACAGTTCACTACACGGTATAGTTTTGATTAATTTTATTCATGATTGCAGGTATTACATATCTTTGATTGTTTTTACGATGCCATAATTGTATGCCTCTACTTCGTCTAAATGAAAGTACGAAATCCAAACATCAAAAATCCAATGAAAAAGATGACAAAGCTGATGTGACTTCACATATTATTGCGTGCTTATAAAAAAAATAACATTCAAACAAATGCTTTTTAGTGGCTCTAGAAGTGCTTTTTGCCTCGCCTCGCCAGAAACAGACTTACCCCCAGTGCTGAATAAATAAAACAAAAATAATATAATGCATTTAATAAAAGCGTCTCGCAGCCCTACTCACAAAGCGAGCGAGTCGGGCGCGCCGTCATTAGAGGCGGCGTTAGCGACCCGCCGCCGCTCGCCGCCAGCCAGACATTTTTTATGCAATCCACAACGCCGACGTTTTTTTCAACACGAACATGTTGCCGCCGACTGATATAGATGCAAGATTTAAAACATTCGCTATACCTCTTTCGGTATAAGTATTTTGTGGTTACAAGCAAACACGGATACCGAGAATGCAAAAAATGTGCTAAGTTTGGGCATGACGATCAAATAGCTATATAGTTAGCGGTGGCGTTAGATGTAACCGAAATGGTCATGTTGGAGGACGCCGATAGCACAGTAAACATACAGAAACAAGTAGTGTCTGTATCAGTTTGAAATCTTACCACCGATGATTTATAGATAGAATTTACCTTTAAAAACATAATAGAGTCATAACTCATAACATTTGCCCTAATTGTCACAATGAAGGTCTGATTGAAGAGGTCGTTGATTGCATATACATCTATAAAGCGAAATATATTCGCCACCTTGGGGAGTTAATGTTAGAATACATTAGCAAGTAATAATGCAGAGCCGTGACTAATTAGCGGTTTGATGGGTGGTCTCAGGTCTGCTCTAGTCATCAGTTTCATAAGGTGCGAACGTCTTCTTGGTCACTTGCGTGTTTCTATCTGGCTTCATTATCGAAGCTAGAGAGCTTCTTACTGAGTTACCCGTAAAATTCTCTGAAATTTTCAGTTACTAGTATCATTTCCACGTCAAAGTGGCTTTATTTTTCTGACTCATGTTAAGTTTCTACTTTAGGTGCGTTACTCGTACTCTGAGTATCGTCCTCTGTATTTCCAAGGAATAAAAAAAGAAGTGCAAGCATAAGTTATCGTCTTGCGTGGTACAAGTGGCCTAAAAAAACAAAGAGTGACGCTCGCACATGTATGGAAGCCGTGTCGGGTCGCCGCGGTGGGCACGGTGGCCGGTGGGTGCGGCCCACTATGGCGGCAGCCGACGACGCGGCGTGCGCTCGCCGCCGGCCATAAGCTTAACTGTAGACGTTGCTATGCTACCCACGTACACCGCTCCTACAGAACATGCATTTCACGCTTTGAAGAATTATATTTTAACTGTTTTAAAACGATGTTCCATTTTCTCTGAATGTTTTTGGACTTTTTGAGGATTTAGTTTAGTGGTAGATAGGAAAATTTAGAGTTTTCAACAATAATAAAGCTTTTGCATTCAAATGAACCTATAAAACCTGAAATTCTATAAAATTATTTTAATGCCGAGTTGAGTATATATATTATATCATTAATTTTTGAGTAGAGTATATTGGAGTTGATTATCATTCATTCGTTAACAAAAGCATGTCAACTGGGTACTGCATGACGTGACCTCCTTCCGGACTCTAATAAATAATTACAAACTAATAAACACATTTATCACGGTACACATACATAGCTACTAGAGGCTCATAAATCAAAGCATCAAGCTGGAGCAGGCGGCGTACACGGCAGCCCATTAAACCGGCTCGGTGACAAGGTGACGTGCGCCCGCCGCGGGGGCGCGATAACGCGGCCCGTATCCTGTGTCGTGCCGAGTAGGGCTGCCGACGGACCGGGCGAAAGAAACCTCTTATTGGCAATTTTATTGCTCCTACTGCGTGGTTTATTGCTTGCTTATAAACCTAGAATAGTTTTGTGTTCGTTTTCTGAGTGCGAGAACCTGGTTTTCAGAAAATATGTAGGTAGTTTTGTTAGTAGTGATTTTATTGATATCATAAAAATTAAAAAATTCTTACCAAAAGTTTTAGACCTTCTAAATGAGTATTTGATGCACCCCAATTCAACAAGCAGATAATGTTGAAGTTTCTATGCGGTTCAAATCCATACTTAATTTCATAAAATATTCCATTTATGAATTCGACTGGTAGAGGCAATCCTCTCGGTAATATCGATAACTTTCGATGTCGTGGAATCTTGGCAGCCCTGCTCGTGATGCTCGCCCGCCTGCCTCGTTCAATATTTGAGTATCTATACGTGTTATGGATGCCTGGTATGGTACTTTCGGTGGATTACCGCACGGCTGGCTACGCTTCGCCTTTATTGTACCTGCGAGTTTTATACTCTCGTGCCTCTCGTCTCGTGTTTACGACGTTGACAAATCGGGAGGTATAATTAAAAAGATTTAATTTAGCACCTCTTTGAAGGCTTAGTTAGATTATGAGCTGGCAGCTTTTGCTGGCTTCGGGTTTTATCGTCCGATACTTTCTACATAACGTGTAAACTAAAACAATCTAGTGAGTGCTCAGTAAAGTCGCAATAGCTCGTAATAAGTCATCTATGTACATTCAGGTGTGATAAATGATCTTCAAATTCTACCATTGCCATCCCCAGACTCCTCCGTTTCCACCACGTTTATTACAGCACTTCTATCAAGCTTTATCAGGACGCCAGCTCTCTCTCACCTTTAATAACACTACATATACGTCAGCGTATATTACAGCAGCCGTTATGACTGAGGAACATTATTTATATGACGCATAAAATGAAGCGATTGTGATTCAGCGTCACGTTCTGACGCCACTTTTATAAAGATCCTGACGTTAAAGAGTACTTTGAGAGGTGCACAGCGTGAGACGTGCGACTTGCAGAGAATAATCTAGTTTGAAGTTTACTGCTCGTATTTTCTGTTGCCGTGCAGTTAATGACGTGAATTTAATAGTGAGAAAGGCTAACGATATAATGCTGGTATTATAATATATATAATATAACGCAGCCTCGTAAATAAAACCTCCATTGTTTATCATTTGTGCACTACCACCCATGCCGCTACATATTTATCTGTAAAAGTAATGCAATACAACCCGAAACCCGATGAGTAGAACGCCAATCGCTTAGTCACTGCGAAAAACAGTAAAAAAATCTTAAGGATCAACAAAGTAATCTGTGACGAATTTACTGTAATGTATGCCAAATATATCCAGAAGTAACGCCATTTCTAATTTAATACAAATAAAATCGATAGAAAATAAATATTAAAAGGCAAGTATCAAAATAAGTTAGTCGCGGTAGGCCCGTAACGCGCCCCGGGCCGAAATGAAGCCGCATTTGCGAGCGTGCCACTGATCACTGCCGCTAAAATGATTGCTCCTGTCTGGCGACAAGACTTCGTTATATTACTTACACTAGCTGTACTCGTGAGTTTGCTTGGTAACTATTGGTAAGTAGTTTTTAGTGTGTCCAGTTTCTACAGCTCTGTCTTTATATTCTACTAGCTTCTGCCATCGCATCGCATCGCCCGCCCGCGATATTATTTCGTTTTAGCTTAGCGTTCTTTCTAACTATTTTTTATTTTTGTTTGGCTCCTAAGGTTCGTAGCGTGATTTTAGATAGCAGATAGTAGATGTTATAACCTTCCAAAAGAATTAGGCTATCAAAAAACGATTTTTCAAATGCGACTGGTCGTTCCGGAGATTACCCCCTACAAACAAACAAACAGAATTTAGCTTTTTTATAATATTAGTAAGTATAGATTTAGGTTTAAGTTTAAGCCGACGACGCTCACGATGATAAATAAAAACACGAGAAGGTAATATTCTCTAACGATGGATTAAGAAAGCATTAATTGAAATTCGAATCTCTACTCCAGACCGTCAAACAAGGTTGAAGTACACTTGGTGTCCTAACATTGTAATATTATTATATTTCAAGTATCATAATCAGCCTATAATGTTCCCACTGCTAGGACATAAACCTCCTCTCTTCGAAAGGAAGTGGGCTGTAATCTACCACGCGAGCCCAGTGCGGGCTGGTACTGTTGGTAGATGTCACATGTCTTCGAATTTTTAGTTCTAGGACATGCCGGTTTCTTCGCGATGTTTTCCTTCACCGTTTTGAAAGCAGTGATGATGCAATTATTTACACAAAGTAAAGCGGCTGGGTTCGAACGTACAACCTACAACTCGTAAGTCGGGGCCGTTACCACTGGGCAACCACTGCTCTCTATTCTTAGTAGTAGTCATCTTTAAATTCTATAAACTTTAACAGCTTGATTGATTAAAAAAAAACAACGAAACTTTAGCTTTGAAAAACTAAACAGACATCCACACGATCCACATCATACTTGAAGTAACGTAATACCCTACCCAACGTTGATAAAACGTCTGTCTATGAGCAGTAGCCGCTGACGGCAAATATTGACAGTAGCTACAGCTCCAAAGCTGAATATTTACCCAATAAATATGTGTCTACTGTAGCGCGGGCGAGCATTCTGATAAGTTGTACTTTATATATCTGGCTCGTTATGGAACGCGGGCGGTGGGCCGCGGCCGGTCGGAAAAGCGCGGCGAATCGGGTATCTTTGCTGGAGTTGGGAGTTGAATATGTTGACTTATAATTAAGTTGGTATGTAGTAATAGAGTTTATTTCGTATGTATGTATGTTTATGTTCAGTATTTTTATATTTCATATTAGACTACGGTATGAAAAGTTTGTTTGAATTACGGTTTTCGTAAAAATCGGATTCGGATTTATAATATTAGTGGGAAATTAGTCAGGATCAGCTATATAATATTTTACATACAGTAAAGAGATCTATCTATTTGTTTGGGTTCTCTCCCCTTAACATACTTAGCTCATCGCGGTAAAATAAAAAAGATTTTCGGCCTACCTAAAATCTATGTAGTCACATTGATCTTTGATTCCATTGTGCCTGACGACACAAGACGCTGTTGCTTCAACTTCAATAAATTCCCAAAGTATCAACTCTACATACGCGCGGTATACCCCGCAACGTCCCGCACCGATGTGATCCCGTGTCACGCTCAACACGCCGACGCGGCGCGTTGCTGGCGCGGCGCCAACGTTTGATCAAACTGTCTGCGGCCAATGATTGCTGACGAAAAATGATTGGCTGTGTGACCGTGACTTATGTTTTGTAGACGCGTGGTTAAGCTCATTAGTGGATACTTACTAATGCAACTGCAATGCGAACGGACAAATCATTGTTATCGCGATAAAAATAATAATTTCTTCACGACTGTCAGTTGTCTAATTAACTTGGCTAGTATTGTGCCATACTGTACTTATCGAAGTGAAGTGGTAGTGTATAATGCTTGGATTCTTGGAAAGTGTGGCAGTTCACTGTTTAGCGAAATACTAAGGGAGGAAGAATAAAACTCTTTGGACTCCTTACCTCCTTGCACTCCACATGAAGATCACTCTCGCGGTGACATGGCTATCCAATCCTATCAATCGCCAAAGTTATACGACAAAAGGCTGTGCGCCATCTGTTGGAAAGAAGTAGAACCACTCTGATTTTGGACAAAGACATTGATTTGCAGATGGTGATCACTTATTTTTAACCGACTTCAAAAAGGACGAGGTTCTCAATTCGATTGTTTTTTTTTGTGTATTTGTTACGTGATTACTCCGTTATTTATGAAATGATTAGCATAATTCTTTCTTTTTTTTTTGGTAAGTCATACTTAAGAGGTGGTCCCATATAAATTTTATTATTTATTTATTTATTATTTAACGGTTTATGTACACACATATAAACAGACAAGAAAAAAAGGAACAGAAAAATACGTACAAAGGTGATGCTTATTTCTAAAGAAATCTCTAACAATAATCTAATCAATAATCTATCTCTCTAATCTCTCTCTCTCTGTTTTTATTAACTTTTCTTGGGTAGTTTTTGAGTTAGATTCAGTAATACGTATTTTTTCCACTCAGTCTAGCAAACAACGAAAAAACGGAACCAAAGACACCGACTTCCGAAATTAAAGTTATTTTGCTCGTATTAGTGTTTTTTTTTATCGGTTCTATTTTATTGTAAAAAGTTTTTATTTTTTGTGGATTTGACAGGTTTACTGATCGGATACCAGGAATTCAGCACCGTTGAGTATCTATCCCCTCGGTAATTTTCAAGCGTGCAATGAAACTCGGTATTCACAAAATGTTACTGTGTCCCTCAATACAATTACGATAAGTCTTGGATTTGTAGGAAGTTAGTAACCCTAGCGAATACTTTAGGCGACCAAAAACTTCCGTTCCGAACTCCGAGTCAATCTTCAGGCGTTTGAGAACGTTCGTTCGAGCTCGATAAATCTCATATTTATCTTTAGCACCTTACCTACGCTACGGTGGATTTGATTCGCGGATATATTGCTACGAGGAACGAACGCCTACGAGCTTTGATCTCCTGGTACTTGTTGTAAATTTCCAGTGTAAAAAGGCGTATCTGCTGCATGCAAGCACTGCGGTGGTGCGTTATCTGGGGGAGTTAACATTTTTGTTATAATTCTAATTCTGTTTATTTTGCGAAAATTCGGGGACAATACGGTTACCACAAGATAATATTAGTACAAATAATATCTATCTATTTTTGTATACGTTCGAGGATATTATTTCCCATTTTTTTACCGACTTCGAAAAAGGTGGAGATTAATATTATTGTAAATTATAGTAGTTTTAAATGAAGTAACAATTATTATATACTAGCTGTTCGTGCCCGGCGTCGCCTGGTTGTATTTCGGACTTTTCCAGTGAATTTTCGAAAAAAAATTGTCATGCAAACCTTGTCTAGACAATTGGAATACAATAAAAAGATATCAGCCAAATCGGCCGAGCCATTCTCTAGTGATCATCTTTCATCACATAGTTTTAAATGAAGTAAAAATTATTATCTATTAAAATGATCATTATTATTTATTTAACACAATTTGCTGACGTGAACTTGAGTCAATTAACTTCATTTGTGGTTATTGTAGTAAACAGTGACAGGGAGGCATTCAAATAATGAATTGAAACTGTAATCAAAATCCCGCACACATAGGAGTCGAAACCGCGGATATTTGCTGCGACGACGCGGCAATAATGCCTACTAGGTAGTCATGATCGCCTAGTATTTGTTGTAAATTACTAGACTAAAAAGACGTAAATGCGAATTTAGTTATGAATCAATTTTTAATTAAATGTAGATGGCGCTGCCGACAATTTAATTAAACTATAAAATATTGTATTTTTTTTCGAAGTGTCTCTAGTAGGTATTTATTTATCAAATTCATTTAACATTTCATTTCATATTCTTATTAAAAAAATCACTTTGTTTTTGAACATCGCGTCGATATCGTTTTCATAATATTGTTATGTGTTAGATAAGTAAGTAATCTTAATTTTGTTGTTTTATGAAAGAAAATGTTGAAGAAATTAAAACATTGCGTATCATAGTGACGATAATTCATTTTTATTCAAAGAATAACGAAAATAGTTCATAATTTGGTACCGTAAAACGGGGCTATTTGGGTTTTTGGGGGGTATTTGGGACGACCCAGGATTTCGTACAAAAATATCAATAACTTTTGGTTGGTGTACGGTAGGATTTATTTTATAAACTATAGCAACACATTGACAGTTTACGTCATATTGTCACCTGTCAGTGTCAGTTTAATTCACAGTTAAATTCCAAATTTTGGTAAAAAAAGTCAGAGACTGTTTTTTACATAAAAATTTAGGTGTCAAAACTTCTCCCGCAGCGCAAAATCCTGGCTGGTAAGAGCGCAAATGTTTTTAAATTACGATTATATACATTATCACGAAGTTTCCTTCCTAATAATTAATTCGCTTATGGTTATAGTTTTTGATTTATGATTGAAAATATGTCTGGGGCTTTTTGGGACAACGATGCGGGGCTTTTTGGGACAGTGTCAGTGGGAGGAGTGATAGCACTAAATTCATTAAGACTAAAAAGGCAGATATAGACACAGTTAATGTTGACATGATTGTTAAACAGGTTGAGCTGTTGACTTTAAATGAGAAAGAAACAGAATTCACATTTTTGAATGATTAAGACATTTTTTTTTTTGAATATTGAGGTTCCGAAATGTGATATCTAGGTTTAGCAAGGTAAACTTAAAGACTGATTTGAATACCTTAGTTAGATACCTAGGTAGATATTTAATTAAATGTTGATTAATGATTAAGTTAAAGAGTGATATGAATCCTAAATGAATACCTAAGACTGTTTTTTTTAATGACTTGTTTATGATTAAGAAGAAAATTTTGTTTTGTTTCGAAGATAATTTAATTTTGTAAGAATTTATGATTAGTATTTAGAAGTTTTTTTTTTGTTTGGTTTTAATTAATGTCTTTATTATGTAAGTATATGTAGATAAGCTTTAAGCTTCATTATTCTTACCATGTAAAGAAGTTTACCTACCCTTGCAATAAACCAGTTTCTGAAAAAAAAAATTTTCTTCCTAAAACCCTAGATACCAATCACAAAAAAAAAAAAATGATGTGGTTTTTGATATTCTTTGTCCCAAATATCGATAGACTTGTTTAAAGTGGCTGTTTTGGCTCAAAATATGCAATTAAACTCCGTTTTTCATAGCTGTCCATAATAGCCCCAAATAAGCGATATTTGGGACAGCCTCATTTTATTTTTTTTGTTTTGTTCCTGTTGTAAGTAGCTGCTTCAAACATATACCTGCAGAAGTAAGGGGCTCTCCGAGATCCATAAAAAAAATAACACTACCATTTTATACGATATAAACAAGATATTTGCTAAAGTATGTCAAAATGTGTCCCGAGTAGCCCCGTTTTACGGTAATTTAATAAAAAAACAAAAAGTTTAAATTATAATAAATGGTTGATTGATACTAAATGGAATACACAGATAATTAAAAGTAATAACCAACATTCCAGATACAAATACTGCAACGGTGCAAAGTAACCTCCATTCTGAATGTGACTGAAATATTAGGGGCGCAGAAACTAAGAGCGGTGGCCGGCGCGCCGAGCTGTGTCGCATTAGCAAGGCGGCACCTACATAATTTAGTTATAATGACGGCTCGTCGTTACCTCCCGGGCCATTAGGTGCCGACTACCTACGTCGGCGTCGCGTCGCGCCTCGTGTGAATCCGCGCGATATAACTTTGGCACGTTGCTACATGCCTAGTAACTATATGTACGTTGCGTCGAAATATATATTAATAACGTACTTGGTTTCAGGTTTACTATGTATTTGTGTACTTACAACACGTTGTTTGGGTGTCGAGTGTGTTGACTGACGGCTGGCGCGACGCGAAACTGGTGTTCAGTGAATATAAACGATTTGCGATAGGAATTTGAACGAAGAAGCTGTATTTTGATGGAGAGACGGAGCGAGTCCTCGTATAACGTTACCCACTGAAATATGTATGAAAAACCAAAAACCTTCCTTCTAATTTACTAGTAATTCAAAACTATTCCAACTTCTAGGTATCATTAAAAAAAAGTGGGTAAGACACCGCTATTTATGTAGGTGTACATTACTCTTTCTTGTTCCACCACAAGATTATCCCGATAAACATCCAAGGTAGGTACATCAGAACAGGCTGTTCTTATCTCCCCCGCAATTTAGTAAGAAAAAAAGCTTTTCGAAATATCCACAGCAGTCTCGTACAGACGTGCTTAAGTAGACATCTGTCAGATGATCACGGCACGACACCCGCCAGGCGTGACAAAGTCACGGGTTTACGTAAAAATGCGCGGAGCGAGATTCTGCAATATTTGAAGCGCGGACGCCTCGGGAAGGGGGCAATCATCCGCGCGCGGAAACTGGCAAAAGTTGTTATGCGGAATAATAATTACTTGACAGCGGTGGGTTTAAATTGATTGATTCGAACAGAGTACCTTTGTTGGAATTTGGGTAGCAAATACGCGGCAAAAATGAAGCAGCAAAAATAAATATCAAAAATATTTTTTCATCCCGTTAATTTAAACGACGCGTTCTATTTTTGAATTACAAAATAGTGATGCACCATACGACTAGTACTCACTAACTCACTACTCATGCCGTAGTTACAAAATCGAGTAAAACTTTATCGATTATAGCACAGAACTGGGACATAACAAGTGGTACGTACTCCTAAACAGTTTAATCGCCGACATCGCTCCGTGATACCTCCCCTCTGTATTTTTCCGGCCACTTGCTCCCCCTGTTCATCCCTCGCTGAACGGACACTCAACATGACTTGGGTACTTTTGTTTTTGGATCTATATATACTTAAATATTTCGAGTTTAGACCGCAGTAAAAGGAGATTGAAGGATTAACTTGTTTTTTACGGAAAGTTGTTTCGCTACAGTTACGTAGTTCTAAAAAAAATTCAAATTATTTTCGCGATGACATTTTGCGAATGTGACGTTCTGCGTCACGACCATTCTAGGTGAAAATAAAACGTGCATATTTTGAAGATGGTAATGGCGTGTAGAATGTTAAGATACAAATTGCTGTCGCGTTCTTTAAAACCATTTGTTGTATAATTGCTATGTAACAAATTCTTTAAGTACATTCTTCATTAGGAGGCTTTAGGGGCCGTCCATTAATCATATGTGATGTTTTAGCAACTCTTAAAACCCCCGTGGTGAAGTTTTAGACTACCCTTCCCCCCTACCCAAAGTCACGTGTATTATTTAGGTACAAAATATGTTTAAAAAGTTCAGATTATTTTATCTTTAAATACAGATATACTTATTTTATTTTATTCTGTAAAATTAAGCACCATGGTAAACGAATCTTACCAAAAATTTTACCGTATAACGAAAAAATGTATACACGTGATATCTCACTAGACTCCCCTTCCCCTTTGTGATATTTCGTGATTTTTTCGACCCCCCTCCCCCCTCTAGAGCCGAACGATTATTGGACGAATCCCTTACGCGCTTGAAACTTATCTCAGACTAGCTTCTGCCCACGACTTCGTCCGCGTGAAATTTCGGCCCCCGACCCACCGCGTCACAATCCATCGCCCGTCCGCGCTGTTACTTCCTTTTCGCTTAGCGTTCTTTCTGACTTTTTTTCTTTTTGCTCGGCTCCTAAGCTTCGTAGCGTTATGTTACATGGCCTATAACCTTTCTCAAAAATTGGGCTATCCAAAACAAAAATATTTTTTCAAATCCGACTGGTAGTTCCGAAGATTACCCCCTACATACATACAAACAAACATTTTAAATTTCGCCTTGTCGCCTGGATGAATCCCTTAAATAAACGTGGGACCGCATCCGCATCCGTGAATGTTAAAAAATATGAATCCGCAACATCCCTTATCTATACCTAATAATCTATCTATGTTTACTGATTAAAATTTGTGAGTTTGTTGGAAGGGTAAGTAATGTTCGGAAATACTAATCTGTGGCGTAATTGCGTAACACACATAAAATGACAATTGATCGCAATGGGTTTCATTTTGACAGTTCACCCATGTTCATTGCGTTATTAGGTATTGAGCAGACGAATTTTTCAAACCTATGAAGCGGGATTAGCAGTACCCTCCAAAACTTCTCGAATTGTGGTTGAAAGTTGTGGTATTGTTTTGTTTTTTTTTTTTTGTAATGTGCGTTTGGTTTGTGCAGAATAAACACTTTTTCTTTCTTTTTCTTTTTTCTTTCTTAAAGTGTGTTACGCAATTAGAGTGCGAATTCCGAAAATTCTTTCACTAATGGGAAGCTACAGTATTGCCGAGTGTCATTTATGTTAAAACAAGAAATTTCTCGCAGGCAGAAGTTAGTTTACCAAACTTTTATATAAGAAACTTAGAATTTCATTCAAATACTGGCTATACCTATGCTATGATGATAAGTACCTACGGTCACACAATTTCAGTCATACATAATCACAAAAAGACGCCATTTTGAATTACAAAAACTTAACGAAAAAATAGGGTGTTACGTTGACAGGCATTAATATGGCCGACACAGGAAGAGACGAGGCGTAATGTTCTTAAAATTTCACGCTATTTGCTGCCGGGAGGTGGGCAGGCGAAGAAATTATAATGCTTTATTGTTGAGACACTCGGCGGATTTCCGCCTTTTCGTCTGTCGGACTGACTGGGGTGAGGGCATGGTGGTAAGCGAAGCGGGGATCCCTGGGGGGCAAGTATAATTTGTAACGACGGAATAATAGTTTAAGTTGGTTGAATTTGGGGGAAAAACCTAACATTTGGGCGTCCGTGTCTTTGTGCATTGTGAAGCATTTAATTACAAGACATTTTATTTTAAGTTCTCTTCATTATTCTTCTCTAAATTATCTTATTCTCGAAATCATAATAGCGCAATCTTCAGTCGAACCATGCGTGTCACTTTACTGGCTACTAACCCACCTAATTTTAGGATCGTACTTACAAACATTTTCTCTTCTCTTCGAATTCTCAAGAGAATTTCAAATTGCCACAAGACAGGAGCCTAGAGATTCCCCTTCCTACTAAGACTAGCAAAATAACTATAAACATCAACTGCATTCCCCGCCTCGCCTATCCACCATACCATAAACCTCACGCGTTAATGGCGCTTCGGGCACGCCATCTCGCGGCGCCTCCCGCCCGCTCATTATCCGCGCCACTTTCCCTTCACCGCGTTGATTGATTGATTCATTCGCACGGGCCGTAACGATAAGTGTTCAGTTTAGCTTGTTATCAACTCTGCGACCCTAGTAATTTGGCGTCGATTGTGTGACGTTACCGGTAGTATCCGATACGGGTGTTGATTAGGCTCGTAGTATCAACTATCGGCAATGTAGGTATCTAACTACATAGGTACATAGTTGCTGTAAACAAAGAGCAAAGTAATAAAATCGATTAATAAAATAATCCGATTTAATATTAAACATAATTCATAAGTAACTGACGGCTCTAATTCGATTAAGGCTTCAATCAATTCATTAAAAAAAATTGTAAGTAATCGTTTACAAAGTTAATAAAAGTCGATTGACCTGCTTACCGTTTTGCTCAAAACAGGTCAATTATGTAGTCGACGGAGTTTATTGCACATTCCGTTAATCCTTACTTACATGAAGATTCAATAGGACAGATTTTCCAAATGTGTCAAACATTTCAGAATGACTCTGCTTTATCGGAAAAAAACTCTACCTTATCGGAATCGCCATTAAAACTCAACCAACTCCCCTAATAATTCTACAGTCCTAGTACAAAAATGGAAAACACGACCTTTGTTTATGGACAACCAAAAAATCCATCCGTTGAAAACATCTTTACGCCTGTTATTTATGAGGGTTTGGTACTATGGTGATGTGGTCGGTTTACGATGGTGAATTGTTACCGCTTTATGGCTGATACCGTGGTCTGCCAACGCAATGGTTTTATCTTATGGTGCTGTTAAAGTGCGCCGTTATTGGTCTGACGATTTTATGAATATGTTTTCGTAAATGATAAGGGTGGCAGAAGAGATTGTGGAAGTCATTGTTGTAAGTGAAACACGAAAGGCCTTAATTTTAAGCGAAAGACATTCCAATCTGAAATTACATGGTTCTTCCCTAACAAAACGTTTTTAATTTTTAACTATTCTTTAAAGTTACAATGTGGCTGTGCTTCTCTTTTCATTTACAGTAAAAATACAATAAGTGGAGACAAACCCAAAAATGCGTTTTACCTATTGAATGCACTTAAAATTGTACGCCAGACAAAGGTACACTTCTACCTAACCTTTATTATGTTATGTTACTATGTGCTATACTCATAATAATTGAAGTCGATCTGTATTAAATATCCGAAATAGCCCCGTTTAAATGGAAATCAAGATAGTTACGTGTCCATGGATCGCAAGACGAAGCCCCGAGGCTACCCAAGATACCCCTACGCTTTAGGCACGTTAAGGATCGCTCGCGATAATTAAGAAGCAGCTGATAATTACGTGACGATTAGGCAGGCCTGCTCGAATAATGAATGTGTGTGGGCGAGATTGTGCGGCTGACGCGAGGTCGTGGACTAAACAAGACGGTGGATAGTAGATTCATACAGGGCGTATCATGAATAAGGGACGATGCATACACGACCTACACACAGACAAAAACAAATGCAAGAAAAAGACTTATTTAATCTTTTACTTAATTGTAATTTCAAAGAGTGTAGATTAATTTTTGCGCAAAACTTAACAACATAATTATAAAAAATAAAAAAAATAGTGTTTTATTTCAGGCAAAATACCCATTATACATCATCATCATCTTCATTATGCTAATTATTTAAGATTAGCCCTGCTGTCATCATACTATGTTGATAACAGTTCGAACCAATTTGCAAAACTAATAAGTATCAATGTATATAGAGAAAACAAAGAGAGAATGGAACATCGTAAATACGTTTCCAAGACAATCGAAATCCGATTCAATGTGTGACGATGCGACGGTACTCGATTCCGAAATTCGATAGTTTCAGAATCCCTCCGTGTTCTAATTACGCGTCATCAGCGTCGCCGCGCCTGCATGTGCCGGCCGAGACTGGCCCGTAGTCTTTGACACGCCAGTTTATTGACGTTAACACTCTTGCTACTATACAAATAAAGTTGAGTTTTGCCCGTGTCAATGCAGCATAAATTTGCAGTGTCGTAATTACCGACCGCTAGTGCAATGCCGCTAGCTTGTAATTTATGATAGCCTGGTAGCGCCGCGCCGGTAAATGTCGTCACCGGTTGGAGTGGTCAGTTTTTTTTATACAGGAAAACGTTTTTCTCGATTAGATTAACTTTTTATGCGAAAAATGGATGGCTTCGTGTTTTACTACAGCTGTTTCCTGCCTGGCGTACAAAATTCAAGTACTCATTCAGTTGGCTGGGTACTCTGTTATGTTGATGCACCACTGGTTTTATTATAGGAGCACCGCCCCAAAGTACAGGGGGCAGGTAGGTACATTATAATATTAATAATTTAATTAATGCCCATGGATTAAATACGGAGGATAGGGATAACCCAGTCAGCAGAAACGCAACTTCAAGATAGATCCCAAATACGCGACACGGGCCGACATCTCAACAAGTAGCAACAAGAGCTAGCGCAATAAATACAGCACGAATTAAATAAAGCGTCGTTGGCAAAAATAAATAAAAGTGAAGTCGGCGGGTGTTCCGCTGGCGCGCGACTCCGCTTCAGACGCATTGTTCTTGTGGCGCCCGTGTCGAGTGTAGAGGCGGACTGGCTGGATGTGATCGCAATGCAAGGCGTGACATTATTTTGTGAATAAAGTTGTTTGAATTAGGAATAAATTGTTGCTTTTGTTTTGTTATTTATCTGAGTTTCAAACACTTTATCAGTCGCGAAGTCGCGATCTGAGCCATTCAAAAGTCAAAACTGACAGTCGCGCGCGTCATTCGTAAATCAGTTTGTGCAGCATTGGTTTGCAGTAAAGTTATTGTGTCCGATTTTGGTCATGTCTGTCTGTGACTTATATTACTTACTGATAGTTTTTATGTGTAGGTGTTGGTATTGGTCCTAGATAATAAGTAGATAAAGCATCAGTCAGACCTTTGTTACATTCGGTTTCACACAATATTATAGATGTAGGAGGCCAGGAGTCTTTCCCCACCGGTAGATTTATTAATTTATTTGTACAACGCATCCGCCTGCCCGTTTGGTAATCTAAATGCATCGTCAACGTCAAGGAAGGGCAATTATTTCAGCACTTTATGTTTTCAGAATTTATAATTATTTAGAATACAAGACGAAAACACAGGAAAACGGTGATGGCGCCCGCAACGCACATACGTGTGTTTCGCTAAGCAATGTGGAACAGCCCGGCTTTATTATGTATTATCGTAGCTCCACACATGTATGTCTAACATCTGTATATAACAGAATACACAGATATAATTATTAAAAAAGCGGCCAAGTGCGAGTTCGTACGGTATTAAGATCGAGCAAAAAATTTCGAAAAAAGCATTGTTTTTTAACTTGATTTATATTTTATTATTGTTATTATAGCGGCAATAGAATTACGCTCGCTGACAGACAGACGGACAGTGGAGGCTTGGTAATAGGGTTCGGTTTGGCATCCTTCGGGTACGGAACCGTAATAAGAGGTAATTATCGCGATGCTTCCACTGCTGTGGCAAGATGGTTTCTGCACGTTCGAAATTCGCATTATTGTAACCAATAGTTTTCGAGTTTGATTGGACACTGGTAAAATGCAAAGCAGTTCATTTGAGCTTGTTGTGTTGGCCTTTTCTAACACATCAATAAATTGTTCTTATCATAGAAGGTGCGCCTAAGTTCCTTACTACGAATTTAATTAATAATTAATGGTCCCTAGTGTGTTAATACCGCTAGTAGGGTCTTTTATCATTAGTCTTTTAGTGAAAAGACAATCATGCATGCGTGTCAGTATGTCCTACTGATGAGTTTGACCGTTTTAATCGTACGACTTTAAAATGCTGAGATTATGGAGGCTTCCGAGGTCCATGAAGAAGGCCGATGATATCAACAGAAAATTTCTGACAGTCCGCTGCCGCGTCGTATCTGTAAAAGGCAAACGGCCAATTTCTCACCCCCCTAGGTCCCATCACTCATGGGGAATCACTCGCCAACTTTGTATGTAAGTATATTATTGGTTGTGTATGTATGTGTAGATGTACCGTTACCACACTCGGTGGCACCTCTGCCAATCTCCCGGGGTTATTAGGCGCGACGCCGGTTATGCAATGTACTAAATTGAATTTGCCCCAAAACACGCCACGCGCTTCTAGCGAAATTGCACCCACGAACACCGGTGGCGCGGGCAATTGCGAGAAAGCGCGGGCAACCGGCTGACGAGAAGGGGCGAGCACGAGTACGCGGGCGGCAGAGGCGGGAACAAGTGCGTCATTAGCGTCGAGTGCTACTTGTAACGCGACGCCTGCCGGGCGCGCCGATGAAATTTATCGGGAGTTATATAACTCCTGCAGGCTATGTACGCTTGGTATCCGCCAGTAATTATCAATTAATATAGTAGAATATCTTCACGTCATTAATTTAATGAGAAGCGAAGGATACGGTGGTTTTATAATCGTTGGGTAAGGGCATGAGGGTAGTTTAAACCCGCTCTCATCGACAAGTAGCAGCTCACTTTTAATAAACTGTCAAAACCGAATAGGGCATGTCATCGGACGTCGTTTACGGTAAGACAGATCTTTGAGAGATTTTAATGAAATTGCATCCTCGGTTGGTTTTTGAGAAAATGGCCTTAAAAAATAAGGGAGG
Source organism: Agrochola circellaris (assembly GCA_914767755.1). Lineage (NCBI taxonomy): Eukaryota > Metazoa > Arthropoda > Insecta > Lepidoptera > Noctuidae > Agrochola > Agrochola circellaris. The sequence continues at coordinate 5,448,538 of OU611850.1, read as the reverse complement.
GCAACATACCTCACATCATATGGTTTTAGACAGGTGTTAGACATCTGTCATCATATGGATGGAATCACAAAAATTACCTCTGTAATTCTACTATTTTTATAAACTCTAGTCGGCCAATTAAATAGTAACCTGCGCTTATTTTTTGCAGCACAGAAATGCCAATTACCAAAATTGTTCGGACCTTCGCTTTGTAACTAAGTTTTGACGGTGCAACTGGCATGGCGGGTCGGGCATTCAGTTACTGAACATATCGTTTCATATACAAATGTATATGTTGAGGTGGGTACCGTTTGTCTGCGTACTTTTACCGCTGGCCTGCCTGTAGCCCGTATCATACAAAGCAAATTGAAGGTAAAATGGAGGTTGGGAGGATTATTTACCCCGAGGGGTAAATGCGTCTGACTCTGACTGCGTACCAGCCACTTTTTTCACAAACGACGATGAATAATTTTGAATTTACAGTTTATTTTCTTTATGAAAATCTTTGTAGTGCTCTGCGAGCAATGTATGAAAGAAAAATCAAACTTAAATAGGTTTACATGTTCTGTTCAGAAAATACAATACCGAACCTGAAATCAATAAACGTATTACAATTTCTCCCAAAATGCGGCTTCAATTCAGATACTGCCACTATTATGTACATTTGCTCAACCCGTTAATACCAATATTATGTATGCACGCTACAACTGACAGGCAGTGAACAGGTGATGTGTGAGAACATGTATTGCGGGATATACATAGGTATATCACTATAGCTATGCATAGTATGTGTGCCACTCCATAGCGAGTATCACACGTACGTAGTTGATGCGGGCCTCGTTTGAAAGCCACCAAGGAGATTGGGCACAGAGTTCTATCCCAATTCCCAAGTATATCGATGTAGTCACATAATTAAGCCCCCGGAAACAGATAAGAGTGTTTTGTTTGCAAAAACTGACAGTTTTTCAAGACTGGCGAGGCAAGCAGATGGAGTCAACCTAAGAGTTTTAACTGTTTAGTTACTTTTAAGGTTTGTAATAAAAGAGAACGTACGCTTGTTGTTGATCTGACAACGAACTTACAATTTTACTAAACACATTATCATAATCAAAACTGTCAGTTAAAACTGCAGGTTTGTAACCCGCTTGTGAAATTGTCAAATAATAATTAATTTGACGCGTGGCCAACATCGGAATCAGCACACGTCATAATAGTTGTTGTGTCAGTACCAACAATTTCTGTGACAATTTCACAAATGTGTCAATGTCATTCAACTGCCAAAAAACCTTTGTAGCACTATAAGTATTGCGATTTGCAGTCACTTTGTTTGGAAATGACATTAAATCTTCGCTTCAGCAATTTTGGTGATTTGTGAGCAGTGGTATTTCTGTGTTATAATTGTGTGGGACAACGTCCCGTGCGGTAGGTACTGGCCGGTAGGTAGGTAGGTACGGTCGCGCGGTCACCTGAGTTTGCGCCAGTTTGCGACTTGTCGCGCGCCCGTAAATCGCCCTCGGCATACGATAGGGATGTGGGTATGTGGCCGATTATCGATATCGATAACTTTTCACTAAGTATTCATTTTAAGTTCCCTATTTAAATTTTATAGAAGTAAGTACTTACTTATCTTCCTAAATATTCTAATAAGAAATCGTTTCAAGTCCTCGAAATAAAATAAAATGTTATTGAATAGGTGAAACGGCTCGTAATATTCCATCCACACAAACGTCAATAATTGAAGAGTTAGAACTGAGAAGAAATATTGTTTCAGTAAAAAAATATATAAGTATTGGAAAATACGATATCAGCGGAATTCTTTTACCAGTAGAAACTTAGTAGGTTGGTGAAGTTGAGTGATATCGGTTTAGTTTCAGTTTATAAAAGCTACTGGGATTGATTTCCGTTACACGTGTAGTTTTTCCACTATTTCTCGTTCATAATTTACATAGTTTCGTGAACATTTTTCCCTGAAATACTTTATGAACGTGCTAACTAGCTTTCGCCACGAAAATTATCCCACGGGAACGTACTAACGGGATGAAAACTATCCTATATGTTAATCCAAGTTATAAACTATCTGTGACAAAATTTCATCCAAATTGATCATTTTTTTTACCAGACCAAATATCATGGAAATCTGTTCAGCCATTTTTGCGTGATTGAGTAACAAACCTGTAAACACACAAACATACAAACTGTCACGTTTACAATATTAGTAGAATAGTAGGATTCCAGTTATTACATATGGCATAACCTATCCTATACTATTAAATGAGCAATATTTGTATATATATTTGTAATCACGTTCTCGACGGAGGCGAAAAATTGAACTAGCTAGATCTATTTTCTGGAAAAAATAGTATTTTTCTCTATTTTCACCCGAGCAGAGGTCGGCGGAACAGGTACTTATTATTAATCGCATTCACACAATTTGGGAGTAAAGCTTCGTGCAGACCAACGCGACGCGACGCCGCGACGCGACTCGAACAATACAATTTCTAAGAAAACTTGACGGTATAACAATAACCGGTGTCGCGTCGCGCGACAAGTCGCGCTGGTCTGCACAAAGCTTTAAGTGGAGGGCCAAAATACTATTTGTAAATAATGCTGAATGTTAAGAGCGCTTATCCTAAAAGTTAGCAATGTCGCAAATAACTGTCAAATAATTACCTGATTTGATTAATTTGGCAATATTACTGCAAGTAAAAATTAAATGTGGCTAACTAGTGAACTAAAATATGAATTAAGAAACGCAATAATGAATATCGTAACACCGACTATTTAGTTTTCGATGTAAAAAAAGTATTTTGAAACTTTCCAAATGCCTTTTTTACACCTAAAACGGTTACTGTCATCAAATTCAGTGTTATATTTGGAATTAATTATTAATATTCTAGTTCGCTAGTTAAGTAGCCACATTTCATATTTCCATACAGTAATATTGCCAAATTAATCAAAACAGCGAAATATTTGACATATATTTGCGACGTTGCCCACTTTCAGAATAAACGTTCTTAACTAATGCACCAAATGAATTAATGGTAAGCAGAGCAGTGTGACCATCTTATAATTGGCGAATCTGCCACAGACTGGGCAAGTAATCTGCCAAAATCTGCCACACTTGACACCAAAATTGCCAAAAATATGCCTTCATGGAAACAGAAAAAAAAATACACAACGAATTCAATGAAATTTCTTTAATTAACAAAAACATTTAACAATTTACTTAAAAAACCGTTGAACCTGAAACAGTTTAGTAAAATTAATCATTTAAAACAATCTCTGAAGAATCTGATTATATATTTATCGTTAATATTGTAAAGTACTTACCGATGATTGGCCGCTATACCCAATTATGTTCTTTTTATGTTTCTGAGATGATCCAAGCTCTTTTAAAAAAGATAATCTTGTAATTAATTTACAGTTGCAAGCTTTACAGAACGCAACGTCCTGGTCTTCCTTAGACCTTGACAACCAGGAAGAAAGCAAGGGATCTTGCTCCCACTCAGGTCGATAAGAGCGCTCGTATTTTCTCTTCATAATTAATTATTCGTTACACAGAACCGTACACGATACACATCAAAAGAGAATGAGGTAAAATCAAAAGTAGATTGAAAACCAAATCAATAAAGAAGATAAGAATATGAACACTATTCCAGTTTGATTACTGTTCATAACCATATGACGCACTTGTTTAGAAACAGAATAAGCCGGAAATCCCCGTATAATTTGGCCATGAAACAGAAGTTACCAAATCGATAAAATCATTTTTGTCATATAAATATTTATAAAACCAGCACGCGTAGCATGAGCACCGTAGAAACGGGTTACGAGTTACGGGTTACGGGTTACGAAAGAAACGCGTGCTGATGTAATTACTTTAAAAAAATATGAATTCATAGAAAATTCAAATGAACTAATGTGAATTTTCTTGAAATCTTTTAAATCTGCCGAAATCTGCCACTTTTGTAAATCGTCAGCATGATCTGCCATATACAAAATTTTGGAGCGAAATCTGCCAATGGCAGAAATCTGCCACAAATGGTCACACTGAAGCAGAGGAAAGTAGAAATATGTAGACAAAGTGTAGTCTATGCTGAACTATTTACATCACAAATCATCTTTATATATTTTTTTGCTCAAATACAATACAAGCATCATCATTAGAGGACTCACGCGAATCACGCTATCATAATACCATGCAGACCATGCAATACATTGAATATCTGAATAAAATATAATAAATACTCTTCAATGTCAGACAAACGACTTTTATCGAACCAAACTCTAACTCCGAAAGTCCGAACACGAGTCCGACAAATCCGGAATTCCTGATATCGACGAACTGTGAACATATTATGCACACAACTCCATTGTGGATTTCAAGGGGATTTTCGCTGTCACAATCAACAAAGCGTCGCTTTTCGATGAGATATGTCCTTTATGTGGGCAGGGACCTTCCGAATGCGAAGTCTGACATCTGGGGACCCGCAGGAGTATTATAATGTGTGAAGACGAAGATCTTCATAGATCATTGTAGTGTTTAGCCCATTGTTATTAATGGGTTAGGTGACACAGTACATAGATGCTATTTTGGGTTACTGATTAAAGCTAGCTTAAAATAGTTGGTCGAAGGTCAAAGACTACAACTTAATTTTCATTTAAGTTATATGTAAGTCTTTATGGAATTTATTAAAAGACGAAGTTATTGTAGTTTAATTTCCAAGGAGGCTTTACAAAAAGTAAGAGTGAGTGATAAGAAGGTTCAAGTAGTTTGCTGAGTAGAGAGGTAACGTTCAATAATTCAGTCTTATAATGAAAGCCAAAATACAAGATGAGCATATCAAGATCAAAACCAACATACAAGATTCGTAGCTACTGCGAAGATTCTGTTAACCTCATTAGGGATCGTAAGTTTCTTAAGCGTAACGCTGTGTACATACAGCGTCTGTCAGAATACTGTACATATAATATACATATGGCAGACGTTATGTATAGTTGATGTAATATTAAATATCTGGTACAACACAAGTTTGTAGCGCCGTCGCACGTACCACACGTAAGTACGGGACGGGATACAGTGCTCAGTTGTGCAGGGCTGTGCCAAGATAGATAATGTATTCAACTTTTCTTTTTAATAAAATATCAGACAATCTACCCCTGGGATAGAACCAGACCAGAGGAGTGTTCTGGGATAAAATTAAATGAAATAGTTTATTCTCTAAAGCAAGTCCAAAAACATCGCATGTGCAAAAGTTGCCACTTAATAATGATTTAAGTATATTTTGTGTGGTTTCAACCACAGAAAACATAAGAAATGAAGTCTGATACTAGGTTAGTCACTAACCACACAAAAAAGAAGAAAGAACATGAGGAATATTATGTTTTTTACGTGGCCATATTAAGCACTGTTTTTAAGAACTTTAAGGTGACTTCCCCTAACCTTGGGTCAGAGTGTATGTTGTGTTAGAAATCAGTTCATAAAATATAGCAACAGGTGGAATTCGGACTCTTGACCTCTCGATCGTCTCGCCCAAGGTTTAGCCATGTTTAGGGTGATCTGTTGTTGTTACTTATTTATTTCTTCATTTATGCAATGTCGCCCATGGGCATGTATGTGCCCGCCCGTATTTTTCTGAATATTCATGACAAATTATGGAAAATTAACTTTAAAACGGGGGCGGGGGGGGGTGTTATCTTTATTTTTTTTCATCATTTCTTATTTATTTTTGTCGATATCCCGCTATGATTTTATGGACAGACACTTGTGTTTTTTAAAATAAATAGGTACTAATGTTTTTAGAAAAAAATGTCTTCACCTCCGTTTCTTTTTCATAGCCGAGAAATAAATAAAAAATAGGGGCGGGCACATATTACTCTTATAATCAAAGAATTACCATATACCTGTACCTAACCTATAAATGTAAGGCTCATTTCTACCTCTGAACTGGACTAAAACATTTTTTTTATTTGGACAAATACATGATCTTTATCTATTTATCTTAGTCTCATCCCAGCTTTATTATCTAAATTAGTATATAATTACATAAAACCAACTTACAAATAAAACAAATAAAAAACTATAATTTCGTAATTAGTCAACGAACCTCAGCGACGCGTCAGCCCTAAGTTAGCACATAGCGGAGCGTCATGCATATAAGCATGGCGCTACTGGCATAATCACCTGTTCTCTCAATTTCCCGAACCGCCAGAGTAAACCTGAGCAAACAAACCACAACATCATCAAACGAAGGTTTTCAATAACAAGGTAAGTACTTTGCCTCTCCGTTCTCTAACGCTTGCACGCTAATAATCGTAAATTAAACACTTATAGATCTTTTTATCAGGTATTTAGGCTACAAAAGAACATTATAGAAACACCTAATAATAAAAATGTTGCAGCCACAGCAAGCAGTCTGCAATACTTTAAAAAAAAAAACTCAACGGGGAAGCTCTTGGCGTGCATTTCACTTGATGGTAAGTGATGATTAGGTGGAAATGAGCTTCACCCGTTTTCCTCAACCACAAAGGAACTGTCTATCTTACCTCTAACTGCCGAAACACTAAAATGCTGTTTACATTGTTGTTATGACGATAGACTTAGATAAGATGGTGGTAGCTAGCCGGGAGGACAGAACAAGACCTACCACCTACTAAACCGAGCAGAAAATTTCCCCCACTGGGAAACTTCTGGACCTGTGGGTCTGAGACAGGTGGTCTAGCCACTAGACCACAGAAGCGGGTACTTTCTTGGGAAGAAAGTAGAGCATACCTACTGCATAAGTACATCGTAAAATAAATTATCGAATGCCCATTTATGTCAAAAACTTGAAACTACAAATCGCATAAAATGTAAAAAGACTAGACTGCGATTAATGACTGGTGACTAAGCATGACTTTGATTGAAGAAGTCATACTCAATCAGCCAAAAATATTCAATTATAATGCGAAATTAAAGTATCTTGTCGCCTGTCGGTCAACCGAGTCTCTGCTTCTCCCAATTTGATGCGAAACCAATATTAAAATTTAAAACTAACTTGATATAAAAAATAACAACATTTATAAATACAGTGACAGCCCTATGCTAAGTACATAGTGTCGGGTGTATGTACTTATGTAGGTGTAACGCCGCCGACAGAATCACCTGGTCTCGCAATTTTACGACCAGCCCCGCCGCTTCCACCGCCTTTCACGAGCGTAGAGCTGTGGTTAAGTTTATCGATATCCGGGATTGGGAATTGCAATTTAATATTTTATATACTTAGCTTTTTACTCTGATTTTGAAGAAATTGAAGCCTGAATGCTATGTGGGATAACCAAATTGTAATCACAAAAAAAATACAGAAAGAATATTCTGCATTATTTTACATGAAGCTGGAAAAAAGCCCACGTATTTCATATTTCATTTCTCAGAAGGCCCATTCGAACTTAAAAAAATAACAAAAACATAATTTGCCCAAAATGCCAAATTATTCGTGTAATAAACTGTTATTTTATTAGCTTTCTACTATACTTACATGAACAAAAACATCAACGAAAATCCCAGTTAAACATCTAAAATCAATTCCATAGACAATCGATAACACCAATACACAATTAGGACCCCATCCCTCCTCTTCAAGTGTGCTCGGGCCTGTGTCCCGGGCGCGCGGCGGCGATGGAATTAAATCGCACGCACGACACTTCCGCCCCCCTGCCCCGTCGCGTCGCCACCCCCCTCATGGCGCTGTTGCTCCCGCCGCGGGCAGGGTTGGCACACGGTGGAAATAATATTTTTTATGGAGTAAGTTTTTTAGGACGGTATCTTTTTTGATGAAGATAACTTTAATGCAAATCTTCAAATGGGATTATCAATGCTGAGTATAAAGTATGTGGAACTGGAATCAGGAAATTATCGTGTGAAGTTATGGATCTTAGCAATAAAAAGGGTTTAACTGTAGTCCGCGCGCGACTGGTAATTACCACCTGAGTTATGTGAGACGGGAGAGGGCGCCGTTGACAAAATTGGCCGACTGAGTTAGCTTGGCCTTTGTTTAACTCCCCCGTCTCACCGCTCACATACCTCTGGCGGTGACTAGCAATCGTGCGCGGACTATAAGCCACATTTCAGCTTATGCTGTCGTAAAATGTGACTAAAAGATTTCATTCAAGATAATGGGCAGTTAGTGCCTTCCCAGCTGTACTAATAATCACCAATTACCTGCCAAGCTTGAGTATGGTTATTGGTGAACAGTCACGAGCGCTAATACGTCTCCACTTAGCAAAATTCAAAAGCGATTTTCTCATGGAATAACTACTACAACTTTGAGATAAGACCTATTTCATATTAGTGTGGGTTCCAAAATACTGTTCGTTACAACATAAAATTACAATCAACACAGTAGGAGAAAATCACTTTTAAAAGTTGCAGTGTTTACATATTACACTGTACCGTGACGTCACAAATCAGCTCCTTAGGTAGTTTTAGGTTTAAGTTAAAAATGGGCGTCCCGGGACTCCCAGGCCCATTTTAACAGGAACCTGCTGAAACAAGCACGTATTTTCAAACTAAACAAAATAATAATAGTTTTCAAATACCATTTTGGGCAGCCCTGTTCGCTGCCGGGGGCAAACCACGCGGGGACTCAAGTCGAGGTGACTGATGCTCGAGGCACATGTGTACACGGCCGCGTCACTTAGCTTACGTCATCTTATTACCTACACACCGCCTTAGTTTTTCCTAATACATAAACCCTTTTCGCGTTCTGCGCGCCTGGTACTTTTGATTAGAAACTGTATTGTATATTGGCATTAGAAAAAAATAACGTTGTTTTGAGTAAGAAATAGCGAGTGGTATTATTATAGTTATGCGATATTATATCTACTTAGCTCATTTATTGAGCCGTTCGGGGTTTGAAAAAGTTGGTTGTCCTATTGATTTAGATAGTGATGTTCACTAGGGCCATCCCCAAGCATTTGTCTTGATCGAGGGTTGGCTCTATTTTACGGAGCACTGCCGTCTTTTTAGCACTGCCGTTTAACGTGGCAATGCTGCAATGCTGCCAGCCTTTTGAAAACGTTTCCCAATTATGTGATTAACTTTTTTTAAATATAATCTCATTATTTATTCACTCGTCACTATCCATACATTACCAACCAGCCGTTCCTCATAAATAGAGAAATCTACGATTGTTTTCCCGTTCTTATTTTAATAAAAAACCCGGAAGGACTTTCTATGGGCTTCATCCAGTGGTGTCAAATGAAAACTTATGCAGTTATGCGCTCAAGTTTTGTTCTATTAGCCAATACTTTATCATTATATTAGTTATTATTTTGTAATCAGCACAATATAATACGCGACCATTTTGGCCTTCTAAATAAAACACGATAAGCTATTTAACTATTGTGTATAAGTTTGGTACAAGAAGATGATGATAACTGGTTTGGTTGCGTCACATTTTCTACAAAGACAAAACGCGATTTTTGAAAATGACACTCCTTATTTACTTGTGCGCCTAGTACATTTTTGAAAAGTGTTGGGTATACCGAAATGTGGGTGTAGCGAATTGAATACGCTATCGCGCGGGGCCGTGTCTTCTAAATAATTTGTATTTCGCCATTTATTCGTTGATAAATACATGACATAGTTTTATTTGTGTTGTATTTTTTACGGAAGTATATAATACTTAAGCTAGTTTTTTTGTAAGCAGAACAACTCTGTAATCATGTATTACATTAGGTTTATAAGGATAACCACGGGGTTTCTGGTTGGTTCTTCGTACCTACCCAAATTCTGACTTTCCTAGTATAAGTACCTGAACATGGTTTCATGATTATAAGTGATCAAACGAACTTACCTGTTGTGAAGTTCGATCATTATTATACGAAGGGCTTCGTTCGAAGATATAACATTTACCATGCAGCGTCGATACGCTCGTCGACAACCAAACGCATATTTAGAGCTGAAAGCAAAAACTAAACGCACAAGTGTAGCTATTCCGCTCTATACGTCATCTGTCATTATTTTTAGAGTAAGAAGAGTCTCAATTTTTCTGGGGTAGGGTAGGGAGGGTTCCTTATATCTTCGAACGAAGCCCTTCGTATAATAATGATCGAACTTCACAACAGGTAAGTTCGTTTGATCACTTATTATACTTCAGGCTTCGTTCTCGATATAACATTTACCATGCAGATGTTAAGAGTTTATGAGGAAAATTGAGATTCCAAAGAAATTATAAATAAATAGTATTTCAATAACAAATTAAAATCTTTTAGTTTTTAGACACAAATGACATAATAAAATAATAGATAAACAGTCTCATTCATCTTAGTATTAAACTTATTTCCCAACTTAGAAACAAGTTTTAATCAATTTACCCTATTAGACGAACAATCAAATTATTCATCTTAATATTGAACTTCTTGTCTAATTTAGTTTTATATTTTGTAAGGCACGTAATAATTATACGTAATATTCATAATACTTAATCAAGTATTTTGTTCAGCATTAAGCACAGCCTGAGCAAATCCGTTTGAATTTGCCAATTATAAAATCTAGCGAAAGGTGGAAGACCAATTGTTTCCAGCCTGCTGTTTGCCTTATTACATCTAATACAACCTTAGCGTTAGTAGTGGATGTCGAGGCATGTCTAGTACATGTCCTGAAAAATACTATTATCTGTGATGCAAACAGAGAGAAGGTATATTTACCAAAATGATTGAAATTAGATAATAGAGATGGTGATGGTAGAGGTAGAAACTGTTTGTGGGGCTTATACAATGAAAGTATTAAGTGAGTAATACTTCCCCTAATGCTCTGAGTACAGTTAATTTTTATCACGTAATGTACTAGCTGGACAAATTTCGGTCTGTTCAAAGAAAGGTAAAAATAGGTTCGGTTGGCTTCAACCGAGAACAGATGTTCTAATAGCATCTGTAATAGAAATGTGCATGATTTATTGTGTTGTTAGGTATTTTAATAAGAGACAAAGTCTGTGCTCTTTCGACTGTAGCCTTTTTTTTATTTTTTTTCAGTGAAAAATGTCAGTTTGTCAAAGTTTTTTTTTTTTTTTTTTTTTTTTTAATCATTTTATATTTTACTTGGGGTACCAACTAGTTTAATACTTGCCCCCAGGTGGTTTGTTTTTATAGAAACCTTGAAGTAGCCTCTTGATGCTCATCTCTTGGTGGTCATCACCCCCATTTTGAGTCTATTATTAAAGCAACAGCTGACTTATGTAAATTTAAAAACCCCATAAGGCCTTAAATAGAATAGCTAGGTTACAAAAAAACATACATAATAATTATTGGTATAGATGGTGTAATTGTATCTATAGGTAAGTACTTTGTTTTTGCCAAAGGGCCCACCATAATTTGTATGTCATTTTGTTGTATCTTAAATTCAAATTCAAATTCAAATTCATTTATTTGCCAGAATGTAGGTATACAAATGTATGATCTTAAAACTATAATGGCCCCTTTACATTCTACCATTACTTATGGTGTGCAAATCTTTAATTTTAACCTATACAATTACATTCCTTTAGTTATAAGGTCCAATAAAAACAGAAAGTAAAATAAAATTATAGACAGTAACAACAGATAACAAACAATGTCTCATGCACAATAAGTCTATAAGGAACAAATTAATTAATAGATGTCAAATTATACCTATAATCTATATTATTCAGCAGATCTCAGTTTAATAAAAATGTCAGATAATAAATATAAATGTCATTATAAATTGTAATTGATAATGTCATAAATAGTATAATGTCACAGTGGTAATATATTAAAATTTGAACATTAATAAATTATTATACGGTATATTACCATTCCAATTACTCTAGTTACCAATATCATTTATCTTAGTTCCCTTCTCCGCGATCTGACATGTATTCACTAAGATTGTAAAAGCATTTTTCTCTTAACCATTGTGTTAACTTTTTTTTAAACATTGTCAAAGGTAAATCTTTAAAAGCGTCCGGTAATTTGTTATAAACCTTTACAGCATTTATGTACGAGTTCCTCTTAAACAATTCGAGCCTGCATTGCGGTAAACAGAGCTCATGTTTAAATTTCTTTTTATTTCTAGGAGCTACATTTCGTTTAGTTACATCTTTGTATTTAGTGAAATATTCAGGATGTTTTTGTACAAATAGGCATAATTCTCTAATGTACATACACGCTAATGGCAGAATATTGTACTTTTTAAACAAGGGTTTACAACTATCCATATACCAGGCTCCAGAGATTGCACGTACACATTTTTTTTGAACTAGAAACGCTTTTGTAATATCCACCGAATTACCCCACAACAAGAGACCATAAGCGAGTACGGACGACACGTATCCGTGATATGCACAAAGAGCAGCTTCTGTTGATACCGTGACTCTCAATCTTTTTATTGCGTAGACAAATCTGTCGAGTTTATCACAAACGTAATCGACGTGTGTTTTCCAGTCGCAATTCTGATCCAACATTATACCCAGAAATTTTGTATTTGCAACTTGTTCGATAATAGTCTTATTATATTTAACATTTAACGTCAATGGATTTCTTTTATGGGTTTGGAATTGAATCATTTTAGTTTTCTCCATATTAATTTGTAAGTTGTTAGAATGTAGCCAGTGTATTATGTTGTCAATTGCTTTGTTTATGTCTTGTTCATACGTGTCTGCATTTTCACATTTCACAATGAGAGTTGTGTCATCGGCAAACAAGATCGTGTTATGGCAAGTGATATTTGGTAAATCATTAATATAAATGAGGAATAAGAAAGGTCCCACTACAGTGCCCTGTGGCACTCCAAAATTATTTCGTCGATATTTACTTCTATTCACAACTTTTTTGTTATTATGTATTTTAGAGATTTCCACACATTGTTTTCTGTCATTTAGGTAGTCTCTCAACCAGTCGTTCGCTTTGCCTCTTATTCCATATTTTTCAAGTTTGTGTAAGAGCAACTTGTGGTCCACGAAATCGAACGCCTTACTCATGTCTAGGAAAATCGCAGCAACTGGGAAGCCATCATTTATAGCCTGTGTGATAATTTTGATCAAATTGAAACATGCCAATGAAGTGGTACTATTTTGTCTAAACCCAAATTGCTCATCTTTAAGTATCCGAAAACTTGTTGTAAAGTCTTGAAGCCTAATTAGCATAATTTTCTCAAAGATTTTTGACATAATTGGTATTAGCGTCACTGGCCTATAATTATTCATGTCAGTTTTTTGTCCTTTTTTAAAAAGTGGCCTAATTACAGATTTTTTCAATATGTGTGGAAAAGTCCCTTCCTCAAAAGATAAGTTTATTAAATAACACAGCGGTTGACATATGTATGGTGCGCATAATTTAATTACATTGGTGGTTATGTCATCTACTCCTGCTGCGTTTGTGTTATTAAGATTTTTAATTGTTCGAAATATTTCCATCGCATCAGTAGGTTTAAGGAATATTGTATGTTCGTTATCGGTATTGATAGTTTTGTTTATCTCGTCTATATTATATTTAAAATTCTTGCTATTTGTCAATTGTATATAAAACTCATTAAATTTGTCACTTATCTCCTTTGGGTCTTCATATGTCCGATTATTGTTGATTATACTGTCAATTTGTGTTATCGTAGTAATGTCACCAATGTTTTCATTGATTACTGCCCATGTGGCTTTACATTTATTTTTATTAGCCACGCCTTCCTGATAATATCCCGATGGACATGTAGAGGGTGGTTCTGTCAGGTTTATGACGGCCAGTATGGCATAACTATAATGCCTGTCGCTTTATCTTTTCTATTTTTTGGTAAACATCTTAATAATATACTAAATGGGCATAAAAAGAAGAAAAAAGAAAAGGAAGAAAATGTCGTTCGTCCAAGATACGGTAAAAGCATCTATATTCGATGCATCCGGGCCGGTTTTTCAGGAAATGTTTTCATTTTTCATTAATTCTTGAAGCAAAAGTCAATTCCTATCAGGTTCAAAAAACTGAGTTACAATGTACTGGAATGTGGAGGTATTCATTTCTCACTTTATGTCAGGATTGGCTGTACCTATGTGATTTTTCACCTGCTTCATTATTATCCCTCGATTATATGTAAGAAGCAAATAGTCAAATTTGTCTATCTTCACACCAAATAGCCAATATGCTTCTGGCAGAGTTATTTAAATGTACTGAATACCTCCCATTTGCTTGTTATATGATATGGCAGTCTTATTATCAACATGTAACAATATGTACAATATAATTATATATATATATTACTATTTTTTTTTTTTTTTTTTTTTTTTTAAACAATAATTTTTAAGGCTTAAAATATGTTGAGTAGTTCTAGATACCTACTTAAAATTTTTCACTCTCTTTCCAGAACCCATGAACCATATTATCATTACAAACGGTCCCCCCCCCACTTCTTGACACATCTGTAATTATTTCCTAATCATATTTTGAGTATGCTATACTTTTGTGTAAACTATTGATATTATCAGCCCACTGCTGTAGGTCTAGTTTAATATCTGGGTGATTGATAATCGTTTTATCTTAACTTCTCTTTACTTTAAAGTAAACCATAATATTTATGGTTATAAGGTATATTGAATGCACTAGGAAGTGGTGAGGGGTGGGCGTTTTGGGGGACTGTCTTATGTAATTTTGACGTTCGAAAAGTGCTGATTCTCAGACTAGTTTGAATAAATGACTTTTGAATTTTGAATGTTCCAATAGTTTTGTGTAAAGCCAAACATATGTATTTGCCAGGCATGTGGCAGTCAATGTTCCTATTAACTGAGCAAGGTCTCTAATAATACTACAACACTGTTTTTTCAAATATTTTTCAATGGATTTTTGTTTTACAAAACCTAAAAACTGACAGGCCTGTGATGGCCTAATTATACTATTTTCATAATTTATAACAAATCTGGAATTTTTGGGAAATAGCAATTGTTTCAATAACATCTTTCAAACATGTTTACAATCAGAACCAATGCACAAGAGGTCATCAAAGAAATATTGTACTGATTTGTGACCTATAGATTATTAAATTATGTAACCACTACTCTCATAATCTTAGAGAACACAAAGGTGCGGGACACAAGACATATGGGAATTTAATTAATTCGTATAATTTATCATACTGAAGCCATCAATACTTCTTGTGACCTGGATTAATATTTACCAATAAATATAAATCTTTCAAATCAATAAATTGTCCTGAAGGAATTAGAATTACTGCAGTTCTGTGATATTCCATTTTAAAATGGCATGTACCTATATTAGAATAAATATTTTGCTACCATTCAGTTTTGGAAACAAAACAATTAATATATGAATTGGTTTTCACATGGTGTGCAAGGAGAAATCGCACCTAATGCCAGAAAATTAATAATGGCTGTATGCATACATAATAATATCAGGATCATTTAAAGTATCATTGTATAATGACTTTTAGATTGTGACTGATCAGGTGTATCAGTAAAAGGTATTGAGTTACCGTTGACATGTTTCAATATTGAAACATTGTCATAGATGCTTAGCCAACAAGGTAAAAAATTATTTAATCTTCTAGCATGACTAACCTCTAGTATCGAGCACGAGTCTTGTCCTTGCTTGATATGAGGACTGTGGTTTCTTGTATCCCGGCTTCAAATTTGTCCTCTGTTGGTTGTAACGAAGTGAACCACTCAAGTTTCCCTGATGGTTGTGGTAAAAGTAGTTGGGTTTTTTAAAAATTGGCCTGTTCTTTGGCAAACTTGTAAGACTCTTTATCTTTTTAGATAGGTTGTTACCATAAAGGTAAGATAGAGTGTTGTTACCATAAAAGTAAGATAGAGCATTGTTACCATAAAGGTGATCATCTCTGTAAGTCGGTTAACATCCTTCCAGCGTCACTGAGCTGAGAGATCTCTATCATTATTGTTGTTGATTAACATTGATAATGCATCACCTAAAATGGTGAATCCCTTCTTCAAGATGGAATTCCAAATACAGGCTAAGTTGTTGTTTATTGCTCTTATAAATGCATCAAATCCCATAATGCTTGTAACACTTCCAGGGATAGAATATTAGTAGGCTCTGTGTCTAGCACAGGTGCTGGGTCAGGATCAGGTAGAGCTTCAGTTACAGTCATGGCTGTATTAGTGTTATCCTGGTTTGTGTCAAATGAAACCGGTGATTCGACAGTCATCAAGTACCTAGGTACCTAGTTCAATAACTATTTCTTTTGGTTCATCATTTTAGCGGTATGCAAAAACATAGAATTGACCCTGATGATGTACCATAATATACATACCTAAGCGTAGCCTCTCAGAATACACCATTAAAATAGGTGAATGATAAAACTCGTGCGTTTATCTCGTAAACGCCCCGAATTATTTGTTCGCGTCAATGCATCTCGTACATTACCCGCGTGGTAAAATAATTATCGTATATAAGCCATGTGAAACACGTTTTACTGTATAAAACGTTTAAAACAATGATACAACTCGTGCGTTTATCTCGTAAACGCCCCGAATTATTATTTCGCGTCAATGCATCTCGTACATTACCCGCGTGGTACAATAAATATTGTATAGATATAAGCCATGTGAAAGACGTTTTACTGTATAAAACAATGATAAAACTCGTGCGTTTATCTCGTAAACGCCCCGAATTATTATTTCGCGTCAATGCATCTCGTACATTACCCGCGTGTTACAATAAATATCGTATTTAAACTCTGTGATACACGTTTTCACTGTATAAAACGTTTAAAACAATTGTTTTATCTGGTGTAGAAAAAAGAGGACGACTCTGATGAATCGGTGTTGTACCGGTGTCGTTTCATGTCTTCGGATTTTCTGAAGATAATACTCTTTTCCATGTTTTCGTTTCGGCATGATAACTTATGCCAACTTTTAAACACACTTTATACTAGTTTTAAACACTTTTAATAATATTTTTTGGGAATTACAGCGTACTGGTTGCCGCGCAAACGTAAAGAATGACAGATGACGTATAGAGCGGAATAGCTACACTTGTGCGTTTAGTTTTTGCTTTCAGCTCTAAATATGCGTTTGGTTGTCGACGAGCGTATCGACGCTGCATGGTAAATGTTATATCGAGAACGAAGCCTGAAGTATAATTAAATTAAAACTATTGAATCTTTCAAACTGTTAGCATTAATCACCTAATTTTTCTGGTATTATAGATACCTATTTCATCTCCACTTCCTGGGAAATCTCTTTAGTATTGTCTAGTTTTGTTTTTGCCCTGTATTTCTCCCTAAATTACTCAACTCACGGAGAAAGCCAAGTGACGGATGCCTCGGGCTCCAGATGTAGGTAGATTAGGTTAATATGTCTAGCTATCACACTAATAAACGTAGATCTACTAATGTAGGACTGTAGGCACTATGTATGTATAAGTACTTTGTATGGGAGAAATATTCTAAGATACTTATACCTTTTTCTACCACGATTTCGAGTAGGTAACCTATAGTAGAAAACCTCAGTGAAGTGAAAAGAAAAACCTCACAACTTACATTACCTACTTATAAAAAATAACAATATTCTTTACACAGGTTTCCCAGCATTTTGTGTCAGAAACTGTAGATGATAAACACTTGCTTACAGGATCACTAATTCAATAGTCTGTGAGTAGCGCGGGACGTGCCTTATCGATAGTATCGATACGTGTCGATGTTCATGACACAACACTGGTTCGAACATTATTAGTGACGGTTAGTGCTCTGTTCTTAGCGTTGATGCAGGTACACTTATTTTAAAGCAGAACTAAGGCGCGGGACATACACAAGGTCACAAGTGTCGAGTGGCGCGGGCCTGTCGTGGTAGTGGTGACGGTTTGGCGCGGGCGTTGAGCCGTCCGTTTCATATTTCATACAAAATGTATAGGAACGACGTGGCATGGAACATACGTGGCCACGCCCGCCCGCGCCACTCGCGACTTGTGTATGTCCCGCGCCTTACACTTCATTTCGTTTTTCAACTTTTTATAAGACATAGGTGCTTATACAGGGTGTCAGGGACATCGGCGCGAAAACTATTACCATGAATTCAGTAGGTAGGTACATGATTCTGAAATATTACGTGAATTTATTTTAAAAAAAAAACAGCTGGTTCATACAAAAGTGCAATACCTATGCAGTCAAATTGTATGAAACAGCTGTTATTTTTTAAAATATCCGTTGAAAATTTTCAATGCCGGGGGGTTTAGAATCATGTACTGAAACCATGGTAACAGGCTTCACGTCGATGTCCTTGCCACCCTGTATAGTATTGTCATAAACAAAAGAATAGCTCATGTTATAGTGGTGAAAGTCCAGTCACCAAGGGGGTGAAGGGGGAAGGTACTAAATAATGCCCCGAACGTACACATTTGCACTTTTCACTCTTATGCCCTTAGTAATAAGGTTGAAAAGAGGTTCACCGCCAGTATCCGCGATGAAACATTTAAGTACCTACCGCTACTCGTGGCAGCTATTTAATGCACTATAGATAGATAAATCATTTATGTAGTGCACACAGAAGATAAAGCACAACACACAACAGCACAATTAAATGATAACAAATTAAATGAATAAAATTAATTACAAGGTGACAATATTAAATCTACCTAGCCTTTTCCCAACTATGTTGGCTTCCAGTCTAACCGGATGCAGCCAGTATTTTTCATTATTTTTTTATTTTTTATATAGGTATTGGCATTGTGATGTTCCCTAGTTTCCCAGACAGAAATTTCATAGAATTTCGTTTCGCAGCATGTGTCCTTAAATTTTCATGTCGAATATTATTGTTTTAACGCCTATTTACTTATTTGAATGAAACATATTTCACAGAAACAAAATTCAATGAATTTTATGGTCACATTTTTTTATTTATCAAACAGTAGAATTATTTTATTACGAATATTGTTTGTTCGGTGTATTTTTCCATGGTATCTATTTTATTTCAACGAAACTGTAAAAATAGACGTTATGCCGTTAAATAAATATGCTATCCATATTTTTTTGTAATTACATAAATAAACACGTAGATAAGTTGGCAATTTCATTATCATGATCATGTGTACGAATAGCACTATCCTTATTTTACAACGGAAAAGTGATGGTTTTAACACGTCATAGTAAGGCCCCTGAACAGTTCAATCAATCAACTCTGCTAATCAAAGCTGTATTGGACAACAAACGAATGCAATATAATATTTAAATAGGTAAAAAAGTCTTCAATCTTCTAACTATGTTACGAGCACGATCTAGTAATATAACTATCAGGGCACTCCGACCAAATAGGTTAGGTTAGAACTGTGACCAACTACGCGTGAGCCGATCAAGCGAAGCGAGCGGTGCCGCGGCAGCGGCCGGCGAGCGCTACGGCGAAATTGGTCGCAGTAACAAAATTAGGGCACTCCGACAGTAATTATATTATGAACCGCTTTCTTAATTATAACCATACTACGATTTATAGTGAATTATAAAATTGTCCAAGTAAAACCAAGTCCAAGTAGTAGTAGGTTTTTGTGAACGCGGTGTTGTAACTGTAAAGGATATGTATGCATTTTGTCAAAGGTTTGATGAGGATTGAAACGTTTAGCAACTGTCACTCGATAAATGTTTTTCTTGGTAATAAGTTTTTTATTAACCAAACAATATGAGGATAAAGAAGATTTGATTTATTATTCTATGATATGAATATCGAAACATAACATTTTATTTGTAACAAAAATCAATGATTCCATTTTTTTCAAAATTAATATTCTGCGTGTTGATTATTCTATGTAATGATAATATGAGTTTTTTTTTATGTAAAACGAAAAAAAAGAACTATTATAATTATTATTAATTAAACAGATATTTGAAGTGACTACCGATAGATATTACCGGCAGTTGCTGACCATAAAAAAACTCATAAAATTACTTAGGTTTTTTTTTGATCTTGTTTACCTCGATATCGATACCCATCACGTCTGCGGAGTTTCGCTAGCTAATATATTTTGACCTTTTGTTTTTTTTTTTGAGGTTTGGAAATTATTAAATAACTTCTCCCGCTCTGGGCGGAGCGGGAGGGCGTGTCAGACTTTTACTGACTAAAACCCACCCGTGTTCCTTCCGTTGCCTGTGTGCCGGGGTCGCGATATCCCTTTCGGACAAACTCGCAACCCCGGCAGGCATTGGGCCTTCCCGTCAGTTGGTGCTGACATCTCTTTGAGGCGCGCGTGGAACACAACGCGCCGTCGACCCGGGCCTGGTCCCTATCGGACGGCGAGCTATATATGTATATATTTTGACCCTGTATGTTGATACTCGTATAAGCAAAAGGAACACGTTAAATTGCTAGCTCATTCTTTGGACATAACCTTCCTTCTGCCACAGAATAATACAGATGGGACACTCCGCAAAATCATTTAAATAAAAAGCGACTCTTGCTACGTCACAATAAAGTGCAATTCAGGTCGCACAGCGTTAATTACCTACAGTTATATTCACCTAGAAGTAGAGATGTAAAGAACTCGAGTCTTTTGAGTCCTAAATTTTAGGCTCAGCTGACAAATTGCACAGCTCGACTCGTTACAACAACACCCCCAGACTAGAACACTTAAGTCTACATAGAGACTCGAGCGCAACATGGCGCTCAGGTCTTGATTCGAGCTCGAGTCGTTTCACGCGACGAGTCGCGCTCAAGTTCTTTTCCATTTGGAGTTCCTTTATAAATAAATAGGGAATAAAATATAAGTTGGAATAAAAATAATACAGGAAGTCGCGGGAAATAGCTAGTGTCAAATAATCTTTCCTATTAAAATAAAATAACAAACAATAAAAATTGATCCGTACCGACATAATAAATAGTGTCACGTTTTTATCCCTCTTGGGGTACACACAGAACCTAATAATGCCATGCCTAAAGGTCACATTTAGCATGTTGCCACATGAACTATGTCTATGTATTTTTAAATAAATCAACCTTGATACGCTCAAGACTCGATACACTCGAGCTCTTTTTAAGACGCGAGTTCTTTTTGCGACGTGAGCTTGTTTTTAAGACTCGAGCTCTTTTTGAAATACGAGTTCTATTTTGGCGCTCGAGTTTTCGAGAAAGGACTGCAGATCGGCTCGACTCAAGGCTCTGAGTTTTGTTAGTACACCGAGTCTTGTAAAATTGAGCCGAGTCTATCGAATTAAGACTCAAAGACTCGAGTTCTTTACATCTCTACCTAGAAGTTGCCTCTCTTTCTATCGCGTAACTCTAAGACGGGCCCGCCGCGTACTTGTAGCTTCACACCTAAACTGTGGAGTGTCCCATAGTCCCATTCTGTATTAATTTGTGCTTCTGCTGAATAGGGTGTGAATATTTGAATACGGAATCACATGACCACGGTTTTCTTTAATAATAATAATAATAAATACATTTTCTGTGTGTCTGTGGTACTGTAATGTACTTCCGGGGATCAAATAAATCATTTCTGTTACTGTCTGATTTTCTCCATTGACCTAAATGCATCTCAGATACTGATTAATCGACTTAAAGCGATTGAAAACCATTAAAAATGCTTTAGTTTCAGTGGCACAGTGAATATAAACCGTTAAACCTAGTGGAGTGTGTATATCTGACGTTTTGCCGCGCTGTTAAACGTCAGAGTATCGGGACGGTGGACTATTGTCACTCCCCCGGTCAGGGGTGGCGCAGTTCGATATTGAAAAAAAAAAAAACTGATATTTTACTTAATGGTTGAAATTGAAAAAAAATCTTTGATATTGTATAAAAATCTTTGATATTGTATAAAATCTTTGATATTGGATAAAAATCTTTGATATTGTTTAAAAATCTTTGATATTGTATAAAAATGACGTTTAAACGGCATTCATTCGGCAAGACTGCCTAATTGGACTAGTGGTCGCAAGCGCTACAGCACGATGAGCACGATGTCCTGGGATCGACCAGGTCGGGCAATGTGTTATTGGGTTTTACCATCAGAAATTTCTCAGTAGCCAAATCCAAGCTCCCGGTTAGCTTGGATTTGTGTCCGGTTGATGGCAATAGGCTCGCCCCCTTTTACATGGGATATAGACATAACTGGCGAAATGTGGGTGTACTGTAGGTAGGTACACCTCTGTCTGGGCCTTTGGGGATTACAGGCGTGATGTTATGTGTTATGTGTCATTCGCCAGTTGTTAGTAGATTGATTGAAGTCAATCAATCTGCCCAGCCTTTTCCCAACTTTAATGGGGTCGGCTTCCAGTCTATCCGGATTCAGCTGAATACCAGTATTTTACATGGAGCGACTGCCTATCTGACCTCCACAACCCAGTAACTGGGTAATACGATACCCTTGGTAAGACTGGTTGTCAGACTTTCGGGCTTCTGACGACCCGTAACGACTGTCAAACATCCACGAATGACAGCCGGGACCAACGGCTTAACGTGCTTTCCGAGGCACGGAGGAGTCTCGGTATGTAAAGATGGTGACCCATCTACGGACTAACCCCGGCAAGCGTAGCTTAACCTGTTTGATCGACCCGTGCAGCTGTTATTACTTAGCCATGAGCTCCTCCCTCCTGTGCCTGTGGCCACTAATTTAGTTAAAACTTCTCGCTTATCCGCCGTTCTCGATATCGCGCCAACCCTAGGGATGCTTCACTCGCCGGATGGTCCCGGCTGTTTACGCCCCGAGCTTCCAACCCCCTCCCATCCTTGGTCCCCTGGTAGTTTTTATGTTCTTTTATTACGTCACGTTCTCGTTTGCTCCCGCTTACCAGTTTTCCCGTCTTTGTTAATTGTGGCTGTCTTCGTCTTTAGTGTTTTTCCTCCTTAGTAGTAGGGGCTTTCTTTTTCTTATTTCGGGGAATTGTAATACAGCCTTTCTGTTAGTTAATTATGCTTGTCAGGGTTTGAATATTTTAATATAATAAAATAATTATTAATCTTTTATCGAACAATTTTTGGTCTGCCCTAATTTCTTTCTGTGTTTTATTCGTTTGAATTTATTCTTGTTTGACACAAGCGTTTCCTATTATTTTTTAATAATAAGCAGGTGGTAGTTTTTCAGCGGAAGCTTTGTTCACAATAACGAATATTTTCCACAGTTTATATATAAAATGTAACAGTTCCAGGAATAGTAGTTATTAAAATGTTCGTAGTATGCGGCGCACGTTATTTCTATCAAGTATGGGGGGGAAAAGGATAAATATGTAATGCACAATATTTATTAATATGGACTGGATATGATTGATTATTGCTTGTTTAAAGTGGTCAGGTTTTTGAAGTTTTTAAACAAAAGATATAATGTTAACGAACTTTTTGCAGTAGCAGAGAGTAGCCAGCCAACTTAGTTCCCATAAAAATACAAAGCACGAAACACAGTAACACCGGGACACCATAAACGTAACCGCAATATATCCCACAGCCCACAATACGTCGGTTATATTTTTACGGCTGCAAACTTGCCTCGGGCATGCGGTCGGCATGATGCGGGAGCTTCAAGTAATGTATATCCTGTAGAAGTATAGGCAAACGCCACCCTTTGTATGAAAGCCTGGTACCCATGCGTATTATTATTAGGAGAGAGGTAGGAAATTCGAAATGGTGGTGCTAGTTTTCATCTGATGTATGGATCCCTGGTATTACTGTAGGTGTTTATTAGGGGCGTAGAGTGTATAATTTAGTAGGCTGCTTTCATAATGGTTTTAGAATTCTGCATGAAATCTCCTGAACTCAAATCTGCGGTGAAAAGATCGTGTTTTAACAGTCTGTGTTCTTATCAGGAATTGATCAAAGTAATAAAATAGAACCCATAAATTATGTCTGTGTTATTGGCACTGATTCAATAAGACAGCATGGTGCCCTCGAATATTGTTTATCTTTTGACTAATTTTGACAACTTTAATATCTTTCGCACTTCCAAGATTCAATTTGTTATTCTTCGCCTCCAAACTCGGGCGAAACCCAAAAAAGATTTATAATTTAACCGTATCTAGGCATCAAGTTCTCAAGCTGGGTCGCACTCATTCAACCCTCCACTGTTAATCCGGGTCACAGTGACACTTGACAGGTAAAAATCGTCCCTCAACAATGGCAGGGACCCGATACTTTATGAGGGTCACTTAGAGTGCTTTCTGCACGATTTCGGTGCACCCTGAGATTCCGAATGTGACTTTATTTTGAATTTTTTATAAATGGTAGTCTGAGTAGGTGCTTATGACGCTGAGATTTTTGAAGTATTCATAGAAAGTTCGAGCGACCTATGATAGCCTGGTACATAAAGATATTATTATTTAAACGAACATGTTCGAATTTCTTTGAGCTAAACAATTTGTTATTGTTTTGAATAAAGTGATAAAACCCTGAAATACTTTGCTGATGAATTCATAAAATTCTACACTGATACAAATTTAATTTTCATCACCGTATTCCTCTTTCAATTCCTCAATTCCATTGTCTACA
The DNA here is from genome assembly GCA_914767755.1 of Agrochola circellaris. Taxonomy (NCBI): domain Eukaryota; kingdom Metazoa; phylum Arthropoda; class Insecta; order Lepidoptera; family Noctuidae; genus Agrochola; species Agrochola circellaris. Next base: position 5,424,152 of record OU611850.1, on the reverse strand, counting down.
TTCCCCTCATTTCCACGACACTTGCTGCATTTTTTAAGCTCATTCAGTACAATTTCATCTCCGCGTCTCGAGACGCTAGCACGAACAATTTGACAGAAGCAAGTTTTAATATTTCAGATCGGACATACGTTCCGGGCGTGTGATATGTCGGGCACAATAGCATCTAGCGGACGTGTTGGGACTTTGGGCGGCGCGCGGCGTCGGGAGATGTGTGGGCCCGGTTACGGATGGAACGGAAACAGCCACCCCATCACTTATCTTAGGCTCGTAAAATACGGCGGCGCGGCGGCGACGGCGGCGGTCCGGCGAGGGGCAACCCGATAATAGGGATTTGTAGTAACGTTTACCCCTCATTGGGTCTCGGTGTTGCAGATATTAAAGTTCAGTGAGCGGGGCTTCAGATTAATTGCTTTACAGACGCATAGGCACAACTGTATCTATTGATATCGACAGTTTCTACACGAAGTTTCTGAGTAAATTTTTTTTTTTAAGTTCTTTAGGCACACTGAGGTCTTTCTGAACAGTAGTGAAAGAAACTGAATTGTCGGTGACACTGAAACGGGTATACTCTGCTCCAGCCCGTCGGTGAAGCCGAATTATACTCGGCGCTGAATCGCGACTACTCGGCTCATAATTATAAGTTTTCATTTCTATCGTGTGGTCATAAACACACACTCTTTTTTTTTCTGTTTCGGGGACTCTTAATGATTCGTGTGTCATACCTACTCATTAATAATAAAAGACTCTTTTAACCCCGTAAATATCTATACTTGTGAGTCTTGTGATGTGATTCTAAATTCTTAATAATCTGTGACCATTTATCTACTACACCTCTATTTAACACTATTCACCTATGCACTAAGAAGAAAATCCCACACCACTTCCCAGCTCTCTTCCCAGTTCTTGCCCAGCTCTTTACAGTTGTCAATTACTGCTAATCCCACCAAGCGTCCTTATGTCATTACGTTTGTCCGTAGTCCGTCAGGCGGCCGATCGCCGGACACTTTCGGCACATACGCAAATCAGCGGTAGGCGAGGGGTTGGCCCGGACCGCCGCAAATAGTGGTGTCCTGATTTTAATGGGGCGTTAGTGATGTAACTATTTTGAGCGTCCCGGTCCCGTAGTATAGGAGCGTTTCGTGTTGAACCCGACGGGAATTAGTGTGGGAATCGTGATTTTTAGTTTAGTTTGAGGTTTTATTCGAGGCCTAAAATGTCTAAATAGAATACAACATTATAAGTTACATATTATTCTCTCTGAGTGTTAATCGCGAATTTAAATGGTTTTGTGTCCAGTTGTTTTTTCAAACTCTTGGTGTTGAGTGAAGATAACTATTGATTTGAGATTTTGAGTCCTCTTGCTTATTTCCGTACATAATTCTACCCTTATAATCCAAAAAGCTAACAAACTACATTGTGGCAACACGATTCTATATCTTTAAGTAAGCAAAGTAATTGCTGGGATATCACCCGACTTGAACGGAATCGTCACAAAGTCAATTGAGTGGTGGCCGGTGGCTGCAAAACATTGCTCTGTATTCTAGAACAACCGACGACCAAAAGCAAGCTATTGATCACGGCGGCTTCGGGCGACCAGGGCTCCAGAATAATTTAGAAATCATTTGATAATTTATATTTCTTGGAGCTTCGATTGGCAATTAGGGTTTGAAGATTTGGGAAGTTATTCTCCGATTAAAAATAGGGCAAGTCAAAAAAATAATTAAGTTCCTTTATAGGGTTTTTGCCATTTTTGCCATGCTATCTTTTACTCGGTTTACAATTGGTGTTAAGGCTCTCGTAGACAGGTACGACGCGATGCGCGATGGTACAACGCGATTCGGGTAGGACAACTGGACAATTTACATGAAGTTTGCATAGACATATTTCTACCTTCTAGAGTCGCGTCGCGCTGTCGCGTCGCGCTGTTGCTTCGCGCTGTCACGTTCCGCTGTCGCGTCGCACCTGTCTGCGGGAGTCCTTACCTGTTCATCTATTAAACTTGATTGGTTTCAGTTCAAACTTATTTGTAAGCTGTTCTTACTCATTCCATCCATTTTACCCTCAATACTTTGAGGTCGAATTTCACCATTGATACAGAACGCGATGATCATACCTATTAAGCCGCGTTCAAGAGCTGTCAGTATCATTATTATTGTTGAATATTGAAACTGACAGCTTTTGAACACGGATTAGATGTGCTCATTGCGTTCAGTTTCATTGGCGAAATCCACCCTTAGTTAGAAATCTTTGTCCAATAGGTCAATTAATAACAACACTATTCTTCTTTCAAATCCTCAAAACAAACCTTACTAGTGTTCTAGAAGGAGTTTACGGTCAAACAACAATAATTTTAAAAACACAACCACCACCTCCTATAGCAGTATTATTGTGTGAGAAAGAGATGGAGCTATACAGGACGTATAGCTTTATCTCTTTCCTACAATGAAATAATAAAAATATTAGAGATGATGGTTGGCCCCCTGGTCAAAGTTAATCAGCACTTTCTCAAACAATCCAACAGCGAATACTTACCGTTGTGTCCCGACTGTGTCTGCTAACTAGGTGAAAGTGTCCCAGAGCAAACAAACTGGGGCAGGCGACAATCGAGTGCTGCGGGTCGCTAACAGTTAAGAGGTCTTCTAGGACCCTCACTTTGAAAACACACGAGCACACTGCGGTTGAGACGGGGCTGACGTATTTTGAGAGGGTAAAACAGTTTGAGAATGACTTTGTATGATTTCAATAATATTTTGGTAAATATGTATTTTGTGCAAAACTTTAGTTTATTATTTTTATTTGTGCTATGTTAAAAACCCCGAAAGCTAGATGTCACAAGGAATCCCAATTATTTATCTTTTTAAGACAGTATCCGAACTTGCTGCCGTACCGTGTTTCTAGCCAATTACTAATTTGACTTTGTCGTTAGGCAAAATCGACTTACAAAAAAAACATGTGCCTGACTCACCGCGAGTTTAGGTTTATCCGAACTTAAGACAGTACCATTGTCAAGCAAGTGTCCAAAAAGCAGTCAAAATGTTGTATTCGTTAACGCCCAACTATTTCAATCGTATATCTCCCAGTGATTGTTGACATTGTGCATTATACAGAGTTCAGAGGGATAGTATAATACGCGTAGCCCCCACAACACCAAACGTCTACTATGATCGAGTGGATGGCAATCGGTAAGACTTTTATTTAATTTTGGGACCCTCTCTTGCATCGGCTTACGTCAACGAAATATGTTCGTGCTCCATTACTTTATTTGGCCATGTGGCACGAAATAATAAGTCAACAGTCTTGAATAGGGCGAGGTAAAGATTAACACTAAGGGCTGATATCACCACTGAAACTGAACGCGATCAGCATTTTTACGCGTTCAAGAGCTGAGAGTACCAAAACTATTATGGAATATTGTACACTGACAGCTCTTGAACGCGTTTAGATGTGCTGAACGTGATCAATTTAATTGGTGAACTCCGCACTAAGAAGGCATAAGCCGGTCTATTCTGTAAAAATTTCGCCGTGAAAACTTTGGTGAAGTGAGCTGTCAAGTGTCAATCCCTAGCGTCAAGGCTGTCACAGACAGGTGCGAAGCGACGCTTGTAGAACAATTATTATTAAGGGGACTACAGGACCTAAACACGCTTAAACGTAAGTTTTATAATGCCTAAAAGTATATGATCCACTGCAGTAAACAAAATCAGAATTATATACGATATTCTTTAGGATATATGCTAGTAAGATAGTGTGTTGAAAACATAATAATTTGATAGGATAGAAAAAAACGCAAAATACTTCAAAAAAAATCTTTTAACGATAAAAAATTATATTACATGCAATATTACATGCAATCATTGTGATTTTTTGTCAGATTATTCTACAAGCCATAATTATTACCGTAACAGTGTTTTAATTTTTTAGTCCAATCAATAGATTTGTTATAAACAAATAATTGCTTCATGTTTTGCAATAAATTACCTGCGTTGTGTCATCGCGCTTCTCTTTCTTTTCTATGCAGTCCGACAGTGACTGCGCTAAAACTGTTGTAAGCCTCTTAAAACTTCATAGAAATTGTTCTTTCAGAATCGCGTCGCACTGTAGCGTTGCGTCTGTCTGTGGGAGAGCCTTCAAGTGAAATGATAGATCACTTCAAACTCACTTCACCTAAGTTTTCACAGAGAGATTTTTCTGAATAGATCGGCATTCTACCTCGCGTCGGGAAGTCGGAATATTCGAATCTCCAATTCAAACTCTTAGTTCTATTGAGCAACAGTCTTGACAACACAAGATACATTGATTCGTGTTTCTGTATACAGTTTCGGAACGGGAATTGTCTACAGAAATTTATGTAGTAGGATAGGAATCTATTTTACTTGCACTATATTTAATTTTTTCATCAACTGCAACCCTTCAAAGTCTGAGGCTATCGCAGCTGTGAGTTGTTCATGGGTTGGCTGCCAATTCTGACGCAGTCTGGTTCGTATTGAACAAAAACATCGATTTAAAAAGTCCATCCTAAATCATGACAACCCCTACATCAGTAGAGCACACGTCACGCTCGATAGCCCGAGATAGCCCGGCTTTACGCCGACATAGCCCGGCTACGTAATTACTATTCGTTTGCCGGCGGGCTATTTACCGAAGGCGCTCGTTCACCGCCCCACGCGCAGTGCAGGGCCCGGTTCGGATCGTCGATCGGCAGCTGTATATCTATGTATATGTACAGATATAGTGTTTTGGCGTCGTCGTCGGTAGCGCGGCGTGTGGATCGTGGATCAAGTGTCGGCGGGAATCTTAGGGAGCGGCAGGGTTGGCGATGTCTTTAAGTGGGGAGTATATTTTCTTTTTATAATTTTTCTCGTGGTCAATACTGTAGAAGGATCCATGAAACTGGTAAATGTGAAATGAATCTGTAAGATTGAGAGATTGTGTGGACTTGGCCTATACCTATAAAGTATCCGCGAGCTTCTTCGTTAAGGGATGAATGTTATTAAAGCAGCCAAGCATGTGAGTTTTGAGTACCTACCTTAAAACATTTGCTCTACATGGCAGAAGTTAAAAAAAAAAATCATGTCACTTTCACGTTCTTCTCAAACTTACCACTTTTCAAGCTTCTCTCATGGTACATCCCAAATTCCCAACTTTTTGGGCAATAATAAATAATTTAATTTCTGGTAAAAGAACCACGAGCGAGTGTCTGCCAACCCTACATCCATATCTGGAATCTAGCGGGTCGAAGCGCCCGGCGACGGTCGCGACTAACGATCATAGATCAATTGCTTCGCGCATCTGATGCGGCGCGACCACGCGACCAAGTCTGATCGCTTCTTAATCACCAACTGATGGATTTTAACGTTGGGCGATGGCTAAGAACGGGCGGGGAGATCAGTTGAAATGATTTCTTGTTCACCAATTAAACTGAACGTGATAAACACATCTAAACCGCGTTCAAGAGCTGTCAGTGTCAAAATTGCTATGGAATATTGACATCATCATCATTGACATATTGGCTGATCGCGTTCAGATTCATTGGTGAAATCAGCACTTAGTCAAATCAATGTAAGCTTTTTTGATGAGTCAAAGAGGAAAACAGAGAGAGATATATATCTACGGCTTTGAGTATTAGTTATACTCAAAGCCCATTCATTTAATTTGGGAAAGAATTTGATTAATTTTGATTTATCTGCAAGAAAGGAACTAGAACATAGAACAACAAAACATACACATACATAGAACATAGAGATAGAACCTATTCACATGATTTACTTATGGACTAGTAGACTTTAGTGACAAAATCCTCATTGGAGTGCTTTCAAATTCTACGTCCATCTGTCCTGTCATGTCCACATCTGATTTGCAATGGAAATTCAAAGATACATTGGGCATCTTCTTCCAATACCGTTAATAAGCATCTTGCCTTTAGCTAAGCAGATACTTGTAAAATCCTGTTGATCCCGTATATATACTGATTATATCACTACACTGTCTAATCACCACACCGAGCGTCCTGTGCAGGCACGCTCCACTTTTTACTGTTTCCCGCCATTCGTGGTGAACTGACAGTTGACATTAGTGACAGCGACGTCACTGACGTGCATGGGATAGTGTTTACATATCTATTATATAGATACCTACACTACAAACTCGTCTTCAAGGATAAACGATTAATAAATCTAGTGATTATGACATTGATTAGTAAGAACTCCTAATAACCTTGTCCTCTTGAACAACCACCCTAGATTGTTTATTGGAGTATACCCTCCACCCTCCCGTGAGTTTGCAAGCATGCATCGTTGAGTGCAATCCCGAAACCAAAGTTACTAGTATACCTACCTCTATTCCTACTCTGTTGGCTAGTTTACGCACCCCTTTAAATACCGACTGGCTGGCGAGGCTTTAAATGTATTGGCTTTATTTAGTCTTGCTAGCAAGCCGGACTATGAAAACACTTTGTCGTTTAAGCTAAGAAATTCTGTAGATTGAGTATTAAAATGAATAGCCAAGTAGATTTTGAATAAATAGCGTAGTTTTAATCGTAAAGTTTTGTTTATCGGAAACGGAGGGTTAAGTTTTAAGGAAGTTCTTTTAATACCTCTCATAGTTTAGTATATTTTTTTCTAAATAATTGTTTTGGTCTAAAATAATAACGTCTCCCTACTCCAAGCGTCACCAATAGACACCATGGTTGAATTAATTAAACCTTAAAAATAAAAATATTAAATACATACTAGTTAAGTAGTATTCCTCAATACGGCTCGCATCTGGAGCCCTAACCACCGGTAGCTTGGACCCTGCTCCCGATACCGGCGTGCGGCGGAACACATTTTTTTTAAATATCTTTATTAAGAAATAAGTATTTTATAAATGTAAAAACAAAGTAAACAAAAAAATAATAATACCTATATTTATTTTCGTAAAACATGGTATGCTGTACAAAGTTGGCCTTACAAATACTATACAAGCATCTTGTGGTACTCCAATGACGTTGACAGGGAGGGAGGTGCTGTTGGTAATCATTTCTGCAATAATTATTTTGTGAAATGTACAAAAAAAAACAAAATGGCGGTGTTAGTTCCAATTTTAGCCAAAAAATCCTTGTAGCGCTATAGGTAGGTATCTTAATTTAATATTAAAAACTGAAAGCCATTTGCAAGTTTCGCGTATTAATGGTTGGTGCACGTGACAGCCGGTGGCCTTTTGTAACAATCGTATTTTTATTTCAACACGGGTAAAGGGAGGGTTGACTTGACCTCTTGTTTCCCGGGATTCCGGGAACTCTTTCAAACATTTCCAACAAAAGAAGTGTTCAACGAAAGTCGATTAGAATACTAATACCTACTACTCGATATTTAAAATTCAGCCATGTGATTACATAGAAGTTGTCAAGCACCATAATTATTCAGTTACTGGGAGAGCAGCAGTGCTATTCTGTAACCATCTCACCGTGTAAACTTAGGTGAAGTGAGCGTGGAGTGAGCTGTCATTCCACATAATGCTAGAGATTGACACTATTGACAGCTCACTCCACGCTCACTTCACCTAAGTTTTCACGGTGAGATGGTTACAGAATAGCACTGCAGGGTCGGGCTGGATACTTTCCCCCTGTCTTAACTTCCGGCAGTCTTCCCTGAGTGTACCAGGAGAGGATAAGGGACGTGGACGCCTGTTTTAAAATCTTATTTTAAAATCTTGATTTATTATGTTTTTACGAAATTTAATCGTGCTAATCCATTGCTGAACGTAAGCAGAGAAAAAGGCTTCCCCCCAGATAACTTGAACTGATAATTCATAAAAGTAACATAATGAAAATATGTAAATATGTATCTACCCAATCACAAGAATGCAATGCTGCCAGCCTTTTGGGCACTTTTCCTGTTGACAGCGATGCGGACGAATTTTTTGATGCCCTATGATTGTCTTCCCCCTTTATATTTGTATACTTAATTAGTTAATAGTTTATATATATTTTAGTGTTAGCTTGTATATTATAATTAAGATTATGTATTGAATTTGAAACAAAAAATCAAATATCACAAGAAGTAGTAAAGTTGTATGTACCTACACTCCTCAAGAACCTATTAAGTTATGTGCGTTTCTTGAATAGAATAGATACGTACTCATAAGTTTATAAATGTTATCTTCCATCAGTCTAAGTACAAATGCACAATTACATTAACGTCTTTTCTAATATGTTCAATGTTATACCCATGTTTGGCTTGCCACAAGAATCATCGTAGTTATGATCATCAGCTCTCTGAGATCTTTCGATTGAGATACGTTACACTTACAGAAGCCGAATCTGAATCCAACATAACATAAATGTTCGAGTTGACCACAGGACGCATCCAATGTGACAAGTCCGTAATTGGATCACATGTTTGACAGTTCAACAAGTCATTGCGTTATTTACGTTGTTGAGCAGATACATTTTTCGAACTTATGTAGCAATGGATTAGCAATATGTTTCAAAATTATTCAGATTTATTGTCCTTTGTTTTCTAAATTCTAAAATCTTAGACAAAAGTTCTTTTACTCATCATATAAATCCGCCTACCCTCAATTGATATGTGGATGGCGCAGTACTTTTTCTTGCAATAGGTACTATCGAAGAACTTCATACCTATGCAGTTTGAAAAAAAAGCGGTAATAGTCCTTACGGTGTATAGATATGAAGTTCTTCGATGGTACAGTCAGCCCTCAGCGTCCGGCGCTCGGCGTGGCAAAACCGTATTTAGGATTCGCGACAAGTCAATCGTCATCTTGAGGAGTCTTCGTTGAGAGGTGAAACACGTGTCGATTTCTTACAGGGTTTTTCATGACTCTTTAGGAATAGTTAAGCGGAATAGGTTACTAAATACAACCTTAGTAAACCTCTTAAGGGGTCATTGTACTCATCATTATGAATAACTTTCACTATGGGACCGACGCTGAAATCGCGAAAAAAATCAGCTGTTCCTACATTTATGTTCGTATGTAGGGAACAGCTGATATTTTTTCGCAATTTCTGCGTCGGTCCCATAGTGAAAATTGTCCCTTAACAGGTTTAGGGTAAACAAACACTAAGGTTGTATATTTACGTCTATTGTATTATATGTATAATGGATTTTCGTAGGGTCACGCCTGAATCAATAAAGTATAGTTACAGTTGGTAATGTTTACGGTTGGCAACTTTTCAACCTAACCATAAGAGTGAAAAGAGGTCATCCCTCAACTTTGTCGAGTGTACTGTGTACTATCAAAGAAGTTCATATCCAACCAGTTTCAAAACAAAATCCCGTGAACACGATGACCACATCTGTTACCGGCCCGGTTCTATAGTCGCCGAGCGCTGCAAGCAAAAATAATCCTTACGGTGGTTAGATATGAACTTCTTCGATGGTATATCTCTTCCGGCAGTATCAGCAGTCGTTTCTGTGTTCACTTCCTTCCTAGCCCATAAATCATCTTTCACACAATCTTTCCATATTTTATTTCTTCTTCCTCTTTTCTTAAAAATGCACAAATAAATTCTGATCAATAAAACAGAACTACAATATTGCTATTCTTAAGTCACAAGTTTCAAGAAAAGTTTAGTGAGACGGAGCGGTATCAATAAGTACGATACACAGGTTAAACAGAAGACCCAGTCCGGCCATACTTCAAAAAGTGGAAATGTGGAATGATCAGCTATGACGACTAAAACGATTACGACTAATCTGTTTCATTTTGACAGTTCATCAACATTCATTGCGTTATTTACGTTGTTGAGCAGATTTTTTTTCGAACTTATGAAGTAATGGATTAGCAATCTGTTTCAAAACGATTCAGATTCTGATTGATCGTGTATTACGCAATTAAGGTACAGGCTTTGTAATGTGACTCTGGAGTGGCATTTAGAGGTTTGAATACAAACATGCAACAATTCCTAAAATTGCGTTTCTCCATAGATATAAGAAAGAAAGTTTTCCATATCCGGCAATGTACTATCGAAGAACTTCATATCTAAACAGTTTGAAAACAAAATCCCGTGAACACCATTACCACATCTGTTACCGCCCCGGTTCTATAGCGGCGCTGCAAGCAAGAATAGTCCTTACGGTGGTTAGATATGAACTTCTCCGATGGTACTTCACGTGTTTCAGATAGCACTCGTAACCACGGGTGAGTTTTTATCGCGCACGGGATTTTCAATGCACTACTTAGCGCAGAGTTGCTTCGTCGCTTTAAAAAATCGCCAGTGCTTTTCTGGGTTGGGTGGCATCCTTGTTTCCAATTGATGTTATGTCCACTTAAACAAACATCAGCTCTATGTACGTCTAAATAAAGTTGATTTTAGACTGACTAGTGCTGTTGAAAAGACAGAAAATATGAAGTTATACCGCAAACTGAACCTTATGTGTAGGCATTACAGTTGTTTTTCCTAAAACTCGTGTTTGTTCTAGTCTACGCGAAATAACGTAGCGTCCCTCTTCCAGGCGTAGCATTTCGGAGCGGCACTCGTCAAATCGATTATTTTTTAATTTTTAAAGCTGCCGGTACGATATTGCTCAGTAAGCAATTAATGCTTCAGTTATCAGTGTTTTCATATAATATGCGATGAATTTTCGTTTGTGGTTTTCTTATTCCATGGGCCTTCTGAACTTTCTTTTGTATCAAGAAACTTGGATCGGTCTCTGAGTGGTATCGAACGCGCAGGTGTACCGTGTTCGCAATGAGGCATTGCTCACACCACCACCTGTTGCTGCGCGCCCGGTACTCACAGTGTGCAGAATTTATTTGTTTCTTGTATTTGAGAGGATTCTTTAGAGCAAGTTGTTTAGTTTATTTATTTTGTTAGTTCGTTCCGTTTTAAATTGAAAAGATTTCTGGATGTGGTTACAGTTAATAATTTTTATAACTACCACTACACTAGTTTGTTAATTATACTCGTTAAAATAATGAACAACTTTTAATTCACGACTTCTACGAGTCTTAGAAACAAGCATCCTGTTGTAACTAAAATGGCTAAAATTAAAATCAAACCGCAAGGATTTGCGTTTAAAGTTTAGTTTTATTTCCAAAATCGACAAACGGATATAAATAATTCATATTCATCCTCTCAAACTTTACTGAAGAAGCTCCACGTGAGCTCCTATTTAGCCCCTGCAAAACACGGCGAAAAAGTCTTAAAAACTCTAATACATCCACAAACATTTATATCTGTAGCTAACTGGTACAATTTCGCCCAAGTTCAGCATTTTATAAACTCGCCGGGTGGCGCGAGGGCTCGATGGCGCGTTCGGTGATATTTCGTACAATTTATTTTTATTTGGCGGCAGAATTGTCTCGGCGCGAATGGCACGGGCGGCTCTCTGCTAATTGGCGCGCTCGGCGAAATAGTGATGTGATCGCTTTCATTAGAAGTTGCTTTTTGTTTTAGTTTAGTTTTATAAAAAAAAAAAAATCGTAAGTTAAGTTAAATTAAGTTAAGTAATATTTCCAATTTAGTCGAGGATAGTTCAAAGAACATTTTAAGAATTCACTCAAGCCTCTGTATGTAAGTACTTGCAAAAGATCTTGATCTTCTCATAAAGATCATCTTTTAAAGAGTGGATAAGAAGGCGTATACTTTTAACTTTTGATCCCATGATGAAGTATGAAGACGGCTCACTTCTACTACGTTACTGCCGCGGTTTTTCTCTTTGACTAATCACAATAAAAGAGTCTCCAAATCAGGTACAATACATGTATCACCAACATGATTTTACCAGAACTCTTCATCCAAATAATTCGAATACTCTAAGAACAGCAAAAAAACACAATTGTTAGGAATCATCTCGATAGTGCCGGAATCTTTCGTCCCTCACTAATTTTATATGCACAGCTACTTAGGCTTTGCAAATAGCTTGAGCCATTTAGTCGTGCCACTTTCGGGACACTTTAGCGAGCTTTTGGTTTTAGTTACGTGTATCCACTTTTTAATCTGATTCTAATCAAAAATATCTACACAGGTATCGACCTCCAAAAACTTACTCGTACAAAAATATTCGATACCGATACATCTTCCAAAAATATCTCGATTATTCGTAAAGAACATGGCCCCCACACTAGTTGTCGCGGCTGGGGCGACTCGCCGTGTAATTGCCGTGCCCATTAGTCCTGCCCGGGGCCACTTCCAGACCGCCGCCGGCCGCCGGGATAAGGATCTGTGATGATACCGCTGTTTCGTCGCGCGAGCGCTGCTAACGCGGCCGTTATGTTTTTTTTTGCCACCGATAAATTTTAGAGGCGCATTTTTTGTAAATGTACATAATACGGGAGCAAGTGTTTTTGGGAATCGCAAAAATGTTTGTTTTGGATACAAAAAAATGCAAATGTTATGGCCATATAATATTGTTTTGTTTTGATATTATGAAAGCGATATCAACTTGCTTTTACTCCTATCGTACGTACCTATGTTTTCAGTTCGGAGTCATGTGTATTAAGCTAACTTAAAATTTTATATTTGTACAAAATGCACCAACATAACTCTTAACACGGGGAATAGCAAAGCAGATTACAGTGAGGAATATATTTTTACATAAAATATGCTTCAGTGCTTCACAAACTAGGATGCAACACTGAACACGCTATTTATTTAGCAAAATTGGAATCCGCAAACATAGTGCGGCGCTTCGCAACGGATCCCGTAATTACGGTAGTCCCGGGGCCCGTCGTCCGGCTAATTACAGCGGTCCCGGGCGCCCGGGACGGACTAATTACGACCGACCTGCGATCGCAGGACTAATTGCCCTCCGCGGGTAATTTATGAAACAAATCACATGATTCACATAACTTTGGATGGAAAACCCTGTTTTTTGTCATTTTCGGAAAAAATACGCAAAAATACAACTACAAATTAAAAATGATCTCAATAGAACTTCATCTAACTTTATAAAAGCTCAGAAATAACAGGAATTGGCGGGAACTTTGCAGCGCCATCTATACGGCTCTTCGCGAATACCAAAACTTCCTGAAACATCCTTATGACCCCATCTAGCGGCGAGTAGGAAAACTGTGCATGGTTGCAGTTCAGACAGTCGCCGTCAGATGGCGCAATTCTTTAGTAATACATCGTTCAGAAATAAAATAAATTATGTTAACGATTTTCATGTTTCTTGTTACAGAACGCGCCAAATCAAGATCCAGTCTACAGAAAGGTCGCTGTGGTAGAAAATTTCTTCGATATCATCTATACCGTGCATGTCGAACTTGAAGGAAGGCCTGGAAAACATGCAGGGCAAAAGCGAACTTATAGAACAGTGAGTGTACCTATTTGTAATTTGTTTTAATCACCTTATAATGTCTGTCATTTTGCAAAGTATAAGTGCCCAACAATGAGTGTAATTTTTTAATATTTTAAGCGTTTGTTGTAAAAATTTTTTCGTCAATTTAATATTTAAAGTCAGCACCACCTAGCGGCATACTCTTGAACCATTGGGTGAATGGTACTGCTGCCAACTCACAAAACTTTCACTGGTTGCGCTATGTTCCGTGTTTGAGTTGTTAATCGTGGACAATAGATGGTGCTGGGTAGCAGTTTTGATTATCAAATTCGTGTCTATGATGAAATCAAGTCATGTAGGTAATATGGATCTTTTCTGCAATTTTTTTAGGAACCCTTGTAAGTTGTACTATTACAATTGCATGAACGGCAAATGCATTGTAATGTCATGCCGAATTCATTTGGTTCATAATAAACAAATTAGCGGTGGGCGTTGCGACGACGCGCGACGAACCGTTTACAAATACTGTTTTGTATTCTGCGACGATGAAACCGTTTTACGTCCTAGGTTCAAACAGTCTTCGTTGTACAAACCAGTCTTCGAATTACTACGACTACACTCGAGAACGCAATGATTCAACTATCTATCACACTCGTCGCGTCGTCGTCCAACGTTCCGCGTTCGTTTATAAAACAGTCCGTACAATAAAAAGTGAACTTGTTATCAATGAAATAGAGTTGATAATCTATTACCAGTTGTCAATGCTGTCGTTCGTGATGCGACGAAACTATTTCCTAAATTTCAAATCCTTGATAATTGTAAGAAACTGGAACTATATCACTCGACGATAAGTTTCGTCCTATAAGCCGTCTTCAAACCAGTTGCAACGATGACCGTTTTCTGCAACCGTTTTCGTCGTCGGTAAAACGGTTGCGTTTCGTCCGTCAAAAATTCGACAACGACCCACCACTACAACATATCCATTGCCATGAGATTTTTTTGAAGGGACAACATAATTTCAATCTCAGGTTTTGAAGATCTAACGTTGACACGTTGCCTAAGATACAGAATAAATAATAGTAGTAACGTCCTAAGACCCCAATAGCGCAGTGGTTGACTAGTTAGCTTTCCACGCTAAGCATCCTAGGTTTGACAAGAGGTTTGGTCGATAAACAGAATGATAATTATATGACCTGTGCGTACCTCTCTGCTGCACCAAGATTTCCAACTTATTATATAATAGTAGAATAAAAACTTATGCATCTATTTTCTGTACCTTTCTGAAGTTAACCCAAAACTAATGTTTCTAAATCGTTCAAGAAACGAATGTTCATTTGTTTCCCACCAAACACGCAACGCAATCCACCCGTAATTTTATCACTCGAACACAAAACATCACAAAAGAATATATTCTCTCTTTTCCCTTAATCACGGATGTTTTCGCCAACAGATTACCGAGACGTACGCGTTCCTGCCGCGGGAGGCAGTCACGCGCTTCCTCACCGGATGCGCCGAGTGCGCGCGGCGCCCGCGCAGTGCATCCCCCCCGCCCCTCCCCACACCATCACCCTCGCCCACCAGACACCCCACTTACCTCCCCTTCCTACCCCACTGCGCACCTGATTACACGCGCAACTGGGAATCTGAGATAGACGCCGCACATTCTAATTACTACGAACCGAAATTCGAGTATACGGAACTTCAGCCGGTGAAGAAAATTGAAAGTCCCAAACCTGATGTTGAAGATCCGGAACCTACATATATTGAGCTCACGTCGAAGAAACTTAACGGTTTCGAAGCAACACCACTTTTGAATAGAACTTCGCCTGTAGAACCCGCATTTCAGGAAGATGAACCGGTTAGAACTGACCCAGAAATAGACAAAGATGACAATAGTCTAATAGACGTAGAAGACGTCATACCTGACAGCCCAGTGCCTTCAAGGTCACAAAAGGATGATGATACTCGGCAGTCAGAAGGTGAAAGCACTAAGAGGGCAGAAAGTAGAGGAGCTAACGATAAGACTGAACCCAAAAAAGAGAAAAAGTACAATCCACTTGACGTAGCTAATTTAACGTCGAAAGACCCTCCAAAATCAAGGTCACCTCCCAGAAAGAAGTTGTTGACTTCAAATATTGAATATTCCTCTAATTCTTTTGGGTCAGGGAGGATTCCAAAGCCTTGGAGACCAGATGGTGGAGCGTATTATGGTGGTGAAGAGATGGACTACAATGTGCCTATAACGACGGCGTATCTGAAGCATATGAGGAGTATGGCGTATCAGGACCGCAGGGATTCAGAGAACAAGGTCAGTGAAGATGTTGTCTATTTTTATTATTTTATTACAAAAGTCAGTCAGCATTTGCTATTTTTCTAAGGAAATCCAAATGTTTGTTTGCCTATCAACTTTTACAGAAGTAAAACCATTTTCCGCGAAAAGTATCAAACATTAGGGTTCCTCAAAACTGTTCTAAATTCCTCATCCTCTCACACAAAGTATGAAACCACACCAAAACCTGATAAATAATTTCGTCTAAACAAATGTAAAATAAACATATGATTTTGCGGGCCGGTCCGCGTTTAACCCTAGCTTTAAACTTCTGCTAACAAACTGGTAAAGCGGCGGTCGGTCGGATCCGCAAACCTTTGTATGGGATCCTTTCTAACCCTTGTTATGATTTTGAAGACTGCTCCGACGTTGAAGTAAAAATTATTGGAGTACCTATTTTATTTATTTGAACGTTTTTGTTAACGTGGTCTTCAATAGGATCTTTGATATCGGCATTTTTAGTTCTTATACTTTCTTATACATAGGAGGTTATTTTTGATAATAATATATCTACTTGATCGTTAAAGTTTATAGAAGAAATCGCTGTAGTACGAGAAGTAAAAAAAGTTTTCGTTTAAAATAAACATATCTTTTTGCGTAGGTAATAATTTTGTGATTCTGGGAGTATTTATTTTGTGGATATTAATATTTATTTTCGTCACAGTGAACAAAAAAAAATGTAGTTAGACACGGATGCAAATAAGGACTTAATATCCTAGAACAAAAATTGAAGCAGCAGCTCTTTTGTAGATGTTCAGTTAATCAGACATACAAACTTAATGTTCTCATCTAACGCAAGGAGGGACCCGGACTTTGGTGGGCTTACAAGGAGACATGGGTCCAACATCCAGGGGTCCTTTGGAGAATTCTATGTTACCTACTTGTACTTACTTTAATATTGATAGGATACAGAATAATAATGATAATTCGGCTGATTTTTTTAAAGGAGTTCTTTTAAGTTTTTATTAAAATCATATTTTTAAAGGACCAGGCACTCAGAATTTGTAGGCGTTAGCGCGTACCTGACGTAACCCTGTAATGCTCCAGGCGTCCCACACGACCCGCGATTGATTCAGACGAATGTCCCTCACAAAGGACCACGGGGCGTCACGCTATAATCGGGCGCCGCATCTTTTCTAACTCATTTTTCTCGCTTGGGGCGCGGGGGGTGGTGGGTGGAAGGCACGAGGTTTCATCAGCCTGAGGGGGCGTCACGGTATTAGACAAGACACAAAAACGATGCCCGGCGGAGAAGTGGGCTAGTAAGTTTTCTGATGACGGTTATATCTACTATCGCGGCTATGTAATAGGTTATGTTACACGCTTGGGAGATTCTTGTTTGGGTTAGTATTTGTTTTTTGTGTCCTAGAAAATGTTAGTGTTAGTTGTAGTAGGTTTGTTATTTTAGTACTTTTGTTTTTTTGAAAAAAAGGGTAAAAGCGTTTATATACACACAAAATGTTTGCTGATGAGATATTGTATTGTTGGTATATTTTGATTCAGGTCATTTTTTGTAGACACATAAATGAGGGACCGCAGTTTCATTAAAATTAAACGTCAATTACTAAACAAATGAACTTGACAAAAAAACCATACTTATACCAACAAAGCCGACTTTAATTGCAATAAACGCCAAAAGCTTGTAATATGATGGAACCTAACGCAGAAAATATCCTACTAACAAAAAGTTTATGTTAGACCTTTTTCGTGTGGGGCCTCCCGAAGGGTCAGTCGAGCCCGAGCCCGTCCATAAGAGGGTATCGTCCCTTCGACCTCCCAAAAGTGCCTTATCCCCCCCTCGGCCCCCGCATCGCACTGCGACTTGTAAGATTGATTGGGGCTCCTTCAGTCCATTGCCAACCACCCTTGTGGGATATTCGACCCTCCCCCCTTTTTTCTCGGGTACTTGCGACCGGGATATAGATTAGATGGAACGGGTCTGTTTGAGATGGAGGCCTTCTTAAAGTATTAGGGTGTTTTAGCGGTTTTTTATTTTTATTTCTTTGTGTCTTCACAAGATGTTGTGACGATGAGCTTGTGTCGTATTTACATTGTTGAAACAATAAACAATAAGAATTAAAATAACTCTGTTTACATAAATATGGTATTAAGATTTACATTGCAAAAAAAAAATACGGGGGTTTTTGGAAATTTATATTATCCCGATTTCACTAACGTTGTGGTATTTGATAAATACATTCTGCTTATATTAACATTAGGTTAATATAAGCAGAATGTATTTATCAAATACCACAACTTTTAAGAAGCCAACTAATGTTTTATCTTAAAAAAATGATTATGAAGCATTGATAAGATGGAATAAGTCTCATTACCAATTTAACTTCAAAAATAATGATTTAACAAGTACATAGTTTGTTAATACATAGTTTTAGTTAAAATAGCATAATAATATTACGTTGTTATTTTTATTAATTAGGAATTCAATAAGTTTTTATTTAAGTAAACTTAATTTTAATTCTGAGTAAATAAACTCTGGGTAGGTTAAACTTTCAAAGTCCTTGCATCAATACGTCACACTGGATACTATGACAAATAACTCGCAAAATCTCTAAGACCTCACAATGTCACATCCAGCGTGTGCACCACGCATCCACCCCCTTTTTTCTCGGCGGGCGCTGTTAATAACACAACAGGCTATTTTATTCGTCCAACGCCACTTGCGGCGCTTGCGGCCGTGTGACTGCTTTGATGTCAGAGATTAGAAGTTTGTTTAGCTATGCCCATGTTATTGTGCCCAATCTCTATGTTTGATACGTGTAACGTGTTTTGAATGTTTGATTTTTGGGCAAAGTATAAAGTTGAAATAGATACTGCTGCTTATTTGTTGAGGGTTAGGTACATTCGAAATAATAATATATTTTTTAAGAGTGAGAATATAATACTCTTTATTTTGTACATCATTCGAATCTATCTATCTTCTAACTTTAAAAATAAAAAGCAATTGCCGTGCATTAGTCTCGCAAAAACTCGAAAATGGCTCGACAGATAAATGTTCTTATTATTTTTGTTTTATTCGCCTCGATACTGCAGTGCTGTAGGAAAAACGAAAATTAGGAAAAACCCAAAGGAAGAGTCGAAAAATCGAAAAAAAACTAAATTTTGTCTCACGTGGTACGAAGTTCACCGGATAAATTTTACATAGGGTAACACAATGGACGGTTTTATCGGTAAAAGCGATCTTTTAAACACCACCTTTGGATGGAGTAGAATTTTCAACTGTTATCGACAATGATCAATTTGATATGATCATCATCATCATTTTACATATATCCACTTGGCAAAATTCAAAAGCGATTTTCTCGTGGAATATTGACTGCAACTTTGAGATAAGGCCTATTTCATATTGATATTGGTTCCAAAATACTATGTCCGTAACAAAATAAAATTACAATAACCACAGTACTTAGGAGAAAATCACTTTTAAAAGTTGCTAAGTGTATACATATTAGTGCTCGTGACTGTACTACTATACAATTAAAACAGAAAAATCTTTAACCCTAACTTACCGCAATGTCCTCTAAAAAGGACAAATTAATTTAAAATAAAATTTTCCTTTCACTACACTGTTTTTTTTTTTGTTAAATATGTTTTCAATTCACAGCCGAGGCTTAATTTTTCACCGTTCAAGAACACCATGATACCTTAACGCTCTGTTATATTTACTTCTAAAGACGGCCCTGGGCAATGTTTGCGTCCAAATTGTTAATTTACTTTAGCTTCTGTGGCACAACAGTTTACTTCAATCCTGTTACGTTTTGATACAAGTTATTGTTCGCGGCTTCGCTTATGTAGGCTGTTTCTGAGTTGCCAAACTTTTACTTACAGTTAGTCAATTTAGAATTGTGTAAGATACTAGTTTCTGCCCGCGACTTCGCTCGCGTTGTAGTCAACTATACGATAAAACTTCACCTAAATAAATGGAAATGTTTGTCTTACTTGGGAAGGGACTGAACCCCACAACACAGGGAATCCTAGTGTGGTCGATACAGAGAATTTGTAAAAATCTACAACCTAGTCGTGTGGAATCTGTTACTAGTTTTTTTTAAATAATGTATCGTGTTATTAATTGAATTAAAGTTTTTAAAATTATTATTATAAAACATATCGTATGGCACTCGGTCACAGTGTAGCTTACTGCCAGTGAAAGAATTTTCGAAACCAGATCTGCCGACGTATTCTGTAAATAAAAAACTCACCGTGAAGACTTAGGTGAAGTGAGCTGTCAATAGTGTCAATCTCTAGCATTAGGTGGAATGACAGCTCACTCCACGCTCACTTCACCTAAGTTTTCACGGTGAGATGGTTACAGAATAGCACTGCAGTACTTCCGGAGATTACCTCATAAATCCAAACTTACAAACGTTACCTCTTTATAATATTAGTGTATATAACTAGTCCATTTCTCTTGAATATTTAATTAACTATAACTAATAAGTTTTTTTTTGTAAAGTTAAATTATAGTGCTTTAGTGTAAACGGAAAAGAATTCAAAGAATATACAAAAAAAAACGTATCTCTGTCTTTGTTATCGCGCAATCGGGTAATAACAAAACTGCATGAATGACGGTCCTAGTGCTAAAAGCTTTTTTGGCAGATTATTCTTTGTTCTTCTATATACATAGTTCTGCCGATGTATTCTGTAAAATCTCATGGTGAAAACTTTCGTGAAGTGAGCTTAAGGTGAGCTGTCAATAGTGTCAAACCCTAGCATCCGGTGAAACGACAGTTCACTTCACCTAAGTGAAGTCAAAATTAAAATCATTATTAACACTTCGCTTTACAATACAGTCGCAATTACATTTCTAAAGTGTTGCATAATCGTATTGACGCCATTTTAATTGCTTTTAAAACTCCTCAAGATTGCAATTACGAACTTATTCAAAAGCAATTCATCCAAAACTGAATTTATGTGCGAATGCGTGTGCATCGCGACCTTGAGCAGTGACATAATTAAGTTTGGTCCCCCAGCGATCGATTCTGCGTTTCATTACCATGAGGGTCCGCTAGACACCCGACGGCATCTGTAGGGTTGCTTTTTATTAAAATAGAATGACGTAAAAACCGAGCGCGTGCAACACATTTTAATATTTATCTATATGTAAATATAGTTTATATTTGTTTGATCCTAGTTTCTAGTTGTACGATTTTTATCAGAAATGCTTTGTTTAGTACGCATGCTATGGTAAGCACTGAGATTGTGACGTGTGTTAGTTAGTAGGTCAGTCAGGCAAACCATAGTTAATGTTTATGAGCAAAACAGAAACGTAGTTAAAAAAAATGCAGTACCTTTCTTTTTATACAGCTGCAGTACATAGGTAAGTAAAAAGCTGGATTTACTGTTATTCTGGCAGCACGTTTAAATCAACCAAGTTGAATTTACCCTCACACCGTGCCAAGTCGGGTTGAAGAGCTAGTCGCAAATAAACGCGAGCTAAAGCCCTTGCGCCACGGGGGCGGGTGCCAGCCAACTGGCAACCACCCCGTTGTCATTTACCCTACTTACCGTAGCTACCAGGCGAGCATAACACCAACGGAGAATTTTAACGGAATTAGTCGCGAGGCTGCTTGCCGCCTGCAGGGCGCCGTAGTAAATTCACACATGTACCTAGTAAGGCGAAGGGTAGGAGTTCCACCCACCTCCACGCCTAGTTTTAGCGCCTAGTAACTCGCAGGCACGAGGTGTCTACACGCAATGCCGCAAAAACATTAACTGAAGGAAAATAATTTTTAACTCTGTTTATTAACCTACATAGCGGCTACAGATTGACAGACTGTCTTGTTATTAAGTGCTAGCTTTCCTGAAAAAACGCTCGCTCGCTCTTCTGCTGATTTTTCATTGAAACGCAAACAGTTTTAGCGCTGCGTATTTTTTCTGAAAATGAACTTCTGTGGTGAATAAGGCAGTTATGATGAGCAATTATTTTATATAATGTTGGAAAATCTACTTATTCCTGTTTTACAATTCGCATCATTTTCTTTTATCGGACTTAAACTACAAACACATTACGCAGCTAATCTAGTAAAAGTGTCGAAAAGAGGGAGTTGGGGCAAAAGTTTTTAGCAAAATTAGGAATAGAATAGGGAAACATTGGACTTAAGAGCGTGCATTTTGAAAGTGGGCAACGTCGCAAATAGATGTCAAATATTTCGCTAGTTAGCCACATTTCTTATTTCCATACAGTAATATTGCTAATTAATCAAAACAGGTAAATTTTAGACAGCTATTTGCGAAGTTGCCAACTTTTAAGATAAACGCTCTTAAGCATCGAGGGGTTAACATTTCTGGAACTATAAATATGATGAAAAAGGTACTGGTAAATCAAAGTCTATTCATGCAATCAAAATGTAATTAATATCTTTTTCGAGTTCATCCCTCTTTTATTTAGGTTTTCTTTAAGAAAATTCTCAGGTGTGAAGAATTTAGCACTACACATAACAGCTTTATCTTGAGCACATAATCTTCAAAATTTCATTACAATTTATGATCACACTGAAAGCAACTTTGTCTTCTTACTTACTATGTAAACTTAACTCTCTATGTGTTTTACTACAAAATGCTGAGCTCTAGTGAGTAGCTTTTAGTAGCCTATATACTAGGGTACTAGGTAATATAAGACGTAAATAAGCCATTATTTTACACTCAGATTTAAAATAAATTGTCTTTCAGTTAATTTAAATAATTCCCAAAATCAATGCAGAGATCGCAGTCGCAATCCATTTGATTTATTTAGGAAACAGGTGAACTAAAAAACCAGGCTTGCATAAGTTATCTGGAAGTCCCAATAAATGTTTAAGGGGTGCGTAAATCATTACTAAACCCGCTACCCGGGATAGGCAAAGGACGAGTCCGCGAGGGTCGAAGGAATGGACAAGGTAGTTTTTAAGGATTTATAGTTATGTTAACGTGTGAATAAAAGTTTATTTATTTTTTCCTAGCGTATATACATATACGTAGAGAAAATTTACTGAAAGTACTTTATAGAGAAGTTTCAAAATTTGTACCGTCCTTTAAAAAGGACAATCACAGTAGTCCCTTCGACTTTGGTAAAAAAAAAGTGTTTACACAGTACCTACTTATGCTAAAAGTGAGGTTATGCATAGACCATGGCGTTTTCAAGACATGAAGCCTAACAAAAAACGTTACTGAAAGTAACTCAGTTTGTGTTTCAGCCACATTTTGTTATTTCTGGCGCAACTAGGTCGGCTACTCCCAAAACTTTTTCTGTTACTAATGGCAATAAACTAATGCTATTTTTGAACTTTTCTATTCAAGAAACAAAATCAAAGTTTTGCTAACAAAGAACACGAAGAACCGGATACCTACCTACTTGTTTTTGCCAAATAACACCAAGCAATATAGTCCTAAGTAATATGTAGTTATAATTTATGACATCCTGGTCTCCGGCTGTGTCGAGCCCAGGGCATCGTCACCCCCGGGAGCCCTTGCGACGCAAAACCCTACTACCTATCTATCTGCACTGACAGCGGCAGCGTCTCCCTTTTTGTGCTATACACATTATCTTCATGTATTTTATGATTGCCTTGTAATTTATATGAAGAAATCGCGATATTAGAGTCGATAGTAAATTAGTTACGACAACTGATTTTAAAATTGATATAATCGTCGATATCGATATTCGAAAACCATTAAAATTAAATTCGATGTCATATTTTCTCATAAAACGTAAAAGAATCCGTGCAATTGAATGGAATGATGGGAGATATTTTATGATGGGTGCTAAAATAACCCTATAGCCACATGACAGTACACAGAATCCGGGCAGAAAGAATTTCAAATCAGTACTAAACAACACCCAGATTATCTGTCACACCAACAAGAAATATCATATAGAAAATGCTCTGAAAAGTAATAACTAAACCACATCTTGGATGTTCTTCACTTGAACACTGTCATCCATTGTTTACAATATTTCAATTTACATAACATTATACATATAGCCCACACTGAGAGCACCTTAAATTCACATAATCGTTTGTTGTAACTTGTTATAATAAACCGCATACGACTCCTATTAGTTTTGGGCTCATAGAATATGTGGACAGAGGTGGCGTGGAGTTGCGTTGGTTGTTTTTTGATGTGAAAGATCTATAGCCGCACGTTAAACCGATTTCTGGCGTGGCGACGCATGCCGTGGCGACGCGTCGGCACGCTATATGATGGTATATATATACAGTCTATATGCAGTAGTGTGTACGGTTTGGCGACGCGTCGCCATGCGCAAGCGACTGTGCGTTTCTCTCCCACCGATTTGAAATAAATTCGTAAATTTTTGTATTTATGTAAATGTTTATTCAATAAAAAAAAATCGTAATATTGTATTTTATCATTATGACATATTTAGTTCCTATCACAATCTGTTCTTTTCTGCATATTACTTTTACAAAATAATGTCGATGTTTCACATCTGCCAGGCGTCCCGTGACGGCTCACATTTTTTTTGTGATGTGATGGTAGAATGTTTTTTTTACGAAGTTTTATATTTATGATAATAAAACTTAGGTGGAAAAATATAGTCTCAAATACTTGGCTAATGGTTCATAGGCAGCGGAAAATATTTTTAATACTGCATGAGCTATACCGATGTAAAGATTGACCACTCTGAAATGACGCGCCCCACTATACGTAGTATTTACGTACACGGTAATGCGGATGTCTGTCTAAGCGGTCGTGGGGCGCGTCATTTCAGAGTGGACAGGCTATACATAGTTATTTCCTTTATGTACCTTATAGGAATGTACACTTATAGTGAAGAAAATAACAAAGAAACTAAATCCATGCAAAACACAGATCAGAGTCTATATAGGTATGCCTTGACTGAAAGATTTCAGAGCTTCGACAAATTATAAAAGTAAGTTCTATTCTCATTGTTGTAGCAAACTACAAGCAATTTTCTTTGTTTAAAAGAGATTTTCTGACAGATTCACTGTTACCAAGAAATGCAATGAGTAAAATCTGCTCTACAAATGCGGTCACTCGTTCAAAGTGATTGGATACTCAAATAAAAGGCAGTTGAGAAATAAATTGTAGATTATCTTTCTTTACTGACAATTATTTTAGTAACATTAAATTACACAGCTCCATAGTTTCCTGTATCCATTCCCTCAGTTTGATAGACGTGGCAGCAAAACTTTTTCTAGGGTTTCGGGCCCCCCTCGGACCGTGGGGGGCTTTCTATTAAATAATCATTTCGGACCCCGTCGCGTAGGTGCGCCGCTATTAACTCTGCGAATTAGTGCTCCTCATGTTTTATGAGAACTTAGTAGTGGTGGTAGTTATAATGGTCAAATTGCTGAACATCACGCTTTGCTGGGCTGGGATAAGGCAGAGATTACAATGTGTGTGTTCATAAAATTATAATTTTAAGGTTTTCTTTTCATAGTTTTTATAACATAATATTAGATAAACGGCATGTAGACAGGTGACCCTTCGAAGGTTTTTAAAATTAGTATTTTTGTATGGGTTTCGAAGTTTTAATGTTCGAGAATTTCAGGTTGGCTAAAATAGAACTGCATCTTTTCCAATATAATTAATTATGTTTGAGGCTATTTTTCAAATAGAGAAACTATGGAAATAAAAGGGTTATCAAAAGATAACGGTATTCTTGCTTGTACACAAACTTATCTCTTCGCTATTATGTTCAGCTAATCCTGAAAACGCACAGAAATCTTTCAATCGATTTTTATCTAAAACCTAATTCTTATCTCGAACAATGGCTACATTTAGCGTTAGACTCGGGGAGTTTTTACTAAAAATAATCTTAAATACGGAATCCAATCCACCTACTTCGGATGCCGGGTAGGGTCGGGTACCTATCGAGTCATACGGGGTTCCGAATCCCCCTCACCCCATACCTCCTAGCCCCAGAAGGGAGTGGGAGGGACGAAACCTCTTAATTATTGTCACATATGAATTATTTTGATATTGACGCGTGTCTCGACCTCCTCGTTAGCGTCCCTTCGGGTTTCTTTTGAAATGGCGCGCTAGCTCTACGAATGGTATGTTTGCCTGGTAGCTCTGGGAATTTACCGTGATTTTTGTTTCAAGAATCTCTTTAGTAAACAAGATAAAAAAATCAGCTTGTGTAGTTTGTTTTTCTACAGAAAGCAGAAAAAATAATCCTGAAACACGAGTAGTTTTTATAACTTGGCAACTGAAAAGTCCTGAATTTTATTGAGTTGTGTTTTAATAACGTGACTGATTTTATACATTTCCATACCAGTAATGTTAGGTCAGTTTCAACTTTATAAAACGCAGAACGTTTTTGAAGTACATACTCGTACCATTAAAACTAATATCGCGAACATTGGAAGTCCTGTCAACATCAAGGCAATATCTCTTTGAAAAATATTCTGATAATAAATTCCAGGATCTGTTTTACTATCTATCTACATTGTAACAGCGAATCAATTTTCACGCATCCCCCTTAAGACACAGGCCAAATATTTTTGATATTCGGATAGCTTATGCATGACGTCAAGAAATGCCATGAAGAAAATGAGTTAAAAATCTCGAGTAATTAAAAAGTTATGCACCAACGCGAACTTTCGCGGGTATTCTGGTGTTTAAACAATGCAAATGTCAGGTTATTTTTTTCAACAAGGAAAAACATGTTTTCCTGAAAACTCTAGGCCACGTGTATTTTTTTAACACTCCGTGACAAAACTGCGCCCACTGGCACGCCAGTAAATTGGAGTTTATCTTAATTGTATTCAAAGTGCCTGTCGTGTCGCATCCACAATTAAGCCAAGCCTTGGTCCACCAAAGTGCTACCACCTAATAGGAACTTTAATTTTCCAAATTCACCTGGCGTTTATGTAATTCACCCCATACATGCGCCCCCTGGCCGCGGGGTGTCTAATGTAGACCAAGGGGGGCACAGGCGACGCTCACGAAAAGGAAAAGGGTGGTTCCAGCAATTTTTTTCTGATTTTTTCCCCTCCCTTTTTGCCCGATAATACCCTAATGGTCGCTTGCTTCCTTTTCGGTAGATTTTTTTTCACCGTCGAAGATCGAGACGTATTTTTTACTCGCTTGTAATTTCCCCGTTTCCCGCCGAAATGAAAAATAAACGGTCAGGACTTTTTTGTATTGATGCGTGATTTCTGAGGTCGGGCGGTTTGTCGACGATGCCTGGAGGTGTGTTTCGATTGCTTGTGAAGCGAAATGCGTCTTTGTCTTTTTGTTCCGTCGTTGTAACAATCGTGAAAAGACATAATATTGGAATCATATTTCTATAAGTAAACATTTCGGCCACTACCAAAAAATGCGATCACAGGCCTCGAAACTGATTGATGGGCAGCGGATTCACTACATAAACAAAAAAATATAATGCTTTCGTTTATTAAAAAATTGAAAATATTTAGGTACAGTTGTCATATCTAGAACAAAAACTTAATTTGACGTATCATCAACGTATCATCAATTTTATCTCCGGCTCTTTATTATTATCCCGGTTAGTTGTTGACAGACATATTTTTAGTGTCGTCGGTGCCTAACAGAATCTACAACTCCATTTACAATTCAAAAAATTCCGAATGAGCGTATAAAATGCGTCAACAGGTCTTTTGGTACGGAATAAAGTTCTAATACTTCCAGTTCAAAACAGGTAGGTATTTCATTTTTCCAATCACACATAATTCCTTTCGCCAATTAAACCCAATGCCGGTTGCAGAAGGTATTTCTCAGAGAGTCTCGCATGCGAGTAGGAACACATTACTTTTATTTTGGCATCGATAAATTTTCGTACCGGGTACCACCCTGCATAATGCATGCAGCGAAAAAGTAGGGAAAATAGAGAAAAATCGGGGAAATATTTCGCCCCCTCGCCGCCGGGTTCCTTGGGTACCACCTACTAGGCAAGCAGGGGCGCGTAGGAGGTTACCGTCCGCCAAGATTAATACGGTACAGTACGACCGCCCGACGCCGCAGCTTTCATTAAAAATACTGGGACCCTGATGGGTTAGCTGGCAGACTTGTGCCGACTATGTGCCACCCCGTGGCGCCGTCTGTGGTTTTGCTGAACGTGTACGACTAAAATGTATTTCGAGATATTTCTTTTTCCGCTCACATATTTGCAAAGCAGACGTCAAACGAAAAATATATTTTTCTAGAAAAAAAACAATGATACTAACAAACATCTTAATAAATTATTTCTTACTATTTCATAATTTACCCTAGTGGGCAGGGAAGACTGTATTAAGAATCGCATGACTGTAAAGTATGTTTGTACATTTCTAACTTTCTTTTGTGTAGCTACGAGTCAGATGATTAGTTGATTATTGCTACGCGGCGCCGTAGCAAGCTCTACGGATTTGAAAGGAGGGTGCTGCTACGGCGTAGTACGGCTACGAGTACGTTCTCGTAGCGTAATGATTATTACGTCATCTTTTTGTGGTTGAGTAAATTGGTAGTTACAATTTCTGATTTCTAGGTATAAAAAGTAAACATGTAGTAGTTAGTAGATACTTGAACATGTTTATGAAAGTTTTTCTAAGTGCGTTTTGTAGAATTCTGGTTATTGTCAATATTATATTGTTTACGCTTTCATAATTGATTGTTTATTTTCAAGACTTGAAAGTTTCCATGAAAAGATTTTTTTACCTACCAAGCTAGTTGTTTATGCCATGACATTCAGTAAAGCAACAAAATTATTATTTGCCCACACACCCCGAAAACCAATGTAAAATAAACACAGCGAGTCATTAGGATTCCATCAGTCACAAAAACTATGTCCAGTCGCCCCTCTTGCATGCTCCACCGTTATTATTTCTTAGCTCTGCACACCCTATGTCCCCCTAGTCGTGCTAAGTACTAAGCGGGCTGTTTGTAGGCAAAAAGTAGAACTACCCTCGCCCGAGAGGGGGGCCCGCTCACGCTTTTAAACCTCAAGCGTCCAAGTGCGGGGAATATGAAATTTTCGAAATGATAAAGCCGGTAAATAATAACTAGTAGTACGGGCACGGCCGTCTAATGTACTGGCTGCAGGAAAAACTTGTACTTAATGTTTTTTTTTCTTTTTTTTGGGTCTTTGGGATTAGTTTGTTCGTTAAATTTTTATTTGGTCTTTGGAGGCTAGAAGAAGTTGAAGTGCCGTGGTGTTTTACTGTACTAGTACATTATTCCATGTTGAGCTTTTCAGAAAAGTTTACTTTTTTTCAACATGGACTTTCTATTTTGATCGATGTGATTTCCCACTCTTATAATAACTTTCGTTACGGTTTATTTTATTTACCTGCAAGTTAAAGTTAGGAAGGAAGGAATCAGCATCGCCGTGAGGCTGTTAAAACGTTGATAAAAAACTACATCGGAATGTTCAAAACATTCAGCATGCTTGTAATTAACAGCTTGTCAGTTAGGATTTTCCGGTTCTTTCTTATGTGAGTAGCTAAGACAATTCAAACACAGAAGGACCAATATTTTGTGATATTAAATTTTTGGTCCTTCGGTACAATTTATAGGAAAATAGCGAAAAACACCAACATTTGGTTATAATTTTATTCATCTATGATTTTTTTTGCATTCAGTACCGGGCAGCAGCGGGGTTCGTGTGTCTGCTTTCACATTTCCCACTCGCAACGTAAGGCGGGGTACGGTACACCCCCACCACCCGCTGTGCTCCTGGTACCTACACCCTGCTTTTTATACCTTCCTGCCCGTCGAAAGTAATCAATTTGCGACTTAATTAATTAAGAAAAAAGCTTTGTCGGACGTTTAGTAACATCAAATGACTTGTGTTATTTTTCTTCTGTTTTTTGTTTATTAAATTATGCCTAGATCATTCCTGTTCTTTATTTACCGAAGCTATTATTAAGTTATTTGCAGGGATCTAATGAAATCGTTTTTAATTTAATCGGGAAAACTGATGAATCGAAAGTGGGTGAAGTGGCATCCGTTTGCGAGTGTAAAAGGGTGAAGTGGGCGTTTATAGTCTAGTTGAATTTCGATCTATTCATAATATGAATTTTCTTTCAGTATTTTGTTAAAACTTTTTATGGTTTTCCTTCAATTTATTTTTCAGAATTGAAATCTCAAGAACAGTCAATCAGTTTTTAACTTTTATGGAACTTTAATCACTAAAAAAACCCACTCCATAAATATAACATTCTGAATTTGTCGTGAATTCGTGATTATCAAACAAACCGCCAGGTCTATGAACTAAAATGCTTATAAAGCTCACTATAACTTTGAAAGGGCCAAGTCAGCGCGCAAACATGTTAATTTACCACTGGATAACGCGACCCAATTCCCTCATCCTAATTCCGTACAGTTTCCACACTAGCAGAGCTACAAATACTTTTCCTTTAGTTTCGTTTCACCCGATATCGTCGTTATCTAGTTAGCCCGGGTCGACGAGGGTCCGAAGGGTCCGGGACTAAGTACCAGGACCGCATAGGTAGGTAGGAGGCTCGCGTGATGCCTGCCCCACACCCGCCAACACTATTTATAAACGTTGGCGATACGCAATGCTAGTGAGGGATTGTGTTCTCGCACGCTGAAACCAATTAGGGCTTATATGATCCTGGTAATGGTATTTTTTCTTCATATTTACTCTTCAATTAATATTTTTCTTTTGTATTTTGTTGCCTATTTGCGGGCCATCCTGTCTCCTCCGAAGAAAACAAAAATAACTGACTGCTCTGACCTATAAAGCCATAGCCTCGTACCAAATAGGACTATGTATTTTGATACAGTTTCATTTTAAACTTCACATTTATTTTGAACTACTTATTTATTTTGAAAAAAAAAAAAACTAATTTAGGAAATTCTACATGCGGAAAAGCGAGTTATTAATTTAACAATACCAACTCCAACGTTACGTTATTCGAGTTAATATTATATGCTTCCATGACAGCTATCTTCTTTTGAACGGATAAAGCAGAATTTATTAATTTAATTAAGACACAAAAATGACTTGGCCCTCGTTTACCGCCGAATTACTGGAGACTTCATTACGCCTAAAATGTATGAAGATCACAGTTTAATCGGGCAACCAACGTTTAAACTTAAAAATATAATGCTGGCATCCTCCACATTTCATACGCCCGCCACCCCTATATAAATTTTACCTTAAAAATCCGCAAATTCGGGGCTCCGGCACGGTCGCCAGACCTTTTCGAAAAGGGTCCTCCGTACCCACCGAACCTACCAAAAGGGATTTGCCTTGGGATCGAGGCATTCGGCCCTACACTTATACAAAATGTCCAATACGGGCCCGCCCCGCGACCCTCGGGGCCCTGGAGGTAGCTGGCCTGTGAGCGTAAACATACAAGTTTGTTGCCTAACCGATGGGGTATTATGTAAGTGGTTGTCAGTTGCTGGACCGCAATCACGACACAATCTCGCCAATTCGTTCTATGTAACGTCTTTTTGCAATTTGATTGCGACCTTTTCAGAACTTGATTGATAACTTTGTTTTTTTCTTGGTATTGTTCCTGGTTTTTCCTTTTACCAAAATAAGTATCATCAACGTATAACACTAAAGTTCATGAAAACAAAGACTTATGAATAGATAACTACAAAGAGAATAGAAGAAAATTTGGTCCTAGGGTCCTCACTACTGGATAATGAAACAGTGGGTAGTGATGGCAAGTTACACACTATGGTACCTAGTTACATACTTATGTTTTCCTAAACACCTATTCGTAGGAATTTATGATCATGGCTTTTCAGCGTGTGTGTGTTTATGTCCATTTATATCAGGTACAAATTGCCTAACTAATACATGATGTTACCCTTAAAGATGTAAAAAGTGAAAATTAAATACAATCAATCTGCCTAGCCTTTTCTCAACTAGAAATAGAAATAGTACTATGAACTATGAACTATGTAACTAGAACTATGTTGGGGTCTTCTTCCAGTTTAACCGGATGCAGCTGAATACCCGTATTTTATATAGAGCGACTGCATATCTGACCTCCACAACCCAGTTACTGGGTAATACGATACCCCTTGGTAAGACTGGTTGTCAGATTTTCGGGCTTATGACGACTGTCAAAGATCCATGAATGACAGCCGGGACCGACAGCTTAACATGCTTTCCGAAGCACGGGGGTCGTGAGGGGTCTCGATATGTTAAGATGGTCACCCGTCCACAGACCAAGCCCGGCGAGCATAGCTTAACCTGATGGATGGACCCGTGCGGCTGTTATTACTTTAGCCACGAGCTCCCCTTAAGTGAAAGTTAAGTTCAAAGGACCAAATGAAATGTTTCACATTTCATCGATAAAGTGAACTGTTATAATACAATAATCATTGAAATAATATAAGATTCAATGTAAAATATAATTAAAGTCATATTCAGATCAAAAATGAAACCCTAACTTTGTATTATAAATGCCAAAGTGAGTTTGTTTAATTATTTGTTTGTTGCGCTTTTACGCTAAAACGGCTGAACGGATTTGTATGAAATTTGGTACATGGGTAGACCATCGCTTAGGTTAAGACATATGTCTTTTTATCCCGAAATTCCCACGGGATCGAGACATAGGTGAAACCGCGGGGCGCAGCTAGTTCCTCAAATAAAGGTAAAGTCTGTACCTACTCAAAACTCAACGGAAATCGTCTGATAATAGACATGGATGGTTTGTTTATACTTAACTTAAGTTTTTCTGAAGAAAATTATAACTTGTCCTTCTATATTTTAGTTTGCGGACTTTGATAATAATGATAATGTGGGTGTATAATTCATAGGAGTTCTTTCAAAAGAAGTTAAAGAACTCCTGTCTACTTATATAAAATCTTGAACAAATCTACTCGACCCCGAAATCTCGACTTTGTAATGAAATTCCAAGATACTTGATTTCGAGGTTCAGTAGTTTGATCCTTTTCTTTAGTAAATAGGTGATCATGTATAAATTTTTGCTTACATTCTTTGATTGCGATATTTTCATTAATTACTAAGTACTACATACTTGTTTTTTATTTTCAGGTAAGGAAAATCACCGGCCCACACCACTAAACGTCATGAATTCATGATGTACCAAGGAAGGTAAGATTTTAAGTAAAAAATATATTTCGACCTCTAAGAAAATGATAGAAATTCAGTTCGCCAAAGCGAATGAGTCGTAATCGCTACAGCTTTTAACTTAACGTGTTAAAGTCAGTCTTAATTTCCCTAGTAATGAATATTGTTGTAGTCTAGAATTCAAAATGAAGAGGAGCTCATGACTAAGTAATACCAGCCGCACGGGTTAAGCTATGCTTGCTGGGGTTGGTCCGTGGATGGGTGACCATCTTTACATACCGAAACTCCTCCGTGCCTCGGAAAGCACGTTAAGCCATTGGTCCCGGCTGTCATTCGTGGATCTTTGACAGTCGTTACGGGTCGTCAGAAGCCCGAAAGTCCGACAACCAGTCTTACCAAGGGGTATCGTATTACCCAGTAACTGGGTTGTGGAGGTCAGATAGGCAGTCGCTCCATGTAAAATAATCAGCTGAATCTGGTTAGACTGGAAGCCGACCCCAACATA
Organism: Agrochola circellaris; assembly: GCA_914767755.1. Classification (NCBI taxonomy): domain Eukaryota; kingdom Metazoa; phylum Arthropoda; class Insecta; order Lepidoptera; family Noctuidae; genus Agrochola; species Agrochola circellaris. Next base: position 5,391,090 of record OU611850.1, on the reverse strand, counting down.
GTTGGGAAATGGCTAGGTAGAGGTGAGTCTAAAATTCAAAATGGTAATTATATATTTGACAGGTATTGCAATTTTCAGTGGCCCTTTAAGGCATTTGTTTTCTGTTTATTTGGTAACACGTACATTTTCTACAATTTATTGCTAGGGTTCGTATTACATACTGAATAAAATATTTTAATTTTTAAAGGATTTACCCAAGACCTAATTTGTCCCTACTTTTGTGAAACGTTTTTTCTGTAGGATATTTTTTTGACTAACAGTAACAGGAATAGCAAGATATTCAAAACACTCAGCAAAGTACTAGGCTGCCATAAATAAACAAGAGAGTTTCACTAATCTTCAAAATGCAAGTACATCCACAAAAACTGCAGTGCCTAAGTAAAAATTGTGAGCAGTATTCGCACAAGCGTGTACAGGATGCGTTCTACGTATATACAGGGGTGTCGGGAAAAAGTTATAATAACATTAATGTAGGTTCTTTTGACAGCTCGCCGGTCGTCGTTAGCAGCCCTGTGCTCTGTATCTTGTCATAATCTTTTAGAGATGTGGGTCCGTCGATAGTGGTTTCGTTTGTCGATAAAAACCGCGCGATATCTTTGAGTATATAGGGATAGAAATTACATGAAATAATGTTTCAGTTAAATACTTGACTGGCATATTAATTATTTTAGTAAAATCTAATAAAAATTCCGCCTCGGAATAACTAATATATGCGAATCTGCAATTTTATAATACATTAGAAATTGAAATAACTCACTGCAGTTTATGAGACATACATAATATATTATGAATGAGCTTTTGCACTTTCACAACTTAATATGCACGCACTATTGTTTATCAATCATTTCAGTTATTGTCTCGACTCATGGAAATTATCGTTTTAGTCCGAAAATATAAAGCGTCTTAGGTCAGTAATTAGTACTATGTCAGATAAAAAACTGTTTCTTAAAAGATCCAAATCATAGAAATATACTCTAATTTATTAAAATCATACCTCATTCAGCATTACACCTCCTATAACATAATTTCACAAAAAATATCGACTCAATATTATCGACACAGCAGCAGCCCGAGTCACGCCGCATCACTAATTACGGGCGCAGACGGCGGCGCCGGGTCGAGCCAAGGGTACACGGTCCTCTCGACAGAATTTTTTCCCCAACGCACCCCCTACCCCACCGGATGGGGAGGGGGCTTCCTGTCCCTCCCGGACCCTTCTTAACATTTCCCTGGCTCGGAGGCACAGAAGGAAGATGCCTCGCTTATATGGAACCCTGGTACCTACCGCTCGGGTTATATACTTTTTTAGGGTCGGTCAGACCCTTTGAGGCCTTTCTCACGAGTTAGGGACCTACATATTCCCTTTTCAGGCCCTTGTTGACCTTTGTAGGTTTAGGCCGCGTTGTTTCGTCGTTATATTATATAAAAGTTTCAGATTTCTCTTAGTGGGGACCCTGGTGACGGTCGTGTGAATTTTCACTACTAACTACTACGGTGTTAGGTTTAATTTCGTTCATAAGTATCCTCTTTTGAGGTCAGCGTACCTACTTAGAACCCGACTTTTGGAACTGTACGTGAAATGACTGCTATTTCTCCATTGAAATCATTGTGGCAACAAAATATTAAAAGATATAACTCTCTATTTACATTTCAACACATCCTGAAACAAAACCGACCTGTTGAGCTTTTAAAAGAAACTTAAATTAATTTCAATCACAGTTTTTCATTAACTGCAGTTTTTCGCTTTCATAACTCATTATAACACCATTAAACATATGCACCACCATAACATCACATCCACCATAAATAAAAACATATGTTCGACATTTCCCAAAACATTTTCATTCAGATTTTTCACAGTTTTTCTCTATTCAGGTCACCGGGTTCCATATCTTTAAAGATACCAATATTATTAACTAACAGTACTAGGCGCACAGCAAACCAAGGCGGTGGGTGTGCGGTCATTGCTTAATAATTCCTTCAATAGTTTGACAAGCGAACACGCTACGGGGGTTCTCGCTTCATTGATGTGAATTGTGACGTGTCATTGGAAATTGAACCGCGAGGGTGCAGTGGCAGTGTCTTCTTCGCTTGCGGGTTCGATTACCGCGTCAAAAATGTGGGCATAAGCTACGAGACAGGAAGCTCTTAATGTGGTTATAAATGTAGAGCTTCCATAATTAAACTAATTAGTCTTGTTTCCTTATCATGTGTTGTCATTGTTTTGTTTTTTATCGAGGTTCTCGGCATTTTCTCACTAACAAAATTACCATGACATTATGAGTATTTCTTAGTTTTAAACCCACACGTCCTAGGAGTACACTTTTCGTAAATAGTGTTAATAAACACATAGGAATCGAACTAAAGTCTCGCTCTTGCCAATCAGTGTCTTAACTGTTGAACTCTTCCCACTTGAGATTCTTTGCAAAGAAGAAGAGTCATGTTCGATTGGATTCATATTATAGAAAACTATAAGCTTTTGCCCGTGACTTCATCCGCGAGGAATTTCTTGTTTAAACGAAAAATATATCCTATTAACCCCTACATAAAGGAGGAGCTCGTGAATAAGTAATAACAGCCGCACAGGTCGATTCATCAGGTTAAGCTACTCTTGCCGGGGTTGGTCCGTGGATGGGTGACCATCTTTACATACTGAGATTTCTCCCTGCCTCGGAAAGCACGTTAAGCCGTTGGTCCTGGCTGTCATTCGTGGATCTTTTGACAGTCGTAACGGGTCGTCAGAAGCCCGAAAGTCTGACAACCAGTCTTACCAAGGGGTATCGTAATACCCAGTTACTGGGTTGTGGAGGTCAGATAGGCAGTCGCTCCGTGTAAAATACAAGTATTCAGCTGCATCCGGTTAGACTGGAAGCCGACCCCAACATAGTTGGGAAAAGGCTCGGCAGATTGATTGATATAGATTAAAATGACACCTCTACATATATCACAACACTATTTAAGACTAATCATAATTATGACCTTACTTAAGGGGCTATATTGGTGACAAACCTGCCTTATACATTAGTTAGGGCATAACCAATAAAACCTCGAAAACAAAATAAATAAAGGTACAAATATCACCCTTTACACCCATTCTTTTTTATGTTTTGATTTCGACGTAATTTGCGACACCTAAATAATGTATCGATGTTTATTTTACAACACTAATGATTTGTCGACAACATAGGGGAGCTTTAGTAAGAGGGTTATGTTGTTGTAAATTATTTTTCGATAAAAAGGATTGATTTGAAACAGATGATTGAGTAAAATGATTACTCCAGAGTGTTGTTCTAGTATCGATTTATTCATTTGAATTTTTATCGATATGTGAAATGTTATGGGTGATTATTTTAGAAGTATGTGTAGACTGTGATACAAATGAAAAGTATTACGCATCTACAGTCTTTTTCGAGTGTCGGGGTGACTTTGCGGTCGGGTGAGGGCGACCTTGGTATACTTCAGCGGAGAAAGTTTTCAAGTTTAGACACTAACATTATCTAGACTCCATTTATTTTTAGCATTAGAAAATAACGGTAATCACTCTTTTTCGATAGAAACGTATAATAAACTCCGTTATTTCACGATAAATACAAAGCACATAATCTATTTGCCATTTTCATTTAAAAAATAACTCTAAAGTTCAGTAATTCTGTCTGCTGGAAGAAATTTCTTAAGAAATAAGCAGTACCTTTGTACTCAAATTATAATTATGTCGTATCTCTATGTATTTTACTGTGTGTACATAAATAATAAAATAAAAATAAATAAATAAATAATTTCAACAATATTACACAATAACTGTTGTTAATTTGCCTTTATTTTTCTTATGTAGTAATAATAAATGAATTATAGTAAGTTATAATATGAAACTGCTCACGGTATTTGACATCATTTGTTACACATGTTTTTGACATAGTGACGAGGCCCATATCCATACAAAACGTATTTAAGCCGCATTTACACATTCGCGCGAGTGACGAGCCACGAACACGAATATGCAAACGGTGATTCGTCATTCGCTTCGTGTTTCGCTTCGCCGCTCGTGCCGCTCTCGTCGGGAGCGGTTTTTTGGACGCAAGTCACAGGGAAAAGACTTGCGAGACGAACTAGTGTTTCACTCGTGTAGCCAGACACGAATATCTCTCCAAAAAATTCGTCGAATGGCGAGGTGAATCACGAGCACGCATGCGTAAATGCGGTATAATGTATCATTCGTAAAGTCATCAAACATTCGTAATTTGAGAAACCACATTGTTCTAAATTCAACTCCAATAGCAGCCTAACGCACTCACAATCGCGTTGATTTAGTTGCCAAGGGACGAAGCAATGAACATTGTTGAACCGCCAAAAAGAAAGCCATCGCAATTGTGAGAGCGTTACGGAATTAGGGTGAAATTCCGTTCTGGAAAGTGGATTAAAGCGGGAAAATTGTAAACTCGGGAAGACAAGTGAGCATAAGTTAAGTTAAGTTTGAGTTAAAACTTTGAACGTTTACATAGGTAGTTAGGTCCCAATTCCACTATCTTAAATTTTTCATGCAAATATGATTTCATATCTGTCAAATTCTATGATCATAGTTAAATGACGCTGTTCTTCATTTTTACATATTACACCTATGATAATTTATACGTCATACTTAATCAAGATGGATAACGATTTAGCCGTGTTTGATTTTGCAATTTTTAAGGATAGACGGATATGACATTCTTTGTACCTACGCTTGCTGTCAAATAGGATCCCTGAACTATGATCATAGACAATTTGAATCATATGTAGTTATTATACCGTCATAGAAAAGAAAGAAAGAAAGAAAGAAAATACGTTTATTTGCGGTACACATGACGCAAAGAAAGAACAAAACACAAAAATAAACAATTTGGGTTAGGTTTTTCATTTAAAAATTACTCATACATCTCTGATCATATTTCTATGATAGTCTAATATGGCTCTTGGTATTCTGTATAGTCATAGAATTTAGAAATGGGATCAGCTGGTCCTTTGGTACGGGAGTCGATAGTACAGTACGCAAAGTACTTCATCATTCATCATTCTCCTGCTTTTATCATAATTTATTTGGGGCCGGCGCAGCATCTTTTTATATAAAAATATTTTGGTCTTTGTCTTCCATACTTTCATACTACACAGTAGGCAAGTAATTTAAAAAAAGAGGAAGAATTAAAAAAAAAAATCTGTAGAAAATAACATTTGGTTCTAATCTTTAACAAAAAGCAGTTACTATTTACTTAGTACCTAATATAGGAGAAACCTCTCCTGGGTATGCTGAAACCGATTGTGTCATTTCGTTACCAGACAAACACGACGGGATCAATTTAATTCGGCGGCCTGATATTATCTGCGTTTGACATTTCGACTCTGAGATTACAAACGAACTTTGCCAAGTCAGTAAGCGCGCCACCAACTTACTAAGGATTATACTACTTTAATATAGCGCTGCGACCGTGTGTAGCTCCCTTAAGTGCCACTGTCACGAGCCAAAAGGCGAACAAAGTAGCAGAGGCAGTTCCCTCCACACGAAGTATAGCCTCCGCGCGCCACGGGGGTAAACTATGATACCCCAAAACCTCCACCCTGCTATGCCACCCTAGTACCCGGCCCACCCACAGCGGGGCTTTGAGGACGTCTTTGAGCCGAACTTTAGCGGGAAAACCCCAAAATTCAAGTTGGCCCACGTCCCCGATTACGAGTTGGCGATATCTTTGAAAATTTTCTGGTCTCCTGGTACGGTGGGAGGCTTGTTTTCGAATTTTTCAGATGCGGGTAGATTGGGAAAGCTGATTTTTTTATAAATTCGTACGTGGTTAACTTTCGCTGGGAAAAATATTTTCTCCCGTAATCCTTCTTTCATTTATTTGTAGAGTGGTTGGTATACGCAACGTGCCGACTTTTTTTGCTTTGTCGTAATCAGTTAATAATATTACACTTTCAAAACCCTTTTATATAAAATATAGCTATGCCTATATTGTGTTTATTTTTACAATTGATGTATGAATCAAACAAAGAATAAGAAAAAAAAAATTACGACGGAAAGAAAATGCTAACTACACGTCCTCTTGGATTAACGGAAACGAATTTTCTCAAGATTGTCAAATAAAAGACATCAACGTGCGTCTTAAATATTTTTAACTTTTGAATGAAATACAGTTGTCATTCAATACTTTTAGCATTTTGGTGAATATTGATTTTTAATATCCAGAAGTATTATTGTTTTTAGACAATTTGTTCAAGTACTAATTTATACTGCAGTTGCCTGCGTTTTTATAGCTATGACAGTACAAATGCAATTATTATTATTAATTTTATCTAATTTATACCAGGAGTTATTGTCAATTTACTATACTAGTTTAACAGAACAAAAAGGAGGTGAAACTAAAACATACAGCCTACCAGGCGCAAGGCTGTATATAAATTACCAGGCGCAAAGGACCACGAAATTACCAGGGTAGTAGGAGCTATAGGAGGTATAAACAAGGATAGTATTGCGTGATCGGTGGGTACTAGGCGTAACGTTTATTTCTGGCCGTGATTTTCAGTAGGTGCGGAGTTGAACGCAATGTTTTGTTTTGAGGCCTCTTTCAGTAATTTAGTTTTCGGAGTTTTTATACTATTGCATGGTTTAAGGGTTTACCTTTTGATATTGAAGTTAGTAATCCCTACTTGATAGAAGGAATAATACATATTTCAATTTTTGTGAAATTAGATTCTTGTCATGTCATCGGAATCTTTAATTTAGTCTCAAGCCCATGAATTAATTATAAGAAAACCATATCTCAATCAGCAAGGCTCTTTAATTAACTTAATTGTACAGAATAAAAAAGATATATTACTTTAATTGTAATCTAGTTTCATTCCATTTTTTTGTTACAAAATATTAATTGAAGACAGTTTTAATTGAAGATACAAGTGCCTTAGATTGAATTGAATTAATAAACTAGTTTTATATGTAGACAAATATAGTATAGGTATGAAGTAATGGTAATGATTTTCAGGTGATTGCTATGTGCATACCGACACTTATCCCTGCCTCGGAAAGTACGTTTGCCATACGTCCCGGCTGTCATTCATGGATCTTTGACAGTAGTTACGGGTCGTCAGAAACAACCAATCTTATCAAGGGGTATCGTATTACGCAGTTACTGGGTTGTCGAAGTTAGATAGGCAGTCGCTCCATGTAAAATACTGGTATTCAGCTGCATCCGGTCAGACTGGAAACCGACCCAAACATAGTTGGGAAACAGCTGGGCAGATAGATTTTTATTATGTGCTTCCAATGGCGTTCGTTCTTCTTACGAAATAATATCCATAAAAACTCCATACAAAAGCATTTTTTTGGTTAAAATCGAAATCACGATTCATAAGAAATCGAAAATTAAGGACTGTTTATAAGGGCATCAAAACCGATTCCGACTCGAGACAAAATGAACTAACATTCGAACTTTAGTCCTTGCGTCCGCAACCCTCGCTCGCACTGGAACCCTAGTCGGTTCATCTAATTATTCTATAAATTTAAGTTCGATTATGTTATTAATGAATACAATACAGTTCTAGACTACTTAAAACAACAAAGTATTCTAAGATAGTTTGTGTAACTCTGAAACTTTGTTTTAAAACTTCATCTTAACATTTCTGTAGGCTCATAGCAGGTTAAGAGTCGAGGTTTTAGTACTAAACGCTAGTTACTTTACATAATTTATAATGAGATATTAAAGGAGTTTTATGGACGGCCGTAAACGGCAGCTGAAAGGGAAAGGGTTTTTTATTATTTTGGAAATGCCTTCAGCCCGGGGGCGCGAAAGCAAAGCTATCTTCGGTTTACGATCCCCCGAGATTGGCTTTACAGTTAATGAATATTGGTCATTTTAATTTTGAATATTATGGATTAGAGCAGTTTTGCTTATAGAAGTTTAGAATACTGCTAAAAGTGGTCCTAATTGTTATTTATAAAATGACTGGACCTTAGGACCAATAGTTTAACACGATCGAGTGTGCACAAACAAACAAAGTTTTCCTTTCATATCCGGTACTTAATTTTCTTTGTTTACTTGATCAGAATATCTTGAGGTTACCAGGCTTCCAGCTACCCGCGGGAGGTGCGATTAACTACTTCGTAAATAAGCAAAGTAATACTGGAAGAAGAATTACCGGCTGCTCGCCACTGGCCGGGTAAGGCAACCGGATATTTCTTTTAGCTGTCCAAAGAACCCCCCGGTCATAATGCCCTAGTGGGGGCCGCAGGGGGGCAGATATAAAGATACAGGCCCCCCACTTATCCCGGGACCATACCCGGTCCTTTTGCTTTTATAGGGGGTGTGTATAAAACCGAATCGCCCGGTTTTAGCTGTGCTGGAGTGTTACGAGCGGGGCCGGCGGCGGCGGTCGCATTATGCCGACGGAACGAGACTATATCTGATGTGGCTATGGTGCCTCGGTACTTATATACAATGTTTAGACGATGGCTTCGTTCATTTATTAGTCTGGCGTTTCGAACGGTCAATAAAACGTTGAAGGCTCTCAGTAATAAACGGAAATTAGCCGAGAAAAAATGCGCAGGAAATGTAAGCTTTTTGTTACATTTTGTTGCCTTGTTTATTATCACGGGATAGAACTAATTCGTTCTCATTCCACTTTAACTTCAATAGGTACTGGATACAAAAAGGGAACGATCCTCCACGTAACTGTTTCACTCATTCAATTCAATCATTCTTCAGACGTTTCTCAGAAGCGAGGAACGGTTTCAGCAACAGCCTGTATGTGTTGCCAAAAAATTATTTAATTGATTCATTTTGAAAATTAAATGGGCGATATATACTCGTACGTGAATAAGATTCTTAATGGGTGTGGTAGAAAACCACACCCGAATTATTCTATAAAGAATCAGTTACGGACCGAACCTGTCACAATTCATTCCTTTAGAGACAGTTTCGCTTTTTCTTTGTTGTAAAAATTGCGACGCATTCAAGTCGCGTTCATTTTGTGTTGTCCTGTTTTGACCAGCTTTCGGACCGAAACGTGGGGGAGGCAAGATCCTAGCCTCAAGATATTAATTTCTCTTTATTACCGGGGCGACATGTGCTTATAAGATGAAGGTAACTATGTTGTTTCATTATTCGAATGTCGGAGGGCCCGGGTGGTGGAGTAAGGGGGGTGGAAGCCGTATAAAAACGACAATTTCCTCTAAACGCGCCGCGCCCGCGCCCGCGCCTGTCGCGCCGCGCCCTCCGGTACTAATTAACTGCCACAGCGGTTATGTCACCCTAGTACCCCTGTTTGTAGGGCGGTGTTCAATTTTTTTGTCTGGAGGTTGACAGCTTGACCTTTCCATATAAAATCGAGAATAACAATAATAATGTTGAACCAGGGAGGGTCTTCGTAAAATATGTTTACATTTCAGAGAACTTTAGTAGTCATGCTTTGAAATATTATTTAATAATGTTCTTATTCCTTACGAAAGACATTCCACTCTTTCTATTCCTGGAGCAATATTTGCAGTACTCTGTGTTTTCTTTTGGGTTTATATTTATCTTGTCCCAAATTAGCAATGCGGTCCTTTGGTCCGGTTTGTCCAATGGATACTTGGCTAGTTGCTGGTTGTATGGTGACTGCAATAAGATCAGCCCTTGTGGCCTTGTGAGTAACGTCAAAGACAATTAAGGATATTATCTAATAGAGTACCAGACTGCCAGCAGCTTTCTTCTAATATGAATGTACTTTGCTCAGCAATCCGATCATTAACAGATCCAGTGCATCTGAAGTGAATGTTTTCATTTACAAGTGGTAGATGGTTTCAATGATGACTTGCCAAAGCTTATGTACAATGGCTCATAACTTTAACTTATTGTCTATACTAAACCGATCTTCAGTATTGGCAATACCCGGTACTGTTGCTTCATTTTGGTAAAAGTTTAAAGTAAACACAAGGTATGAAAGAAATTGGAAAGTTAAAGTCGGCTAGCGGACTAGCGGATAAAAATATCAGAGCCTTTGCTCTTTCGATTCGCTTTTCGACTAGTGTTCTTCACTTTGTTTAATTCTGTGCATCCTACCCGGTTAATCTGTTGCATAGGTTTTGGAGTGATGGGTGTTTGACACCTATCCTATTTTTGTCTCTCTTCTTTACTGCTTTTCGTGTCCTTTTATCTGAATTTAAATTTGTTTCGTGTTTTGCTTTTGCTCTACTGAACTGGTAACTACTGTGACAAAAGGATACGTCACTTTGATTTTTGAATGTTTTGATCAAGATTAGACAAAATCTGCACCACATACGTCTTGTCATGGAGGTATTTGAAAAACACACGGTTCCTTTAGGTTGGATTCTGTAATGGACAGGATAGCAATGCATAATATACTTCTACACCTTGCATGACTGATGACATGTGTGTATAAGTAGTTAAGTTTCGAACAAATAAATTAATGATCTTGTATACTAGCAGCGTAGTAACCCACTAGGCTCGCACAAGTAAAAGGAGGTCTAAGCTCTATTTAGAGAAAAGCTGATGATGATGATAACATTCTATGGGCAGTTATAAACCCGTGGACACTAGGCCGGGCAAATGACTCGAGACCTTCATACATTCGCATGTCTTCGTCCCGCTATGCCTAATCGCTACTGTGGCACATTATAGTAAACGACCACTCCAAACTAGACCTTAATGTGGTCACTTAAGGGTGTATAATAGGTTGAACAGCGCGAACCTTAGCAGTCCTTATATGTACCTGTTTAGTAGTTAATTATTATGATCGGTTAGTTATGTGTGCGTTGTGGGTAAACTGCAAATTAGGTCACTTGCAAACAGTATGATATTGCTTAGTCCTAATTTGTATTAGCTAAGTTTGAATATTGCATTTTTTTAATCTATAGAGTTCTAGCTGCGCTTGTTTTTGTGAAGATGTTATTCATTTCAAAGATCATTAATTCATTTTTATATCTTTTGGAAGTTGAAGTTATGGATACCATTATTTCGAAAAATATACTCGTAGCTTCAACCTAGAATAGAAAAGCATGCAAGATAAGGCAGAACCATATTCGAAAATCTAAACATGTTTAATGACCGTAATATCTCTTAAGCTGTCCCAAAAGCTCCATCTGATTTTCATTGTTACTAAATTGTCCTATTCAGTTGCATTTTCCTCTATTTGTATTTAAGTTAACAATCATTTCATTTTCCCAATGACGGCAGTCATGACAAGACCGATCCCAATCTACTTTAGCATAGATCAACACAACTATACATCTCGGTTCCTCTACAGACAACTGTGAAATGTCTATACCTGAATCTAGGCTTGAGACCGGTGTCGCAGACAGTCGCCCTCTCCCAAATTTAGCTACGGCACACTAAGCTATGCCGTCTTGGTAACGCTTAAGTGACGATTTAGATGTTTCTGCAATGGGCAGGCAAGAATACAATTAGAAAGTTATTTTTACCCGACTGTATGTTTATATGTTCCCTCATAACGCTTAAACTACTCGTCTTATTTTGACAAACGAGGTATCGTTGAAAGCCTCCTGTTGTTCCGCGGGTTGTAAGTTGTGTGACGTCACATAAAATCCAATATTCTGTCTTGGTAACGCTTAAGTGACGATTTAGATGTTTGTGCAACGGGCAGGCAAGAATACATAGGAAGCAATTTTTTTGCAATGGATATCAGCAAGATTATAGTTACCGTTATCAGTGACAATCTTCGAAATCCTTGATAACCACTTCAACAACAAGTTTCCCCTCTTCTATATTAAACTCACTTTTGGTGTGTTTCTGTGACCGCGTTGTTCTTCTAAATTCCTCAAAGGATTTTGACGCGGTTTTCAACATCATTCATCTTTTATAACTATGAATAACGGACACTAAACATCCACGAAAAGATAACCAAGTTTATAATTTTAAAATATTTGATTTATTAAAGAGGATAAAAAAATAAATACTGGATAAACTTCATAAACTAAATTAACTAATAAGATCAAAATATAATAACCTATCCTAACTGAAACTATTAACAAACTAAAACATGGCGTCGAAAAATTCCTCCGCGCCGTCGACTGTCGTTTATAGTTAAAACAAACACAACTTCGCGGTTATTAATATATACGATAATAGTATAGATGTTGCTCTAAAAGGTGAAGACATGTATAGTAAGACCCCTATTTCGAGTGTTTGATACGACGGGTGCGTGGGACGAAATTTTACGAGTTTCCAGACCCGTGCATGAATTACAGATTTTAACTGACCCTTTGATTCCTTTGTGTCGATTTTACTTGGATTTTGAAGGCTCCATTGTAGATTGCGGATGTTTTTTTCCTCCTTCTGTGGACTGCTGATCTTTTATATCTAAGATTTAATTCATCCTTTCAGTATTTTCAAATTTCTTTGGGGACATCAATTAGATTTTCTCCACTTTGTAGTATCTGTCCGTTCCACTCATTATTATTTATCTATGGTTCCACTTTTGGTGTGAGCATCTTATGTCTGTAACTCAATTACTACCGAGATAATACCAATATAATCATATTCAAGAGTTCTAATATCGACACTTTTTTAACAATTTTATTCTTCAATTTTACCAAAGTCCGTAACAATTTAGTAGGTCACAGGCTCATGATATAGTTTCAGTTTATTTATCATTTAGGTACAAAAGTCTCTAAAATATTCATTTTCCTAAATCATTCCAAAAGGACCAATTTCTAACTCTGCATTTAGCTGTTACGCAAATTGTCGAAATTCCCTGAAGTATCTGCGACTGTATACAGCTGTGCTCGACATACGTATCTATACATGATGCTTCTTGCCCTACACACCGACTTGCCCGGGTCATACTATCACGCTAGTTATTGCTATATGTATGATATAGCCTCAAATTATTAAGGAGTATTAAGATCTAGAACTTTTTCTTGAAATATAATTCTGAGAAAAAGTAATGAGTATCTGCAATCTCTTTTAAAATAGAATATTGTAAGTTTTTTCTAGATTATAACTTAACGTTCGACCTTCATTAGTCGAGAAGACTTTGAAGAACGACATTGAAATCAAAGTTCTTAAGTAATGTGTGGGTGACGGATAGATACATGACAGCATTTAATAATTGTACAAAGTTTACAGAAATAACAAAGAGGTAGAAAAGAATACAACAAAGCATTCGGTAGATGCAATTCCTCTATAAATGCAAAGTACTTATTAGCAGCACACTGGGTCAGTACTCTGCAAATTCTGCAATCCTTTTCCGCCATTTAAACGCCCGCATATTATAACATATACACGTATCGCTTCGTGTTTCATGAGTGCCTGGTGCCTCATTCCCATATATACGTAATATACACACATGCAGCCTTTATTTGCATGTATGTATGTATATAATCGATTCTGTAGTATATACGCGAGTGTCATTGTGCATGTGTGTGAATTGATTGTATAATTACATCATCATTATCAGTTTATAGTCATGCAACATTGGTTAAATTGATTTCCCTAATTAAGATGAAGCTTGAGGTTAGGATCAAACAAGATCGTGTAGCTAGTCGAGGATGACGCCGTATAGGCGTATAAGTTCTTCGTAAGTGATGCTATGTTCGTGAGATGTACTTTGTAGTTCAATCACGATAGGCAATTGTATATAAGCTTTATCAAATTGATATTCTACTAAACTTACATCATAGTTTAATTTCCACATCTTTCCTCAGTAAAAGACCAAAAGTTTTGCTAAAAGTTTGGATGAAGGAGAGGTGAAAATTAATGAAAATTTTGGGAAACTTTTAACCAGATTTTTGTATATCTTAGGTTTTTTTATGCCACAATCATGGTTCGTTACGACAAAGAAAATAAAAACATGGTAATTTCGCTAAATAACTTCGCACCATCATGAGTTCAATTGCGATACCGGCTGATGTGTCTATCACAGTGTTATCATGCTTTGGCACCTAACATAAAATTGTAAATCATTTTTTACCTATCGATTGTCCCCACTGCGTTCAGAATGTGCGTGTGTTTCGAGTGTCATTGATGCATTTCGGTATGGGGGCAGGGGGCGATGGGGGCCGGCCGGACACGGAGCGAACGCACCTCGTCCACGAACTGACGGACCAGTGTGCGTTGTAACTCCGAGGGGCGAACACGCGCGCCGGGCCCGCACACAACTTACTCGCGAAACACGAACTCCAACTCTCAAATATCACAGATTTGCATCATAAAAAAATTACTACCGTGTAATAAATAGGTTGGTAACCCATTGTGCTTCCTTTGCGTCACAATTTTTCCATAAAAAAAAGTTGCAATCAGACATTCAGCGCGCGAAGTTTTATCATCTTGACATACTAGTTTTTGCACGAATGCAGGTTTGCATAGACCGTCAGGAATGGACATAGGAACTTGATGAGTAAGTAAGCCTTGGCATTAGTACATGGTGACAGCAAAAAATGCAATTAGTCCATCGTTGGTTCGTGTCGCTAAGTTTCCTTTGTCACGCCAGTTTGAAAAGACAAGGCATTGTTTTAGTGAATTTATTAGCCTAACTGACACTTATGTACCGAGTCTTAGATTGTTCTTGGTAATTTCCTATTAGAGGTTTTTTTTCTATCCGACGCTGTTAGTTTTTATCATCTTTATTTAATCCTTAGTTTTATGTTGTTGTAAATATGAAACAGGATTATTTCTTATCAACTTTATGCAGATCTAAGGAGTCTGTGTTAAACATTTCAGCTGCATCTCCAATACACTTGAAAAGTTAGTTTGTGTACCAAACTCTCATTATGTATTCTTATTACGTACTAGGGTTATCTCATCTCATATAATTTTACCTAACTATACCAGGCTTGCAGACTTCTACAGAATGTACAGAAGTTCTCAATGTGTAGAACGCAGCGAAGTTTGAAAGTAATTTTGGAGTGCAAGCGCGCGTCGAACTAATCAAATCGTTCACGGTCCTTACTTCGCTGATAACACTACCCACCGTGTTATGTTGCTCTAGTAACTGTGCAACTTTTTTATTGCCTTTTCGTATATTTTCTTACTTCACTTAGGAAAAACAATGGAGTTTTCACGAAACTACGCCTACTTTTCAGGTTTTGCTGTGTAGAGGTAGAGTCATTTTCATACTGTTATTATTGAATATTACAGTCAATTTATAGTTACTTCACAAAACCCCTGATACTCATCGATACAAGATTAAAGTAACTTAAAGAGCCTATTCATATAAAATCGGACTTTTCCATCCAAGGAATTGTACAGGTACCTCGTGAATGAAGTAACAATCGCAATATTCATAACAGTCGTATCAAAGGACCAGGTTCGCATTCCACTGCAACGCACCGCATTGCTAAGCACAATACCTATTAAGCCCTACATCGCCGGCTAAACTAGCGTAAACACAGCCATCATCTCTTTCCGCGTACCCTTTATACCGCAAACCTCCACAGGCATGTAATTAGTATATTTATGAAAAAAGGAACGAACCGATGGGTAGGACAATGAGCGTGGGGACCGTTACTCGGGTAATGAGCCCTTCACATTCGACTAGCCGGGATAACGTGTAAGGGCCGGTCGGTCGCCTCTCACACCAACGCGTAACTTCTCGAACAACTGCGAAATAGAAACAGAATATAACACTATTGATACAACGCTGTTATTACGCGTGTGCGTATCCAAAGATCACAAATTTGGAATATAGGACTTGGAGAACTTTGCGAAGCCAGTAGCCACTGCTAACTAACATTGTTGTTGTCGGATCTAGTTGAAGCTTATCTAATTTACTATTGAAGAAATCATCGGCACTGCGAAGAAGAAGATTGATAGTCATGTAACTTGGTCGGATCTGAAGCAAACGCATGTTAAAACAGAAGAAAAATACCTACTACCTAATTCTTCATTCATGATCCTTACACTTACGCATTCCTTTGTTGTGAAACCTCTAGCTATAAAAAAAACTAAAATATCATATTTCGTTAATAATTTTACAAATTTTATCACCTTTACACCTCTGTTCCCTTATGGTGTGCAGATACGATCAAGTCAACGATCGCTATAACCACTTGACATTTAAGACACCCTCGCACCTGTAGGTATTTCTTGCAAGTTACGTACGATAATTTTATGACATGCTTATGATCTGGGATATTATACGTAGAAATATAAGTGCCGAAAGATTTGATACCTACTTGGCTCCTTTTTGGTTTGGAATGGATTACATCTTACTGTTATTTGAATTGGTCTTGCGGTACGCGCACGTCTTCGAATTTACATATGTGGTGGAGTTGTATTTTTAATTCATCTGGGGATTGAATTCCACGTGATATAATACGATAGGCTATAAAATATATGAAAGCCTTACGTTGATGATTAACAACAGTTATTACCGTTTCTTACCTAAACCTTCAAGGATAAAGTCGCGACCATAACACGATGTATTTTCTATCCAATCTAAGTTACATGCCTTTGTGAATGTGGAACCTAATTCGTAAACTAGGCAGTTAATAAAAAAACGTCACGGACTACCGTACCCAAAGCTATTAAAGTGGCCTTGTCGTTATCGCTAAAAAGAAAATAGCTGGCAGTGCACTGACCGCGCGTTAAACGCGTATGGCGTGCGCTTTCCACCTACCGTTGTGTGTCTCACGGTGTTCCAATGTTGCGGAATGGTGTGAATTTTTGTACTGAGTGTTGCCTTTTTCGATTTTTATGCGTTAACTCCTACGCTATATGAGAACCTGGTATTGATATTGGTATTCGTCCTTTTTTGACGATGTTAATTCCGAGTAAATGAAATACATTGTTAAGTAATTTGGTATGTTATAGACAAATTAACAGCCTATTCCGATGTCGAGACCCAACCAGTTTGTCTTTAGATAAGAGTCTCTAAAGGGAGAATGATTAAATGACTTCAATATCAATTTCATGATCCATGAAATCCTTTTAAAACTATAAAATATAAAAATACGTTAAATCAAGTAGGCACTCAATATTTTGTCTGACTTAGCCTGACTATAGCTTGTTTTTTCAAACAGTTTAAGTAGAAATAATATTTATAATTACGGTGCAAGACGTGGGTGTAAGCTTCAAACAAAAATTGCTCACTTAATGAAATAGCGAAGCTTTAAAAGGATTTGAAATATTAAGCTTTATTTATATAATTATAGAAGATTATACTTAACACGTGTTGAATAATATTTTATTTGCCCAACACTATCCATAACCAAATTGATAGAATATGGGAAATCGATCTTGATAACGTTGAACACAGTAATTGTCACGACTAAACGATTAATCGGTAAACTAAATCGATTGAAATATTACTCGATGCGGATTAAACGTCAAGTTGAAGAATTTCATTCTGAGATATGGATCGCTGCATAAAGCACGTAGAGCCGGTGTCTGCAGATGGAAAATGGCCTATGTTGTTATCGCGAGTAGCATGAGAATGAGACTCCTTTGCGATTTAATCTGCACAAAGCTCCTACCGGAGAGCTTGAGAGCTCTGTACTCCTAATAGTTTTTTCTGCGAATTTTGTTTGTGCATTCATTTTGTTTAGTTAATTCAATAATTGAGATACTTTGTTTTGCGTATCGGCTGGTTTGAAGATTATGTTTCTAATCAGAATGTATTACCGGTTCGGTTCAATTCATCTTCGAAACTCTGACAACCAGTCTTGCCAAGGTGTATCGTGTTACCCAGTAACTGGGTTGTGGAGGTCAAATAGGCAGTCGCTCCATGTATAATACTGGTATTCAGCTGCATCTGGTTAGACTGGACGCCGACCCCAACATAGTTGGGAAAAGGCTCGCAGATGATAGTTGAATAAATCAATAGCTGTTATTTTGACATAAATTTCCTCATTATCGTCATTATTAGATCTAAAGCAAGGCTATCTCCTTTCCCGTATAAATAATAAATAATAATAAATAAATAATCTACATCTACTTTTTCATCTGTATCATCAAAAGGACAAGCAGATGAAAAGAGATAAATCTCTCTCCTCACAGGTACTTTATTTTGTAGTAAATCCAGCCAATGTTAAAGTTAGGAAGCAGGCGGGCCCAATCCTTGTCAGTTTTTAATTCAAAGCCAAATAAAATGTGGAGCAGGTCTTGGTTCACTTTACTCATTGACTTTTGAGCCATCTGATGGAATAATAAATACAGATGGAATAAGAAAATAAAACATTCTGTTAGGTGAAAAGGGTTTATATTTTTCTCATATTTGGAAATAGTTTAAATCTTCTTTGAAGAAGACTGTCGCTTCTATAATTTAAAAGCGTCAAAATAAGTCGAAGGGAAGGTTTGAAAAGTACTTCACAACTTTAAGTTATATTTTTATAAATAGTGTGAGAATAAAAACAACTGTTTACACCGACATGCAACTGTTTTGTAGCATTTTCTGGATAATAACTAGGTAGGATTGAAAGCTACTGACGCTTAAGTGCTTAACCTCCCCATTTTCTAAGCTCTAATATTGAAAAATCCTAATTTTCGCGGAAAATCTTTGAGTAATCAATAAAAACATAACATGTATTTTTCAACTTTTCAATATTTTTTTTTCTAATAATACAACTTTCCTACCAACTACATAATAACAATTAGTAGAGCGATCAAAATGACAGACCGTTCAAAATAATAATTGTCTACCACAGTTCTAGTTTTAAAACAATTAGAACTTTCCAAGAATTCAAATTTAATTTTCCAGCTGTCATTGATACTGTCATTAGCCAGCGTGTAATAGTTCCATTTAATCTTACAATCGATAGTACTACATTGATTTGATTATAACCTACAAATGGTACATATGTTTGAACAGCCAGTTTTGTAAATGCATTAGGCTCATGGCCTTAATGCTAGGTTATGAAAAATGATTAATAGATAAAATAGGGTTGATTTACCTTGAAAAAATTTTCAAGGTAATTCAACCCTATTTTCTTTTCAAAATGACCCACGAGCTTATGGGACCAAACATTTTATTATTCGAAACACAAAATTAGGTGCACTTTGCGAAATAGTATGTCCCATGGAGAAACTCATATTTATACAGATACTCTTTGAGTTAAAATCGATGATTTAGATTTAGATACTCAAACATTTTGAATTTTAACTCATTTTCATTCACCGTTACAAAATAGTAGGTCTCATGTTGAAGAGTCTGCAGAAACTCCATAGAGACTCTTTACAAGTAAACCTTGTCGTAGATTTGAATAGAAAAGCCAGACTAAGCTCGTTGGCCTATCCAATTTGCGTATGGTATGTCACCGTCGGATAGGGTAGTGCTCGTGCACTTACCTCAGTTACCTGACACCTTAGTATTGTTCCGAATTATTGTTCTATACGGTTTGCTTTCAAAATCAAGCGCAATATAATGCTTAATAGCTGTTTTTAATGTGTTGTTGAACCAAGTTGTAATAGCATTAGAGGATTAGGGCTTATGAGTTATGGTATCTTAGATTTGGAATTTATTTGCTCTAATATTAATTCAACAAAATGCAAACTTGAAGCTTGGTTCAGGCCTGATACAATTTTAATGCTATCGTCATGATAGGAATTAAAAGTTAACAACATTTTATTAGGAAACCACATGTTAACCATTTCTGGGCCCTGGTTAATAAACGTAACAATCCTAAAATTTTGTAAAAAAGTCAGATATTTGTTAAGTTTTACTACATGTGCTGTTTAATAAACCTTACTATTATGTAATAAAGTTACAAGTAAATAACTTACAATTATCTCAATTGTAAATGCTGTTTAATAAACATTTACTTAAGTAGAAAACGCCTGTAGATTTCGATGACAATATTGTATTTACAAATATTTAGTTGTAAGTTACAATTTACATAAAATGTAAGTTTAAAATTTACTCGGTCGGTGTAAGGGCTACATTTCTCTTCGTATTGTGTTCAAGTAAATGCCCTATTTTTGTTATCAAATATTCGACGGTAGTCTTGCCTACCTGAAATTTTTCGTTGATCGTAAAATTTTTACGTTTTATTAAATAGGGCTCTGTTATTCGCATATCATCGTAGAAATATGTTGATCTGCAGAATAGTCTACTGCACTGGTAACGAATCTATTATTTTCTGTTCCATTCCTATTTAGACCTCGCCCACAAATAGGGTTGCAATGAAACTGGTTTCGTTTCAAATGGTCATTTCTTTTTAAAAGCGCCCTATTTCTATCGGAACAAAATACTGACAGCTTGGAGTATCAAACAATGAGAGTTCATTGTTAAAGTATTGTGCAAATAGGGGAGGGATGCACCCTCAGCAAAATAGCCTCTTCTCCAAAATGCCTGTTTCAAATGCAGCACTGACCTTACTCAACTTGTGTGCGATTACTTGTAGTTCCTGTTTTATCTTGTTCTGTAAACGGGTTTGTAATTTTGTAATATGGGTTCAGTTTTTGATTAGTGTGTATTGTGATTTCTTCTTTGTGTATGTTGGTTTTTTTATTTGGTTTTTTAACATGATGTAAAGTAGGGCTATTTCCGAAAAAATACTAGTGGTTTTTGGCCTTTTTCTGAACAATAACCGCCGGTTAATACAAAATTATCTGCGATACAAATGCGAAGGGGGGGGAGTATATTTGTATTCAACTTTAGTGGAATATTGTATTCATTTGCCAATCGCCAGGTTTAAACTTTAAGTTATTTATTCATTTACGTCTCTTGACATTTTTCGGGACACTGGGGTCCCGGACCTTAAGAAGGCGTACGAGGGGCCAAAGCCAACTCACAGAGGTCCGTTAGACGTCTTTATACTATTAGCAATTTTGTTATACAAAATAATAAGCTGTTCTATTCCGCAACAATAATTAATTCATTTTAACATAGTACTATTTGTACAACTTAGCAATTATATCGATTGCAATGTGAAGTAATAATTGTCCTTCTTCAGGCGCGTCAGGTGACGCAATTGTAACTTTGGTCCTTTGATACTTTTAAACAGTTAAGTAGACAGGTGACCTTTTCACCAGTATGCATTTATCATAGTCGTAATACTTTTCTTTAGCTAAATAGTTGTCTGACGTCTAATTGCAACTTTGCCAACTTTTGTCGAACTGGTGCAAAACTTGTCGAACGTATCCGAAGCATTCCGATATTTTGTTTCTAGTCATATTGAGATGGAGTCCATGAACTGATTAAAAGAAGAAATAAGAAAACGAAACCAAAGACAAAAGTGCTGTGCGTGACCCGCCAAAAAAACAAGATGGCTGCCAAAAGGAAAGCTGGTGCACTCCTTCAACATGTCCTGCCAAAGGTAATTTTTTAATTATTTTAATAGGATCCCTTACGATAGCCATTACAACAAGACCCCTCCCCTAGTAATGTATGCAAAGGGCACGAGGTCTGTTTGAAACAGTCAAGATAAACATGCCAAGGCTGAGAATAGCGATGGCACTTATAAAACGGCGAGTTCCCGCCATGAGTTTGCAGGCTACTATAAAGCGCAGTAAAAATGGTATAATTAAAGGAATTTATAATGACACCCGTGGCGATGTTAACCGACCGATTTGCGGTGTTCGCGGCTTGTGAGGGCTTCTGTAGAGTGGCTGATCATCCGGATGCGGTCGAATAGTAGACGTGGCCGCATCGAAATTGGCGCCAAAGTCAGTTTTCCCGCCGCGGGCGGTTCGCCTTGCAAAATGGCGGAGTTTCAAGTGACACGCGGCAGGCGTTGATGGCATTAGAATGGACATACCCAGCTACTAAGAGATTATATTAACATTTGATACAAATAAACCATTCCACTGTTGCATCTGTTTTTCTTGGAAAATAGATTAGTAATATGGAATTCGCAGAGTGGATTGTATAATATTGTTTATTGTTATGCTTTCAAATAGAACACACAAATCCAAAGACGAAAAACACACACAAAGACACAAACCAGTCACTCAAAGAGACAGAGACTCAAAGACTCAAAGAGATGCTGTGTTTTTCTCAATTAGATCATAATTTACAACTAACACTTTATTCATTATTAATTGCTTAGCTTTAACGGCCCTGTTAGAAAGGACCGATCAGTCATTATCATAATTATTTTTATAAAATTAGAGTATATAAAATTGGTCCTTTTTCCTAATTCTTATATCTCTATAGAATTAGGAAAAAGGACTGGTGTCTTTCCAAGTATCACTGAAAGAATGTTGTTATAATAAAAATTGAATAATATTATTTATTTCACACACTGTGTGCATGTGAAATAATTCACCAGAATTAACAAATTGACAGCCAAAGTCAAAGAAATTTTCAAATCCAAAATATTCCTTCTAAAATCTCGCGCGCAACGGTATCAAATGCATTAGACAGATCCACGCTAAGATGTCTCCTTGATCATCGAGGCGCCGGTCGGCCTTGCATGCTGCCCGTATCTGCCCACCCCGCTATACAGCTATAGAGTGTAGCTAGATCAGTCCTAGCTCATGTAAGTACTTGTAAAGATGCAAGTTTGTAATAATCGTACTGTTTTTTTATGGAAACATTGATCATTGATTCATCTAGCTATATTGTATAATCTTCAATGATGTTTTTGCGTATGTTCTAGCTGACATTTTTATGGTGTGATGACAATCCGTGTATGATTTCTTTATGATTTGTTACTAATATAACTTTATATTCTTTGAAATTAAATTTTAGGTACGACCCACTTGGTCATTTGCATCAAGTGTGTACAAAAACTTTCGTAAGACAAGAAATATTTATGCATGTGAACAATTTTCATCCAATGCTGATAATGGTCAGTTAATGAGTCACTAAGCCATCATGATCGTCCTAAATCTGAATGACAGCAGGCATTGAAGTGGATACAGGTGTTTTAAGATTATTATTAGACGTAGTCAGTGACACAGCAACTTTTTCAAGAGTACAGTACAGTCTTTATTACTTTTAAACTAAACATACTATGATTGTTCCCCACCACCCCTTTCTTATATACTTGTACATATTATTATTTTAAGTCCGTTAGGTTTTAAATCGTGTAAATACGTAGTGTATAAATAAAACCGTTTACTTACACTTTGGTAACCTGTAAATTTCGCCGGTGGCATTGACATTAGTTGTAACATACTAATTAAAGATCCTCTTATTATTAACACCTTCAGCGCCATGTGTATCTTTTTGTCACACAATTAGTCTGGAATATTGTGCATCCAAAAGGATATATATCTTTCTACTTGGTACTGTGTATCTTTTAGGCACACGTTTTCTTTACATTTATTATGCAAAAATTAAGTATCATTTTGCTGTCGCATTTTTCGGTATAAATGGTCTGCGTAACCAAATTTATTAAAAATTTAAAGAACGAGGGTGTTAAAGATACTTCTGAATTTATGATTATCGCTCGCCTAATTCGTTTTATTTCATATTTGATAGCACATTATATTAGGAACTATGAACATGCAGTTTATTTTAATAACAATGTTAATATAATATAACTAGAAACCGTATTTTTTTAAAGGTTTCACTCTGCCAATTTTTTTTTTTTTTTTGTTTATTGTCACAAAATAATATTAGAGGTCCTCATTCAAGGTATACTTGGTAGTCATAACGAATAGTCATACCTGACAAGCAATCATTAGGTTCTAAGTGTCGCGTAATAGACTACATTTTGCTGGCCTTGGCTTCAAAAACTGCCGGTGCATACTTAGATACCGTTACATCCGATCCATAAATTAGGATTGGCATTATATTATGTGCGGCGATTTTGGACATGTTTTCGTTCACATTATTGATCTGAACATCAAGTTGATTTCAATAAAGATTGATAATAGTGCAACAATGAATGATGAAACCCAGGAGTTAAAAGGTTAGTTAGTTACAATTAGCCAACCTTTTGAATTAATGTAAAACTGTATACCAAAATAATGTTCTTATTGACCACTCAGACCGAAAATATTATGATTCTTTTAACTATACATAGAACCACGTTAATTAATGCAGAACGCGTTACGGGTCCGAAGGGGGTAAGTGAATACAATCAAAGAACTAAGCCAGCTAAGGACCATTTTCTGAAATGGGAGAAAATCAATGGGACTTGGCAAGCCTTCAGAGCCTGTTACTCCATCAGCCAAGATCCGGCAAGGATTAGACTATTAGCTGTCAAGATGTAGATATCGCTGCACAAACAGTAGCTTTGGTACAAAACTATGCAGCTTTAGACAATTTAGAGAAACTGGTTATTGTTATGTCCAGTTAGATATTGACAACTTGCGCACAATTGTATCGTCATATCCAATTAAGGAAACCGCATTTTAAACGTTAGGAATTGCTGAAATTGCGAGATTATGGATCGTCGTGGTTCTCATACTCAAAAATGTTGTTATTTCTGCAAGAGGTTTTAGGATGTGGCTCGACATCGTCTAATAAAAGGCATGTTTTTGATCCAATAATATGAGGATATCATTCTGAAATTGATAGAATTTTAACACTCGTTCAATTTAAAGTCACTGCTTAAAATATTGCTTTGAAGAAAACACCTGCAACCTTCATATTAAAAAGACGGAAGGCGAATCCTAATTTATTTTATAGTAGCAGGACTTACCCTTATAAATTTCACGGATCCTTTATTTTACGGACCCGAGGATCCCACAAAACCAATTAAAAGATGGCCTTTCTTAAATATTTAAACTCCTTTAAGACCTCGTTGGTACCAAGGCGTCATAAGACCGAGGCGCTGTCCGTTGAGACGGCGCGTACATTATTCAACGCGCGCTCCCGCGTTCGCCTGCATTCCGTATAGCTAGCCGCATTGTTTGCATGTCCACCTGATATCCATGCAAGACTTGCTGCCTAAACTTTGCACATGAATTCAAGAATAACCGGACATAGTGTATACTTCGTAGGTATATGACGCATAATTTAATTGATAACTAAGGTAAACATGGTGTTGGACGCCGTATGTGTCACTTTATCGTATTGTAAGTGCATCATACAGTATGGGATCGGGTTACCAATAATAATTTTACTTGTACAGAACGTGTATGGAAAACAGGTCGAATAGTAAGGCAGGACGTCGACTAGTAATTCTTTGCAGCGAAGTAATGATTTTGAAAAAGTCAAGGCACAGCAAGGCTACGTAACTCAACCATCTAATGTCAGGAACTGGATCAGAACAGAACATATATATAATATTATTGTGCTACGGCGTCGAATCAGTGGAAGAACTATTTTGGCAAAAGGTAGAAGAACAACATTCTTCTACGAGCATTGACCACGAAAATGGTCCGTTTGGTCAACTGTCTCCACTTGGTACAATTTTGTCCACTTTTAAAAATGATTCTCGTAATTATTACCGAATGTAGTTACTCTAGTTTTGCTTGGTCACCTATGCGTCATTATGATTTGTAACTTATATTTGTTATGAATTCTTTGTTGAGTTCACTCAATTGTGTGTTTGATGTGTAAAAATGTAAAGTAATCAAAATATTTCCTTCGGTATTTAGGACATTGTTTTCTTAGCATTTTTATGTGTTATTCTACTAAGCCGATGTGAAATTAAGTCGTCATGAATTTAATAGTTTGTATTTCAATTATGTTTACTTGCTTTCCAATATTGGTGCAATTTTGAAGGACCCAAAATTGTTGTGCACTGACTTTTTTAACTTCTGAAGTTAAAATTCCAGGTTTGTTTTGTAAACCTGTACCAAAGGACCAATTCAAGTCTTCCATAAAAATTATGTGTAGGATGTTAAAGTTGCACAAATTAGTGATACATTGCTAGGCCAAACTACATTACATAACATCACGCCAATAATCCCCGAAGGGTTAGGCAGAGGTGTACCTATAGTACACCCATATTTTGCCAGTTATGTTTAAGTCCCATATAATAGGGGGCGAGCCTATTTTCATCAACGGGGCACAAACCAAGACTCCGGGCTGCTACGGAAAAATTCCTGATGAAAAAACCCAATAACACTTTGCCCGACCTGGAAATTGAACCCAGGACCACATGCTCAGCAGTAGCGCACTAGTTACTAAACAAAATTATAAGAAGTTAACGTATTATAAGTAAGTAGCTGGGTCTTACTTAATTTATCTCGGAGTAGCGGGAAAGCAACTCAATAATAACCCCCAAAAATTACCAAAATAAGCAGCTTAGTCCAACAGATCACACTAACAATAAAAAGTCGCCTCAGACATCAAGGAAGACGCCACTAATTTCATTTTCACCCTCAATTTATATCTGTCACTTTTGGTACCGTGGACTGCGCGCGTAAAAATATTGTTTTTACTTATCCCCGAAGGGAGGGATGGGGTGTAAGGGGGCGTAATTACTTGAGCAGCCAGACGCTACGAGACGGTCCGTGGGGGTTGGAATTACTACGGAGCTGCGGAGGTTTGCCCGCAAGCCGCCTCTTTTTGTAGGTGACGCCGAGAATTTTTCTTAATCCGCTATGTATGGCTGACTAGGGGATCTTTGTGTGTTTTTTTCTGCTTTTGCTTTTACATACAGCTGTATTGATTTAGCAGAAAGCGAGTAAAACTATGCGCTGAATATGTGGATTGAATAAATTTAACCAAGGTGATATAAGTTTGAAAAGTTTGTTTTATCATTTCTATTCACAATGTCTGAAAGTCTCATAGGTGATGTTGTGTAGAATGGCCGGTAGGTGGTAATTTGTCACTAGTTGTTAAACTGCGTCTAACGGTGATTGCATACGGGACCATAAACCCGACGATACATCTCTCAATCTATTGTTAGCGAGATCGTGAGATGAATCCGAATATGAAAGTCCGAAAGGACGTTTTGATGTACATAAAGCATTTCGATGATTTTGATACTGTCAGGATATCTTTATCCGATAGTCACTGTTTTTATACGATTGTTGAAGATTTTTTTGCATTTGGATCAAAGGACCAAATATGACCGACCCTAAAACATTATCCTTAACATATTAAGTTAAACCTTAACCACTTAAGTGGAGGTAGCTTGCAAGGTTACTTTGTGGTTAACTTGAATCTAAAGCCTAGTCTAAGATGAGAATATCTTAAGCTAATATACCGTTTGTATTCTTGGGGCGTATTACACATTTCCTTGACATGGTCTATGCTAGCTTCTAAAATACTTGCAACTGCTGTTGTAACTTTATCACTTGGTGGACACTTAGACATAGTTAATGTAGTATTAGCTAAAATTAGAACGGCATTGGTAAAGCTGTAATCCGTATCGAAGGACCAGTTTGTGACAAAATTATGGTAACATAATTTGAAATGCGCTCTTGACCTTCATAATTATCATTATCTAAGGCCTTTGCGTCTATTACAACCATTATTATTTAACTTATAGCCAATGGGCCATCAAAACGAGAAGCATCATTGTACTTCTCGTTTTGATTGACCATTGTGCTTTTCGTTTTTGGCACTTCAGTATCCTACTGTACAATTTCTCTCGTACCGTTCGCGTCTTTATAGTCACAAAGCTGTTATTCGTAGATCTTTGGCAGTCGTTACTGGTAGTCAGACGCCCGAAAGTCTGACAGTCAGTGCTAAAGTCCAAATAGGCTGTCGCTTCATGTAAAAAACTAGTATTCAGCTGCATCTAGTTAGACTGGAAGATGACCCCAACATGGAAATGTATCTATGATGGAAATTTGATTGATGATTGATAGTCACAAATCTCACATGCATAAACACCTGGACCATGTTGGCTAGACAAATTTGTTTACTGCGGAGACGCAATATTGACTAGTATAACTAACCTGGTATCTTTGACCAAAAATCACAATAGGTACAGAAGCGTTTAGTAAACCTACCATTAATCATTCATTTCATTTTCAAATATCCTTATTTAACATCGGAAAAATTAACAAATTGTAATTATCCGAAGCTACATTAACTCATTAAATTAAGACACTTCATGAGCGTGCGTGAGCTAGCGATTCACCTTTCAAAGCTAATAAGCAAAGTAAACCGATCAGTTAGTTTCAAAGTTAGATAAAAATAACACAACAGGTTCTAATTTCAACGGATTATTTAAAGGTCACGTTATTGTTGGAAACCCATCTTGCTTTTCTCGATCAATGAAAACTTATATTTGTTTGTTTACCTTGTTTCTCCGTGTAGCAAAAACAAGCACTAAGTATATAGCATAGTTAGGCGTTGATACAAATATTTGCTGGTCTAAAAGTAGTCTCCCCTGTCTGTGTGTTCCTTACGTTATTCAGTTAAACTTTCTAACTCATATTAATTAAGTTTTATCCCAATTAACTTTTGGTCGGCTAAACTTATTGTTATCATTTTCTTACATACATTTTTATCTACTGTCAACTCCATCGATAACGTCTTTGGTCTTACCCTGATCTAATGTCATCAGAATCATCTCAAAATGATCGTCACACACCTGAACACTAAATTAAGCGGCTCTAATTGAGATGAGTACTATAAAACGGCTGCAGTATACTCCGTTCGCTCGGTTCGGACCTCAATCGATAGAGTAAAAATAGTTGCAGTGAATGTTGGCGCCGGTCTATCTGGCACCGCCATTTTCTGTGATAATCCGTTTATAAATTGACAGGGGGATATTTTATGCCTTTTTTCTCTTTATGAGGGAAAGATAAAACCGCTATGCTTGTGACTTGGGAGGTGTACTAATGCAGCCTTACGATTTAGTCTTAACATTGAGGCCTATTTGGTAAGTGAAATACGTCTGAAAAGATAATCGACTGTCGTGGGTAAAAAAGCCTACTACTAGAAGTAATTATGAATTTTGGTGGTCCTTTTGTTCGCAGAAGGTGTAATGGCAGTTGAAGTGTGTCATCTTTAGCTTCTTCTTCTTTTCGTGTGGTTAGTGACTAACCTGGTGTCAGAGTTTTAAAGCCGCCTATGGGCCTATGACTTGGCTTCACATGCCGTCGAGAAATATCTCTTTTAGGCATGGCGGTTTACTCACGATGTTTTCCTTCACCGTTTTTAAGCAAGTAATATTTATACAAGACGCACATGAATCTGAAAAGTCAGAGGTGCGGCTTTGAGTTCGAACTCGAGACCTATGACTTGGCAGTCTGACAGTCACACCACTAGGGCTATCACTGCTCACTGCTGCAGCTAGCACATGTATGTATCGTTCTTGAATACGGGTGTAAAGTCAGATATAGCTTGTTGCTATGCATATCAATGGTTTGTACTCGTAAATAATATTACTTGTCAGGGTAATTATCTTTCGGCTATGTCTGCGATACAATCCCCGCACATGTTGAGATGTAACCAAAACAGCTATTTACATTATAGCAAGATATAACAGTAAATTGAACCGCGTTTATAAATCTCAGGGAGCAGGGGAGCAGCACGCGGTGGTGGCACGCACTCCGACGTAGGTATCCATATTTAGTGCCTTCGCTCGCTCAGTTTATCACACTTCAAAGAGCACGGGTAAGCGTCGACTTGTAACCGCGTCTCCCCAGCGATACCCCTGTAACTAGGAAGCCGCTTTGTGAAATTCGCGATGCTTTTCGACGGAGACGCGACCCCCATTCGGTTTTTCGAGGTCGGCCCGCTTCCCCCTCACATAATGCGAGTATCTGCGTCTACCTCCATAGCGCCTTGCTACTCTGGTACTTATCACGCGGTAACTACGCGGTTTCTGCACCTAGTTTCTCACTAAACTCTCAGTGAATGTGGGTGTTTAATTATTTATTCAATCTGTTAGAGGATTTTTCACGTGCCAGTTTCCCCCATTTTAGTTTTAATCGCATTAGCGTGTGGAAATTGTATTTTGAAATGTACTCAGTAACTGCCTATTTACTTAGGTTGCTTGTTATGTTAGTCATCGAGGAATTTGATGATAAATGATTTATTGCCTGTTCTTATAATTAAACATACTTTCGATTTAAAACTTGGTTTCGATTATGAAGTTTTATCGTCGTAAGCAGTTTTTGCTTTGGCCGCATTATGCATTTTGTTCTTAATATTTACTGCGTCTAACTGCAAAATTGCATGTACATCCTAATAACTGACAAAACCAACTGAGAAGTTTCATGCACTGTAAACTTGGTTTATCAAACTACATTGAGGGGTTGCATCCAGATATGGCCCGTGGCTACACAACACCCCACCGAAAGACCTTAACTGGCGAAACGCACCCCTATGCTCTGTAGCATGAAAAATATTCCCAAAGTTTCCTTCAAAATCGCTTCAACATATATTTTTGGCTTGAGCCGCACTGGTACAAAAATAATTGTTTGCTACCTGTCTTGTTCGTTTTTATTCTGCATCACAAAGGGTTTTACAATGTTGTAGAACAATTAAAAAAGTTACACTGAACTTTTGTGAGTTAACTAGGAATATATTCTGTATATTTCAGAGTAGTAACCGTGATCCTCGTTACGAACGAATCCATCCAAAATTAAAGTGGTAGGCACTTGTCGGTGTAACAATTTCCATTCTACTCTCTTTAACGCTAATTCTTTCAGCTGTCTATAAGTTTCAATTGGTCTATGTACCTCTTACGATAAACGTGGTCTAGAAAAAGAAAAAATATTTCGAGTTGGATTTTCTGGTTCTAGTGCCAAAATGCAACCCAGCTTCCTTCGTGTCAATCTGTTTGTCTGTCTGTCCATTCGTATGTCCGAAGTCAGAACCCTTTGATTGGCATCTCCGACTTTTCAACTATCAATCCTTCAGCAATCTAAAAATCTGACTACTAGACACTAGACATGCGCTTTCAAGACCCTTAGTTTTGGTCCTTCGAGCCGGATTGATATAAGGTCGACAGGAATGCCTAATCACCTATCGAACATAATAATATCGTGGTTGTCAAAAACTACATTCACCGTTGTCGAAACAGAAAGAAAACTATTCAACAGTTTAATAAATATTCACCGTGAATGTAATATTGCTTCACTTGCGTATCTTTGTTCAATATTCTTTCGCAATCTTTCGTATACCGTTCGTAAGTACCCTTATGTTACATGTACGCACTATGTACTCATATTGAGCTGCTAAATTGATGACTAGCGCGTTTTGCTCGATTCCTATATTCACTTACGAGTCGTTTTATTTACCCATCGTTATTTTCGTACTGGTCTTTTGGAAAGAATTCATGTGATTTGTTGTTAATGCTATACTAAAGAAGATTGGTGGAAGATAAGTGCTTAGTAGTTTAAACTAGCTCGGAGTCCCGTTTGGAAAAGTATTTCTGTCCGTTATGGCGAGTGGCGACATAATATAGTATGATATAATGTAGAGACATGGCAACGTATCAAGCCAAGTTAGGACTAATCATAGACCTTCTCTAATAGAAGGTCTTTTAGGACTTTTATTTTCTTTAAATAAGAAGGTTCTATAGCTAACCTATAGAACCTTCTTATTTAAAGAAAAAAAAAAGTGTCTGTAACAACACTTTGATTTTGAGTCATTATGAAAATTTTCATAATTTTCTCCAATTTTGAATTTTACTCACAGGTTTTGAATTGTAATAAAACATGACCCCCAAAAAAATCCCTTCCGGTGTATTCTCGTAATGTCATTAAGCGT
Source organism: Agrochola circellaris (assembly GCA_914767755.1). Classification (NCBI taxonomy): domain Eukaryota; kingdom Metazoa; phylum Arthropoda; class Insecta; order Lepidoptera; family Noctuidae; genus Agrochola; species Agrochola circellaris. The sequence goes on along the minus strand of OU611850.1, from coordinate 5,359,650 downwards.
TTTTGCCAAACACTCATGAAATCAAACAGATCATGAAGAGAATAGGTTCCATAAATTTCCTGTGAGATTCAGACGTAAATCCCTTCATCTGGACAAGCTGTAAGCCATCGTGAAGCTACCTATACGTACTGCTAGCTATAGCACGCCTGTATATCAGCATCTACGGAGATTAAATCACGATATAATGCATTTTTTTTTGTGCTGTGTTTTCTCATGGCATCTTTGAAGTGGTTTTGTGTTTTATATTATTACCATAGATATTTATTTACCATAGATGAAAAATTTATAAAATTTATCAAACTGTTCTGTGGATACGAGGCTTTTGGCTAATTTGTAAAGTGGTATTGTTTTGTTTTGTTTTTTTTTTTTTGTAATGTGGGTTTAGTTTGTGCAGAATAAACACTTTTTGTTTCTTTCTTTTCTTTCTAAATCTTATATACAACCTAACACCAAATTAAATGGTTAGTAATTTAATTTGGTGTTATACAAATAACTACAGAAGCTAATGATACTTATGCGTCAAAGTACTCGTCCACATCGTTCTCATCCGGAAACGTGCCCAGAAGACTGGCAGCATTGCCACGTTGAATGGCAATGCTAATTATTTGGATAAAGAACAAGTCAGCCCTCTGGTCACATGCGTCACGTCTCCCTGGATTATATTGATAGTTTTTAGGGTTCCGTACCTCAAAAGGAAAAAACGGAACCCTTATAGTATCACTCGTATGTCTGTCTGTCCGTCTGTCACAGCCAATTTGCTCCTAATCTAATGGACCGATTAAGTTGAAATTTGGTACACATATGTATTTTTGTGACCCAAACACGGACGTGTAACGTAAATTAATGAATTTTGAATTTTGGGGTTACTATTGGGGGGCAAATAAGAAAATAAAAATAAAAAGGTTTTGCAAACTGAACCGTGTGTCATATCAAATGAAAAGGCCTTTACGAGGATCTCAAATGTATTTTTTTATAATTTAAAACTCCTTATAATTTAACTCACCTTTAAAAATATTTAAGAAAATTGACCATTCCCCCTTATATCCGAAACGATTGAGTCAAAAATCTTGAAAAAAAATGCAAGGAATCACTCACAGATCACTCACCCCCGACCCCCTCTCTCTCTCTCGACTCTTTACTCATAGATTATAGGAAAACCTATAAGAAGTCTATGGTCTTAAAATAACATAGTAAATCTGTCAATATTGTTGTTGTAATGTTAAGTTTTTTCTTGGGATGAATTCATCTCAACTACGGAACCCTTCAATGTGCGTGGTACTCTTACTCCTTGTACTTATTTTTCTTCTGCTATTATGTCTTGTTGTTCTCTTGCACAAACTATAAGTAAGGATAGTTCATGCCGTGGTGAAAATATAACCAAGGCAGTAACGTGATATTAGAGCTGAATGCTCAGGGAGCACTAGTTGTACATTGAAATCAAATGACCCACTTAGAGGATATTTTAATGTACCCCCTATCTAGTGCAAGACCTTTGTATCAAGTGGGGAATCATACAGCCTTGAGATTTTTTTTCCTATTTTTGATTTTGTTTCGTTCGTATTCATGTTTATTTTTAAATCTTTAATTGACAGTATTGCTTAAATAAGGTCATCTTTCGATTTTTCCGAATCAAATCAATATCTTTTTTTGTGAACAGCAAGGCCGTGTATTGCCGTAGTATTGTGTGCACGACACTGTGAAGAATTTTTATAAAGATTAGACTTTCCGAATCCAAATCAGTTTGCCATGGGTGGTGGTTATGGGCACATTCATATCCACCGTTTATTCAGCAGTTAAAAATTATGGTACAGATTTACGGGCAGATATTAAGGAGGTCATACGGTTTTGGATGATAAGTTATATACGATCACCATTCCATTTGCCAATAGCATTGTTTACCATCTTTTCTTTGTTGTGGTCTATTTGGATGATTGTTTTTCACAGCGAACGTCATGCGGATATAAAAAAGGTAGGGCTAGGAACAAAGAATACTTACTTTTAGGGGGTGGAAAAAGTAAGAAGTTTCAACACCGACAGGTCCACAACTGACCAACAGAACTTTATAGAATAGCGTGGGCAGAGATGATAGGTGGATACTTTGTGCTACGTGTTCGTGATGATAAATTATAAATGATGGGAACTCAAATGGCTGTGACAGTCCTTGTACAATTACCTATAATGTGTTCCTCCATTGTTTTGGGTATTCAGTCCAGTTCGTTGTTCGCCTGAATTTTTGCCACCGCCCCATGTAATCGTCATTGTGTCCGATGACAGGTAGCGTCCGGCCCGGTAAATCAATGCCCGTTATGTACAACAGTCATCGCTTATGTGCTTATGTATTCCTGGTATATAGGCAACGTATGTATTGGTATAGTGGATACGCGTGTACGTAGATAATCTCGTCATAGCTCGCACCCGTTATGGTATTACTGTGTGTGGGCGAGGGGGGTCCAGGGGGTGAGACGGGGTGCGCGAGCCCGCGAGTGCCGCAGGGGGCGCTGTCCGCTTTAAAAATACTAGGGCGCAAGCGGCGGGCGAAACTACCGAGCAAGCAGAATGCTAAAGGAAGCCGTTTATTTTGAAAGACCGAAGACTTTCAACTCGCCTCTGCGCTCCTGGCAGAGACGGGTAAAAAGTTGTAAGGATGGCGAATAAAAAAAAGCAGTCCTCGTTGTAGCTATTAGCTGCTCTTGCAGAAATGTTTTTGGCTCATGAAACCGGCTGTTTAAAGGAGTGTTTGCGCATAAAAAGTTAATCCTAAGTTTACGTAATCTCCAGAATTGATAAACTTGCTCGTCTCTGAGGGTAACTGAGTAACAATTTTGTTTGCGCAAACTTTTGTCACAAGTAAATTTTCACTTAAAGCAAACCCAAGTCCGGCCATATCTAAAAACTTTCTTCTTCTCAAACTTGTTGGCGCCACAGGTCAAATCAGCCATAACTTACCTAAATCACAATCAATACACGTCCAACAGAAATATGTTAGTGGAACCACGGTAAGGATGTGGCCGGCTCATTATCGATAATCACGGCATCGTGTTTAACGGCCTTTGACGTTCGAAAAGCTCGAAATTTGTATTTTGTTCGTATTTTCATAATTGGGCGGGTGGGGAGAGGGGTGCGTGGTGGCGCCGCGGGCGTCATCGGCCCCCTTCGCGTGGGTATTTAATGATTATACGCTGACTGCCACCTGATTGCTGGCACTCTGACGCGCTATCGATGATTACTTGATATCGATGAATTGATTGCTATTGGACTCGAAGTGTTCCTGATGTTTGGTAATAGATAATGACTGGGTGAAGAAATGAATTACCTTTTGGGGATTGTTGGGGGTTTTGGTAAAAGAAAAGTAAACATTGTAGAAACAATTATTTTCCGATAAGCCGAAGTATATTTATCGTAGGAGTTTAGCTGCTACGTTATAAATAGTCTTGTTATCCGGTTAAAACCTGCCTCTAAATTAGATCTGTAGGACACATTTGGTACATAGTAAACAAAAAACTACAAAGTTCAAAGTTTGGGATATCATTTCATACTAACCCTATCTAAAGCGATTATAACATCTCCAACCACGCCACGTACCTTATCGGTGTCAAAAATATTCCTCTCTACAAAATAATGTTCTAGGATAGTTTCTATCGACTATCGATAACCGCGATGGTGTCGCAGCAGTGTCGCAGCGCGATCACTCGCGGGGTGGCAAGCACTACACGGTAACACGCGGAGTGCGAGCGGGGGCAGGGGCCCAGGGGGGCATACCGCAGTACATAGCCCATGTATCAGTACATACCAGGCCCTCAGCATATAACCGCTGCTGGATTCCCGAAATTTTGCAGTTATTTTGTATGGAAAACTAGGTTATTCCGCGATTTATTCGTCTATCGGCAGATGACCGGCCGCCCCTCCGCAGTTTATTGCATACTATATTATGAATCTATAACCAGGTTTGTTGTTTAAATCCATGTTCCAAGGCAAAGCATCATGCCTAAATTGGGTTCAAGAAAGAATTTTCACTTGCCTAAAAAATCTTTGACCGACTTTTCTTTTGATAATGCGCCAGAAAAGTTTACAAGTTAACCGCTGTCAAAGTTTATGCTAATTTAAATAAATTAAAGCACGGGTGCCTCCTACATGCCGCCTCAAAAGGTAAATAACGTATTCCTTGGATGCCTAACAAAGACGCCATTAAGAATCAGTTAGGATGCTCGTCTAATGATCTAACTACACAAGTTAACCTTTAGCTTAATGACATGTTTGCACTAACTATGTAAGTGTACTTAGATACGTATGTACGCACCACTGCACCTTATCTGTCATTGAGGTGTAATTAATTACAGACTAAATTGCAATGGTATCAACCTATAACTATACTAGGCACACATAACGCGAAGGGTCAACGGATATTTAGTGTCCGCATAGCAGATGCGGTCCTTGGCCACCGCCCTGAAGACGGTCGATATCTAGCTTGTCACCCCACCTAACTCCAAACTGCCTATGTACACCTGGTACTTAGACGACTTAAGTACTAGTTGTAGTTGTACCTACCGCGCTATCTAAGTCATTGAATAAATAATTTCAAACTTTAAAATCTGCGACTCGAGATACAATGGAACATAATTATAATCAGGTGTCACTCAGACAATCAAAATACTTAAATGTGGGTTACCAATTTATGATTCGAATAAATTATGTTACAAACAGTTCAATTGTGCGAATTCCGCAGACAGAATATAAACATTAAGCAAACAGCATTCGAGTTTAATCCACAAATCAAATCATTATAAACGCAAATCAAAGGAACAACTGTCAAATTAAAACATCGTTAAATCCTTAACCCCTCTAATCTACATCACATCAATAAAAGTGGGAAGCAAACATTCCGACAACGTACAATTTCCAAGCAAACTTCATAACATATTCAATATTTTCAAGTTAACTTTTCCGCGCGGAAACTTAGTACAAGTGTGGCTGTGAATTGATGACGCTTTGCATGGGATAGCTACCACTTGTTGAATGAAAATCTTCGTGTGTTTTCGTAAGTTTACGCCGACGTCAGCTGTTACAAAAGCGGAAAAATGCTGCTGCGCGCCATTCAAAAGGATTTTTTGTGAAGTTTCGAGTTCGCGAGTGGTCATGATTCGTTTGAATTATTTGAGTCTGAGAATCTGATAGGTTCCTAGGTAGTGTTGTATTGTAGTCGAAAATTAGATATTAAAATAATATATCTATGGAAACACTAAGTTTTGTTTGAGTGTTTTCAATATTTTATGCGATCCAATACAAACCATTATCGATGCAAATTCATGTTGGTTGTACTGTACAACGTCATCGTCCAAATTTCCAAACAAAATGCTAGCTATGTATATTTTTTTTAACAAACTGAAATTTTAACCCGTTCTAAACATTCAGCAGCATTTTAGCGGCCAGTTAGACGCCCCTATGTGTGAATTAGAACGGCAGGGCTATTTACAAAGGTTTCGGTATTTTGTCATTCTTTACAGCAAACTGTTACAATCCTTTTAAGTAGGTATTTATAGAATACTTCTTTAAACTGTTTGTCGCCCTGGTATTTTAATTTCTTTGTGATATTTATATTCTTTACGTAATTGTTCTTTCGTGGAGGGGAATAATTATATAGGATTAATCCACTATTACCCCATAGTAAACGGGTTTTACCTTACTTAGATCGCAAGCTCGATTTCTCTAATAAACTTAATAATGATTCTGGATAATGTTAATAGGAAAACTATGTTAATAAATACTTATATGTCCTCTGCGAAGATATTTTTAGGGTTCCGTACCTCAAAAGGGAGAAACGGAACCTTTATAGGATCACAACGCTATCCGTCCGTCTGTTTGTCAGTCTGTCAAGATAGTTTTTCTCAGGAAGACATGGAGGTATCAAGTTGAAACTAATATCAAATACCTACCTGCGGTCCCTTGGAGCTCAAAAAATATTTAGATTCTAAGTCAGCGCAATAAAAAAGTGCGATCTAATTTGATACTTACAAATAAATCAAAACCGGGGCGTTGCCTTAACCCGTTGACCTAGAATCATGAAAGGCAAAAAGCAAGGTAAAGTATAATCATAAGTAAAGGAAAATGTCCGAAAACCATTAATTATTAGTTTTATCATATAAATAAATATATTTTTGCTATGAACAACTTACATTTGCAGTTTGAGAATTGATCGTGACGTATATCGATGTATCGGAGAACATGTTTTTCAACTACAACGTTAAGTTTGTTCTTGGGATAAATTCATCCCAAATACGGAACCTGCATTGTCCGTGGTCCGACACGATCTTGGCCGGTTTTTTTACTATGGTGTGCGAAATAATGCAGGAAACCTATAATTAAGTCTTGCACCTGGACATTTTATGTAGAATAACTTAAATGTACATAGAAGAAACAAACAGTGGGTCTATTTTAATTTAATAATCGCATTTGCATTAAACGATTAAGCAACTTGCACACAGCATTTTTTTGTATTCCGTTTGATAACAGATTCGAGAATCTGTGGAGATAATATGTGTTTATCAGGTATGTTAAATTGAAGTAAGCTGATAGGTTTATCGTTTAATTAAAACTCTAAATGTTTGTTTAGAACTTGGCGTCCAAAAGTGTAGTTGTCTCGTCAGTTGCCAACTTCGAACCGGGACAACGGCTTCGAAAACCTGCCCGCATTGACCAGGGACCTAGCACATATATGGTGGTACATCCAGCTATATTTAGTGGCTTGTCCATTTGAAGCACTATCGATTTGCGTCCGCGGTTCAGAGCGTTGACCCGCCCAGCACTGCACAGCCGCCGGCCGTTTCGCTAATTTATTAATTATTTAAACTTACGAACGCGTATGATGTCCTGGTAGCGGGCATGCGTGAGCCTGCTCCCCGGTTCGCGGAAAATGGGGGGAAATCATCCCCGTTTGTGAGCCGGACATGAAAATATTTTTATACCTACCACCCCCATCAACAGATAAACTGTGATTTAAAATTTCAACAAAGGTTCAAAGAAATTGTCAGAATGATTTCAGTGAAATTAACCTTTCACAAAGAAATTTCATTAAACAAAATATATATTATGTATGTAGTATTCTATCCCCTTTAGAAACCTGCTCCTCCTATTGAACAATAATTTTGACATATTATCATGCCTAATTCGCGGTTTTCCGATAGTAGCACCGTCTTAAAAAGGTAAAGACGGCAGACTTGAATTCTGACAATCCTCAAGTTGTGTCACAACACAACTTATTTAACATACATTTTATCGAAAAAATGCACATGGAAGGCAAACCAATCCAATCCACTCATTATCAAAAACAAAGTTTTTAATCTGGACCTTGTTTTGTTGTTTCAGGATAACTTAACACCCGAACCAGCGGACATGAACGACGATGATAATTTTTCTAGTAAGTACAAACAACAAGTTCTTAACATTCAAATAATGCACCAGCCACTTGCATCACATCAACTTAAAACAACCTGCATTTTATGCAAACATTACAAATTTACCGATAATCTGCATAAAATGCTCCCAAATTGGCTATTTTTGAACCAAAATGTGTGAAAATTTATCAAAATTTTTAAAATTCAATTGGCTATGTGATCTGGTGCAGGTCAGGCCCTCGCGAAAGATGCTGAGAAGTTGAAAATGATGTTGCTAGCATGGAATTACCACAGCCAGGCACAAGGTAAAACATTTGTATTGTTTATTTACAGGGTTATCTAAAGTAATTTGAATTAGGAAAAAAATCCCCGAAGAACCGCAGTTTCTTAGTAAATTTTGCAAAAAAGAATCAATTCTACAGGAAGCGATCTTCAACTAAAGTCATATAGTGGGGTCATTTATGATTCGACTCTAGTACATTTTACTGTTTAAGTATAGACAAATTCAAAATGGATCAAAGACACGTAATCTTAAATTAACTGGCGAAATACTACATGTAAAAAAAACCCTGTACCGATCCGTGAGGGTGTTGATAGGTATCGTAGTGAGAGTCTATTTATGTGGTAATTTTCAGGAAAAAAGAAAAAAAAAAACGCAATTTTACCGTATACATGGAGGCCCGTGTCGTCGTCTTTTAGCGGGTGTCTACAGGTCATAACATATGACCCTGTTGAAAATTTGCTAGTTTTTAATGGAATTGGGGTAATATGGTACTAAAAATGTGAATTTTAAATAGCAGTAACTTTTCATTTTCAATAATATAAGATTTTTTATTACTTTTTGGTAATGTTATTGCAGTAGATACCTATGTGCCCTTTTAGGACCGGACAGGGTTTTTTTACATATTGTATAAGAGTACCATAGGTACCTCTGCCTTCCCCTATGGGCAATATACACAGGAACATTTCCTAATGCATGATAAAATAAAATACACGACTTAGCTGCAAATGAGATATTAATTAAATCTCAAAGGAATGTCTTATATTGCACCAGTAACTGTAGGTATTGCATTAAAAACGCAAGAGAAAATCATTACAGGAAATGAAATAATTATTATAAAAGAAATCTTCCGAGTCGATAAATATGATATTGTTGACGATCTATTTGTTACTTTTACTTGGAAATGCAATAATGTTATCTCTCAATATTGAAAGATTGTCTATTAATTTTTATGTTTTGTTAAATTCATACATAATACATCCATCTTCTGTATTGGCTTTTCATGTTATTCATAAAAGCTTTTATTTTAGTTTCACGTGATAGGGTATGTATGTGATTATCTTTTGTAAGATAATTTTGGTCAGCTTGGTCCTGGCATAAATTACTAAGTCGAAACTTTATCTAGGTAGTCGTTCCATTCTGATGAACATCATCAAGTTTAGTTTTAAGTGCCGAGTATCTTTTTTGAATTCCTAATGTGTCAATAATAGTACCTATCGTTCCTCTTTTCTAGACTGTTTAAGAAGATTATTTGCCTGTATTTTCGCGAATTTTCATACTTTCATTTTGGTCTTTCGTGTCGGATTATGATATTTCCAAAAATAATATCCATATGCCACTAAATTACTCAGGATTACAATAATAATAATCAAGCTTAGCCTTAGCTTCTAGTTAACCAGATGCGTTTCAGTATCAGATTTTAGTAATATATCACTTGATTTACATACTACCTCTGATTAATTGTGATAGTGACAGATCAATTGCGTGCTGCCATCTATATTAGTTGTATTAAGTGTATCTCTGACGAGAGATAACTTGGGGCTATGTAGATTATTATTGATTACGTGATTAATGTCAGCCTGTGAACGTCTAGAGCTAAATATAGGGTTCATAATCACTGCGTCATTATGGTCAAAAGGTATATTGTAATCGCCACCACGCTTGACGATTTACAAAGTTGGATTTGCCAACGAGGGCTTTTGCCTACGTTGTAACACGTCTTCAATGTTGTAGTTTGTCTTTTTGTGCTTTTTCTGCGAGCATTTTTATAGCAAAGATGGTAAGACCCAGTCATAAGTACCGTTGGGCTGTTTAATTCACCAGTGTCCAATATGTCCACTAAGTATAAAGTGCCACTCATAAATATTTGACATTAAACCTTTACCTGCTGCGACTACTCTTCAGAGCCACTTTTCTTGTCATCCGAATACTTTATTGACTGCATAATTTTCACGTCGACTGGAACGCATTGGCTATTTTTATTACACGAAGCCATATCGAGAGTACTAGGGGCGCAAGCGATGCAGGCACCTTCTCAAATTATTTATAGGCATGGGGCTTGTTCGGGTTGACATTTAGAGGCAGATGCACCGGTCCCTTGCGTTCTGTAGGCCCTCATTAATTTCTGCCGCCTTGGTAACTAACTGTGCGAATACTAAATAATATAGCGAAATTATCGTTTTGTTGTGGGAATTAAACGAGTTGTTTGTGGTATAAAATGAATTCAACTGCCACTAGTAAGTACCTGGTGTGTAAATGTGGTACTGACCCACAAACAATGGGGCACTTAATGTCATGTCCAGTGTGTCCTGCTATCTGAACGCTACAGGAGCTGATGGACGCTACCGAAGGTGTCGACAATTATATTCGAATCAAAGATGGCAATTGTTCGGATAGTTCGGTTCGTAATGAATAACAACGTGTCCTGGATTAGTAACTGTCTGTATATTTTTTCTATATCGTTATTTCCCTTGAGAATGAGGTAGGTGCTCGCACCTGTCACGCTGTCACGTTAGGTGTGACCTGTCGAATGCCGTGCATTCATCATGATGACAGATAATCAAACGTTTCAAGGCGTGTAGGCAACTCCTTTTATACATAGTTTATGTTTTATAAGTGGTTCGACTACAACATCGCACATTATAAACTTTAGTTTTAAACATTTGGCAAGCTAACTAGATATTGGGAAAAGATAAACGCACGCTGTCTAAAATATCGTGGAATAGTTTGAGCTGCTACGGGTCGTTATAGATCTTTGACAGTCGTTACGTGTCGTCAGTAGCCCGAAAGTCTTGACAACCAGTCTTACCAAGGAGTATCATATTACCCAGTTACTGGGTTGTGCAGGTCAGATAGGCAGTCGCTCTATATAAAATACTGGTATTCAGCTGCATCTGGGTATACTGGAAGCCGATCCCAACTAAGTTGGGATCAGGCTAGGCAGATTGATTGAGTTTGAGCTGTTATGCACCTGATAATCCATTAGCATGTAAGTGAAAGATAATCCATGAGCATGAGAGAGAATGAGCAATAATGTTTTTTTTTCATTATCATGAAAATCTATGAAATTAACAAGATACTTGAATAGCATCTCATTGGTTTACCTGATAAATGTTGGAATTATTTAAAGCTAGCTTTTCATTGGGACAGAATAACCTTTTTATAAGGTAAAAATAGATACAAAAAAGTAGCCCGTCCCTTAAGGGTTAACAGACCTAACTGTATATTAATAAAAAAGTGTAAAAGAAATAAAATAAACATTAATTTTAATGGCTCATTAAAAGAAGGTCTATCTTGAACATAATTCAATGTCCATTTATTAGTGCAAATGATGAAATTAAAGGAATAACTTAAGTACATTATTATGAACAAGAAAGATTTTATTGATAGAAATAAATAAGAAGAAAATTACTACGTTACTTCCAAACCTAAAAATATAACATCTTAACGAAATTCGGGTGTGTTTGTGGTGGCTTGACACAAGAAGTTCTGGACGTGTGGGATGTGGACTCAGCCATTGTGCCAATAGTTGGAACACCCAACGGACCACCAGACAAGACTCTCTACCATCGCCTGAAAAGGCTGTTGTAAAGGAGTTGGTTGATGCAGAAAGCTCTTGGTCATGGTATTGTTAGGGGGTCCCTCTCTCTGGAGCTATGATCTCCGGGTAGCTTGGGCGGGGACCTGCCATTTAGAAAATGTTTTTTAATAACTGAATATCCGACTTTCACCGGATTTCTGCCCCTTCCGACCATGATAAAGCAATTCTATATGTTTTACACCTCTGTAGTTGACCTATTCTTATAAAGACGACTAAGGAAAATCAAATGGTGGGCAGTAGCAACCTCCCCTTTCCTTAACAAGATGCTGCGATCAGCAATTTTCCAAGTGGTCGTTATAACTTTTGCAGTTTTGACACCTAGCAGTCGTTTTTAGGCTTCCGTACCTCAAAAGGAAAAATACGGAACCATTATAGGATCACGTTGTCTGTCTATCAGTTGAAATTTATATCAAATACCTACGTATATAGCTGCAAGCTACCTTGGAGCTCAAAAAAAATACGGCTATTTATGCAATATATTTTGATACTCGAAAATAAATCCAAACCTATAGGTTACTTCCCGTTGACCTAAAATCATGAAATTTGGCAAAGTCTTACAGCACATGTAAAGGGAAACGTCTGAAAATCGTTAATTTGTAGTTTTATCACATAAATTCGTTGTTTTTGCGATTAAAAACAAAGTTGGAGAATTGACCGTGGCGTATATCGATGTATTGGAGAACATATTTTTCAACTACAATGTTAAGTTTGTTTGTGGGATGAATTCATCCCAACTACGGAACCCTTCCCTGTGCGTCCATAGTCCTCCAGACCGTATTTCGGCCACGGCGGCCAATCTCAACGGAGACTAGCCTTCGGCGCGGGAGATATTAAAGTGAACAAGCGTGTGCGCAGACACAGGTGCAGTCTCTCTTCCCTCATTCTCATAGTCTGATGGAACGGCACGCAATTCGACACGACCGTAGAGAGATCAGGCGCAGGACCAACGGCTTAACGTGCTTTCCGAGGCATGGCGTATCACTCTGCCAACTTCCAAACTCCGGGCTGTTACAAAAAAAATCTTAATGGAAAACCCAATAACACTTTGCCCGACTTGGGAATCCAACTTAGAACCCCACGCTCAGCGATCACGCTGGCGACCACGAGACCAATGGGACCTTAGTATTGGCTCTGTTTATCCTTATGTAATTTTTATGTATTCCGGAAAATTCACTTCGAACCTTGATCAAGTGACCGCGCGGCGCACACTCATTTATTTTAAATCATCGCGGATTCACATCTCGCCACCATTCGAATCTCCTGCCGACGTATTCTGTAAATAAAAAACTCACCGTGAAGACTTAGGTGAAGTGAGCTGTCAATAGTGTCAATCTCTAGCATTAGGTGGAATGACAGCTCACTCTACGCTCACTTCACCTAAGTTTTTACGGTGAGATGGTCACGGACTAGCACTGCTGTTTAGAGAGTGAAGAAACAAGTGATTTTTGCCAGGGCTACCCAAAACACTTGGTGACCCGCTAGGCATGACGGGCTGATAACAGTCGCGGGTTTGGCGAATTTCAATGTAAAATAATCTCCGGGGCCCCCGACTCATGGTACTAGAAGGAACAGTGCGGTTTTAGTCGGTAGGAGTCCGACATAGCCCTCCAATCTACTCAGATCCTCTCCGACTTACCCACGGGAAAAAGGCCTAGACAAAACAAATACTAAAACGTATAATTACCCGTCTGAAAAAGGAACCGTCTAGGATGAAATTTAGGACACAATAAATCCTAAAAAGTAATGTGTACTTACTCACAATGTTTTAATGAGCTGCGAAATGATGCTGTAGGGTTGTCTGGCCCATCACAGTTTTTGAGGGGAACTAGGACCAAAAGTACTAAAGGTATCATTGGATAGAATCAATTCAGGCAATATGTATGGTAGCAGAATAAACCTACCTACTCATCATCATCATCATTTCAGCCGAAAGACGTCCACTGCTGGACATAGGCCAATGGTGGTCATCAATGGGTGTGGTACAGACCATCAAACTGAACAACTTTCTTCGTGGAACCAAAATCGTAATCGCGAAAAACTTATCAACTGTCCCATAGAAAACGTCAACACCTACTCGACGCAAATGACGGCTGACGGACGGCTGATAATTTTTTTCTCGATTACAATTTTGGTCCTAGGGAGAAAGTTTTTAACAGGTAGATGTTTTCTACCACACTCATAAATTTGACCACACCTTTCTGGTACAGGCTGTATAACTAATACAAGTGAGTTTGTTTGAAACAGGAACTATTGACAACCCTGTTCGGAGGTCGTTACTGAAAATGTTCATAAAACATATAGTATAACTGTTATAGCCGTTGTAGGGGTGGTAGTCTCCTTACTCATAGGATTATGAGTGTGAGTGGTATGAGTACGTACAATTTAAACGTGCTTTTATTTAGCTTCACTTGTTCTATTTAGTGCCGAAGACCTATGTATTCCTAGTAAATTGGTAAAGCCTTCAATCCAACTAAGCAAAATATGCTTGTCATAGGAGTGCGCATTAATTGGGTTTCAATTTTGAACACACAACCTCTACAGAGTCTCTTTTCAAACAAGACTGAACAGCTAGGACCTTCGATATTTTTTAATGCGGCATTTCTTGTAAGATTCAATACTTTGTTCATTTTCTTCGCCTACCAAGTTACTGGATTACCCTAACCTGAAACCATCTTACTTCATATTCAAGCTTTCTTTCTTCTTCATGACGTTGTAGGTCCAAAACTTCGCCACTTTTACGGCATACTCTCATTAAGTAAGTTGTATGTGTGTAGGTTTCTATGGGGATTATTCCAGTTAGCGTGAGAGACCTTTTTTGCTAATAACATGATTCAACACAAGAATTAAAGTATCATTCCTACAAAGGTTTTGTGTGTGGGATGTACAAAAAATACTTGTACGGAATATTAATTACCTCCTACTGTGCTCTGAGTGCCTGGTAGCCGATTCGTGTTGCACAGGATTATGTCGGGAGTTTATTTACCTTTTTTTAAATAAAACATGAATCGTATCATAGCTACTTTAAAATGTGTGTTATATTCACAAACAAAATGAATGGCTTATTGCCTGTTTTATCACCTAGGGACTTTTATTATTCGTAACTTAGGGATAACTTTCGTTTATGTTATCTATAAGATAGTTGTATGAAATAATCCTCCAGATAACTTCTGTTTCGCTTAAAAACTCCAGAATAGAAGGTTAAATTATTACATACTCTGTTATGTTAAGTAAAAATACCTATCAGCTCCACCCGTAATCCTCCAAGGTATAAACCGAGGCGTCCTGCTATACGTCGTTTATAATTAAGGTCAAAACACTCCCAAAGTCCGTTGATCACAACCACTTTACCAGGCCTAAGGTGACTTGAACTGAACATTCGATGCAATCTTTTAAAATAAAAATATAATAACCTAATCTAACTAAAACTTTAAGCAAACTAAAATATGGCGTCGAAAAAATCCTCCGCATCGCTGTTGACTGGTAATGTACCCAAGAGTCTGGCAGCATTGCCACGTTGTATGGTAATGCTTAGCCTCTGGCCAAGGTAAAAGCCAGCCTCTGGGTCACGGGAAGTGTCAACCAGCCGTTTGGAGATTTCATTGAACAAGCCATGAGCACTCGGACCCCACGACCCGAGGGCCAATGATACAATGCAATTGTAATACCTACCTATTCTAGCTTTAACTAGATATTTTTAGGGTATTGGGCCCATCAAACAAAAGTTAGGATAATACTCAGTGGTATATGACGAGAAATATTTTGATGTATTTTGCAACACTGTCTGTCAATCCCATTAGTTCGAGTAAAACTGTCATGTCCCATCACTATTGTCTAGTTTTCCGGTACATGCAACACTAAAACAGGGCTACAAATGACTATGAAGCGAATCCGCGTATTTATGACCTTGGAATTAGATGCACTAGGGTTAGCTCATTGTGCCAGAAAATGAGATAGGTATTTTACATATTATTTCTGCTGTCAAACAGCACTGCTGTCCCGATTAGAGTATAAATGTGTTTGTAAATTGTTGACTGTTTACTACGTGTGAAAATGTCGATGTCTTGTCATCTCCCGAACGGAAGAAAACGCGTTCTTCTATCAAAACGAATGGAACGAATGCAAAATTTCCAATTTCCAATATTTTCTAGTTTCCCCAACCTCCTGTTACAATTTAATCTCCTGGTACTTTCAGGCCGCAACGGCGACATTACGGAGAGCGGTGGCGACAGTATGGCGGATCTATGGGCCTCATACCATAGCGCTTTGGGGCTTGGCAGCAAGCCTCCGAAGCCACCAACGCCTTTGGCCACTGGCCACTCGGTGAGTTTTAAGGTTGAGCAGCGTTTCATCAATCTATAATTATATTTACAACAGTTCCAAACGTTGTTTAATTCGAGGTTCCATACTTTAGAACCACATGGTAAATTCTCATTCTAACCACAACCGTACCCTACAGAGTCCAATCCACGTGGGCTCAATGACACCAGGAGTCGAGCCAGCATCAACACACGATGAGACCTCGTCATCAGACCGGACCAAAGATGATGACGACGGCGGGGCTTCGGACGATGACTCTGATGACCGGGTAGACCCGCAGCACCATGATCCGGAGCGGCTGAAGGCTTTTAACGTAAGTATTAATAAAAAAAATAAGTATCAGTAATTTAATTGGATAGCAATATGGTAAGGGGACCACATTGCTATCCAGCAAATAATTTGACAAAATGTCAACTACTTGTGAACTATTCCCAAAATATGTACTTACTAGCGACCCGCCCCGGCTTCGCACGAGTGTAATTTATATGTGAAGAAGGTATTCGTTGTGCACAAGTTCTGAGCAGTAACCTAACAAAAAGTACTAGGCTTGCATGAATTCAAGATAGTATTTCATTACTATTATAAGGTACTTCTTTTTGAAACTTAAATAATAATATAGCCTATGTTCATCTGAAATAATGAACCTTTCAAATGGTGAAATATTTTTTCAAATTGGATCTGTGGTTCCAGAGATTACCCTTCACATATACACAAACTCACAAAATTCGTTCTCTCGCTTTATTATAATCAACACAAGTCGATACGAGAGCAGAAGAGGTAGAAACACTTTTTGTGTTGCAGCATTTTACTTCATACCCTCCGCCATGCAGGGAGAGTCTATGAAATTATAGACACATGCGACATATCAACTTTGAAACGCAATTTAAATAAAAGCTTGTGAAATTACTAAGTTTCTTTAAAAAAAAAAACTAGTTATTATTCTTATAAAATTATGCTTTTAATTTTGGAAAACTAATTCAATATAAGTTTTCATAAAAAAACATTTTCGTTCAGTATTTTATAATCCAAAACCAAAGCGAATTAGCGACGGACTAACTATCGGATATCGGTATCGGCTGGTAATTGGATTGCGGCGGCGCTCAGTGCGAAATACTTCGCTCTTATCTAGTTAAACTAGAAACTGACCCTAAAAGTCAAAAGCTAGGCCGATGGTAATGATGGGAAACGACGATTTTGTATCTGTTTTGCTTGAAAACCGAATGTTGCCAAAGGCATTCTGCACAATACAAGTACAAGGCATGTGGTTAAGATACGAATGGAAACCTTTCGAATAGAATTGAATATACGCTGTGCAGCCTTAACAACAATATTTAGCCTGTATGGTCAATATAATAGTTTACCCATCTTTAGAACGATCACAAAATTCCTTCACAGATGTTCGTACGCCTCTTCGTAGATGAAAACTTGGATAGGATAGTACCCATATCCAAGCAGCCTAAAGAGAAGATCCAGGCTATCATCGACTCGTGCACACGACAGTTTCCGGAGTTTGCCGAACGTGCCCGAAAGAGGATCCGGACTTATTTGAAGAGCTGCAGACGGAACAAGAAAGTCCGAGGAGAGATTCCGACGACTGGCAACGGAGGGAGTACACCGGGGTCTGGCAACGCCTGGGACACTGCGGTGAGGGTCCGATCTCCTTTTTGTTCATGTAATCTTGGTATTTTACACGTAAAGTTAAGGTAAAACTTGACTTTTAGCAATGATTTGAAAATAACTAACTGTGATTGTCCGGATAAATTAATATAAATAGGCAGTGGGTCTTCCTAACTTACTTCTTCTATTAGGTTCTTATAACTTACTACTCTTCACTTCATTATACTCTCATGTTTGGCTCACCAATATGCCGATTGACGACCCCCAACGTAGGTAGACAAATTCCAAATGTTCATAAATTAGACATTTCCTTTTTGGCCTGAAATGTCTCCGTACCAGTTTTAGCAAAAAGTACAATACTCTTCCTGGTAATATGTATCCAGATTTTGCCAGAGTCCTATTTTGCCAATTTTATGAACGACTAATAATGACATCTTTGTTCAGGTGCGGCCCACTCCAGCACATCTGACGTCAGTGCAGGCAGAGCACATTCTGGCTCAGGCTTGTGAGAACGAAAGCCTGAACGCTAAGCGCATGCGTCTCGGACTTGACCCCGTGAGCCAGCCTATGCCGACTGTGCCCACTCCTATGGTGAGTTCTAGAACTGAAGAATAATATAAAGCAGCTAATAAAACCTGTTATCCTGGTATAGAGGCTAGATTCGCGTCCTGATGTGCTCTTCGAAGCATGAAAGACCATTTTAGGCATCCCCGGTTTTTGAAAACCAGCGAGTTACATGATGCGTTAGCAAGAGCGTCATCGGTGCTCCAAAATCATTCTTTTAATTATGTACCTATGTAAAGTGTTGTTGGCGTGTAGATGAATTAGTAATTAGTATCGAAATGGTCCCAAGCAAATAGATGCATAAGTAAAAAAAAACAAAATCTGAAAGTTTTCTTTTGTTTACTGACATTACAGCTTTTTCTTTCAAACTTTTTTTTCGTTACAATAAAGTGTATGGGTTCTTCTAAAAATATCCTTCCTTCTTTTCTAACTAGGTTGTGTTAATTGTACAAAGTTATATTGTTCTGTGGCTTCTTTTCCTCCAGTTAATTTTTTAATACAATCTTCCACAGGCCATTGACACTACAGCCACTTCAGCAGTAGCTTCTTCATTCCTGAGCCTGTACAGTGGTGCTATAAGCAGCCCAGCGTCAACACCAGCCACTACCACGTCGACCACGTCTTTGGCCACTGCTGGCCACAGCAAGGCCGCTGCAGACACTACCAGGCCATCAGCGAGCCCCACAATGGACAATCCGCTGCTGAACAACAATAACTTGAAGCTGGATAACGCTAATGGAAATGCTGGCAGTAAGACTGCTAGGTGAGTCATGATCCCCTGGTACTTTAAGAAGACTGATTTGTTAAGTTTTCTGATGAATAAATGTGGACACTTCATGTTACTGTACTCATTGCGATTTGTGGTCAACTGCGAAAACGGCTTTATTTAACCTTTCCTATTGTGTTTAGGTAGTTTTAATTGATTTCTATTTACTTTACAGCCCAGCGTCATCGCCGGCGCCTCTATTCAGACCATCATTCCCAAATACGTTTGGAACTCCGCAGACCTTCGGACGACAAAAGTAAGTAGCAAAGACAACAAGATCGGCACCACAATGTCGCGCTACTGGGATAACATAACTGACACGGACCATTTTAACGTTTCAGTTCCAACCCGAACCCTGCCTCATCAGCGCTGACCAGTAGCGCCTTACTTTCAACTCTGACTGCGCTGCCTCCTACCGGTGAGTAGAATAACTTTTCCTTGAAAACTGGAAAAGCTTAGCGAACAGAAAAAGTTTTTTAGTGAATAAAAACTTTGCCCTTTAGCAATTTCACCATGTCTTTAGTTGTTATAATTTTCTGTCAACGCGGCAACGTATCGAACTAGATTATTTATTAGTAATGTAATTTTTAAATCCCTATCTACACTAACGTATTTCTCTAGGAGCAGGCGTGAACGCAGCGATGGCGGCATATCAAAGCGCGCTGCTGTCGGCTATGGCTGCGCACACGCACACATTCCCCACCAGCCTATCAGGTTAGTAGCATATATTTAGTTAGTAACTTAGCCATAACTTTGCGACCAAAGGCTGGACGTGCTTCAATAAACTAAAATCAGTTTCATGGATTTAAAAAATTGCGCTATTCAAAAGCACTTCGTATAGCTTAGAAAGTGGATCATCTATATTGGTTGTCGGTTCCCAGATATCTATAGTTCATATAATTCAATAGATATCTGGGAAACGACTCTTTTATTAATTGTCTTTTAAATAATTCATCAATTTTATTCAATTGCAGCGCCAACAGATCTATCACTGAAGAGCTCAACCCCTACATCTCTCCACGGGACATCCACAGCGTCACCGCTTGCAGCTTCCACGGCCTCCAGCCAAGCCAAGCCGCAGCTCCTTTCACACAAGCTGTCAGGAGCCGAAGTAGGCGCCGTTCGGCAGCTCATAACCGGCTACCGTGAGTCCGCAGCCTTTCTTCTCCGCTCCGCCGATGAACTCGAAGCTTTACTCCTGAACCAACCCTAGGATACGGCCAAACCCTTAACTGATGTATTCGGGTTTAAATTTGGATATTTTTAATCTGTGCTCGTGGGAAACAACAGTGATTTTGGACTAAATTGAGCTGCTTTCTGAGTGTTAAAACTGTTTCGGGATTTAAATTGATGTCAAATTATTGTATGAATTAAATTATTATAAATGCACAGAGATGAAATTCGGAATTTTTTAAATGGACTCGGTAGAAATGGTTTGCGAATTGCGAATCTCAAATTAAAAATTTGTGACTGAATTATGCCAATTTTACTAACGACGATTTTTCATTGTTTCTACTTGTTACATTTAAATAGGTATCCGGAATTTTTGTCAATAGTTACAGTTACTGGGGTGAGGTGGCCAGTTACTGGCCAGTACAAGACAATACTATCTTGAAAAATTGGCTTCGGCCAGTAATTGGGTATTTCATCTTACCATAGATTAATTAAATTTTTTCAATAGACATTTCTCACATCGCTTACATATACCCGAAATACGTAGAATACACAATTAAAAACATAGTTTATGTTACAAATACACAACATTTGTATATTGGCAACATTATTGATCGCATAATACGGTGCTCGTTATAATTATTTTTAGTGTTGCCAGGATACCACATTTGTCCAAAATATTATGTAGAATTACGAGTCTATCCACTGATAATACACACATCTAAGAATGTGCGCACACTTGCGGACAGTGGACTGTTTCTCGGTGCGCCTACTTACACTCCTGAGTCGGTAAGCGTGTGCGCATTCTTAGACGACTCCATCGACATTTACAAAGTGAAACAAATAATTCAAAATTGAGAACTACTTTGTCAATGTCGACGGTGTTGCCAACTTAGAAATCTATTTCGGCGATCGTACAAAGCTGCCATAATTATTGTAAAAAAAATCTAAATGTTGCCATTTGAAACTCGTTGGGAGAGTACAAAATTATTTTTGTGTATATTTAGATTATAAGAGAAAAAAATCAGGGAGTCTCTAGCGTTAGGTTAATAAAAAAAAAACGATTTCTTGCCTGGTGCGATTTATAGGATAGTATATCGATTATCTCATCGAAATTGCTTGAAAAAAGGCGGCTATTAACAATTTGGAGTACGAAATACAACTTTTCTTGATCGGGTGGCTTCGAAACGTAATCGATATATCGATAAAACTCTCGATTGACTCGGTTATAAGGTTCATCATTCATGAATAAACCACTGATCTATTAAGTAAAATCTAACCGTGACAGTGAAGTCGTTAAGGTGAAGTCAGCTGTCATTTCACCTGATGCTAGGGATTGACTTTGACAGCTCACTTCACATAAGTTTACAGAATAGATCAGCTGTTGTCATCTATTCGAGATCCTTGTTGATTCAACGTATCTTAAGATTACGTTATAGTGATTTGGAGTATTGAGAGCGGTTTAATAAGAGGCTTGAGAGTACTTAAACCCAATGTTGACGAACTTTTTCGTGTATAGACACTTTATAAGGTTTTTGTCAACTTCGTATGTCGCAGCTTCGAAGTCAACCTAGAGTTAATAATTTAGGTTGAAGTGGCATTTTAGTAGTAAGAGGCACGAATTTATTTGTTG
Organism: Agrochola circellaris; assembly: GCA_914767755.1. Classification (NCBI taxonomy): domain Eukaryota; kingdom Metazoa; phylum Arthropoda; class Insecta; order Lepidoptera; family Noctuidae; genus Agrochola; species Agrochola circellaris. The sequence goes on along the minus strand of OU611850.1, from coordinate 5,338,311 downwards.
TTTTGTAAAATAGCGCTCTAGCTTTACAATGATTAATATATTTATAATTTTAAACATTTCTTTATTTAAAAAAAAAGATTCTATACTTAGCTCTTTATATATCGTGATCGGCTCCATCCAAAATCTTTTTGCTAAGTTTTTTCTTTCTTAATAGTTTTTAGTTTTATTCATTATTCGCTTTGCTCAGTACAATGGAACGATTTACTGTATCTGTTTGTTACCATAGATGTATGGCCAAGTACTGTAGGTAAGGTGTAAGATAAGTTACTTGCTTACGGTGTACAAAATATTCCACTTCTATAAGAAAACAAAAACTGTTCAAATTATAAACCTATTTTTCAATTATTAAAGTTTCTATTTTGGCCTAAAATAATTTCGTTGAGCAAAAAGTGGATTTGGGTAATACCTCGTAATGTTATTTCTATTGTTAACTATAGTTTAGTTTTACATTTTGGCCAGTTTTATTCGATTTTTGTAATCTCGTATAATGTAATTTCGTTGATAAGATTAAACAAAATAATTACAATAGAATAATTAAAGTCACATAAACGCTTATTATGTTGCTACTGATTTCATAACTTCAAATGTTTCGACCATTGTAGAACGTTCCTTGACGGTCTGTTTGACCATTAGCGAGCCAGAATTCTCTGTCGTCATCGCTCACCGTCCTATAAGAGAATGATGTTTCTCTACAATGGTGGAAACGTTTGAATTCTGCAAATAATGTATAATATTTTCTCAACTTTGCCAGTTTTTCTCAATAGTGTTAAAAGCTTAACGCCAGTTTTAAATAAAATTGTAAATTCACTTTTGAATACAAAAATTGCCAAAGAAACGAATTGATTTTTCGTAATTGAATTATGTATGGTACGTGGAATTGCATATTAATTTTACTTATTATAATTATAATATTTTGAAGTTAAGATTAATTTTAGGGTTAGTTTATTTTTGTTTTTGAAAAAGTCATTCCAATATTTTTCTAAAATGGACACTCGGTGCGACGAAGGAAAGCTGTAGTCATTGTATATGGGAAAAAATGTAAAAAGTATGTTTAGAATTATAAAAAAGTTGATTAGAATACGTGAAAGTTGATGTTGGGATAACGATAAAAAACGAAAATGGTGGTAATACGTTGAGAAAATGAATTTGTTAGACATTAAAATATATTATTATTAGAGATGTATAAATGGTTTACAATTATTATTATCTATTAGTTCGAGAGAAATACAAAAAGGTGAAAAAAAAAAAACTACAAAATGGCGATTGTTACTATTAACGATATGAGAATTTAGTTATAATTTTGCAATTTCAAAATGTGAGTTTTACAATTTTGAAAAAGAAAATATTAAATATGCTCATATACTGAACAATGTGTTTTATTTGATCAAAACTTACAAACGAATATCTCTTATCCAAAATAAAATAACCTACACTTAAGAGCAGGCGCACACCTGCCTGGCAACGCGCGGTTTTCACTGCAAACAAATGTCAACCTTGTAATTGTTGAAATAAAGTTGAAAATATGTGTCATCTGGGCTTTAGGTAGCTATGGATAGAGTATATAAATTAAACGAAAATCATAAGTAAATAAAAGTTTATTATTTCCGTTTCATCAAGCTACCAGGGTATCGGTCCCCGAACGGATACTCTCTCTTGTCGGACATTAGGAAGTGCGTCGCATTTATTATGAATTGCATGTTCGAGTGGGAAGCCAAGTATGAGAATACCGCAGGGAACCGTTCAGTACCGCATCTGAAATAGTCCAATTATATTATTAATGTATGTTATTTATCGAATAGTGGTGGCCCACTAGTAATGTGTACAAGATTACTTACAGTTTCCTAATCCCCCATGATGCGAGGCCCCACAGAATACCGTCACTGACTGCTGGGGCCCCGGTATCCCGCTGAAATAATAACATTACATTACCAAAAGTTACAAACTCAAGCTCCAGGTTTTGCTGGCGCTTCCACGTCCAGCTTCCTTTTTCCACATTACATGAAAAAGTACCAGGATACAAAAAAATGCAAGGAGCTGTCCTGCCTCTTTGTCAGTCAATATTATCTTACTGCATTTCCTGCTGGGGTGGTACTTCAAAAACCACGCTACTTCCTTTGGAGATTGCACACAGGGCAATATTAAAGATTGCAACATTTCGACCAATTTTATTTTCCACCACTCAGTTATATAAAAGTTGCAACGTTCTTAACGTACGACAGTTGTTTATTTATCATGCAATTTTGACAACATCACTCTACTCCCTTTGTTAAACTTACAAAACGTCGTAAAGATTTAATATGTTCCCTTCCACAGACCCGCTACTCTTTTACGATTTTTTTTTTATTCTATCTTGGCCCTTTCTTGTATAACAAAATTAATGCAAATATCTCAATTTATAGTTTATCTGTTCAAGAATGTAAATCAGCAGTCCGCTCCTACTTACTAGACAAAACGTATGAGGAAACCGAAATCTTGTTTACTACACTATCATAAGTACGTCTACTAGCAACACATATATTCTCAAAACATGCACACACACACACTTACGTCTCACACACATACAGACACTCGCAAACACACATTCCCCACCACACCCCCACTCACATACCACACATATAAAATATATACTTATACTTTCAAGTATTTTCGTTAATTATTATCTTTTTATTTGCTTTTGTTTTGCGTTACTATACTTAATTAAAATATTGAATTGTACAAAAACACTAAGCAACTGATTTTCCACTTTTAGAGGGATACGGCACTGATTCTCTTTACTACAGGCTATTGTATAGCCTATTTAAGAGGACAGTACCCCCACCATTTTTGTAGCAGTGTTCATTTGTAAAGTGTAACTTTTTTTTTTTACTGTATTCACTGCAAAACCTCTTGTGCAATAAAGTATTTCATTTCATTTCATTTCTGTGCGGGTCTACTAAAATCCCTTGTGACCACGGCGTTATCCTGGACGATACTATCAGTTCCGCTTATCTAGCAATTCGTAGTTGCTTGTAGACCTCTCCTCAAAAAACCGCCCATTGAAGCCCATTTGACGCGGCGCTAGTGTATATATGTTACTGCATCACAATGCATTTAAAAAAAAATTGGTCCATAATTTTCCGCGGACCTTCTTTCGTGGCGCGCACTCTATGTGTCATACTTAGAGCCATTCCTCACCGGGACGCCATGGCGGCGCAGCCAGGTCGCGTGGCAAACAAAATGTATGATTGGCTGCGTAACCAAGCGGAGGCTAGGTGCGCCACCCACCATTTAACTGTATACATTTATTTGGCAGCGCGACCTGGCGATGTCGCCATGGCGTCCCTGTGAGGTATGGCTCTCCATCATTGCAACATAATCAGTTATAACTACGCCTTTCTTATTCAGGTATTCCAGCAATGTTTTTCACCCGTTTAAAGAACAGTACCAGGATACTAACAGTGCAAGGAGCTTGCCGGCCGCTCTGTGCGAGACAGATAAAGTTTTCTGAGACGACAACGCTGAACCTCATTGTGACGTTGTTGCATTTCTCCCGGTCTAACAGCCGTGCGTGGTATACTTGCAGCGACGTCGATTCATAGTTGTCGTAGACGCCATCGCGCTGTTAAAGAAATCGAAAGAAATTGTTAAAACAATGATTTGTAGGTATTCATTTTTCACTCTGATCCTCTTCCTTTCGTTGAAATGTGTTCAGTCTCTCTGTAACTTCCGCATTGCTTTTTGTTGGAACTCTCAAATCAGCATCGTTTTGAATGTTTTCTCTAAATATAGTTATACAGGGTGAATTTGAATCCATGCGACACCTGTTAAGGGGTCATTGTACTCATCATTATGAACAACTTTCACTATGGGACCAAGGTTGAAATCGCGAAAAAAAAATCTGCTGTTTCCTACATTTTGACGAGCTATGCGAACATAAATGTAGGGAACAACTGATTTTTTTTTCGCGATTTCAACGTTGGTCCCATAGTGAAAGTTGTTCATAATGATGAGTACAATGACCCCTTAACAGGTGTCGCATGAATTCAAATTCACTCTGTAGTTCTCGCTCCAAAGAAATATGATTGAACTGTAAAAGTGGACTTTGTTAGAAAGAGACGTCCAACAATGTCCACTGTTTTATGGACATAGCTTCGATGTCTTCAGATATACAACCTTAGTTTTTGTTTAGACTAAACCTTTTAAGGGGTCATTGTACTCATTATTATGAACAACTTTCACTATGGGAACAACGCTGAAATCGCGAAAAAAAAATCAACTGTTCCCTACATTTCGACGAGATAGACGAACATAGGGAACAGCTGATTTTGTTTTCGCGATTTCAGTTCAAGTTTGTATATTGCCAGTCCATGCGTACACATTTCAGCTTCCCAGAGAAAAACTAAAATGTCCCAAGTAGGTACTTCCCCGAACGAGCTCCTTCACAAAGACAAGACAACAAAGCCCACATTCTTACTTGTCAACTTGGATCCACTGTAAGGGTTCATGCACACACGTCAGTCACGTCAACATCAAGTCACCGATCAGTCACGTCAGGGACACATAGTCAGTCAGTCAATCAGTCATAGCTACGCCTGTTTCGTTCGTAGTAATACAAGTTTTGACTTGCCGGTGACGCGGCGCGCGCCGTCGACTGAGACGCGCCGTTAGTGACGTGACTGATGTGTGTAGCGAACGTCCTAGAACTTCTACGTAACAATAATATTTGACGTGACTGGTCGGCGACTTTGACGTTGACGTGACTGACGTGTGTGCATGACCTTTAACAAGGATCTTATTATTGCAATTGTATTAATATGTAATTGTATTAATATTTTTTTTTATTACTTTAGTTCTGTTGTGTAAATTGAAGATTGATTTACTTTAAATAATTTCATGTTTAGTAAATATTGTCAACTTTAGTTATAGTTAATTGCTTATTTAAATAAGCATTACCATTAATATTTGCATGCCAAAATATGGCGAAATGTGTCATCGCACAAGAATACATATTTATTAACAACTTTGTAACCGCATTTATAGCAAATAAATGACTTTGACTTTGACTTTGACTTTGACAATTGTTTTGTGATGTATTGAAAAAGCAAGATCGCGGCGGCGTTAGTTCCCACTTCGGCCACGCGTCTAAACATCCTTGTACAGCTATAGCATAGATTAATACATATGGTTCACTCCACAAAATCATTTAGATAAAAAGCGACTCTTGCTACGACACAATAAAGTGCAATTCAGGTCGCACAGCGCTAACTACCTAGTAACATTCACCTAGAAGTTTCCTCTCTTTCTATCGCGTATCATTATATCTTCTGAGTACGTTACGCTCACTGAATTGGCCCGACAAGACGAGCCCGCCGCATACTTGTAACGTCATACCTAAAACGTGGAGTGCGCCTTCTGTATTATTCTGTGGCTATAGCATACATACCCTCTCGGCTCCCCAGCTGGTGACCCAAGCGTCATCGAATGCTGGCAACATCACTCGGTTCGGAAGATCTACAGCATGGACTGCATCTGAAAACCTGTATATCAGAAGTCTTAATTATATGCAGGTATACAGGGTGGCAGGGACATCGACGCGATAACCATGGATTCAGTACATGATTCTAAACCCCCTTCTTAGAAATTTTTCGTCAGTTATTTAAAAAAAAACCGGACTCCTGAACCGGGCACTTGAACTTGGTTAAGCAGCTACCACCTTAAGGTCAACTAAGAGACGCCCTAGTCAAAAAAAAAAAAAAAATGGTCGCCTTAAACAGTCGAGAGGTGTCACCCCTCGACTGTTTTTGTCTACACCGATTGTATATTGTTGGACAATGCCACGTGGAAGCAAATCGTAACAAGCGCCCGAGGCGCACGCTCAGTACGCTGCGTATACGGCGCCCGCCGAGCTTACGTTGGACGCTCGTCAAACGCAACAAGATTTCCACATTTTGTTGTAACTTTTGGACACGCGGTTGGAACAGTGTGCGGGCGGCAGGACCGCCGGGCGGGTGCGTCAGTCGCTCGGCCGCGTGAACCATGGGACTGTCAACAACGTGAAAGTCACCCTTTAATAATATGTCATTAGCTTTTGCCCGCGGTTTAGCCCGCGTGGATGTCGGAAACTATCCCACGGGTACGTACTACCGGGATACCTAATAGCCGAGAAAAAGGTCATTGACTCCTACCGGCGCGCCCGCGTTGTCGTCAACCATAATTATTTTGTTACGCGTAATTTTGAATCTGTGATATCTTTTAAAGTGTTGTTTTTAATTATAATATGATGACAAGGCATATTTTAATCTAAATTAAATACACAATTTAAATAACATATTTTATTGGAAAAGGATAAATATAATACCGACCAAAATAGCTTCGGATATAACAATGAAATTTTTATCAAATTCTGAAAGATAAAAATGGTTGCTGTACAGAAGACAGACTATCGCGGACTTTTTTGTTGATATTTTTAAGATCTACAATTCTATAGAACATAAATTTGATGTATCTCTTACGGCTTACGCGGCGCACGCCAGTAAAATTCCCAGTCGGCATGATTTTTTCCGACATCATCGACAATGGTCGACATATTTCAGCCAATTTACACAAAACCTTAATGAATTATACCCAAAAACACTCCGTCCATTGGTGAAAGCAGTTTGAAAATCCGTTCGGCAGTTTTTGAGTATATCGCGTTCAGACAGACAGACAGACGCGGCGGGGGACTTTGTTTTATAATATGTAAGGATGTTATCTCACTAATTTCGTAACGTAATTTTGACTTTCCGTGACAAAAGTGTCGTGACAGTCAAAATGTTACACTTTTTTCGGTCTAGCTCTCATTCACCAAGTGTGCAGATAGCGTTGCCAGGTGTCCCGATTTGCGCGGGACGTCCCGATTTCCAGGGGTCTGGGGACGCGTCCCGATTTGCACATGATTCAATAAATTGATTAAGAGCGATTATCAATAGCAAAAATAAATAAATGACACATCACTATGTCGAGTGCGATAAAGCTCTAGTAGTGAAGGCAGCAGTATAAATAAAGACTTGACGCCAATCCAAAAATGGCAATCAAGACTTTGCAAATCTTTAAAAGTCTTCTCTTATGGCTTCAATATCGGTATCAAACGCGAAACGAACGGAAAGGAAATTTTCCCAGGCTAGGAGGCGAAACGAGAAAGCGAGGTTTGATCTGTGAGGCGATTATTTAAGATTAAATTCAGATTTTCTAGTAATATTAATTGCGAAATGCAATAAATTAAACCTTGTTTTTTATTTTCCCGATCTACAACCCTGAATCCCGATTAGTTTTTTCTTTCTGCCCCAATTTAAAACAAATCGGACCTGGAAACAATATTTGCAGAGTATGTGTAACGTGTACGTGCGATAAGGAACTTCGTTCTAATATACATTCCAGTTGTGCCTTTGGAGAAGGCCAAGCACTTACCTGATAAGCTTGTCAAGTAGCAAGAGCGCCACGTCATTGTCAGGGTTCTTCCGCAGCCCCCAGCCGGGGTGCTTCATGACCTCCTGTATGCCTGCACTCTGACCTCCACGGTTCGCGTGGCGAGAACCCGCCCTCACCTCCATTCGGGATATTTGGTTTGCTCTAGAAGATGATCACCATTAAGGTATAATTTCGAAGGCGACTTCAAACTGCAGTGGCGATACGGCAATCGTAATGATTGACCGCAGCGACACTACTGGTTTCTACGAAAACGCTTCTTCTGTAAAAGGCGACATTGCCACCCGCTGCAAAGTCAATCCCATCTGCGGAAACGTTTTCTACGGCCTTGCCGCTGCGGCTTGCGGTCTGCGGTCGCCTTTGAAATTGTAAACGATTTACAGAATCGACCGACAGCTCTCATACTTGTATTGCTCATACTTTAATTGATTCTCATCTACTTATTATGTTGCAATATTTAACGAGGTATCGAAGCGTGATGAATTTGACATTACATGCAAAATGTCAAAGTTTAAAAAAGCTTTAAAGTCATAATATCCAAGCCTTAATTACATAATTTTGTCTGTTGTCTTTTATGGTTATTATTTTATTTTTATTTTTTGTTTTTAATGTTTTTATTATTAATTTGTTTTGTAATATCTGATTTCAAGTTGTATGTTTTGATTTATGAATTATTAAGCTATTGCATAGCTTTTATCGGAGACTCTGAGCGCGGCGACCGAATGTAGAAATTCCGTAACGAAAAAAAAACCTGACGCGAAAGTTTGTGAGGATGGATGGATGGATGTTTGTTACTCTTTCACGCAAAAACTACCGAACGGATTTTAATGAAACTTTACAGTAATGTGGCTTATATATCAGAATAACACATAGGCTACAATTTATAAAGATTTTATGTGATTTAGCCATAATATAACGATAAGTATCCAGTAAGTCGGAAAAAATCCTGCCCTCTGAGATCTATCTTTGCGTGCGCTGCCTAAACCGCTGGAGTTACATGAAAAGAATGTATTGTGGGGTTGTTTGTCTTAAAGAGTTCTAAATAAAAGTCCGCGACAGCATATATCTACCTTTTATGTGGAAGCCATTATAGCCAAAATAGTGAGCTATAAATACATTTAAATTGAATACTTTTTTTAAGTTGCATATTTTAGAGTATTTAGTTAATTCGTATCAAAATAAATACCTTCATCGCTTTCGGTATTTAATGTAGATAAAATTTGTCTTTTACACTAAGTAATTTGGACTAATATTTTAAAAGTTAGAACGATAAGAATGACCTGCGATGAGTCGACGGCGGGCGCGCAGAACGAGGGTGGAGGGGCGGGATAGGCAATGACGCGCGATCGCCGAGTGCGCGACCCGAACGCGGGCAGACGCGTGAGGGCAGACGTCATTGACGGTTGTGTAAATTCTGCGATTTAGGGGGGGGGTATAGGGGTATTTTTTAAAAAAAATATTTTAAATCAACAATATTATCTTCTTATTTTTGAATATATGCTATGCAATAGCTTTACCGCGGCAGTCCTCGAGTGCCACACGTATTTTTTATATTCGCGTTGCAAACTTAATGTTGTACCTAGTAGAGATTATATGAGGATGATGTGGTCTTCTATAATTGGAAGCGCACACTGTATTTGTCCCTGTTCTTAGATTATAAACTTGCATGTAATTGTGTAGCCTCTGTTGGAGATCCAATAAATAAATAAATAAATATCGTGAATTTTCATTTTATGTGGACGTGGACCCTAATTCTTTTTCTAAAATAAAAGTAGCCTCAGTTACTCCTTATAACATCAGCTGTCTGCCAATGAAAATCGGTCCAGCGGTTTTGGAGATTAGCCGCAACAAACAGACAGAAAACATTTTTGTGTTTGTTTGTTATAAGTACCGTATATAGAGTCTTATGCATTTATAGTGTGAATAATATGTTTTTTAGGGTCCCCTACACGTAAAGTGGGGATGTTTTTTTTTCTCATCTACCCCATGTTGTGGGGTATCGTTAAAAAGGTCGTTCAAAAATATTGCGAGTTTGTGAAAACCATTTTTAGATTCATAGATCCGTTTGCGATATACTAAGCCTTTAACTGTTTTTTTTTGTTAGAGTCAAGTGTCCCCCCTCCCTGCCAGATAAATGGTCGTACTTGGATTTGTGAAAAAATTCACAGCAGTAGTATATATAACGAAATTAAAAGGAAAACTATCAGAGCTAAGTAGGCTGTACAGGTTAACTAGTGATAATCAACCAACTTAAATTTGCAGTTTGAAATACATGATGCCCCATACATTCAGCTTGGGCGATGTTTTTTAACTACAATGTTAAGTTTCTTCTTGGGATAAATTCATCCCAACTACGGAACCCTTCATTGTGCGTGTTCCGATACGCACTTGGCCGGTTTTTTAGATGTGTAATTACTCACTTCCAAAGACAATTGGCCGTGGTTATTACCAGGCGTTCGTTCAGCAGTGCCCCGGCGCACCAGTGCTGGTCGTCCTTCTGTATAGAGACCACGTAAGGATAGTCTTCAATGAGGGCCTCTCTCGCGCCAGTCAGCCGACGCGTGTCTAAGAAGGAAGGAAGGGAATTAAGTCAAAATAAAAACGAAAATTCATTCAACACTTTATTCGTAATAATGTATTATTTTGGGTTATTTTTCTTATTGGTTGGCTGAACTGGTTTACCTTTCAGGATCTTCCCTGCGCGTTCCTTTTGCGGCTTCGATTTTTGTTTGTTGCTTCTTTGCGTAATTCCTTTGCGTTTGTTATCCTTTTTCCTCGCTATTTGATTTCTTTTGGGCTTTTTAGCTGATTTGTTTTTTTTGGCTTTTGGTTTAACTCTACCGGCATTCTTGCCTTTTGGTTTCGATTTTGAGTTGCGGCTCACCCGTCCGCTGTTCTTTTTCTGTGCTGCCTTGGATTTGGGTTGACTTTTTTCTGTCCGTACCGGACTATTCGTTCTGGCCGTTGAGCCCGCTCGTTCAATTGCTATATCAGTTGCAGCTTTTGCTTTCATGGTGTTTAGTTGTATAGTACTCTTAGATTTTTCTTCAACTTCTTTAGGTGAACTTGATTTTTTTACAGTCGTTTCTTCTACAGTCACAGTGGGCATCGGCGTGGTATCTTTTACCTTATCCACTTCTGCTGCTTTTGCTTCTATCTTCTTGTCATCTTTTTCAACTGGAGATACGTCTAGCACGGCAGATCTTTTATTTCTTAAAAGTGACCAAGGGGATTCCAATGACAATACTTTCTTCACCCTGGCCTTTTGGTCATAACCTTGATCCATAGGGAAGTAGGGGCTGTCGGGGACACCAGCCTGGACCATCTTTGGGTAGGGCCCAACAGACTGGAACGCGGTGTACGATCTAGCCACAGGTGGTTTACTAGGTTTCTCATATTTCGCGGCGTTTAATAAAATCTTGCCGTTGATATAAGATTTATATTTCTTGGGATAACCCTTCCCGGGAACTTTCGAAGTCTCCTGGCCTAGAGTGTAGCTTATACAAATAGCGAATATTACGAGTAGAACCTGCATGACTGAAGCTTGCCTCGGACGCGAAAGAAATCACAGTTACAAAGTTTTTTATGACACTTTTACGGCATTTTCCGGATGGTGTTGTGAAATTTCATTAAAAGATTTCATTTTTATTTTTATTGATTATAAAAATATTGGTTTAGTTGTTGGGTTATCGGTATTTCATATTAGGTACTGAATTGCTTAGCCGATCATCTGAGGAATATTTTAGGTTTTTAGATGAAGAATACAGTCACAGTTTTTAAATTGTTTATTATTTAACATGACATATTAACATAAAACTTATTACTAGGTTTAAATAGGACATATTCGGTCACCTAAAATCCTAAGTCCATAAATTGATTATGAACGAGTAACTGTATGTGATTTACAAATATGACTTTGTACATTAGAACAAAATACGTATGGCAAAACACCGTATACCACTGGCTGTGATTCATCATAATTCATTACACACAGAACTGTACCTATTCTCCGAACACAGCGGTGCAACCACAATTCGCCAGTTATTTCCAGTTCTATTTTCGGGCTACTCCTGAGAATTTCCTACCGGAAATTCAATAACACTGTGGCAGCATCTACATCGCCACATGCGAACTACATCAAAGACCTGACGTCAAACAAAATCCTGCATCGCACAATTAGAGTTTACCGCGCGATGGCATATATACAAGCTCCCGACATCAACCTCTGGGCAGTTGCCCGCCAGACACGACGACCCTCTGGTCGGAGGATCCTCCCTTTTCTATGGTGGATGAGTGAACTTTACACCCTGTTCCTCATACCCCTAAAACACCTTACCCAACATGGGGATCGAACCCAGTACTACGCTCAGCAGTAGCGCCTGCTACCACTACACTAACATACTTAGCAGTCAAACTCAGTTTATTTTTTTAATATTACGCGTTTTTGTCTTCTATTTGCAGTGGTTTAGTATGTTATAATTCAGTCACGGAACTGTTATACAGTGAAAACAAGATGGCGGCGTTAGATTTTGTCGGTCTTGCGGTCGCAAGCGCTACTGCTGAGCATGAGGCCCTGGGATCGATTCCCTGGTTGGGCAAAGTGTTATTAAAACAAAGTCGGCACTTACTGCTAGCTGTAGTGGAAGGAAGGGTGTCTCGAACTGTGGCGCGATCAACCGAAGAGGTTCATGTTTAACTCCTAGTGCGTCATACAGTCCTAGTACTTCTGGCACTTCAATGAGAAACTTAAACTGTTTTAATTTACATACTGACTGACAGACAGACTGCCTCGTTATTCTAGTGGTCGCAATGGCTACTGCTGAGCATGAGGTCCTGGGTTCGATTCCCAGGTCGGGTAGTGTTATTGAGGTTTGTGTGGAATTTCTTAGTAGCAGCCCGGAGTCTGGATTTGGGCCGGTAGATAGCAATAGACTCGTCACCTACTACATGGGACTTAAACATAACTGGCGAAATGTGGGTGTATATACTATGGGTACACCTCTACCTAACCCTTCCGGAAAACAAGGCGCGGCGTTATGTTATGTTACGCACATCGAGCACGAAAAAGTTCGGCTTTGCAAAGCGTCGTCTTTGTCACTCATCATCTCCGTAACCAGAAGGTTCCCAGGCATACCTGGGAACCTGGTACCTGGGTACCTGGTATTTTTTTGGTACTGGACCATAGTCCAGTACAAAAAAAATATCACAATGGTGAGGAGTACCTACAAGTGACTCCCAGCTTCGTAAAGGTACCGTTCCGTACCCGACCGCAGGCGGTAACTGTAGGCGACGTGTCGCCGCGACACGACTGGTTTCTATGAATTTCTATGAAATAACTTTCGTGTAGCCCGACCGCAGACCAGATATGTCGGAGGTTGCACATCACAGAGCATAATCTCCTTACTAGAAATGTACAGTTGCTAAGGAGTTTTTTCGTAACAGTCATTCCTTGATCGAGTCGTAGCGTACAACATCTAATTAATAGCTAATATAATAATTAAGCCAGTAATCTGGCATCTTCATTGTGTCTCCTTATTAGCACTATGTACTGTACCTAACCAGCTATCTAATTACGCAACACATTTTCGTTGACAATTCCGACTAATCTGTTTCATTTTGACAGGTCAACAACATTCATTGTGTTATTTACTTTGTTGAGCAGATTTTTTTTCTAACGTACGAAGCAATGGATTAGCAATCTGTTTCAAAACGATTCAGATTCTGATTGATCGTGTATTACGTAATTAGGGTAGTGGTACCAAACTATCAGTAGTGCCGCCAACGCTCGAGTGGTGACACGTTTTTCTATCTTCTATCTACCGACTGCTGTCGCCTGCGCGCTGCGGTTCGGAATCATGACTGCAGCGACATCACGCGGCGACATTTCGCCTGCAGTTGCCGCCTGCGGTCGGGTACGGAATGGTACCTTTATGCGTCTTTTTACACCCTATAAATTTCGCCGCATCTGGTTACAAGTTACAATAGAAGTCGCCAAGTTGACCTCAACCTACTCAGCTGGCTAGTCTCTCGGAGCTATTTTCTTATAAGTAGCAAGCTGGACCGCTAGTTGGTGCAATATAAGCTTCCCAGCTGGTCCCTCATCAGTAGGATTGGCTTTAGACAGTCTGACCACTCGGCCACATTCGCGGACGAAGTATTCCAGTTCGTTCTCTAGTTGGCGGCCGTCACCTGGAAAAATAAGTAGGGAGTTTAAAGGGATGGGTTGCTAATGGATTTTGAACCCTAAGACCAGTTCCAAAATGTAGATGAACGATAATTTTTCCTCGGTCATTAAGGTATGATGGTCTTTCAAAATACCTACAATAGGCAATTTTACCTATAACTATTATTTTAGCGTAAAACGTAGCCCGTTTTGATATTGGTTTAGTAAAAACGTGTTTGATTTAATCAATAAGGTATGCATAGGAATCAGTTATTCGCACATTTGTAAGGTATTTATTGTATGGAGATTTTGTCTAAGTAGGCTTTTTTATAATTATTTTTTGATCTCGAATGAAGCACATGACTCACCTTGTCCAAGTCTAGAAGATGGTGGCTGTAGACATTTATTCGCAAGCCGGGCGAGTTGTGACCTTTCAGAACTGAACGCTTCGTCCAAGTCAAACAGTTCTAAAGGCGGTGGGGGCGGCTCTCTGAATGTTGGAGCGAAAACCTGAGACAAAGAAATGACATGAAAACCTGAGATAAAATTATTGTTTGGGAATATGGCGTGTGATTCCGGAAAAAGAAATAAGGATCGCATCCAGAGACTATCTATCTACACTAATATTATAAAGAGGAAAGATTTGTGTGTATGTTTGTAATGAATAAACTCAAAAACTACTGCGCCGATTTCAAAAATTCTTTCACCATTAGAAAGCTACATTCACCCTGAGTAATATATTTATTGCTAGAAAAGATTAGGGATCCTTACTAAAACTTTAGTAACGTAACCCAAGGTGTAATTTTTTTTCCTTTCGTCGCATGCGCTGCGGAAAGTATTGATGAGAGAACAAAATTATGTTCTACAATATTAAGGAACATATCAATAACTACAAAAAACTACGCGATACTATATGTCCAACTATTATCGTTATGTCACAATAACCACTTTTTACATTTTAAAAGTTGATAGAAATACCGAACAAAATTAGACCATGTTATTCATACTTCTGTTTAAATCCTTATCCAAATAAATCATATTGATTTCAAGACTGTTTCAATTCATGTATATTACTTTTTGAATTGTTCAAATCGGCTATTCCATTCAATAGATATTACGAATTTAAAAAGTTATAGATATAGAAAAGGCGCCGCCGCGCCGCGCCGCGCCTTGGCGGACGGAATCCAGTATAAACTCTGTACGTGATCGTATAGCTTTTGTACATGACGAAGCTTGCCCGCGTCTTATTTAAAAGCGACCGACGCGCGAATACACGATCGGTCGAACTTTTGTGTTCGGTGAACCTGAACGCGTGGTCGCGCCGACAGAGGGCGCTTTCCGGTTTTCCGAACAAAAAGTGTCATATACACGCGACCGATCGCGTATTCGAGCGGCAATCGCTTTTAAATAGTACGCGGCCTAACACAGATGCTCTACGAAATATGTCTCTTTGATGAGGAACAGTATAATCTTCTTCTTTTCATGTGGTAAGTGTCTTGACTGGTGTCAGAGTTTTAATGCCGCCCATGGGCCTCTGACTTGGCTTCACATGCCGTCGAAAATTATCTCTCAGGCATGCCGGTTTCCTCACGATGTTTTCCTTCACCGTTTTTGAAGCAAGTGATAATTATACAATACGCACATGATTCTGAAAAGTCAGAGGTGCGTGCCTTGGGTTCGAACTTGAGAACTATGACTTGGCAGTCTGACGGTCACCACTAGGCTATCACTGCTAAACAACAGTAACAGTATAATACACACTTACCGAGGGTCCTTACTAGCCGTTATTCATAATTCCTTCTCAGTCACGAGATAATATTTTTTTTAAAGAGTGGCGCTAGTGGACCTTTCGGCGCCCTCTTAATTACATAATTTTGTCATTATTTATGGTTATTATTTTATTTTTATTTTTTGTTTTTAATAATTTTATTGTTTTTACATAGTGTTTCTATTATTAATTTGTTTTGTAATCTCTGATTTCATGTTGTATGTTTTGATTTATTAATTATTATATTCGCTTTGTCAAACTTAATGTTGTACCTAGATTATAAGAGGACGATGATGATGATGATGACTTGTATGGTGTACATAATAAAGAATATTCTATCTATCTATCTATGATGAGGTCTCCTATAATTGGAAGCGCACACTGTATTTGTCCCTATTCTTAGATTAAAAACTTGCATGTAATTGTGTAGCCTCTGTTGGAGATCCAATAAATAAATAACATTGGATCCGGTAGGTGGCGCTACGATCGAGGTTCAAGACGGTTTCTGTTCACGAGACATTGTGCACAATTTTTGAGCAGTAAACCTAACAAAAACTACTAGTAGTGTATGAATAAGCGATAGTATTTCAATCATTTGTATTATTTTACTAATAGAATTTGGATAAAATTTGTCACACAGATAGTTTATAACCTGGATTTTTATCCAGGTAGTAGGTTCCCGTGGGATCATTTTCAACCTACACGCGGTTGAAGCCGCTGGCAAAAGATAGTCAATAATAAGTAGTATACCCCGCGTTCTTTTGCTTGCGAAATTTAATCAAAACCTAAAAACCTCGATGAAAACCTCCTGGCATTATTTTACAACTGGCAAAGGCGGAAGTTAAAACAAAGTCTGTACTTACTGCTAGCTGTAGTGGCGGGAAGGGTGTCTCGAACTGTGGCGCGATCAACCGAAGAGGTTCATGTTTAACTCCTAGTGCGTCATACAGTCCTAGTACTTCTGGCACTTAAATGAGAAAATTAAATCGTTTTAATTTTCATACTGACTGACAGACAGACTGCCTGGTTGGTCTAATGGTCGCGAGCGCCACTACTGAGCATGAGGTCCTGAGTTCGATACCCGGTCGAGCAAAGTGTTATTGGGGTTTTCCATCAGGAATTGCTCAGTAGCAGTCCGGAGCGTGGATTTGTGTCCAGTTGATGACAATAGGCTCGCCCCCTATTAGGACTTAAACTTAACTGGCGAAATGTGGGTGTAATAGATACACCATACAAATATACATTGACTAATGTAATTTTCATAAAAATACTCATACACTTAATTAATTTTGAGCAAATTCTATTATCACCACTTTTCGTAAATTTGAGAAGAAAACATTGGAAGGAAGCTGACATGTTCTCCTAGTCTAAAAAGCCTATGCAACCAAAAATCAAACACAGACTCTGCGCACGCGTTTTAGGCTAAGCGTATGCTGAGACGCAGATGACGCAGGTCCACGCAGCGCAGGGTAGTGCAGATTTTGGAATACATGAACATACTGACAGCTGCGTACGCTGCGGCGTAGGCACGTGCCACGCAGACATGTGTCTGTACTGCTCTGCGTCTCGTTGTAGAACCGGCACAATTCTGCACGACGCGTGCAGGTCGTCACTTGTTTTTTATCACGGATTCATAATTTCGTTTCAATGACAGATTGTTTGTACTAACTAGGACGCGAATGAGTATGTGTAGTTGCGTCGCAGCATGCACTCGTGGCCTATGTCTGCCTCGCCTGCCCTATCGTGCAAAATGTGTACTGTGCAGTGCTGCGTCAACTGCGTCTCAGCATACGCTTACCCTGATAAGGGCTATTGGGGCCAACACCCCTCACAGGCCAGATGCAGCAGTGGTAACATAATATAGGCTGGTGTTACTCACACTGGGCCAGGTTCAAAGAGAACAGGCGCCACGTGAACAGTGCGTGTGGGTGAAGGGGCGTGAGGCGCGGCGGGGGCGCGGTGGCGGGCTCTGGGAGCGGGATACTGCTCAGCCACATCATGTCGCCTAGAGTGCGGTACTCGTTGATCTGAAAACAAAAGTTACAAATTATTATTACTATCTGCCTAGCCTTTTCCCACTAGATTGGGGTCAGCTTCCAGTCCAACTCAGATGCCATCAGACCTCCCAAAAACCCGAAGACATGTGACATCTACTAATCCACACTGGGTCATGTGGTAGATTACAGCCCACTCCCTCTCGAAGAGAGGAGGCCTGTGTCCCAGCAGTGGGAGCATTATAGGCTGATTATGCTAAAGGGGATAAAAGTTTCTATGAAATTTCGTCATTTCTGCCAATGGGCAGAATTGCCAATTACTGTATGGAAATATGAAATATCGCTAACTAGCGAAGTAGAATATTAATAATCAATTGCAATTATAACATTGAATTTGATGTTGTAACCGTTTTAGGTGTAAAAAAGGCACTTGGAAAATTTCTAAATACTTTTTTTACATCTAAACCTAAATATTCGGTGTTACGATATTAATTATTGCATTTCATAATCAATATTTTAGTTCACTAGTTAGCCATATTTCCATACGGTAATGTTGCCGAATTCATCAAAACAGAGAAATATTTGACATCTATTTGCGACGTCTTTCTGAATAAAAGCTCTTAAGTAGATGATATTTCTTACATCAGGATCCTCAACGTCAACAGGGTTCAGATGCAGGTCGGTCAAGCCTCCGAGGTAGTTGAATATCATCTCCCTGATCAGGTCATTGCACTCGCTCTCAAGGTACTGGTCTGCGAAGAAGTGGCCCGAACCTATGACGAAGAGTTTCCCTGAAAAAACAAACATATTTGATTTAGAATTATTCAACTTTAGTAGGCTGACTTTGTAATGTATCTCAACTACTTATCATTGGACTAACCGGAGTAAAACCTAGTACAGCAGTGCTATTCTGTAACCATCTCACCGTGAAAACTTAGGTGAAGTGAGCGTGGAGTGAGCTGTCATTCCACAGGGATTGACACTATTGACAGCTCACTTCACCCAAGTTTTCACGGTGAGATGTTTACAGAATAGCATGGCAGCAGTTGTCGTCACGTAAAAAAAACGCTGAACGATAGTGCAGAGGACGTGTCTGCGCACGGGCACAGTCGCATCCTAAAGGCTATTGTTTTATAGTACATATAAGTGTAATTGTTTTATTGTAGAATCATAATAGGTACTTTATTAGCTACTTAGTACTATAGAATAGGCTGGAATCGATAAATCGCTCAGCAACATTAAACGGCCAGCGTTCTTTTTACGCCACGGACCTGTATTTGGGTTGTGGATGTCAGAGTGTTGTCCTTCTTGAAGAATAAGAGTATAAGATATTTAAGTCACCCAATTTGATTAAACTCTGAAAAGGCAAGGTGGATGATGGTCTAGATAGGCTAAAGTACAGTATGGACCCAAATTTTCTGTTTCCCTCACGGCTCGCTCAGATTAGGCATTCTAGTGAGGTTGGTATTGGAGATGATCAAAGTGCGCAGGACATTCTAAAGTTTCGTGCAACGCGGAGGTCGTCTTGATTGTTCCTATAGACCCAGGTGTCTTATAGTAGACCAGAATCTATACCTATACATATTATAAATGAAAGTCACTTTTCGTGTTTGTCTATATGTCCGCGTAGTTCTTCTAAACCACGCAACAGATTTTGATGAGGTTTTTACCATCGTTAGAGAATTTATTCCGGAAGGTTTATGTGTATAATACGTTCATAATAAAGTTACATTAAACTAAGAAATCTCGATGTTTTGTCAAGTTGTAAAAAACGTGCGTAGCAGGAGCGGGTCGCTAGTTCCTTATAAAATCTGGATGATTTAGGTCCTACCTCCACTTTTCTCCGACGTATACAAAGCCGCGACTGGTCTCTTGACCGGGTAGCACACGTCACTACTGGATAGTATAGCTGCTGCCGGTTTCTTCACCGTCATAGTGGCTCCGTATGGGTACACGAAGTTTGGAGTTGCTGGTTCTTCTCTGTAACAGAAGTTGCAATGAGTTAGGGGCCCTGGGTAATTTGTTTTGACCAGCCAGGTGGTGGAAAATTGTTAGGTAAATACGCAATTTTCTTTGATTTACGATCATAGCATCATCGTTTGGTGCAAATGTACAAGTCTTGTTTTAATTGATTTCCCTGTCAGGCTTGAGGAGAAGATACCTGTCGCTCGATTCTGTAAAAATATCAACGTGAAACTTAGGTGAAGTGAGCCTGAAGTGAACTGTCACTATCACAAATCGACCGGCAGGATGCTACGGATTAACACTATTGACAGCTCACTTCACCTAAGTTTCACGGTGATATTTTTGCAGAATCGACCGGTAATCGAAGTCATTATCGCATAATTTCGAT
Organism: Agrochola circellaris; assembly: GCA_914767755.1. Classification (NCBI taxonomy): domain Eukaryota; kingdom Metazoa; phylum Arthropoda; class Insecta; order Lepidoptera; family Noctuidae; genus Agrochola; species Agrochola circellaris. The sequence continues at coordinate 5,318,590 of OU611850.1, read as the reverse complement.
TTTCAACCTAAAGTTTCATACCAAAAACTTAACTTCTAAGATTTTAATCAAATAAATGATAGAACCTCACAGAAAATCATCAGATTCGCTGCTGTAGTTGGGCATTTTCATCAGGTACTTGGTGACGGCTCTGTTCAGTATGCCGTTCGACACGTGACACTCTTTGGGGTGATAGAACTTGTGGTATTTGGCTCGTACCACACAGTCTAGAAGAAATAAGTATATAACACTGAGTAAACAGGGTATTTTCTTTAGAGCTAGATAGAACACTAACATTCTAGCTGGTAGAGGCCCGACTACACCCACTGCTGGCGTGCTGGGCATAGGATCATCGGTTATGCCAATCTCCACGGCCAGTCCATCGGTCAGTCCGGTCGGTCCACACCAGTTATATCAAGGCTCAACCCGCCATTGGAACAATGTGGTCCACCCATGTCCATGACTCCTTTCTTTCTTTTTCGTATGGTTAGTGACTAACCTGGTGTCAGAGTTTTTACGCCATCCATGGGCCTCTGATTTGGCTTCACATTCCGACGGTAAATATCTCTAAGGCATGCCGGTTTCCTCACGATGTTTTCCTTCACCGTTTTTGAAGCAAGTGATAAGTATACAATACGCACATGAATCCGAAAAGTCAGAGGAGCGTGCCTTGGTTTCGAAGTCGAGACCTATGAATTGGCAGTCGGACAGTCACACCACTAGGCTATCACAGCTACTGACAAGAAAATAAGGGTCACCACTTCGCCAGCAATAATATTATTATAGTTAGTAGCTGTTTTCCACGGAGATTTTTCCTTCTTACCTTGGTAACCTTGTTTTTACTCACCATTATTGACAACAATCCCGAACTCTTCCAAAAAGAAGTTAATATTAGTATTGGTCCGTTCTTCCCCACCGTCTGACATGGCAACCAGCACAGAGTCGCCTCGTTCCACCATGTGCTTGAGAGAAGAGAGCTCATCGTCAGTGAACGCGTTCTGAGGACCGGCCACTATCAGGATCTTCACGTCTTCTAGCACATTTGATGATAGCTCCTCGCGGTTTCTGTAAGCCCAGTACTTTTGGTGACTTTAGGCGCTTTATGTCGGCGCTGTTTAGACTAACTACTTACTAACTTATCAACTTACTGTTTATAAATTTTAAACGCCCGATGCAGAAATTGCGGTGTTTTGACCGCTATGTGTCTGTGGCATCGTAGCTCTTAAACGAGTGAACCGATTTGAATGCGGTTTTTTTATTTGAAAGCAGAATTTATAGCGATGGTTCTTAGACTTATTTTTTATCAAAATTGGTTCAGCCGTTTGAAGTTTATCAGCTCTTTTCTAGTTGATGAATGTCTTCCACAGGTCTGATCGATTTAATATTAGAAGAACATAGTAATCTTGAATTGATGCTGCAGCATCACCTGGTATTTGCAGGATTCCCAACTGCCTTACCAACTTACAGCACAGGTGTCGTGTTTGGGCTCATTGGAATGGTTTCAATGAATAGGTTATAGATAGAATGATGAACAGAGTCTGGTGATGGAGTAGGAAAGAGAAATGAAGAAATGTTTGTGTCGGGGGTTTTTAAATTTTTTATATAATTTATCTTGTTCTGGATAAGGTATATAAGATATTTTTTTTTAAGGAACACAGACGGTACATTCAGAGAATGAGCAACAGTCCTATCTGGACAAGAATGTTTTGTAGATATCTAGCTGCGTATATTGCGATCACTGATTATCCCTCTTTCAAGCTTGGTGTTATGTACGTATGTTAATAAGCTCGGACTGACTCAAACGGCTATAATGAATAGTTACTGAGCCATTAATCTAAAATGCAGGAAAAAAAACTCACATCATAACTTTCCACGTAGTCTTCAGTTTCCTGTGCATCATTTTATAGTTCTCGTTGAACTTGAACAGCTCATTCTTGGACACATCGAATAATATTGTATCGACAGCCTTCATCTTGGCTGAAAAAGTTTATTTCTGCTGAGTATGTATTCTTTTGCTTTGTTTTGTTTACACTTTAAACTCGTGTTGACTGTTGCATAAGTTGCTTAGCAACGGAGTGACAGTTGGTTGATAGGGTTGCCATAAAATATTAGTGTTGTTTTTTTTTAGATTGCGAACTATTTTGGTTGTAGTAAATACTTCTTAGAGTTTCGAACCGGTATGGAGGAGCGGAGTCTCCCAATACAGGCATTACTTGCTTAAAGGGAGGCTCCAATCACTAAGTTGTTTAAACTACTTTATGGTGGAGAAATAAATAATTTTTGATTTTTTTTTTAATTTTGAACCCAGTCATGCTAGGTAGGCCCGAGGAAGGACTGAAGGACCAAGCTAAGTTCACCTTATTTGCACACAGTTTGGCTAAGTAAAACAACACAATAAATTGTCAAATAATATAATTTTATTTACAAATCGAATAATAATAACTTTCGAACTAGAATAATGTAGCTATGTCTAATCTAAAATTTAGATTTTTATTTACAATTTCGTCTATTTTTAATAACATTTTAAATATTGCTACGTTTCGTAAAATGAAAAGTTTTCGTGTACATAGTTTTCGGAGAGATATACATAGAAAGATGTGGTCATATTGGAAGATATAAAAATAGTTGTGCTTAGAGTAACAGGAACAATTTTTGTTTGAAAAACTGGTGAAGAGGACATCTTTTCTTGAAATAAAGAATGTATAAATTATTTCCACAAAGAATTTAAAATCAATCCAAAATAATTTTAATACAATTTATGATCGTCATGAATACAAACAGAAAATAATAAGAACAAATATTTGCTATAGTACATTGTCCTAAGAATTACTTTAATTCTGTACATAGTAAAGATTATATAAAACTTATAATAGGGATAGGCTTATAAAACACTATGTCGCTACTATTTTCAGTAAATATTTACAAAAAAAACATATTATTTCTTTTAGTTTCAGTAGATTTTGAGCTGACTTTGAGCTTTTATAAACTAAAATAATTAATATATTTAAATAGCTGAGGCTCCGAAACTAATGTTTGTATGAAAAATGTACTTTTATGGAGCCGAGATGAGAAGAACCAATTTATTGACGCGATATATTCGAGAAATTGATCGTGATGGAATATCAACCGATAAAGCCCCGCCATTTTTGTAAAGTTATAACCGTCAAGCCCCGCGGTTTGACATTGACGCGCGCGCAACGTTAGTTATGGCGCGCGCAACAAGGTCAACCGTCGCTTATAAGCGACGGCCGGGGCTTGACGGTCGGAACCTTTACTGTCACTGATAAGCGACGGTGGGGAGGACTTAGGCGGTGTTAACATGGTCTATATTTCGTAATTGGCATCTCCAACAGTTATTTTTTATCGAAGAGTGCCTATTGTCTATCGTTTTTTATAAAAGATCCCTTTGAACTATCGCAACAATATCTTAGTCTTTAAAACTTGGACTCGAGAACAACATACCTTTTTAGGCCGGGCTAGAACCATATCGATTCTTGACCCAGCGATTGACGCAGACGAAATTAGGCGGCTGATCCTATAGATGTATACGTATGCTATAGTTTGGCCGAGACCGCTGTATCGCGCGTTAGATATATATAGCGACAAGACGCGGGGCAGTGCAGGCGGCTCATTCGTCAACGCTCACGCTCCCCCCCCCGCCTCGCCACGCATTTCTAAGGCGTGGCACAGCAGTACAGCGGTTTCGGTCAAACTATACGACGGAATATGAATTTGCCTAGCCTTTGCTAACTATGTTGGGGTCGGTTTACAGTCTAACCGGATGGCTACCAGTATTTACAAGGAGCGTCTGATCACCACAACCCAGTTACTGGGTAACTTGATACCCCTTTGTAAGACTGATTGTCAGACTTTTGGGCTTCTGAGTACCCGTAACGACTCTCAAAGATCTACGAATGACAGCCGGGACCAACAGCTTAACGTGCTTTCCGAGGCTCGTAAGCTACAACAGGTAAAGGCTCAACGCCATTTTAGAGTTTATCATTGAACTCGAGTCCGTACATAATAATATACTGAGCTAAAAAATAATATTATCAACCTGTATAATAAATAAAAATAGTTCGTTTTAAATAAACTATGTTAATTCTTCTAACTACTGTATTTTACGTACAAGACTCTTTTGAAGTCATCCATATCCATAACTCGAACAACAAAATGTTCTATTTGATTTTATAAATTCTATCTTTCTTTTTTGACCACCTTAGGATATTTTTTTATGACGAGACATATACAAATGTGGAAAACAATTTCCAAGTAAACACAAGTTTCATAAAAGTATCAAAATTTTTGGCTTTAGTCATCGGAAGCTCATGAACTCAAGTATACTCGTACTTCAATCAAGTTCAATCTTTAGTAATATTTTGACCAAAAAATCAAGTTTATTTGATTACTCATTTTGACTTTACTTCAATACTTTGATTCATTATACAGCATTTTAATTTCTCCTTTCTATATTTTGTCATTGTCTTTCCTATTCATTAATGAAACGCTATGAAACATTTCTGTCAAATGCTAGGATATCAGCCGATCATATGAGACTCCCAATGATCTGAATGGCTGAACATTTCTTTCCTTCGGAAACGCTATGAAAAACTCTTCTTCTCTTTTTCTCTGTTGATTAATTACTAAGAACTTCCTACATATAACGATTGCCTTGGATAGATCAAGTACTAGGATACCAGTAGATCATAAGAAGCCCATGTCAATCGGGCAGCGATGTCTGAATAGCTGCATATCCTCCAAAACTGATAGTTCCTCTTTCTACATAAAACGTTTTCTTTGTCAGCAAGTACTAGGATACCAGTAGATCATAAGAAGCCCATGTCTAGTAAGCAGCAATGTCTGAATGGCTGCATATCCTCCAAAAGTGATAATTCCTCTTCCTACATAAAACGTTTGCTTTGCATAGATCAAGTACTAGGATACCAGTAGATCATAAGAAGCCCATGTCTAGCGCGTTGTACAGGGCAGCGATGTCCGAATGGCTGGATATCCTCCAGAAGGGATAGTTCTTCGCTTTGGCAGCCGCTTCTTCGTCTTGACCGTCGCCGATGACCACGTATGTGCATCGCTCTCCGAACCGCTGCTTTATTTTTTCGAAGCAAGTTTCTTTGCCTGTGAAAAATAAAAGGGATTATTAATATTGGTCCTAAGTTACGGAAACTCTTTGTTGCTCGTTGAGGTTGATATGCGAAGATTAATTCCTCAAGTTCTAAACAGAATCTAAATCTAATGACATCATCCGGCGGGCTCTTGTCACTTCTTGTCATTGCCATCTAATGTGGCAACGCTGTCAGCCTTTTGAACAGCTATACCACTAACAGCGATGCGGACGAATTTTTTTATGCCCATTGAGCTTTTCCCAGTTTTTTTTTTTTTCCTTTATGTTCTGTCCATAATATACAGGGTGGCAGGGACATCGACGCGAAACTGTTACCATGGATTCAGTACGTGATTCTGAACCCCCTGGGTTGAAATTATTCGTCAGTTATTTAAAAAGAAAAATCTGCTGTTTCATAGAAAAGTGCAATACTTACGCAGTCAAAATGTATGGAACAGCTGTTTTTTTTTTTTTAAACCGCGAAAAGTTTCAACGCAGGGGTGTTCAGAATCATGCACTGAATCCATGGTAACAGTTTTCGCGTTGATGTCCCGGACATCCTGTATATTTTAGTGTTAGATTGTATATTATATTTAAGATTTGTCAAGTTTAAATACCTTATAAAAAATAAAAGTTGGTTTAGAAGCATGCCAAATGAAGAATCTAAATTGATTCGATTTTACATATGTACTTACCATCGCGGTCACACATATCTAACCGCCGTGCACACGATGACCACTACTGTTTACCGCCCCTTCTTTTTTGTAGGTAAGCGTTACTATAGCGGCCGAACACTGCAAGCAGGAATGGTCCTTACGGTGTTCAAATATGCGTGTCCGTGATAGTACAGTAAGTACTATATGCTGCTTCGTAGAATAGATACTTTTCACTGTCAACCGACGATCTAATATAATTGTAGAAACTATAATTATAAGCTGAATGTTACCAGTTTTGGTGGCGGAGTATATGTTCTCTATGGGGAAGACTCCGCCCAGTCCGAACAGCAGCACCTTGGCGAGCGCGGGCACCAGCTGCGTCGTCGTTACTAGTACGTTTACACAGTTCTCTCTGGAAAGACAAACACATTGATTAAAATTGGGCCTTCTATGTACAATGTGGGGACGGCAATAAATAAAAACGAAAAGAGAATATTTTGAAATCATCTAATACCTAAATTATGGGTTTTGCCAATCAGCCGACTATGGTTCGCGCGCGACTGCTAGTCACCGCCCTCGGTTTGTGAGCGGTGAGACGGGGACAAAATTAAACATACCTAGAGTTGATCATGTTGAGACACTTGCAGGCTAGAGTGAGCCAGTTGTCTGTCGCTTGTTCAAGTTCTGCTCGAAGTTGTAACCATTGTTCTCTTTTAGCTGGGCCGAGTAGACCACCGACACTGTAGGGAAAATTTACACATTTAGTATTAACAAATACGGGATTATTAGGTTCAATACTGTCGTGTGTTTCTATACTGTCGATTCTAAAGGTTTTTTTGCTATTTTATCAGAGTAGCATGTACTTATGTCTGTCATTACTCATTATGGTATTACTATTTTTGATTTCTTAAAAGATCTTTTCGATGACATGACTGATAGAAAAAAAAAAACTATAGGAGCGAAATAGGATTTCGATAAAAATTAATAATATAATTATTTCATGAAACTCACCTATTCCTATAATTATTATACGTATCCTTGATCTTCCGGTATCTAAAAGCCAGCTTCCTCATCCAGTCAACGCCGCCTCTGACACCAGGCGCACATAACCCCGTGTTAGGTGCCGCGCCCGCGTGGAAGCCGTCAGCTGCGAAATTGTACGCTGAGAGGTCTTGTCCGTTGTCGTCTGCCGCCACCGCATCTATGTGCTCCTGGTCACAATCCTGATGAGTGAGGAGGGTTTGAGTTTTTGAAGGAAGTTTGGATGAAAAATGATTGGATAAGAAGACAAAAAGGCAAAGAAATAAATACCTAGATATAAAGTAAGATTTATATGTATCAACATTTATATGTAAAAACATTATCTGTAATTTTTATAGTGTACTAAAGAGTATTCTATTCTTATTTCTCGCCATATTGCGGAGAAATAACTAACTTGAATAGGTTAATATGGTTCCGGTTAAAAGCTAATAAGTTATTCTGGATTGGGTGTAGTATTGAAGTGGTTATGATATTTTAATACTGTCTTACCTCAACATCATTGAAGAAGAAATGTGTGTCGGCCAAGCTGAATATCATCTCTTCCATCCTAAAACCCAATTGAACAATTTGCTGTGTATCCTGGAAAAGAAAGATTTGACATCAGCATTGTTGAAACAAGCAACTACAGCCGGTCGATACTGTAAAAATATCACCATGAAACTTAGGTGAAGTGAGCTGTCACTGTCACAAATCGACCGGCAGGATGCTAGTGATGGCGATCTCTCGCGTCCGGCCCTGGTTCAGGCCATGGTCCGGAGCGAGAGTGCATGGGAGGCCGTCACCTCCTTCTGCGAAGCAGTAATGCTCGCGAAGGAGGAGGCGGAGCGCGCGAGGGAGAGGCAAAATGCGCGCCCTCGCGCCCCTAGTCGCCGCAGGAGACGCCCCGGGCGTCGGGAGTCGAGAGCCGACTTCCGGCCACCGTAGGCGCGGGCTTGCGGACGGTGAGCAATGGGTAGCTCGCCGTCCGATAGGGACCAGGCCCGGGTCGACGGCGCGTTGTGTTCCACGCGCGCCTCAAAGAGATGTCAGCACCAACTGACGGGGTCCGGAAGGGCCAATGCCTGCCGGGGTTGCGGGTTTGTCTGAAAGGGATATCGCGACCTCGGCACACAGGCAACGGAAGGAACACGGGTGGGTTTTAGTCAGTAAAAGTCTGACACGCCCTCCCGCTCCACCCAGAGCGGGAGAAGTTATTTGATAATTTCCCATCCTCAAACAAAAAAAAAAAAAAAGGATGCTAGTGATTAGCACTAATGACAGCTCACTTCACCTAAGTTTATTTTTACAGAATCGACCGGCTGGTCTACAAAATGATGCCTGCAGTTTGCAAATGACTCAAAGATGAACCAGCCATATTAAAGAAGGACGGGAGGAAGGTACAAAGCCTCAACTAATGGTACATAACTCTGATTATGCTATTTCATAATTTATCGACTTGCTACTTGCTATGATAGTTTGAATTGTAGGTTTCAAGTTGACTGTCCTGTGGTACAGTATTGCTTTTGCATGTCCCTCTTGTGATTGAGACAAGTCTTCAGTCTTGAAGGAGAAATATTACCTCAATGTTATTTGACAAGCAAATTTGCCATTATGATGGGAAACCAAAACAACTTCTTACCTTACTGTACTTAGTAGCATATGTGCCGGTGAGCAGCGAATGAAAGATGATGATAGTCTCGTCGAGGTCCCATATGAACACCCTGTCTGTCGCTGGTTCAGGCACGTGCTGGGCTGGGGATGATGATGTGTTGCGCCGACCCCGGCCGCGGGAGCGGGAGGCTGTGCTTTCACTGGGGATATCAAGATGTTTTATTAATTTTTACTAAGACCATTAAAAAAGGGCTTCACGAGTAGTGACTGCCCAGAGTCACTCTTTACTTACATACTGACAGTATGTAAGTAAAGAGATTCATTATCACCTTGCTGAATGAATGGTTATTTTGAATAAATTTAAAAACATGAAAGTGGTGGGTGCAAGCGTTAATATAAATCGTAAGATTCCGTCATATTCTACCAGGTATCTGGTGTGCAAAACTTAATTGAATGTTTTTAATAAAATAATAATGTAGTACAAACCTATGGTTATGTTAGTCACTGGGCAAGGGTTCTTTTGGTTAGATTAAAATTAAAATAAATGTTTCTGTTATTTTGTGGGCACTTTTCAACAGTATTTAATCATTGTGGATTTACAAATTATTATGTTCTTAAAAGGAAGTCAGTGGATCCTTACCCTGAATTCTCTCTACATCTCCGACTGGCTGCATGTACTTCTGTTTTGATGGGAGACAGTGGACTTGTGTCATTTATTGACGGCAGCATTGATGATGGGGATTCTGAAAGAAATTAGTTTCTTAGGAATCTTTAGTTTGTTACAGCCTAAATAGATGAAGCTAGAGTGTAATTCAAAATTTTATCATAGAAAATGATAATCATTTAAACTCCTAAATGTGGGACAGTGACGTAGTTTGCGTGTTTGTCATAAATTGGTTTTAGCAAAACGATCATGGAGTTGTTTAAATTAAATACCATTGTTTTTTATGGACTAATTCATTACATACACTTTGTAAACAATACTTATTAGTTCAGTTTGAGATAAGATTACATACATAAGTACATAAAATATGTACGACACACTATTGAAGCACATAGAAACAGATTATGACTAATATCGAAGCAATTTATCACGTTCTGGCCTCAATGTGTTAATAATATTCAATGTCACGGCAAAGGAAGTACGAAATAAGCCTACTTTACCAACTAGATTTAAAACTTCTTACGATTTAACTAATTCTAAGTTTAAATGTTTAAAAACTCTACCATCGTCGCTGTCTGTGTCCGGCCAGTAATCTGAATCATCATAGTGAGATTCTGAGGCATCTTCATCTAGTTTCCTCCGTTTATTTTCGTGAAAACTTTCGTTTTCTTTATTCATTGTTTGAACACTAAAAAACGTATTCCTTTTTTACGGAATGAGACTTCAGTCTTGTATATCGACGGATTGATATGAACACATGAGATTGTTTATTCTATTTTGTTGTAAATTAAGGCATTTGTTTTAAAAACACTACTTTGTAAACATTACAACAGAGGCAACAAGTATCACTAATTATAAACGTCAAACTCGATTTGACGTTGTCAAACTGTATTGCCAGTTCTTGGATTCAGAAATCCCATAACAGCCTAACATTTTCCAATATTTCCGAACAAAAACCGCGTGGACTTTTTAAATGCTTAAAGTTTTAGCTACTAATTATGTAAAAGCTCATAAAATTAGTAAGAATAGCTCTGTAAGAAATATTCTACAATAATAAATACATAGTTGGGGAAACTCGAAATAAAAACGTGAGTAAAACCGTAAATATCAAAACTTAAAAACTCTCACCATTCAAGGTAATATTCCAACTTGGCAACATTTTATTTCAGTACGTTTTCATTTACCGTTGACATGACAGTGACATTAGTTTGTTCTCATTGCACATAGATAAATTGTTATCATAGACAATATTTTAAAATCGTAAAATTATTTTAGTTACCTGATAAAGCACCTCCTAAATGATATGAGGTGTGTCCAGCGCTGCCACTGCTGCTCGGCGAGCTGACGTAGGGAGAATAACTAGGTGTAGCGTAGTATCCACTATATTGGGCTACGTTGTGGTCCGCGTAGCCTGCTGCATAGCTGCTGTAGTCCTAAAGATTCAAAGTCATGATTGAAAAGTGTTACAGGTAAGTACTTAAAAATGAATCGCACTCGAATGGTGGATCATAGTTTTTATTATTTTCGTAATTGACTCCACATTTTCGATTAATCATGACCATTTGTTCGGTTTTAAATTTGAAGATCGATGTTGTATGACTCACCTGTTGTGCAGTAGGAAACGATTGCGCCAGCCCTCCGTTGTACGAAGAGTAGGCGTAAGGCGAGGGTTGTGTCCCGAAGCCAGTGCTGGGGACTCCGCTTACACCGCTGACACCGTACGCGGATAGGTACGTCGGCGTCGCTTTGCATGACGACCTGGTACAAAGTGATCGTAAGTTGATGAAGGTGGTTGAAAATGTCGTTGATTCTACTAAATTTGCCAAAGGAGGCGTCCACTAACCTTTATGGACCATTTTGATGAGGCCAATCCCCGAGACAATCCACAAAGTCAATCCATTTATAGCCTCGTGTAAATAGAGACAGTCCACTGCATTGGATTGTCCTCAAACCATTTTGCCTTTTCATTTTACTGGCTTAGTAGACTGGCTTAGTGGACCAGTAAGTTGTCTCGGGGATTGGCCTCGTCTAAATGGTCCATTATGGTTGGTACTACAGTGCTGCCACATCATCCACAGTTGAGTTGTCGCCCTAGCGAAGCGGCTTATTGGTTAAACAGGTTCTTTTATAAGTCTCTAGTTTAGTTTTTTGTAGTGGTTTCCATCCCACCCCGCGATACTTTTTTTCCAGGGATAGGCTTCATTCAGCCTTTTTACCTAGTCATAAAATAACTACGAAGTGTGAAGTTGTCTAGCTAGACTATACGAAAGCCAACGTTGGGTGCACCTCGGATCAAACTTAATGGCGGCTCGGAACATGAGGCGAGTCGCTGCGCAGTAACGTATTCACGTGTCAGCCGGGGGTGAGGGGTGCGGTACTGCGCAGCGAGTAGCGCACTTCAGGGCCACTATTATAAAAAAATAATTGATCTCAGTTTCTTTTATTGTACGCTTACCTATTGGTAGTGTTATGCTGCGGCGGGTACGCGCCGTACGGCTGGTTGTACAGCGAAGAGCTGACGTACGACGAAGCCGCGCTGCCGCTACCATATTGCTGCATGCTGTATCAAAGAAATGGCCATGTTAAGATAAAGAAGATTAACATCTGCAAAATAAAGAACAGCAATGCTATTCTGTAACCATCTCACCGTGAAAACTTAGGTGAAGTGAGCGTGGAGTGAGCTGTCGTTCCACAGGGATTGACACTATTGACAGCTCACTTCACCCAAGTTTTCACGGTGAGATGTTTACAGAATCGCATGGCAGTTCTTTTCTTTGCTTTTCATTTCTCTACAGCTACACACTAAACTCGCCGCCGATACAGCCATAATAATAATTGAAGATAAAATTTCTCAAATAAGGCCACCTGCCGAGGCTTTACACACCGAACACTTCTCTGTCCCGTACATTAGCTTGACGGGTCGGACCGTCAAGCTAATGTACGGGACAGAGAAGTGTTCGGTGTGTAAAGCCTCGTGCAGACTAGCGCGATGCGACGGTTAAACTTTACGGTATAATAATAACCGGTGTCAAGTCGCGCTGTCGTGTCGCGCTAGTCTGCATGAAGCGGTTTATATTCTGGGCCAAAGCAAATATCCGAAAAGAGCAGTGGTGTCATCTACCAGTAAAATAAAAAAGTTCCACAGTTAGCGTTTTATTTTGCATCGGGCAGCGCCTCTATCGGCCGAAAGTGAAACTAATGAAGGGCAAAGCAAACGTTTTTAGTTCTTTCTATTCCCCAACAGATGGCGCAACAAGTAGGTATGATCGAACGTTTTTGGGTTTATTATTTATTATTAAGATCTCATGTAACATGTACCAAAAATCACACGAATAAATGAATTTGAATTTGAAGAAAAATGTAACGATATTTAGGTTTCTTTCTCGCACGGCTATTTTCCACGTTTGATGTCTCGTTTACACGAAGAGAGTTTCTCAACCGCTGAGAGGTGAGTATGTGCATTCGAGATAAGTAGACGAGAATCGCTAGGCGAGATTTTAAGCATTGTTTAGGTACACGATAAGTTAACCATTATTAACACATCTTACATAGGTACAGAGTTGATTAATAAAACAAGATTATAGATTTACGCAGGGAGGAGCGTCAACGTACGCTTACGCGAGAAGTTTATGAATTTCAGACACTTTTGGAGCTTCACAAAATCCTTCAGAGGTCGTAGACCTATTATTAGATATGGGGGTAGCTTTGACGTAGATGGTGACGACATTATGACCGATTATAGAGACATGGTGACCCCTCCCTAAAAATAACACTGAGGCGTTAACTTTAAGTAGGAAGGTAAACTTTGGGTACCTACTTACAATACATTATACATAACACCACGCTTTGTTTCCCCGAAGTAATGCAGAGGTGTACCTACAGTACACCCACATTTTGCCAGTCATGTTTTAAGTCCCATGTAACAGGGGGCGAGCCTATTGCCATCAACCGGGCACAAATACAGACTACAGGCTACTACTGAGAAATTCTAGATAGAACCCATTATCACTTTGCCCGACGTGGGAATCGAACCCAGGACCGTATGCTCAGCAGTAGCGCTTGCAATCATTAGACCAAAGAGGCAGTACCGAATTATTAGGTAATTTTAGGTGATCATGATGTTCCAGAACTTTGTGGTCCCGTTTCTTTAAGTTTAAGTTACAGTAGACGATGTATATTTAGTAACCTAATTCGCTCTGTTCAGAATCATAAAGAACCCTGTAAGAAATCGACACGTGTTTCACAAGTCAATTGTCATCCTGAGGATGCCTCGTTGAGAGGTGAAACACGTGTCAATTTCTTACAGGGTTCTTTATGGCTCTTTAAGAACAGTATAAGCGGATTAGGTTACTAAATATACGTCGTCTATTGTATTTTATAATGGATTTCCGCAAAGAAAAGCTTGAGTCAATTAACTAAGTTTAGGTTTAATAATAGGCTTTTAACCTGACTACCAATAAGGTGCTTTACAACCATTCGGTTTTACGGAAGAATGAAAGTGGTAATGTTAGATTTGTACCTACTTAACACGTGGGATCAATCAAGATCAAGCATGATTTCAACTCAGATCAAATAAAAAACCAATATATACCTAGCGCTGTCAGCAGTGATGTGAGGCCGGTTTCGTAAACATGTTTTCAGTTAGTGAGGTGTAGTTTGATTGTAAATTTGTGCGTGTGACCGTGTATGCACAGAGCGGAGGTGTAGTTTTAGCTGTTTTTTATTTGGTCTGATGATTTCAATTATCGTTACTACTATGATCGGAGAGGGCCACTGCTTTGCAGGGATGCGGTTACAGGCTAAAATTGGCCTAATTACCTTGAATATTGTAGTAAAACTGCTATCTTACCTATTATAATACTGGTAGGGCAGCGCAGACTGGTCGTACGGCAAAGTTTCACCGTACAGCGCCACGTCTGCCTCGCACAGGCCCGGGCTACGGACCTCGCTCTTTACACCACCTGACGAAAAATGTGGTTAGGTTAAAATAGGATAATACAGAAGAATAATAATAGCTTGAACTACTGTCAGCCTGGTACATTCGAACTCGGAAGGGAGTTAGTCTTTAAGTAGTAGTCTAGAATCTATCGGTGCTACAGTCAACTAACGACCTCGGATACCTATTTGGATGGTTTTACCGAGCTTTCGAAGTCTGACATCTAGTCATTAGATCTAAAGCCCGTATGGCCGGCGTGTTAACCGCGCCGTAGAAAAATCATGTGAGCTTGTGTATGCGCACAGTGACGACACCGTGGCGTAGTGCCGCCGTGTCTGTCAACGAGCTTCCATACCACCATAACTACATCACTGACGACCGTGCTACACACGTCGAATCAACCGTTTTTCACGGCAAGACAAACGTGTGTGCACAACGGGCCTGTTAAGGTAAGTTTAGTTTAAGGGTGGTTTGGCTCCGTTTTCTATGTGGATTTCCAGATTGGGTTCATGATTCCAGCCCGAAAACCTACAGAAACCAAAGCAGTGCCTTGGTTTCAAATGGTAATGCTGTGCATTCTTTTCACTTGAAATAAAGAGACCTTGGTAAAAAGTAACTAAAATATCGTCCCGATAGGATACCTACCCGTGCTATCCTCATTCATCAACCAGGCGACCGCAGCCGATGAGGAGGTTGAACAAAGTCCCCCGGCCGACGTCAAGGGCAGTGCCAACCCAAGCGAAGAGCCCGTCGAGCATCCGTTCGCCAAACTACAGCTCTCCACCTCTGAGGTACCAGGCAAGCATAAGCTGTCAACAGCTGACAAACTCAGCGCTGTGTTGGTGGTCGTGGTTGTGTTCTGGAACAGCGTGGACGCGCCGGAGACTAGGAGAGCTGGCAACGTCGCATCCTGGAGGAGCGACGGCGGGGAGTTTGATGTAGATTCTGATTCGCACGGGGAGGTGTTGACTTCGCCTGATAGTCTGGAAGAAAGAAAATGTTGTTTAGGAGCAAATCCAGTCAAATACTAATAGTAGGTACTCGAAGACATTGAGTAAGAATAAGGCATTAACGATTGTCTCCGTAATACGCAAGGGAAAAGGCTGATGCAGTCTAGATCCAACTTACTTTTATCCTAGCGTCGCCTATTGAACATGTGTGTCGCATCATAGTTTGGTATTTAATATGGGACCTAATATTTTATTTCTAAGGACTACAAATTTATAGTTCCCAACGCAACTGTACGCCTAGGAGGATTCTCAAAAAGGCTTAGTTACAGGTCTACTGGTTTGATTTTGATTTTGTTTGTAGCTCTCTCCACTTGACGACCTTTGAATAAATAACCAAAGCTTATGACTTACGACCAACTAAGAAAATTCGAATCTAAAAATGCAATATATCTGAACCCTCCTCTCCTTCAGTTTGTTTATCAATAAGCAGTAAAGCTGACAGTTAAACTCAGTTGTTTACAGGATAACAGCTTTTTAAACGGGTCTAACAAAACAGTCGCCGGTTATCAAAACATTTGGCGTAAAAAAACCGTAAAAAGTAGTAAAAGCGCCTTCCTCTTGAGCTTATTGTAAACACTTGGGAAGTTGTGATGTCTTAATTTAAGGACGATAAAGAAGCTATTTATTTGATGGGTAAGCTGTGACAGTACCATTAATACTTAATTGGTCCTTATTGAAAGTGTTTCCGCAAGTAACCGCTTATAGCATCCCTTGGATTTTATAATAGGGTAGATGTGATCACGTCGGGGTCACCAATTTAGGGGTATGAGGAACAGGGTGTAAAGTTCACTCATCCATCATAGAAAAGGGAGGATCCTCCAACCAGACGGGTGTCATGTCTGGCGGGCAACTGCCCAGAGGTTGAAGTCGGGAGCTTGTATACATGTCCACCGCGCGGTAAACTCTAATTGCGCGATGCAGGATTTGAGTGACGTTAGGATGTTGTGTAACGTCAGGTCTTTGATGCGTAGTTCGCATGTGGCGATGAAGATGCCGCCACACCATCAGTGCAGTGTCCTGCCCGTCATTCATGACATACGGTGCCGAAACGTGGACAGTGACAACCGGGCTGGTCCACAAATTCAAGGTCGTTCAGCGCGCCATGGAGTTAGGTATGCTCGGAATCGTATAAAATCAGGTATGAAATTATTCGGAAAATAATCGGAGTTACCTACATACATAGCTTGCATGATAAGGAAACTGAAATGGCAGTGGGCTGGCCAGGTTTGTCGAAGGCCGGTGGAGCAGACGAGTCCTGGAGTGGAGAACGCGTATCGATAAGCGTAGTGTAGGATACCCCCAGCTATATGGACTGACAACTTAGAAGGTGGCTGAGACAGACTGGATGCGAAAAGCGGAGGACAGAGTGTTGTGGCGCAGCCGTGGAGAGGCCTATGTCCAGCTGTGGACTGCAATAGGCAGAGATATGTCACACTCGCCTAAGTAGGTGTTAAAAGCGTATCTTTTGCCTGTCCCTATGAGTTATGCACATTCCTTGGTCCAAACCAACCTATTTATTACAACGTACTATCGAAGAACTTCATATCTAAGCAGTTTGGAAACAAAGTCCCGTGAACACGATGACCACATTGTTACCGCCCCAGTTCTATAGCAGCCGAGCGCTGCAAGCAGTAATAGTCCTTACGGTGTATAGATATGAAGTTCTTCGGTGGTACATATTACCGTTGGGCGTTGGCTGAAAGAATACTTTGGTAAATCCATACCGTAAAATCCTATTTTCAGGCTCTATACAAAATGTAAAAAAAAACTGTCTTATCCTTGAGGGTATTTTTAAGTATCGTACTGAGAGTCAATTTATGTAGTAATTTACAGAAAAAAAGAAAAAAAAATATTTTGGTTTTCGACCATCATGCTTCACATGCTTCTTAGACTTATTATTTAAAAAAAAAAAACAATAAATAAATAAATGTTTCATGTATTCATAAGGTTTGAACTAAGGAATTACTGGTGGAAAACTAAATGGTATTCCAAGAGCAGATTAATTTATACGAAGAATCAAGAACTTTATTGTTTTTGGATGGCTCCACTTTTAAAGCTCACATGTCTCAGAGCTCCGTGGTTGGGTTAGTAGGCATTAAATCCTTTTTAGATCATTGATGTGGTCAGGCTTCTTGGTATGACTTGTGAAGTGGTTGCATTTCGTTTAAAGGACTCAAAACTTCATTTCTCAACGATTCTTGAAATGCAAAGCCATTATGGAGTTTCAAAATGTGATAGTCTGGTTTTACATGACCGTATCTTTCATGGTAAATTCAAAATAGTCATAAGCAGGGTTAATTAAATTGATAAAAATTAAGCTGTAGGAGAATAATCATAATTTTTGTGAAACTTCACTATCACCGCTGGACAACATACTATCGCGGACACGCATAGTACGTTGCCGTCGCTTAAGTTCTAACACCGCGAAAGGTAAATTCGTGTCAGTGTTGAACAGAAATGAAAGGGTTTTTTTTCTCTACTGAATAGTTGCGTATTTCGACATCCGCGGTATTGGCACTTTAGCGAAAATATCTGAACAACGTATGGACTATTCCTGCTTGTAGTGCTCGGCCGCTACTATAGTAACGCTTACCTACAAAAAAAGGGCGATAAACAGATGTGGTCATCGTGTGTACGGGATTATGTTTTCAAAGTGGTTAGCTATGCGTGACCGCGATGGTACATAATAATCATGACACCACGCATTCATAAACAGAACATATTGCCCCAATTAAGAGTGTGTTAAACAAATGAAATCACACGCTGTTTATACTAAATTAGTATCATTAAAACAAATCACCAGAATCGTATAACAGATGCCACAGACTCGGGCCCCTATCTCTCGGGACGGTGGGTTTATCAAACAAAATGTTTACACGTGTTCCGATTAATTAAGTCCCTTATCATGCCTCGTGAACGCAGCCCTTCCGTCCGCCATTATTTAATCAATTCCCGCGCTGTCAACATGACAGCCGTGACGTCAACTGACTTTTTATTTCTTTTTTCGCGGTAAGTATCGGACAAGACGTCTCTAATTCAATAAAACGTAAAATGTGTAATAATTTATTAAATTATATTGTTTCTGACGGTTATAAAGGCCAGTTTATTGTAGGTAGATGAGCAACTTATTATAAAAATGAATAATTAATATTTTAATAGGCTAATTTGAATAATTTTTATGTGGATCATAAATCACTGTTAAAATAAAAGAACTTGTCATCAGAAAAGGCAGGAATTTGAATTTTAGGGTGCGTTTCCACTGAAGCGGAGACGTACGGAGCTGAGCGCAGACGTGCAGGAATCGTCCAATCACAGACGAGACGAGAGACGCGATGAAGATTTCAACCATTGTGATTGCACGTCTCCGCTCAGCTTCGCTCGTCTCCGCTTCAGTGGAAACGCACCCTTACTGTTACCTACCTACAGAAAATATTAATGTTAGACTTACCTACCTAATGGAAATGGCCCAAAAAAAAACAACAAAAATCAAATTGAAGACTATGATTACAAAAAAAGAACATGCAGTTTGTTTTGCCATGTTCTAGCTCTAAAAATTACATTATTTCTTTTGAGGTGGAAAAATAACGTCAGCTCTACAGTCTTCATCAGGCCTACAATACAAAGCGTTAATCACAAACAATTGATTAATAAACCATAAAACAACAGCGAATCAAATTACTAAAACCCAAGCCAGCGCACATTAATAATATATTGCGCATTATAAAATACCAATAATATAGTCAAATCTATGTTAATAGCACGTTTTAGCATAGCACCTGTTTAATTTTTATATGAATATTTGCATATTAAATTCTAATTATGTCTATGATTCATTAATTTGTAATATTCATTTGGCATAGTCATGTTAAAAAATAAAAGTTGGTGTAGATCGACGGGGGGCCAACATTCAAAAGAAAGGAATCTGTCTGGGCTGGCTTAGCTCGTGCTCTTTCCTTGCCATAATAAAAAAAAACATAGCTTTTTAATTGGTGTGATTATTACACTAGACTTTTAGCGGTGTTTATAGTAATAATATGCATACAATTAAATATCGTTTTAATTGATACCGAGCAGTAATTACAGTTTTATGTAAGTGCGGGAACAATTATGTTTTTAATGAGCGCATGTTTATAATTTTATACGTGATACAGGAACTTTTCTTGTGCAATTCGCTTTCGATTTAATATCTATTTTGTGATAGTACTTTTGTTGTTTTAATTAGAACTAAAACCAATAATAAAATAATTAATTTTTCAACTGATCCAAAAAGCTCAAACATTGATATTCTGTTATAGTAAAGTCTCTATCAATCTGATTTATTTCTATAACATAAATAATACTAAATATAATTAACGGCAAACGTAAATAATACAATTAAAAAATCGAGAGGCCGAACAGCGGTGCCTTTGTCTAGAAAAAAATGGCCCTTGTTTATATTATTAGTTCGCGCCTTTTTCAAGTGTCACTTTGCTTCACTTCGGCCATTGGAACAACACTATCATATATCAAACGCCGGAATTCTACAGTTAATGCTGGCATTGTCACTATCTTTTTAATTGAAAGCTTTTTTTAATGTTTTCGGCTCTTTTTCAATGGATTCTTTTGAATTTTTACTCGCGGTAGTCATCGTAAAATGTCGTTAATTTCGTCTAACAAAAGACTTCAAACAGTTTAATAGGCGGCCATGCTTGACATTCCATATGGCGCGAAGTTAGTTGTCACATTTTTAGTTTTATGTTCCGGGTGAATTGGCGTTTGAAATATGCGGCCTCGGCGATTAAGATGTTCTTTTTGATATGTTGATATGGTTTCCATGCTGATTTTGGGAATGGAAGAGAAAGTATCGGCGTCATATCTTAATATTTGAAATATGGGATGAAGGAAGGAAACATTTCTTGTGTGGATGTAATCATTTTTTCTGTTCATTCTTCGGGAAATTTCCCTTGTTCTAACGAATTAAAGAGTTTAGTGTTTATTTTAATCCGTTGTTATGTCTATGGTGGTTTGGTCTTAATAAGTGTCTTTTTCTTCCATAAGTATCTACTGCTTCTTCCTTACTACCGACTGACTTTACTCTTTATTAGACATTCCTCGGAACTTTGAAAGCGATCACTTCCGATTTCGTTGGTGGGATCCTCGAAACGTTATATCTATACTTACTCTCATCTTCTTCATCAATTATTTTGATCCTGCTATGTACGGTTTCGTTCTCTAGATTTCTATGATTTTTCAGTCTTTATTCGTCCTCATTAACTAAAACACTACCAATATAAAAATCACCATTTAGCATTCACCTTTGTGCTCATTTTACTATCGCTACACATAATAATCAATACCCCAATTCCCAATCACAACAAAAGACTCTTGTGCACAAACGCTTCGACACATTACCGAGGCACGTGTTCCTACAAGAACGGCTGCCACAGTATAATATGGAGTATAAACTTGTGCTTTAAGAGCAAAACAATAAAGTCCCAGTGCCCTTTGACAGGGACAATATACGGCACACGTCGTGAAGTACCTCTTTGTTCTGTGAGAGGGTTCCGTAGCTGCGTGTGAGTTGATTGCGACAAGTTGGTGTAAATAAGAGTACTGTGGTCGACTGTGTAGTGTTTTATCGGGGATTTGTACACTGGTGTATTAAAATGCGCAGTTTTAGAAATTGGGTGGTGGATTGTGAATTATTATTAACTTATTTAAATTATATGGTTTTCAATCGATGGTAGTATTTAGGTAACTATTGCTCTTGCCCAGGTATTATGTCTTATTCCTATTAGTTAGTCTTAGCCCTGTTTTTAGACTCTTATATGCTTCGATTTGTTGATCATTTTCAATTTTGTTAAGTACCTGGTACTTGTTGATAGGCCTACACTGTCGTTCCATACTTAGTAACGCTGCGATTTGAAAATATTGTAAAATCCTATTATTTTTAAAAGAGAAATGACCTATTGGAACTGTGCATCTAGGTTCTGTAGTTTCATAAAATATTTAGAATTAGAATTTGTTTAAAATAAAGTATTTAGAATTTGAATTTGTCTAAAATAAAGTATTTAGAATTTGAATTTGTTAAAAATACACGCAGCTTAAAAGTCAAACTAAGTCAAACAGAGCAAATACTAATCATAGTAATATTGCGTTTAGTTTATATTAACTGCAAATGCAGGAAAGAATATTTATCTAGACAAAAATAGTGCTGATTTATTTAACAAAACAATCTTCAAAAATACCAAGGATCCCAAAACCGGTGGCTCTTCCCGCCATTTGGCCCCCACGTGTCAACTTAGCGTTAAAATCTATTAATTGCATTTTTTGTCATCTGCCAAAAATTTTCGTTCGTAAAAAGCTAACAGATGTCTCGAATGAGTAATGTAAGGGTTAAAAATAAACTTCTAATTTATTATACCACTAGAAATCAGGTTTAGAGTAGATTGAGTACTTGTGTTTAGTTAGTATGATGTTTCAAATAGATGGATTGATGTTTTTCGTTTGAAAAGCGATGAAAGTAATCTTTTTGTTTTTAAAATATTTTTTCTCCTAAGATTATCGGATTTCGTTTAGATGATTTTAAATTGGAATTATGATGAATTGGATTACTGTGAATGAATGTTCTTATTAGATTGAAAATAGTAGGTTCCCTGTGGAAAGGAATTGGAGGTGGTCGTTCTGAATATCAACTAACCCAGTTTTTTTTCTTTGCTTAAGGATAGCTAAACTCCCCGTCACGAGAAGCTATATTTTTTTTTAACAAAGAGCTGCTACTAAGTTACGTAGCGAAACAAATAATCCCAAATTCAATCAACTCAAAGTAACATACGTGTAATACGAAACTAACGAGCAATTTCACTTGGTCGGGTTATATTTTAGCGATATAAAGCGTTGTCGTCTAATGTTTTGTGGTACTGGAACTCAGACGCGTACCTACTTACACAGTGATTATTTGTTGTTGATTGAATTTTATCTACGTAACTGAGTAGAAATTGATATTGAATGAATTGAATGACTACTAAAATAATTCCAAATTCAAAAAGGAAAACCAGTGACAAAAAATAATGAAACGTAAAAAAGCCACTTGCTTTTAAAAATATTTGAAGAAATAGAATGAGTTCCATTCATATTTTAACCTACGTGCAAGGGAGGATATAAATAAAAAAATAACAACAAAACATCAACAGACTCGGCAGTCAAGACATACGATACTTCAGATCCTGCTTGTCATAAGTAAATAATATACCGTATAACGGAACGGAATCGCGTCAAAAAATTGATTTATATCGCTCAAAACATACTTCAGTTTCGCCCGTTCATTATTTTAGCTTCGAAAACTGCTCGACAACGTTTAAAAAGTCAAGGAATGTCATGTTAACTACTAATTAACCTAACTAATACGGTGCCTAAAACGGAATGTGGCTGTCGAACGCCAAACGTGGTTATGTTTTTTTATTTTGTTCGCGAGGCAAAGGAATTTATCAAATGCAGTATTTCGTGTTTTTGGAATCATGAAATATTGTGATGTGAATGGAAAAAATATTCGTAAATGTAAATAAACAGTAGGCGCTGGTTTTATAAGATTGATTACTTCTATTAAGAATGAATTTGCGTAAACGCTGGCCATGTTCTTTTTTTGTGAAAGCCGAAAGCTTGTCATGTCTAACATGTTGATAACTTTGAAGACAAATGATGTGTTTTTAATTAGAACAGTTGTAAAAGATTTTTCCTGTTCAACAAGTACTTGGGTAAATTCTTGGGGAAAGCAAAATGTAAAATTCTAATAAGTAAAAAATCTGACACAGAAGTAATGAATACTAATTTAGTAGTAACGAAAGGTATTCGGGATGACGAAGCTATTTGTTCTTCTGTTGAACAGAAGACCTGGGTTCGATTCCCAGGTCGTGCAAAGTGTTTTTGGTTTTTTCCATCTAGAATTTCTCAAAAACAGCCCGGAGTCTGGATTTGTGCCCGATTGATGGCAACAGGCTCGCCACCTATTACATGGGCCTTAAAAATTACTGGGGAAATGTGGGTGTACCTCTGCCCAATCCTACCAGGAATACAGCAACGATGTAGTCTTATGTAGAGAAGCTCTTCTCGTACGAGACCTAGGTGAAACAAAATCTATCAAAGCGCCATTTCTTTTCGTATAAAATTCAAAGCATATTTAAACCAACCAACATGAACTAAAATCACGCTCAAATAACCTGCACAACCCAAAAAAATCAGATCACAAGATCAGACAGAGATTGCAAAAACTGCTCTCCAAATCTATTGAAGTACCCAAATCGTCACGTAACATAAAACCTCATTGTGTCCCCCGTATCCTTTGATCATCGTGTGATAATGTGGACTGGGGGCGTGTTCGTAGTTTTAATAAGTAGCTCTTTTCACGGCAATTGTGTACCTACAATACGGGGATTAGAGAGGGATTAAGGGACTTTGGTATTGTGTTCTGAAGAGCATAGATGGGTGTGAGCCGTATTTTGGTGTAAACTTTAATTTCGACGCAGAGGAGTGGAAACGTTGAGTGTGTGTTGAGATGAAATGATAGTATTTGTTTGATTAAAAGGAGATGGGGATAATTGACTGCCATATTGGTCTATGTGGTCGCAAGTGCAGAGCATGAGGTGCCGGGTATCGGGAATCATACCCGGCTCCTCATGCTCTGGAATTTCGGGCAAAGTGTTATTGGGTTTTTCATCTAGGGGGAGGTCCGTAGTTACTACGTAAGCCGGTGCTGAAAAGGAACCGATCTAACTCCTTGTCATCAGATATGTTGAAGCGTATAAGCAATCATATAATGGTAAAATATAATGTCAAACATGTCAAGAAAAAAAAAATGTTCTGGAATTTCTCAGTAGCAGCCCGGAGTCTGGATTTGTGCCCGGTATTGGCATTTGACTCGCCCCCTATTACATGGGACTTAAACATAACTGGCGTAATGTGGGTGTATAGGTACCATCAAAGAAGTTCATATCTAACCAGTTTCAAAAACAAAATCCCGTGAACACGATGACCACATCTGTTACCGGCCCGGTGCTATAGCCGCCGAGCGCTGCAAGCAAGAACAGCCTTTACAGTGGTTAGATATGAACTTCTTCGATGGTACACCTCTGCTTAACCCTTCGGGGAAGATAGGCGTGAGGGTAGCGGAAACATTTAAGTTTGTTGACCATGATAGGAATTGTAGACAGTTATGTTCACATGAAAGGTGTAAGGCTGTACATGAAGATAATTTTGGGAGGTAAAAAAGCTAACACAAGTCACGGCGAAAAAAAACTTAAAACTGGTATCAGCGCCATCTATATTCTATAGCACTACGGCGCACGGTGACGCGAATCCATAAGTTTACCTCCCTAAAATTGCTCGTAAGCGCCTAAAGAAGTATTAAGTACAAAAAAATCCAAATTCAGTTTAGAAACAGTTTCTCATGTAAAAAATCCATGAACTATATTTGTAAACCGGACGAGAATAGTAATATAGAAAGAGAAAAAAATGTACTATCGCAGAACTTCATATCTAAGCAGTTTGAAAACAAAATCCCGTGAACACGATGACCGTATCTGTTACCGCCCCGGTTCTATAGCCGCCGAGCGCTGCAAGCAGAAATAGTCCTTACGGTGTTTAGATATGAAGTTCTTCGATGGTACAATCTCACAATCTAATATGAAGCGATTAGAGATAGATTCGAAGACAGCTATAGCGGGGAGGTGAGTTCCCGACAACAGTGAAAATGATTAATTTAATATCACTAAACATAAATATCGCCCCCAAACCCCGATAGGTTAAGTAGAGGCGGAGATTACTGTTAACCTACCAATCACCAATGACGTGTTATATTTAGGGGGCGAACGAGAACACTAATAACGATTTGAAAAGACCCCAATTCCCATACGCAAAATCCGTGCTTTGATGTGGAGTTGTGGACACCAGCTCGTCTTAAGACCCCGATCACAGATAGTTGTACCCAATTCTTTTTATATCTCCCAATTAGTATTTTCTTTTTTAACCCCTACGCAGGAGCACTTGGCTTTCATCTCACATGATGTTAAGTGATGATCATAATATCATTGATATTTTTACAAAGTAAAGGAAAATGCAGAAGTGAATATTTTCTCAATTTGAGATGCCAGATCCCACAGCACCCCCCTTAAATATCCAAACAAACTTCTTTAGCTTTATCATTTTTGTAGATAGTATACCAATACTTATTTACTTAACTTTAAACTTTAATACTATTATCATAAGGTTACTTACCGATCTGATACATCGGTGCCTGTGTCAGGTCTTGGCCTTTTTGCCTGTAACAATACAGAATTAAATGAGGATCCAGAATAATGTAGTAACCCAGAGTAAGCAAAAGTAACATGCGTGGTGCAAGAGGCAATACTGTGGAAGGTCTACTAGTCACTAGGAATACATAAGCCTATGTCCTCAACAGCGTTGCCAGATTTTTTATCGGGCAAAGAGTGATTTCGAAGCCGATTGAGTAAAAAAAGATTGAGATATGATTGATTGATTGAGTATTTTCGTCGAAAGCAGGGAAATGTATAAAAAATTAAAAAATCTGTAAGTATATTTTTTTTACTTCGTATCCTCTTATTTGATAATAGTCGTAAGTAGTAATTTCATATTGATAGAAAACCATAGAAAATGTATTATAATGAAAATACGTTGCTGGAAGGAGGAATATAATATAAATAGGTAATAGTTATGTACATTACTTACGAATTCTTTATTTAAATTTCTATCCCCGAAAAGCGGGACTGAGCCTGTCCCACACGGGAAATTTTATTTTGAGCAAATAATCGGGACGACTAGCAACGCTGGTCAACTATAATTTTATAATATTTAATTATAAATGGGACCACTCTTGACCGCGATCTCGCCCGATGGAAAGCGTTGGATGAGGTCAACGATGAAAAAAGCGCACCCAGAAGATATCTATTCACTCTAACTTTGAATGTAGATCAGGTTTCAGCTGGTGGTAGTGAACACAGACCCTGGCAGGGAGTTTCACACTTTTGCTGAGTGCATTATGAATGTTGGGGCGAAGCGCTGAGCGCGAGATATCGGGATATCAACCAAGTACGGATGGTACTGCGGCGGCTTCTACATCGCCACATGCGAAATACGCATAACACTGAGGTCATGCAAAATCCTGCATCGCGCAAGCAGGATTTACCGCGCGACTAGCATAATTATATAGAACATCAATCGACGGGCAGTAGCCCACCACACACAGCACCCGTCTGTCGGTGGATCCTCCCTTTTCTATGGAGGATGAGTGAACTTTACACCCTGTTCCTCGTACCTCTATAGTACGTATCTTGCGTTGCGTCTGAAGGTTCCATGGTACTTACAGTCCCTGTTATATTACATTTATAAAGTTATTTAAAATTATCTTCTCGTTTTGTCTTATTTTTTCTGGTTATGCGAGGATTTCACTGTTCCTTTTATTGGGTACATCGTAAAACTCATACATGTTTAATTTTAGAGATTTCTTTATCTAATTTTCTATTTAGAAGTCTTAATATTATGCCTTTAATTTAATTACCATAAATTCTTTTTGTTTTATCTTGAATCGAATCACAAGTTTTGTATCATGATAGCATCTACCCCAAATATCGTATCTTATTTGAAGTGAAAAATTTTGGCACATTTTGCACTCTTTTTGAACAGTAAACGATACTAAACCGTCACGCTCGAGTCGGGGACGCTGTATCGGGTATACTCGGCTTCAGTCGGTGGGTGTCGCTGAACCGAATATACTCGGCTCCAGTCGGTCGGTTACGCTAACCGAATATACTCGGCTCCAGTCGGTCGGTGACGCTGAACCGAATATACTCTGGTCCACTCGGTCGGTGACGCTGAACCGAATATACTCGACTCCAGTCGGTCGTTGACGCTGAGCCGAATATACCGGCTCCAGTCGGTCGGTTACGCTGAATCGAGTATACACGGCTCCAGTCGGCCGGTGACGCTGAATCGAGTATATTCGGCGCTGTGTTTTCACTTCTATCGTGTGGTGCATACACCCTTTTTTTTACTCATTTTAGTCCTCATTTTGCTACGAGATATTATGGTGGATGCTCTAGGGTAGTCCGCGAAACTAATATCAAGAAACTGAACCTATGTATAAAGTTTTCGATTTTTGAAGTGAAAACTCCTTTAGGCGCGTTGAGCGATTTTTGGTAGGGGATAAAGTTATGGATTCGCGTCACCGACATGCTCGCGCCGTAGTGCTGTACTATAGAATATAGATGGCGCTAATACCAGTTTCAAGTTTTCACTTCTACTGCCAATAGGCAGTCCTCGTGATTGTCTATGTTTTTAAGGTCGGAACCCCAAAATTTCTCTGATTAGCTTAGAGCATTCACCATAATACACACACAGCGTGATTGTACTTAGCGACATTTTTCACAAACATCTTGTGCCCTTCTTGGAACTATTCATTGTGACTTGCTTGTGTGTAAACGGAATGAAGAATGGCGACTGTTGTTGAATATGTGTCATGGGGATGTTGAACTAATTAAGACGTCCACATTTAATGTGATTTTTTTTAGGGACCCGTGGCTATGTAATAACAGCCGCACAGGTCGATCGATGAGAAGGCCAATTATCGTACTTACATGAAAACATTCACATTCGCGATCTGTCAGATTTGTCGAAAATGTTGGTAAATTGATTGTATTTTTGACAGATTGCGAATTAGATGCTGATGCGAAAGTTCTTAAAGTTACGGGAATTGCCCCATCTAGTTAAGCTACGCTCGCCGCGGTCTGTCTGTGGATGGGTGACCATCTTTACATACCGAGACCCCTCCGTGCCTCGGAAGGCAAGTTAAGCCGTTCGTCTCGGCTGTCATTCTTGGATCTTTGACAGTCGTTCCGGGTCATCAGAAACCAAAAGTCTGACAACCAGTCTCACCAAGGGATATCGTATTACCCAGTAACTGTGTTGTGGAGGTCAGATAGGTAGTCGCTCCATGTAAAATACTGGTATTCCGCTGCATCCGGTTAGACTGGAAGCCGACCTCAACAAGTTGGGAAAAGGCTAGGCAGATTGATTGACTTCAATCAATCTACTAACAACTGCCGTATGACACATAACACATAACATCACGCCTGTAATCCCCGAAGGCCCAGGCAGAGGTGTACCTACCCACAGTACACCCACATTTTTTTATTTACAGTGAAATAACAAGTACACCTACAATATACAAACTCACAATAAGAAAAATTGAGAGATTTTTTTAAATACAATTTTACCATTGCCAATTTTTGAAAATGATACAAATTTTTCCCATTGGCTGTAGATACAAATACTTTGTCTCACTGCCTAAAATATTTTTATTAGAAAGTTATGTCATTTTGACAGATGACACTTAAATTGGCGGGAATGTCTGGAATTTGGACCCTACCTAACTGATCTTGTTTTTGATATAATAATCAAACTTAACTAATTATCCTATCTTCGACCCTAAAAATTGTTCAGTCAGGATCTTTCAAAAAATAAAAAGTTGTTCAGATCTATTTTAATGTTAGATGACAATCTGTCGTAGAGACTCTAGTTAGATCACAATCTGTCGTAGAGACTTCATATTTTTTATTATCACCTATACATACAAATAAATAAAATTGAAGTGTCTGTTTGTAATGTCAAAATAAAAGCTTTTTACTAAATGCTTATGAAAGTACATGTCTGTTTGTTCCGGATAATCTCCGAAACGACTAGACTGATTTTGACGGGACTTTCACTGGCACGTCGGATACTTTTAATCCAGGTAGTATGTTCCAATGGGATAATATTCAACAGTAACGCGGGCGAAGCCGCGGGCGCAAGCTTGTAACCAATAAGGAAGAACATCGATTTAGACGAGAGATAAGGATCTAGTAATCAGATAGTCTCGTTAATGAGATTCTAATAACAAATTAAGCATAATATTATAAAAGTATTTCTTCTTAACTATGTAGAGATCTTGAATATTTGGCCTACACTAGGTCATTAGATCATTAAGAAACTTGATTTATTTGTGTGACGCACTACGGAAGAATATCATGCATTTTTTTTACTTTATTAGTTTTTTAAATTGTCTACAAAGTAATATAATTATTTATTATTTTAATAAATAATATTAATAATTATTTAATATTTAATTTATAATATATTTATTATTTTAATAAATAATTACTGCTTTCATATAACTATATTACGGTATATAGCTATATTCCTAGGGACATAACTATATCACCGCTATAACCATCTTACTGCGACATATTACATTAACAGTAATACTATTCCTAAATATTATTGTAAACTAATTTTGAATGTAGCTACCTATACATATACTGTTGGTGTTAATTTCATAAATAAATTCTCATTGAATTCACACATTTTTTTTTTAAGTGTTTGATAAAAATTGAAAAAATAAAAAATTAACAAACTGATAAAAAATCCATCCTGTAATTTTTTATCAGTTTGTTAATTTTTTTCTTTGGTAAGTTTCGCCCTGATGACCAGAAATATAGGTAGCGGTTTCTGGCGGCAAAATGTCTGTTAGTATTCAAGAACAGCGCAAGTACCGTGGAAATTCGGCTCCCAGAAGTGCAGTGCTAAGCAGAAGGCCAATTCTCGTACATAAAAAACATTCACATTCAAGTCGCAATCTGTCAAACTTGTCAAAATTTTTGGTAAATTGATTATATTTTTGACAGATTGTGAATGACAGGCGAATGCGAACGTTCTTAAAAATTACGGGAATTGCTCCTCTTGAATAACCTTTACAAGAAAAGGCGCAAAAATCTGAATATTTATTTCTATCAAATTAATTTGTTTGTTTTATACCCAGTGCAGTCTATAAATATGTATATAAAACCAGCGGGGTAAATGCGTAACACATAAAATGACAATTGATAGCAATGGATTTCATTTTGACAGTTCACCCACGTTCATTGCGTTATTTACGTTGTTGAGCAGACGAATTTTTCAATCCTATGAAGGAATGGATTAGCAATATCCTTCAAAACTCTCGGATTGTGATTGAAAGTGTTCTACGCATTTAGAGTTGACCTAACCAGCATTTATGTGCATTTTTGTGCATTCTCATCAAACATTTTGACATTGACATTTGTGCTGACAACATCTGTTGATGCGTTACCTCACAATAGAGTCGAGCGATAAGAAGAATCAAATTTAAATAATGTTTATGTCTCAAGAAAAAAAAAAACATAAATAATGTATTGACAAAATGGAGACCTTGATTATTAAAACTATTTTTGAGAATTGCAATTAGCCATTTGGTTTTTATCTTCGTCAACTGCTTAACCTTTTCTCAACTATGTTGGGGTCAGCTTCCAGTCTAACCGGATGCAACTTAATACCAGTATTTTACATGGAGTGACTGCGTATCTGACCTCCACTTCCCAGTTACTGGGTAACACGATACCTCTTGGTAAGACTGGCTGTCAGACTTTCGAGCTTCTGACGACCCGTAACGACTGTCAAAAATGTACAAATGACAGCCGGAACCAACGGGGAGGGGTCTCGGTAGTGGATGGTCACTCATCCACGGACTGACCTCAGCCATTTGATTTTTATCTTAATAGGTGCATATTATCTCAGATTAATTAGTGCATATTATCTTAGTTTAATAACTTATCCTATAATGCAAAACGGTACGTTTTACAAAGTTCTGTTCCAATCGAAATTATAAAAATAAAATAGAAATCTGTTTTGTAGATAAAAGAAACATGAATTGCTACAATAATATCTTGTTTTATCTAAACTTTGTATTTCATTACACTTAACAAATCTTAAATAAAATAACCGATCTGACACTAAAATAAGTATGTATATTATGTCTTCTTCTTTTCGTGTGGATAGTGACTAATCTGAGTCAGAGTTTTAAAGCCGCTCATGGGCCTCTGACTTGGCTTCACATGCCGTCGGGAAATATGTCCCAGGCATGCTGGTTTCCTCACGATATTTCCCTTCACCGTTTTTGAAGGAAGTGATAATTATACAATACGCACATGAATCAGAAAAGTCAGAGTTGCGTGCCTTGGGTCGAGACCTATGACTTGGCAGTCCGACGGTCACACCACTAGGCTATCACTGCTATATATTATGTACAAGTATAATAAAGGAAAAAAAAAGGGAAGGGGTCATCAAAAAATTCGTCCACATCGCTGTCAGTGGGAAAAATGTCCAAAAGGCTGTCAGCGTTGCCACGTTGGAACATAAAATTGTTTTTGCTCTGAAATTTATAAAACCTTGAAAAATATGGTAAGCAGCTTAAAATAGTACACCTTTTTACAAAAAGTCCTACATATAGGTATACTAAAACACATATATACTAAAACACAACATAATAATAAAATAGTAACCAGTTTGTTTTTATATCGATTTAATGGCTGTTATCTTGATCTGTGCCAGTGTTTTATCAATCGTTTAGATATCTAAGTTTTTTAGTTTTACGATACAACTAATCTTAGCTTTTATGGAGAGCTTAATTATTAATTAATGATAACTGCCTAAGACCAGTATTTGTAGATTAAAATAATTTGCTGTCATTTGGAAATATTATTTTGCTGTTAGACAAACATTACCAGCAATAAGAAATGTGGCTAACTAAGTTACTAGAACATTGATTATGTTATGCAATTGTAACATTGAATTTGACGTTGTACCCGTTTTAGGCGTAAAAAAAGCATTTGGAAACTTTCCAAATGCTTTTATTACGCCTAAAACTAAATATTCGGTGTTACAATATTAGTTATTGCATATCATAATCAATATTCTAGTAACTTAGTTAGCCACATTTCTTATTTCCATACAGTATTAATTCCAAATTAATCAAAACAGGTAAATATTTGACAGCTATTTACGACGTTGCCAACTTTCAGAATAAACGCTCTTAAATACAACCGATATCAAACAGGTCGAAAAGCGCGCGAAACGACGACGTGCGCGCACAATTGTCGCTCCGTCGCAGGAGGGACTGGCGGGAGAGCAACACAGCAAACGGCAGTGTTTTCATTTTGCTGAGCGTTGGCTGAAGTATTGTTTCGTGCCTGTTTCACGTCACCGCTATTAGTGATTCTGTTTATTCTCACTTACGTTATGTCTTTAAGTGAGACGGAGACACCAAAATTACGGATTTCGCTTAGGGAGTAAGCCCCCAGTTTCGAGAAACTACCCGAAATACAAAAGACATTCATTATTTATTTGATTTATTATCTACTAAGTTATCGATATCGGTATCGCCGATGATTTACCACAATAATCGGTATTGGTATCATGTCGGGAAGTTATGTATCGTTACAACCCTAGTATAAAACTTTTCTAACATAACTACTCTAACTTTTTAGATTTTTTATTTATATATGACGTATGAGACAATAAATCTAGGTCTATTGGGAACACTTTTCCCTTTTTTTTACCAATTACCGATTTTTACCTACGAACCTCGATATCTAATAATAACTGAGAGCCAGTATCCATAACTCAGTCCTAACTACCAATCAAATGGTTAACCTAACGGTTAGTTTAACTAACCGAGATTCGAGATAAACTTAAAGTTATAAATAATAAAACTCTTAAATGTTGCCTGTTGAATCAAGATTAGCTTAACAACATTCATAAAAAACTGAACCGAATTTTGGGTGACGGTAACAATTATCGGTTTAGTCGCTTGTTTTTCGTTTTATTTTTTCACATCGGTGCTTGATTAAATATAGGTTACTAAGTTGAGAAATTCTAGATAGCAATGTTTTGTATAATTTTTTTTGGAGATTTAGAGTGAGTTTCACCAAAGTAATTTTAACGATAACCGGTGATTTGACGGCTGACAACTTGAAAAGGCTGTCAAAATCTCCGGTTATCGTTAAAGTTACTTGGTGCAACCTAGGCTTAGTATAATATTTTAAACGAAAAAAAAAGCAAGCCCCATGCTTGCTTTTTTTTCTTCCGACCGAAGTGAACTTAAAACTATGAAATAACAGTGGTAGCCCATACAGCTACAGATAAACTGTTAACATTAGCATGTCGGTCTCCCATAAGATTTTCCTCTAAGAACAAAAAAAACGCTCAACGCATCTAAAGTAGTTTTCACTTCAAATATTTACTACAAAGTTTCAGTTTTAATTATCAATTTATTTAAATGATAAAATTCACATGAATCACCGGACTAAACTTACCCGTTTAATCTCATAGAATGCAAATAATACCAAGCACAAGATTATTTGAAACCTGTTAAGCTAGTTAGCTACATACTAACTTGGGATTTAATAAACGCGGACGATAATCGGTGATGTCACCTTACGCGAGTCTCGGGGCGCCATATTGTCTAAATGATATACGAACTTTTTGTTGGTGACAATTGAAGTGCCTTCACGTTCTCTTACAATCTCATGAGGCTCTGGTAGTTTTAATACAAATCTTACCATTTAATTAGGATGATTAACGGACTCCTTTGACGTTATTTTTATGTAGTACTTGAATATTTTGAAATTCTTATTGCTGCTTTGGGCAGGCAATATCTACAATTTGGACAAAAATCATAGGTGCGAAGAAGTTCATGATTCCTCAGTAAACACAGATAGGTAGACTAAAGGAAAAGCACTCAAGTCCTGCTGAGGATATTCTCCGGAAAATAGTTTTTTAGCCTGACAGCTTTTTCGTTCAAAGCAGAATGATTGATTTGTGTATTTTTCTCATCACTTCAACCACTTATTTTAATGAACTTCGTTATAGGTTTAAATATTTTTAATGGAGGCTTTCAAGAGTATGAAATCTTCAGACATAAAATAGGGCCTGAAATATTTTTCGAAGTTTTCTTCTAAGTACTTGTCTGATTAATAAACCACCAACATTTCCTAATGACCCGGCGATCCCTCAAGCTCGCTACCAGGACCACAGCGATGCCGAGGAGGTATCGTGTGAGAAAGGGCGTAAATCAGCGGGCGCATTCCTCTCGAGGTGTGAGGCCGCCCGATCTCCCGATAACTCCGGCTAATTTATACGTTTTACGCGGCGACAACGCGCCTGAACGGACGGCTGAATACAGGCTGTGTCATTTTGAATTATTTTATTTTAAATGTTTGTTTGATTTAAGGGTTTGTCTATGGAAAATGTTGTTTCTTGTAACTTAATGTTTTCATTTGGGTGGGCTTTTCAGGTTTCTCTAAAGCTGTTTGCAGATAAAATTGTCTTAGTTATAAATATTGTTCTCATATTTCAAGATTCGTCGAGCATTTTATTATTATGATTTGCCACGAATGGTCACATAATTTAATATTCTTACCTTTGTTGTGCATTAGTCATTAAGGTGCAGGTGCAGCAAGTAACAATTATTGTCATCAATCAAATCAGTAAGTGCGATAAGATCGTGTTTGAGATAATCAGTAACATTAACTTTATTTATGTTAATTCTTATTTATGCGTTGACCTAAGAACTCTATAAAATACCTTGTAGTTGTTAACATTATATCAACTAATACGTAGTAAACTCCTGAGACAGTGAATTACGAATGCTTTTTCACCTATTAATTTTATTCATATCTAATAAGTACTTCTGATTAAGAAACAAAATTGATGAATTAAAATTACAAAACCATTCGTCCCAAGTTACACGCCTTGTTAAATTATCATAATTCTCATGCCCTTATCCAATTTATTTGGAGTCTACGCAACATGTCCCTTTCTTCCATATGTACTTCTCTATAAGTCGTCATCTCGGTAGTAACCCCCCTTTCTAGCCTTTTATCTTTCACACAGTCCATCCATTGTTTCTTTGGTCTTCCCCTACTCTTATAGCCATCGACATTCATTCTCAAAACTTTCCTCACGACACTTTCCTTATTCCTCTGCATCACATGCTACCATGACAACCGATTTTCGCACAACTTTTCAGTCAGCGGTGCCACTTTCAGACTTCCTCTTATGTACTCATTCCTTGTTAAAATAATAAAATTAAAAATAAGTATGTATGTTTTTAAAACGAGAACACGCTATATTCTAAACAAGCGTCAGAACAAAACGCTTCTTTATTTAAACGTAATTCGTTTATTGTTTTATCTCACTGCATATTTATGATCGGGGACGTATCATCCCGCACCCGCGTCGTAACGTATAAATTATAAAATTTATCGACCGACCAATTTTATGTTTTATCTTTGATAATAACATGTGATATTGGCGATTATTAATAAGATCTGTTAGTTTTTCGACTTGTCGCGTGAACTGTCAATTTTAATAGTGATTTATTTTTTTGTTGTCTTTGGTTTATTGTGCGGGGTTGTCATTTGTTTGTCGTTCGAATTGAGAATGGAGAATATTTTGACAGACGTCATTAATTGAATAGAGAACAATGTTTTGGAATGATCCCTCAGTGTCAATGCAGGTAAAAAATTAATGTTAGTTACTTCAATTACCTATCATTGGTCAAAAGCGAATTAGTATTTTTTTGGATGTTGCTTCTTTACTCTACAATAAAATTTATCTATCCCTATGTCCGGTGAGCAGTGGTGGCCAAGTGGAATCGTCCTCGACTGACGAGTTTATAGGTCATGGGTTCAGACCCAAGCAGGCACTTTACTTTGTGTAATTTATTTCATCACCACTGCTCTCAGAACGGTGAAGGAAAACACCGTGAGGAAACCGGCATGTCCTAGAATCAATGTGTCCCAGCAGTGGGAAAATTATAGGCTGTTTAAACACCTTTGTACTGGACAATTTGTAAAGGTAAGGTAGGTACCTACCATAATTTACTTTTATCTTCTTGTTCGATCGAACCAACGATAAAAGTGATTTTTGAGAGAAGACAAAACAAAATTAAAACCGCCATCTTCCTCATTCCCGCCGAATTCCACGAATATCTCGCACGTTTACGAAGTAAGTCTGTTTTCGATTACATAAACAAAATGGAGTTAAGCCCAATCGATATAATGCGCGGGAACTTACAAGTTGTATCGAGAAAGACATCTCGGTCGATAAATCGCGCCGTGTTCGACTATCAAGCTGGACAAATTTGTTTTTATTGGTGTTATCTCTGGGTGGCTTTAGTTTTCGTTGCCTTTGCCTTCCATTTTGTTTCTTTGTTATAGTATTTTATGTGCGGTGCGTGCGATAGGTTAAAAAAATTGACCATTGAATTAAATTAATATCTCTATTATTTTTCGTGTGATTTGTTTGTTTTTATTGTAAGTTCAATGGACGTTGGTTTATTCTGTGACCGGTCACAGTTGATGAGTTATTGCTGTCTTTAGGCATCGTTATTTTTACAAACTAGAATTTTAATGTCATCAGCCTGTTTTGGTCCGTTATTTTTTTTTCACCTAGGTATAAGCCACAGCTTTACGTAACGCTAATGGTTACGTAGTAAGTAGACCTACCAGCTAAACCCTCCACAGATACAATTATATTACCGCGAAATCATTCCACTCACTCATAGCCTAATCATCATCGCAATAAGGCATTGTTACGCGCTAATCTTCATCGCATACCAAAATTAAACGATCAACCATCATGTAAGCCAATACCTCTTCGAAGTTATGAGAGCCTGGTATCAGGTGGCTAACGATCCTCTGTCCCGTAGGTACGTTACGACTTTTTAATGGTCACCATGAATGGGTAACATGAGATCTGACGCCTCACCATGCCATACCACTTGGTAACATAAACAGTTTTGTACAATGAGACCAATAAAATTTGGTTTTAGTTACGCTGGACAGATAACGCTTCGAGTATATTAATCATGGCGGCTTGTACCATAAAGCTCGTCTTGTCACTTCGATTGTTTTAAGTTCGTGTTGTGACATAGTTCTTGGAAAAGTTTAAATAACGTCTCGACGAAATCTTGAGATTTATCTTTGATTTCTTTCTCAATATGTTCTTCTGTCCTGTCTTTCATTTCTTACAAAACTTCATTTTTCTCATTTCTATGCTAGTTACGATTCTCCATCTCTTTAGTTTAATCAAAAATAGTTCAATAATACGTTCTTATAAGTAATTTTCTACCTCAGCTATTTAATAAGTAACTAGGTATCGTATCTACTCATCCTAGGGACTCTTCAGTAAAAAGCCAATGACCAATAATGCGGCAAGTTTTTTTTTGTCGCGGCCCTTCTATCTGTCATTATTAATTATGTGCAAAATAATAAGACGTACAAAAGTAAAATGCGGTATCATATCCGACATTTTTATTTTTTTTTATATAATCAAATATATCATCTGCATTTGTAGAAAAATAGTTTTTTCATGTTTGTGATAGGTTTTTCCAATACCGAAAAACGTTACATCTACGGCCGCGGTATAAAACGAAATGCGGCCCTTCCCGTAGTCATTTGGTCATTATCCTTTGCATGAACAAAGGCACATTTTAGAAAAAAGTGTATTAACAAATGTACAGTTCAGTAAAAAGTGCATTCATATAGATCAAAAGGATCATGCAAGCATCGTATTAGGCCATTCCGTGCAAATAAAGTTAGAAGCTAGAACTAAAAATTACAAACTAATATTCTGTGCAGTGTATTGTTGTGCAAAATTATACAAAGTGCATTTCGTGGTTCATAATTATTTATCGAAACGTACGAACTATAATAAAATTGAGTTTAGAAACAAATATTATAAAACATCTAAAGCACTCAATTTTCTACTAAAAATTATATACAATGAGGATTTCCAGATTAAACTCTGCATTTTTTTCTCTTCGAAAGTTCGTAACCATAGACACAGGCGATTATCAAGACCTAAGGTCAAAGTAGCGTCATCGACAATGCGAAAATGGAAATCCTCACAGCTCGTACGTTTGCTTATCAGAATGCATCTGACCTTTGGCTCGGCGTGGTCCAAGCTGCAGCGTGGGGAGGCACCCCCTCCGAGGTAGCTACACGGCATCAGGGTCACCATTATTTACCCTCGTGGTAATGTCACACACAATGTCACTTTGACAGTTCTTTTGGCGGGAAATAGTTTTTGTGCTGTCATTTTGCGCTTAAGGTTTTGTTTTTGAACGGTACACTTTGTCTTTGGTTGGTTGTGTGATTTTGGTTAGTTTTTCACAATCCATAGCTTGGATAACCTAGAGATATAAATACATTTTAGACAAATTAGATTAAAAAATTGCCTATAGCAGCGGAAATCAATGAACTCTGCTCTTGAGATTAATAATTGGAATGTACTTCTGACTCCTAAGTTATGTGTGATCTTCATATCGTATCGACGTGATAATAATATAAAACGTTAGGTAGTCCTCATCATTATATCCCAAGGCCACACGCCAAAAAGTCATAACCAATTATAACGCTTCGCCGGTGGCTAGTTATCGAAAGCCACTTAGTCATCGCCCTACGGTGGTCGAAATAAAAATATATTTAGAAACAAAAATAAAAAAAATTACACGCATGCCGGACGGACCACCCACGGAGTTATGTCAAACGCTGAACGGCCATGTTCATCAAGTTGTCAAATTGAGTTTGACATAATTGTGAACGAGCCTTTTTTGTAGAACCTCATCTATATTCGTTGATAATCTGTGGCTTCTGGTCATGTGAATAGATACTTGAGTACCTACTTGCAATAGTTTTTTTTTAATTTATTTAGAAGTTCCCAGTTGATAGGTTTTACAGTCGCTAGCTGTATGTCACTAGCTATAGCTTCCGTGTGCATTAGAATTTTCGGTGCACTTTAATGTCCATTGACGATCATAGTCCTCCGATATAATAATTCAGGAAAATGTTAAATAATAAGCATGAATTACTTCTAAAGTTTGTTTTTTTATCTCGTAGTATAATTTGACATTTCAAGTGATTGTTCGTCGTTTTTTCAATTTAGAGTTTGACATTTGCACCTGTCGAATTAGTTTAGGAGATAGCAAAGTGATTAGGTACATTAAAGGAGGTTAGAAAATGTTCTGGAAAATAAATGATCGAAACAGCAATAAAGTTTGAATTTGTTAGTGTTTTGTACCTATGTAGCTAAACACAGCTTCTCTAATATATTATAAAGTCAACAAATATTATTTTCTTAACTGTTTATTACAAAACATAATTCTAAAGATACTGGCTTAATCTAACCATAAACAAACCCTCAAAAGAGAAGAAAAAATTAAGAACCTTTTTTCGAATTTACGTTCTATTCCACGCTACTAGATTTGGAATGGAACCTTTTTTGTGTAATATTTTTATAAATAAAATACACGGTGTCTGTCCGCCCCGTTGCAGTCAAGTAGAAAACAAATGGTTTTACTTTAAAGTACATATTACACCTGGTTGACTGTGACCGGGTTTAGTGTGAAAATGCTTTCAACTAATTAAAATTAAATGTCGTACCTTTTTTAACAATTAACATTACCAATTTACATGTTAAGTAGAATAAAAAATTCTCGAAAGTAAAATTACCATTTCTCTCAACAATTACAACAAACAACAATCTCGTTTTAACATAATTACCCCTACCAATTTGTGAATAAAGCTCTCATTTTCATCAAAAACACATAAATACATTAAATAAACAGTTTAAACGCAGGCGGAGTTGCGGGCGGTCATTAGCGTAAAAATAAAATATTATGAGTCAAGTGTGTTCCTATCAACAGGGGGTTGAACAGTAGCGTAACCTCACTGCGTGAAACGAAACGACAGGGTGGCCAACTTCATCATAAAATATAGACTATACCTGGGAGATTTGAAAATCGAATTTGAGTGGCTTCTGTTTTTGTTTCGGTAGTAACTTGAATTACTTGTTGTTGGAAGGTTTAACAAGTCTAGCCTTTTCCCAACTATTTTGGGGTCGGCTTCCAGTCTCACCGGATGCAGGTAAATACCAGTATTTTACATGGAGCGACTACCTGTCTCACCTCCACAACCCAGTTACTGGGTAACACGATACTCCTTGGAGAGACCCGTAACGGCTGTCAAAGATGACGCTAGAAGACAGGAAAATGGGCTGCAAAAGCCACAAATTATAAATAGGCTCGTATATTAAGATAATCTTTTAAATTATCGAAGGATAAAATTTAAAAAAAACAAGCTCTTAACTGAAATGGAAACTTAAAAAAAAAAACTTAGCGTATCTAGAAATGTAATTAACATCGAAACTGTCTGAAGTTGCATAAGCGCTTCTTTGTATTGATTAGTTCGATTGTTTAGAAAAGATTGATCGACGACAAAAACATAATTGACAGCCGATCTCACCATAATTTACATGCTAATACTTATTAATGTTATTGATTTAATCGATTATTAAATACGCTCTAACAGCCGAAATAATCGTAATGTCCAAAATTTTATGGACACTATGGTCAGCCCACTCTCGTGGCCTTTGCCTCCT
The DNA here is from genome assembly GCA_914767755.1 of Agrochola circellaris. Taxonomy (NCBI): domain Eukaryota; kingdom Metazoa; phylum Arthropoda; class Insecta; order Lepidoptera; family Noctuidae; genus Agrochola; species Agrochola circellaris. The sequence goes on along the minus strand of OU611850.1, from coordinate 5,278,275 downwards.
CACAACAGGGGGTAAACGCTTCTACGGAAACGTCAAACTGCTTTTCCATTTGTTACCATCTTATATTCTGCGTCCTATTTCCTTTTGATTGAAAGAAAATAGCGTTGAAAATCCTCTGACCTAACTGGTTTTATAACATTGGTAAAATCTTAAGATTCGGTACTCAGGAAAATATTTGGTGTTCCTTATTTGAATCGGTTTAAGTCGAAATTGGAATGAGAATCGTTTTCAAAGCAGCAACAAAGATTTTGTTTTAACCAATTATAAGGATTTAAATATGGAAGAGAATATTTTTATTGTCGATTAAAATAGTTTTTATTGTTGACATTATTGCCCAAGAAGAGGTTAATTGGAAGCATGGACAATTCCTTCGCGCTATAACCTCAGTGGGGTAGAGGACCAGTAGCTGGAACCATAAATTATAAAAAATAATCGTAACTGGAAGGCAAAGGCTCCTATTAATATAGAGAAAGAACAAACAATGATCGTCACGCTTACCCACTGAGTTATTTGTTAAAATCCGAATAGTAATTATGTGATCACCCTGTTAGTTGTGTGATTAGATTGTGTTAAAATAATTCTGCAGCAAATGGTTAGGGATAACTGAAACACGAGGGATCGCAGTAGTTTAAAATAATTATATCAACGTTATGGCGAAGAAGACTAGGTAATATTATATTCAGGATTTAAACAATGCACCAAGGAAAGAAAAAATGCACAAGTGCATAATGTTCAAAATAGAACGCAGTTCAAATTAGGAATGGCACGTAATTCGGCAACAATCGGAGGAACGTCCAACAAAACATTGTCTATTCGAATATTCAAATCGATACAACTATAAAAAACTTTATGAATATTCATTTTATCGAATAAAACGGACAAGAACACACTGACGGTCGGGCTCTGTCAGACGAAGCACTCGAATCGATTATGTGATGGTGTTTACGATCGAATTAAAATCAATTGCTTGTATCGCAACCACGGAATGAAGTCCCGTTTAGGCAGATTTAGTGAGATTAGAATCGATTTGCTCTAATCGAGAATCGGGTGATTAAATATTTTATTAAACAATGGAGGTTTATATTGATTGGTTATTAGCTAAGGTGCAGGGTTGAGTTAAATAGGAAATAATTTCATGGATACTTTAACGGGTCTAAAACAGACACATAATGAAACCGAGAGTCATTTATTCTTCCCGTTATTGTGTTGTTTTTTTGTACTGGAACCTTCTGGTTACGGAGATATTGAGGATCAAAGTTCCACCTTTTTTTGACCTTTTTTTACATAGACAAGTCCAAATGTTGTAACTTAACTTCAAATATACCCACGACCCCTGTACTGTTGCATGTACCCATAAGCACGATTTGCGTGCGTGATTTTTCGCACCAAAAATAAAAGTCATTTCCCGGCAATAATTTTTGCTCAATGTTATTTAGATTGATGTACAGAATGCGTGAGTGACAGCTATGTGATGGCTCTTATTCATAGACATAGAGAATAGACTGAGCGTTCCGTATTCTGTTGTACAGTGAACACAGACCGAAAAGTACGAAAGAGATAAAGCGAATTTGCGGTCAGTAGCTGTTCTCTTTAGTATTGGTCCTCGTTTACTACAGGAGGCTTTTAATATTACTTTATTGTGGGAAAGAGATGAAACTCTACAGGACGTAGGTATGGCTCCATCTCTTTCCCCCACTAAAATATGATTAAAACAATACTGATTTAGAGGTGGTGGTAGGCCCCCTGGTATTGGCCGCACAGTCGCTTCGTCTCTTTCTAGAAAGTGGTCACTTTAGTGAGGCTAACGCTCAGTCCAATTCTCTGTGTCTATGGTCTTATTACACCCTGACCTGTAATAATTATAATTATCTCTGTAAAAAATGACTGGCCTCCAGTCTTCTTTTTGTGTGGTTAGTGACTGACTTGGTGTTAGTGTTTTAAAGCCGCCCCTGGGCCTCTGACTTGTCTTCACATGCCGTCGAGAAATATCTCTCAGACATCTCACGATGTTTTCCTTCACTGTTTTTGAAGCAAGTGATAATTATACAATACGCACATGAATCCGAAAATTCAGAGGTGCGTGGCTTGGGTTCGAACTCGAGACCTATGACTATGTCTCCAATAAACGGCATATTATCCACTTGATCATTTTGTATAGATTTATAAGTTGGAGTAGTACGAGTAATGAGAATCTAGAATAATTAAATCGAGAGTGAGATTAACAACAAAATAATTTTTTAGAACATTTTACTGCAAAAGAAAATATTAAGACATTTAAAACAACACGCATTATTTAACAAATAATATGTACAAACCACAGTTTGCTATCTTTTAAAACGACATTTTTATACCAAAACAGTCGTTATTGTCGGTCGCGACATGTAAACATAAATATAACAAACATACATATTTAAGTACGACATGACATGACATCTAACCGAGCTCTAAAGATCGGGTCGCTAACCGGTTTCACTCGATAACATCGACAACTCGAATATTAGGCATAAATTAATCGATTATAATCGGCTACATCGAGAAAGGGATTTTTAGTAATTTGGAATAACGATTGTGCGTTCGAATAACGCGAATTATTTCAAGGAAAGTTAAAACTAATATGAGTAGATGCAAATTGGGTATTTTGTTGCTTTCTATAGTTGAGGTGGTATTTAAAATTAATTGATAAGACTGAAGATCTTCGTTGATTAAATTCTCGAAAGGACTTTGGTATTTTCGAACCTAGTGGACACGTATTGGGAAAAAATATTTTTCTCTAACATTCTTCGAAATTCGAGCATTATTCAATTTATCTATCGCTAAATTGAAAATGCTATTCTGGTCAAATACTCGTACATGCGAGCAGACGGCCGGCAATGTTACAATTAAAACATAATTATATCTCTCGTGTAATTTAAAAATGAAACTAATTTTTTACTTGGACACCTCGGTTACCTCCTTGGTTGCCATGCAACCAAGGAGGTAACTTAACGAAGATTATATTTAAATTTCGATTTGGCTTGCAAATAGAGCTGTGTCAAATCATTATAAGTAATAATTTTGAATATTTTTTATTTTTGTAATAATTTTAGGAAATTATTCCAAATTATATTTAAAATCAGTCTAGACATTTGATTCTTATCAAAAAGTAGTCGTAGGTTTAAATACAGACAGGCGCTTTACCTTATGTAAATGATTTGAGATTTGTTCTCAAATGTCATGATTTCATGAAAAAGTCGTTCAATGGAACAAATCTAACTTAGAGAGATGTATTAATGATTCCAATGATTATAATTTTGTAAATACATATCTGTTATAGTCGCGAATCATATTTTGATCAAGATACAACCTGGCACTGACCTGCAAACTGCAAAAACCGAAAGAAATTTGAATTTCGCGGCTACAACTGTGGATCTTAAGTGGACTTCCTTAATTAAAAACAATAATATTATAACCATTTTTCAAAATTAATACGCGAATATTTTTAATTAGTCCCTCCCTCGATTCTACTCTTGTTAAATCAGTGTTGCCAATGATCATTATTAACAAACAATATGATTATTGGCAACATTGCTTTCGGGAAAAAATGGAGTTGACAAAGTTAATTTACATATTGTAATTTCGGAGGTGAAATTGCCAATTGAACGATATAAGGATACGCCTCGTTATTTTTTATTTCATTAACGTCAATTTTCGGCTACTGACGACCATTCGTTATCGGTATTATGTGTTGCATGAAGTAAAGGGACGTTGAATTAGTGGAAGCGGGTCAAACTGAGACCATTTTTTTTTTATTGGTGACAAATTAAGTTGAAAGGTCAAATAACTTTTACGTAATTATTAGGGTCAGTTCACACCGGGACGCGACGCGACGCGACGCTGCGCGCACTTTAAACCTATTTTTTACGTCCTTGCGAACGTGCCTTAAGGGGACTACAGGACCTAAACGTGCCTAAACGCAAGTTTTATAATGCGTAAAAGAATATGATCCACTGCAGTAAACAAAATCAGAAAAATATATGATATTATTCAGGATATATGCTAGTATGATAGTGTGTTGAAAACATAATACAACTAATTTGATACGATAGGAAAAAATCATGAAGATACTTCTAAAAATATCTTTTAACGTTTAAAAATCATAATAATATATATATAATCATTCTGATTTTTTGTCAGATTATTCTACAAGCAACATATTAGCGTAATATCGTTTTAATTTTTCAGTCCAATCAATAGATTTTTTGTAAATCGCTAATAGCTTCATATTTTGCAATAAATTACCTGCGTCGTGTCATCGCGCTTCTCTTTCATTTCTATGCAGTCCGACAGTGACCGCGCTTTAGCTGTTGTAAGCCTCTTAAACCTATTTTTTACGTCCGTGCGAACGTGCCTTAAACAAATACCGAACTTATTTTCTTCACGAAAAGGTATGTATATTTCAGTGCGTGTGCAGTGAGTATCCAAGTACACTGAGATGCACGGTGCTGCGCAGCGTGTGTACCTTATTGTGTAGTAAATAAATTTGATATTGTATCGGATCTTAAAAAAGTGCGCGACGATCGCGTCTCAGTTTACTTGTTTTCTGATATCTATTTAAGCTTCGTGCAAACCAGCGCGACGCGACAGCGCGACGCGACACCGGTTATTGTTCTACCGTCAAGTTTTCTTAGACATTGTATTGTTCGAGTCGCGTCGCGGCGTCGCGTCGCGCTGGTCTGCACGAAGCTTTAAACTTTACAGCCAGTTACTATCCCACGGGCTATATATTTATTTAAACTTTATAGCCAGTTACTATCAGGCGGTTTCAACTGGCAGCCGACGCTGGCCGACCTGGCTAGGCAGATTTTGATGATGACTTGAGGGCAGCATCCCTAAAACCCATTCTGAACTACTTTCAGTAATTTTGGGGGAAAGAAACTGTATCGGTTACATCGCCACATGCGAACTACGCATCAAAGACATGACCTCACACAAAATTATGCATCGCGCAAGCAGGGTTTACCGCACTATCAGCATTATATAACTTCTCGACATCAATCGTCGGGCAGTTGCCCACCAGACGCGATACCCGTCTGGTGGAAGGGTCCTTCCTATTCTATAAATAGAGGATGAGTGAACTTTAAATCCTGTTTATTTTATTTTATTTATTACAAGGCAACTACAACAGGTAACAATCACAGTATATCACTAGATTCACATTATAGGTTTCGACCTGATTATCACCCAAAGCGTAATCGCACAACATGACTAGCAACAATAATAATAAAGATGACGACTGCAGTAAAAAACTTAGTTCACAAAACTACAGCTGCAAGGTCCGTGTGTCTGCCCTCCAACACCCTTCTACTTAGGCAAGGAATGTGTAGGAGACCAAACACGCCTGTTCCTCATACCTCTAAATTAGAAGCTACATATTATATAAAGTGTGTCGTAGGATGATTTGATAATTCAAATTTTTGGAAAAGCCCTAGGGATATTGCGAAAACACGGATAATTAGAAAATGGTGAAAACATTTCTGCGAGCAAATTGGAAGTAGCGCTCGCTCGGCTGCTGGCCTCACTCGCTCGGGTCGCGCGTGGTTGGTCTCAGTTTTAACCTAATCATTTTTTTTTTCCGGTGTTGAAAATCCTCGTGGATGTCCTACGCCCTGGGGCGGGCGGAGGGGTCTGTCAGACTCTTACTGACTAAAAACCACCCCGGTGTTCCAACTCACACCTACGTCGGGGGTCGCGGGAACGAAAGAATCTTCCGCAACCCCCATCTAACCTAACCTATTTCAAGCAACAACATAATAGCCAACGATACCATTGGAAAATTAACTATTACTAATAATAATATACTTTTAGGAACAACCTGTATCAATCTAAATCACATTCCTCCACCACTTTTTGTCTTAAGGACGGTCAGATTGGTCATCGATGTTCGCTCGTAAGTAATAGATAAATATTTCGCTTATTACCCTCGATGTTGTTTTTGTTACTGTATCATTAAATGATTATGAACTTAAGTTTGTTTTGATTGTTTAAATTATGTGGTCGATGATTTTGGTGCACGGTAAAACTCTAATAAGTTTATGTTTGCATCAACTTATTATGTATATGTAAGTACTGAATGAATGAATAAATAAATAAATAAAGAATAATAAATAATAACCAAGTTGCTTGCCGAAATGTTTTCACCATTTTCTAATTATCCGTGTTTTCGCAATATCCCTAGGGTTTTCGCGAAAATTCGAATTATCAAATCATCCTACAACATGTGCATCTGGTTCCATAATGTGCAATCAAGTACTGAGAAATAAACACTTAGCTAAGACAATATGTCCACAGTAAAGGCATTAATTAATGACGACACTATGACTTGATCACTGCGTGTTGGAGATTAGTTTGTCAGATTTCCTAACGTTGTTTCCTTTTACAGTTAGTGTTTTCTTACATTTGTTTTCGTGGAGTACTGTTATTACAAGAATATGTGCTTAACCGTTGCATAAACCCCCGATTTTCAACGTGTATTTAGAGGATCCCAAACTTACTTTAGTTTTCGTCAGAATTCAAACAGGGCGCCAGCATCAAAATTATATTTATTTAATTAAACTTCTTGCACACAATTAGGTACGGACTTAATGCCTTAGGCATTCTCTACCAGTCCACCAAGGGTGGGAAAGAGATAAGATGGCGGGTGCTGTTTGAGAGGAAACAATAATAATAAATTAAAAAAATACATAATGTATTAATGTTTTATTTTTATTTTTATTTATTGTGGGATAATAAACAACTACAACATATATAATACATAAAATTAAAAAAACTTTAAGTGGTATTAGAGATCAGTGGTCGCCATTAGACGAGCATTACCAAAATTAACAAATCATTTAAAATAAATAAATAAGTTACTATAAGTATAATAAGTTTTAATAAGTTTCTTGTTACGTTTTGTATTGTTTTACTTGTTTTTGTTTAGTGTCTGTGCTTACTAACATAGTCGTAAGTTTTACTAACAATCTTGTTGTTGAGTCTTAGTTACTCTAATAAAGAAAATTCTATTCTATTCTATAAAGCTAGCTATAGTTACAAAACCAAATCAGGTAAGAATGTTATAACTAGTTACTCTAGTCAGACTATAAAATATAAACAAACCTACATGTTTGTGCCTATTCAGTATTTGTCTTGCCGAGCTTAATCTTTGTTTGACCTAGAAGAGACCTCTGAGCAGGCATTTCACAGTGCCACAGAGAGTACAGTCCCTAACAGGCAAATAATAAGCATTCTTTAGTCGTAGACACTGATATAACAACCTGTTCGTATGCTACAGTCATCAACAGCAGTCTGATAAGTTATCAAAACCGGCTGTCAGCAATTTGACGTTGATTTCTGGCGACATGTGTGAATGCACCTTTTGGTACTGGTACAAATATTGGTTCAAATATTTGCTTAGCTTGCAAATTGCTCTGTAGTAAATGGAATTTTTAATAATACAGGAGGTAAACGAACTTGCCGTTATGGTAAGAAGGTAATCAATGCTGAATGCCGCCAATGGATACATTTTTAACCTGGATTGTCACTGAAACGGTACAGTATTTTACGGAATAAAGTTGTAAATGTTTGTTGGATAAGTTGTAACGGCCAAATTACAAAATGATTTTGATAAATAATCAACAGGTTCAGGTTGGCGCGACGCGGCACCCGGTGGAACATTTTCCGTGAAGTTTTCTAGAAGGTGTTCCACCAGAGTCGTGTCTGCAGGAGCATTAACTTGGCACTAAACAGCTCTCATGTAGTTGAACACGTGCACAGTATGTTTAAGTGATAACTGCCGTGTTTTACTGATGAACTCATACTCTCGTATTTGGCTCGTAGTAACAAGTTCAAAATGTCAATGCAGCTGACTTTTCTCACGGTTCAACATTCTAACCTATGACAAATCAATTAGCAAGTCAAAACTACCTGTGTCTAGCCTTATTAACAAATAAATAGTCTACTATTTCTGGTCTAATTGTAGCCTCAAAGATTATCAGCGAGGTCGGTCTCACGGATATTTCTACAACCAGATTTTCAAATTACAATTACAGTGTGCGAAATCGTCTAGCCGTTTTTGTCAAGATGGTTGACATCGATACTTCGTGTGAATCAATATTTAAATTGTGGTCACATTTCGGTCAAAATAAACACGCATGGGAAGACAGATAATGGTCAATTGTGGTCAATTTTCCGATCAAATTGACCAGTGATTGGCTACTGATATATGAATGTCGAAGTCAAATACCAAGGTCGCACGACAGCGAAGAGGTTTTTATTTGCTTAGTCAGCGTCACTTGAATTTTGTTGAATGAATTGTAGTGGCGTACTTTCTAGACAGTATTATTGTTGTTGTTTTTGTTGTACGAGTATGCAATCTACCTATAGTTCAATTATTACGTTTGCAGATGGCCTAAATATGGAACTTGTGGCGATTAATTGATACGCAATAATTTTTTAATGATTAAGTTAAAGTAGTTACTCATAATGTCTACTAATTCGTGTCAATACAGAATAATTTAGTGACGTAAATGAAAAATTCTCAGCAATCGCTATAGAGCTAAGAACAACAAGAATAGCAGGAATGTTGATTGAACATTTACCTAAACCTGAGTAAAATGGTAAACATAGGTACTTAGTTTATGGAGTGTGTTACGTGATTCTGAGCCCTGAAAAAATCTGCTGTTCCATACATTTTGCCCGCGTAGGTATGGCTCTTTTCTATGCAGCAGCAGATTTTTTTGTAAATAAACGACGAACACTTTCAACCCAGGGTGGTTCAGAATCATGTACTGAATCCATGGTAAAAGTTTTCGCGTCGATGTCCCTGCCACCCTGTATAATTTAGCACCCTAATTACCTGTCAATCACAGTCTGAATAGTTTTGAAGGATATAATATATTGCTTCTTGTGTTCGAAAAATTTGTCTCTTCAACAACGTAAATAATGCAATGAATATTGTTGAACTGTCAAAATTAAAGCCATTGCTACTGTGAGTGTGTAACGCAATTACCCCTCAGGACTGGGTTGAGGAATGGCGGTAATCTAGCGGAGCTAAAGCTCTCACAGGGCCTACCACCTCTAAAGCAGTATTATTTCAATCTTACTTCAGTGGGGGAAAGAGATGGAGCTATACGTCCTGTAGAGCTTCATCTCTTTCCCACACTAAGGTAATATTAAAATGATACTGCTTCAGAGGTGGTGGTAGGCCCCCAAGCCCGTTCAATGCACTTAGCATTGTAAGTACTATCAAAGAAACTCATATCTATGCAGTTTGAAAACAAAATCCCGTGAATACTAGTAACAAGAAAGCTATGAAACCAGTCAAACTATTCTGTAAAAATCTCAACGTGAAAATCCAGGTGAAGTGAGCAAGAAGTTAGCTGTCATTCCAGCACGCTTAGCATGACCACAGTAGAAATGGGTTTTGTCGACGGAAGAATAGACAAAATGAGAGATAAACAATCACAATCTGTTATTTTGTTTATTCTTCCGTCGCCAAAACCCGTAGAAATCCCGTTTCTATGTGTTGTCATGCTACGCGTGCAGCCGGTGCTAGCATTGACAGCTCACTTCAAGCTCACTTCAGATTTTTACGAAATAGACTGGCGGAAGTCATCATCACCATCATTTCAGCTAAAAGACGTCCACTGCTGAATATAGGCCTCCCGGGACCAAGCACCGCCACTTCGACCGATTCTGTGCTTCTCGCATCCAGCGGATTCCTGCGGCCTTCACAAGGTCATCGGTCCACCTTGCCCTGGCCTTCCACTGGCGGAAATAATATTATTGAACTCACCTAAAGCTTAGAAAATAAATCGCATTTGAAAAGTACCTACTAGTAAACAGCTATTTAATTCTTTTGCACTCCACAAGAAATATTTAATTTAATATTTGTCATCATGTTTGAAATAGTTTAAATTTATTTCTTCCATAAACGGATACATATATACTGACGGTTCAATACGTAATAAACTTAATAAAAATTGGAATTAAAATAATGTTTATTTTATTTTTATGTTTCCGCATCGATTAATATGGAAGAATATAGTGGTAAATAGTAATCGGTAGCATTATTTATTTTAATACGATTGTGAACAAGATGTGGCGACATTTTTACGATTAATATTTTTTAAGGAGATATAGTAGTGAAAACTGTGAAATAATCTAGTACCTATGTAATGTGTATGTGACTAGCAAAATAACTAAGTGAATATAGTTAGTAAGGTCATAATAATTATTATACATAGTTACATTTTTAGGGTTCCGTACCTCAAAAGGAGAAAACGGAACCCTTATAGGATCACTCGTATGTCTGTCTGTCTGTCCGTCTGTCACAGCCAATTTGCTCCGAATCTAATAGACCGATTTAGTTGAAATTTGGTACACATATGTATTTATGTGACCCAAACACGGACGTGTAATGTAAATAAATGAATTTTGGGGTTACTTTTGGGGGGCAAATAAAAAGTTTTGTAAACTGAACTGTGTGACATATCAAATGAAAGGACTTGTTGTGACGATCTCAAATATATATTTTTTATAATTTTAAACTAAATACTTTTAAAGATAATTAAGAAAATTGATGAAAATGGACCATTCGCCCCCCCCCTTTTTTCCGAAACTATTGAGCCAAAATTTTTGAAAAAAATGCCGAGAATGGTTGTTTACTTATAGATTACAGGAAAACCTATAAGAAGTCTATGGCCTTAAAATAACATAGTAATTCTTTCAATATTGTTGTTGTAATGTTGTTTGTTCTTGGGATTAATTCATCTCAATTACGGAACCCTTCATTGTGCGTGGTCCGACACGCACTTGGCCAGTTTTTTTTTTTCTCACTACACTTAATTTATCTAATTATCTAATCGACATTGTTCAGTGTGATCGAAAATTCTTAATGCGATAGATGATCTTATTTATTTATTTGTGGTTCATATATCTATATTAACATCTTGTTTTAATTATATTGCATGTATTACTGTATTACCAAATAAGAACTTATAATGTAGTACCTATGTTTTACTATAAATAAATGAATAAGAATATGAATACCGTCGTTCGTCGTTTTCGTCAATTCCGTGCGAGACTTTGAACCAGCTCGGAGTCTCAAGACCTCTGTGCGACACAAGCCGCCTTTTAATAAAATTGGAATTCACTTCCATTTCTCTCTTTTTAGGTCTTTTTTGTTATTTAATTAAATATTTCTGTACTTTTCATCGTAAGTATTTGTGAACATATTAATCTTTCTTTTTGTCTTTTTATTTTGTAACTCATTCAACTAACGATAACTAAAACGTCCTTTAATCATTAAGTTTTCTGCTAGTGCTGTCCACTTCTGTAAGTGACGAATTCACAATACCTAAAACTGTATGTGATTTTTGTATGTGTATGTTTTAGTGATTAAGTCGTTGAAGTGCCTTACCAATAAATAAATAAATGAATACATACTGAGGCCTAGTCAAGTGACAAGCGCTTTTAAAGCGTTTAGTATTTCTACACATATCTTTGTATTTCTACGACTTTCAGCGGGATTGACATAATCTTTTCGATAACTTATGTCAATTCAACACATATCCGATTTTTACAAGGCCGGTCGTAGTAGTCGAGAAGAATTTAGTCATTGTAAGTTACAATTTTCCAATTAATCTAAGCAATCGATTTACTAACTCCACCTACTTAACGTAACCTAACCGCCTACAATCTAACCCCCACAGGTTACCCCGAAATTCTGGGATGATCTATTAACTTCTACGGCGATGCTACGCTGGTCTACGCCAAAGTGCTACGCGTGCTACGAAACTCTACAAACTTTATGTTTTCCTAATATTAAACTTTTTACGAATTAGGGATGTGATGAATTGATTCCATAAATATACTTATCAGTGCCTTCTCATGATCTTATTCTAAAACCAGTCTATCCCGTCGATGTATTTCTAACACCGACGCGTCGGTATTAGAAATACACGTAATTTTTAAAGTTATTTCATATTGTTATAGGCATATAACATACCTAACAAATGAATAACTAAAGATAAAATAAACCAAAAATACACATTGGCAACGAACACAAAAATCCTCTTTACGAGACGAACAAACAAGAATCTCTCTCTCCTATTCTATCGTTGGTGAATCCATTGGTATCCCGTAACTTTTGACAGCTGGCTCATCTTTCTGTCTCGGTCTTTCGCCCCGCCCCCTAGACACGCCCCTTCCGTACCGGTACTAGGACAATAGGACGCTTTTTGGGTAGACGGTGGGTCGCTCTTTTTAATTGCAGTGTATGGATGGAGGATGTTTCCCTTGTATTGTGTGGATGTAAATGTTTGGGATGGTATCCGGATATTTCATATGTGGAGTTTTGGTTTTGTATGTGAAATTAACTTCAAACGATTTTTTTTGGTTGAATAATACTGTTAAATTTCAAAATAGTTACGGAGCTTATACTGTGAGAATAAGGCCACCTCTGTTATTTGTGTCTGGCTGCAAGGCTCGTAAAGTCCTAGTCCTAAATGGAGCCAAACACATTTTATTTAACTAACCCCAAAAGTCTGTCTACACAGTCTGTCTGAAATGTTTACACTCGTATCTTTCCTTTTACTACGTAACTAGATCATTTTCCACAAATCCAACTAAATCCTGAAATAGCTTTAGATCATGTCCTTAAATCATTTAAGGGGGATGCGCTAAGGTAGTCCGCAAAATTCTTATATATTCTTACGTTCTTCATTCTACTTCTCTTCAAATATTCTGTTTTTTGTAATTGCAGGTCAGTGTCAGATTTTATCATGATTAAAATATGATTCGCGACCGTTACAAATATGATCATCAGAATTATAATCATTAGAATCAGCAATGCAACTCCATAAGTTAGAATAAACTTAAAATGTCACGATTTCATGAAATAGTCATTCAATAGGATTACATAAACTTAGAGAGTTCTAATGATGATTTTTATGATTATAATTCTTTAAATAAATATTTGATACGGCCGCAAACCATATTTAGATGGCTCCGACGCAGAATGTCCACTTCTCAAAATGTCCACTGGTCGCAAAATGTCCTTTTCTCAGAATGTCTCTTTCGCAAAATGTCTCTTTCGCAGAATGTCCACTTCGCAAAATGTCTCTTTCACATAATGTCCACTTCGCAAAATGTCCCTTTCGGATATTGTCCCCTTTTTATTTCTGACATCCTTTAATCATAATTCAATTCATTGATACTGACCTGCAAATTGCAAAAAACCTAAGAAAATTGAATTTCGCGGGCTACTCTGTTCGTTTCTTTTTTAAGGATAAAAATCAGTAATGAAACTATCCGGAAAAGAACAGGAGTTACCGACATAGCTTGCAGAGTAACCAAATTGAAGTAGCAGTGGGCTGGCCATGTTTGTCGAAGGACCGATGGCCGGTGGAGCAGACGGGTCCTGGAGAGACCGCGTATCGACAAGCGTAGTGTGGGACGCTCTCCAGCTAGATGAACCGACCTTAAAAAGGTGGCTGGGATAGACTGGTTGCGAAAGGCGGAGGACAGAGTGTTGTGGCGCAGCCTGGGAGAGGCCTATGTCCAGCTGTGGACTGCGATAGGCAGAGTGACGATTTAAATACTACTAAAAGAGTTTCAGTTACGCCCACAAACAAAACACTATTACTGATACCAAATATTCAAGCAACATTACTCACGTAGCAATTTTCCATACAATTGAATCCTAAATCGTTTCGTCAATTCCGTACGAGACTTTGAACCAGCTCGGAGTCTCAAGACCTCTGTGCGACACAAGCCGCCTATTAATAAAATTGTGTCCACTTCCATTTCCTTTTTTTTGTGTTTTTTTTGTTATTTAATTAAATATTTCTGTACTTTCCATCTTATTTGTGAACATATTTAATTTTTCTTTTTATTTTGTAACTCAATCAACTAACGATAACTAAAACGTCCTTTAATCATTAAGTTCTCTGCTAGTGCTGTGCACTTCTGTAAGTGACGAAGTCACAATACCTAAAACTGTATGTGATTTTTGTATGTGTATGTTTTAGTGATTAAGTCGTTGAAGTGCCTTACTAATAAATAAATAAATAAATCACTAGGCAAACATGAACTTAAGGAGATCGACATATTTGCAACCAAGCTAAGTACAAAATAGGCATGGCCGGCGCCAGCGTGTTCCATAATAATTTCTGTCATTTGAAACCGTAACAATAGAACTAAATCTAATAAGGAGTCGATTGATTTATCGATATTGATATTCTGTATCGAATTGTATTGTAATAATCTAGAGAAATGTCATTCAACTCGGCCTATCGAAGACTAGCCTGTCCCTAAATGGAGGAATGCCTGCAATGGTTTGTGGGTTGGGGGCTAGATCAAGCTTAGATATCTTTAGGTGAAGCTTGGATAGTAGGAGTTCATAAAGTGACACTAGATTATAATTTATGTTTCGAAACCTTACTAAAACAGAAGTGTGTTAAGAGTATTGTCACAGTTAAGCAGATAAATAAAATCCTTACCGTCAGCATTGCTAAGTCAACTGTTATAATAGTTGACTTGATAAATAAATAATCTTCGTGATAGAGAAGTTTTCCACCATTTAGGCAGGCTCTAAGGCGAACAGCTTATGAGAGGTGAATAGACAATTCTACACTATAGAGAATTGAACAGAGTTTCAAGCACCAATGAATATTCAGCGGTTTAGAAAAGATATGCACGGCGATAGCAGTAAAGTTTGAACGATTTGCTAAATGGTTTTAGAGGAATTTGTCTGAAGCAAGAATGCAATGGGAAAAATTGTCAGGGAGGCAAAGAAGAAAATCATCTATCTATTAATAGTAAAACTTGCCGAAAAGTTGAATATACAGACAGCGATCAACAACGGTTTGCCGATGGTGGTGATAAATGTATAAAATTAAATCGCACGAATTGGTCCTTCGAGCCTGATCATCATCTGCCTAGCCTTTTCCAAACGATGGTGGGGGCAGCTTCCAGTCTAACCGGATGCAGATAAATACCAGTATTTTACATGGAGTGACTGCCGCCACAGCCCAGTTTCTGGGTAACACGATAGGTAAGACTGGTTGTTAGAATTTCGAGCTTCTGACGACCCGAAACAACTGTCGAAGATCTACAAATCACAGCCGGGACCAGCGGCTTAACGTGCTTTCTGAGGCATGGAGTGGTCTCGGTATGTAAAGATGCTCATCCATTCACAGATCAACTCAGCAAGCGTAGCATTACCTGAACGATCGACCCGTTGGGCTGTTATTACTAAGCTACATGCCCCTTCCGTACCTTTTAGGAACGACTTAATGAATTCAGGTTTAGTCCTACAGGTGTGGCTGATAATTCATATACCATCGAGTTCAAACACCTCTATTTTGTGTTCAGTTTACTACAGACATCGGAATTTAACGCATTAGGAATTCACGACAGGCCTAAAATAAACATACGTTTTATCTCAAAATTCTATACTACTTATTCTTCGATACAGTGTCGTTATCTGCATCTTAATCTAAGTCTGTCTTCAATTTAAATTCAGATTTTGTAACTTAAACAAGTTACTTTACTTTAACTTTGGCGAGAACATTTGAATTAAGGAGAGTACTCACTCACCCGGGAGCAGTAATCTTACAGTGCGCTTACTTAGAATGTTAACTTCAAAAATTACAGTAGGTAGTAAGGACCTTAAATAAAGGATTATAGCGCGTTATACAACAATGCAGAAATCAAAGCAAATGCTCCTCAGTAATTAAGTACGTTGAGCTGGCGCACTCATTATCAGGATCTGTCGATGGCCAGACATAGGCCTGTCCAATCGCAGATCACTTAACACAATCCTCGGGTGCTCTCATCTAGCTGCTACCAGATGACTTTACCATGCGCAATCGTCGCTTCAGTTCGCCAGAGGGGTCCTAAAATACGTTTACCAATTTGCGGTCTGCACTCAAGAACACGTCTTCCCAATGATCGTCGATTCTAAAGCAAAAATTCTAAATGATAAGACTGTCGCGCTATTGCAATTTTTAAACATCGAATTTTGCATTGTATCATTATTTATACTCGAATGCTCTCGGTGAGTAGTCTCCTTTATGCAAAACTGTTAAAATTATTGCTGTATGTTGGAATAAGGCTGGAATCTATTTGTTTATGTTGACAACTGGTTCTATGTTTATAGGTTTACTTATGGTACTCTAGCTTTTGCGTAGGGCTTCGCACGCGTGAAGTAATTTCCTTTATAGCAGGAACCACGTTTGTTCTAGTCAAAGCTATTCTAAAAAAACTTCAGCGGTCCTAAACTGTAAATCGCAATACATTTGAGTCAGTCAAAACGCTCACCGTAAGATTGGAATTTCTTGGATAAGCTGCAATTGAAGATACAGTCTTAATATAACTTGTCATGTACTCATGATCACTTGCTTGCATAAGAATTTGCTCCTGTAGATTACAGCTTCGGTTACAGCGTTTCGGTAAATGTAACGATTGGAAATTATTTCGTGAATGAAAGTCAGTTGGAGGTCTCTGCTTACTCCGCAATGCGAGTGTACGTTACGTTTTGTTTACTTTTTATTTTCTGCCGACTTGTTGCACAATCTCTCACAGAAAGTACTAGGCAGTCACAACCTGCTAGGCGTTGCACGAAATGTTTACACTACCGAGTCCATATCAAGCAAGACACCTAACGCTTACGGCTTATGCTTCCCTGGTGGTCGCAGAACGCCGATCGTGATGATGTCACTATTTTGCAACGAAGTAAATACCTAGTAAGATTTGTGGTGTTTGACTCACAAAGTTATGGCGGCTTTCTATGATACGTGATCCTTTGGTACATGTTTTGGGTAGTGTTACATACCTACAATAATATATGAGTCTACGTGACTTTTGTTTTGTTGTAAAGAGAAAAAAATCGTTTAGATGTTTAAAAAAAAAAATAACAGTCTGTTTGATAGGAATGAAAACGTGTGAGGTTGATGAATCTATGCCACCAAGGACCAAAAATGCTAACTGGGTTCCTACAAAATGAAGCAATGTTGGTCCTGAATAATATCCGCACAAGTTTAGAACAATCACATTCTTGAATTATTCTGAATCATAGCTATTGCATGATTTGCCAACCTCCCACGTGAAGCTGTATTGTGATTTGTGATTGCACTAAATCAAGACAATTTAAATCTTTGTTGTGTACTCAAACGATTGAGCTGAGGTGTACTACAAAGGCTGTCTTGAAACTTACAATAAAACTGTCATCAAACTACAAAATGATATTACTAAAATACTTTGAATACAACTGGCTAATTCAACACTAATCCCAATCTTATCCGAACTTGCTTATAAAATAGATCAAGATATAAAAGGCATGTCTACAAAAAAGTTTCCATACTATGAATCAGATGCGACGATAACTAGCCATGTTGAAAGGGACCCAGATCTTTATCACCGTTGAAGACTCGACCTCTTACACATTTTTGGGAGCCTAGTACATTGTATGAATTTATAATTTGTATAGTTGAATGTATGGGACAAATGGATGGTAGAAAAAAAAGAAACATGGTTTTGTATAGCGATTTGAGAGGATCATAAATATTTCTTGTTGTACTGCTAAGTAAAGTTTATGTTATGGTTATGTTGTTATACGGATGATTGATATTTGATTGAATTTAAAGGCTCTTGGTTGTTAAAAGGAACAAGAGAACTTTTCTTTATCATGTTTAATAGTTTGGACGAATTAAAGATCTGAATAATCGGATTGGGTTTTTGAAATGATAAAGACAGTAAAAACAAATGTCATGTAATTCTTAATCGTCTTTTCCTCATTAGCATCTTCGAAGGCGATTGTTTAAAGTCTAAGGCCTACTCTCTATCTCTCTCTCTTCAAAATCTTTTTGTTTTGGTTGTTAGGATTGATGTTTAACTCAATTATTTGAACACACTGCTGCAGTTTCGTATTTTAAAAGTCACGACTAAAATTAGAACACATTCAAGACAGTAAAGTTGAAGTAAAAATTAATACATTATTGATTGAATTCAGTTTGAACAGGGTAGATTGCCGCAAGGCACATTCTAGGACCCCTGAACCTTTAAATTAAAATTAACCCAATCTAGACCGGAACTGTGCAATTAATAAAAGCGTTTAATAATAATGATTAATCACAAAATAACTGTGGTGTTGTTAAGTTAAATGCCGAAGACCGAAACAACATCCGCTCACTTTGAACGAGTAATAATTCATAGTTAAACTGTTATGCGGTAACAGCCAGTTAGTGACAACAGAGCGTTCATACGAAGAGTTCAAATGTTTAGGTTTATACTTGAATACTGTACTGATTCAGAAATAATATTATGGAAACGTATTTAGAAATTTTGAAGATGTAAGACTTAGGGACGCCTCAGAATTAGGGGTAATTATTGCAAGATGAATGAACTTGCTATTTGACTGCATCTGCTTAGCCACTGATAAGGCAACGATCACTTTTCCCGTTATATTCATTTTTCATATTATTCCGTTTGAGACTGAATCAGTATCTTCTTAAATCATTTCTGGTAACGGAATCTAAGATTTCAGAAAGTAACCAGTTGCTTTAGGAATGTTAATGATTTCAAGAGCTTGTAATAAAACTTTGACTTCTAATTGTTTACGCGTACGGGTCAGTACGGGAAGGATCAACTTTTGATTCAACAAGTCCATTTATATTATTGTTTTGCCTTACGGCAAAAATGGTTATACGATTCAAAACCTAGAGCTATGGAATTTCAAACACGTCGTCAAGCGCTAAGACCATTTTAATATTTCCAATGAATGGGACATCACGAATTCGCGGCTAATTGCTTCACATGCCATACTTGGTGTTGGAATAAAAACCGTAAATGTCACCCATAAACCATCTCGTATCTTCACCATCAGAATATTCAGAGACAAATCACATCTAACCTGAACATAAACAAGTGAGGTACAACATATTAATTAAAATAACACCCCAGAAAGTTCAGTAACCATATCCTTTAACGTACGACAAAATAAAAGAGACGGGCCATCAGAAAGAATGACCATAAGGTCCAAGAACAATCGCCACATGTGGCCTGGAGATTAACTAAAAGAAAAATAAAATTAATATATCCTGTCTCTTTCTTGCTGGTGTAGTTTTTGTAGTTGTGTCTCGTTCTCTCAACGAAATCATTCTTGGAAGTGCCAGGGCCGTACGCGCATACAATGCGGGTGTTGTGAGCACGAATTCCGAATTTAAAAAAAAAGCGAAGGAACGAACGCGGCCGAGCGTTTGCTAAATCGCTTTTCGGTTTAATTTCTAATGTTTGGATAGTGGCTTCAGAGGCTTGTTGGTTATTTCTTATTGTGTTAGGGCATTGATGATTCTATTAGCGTAGTTTTAGGGAGATCGTGTAGTGAGCAAAATTTTTGGATAAGTTTTGTTTGATTAAGCGGCGTAGAGCTTTAGAAAAAAATGCAAATTCGATTGATTGCCTACTTATGAATGTAGAAAGATCTTTTGGTACAGATCAATCTTTGGCTTCCGCCGGATAGCACAGATTGTACTACTTGAAAACCGCTTCTAACTATGATGTGTCTAGTTACATTCAAAAACTTCGGGAAATGGCTAAGACAATATCTTCTCTACTGCGTACTGTTTAAAAGATAAAATTGCTTGCCATTTCACGAGATTGACAAGCGCCCTTAGCCACTGGACAGCTCCGCTTTGGCTTCATACCTCTCAAACAAGAGTGTCTCCACAATTGTCGTGCATTAGCTCCTCCACTGTCCTCATAAGCTGGAGTGGCGATCCTCCCCGAATGTAACCGAACACCACCGAGCAGGCGAGGCGATGTGCACGCCAAAACGACGTCCTCCACATTATTTAACCTTTTATTAATGAAGTGTGCACTGTCCTCTTTTTACGGCACGAGACATTAGTGATGTGCGGAGACACTGTCGATAACGTTGCCTTGTCGATGAATTGTGTCACGAAATTGTGTTGGCAGAGTTAAAAATTAATAATATAATGTCATCGTAAAATTGTTTGTTTATTGAAAGAGGAGATGTGAGCACTTGATTCTAAAATCTTTAAGTTATCAGTTTGATGTCGTCCGTTACTCGTAAAATGTGCAAAGAAATGAATACGTGTTTCTAACTATAAGCGTTATTAACACCGTGGTTATCCTTTTACTTTACAAAACGTCTGTCATTAAAACTTGATTTATTGTTCTGCCTATAAAGATATTTTTAAGCTTGTTAACTAGATAAATACGTGTGGATTTATTAAAATAATATTATAGCGATATTTTTGGAGACCGGTAGGCATTAAAAATGTTTAAATAAAAATGCCGAAATAAACGTTGCGAAATAATTTTAGAATTTATTATTAAGTCTGTCGTGGTTGACGACAGTATCCAAAATAACAGGTAATATATTTAAACGATAGGCGTAGCAAAGGCCGTTTTACGTTCCCTCGATATTTTTTTTGGATATAATCAAAAATACCACACCGACTCAATTTTAATAACTCCAGAATTCAGTCCAGAATGCAAGCTTGCGATGAAGAATATTAGCTTTTACAATATTTGAACATAACCGTACGTTGTGGATGTAAGATGTCACATTACTGTCAGTACGTTTACCCATCATTTCACAACTATCGACCTCACACATCGATATCGGCAGTTCAGTACGCCCCCATCCTTACACCACGCTTGACTAAGCTAAATAATCCCGACTTGGTCGAACCAGAGCCATAGGATTCGCAGAACCTCAGCCACCGCCACGCATCGCCGGGCCACTTACCAGCCCTTTGTTTTAATATTTTAAAATTAACTTTATAAAAAAATCAATGAATCCAAGGGTTATTATGCCACACACTTGGCCAAAAAGACGGGATTATGAAATCGTTATTGATGCTGATGATTCCCTACTTATTTGGGGCAATACAGATGGAAGGATCAAGTTTGGGAGATCAAAATTTTGTTCATGAATCAATCTAAAATGTTTTCTCTAAAGTGCTCGTGACTATGTTGAAGAACTTTTGAATAGGTACCAATAGAAAACTAAAAAGAAAAGCTGAAGAGCGACAAATCATTTAAAATCCTAATGTGTCAAACTTATAATAGGTAAATGGGGACTCTAAATGATTCAATCATTGATTTCCAATTTTAACTATTGTAAATATTGAACAGAGTGATCTTAATTGGTCAAAAAGTCAATTCATCTAGCGCAGTGCCAGCCTAACCATCTTCATTCACATTGTTCAATTAAAGCATTTGCCACTTTACCTATGATTTGACCAGTCTCTGTTTGTGTGGCAGTTCACTTTAAAGCAAACATCTGCCGTCCACATAATATTATCTCCTCATCATTCTACCTGCAATAATCCCTCAGTCGCCAGTCCCCGCACGGAAGGCTCGTAGTACCAAACAGTTTTATACACAATAATGATTTCTCACCAAAGTTTTACTTCATCAACTAATTCCCAATGACCTGAACGTAAACTGAACGAACGTACATGATGTTTATGAACTGTGATTGCTTTAGTTTTTACACCAACTACTGGTGGTTTCCAAAATACATGCGTTGGTATTTCATAAACATTATGCCGTGACAATTTTAAGAGATATTTTTTGCTATGTTCATTGTAGTTCACTTGAATGGTGTTAAGGAATATTTCTGGGGACGTGTTTTAGTACGATGATGATGATCATTCTTCAATTCTATCATCGTGTTCAAGGATTTATCTCGATTCAATACTGTCAGATGTGAAGAACGATATTTACCGAATCTTCTAGTTTAAATTTAGAAACTGGGTGGAATATGGTCCTGCGTGTTACTCAAAATGGTTTTTGGTGTTTGCCTCGAGGTTGTTACTACATTTATGTAAACAAAATACAAGTCTGGATCAAGATTGAAAACTAATGAATAGAGTTTGTCATAATTTAGAATTTGATATGAAAACCTGTCGATATCTTGAGATCACAAGTACTTAAAGTTATATTATAAAGTAAAGTTATGGTCACTGTACGATACCAAGACGGTTATATTTTTCCCTTGAAAATCGATAAAAAAATAAATAAAAGAATTATTGGAGTCAACAATTCCAGGGTTAGTAACGAGAATAACATCATTTCAAAACCTCTATAAATCATCCTTGTTAAACAATTCCTTGAATATTAACTTTGGCACAACCTTTGTGCTGAACATGTATTTTGTCAAGTCTTGTGCTTCTGTATCTCATCATTATCGCTTCTAATTGCACAATATTTCACTATTGCAAGAAAGCACCACTGCTCCCACTCCCTTGCCCATAAAATTATGTATTTGCATCAAACCATACTTCTAATATTTCATCACCAAGTACTAACCATAATTCAACACGACAAATAGCATTAAAATTAACACGTTTGTTTACAGCACCAACCCTAAATAATAATCGGAACATAAATCATAACGACTTAAAGGAAGTGAGTAATGAAGATCCGACGGGCCCATCGTACGTTTATTATCTTAGTGATTATGTTAACCAAATCATTTACTTTATCATTTTCATCATCATCATCATTATTGAATCTGAAAGACGTCGCCTGCTCGACAGTCTTGCACGTCTTGCAGTCTTGAAGAGGCTAACTAATTTAACTGTCACCAATTTCATTTAAAAATAAGCAATTTTTTTTGGTTCCCTAGATTTAAGTTGTGTGTACTTTGGGACCAACGCTATATCCGGATTATATTGTAATTTAAATGTTACTTTTAAATAGGTCTCCGCCAAGCGTTATCTTTGTCAGTGACTTGTATTTAATTAGTTTCTAGTTGCTTTTGCTCTATGTGCAAGTAATAGGTATCTTAATTTGTAGTTTTTCTTCTGCTTCCTCTAAATGTTAGAAAACTGTCTAGTTGCAGGTTGATTTTATCTTACTCGTCTATTTAGTATTGTTGTGAAATACAAATCATTTTCACTGACTGGTTTTTTAACAGCTTTTGCTATTACCAGTTCTTTACTTCCTCATTTTTGACGTGTCGTTTATCTACATTATGATGAAAAGCCTTTGTTTTTTCAATGGGACAATTACTTGCTGCTTTATTATGTTAGGTACTGATTATGTTATCCTAATCATTTATTTTATTTCCTTCGTCTTCATTGACTTGGTTATCAAAAGATAATATTTAAATTTTTGAATTGTTTTTGTTTTTATTGTTTTCTTACGGACGCTTTTAACGTGCACGTCTCTCTAAATTGTTCTCACATGTATAATAATTATACATGTGAGAAGTAAATATTTGTTACATCATTCATGTTGTAATTATTACAACATGAATGATGTAACAAATATTTTGTATCAATATTCTGATTTAAAAGAGTGTCCGTGGAGTTTCTTGCCCGTTCTTCTTCATAGAAACCTACTACGCGTTGGAATCGGCAACTAGCTTCATATTTATAACTGACCGACACGTTGACAATTAAAAAGTGCCTGTAATTAGTTTATTTGAAATAAATGCAGTAAAGAGAAGGAAGAAACTCTAACTCAAAACTTTTGAGTATGAGTTTGTAGTTTCTAGCGGTAGATACCTTACCTTAGTTTGCAGTTTTTCTTCTTCCTTCTCTTTATGAGTAGGTAAAAGCTGTTGTCCTAAAAGTGGCTTAGGAGGTGGGAGATTTTTTTATCTAGTAGGATAAATTCTTGTAAGATTGGCGACGGACGGGAAAGAAGTTTTTAGTAGGAGTCAAATTAAATAATAAAAATTGATGCATAACCATGAATATTAAATAGATGAAGATGTAAAACTCATATTTGAACTAGCTTGAAATTAATATACAACATAAATCTCAAAAGAATGCTGTACCGATTATGCTGTTAAAACCAAACAAGAAAAAAAACTAGCCTTAGGCATTTGTTTTTACGATTTTAATCCCAGTAACAATCTTTTTGCTTAAAAATGTCATCGTTTGAGAGATCATTGCATCTGATAACACAATGATGTCCATACGGATAAGGATAAAGAAGAATCTGAAGTTTTAATAACTGCGTATCTTCCTGAGAAAGTCATAACAGAGAGTGAATAAAAGAGGAAATCCCTAATAAGGTTTAATTACGAATTAAAATATAATATAGGTATACCGACTCGTCAAAATCGGTTGGTCCTTACTCTAGACTAGATAGAGAGGAGTCGAAGAAGAGGGAAGCAGTAGTCATATTTTTCACGTAATGAGATTCAGAATCACCAAGGACCAAGGATGTACAGGACGGGCATTGTTAGAAAAGAATGAACTGAAAACCGGAAAGGAGCTAAGCCCGGATAAAGCTTAGAAGTAGGGAATAAAATATTATAAGCCATCTTGTTAAAATGAGACTGCATAGAACTAGGAACGATGATAGTAGCCCTTGGAATGTAGATATGTATATACCGACTGGCAAAGAGAGAATGACCCACGGATCTTTGCAACGGGAGATCAAATACCATTACGACATAAAAGTAACTAGGAAATACCTATAGTACTTAAGTATCTAAATTCTTATAAGATTTTGAAATATGTCCTCTGGATATTTATTTATACATTTATTCAACAGACATCTTTTTTTATAGTGTTGTCTCTTTGCTCAAAGATTTCAAAGTCTAACATTTTCTAACAACTGGGAAATTCCAATGATAACGTTAACTTTAACTCCAAACCATTCAAAGATATATTTAACTGTTAAATATATCTACATATTTTATTGTATATTAGTATCTATTTTATTGAATTGATCTAATCTCAAACTGGAATGTATCTTAATCCAGTTTTGCTCGGTTTTGGAGAGGCCTGTGGTCCAGCAGTGGGAACATTATCGGCTGATTATAGTAAGTTTTGGTCAAATTTATATTTCATGTTGTCTGAGGCGACGGCGCATTTTTTCTTTGATTAGTTCAATGTTTTTTCAGTATATTTATCTGTTTAATTTAAATCCCAATACAAAAATAATTGTGTCCTCCTAAATATACAAATATTTCGCGTTACTTTCTTTTTTACCATTGATTCTTACTGTTATTAAGGATCTTGTTAAATTTCTCACGGAGAGATTTATAATAAACAGATTATTCTTAGAAGCAACAAGTTTTCAAATTGTAACGTGCCGTCGTTCGTGAAAATCTGCTGAAAGTTTATTTTTACCATTAATTATCAATTAAGTGTATAGTGTTTCATTATTATGAATATTATTAGGTTTACAACTTAGGTCGAAGTTTAAAAATGTACTTAAAATTGGGTAACTACGCATAGGAAAAGTAAGACTGCTAAAAGTTTCCAGAAAATATTTACCTCGTCAATTTGCAACATGTCTCCTTGGTATAAAACATTCAGTTTTGTTCAAAATCTATCTCCTTTACTCAAAACATCATCCAGCATGCGTTTTTGTTTTATTTTTATTAAGAAAAAATCATGCCAATTTGCCACACCACCACAAGATTTTATTATATTCTGTTAATTTCTCTTTACCAAACACAACACTTACCTAATATAAATTTTATATATCTTCGTTCATTTCACAGTTATTTTAAATTTTTAGCTTATTTCACTCACTTCAAACACTCGAAAGTTCACAAGTCACAAGTTTTTATTTTTTATTCTTTGTAATACTATACTGTTGCGTCGTTTAGTGCGCTTTTGTGAAAGTTCCTAACTAAGAATCTGGTTTCTTAAAAAAATCCGGTTCCTATATCTCATATAAGCGATAATAGTCGCGGGGGATATTTAAAAAAAAAATCGGATCTGTAAACAATTGGAGATCTAACAAAGCAGCGCTTCGCGGCTATCCGAAGCTGTACTGAAATTCTAAACCCTGACTTCGGTGTCCATGTCGCGCACCCCCCATTACTAAATTTCGCATCGGATTTAAAACGTACCAACTCTAAACTTGACTCAATCCAAAATAAACTTACCATCCAACAACACAAAGGTGAAATTTCAGCACCGCGTAGCGCGTTATTCGACATTTGACAAAACTCCCAGCGAGCTACAAGGCTATGAG
Organism: Agrochola circellaris; assembly: GCA_914767755.1. Classification (NCBI taxonomy): domain Eukaryota; kingdom Metazoa; phylum Arthropoda; class Insecta; order Lepidoptera; family Noctuidae; genus Agrochola; species Agrochola circellaris. Next base: position 5,252,274 of record OU611850.1, on the reverse strand, counting down.
AACGTATAATTTAAAGACGGAGCTACGTGAATGATCGACTGTGTATTGTCGTCTCTTTTTCACATATGGAGGAGGTTGCGCAGCTTTTCGCACAACGACGTCGGATTGCTCATTTTTTTTGCTATTCAGTATTGAGTTACGTATTATTTTGTGAATTAGATTGTGTCGCGGTGTCATATTCTGCTCTTTACCTGGTGCTTTTTAACAGGATGGATCGGGAGGCAGGTTGGTATAATCTTTCTTATCTTATAATCATACAATTTTTGGAACAAAAACCACTTTATTCTTACGAAGTACTACAATAGGACAATTAACACTTTTCTTTTTATTTATGGTATTAATATTTAATTTACACATTAATATTTATTTTCTCTTCTCTTTTGGCACTGTAAAGCAGCTGATTTTAAGATGATTGCAGATCTGCCGGACCTAAGACAATAACAATAAAATTAACACCAAAAATCATCAACTTATTGTCTTTTATTCATCTTGTTACAAATGATAAACTATTCCTTACTAACAAGTTCATCACTTTATTTCATCTAACAAACCTAGTTTTAAAACTTTTATTTTAGGTAAGATTTTACAAAACAGTCATTTATCGAAGTACCTAATGTAGAGCGGTCAAATTAGGCTGAGAATTAACACTTTATGAATGATAAAATTACAAAAGACAGTCCACCGAAACGCCCACCCTTCATCACTTCCTAGTGTTTTAGTTGGGAAGAAGAAGTGGCGCAACAAACCCCCCAGTCAAAGTCGCTGACATCAAAATACATAGTCCTTAACAACTTACCACACAAATCCCATAGTGCACGTGCGAAAGCACAAACAAAATCAACAGCGTGTGCAGAATGACAGACTCCAAATGAGGCTGATACAGGGATGTCACTAGCCCTGCTAGAAGTGGCCAAGTCATCCAGGACAGTAACTCACATCTCCTGTGGCTCATCTCAGCGATTATTAGACGACACTGTGGAAAATATAATCTTTTTAAATATAAAAAAACTGTAACAAATAAAATCGTCTTTAATAACTCGATGATGTCAGGTATTTAAGTGAATATGGGTTGGGGTGATACAGGGAAGCATATTGGGTCTTATCCAGAAAATTCATCAAAATACTTGAATTTATACAATACGATTTATAGGGATTACATTTCTGTGATTATTTTCTGCTGTTGATTACCTATGTAAATATAACGCTGTTGTTCTTTTACTTAAACATTTTTTTTAAACATCGTCGTCGCTATTATGGGTGATCAATAGATAAATATACTTCAGTGATAGCAATAAAATAAATGATAGATGTTGCATGTATTAATTTGTAGAAATAAAAACTTGTTTTGGCAGAATCTCATAGAATATTTAAAGCTCTTAATAAGTGATGATTTTTTATTATTTGTGTGAATGAATAAATCTTCTTAATTAAACCAATATTTTGTTTGGTTATCACTAGATGGCGTCGGAATTTTCATTCCATATTTAAATTAAATCAAAGGAAGGCTCCGGCATTTTATTCCAATATTACATGTTATGTAATACGAAACTATCTGAACTTTACACTGGAACTGGCTACACGATTAGAAGGGTCAAATAAAGCCGTTGTCTTTACACGAATTGCTGACAAGAGACGAATCAGTAAAACTTTCCGTGTGCATCATGTAGATAATAAATGTATTATGTAGATAAGACAATTATGACGGACTGATCTGACGCACTATTCTCATACTTTTAGTTCGTACCAAAAACGTTCAAATTCAAGTCACAATCTCATCTTTGCGATAATCAATGTCATAAACATGTCAAAAGTTTAGTTGTTTGTTGCCTTTTTGAGGCAGATTAGAATTCTAACGTTCTTAAAAATTGCTTCTCTATGTCCACTACTAAACAAAGTTTCTCGATTAAATTGAACACTGTAGAAAAAGGGTTTAAAAGAGTTCCAACACTAAAGTTATCGTTAAGGCAATTTCTAGTTGCAACTGGTTTAACTTGTTTTCTGCACTAAAAATAGTCGTTCGCACTTCGACACTAGATTAACTGTAGTCCAACAAGACTTGTTTTTGTTATAAATAATTTTCCTAAACTATCAACAACCGTCTACGATGAACTTGAATTTGTAAAGGTTAACTGTAATTTGTATAGGTTTGAGTTTAATGCTTTTTAATTTACATAACATCACAAAAAAATACTGTTATAGGCAGAGGTGTAAGTACCTTCATTCACATTTCCCCAGTTAGGCTAAAGAACCATGTAATAGATGGCGAACCTATTGACATAGACCGGGCATAAATCCAGTCTAGCGAGAAATTCTATTTATAATTTACTTTCAGTATTATTGTCACGTCTTGTAAATAGAGCAATGATGGCCAAGTGAGCAGAGGTGGCCCAGTGAGCAATGGTGGCCCAATGAGCAGTGATGGCCCAGTGAGCAGTGATGGCCCAGTGAGCAGTGATGGCCCAGTGAGCAGTAGTGCCCCAGTGCTATCGGCCCCTTACGACTTGCAGTTCGTGAGTATCCCACCACCCAGGCAGACACTTTACTTTGTGTATTTAATTTCATCACCACTGCTCTCAAAACGGTGAAGGAAAACATTGTGAGAAAACGGGCATGTCTTAGAACCAATAATTCGAAGATATGGAACATCTACCAACCCGCACTGGGCCCGCGTGGTAGATTACAGTCCACTCCCTCTTGAAGAGAGGAGGCCTGTGTCCCAGTAGTGGGAACATTATAGGCTGATTATGCTATGATGTTTATGCTTGTAAATAGATCACGTTATTAGAAGGTTAAGAGTTTTGGGAAACGAGACTACTATTGTTTTGTCTCATTTTTGTAACGCAGCCAACAGAATGTATTTTGACATTGGCATTTACAGCGGTTTCCAATTTCTGTAACTGACTCATCTATCTTTGGGCGAACCTGCCATTTTGTAGTTATAATTTGTCTCTTTGCTATGATCACTGTATTTTCAGTCGAAATACGTCCGCTGCTGGACATAGGCCTCCTCCAGCACCGCCACTTCGACCGGTTCTGTGCTTCTTGTATCCAGCAGATTCCTGCGGCCTTCACAAGGTTATCGGTCCACCTTGTGGGGGGCCTTCCAACGCTACGTCTTCTGGTATGCGGCCCCATCAGCCATCTACTGAAACTATGTAACTACAGAAAAATCGATCGCAAAAAAACTATTTTATAAAAAAATGCGTTATGCTTTTAAACTTTTAAGCGCTTCCTTCACTGGTTGATTGGTTCTTTGCTGGCCATCTCATTTTAACAGCGAGCTTATTATATTAAGTTTTAACCGAATTCCTAAAACAATTCGATTCTCAATTCATCTGTATATATTTTTTATGTATGTTCATCGATATTTTCGTCAATTGGGAACAGATTTTGAAAATATATTTTTTCATTTGACAGAGGAAATTTGTGCGGTGGTCCCATATAAATTTGATAAAATTTGCTTGGCTAGTTTTTGCGTTAGTTTCAATAATATGTATTTTTTCCATTTAGTGTATGTTGATGATGTTATAATAAGTTCCTGTCACTGTTATTTACATAAAGGATACCACAACAAAAAAAAGGAAAAACAATAAGAAATTCAAAAAATCAATCAATAATCAATTTGATCATTTTTTCACCATGTTCTGTATGCATATTTGCAAAATAAACGGCTTACTTACTTATTTAAAAACTATTTAACATAAAAAAACGACTTCCAAAATACACTACTAATGAAAAATCACTCTAATTTCGGAAGTCGGTGGCAAAAAGCTAAAATAAAAAACCATAGACACCAACTTCCAAAATTAAAAGTGTAGTATTTTTTTTTGGAAATCGCTTTTTATTTTTACCCTTTCGGTTTCCATTGACAGCTTGTGAACTGTACCTTTTGCTTTTGTCTGTAGACTAAAGTAAAATAATTTAGTTACCTCTTACTTACCGAAATATTACTAAATAGGGTCCCATACATCACGATGAAAGCTCTGGGATGCTGCTCAAGTATGACATTAGGAGACTTGACAGCCCAGATTATGACAGCCGCTGTCATTACAAACATCGACCATATTGGCTTGGCCGCTTCTAGGATTGGATATCTCTTGCCAGTACGGTCTTTGTAGGACCTGAAATAATGAAATTAAAGTAATAACGACCATATATTTCGACTCTCATTAATTTTTCTTGTAAGTAGATCATCATCATCATTTCAGCCGAAACACGTCCACTATTGGACATAGGCCTCCCCCAAGCACCGCCACTTCGACCGAGCGGATTCCTGCGGCCTTCACAAGGTCATCATCCACCTCGTGCGAGGCCTTCCAACGCTTCGTCTTCCGGTATGCGGTCGCCACTCCAGAACCTTTCAGAACCACTCCAGAACTTTCGGCCCCATCGGCCCTCAGTTCTACGAGCAATGTGCCCTACCCACTGAAACTTAAGTTTGGCAATTCCTTTCGATTTTTGTTAGTAGATACATACACTTAAACCCCCTTATTATTATAAACTTGGGGTAAAGTTACACCAGGGAGTAATGTCCATTTAATCATGAATGTTTCGTGGTTTAAGATTGGCGTATTTACTCTACGTTTGTAAAGGTACTAAGGTCCTTAGCATTAATACCTATATAGACGTGTATACGTTATTATGTTTAGCTCAGCTAGAGGACTAAAAATAGTAAACACAGATAAAAAAAAATGCGCAGTAAAATTCCAGCCAGTATTAACTTCGGATTAACCATACATAATCTCCTTCATCTACAAGGTTTAAGTTAGGCATAACTTACTCCGAGATTATCTATAATTAAGGGGGTCAGAAAAATATAGCAAATATCTGACCACCACAAATGTAAAGGTGAAGCAAAGTTGTTGCAAATACTCACAAATATACATTATAAACTGCAACAGGGTAGGTAGTAACGATCCCCATGCCATGGATGACAATTTCTAACATCTGGGTGAACGTGACGTCACGGAAAATGTAGTGCTTGTAGTACCCTGGCCCGTACACCCCGGCCCCTAGGAACAGGACTGAAGCCACCTAGAAAGGGACAGAAGTAGATAGATTACTCGTTCTTTCGTGGTATAAGAGATAGATCGTGAGGTGTAGGCGCTAGGATACGCCACTGACATCTATAGAGTGGGTGGAGTTTTGCTTCATCGCGAGATCAACATGGAGTAAATAAATCAAGCCAAAATTAGACCGTTGTTATATAATTTATTTTCCAGTTGATAAAAAAGTACAAGGCTTAACACGTTCAGTGCGGGGATCCCTCGCGGAGGGCTCATTTAAAATGTAAGTTTTTCTTAGTGAATACAGCATTATAAACTGAAAATAAAACCTTTTTATTTATTAATACATTTTAACAAGATTTATTAGTATATCCGTTGGTTTTAAAATCCAAACATTCTTATTTAAAAAAAATTGTGTCAGATCAGTATTTTAGGGTTGAAAACCATTTTCATGGTTACAAATATTCACTAAACATTTTAAAGGTTGGGCACCCCTCTCGGGATCATAGCGAGTTATTATACTTTTCTTAATTTTTATTTTCTTTACTATTTCATGTCCCCCCAACCCACTAGTATATGAAAAAACCCCCACAGATACGTATAACGAAGACCCCCTGAAAACACAATTTTACTTCGTTTTATAACACGGTTTTAAACCTAATGCCGTTGACCGTCCGCAATGGTTATCTTTAGCGCAAACTTAATGCCAGGAACCCTCCCGGTGGGTTCACTTCCAATATATATGGCGGAGCTCTATTAAAACTGGGTGGAGTCGAAAGTATTAATTGGCTGCAGTCCGTAATCTTTCACCATTTTTTTTGTAGTAAAAATGTCAGATACATTTACTTTTTTTGCAATAAGCTAAATTAAATGGTTTTATTATGAGTAAATCGCCTATCCTGAAACTATATCTATAAATTAGTTCTCGTAGACCTGTTAAACGAAAATCTACTCACCCACATACTCAGATCGTAGCTCCACGGCAGATACAAAGTCCCCGTGTTGTACTTCTCACAGTGACTTACGTAGAAATTCATCACAATACTTAATATTATGAGAAAGCCCCTGAAAAATAAAACTTTGAAAGCAATAGGTATGTATCTAGTATAATCAGCCAATAATGTTCCCACTGCTGGCAAACAGGCCTCCTCTCTGTGAGATGAGGTGGGCTGTAATCTACGACGCGGGCCCAGTGCCGGCTGATAGATGCCACCACACACGTCTTCGATTTTTTGGTTCTAGGACATGTCTAGGAGTTGGTTCTAGGAGTTGTGATGAAATAATTTACACAAAGTAAAGTGCCTGTCTAGGTTCGAACCTACGACTGACTCGTAAGTCGCGGCCGTTACCACTGGGCCGCCATTACTCTCTATGTACTTAGCGACCAATCTACGGTCGCTAAGTACATCTCTATGATTTTTCATGTCTACGTGGTATTCTAACTTAAAATCTCTACAAAATTTTAAATGAAGTTACCCTGCCTTGCGTCGTCCCTCAGTGTAACTAACTGGCTTTCAAAATAATTGATGAATATTGATGCGGTTTTAATTATATTTCAATACTCAATACTCAATTTTTTATTGCATTCCATATGTATTACATAGATGGTATAATAAGTAAGAGAGCAATATGGACCCTGTCGGCCACAGCAAAATAAGGAGAGAGGAAGAAGGCTAAGCAGTAACCGCATGCCGCCGCCGCCGTATTTCCGATTACTTTTGCAGTTAAGTTTAGAACTACGCCTTATTCGTGATTAATCGCCGGGAAAGGATTTTTTTTTTAACCCACGATACAAATAGGTATTGCTTTTAAGTTTGAAGTCTTCGTTTGTCTGTGGCACCGTAGCCCCCAAACGGATGAACCGATTACAATGCAGATTGTTTTGTGGGTTGGTAATAATTGATTCAAGTTTTACCTGAAACATGACACGGAGAACACCGGATCCCTTCCGTAGACGGATATAAGAGAGTAGGGAATAAGGAACACGATGTAGGAGTCCAGTCCGTGGTCGAACAGCTCGCCTAAGGGTCCAGAGACGCCTATACGACGAGCTTGCTTGCCATCCAGGCCGTCTGGAAATAATTCATACTAACATTAATATGAAGGGACCTGTAGCTACTGTATCTTGAGTACAAAATGTTATGTTCAAAGCTGGTTGGTACCAAAGTGTTGTTTTTTGTCATTGAAATACGAATATATTTTGGCGCGTGGTCAAAATCGGTAATAACCACCAACGCGGCTAGCGGTAGGAGATGACTGGTAGAAATCGTCACGTAAGGAAAAAACGTTATGCTGCCTCCATGCGACTTTCTGTCTCTTTCTATAATATACGAGTGCGTGTGTCCGTGCAAGTATCAGTATGAGGTTCAGTTGAAAACCAGCGTCAGGCACTAGTTGTCTGGCATTTATGCTGAACGGGGCCTATTTGGCGCAGCCGTGGGGCACACAATACCTTTTCCAAAGCTTTTTCTGTTCATTGTTTTTATGTGAATATTGTGTGCCTTAACCTGGGTCAAATAAATATATTTTCTTTCTTTCTATCGCGTAAGGAACTTCCTTCCTGACGGGGGTCCTCCAGCCGCACAGGTTTTTTAAGCTATTGCATAGCTTTTATCGGAGACTCTGAGCGCGGCGACCGAATGTAGAAATTCCGTAACGAAAAAAAAAACCTGACGCGAAAGTTTGTGAGGATGGATGGATGGATGTTTGTTACTCTTTCACGCAAAAACTACCGAACGGATTTTAATGAAACTTTACAGTAATGTGGCTTGTATATCAGAATAACACATAGGCTACAATTTATAAAGATTTTATGTGATTTAGCCATAATATAACGATAAGTATCCAGTAAGTCGGAAAAAATCCTGCCCTCTGAGATCTATCTTTGCGTGCGCTGCCTAAACCGCTGGAGTTACATGAAAAGAATGTATTGTGGGGTTGTTTGTCTTAAAGAGTTCTAAATAAAAGTCCGCGACAGCATATATCTACCTTTTATGTGGAAGCCATTATAGCCAAAATAGTGAGCTATAAATACATTTAAATTGAATACTTTTTTTAAGTTGCATATTTTAGAGTATTTAGTTAATTCGTATCAAAATAAATACCTTCATCGCTTTCGGTATTTAATGTAGATAAAATTTGTCTTTTACACTAAGTAATTTGGACTAATATTTTAAAAGTTAGAACGGTAAGAATGACCTGCGATGAGTCGACGGCGTAAACTTAAGGCGCTGTGAATAGTCAAAATAGGCTTCACTAAAACAGTTTTTTAGCCAAATGTATACATTTTAGAGCAACAAAAAAAAATTATGTTAATCTTGATCATATTTATGGGTGGACCATTGTGTTCAAAACATAATTTCGGTAAATTTTCTTGATAGAAAAAAATCATAAAATAATCATTCAAATTGAAATTCTAGCAATTGTAATTGTATTATTTATGAACAAATCTTGATAAAATTAATAACAGTGATGTAATAAATAATAAGAAGGGGAACTGTTGTTTTTATTTATCGATTGAAATAAGATATTTGTAAGGATTATTATAAATTAATGATAAATAACCCGAACGAGTCGAACGAAACGTCGCATCATCGCGGCGTCTGTTCGCGTCTCTTTCATTTCTACGCCGAGCGACAGTGACTGCTGAGGCGCGCTGCTTGATGGACCTGTGCAATTTTGTTCCCGCCGCCCAGAAATCATTTACGTATCTGTTTGTTGTTGAAGGCTGTTTATTACATTTTATTTTGTGATTCGTTTTTTCTAAGTTGTTGTAAATTTTTGTTTAGTTTCGGTTTTAGTCATAAGTTGTGTAAATAATCAATTTGTCTTTTTCTAAGTTGTGATTGGTAAAAAATTTTGTTCGATTTCGGTTTTAGTCTGTTGTGTAAATAAATAATCAGTGTGTGTAGTGTGTAAAAAATGGCCAACAAAAAAAATAAACGGAGGGCAATAAAGAGATCTTATTCGATGAAACAAAAACATATGATGGAAGTTGTAAAGTAAGTACCTATCTTTTTTTATTTGTGTAGATTTATTTATAGGTGCGTAATTTCGACATAGTTGCCTATAGCTCGATTGGTCTAGCGGGCTCGTGCATCGGAAAAGTCCCTAGAACAGTCACAAACCCCAAGTTCAAACCCAACAAAAGTTATAGGTATTGTTGTTACAACATTTTTCATTTCTTTATTTGAAATAATTATTTTTTATATTATTATTTTACTATTTGTTGATTTCCTTGTTAGAAAAATGATTTTCTGTAATTTTTATTTTTGTAGATTTCCTTATTTTTGAAACAATTACATATATATATATTTTTAAGCTATTGCATAGCTTTTATCGGAGACTCTGAGCGCGGCGACCGAATGTAGAAATTCCGTAACGAAAAAAAAAACCTGACGCGAAAGTTTGTGAGGATGGATGGATGGATGTTTGTTACTCTTTCACGCAAAAACTACCGAACGGATTTTAATGAAACTTTACAGTAATGTGGCTTATATATCAGAATAACACATAGGCTACAATTTATAAAGATTTTATGTGATTTAGCCATAATATAACGATAAGTATCCAGTAAGTCGGAAAAAATCCTGCCCTCTGAGATCTATCTTTGCGTGCGCTGCCTAAACCGCTGGAGTTACATGAAAAGAATGTATTGTGGGGTTGTTTGTCTTAAAGAGTTCTAAATAAAAGTCCGCGACAGCATATATCTACCTTTTATGTGGAAGCCATTATAGCCAAAATAGTGAGCTATAAATACATTTAAATTGAATACTTTTTTTAAGTTGCATATTTTAGAGTATTTAGTTAATTCGTATCAAAATAAATACCTTCATCGCTTTCGGTATTTAATGTAGATAAAATTTGTCTTTTACACTAAGTAATTTGGACTAATATTTTAAAAGTTAGAACGATAAGAATGACCTGCGATGAGTCGACGGCGGGCGCGCAGAACGAGGGTGGAGGGGCGGGATAGGCAATGACGCGCGATCGCCGAGTGCGCGACCCGAACGCGGGCAGACGCGTGAGGGCAGACGTCATTGACGGTTGTGTAAATTCTGCGGGGGGTATAGGGGTATTTTTTAAAAAAAATATTTTAAATCAACAATATTATCTTCTTATTTTTGAATATATGCTATGCAATAGCTTTTTTTCTTTTCATACAATTTCTGTGACAATTGTTTCACAAATGCTACAATTAATGTTTACCAACAACACCCACCCTGTTAATGTTATTCAGGCGCCAGAAGATAACGAAAGGAATAATTAATTAAAGAAAGAAAGAAAGAAGAAAGAAAGAAAGAAAGAAGGAAAGAAAGAGAAAAACAAAGAGAGAAAGAAGGCAAGAAGGAAAGAAAGAAAGAAAGAAAAAAAGAGAAAAAACAGAAAGAAGGAAAGAAAGAAAGATAAAAAGAGAGAAAGAAGGAAAGAAAGAGTGAAAGAGAAAAGGAGAGAAAGAAGGAAAGAATGCAAGAAAATACATTTATTTAGCACAGACTAAAATCCTTGTAGCACACTAGTTACGTTTATCTTGGACGTAACTATAGTGTAAGAAAACATCGTGACGAAAATAAGCCTTAATTTGAAATCACCAACTCGCATCAGGCTTTACCCTGGACCGGAACAGTCACCGGCTATAATAAGATATCACCACTGAAGGAAGGCACCTGATGTATGTAGAGGTACCTCTTTCTATTCGTCTACTATAAAAGTATGTTGTACATCATACAGTGTCCTTGAGCTTGGAATCAATCGTCAGTTGTGTGACATCGAGTCAGGGTTGGATTACGGTTAATTAATTTGTTCCCCATCGGGATAAACGTATGTAAGTAGGTACAGTTAACGACAAAAGTCGATTCAGATCATCTAACTAAATTGATACAAAATGTTTCAATTCTTTATTTTCAGCATGTTATAGCACAATTTTATATCAAAAAAGATTTAAATAATTTAATTTATTTTCAAATTTTTTAATTTCAAAGATTAAAAAAATCGGCTTTTGTTGCTGACCATACTTCTGCTCGGTATCTACTATAAGTATTCGTATCAGTTGCCTTCCTTCGGGAATAGTTTCGAGTTAAGGATTTCAGAAATTGTAGGTGTTTTGGTGGGAAAATAGAAAAAGAAATATTCGTAGTAAAATTGCTACGGCGTAGACTGATCGAGGAGTTATTATATTGTTTGGAAAGATTCGATTTCGTGCCGTCCTCTTGAAGATCATCATCATCTTCAGCCTACAGTAGTCCACTGCTGGACATGGAATATGCTGGCACGCAGGTTCCCTCGCTGCAGTAAACAGATAAAGATTACAGTTTTCAAAGCTTACTGCCAAACTTTTTACACGAGTAGCCTGTGGGTCAGCAGTACTCAAAGGTCGATCAATGCCTTGCGTGTCCAGTATTATCATGGATTCAGGATGCTGCTAGTGCTGCCCCGCTTTTGTAGCGCTTCGGGTATGTTTGTGGAGGCTTGGGTTGACTTTCATGCTAGAATGCGCAAACGAATCGCCTCCCTACTCTAAGCAGAGTGCGGGGCAGCACTAGCAGTATCCTTCAAGTTATTGCTGAGAAGTATGATTCGGTATTCATGAAGGCTGTCGTTGGGATGCTGGTCAGATAGCGTAGCAATCTATGATGAACTCGAGCGAGAGGTTTCATGACTACTCTCTTTTTATGTACCTACCTTTTTGTAATATGTCTGTACCTACTAACATAGTTTGTAAGATAATTTTTGTGACTAACAATAATTGTTAGACACAAAAAAAATCGCAGGTTTGTGAGAATAGCGACGGAACTAAAAATGATTAATTTTAGAGAGTTTCTCTGTTCCCGATAAAATATCAAAGATTTATGATCGTTTGGCATACAGTATTCAATTTGACAGAATTTTGAATTACGTCGATATTCTTGCAAACCAGCGAATTATGGACTTTGTCTGAATAAATAAATAAATAATAATAATTATAATAGTACTCTCCTATTGCACGCCATTCAGCTCGATTCTTGGCAACTCTCATCCAACTGCTACCAGCCACCCTACGAAGATCATCGCTCCACCTAGCCTGAGGGCGTCCCACCTTACGTTTGCCGATTCGCGGTCTCCACTCAAGAACTCGTCTACCCCAACGGTCATCGGTTCTACGGCTAATATGGCCGACCCATTGTCACTTCAGCTTGCTTGAAGATGCATGGGATCAAATCAATCGAATTTCTGTGATCTTCAATAGAGTATTTTATATAAAATACTTTAATAGGTAAAGAAAACTTACTACTTCTTATCAAATAGTTACGGTAGATCGATTGATCTCTACGAGGTAAAGTACTGCAGATTAGATCTACCCTTCTTCATGAAATGGGCTATACAGGATGGCATCGACGCGAAAACTGATACCATGGATTCAGTACACACGGCTAAAACTAGAAATGTATAGCTTGATGTGTAATAAGCTAAACATTTCCAGTTTTTGCTGATCTCGCATTATACAGGTTGGGTATTTTTTATTTTATTTTAAGCAGTAAAGCTAAATCTTCAACTTTTTGCACAAAATTCTAAATATGCCAATTGCCTAATACCATAAAAGCTCGTACAGACCAGCGCGACGCGACGCCGCGCCGCGACACGAACAATACAATTTCTAAGAAAACTTGACGGTATAACAATAACCGGTGTCGCGTCGCGCTGGTCTGCACGAAGCTTATTACGTATTTCTGGAGTTGTCGATTCGACAACAAATAAATTAACTTCGTGCGAATCGCCTCAACAATAGTTATATTATTTAAAAGTGTCAATTTGTGCCAATCAACCAATAAGCCGTAGATTGGTATCTGAAATGATTTTTTAGGAAAAAAAACAACACAGATTTGAGTGGATTTGTCCTGTCTTCTGGACCAACTAAGGTGTATAGTTATCACTAGAGATCGGATATTCGGATGCATACTAAACATGCATGCATGCATGCTTTACTTAAAGTTAATTTTTAGCTAACAAATGGAATTGGCTTCTTAATACATTTTTTTCTTAATATAAATCCCGGAATTCAATAAAATCCGGGAATGCACAACTAATCGAATACATGGTATGGAAACGACTAATCAGCCCTCTTATGAAGGTTACTTTTGCGGTGTTAATATACCTACTGTAATTTTTTTACGAATCTCAATGTACCCAGTTGTTTGTCGCTATGTGCTATGCCAATTTGGCAACCTGCTTTACAACATTAGCTAAAATTTCTATAGTCTAAAATTATAAAATTTACCAATTCCGGAATCGCGAGATTTTTGCCATCGATACAAAAGTGCATTCCATATTAGCCAACACCTGAACGTAAGTAAATATACATTCGATTCTCTAATCAGAACTCTAAATTTGTCAATCCCGGAATCCCGGGATTTTTACGATACAAAAATGCTTTCCATAATAGCCAACACCTCAACTTTAGGTAAATATGCATCCGAATATCCGTTCTCTAGTTATCACTTACCTAAATTATAAGCCAGAAAGATCAGCACCCCGCAAAACGTGAAAGCCCAGTTAGGTATATCACATTCATAGCCCATGTGCCCTGGCCGGCCCCCTGCGGCATAGAAGTCGTAATCATACGCGGTTAGGACCAAGACGGCTACCACCATGCAGAGGAAACCAGCGAAGGTTATTGAATTAGGGGCTATTGATTTTGGGATCACCTGAAAAAGACAAAAAAAGGAAAAATTTGTAGTCACTCCTGGTTTGTTCGTCACTGACTGCAGTCATACTCAGTTTGGTAGGACTTCAGTAATTTGATCCCAAGAAACCGATTATAACAGAAAAACAAAAGTGCACGTCATAATACTCATGTGATCGTATAAAGAAAAAACTTCTTTGAATAAAAGAGCCATTTTCAATAGGGCTCCTAACACGAAAGAAAAGAATCTATTAAAAAAAAACCGGCCAAGTGCGTGTCGGACCACGTACAATGAAGGGTGCCGTAGTTGGGATGAATTTATCCCAAGAACTTAACATTGTAGTTGAAAAACTCTGATAGTTTTCCTTTTAATTTCGTTATATTTACTACTACCGTGATTTTTTTTAAATTTCCAAAACCAACCATTTAGCTGGCAGGGGACACACTTGACTCTAACAAAAAAATTCAGTTAAAAGCTTAATATTTTGCAATCGGATCCCTGAATCCAAAAATGGTTATGACAAACTCACATTATTTTTGAACGACCTTTCTAACGATACCCACAACATGGAGCAGATGAGAAAAAAAAAACATTCCCACTTTATGTGTAGGGGAGGTACCCTAAAAAGATTGATTTTATTTTACGACTTTGTCGGCATGATTAATATGTATACCCATGCCATATTACAGCTTTCTAGTACTAACCCTCTCTGAGCTAAGCCGCGGACAGACAGACGGACATGGCGAAACTATAAGGGTTCCTTGTTTACTACGGAACCCTAAAAATGACTCAATTAATTGTTTTTTTAGCAAGCTATAATGTTTTCAGGTTTCACATTTGATTGTCCGGAAAACATTTAAAACTATTTTGATTTTTTTTTCATTTCTGCTGCATTAAATCAATTTTTTAAAAGTACAGAATTACGAGTAATCTCCATTAAATTATCTATACAATGTTATATAAATTAAGAAGGTTCTGTGTACTACAGGAGTGTAACAATAAAAGCAGAAAGGAGGCAAAACAAATTTTTCGATCGTAAAGCACTCTGTAATGCACATTATGAGTCGTGCAAAATCCCCAATTTTTTATGGTTTCGGGCAAAACAATGATTTCAGAGTACAGAACGTGAAAATTCCATTTGAAAAATTCGAAAATGGAACCAAATTCATTGCGTTCAGTCTCCCATGAAAAGTTAAAAGTATTTTCAATTAGTTAAAGAATATTGTATCTTCAGCTGGGGAGTTTGTTGCGCAACTTCTTCTTCCCAGCTAACGCACTAGGAAGTGGTGAAGGGTGGGCGTTTTGGGGGACTGTCTTACGTAATTTTGACGTTCGAAAAGTGCTGATTCTCAGCCTAGTTTGAATAAATGACTTATGATTTTTTGAATTTTGTATTAAACTTACTTTGACAATAGTGTTCCATGTCGGATGCATCACATAATTGCTGAGTGGGCTTGTATCTACGGCACTGTACTGAAAAATACAAAAATACAAATAAAATAACTGTTGTTGTTACAGAACGTAGACAAGTGGTTTCCAAACTATGGGTCGCGACCCACTTGTCTTGAAAAATAGATTTTGCATATAGTTATGCGTATAGTTTTCTCCATGACAGCCAAGATGTGAGTCCCGAATTTGGAAGTTTTTGTTAGGTGGGTCGCGGTCAAGTCAATTTTGGGAACCACTGACGTAGACAATACAAGAATCTATGAAGGGGTAGGCAGAGGTACACACAGTCTATTAGGGGTGATTAAAAATAAAAAAAATAATGTTAGAAGTTCAATAACATTAAGGGCAAGGGGACATTATATTCAGACTCTATGAGAACTTCGTTTTGTTGTTACCCAACAACGTATTCGACTCCGGGACTAGACCAACGCCAACGAGGTAGATAGAATTTATATTGTAAGAAGTAATCTATGAATAAACATTATATCACGCCTGTATTCGAAGGGTTGGGCAGAGGTGTATCTATAATTACAACCACATTTCGCCAGTTATGGCACTGTTAAAGGCAGAGGTGTACCTTCACCCATATTTCCCCATTTAGGCTTAAGAACCAAGTAATAGAGGGCGAGCCTATTGACATCAACAGGGCATAAATCCAGACTCCGGGCTGCTACTGAGAAATTCTAAATGATAAATAAAAAACAAGAAATAAAAATGAAATAATAATAAAGTAATAAATAAATAATAATTAATAAATATTAATGAATAAATAATAGATAAATTAATTCTTTATTGCCATTGACAGGTTACAGAAAAAAAGAAAAATTTTAGACTCCTGGCGCCAGAGCTAAGTACCATCGAAGAAGTATATCTAACCACCGCGTACCGTAAGGACTAGTCTTGCTTGCAGCGCTCGTTGGCTATAGACCCGGGTCGGTAACAGATGTGGTCATCGTGTTCACGGGATTTTGTTTTCAAACTGGTTAGATATGAACTTCTTTGATGGTACCTGTATTTCAGGAGCCAGTGACTTCTTCCATTTAGCAAGTATATGCAGCAAAAGGTGATAAATTTATCTTACTTAGAATTAAATAAAAAAATAGAATTAGTAAAATTAATTTGAATGAAAGCAATTAAAATACTGTCAGATGGAAAACTCAATAACACTGCCCGATCCGGGAATTGAAATGCTCAGCAGTAACGCCTGCGACCACTAGGCCAAAAAACAGTCTATAAACGCCTATGAATGAAAGCAACTTAAAAAAAGAATATGCTTACCTTATATTTATTAAATCCTCTCAAATGCTCCTTAGTCAAATACTTATATTCAAACATTTTGAACACAGCCACTTGTCAAATATTTCTGAGAATAATGAAACAAATGTACAAAATTAATGAAGGTCTTTGAATGAGGTAATAATAAGGTAAAATGAACAATAGAATTTAAATAAGTAACTTAATATTTTTACGTAAGATGCCAAGAAACTGTTAATTTAACTAAGTACCTAAAGTACAACAAAAACGTGGGAATGAAATAATAACATTTGTGCTAAACGTTGCTTTCAAATAAGTCTATTGTTGTAAATCATCATTAGAAACGTTTTTTTACCTAGTGGTATTATTAGAATTTGTTTTTAAATGTTTCTTTTAAAGTTAAGGGGGATGAGCTTAAGATAGCGCGCGAAATTCATTAAAATTTTCTTACGCCATTTGTAATTTGCAGGTCAGTGTCCGGTTGTATCTTGATTAAAATATGATTCGCGTCCGCAACAAATATGGCTTTACAGAATTATAATCATTAGAATCAGCAAAATTTGAATTTCGTGAATTACCCTGACGCTTTCGCCTTAAGTAATGAATGATTAACGTCTGCTTAGCCATACATTTTTGACATTTAAAGGTCTCTTAACTTTAAGCAACGTTTATAAATAAGTGGCAAATAACAATGCTGTGAAATGTACATCACAATTCGTCACAGATGAAGAAAACTATCGTAAAACCTAAGTACAAGATATGAAGATGCGTATTATATAAACAAACACAATGTAAACTATAGCTATAAGAAAAAAAGAAAAAATGATAATTATAATTTATGCTAAGATTTTTTTTTACAAAAACTTACACGACTTTCAAAAAGAACACTATAAAGTAAAAAGGACTTAAATTTCTGAAGTCGGTGTCTTTGCTTTAGAATTTTCGTTTTTTGCCACCGACTTCCGAAATAAAAGCTACCTATTTCACTTTGTAGTGTTTTTTTTGGAGAGAGATACATATAAAATAGAATTCCAGCCTGGCTGAAACGGAAACCGCTGTCTGGCAACCTGTGTGACTCCCGTATGCCGATTAAAGTCAAGTCTAACGTATACAAAAGGGGACTAAGACCAGCCTTACTATGGATCTGAGTGCGGGTCGATGAGGAAGACGGATGAACACAAAATTCACACTAAAGAGCATGATCAGAATGATAGATAAATCCTAGTTCTATCATTACAACTTACTAAACAAAATTCTTCTCACAGAAACTGCAACTTATTGAAACTATCACACACAGTATTAAAAAAAAATCACATATCATCAACGATTTATTTATACGGCAGCTGAATATTACGATTATTACCTAAAACATGGTCTGTGGTAAGCCGGTAACTGTTTTCAATACTGATAACTTATTTACAAAAATTGTTGACGATATCGACATCGCGTCGTAATCGGCGAAGTCGTGGGACACAGATTATATTATTTACATAACGATACAGATTCGAAGGTCTTATGAGCATGGCATTTTTCGGCCAGTGTGCATTGAGCCTGCCTGCTTCTTGATCCTATGGCCAATTCTATATTTGTTTCCGATTCTATTATTTTTTACTCTATGCCTTAAAAAACGTTCAAATTGACGTCGCAATGTCATCCTAGCGACAATCAATGTCAAAAAGTTGTCAAAAATGTAAGAATAAGGTTTATTTGACAGATTAGAATGCGACAAGTTTAAAAATACAGGAGTTGCTGGATTGCGGAAGGAATTCGTGCATGGACAATACCAAGGGTTGGACATTTCATCTCCCCGCGGTGGCTCGGATCACCTTTACGAATGTTGAAGTTGCATGAATGAAAACTGAATAAGATATCTATGACTTCTTTCCCTTCATCCGCCGCCATTCTTATATCAGCCATGCTATTCTGTAACCATCTCACCGTGAAAACTTGGGTGAAGTGAGCTGTCAATGGTCTCAATCCCTGTGGAATGACAGCTCACTCCACGCTCACTTCACCTAAGTTTTCACGGTGAGATGGTTACAGAATAGCACTGCAGCTTAAAAGATGGACGCTCATCGGCTAGCGTCGCAGTCTATTAAGGTATGCGCTGCATTATTCTTACTGTAGTCGACCTAGAAATTAAACAGCGTTTTATTACGCGGATCAGTATAAAATCGTCAGACTAAACCTTCGGATTTCTCAGGGTAGCAAAAAACCACCAATTTCAACTGATGCGTATTCAGGCCAGTCGTTTAAAACATCGTAGGCCGTAAAAAATTGCACTACACTGTATTTTTGTGATATTGTTAGGATATTTACTTATTTATTCAGAAAGTCCATATAATTGTTAGTCACAATATATTACAAACTACATTAGTACAGTCATATTACAAAAAGGTAGGTACATAAAAAGTGAGTAGTCATGAAACCTCTCGCTCGAGTTCAAGATAGATTGCTACGCTATCTGGCCAGAATCCGAACGAAAGCCTTCATGACTGCCAAGTCACACTTCTCAGCAATTACTTGAAGGATACTGTTAGTGCTGCCCCGCACTCTGCTTAGTAGGGAGGCGGTTCGCTTGCGCATTAGGTATAGCATGGAGTCATCAATCCGAGCCTCCACAAAAATACCCGAAGCGCTACCAAAGCGGGGCAGCCCTAGTAGCATCCTGAATGCATTATTATACTGGACACGCAAGGCATTGATCGACCTTTGAGTACTGCTGACCCACAGGCTACTCGTGTAAAAAGTTTGGCAGTAAGCTTTAAAAAGTGTAATCTTTACCTGTTTACTGCAGCGAGAGAACCTGCGTGCCAGCATATTATTTTTAACCGCCAATGCCCTGCGCTCCCTCTCAATGTCAACTTGGTCATCAAGATCCTCAGTGACATATTGACCTAAGTATTTGAACTGGTAGACCCGTTTTAGCTCAACACCATTCAGTTTTATGTCGGTTACACTAGGCGGACACTTGCCAGAGGCCTTGAAGACCAAGAATTCACTTTTTTTGAGTTATATAAAAGACCATTTTTATGGGAATACTTTTCACAGACCAGTAAGACCTGCCTTATTGCACTGACAGTTGGGATCGGTAGCACTATGTCAGCAAACATTATCAATTGAGCAACCGACATGCGTGCTGCTGAGCTCAGCTAGCAGGTCGTTAATGTACAGGTTAAAGAGTTTAGGGCAGGTTAAACCTCCTTGCCTCATCCCGCACTCCAATCCGTACACTTCGGAGAGGCTGTCTGCCCATCTGACATTATCGGTCTGGTTGGCGTACCAGTAGTGGAAAATCCGTTGCACCTGTGCATGCACGCCCGTTTATTTAAGTTTAGACCATAGCAAGTCATATGACACTAGATCAAAAGCCTTTGAAAGGTCGAGGAAACATGCATACACAGGTGTACGCCACTCCGTGTAGTATTGCACGGTGTGCTTGAGGCTCAGAATGGCGCTTTCAGTAGAAAGTCCGGGGCGGAACCGAAAAGTTCTGAGTCAAGCACAGCGTCCAGCACCTTAGGTACTACTGTCGCCAAAAAATTGGCCTGTAATGTATCGGATAAAACACCTGTTTTATTTTTGACACTGGGAACAATAATAGTTCGCAAGAGGTCTGGGGGCAGGTATGAATGACTCATGCATAGTGTGTAGAAATAGCCAGAACCCCTGCATACTTTCACCGTCGTGACCGGGTGACTTATCCTCTGGACATCTTCATAATTATAAATCCGACATTTAAACATTTAACTTATATACCAATAGTGTAAGACCAAGTTTGCAGCTTCGAAAGCAGTTTACTGCGTGGTGCTCGAAAAACCTCGAAATTTTCGAACTTCATTATTGTTTGGGTTATAACTTATAAAAGGTGACCGTTGAAGTCTGTGAGAAATTCCATCCATTCCATTGTTTTTTCCCTAGAGTTTTTTTCGACTATACGAGACTTTTCTTTTTCATGTGGTTGGCTGGTGTCTGAGTATTTATGCCGCCCATGGGCCTCTGAGTTGGCTTCCCATGTCGTCGAAAAATATCTCTCAGGCATGCCGGTTTCCTCACGATGTTTTCCTTCATCATTTTTGAAGCAAGTGATAATTATACAATACGCACATGAATTCGAAAAGTCAGAAGTGCGTGCCTTGGGTTGGAACTTGAGAGCTATGACTTGGCAGTCCAACGGTCACACTAGTAGGCTATCACTGCTTTTCAGACACAGACGAGTGACTCGTCTGTTTAAAAAAATATATCTGGCAGTACATTCTTATCAATATGTTTGCTATATATAGCGTATCAGTAAGTTGTGGCGAGATAAGTCTGATAGAGTATCTTTATTTATGTACCTATTTAACTCTTTATTAGTACGATTTGATACCAGGTTTGAAATTAACCTAATAATTAAAAGGTATTTTTTTTGATAGCCTACTTTTTCTTACGTGTCGACTTTGTGTTTATTAGTTGATGTACAATATCTTTTAAGTACCAAAATCTTTATTCTTTGATGCAAATGACATAATAATCGGACGAATAAAAAAAAATGCATTCTGTCTTACTTTGAGAGCGATGAAAAATGTGTCCTCTCTGTTTTTAATGTTCTCTTCTTTGTTGCAATATCTGATCTTTGACTTCTGATAAATTCTCTGACATAATAATGTAGGTAGCTTATAATAATAATATGATAAAGCTGCAGAGATTGTTTATTTTTTTGGTTGAACGCGCTAATCTCCAGACCTACAAGTCTGATTTCATTTTATTTATTTTTTTCATTTTATAGCCCATTTCTTGGAGAAGGCTATAAGCTATTAAACATCACGCTACGACCCTTAGGAGCCGAGCAAAACGAAAAAAAAACAGAAAGTACGCTAATCGAAAACGAAGTAATAGCGCGGGCGGGCGATGCGACGCGACGCGGTGTGTCGGGGGCGAAATTTCATGTGGATGAATTTGCGGGCAGATGATAGTAATAAATAATAATCCATCCTGCAATAGTCTACACCAATCGGGGGTTGTCCATGGTCCATAGCCCGGAGATATATGAAAACACTATCGATCGATCGATCAGGTTACGCTACGCTTGCCGTGATCAGTGCGTGGATGGGTAACATACCAAGCCCTCCGTGCCTCGGAAACCACGCTAAGTCGTTCGTCACGACTCTCATTCGTAGATCTTTGACAGTCGTTACAGGTCGGAATTCGGAAAGTCTTGTCAGACTTTCCGAATTCCGACCTGGAATACCGGTCTTACCCTTGGTAAGACCGGTTGTCACCGGTCTTACCAAGGGGTATCGTGTTACCCAGTAACTGGGTTGTGGAGGTCAGATAGCCAGTCGCTCCATGTAAAATACTGGTATTCAGCTGCATCCAGTTAAGACTGGAAGCCGACCCTAACATAGTTGGGGAAAGGCTAGGCAGTTTGATTACCAAAAGGATGGGCTATCGCAGTATGTAATGTGTTTTGGATATTGTACTCTCATGATAATTGTAAGTTCTCCTTGAAAAGGTCTTGGTGTAGATCTTATGGCTATTGGGCAGCAAGAAAATTCCTTAACTACGGTGCCCAAGTAGTCACCTATTTAGTTCATTAACTCCGAACTGACTGACAATTAGCAAAAGTCGTGTTAGTAGCAAAGGTTCCTCTTCAAAAGCTGTTTTCATTGGGCTTCAGGGCACAAACGTAGAGTTCGTTTCCCAATCTCCTTCCACTTTATGGAACTCTTAACACTTTCGACTCCACCCATTTTCATAGAACTCATTCGCCATGCCGCCGTACTTAATGGAAGTGAACCCTCCGGGAGGGTTGCCGACATTACGTTTGCGCTAAAGTTTGCCATTGGGGACGGTCAACAGCATTAGGTTTAAAACCGTGTAAAACACTGTAAAACGAAGTAAAATTGTGTTTGCAGGGGGTCTTGTCGCTATACGTAGTTTCCAACCTTTTAATATTTTTGTGAATATTTGTAACAACGAACAAAAAATTTAAAAAAAAAAATCCTTGGATTTAAAAACCAACGCCTAGACTAATAAATCTTTTTAAAATATACATCAGATTTTATTTTTGTTTTATTATAGGTTTATAATGCTGTATTCGCTAAGAAAAACCTACAATTATACCTGGAACCCTCCGCGAGGGCTCCCGACATCCCATATGCGACTAGGTGAACCCTCAAGGAGGGCTCCCGGCACTGAACGTGTTAAAGTACATACTGCACAGCTACCTCTGACGGTCATAATTCATGTCACAGCTCACATTCGACAAATTAACAGATGTCTATTTTTACGTGTCATATATCATACTGGCTAGAATTAATGCCAGCTACAGTGCACCAATGCATCAATTAACGTGCTGCAAAATGAGTGGGCTAATTTTTACTAACATGCCTCTCGTCTGGCTAACGTAAATTGGCGTCTGACATGTTCACACTTGGTATGCAGAATTTGAATGTGGGATAGTTTAAAAAACATTACACATAGTCTTTTCCGGTAGTTTGAGGGAAGGAGAAGAGGTTTGAGACTAGACAAACTAGATGTAATAAAACAATAAAAACGTGACTTTCAAAAAATATTTGGTACTTTAATTTCGGGAGTTGGTTGGTGTCTTTGGTTTTGTATAAATTTCGTATTTTGCCACTGACTTCCGAAATTAAAGTCACTTATAGTGTTTTTTTTTGGAAGACGGTTGTTTTTTATTTGAATAAAAGTACTTATTTTATTTTTTACTTTGTAGTGTTTTTTGGAACTGGGTTTGTTTTTGTTGTAAAAATGTTTTTATTTAACACTTTTTAGTTGTTCACACAAATTCGTATACCACTACTTGCTATGTAAACAACATTAACAGGAGTTTTGGTAGATGTTGATGATCTACCAAAACTCCTGTTAATGTTGTTTACATACACAAAGTGAAATTAAATACGTATGATTGAAGCTATTCAAAAGCTACCAAAGCAAAGTTAATAAAATTGGGATCACCGTGTGAGCTTTCTCCGCTAAATGAAAAAGAATCACGTAAATCAGCTCAGTAAACAAGGAGGAATCTATAAAAATAGGTACATAAAAAGTACCACTTTTTTTAAGTCAGTAGAAAAAAAACTTGTAGTAATGAATGCAACATAATAACCAAGTTTTAGTATAAGGATGCAAGTACTGCATACACATTGACAACCACTGATCCACAATAGGAAAAGTTAAGGATACCTTTTTCCTATTATGGATCAGTGTTGTCAAATAATAATCGTGCTCCTGTTTGCTGTAAGGAGAAGGATCTCCTTACACTAGAGCACGATTATTATTTACGTATCTGCTTTTAAACACTTCATCATAAACTCATTAACTGAAGCAATGTATCCCATTCGTGATGCTTATAGTTCGATTTTGTCCAAGACTGGGTGCAGTGACACATGTGAAAGTCGGATAAAGTACTAAGACTTCATGAGGAAATAAGAGTTCTTTCTGCATGTGCATCTGCAGCTGGTAATGTAGAACGCATGCGCTAGTTTAATTTGCACGGTTTAGGCTATTAGTGCGACTGCCAGTTAGCCGAATTACCAGACTGCTTGGCTGATGTTACTGCTTGTTCATAGTTATTGTTTAAAGCCTCTGTTATGGATACTAGTAACGAAGGAGACTTTATTGTAATGGCCTCAATTCAGAAACTAATCGCTACTGGTTGGTACCGGGAGCTCAGAAACGGGATACCAGCTTCATTTTCATCAAAATATCAGACATAATATAGCAACCAATTTTGGAGATAGCCCTCCTGAAAACATCGGTAAAGCACGGTTATTGGCTGTGTAAAGTAAACCAAAGTCGGTTGCCTTTGCGACCTCTTTAGATAATCTTAATTTTGAATCAGCTTTAGCACAATTTATTTACCGTTTGAGTCGAGTTTGTTAGAGTCATTTAATGAGACAATTTCGTACCCAAATGAAAAATGTTCGGCAACATGTTTTATATCATTCCGTCTACTTTTACCACCGACTTCTAAAACAGACAGGATACACCCTTAATTATACGAAAAGACACCCATCCCCATCCGAAATTACTCGTAATTTGGTCCGAAATAGTGGCACGCGCGCAACCCAGACATTATCGCCGAGTTTCAGATTTCAAATTACGCGCCGGTATCGGGTGGCGCCCTCCGCGTAGCTATGGCAACGCACAGGTGTTCTATCGATCTCCCGCTGATTCGTGTTCGCCTGGTACTTTGATAAAAAAGTATTGACGATTTTACCTTCTTTTTTGGGAAAAACCTTGGAAATAAAAACTTTTTAAGTTGGTGAATGAATTTCAGACTGTGTGTTTTCTTTTGTGCACACACTCTCAACAGACGAGTACATTAATCAATCATAAGACAATGAAGGACCTAGAACTGAGAATTTTGTAGGTAAGTTATTTTCTCTACAGAGAAAAAGACATTTGACTCCTTACCCATCGAGTCCACCGATCACCGAACCAATTAGTAATGCCCAAAACAATTGATTACCCATTTACCTAACGAACGATTGCATAAACAACGCAGTTATAAACGCATCCAACACTAGCACGCTCTGTAAATTCAACTAAACTAGCTAAACATTAGTTTAAATTAAAACGGTAAAGGCCGTTTCCATTTGCATTGCACGTGATCGTCTGTAACAGCGTCTAGTCGCCTCATCAAGCTGGACTGAGCGATTAATTTGGGCAACAATGTAGTCTTATGCATAAGCGGTAGCGGGTTAGGAGTTAAAAGGGTTGAAACGTAACTTTCTTCTAGATAATAATTATCTTGCTTGGTAAGTGAAGAAGGCAGTTTCTATAATTCAATAGACTTCTGTTTTGAAGATGCCTGACGATTATCCGACCAAATTCCAATAGCAGCATGGAAGTAATAAAACTAGGGCAAGCGAGACATTGCCTGCCTTAGCTCTTTTGCCTGTACTTGGCACTTCAAGACGTTGAAGTAATCCGAAGGCGTTTTGAGGAGGAGGCCCATAATCAGTGGAAATTCACAGACAGCCAGAATGATTAGCTGACCATTAGTCACCACTATATCCACATAATGACTCCATCTTCTACTTAGAAGTAAGGCCAATAAATCAATTACCCCTGTCCACATGTAACTTGTGGCATACGCCAGCCATTAGCGCGTCGGGCCGGATGGTCTGAGTCTCACACCTATTTACGCTTCCTCTTGCGTTCTGTACTCCTGGTACTCCAGTTTTATTTACGCGATACTTAATAACGGTTCCTCATTTGGTGATGACGAATATTGGCGTGATATCATCAGATGATGAGGCTGCAGTATGATCTAGATCTATGACTAGGGTAGGATTTATGGGAACTTCATTGCAATTTAAATTATTTAGGTCCTTTGATCATGAGGATCGTGCATGATCGGTTTAGTCACCAACATCGTCAAACGACACAAAATAATTTGATGACCACACAAATTGTCCTCATAAAAAGTGATTGCAATCAAAATGATTCACTTTATAGCTTTTTCCTATGTTCATATTACTTATCCTATGTTTGTTCCTATTACTGAATGTTTACCAACCTCATCCACTAGGCATTATGTTTTGCATCTTATTTTTAAAGTTGGTTCGGTTAATAATTTACCTTATATTCCTTTCTGCTTCCTAAGAGATTATTCCGCGACAAAATCTACTTAACAATGTCATGCAAATTATCAGATCAGTCTGCCACACAGTGCGCGTGCGCCTGTCATAAATTGTCGCGTAATAAATTAATTTTTAGCCACGCGGTGCATCGCGTTATTGCAGCACTAATTGATATTAAACGCAGCTCTGATGCTGTCATCGCATCGTTTTATGCCAATGTATTTTTATGTTATCCTGGTGGAAGTTCCAAAACTTCTACGCTGGATTCGTTTATTAAAAGTTTGATTAATGTAAATCAATGGATCATCAGCCTATAGTAGTCTACTGCTGGATATAGGGTTCTCTAATTACACGCCATTAACTCGTTCCACAGTAACGCTCTCATCCATCCAGCTGCTTCCAGCCCCAGCGAGGATCGCTCTACGTAGCTTGCGGGGCTTACACTACGTTTGCCGATGAAGGAAGGTGCCAATAAGGAAATAGGCAGACCAAAGAAAAAACGAGATGGAAGTAATGTGTGAAAGATGATATGGCTAGGAAGGAACTGTACATGGCGATGGAGCTGGTTGATAAGATGTATGGAAGAGAAAAAAGTAGGAACTGCTCCGAATGCAAATAAAGGAGGAAGATGACTCGTTTAGTCAAAGTTTAAAAATAAAATGACGATGTAAAAGAAACAAACACAATTAAATTGTTTTCCGTCCGCTCAGCGCAAGGTGTTGATTAATTGGAAAAGTCAACCGAGCGCTTGCTTTATTTATACAGAAAGATTTTATCTCAATTTGTTTTAAATTAATGTCGTTAAGTGGGTATAAACTGTATGCTAAAATTAATAAGTTATTTTTAAGTCAAACATGACGTATACGAAGTTAGGTAAGTTAAATGTTTTTTTGCAAAATTAAACGATTTTATTTGTGTGGTGTATCTCATTGGACTCATCAGTATTCTCCTGCCCTGATCCCAATTTATTTGGAGTCAGCCCATCATCTCTTTTCTTTCATACTTCTCTATTACTCGTCATCTCGGTAGTCACCCCTTTTCTAGGGCCGACCACCTTTCACACAGTCCATCCATCATTCCTTTGGTCTTCCCCTACTCTTATAGTGATCGACATTCATACTCAAAACTTTCCTCACGACATTTTCCTCATTCTTCCGCATCACATACCCATACAACCGATTTCCACACAACTTTTCAGTCATCGCTGCCACTTTCAGACTTCCTCTTATGTACTCATTTCTTATTCTATTCATTCGTGATCACACACTCTATATCATATTGAACTATTCATATTTCACACGCAGCGACCTTCACTAAAGTATCTGTCCATCAACTTGGAAGTCTGAGTACGCTCCACTCACTACCAAGTCCATGTTATTGAGATATCATCATCTTCTTCATTTCAGTCGACCGACGTCCACTGCTGGACATAGGCCTTCCCCAAGCGTCGCTACATCGACCTGTCTTTTGCTTCTATTGAGCTATAATATTAGTCTCATTTTGTAACTCGCCATAAGAGGGTGGTTCATGGACTTCAAATACCATATCACATACACTAAAAATGTAGCAAGCAGTCACAGAGTACGTCTATTCCCTACATAAGTCAAGTGCGTTTACATAGTAGACCCTTACCCTTCTATAAAAAGTTAACAGGCTATAGATGGTAATGAGAAGTGTTGAACAATAAACGCTAGCTAATTAAAATCAATAAAGAATATATTAGCGGTTGGCGTATGCACAGCCGCGGCTTATTGTGTCTAACTGCTAAAAATATCGGTATTAACACATAACATTTAGCGCTAGAGGTTAGGGTTGGCAAGAAATAAAAACATTATAGGCATAATCAGCCTATAATTTTCCCACTGCTGGGTTACAGACCTGAGATGGAGAGGGCCGTAACCCACCACGCGGGCCCAGTGCGGGTTGGTAGATGTCACAAGTCTTCGAATTTTTGGTTCTAGGGAGATGCCGGTTTCCTCACGATGATTTCCTTCACCGTTTTGAGAACAGTGGTAATGAAATAATTTACACAAAGTAAAGCGTTATAGACCGAGACTCCTCCGTGCCTTGTAAAGAACGCCAAGCCGATGGTCCCGGCTGTCATTCGTGGATCTTTGACAATCGTGATGGGTCGTCAGAAGCCCGAAAGTCTGACAACCAGTCTTCCCAAGGGGTATCGTATTACCCAGTTACTGGGTTGTGGAGGTAGATAGGCAGTCGCTCCATATAAAATAATGGTATTCAGCTGCATCCGGTTAGACTGGAAACCAACCCCAACATAGTTGGGAAAAGGCTAGGCAGATTGATTGAATACGAAACTACAAGAAAACAACATCAATTTCAACAAACTGCCTAAGTATTCCCCAATAAACTCTGGCAGCCCTAATTAACATTGTCGGGCAATTACTCGTTAAATCAACAAATTAGCCGCGTGCACAACACAGCACTCGTCTTTTTGCAGTTGGGCAAGTTATAAACGGAAGCCGATCTGCAGCTAAATACGTTTGTTTGTAAATGCAATAATTTTTAGTTACATGCTGACTTAATCAAAGCATGCCTAGTAGTCGATGTTGATGCTAGTTTTTTCTTGTTTTTTGTTTTCGCTCTTTCTTGGTATTGATAGATTTTATGTGGGCAACTATGTTGTGAAATTCAATAAGTATTAGGTTTTTTTTATTATATCAACTGCTTCAGCAATTATATTTTCGTACTCAGACATCGTCAAATCAAAACATCAAATCTTTCATAAGTTTTTCTTCAGTACCTATTTTCATTCCCAAACACTATCGAAAAAAAATGGGGGTTCACAAGTTGTAAGTCCACGAAAATTTGTCTGGTTACGATAGTAAAGAACAAAAATGTTGGCTTGGGTTAATCAACAATGTAAGCAGATAACAAACTACTCAAAAAAAATTAGTGAGCGAAAAAATATATATGTTAAATTAGAGCTTTTTCTTTATATCTTAATATATGAATATTTTAGATTATGTTTATATTACATAGTGCAATTAAGTTGCAAAGTTATGTCTAACGCGGATAAAAACTGAGAATCATGCAAAATCTATCAAGCGTATTTTCTAAAATCTACACCATTTTAAAGATAATTTAATTATTGATCTTTTAGTATACGTGTTTTATTAAAATACCTTTTGTTTTACGTATAATAAAATAAAAATAATAATGCGTCTAATTTGGGACAGCGCTCCTTGAAAGGCGAGTCTTATTACTGGCTGGACGTACGACGCGTTGCGTGAACTCAGTACATAAGACGCAAGCTAACCACTCAAGGTTACTGGTAGATATCTACGTCTTAAGAAGCTCGACGACTATTATTCAACTTCCCAATACTGGCATACTCCAGTGAAACCTCAAGTTCCTCGAATAACAACAGAGTATCGAAACCATCAAAGAATTAAAACTACAAAAAAGTGAAACAAGTTCAAAACTTCATCAAACCGTCATAATACCTCATTCGCGTCTACTGTCTCTCCAGTATCCATTACAGTCACGGTTGGAATCCTTTGATTTCGTCTGGCGAGTTTCTAAAACTTCGCTGTATTATGTTACTCGGTGCTTTCGCAACAATTAGGCTTTGTAGTCGAATAATAAGACCGCCCATTGTGTCATCCTATGTAAAATTTCTACATTTATCTCTGTAATTTTTATGGTGTACATAATAGAGAGTTTCTATGTATCTATACAGCGTCTATCAGCACTAGTACAGTCTCGAATAAGAAAGAAAGAAAGAAGTCAATGAATGGATGAATGAATGAATGAATGCATGAATGAATAAGTGAATGAACGAATGATTGAATGAATTAATGAATAAGGAAAGAAAGAAGGAAAGTTTATTTGGACACAGTTCGTGAAACACAAAATACAAGTAACAAAATAAATAGTGAAAATAATGTTTTCGTTTTGTGTGTTTATGTTCATTTTAATATGAAATACTGAAGTTGGTCATATCTCGAGGCGGAATAATGACTATGCGACTATATCTACATCGCCACATGCGAACTACGCATCAGAAACCTGACGTAACACAAAACCCTGATTTCACACAAAATACTGCAACGCGCAAACAGAGTTTACCGCACGATCAGCATATACAGGATGGCAGGGACATCGACGCGAAAACTGATTCCATGGATTCAGTACATGATCCTGAACCCCCCTGCGTTGAAATTTTTCGTCGGTTATTTTTTTTAAATCTGCTGTTCCATAGTAAAGTGCAATTCCTACGCGGGTTTATTTTCAATTGTTTTTTTGTTTACGTTTTGCCCTAAACGCTTCTAACGACGGTTCACGTCTTTCTACCCTACTTCCCTAATTCTTTTTTAAATAAAAGTACACAAGTCACATCAGCTATCTGCCAGTGAAAGTCCCGCCGTTTCGGAGTTAGACGGAACAAACATACAGACAAAAATGTAAAAAAAATGTTTTTTTGTTCTAAGTACTTTCATATACATTTTGTAAAAAGCTGTTATTTTACATTGCAAAGAGACTCATACATTTTATTTATTTGTATGTATAGATGTATTTATTTCAACATGGATAATTTTACCAAAATTTTGTAACAACATTTTGATTTAAAAGAGTGTCTATAGAGTTTCATGCCCGTTCCTTTCCATAGGAACCTACTACGTATTGGAATGGGCAACTAGCTTCATCTTCCGACTCCTTGACAGTTCAAAAGTGCCTGTAAATGGCTTTATTGAAATACATTTTTTCAAAGTTTGAATAAATGACCGTGAGGTATGTCTTAACAACCTCGATTGGTGATGAATGATGACAGTTGGTTGCGATTAGCACATTTAAGCATGTTGCTGCATCTGCAGTTCATCTGAGAAATATTTTTTCTTCGGTTCTACCCCATCCATGGGCGAAAAAGATAACTGGGGCTACAGTCTCGATATAAAATGCGATCACTTTAAGACCGAATTTCGTTCGCAAAGTCCTGACCATCTAGGGGTCCCCTAGATGGTAAAAATTGCTTGACAAGCACAAAAAAATCACGTGCGCGTGATTTTGTTTTGACTGAAACTTATCTACATCTACATACTAATATTTCAAAAGCATAGAGTCGACTTTGACTTTGGCTAATTAAAATTAAACTGCCAAAATGATAAATTGCTTTTAATGTTGGTAACGAACCATAATAAACTGAAACTGATTCTGTTCTTTTTAAATCATAATTCATACAGAAACTAGATGATGACACATTCTATTTGCTATTTTAAAGATCGGAAATGATTTAATAGTCATTTTGTGTGTGTCCGGAGCGGTCACGGTTTGCGCGCCAGATCGACGGTAACCGGACGCCATCTTGCGCCGCCATGACACCGCTTTGACAGCTGTCATTCGTAGCGGACATTCGAATTTAGAATGTTTGAATCATGTTCGCGGATAGATTTTATTTTTAATATTCTCATTTTGTGAGTGATTGGTTTTATTTTTAAAACAAAAGTTATGAGTAAATAATAAATGCAAATGACTTCATATCATGTATTATGTAACGAGTAAAATTTAAATCTTAGCAACAGAAAATACTGTTCCATACTCTGATAACTTTGCATTACGCTTCTTGTGCATTTTTTTTCTGTTCTAAGTATCCTTATATTTTTTTTTTAAACGTCTCAAAACCATTGCAGTTCATGCAATGGTTTTGAGACGTTTAAAAAGGAACGGTTTTGAGACGTTTTCAGGAGTCATTTCGCAAAACTCAAATAAATATAACGCAACAAAATGTTTTCCAACTCCAACACTATAAAGTGCGGCTATCGGAAGGCGGGTAGCATAAAATTAATCTTATTGCCACTTCCTCCGTTAATTTGCCGCGAGTACCAGTCGCGTTTAATAATAACTTGTTCAAAGTCTACACATGTGACAGCCCTAACTATAAAGTGTTGATTTTTTTATAAATAATAATAATATGTTTTTATATCGTTTTTTAAGAAATATTTAAAAATATATGTAATATGTTGGAAATTTTAATAAACGAAATAATAATACCAGCCTGTTACTGTCCCACTGCAGGGCAAAGGGCTCTCCTCATACTAAGAAAGCACGAGCATTGATCACCACGCTTGGGCAAGACGGGGTGGTGATTTCAGACTT
The DNA here is from genome assembly GCA_914767755.1 of Agrochola circellaris. NCBI lineage: Eukaryota > Metazoa > Arthropoda > Insecta > Lepidoptera > Noctuidae > Agrochola > Agrochola circellaris. Next base: position 5,220,198 of record OU611850.1, on the reverse strand, counting down.
ATATTAACTATAAGTCCAGCCGATCGATTCTGTAAAAATTTCACCGTGAAACTTAGGTGAAGTGAGCGTGAAGTGAGCTGTCAATAGTGTTAATCCCTAGCATCCTGCCGGTCGATTTGTGACAGTGACAGCTCACTTCACGCTCACTTCACCTAAGTTTCACGTTGATCGTTTTACAGAATCGACCGACAGGTTTCCTCACGGTGTTTTCCTTCACCGATGTCAGTAATGTCCAAGATAAACACAGAAAGTAGATTAGCAGTAGAATGCGTATAGTATTTTTGAAAAACACTAGAAGAATGATTAAATACTAACTGCTGCCCACGACGTCGTCTGCAATCCAGACATGCATACCCATGTGCCTTCGTTCAGCCGTTTCAGCGTGAAAGCATAACACATAAATAAACTAACATTATAATATTTTTTTTAAATTTTAAATGCGAAAGTGAGTGTGTTTGTCTGTTTGTTACGGTGTCACGCTTAAACCAATGAACTGATTTGGATGAAATTTGGCACGTAGGTAGACCATGACCTGCCATGCTATTCTGTAACCATTTCACCGTGAAAACTTAGGTGAAGTGAGCGTGGAGTGAGCTGTCATTCCACAGGGATTGACACTATTGACAGCTCACTTCACCCAAGTTTTCACGGTGAGATGTTTACAGAATAGCATGGCTGGATTAGGAAATAGGATACGTTTTCTCTAGGCGTGACTGACTTATGAACGAATGAATGAAACGTATGATGAACGTCATCGTATATTTTATATTTATTGTTGGAAATGGAAGACCTCTTATCAAAGTGGCGCCAACTGGTGGCGTGAATTTTAATGAAAACCCTTAATGTTCTAACCTCTATCGCAACATCCCCAATTTATAAAACAACCAAAATAAAACTACCTAAATTAATAAACACATCTTACATCGTTAATCCGATAAAAACAAAACACAATCACCCTATGTGTTGAAAATCACCCGCCCCCTGAGAGCGGGTAATCTTGTAGTCAGGGGCGTATTGTTAACACTTTATTTGTCAAGCTGTACGGAATGCAGTAAGTACGCATTACTACTTACTCAAGTGTATTTGTAATATAAAATATAACTGTAAACTTATAAACACACATCAATCCATCTTGTGTGTTTGCAAAATACTTATCCCATTCAACCTACGAATTCGTCAAATATAATTCCTCAAAAATAAATTAATAAACACATGTCATCTTTTTCCGTAATCCTATAAAAACAAAACACAATCACCCTATGTGTCGAAAATCACCCGCCCCTTGAGAGAGGGTAGTCTCGTAGTCAGGGGAGTATTGTTAACACTTTGCTTATCAAATTATACGGAATCCAGTAAGTACTCGACTTTATTATTTTCATAGGAAAACTTCGACAAGTACCGTCAAGCTTGATAGCTTAGTGTAATGGGGGGTGAAGGGGGTGTATTTATGATAAAGTATCGTTGAAGTATTGGAATTTATAATAGACAAACAGGAGTGTCGGGTTGGGTTTCTTGCGATAAACTCGAACGTCTTCAAGAGTTTTGCAAGATATTGAAATTGGACTCGCAAAATCATGTCGTTCTTTTTCAGAATGTTACGGAGGTGTTTAGATCATGAATAGCACCCAACCATAGTATTTTTTAAGGAAATTAGGACTTTTACTAGGTAATCAGTCCGCTCTGTCATCGGAAAGAATTGGAAAAAAATACGTAATAAAATATTTTCTCACTAGATCCATTTTTCGTCAAAAAGCAAGTTCCCTTGGAATCGTTCCTCTGTCTGTACCTACCTCGATTACATTGAATTAATCTAAGATATTAAAAAAACGAGCGGTAGTTACAGTAGTCGTATATGATGTGTCAGAGGGGCAATTCCCGTAATTTTAAAATACGTTCGCATTCGCAACTCATTCGCAATCTGTCAAAAATACAATCAATTTACCAAAATTTTTGACAAGTTTGACACATTGCGACTTGAATGTGAACATTTTATAAGTACCAGAATTGGCCTTCTGACATCTCACCTTAGTAATAAGCAAAATAAAGGTAATAAGCAACATTAAAGGGGGTGTCGTCATGGTTTTTGGCGGCCAACTCCAGCACCGCACGCGCTCAAATAGCGCACGCATCCCCGGCTTCCTGTAACACACTTCCGTCCCATTTCACGAAATCACTCCCACAGATTTGATTATTTCGATTTTGATTGCAGGAAAGCAAGTGGAAAGCACGTAGCAAAATATCATAAAAAATAATAATTCAATCTACAAAATAATCTCTGCGGACAAATTATTACAGCTTTATTCATATACATAACTCATCCTGCCATATGGCGATATCATAAAAGGGGGTGTAATAATGACATTAGGCGCACAATTGGCCAATTAGGTCGCGATAAGACGTGTGAGGTGCTGATGAGCATATCGGGGTACTTTATCACCCCACGCTGATGGTATCTGTTCGCGCCGTAGGTTGGGGTAAAAAAGGTGTGGGGTCTGGGGGGGGAAGCGAAAACTGAGTAAATGCATTTCGTCTGCGGTGGTGAACTTTGAAATTGATTCCGAGGCAGTTCTGAGGACTGCAAGATTGTTATTTTTGAAATAAATGTTTCCAAAAAATAAAAATTTCCTCTGGAACTCACCCAAGATGGCCTTTAATAACTCATCCTGCCATATGGCGATATCATAAAAGGGGGTGTAATAATGACATTAGGCGCACAATTGGCCAATAAGGCCGAGATAAGACATGTTGAGTGTTGATGATGAGCATACCAGGTTACTTTATCACCTCACGCTGATGGTATCTGTTCGCGTCTTAGTCGGGTAAAAGTGGGGTTTAGCATGGTTAAAGATGATTGGGTAGCTAACTTTGGTGAATTTGAAAAGTATGATAGTGTTTATCCATCATATTTACTTATTATATCAGTGTTTTAAAGTAAATATGTATTATCGATCCTAACGATGTAATGTAGAAGAAAAACACTTTTTCAAAGCAGAACCTTTTCAATTTGAGGGCGTTTTAATGTGAGTATTCTGTTAGGAGTAATATTAGCAAATTTTATAATAAATCATATTTTTAATTTCTTATCAGACAGTTATATAACGTTATACCTATAAACGGTTATTTCAAAACAGTTTATAAGACAAGAATGTGTCACAATTTACTGTCACATACCCAGTTATACCGCACATCAAACGCTACAATATCCCGTGGGTATACGCCCACCGATTTGTCAGTTTTAATTTCAATTTGATGCTTCTCATTGCAACCGCACACTCAACAATATGCAAAATAAGATTTATTGAAATAAGGTCACATCTTCAGATTAGAGTACCCGAGCATCATAAGGAAATAGAGGAAACTGTTCATCATGAATTCATGACGCTGCGTGACAGTTTGGGCGTGTATGCTCCATTTATTTTCGGGTTTTAACCCTTTATTCAACAGCCACAAACCATAATTAGCGTATAATGTTTCCACTGCTAGGACACAGGCCTCCTCTCGGTGAGAGAGAGTGTGCTGTAAACTACGGCGCGAGCCCAGTGCGGGTTGGTTGATGTCACATGTCTTCGAATTTTTGGTTCTAGGACATGCCGGTTTCCTCACGATGTTTTCCTTCACCGTTTTGAGGGCAGTGGTGATGAAATCATTTTACACAAAGTAAAATGCCTGCTTGGTATCACTGGGCCACCTAAAGTTTCAGAATATCTCATCCCAGAAAATTCAATTTTTTCAGTTCCAGTTTACAATTTGACTATGATAAATATTTTTGAATAAAATAATCGTCTGTAGTATCAGAATCGTCATTACTCCTTACCACCCGGATACTCCCCCCACTACCCCGCTATCCCGCTATCCCGCGGGACAGTTCACGCCGGCGCGGCGCGGCGGCGGATTTGTCGGCGCTAATCAGTTTTACGCATCGTGTCGCAACCCGACACCGCTCATGTGGGAATAAATTAAATCGCCACGAGCTTTATGATGTCCTATGAATATGCGATAAATTATTATGATAGGAAGTTAGAAAAAAACGTTTATGTCTAAGTGGATTTTTTGCGTGATTTTGAAATTAGTGATTTCTATTCTATTTTATTTTTAATAAATGGCAAGCAAAGCCGATGTCGACTATTCTGCCAATGTCTAAAGTGCGTTGGAAGAAGCAAGTGTTTGTTATAAAAAAGTTAAAAACAAATAAAAATTCTTCGATTGATACAGTTGAACTCAATGTAGATCTTGTTGGGTTAGTACCTACAAGTGATTTCTAGTCATGGCCGCCACAAAACGCCCACCGCAGTGACGGCTGTCATGAAAAAGATGGCAGCGGGGTTTGACATTACGGTGTCAAAAATGGTCTCTAGGAAAGTACACCAACTTACTTTCTTAAATAACTTGCCGGTAAATTGCGGCCGCTATGGGGCGGCCACTGCTCTTATGGGAAACCGTAGCTTTATGGGCGTAATATTATGATAAAATATAATTTTACGGAAAGACTCTGGACCCCGCTTCGAAGACTGCTAAATGTACCTATAAGCAGATAGGTATCCGTATAGTTGATGTCGACACGGCACCGACAATCTACATACCCAAACAAATTATAAAATTTAATTTAATTTTAATGTTTTTACATGGTTTAATATTAATGGTTTAAAAAAAAAATCTGCTCTTTCATAGGAAAGTGCAATACCTACGCGGTCAAAATGTATGGAACAGCAGATTTTTATTAATTACCGACGATAAATTTCAACGCAGGGGGGTTCAGAATCATGTACTGAACCCATGGTAACAGTTTTCGCGTCGATGTCCCTGCTGCCACCCTGTATTGTTATGATAGTTGAATGACATAACGAATGTTTTTAGGTAGGTATGCATTAATTTTGAATTGTTATAATTTAGTTTTATTTATTAATTTAACTGTTTTGTTGCATTTATTACAAATTAATTTGAAATTATAATTAGAATATTTGTGCAGCATACATTTTATTAATATTAATATTTGTACGTGTTTTATTTAGCCACGGTCTACAAAAAAATAATTAAACAATAGGTACAGTCGGGCCGTCGCGTCGAGAGAATGCGTTATATTGACACCTCGAATTTGTGTTTTGCAAATTTGATTTTTATTACTTACTACTAGAAAAATTGTCCAACTGACAGATGACAGGAACGCATTCTCTCGACGGCCGGACTGTAGGTTAAAGTAAACAGTTTTTGATGCAAAAAGTAAGTAATCAACATCTCTCTGCTGTTCCCCAATTTATTTGGGGTCATCGCAGCATGTCCTACTTAGTCCTTATGAGGATTTCGTACCCGAAGGGTGTCAAACGAAACCCATTACAAAGCATCCACTGTCCGTCTGTCTGTCTGTCAGCGGGCTGTATCTCATGAACCGTAATAGGTAGACAGTTAAACATTCACAGATTGTGTATTTCTATTGCCGCTATGACAACAAATAATATTTTTTTTAATAAAATTGAAAAAAATAAAGGGGATATCCATACTAAAAAACATGTTTATTTTACAAAAGTTGTAAAAAAAAAATTGTACGTTGGTACGGAACCATGTGGAAGTCCAACTCGCACTTAGCCGGTTTATTTTTGGAATCAATAATTTTATTCGAATCGTGAGTCATTTCTAGAATCGCCCCTTCAATGTCTTTTTCAAGCATTGGACATATTTTGCCTCAAAAGAAGTCGACCGGGTCGAGTCGAGAAGGTGAAGTCGTTTCATAAAACAAAACACAATCACACAATCTTGAGCACCACAGACCCACAGTCCCACCGCACATAGGTCCAAAGCTTCCAAGCCTCCACCGATTTGTCAACATTAATATCAATTTTAAACATCCCAGTACCCAGTGTAACCTCACACCAGCTGCTTCGGGAATAAATTAAAACACAGCGAGTTTTATCGCCTCGCCGTCAATGTTGGTGGCGCCTTAGTATATCGAAACTCCGAGATAGGTATCTACATGTATGTGATAAACTTGTAATGATCTGCTGTTGTGTGGAGGGAGGGTGGTCTGGGAGTCTTGAAGTGGTCATTATGATGACTTGGTCCTTGGTGTAACTTTCACGGGTAAAAGGATCGGACGTAATTGCGTAACTCACTTTCAACCACAAGCTAAGGGTTTTGAAGGATTTTTCGTTTCGGAGATTAGCCGTCACAGACAGACAGTTTTTTTTGTTTTAGGTACCGTCTAAACTTTCATAATCATTTAGTAAAAAGCTGTTATTTTGACATTACAAACAGACACTTCAATTTTATTTATATGTATAATATATATAGATAAAATATTACATAGAAGGTCTTAAATATAGTTCCACAAGGTGCAAGTCACTCCTTTGTTATCAATTTATCATTATAATGTTTCTATCTCATGAAGCTGGCAACTCATCAGAATGAGTTGCCAGGGGGGGGGTTTTCATACGGAAAACCCAATGATACTTTTTCTATTAGTGTGAGTGTAAGGACTATGTGGACATTTTTTTTTTTTTTCATTACTCTTTTTTTTCCTTACTCAGTTAGTTTTAATGATGGTCTGGCAGTTAGAGTAGTTTATGCGGCCTACCCAAATGTCACTTCTTTGGTATTGTTCGTCGAGTTGAGCTCCTTATGTTCTGAGTTGAGCTCCACGATTACTGACAAATGCTTGCACTGAGTGGACAGGTCCACTTAATCTCAATCTCAATCTGTGTGGTTCTTTTCTCAAAAGACCATTTCAGACACTAATGGCCCTCATATGGCCTGACCAAGATTATGTCTGGACTTTAAAAGAGACTGCGACCTCTGAGTTTGTTTCGGCCTTTCTTCTCAGAGTAGTCAGATAGGAAACGCCGAACTCATCTAGCAAATTTTAATATTTTTATATGACGTGTAAAAGTGATTCCAATATTTCAAATTTACAGAATAAACAATTTCATTTCATTTCTAAATATCCAGAGTTCATTACATTCAAAATTAGAACATAGTTATGTTTTCTGTAATCTGATACATGTCACAATGCTATGGCAGTTGTTTTAAATATGTCATTGGTCGATACGTGACGTCACTAACACATGGCCCTCGATAAGTGAAATGGACAATTAGTTTTTATTATAATTATCACTATCAGTAGGAAATTCCGAACTAAATTCGATTTTCCTTATTCCTTATCGGGTTTATTCGCTCTTTGGAATATAATGTACGAATATTGGTATTAGGTCTACATACTTACTAATACTATAGGTACAATTTTTTCTTAGCTTATGGTCTAAGATCCGACGTAGAGACAACCTACACCCATCTGTTTAATGAATAAAAAGTATTTTATATAAAATTTTGTATGTTCAAAAATATATCGTGAGTGGGTTCGCTAAAAATTCCTGGCCAGATTACGATTGATTAAAAATGAAAAAATGACTTTTTTTCAAAAATTTGACTCCTCCGTTTAACGTTTACTAGTTTTAGTAACAAAAGTTTCTCTTAAAAAGCACTATCCATTGATATATGGCTATTGGGCGCCAAGATCATTCCTAAACTTAGGATGCCAAGTAGTCACCAATTTTGCTCATTAACTCCGAATTGACAATTGGCAAAAGTCGAGTACTAACTCGACTTTTGCCTAGAGGTTCTCCTTGAAAAGCTCTTTCAATTGGTGTATTTATCTTGCAATTTTTATGTATTTTTTATTAATCGGAGTCTGGCCAAGAATTTTTTACCTTACCCAATCGCGATATATTTTCTAACATACTAAATTTGATTTAAAATACTTTTCATCCATTAAACAGATGGGTTTAGGTCGTTTTTAGGTCGGATCCTCTACCATAACAATATCCGCAAATATCAGTGGCAGGTCAAAGGCCTTTTTTCATATTGCAAGAGTTGAAACAAGCATTGATTACCACGTTAGTTTACTGCGTGTTAGCGATTTCTGCTCCTTATGTTCAGGTTTTCTCCCGACAATTGGACGTAGTTAAACAGAAGGGATCCAACCCACACAGAGTTAGTTTTGAGATATTCAAGTTTTAAGATCAGATCGTGTTATGTGATTGTATGACCTGCCATACATACGGGTTGGTAACGTATGGTCATAATGACATGATGCGTTGGGATTGTTTTTGTGATATTAAAGTCTTGACTACAAAGAGTGTTTTGGTATACATAACTCATTTTCGCCCATAGTGTGGGTTGGATCCTTTCTGCTTAACTACGTCCAATTTTCTTCTCCAAAATTAGCATCCATCATGTTTTTGCCATAGTTTCGTACAACTCTGTAATGTATATTATACCTCTAACCTCTAACTCTTAACGTAAAATATCATCATGGTCCCCGAGGTGGTATCGGGGAATACCGCCATGATGGTAATTTACGTTTCAGTTCTATTGACCCCACAATACCATAGCACATCCCTACACACACAAACTCACCAGTGAAGCCCATACACGTCCTGTTATAGAGGAGCCCGTATAAAAGCCCCGTTTCCACGCGGTGGGCACCTGAGCCATTGCGGTCGGATGCGACCTGACGGGCACTGGCCGTACGGGGCGTCCCTATCATGTTTTTGTCTATTATTGAAGCTATGGTAGCTCAGTGTGGATGAGCAATTGAGCATGGGTGATATGGATTGGTTGTGAAAGAAAGAAAGAAAGAAAGAAAGAAAGAAAGAAAGAAAAAATGCATTAGAAAAAAAAATGCACCCTATAACTATAAAAACAGAAAACAAATTATTATAATGTCAAAAGGGCCTCAGCTCAGCATAATGTCAGATGACAACACAAAGTGTACCACCTGACGCTGATTTTCAGCTGCAACCCACTAGTGCCGTACGCTAGAGTAATAAACATAGGGAAGTGTTGGTTAGTGTTGTAGGGGAGTGTATTGGGGTTCAGCAGTGCTATTCTGTAACCATCTCACCGTGAAAACTTAGGTGAAGTGAGCGTGGAGTGAGCTGTCATTCCACAGGGATTGACACTATTGACAGCTCACTTCACCCAAGTTTTCACGGTGAGATGTTTACAGAATAGCATGGGTGTTGTCTGGTCTTGTGCTTTTGTGATTATTACGACATTATCGTTGGGATAGTCCAATTTTAAAGTTTCTAAAAGCTAGTGATTTTCAAAAGGATTTCGCTAGAGAATATCTTAAACTAGCTTCTGCCCGCGATTTAAAAAAAATGTTGTTCCCGACCCACACCGTCGCATCGCATTGCCTGTCCGCGCGATTACTTAGCCTTTCAGATTGTTTTTATTTTTGATCGGCTCCTAAGGGTCATAGCGTGATGTTAAATAGCCTATAGCCTTCCTCAAGAATTGGGCTATCAAGTGCAAAAGATTTTTTCAAATCCACCACCCTAGTTGCGAAATACACGATCAATCAAAATCTGAATAGTTTTGAAACGGATTGCTAATCCATTGCTTCACAAGTCCGAAAAAAATATCTGCTCAGCAACGTAAATAACCCAATGAATGTTGTTGAACTGTCAGAATGAAACAGATTAGTTGTAATCGTTTATGAAAATATGGTCGGCAGTTCCAGAGATGAGCGCGTTGAAACAAACAAACTCTACCGTTTTATTATTAGTATAGATAATGTCCGTTAATAACGCAGGCGTACCTATTCCTACAAGCAATCATGTAGATTCGATGAAACACTGATCTCTGCTACTTCGCTGACTAAATGATACCTATCCTAGCATTCTGAAAATCAGCACAACTATATTCTAAGCACCTATTTCTACCAACTCTATCCAGCTATCATTACAGCTGCATAGAGTTGCTGTAACTGAGTGTGTTGGTAAAACATCTAACGAGCAGTGATAGTCTAGTGGTGAGATCGTCAGACGGCCAAGTCATAGGTCTCGAGTTCGAACCTAAGGCACGCACCTCTGACTTTTCTGATTCATGTGCGTATTGTATAATTATCACTTGCTTCAAAAACGGTGAAGGAAAACATCGTGAGGAAACCGGCATGCCTGAGAGCCAAGGCCCTTGGGCCCTTGGGCAGCTTTAAAACTCTGACACCAGGTTTGTCACTAACCGTTTTTAATATTTCTATGGTCACTAACCACATGAAAAGAAGAAGAAGGTGAAACATCTTCCACATTCAAAGACGGGTTGGAATCAAACATGTGTCCAACAATCAGCACAAAATTCTGCTTACGAAAAAAATAAAGAAAATGCCTAGTTACAAGGAAGACGTGATAACAACTCGTTGACTCGTTCCCACGGTAAGCGCTGACTGTCACAATTAATGCTACGGCAGCAAGTACAAGCAAGCGGTTTTGTACCAAAGAGTATGGAAATGCACAGGGTAGAGAGGTCACAAAAACTAAAAGAATTCTCCGTAGAGTAACTTACCTAAAGGTACGCTACGTGACGACTTGTATAAATAAGCTTCCATGAATAGCATCACTCGTAATTGCCACCTTAAATTGGTTATTTGAGTATCGTGAATACCTATCACAATTTTATAATAAAAATATTTGATTTTAGTCGGGCCTGTGGCTTGATGACTGGTCACGTTCAACGGCAGCACTATAGTTGATCCAACTCCTGGTTTTGGTCTACAACCTATTAGTCTTTTGCGTAATTGTGATGTTTAAAAACGATATACTCGTACCGTTAATCAGTTCCCTTCACTATTCATTATTATTCAGTTACGTATCCATGAAATAGTCCACTATTTGCATTATGCTTTTTCCAAGAGCACTGTCTTCCAGAGAAGTAAGTACCGTTTCGGAATCACACATTTTAGAAATTTGTCACGTTTATGGCGACGTTGGTGTGTAAATTCATGTCCAGTCTGTTTTGACTTGATCTATAAGTCACGCGCGTCATCAAATCGCCATTGCCAAGGTTAAAATTTTTACAAATACGTAATTTGCATGAAAACTATTGCAAAACTGGGTTACCAGTCGGTTACAATAAAGTATAAGGCAGTGATAAACAATTCTATTCTACGAATTACTACTAAGTGTTAGATTACAGGTGGAATGGAATGATAAACACTTTTTTGCATATTTTTCTTTTTTTCATAATAAAGTGAAAAACGCATTGTGCCTTTGTTGCTAGTGATTATTATGGCATTATTGACATTTAGTGGAACGATGTAATTTGTCCTTTTAGCTAATGGTAATTAGGGAGGGTCGTTCGGCATAAATGCAGTCCCTCAGGATCATAATGCTGGAAACCGCTGACCATCCTGAAATAATCAGTAGAGGAATGATACATTTTATCAATGAATACATAATGTTGGACCAAAGGATTGGTCCTTTGGGTAATTCCAGAAACTGTGCCACTCATTGGTAATGGAGTAGTACAGGTTCTAGATTTAAATAATATTCTTTATTTAATTTGAATAAATCCTTAATAGGATCCTATTATATAGTATTTTCTTTTTCTATTATTTAGTATTTTCTTTATTTGAAGCATTATTCCGAGTGTCCAGGAGTGATGTTAGTACAATTCCTAGAGGTTTGACTCATTCAAGCAGGAGTTATACTAATCCCATAAGTTTTAGTAATGGACATAATTTTACCACTGAAATAGAACCCCTATAACTGCGTCTCATTTGTCGGTTGGTAGCAATTCAGCTGCTCCGCCCAATAAATTAACAATTCAGACACATTTGCATAAACAGTCCTGGAATAACCCGAATAATTATTAAATAATACAACCGAATAATAATGTACTAGGGTGCAATAAATACAAAAGGCGTTAGCTGATACCGTGGTGGCGCGGCGGGCAGGCGCCGCTCGCGTCGGCACAACTACAACGCTGAGTCAGATTAGCGGAATCACTACTACTAACTTGTGGGCGCCTGGTACTTTCGAGAATTGATGGTAAGTAAATGTTTTTATTTGTTTAGATTAAATCGATAATCGATTAACTCCGTCATGAACAGGTTTTTTACTACTTTTTTACTAAACGTTAGTAATTACTCACACATCAACTTGTATTTTGGACTACAAAATAATCTCTTTGCCTTCTTTTCAACTGAACTTGCCTATAAAATAAATAATTAAATTGTAGGTACACTGGAAGCGAAATTGGGATAAAGAGAAACGTCTCCTTAGCGCAGCTGAATTGGAGGTCATCCTTTTATGTGATCATAATGAAGCGACTAAACTGCAATTTCAACATAACCTGACACTGATGTACGCTAACCTGACGTTACTTCAGACAAGTCATCACTTTCTGTCAAAATATTGGTGAATATTTTGAAAGAAAGTGAAGACTTGCACAAAAAAACTACAAGAATTCCCTAAAAATTATCGTAAATATGAAAGATTATTTTTATACTAAAACAAACCATTAAGACAAGTGTCGCCACTAACACGATATTTCAATAAAGAAAATTATATATTTTTTATAAAGCCCAACGTTCGAGAGCTAACGTAACTTAATATCGGGGAAACCGGATAGCAGACAGTATGGCGCGACCTTAAGTTTACTTTTTAATTTTTATTTTTTTATTTCATCTAGAGAGCCGAGGCGGTGATGCTGCAATGGCAGGTAACTTGCTTATAATATTATGTAATATTAAGTAGTCTAAATTAATATACATGTGTGTGTAGGTATGTATGTAATTGTACATTTACCTGGAAACTAATAATATATTTCTACAAGGAGAGATCGTTTTCAAATAAGTTATTATTTTTCAGACAAGAATTTTCGTCTTACATTTAGCACCTACTGAATTCATTACCTATTTGGCAACCACGTCAACTATTTTTAAGAAAACCAAAACGCGAATATTTATAAATCACCAGATCGACTCCTAGGACCAACAAAAGTCTCCATACTGTACATGTCAAGTCAAGATGCAGCAGAAAGACTTTCTTGCAACCTTGCACAGTTCCACTCCTTTCATCTTTACCAACTCCGCGTCCGCATAAAACCTAACATCTTAGGGATCTCGCGCACGGCCACGACTCTAGTACTCCGGCCAGTCGTGGCTGTATAGTGCGCAAGATCCCTTAAAAAAGAACAGATACACGTTTCTCCATAACAACCGAAGTCATCTTTTGTTTCAACAGAGGCACTTTTTGTATCGTGTGTGATCCGTGCGGTGACGGACGGACTGCTGCGATCCAAACAAACACTGATAGCGCGTGTATGTTTGATAAATAGCCTATGAATGATTGCAGTCGGTCGATTCTGTAAAAAGATCAACGTGAAACTTATTTGAAGTGAGCGTGAAGTGAGCTGTCACTGTCACGAATCGACCGGCAGGATGCTAGGAATTAACACTATTAACAGCTCACTTCACGCTCACTTCACCTAAGTTTCACGGTGATATTTTTACAGAATCGATCGGCAGCTCTGTGTTATTATTGGTCTGGACCAACAACTCGATACATGTAAAGATGCAACATACAGCATAAGGACATCTTTTTCGCTTGCCTGCACTGTCCCACTCCTGGGCAAAGGACTCCCTTCACTTCTTCTCATTCGTAACCCCACGCGTCCTCTGTGTCCATATACAATGCCGCCTATGGACATGTGACCGCCAGTATTTTTTGGAACATTCATGATTTTTTTTCGAAAATTCACTTTAAAGGGAAATATTAATATTTTTCATGGTATTCAATTTTAATTGTTTGAGTACTCAATACTCAATTCTTTATTGCATTCCAATGGTGGTTGGACATAGATGGTTTATAAGTAAGAGATCAATGTGGACCCTGTCGGGCACAGCAAAATAAGGAGAGAGGAAGAGGGCGAGTACTGGCGGGGGGAGTAGACTTTGTGACCTTGCTTTACATTTTTCCCATATCTCCGATGTTATCGGCTCGATTTGGATTCTGTTTATTATTTCTAAAAGATTATAGCAAGGTCACAAACGCTACTCAAAAAATTAAAATTTAATAACATGAAAAATATTAAAGTTAGACTTCAATTTTGAAGTTAATTTCCGAAATAAATTAATGAATATCCAGAAAAATACGGGCGGTCACATACCCATGGGCGGCATTCTACACTTAAATTAAAAAAATACAGGTACTCCTTTCTCCATAACAACCGCTCCAAGTCATGTCCCTTGAAGTTTTGTTTCAACAGAGGCACTTTTTGTATCGTGTGTGATCCGTGCGGTGACGGACGGACCGCCGCGATCCAAACACTGATAGCGCGCGTATGTTTGATAAATAGCCTACTGTTCCTTGATACGAGCTAGTGTTAAGAATGGTGAATGCTTTGATGAATGGTTGTAGCTTTTTACCCAACTGCGTCGAACCCAAAAAAGGAGGGTTATGTGTTTGACCTGTATGTATGTATGTTCGTCCCTATGTTCCCTCGCGACTACTAAACGGCTGAACCGATTTTGATGAATGATATGATTTGTCTTTATTGCGCGAGTGGTACTGGGTATATTAAAATTGAAAAAAACGAAATGGTGGGTTTTAAAAGATGATAACAAAAATATATACAAATTATGTTTATTTGGAATGAAAAATGATTAAAAAAAAATCTTACTAAAAATACTAAAATAACAAAAAATTTACTGCATACGACTGCGTGAGATTGATAGAGTATTATGTGGTATTGGAGACAGAAATAGCTTAGGTCATCTTGTGTCCATCTTTTTAATTTATAGTTAAATTTTAACACAATCGGGTTTTAGTTTTTTTTTTATTTACTTTTTTTATATAATGTTTGTGGCTTATCTGATAGGTGAAAAGTTCAACGACCAACATTGATGCGTTAAGCATCTTGATATATTATGTTGTTTTGCCCTGGTTTTGATAGACTCATTAGGACTCGCGCAGACCAGGGAAGCATGGCACAAAAGGGAGGAGGCCTATACTCAGCAGTGGGAGGAAAAAGGCTGCCAATGACGATGATGATGTTTCTCTAGGCGTCGTCGAAAACTGTCGTCTCTCCCTTATTTTACATTGCGTTGTAATAACTTGTACTAACACAGTTACCTGTCCCACTGTAGTGTAAAAGCCTCTTCTTCTAAGTATGTACTAGGATATCACAAACCTGCAAGCAATGATCACTACGCAGCTACTAAGATCGCTTGCTCATTACGTTTTGCGATTTTTGAGTTCATATTAAGATGTCAAAGTTTTCGGTCTATTCTGTAAAAATTTCAACGTGAATTAAGTAGAGCTGTCACTTTATCTGATGCTAGTGACTGAAACTATTGACAGCTCACTTCAAGCTCACGTTCTTTACAGAACAGCACCCTAATTGCGTATCACACGATCAATCACAATCTGTTTCATTTTGACAGTTCAACAACATTCATTGCGTTATTTACGTTGTTGAGCAGACAAATTTTTCGAATATACGAAGCAATGTATATATTAGCAATATCCTTTAAAATGATTCAGATTATGATAAATCGTGTGTTACGCAATTAGTCGACAGAGTGGCAGGAGTTACCCCGACAAAAATTATTTGTAGTCATTAGGTCCTAGTCCTACTTACCGTTTTTACATTTTCTCTCCGAAAATTGACACTTCAAGAAGTCACCATATTTAAACTTGATATCATTCCTCGAAGCCCATACGTAGAGACTCGCCTTCGATGTTTATCTGTCTGTCAGTCAAACCTAACCCTTTAAGTGACACAAATAATATTTGGGAACACAACACCCAACACCAAAATGTTGGAATAACAACTTAGTTTTGCTTGTAGCTAATTGTGGTTTGTTACTGGGTACCACTTTATACAATCGTAGCAGAGCATCAATATTAAAACATTTTTTTCAGTAAGTATATATATACATAGTATTGCACCTTAATTTACAAATTTTGAAGGATATTGCTAATACATTGCTGTATACGTTCGAAAAATGTGTCTGCTCAGCAACGTAAATAACGCAATGAGTGTTGTTGAGCTGTCAAAATGAAAGCCATTGCTACTGTTACCGTGTACTTACGCAATTATCCCGCTGTAAAAGTCCCATTATTCAGTCTGGCAGGGCTCATTTAAAATATCGATGTGTCGCTGTCATCATGTGTGCAAACGGCTTATTGGTTGATTTGCATGAATTTACTCGCCCGAAACGGGCGAATCGATACTTTTTTTTCTTTTTTCTTTCATTTAAGCAATAAAGTTAAAAGAGAAGAAAAAAGTACACTAATTTTACTGCATATAATTCAAAATGTGCCAATTGCTTAATACTTATTTCTGGAGTAGTCGATTCGCCCACAAATAAATTAAGTGCGAATCGCCTCAAGAAAAAATAATATTATTTAAGTGTCAGTGTCAGTAAATTCGCGCGAATCAACCAATAAGCCGTGCAAACTTACTATCTTGCACAATTTTGCAACAACTTTGCTTAGTCCTGCCTATTAACATTAATTCTTAAATTATGGGTAATACACCTCATAATTTAAGAATGAAGCACTGCTTTTGTAGTTCATTAATTAATTAATTAACTACAAAAGCAGTGCTTCATTCTTAAAGTAATACAGTCATGTTCTTTGTTAACAAAGAACATGACTGTATTAACTATTCGAATCAATTATTTTTTTCGAAACTTACTTAAAAGAGAGAAAAATTCCTTCAGTAGACAACCGTAACCGCTACAGATTTCGGAAACATCTGATAGACAAAAAACGTTCTCAAAATATCCGTTACACAGTTCAAAAATATACAAAGATTGACGTTTCCTTTTGTTTTCCGAAAATAATTCGGTCGTGCACACACCTACATCACTACCACATGTCCGAAATCGAAATCGGCGACCGAAAACCGAAAAATTAACAACGAAAGCCCTAAATAGACGAAACTCGATATTTTCGCATGAAATCAGGGAATATTGTTAAAAAAAAACGTTGTTTTTATTATTTTTCTTACAAATCGACCGCATGTGCATTGTGGTTTTAAGTTACGTACGGATGGACAAAAAATAATATTTTTTATTACCTGCCACCTTTTCACTTGAAATATGGACAATCAATAGAAAGGGTCAACTTTTTTGCGATTTGTCGAAAATTAATATCTTTTGTTAACCCTTTCAATGATTGACCCCTTGGGAATTGTATTTGTCACGATTTTTTATTGATTGTTATAATATTATTGACCTTTGCTTACAAAAAGGTATGAAAAAAAAGGTTTGTAAGGAAAATATTACTCAAGTTTAACCCTTTTACATTGACATCATTATATTTTACAATTGCCCGAAAGATTTGACGTTTGAATTACTGTATTAATTCTAATATTTTTTTATTAGTAGCCTTCGCATCTTCGTATTTATTATTGTACTGACTTAACTTACTACAACTTACTTTAAAAATGTTGTGAAGTGAACAATATTCCCTTGGTTTCAAGACCTAAATTCTAATTCAAATTTAATTTCCTTCTTTATCAGAACTTTGACAACAAGACTGTAGGTACATATAATTTTAATATTTTATCTCTTTTCTCTGCAAGCTGAAGTGGCAATGGGCCGGCCATATTAGCCGTAGAATCGATTACTGTTGGGGTAGACGTGATCTTGAGTGGAGACCGCGAATCGGTAAGATAGGACCAGCACCCTGTGAAGATCGTCGCTGCACCTGGTGGCTGGTAGCAGCCAGATGAGATTTGCCGAGAATCGAGCTGACTGGTTTGCAATTGGAGAGGCCTATGTCCAGCAGTGGACTGCTGTAAGCTGATGATGATGACGATCTCTTTCTGATTGAGTACTACCTACGATGTAATGCAATGCAACCTAGTTTAACAGTTTATTCATTTATGTTATGCTACAAGATGTATTTTTTCAATCTTAATTTAACAACACCTTACACATCTTCACGCTTGTGGACAGTTTTCAATTAGTACCCATTTAGAATTAAAACTAAAGCAATCCGTCACCGGACACAGCTGGCCCATTTCTAGCCACTATTTAGTTTAGTTCTGTCTTGTTAGTCATTCATTACATTAGTGATGTTTTACAAGCTTTAAATTACCATCCAAACATACTAAATCCATTTTAATCTCAACCTTAACTACTTAAAAATAGAGTCGAAATGTTTTTTTGTATGGGGAACGCATACGTTTGTCGAAAGCAATGAGATAAACATGGCGGGCCAAACGCGAGTGAGATGTCAATCACCTGTCAACGACGTCCCGCCTTCCTATGCACTCCTGGTACTGCCAAACGTAATGTACTGGGCTTTGTCGTGTTTTTTTAATACTGAATAATGTTTTCCTGTCTGTCCGTCAGTTTAAAAATGTTTTAAGAATGTGATGAATGTTGTTATTGTTATATTATTGTAACTTGTTAATAGTGATGTCAAAGAAAATGCTGAGAGGCGACTGTCAACGGGTTAAAATTATTCTGTATTTGTCATATTGTGGTTACTAATGAGGCTATTTAAAAATAGTTCCAATTAGTAGCACATCGCGTTTTAACTGAAGCAAAGCGAACATTTCCTTCGGCTAACTTGCTCAAGAACAATGTCGAGAAAAGAATGTGTGAGTCGTTGTTCTCTATTACATATTTCGTACAAAATGGTGGGCGTAAATCATCGAAATGGTTCCAGTATCAATTGGGTATAATTTATCGTCGACCGCAAGTCAGCGCGCCTCACACGGGGTCAATAAAATAATATTTTTACTTTAACTAGCGACTGCGGCTGCGGCGTACCGCACGCGCGCTGTCTCACGAATATCGTTTGCTTTTCATAAAACTGAAGTAAGTATAATATTTCTTTGGATAACGACGAGAAATAAATGAGGGTAAGAGACAGCCTCAAGTGAGGACAACGCTACAGCACGCGTAGCATGACAACCATAGAAACGGGTTTTTACGGTCTATTCTTCCGTCGACAAAACCCGTTTCTATTTGTGGTCATGCTAAGCGTGCAGGCCTTCGTTTTTTCAAGCTTAAGAGCGTTTATCCTAGAAGCTCGCGAGGTCGCAAGTAGCTGTCAAAAATTTACCTGTTTTTATTAATTGGGCAATATTACTGTATGGAAATAAGAAATGTGGCTAACTAGACTGACCGTGCATTATATGTAATGCATTTCCGACTCGGCCATGACGTTCGTGCATTACATGTAATGCATTACATTACATGTAATGCATGTAATCCACTTCACAAAAGCCAGTGTAATTGGTATGCCCTACCAATTACACTGGCTTTTGTGAAGTGGACGTTTGAACTAGAAAATATATTTTTGGTACACGTATAGACAAGGATACAAGGAAATTAAAACACCAATATCCCGCGATTTTTTTAATTTTTTTTTTTTGGCAGACAATGAAAACCATAGATGCAAAAATAATCCGGACGTCTCGTGGTACGTAGTAAATTTTGCTTGGACAGTCAACGTGCTAATAATGAATTGCAATTATAACATTGAATTTGATGTTGTACCCGTTTTATCTGTAAAAAAGGCATTTGAAAACTTTCCGAATACTTTTTTTACATCTAAAACTAAATATTCGGTGTAACGACATTACATAATTATTGTATTTCATAATCATATTTTAGTTCACCAGCTAGCCACATTTCTTATACAGTAATATTGCCAAATTAATCAAAACAGCGAAATAATTGACATCTATTTGCGACGTTGCCCACTTTCAGAATAAACCCTATTAATTGCTGCTGAGTACAGTCAAAATCAATCTGCCTAGCCTTTTCCCAACTATGTTGGGGTCGGCTTCCAGTCTGACCGAGTGCAGCTGAATACCAGTATTTTATATGGAACAACTGCCTATACGTGTCATGCTCTGCCACCTCCACAAGCCTAGTAACTGGGTAATACGATACCCCTTGGTAAGACTGGTTGTCAGACTTTCGGGCTTCTGTCGACCCGTACGTAACGACCGTCAAAGATCCATGAATGACAGCCGAGACCAACGGCTTAACGTGCTTTCCGAGGCACGGAGGAGTCGCGGTATGTAAAGATGATTACCCATCCACGGACCACGAGCTCCTCGCACAGCGCTCCTCGTGCTGAGTACAGTACGGACGGTTAACAGAAGATTATCCACTGTATCTCCTCGACATCTCGACCCCTGTCATACAGGAAGTCCTAGTTCAGGGGTCGAGACCTCATTGATGTAATGTGTACAGAATTTTGGAAATAAATAAATTAATGTTACTATTACTATCTAACAGTTGTTCTGCTTGGTCAGTTAAGTATTTAGCTCAGTCATCGACTGTATACATGTAACATGAGGTTTATTCTTTGGAGGAAGTTGATGAGAAATTGGATAGAGAAGAACGGCATCCAGAAAGTAAAAAAAAATATACAAGTGGCTGAAAAACTAACAAAGCGAGCTCTATTGTAGAAACAGCCACAGACTAGAAACAACAAAAAGATGTCAAACGTCATACTCGTAATTCTATTTTGATATTAAATTGATAAGTTTCACATAACCCACAATTTAGCATAGCAATACAAATAAATAAAGTTTTCAATTACATTCTACATTCTTCAAAACGGAAGGTAACATAACAATTGCATTACCTAATATATTTCGAAAATCACTATAGTAACAATTTCTAAAAGCTTACCGTTATATTTCTCACCAAATCAGGTAAAGGGTTACAACAACAATATACCTAAAAGGTGCTTCGAAAAATAAGAAAAAATTCTAAAATATTTTTCCCAAATTTTTTAACTTACCTACTACAATAGTTTTAAAACGATATTTTACACTTTACCTGTATTATCAAAGTCACTAACGAGCATAAATTGTTGACCCTTTCTTTAAGATTTTTTTCTCAAAATGTCAAAGTTCACAAATTACTTTACAAAGGTCATGATTGTAAAGACTTGGAGTAACCCTTTTTCGGTCACCCTCTAAAAAATGAGCGTAGGTAAAACAAATTCATGGTTTTACTTTTATCGGCAATAAAATGTTTTTTTGTTTGTAAATTAATGAAAGAATGCCGTTTCGGAACAAAATATTTTTTTATGGTTTTGAGAAATTCTCTGCAGTTTCTTCAAAATAATGTGCTCCAGGTGAATTAAAGGGTTACTTAAATGATTTTGTTTTTTTTTTTTTAATTTTTGTATGTATTGTTCAATAAACAATACTTGACAGGTGAAAGGGGTTAAGTGGCTACGTCTAATATTCAAACAATTCTTTTTCTTTTTCTTGTGGATTTTTTTTATCACTTTCTCTGTGAAAATCTTACCACATTTGCTTACCCCTTCGTGAGCTATAGACCTATGTCATATCCACTTAAAGGGATATTTAACCAGCCGTCGATCTTCACCAATAATATCAAGGTCACACATAGAATATTGGCACAGGTCGTTTCGACCCACCGGGGTTCAGTAACGCGCCACTGTGCACACACAGCCGAGTGTTTAGCAAACATCGCTTGCCAGCTATGGGCTCCTGGTATTTCGCAAGACGTTGGCAAACCTCTTTTTATTCCTGCCTTGCTGAATCTTGCTTTACCGTCTTCTTGTTGTCAGTCAGTTAGTAATTTTGCTTCAGTTGTAGAATCTTTCTAAAAAGCGGCAATGTATTAAAGTTGTTCGGAAGCGAAGTTCTTAATAAATTATTGTTAAAGAAGATGTCTCCATTTATTTATAACAATACTTGTACAAAACCGATCAGTTTTTCCGACTTTTCACTCGTCCATGTTCGCGAATTTTCATAGTGAAGCCGTAGTGAAGCTTCTGCTGTGAGTTTTTAGAAAACAGCCCCTTGAAACTCCTGAGCTCCTAGTAGTTTGCAATCCCTTTATGCAAAAATTTCGCAACATTTCGAAGGAACAAAGGAAGTGGCGACTTTTTTTCAAGGTATGGGGGCTAAGCTTTTGTATGTACATTTAATTAATATTTTCTTTGAACAAACCAAAATCATTAATTTCCGGATTTACTTCATTTCCAGGATCATCACATCCCAAAACTATAATTTTAGAATCTCGACTATACAGGTGGTTCTTTTCTACCAATTTCAAAAGTTTGTAACTATTGATTTTTGACTCTGAAAATATCGAGTGTCTATATTGACTAATAATAAAGGGTGATGAGCTGCTCCATGTTGTTCAGAGTTAGGCATTATTAACAGTGTAACAGTGTGCCCCATACATTCATCTGTGCCCATATCTACATTCAGTCATATAATCGCAAGATGTACTCTCAGATAAGTACACAAAGCCTGCAGGCAGGTGGTAGCGCGACGAGGCGGCGCCCTATGTTTGCCCACCACTCTGCGGACTGCCAGCGAGACTTGCCGCCCTGGTACTTTAGGGGATGAACGCAAACATTCGCAAAGGGGAGAGTGGATGCAAAAAATAATTGAGATAACGTAGAAGATAGTAATATATGAATATTGAAGATAGAAGAAAGATGTTTTTGAAGTAAGTAGTAAAGACTTCGAAACGACCGTAGTGCAATGTCTTAAAAAACCTTCAAAATCTAAATAGGTACTTACTGAGAAAAATAAGTAATGCATTTCAACATTATTAGAGGGTCTCAATAAGGAAAATAAAATCAAGTGCTGTAAAATGTGTAGCAGGTACTTCCTACGAATTACCGTAGACGCTTCGCGTAGCACTGACGTAGAACATTACACACACAGTTTGTTCCATTCGCTTCTACATCGATCGATTATTACTTATTTTATGTAGATAGACGTGTCAGAAATGAATCATTGTCCATTTAGCCAATAATTTGGGCGTATCGATCAGCGCTAAAATGGCGGTCGGCGAGGCCATTAAAATGTTTGTTCTATTAAAAGGGGCAATGGAAACAAACAAATTTCCGAGATTCCCTCTGTTTGGACACTACTCGAGGGTTGGATGTGACGCCGTGCCAGAATAGGGTGACTGTTTTCGATATAGCTCATTAATTTCGGTAATAATTTTTAGTTTTATATATTTTAAACCAAGAGGAAAGAAGTCATAGATTGTGTTTTATCAAAATAATCGTTGTCTGAAAATATTAAATGCGATTTTAAACTAAACAGCCTCCAGATTTTTCAATTGATTCATAATTCGTGATAATAATCGTGATGATAATTTGTACTCGTAATTTCTAAGTGTGGACTATGTAAATCTAACACAAAATGATAATTCACATCGAAATACGAACACGCGAACACAAGACTGGTACTTACTGAATGCTTGTTTCAATCAATTCCATTGTAGTTTAAAACCATTTCCATTTCATGTGTTTAATATTATTGAATCTATGTTTATGCTACTTTTTTATTTTTTTATTATTTTACTTGAAAGAAGTAGAAATTAAAATAACATAAAAACAGTAAATAATTAGTTTTCTCCACAATTCCAATTAAAAATAACAGCCTACAACAATAGGCTACAGGCTACCAGACGCCCAGAATCATCAGCACGTCAAATTATGTTGTTAACAATACAGGGGGATGTTGTTCGGGATTCGAATAATTAATTCCATTTGCCGGCGCGTGGCGGTAGATGGCGGGCACGTAATTGTTGGACGTATTAGCGGCACGCTCCCCGTATTAATGATAGTTGGTGAGTTTTTCTAATCTGAGGACAGTTGATGCTGTTACAGATAGATATTTACTTGATATATCACTCAAAAACATTAAAACGGGAAAAAACATTTTTTTTATCAAGCTTGTTTTTTTTATTTTATTATTGGGCAGTTACTATAGCTTCGACAATGTTGCTTTATAATCTGCAGCACGCTGTAAAGCCCTAAAATCTAGGAAAATGTGAGGAAAACCTGGCTTTCAGGCTCATTTTAAATAGGAAAATGAATTATCGAAATATTATTTAAACAAACTGCAATTGAATGACCCGACTCAAACTCAATACAATATACTTTATGATTTATTTATTTCAACAATGTCCTACACAGACATTACAATTCCATCTCAATGCAAAAGCCTTACATTATGTACTCCCCAATACATAGCAGTCACACATAGCATGTATACACACGGTGAGTAAGTTCTTAGTTTCACGCGGTCCTGGTAACCGCAAGGCGTCGTCTCGTCACCGCAGCGTTCCGTCACACGGTCTTATGCACAGGGGTATGCAGACATTGTATGCTGGATACAATGTTATTTTGTTGTTTTTGTTGTAATCTTTTATAGGATGGCTTTGGGCACGCTAAAACTATCATGGTGAACATTAAGTTAATAGTCACACTGAACACTTTTTAAACCGTCAATGATATTGAAATATTAAAAGGATTATAGGTTCATTTTTTTTTTTAATGTAGTCATTAAAAATAGCCTTCACGGTCAAGAGTATTATCAGTGACGCACGGTGCACCTGCAGGGTAGTCACGTGTCAGCCTCACTGCCAAACTTGCGGCACTGGCCAAAACTTTTACCACAGCGCTATCCTCGTGAGACTTGTTTTGTTATCTTTTCCAGGAAAACAACAAAAAATACAGTAGTTAGTGACATTAGATACTTAGTACACAGCTACTCCTTATCCTTTCGGAATTACGAGTATAATGCAATTCAAATTATATATTACTTTAATTCATAAATACATAAACTAAATTAATTATATGTATTATTTTTCTTTGCCGTCCCCACAGTGGTGCTAGGTAGAGCATGACAATCGCAGTCGCAGTATAACGGGCGGTCACGGGACGTGGTCACTGTGGCCACACGGCCTGTCTGACCACACCCCCCACACACATCCGTGTACATAACATGTACTTAGCAGTACCTATACTCACTTCCTCTTAGTGAGCCTCCCTGATGTTTATTTAGAAATAACGTTGGATAGGCTCTCGAGTCTGCCGATATGATCAATGCTGAAATGAATGAATGGCACGGAAAATACCTGTCTTAATAATGCAAAAAAAGACATGCAGACTAAGAAACTTTTACACGATTCTGACGGCAACTTCAATTAAATTCAAAATTAATAATGAGTGTAACTTTGATCGTGTATAAATCATTCTTGTTGCCTTGGTGCAAATTCTAATAACATCAATACTTATAATAAATTATTGTTATCAGTACCATCGACCTCCACTAATTATCTAAAGATGTCACCATTTTTGCGTCTACCTGCATTATATAATGATAAATTCCCAACATTGGACCCCTTCAATACCACACGGAACAGACTTAAAAAAGAGATTATCCATATCTTCCAAGAAACGCAGGATACCCAGCGAACTCAGTAGTGTCAGTTTAGTCATAATTATGTACTTACATAGACATACACACACCTCCACACACATTTACAACACTTCCATTACACCCTCCACAACACCACCATTTACACACTACACCGCATAGATACACGCCCCGCACAATCAAATATTAATAATTATATCAGTCTCTGTTTTTCATATTTTTCTGTGTACTTCATAATTGGCGTAATGTTTAGAATAATAATAATGTTATACTTACTGTCAGCTGTGAACCTACCTTATAATAAATAAAATAGATAAGCTACTTGGGTCTATTTCATCTTCACTGAAATTCGTCTAACACATGAACTCAAAAATACATTGAAGTCTTACAATGTTTCTGCATCGCACTTTACGTATTTGATTGACATGAACTTTAGAACAATAACCTTTTTCTAACCAACTTTCTTTCTCAAAAGATAAAAGGATATCGCCACCACTTGTCTATTAAAACAAAAATAACCAAGACCGTGATTGCTTGTCTCGAGAAAAAAACTAGCAAGCGTACCAACAGTTCAAAAGCCTCTTTCATCCCCGACCGGGAGCGGAAAGCTTGTACCGTCAAATAAAAAAAACACGCTGTATATCAAGTTACCGTACATCTGGCCGCCTGGCGAAAAAGCACG
This sequence comes from Agrochola circellaris, assembly GCA_914767755.1. NCBI lineage: Eukaryota > Metazoa > Arthropoda > Insecta > Lepidoptera > Noctuidae > Agrochola > Agrochola circellaris. Next base: position 5,194,535 of record OU611850.1, on the reverse strand, counting down.
ATTTTATGAAAGGAAATTGTATTTGGAACATTTCTTGGAGTTCATGAGCTTCTGGTACTTTTTTTGGTTTTATTTTTTTCTATTGATGAATCTTTATGAATTATCACTCCACCTGAAAAATAAACATATTAATAACTGATAACATGATAAGGAAACTGCTACGATAAAAAGGTAGTAGTTTGTATCATGCATGCCACCAAAAATATGCGTTTTACTCAAAAACTTACAGTGCGGTAGAACTTTACTGTACCTTATTAAATAGTAACATTTTAAATCATGGTTTAAATCGCTTTATTGCCAGGAAGATGCAGGAAGTCTTATCTTCCCATAAGCTTTCCTGTGCTGGCTTAGCCTTTAGCACTGCAATCGGTTTGACAAATAGAAGTGAAAAAAATATGATTCCTCGCGTCAATCTCTTTAATCTTTTGCACATGAAAGTCATCTCAGTTTAATTTAATGACAGTACATTTAACGCTCTCGTCAATTCTGGAGGCGTTACAATAAATTATACTGACAATGTTGTTGAAATAATCGTAAAGTTTATGTTATGTCGGCAGTTTGGCACCCACGCGGGATGGAGTTATCATTCGCTGCTACATTGTAGTGAAGTGTATAGGTGCATCTTTATTGAAGAACTGCGGTAAACGACGGTTTAGAAGAATACGAACATAATGCGACACTGCTTATCCCTCATAGCAAATAGCGCAACAATTTATACCCTACGGACTGACAGAATTATAGGGAATATCAGTAGTTTTTGTGTGATGCTGGAACATACATTCAGACAAATAGACAAAAAATTTAAAAACCTTCTTTTCGGAATTAGATTCGTTCCTAGACCTCGCAGTAATTACTTTTTTCAAATATATTCGTAGATTTTATTATATTTAGGTATAGTAGACTACATTTCCCACAACAATGCGATAAGTACACTGCTACAAGACCATTTGGCGGCAGTTGGTAAATATTTTGTGCAGTTGAAAACACAAGATGGCGTTGTTAGTTCCGTTTTTGGCCACGCGCTGAAAGACCAGTCCGCAAATTCTGACGTTTTGTCAAACTACAATGCATGATAATACAATAATACTGACATTGAAACATTTTTGCATTTCGGCTTCCGCATCGTGCGCTCTATTGCGGATTCCCTGAAAATCTTAGACCACATCCTCTTTTCTTGTAGATTTTATGTTTCGTTAAAATTAAAACACTAAATTAATATGGCCACAAGCCTCGTTAGGCCATGCAATGGACGATGGACGCTAAACCGTCCCGAGTTCTCGACTGCGTCGAAGAACATTAGAATATCTAAACACAAAGTACCAGGGCGACATAAGTCCTTAGGAAGAATCCTCGCGCTCCCACAGGAGCAGTCACGTGACCCTTTCATTAAATCTTTGACAGGTGATTTGGCTTTCAAACTGCATGACGTCTAAAAATTATAAATTCTATCTGCTTTTATCAACCTCAATTCTACATCTTATGTGTCCGGAAATATGGTTGATTTTTGAAGGTCGGTTGTCCCGTTGAGGGGTGATATTAAAAATGGGTGTGTATTGTTTGGTAGCAACAAAGGAGATGTGTCGAGAGGCACGTGACTTCGACCATTATATGGGAAAAGTTCATAATGAATAGGGAAAATTATGTCGTGAGTTTTGTAAGGATTATGGAAAGAATTTGATGTAGAGGGTGTTCTAAAAGGGATGTTATGACAAATATAGTGAGAAGAGGAAATACAATCTCCCCTGTATCCTTTGCGAATATTATAAAGGGAGATTAACTAAATTTTTCCACTAGGAAGTGGTAAAGGGTGAGCGTTTTCGGAGATTTTTAAATTTAATACAAAAAAGTACCTCGTTCCTATACAAAATGCCATACACAGGGTCTTTTCACAAGCACTGCCTCACTGAACTGAAAATGTCCACAGGTTATTGATATCCGTTTTTAGCAAAAATGTACCTACCTACTTTTCTCTGTTGTCGATCGCTTTGTATAAACTTGCATGTTTAATACTTGTGTTTTCTATATTTTTTACCAAAATCCATGCGAAAATCAGCTATCTTATCAAAGCCTAGATAATCCCAAAGGAGTCATTTTAGATTATAAAAAAACAACCGACTTCCAGAAAACACTACAAAGTGAAAATTATCAAAATAATGCTCGAATTTCCAAGCAGGTTTGAAAAAAAAAAAAAAAACACCCTTCATTTACTCAAAACGGCCTTTAAAACTACTAGTTCCCAAGTTAAGCTTAAAAAAAATGAAATGACGCCCGGTTTCTTCGAAGTCCTAATATTGACAGAACTCATCTCTCAAACATATCGGTAGGTATAATTAGTGCTTGCCACCGCCAATTGCCCAGTGTATTGGCAAATATTTGGCGCCAATACTTACTGAGGAGAAAAATCTTTATAGCATTTGAGAAATAACAAAGGATATAAGCTTGGTTAAGGAGTGGGTTCAGGGGTAAATGAGATGTCTTTGCACACTTGGTGAATGAGAGTTAGACCGAAAAAAGTATAACATTTTGATCGTCTCGACTCTTTTGTTACGTAACAAAACCGAAAAGAATTTCGTTCCAACAGGCACCCTAATTGTGTAACACACGGTCAATCACAATGTGAATAATTTTGAAGGATATTGCTACCCCATTGCTAATGATATACGTAAATAACTCAATGAATGTTGTTGAACTGTCAAAATGAATGCTATTGCTAATGATAGTGTGTTACGGAATTACCCCGCGGGTGTCAGACGACCCAGGACACCTCTCGACCGTTTTTTTAAACGATAATTTAGTAAATGAACCTTCGTCTTATAGTCTTCCTACCATTCTACGATCCATTATGGAAATATACAAGGTGGCAGGGACATCGACGCGAAAACTGTTACCATGGATTCAGTACATGATTCTGAACGCTCCTACGTTGAAATTTTTCGTAAGTTATTAAAAAAGAAACAGCTGTTTCATAGAAAAGTGCAATACCTATGCGGTCAAAATGTATGGAACAGCTGTTTTTTATACGGTTCAACCAAATTAATTCACTCAGAAATAAAGGGGGCGAAAAAAAATGTGGCCGAAGTTCAAAGATTCACTTTAATGCTTATTTGGTTGCTTCATCTAAATGAAAAAGCAGAAGCTTCCTGACTGCGACGACTACGTGTCTGATAGACGTCACGTGACATAGACATAACAAAAACTTTAAAAAACATGGCTGATAACGTCACGTAGCTACCTAGTACGTAGTACGGACGGGTGTCGGTTTACCGGCCAGTAACTTGATAGACTACCTATGTGTTTTGCATTGTGAGTATCATAGACTAGAGATGAGGTGCGTTCTGCTTGATGAAATGAGCTACTGATTATTCTGTAGATGTCTATGGTCGAAACAGCTATGTTAGTGTTACGGATAAGTTACCTCAGGGCGCCGCGCTGTGCCGTGCGTGGGAAATATTGAATGTTTGAACGGCTTTTTGGTTGATTCGTACGAATACACTCGACCGAAACGGGCAAATCGACAACTCCAAAAATGCGTAATAGGCAATTGGTACATTTTCAATGTTATGCTATAAAGTTAAGATAAAAGTAAGTACACAGTTTACTGTATCTCCTACTGAATCGACTACAGAAAATGTAACAATATTTAAAAGTGTCGATTCGCCTGTTTCGGGCGGGTAAATTCGTGCAAATCAACCATTAAGCCGTTTGAACGCTAGAAATCGTATTCGGTCGTACTGTAGGGTTCACTTTTCTCGGGAGGAGTGGTTCCTATTCAAATGTGGATTACTAATTAAAAGTATCATTTTAAGAACCAATCAGTTAACTATTTCATGTTTACACTTGTTTTATAGGTTAATTTGATTCAATGAATTAACTAACTGATTTTGATAACCATGTTTTCAAAGTAAGTAATTGGTTGGTCTTTCTACATTGTTCTCACATGTATAATTTCAACATAAATGATGTAACCAATATTTTGTAACAATATTCTGATTTAAAAGAGTGTCCGTGGAGTTTCTTGCCCGTTCTTCTGCATAAGAACCTAACTACGCTTTGGAATGGGCAACTAGCTTCATCTTTCTGACTGACCGACCCCTTGACAATTCAAAAGTGCCTGTAATTGGTTTATTTGAAATAAATGCTTTGAGTTTGAATTGCCATTTCCCACTCAATTTTCAACTCTTTACGTACTAGAGTACCAGCTCAACTCCCAAAGTTGCTGCTATATGATATTTACATGACGAATAAGGCTCCATTCAGGTCTGAAACTATTAAATGACTGTGGGTGGCAAACCCGTTATTAAAAAACCGGCCAAGTGCGAGTCGAACTTGCACACGAAGGGTTCCGTACCGTATTAAGATCGAGCAGAAATCACCGAAAAAATCACGTTTCTTGCATGGTTTAATTATATTTCATTTTTATTATTTGTTGTTATTGAAATACACAATCTACGAAAATTTCAACTGTCTACCTATTACGGTTCATGAGATATAGCCCACTGACAGACGGACGGACGTGCGTCCGTCCGTCTGGACTGCGAAAGCCGTTGGCACCCTTCGGGTACGGAACCCTAAAAATATAATGGAAAGGCCTACGTGAGTTATGAAAATAATCTTCATAATTATCTGTTTGTCTAATCATAATTTCTAAGCAAAACTAATCATCCATCTAACAAAAGTACCAGGACAGCATGAACGCCGAGGTAGTCTCCCAATCCAATATTATTACTATACATTTCCCCAAATGTTCCCCGCCATTGTTCTAACGTTAATCTGTTTGCTCGCGTGTTTGCGGTCGCCGCTCAAGTCCGGTTCAGTCAATATTATCGCGATCGACTTAGCTTTGTGTCTTTGATTCTGAGTGTTACCGGTTTTTGGGGAGTGAAAATGGCGCCTTTGTAAGGACTACCAGTTCTCATTTCAGGTCATTTCCCTTCACCATGGCATCAGGAAAATGGTTGCCTTCAAATTATCCTACTTTAAATAAAATCTCTCAAAAACTTATAGAAACTATAGGTAATTTTTTTGTGCCCATCTGGAATTCCGAATGATATATCTTGCTGCTTGTTTTCGAGCACCATTTTAGCGGCTCCAAAAAGCCCAATATTCATCTGAAGTGCGTGTACTTTATGTTTTGTTTGTCGGCTGCACCAAACTGATGATGTTTGTCAAACGCATTGTTGGCACAAGTGGTAGTGAACCGTGCACATTACATTACTGTTGGCTTTGAGTATATGTATTCCTGGTACTCATCATTACTGCATTCATGAAGAAAATAAACGTTTTTAATGGAAGTACTAAATTCTTCTGTGACGCGACGATGTAGATCAGTCTCTATTATAATTGCTTTATAGAAATAATAGAATTTCATTCCCCTGACGTTATTCTTGGTGGATTTCTTTAACACAACAGTGCTGTGTTAGCTTTTCACCCGACTGCCCCAGGAGTAAGGTAATGTTTTTCGAAAGTATGTGTGTCTGTGTATTTCTCTAGCACGCTCTGTTGCCTAAACAGCTTGATGGATTTTATCATGTGAGGTAGGTGGCTTTAGATTCGTCTTAATTGTAAATCACATAGGCTATATAAAATTTATATATTGCCTCTGCAATACAAGGGAGGAGGTTTTTTTAAAATAAATTACATAAATATTGGTATCAAATAAAGCTAGGAAAGAGTCAATTCCAAATACACAAATCAACAAAATAATTTATTGCCTTTGGTCTTTATACAAATTTATTTATTTATTTAACAGACAAGAAGAGAAGAACAGAAAAATATGTGCAAAGGTGATGCTGCTTATTTCCAAAGAAATCTCTTCCAGCATACCTGCGAACCACCTGTGATCTTGAATCTCGATGTAAAAATTATGGTAGAAAAACTTACCGGACATAATTAATGTAGGAAAACGTAAGTAACTCATTTGCCACTTGTAGCCATAAACGTAGTCAGGATTGGGAGCGTCATACAACAAAATATTGAATTAATTAATTAGCTCTATATTGAGACGTGTTACAGATTGGGATGTAAGTCACGAACTAACGAATTAACTAAAACTTAGACTAAACAATCATAATCTATCAAATATGCAAGCTCAGTGACCACACAGATCGTGCTGAGCAAAAAAGCTTATACCACACAAAATCTGTAAGGGCTGTGGTTCCATAACTATGTGGCAGCATCTACATCGCCACTTGCGAACTACGCATCAAAGACCTGACGTCACACAACATCCTGACGTCACTCAAATCCTGCATCGCGCGATTAGAGTTTACCGTGCGGTGGACATATATACAAGCTCCCGACTTCAACCTCTGGGCGGTTGCCCGCCAGACACGACACCCTTCTGGTCGGAGGATCCTCCCTTTTATATGGTGGATGAGTGAACTTTACACCCTGTTCCTCACAAACGTTCCTCATAACCCTAAAACTACGTTGTATCAAATATAAATAACTTTCCATAAAAATTGCGCTATTTTTGCTCGACAATGTAAAATTATTTTAATTCACAAACTGCCGTCGTCGTTTAATTTCTTCAAACAAATAAAATTTTGTTATTTCCGTCCAACAACAGAAAGAACTTTATCGAACAAAAAATAAAAACAAAAGACAGTGAAATTATTTTAAGCTTTTTATTTACTCCACAAAATAGGGGAGGTGCTTCCTAAAAGGTTTCCGTGTCGGTGTACATTTTCCGTTTGTTTATAACTTTTCCCCTACCCACCCCGGCGGAAGGGTTGTGAAGCCACGCAAGTGTGGCTCGCCCTTTATTTTTGTAAACATTGGTAATTTTTAAACATTTTTTTTTTGTTTTATAAAGTTTCGAGTTTCAGGAGAACTTTTTTGTACGGGTTTTTTTTATTATTTTTATAGAAGACGGTTCAGTAAGTTGTTTAGAAGTTGGTAATTGTTTCCGAAATAGCCGAGTTAAAAAAATGTTTATTTTCTTTCATTTGATAGGACTTCGTTATACAATCTTCGTGGTTATTGTTTATTGTGAATTATTTTTTGCATAAAAAGTTTGTAACTGTTTCTGAAAATACTTTATAGCCAAGTTATAAATATTTACCTCTTCTGTTCCTTTTAATAGGTTACGTTATACAACCACCAGCTCGTGGTTCTGAATACTTAATACAATTTATTTTCATTTCATTATAGAACATTACTATGTAACCTGACAGAAGTTGAAAACTGTTTCACAAGTAGTTAGCTATTTCGGTATTTTTTTTCGTTTATTTTCGAATCGTTCCTTGGAACAAAACATCTAATTTGTTCATTAGTATTGGTGGATTCATGGGAACTAGTAAATAAGACCCATGATACCACTGGTACAGCATTGTATGGATTTGAGGACTTGGGGGTGCCACGGGTCCGAATCAAGTTCCCGTGGCACCCCCAGGGGTATCTTTCAGGGGTACCATGGGTCCGGAATGTATATTTTTACAGCTAGAGAGATGGCCCAGTGGTTTTTTTTTTTTTTTTGAGTTTGGGAAATTATCAAATAAGTTCTTCCGCTCTGGGCGGAGAGGGAGGGCGTGTCAGACTTTTACTGACTAAACCCTACCCGTGTTCCTTCCATTGCCTGTGTGCCGGGGCCACGATATCCCTTTCGGACAACTCGCAACCCCGGCAGGGTGGCCCAGTGGTGAATTAGGGCACACTACCTCTTACCGAGAAGATGCTTAAGTCCCAGCAGTGGGAACATTATAAGCTGAACATTATATACAACAACATTCCATACCATTTTATAACAGTATCGACTAATTCTGTTTCAATTCCCATTACATCAAGTTCCAATGCACTTTTTAGAGTACATTACAAACAATTACACCATTTAAAGACACTTATTCCAAAGAAAGTGTAACTCAATCACTTTCAATTGGACCTCGAGTGACACCCGATCCACAGACACAAAGGTGCACTCGCCCGCGAATGAACAATAATTGCAGCAACTAAACGCATTCCAATATGGCGCCGAAATGTTGGCGCCAAACAATACAATTAGTTTAACCTTTGTACAATTAGAAAATGGTACAGGCAATAATTGTTTTGAATCTTGGACAGGCCAGTCGTTCAAGCAAAACAAGGAAAATGGGTGGATGATCAGATAGCCTATATAATATTATGCCAATGACATTGGAACTCGGAACCAGTTCTGTACGATAAAGCCAGTAAATTAGTGTCAAAAACCTACAGTTAACGGATATTTTTTAGCTGCTGATTATATTTAGCTGCTTCCGACGGCTCGTACATGACGCCGGAACCGCACCGACGGCGGTGGCGGTGCCGGATCGCATGTTTGTGTAAACGAATGAATATCATCCATGCACTGCACCGTCACCGCATCGCCGCTGCCGAGGCCTTACTCTCGACGGTGCCAAGTAGATTTTACACTAATTATGAGATTGTTAGGTTTGTAGGAGGAAAGCAGTAATACGCAAGGAAGTGGTTTTACGTACTCACGCTTTATTGGACAACCCAAAGACAATAAGGTGGCTTCTGTCATGTTGACAGTTGTGTCACATAAACAACCAATCACAGGTATGGCTGCGTTCACACATCATAACTTTATACATAACAGAGATATTCTGAAATTTTTTCACCTTACGGTCCGGCGCGTACCGGTGCGGCTCCGGTGTCGTGTACCAGCCGTCGGAAGCAGCTAAATATCCGTTGACTATAGGTATTTGACACAAATTTACTGGCATTATCGTACAGAACTGGTTTTGAGTTCCGATGTCATTAGCATAATACTATTAATTATCTACGCTATCTGCTCATTCACCAATTCTCCCTGTTTTACACGAACGACTGGCCTGTCCAAGTTTCAATACAATTATTGCCATTAACATTGTTAGGATAGATTACGTTTTATGGTGAATAATGTTATTTGACCAAAGCATTAACATAAATCGGTAATCGTAGCCTGGGAGATAGACTCCTAAGACCAGCTATTGATCAATCGATAGTTTCTAAAAGGCAGTTGGGACTGGATGCATTTAGTTTTAAAACATAATTAATTTTTGACGTTTAAATGTGTTTTTTATTAATTTATCATTATCATTTAGGCGGAGAATCAGGTGTTGTGGCGCAAAATAAGAGAGAAATATATACGACATTGAACCAGTAAAGGTAGAGTTAAACAAAGCACGAGGTCATGAAATAGAATGACTATTTAACAATAGTCACCTTAAGTACAAATAAGTTTTATATGTTCCATCACGATTCCATCCGTATAATTTATCTTCAACAATACCATCTACTTTATACACTCCTTGAAGTAGAAAGTGTAACTCAAGCACTTTCATACGACACCTGATACAAGGCACAAGCACAAAGAATCACTCGCCCGCGATAAACAATAATTGCAGCTACTAAACGCACTCCAATATGGCCGTCTATTGTAGTTGGCGCCAAATCCTTGCGTCAATTACGCTTGTCTGCTCAAAATAATGTCTTTTTTCTAATTTCTGCAACATTAAATTCGTAAATGTCCTTTTCGATTTCGTTTGTATTTCACTTTTTGGGTTTTGTGTTTGAAATAAAGATTATAAGACGGTACGCAATGCTGTACAATGCAAATTATTAGGTTGACAGAGTTTGAAGTGAAGACCACGTTCCAAAGAGGTTTTTTTAACGTCACCCGTCTTTGTCCGAAGGCATTGTGCTTTTCAATAAAGTTGTGCAACTAAACTCTTCGGTGAAGACTAAAGCTCCTATAAGATAGACACAATTCAAACACCAATCTGAAGAATGAACAGACAGATCTTCCAAAAATATTAATGTTGTCAGATTCAGGACTACTAGGAACTTAGCAGCTAATTCGAAAGACCAAAAATCAATCCTTGAATTGACTTCACTTGAATTGATTTGATTGTGAATGAAACCGATTCTCATAGACACTAACCTACTTCAGCTGTTGTTAGACTCCTAAAACACATGTTTACTGCCCATTAGATTCGGGATATTCAGAGAAAGTACCAGCCATGCTATTCTGTAAACATCTCACCGTGAAAACTTGGGTGAAGTGAGCTGTCAATAGTATCAATCACTGTGGAATGACAGCTCACTCCACGCTCACTTCACCTAAGTTTTCACGGTGAGATGGTTACAGAATAGCACTGCTGTTAACATCATCGTAGTTGGTAGTCGTGACGTGACCATTCTTCAAACAGATTGACGACTACAAATGATTGAATCTTCGGCGCCTGCCTAGCCTTTTCCCAACTATGTTGGGATCGGGTCCCACAGCCTAACCGGATGTATCTGAATACCAGTATTTTACATGGAGCGACTGCCTATCTGACCTCCACAATCCAGTTACTGGGTAATACGATACCCCTTGATAAGACTGGTTGTCAGACGTTCGGGCTTCAAATTATTGAATGTTAATAATGTTACAATAAGTACTTACCCAGTAATAATTGATTGTGTTGTAAATCAATCAAATTGTATAGTTAATTAACAATAGTTTAAGATTAGATATTCGATATCCGAAGAACCAAGGGGCTGATTGGTTTGTATTGAGTTTATTAGAAGCTCTGTATATAGTACTCTGCTATTACCAGAGAGCCAAAACCACGATACGTTTTATATGAAAATTTAAATGTTTAGCATGGGCGTACCCAGGGGGGGTAGGTTTTGTGATGAATCATTTTATTTGACCAAAGCATTAACATAAATCGGTAATCGTAGCCTAGGAGATAGACTCCTAAGACCAGCTATTGATCAATCTATAGTTTTTAAAAGGCAGTTGGGGGTGGATGCATCTAGTTTTAAACATAGGTAATAATTTTTTGACGTGTAAATGTATTTTTTATTCATTTATCATTATCATTTAGGCGGAGAATCAGGTGTTGTGGCGCAACATAAGATAGAAAAAATATACAGCATTGCATGGCAGGGGCTCCCCCCTGGATTTTGTATGCCTAAGTACTGTTGTCGATAAAAGTTATGTTACAGTCACGTTAAGTACTTTACAATTACAGTACCTATCAATCAACAGTACAGTACAGTATATTATGTATTAATTTTAGAAAAAATCGTGCGGCTTTTCATGTTGTACCTATCATACATAACAGACTTTAAAAGGGAGAAGGATTCTTTTTTCATTTGAAAAAAAAAAAATCAAAATCCGTCCACAATTGACGAATGAATCGATAAACATACATATAAAAAAAAAAGTATATTAGTTGGATCGTCATCGTTTGTCCTAAAAAAGAGCTTGGTTACTTGTAAGATGCATAATCAGCCTATAATGTTCCCACTGCTGGGTCACAGGCCTCCTCTTTGAGAGGGAGTGGGCCGTAATCTACCACGCGGGCCCAGTGCGTGTTTGTGGATGATGTGACATCCAGTAGGTAGATAGTAAGGAACTTATCAACCAGGTTTCTTTACTGATGTATCTTGATAACGTTGATAATCAGCGTTGGCATATTCAGCCTATAATGTTCCCACTGCTGGGACACAGGCCTCCTCTCTTCGAGAAGGAGTTAGCTGTAATCTACCACGCGGGCCCAGTGCGGGTTGGTAGATGTCACATGTCTTCGAATTTTCGGTTCTAGGACATATCGGTTTCCTCACGATGTTTTCCTTCACCGTTTTGAGGGCAGTGGTGATGAGATCGTTTTACAAAAAGTAAAATGCCTGCTTTGTACCACTGGACCACCTAAAGTTTCAAATTATCCCATCCCAGAAAATTCAATTTTCATTTTATTCATCATTACAATTCAAAAGTTTCCTCACGATGTTTTGAGAGCAGTGGTGATGAAATATTTTACACAAAGTAAAGCGCTTGTCAGGGTTCGAGTTTAAGATGGTCACAACCAAATGGCAAACCCCAATGTAGATATTATATCGACCTCTGCGCTACCACCGACGACGTCGTGGAACTGGCGAAGATTGAGGCCAGCAAAATTTAATATACTACTATTAAGAATTTAAGTTAACTTCATCACATACGTTTGTTAATTAATCTAAATTAATATGTACATATTTAAGTATTGGGGGGCCTGATGAGTCGTAACACAGGTATTTTAAGCCTTTTTCTGGCAGAAGCCTCTCACAAATGTTAACCCACCCAACTTTGGGGCTTGCGATCTTAGTCACTTGCGGCCTAGTCGAATTGTCATTTAGACGATCGATTTTCGACTTAAAATCGACCCATGCAAACCCCCTATAAAACAACATTTGTGTTCAGAAATAAATAAAATATATTTTATACTATTAAATGAGCAATATTTATATTTACAGGGTGCCAGGGACATCGACGCGAAAACTGTTACCATGGGTTCAGTACATGAATCAGAAACCATGCAGGGCGTACTTAAAAAAAAATCTGCCCTTTCATAGAAAAGTGCAATACGTACGCGGTCAAAATGAATAGAACAGCAGATTTTTTTTTAAATAACCGACGAAAATTTCAACGCCCTCTGCGTTCAGAATCATGAACTGAATCCATGGTAACCATTTTCGCGTCGATGTACCTGGCACCCTGTATTTATATACATATTTGTATCACGTTCTCGAAAACGGCTCTAACGATTTCGATGAAAGTTGCAATATAGTGGTTTACGGGGGCGAAAAATCGATCTAGCTAGGTCTCATTTCTAGGAAAATTCGTTTTAATCTCTATTTTCACCCGAGCAGAGCTTGGTAAACCAGGTACTAAATTATTATACTCCATCGTGCTATCGACACCACGTAGAGAAAGCGGCTGAAAAATACACACAGAAAAAAGCTTACAACACCCACTTAATTTCATCAACCCACCAGAGAGTACAAACGCCTCATCTCATTCCTAATCCATAACATGACCACGAAACAAGATAATCCCTTAAAATAAAAACAGCCCCCAGCTCTAAAATAATTGACTCCACCAACCCTCAAATGTCATTACCGAAATGCGCATCAAAAAAGCTGCGTGGGGTACAATCTACCCCTATATTATAATTGTATTCAGGCATATTGGCCGCGTTACTCGCTGCTCACATAATTCTGGTGTAATTTGATATTTTATTAGTGAGCATTGTTTAAACAATTGCGTAAGTGATTGTTAAGGCCGTAGGGATCTGCACCTTGCAGGGTGAGGGTTATGTTGAAGGGAGGCAGACGGGACGGGATGGACTTTTTCTGTCTCTTTTTGCAGTGTGTATTGTTGTTGCTTTTATCTTGAAGCATGAGAAAATCTTTGGAATGCTGATAGCTACGTCACAACGTACCTACTTATGCGTCTTTTGGCAATCCGAAAAATTGGATTCAGTCCACGGATTGAGACTACTGTTTTTGAGGACAACTATTTATTTTGTTTCTTTTACTTAACATACGCATACATAAGCGAATTCACAATTTTTCAGAGGTATTAAACCTCTGAAAACTCCGAAAAATTTACTAAAATAAACCTAAATTGAAACTAGAAAATACATTGTGCGTGTAACGACACTCACAGTGTATTTTCTAGCTTCGATTTGGTTAGAATGGCAACGACATTGCTATTTTTGCTACAGCCTCAAGAATAAAAAAGGACCGAACCAGTAAGGACTGATTCAGTGAGAGTGAGATCCAAAGATATCGTGGGAACTTAATTTACACGATATCTTTGGATCTCACTCTCACTGAATGAGTCCTACTGATGCCGTATCGTCTCATGAAGTAAACGTATAGTCTCATTCCAAAAGTGTGTGTGGGGTTACACGTCACTTTTTCGTTTTTTATGGTCACATTTCATAATAAGTAGCTAGATCACTGTCTCACACATTGTGCTGTGCAAAACGTATTGTAAAAGGTAAAAAAGCCTTTGGTATGGTGATTGCTGTGCTCAAAAAATTAGAAAGATAGTGGTGGTTCGGTTAAATAGAGGGTTTTCGTCTAAAGAATTTAAATACTCTCCGTCTGGGGTAGATACAGTGTTTATGCTGGTCTTGATCCAAAACATTGTATGCTTTAGGATCTCGACGATAATCGGCGGTCCTTCACTGCGCGGCACGTTTTGGAGTAAAGAACTCCCCCAGCATGCGTAGCTTGACAACCATAGAAACGGGTTTTCTATGGTTTTTGTGGACGGAAGAATAGATAAAATGTTGCAGTTTTTAAAAGAAGAGTGAAAGAACACTATCTTTCCACTTCGTCATAGTTGCATTTTTTTGTATTTATTATTTTATACTAAGTATATTATAATTAAGTATATAATATTTCAGTGATATTTATTTTAGAAGTATGTATGTAAGTTTATTCTCATAATGTATGTATGTTTATAGTTAATAAGTATTATAGTTAAATTAGTGAATAATTAGGTGTTTTTATTTTATGTATTTTATTTTCTCTTCTACTCTTACACACGTTGTCTACATCTCTACTTGTCTACTTTCCTATCGCAGGTATGCTGGAAGAGATTTCTTTAGAAATAAGCATCACCTTTGTACGTATTTTTCCGTTCCTTTTTTTCTTGTCTGTTTATATGTGTGTACATAAACCGTTAAATAAATAAATAAAATGACAGATTGTGATTGTTTATCTGTCACTTTGTCTATTCTTCCATCGACAAAACCCGTTTCTATTGTGGCCATGCTAAGCGCGCAGTATTAAGACGAGGGAGAGTAGACTACGAACTGAAAAGTTCTTATTACCGTTATTCTATCTGGTCCATGAACTTCCTACTTCCCAACTGAACATCCCACATAACACCATCCACAATCTATCGAGTATCGAGCGGCATACGTTGCGCGTCGGGGGTGCGCGGGGCGCGGGGTGGCTGCGGGAAGGGAGGGGGGCGGGTGGCTATCGAGTTACACCTCCTGCCCATGCTCTCCTGGTTGTCTGACGGCTTAGATCGTTTTAGACTCGCTTGAAATGCGGGATGCGTGGTGTGCTGCGGTTGATATATTGAAGCGAGGCTGCGAGGCATTCGTATTAAGTAGGTAGGTATAGGAGCGGATCGAAGTGTTATTGTATCTTTGCAGATATAAATGATGAGCTGTTTGGTTCAGCGTGACAGCTTTTCTCCAAAATCTTGGACATTTTTCTTAGATATCGAAGCTAGACTCTGGTGGCTGTGGCTCTGCGTGTCTTCAAAAGTGTTAGCAGCATTGATCTTTGCAAGAAAATGATCTACAACAACGTCTAGAGGTTATTCATTATATCTATCTATATAGCTACCTTTAAAAAAAGAACTGACTCTTGATTGTACCAGCCGGTGATTTCGTTCTGTATGGCCTAAATGAGTACTGACAGCAAAGGCAAGGAATCCATGGGACAGAACTCTGGCCCAACCAAAGTTACTTTATGTTTCTAGTTCTACATTTATGATTGCAAACGTAAGAAAAAATATTACCTAATTACAGATTGTGCACCGTTTAGCAAAAAAGCTAATTTTAATTTCCAGCGCCCATCCCAAAAACAATTTCAACATAGCGCCGACGGCAAATGTTTATCTCTAACCTGTCACAAATAATACCAAATACCCGTAAAACATGTCCGAACAATAACAATAACTGCTTTGCTTAATACTATGGTTAACAAATAACTAAAATAAATACTTTTTACAATAATCCTACTTGGGTACTCGAGCGCAAGTCGGATAGACGCCGAGAGAAGTGGCGCCAAAATGTGCAAACTTTTTTTTAAAGTCTGGTGCACCTTGCAACGATCTTTGGCAAGAAAAGAGGCACCGTGAGATAGTAATTATAGGTACTTACTATTTTTTACATCTGTAATTAAATGGCAATAGAATCATTACACATTGTTTTCAGGATTATTTGACATGTCTATTTCAGAATAGAATAGAATATACTTTATTGGCTTTGAACGCAGGTACATACAAATAGGATCGTAAATAACATAATAAAGAACCGTGTACATTCTGCCTTGTTGGCATGCAAACACAATAATTATTATACAAGTTATCAAAATAGGTTATTAAGATGTATCATTTAGGAAATCCTGAACAGAATAATAACATTTATCTACAAGTAATTCAGTAAAACATTTTTTTTCAGAATTTCACAATGGACCATAATTCGTCCATTTATTTCATTTTCCTGTCCACTCGTAGGTATAGACACCCTAGAATACTATTATTTTCCCATGTAGTTTTACCCTATCAATAGAGTTGGTCTTCATAGGGTAAAACTAAATGAGAAAATGGGAACTAATAATATGGTGAAAAGATTACTTACTCCATTCAGCAAAATTATCCGTTGGGCTGACTGACCGTGTCCAGGACAACCGGTCCTAAGGCCGAGATCTGTTTTTACTTAGCCTTTGGTTTGACTTAGACTAGACAGCTTGTGTTTGACAGTTGTCACTAGCAGTTTGACAGTTGTGAGACAGTGACAGTAATAACGCTTAGCCAAAGCCCTACTCAAACTCTATTGCATTAGTTGTTACCCGGTATTTAAAACGAAATTCGGTCTTTCGAGTCATAATAGGACACACGCTAGGAAGTAATAATTTCAAAGGGTCGTTATCGAAATCGGTTATGAGGACCATTTATAATATATGTATTGAATACATAGGTCCTATATTATATAACAGCACCAATTAGGAATACGAGAATTAATAGGTAACGATTTCGTGGTATTCGCTTAGTCTGTTAATCACTATTAATTACCTACAGATGGGTATTTAGTTATTATATTATCTAACAGACATACAAATGTTATTTAATTAGGGAATTGCTTCGAAATAAAGCTAGTAGAGCTCATCCAAGCAATTAGGAAGTAATAAAACAATAATTATTTAAATATTTTTAATTGAAACCAGCAATTTAAAGATGGTCTGAGTATTTAAGTAACAGTACCTGGGCGACCAAGTTCTGCTCTGGTGAAAATAGAGAATGCTCATTTAATACTATAGGATAGTTCATACTAATTCCACGCTGCCATGATAGTACTTACATACTAATTTCATGCTGTTATTATTCTAAGGTTTGGATCTTGTTCTAAACTTTGGACGACCGAGCTCTGCTCGGGTGAAAATACGGAGAAAGCGAATTTTCCCAGATATGAGGCCTAGCTAGCTAGATCGATTTTTCGCCCCATAAACCAAGGTATTTTCAGGCGACTTTCATCGAAATCGTAAGAGCCTTTTTCGAGAACGTGGAAACTTTCCTTACAACATCAAATTCAATGTTATAATTGCAATTCCTTATTATTAATATTCTAGTTCGCTAGTTAGCCACATTTCTTATTTCCATACAGTAATATTGCCAAATTATTCAAAACAGTGAAATATTTGACATCTATTTGCGACGTTGCCAACTTTCAGAATAAACGCTCTTAACTTTCAACGACGACACAAAAATTGCCAGCACAAAAAAAAACATTTCCACAACTTTTTAATTTTATTTTTTAATCGGCTACGGCAACGCGCATTCTGCCTCATTGGTTCTCTGACGAGGTCTGACGTAAAGCAAGGAGCTGGCTGCATTGGCGACCACACAACCACGGGTTATCATAAAATATTAACCGAAATCCAATTTTATGGTGGTTTATTGTTATCTAGTCATGTGTGGATCTTGGTATTTTTTTATTTACGCAATTTGGAGAGAAAAGCAGATGTTTGTGGGTGTTCTGTAGATTATAACGTGTTTTGGTTGTGAAACCATGAGATTTGGTCAAGGTGAGAACCTCAGACCCAATAAAAAACCAAGACAGAGCGCTGTCAATAGTAAAGTGAAGCCGGTTTCGTAAACATTGGTGCACTTTTTGTGGTGTAGGTAGTTTGATTGTAGTGTCATTGTCATTGTAAAAGGTTGTAAATGCGTGCGTGTGAGTGTGTATGCACAGAGCGGAAAAAAATAAAATGTTATTATGTAATAATTTATTACTACTTAAATAATTTTCTATTTACCATTTTTGTTCGAAAGATTTTCGACATTTAAGTATTAAGTATGTTATGCCTACCTATCCTATTTTTGCAAACTAAAGTAAAACTTTTAAACCATGATTGACAGTTTATAAAAGTCTTCAAAAACGGTTGCAATTATAACATAGGTGAGTCCTAAGCTCTGAAAACGGTGAAGGAAAACATCGTGAGGAAACCGGCATGTCCTAGAACCAAAATTACGAAGACATGTGACATCTAGCACTGCGCCCGCGTGGTGGATTACAGACCACTCCTTCTCGAAGAGGGGTGGCCTGTGTCCCAGCAGTGGGAACATTATAGGCTGATGAGTAAGCAGGCCGGTGGTCGGCCTCTTTCGCGCCGACGTACTAGTGATGAAGTCGTCGCGTCGGCTTCTAAGTATTTGTCGAGCGAGCTCGATGTAACTGTATGTAGATATAATTTAAGTAAGGTTTTCAGATGAAAACTTGAGGAGCTACAAAAACAGTCTCTATTATGTGTCAAATTTAAAATCATCACAATTTTTTTTTTTATCTTGAACAACAGTTCAAAAACAGTTTTAATAACATTAGGTACTCATGCCCAAAACACTTTTTTCTGAATAAAATGTCTCCTTTTAACGAAATTCTTTCAATTTTATCACAACAAACGAAGCGCTCTTTCACTTTTGCATCCATTGCTTCTTTTATACGCAGCAGTGACAACTAACTAAATAGATACGAGGCACTGATCATCGAAAAGATAAAACAAATTGATAAAATCCATTGAAAATAAAATCAAGATCATTGTCCTTTTGTCTCGATCCTTTGATCCTCTCTAAGCGGATAGGGGATGGATAAAAGCGAAAACTGTCCCATTGTCATCCCCATAATGTTTGTTGTGTACTAGGATATAAGCAGAGAAGCGAGAAATTGGTTTAAAAGCGTACCGAGTATTGATAGCGCCGCCTTTTTGAGCGATGCCGTCGGATAACTGTTTTGACGAACTAAAAAATGGCAACTTTGTAGTGTTACTTTAAATCATATTAAAATTGATGTTAAGTTGTCGATTTTGAATGTGTTTATTTATTCATATTGAGAAAAAATTACATTAGGTACCTACTTAAGTAAGTTACGAAGACTGCAAAAACTCTTTGATTCATTTTAAAACTAGTTGGGTACTGTAGAGTTTTTCGCCCAATTTCTCAACAGCAAATAATAGATTCTGTCTTTTCATAAGTAGGCAAGCAATAGGTCAATCTGCCTAGCCTTTTCCCAACTATCGGATGCAGCTGAATACCAGTATTTTACATGGAGCGACTGCCTATGTGACCTCCACAACCCAGATACCTACTGGGTAATACGATATCCCTAGGTAAGACTGGTTGTCAGACTTTCGGGCTTTTGACGACCTGTAATGACTGTCAAAGATCTAAGCCGGGACCAACGGCTTAACGTGCTTTCCGAGGCACGGAGGAGTCTCGGTATGAAAAGATGATCACTCATCCACGGACCAACCGCGGCAAGCGTAACTTAACTTTATGGATCGACCCATGCGGCTGTTATTACTTAGCCACGAGCTCCTCTCAAGTACCTAAGTGTCTATGGAAAAAAAAACTCCTGTGAATTTTCACAGACTAAAAGTTTTTTTTTAAATACTTACGTTTTATAACAATGACTTTATCTCGCCTAAGTACTACAAGTAAACTATTATTATACTTATTTATTTAAATTAAACTTTCCATTGTTTTTTGCCCGACTGTGTCTGGATTAAGGGTGGTGCGGCGCCACGCCAGTGCAAATATTTCTTCTTTCGTCCTAAGATAACATGGCTGAGAGAGTTTGAGATGTAATTTCGTTAGTTCTATAACATTGTGGTCGGTTAGGTTTTAGAGAATTGGATAACTAGGCTGTCAGACTCCTAAACCTCCCATGAAACGCCATTGAATGACTGCTTCATGAAATCATGACATTTGAGAACAAATCTAACTTAGAGAGATGTATTTATGAGTCTAAAGCCAGTTGTAGACCAAGAACTAAGCTAAGTATGAAGCTAATAAGTTATAATAGCTATAATATAGATATAATAGCTATGTAAGTACTAAGCTGAGTGGAACTAAGCATAATATGTGCGTGTGGTGTGAGGGCCAGTATGTTAAAACTCTTTGAAAATGTGCTTAGGATTTAGTGAACATGCCCAAAGAATTGTGAAAGTTGGAATCAGCCATGCTATTCTGTAAACATCTCACCGTGATAACTTGGGTGAAGTGAGCTTGATGTGAGCTGTCATTGCACCTAAAGCTAGGGATTGACACTATAGACAGCTCACTATATGCTCACTTCATCTCAGTCTTCACGGTGAGATGTTTCCAGAATGGATCGACAGATCAGCCATGCTATTCTGTAAACATCTCACCGTGAAAACTTGGTTGAAGTGAGCTGTCAATAGTGTCAATCCGTGTGGAATGACAGCTCACTTCACCTAAGTTTTCACGGTGCGATGTTTACAGAATAACATGGCTGATGTTGTGAACGTCAAATAACCGAGTTTGGACTGTAAAGTTGGGCCCTCAGTTCTCACATAGAGGATTGAGGGCCCACCTGAACCTGATATACTATATGGACACTACCTACATTCATTGCATTTCTCGAAGTGTAAACCGCTAACTATGAACGCAAGTATGACAAATTACCTCAGCTATACGAGCTATGCTAAACTATCTTAGCTTAGTTATTGGTCTGGAACCGGTTTTGTGATTATAATTCCTTAAATACCTAAATTCAAAATTCTAAAGTCATTTATTCAAACTAGGCTGAGAATCGGTACTTTTCGAACGTCAAAATTACATAAGACAGTCCCCCAAAAACGCCCACCCTTCACCACTTCCTAGTGCTTAAGCTGGGATGAAGAAGTGGCGCAACAAACTCCCCAGCAGCACAGCTGTCTGTTCAGTTGGAAAAACTTGATTCTATATAATAGTGCTTTAAATGCAAAAATAATTTATATTACCACAAATTGCAATCAACTCATAGAATAAAAACATTTTAATGAGTAGATTATGTCAATACTACATATTTCATTCGGTCGCGAATCATATTTTGATCAAGTTAAAGCAAAAAACTTAAGAATATTTGTATTTCGTGGGCTGCAGATCCAATTTAACTACAATACGACACAACTTAGATGTAGCATAAATTTTAAATTTATTAATTTCAATTTTACTAATGTATTTGGTTATGTTACTTCACAAGTTATTGCGTTTGCGTAAAGATCATTTCCACCTAAAGCAGTACCTAATAAGACTAAGTATTGGTGATTTTGAAGGCGCACTCAGTTCGGATGGTGATCGGTTTTACGAATTTTGCCGATCTGTGTCGTACTGTATCAAGTTCCTATTGCAGATTGCAGTCCACAACAGAACGTTATCAAGTCTTACCAGCCAGTGATAGGTACATAATCTATGACAAGATAAGCTAAAATGCTTCCAAACTCAATAATTAAAAACGTATAAATTCCTTCTTCGTTATCTGATACCAAATCTTACAGTATCGGTACAAGATCTAGCTCTGAACTAAAGACTGAACGCCATGCGGTCTCACAGAGACGGATTCAGACTGCTCATTTCCATAATCGTTTTTGATTGAAGGGCAACTATATTATTCCAACAATGTAAAAACATCGTCTATTAGAAAGAAAAAAATATATAGGTTTGTTTTTTACAGAAACACGTGCATACAAAAAGACAAGAGTAATTAGAAAACAAAATAGATTATGAAATCACGATCATAAAACAGAAATAGTCGGTTATTAATTTTTATTCCAATATATACCATTCCTTTTAACTTTTTGACTGCATAACCACAGATTAATACAGAGGGTTCACTCCGTAAAAAGCATTTAAATAAAAAGCGACTCTAACTGCGTCACAATTAAGTGCAATTAAGGTCGTACAGCGCTAATTACCTACAGTTATATTCAACTAGAAATTGTCTCTCTTTCTATTGCGTAACTTTATAACTTCTGACTATGTTACACTCACTGAATTGGCCCGACACGACGAGCCTGCCGCGTACTTGTAGCTTCAAAACTAAAATGCGGAGTGCGCCTTCTGTACTATTCTGTGGCATAACTAGCCTACTACCTATAGGAGGCAGGTAAACCCTTTACTGAAGTTGGTGGTACGTAGTTAAAGTACCTACCTAACAATTTGGCAACAGATTTGCTCCTTGGTTCAGCGTAGTTCTATTACCAACCACACAAACGCTTGAGAATATTCTGAATGAGAGACCAAAGATATAAATATGTCTAGTCTACTCTGAACTCGTCGAAAAACGTGTCCAACTGTTAACCGCTAAATGGACGCACATCTAGAAAAGCACAATGACAGCTCAATGACGTAGTGCGAGTGTAAGATGTAGCTGTCACGTATACCAGCATTAAAAAGTTGGCTTTTTTTTTTTTTAGTTGTTTTGCAGTTCGACACTCTATTGAGACATTCTAAATAATCAAAGTGGGAGACATAAGGTCTATATGTCAAATCCTTGTTTCTAATTGATCTTATTATTTCCCCTTAAACACACATCAAATTTATGTCAGTGTAAATAAAGTTGATTTTAGACTAGCTAGTAACGTTGAAAAAGTAATAAAAAATATGAAGTTGTAGCGAAAACTGAACCTTATGTGTAGGCACTACTGTTGCTTTTCCAAAAACTCATGTTTGTTTACATGATTGGCAAATGAATTGCGAACGCAGATTATGCGTCACAGTCTTCAATCGATTAAAACCTTTTTCTCACGAGAATCCGACCCTGCACTCCCTAATTATCTCGACACTTAAAACCTAGGCATACTCGAGTACCTACTTTCGTACCTAGGCTGAAAACAAGAGATGCTATCAGATAATGAGCCGTACGTTATTAGTCTGTACGACACCCGACACGGTTTGCTATCATACTTAATTAATTAATGAGGACTGCTCGCCTGCCTAATGAAGGACTTAATGATATGCCTAATAGTAGGTGGGTAGGGAGGTAGGTTTGAGTATCAAGTTTGATAGGTGAGGCTTCATTATGGGAAGATTATGATTAAGTTTTGAGTACTTTGGTATAACTAGGTAGGTTAACAAATATAATATTAATGAATGAACATTTCAGTTTTTTTAATATCTGAGCAAACTATTTAATTAAAATCGGAACAGTTCATTGAAAGCTTGGCTGTCTTAGGAAAAGTTGAAAATCGAATCAATAAGTGTCAATTTTGATATAAATGTGACAATGTTAAATTCAAATTCAAAACTCATTTATTCAAACTAGGTTATGAATCAGCACTTTTCGAACGTCAAAATTACATAAGAGAGTCCCCGAAAAACGCAACTTCCTAGTGCTTTAGCTGGGAAGAAGTGGCGCAACAAACTCCCCAGCAGAAAGTTAAAGCCTGCAATACATTCTTTGTAGTGGCAGTGAATTTCGAGCAGATGCTAGGTACCTACTAGTACACAATAATCACGTGTCTACGAAAATAGTAAGTAGGTATGATCATTTTACGTACACGGAAAGCATGCTAAGTAGGTACCTATAAATTAGCATGCATTTGCTAGCAAATAAACATGCTTTTTACTAGTATGTGTACACATAACATCACGGATGTAATTTCCGAAGAATTGAGCAGAGGTGTAGGTACCTACCTATAGTAGGTACACCCAAACACAAATGTGGGTGTAGCATGTGTATGCTACACCCACAGCATGTGTATGCTTTGTTTACCGTAGGTATCTATTCTGTGAATACTGGATGAAATTAGGTAGGTAAGTAACAGTAGGTACCATCAAAGAAGTTTAGATATGAACTTCGAACCAGTTTCAAAACAAAAGCCCGTGAACACGATGACCACATCTGTTACCGGCCCGGTGATATAGCCGCCGAGCACTGCAAGCAAGAATAGTCCTTACGGTGGTTAGATATGAACTTCTTCGATGGTACATATCTAACTACTTAGGTCGATAAATGTCTAGTAGGGGTGAGGCCAATGTACAAGTATCTCCCGGGCCCCCGACTCATGGTACTAGAAGAAACAGTAGGGTTTTAGTCGACAGGAGTGTGTCGGGTTAAGTGGTACTATTTTTTTTTAAATACGCTAAAGTAGGTAGGTATTTCAAAATACCTAAAATAAAATATTCGTTCCTAGATGGACCGATCATAAACAAAATGCCTTCTTTTTTATTTTAAATACTTTATCAAAAAGGAACAGGCTGAAACGTTTCCTACAATTTATTGACGTTCTCCCTTCGACATTCAAATTCAAATGGATTCTATCCGTAGGCGTAGCGTTTTGAGGCGTTGTCTACAGCGACCAATCAGAGCGAAAGGATCACCCTCCAAGGATAATGCTTCATTGTGATTGGTCGATTAGTTGACACCTGATAGTGATGTCCTGGCGATCCTTTGTTGGTTGTCTCTTTCGCTTTTGTAGTCATCATTGTTGAACCTACCATCTCTTTTTATTGAATGAACAATTTTTTCGAAAGTACTATTATTTTGAATGTATTGGAATAAAATAAAGCAATTTATTGCGAAGGTAATACCTACTACTGTAACAAACTGTTTTTTGGCTGGGTGCTGAGCGCGCTAGGAGTTTCATTGAAATACTAAAACAAGCTCATAGTACATAAAAACACAAACACTTCTTTTTTCGCCCCCAGAGACTCACGAAATGGACCAACGACGAAAATAATAACAGCTACGACGATCTAACACAATGTGCTACGACAAGGCTACGAAAATACTATTCCAGTGGTATCGCCCTCTTGTGGCTACGCCGCTAACTACTTTGACGACATCTCAGTGTCGAAAATACAAAGCTGAGAACGCCATCTAGTAGAATTTTAATGGAAACAGTTTCCATTGAAGATACCTATTAGAGTTATTCTACGCAACACTAGATGTACTGTAAATATTTTGATAAAATTAAAAGACAAGAATTATTTTTTTCTAATTTGCTGTAGTTCAATAATTGACTCATATTTATATTCGAAAATTCGAGATAACTTTTTGTAAATATGAATTTATTTTATGACAATATGAATTTATTTTTCTATTATGTTTTTGTTATGCCTTTTTTCTGTTATTGTAACATTAACTGACGCGTGTCTGGTACATGCGCAATCAACTTGCTTTCAAATGACGCGTTTGACATTTCTGTCATTTCACTTTTTACATACGTGTCAAGCAAACTTGCGCGTTTGGCTTTAGCGGCCCTTAATTTTAGGAATTAATTGTGAGTAGAATTTTATTTTTACTATAATTCTTGTCTAATATACCTGTGTGACGGTTGTGCATAGTTGGTGTGCCATTTTTCATATAAAAACTTCACTTTAACTTGTAAGTTTCGTCGGCCTGTTTACACTATACTTTTATTACGTGTATGTAATAACATTTTCCTCGATAACAACGGCTGATTTAGTGTGTAATTCGTGTTAAAACCGCGACCGTAGCTCGTTACTTTATAAATTACGCATGTGGTGCCATTAATTTGTCTCAAAAGCAGTTTGTGACCGCTTTATTTTGCATCCAGCTGTGCCAATAGAATATTGTGTTTTCCTGATAACCATCGCTTTCGAGAAGATTTAGTATAATTACGACGTAAATAAAAGGTGAAACTTTATAGATTAGTGTAGATTAACGTGCTGACCTTCGTTTTGCTGTTTTAATTGAGTATTTATCATTAAGCTTAATCACCAGTATTGTTATTGAAAGATAATGGGAATCTTTAAATTGACACGTATTCAACGTGGAAAGTTGATCGTTATTAACGTAACGCACGCGTTTGCGTTTGGACATGTATTAATGTGTACCTGACAGTTATAAGTTTAACATACTGTGCCACTTTTCTGGTGAAAGAACAGTTAGATCTGTTGACATATTTTTGAGGTGAACAACTTCTAAAACAAGCGTTTTTTGGATTTCCGACAGCGATTTCCTGTTAAGTGAGAAAAGTGGGTATATTGCACTTAATTTTATTATACATATCACAATGGGAAAAGAAAATCTTTAGGATTTTTTTAGAAACTGCAATAGATTTTCCGATAAATGTTGGTTGAATATTTTTAGTCCACCATATGTTTACATTGAATTGCCTGCATCATTATTTTCCTTAAATAAACATGATACCTACTACAGTTTTTGCCATTGTTCTATGAGTGAATTGGTCATTTACTTGAAACACCACTGAACACAGAAAAAAACACATGATGTCAGAACCCGAAGCAACAAAAACTTTCTCCATATAATTTGTGACATAAATTATTGCTCTTCCAATTAACTGCTATAATTTAAACTTGTGTTATTACTCTCATTTGTTAGCTTGAAGATCTGTTATATCTATGAAGTTTATTTTTAATGTAAAGTCACAGAAATAAATTGTTTATTAAATTTACTAGGTACCAACTTAAATTGTCTGTATTCGAATCACAACCATCATTCTTACATTTTGGTGGGCAATAAAGCATATTCTATTCATTGAAAGTTGTATGAAATAGCTATAAGTTGACAAATTGACATAGTGTGTCAATTTGATAAACAATTAATCTCCCAGGCTATATATGTATAGTTAGTTACACATCAGTCTGGAATTGTTTACTTCCAAACGTAGACATAACTTCTTCATAGCGTGTTGATGGCTACGAGCTTGGCAGTTTCAGTAGTGTCCATCAGCTCCTGCGTCGTGCAGGCAACAGGACGCGTCGGCACGATATTAAGTGCCCTAATTCATAGACCTATGAATCATGTTTACCAATAAATGCACTTAAAATTTCTTATTCTGTATATTCACCTCAAAACTACACAACGGATTGTCAAAAATAAGACCTGAAAAAAAAGACAAGATACTTTGATCCAGTAAAATAAAATGTATATAGAATCAAGTAGTGGAGAATAAATATATTTTAAAGTGCTGAACCCACTTACAAGTTTAATTATGTATGCAATTTAGATTTCTAAACATACTTCTTCTACGTATTCTTCAAATTTGTAAATAAGTCTAAACTAGTCTACAAAATCTCTTTTGTTTTTATAAATCTAAACGGTTTAGCCAATAGAAACACTCGGCAATTTCACTAATTACATTCTTAACATAGAATATTCTCTCATTTTCAGGACAAATATATCTGCAAATCATTAAAAATGGCCCCAAAACAGAGGATGCGTATCGCCAACGAGATTGCCAGCAAAAACATCACCATGAGAGGCAATGTGCCTAAGTCGACCAAGGTAGTACGTACCACCAATTTCGTTTTTTTTATTTTTCTTAACATAAGTTACTAACTTCTTGTCTAAAGCCAAGTTTTGGTGAGCAACAAATTTGCAGAAGGTGATTCTTATCATGAAACAATTGCAGCAAGCTCAATTTCGCAAATTTTCTAAAAAAGAATTGTTTGCAGCAGTCCACTTCTGCAAGTTCTCTTAATAAGAATTGCTTGCAGAAGTCATCGTCTGCTTTTTTGCTAATCTAAACTTCGGTTATGACTTGTCCTGATACTAATTCTGTCTTTTCCATTCATAATCAATTTGCAAGACATTTTATTTTAGCAATTTATTTGTGTGTGCAAATGAGTGTGGTTTCCCCTTGCGAATGCACTGTCAACTCCAATAAATGTTAGTGAATATTGTATGACGTGCCATTTTTCATGACTTTTAAGTACAAATTGAATAAAAAAAAGATACCTACACATTAACGAAAAACCAGATACAAAGAATTATGATATTCCAGTAATCTTAATGCATGGTGCATACAATGTTCCCAGTTAATAAAAGCTACAAAGTTGTTAATAAAAACAACATTACAGATAACCTAAGACATTTAACATGTTGCAGTGATTATCTAATGACCGTTCATGCTTGAGTAATCTCTTGAAAGTGAAAGGAGAAGTGTTATCAAACTAAGTAAAAAAAAACGCGTGATGCTAGAGCTAACTTTACTCAATTCTGTGACGGCAACTAAATAATAGAAAAAGGTTTTTTTGCGTTTTTTTGGCATATTATGAAGTAACGCGGTCACATGGTCGTTGGCATTCATTCCGTTTAAACTTATTTCTGTTTTCTCTCTGGTTAACGATACTAAAACAAATATTTTTTTTACTATATAATGTATATCTACCACTGCTACGTGGACGTGATCATGGCCATGATTTGTTTTTTCGCACAGTTAAAATAATTATAGAAAAAAAAAAATGGAAATAAACTCAAATATACGAGCATGGCCGCTGTAAATATACAACATGTTTCTTTTGATATTCCATAATAAGGTTACCTATAACTTAAAAATAATACAATAAATCCTAGAACAAGTGTTCCAAAAATACATAGTTTCGAAGATAACATATCACTAGACTATCGATGTGTGTATCTAAGTTTCATTGATAAGTACGAGTAAGTAAATCATTTTCATTCATATCTCTAAGAAAACGCGACGCTGTCATTTTTTTGTAATGAACAAAAATGTTGTTTTTTTTTACTTAATTAATCGTGATTTTATCGAACTATTTAGAACGAAAAATGAAAACATAAAAAGTATGCCAGTTGATTCTTCGACCTGCCGTGCTATTTTGCAAACATCTCACCGTGATAACTTGGGTGAAGTGAGCTTGATGTGAGCTGTCATTGCACCTAAAGCTAGGGATTGACACTATGGACAGCTCACTTCATGCTCACTTCACCTCACTCTTCACGGTGAGATGTTTACAGAATGGATCGACTGGTCTCATGAATACCCTAGAGTTAAGGGATATCACAAAGAACACGTTATAAATAGATTGTATCGTAAACAAATTTTTGCTCTTGTGCGAAAGGAGAAAATAGATAAAATAGGTACCATCAAAGAAGTTCATAACTAATCACCGTAAGGACTATTCTTGCTTGCAGCGCTCGGCGGCAATAGACCGGGGCCGGTAACAGATGTGGTCCAGATGTGGTGATCGTGTTCACGGGATTTTGTTTTCAAACTGGTTAGATATAAACTTCTTTGATGGTACATGTGTATGGAATGAACGCCAATGACCACGTGACCGCGTTTCCTCTTAAAGGTCAAGTTCAAGTTTTATTATCAGTTCTTAAATGTTAGGTTTAGAAGTCAAGAAAATATTGCTACAAATTGGATAGATAGTATAGATTCTACTTATTTTTTTTATAAAAAGAAGCCAGTCAACAAAAGTAAATTCATAAATAATTTAAGTATTCGGGCCATAGAAAAATAAAAAAAAACACTTTTATTTTTAAATTAATAAATTGCGCATGACTTCGCAATCTTCGCCGCATTCCACGATGTAATCTTTTGCATAAACGCGTGAAATTAATTAGTAACACTTGAAGTATGTGTTTAATATTTTAAATCATAACTAGGAAATTGTTTTCATGGTGATATTGGAATGGAAATACCGTGGCCCCTGATTATATTTTCACTGCAAGAAAATTAAAAGAATAGAGACATTTAAAGACTCCCAAAACTACGCCGTTTTAAGGGCATACCGACTAGGTATTTTAGTTTAACCCAGTAAGTGGGTTGTGGAGGCCAGATAGGCAGTCACTCCATGTAAAATACTGGTATTGAGCTGTATCCCGGTAAGACTAGAAGCCGACCTCAACATAGTTGGGAAAAGGCTGGGCAGATGACTAGTGATGACTATTTATTTTATTTATGAATTCTGACTTTTTAGGAGCCTTATCAAATCTCGGATGACTAAATCTGTTGTTATCGCTCAAACAAGATAATATTCACATATAAGCTAGGTAACAGTCTTAAAATAATAATATGTACCATCGAAGAAGTTCATATCTAACCAAGGACTATTTTTGCATGCAGCGCTCGGCAGCTATAGCACCGGGCCGGTAACAGATGTGGTCATCGTTTTCACGGGATTTTGTTTTGAAACTGGTTAGATATGAACTTCTTTGATGGTGCATGTAAATAAAAAAGTGAGGGGTAAGAATCATAGGGCATCAAAAAATTCGTCCGTCAACAAGAAAAGTGCCCAAAAAGCTGGTAGCATTGCCTTGTGGTATGGCAATACTGATTCATTCACACAATTTGTGTGAAAGATAACTTAATTTCTTTGTTTATTTATATGTTTCACCTCTTTCCAGGAAAAGGAAGACCAGTACCCCGTCGCGCCCTGGTTGCTTGCCCTCTTCATATTCGTAGTGTGCGGATCAGCAGTGTTCCAAATAATCCAATCTATACGGCTCGCCTAGATCCCCCTTGTGATTCCCACCCTTGACTGATACCTTACCATTGTGGCTTGAATCGTTTCTAACAGGCTTTTGACTTCTTACCAACTTCTGTAAGCCTGGTACTTTTTTGAACGGATGAGATTAACACACCTACAGCAACTTGCTTGAATGGAGCCTAGTTGATTGTTCTATGCATTTCTGATTGCCTAGTATTTTATAGGCTATGTAATCTGTTGTATATCTATTTAGGCTCAATATAGTCTTAAAATATTTAGCGCATATTATTAGCGAAAATCAAAATGTATGTTTCCTTTCGTCCTGTTTCTGTATGCAAGACCTTAGACATTTTCCATGTTTATATGAAACTTTTCAAGCCACGAATCCCGTAGTAAATTACAATAAATTTTATAAATATTGTACATAGTAGGAGATTTCTTTGAAACCTCCTATTGTGAACAATGACTGCGCAACTCTCTATGTAGCTTTCAAAGTTGCAATACTTTAAATGTTTAATTATTCTTAAGCGCAGGTTTTAAACAATATAATCTCAAGAAAAACATAATTGTACGTACTATATTCTTGTATATTGTAAAAATGAATTTAATATTAAGGTGAAGATAAAAAATCGAGAGCATTTAGAAAAATGTTGTTGAAATTCATTCCTTTAATTTTTATTTGAGACCAAGATGTGTAGACGCACAAGAGCGCGACTTTGCCCTTCAAAGTTGTGGTTTTTTAATTTTTATTTGATTTTAGTTCAATTTTTAATTGTAAAAATATAAAAATTGTTTTATAAAATATCCGCGCCACGCTAACGAAATTATTTGTCGGTACTATTTTTAATTTTAAATGTAATTTATTTGATTAAATACAGTATATTTGTCATATTATATAGGTACGGCTTTTTTTCATTCTGAACCTCCTATTCGGTATTGCCCAATACACATTCGAACACATCTCCCAAAAAAAGTATGCGCTTCGGCAATCATCGTTTTATCTGCGGAAACAAAAACGCGCGATGTTGAGACGGCCGAAAGGGTCTGGAGTTGCAACCGCGTACCGGAAGGCGTAGCGTTGGAAGGTTGGTGGACCGATGACCTTATGAAGGCCGCAGGAACCACAAAACTGGTAAAAGTGGCGGTGCTTTGCCCGGCCTATATCTGGCAGCGGACGTCTTTCGGCTGAAATGATGATGTTAAAATCTAATATAGAGCTGTTACAACCTTGGAAGTACCTATCTATTTTGTATTACCATAGTAAGAAAGTAACAGATTAACAACTCAATGCAATTTCAAAACGGGGTTTACTCTGGTGTGACATGCATAATAATTCCGAAACCCTAACATTACAGAAGCGCATAGCTTTTTTGGTGTACCTGTATGTGTACTTGATTTGATTAATTGAGCATTGAAAGGGATATGCGATTGGTAACGTTTTATTGTATTATCTCAGTTAACCTTTGAGACACGTCACATGTTTACACATGTGGTTTCTTTAAGTTATCTACACATAGTTTATGTAAATTGCGTCAATGACGTCACTAAATTCTTTACTCGTGTATAACTTAAGCTTAGCCTGCTGAGCAAATAGCTTGTTAGTTGTATATTGTCTGATTAGTCATAAATATAAAGAAAACGACAGGTTTATTTCAATAATTTGTATAATTTCGCAAAACATTTCAATTTTACATTTTTCTTCGAGGGCACTTTCGTTATAATACAATGTTAAAACTATATAATACAAACGCTTTTTACAATTATGTCATGTCGTATGTGGTACTTATACCATAATTAGATCGATTTTACCACTACCAAAAGACCGTTTTTTCTTTAGCACACTAGCGTCTTATAGTTGTTAGCGGAGAGTAGCGGAACTAGTAAAATGTAATTGTGCATTAATACTTTACTGCACAATTACATTTTACTAGTACATTAACGGTGTCCTAAAGTTCGAGTTGATGTCTATAATCGATTTTTCATTGTTCCGCTATCAATCAATGATAGACAGACAAAATAATGATTATTTATTTGTTGACATCTATTTTCTCATAATTTACCATTTTTATTAGTTGTTCTATTTTACAAATAAGTAGACATCTTATTAAAAATATTTTACTATTTTTTTATAGCATTAAGGTAGTGGTGTAATCGATGATTAATCTAGATTAAAATTGAGCACCTTATAGCACCAATTGTGATGAATTTCTAGTGTGACAAACAGTCTATTTTATGTGATTTAATTTAGTTTAAGCGATACAATTTTTTGACTTCAAATGATTAAGTATAAGTTAATTCAGTGGTAGCTGTGGAGTGCTAACACTCAACAAGATTGTTCGCACACTAGCGCCCAATTATTGTAAGCGGTAAGTAGCGGAACTATCGAAGTTGAAATGTCGGTCGGTGTCTTTCAAGAGACCGTGCAAGACGAACTTCTTTAATTCGCATGTACAATGTATGTTAAGGAAAAAAAGCATGACGCGATAAAAACGCGTAGATTTATCTTCCTTGCTATCTCTCGTAAAGATAAGCAACTGATACAATCCAATCAGTTATCGATAATCCCGTTCAACGTGGAAATGGAATTACCAAACCGATTACATAATTGATCCTACTTATTAATGAAGATATTTTTATCATGATCGTTATCATTAATTCGTAATTTTAATTAAATGTTACAAAGATTTATCCCCTAATGGCGTAAATATATTCAGATAACAATTTATTGAAGATTGTCGGCCGATGCATATGAACCCAAGATTTTAATAAATTTTATTTTTGAAAACATTTTGTAGGTACCTAATCAAAAAATTATATCGCTGATAAAGCTATAAATATCTTGCCTTTAACCATTAAATACAGTGACAAATTAGTAGGTGCCATATAATAAGAACCGTGTAACTAAATAGTGCATTTTTACAATTATGTGGTACAGTTCGTGTCAATAAAAGTATACACTTTTTAAAAGATAAATTATGAACTAATTTTTACATTTTGTATCACTCCAAAATCTTGTACAGAAATAATTTTACAATGTTTTTGATATTATTGAATGGTATGATTTAAACAGGGAACGTTTGTGTGGTTTTACTAGATGGGCAGACTAAACTTGGAGTAGCATTTTTTTAAATCAGCATGTTGACACAATCTATTGATTCCCTAGCCGGCTAAGGCAATAAAAACTCTTCAAAAATCTACTCCAGATATTTTTACTGCAGAAACAATAAAAAAAAATGATTTAGTTAGACGGCCAATCTAGTTTTTAATTTCTGGCACAATATTCTGTATTTTTTTTCAAATGGCGTTTTGTCTGCTGTTCAATGTATACGAAAATGATTGAGATTCAACGTTTACTACATCTATGGGGATATGAAGCCAAAATTCATTATTACATCTATCATATGCCACGTCTTCACTGGTTGTAATCACATGCTTAATATTGATTTACTATAATGACTTAAGTACGGATAATATAAAGCATTTATACACTGAAAAAGCTAAACTAAAAAATCGGCATCACATCTATGGTGACTTTTCAAGCTGGAACTGTAGGCTAATATTTTTATTGGTATATCAAAAATATGACTACAAGACTCTATTCGTGGCCGCCAGTGTAACTATACTAAAACTTAAACTATTTTAAAGTATCATAGATGGCTTCGTTGGGATATGTACCATTCAAATGTATGCTGTTACTAAAACTTAACGAATTATCTTTACTTAAACAGATTTCAGTTTTTTCTATATTATTATCATTCTCATTTGGATAGTCGTCGTTGTTACTCGTTATTTCTAATCTGATTGCGTGCATTTTGTTATCTGATTTATCTTTATCACGTTCCCAAGAATCTATAATTGAGACATCGTTCTTACTTCCCATTTCGTCAATGTCGCTTGAAGTAACACTGGAATTGTCCAAATCGAAATCTGTAGTTTTTTCAATAACGACAACTTCTATGTGTCTGAATGGATTTTCTTGATTTTCTATCATCTGTCTCGCTCTTTCATCATTTCTGATGATCACTTCTTTCTTGACGTTGCAGATGACGGGATCTGTTGCAAGAACATCGATATTGTTATCGTAATTTTCTTCATCGCTAGTTTTGTTACCGTTGGGGGTACAAATCTCTGCGTAAATGTTGTCGGAGCTCGCATCGGATTCAACTTTTTCTTCTTCCACGTGAACAGCATCAGCTACCTGCCCGTATGGTAGATCCTCTATGACTGGGAGCTTTCTTTTTTGTATAGATGAAATAGATCTACGGATTTTCACTTGCATTTGCGGCTCCTCTTCGGAAATGTCAATCGCTGTAATATCGTCTTCGAGTTCAGACTTCGGTGTGGGGGCTCGTGGTTTCTCGATTTTCTTTCTAAAGTTTACAATCTTCTCACTATCTGCCGACCTTTCTGTTTTTGTTGGCATGCTGTTACTGTTGCTGCCTTCTTTTTTGTCAGTAGCCTTTTTAGGATGAAGGAGATTTGATGTAGATTTGCTTAGTACTCTCTTAGTTTTAACGTGAAACTCGGAGCATAGTTTTTCTGTTATGAAAGAGTGTTGTTTGTAATTAATTTCAAAATCGCTGTCGTTATACAGAGATCCGACGCCAAACATATTGATTTCTTCGCAGCTTTGTATCTGATTGTAAGATTCGGACTTAACTATGGCTTTTTCTGGTATCAAATCAGGTTGTATCCTTTGTCTCCTCTCTAGATTCGTAGATGATTTAGTAGCTGATGATTTTTTGAGCATATTTTCGTCCAAACTTTTCAATTTTCTTCCAGAGCTAGCATCACTCTCCATAGAACCGCAGTAGTTGATTTGGTCGACGCTAAGGTTTTTTCGACCATGTTTCATTTTGATACCACTATCATCTTCCGTGTAAGAATTGTCTGGCATTCCTGTTTGTACGGAGACTGATTTCGTCAGTATTGGCTTTTTGTGATTGGAACTGCACTGACTTGTTCCCATGTCCGACGAAGATGTCGTTAGACTTTTATAGGAATGACTCTTCTCAGCCGTTCCATCGTTCTTCCTCGTGCAGCCGAATCTATCTTCAATTAATTTTGCCATATCTTGGTACCGTTCTATGGAACTATGCTTCTCACCTAAAGGATCAAAAGGATCTTTGACATCTCTTGACTTATCACTATTCTCTATAGCTGTTATCTTTTCATCAGTGAGTTTCTCCGTGCTCTTTAAGAGTTTCAAATTCTTAAACCATTTATTCTTTTTCTGTCCCGAATCTTCTCTAAATACTTGCATTTTATCGCTAGAAAACTGTTCATGTTCCATTTTCTCGTCTGGTTTATCTTCTTTTCCCTCGTCGTCGCTGTATACATCGTAATTCATATGCTCGAGTTCGTTTTTACTTAAAAATATAATAGATCCTTCAGTCTCGTCTGGAATATCTTTCAATACCTTTTCGCTTTTGCCGAATAACCTAGATGTGTCAATCTTGAGACCTTGTAAAGTGAATTTTCTTTCTTTTTCAAACTTGACAGGCTCGTGGTCTTCTTTGATGAGGTCTTCGGCTGTTTTCGCTTTCCCGACTACGGTTGAGTTGGCGTAGGAAATCTGCCTGATCCAGTTGTCAACATTGAGTTGACAGAAGGTTAGAGCTTTCTGAAGGCGTGCGGAGAGGAACATGCGCTTCTCGTTCTCGAAGCCGAGCTGTGTGC
Organism: Agrochola circellaris; assembly: GCA_914767755.1. NCBI lineage: Eukaryota > Metazoa > Arthropoda > Insecta > Lepidoptera > Noctuidae > Agrochola > Agrochola circellaris. The sequence goes on along the minus strand of OU611850.1, from coordinate 5,158,828 downwards.
GTCTCACTTTGATGGTGCTGTTGAGGGGGAGAAGCTGTAGGGTTTCCTTGGCGTGGTAGCGAGGGTCCACTTGCTTGCTCGGGCTCGAGGGCATCGACCCGTACTCCGGGAGGGTGCACATAACGAGAACTGGTTCCGTTGATGCCGCTCGCAGTAGAAGATCATCTGGAATTGAAATTAATGTCTCTGTAAATTAGCTTTTGATGCGTCTTAGGTTAATATAAAGATAGACATTAGACTAAACTTGAATCAGGATTGCGAAATGCCACTGTAAGATAAGACCTCCATATTACAGAGTAGTGTAGATCGGGGTCTTAAGTTATAGCAACCAGTACATATAATTCAGGAAAGGTTTTGAAAGTTCTACTCATTGATAAACAACTAGCGACTAAATCTTACCTCCAACATCATGTGCCATCTCGATCGGCACCGTCCCTGCCAACAGGCGCACTCTACACGGCAGCCGCCATATGCTCAGCAAGTGCGGTAGGCGGTGCGCCCTTGCAGCCACGTCGGGAGCCACGCCCCGTCCCTCGCCCGCGGGCTCCCACTCCGCCGGTGACAGCTCCTCCGGGCATACCTCGTACAGTTCCCCTTTAGTGTTGATAGGCACGAAGAGCTCCTGGAAAGATATGAGCACCTGGTAAGTAATGTTTTTAGGATTTTTTAGAAGAGATTATACAGGAGAGAGGTTAAGGCCCTTTTGCACCCCAAATTGTAAGCGTATTTAAAACAGCTCTTTTTCTATCGATAGTTTGAAGCTGACAGAGACAGGTGATGTTTTAAATATCTTCAGCGCTAGACACATTAAGCGAGCCGAAATCTTAACATAAAATACAATTTAAAAAAAATGCAATCAATCGCAACGCAAACCGCACACTTCTTAGGCACTAAAGGTTTTTTTTAATAATATTTAGAACTTGCCACAGTAAAGCCAGGTCGCAAAAAGAAAACCAAGAGAGAACATTCCTATATTATTGAGTCTGGCAATATCGTTTCTTGTAAAGCAACTAGCGTATTGTCTGCGTGTTTTATTCCTCTCCATTTATTTTAATGTATTCTCTGTCACGGCAAGCGTTTATTGTTTATGCTTTTGCACATTCCCAATCCAATATGGCGGGACTTGACACTGGTTTGGTTTGTAGGTATGTCCGCCAGTGTATGCTTGCTTGTGGTGGTGAGTTTTGATTGTTTGTTTGCTTGTCTCGTAAACCTTGGAAACCCTGTCCACATAAGACCTTACTTTACTTCGGTTAATGCTGAACAGATTTATTCCTCGATCACAAGTTTATTAAAAGTGAAAATAATTTAAGTACTGCTATTCGATAATAGATGGCGCTACTGTCTTAAGTTGTAACTATCACCAATAATATTATTCTCACTTGAACATAGTTACAATACAAGGAAGAGTTGTTAATTATCTGATTACTCAAAAGCTAATTAAGGTTTATTTAAATGTCAAAAAAATCATCTAATTACGTTTTCTTATTTCTAATACAACAGCTGCATCGAATCACACATCACCTGATTATCAATTGTGTTATGAATACTGGCACAAGAGTACACTAAACTTGTATTGCAACTAACAATATCAACCTAAATAAAAACTAGGCTTCATCAAACATAATGGTGCAATTTTACGTCTATCTAGATTCAAATACAGGTTTATTACTTAATCGATTCTGGCTGAATGTTAGGTGCGAGCTCGCCCATTGTGTGGTAAAAAGTTAGCGTTTGTCTATTAGCTGCACACGGGTTCTGTAATGCAGTTTGAAATCCTATCTACATTGATCAAAACTGATTAACCTAGTTTTTGTTTTTAAAGACCTACTAGCAGTGCCGGATTAACCACGTAGCAAGAGTAGCAATTGCTACGGGCCCCGCGCTAAAGGGGGCCCCGCGTATTCAAACCCGGACCCCACCTCCGCCTGAGCATAATTTTTTGAGTGAAACTTATTAAGAAGTGGTATATTGAATTTACTTGATGTCTCAAAAACGTGATACGTACTACCTTTGCCGACTAAGACATCAGAATATGGGTAATACAATTTCTAAAAGTTGATTGCAAATAGACGTATTGAGTATTGTTTTTTTTTACCACTTTATGCATAAGAACCCATAGCAGATCAAGGGCCCGTCTATAAAATTTGCTACGGGCCCCGCGCTTGCTTAATCCGGCACTGCCTACTAGAGATTATGGCAAAATAGGTCTACATCGTAATCTTTTTGTTAATATCAGTCTTTTTACTATTATTTTAAGCCACATTTTATTATGGCTTCCTTTATTATGCTTAATCCGTTCTTGTTTTTATGATGTAAATTCTTATATTTTACCAAATATCTCTTGTAGAAAAATCCTGCTTACCCATCCAAGCTAAAATATACTGCAAGTTTTTTTTCCAAATGTGGAGTATTGCCAATATTGTCAGTAAGAACTTTTGAGTCAAACTGTTCTTTGTTTATTTTTTCTGGATTCGTCTTTTTTTTCAAATAATCTGTCCATGCACGTTCCCTACTACGTATGTGCAAAGCTTATCTAATAACTTGAAACTTAATTTGACGTCCACTAACAACAAATAATAATAATGAGTTTCGATGAAGTAACTTAATGTGTCGATAGGCAGAACAGGTTTCGCGTAACCCTAAAAAAGTAACACATTAGTTATGCTAATCTGTGGTCGCGTTTTGCGCTTGGCTGTCACTTGTTTTGACAGCAAAGCGATGGGACAACTTTTTTTTTAAGTCATTTGTTCAAGCTGTAGGTAAGTACCGACCGTTCACTATACCTCGTCCCTTTTTTTTTTCTTTTGGAAATTGTCAAATAACTTCTCCCGCTCTGGGTGGAGCGGGAGGGCGTGTCAGACTTTAACTGACTAAAACCGACTCGTGTTCCTTCAGTTGCCTGTACGTTGCTAGGTATCCCTTTCGGACTTTCCCGCGACCACGTCAGGCATCGGTCCTAGGGGACCCCGTCAGTTGTGCTGACATCTCTTTGAGGCGCGCGTGGAACACAACGCGCTGTCGACCCGGGCCAGGGTGCCTACTGCCTCCTGCCGGGGTTGCGAGTTTGTCCGAAAGGGATATCGCGACCCCGGCACACAGGCAACGGAAGGAACGCGAAGTTATTTGATAATTTCCCACCCTCAAAAAAAAAAAAAAAAAGTGGGCCTACTCCCTAAGCGAAATCCGTAGTTTCGACCGTCGTTACGGGCGCTCCGCTCTCCTTCTCACTTGCGGTATGTCTGCAAGTGAGACGGAGAACGTAGCGTTCGTAGCTTATCGGCCGGCGAGCTACCCATCGCTCACCGTTCGCAGGCCCGCGCCTACGGTGGCCGGGAATCTGTCTGGGATTCCCGACGCCCAGGGCAACCTATTTCTAATTATTTAAAATGTTATTATGATTTATCTTTCCTACTGTTCCTTTGGTAATAAGTAAATATATTTTTATACGAAAAATTCTATAGTTTTCTTAATATCATTAATAGTTCTACATCTCACAAGCTAAGTTTACTAGCAAGTTGGTATATATGCAAAAAAATATTTTACGCCACCGTTTCTATTGAAAGGAGAGACGGTTAGCACTCCCCTTGACAAGGATGGAACACACAAAATGGTTAAGGCACACTTGACCACATTTTTTTCAAACAAATGAATAGATGCTGCTATGTTCGTTGACGGCGGCTATGCTATTACTGTATTTGTGACACGGTTTGCGTTGTCTATCCTGCCATGGGTATTTTATATTGCCTTTTAAACATTCTACGTAATAAAATTCTTAACCCTTAAAGGCCAGTGCACACAGCGGACAGCGGGCCAGGACATGTTAATTTACTAACGTAAATTCGTACGAAATTCCAAAGCTCAGAGGCCGACCATCAGCAGTGTAATCTATTCGCACAGGTCCGCTCCTCTACTCTCTTCTCCGCTCCAGTGGACCGGCAGCGGTATTAAAGAGTGCGCTGAAGGATACCGCGGCGGGATGCGACAGCATAAGTTAAAGGCAGGTTGCGACGGCATGCGACGGGGAAGGGATGCGACAGAATCTACTAGTATACGATCGCCGGGGAAAGTGCAAGCGTAGGTGCTCTCCGCATTTCCCCCGTGGTATACCGCGGGATGCCGCCGTCAGTAGTGCGCCCCGTTGCCGGCGGCCGCTGGCGGCATCACAAATCATCAGTGTGCGCTGGTCGGCGGCAAATCCTCCTCGATGCCATCCCCCACTGTCTGTCGATTTGCGCTGGCCTTAATGGGATTACCATTTAGGGTTTTAAATACCATAGTTTTAACCAGTGTATTTTCTGTTAGTAAACGAATTTAAATAGGGGACGAAAGTTTCTATGGAAGTTCGTCCTTTATTTGCCAATGTGAAATAACATCGGGCGCTCGGCTTGTTAACTATATTTCTGTATCCAGCACAAATATGAAAAGTCGAGCTTTAAAAGGAGAAGTAATTTTTAATAAGTTTGGCTTGAAAATAATAATATTTTAATAGTATTTTCAAATGAAACAAAGACAAAGTTTGGAATAAAAAATAAAATAAGTAACTAGGTAAAAGAAAAAGCTTGTTTATTGTTAAAAGTAAAACAAAGTCTACATAATTAAATCGAATTGTTATACTTTAATAATAAAAAGGAAACGACACAAAATTAATGAAAAAAAATATAACAATTTAAAATACTATCTATAAGGGCTACCTAACGCATAGTTAACACCCTGAAAAATTACCACAATCATGACGTATCACATGAAAGTAAATAATTACCTATTATTACGAAGAAAAGATAAAATCTAAACGTTATCAGCACCTGCCAACAAGGTACCAGGAAAACAGAAATATATAAGAAGTTACTATTCCTCAATAACCGGCGATGTTTTTACAGGGAGTACAACTGACGTCGAAGGTTCCGCCGCCTCCTGCACGCTGAACTTCCTCAGATAACTAGCTTTCTTTGTCTTCCCAACTCCAGTAGTCATATACTTCCAATTTGGACCATACATTGACAACTCCGTGCTTAACCTCTTGGGTTCGGTTGAGGCGGCTGAAGTGGACATCCAAGCTACCAAAGCATTCTTCCCATACACGTCGAGATCTAAGATTCCGTGAGTGGAAACAATAGTTCCGTCCGTTCTCATTACCAGGAGATGAGGAACAGAGGTGATGCCGTGCCTGTACTGCAGAGTGGGTATCAGAGGATCGTTGAACAAGAGAGTGAACCAATTAGCTTGTTCGTCGTAGCTATAAAGCATGTCCTCTTTATTATCATCCATGGGAATGTTGATCACTTCAATGGGCAGGTTGACATACCTTGCGTTCTCGTAAATCTCATAGAACTCGTATATAATGTTAAATCTGTCCACGTTTCGCATGGAAAAATAGAGGACTATTGGGTCCACTCTGTCCATTAACCAGGAATTGGGAATTCTTGCGAACTTGTGGTTGAATATCCTGGCTTCTTTCAGCCATTCGTAGGGCGGAATATTTTGGTCAACGGGTTGAACATTCTCATTCGACATCGATGCATTCGACATCGATGGTTTCGACATCGATGCATTCGACATCGATGGTTTCGACATCGATGCATTCGACATCGATTCATTCGACATGTTTTATTTATTTTTTCCTTTAACTATTAAACAGGTGTTTCGTGTCAATGGTTCGATTGCAGTGACTCAAAGAGTAGAATAAGTATTCCCATAAATAAGTGTATTATCTATACATATAATAAAATCGTAGCGAAGTCGAAACAGTACATCTAAAATGATAAACTTGGCAGTGACACGCTATGGGTGATGACGGGCGAAGTCATTGATTGTCAGTTGCCAAACAACCAGTTTTATTTTAATAGGATCAAGGAGGATTTTATCTTAGAGAAGGCAGTTCTCGATCAAAACATCGATGTCATTTGGCAACTGACAATAGTGACTTGACAATCAAGCAACGTTTTTTCTCTATCGATTTACATCAATGTTTTTCTCCACTTTTTAATCACAGTTGCTTGTTATATTTTTATTTTATATCTGAACAAATAAAAATTCATCATGAATGGCGATCGGGAGAGTATTACCTCATACGTCTTCCCGATTTGCGACTGGCTGAAAGAAGTCACGTTATACAACCACAAGTACCAGAAAATTCCCAATGAACATTTCATGGACAGAGTTGACGCTATAGTCCTCTATTTTTCCATGCGAGACGTGGATAGATTTAACATCATGCACAAGTTCAATGAGATCCACAAAAACACAAGGCATATCAGTCTACCCATAGAAGTCATCAACGTTCCCATGGATGACAACGAAAAGGACATGCGTAAAAGTTTCGACGAACAGGCCAACTGGTTCACTCTCATGTACGACGACCCTCTGATACCCATTCTGCAGTACAGGTACGGAATAACCTCTGTTCCTCATCTCCTGGTAATGAGAACTGACGGAACTATTGTCTCCTCCCACGGAATCTTAGATCTCGACGAGTATGGGAAGAATGCTTTGATAGCTTGGATGTCCACTTCAGCCGTCTCAAAGAATCCTAGGCGGTTATACAAGAATTTGTCAAATTTGGATTTGAGTTCATGTTTTTTGAACACAGCGATGCGTGAATATAAAAGGGAGTTAAAGAAGACAGAGATTAAAAGACAATGAGTTGGAAAAAGAGACAAATATCGCTGGAAATATAGAGGCGTGCTCTTGAGAATATTATTAGTTTTTTTCTTGTATAATTCTGTTACCCTAGCACGCGTAGCATGACGGAAGAATAGATAAAATGATAGATTCACAATCACAATCTGTAATTTTGTCTATTCTTCCGTCGACAAAACCCGTTTCTATAATGCATGCTGGTTCAAAGTCAATTTGGGGTTTCTTTAAATACTGCAATACCATTATTCTGTTAAGCAGTTGAACCTAAAATTCGTTGCTGAAATAGACCGTTCAGAATGACCTTTTCTTCATTATATTTTTTAGACTTTAACTTTATTTAATTGGAGATGGCTTTATTATTGTTTTATCAATTTCTTATTTCGTATTCACGTTTTTGTGTATTTATTTCATAAATAAAGTAAAATATCTCATTTATAAAAAAATACGTTTTGCTGACTAAAAACCTAGACTTACGACGCACGGATTCGTGCAGACTCTGTCAAGCTCTGCTAAGTCTTCTAAGGGCTCCCACACAAAATTGCGAATTCGAATCGCATTGCAAACATCTGCGAACTCCTAAAAACAAATTTCCTCTAAAAACCTGCGATACGACGTCGTATCGCATCGCATCGCAGTTTTGTGTGGGAGCCCTAATTCCTGGAGAAAAGAAAGAAGGCCTTTACTTTACCCAGGAGTTGGTTGGTTGGTTGTAATGTTGGACTGAAATGACAACGATGAAGTTTTTTTATGTCGGTTAAAAATTAGTTACAATCAGAAATAGTGCCAAGCTTGTACATACAAGATCTTGACTTGATGCTAACGACTAAAATTGGAAGAGTAGCCAGAAAAATAATAAAATTCAAGGTGGCAAAAGAGTTGCCCCTAACTTATAAAAAGTTAAAACCATGTGACAAATACAGAAGAACATATCGCACCCCTAGATAAAAACCCCACTAACTCAAAAAGTACGAGTTTCGAGTTAGTGGCTTAATCGAATTCCTGACTCGAACACCTATACATCAATCGTCATTTCTGAAAAATTAGGTTTTTTGAGTTGCCGGAGTCTTCATCTAGGGGTGCGATATGTACAAGCAAGCATGCATACGTTAACACTGAACCTAATCAAGGCAAGCTCGTGATGGCTCAGAGTCTAAAGTATCCTTAACATGCACTAAGCAGCAAGTGACAGGTGCAGCTAATTACATTATCATTCTGCAAGCGTTTAGTAACATGGTCGGAATATGTTAGTGTAAGTGAGCTACTGGAGATAAATATTAATTATCTCTTAGCGGCTTATGATTTCCTGGTCATTTGTTGAAGAATGTTTTGTTTTGGTTTTATTGTTTTGTAATGTTCTTTACCTAAGTCGTGTCGATGGTATCCTGTGTTTTTCGTTGTGGTACGCTGTGGCAATAATAATAAAAATAAATAGTTGAAACAATAAAAAACACGACTGCCCTGCCAAAAAACGAATTAAAAAGTAAAAAAAATTGTTTATCATTTATTTAATACGTTTTAGTGACAAGTTTTATTTTAAAACAAGTCATGAACCATTGAACCAATTGTTTTTTTTTCCACTAATAATATGGAGCCATACTGCCGCTTTATAGAATAAAAAATAAAAATAAAGTGAGTGGTAAATACATTTAAAGATATGTAAGAAAATAGATGAAAATTGACCATTCCCCCCTTATCTCCGAAAATATTGAGGCTAAAATTTTGAAAAAAATACAATTACAATTTACTCATAGATTACAGGAAAACCTATAAGAAATCTATGGTCTTAAATAACACGGTAAATTTTGCGTACAAACTTATATTTGCAGTTGGAATGTATTGGAGAACATGTTTTTCAACTACAATGTTAAGATTGTATTTAGAATAAATTCATCCCAACTACTGAACCCTTCATTGTGCGTGGCCCGACACGCACTTGGCTGGTTTTTGGCTTGGTCGGTGACTACTATGTCTACGCCTGAGTCTTCCGCGATGCCATTGGACGTGTTTGAATTAATAAATGTTAAATGAATAGGTAAAAAGGTACAGTCAGCTTCAAAAGATGTATACATCGACAAGAATTCATTTTTAATTGTCTACGTGCGCCACAAAACATTGGGTATTAAAAATAATTCTTGTCGATGTATATGTCCCAGGAAGATTATGTACTATCACTATATACCGTAACATAGTTATATAAAAGCGCTTCATAACTGTCGGAGTGCCCTAATGTTGTTACTGCGACCAATTTCAACGTAGCGCTCGCCGGCCGCTGCCGTGGCACCGCTCGCTTTGCTCGCTCGGCTCGCGCGTAATTGGTCATAGTTCTAAATAACCTAACCTAACCTATTTGGTCAGAGTGCCGTAATAGTTATTACACTAGATCGTGCTTGTACCATAGGCATATTCCTAGTAAGACAGTTATGAACCGCTTTCATATAACTATATTACGGTACATAGCTATAGCCCTAGATATTTCTAGGGATATAACTATATCACGGCTTCGAACATCTTACTGCGACATATTTTACCTACCAAGAATATTATGGGCGCAGTATTTAATAGATAACAATAAAATTCCATTTTATCATGTCCCACAATCATCAAGAAAATGAACTAGTCAAATCCTTTTAGGAATAGAGTAGGTTAATAGTTCAAAAATTTAAAAGATGACAACCTAAAATGTATTCAATGACTCAGGAAATAGGATCTATTATTGTTTATTAGGATTATGAGCAAATTTAAGTTTCCTTTATAACGGGCAAAGTGACACAGGTCTAATGTATGTGTCTGCCTTCCTTTTACGGTTCAAAGTTGAGCGACACAATAGCATTGACTAGAAACCAACTTAAATATTCATCAGAGAAACTTATAAACAACCCGTATTCCCTTGACATTGAGTCCTAATTCATTCCAAATTTATTTTGCAGAAAGTCATTTTAATTGTGTCGAACAGGATTCGAATTTGCACATTCGTTTGCGGTGGTTGAAAATCTTTATGGATCGTATTGCTGGGTATTAAAATTCAAATTGGAATGTTTTTGAGTTGGAGGACTGCCGATTTGAATGTGTACGTTTAGTTCATTCGATGCATAGGGAATACAAAATAAACTATGCCAGTCAGAGTCGACGCGCTGTAATCAAAACGTGACTATAAAAACCGTGATGGAATACCAATGAATTAAGAAAAACTTTCATTGTAATAACAACTGTATGGTTCAGTCATAAAGTTGATAATTCCTTGGTGGAACCTAATAGACAGGTGATGATTATAATCCATAAGATCTTGTTCCATCTTTCAAACACCTCAATATTGAGACTTGTGAGTTAATAATCTAGTATTTTTCTTTTTGGTCGCTTTAACTTTTTTCTTGTATGAGATTATGTTCCTACGGATGATTTGCGATGCCATTATTGTGTAAATATATATAGGTGATAAGTAAATAAAGTGAGAATAAATCAGCAATCTGCGCGGTCGTAATCTTGCAAATACCGACATAAATGTTGCCTACCTATTCACGGATAAAACGTATTCTACTACAAAACGATGCTTTTACCAAAATGAAAATTAAAATATTTTATTTCACATAAACCTACATGGGCACTTATGAAACGTCAAGAAACTCCACGACTATGTTTTAAAAATAATTGGCTTTACAATGTTTTCAAATTACAGTGTAAATAGGGAGGACAGTGTAGCAGAAAATGGTCTATAAACCTACAGTATTAAGCCTACAACGGCAACGTTCTCGCATTCACAAAATATTAAAGACAGATCAATTCTATTTTTTTGTAAATATTGACGTTCAAAAGTTCCTTTTATGTGCCTAATTGAAATAAATTATTTGACTTTTTGAATAAAATAATAAAAATTTAAACCTATTTAAATGGCATGAAGATCCCACTAAAGTTTGCGTAGGTACCTACCTACCTACCATGCTATACTTTCGGAACTATATAGAGTGCAAGATAGTGCTTATATATTGAGCCAAAAAAAACCCGTTGCCAAGATTCAAACGTCGAGTCCAAGATTGAAAATCATCGTTCTCTCCAATGAAAGCCAGTGAAACCTTGAGGCGGCAAAAATATTATAAAATGTCGAAACAATCATACTAAACATATTATTTGGTGAGAAAAATCGTGATTTCAAACGAAAGTTAGTTTGATTGTGCGTCAAAAGTATGGGAAAGGTGTAAATTACGGTAGTTTGCAGTTTGTTTGGTACCTACTTACTACATAATTTACTCTGTGGTTATGAGGTCAGGCGGTGTTGAATGGAAACTACTGATTTTGGCCTTCGTGGAGGGTTTTTGGATATTATTGTTGAAAAGCAAGCTATTAGTAATTATATCCACCGTGCTATTTAGGAATCTTAAACTAGTTTCAATGCTCAATACTTTATTATATTCCATAATGTATATAATTGACCGACCGAGCGAAGCGCATCTGATTCAAATCTGGCAAAAGTTGCTCTCGTGTGTCAGTTTGTACGTACTCCTCTACATGTCGTAGGTATTTTACAACCGATCTGAAACATGGTATACAGTCGGTCGATTCTGTAAAAATATCACCCTGAAACTGCTGTCACTGTCACTGTCACAGAATCGACTGCTCACTTCACGCTCACTTCACCTAAGTTCCGAAGTGACATTTTTACAGAATCGACCGGCAGGTATTATGACTTTACGATATTTTTGTCGTCGGGGAGAGTGCAGGTACGACCTCCAAAAAGGGGCTTAAAGGGGGCTACTGGATATCTCTGCCATAAGAGATACAATTTGGGTGGTTCTTTTTTTATTTGAAAGATAGTAACTTTAAGTCGGTCTCATAATTTTTTTTGTGAAGATCTGATGCGGATCTTTTGCGTGATGAGCAGAATAGCTCCTCAAAATGCAGTAAATTCTTTTAAAATTCTTCCAGCTGAATCGGCTCTTTAACTACTAGGTACGGATTGATAGAGCAGCTGGAACCACCTTCTCATCACAAAACACTAATACGACACGCCTTGGGTCAGACTTTCGGACTTCTGACGACCCGTAACGACTCAAAGATCCACGAATGACAGCCGGGACCAACGTCTTAAGAGGGCGCCTAAAGGTCCACTAGCGCCACTCTTTAAAAATAACGGCTAATAAGGACCCTCGGTAAGTGTGTCTAGAATTTTCTAATACCTTTTATAAAGCTTTATATTGAGACACGAAGCAACAAAATACGATCTAAAGAAAAGCGGCCACATTCCTCTAGATCGTATTTTGTTGCTCCGTGTTGCAATATGAAACTTTATAAAAGGTATTAGAAAATTCTAGACACACTTACCGAGGGTCCTTACTAGCCGTTATTCATAATTCCTTCTCAGTCACGAGATAATATTTTTTTTAAAGAGTGGCGCTAGGGGACCTTTAGGCGCCCTCTTAACGTGCTTTCCGAGGCACGGAGGAGTCTCGGTATGTAAAGATGGTCACCCATCCACGGACCAACCCCGGCCTGCGTAGCTTAACCTGATGGGTCGACCCGTGCGCCTGTAGACAGCCACGAGCTACTCCAAAAACACCAAAACATATAATTCACACATCGCAAGGATTGCGCGTTGAAATCTTTTGTTCAAACCAGAACATAACCGAAAATCGTCAGGTTCACATGAGCGTTTACCGAAGAAAATGTCGAAATAATTGCAAGACATTCTCGTTAAGCCGTACCCACTTGACATATTGTACTAAACACCAACAAAGACAAGTGTAAACGCATGTATATTAGCTAAGTAGCCATTTGCTCCGACGCATAATACTTTGCATGCGAGCGACACAAATGTTAATTCTTCGCCTAACGTTCTTAGTAACTTATAACAGTGTTCACAAGGGAATAACTATAAATCATGGTAATTGGCAGTTTAATGGAAAATCTTCACCGTTTGTGTTTAAATTCTGGTGTTTATGTCAACTTTGTACAGCGACATCTGTTGGTGAAATTAGAAAGTGGTTAACGCCATCTAGCGGTCAAAAATTTAATGTGGTAAATCAATTACGTGGCCGAATATACACCTACTCAATATATTGTCACGATGTTGTCGTGACAGTTTCGACACCTACAAGAATGCTATAAAATATGTATGAGCACATCGCTGACAATATTTCAGACTAATTCATAATTTTGCATGCAACATATCGTGGGATTCTTTCTAACAATAGCCTAGCAGCAGATTATTACTCTACTTAATAAAATTATTTGGTTAAAGAATCAGCAATATCCATCCAACGTGCCAACGTTGACAGCCTTTTGGGCACTTTTTCCAATGACAGCGATACGGACGAATTTTTTTATGCCCAATGAGCTCTTTCCCTTTTTTTTGTTGCTTTTTATACTTGTACATAATATTTAAGATTTGTCAAGTATAAATACCACATTAAAAAAAATGAAAAACTTAATAAAAATCATATATTGACTGATTGCTTGATTCTAACTTTAATTCTATTCCATCTTAGACAAGATGGAAAAGATTTTTTTTCATTCAATTTAAGGTTTTTATTACTTAAGTTTTGTTTTTTGTATACCATTTTAAGCAAATAAATTATTTCTATTCTATTCTGGTAAAAAAATCACAGCCAAAACTGTGTCTTGAAACATGAAATTTTGTACTGAGTTTCCATTTACGAAGGTGAGAATTAAAGAAAGATTTTTTGAAAATGTATAAAAAGAGATTAATAGGGGAGAATAAAGAGATTTTCCCTAAAGAGGTTAATAGGGGATGAAATGTGTATCTCATCTTATCGGGCGCACGGCTTGTAATATACTAACTAACAATAGAAAGGGATGGATGAATTCATCAGTTTTTGGCACTCCACAAACATGTTCATTAATAAATAGATTTTCGCCCGCTTTAACGTTTCCGCAGACAAGCGCGAGGTGACACTACTAAACACTATGTAATTTCTATGAGACCTTCATGGAATTTTTTTCTACCAGAATCGCACGGAACCGTCGCGTTACGCCCGTGTGGAGCCTTTAAATATTTTGCTCGATAATTAATATTCAGAAAACTTAAGCGTTAATCGACTTTTGTTGCCGACTGCATTTTTTATCTTTCCTCAAACATCATCAACTTCAAAATCACTAAATTAATGGTTTCCTCTCTAACAAAATATAATAAAACGCTCTCATAGTTAATTTATTTCCTGCAAATAATAATTAAAACTGTCCTATTAGCTGCGCGTACGCACCATCAATCTTGCGCCGTAAGGGGTCCCTTAGTTAGCGTTCATCAGTTTCCTGAAGATGGAACAATTTCTCAAAAGTGTCTAAACGTTTAGCCTGGGGCCGTTATCTTAGATTGGACTTGTTAGCTTTGAGTAATCTATCTATCTATATATATATATATAAAAATCTATTGCCGTGCGATCGTCTCGCAAAAACTTGTTTATGGCCCGACCAATTTTAATTTAAAAAAATTGGTTTGTTTGCCTCAGTACTGGGGTGGTTTAGGAAATAAAGAAAATTAGAGAAAACCCAAAGGAACTGCCGAAAAATCGAACAAATCGAAATTTTCCCACACGTGGTACGAAGTTCACCGAGTTATTTAGACTCCATTTGAAATAAAATTTAAGCAGACCTTTTTTACATTCCGTTCATCCGATTCTGACTTCTATACCTTGGGCATAAAGATGGCATTCAAAGAAAAAAAGTTGGTAACAATACCAACTGTTTACTGCAGCTGCCATTTGCCACCAAAGCGTTTTTGTCTTGCCACCAAAGCTATAGAAGTCAAAATCGGTTGAACAGACTGTAAAAAAGGTTTCTAATCTTATTTCAAATGGAGTATAGTGTGAGATAAAAATGAAGAGAGGGGTATAAGCTATGGGATCTAGTATTGTAGTTCGGCTCCCTAAAATAGAATTCAGCTACTGGATTTTTAAATTGTGAGGTGAAAGAGAAAATATGGGGCAGTTCAAAACTGCGAGACGCTTCAAGCACCCGGTAAGATGGGGTTTAGTTTCGTTTTCAGTCGAGCTTTAACGAATAGAAGTATGAGTACGTAAGTGCGTCTGCCATGGTTCTTTAACCTGGCTAAATGCTATGCCATTCCACTATCATTTCTGCGCTTTAAGACGCAGATATATGCCAGTAACCTTGAGTGGTTAGCTTGCGTGTTCTGTACTGAGCTCACGCAACGCGTCGTACGTCCAGCCAGTAATAGGACTCGCCCATCAAGAAGCGCTGTCCCAAATTTTACAATGATATGTACTTAGCACCGAATACACCTAATTTACGTAACATACAGCACACAATCCGAAGATGTAGAGAAGGCCCTCATTTGTAGATCAGTATCTTGTGAGAAGCCTCAATCTAGTACACTTAAGTTAAAGTGGTAGGTATTTGCATCTATCTGGGTAGATGGAGATCTGGAGAATCTTAATCATTATAAATTAGGTAGGTGAGTAGCAGTAAAAAATACGTAACCACTATATTTTGACCTTCTGCTTATAATGAGCATTCTGATACCGAGATTCCAGAGAAACGCTTTTGTGAAAAAATATTTCCGCCCCAACAAAAGACAATGATTATGTTGATACTCCGATAGTTTTGTAGCGGCATCTACTTCGCCACAAGCGAACTACGCATCGAACACCTGACGTCACACAAATCCTGAATCGCGCAATTAGAGTTTACCGTGCGAACGACAATTATATAAGACCGACATCAATCGTTGGGCAGTTGCCCGCCAGACACGACACCCTCCCTTTTCTAATGAGGTTGAGTGAACTTTATACCCTGTTTCCTCATACCTCTAAATTATGCTACGAAGGGCCATATCACACTAACTACAGGCAACTGAAGGAACACGGGTGGGTTTTAGTCAGTAAGAGTCTGACACGCCCTCCCGCTCCGCACAGAGCGGGAGAAGTTATTGGATAATTTAACACCCAAAAAAAAAAAATATGACATCGTTCTGTCTCTGCCACCTTCAAAAAATTGACAGAAATACAACAATGTTAAATTCGTTTAGCACTAAATCATCATCTGCTTGACCTTTTCCCAACTATGTTGGGATCGGCTTCCAGTCTAACTGGATGCAATTGTATTTTACATGGGGTGACTGCCTATTTGACCTCCAAAATCAAGTTACTGGGTAATACAATAGTCTTACCAAATAAGATTGTTTGTTAGACTTTCGGGCTTCTGACGATCCGTAACGACTGCCAAAATCCACGAATGATAGAATAGATAGTGAAAGATGGTCACCCATCTACGGACCGACCGCGGCAAGCGTAGCTTAACCTGATCTATTGACCTGTGCGGCTGTTATTACTTAGCCATGAGCCCGCATTTAGTATTTCTGGTGCAAATCGACCTTTTAACGCCTTTCAAGAAAATTTTCTAAAACCACTCTCAGAAATTACAAAAGCCATGTTATTATACTATGTAAGTGGTGATGATATTTTTGAGCTAACTCTAACCCCCGCCTATTTCGAAAACGTGAAAACCAATACTTCGCCACCCAAAAAAATACCGGTACCAAGACCAGTTCCTCCATTTTCCTCCTAGCGTAATCTATTAAACACCTGTGCTTATATTATTCAGGATTCATGTGCGACTCGTTGTCCGGCCGTCCGGCCCTCTGTCCGGACCGTGCATAATTAAGGTTCTCATTATACACATAAACAAAAGTTGCGCGCGCGTCATTTTCGCGTAGTTTTCATTAGGGCTGGCATAACATGTAATAATTAAAAGTTTTGAGTTGTGGCGCTGAAAGATGTAGGAATTGATCGTTTTTAAATGAGATTGTAGTTCATGGATACAATGCTATTAAGTATACAAATGTCGGGAAATAGGTTGTAAAAAAAAACGTATAATTTTGGAGAAAAAAAAAACGGATTAATTTTCATACTATTAATTTGAAACTGATTGCAGTTTTTCCTGCTAAACTCTACACTCTAAATTCATTCATTTACATGGGCAAAATAGCCTAGTTTTAAGCAAAAATATTTCATAAAATATTACGACGAAATAAAACCAATATTCAAGTCAAATTCCAAAACAATATCCAATGACGTAAATAAATCCATATTCAAATAAAACTCAAAAGTTATTTAGTAATCATAAAAGCCAATGCTTCACGTAATATACAAGCGAGTCCTGCTTCACGTCAAACAATAATTTTACTTCTGCCAATAAAAACTAAACAAAACAAAGGTTTCATTTTGAAATCGTGACATCCCTATTGGAGCGTCCTAGCAACACGGTTCACTGAGGACACTGCCCCGCGACGCTACAACTTACCAACTTAACTATGCGGACTATTCCCACCTTATTTCCAAAGAATAAACCCCATTTTCTTTTGACAGAACTACTTAACTAACTTGGTCGTGTCTATGCATTCCATTTAGAATTACAGCGGTTTTTATGAACTTTATTCTGTTGGCATTAAGGTTGGTTTTCCTTTATTTTAAACAGTTTAATGTCAGATCTTTACTGTCAAGATCCTGTGGCGTGTTACTATGGGTTGTCGAACAAAAATAGACAAAGAATTTAATGTTCTTTCGAGTGTAAAGAAGGCTTTTCTGTTCTTTTACTTATTTTTTCGTGTATAATCGTAGTGTTCCCGATCGGAATATAATTTCAGGTTGAATACTATCAGGAGATTAGTATTTTTTTGCGGCGTGTAATTTTTGTAATAAGTAGGTGGTTCATAGTCTTAAAAGGTTATTGCAATTTCTGAGGTCCTGGTACAATATTTCTCAACTTTTAGTAAATTGACAATTGAGTGGCTCGTGGCTTAATAATAACAGCCCCACATGTCGATCGAAGGTTAAGCTATGCTGGCCGCGGTTTGTTCGTGGATGGTTGACCATCAATGATATATCGAGACTCCTCCGTGCCTTGGAAAGCACGTTAAACCGTTGGTCCCGGCTGTCATTTGTATTCCTAACCCAGGTCATGGTCCCATGTGCCAAATTTCATCCAACTCCGTTCAACTGTTTTAGCGTGAAAGCGTAACAAAAAAAAAACTAAAAACTAATCTTTTCTATAAAATATTAGTTGAGATAAAAATTGATTGCTGTCGCGATTTTGCAAGACTTACTTTAATTCCTGAAAAAGTGAACGCCATAAGAAACAAATTGACCATTAACATCAGTTGTTAAGAGTTTTTCTAACTGAACAGACAGCTGTGCTGCTGGGGAGTTGGTTGCCCCACTTTTTCTTCCCAGCTAAACTTCCCAGCTAAAGCGAAGTGGTGAAGGGCGTGCGTTTTTGGGGGACTGTCTTATGTAATTTTGACGTTCGAAAAGTGCTGATTCTCAGCCTATTTAGAATAAATGACTTTAGAATTTTTTGATTAACTAAAAACAATTCAGACAATTTTAATTGAACTGGCCCCTTTACAGTTAATAAGAAATATTTATACAATGCAAACTCGTTTAAAATCTTACTGTTATTTTATTTCGCCCTTTTTTAAACTAGATATTATAGCATTGGAGAGCAGCGTTGATATTAGTGCACCCATCATATTTAGCTTAGACTTTGGAGAACGTATATACTACGCAAAATCAACATGCGCAGCGTCTACGCGGCGTAGCCACAGCGTTTACACGGCGTCAAAGCAGCGTATACGCGTCGTGAACCAAACCCTGATGCAAAAGGGTGTATTCCCGTTCATCCCACTGCCGTCGTCCCAGTGGTGTGACGAACGGGAATTAAATAAACTTAATAAATTATTCCCGTTCGTCCCACTGATTATCTTAGTGGGACGAACGGAAATAATTTAGTACTTTTATTTTTAATAAAATAAATTTAAAGCACCCTAAAACATTTCCCCATAAAGTAAAATAACGTCAATTTAATAACTCAATAGTAACAAGGTCCGGCCCATTAAAATTACAGCATTACAAAGACACTGCCTTCATTCCCTTCCATAAGGAATTGTAATGGCCCGCGTTAAACGGGCAAAGGCCCTCCATAGGCCCATAATATCATCAACAGTAATGTTAGTGTGGGCGGAACATCTTGCCGTAAGATAATAACAAGTGCAATAAGATTATGACCAATCTGTGTAGTGACACAGATGAATACAGTGGATCCATTCTGTAAACATCTCACCGTGAAGAGTGAGGTGAAGTGAGCATGAAGTGAGCTGCCATGCGATTCTGTAAACGTCTCACCGTGAAAACTTGGGTGAAGTGAGCTGTCAATAGTGTCAATCTCTGTGGAATGACAGCTCACTCCACGCTCACTTCACCTAAGTTTTCACGGTGAGATGGTTACAGAATAGCACTGCTGTCCATAGTGTCAATCCCTAGCTTTAGGTGCAATATCAGCAGTGCTATTCTGAAACCATCTCACCGTGAAAACTTAGATGAAGTGAGCGTGGAGTGAGCTGTCATTCCACCTAATGCTAGAGATTGACTCTATTGACAGCTCACTTCACCTAAGTCTTCACGGTGAGTTTTTTATTTACAGAATACGTCGGCCTGCTCACATCAAGCTCACTTCATGTGAGCTGTCATGTTTACAGAATAGCACGGCTGATGGTTCACTCTGCATTTTAGGTGAGACTTGTCGAATTCAGTGAGCGTAACGTAGTCGATAGAAAAAGAGGCAACTTCTAGGCGAATATTACTGTAGGTAATTAGCGCTGTGCGACCTGAATTTCACTTTATTGTGTCGTAGTAAAAGTCACTTTTTATTTAAATATTTCTTCGGAGTGAACCATCTGCCGTGCTATTCTGTAACCATCTCACCGTGAAAACTTAGGAAAAGTGAGCGTAGAGTAAGCTGTCATTCCACAGGGATCGACACTATTGACAGCTCACTTCACCCAAGTTTTCACGGTGAGATGTTTACAGAATCGCATGGCTGTAATAATCTGTGGTAGGGAGTAGTGCTGTGACTTGGTATGACAACTGTCGGGATTTTGTTGAAATTCGCAGACATGTCTCGAAGTGAATGCTAAGACCACTGCGTCTAGCGACGGCAGTACTAATAAAATTCGCGGCTTTGAAACTGCATTGAGCACACACCTTCTGTCATGGACCGCCTTCAAAACCGTCCGTTTCTATAGGTCGTTTATGCCGTAGTGCAAGTAGAGTCCGCGCCATTACTGAAGTCCAGCAGAAAATTGTGGAAATACCTTTTTGCAATGACATAGACACTAGCGCCGCGTCTATTAGACTTGAGTGGTGGCACGGACTCTAAATAGTGACACGCTTGGATGGTTTGGAAAATGTGGACAATGCCGCCTCTAGCAGCGTGCTCTATGGCTATAACGTTTGCTTTACTGTGCGTTTAATTATACCTTGGCCCGTGACGCGATTGGTAGTACCGTTCTGTCAGTCGCCATTTTGAACTCTATTAGTATTGAAATTAAGCTTGACAAGCAATGGTGTCAATATGACGGCAATGGACAAGTTTTTTTCAAGTGGACGGTCTAGTTGCATGCTAGGTTACCAATATTAGGCTAACACTTTTTTGTCTATTATAAAAAAAAAAATGCTGTTCCATACATTGTGACCGAAAAAAAACTGCTAGATAGAAAAGTGCAATACCTACGGGTATTGCACTTTTCTATCTAGCAGTTTTTTTCTTTTCTATGAAACATCAGTTTTTTTTTAAGAACCGTTGAAAATTTTCAACGCTTTGGGCTTCAGAATCATATACTGAATCCATCGTTACAGTTTTCGCGTCGATGTCCCTGCCACCCTGTATGTATACATGGTCAAAGCAGATAAAATATACTGCCAATATAGATGAGATCTCTTAGCCATTTTTAAAGTCCTTGCAATATACTAAAATAAGATTCTAGCCAAGAGTCCACAAAGCATAGGAAGACAGATTGCACGATGGAGGAAGAAAACCATCTTGTCATCTATGGTAACCAACCAGAACTAAAATAAACCAGGCAAGTGCATAATCCTTTAATTATGACTAGCTGTTTTCCGCGGCTTCGCCGGCAAGGACCCTAATTATTTTTCTAATTTAAAAGTCTTAGTTACTCCTTATAACATCAGCTATCAGTGAAAGTCCCTTTCATAAATTTTTTCTTTCTCAGTCAATTTTAATGATGGTCTGGCAGTTTGAGTAGTTGTTGCGGCCTACCCAAATATCCTTTCTTTGGTATTGTTCGTAGAGTTGAGCTCCACGATTTTCGACAAATGCTTGCACTGACTGGACAGGTCCACTCAAATCTGTGTGGTTCTTTCCTCAAAAGACCATTTCAGATACTAATCTACATGGTACTCATATGGCTTGACCAAGATTATGTTTGGACTTTAAAAGAGACTACGACCTCTGAATTTGTTTCGCCTTTCTTTTCAGAGTAGTCAGATAGGAAACGCCGACCTCATTTAGCTTATTTATTTTTATTTTTGTATTACGTGTAAAAGTGATTCCGATATCCTATTTACAGAATAAACAATTTCATTTAATTTCCTATCAAAATCGGTTCGGCTGTTTCGGAGATAGCCAGAATAAACAGACAGCCAATAAAGTTTAAATTGTTTGTATTTCCCATGTATACTTTCATATGCATTTAGTCAAAAGCTGTTTTGACATTACAAACAGACGCTTCAATTTTATTTATTTGTATTTTTTCGATAGATAACATTCAATCATCATCTGTCTAGCCTTTTCCCAACTATTTTGGGGTCAACTTCAAATCTAACCGGATGCAGCTGAATACCAGTATTTTACATAGAGCGACTGCCTATCTGACCTTCACAACCTAGTAACTAGGTAACACGATACCCCTTGGTAAGACTGGTTGTCAGACTTTTGGACTTCTAACTACCCGTAACGACTGTCAAAGATCTTCAAATGACAGCCGGGACCAACGGCTTAACGTACTTTCCGAGGCATGGAGGGGTCTTGGTATGTAAAGATGGTCACCCATCCACGAACCGACCGCGGCAACCTTCGATCGACATGTGAGGCTGTTATTAATAAGCCACGAGCCACTCAATTGCCCATTTACTAATAGTTAAGAAATATTGTACCAGGACCTCAGAAATAGCAACAACCTTTTAAGACTATGAACCACCGACTTATTACAAAAATCCGCAGCAAACGTAGCTTAACCTGATCGATCGACCCATGCGGCTGGTATTACTTAGCCACAAGCCCCTCGTAACATTCAATGCCAGAGAAAAAACATAACGTAAACAGTATAGGTACTACTGCTTATAATTTCTCCTAAGATGTATAAGCTAGCTAAAAACTTGTAAGCTTTGTATTTATGAACGTGTAGGCAACTTGTCAAAGCGTTGATAGCTTATATAAGAAGTGATAGAATAATAAATAAAATATATAAGCTCATGAAGGCTTGATAACAATTTTGAGCTGACCTAGAGTTATACGGACTTTTAATAGAATAAGAGGCCAGCTTATACTGGTTTACAGTGATGTGCGGCGTACTGTACTACTGCAGGAAAAACCCCATTTCCCATTTACAGAAAGAAAGAACATTGATTACCACGCATGCGCGAGCAGCGGCGATTTCGGCTCGATAATCCATTAATTTCTAAATGACTAAGTCGGAACTTAAAATATAGAAAAGGTCACATTGGCACAAAGTGCACCCTAATTGCATAAGGCACTAACAATCACAATCTGAATCATTTTTAAAGCTTAGCAATAGCTTTCCACCACGTTTCAGATTGTCTAAAGTGCACACTTCTTTTATGGGGTACTGTGTAAAATGTTATAATAAAATACCACTCGATATTCTTCAACTGAATGAGAAGAAATTTAAAACATGCATTAAACGCACACTATGTAGACAAGCATATTATAAGTTGGATGATTATATCGATGATAAAAATGCTTGGCTTAATGCTGGTCCTGCTCCACAGCCACTTGGGCTCACTAGTTACAAAATTTAATGTTTGGAAGAGTTGCTTCCCCTTTTTATTTTTCTGACATTACGAACTTAATGTTTATTTTTTATTTAAACAAGTTTAATTGTTGAATGTTCCAATGGATAATGATTTTCTTTCTTTTTGGTAGTATCATTCTATTAATCTCTCAAATACATTGCATACTATAGTTTTGTATAATTTAGAAGCATTTTTAAAAATTTTGTGAATGTGAGTACCATGGAGCCGTATTTTATGTTATTAAGATGTTTGTTGACTTGAAAGAGCACGGCAGTTGAGAGTTTGTCATGCCCACTTAAATGTCTCGCTGATGGTGGCGAGTGTGTTGGATCATTCGGTTCCCTACAAAATGGTTGAGCTGGATGGTGCTGATCCACGCGTCATGTTCGTGAACGGGCGTCGTCAGTTGTGACTGGTCATCTCTTATCTGCCAGGGCTTATTTTTAATGTTATATTTTGAATTGTTTTAATTTTTTTATTGTACATTGTTCTCACATATAGAAGCAACAAGAATAATGTACCCAGGATTGTGTAATTTTCTATATTTAAAAGAGTGTCCTTGGAGTTTCTTGCCCGTTCTTCTCCATGAAGATCTACGTTATGGAACTGGGCAACTAGCTTCAACTTTCTGACTAACTGACCGACTATTTGACAATTCAAAAGTGCCTGTAAATGGTTTAATTGAAATAAATGCTTTGAGTTTTGAGTTTTTTGAGTTTTGAGTTTCTTTCAATAACAATTTGAATAATTTTTAAAGCTAAGCAATAGCTTTAGAACGTAAGTCAGAACTTAAAACATAGAAAAGGTCACATTTGCACAAACTGCACCCAAATTGTGTAAACCACTATCATATACACACACATGTAGACAATAGTCAAGCTTAGCAATAGCTTTAAAAATGATTCACATTGTTATTTAAAGCTGTTGCTAAAGCTTTAAAAATGATTCAGATTGTGATTGTTAATGTCTTATGCAATTAGGGTGCAGTTTGTGCCAATGTGACCTTTTCTGTTTTAAGTTCTGACTTACGTTCTAAAGCTATTGCTAAGCTTTAAAAATCATTCAGATACTATCTACATGTGTGTGTGTGTATATGAATGATAGTGGTTTACACAACCAGGGTGCAGTTTCTTCCAATGTGACCTTTCATGTTTTAAGTTCTGACTTAGTAATCCATCGCTTCATATGTTCGAAAAATTTGTCTATTCAACAACGTAAATAACGCAATAAACTGTCAAAATGAAAACCCGTGAAACCCGTTGCTACTGATTACGCAAATACCCCGCTGATATTAAAGATTAGAAGGGCTGGCTCCTAGCCATCTATACTTTTGAATTTGATTACTTTAGCAGCTCGGGACACATGCATACAAATGTGGTGTTCATTTGAATCACTTGGTTTAGAGTAAAACCACCAAATTATCAATCAGTAACTACACAACAACTCAGAGGGAATAGAGCGGGACGCAGCGGGAGTCTTTTGACGCGCTACCTTTGAGTTATGCGCTACATTTAATTGCATTTGCATGCCTACGTTATTATTGCCACTTGTCTCAACTAAACCTTTAATCTTGTCAACATACATGCACAAAGATTCATCTTCATTCGCAACATCTACAAAGTCGATCTCCACAAAAATAATCGCGAACATAATTACATACGACAAACCGTCCCATCAATCTACTGTGAACGATTAATCGTAAGGTTGTCGAAGCCCTTAGTTCAACCCCAGCCTTTCTTTTTAACGTACGTGCTCGATCGGCTTGATTAATAGATATGAGTACTGTTTTATTAAGCACTAGTATGTTGTGGTATGGAGAACATGCGTGTGGGGTGTGGTCTAAGGTGTAGGCTCTCGATAAGGTACTGCAGTGCTATTCTGTAACCATCTCAACGTGAAAACTTAGGTGAAGTGAGCGTGGAGTGAGCTGTCATTCCACAGGGATCGACACTATTGACAGCTCACTTCACCCAAGTTTTCACGGTGAGGTGTTTACAGAATAGCATAGCTGGTCCCATCACGTAAAAAGAACGCTGGCCGTTTACCTGCGCACTGAGCGATTTATCGATTCCAGCCTATTCCATAGTACTTAGTAGCTAATAAAGTACCTATTATGATTTTATAATAAAACAATTACACTTATAATTATAAAACAATAGCCTAGTTAGGATGCGACTTTGCCCGTGCGCAGACACATCCCCTGCACTGTCGCTTAGCGTTCTTTTTACGTGAACTACAACAACAACAACACAACACAACAACAACAACACACAACAACAACGCTACAACTGTAACGTTTGAGAACTTGTCGACGAAACGTTCCAATGCAAAAATTGGCGCCTTGAAGAACTCAAAAGATCACGATGAAATATCGAAAGATCCATTACTTACACTTTTTTAAACTTCATAGGTTTAAGTACCAGTTACATAGAATTTTTTATAAGCGACTTCATAAAAGGAGACGGCTTTCAACATCTATACATATTATAAAACAAAGTCGCTTTTCGCGTTTGTCTGTATGTCCGCGTTGTTCTTCTAAACCACGCAACAGATTTTGATGAGGTTTTCACCATCGTTTAGAGCATTTATTCCGGAAGGTTTATGTGTATAATACGTTAATATTATATTTAAGTATACTTAAGACATCTCGATGTTTAGTCAAGTCACAAAAAACATGCGAAGTAGGAGCGGGCCGCTTAATAAAAAATAACAGTTTCAATACAAAGAAAGTTCTTGACAAAGGAAGAAGTGGTAGGTTTATACCTTTAAAGACAGCGGTGTATTCTCTGTCCGTATTTTGAAGGCCATGTCACAACTACCCGCCTTTTGGAGTTAAACATAGGTGTTCGCACACAGTTCGACCAAGCTATTAACACACACCCGTAAAGTCGCCCTATCTTACCTACCGTCTTAGGAAAACGAAATACTGCCAGCTGCGTCCTGCGGAAATCGTAAAAGTCGACTAAACGGAAACATTTCAACTGTTCCGAACTACACGAGGTACTGCTCTGGTTCCCGTATTCTTTTTACGAGGTTTTTTTCCGGTCTCACATACCCTCTACTCCATAAAATAAGCCATAAAGCCTTCATAGAGACTTTTATTAGCGGCCACGCCAAGGATAGGAGAGTTGGTCTTCTTCTTTTCGTGTGGTTAGTGACTAACCAGGTGTCAGAGTTTTAAAGCCGCCCAAGGGCCTCTGACTTGGCTTCAAATGCCGTCGAGAAGTATCTCTCGTCTCGAGCACCGCCGTGTCCTCACGGAGGCGATCGGCGGCGGCGATCTCTCGCGTCCGGCCCTGGTTCAGGCCATGGTCCGGAGCGAGAGTGCATGGGAGGCCGTCACCTCCTTCTGCGAAGCAGTAATGCTCGCGAAGGAGGAGGCGGAGCGCGCGAGGGAGAGGCAAAATGCGCCCCCTCGCGTCCCTAGTCGCCGCAGGAGACGCCCCGGGCGTCGGGAGTCGCGAGCCGACTTCCGGCCACCGTAGGCGCGGGCTTGCGGACGGTGAGCAATGGGTAGCTCGCCGTCCGATAGGGACCAGGCCCGGGTCGACGGCGCGTTGTATTCCACGCGCGCCTCAAAGAGATGTCAGCACCAACTGACGGGGTCCGGAAGGGCCAATGCCTGCCGGGGTTGCGGGTTTGTCTGAAAGGGATATCGCGACCTCGGCACACAGGCAACGGAAGGAACACGGGTGGGTTTTAGTCAGTAAAAGTCTGACACGCCCTCCCGCTCCACCCAGAGCGGGAGAAGTTATTTGATAATTTCCCATCCTCAAAAAAAAAAAAAAAAAAGGCATGCCGTTTCCACACGATGTTTTCCTTCACTGTTTTTGGAGCATGTTTGAGTTGGTGAATGCAGGGTAAGGAGGATCGGTTGTGGCTATCCATGAGTTGGGATTACACCAGCTAATACTTACGCCTGACCCACAAACTGATGTTACGATATTTTTACTGTTTTCATTTGATTTATTTTCTTAAGAAGCAAAGTCGCAAATAGATGTCAAATATTTCGCTGTTTTGATTAATTTGGCAATATTACTGTATAGAAATAAGAAATGTGGCTAACTAGCAAACTAGAATATTGAATATGAAATGCAATACTTAATGTCGAATATTTAGTTTTTGATGAAAAAAAAAAGTATTTGGAAATTTTCCAAAGTTTTACACCTAAAACGGGTCCAACATCAAATTCAATGTTATAATTGCAATTCATTATTAATATTCTAGTTCGCTAGTTAGCCATATTTCTTATTTCCATACAGTAATATTGGTAATTTAATCAAAACAGTAAGTTAGTTAGTTTTTGACAGCTATTTGCGACGTTGCCAACTTTTAGGATAAACGCTCTTAAGTCTTCTCACGTTCTATTAGGTTTTAGCTATACAATATTAGACAGCAAGTTTGGCAACAGACAGAATACTGACGGTCCAGAGCACAGATGTATTATTTTTAACCTATCTATGGTCCAGAGTGTCCACGGAATATATGGATGACCTATTGTTGCTCGTAGATACAAAAATCGCTCCCCACTTGTCCCTTAGCCCACAGGATTCATTACGCGGCCTGACTATAAAATCGATGTAGCTCCTGTCAGTCTATTCGTTTGAAGAAGACAGCTCTAAACCCAGTGTTACCTATTACTGTATTGTGTGCTAATTATATTTTGTCACAGATTCAAGTGGTGCATAAATCTTCATAAATATAGTCCTTCGTGGTCGTAATTCTGCACACAATTGATTTAAATTTTAACGGATTAATGTGCAATTGTTTATCTTTAATGCCACTAGATGGCATTAGTAAGAGGCCTTAATCTTATGGTATTTATTGTTCTCGGTCATTTGATATAGTGGAAATTAATTTGGTTTGCCGTTAGGGTGATTAAATCGGGAGGTTTTGTGTGAAAGGTAAATGGATTGAGAGACCTAATTGTATTTCATTTGAAACAGTATCAAGTATTAACCTATCTCAAGGTGGCTCGCAGTCACATCTAAAAAGTTTGTATCCAGTATCTTCGGTCCTCCTTCAGATGCCGAGTGCTATATTATTCAGGAATGACGCACGGTGATCAGTTTAATCAGTAGGTATCTAATCGTGACTTCCAATTTCAAACAGTGTCGAGATATCCACTTTAAAATTAGTAAGTTCATTTTCGAATTGTTTGAGTGAGGTCCGAGTTTCTTTTCAAAAGAATACAATTGTGGATCGTACTTACACTAAATCTTTGGTGTAAGATAGCCTGAGGGTTAAGATGTAATCTCGAAGGATCTTAGTAATCATGGTTCTGTATGGTTTGGACTATCATGTTATTTCAATGTACCAAACTGTTTTTCCAAAAGACAGCCATCTTGAATACCTTATTTAAAATTTTGATATGCAGGGTCAAATAAATTAGCTAGCGAAACTCTTCGTACGTGACGGATAGCGGATATCTAAAAACACGATAAAATAAAAATAAAATGTTTGGGTCAACGACCGCAGTCAGTGTACTACTTGAAGTATGAGTTGAGAAAATCAGTTTTTTTTGTTTAGCTAGCGATACGGCCATCACACCCGTGAAGTTTAAGCATAAACAAACTGATTTTTTAAACTGATATTTCAAGTGTCTACACTAACTACGGTCGATGACCCCACAAAAAGCATCATCAAATTATTTTCTTTTCGGTTTTATCATGTTTATCTAATTTAATTTGACCCTGTATCATTGCTCACAGGCGATTCCGATGTAACTAGGTACAATTTTAGTTTCTATTAACCTTTTCAGGGCAATATTTATTATTCCAAAGGATTACACAACAGTAACTACGAACTATTTAGTACGCTTTCACTAAAGTCTAGACTTAGGAAGTCCCGAGTACTAGGCTGCCATAAATATCAGGAGTAAAGGTCGTGGCGGACGTGACGAGCCAAAGAACTGCCGAGTTTACACGAGAAAATTCCTTTTAAGAAGGGCATTATTTTATCTGTGGTAAACAAAAGGAGTTGACTTTTAAATGAAGATGGAACTTCTAAGGAAGATTTATAAGCACTTTCTGAAGGGCCAATCAAATTAAAAAAATGGCTGCAAGATTGTTAAGCACTTATGAATTACAGGCTGTGATTGGCTGACGAAAATAACAAAAGCCAATGAAATCACTCGAAATGAGTGTTAAAATCTGTCAGCAAATTTTTCTTTTTTCAGAAATTGGAAGTTAGTTTAGGATTTATTTTTCTTTCATTTGGTAATCTTTGGAGTTGTTTTCTATTGCTTGGCCTTCGTTTTATAATTATCAAACGGCAACACAGTGAAATATACCTATTCTGCCCTAAAACTGTTTTTAACTGACCAACCTTCAATTAATAATACATAATAATAATCGTCGGCTGGTAGGCATCAACCGACGATTATTATTATGAAATGAGGCCATTTTATTAAACATGTCTAACGGGCTTCTGCGAGTTGGCCTCGGCCCCTCGTACGCCTTCCAAAGATCCGGAAACCTAGGTAACCGGGAAATGTCAAAGATGTAAAAAAAACACTAACTTGTCACTAAAATCTGTATAGCCGTGGCTCTTGTAGTTTTTGGCTCCTGTATCACAAGAGCCAAAAACAATCATAACAAGAAACGTTTAATCTTTCAACAGAAACTGCAAAATTTCAACATTCGTTATAGGAAAGAGCCGCACTAGGAAAAGTCCTGACAAAAAGTCGGACATTTCATTCTTAATCTTACTTTTTCAGTAATCATTTAACTATTTTTATTAATTGCAAAAAATCCTCTTATTTCGAAATGACAAATGACAACGTGGACTAAAGTTCCGATGGGTGGCAAAAAATCTGGAAGATTGTAACCCTACTCTCGCTAAGCATATTATAAAGCTTGGTACTCACGTTCCCCTGCGGATCGATCAGCTGTGCGTATTTCGGCGCCTTCGCCTTGCTGCCGTCTGCGAACACGCCAGCCAGCCGCAGCGGCGTACCAGGTCGCGCCGCCGCCCGTTCGTACTGCGCTCCTACGCGCCCACTCTCTGTAGGACCAGGGGTTCATAAAGGTTTAATACATTGCACTGTCGTAAAGAAAATAGTAGGTACGCTTTGTGGAAGTGTACGGGAATCTGTGGTACGGATTTAAAATGGAATAAAAGGAATCTTGAAACTACGGGTTGTCAAAGTATTTAGCGGTTTACTTGGAATTATCTCCTATTTTTTATTGGCTTTTTCAATTTGCACAATTATAAATACGTCTTTACCTCCCACATACAGCCTAACAATGCCTAGTTCTGTTATATAGGTTTTAGACCCATCTTACTCTGCCTACCGTCTACCGACACCAACAGTTTTATGGGTCATAGAAAACCTCTAGATTTTGCTAGTGCATTGTTATTCTGCCATTCATAAAAGCAACGATGAAATGTGCCGTCTCTCACCTTCTGAAACTTTCTCGGACCAGCCATACCACAAAGCGCTCTACTTTTAAAATACAGCAGTTAGTTACTTACCAGAGGCCGGCCGCGCTCGGTACGCGGAGATGGCGCGCGGCGACACGAGGGCGAAGGCCCGCGCCCGCAGTAGTGCTGCAATGGAGCCCCGCGGTGCGGCCAGCGCCCCGCCTCGACAGCCGCATGCTGAGAACCAACCTGAAAGGTAAAGGAGATACCATTTTAGTTGTGCGAGCATTTTGTCCCAATGTAAAGATCATCATAGATCATCATTTCAGCTGAAAGACGTCCACTGCTGGACATAGGCCTCCCCTAGCACCGCCACTTCGACCGGGTCTGTGCTTGTCGCATCCAGCGGATTCCTGCGGCCTCCACGAGGCCATCGGTCCACCTTGTGGGGGCCTTCCCGTACGCGGTTGCCACTCCAGAACCTTTCGGCTCCATCGGCCATCTGTTCTGCGAGCAATGTGCCCTGCTCATTGCCACTTAAGTTTGGCAATTCTTCGGGTTATGTCGGTTACGTTGCTTCTCCTACGGATCGCTTCATTTCTGATTCGATCACGTAGGGATACTCGCAAGTGTAGCCCTCTCCATTGCCCTTTGGGTGACTTTTAGCCTTCTCATAAGGCTCATTGTGAGCGACCACGTTTCAGTGCCATAAGTCATCACTGGCAACACGTACTGGTTAAAGGCCTTCGTCTTGAGACACTGCGGTATGTGGGACGAGAAGATATTGCGTAGCTTTCCGAATGCTGCCCGGCCGAGTCGGATTCGACGACCGATCTCTTTCTCGAAGTTGGACCTACCTAACTGGACAGTTTGTCCAAGGTAAACATACTCGTCCACAATTTCGAGTGTGTAGCGTCTCTGATCTTCATAAGAGTGGGTTTTACATGGGCATTTGACATGAACTTTGCTTTGTCTATGTCTTCGAATGTAAACGTTATATTAAATCAAATTTGATACCAAAAACATAAATAAAAGGTTTAATGAAGTAGGAATAAGGTATGCCCGCTTTCACAAAAACTAAGCGGCACCTAAAACCGAATGCCTTTATGAAAATACGCTGTTGGATTTTCCGCGATTGGATCAGCGCCAAAAGCTGAAAATCCACCAATAGCGTGCTTTTATTTGAAAAACGCGCGTAAAAACGTGCAATAGAACGCTATTGCACGTTTTTGCACGCGTTTTTTGCAGCCTAGTATCCTAAGTAAACCACCGGGTTTACGTAGGATACTAGGCCATATTATAATATCCTAAACATTGAAAAACAAAAATATTCAAAAAAATTGTTAATTTCTCTACTCGACAACAGATGGCAGTAGCAGCTTCATGATAATGATAATTATCATTAATTAGCTGCACCCTGCGGTTTCACCCGCATAAGTCTCGACCCCGTGGAAATATCGGGATAAAAAGTATCCTATGTCCTAACCCAGGTCATGGTCATTTCATCCAAATCCGTTCAGCCGTTTTAGCGGGAAAGCGTAACAAACAAAATCAAATTCGCTTTTATAATATTATAATAGCTTTCGCCCGCGTGGAGGTCAGAAAAATTTACTACTGGGATAAAAAGCATCCAGGTTATAAACTATCTGTGTGCCAAATTTCATCCAAATCCATTCAACCGTTTTTGCGTGTTGAGTAACAAACATCCAGACACCCAGATAGAGTAGATGTGAGTGTGTGTGTGTGTGTAGATGTGTAGTGTTGGCCTTTTTGACCTCACACAGGTCGTTATTATTCTGTTAGTTTTAAAATGCTCCTTTTTTATTTTTATAATTTTTTATTATTATTTACTGTTTGTATTTCCTGTGCGTGTCCCAAATAAAATATTTTTCTTTCTTTCTTTTCTGTCTTTCAATCATATAAACTTTCACATTTATAAATGTATATTTGTAGGATTATTAAAGTTAGGATGCATTCTTACGTCATAAAATTAATTATCTTACATTTACAACAATGTTTGTACATCCATCTATATTGCCTTAATTTATTTTAAACGGTTCGAATCGAAGAAAATCTGCTTTAACCTACACTGCTAGACTTCACTTAAAAGTAGACACTGGCCAAATCAAATTCGTGAATGTTCTGAAAGTTTCATTGTGCTTCCAGTTTTACCGACAACCCCAGAAATAGGCATGGTATTAGTAATTTCCTGGTATTTCCCTTCAAAATGGTCGAGCTGAATGGTGCTGATCCATGCGTCATGTTCGTGAACGGGTGCCGTCAGTTGGGACTGGTCAACTCTTAGCTGTCATGGCTGATTTAAATTTTTGAATTGTTCTTTATTTTTTCTTTTTATTACGGACGCTTCTGACGTGCACGTCTTTCTACATTGTTCTCACATGTATAATTTCAACATGAATGATGTAACCAATATTTTGTAACAATTTTTTTATTTTTAAATGTGTGACCGTGGAGCAACGGGCAACTAGCTTCATTTTTCTGACTGACCGATTCCTTGACAATTCAAAAGTGCCTGTAAATGGTTTAATTGAAATAAATGCTTTGAGTTTGAGTTTTACAAAAACTGGGTAAAACGTTCAGTACAAAACTTTTCTGTTACTCTTTCACAATGGTCAATGCTGGCTCATTTAAAACCTATTGATAGACAGTCTATATTAAAGTCTTTTATATAAAAAGAACGATGGACGTTGACGTGTAATTACCTTTAACAAATTACGCAAAATGAGACGCAGCTGCTACTCAGTATTATTTTATATTCAGACATACTAAAGAAAAAGTAAAACAGTTTTATGACCTATACCACAAATTAGTACAGATGGTTCACTCCAAAAAATCATTTAAATAAAAAGCGACTCTTGCTACGACACAATAATGTGCAATTCAGGTCGCTCAGCGCTAATAACCTACGGTTATATTCACCTAGAAGTTGCCTCTCTTTCTATAGCGTAACTCTTATATCTTCTGACTATGTTTCGCCTACTGAATTCGACAAATCGAGCCCGCTGCGTCCTTGTAGCTTCATACCTAAAATGCAGAGTGAAACATCAGTCAGTCGATTCTGTTAAAAGATCAACGTGAAACTTAGGTGAAGTGAGCGTGAAGTGAGCTGTCATTTCTAGGGATTGACACTATTGACAGCTCACTTCACCCAAGTTTTCACGGTGAGATTTAGCTATCGTCGTGCTGTGCAAAAGTCATTTATTTTACATAAACGCTAGTGATTGACTAAATCGGAAAATCGATTTTCCCATGCCAGTCGGTCGATTCTGTAAAAATATCAACGTGAAACTTAGGTGAAGTGAGCTGTCACTGTCACAAATCGACCGGCAGGATGCTAGGGATTAACACTATTGACAGCTCACTTCACGCTCACTTCACCTAAGTTTCACGGTGATATTTTTACAGAATCGATCGGCTGTATTCTTCTCCTATACTCAATTGTGTTAGGGTTGCTATCTTGCTACATATCACTAGAGGTAATACTGAACGTATGCATTTTTAAGTCTTTTTACTTTCGAGTCTGCACGCGCACGTGGGTAATAAGAGAATAGTTTATTTCGTGGTGGAAAGATTACCCATCATTAAGTCCAGAAGACTGCAATGGCACAACACACACTATGGTCAAAAAAACACCTTAAAATCTTTCATTATAAAGAAAGAAAGAAAGAAAAAGTATTTATTGAGACAAGCACAGGAAATCTCAAATTAAACTAAAAACACAAATTGAAACATAAATAGAAAAAAATAATAGTATTTTTTTTAATAAAAGCAGAAAGTCCTGTGCTAGGCCAAAAGGCTCCTATCTCAGCATGATTAGCAAATCTGATGTCCTTCCTTCCTTTCGTATGGTTAGTGACTAACCTTGAGTCAGAGTTTCAAAGCCGTGCCTCCGACTTGGCTACACATGCCGTCGAGAAATATCTCTCAGGTATGCCGATTGCAATCTGATGTGGAATCTCCTGTTCCATCAAGTTGGTTAATTAAATGCTATTTATTTCTGTCATATCATAATCAGCCTAGATACTGTTCTCACTGCTGGAACACAGGCCTCCTCTCGGTGAGAGGGTGTGGGCCGTAATCCAACACGCAGGCCCCGTGCCCAAACAAAACTCAGAGGTAACTAAAGGCACAGTACAAATAAGTACAGTATTCTAGAAAACGGCTGAAAATACGTGTTCCGAAATCTCAGTGTTCGATGCACTGAGATTTCGAAGCACGTCTTTTCGGCAGTTACGCACGGACGCGGAAGGTTTATCTACCGAGCGGCCGTAGGTAATTATTTCAAGGTCGCTGCCAAGATATAATACTGCTACTTATTTATTCTGTGCTAAAGGCTTAAGTGCAGTACAAAATCCAACAAACAAAAAACCTCAACAAAACAGAATTATTGTGGAAGTGACATTTGTCAATGCATGGATCAAATTGAACCGATCTTCGAGATTTCGAAACCGATTCGATGTTGGGGTCAAAATATTCTTTGGCGTACTTGATCATTTTGATGTGAGGGACAACCCTACCCAATTAATACTGACCATGACTTCTCTGCCATTTAACTGAGCGGAAAAAAGGTGAAATTGTGAAATGTCATGTGAAGTCATTACCACGTAACCCTTGTAATGCTCTGACGTAATTAAAGGTCGAGTATTAACCCTGCCAGCGCTGGCTTTTTATGGAGCTGACTTTTTGAAAGACTGACGGGTTCTAAATTGAGGTAGGTTAGGAACGAAGGTTTGAAAAGGTGAAATAACTTGTACAAAATACTGGTGAATGCTAAGAAAAAGTTTTTTTTTTTTTTAAATCAACATGATGCACTAGTTCGGTATTGAGCTTAGGAAAGTAATACTAGGTAACTGTCTAATCTGTAAATCAAACAGGATTTAGTAATATTGCACGTCATCAAACGCCATCATATTTTGAAGGGAACCATGTTGAAGCATTTTGAGCAGTTGTGGCCGGTAACGGCCGCGGCTTACGAGTTGAAGGTCGTAGGTTCGAACCTAGACAAGCGCTTTACTTTGTGTAAATTATTTCATCACCATTGATCTAAAAACGATAAAGGAAAACATCGTGAGGAAAGCGGCGCGTCCTAGAACCAAAAATTCGAAGACATGTGACATCTACCAACCCGCACTGGGCCCGCGTGGTAGATTGCGGCCCACTCCCTCTCACCCAGAGGCCTGTGACCTGGGTCACAGGCCTCTGGTACTGCTGGCAGTGGGAACACTATAGCAGTATAAAGGCTGATTATCCATGTTGAATGAAGTTTCAAGGTGATATTTTTAATATGATATTTTTGAGCTGTCAATAGTGTTAATCGCTAGCATCCTGCCGGTCGATTTGTGACAGTGACAGCTCATTTCACGCTCACTTCACCTAAGTTTCACGTTGATACTGTACAGAATCGACCGACAGGTTTTAAATTCATCGTCCGAAACTGTCATACCAAACTTTCAACATTTAGGTCTCAAGTAGTTTTTTGTCATAGACTGTAAATAAATAAAGAATAATAAACAATATCCCTCTATTTTCCCTACTGTCAAAACTCCTAAAGAAAGCACGGACAAAACTCTCTCAAAAATATAACCACCATGCTTGGCCCATGGCCCAACCATCCCATGTTACAATGGCCCCACATTCGAACGCGCTCGCGATAAGAGCGGGCGCACATAACGCGGTTGTTCGCCGCTACGATACAAAAACGTCTTGACATGAGAACCACTCTCACTTGTATAGAGTAGTTAAGGTTCAGAGGTGACAAGATTACAATGATGGTTAATTATAGGCGAACTTAGACGGTATTTCATATTTCTGGGTCCTATTTCCTATTTCAAACGGTTTTAAGGACTTCTAATTGTTTTTTTTTTCTACTTAATACGCTGTACACGTTTTTCGATTGTTGGTGTTCATGGCAAGAAACATGCTTTGCAATATCCACATATAATATAGCATCAATAAATAATACAATAAAAGAGATATTTCAGTCATTATTTTGTGCTAGCAGCACAGAATAGTACAGAAGGCGCACTCATAGTACACAAGTGTTTCACGATAGAAAGAGAAGCAACTTCTAGGTGAATATAACTCCAGGTAATGAGCACTGTGCTACCAGAATTGCACTTTAGTTTGTCTTAGCAAAAGTCGCTTTTTGTTTAAATATTTTTGGGAGTGAACCATGTGTATTAATCTGTGGTAGTAGTCATATAAATTTTTCGTAACACAATACTAGTGATCATTCAAAAGTGTGTAAAAAAAAATCTCCGATGATGGAATGCCATTACTGACTTTTATTCACTTGACTTATGATTTATTGTAACACTATTTCAAAAACACACACACACACACAAAACACTCACAACACACACACTCTAAAACCAGATATTTTCTGATCTCATCAACTCACAACTTACAACCAAAACTCAATAAAAATCCCATAATCATAAACACGAGCTTTCATTACGAAATAAATCGAATAACACAAAAAAGATCGATAAACGAAAATAATTTAAAAAAATCATTG
Organism: Agrochola circellaris; assembly: GCA_914767755.1. NCBI lineage: Eukaryota > Metazoa > Arthropoda > Insecta > Lepidoptera > Noctuidae > Agrochola > Agrochola circellaris. Next base: position 5,122,429 of record OU611850.1, on the reverse strand, counting down.
CACGTATATTTTTACAACATAATTTACAGTTCATAAAAATAAAAATTGATGACGGTATCACCTCTGATTCTTTCATTACTCTGTGTAGGATCGCTCACCGTTTTATGGGCAATTTTTATGGGGGAAAAAAAAGTATGGGCGAGTGTGGAGCCAAGGCGTCCTTCCACCAAGGTCGACCGGTTTGAACCCTTTGCTAAAGGTGGTGCCAAGAAATTGTGAAATGCATTGTCTTTTGGAAGGATAGAAAGTTGTTTTATCTGTGTGTTTTTTTATTGTGATGGTGTATGTTTGTAAGTTCTGTAGTAGTGTGCAGTGAGTACGTTTGAATTGTGTAGAGGAAGCTTTATAAAGTTTGAAAAAAGGGTATGTACGCACCACTTTATGTACGCACATACGCACGCACTTTTTTTGTAACCATATCATGATTTAAAAGAGTGTCCGTGGAGTTTCTTGCCCGTTCTTCTCCATAGGTACCTACTACGCTTTGGAATGGGCATCTAGCTTCATCTTTCTGACTGACCGACCCCCATGACAATTCAAAAGTGCCTGTAATTGGTTTATTTGAAATAAATGCTTTGAGTTTGAGTTTGACTTCCCCTTACATTTCGCTTCTTCGATTAATTTGTTCCAAATCGGAAGTATTCAATTTGTTTAGGGTCGGTGCAGTACGAATATGTTTTTCTAGAAATCAATATTCCTGCACGCGTATGGCCACTTCTATCTCCATTCTAGAAAGAATAGCCATCTTTTTCCATCCAATGTGACATGTCTTTTCATCATTTTTGACATAACGCTGTAAAAATCTTTCTACAGACCGTTCACTATAACTTGTCCCTTGCACCATACTATGATATTATTATTATTATTTTTGTATGTTGGCACCATTGCTCATCAAGCTTAGTTTCAATACAAATAGAGTTCAAAATGACAACTGACAGAACAGTGCTACCAAACGCGTCACGGGGCAAATTATAACGAACGCACTGTATATTATGTCATTTTGACTTTCGTGTCGTCCGTTTCTACACGATCTTTTGGCGCTCGAATGACATTGACAGAGTGGTGCTATTGGTAAACATTTAGTGCAATTGTATCGTATTAAAAAACAAGATGGCGGCGTTAGTTCCGATTTTGACCACGCGCCAAAATGATCAATGTACAGCGAAACTTCTATGGCTACGCGTGCTGGAAGGACAACAGAACTTAATACTAGTACCTAATACTAGTAAATTTTATTAATTTAACATCCCACGATAACCATCGAAACCATTACATCTAAAATCGCCATTCCATTATTCCATTACCAATAAAACTATGCAACACGTAGTTATAATAATAAACAGCTGATCTGGCATTCACTTCAGAGGAACGCTGTTACGCAAATATATCTGATGAGAGGTAACATTTGTGCAACACTTAGACAGGTACTACTGCCATTATATCAATGCTGTGCAGTTTAAATATGTAATATGTTCACATGACTGGTCTAGATCGCAGATCAAAGTTCAGGTAGATGTAATAATACACTCGAGAGCAATGAATCCGGGTCACTTAAAGAATGTTAAAAATCTCGGAAACTAAAAATGATAGGTTAATGCAATAAATTGTATTTAATAGACAATGTAATACTCCTTAAATGAAAGTAAAAAAAATATGAGTCACCATACATTTTATTAACACAAACTTACATAAAGAAAAAAACTGCTGATCTCTCCTTAAAACAAAAATAGGAAACATGAAATTTTTGAACTTTATTACGATTTTCTTGAATTTTAATACTTTGTATTGCCTCCTCGTGCTTCCATTACTGCGTTTACGTGGTTTGGCATGCTGTACACCAAGTTCCTTATACGATTTTGGGGAATATTCTCCCATTCCTCTGTGAGAGCAATTTTGAGCTCACGAAGCGTGATTGGGGGAGGGTTTCGTTGTTTTACGCATCTGCCTAGCTCGTCCCAAGCATGCTCGATCGGGTTGATATCCGGGCTGCGCGCTGGCCACTCCATACGAGTAATGTTCATCTCTTGAAGGTAGTCATTCACAATCCTACCTGTATGAGGTCGGGCATTGTCATGCATAAATATAGCACCCTCACCTAAATTGACCATAAATGGACCAACGTGATCATTGAGGATTTCTTCCACATATCTTACGCTAGTTAAAGAGCCGTTTTCTATGATCACCAGCTCTGTGCGACTTTCAGAAGAAATTCCGGCCCACACAAGTACAGACCCACCACCGTAGGCTACTTTTTCTTCGATGCATGCTTGCTTGAATCTTTCCCCTGGTCTTCGATACACTCTGTGTCTTCCATCGTGCTTGTAGAGCATAAATTTTGATTCGTCGGAGAACATAACTTTTGACCAATCTTCAATACTCCAATTTACGTGGCTCTGGGCATATCTTAGTCTTGAAATACGATGCCCACGCTCCAGTTTAGGGCCGTTTGCAGGTCTAAGGGGTTTTAAGTTAGATTCAGCAAGCCGACGTCTTACTGTCCATGCACTTGGGTTACTTCCTCCGAGGCGTCGAAACTGATTTGTGAGTTCAGTTCCTGTGAGAAAGCGATTTCGAAGCATGGTGTTCACCAAGTATCGGTCTTCTCGTGCTGTGGTACACCTGGTTCTGCCCGTTCCTGGTCTGCGTAGGTTAGAACCAGTTTCTTCGTAACGTCGGAGAACTCTTTGTACTGTTGACAGCGACACACCGACAGTCCTGGCTGTATCGCGCTGACTCCGGCCGGTTTCCAGCATTGTAAGTATTCTGGTGCATTCTTCAGGCGTAAGCGACATAATTTCAGCTTGAATAATGAATATAGAGCACTATCAACATGGTTTATGTACCCACATAAATGACAGATTACAAACAAAAGCAAAACCAAATGCTGAAATTTCGTAGTTCCATCTTCGAAAGTGGCCCTTTTTCAAATTTGATTTTTTTATGATATAACTTTACAATAACTAAGAAGTTTTAATACCTTCATTTAAGGAGTATTACATTGTCTATTAAATACAATTTATTGCATTAACCTAGCATTTTTAGTTTCCGAGATTTTTAGGATTCTTTAAGTGACCCGGATTCATTGCTCTCGAGTGTATTTATATTTACTGGAATATAAATTGTTAGCTTGACATAATGAGTTCATACAAAACTGACGAGAATTAGAAATAAAAATGGGTCTAAATGATAGATTTATCTTAATTGGCAAGATTGGTGACCGATTCTTAGATCTATTTAGTTACGAATCTTCGGAAAGCCAGAGAGAGGTAAAGAGAGGCATTTGACCAGACATAAATGTAAATAAAAAAAAGCTATCTTCATAATCAATAAAGACATAAATAGATAAAAATAGGTAAGTACTTCTTAATCCCCAAAAACTCAAAGATGTAATTAATCCTCAAAAGACCAATTCAGACACGGTTCTACATGGTCCTCACATGATCTGACCAAGATTATGTCTTGACTTTAAAAGAGACTTTGACCCTGCATTTGTTTCGCCATTTCTTCTCAGAATAAGAAATGTTGACTTTATCTAGCTTATTTTTTAAATATGTCTTGTAAAAGTGATTCCAATATGTCTTATTTATAGAATAAACAATTTCATTTCATTTTTAATCCTTGAAACAACCTGTTTTAATGGCTGACGGACAACGCACAGCCTAAAACATTTTTCGAAATTCAGCCCCCGAAGGAGACTATTAAGTAGTACACTCCCGCCCTCTACAATTTGTTTCCCATAAAACTGTATACATGTGGAGCTACAAAGTCCTTTATACCGAATTTCGGCCATGACGACTAATCACAGCGGCCAGCTTTCGGCGCGGGAAATTTTGGGATAACTGCACAAGTGTGTGCGCAGGCACAGGTGCAGTCTCTCTTCCCTCACTCTGATAGTCCGATGGGACGGCAATCCGACACGACCGGAGAGAAATCAGGCGCAGGGCCTATGAGTTAAGGTGCTTTTCCGAGGCACGGGGGTATCACACCGCCAACTTACATGCTGCTACTGAAAAATTAACTACAATTAAGTTCTCAACGTGTAATATGTTCTGTGGCTACAAATTGATACAATAATATGGAACAAAGATTGATTGAAGTCAATTAAAATAATTGATTAAATTATTAACATCTTATGATTTAATGCCTGAGGCATTTACATTACATTTACCAGTTAATCTTAGGGCGATGCAGAGACAAAACATGGTAGGTGCAACATATGGGATAGATAACTCGAAAATTGCTTTAAAATACAAAAATAACGGGTAGTATTTAAACGAGTGACTGTAAATTAAAGTTTTAAGTGACAAAAATAATTAATTTACGTTACAGTATTACTAAGTGAGCTACTGACTGCGAGTGACGAGAAATCAACAGAACAGCAACTTACAAACACGTATTTGAGTTACTTAAAATACAACAAAATGAGAAGCTTCATAATATTTGAGCGATCTAATATTTGTTTGAGTGTCAACTTTACGTCCTGCATTTTTTCCAATATTTGGCAAATGATTTGTTTATACTGAGCGGCAATTTATCTTAAATGAAGTGTTTCGAATAGAAAAAGGGTAGTAATAAAAGTTCCGATTTTTTAAAAATATATTGGCATACTCTAAATATTTAATGTACTGCTTTAAATACAAATTTTCCGACAACTTAAATTGCGTTTTAACGAAAACTACAGTTAGTGATTTTCATCCCAAAACCCGAAAATGCAACTTTGACTTTTTATTTTATTACATTTTTGGAAAAAAAAACTCGCAACACTCGCGTAAGCAGATTTTACCGCGCGATCAGGATATAATAAAACTTCCCAGTTGCCCACCAGTTTTTCGCATATAAGAGGTTTTCACTCTAAGACGACGCTCAGTAACCAATAATCATTAATCATAAAGCAGCTTACAAAACGTTGCTTAAAGTGAACTTTTTAGTAGTTCGTTATGTAAAACCTCAATAATTGGAAAAATCGTTTCTATCTTAATATTGAAGTTGTCCTCTCTGTATTTCTAGTCGCTCACTTAGTAATTCAATCGCACGGTTAGAATTTTAATATCTGAAATGGATTAATCACAACCCACTTTTTGTAAGCTCTTTCTGGATTTTATTATTAATCAATATTCGTCGTTAGTTTAGTTAATTTTTCGCTTACTCAAATTCATACCGCTCAAGTTATTAAAACAGCATCTCATTATCAGTCGCTAAGTTTATTTTTAATTCGATCGTTTTATAATTCCCCAAAAATAATTACTAAGAGATAGATCATACATATAAATAAAATAACCTTTGTCAGGAGAAATCGGTGGAGGAGACACCTAATCCGAATATTTCTTGGCATTTTTTGAGGCAGACTGTACTCATTTTGACAGTTTCACATTTCTGTCTCCAAGTACCGTTCGATCTCAACCTACAATTCACCATCTTACCTCTAATTACAAGCCAACAGTAAATAGTCCAAAACAAGTACCTAATTCACCAAGAACTCTTATCACTATCCAAATTCCATCGATATCCGGTTCTGAGGTGAATGACCTGCTTTCGTACAAAAGATCGGCGCGGATAGTGCGCGGGCGCAGCTTATCTGCGGCCGCGGGGATCTAGGCGACATGACGGGCTGGGGAATTCAGCTGATCCACTGTGAAGATAACTGGGCTTTGATTTTGAAGTGAGGTTTATTTTAGTTTTGAATTGGACGTTGGTATGCGGTAAGTGGGGAAGATGAAATGGTTGAATTGAATTTTCGATATTTCTATTCTCAAAATCATTTTACAGGTGCGAGGAACAGGGTGTAAAGTTCAGTCATCCTCCATAGAAAAAGGAGTACCCTCCAACCAGACGGGTTTTGTCTGGTGGGCAACTGCCCGAGGATTGATGTCGGGAGGTTGTATATATGCTCGTCGCGCGGTAAACTCTGTTTGCGCGATGCAGGATTTGCGTGTCGTCAGTATGATGCGTAGTTCGCATCTGAGATCTTCATCGATCCACATCATTGTAAAGATTTGAGATACGAATTGATAGTGATTAATCAAGAACAAACAGAATTCATACTAATATTATTAATGAAATGGTAACTCTGTCCGACTGTCTGTTATCTGTGATTTAGATGAAATTTAGCTCACAGGTAGACCATGACTTGGATTAGGTTTTTTTTTTTTTTTCCAGAACTGGGAAGGTCTTGGCCTGCATCTCACCTGATGGTAAGTGATGATCAGGCCGAAGGTAGAAGCGAGCTTCACCCGGAATCCTCAACCGCAGAGGAACTGGCTATCTTACCTTTAATTGCCGAAACACAACAATCAAAATGTTGCCCCCACTGGGCATGTTTTTATCACAGTAGTATCGTACTACTGTGATAAAAACGTGGATGTCAGAAATTATACCACGGGATCTTTTGTGTGCACCAAATAAACGATCTATCTATCTAAATAACAAATAGATTAAAGTAAAAAAATCAAAGGTCCCCATACAATAAACGTGTTACATAACATAATCCGCCTTTAATGTTCCCACTGCCGGGACACAGGCCTCCTCTCATCGAGAGGGACTGGGCTGTAATCCACCACGCGGGCCCAGTGCGGGTTGGTAGATGTCACATGTCTTTGAATTTTTGGTTCTAGGACATGCCGGTTTCCTCACGATGTTTTTCTTCACCGTTTTGAGAGCAGTGATGATGAAATAATTTACACAAAGTAAAGCTCCACCACTGCGTCACTAGTACTCTCTGATGCCTATTTTGATTGAATACTAATGCCTATTTTGGCTGTGCTCATAAAAAGGTTAATGATCTTTAACTATTTACTCGAAGGAGATAACATGTTATGTATTATTACTTAACTGACGTCATTATTTTTTGTAGTAGGTAGGTATGCAAGCAAAATCACTTTATAGTGTTTCACATTTGAAAGTTAACACCTAACTTAGCTCTACATGACCTAAGAAGGATTTAAAATGTCATAAATATTTAAATTAGCACCTAACTGAGAGAAAGCTTGTTCTAGTACTCAACAGGGCGTAAACTTAGGCGGAACTTAACATGCATAAGTTTAGTTTTAGTATGGTATATCTCCTTTCAGGGGAAAACATTGGAAAGCCTGTCGGTTTGAAGAATTATGTAAAATCACGAGTCATAAGGAATCTAACCTAAAGTTTTTCTTAAAAATTAAAATTAGATTTGACTCAAATAAAAACTTTGACCGCTGTTTGAGGATAACTTGAGTCCAGCTTTATTGCATAATAGATTCAATCCTAGCTCAAAACTGATCAAGAGTACACAAGTACCAGGGTTACATTTAAGTACAAGAGCTATGTCTTTCAGCAAAAAGTTCACCGATTTCTTCCCGCTAACAAGGAACTGAGCATAAATTATTATGTTGATTTGAAAACTAAACTTGACTGCTGTGGAGAGTGTACCAGGGTTACATAAGAGTAGTGAAGATATGATGTTTCGGTCGCCCACTGGTCTAACATTAAGTAGTTCTGCTAACAAAGATCGGATTGAGTAATATCGTGTATTCGTGACGTTGTTGATTTAAGAACTGTTTGGAAATGCACGGGAAGATACTGTGAGATGACACGCTGCGTTTATTGTATTATGTATCGGGACTAAGTCCAATCTACAAATAAATGATTTATATTTCTAAGGATATTATTTTAGGGAAACTTCTCCAAGAGCCCTTTAACAAACCGGATTCCAGTCTGGTTGTATCACCTCAGAATTTATTAAAAATACTGGCTTTCGTGATAATATCTGCCCAAGTAGACAAAGTTTACAAATGGACGCCTTTCAATTCGTTATTTAAGCCCATACAGGTAAACCAGAAAAATTAGGCGTTTCGGTAATATTCGTATTTCCGAATTATCACGAACGGCACGCTACAGACTAGCCCCACAAAAGTAATGCTTCTAAGTTTTGTACTGCCAAAATAACTTAGTAGTTCCATGGTTGTAACAGATTTATATTAGATCTCATCATCGCGCTTTACTATTTCCGAATATAGACGATGACTCCCGAAGCTTACGCTTTTCTAGACCTACCTATTTTTCTAGATATAAAAAGAATGCAGAATATGTTTATTTTTTCTTTCATTATCAATACTCAATAATGACATTCTCAGATAAGATTATCTGTTAAACTATTTAACGATGAACTCATTAGGAGTTCCAATGACTAATAAAACGTTAAGTGGCATGAACGCATCCATTGCACTTCGTTCCAGGTATTTATTAGGGATCATTAGATCCAGCTTTCCACTCCTTTTGCTGTGTTATAAAAATGTCCCGTTGAGTAGAAAACTATTTCAAACGTTTGAATAGGTTCTTCTTAAAGATTTTTATCTATTATGGCTATTTCTGCAACAAACCAGCTTTATCGACTTCTTCAAAATGGACGAGGATGGATCTCGATTACGTTTTATTAGTTTGTATGGTTTTTGTTTTGCGAATTTCTTTTCATTTTCTCTCACGTGGGAATAGGTTTTGTTGCCATTGATAAAAGTTTCGCCAGAGAGCTGGGATGATCCTTGCATTTCTAAAGTTAAATAAGGATAGTGTTGCTGTTGTGTAGGTTCCTTGATTATCCTAACACATATTTTTATGTCGATTATCGTTTCTTATTTTCGGCAGAAAGTAGATATAACTACACACTATATACTAACATTTAAAAATGAAGACCAAAAGAAACCTTTACTATCGTCGTTATTTTCTTTATTTTCTGTAACTAATTTTACACGAAGAAATTCCGAATTTTTATTTGTTTTACCGGTGATAATTTGAGAGCCCTGACACCCATAACACAAGTTTAATCTTAGCTTGGGTGTCAGAGGTGTATAACTCTGCAATAACCTACAATTTATATGACAAATTAATCATGTTATTTCAAGTGGTATATGTAAAATTGTAAACTGGAAATAAAGATATATTATTATTATTATAATTATCAAAATTGAGGATACTGCACCTACCCTACACCTATGATAATAAAAAACATTTCAACTACAAGCAGCGTCTGTAATTGGTATCTATTCCGCAATCACAAACGCTTCCGCAGCCACGCCCTTTACTGCTTCCCGTGTGTTTCCAAACAAATATGCATGAAGAAATTCATCGATTGTACTTGTATGAGACAGATCGTATGCACATAAACGTTTAGCACTTGAATGCAATCGTGCTTTGGTCACAGAGTAAATAATACAACAGACGCGAAGCTTTCAAATCGTGCTGCGAAAGGTACACTACAGTTGTTTCACAGTTATTTTTCCTCTGATTTTGCATTACTGTCAAAATCAAATTGATCTTTATTCCAATTGCAATAAAGTTGCTGCTTGTCAGAGATAAAATAGCTGTGAAAGGCCTGTTCACAATTTAGGAAGATTATCGATTCTTTTATTACGATAAACGTGGTGAAACCGACTATACGGTTTCAACACTACCACCGATTCTTACGAATATCATAAATGTGTAAGTTAGTAAAAAAGTTTGCTACTCAACCATTCATAAATGACTGGACATATTTGGGTGAAATTAGGCAAGCAGATAGAACACTGACTCCTAGTTACAAGTTTCCGACTAATTGACTGAGTCCAATGAGTGCAATTTAAAAGTAAATGGTTTTATTGAAATAAATTATTTGAGGTTGAGTTAGACAACATAGGATACTTTTAATCTGGGTGCATGTTTCTCTTGGTTTCCAGTTAAACTGCGGGCAACCATTAGTATAGTAAAAGTTATCGCACCATGATTGTCAAAAATTCAAAAAAAAAACTAAATTCAAAATATTTTATTTCACATAAACCTACAAGGGCACTTATGAAACGTCAGAAGCTAGGTGCACGGTTCCAATTGGTCGTTTCCTATGGAGAAGAGCCGGCAAGAAACTCCACGGTTACTCTTTTAAAAATAATAATTGGCCTTTACAATATTTTCAAATAACAATATTAATAGGTATGGGAGGACAGTGTAGGTCTTTCACAAGTACCAGGTACTTAACAAAATAGAAGATGGTCAGTAAATCTACAGTCCACTAAGCCTACAGCGTTCTCACATTCACAAAATAGAAAAAAATCTATATAAAATATGAATAAAAAGTAAAAATAAGAAAAAAAAAAGCGAGAGAAAAAGAAAAGAAGTACCTTCTTTTGAGAAGTAGAAATAAGCAGTACCTTTGTACTCAAATTATAATTATGTCGTAACTATGTATTTTACTGTGTGTACATACATAATAAAATAAATAAATAAATTAATTAATAAAAATAAAAAACAATTTTAAACGAAATGACATTATTGCTATTACTGTCAATCGTCGATTGTCGAAAGTCTGAGAACCAGTCTTACCAAGGGGTATTACCCAGTGACTGGGCTGTGGAGTCGCTCCATTTAAAATACTGGTATTCAGCTGCATCCGGTTAGTATGGAAGGCGACCCCAACATAGTTGGGAAAAGGCTAAGGAGATGATGAAAGAGGTATGATATTATAAAAGTTGCCATGTTTGTAGTAATTGTCATATTGCTTAGTATGTTTAAAATTCTTTGGCTTACAGGTCATTCTATTTTATATGTTCTTTTTTGTAAATTTATTTATTTATTTAACGGTTTATGTACAAAAAGAAAGAAAAATACGTACAAAGGTGATGCTTATTTCTAAAGAAATCTCTTCCAGCATATCTGCGATAGGAAAGTAGTTAAAGAGATGTAGACAACGTGTGTAAGAGTAGAAGAGAAAATAAAATACATTAAATAAAAACACCTAATTATTCACTAATTTAACTATAATATTAACTATAAACATACATTATGAGAACAAACTTACATACATACTACTAAAATAAATATCACTAAAATATATATACTTAATTATAATGTACTAAATTTGTGTAGACATTGTAACTTATAACATCGCCTTGGATTTTGAAAGTGGTGTTATAATTGTGATTTGAATAAATAAATGATGATGACCACGATTGTATGGGGTTCAGTCTCTGTCAGATATTTACTCATGCTCTTTGGTCATTGATCACCAACGGCTGTTGACAAAAGAATGTACGGTATGCTGCTTAACTAAAAGCTACCGGTCGAGAGGCAATGCATGCAATGATATGCGTTGTCATGGTTTATTAGTGGACGGTTGATAAATATTCATAGTTTGATCATTCAAATATTTATTTATTTTTAAACGTTGGGACGTTACCTGGAATTACTAAAATATAATGTCGGTAATACAGGAGTTAAAGCGCGCAAGATACGACAAAAGTATTATAATCAATAGAGAAAACTACTAATCCTATAACTATTAAATGAGCAATATTTGTATTGTTAATTTAATAGGAAAGAAAAATCTGCTGTTACCTACATTTATCATCGCATAGCTCATCAATATGTACGGAACAGCTGATCCTTTTCTCGCGATTTCAGGGTTGGTTCCATAATGAACATTGTTCATAATGATGAGCACAATGACCCCTTAAGAGGATGCCCATGAATTCAATTTCACCCTATATATTTGTAATCCCGTTAAGAGGAGCTCGTGGCAAAGTAATAACAGCCGAACGGTTCGAACCATCAGGCTAAGCTACGCTTGCCAGGGTTGGTCTGTGAATGTGTGACCATCTTTACATACCGAGACTCCTCCGTGCCTCGGAAAGCACGCTGAGCCGTTGGTCCCGGCTGTCATTGGTCGATCTAGCTAGGTCACATATCTGTGATAATCGATCTAGCTAGGTCACATATCTGTGAAAATCGATCTAGCTAGGTCACTTATCTGCGAAAATCGATCTAGCTAGGACACATATTTCCGAAAATCGATCTAGCTAGGTCACATATCTGCGAAAATCGATCTAGCTAGGTCACATATCTGCGAAAATCGATCTAGCTAGGTCACATATTTCCGAAAATCGATCTAGCTAGGTCACATATCTCTGAAAATCGATCTAGCTAGGTCACATATCTGTGAAAATCGATCTAGCTAGGTCACATATCTGTGAAAATCGATCTAGCTAGGTGACATATCTGCGAAAATTCGTTTTCTCTATTTTCACAGCCTCGGGAATGTGATACAACGTTCGTTTACCTGGACGATGTGTTTATCTATTTTCACCCGAGCAGAGTTCGGTCGACCAGGTACTAGAGAAGTATGAAAGAAAAAGACATGTTGGCCATCCCCGAATAATTTGGGATAAGGGCAGGAGAATGATAATGATGAATCAATAAAGAAGGATTTTATCCTCCTTTTACAAAAAACGGAGGATTATTTAGTTGATTTTAAAGCAGAGATAGAGATTTTTGGATAGCCTATTCCTAGGATAAAAGATTTCGGACAAGAATTCCAATTAAGCGGCTTCCATCAAAAGCTTTACTGCGTTGTGATCGAAAGCAGAAAAGCGGCATTTTACGAATCCATTTTATAGCCGACTGAATGAATCCGTTAATCAGATGGCTCGTTCGAACCATCTTGCAGGAAATACTAGGAGGTATTTCCCGAGACAGACATTCCTCAAAACTGTACTTAGTAGGTATACCGTCCTACAATATAACAGCCAGTACAGTACACAGACAATTCGGTATTTATTTTAATAAGCGAGCCTATTTCCATTAAAAAAAAAACAAAAGTCATTTATTCAAAATAGGCTGAGAATCAGCACTTTTCGAACGTCAAAATTACATAACACAGTCCCCCAATAACTCCCGCCCTTCACCACTTCCTAGTGCTTTAGCTGGAAAGAAGAATTGGTGCAACAAACTCCCCAGCAGCACTGCTGTCTGTTCAGTTAGAGAGAGAAAAAAAAAGTTGATTCTATACAATAGTATGCAAAATAATTTACATTACTCAACACAAAACATTAAATAAAATTATTTGCCATAATGTCAGCTAGCGCACGCCAATTTACCAACAAAAACATCGAAATCTATATTCAAGCGAATATAAAAACTTAAAAACGCTTTAATCAAACCCAAGCAAGTTCAACAATTTCTAAAGGAAAAACTCTAAAAACAACACTTTACCAGACCCGTGGATTGAACTCAGGGCCACGCTCAGCTGTTGAGCTTGTGAACACTAGACCAACAGGCAAGTAAAGGCTCGTAAATTCCCCGCTTAAAAGATGGTTCTCAATTTAAATCTAAAAGTCACTCTCACACACATCCGTCCGAAAACCATAATCAGCGTATAATGTTTTTACTGCTGGGAAACAGGACTCCTCTCTTTGAGAAAGAGTGGTTTGTAATACAAAAAAAAATACAATACAAAAATGTTTATTTCATAACCATAGTTGTTTACATTTTGTGGGTGATTGGCGCCTCCTTTTAAGCATATTAATGCCTGTGTTAGAAGACACCGCTCTTTCTTAGGTAGGCCAAAGGTAATAAACAAAACTACTTAGGATATTTTACAAAATATGTTTAAGGTAAGCGTGTTCGCAAATGAAGTAGAATGGGTGTAGTGGTGTAAGTGTGAGAATGGTGTGATGTGATGTGAGTGTGATGTGATGTGTGATGTGGTGTGAGTGATGTGGTGTGATGTGATGTGATGTGTGATGTAATGTGATGTGAGTGATGTGGTGTGATGTGAAAGTGACTGACATTCGTGAGCAGTGTGGCATGTGTGGGGGAGGGGTGGGGGTGTATATTAGTGCATGTGTTGAAGGAGTGACTCAGTATATGTGTATGAAAATGGCTTTATCCAGTCTGTTAGTTTTTTTTTACATTCATGTAGTTGGTTGGGATATATGAATATATGTTTGTTTACCCTGTTATACAGTTGAGCAGATCGATGTTGATATTGTATAGCCGCAAAATTCGTCTTAGTCGGTGGTATTTGTGCAATCAAGTCTTTTCGCCTTTTCGACATTAGTTTTGGATCGTATGAAAGAGTTTTATGTTTTTTTAGGACAGTGGATATGATATACAATTTCCTAACTGAAAGTAGACCACTAATTTCGTATAACTTTTCAGTAGAATACCTCATCTTTTCAAAATACATAGTCTTTATTAAGGATCGCTGTCCTCGTTCCAGATTGATAAATTTTGTTTTAGCCGCGCCTCCCCATATAGGTATGCAGTAAACTATGACAGATTGTGCAAGTGATATATAAACTTCATTTAGGAGATTCCTAGGAGATCCACTGTTTCCTTTTATATTTTTTGGAAGTATATGTCTTAGAGATTTGAAAATCCAGCCCAGCTTCCTAACTCTCGCAGTAACGTGTTCAAGATGGGAATACCAGGATAATTTTTGATCAATTACGACGCCTAAGTATTTTGTCTGCGAAACTCTGTCAATTATAGGGCACTTGCAATTTTTATCTGAGGTGGTATTGCATGAGTGTACTTTAATGTTAAAGGCTACATCTGGAGAATGGTTAGAGATTGAGAAACAGATATAGTTCGTTTTTGTTGTGTTTAGCGACAGTAAATTATCTCTGAGCCAATTGGCAATTTGGACCATACCCATTTCAGCTTCGAGTTTTACATCTGACCAATTGTTTCCGGAAAATACCACAGCAGTATCATCAGCATACGAAAAAATATTAGCGTTTTTTACATTTAGGTTACAGAGGTCATTTATATACGTAAGAAATAATGTAGGGCCCAAAACACTGCCCTGGGGTACGCCATATAGTACGTCAGCATCCTCACTAGTATGTGCTCCCATCCTAACTCTCTGTTTCCTGTTGGATAAATAATCTTTGAAAAAATTTAGGGGAATTCCCCTTATTCCAATTCCCTCCAGCTTTCCTACAAGGGCGGGAACAGAAACGGTGTCAAAAGCTTTTTTAAGATCTAAGAATATCGTTAGGCATTTCTTTCCTGCGTCAAGGTGTTCAGTAACTAACGAGCTAAGAGAGTCAATAGCATCCTCAGTAGATACTCCATGCCTAAATCCAAATTGCGAAGGTGATATAATTTTGAATCTGTTCAAATAGTTAACTAGTCTCGTATTTGTTAATTTTTCGATAATTTTAGATATAGCTGGTAAGACTGAGATAGGTCTGTAGTTATTGACATCGTCTCTGCTCCCCCCCTTGTGAACTGGAGTAATAATAGATTTTTTCAGTAGGATTGGAAAAACACCAGAGTTGAAACAAACGTTAGTCAGATGGGTAATGATGGGGACAACTTCCTTATGACAGTACTTTAAAAAATTAGTTGAGATATTATCCCATCCAGGGGCACTGTTAGATTTCAATCCCATCAGGGTATTTTCCACTTCCTTGAGGTCAGTGTCCAAAAGCACAAAAGAATTACTTCGCATACTTGAATTGCAGGGTTGTATCGAGGGGGTATTACTATTTTGGATTTTTTGTGCTAATTCCTTTCCAATATTTACAAAATAGTTATTAACAAAGTTAACAGATTCATTTGGAGACGATTTGGTATTTAGTAGTTCAGTGCTTTGGTTTTTGTTTTTATTTGTGTAAGTAATTGATTTGATATTTTTCCAGAGTAGCTTTGTGTTTTTGATAGATTTAGAAATAAGTTCCCGTTCATATTGTCTTTTTAATTTTTTAATAAGGTTATTACAATAGTTTCTGTATCTACAGTAGGTTATTTTTAAGACTGTGTTATATGGGTCGGCCCGTAAGGATTTTTGCAACATGTTTCTATTTTTAATACAACGTAAAATTCCCTGAGTGATCCACGGCTTGATTATACGTTTACTGCTTGGGATATTTGTTGTTATGGTATTTTTAACGATACAGTCAGTCAGTTTTTGTATGAGTAATTCGGTTAGAAGATTGGGGTCGGTACAGAACAGTAATTCAGCAAGATTTTTTTCTTGAAGATATTTAAGGGCTTCTTCATAGTTTACTTTCGTAGTAGTTTTTATTGGAGAATTTTTATTTTTTATTTTTGAAAGTCTTAGAAAAGTAGTATAGTGGTCGGTAATCGTAGTGTGTATAATAGCAATTGAGGCAGAAGTCTTTTTTTTATCAAGTCGTATCATGAAATGGTCCAGGCAGTTCCGTACTCTGGTAGGTAGTGTGTGACCAGGTAGTATGCCATATGCAGATAACGTATTGAGGTAGTTGTTTCGGTTCGTACGTTCATGAGACGTTTCAGTTTCGTGGGACGTGATATTTATGTTTAAGTCACCTGCTATTACTATATTTTTCCGTGAAGGTAAGTTGTCTAAGTGTAAACTAAGTGAGACCAAAAACGGATCGATATTAGTATGTGACGGTGATCGATATATGCACAAAACTGTATTATTCAGTATGTCAACCTGTATACAAGTAGCTTGAACTAGCTGTAGTTCTAGAATTTTAGGTTTTAAAGTATTTTTAACATAAACAACTACTCCATCATTTTGGTTCATCTGTCGTGTTGTACTGTGGCAGTTGTAGTTAGGTATTTGTGGTAAAGGTTTATTAGTGCTCAATCTGCATTCTGTGAGTATTATTAAATCTACGTCGAATTTAAAATTAGATAGCATTATCATAAAGTTATCAAAATTGCAATAAATGCTCCTTATGTTTTGCGACACGATAGTTAAATCATTCTGTTTGACAAAAATATGTTTCGAAAGGTTCGAACAATCACACTCAATAGAGGAAGCAATTTCAAGGTTATCGATCTCATTAACTGTCTGTAGTGAGTCATCCATTAGAAATTATGTTTATTTCAAAAAAAATGTCGCTGTTAGACACTCGTAAGTGTCACCGATAATGTAACATCGTAGCGGTGTATTTTTTATAATCTGCTTGGTCGATACCTTATGATAATAATATATTACTGATTTTATATGAACGAATGCGTTTATCTGAGTTACTAGGGTATCAATTGTAGTGGTTTTATAGGAATATGTTTTTGTGTCAAGTGTACATGGGATTTGAAAGCTATAGGTATGATCATAACCACATTTTTTAAGAGTAATTTTGTCAGATTTGTGCAAAGTATGTATGAGTGGATTTGTATTTGTTTTGGAAAAGTATAGCATGTAAATGAATATAATATGAGAATGTATAGTGTAAGTTGTTATTGAGAGGTAATTGTGAAATTGGTGGGTGTGGGTATTTGAGAAAGATCTTATGCATAGAAAAATAATTAACAAGTTAAAGTAGTACCTTATTAACATGTACTTATAAATACAAGGTGTGAAGATCGAAATAAAACTTAGTCATTGGTCCGTATCCGTATTCAATTGCATATCGCGAAGAGTTTGTTCCGGTCTGGCGTCCACGTATAATTGTTGATCATATGGGTTTTTTTCTGATCTGGCTTCAAGATCTCGCAGGGTTTGTTCTGATCTGACGAGAACTTGTTTCACTCCCTCTAACTTCCTCAAAAATACGTTTCCATTTGCCGACCAACAAAACTTATACTGATTTTGTTTAGCAAATTCTCTCGCCGCATAGAAGAGTTTTCTGGAGCTAACCGGGAGGTATTCCGCAACAAATACCGGGCGGCGATCACCGGGTAAACCAATGCATTGTGTGTTTAGGCGGCCTTCATTCGGGTGGGTTTTATTGTAGTCGCGCGCACTTGTTAAGAATTTGTTTTTAATGTGAACATTCGTAAATTCTGCAATGATTGGTCTCACAGTTCCCGGTTTTCCGGGAAGGCGGTATGCATCACGCAGTTGGTTGTTATTGATGGTCACGTTAACGGTCGCACCAACTTTTGTGATTATCGACGTCAGTTCCAGCGGTGTTTCGTTCTGCGACGCGGGTACGTTTCGAATCTCGACGCTTGACGTACGGGATAGCTGCTGAAGGTCGAGAATCTTCATTTCCAAATTATTTATGTCGTTTCTGTAGACTTGATTTTCCTTCTTCAAGACGGCAACGACATCAACCATGTCATCGTACTGTTTACTGATAAACGAAATGGATTTTACTATCTCACTATTTGTTCTTTGTATTTCAAGGTTCTGAAGTTTCAGCTCGCCTATTTCGGAAACTAGCTTAGAGAGACACGAGCTTTGGTCGTCAGAATGTTTCTTAAGACGCTCTTCAAGATCATTTTTCCAGGTCGTCAGCATTTGCATTATTTCGCGTTTCGGATCCTGTAGATCACTACCTGGCGAGAATTCCTGGCGTGGACGTTTGTGTCGCGATGCTGTATTGACACTTTCAATCGGGCTGTCCGATACCGATTTAGGTATATCCGAATCGGACTTTACCTGCATAGCGCTGGAGTTTAGCGATGACGAAGCCGGAGGTGAGCGCTGTACGCGAGGCATCGTGGACTCGGTAGTATGGAGCCAGTCAATTCAATGCAGACCGTAGTATGCAGCGATATGCTTCAAATTACTGATCCACCACGCGGGCCCAGTGCGGCTTGGTAGATGTCACATGTCTTCGAATTTTTGGTTCTAGGACATGCCGGTTTCCTCACGATGTTTTCCTTCACCGTTTTGAGAGCAGTGGTGATGAAATAATTTACACAATGTAAAGCGTCTGTCAGGGCTGGAACCTACGACACGTAAGTCGCGGCTGCTATGGTTGCTCGTCCGTAAACTAAACCAGAAATCGTTCAAACGTCCTCCAAAATCTGTGGTACAATTTCCTATCAATATCTGGCACATAAAGGACAACTGCCAACACAACAATCTCTTGTTCTCGACACAAATATGATGACAATAAATAACTATTACACAACGGTACGCCCACTTCGAAGCCAGGTCACCGTGGTGATAATAATTTGCATCTCACAAACCGGGAAGCTTGGTTATCAATAGAACAAACGTACATCAGAGCTTTCTCTACAACACTCAACCTAAACCCACCTTTATTTACGATCAGTACAAGGTTTAAAATCCCCTGGGGTATCCAAGAATATTTGAGCGAATAATTCTTGGAAAATAGAATTAAATCCAGCTCGTTGTAGGCTGAACGCCTAAATATCTTGGTAGGTAGATAAGGCGCGCTTCGGTTTATATACCTGCCTTTCGGATGATATAATGTTACGAACAAAGTTTGTGTTTTCAATATAATGATTTTATTGTTTCAATTTGTAATAACGCCTTCAGGCGTCTGTTTGGGTGTTAGATTTTGAACCCTATTTGGTCAACAATAGAGTTTAGTATTGTTAAGTTTTGTTGTGTAATTAGTGGAATTGTAAGCTCTGCCATGCGATTCTGTAAACATCTCACCGTGAAAACTTGGGTGAAGTGAGCTGTCAATAGTGTCAATCCCTGTGGAATGACAGCTCACTCCACGCTCACTTCACCTAAGTTTTCACGGTGAGATGGTTACAGAATAGCACGGCTGTTATCTAACTTATCGGTGAGTTTATATCAAATTTGAAACCTAAATTATACAATGAAGGTCACTTTATTATTCTAGGTTCCAATCGAACCTGATTCCTTATTCGGAATGTTTCGATAATGAACCGAATCGATAGCAAATCATTGACAGTGGCAAAATATTTGACAGCGTAGCAAGTGGTGCTGCCTACGTTTGTTTCGAAGTTACTAGGAACCATCGAAGAGGTCGGATAAAAGTAACACTGGCTGATACTGTTACTCTAGTGGAGCGTCGCGTCGATGGTTGTATGACGGCTGTATTCTGATGAGAGATGGTGTCAGGGGAGCCGCTGTCCTACCAGGCCCACGTCGAACTGCTATATTCCGACACAGTCCTGATGATATTGAAGCTGCTGAACCACTAATATAATTACCACTATCCTGAAGATGATTAGAGGAGCTCGTGGCTAAGTAATAACAGCCGCACGGGTTGATCCAACAGGTTAAGCTATGCTTGCCGGGGTTGGTCTGTTTATGGGTGATCTCGACATACTGAGACTCGTCCGTGCCTCGGAAAGCACCCTAAGTCGTTGGTCGCGGCTGTCATGCGTGGATCTTTGACAGTCATTACGGGTCGTCAGACGCAAGAAAGTCTGACAACCAGTCTCGCCAAGAGGTATAGTATTACCCAGTGACTGGGTTGTGGAGGTCAGATAGGCAGTCGCTCCATGTATTATATTAGACTGGAAACCAACCGTAACATAGTTGGGAAAAGGCTAGGCAGATTGATTGGTAAAGGCTATTCTGAGCCCTTATATTCATATTTTACTATGAAAATGATTTGAATTGGCACGGCATGATCTCAACTTTGATACGATATCGTTAAGGAATGGTGATTGGATAAGGCCATACCACTTCTGATGCTCAGGAATGAGGAGCGTGTAAAGAAAAGGATTAAAGAATAGGAAAGATGGATCTAATAGATCGTAAGAAAGATAATATAGCCAACTGGAAATAAAGTTAAATCTAAGATGACTGCGAGACTGATAGGGATGTATGGAGAAAAAATGGAAATAAATCCAACGACAAACTTATCACAATATTCCGAAACGAGGACTATGTTACTATATATCAGCATGTAGGGCAGTCATATTGCAAAATATTTGTACAAGACGACAAAATAATAAGTAATATCAATTTGAAGAAAAATCATTCTCATTACGAATTCGTCTCGGTCTCGATCTAATCATGCAATTTGCAATCAAATCCGATTGCGTAACCATTTCAAAATTCTGTTCATTCATTTGTCAAAACAACCTGCAACTTGCTTATGCTAAACGTTTTCTTTGGACATTTTTCATTGATTGATTCTTAATTATAGGCTTCTGCGTTTTTGCTTTTTTTGCCTTTCCATTGCTGCTTTTGTTTGTAATAGTTACACTAAGTCATTAACTTTATTAGTATCTTATTGTGTCTTTCGAATTTGACAATGGATTTGTTAGTTTACTAGATTGTTGATGATGAAGTAATTTTGAACCTTTTCACTTTTTAATGAAACCAGCATTCGTGTTAATTTCTTTTCTACAACTTTGGCAGTCAACTAAAAAAACAAATGTAAATTGAATAATCAATCAATTAACATTACCGTTATAAATTTACATTTGTTTTTTTTTTAATCTTCTCTTTATTTTTTTGTAAAATTGCAAATCTAGGGTACCTTGGCATTTTTATGCACTAAATAAATAATTTATTGCCATAAACAGGTTACAGAAAATTTTGAGCCCCTGGCTCCAGAGCTAGGTTAGAGTACCAGTATTTCTGGAGCCAGACTTCGATGAGTTAGCCAGCTTAGAAATCAGGTCTATAAGCTGACACTTGAGAACAGTAATCACACTGGATCTTGAAATGCTTATGTTGGCTAAAGCATCCAATTTAAATATGTTTTTATTATTTTGACAGTTTCATTTGAGATCCGCCATATTGGATTCTGTAAATTCACAACGTGATTTATCTCCAGATATTCCTTCTCCTTTATGTATACCTTTCCACTGTTAAAACGCACAAAACAAACTTGTTCCTATTTTCTTGGAAAGTGAACGTTGAGCAGTTAAATCTGTCTCGAATGAACGAAGAGAGAATACTAATCCTTTTGGCGGGAAAGCGGCCGAGACAGCGAACTTTGGCATTCAGATGGCATTATATGGAGATCAGAGTCTAGGTGTATTAAATATTTACTTAAGAGCACCAGTATCTCAAGAACGGGCATGGATCTACACGCTTACCATTCCTAGCCCCTAGGTATACTTATTTGTCCAAATACTTAAACTAAATACACGTGGAGGAAGCCATCCTTTAGAGCAGTCAAAAAGAAACGAAACTTCAAAAAGAAACTTAAGAAACAAAACAAAAGAAACTTTCCTGTTTTCCTTTCCTTTCCTTTTTTTCCTTTTCCTTTCCTTTCCTTTTTACTTTTTCCTTTTACTTTTGTTTAAGAAACTTTTCTGTGTCAATAATGGATACAAGGCTTTTGGCTCATCTGTAAAGTGGTATTGTTTGTTTTTTTTTTTGTAATGTGCGTTTGGTTTGTGCAGAATAAACACTTTTTCTTTCTTTCTTTCTTTTCCTTCAGTCTACCTCGTGTTGAAATCTTTCAAAGTAAGGAGTTGAAATTGGAACTCATTGATATTTTTTCGTAACGCACTTTATATATATCCGTAGCTCTAGGATTGGAAATATTAACTTCAACCGTCACAATCAATATCCTTTATCAGTTCATCGTATCACACAGGGTGTTAGTTTACTGTTTTATGTTCACTAGACGGGGTGGTTTATGATAACCGATCCAAAATTCCAACGCAGCGGGTTGAAATTTTGGATCGGTTATAATAAAAAGTTTGCTGTTCTATAAATTCGATCCACGTAGGACACCTTTTGTAGGAATCAACAGATTTTCATTTAAATAACCGACGAAACATTTCAACGCAGGAGGGTCCAGGATCATGTACTGAATCCATGGTAACAGGTTGTATGTCGATATCCCTGCCACCCTGTCTAGTAAACATAAAAAAAGTAAAATATAAATTATACAGTATAATATAAACTAGCTTTTGCACACGGCTTCGTCCATGTGAAGGTCGGAAATTATCCCACGGGAACGTACTATCGGGATACAAATTATCCTTTGTCCTAATCCAGGTCATGGTCTATACGAGTGCCAAATTTCATCCAAATCCGCTAGCCGTTAAGGCGTGAAAAGGTAACAAGTACTTTCAAATTCAAAAATTTTATTGTTCAGGATCCATATAGTGTTAGTATGAACGTAGCCTATGTTAGTAAGCTCAATAACTTAAAAATACAATAATTATACTTTCGCATTTTTTATAACATTAAGTAGGTATCGATAGTTGGTAAAAAGCTCGGTAGGTGATGATATAGTAAACAAAACAATGTAATCGAGTGCCTGATAAACAATTGCACATAACTATGACTAATATAAGACGCACCCATGTATGTTAATGATCATCCAAAGACCACGTTGCATGTAAACAATAGAGTACGGTCACGGTTGGCTGGTTGATATGTTGGACAAAGGTGTACCATCGAAGAACTTCATATCTATACATCGTAAGGACTATTCTTGCTTGCAGCGCTCGGCGACTACAGAACCGGGGCGGTAACAAATGTGGTCATCGTGTTCACGGAATTTTGTTTTCAAACTGCTTAGATATGAAGTTCTCCGATAGTACACATAGATGGAATAGTTCAAACGTCAAAAGGCGGTGTCGATACAGAAAGAATGCAACATACAAGGAGGATTTTCCTAGACACGTGCTCATGACGTTATATTTGAGTCAGAAACAGAAGAATGACGGCGATGTAGACGAGTGTCTTTTTGTCTTTGTAGACCAGTAGTGGCCCAGTGGTAACGGCCGCGACTTACGAGTTTTGTAGGTCATAGGTTTGAACCCAGACAGGCGTTTTACTCTGTGTAAATTATTTCATCACCACTGCTCTCGAAACGGTGAAGGAAAACATCGTGAGGAAACCGGAATATCCTAGAACCAAAAATTCGAAGACATGTGACATCTACCAACCCGCACCGGGCTCGCGTGGTGGATTACGGCCCACTCCCTTTCACATAGAGGAGGCCTGTGTCCCAGCAGTTGGAACATTATAGGCTGAAGTGAGTGATTAATTTGTATAGTTAGTTAGTTAGTCATTTGATTTATACTATTACCTAGTGTAAATGGTTACTGGTGTAATAATTGTATATACTTACGCATATTCAAAATGAATAAGTATTCTTTTAAGATAACTAATTTCTGTCAAGCTCAAAAAGTCAAAAGTAACCAAGTGAATTCTTCAAACAGCAAAGTTGCTAAAGAAATGTCTCCAGCGAATCGGGTTGCAGAAGAGGGAGAATAAAGAAAAATCTTCTTTAGAAAATGAAGGAAAATGATTGGTAGTTAACAAAATCTTTATTGAAATCTTTTCCTTCAACCACAATAGCACAGTCGTATATATATGTCAAAACCTAAGATGATGATGAGATACGACAGATGGACGTAAGTTGAGATTATGATGGATGTAAGCCGTGCCCATCAATGTTACGCACGCTGTACGATGTAAACAATAGCCTTGGTGCACGCTTCGCTGGAGTCACATTGGATAAAGATTATGATAAATAGAGATACGTCACTTTGATGCAAGAAGCTTTTAAGCTGATAAATGTCATTTGTAAGTGACGAGGAAGTTCTTGATTCGTACGGCCTCCCGTAAACTGTCGCAGCAAAACAATCCTTAGAGACCCAAAAGGAGCTAGGTACGAAGGAGTAAGAACAAAACATGAAGTTTAAGAGAATGAGATACTTTCTGAATTAATTCCACTTGACGATAATGCAGACGAAACAAGAATGATTCGAGCAAATTTTGAGGTAGAAACCAAAATGATTTTAATATAGCAACACAGGATTATAACCTTGTTTTTGATTGTCATCTCTCAGGCGTTACGTATAAACATTCGATACATTATGTCCTCTCTATAAACCATAACATACATAATCTTAGTCCACAATTACTATGGATCAATAGTTCTTGATAAATGATCTATACTATATGATGTAACATTATAAATTTATAATACAAACTATGTATCGTGTCGTTGCACATTGTCTTTACCGATCTACTGGTTTTTGTTACTTACCTACATATAATTATATGTTATTGTCTTTCTAATGATCGTTTAGGTATTACTCAACACAGATCCATGGATTGTCGTTATTACATTATCTATGTCATCGACAGTCTATAGGAGTATTAACCCTAGCTCGAACATCTTTGCATATTAGTCCAGTTACAGAGGGCCAATTCATGTACTTAAAAAAAGACCTAAAATCAATCATATAGCTGGCAGGACATTTTACTCTAACAAAAATGAACACTTTAAAGCTTCATATTTTGCAAACGGATCCCTGAATCCAAAAATGTTTTCACAAACTCACAAAGTTTTTTAACGACCTTTCCAGTGACACCACACACCATGGGATAGACGAGAAAAAAAATCCCCACTTTACGTGTAAGGTAGGGAGGTGCCCTTAATTTTTTTTTTCATGTTTTTATTTTACCACTTTGTCGGAGTGATTAATATGTATACCCATGCCAAATATCAGCTTTCTATTACCAAAAGTCTTTGAGCTAAGCCGCGGATAGACAGACAAACAGACGGACATGGCGAAACTATAAGGTTGCCTTGTTGACTACCCTAAAAACGTTAAAATTCTAGTTGCAATCTCTTCTTAGTGACAATCAATGCCAAAAATGTAAGTAAATTGGAGGTTTTTTTTTCAGATTGAGACTGGGATTATAAAGCGAATGCTATCAAAAATACGGGAATTGCCCTTCAGTTATTTTGTCACTATCGACAATGTATATAAAAGGAGTTGTTGCTGCACCATGTGAGAGTATTTAGATTAGAACCATAAATAACCTCCTCTTTAGAACTAAGCAATTATCGCCTTTAAGGTTTAATAATAAACTTGACTTTATGGGAGTTTGAAGATCGATTTGATAATTCTAAGTATACAGAAACTAAACGCCATTTACTCTCAGAAGAGGATATCCTGTACTATTAAATGAGCAATATTTGTATAAATATACATATTTGTAATCACGAGCTAGAAAACGGCTCTAACGATTTGGATGAAAGTTGCAATTAGGGGTTAACGGGAGCGAAAAATCGATCTAGCCAGGTCTTATATTCGGTCGCCCAGGAAATTTAATATAGTCTGTAAATTTCACACAGTTATGATCATAATATACAGCAATACATTCTACTAACAGAAAAAATCATTCAGTACAAACAAACATTCACAATATAAACATTACACAAGCATCGGTGTACTTAAGAATTATGCATATTTGTGTACGCTATGATTCAGACAAGTAGGTGGGTCATGTACCTTATCATGTTAAACAAATGTTAGACATATCTATCTATAAAAATATTGTAAAAGTATAATCTCATTGTTCTTTATTGATAGGTTTCTCAGTTCTAGGATTGTTTGATACATTCTTGTAAATATTAAACGTACTTTCGATGTTTGATACTTTTCCACTAATAACACCAGCCGGTTATTATTTTCAGATGGTTCTATAAGGAGCAAGCACTCTGCTTCTTCCTTTATCTTTCCTTCTTCCTCTTTCATACACAGACGGAATGATATGGTTGGTCCTTTGAGCTGATTATAGTCCACGATGATGTCTTTTTTTCACTGTTAGTTGGTTGTGTCCTGTCTTGTCCTCGTGTGTTTAAACTGCTGATGGCTGGTTGTCACGATACTGATAGTCAGTACTATCAGTATCAATATTTATTCCGTTTCAGTATTTACTTAAATTACTTCTTATTCCGAG
The DNA here is from genome assembly GCA_914767755.1 of Agrochola circellaris. Lineage (NCBI taxonomy): Eukaryota > Metazoa > Arthropoda > Insecta > Lepidoptera > Noctuidae > Agrochola > Agrochola circellaris. The sequence continues at coordinate 5,096,349 of OU611850.1, read as the reverse complement.
TGCTCACGCTTACATTACTTTTGCTATCAATATTTTTTTAACAATCCTGTGTAAATGTTGCTCGACTTTTTCTATATCTTCGTATTTATCTCTTGAATCTACGATATACTGTCGATAATATAAATATTAGCAAAGTCGAACCGTCTGGGATCTGTTTTGACGGACGTATGTATACATGAGCAAGTAGATTTAATACTTTTATCTTATGTTCAAAATGTTTGGTCTTTTGAGTCGGAGGGAAGAAAATCGGAACTTTGTCACTCGGTGAAACAAGTTCCAACATAACAACAAAGCAAAGCCAATTACCATCTTTTTAATCTCCTCAGTCATCTTTTTCGATAGAAATTGACGGGGCTACTCGACCCCCTACCAGGACTCTCTCTACGAGATCTTTAAATGTCTTCCTGTCACAAAAATAATTATCAATCAACAATACTATTCGGAACAATTGAACCTATCTAAAACCTACATACCCAGCCTTAGGTATATCGAAACAATAAACTGTATCTGTCATTTGGCATGGGCGCGTCGAATCGCCCGATGATCCGCGCGTGCGCGCTGCGCAGTGATTGCGAAATATTGAGCGACGTTCGCGCATATTCAACTGCACGTCAGTTGACCAACGAAAACCGACCATAATACTAGGATATAAAGGTGCTGTTTATGTGAAATTGTTGTCTGTTGTGTGGTTGTTTGTACGTTGTGTTGCTTGAATTGTCTCAGGTGTAGCGAGAGGTATCTACAGACAGAAGTATTTGAATGATTATAAACTAGCGACCCGGTCCTGTTACGCACGGTTACGACTTGACCAAACATAGAAATGTCTTTATTTTATACACGGTTGATATAAACATATAAACGTTCCGGAATAAATTCTATAATGTGATGGTGAAAAACTCATCAAAATCTGTTGCGTGGTTTAGAAGAACAACGCGGTCATACAGACAGACACGAAAAGCGACTTTAATTTATAATAATACATGTATATATGTGTAGATCCGTGGAGTTTCTTGCCCGTTCTTCTCCATAGGAACCTACTACGCTTTGGAATGGGCAACTAGCTTCATCTTTCTGACTGACCGACCCCTTGACAATTCAAAAGTGCCTGTAATTGGTTTATTTGAAATAAATGCTTTGTGTTTGAGTTTGAGTTTTGAGATAAAGATAGTGTATCTGTGTCTTGAAAATTAAGGTTATGTTATTGTCATATTTGATAGATAATTTAGTAGGCAGTTACTACCAAGAATTTTCTTACACAGGACCTAAATAATTGGGTGTATGTTAAGTACTACTTTGATAAGTATATGACATATATTTAGGCAAGAAATAACTGGCGTGTGTTAAATTTAAGTTATTTGACAGCTCTGTATGTTAATATTTCAAGAGATTAATATGTTAGTCAATGACATAAGCTTTTGGCTGCGCCTACGGCTATGCTTGCGTCAAACGAATAGCCGAAATAGTAACGCTTTGTATATGTATATCAATCTCTAGTAGTGATCAAATATAAATCAGGCCAGGAAATTTGACAGGGCTACCATGTTGGTTCTGATTTGACTGAAATAAATAAAGCAGGAATTGAGGTGTGGCAGCATCTACAACGCCACATGCGAACTACTCATTCACACCAACATCACGCAAAACCCTGCATCGCGCAAGCAGGGTTTACCGCGCATATATACAACGTCCCGACATCAATCGTCGGGCAGTTGCCCACCATTCTGGTCGGAGGATCCTTCCTTTTCTATTGAAGATAAGTGAACTTTAAGACCTTGTTACTCATTGATTTATAGAGGAACAAAAAATAATGGACGGATGTATCTTGTGAGAGATGATATGGCTAGAAAGGGAGTGACTAAATACATTGGCATAAGGATAATGAACAGCAACAGCATGATTAAATAAAACACAATAAAGATAGACAACAAAATAGAAATGTACGAGTATAAGCAACTTTCATGATGAGACACAAATCATAAGAAATGCCTGTCATAACTTTACTACTAAATCAAAAAATCCATAACAAACTATCTTAATCAGAATCATGGTACCAGGCAATCATGTCTATAAAGAAGTTCACAACATCACAATCAGAACACATCCTGGTTACATAACACCGAAATATTATAACATGGTGTTGCAAACCAACGCCCACGCATCGCCGCCATTGTTTGACTTCGATCAATATCTGACGGAAAATATGAACATTGAGCAGTAATTGTGTGAAAGTGATGGTAAGCTTTGAGTGTAACAACAATGTATGTAGGTATAAACCTATTATGTATGTCTAAACAGTATTATTATAGTAAATTATTGGTACAGTACAGGCAAAAGAGGTAGGCATGCACTATTCTGCCCTGCTAAGCCGAAAGGCGGTATCTCAATCGGAGTAAGTTTTGAGAAAATTGACTTTTTGTAAATTGTAATTTAAGGAAACATAAGGATATAAAGAACTTCTGAGTGGTTTTTTTAAAATGTTTTAAGTTAAATAGCTTATACCATTAGATGCAAAATAATTATAGCTATTGAATGGTATAAAAAAAACTAAAAGGGCGTATCTCAGAGATACCGCCTTTCGGCTTAGCAGGACAGTATATTAACTTTACTGTTTTCGATTTTTTATAGAGTTAGTCCTTGTGGCGATAAGCCAAAGCTACTGAAAGTTATTTAACTAGTGAACGACGACAATTTCAGTATCGATTAGTACGTTTCTTCTTCTATGTTTTACTTTTCCTTTTAAACTAACAGTTTGTCTACTTTGTATTTTCTAATGAATCACGTTCTTCTGATCCCAGGAAAGTAATTTACCTACACAAAGCAAACTTTCCACACATTCTTCTAGTGACCCCTGCTACCCTAGTAATTAATGCGAGGTTAGTATACCAGACTCAAGCTCTTGAAACACTCTCCAAGCTAATTGCGAAATGGTGTAACTCTCTCGACATTTCTAAGTGCTTATGGAAGCCTGGTACTTAAGTTACATGTGCGTGTACGACTTCGAAGATTTTTGTTGTTGAAAAAAGCAATGGCACTGCTTCTGTAGAAAAAAATAATTCATTCAATTCTTTATAAAGAGGTTGTGGTTTGACTACGTGGTATCTATTCATCATATTTCTAAATGACCTAGAAGGAGTATTTCCTGAACCTATTGGTGATGTCCTCAAAACGTCAGGAGCATGGTAGTCGAATCGCAACCGGAGTATGCTTTTTAGGCCAAGTTCTCACTAGGTTCCACCATCTTATCTAAGTCTGTCGCAACACAGCAATGCTGTGAGCATTGTTGTGTTTCGGTAATTAGAGGTAAGATAGCCAGTTCCTCTGTGTTCGAGGATTCCGGGTGAAGCTTGCTTCCACCTTCGGCCTGATCATCACTTACCATCATTAATGGATAAAAAAGGTACAGTATATTAAGGTGATTTAAAATAAAATACAGTTGAAACTTTATTAAAATCGGTATTATGGATAGAGATCTCCAATATAAACGAAACTGACCTAATTGATAGTCACGTTAGCAAGATAGTAGCTGGAGTTATAAAAACTAGTTAAGTAAACTGTTACATAGCCGTTGAGTGCTTATAAAATGAATGGTGTTACACGCAATTAATTTATAACCTAAACAGCGGTAGTAAATAAATATTGATTAAACAGACGTTCTAGTTTTAAGAATAAATACCTCTTCAAGAATGTTATGCAATGAGGGTTTACTGAAATGACGTTTACTCAGTGGCAGCACTGAGACGTTAGGTTACCTGTCAAAAGTGTCAAAGCGCCTATATTTTCATTAGTTGCGACTGAATGATGAACGTCATCATGTTTTTTATTTATTGTCGAAATGGAAGACCTCTTGTCAAAGTGGCGCCCTTAGTGTATTTTCTCGTCTTTTAGTCCGCGGTAACAATCGACGAACGAGCGACTTATACAGCGTGTAACAGAAACCCTATTGCTATCCTTAAGCACTAAAGATAACAGCTGGTATAGAGTCACTATACGTAGTTTCAACTCAAAATAAAATACTCTAAGAATTGATACCAAATTTTCGGTTTCATATGTTTCTTAAATTCAAATCATAACAAACGTGTCACCGCACTACGTAGGTCAATAACTTTCCACGTTACTTGCCAATATCATGATACATCTCCTCCGTAATTCAGCGCGCCTAGTACAATACTAGCCTACCGCAGGCGGTGTTCTTTGTCGGCGCGAACTGACGAAAGAAAAAACATACGCCGCCGCGCCGCCCAATGCGATTGCGCGCGCGCGCACTAAACCGTACCTACTTTACCATGATGTAAAAATTAATGCGTAATTATTGATTTACAGGTTATTCGTTAATATCAAGCCAGAAATTGCACGTAAAAACTGAGATAACAGAACTTACGTAAAAAATTGAAACAAAGTTTAGGTAGGTTAACTAGTTTTATCTCTTATTATTACTTATTACCGAGTAAACAGTAAAATGTTAAAGCTTTGCTTATTTTAGTAAATTGACTTACATTTTTAAAGATGGGGTTCGATGTGGTGACCTTGGTATTGTATGCACAAGGCCGCTCGCTTGTTCATGGACACCTGAACATTGCGTAGCATGTCTGGTGTAATGGTCCTGAAAGCGGCCTCAATCCGCACTTTCATTAGGTCCATTGTATCACACTGCACTGCGTACACTACATTTTTACCGCACTGAACTGATGCGCGTATCACAGGGATAGGAACTAGTGCACTAGACGGAGACGCGGAACGTTGTCGACTGACGAGCAAAGCAAGAACAAACAATAATGCTAAATAAAGCTTCTTTTCCTGCTATTCTGGTACTAAAATATTATTTCGTTAAATTTAGATACCTATAGGGTAGCTGTCCTATTAGTGTCCACTACTATTGAAAAATATTGTTCAAGAATTCAAGATTATTTTACATCCTTAATAATAATTTCAACTAAGCTCCGTTAAACTTTTAAGTAAATCTCACACATCAGAGCTGACTAATTACGTTATTCAAATGCAAAATTGAAAAATCCTTTATTTTTTTGGGGGTGGGAAAATCATCAATGACTCACTTTCCGCCCTAGGTGGGACGGCAGGAAGTGCTTAGACTCTTACTGACTAAAAACCACCCTGTTCCTTCAGTTGCCCTTGCATTCCGGGGCCCCGTTATCTTGTAAGGACATTCCCGCAACTCCGGAAAATCTTTCATTTCAATCCATTAATGATCATATGGAGCCGCCTTATCTCGTTAGAAATCTGAATTAGAAGTTTTATTTACCAGGAGTAATAGAAACTACAGGGACTGCAATTGGTTCACATACCCTAAGACCCTAACCCAATAGTTTACACACACTAAGATGCTCTCATTGTGTGTGTAACGACGTAATCAGGGATCTGTGAGCAAACGATTTTCAATTCGGCAATAACAATTCCTGTTACTCATGCGGTCCTAGTACTTTTATTAATTTCTTTCTACATTTAGATGCAGTTTTGCGACATTTTTTATTATTTATTGACTTCATTTGAATTATAAAGACTAAACGTGCTCAAACCAATAGAACCCATGTACCTCTTCAAACAGCACCGACAGACCGTGAACTTCCGATAATTCTTTCGGTTAGTCCTACAGACAAAAATTATGCGTTCGTGCTATTATTTTGTAATAAAACAAAACTATTACCTTGTTGATAATAGTTTATTGATAATTATTAAAAAATAAACATATTTTAACAATTATGAACGGAACCCACTGTGATTTTATTTGTACTAGGAGTAGCATAAGTTGCAAAGAAATGAATTGAAATGATGTTTTGGGTTCAGTTGGACATAAATCGTTACTAAATCCTTTTTCTATTCTAAGTTCTAATGGCAAATAATAATGTTTATTTAAGCAATTAATTCCTGGTAGGATGCACGTAAAGATTCGATTTTTATGATCAATGCAATGGTACGAGCTGACGATTTTTCGAAACAAATCGTTTTAAAGCGATCTTCAAGAAAATCGATTCAATAGTAAGGTGAATCGAATCTCCTGGATCGTATGTGTAAACATTATTATGATATTGCCCAAAGTATTGTGCTGACAATCATAAACAGCGAATAGGTAGGTTTATCTATTTAAAACAAGATCAATTACATACATATGCCGCCGACACTTTTTAACTTCTCTGCACACTTTTCTTTACAGGAATATTGTTTTTGAATTAGGTAGGTATTTACTGTGTTGTGGGTACGATGGTAAGGTGGGTGGTGGGTGGAAGATTACTATGTAGATAATAATTATCTACAAAGTAATCTTCTAAAGGACAACTACGTAAAAAACCAACAAGTGTGTAAGTAATGTTTCTAAATATTATTTCGTTACATTTTGATACCTAGACCAATTTTATTAATTGTATTGTAACTAGTTCACAGACATCATCAAAGTTTAGGAAAAGTCAGTAATAATATTTTGTAAACAAAAAATAAACATGCGGAACCTTTTATTTAGAAATACCAGGAGTAAGAGGTTTATTTTTACTTACAAATAGTTCGCTGACACCGATCAGCTGACTTAGTGCTAGTGATGTGTTTATTTCAATTTTAAAACTTCGGTTTCTGGTATCATTGTATTAAATAGTCTCATAACTTCCAAACATGTAGAGATAGGATTAAAAAACCCTTCCAATATCGTTTAATATCATCCAAAGAAGCCGTGCCCTTGGTATGTATATACCCTTTCCGTTACACGTTGTATGTCCCTGAGTTCACGGTTCATACACTTAGCAAGTTTTGAAATTGATTTTATTTTATTGCATTGAATGCAATTTTAAGTTGTTACGAATATAATTCATTTTTGAACCCATAACCTACTATGTATTATGAAATAGGTCTTATCTCAAAATTGCAATCGTACCTTCACAAGAAAATCGCTTTTGAATTTTGCTAAGTGTGTAAATATTTGTGCTCGTGACCGTCTCGGTTTTTTCAGATTTCGTACCCGAAGGGTGCCGAACGAAAACCCATTACTAAGCCTCTGCTCTCTGTCCGTCCGTCCGTCTGTTAGTCAGCGGGCTGTATCTCATGAACCGTTATTGTTGAGATTTTCACAGATTACCTATGTATTTTTATTGCTGCTTTAAAAATAAATAAAAAGTATCTTTTATATTTTTAAATCTTTTTAGTGTGAAAAATATTTAAAAATGTAAGAAAGAAAATAAATAAACGAAAAAATAAAAATTACATAAAGTTACAAATTAAAGGGGGTCCCCAAGGAACCCTTCGTGTGCCAGTCCGGCGGTTTTTTTGACACTAATATACATATATGTCACCGATTCTAATTCAACGTAGTCCATGAGCTAGGCAATTTATTTTCCCGAATAATGGTCATCAATCTATGTTTCACAGCAAAAAAACTTCATCAATTTTTTGTATATATTCATTCTTTTAAAGTTTCGACTACCCATGTGAATAAACAAAATAACTAGCTCAACTTATCTAACAAAAACTCGGAAATATTAACACGGATATTCAAGTCCATAATCCAAGCACTGTTATGTATGTTTGACAGCTCAAACTTGACTTATCTACCTTGAACTGTTTGTAGTCGGCTCGCCTTTCACTGTGTGTTTTGAATACCTAATGCCGGCTCACTGGGCAATGCACGTAGTCTAGGAGATAGTGACACGAAGTGCTAGTTGGCACGGACGCGAGATAAAACAGATCTTCTGATATCGAGGTGCGGAGTAAATAATAATGAGACGAGTAAAAGTGACTAAAAAGTAACCGCATTTTCGCTTACTATTAAGAAAGGCACCTGTTGGAAATATTTTGTTGTTTTCAAGTGCAAGTAGTTTTTGCACTATAGGTAAGTGAGATTCCATAAATGGATCCGGTTTACTTAGTTAGAAATGAAATGTTAAGAAAGAATAATTTTAGATAGTAAAGGAGGACTTTAGAATCTATTAACTATAAAGTATTTACTCTAAATCCTCTGCCCTAACCCTTCGGAGAATAAGGCGTGATGTTAAGTTGTTTTATAACTTTGAAAAACGCTAAGGTGTTAAAGAAATTGCGTGCCATAGCTTAGGGGTAGGTTTAGTATCGATAAAGGAACCCAGGAAAAAAAAACTAAAATAATATTGCAAGATCAACCTACTTTAGTACCTACTAACTTAAAATAGCAATAGTTTAGAATTAAAATTATTTTATTTGTTAAAATGCTTTAATTACTTATTTTCATTGCGTTCGATAGTATGTAGGTGACTCTAGGAAATTATTAATTAGCATTTAATTATAACAAAAACTTATTTAAAGCAATTTTTATCAATTCTAAACGATTGCTATTTAATTAGTAGGTACTACATTAGGTTCATCTTATGATAATTTTCGGTAAATACCTTTTTTTAAAGGTATTTATTTTTTATGGGTTCCTTTATCGACTCTGAACTCACCCTGAAGCTATGGCACGCAATTTCTTTAACACCCCGTATGTCCAATGAGCAGAACGGTAAATAAAATATCACCATTCAAATTAAACCTTACAAAATTTGCATAACTCGAGAAATATTTGTAATAGTAATAATCCTTATTATGTAACAAATAAACGTAATAGCTCTAATGACAATTTACCAGTTGTAAACCTCTTAATCAACTCCAAGTGGGTGAGATAACGTAACAGTCCAGACTCCTAGACTACACTTAATACAGATTATTCGCCATGATTGATCGTTTATTCTTTCACAACCATTGTGCTGAGTTTTATAATTAAAATGATATATTTAGGTACTCATGCTTGGTATTACTAAACACGTAGGTACTTTCTAAATAAGATGGTATCACTGTCAGTATTTCTGTAACTGCTTCATTCGCTAAGCAGCTGCTAACTCTGTCGCCATAACAACAATGTTAACAGCATAGTGTTTCGGCAGTTAAAGGTAAGATAGCCAGTTCCTCTGTGGTTGAGAATTCCGGGTGAAGCTCGCTCCCACCTTCGGCCTGATTATCACTTACCATCAGGTGAGATGCAAGCCAAGAGCTACCCCGTAGTGGTAAAAAAAAACATACATACGTAAACTATTGCTTTCGTCCCATGGGTTCAGTTGAAAAGAAGACGTAGTGACAACATTTTTAAAGAGTATGCTTAGATGGTTTTGTTTGGTCATATTGAGAGTATGAGTAAAAGGCGACTAACAAAAGGAATTTAAAAGGCTGATGCGAGTGGAAATGCCGGGTGGGGACTCCCTAGGACCTATATTGTGACTTTATTGGTTTTGAAATACAAAAGTCATTTATTCAAAGTAGGCTGCACTTTTCGAACGTCAAAATTACATAAGACAGTCCCCCAAAACGCCCCCGCCCTTCACCACTTCCTAGTGCGTTAGCTGGGAAGAAGAAGTGGCGCAACAAACTCCCCAGCAGCACAGCTGTCTGTTCAGTTAGAATATCATGATGATGTTCTTTAGGAAGGTCAGGTGCATAGTACAACCAATCGGCGTTCGTGTGTGATCAGATGTATGAACATAAACGAAGCCATAGGAGTATGTAAGAATCGTAGAAGGTGGCTTTCTGTTCAGTTCAGTTTCTGCCTACCTCCATGGCAAGAAGGCGTGAGTTCATGTATTTAGGTACTGGTGCTTGGTATTACTAATGAGATGGTGTAAGTATTTCTGAAACTACTTCAGTTTATATTATATCATAATTTTGGTCATGCACCGGTGAAGCTAGACCTGAACCAACCTGGCGGCGACATCGTAAAAAGATGCCCATCCGTAGATAAATATATAGTGAAGAGTCCCACTATTCCATTGCCTACTGTAGGATGCATACAGCTCGCAAATCCTTCCATATCCAAAAGGCACGTCTTCCCTACCATTACCGCGCCCCCCGGTCTACTCCTTGATATGCAATGGCCCCTGTAACCTTATGAAACATTAGGCTCCAGGGGCTAGTGCAAATCTGAGGGTTCGTTCGATTTATCGAGTCTCGTTAAACGCTGGCTCGGCACGCTAGCGCACGCTGGGGTCGTCGGTGCATTTCACTAATTCCTTCATATCATCATTTTGGTCAGCCATACGAGTTGAATGATTATGGCAATAGGTATTGCTTCATGCCCTTTTAATACCCAATCATTTAAAGAATTAATGCATATATTCCATACACTTCGTATAGGCAAACCTGTACGTAACTACAGTAACTTCTGAACTTATCATCATCTGCTTAGCGTTTTCCCAACTATGGTAGGGTCGGCTTCCTGTCTAACCGGATGCAGCTGAATACCAGTATTTTACATGGAACCACTTCCTATCTGACCTTCACAATCGAGTTAATGGGTAATACGATACCCCTTAGTAAGACTGGTTGTCAGACTTTTGGACTACTGAGTACCCGTAACGACGGTCAAGGATCTACGCATTACAGCCGAGACCACCGGTGCGCTAAGTTCTGGACCATGGTAGCTTTTATTGAAGTATAACCTCGAACTTATTCTGAAAACACCTAACTAGGGCAAAATATAGGTCAATACTAGTCTTATATTTTTGTTGAAAAGGTGGCTAATGGAGGAAAAGGTAACTGTATGGTAAACGAAGACAACGACATAACATCACGCCTTGGTGCCCGAAGTGTTGGCAGAGGTGTGACTATAGTTCACCCGCATTTCGCTAGTTATGTTAAAGTCCCATGTAATAGGGGGCGAGCCTATTGCCATCAACCGAGCACAAATCCAGATTCCGGGCTGCCATTGAGAAATTCCATATAGACGAATACATTATATACCCATAATTCCTTATTAGATATTGCAACCTACTTAAACTATGGTAATTACCACATTCCTGTTATAAGGATGGGCATGGCTAGATTTGTTAGTGACCCTGTACTCGAGGACCACATTCTTAGAATGTGGTCCTCGAGTCCAACGGACTTTAATATTCTGTTGGTTTTACCTATACAGTGGCAATCGCTTTCAAAGCTTTTCGTATTTCTACAACATTGATTCTTTCAGCTGGATTGTTATAAGGTTTTCGGTAGCATAATAATATGTCAATCGAATACCTTCACTTTTGCCCTTTTCATCTTCGTTATTGTTTATAGAATGTCACTTTATCTAGGCCCTCTGGTTGATACACACCAGGGAAACAGACAGAGACAGAGAACGGAAGGACGTATACTCAGCAGTGGGTGGATCAGGGCTGCCAATGGTGATGATAATGATGAATAATAAAAGATAATGTCTCTCAGGCGAATATTATGCTACATACCATAATGTTACCTACATTATATTCGGCTGTAGACAGTACAGATCGATAATACCTGAAATAAGGACCATAGTAGGACTTGCCTGTTTTAGGATCGGAGATGAGAAATTAGCAACTCCATCAATGCTAAAAGTATCGTTTCTCTGTCTGTTATTGCTCTCATCTAATATTCACCACTTTAAAAAAAATAGAACACCGGCCACCGATGCTTCTTCACCCACCTTATTCATCCAAATAATGATAAAATTTAAAACTAAAGTGCTCGACCGCATCGTCAAGTGCATGACTGGGCAACCGCACCGGATGGGCAATACCGCCATTTTAAGTCCGTTTAAGTAGCATGTGACATTATGTAAGGACACGATTACATGGTATTTCTTTTAGGTACATGGTCAGTTTGTTGAAGATTTTGGGAAAATTCATCTTGAAATAACAGCGGTACTCAAGGGGAGTATGTTTGAATTGAAAAGTGCACTTATCTGGCACATTCTAAATAAACCCAACAAATGTATTTGGAATTTTGGAAAGAAGGACCAAAATATCATACAATTTGCCACTCAATAACGCGTTTAGCGTGTCCTGTTGCCTGCACGTTACAGGAACTGATGGACGCTACTGAAGATGCCAAACTCGTAGCCAAATTATGGGCCAACTCCATTTAGATTGTCACCGAGATGCTCTGAAGAAAACGAAATAACAAATGTTCATTGAGTTATCTCTCTAGTTTATAAATTAGTTCGCAAATAGCATCAAAAGTTGCGTCTCAAAGATAAAACCCAAAATATGTGCAGCTGGGTCGCGGCAGGCCATGAAGGAAATAGGGGGACGAACAGGATAGGTTCCGTTAAAAATGGAAGGGGGACGTGTGGGCTCGCAGAAGATGGAAGGAGTTGAGGCAGGCATTTGCCCAGGAGTGAGACAAAGCTATGAATAACAAAAAAAAAATATGACACAAATCCCAATTTAGAAATACGCAATAATACAGCGTCATTTTTCTAAACTGCTAAGCGATATTATCACCGCTGGTCACATGGTCACGTCAGTTCCATCAGTTCCGCTCTAAGGCCGATGTCTATACAAAACAATTGAGTTTAAGTCTTCCTACCATATAAGTAATTGTTTTACTTTTAACCTACATTTATTCTATGAGGGGAGATAACATTTAAACTTTTACGTGTTTTAAATACACTTTCACTAAGGTTTTCTGTTTCACTACATACGTTTAATTTGTCTTTATGTACGGAAACGGTTTAAAAAAAGTATTTTGCATATACCGCTAATAAATTGGCTTGTTCGTAGGATAAGTACGACTAATAATTTTGTAGGAAATGGCTTCTGACTTTCCTGGAAGTACACCTTTTCCGGACAGAGGGTATTTTCCACACAGAATAAAAAAGGATGTTTATAACTTCGCAGCGGGCTCAAAAGAAGATGGCAGGATGAACTGGATCCATACTTTTAGATCTGATAGAAAGTGGAAGGGAAGAATGGGAGGCATTTGCCCTGTAATGGGACTCTATAGTTGAATAGTGACGTAGAAAAGTTAGACAAGGATTTCAGCAATGGTAAGTAATTCTATGTTTAGAAATTGAGCAACCAATTGTTTGATGACAACAATAATTAATTTCTTAAGTCATCAATCTTATGTTTAACTATGTTTTTAAAAGGACATGTCGGTCTCGTTCGTCCATTGACATTTGCTACCTATCGTGATTTGAAAGGTGAAATAATCAAGTGGTACAGTATCATTGGCCATGTTGATTGACATTCGATTACTATTTGCTTACTACGATTTAATCAATGGTTTGTGTTTTTTTTGCTTACTACGATTTAATCAATGGTTTGTGTTTTTTGATTTTAGGTTTTTTATCGTCATAGAAAGTTCGAAATATGACGGCACATGTTCAATGCTCCGAAGTGTTACTTAGGTAACAAGGATCTGCTAAAGAAGAAACCTATTCAAAGGTTTCTTTAGAACTTGAAGGTACGTACTACGAGAAAAGTGTTTTAATGCGGGTGTCTAAGATGTCTTTTTTTTATTGGCTTTGTATCTGCATTTTCTAGTCAGATATTATTTCCGTCCATCAAGATATTGCATTAAATACTCTACATTTCAAGATTCGTGATTTTCGATTGAAATTCTCAAACATAATAGTAACACATTTTCTCGAGTTTCCTCTCTGATTTATTCAATGACGTCACAGAACTTATCGCCACTAGGGAAAGTCAACACCCACCATAGAAAGTGTTCACGTATTACCAGGAAAGCATAACAGTGGGACGTTCACACGTGATAGGTAATTGTTGCCTCAGTTCCCCGTCGGGTGAAAACACCCGGATGTCGCAGATAGCGTTTTATCTAACTAGCACGCTGTTTTTATGTGAGCCTAGTAATTTGAAATGGTTTTGTTCCAGTTTTTTTTTATCGAATATAAAAATAGATATTACATTGTTTTTCAGTTATTGCTGAAGTGCTATGTGACAAAGTAGTAACTGATTTCAAAAGATCAACCAGTTCATAGCAACTCATTATTAAATGACGGTGAAAAGTACGGACGAACGGCTATCACACAGCAGGACCAAAGGACTAAAAAAATAAGATAAACAACATCGCACAATTCAGAAAACTTGCCGAAAACTTTCCCAGAAACCTCACAACCGGAGCTCCTTACACAATAACTAAGCTATGATGAGGTGACTACATTTTACAGTTCCACAAACATGTTCCCACTTCCCAGATCACATGGAAATATAAAACACTTGCGTAACCGGTGTGTTTCCGTGGGTAACCCGTCAGTTTTAACGGTTTACCTACTAAAAGAAATTGCTCTGTCATCCGTAGTCTAGTCGGACCGGTAAATCTTAAGGGCGTACGGTTATTAGGTGCCCGTTAACTAAATATTATTGTCTCGATATGTTGCGACAGAAACTATCTGTTGATTGCAATAATCAATATAGGTCGATGGTCTTTAAAGAGTTGCTAGACGAATTTTCTTCAAGCTATTTATGTTTTCCTGGTCCTTCCATCCGATTTGCTTTCGCCCACATGACGGACGTAGCGTGAATGCGTGATAGCAGAATACGCGATTCCATAATCTATGATTGAGTTTGAATTTACACGTGAGTTACCTTTCTTCCGCAATAGATTGATGTGGTTACTACTAAGGGAAACGCGGTTCTTGGCCAAATCAGGAAGAAGTTATTTTCAACTGCACGACTAGAAGAGGTTATAAGCAATTTTTCCAAATCTACTATACTAGATATGGGTACATTTTTCTAGTACAAAATTCAGACAGTAAAACATCACACAACAACTACCAGGGTCACCAAACTGCATCAAAACACCTGATTGTACCAGGGTATCATAAATTCACAGAGCTTTTAACAATAAAAATCTTGTCCCTCTCTACTCCTATGCATATCTCTATCCTATTCTAGCCACCAAAAATCTAGCACAAAATGCAGAGAAAACATTACCAGGGTCGTCAAACCGTACCAAAACACCTGCCCGTACCAGGGCTACACAAATTCACAGAGCTCTTAACAATAAAAATGTGTCCCTCTCTACTCTCCTATACATATCTCTATCCTACTCTAGCCACCAAAAATCTAGCACAAAAATGCAGATCACCAGGGTCGTCAAACCGTACTAAATCACCTGCCGGTACCAAGGCGTCATAAATTCACAGAGCACTTCCATACTCTCTGTATCTACAAGATAAAAATCTCTATGTAGCTTTTGATTCAATTGTTCCTTATCTCGATGGAGATGTAGCGGACGTAAGTTCGATGCCCAGTTGCTGTATGATCTTTATCCGACCGAGACTGACCTGAAGTATTTTTTTTGGCGAAGCATTTTCCGGTGCATTGAGCTTTAATTGTAAAGTGTACAGATAAACTAAAATGATTATTTTTTGTGATCGATGTTGTGAATGAACGTTCCTGTTGTAAATTCGTTAGATTAAGTATAGGTTTGGGCTTATTTGGTTAAATGTAGGTTAAATGATTTTATGTCAAGGTGACGTTAGGTGTAAGCGTAACCTACTTACTCAGTTTGTTTCAATTAGATCTCTTAACCTTCTTAACCAATGTAACTCCTTTGTATATGACTTAGTATGTCGAATTTGATAAGGGTACGCCCGGAATGTCTGTATTTACGTACTAAGCAAATCTCGGATTTGCGACATCTCAGAGTAAGGCTTCGGTTTTCATTGTTTTTTTTTTACTTAAGAGGGCGCCTAAAGGTCCACTAGCGCCACTCTTTAAAAAAAATATTATCTCGTGACTGAGAAGGAATTATGAATAACGGCTAGACAGGACCCTCGGTAAGTGTGTCTAGAATTTTCTAATACCTTTTATAAAGTTTCATATTGAGACACGGAGCAACAAAATACGATCTAGAGGAATGTGGCCGCTTTTCTTTAGATCGTATTTTGTTGCTTCGTGTCTCAATATGAAACTTTATAAAAGGTATTAGAAAATTCTAGACACACTTACCGAGGGTCCTGTCTAGCCGTTATTCATAATTCCTTCTCAGTCACGAGATAATATTTTTTTTAAAGAGTGGCGCTAGTGGACGTTTAGGCGCCCTCTTAACACATTCTTGTAATATCCGAAGGCGAGGCAGAGGTGTACCTTACCTACTTACTTACCTTAGTACACTCACATTTTGCCTGGGGCGAGCCTATTGCCATCAACCGAGCACAAATCCAAACTCCGGGCTGCCACTGCGAAATTCTTGATGGAAAAATTCCAACAACACATTGCCCGACCTGGGAGTCGAACCCGGGACCTCATGCTCAGCAGTAGAGATTGCGACTCCCAGACCAACAAAACAGTTAGTTTTGTTTTAATTCATCGTGGAACTTGCTGTTTGATGATTTAACGTTATCAAATAAAAAAATAATTAACAACTTGCTTGTTATTTCACTATGCACCACCGAAGAACTTCATATCTATACACCGTAAGGACTATTCTTGCTTGCAGCGCTCGGCGACAATAGAACCGGGGCGGTAACAAATGTGGTCATCGTGTTCACGGAATTTTGTTTTCAAACTGCTTAGATATGAAGTTCTCCGATAGTTCTACGAGGACCAAATTCCTACCCAAAAAAAGACCAATGTCCTTATTATAAGATCACTCGATTCTATTGCAATATCTGTCGAGTATTTGGCCATTTGGAGGGCTTCTGCTGTCAATCTCAAACCACCTTGTTCAATCCTATAAGCCACCAACCGAAGCAGTGACACTGTAAGGCTCTCAAAGTCGCCTCAACTAGAGCGAGACCGTCACGGTAACGCGTCACTGACGAGTGACGTCATAAGTTTTGAAAAATATCGTCATCTTACAAAGACAAGTTAATCGTGTGATTTTACGGCTATTTGGCTGGAATCTCATTCGATTATGGCCGGCTTTTTAATCGATTTTTGTATCGAATGTTTTGGTGATTGAGTAGGTTATGTGTAGAAGCGATTGAGTTATGTTTTTGATATGAAGTAAGTACATAATATAAATATATAAATATAAGGTTTTATGATTTCTTTAGGCAGGAAAATATACGTACAAAAATACGTTCAGCACAGCTTATGACCATAAATGATAGAAGTGAAAACTTACGATTGGACCAAAGTATACGCAATTAGCGCCGAGTATACCCGATTCAGCGTCACCGACCCGAGCGTGACGGTTCAGTTTCGTTCATTGTTCAAAAAGAGCGCCTTAAGAAGTTGTTTTTTCACTTTATAACGAATAAGGTATAATATCCCTTAGAGTCACCAAAAGTGTTATTTCTTATATTGTTTCCGAAAAATAAATAATATTGTAGGTACGAACTAAAACTTTACGCCTTTCTTCGCCGAATTCCTACAAAAATGGAGCGCGTAAACACGCTAGCTGAAAAACTTGTACTGTAACTGAATTAATTATACGGCATGTCTGTAACTAATTAAATCAGTTATGTCGGTAATTACTGAACATAACTGTGTTCATGACAACATAAAATAACTTCTTTAACATACGCTATTAAGTAATTACTTGAGGTGCTTATGTATCACCAAATACATAACACGGGTAGGCAAAGTTACACGTTCAAGTACCAGGCAATCATAAATTGTATAGAAATTAATCGATCACTTCATACCTATAGTCGTAACACTTCATATGTGAGCCCATTAATCAATTCTAGACTGTAATACCTTTGATTAAAATCTAAATTGTGTGTGTAACAATCGTTATAATGTGGGCGAAAATGTACTAAGGTTTCTAATAGCGTAACTATAATACGGCAATGTTAATTTTTCAGTTGTACAATTTTGTTTATATATTTGATAGCTCTTATAACCATAACTATAAGGTTGTGCATCGTATATCAAGTTCTATTGCAGCCACATTTAAAGTTATATGTAGCTATAAACTGAAGGAAATAGATGTGTAGATAATAATGCGATATGAACTCAATTTCCTGATTTCCAAATCGTGGAAAACGTGTTTAGGGATCTTTAGAACACGAGAAAATAAATGAAAAACCTTTTTTGACTAAGGAAGCATAAATAAAGTAGTGCGATTATTAGGACTTGATGATGATAGCACTATTGCTGAATTACGGTTTTTTACAGTAAAAAACTTATGCTATATTCCGTTTTTTGTGCCCCAGGTTGTGGTTTACTTACGTAATGAATAACATATTTAACCACACATTTTTTTCAAACAGCAGCAATTGACCAGGCTGCTTGGGTTTCCTAAGAACCCTTACTGCGTATCAAACTCGGAACACAAATCTTTTCAGTTTGACAACAAGAAGGTACATTATGGCGTACTTCTTACGCTCCTAAAGTACTTCTTATGCAGTTAAGAGGGAAATGCAGCGTGTAACACCTCCTACTTAAGGGTAATTCAAAGCAGGGTATCTGGGTTTCATGAGAACCCTTAGCTCGCGTCCTATTCAAATGCGATCGCCGCGCGAATACGCTATCGGTCGCGTGCATATGTAACTTTTTGTTACAAAAACCGAAAAGCGCTATCTGTCGGCGCGGCCACGCATTCAAGTTCACCGAACAAAAAGTTCGAACGATCGTGTTCGCACGGCGATCGCTTTTTAAATAGGACGCGGGGTAAGGGTTCTCATGAAACCCTGGTAGCCTGCTGTGCATTACCCTTAAGCTGGAGGTGTTACATGCTCCACTTCCACCTTCTTAACTGCGTAAGAAGAAGTAGGCTAAAGATTTTAACTCAACCATTGTAATTGTTCTACAGAACTCTTCACAAAATTCCGTGTGCATATTTGCCGAATACTAATGTCTATTCACAAGGAGATGTGCTTCGTGGTTATTTAGGTTAAAAATAAAATATTCATACGATTATTAACTTACTGTTCGAAGGATTCGGTTTAACACTTCATAACTGTTACGTACCTGAAACAAAGGAATAAATATTAGTTAATTAGTGTATTTTTTTATAAAAAATATTGATTCTTGTCAACAAATTATTTTTATATCATATTTCAGGCATTGCTCTGGTTGCTATTATTTTCAATCTATCACACTATTTAGAGTATCCCGACTACACATTGGTTGCTTTCTTTTAAAGGTATAATTTCGTAGCCGATCAAACTCAAAATCAAACTCAAAGCATTTATTTCAAATAAACCAATTACAGGCACTTTTGAATTGTCAAGGGGTCGGTCAGTCAGAAAGATGAAGCTAGTTGCAATCGATCGATCGCAGGCGGCAACTACGGAATTGTACCTTTAGTGCAGAAACCATTCCCAAAACATAGAAAGATGATTTGAACGGCCTTTTTATTCCCTAAAAAAAAAAAACACTAAAAGTGTTGGTCTTTTTGCGGATTTAACTTTTTTCTATTCGAAAGTTCAACGTTCGCTAAGTTCAAAATTAGAATAAGCGACAAAAAAGCGTAAAAATACAGATTTTCTAGAAGAGCGGTGGCCGCACATAATGGCCGCAGTGACGGCTGTCATGAAAATGATGGCAGTGGCAAATATTTAAATCGTTAGATTCGCCCTACCGCGTCAAAACATAGTCGAATTCGTTATGACACCTCTCACGTCATACAATGACGCAGTGACTACACTTGATTGTCATGGAAACGCTATTTATTTATGTAAGGGCTCACTCTTCTAAGTTTGGACACTTTTTCTTGTGACTAAGTACGGTGAGGGCAAATCTAGCGATTTAAATCTCTGCGCAGCAATGTCAAATACTGGTGAAAATTACAGATTTTCATGGCGTCCGTTATAATATGACGGTGTATGCCTAAAGATTTTCTAGGAAATAGGCTTTCCTAGGAAACCAAAGCTAAATTAAATAAAACAAATCACACAAGTTACAAAGGAATTGTACCATAGTGTGGACAAGGTTTAACGATGAGGTAGCAAGGTACCTACATCGTGTACCACTTAAGACGCAGATATATGCCAGTGACCTTGAGTGGTTAGCTTGCGTGTTCTGTACTGAGCTCACGCAACGCGCCGCACGTCCAGCCAGTAATAGGACTCGCCCATCAAGGAGCGCTGTCCCAAATTAGACGCATTATTAATTTATTATACATAAAACAAAAGGTATTTTAATAAAACACGTAATTATACTAAAATATCAATAATTTAATTACCTTTCAAATGGTGAAGGTTTTAGGAAAATACGCTTGATAGATTTTACGTGATTCTCAGTTTTTTATCCGCGTATTTTAGATTATGTAATATAAACAGAATCTAAAATATTCATATATTAAGTTATTAAGAAAATGCTCTATTTTAACATATATTTTTTCCAAATCATTAACACTACTCGTTTAGACGTGATCTTCAGTGTTAAATCATTAAAAGTCGGTTACCGTCGCCTTAAAAACTACCTCACATACCCAACATTCCAAATCCCTAATTAAGTATCATGAAGCAATATAAACTCCATGACATCTAAGCTTTGCATTCAGTTATTATGAAACACAGTATATGAATGTTGTAATAGAAAGCAACTGTCGCCATTCTATGCTAATTGCTAATTGTAGACTTGTCAGTTGACTTATTAGTCGTATATTAGTCTTGTTCCCACCTGTTATTTTCATGGAGTTTAGGTTTGTGTTGTGTAATTGGTGAAGGAAAACATCGTGAGGAAACATGCAAGGGGTACCCAAAGATTTCAATCGTAGATTTGCCCTGCCGCGTCAAAAGATGGTCGCGTTTCTGTTTCGTTTTGACACCTCTGAGACAGACAGTGTCGCAGAGACTTGACTTGGTTGTCATGGAAACGCCATTGTTAATGTGTGAGCTCGCTCCTCTCATTATGGACGATTTTTTGTGCGACTTAGTACAGTAAGGGCAAATCTACGATTTAAATCTTTGGGGGTACCCCACTAGCATGTCATGCCGTAGTAAAAAAAAGATTAGCTAGTCAGCATGGTTAACTGCTCATAGTAAACTAAACAGAAGTTTTTGAGCGGACAGGGAATTTTGTTACCGTTACCTACTTCATAAAAACCTATAGTTAAAGTATTTATTTCAATTAAACCATTTACAGACACTTTTGAAATGTCAGGGAGTCGGTCAGTTAGTCAGAAGCGTTCCAAACCGTTGATCACTTAACAGAAGAACGGGCAAGAAACTCCATGGACACTCTTTAGTGCTCGGCGACACGACGCCGTCGCCGCGCCGCTACCGCGCCGCCTCCGCACGTAGGTGTGTATTTGCAAGGTCGCCATCCCGCTGCCGCTCCGCCGACGCACCGGCGCCGCGGATTGTAGAGGGATATGGCAAAATCAATGGCTTCGTGTCGCCGAGCACTTAGGCTGACGCGAGAGTGCGACGCAATTAGAACAATTTGTATGAAGTTTTTATAGCACAAATTGTTAAACTAGTGGTGCATCGCGCCTTTTACCTTACCGAAACAGAGGTTCACGACCTCTCCATCCACAGACACACTAATCTTCCAGTTCCGGGTCATAAACACACATATATCCGTGAAAACAAAACGTATAATAACGTCTAAGACCAATCGCTGAACACCCAAACAGGTTTGCTATACAAAACACCATGTAAGTGGCATGACACGTAAATTCGCTGTAACTAATTCAAGGCTGCGTGCGCGCAGGCACGCGATTAGACGCACCATGTGGATTGTGAGCTTTGTGTGCACATGGGTGGGGGGCTTTTAAGATATAAACTCTAACATATTGTGTATTATTAGGCCTGCCACACACAGACGCGACGTCACAGTGCGACGCAATTCTGGTAGAATAAATTCCGTGAAGTTTTCATAGAAATTGTTCTACGATGTTTAAGTATATATATATATATCTTTATTTCCAGTTTACAATTTTACATTATCGTCGCCGTGCAGTGAAAACCTCATAAAAGAAAATTAATTGCTTTCCTTTTTATTTATTTGTTGTGTAGAAAACCTCGTAATGCATGCTTAGAACAAAATACAGACAGTGAACAGCTCTAAGATGCTTCTAATGCCTTATAACGTTGATAACGAGAACATCAGAGAACGTCAATGACGGCTATTCTTCAGACAGTTATTATCTTCCCTGTAAAATAACGTTTATTGCAATCACGAGGTTTTCACTGCACGGCGACGATATGCCACTTGGTATAACATAATTAATTTATCATATAAATTGTAGGTTATTGCAGAGTTATACACCTCTGACACCCAAGCTAAGACTAAACTCGTGTTATGGGTGTGAATCATCACTCAAAGATGCCTGCACATCTTAGACAATATTTCAGTATTAATAAAATAAAAAATAAAAAAATAAAATAAATAGTGTTTTATTTCAGGCAAAATACCCATATACAAAAAACAATAAATAAGCACCACACAAATAATCAACCACCCAAGATCTAAACCAACCCATCTGTATGACAGGGTCACGGAGCCAAAGTATTAAATCATCATGTAAAGGCTGGACACACGGCATCGAGGACAAAATCCGGGGGGTCGCCATTGTGCCTGACTGTTGGACTGCACAATGATGTGTTCTAGCCTTTGTAACGAACTGAACAGTTAGGCGGCAGTTTCTATGAAATATCTCCATTATAAAAGCCTGTTTTGAGTTTCTGAGTACGCATTTCCTTTGAGGAAACCTAGATCTTTAATCATGTTTGAAAGAGGAACGGGTCGTTTTGAGAGTACTTGTTGACAGGGTGGATTCTGAAAGTTGGCAACGTCGCATATAGCTGTCAAATATTGCACTGTTTTGATAAAGTGCATAACATTACTCCTGCAATGCCTGAAGGGTTAGGCAGGGGTGTATCTGTAGTACACCCACATTTCGCCAGTTATGTTTAAGTGCTTACGTAATATGGTGCAATTGCAAGAAAATCTGGAAATTCTTCTAATTACATGCAAGTCTAGTATTTTAGTTGTGATTACAGTAAAGTGAGCCACGCCCTTCAGTAAGCTGTTTCTATTAACGCAAACGTACGCGTAACCCGGTGTTTACGTAGTTTCCACGATTGCGTAAGTCAACAATCAAATAATAAAGTCTCATCGAAATGGAACCTGTTTAGTATCTGTGCCCCATGCGAGATTGGTGCAACGAGGTTGGAAGACAAGTGTGCTCGAGTGGATGAGGCAGTTGGTTGCTTGTATTAGCATGATTATATTATTCAATATTCTAATACTAGGAAAGCATATTTCAGTTCTGGTCCAAACGCGCATCCTCAAATACTCCGGACACGTCTCGAGGCGTGCGGGTGACACTATAAAGCGCCTTGTCGTGCAGAGTAGAGTGGAGGGCAGACTACGTGGACGCTCACCTATGAGATGGACTGACCAAATCAAATCCGCAGTGGGCGGACCCGTGTATGAGTGTAGAAAGCGTGTAAAAATCGGAGTAGATGTCGAGGAATCGTGAGGTGAATCGCATCAGCCCCTGGCAGTTTCTCTGTCAGACAACCAGTCTTACGCAGGGGTAAGGGTAGGCGTTTTGGGGGACTGTCTTATGTAATTTTGACGTTCGAAAAGTGCTGATTCTCAGCCTAGTTTGAATAAATGACTTTTGAATTTTGAATTTTATCGTATTACCCAGTTACTGGGTTGTGGAGGTCAGATAGGCAGTCGGTCCATGTAAAATACTGGTATCCAGCTGCATCCGATTAGACTGCAAGCCGACCCCAATATAGTTAGGCAAAGGCTAGGCAGATTTATTACCTTTTCTGTGTAAAATCTTCGTGTGATCATAACCATCTAAAGTCCCCGTCACGAGAAGCTATAAATTTTGTAAATAAAGAACTTCTACTAAGTTACGTAGCGACAATTCAATCAACAACAAATAATTCCAAATTCAATCAAGTCAAAATAACATACGTGTAATACGAAACTAACGAGCAATTTCACTTGGTCGGGTTATATTTTAGCGATATAAATCGCTGTCGTCAAATTTTTTGTGGTACTGAACGCGTCTGAATTTCAGTACCACAAAACTTTAGATGACAGCGCTACTTTGAGTTGATTGAATTTGGGATTATTTGTTTCGCTTCGTAACTTAGTAGAAGTTCTTTGTTTACAAAATTTATAGCTTCTCGTGACGGGAACTTTAATCTAGTAAGCTTTATATTTTTTATTTTAGTTTTTATTCTTGCCTTATCCCTTGAGAGCGAGTTCATCGTTTACTTAAGGCGAATTTCACCAATGAAACTGAACGCGTTCAGCACATCTAAACAACATTCAAGAGCTGTCACTGTCAACATCCACAACAATGATGACATTGATAGATCCTTAACGCGGATCCTTAGCCTAGTGGTGTGACTGTCGGACTGCCAAGTCATAGGTCTTGAGTTCAAACCCAAGGCACGCACCTCTGACTTTTCGGATTCATGTGCCTGTATATTTATCATTTGCTTCAAAATCGGTGAAGGAAAACATCGTGAGGAAACCGGCATGCCTGAGAGATATTTCTCGACGGCATGTGAAGCGTAGTCAGAGGCCAATAGGCGGCTTTAAAACTTTGACACCCTGGTTAGTCATTAACCACACGAAAAGACGAAGAACGCGGTTTAGATGTGCTGATTGATACATTGACGTAACTCTCCCTTAGAGGTGCTATAGTAGAACGTTTTGTAAGACTTTGTGAAGCTGTTGTAAATTGTTTGTTCTAGATACGGAGGCCATTTTGTTGTTTATCAATGACTCATGAGAAGTACTCCAACTTTTTTTTTTTTAAATCCGATCGTTTTAAACAAACCTATAAATATTCTCTATTTTGTAAGAAATAAAGGAAAATACATTATAAATCATAAATAATTTTATTACTTTGCAAACATGGGTAATTATTACATTGATGTTTTATTATGAAAGTCCTCCATGTTCTACCGTCACATGGGCATGCAAGTCATATTTAATTTAAACAAATTTAAAGACATTATAATTTTAAATAACAATTAGGAAATTATAATAATACATTATATAAATGAATGTCAAATCGTTCGAATTACAGTAAATGTCAAATGAATATAAAAATGTCAACAAGGTTGCAGTAATCAATAATAAAAAATGGATTATTAGCATGTCAATCAGTCAGTGATTCATCATTAAGGAAGATTAAAACTAACAAAATCAAGAAAACAAAAAAAAAAACTCATATCTCAGCATAATACGATAGGATTTGTCGCCGCGACACTCCTGCTACATAATTTCTCATGTAATAGGCACTAAATTTCTTTTCAACTCTCCCGTACGGCAACCACTACCTCATCCAGAAAATTTCTCACATCGCTTCGTCCCACTTCTCCGCGAGTTTCGAATAACGGACCGTTCGGTTAACTAACTCGGTGTGATAACACAACTGGGCTACCATGGTAGGCCGCAATAAATCCACAATGAGTGCAGGCATATTTGTACTACCGACGGTCTGTTTATGGGAACTGGGAACGCTGTGCCTTTAGCTAGGATTGAAGAAAGTTTTTGCAGCAGAAATGTGGTGTTGCGAAAAGCTTGTTGGTTTCAAATAGTAAAAAAGACGTGGTACACACGGCTACACATCAAGCTTTAGGGGTATGAGGAACAGGGTGTAAAGTTCACTCATCCCCCATAGAAAAGGGAGGATCCTCCAACCAGACGGGTGTCATGTCTGGCGGGCAATTGCCCAGAGGTGGAAGTCGTGAGCTTGTTTATATGTCCACCGCGCGGTAAACTCTAATTGGGCGATGCAGGATTTGAGTGACGTCAGGATGTTGTGTGGCGTCAAGTCTTTTGATGCGTAGTTCGCATGTGGCGGTGTAGATGCCGCCACAAAGCTATACATTTCCAGTATAAGCGGACCTCGTATTGTACGGAAATCCTATACAATGTCGCCCATGGGCATGTGCCCGTATTTTTCTGAATATTCATGACAAATTATCGAAAATTAACTTTAAAAGGGGTCTATCTTTAATGTTTCATTTTTCGTCATTGTTTCATTTTTTTTTTTTCAATATCCCCCTATGTTTTTATGGACTTACACTTGTCATTTTTAAATAAATACTGTTTTTTTTTACGTTCTTCACCTCCGTTTTTTTTTCATAGACAATTTTTTTTTTTAATTGTTAGTTAATCCGATAAAATAACTCTTAAGGTTTTACAAATAATAAATAGAATCAAAATCAATCCAATAACATAAGAGATATGGCAAACGGACCTAAAAAAAATAAAAATTGAATAACATAAAAAATATTAAAGATAGACCCCCCCTTTTAAAGTTATTTTTCATGAATATTCAGAACAATACGGGCGGGCACATGCCCATGGGCGACATTGTATAATGCGAGATCAGCATAAACTTTCCTTGTAAAAATGCCTAATGGATTTAGAATGGTAACATCCACCAGCCCGCTCTGAGCCCGCGTGGTTATTACGGCCCACTCCCTGTCACCGAGAGGAGACCTGTGTCCCAGCAGTGGGAACATTATAGGCTGATTATTATGACTATGATTCATTTAGTAGGACGTTTTCTTAAATGGGCAGCTGATTAAAACCCATTCAATATTATTCGACTTGCAAAACAATTTCGTAAACCTTCACAAAAAATGCCAAAGTACAGCAACACAGCCTGGACCACATTACAAATCATTTAATCTTTCGTAACCGTGACAAAACCCTTCGCTTGACCTACGGACCTGTTGTGCCATCGGACTTAACCTGTAACTGTCTGTAATTGTTGCACATCGGGCTGTGTATACCATTGTCGGTCGAAAATACTCGTTTGCGAAAGTAGTGTGTTGAAGTTTTTTGACTGTTCAGTTGAATAATTATGTTTGTTTGGTTTGATTTAGCTGGTTTAAATTGTTGAACTGTAGCGGTGTGAAAATTATTAACTCACAAATAAGGGAAAGCTTGATAGTTGCTCAAACTGAAAGAATTGCTTCTGTGTTACTGTCGTTGAGGAAGGTGGGTTTGATTCCTGCACGTGTAGCATGACAACCATAGAAACGGGTTTTCTACGGGTTTTGTCGACGGAAGAATAGACAAAATAACAGATTGTGATTGTTTATCTGCCATTTTGTCTATTCTTCCGTCGAGAAAACCCGTTTCTATTGTGGTCATGCTAAGCGTGCTGCACGAAATTAATATAAATTGAGGTGAGCTGATTGGAATGAACAATGACAACCACCATAGCCCACGTACTATGGTCCACTGAAGGACTAAAGGTACCATTCCGTAGCCAATTGCAGGCGGCAGCAGCAGGCGACGTGTCGCCGTGACACGACTGGTTTCAATGTATTCCTATGAAACTGACGTGTAGGCTAGGTACCGAAGGTATTTCATGAAATACATAGAAACCAGACGTGTCGCGGCAATAAGTCGCCTGCTACTGCCACGTAGCGGTCGGCTACGGAATTGTACCTTTAGTGCATCCCAAAACATAGAAAGATAAATTCAACGACCTTATCATAAACCCTAAAACAAAATGGCCTAAGAGTTTGCAAATGTGTTTAAAAACTTATTAAAAGTACGGCAGCACCAACAATAATAAATAAAATCCCTCCACTTTTTTAAAAACACCTACATCCTACAGAAAAGTACCAGGATAACATAAACAACAACAGTTACACCGTACAAATTACATCCATCCAAGCTCCCGTACAGTTATAAACAGCAACAACAATAAAAGATACAACTCTAGCAATACTTTAGAACCGGAAACATCCTCGTAATAACATCAGTAAGTATCTCCGGGATTTCCCAGTCTGTAAGTGCTAGGAATGCCTGTAAACCAGCCTAGGTTATTACGCCGTAAACCACGTACTTATGACCTTACGGAATGAGCGTGCCGATTGTATTTTGTTTTAGATGGACTTTGTGAAGTTATATTGAAAGGATGAGAGATGAGAAGAGAAATACACTCGAGAGCAATGAATC
This sequence comes from Agrochola circellaris, assembly GCA_914767755.1. Taxonomy (NCBI): domain Eukaryota; kingdom Metazoa; phylum Arthropoda; class Insecta; order Lepidoptera; family Noctuidae; genus Agrochola; species Agrochola circellaris. The sequence goes on along the minus strand of OU611850.1, from coordinate 5,068,780 downwards.
CGGGTCACTTAAAGAATGTTAAAAATCTCGGAAACTAAAAATGATAGGTTAATGCAATAAATTGTATTTAATAGACAATGTAATACTCCTTAAATGAAAGTAAAAAAAATATGAGTCACCATACATTTTATTAACACAAAATTACATAAAGAAAAAAACTGCTGATCTCTCCTTAAAACAAAAATAGGAAACATGAAATTTTTGAACTTTATTACGATTTTCTTGAATTTTAATACTTCGTATTGCCTCCTCGTGCTTCCATTACTGCGTTTACGCGGTTAGGCATGCTGTACACCAAGTTCCTTATACGATTTTGGGGAATATTCTCCCATTCCTCTGTGAGAGCAATTTTGAGCTCACGAAGCGTGATTGGGGGAGGGTTTCGTTGTTTTACGCATCTGCCTAGCTCGTCCCAAGCATGCTCGATCGGGTTGATATCCGGGCTGCGCGCTGGCCACTCCATACGAGTAATGTTCATCTCTTGAAGGTAGTCATTCACAATCCTACCTGTATGAGGTCGGGCATTGTCATGCATAAATATAGCATCCTCACCTAAATTGACCATAAATGGACCAACGTGATCATTGAGGATTTCTTCCACATATCTTACGCTAGTTAAAGAGCCGTTTTCTATGATCACCAGCTCTGTGCGACTTTCAGAAGAAATTCCGGCCCACACAAGTACAGACCCACCACCGTAGGCTACTTTTTCTTCGATGCATGCTTGCTTGAATCTTTCCCCTGGTCTTCGATACACTCTGTGTCTTCCATCGTGCTTGTAGAGCATAAATTTTGATTCGTCGGAGAACATAACTTTTGACCAATCTTCAATACTCCAATTTACGTGGCTCTGGGCATATCTTAGTCTTGAAATACGATGCCCACGCTCCAGTTTAGGGCCGTTTGCAGGTCTAAGGGGTTTTAAGTTAGATTCAGCAAGCCGACGTCTTACTGTCCATGCACTTGGGTTACTTCCTCCGAGGCGTCGAAACTGATTTGTGAGTTCAGTTCCTGTGAGAAAGCGATTTCGAAGCATGGTGTTCACCAAGTATCGGTCTTCTCGTGCTGTGGTACACCTGGTTCTGCCCGTTCCTGGTCTGCGTAGGTTAGAACCAGTTTCTTCGTAACGTCGGAGAACTCTTTGTACTGTTGACAGCGACACACCGACAGTCCTGGCTGTATCGCGCTGACTCCGGCCGGTTTCCAGCATTGTAAGTATTCTGGTGCATTCTTCAGGCGTAAGCGACATAATTTCAGCTTAAATAATGAATATAGAGCACTATCAACATGGTTTATGTACCCACATAAATGACAGATTACAAACAAAAGCAAAACCAAATGCTGTAATTTCGTAGTTCCATCTTCGAAAGTGGCCCTTTTTCAAATTTGATTTTTTTATGATATAACTTTACAATAACTAAGAAGTTTTAATACCTTCATTTAAGGAGTATTACATTGTCTATTAAATACAATTTATTGCATTAACCTAGCATTTTTAGTTTCCGAGATTTTTAGGATTCTTTAAGTGACCCGGATTCATTGCTCTCGAGTGTAGATTATGTGTATTTTTGTCATAAACAGAACAGTCGGTCGATTCTGTAAAAATATCAAAGTGTAACTTAGGTGAAGTGAGCGTGAAGTGAGCTGTCACTGTCACAAATCGACCGGCACGATGCTGGGGATTAACACTATTGATAGCTCACTTCACCTAAGTTTCACGGTGATATTTTTACAGAATCGACCGGCAGTACAATTGTTGAGAATACTTTATAGCAAAGGATCCGCGGAGGAACGACCTTCACCCATCTGTTTAATGGATGGAAAGTATTTTAAATCAAATTTAGTAAGTATATGTTAGAAAAAAAAAACCTAGTCAGGTTGAATAAAAATACAAAAATTACGTTTTTTTAAAACTATGCAAGATATACACCATTTGAAAGAGCTTTTCAAGGAAAACCTTTGCTGCTTACTCGACTTTTGCCAATTGTTAGTCAATACAGAGTTAATGACCTAAATAGGTGACTACTTTGGTGGCCAACCAAAGTTTAGGAATGTTCTTGGCGCCCAATAGCCATAAGTGATATATCAATGATTTGTTACTAAAACGAATTAATCGTTAAATGAATGAATGCAATTTTTGGAAAAACCTCAGTTTTGTATTTTTAATTAATCATTGTCTGGCTAGGATTTTTTAGCCAACTACTGGGGATATATTTTTTATCATACTAAATTTTTTGTGAAGGTCGATCCTCTGCAGATCTTTAACCATTATCTTAGTAGTAGCTACAGGGGGCTCAAAACAGCCGCTTTGGCAGAATCCTAATATGATATCTATATATTATGAATCTCTTTTCGTTTAGCGTTCTTTTTGACATTTGTTCTTTTTGCTCGGCTCCTTAGGGACGTAGCGTGATGTTAAATAGCCTAAAACCCTCCTCAAAAACTGGGTTATAAAATGCAAAAAGTTTTTTTTTTAATTCGACTGGTTGTTCCAGAGATTACCGCATTCAAACAAACGAACTCTTCAGCTTTTTTACTATCAGGTATCTGAGATAGTGGGAATAATAATAAAACTTTATCTACCAATCTAGTTTCTCAAAAATGTTTTATTTCTGACCAAAAATAGACGAGACCATTCATTCTTCATCTTCTGTATTTGGTGATTGGAATTAATTTGTGTAAATCTACGCACTTATTACAGTTTATCGTTTTCCTTTTAAGTCTAATTAAGTTATTATCCAATTAATTGATTTGAAAATTAGTAATCATTTAAATTACCTACCGTTATGAACAAATTAATGATTGTGTTCTGAATTTCAATCTAATTATAGGTTACAAAGCACAACTGACGGGGTCTAGGGCCGATGCCTGCCAGGGTCGAGGGAAACTCCACGGTTGGCTGTCAAATTAGTCACCACGGTTTGGTCTTGACAGGGTTGCTTATATCTTGCACAGTATTATGAGGAACAGGGTGTAAAGTTCACTCTTCCTCTGTAGAAAAGGGAAAATCCTCCGACAGATGGGTGTTGTGTCTGGTGGGCTACTACCCGACGATTGATGTCGGGACGTCTAAATGCTAAAGTTGGTTTTCTAACCCCGTAGACTAATTTGACATTTCAAATAATTGTTGTTTGTTTTTTCAATTTGGAGTTTGACATTTGAACCTGTCAAATTAGTCTACGGGAGTAAAAAACTAACTTTAGTGCAGGATTTTGCGTGACGTCAGTGAGATGCGTAATTCGCATGTAGCGATGTAGATGTCGCCACAATAGCATAAAGGGTCGTGCAGATCAGCGCGACGCGATGGCGCGACGCGATGGCGCGACGCTACTTGAACAATACAATTTCTAAGAAAACTTCATGGTATAACAATAACCGGTGTAGCGTCGCGCTAGTCTGCAGGAAGCTTAAAGGCTCTCCCACAGACACGACGCGACTCCGGTAGAATTATGTCTATGAAGTTTTAATTAAAGTTGTTTCACCAGAGTTGCGTCGCTCCTGTCTGTCAAAGCTGGAATCTGTAAACCTATTCCATGTTATGTAAGCAGTTGCTCTAGGTAATTATGATTGAAAAAATAGCAATAGTAATATTAATTTATTTTCAAACTTCAGTAAATGCCAATAAAAACTTACAGGTCAATGATACCAAGCGATTTGACAACATTAAGTGCTCATACACGAGCGGCACGTTGCCAACGGCAGAGGCAACTGCAGCCGTCGACACCCGTCGACAGCTACAGCTACAGTTGTAGACGCGTCGACGGCAGTGGCAACTGGAGCCGTGCTGCTCGCGTATTTGAGTACTTACGTGTTCAATTTCAAATACGCAAGCGGCACGTTGTCGACGGCTGCAGTTTTTATTGCCTATTGCATTTACTTCAATCATAATTACCTAACAAACTTAATTTTCTTTCTTTCTTTCTGGGCGAAGTGCCTTTCACACTTTATTTCTTTATGCAATAAACCAAATGCTGCTAATGTAGGCATACCTAAGTAATCAGAAAACTTACCTCTTTTAAAAACCTTTAATTAAAGTAATAGGTACTATTTACAAGTGGGTACAAACAACTTATAACTAATTATTTAATAAAAGTAGCAAAATTATATACTAACTTAACTAAAACTATTTACAAACTAAAATATAGCATCGAAAAATTCATCCGCATCGCTGTCGACTGGTAATGTACCCAAGAGACTGGCCGCATTGCCACGTTGTATGGCAATGCTTAGTCTTTAAAGAGTCCAAATTTTAATTAAGTTCAATTAATTAAAATCTAACTATAAATGATGGTTCCTCCATTACTAGTCATTATGCGCAGTAGGCTCTTCGCGGTCGGGTGCGCGCAGAGAAATGGAAAGTAATCATTACCATTATTATGTGCATATAATGTACTGTGAACAAAACAGTTTAGTTTTTTTCTTTGTTTTACAGTTTACGATGTCAAGAGTCTGGGAGCTTCAGGGAATTAGGTAAGCTCTAGGCGAGCATCGACCAAATCAGCACTTTCCATCACTCATCAGGTGGGTCAGTGACAGCTCGGCCCGAGTCAACTCAACCCGAATAATAATAGGATAGGGGACAAAAGCGTGTAAATTTATACAAATCAATAAAACTGAAGTGTTTGTTTGTAATGTCAAAATAACAGCAAAAGCTATACGGTACTCATAAGAGTTTTTTTTTGTCGGACTGTCTGTCTGTTTGTTCCGGCTATTATCCGAAACCGCTGGACCGATTTTGACGGGACTTTCACTGACAGATAGCTGATATTATAAGGAGTAACTTATAATAATTTTATTTAAAAAAATTATCTGTGTCCACGCGGGCGAAGCCGCGGGCAGCAACTAGTATTATCTCGTTTCTCATTGGACTAACCCGATGAGAAACAAAACTTATTATTGTTTTTTTTTTTTAGTTTTTGCAGAAATACATTTTTTAATATCATAGACATAGGCTCAAATGCAGACTTGATGCCGAAGACTTCACTACTAAACGCAAAAATTGGTAAATATATAACCACTCTATCGTTTTTCTTGACGGTACATTCTTAATGTGCTAAATGATATTTAATTGACCGTTATAGCTTAGTGCTTCGTTAGAGATAGTTAGGAAGTAAGTATAAATGATAAAATGGAAAAAGGCTTCACGGTTCGTTTAGCGAGAACCTGAGTAACTAATAGGCTTTCTTTGTGGGTCGATACCTAGCACTGAACAAACATTAATAATGATAGCCACAGATTCCTAGTCTAGTTCATGTGAGTTTTGTGTTAAGTAAGTAAGTGCGGATTTCAAACGCGTTCAAGAGCTGTCAGTGTACAATATTCTATAACAATTTTGACACTGACAGCTCTTGAACGTGTTTTAGAAATGCTGATCTCGTTCATTTCCGTTGGTGAAATCAACCCAAAATGCCGCGAAATACCCGTGTCAATTTAATTTTAAAATGAGGCAGTCGAACTTGGGCTTATTTCTGTCGCAGCATCATGCTGAGATTTTTGGCCTCGTGCTAGGTAGACCTCCTGCTACGCAGTCAGACCGGAGACATACAAGCTACGCACATAACTGACGCCTTATATCCAAATTTATGTTTGATTATCGTTTTCAAACTTCTGGCACAGTATAAATATGGACAGTACAGAAACTACGTAGTCAACGTTCGAAACGCCACACTCACACAGACGCGCTCATTGACGAGACCCTAAGCGATTGTCACGGTGCTGTCAGTTGCGGGTGTCGTGTCGAGACAAGAAGTCGCCGCGATCTTTTTAAAAATAGAGCGTAGGTAATTATTTCAACAAATAATGCTTCTTGCATACACACTCCTAAACGTTTTCAAACCAAGTACGTAAACGAAGGTTGTATAAACCAGCACATCGGTGTTCGTATTAACTGTGCTCAAGCAGGCGTGTCGACGGCGACCTCTAGCCACGATTTCACTTGGCCAAGTCGGATCATTATCTTTACTAATTAATGCTATGTTCAATCTAATTCTGTAACTGAGGTTAGTGTGGGTAGAAGAATGGATGTACGTTGGCCGAATCTGAACTGAATTGGGAGGATAGAACGTTTGCTAACAGACAAAGCGAGAAATATATAAACGTGAAGGGCATGAGTGCCCTGAAATAAGTAGGCAAACTTAAAACATGATCTTTTGTATACTGATGTTTTAAAAACAATAATTGAAGTGTTTTTTTTATTTTTTTAAACGTGTAAATCATGTTAACTGCTTCTTGGAACAAAAATAAGTGAGTAAAAAAAGCTGATGATGGTGGTGAGACACGAGCCATGCACTCACCCGAAGTCAGCCGAACGACGCGCTATAATTCACGAACGCAGAGTTTCGGTGCGGCCGAAGGTTCGGCAGATTTTCTGCCGAAACCGAAACTGATACCGAAACTAGATGATTTTGCCGAAACCAAAACCGCAACCGAACCTTCGGCCGGACGCTACATATTTTTCAAAACCAAAAATTATAATAACGCCTAAAAGGCTCCGATATCAGCATAATGCTGCGATATAAAAAAAAATATATACAGCGCTGGTATTCTGATAGGGCCCGCTGTGATGCCACGGACACACCCACGCACATAAATAAATCCAACTAAGGGTACCAAAATAAATAAAACTATAATTAATATTACGTGCTTCTCTCTAAAACATATAAAGCCTCTACAAAGCAAGGTGGTTGAAACAGTACGAACTACCATTCAGTTCGTTTTTGAGCGTTGACATGGACAAGAGAAGTCAAGTCAACAAGTATTTTTAAAACTGTTAGCAGTGAGTAGCGTTAAAAAGCCAGGGGTTCCGTACCTAAAGAGCTCTAAGTAGGTTTAATATTTACTTCTGATTTCGGGTACCTAATTTGTGGTCATGTCAGGCATACAGTTACTGTCTCTGATTAATACACTACACAGATTCTACTAATATTATAAACGTGAAATTTTGTCAGGATGGATGGATGTTTGTTAATTTTTCACGCAAAAACTACTGAACGGATTCGGATGAAATTTGGCACACTGATAGTTTATAACTTCGATTAACACATAGAATATTTTTATCCCGATATTCCCACGGGATCCAGACAAATGCGGGTGAAACCGCGGGGCGCTGCTAGTATTTAAAGATATAAGAAATCAACATGAATACTAACGTCAAGACTGAAAACAGAAGAAACTGATAAAGCTTTCATTATGAGATTAAACCCTTTAGGATTTTTGTGTATTGTTATTCAACAAAGGGGTTCCACAATCCCATCAACAGAACCCCAAACCCGCAGTCAAGTTAATTATCCAGTGGCAGCAAGGTTGCGAAACCACAGACAATGGTTGTCTATGGGACAAGCGCCCGTGTTACGACACACAACAATGGCGGATGATAATTTGTGTCTATGGTAATGTCCTTATTACATAAAGCATGGTAATCTTATGGTCGTGAATGGTAATTGTTATCAGTTTTGTTATTTTGTGTGGTAATTTAATGATTGTTATGTGACAATAATTTGGCCCCTCCGTGCCTCGGAAAGCACGTTAAGGTCTTACCAGAGCTAAGCGAGGAGGCGTAGTGAGGGATGTGTGTGAAACTAACCAATAAGATCACTTCACTGTCATTGACTTGAGCTAAGCTAGCGTTGTTATTGGTCAGTTTTCTTATAATCTCCTAATACGCCGTTACCGTTGGTCCCGCCTGTCATTCGTAAATTTTTGACAGTCGTTACGGGTGGTCCAAAGCCCAAAAGTCTGACAACCAGTCTTACCAAGGGGAATCGTGTTACCCAGTAAATGGTTTGTGTAGGTCAGATAGGCAGGCGCTCCATGTAAAATACTGGTATTCAGCTGCATCCGTTTGGACTGGAAGGCGACTCCAACATAGTTGGGAAAAGGATAGAATATGGGTCATTCAACTAAAATATGGCATAATGATTTACATCAGCGACACTTGGAGGAAACACGCCCGCCCTCTTTGCAGATCCTGACCTCCTGGTACCAGTATGGTAGGATTCAGACATTTCTGAGTCGCTCCATTTAAAATACTGGTAGGTATTCAGCTGCATCCAGTTGGACTGGAAGGCGACCCCAACACAGTTGGGAAAAGGGTAGGCAAATTAATTGATGTGAAAATAAGTTCTATACAGAACTGACATCAAGTAATCTAGTAATGACTTACGTGATGAAGAGGAAAAGCGTCCTTCAACATGAATAATGATGTAATGTAATAACAATCTGCGATTACCGACTGGTCTGCCAGGCGATCACGCACAGACTTAGGTGAAACTAAGTATATTAGCACTGATTTGAATTAGATCAATAATAATTAGGGTTAAGGGCGGTACCGTTCCTTGAAGAGGGTAATATCGAGACCTATTTCAGCAGAGGAAGATTTGAAATAATGTTGTAATTTCAAATGAGATTTTACAATGACATTATTTTGAATTGGCTTTAAAAAATCACAGAATTATGACATAATTATTTTAGCTTAACCGCATGATGACCTCACCTCTGCGTACCAAATCCTTACAAGGAGCAAGAGTTTAGATTTCTATACATTTGAAAAGTTTCCCCTAATAACAGAGCTTATTAAACAAACAATCATACACCATGGGAACAAATACGCACACATACACACATATCACACACACACATCACAGATACACAAACATACCAGAATGCCAATTCTCGTACTTAAAAAACGTTCAAATTCAAGTCGCAAACTGTCAAACTTGTTAAAATATGTTCGTAAAATTGATTGTATTTTTGACAGATTGCGAATGAGATGCGAATGCGAACGTTCTTAAAATTTACGGGAATTGCCCCTCAGATATACTATACAACACCTGCCGGTCGATTCTGTAAAAATATCACCGTGAAAGTTAGCTGAAGTGAGCGTGAAGTGAGCTGTCAATAGTGCTAATCCCTAGCATCCTGCCGGTCGATTTGTGACAATGACAGCTCACTTCACCTAAGTTTCACGTTGATATTTTTACAGAATCGACCAACTGATATCACCTCCCTAGTCTCCACTCTAGAGTTCGTACCCCGAGCCCCAAGATACAAACTGTCTTGTATGGAGTTCACTGGTTCACTGGGTTAAGCTACTCGTCACAAGTTCACAACTTGGTGTTAACCTGTAAACCTGCTTACCGTATTACCTGGACAACAAACTATTTTTTATTTCATAACAACATCGTCTGCCAAACTCCCCTAATGTAAAGCTACACAATGACCATAAAGTCATATAAAAAGAAAACTTTCGTTTTTCTAAATCGCTTAAGAATGAAAAGTTCATGCGTACAGCATTATGTTGTTTACGTCACCCTACTATTAGGCTGGCTGTCCACTATACTATAAGTAATACAATCATTAAAATAATGTGCTCAAGCTTTGTGAGGCTTCAGAAACCGCGATTTGTTTAAAAACGGCGAATTGCTTATGGTTTTATTTGTGGTAACATGTGTGACATAATGACATGTGGTCAGTTCGGTCATACGTTATCAAAGATGAATTCATAAAAGGCTTATGCCAACTATCATTTTCTAAATGAAGGAAAGGTTAGACAACAAGACCACAAACTTCTCGCACTTTTTAGCTTTCACTGCTGCATTATTACTATAGGATTTCTAAACAAAATTCCCCTTTTATCTTACACTAGCTATGCCCCGCGGTTTCACCCGCATATGAGTTGATCCCGTAGGAATATCGGGATAAAAAGTATCCTATGTCCTAACCCAGGTCATGGTCTACGCATGTGCCAAATTTCATTTAAATCCGCTCAGCCGTTTTAACGTGAGAGCGTAACAAACAAACATACTTTTTTTTTTTTTTTCTCTTTTTAATATTGTGATAGAAAATAATTTTGCATTTTAAAGGAATCAAAATTTTTATGGAAACAACCCAATTGTTCTTAAAAATAAAGACGATCTTTAATCATCTTCTGTAGTTTAGTCATGACTGCATTGATTGTTATTCAAAATCCTTACAACTATTTCGAAACTTTTAATTTAAAAGATCCTCCCTCTCTAAGGCCCCACACTTAATGCCGATGCCTAATAACGGCCATAACTGTAGGCTCTCTCGGTTATTTGCTCTGTCACAGACTACACTAGCTATTACGTATTACTGACCGTGGACAGCCCTGAGAGGAGTCTGTGACATAATTACGCTTTACAGTTTGCAGATACATAGTTGCCTTATCATCTATGTTGTCCTAGTAGGATGCGTAGTTAGTTTTTTTACTTTTTATAGGTTTATTCGCTTGAGACCAAACTTGCGGGATTTTACCAGGATATCTGATAAAACGGTATCCGGGATAACTGAGGTATATATATATATTTTTTTTTTGTATCCATCACAAACTGTCAGAAGACATTTTTAAACCACAGATAAAATATTTTTTGGCCAAATCTGCTCTAAATATTTGAAAGTATTTTCACATTCGCTCGAATACTTAATTTTCTGTCGTGTTAAAAATAAACGCTTATTGTATAATCTTGAGGAATAATAATATATTATGATCTTTTCCTAGCGGCTTTAATCGAAGGAGTATGCAATTAATATTTTTTCCTCGAACATAAATTTGACAGCCAGATTACCTGTTGCCATTAAGTGCAGGAAGTGTGGCAACGTAGTGGAAATACGTTTGTTTACCTAGGAAACATGGCTTCATTCATACAATCTTAGTCTACATCCTCAGACCTTAGCACTAATATGCGAATATCCTTCTGACTGCAGTTGAACGAACCATGACTACTTGTTTAAACTTTATTTTTAATTTTAATCTGTACTGTCTGAAATACCGTGATTTTAAACGTGAGGTGATTATGTGTCATTCAACTAAAACATGGTCACGCCGATTATAGTACATCAGCGCCACCTGGAAAAAACACGACTTCTTTGCAGATCCTGCCATCCTGGTACTAGTAAGGTTGGATTCAGAGATTTCTGCGCTTTGTTGATGGTTGGTTAGATTTATGAAAAGTTTGTAAAATCCTAGGTATGTATATATGATGACTCCGGGCATGAAAACGATCAGCAACTTATTTTATGCACACGTCACGACCACGCCATGTTTTAAGAAATATTATTCACATTATATTAATGATGGCAGTACATTTAAGAAGTCGAAAAAAATAAATGTACTGTAAGTTTATAAAAACACCTTAATATTGTTCTTTTAGTGTGGTGTGAAGTGAACCGACTTTAATTCATAGATTTTATCGTTCTACGGTTCATTCTGCGTTTCGTGTTTTGACGTATTTGCAAGCCAATTAAAACTTAAAGCCATCGATTTACAGAACGTATCATGGATTCTAGAGCTCTATCTTGAATCTGTATAAAAAATAATTTGAAGAAAAAGGCATTCTATTTTTGAAATGTTCAAGATTCCATTCTTGGCGGCAAGGATGCCTTTAAAGAATATTTTTATCTGTGGCCAAAGATAATTCCGATTCAGAGCTACACCGCCATAGCTCGCTAGTTTTAAAATTTAAATGTTCGGTCTTTATAAAACTTTTTTTAGGTTTATACAGGGTGCTAAGGGAATTCCATAATTGACTCTTTATTCGATTCTAAAGTGCTTCTTTAGAATCGAATAAAGAGTCAATCAATCAAGTAATTATTCTCATATTCTGACAGAATAAATTATTCCGGCTTTCCAGAAAAACTCACATAATGTACAAAAGGCGCGTTGTCAGATCTGATCAAGATGAAAAAATATAAATAAAATGAATACCTGTATGGACATCCTACCTTTGAAAAAATAGGATGTCGACATGCGAACGAGAGAATGAGAACTAGACATAACTTAAGTTTATTTGATAAAAGTTCGACCAGCTATCTTACTCATCGACGTTACATTTAAAGACATCCTGTATAAGAGAGTATATCAGATACGTACATCGCTCCGCCCATCCACCTGTTGCAATTATTAATTTCTTTGCCAATTATATACTTATATGCTTTATTTATTTATTTTATGCTCAGAGCACAAACAGAGCTTCTTAGCAAAACGCATATATTGGCAATTGGCTGGGAAACTGATAATTATCTCACCACTTATTCTTTTTATCTCGTAGCTGCCAAGTCTATATGCCATGCCGTGGTTAAGATAGTCAGCAAGGTGGCAGCAGAGCTGACTGAATAGGGTGCGCCTGACGTACATTTAGGAGTGAAGGGGCATTGTATTGCGCCCCTACTACCACCACCAGCACGCTTAGCGTCACAATCTCTATGGATTTTGTCAACGGGAGAATAGACAAAATGACAGATTTTGATTGTTTATCTGTCAATTTGTCTATTCTTCCGTCGACAAACCCCGTTTCTATTCAGACGTAGCAAATTACGTGTCTGACTGTCACTGCCAATCAAAGGGCCGAATAATACCTGTAGGCGATAATGGTGGAGTTTTCTTTTCAGGGTTTTATTTTTTTGGGTGGGAAGTTATCAAATAACTTCTCCCGCTCGGTGCGGAGCAGGAGGGCGTGTCAGACTCTTACTGACTAAAACCCACCCGTGTTCCTTCAGTTGCCTGTACGTTGCCAGGGACCATGGTATCCCTTTCGGACTTTCCTGCGATTTCAGGGTTAATATTAATACCACTGACTCCGCATTAGATCAGATATCTAGATATGCAAGAATGTCTAATGTAGAAAAAAAATCTATGAACAACGGGTCGTAAATAGCAAGTAACTATAGTTATGGATTATAGCTATACCAAGTAGGTGCAAACGTCCGAACGATTTTTTTGTTATGTTCCCTTGAAGTATGATAACAAGTATCAGAAATATTACATCAAAACTTACTCCGAAATGAAAAACTTCAATGAACACGTAACGGGACCACATAACATCGTCGCAAGCTTTACTTTTTTATAAATTTAAACGCACACCCCTGTTACTTGGTGACGCCTGGACGTGACAACTCCATGTCTACCAACTTAATTCGTCTTTCAAAAACTCATCCATGACCCTTATTCCTTGTCTCCAAAGACGGGAATAGTTTGGCACATCTGAAAAAAGATCTTGGTCAACTAAGATATCACCAACTTTATTTGTGCCAACGATCAAATTTTTATACCAGAAGGTATAAGGTTGAAAATCGTATGAAAGCGCAGTAGTGTGATGTTTGCTAGTAAGGGCGTTCATACACGCGTGATTGAGATCGTCTAGCGATAGGTTTGAGAATGTCATTGTTCTTAGGGCTATCAACTTTTTGTATGGAGTTGGAAGGCGAATAAAAATTACTGTGATATATCGTTGTTCTTAGAATCACCACCACCATATGGCTAAAGGTAAAGAATAGGCACCGCTATTTGTTGTAGATGAATGTTCAGCACGTACTAGGGGGCCAGCGCGAAGCGAAGCCAAGCGAAATCCGTAGTTTCGGCCGTCGCCGTCGTTCTCCATCTCACTTACACACATACCGTAAGTCAGAAGGAGAACGAAGCGCCCGTAACGATGGCCGGAACTACGGATTTCGCTTAGGGAGTAGGCCCCCAGGTTGCGAGTTGCAATGCTTGATACCGGTCGATATGAACACATAGGCCCTTACCTCATTGGTCGGTAAGCAACAGTGCAGTATAGTAGTATACCGAAACGATACCGCATTGCTTTCATTTACGGAATTGACGTTATGTTTTCGGCATAATTTATGCAGTACCGCTTAAAGATGTTGTGGCGTGTTATATTTTTATCTCCGTTTACGAAAAAAACGAAACCGCTACCTATTTAATTGACAACATCCGTAAATTGAAAAAGATATGCTATATTTTCAATTAAAACACGTGACGTGTCTCTGTAAACACCGCGCAGGCGCTGGATGTTTCTACCAAGACGCGGTAAGCCGAAACGATCTCGCCCCGCTCCCGAACATACCGAGCCAATCAGGAAACGCTCATTGAAATATTAGGCGCTCGGCGAGCTTTCGGTTCCGGCAACCGAATTGCGTAATACACGATCAATCACAATCTGAAACATTTTGAAATAGATTGCTAATCCATTGCTTCATAAGTTCGAAAAAAAATCTGCTCAGTGACTTAAATAACGCAATGAATGTTGTTCAACTGTCAAAATGAAACAGATTAGTCTTAATCATTTACGAAAAAGTTTTACGCAATTAGATGGCGGGTATACCGAGCATGCTGATCCCGCACCGGTGACGCACCGACCGGTGAGGAAAAGGGCCTTATAAGGGATTAAGGGTTAAATTGAAACATACTAGTGATTTAATAAAGGTTTGAAACTTGAAGTGCTATTCTGTAAAAATCTCATCGTGATAACTTAGGTGAAGTGAGCTGCCAATAGTGTAAATCGGTGGAATGATAGCTCACTTCACCTAAGTTATCACGGTGAGATTTTTACAGAATAGCACTACTGGTAATCAAATTCTATCTGTAGGTAAATACGCCCAGTGGATGGACAGTGTCTGCTACATGTGGACAGTTTTAGTAATTTATTACCATTTATTTTGGTAATTTTCCTGTATCAATTTTTTTTTATGAGACCTTTTACCAGCCTTAGATATTTATGCGACAAAAAATATTGTTTACTTCCAATTTTCTGACAAAAACGCTATCCTAATACATTGTTTATTGTTATGCACCGATGACATCTACTCTAAAGGGGAGTTAGATAACCATTGTGTTCATACTTGACTGGCAGCCTGCAATTAATTTAAGTTTCATAAAGCACTTTACAACTTTCTTTTTAATTCGGACACATAAAGATAAACTTGATGAGCCTAAAGTGAGCAGAGACAGATACTCCTCAGATTAATATTGTTACTGTGATTTGTTGATATTTCATCAACTTGTCTTCTTTGGTGTCTGTGATACAATGATTTTTCATTAGTACAGGCACTAACGGTACACTTTTTTCGGTAATGCTAATTTTTTACTCGAATATTTGTTTTTATGAACATTACATTTAAAAAAAAGCTTTATTAGAAAATACGAAATAGCGAGCGAAAATGATAGCAATTTTAAGCACTTTCCTTTCCCACAATGCAGGAAAATTCGAATTGTAATTTTCATTCAAAATTTTGGCAAAACTTAGTATGAAAAATAACAAGGTCCAAGTACTTTAAAGTGGTTAATATTTTCATTCCTTAACTGTACATGTATTTCTAACTATATCACAAAAGTATGTTCCTTATTTTAAATATTTTTTATGTAACCTGTATTAATAAATATGTTTCAGTATTTTTATTTTATTTATAAAAACTTCATAAAATTTCGTTTTCTTTCCTAACCATTCGTTGACTCGGTGCAGTCAGCCCTAGTTCTAAGAAAGGGAACGTCAGCCATTGGCTCGCTGGTCACGTGCCCACGAGAGTTAATGAGAAAAGACGGATGCCACCACACTGATTACTGACGCGTTTGATCTGCCGTCAACTCTTGGAAGTATGGAGTAAGGAGAAAAGAACGTCGTGTGTGTTTTGATTGAGGAATTGTTTCATAATTAATTATAACTGCTTTATTGTCTAGACAGTCGATACGCTATTGTTTTGCCTAAGGTGAGCAGAGACAGATAATCCTCAGATTAATATTGACACATTACCATTATCATGGAAATGTTTTTATTTTTATTCTGTTCCCTTAGTAACTTCTTTTGTTCGCTTTGAAAATAAAGAAGAACAATCTTTATTTTCAAAGCATTGAATGCAGCTGTCTCTGATGAGTAGTGATGAGACTGGACAACTCAACTCAACTTTTTTTTTGTATAAAAAGATTTTTTTTTTTTTTTTTTTCATTTTTATGTTAGGGATAGCTTCCAGTCTAACCGGATGCAGCTGTATACCAGTATTTTACATGGAGCGACTGCTTATCTGACCTCCGCAACTCAGTTACCTACTGGGTAATACGAAAATTATTAAACAATATTATTCTCAAAAACAATTAAAATCTTTATCAAAGAGCCAAATTAAATTCATCAAAGACGAACACACCGAGTTAATAATATGTATGACGCTTAACATAATACAGTCGTCAATATGGATGTTTCCTGCAGCATAATGTTTTTATAATAAAACAATAAAAACACCGATTTATATTGATTCAAAGCACGAACAATCTAACTCAGAGACAATGTTACAATATGTCATTTGTTAATTTATAATCGTCTGTGTTGTAGCCGCCTCAGGCCAAATAAAAAACCAAGACAGAGTGCTGCGAACAATACAGTGAAGCATGCCAAAACTACACCTCCGGCAATTTACATTTCGCCTTAGGCATTCTGCAAACGCGAGGGAGAGGCAGGAGTCGCGCCCTCGCGCCCCTAGTCGCCGCAGGAGACGCCCCGGGTGTCGGTAGTCGCGAGCCGACTTCCGGCCACCGTAGGCGCGGGCTTGCGGACGGTGAGCAATGGGTAGCTCGCCGTCCGATAGGGACCAGCAGTGCTATTCTGTAACCATCTCACCGTGAAAACTTAGGTGAAGTGAGCGTGGAGTGAGCTGTCATTCCACAGGGATGACACTATTGACAGCTCACTTCACCCAAGTTTTCACGGTGAGATGTTTACAGAATCGCATGGCAGGCCCGGGTCGACGGCGCGTTGTGTTCCACGCGCGCCTCAAAGAGATGTCAGCACCAACTGACGGGGTCCGGAAGGGCCAATGTTGCGGGTTTGTCCGAAAGGGATATCGCGACCCCGGCACACAGGCAACGGAAGGAACACGGGTGGGTCTTAGTCAGTAAAAGTCTGACACGCCCTCCCGCTCCGCCCAGAGCGGGAGAAGTTATTTGATGATTTCCCACCCTCAAAAAAAAAAAAGGCATTCTGCATAACCGCCAGCGTTTGTAAACGGACGGCGCCGTTTGTAAAATTACGAATCATACAATCTGCCTGCGACACATACACGCTCTCACACATACATTTACAACTATTTACAATCAAAGTACACCTCATTAAATGCACACATGTTTGCAAGCGTGGCGATTATGGCAAACCATTTGGGGGAGGCCTATGTCCAGCAGTGGACGTCTTTCGGCCGAAATGATGATATGATGACACTTTTGACAGGTATCCGGACCTGACGTCTCAGTGCTGCCACCTAGCGAACGTCATTAGAGAAAACGCTCATTCGCTCAAAAGCCACTACCCAAAATACAGACATTTTGCCAAACATCCGAATTCCCACCTACCAGGCTCTCATAGAGATACAAGGTATGTATTCCGCATGCACACAATTGTCTCTCAAACAATCGACGAACGCCTAACTGCGCATGCTTAGACTCTGTTGTTAATGATTAATCATGGTTGGTAAGTCATTGATTTACAAGTTATATGACATTGTTGGGTGAGAATGGTCAGACAAAGGGATTTGAATAAGGAATTGTGGTTTTTAGATAATAATATTGACCAAGGAGTATAGATTCGTTCCAGCCAGAAATCTGGATTTGTGCCCGGTTGGTGGCAACAGGCTCGCCCCCTATTACATGGCAGTTCAGAACATAACTGACGAAATGTAGGTTTACCTGTACAACCATAGGTACATAGGTGCCCTTAGGGGAAAACAGGCCTGATGTTATAATATGAATTTACGAACAATTTTGCCAAAGATCCGAATCCGATGTTTATACACCCCATTGCGTTGAAATTTTTCGTCAGTTATTAAAAAAGAAATTTGCTGTTCCATACATTTTGACCGCGTAGGTATTGCACTTTTCCATGAAACAGCTGTTTTTTTTATTATTAACCGACGAAAAATTTTAATCCCCCCTTCAGAATCATGTACTGAATCCATGGTTACAGTTTTCGCGTCGATGTCCCTGCCACCTTGTATAGTAAATTTTCTGAGCATCGAAATTAATCAATTGTTTTCTATGTATTTGGTATTTTGAGAGCACATTTTTTGTTTGAGATGGAATCGTACCTACACTACGAACAGTGAATCATAAATCAGTCTCTTTCACGTTTTCCTAAGTACACTGCCAATAAGATACCAAGATCCAAGATATAAACAATGTTTTTAAAGATAACATACAAATAAAACAAACAATTGCAATACGATAACGTGTACCGATAACGAAACGTAAAATATAGGAACACGATACCCAAATACTAATATTACCATAGTACAACGTACCTAACGGTCGGATACCGATACCGGGGTCGTGGGTTCAATTCCCAGGATGTGCAGTTAAAATTCTGAGTCCAGTAATACCGTACAAAATGAATAATAGTTAAGTGAAGTCATTTAGATAGTTATCGTAACTATGTAAATTGTAATTTGATTTGACCGATTACCGTAACCCTCCCTGGGTTATGATATTGCGATAGTCTGGACCATGGCTTGGTTCTCGACAAGGAAAATCCTGGCACTATAATCCTCTAAAAAGTTATAAAAAAAACACATTTCAAACATGACGACTCGTAAGGGCCACAGCAGATTAGCTACTTTTAGCATCGGCTATTGGCGATTTTGCGATTGTATAGATCGAGCATTTAGCTTTTAAAAAGCGGCTAAATCGCCGATCGCCGATCGCCGATGCTAAAAGTAGCTAGTCTGCTGTGGCTGTAAATTACGTATTTCTTGTGTTTAACATGGGTTTATTTACAACAAGCGTCTCTCCGCGTCTTCGACGGCGTGAAATTTGTTTCAAACTTTTCACACAAAATATATCATATGACACTCGGGAATACTGTAGCTTCCCATTAGTGAAAGAATTTTCAGAATCGGAGCAGTAGTTCCGAAGATTACCCCCTACATACAAACTAACAAATGTTACCTCTTTAAAATATCATTATAGAATGAATAAATGAATTAAATGCACCGATCCCAGCGTGGTTTAACCAGACTCGATAAATCGAATGAATCTCGAGATTTGCACTAGCCCCTGGAGCTTCATGTTGCATTGGGCTACAGAAGCCATTGCGTAGGAGTAGACCGGGTGGCGCGGTAATGGTAAGGAAGAAGTAGCCTTAGGATATGGAAGGATTTGCGAGCCATACCGGATATGCATCCTTCAGTAGGCAATCGAGTAGTGGAAAGACGGGTGATATGTATTTATGGATGGGCATCTTTTAACGACGTCGCCGCCAGATTGGTTCATGTCCAGGTTCACTGTTGCATCTTTTGGCGGGGTTAACTGCTTTCTCAACTATTTTCTATGTCACTGCTATGCTGTATTACACGTTGTTGTTTCCAATATCTTCGTTTGGCTACTATCTGTTTCAGGTTTCTTGTAAATCTCGCTAGAAACCTCTTTAAAATATTACTGTCTTTATTAACGTTGCTTTAAAGTTAAGCAATGTTTGCTTAACCATACATTTTTTGACGTATAAACGTCTCTTAATTTTAGGGCAACGTTTGTAAATAAAAGGGACCAACTTCTACCCCACGTCACTTAAGGATAGAATTAAGAAAAAACCTTTCTTAGCACACAATTATTCGTTTCAATGGCGGAAAGGTAATCTTCCAAATGTAATGTAAAGAAAAGATAGAAAGAAAGAAAATACGTTTATTCGCGGAATGTCTCTATCTTCAGTGCTTTAGTTTGTGCCACAGAATAGTACAGAAAGTGTACTCCGCATTTTAAGTATGAAGCTAGTTAGATGCGGCGGAAGGGCTCGTCTTGTCGGGCCAATTCAGTGAGTGTAACGTAGTCAGAATATATAGAGTTACGCGATAGAAAAAGAGGCAACTTCTAGGTGAATATAACTGTAGGTTATTAGCGCTGTACGACCAGAATTGTACTGAATTGTTCGTAGCAAGAGTCGCTTTTTATTTTGAATGATTTTGCGTAGTGAAACTTCTTTACTAATATGTCTGTGGGTTGTCTATTAATTAATTAGCCAATCAGAGTGTACTAAGTATCTTCTGCTGCATTCGCAGACATATTTAACGGTCAAAGTAATGTTATTCCATCCTATTCAACGACTGACTGGCAGCTAAGACCAACTTAACCCTAAACAACAATCGCTCAATAATTACGAACTGCATGCATGCAATATATGCACACGGCATCCTCAAATAGCCTTAATTGCTACTGTATTCCGAGGCCTATTGAATCAGGCCTTGGGCCAACCTTCCGGGCGCGTGGGAGACCAGGCCTATTAACTGTAGGCCATATATGGCACCATATGGACGAGGTTACGGCCTCAGATGCACGGATCTTTGAGCGGCTTCGTAATTGTGGGCCGCAATAAATTAAAAATAAGTGGGTAGCTTGATTCATGTAGTATTGTTCATGTGATGTGAGCATTTTAATAGAAGTTCGCTTAATGATTAATTTAGAAGTTATTATGGGGGTGTAATTGGATAGTGTTTTATGAAGGCTTGTTTTGATACCGTATAAGAATTTTAGAAATACAACAGGCAATTCGTTTGGCGGCGCACTACAGCCGATCTATACTCCATTTGAAATAAGTTATTTAACTAAACCTTTTTACAGTCCATTCAACCGATTTTGACTTCTATTGCGTTGATGGCATGAAAAGTGGCAGCTGCAGTAAACAGTTGATATTGTAACCACTTTTTTGCTTTTAATGCCATCCATATGCCTACGGTATTAAAGTCAGAATCGGTTGAACTGACTGTAAAAGAGTTTTGTTTAAATGACTAATACATAAACTCACGCCTTCTTCCCATGGAGATAAGCAGAAACTACAGAACGCCAGTTGCTACGATCCTTACATGCTCTTTTTGCCTCGTTTACATTAATGCATCTGGCGACTTACTGACTAAAACCCACCCGTGTTCCTTCAGTTGCCTGTACGTTGCCAGGGGCCACGGTATCCCTTTCGGACTTTCCCGCTTTCCGAGGCAGGCACGATCTTTCCCACAATAACACACCCTATATATAATGACTAACCCCACAACGAAACACACCTACACAATCAGACACCCAGTCTACCAGCTCAGTATGCACATATCGGGCGAGGCCGCGACCTGTCGCTTGCGTCGCTAATGGGACGTTGCTCCTAGCCTTTGCGCGGGCGCAGGGTTAGGTGAAACGAAGTTCAGGTGATATTTTTGGGTTTGAATATTATGAACACACATAGGCAGAGCTCAGACCAAATAAAAAACCAAGACAGAGCGCTGTCAACAGTGAATAGAAGCCGGTTTCGTAAACATGTGTGCAGTTTGCGTGGTGTAGTTTGATTGTAAATGGTTGTAAATGTGTGCGTGTGAGCGTGTATGCACAAAGCGGGGGTGTAGTTTTGGCATTGTTCACTGTATTGTTTGCAGCGCTCTGTCTTGGTTTTCATTTGGTCTGTGAGACAGAGCTAAAAATCTAAATGCTAAGAATGGTTAGTGCCTATCTGTTGATTAAAAATAATTTAGTTTTTAAAGTATTTATGTGCTTATTCACGGTTTTTTCTGGAACATTCAGTCAGTTGCCGTCAGAGATGTTGTGACAAGTTTTGATTTCTGCCGCATCCAATAGAAGATAAACTGACAGCAATTAATCAAGATTTTTAAAGGAATTCAGAACACACGCTCCATGAGGAACCCGAAAGTTACAAATCTTGATGAAAAAGGTCGAGTTTTTATACGAAACTTAGTAAGAGGCTTGGCTGCAAATCAAAGCTTAGAACTTAAAAATAGAATTAGTCATTTCATTTAATACCTAGTGTAAATAGCAAAGTCACTTTTCGCGTTTGTCTGTATGTCCGCGTTGTTCTTCTAAACCACGCAACAGATTTTGATGAGGTTTTCACCATCGTTTAGAGAATTTATTCCGGAAGGTTTATGTGTATAAAACATTACTATTAACCTTACATATTATAATAAATAAATTATGTTGTGCCAAGTCGTAAAAAAAGTGTGAAGCAGCATTTATAATAGCGACCACACCGGTCGCTAGAATACCTAAATATCAAAATTAGAATATCATAATCAGCCTATAATGTTCCCACTGCCAGGGGACACAGGCCTCCTCTTTGTGAGAGGGAGTGGGCCGTAATCCACCACGCGGGCCCAGTGCGGGTTGGTAGATGACAGATATCTTGGAAAATTCTGTTCTAGGACATGCCGGTTTCCTCACGATGTTTTTCTTCACCGTTTTGAGAGCAGTGGTGATGAAACTATTTACACAAAATAAAGCGCCTGTCAGGGTACAAACCGACGACGACTAGTTCGTAAGTCGCGGTCATTACCATTACCTACTGCTAAGTAGATTGCGTGGGAGCAGTAACAGCATCCTGAATGTAATATCCAATAAGTTGGAAACCCCACTGGTGTGGAGCCTCACCCAGAGGACTAAGTCTCTCTTAGTTATTAGGTACTAACATAGTTTTTAAGTTCATACTAACAATATAAATGTAAATGTAATGGATCATTGGTTGTCTGAATAAATAAATAATTATATTATTATTAGGCCACCATCGCTCTTAAAATAAGAATATAATTGATTGCAATTTGCAATTAACACAATGTTAAATCAACATGGGTGTATATTATTACATGCTTATTTAATTTGTGCGTAAAAAACCTCTCTGTCATAATATTGACTGACTCTTCAAAATTCAATTGATCATAACATTTGACCTCCAACGATTATTAAAACATGTATATTTAGTAATTGAACTCATTCAATTAAATGGTACACTTGTTCTTGTTATGATTTCCGTGTAATCAGAGATTCAAGTTTTAATTGAATTGGAAAAAAATGGTAATTTAATTATTCTAGTTTCGGTATATTTTTGTGTTTTTGCATCAAGATGTATTTTTTGGATCTTTTGTTCTGAGATGTCCGTGTTTTTTTGTGATCTAACTAGGTTTTTCCCGCAGATTCGTTCGCGTGTTAGTCGGAAATTATCCCACGAAAACATACCACTGGGATAAAAAGTATCTTAGGTGTTAATTCAGGTTATAAACTATCTGTCTGCCTCATCCAAATCCTATGAATAGCATAACATAATTTTTTATTGCTTTCGTACGGACAGACATTCATTCATACCTATACTCACGCCTTTTGACCATGAGGGTATGCAAAATCACTTTAGGGGTTTTCATGTTAGATTTTTTCAAATTATTTATGACTACGCCCCGCGGTTTCACCCGCATACTGCCTAAATCTCGATCTCTTGGGAACATCGGGAGAAAAAGTATTGTATGTCTTAACCCAGGTCATGGTCTATTCATATGCCATCCAAATCCGTTTAGCCGTTTTAGCGTGAAAACGTAACAATATTAAGAGATCTTTCCTGAAAATCGTATTCAATGTTCATATTAAAATCATCAAAATTATATAATAACCAAAAACAAATCATCATCTGATGCCGGAATGCTTACGTCACGCATCTCCGAACGTTTCCGATCATTGCCGAACAGACAGACATACCGACTATTGTCAATTGTCCATTGTTATATTCAGTAGGTCATTGATTTGGTCGAACTTAATTTTAGGGTACGTTATGAGTATTTGTTTTTAAATAGTTGGTAAGGGTGCCGTAAAAAGGCTAATCTAGGTACAATTTTGTACAAAAAAAAACTGAGGCAAATAAGGAACAAAATATAGGGCGAAACAGGACTATCAAATGTGGGCGAACTTTGTGAAGTGAATGCGAAACAAATCACAATTTCACTGTGTCTTTGAGGGTGGGTTTTGTAGTGAGTCTATTCGTCATGTCGGTTTTTTTATAAAATTCAGAAGGTAACCCTGCATTATTACCGAAACGTCCACTAATTACAGAGGAAATGAGAGTCTTGCCACATTCAATAAAGGTAGTTAATTGACTCAGACGTGACGTTAACTGGGGTTATCAGGCGGTGTGGCTCACAGTGCGATCGGCGCTTGACGTGGCATCACGTCGTGTCCGGGTTCGCAACAAGTCAATCGTCATACTGAGGATGCCAAGTTGAGAGGTGAAGCACGTGTCGATTTCTTACATGGTTCTTTATGACTCTTTAAGAACAGTTAAGCAGATTAGGTTACTAAATATGCGTCGTCTATTGTATTTAACATTCAATAAACACAGTCTTGAACATTTTAAATGGATAAATATTCGCAAAGCAAACTTATTTTCTATACAAAATCCAAAATTACTCACCATCATAAGAATCCGGAATATACAGGGGCTTTCCGACCAGCTTCCCCTTTTTCCCCGACAGAGGGACCGCCTCCACCCTCCTGTGGGCCTCCAACACTCTATACAGAAGCACTGGCCTATCCTCCCCCTCAAACTTCACCACACGAGGCAACGAGAACTTATCCACGAAATCTTTCAACGTCATCACTTCACTTGTATCGTCTTCGGGTTCCACGGAGCCATTTCGGCGCCCTAGTAAAAAATTGTCCGCCCATTCTGGAGCGTTAGGTCTTCGCTCAAGGAAGTCAGGTCTACGTTCACTACTACGAGGTTTGTATCTAGGAGGACGGTCTCGTCTTACTAAAGCTTCATTGGCTTCTGCGAGCCATCGTGTGACTAGTCTTTCGCGTTCTACATCTAAGTATCTTGGTTTAGAAGCATCGCAAGCGAAGCGAGCTGCGTCGAAGCAGTATTGAGGGGGTGGGGGTCGAATCCGAGGGGGGAAGAAGCGGGGCGGGACGTATGGGGGGTGGGGCGCGTAGGCCGGCGGCGTCCTCGGCCCGGAGCCCTCGACTGACGCCGTTCTGAACATGTTGTCAGGCCATTGATGATGCTCCCGCCACCTGGAAACAAAAGATACATTGTTTAAAGTCAAAGTCAAATCATTTTTTTGAAATAGGCCCTTGTAAAGCACATATGAACGTCAAAATTTACAAAAAAATTGAATTGATTCTAGTCGCCCCTTCCAAAAGATAGTTTTCGTATGGAGAAGAATGGGCAAGAAACTCCACTGTTACTGTTTTTAAATGTTTTACAATATTTTGTATAGGTACATTAGTTACGTAATTGTAAGTGAAGACGATGCCCCTAGAATAAAATTACTATATCACAATAGGTAAAAGAATTAAAAATGAAGCAACCACAGATAAATTAATTATGTGACACGTACATGGTGCTCACATATATTATACGAGTACATATATATAGAGTTAGATTGTAAATTACAAGAAAAGTCTGAACAAACAGTCGAGGATATGATATTTTTTTATAAATTCGATTAACGTATCGATGAGACTCAAAGCTAGTGTTGATCAATTGATAAGTGAGGCATCTCAAACAAAACAAGCATTTCCAATATAGGGACTTATACGAGAACAGCTAATCTGCTAAACAAGCACATATGCCTCTATGAAGGCTGTATGGTAAGTTGTTATAATTACCACGCTTGGTAATATCACTGATCTCAATCACATGTAAGTACCATCAAAGAAGTTCATATCCAACCAGTTTGAAAACAAAATCCCGTGAAAACTATGACCACATCTGTTACCGGCCCGGTTCTATAGCCGGCGAGAGCTGCAAGCAAGAATAGTCCTTACGGTGGTTAGTTATGAACTTATTTTATAGTACGTTGTTTCCCATAAACAAGAATGTATGTCTGCTCATTTTCTTGCAACGACATTCCCACCAAATTAGACTATAGCATGGTATAATAATATACTTCGCCAGGTATAGCATTCCGAGACACAGTGGTCACGTGGGTGACACAAGTCTACGTCATCACATCTGTGTTACCAGAAGTTTGTAATAATAACTCCCCAACCAACTTTACTACCTGTGTGAATCCGATAAAACAATGAGGTTTTAATTAAAATTACGTTGGTTTATGTTAAAATTGAATTGTTTTTTTTTTTAAACCGACTAAAAATTTCAACGCTAGGGGCTCAGAATCATGTACTGAATCCATGATAACCGGCTTCGCGTCGATGTCCCTACCACCCTGTATACAAATATTGCTCGTTGAATAATATAGGAAACCAACAAAGCGACAATTCCAAACTACACAAACACAATATTCATTAACAAAGTTTATTAACCCAAACCACATCTATCTTCATTAGCCCAAGGGAATCGGAATTAGCTCAAAAGTACGTGGAATTACCTCAGCCGTATGTGAACTTACGACCCGATACACTAACGAGGCATTTATTACATTTCCATAAATATTAATGAAATGTCCATGTTAGTAGCCATTTTACAACTATTACGTCATCGAATGCTGGTTATAGAACCATAAAATCAAATCATTTGTATGAGAACAAATTTGTAAATATCGAAATAGTTGTGAGATTTTTATTGAAATTTTGTTGATCAATGCAATATTTTACGATGTTTAAACAAAGTAGTATTTTGGTACTATCCTATCATTGAGAGCAGTAGTGAGCCAGTAGTAACGGCCCCGCCTTTCGAGTTGTAAGGTTGTGGGTTCGAACCCAGCAAGCCGCTTTACTTTGTATACATAATTTCATCACCACTTCTCGCAAAACGGTAAAGGAAAACATCGTGAGGCATCGGCATGTCCTAGAACCAAAAATTTGAAGACTTATAACATCTACCAACCCGCACTGGACCCGCGTGGTCCAGTAAGTGGTATAATTTATTTTTTATTTTTACTATTACTTACCTACTGTTTGTATTTCCTATGCGTGTCCCAAATAAAATATTTTTCTTTTCTTTCTTTCTTTCTTTCTTTCTTTCTTTTCTTTCACCCCTTATCACTAAATGCGTTTAATGCTAAACGTATTCAAAACATAATGCTGTCTCTGTCAACTTCCAACGATTGATAGCTAAAGTTTTTTTTTATCCTTTTGTAAAGCATCACAGTTGATGATACTTTATTCACATTACAATCTAGCCTATTAGCTAATAAGTAATTAAAATATAACTTAAACTACTAAGTAACTATAAAATTAAGAAATCGGCCAATAACCTCTTTCTTTTTTACTTTCAAAGAAAGAAAGAAAAATATTTTATTTGGGACACGCACAGGAAATACAAACAGTAAGTAATAATAAAAAATAAAAAATAAAAATAAATAAAAAAAAGTAGCATTTAAAAACAGAATAATAACGACCTGTGCGAGGCCAAAAAGGCTTCTATCTCAGCATTATGCGGCGATATTTAGAAGAAAAAAATACCGCAGTGCTGGTATTCTGAGGGGTTCACATCGGTGTCGAGTCGACGATGAAGTACCTGGGACTCGTCCTCGACAGCCGGTGGAACTTCGTGGAGCACTTCCGACGTTTGGCTCCCAAACTGCAGAGGGCAGGGGCTGCTTTGAAGCGGCTTCTGCCCAATCTAGGGGTCCAAACGCCTCCTGCCGGAGGCTCTACGCGGGGATCGTGCGGTCCATGGCCCTTTACGGGGCACCGGTGTGGGCGCGTTCATTGAGGCTGCGACCAGCCCAGCGGTTGAACGCGTCCCAAAGGGTCATGGCCATCAGGCTGGTACGAGGATACCGCACGGTCTCCCGTGAGGCGGCGAGCCTCCTTGCCGGACTACCGCCATGGGATCTGGAGGCAAAAGTCCTCGGGCACATGTGGGAGTTGCGCGAGGAGGCGAAACGCCGGGCAAAGCAATAAAAAATAATATAATAAAAAAATAAAAATAAACACATTCACACTCACACTTCATTCATGTGTTCTTCTTCACTGCAGTTTAACTGTTAGAAATGGAATGATATTTAGCGCTAAATGCATTAAATTATTTGTGGTGCAAGCGGGCCTTAGTCCGTAATGCCGACGAAGGACTGAGGTCCAAGATGATTCTGAATTTGGGGTGGGCTAGACACTTGGCAAGATTTAAGAGCACGTAAAGCAGAGGCCTAACTGAATGGTTACCAGGAGTGTTGGCAGACCAACAGGATGACCTAAAATGGACCGCGGGTAAGACATGGATGAGACTCGCGCATACCAGGGCAGCATGGTATAAAGGGGCAGGTCTATAATCAGCAGTGGGTGGTGTCGAAAATAATTCAGTCAGAAAAAACACAGCAAAATTTTAAATTCAGAATAGCAATTTAGAACTTAGCTTTGACTCATTAAGAGGCAGATATATGCCAGTGACCTTGAGTGGTTAGCTTGCGTGTTCTGTACTGAGCTCACGCAACGCGTCGTGTGTCAAGCCAGTAAATAGGACTCGCCCATCAAGGTGCGCTGTCCCCAATTTGACGCATTATTAATTTATTATACATTAAACAAAAGGTATTTTAATAAAACAGTCATACTAAAACATCAATAATTAAATTATTTTTTAAATGGTGAAGGTTTCAGAAAAATACGCTTGATAGATTTTGCGTGATTCTCCGTTTTTTATCCGCGTCAGACATAACTTTACAAATTAATTTCACTAGACATAATCTAAAATATTTATATATTAAGTTATGCTTAAGAAAATGCTTTAATTTAACATATATTGTTTCCAATTCATTAACACTACTCGCTTAGACGTAATCTTCAGTATAAAATCATTAAAAGTCGGCTATCGTCGCCTTATTTATAATGACTACAAATCAATCCCGTTTTTATATCACATAAATTATGTATTGACCTTTTTGAATTGCCATCGGTCATTGGCATTTACATCAATACAATCGAAAACAAAAGAAAAAGAAACAAAACAATACCTTCCCGCGCTTTTTCTAATTACATCATTTTCTACACTTTTAATGATTGCAAAATATCCGTTGGTAGACGTAAACTAACAATTTTCTTCACTAATCTCCATACAAGAGGTGTTTCCCACTGGGGCCTAACGGCCTAACGGACTGACTAGTTAGTCTAGGTACCTATTACAGGACAAAAGTGTATAAAATGATTTTCACACGCAGATAAAATACGTGTAGACACTTAAGACAGCGTTTGGCAAAGATGTTTTTGCGGTTGAATTATGTGGGTCCATCTTTTGCGTCTGCAGGCAAAACATCCTGTCTGAATTCCCCGATAAGAAGAGTATGGTAGAACCATAGAAATGTAAAAAACAGGAGAACTGCCGGTCGATTCTGTAAAAATATCACCGTGAAACTTAGGTGAAGTGAGCTGTCAATAGTGTTAGTCCCTAACACCCTGCCGGTCGATTTGTGAGAGTGACAGCTCACTTCACGCTCACTTCACCTAAGTTTCACATTGATATTTTTACAGAATCGACCGACTGGCATGGGAAAATCGATAAATTTCCGATTTAGTCAATCACTAGCGTTTATTTAAAATAAATGTCTTTTGCACAGCACAACGAGAGCGATCGATGTTTTCGTCTCAGTGAGTTGTACGGTGCATGGTAAATGCACGCTGTGTTTGATGGGATAAGGTCTATAATTGATTGTGTAGTACGTACCTGTTATATGAATTGCGAGTGTGTGCGTGACATCGTATCTATTGGTTTTACTGAACTGCATGTGTAGTTGTGGCGAGATGGTGGGGACAAAGTGGAGACATCGGGTTCTGATACATTTTCAACTACCAGGCATGTAGGAGACGTGCCTGATAGAAGTATATTTAGAACCATATTTCACCAGTTTGGTATATGTTATGATTCCTGCGGCCATCATTAGTCTCGTGGTCGCCAGCGCTACTGCTAAGCATGAGGTTCTGCGTTCAATTCCCAGATCGAGTAGAGTGTAATTGGGGTTTTCCATCTGGAATTTCTCAGTAGAAACCCGGAGTCTGGATTTCTGCCCGGTTGATGGCAATAGGCTCGCCCCCTATTACGTGGGACTTAAACATAACTGGCGAAATGTGGGTGTAAACTCCAGAGTTTACACCCACATTTCGCCAGTTATGTTTAAGTCGTAGCAGCCCAGGCTGCTACTACGAATTTGCTAATCGAGAAACCTAATAACTTCTTTCTTCGATCCGGGGAAAGGACCCAGACTCCAAGCTCACCAGAGTTCCTTACCACCTCTAGACCTTCAAGGCAGTCATGAATATGTGTCTTCAGACGAAGAATTCTACAATTATAAATCACTAGCAGCACCCCACGGTTTCACCCACATAGATCTCGATCCCATGGGAATCTCGGAATAAAAAGTATCCTATGTGTTAATTCAGGTTATAAACTACATGTGTGCCAAATTTCTTCCAAATCCGTTCAGGAGTTTTTGCGTGAAAGAGTAACGAACATCCATCCATCCTCACAAACATTAGCGTTTATAATTTAGTAGGATGCGATACCTACTTAAATCAGTCTCTACGATAAGCCTAACATATCAGTAATCCAAAGATTTCCTACAAATCTGTTACGTAGCATACTCGTTTATTCCGACACGATTCATTTACTAAACTCTAGGAATAACTTGCTAGATTCCAAAATCACTACAGAACATAAATAGTGTTGCGATGTCCCATCAAATAACACAGAGTCCTGATAAGGGTACGTTCAGATAAAAACGCGCGATGAACGCGTTTGACAGAATCTTCGTTCAAGTAAACATGTGTGCTAAATCATAAGACTGTTTACACCGACATGCTTTATTTGCGCGGTCAATACAGAGAGCAGATGGAAAGCAATTCGTTCAGTATAAAAACTCGAAAAGTAAGCTGCTTATGTATAATTTCTGATATTGAAAAAGGAATGGTAGCTTCAAGAGGAAGTCAATGGTAAAACATTGCATTTAACACTATATTGAAAACCTAAGTAAACAAAATCAGTAAGAATGAAATAGAACAAAGTGTGTAGTTTTTCAGAATCGCGCATCTACATGCTGATTCGCGGCAGTTGAACGCGCGTTAACGCGTCGTAACGCGGCAATCTATGCTCAGCCTTACAGTGATTTATTGTCCCATCAACCATAAGTACGTAGAACTGATTCCCTTAGGATAAGTTTCATGCATTTATTTCTTCAAATCTACACGCACAGTAAATGCACATACGAAGTTCTTGTGGACAATTTTATGGACAGAATTTGTTTATTAGATAAACGTAATTTTTCTTTAAATGATCAGGCAGACATTACCAGTTGATTCTTTTTTTAAACATCGTGAGGAAACCGGCATTTTCTAGAACCAAAAAATCGAAGACATGTGACCCTACCACCCCGCACTGAGCCCGCGTGATGGATACAGCCCACTCCCTCTCAAAGACAGGAGGTCTGTGTCCGAGCAGTGGGAACATGATAGGCTAATTATGATGAACACAGCTTTGCATAGAATTAATGGGTGGGTACACCACATAATCCTTACTCTATGAGGCGTATCTGCAGTCGAGCATTTTTTGCAGCCTAAGCAAAATTATTTGTGTAAAAAAATTAAGCTTATAACTCGACTAATTTATTTGGATTACACATGATACTGGTAAAACCCGTATGTTTTTTAATACGTAGCACTTTCATTTGTTGTTAAAAGTAAAACATTTTCACTTACTCATTTCCTAAACCTTGGTGGTATACGAACACATATTTTTGCACAATACTCATTTTTCTACTGAACAATTCATTTAATTAAAACATAGTTTATTCACTTCAACAAGATTAGCGTGGCTTGACTGCTTGACCAGTATTTTTTTTAATAAAAGAATATTAATATTTATTTTCACTAACAGCAAACGCGAAGTGGTACTGTTGCACAACAATTGATTTACAGTACTGTGATTGGCCGATACGGCCCAAACAATGGAACCTTAAAGACAACACACTATGTCTGACCGAGTCACACGGGTGACACGGCTGACTTTTTGTGCGGTAGCGTATGGAACTGACTCGGTAACTAATATCGTAATACTAATATGGGAACAATACGCTGATAATTGAATAAATAATAAGCAATTAAAATGTTTTGATTGACCGTCCTTGAGGATCAGTCGTGTGATTTGATTGATTATGATGATGTCATAAAGGATCAGTAGTGCTGTAACTAGTGATATTCTGTAAAAATCTCACCGTGAAAACTTAGGTGAAGTGAGCGTGGAGTGAGCTGTCATTCCACAGGGATTGACACTATTGACAGCTCACTTCACCCAAGTTTTCACGGTGAGATGTTTACAGAATAGCATGGCTGGTCTTATTCTAAAACTCTTGTCAATTTGATTTGATCCTTTTTTTTTTCACGTGAAAACTTCTTTAGGAGCGTTGAGCGATTTTTATTCGAGGAAAATCTTTTGAGTTCTCGTCACCGACATGCTAAATTGTTAACAGTATATATCTGTACCTAGGAGTATGACGTGTTGCGGTCGACCAGCAGTGAAAAAATATACATATTTTAATTTACAAATTAAATAAAAAAAATTGATGAATTTTAATTTTATAATTCACATTCGTATTTAAAACATAATTCTGTCTCTGTCATCTTCAAGCGATTGACAGAAACAGAAAGATGACGTGTGATTTGTGGTGCAAACGTGCTTTATTTGATAGAATTATGTACCATCGAAGAAGTTCATATCTAACCACCAGCAAGAATAGTCCTTACGACTATTCTTGCTTGCAGCGCTCGGTGACTATAGAACCGGGCCGGTAACAGATGTGGTCATCTTGTTCACGGGATTTTGTTTTGAAACTGGTTAGATATGAACTTCCTTGATGGTACGTCAATGTGCGGAAAGAAATTATCTTTCTTTCTGAGTTTATCTTGGATATTACTGACATCGGTGAAGGAAGACACCTTGACGAAACCTGGACTTATAGTTAATATAAGTCTGAAATCACCAACCCGTCTTGAGCAAGCGTGGTGATCAATGCTCGTGCCTTCTCAGTATGAGAAGGGGCCTTTGCCCTACAGTGGGACAGTAACAGGCTATTATTTATATTATCAATGTGCGACGAAAAATTCAATTTTAATTTCATTTCATAAAAAAAAATATGTTTCTGCATGTGGTAAATAAAATTACCACATGCAGAAACAATACATTTAAAAGGCTAATTAATTTCAATTATGTCAGTAAATAAATACAATGTCAAATTAATAGCAGGTATAATGTCAAATTCAATGTCTAAATATTAAGGGTACCTACAACTATATCAAGGTCCTAGGAGCGTAGTGTTCAAGTTAAAAGATAATTTAATGTAAGCTTGTTCACTGCTATTATTTTATGTGACTATTTTTATTATTTGACATAAATTCTGATACCGAGTAAAAACATTTTCACAATAGAAAAAGTATATTTGAAATCAGTTGTTGCGGTGGTTGGTCAGACAAAAAACTAAGTTAATAAAACCAAAAGATCTAGATTTACCCGACTGATTTTACTGACTTTCTTTTGTCATTTATGAACGAAAAAAACTTTAAAAAAAAACGAACGGCAAAAAACGCTATATTCAAAACTTAAGACTTCCGGAATTAAAGTTATTTTTCACTCTTAGTGTTTTATTTTTTGAAGTCGGTTGTGTCCTTTTTTTGTAAAAAGTTTTTATTTTTACTTTTTAGTTGTGGTACCTACCCACACAAATTAGAATACTGCCTGCTATGTAAATAACAGTGGCAAGAAGTTATCATCATATCATCCACATATACTAAGTGGGAAAAATACGTATTATTGAAGCTTACTCAAAAACTATCGAAGCAAAGTTAATAACATTTATATGGGACCAACTTGGGAGCAACTTTCATACAAAAAAATAATTTTCAAAATCGGTTCACAATTGACGGGGAAATTGGCGGACATACATAAAAAAAGACATACGCGTCGAACATATAACCTCCTCCTCTTTGGAAATCGGTTAAAAAGTATTGCAAAGGCACTGCTTTTTTCGCAAGAATTTCCTTCCAGCAAAATTAAGTATTCTGTCACTAAGCAATCATCCTGGCTTCTTATGTGCTCCTAGTACCTGTCTAAGGATATTCCTCTTTCCCTCATTGATTAAACCCGCCGTAATAATAAATAATAGTTGGTTTACTAGCTTCTTAACTGACACTGTTTGACGGGTGGTACTTAATCTTATAGTTAATAAGGATAAGCCACTAACTGCGGACGTTTATCACTAATTAGATATCTATGCTGCGTAAGCGCCTATGACTCATTATGAGTTTTTAAATTAAATGCGATGTTTATTTGTTTTTCCCTTAGTCTTGGAAGTCAATTGCGATAGCTCTTAAAAAAAAAATTTAATATTAAAAAATCTATAAACCGGTTCACTAAAAGCATCTAATGAGAATATCATTTTGTAAATAGGACATTGACACTGATAAATTAGTGCCTATTTATTTAATCTTGACGCAGAAAACGTAAAATCGTTACGTTTTCCGCTTAGAACTAAGTAAATCCTGTTATTTAAGTTTATTCATTTATTGAATTCATTTCTGTCAACAGTTCAAATCAGCTGATACTAACTATTAGTACTGAACAGATCTGTTTAATAATTAATTTATAATAATATTCCTAACTGTGTTAAGAAATTAAATACAGACCAGTTTAAGAAAACATTTTAAAAAATACAGACAGAAAAAGCCTATTATAATATTAATGAAATTTTAAATGATAAAGCGCTCTGAAGATACTGACTGAATCTATTCTATTTATTTTGAATCGCATGATTTTTTACCAAGATTTTTTAATTTAATAGTACATAATGTTAATTGTTGATTTGTTTATAATATTATTCTTTGATTTGTTCGTATTATTTTTAAATCTTATTGTCTTTCGACCTAATTTCAGCCAAACAAAACTTTGTAACACCTATAATAAGCATCATACCATGTATATTATCTACACATGTTTTTGCAAATAAATGAAATGAATCTGAGATAAATCTGAATCTGTTCAGCGCTGTTATAGTATAACACTACAAGGTTATTTTGGCACGTGGCCGAAATCGGAACTACCGCCATGATCGCCGCCATCTTGTTTTTCTAATACATTTTAAGTGACATTTCACAAAACAATTGCACAAATGTTTACCAACAGCGCACCAGGTCAACCTCATTCGAGCGAGCGCCAAAAGATCCTTGTAGCAGTGTGTAAAGAATCATAAACCCAAGCAAAAATACCTTAGAAATTAATTACCTAAACGATGGGAAACGTTTAACATAAGTAACATAAGTCTTGCCAATGTTTTATAAGTCCAGTTATCAACGGGTAATGATGCCGATAACTCGTCTAGGCATGTTTTCCCGACTTTAACAAATTACGTAAGAAAAGTGCGGTATCTTCCACATTTTATAAGACTTTGCTATTTAGTATTAGATAAGGCTTTGATGTGGGTATTTCTCATTTTGTGAGCTAATAGTTTTCAGTAGCTGTACGGTTTACATAAAAAACTGTTAATATTTTTATGATTATTTTTTATGTCTCATGATGGCCCAGTGGTTAAGGCCTTGCCTCTCATTCACGAGATTATGTGTTCAAATCCGGGCAAGTACCAATGTGACTTTTTCAATTTATATGTACTTTCTGAGTTTATATTGGACTTTACTGATATCGGTGAAGGAAAAACATTGTGAGAAAACCAGCTTTGTTTACCTTTATTTAATTACCTAAACCTATGGAGTATAAGTATAATCATTATCTGTGGATTTCTTTAAAAATATTTTTATGGTGTTATTTTAACTTTGATGTAGGTACTTATTTATTCAATACGTACATTTATTTGGTGTATGTTTAATAGCTATTAATTTCAGAGTCCAAGGTTAATGTTCCAAAAAGTACAAATCATTAAAACTTATACAACTACTAACATTGTTATAAAAAATAACGTCCACATCTCAATCAAAAGCATCGATATAAAGTTGAACTTAAAAAAATAAGTCGATGTCCCCTCACTAATCAAAATTCGATGAACAGCCAAGGCACCTGTTCATATTATAAATAACTGGCACATAACAAACCATTATAAACTTTAATAATCAAACATAAGATTCAGTTTCGATTGTAGGATTCTGGTACAATGACCTGACTTATAAATATTACCAATTTACAAATTCAGTTGTCGAAATCAATTTCAATGCGACATAAGCCGTAACCCTTCCGAATAATGATTTTATGAGTAGCGGTACAAGATTTGTGACGGTAAAATTAACTTTGTCGATTTGCATCGTAAGTTTTTTTGTTACTAGTTTGCTCCAATTTTTTTCTTTTAAACGTTGATGTAACAATAGTTTTTTGTATTGTTCAAAAGTAATTAATTTGCGATCAGATTATTCTGAAGTTATCTAATACGGATTTAAGAGTAGGTATGGAATTTTCACGTGGGATAAATAAAATAAATAAACAAAACATAAAGTTACCAAACTACCTTTTAAAGCCAAGTCAGCTCTCGACAGAAGATTGTAGAGTCAATGGCACCAAAAATACCTACTATATGTGAGCTATTCTTATTAGGAAAACTGGCCAAGTGCGTGTCGGAACACGCACAATGAAGGATTCCGTAGTTGGGATCAATTTATCCCAAGAACAAACTTAACTTTGTAGTTGAAAAGCATGTTCTCCCATACGGAATGTATGGGAGTATTTTTTGCAACTGCAAATGTTAGTTGGTAATTGAAATTGAAATTGTTTATTCTGTAAATAGGATATCGGAATCACTTTTACACGTCATATAAAAAAATATTAAAAATAAGCTAGATGAGGTCGGTGTTTCCTATCTGACTACTATGAGAAGAAAGGCCGAAACAAACTCAGAGGTCGTAGTCTCTTTTAAAGTCCAGACATAATCTTGGTCAAGTCATATGAGGACCATGTGGATCAGTGTCTGAAATGGTCTTTTGAGGAAAGAACCACACAGATTTGAGTGGACCTGTCCAGTCAGTGCAAGCATTTGTCAGTAATCGTGGAGCTCAACTCAAAACTGAGGGAGCTCAATCGATTATTACTCCTTAACTAGTAGAGCCTACTTAGCTGTGATAGTTTTCCTTTTAATTTTGTTATATATATATTATTGTCGTGAATTTTTTCACATCTCCAAAACCAACAATTTAGCTGGCAGGGGCTTAATAATTCGCAAGCGGATCCCTGAATCCAAAAACATTTTGCATACACTGACAATATTTTTGAACGACCTCTCTAACGACACCCAACACCATGGAATAGATGAGAAAAAAAAACATCACCTACTTACGTGAAGGGGAGGTACCATAAAAAAAAACACTTTTTCGGCGTGATTAATACCCATGCCAAATAACAGCTTTCCAGTACTAAGATTCTCTGAGCTAAGCCCGGATAGACAGACAGACGTGGCGAAACTATAAGGGTTCCTTGTTTATTACGGAACCCTAAAAAACTAGATCATTGACCAGTTCGAAGCTTAAAATGTAAGAATTAATTAAATTATTGAGCAAAATGATGTGGAGGAATGTTTTTTTTATTTAATTGAATGTTTTGACTTTGACATTTTATTTTTCACAACACATATAAATGTGGTGCCTCATTTCATTAAAAACGCCTAACGGGCCTCTGCGAGTTGGCTACGGCTCCTCGTACGCCTTCCAAAGGTCCGGGACCCCAGGGTCCCGAGATATGTCAAAGACATTTAAGTAATAATAATATGTACAAGTATACAGGGTGTCAGGGACATCGACGCGAAAACTGATACCATAGATTCAGTAAATGACTCTGTAGCCCCCTGCGTTGAAATTTTTCGTCGGTTATTTCATAAAAAATCTGCTGTTCCATACATTTTGACTGCGTAGGTATTGTACTTTTCTATGAAACAGCAGATTTTTTTTTAAATACGCCCCCTTCTTTGTAATTTTTCGTTCAGAATCATGTACTGAGTCCATGGTAACAGTTTTCGCGTCGATGTCTCTGACACCCTGTATAAAAGGATGGGAAATGTGGAGGTGATTAATATAATCTAATGCCTCTGCCCAAACATGAATATTTTAGTTAAAAAAGTGTAAATAATTAAAAATAACTGTCTACTCTTTGCTCCGAGGTCTAAGCTATAAAAGCTAGTCTTTAAGAGCGTTTATTCTGAAAGTTGGCAATGTCGTAAATAGCTGTCAAATATTGACCTGTTTTGATTAATTTGGAAATAATACTGTATGGAAATAAGAAATGTGGCTAACTACGTTACTAGAATATTGATTATGATATATCTATATCTTAAGGCTCATGGAACTTTAATAACGAAAAAATATTGATTTTAATAAAAAACAAAAAAACTACTCGTGACAGACGCATGTCCACGTCAATAAAAAAAAAATACCGACAATACTATTTCATTGCTTGTGATCAATTGACATTTTAACGTCGTTCTTCGAAAACCAACCGATACATTTTTCCAACAACTCATTGACATTTTGAATCATTATATAAAAATGTTAATTGTAACGTAAAATAGGTGTACAGAATCTTCTGTCTCTTTTCAACAATGGGTTAAAGTATACGGAAGAAAGAGACGGATATATTATGACACCTGTGCTTCCTATAAATTACTTCGGTTTGCAAAACACCTTGGTGCGCATGAGTTTGTCTACTGACTCACTGTGTCTTTATTTTTAAAGGCCGTGAAGTTTTTTGTGTGAGAATTATTTCCACGCTGATCTTGTATTAAAAATATATAAAGTATTTTTATATCAGGTGGGTCATCGTGTTTTGAAAGATTCTAGGTGCTTGAATGATTAAAATTGAAAGCCACGTCAAACAATATGTTTACAGCATCAAGAATGTATTAAAGCTTTGAATTTTGGAACTCATCAAACTATGCCAAGTAATAATTACGCCATAGGTTTAGGAAGGGAACTAATGCAGCACACTTGACCGGAAAATCAGTGATTGCAGAAGCATCCTCGATTGAGAAGCGTTCTAAATATAGCTCAGACCGCGGAAACTCGTAAAAAATCAAACACTTCCAATGAGAAATTAACTTTGCAGAAACTCCACTTCCCAATAATACTTGAACAAAATGATGAGACACTCATTGTTGAAAGGAGAAACAGCATTCTTGTGTTTCGGCAATTAGAGGTAAGATAGCCAGTTCCTCTGTGGTTGAGGATTCCGGGTGGAGCTCGCTTCCACCTTCGGCCTGATCAACACTTACCATTAGGTAAGATGAAGGCCAAGAGTTTCCTTGTTGTGGTAAAAAAAAAGAGTTGAAGAAATTAGACTAAGAAAATTGTGAAATCTAACTAGGCACGTACCTTGCGAGATATGCTAACGGTTGCTCAGTTTGCCATATAAAATTATATATTATTGCTTAAACCCTAAAGGCTAAGTTAGCATTTTTTTAATTTTTACTTCTGGAAGCCATGACAATTTTAAACAGAGGCTCGTTTTTAAAGACCTTGCCATTTGGTAAGAGATGGGCAAAAAGATAATTAACACTTAGTTAGTCGTCGATGATGGACCGATTATCCTGTGAAGGCCGCGGGAATCCGCTGAATGTGAGTAGCACAGGATCGGTCGATGTCCAAGGCCTATGTCCAACAGTGGACGTCTTTCAGCTGAAATCATGATGATGGATCCAAAAAAAGTGATGAACACAAACGGTCATCAGACCTGATTGTGAACCTTAATTCCATATCTTGTTTCCACACTTATTCACATGGCCATAAGTAACAGTTTCACCTACTCATTATCAAGGGAATCATTTCGTAATTTGTTCAATGGAAACAGGATGTAATACCGATATTCTAATTGGTTGAGGTAGATAAAAACCTTTGAGATATGAGGAAGAAAACTGGATTGTTGAATGGAACATTTTCACTGATAGTTGGTAACGCGAATTTAGAAAACTTATCACACTATAAGAAGATGAGAAGCCTGTATTTACAAAAAGAATTCATAGGAGGAGAAATAAGTACAATAATAAACAAGATTATAATCGAAATAAGAAAATCCCATTTTAAAGACGCAAACATAGCTAAGGATAAACTGTTGAAAACATTTGTCCAACAACAAAACAGAGATTTAATTTCCAATTTGAATAAAATTAGGCTCCCAAACTCCTATTATAATTTTACTAAAGTTGTATAGATAAATAGAACTCGCTCCCCTTACCCATCCTTGTGATAAACTAATTTACATAACGATGATAAGTCCTCAGGTGAGCCATCAAAAGAGTTCGATATGTGAGAATATATTGATATATCTTATTCCCACGCATTGGTCGGACTCACGATCCAATTTATATCGATCGATTAATGTTTTGTTCCTCGTTCCATAATCGGAGTCTTATAAAGTAGGTAAGTTAGTAATTTAGTATGTTTGACAAACAGCTTTTGATTTAGGTACTACAATAGATTGAAGATCATTTACGAACTATTCCGAATTTACTGTCATGTAAAACTCATTTCTGCTATCTGCATAGTTCCTTATATTTCCACTCAATTATGGGTTCCATCTATCATCCACGGCTTTTTCAGAGTTTTAAGGTCGTAATAGGTGATAAAGGCAAGTGCAATAAACAAAATAAGTCATCATAGATCCAATGCTTCTAACTTATGAATAATTAATATAAACCATTCATAAAACAATTTAATGCGGGTTCACAAAACACGGACCCTAATACTATTCCTTGTGGCACTCCATTGTTTGTGGTAGGTCTTTTTAATCATAACTGCACGTGTGTCACTCAAACGCTTCTCATTGAATTTAAATGATCATATGACGCAATCTACGGGTCCGTGACCTCTTTGTCCTATTTATATAATAGGCCTTTTTTATTTACTAGGATTAAAATGTCAATCAAACGATTAGTCTGGTTTTTTGTGGAGTAAGTTTTTGTTTGAGGCGGTCGGATAAAAAGAGGTTTTGTGCTTCTTGGAACACGTGTTCTGATTTGGTTGTAATTGTGAAGCCCCCTAATCTTTTGAATTATATACAATGATCGGAGGTAATATCATACAACCTTAAAATCACATAGAAAATGATCTGATGGTCCAATTGTTCAAGTATGTAGTTCAACGCTTACAAAAATAGAAAATAAGTAATCTATTACAAATATTACAACCATGTGTTTCCCCTCCTTACCTCAATCATTTATTGATTTACTCATTTAGGTTTCTTAAACTGCAAAAAAATATATATAAACTTTTTATCGAAAATAAAGATAACTTTTAAATTCCTATAAAAACCGTGACGTAATTGATGGTCGAGGCTTGTCGTGAACCGAGCGAATTCTTTAGAAGCCAGGTTCCCCGATTTGGGCATACTATTTTTGTAAAATTCAAGTTCGTTCACATAGCCCGGCTGCATGCATTGGATTGAAAATAATATTTTCGTAAGTTAAATAGTTACTAAAATGCTGCAAATAATATAAATCAATCCAGATAAAATAGATCGAATAAGAAGTTAATTCTAAACAATATTTTTTCATATAGTTTTTTTTGGCCTCTTGGCTGAATAATAACAGCCGCATGGGTCGATCGAAACTTAAGCAACACTTGACACGGTCGGTTCTAAGTTACCATTACTTAACGAGACCCTTCCGTGCCTCAGAAAGCAGTAAGCCATTGGTCCCGGCTGTCATTCGCAGATCTTTGAGAGTCGTTACGGGTAGTCAAAAGGCCAAAAGTCTGACAACAAGTATTACCAAAGGGTTCATGTTAGGGTAACTGGGCTGTCGAGGTCAGATAAGCAGTCGCTCCATGTAATATATTGGTTGACTAGAAGCCGCCCCCAAAATAGTTGATAAATGGCAGGCAGATTGATCTCATTATTAGGATTTAAACCTACCGACCAAAGAACAATCAAATTTACCTTCAATATTTTGTTAAAACTGAAACTGTTATCTCGATAAGCAAAATGTCATGGGTAATCATGTCATATACATGATTACCAACTTCATTAAGGTGTTTCCAATTGTCCTTTCATTTAAAATGGGCCACTTCAACTGACATTTGCATTTGTTTTTTATGTCAGTGCGTGTATGTACCTATGTTATTTATATGGGTAATGAGGGCTCTTAACGGTGATATGCAGCAACTTTCATCTGTGCTGAAAACATTTAACGTTTTATAACCGACTTTTGATTATTTTATACTGAAGATCACGTCTAAACGAATAGTGTTAATGATTTGGAAAAAATATTTGTTAAATTAGAGCATTTACTTAATAACTTAATATATGAATAAATTAATCTTATTACTGGCTGGACGTACGACGCATTGCGTGAGCTCAGTACAGAACACGCAAGCTTCCCCACTCAAGATCACTGGCATATATCTGCGGCCTAATTCTTATCGTCAAACTATTGGCTCTCTTTGTATTATCAACCTCCAACATTCTTGATACTTTAAAAACATTATTTCACGCCTGTTATCCTCGAAGGGTTAAGCAAAGGTGTACCTATTAGTACACCCACATTTCGCTAGTTATGTTTAAGTCCCAAGTAATAGGGGGCGAGCCTATTGCCACCATCGCTGCATTGCTTTACTATCTAACTTTAAAACAATTGAAGGTAACCACAGATTTTTTTTTAACCTTATTTTGATTTATTTTAACGTCTGATTAACAACTTGCGAGATAAGCAACCATGCATTCCACCTTTTCCAATTTATGTCTGAAGAAATTGATGATTTAAATGCAATATTCCTACATTATCGAGAGATAATTAAATCTGGAGGTACAATAAGATCTCTCAAGTTCAACTACATTCCTCGGCCGTCTTTTGTTATTGGTGTTATTTCCCTATTGGTAGATAAGTACTTTAGAAACACCATTAATTATTAAGACGCACGTACTGATATTCCGGTTCTTATTATTTTTGGTCGAAATAATGTCCTTGTGTAGGTTTCTCAGATCAAAAGATTGGTCCTTAGGTCATTTAAGAGGGCTTATCCTAAAAGTTGGCAACGTCGCAAATAGATGTCAAATATTTCGCTGTTTGGATTAATTTGGCGATAATACTGTATGGAAATATGAAATGTAGCGAACTAGAATATTAATAGTGAACTGCAATAATTAATATCGTAACACCGAATATTTAGTTTTGAATGTAAAAAAGTATTTGAAAACATTCCAAATGCCTTTTTTACATCAAATCAAATCAAATAATTTATTTGCATAATACATGTTAGAAAGGTGTTACAGGTATAAAAGGTACATTGTATTATAACCTAATGAGGTGTGCAAATTAATATCTTATTAATATCTCATGCAAATACTTAGAATCGCAACATTAAACATTCATAATAAATTTAAAAAAACATAATAATATATAGAAACGCAAAAATAAAAAGTCAAATCAAAATTTCAATAATCATTATACTTGTTGTGGTGCCATTTCAGATAAAATCAGTCATCTTTCATTTAAATAGTCATTAATTGAATAGTAACATTTTGCAACTAGGAATTTGTGCAAACCTAATTTAAATTGGTCCATTTTGTGTTTTCACATCTAAAAGGGTTACAACATCAAATTCAGTGCTATAATTGTAATTCATTATTAATATTCTAGTTGACTAGTTAGCCACATTACATATTTCCTACAGTAATATTGCCAAATTAATCACAACAGCGTAATATTTGACATCTATTTGCGACGTTGCCCGCTTTCAGAATAAACGCTCATAAACTGTTTCGTCAGTTTTCAAGTTATTCGCTTGCACTTTACTTCTTGAGCTTATACTGCAGTTTTACGTGACCGAGACGTTGATTGACCCATTCCTACAGAATTGAAAAAGGCGATCGTTGATCCTTACACTCTTTATGATCAGCCGTGCTATTCTGTAAACATCTCACCGTGAAAACTT
This sequence comes from Agrochola circellaris, assembly GCA_914767755.1. Taxonomy (NCBI): domain Eukaryota; kingdom Metazoa; phylum Arthropoda; class Insecta; order Lepidoptera; family Noctuidae; genus Agrochola; species Agrochola circellaris. The sequence continues at coordinate 5,025,420 of OU611850.1, read as the reverse complement.
GGGTGAAGTGAGCTGTCAATAGTGTCAATCCCTGTGGAATGACAGCTCACTCGACGCTCACTTCACCTAAGTTTTCACGGTGAGATGTTTACTGAATAGCACGGCTGGAGTCATCAAATGGCAGGCCGAGGTCTGGATCCGGACCTATGTTGTGCGGACCTTAGGTAAAAAATAGAATTTATAACTATAAATTAAAAAAAAAAGAGTAATTTAATTTAGCCCGCGCTTTGTGTTTTCTGCCATCGCCACGACAATTAATGGCAGTAGCTTTCACCAACTTTACTCCAGACTTCAGATAGATAAGTAAAAATTTAATTTTTCTCCAATCCAAGTACAAAATTTAATTTTACTCCAATCCAAGTTTTGTTATTTTTGATAATTACTTAATAAAAATAAAAATCTTGGTTACTATTAATCGTCTACGAAACGGACCGCGACAGTAATATTTTTTTTTTTTAAACCTTCCTCCTATGAAACTAATTGGTTATCCCTTAGACGGAATTACATAGGCCGATGACAAAATGGTCTAAAGTTAAAATCGGTACCTGAAATAAGACATGTCATGTTATATTTTCTAAATCATCCCCAGTTTTAAAAATCATAAACAATGCAATCTCACAACTAAAACAATTTACCCAAGCCAAAAATATTTTGGGGCTAACCGGAAACATCATGCAATAAATTTTTTAGTTAGGTATTTATTATGGAACGCGATCAAAATTACGTCATCATGCAAATGTGACTTCGATTTAAAATGATCCAAATTTGACATTGAATATTTTTTGTATGATACGTACTCGTATTCTGTATCATTTAATTCATAAACGTTTTTATAAGTATTATTACACCCTGAAATTAGATCGACATAATAATGTGATGTTCTATAATTAATACCTACATTTAAGGAGAAGTCTTTTTAAATTATTCGCAAATTAGTTTTTGGAATTCCTAAACGGATGTAATATGAACTTGAAAAGTTGATGAGTTCAGATTTTTGTTAGTGCGAATTTAAGTTCACAACTGATATTTTTTGTAGAATATTCATTGTTGAAAACTATTTATTAAAGCATCAATCAAAATCAAAAGTTACTAAGCTACGTTTTAGTTTTTAATAAGTCGTTATGTCAAACAAAACATTAGAATCCTTTTGACTATTTCCTGTATAAAATTACTTTAATTTTCATAGAGTCTGAATACGAATAGGTCACATCAATCAAATTGTCTATGGCCATTTATTAGACATAGGCATCGGTTGCGTCCCTAACAAATTATAAAGATTTGGATTTATTATTAGCTATAGTTATAGGTATTTGTTAGGATTAATGATCTCCTAGTATGGGCCATTCGTAAAATTACGTCACACTCCCCTCTCGGGGCCTTATCACATGTGGTCATATTTGTGTGCCCCCCTTCCACTCCTGGTGTGACGTCAAATATTTTGCAATTTTAAATAAATTCTCATAATAATATTGACAGAGTTACACATACTTTAGATTTATACATGGGATGTCACGAAGCTTTATATTCGCCCTCCCACTTGTCACACGATGTCACACGATGTTATATCGAGTTTTATCGAAACTTATAACAGAATATTTTTATTCTTATCGCAGCCTAGAAACATACAGGGCTGAGAAGAATTACATGAATCGTCGAGAATCGAAATCAGGGCAGTTTTTTCCACTTTGCTAAACCAATAAAATATTTGATTGGGGACATCCTAAAAGGATATGGATCGCTGAATGCAAGAAAAAAATATTGCTCTGACGCGACACCTCGTAATTTAGGCTCTAATGTTTGTAGAGTCAGCAAATAAACGAAAACGTCTATATAAAAAAAAGTCTTCTCTCAATATATCAACGATTCTATAATCAATCAATCTGTCTAGCCTTTTCCTAAGTTGGGGTCGGCTTCCAGTCTAACCGGATGCAGCTGAATACTGTATTTTACATGGAGCGACTGCCTATCTGACCTCCACAACCCAGTAACTAGGTAATACGATACCCCTTGGTAAGACTGGTTGTCAGACTTTCGGGCTTCTGACGACCCGTAACGACTGTCAAAGATCCACGAATAACAGCCAGCCAGGGACCAACGGCTTAACGTGCTTTCCAAGGCACGATTCTATAATCCTTGGTCTATATTTAAAAGTAAAATTCTTACTTAGAATGTCCTTTTTTCTTTTTTGTTTGAGAGTGGGAAGGGAAATTATCAAATAACTTCTCCCGCTCTGGGCGGAGCGGGATGGTGTGTCAGACTTTTACTGACGAAAACCCACCCGTGTTCCTTCCGTTGCCTGTGTGCCGGGGTCGCGATATCCGTTCGGAGAAACTCGCAACCCTGGCAGACTGAGAGAATGTCTACATATTTTTTATTTAATTTTAACTGCAGCCTACACGTTAAATTACTTAAAAATTTCGCAACAACGCACAACATCATTTCGCACAACCCACCGTATTACTCATTTAACAAAAAGTCACGTCTCAGACATAAGGGGAAACAATAAAAATATTTTCTATACACCTTTATTGCGAGTTGTTTTGCTAACGGTACCTCTAACGCGACAAGGCGCGACCTTGGTGAAGACTTGGTCAAAAAACTTAGCCCACGTTGGCACGGGCGTAAAAATATCGCGGCGCGATTTTATCGCGCACGGGATTTTCAACTCTCAGTGTCGAGCCGAGCATTGAGAATCCAACAGAACGCATCCCAGCACGTCAAGAAAAGACACTGTTGGATTTTCGACTCTGGGCTCTAAGTATTGCGTTGAAAATCCAGTAGGCGAAAAACGTCACCGTGATAAAAATACGCATATGCAAACCAGTACCCTAATTACGTAATACACGATCAATCAGAATCTGAATCGTTTTGAAACAGATTGCTAATCCATTGCTTTATAAGTTCGAAAAAAAAAACCAGCTCAACAACGTACAGAACGCAATGAATGTTGTTGAACTGTCAAAATGAAACAGATTAGTCGCAATTGTTTACAAAAATGTGTTGCGTAATAAGATAGCTGGGCTTACCAGTGAAGACTTTTGAAGCAAAAAATTGCGACTGACGAACCAGGAAAATGGTCAGAAATGTGGTCTAGAACATTGGGCTATGCATTATTCAAATAGAAAACGAAATCATGGGCTTTAGCAATGTTTTGGGAATTATCTGACTTGTCTCAGGCAGTTGTTTTGGTATAATTTCAATCTGATTGATGTTCAAACGAGAAGATAGTAGTAAGATAGTAGCAGCAGCTTTTTCCTTAAGTTACCCTTACCTATGATATACCGGAAAATATTTAGCACTTTTTACTTTGAATAGATCTAAATCTAAATAATATGTCCTGAGATTTGTACCTCTACAAAAGTTCATTGGCCTCTTGCCGTGAGTTATATGTATTTGTAGATATTGTTTTCCACCTGGGAAAGAATCAGACTCCTACCAACAGTCGTCACTTCAGCACATAAGATTCCCGGATCTTAAGTGGTATCATCATTGACCGTCTTGTTCCACCCACTGCTGAGTATAGGCCTCATACCTTTTGTGTCATGTTTCCCTGGTATTTCAGAGTCTCGAGCTAAATGGTATATTCACTGCTTTTTCAATGACACCTACCTAAAATCATAAAACAAGAATTCACAAACGTTTCACAGCTTGGATTGACAGCAGCAACACCAAGACTATGATAATTACGCCCATCCTTTTTAGACCTGACCTTCCAATGTCTCTTTAGCGCAGAAGATTGACAGGACCCTTGAAATTACCTGCAACAAAGACACGTAGGAATTAAGGACAAGTTACCATGATCATACTTAGTACTAGGAGCACAAATCATAGGCAGCTATCATCATTATTTGACATCTGCCTTTCAATCAACTGCATTTTACGTGATGATATTTCCAATGGTGGACAGAATGAAACGAAGTTTTTAGAACAGCTTCAAAAGATCCGAAAATATCCTAATTTTATTGATGCATTAGGATATCTTCGGATCTATTGCTTTTCGCAGGTAGGTCATTTACACGACGGACGTGTATTCTGTGAGATGCAAAAGGTTCTTCGGAATTCCAGACCTATTGGAAAAAAAACGGGAGAATCGAGTTTTTTATACGAGCGGATATTCTGACTGCGGATACCCAGTTGATATAACATAAACAGCTTATAATGTTCCCACTGCTGGGACACAGGCCTCCTCTCTGTGGAAGGGACTGGGTCGTAATCCACCACGCGGACCCAGTGCGCTTTGGTAGATGTCACAAATTTTAAAATGTTTAATTCTAGGAAATTCCGGTTTTTTTGACTTCCAAAAAGGAGGAGGTTCTAGGTTCGTAGCGTATGTTTTTTTTTTAATGTACCTATGTCCACCGATTTCCCCGTCAATTGTGGACTGATTTTGAAACTTCTTTTTTTGTATCCCGATTTTTTCTTCACCGTTTTGAGAGCAGTGGTGATGAAATAATTTACACAAAGTATATCTGTCAGGGTGTGAACCTACGACATACAACTCGTAACTTGTTACCACTGGCCCACCACTGCTGCAGTTCATTTTACGAGATGAATATTTTGGATTTTTATATATTAAAACCTGATTTAGAAGTTTAAAAATTCTTTAGCATCTTGTCTACTATTTGTTGAATCAAGAAAATACTCTATTTTCAATCGACCTGTCTGATTTTTTGACTGACTGTGGACTGCCTTGTAGGTCAGCTTGAGGTCCTGAGTTCGATTCCCAAGTCGTACAAAGTGTCATTGGGTTTTTCCATCAGGAATTTCTCGCTAGCTGCCCGAAGTCTGGATTTATGCCCGGTTGATGGCAATAGGCTCGCCCCATATTACATGGGACTTAAACATAACTCGTGAAATGTAGGTGTGCTCAGTAGGTACATTTCTGCCCAACCCCTCGGGCATTACAAGCGTGATGTTATGTTATCTGATTTGTACTCAAACTACTATTGAAGAATCCTTATAAATATTACAATATATTAAAATTGGTTCCACAGTACAAGTGGACCACTTAATATGACATTATTATTCGTACTGCGCACGAGTGTCATCAATACGTATATGGAGAACTGAGGTCAGCAGGCTTGTAGGTGATAGTACAAGTTACAGGAGACTACCTCATAAATATAAAGGGGGTAATAGGGAATATGGGGTTGTTGCTAGCATAAGTGTAATTGTATGGGAATATGGCTCCGCTGTAATTTTTTTTTTTTACCTCAACGTGGTACCTCTTGTCCTGCATTTCACCTGATGGTAAGTGATGATCAGGCCGAAGGTGGAAGCGAGCTTCACCCGGAAACCTCAACCACAGAGGAATTGGCTATCTTAAGATGGTGGTAAGCTAGCTAGGCGGACTTAGAACAAGCCCTACCACCAAATAAACTGAGCAGAAAATTTTGCCTCTCACCTCTGAGTTTTCGGATTCATGTGCGTATTGTATAATTATCACTTGCTTGAAAAACTATAAGGGAAAACATCGTGAGGAAACCGGCATGCCTGAGTGATATTTCTCGACGGCATGTGAAGCCAAATCAGAGGCCCATGGGCAGCTTTAAAACTCTGACACCGGCTATCTAATTACGTAACATATTTTCGAAAACGATTACGACTAATCTGCTTAATTTTGACAGTTCAACAACATTCATTGAACAGATTTTTTTTTCGAACATAAAAAACAATGGAATAGCAATCTGTTTCAAAACGATTCAGATTCTGATTGATCGTGTATTTCGTAATTAGGGTATAGGTTAGTCACTAACCACAGGAACAGAAGAAGACCCTCAAAGGCCAAGAATCGATATCGCTATCGCTACCACCTCTACCTTGTACACAGTCCAACATTAAGGTCGCAGAGGCCGCGTTAAGCAGGGCCTCTAAATGGCGAAACTTCAAAGGGCTACCTTTGAAGTTCCTCACAACACAATAGTTAAGTTTGCGTATTAAGTATGACAATGTAACAAATAACTATAATTTATTATTATTTATTATGTATGAGATTATGTTATGTGATTAAAGAACTTATTTGTATGTATGGTAAGTAGACAAGGATTATTGGGCGTGACGTAATTTTTTCGAATTTAAGAGTTATTACCATAATCACAAGATAGCTCAAACTCAAAGCATTTATTTCAATTAAACCATGTACAGGCACTTTTTAATTGTCAAAGAGTCGGTCAGTTAGTCAGAAAGTCGAAACTGGTTGCCCATTCCAAAACGTAGATCTCTATGGAGAACAACGGGCAAGAAACTCCAAGGACACTCTTTTAAATATAGATATTACAAAACCCTGGTGACATTATTCTTGTTGCTTCTATATAGAAGAACAAGGATAAAATAAAAAACAATTCAAAATATAAGATTGAAAATAGGCCCTATCAGATAAGAGATGACCAGTCTCAACTGACGGCACCCGTTCACGAACATGACGCGTGGATCAGCACCATCAAGCTCAATCATAGACCCAGCTTTTCAGCTTATAGAAACCGCATAGATAGCATAATCAGCCTATAATGTTCCCACTGCTGGGACACAGGCCTCCTCTCTATGAGAGGGAGTGGACTGTAATCCACCTCGCGGGCCCAATGCGGGTTGGTAGATGTCACATGTCTTCGAATTTTTGGTTCCAGGACATGCCGGTTTCCTCACGATGTTTTCCTTCACCGTTTTGAGAGCAGTGGTGATGAAATGATTTACACAAAGTAAAGCTCCTGTGAGGGTTTGAACCTATGACCTACAACTCATAAGTCGCGACCGTTACCAGCTTATAAGAACAGGAAGTTAGTAAAATCAGATAAATTTATAGTGACGGTAAATGTCCGTATATTCAAAACACAACTGAAATTCTTTGACAGTTGTATGATATGTGTATATCGCGGCAAATTGACTTGGGATGTCAATTTCTTTAATAATTCATTTCCCTGACTGAAATTATAGCATTTTTATAGGTTGGTAGGTTAACATTGTGGAATGTATGTAATAAACATTGATTATGGAGCGCCCGCGCATCCTCTACGTATGGTATGGAATCGAATGAAACTCCGAAGATGACTATAAATTGCTAGATGTACTATCGAAGAACTTCATATCTAAGCAGTTTCAAAACAAAATCCCGTGAACACGATGACCTCATCTGTTACCGCCCCGGTTCTATAGCCGCCGAGCGCTGCAAGCAGAAATAGTCCTTACGGGGTATAGATATGAAGTTCTTCGATGGTACATTGAACTAAAATATCCTAAGCTGAATGAGTCTGCATATCAACAACATGACATAACTAATGGGCGAGTCGAAATGTCTAACAAATTCGACCACGCTTCTAAAAAAACAGTATCAAAACATATTTTCAATATGTATTTTAAAAGTATCAATGTTCTTGGCAGGCAGATACCGGTCTCATCCTGAAATTACACTAGGAAGGAAATGATACTGAAATGTCAACTACTACTTACTCAAAAGTACAGACGGTAAAAGTGTTAGGTGTGAAGAGATAATAGCTCGAAAATGACGACAGAGCGTCAAGCCACAGAGTAGCCTAACTGGTTTGCTGGCCAGACTGCAAATTACGAGAGATGAGTAACTGACATACTGCTATTTTCTATTCATTTTCTGTATAATGTGCACTGTGACTAGATTGACAGATCACGGTAAACGAATTAGCTTCGAGCTACAGACCGTTCACTATAACTTGGCTCTTGGCACCATTGCTTGTCAAGCTTATTTTGAATACTAATAGAGTTCAAAATGGCTTGACAATGTGAATTGTGATGGCCTACTTTTGTGTTTTCGAACAAACTATTAAGTATACAGACAAAAATATTAATTTTTCCACTACACTACCCATATTTATGTTAATTGTATGCGTAAGGGGTCCTCCATAAATCACGTGAGGGTCGAAAGGGGAGGGGGTTCGGAAATATCACAAGCGGAGGAGGGGGCGTAGTGAGATATCACGTGTATTTATTATTTCGTTTAACGCGCATTTCTAAACCAAAAAGCGGCCCCCAAATAAAATATATTTCTTTCTTTTTTTTTAAAGATAAATATTCTGTATTTTTTTAAGATACTATGCACCAAAAAAATAAACGTAAGTTTGGGTAGGGGGAGGAGTTAGACTAAAACCTCACCACGTATCACCAGGGGGCTCTTTTTTAACCCGCCTGGTTTAAAAAGTTGCTAAAAAACACCTCGTGATTAATGAACGGCCCCTAATAACTTTTTTAGATTATGGGATATAAGTGAGCAGTGTAAACGACTGCTGAGCACACTCGCACCATTGTTTAAAAGTAGTTGCAAGTTAGCTGCTGGTATACCAAATACCTTGTCCGACTGTACATTAATACACTACAAACAGCGACAAAAAATAAAAAAATTTAATCGTTGCGTTACCATCCAATGTGGCAACGCTGCCAGCCTTTGGGTACTTTTCCCACTAACAGCGATGCGGACGAATTTTTTGATGCCCAATGAGCTCTTCCCTTTTTTTAAATTCTCTTTATTTTTCATTTACAAAAGAAAATGTAAGTCCAGCCATGATCAATGTCGGGGATCGTGCGGTCCATGGCCCTTTACGGGGCACCGGTGTGGGCGCGTTCGTTGAGGCTGCGACCGGCCCAGCGGTTGAACGCGTCCCAAAGGGTCATGGCCATTAGGCTGGTCCGAGGTTACCGCACGGTCTCCCGTGAGGCGGCGAGCCTCCTTGCCGGACTACCGCCATGGGATCTGGAGGCAAAAGTCCTCGCGCACATGTGGGAGTTGCGCGAGGAGGCGAAACGCCGGGGCGTAACTCTGCTGCCGCGAGAAATCGCGGCACAGCGGACAGAGCTCCGGCGGGATCTCATGGCGGCATGGAGAGTGCGATTGTCGCAACCCAGCGCTGGGCACGCCACAATTGTGGCGATAAGTCCCCTCTTTGAGGAGTGGCTAGAGAGGCGCCACGGCGTCCTCACCTTCCGCCTGACACAGGTCCTCACCGGACATGGTTGTTTCGGGAGGTTCCTGTTCAGGATAAAGCGGGAGGAAACGCCCGGGTGTCACCACTGTGTGGATCGCCCGGAGGACACGGTGGAGCATACGGTGGAGGTCTGCCCAGCTTGGGCGGAGCACCGCCGTGTCCTCACGGAGGCGATCGGCGGCGGCGATCTCTCGCGTCCGGCCCTGGTTCAGGCCATGGTCCGGAGCGAGAGTGCATGGGAGGCCGTCACCTCCTTCTGCGAAGCAGTAATGCTCGCGAAGGAGGAGGCGGAGCGCGCGAGGGAGAGGCAAAATGCGCCCCCTCGCGCCCCTAGTCGCCGCAGGAGACGCCCCGGGCGTCGGGAGTCGCGAGCCGACTTCCGGCCACCGTAGGCGCGGGCTTGCGGACGGTGAGCAATGGGTAGCTCGCCGTCCGATAGGGACCAGGCCCGGGTCGACGGCGCGTTGTGTTCCACGCGCGCCTCAAAGAGATGTCAGCACCAAGTGACGGGGTCCGGAAGGGCCAATGCCTGCCGGGGTTGCGGGTTTGTCTGAAAGGGATATCGCGACCTCGGCACACAGGCAACGGAAGGAACACGGGTGGGTTTTAGTCAGTAAAAGTCTGACACGCCCTCCCGCTCCACCCAGAGCGGGAGAAGTTATTTGATAATTTCCCATCCTCAAAAAAAAAAAAAAGCCATGATCAATGTCAGTTGACATAAATATCAAGTGCTGTTTGGCAACTTAGCTAATATACAGGGTGACAGGGGCATCGAAGCGAAAACTGATACCTTGGATTCAGTACATGATTCTGAACCCCTGCGCTGAAAATTGTCACCGGTTATTTAAAAAATCTGCTGTTCCATATAGTTTGACCGCGTAGGTATTGACTGTTCTATAAAACAGCAGATAAAAAAAAAATAACCGATTAAAAATTTCAACACAGGGGGGGTTTCAGAATCGTGTACTGAATCCATGGTATCAGTTTTCCAATTTTATGGCCAATGCCTGCCGGGGTTGCGGGTTTGTCTGAAAGGGATATCGCGACCTCGGCACACAGGCAACGGAAGGAACACGGGTGGGTTTTAGTCAGTAAAAGTCTGACACGCCCTCCCGCTCCACCCAGAGCGGGAGAAGTTATTTGATAATTTCCCATCCTCAAAAAAAAAAAAAAAAAAATGGTATCAGTTTTCGCGTCGATGTCCCTGACACCCTGTATATGTCCAACAATATACATAAATGACTTACCTCCTAATTTTACGCCAGCCCCAATAAAAATAACTTTAGCAACACGACACACATTAGTACTATCATTCGAAGGTCTTTATGTAACCATTACTTCGTACCAAATACTTGGGTTTACCAAACGCCGCTCATTCTATTAGCACCGTGGGTAAAAACATCAAAAAACAATCCCAACGTTGACAAAGATATACATTGCATTTATTCGTACGCAACCTTTAGATTTGTATCAAAAACTTGGCAAGTCACACCAAGGTTTTTCGTACAATTATACCGTATGGGAACTGGATAGAGCGCATAATTGTTTATTGTTCTGTGCGTTAAACAATTGGACAGTTGTGAAATAGGAACTGTGCTGACCCTAAAAGATGATTTCGATTTTTTTTTCCATAATGTTCTGTTATGCTCAGTGGGTGATTGTCTTCTCACGTTGGGTTGGGTTATATAAGAAATTAGTACGCAAGTAAAACAGAGCTATATACAGGGCGGCAGGGACATCGATGCGAAGCCTGTTACCATGGATTTAGTACATTAGTCAGAAATCCCAGCGGTGAAATATTTCGTATGATATAAAAAAAAAAAACTGCTATTTCATAGAAAAGTGCAATACTTATGCGGTCAAAATGTATGGAACAGCTGTTTTTTTTTTTTTTAAATAACCGACGAGCGTTCAGAATCATGTACAGAATCCATGGTATCAGTTTTCGCGTCGATGTCCCTGACACCCTGTATAGTTGGTTTCTTATGTTATTACATGTATGGTGAAATGTGGGTGTACTATAGGGTCCCTCTGCCATACCCTACGAGGATTACAGGCGTGATGTTATGATGTGTTGCTTAGACCTAAGTTATCAAAAATGAATGCGCGACAGATCCACCATTTTTGCACCACGTTGGGCGCCACTAACGTAACGGCTAGGGCTGCGCAGGAAGTTAACTGATAGGTAGGTAATAAAAACAGCCGAATTAGTTAATACATATAATTAGATACGTAGGTAGCAACACGGCTAGGTCGTGGGTAAAGTCACTGACCACTCCTGAGCACTCACACATATAGTTTAGGAAGTACCGTCCTTGGCAGCACGTGGGAGCCTGCTCAACAAAGGGTTACTAAATAAGGGTGCAATAGGCCGGAAGGCCTTCATAAGACCGCTGGTAGTAAGCGTCGGTAGCAAGCTCCGCAGGTAGCTTGCGGCTGTAGGCCGCAGGTAGGGCACGTGCGCGGCTAGTGCACGGCAAAGCTACGCATCAGCGGTAAGCAGCGAGCAGGATTGCGCAAGGGGCCTGCCCTCAGCCCGTACGAAAAGCCAAGGCGCGCTAGAGCGCGCATGTTAGATGCTGTGCGAGTAACAGCAGGCCGCATGCGAAGTGCCAGCTTTTTCCCCTTTTCAGCGACTGAGGTACGGTATAATGGGGAATCCAGAGCGCCTTGGTAGCTTAACGTGGCAAAGACAGCATGGCAAAATGATCGGTGACATAAGAGGTTAAGTACATAAGTGACACGAGGTATATAGAACACATATTATAAACAATGATCATAGCAGACGGCGCACTAAATAGCCGAGAGCACACTGTACATAGTATAATATTTAATATAATGCTGAACTCACCCTAGATTCGGGGCACATATTGTAAATTTGAGGATGAACCGCTAGTATAGCTGGTCGTAGGTGAAATTATAGAGTAATGTCAGTCAACTAGTGTTAGGTTTGCAATTTTGACACGCTTAACCACTTAGTAACATATATGTAGTTTGTCGATTAAGTGAAGCCACAACTTTACAGTAACATTTAATATTTTGAAATTTTTATAACATTTAACATTTTATTTTCTATTTCTTACACGATTCTGACATTTTAATAATTTTTATTGTGAAATGTTAAAATTGAATTAATCACAATTTAATTTTGTGATGATGAAATAATTTACACAATGAAAAGCGCCTGTCTAGGTTCGAACCTATGACCGTACACGGTACAAGTCGTAAGTCGCGGCCGTTACCACTCGCCCACCACTGTTCCAGTATTTATCGGTTATTAACTACACATTATAAAACAAAAAAAATACGTGTGGCACTCGAGGACTGCCGCGGTAAAGCTATTGCATAGCATATATTCAAAAATAAGAAGATAATATTGTTGATTTAAAATATTTTTTTAAAAAAATACCCCTATACCCCCCCCCTAAATCGCAGAATTTACACAACCGTCAATGACGTCTGCCCTCACGCGTCTGCCCGCGTTCGGGTCGCGCACTCGGCGATCGCGCGTCATTGCCTATCCCGCCCCTCCACCCTCGTTCTGCGCGCCCGCCGTCGACTCATCGCAGGTCATTCTTATCGTTCTAACTTTTAAAATATTAGTCCAAATAACTTAGTGTAAAAGACAAATTTTATCTACATTAAATACCGAAAGCGATGAAGGTATTTATTTTGATACGAATTAACTAAATACTCTAAAATATGCAACTTAAAAAAAGTATTCAATTTAAATGTATTTATAGCTCACTATTTTGGCTATAATGGCTTCCACATAAAAGGTAGATATATGCTGTCGCGGACTTTTATTTATAACTCTTTAAGACAAACAACCCCACAATACATTCTTTTCATGTAACTCCAGCGGTTTAGGCAGCGCACGCAAAGATAGATCTCAGAGGGCAGGATTTTTTCCGACTTACTGGATACTTATCGTTATATTATGGCTAAATCACATAAAATCTTTATAAATTGTAGCCTATGTGTTATTCTGATATATAAGCCACATTACTGTAAAGTTTCATTAAAATCCGTTCGGTAGTTTTTGCGTGAAAGAGTAACAAACATCCATCCATCCATCCTCACAAACTTTCGCGTCAGGTTTTTTTTTCGTTACGGAATTTCTACATTCGGTCGCCGCGCTCAGAGTCTCCGATAAAAGCTATGCAATAGCTTAACAGTTACCATTGCAGAGTTCTAAATAGTTCTTCGATAACCTTTCTTCACCTATCTATCAAGAAACATTCAACATTCACCAACGGTACTAAAAACAATACAAACGAACCAACTCACAGAAGAATTAATACTTTGATTGAAACTGAATCAACAATTGCAGGTACAAGACAAATTGATGTTCAGTTATCGATTGATCATCAATACAAGATGGATGGAGTCATTAATAACACTGCCAGCTATTGTGCTGATTCCTATTCATTAGGATTCAATGTTCAGATGATTGTAATTGAACGTACAATACGGCCGATATAACTTGGCAGGTCTGAACATAGGCTCTGCGAACTTTGGCGCATGTTCTCTCACTCACACTCGCCTCATGTCACCATTTGGTTCCTAAAAAATGTTATTGCGCATTCGTGTGCACGAAGTTCGGAACGGCCAAGTTATATCGACCGTATTGTACTCGACAAGAGAGCAAATCTATGTGGATAGATGCTCAAACCACCACGAACCATGTTATCTACGAGTATATCAATCTGCCTAGCCTTTTCCCAACAATGTTGGGGTCGGCTTCCAGTCTAACCGGATGCAGCTGAGCACCAGTATTTTACATGGAATGACTGCATATCTGACCTCCTCAACCCAGTTACTGCGTAACACAATACCCCTTGGTAAGACTGGTTTTCAGACTTTCGGGCTTCCGACCATCCGTAACGACTGTCAAAGATCCACGAATGACAACGGCTAAACGTGCTTTCCGAGGCACGGAGGAGTTTCGGTATTTAAAGATGGTCACCCATCCACGGACCACCCCCGGCAAGAGTAGCTTAAGCTGATGGGTCGTCCCGTGCGGTTGTTATTACTTAGCCACGAGCTCCTCTATCTACGAGTATAAGCTAATAATGAAGCTAAATATTCATTATTTCGCGCTGATTTCTGAAACTACCCCTCGGATTTGAAAAATTCTTTTTGCATCCAATAGCCCAATTATTGAGTAAAGTTATAGGCTATTTACCATTACACTACAGCCCTTAGGAGCCGAGCACAACGACAAAAAGTCAGAAAGAACGCTAAACAAAAACGAAGTAATAGCGCGGGCAGGCGATGCGATGCGACGGGATGGGTCGGAGGAACAAGAAATTTCTTGCGGTTGAAGTCACGGGTAGAAGCTAGTTTACGTATAAATGGCTAGTAATAAAAACGCAGAGAAACGTTAGATGGATTGTGTGAAAGATGACGGCTAATATAGATGTTTGGAAGAAAAAGACTTACAACATCGACCCCTTATAAATTGGTATAAGGTCTGGATGAGCCGCTCCAATAAAAGATTATTTGGAAAATACAGATTTATAAATAGTCTTCTTTGTTCGTCAGGGCTTTATGGGGTACCATTGCCCCCCTAAATACACGATTATACATAGAAAACGAGGAATAAGCTGCCGTTGTTTGCAGAGATAGCAGTCTTGAAAATTTGGTCATTGTTGACAATGCCGAAGAGAGCATGAGGCCGGTGCCAACTCAATGGCGATCCGACCAAGTAAAAGTAGCTATGACTTCAAGCAAATTTCAGCAGGTGGTGATGGCACCTTTGAACTGGAGTCGATGGAAGCAGATTGTCCGCTTAAAGGGGTCCAGTGACCACGATCCTCAGTAATGAGCGACAGATTGAAGAAGGGAACATTTGCAGAGCTTACTCTGACATATGGCAGAAAGTTTACTTCAGATCTTTACTCTAAGAGGATTTCAACCAAGATAATGAAGGAAGAAGGCAAGGAGCCAAGGACAAGCCTTCATTTAGCTTTAGCTAGAGTGATCTCTAGCTAGGATATACGTACAATATATCCTAGAATAGTCTTCTCTAGGTTGATTGCTCAGTCTGGAACCTGGTACTCAAACCTTCTTACTTAAACCTTATCAGAACACCACCTTCCTTAACTTATCTCCGGGTAATGACCCAAGTACACTATGGGTGGTTTAACACGTTCGTTATCATGTTAATGGCAGATTAACGTGTATATCTTCATACTCATTTCCTATTGGGTAAGCGCACAATACTTCATGCAAATCCATTACAAGGTTCTGTCTTAATGAAGCCGCGTATGATGATTGGTTTGATAACGTCATAATTATATTAAGGTACCTTGCTGCAAAGATGTCGTGGTGCTCAAGACTTGATTATGAAGTACGCGGTTTTAGGTTAAAAACTACTACATCCAAAATTATATTATAAAAAAGTTAATTAACTCAGGCCTGACTTTGCGGAAATCCATTATGAAATACAATAGACGACCTATATTTAGAAACCTAATCCGCTTAACTGTTCTTAAAGAGTCATAAAGAACCATGTAAGAAATCGACACTTGTTTCACCTCTCGACGAAGCATCCTCAGGATGACGATTGACTTGTTGCGAACCCGGACACGACATGTTGCACTGCGTTCGGCGCTTGTCGTAGTAACACGTCGTGTTTGGGTTCGCAACAAGTCAATCGTCATCCTGAGGATGCCTCGTTGAGAGGAACAGGGTTCTTTATGACTCTTTAAGCACAGTTAAGCGGATTAGGTTACTAAATATACGGCATCTATTGTATTCAATATTATAAATGCGAAAGTGAGTTTCGTTTGTTTATTTGTAAAGCTTTCACGCGAAAACGGCGGAACGGATTTGGATGAAATGTAGCACGTGAGTAGACCATGACCTGCAGAAGGATATAGGAGACTTTCATCCTGGGTCGCAGACGAAGTCGCGGGTAACAGCTAGTACCATCATAACATAACGCCTGCTGTCCCCAAAGAGTAAGGCAGAGGTGTCCCTATAGTACACCCACATTTCGCCAGTTATGTTTAAGTCCCATGTAATAGGGGGCGAGCCTATTGCCATCAACCGGGCACAAATCCAGACTCCGGGCTGCTACTGAGAAAAACTACTAATGGAGTAAATATCATATCTATGATGTTCTGTCATAAACAGCCGCACGCGTCGATCCATCAAGTTAAGCTACGCTTGCCGGGGTGGGTCTGAGGATGGGTGACCTTCTTTACATACTGAGACTCCTCCGTGCTTCGGAAAGCACGTTAAGCCGTTGGTCCCGGCTGTCATTTGTAGATCTTTGACAGTCGTTACGGGTAGTTAGAAGCCCGAAAGTCTGACAACCAGTAGTCTTACCAAGGGGTATCGTATAACCCAGTTACTGGGTTTTGGAGGTCAGATAGGCTCCATGTAAAATACTGGTATTCAGCTGCATCCGGTTAGACTGGAAGCCGACCCCAACATAGTTGGGAAAAGCCTAGGCAGATTTATTAACTGTCATAAACTAAGGTTCTAATGTATTTACCGACTTACAGTGATGATAAGTATTGAGGAAACCAGGACCTTCATTTTCAATTATAGTCGACAACAAACGATGACCAATTTTTTGAGTATGAAAGTCAATGGCTTTCAGAGTAGAGGAAGAACAGAGAAACAATGGATGGACTGTGTGACCTGTGCCTGGTCACACAGACCAGTGCCTGCCAACATGACGACTTATTGAGAGGTATGCAAGCAAAATACATGTTATGCTGGCCCCAAATAACTTGGATATTGGCAGGAGAAAGATGAACACACAATGAGCAGAGATGGTAACCAATGAAGGTAATTTTCCGCATGACACAAGGCCATGTATGATATATTGCGATTTCCTAAGAGTGACTCTTTCGGCCTTGGGGCCAAGCTTATAATCCAGCTGAAGGCAATAACGGGCTAATGACCTTGCTATTTGAGTACATACCATAGCATGTACTGCAATAACTCTAGGCTACCTTGCCGACACCGTTATTACGTATCAAAACCACTGCAATTTCAAATGACCTCGCAAATACTCAGGTAGCAAATATACGAAAGAATGCCAAAAATCCACCATCTTTACTCAACCGACCAAATGCCATGTAGTTTCAAGTCAGGAGTCGGCTCGGTTAATGCACACATGACAAAAGATGTAGGAACCCACATGCAAAGCTTGTTTTGTAACATCAGCAACAAATAAAAACCTACAGAAGGTGAACTTCGGAAGGTATTGTGGCTAATAAATTATATAATAATAATTTTATTTCAGAAGAATTTTTCCATAATTTGTCCGTAAACATTAACTTTAATAACTATGTTAGTAAACATGCAGGTTGGACAAATAATGGACGATCGGGCAATAAAATTTCCCCGCAATGACATTCAGGCGACTGTTCGACCCACTGCAGCAACGACATGGCACGCTAACGTCTGATCACTGCGAAGCCATCAGCAAACATTCCCGACGCACTGCAGAAGCGTGGCATCCCCAGCAGCATTCTAAATGCATTGTTGTATTGAACTCGAAGAATATTGATGACTTTCTGCGTACTACTTGTCCAAAATGCTAGACGAAGCTGCGTTTCCCAAAGTCACACCTTAGAAGTTTGCTGATCAATTTAATCATCTGAGCTAACCTTACATCGAAAGCTTTTTGTGATTCGGACAACACTGAGCATTCTGATACAGTGATAAAATAACACTATTCAGAACCTCGAGTACATGATTACTGTATATGTATAACTTGAGATATGAAACAACACAAACGTAGTGGAAGAGAGATGACAGCCACTGCGTTTAAAATCCTGAAATGTTGTGTGGGAGTTGACTTGGCAGTTAGCAGCAAGTATGTCTTATGTCAAACTATGTATGCTACGTCCCATGGTTTCACCCGCATAAGTCTTGGTCCCTTGGGAATATCGAGACAAAAAGTATGCTAGATCCTAATACAGGTTATGGTCTACTCATGTGCGACATTTCATACAAATCCGTTTAGCCGTTTTAGCGTGAAAGCGTAACAAACAAAGAAACAAATAAACAAACAAACTCGCTCAGTTGGTTAGGATTATCAACAATCTATGTCAGTTTTATCTGCATAACTCTGTTCTGTGGTCTAGTTTTCTTCAGTTTCAATTTATTTGTGATCTTTTTGAGTTAAACTGAACCTTCTGTCCTCTGCCTTGTTACATCAGCGTAATCCCAATCTAGGTCCAGGCGTGTGGCCGAGGTCGCATCATGGCTTAGCGCGTGCCCTAACAACCAATTTAACTCTACCATTCCACCAATCGAATACCACCTCTATGGTATTCAACATAAGAGCTTATACGACTGCTATCATTGCTTAGCTCTTGGAATTGGACAACAATAAATCCGCAGTTGGTGTGAGCAAGAATCGAGCTTGGAGTAGAGGTAATAAAGGTGGGACTTGGTGCAAGATTATTCTAGATCTTTACACCTATTGGGTTACGCGCCCCGACTTCCTCGTTGCCAAGCGAGTAGGGTCGCCATTTGTTGTACGGGACTGTTTCACAAAACAAGTTTAATTGCAATCATTTAAGTGTGTGTTCCGTGAAATAAACAATAAACTTTGGCTATGGTTTAAGAGAAAACAATATTGTCTTTTATAACGTGGGTGGCTATAGAAGCAGCTGAAAGGTTGTATTAGAAGAATGGGCAGTATTATCTTTCCGTGGTTTAAAGTCTTCAGACCACACCTTGACGGGAAACGGTCATCGCCATCTATCAACACCTGCAAAATTTATGGGAATGCGGAAATATGGCCGAAGTTGAGACTTGAAGATGTGTCTGAAATTCTACCGGCTATGGCTGCATCCGACCAGGACATCGCAATTTTTGTACTTAAAAGTGGTATAAGTGGTGTAAGTGGCTAAAAGTGGGATGATGACAATAATAACTTTTTGTCCTTCAGGTAAAAAGTATTGGACACGTATTATTTCTTTTTTTATGTAATCAAAATAATTACGGCGATACATTGAGTTAAAATGTGGCATGATGTCAGGCCTATGCAGATTTTATACTTAGTTGTGACGTAGTCAGCCCCCACTCCCTTTCCACTTTAATGCGTTTTATTTAAGTATTTTTTTATAAATATGATAAAGCAAAAAATACGTATCTAATATTTTTTTTATATCTGACTGACGGACTAAATAGAAATTCTTTTTTTTTACCCAGGTATCACCCCCAATCGTTTTCTACAAATTGTTAGTAATGGTTGCTAAAATCTAGAGCTAAAACAAGAGGGCGCTCTACTACTAAAATCGAATTTCCGAAAACCACAAAAGTAGAAAGCACTACATGTAGCACCAAGAGAAACGTCAAATTCTGAATCGAATACCTCTTTCCAAAAATTCAACACTTCACGAGGTCCAAAGTCTATCCCACAAATCTAGTAATTCATACCCTCCCAGCACTAGTCACTAACATTCCTTCCATTCCTGGCCATAAAGGCGTTATCCAGAAAACTTATTAACACCTCTACTTGCTACATTGTTGCTGAGTGACGCACGAATTCACTTATCTGAATCCCTCCCATAAATTCAGCCCTCTACCTACGAAGAGGGCTTGGTTATGAACCTCATTTGCTGTTGGAATTACATTATTTTAGATACTGATTGAAGTGTGGCGGCATCTACAACGCCACATGCGAAGACCTGACGTCACACAAATCCTGCAACGCGTAAGCAGAGTTTACCGCGCGATCAGCATTATATAACTTCCCCGACATCAATCATCTCGATGACTATTGTCCCAAATAGTCAGGCAGTTTCAGGACACTGTTTGGCGCTAGAGATCAATTATTTCAATTCCGTGGCACAGCGCACGATTTATCGCAGTGAACTGTTTAACATGCACTTCTTCTAAACACAGCTCTGCCACACCTTAATTACGAAACACACTTGCAAACACAATACCTTTAATTTCGTCAATTGAACATTTTTCATCGGTTGAGGTTCGTCAGTTTTCCGTCCTTGAAATCAGACTTATCCCAACGGTGTAAGTTAATCCAATTTCTGAGGATAAGTATGTTCAATAAAATGTATTATCTTTTCGATAGTAATGGAGACTTCAACAGTGGTTACGGGTAGGTAGTAAGAAGGCCGAAAGTCTGACAACCAGTCTTACTAAAGGGGTATCGTGTAACCCAGTAAATTGGTTGTGGAGGTCAGACAGGCAGTCGCTCCATATAAAATACTGGTATACATCTGCATCTGTTTATACTGAAACCCAACCTCAAAATGGTTTGGAAAACGCTCTGATGACGAGTAATGAAGACTTAGATATACTCAAATTTTATGGCGACAATGTAACTCAAAGTCACGTAACAATTTAACACGAATTTCCATTTTATGCAGAGCCCAGATCACGATTGTGCTAATCCAGCGCCTACGGAAACCATTAACCCATTTCTACGAAGTTTTAGAACCACGTGGGAGGAGGTAAGATATATTATGTCCATTA